>OY751345.1:293133-10293133 GCA_963564715.1 Catocala sponsa | reverse complement strand
TTAAAACGTGTAATTAATATAAACTAACTAAGGAAAATACTCAATAAACGATTCTATTTTATTCACATATTTTAATGTTGATGAAGTACAAACCAGTCGCAGTCCAATCAGAAACTGCTCTTTTGTTTGAGTCACTATTCATTACAAAACAGGAAATAATAATTATATTTAACAATTGTTACCGCCTCCTTAGTATTGGAACTAGCACCTCAACTGCAATATTACAGCCTCCTTAGTATAAGAACTACCACCTCAACTTCCGCTGCGTCATCGCACTAACTGATTTTTATTTTATTACTAATGTTAGATCAATTAATTATTTTACGTACTTATAATTCATACTAGATTATTGTTAAGAATATAGGCGTGTTTAGTTTATTTTTATGTGTGAATGCTAATGATGCATTTGAAAGAAAGAAGAAAGAAGAAAATACATTTATTTGCAGCAGATTATGCACTACATAGTTACATATTTCAGACACAGTCAATTACAAAAAAAAAAAAAAAGAACAAATCTTACTGCAAATTGGTCGCAACTCAGCAAAATGCTAGTTTTGAAAAAACTAGCGCTGGTCTTCCGCTGCGACCATGTTTGTAAATAATATACTTAACACAACACAAAGATGACAAACGATATAAAATAATAATAATAATAGCGTCCACGGTACCAATATGACAACAATACAATTTTTTTTTTGTTTTTTTTTTTGCACTCCATTTAAATCTAACAACTTAATTATCTCAAAAATACACATTAATGTTAGCGACTGTAACTTCACTACATAGTTATATAGCACTTGTGTCATGCAGCTGTGTTTCCTGGCTTTTTTGGTGATCAAATAAAAATTTCTTTAATGTTGTTCTAAAACGTTGAATATGTTGCAGATTCCTAATCGGGGGTGGAATGTTGTTCCAACATTTAGTTGCAGCGTACCGGAAACTTCCCCTAAAAGCCTCAGATTTATGACGTTGTGTCGATAATTGCAATGCACATTGCCGTTTCCCATATGACTTCAGGCTTGAAACCTGTTTCAATTTTACATTCAAGTAATAAGGTTGTCTATGTTTAATGACTCCGAAAAGAAGACAGGCTAAGTGGCATTTGTTATATGTTGTTATATTGATCACGCAGCTATCATTAAAAAAGAGGCGTCGGCCATTCTAGTTGGTGCGTTACGTGAGTACGTTTGGTATTTTTATTTCTGCCACACAAACCTTTAATAATACAATGTAACCAATATTATTGTTTTGCACACCGATATTTAGTAATTCCCTTCTCATTGTAATAATATTCTGTCACATACACACAACACTATCTAGCCCAAACTAAGCAGAACTTGTACTATGGGTACTAGACAATGGATAAACATACATATATACTTCTTTTTTTGTAAATACATACATATTATACATAGAAACACCCAGACCAAGACAAACATCCATGTTCATGCACACAAATGTTTGACTTGTGTGGGAATCGAACCCACGACCTCAGGTGTAGCAGTCGGTTACACTAACCACTACGCCATTGAGGCCGACTGGACCGTAATGGACATAAAGCAAAATTTACAGACTTAAGGTACGGCAGTATCTTATCCTAAATGAGTAGCTATTCGATTAGAAATACCTACCTCCACACCACAGAAGATCGAAGGCACCATGTGTTGTGTTTCTAGGTTGGGCTTGCCAAAACTCTTTATGGAGTCGCTGTACTATTAGCTGAGGAACCAGTGGTCGCTGTACCTAGCTGGCAGTATAGCGACAACTTTATTGACTACTCGGCTAGACGTCAGCGTGCAGATATCTATACTAATACTAGCTGTTCCGACAGACATTGTCATGTACACACGAAAAAAAAAACCAAACCTAAACCATTCTCGAATCCACTTGAACACACACAAAAAATTTCATCAAAATCGGTCCAGCCGTTTAGGAGGAGTTCAGCGACATACACACGTACAGTAGAATTATATATATATATATATATATATATATATATATATATATATATAAATATTATAAAGCTGAAGAGTTTGTTTGTTTGTTTGTTTGTACGCGATCTCGATCTCGAATCTCAGGAACTACTGGTTCGATTTGAAAGATGCTGTTAGTGTTGGATAGCCTATTTATCGAGGAAGGCTATAGGCTATATAACATCACGCTACGACCCACGGGGGCGGCGCAGTAATGATAAACGCGGGTGAAACCGCGGGATCATCTAGTCTCTTATAGTACTAGCGTCCATAGGCTACAATAAGTACTCGCCATAAAACTATATTTGATACTCATATCTATACTAATATTATAAAGCTGAAGAACTTGTTTGTTTGTTTGTTTGAACGCGCTAATTAATCTCAGGAACTACTGGTTCGATTTGAAAAATTATTGTAGTGTTGGAACATCTAGTATTATATAATGTTGTACACGACATAACGTAAATAAATTCGTTTATACCTATTTGGTGGTACAAGCACATTCTTCACGCCTCCGCTTCACGCAATAGCAGTGTTTAGTGTACCTACCTACCCCTCACGCAACCTTCAAGGACTCATTTGGAAATAAAATGGTTTTCTCGTGCTTTTCCGTAGTTTCCTTTAGATCTGATGTTCAGTTGACCCACTGCCCTCAATTGTGAGCGAAAAGGGCCGACAATGTTGAATGTGCCTCGGGGTTATTATTAAGCTATGCCTACAATTTAATTACCTATTTTTAAAACTACTTAGACTCTTTTACGACCTACGTTTAATAAGCCAGGTACGTGCTTTCTGTTAGTCTAATATTTTAATAATTGCAAAATGTTAGTGAATATAATTAATGACAAAGTGTATACGAAATATCATGATGGTCGGTCAAACAGTTAAGGTGTAATAAACAAACAAACTCACATTCACATTTATAATATCACTAGATTTGCGCGCGGCTCCGCCCACGTGGTACCTACATCAATAAAAAGTAGTAGTCCTTCCCCAGGTTTTAAACTATATCTGTACCAAATTTCATCTAAAACGGTTGAGTGGTTTAGCCGTGAAAAGGTAACAGACAGACAGACAGAGTTGCTTTCGAATTTATAATATTAGTAAGGATATAAAAAATTAGGATTTAGTTACGTCTATTTTCACAAACGTCCTTGGTAACTATATATAATATATAATTATATTATTATTATAATTTATTTTAAAGTATTGCAGTATTTAGTAAACGTTCACAATATTAAAACTTGACTGCGTCAAGTATTAACTTTTTTATACAGATATAAGTAATCTGTGTTAGGTATCATACTATATCGATAAAATAACTGCATAACCATTTTCTCTTCAAACAGGAAATGTAACCGCAAATGTACCTTAGAATATTTTTATACAAATCCAAATTACAAATCAACCTAGCCCAATTCCAGATTAAAAATAAAGAAAATATATTAGATTAATTATTAATTACGACTTACTATCAGAACTTTTTTAGAACCTAATAAAGGTTTACGTAGCCAGACACAGCATAATTGATTTATGAAGGTACCCATAATTGCACTTTGCAAGTTATTTACACCGACGACTGACATTCTAGTAGATATATTTATTGTAAATAAAATAATATATCCTGCATGACCTATTATTTTCTATTCACACGATAACTGTTACTTCCAGCGAGTATAATATATAAATGTACCTATCTATATATTTATTGAATTGTATGTATCAAGGAAAATATATTGTAAAGTAGGCCGTGTGTCGACCTGGTTCCTCACGATATTTACTTTTCCCTTCGTGTGCGAAGTGTCAAGAAGTTGACGCGTCCAGTAGAAAGTGCGGGTACCTACTTACACGACTGCACCGAACACGTCATTTATCGCGTACAAATTGCCTACGCCTATACAACACAAAAACATGCTATACAGCGATTAGTATCGATGTATTTTATACAAAATATGCTAAATACATAAGAAATTATAAAAGTGGACATAAGTCCACTTTTATAAATATGAGTGCTATTTCTTAGATACCTACCTTAAACTTCAAATATGTTTGGAATGTATTTTGACGAAATTAAAAAGTCAAGGGCTTTTGTTGACGCTAATACAGCGTGCTTGTATTCCATGACGTTATAAAGTAAACTTGTATTTTCTATTTACATTGTTTCCATCGTTTTTATTGAAATAACTTTAAACAGTCCATGACATCGTCTGTTTGGTTTGTGATTTTCTAACACCAAATTTTAAAAATCTTCGCTATAGCAAAAACTTGGTATTTTATTAATCAAATTCCTTGATGTAAATTAACTTTTATTCTACAAAAATGCATAACTATGCATTTATGAGCAGTCCTGAAACGATAAATTATGTAAATTGAAACAGTATTTTTATACTAAAGCCTAGTAACCGAGGGTGTAACCTGACCATACCACCCACCTTTCCTACCACTCGTGATAGACTAAGCTTTTACAAGTCACGAAAACTACTTGCTCAGAAATATTACTTAGTTAAAAATATAATTATTTTACCTACTTAATAACTGAACTCTGTCGCATCAAATATAGCTAGCACTACATGCGATGCTATAGAAAATGCTCCATATTTTTAAACGGCATAGCAGTAAACCACTTTTTTGTGGTTCCGAACCAGGCAAACTATGCTGTATACTATATCCCACCTTCTTATATTAATGGCTGTTAAGATCCTACATTAAATGTCTGATACGTTTATTGTATCGGTCCATTTAATCGGCTTTTACTTGGACTTACTAAAGTAGGTAACCTGCCAAAATGTAGATTGAGAGGAAATAACATTCCAGTCGGCTACCATAACAAAAATCGCTGAAGGTCGTGTACGACAGTTAATCAGAGTTAGTGGTTGTGGTGGTCAGTGGTCAGCGGCCGGTGGAATATGGGTCAGCGATCAATCGCGATAGGAGCAAGCTCGCCACCAGTCGCGATTATATGGAAATTAAACGATCGCTCTCGTACCTTGCACACAACGTAAACGACTTATATACCGACTTTATTACACTTTATGTTTATACGCCCTCTGTGTATGTGTTGTTAAAATAAACATTTAACCACTTTGCTACTTTATACCCAGAAGTAAAACCTTGTAATTGCCCTGTCTATTGAAATGCATTGCTTTTATGTGCTATTAATTTCTAGAACTTACCACATTTCAACTGCACCATGTTTCTTTATGTGATATATTTCCCAGAGCTGCACTTTTCACTTGGAAAATGTATCAAACTTTTCACCGAGCCATCAATCAACCTTAACCTTCCGAAGCACTGGTTCCGACTACACAGCATTTGAACGGGAGCCCATTATGAACTAGAAATATATTTGATTACTGATTTTATCATGAGGTTCGTCGATAATCGTGCGTGTAGACAGCCACGTAGCTGTCCATTGTAGTAATTGGTAAATAAACGCCGATGACAGGGCATGGTATGTCGCACACGGCAGTGAATGTCGCCATGACTACACGAGGGACGCCCCAACGTCGCCATAGCCTCCCGCCGGCGTCGTGCCATACTGTGCAAGGTTAGACCGCTCTTCAACAACTATTGGGGAATGTAACTTAATTAAAATGAATATCGATTTAGAAATTTGAAAATGGCTTGCATACGTTGGTAAATATTTTGTTCAGTCTTTGCGTCAATCAATCTTCTGTGTATATACTTCACTTTAGTTTTTAGCATTTTGTACATGAAAAGCGTGCCAGGCGGGCCAATTACAGATAATTATAATAATTATAAGTCTAAAATAAAATGCACGTAATGAAGCTTAAGTATTTATGCTCGATAAACGTAAGAAAATATTAATATTGAACTATGTTTTGACCACGACACATTTACCGTTTATACTTCTTTTGCAACCCGGTGGACATGGGGCAACGTTTACTTTGGCGGGGACGTCTTCTCCAAACCTGGACTGAAGATTCAGTCTCTCGCAGGTGATCGCTAATGTGGTGGAGTTAACTGTCAGTGCAGCGGGGATGGGCCACATTTCTATACAAGGCGCTATCGACGAGAACTGCTCGCAACGGCCTTTGTACATGACGTAACTGTCGATGGTACAAGGGTTCTTCTCACAAACAGGAATGGCGGAGTTTTGGGTGAGCACCAAGTATTGACTTTCAGCGCAGGGACCTCTTCTGTACGCTGGCCAACACATATCCGATTTTGGGTGATATAAAAATGCTGAAATAAATTATTAAAATTCGTTAAAATAGTTCACGAATAGTTAATGTTGTAAGATAACTGGGGTACTAGGGTAATCTGTTTGTCGCAAGGGTGCCGGTACCTAAGAAACAAATACTAGTCAAAAATTACACAAGTATTTGTATTATGTGGGTTCCTATCCTCTACATTTGGCGCATTAGGAATGCCAGGTTGTTTATGTGATAAGTTATGCTGGAAGAAGATCTGGATCCTACAAGTGTACCAATGATAAGATAAAGCAATAAATTTTCTTACAGTGGCTACATAAACGTCGTGTGTCTTCGAATGTGTGGACAGGTGTGATACAGTAGTATCACACTTACATTTATTTTCACCAGCCGTCGTCGTTTAGATCCGTCATAATAGTGGATAAGGCTTATCTTATACCAGGCATATTTTCTGACTGAGTATTGCCACTGAGAAATTCTATACTCAAAAAGCCAATAACGCTATTTCTAACCAAGGGTTTCACAATCGCATGCAAACATAAGCGCTAACTTGTACCACCGAACTAACACAGCTGTATTACTAGGTTTATTAATCTTTCAATAGTAGGAAAATAGTAGTAGTAAACAAAAGATATTTAAATTATGCTAGATGGCAGGACTTAATATTGTGATGCTGTCAAATAATCAGTCTATTGATCAATCAATTCAATGGTTTTTTTTATAGATTGTCTGTCAATAGTCATCGATTTCAAGTATGTGACAATCCATCTCGTCCGATATCCTTGCAAACCATTATTTTAATATTTGAAAGTTAATATTTGAAAACACAAGAATAATTATTAGTGGGTTATCGTAATTTACAAACAAGAAATCTTATGTACCGGGTCAATAACTTTATAGCTGTATTTCAGGGCTAATGAGCCTAAAGACCCACCAACTTAGTTCCAAACCGTTAAACGTTTTATGACACGGAAATTATCGATAGCTACCTAACAAGAAATATTGGCTTACCTGGCCTACAATCACAGATCCAGTCGTCTTTCTGATCACCAGGGTAGAACAGTTCGTTCACAGGACACGTGGATGGTAGGTATATAGGTTGGCGATTCTGAAACAGGAAAAGAAATCATTTTATAATCAATAATGGTAAACAAGCAATACGGGTCGACAATTACCGCCAGCTACAAGGGATAAACGCTAGCGGTCCCGTAACACCATGACGATTTTTAATAAGCTAGCCTACAAATACTTTGACTAGACTATGAGCTAATAATTCTCAAAACTTACAAGAGGCCCGTGCCCAATAGTGGACAGTTTATATACAGAGCTGATAATTATTATCTGCAGGAAAAACAAAGTCATGTCATTGCCATATTTATAGAGTATTTCCTCGATGCTCTAAATATGAGCGGGCATCCCGTTATAGGTACTAGTGTTTCCAAACTCATCGGGCCTCGAGTCCCGGATTCGTTGCAGTCTCAAAGTTCACGGGAATGCTAAGACATTTCGATTAAGAAAACGTAGTAAAATAAAACTAAAATTGATCATCTTTATAATAATAATATTTATTTATTGACAGAAAAAATAAGATACACCCTTACACTACATCATACATATTACATCAACAGTATTAAAGCATAACTGCCTTAAATAATTTAAAGTTAAGTTAAAATTAATTCTTAAACTATGTTAATTTGTAGTGTATACAAAATAAATGTAGTTCCAAAGGTTATGTTTAAGCCTGCGAGAACTAGGCTACACCTGTGTCTGACTTGACAATTTTATTTTACATTATAATATAGCGCATTATTAATACAAATATTTATAGTCTAAAGTACATCTACGATTAAAGGTGTTTAGGAAGTAATATACAACTTTATAATTACTTTCAATATCATTTTAAGACTTAATTACCACTTAGGAGTAGTTAACAGTTCAGAGGGTGACGTTATAAGTGAATTTCGAACGTATTATATGTTATGTTTTAACACGTATCGTTAGACTGATTATAATCCTGCAACAAAACGGCTTTATTAGTGGTAGATCGACAGAGAAAAATCTCTGTGAGCTGGTTGATTACGTGATGACTACTATGGACTATGGTCATCAGGTGGACGTTGTGTATACGGATTACTCAAAAGCGTTTGAAAAAATCTCGCATAAGTTACTTTTATATAAGCTTGAGTCTCTTGGTATACATGGCGATTTACTTCGGTGGCTGGAGTCATATCTACGAGATCGCAGCCAGGCAGTCAAGGTCAAAGGCTTCTGTTTTTCATTTACTCCTGGGTCTTCTGGTATCCCACAGGGCTCGCACCTTGGACCTCTTTTGTTTAATCTCTACTTGAATGATGTTCTGTCTAACTTTAAGAAATCTAACATTTTGCTTTATGCTGATGACAAAAAGATTTATAAAATTAGTTCTCAAAATGAAGACTGTGTTCAGGTTCAAAATGACATTGTAAGCTTAGTTAGTTACTGTAATAATAACTCATTTTAACTGAATGTAAAAAAAAATAATGTTATAATATAACATTTACAAGAAAGAAAAATCCTATACAATACGAATATAAGATTGACAATGAAATAATAACGAGGTTAACCGAGGTGCGAGACCTGGGAGTGACGCTAGATAGTAAGCTTCTTTTTGATACTCATGTCGCAACTGCCACTAATAAAGCCTACCGCATGTTAGGATTCATTTTAAGAGTTAGTAAGAATTTCAAACATTCATCCACGTTATTGTTATTATGTAAGTCTTGTGAGAGAGATCCTTATTGGAGTACGCATCAGTTGTATGGAATTCTCAGTATAATGTTTATATTGATATGATGGAAAATATTTAGAATAGGCTTTTAAAAAACATATGAAATGGCGTTATAATACATTGGACAATATAAAAATTATATAATCTCTTGAAGAGCGACGAGCTGCATGAGACATTTTATTTATTTATAAAATAATTAGAAATTTATTGGACTCCCCTTATCTTCTTAGCAAAATATGTGTTGGATGTCTACGACCAAGTGCGCGTAAAAAATTTCATTGTTCTTTCTTGTTGATTTGTGTATATCTTTATATATCTAGAGTCTCTTCTTTTCTTACTATAGTCTATAATTACTTTACTACTATCTGTGGAAAATGCTTCTGGATTATGTACTGTCTATATTATATTGTGAACTTTATGAAATCTATTCTATCCGTTTTTTCGCTAATAAATAAATAAATAAACAAATAATATATATTATTTTGTAATTTACAACACTAATGAATAATGATTGATCATAAAGGTTATCTAGTTCATTGCTCTGGAATATCCCAGCGCCCTTAATGAGGAAAGTCCCACAAAACATAAATAAACGCGTCTCATCAAACCGGTTTCAGCCACGCGCATAATCATTAATCGTTTTTACCCGTGGTTATGCCTTGCTTACCTGGTTTTATGGGAAAAACCTATCCCTTAGGAACCACGTTTATTGACGGGACAAAAACACGTATGGACGAACTACTATATTCCGTCCAAAGCTAGTGCTATTTCGATTGAGATTCTGTCTCATGTCTAATCGGTGCCCCATTGCTACGTGATAGACGGGATTGATTATAGGTTGCTACAGTGATTTTTTTACAATAGTATGTGTAATATTCATTAAATTTAAACTACTATATACGGATTTTATCGCGTTGTTTATTTGACACTATTACAAAATTTTGAAAAACTGTTACACTACTATAATCGCTATTAAACTTTAATTTTTTTTTAAGCTAATTAATTATTGAAACTATTAAAACTATTTATACTATTACTATACTATTATACTATTTATATTTATTTTTATTTTTACACTTTCCCCTACGTTTCGGTTGCTTTTCAGCAGCCATGGTCACGGGGAGACTAAGATGGTAGTTGTCTCAATGTTCCAGTGTAGTTATTTCAAAGTACCCGAACATAATTTAATCATGGGTGTTTCTATTTACGCAGAATGAACTCAAAGTGTCATGAAGTCTAGCTGTGGTTTGCTTCTTCTTGGGTTTGACTAGTTGAATTACTGTATCCCAAGCTGGTGGTACATTCCAACCATCTTCTCTATTGAAATTAGGATGTTTCTTGATTTCAATAGCCTCGCGAAGCATCCTTGGTAGGAATCGGTGTTCTTTAGCGAGCATCTGTGGATTGTCAAATCTCAGGTAGTGGTTGGTCCCCTGTTGCACATGTTCACACACAACAGACTTCAACGAGCGTTGGTGTTTTACATCAGCTATGTGTTCTTTTGTGCGGGTGCCTATGCTTCTCTTGGTTTGACCAATGTATGAGAGTCCACAGTCACAATCTATTTTATAGACCCATGCATCTTGTAAAGGTAGTTGGCACTTGACGGATGGTAAAAATTGACTTATCTTCGTTGGCGGCTTGCAGTATGTGTTGATTGAAGCTCGCTTCAAGATGTAGCCAATGTTGTCAGTGACACCCTTTACATAAGCTAGTATAGCAGGCTGACGCTCGACTGTGGCTCGACACCCTTTACATACTACCCACTCGTCGTCCGCACGTGGTCACCCGCGGACGAGACGCTCCGGAGTTGATGTAGTGAGCGTATCCCATAGTATTCCATACAAAGAATACTAACTGCTCGAGGCGAGGCGGTGCTGGTCGGGTGCCGGGTGGCTCTAATAAGCTATGACCATTACACGTCACGCGTGTTTAGGGTGTTAAGTTAGACGCAGCACGCGGCGCGGGTGACTGACACCGACTCCAATAATAACAATAATTTAATTATTCACAAGAATATGCAATTATTTATTAACTTTTTAGTGCATTTTAAGTTTTAAAATATTCTTTCTTGAAGTCGGTTTTCTTTTTTGTTAAAATTTTGTTTATTTCTCGGTTTTTAGTGAACCTTGCCAAATATGAGAACATCATCAATGTAGCCAAATACGCATTATTAAGGATAACTCGAAAACGAATGGTCAAATCTTGATCAATATTAAATGGGACTACACGGGAAGCACCAGCTTTCAAATAAAAAAAGAATCATCAAAATCGGTTCACGCAGTCGAAAGTAACGAGGTAACAAACATTAAAAAAAAATATAGACGAATTGAGTACCTCCTCCTTTTTCTGAAGTCGGTTAAAAAAGGGCTTTACTTGCTGGTTCTAAAATATATTTTATATTTTTTTATAAAGGAAAGTCGACGTATGATAAAAAATGTCACATCGTATTTGTTAGGCATTATTATTAAAATAAGCTACAAATTTTAAGAAAACCTTGGTTTGTTTTTAAAACTCATTGATGTAAATATTTTTTCTTATATTGTTTATGGATTGGATAAAAAACCAAAAATATAAAAATAAATCCTTTTTAAATCATGCTTATTCTTAATATGCTTAGTTTAGACTCTCGCCTCGCGCCTCGCCTCGTACCTCGCCTCGCAGCCTGCGTGTTGTTGCGAGGTAGCGAGTGCCTGTTTACACTCTCGCGATGCGTTCAGTTTGCGTTGAGCCAGCAACGATGGAAGACGTCGAAATAATAGCGGCATTAACTCTAGCCTAATAAGTATTTACCGATGCTTGACCATCTTAAAAGGAAGGAAATTAAAAAAAATACGTCGTCGAAGAAGATGGTGGATGACATCTATTCATCGAAACAGAACCTTGTGCATTATATGTTTTGGATCCCAAATTATTCGCACGGCCTGATAGAGTTCCAAGAACTGCAGCGTTTCTTCTTGGGACCAGTCCATTTTCAATTGAAATCAAAAGAACACAACCTGCACGGAAGGGCGCCGTAAACAAACTGAAACGAGAGCGCGAGTGTAAAAACTACGCTCGCGTCCCTCGCGAGGCCCTTTGACTCGTGCCTAAAAAACCGCCTCCGACGCGAGCGCCACGAGTGGCGAGGCGAGCTACGAGGCGGGCCACGAGCGAGCGTTTACACTCGTACGCCTTGCCGCTCGCCTCGCCACTCGCGCGAGAGTGTAAACTAGGTATTATAATTCGGCTTAAGTTAAAGATATTGTGGCAGTTATACAATTTCTTCGTCTATAATTATAAGTATAACATTATCAAGATTACTTTCTATAGCTTTGCGAAACATTCTCCATTTTTGTGCCAAAATGCCAAAAATCAACACGTCGAGCTCGACAAAAGCGATAGAAACATAAGGTAAGAGATCTTCAATACCAGACAAAGGTTTTTATGCCGAAAGTGATATTCCATTCATGTATAATTTATAAAAAGTAAAGTCTTTGGAATTCGCATATGGGCCTGAAGAACATATTGTAGAATAACACGTGTTAAATCAAAAATAAGGAATGTATGATAACATATTTCAAGTAGCTATTTTATTATACTTATATTTCTATTGCATTTTCCGTCAGGTGAGAGTATAAGAACCAAATGGAAGATATAAGATATGGCCATCCTAAAAGTAGATACATCCATACTTTTCCAAATATAAGTGGAGCTAAAATTGAGTTTTTAGAGGACCACATTGCGATACGGAGATCTGCGTCAAAGAATCCACACACACCACTCCGCATATTGAAACAGCTCTTCAGGGCTCCGGTCGCCCGCTAGAACTTATGCCACTACCATTCAATACGTCATTGACAACACAACCACCCGCATGGTCACACGCCTTACAGCAGAATTACTGTATTTAATACCATTAGAAAGACGCATCAAAAAGCATGAGCAGCTTAATTGTTATAAAATAACAAAGGGAAACTTGTTCGGGTTTATCAGTATCCTGAGTTACGGCGGTACTTTCAAACAGAATCCTATCTCGTGAACAGGATTCATTGTTATTAGAATTAGCAAAATTTATTTTTGCTTACCAAGTGCTGTGAAATCGTTACAACAAAACAACTAGATATAAAGAAATATCTTAGTTATATACTAATTCACTACGTTAGCCAATAACAAAATTCCATGACAATGCTAACCAATCATTGAACTTGCAATCTATTTAAAACACAAATGATCCTAAATTATAAGAAGATGATATAAATAAGCGAGAAGGAGAGCCAGCCCCAATCGAGGGTCAGGCTGTTGAATTAATAATAAAATATGTAAGATTGGTCATTGACATAATTGGCTGCAAGCTACGAAGAATCCTACGTTATTATTTTATAATATAAACAATAAACATCGATTTTAGGTTAATTAAGGTGTGTGATACATAGAATTCTGCGTAAACAGGAACATCTATAATTAAACATTCATGGGTAAATAACAAAGACAGATACGCGCCTGGTTTCCTGTATTGTCAACGACACCACTGAACCACACCACTGTGGTGATTTACATTTTTTTAGGTCACATCACCACTGCCGAAGTGCCGACTAGTGATGTGTAACGTGTATAAAAACATTTGGTTATGTTTTAATTTTTAATGATAATAAGTAATAATATGCTGAAATTGGGCGAGTTCACAAGGAATTCGTAAAACATAATAATTGTATCCTTTACAACGAAACAAAATTAATCATAACATAACTTCATAACAAAACTAAATAAAAAAACGATTCCCGATATTATACAATAACTACAAATTTTTTCAACGTATCTTTGTTTAACCTCATTTGCTAAACAAAGATACGTTGAAAAAATTTGTAGTTATTGTATAATATCGGGAGTTTAACCTCATTTGCTACAGGAACAGGAGTCGGAGTCTTCTCCCACGACCTGAACATCAATTACTCAACGACCCTGAGAAACCTCAACACTATCTTCCAGGCAGAATGTGTAGGAATCACCCGGGCTGCAACAGCGGTTACATCAAGGGGTATAAGCGATAAGTCAATACGCATTATCTCAGATAGTGCCGCGGTACTACAAGCTCTTAAGAATAACTGCTTCAACAGTGGACTCATTTTGGAGTGTCACCGTGAGCTGCAAAGTATTGCAACAAAAAATCGGATAACGATGCAGTGGATACGCGGCCACAGCAACTCTTCTGGCAATGATGCTGCAGATCAACTGGCAAAGAGAGGATCGAACACCAAAATGGTAGGACCCGAACCAATTGTCCCGATACCCTTCTGCCAACTCAAAACATGGTTATGTGATAGAACCACGGAACTACACAAAAACAGTGGATAGAAACAAAGGAATGTAGACAGACGAAGGAAGCCCTTCCATGCTTAGACAGACATTTGTCACGCAAACTGCTACGTTCCACAAGGAAAAACTTACGCCACCTAATGGCTATAATAACAGGCCACTGCTCACTCAACAGGCACCTATTCAACATCGGCATCACTGACAGTCCCTTATGTAGAGGCTGCATGGAGACCGAGGAGACACCGGCTCACATTCTCCTACATTGTGAAAGCGTGAGCAACCAACGGGCGAAATTTCTAAACAGTCCAGAAACGATGAAGGCTACTGACTGCGCAACATCGGTCCCCTATTGTCTTTCTGGATGGAGCTGGGGTGGTATGAGTAGCCGAACAATATTTCGCGTCGGTTACTTACGCACAATGGCCCAATTGTGGGGCTAAGTGCGGATAACACACGTCCAACTAACTAAACTGACTAACCTTATAAAGAGATCGTCTATGTCATATCATGATCTTACGAATGATAAATAATTGATATAGGTAAATGCATACATAAGTTTTGTATTAGAACTTCATTACGGTGGTGTACCAAGTGTGTACCAACCTAAAAAAAATTACGACACCGCAGTGGTGTGGTTCAGTGGTGTCGTTGACAATACAGGCTGGTTTCAACGTGACGGTAGCTGCCGAGATGTCGGTTAGGATAGCAGTATAAAAAGTTCTAATCACAACAATATTAGCCGCAGTAAAAGCCGTAAAAATAGTTTTTTTTTATGTCAATTATTCGCATAATCGCATAAACGCTAGATTGTTAATGTCGTCATATTCTTGTAAACTCTTACAAAAGTCTGTCAAGCTTGATATGTTAATTATGTTAATGTTCGTAATTTGCTTACTTTGTTGATTATATGTTATACTATTATTAAAATATTTCTTACTGCAAATAATTTACCAGTCTTTCTTTTAAACTAATAGCTGGCCTCCTATTTGTGTCAAGTTTCCTTATATTTTCCTTTATTAAATCATGTAGGTACAAGTTGAAAACAATCTTAAGGTATTCTACAATAGGTATAAAATTTATCCTCATGTATTTGTTGACAGCCTATGATGTTTACCATACATGTCTTGGTTTAGTTTTCACCCGCGGCTTCGCTCGCGTAAATGTAGGTTAGGTTAGATTAGGTTTGCAACAGTTATTTTTTCTGGATGAAAGGTACCCTATGTCCTATTCTGTACCCCTGACAACGTGTATGCAAAATTTCATGTTGATCGGTTGAGTAGCTAAGGCGTGAAAGCGTAACAAACAAACAAACAAACATACTCATTTTCGCATTTATAATATTAGTTAGGATGTAGGTACAAGTTGAAAACAATCTTAAGGTATTCTACAATAGGTATGAAATTTATCCTCATGTATTTGTTGACAGCCTATGATGTTTACCTACATGTCTTGGTTTTGGTTAACATCGCGCACCTTCCCATATTAATAAACGTTTTTGCGCTAGCTAGCGCAAACATAAGTAAAGCGGCATCAACATCTGAATCGCTCGACATCTTAAGTTAAAATAGTTACAATACCAAATAGCCACTTTCAATTAAAGCATTTTCAATAATACATATTATGTATTTAAAATCATTATGTGTCGTGCATCTGCGTAATTAGTAGGTAATTAGAAAATTTGATTCATATTATGTTAATGATTTTAAAATGCCGCTATGCTGCAGTGCGTGGCAAATACTGGCATAGTGCCGAATTTTATTATGGTTTCAACGACAACATTAAATATAATATTATTTCTTGTTTTAAGTTAATAAAAACATTCAGTGATTTTAACATTAACTCGTAGTGGCAAAACGGCGATTATGAATACTGGATGAGTGATGGCACTGATGACATAGGCAATTATACCTAATATTCCGAACGTACCTATACAATGACAAAATAACTATACAAATCAATGCTGCATAGGTTATAGTTGTGCCGAGTCTAGGTATTCTTTGTTCCTTGTTTAAATGAATGTAACATGCTCCGTGACGAAAGATTAAATTCCACAGTTAGTGTTGTTAGTTAGTTAGATTTTTTAACCAAAAGTATAATAAAGACAATAATAATAATAAGCATCACTTTCACAATCACTAAATAAGTATCAACCCAAGGAATAAACGTAACGATATGACAATATGTGTGTGTATGAGAAATCCCTCTAATTTATCCATTGTAAGCTATCTGTAATATCACTAGAAAAAGTCAGTAGGTATTTCATGTAATAAATGTATGTAAAAAGTCCAAATAAATAATAATTAAAACCCGCTATAAACTATGTAGTTTTAGTCTAAAACAGAGATAGTAAAAGTGTCGGTAATACTTTTCATCTCGAACTTATATACCACTTCGTTATTCACCATATTAATAATAATCTATTGTTTATAGAGTTTCTGTAGAAAACCCTTTATTTTACAGTGTATTTTAAAGTGAATTTGGTTGTAAGATTACAGAAGTGCATCTTTGACGATTATTAAATTTCAGCCGCTACTTTCACTGTCTCCAGTGACTGGGACCTCAAACCCAACTAACTGGAACTTAATCAACTTTCTACTTTATATGTATCGAAGTTCTTTGTTAATTTTACGATTGTACGATTCTGATACTTTACACATTTTGATAAAACAAGCAGTACCTACATATAAACTATTTATACCTACTTATTATCATCAAAACAACAAGAGATTAGTTCATCAAAACAGTCACAATTATGACAACGACTCCTACATGGGAAGGTCATTCACGTATAAAATTTGTTATAAATAAAACGCGTGTGCGCATACACCAAACACTTGATAGGTACATAATCAGATGAACTTAAATAAAAATCTATCAAAATATCCAACAGTAAAACAACTTGTCAACAAAAAACTATAAGTAATCAAAAGATGAAGACAAAAAAATCGCACTGTTGTTGGAGTTTTAATTAAAAACTTGTTTGACTCGGGTAAAGATTTACTTAGATTCCGTATGATGGTTGGTCGGTATAATGGCACTTGTAACAACTGACTTTTAAAGCAAAATCCTTGATATTGAAACTTACATCTTTGTTAGCTAAGTTAGCATCCTCTTCCGGTTCAGGAAATCCGATGGGCTCTTCTGTAACATTTTTTGCTATCGTCACACCGATAATTGAACAGACAGCAAAAACTCTCCGCAAAGAGCACATGTTTATTATTTTATTAGATTAATTATAATATTGTAACTCGTTCTCAAATAAAACGATTACGTAGGTAATACAGTTTGACTAGATGGATTGTTCAGCGATCACAATATAATGTACGAGCACTTAAATGCACAGCCGGAGAGCGACTAGAGGACTGTAGCTTACTGAGATACACTCCACACTATATACAAATAATCGGACGTCGCGTCGGTCGTGTGTCTAAACTAAAACAAGTTTTTGTTGATAACAAACGTTGTGTGAAGTGTGAACACATTTAACGAGAATGACAAATATTTTAAATATTACTAGTAATTTGGAAGTTCTAGATAGGTAATTATTATTTTTGTTCAATTTCAAACTTAATTATTACTAGATACTACTAATGAGAACATTAGAGAATTTTGTAAATAAAGCAACATGTTTTGAAAATTAAAAGTAGGAACTAAAATGACTGACTGGATGGTGTAATGATTCGGTTGTCACCCCTGTGCCCCGAGGTTCGATCTCCACATGGGTCAAACAAGGATGGCCATATGTCCATTGAACTATAAACTACTCCACGGCACAAGAATTATTCTCTTTTAATTATACCCGTGTCCTCATTATGAATTCCATATAAAGTTCATAAAAACAAATGGTACACACTACATGCGAGCACCAACATGATTTCTATTACTTCGTACTTTTCAACTATTAATTAATTTAAATTTATACCGCATCTTAGTTTAAATAATAATTATTATCATTGAAAACATATTTTATAACACTGCTTGTTAACTGATCATAGGTCACAAGTCAGAAAGTCATATTACGTAAAATATATTAAAATTCTAGAGAATTGTGCGGTACAGCGAAGTCCTCGCCTAGGATTCCAAGTTCACAAACTGAAGCAACCTCATTAAGGTAGTACCTCCACATTGGGTACAGAATATCGCAGTCAAACAGTTTTGTATGGTTTTCCTGCCGTCATCTCGAGGACCCTGGATACCGTGTACAGGTGTACGGTATAAGAGGGCTTTGAAGAGTCGATATGTTGTCATTACCACCAATGTTATAATTGCTCCTTGTACTGGTAGGTCAGCGACTGAAGCGTTGGCTGCGCATGAGTGGTTACGGTTACCGTCTCTCATAAGATCGCATACTTATTTAGTAGGATTCAGCAGGTGAGTATTTAGACAGATACTAGAAGAAAATGACTATCCGAAATATCATAAAAGCAGTTCTGTAATTATCTTGACTGAGTTTATTTTCTATTTATTTGGTCTCCAGGGATATCTATGAACAAATGCAGTGTGACTGCCCGCATGCTGTAGCTAATGACCCTATTACCTACCATGTTCAGTTTCAGCTTCAGTTCGATTTAAATATCAATTCCTTAATCCCAAAAATAATATTTGTATCGATTATTACAGTGCTTGTAAACCACTACGGTACTGTACCATGGTGTAACACTAATTACGAGAGCATCAACTGTACTTTTTATCTACGATGTTTTACTCTGTACATTATGCTTAACCACGTTTTAAACAA
This sequence comes from Catocala sponsa, assembly GCA_963564715.1. Taxonomy (NCBI): domain Eukaryota; kingdom Metazoa; phylum Arthropoda; class Insecta; order Lepidoptera; family Erebidae; genus Catocala; species Catocala sponsa. The sequence goes on along the minus strand of OY751345.1, from coordinate 10,274,185 downwards.
CATGTCGTCAAAGTACACAATACACACAGTTTTAGATCTCATTTTCCTGCTCAACTACCTTCAAGTCATTGATTGTAATGCTCAAACAGGTTGTGTACGCCTGACCGATGACATCATTGTCATAATTCTAAAAACTTAACAACAAATAACCCCTAATTTGTTGTTAAGTTTTTAGAATGATGACAATATATAATACGATATCTACGTCTATCTACCACTAAAAATATCTTACGTTATCTTTTTCTTAATTAAGATTTATATTTTTATTAGGTAAGTACATACATTTTTGACGCGCATATGTCTTAAGCCTAGTATCGTGAGGTCTGTGCAAATAATGAAACTTAAACGTCCTAGAATCCAGAAACATATTGGATTCTCCACATAATCCTGGAGTTCTCGTCTTGGCCCGGCACTATCCAATAAAATCGTTGCCAAACAAAGTTGTGTTGCTTACCTACGGTAAGTACACCTTTAAGCAAGTGCTATACTATCAGCACAGTATTAACAAATGCAGCAACCCGTTTTGTGTAGAATATGCCTAATATTCTAAGGCAGATCATACTCTTGCTTACAACCATTCTGATAAAATAACCTGCGTGAAATAATTTGCGTTATACTGCGCATTCGTATCAACGTTGGGTTTACCCACCATTATGCTGCGCAGTTGTTCTTCCACCAGTGGACTTTACGACTTCTTTACGACTTTATATTTATTTTTACTTTATTTATTAAGATACGAAAATAAATATTATTTGAATTCTATCGGTATGTAAAATTGAAACAACAGGACCTAAATGAGGTAGGTAGGACCGTCCCTTTTGGGTTCAATGAATAGACAGAAATAATTGCGCAAATACTATTTCTTTTATTTATTTGTTGTTTATGTAAATTTATTGTCATCACCTGCTGCTTGAATATCATTATTAGAAATAATAATTGCATATGAATATTTTCAACATAATTATCATTATTATTCCATTTGAGATCGTTGCTATTATTAAAATTATATAGTGATCGCAATTGGGTATAGTAATTATAACATTTCTAGCAAAGTTGTGTACTTACCAAAAGTTTGCGATCCAAAGGCTGTGGATTAAATTCCCGATTCCCATTTCGTAATTTGCGTAACTAACATAAGCATTTTAGCTTAGCGAGAGGGTTAATAAGAGTACTAATAAATATGTAATTATTTAAAAAAGAATCAATCCTTTTTGCTGACAAGTTTTTATAATATTTCATAATTATTAACAGCTGTTGTGCGCTTGTAGGTCAAAAATACTTAGTAGGAAGACCCATATAAGATTGTGACATACTAAGAATATCCTATTAGAAATATCCAATAACACTTTACCTGGGTATCTCCCCAACGGTGTAAGGTTAATAATTTATTATTATCACTCCCGCATTATGTCAAAATTTACATTTGTTACAAATTCATGCGCCCTCATATCAGGCTACTGCCTAAAATATCACCAGCTGCTATCCGTAACCTTAGTTGTTCAATGTTGTGTTATTAATTAATGTATCATACACACACTCAGTAATAAATGCGCGTTACATTGACACACTCATAATTATTATTGTAATATGTACAGCATAGTTCTTAAATAATTTAAAATATAATTTGTACTTAACTTCAAACTGCATTGTAACTATTTTTAACCGACTTCAAAAAAGGAGGAGGTTTCTCAATTCGACCGTATATATTTTTTTATGTGTCCGCGGATAACTTCGTCGTTTATGAACCGATTCTCAAAATTCTTTTTTTATTTAAAAGACTATACTCCTGAGGTGGTCCCATTGGCATCAAGTCAGGATCTGATGATGGAGTCCTAAGGAAATCGAGGGCAACCCTCAAATGTTATAGGTATTAACAATGATTTTCATATCTATACTAATATTATAAAGCTGAAGAGTTTGTTTGTTTGTTTGTTTATTTGTTTGTTTGTTTGTTTGCTTGAACGCGCTAATCTCAGAAACTACTGGTCCGATTTGAAAAATTCTTTCAGTGTTAGATAGCCCATTTATCGAGGAAGGCTATAGGCTATATATCATCACGCTAAGATTAAAAGGAGCGGAGCACCAATGAAGAATGTTTAAAAATCGGAGGGCTTTTTTTCCTTTTGAGAGCTTCTGCTGCGTGCGCTGCGTAAATAGTTCAAGTCTCGCAAAAATCATGTATGAGAGAATTGTTTCCCTTAAAAGTTCTAAAAAAGAGTCCGGGACAGCATATGTCTATCTTTTAAGGTTGGCTCACTATAATCTTTTTTATGCTAACCAAATTTGTTCTAAAATAATGCATTATTTGCGAAGGTATTTTTATAAACATGATATTAATCCTTATCCAAATAAATATGTTATTCATCACAAGTATTTGATTTAAAACAAAATTGCCCTTTACATCATTCGATTTCAATGAATATCTTAGGAGATATCGCAGTTTTAAAATAACATCGCGGCAAAACAATTACCCATTACACACTTACAAATGATGTTTGTCCTGGTTTATTCTGCGTGATTTTAAATTAGCACTGTAGGTATATTTATAAAATTGTGTTCAATGGTTCTTATGTGGTTCGTGGATTTAACAAAGAAAGTTTCAGCTCCTTTAAAATTGTATTATAGGTCTCTTATGTGACGCAGACGAAGTTGCGCGGGTCAGCTATCTATACTAATATTATAAAGCTGAAGAGTTTGTTTGTTTGTTGGTTTGAACGCGCTAATCTCAGGAACTACCGGTTCGATATATATAACATCACGCTACGACCCACGGGAGCGGCGCAGTAACGATAAACGCGGGTGAAACCGCGGGAACATCTAGTATTTTCTAAAGCTATTGAGACCTTTGCGTATAGTCATCATCATCTCATGACGCAGAACTGATGAAGGAAGGTACCACTCTTTAACGGTTAGGAGTTAGGTGATTTCTTGTTCTAGAATAATGTATAATGAATAATGTATAACTTCGTCGTTTATGAACCAATTTTAATGTTTCTTTTTTTATTTGAAAACTGGTGCTTTCTATTTGGTCCCATTTAATTTTGTTAAGATCCGACCATTCGTTTTCGAGTTATTCTTAATAATGCGTATTTGGCTACATTGATGATGTGCTTATTTTTGGCAAGAACAAAATAAACATCTGTGTAGGATGGTTTGGAAGCCCTTCGTAGTATTTCGAGGTAGCCCTATTCTAATTTAGTGATGTTCTGATGAAGATCTTTGGTTTTATACAACTGAATTCTTTGATAAAAAACAGCAAATCTGCCGCGATTGCAACAATCACATACATAATTATGTATATGTATTGATTACACAATTCCAAATTGGTTATTGATAGCATTTAGTATAAATATAAAATAGTAGGTATGAAGTTACGTGCAAATGTTAAACTCAACAAGGTATAGGTACACGAAAAAGCTAATAACAAAATTATTATTTCTATAATACAACTTTTAATATGACGCTGAAGCCGGAACCCCGGAATAAAACATATCATCCCAACCGTATTTGGAATTATCATGAGATGCACTATGGCCAAAAATGATATAAACTGTATACCGTTTAAAACATTTTTCATGTAAGCCCGCATTTTCGAAAGCCTATTTTTGCGCTCTTCACAAATCTCTTTTGAAATGGCCCTGGAGGTAGATTTCCTATTTTGAGAGAGGCGTATCTCCCTTTCTTCGTTTGTCTCATTTAAACTGTGCTTGTCTCATATTATTATGATTAGCGCGTTTAGTAGGTGTACCCATATTCAGACAAATAAAATCATCATTATCGAACTTCAGATTCACTAAAAACCGAGAAATAAACAATATTTTAACAAAAAATTACCGACTTCAAAAACGGATATTTTGAAACGAAAAATGCACTAAAAAGTTAAAAATAATTGTGTATTCTTGTGAATAATTAAATTATTGTTATTTTTGGAGTCGGTGTCAGCCGCCTGCGCCGTGTGCTGCGTCTATGTGTGTAATTGTGCATGCCAATGTTATGTTATGATTATCGTAAGACATCTCATGTTTAAGTAGTTACAAACCTACATTGTCTGACACCGACTCCATTAATAACAATAATTTAATTATTCACAAGAATACGCAATAATTTTTAACTTTTTAGTGCATTTTTGTTTCAAAATATCCGTTTTCGAAGTCGGTTTCTTTTGTTAAAATATTGTTTATGTATAATTATTTTTGGGAAGGAACTGATTCCCAACACACAGTTCACGCTAGTTTGGGAATCAGGGCTTACACATTAATTGTTACCAACTTTTTGTTACAAGAAAGAATTATTATTATTATTATTAAATGTATACATAGTGTTTAATGTAAAGGTTGTAACGCCAAGTTCCTAATTACTGCAATTGTCACTTCATAATTATCTTAGAAAAATGTAAATAAATTTCTATCGTACTTTAGTGCAACGATCTTAAATACGGCTGTTGTACTAAGGAGCGATATGTCGATTGTTATCAAGTACTCAATAGTAGCACACGGTTGTGACGTATTATATTGTTTTAATTGTTATGTTATAATTGCATATTTACATTTGATTATTTCTATAATTAATAATTATCATTGTTATTTGTTACTGTACTAATTTTACACCTTAAAATGTAATTAATCGATATTTAACTTTCCATTTGATACATTGATAGAAATATATAAATAAGGTAGGAGATTAACAAATATTGATTCTCGTTACAACTGTCAGTTAGAACGTTACTCTGCTGAAATATATACTGGTTGTGTAAAAAGTATCTCGGCGTTTCATTGTGCAAGAACCACGACTGCGTAATACGATCTTTAAAAAAAGAAACGTTTCGTTTTGTTACATACATAGATAGTCTGACACCTATATACATATATCCTCGAAGACTTAAGCAAAGGCGTATTACACACACATCTCGCCAGCTATGGTTTAGTTTCTACGTAATAAGGACGAGCCTAAGGAACAATCCGTTTACCGGGGACAATTCTAGTCTCGGTTCTGCTACTGAGAACTGACAGAAACCCAATAATACTGTACCCAACTAGGGACTCGAAACGACTCGATACGAACCTTCGTAAGAGTTCCAGGCATATCGGCACGTATTCGCTGAACTAGCAATAACTGATAAACTTTAAGAAGAAATAAAAGAACAACGTCAATTGATACGGATTGATAAATAGAAACATTAAATAGTTTATCAATCACGCATAATAAAAAGCAGAAAATTACTTGTTCTTTTTCCTTATACTTATCTTGGGTTATTCCATATTTTAGTACAAGAATGTTTTTGTTTATGTCGCAGGCAATTTGTATGATTCCGCGTTTTACAAACGGCGTCGTCCGTTTAAAAACGCTCGTTGTTTTATAAACAATATTAAAAAAAGAAGTAGGTACCTAGCAGGTACAATAATACTTTATTTACGTAGGTAAGTTATTTTAAACGAAATCGGAAATCTATAAAAGAGAATTGTTACACATTTATATCCTTTGAATTAAAATAAAAAATTAAATTAAATAAATTAAAAATAAAATATTAAATAAATTAAATTAAATTAAATTAAATAATAATGAATATAATTTAATTTAATATTAATTAATTTAAATTATTTAATTATGTTTATTTTTCGCTTTTTAGTGCAGATGTTTTTTTTAAGTCGATTTTACTGTTTTAAAAAGATTGTTTATATATAGCATCATGGGTAGACCAACTAAAAGTGCCGCCCGCATGAGGGAAAAGAGAGACAAGGAATCGTTTGAAGCAAATAAAGAACGTTTATCCAAAAATTGCAAACGGAATGCCATATCTTGTTCCCAAGAATCACCATTGACACGTCATGCTAGATTATCTAAGATGAGAAATTACATGCGTTCTCAATTGTTACAGAAATCGCAAAGTGATAGGACCCGTCGACTGAATCGTATTCATGAGCCAAATAAACTACTGAAGAAACCACATGATGAAAAAGCATTGTGTGAAATCCAACGATTAAGATTTTTTTAATAAATATCTAGGAACACGGTAGATGAAATTTTATTACACACTAGCTTTCCACACCGCGGCTACGCCCGCGTTTAATTAGGTTTTCCCGTGGTAAAAGTAGACTATGTCCATCAGGGATAATGTAGGATTCTAATGATGAAAGAATTTTCAAAATCGGTTAAGTCGATCCAGAGATTACCCCCTACAACGTCACAAACTCGCAAACATACCTAAAAATACACTTCGAATTGAAAACCTCCTCCTTCTCTTCTTAAAGTCGGTTGAAATGATTAATACTTCTAGTTTCTAGCACTCACTCTGTTGTCTCTAGAGAAATCAATTATCGATATCAACAAGTCTCTATACATTATTCTAGAACAAGAAATCACCTAACTCCTAACCGTTAAAGAGTTGTACCTTCTTTCATTAGCTCAGCGTCATGAGATGATAATGACCATACGCAAATGTCTTAATAGTTTTAGAAAATATATGAAAAACATTGTTACTACCTATAACATTTGAGGGTTGCCCACGATTTCCCTGGGATTCCATCATCAGATCCTGACTTGGTGCCAATGGGACCACCTCAGGAGCAAATAAAAAAATAATTTTGAGAATCGGTTCATAAACGAAGAATTGTGTTTTTTTTCGCTATCTACGAACACACATAAAAAAATATACCTATATACGGTCGAATTTAGAAACCTCCTTTTTTGAAGTCGGTTAAAAATATGCCGAAGGCAAAATGTAAATTGCCTTGTCACTTTATAACATGCCACATTTGATAGACAATTCAACAGCATAACGAGCACCTATACGCCTCAAATTACTGCATTCCCTCTGAAAAGGGTTAGGTTATGTTAGGTTCTTCTTAAACCCACCCAAAACTAGGAGCTCCGCGAAGCGGGGCTACGTCGACGGTAACCCTACTATAACAATCAACGAACGTTTTTAAACGGACGACGCGCGACGCCGTCCCGACGGCCGTCTGTAAAACGCAGAATCACACAAATTGCCTGCGACATGCATATGTTTACGAAAATATAATATCAGTGACGCACAAAACATGTGAGTTTCTATAATTTCCCAATCGTTTAATGATATCTACATAATATCTGTAGGTGAAAGGTGAAGGATCGTCAAATTTGTGAAGTATTCAGTAGAGCTACTTAATTAAATATATCTGTTCCCTAAACTGGACATTAAAACTGACCGTGCATAAAAAATAAATAACGTATTATTGTGATAGATAAGTTTAGACTATACAACATGTAACTTAATAAACGCACATCTTGAAAGTAGTTTGTTCAAAATCGGCTACTGAATCAATTCCAGCAAATTTTAATATAGGTAATTTTTTATCCCTAAAATAATTAAAACGAATTAAATTATAGTCACCCATTTATTAAACAGCTGAAATAAGCGAAAATGTATCATAATTCAAGGCAATAAGGTTTTTGATGCAATAAAGGCAATAATATTAGATTTATTGTAATATACCTACCTATACAATCCGCGCACAATAAGGAGAACTAATTCGTTAAATTTAAATATTTAAGTACATAAAAGTAACATTTTAATGATTATATTATTATTACGATTTAATAATCTAATTGGGGTGTTGGGGTTGTGCATTATATCTGTGACATGTTGTAAGTATATTGTGGTATATTTTTTATCCAATTTAGTATATTAATGCTGTATTACCGGACTTAGGTTCTTTAACTTTTGAGTTTTATTCAATATCTTATAGTTTTATGGTGGTTAAGTCCCTTCTGTATTAAGAACTATAGTGAAATTTACATATTTTATAGCTTAACTACTATGAAAAATTAAAGGTAGATACAATCTAAAAGATTTTATGACTTTAGAAATGTAATAACATTGTATGTATATAACATTTTTTATTTAATAAAGACCTTTTAATAAATTACTTTAGTAATGTACTATCTATTAAAATTAATGAAATCAAACATCAAGCATTTATTGTTACTCTGGTTAATCATGTGCTGTGCCATCGCGGGTTAATGTATTCTAAAAATTATGAAAAATTGGTGGATCCATTGAAGAACGTTTTGTGCAAAAATGTTTAGTGATTATGGGTTTGTGATCCAATCGAATTGGCTGCAATATCGGCATGGCAAGTCACCTTTTTGAATTCTTGTAGATTAAATGACGTTTTATAGCTCATTGTGCCGTACTCTTCTTTTTCAAATTTCATCCAGACTATTTCAGAGTAAGGCACTGACTGACCCATTTGTTCTTTCTTGCCATGAATAAATGGAGCAGTAGGACCTTCTTGTAGATACAGCAAATTTTTTAAATCTGCACTGATATACCCATGACTTTTGGTGCCTTTTCTGCAGAACAAGACCGTACGAATTGGTGCCAATCCCATGGGGTCATGATGGTAAATTGTGCCTGCATCTTCTTTTTTCTGTCTATTATAGAATGAACTCCATCCACTTCTATATGAATGTGGCCTTTCATTAGATATTTATGGTTAATGCATTGCAAGTTAGGTATATTCCTTAGTAACTATAAGTAGCACATTATGATATGTATGTTTTTATTTTGTCCTGCGTAATTATCGGATCAAATCATTGATGTAATGGATCAAATGGTGATTTCTCTCGTCGACGTGTTGGGGACGTTCTTCTCAAACCATTTGATTAAACCCGAAGATAACTCGTTCCCTCCACGTCCGGCTATGGATTCGTCCCACATAATGCAGGAACTTTTGTTTGTGGTACTATCCAATAGTGTATAATTGAAAGTCCACAACTTGCGGAAATAGAAACTAAGACTGTTCGTAAGTAGAGGCGTAGGTAAACATTTTTGTGTATTAACAGTAATCATCTAATATATATAATATGTAACGGGTATTAACGCGATCATGCATAATGTTTACCTATTTTAGGCTTGACGTTTCGACCAGGTTACACCGGCCGTGGTCACTAGCTAACTGGTGCTACGATGTCATGTCTCCGTTTTGAGGCAGAAGAACTTTGATTCACCCTAACTTTTGGCATAAAGATAAAGATCATTTAGTTTGTAAAACATGAGTATACAATGCAAGTTTCATTAGCTTGCATGCAAGGTGGTCAGTTAGAGTAAGTTCTACATGTTTTACCATACGGCGTACAAAATTCGATAATTGCAATAAACATTCTTACATTAAAATTATAGAAAACATAAAAATAACAAAATTTGTAATAACAACGTCGCGAATGTTTTAATTTAATTATAATCCTAAAATATTATTAAATATAAGTTCGTTAATATGAAAAAAGAAAGAATAATGGATGTTATTGCAGTAATATAAAGAAAAATGAATATATGAGTCACAATTATGTCCAAACTTACCTAAACCACAAACTAATGTCAGAAATTACATTAAAAAAGAAAGACGAAATAATAGTAATAATAAAAAACATTGTAAACAAAAAACAAAACCAATAATATTTTTGTTTGTCCATGTACCGTCACAAACTACACTCACGGTATCCCTATTATGTATGCTAGCCGTCGTGTCCGTATTCTATGAATTACCTGACTGTGCAAAACAGCGAAGTTGCGTATTATTAATAACGGGATTCTACGTCGCGGATAATTTGAAGCCATCTTCCCTATTGAAATTTCTGTTTTTTGATTTCAATAGCTTCTCGCACTCATCATCATCATCATCAGGCTATAATAGTCCACTGCTGGACATAGCCCTCCCCCAAAGAGCGCCATAGCGCCCTGTCTTCAGCTTGCCGCATCCAGCATCTGCCTGCAGTCTTTCGCAGATCGTCATCCCACCTGGTCGGAGGGCGTCCTACACTACGTTTGCCGAGTCACGGTCTCCACTCAAAAACACGCTTACCCCAGCGGTTGACCTACGCGACCTGGCTACCCCAACGGTTCTCGCACTACTCTTGGATAAAAGTGGCGATCGGTGGAGAAGACTTCTGGACGATTAAATTCTATCCAATGATTAGTACCCGATTCCAGTATATGTTCTGCAATTGCTGATTTGCTAATCTGCCGTTCTTCACAGCGGCGATGTGTTCTTTGACCCTCTCAGTAATAGTACGCTTGGTTTGGCCTATGTACTCCCGCAGCTGCAATTTATTTTGTAGACACCTGGCGTTTGTATAGGCAAAACGTCCTTTGGTGTGCCCACCATGCTGGTTACTTTAGCCCCCGGTGTATAAATAGTGTTGATGGAATATTTCTTTAACACCGGTTCGATCTTATCCGTAATTCCTTTTACATAGGGCATATAGGCGGGTTGTCTGTTCACCTCAGGATGCTTGCCTCTTTTAGTCGGCTGCCTCGGTCGTCCATTCACTACATATCCGTTATTTTTTAGTATCCCGAACATGATTGAGTTCAGACTCTAAATGCTCGGGGTCACAAAGATCATGAGCTCTGTTTTTTTATGATGTTATAACGTATTGTAAGTGACGTGGGTGGTGGTTTGACGTTGCGTGCAGGTATCTATCCATGTGTGTAGGTTTACGGTACACACAGTGGGACAAGGATTCGTTCTCGCAGTGATTTTGACATCCAGAAATGACAACGATCTGTCAGTTTCAATTTCATAAGTAAATCTCATTTTTGGGTCCATTCATGTCCCAAGTTTTTAATTCATTCCAATAATTTTCAAAAATATATTTTCGTTTCCCATCATGGATTTTATCACTGCAGGCTTTCTTGCATGAACATGAGCTTTCCATAGTTTTAGCAGAAATTATTTTACCTTTTTGTGTCATGTGTGTTTTTCCAGAAATTGTTTTTTGTCACGTTATGTTACACTTTCACGTTGCTGATTTATTTAACCGTTTTCTGGTTTTTAACATTTTATTTAAGTTCTGAATCTATGTCTGAGCTTTCGTTTATAGTAATAGAATGTCTGAAATTAGGTCTACGCCTTGATTTCACAGAATAGCTCGAAGAATCTTCACTTGTATTAGGAATGTAATCATCATCATCATCTAAAGAAAAATACCATCTGAAGTATTAAATCGATTATCTATTATTTGGGTTTCCTCATCCGATGATTGAATGGGTGTAAACAAAGAAGGTGAAAGTATATTGTGAACATCGGGTATTTCTTCATTGTGAGGTATGACATTATCTGTAGGTTCTATTTAAATATTTTTGACTTTGATGTGGGTGATGAGCTGACTGCGAAGCGTGAGCTCATGGATTCGATTCGCTTTTAAAATTCTAATGTCTTCACATATTTTATTAATAATTTATTAAGTGACTGCGTTATATGACAACTATATAACTTCCCAACCTATAAACTGTGTGTTCATTGTAAATGATTACGCCATGACAGTTGATTTAGGGATAAATATTAAAATAATAAACGCCTAGCTAACTTACTTCAAAGAATTTATATTTTAAGAACAGAAGGATTTGCGTGACATATAACTTAGTTAAGTGTAAATAATACTTTTACCCACAATGATCTACAATTATGCGGATGTTGATAAGTTTTTATCAAAAATGGACTTCATCGAAATGATACGCGCACATTTGAAATGGCTGTGGTCATTTACTCATTTTATCTTTAATTCTCGTTGTTATGGATGTGGTTTCCAGATGGTCCGTCGAAATAGACCATTACATTTTGTTTTAACAGATAACAATGTAAATAATTTATTACGTTACGGTTTATTTTGGTGCGGTTTACTTTTATTTCATTGCAAATATTTTGCTATCTCTAATCATTTTCCAGAAGACCAATGCGAATATTGTAATTAGTCAGTTAATCATACCTACCTATTTAAATTTGGATCATTAAATAAATTCTAAGAATTACGTGATTATTTGCGTTCGGTTGTTCGATAATTTAAAGTTATTTCCTGTTTTTCTGTAATGTTTAATGTTAATTTTGTAATCTTTTCACTTGCGAAATAATTAGATAATAACTTTTAGTTAACAGAATTCTTCCACTTCTTAATTATACAATTATTTAGCAAGTTAAAAGATTACAAATTTGAATTAGATTTTTTGTTATGTTCCTATTTTGTATGTTCTATTTGTTGCATTTTATTTTTGTAATTTTTAATTACATTATTAGATAATTAAAATAATATAAAAGTTCCTAATATCCCAAGTTTATAATAGAAGATTTGTATCGATTGACGTACATTACGCTATATTTTTTATGGTAATTTTGTAACCTTTTCACTTGCGAAATAATTATATAATTAAAAAGTGATAAAAGGATTTTGTTAACTTCTGGTGCTTGAACTTGAAATTGATTTTTGTTATGTTGCGATTTTGTATGTTCTATATATATTTATATAGATTAATATCGGAAGTTTAAAACAGGTTTGTATCGATTAACGTACATTACCGGATTTAAATGCGATTAAAACTGTTACCAAAGTCTTATTTTTAGTTTTCAAGAAATAAATGTATAAGTTGCCTGTTGTGTAGTTATTTTGTATGTTCTATTGTGAGATTAATAGCTACATAAGATGTTTCAATATGGCAAACTAAATGAAGGTTTGATTTTGTTAATTTACATTTATGGATCAAAACGCGATTTAAGTATTTCCAAAACGAGCAATATTTTAAAGCTTTGCTTAATTTTGATTTCCAATAAGTGTCACATTTTGACTAACTTAAAATGTTAATTACGTTCCTGTGGATAATTAAAAAAATGAAACAATTTTTACTGTCTTTTTTATTACCTACCTATTTCTTAAATGTATGAATAAGCGGAGCAAAGTATATATTATTTGTATGAAACACTAACCAACTTACACTTTATATTAGTAATCCTTACTAATATTATAAATGCGAAAATGAGTTTGTTTGTTTGTTTGTTACGCTTTCACGCCTTAAGTACTCAACCGATCAACATGAAATTTTGCATACACGTTGTCAGGGGTACAGAATAGAACATAGGGTACCTTTCATCCAGAAAAAATAACTATTGCAAACCTAACTTTTTTTTTTTTTTTTTTGGTACCCAGGAAAAATGCTTGATGCACTATCCGCCGGCTAGGGGACGGCACCGGCGGGGCGTGTGGGACTCCCCAAACTGGTATACCCACTAAAAAACCTGGGGTGTTCCCTCTCTCACCCAATGGAGGGGCCTGTTGGGAGCTCTTAAAAGAATTGAGTCATCCATAGCAGGCCCCCCCGCGTGGGTGCGGGCCGGGTCAAACGGACCCGACCACCTCTCGTCCCCAGGGGAGAGCCTCACCACTCTCCCCTTTCGACATTGGAAGGCGCGCGGGAACACCGCGCGCGCCCTCTCGGGGTTCTTAATTTGTGGGTCCCCTGAGCCTTGCCACCCGGAACCCTTACGTGGGGGGCAAGAGAGCGACATAAGCGCGTCTCCTGCGCCCCCTCCTCCGCCGGCGGACTTCCGGGGCGTAAGGATCTTCCTCACGACCCCGCTCCGCCGCCTCCTTCTGCGAGATGACAGATTCGCAGAAGGACCTCATTGCGCCCCAGCACCTGTCGTCGCCGACCATCTTGGATACGACGGTCGGCAACGAGAGGTCGGGGCCAACCAATCGTAGCGACCAAGGCACAGCGCTCCGCGGCCCACGCCGGGCACTCCTCCAGCGTGTGCTGCGCCGTGTCCCGGTCACACTCCTCACAATGGTGACACCTGGTTGTAAGCTCCCTACCGGCTATCTTGCAGAGGTACTCTCCGAAACAGCCGTGTCCAGAGAGCACCTGAGTAAGCCGGTAGGTAAGAGGTCCGCGCCGTCTGTCCGTCCACTGTTTTAGTACCGGACGGACAGCCTCGACGGTCCTCACCCCGTAGCGGGGCTGGGCCAGTCTAACTTCCCACTTTGCCTTGAGGACCAGTCGAGCCTGGGACCTTCGCGTTTCCACCTCCCTGTACGTGGGTTCTTCACCCTGGAGCCGGAGGTCAACGCGCCAGTAATACACTGACGCTTGGACCTCCGCCTCCAAATCCCAGGGCGGCGATGCCGCCAAAACGCACGCCACCTCAAAGGAGACGGTGCGGTACGCCCGTGACACCCTGATCGCCATCGCCCTCTGAGGTCTCCTGAGGAGGGCGACGTTTCGGCGATCAAGGGCGCCAGCCCAGATGGGCGCTCCGTAAAGGGCCATCGACCGCACCACCCCCAAATAGAGGCGGCGGCAGACAACACTGGGCCCCCCGATATTCGGCAGCAGAGAGCTAAGCGCCGCCGACATCAGCCGGGGGGCCAAGCGACTAAAATGAACGCGAAAGTTCCAGCGGCCGTCGAGGTGGAGCCCCAAGTATTACATGCTCGACTCCACCCCGATGCGGACCCCTCCAAATTGCAAACCTAACCTAACCTACATTTACGCGAGCGAAGCCGCGGGTGAAAACTAGTATAATAGGTATATGGCTTCAGTTTGCGAAATTTCGTTCTCATATATCATAAATATATTAAGACTAGATCTCGTGGTTTCACCCGCGTTTATCGTTACTGCGCCGGCCCCGTGGGTTGTAGTGTGATGTTATTACTTATTAACCTATAGCCTTCCTCGATAAATAGGCTATCCAACAATAAATAATTTTTCAAATCGAACCGCGTTCAAACAAAGGAAGCAGCAGTGGGGTTACGGCGATTGGCTGCTGTTGAACGACAATGTTTTGTTCGTAAGGGGAAACGTGAAAAAATAGAGGCGGCTGTTCTCGCAGCAAAGTGGGGCAAGGCGCAAAGCAAGTTTTGTCATATAACTGTATGGTATGGCTATCGCCATACCACGGTCCGACGGACGGAAGGACCCCCATACCCTCCCGAAAGTGGTCGTCAGGACCCACCCTCCGGTCACCATCCGGCACGACGAGCCACCTCGAGATTATGCGCGGCATGATAAGGCAGCCAACCTAGTTGGTTAGACTCGGTTGGGCCTCCGGTCTATACCGCGGGCGGCCAGCAGAGCACCGTTTCTACGGCTCTCCCTGGCCCCCGGGTCGACTCGCGCCACCCACACAATGACTCTACGGATACTCTGCAGGTCCCTCATAAGCTGCGAGAATCGTCACCTCATGCTTAGGCCTCCGGCGCTCTCATTCACCGAACGAAACACAGCAGCGAAACACTGCTGTTTCACGTCGATTTTCTGTGAGAGGGCAATACTTCCCCGGTCGAGCCGGCCCATTCCTGCTGTAACCAGCTTGGCTCTACTACTCTAAAACTGTCCTGTACCCGTAACCTGTACCTGTACCCGTATCTGTTTATACTACAAAAACGTTTACACGATG
The DNA here is from genome assembly GCA_963564715.1 of Catocala sponsa. Lineage (NCBI taxonomy): Eukaryota > Metazoa > Arthropoda > Insecta > Lepidoptera > Erebidae > Catocala > Catocala sponsa. The sequence goes on along the minus strand of OY751345.1, from coordinate 10,258,982 downwards.
AAAAGTTGTCTATGTAAGTTTTATAGACGTCGTCGTAGACGCTATTATACGACGGTTGTAAAAAAATTTGGAAACAACGTCTATATGACATTATTATACGACAAAAAATGTATATGACTATTCGGACACATAATGCACCAGCACATGACGATGAGTTAAAAAAATTACTGTAATATAATTTTAATAAGACTCAAGGTCATATAAATGTTTGATTATATTATGACAAACATGTTTGCTGGTTTCGGCTAGATGGTGTTGTGTGTATGTGGTAGAATATTATATTATTATTATTATTGTAAATAACTAACCTTTAATCGTGCAATTAGTCAGTTTAATGTGTTCTTTTATAGTTTTTATTTATTTTCTTTGTAATCTAGTAACAATTGTAGATAGTTGTAATTAATCAATAAATTAAACTTATGGATAAAGTTTTCAGGCCAAATTTCAGTCAAGGCGGCCTTTCTTAACAGAGACTGGCTTTGCACTGGACTTGCACAAGTGTGTGCGCAAACACAAATGCATTATATGTATATTCCTTAATACTCATAATCCGCCGGCTATCTAACTACATACGTGCTGTTATTAAGAAATTTTTCATAAATATTTTGGCTGGCCCATCCCAGGATTCAAACTCTCATGCACAGTGTAGTCGCATTCACTACTGGGTACTGCAACACACAAGCAGTTTAAGCTTATAGCTCCTCTACATTATCGGCGATTACAGACGATTAGGTACGCGCGAGCACGATCGTGTAGAGGGCCTCGGCTGTGCTTGCCGATCATCGTCTATGACCGCCTGCGACCCGTGAATTGTCGGTTTTTCGGACACGCATCAAAGGGAATCGCCGGGTGGTTGCGTTGAGATGTCCACACGATCGCCGGTCATTCATTCATAAACTCAGCCAATAACTCGGCAAACAGATTCTTCATTATTTCTCTGGAAAAATAGTATATCTAAGTGCGATAGGGATACAAATAGACGTTTTTCGAATTGCGAAGTTCGGAGTATCTAAACCCACTTGACTTAACCCGAACAAGTACGCCGAAAGGTAATTGTATTATATATTTATTGTGACTACTTACTTGATTCTATTATGATAAATGGTCAAACACCACCATCTTCTATTCCACCATATTTTCTCAACTTTTCGTTGGACCTCTTTGACATAATGGTTGTATACCGCTATTAAATAAATGGTTGCAGTAGCAACACACTCCACGTCCATCTTGAAGCTTGCCGTTCGACAAACTACTACACACGATCGTATGGATGCTTGCACGATTAGGTATCGTGCCGATTTTATAGACGATCACACGATCAACGATCATCGCCGATAGTGTAGTGCAGACATTATAAGTAGGTCCAGTATGCCTACATATACCACAAACGCTAATTGAGTGACTCATTGTTAGTATATATACAGAGTTTCAGCCTAATCGGGTCATTAGCTTTTGAGTTTTCAACGAGTAAACAAGTCAATCGGGAAGAAACTAGCCACTGTGGACAAAAGTGTCCGTGCACACAAGCCATGTTGCGACGGCTGCCATTCACCGGTGCGGTTTTGAAAAACTGCGCCACCCACCCTACAGCCTAGACCTGGCCCCAAGCGATAATTTTGGAAAAAAAATGAAGAAAGAACTGCGTGGGAAAAATTTTGCGACGATAATGAAGTGAAGTCGGTAATATTGGCCTATTTAGACGCTCAAGACAAATCTTTTTTTTTCGACGTTTTAAATAAGTTATTTGACAGATCTAATAAATGTATTAGGGTTAAGGGAGAATACATTGAAAAGGAAAAATAGTTTGATGTTTCATTTCATTATCCTTCCCTGTCATTCCGCGAACTTTTGGACCTCCCCTCGTATGTACTTATTTATACAAATAATTGTGTCTGTTATGTTTGTGTAGCTTTGTCTCGTATACTTTGTATACGAGACAAAGCTACACATAAAATAGATACATATAGATAGTTGATTACAAAATTGATTATCACAAAACTGGCATAGGTAGGTTACCTATTTACCCATAAGCAATCTCGGATCAAATCATGGTACATTCAAGCACGATTTGATTTAAAAATCTTTCTTCGCACGCGTCTAAAAGTAAATATGTGCATTTTGTCGCGTTGTTTGGGAGCATCTGTTTCTAATATACCTAATTCGTGACATGGCTCTGCTATGACTCACTCATGTAATAATATTGTTACGTGAGGAGATCAAATCTGCTACACTCGGTGAGTTAAATACCGTAGAGCGACCGCATTTTCAATGTAAGGGCCGATAAAATTGATTGATAATATATTTCATGAGCGATCAAAGGATCTTTTTGTTCCTTTTTTTTATTTTATTGCGTTCTTCGGTGACAGACGAGCCAGCGGCCCACCTGATACTAAACGAGAACCGTGGCTCATACACATGGCCCTGTGTTTTCTTAGCATTACAGAAGCAATGTCAAAAAAACACAACCAAGTCGCTGCCTACCGGAAGGAAAATGAGAATGGAGCAGGATGGGGTTTGGGAAAGGAAGGGTGATTGGGCCTCCGGCGCTCTCGCCTCTCACTCACCGAACTAAACATAACAGATACTGTTATTTTACGTCGATCTTCTGTGAAAGGTGGTACTTCCCCGGTCGAGCCGGCCCATTCATGCTGTAACCAGCGTGGTGTGTGCCACCACCTAACGTAACGTAACGTAACGTGGTGTGCGGCACCTAAGCTATTCCACTTTTTATTTCTGAAACCATAGGTGCCGAAAAAACTGATGCCGAAAGCGGAATACTCCGTGCTGTAACCATAGATACCAATAGTTTTAGGTGCTAGCTTTATAATTTTTATTTCGTTGTTCATCAATTTGTTACTCAAATTAAAAGCAAATAAAAACTTCAACGATTATGTTTGTAAGTAATATTACAAAGTTACAAGCAAATCAACTTGTTTTTCTAAATTACGTTGAAATCTTTTTTTATAATTATAATCTTAGAACCATCTGTTACGATGCTTATAAACGGTTGTAATCGTGTGTTCTGTCAAAACCACATAATTATATTAAAGTTCTTGATATACTTTAACTTCTTTCTGATATACCTATTAGTTACTAATTTCTAGTTATCAGATAACTACCCTCGGTGGCAGGGCGAGGCGACCACTTGGGTCAACTCGTCCTGCCAGTGCGATGTGAATTCGATACCCACTCAGGACAAAAATTTGTGTGATCCATAGTGTTTTAAATATGTTCGTTCTTTGTGTTTCTTTAATGTTTGTAAAGTCACCCGCGATAAGAATAATTCCTATTGCGGGAGTTTGTTAAAGAAATTGTAACTAATTTTATTACAATGTTACAAGAACAAAACCATCACCAACCACCACCTGCGTTACGTCATAAGCGACAATAGCGTGAAATGACGTCATTCTCCCTCACGCACCAAAAAGCTTAAAAGGTCAAGCTGCTGCCTTTAGGCTTTATCACATCACGTCTACACGCACCTAGCTCTACAATGGCTATTTAGTACTTAATTGTTCTGACAGGATTCTAATAAGAACGAAAGAAACATTGTCAGTATTGAAAAACCAATAAAACTATCCGTTGACAAATTAGCTAATACCTAACGGTTGTTGTTGTAGAGTTGTTTGTGTTTAGCAGTGCCATGGTAACGTGCTCCGAAAGGTTACTCAAATAATTCCAGTAGGTAATTGTTAGTATTATTTACAGTCGCCTATGAACTTTTATGATTTGATTCTACATAAGATACGTTTTGAATAACTGCTTATGCTATCTTTATCTGATATTGCATTATAAGCTGGAAAAATAGCTACCTAATAATAATATGCAGTTATAAACAACGATCATACCTACCTTTTGTTCAAAAATATAAACTTTATAGGTGAGTGTGAATAACCAGTTGCTCACAAAACTGATATTAATATATTGATTATCTACATGCATACATATGTACAATTATCTTTAGCTACCCCCAAAGAGGTAGAAAAACCTGTATTAAATTTAAATTTTAAAATTTCAGAATAGATGTAAAAGCCCTATAACACTTTGTCCGACTTAGAAATCAAGATCAGAGACCTTGCAGAGTAACTGTAAAAGAAAATATAGAAGTTATGATAATCGTTTCTAGAAAAAGCAACGCGCGACGTTCTGTGTAAAATTCAAGATATTTGGTGACGTAAATGAAATCTTTCTCAACAATAAAAATCCCGCATATATCTTCGAAGTGGCACGCGGCGGTGATTTACCGACCCGTTTTTTGTGGTTTGGTTCCACGTAATAGAGGGTGAGCCTAAATCCGTCTACTGGCCACAGATTGCATTATTTTAAATCATATATTTTTTTAAAGTGGCATCTTTTGATCTTGAAGTAATTCTTGTCGCGGTGGACTTTACGAAGTATTCGTTGATCACACAAATATTTGTCCCGTATGGGGATTGAGCCCATAACAGTCGGCGCAGTTACCTATAGCAGCGCGGCGCGCGGCGACCACTTACATCACTACACCATCTGTGCCATCTTAGTCTAGTCCACTGTGTTATTGAATATTTTTATTCGTTGATCACACATATATTTGTCCCGTATGGGGATTGATTCATTGAGCCCATAACAGTCGGCGCAGTTACCTATAGCAGCGCGGCGCGCGGCGACCACTTACATCACTACACCATCTGTGCCATCTTAGTCTAGTCCACTGTGTTATTGAATATTTTCATTCGTTGATCACACATATATTTGTCCCGTATGGGGATTGATTCATTGAGCCCATAACAGTCGGCGCAGTTACCTATAGCAGCGCGGCGCGCGGCGACCACTTACATCACTACACCATCTGTGCCATCTTAGTCTAGTCCACTGTGTTATTGAATATTTTCATTCGTTGATCACACATATATTTGTCCCGTATGGGGATTGATTCATTGAGCCCATAACAGTCGGCGCAGTTACCTATAGCAGCGCGGCGCGCGGCGACCACTTACATCACTACACCATCTGTGCCGTCTTAGTCTAGTCCGCCGTGTTATAGAATTTTTTTGACATAAAAATCCTAATTACGTTTCGCCCGGGGAGTCGAACCTAATGCACAATAGTCGCTACGTCACCGAGTCAGTAGTACTATTCTACCTAACTATGCTTCATTAAGACACTAGAGAAAGTTAAACTTATCTCTGTTACAAATTTTTTGCGAGAAATATACGGAGGCTAAGACTAGTAACTTAATTCCCACATATTATCAAGTGCAACTACACCTTTCAATGTAAATTTAATAATTAAAAACGTTTAACAAAAGGTCAAGCCGTTTTCAAGATCTATATGACTGCGACTTTACTCACAAACGAAGTTAGTCCCATATATATAGGTAAACGTAAAGTGCTATGTTAAAAATTTAAGGCACTCCGCGATTGACTTATGTATTACCAATGCAAACCAAAAGATTCTACCTACAACATTTATACAATTAATATAGGTAGGTACCTAATTTAGTTCTTCTTTAATTTAAAACCGTCAATGGAGCAATCGCCAGACATCTTCTGTTTCCCTTTCAACCTCTGAATACGTCTAGACTCCTAATTTTTCCTTTACTAGTTAGATAGAGCTACGTGTGGGTCTTCCCCTTACTTCAATTGACGTCACTCGTATTAAAATTATTTGTCCCGACAACTAGTTAGGTACTCAACTTACGGAAAATTGAAAGGATGTTATGCTTCATTTTATCCTGTGTGAATAAAGAAAGTTTTTAGTGAAAGTTAAAACGGAAAACACCTTTCTCGGGTTAGCTTATTAGTTATTACTCGCTCATATACCAACTTCAACAACAGAAACGTAATTGTTAATCGTCAAAGTGACCGCATTCTGACATGTCTTTTGCCTTCAACAAATTAATTTTAACGGTACCTAACTAGATTTTGCCCGCGGCTTCGAACACATAAATGTAGATTATGTAAATTTTCTCGGCAACAGTGAGTAGAATACGGAATCTCGACGCACAAAATATCGACAAATGCTAATACGATGCTACAAGATTGCGATGCACGTTACTGCGAAAGGAGTGTACCACTGGAGGCCGAAATTCGATAAAAATATAAAATTAGAAGTTGTATTTTTAACATTTATTTATAAAAATTATTGCATTTCTGAACGATTATTGACAATGAAATTTGCTAACGCGACTGTGGGTAGTACTGTCTTAGTAACTTGGATGTCTTTTCTAAGCGGATTAGCTTATATCTGTTATTTAAAAAAGTAATTCTAATTTTATATTTTCTAATATTGTATATGTATATGTAATATAAGGACACATTGTAAATAAATTCCTACAATTACATTACTAGTTGTGTTTTTTCTAGGTTTCATTATAAAATAAAACCTACACGCATGTTATATTTTCTAAATTAATGTATAAAATGAAAACAGCTTTTCCTATGTACAGTGAATAGGTAAATAATAATAGTACTATTAAAATATTCATAATATAATACAATATTTTTAATCCAACCATTGTTTTTCGGTCTTGGGTCTATTTGACAAACGATAGCCAAGTTTGTAATGTTTTCGACCAAACGTTCACTCGATCAAATGTAAAAATATCAATGGTTCGTTCGACCAAATCTCTTTTGGTCAAATGTTTAGTCGATCAACTAACGAATGACCAATAGTTCTTTCGGTCTTGTGTTAAACGGTCAAACGAATTTCGGCCTCCAGTGGTACACTCCTAAACGACCCAGATGGAGGTTAAACGCAGCGACCAAATCGCAGAACCCATCTGGATCGTTTAAGAGACAAAGTACAGGACTCGGTCAGGATACAACGTCATACTTCGTGACTAACTAGGAATACGTGGTCATTCACTTAATTTTATGTCAATGGCTGCCATAAACCTTAAAATATAAATAAATAGGTGTAATATAATTTAAACTCTACGATATTATCATATTCCTAGGATCTATCCGGCTTAGCCTAAAAGCATTATTTTTAAAACTATGCAGAAACAAATAACAGTGTTTTTGCTATTGCAATAAAATGTGTTTGTAGGAGTGTACGTAATGCAGTGGTCCGACCGCCCGCGCCGCCGCGCCGGCGAGAAAACGACGAACTATCGGCGATTTTCTCTCTCAAGAAACGCACAAATAATATACATTCCGTGTAAACGAAAGAGATGCATATATTAAAAGTTGCTCTCTGACTGTTCACACTGCCGGCGAGTGTGTAGTTTCGATAGTTTTGTCGCCGGGCATAGACTACACTCGCGTGCAAGTAAATCGACTCAAGCCTCAAGTGCGCATAAAAAGTGATATAACTTAAAAATGCCTTATTTTACCTCTATATAATGTTTTACATAATTAAAGCCTAGTAATTGAGCTTTAAAATTATGTAAGTTGCATGAAAATCGATTCAGTAGGTTAGTAAAAAAGGTGAATGTCAAAGATATTGTAAAAAATTTTGAAAATTCATACAATTTCACAGTATGGGGGTTATTGGGTATAAATGAAACAAAATGTGCATAAGATAAAAAATTTATTCGTGTCAATATTTGGTGTTCCCTCCTCTAGCCCTGATCACTGCTCTCAAGCGATTCTTCATCGACCTTATCAACTTTTTTATTGATGATTGTGGTATTCGGCCCCACTCTTCTACCAACGCAGTCTTGAGCTCATTGATGTTTGTCGGAGCTGGATTCCTCGCCCTAACTTTACTTTTGAGCTCGTCCCATATGTGCTCAATGGGATTTAAATCGGGGCTGAGCGCTGGCCAATCCATAGTGTGAATTCCAACTTCACTCAGGAACTCACGTGTGGCCCGAGCAGTGTGACATCGGGCATTGTCATGCATCAAGATGAAATTATCCCCAATAAAGCCTTGATAAGGGACAACTTGATCCAGTAGAACATTTTCAATGTAACGATCACTGGTCAGACCTCCTCTCCGGCCTCTCCCAGGAACGAAAACAAGGTCCGTTTTTGCTTCTAAGGAAATTCCAGCCCACATCATGCAAGAACCGCCACCATATGCAACGGTTTCAACAAAGCAGCACTGTGAAAACCGTTCACCAGGACGCCGGTACACCCGACCTCTCCTGTCGCTGCCATGGAGACACATCCTCGTCTCATCTGTGAACAGGACCGACTGCCATTGCTCTATGCTCCAATCCAAGTGCTCTCGAGCAAAGTGAAGGCGTGCTTGACGGTGGGCTGTGGTCAACTTCGGGCCTGTAGCGGGTCTTTTCGGAGTAAGGTTAGCTTCCTTCAACCTTCTTCTAACTGTCCACTGACTGACAGTTACTCCGCGAACTTGACGTAGCTCCTGCTGCACATCCACGCCGGTAAGGTGTCGATTTCGGAGAGAGGTCGAGACCAAAAACCGGTCGTCACGCTCCGAGGTGCACCGGCGTCGGCTGGTATTAGGCCGCCGAGTGAAGGCACCACTCTCTTGAACCTCCTGTACACTCTCGAGACAGCAGACTGACTCATATTCAACCGACGAGCGACTTCTCGCTGGTTCAACCCTTCTTGCAACAGGGCAACGACTTGAGCGGCTTCTTCAGGTGTTGTATCCATAATTTTCTTCAAATGACTTCAAATGATTACTAGGCTATAATTATGTAAAACATTATATAGAGGTAAAATAAGGCATTTTTAAGTTATATCACTTTTTATGCGCACTTGAGCCTTGAGTCGATTTACTTGCACGCGAGTGTAGTATATATTTGTCGCCGGGCTATAAGCGAGTGTGCAAGTGCGACGAGCGATTACTCGCGCCACTCGCCCGCGGTTGCTCAGTCCTGTGCAAACCTGCGCGCGCAACCACAAATTTTGCACCCAAAATCGTCTTTTTTCCCTCTAATTTTTTCCGTTTTATCAGAATTGCCGCTGCCACTACACAAACACTATCGTAAAATACATCGTCGTCGTCGTCTGAACTAGATAACAATGAGAGTTGCAATGATTTGTTGATATCCATACGTCTACTTTCAAAGCCGCACTTTGAAATGTTTGCTGGCCATGAGTTGTTGATCAATTAGCTATTTCTGCTTACAGATTATATTTTTCTGCTCACAAAAATACCAATACTATGCTAACCATTTAAATAACACCCTAATATTAGTATAGATAGCAGACCCCCGCAACTTCGTCTGCGTCACATAAGAGAGAGAGTGGGTCGTAGGCACCTATAATACAATTTTAAAGGAGCTCAAACTTTCTTTGTTAAATCCACGAACCACATAAAAACCATTGAACAAAATTTTATAAATATACCTACAGTGCTAATTTAAAATCACGCAGGATAAACCAGGAGAAACATCGTTTGTATGTCTGTAATGGGTAATTATTTTGCTGCGATGTTATTTTAAAACTGCGATATCTCCTAAGATATACATTGAAATCGAATGATGTTAAGGGCAATTTTGTTTTAAATTAAACACTTGTAATGAATAACGTATTTATTTGGATAATGATTAATATCATGTTTATAAAAATACCTTCGCAAATAATGCATTATTTTAGAACAAATTTGGTTAGCATAAAAAAGGTTATAGTGAGCCAACCTTAAAAGATAGACATATGCTGTTGCGGACTTTTTTTTAGAACTTTTTTAGGGGATCAATTCTCTCATACATGATTTTTGCGAAACTATAACTGTTTACGCAGCGCACGCAGCGGAAGCTCTCGAAAGGAACAAAAACCCTCCGATTTTGAAACATTCTTCAGTGGTGCTCCGCTCCTATTGGCCTTAGCCTGATGATATATGTATAGCCTATAGCCTTCCTCGATAAATGGGCTATCTAACATTAAAAGAATTTTTCAAATCGGACCAGTAGTTCCTGAGATTAGCGCGTTCAAGCAAACAAACAAACTCTTCAGCTTTATAATATTAAGTATAGATTTTATACTTTTTAGTTTTTGAAGTCAGTTCTTTTAAACGTAGTTTTTTTATACCAAAGCTTGCTCTTACTTTTACTTCATACAAAATTGTAAAGATCACAAGTCGCAACACAAAATCCAGCATCATTCGACAGGTAAGTACAGTAATATACTTACCTGTCGAATGATGCTGGATTTTGTGTTGCGACTTTTATTTTTTTTTGCTTTTAAATGATAGACTGCAACATTAAAACTTTATTGTTTATTATAGTAGCAAGTTAAGCTATATAAAATTATAGGCAATTATTAAAACACAAGTGTTTTAATAATTGCCTATAATTTTATATAGCTTTTTCTACACCATTTTTCTTCGATATCAGAACTTATTTTTGAAAATAAAGGCATATCAATTATATACCTTTGCCAATATAAAACTTTAACTGCGTTTCTTTATACGGAATGTATGAAAGCATTTACTTACCATTAATTTATATATTATTTAGTAGGTATCATTTTTGTACAAATTGCGACATATGTTTTCCTTTAAATAATATAAAGATTAAATATATGTAACACTATATGTTATACATTATAGGTTATAGTTATTTTTACATAATAATATGTAACACATATACACAATCGCGTGAAATGGAGCAACTAGAGTGTTTACGTCAACCAAGATTTTTATGTAAGTGAAATGTCAAAATGGGAGTGAAAACTTAAAGAAAACAATGTGAAATTACTGTATTTTATATTGTGAGAATGAAAAGAATCTGCGTAATGACCGTATAAAACCATATCCGAAATGTTTACTAAGAAATCTCATCAAGATGTTAAGAAATCAACAGTTAAAATACAGGACTCTAAAAAGGATTCTGCAACCCGATTAAAACATTTAAAAATCGTTTTAGGTGAGTAAATATGCGTTTTATTAGATACCTAGGTGTAATAGAGTATTTAATACTCACGTTAGGCAAGCTGTAAGATCACCGTAACATCCACAGCTATCACATTCCGTACATGCTAATTAGTCAAGAATAACTGTAGTTGGTGCGCCTCAGCTTACAACTGTTTATTGTGTCGAGGAAGTAGTATTTATAAAAGTTTCACTTCAACTTTACTGTGATTGCGAATAATTGAACAATGTTCCAATTGTGTTAAAGTACTCTACAGGTTTTCTATTGTCACTAAAAGTCTAGTAATTTTAAATACATCGTAAATCTTTCATTTCTAGGTTAACGTCATTAACTTATTTTATAATGGTTTAAATTATAATTTAAGCATTGAGGCGTCTCCTTACTTTGGTGACTACTTAATATTGAAAAATGAATAAAGTTATTGTAGTTTTTATGTTTATTAATAACATAATTAACACTTAAAATGTCTACATAATTACAGTTACATCTTGGTCAATAGTCAGATATATGTATTATAAACCCTTTTAACTGTATGGTTTTATAAAACATGAGAAACAAGCATAGACACTTATATAAACATACAATGTATTTACAATTAACTGAATAGGACTTAAATATGGAGATCTTCTAAAATAATAATAGGGATGGCATGCAATGAGGAAACTACCAAAAAAATCCTTAATATTCCTCATTATATTTTTACAGTGATTTATACTATAGAATATTAAATAATAATTTTTATGCTAATGTAGTATACAGCCCATTTCTACAACCAGGAAAGATAAATATAAATAAATATAATTTCTATGTGGTCATTTACATTAACATAACAGTGAGTCACATATATGCCTATTCAGAGATCTATAGAGAACTGTATGACTCACTGTAACATTTAAAAAACAAGATACAGATGTTATATCTGTTATAGTTAATTTTAAAGTACAGCCTCTTTTAACCCTAAACTGCCTGAAAATGACAATAAAATGCTAGCTAATGTAGCATGTGTAGTCAATTTACTAATATTACAACTGCTGTATTCACATGTTGGGCCTTTCAATTAACAATATTTATGTTTGAAAATTTAGGTTGAAAATTAGGTTATACCAGACCTTTACTGCCTAACACCACTAACTCATCAAATATGGAGCCTCAAGACAACCAGACTGGAATAGCTGTCTACCTATTTAAGATTGCTTGAATACAGTAGTTCTACTGCCTTTTTGGGAATTAAGCTTCCATTCAATGTAACCATGTTTCTGTATATAAATAATGTTTGATCCCTTAAATACAACAACAGTAAACATAATGCAATTGTTGTGAAGGAACTTAGTGTTGGAGAGGTTAGCTTATTTCTATGGTGTGTTCATATGAAATTAATGAGCAACTACTTTATCTCTTTCAACTTCCATCTTCAGCCACATTGTACTTTTGTTAGACTACCTAATTGATTGCCTACTAGCCTACCTGTAAAATATTGTATACTGTTGTATTTTTGTTCTAGAACATTTTGATGTTGATGAATCAAAAACATATTTTGAGGGCAACTTCAGTCATGTTTACTTCATCCTGTATGACAATTTCATCCAAGCTGAAAATAATCTGCGACAAAGAGGTGAGCACCGCAACCATTTACATAAATAAAGCTTGTGAATAATTCACTTTATTTTTTTTTAATGAACTTAGTCTGACTTTTTTGTGTATGAAATCTTGTAAAACACGTTGTTTTAGGCTAGGTATTCACTAGCCAACTAGTATTTTCGGCATGTTGATATTGTTTGTATGTCATGTTGCAACAATAAGAATCTTCATACATAAAAATTATATAAAAGACAAAGACACTTAATTACATTTCTCTCACACTTTTCTACATTATATTATAAATAGAGAACAAATTAACACATATTTGTATCAAAAACGTTTGATAGATTCTTAAAGATAAATGTCCTTTATCTTATCAATAAGATTGAACATGACATTTTTTCTTAGGCTAAACCAATGATTATCTTTCATCTTCAATGTTGTAGTAAGAAGAACATTTTACAAAATTTGCTTTAAATAATCTAACATGCAGTTTGCAAGTATGAAAATATTTGGCTTGTGAATACCAAGCTTTAGAATGTAATTTAAAAGTTACTTACCTTTTAATAAAACTAGACTGTAGAAGTTATAGATAGCAGTGATGGGCATCAATAAATAATGTCTTATCTAAACTCTTTTATAGCTGATATAATTCTCTACCAATACTAGTTCCAATTTGTATACATATTTACTTATTATTTTTCTGTTTTTTGCGGTACAGAACTTCCATTTCATCTCGGTGAGTTTTGGGTGTTTTGATACATCAGACAATCAATCATGTACCATAAATCAATCTTTATGCCATTCTATGAATTTATTAAATAATGTTTGAAGGTTGTAAAATAAATAATTGGTTTATTTAATTTGTCATTACATACCACATTACTTTTCATAGACACTTAAAAACATCATACTAATTGCATGCTGCAACTTTGAACATTATTTAAAAGAACACATTGGAGTACTGTAAACATTTTGTATGCATTCAACGCTTCATATTGAATTTGGTAGATGCCATTATATTACGTTTAGATTACCATCAAGTTATCACATATTATGGGTTTAGCATGATTAATTTTAAAATGATTAATAAGCATAGTATTAGAACAATAGCTATGCTGCATAACACTTTAAAATATAACAGTCAATGGTACATAACCCTAGTTAAGAGAACTAATACCTGGACAATTTTACCATTACCTTAGTGGTACAAGGATAAATTTAAATCTCCATAACAGTTATTTGACTCATGCTTGTAACCAGATACGTCGCTAATGGGTTATACAATAGAAAACATATTAAGCAACACTGTTGACAGCTTCATTTAACATTCACACACCTCATGTTATCTCACTTACATACAAAGTGATACATATTCTATGTTCTAGTCCACAAGGCAGGCAGAGAGGAATTAGAAGGGGCATTGTCCCTTCTGGAGAAAGTATTATGTCTACTGCCAGAGCTCATTGGAAGAAGATGGCAGTTACACTCATTGACCAGAATTTTTTCAAAACTCCTCCATAGTGGTAATTCACAGAAGCTAAGAGCAGAGGCTATAAGGTACTATACATTTAAACTAAAGTCGCTAAGAAAAACATTACATCTTTAAATTTTACAATACAAGAGATTACACATCAATTTGACATATAAATGGAGTAACAAGAAAAACCAAAATGTAAAATCATAAATTTTGCATGATCTCCTTAATTACTAGAGATCTATAAAACCACTGGATATACAATGTGAAAAGAGCGCCAAATACTTTAAAACATAGTTAAACATTGGATAATTACATATAATAGCATATTAACTTTACATCAACCTTTTTATTTTAGATATTTCTTGCTATGGTATCAAGCACTTGGTGATAATGCCCCAAATGAGGTCCACAAAATGTTCGCGACGCTGGTTCCCGGCATGCCGGAGCCAACCATCCTGCCAAGCGGATCACCACTCAAGCCGAAATCATTGGAGATCACGTCGAACGCTACACGTGACTCTGGAGACTTCAGTATAGAAGATATCATGCATCATCCCAATTTCAACTCGGCTACTGACAACGCTAAAAAGATCGTAGTAGAACAAACGCCAACAGGGATCATGGGAAAATTAGCTAACGTCTCAGCATCTATATTTCACGATACAAATGCATTAAACCCAGTACAAAGCGTGGAAATACAACCGCTGCTCCCACCAAGTGCTAATGAAAAAGCTGTTGACAATGAAACCAAATATTTTTTTGAAATATTACTCGACGGTATGGCCACCTCGGTAACGAAAATACAGTGGAGAGACAGATCTCATGGGAAGGCAATGAGATGTTTCGCATTTCTACTAGAGAAATTCAAGATTTATTATTTGCCAATAATCTGTCCTCAGTATAATATAAAAAATTCATTGTATAAACCTAATTTAGGTAAGTTATCGCTACGTTATTTGATGCTATGGGTCCATAATTAAATATTTTCTTTTTATAATTTAAGATTGTATTAAAGTATGACAGCCAAAATATAATTCACTTAAAGTTTATGAGCCTCGAAATATCTGTTTTTTGGCACTAGTTTAATGTAACTACTCGTAGAATAATTGGATAATTATAGAATAACTAGCTGTCCCGACAGACGTCGTCCTGTACAAAAGAGAGAGAAAAAAAAAAACTTGAACACACACAAAAAGTTTCATTCAAATCTGTCCAGCCGTTTAGAATTATATATATAAAGATTAGGTATACTAGATGTGTGATATTAATTATTCATAGAATAATTAGGCATACTAGATGTTAGTCCCAATATTTCTGCATAGGCGTAGTTTAATTAACCAAATTGCAAATAAATTTAATTTGTCCGGTAGTTTTAATTTAATTTTAATGTAATATAATCTAGAAAACGGTTAGCCTAACATGCGCTCTTCCAGTTCGAAAGTTGTAAAATTTAACCGGTGCTTACATTTTTATTTCATTAAGCTAAACAGTATGCTATTTAACCACACGTATGTATTTGACATGTAATTTTGTATTATTTTCGCCATTACTTCAGCTTAATACATTCATTGACATTTTTATAGAACTGCCAGTCCAACACAACATATTAGAAGATGACTATGTATTGTGTCGCGTCACATTAATCAAATGGGTGGCTAACTACGCGCATTTTATGAAGAAACAAGGGAGCGATGGAGGACAACCGTCCTCTATGACGAGTACCGGCTCACACTTGCCACACTCGAACACGCCGACGCCGGCCGCGTCGTTACATCACGAGGAGGAAACCTCGTTCACCGTGGGACACCCGTCTGACTCTAGTAGAGCGTCCTCGCACGATTCAGCGTCGAATACTCCGCACCCCAGTCTGGAGTCGGGTTAGTATTTATTACTTTCTTCGTCATGAGTCCATGAAATTAAGGCTAGGGACTAACTTAGCCTCAATTTCATTTCATTTGTTGATAAATCGACATTCGAATTTTCAAAAACCGTTCTGTGGCTCACGATTCTTAAATTAATCGAGCATAAAAAATAGCTCTTTGACTTCAATGCGTGCTGACTTTGGACAAATAATTGGAGTGCGCAAAAAATGAACGGCCGATGAATGAATGATGTATAGAGTTATTTCTACGATGGTCACCGACACACCTGTGTCCTAATCTAACCAGATACGTATGTTATAGTGTAAAAAATATAGTGAGATATACTTACTTTTGTCAGGTGTGTACGAGGAGTTAAGCTCGGAGCAGGTTGTCCGCGACGTGTTGTGTTGTTCGTCGCGCGAGCACGTGGACTTCACCATCGAGGTGCTGCGCCAGGCGTTCCTGCTGCCCTTCTCGCACGCCGCCGCCGGCAGGCGCGTCATAGCGCTTTACAAAGACTGGATACAGATGAACGTAAGTCATTTTTCATTAAGTGTAAGGTAAAACTTAACGAGGCTGTTGTCATATTGAATCGAACTAGCCGTTACTTGGCGGAAATCCATTGTAATATAAAAAAGGTTGACAATACCGAACTTCTCTGGATCGTCGTGTTTCGCCTCAGCGCGAGGCATCTTCTAGACCGTTTGGCAACGAATGAGCGATGAGTAGTCGTGCAAGGAATTCGGTATTTTCAATATTTTTCTATTAGTTGGGGTAGACTCGCAGAGGGTGCTTGGCGGATTCCTGTCTTCCCAATCATTTTATTAGGCTGTCTTTTCCTGGACGCACTACGGGATTCGCAGTGCGTCTAAGCTAAGCTAATTCTGAAAATATATAGAGAAATACACTATAACATTTTGCCATATGATCTTTTGCTGAGACAGCCTTAGCTTATGGCTAAGTGTAAAATAGGTATTGAGAAACATTTTTAACTGGAGGTAGATACTTGATAACAATATACATAATTTATTAAAGATCGCGTTTGGGATCTTATTGATAAATCTTCGCCGCAATAATTGGCACTAACTGACGCACTCATAGATATTTAAAATTACAAGATTTATATTAAAAAACGTTACTAAGAAGTTTCTATGTAATTTTTAAACAATTCCTAGGCGACAGTTTGCCACAAATTTTACTGCACTCACTCATTAACATGATACGTGTTATTCGAAAAAGGTTTAAGGCGAGGATTTCCCAAAGTACAGTGTTATCTAGCGTGCTTAAACGCGTTTTATTTGTAAATAACATAGATTTAAATTCTGAAAAAAATATATGTTATTTTACAGCATTAGATCTTGATTTGTCGGGCATTCGAAACACGATTACTGACATTTTATACGATCGAAAAAAATCGTGAAGATAGGTCTGATTTAAACATTTTTCGTGTTTTATTTGAGTTATATTGGGCATTGAATTTTCAAAAATATACCAAAAGAAAGGTCATGTAAAAACGGTTATTTGTCGGGCATCACAATATGCATTATATAATATACAAAAATATAATACCGAAAATATGTGATTTCTTACTAGCCGCCGAGCTCTCTCGTGTCTTGCACTCCCGAGCGGGATGTAATGGGGACAGGACGTATCGCTAGTTTGCAGAGCGCACCGCAGAATTACAAATAATTTTATCGTCAGTTACGAATGTCATCACTTATTAATAAATATATTATAACTAGGTTTAGTTTGTAAATAAATTTTTAGTAATAAGAGTGTATATAATTAGCATAGTTTTGAAAATATCGTTTTGATTATTGGACGAGATAACGGCCTTGATAACAACAGCATAGTTAGGTACCACTTCCAGTGCAAGTCCATTATTGATTTGTAGATGACGAGTGTAGAAATGGGCAATAAAATAAAAGAAAATCAAGGTTGTCATCTTTAGCTTTACGTAGGCTAAACAAATGTTAAAGGTAGGTTGCCTACCTATTCTTTGAAAATTACTAAAACACTACCTATATTTGTATAGGACTTGAATCATTATTTTATAGCATTATTATTATATTAGGTAGGTATACGAGAATAAAAATGTGAGATGTGCCTAAAAGCAATACGAGCGAATTTTATTGGTAGGTACCTGCCTACCTAAATAAATACAAATATTATCCGCAGTTATACCTGCGCGTTGTGGTATTTATGTTTACTGCACCACCCTCGTGGGTTGTAATGTTATTTGGTACTAGATGTTCCCGTGGTTTCATCCGCGTTTATCGTTACTGCGCCACCCCCGTGGGTCGTAGCGTGATGTTATATAGCCTATAGCCTTCCTCGATAAATAGGCTATTATGAGATTAGCGCGTTCAAACCAACAAACAAACAAACAAACTCTTCAGCTTTATAATATTAGTATAGATAGCTGACCCGCGCAAC
Organism: Catocala sponsa; assembly: GCA_963564715.1. NCBI lineage: Eukaryota > Metazoa > Arthropoda > Insecta > Lepidoptera > Erebidae > Catocala > Catocala sponsa. The sequence goes on along the minus strand of OY751345.1, from coordinate 10,240,852 downwards.
TTCGTCTGCGTCACATAAGAGAGAGAGTGGGTCGTAGGCACCTATAATACAATTTTAAAGGAGCTGAATCTTTCTTTGTTAAATCCAGGAACCACATAAGAACCATTGAACAACATTTTATAAATATACCTACAGTGCTAATTTAAAATCACGCAAAATAAACCAGGAGAAACATCGTTTGTATGTCTATAATGGGTAATTATTTTGCTGCGACGTTATTTTAAAACTGCTATATCTACTAAGATATTCATTGAAATCGAATGATGTTAAGGACAATTTTGTTTTAAATTAAATACTTGTGATGAATAACGTATTTATTTGGATAAGGATTAATATCATGTTTATAATAATACCTTCGCAAATAATGTATTATTTTAGAACAAATTTGGTTAGCATAAAAAAGGTTATAGTGAGCCAACCTTAAAAGATAGACATATGTTGTCATGGGCTTTTTTTATAACTTTTAAAGGGGAACAATTCTGTCATACATGATTTTTGCGAAACTTTAACTGCTTACCCAGCGCACGTAGCGGAAGCTCCCAAAAGGAAAAAAACCCTCCGATTTTGAAACATTCTTCATTGGTGCTCCGCTCCTATTGATCTTAGCATGATGATATATAGCCTATAGCCTTCCTCGATAAATGGGCTATCTAACACTGAAAGAATTTTTCAAATCGGACCAGTAGTTCCTTAGATTAGCGCGTTCAAGCAAACAAACAAACTCTTCAGCTTTATAATATTAGTATAGATAGCTGACCCGCGCAACTTCGTCTGCGTCACATAAGAGAGAGAGTGGGTCGTAGGCACCTATAATACAATTTTAAAGGAGCTGAATCTTTCTTTGTTAAATCCACGAACCACATAAGAACCATTGAACAACATTTTATAAATATACCTACAGTGCTAATTTAAAATCACGCAAAATAAACCAGGAGAAACAACGTTTGTATGTCTGTAATGGGTAATTATTTTGCTGCGACGTTATTTTAAAACTGCTATATCTACTAAGATATTCATTGAAATCGAATGATGTAAAGGGCAATTTTGTTTTAAATTAAATACTTGTGATGAATAACGTATTTATTTGGATAAGGATTAATATCATGTTTATAATAATACCTTCGCAAATAATGCATTATTTTAGAACAAATTTGGTTAGCATAAAAAATCATGTATTATAGAATTGTTCCCCTTTAAAAGTTCTAAAAAAAAGTCCTCGACAGCATATGTCTATCTTTTAAGGTTGGCTCACTAGAACCTTTTTTATGCTAACCAAATTTGTTCTAAAATAATGCATTATTTGCGAAGGTGTTTTTATAAACATGATATTAATCCTTATCCAAATAAATACGTTATTCATCACAAGTATTTAATTTAAAACAAAATTGCCTTTTACATCATTCGATTTCAATGAATATCTTAGATCGCAGTTTTAAAATAACGCAGCTAACTAAGTATAACGAAGTCGCGGGTAGAAGCTAGTATTCAATAATCCTATTGACTATTACCACACTATTACCAAACATGGAATACGGTTTGATTGTTATATTTACGTAGTTTTCATGGACACTTAATAATATTATTATCGTATTATCTATCACTATCACGCCTATGAAGAATGCACTAGTGTCACAGCTTAGAAATGTTCTACCCAAACTGAGTTTAAGTATCCCTCTACCCAAAAAAGGCATTGCAAGAAAGCAAATTAAGCTATTAACGTAAAAATTACAAGCAGTCAAAGTTCAAAAAAAGTTGACACGGCCGATAATTGGTACCACCACCCTAACTACGTCACCGGCACTCGCGAGTAGTATAGCGCCCGACTCATCGTAATTATGGACGTCGGCGTACGCGCGAACCGGTGAAGCGGGGGGCCCCAAAACCTTTGAGCGCTCGGAAATCCTCGCCTTAAATATGTCCACATTTTAGTTAATTGCATGATTGATTACATACATAAGTACAGTAAGTACTTATGTAAAAGTTACATAAAGTAAAAATATATCTGTGAGAAAGAGCCTTAGTCACTACAGAATTTTGCTCTGTATCTAAACACTGTAGTGTCACGTCCCAATTTGAAAATGGTTTTACGATCATCTATATGATTTACTTATGAAGACGATGATAACGATAATAGCTCATTATTTTCATAAAACTTAAGAAGGAATAACCAAGGTTGCCAGTAACTGATTGCTCTTAGTGATAAGACTGCCATTTTTCATGTCAGTATAGAGTTATTTCTATTTGAAAAAATATTGTAATTGGTGTAAGTTGCACCGTATACAAATAAATTAATATTATTATTAAAGTAGGTAGGTATTCCCAACCATTATATTCCACTTTGCAAAAAAACCCTACTGCCACACCCACCCCACTGTCGAGATTAAAAAACTATAATTCCTCAAGTACAGCATACCTATTATTTACGTAAGAACGAAAAAAATTACACGACCTTGCTTAGTAATTCCGTAACTTTTTTGAAATGCTTGTCATTTCAAAAAGGTATCTTTTTTCTGTCTGATCCATGCGATGATCACGTTACTGTTACATAAATCATGCAACGCGGCAGTATAAAAGTGATTAGAGCATAACTACAATTATGTTAGCTTAGTATTATTATTATTCAACAGCGATGGTAGATTAAAATACACGAGGCCGCATTAATGTAGATCAAGAGCATCAATAATTAAACAGTCACAGTATCTAAACATATATATAAAACAACAATAACCTATAGTGAAGGGGTTGTCATCCTCGTGTCGTACGCATGGCTGCGTCTGCGCTGATTGTTCGCCGAGCGGATCGGCGTCCGCGTGGTGGAAACGATGCGATTTAGATAAATTAATTATGTATACGTATGGCCACTACTTGTCAAAAAAGAGGGAAGCCGCCATTGACAATAACTATATTATCTATATAAATAAAAATGAATCCCTGTTTCCCATGGTCACGCCATAACTTGAGAACGACTACTGATTTTTTAAAGATTTCCAATACTTTGTAGAAGTTTCTTACGGCAATTAAAGTTAAGAAAATTGCGCAGAATATTTTATAATTTTAGAAAACTTAACGAATATTTTAACCTCGTGAGTTTAACAGTTTGTCTAAGACAAGACAACGCCTGTCGGGCAGCTAGCCCTTTATAATAACAAGTTATTAGATAGTAGATTTTTTTTAAAACAAACCAAGTTATATCCATTGACACTTATGACATATATACTTATAATAAAATTGTCGATGTCTGTACATAGGACATATTTAAAAAAATATGGAGTCTTTATATGAGCTATACAAACCAAAACAATTATTTTGTAATTTTAATCGGTCAGTCGGCATGAACGTAGGTACTACATAAAATATAAACATCTTTTCCAACTTGGTGCAACTTATACCTTGGTGCGAAGTCGGCTAGAATACTCATAATAAACTGCGTAAAATGGATTCCAGGCTGTACTGTTGTTGTTTTACGCAGTTAATTCTCAAAGAGTAGAATTCTCAAAGGGCATTCACAAAAGATCTGGCTTTTATGGCCAACGATATCAGTCACCGTTCTCCATATCAGCAGCGCTTACAGCACTTTAAAATAAAAACCCAATGAGAACGTTGTTTATCCCGAGATTTAATTCTCCTGTATAAAATTACAAACGGAATCACAAATGCAGTGACTTAGTTGGACGTGTCGCGTACTCAGTACCTTCAAAAGCTCCCAGACATCCAAACACCAGAATGTTTTAATTTAATTATAATTTTTAATATATATTTTTTTTTAATTTATTAATACACACCATTTACATATTTTACATACCATTCCGCAAAATCAATCTCGGTCGCAATGTACCCCTGCTCACAATGTGTAGGGAATACAATGAACTTTCCAAAACGTCTAATATAGATATTCACGGTCTGTCATTGAACAAATTACGAAAATCGTTTTAGAGGTCCGGAACATAGCGATGGCGCATAGTTCGTCATGATATGTTGTTTTGTTTTATTAAACTTTGCTTGCTTTATTTTTTGTATTTGTGTTTTGATTCTTTTTTTTTTTTGTTGCTTGAACTTGTTTATGTGTTAGTATACAACTAGGGACAGATTGTTGTCTTAACGTGATTGCTGTGTATACCTGTAATAAGCATGCATGTCAGAACTGACTCATTATTGTAAGAGGTATGTATTAGATGTAACATGTAATGCTGTTGTTGTACCAACGAATAAATAAATAAATAAACATTACAATTTAAATGATTATCTATATATTAATACGTGAAGCAAAAACTTTGTAACTCTTTTTACGAAAATTGCGCGGACGGATGAGTATGAATTTTGGCACAGGTAAAGTTGATATCGAGAAGGAGGGGCGAACCCTAATATTTTTATAAAATACGCATTAGAAATACATTAAATTAATGAAAAAATACTACACGCACACAACTATGCATTTGATACACGCAGTCGAATCGCGTTCGTAGTATTTCGGCAATTGTTCGTCTGACGTCGTACAATTCTTCGTAACTATGGTTACATATATCAATATAATAATTTGTATGACAAAGACAGGTAAATTAACTTGTATACTTAGATCGAAATCTAAATGAAATGTGATTATAAGGGTATTGTTCTAGACAGTAAAACCGTAATAACTATCAAACTTAAAATTTAAATCAATTATGGTTGAATTTCGACCACTAGGCGACCGCTAGTTATTATTATTGTCTGACTGTATGCTTACACGACGTACGTGAATCACGTCAAAAACTACTGCACTAAATTGAATGCGGTTTTGACAGTTGTATTGCTGGAGGTCTTACCTAAAATCTGTAGTATGTTTCTCTAGCCGCTACACATTAAAATATGTCAGTTTTAAATTGAAATGCCACGCGTTTGAAGACGCAGGCAAGAACTACTTTTCACTTAAAGGCACACAGTTGCTATTTGCCATATCATTACATGCTTTTTAATACATATATGTATATGCTAGAGTATACCAAAGGAATAAACAGATATGTATTACACACAAATATTGCCAGCCAAGGTTTTAAGTTCCACGTAGGACGTGAGCATATTACCGTTTACTGGAAACAGTTTCAGAACCAGTAATACTGAGAATTTATTAACAGAAAAACCTAATAATACTGCCTGATCTAGAAATCAAACCCGAGACAAGTACCCAGCAGTGCAATACCTTACCCGCTACGCCACTAACGCAGTAATATATGATATCGTTTATGATATCTTCATACATTTATTTAACACAGTGTACGTATACTAACATTGACAGGTGGCAGAGATCCCGCCGTTCCTAGTGGAGAACACATTCGAGCAGCAGGGCGGGGGCGAACCGGCCGCGCCGCCGAGACGGCTGCGGAACGACTCGTACCTTGGCGCTGTGGGACGAGACAACGTCATGGTCAGAGCAGGACTACAGGTACGTTACTAGGCATTGGTGCTCCTCATGCTATGTAGGCTTATAAACACCAAGTCATTGTATATTTTTATCAGCTTAGTTTTCCAGCTCTGTTAAAAACACCAACATAAATTTTGTCGAGCGCCCAACATTGATGTTTTGTTTTTAATAAAGCCGAAACGAATTTGCCTGCGTGAACCCTATAAGATGTATAAGGTGATAAGATCCATATGTTAAGCCAGGGCAAGGCCTATTTGTATACACCTGGTATACAAATAGGCCAAGCCCTGGCTTAACATCCTAATCTGTTGAACAGTTAACACGTGACTGAATATGAAACATACAAACTTAATGATAGGAAAAATATAACAGGAACTATTTTATTTTAAAAATATTACTAACTATTTAGGTAACGAAATACTAGCATTCTCGTTAACCCCTCCAGCTAATCTAATATGATTGTATTAGAAATAGACTCACGTTTCTCGATCGCTATAACAATTCCTTATTCATTGATCTACCGCCGCATCATCGATATTATTCTTAAAGAAAAATGAGTATTAGTACAATACTCTTCAATGATCCGGTGTTGTTATAGAACGTGCTACAAGTGTTCATGACGCAAGCAGCGAACGTGTTCCTAGCGTCGGCGTCGCCGGTGGCGCCCCCCGGCGCACTGAGCCAGCAGCAACTGTTGGAGGAGCAGACCGACACGTGCAAGCGCGTGCTCAACATCTACCGGTACATGGTCATGCACGTCGCCATGGACGCTAACACTTGGTAACTATCACATCACTTTATTTAACCGTTAAACTCAGCCGCAGTTTACATACGCTTATGAACCAATGTATTTTTACTGCAATATTTTCTATTATAGTCCAGCTTTATCATCATAAATCATGTTAGTAAAGATGGCTGACGCATCCGTCAGCCATCTTTACTAACATTATAAATTCGAAAGTAAATCTGTCTGTCTGTCTGTCTGTTACCTTTTCACGGCTAAACCACTCAACCGATTTAGATGAAATTTGGCACAGATATAGTTTAAAACCTGGGGAAGGACATAGGCTATATAACATCACGCTACGGCTCACGGGAGCGGCGCAGTAACTACAAATACCACTGACGCGGGTGAGACCGCGGGCACAGCTAGCACTAAATATAATGGTCTAGTTATATATTCGGACTTTAAACAAACTATTGCCATGCATTGCACAAAATGGTGTTGGTAACGTTGCCGGCCACTATATTACAATAACACATGCAGTCAAAGAATGCCTGTGTAGAAACTTCTTAATAAAATCAAATAACTGTTATATGAACGCAGCTATCCATTCCATTAATCCATGGAATGCTGGTTTCGCAGCGTTAGTTTGCAGCAGCCGCACCGATTTGACAGCACGAATGCCGTACTGGTTTAAGCGGGCGCCTCGCCACGGCCACTGCTGGGTGTTGTGGGTTCAATCTTCACATGGGACAAACATTTTATTCACAAATTGTTGTACCGAGTCTGGGCTTTCTTTGTTTGTTCAAATAATAAAAAAAATCACGAGCTAGATACATACAACAGGTATGTATCTAATCCGTAAGGCAAGATAAGGCAAAAATTCACGTATGCCCTTCGTCTCGGTAGCATACCAACATAATTGTATGTATGGACGTAAAAAGTATGAAGCATTTAGGCTAGGTATTTCGCTAGATATATTTTACAATGTGATTTGGTGATATGGTGGTGTTGTTTTTAATATTTATGTTTTACTTGTCAGGGAACAACTACTGTTGGTGCTTTTACAAATCACATCTTTGGTACTTACGAAAGTACCCCCGAAACGAAAGCAAGAATCCTTAGGTAAACCACGTCTAATATTTCCATTGAACTATAAAATAGCGTGTATCATTTCATGAATAATTTTGCTTATTAGTTGAGCAATTGAAGGTATTTAAACCTAAATGTTACTTTCAAGGGGGATTCCTTGCGCCAGCTCTCTTCCAGACCTTAATAGTGACGTGGATAAAAGCAAATCTCAACGTGGCAGTGAAGTCTGAACTGTGGCAGAACTTCATGGAACTGCTGACGAGGCTCACACACTGGGAAGATCTCATTAAGGAGTGGGCGGTGAGTCTATTTTTACAAAAGTATTTTATATTACAACCAACTGTATTGTAATTATATAGGGCTTTAAAAAGAGTAAGCTAACTCCCAGATAACTGATACAAGCGTGCAGGCGTGACATTGTTGTGACATCTGACTGTATATCCATTTCGAAATGAATTTTTTCAATCCACGATCAATCCATTCGATTTCACAATCCGAACAAATTACACTTGATGTTTTGAGTATTTAATCGATTATCAAGACTGCGCCGAGCGAAATGTGCCAAAACAGGCGGTCACAGTTAAGTGAATAAAATCAACACTTTTTGTTTAATACAAATATTAAATATATATTTACCATAACAATGAATGTATTTACAATTACTCCGTGTAAAAAACATAAAATAATTAATATTTCGCCTACAAAATTACGTAAATTTTCACGAAAAATTCAAATATGTAAGCTCGTGTTACGTGATTTTTAGATTATAACAGTAGAAATCTATCCTATTTTACATCTTAAACGAAACATAAATAGTTACATTACAATCTGTCCGTCCCAACTATTTAAATTTAAGTTTTTGGTTGACAATAATAATACATATTTTTCAAAATCACTACAATTTTACTATGGCGGCCGCGCGACGTTTTGAATATGCGCCGCACGAGCTCTGTCATTATCTGTCTTACGCTCGGCGCAGTCTTAAGCGTACATCACTGAAACAAATTACTTGGTCATCATTATGATATTATGGTATTAATTCATCTTGTATCGAATGTAATATAGAAACCCCTCTACGCAATAGGCCATGATATGTGATAAATACAAGAGAAATAAAACAATAAAGTTTGACTGTGATTATCTCTGATTTGATCCGTACGCAGCGAGTTCGTCACACCGAATGTGTCCGCGCACTTATATAACGTCAATTTGACACTGACAGTTATAACTGTCACTCCAATTGACACATAGACTCTGTGGCGATCTCACTCAAGCTTAACGTTCCGAAATAAATCAATAGATGGCGCTTTATTCAACTTCAATTACGGAAATAAATTACATTCTAATGATTATTTTCTTGACGTACCGACATATTGATTAATTAGAATGGTAGTAGCAGTAGCGGACTAAACTTGAAAACTTGAAGCACGACAAACGTTGCTGCTTATTATGAAAATTTCTATTATGAACCATGGTAGCTAAATGGAATCTTAACCCTTAATCCACCAACCCTAGTAATCATAGTCTCACTAATCATCAACCCAAGGACTAATATTTAGATTTTTGAAATAAATACTCGTAAAGCTTAAATTTATATTTTATTTGTTTTTTAATATTACTAAAAGTCTAATTGTTATACACAAAGAAACATTTTGTAATAAACTTAATTGAACGTGCACTTTTGTTAAGTTTACTTACACCTTATAATGTCCAGTCTATGAAAATCAAGTAGGTATAAGGTTTTACCTAAAACAAACAAATATGTGATGAAACTAAAAAAGATAATATTTTCTTGGAAAAAGACATACTTAATAAAGAATATAAAAAGAACTAAAACTAATAATGGCACAATATAACATTTTAAAACGTGCAACAGGTAAACATACTAAAGATTTACACATTTTTCCTCTCCAGCTCTGATTATTTCCCTCCTCGTGCCGTCGATGGAGAATAGTGACAAAATACTTTCGCGGCTGGATTAAAAACTGAAGTACTAATGAATCAAAAGAGCAAGCACAAGAAAATCGGCATCTTTGTCGTCGCAGATGGGTCAGGAACAAATCTGTTGCATGACCGCTGCTAATTACCTCATCTTCGCTCTGTACATTGTCTTGAATTATTTGTTATGTTCCAGGCAGAAGTGCCTACCTGGTTTATTAATTTAATCTTTTGACGTTTAGCTGTGAAGGCACATTACAACTATGTCACCTCAATATCTAGACGTACTTATGACCTCAATAGCCTGCCTATTAACTGCCTCCGTAGCGCAGCGGTAGTGAATGCGACTGCTGTGCATGAGGTCTCGGGTTCGAATCCCGGGTCGGGCCGACAAAAGTATTAGGTTTTTCTGTTAAGAAATCTCAATACGATCCCGGAGTTAGGACGTTGGTGGTGTAAGACACCCCCGTGCCTCGGAAAGTACGTAAAGCCGTTGGTCCTGCGCCTGATCTCTCTCCGGTCGTGTCGGATTATACGTCCCATCGGATCATGAGGGTAAGGGAACAGAGAGTGCACCTGTGTTTGCTCACATACTTGTGCACTATAATATCTCCTGCGCAGATGGCCAATCTTCCTTAAGATTGGCCGCCGTGACCGAAATTCGGTCTGGAGGAAATGATTATAACTCAATTGTGCTAAATTATTGTCATTCAATATTTTACTTAGTATTAGATATTTGTTTACATGTGTGTGTATGTATATGCTCACACATACTTAATATTGTGATATAAATACAGATGATTTTAATAAAGAATGATTCTGAACACGCAATTGTAGTTTTCACTACAGCTGCCATAATGAAAGCCTAAAATCAAATGAAAAATAAATATAAAAGTCAACAAAATAATTTTTGTAACACAAGACACTACCATGGGTCCCAGGACTCACACTTGATCATAACTCACGTTTACAAATGGTTTGTGCTCATGACCGCCTTGTCCCGCGGCTCACTTCAGAAAGGTATCGGATCTCACGACCCCAAACGTCAAAGTATACACATTATTTTCGTTATTTAAAAACAGTTAATATGGTTATGAATCTTGATATAAACGTAGATTTTGACATAAAACCACCTATATTTTTTTGACAGAAAACAATGGAGACGCTAACCCGCGTGCTAGCGCGGCACGTGTACTCGCTGGACCTGTCGGAGAGCGTGTGCGGCGAGCGCGGGCGCGGCGGGCGCCGCGTGCCGCCCGCGCCGCAGCCGCAGCGCCTGGAACACTCGCTGCACGCCGTGCCGCTACAACCCACCACTAGGACGCCCGGTATGTAACCCGCGTGCTAGCGCGGCACGTGTGAGCGCGGCCGCTATTATAACAAAAGATGTGCTCTCTAGAAGAAAACAATTTTGTGACGACACTGAATTGCATTAATCCGTCACACAGTCGGTACGATTAAGCCAAAGTGTCGTAATAAAATACTGTCGCTAATTTGAAATCCTTGTTGTAGGCAAATCGCCAAAATCAGGTCACGAACCGCACCCACGAAAAGAGACTGGTAGTACGCGAAGACAATTGACGAGGTGTCGGAGCGACCCGCACCTTAGTAAACATGCGCAAGCGCATGCGGGTAAGTAAGATTTGTTTTTAATATCCATTAAACTAAAGCATTAAGAAAAAAATTTAACATGAAATGGAAATTACTACTGTTTCCTCAACATGCCATGCTTTAGTTTAGCTAAACTAATCCCTATATTCAAATATAAAGCAAGGCGGGCGAATCAAGCTTCTTTAATTTGCTCCGGTATTTATTTAAATTTTTGTTAGCAAAGCGCTTATGCAGGATAGGTAATTTGTGTTGCCGCTTTTCACCAACCTTTCGATTGTTCTGTGACCAACACGACATATTTTTTATTATATAACTTCATTAAATGATTAATTAATGAAAATTTTGTAATTCAATTGTACGCTTCGCTCTAACTGTAAAAATATTATTATCACAATGTTTTTTATTCACATACTTAATGTTTTGTTAATGTAGATACCAAAGAACCAGTTAATGACAAACCAACAAGAAGATGGTATTCCTTGGACTCGTTACGAAATTCATCACAGCACGAGGAACGGGATTCTGCGAGTGGTATGTAAACTACTAACACGCGATGTGCTCAGTAGCTATGAAAAAATAAATTTAAATAGATACTGTTGGATCTTGCATTCGAATGTTGTTATGATAATTGAATATTCGAAATATGATATTCGAAATATGATTTGACAATGTCATGATTATTAAGTCATATGCTGACGATGTTAAGATTTGAAGTTTTTAGGGTCTTAATACTACAGCGCATAACGATGATAACCTTTTTAAGGTCATCCTCCTAATATTTCTAGAAATATCTATATTCAGATTAGCGTCTAGCTCATACGAAATCAAATAATATCAATGATTAACGTATTCGTATGCCATGCATTTGTTAAACAAATCAAATATAAATGCACATCGCTACTACTAGCTTATTCACCTAAAAATTAAATGTACACATGTCACATCTCACCTATATCCCGTGATACCTAGATGCTTTAATGATATGCTATTTCCAGGTTCTCGTTCGCCGTCTCCTGCTCCTTCAAGTGGTGTAGAAAGTAGCTCTATCAAAGACTCGCCGCTACAGATAGATTTAGCGTCCGACGGTGGTAATGTTGGTAAGTACATACATTTTTGCCAATCCATGATGTACCCGTGCGGATAAATCGTACGTATATATATTTTATCTGTACCAGGCATAAGATGTCATCATATAAAATGTCAAATTCTATATATTTTCGTTTTAACTAGGCAGTCCATTGAAAGCAAATGTCTGTATAGGCGATTTTCCTTACTTGTCTTATTTAGGTCCGAGTCTTATATTCAACAAACGAGTCATTTTAACTAGGGATAGTTAAAGGACATCACCCGCATTCCATACATTTTTGGTCCAAATTTGAAAATGGCGGACAATGAAAAAAAATACAATATTCTGTTAGAACTTGTTCTCCTTAACATTTTTTATTACGGCACTAAAACTGTGGGACAATTGCCTTCGGTTTTAAATGAGTCCAAAAATCTTTCTTTTATACAATTTATTTTTTTCAATAATTTTTCTTTTATAAAAGGGAACTATACTGGTATAGCATTACAATAGTTTTAAAGAATACAATAGGTATGGAGAAAATACCCACCTGTACTGTTTTTTTATTTTTGTGGCTTATGGGATTTAAAAAAATAAAAGTACGGTTGTATCTTACACTCAGTTGTTAATGAATCCTTTATTTCTAAAAGTACATGCACGTTTTATAAGTACATTACATAATTATAGTTAATCATCCTCGTCTGGAACTACAATAATGTCCTCTAATCCCAAAGCCCGGGGGCTAATAACACTTGTAAATGACGAGCGTAGCTCATGTACCATATTATGCACATAATATGCGAACAGCACCCAATCGTTCTTTTTCCTATCATGCACGTACAATAATAGTGACGAATTGCACTTCGAGCGGATAATGTTCTGTCTATTATGATATAGATATAATATTGGCGAGCTCGGACATGTCGAGATTGCTGTCGTCCTCGTACACCCACAGATCGGTTCCTCCTAACTCTTCCAAGTGTTCATTTGACACTTCATTGCTGAACTCTATTGAAAATGATCCGGTTTGGTGGATATATTCACCATAGTAACTTTTGGCTTGTTTTAATTGGTACACGCCATGGGCGAATAACAAAAGATCATCTTCACTCAGCCTCGGCAAATCTGAAAACTCTGGCATATCTGCTGTCATGAGCGTGAACTGTGCTCGTCTGCGATTATAATTATGGCGATTAACTACTTCTGCTAAGGCATTTGATGTATTCATTTTTTAATTTATAATCTCCAAGATATCTGAAGCATGTGGATTATTTTCGATGACAACGTGGTATTTATTTAAAATGGCTGCTGCAGTTCTGAAGTAATCAAACAAGCTTTTAGCGGCTCTATTGTTATATATATTTCGTAACAGCCGAAAATCTCTTTTAAATCGGCCGTTCACCACTTCTAGTACCTACCCAACGACAAATCGTAATCAGCCTTGATTTGTTTGCCTGATCTGTCGTGAGTTGTGTTTCATTTTGGTGTTTGTTTTTGGCATATGTGGTTTGTAACCGCAAGACTCAAGGTTTGCCACAGAATCGCGAAATCCACGGTCTAATATAAAAACATCTCCGGTCGTAAAAACCAATGGAATGCACTGTCGACATGTTTAATCATATCGTTCATGATTTCGGCGTCGGACGTAACGGCAACATACGGTCCAATTACCTCAATAATACATCCATCGCAACAAACCAAGAGGAACGGTTTCAGCAGGTTTCTATATTTGTGATGGCTGTAAAATTGTTGCTGAAAAAAGTAATTGCTACTTTTCTGCAAATATAAGTATGCATTACAAATTGTTATAGCCTTCCTTTCATCTTCTGACCTCTAGGAGTTCCCAAATAGATTGTTTGGTATTAACGTATTTCTTTGTGCTACATTCTCACGTGTCATGTGATCAAAACCAAGATTTAAAGACACAAAATCCTGTAAGAGCGCATCGCGTCCAATCTCCAACCACTTTTGAAAGGTTGATTCAATACATTTGAAAATGTTTGCTAGTCTAGCATTGGAATCTCCAGTCCTCATCTTAACTAATACTGCTGCCACAATAGTATTTCTTTTATTAACTGACCCCAAGCTTGGTAAACCCTCTATCAATTCGGCAAACTGGTCTTGAGATATTCCGGTCCAGGTATGGAATTCGTCCGATGCCATATTTTCATATTGTTCGAAGTTAATATGGTTCTGAGTAATATGTCTTTGTAATGTTGACACTATGTCAATTATTTGAACAGCAGTGAACTCTTCTGATGAGCTGTCTTGTAAAGGGCGTAAATGCCACATATTTAGCTCCATGTGTTCATTGCATACACGTGTGCTTTCTGGCACATAACAAATGTACCGGCATAACATGCGAAACCTTAAATTTTCGGGTATCCGACGACAAAATTCATTCAAACATTGTTGAAAAATGCAGCTATTTGAGGTATTCGGTGCGCGAAGAAGACCAGGCAATTCCAACGAAATAGGTCTTGGATTTTGATTTTCGGCTGGCTCATCTTCTTGATCGACTTGTTCTTCAGCTTCTCGCATACGTCGTCGGTGAGTACGTTCTTTGCCAACACGGACGGCAAATTAATTCTGTAGCCTCCAACTAGAAAGTAAAAAAAACTAAATATTTGGTAGACAAAAAATCATTATTATGAACAGCCCTTTCAGGCGGGTCATAAACGCTTCAAAAGATTATTGCGCCGACTGCAAGCATTGTGATGTCAAAGTCGTATACCGTGCTTTGACTGTCTCGGACTGATCTTGAGATGAAGAGGCGTAGTGCGTGTATATTTTAAGGTATATTTTGGGCTGTTAGCAGTCTGTTAATGTAATACTGCAACATGTTTCTTTTCAATCATACAAACAACCATAAAATCGGTATTTGTATCGATAATAATATGCTAAAAATACAGGTTTTCTCAAATAATAATGATATACATAAAGGCCACTCTGTTATTTTATTTTATTTATTTTCTTTAAGGATCTCCAACAAAGGCTGTACACATCTTATTCACAAAAGAAAAACAATTCAAGACATTTTTGGTCTGTGTACTCCTTCAATTACAGGAGACCACATCATGCGTTAAATACAGCGTCTAAATGTGAAAGTATATTATAAAAATGCCTAATTTAAAAAATAATAAGATAAACATACAAGTACATGCATCAAAAAAGGATAAAATAAAGTTACAATTATAATTTTAGGTTTAAAAAGAAATCAAATTTAAATAGATACATACTCACATGCGAAACAATATTTAAAAAGAGAATAACAAAAACAAAACCACAGGCTATTAAAAGCACAAAACATTTAAGACTCAAATATTAACATAGCATGTTTTCTATACATTCGTAAGGTATCGCTAATGTCTGCTACACTCGTTTTAGTAAGCATATTGTGTTGCCTACAAAGTCTTGGCACAGCAGCGTAGTAACCCAGGTTTGTTCTAGAATAGGGTACACTGAACAAATTATATGTGTTGCTTCTGGGGATACGAGTTGGGATATTAATAGTTAATGAACTCAATAAATCGCAACAATCAACATTGCCATTACACAGTTTATGAAAAAAAATTGCATCTGTTATCTTTCTGCGGCTTGATAGTGCATTCATATGATAATGGTTTAGCCTTTCCGCATAACTGTAAAACTCTTTAGCTATGTGATCGCTGTAACAAAGATGATAGAGGAAGCGTTTTTGGACGCTCTCTAAGCGCTTGCTATAAATATCATAGTGTGGATTCCAAATGACAGAATTGTATTCAAGAATTGGTCTAACTAAGACATTAAATAGTTTGATTTTGGTTGAAGATTTTTTAAACTCCTTAGTATTGCGCAGTATGAAACCAAGTGTTTTAAATCCCTTTGATGTGATATTTAAAATGTGAGCTTCAAATTTCAACTGAGTGTCTATCAATATCCCTAGGTCCCGAATTTTATTCACATTATTGATTTCGATCCCGCCAAAGTAATATTTATTTAGGTGTGTAATCTTTTTACGGGTAAAGTGAATATGGTGACATTTTTTTATATTTAATTGCATATCATTTGTTTGACACCAGTAAAACAGTCTTTCCAAATCGGCTTGTAGCTTTACTGCATCTAAGGAATTGTGTATTGGCATAGTTAATTTAAGGTCATCTGCGAAAAGATAAAATTTTGAATGATGGAAACAATTACATATGTCATTTATAAAGACATTAAAGAGCACAGGGCCTAAGTGGGAGCCTTGTGGCACCCCAGATGTCGCTTCATGTGTTCTTACCTGTCGAAGTAGCACGTCTTCTATCACTATTTGGGAGATATCAAGGTGATCGTTTTTACGAGAACTCCAAGAGTATCTTCGTCGATTCACGACACAAGATAGATAAGTCCGCCATGGTTCACTTTAATATAATAGTTTAAAACTCAATAAAAACAATAACAAAACACGCAACAGTCAATAACAAAAACAACATGTTTCTACAGAATATACCACGGGGAGTGCTCTGAAGAGTTATTCCACCTTATCCCGCCCTCCCCTTTCCTATCCAGAACAACGCGTGCTGGGCTCAGATGCCATCCTTACACGGTAGAGTCGATTAGAGCGCGTACCAAAAAGTTTGGGTCCTCATAACTCTGCCGAACGACCAATGCATGGAATTCTCTGCCAAGGCACGTGTTTCCTTCTTCCTTCAATCCTGGGTTCTTTAAGCGGGGCGTGAAAAAGCATCTTCGCAGGCCGTCAAAGTAGAGACCTCAACATCGCCTCGGCTACTGTGGGGGCGATGTGGAGGCCACTGCTCTTAGACCACACGACTGCTTACCATCAGGAGGAGTGTGGTCATTTTGACGAGCAAAATAAAAAATAAATAAAAAAAAAACGGTATATATATAGGAGCTAGTGAAATTCACTCAGTGTACACGATAGCGTTGCTTTTGATACTAAACAAAGTGACAGTTGTTTTGAATGGAGCGGAGCGAAGCGGATCGTTTAGCGGGTAGGGAAGGGGTAACAATCTTTTTTATACTAAAATATACCTATAAATATTATTATAACATTGTGTGGCGGCAACGGCTTGTTACCTGGAATTTTTTATTGAAGCTAAATTGTAAAAAATAAACATTATATGGATTTTTAATTTGTCTGAAATAAAACACATTTTATTTTATTTTATTTATTTATTTAAATCCTTTGTTTTGACAATTTATGTTACCAAAAATCTGTGCGATTTTGAACCCAAATAAAACCGAGGGCAAAGATACCACAGTTTTGGTGCCATAATAAAAAAATTTTAGGAGAACAAGTTCTAACAGAATATGGCATTTTTTTTTCTTTGGCCGCCATTTTCAAATTTGGACCAAAATGGGTGATGTCCTTTAAACATATTTCTCATAGAATATGTATCAATAGTAGCCGTCTGTCTGTGAAACTACTCGTTTCTTGTATATAGGAACCAGGCATTAGTAAACAAATATAGCGTACTGGTACCTAGAAACACTAGATAGGGACTCATCTTAACGTATTGTCTTTGTCATCTCTATGTATTAGAAAGCAAATTTAGTCTAATAGTAAAAGTAAATTTATATCGAGATTTTTGTTTAAGTACCAAATAAGGCAAGTAAGAGTGGTCTATAATTAAAGTGTTTGATGTCAGAATGGACGGAGAACGAGTCGGGCGACAGTGTGTGCGTTCTGGGCGGCGCAGGTGTCGCGGGGGGCGAGGGCATCGGCGTGGTGATGGGCGGGCGCGCGCGCGGATGGCTGCCCGACGTGGCGGCCGTCATGTGGCGCCGCATGCTGGCCGCGCTCGGCGACCCCAACCTGCTGCGCGACCCGCACGCGCACGCGAACCTCTACAACTATCTCATACACCTCAACTGTACGCTGCTTAAGGTATGTCACGTATCCTAACTAGTCCTAATCCTACTTCTTCTTCTTAGCAATCATTGCTCAATATTATATAGTCGCGGCCCAGAACGCAGCCATCTTGATTGCATCGTCTGAAGCAATCATCAAGTCCTCATGCGTGCAGTTGTTGGGACACTCAGGGCACAATATAAGGTGCGACATTGTTTGGGTAGCACCGCACAAACAGCCCAGATTGGGATCGTCTACGAATCCCCACCTGAACATATTTTCTTTGCATCGGCCGACCTAAATTCGAAGTCTGTTTAGTGACTTCCAGACCGGCCATGATAATTTATGTCCAGGTGGAAAACTCTCACCTGGTGGTACGAATGGGAATCCTAATCCTACTAATATTATAAATGTAAAAGTTTGTGAGGATGGATGGATGTTTTGTTACTCTTTCACACAAAAACTACTGAACGGATTTTGATGAAACCTTACAGTATTATTGTTTATACATCAGAATAACATATAGGCTACTAAAAAATCTATCTTAACATAAATCTACAATAACGTGATCGAAGCTGCGGGCAAAATCTTCTAGTCTTCTAGTAATATAAATTTGAATGTGAGTTTGTTTGTTACGCTTTCACGCCTTAACTACTCGACCGATCATCATAAATTTTTCCATGCACGTTGTCATGGTACAGAAATGGATATAGGGTACCTTTCATCCAGAAAAAAGACAGTTACTAATCTAACCTAACCGAACCTACATTTACGTGAGCGCAGCCGCGGGCAAAATCTACTTTTCTATAAATGCTTACTTCGTCATATCATCTGACATGTCTGACCTCTTCCTGAAAGTATAAGGGCCTGGCAAGACGGTCACATAGGCGCGCGAGAAGCGCCTCCGAGTGTCGAACCCGAGTGGTTTGCGGCACGCGTTCATTACCTAATGCATTGGTGTCATTTGGTGTACTTATTCATTTAGGATACAAAGTAACACTTATAAAATTCAAATATTAGTCGTTAATGAGTTTAAGTTTCTGAAATAACATTTTGGTTAATTGCCAGTTTCAGGCATCACATTAGGATATATGAACACTTTCTACTTTGTATACGCATTGCAGCCGAATCACTAGACTAATCTTTCTACTTAATAATCTGGATACTTAAACCCAGTTTCTGAAAAGAAAATCAACAGAATAATTTGATAATGCTGTGATTATGTGATAAATGCTATGATTGGCTGAATGAATTATCAACAGCCATTATTTGAGTGGACGCTGATCGATTACTTTCTTGTCATTAAATTAACTTGACATAAGTTTAACTTGAACACGTCGCTGAAACACTTTCAGAAACCGTATGTTATTACAACAAACTATAGGTCGGTTTGGTACACTGCAATGAAATATATATATATATTTTTATTTTATTTTATTTGGGAAACAAACAGATACAATTTAGAAATAATAATATTAATGTTCAAATTAACTACACTTAATCCAAAGCAGTTTCCACATATAAATATACAGTAGCGCCAAAAATATTTGAAGTTATAATCTAAAATAACAAACTAATGCACAAGTAATTAGCATAACAATATAACAACAAAAAAATAGTATTATAAAAAGAAGTACAGTAATAGGAACAGAGTTACAAAGTTATATTATTTCATTTTATTCAGTTTCACAAAGCAGGAACAAGATAACGAATAACGAAAAATAATACAGATAACGAATCCGATTGTCACTACATGGTCAAGCCTGTGATCACTTATGAACGGCTATCGTCGTTCCTACATTACAGCTTATCTTACTCATTGTCATGTTCGCATCCAAGCTTGTCATTGAGAACTACACATGCGATACAAATGTGATACTTAAATGTATGTATGTATGAACACACACTTTCACATTACTTTTTAAACTTAATTTCTAAATAGTTTAAAGTTGTGTCGCTGCTCACTGACAATACTGGCCTTGACCTTGAATGGAGGCAGTCGGTTTCCGATTAATCAGACGGGAAATGTGTTGCTAGTGAGCAATAATGATAAACTCCTAAATATAATATTACTCTTTGGTTTTTCTTTCTAGTTTATATCATTATTTTTGTTTTATTTTCATATTATTTATTTCTTAGTTTATTGTATTGTAATTAATTGTAATTAATTAAATTATTTAAGTGTGTGCCCAATAAACCTTTTTTATTTATTTAAGGATTTCCAACAAAGGAATATACAATAACATACATTATATAGCAGTAATAAAGTTCTTAGCGTGTATAGTCCCTCAATTATAGGAAACCACAGCTTGCAAATTATAATTACAACTAAACTAACAACTTAATTAAAGAAAAAAACTATCTTTCTCTCTTATATGTACTCAACGCCGTCCGTCTTTTGCCACAGATATTATTATTACTTTCGTCTAGTAGTAGCAAAGCGTGCAGGTTCTCGTGCTCTGGGAAATATAAAAGGGCGTATTTACTATATAGGCTATTTGTCTTATTGAATAAACAACTAACTCATGCTTAGTAATGGTATACATGCAAATGTGAGTCTGTTTGTTCCTTTGTTTGTTACGCTTTCACGCCTTAACTACTTAACCGACCATCAAGAAATTTCGCATTTAATTTGGCCGGGGTACAGAAAAGGACGTAAGTAACCTTTCATCCAGAAAAGTAGTGTTCCCATGCGAGCGAAGCCACGGGCAAAAGCTAGTTATAAATACAGATGACAAAAACGAAAGACGCAGATGGCTCATTGTACTGTCTTTACTCTTGTCTTTCTCTAATAGTACGCCATATTTGTTAACTTACTAAATGAGTATAGTAAAGAAAAACTTCTTGCACATTTAATTTACAAGTTAGTATGTATCTGTATTCAAACAAGATATTGAAGTATTAACCATCTTATCTCTATAACGGAGATTTATTGATCAGTGCAATGACATCCAATCTTTAGTAAAGGCGGCAGCTTAACAGAGTAAGCAGATGAGTCAACGTCTCAATGACACTGAAACATGTCTTTTATCGACATTCATTTGATCTGATATGATATGACTTATCATATAATAAGAAAATATACGTATTCAATGCAAGAAACGTACTTACTGATTTCAAATCATCATTGTAGAAATGAGAGCGCTGAGAAGCATATGTAGTGTGACTCTGAAAGATAGAATAAGGAATAGTGTGATTAGAGAGAGATTCCTCTTGCGACTGTTCCATTCACACTAGCCTTATAAACTTTCTTAGTCAGTCTTTTCTCGTCCATTCTTTCTACATGCCCAAACCAGCTTAACGTACCCTTTTCTATTCTCGTCACTATATCCACTTTCATGCCGCATCTCTCTAATCACACTATTCCTTATTCTATCTTTCAGAGTTACACCACTCGGCGCTCTCATTTCTACAGCATTTATTCTGCTCTCATGCTTCTTTTGCCATACCCAACTTTCACTTCCATGCATAAAAATAAAAAAGGGTATGTTAAGCTGGTTTGGGCATGTAGAAAGTGTGGACGAGGAAAGACTGACTAAGAAAGTTTATAAGGCTAGTGTGAATGGAACAGTCGCAAGAGGGAAACCTAGGAGAACGTTTCTCGATCAGATCGGAGGCGTTCTGGACAAAGGCCCGGTAAGAGCACCTTGAACCGACGGGCGTGTATGAGGAATGTGATAAAAGTGAATGACGCCAGAGAAGTGTGTCAGGATCTAGCAAATGGAAATCCGTAGTGCCTGGGAAACAGGCGTGAATCTATGTAAGCTTTCCGACAAATAAAATATATAACAGATACGGCAATTTCTAAGATCTAGGATTAAAAGGGATATGTATAAGTATGTCCTTATATTAATCACTTATTCCCATAAAACTCATTCGGTCGTAATCGCCATTCACTAACAGTTTATTAAACTTATTGAGGACCTAGTTATAACTAATCTTTGCAGAGATCAAAGTAGTATTTTTAAAACGTCGCAAGCAATAATTGACAATGTAAATAACAATAGGCAAAAATACATCTCGGTCTAGAATATCCTACTTACTTATTTAAATGTAAAACATAGCCTTTCGGAAAGACTCGCCTGACGTGTTAACCATATTCAAAGACAGAAATAATTACTGCAATTTATGTATATTATTTCTGACGTAGGTCTGTTACAATTCTACTGTATATATTATCGAGAATAATAATTCAAATATTTCAATGTCACTCTATACAAGACGGGCTAGTGTTCATACACACATGAACAAACATTATAACATTATCTTACGTGCTTAGTAGACACAAAAAATACTAAATCGAGTTCGTTTACCCACCCACGTTGTAGGTATTTACGTGGAAATGTACGTTCAAATTGGACCGGTATCGTGATTATCGTGAATAAACACTTATGTAATGAAATCATGTTACAGCCATCTGTTAATGTTTATCACAAATAATGGCATGCTGCGACTACTTATCAGTCCATAGCTGTCAATGTTTGGCAGATGGTTCATCAGAAATAATATCTCAATAGTAGGTGTTTGTTATTGTTTTTATAAATAGGACGTTATTGCATTGTGTTGCGTCGCGTATGCCAGTGTACCTTGAATGGTGTTTTTCACATTGTGCGAACTGTTGTCCAAGTCGAAGGTATTCAAAGACTGCCAATGCGAAAGAAGAGCAGGAAAAAGGAGACTTCTAAGGAGGCTCCGGAAAAAAGAGGTTTATGTTTCCATTATTAAATTAATTTTTGTTCTGTGGGTAGTTCCTGAATAATTGTTTTCATTTAAACAATTGTTTTGACAGCGGAGTATGAAATCGATAGTGTTGTATATAAAACTCTTTAAACAATCTGATGGAATTTAAAAATGAATTTAATAACAATTACGTCCTACGCCTGTTGTCTTTAGATGCGCGAAATGTTTTAAAGGCAGTAGGAAGTTCTTTTACAAGTCGGACAGTGTTGGTTTAAATGAGGGCTTTTGGTGACATATTGTATTTCTTGCAGATAAGTGCGAATCAAACTCTAAATGGAAACACGGAGATCCACGTGCCGTTCAACCTCGTGGCGGGCTGGTGCCTCGAGGCGGAAGCGTTGCCGCCTTCGCACAGGTACGTTACTTCTGTCATTATATCAAAATGTTGTGTATTTTTGTTATAAGATTTTATTTACCTTTTCTCTCTCATCAGCTGTGTTTTATCTCTGATTTTGACATTAAGTCTACCATACGCTTGTTATCATACAACAAGTATTACATAAATAAATAGTAAACAAAACAAATAGAAAATAATATAATATTTTTTCTAGTATATATGTATATAATTGTATTGTCCAATTAATATTTTTTCTGTCTTATGTCTATACATGCTAGGTATAAGTACGAGTTTATTACACACCCGCGGTCCGCCACCTACCTTTTCAGGTCCACGTAAAACAGGGCTAGCCTATAATTGACGCGCATTTTTATCTTTACCTTTGATATCATTAAAACAAAGGGCGTAATCCATGAAAAGTATGGCATTGTTGTAAAAAACTGCGCACTCTCTGTAATAAACATAATCTTTTGCCTGATTTTATTACTGAGACTTAAAGATACTCTAAGCCAGGCGGCTTTTGAACCAAAGGTCTCGACCTAAATAGACAGTGTTTTTGTATTTTTATAAGGACGCCCACACTATTAATATTATTCCTGTATTGCGGGGGACTTTCAGATTCGGGACAAAAATTTGTGTGATCCACAAATGGTTGTACCGAGTCTGGATGTTTGTTGTGTGGGATTCGAATCCATAACACTCGGCGCAATGGTAGTGGCGAGGTGACCACTTAAACCACTATGCCATCCGTGCAGTCAAGTTTATTTACTATAGTTTTCTCCTGTTATGAATAGAGCGGGCAAGCTGCTAGCGTTGCGGTTACTATGCGAGTCGACGCAGGCGCAGGGGCCTGGTGCGCCCTCCTCCTGCAACAACCGGCTACACTTAGCACATCTGCACCTGTATCAGAGAGCTCTGCATCATGGTAACTGACCTTAAACCATACCTGCCTTACTACATTAGGCTTACAGACCTTTATCTATATCTATATTTCTATACTAATATTATGAAGAGTAAAGATTTGATTTTTGTATTTGTTTATTTGTAAGGTTTTCACTCAAAAACTGCTCATGCCTTACATAACCTAACCTAACCTGACCTACTTTTACGCGAGCGACGCCGCGGGAGAAATATAGTTTTATCATAAAAACTTACAGTTCACTTATACTGAACTATAGCACAGCACTATGGTGTTCACAATTAAATTATTAACTTATTCTTTAAGCAAAGATTCTTCTTCATTTCAAACATGGTTACATGGTACAGTCCAAGAGCTTGAAAACATCTTCCAGCGCGGCGGTGAACAGTTTCGGACATATGACATCTCCCTGTCTCACCCCTCGCTGTAGTTGTATAGGTTTCGAGCTCTTGTCTTAGAGACAGACTGACATGGTGGCGTTTTCATACAAACACTTCAGCACTTCGACATACCGATAGTCAATCTGGCACCTGTGGAGAGACTGCAGCACCGCCCAGGTTTCGATCGAATCGAAGGCTTTCTCATAGTCCACAAACGCCACGCATAAGGGCCGGTTATATTCTTCCGATTTTTGTATAACCTGCTGCAGTGTATGTATGTGGTCTATGGTACTGTAGCCTTTACGGATTCCAGCTTGTTCGGAAGGCTGGAAGTCGTCTAGCCTACTCTCGAGACGATTTGGCCCTTAAAAACAGATAACAAACTTACCTAAATAATTTTCAATCTCATAATTTTTTTCATCACAAAAATATCCTAAAGTATATTTACTAAATTATTAGAATTGTTTAATTATAATGTCCTAAGACTGCTGTTATTTCTTCTAAAAGATAATAAATGTCTTATACTAGTTGAAATACAATTATTTTAGATTTCCACATGCTCTTTCTCTCATATATCAAAACATAACCCATCTTCTCAGAGATAGTGTAGCTTCCTTTTCGCCCAAAAGTTCAGCTTTTCAATTTAGCAGTTCTTGAGATCATCTTTGACATATCAACAAATTTAAATATTCGTAAATATCGTTCATGTGAATTTACTTCAAATGCTGAGTATTGTTTAAACGCATTGTTTATACTTAATTGTATACCGATGACGTCATTAGCCGCTAAAAGAGGATAATAATAAATTGATTTATATTTAGTAGTCACAGAGTAATATTAAAATAAGTATTCCTTATTAATAGTTTTGTTAGTGCTGAGTTTAAGTCTTGCAGCATACATGGCAGTGAACTTGGAAGCCGAATCACTAGATAATGCGTTAAAGACGTTGGGTAATCATTATAATACTAAGTGCTAATTTTCAATCATCACAAAGCTTATGGGAGAAATAAATTTGACGTGTGTCATAACATCAAATTTACAGCTCAGTTATGGTTACGTACGTGTTGATTGAACCGGCTTTTATCATTTATTCTGTTTTAATTTATACATGGAAAACTTACAGCTAATTTAACATAAGTGATCATTCTAGTATCCTGACAGCCAATTACAAGTTTTCACTTTTAGGTGACATTCTACAAGAAAAGTGTGAACACTCTCGGTAGTGAGAAAGATAAATAATAATAATAAACACAAAGACAGAATAAAAAAGAACAGAAGCAATAGCAACAATATAACAGTCTGTTCTATTCATTTAAAATGTTTTTTTTAACTATGGTATTGGTACAATGGTATTTTTTAACTGACCAAAGAAGTTGAGGCTCAACCTTTTTCTTGCCAACGACGCTTTAGTGGTAAAAACATCAAAATCGTGCTCCTTCCATAACTTGTTACAATGGCCGCTCGCTCTCACGATATACGAATTTTGTCTGTAGTTAGTAGAGGCAGATGGTATACTAATTGATGAGTTAAACCTTATGAATTTATGTGGGACATTCAAAGAAAATTTTGATAATAAATGAGAACCGTCAATTTCATTAGTCATCGTCTTTATTAATAGAACACAGTCAGCGATCTCGCGTCGATTTATAAAGGCAAAATAAGGAATTTTTTACAAAGGTCAAGATGGTTGTCGTTGACTTTGTACTAGATTTTGCCCGTGGCTTCGCTCCCTTAAACGTAGTTAAGGTTACAATAATAACAATACCTTTTTCCG
The DNA here is from genome assembly GCA_963564715.1 of Catocala sponsa. Taxonomy (NCBI): domain Eukaryota; kingdom Metazoa; phylum Arthropoda; class Insecta; order Lepidoptera; family Erebidae; genus Catocala; species Catocala sponsa. Next base: position 10,215,037 of record OY751345.1, on the reverse strand, counting down.
GATGAAAGGTAAAGGTAATACTACATAGTAAGTTGTGTATTGTGACACTGGTACCCAAAGTAAGATTCAACTTGTGTACCCACATACCAGAAAGATAATTTAATATATATTATGCCAGCTGTAACGTGTGCGGACTATAATTACTCTGAATATTAGCAGATCCTAACCTAATATTATTAATGCAAATGTGAGTTTGTTTGTTTGTTATGCTTTCGCGACTTAAGTTGGTATATAACCAGTCATCAAGAAATTTCGCATAAACGTTGTCAGGGCTACAAAAAAGACATAAGGTATTTTTCATTTAGAAAAAATTCTGTAATAGTAATTTATTGACAAAATTACAAAATCTAGATCAACGCCGACAAAATGTAGTAATAATAGATTTGAGAAAATAGCTGTGTTTATTACTTGTAGTATTAAAGAAATATCGATTATTATCTAATAGATTTTGACCGCGGCTTCGCTCGCCTTTGCTTTTGTGCACCCCTGATAACATGTATACAAAAATCCATGATGATCAGTTTAGTAGTTAAGGCATGAAATCATAACGAACAAAGAAACTCACATTCACATTTATAATATAACTTAGGATCTGTATCCTAACTAAATAATTGAATAGGCCTGTGCCTATTCAATTACTTATTTTTTTGATTTATAGAAATAATAATACGATAGCTAATAACGATGCCTGGTAACCGGTTGAATGAGGGTGGCCCAAGACCGGTCTGTGTGGAAAACCTTGGGGGAGGCCTTTGTCCAGCAGTGGTCTTCTTTCGGCTGAGATGGTGAATAACGATTTGTGTGTATGTCAGGTCTGACGGGCGAGGACCGGTCAGTAGTAGACGTGTTGGTGGAGCACGCGGCGCCGCGGTACCTGTCGCTGGCGCTCGATGGCTACTCGCTACTGCTGCTCGACTTCGTGCATGCCTCCACCGTGGTGCTCAACTCTTCCGATATGGGTCCCTCGGTAAGCTTATTATATCAACCGTGTTTATAATTGACTGCACGGAGTAGTAAAGTGGTTGCCTCGCCACTGCCACTACGCCGGGGACAAACATTTGTGTGCAATACAAAAGCTTGTATCGAGTCTGTTTGTTCTTTGTGCCCGTTGTTCGAAGTGCAAAAGATGTATTTAAAAAAACGGACTGTCTCACTGCTAAACACGGGCCTCTTCACAGTATGAAAGGGATTAGGCCATAGTCCACCACGCTGGCCGCTGGACGCTGGGTTAGCAGACTTCACACTACTTTGAAATGCAGAATTCGCAGACATGTAGGTTTCTTCAAGATATTTTATGACACTTTTCAAGCGAGTGATAATTAACTATTCAATACGCAGATAACTTCGATAAGTCAGATGTTTGTGGCTTAGGATCGAACTCGAGCGCTGTGAGGCAGTCCATCGGTTTCTCACTAGGCTCTCGCTGCTTAAGGCTTAGCTTTATAAAATCTGTAACCATGAGGCATCACTTTAATAATTCGATACTTATTTCTTGATTTGTGGTGATTCTTGTAAATCTCTCATCAGTTTGTTATATCGTTTGTTTGTATCGATAGTAAAATTTTATATCTGTATATTCGCATAAAGATAGAGGAAATATGTATGTATTAGCGAAGTGAACAATTGAATTCGAGTGCATTGATAACAATATACATTATTGTATACACTGTGTTCTTTAGCATCCAAAGTATTTATAGTGTTCTGCACAACAGTTTTCGTATATCACTCCAATAATATTAAACGCATTAACAAAATAAGGATCTCTGGCGCCTAATAAGGGCCAACTTTAGAAACACTAAGTTAAGTTTACAATTCAATTACTTTGAAATAACATATAGTTATCTTATTATTTTTAATATCTTGCTTGATAGAAATTAATGTGTAATTAACAAATTATTTAGATATAGTCATTTCAATCGTAAGGTCCTTGAGAGTAAATGTAGCATAGGTAAATAAATAGTAAGCCTGTGAGTTTATCTCACAAACATATCTCTAATTATATTCAGATTTTACATTTGATATAATAGGGACAATCTTATTGTGGTAATCTCATTATAATGGATAATAATTGACAGATAATTTAATTTGACGATTTGGCTATTGTGTATTAGGATTAAAGAATATCTATGAACAAATAGGTAATGGGCATATATAGACAGTGTATTGTAATTGGTGTGATTGTTGCAGTGCCCCCGCACGGCAGCCGTGACGTTCCTGGGCTCACTACTATCGCTGCCCGACGGCCTAATGAACGCGCCTATGTTGCAGCCCTACCCGCATCAATACAACACCGTGTCTTGTCCGGATCTCAAGGTATTTAGATGATGAAACTAGTTGAGCAGCTTAAAATAAAACCCTGTTTTTTTATATTGTCTTGCTCTAGTCATAATATTAATATGTGTTGTACTATGTTCTGTGTTACTAGCTGTTGTGTTTATTTTGACACATTTAATTTTATAAATTTATTTTATGTTTACTAGTTCGGTGGTTCTGTTACATAATCTTGTAAAGCGCATATAAGACTATTAGCCGAATAAAGAAACTGATCCGTGTTTGGCTAATTCCGCCGATCACAACCACCCGATAACTATACCATATGTGCCTAGCCTAATAACCGTGCTGTGTTCGCAGGAGCATGTGCTGAACATCGTGGTGCGCGTGTGTCGGCGCGAGGGCGGTGCCGCAGCGCGCTGCGCGGGCGCGTGCGCGCTAACGGCGCACGTGGCGCACCTGCTCGCAGCGCGCGCGCATTCCGCGCGCCTGCCCGGATACGTCACGTGCTTGCTGCAGATGCTAATGGTGCCTTGACAATATATTAAATCTAAGACAAACCATTGCGTACTAGAGTAAAGTCTTACTGTTTCTTGAACTGTCGGGCTTAACAGGCAGAGTAAGTACTACGGTCTCGCAGAATCTCGACGTAAAGTAGCATCTACAGTATCCGTGCTGCCTTTCGTTCGGTGAGTAAGAATGCCGGAAGTGTATTCACTTCCGCAGTCCCATTACTTCTGCTTTTCCTATTCCCTTCATACTCCTAGTCTAAGGTAGCAACGCGTGAGATGCTGCCACATTGAGAAGTGATGATTTATCGTGGTCACGAGCTCCTCATACCCGGAAAACGAAGGTTATGCCCGGAATACCGACTTTTATCCTCGCTCTGAAATCTTCTGTATGACTATACAATCTTAATTATTGTGCGTAAACAATTGACCTTAACCAAATTGATCTTCAACCGTTAATTATGGTCAGCAATTTGGTTTCTATTTTAGGTTTTTTTGTATCGTAATACCTTGCTTTGCCTCGATCTTTCAATGTTCGTTTGTATTTCGGTATCAATATTATGATGAATCAATATCAGATAATGATTTCAATCATTTGAAAAACTGTGTACCTATGCTTCGAACAATTAAAATAATTTCAATTATATATCTATACTAATATAATAAAGCTGAAAATCATTTGAAAAACTGTGTACCTATGCTTCGAACAATTAAAATAATTTCAATTATATATCTGTACTAATATAATAAAGCTGAAGAGTTTGTTTGTTTGTTTGAACGCGCTAATCTCAGGAACTACTGGCCCGATTTGAAAAATTATTTCAGTGTTAGATAGCCCATTTATTGAGGAAGGCTATAGGCTATATATCATCACGATAAGATCAATAGGAGCGGAGCACGAATGAAGAATGTTTCAAAATCGGAGGGTATTTTTTCCTTTTGAGAGCTTCCGCTGCATGCGCTGCGTAAACAGTTAAAGTTTCGCAAAAATAATGTATGACAGAATTGTTCCCCTTTAAAAGTTCTAAAAAAAAGTCCGCGACAGCATATGTCTATCTTTTAAGGTTGGCTCACTATAACCATTTTTATGCTAACGAAATTTGTATTAAAATAATGCATTATTTGCGAAGGTATTTTTATAAACATGATATTAATCCTTATCTAAATAAATACGTTATTCATCACAAGTATTTAATTTAAAACAAAATTGCCCTTTACATCATTCGATTTCAATCAATATCTTAGGAGATATCGCAGTTTTAATATAACATCGCAGCAAAATAATTACCCATTACAGACATAGTACAAACGATGTTTCTTCTGGTTTATTCTGCGTGATTACTACTGGTTCGATTTGAAAAATTCTTTTAGTGTTGGACAGCCTATTTATCGAGGAAGGCTATATAACATCACGCTACGACCCAAGGGGGCGGCGCAGTAACGATAAACGCGGGTGAAACCGCGGGAACATCTAGTAGAAATATATAATTGAAATTATTTTAATTGGTCGAACAGTGATAGGCGATTATAGGAATAATCGCTAGGCGATTATAGGAATAATCGCTAGGCGATTATAGAAATAATCGCTAGGCGATTATAGAAATAATCGCTTAATAAGCAGATAATCAATTAAATATATCGACAACGTCAGTCGTCTAATCAATATTTTCATCGTACGTCTCATGAGAAAGCTCATACCAATATTTCTGCCACGGTCCCCACGAATCAATAGGCTATTTGACTGATGTCTGCAAGCCATCTCACATTATTAACATGTGATGTCGAAATAAATGTATGCAGTCGTGGCACAAAAGAAATACGTACAGAAGTCAATCAAGTGTATGTACTTCACTTTTTATACCCACGCTCGGCAGTCGCGCTAGGGTTGTTAACTTTCGTTTATGCACAAACGTTGTGGTGGCACTCGTATCTAGTTGTTCGATTTACTGATGAGAATGAAACAGGAAGATAATAATAATATAAACCAATAGTAACTAAAATATTTTAATTTTAATGTTATTCTTATATTAGAAATTTGTCACAGAAAATATCTTGCGACGATTTCGACATTGGCGAAATCCACGATTATTATATTTTAAAGTGTATTAGTGTGTGTACTTATTCTACAGTATTAAAACAAAACAATAAACATACTATTACAACACAAAAAGTTTACAGAACAAAAACATAATATTTTACATTTGACAATTTTCACTATCGAAAATCCCTAATAACTTCTAAACGGATTACCCTATTTACACAATTTCTTTTGTCCTAAACCTATCAAATGACACTAAAAACAACACAATATCTACACAAACAAAAAATCATGTTTCATCTTACCTAATATTTGGTGACATGAATTTACCTTACAAAAATTTAGTTACTCCGTTTATACTGATTAAAAATAGGAAACTATTAAATATAAATCGAGCTTAGATAGCCAACTTACAACATATTCTCCGGGGGCCGTGGCGCTTACCTACCTACCTAAATGTTCTGTGTTACTTTAAAACGAACCATCGAAATACAAGCAAATACCTACTTACCTCTCTGAAACAACTGGTAGCTTAAAAAACAACAATTCACCGTTTTATGTTAAATTTAAACAACCGTCCACGGAACAGTTATAACTTTTTTTTTGGTCCATTTTTGCACAAAATAGTTCACAGACACGACGTCTTAAGACTCTTAAGCGGATGGCACTCGCGCTCGCACTGTTCTCAACGGCTCCGAGATATCGTGTCCGTGACCGGTGTCTATGTGTGCGTTGCTCGAGCGCGCTTTCTATGTAGATTGACTTCTGTACGTATTTCTTTTGTGATCGTGGTCTACGCGGATGGCAATAAATAAGTCATTATTTTAATACTGTCAAAAAGCTTATTCTGATAAAATAACTCCATATAATTAAAATAAAAAGCTACTGCTACCAAAAATATTGCTTATATTAACACTACCATGCGCAATTGATTTCTCTTTCGTTTAATTAGCGACTCCATCGTATTACCTTTCTCTTGTATGTTTAGTTACCTACAGGTCGACCGTGCCTTATAAGTATTATTATGACGTCATAACGTACAGTATGCGCGTGTAAATAAAAAACAAAGTGTTAAAATCTTTTATGAAATTTCGACGCACTTATTTGAACGAAAATAATTAAAATGTCTTTTGTTTGATAACAAGTTATTGAATTATTTTAATAGTCTATGCTATATAATTTTATTAATGTATATACATACTTAAATAATTTCGAGCTGTATCTCCGGAAGTGTGATTATGATTAAACCAGAGATTCACAGTCTTTTTTCTCATAGACCACTTTCAAAATTTAGCTGGTTCCGGCGGACCCCCTGCAGCTAATCAAGTTCATGCAAGTAAAAAATTTGATGACTGACTTTGCTTTTATAAATTCTCGGAATTGAGTCTACCACGGTAGACCTTTTTTCCTTTTTAGTAATTCTTTACCAATCGAAAAACCACTGGTACTGAATATGGAATATGCCAAGTTTTTACAAGTAACAGTCGCTGAGCTTGTCGAACAGTCGGCGAAGTCAAGCCAACATTTTAGTTCTTCACTATCGAAAGCAAATAAATTTTCGTGGGGGGTCCACGAAAATTTATTTGCTTATGAATTGTGAACCTCCATTTTTTTGACACGCCAACGTAGACCCCGATCGAGTCTCCCGTGGACCCCTGCGGGTCCACCTGGACCACTTTGGGAACTAATGGATCAGACCCACGTTATTACGTGGGTTTCCCTATTTGGAACGAGCCCATTGTCAATTTATTAATTTATTTTGTATTATACAATAATGTATTCATTGCAGATGAAAAACAAAAATATAGCAAAAGTGGTGAGCGACTGTGTGTTGGTGCTAGCAGACTACACCGATCGAATCGTAGAACAGTATCCCGGACTCGCCGGTAAGTCCCTCCTATTATGTTCGGGCAAAATTCAGTTGTCAAGGGCAAAACATTCTTGCCCATTTCCTTGACCTTGTCAAGACTTTGCTTCAATTGACTGCATTAACAGTACGACTTTAAAAAAGTCTTCATCTCGCGATTAAACCGCGCCTAGTGTTGTGGGTTCAATCCAAACAAGGAATAATAATAATGTCCTTCAGACCGATTTCGGTCACGGCGGCCAATCTTAACGGAGACTGGCCATCTACGTAGGAGATATTATAGTGCACAAGCGTGTGCGCAAACACAAGTGCACTCTTTGTTCCCTAACTCTCTTGATCCGATAGGTAATCCGACACGACCGGAAAGAGATCAGGCGCAGGGCCCACGGCTTTACGTGCTTTCCGAGGCACGGGCTGTCCAACACTGCCAACTTCCTAACTCCGGGCTGTTATTGAGATTTCTTGACAGAAAACACAATAACTTTTTGCTATCCCTACCCGGGATTCGAACCCGAAACCACATGCACAGCAGTCGTATTCACTACCGCTGCGCCACGTAGGCAGTTAAAAGAAGGAATAAAAGCTTGTGTGATACACATATAAATAATTGTCTTCAGTCTGAGTCTTTATTTGTGCCCATTACTTAAATTTGTGTCAAAATTCAGACAAATAATATTATTTGTTATCAAAGGACATCACCATTTTGGTCCAAATTTGAAAATGGCGACCAAAGAAAAAAAAGTACTATATTCTGTTGGAACTTGTTCTACTAAATATTTTTTATTATGGCAACAAAACTGTGGGATTTTTGCCCTCGGTTTTATTTGAGTTCAAAATCGCAAATGGTAACATAAATTGTCAAAACAAAGGATTTAGCTTGAATAAAAACTTAGAGATAATAAATGAATACACCAAATGTATTAGCAGAAGTGGTTAATCGCCATAATTATAATCGCAGACGAGCACAGTTCACCCTCATGACAGCAGATTTGCCAGAGTTTGCAGATTTTCTAAGGCTGAGTAAAGATGATCTTTTGTTATTCGCTCTTGGCGTATACCAATTAAAACAAGCCAAAAGTTACTATGGCGAACATATCCTCCAAACCGGATCAATTTCAATAGAGCTCAGCAATGAAATGTCAAATGGACACTTGGAAGAGATAGGAGGAACCGATCTGTGGATGTACGAGGATGACTGCAATCTCGACATGTCCGAGCTCGCCAATATTATATCTATATCGTAATAGACAGAACATTATCCGCTCGAAGTGCAATTCGTCACTACTATTGTACGTGCATATTAGGAAAAAGAACGATTGGGTGCTGTTCGCATATTATATGCATAATATGGTACATGAGCTACGCTCGTCATTTACAAGTGTTATTAGCTCCGGCTTTAGGTGCTTATGGGCCCTACCAACATTCGGGGCCCAAGCCAACCTCACCTATGAGCGGTGCACCTGTCGGACAAAGGACGAGGCTCTGGCTTAGGCTTTCCCTTTTTAGGGTTGGGAGGTCAGACGGCAGTTGCTTCCGTAATAGCCAAACCAAAAATATGGAAAGTTTAAGGAGAGACTCTGCCACAGATAGGGCGCCGCCGCAAAACGGCACGCAGGAGCCCCGCCCGACTTCTGTGGCAAGTGGGCTAGGGCTACCTTGTCAGGGGTGGACACGGCTAGAAACGCGAGCCCCAACCCAAAAGCTCCGTTTCGCATCGTGGAACATTGGCACGCTAACTGGACGCGCGAGAGAACTGGCCGAAACACTCCACAGGCGTAGGCCGTGGCGTTCCTGCAGGAGACTCGGTGGAAAGGCAGCAGAATCTCACAGCGCAACACCGTCTCCTTGTCATGGATCTCTGCGTAAAGCCCCGACGTAGACGTGTAGAGCATTGCCGACATCAAATCCGGTGGTAGTTGCAACGTCAAGTCCAAGGAGTTCGCCTCGGTTATTGGCGACAGGTGTGCTGGTACCGATGGCGAACCAGCCCAAGACCAATGGGACAGAATTCAGGCAACCATTACTGAGGCGGCGCGGGCGGTGCTGGACATCTCAAAGGGCAGCCGCAAATGTGACAAAGAGACATGGTGGTGGAACGAAACAGTCCAGAAGGAGATAAGGGTGAAATAGCCCTCTACAAAACGTGGCAAGCGACCAGATATCCTGAAGATCGCGACGCAAACAGGGTTGCCAAACGCGCCACTAAGAGAGCTGTAGCCAGAGCCAGGCGGGACCACCTGGATCCTCTTTATAAGAAACTGGAATCGTCTGAGGGGCAGACGCTCATATATAAGTTAGCACGTTCCAAGATTAAAGCAGCACAGGACATGTTCTAGTGCCGCTGTGTGAAAGATCCTGGGGGCAACCTGTTATGCGAGGACCTCGCGGTAAAGGAGAGATGGTGCTAGTACTTCCACGAACTGCTGAATAAGCAGCACCAAGAGGTGTAGACACCGGACCTCCCTCCAAACCTAGGACTAGTGTCCCGATAGCGCCTGAGGAAGTCCAGACGGCAATTCGCCACATGAAGAATCGGAAAGCTGTCGGAGCCGATGGAGTCCCCATCGAGGCCTGGAAGGCGATGGGTCCTTGCGGTGTGAGCATCCTAACAAACCTTTTTAACCGTATGCTACTGACCGGAAAAATCCCGAACCAATGGAGACTGAGTATCATCACTCCAGTCTTCAAAGGTAAGGGATCGGTGCAGGAGTGTGGTAATTACCGCGGAATAAAGGTCATATCCCACACCATAAAGATCTTTGAAAGGATTATTGACTCTCGGATCCGACAAGAGTGCACCGTCTCGGAATGTCAATTTGGGTTCTAAAATGGATCCTATTATTGCTCTAAGGATTACCATGGAGAGATACAGATCGAAGAATACGCCTCTACACATACTCTTTTTGGACTTGCAGAAAGCCTTCGATTGTGTCCCTCGCGTAGTGATCTGGTGGCGTTGGGGTCAAAAGGAATACCAGAAACCTATGTTGACATCATTCGAGACATGTATTTCCGATTCGGTTCGGTTGTCAGGACCGCTGTTGGCGATACACAACCCTTGCCCATCACCGTTGGACTTCACCAGGGATCCGTCCTTAGCCCGTTTCTGTTCAGCGTGATATTGGACATCTTGTTGGACAGCATCAGAGACTCACATAAGCAACCTCCCTGGTTGCTCATGTATGCTGACGATATCGCGCTGATGGACGCGGACAGGGCTCGATTGGTGCGACTGATGAACGTGTGGAAGGAGTCGCTTGAGAACGGCGGTCTGAAACTCAACGTAGCGAAGACCGAGTATCTGGCCTGCAACACCACAGACCCCACGTCTGTCCGCATAGGCGGAGACATGGTCGAGCGCACAGACCAATTCAAATATTTGGGGTCTGTACTCCATGCGTCTGGTGACATCGACTGCGCCGTCAAGGCAGGTATTTCGGCAGTTTGGGCAAAATGGTGTTACGTGACGGGCGTCATTTGTGACCCTAAAATGCCGGTAAAGCTGAAGGAGCAGGTCTATAAGACCATCGTTAGGCCTGTTCTTTTATATGGCAGTGAGACGGGGCCAGTGCTTGAGCGGCACAAGCAGGAACTGCGTGTCACGGAAATGAATATGTCTCGCTGGATGTGTGGAGTAACGCGGAAGGACCGTTTAAGAAACTCCCGCATCCGTGGCAGTCTTCATGTCCGTGTCATAGCAGATAAGCTGCAAGAGAGTCGCCTATGCTGGTACGGTCACGTTTTACGAAAACCGACATGTTACGTGGAGAACAAATGTCTTGCCATGCCACCTCCGCCCGGCCCGAGTAAACAGACCCAAGAAATGCTAGCTTGACGTCGTAAGAGATGACATGCGTGCCAACAACCTCACACCACAGGGTGCTGAAGATCGTACGAAATGGAGGAGACTTAGCGTGAAAGTGGAACCTGGGTTCCAACGCCAACGCCGCGGATGCAACCGGGATAACCGCTAAGATGAAGATGAAGATTAGCCCCGGCTTTGGAATTAGAGAACATTATTGTAGTTCCAGACGAGGATAATTAACCATATGTAATGTACTTGTAAGACGTGCATATACTTTTAGAAATAAAGGGTTCATTAACAGTTGAATGTAAGATACAACTGTATTTTTATTTTAGAAAATCCCATAAGCCACAAAAATAAAATAACAATATAAAAAAAACACTACAGGCTGTATTTTCTCAATACCTATTGTATTCTTTTAAAACTATTGTAATGCAATAGCAGTATAAATCTTTTTTTTTTATGTATAAAAGAAAGATATTTGAACTCAAATAAAACCGAAGGCAATTAGTCCCACAGTTTTAGTGCCGTAATAAAAAATGTTAAAGAGAACAAGTTCTAACAGAATATTATATTTGTTTTCTTTAGCCGCCATTTTCAGATTTGCACCAAAAATGTATGGAATGTGGGTGATGTCCTTTTATCTTGTCAATTTGTTCGCAGGTAAAATTATAAAGTGGATATGCGCTTGCTTAGCACAAATATCGCCGAGCAGCAACCGTGACTCAGTGAAGCCACTGGCGGGCTCGCTGCTGCTGTGCCTCGCTGAATTCGCGGTCCGCTGCGGCCCCACCTACCTCATGCAGGAGAAGGACGGAGAACAGACACTACTCTTAATGATATTTAAGGTATGATTAACTGTATGTATCTTTTATTTATTGAAACGATAATAACTAAATGGTGAAATTATTAATTATCGAACTCGCGATTACTGTTTTTGTATCCATTTATACTAAAGATATGAAGTCACTTCTAGCATGCATACATTTTTCTAGAGGAATGTACAATAACGGCTGTTTTGCTACAATTTTCATCTATTATTTCCAAGTGTGTTGAGGTCGGCGTTTGTCTTTACATCTGAACAATATTATGTCAACCAGAGAAGGATGACAGTTTTTTAGAAGGCCACTACTTATATCCTATATAGCTAGATGCGACCCAATACACGTATTAAAGGTAAAACAAGGTCAGCAGTAAATTGACCAAGTTAGGTACAAGAAAATTAAACAAAACATATCACAATATATTCAATATATTTTTAACTATAAGATCGTACAAAAAGATTAGAAGTACAACAAGAATGAACACGAATGATCAGTCAGTGCGCGTAGTAAAACCTACACACACTGGTGATATAATGATGGTAAAGCTTATCAAACATTTGACCACATCAATTCTAACATCATTCTTAAAGAAAGTTTAGTAGAATACTGCTGTGGAACAAATATTTAATCCATTAGTATCACTTAACAAGGCGTATCTGTCAAACTTTGTCAATACAAAATAAACTGTAAGTATAAAACATAAAGTTGATTTTGTTTCAACTAAATATCACAAACATTTGACCAAATACGCTATGTTAAGAGTGCCATAGTAATAAGAATATTGGTCTAATCATTGGCTTATTGCTGGTCTACGTGCTCCTGGGGCTTGTAGCCGTTCTCGTCGGCGGTGAAAGTGACTGTGTAGGTGAGGCCGTCGGTGCCCACGTACTTGTAGGATCCGCTCACTTCGAGCGCCTGATGCTCATCGTCCAGTTGCTTCAAGGTTGCCTTCTCTTGGCGGGAAGTTCCATCACTGGTCTCGAAGCTGTAGAGATACAGATAACAAGCATAGTAATTTTGTACAATAACATGTTGCCTGACGGAAGCGGTCTCAGAGAAAGTAAGTTTCGCAACTGCTGTGGGTATTATTATAATTGCGTAAATGTACCTGGTTTGCTAAGTACTAATACTGTTACTCCGCGTCTTGGCGTGTTATTACGGAGAAATTAAAGTAGACAATGCATTAAAAGTGAATTAATAGGTTAGGCATAGTGTCTTACTCGAACTGGTAACCGTCGGGGGCGACATTAGAGTCCTGTTTCAGTATGTACACCTGGCTATGGTCTTGAGCTTGTTGCGGGGCAGCGGCAGCCACAGCGAACACAGCAAGGGCGCAAAGTACCTGAACATAAAAATATATATTAATAAAGAGTTATACTACTAAACTAAAGATGATATCAAATTCGAAAGAATACTCACGATCTTATGCATTTTGAAAATGTGTGGGTTTTTTGGAAGTAGGTGATTACTGCTGAAACAGCTGTTGACTGATGCATGTCTCAGTTCTCTCCGCCTATTTAAACCTCTCCTCGAATAGATGACAACACTATCTTTTGCACACACGTAATATAGTGCTAATGAGAAGAACACCTATAAGCAAATACAAACGGTATTGTTACATCAACACTTATTTGTCCAGTTACTAAATTTGCCTCGTCGATATGGTTAACCGTTTATATGAATACGCCTAAATTTTGCACCTTGATTATATTGTTCGTGCAAATTATAGAAAGGATATGGGATGCAAGAAGTAGAGTTCAAATGACTGGAACCTGAACCTGAACTAGAGAGAATATACGAAAGACCGCGGCCAATTTACTTATGTTATGTTCCTGCTTTGAGTTGTGGTGTCAGAGCTTTAGGTGACGGTCTGCTGGCAGTAGGGAAATCACCCCTCCTTTTATTGAAAGCGCCCCTATCTTGCAGAGTTTACCCGGTTTAGATAAACAATTTTTAAGAGTACGTTTGGTGGACCCTTTAGCGAACATTAATACAATATTAATTTATTAAAATATATAGAAAATCATAGCCATTATTACAAAAATAAATATTTTCTAAATGAGAATTTAAATCAAAGAATCCACTATATGTACAGCAAATTTTTCTATTAGGTAGATGACCAGTTTTAAATCAACTATAGATAATGACTCTCACATATACAGCAAAGTGCTAATGACATCTGTATTTGACCGAAAAATCAAAGTTAAATAAAGAATTAAAAGCATACAACTTAAACTGTATTTAAAATATATTGCATTATGGTAAAACAGCTAGTTAAAAGTAAAAACCAATTATGATTTACCCCGTAGAATATAACCAAAGCCTATAACACTTTTTAATTATATTAACTGTTACACCCTTATACGTGGAAAAAGTCTCGACGTGAAGGAGATATTTAAACTGTAACTTCGGACATCCGTTTCGTCTCTTTAGCAATTTGTTAATGTTCCAGGTTTTATACGCAGTTATGAAAGGCACTAATGGATCTGATATCGAAGGCCTATCATTACCAGTAGACGAAGATTTTGACCCCAACATTCAGCTAGACAATTTGGGACCAAAGACATCGCCCGCCTCTACGATAGATGTAAAACTATGGGCGCAAACGGTGAGTAAGCTTAGAATTTATTTAAGATAAAATAAAAAAGAAATAGTTTTAACATAATAAAGTAGTAACAAAGTTTAAGTGTCACATAGCAATCTCCAGTTCAGTGTCACATAAGTTCTGACTAATTGTTTTCTTATTTTTCAACGGTGAAGGACAATTTCCTATAAAATGTATGGAAGTTCTACATTATGGCATTGCGCAATTCAGGTAGATTTCATTTTATGTCATTGTGATTCTTTGGTAAGATTGCGCCTTCTATAGCAGCATAATAACAGCTGTTCCATGACGTCATCGTCGATATTACCTAAAGCTTCGACGTTACAATGCATTGAAAAAGAAAGGTTTGGTTGTGACGATTGAGTTGCACTTTATACTAGTGCTACTGTCTATGGATCAACGACTGACGACTTGCCGTAGATACGGATTTTTATTTTTGACCTACCAATTACCACCGTAAAAACTGAAAAAGCACATCGACAAACCCGTTATGCTTTTAGTACAATCAATAATTGTTCTGTTTTATTAGGATCAACTCGTTTCTACCGCTGCACCAAGTGTTGTGAGTTTCGTATCCCACACGGAACAATTATGCAAGCTACTTTGTGACCATTTATTAGGTATACGTTTATAAAGACCCCCGCATCACGAAGCTTCAACTCTGGGAATTGTATTTTTAAAAGCAAAATTAATTATCGGCGAAGTGCCGAGCTGGTCTGTAGAGAACTTTTACTGTAATATTTATTTTGTGGTGTGTTGTAGATCTGCACTCAACTGGTGTTGTTCCTGGGCCACTGGCCTCTGTGGAGCGGCTGGCAGGTGTCGTCGTCGGTGTGCGAGCAGCACGACAGCCCCGCGCTGGGCGGCGAGCTCGGGGCCGCCGTGCTCAGCGCGCCGCACGTGCAGCTGCTGCGCCTCAGTGACGTCACGCTCGCCTCGCTCATCGAGCTGCCCGCACTCGACATGCCCGCCGCCACCACGCCTGGTACGTAAGGGTATCATGTGAAGTACAGCTGCTACGCCTCAGTGACGTCACGCTCGCCTCGTTCATCGAGCTGCATGCGCTCAACATGCCCGACATGAGTACAATATGACAACTCTGCCTAAAACTTTAACAGTATTATTGGTACTATGAGTTTTCGAAACGTTTTTTTGATTCGATCGATATTTGAAAATTGATAAATCCACATTCGAATGTTGATTTATATATTGCAGCTGCGTTACATGTACAGTGCAATGGTCTCATTCTGTGACTGCGTGAATCAAGCGTGCGCACCTTATTGAATCTATGGCCAATCCAAAAACATTGATTGTTGTTTGAATAGATAACCGAACTATTCGAATAATTGAAAATTGTTTTGGTACATATACTTTTGGCAATTTTTTTTTTCAACTGCTATTGCGGTAACTGGGAATAAATCCTGTGTCGCGGGGGGCTTTACAAACATTCAAACTACATTCTATGAGTAGCGGCTCCCATTTACCATTAGGTTAACTGATGTTAAGTGGTAAAAGCAATTCAGTAGATAATGACGCTCTGTTTTTAAAACTATATGTTTATATATTGTGGTTTGTTGGTAGGACTGATGACGTCAGACCGTCAAGTGAGATTATTACTGCGTGACATCGCCGGCAAGGCATGCTGGGACGCGTCGGCACTCTACTACGATCCGTCTGTCGCTTCGTCGGAAACAATCGTACCACTCGAATTACCCGATAGGTACGTACGTATGTATACACTAGTTCTTCTAATAATAATAATTATACATGTGATATGTGTTCCCTTTTTTCTCTTATGCACACATTATGGGTGCGTTCCACTTAGCACTCACGCCACTCACGCTCACGACCACGGCTTTTCCCGTTCCACTTGCTTCTGAGCGTTACAATTGTAAACTCGAGTGGAACGGATAATGGAGTGTTTCGAGCGTTGACGTAAATAATACAAATGGCGGATTAGAAAAAAAAGGGAAATTTTAAAGAGGTTAGATTACAATTTGTAAGTCTGACCAATAAACTCTTATAGTTATTGGTTAACTGGATTTATATTTAAAAATATATTTAATATCCTACTAATATTAAGTATACAATGACATGTGAAAGTTTGTGAGGATGGATGGATGTTTGTTACTTTTTCACGCAAAAACTACTGAACGGATTTTGCAGTTTAAGAGAAACTTTACAGTATTATTATTCATCGAAATAACATATAGGCTACTAAAAATCTATTTTAACATGAACCTACATTAGCGCGAGCGAAGTCGCGGGCAAAATCTAGTATTTTATAATCATGTGAAATATTTAATTAATTTACATTCAAATATATTCAAAATGTATTTTACGGCAACAGTAGGATATTTGGTAGTGCGTCGACTGATATGCAAATTTTAAACCTCATTTCCCCAAAGTTAAAAAAACACATACAATCTTGTAATAGTGAGCCAGCGATATATTAAGTGCATCAGAATCGTCAATTCCTTAGAATTAATCCCTTACAAAAAAAGAGGAATTTCATATTTAAAAATTTATATTTAAAAACTAAACAAAGTTTATAAAACATTATAATTCAGGACAATTGTAATAAAGCTTACGTCATACTAAAATATTATTGTATAATAAGAAATACTAGATCAAACAAACGTAGATGTTTTGAACGCTGCTTTTAGAGGTTTTAGCCACGCACTTACCAATATTAGTTATATTGCTGCTATACGGCGACACTGACACAAACTTCTTTCGTTGTATAGTTTTACTAGCTATTCCTCGCGGCTTCGCACGCGTAAAGATAGGTTAGGTTGTTAGTAATAGCACTTCTTTTATAATAATATATAGCTTATGTTACTCGCTGATAATATAGCTTTCTAATGGTAAAAGAAAGTTGAGTTGTTTTTGAGTTAAACTCTTACATTACAAACAAACAAAAAATCGTATTCCTCTTTATAATATTAGTATAGATACTAGCCTCTCTTTATCTCCTCAAAGTCCTTGTTAACTTGTATATATGTTTGCAGTACTGAATGTCCGAGAGATAATACGTTGTCTTCCCTCCCGCCGCCGCTGCCCCACGCTCTGTTGCCGGACTACAAGAACTGCCCGCCTGATAAACATCAACTGGACCATGTACGTAAATGTCTCCCTACTTCATGATCATTTACATATTATAATGCTTAATTTATTTTAACAGTTGATAATCTCGTGCTTGTAAATAAACCCTCACGTGTAGTTACCTAGACCATGTACGTAAATGTCTCCCTACTTCATGATATGACATAAGGGTTTGACTGTACGGATGGCGTAGTGGCTAAGTGGTCGCCTCGCCATTGACACTGAGCCGAGTGTAGTGTGTTCGCTACAAACATTTGTGTGATCTACAAATGGTTGTTCCGAGTCTGGATGTTGTTTATGTCCGTTGTTTGTATGTTTGTAAAGTCCCTCGCGATAGATGAATTAATTATTTGGGATGATGCGGGAGATGTTTAAAAGTTTACTCAAAGAAAAATGCGATAAGACTATTTTTAACATAAAATATATTGACATTGTACTTGGATAATGTAGTTCGAATTTTACGAAAGCTTATTCAAAAAATTTTCACAACTGTATATGATGGTTGACAGGTGACAGAAAATACCTGCTATTGAAACAGTTAGGCGATATTTTCCTCCTCGTCTTGTTAGCTGACTGTATAAATTAGCTTTAGTCAGACTAATATCCCGTCAAATGAGATTTCGTGCGCCATTGTTCACTGTCGCTGTAGTGAAGTGTTGTGTCAACATAGAGTAAATAGTAACTTATGTACTGGTACATAAACTAAGGTAATCGCGTAGAGTCGTTAGCCTTTATTCGCTTGGTCTGTACTCTGCATTGTTGTAGCACTAGACGTCATGATAATGATTATATTATTTTACTGTAATCATCTGTCGGCCTCGATGGCGTAGTGGTTAGTGTAACCGACTGGCACGCCTGAGGTCGCGGGTTCGATTCCCGCACAAGTCAAACATTTGTGTGCATGAACATGGATGTTTGTCTTGGTCTGGGTGTTTCTATGTATAATATGTATGTATTTACAAAAAAAAGTATATATGTATGTTTATCTATTGTCTAATACCCATAGTACAAGCTCTGCTTAGTTTGGGCTAGATGGTGTTGTGTGTATGTGGTAGAATATTATTATATATTATTATTATTATATCATTACTGTAATCATCATTATGACGTGTTTCAATTTGACTGCACGGATGGCGTTGTGGTTTAAGTGGTCGTCTCGCGACTGCCACTGCGCCGAGTGTTGGGGGCTCCATCTCCACACGGCACAAATAATTGTGTGATCGGCAAATGGTTGTTCTGTGTGATCTGTTTGTAAAGACCACACAGAAATTTATACCTAGCAGAGGAGTTGCCGTGTCTTATGCACACATGGTGTTCATAAGCGCGAAGGACGTTCCTTTTACTTTTTTTTGCTAGCATTCAACGGGTTCAGAGAATAAGTAATGGTGAGATCTGTATGTTATTAGAATAGCTATAAAGAAATGTATGATCGTGTTCAGGTACTGGCGTACATTGGACATACGTCCCCTGAGGTGGTGTGCGGGCGACGGCTGGACGAGGCGGGGCCGTCGCCGCTGCCGCCCGGTGCTGAAGATGAGCTGGTGGCTACACTTGTGGCTCATAGGAACCATGAGAGACACTACCTCGCCACACAAGACAGGTGAGGGAACTGATTACTGACTGAGGAAACTGATGATTGGTACCGACATGTTCAGACGTACTGAACATGTCGGTACCTTTAGTTTATATTTTAAAAATATATAATTAGCTCTATGCGTCACAATGACTAAAGGTTACAAAATGAAGAATTTCAATATAATATTTTTACTTAAATTACATTTTTAAAGCAACACTTAGGCCGCATTTACGGAGATGCGGGGCATTGCGCGGCGCGTTGGGCGGCGCGTCGAGCATTTATTGCGTTCACGGAGCGGCGTGGCGGCGCGTGCAGTGGCACGCATCATCGCACGCGTAAACACAAACATAGGGCAATATACGATGTTGTTTACGGAGACGCGAGGCGTCGCGCGGCGCAGTGCCCGGCGCTGCGCCCGCGGTGAGTCGCCAAGGACGCCAAGCGTGCGGCCACGGTAATGATATCTATACAGTATTGTAACTCGGCCCTCTCTACCTACGTGAGTTTCTTTCTAGTTTAGTGATTGTAAAAATATTATATGTATATTAAGTATATTATAAAAAATTTAATTCGTAGTGAATGAAATAGAAAGTGTTCAATAAAATCAAATCATCACAAATCGCAGGCTTACTGCTTACAAAACAATCACACTGTCCGTTCGTCACTGCGGCGCATTCGCAACTGGTTGTGAACCAAGTGCATACCAACGCCGAAGCGCGTAGTTATGACTCGAGTTCCGACCGTTTGTATGAAGATAGAATACTGTTAACGCGCCACGGTAATAACTTACCGTGGCGCGGCTATCGCTACGGTGCACGCTTTATTTCAAGCAAACGCGCGTAAAATTGCTTCTCCGTAAACGCACTCATACAACGCCATATGTTTGAATTCAGTGCGGGCCGCGCCGCCGCACGCGACGTTCGATGCCCCGCCTCTCCGTAAATAAGGCCTTATTCTTATTAAGTATAAATAACATTATAGTAATATACAATAATTAAAAATAATTAGTATGTAACCTATGTCGTAAAAATAAACGGTTATGTGAATAATATCGATAAAATCACGCACATTTTGAGTAGAGCCTACATTTTGCATAGATGACCAAATATTCTAGAAATTTTTTTACCATTAAAAGAAAATCAACTGCATCTTATATCATTAACGATAAAGTTCATTTGTATAATATTGTATGCAATGTTTTAACAAATGATAATTTTTAATTTATTAAATTTATTCGAAATTCTTAATTGCCGGTGGTATAATAAACCTCTATGAGATAGATTTCTGTCATTTTGATGTAATCGCCTTTACCACTGAGAACGCGAGATCGGCAAATGCGTACTTGCAGTATTCATTAGTAGTCATAGGACCTCCTCCACTTACCCCTATCAACGTATTTTCGGTACCGTAGTTTGTCCTATCGACCAGGCGTCCGCCGAACTTTAACGGGCACCATCGGATATTTTGATCCGTGTACCTTTTGGTCTACGTGTGGCGTTGTTGCTTGGGATGCCGTATGTTATCATGCCGGCAAAACATCTGGCGCTGCTTGTCGTCTGCCCCGTGCATGAAATAATAACAAAGTAAATTGTGGCAGCGCGGACGACGAAGAGATCCCAATATGCAGCACGAAGGCGACGGCGCGGCCCTTCGGCGTGTGTCGCGCGTTAGCGGCTCAACTGGGCACGCTGGCGCCTGCGCGGCGGAACCACGCGCACCTGCTGCGGCGCACCGACCGCCTGCTGCGGGAGCTGAGGAACCTCGACGCACAGAGGTAACACCCAGCAATATGTAACATAACAACCCTTCAATATGAAACACATTCTAATAAAACATCAATCTCTATATTGCAATAATTGCAGATTAATTTTCTGATAATCATATTATTATAGATCAGCAAATAGCATTCTATAAATTAAACGTATTTGTCAATATTTTTTTGGTTAACTTATTTACGCTTGCGTTTATTTTAAGAGGCAAATTTATGAATAGGATTTTAAATGCTGTAAATCTTCCAGATGCCGTGAAACACACAAAGTGGCCGTGATATATGTCGGCAAGGGTCAGGAGACTCGGAATGAAATCCTTTCTAACCGCTGTGGCAGTCCTGCCTACGAGGCTTTCCTTGCTGCCTTGGCGTGGGAGGTAACGTTGACTTACTAACTACTATTGTTTGTTCATCCTTAACGGGAGCTTCAGTAAACCAGCTCAATACAAGGCAAAAAAAACTGACGTCACACATCGATCAGTGCCTACAAATATTTCTGATCAATTTATCCGAACTTAGTAGTTAGACATGATTTTAACGATTCGCCATGCTTAATCTGTGATTGCTTCCGTATTCTCTCATTGTATTAAGGTCTTCTACACCTATATGTTCTAAGACCAAGTTATCGTGGTGTTCTAAAAGGTGTAGATGGGATCTCTAACTATACTTATGCGATAAACTAGGTGGAACTGGAGAGTCACGTGGGCTTCACCGGTGGTCTGCGGGGCGGCGGCGGCGGCGGAGTGTCGGCGCCGTACATCGCCACGCTAACGTTAGAAGCTCTGTTCCACGTCGCCACCAGGATGCCTGCTGACACGCCCGACGCTATACTTATTAAGGTTTGTTGTTATTTCTTATATTCTTAATATATATTAATCATAATTTCTTAATTTTATAATGTCAGCTGTTGCTATGTAATATGGCTCTGCTGTAGTGCCACTAGTATGCCACAACATTCTGCTGCTGTAATGTGGGTCTAGGTTAATCCATAGTCTCGTTGGACTACTATGACGTTCCCTAATTCTAGTGATTATTAAACGTGTCAACGCAACTCAACACGTTTAATAGTCGGCATGTCTTTCAATTGACGTAAAGACCGACAATTATTTGGAAAGAAAATTAATAAAATCATTTTGTAAAAGTATCGTCACAAGTGAATGTCCGGCAATGCAATAGCAATTAGTAATGTTGCGCAGACGCGGCACCTGGGCAACGACGAGGTGCACGTGGTGTGGAGCGAGCACTGGCGGCCCTACAAGCGCGACACGCTCCCCACGCAGTTCTGCGATGTGCTCATCGTGCTGTACCCGCTACCCGGCGGCCTGCTGCGCTGCACCGTCTCCAGGAAACCCGACGTCAGTACACACTACAGAACCTTAATTAGTATTACTCATACTCATACTTGTATAACGCCTTATCATTATAAAAGCTTACATATTTTGTTTTCGTGTTCGAGACAATACTTGCCTCCAACACGTATTGCTGATCTAGAACCTGATACAGCCACGCCGAGTTCGCAACGATATCATTGCGAAATCGGACAGCAAACTGGGTGCATTCATTACTAGCAATTCCCTATTAGCAATATCATCTTTTATCATTTAGCATAGCATAGAATAGATACTCTTTGAGCGGAATAAAAGTTATAGGTGTTTAATTTAAAATACAGTCTTTAATTTAGGCATAGTTCCAGCCTAGCATTTAGGTGACGTAACGCACACTATACATACGCCTTTCTTTATTATTTGTGACAGCAGACGAGCCAGCAGTACATCTAGTAGTTAACAAAAACTACGGCTCATGAGTAATGGCTATGTTCGATGGCGATTGAAAAGACGCTCTTTTGGTTAGGGACAGCACTGAGGGAGTTATCCCGATTGAAGATCGTTCTAATGTTACCATAATTAGCATTAGGAGAATATAAATACATCTATAGCCAAACAACAAGTGGGTCATGGATGTTTGTATGGCCTAAAATGCTTTGTGTATTTAGTACAATCAATAGTTACGATGTGTTGATGGCCGGGCATGATATTCGAGAATCAATTGAGTCTGCCCGTGTAGCCATTTCTTCAAGTATCCTTAAGTATTGTGCTAACAGTTTGCGTCTGCACCAATCAATGCTATTCCTTTTATACCACCGACCATAATGCTGTGACACAGTGACTTAGGAATGTAGGGTGTCGTACTCATCGCAGTAATAACATAATGTTGCCTGATGCTCCAGATTTGTGTAGAAAGTCATATCTTTCTAAACTGTTGTATTTTGACTGAAAAGCAGTTAAGATACAGTTAATTTAATTTAAAGTAAAAGTATATTTAAACAAAATAATAATGTCCGTGGCGTTGCAGGTGTCGGTGTTCGGACCGCTGTGGGAGGAGTGTATCATCCGCGTGAGCTGCTGCGCGGCGCTGGTGCGCTGCGCGGCATTCAGCGGCGGTCGCGCCGTGCGCGCCACCATGCCGCTGTACCAGCACGCCTACTCCGAGCGCGCGCGCTCGCTCGACGCGCTCGTGGCTCAGCACACCATGCCCACCACCTTCGAGCACTTCGTGGAGCGCGTGCGCGAGCCCGTGCCGCCGCAGCCCGCGCCGCCGCCGCACGGTAACGAGCCCGCCCCCGCGCGCCCCTCCCGCCGCTCCCGGCCCCGCCTCCCCGCACCACTCGACCCGTAGCCCCGCCCCGCATGCCCATCCCCGGCACCGAACGCATGACGAGCTCCTCTAATAGCGATGTGGTCGCAGATCAGGGCAGCGGGCGGCTGGCGGCGGCGCTGCTAGACCATGGCGCGAGCACGTGGGGCGGCGTCGCCGAGGCGCACGGCGCGTCGCCGCGGCCCGCCAAGCGCCTCGGGCCCTTCAAGCGCCCCGCCGCCGGCACGCATCCGGCCGCACCGCACACGGCGCCGCCGCTAGGCGCGCCGCCCGCGCTGCTGGCGCCGGCGGCGGCCGCCGCCGCGCCCCGCCGCCACCGGTGAGCGCGCGGCCACCGCTACCGCTCCGGTAACTATGTTGTCGCTTCTTGGGCTTGCGCCCGCACGTCGCACGAGTCACCCCCCAGCGCCGCAGCATGCGGCAATAGGTGCGGCGCCGCGGCGCGTACTGCGCGAGCGCCGGTGCTCGAGTGTGGCCGTGACTGGCCACACAGATTTACAAAATTACCTCCGGTCGCTAAAAGTTGTTATGGTGCGTAACGTATGTAGTTTTTGGAATATTATGGTTATACCTACGTTAAATTGTTAACCTCATAAGTTTTCATTAATTTAATTCAACGAAATTAATATTTTTTCGGTCGAAAACATCGAATACAAAATTAATCCAATAGTCGATTTATTCATAGAAATTGAGTTAATGATTCATAAAGTTGATAAAGTATAATCGTTGCATCGCACAGCACCGGTCGATCCCCGCTGTATGTTTGACGAGTAGTGCAGACCGCTCGCAACCGCTGAAATGTTCTGTGAACGTCTCCGCTCTGTATCTTAGTTAATTCGTCCATCGAGAGATTATACTTACTACTAAACGGACTTAAAGGAATTTTCATGTACTTAATATTTTTTAAGCTTTTAATATCTGTAGTCTTTGCATTTAAAATGTAATGTACATGCTTGCTGTAGTCTTGTATGTGATGTGCTACAGTAGAATTGTCATGTTTAAAACATTTCAACAAATAGTTTTATGTAAA
The DNA here is from genome assembly GCA_963564715.1 of Catocala sponsa. Classification (NCBI taxonomy): domain Eukaryota; kingdom Metazoa; phylum Arthropoda; class Insecta; order Lepidoptera; family Erebidae; genus Catocala; species Catocala sponsa. The sequence continues at coordinate 10,190,984 of OY751345.1, read as the reverse complement.
TGTATTCTTATATTTAAAAAGTAAATACCAACGATAATCAGCAACCATTCGACATTACATTGGTGTTTCCTGTACATATGTAAACTAGATGTAGAGCTTTAACTGTTGTAGGTTTGATTATACGATACTATTTATTATTTGCATAATTGAGATTTTAACGTACTTCCGTTTTGTTGTTATTATTTATTATCTGTTTAGCGCGGACGTATGTCAATTGGGCCAACATGTGAATGTAGTGACCAGGTAAAGTAATTGACCAATCCAAGCAATGCCAAATGTATTATGTAGTCTCAATATTATCACATTCGCACACTTCATTTAACGCATGTAATAGTCTGCGACACATTCATGCTTATACACTAAATTATTTAACCATTTCGATTGCTTTATTCTAGTATATTGGATGTTTTTATTATTTATTCGTTTTACATCTAATATTTATTTTAAATTATAATTTTGCTGTATATGGTCAGAACCGCCATTTTTCAATGGCCACCTTTCGTATATTTTATATCCGTGTAACGGACAACCGACCAGATACAGGTGTAAATCTACATTCCAATCTTTATTTTTTGAAAATACTTAATATTATTTTCTAACAAATTTAAAAGCTAATAATATTAATGTGGTGGTAATATTGTGTAACAATTGACTTGCATTTATGATTTACCTGTGGTACACACATCGACAAATCTGATGCATTCCATTCAAAATATTTTTTGAAGAATCTTGTATTGTTTCTCAGTATGTTTAGTTGTATTCAATATAATAGTTAATTATTATTTATTAATCTGAAGGATTATTTCCACTTTTTAATTTTAAACAGTATTTTTATAGTTGTTAAGACTGACACATGATTATGTATTGCGAACACTAAGTATTAAAATGTTATATTTTATTAAACAATGTGGTGGTATTACTTATAACTTATTTGACCTAATTTATTATTGCTAATAATTGTTGATTGAGATAGCTTCGAGAATTGTCACTTTCAATAAGTATTCCAGATATTAACCCACAGACATCATCTAATGTAACCAAATTTTTATATTTAAAACAATGTAAAAATAAAGTTTTGTTAAACTTTTCTAAGTTGTTTTATTTTCTCGTGTAACCAAGAATATGTTTAGTAACTCAGTAGTTACATAAATATAATAAAATATGTATACACCCTAACAAAGATGGAAACGTGTAGAGGTACGCATCACAGCCAAGTTCCTACTGCCGATCTACTATTAAGAATTGGCCTGCCTCCAGTTCGTCACGGAAAATGATATGAAGGTGGCACGAAATTATATGAAGGTAGCACGTAAGCTACCAGAACTCCTACTTATTGGCGAAAAGCAGTAACTTGTATCCTAAAATCCCTGTGAAAGCGTTTTATTTCACGATGTGCGCATTTGTGGCATTACAATATAATTATGTACGAGTATATAACGACGACTTCTTCCACAAAAGCTCTCATGAGTCATCAAATTAGAAATTAAAATCCCTATTGCAGTAACACCATATTCAAAACAAGCATTTTCACTGGGTATGATATTGACCTCAACCGATATTGGAATTCTTGGTGTCGACATATCGAGCGAAGTCCAGTTCCGCGGCTATTTAGAGGGTAAGGCAAAATTAACTTCAAAAAAGCTTGGCGTGCTCAACAGATCGAGGCAGTATTTCACGCCGGCCCACCGCCTACTAATAAGGCGCAGGTTCGGCCTTACATGGAATACTGTTCTTATCGTTGGGCAGGGGCACCCCAGTACCAGCTTCTCCCTCTGGACCGCATTCAACGGAGAGGCGACTCGAATCGTCGACTGCCAGGTATTTCAAATCGGCTAGACCCCTTGGCGCTGCGTAGAGATGTGGCCTCGCTGTGCATCTTCTATCGCTTTTACTATGGGGAGTGCTCCGAGGAATTGTTCGGACTGATCCCTGCCGCCTCTTTTGGCCATCGTCCTACGCGACAGAATTTCCATCCCCATCATTTAGATAGTTGGCAGTCCACAACTGTGCGTTTTCCCAGAAATTTTCTGCATCGCACAACTAAACTGTGGAATGAACTGTCGCCTACGGTATTTCCGGACCAATAAGACCTACAAACCTTCAAGAAAAGAGCGTACTCCTTTTTAAAAGGCCGGCAACGCATTTGTAACTCCTCTGGTGTTGTGGGTGTCTATGGGCGGCGGTGATCGTTTACCATCAGGCGATCCGTCGGCTCGTTTGCCTCCTATCTCATAAAAAAAACAATTATGTAGTTCAGATAACTACATTTTCTTTTGTTTTGGTGTTTTCTGTATTGTATCACTTATTGTGTATTAAAATTTATCCCATTAAACGTTTAAACGTTAAAATAGACTAATAAAATAAACAAAACAGTTTAATGCTTAATAATAATATATTTGGAAACATTATACATTTATGTTTTAGGCAGCTTATACATGCCTCCTTGTAGCACAAGTTGATGAGTTCTTACTTTAGTGTCCAGAAATTGTCTGAGTTCTTGTAAACTGCACTCGGTGCCTGGTGCCTGTGATGCAAACATCTTCAGCATCTGATGAATGCGGTCCAAGGGCAGACAATCTAAGTTTGTAAGCATACCAACAATATAAGACCAGAATACTTGTAATTCCCCTTCTCTCTGGTCATGTGCAGATGCCATTACACTCTCTGTCTCATCATCCTCACATATCATCTCTTGAACCTGGTTTGTAGCCACACTTGCTTTGTTTCCATCAGAACCATCCACCAAAACATAAAAATCAGTACTCTTTTCTGTAATAAGTCCCATTGATTGCCAGTATGTAATTTTGCGCCTTAATATAGTCACTGGCACTTTCATGGCTTGATGTAGTTCATCTATGTGCCACTCAGGCTTGTCTTGAAAGTGCATTATTAGTGTAGCATTAAACGGTGAGACTGTCAAATCTAGTTTTTTGTCTCCAATCTCTATTTCAATGTTCACATTCCCAAGATGAGGCTTCCAACTTAAAGTTCTGTTCCCTTTAAGAGCCTCAAATGATTTTGTATAAGCTTCTAAATGGCGTTTTATTTCTTCAGGCACCTCCAAACTCTCATCCTTGAATGGCGGCCAAAATTGTGCAGATAAAATCATTGCATTTGAAGTGAACTTCTTATTCAAAGCTTCGATTTCCTTGTCTTGGTGAATGAGGGCATTAATCCTCTTAGAATCTGATATGTCCTTGAGCATTACTTCACAGAAGTGAAGTTGTGACTCTCCAAATCTCAATTTCAGTAATTCCAGATATCTGATCTCCTTTTCTGTATTTATAGCACTTTGTGCTAACAACCTGTCTGCTAGAAGTGTTCTATATTCATTCACAAACAACTCTTTGCTGCCATACACATTGACAAGCATAGATATGATATCATTGGCTCTTCTATCACCAGAGTCAATGGTGGGATCAGCATCAACAGGATCAGGGATCCATTCATCCCATGCTTCATCTTTGTCACTATCAGCATCAGTTTCTGCAGCAAACTTGACAAGTTCCTCAGCTAGCTCACTACCTGCTCCTTCTTCGGTCAGACTACTAACAACACTGCGCACTGTGTCATCTCTGTTCCTTAAATAGTTTCGAACTGGCTTTGTTACTGTTTCAAGTATGACACCAGATGGATCAAGGTGTCTTAATGCTCTAATAGTTGTAACATAAGCAGTTAAAATATCAGGAGTATTTACACCAGGGTGCAACAATCTGGTTTCAAGGGCAGTTTGCAGACTTTTACACAGAGTTGATCTCAAATCAGTTTTTTCTAAACACAGTTTAATATCATCAACTGCAGGTTGGGAGTCTGGATATTCTATTATTATATTAAACAACTGGTCAATTCTCAATTTGGTGTAGCTGTGATATAAGAAGTAACTCAGTTTCTGCTTAAACTTGGATATAGCATTTTGGATATTTTTATCATCAGGTGAGGGTTTTGATGATCCTCCACAATAAATTCTGGTTAGCCAAGACATGACAGTGGTATCCAACCAGTTTTCTAGAAATCCTATATGTGAGACATCAAATGTTCCAGTGCAAAGTTTCTGTATGTGAGATTCAATCCTCATTTGTATAAAGTTTGTCAAAACTTGACCAGTGAGCCTCTCTAGTAATTGTAGCTCCATAAGTTTTCTGTTAGTGTCATGAAATACTTTCACAATATACATACAGTTGCAGTCAGAACATTCATTCAAACATCCTGAACACATGACATCTTCGCCCATATCATTATTTTCATATTCATTATCAAACACATTGAATGATACTTTGTAGAAATTATTAATAATCACTTGAAAGTCCAAAGGCAACTGAGAAAGTAATGTTGCTCGTACAAGTTGTTTAAATCCTGATATAATATCTTTGTCGCCATATATAGGTTTACTATCTGTACAACTATTGTTTAATAGAGTTAATCTTTGTAGAATGCCTGAAAAATTTGATACAGAATCGTAGAGATCATTTACAGCGGACTTGAACAATTGAAATCCTTTGACTTCCTCTTCAACTTTTTTAAATTTGGACCAAAACGAAGGTGCTACATATTGACGAAGATATTTTTCGATGTGGATTAGAACCAAATCACGTATTTTTATCTGAATGCCGAGGCCGACAATTATTTGTTGAACTTCATCATACTCAGTGTTATTACAGTCGCTGAAGATCGTAGAAGTGTCGTTGAGAATCGGGTATGCATAGTTGATCTTATTCCAGTAAACTTTCAGGTCTTCTTTTTTACAAGACATCACAGACAGGCTAATATTTATATCTAAATTCTGCTGAATATAATAATGTAGACACCAGCCACAACGACAACAAAAATTAAAATTTATTAGATTCCCAATTGAGTTCAACTGACTGAACTGACGTTAATGACATTTACGTTTAGTTATATTAGGTACGTACTTATTCGGCGGGGACGCGACCGCATGTGAAAGTGATTCGCGCGGCTCCACCGATAGTGGTTTGTCGAGGAACACCGTGGTAGGTTTAGTCGGTATTCCGGGAGGTTCATTTTATCGTTTTAACATCTGGCGAGTCCGACATAACCCCTCCGCCCGCTCCCGCGGAAGGGTTAGCGTCAATGCATTCCACCAAGAAAAAAAAAAGGTACGTTCTTATTATAACAATAACATGGCTACGCTAGCAACAAAAAGCATACAATTAAATATATACTGCGTACCTACTATACAGGTTGTCCCAGAACTCAACGTCAAGCCGAAACGGGGTAACAGGATTGATTGTAACCATCATGAGTAAAATCAGAAAAAAAATCTATCCCATGCAGTTTGAAAATTATGGACATTTAAGAAAAACCTAGAAATTTGGTCACTATCTGTCTCGCTCACTCATGGCAAACATGTCCACTGTCCATCTCTCTCATCATTTTGCCGTAAAATTAAGAACCTACCAAGAGCTTGTGCGAATGAAAAACATTTTAACTGAGTAAAATTGGTTAGCAAAAATTAGGTTACTTGAGGTTTTAATTTTTTTACTCGTGTTTTTAGTATGAAACTAACAAGTATTGTACCATTTTACAATCCTGATTAAATGCGCCAACTTTTAATGGCACTTGCCAAGGCACTCTAGTACATTTTTTTAAAGGTCCTTTCAGTCGACAAATTTTGAAAATTTTAAATTCATGGTTTAACAAATAGTCTTAATTCTAGGAAACTTGGCCCAATTGTGTCATTATTTTTTATTATGATTCTAGAAATGTTATTTTATTTAGGGTTACGGTTCCAAAGTTTAAATGAACAAAAATAATAAAAATTAACCACAATAACCGAAAAATGGTTACAGTTTGACCAAATTTCTAGGTTTTTCTTAAACGCCCATAATTTTCAAACTGCATGGGATAGATTTTTCTCATGATGGTTACAATCAATCCTGTCACCCCGTTTCGGCTTGACGTTGAGTTCTGGGACACCTGTATATTATGTAGGTTATATATTTATAAACCAAACAAGAATGCATGTTCTCCAAATCATTAAGCCAATGATTGCAACGATACAACATTTGGCTAATAATATTTGAAACATGCCATCATGTGTATTGTACTTGTGGCGTATGTATATACAATTGTTTTAAATCTACTACTAAATCCTACGATTTTTATTTTGTAAAGTATCAGTATGGTCCCTCATTTCACATGCACATGCGGATTTGACCTAAATCAGCTATGCGAGTTTTGGAGCGTAAAGAAGTATTTCGGACGTGATCCGTCCTTTTCACTCCGAGAATGCTAAGTTCCATAGTCCTCTGGCAGATTCTCAATTTGGACTTCTGATTCAATTAGAATTATGATTTTTTTTAAATAATATCTAGTCTCTGTGTTCCTACATCAGCCACCGTAGATAGAGGAACCATCAGCCACTGATAAAACATTTTATACCTATTTTTTTTCTTATGAAAACAGGACAAAATATAAGGCATAGGCTTATAGAATTATATTCTCATACATTCATTAGCTAGGTTTCATGTGTAATTTCGATATCTACCGATATCCAATAGGTGTATGTTGAGTGTTGCTATAGTATGGTTAGTGAATATTGGATTTCCCCAATTTATTGATTATTGTACCATAATTCACCGCTGTGTATAATAATATTAATAATACATACATACAGTCTCACACCTATATTCTTGAAAAAGTAGGTGAATGTGTATTACAACCTCATTCTGCTATGATATTAGGTCCCAAATAATAAGGAGCGAGTCTACTGTCATCTACCATGCATTGGTACCAGGGCCCTATTCAATAAAACTTACAATCTGACAATTTTGTCAATAAGTAGTCACTTATTGACAAAATTGTCAGACTGTAAGTAATTGTCAAATTGTCCTGCAGGTGTTGTTCAATAAAACCTACAAATATGTAAAAAAATTACTGAGAAATAATTGTAAATTGTCGCGCCTATAAACTCCGTTCAATAAAACTTACTAATTCTAAACATTTACAAATACATGGTATTTTACATTTCTACATATTATTGTAATTCTACATATAATTGTATGTTACAAAACAGTAATGAGGGTAACAAAATTAGCACGATTGCATTATTATCACTACTCTCATTACTTGATGTAAGAACCATTTTGGTAAAAAAGCAGCTAAAACAAAATAACACTTACACAATTAATAAGATATTACATATGCCTAGGTATTAAGTTTTACCGAAGGTAAGGTCACCTGTCGGAAATGTATGTCAATTCTACAAATATGTAAACTAGTAAATAGAATTAGCATTCAATAAAGCAGTTTTTCCGAAAATATTGTAAATTGTCACCTGTCACACGAAAATGTTTATTCAACAGAAATGTAAATACAATTCGACAAATACCTATGTAAATTTTCCACCATTACAAATTTGTAACTTGAATTATTTATTGAACAGAAACCTGAAAAATTGTCACCTGTCACCTTTAATTATTGTAAATTGTAAGTTTTATTGGATAGGGCCCAGGTAACAATGTTTAATTTGGAGACAGTTGAAAATAAAACAATATGTTATTACATATCTTTAAATTAAAAATAAAACTTAAACTAATTTCATCTTATAGTACAGGTTCAGGTTGCTGTGTGAGTAGGAGACCAAATCTCTTTTTGATTATTATTCTATGTCTTGAATACTTGTCTTCAGGAGAAAAGCGAGCTGAAAATAGAAAAGATAATTATAATATTATAGTTAATCACTGAATGAGCATAAATTTATTTAATTATTGAACTCAGAATGGCAATAAGATAGCAGCTGTATGCACATAACATTTTAAAAGACAACTAATTTAGCTAATGTTAATGGGAATGGAGTGCGAACGATACATAAATATTATGCCCTAAATAAAACCCATAATTACCTGGATGGGCGGATAAGGTCGGTTTTCCGTAAGGATCAACAGTCTGAAAGCAACAGAAGAAATTACTGAATATAATTATATTACAGCATAATATAATAAGATGACCATCAACATGTTTTTGTAAACAAACACGTGAGTTTTAGGTTAAGTTAATATGATTTATAAATTATTTACCGCTAATGTGTAATGTCTGTCTCCCTTTTCATTCAAATAATATCTCAGGTACATTTTGTAGTATTTCTTGATGATCTGGTGTTTACAATAATATATAGTAATTGGTATCCACAAATCTCGCGAGTTTAGTTCTATTTTCTGCAACGCTGACGCTTTAGCTTTACGCAATACGCACGCTGCCTCAAATAATATGTCAAAAATGACATTTCAGTAATTTGTCAATTTATTAATGACAGCCTCGTGATAATTGGTTCGAGGGTCCGAGGCAACAGCATTCTGAACAACGTTTTATTATTACTTTGGTTCTATACAATACAATTTTAATACCAAATGGTGCAATAAGCCTTTTAGACAGACTCTCAAACTAAAGTATTTGTGCCTTAGACGACTTAAATTATTTTTTACTTATATATCAGTTCTAGAACACAATAAAAATTCTTCTTACCGTCATTACTATTTTAGTAAGTCCAACAAAGTATGCAGCACCATTTTATACTACGCAATTTACCTATATTGAAATAATATACCTATGATCATAGACTATAAAGTAATGAAAAAAAATGTGTGTGTGTACCAGAGTACACAGGTAAGAAGTGAAACTTCTTCACGACATATCATTTTAAATTATTTAACTAACTTTAATATTAATATTTATTTCATAACTTAATAAAAATAATTCAAAGCAGATATTTAATGACTTAATCAATTACACAAGTTATGAATAAATAATTGGAATTATCTTTTCAAAGTAATACAATTATATGATGACAGTTAATCTTGTAGAAATGCAACGATTTTATAAAATTAAAAATAAATAAATAAATCATTAAAAACGAATAATTAAAAAAGATGTACGTATACATATTTTTATTTTCTAATCGTGTTTTGTTTTATTTTTAAATTATTATTTAATTTATATTTTTTATTGTTTTTAGAATTAATAATGTTCACTAGATTTACAGTCATATTTATTAATACTTGCTAATTTTAACAGATTTATATACATTCACTGATACTTACAATCAAAAAGTGAGGTTAACCTCAAATAAATATTAAAATTATGCTCATACGTGTTGAATTTATAAAACGAAATATATAATCACTCTCACTTTTCTTGTAAATTCACTTAAATTTGAATAAGTCTTTATATTTTATCACTTTCAAATTAATATATTGTTATTCTTATTTCAAACCAAACTTCAAAACTAATATATTGTTGTTATTATTATAATATATTACATTATATTCTTTACGTCACTATACTAAACTTTGATAAAAAAAGCAACATGGTGCGTAACCGAAAAACGTGACGTTTTTTTTTTACACTGCTACAAAATTTCTCCCATACGTCGATAAAGAAGTTTCACTTCAATAAATATTTTCTGGCCGTTCGACATTCCATGAGTTCTATGATGCGTTTATGATTACTATACTAAGTATCACATACATAATTATAAGTAGTAGTGTACAAATTTAAACACATTTCCTACTCTGATATTTGCCAATAAAAATATTTACAATTAATCACATACCTATTATTCAGTTACTGGGCTACTGGGTATGTTGACATCTCTGTAATGATTGTTTGTGTAATGGAATTAGAAACCTCGCGTTGGGAACTTGCTTGTAATGAGAAATTAGACGCCGCATCCGCCATCACAATGCGCCATCAATGATCCCTTCCATCATGCAAAGTTGCAAACCACTGCGATGACTAAGATAACATTAGGGAACATTAAAAGGCATTAATTCCGTCAGAGGCGGAGATATAGACCCACTGACCTGTACTATTAAACATTTAAACGCGAGTATGTACGCATGTATGTTATGGATAAACATGGCCAAATGCCGAATTGTAATATTTCATCCATAATCATAGAGGTCAGTGTACAGACCACACCTTGTCGCAAAATAAATAGCTAGTTGGACTCTCTGCGGTCTCCAGTCTCTGTCACTGTTGCCAATTTAGCGACTTTGTCGCTAGAAATGACAACTTTCGTGTATGTCTTAGCGACAAAAACTAAAATTTGTCGCAAAAAGTTTTTAGCGTCTTATCTGGCGACTTTTGGAGTACAAATGAAATCAATTTTATTTATTTATGCATGTAATAAATACATTTTTTGTTAATTAGACACAGAATTATACAATGCGAAGAGATTTTAAGGAAAAATTATAAAATCCCCAGGTTTTCGGTAGACAAAGATTAAAAAAAAAAAGGTCATCCCGCCTACTGTGGAGACTCCACAGGGAGGCGGGCTGACTTTTTTTTTTTAGTAAAAAAAAGCTAACCTGAAAGTCGAAAAACCAAACCAGAATCAGTTTTAGCGACTTTCTGGCGACTTTTGATATTGAATCTAGCGACTCGACTTTACAAGAGTTGGCAACATTGGTCTCTGTCATTTTTATCAGTCAGTGTCAAAGAGTAAAATAATATAGAGGAGTCACTGTCAAATTTGTCAATAATAGTTTGTTTTGTTTGTTTGATCATGGCAATTTAAATTTTCATGGACTGTTTTTTATGCAGCGAGTATTTCGTCGATTCTATCATACAAGTCATTTTGTGAAAATGGCAAATATTCCCCCAAGAAAAGTGTCTGCTTCAAGTAAAGCAAAACAAGATGCCTCACCTCTCCAGATTCTTTTACAAATGGGATTTCCTAGGCACCGGGCGTTAGTATTGTTATAGATTTATGTATACGAATATTTCAGACCTATTCTTTGTTTTTCTGGTATATACAAGTATTTACTTTTTATATAAGAGATTAAAATGATTACGTTGTCCAATTTTAGCGATTTTCTATGATGACTACATATTATATTTGCAGTTTGAAGGCACTGGCCGCAACCGGCAACCGCAGTGTCCAATTAGCTTCCGATTGGCTTCTAACTCATGTAAACGACTCTCATATTGATGACGATGAGCCCAGAGAGTACATTTTCTATGCAAGCCCTACTGGACCCTTACTCAGCCAGCTCCTAGAGTTCTGGGACAAGTCTAAGGTAATCGCTGGCTGGAATGGAGCTCATAATTTTCCTCCCCATATAACCTTGGTATCTTTTTTTAAGGTAAGCTTATTGTTTGTAAAATTTTGTTGTTCTAAAATTATTTATGGGTTTATTTTCTTTTATACTGTCTAAGTAGTAACTTGCCATACAGCCTGCTTGTAGTTAGCAGCAGTTGCTTTTATCTATTGATACTCACATAAAAGAAGGAGATAATCTCAGTGTCAGAAGCAATAGCCTTCATACTGACCGGAGATTATCCCCTTAAGTAATCTAGAATCTATATTCATACCAGGAATACTACCTAAGCTTGTTGGACTACAATATTCAGTACTTCTGTTCTCATGCTATTAAGAGGAAACAAAAGGGCCGTTTTTCATACAAACATAGTGCCCTGTTTCTTCTCTGGATAATGCCAGTAGAGCAATAATTTTTTTCCAAAAAATGTATGGCCTCTATTGGCATGTTCCTATGTTCTACTTTTTTACCTATTTTTCAATTATCTCGCCATTAGTGTTTCCTCTTAAGTAAACTCACATTTAAGTGAAGATTCTGGAGTGCCCAACCAGTCATAGGTACTGACTTTAAAATTTTGACTATGATTCAAATCTCAAGTATTGATGATCACAATCATAAATAATTGACAAAAGAATTATTTTAATGAGTCAATATACCCATTTCCAGACACATGAAAAATAATTATTACAAGATAATTAAATAATGGTGCCAATTCTGCTGTCACAAAATTCTCTAAGCTTAACTAAAAATCACTAAAATTTAGTTAAGTCCTCTCAAATGACATTTCATATTCTGAAATCATTAAAAATGACAGGACTAAAATAATTTTTTGTGATTTTTAGTTAAGTTTAGAGAATTTTGTGACAACAGAATTGGCACCATTATATATTATATGTAAGTAAATAATTTGCTTAAATACATCTTTGAAAAGAAGTATGAATAAGCAATATTTTTTCACCAGGCTCCAGATGAGACCTCACTGCAGCTAGCAAAAGCAGTAAAACATGTTGTTGAGAATGTGGGTGAGCCTCCTAATTGCCCACTCAAGTTGGAGCCCTATGTGTCACATAACTTCATGGGATTGTTTGTGTCTGAGGAGCATGCTGACTACTTGAAGAGAATCGCTGTACAGTATGTTAAACAGGTGTCTTCTGTGTGTAAGTAGAACTACACTAATGATTTTAGTACTCTGTACTTTAGTTTATTTTTATTAGTAGTAGTTTTACTGACATATTCTTAAAGAACAATGGCCACTTTCTACTGGAAAATATCAGAAATTGTTATCGACAAAGGAATATCACCAACATGTAGATTGTTCCAATTGTTCATGTAATTATCCGATATCAAGATTTTATTTTTAAAAGTCAGGAGTCGTTAGATAAATGTCTTAAAAAAAAGTATATTTTTAAACAGAATGCAGTATAAAACAACATATATTTGAATGCATCTAAAAGTATTTGCTTCACTAGAGATGCCCATTTTTTTTTCTTAGTTTAATCTGTTTTATTTCATAACGGTAATAAATTATAACACAGATGATATCAAGCATAGATATAATTTATATTAGTAAACTAGTAGTTTTAATACAATTACAAAAAATTGAATCCGTTGTAAATCAATTGATTAGGTACCTCCCTATATGTTGTTGTGTTGTGATATTTAAAATGGTAACAACGACTTCTAACTTCATAACCTCAAAAAGACATATTACTTACTTAATTACTTCTTGTTCTTTCTCTGGACTTTTAAAAATATACTGAAGTCCGAATTTACTTATATTTTATAAAGAAATAGGACGAGATATGTTTCAATAAGTTACGTTTCTTATGATTTTTCTGGTACAAGCATTTTAGGAGAATGGCCATTGTTCTTTATAGATTATTTACATAAAACTGCTGATAGTAGTTATTCATATCCAATTAAGTATTTAAATTATTATAAAATCGAAATACTTACATATATTTAATATTATAAGGAATATATTTTATATTTAAATAACTTATTTAATCGTAAGATTAAATAAGTTATTTAAATATGTTATGTTATTTTAATTTAAGTTAAAATAAAAATTCTAGTCATTTTTATTGTTGTTATAGTCTATTGTAATGTATTGGTATAATAATAATAGTAATAATAGTTTATTCAGTTTAAGTTGGTACAAATATGAATTACAGTAGGTCTTAAAATACTTAAAAATATGATACAATACTTTGTATGCATTCCAGCAGAGGTATGTGTGATTCAGTTATGCTAACATTACATCTGCTAAAACGAATTGGGACCACTGGTCTGCTGCAAGGATGAAAAAATATAAGATATCATACACATCCAAACTGTAAGTTATGGCGTGGGACAGGGCAGCGTTTTGTCTCCATTGCTATTTAGTTTATATATAAACGATTTGAGAATAACCCCCTACTCAGGAACATTATTTGCGGACGATAGCACTGTTGCTATTTATTGCAAAAATACTCATACGTATGAAAATGACATTAATTACACATTATTAAAAAGTATACAATGGATGGACAATAATAATTTAAAGATAAATATTTCTAAAACTAACTTAATTAATACAATTCTCACAAAGACCCTCTGTAATAAATTTTGACATAAACTATAATGAAGTTGACACTGCAAAATTGTTAAGAGTTATTATTAATAACAAAATTAATTGGAAATGTTATACAGAGGATTTATGTAAAAAAAATCAGTAATACTGCATATGCTCTCTTTAATCTCGCACATATTCTAAGCGATGACGCATTACTCATGGCATTTCATGGTACAGCTGCCTCAAAACTGAGATATGCCATAATATTCTGGGGCAACTCAACAAACAGTTAGATTAAACTACGGACTACAATCATGCCTTGTCTTGATTATTTATGTACATGTAAGTGGATGCTCCTGTTTACCATACTGCTGCTTTAGAGGCTACCATCAAATTTTATTAAATGCTTGAGTATGTTCAGTAGTAATTCATGGAGAAATGATTGCAGCACTTCACAGTTATGATTTGTAAACAAAATTTTATTGTAAACTTGGCGATTAAAAAGAGTGGCCATGAGTTTCTTGCCCGTTCTTCTCATGAGCCCTACACCCTTGCTTTGCTGAACGTGGCAGTAAATGTAAATTCACAGAAAAAAAATAGTGTAACTTTGACATTCATAAGTGTTACCTTGTAACTAAATTTATTTTTGATTTTGATTTTGAAAACATAGACATAGTATTCAAGGCATAAAAACGATGCATCAGAGCAATGTTTAACCTAAATTGCGTCGACAGTTGTAAACCATATTTTATAAAATACAAAATTTTAACACTGCCCTGCTTGTGTATATACGAAGCAGCTGTCTTTGTAAGGTCTTATCCAGATTTATTCGAAAAGCTAGGGGATAAAGTTGTACGAAACAGGCGAAATAATACTTGTAATAGGCTACGTATACGAAAAGCCAGTACGGCCCTAATGCACAAAAGTATCTTTTGCACGGCGTCAATAATATACAGGCTGTCCGGTAATTAATGGATAAACTTGAAATGTCTTCTAGTAGAACTGATGGGCGTTCAGAAAAAAAAAGAAAATGAGAAAGAAAAAATGTGCAATTGTCATACTTTTGACCGTCTAAGTGTCTATCTATGAGCATAATTAGTGTTTATAATAAAACGACAAAAAACCGATGGAATTCATTAATTTATGGTCGCAATGTACAAGAAAGCTCAACATGGTTATTAAAAAAGAATCATATCTCAGGTAGTAGCTAGGGTAGATTATTTTTCATATTATTTCTGAACTGCCATCAGTTCTACTATACGACATTTCAAGGTTATCCATTAATTACTGGACAGCCTGTATAATAAACTAACAAACAGTATTACAAGTCTGAATACAAATATGTTCAAAAAACATCTCAATAATTTCCTGATAAATAAATGTTATTATACCATTACTGAATTTTTATCAGAAAATAAACTATGATAAATGATAATCCTTAAATAATGATTATTGACGACATGACATATTGAAGAATACTATTGTGACTTTTTTATTATGATTATTACTTTTTATATTATTTCTTGACGTTATTAAATAAAATTCACTAGCATGACTTATTATAATGATGATATTGTTACTATAATTTTTATTAGGATTTGTTGATGACCACTATTACTATTTATGCTGTCTTGAAAACGTGTTAATTAACTATACCCACCTTATTTATTATTATTGTAAAGTAAATAGTATGTGTATTTTTTATTAATCTTTGCATGTCTATGGCAGTGGTCCGACCGCCGACGATGATCGAGAAACGAGTAGAACTAGAAACTATAAACGAGTTGACGATCAGCGGGAAGCGAGTGTGTAGTTTCGGATAGTTTTGTCGCCGGGCTATAAGCGAGTATGCAAGTGCGACGAGCGATTACTCGCGCCACTCGCCCGCGGTCGCTTAGTCCTGTGCAAACCTGCGCGCGCGACCACAAATTTTGCATCCAAAATCGTCTTTTCTTCCCTCTCATTTTCTTCCGTTTTTCAGAGTTGCCGCTGCCACTACACAAACACTATCGTAAAATACATCATCGTTGTCGTCTGAACTAGACAACAATGAGAATTGCAATGATTTGTTGTTATCCATACGTCTACTTTCAAAGCCGCGCTGTTTAGAAATGATCACGAAAAGAAATGATCAAGCGAGCGAGAATCGTTGAACGAGTATCGCTGAGCGAGTTTATTTTTGAAAGCTCTTGTCGCTCAGCGACAAAACTAGTAAAGCGAGTCGTCGCCGGCAGTGTGAACAGTCAGAGAGCAACTTTTAATATATGCATCTCTTTCGTTTACACGGAACGTATATTCATTGTGCGTTTCTTGAGAGAGAAAATCGCCGATAGTCGTTGTCTCGCCGGCGGCGGCGCCGGCGGTCGGACCACTGCATATAAGGCGGAACAAAGAGTTCTAATTTGAATAAATTGTAAGACCATTGAATTAACCTTAGTTCAGAAATAAAGTGATTATTACTATAAAATGAATGGCAATATTTAAATAACAAATATTTTAATACAGCAAAAAAGAGAATAAAAAGAATAAAGTCAAATTCTGCTCCAGTACACAGAATTGAAAAGTTTATGTTTCATTTTCTTGTTAAATAACTATTGTATTGATATCATCCATTATTTTGCTAACTATGATCAGCTACAAAAATGAAGTTTAGTTAATTGTATATCCAAGTCAATTTACACTTACAGTAGACTTGTGCAAGGTACCAAATATTTATGTATATTACTCTATTTTATGTATATCTTTACAGACCTCTTCTATCTAAATATATGTAGACTTGTAATAGTATGTTCCATCTAACATTATTCTAGTGGGTGTTATGGTGGATACTTATGAACATCTGGATGTGTTGGGAACATGCTTTCCATGGTGCACTATGCCGCAAGAAAAACCCATTAAATGTAAGAACCCTAGTAACTGTTGTATTGCTTGATTTGTATTTAATATTTCTTTTATTATTATAAAATTGCACAAACATCCCAAATGTTCGTCTCCCGATTGTAATTTTGTGCATCATATAAATGTATAGTTGAATACAATATTATTTTTTAAATGTTATTGTGCCCCTTTATTACTAGAAACCCTCCTGCTGTACCATAATTATCGGAAAACCCCGTTGCTTGCTTTATTAGTTCTGTTCAGAACTGTAGGGAATATGCATGCATTTGTTTTAAACCTCACTACTAAGTAACCAGCTATATCTATTATATATATTATAGATACATTAAATAATTTATTTTTGAGGAATAGCATATTAGAAAAATAAAATCATGTTATGTTGATGTAGATATACATATAGCGCATTTTACGGGCCATATAACGGCCCATTTAATTTCTACCCAAGTGCCCTGTCAATCAATGTGACATTATTTGTCGGCCTCGGTGGCGTAGTGGTTAGTGTAATCGACTGCCACGCCTGAGGTCGCGGGTTCGATTCCCGCACAAGTCAAACATTTGTGTGCATGAACATGGATGTTTGCTTTGGTCTGGGTGTTTCTATGTATAATATGTATGTATTTACAAAAAAAATATATATATGTATGTTTATCCATTGTCTAGTACCCATAGTACAAGCTCTGCTTAGTTTGGGCTAGATGGTGTTGTGTGTATGTGGTAGAATATTATTATTATATTATTATATTTATTGACAAACATAGCACAGCAACTTTCTTTTGAGCAGTCGAAAATTTCGTGTTACATGCATACTTCCTACTCTTGTATAAGCTAAATTACTATATTTTAATTTAATATTTTATTTATATAGCTGCTATGTACGCTAATGATGGTAGAAGGCGCCTTGAGCATGCACGTCGCGCTTTATAAGGTAATTGTTTTATTAATTTTCTTTTCTTTTTGTATTATTTAATTGTTCTTCCATATTACACCCTTTATCTTGACATCACTTACTACATGTAAGTAAATGCCATAGTATATTGCTACTGAACATCGTTGTTAGGGTGAGATCATATTTGTCACGACACTCACGACTGGTAAGTAGTATTTATTTGATAAAATCAGGTTCTATATTACTCTCACCCATTTCATATTATACATGCTAAAACAAGACAAAATAATTTTAAACACCAGTTTACCTTTACCTTCATATAATATATAAGTAGCAAATAAATAACTAAAATGGTATTTAAATTTAGACAGTGCCTATCTTTAGTCACTGGTTTGTGTTAGACATGCCCGATTCTTGTTCTCAGTTCGACGGTAACAGAAGTCAATGATTCGTGTGAAATAATTATGCGGTTGGATAAACGTGATGGCTGTAAAAACCGAGGATTTAACCTTTTCAACTTAAATGTAAAAGTAATGAAAGAAATGACCCCTATATCTCGGGGCTCTTTTGACCCACAGGGCCCATATTCAAACACGACCGAGGTATGACCCCAAGGTGTCTGCACACCAAGTTATAAGTCAATCGGTCCAGTGGTTCCGGAGTTATGCTTGTCACTAACATCAATCTGTCACTAACAGACAGACCGTCACAAAGTGTTTTCATTACGTATCAATAGATACGTAAATTCTAATTGCGTAAAATTTAATTTCAAGGAGTGTTACTAGCGCTATTAGATGGATAGTGACAATTTTCATTCTACTGTTTAATAAATAATACTCAAGTTTTATCAGGTCTCCTAGATAAATAAAGGTAATTCTTGTAACACGTATACTTTAAAAGATATGGTTAATTAAAGTTCTACAAAATTTGCTACAAATCTAGACAGTGTCTGTTTGTTGTTGTTGTTTGTCCTCTAAAACTTGAGAATTAGTATTAGACGGATTTTGATAAAACTTATGTTAATGTTCAAACGGTAATCAAGCTAAAAACAAAATTAAAGCATAATATATTTATGTCTACCTATTAGTTAAGTAATTGTTTTAGAGATACGGCGTAGCCTTTCTATAGCCTTTCTATTATATGCAATCCAATACAAAGCAAAGAAGCCAATTCCGCTTAATAAAATAATCAAAATAGAGTGCCGACCTAGGATGGATGAATAGGACAGCGTAGTGGTTTAAGTGGTCGCCTCGCTACTGCGCCCTCCTTTTCCCTCCTCGACTGTTGTGAGTTCGAATCCCACATGGGACTAACATTATTATAATCCAAAAATGATTGTTCCAACCTTAGTTGTTCTTTCGTCCGTTGTTTGAATGTTTGTAAAGTTCCCGCGACACAGAATTTAATAAAATTAAATTTACATATTGTCATAAAAAAAAATACTTAAATATAATGTACCAAATATCCGCGCGATCGTTGTTACGGGTGCGGCTAGTATTATTTGTTGGGAAAATTGTGTTACACATTGTAACAATCAGCTGCACTTATGAGGCAGGTAAAATATATATGCGTAGGTACTTTAAAAAAAGAGACAAAGTATTAAGTGTTATGTGTTTGGCCTTAAAGGTGTCAACAGAGTTAAACAGACGGTGTTGCTATGCGCTTATTGAGTTAATAGATATTCACCCGAATACAACCTGCGGCAATAGAGAATAAATATGTTGGTATTACAAGATACTTAGAATTCTATAATTTTTCTATTGTTTTATCGTGCCTTGCTTATAATCAAGTTTATAAACACACACATGGTTTATCTTGTTTTTATGTAAAACCAGCTACTTGACAATTGTACGAATGGTTCAATAGGTCTGGCCTGTGCTCAGCTGCACCGGGTGCTGTGGATCGATTCCTATATGGGTCAAAAATGTGTGATCTAGAATTAGTTATCTCGTAAACATAGGTCTATTAACATAATCTTCATACCGCTGCTAGAGGACGAGTAATAATTGTTATGTAAAAACTTAATTAAAAAGCCCGATCGAAAGTTGTTATAGACATAACTATAGTTTATACTTTATTTGGACAATTTCATCTTTAAGTATGCTTAAATATGTATATATTGCAATAGGGATAATGCATTTGTCGCGGACGACTTTACAAACATTCAAACAACTGATGCGAAGAACATCCTGACTGGGAACAGCTCTTTGTAGGTCACACAAATGTAAGATCCGTGAGAGGATCTAAAGTTCAACAGTCGATGCACTGACGAAGTGACGATAGCAAGTTGACTATGTAATCCACTGTGCCGTACGCGATTAAAATAGGCAACTGGGTTCGTTCAGATCTGTATAATATAGGTATTTCTAATATTTTACCAGGTTGAGCAAATTGCACTGCATGCTGGGAGTAGAATTATAGAAAGAGTTTTTGGTGAATTGCGGGTACTGATTACTAAGACTTACTGATGATCTATCGCTATAGATCTATAGATGGGTGACCGCTTGGTGGTATTTCATCTGAGCGTCTCCGTGCTTCGGAGGGAACGTAAAAAGTCGGTCCCAGTCGTTGTCAAATTGACAGCAGTCGTTAAGCCATGTCAGAGGCCTACGGGCGCCCGGGCGGCTTGAACAACTCTTGACAACAGGTTGTCCACTAACCACACGAAAAGAAGATCTATCGCTATCAATCTATATTTAGATATAATAAACGAATGTCTTTACGACAGTAATTTAATTGTAAAGTCTAAACAAATTAGAATACCGTAGCAGTAAGATCTAAATCATCAGCCGCGGGTTAGGACTCCTAAGACAAAAACTGATGATATTATTTATTACTCACTTATTTTTGGTTTTGCTTAGCTTTTTGCTTAAAACGCCTTAGAAGCCCTTATTAAATGTATTATAATGTCTAGCGATGGATCTTACTAGACTGTTTATATTTCGTAAATCAGTGGTGGGTACCGGTATAACAGAACATTTTTGTTTACGTTGTTCAAATGTAACAAATAATTTAATGCGTTCAATTTAGTGATGCGCTTATTTGAATGATATTCGAAAACATTTGTGCGTTGTGCATAACGCGATTACTTCTTTGCATGAAGTACTTATCTATGTACCTACTACAGTATTGCTAACACATTCGTATATAAATTGTGCACATCGCTAATTCAATTGGCGTTCATTAAATTCATTAGGTACATTCTGAAGCGCTTTGTTCGCGTCATATTAAAAATATCTACGTATTACTGAACGCTGTGTATCTACATACGTATGAGTATACGTAGTACTCTACCCAATTTCGTAGTTATATCGAGTATCCATCGAAGTTGAATGTAGACTTGTTGAATTGCTGCATATTTTCTGTGGCGCTTTTAGAGAAACATTTGATGAACTAATCAAAACGCTTTTAAAAGTCTCAAGAGAAAGAAAAACATTAATAAAAATTTACATAGCTATTACACATTTTAACACAAATTCTATTAAAATTCGTATCAGATGAACACAGTGGCGTCTAGTTAGCTTATATTTTGTTTGTATCGAAGTTAAGACTGTCTGCCTATCTCTATGTGTTATGCTTTGGTTGATGAAGCTCTTAGAACGTTACTGTCATTTATATAATATTTTAACGGCGTTCATTTTCGTTTTGATAGTACTTTCACTAATGTTTACTGCCGATTTTAAATGAGGTACCGGATTCAATGGCGTAGTCGCTTATTTATTGCGTGATATATTTACATTTCGCTCTAAATCCCAAGGTGTCTTCTGTAAAATAAAAATATGCATACAAACATACAAATGTCTTCGTGGCGTTCATATGTATGAAATGGTTTTATCGAAAGATTTAATTCACTTTATCCGCCTGTAAAATTAAGCCAACTGGCATAATTTATGTAAGTACATATTTTGCTTATAGCGATAAACTTAGAAGCGCACGTGAAGAGTCTACACATAACTCTGGCGTACCACTTTGATGAGGCCGCCTACGACGCGCTGAAAAACTTAGTGGATGATATGCAGCCTTCTGAACACTCCAGCTGGGAGCTACGACTGTACTCCAGAGATCCACGCTTCGCTAATCATCAGGTTGGTTGAATGTGTATCGATATGTAGCGTTACGATTATAGTTTAATATATTGTACATTTCTGTGATGAACTCTATCTAGGAAGATGACAATTTTGATATAAAGGTTAATAGTGGGATCGCGCTTCGAAATCGGTAATTGAGGGGTTAAGACGACGCCGACGCTTGATGGAGTTTTAATAAACTAGTATGTAGGTTTAGTCAATTGAGTTGCTATTTTATTCTCATTTTTAGTGTAGGTATAATAGGTATCTTAAAGATTGAAACTGTATTTAGCAACACAGTGCTAAAGCACTGGATTTTGCCCGCGACTTCGCTCGCGTTAATCCAGATTTTGTCAATAAATTGCTATCCCTCGAGAACACTACTTTTTCCGGATGAAAAGTATGTCCTTTTCTGTACCCCTGACAATGTGTATGTGAAATTTCATACAGTTAAGGCGTGAAAGCGCAACGAACAAACATTATTAGTTAAAATATTAAGATTCCATTCTATAAACTTTATAAATGCTAGGACGACATGGCCGTTTCTCTTTTGCCTACCTAGTTTTAAAAATAATTAATATAATTAACCATCTACCGTAGCTGCTATATGGTTATAGACACTTGGCATGCGTTCCGCCTGCATAAAACAAAGCTGAAATGGAAGAACTGAGTATTTGATCTAAATAACTGTTGAAATGTTTTACGTATATTATCAAGATATCAGTTCATCGCACCACAAACATAATTATTATCACTGGTGTATTTCTGTTGTATCTAATTCGTAAACAAGTTTTACGCGACATCTCTATCGACTTAAAGCAATATGAAGTAGACAGATAAATATTATAACATTACATTTTTACGGTCGTAATAATAGGTACCTACAGATTTATTATCAGAATTTAAATAATATAACTTTGTAATAATAACTTCAAATATAGTAAACTTCTAATCAACTGTTACACTTCTAATCTATCTATATCTAATCAACTGTTATACTTACCATACTAACTTGTAAATGTAACAATAATATTGATAAGCATATTCAAGCGACTGCATTTATTATCTGTAGATATATATGGATAACAGAGCGCGAATAAATAGGCCAGTTTGTGCTAAATAATATATAAATACGTGCATTTTTAGGTACATAAAGTGACTCAAGACTACGCGCCCAAAGCGAGCGACGAACTAGAACTAGTCCTGGGCGACTATATATACATCGAGGAGAAAGAATTTGAGAGTTCACCCGACGGCTGGGTGCACGGCACCTCCTGGCTAACAGGTATCCATTCCACTTTACCTTATGACAACACCATTGTTCGAATCTCTTTATCCATTTCCAATATAGCATTGACCCCATTTTCAAAGAATAGTGTAGTACAAATGCATTTAAATTGTAGATTCTTTAGTATCTACTATCTGTACTCCCATCAGCAAATACGAATATCTGAATGTACCTCAATATTCGTAACTCCAATAAATCACATTCAGTTATCAATGGTGAACGCGTTACATCACTCGGTTATTAGCACTTTTTAACGCTATAAATAGCAATTTCACTAGAAGTGTAATTTTATATGGAAATTAAGCGTATGAGTGCGTGCCTTTATTGTTTGATTGTGTTCGCCGCTTAAGAGTAATGTGCTGAAATAGCATATCCTTGATAGCGTTGAGCCAATCACGAGTAGGTTTTGTACCTACTGTCAGCTGTTGTAGTATTTTTGTTTTTTTTTTAAGTTGTGGCGTTATAAATAGTTCGTTTGTGATTATACGCTTAGTGAAAGTGAGTGTTGAGTACCTATCTGACTATCTGTACATTGCTATCGCTAATCACGTGATATCGACGATGACTAAGATTATAAAGAGGCTCGGATTATTGAAATTGAAATTTGGAGGTTAGTGCTGTGTTAGCTCACAGATCTGTAATACTTGTATGTCGTTGTACTTATATTTGTTTTTTAATAGGCATGTTAGCATTTATTTTTATAGCCTTTTGGGTGGTATTCACTGTCTTTTCTTTTTTGACTATTTACTTATTTTCCTAAATGAATATCACTTAGGAAAATAAGTGAATATAATTGAAAAATCAATTTAATGATTAGGTACTTATTTAAATATTTTTTTAAACAATTGGCATTTCACACATTTCACTAGACATTTTAATGTGTAACTAGTCTTTTCTTGATTAATTACTCACTTTGATTTGAATACTAATATGAATAAAAACGATGGAATTTGTACCTAATGTTCAGTAAGTACTTAAAACTCTCGCTGAAGTAAAAGCCTGTCTTTAGATATACACAGAGATATCATGAATCGACATTGAAAGAGTTTAATACTACTGAAAATAGACACCGGCAACTGAATGTTTAAGCCGTGACGGGACGTGATGTGCTGCTGCGTAAACAAAGCTCGGCTTGCGTGTGACGTCACCGGCCCCGGAAACCTTTTGCTGTGGACGACAGCCGCAGGCACGATCATCAAATCGTTCGTTTTGTTCTTTTTTTATAGGAGTGAGCGGTTACTTGCCTGCCGTATTTACTAGACGAACAGCCGAGTCTGACGCTTGGACGCTACATCGCGCCATCTCGCTTGGAAACAACAACAGTGAGTTAATTTACATATTACTTGTTTAATACTTGTTTCTATTTAGTTTTATCGTGGAACAATGTATTTGTGGATGATTCTGCCATTATTTTATATGTTATATTCTTGTGTTATTTAATTTAGTAAAATAGAATGTTTGATATAATTATGAGCTAATTATTATTAGATATTATTATGCCATTCTCAGTAGGTAAGTGCAATTAATAAAATACCGGTAATGCTAAATACAACCTACAACGATATTATTAACAAGAAATATATCGTCAGCTCTTTGGTTATTTAAACACGTGGCCAATCAATCAATCATTTATTTGTTTGTGTAAAATAGGTACTAACATAATAATCTATACTAATATTATAAAGCTGAAGAGTTTGTTTGTTTGTTTGTTTGTTTGTTTACTTGAACACGCTAATCTCAGGAACTACTGGCCCGATTTGAAAAATTCTTTCAGTGTTAGATAGCCCATTTATCGAGGAAGGCTATAGGCTATATATCATCACGCTAAGATCAATAGGAGCGGAGCACCAATGAAGAATGTTTCAAAATCGGAGAGTATTTTTTCCTTTTGAGAGCTTCCGCTGCGTGCGCTGCGTAAACAGTTAAAGTTTCGCAAAAATCATGTATGACAGAATTGTTCCCCTTTAAAAGTTCTAAAAAAAGTCCGCGACAGCATATGTCTATCTTTTAAGGTTGGCTCACTATAACCATTTTTATGCTAACGAAATTTGTTCTAAAATAATGCATTATTTGCGAAGGTATTTTTATAAACATGATATTAATCCTTATCCAAATAAATACGTTAATCATCACAAGTATTTAATTTAAAACAAAATTGCCCTTTACTTGATTCGATTTCAATGAATATCTTAGGAGATATAGCAGTTTTAAAATAACATCGCAGCAAAATAATTACCCATTACAGACATAGTACAAACGATGTTTCTCCTGGTTTATTCTGCGTGATTACTACTGGTTCGATTTGAAAAATTCTTTTAGTGTTGGATAGCCTATTTGTGGAGGAAGGCTATAGGCTATATAACATCACGCTATGACCCACGGGGGCAGCGCAGTAACGTTAAACGCGGGTGAAACCGCGGGAACATCTAGTAATATAATATAATAAAAACATTTATTTCGGACATAGTCCATATGAGTTAGTAACAATTTTCTTACAAACTATGTTAATAAAGATATATAGATAATAAATATGAAAAATAATAATTAATTAAAGTAATAAAAATATGTTTTACATAAAATTTTACTAGATTATTAAATTGTATAATATCTTAAATGAAATAGTAGTATCCACATAAAAACTATATTACCTGGATGATTATTAAAATGGAGTATAATACAATATAATAATTTTGATGTTATTCCTATAATTGCTTTATCATTTAATAGGTAGTGAAGTAGTTAGGGTCAAAGAACTTTTCAAATAACAGTTTATGGTATCTGAAAAGTTATTATTATTATATGTAGCGCATATAATAATATTATGGTCATGGCTATAAATACATCGAAACTGTTTTGTTGTTAATTGCTACTCTGTGTTTATTTAGTATAGTCTAAGTCTAGGGTCTATAGAGGCGTGATTGCGTTGTGTGCTTGATGTAGGTATGAATCATGAATCAGAATAATTATGTTTCATTAAAATTCTGTATTTATCACGGCTGTGTAACAAAGGACAGTTGTCTGTCTAGTAAGTAATCTTTGATTTAAAGTAAGATCTATATCATTAAAATGTATTAAGTACCTAGATTCATTTGATATAGATCTGATAATTATTGTCGATGGCATAAGTCGGTTGATCGACGTGGTATTAGTATTTTAATTGAGCTAGTCTACTGTCTAGCCTACTTTAGTAGTGACAGTACCGGTTCTGAAACTTTTTCAGTAGACGTCAGTATCCTGGAGTCCATTTTCTTGGTACACCTATTTATAAGAATGTCAATAAGTATTAAAAAGTTGCACTGAAGAGACTAAAAGTATTGGCTTGGACCAATACTTTATACTGTACAACTTAACATGTCCGTAATGTCAGGTTCATTATGAGCTGGTAACTTTATAATATATATTTATGTTTCCAATAATATTATCAGTCCTGTTCTTAAGCAATCCCATTGCTAGGCACGGGTCTCTTCTTAGGCTTCTTCTAAGGCTATATAGCCTGGGTCTTTTTTATTCTACTATATAGTCTTCAATGGCGCTGATCCAGTTTGATAAACTTCACATATCTTTGCGATCAAAGAAATATACAGGTCTCTCAGATATGCTAGTTTTCACACAATGTTTTGCTGCACCTTTAAGGCGACCGACAATTAACTATTTAACATGACTATAACTTCATAGGTTTGAACTCGATTCTCTCTCTGCGTTGCCCAACGGTCACCTATTAGGCTATCGCTAGCCTTTTAATGTTAACTTCTAATCACATGCGGTAGGTAGTTAGGTACGCCTGCCGATCTATACTAATATTATAAAGCTGAAGAGTTTGTTTGTTTGTTTGTTTGCTTGAACGCGCTAATCTCAGGAACTACTGGTCCGATTTGAAAAATTCTTTCAGTGTTAGATAGCCCATTTATCGAGGAAGGCTATAGGCTATATATAATCACGCTAAGATCAAAAGGAGCGGAGCACCAATGAAGAAAGTTTCAAAATCGGAGGGATTTTTCTTTTAGAGACCTTCCGCTGCGTGCGCTGCGTAAACAGTTAGTTTCGCAAAAATCATGTATGACAGAATTGTTCCTCTTTAAAAGTTCTAAAAAAAAAGTCCGTGACAGCATATGTCTATCTTTTAAGGTTGGCTCACTATAACCTTTTTTATGCTAACCAAATTTGTTCTAAAATAATGCATTATTTGCGAAGGTGTTTTTATAAATATGATATTAATCCTTATCCAAATAAATACGTTATTCATCACAAGTATTTAATTTAAAACAAAATTGCCCTCTACATCATTCGATTTCAATGAATATCGTAGGAGATATCGCAGTTTTAAAATAACATACGCAGCAAAATAATAAGTACTGCGCGCGCATTTATGATGTGCAGGCCGGCCGAAAACTGCGAGATACCATGCCGCGCGGCTCAGATGCGTTGTCATGATCGGCTCCTTACGGAACGGTACACGGAACATCACGCTACTACCCACGGGGGCGGCGCAGTAACGATAAACGCGGGTGAAACCGCGGGAACATCTAGTGATGTATAAAACCTTACAGTATTGTTATATCAAAACGTTATGTTAGCGACGTGTAAAGTTGCATCGTGGTGTCGCATCGCAGTGTCGCATAGCCTTCTGCGAAAACATTGGCGATACACGACACAGGTCGTCCAAAATTTTGCTTTATGAAGGTGTTAATAAACAGGTCTTGTTCATTACCACAACGCGCATAAGCTCAAAAATATAACTTTAAGAGTTAGTAGCGCGGATCGCCGAATTACCTGCGTAGCACACTTTGTAGAAAAATCGTTTTAAGTCACCAGACAGTAACAATTAGTTAAAGGTTGCTTTACGTGAAACATTCAATTAACATTATCTCTCTTTGACTGCACTTTCACCTTTTCCCAAATAAGTTAGTTATTTGCGTCCGTATTCAAATAGCACACTAACAAACATCGTGTATTTATTTACAATATAATACGCCGAGCCCTCTCATTTGACGAATGTTCCTTAACCGTGACTGCATAATGTTTACATTCTCGAGGTTCAGCACTTTGATTCTTCTCTGCTTCGTTCTAGGTTCCGATTGTAAATCGGAATCGGATTCGAACACTGACGGAGAAATGGCCTCCAACTTCCCCCACGAGGACGCGACGCAGCTCGGACATGATAAATCTGAAGAAACTTATAAAGAATGGGACAAGTATTGGACTACTGTAAAGTTGGATAAAAGCGATGGAATTATGAATGTCACACATGGTGAGTTAAGTTTTATTACATACAGTGTGCAACCAAATTACCAATCACTTTAAAATACGTGTCCAATATCCTCGTCTAATATTTTTGTATAATC
The DNA here is from genome assembly GCA_963564715.1 of Catocala sponsa. Lineage (NCBI taxonomy): Eukaryota > Metazoa > Arthropoda > Insecta > Lepidoptera > Erebidae > Catocala > Catocala sponsa. Next base: position 10,162,892 of record OY751345.1, on the reverse strand, counting down.
AGACAAAGAGCCATTAGCCAGAGACTTATTAAAATTCCTCGAGACTGAAGCACTTAGGAGCAAACTAAGACGTCATTTTAGGACCTTGAGATGTTAGTAATATCTCAATTTGTCATAAAATTAGTATGGAGATTTATTAACATAATTGTCATTTTGACATTTGAATATATTTAACATAAAATGGATATCTAACGTTTGATATTTCAAAAGTTAATTTAAGACTAATTAATTTTAGCCACCATTCTTTTTTGGTAGAACATATAGGTAACACTTTCCCAAACAATATTATGTTACAATTTTAGCTGGCGTGATTTGATCTTTGATTCAAAAGTCGTGGTTGTCGCACTTTCACTCACACATTTTATTTTACCACATCTATGCAGGTATGATTAACTTACACACAAAATAAATAATAATAGTATTTTGTTATTGGCGTCGCATCTTATTTGCCGTACTTAAGATTCGCATTCTTTAATTAATACGAGCCAATGTAAAATTTTATGAAATCAATTCATTTGACCTTTTAAATGTTTTATAGGTGTTTCAATTGATTGGAAGTCTGAGACGACGCATGGAAACGGGAATGCTGCGGTAAGTGCCTTATAAATGTGCTTTTTGATCGTTAAATCATTAATAAGTAATTAATAGTTTTAGTCCTTTTAATGTGTAAAATGTTATAATAGAATGCTACCCCTTCATTATATAATACCAGCCCTATATTATAGGATCCCATTGCTGGGCACGGACCTCTTCTTAGTGTGAGAAGGGTTAGGTCATAGTCCACCACGCTGGCCCAGTACGGGTTGGCAGACTTTATAGAGACCCCTTATACATGCAGGTTTCCTCACGATGTTTTCCTTCATCGTTTCTTCCCCCTTCATTACGTTTAGTTAATTAGGGTGCGCTAACTGTCGGGATCAAAATTCGATGAACATGCTAATCTAATGAAGCCGGTCACCTGCCCCATAAAATTGCATATATCGGTAAACTTTACTAAACACGCTCATGATATGTCGCATAGCATTTATAAAAATAGTGCATTTTATCTTAATGTTTAAAACCTTTAATGTGTTCAATTTATTTTGTTGCATTTTTAGTAACTTCATGAATTAGGTTTTATATACTGCATATATTATAAATACGTATTTTCGATTGTGCGTGTGCTCATAGAAGTCGCTGATATGTAGTGAAAACTATAAGAGGAGCGTTTTATAGTTTTCACCGCATATCAGTGACTTGTAATGTTGGAGTTCTGTACAAATGTAGGTAGGTACATGTTTATCGACTATTGTCGCTTATTATTAAACAGCGACACAGCTAACAGAAAATTAAACAGCGGCAGAATAACCGTGACCGCGAATAAGAATAACAAGCACACAGCAATACAACCACAATGGATGCTATTGATATTTTTATTAGTGGAATGGTAATAATTTCAAGTACAAAGGTAAATGGCGACGTCAAGACCTAAGTAAATATCAACATGGTTACAATTTCATTCAAGAGCAGTGTTTTATAATAATGGATGCGTAAGAAAATTCATAATTCGTGTTTATTTGTTTAGTATGACTATCTAAGTTATAAAAAGATTCGTGTAAGTATCCAGTTATACGAATCTTTACATAAATCCTCGTTATACCTACCAGGTATCAGTTGTGCATTGTAAATGTTATAGTGTAACTTACTTACTTACTTCGATATAAATCAGCCAGAATTATTCAATTTCACTTGCACATTGTGGATGACCTCACGAAAGGGAATGCGGCTACTATGCATAAAGATATCGAGTTCGATGCTCGGGACGAGCAAAAGCAATTGGTTTTTCTGTCAAAATAAAACTCAGTATCAGCACATAGTCTGAATCCGTGTCTGGTAGATGCCAATAGGCTCAACCCTATAACGAAAGATCTATAACCATAACTGACGAAATGTGGCTCAAACATACCTATAGGTCTGCTAGTATGTATGTTATGTATTTATATGTATATATACCTACTTGGCAATAGTCAGGCCTATAATAAATAATTAGCACTATTATATTCATTTTAATGGTTCAAAGAGGAATATTCATGTAGACAATCTCCTAATTTCCATCAGAATATATTTGGCAATTATTATACGACTAAATTCGTTAATTATGTTTTACTTGGTTGTATTATTCATTCAACCTCTTTAGTTACGGTACTGATATATTATTTGTCATGAGTAATTCTTCGTTTTACGTGTTGAGGTGTCTGTAGGTCATTTTATTCAATATACATTTTGTTTCCCTACTTACAAAAATAGTAATTACTAGATATTGGCCGCAGCTTCGCTCGCGTAAATCTAGGTTAGGTTAGATTAATGTCAGAATATTTTTCTGGATGAAAGGTACCCTATGTCCTTTTCTGTTCCCCTGCGTGAAAGCGTAACAAACAAATAAATTCACATTCGCATTTATTATATTAGTTAGGATGTCAATTTTATTAACACACGCATGGGATTTAGTTCTAAATACCTATATGTATACATAATATATATGAAATTATTTTTATATCGTTACTCGCGATATAAGTACCTACCTACGTAGCTCAAAATTAAACACAGTTCTGAAATTATTAGCAATATTATCTTATTAGATTTTTTATTTAAAGAATTATTAGTATTTCGAATTTATGTATTTATGTATTTATTTTAATTGAAAGAAGTAACAACTATATAAAACATTTTTTCAAGATTTCGACGTCCTTTTCGGCTTACTAAAATTACTTATATAAATGGCGACCATGCCTTCAGTATTTTTGCTTACCCACGACGTGTAAATGAAATTGAAGAAAAGACAATGAAATGGATTTCATTTCATTTATTGATAAAAGTCATGTATTCCAGGCTAAATCATCGGAGGACAAAGGTCGTCGTTGGATCTTCTCGATGCGTCACGGAGAGAGGGTGGACCTCACGTACGGACAATGGGTGCCGTTCTGTTTTGACGAGAATGGCACCTACATCAGGAAGGATCTGAACCTTCCTCTCAAGTTAGGAGACAGGTTAGTTGAATTAGCGTAATTTGAACAGTATTTAAGACTAATGTATTATTGAAATATAAATAATATATAATTTATGTTCTTATTATGTACCTTGTTGCTGCAGAGATAATACTTATATTCTTAACGATTAATACTTATTATCGAATTAACTGCCCCTATATAAAATGAAAAGATTTAGGTACTTTTTAAAACAATCCTTTGTTTACAAATATAAAGTACTACTTTATATTTGGCTAAGGTATAGGCGGGTATATTTCACGTGTAACGTATATAAATTATAAACGAGAAATCTAATCATGAAACAGGATCAAACCCTCGAATGTTCTGTCTGTTTACCAACGAATCTATTAGTAAAGTCTTTCTTTTAATTAGATTAGTTTACATTTTTATATAAGTACAGATCTGTCTTACACTTGTAACATATTAACGCCTTTGGAGCTTGATCCCACTGACGTTAGACCGGCGTGCGCGTGTCTCTGACTTTTGACCTCACGGTCGGCGATGACCATACGTTACAGGTACACGCGTGCCGAACAGATGCCAATAGGATAGGGTTCTTAGTTCATTACACGTATGTAACTTTAAGGGTAATGATTTTTTTTTATACTACTAAGATGGAAAAGAAGCATACGGCCCACCTGATGGTAAGTGGTCACCGTAGCCTATGGACGCCTGCAACACCAGAGGCATCATTTGCGCGTTGCCGACCCTTTAGGAAAAAAAGGAAGTGGGAAGGAGAAGTAGCGGGAAGGGGGAAAGAGGGTGATTGGGTCTCCGACATTCTGACTCACCAAACGAAACACAACAGTAGGAATACTGGTGACCATCAGAATGGTAGGTAGGTACTTACCCATATTTTACATTGAAATAATGATAGAAAGTTGCTTCTAGTTACTACTAAATTCTCTCAGGAGATGCAGACGAAGCTAGCATATTATAAACATAAATTACAAAATGTGTAATATTAAATATATAACTTTAAAATAAATTCTTTGAAGTAGCGCCTGCTTATAAAATACCCGTTTTGTATTTGATTCCAAATTTGCTCTTTAAATTCTACAGGAGTTTAGGCATCAAAATGGTAAATTGATAATAACTTTTTGTCCTCAAAAGCTATGAGTCCCAAAACCATGTATATAAAGGTAACAATCTAGTAGCAACTATTGGTTAAAAAAAGCTCGGTTCATTTGCGCAGTTACTTCTCACTGGATAGGTGACCAGCCATCCTGATGTCAGAATGGCCCGTCACCTTCAAAAGTAGTATACTTTTAAAAAAATGGAGGTAGCAATTATATGACGATTAGAAGCAACTAGGTAGCAACGTTTTATAATTATTTCGATTTAAAATATGGGTAGTGACCGGCCATTCTGATGGTCACGAATACTGATATTTCACGTCGATATTCTGTGAGAGGGTAGTACTTCCCCGGTCGAGCCGGCCTAGTCATGCTGAAATCAGCGAGGCTCTACTACTAAGAATGTTGCAGAGCGGGCGGCAAGGAGTCGTACGGGAAGGACACGCCGCTGACGCGCGTGGGGCGGCTGCAGGCGCAGCTCGTGGGCGAGGGGCTGCGGCTGGCCGGCAAGGGCGTGCGCCACGTGTACGCGTCCGCCGCGCTCCGCTGCGTCGAGACTGCACACGCCTTCCTCGAAGGTACTGCATACATATTATTATCATCTATATCTATACTTTAATATAATAAAGAAGACAACTTAATTTTTTTGTTAGTTTGTAACTATTTTACTCAAAAACCACTCAACTGATTTTAAAATTCTCATACCTTTAGAAAGCTTTTAGTTACTAACATAACCTAACCTACTTTTACGCGAGCAAAGCCGCGGGAAAAGCTAGTGTTTTATAAGTAACCAGATGTGCCCACGGTTTCACCTGCGTTTATAGTTACTTCCCCACCCCCGTGGGTCATAGCGTGATGTTATATAGCCTTCCACGATAAATAAGCTATCCATCACTAAAATAATTTTTCATTTCGAACCAGTAGTTCCTGAGATTAGCGCGTTCAACCATACAAACAATGATGTCGCTATCATTTCTAAATGTGACGCGAGGATGATTATAAAATTAAATACTTTCCAATTTAAATCATTTATTTCTTAATATTATAATACTACCCATATGACATTTTTATACTACCGATATGACTTTGCTCTATGTAAGTTAAATTATAGGTAGTTAGTTAATGTTATATGCAGGTACCCCAAGCTTTAATGCAATTACTATTCCATTCAAATTTAATATTCCACCTACTTACTGTTCTGCAATATCTAGTCTATAAATAGTCGCAAGTTGAAGTGAGGTGCGGTGCGTGTACTGCAGTTGAGTGGAACATAAATGTTGTTCTGAGTTGCTGTACTAGTGGTTATATATTATAGTTCAATGATTATTACCTAATATTACAGGCTTACAAGCGGATCCAACAGTAAAGATAAAGGTGGAGCCCGGCCTGTTTGAATACAAGATGTGGCACCTGAACAAGGGGATGGCGCCGTTCATGACTCCCGTGGAATTGTACAAAGCTGGACTGAATGTGGATCTCAAGTAAAGTATTTTTTTAATACTAGTTTAGTTTCAATTAGCCTATGACCTTACTCGTCTATCATGTCATCGTTATTACTTTGACTGCACGGATGGCGTAGTGGTTTAAGTGGTCGCCTCGCCGCTGCCACTGCGCTGAGTGTTGTAGGTTCGAATCTCACACGCGACAAAAATTTGTGTGGTCAATGGTTGTTCTGAGTCTGGATGTTCTTTGCTTGAATGTTCGTATATAGGATATATATGTATATGCGCGATATAGGAATTATTCGTAGTGCGACAGTTGTCTTTTTAAGACATATTTAGGAATATGACCTAACCCATCTCACTCTGAGAAGAGGCCCGTGCGCAGCAGTGGCACAGTTTAATACAAGGCTGATTGATATTATTAGTTTATACGCAACTTCATTTTCGTGACTTTACAAATGCCCGTATCTTTTTTCCGTTTTTAAGTTACTACATATCAAATATTACCAAAAATAGTTCGATAGATTAGTAATTTTTTCAAGTGCGTAAGTAACGACTAGTCTATAAACATACTGCTATGTCACATTATGCTTTTGTTCTTCTCTGGAACAAAAGCTAACATATTACTAATTAGCACTAATCCGCATTCAAAAACTCTTAATGAGCGCTTAAAGGACTCTTTAATAGAGTTACAGAAAACTTTACTTTTAACTAAGCATCTTATATCATTATGTCAATGTTATCCAATGTTCTCATGTAAGTGACTTTGTCTTTTTGAGTATAAATTCTTTAACTAACCTATCCTTACCTTACCACTGAATTCGGAATAAATGTGTCTGAGCGCAGTATGATAACCTTTACTCATATTCAAATAACATCTGGACACTTAACACTATTTTGTGTAAATAACACAAAAAGCAAAACCATGTAGTATAAGTAGTGATTAAGCCTTTACGCAATTTGCAGTATTTTTTCTGAATTTTGATTTTACAGACTATTTTTAAAGCATTATATAAAATAGTAATATATGACTACTTAAATAGTCTATACTAACCTGTGTGCATCTAACATTTTTATTACAACCCTAAAATAACTGTCAGTCTATGTATTTATAGCTATCAACCATATGTGGAGCTCGAGATCAACACGCCAGAGACATTAGAAGACTATTACAAGAGAGGCGAACTAGTGGTGCAGTCTGTTGTCAAGGAAACCGAAAAAGAAGGTTAGTGACTTATTTATTTTACCTTTTTAATTTATATAGTGACGTGGATAAATATTGAATGTATAGTACTGTTCCTTCTTTAAAAATACTAGCAATTTCGTTGAACCTGTCAGGTCTTGAAATACCAGATATCATTTAAAACCTACTGTGTTTGGCCGCCCGGTGAGCCGCTGCAACTCAATATGTTAAATGACCGGGCAGTCATATATCTAATAATCGGTCTAACAATCTGTTTTTACTTACGTTATACTTTAGAACCATTTTTAGTGTATTCTTGTAATACAAATTTGTTTTACGGACTACAGGGTCACTAAATGTAAGGCATTTTATATACCCCATTTATTTAAACGAGAGCAAATACGTTACAAAATTTCAATGTGTCACTGGTACTCATATAGGGTATATGTAGGTACTTCGGTAACTATATCCCATATGGGTACCGGTGTATGACGATTTCACCTTCTAACACAACTACTGGCGGCACCTTACAATCAGAAGGCCTATTTTCAACCAATTCTAGTTATTAACTTTGCTTTACTCTTGTTTCTTCCTCAGGTGGAAACATAATATTCATAGGTCACGCAGCGACTCTAGACGTGACGACGATCGCTCTGAAGCGCCTCAACGAGCCCCGCGCGGACTACTCGCCGTACCAGATACACAACAATCTGTTAAGGGTGCCATATTGCGCCCTGGCCGCCATGCGAGACAAGCCCTGGCAAGTCGTCTGCCCACCCTGCCCTCCTTCGATTAATTCTAGCTCAGGAAGATTCAACTGGAAAATGCTTATAGATGTATAAGTTGTATATATGTAATGTGTAAGAGTCGAATTGAACAGGAGACGCGATAACGTGCAATTTGAAATAGGAATTATAAAACTTACGGTTATGGCTTAAGGTATATATTACTCTGTATTTAATTCCGCTTAAACAAATGTTACACATTAAAATTAACCGTAGAGAGAGTCACGTTTTGGATTTGTATAGCATCATCACAGCTCTAATATGCACCTCTGTCACCGAATAGTAAACGGAATGTCACATGTACATTCTTTAATGTTCTGGATGGATTTAGTAGTCAGACTGAGGCAATTTTGCGCTGTATCTATCGCCTAACCTGTTTGATTAGACTTTAATGGGTAATACACACTAGCTTATTTCAAAGTTAAGCTTATGCTCCAGCCAAATTCAATAAATAATGATAATTAAGCAAACTAATTTTGCGTTTATATAGTTTCACTTTCATTAAAAGGTAATAGATTTTTGATCATATTCATTACGTCCGGCGCATTTTTATTACTGCTATACGCGCACCGTGTTATAAATGTTAAATATCGACTCGAAAAATATTAGTTTGATCTATAGAACTAACGAACTAATATGCTTTTAGGTGTGTATGCCTGCTCGGCGTTCAATAATTTAAGATGCAGAATATCGTGTTATGTGTATTTTACATCAAATTGGTTGGAGCGTAGCGGTCGTAGCACTTGTGTGCATTTCCTTTAAATGTTGTGATACATAATATTGTACTTTCAGGTTAGTAATTAGTATAGCAATTTGGTCTTCTATGGCTATCATTCAAGACTAGTATCACCGCACGCATTCATTATCGATGTAGTTTTTTGTATACTCCATGCATTTCATGACCAAACGTATGTGTTTTTTGTACGTTTAAATTTCATACATCACGCTTTTAATTACACCTGTACTTATTATAAATATCATCTGAAGTATTAAACTGCTTTATTATTCGCGGATATGTTAGATGACTACAGGCAGAAATACCGTAAATGTGATATTTGAAAAATACTTCTACATAGAAACAAATATCAAATGCGTAGAGTAGTTTGGATGAAATACAAAACTAAGCATCGTCTTAATAGACAGTGATTATGTGGCTATAATAAGTTCGAGCGAACAACAATATACATAAGCGCGAAGTAGTTGTCGCATCGTGCACAACTAAATTCTAATATGGATACAGTTCTACCAGTGGTTAAATATACAATCATGTGTCTAATGTGAGTTCAAATTAAAATGCGCGCATTCACGTAATGTCAAACACGCGCTCGTAGGATCGCGCGAGATATTTTCATTGCAACGCGCATAAAATGCATTCTGTTAGTATGTACGACGCCTTATATAAAATACCCATATTTTTTGCATTTATTCGGTAATGTTACTACTCGATATAGTTCATGTTTTAACATATTATTATAGTTCTTGTCAAGCCAATATGCTTATCCCGACCAAATGTAATAATATCATCCTTATAAGTCTAATCATGTGATTTGTTATAGAGAATTGAAATACTTTTATCTGACATAATGTAAGTATTCTTTATAAACAAAACAGATATGTATATAAATATAAGAGTACATATATATTAGCTTTGTTTAGAGCGAGATGATACTGTAAAATTCACAATCGAATTGAATTTAGTTAATTTTCGTGGTACATAGGCATCTTGAGTAGATAGACTTATTATAAATCATATCGCCAGCTGATGATTGATACGACTAACGAATTACCGCACTTATACATTTCATGATGTTATTATATACGCCTATGTACCGCAATATTATGTTAAACAAACTAGGCGTATACGCCACAGTTAGGAGACTGCCTCCTTGTTAAAAATAATTAAAATAGTCAAAGATGGCGCATAACAAGTTGTTATTGTTAGCTATGTTTATATTTCTTCACCTGCTGTCCAAGAAGTAATAATTTATATTGAATGTGTAACCGTAATTGTTCAATATTTAATCCTATATCCAATGTTACTCGGTGTGCTAGATTCTGTATCGTTTAGATACTGTATCACGTGATCTCATTACGCAATATGCATAATGCCTCCACTACCTACCACCATACATACCTATAATGCCGCATATTATCTACCATATTGCTTCCTATATATACTGTGGGAATAGTTAGCTACTAAATGTCAGTTTGCTAGCTTTTGTAAATACATTGTGTATTGTGTATTGTGTACTTACTTCATCGGTACCTGTATATTTTATTGAACTGTGTTTTCTTCGTATGCCTTATTAGACTGATTAGATATATATGTTCATTATAATCGTAATAATGTTGATTATATTTGTATCTAAAGGTGGATACTGATTTACATAATTATAATTAAGAGCAAAACGTGTGTTTCATGTGAAAACACAATGTGATCTAGAGTGTGCCTGCCTAAAGCTTGTAGATGCGTTTTGTCACATTATAAAATACATTTACTAGCGAACCTCTCTGGCTTCGCACGGGTAGTACAAAACCATTACAAATAAACACTCTGTCTATTGGTGAAAACCGCATGAAAATCCGTTTAGTAGTTTTGAATTTATCGCGAAAAGACAGACAGACACGGCGAGGGACTTTGTTTTATAATATGTAGTGATCATTATTTACTTCAAACCGCTTGCTATAACAGTGAATGCTGACGTAGGTAAGATTGTATATTTGACATCAAGATTTAGGATTCTAGTCGGTATCCACCTTACGACAATCTTCAAAAATAAAACATCTAAATAAGTCATACTGGTATTTTTATTTTCCATTTAATAAAATATACACATTTAAAATCGATGATTGATATTTAATTTAAATACATTAATGAACTAACAACCTTTTTTATGGATTTACTTACAAGATAAACTGTTACTTGACTAGATATATTGGGGCAAATTGATAACAATAAAGAAATGCAAACATAAGTATGTAAGCGGTAACGAAAATTATTGCTAGAATGTTTGAGGTTAACTTATTATGTGCAATTTGTTTATATACTTACCATACACAGGACAATATTTAACCTGTATGTCTATAAGACGAAGGAAAAGTATTTGTCAAATCCTTTTTGTATCCAAAATGCATAGCTGCAAGCGCAGTGTTTATAGAAATGACAATATGCCTATGCTCTTTATTAGCTCGATTATGTTCAAAAATTCTTTCATTGGCCAAATTGTCGTCTCGGATGCCTTCACTGTTTAGTAATTTTTAATTACTAAACAGTCATACTATGCATTTACTATAATTAATAGATGCATATTAATTAAAAAAGAACTTCAGTAACACGTTTATAATAAAACGAGCCAAGTGCAGTGCCACTGCTGAGTTGCGTTCGTACTGTATTTGGACTCACGTAAAATGTACTGAACTGAGTAAAAATGACATAATTTAATAAATATTGAATTTGCTTATTTTTCTATCAATATCATATATAATAATAACAGCCCTGTATTAAACTGTTCCACTGCTGGGCACGGGCCTCTTCTCACTGTGAGAAGGGTTAGGCCATAGTCCACCACGCTGGCCTAGTGCGGGTTGGCAAACTTCACATAACTTCGAGAACATTATGGAGAGCTCAGACATGCAGTGGAAAACTCAGACATGCAGGCTTCCTCACGATGTTTTCCTTCACCGTTAAAGCAAGCGATAATTAACTATTTAATACGCATATAACTTCGAAAGTCAGAGATGCGCGCCTTGGGTTCGAACTGGAGACCTCTGCGTGGCAGTCCAACAGATTCCCACTAGACTTTCAAATAGCTTAATTAAAAATAATAAGTTTTGAAATAATTTAGAGAGGCTCTCATGAGTAGTGCTAATAATTGTTTTACAATTATTATATTTACACATGCTGATATTTGAAATGTATATCTTTTTATAGTATTTTACTGGACTGCTTTGTTTTATGCACATCCTTTAGTGACGTTCAGGGATCATAAGCTGATATAAACATAAATTATTTGTTTTTAAAAATACCTAGCTCAGGGCACATGTTTTAAGCATTGTTTTACTATAAAATGTTACAAGGAATCTTTACGTAAATTAGGTATACAGGTTTGTGCGGCATAAAGAATGCGTCAGTGTGTTGATACAATGACATGACGACACCTTCAAACGGTTGCGAACAATGTGAGACTTTGCGTCACTTTGACCATGTGTCAGTGAGGCTTGTGCCTCAGTTTAAGACATTAGTTCAAACCGAGAACGATATGTATAGTAATTAAATTCTTAAACCCTAATAATGCCACAAACTTTAAACCAATTTGGTACGGCGGCCTGGCCATTTTTATAAAAAATTCACTAGAGTGAAATTACAATTTTCATTTAAATGATGAACATCCAAAAACAGATTAAGTATAATATTAAGGCTAAGGCACAACATTTTACCAAAAATATCCATCTTAATTGGCACTCTTGATTAAACCACACTCAAACAATGGAATATGGGTGTAGCCAGGCATTACGGCTTCGCAAGGTTAAACTCCTACAAGATCAATGCAAATGTGCGAATAATTTAGGGAGCGTTTAATAATTTACGAAGAGCAAATTAAAAACAAACTTGTGAAACCAAATGCTGACAACCCATACTATGACGAGATCAAATTCAAATAACACGGGACCAATAGTTAAAATGACATGTTCACACAATTACTTATTGTCAACATTCGTGAAATTCATTTTCTCAGATAAAATTTCCTCGACTATCTTTTGTATCAGTAGTCTGTCCTCAGATTTGATATCTTCGGGTTTTGTCATATCGTCGTATATTTTTCTGTCTATTAACCTTACAATGACCTCTTCTACAATAGAATCAACGGTTTCGTTCGTAAGTTTTGTCGCTTCAGGAATATCTATCAAATTATGAACAACTGGTTCCGAGTTTGCTTTATTTTCCGTTTCTACAATTTCAATTTCTTCAAGGTTTTGGGATGCCGGAACTAATTCTACATCGGGTATCTCTCCTCTACCATCTTTGTCTTCTAATTCAAGTGTAACATCAGATATTATATTGTCTGATAGTTCGTCAGCGATATGTTTGTGACGTTTCATTATATCCTTTAATTTTTCTTTGGCTGAAGCTACAACTTCTTTACGAGTTTCCAGTTTTATTTTTTCTATAGCTTTCTTTTTCCGTTCTTGTCTTAGCGTTTTTAGGTCATCTATAGCTTTCTTGGCTTTTTGTAACTTTGGACCAGCTGCTACTGTGCCGTCTCCATTTTCTTTGACTATTTGCTGTTTCTCTTCTTTCTCTATGGGCTTTTCTTCTTCTTCGTTGAGTTCTGGGATTGCATCTTCATTAAGTACAACTTTCGGTTCATCTTCAGTTACCTCAGTATTAACAACGAATTCTTTATTGTCTTCTATATTAGTCTCAACTTTTTCATCTACAATATTCGTAGATTTTTCGTATTCTATAGATTTTTCAAAGCTGTCAGATATTCCTTTTTCATCAATAATGTTGTAATCAACAACATTAACGACATTTTCGTAGCTTGATTGTGATCCTACCTCTTCTGGGTGTATATCTAAGGCACTATCGGTAATTTTGAAATAATTGCCTGGATGTGTACGGAAATCTTTCCTTTCCAGTATAAAGAGTGCTGGTTTAGTTTTGATCCTTACTGGGGGCATCAATTTGTAGTTCATAGCTACTTGAGAAAATGATTCTATACTCTCTAAGATTATGTGTGTTTGTGTAAATGATTTTAGGTTCGGTGAATATTTGCTTTTAGCCTCGATAAGGAGATGCGTATACTCTTGTAATTGTTCAGGAGTTAGCGATTCATTCTTACTGTACTGCCAACGATCGTGGATCTGGGTGTATCTAGTGACGCCAGTCTGTGCCGCAAGGTTACAAATATGTACATGCACAAATGGCTCGGTTTTTAATAATTTGTGAAACCTGGAACATAATATAATAACATGATAAATATTTACTTTTTGTTATTAATATTTTTATATAGTTGTAATGTTATATAGAGCCACACATACCTAGTTATAGCCACTCCGCCTGGATAATTGGTCATAGCTACCAAAGTGAAAGATAGTGATATTATAATATTGCCAACTATAACAACAATTGTTCCCCAAAACAACAACTCAAATATAGGTGCTTTCGTTCGTCTTATGTAACTGAAAAAGAAAATAAAATACAGAAAAGTTCTGCAGGAATTACACCAATGCAATAAAATGGTCAACTCCATACTTACATGTAGGAGCAGGCGGCGGCTGACGCCATATTGAGAATAGGGAAGACGTAAACAATAAATCTAAGTTCTTTGTGTGGTAGGAATGAGTACAATAATATATAAGTGAATGCGGGCGCCGCGTATTGGATCATCCGCTTGTCTAAGTACAGGCCAATAGGGATCAGAATCAAACTAGGCCCGAGCCCGCGCGGCATCGCCGAGTAGAAGTACCACAGGAAAGGAGATGTCTGTTCATGAATCAAGGAATTTATTAAAAATATTAATTGCGTTTTTGTAGGTAGTCACACTTACAAACTTTTTAAAATTTATTCTTGGCGGTTAGTGAGCCAAATAGATATAGAATGCTAAAATAACATAATGATATCCTGAAGATCTTTGAATTTGCTGGTCAGAAAACCTTAATGTTGCTAAGCTACTTAGGTGGCAAACTAACTTACAGTCTGACTGATTTGATAAACAGTTAGCTATGAATGCTTACAATACCAGAGGGCAATCATTAAGTGAGGGTAATGTATCATTGTACATCAACCATTTAAGGAAATCACTGTACTGGCGGCAGTGCAAGTGGTAAATATCAGCCTTGCCTGATTACGGCAAGAACAACAGAGGAATGTTTCACTGTGATCTTTCTTTCTTCTTCCCCAGTTATATATAGTGGCATTATAATGAATATTGTAAACTTTAAATAGTTAAAGCAGTGTTGAATTCCACAATACAATCATTTTCCATATGCATCTTGTTATTTATTAAGTACCTGTTGCTGTTTGTAACAAACAAAGTAAAAAAGGATACACCCCAATCGGAGCTCTTATTTAAGATGGTATTATACCAGAAGACTTCAGCCTCTGGCCACAGAAAACGGCCCCAGAATAACGAGTCAACTGCCACAGTCAAAGCAATCAGTCCAATACCGGCTGGTATCATTATTTTGAACAATCTAAAAAGTACAATAATTATACTGTAAGTAACATTTAAAGCATATAAAATATATAACATACATTTATACTATGATATAGATTTCTATAGGTTTTTTAATTTATTGAATGCTAAATTATAACTCGACTCAAAGTTGCCAGTCAGATACAAGTTAAACTCATAACTGCCATAAATATGTGAATATCAGTAAAAGAAGTGAGGATATCATTTTTAAAAAAGTGTTGACATTTCAGCTAACCAGCACCGGCCAGTATCATGTTGACCTACGAATAACAGCTGATTAAATAATTTTCCTGTGAAGTCAAATACCGCCACATACTACTACTTAGTTAAATACTTTTCCATCTTTGTTATAAAATATTAACAATGTATTAACTCAGATGGGTGGAGTCTCAGACTAGCAACTAATTCTTTTTCATTTCAAATGTTCATTCAACAGTAATAACTATTTTCTTTCTCTCTCAAAATTATAAGATAAAGTGAATTGGAGTACGTATTTAACTCGAATATTCATAAGTTGTGTCAGCTACATAGGTGTAATCAAAAAATATTATTATAGTAAAAAACATTCATCAATTTAGAACAAATTAATACTTATGAACATCAAAGTATTGTGAGATTAATCAAGTTATTGGATTTATATTTACCTTGTATAGTTACTAGGTTCATGATTGGAAACTTCTAAAACACATTTATTCACTAAATTGATTACTTTACCAACACAACATTCCTATGAATGTTCTGTTCAGTAATCAAATTACATACTTTCATCTTAACATTTTCTTTAACTGAAATTCACTGTAGCATTATCCAAAGTACTTACGTTTTAAAACTAATCTTCTTGAAATATAAATCTATGATGAGAAATAAGCTGAACAGCATGGCAAGCTCTGCTCTGAATATAATAATAGAAGCTCCAGCTGACACAATGAACTGCTTGTGTTTCCCTGACAGCCATCCTTCAAATGCCAGTAGCACTGAAGCAATAAAAAAGAAAATATTATGGATCAATGCTCCCTATACCTGGCATATAAATAAGTAATAATAAAAACTTACCCAATGGCAATACAACAATATTAGGTAATGGCCGGCTCATATAAAACATGAAGTGGTACTGAGTGACTGTAATTAGAGTGTACCACCAAGCGAATGTGTTGCCAAATTGCTTCTGTAGTGCCTTCCTCACTCGACCCCATGTTGCTATTACTGATAACGCTAGTGTTAGACGAACTGAAAAGCAATATTTCGTATTAATTACACTGCTATATATATGAAGTTAGATTTTATTCAAAAGTATTGCTTGTTATTGTTTTGTAAACAATGTTTAGGAAACCATAAGCTGAAGAAAAATATAGATGCATCTTAGATCTAAAATGACTGTCCTCTACCCACTAACCTACATATTGCATCCAAAACTTGTTGATTCCAGTAATATGAAATATTGTCACAACAGGTGCCGACAGAGCCGAAATTACTAGCGGACCGACGAATGTGCGCGGCACAACTCCCGGGTAGTCATTATGATCATACTGGAAAAAAATTGTAATCAATAGATCGCTATAGTAAGCGACTTATGGATCCAAAATTAGATTTTGTAGACACCTGTGATAGGTTATGCCGATGATATAAAATGTCATGAGTGGCTTGAATGTTGAAACTCTCTTCTACTTTAGTAAATGGACATAGCAACACATGCAAGCTGGCGATTATATACAGTAATTGGACCATTTCTTTTGATACAAGCCACAATAACAACCAATCAACCCATTTCTTTTCCTTCAACTGCCGACAACGGACAATTGCCGACAAAATGACAAATGTCAAATAAAGTAATGAGTTAATGACAGCATTGACAGCCGTATCATTTGCCACTAGTGTCAGGAAATAAAAATTACCTACTTCACTTATAATTTAGTCGATTGTATACACCTTAAAAAAAATATATATTTTCGTTATAATGCGTTATATGATGTTCACAAACAATACAAGTACATTCCAAATACTTAGATTAATTTTATTGATTACATTTATCTCTCCTATAGATAATTGAAGCACATAAATTGACAATAAATTATGAATTATATTTAGGTAATAACGAATTGACAACAAAACGTAGTTTTGACAACAATCGTCAACAATGGTGGAACGGATACCGTGACATTTTATGGCAGTATTCGTTTTCTGATACGAAAAATATCAATAATGATCAATAATTCACTTGAAATAACCTGTGCGATTATATTGCAATAATATTTCGCTCCAACTTGATATAAAACAATAAGAATGTGTGATGTTTGTTCGGAGTTTTCACAGCTTTTAGTAAATTGTAAGTTACATTGTTTCGAAATTTAGCAGTCCTTTTGATCTTGTATATGTATTTCCTTTATTTGGAAATAAACCGTACAAAACACTACATGGGATGTTACACACTTACTTATTGTGAGTAAATATAACATTGTTCGATCATGGTTTTAGGTGAATCCAGACTAACCGACGATGTGTCCCAGTATCCAACAATAACCCAATCGGAGCTGGAAACAGTGCTGAACTACATTCTCTCATGGCCACAAAGGTAAAAAACTCAAAATAACACAAAATAATGTATGATTTTATAAGAAAGTTTTAGAGAGTACAATCTTGATACCATGCTTTGTTTGAGATATTTTATGGTCTTGTCTAATAAATGTTTATAAAATTTATACAGTGGGACACTCTTAGTTGTTATTCTATAACTATTCTCATATAAGAATGCAATGGTAATGTAGGTAATGTGTTGCATTTGTACTAGGTAAGCTAGATATTCAAGATTGTTGCAGAGATACTGGTAACAAATAAAAATGTTGAAACAACTGTAAAAGTTGAACTTTTACACTGTCCATTCATATTTTTTTATATTGTTCTAGGCAATGTATGTGTTGCTATCGGGATGTGAAGAATTTTGAAAGGTTCTACCTTGTAGTGCAAAGCATATTGTGTTTATCAGTGTGTCAACTAAAACAACTGAAGGATGAACTAATAGAAGCAGCTAAAACAGCCCCAGTACCTGACAATGCACAAGAAAAACAAAAGCCAGAGGTGGCAAGCCCCTCCACCAGTGAGGATAAGCCCAGTGAACAGAATGAGACCCCACCAGAACCAGATATACCTAAGCTTCCACCTGAGAGTCCAGAGGAGCCCAAAACTGCTGAGGCACCTTCTATTCCAACTGAAGACACTGAAGTATGGTCCATGCAGCAAAAAGAAAAGCTTATGCATATTGTGTCTAAAGTGTTCCTATTAAATTTTCCTCTGTACTTAGCTTGTAAGCACTCAGCACTGAGCCGCTTAGATGACCTGTCTGCTCAAGAGATATCAAACTTAAGTTCATATTGTGACCTACATGACACAGAAATACCAGCTTACTTGTTGCGAAATGTCAGCCTATTCTGCAAGCTTGGTGGTGTCTGTGCTATGACTTCTGTGTTTGAACATTCAGCACCATCTACACTGCCATTATCCATGGCACATGCTATTGTCGCCGCAGTTGGTAACCTGAAGTTGTGGTTAAACTTCAGAGCTGTTGCACAACTCTTCATGCCATTGAGGAGCAAGATTTTGAAATATATGTGCAGTTTAGAGGATAAAGATCTTAGGGTGCCAGCAGTAAAATCTATGGCAGGTAAGAAACTACACCTTAAAACAGGAACTTTAGAATGTTCACTATGCAAAATGTTTATATGCAAAAAATATTTGTGAACAGGTTTAAAATATATATTATGTGTAATTGTTTTATTTCTTTGTAGATTTTATGTGGGGAGCAGCAAAAGAGCCTTTGGATGCACCATTAGCTTTTGATGGTGATGGCCTAGCACTGGCTTTCAAGTACTTCAACAGCAGTACTCTGACGATGCGTCTGGCGGGAGTGGCACAGATCAACGCGCATATCGCCGCACACAACGAACTGTGCGCGGGTGAGCCAGCCGCCGATGCCGAGCTCGCTGGACAACAACTGGCCACTTGGTTAACAAACAACAACATTATAGAACATTTGTTTGGGCCTAATTTACATGTGGAGGTTAGTGATGTCTATATAATTTGGATTATCAGTTAATATACAGCTGTTGCTATTTTATATCCCAACTATATATAATACTTTGCACGCCTAAACTACTGAACCGATCATTCTGAAATTTTGCATATACTTTGTCAGGTGTACAGAAACAGACATCATCATTCATCCTGAAAAAAATTACTGTTCCCGAGGAAAACAACAATAACTTTCTTATGATAATAGATGGCGCCACGTGTCTTTCGAATCATCATTGAATTATATTATTACAAGGAAAGTACAACCCGAATTGATTGTCAAATTCTAAATTAACGCGAGCGGAGCCGCGGGCAAAAACTAGTCAATATCTAAATGCATATGCATAGTAGTTAGGGATCCAAATAATGCAATATACCTTAATATTAGTGTAAGGGTAACATATTGACTGTGATTATGTCATTGTGTGCTGCATACAATTTCGTATGAAATAGTAACAGCAACTCTTTTAAAATTGAGGTACAACATAGTGCTAGCTCAGTTGCTATTCTGCCTTTAGGTTCACCAAATTTCGTTTACTAGGATACAAACTATCCTTAGCATCGTCTATATGTGTGACAAGTTTCATCCAAATCCATTCAACATGAGTTTGTAACAAAAATTTTAATCCTTTTAAATTTATGATACTGGTATGGCATATAATCATGCCATTTCTCCTTTCCATAGGTAATAAAGCAATCTCAAATGATCCTGAAGTTCCTGGCCGTGGAGGGTCGCGTGACGCCAGATCATATCTTACTGATATGGGCGGCGGCGCAGCTGAAGCATTGCGGGCGGCAAGTCTACGATCTGCTGCCCGGGTTTATCCGCGCTCTGGCACCGAAACCCTGCGCACATTTGTACAGCCTTCTCTGTTCGCTACCGCCTAAAGAACATACGGAACAGGTAACATGATCTTTTATTAGCTTGTAGTACAATTTTTGTACCTCTTGTGAGTCGGTCTTGTATTTTCAGACAGTTACAATGTTCTCTTAGGCGCGAATCCTATATCAAGAAACAAGTTATTTTATCTACGAACAGTAAAATTTTGACAGATAGGTATTCTATGGAAAACATGACAACATTTTACTATACATAGCTAGAAGTATTTGTTTCTTATATAGGAAGGAATTTATTCACTGTAGTGTTTTTAGTAATAATGCCAGGTATGTGAGAGTGGCATGTTTTGGTGTTGCAGATGCAACACCAAACTAGGCTATGGCAAAATAGGTATTTAAAAGTTTCATTATTTACTGTTACAATTGTATAAAAAAAGACAACAGATATGGAGTGTATATATGTTGTCAAAAACATTTGAACTTCACATATATTAAAAACCAAAATGGCTATGGTCTATATTATCTTAAACCAGTCACAAAGCACGAAAGATGCTAGCTCTCTATTAGAGACGCTTCGTCATAATTATAAGCCAAGCTATTCAATAAAGGTATAACAATTATATTGTCGAACTGGTTGCATTTACCGCCATCCGTCTTTCGGCACGAATATTCTTATTAATTACGCCTCTCACGGCACGCTATTTTTCTTGTTCTGTAAACTCGAGACGTAAAAAGTGTCATGCACAAATAACTTGTGTTAAATATAAATTCTTTTCATATAAGTATACTTACTACGAGTACCTACATACAATATTTTCCTATGAAGGATTTTTTATTAGCATGTATTGCTTGGAATTAGAATGGATCTAATTAACATTTATATTTCTCATTTGAATGTATGTGGTGTGACGATGACTTGTCGCTTACTCCATGAGGAAAGTGTACATAATATTGTTTAATGCCTCTTCAGTTATCTTTAATGTATCCAGAAACGATTCAAAAATTAGACTGCCAGTAAAGTTTAATAAAAGCATCATTTATAGAAATGTGTATAGCGTATTGGTTGCACCGCCCATGTCGTTGTTTATGTTATAATATCAGGCCTTGAATATAAACTGTCCTACTCCTGGGCACGTGCCTTTTCACCGTGAAAGAAGGCTTAGGCCATAGTCTAGAACACTAGCCCAGTGCGGGTTCGCGGTGGCCTTGGGATCGAACTCGAGTCCTCAGTTCAACGGTCTACTACTAAGGCGTCGTTTATATTATACAGTAGAGTCTGAATTCTAAGAGGTATGTAATTTGCGATAAAGTAATGAACCATCGCAAAAGCGTCTTGTTTGATTATGCGAATTTAATCATCTAAAGGCATGGCTTACTAGTGAGCCTGTTAAATGAATTTGAATAACTTTAGAATACAGATGTGCATAATGCAACACAGTATGCAGGGTTAAGGACGCAGCACCCTTACTTATGTCAACACATTTGATTATAATTCTAATGCAATTTTGTAAATAGCTATGGCGTATTGCGTCTTTTTATATACTCCTCTCCTCAGAATATAAGTAGGCTATTTTTTTTAAAGTTATCTCTTGTTTAAGCCCAACTCCCTGTATCCCTAGACTATACAAATGTGGATCATTAACTTTTGTCTGCGGCTTTGCTCGCTCGGAAATAGTTATTTTTTCTGGATAAACTAATATTTCCTTTTCGATACCCCAAAAAACTTTTAAGCGAAATATTATGATGCTCGATCGAGTAGTTAAGACGTGAAAGCGTAAGAAACAAATTCATATTCGCATTTATAATATTTAGTTAGGAAGTTTGGATTATAAACACAAAGAACGTCCAAATTTCGATCAACAAGTTGTCGAACATACTTACAATTTATTTTTCCATGTCCAAACCCCAGCACTAGGCGCATTACCCATTGGCGTATTTAGTGTTATTTTTCAGGGGAGATCTGCCCTTAAATAGCGATGACCTACTTACGACCCTAGAATTTATAGTAAAAACTTATATACGCCAATGGCATTAGCTGTCATTAAAATCATTGCGCCTGTCTGCACAATCTTATTAAACATCTTATTATTATTTGACAGATTTGTCGTCGTCCACTTTAATAAAAAAATACTATTAAGTATCATTATAAAAATAACTATATTATAGATGCCTTAAACATTATAATAATGGATGTTTTAAATTTAAAAAGCGGGTTATTTTATTAATTGTAGCAGTTTATAATTTGATCTACAGACAGCATAAACCGTTTGGTATTTATCGGCTTCTAACTTATTAAGTCTTAGGCTGGCCGCATACATACGTTTTCCGTATTCGATTTCCGAATTCGTTTTCCATATTCGGAGCTCCGAATGCATGGAATCAATATAAAATACACTAACTGCCGCACACGTCCGCTTTCTCTCCGAACGGAAAAAATTCCGTATGTACGTTTCGAATGCAAACCCGTGCGTTCGGAGAAACCATTCGGAAAAAACCTAATGACGTCATGCGGAATGCAGCCCTTGCATACACTTTGTTTGTGTCGGCGCACACATTCGGAAATTCTCATTCGGAACCGCGCCCGCGCCGCGCGCATCGTACGTACGTAAACGATAGTTATAATGTGTGAGGTAGAGACATTAATATTGTCTATTGAAAAATACCCTTGCTTGTGGAATATACATGACCACAACAGAGATATAAAAGACTAGATGTTCCCGCGGTTTCAGCCGCGTTTATCGTTACTGCGCCGCCCCCTTGGGTCGTAGCGTGATGTTATATAGCCTATAGCCTTCCTCGATAAATAGGCTATCCAAAACTAAAAGAATTTTTCAATTCGGACCAGTAGTGCCTGAGATTAGCGCGTTCAAACAAAAAAACAAACTCTTCAGCTTTATTATATTAGTATAGATTTGGCCTGGGAGCAGGTATTTAAAGAGGTATAGTTCATACTATTCACATAATTTCGTTTAAATATGTTTGTTTTATTTAATGTTGTTTTATTATTGTTGATAACTGTTAAATATTGTTATAATTGTTTACTATTGAAATGCAATTGCTAATAAATCATCGTCATCCATCGACGTTGCAGTTTCTTACAATAATACTTTTGTGTCAAGGTAGGTCTGTTCGCGGGTTATTTTTCCGTGTAGGGATACAATCCTATACCCTATGTCGTGTAGTGACATTGTAATCACTTAATCCATTTACAATCAGCCAGTAACAATTGTGGAGTTCCTGTTCCGGTTGTATAATTGAGAAATCTGAGGTTTAGTAGTTACGAAATAATGCCTTTCTTAGGAAATATTCCATACAACAAGAAAATAAATTGCTTGTTCTAATTAAGCAACATTTGATTATTTTCCCGCTCATATTGTCGTAAAGTCAACGGGCAAGATGTTTAAATGTTTATTTCGTCAGGCTTACTTACGGTTTCCTTTCAAGGATCTTTCCATAAGAGACCCTTGTGGTGAAACCTGCCAGATTGCTAGAATGCCATAGCATTTTTTCTTACAATAAAACTGACGTTATGGTTAGAAAACATTCTGTACCTACCGCTTTTGTTATTTAATTTGACAAGACATGTTTTATTTATTAAACGGCGGCGTTTAGGTATACATTTATTTTGTAATTGATGATTAAGCGCTTTCTAGCACGTTAGTATAGAGCTTAGTATTCATAGGTATTTCTTTATTTTTCGTTCCGTGTACAGGAATAAGCCTTAACAAAGACAAAGGCGTATTAAGTCTACTCCGTCTCCATCATTCTACTCTATATTTTGCTAACTGTGTTTAGATCCCACGTATTTTATTTTCAGCGTATTTTTATTGATCTGTGAGCTTAAACATGTTGAGACATAAAGGTAAAAGGCTTTTATCTAGATATCGGCGTCCGAAGGGTAGTTATTGGGTTAAATAAATGCAGAATTTCGATTAGTTAGTTTAGTTAAAAAGATTTACAAAATAATCAGACATTTATTTTATTACTTTATAAGGATTTTATCGTTTTGTTTATTTAAGACTTTGATTACATAATTATGAAATACTATAAAAATTTACTAAAACTATTTAAATTTAAGTTTACACTTGCTTCGACGCCGACGTTTCGGTTGCTTTTTAACAGCCATGTTCACGGGTAGACTAAGATATTGATAATATTCGCGTAAACGTAAGACAATATTAAATGAGAGATATGTTGATGTTCGTCAGAGTCTGTACCTGGCGTCGGCGCTGATGCGCGCGATGTGGTCGCGCGGCAGCGGCGGCGGCGCGGGCGCGGGGGCGGGCACGCCGCCGGCGCTGGCCGACGAGCCGCCGCTACGCCCGCCACAGCCCTCCTGCAAGCCGCACCACAACTCCTCTTCCGAGGCCAGCGTCAGCATGGACCAGACCAACTCCGATGATGACCCGGTAAGCTCTATACACTTTGCTCGATAACCACTAAACTAACAGAATTTCATACCTAAAATGTGTTAAAGTTTACTTAGTTCTAGATAGGCTGTTTTTATTTTCGTTTAACAGAACAGTGTTATTAACAGAAATAACAACACCCAATATATAATAAAGTTCCATCAAGCAGACAGTCCATAAAATATCCCTATTCCATAGCAGATTTTACATGCTAATAGCATTGATATATAAAAACCCTAGATACACAATCAGCGTCAAAAAACGTCCTCACGAAATGAACACCCACTTGAACATTTGAGTACTTTTTTAATTTAGTTTAATTTAGTACCTTTCGATCGCTCTGAGAGTAAACACGCCGCAGTGCTCGTTTAAAAGTTGTAATATCATACTTCCAGGACACTAAAAAAGGACGGTGTTTCATATTTTCTGTAAGTAATAATGTTATTATTATAATACTGATTATTGCGTCAAGGAATCAACGTGAATTTTTTTTTTGTTTATTTCGTAACAAAGATTGACCATATAACACGGTTCATTTAAATGAACACTTACTAAATGCATTAATCATACTATTGTACTTCCACTTGATTAGTCCGGGTTACATATTGACTCTGTTCTAATATTAATAGAGACGCTGTTGCTTTTTAAAAATAAATATATTTTATTTGCTTTAAAATTATAATTCTTGATTGTATATATTATTTAT
This sequence comes from Catocala sponsa, assembly GCA_963564715.1. Lineage (NCBI taxonomy): Eukaryota > Metazoa > Arthropoda > Insecta > Lepidoptera > Erebidae > Catocala > Catocala sponsa. Next base: position 10,138,167 of record OY751345.1, on the reverse strand, counting down.
TATTAGACATGTTTTGTTACATACCATAATAGTATTCGTTTAATTTTTTTTTAATGATCCTTTCGGTATCCTTATAGTGGGATATTTATAAAATGTATCTACATACTTATGTTGGATTTCAGCTTTCCTCGAGATCCCGTGCGATGTGCAAAATGGATATCCGTCATAGCACAACAACGATCACAAGCAAGAACAGCAACAACAACACTTATCATAATTTTTAGGAGTCAGCTTATATTCTTCAAAGTGCCATGTTAACAAATCATGTAAATAATACTATTAAATCTATTATCGAGAGATATATCAAGAAAATATTGCATTATATAACAAAAAAAGATACGTAAAAATTTAAATCCGTCAAGAAGAAGATTATACAATAAACTCAATTTATTTCAAGGAAATTAAAAACCTTATTATGTTGTATCTTTTTAAGTTTGAAATTTTAATTTTCTCTCTCATTTTATTGTTTTATGTTACTTTAATTTGTAAGTATAATCACTCGCGTAATGTTCAAACACCTATAATTTCAAAGTCGAGCAGCCAAGTACATGAACAGCTATCTGCTGCAGCAATGAAACATACTCGTAATATACTTGCGTATTAATTATCTATTACTGTTATATATTAAAAACATGCTATTTTACAAATGTTTTACTTGTCTTGTCTATTTTGTTAAATAAATGTTACTGTTTTGTCTGGTAAAATAATAAAATATTTTCTACCATCTGTTTAAGAGCTGCCATATATAAATTATAATGGCAATACATTAGTTTCATTTTATTGAACATCATAGGACACAACCTTGGTAAAATACCTACAGGTAAAAGTAAAAGCAAACATGTGTTTAAAACACACATTCACATGCATTTTATAAACTCTACATAATTATGTCAGATTATTAACTTATATTTGTAAAAACAATATTCGACTCGACTCCATCCATTCCTTATCCTATCGGCGATCTCTGCTCGTAAAATGTTATTACTTTTTTTAAATAGCCTTCTATATTCAACGTTAAGTTAAAGGGGTAAGGTTTAATTTGCATTAATTAAGGTTTATATAGTTAATATAACTACTTATAAGCAACTGGGGACAGTTTTAAGTGTTACATTAGTATGGAATTGTGTATCTAGTGTTTTTATACATCAATGGCTAATAGCCTATCCTATATCTCTCTATTCAACTTAATGACATTTTTGTTCATGTTGGTTAGTTTATTCTTCACGACGTTGGCCTTAGTTTTGCCTATGAAATGTGACCTACTTTGTATATCATATTATATGTTTAAATTTACGCTACTTACTGTTGGAGTGGGAAAAATTAAGGATTTCCATTTGCTACGAAATTATTAATTCACATTGGTTGGTTAAGAAACCTCTTAACCTGATCATTCTCCTTTCTATTAGTTTCAGAAACTATTTATGCAGGCCATCAGCTTTTGTGACTATTCTATTTAAAATAAATGATATTTAATATTTTTGTACTAATAGTGCGAGGAGTTAAGTACATCTGGCGATGAAGCTGGGCCCACGCCGCGGAAGCAGAGCAAACACCAACGCGAACTCACAGGTTAACTATAACAATTTATTGCTGTATCACAATTGAAGAAAATATAGTATTGTGCCATTATTGACTTTATAGTAATATCCTAATGATATATTAGTTTTGTGTATATTTCTAATAACTGATCCATCCACATATTATACAAATGCGACGGAGTTATAAACAATGAAAAGATTTACTCTGTCGCCAATAGCAAAAGCTCCGTACTGTGCCTGTGCGCCTTCCGAAATAAAAAGATCTTCTATGCTCAATATACAGCATTAAATTGTGTTAAAATGTAGTTTTGTCGATGCTATATTTAATTACAACTACCTTTTCAGCCGAACAACAAGAATGGTTACGCGAAGGTGAAGAGTTGACTAAAAAAGAATGTCCTACCCTCAAATCTTGCCAGAAGTAAGTAGAATTTAATGCGTGGTCGGCAATATTTATGACTTTATATTCTGTTCGCAGTGGTGCTGATTTTGCATTTGAAAGCGAATCTGCGATAATAATAATATTAGCTCTATATGCTGGGCATGGGCCTCCTCTCAGTCCCATTACGCTGGCTGTGTGTGGGTTGGTAGATTTGACATATCTTGGAGCATATGAAGGAGATCTCTCGGACACGCAGGTTTCTTCACGATGTTTTCCTTCACCGTTAAAGCGAGCGATAATTAAAAAAACTAAATTCACTTAAAAAAGTCAGAGATGCGCGCCTTGGGATCGAACTCGAAACCTCTGAATGGCAGTCCAACGGTTTTGCAATATGCTATCGCTGACAGGTTTGGTACATAACTAAAAAGCTATATATTTAGATTAAAAGTTGAATATAAAATGTGTGTGTGTGTGTGCGCAGACGCAATAAGCGCGCCGGCAGCAGTGGCAGCGCCAGCAGCGGCGCGGAGGAGCTGCTGCGCCCGCGCAAGAAGAAGTTCTACAAGAAGCGACACAAGCCCACCAAGCCCAAGCACTTCCGTGAGTGCATGGTCCATACACTACATACTTACGTACTTATCTCTTGCTACGCCATCACGTCACGGTGTATTACAAATAAAAGAAAGTAATAACCTTAAGGTTAAGAAAGAGTCGAATATACTCGCCGGGTAATGTCGATCCGAATACGCGCGTGCGCGTGTGTGCGAGTGCGGGTGCGTATGCTTGTCACGCACACGCATACGCACCCGTATTCGGGTCGGCATTTATCGATGTAACCGTCAGATTAATAAACAAGACCTTACATCGATCGAGCAGACCGCATAAAAGGCTATAGGTCCCTCGGACACATTTATTGTTATTTCAATATAAATTGCCGCAGAATCGGTTTACCAATTGCCGTTTTTCTATACTAACCACACTATATTATAATACAGATGTAGCAACATTTCATCGTATATTTGATTGCCTTTCTTGAAGTTAAAAAGGAACAATGAAATGATAGTATCAACTGCTCCTTTACCTAAAGGATACGCCATAATAGATTCATATTTGCAACGTGAAGTTGTGTGCAAATTAGTGTTTGGTTTCTGGTCATTGCTCGGACTTTGGATACAGTACGTCTTTCATTCTTCTGGTTATTGACTCATTAATATATAAAACTAAATGCTCGTTTTTGTTGTAGCCACACAACTAAAGACCGATCTCGCGGAGTCTGTGTCAGAGGTCGAAGAGGAGTCGTCTGGCAGTGACACCGCGCACTGTCAGCTATTATGTGATAATGTTGATGCCAGGTAAACATTTTGAATTATTGTAGACTTCCTTTCTTCTTCCTTTATGTTTGTTTACCGAAGGTTGATCGAAAGAGAGAGAGTTACGGATTTCTTCTCGTTTTTTGGGTTATTATATGTAACTTCGTATGCGATAAGTTGGCGACACAGCCGACTTCATTTGGGTTTTCTGATAGCGGGTTCATGGCGTAAATTTTAAACCGCAACAATTCACTACTTACAATCACTTTTATTTTACAGCATTTACAGACTAGATAGTTCCCGGGTAGAATTATTAGCACTAATAACAATTAGAGCCGAGAAAACCAGCGGTCCCGTTTAGATGGTCCGATCTTTGTCATAACTTCCGAACGACTGCCTCTTGACGTTCGCCTCACTTCAAAATATAATCGTCGCTTCACCAAACGAGATTCCGCTCACGTGACTCGTCGACGTCACGGCGTTCCCCGCCCTCGTACAATGAAATCAATTGATTGTCTTATTATTGCTAAATTATCGTAGTCTCCAACATTTGTATAAAAATGCCTGTCTGTTTGTTTGTGATGTATGTATATTTACATATGAAAATTTGTTTGTATAAAATAATGTATTCGTTGTAGCCGACGGCTGATGGAGCTGCGACTGATGGAGAGCTATAAGCGGCGCGGCGGCGCGGGGGGTGAGGAGGAGGAGGGCAGCGCGTCGTCCGCGCTGTCGCCGCACTCGCACCCGCACCTCGCCGACCTCGACGAGGACGACTCGGGCTGCGAGGAGGAGCTCGCCAGGCTGGCTGCGCAGGTACACATACACACACGCCTCTATATGTCTCACCGAATAGACAGGTATGACGCCTACATCATCAGATATATTAGACCATGGGTATATTAGTCCGGGTTTCGCCAATGACACTCACTCCGTAATTTTTATGATCATCATCATCTCAGCCGAAAGACTGAACATAGACCTCTCCCAAGGTTTTCCATACAGACCGTTCTTGGGCTAGTCGCATCCAACCGCTTCCTACGACCCTTACCTAAGTGAAATCTAATCTATGTACCTAAGGGTAAGAGCCTTATGATCAATACTGCCGTCATAAGGAAAAATACGTATAAATTTTTATATCGAAATTATGATTTTCATCTATTTGGAATCAGTAAAAAAGACGCATTTGCCAGAATATTATTTTTTTTTTTTGTCGGTTGCGTATATTTTCTTTAACGGCATAATAGATAGCACTGTAAATAGTTCGACATTGAGTTGAATGTATAGTATGTGTTGTGTGTTTAGGCGCAGTGCCTGACGGAGTATCAGGCGGCGGCGGCGAGCGGCAAGCGCGTGCGCGGCGCGTCGCCGGTGCTGGCGTGCGACGTGGACGACGTGTGCCGGCCCGGCAACACGCTGCTGTGGGACCTGCTGCAGGACGGGGCCATTGTGAGTTGTATGGCGGAATACACATCACGTGTTCATTTATCGATACTAGTGCGAACAAACTCTACCCTCATTTATCACTTTTTTTATTATAGCTGTGTGCTCCCCTATGCCTAATCTTATAGGTCTCCTTGTGCGTAATATGCTTATAAAGGGGTGCAAAGATTGTCTTCAGTATGTATATTGATCGTGAAAAGATTTTTATGGAAAATAAAATGATTGAATTGTTGTAATAATCAGGTTTAATGACTGACACATAACGAATGTCTAGTATTAATTGCTGCAATGCAATATTAGATCAATATTATAATACATATGGTCAGACCCGAACTTGTAAATTAAAGATTATAATGTTTTATGGATGTCATAGAAAGCACGTGAATTCCTTGTTGCCGTAAATGGGACACACTATTAATATTTATTTTTGTTGTAGTTCTTGTTAGTATTTTATCTATAATATTATACTGGATGTTATATTCGGACGGCGAATCATTGCTTTCCTTTTAAAATTTTATATATTACGATTTTTTGTGATATTCTTTCACAGGAACAACTGGGCGAGGGTTTGGCGCTTGAGGCAGAAAAGGCGTTATGCGCGTTGTTGTGTTTCAGTACTGACAAATTCATTAGGATTAAGTTTATTGAGGGATGTCTTGACAACCTCGCTAATCATAGGTACGTTATATATTCTAGATAATACGTGCATTATAAACATTGCTTGTCTTGCGAGGGACTTTAAAACCATTAAATAAATTGATGTAAACAACATTCAATTGATATCCATGTCCAATATGGGCCACCCCAATATTTTTTTGCTTTTCCTTTTATATATTATAAGTATTATAACAGAAAATAAACATTATGTTATTGCAGATCTGTAGCAGTTTCCCTTAGATTGCTGCCAAAATTGTTCTCTTCGTTTCAACAATTACGTGGAATGGATATGCATCAGGTATGTTGGTGATATACGTTTCTATGAAATATTCGTAGTTGAATTATTATTTTTCGAATTGCCTAGGGCCGAGACAAAAGAAGAAGTATTCTGAATTCAAATTTAGATACGCGTTTCGCATTTACATATATTCGAATATTTCATTGCTTTTTAACTTTACGCAACTATATGAAGTAAATTAACATACGGATGTCGTTTTTATTGTTGATTTATTGCAAACATGGTCAGAAACAATTGCGCATGACTACTTTAAAATAAATACCGTTATTAAAAGTTTAAGATAACTGTGTAAATTAGAAATAAGTTACCTCATAAACGATTGCATTCGTTGTGACAAAAGGTATAATTTATATTGGTCCTAAAACCTAACAAATTAACTGTTCCTAAAATAAAACAATTAAAATACAGATATCAGTGCGAAACTGAAAAATAATAGATTTGTGTTCCTGAAACCCCTATAATATTGACTTCTCTTACTGATAATAATAATGGTAGATTATGCTAAAGTTTTAGTCTAAAAATTGTTCTGATAATTTGAATATGTTTTTAAACTGGAACTCTGGAAAGCAGGTTGATGTCCTGTACTTCGACTTTTGCAAGGCGTTTGATCGAGTCGACAACGATGTGCTCTTAACGAAGTTATGCGCTATTGGTTTCTGTCCAGGGTTTCTCAATGTGATTGCCGACTGTCTGCGTGATCGAAAACAGTTCGTTAGACATGGTTGTTTTGAATCTAAACCTTACAACACATGGTCTGGTGTGAGTCAAGGATCTGTGCTAGATCCGCACTTGTTCCTTATCATGATTAATGATTTAATTGATAAGGTTACAACAGCAAAATGCCTCTTATATGCCGATGATCTTAAACTAGTAATGCAGATAAATACTAATACTGATTGTGTATTACTACAAAATTATATCAATGAAGTTCACCAATGGAGCATCAAGATCAAGCTTACTTTTAATTCTAGCAAGTGTCATGTTGTGACCTACTCCAGAAAATTGCGACCTTTTCTGTATCACTACATATTAGCTGACCAGTCCCCTCTCTCTTCGACTAAACCAGTTTATGATATAGCGTTTCCCTACACCAACCTTTAAAGGTTATATTAGGTGGAGCCGCTGTACCTTCCAGTGCCCGAGAGCACTTTCCGGAACCAGTTATAGACAGGTCTTGTCCCCAAATCTCGATTCTCCATCCTAACCTTAGCGATGCGGTTCTCGTAAGCGAGCTACCTCGTGCCCAAGTGACACTACCTATTCTCCAGATAGGTACCGGAGCAATAAAGCCGCTCACCACCCGCAACTCTGGGAATTGCTAACGAAAACTTCACTGAAGCCGACGGAGAAGCCGCTTCCCATATCTCCAGTATGGTACCGGAGCTGTATAAGGCACGCTCACTTCCCGACGTACATCCATAAGCCTACGCAAATAGGCCTACAAGCCGGGTGTGGCTCGAGTCACCCAGCTATGACTCTTATTTGCTGAGCAGGCAAGCGCCCGTGATGCGTTGTGGCAGTGAAACCACACTGCCACTAGTTAAAGACAACCTCGTGCCTCGCGCGACCGACTGGTCCGCACTAGCCGCGCCTGAGTCCGACGCTCGAACGCCACGTGCTTGCCGAGCAAAAAACATGTCGTCCTCAGCGGCTAACCACATATCCCTGCGAATCCAACACCATGTTAGGCACCGCGCACTCTAATCAGCGGTCGACAGAACACGCCTTTCGAGGCAAAGTGGCCTTCCTGACCCCGCAGTACCCTGGTCCAAAGGGGGAGACCCGTAGTACTCCCCCCGAAAGCCTATCTACTCGGGTCCAGTAGCTATCTACTGGACCCGAGTAGATATGCTTAATGTTGTTGACGCGAGTAATTGTTTGGTCCCTATGGACCAAACAATTACTCGCGTCAACAACATTATAGATCTAGGAGTGGCCTTTGGTGCCTGTCTGTCTTTTGGAGACCACGTTTCTGCACTTACCAAAGAGTCATTCAGACGCTTAGGATTTAATTTGCGCAATTCCCACGACCTCGAGAATCCATTAGTCATTAGGCTTCTGTACACTACGTTAGTTCGAAGTAAACTGAAGACGAGCGCTTGCGTCTGGAATCCTCATACAGCCAACCAAACATTAATGCTTGAAAAGGTACAAAAAACCTTCCTCCGGTACTTATTCAAAAGACCATATACCATTACTACCCTTTCATGTACCCAACTAACTACCTATTAGGTGCTTTGGGGTTCAATTCACTAGAGGTTAGAAGAAGCCTTGATCAGCTTTTGGTTAAACCCTTATATACCTATAAACCCTTCGAGGAAGAATAGACTGTCCTAATCTCCATAACCTATTCAGTTGTTTATTTGTGCCCAACAACTTTATTGCACATTGCCGGAGCCGTCAGCACAGATTGTTTGCTCAGGCCGGTGTGTCACACAGTCGCCAGAGCCGAGTCTCCAGTGTGTCGCACTTTAGAAGTGCTCAACGCCCTCCTGGTTGACAAACCTGAGTGTGATATTTTTGCTGACAGGTGGAATGAAATTATGAGAGTATGCCTGGTGTTCTGCGAGAAAAAGTATGCGAGAGAATCCACGGTGCCGTATTAGTTATTAATTCTATATATAAATTATTATTATTATCAATGTTTTTGTATTTAATCTATGTAATTATCGTAATCAGTATGTAATCTATAAATAAACGATGACGAAGTTAAGTATCTACATTTCACTTTGCCTTTTAACATAAATCGCTCGCATTCACCTCGTGGGCATAAAGTTTGGGTTGGTTTGGGTATTTAACTAATAATTAACTTTCACTTTGCTGTCTTTAAAAAAAAGGCGCTACCGTTCACCCTATGGACATAAAAAGTAATTGATGGGGGATATGTCGCAGGTGGTGATGTGGGCGGAGCGCGAGCGCGGCATGATGCGGCTGTTCTTGGAGGACCTGCGCCACTACACGAGCGGCGCGCGCGCGCCCGGCGACGCGCCGCAGCTGGCGCACATCACCGAGCTCACCGTGCGCCTGCACTTCCTCACTGCAATCTTCTCGCCCGTCGGCTCGCCGCAGCACTTCCGGTCTGTCAATACTTCTGTCTGTCTGTCACTACTACGTCTGTTCATGGAGGACCTGCGCCACTACACGGGCGGCGCGCGCGCGCCCGGTGACGTGCCGCAGCTGGCGCACATCACCGAGTTAACCGTGCGCCTGCACTTCCTCACCGCCATCTTCTCGCCCGTCGGCTCGCCAGAGCACTTCCAGTCTCTACCCCCCTCTCCTACATTGCTTGTCCTTTCTCCAGACCTTCTCTAGTCTAACCAGACGACCTTGACACGAAATTGAATCGCATTAGGCGTTACTTGGCGAAAATCCATAGTAATAAAATTATTGGGAAGAGAGGAACCTGTCACGCACCCTCGGATTCCCGGCTCATTCGTTGCCAATTAGTCCTAAAGATGCCTCGTGCTGAGGCGAAATACGTGTTGACGCAAATTTTGTGTTCGAAGTGGATTACTGCAAGTTGGAGTACACCCGGGTCTGACGTATCTGTGGGGATAAACACGTCAGACCCGGGTGTAATCCAACACCGGTTGTGTGTTCGGCTGACAATACCGAACTCTTCTGGATGGGGATCCAGAAGAGTATTGGCAACCTTTTTCTTTTGCAATAGCTGGGGTGGACAATCCGAGGGAGCCTGGCAGGTTCTCTTCCCAATAATTTTTGCCGTGTGCTGAGTGAAAGTGAGGATATATATATATGTATATGGATCAGACGATTCCAGAGCACGATGAAACGAATCTGTGATTGTTATTTTACGATCTAACTTCTTGGTGTGATGCTTTCGATCATACCGCCAGTACTTGTTTCCTGAATTCGCCTGCTTTTCACTAATCATCGTGTATAAAGTCTGCCTGCGATAATAGATGTTGAAAACTTTAATGTTGAAAACAGTAACGTTATCGAGTGCGATATTTTTTTCGAGTAAGTAGGTTAGTGAAAACTCTAACCTAAAATTTTAGAACTATATATTTCTGTATTCCTATGCTTGTTGCGCCTGATTTTTTTATGGTAGTAGTTGTTACCGTATTTAACAAATACGTCTTGGAATAAAAATGCTAATATGTGGAGATTCCCAGAAAAAAAATTATTCGATATAATAAAAAATATTTTATTGTCATCTAGAAGTGCTAGATTATTTGAATTTCTGTGGATATATTGACGCGTTTCGCGGTTTTCGATCATACCATATTTTTTTTAACAAAATAACAATTACTGGGAAGAAGAAAATGCGTTTCTATGGTTTCTATGGACATTTCTCGATTTTAAATAACTTTAAAAATATAATAGATAACGCCGGGAAAGTTTTAATAGAAGCTTCAGTAGGATTATATCTATCCAATACACACATAAACACAAGATATCCGCAACTATGATCAAATAACACACAGTGCAATGTTCTTATATTGTTCGGTCTCACTACCATACATTGCTGTCTACACCACAAGTAGCCAGGCGCGGCTAGCTGCGCGCTCAACATTATTCGTGTGTAACTTACTATAAATTTACGATACAAATGAACAGGATTTTGAATACATGAACTCAGTTACACGTTAACGAGTGCATTAAGAGATGTAATTAGTCTTATTTTACTCTAACTTATCTACTTTAAATAAATTATTATTTTTTCTACTACAAAATCTTATTATGGTGGCATTATTAACTAATACATCCGTACATATTTAAACACTGAAGAATTTCTAACAAATAATAGGACATAATATGTGTGGTTGATCAGGTTGACGGTGGAACAAGTGGAGGAATTATGGCACTGCCTGGTGGTCCGCGGCAGCAGTGAGTGCGCGGACTGCCTGTACTCGTGGTTACTATCACACACTAAGTCGCCCGACCAGCACGCGCTCGGACTCGACGCGCTACGGTTCCTCTACGTCGAGAAGATGCCTACATTGGACCCTGAGGTACACTTCCCTAATAATTATGCGACTCGATTCCAATTTTACTCGAGTGACTCGAGTTACTATGGTAAAATTGTATTCGAGTAAAAAAAGTATTAACTCGGATTCACTCTGACTCACTCGGACTCATGTCACTAGCTCACGTCGCCGCTGGCGCGACAAACAAACAAACAGAACGAACGTGTTTTAACGTTTACGTAACATAAGAACGACTTATGTTTTGTGTTATCTCTGTATCATTTCTAAAGTTTCGCATGACTGAAGGTAACATGAATTTACCGAATGTTTAAGTGATATGAGAAATACTCGAGTAGCTCGGCAGTCGAGTGATATTTGAGTAAAATGAGTAAAACTCGAGTTGTAAAATTGGACTCGAGTCGCATCACTATATCCTAATAATTATGTTGCTCTCCTCACCGAATTCTATTCGACTAACTTGTTATCTTCGGGCTGCTAAAATAATTCACAGCAAAACAATAACTTTGTGCTGGCCCAATGTATTTAATTATAATGTCCTGCCCATCGGGATTATATATCAGGCATGTGATATCTGTATCCCTCTATATTATTTAACTAGCGATCCGCCTTGGCTTAGCATGGGTAGTACAAAACTGTAACAAATTATAAACCCAAACCTTTCTCATTAATTATTATGTCTATTGGTGAAAACCGCATGAAAATCTGTCTTGTAGTTTGTGAGTTAATCGCAAACAAACAACCGGAGATCCGCGTCTGTCTGACTGTTTGCGATTAACTGTGAACTTTGTTCTATAATTTGTCGTAATTAAATGGCCGAATATAATAATAAAACGAGGGCTGTTTCATCTCGAAACAAGCATATTTAACTCTCAGATTTGTCACAGCCAGCACCTATCATAATATATACCGGTATGTCTGATAGTGTAGAGCTCAATAGCCTAATATTCATGCACAGACCATCAGCATAATGGGCCTGAGCCTGTACCAGCAACTATGTAACCTGGCGCGTATGGCGTTGGGTACGGGCGATGCGCGGGACATGGCACACCCGCACACCCGTGCTATGGACCACCTGTGGAAGATCGCGCTGCGGGCCAACAGCACGGGTAACTATACTACCGAATACTGATCCATAAAACTCTCATTCTTTTGGACAGTGTATAATTGTGTATAATCTTTCTAGCTTTATTGAACAACTAGCTTTTGTCCGCGACTTCGCTCGGGCACAATACCTACTTTTTTATATTGCTTACTTTCAGTCAAATAGTCTGCGAATAATATGTGAGTTCTATGTTTATTTATAATCCAAGTTATGAACAAATCAGAATGTAGACAGACGCCAGTGACGGATTGCGAACTATGAAAACTCACGGAATAGTTTCTAGATTTTCAACGATTAAATATATCCTTAGAAAATAGTGTCCTTTTTGTTAAGCGTATCGGATGACCATTTACGTATCCTCTACGCCGAAAATGGGACCAGAGAAGGTATTTCCGGCTCATCCGGGGCAAGATAGTAAAACCCAGGTCTCACCAACTTAACATTCTAGGTATGCCAACTCGCTGCCATGATTGGTGGGTGGATCGCTGGTATTGAAACTACTTCAGCGATCTAGAAAGTAGTGCCTATCTTATAATTTGTAATAAATGTCGTTACTTCTTCAATAGGTTATATTTAAGTAATATTGGTTAAGATAATTATTTTTTCTGTCGTAGACGTGTCAATGGGCGCTATCCAGTACCTCAACAGCTACTACATGGGCCAACAACTCCAACAAGAAGACGATTTCGTAGCCAAGTGCATGTTCCATCTCTCTTCTGCTGCTGAGAGACTCATAACGAAGAAGCAGGATGGAGAAGGAACATCTCTATCTCAGATGTCGTGTGAGGACGTTAAAGAATCAGAGAAAATTGTAGATAAGCTGAATATCTATGAGCATATGACTGAGGAGGCGGCGTTGCAGTGTATACAAAGGGCGCTACTGTTGTTGAAGACACATCTCGATACGTTTAAAAGGAGGTTCGTACTTTTTGCATCGATTAAGAATGCAAATTATTGTATAAATCATATGAAGTTTTTAAATAAAGAGTGCGTTTGTTTTTATATTGCGATATCTCCTAAGATATTTATTTAAATTGTATAGTATAAAGGGCTATTATAATGTGCATGAAATGCTTAAGGTTACTTATTTATTTAAGTTGATAAGGATTAACACTGACTTTGTCTAAATAGCTTTTCACTTAACTATATTAAATGAGATCATTTTCGTGGAAGTTTGTATAAATATATCGAGTCTTTATATTTCATACATATAAACATCGTGATATACTTGTAGATACGCGTACCACCTGCGTCGCTGGGCGCTGGCGGAGTCAGGCGCGTGGGAGGGGTGCTCCGGGGGCGCGGGCGCGGGAGGCGGCGGCACGGTGCGCGTGACGTTGCAGCCGGCGGGCGCGGGCCCGCGCGCCGCACTGTCGCTGCACCAGTCCGACCTGGTGGCGCACCTGCGCGCGCACGTGCACGTATGGTGGGAGAAGCAAATCCAGGGTGACGGCGCCGTCACCGCGCTCGCTAGTGACGGCCCGCTGCGCATGATCACGCAGGGACAGGAGCTCACCATCGACTATGATGAGCGCACGCTCTATGATATGGGCTTTAAGGACAACCAGGTATTTGTGTTCTTTTTTACAATAATTAGATATTAATTAAGCAGTGTCATGTAATATTAGTATATATAAGTGCTGGTTCGCCTATAATTGGTAAATGTATTAGAAACTAACTATTCATATATTATATACATATTTACTGTTAGCAAACCAAATAAAATACCCAAATAAAATAATAATAAATTAACACAAAAACTTAAACGAATTGAAGGAGTGTGCTCTCTATGTTTGATTTGTCAACAAATAACAGATTAATTGAAACGATAAACAAATTTATGTAAATACGAACCTCAACTACCGAGCCGCACAAACTTATAATCCAATTTTTTTAAAGCAACTCCATAACAGTTTACTGTTATTATGAACTGCTTTCGGTGAGATATCCTGTGTAGAACAATAGATACACATTATCTAAAATATAAACAATTGCAGAAACGTAGATTTCATATAGTTCTCCCTCCAGATACGAATGAATGTATAGATGTGTAATAACATGTATTGTTCGGCAGCTGGTGTTCGTGTCGGTGGGCGTGGGAGGGCGTGGCGCGTGGGCGGAGTGGCCATCAGCGCAGCCCGCGCCGGCGCGCGCCCGCCTGCCCACACTATTGCTGCTGGACCCCACGTACTTCCACCACCTCTTCACGCTCATGCAGGCGCTCGGACAGATGAAGGAACCCGGCGCCAACGGGGTTAGTTTTATATACTTCTTGCATCTACTATATGTACGTCAGATAGTGTAGGCGAAGTGGCCAGTAAAGCAATTACAGGGTCAATCTTATATATCTACATGATAGCTGACGGAGTGCGTGCTTTTTGTGTGGGCGCAATCAAATCAAAAGTTCCTTAACACATTGAATGCCATGTAGCAGATACAATTAAAAATTCATTGTTGGCGATAATTTATGACCGGCAATGGCATTCAATATGTTAACGTTATCATGCACTCTTACCCTATCTATTTTGGTGCGAGGCTTGTCACCAGCATGGACAGCGCCAGTGTTGTACCCTCGTATGTGTAACCGTTGGCATTTCAGTAACAAACAGTGTTCCTCGCATAAGCATGGCACTCTACATACAACTTACGTGTTTCTGCATAGTTGCTGTCACCTCGCCCTAATATTAGCATATTGTAATATATCGCGTTTGAGTACGACATTTAACAGATTCAGTCGCGTAAATTAATACCGACGTTCATACGAAAACGGGCGACCGAAAGGCAGTTTGTTGCGTGCGCGACGCATAAAGCGTAGTCGGCGCGGTTCTACTAACTAATTTACGAGCACTCATATCGTTTATGACAGTTTTTTGTCATGGTGTCAGACCGCGCCTACTTTTCCAACAAACAATTTGACGGCGTTCATTTGTTTGACGGAAAAGTAGGCACGTGTATATTCAGAGTGAAACAACATTTTTCACGCATGGTGAGAATTATAAAGCAGAATAATATTATCTGAAACTCATTCTGCTCCAATTGTTCTTACCAAATATTCATTAACGGCAGGCTAAGTATAGATGCCTAGAAACGACGACGGAGTTTTTGTTACATATTGTATAATAATTCTTAACATAATTCGTTTTTATCCTACAGGAACCTGTAGCGCATACAAAAGCTCAACTCTTATCACGTCGCGTGTGGGACATATTACAAGCAGTTCCACTCAACCCAACACTACTCGAAGCGTTTAAAAACCCAATAGAGAGCAAGCTACCAGAGTTGCTTGATCCCACTAGTCCGCAGAAGCTCATGTATTCTCTACACATTATCGATAAGCTGAGTTCAAATACTCCTGCTACTCCTAATGTGAAAGAACCCTCAGTAAGCGCTGAAAAGAGCGAAGAAGAGAAAGCTTCTATAGAGAACTGGAATGAACTGTTTATAAAGAAGGGTGGATTAAGACTGTTGTACGATATTATGATGTCAGGTGTGTATACTTATAAATTATGAATTTTGGTACAGTATCAATTCATTTTTATACGGATATCCTAATATTGCATTAAATAAAATTATAATAGAATGATCAAATTTGAAGTATTTTTTAAACTGTGATATCTCATGATAAGTATTGATTTTGTACACCAACATGATTTGGTGGTTTCTATATGTATGTAAAGATTCAATTCAAAATAATATAGATTAATTATTCGTCTGTTCAAATGCTGTCGGACTACAGAGAAAGGAATGTAATACATAAATATTAAAATTAATTTATATGATGGTATATATAACACACGTAGTATGTTGCAGGAGTGCTACAAAGAAGTGACGACAGTGAGTGGCGGCAGGACTGCCTGGCGCTGCTGCTACAGCTGCTGTGTCGCATTGGCACGCTGCCCTCCGCCGACCCCGCGCACACGCCCAAACTGCACCCCGTATGTATTATATAAACTTACTTACTCACTTACTTCGCTGACTAGAGCGACCCAAAGTGGATCTTGGCCTACAACATTAAAATGCGCCATTTTTCCACTTTTGTGCCAAGTCTGACGAATCGAGCACATTCATATCTTTTAGGTCTTTAGCTAGTTCATCTTTTCAGCGGTACCATGGACGACCCACCGGACGACGGTCGATGGTCGATGGATCGCCCGAGATATGCTCTTTTGGCAGCTCGATCATCTCCCATTCGTTTCACATGTCCGAGCCAGCGAAGTCGGGCAGCTTTTATTTCCCCGATGATATTCGGCTCTGACACTAGATCTTCAATCTCGCTATTAAATCTTTGTCGCCACTTCTCTCCTCTTGTCGGTCCCAGAATCTTACGGAATATCTTTCGACTAATAGCCTATTTTCCTCCTTCAGTGTCAATATCCAATACCTAATTTATAAAGTAAGTATATAAGAAATTTTATGTAATATGCTGGGAATATTTTAAGTAGATTTTTCCCGCGGGCGTTATTGTAGGTTAGGTTAATAACAATACTTTTTTCTGGATGAAAGGTACCCAACGTCCTTCTCTGCTTCCCTGAAAAAGTTTATGCAAAATTTCATGTTAATCGGTCGAGTAGTTAAGGCGTGAAAGCGTAACAAATAAATTAACAAAGTTATATTCGCATTTATTATATTAGGATATACATATTTTACATCAAGATTATTAACTTGAAGTTTTAATATTTAAGAATTATATTATAGAGTTGATATATATTACGTCGATATTATGTTATATTCTAATTAATATTTTTAGGAGCATGTAAATCTTAGAACTGTTCGTAGTACGAAATAAAAACGATACGCACTGTGCAATAATAATTAAAATATTAATAATATATAACGTTACTTTTTTACAGTCGTTACTTTCACTGATGAGTGTTGAAGAAACAACGGAGCGGTTGATCTCGATATTATGCGAAGCGGCGACGTTAAAGGAGCCCACCACCTATAAAACTGGCTTTTGGGGAAGAGCACAGGTATGCATAATATCAATTAATTTTTAAAATTTAACATATTTAACGCATTTCCTGTCCGATGTATCACATATGAACATATCATAGTGGATTAATATATTAATCCACTATATATAGTGCGACATATAAAAGACAACTCCTGCATTTGGTATAATTCCTGTGTCGCGGGGGACTTTACAAAATGTGTGTGCGTGCAGGTGGTGCAGCACGCGATGCGCATGTGCGTATGGTGGGCGCGCGGCGGCGGCGACGCGGTGGCGCTGGCGTGGTCGCTGCGCCGCGCCGCACCGCGACTGCTGCTCGACGACGCAGACCCTGCCGTGAGTATATATGATAAGTAACAAAAACCCTGATGTTCTTTTTAGGTGGGTTATCAGTATCACTGTTGAAATATAATTCAGTCATTTATTTTGTAAAAAGCGACCATAAAAATAAATAATATTAAATAAATTATAATAATGAAAAATAGAAAAGTTGTGTACCTCTGTAAAAATCGATGACGCGTGACGCGTAGACCGAGCGCCCTCTGCACGTTGCGCTCCGCTCGGGCATTCAAACATCTATTCCGCTCGGGTCACGAACTCACGATATCACTCAGATGTTTCTCATTTTGGAAATCGACTTTTATAAAGCTAATACAGCTATGTTTATCACATTGGTAAACGATTATTTTTAAGGACTTTTTATATTATGGCAGATTTTATCGGTTTTACAACTGATTATTGACAAGCCATTTTATTGTTTTTACGCAATGTTTATCACTCTATCTTTCTGATCTAAAAGTGTTTTTAAAACTTTGCCATACACATACACACGATTAATTATTTATTAGTTTATAACAATGTCTACTTGACGACCACGTAAATATTGTTCAATATGTCCGCCTTGAACTTCGATGCACTTGTGACACCAACGTATAAGATGTAAACGTACGGATTGTAGTACTGACGGGCCCGCTTTAATTTGCTCGAATGCTGTAACTATGCGCATTCGCATTGCCGCCTCGGTATCGCAAGTTTGATTAAATACAAACTGTTTGACGGCACCCCAGAAAATAATCGAGGGGCGTAAGATCAGGGGATCGCGCAGGTCGATTGACCGGTCCACCACGCCCCATCCAACTTTCACTGTGTTCCGAATGCAGGTAGTTTCTAACGTCTCGGGAAAAATGTGGCGGCGCACCATCATGCTGGAACCATATGCTACGTATGAGAGCTAATGGTAAATGTTCAAGTTCCTCACTTAATTCTCGTTTCAGGAATGATAAATATGTAGTTGGTTCGCTCATGGAGTTGTCCAGGAAACATGGTCCAATGATTATACCTTACAGACTTATGGCATGTCCTAAATATAATTGCCATCCCAGGGCTACCAAGCTCCAGGAACCTTTGATTTTCAAAGTTATGTGCGTATCAAAATAATTAGCCGGAATAATGACTAAAGAAAGTTCTTAGTCTGTCTTTTAGATTAGCAAAAAATATTGAGCACGTGTTTTTTCTTTTCTCGCACAAACTAATAATAACGAAGATACAACGCGTTTAAATTTCATGTTACGTCACTTGCAGGTACAAATTTTACAAAAGTGTAACGTCACAAACCTCCTCTACCGAATTTTAATGCGTTATCTTGTATCTCAATCAATTTTTATTATCTTGTTAAAACAAAAAATAGGTGTTTAATATTTTTTGCTAATCATGCCTATTATCGCATGTGGTGTAGAAAAACATTGTGTGGAAGCGACTGAGAATTCTCTAAAATGTTCTCGAAAATATGTGAAATCTACCAACACGTATTAGGTCGGCAGTTGATGGAGTATAACCTAACCTTTGAAAAGAGGCCCTTGCTTAGCAGTGGATTCTTTTGTCTAAACGTAAAGTTGTTATTTATTGTATAAAATTACTGTTTTTACTGTACTGAGTTTGGTAAATTGTAATTAAAAACCTTGTAATTGCAAAGTATATTATTTATATTATCTCCGCTACTTTACTACCCTGGTCAATCTAGTCCCTAAAACTAGATCGACCGACTATAACGTTACAATATACAAGGCTTATATTATTATTATTGCTGCCGCTCTAAGCTTCCATTCTTATGTCTTGTGTAATATATAACAAATATATATTATAATGCACCCAAACTCGGAACAAAAATATTTACATATAATATGTAAAGATTCTAATGCGCTTAACTAGAAGCGTCTTAATTTTGTATATTTTTTTATTATTATTATTTTATACTAGCTGAACCGCGCAACTTCGTCTGCTTCACGTAAGAGAATTTTCCCCGTTTTTGAAACTTTTCATAAATGCTTCGTTCCTATTGGTCATAGTGTGATGTTATATAGTCTATAACCTTCGTCGATAAATGGGCTATCCAACACTAAAAGAATTTTTCAATTCGAACCAGTAGTTCCTGAGATTAGCGCGTTTAACCAAACAAACAAACTTTCCAGCTTTATAATATTAGTATAGATATTAATTTGTTGTATATTATTTGTTTGTAAACGTTGAGGTTATCGTCCGCAGGTCCGTCGCGAGGCGGGCAGCGCGCTGTACCGGCTGTGCGCGGGCGGCGAGGTGGCTGTGCTGGCGCCGCTTCTGCAGCTGCTACTGGAGCACTTGCCACGAGCGGCCGACATGCGCCCCCACCACCATCCCCATCAGCACCACCATTTACACGTGAGCTATCTACTAAATAACTATACAATCCCAAAACAAAATGCTTTCATTAGAGGCAATACTGATACAGTCTTTCGTCATATCCATATTTTTGTACTATTTATTTTAAATATCTTATTCTTTTTAAAGTTTAACCTGTCTTTTGTTGGAATACTAAACATAATTGAAAACCTATTGTATCCAGCCGCCAGGTTGCCTTAGCGATCCAGATTAAAATTAAGCAGTAATATATATATTTTATATTTCTTTATCATAGTACTAGATAATGCCGAGATATTGTACTAGGCTTTGCGCAAGCAAAGCCGCGGAAAATTCTAACCTACGTTTACGCTAGTAAATGTAGGTTAGTTTTTTCCGCGGTTAGTTAGTATTTAGGTTAATAACAGTACTTTCTTCTGATGATGTTGATGAAGGGCACCCTATGTCTTTTTCTGTTCCCCTCGCAACTTGTATGCAAAATTTCATGATGATCGGTCGAGTAGTTAATGTGTGAAAGTGTAACAAACAAACAGACAAACTCATATTTATAATATTAGTTAGGATATCTTTCTAAAGTTTAACCTGTCTCTTTTTGAAATGCCACACATAATTAAAAACCTTTTGTGTCTGGCCGCGGCGCCGGTGCCGCTTTTCAAATATTACTACATAATATATGTTATGTTTGACAAATAAATGATTTTGATACTGATTTGGTCTGAAAAGCTTGTAATTTATCTAATATTCTTATGAATAATAAAAACAAAAAATTAATCATGTTGTGAACGCCAGCGCCATACAACTACGTATTTATTCTTGCAGGCCGTCCACCATCACACAGAAGAAGGCAAGGAGCCCTACGGACCGGCGTGTCGAGATTACTTCTGGCTTGTTTGTAGACTAATAGATGGACTACCCGAGGACTTTTTCAAAGGTAATATATATCTACAAACTTAAATTACATAGCAGGAATAGGCGTACAGTAAATACGTGTGCTAGACAACTTAGGGAGGTTTACCGACTCAGATAACTAAAAATTGTAAAATCATTCATAGTTTAACCTCAAAGATAGTATAAACTTTTTTTAACAACTTTAAAATCGTGTTCTGGGAATAATTCTTATTGTGACGGATGACTTCAGAAACATTCAAAGAATGAACACAAATAACATTTACACTCGGAATACCTAACTAATTGTAGGTCATATAAATTTTTGTTTTACGTAACAATAATTTAAATTTTTTCGGATTCGAGCCTATAATACTAGCCATAGTAGCAGTGGTGAGTAGACCACTTACACTAATACACCATCCATGCAGATAAAATTTTGATGTGTAAGGCATCCGGAATTTCAGTCCCATTGAAAAAGTTTTGTGGTAGAACAAAAGATGTTAAGTAAGGTAAAAGTAAGTCCCGGGTTATATGTATACTAGATGTTCCCGCGGTTTCACCCGCGTTTATCGTTACTGCGCCGCCCCCGTGGGTCGTAGCGTGATGTTCCGTGTACCGTTCCGTAAGGAGCCGACTATGACCACGCGTCTGAGCCGCGCGGCATGGTGTCTCGTAGTTTTCGGCCGGCCTTACACATCATAAATGCGCGCGCAGTACAAACTTGATCATTATTTTGCTGCGTATGTTATTTTAAAACTGCGATATCTCCTAAGATATTCATTGAAATCGAATGATGTAAAGGGCAATTTTGTTTTAAATTAAATACTTGTGATGAATAACGTATTTATTTGGATAAGGATTAATATAATGTTTATAAAAACACCTTCGCAAATAATGCATTATTTTAGAACAAATTTGATTAGCATAAAAAACGTTATAGTGAGCCAACCTTAAAATATAGACATATGCTGTCGCGGACTTTTTTTAGAACTTTTAAAGGGGAACAATTGTGTCATACATGATTTTTGCGAAACTTTAACTGTTTACGCAGCGCACGCAGCGGAAGCTCTCTAAAGGGGAAAAACTATCCGATTTTGAAACATTCTTCATTGGTGCTCTGCTCCTATTCATCTTAGCGTGATGATATATAGCCTATAGCCTTCCTCGATAAATGGGCTATCTAACCTTGAAAGAATTTTTCAAATCGGACCAGTAGTTCCTGAGATTAGCGCGTTCAAGCAAACAAACAAACAAACAAACTAACTCTTCAGCTTTATAATATTAGTATAGATAAGTAGCGATAGTCAAGTAGGAGACTGTTGGAATGCCACGCAATGGTTTCGAGTTCGATCCAAAGGCCTCGTACACGTACGTACCTCTGAGTTATGTGCATTTTAAATATTTAATTATCGTTCGCTTTAACGATAAAGGCAAATGTAGTGAGGACACCTGCACGTTTAATAGGTTTCTAAAATGTTCTCGAATATACTGGGTGGAACGGACAGTGTACCTAAAACTGAAATAGTAGATTTAGACCATTATTTCGAGTTAAAAATCGTTGGAATTTTCTTTTGGAAAGATCACATTCCTTTCTGCAATTTTTTGTTTTTTAGATTGTTAATCATAAAATAATGCATAAACCATCTATTTTATTAAATAACTAGATGTTCCCGCGGTTTCACCCGCGTTTATCGTTACTGCGCCGCCCCCGTGGGTCGTAGCGTGATGTTATATAGCATATAGCCTTCCTCGATAAATAGGCTATCCAACATTAAAAGAATTTTTCAAATCGAACCAGTAGTAATCACGCAGAATAAACCAGGAGAAACATCGTTTGTACTATGTCTGTAATGGGTAATTATTTTGCTGCGATGTTATTTTAAAACTGCTATATCTCCTAAGATATTCATTGAAATCGAATGATGTAAAGGGCAATTTTGTTTTAAATGAAATACTTGTGATGAATAACGTATTTATTTGGATAAGGATTAATATCCTGTTTATAAAAATACCTTCGCAAATAATGCATTATTTTAGAACAAATTTCGTTAGCATAAAAATGGTTATAGTGAGCCAACCTTAAAAGATAGACATATGCTTTCGCGGACTTTTTTTTAGAACTTTTAAAGGGGAACAATTCTGTCATACATGATTTTTGCGAAACTTTAACTGTTTACGCAGCGCATGCAGCGGAAGCTCTCAAAAGAAAAAATACTCTCCGATTTTGAAACATTCTTCATTGGTGCTCCGCTCCTATTGATCTTAGCGTGATGATATATAGCCTATAGCCTTCCTCGATAAATGCGCTATCTAACACTGAAATAATTTTTCAAATCGGGCCAGTAGTTCCTGAGATTAGCGCGTTCAAGTAAACAAACAAACAAACAAACTCTTCAGCTTTATAATATTAGTATAGATATAAAAAAATTACCACATTTTACTAAAATACAAGAATGTAATTAAATCGTCGTGACTCAACTAATCAGCTGGTTCTGCGCGCGGATAGAGGTGATTCCACGCCCGCGCCGCGCACAAGCTCCAGCGATACGTTGTATTGGTAGCAATCCATTGCGTACCGCGTAATAATGTTAGTCAGTATAAAGTCTTAATCTTGCGTTTTTATGATTAATAGAAGTTTGCGTCGAGATAAGTACCTATAGAAACACTTCTTGTAAATTTTTTGATACGCCGTCCATTACACCCAGTATGTGCAGTCTGGGCCAGCGTGGTGGACTATATCGTGGCCTTATCCTTGAAACACTGAAGAGAGGCCTGTACTCAGCAGTGGGACAGTTTATTACAAGGCGGATTTAAGTTTATTATAAGAATTGGCTGGATGACGTTTGTATCAAGAAAGTTTGCACACAGAAGGAGCAACGTCGGAGGACAGCGGCGCGCCGGACCTGAACGAGCTGTGCTCTGTGCTGCGCGCGTCACTGGAGTCGCGTGAGATCATCGAGCGGCGCGCCGAGCCGTGCGCGCCCGACGACGGGCTGTACGGCCAGCTCAGCCTGCTCACGCACCTGCTCAAGCACCCGCTGCGCTTCAAGATGTCCGAGCAGGGCACTAGAACGCTCGAAATGGTAAGTCGGGACTCGTATTTATCTTAATAACTCTGGACATGTATGCCACTAAAATTCTAAAAGACGGAACCGACTTGTATGTTTTTTATGTGGGTGGTTTAGATTCACAGTTGACCCTGGAAGGTGGCTCTAGAATTAATTCGTTCGGGCAGCACAAAGTCTGCCAGATCCGCTGGTTTGTTGCTGCCACTCATTTAAATGAAGAGTTCAAACTTGCGTTTGTTTGCGGCGATAAGAATCAATTTCGTTTGTAATAAAATTTCGAATTGACAAAACGTGCAAATTGTGCGAGGATTTTTATTTACGACTCATAATGAATAGTTTCGTTACATTTAACATATTCTAGTTTTTTTTTCGGTCTGTATAAAATTATATATAGATTAGCATTGAGCTTGCTACCGTTTGTTACGAAACTTATTTAGTAGCAAACACATTTATTTTGTGGTGTTTGCGGAATTAAAGCATGACTGAGCTACTTGCTCCTAATTGTGTAATAAACAGCGAGCCAATGACTATTCTTTAAAACAAAACGTCCAGTAAAACGCTTAGTACATTCACATTTTTATCAATCATACGTTAATTCTGCACTTACCTGTACGTACCCTTTCAGGCAACCTTATGTATCACTATATATCGACGCAAACCTTTAGCTGAGTGCGTAACACTAGTCTTAGTATCTAATAGATAGATGCAAATTAAAAGCATGTTTACTAATGCATGCACTTTGTTATGTTTTTGCAGGTCTTTGGCTTTCTCTTTGACGTGCCTAACCCAGACAACAGAAACTTGCCTAAATGCAAGTCGCAGAAGTCTCGCGCGGCGGCGTACGACCTGCTCGTGGAACTGGTGAAGGGCGCCCCGGATAACTACATGGTGCTGCATAACAAACTGATGGAACATCATAAACCTGGTAACTTGATTGTGAACTTTACTATATGCTTTGGTCGCGCAGAAAAATCGAAATTGAAATATTTTCTATATAAAAGCTGTCAAAACGTCACACATTTTTGCCAGATAAAATTTATCTGAGGATTGAAAAACCGGCTCAAATACGAAAATTGCACTGTCTCAAATTCGATAGTCGATTTACTAATTTTGTATTGAATACATATAGAATATTTTGACAAGGATAGCATTCAATACGAAAATCGAAGTATTGTGTTGTGTTATGCAAAGTTTTTGTTTTGATTACCATTGAGATACTCTTTGCTGACTGATTCATTATAAAAATTATACAATAGCAAGAATAAAAATCATTAAACTTAAAAGAGTTTTATTTCTCGATCATCAAAATTCAGCAGTTCTAATTTACATAGTACCACTTACTTTTATATTAATATTTCAAACATGCACCTTAATAAAATAAATACTTTCCACTCTTAGTTAGTTGGTAATCAGTCGCAGTGTGCTAATGTGGCTGCTAGGCATGTAGACAAGAGTAATGAGGTCGTAGACCGTGTGGTGGCAGGCCCGCAGTCGGCGTACCCGTGGGACTACTGGCCGGCAGAGGAGTCGCGCTCGGAGTGCGGCTACGTGGGGCTGACGAACCTCGGCGCCACTTGCTACATGGCGTCGTGCATGCAGCACCTGTATATGATGCCGCAGGCGCGCCAGGCGCTGCTGCACGCCGATCCCGCCGCCAGCCGCCACGCTGCCACGCTGCACGAGATGCAGAGGATGTTCGCCTACCTCATGGTACACTAACTTATGTTATTTTAAATGCATTTTGCAACGAAAAGCTGACAAGGCAAATGCGCTATAGCTAATATGGAAGTTGCTTATGTTGCTTTTCGTACGTTATTTACACACAGGAGCAAATAGCAACAAAAATAAACCTTTTGTGAAAATAGTATCAAGATTGGTGGCAAAATAAGAGAGTTATTAATATTTGAAATTAGTGTAAAAAAATCTATATTTGTACTTAGCTGGGGGGCCACTTAGGTTAAATGTTTTATTATTAATGAAATATCACTGAACCCATCACGGTGGGATTCTATCGATCACTTAACCGTAAGTTCAATAATAATTACCACCATTACTTCCACTTTATTATTCATAAAACATACTTATTTAACTTGATCAATATTAAACATATTCTTTTGTAACACTTTGACAAATGTACACTTCCCGTTTACAGGAAAGTGAACGTAAAGCGTACAACCCGCGCAGCTTCTGCAAGGTGTACCAAATGGACCACCAGCCACTCAACACGGGCGAACAGAAGGACATGGCGGAGTTCTTCATAGACCTCGTGTCCAAGCTGGAGGAAATGACGCCCGAACTCAAGAAACTTGTAAAGACATTGTTCTGCGGCACGCTCAGCAATAACGTCGTGTCTTTGGTAAGGATCTGAAGGTCAACCATGAAAATGTCTACCCGTAACTTCGGGTCGAACAAAAAAAACATGTAAAAATTTTCTTTGTTTAAAAATTACATTATTTAATTGTTAATTGAAGTAGTCCGACTTCATAAAAGGGTTTAGGACAATCAAGAGGTTATGTACCGAAAGTCAGGATAAATTGATGAATATTCGGCCCGGTACTTCGGCATTTACGGTGGCCTCGATGGCGTAGTGGTTAGTGTAACCGTCTGCCACGCCTGAGGTCGCAGGTTCGATTCCTGCATAAGTCAAACATTTGTGTGCATGAACATGGATGTTTTTCTTGGTCTGGGTGTTTCTATGTATAATATGTATTTACAAAAAAAAGCATATAAATGTATGTTTATCCATTGTGTAGTACCCATAGTACAAGCTCTGCTTAGTTTGGGCTAGATGGTGTTGTGTGTATATGATAGAATATTTTTATTATTTACGTTTCATGGTAGGACTGCAGTTTCAATCATTTATTTTTGCTGCTATTAACTATGCAAACGTGACAAGTTTAATTTCAATGTGTTCAATTTGCGCAACTACTATCTTTGTACTATTCTAGGTAATATAGTCAGTCCAATATAATTTGTGTGTTGTGAGAAAATATTTGGCTGACAAATACTCTCAGTTGGGGTAAAGGTTAGTCAAAAGATACCCACATTTTATCTTAAGAGGTGACTAACAGTCACATTTTCCGTCAACGTGCTGCTACTAAGAATTCGTAACAGAAAACCTCCAATAACACTTCGGATCA
This sequence comes from Catocala sponsa, assembly GCA_963564715.1. Classification (NCBI taxonomy): domain Eukaryota; kingdom Metazoa; phylum Arthropoda; class Insecta; order Lepidoptera; family Erebidae; genus Catocala; species Catocala sponsa. Next base: position 10,111,765 of record OY751345.1, on the reverse strand, counting down.
TGTAAACTTATTCAACACGATCAACAAATCAATCTACTTATCTATATTCTATATATTAATACATGAAGCAAAAATTTTGTACCCTCTTTTTACGAAAATTGCGCGGACAGAGGAGTATGAAATTTGGCACAGTTAAAGTTTATATGGAGAAGGAGGCGAATCCTAATATTTATATAAAATATGCATTAGAAATCCATTAAATTAATGAAAAACACTACACGCACACAACCATGCATTTGACACACGCAGTCGAAGCGCGTAACTATGGTTACATATATCGATATATAATGACATAATATATCAGCAATATCTTACAGGCAAACTTTGATCGAATTTCGAGCACTAAGCCACCGCTAGTACTTATAATTTAATGAAGCTGAAGAGCTTCTTAATTTATCTCTGGAACTAACAGATAGAATTGATAAATTATTTTTGCGTTTGTTAGCTCAATTCTTGTAAAACCACATGGGTAAAACCGGGTGTAACAGCAAGATATATTTAAAGCTATTATTTTATTTATTTTAAAAAGACAACTAGTAACGCATTAGTGGTAATTCCTATGACACGAAGAACACTTAGACTCGGAACAAACATTGTGGATCACACAATTTTTTGTCCCGTGAGGAATTCGCACCCACAACACTCGGCGCAGTGGCAGTGGCGAGCCGACCACTTAAACCTCTACGCCATCCCTGCAGTCTTACCTTAGCCTTTTACTTCCTATTATAATTTTTCTCATAATAACCGTGATCATCTTTGTACCCAGGACTGCCCGCACGTGTCCCGCACGCTGGAGGAGTTCTACACGGTGCGGTGCCAGGTAGCGGACATGCGCAACCTGCACCAGAGCCTCGACGAGGTCACGGTCAAGGACACGCTTGAGGGTGACAACTGCTACACGTGCTCACAGTGCGCTGCCAAAGTGCGCGCTGAGAAGCGGTATGTATAGCGAGATGGGTGTAAAAACCCAGGATTCAACCTCTTCGTCTTAAATGTAAAAGTATTGAAAAGAAATGACCCCTATATCTCGGTGGTCGTTTGACCCACAGGGCCCATATTCAAACTCGACCGAGGTATGATTCCAAGGTGTCTGCACACCAAGTTTTTGCCATTTAAGATACATGTGACCTGGTGACCCCTATATCTCAGGGGTCTTTTGACCGACAGGGTTCATATTCAAACTCGACCGAGGTATGACACCAAGGTGTCTGCACACCTTGGGGTCATACCTCAGTCACAAATTACAAGTCAATCGGTCCAGTGGTTCCAGAGTTATGCCTGTCACTAACAAACTGTCACTAACAGAGAGACACACAGATCCACATAGTGTTTTCATTAACCTCTTCGAAGAAGACTCGGAGGTCAATAACACAAGATTTAAACTACATAATATTTTATTACCTGTAATTACACATCTATTGTATAAGTACGAAATCCTGAACTGTATCCAGTATCAATATATCTGGTAATCAAGAGGAGTAATCTGGAAGATCAGATATTATATCTGGGCCTCCATTAAGTTAAGATTAAGTTAAAGTCCCGCGCGAGAGCCGTACAAGGTCGGACCTATGCAACTATTTTTATCGCGCGCGCTTTAAAAGCTGTTGTCGGGGCAATGTCCTCGAGTGTTGTAAAGTGTAGTTCATGTAACATTGTTATAAATGAAGTGCTTTCGTTTGTACATAATAAAATATATGTTATGGATGAAACTAGCCTATCGAGGATTTGTGTTACTCCTTTCTCAGCTGAGGATATTTTGAAAGCACAAAAGTTGTTATTTGAGGCTGTACCACTGAAGAAAATTATTACTCGGAAAAAGGACGCTAAATGGCGTAAAGATATAGAAGACGTAATTGTTATGTTGAAACACATAGATGCTATAGATCCTGAAAGACTGGCCATATTTGTGGCCAGGGAGTTGCACAAAGTGCCACCTGTGACATTTGACCACCTTAATGCCACACGTCTGCTAGAAGATATGTTGAAAATGCAAGAACAACTTTCAATTTTGCGTGAAGAAATGAGCGAATCGAAAAATGTGTGTGTTACCCGCAAGGAAATTATTGACAGTGTAAATGAGTCAAACAGAAAAAATTATAGTCATGTTAATAACAAACATAATTGGAGCATGGATGATGTCGCCAATAATACTAAAGAAATTCCATAGAATACATGACGACAGATAGCTCAGAAAACTTATTAGAATTTACCAATTATTTAAGTGAAATCAGTACTATAATAGAAAGTAGTGATACTGAAGCGATATATATTCTAGGCGATTTTAATTCTCACCCTTATCAACCGTTTTGGTACGAACTCTGTAATCACTGTCAAGATCATCAGTAGGTGTGCGCTGATGTTGATATACGTACATATGTGAGTGACATAAATGGTAGCAAAAGATGGTTGGATAATTGTATTGTGACAAGGTCAGCGTGGCAAACTGTGACAAATGTTTATATTGATTTCGATACCTATTGGTCAGACCATCTGCCTTTGATCGTTGAGTGCAACTATCTGCCTTTGATCGTTGAGTGCAACTTAAATATAATTGTGCCTGAAGTTACATGTTCTAATAACACCCCGAATAAAGTATTGTGACAAGAGAGTTGACATTGTTACGATCCTCTCAGTAGCGGCCGTAGAAACCTGGCAGGGTAGGCAGCCGCAGCGTTTAAAACGTTTGGCAGGCTGAAACAGGCACGTTCAAAGCGCACATAGGGAGGCACGGTCTAAGTATCAGTTGTGGTTCCTTCATAATAGACCTTGATCGGGTAGAATTTGGGAAGAAATGCGAGAGACAAAAAATTTTTAGGGTTAGGCTAAAATGGTGCCAAAATCATCAGGACCAAATAAAGATCGATATCGTAGCGTCTCATAAAGCATGAAAAATTTTTCTGTTCTGGAAAGCCACAAATAATTTGAATGTTAGACTGAGTCGTCCTGTCAGTGTGGGGATTGTGGTTCGCCTGAAAATATTGCTAGCATGTTTAAGGAACAATATGTAGTTGCATCGCCATTGGGCAGGGCTCAGGGGGTTATTGATGTTCAGACTACTCATGACTATCAACCAATATTGTTTTCGGTCAAACAAGTTAAGGAGATAATTTTAAAAATGTCCAGTGGTAAATCTCCAGGTCATGATGGTCTCAGCATCGAGCACCTCAAACATGCCGGGGTGCACGTTAACTAGAGTCTTAGTTTTGTTTTATTCCCTCTGTATCAGTCACTCATACCTCCTAGAGGATATGCTAAGGACAATAGTGTAACTGTGCTAGTAGTAAAAAATAAAACTGGTGACTTACCGGATAAAGCGAACTACAGACCCATATTTTATTTTATCTAAGGTATTGGACGGTCTGCTTGATAAATGGATAAAGCTACATGACGCACTGTTTGGGTTTCGGCCTGGACTTTCCACAGCAAGTGCAATCTATTGTTTGAAGCAGACCGTCCAGTACTACAAGGATAGGAGCACTCCAGTGTACGCTTGCTAACTTCGCCTCTCAAGGGCATTTGACTTTGTTTCATATGATATTCTTTGGGGTAAGCTTAGGAAAGAGGGGTACCACCGGAGCTAACGAGCTTGTTTCAGTACTGGTATTCAACTCAATATAACCAGATTCGCTGGGATAACGAACTCTCTGAAGAGGTTGGAGTGTCGGGTGAGACAGGGTGGGTTATCTTCACCGAAGCTCTTTAATCTGTACATTAACGACCTAATCGTGGAACTCAGCAAGCTACCAGTTGGATGTACAATCGACGGCATCGGTGTCAATAATATAAGCTATGCAAATGACATGGTGCTGCTGGGTCCCACGGCTGGCTCAATCAGAGAGATACTAAACATCTGTAGTAAGTATGCGTCTAGTCATGGTTAAACATACTATGTTAAGAAAAGTGAATACATGGTCTTTGGGGTCCCCGGAAAGCATATAGGATATGATCCCATTATATCTCTTAATGTTAGGCCCCTTAAAAGGGTGTACCTATATAAATTCTTAGGGCACTATGTCACCGAGGATCTCAGGGATCATGTGGACATTAAAAGGGAACAAACGGCGCTTGCTGCTCGAAGTAACATGTTGGCTCATAGATTTGCTCGTTGTAGTAATGAGGTTAAAATCATGCTTTTTACATCATACTGCCAATCGTTCTACGCGGATGGTCTGTGGGTCAACTGTTCGCGTAGGTCTTTAGGTGCACTAAGGGTGCAGTATAATAATAGGTTCCAGTGTTGTTAAGGTTGCCCCGTTACTGCAGTGCGTCTGGCATGTTCGCTGAGGCGTGACTTTTATGCCATAATAAGGAACAAGACTACATCCTTGTTAAGCAGAATTAGAGGTACCAACAACAACATTCTGCAAAAATTGTCATCTAAATATGACGCATCAATATTAAGGCATTTTGTTGGATTATTGGTATGTCAACCAGATGTATATTAGTAACCCTAGTTTTAAGTCTTACTAACATGTGGATCGCTGTTATCTTTACATAAATAAAAATATTTTTATTATGTTAACTGGCTTTTAAACATAGTTGGCCATAAGGGGCAAGCTAAAATGTCTGTCTCTGCCTAACCGTTGTCAGACAGCCGTTAAGTTAAACTCTTTGATCTAGACTTCTTTCCTTCTATATTCATTTTATGAGAAGGTAAGTTTCTCGTATATGAATAAACCCTTTATTCACTGAATATATTCTATCAAGTCATTTACAAATGGAATATTACGCTATCCCTAAGTAACATTGCCCATGTTTTAATGACGTTACCATGCTATCGAAGCCGTGGGCGTCAGCTAGTATTTTTTATTCAGCTAAACAATATCGTAAATATATCACGCTTAAATTAAAACTTAGTTAACTTAAGACTGCGCCGAGCGTAAGACAGATAATGACAGAGCTCGTGCGGCGCATATTCAAACCGGCGCGCGGCCGCTTTAGTAAAATTGTATGGAGGATTTGAAATGCTTTTTTGATAAATATGTATCTTTATTGTCAACTAATAACTTAAATATTTGGGACGGACAAATTATAACTATTTATGTTTCGTTTAAGCTGTAAAATGGGATAGATTTCTACTGTTATAATCTAAAAATCACGTAACACGAGGTTACGTTTTTGCATTTTTCGTGCAAATTTACGTAATTTTGTAGGCGAAAATATTAATTATTTTAAGTTTTTTACACGAAGTGATTGTAAACACATTCATTGTTATGGTAAATGTATATTTTATATTTGTTTTAAACAAAAAGTGTTGATTTTATTTACTTAACTGTGATCGCCTGTTTTGGCACATTTCGCTCTGCGCAGTCTTAATGGTTAAATAAAATAATGTAAATCAAAATAATAATCACTATGATTGTTATTTTGTTTAAGCTATAACATTTTGCTTTCGAGCGTCGAAATTTTGATCACCTAAATGTCGATATTTTGATCACTATAAGTCGATACTTATTGTCCTCAGAGCGTGTTTCAAGAAGCTGCCGCGTATCCTGTGCTTCAACACGATGCGCTACACGTTCAACATGCTGACGATGCTCAAAGAGAAAGTGAACACGCACTTCTCGTTCCCCATGCGACTCGACATGTCTGGCTACGTTGAGAAACATCTCATGCCTGCGCAATATCAAGGTATACTCAGCTATAATTTCGTTTATACCATTTTGTAGTAAGCCCTTATATTGCTCGGCAAAGGTCTTCCCTAAGTGATGTCACTGATCACTGTCTCCTGCTTTCTTCTATTCTAATATTCTTTGTCTTATGTTTAAATTGTAGTAAACTGCAATAATAGTTGTGTCATAGTTCAAAGTTACACATCAAAATTGTTTTAAATTAAACAACGCAAAAATCCGTACAAAGTAATTAATTTCAACTATTATTATTTAATCGAATGCTTTACTGTAATAATCAACAAAAGTAAAGCAAGTTTAGTATTATGTCTTCTCAGTTTTATTGCTTATGAATTGAGAATAGCTCAGTGGGGAGACCAAGAGACTGCAATGCAGAGGGTCTCGGGTTCGAACCCACGTTGCGCACCTTTGACTTTCGGAAGTTATATGACTTTACAAAATTATGTGCGTATTGATTGACAATTATCACCCGCTCCGTGCCTCGGAGAGCACGTTAAGCCGTCGGTCCTGGCTGCCATGAACATCTATGGCAGTTGTTATTGGGTAGTCAGTGCCTTCTAATATCCTGACACTGGTCTAGCCTTAGGGTATCGTTAGCCTTCGGATTGCGGAGGTCAGATGGCAGTCGCTCCGTGTAAAAACTGATATCCAGTCAAATCCGATTAGACTAGAAAGCCGACCCCAAGTGACTTGGGAATAATAAAGGCTAGGGAGAAGAAGAATTGAAAAGAGGCAGTAGCGTAGTACGGGCGGCAGGGGTGGCCCCCCTCTGGCGGCACTTTTAGGCGGCGGAAAAATTTCACCATAAATAATAATTATTTATTTATTTATTATAAGCCTAAGTGGCGTCCCACTGCTGAGCAACGGCCTGACCTTCCGACTTCCATCTTTCTCCATCGCTTGTTATGAGTTGCCAATCCCTTTTAAAGGCATCGAGCTCGTCTCGCCATCTCCACCTGGGCCGGCCCCGTTGTCGCTTCCTGCTACTTCCACTGTGTGGTTGTTCCCGACATGACGTTAAACTGTGTCGCGCCTCTCGATTGGCGTTAAATTGTCGCTTTCATCTAGAGTATGTGAACAGTAGTTCTAAACGGTCTCGATAAAAGGAATAGCTGATATCAGTGCAGGATATCAGTTTATTTGGAATGGTGGCGGATGAACGCCAACGGCGTCAACGGCAGCAACTATAGACCGAGTCAGGAGGTCTACTGCGCACTCACCGACCCGCACTAGGCAAGCGTGGTGGGTTACCATGTCTAAACCCCCTTTCACAAAAATAATAATAATGTCTTGTAAATATTCAAACCATTTCATGACGAACGAGAATTCCCTCGGGCAGAAGTACAATACTCAATAATGATGACTGTTCTTGCCGAAAAGTTAAATTGAAATACCTAAATAAAAAGGCGGCTGACACCCACGCTACGCCACTGTAAAGAGGTAATGCTAATTAATAAGTATTATTTTGGATCAAATATAAATTGCTAGGTGATAACAACAATGATATATCAGCAACATTTTAGAGCTGTTAAAAATGGAATAACCTTCTGGACAGAGTATAGTTTTTTTAAGATGATGACTACTAAAATAGCTTCATAAAAGTACTAATGGGCTAACAGACAGTAAAACGGTAAAACTGTGGCAGTGAAATGCTAATGTCTATATCTCCACCCCTTTCGTGGATACAGGAATGAGTCTATGCATTTATCGGCAGTAAGTATCTAAATATTTTTCGTTTATTCTTACAGAAGAGAAACAAAAATCAGCGGAGAAAAAGGATGGTGATGCTAGCCCTGTAGTAGAGAGCGACGATAATTCAGAGTTTGAAGAGCACTACGAGTAAGTAATTATAAGCACATTCTACACAAGGAATATAAACATACGTAGTTCTACGGATGACGCAGTGATTTAAATGTAACCTTGCTATTGTTAATGCACCGAATACTGTAGTTACGTTTCACACATCATATAGAAAATTGTATGATCTAGTAGTTGTGCCGAGTCTGAGTATAAAAATAACTATTTTGAGTCTGCTTGTACTTTGTGTCCGTTAGCTGTATATGTTTTGTAAACGCATAAGCTATCAAGCCTAGTGGTTTGAAACTTATTAGCTTGTTGACTATTAAAGAGCATTATTATAAACATTATTATATAAATTGTCTTAAAATCAAAACATGTATCAGATAATAAAAATGTTATGATAAAAAATATGTTCTGCCACCATAATAATAATTACTAGCCACCGTCAGCTTAGACCCTATTCTCAATGGAGGTTGCCCATATATATATTATATGTTTCAATATATTTCTGTATATATTTTTTAACACTTTTGAAAGTAAGATTAATTAAAACTTTTTAAATAAAGAGAATAATAATAATATTGTTATTTATTCAGCTAAAACAAATGAAGTCAATTACAATTATCTCACAAACGCATATTGTTAACAAGAGCATTAGCAAACCATTAGCACTTCACCTATAACACCTCGTTTTGATCATCACCAGATACGAGCTGATAGGCGTGACAGTACATACCGGGACGGCGGACGGCGGCCACTACTACTCGTTCATCCGCGACCGCGAGCATGAGCACCACGACCGCTGGCTGCTGTTCAACGACGCCGAGGTCAAGCCCTTCGACCCTGCGCACATCGCCGCCGAGTGCTTCGGGGGGGAGATGACCGTTAGTATTACTTCGTATATTCATAACTGATCAGTTTGAAGAAAACTTCGTAAGCTTCACACTGACACAAGCCTCTGCGTAACTGATCGCATAAGATTTCGTTAGTATATTTGCATAAATGTAAGTTTGTGTTAACAGCCGATCCAATGCTCTTAGGTTGGGAAAATTACTATTGATTCTTTTTTGTATATGTACATTCTTAGTAATAACATAGGGTCTAGAAACGTGCCTTAAAGTGTGTATTATGTGAGAGCTTATATTATATAGCTGACAATACGTGCCATACATAGTAATAATTAGAATTTATGTCAAGCAGAGACACGGCATAAACGTAAGGCCACTTGCAATGTATTGGGCACAATGCCAGCCTCCATCATGTACTTAGAATAACTTTATACTAAAAAGCAATAACTTTCTAACCCAGGAATCAAAATTACTATCACCAACACTTATTTATGCCACTTAATGCGCAATTTTGAGTTATATATTTATTTATTATTATTAAAATTCATAGTCATCGATAGAATATTCACAAAGAGTTACCGTTACTGATGTTTAAATTTTATATTGTAGAGTAAAACGTACGACTCTGTGACGGACAAGTTCATGGACTTTTCGTTCGAGAAGACGAACAGCGCCTACATGTTGTTCTACGAGTGGAGTCCGCCGCGGAGTCAGCGCGGCTCGGAGTGCGGACAACTGGACGAGGCTCAAGTAAGATATATTTGTTTATTAACGACTACTGGTTTTTCTTTTATTTATTTATTTTATTTATTTAATTATTTATGGAGGTCCAACAGCTTATCCTATTTTATGAGGTAATATAGTTTTGTGGTAGAGTTTATTTTTTTAAACAATATTATAATTACTGTTACATAGTATAAAACTATCTGTACAGTCGTCACCTTAGTAGTAACGTTAAAGTTATATGACAAGAACTTCCGGAATCCTAAAGTACCTACAGCCTTATCAGCTCTAATACTCTAAGTCTCTAAGCCTATCATATATTATTATGTGATGAATAACTAAAAAGATAGATAAATTCGGGATGCCTGCGTTATGCGTTCGAAACGAACGGAAAGTAGACGGAACGAAACGAACGATTCGGTAACGAACGGAAAGTAGACGGGATGTTTAGCTTGAGGATAGATAATTCACTACCAGTTCAGACTCACACGACTGATCATAGATGGCTAAAGGTGTCATGGCCTAGATCAGGGATAGCGAACCTTTATTGGTTAACGTGCCGTTATTTATAGAAAAATAATAATGTGTATTTAATGTGCCATCAAAGAAACATAAAGCATGTTTCGCGTTTCAATCAAGTTGTACATAGATTCGTCAATTGGTTTGTAATACTTAGTGAGTAACTGGTGAACCTGAATTATTTTGTTGGGTGCCAGCACTGGCAAGCATGCCATTGGTTCGCCATCCCTGGCCTAGATGATGGTACGGTAATATTTATATTATTTATTTAAAGACTATATGCATAAAATAATACTTTGGCGGACTTAATGCCAAGGGCATTCCCTACCAGTCAACCGTAGGGTGACGCAGAAATAAAAAGGAGATATATATTACTATCTATCTACATAAGAATAGATGCGTATATTACATTATTCCTATGTCGCTTTCTTTTTTCCATTTGGTTTTAGTAACCTGTATCCTTACATCTACTGGGCACACTAGCGCAACAACACAAGGCTGCTACTGTAAATTTATCGACTGAATATGGAATAATACTTTTGGACTCGGGAATTGAAACTGAGATCTCGTGGCCAGCATCAATTTCCACTATTGAGCTCAGATAGTGAAAATGAGTGTCGTCGTTATATATTGGTGTGATGTTGCAGTCGTCGACAGCGGACGGCGCCCTGGGCGTGTCCCCCGGCGCCGCGGCCCCGGGCGTGTCCCCCGGCGCCGCGGTCCCGTGCGTGTCCCCAGGCGCCGCGGTCCCGGCCGCGCCGCGCCTGCCGCCCGACCTGCTCAAGTGGATCTGGGACGACAACATGCAGTTCCTGCACGACAAAAACATTTTCCAGCACGCGTACTTCACGTCAGTACTTTTTACTTACTTGTCATTTACCGATTATTTAACCTGTCAAGTCTTATAATACCAGACATCATAAAAAACCTATTGTATCTGGCCGCAGGTGCACCCCTGCGACTTAATAAGTTAAATATACAATTTATTCATTTAAATATATCATTTATATAATGGATAAAACTACTTAAACATTATTATCAGCCTTAGTTATGAATATATCGCTAACGTATGAATAGCTCTCAAAACATTGATAAATATTTAACTTTGATGAATGGACCGGCACAGTTACTTAACTATTATTCAACAAATACTCATTGCTAAGTATCGATTACAAAAGATTTTTCTAATTAGTCACTATTTAATACTAAGCTATAACTTTTAAATAATTAAGACTTCTTTATAAGTAAAACTATATACTCATAGACAACAATATCTGGAAAATATGTAATCATGTTCAAATACCTATTTTAAAAGTAACATATCTCAATATTAATGTGTCTAAACTTGTTGCGTTTATAGGTTCATGGGCCAAATGTGCAGTTCAGTGCCACAGTCACTGTTGACTTTACGGCCAGAGGTAACGGAGGTCGCCGCGCAACTCTCCACCTCATTCTTCATCGAAACCTTCATACACGCCAAGGAAAAGGTAACATATTATGTACCCACTGTTACTAATAACTCTACTAATAACTTCAATTATTTTTGCTTTTTGCTTAGTATCTGTAATGAATTCGGGGAATAAAAGATCTATGGCATCAAAATAAATTACAATGGGCAATAATTCACGAAGTACAGTGAACGGCATAAGTAGCGAACATTGATCACAGTTCTAAAATAACAACGTCTCTGTAATTATGAATTGCCATTTAATCAAATATCTTGAATTTTCTACTGTATAAAATTGGTCTCTCTTCAAAATACTTTTTAAATCTATGCCTTAATTTTAAAACCTGACTAACATAACACGACTATAAAATAAGTATTACGATAGTTAATGATCTCTGAAACGTTAAATCAGCACGCATGACGTATGATTTAAGAAGTCGCCTGCCAGGCTTATGAGTATTATAGACTCGAGACCCTCACAGGTCTAAAATTTGTGTATTTCTAGGAGTTCCAAGTGTAGATGTTATTCGTGTCCTTTGTTTGTTAAGTTTTTCGCGACACAAAGGTTAACCCCAGTACAATAGTACTCATTTTCGAATATAAAATAGAGCTTAGAGAGTGGGCTCTTTATAATAAAAAATAAACATAATTATATTGGTGTATTTACATTGTGTAGCCAACGATGGTGTCGTGGGTGGAGTTGGTGACGAAGCAGTTCAACGCGTCGGCGGCGGCCTCAGAGTGGTTCTTAGGTCACATGGCCGATGATACATGGTGGCCGATGCAAGTAAGTGTACACTTACTCTAATATTATAAAGAGGTAACGTTTGTAAGTTTGAATGTAGGAGGTAGTCTCTTATTCTATATTTTTAAAAGATTTACAAATAATGATATCTATTTATAAGCAACATTTTATCATCAACATCATTACCGTCGTCTTAGACTGAGTCTTAGATATGAATATCAAATTATGGCATAGTCTATAGAATAGTGTATTTTGCTAAATCGCACACCCAGTGTGTATAAACGTAAGTACAATTACGTCGCGTTTTTTATTGCAGTTTCGAATAGTGCACGTAAAGATATAAAAGCTCAATTATATATGTTGTGATTTAACAAAAATAAAGGCTTTATTCCAAAAAAGCATTTGTCGCGTGATAAGTAATGAGTTTGATATCTTTCAATCATAAAAGTCTAACCAACTTAAATATTTAAATTTTGATAAAATACGCTTAATCTTACTTATATCTTTGTTTCACAAAATTGAACAAAAGATTATAAAAGTACTTCTTATAATAAATCAAACAGTTTTTTTTGCTCTCCTCTAAAGTAAGCATATTATTCTTACGCCTTCCACTGGAGGTGCGAAATGTTATACTGTAATGTTTCATGTTTTGTTTCAGGTGTTAATAAAATGTCCAAATCAAATGGTGCGGCAGATGTTTCAAAGACTTTGTATGCACGTTATACAAAGGCTCAGGTAAACTATTATTTATTTTTGGCTATTCATTCATTAGTAATTTAAATCAAAGTGATGTATCTTAAACACATTTTAATAGCAGGCTTGTTTATTAATTATAAGTTATTAAGTATTTGATCTGTGCAGACATTCCACCTATTGTACAGTCGTATTATACAAAATTGTTACAAGCATTTACCTTAGTGGTGGGGTTAATCATAATATATATTTAACTTGCGACCCGCCTCAGTTTCGCACGGGTAGTTCAAAACTTTAACAAATTATACACCTGCACTTTCCTCATCAATCACTCTGTCTATTGGTGAAAACAGTATGAAAATCCGTTTAGTAGTTTTTGAGTTTATCGCGAATCGCGACTTTATTTATAATATGTAGTGATTTTTACTATCGGCAATATGGTTTACTAGAATCCATATAGATTGCAATAAAAAAAAAATATTAAAAAAATATCAAACCAATAGTAACTCTGCCGTGGGATTTCTCCTTTTTGCTGTTTTAGTATGTTAACATTTTGTAAAAATCTGTGGTATATGTACTGACTATGTTTTCTATTATTGTGCATGTAAATATAATTATGTATACTGATATGTCGATGTCTTTTTTTTGTTTCAGATCTAGTCATTGTGCCTTATACCTGCAGGGTATGGAGGAAGGCGAGGATAACAGCAAGTTGGGCGAAGCGAGTTGTGTTACTAGGTTTATAAGAATGTTATTGTCATTGGTAAGTCAAGTATTATTTTACCTAATGCTAACCCACAATGAAAATTATAAATAAGGAAAAAGTCACTTCGTGGTGCGGGATTCGAACTCGCGACCACGCCGTGTATGCCGCCGCTTTATCAACTCAGCTATTCATGGTCCTGTCATAGCCGATAAAATATCCCTCCTTTACTTAATTTTACATTTAAAGAATCAAAAAGTCTCTTAGGATTTTGAGTAATTCGTATCCTACTAATATTAAAAGTGTGAAAGCTTAAATATGAAGATGTTTCTATTACTCCTAAATAATCACGCGTAAATCGCTGAACAGATTTGGATGAAAATTATAATAATTATAATAATAAAATGGTAAAACATGAATACAGTCCATAAAGTACTTAATATAGGTAATATAATATAGGCGGTACTAGGGTAAACTTGTGGCACAGGCGTTAAGGGCACTTGCAGTATATTATTAAGAACTCAATTATATACAATTAACCATACTTATTATATAAATATGTGCAAAAAATAGGCTAAGATTATGATTAATATCATGGAACTTTGTATAACTTACTAGAGGATGCCCGCAGCTTCGCCCGCACATGTTTTTTTATTTATCCATTTCTTCCCAATCCCGTGAGAATTTCGGGAAATCCCTTCTTAGTGCACCCCTACAGTACCCAAGAAACATACATGTAAAATTTCAGCTTCTCGCGCCCAATAGTTTTGTCTGTGCGTTGTCTGTCAGTCACTCAGTAACGGAAGAGTTTTATATAATTATATACTACTCAAAAGAAAATAAGGGTCACTAGTTTATTTACATTTAAGTGCACTTTACTAACTGATAAGTAGCATTATATTGATATTACGAACTCTTTGGTGTTTGATCTCTTTTATGCTAGTGTTCGTGTTCTTAATTTGAAAAGTATTGGTCATAATTTTAAGAAAAAAATAATTAGATGTTATTCTTATGTTTTTCTTCGATTGTCTTCTTAACTTGTTTCGGTTATTTTATAAAAAACTTTTACTTTTTCAATTTTAATTGTTTTATTTATCATCTCGCGTTAATCATGCCAGTAGTACGAAAGCACATGGATACAATTAGAGCAACCAGAGCCATAACTATGATTCAAGAAGGACGTTCTCAGCGTTACGTGGGTTTGCAGTTGGGTGCTATACGTAATCGATTGCACAAAGACCAGCGAATGTCAAGACGACAAGTTGTTCGAATTCCTCTGACCAGGGTTCCACGTGCAAACCGTATAAGATTCTCCCGTCAGTATTTGAACTTGGGGGATTAATCAGTGGGGCAAGGTGCTTTTTACAGACGAGTGCAAAGTAAAATTTTTTAATGATGATCGGCGTGTTAGGGTGTCGAGACAACGCGGCGAGCGGTTTTCGGAGTCCTGCATCCACGAAGTTGACCGTTTCGGTGGTCCCAACGTAATGGTTTGGGGTGGGATTAGTTTACACGGTAAAACTGAGCTCACCATTTTAAATGCGGGTACCGTAACTGCAGAACGTTACATCGAGGACGTCATCAGGCCTCAAGTGATCCCATTTGCACAGCGAGTGGGGCCTGGATTCATCCTGATGCAAGACAATGCCCGTGCACGCACAGCTCGATCGATCCAAACTGTCCTAGAAGGGTCTCATATTGAGGTATTACCATGGCCAGCTAACAGTCCGGATTTAAATCCCATCGAGCAATTGTGGGACCAATTGAAACGAAGGGTTAGAGAGAATGAGCAAAGAGTCTACAACCATCAGCAGCTGATTGACGCTTTAAAACGTGCCTGTGAGGAGATTCCAGATGAAAACGTGAGGAATTTGATCCAGAGTATGCATACGAGGCTTCAGGAGTGTATTGCTAAGAGAGGTGGACATACTCGTTACTAAAAAGAAGAAACAAAAGTGACAAGAACAGTATTTTGTTTTTTTCCGGTGATTTCTTTTGTTCATGTTTTTCAATCAAAATGGCCAATTTCATTATGAACTTAAAAAAAACAATTCATGATTATCATTTTAAACAATTGTTAGGCTATATTATAACCAATAACATTATTTTGTAGTTACATAAGTTAAACAATTTAATGTCTTTA
This sequence comes from Catocala sponsa, assembly GCA_963564715.1. Lineage (NCBI taxonomy): Eukaryota > Metazoa > Arthropoda > Insecta > Lepidoptera > Erebidae > Catocala > Catocala sponsa. The sequence goes on along the minus strand of OY751345.1, from coordinate 10,096,514 downwards.
TTGTTTTCATGGTACCTACAGCAAAAAATCTTAGTGGCCCTTATTTTGTTTATAATAATAATAATAAATTTCATTTATTTCATTTATTCTAATAACTTAAATGACTTATAATAAAAATAATTCAATTGTTAGTATTCCTTACAAACTATGTTAGTGTGATAATAATAAACAAACTATAAACTATATTATCTATATTGTTTAGAGTAGTATATATACATTTAACAACAATCAACAAATCTTCGGTCTCCTCTTAATTTAAAGTTTGTAGGTACCGACAGACTATCCGCTTAGACCTTGCATAATATAGGTCATATAGCTAGTTGACCTAAATTTGCACACAATCGACCATTATTATTATAGGATTTATCATAGGATCCGGCTTCGTACTTGTGACGATTCCCAAGGGCGAAGTGGCATGCAAAGACGGCTAGTGTAATATTATGTCGAATGTTGTGTTAGATGGAGAACGGAGCGCGGTCCCACTTGCGCCACCTGACAGAGTACTTCAGTCTGCTATACGAGTTCAGTAAAATGGGCGAGGAGGAGGGCAAGTTCATGTTGCGCATCAACGCCATATCCAGCATGGTCAACTTTTATCTCGGACAGAATTCTACTACGGTGAGTCTAATGTGTTACTTATATTTTATATATTATATACTGTTGAAAAAAGAGCTTGACCTCCGCGGAAGCGGCGTTAACGAAGGCGGAGAAAAATTAATAAAAAATAAAATATTTATACTCCACATTTATTTTAGAAAGTTATTAGTTTTTGTTACCAATAGTTATATTACTTAAAGAATTAGGATATAGAATATCCTTACTATACCGTTTTAGAAAAATATTTTTTTGGAAAATATATTGTGCGGTTTTAAAAAAAAATTGCATACTAATAACTAATGTCGTAAATAATAACGGGCGGTGCTAGCCGCGACCTACATTCCCTCGGCAGCCGGCGGAGCGAATATCGTAGCGACACTGCTGACGCTTTAGTTTTGTATAAGCAGGCGCAAGTACGCAGTAGCGCCGCGCGGCAGTCTTCTACCCGCAACTACTGAGTTAGGTCGTAGTTCAATATTATAACTGGTACCAGTGAATATAATATTATATCCATATAGTACCTATATTATAAAGTTATTTTATTTTACAACCCAGGAGAATACTTCTGTTTACACCCACAAAGACAACGAAGACGTCCAACGAAAACCTCTGCTTCATTTAAGATACGAAAACAGATGCGTGTGTGGAAGCAGTTTCATATTTGGTCGATAATTGACCGTATTTTCTGAAAAACGTTCCAACCCACACTCGGGTCAAAATCGAGTTATTATTAGCAAATTAGTCATGGGGTTACTAGCTGGAAAAATTTGGTAGCTCTACTATCACTCTAAATATGAAATCATGACTTAGTAGCCCAACCCACATGTATGAAGAAGCAATACGGGATTGAACTTCAATCACGATTATCTCAAAATGTTAACTTTGTGGGTTGGAATGTTTTTCAGAAAGTACGTCCAATTGTCCCTCACCCTCGACATGTCATTATCTCTCTTCCTCGACAGTGCGTCACTTACATGTAGTTTTTTATGGTTTTTATTAATGACAGCTTATGTAATATTGTATGTGTATGTAGCCGGAATCCCCAGCGGAGGAGGCGGGCGGCAGCGGCAACGCGGAGAGTGGTGGCGACAAGCTGCGGCCCGGCGCGCTCGACAAGATGGTGGCGCTCGTCGCCGGGCTCGTCGAGCGCTCGCGCGACGCCGGCGGACACCTGGCTCTACTCGAAGCCGACGCGCGCGCATTGCTACACGCTAAGGTATGTTACGTGCCCAGCCGAACGACCAGGAGAGGCGCTACTTGAAAGTGATAGCAAGGTGTACTCCTTGACGTTACTCTTAGAGAATTAGATTTGATTTCTTTTATAAATCCTTAAATGACAAGCATAATTATTTTATACATTATGTCGTGCCTCCCTTTGAGGTTTGAGATGGTGTGGTACACCATCTCAAACCTCACCGTGCGACAATATTAATATGTATAAATATAGTGCAGAGCACCTCGCACAGCCGCTCTTGTCACCGGGTCTAGCACCAAATGTTAAGTGTCTCACCTACTGTAAGCCGGACCAGGATAGAAGCATCCAGAAGCGCCGCCCTGAGCAGAACTTTGTTCTAGTCCCCGCAAGATTGTGTTCAATTGTTAAATTGAAATAATTACCTTTTTTTAAGAATTTAAGTCGTGAAATTCGTGATCCCAGTGTGTGTAATTTATTTCCGTCAATTAGTTCCCCTGGCCTACCACGCTGCGAAAACGTGGCGGCCAAAGTACCACATTACAACATAGTAGTATAAATATGTTATGTTTTTATGTAACTTTATAAACGAGACTTCTAACTTTGTTTGTTTATTACATTTTTACGGCTAAATTGCATAATCAATTTCTCGAAATGTAATATAAAAGATGTCTTGAATTTGAAGAAGGCCATAGGTTAGAATAAGAGGTAGCATCTACTTAAACATGATAATTATTGTCAAACGCAGGGGTTTCCCTTCATCTACCAGCAAACGCGGGACTGCCTGAACTTGCAGCAGACTCGCTCGCTAATCTTCGCGCTGTGCCGCTGGAACGAGCCGCTAGCGCAGAAAATAGTCAACATGATCTTCCAGGCGATCGCGAAACATTCTGAGGTATTACCATCAATATTGTGTAGTTCTTTTTGTTGCTCCTACTTACAAAAAACTTTAATTTCTAACTACAAAATAATCAAGAAAACCAATTTTTATTAATTGTGGAGTGCTCAAGTTATGAAACATTGGACAATTCATGATCACGTCTGTAACTTATGAGTTATGACTTATAACGTGCACGTGCACGCGGTTGTTAAAGGTATAGATAAACATGGGTCAAAAAATGCATTTTGTTTCAGTTAAGAATTCACCTTATAGTATGCTTTAAGTGCTAAATACTAACGAAGCTTTTTCTAAATAATAAGTGTCTTCCAACTCTTAAGTAATTTATTGTCCTGGGTGTAAGGGACGGCATACCGAAAACTTTAGCAAGACGTCTTTCAATAGGTACTTATCTCGACGCAAACTTCTATCAATCATATAAACGCAAGATTAATGGCCAGTCCCACAACTAACAATTAAAAGTTATCCGAAAGATGATTCGCATGCTGTCTCACTCTTGTTAGGTTAAAAAAGAGAGATGGCGAGACTTTTATCTCATAATTAAATGTTATTTGGGGCGTGTGGCACAAGCCCTTAGATTTTATATTGAAAACTTATTATGCGGTACGGAATGGATTGCTACCAATACAACGCACCACTCGCATCGGCGCAAGGCGCGCGTGCATGCATCGCGCGTCGCATGTGTCTGTCTACATGCCACACCGCCTTAAGACCGCCGGGGCTCGTCTTATAATTGACTTACTTGATTACAACAACAAACGCGCAATCATTAGAATAAATAAAATAAAATGTCTCGTAATTACGTATTTACTCCCTTTTTGTAATTATAATTTAATTAATAATTACAATCTTGATGCTATCACTGCCTAGTCGGTAATTTAGTTAGTATTTATACATTCATATTAGGTATTGTTTTGGAATGAAAAGAACTGTTACGATCGTATTATCTTATGCCGCTTATGATCAAATACTTATAAAATCGATATCGATTATTGAACGTAGATCTACCCTGGACGGCGCGCCACAATACTTACAATGTAGAAGTGGTAGATCTCAAAATAAAAGCGGCCGCGTGAAGCGGTACGTATCTGTATTAGTGTGCGTAATGCAACACAAACATCGACTCCAACGTACCGCACGGGGAATGACCTCTGCGCTCCGCTCGCGTAAACAGCCGATTTGTTTAAATCACGACGATTTAATTACAGTGCTGTATTTCAGTAAAATGTGGTGTTCTATTTTTATTCAATAAAATGGATGATTTATGCATTCAGAGAAATTCCGAATTTTAAATCAGGATAAGTGTCTAAATCTACTATTTCAATTTTCGGTACGCCGTCTCTTACACCCAGTAGATGCAAGGTGTCATGCAGAAACACTATTGCGTGTGTTGTTTCGACTGTTGTACGTTTGTTACGAAATTATAGTTAAAAGAAATTTAATGTTCTTAAAATTTGCAGCACAGTCTTATGGTTTCCTGCTGTTGATTGTATATGTAAATCCTGTGGTATTTCTGATATTATGTGTGATTCTGGGTGTCCACAGAGCAGTAACCCGTTTTTTAAGTTACTGACGCTGGTGGTGGAGGGCAGCGGCGGCGGCGCGGGTGCCACGGGCGGGCTGCCGTGCTTCACGCAACTCGTGCTCGCGCGCCTGTGGGACGTCGCCGACGTGTGCCCGCACGCCGCGCTCGAGTGGCTCGCGCTGCAGGTACTGTGCATGTCACCCACATGCTATATAAGGTCCCATGATATTCAGGTATTTGTCTCAGTTGAGACTGAAACAATTCACATTCCGTTATACTGAGACTTAAAAATATGTAATACGTGTGCGTGTGCGCAGGTGCCGCGCAACAAGGCGGCGCACGCGTGGGCGCTGCGCACGGCGGAGCGTTGGGTGGAGGCGCAGCTGCTAGGCGCGAGCGCGGCGCGCGTGCGCGCGGCGGCGGCGCTGCTACTGGTGGCGCTGGTGCCGTCGCAGCACTTCCGTGCCGGCTACGCGCGCGCGCGTCCGCAGCCCGCGCCGCACCCGCAGCACCCACACGCGCCACACGCGCCACATGCGCACGCACCCAACGCCAAGCTGCCCGACACCGCGCACCATACCCTGCACCAAGTAAGTCTTTACTACAAACAGTAAGGATTCAATTATATTGCCATCATAAGAAAAAAAGACATATCTGCCAGTATTCTTACATCTATATAAATAAAAATCAATTGCCACATGTATGACGGAGCATCACTTAAGAACGGCTCGATCGATTTGGCTGTTTAATTTTTTGTTGTGTTTGTAATTGTTAGGACAAGGTTTGTTTAAACGAAAATTTGCAAAATATCCGCAGGAAATGTCAAAGATTTAAATGGTATTTTGAAATGGAAAATAAAAATTGACGTTTTGATATTGAAATGAATAAGTGAAATGTATTTTTGTACAAATTGGCAGGATAACGACTGTAGGGTCAGCTAGTTTAATATACAAATACTGCCTGATACGTCTATTTTTTACTAATTCCTCAATATGTCAAAAAAGAATTTCGAAAAAATATATGTTGGATATGTCTTCTTTTCTTATGACTTCCTATGGACCGACTAGCCCGCCAGCCCGGCCGCTTTACTGTCAAATTATATATGAACTTATTCGCCGAGTAGTCTCACTGCTATGCATATAATTTGTTGTAAACGTTAATACCCTTAACAGCTATGAACAACTTTCCCTTGCCTTTATACTAAAACAAAATATTAATTGAGAAGTCCATAGAATAAAACTAACGTATCAAATTGTTTTCTATTTCAATGCTAATCATTATGCATTTGAATTGGTGGCCATATACGAACAACTTCATTACTAAATTACAATCCTTTCTTCTTAATTTTCCATTTCCTTTCTGGTGACAGTATATACATAAGCCATAAAAATTAGATATTTATATGGCCTTTAATTATTACCACTAAAATTATAGTAGGCAATATCAATAACAGTCAGCAAAACAAAGCTCGTTTGGGCAATAATGGATTGTCCTCTTTTTACAGGTATATACGATGTTGCTAGGCAAACTGAAAGCAGCGCGCAAGTACACCGATATTGCGGTGCACGGCACCATGAAACTGACCGCGTACTTCGGCGTCATGTCCTACTGTGTTGTCAGCAGAGTAGAGAAACTTATGGTAAGAATAAGTACATCCTTACATATAGTGCCGGCTGTATATATACTAAGGAGTTTATTAAACATTATTATTATAAACATTATGATTAAGGTGTAGGCCCGGGTGAACTGCACAGTTTGTATGATATGATTTAGATTTCACAGAGACAGAGCCTCTTGTCCTCTCTCATAAATATATCAAGACTTTTCTGTGCTATTATTAAAAAGGTTTTTGAAGAAATATCTTAGAAACCGATCGTAGCGGCACCCGAGTCCAATAGTGAATCGAAATCATGTAGAGACCACAACAACACACAAAAAATAATTCAACATTGCTTTAGCCGTTTAGAAAGAGTTTAATGAAGTACACATGTACAGTAGATTTACTTTTTAATAATAAATAATAAAGCACTACTTCCTCACTCAAAATAACTCTTGTATCGCAGCGGGCTTGACTGACAAACTTTCAAACAACGTATACCACATCCAATCACGGAACAACCATATATGGGTCAAACAAATTCTTGTCTCATGTGGGACTAAAATCCACAACACTCAGCGCAGTGGCAGTGACGTTAAAGTGCAGTTAAATCCTCACTTAGGTTATAAATACGAAAGTGAGTTTGTTTGTTTGTTACGCTTTCACACTTTAACTACACAATTGATCATCGTGAAATTTCGCATACACATTGTCAGGGGTACAGAAAAGGTCATACGGTATCTTTCATTCAGAAAAAAGTACTGTTGCTAACCCAACCTACATTTACTTGAGCGAAGCCGCGGGAAAAATCTAGTAAGAACAAAATATGTCTCGGAGCGTCAGCGTCTGTCCAATTGTTGAATTGGTCAAATTGTTGAAACTAAACCATCTAGAGACCCAGCCAAAAAATCAATAAAATCGGTTCAACCGTTTAGGAGTTCAGGGACATACACAATTACACACGTATAGAAAAATAATACACAAAGAAGATAAACTTATTGATAATATTACAGTTCGGGCAGTACTTTAACGACTTATGGGACTTATACCACCCGGCCATATCGGAGCCGTCGGTGGCCGTGCACCCCAACAAGCAGGCGCTACTCACGTTCTGGCACGCCGTCTCTGTCGACTGCCCCGAGAACGTGCAGCTCGCAGTCGCCAACCAGCGGCTCACTAAACACATCGCCTTCAATTATATACTGTAAGTATTTACCTACGGGAAATTACGTATAAATTACATATATATTTTCCTTTTTTAATGTCTGTTGCCGGAATGTGAGACGTTAGTTAAAGCAATAGGTTAGTGGCCTATGTTTGATTTTTTACACACACTGAACCACGATGAGAGACTGGCCGCCACGCACAGAGTATCCTCGTGTGGAGACCAGTGATATATCTAATTTAATTATGAATTCTTCTGAACAATAAAGATTATTATTATTATTACTAGAAAATAGCAATCAAAACAAATATTTTTGTGTAAATATTATTAAAATTGGTTACAAAATAGAAGAGCAGTTAACATTTTTAATTTGTCTATATGACAGTTATATCTCGAGTACGACTCACAGGGGTCATCTCGCGATCTCCCTTAGATATCAAGATTTAAATAGTGGTTACGTCACAAGTTGTATCATGATTGTTTTTTCTATCATTTCGCAATAACGCCTATTACCAGATTTAAAATACTCTTATCTTATTTATTTTTGAGATGATTTCATAAATGTGTTTTGTTTTAAAGTTTGTGTGACGTAATTATTCGATATAGATTATAATAAAATGGTAACGGCCATTCACACATTAATGCTTCATAGATTTAAACAAAAACATTGAGTATAAACTCAATGTTTTTGTTAAAACCTATGTCAAAATGATTTTTAATACAAAACACTTTAACGAATTAAATGTAAGCATGTTAATTACGGTAATATATTTTCATACAAAGATAACGAGCAACTATTTGTATCGTTATTGTCATATATCAATCAATTTAATAAATGAAGCCCGGAAAGCAATATCTACGATTAACTAAATTATGTTAATGGTCGCAATCTTAGACGGGCGTTACAAATACCACGTGTAAATATTTGAGTGAAGTCTTAAGCAATATAAAATTAATCATTTGTTATCAGTATGATTAGTAATACCGATAAGTAGAAACAATCACGGCATTCAGTGTGAACTGATTTGTTATTTCATAATTGATTTCAATGGGGATATAGCTCAGTGGTAGAGCATTCGACTGCAGATCGAGAGGTCCCCGGTTCAAACCCGGGTGTCCCCTGATACTTTCTTTTTGCATTTTTCTTATATATTATGCTATTTTAATAATAATATTAAAATGTACATATTTATATTACTTTTTATTACGCATAATCATTTTTTTATTTTATTAAGGTTGGGTCATTATTTGTCATGTCTTACTTTTGCCGGTAAAATATTTACCACCAGTGTTTTATTTCTATTTTATGCTACTGTAGCTTCAATTTATAATACAAAATTAAAACAATTAGAAATATTTTGTATGTTTTCAAATATAGAACTCAGGGCCATAGAGGCTTATCACAACACACAAGCATGTAAAAACAACTTCTCAAAGCGAGTTTATAACATTTTTATGTTTGTTTTCACTTCTCTTAATTGCTTATATCCCGGGTATTTCAAGATTTTATTACCTTTGCGCTACGTGGTACTGAAACGCGCAAACCGGTAATAAATATATATTTTACGAATAACAATTGTGTTACTGGTTGTAGTGCGGACCACGAGGACGGCGAGGTGGTGGCGTACAACCGCGCGATGCTGCCGCCGTACTACGCGCTGCTGCGCCTGTGCTGCCGGCGCTCGAGCGCGTTCGCACGCACGCTCGCGCAGCACCAGAACATACACTGGGCGTTCAGGAACATTGCGCCACACGCGCACTTGTACCCCGGCGCTGCTGATGAGCTGCTTAGGTTAGTACTACGTGCTGCTGCCACTTTACTGCCGGCAACTCTCGGGTCGGGCAAAGTGTAATTGGGTTTCCTGTTAAGCACGTCTCAATAGTAGCACGGAGTTTGGAAATGTGCCATATGTTACGTGAGATTTACTGGCTTCCGAAATGTGGTCTATGTGGTATGTCTAATACACCACCAACTTCCTTTGCGGCGATATATAGATGTATAATGAAAATTGCAATCTTAAACCACCAGGCTAGCTCGTATCTTAGCGGCACGCGGAGGCAACGGCAACGGTAATACTGGCAGCGCCAGCAGCGGAAACGGCAGTGGCAATGGCGGCAGTAGCGGCAGTGATACTGCCGACGGCAGAGAGGCTGCCGCTTTCAGAAGAAGTACACTCTCTGCGTACTTGCAAGGTTCGTCTAGGGATTAATGATTGCACAGATGTCGTAAGAATTTAAATGAATATGAGAAATGCGGCTTAGCGCGCTTTATCGTATTAAGAATTATGTTATATTTTGTAAAGATAAAAATATTATTATATTTATTTAATGAAAAATTCAAATTACTTTCTCAAGTAATGTATTGATTTATTATGTTTCATTGTGTATAGGTTTAAATGGGCGGACATGTTGGACGACGCTAATATCTGCGTTCTGCACATTAGTGGAGAACGAGGACGACAGACTGTACGTCGTATACAACGGCGGGCTGCAGATGACTTTCGAAGTAAGACTTTTTATCAGGAATTACCCGTAGAGATATAGAATGTTATGACACTAGGGCAGCTTTAAACAAATTGCATATATGATATAATTTGTTCGGTTTGGTTGGGGCAGGCGCTACACAGCCTGCACGCGGTGTACGTGGAGGGCGGCGGCGGCGCGGGCGGGGCGGGCGGCGGGGGCGGGTCGGTGCGCGCCGAGCTGACGGCGGCGCTGCGCTGGGCGCGCGCGCTGTGCCGCACGCTGCGCACGCGCCGCGACGCCAAGGAGGCGCGCGCGCTGCTGCTGGCCTGCAAGGACTGGCCCGAGTGCGCGCGCCGCCTTCTCACCATGCTCAACCTGCACCACCGACACAACCACCTGCGCGACGCTGCGCTCGGCGTACTACGTGAGGTTGTCATGATCGGCGGCGGTGCAGCCCTGGGCGCGCTTGTGCCATTGGCGGCGGGGGCGCACTGCGCGGCCCGACAGCGGCATGCGCATGCTCACGCCCACGCGCACACGCACGCGCACGTGTGCGCGCAGCGCCCGCACCTCGACAAGCACAACACGCACCGCCTCGCCACCTCCTACAGGCCCTACCACAAATTCATAGGTCAGTAACTCTAGTTTAATATCCCTAAAATAAACATAATTTAAAGTGTCATCTGAAAACTATGCATACTGAAATGTCCAAATGTCCATATTAAACAAGAACGGGCCGTTTAACCCTGAAGAACCCCTGTTTCAATTACAACCTAAAAACTAATGTCAATTAACATCAACGTACTAAATTTTATTACTCAAATATGAGCTACGAGGACCCAGTGATCCACATTAAAAATATAGTGGCCATATTCCATTGAATATGTCATAAATAACTCAATCAAAAGCCTTGAAGAAGTCAAAAATACTCAAGAGGTGAATTCTATCAAACTCTAGTATATTATAATTATGCCTTTCTACTCGTAGTAAAATTGTATTTAATATATATTTCTGCTATTTGTTGAAAAGACACGTGTTGCCGCGTAGCGCGCAGCCAGCGTTGTATGTCGGACCAACTAGTATTACTGTCGGCGTTGTGTGCGCTAGAAGCGGTGCCATTACGGTTCAACTACTTCGCAGCGTTCTGGAGGGACATTGCTACTTCGCCGGTAAGATAACTTTTTTAAAGGAATATATAATTGAAAGAAGCATGAGAGCAGAATAAATACTGTAGAAATGAGAGCGCTGAGAAACATAAATGTGATGTGACTCTGAAAGATAGAATAAGGAATAGTGTGATTAGAAAGAGATGCGGCATGAAAGTGGCTATAGTAACGAGAATAGAAAAGGGTATATGTTGAGCTGGTTTGGGCATGTACAAAAAATGAACGAGAAAAGACTGACTAAGAAAGTTTATAAGGCTAGTATGAATGGAACAATCGCAAGGGAGAGCAAGACCTAAGCAAAAGTTTCACGATCAGGTCGGAGACGTTCTGGACAAAGGTCAGGTTAAGAGTACCTTAAACCGGCTACCCCTCTGTGTATCTATGTATGTGTATATATAGACAAATAAGAAGGAAATGGAAGTTGCAGTATATTAGCTATATATTTTTATAATTTTTGTGTCTTATGAATGTAAAAATCTTATTTCTTACGAGCCATTTCCATAAAGCTATGTTTTGCAGTATATTATCATCCTTTTTCCCCGCAAAAACATCGTCACATTGTATTTTGTCTTATCTATTATATATTCAGTTCGGTATATACTTGATTTTAGTTATGCAGGATAGACTAAAGAAGCGGATCTGCAAGAGCTTCAAGCCAACGATTGACGAGAAACGATTAAAAACCGAAGAAAGTGACACACTCTGGGTCTCTGAGCCAATAAACTAGTAGCTGTACAAGTAGGATAGATTCGAGATATAGGGAAAGAAATAATTATTTATTTTGTTTGCAGGCGGACTCGAAACTAGAGGAGATGCTGTTAGAGTGTAGTGTGGCGGTGGAGTACGTGGACGCCGTGTTGTTTGATGAGCGCGAGTCGCTCGAGGACCCCGTCATATATCAGTTTCTGCAACATTACTATCCCAAGGTAAACTATCTACCACGTATACTCATTTTCGAGAGAAATTGTGGGTTTCTATATAAAAAACATCTTATGTGCTATTTCAGGACAGTGTATTTGTGTGTCCAGTTTCCTCAGAACCACGATTGAGTAATATATATTGAAATGTTTGACACTTTCAAATCTATACAAATAAATAAAATTGAAGTGTCTGTTTGTAATGTCAAAATAACAGCTTTTTATTTAATGCATCTCTTCTCTGTCGTCACACTCTTGGCAGAGTGGTCCTGGTCGTCATGACAGGGGTGGTGGCAAGCCTCACAATTCGCCGCCATTCCTCTCGTACTGTTGCTTATTTAATGCATATGAAAGTATATAAGGTACCTATAAGAAAATATCTATTTTTAAAATTTTTGTCTGTCTGTCTGTCTGTTTGTTCCGGGCAATCTCCGAAACGGCTGAACCGATTTTGACGGGACTTTCACTGGTAGATAGCTGATGTTATAAGGAGTAACATAGGTTACTTTGATTTTAGAAAAGAAATATGGTTCCGCGGCGACAAACACTTTTTAGTTACGCGGACGAAGTCGCAGGTATAGGTCGCGCATTTTATCTTGGCCGGATTGAAGTTAGCTACAAGATACGTTCGCGCATGTACAGCCACTAAGAAAATAGTTAAATGATTATATTTAAGCTTATTATCTTGAGGATGTAGGCAGAGACAAAGGAACTATTTGCTACTACTATATCGTATAAAATTATTTATACTTACAATTTCTCGAATTATTATTCATTAGCTCTTCAAAATCCATTTTATCAATTTAAATCTTCAAGCATTGCTTAGTTATTTATACCTACGGAGGAGGGTAAGAGCCAGAAGAGATTATACCAAAAAATTACATATTATCATGTATGACCAATGTATGAAAGCCCTCGTTCACAGTCTATTTTACAGGCCTTGTATTTAATAGATTAGTTGCCACTTGACAGATGATAGAAATTATTAATTAAATCAGATAGTTTGACCAACGTGCCAGCGTTCACATTCACAGTCAATTTTATAGACTCTACCTTTAGTAGATAGTATTTGGAACTATGCAAATGGTAAATTTACCTTCACATGTGTCATTGAAATGGAAGTTCGACTTAAGGTATAACTCAGCCTGATTGACAGCGGGTCTATCTTTTTTAGTCACTGTCACTTGAAGGTAACGTGGCAACACCCTCAATGAATAGTCCTTGCGATGTACTTGGTACATTTATATCCTCGTCGTCTTCGCTACTGGCCCAGTCACTTTCTGACTCCGAGCTGTCATCTGTCCCTACTCGTATTATAAATTCCTCGGTCATGGAGTCAATGACATGATCGCTTCGGCGGTAATTATCTTCGACCGCTTTATAACACCCTGGTCAAAATTATCCAGGCCGGTAATTGGTTTGGTTCTTACCCTATTCTTGCCAGGCGTTCGAAAGACAGATATAAAATTCGTAGACTGACCCTACTTCAGTATCCTCCGGACAGTCCTCTCCGAGGTGCCAGTTGCCTTGGCCACTCTTAAATGAACAGCCTTAAGATCGATCACGCCTTCTTCCCTCTCCTTCTTCATAAAGTCAGTGACATTAAAAATAATTTTCCTCGCCTGTCGGCGAAGAACGGTATTGCGCCTCGGCATTATTAATACCAAAGAAAGTCAACAACAAAAGTCAACAACAAAATTTAACAAGAAAACTTAACAACGAAACTAAATAACAAAAATAACAACAAACGAAAACAATATCAACTTGAGCACACGACTGTACGGAAGAGCGAGATAGTTACACCAACAACCACAAAGTGCTGACGAGTGACTGAAATAGCGAATCCATAAGCATTATGGCCGTGCAATTATGGATGTGCCACTTATTTTTCGCAACTTCTAATTTCTTAAGATTGTCTATGGCACTATTCCGATTATTTTAATCGATTAATAATTAATTGTAAATAAAGCCTAAACTGTAACACTAATCTAAGTTTAAATACTGTAAACACGTACAGTGTTATGTACATTGTATGTGTGAACAATATTTATCACACATTATAAAGAGCGATACATGTCGCCGATGATATAATTGTATCTTTCGTGTTCCTTCTTGAAATTAATAATTAACTGATAGTAAATAAAGATATGGAGGCAGCAATAACCTAATAGAGGTTCAAAGCCACGGTGCGCACCAATGTCTTCGAAATTGATTGTAAATGTATTTTTGAAATGATGTACGTATTTAATAATAATATACGGGCTCCGAAATAAAAGGCTGAAGGCGTAACCAGGAGTAACGCGGGGATGAATAAATAACGATATGGGTAAAGTTGACAGAATGATGGAAAAACTAAATAACTCTCATTTCGTCCAACTTGCACCCAAACGTCAAAAGCAGTCAACTGACATTTGCGCTAACACATACTTGTATATCGCGCTCTTTACTCGTTCTTAATATTGTTACTTACGAACGACATACGATTTTAATGTAATTTAAACCCTTTATTATATAAACCCTATATATATAATACAAAATAACGTAAAATCATGTGTGTTTAAAATTTCAATGAATACAAAGATTATTAAATGTAATAAACATACTTATGAATCGCAATTCATTGATCCATGTTACGTAATAATAATAGATGAATCAAGGCGAGCAAAGTAAATTGTTAATATGTTGTAACATTTAATGTAAATCTCTTAAAACATAATATGTTAATAATTTAAAGTATTTCATTTTGTACTATATTAAAACAATGAATATCATAGTCTTGATTTAACTGCTCAACTTAAAAATAGACTACAACAAAATAAATCATAATCTAAATCTGATATTTATAATATACAACATTATTTAATCGTAATCGATTAAATCGATTTTCCAGTATTTATGAAATTATTGGTACGCAACGAGAATGCATAGGTCAGTCACTAGCTGGTGTTACCGTCCCCGCACCCCACACCCTGTCACCAATTAGTTCCAAAAAACTGCACTGCGCAGCCACTTGTGACGAACTTCAATCCGGCCAAGATAAAATGCGCGTACTGTAACAGCTAGTTTACAATATTAGTATTTGTTTAGTTATTGAAACTCAAAATTAAATACGTTTTTCAATGGGTTTACGTGTATAGAAAACCTGTAAATGAACAGAAGGTAATAAAGAGAATATTATAAATATTGTATTGATATAGGATTTTTAGAGTGAGTGAAAAATCGGTGAGACGTAAAGCTACGATTATTTTTTGTAATGGGTTTAGCTATATTTAGTTTCATGGAATCATGTACCGATATTTCCTCCACGATTGGAGTTACCAAATATAGAATCGATAAGGAATACATAATAAATGTAAATGTTTATTTCAGTTGGGCGGCGGCGTGGTGGGCGCTGGAGGGGCGGGCGGAGCCGGCAGCACGGCTAGCTCGGGCGGCGGCGCGGCGGCCGCCGCCGACGCGCTCACCGACGAGTTGATCGCCGCCGGCCCGCGCGCGCCGCCGCGCGAGCTACTGCCGCGCGTGCGCGCGCTGGCGCTGCTCACGGCGCGCGAGCCGCTGCCACCCGCGCGCGCGCGCGACCTTCTTCGTGCCACGCGCGCACTGCACGCGCGTCTGCAGCTCGCCCCCGGTGAGTACCACACGCACGCAACGTTGCACGCGCCTGGCTACCGTACTAACCCACCTCGTGTATCCGCAGAGGAGGAAAGCTCGGAGCCCGAGAGTTGCCCCAGCACGGCCACGGTGACGCGCGCTGCGTCGGCGTCGGGCAGCGACGCGGACGACGCGGCTGACGAGCTGGGCGGCGAGGCGTCGTCGTCAGCCTCCGACTCGTGCCCGGCGCCGCGCGCCGCCAATCGCGCGCAGTTGGCGCACGCGCTGGCCACGTTGGAGGGGCTGACGGCGGCCGCCGCCAACATCACCGCCACCAACCCGCCGCCGCTGCTGACCCATGCGCACTCCCACGCGCACGCACACGCACACGCACATGCGCACGCGCCCGCGGATCCCTAGCCTACGAGCCTGCTGCTGGCGCTCACGCGCCTGTACTTCCCCAACTTATAATAATAGTTGTCGGACTGACTGCGCCGCGAGCGGTGAGCGTCGACGCCGACGGCCGGCGGCATCGGGACGATTTAGTTTAGTGTGGTGCGTTTTAGAATGTAACCGCGCCCATTGAGCCGGCGGACACATAAAATTTTACAATGTTCTGGAGATTATGCGACCGTTTGAAGACGGTCGCATCGTGTAAAGATCTGTGGCGTATGATATATCAGTAGTAAACTGTACGAGACTACAGTAGCGCGTGTACGATATGTTTTCTGTGAGATACATTGCTAGACTTTCGAAAAATATTAATGTTAAATTTGACATCTCATTTGAGAGCGCAAATGATGTGAAAATTGAAAATATTTTGGTTGTTTCTAATATTACGTGTAAGTTAATTGTATATATATATATATATATATATATATATATATATATATATATATATATATATATATATATATATATATATATATATATATATATGTATATATATATGTATTATATATATATATATATATATATATCTATACATACATATATAGATTTGTGATCGTTGCGTTTCAGTAAATATATTGTATGATGTATGATTATAATTTAATTAGGAATTGGAAACGATACAGTGATTTTTATAACTAAAATATTGACTCGCGTTTCGTAAAATGGAGTAGGAGTAAACAAAGTTCGTATTACATCGATGTTTAGAATACATTCCAAACTTATCATCACAAATGTTTAGGACTTTTACACCTAGGATATGAAGAAAGTAACTTGACCGTGTCTGCTCTGCGTCAGTCTCTATGTGTTACCATTGTACCATACAGACTAATACAGATTAGACTATAATAACTGCACTCTCATCAAAGAATGACAGCTATTCTTTATTGTATCGGTGGAGTTTATTATACAATTTGGTGAATTAGCATGTCATTATGATTACATCAGAGATTTTGTTAGTCATAGTAACCAAACTGTACTGCGCACAAGAGCTAAAAATTAAATCGCGGGCTCTTAACTAGTTGTTGTGCTTTAGCCTAATTTATTATTATACAGTAGATTACAAGTACAGTGTTAGGTTACTTCTTTAAAATATAAAATGATCCATCACAAACAGAGGCAAAATAATGTGTAACTAATCACTAGATCAACTACAGAGTATTTCCTAATATACGTTATTTATATATATACTAGATGTTCCCGCGGTTTCACCCACGTTTATCGTTACTGCGCCGCCCCCGTGGGTCGTAGCGTGATGTTCTATAGACTATGGCCTTCCTCGATAAATAGGCTATCCAACACTAAAATAATTTTTTAAATCGAACCGGCAGTTCCTGAGATTTGCGCGTTCAAACAAACAAAAAATCTCTTCAGTTTTATAATATTAGTATAGATTCGTATTTCTCTATTATTATACGTTATCCGTCGAATACCGATCCGACAGCGTATATTAATATGGAAGTCTAATCTGTCAACAGCCATATTGTGTAATGTTACGAGTCGACGTTAATTTTCTAATATCATTGTGGTGCTAATAATCAAATGTCTTAACAACTTGAGTCAATATTTATTTTATTCACAATGTAATACAAGTGTTCTGTCCGCTTTGCAAGAAAATATTTTAACTAATAGTTTAATTAGAATTTTATCATTAACAAATGTAAGCAGCGCAAGAATAGTCTTCTTTCTTTTTTGTGAATGCAGTGTCCACTTAGAATACACAGGCAAGTTGAAACGAAAATTTTAATGTAATAGTATGTCCATTAAGTGATTTTTATAATGATTCAACATGACTGGTAAAGTCATGGTTATTTTAATTTGTTATGAGCCCAACGCACTTCTGCCTATTTTTTATGCTAAATGATAACTTAGGTAATTCTTACAAATGCGAAGTGTGTAAGTGTCTTGTTTATTATATTATAGTATTATTTTATTTTGGGTGTTTTCTAGCTTTCCTAATTTGTACGATACCTGGAAAACACCCAACATTGAATCGAACTCAGCTCAAGCTGCACACTTTCGATTTACAAAATTTTTATGTTACGCCAATTGGTGAGCTAAGTTCACTTGACAGTAGTAAATCCGCTAGCGTCGCACCGTAGACACAGCAGTGTGCGCCGGGCTGAACTAAACATGACTGTGTCATCTCCTTAGATTAGAATACCGTATGAGTAGTTCTCTGGAACATCAGTCAAGTTTCACAGAGTTACTATGTAGTTGTGATGTGTTGTACTTTTATTTATTTAATTTGTAAGAAATTATTATTCGTTTGGCGGCTGTAAGGTACTGCAAGATTGCTTTTTTACACGCGACGTAGAAAGTAAATTAGGAATCTTACAGTAGAGAAAATTTTGTACTTGATAATATAACGTCATGTCTAATTTTACAAAATATTGAAAACTTTTGTCATTGTACATCGCTAGGTAGCCTTTTTTCTCAGATTGCAGCTTTATAAAGCAGAAGTACGATTTTAATACAGCTAGATGTTTATATCTTCTTTTTACTTTAACCGCTACTATTTACTTAAATAATAATAAACGTAAGAAACTCTATGCTCATTAATATAAGGAGTAAATGTGTATTTCTCTCTTCCGAGTTATATGTATATTCTCTGCCAGGAACTCGTAGAATTCTTATATAGATAGCTATAGCTTTCAACCATTGATCGATCCAATAGATATCTGACCTTACGAGTCACGTTTCAAGCGAGTGTATTGTGTCAACCCACTTATAATTTGACACACCATTCGAACCTAAGTATTCGGATCGCCATCAATAATGTCCCTAGACCTCGAACCGGCCTGTGTTAGCGGCTACAACGAGGGCTAGCGTGGTGTCTATTGGCATCGATCCGAGGTTGATCTGTGCTTGCAACTGACGTGCATTTCTTAGTGTTTCTAACTATATATCGTACCTACGTGTGTGTGACTGTCGCAAAATTGATGTGTGTCAAAATTATAATAATTATTGTACATTTAGGCTGTGAGCATTTTGTTAATTTATCTTAAATAGTATACTCTAATTAGTCAAAAATGGATACCCCACCCCGCTTCTAGTGTCTAAGTATGGAGATGCTAAACGACATGATAAGCAAATCACCCGTCCAAGGCGCGTACTTTTTTATTTTTTTAGCGGAATTATAAATATTAGGCCAGTATGATTTGATAGTTGTATCTAGAAATTCTTCCCTAATTCTAATATCTGTATAAATGTTTTATCTCAAAGTATATTTGTGTAAATTGTAACACCCCAAAATAATCTATTCTAATCGCTGTCATCGGTGTTACAAGCTCATTAGATGGCAACACACAATCACATACACTGCCCTGTTCAATAAGAATATAAATATTTAGTAAATGTAAATGCTATAATCACACGTCGTGTAGAATATATGAATCATATTATTTGTATATAACGACCTCACCTGCAGATTGTTACAAAGGAACCTGTCCATTTTATATCTTTATAGTGAACACTAGCATGACCTATTTACGCTATAGTCCATCACAAACTAGTTGTCGTTTAGGATGTTTCACAGTGAACATAAGTGTTGTACGTAAATCACCAATGTATTTGTAATCTCTCGAATATCGTTCGTCCCCACACAAGTGCTCGCGTCACCAACCGTGGGTATGCCTATCTCGTCTTAGCTTATGTGTGTACTATTAGAGAGCAAGAGACGGGTAGAGTGCCGTGTCCTCGTTTTGTCATTGACTGATGAGTGATGATCGACAGTAATAATGAAATTGTCCACGGTACTCGCCGTGTGCGCTTGTGTGCGTGTCAACGCTACTTCAACAAGCGTACCAATTTTGTAGCTGCAAATAGTTGCATGTAGATTTCGCTATCGAAACAAAGCAATAATGTTCGACGAATTAATCAATAGTATATTGTCGCAATTTTTCATAATAATTTGTATTTTTATTGGTGTACCTATAATATTGTTATAGATAATGATCACATAATATGACGTATTGTGTTACAATGCCGTGCGGAGTGGCCTCGCGGTGAGGTGGCAGTCACTGGGACAGTTTTATACTGGGGTTATGAATGTAATGTGGTGCTATCAATTTGATCGGAGTGACTGGAACATAAGACAAAACATGTATTTAAGTTTGTCCTGTTTTAGAGCTTATTAATATATACAACTTAATATAACTATGCTGTAATTATCTTTATTAATTTTAAGATTATAATTTGTTTGTATCGAGATGTGGCGTGAGACGACGACGCGAACGTTTGGCGGTACTTAATGTGCTCACTTTGTACCCCATTACGTTTTTGGCTTTGAATTTGTGTATTATAATAAAATGTGTTACTGGAACTAGAGTTTCGGTCGAATATAACTGTGTTATTGAATACAATTTGTGAAAATTAATGAAAATACTGTAAATCGGACTGGAAAGCCAAAGTAAACAGTATTTTATACAATTGACTTTTTATTTGTAACGTACTTCTTAACTAATATATAATAATTGCTAATTCACTTTCACTGATCGCTCATTCTCGTTTGTTTCCTGAAATCTCACCTTGCTCTTGTTTAAAGTTAGAACGCGATCGTTACGTTTCGAAGCCCTAAATAGATCTTTACAAGATATTAGGAATAATAATTGTCAAATGGGAGGAGTTACTGTATTGTTAGCAGGCGATTTCCGGCAGACTTTACCAGTAGTGCCCAGAGGAACGCGAGCGGACGAAGTTAAAGCGTGCGTGAAGCGGTCTCATTTGTGGCCTTCAGTGACAAAACTGAGCCTTACCAAAAATATGAGAGTCCACCTGAGGCGAGATGATAGTGCCGGACAGTTCTCAGACCTGTTGCTTAAAATAGGAAAGGTGATTTCTCGGCACTGGATAATAATATAATTCTCCCTACAGAGTTAGGTACAATTGTTTCCACTGTAGAAGAGCTTATAGCTAAAATTTACCCAATCATTAATAATATTAAACCTGCAGAATGGTTATGCAAGCGTGTCATCCTAGCACCAAAAAACGAACAAGAGGCTTGTTCGTCATAAATGAAATATTTTTGAGATCATTTGACGGGGTCGAATATTAATATACGTAAATCCGTCGACTCAGTGACAAAAACCGATGATGCCATTAATTATCCTGTCGAGTTCCTGAATACACTGAAGCCTCCCGGTCTCCCAACTCACATATTAAAATTGAGAGTTGGCACGCCAATTATGTTGCTGCGCAATATAAATCCACCAAAATTATGCAATAGCACCAGATTGCAAGTGAAAACATTGCATCGCAATGTAACCCAGACAACTATACCTACTGACCAGTTGTTCTCGAGGAGAGTCTGTATTTATTCCTAGGATTCCCCTAACACCATCAAATTACCCCTTCGAATTCAAGAGTGTGCAGTTTCCCATCAAAGTCTGCTTCCCAATAACCATAAACAAAGCTCAAGATCAAACTCTTAAGGTAGCAGGAGTAGACTTGAGAGAAAGCTGCTTCTCCCACGGCCAGTTGTATATGGCATGCTCTAGAGTAAGCGCACGGTGTAGCCTGGTGATTCTAGCACCCGAAGGAAAAACAAAAAATATTGTTTACAAAGAAATACTGCGGTAGGTGTAGTATTTCGATTTCGTTGTAAAAAGATAATACCCCCGTGTAACTTTAACCAGATCAAAGGCCGAGCTTCGTGATCATAAAATATAATAAAATTTTATTTTATTTTCATGTTAAATTTTATAAGTATTCAAACATTTTAACATAATAATTTATATGCTATAACAAAATTAATAATGTAAAAAACCAATTAAAATCCTATTAGAACCATTTTCGACTTCTATGCGGCCGAAGTCGCGGGCAAAAGCTAGTCAATAATAAAATGTTTAAGGTAGCATAAATAAAACAGGTACGTACTCCTTTCTAATTCTTTTTTAATTTAACTAACTTACTCTTAATTTCTACAGGAAAAGTATCTATGGCTTTATAAGCACACTCTAAACAAAAAGTTTTGGTATAAAACAGGCTGCATTCTTTGTTAATGCATACAGTTTTGCCACACACTGTACAATCTGCACCAAGTACTAATATTTCTCCTTTCCCTGGAGGGCTGAATGGGTCTTTCATCACATAGCTGGGACATTTGAGGATTATATTTCGAGAGAATGGTGGGTTGGTGCCTTTGTATTGAGCTTTTTCATCCAGGTCACATGAAGCACACTTAAAATCATATATTATCTGCACAGGCTCCTCTTTTTTTTTTGTTGCCTCCATTATCACTAAAACAATAATATATAAAACATTACCTTACTTATAAATTATGGAATATAATAATATAGAAGCAAATCATAAAAATGTGCCTTGTGGATATGGCAACAAGTATGTGTGTATACAAGATGATGTGTCTTGAAATTGTTGACCATACAAACATTCAAGTAAAACAACTGAATAAATATGTCTCATGATATATAAATGACTAAGATTGATATTTTTAATTGTAACTAGCAAAGATATTAGTCACCTTGAACCCTTTAGAAATGATAACAGCAATAAGATATGTTTTCTGCAATATTCTTCTTATAAGAACTTAATAGACAAGTAACATTTCTTTCTAGATATTTCTAAAGTATAAAATAAAACAATTCATGGGGTTAATAGTCATAAAATGTTAATTATAAATAATAAACTAAAACAATTTGCTATCACATAATTATAATATTACCTACAATATATTGAAGTACTTGGAAAACAGTTTTGTGAATCATCATTCAAGTTTCACAGTAGCTTTTTCTTTAGGTGCTTCAATAGGCCACCAACTGGGTTTTATTATTTCTACTGGGTACTTGCCAATCTTTACAACTTTGGCTTCCAACGCTTCCTTAATTCTAATTAAACCTAAACCGTAACCATTAAACCAAGTCTTGAGTTTTCCTACATTAGACTTTGGCTTATCATCAGCTGAGATCACAGAGTCCATTTCTATTTCACCATCAAATACATCTGTAAATCTGAAAGGCATTATCCTTTTCCTTACAACACCAGTATGGTGCACTCGGGCAGTCAATTCTTGACCAATATAACAGCCTTTGTGAAAACTCACTCCATGCAGATAATCACAGTTAGCTTCAAGAGGAAAACAGACCCCTGGAGGTAAGTCTTCAGCACCTTCACTGACACCTAACTTGTATCTCAAAAATTTATATCCTGTTTCATCATTAGCTATGACTGTATCAAATCCCAGGGTCTCTTGCACATAGCTTTCATTTACTTTAGTTGATACTATGACTCTATGTCCTAAATCTGACAGTCGTGGGTCTTTGTATACATTTATATTCTTTCCTTTATCAGCTGTGGTATCCACAACAGTTTCAGTCGGTGAGACTAGTGCAAATACTTGAAGGTCTGCTCCTTTATCACTAATTTCGACATTTCGTTTTAATTTATAAATTTTTAGGTGCTTCTGAAGTAAACTAAGAACCTTTTTATCACATTCTAAATAGAAAGAATCATTGCCTTTCCCTTTGTGTATAAGGGTATCGTACAAGACTCTGCCCTTATTATTCAGAAACATTGCGTACATTGAGCTTGCGCCTTCTTCGAAATGTTGCATATCATTCGTAATAAGGCCTTGTAAGAATGTTGGTGCATCATTACCGTTGACTTTCAGCAAACTTCGGCTTTCCAATGGATACAAAATAGATACCGGGTTACGACGGTGCACATTCCTAAAAAAAAGTCTATACATATTTTGTTGGAAGAAAAGTCTCTTTACCTGATACATATTTTTTGTTATTGATCTAATTCCTTATATAGTTATAGTACTCTTGAGATCTATGTAACACAAAAAAATTTACGCAAAGTACGTCTGAATTTTGTTTTCATTCTGTCAATGTTTAAATTGACAATTGACAGCTAGCTGTTTCTGACATTTGCCAAACTGACAACAATAACGTTCAAAACCACAAGTTATAAGAAGTTAGTTGGTACTTCGTAACGCCATAAAATAAGTCTCGCGTTGTGCACCCAACTTTAATAATACAACTAAATTTAATAGGTTATGGACCGAATTGCCGATAGGTTTGAGTTCTTATTACATTTAGGCAAAATATGTTGTTGATAATGCTTATTAATTAATTGAACCGAATGTTTTACAATCGAATGGGAATAAAAACAATGTTATTTGGGGAGAACGAGATGCTAATCAAATATTGTTGTATGAAAGATTGTGTAATTCTGTTGTGTATCTAATTGACTGCCCGTTAGAATTATTTATGTAAATGTACAGATTCAATGTGTAGGGATCCACAACATATTGTTATGTTAGATCACATATATGATAAAATTATTTGTGTACCTACTTAAGGAATCTGTCGAGCGTACAGCTATAGTGATTAGGAATAGAAATCACAAACCATTGATAGGATGGAATAATTATATAAGAAGTGCTCACTGTGAAGCCCGTCTTGCGTTTCAGTTATGAAATTTAAATGGTAAGCCGTCTTTGGGGCATGTCTATGACAACATGCGTGATACGCGAAAAAAGTTTAAGTGTGCTTTAATATGGTGTCGCAACAATCAAACCCAGATCAAATTAAATATATTAGTAAAGAGCCATGAAAAGAAAGATTTTGGAAAGTTTTGGAAAGATACAAATAAAATGAATCCCAAACCGAGTCTTCCAGTGAGTGTAGCAGGACAGTGTAGCCCTTCGGACATAGCAAATATGTTTATGAAACAGTTCAAAGTTAATTCATCTTTGAAGTCAGCTGTGCCAAAGTTATCGTCGTTGCCTGATGTTGATGGCTTTCCTATGGAGCTCAATGTAAAGTTTACTGTCAAGGACATTGCCGATATGATCAAAAACATGACTAGTGGAAGGTCTCCAGGGCATGATCACCTAAGCGTTGAGCATCTGCGATATGCTGGAGAACATTTGCCGAGGTTATTGGCTATTTTATTTACATTATGTATGAGTCATACGTACCTGCCGGGTGACCTTATGAAAACAATTGTTGTAACCATTATAAAAAATAATACTGGTTATGCTGCGGAACCCTTTAATTACAGGCCAATCTCATTAGCCACTGTTATACTTAGCTAAAGTGCTGGACTGTCTTCTTGATACACACATGGCGAGCCGTATTACACTCCATGACGCTCAGTTTAGGTTCAGACCCGGCCTATCTAGAGAAAATGCCATTCTGTGTCTCAAGGAGACCGTAGAGTACCATGCAGCCAGGAGTACACCAGTTAATGCCTGTTTTCTTGATTTATCCAGAGCTTCTCTCTTCTTCTTCTATTGGTATCTTATTATACGCTTTGGGAAAAGATGTGCAGGGAAACTACCGTAGACAACTCGGTGATCTCTCTGTTAAAGTATTGGTATAACAACCAAACCAATTGTGTGAGATGGGCGGGAGCATTATCTGATATGTATGGGTTGGAGTGTGGTGTGAGACAGGGGGGGATAATCTCACCACGCTTTTCAATCTATATATCAATCAACTGATCGTTGAACTCAGCAACACTATCAGGCAGCTGATATTGAGACAATTTTTATTCTTCAAAAGCGTGCAGTACGTGGCATTTATAATTTAGGACCACGAGTTTCCCTGAAAGATCGATTTAAAGAAATAGGCATACTTACTGTTGCGTCGCAATATATATTTGCTAACATTATGTTTATTAAGTAAACATAACATTTACTTATATAATAAGAATAGTGATATCCATAACGTAAACACTAGAAATAAGCATAAGTTAGTAGGCCCATATCATCGTTTACATAAAGTTCACAATACATTTGCGGGACTCGGTACACGTTTTTTTAATAAATTACCTATTACTATAATTAATTTACCATTGTTTAAATTTAAAAACGCCGTTAAAAAACAACTTATTCGGAAGGGTTATTATTCAGTCAACGACTACTTAAATGACAAAAACTCATGGAGTTAGTTGCTTGTTGCATACAGGATTCAAAGATCTGTATTACTTATAAGTCAATTTAAGCCTTTGCATAGTCACAAAGTGTAAGTGTATGCGCCATCATGCCATCTTACTGTCTATTTTAGATTTATATTAAATAATATATCTTAGCTCAAATTATTTCCTCTCTATAATATTATTAAGTTATTATTGTTATTATCTTTAGTTTTTTATAGTCAGTAGTATATGGCATAATGGCTGTAACACCTTGTTAATCTGAGTTGTAAAATACTGAAATTATATTTAACTGGCGATTTAAAAGAGTGGCCGTGAGTTTCTTGCAGGTTTCTTCTCATAGGCTCTACCCTTTGCCTGAACCTAGCAACTAACCTAAATGTAGCTTCAGTAACTTAGTAAACTCACTAACCTATATACTTTGACGTTCATAAGTGTTACTTTGTGACCTAAATGAATAAATGATTTTTGACTTTGACTTTGACTTTGACTAATGTCGGTTGTCACATTGACGGCATATCTATACTTATAATAAAACTGTAGAGAGGTCAATTGTACATTGAATATATATTCAAAATTAATATTGGAGGATGAATGGTGATCGATACTGATGACAAAAATGCAATCAGTAAATTTTTTGTCTGTCTGTCTGTCTGTCTGTCTGTCTGTATGTGCACGCATGGGTCAAAAACTACTGAAGGGATTTTAACCAAACTTGGTACGATTGTAGTCCATACTCCTGGGCAGGTTATAGGCTATATAACATAACGCTAAGACACATAGGAGCTGAGCAGTGACGATAAATTTGAAGCAAGTCGGACCAAAATGCGCTTTCGAGCTCTTATCCTCGCATACGTTGATCATACACCAAAAGTATGTATTACAAAGATGATGGTCTTCAAAAGATCTACAAAAAAGTCCTTAATAGTATATATCTATCTTTTATAAATTAGCCACAATAACGTGTTTAATCGTTAGGCATTTCTTCAAAGTGTATTAAAATACATAAATATATTGTATTTCACATATATATATATATATATATATATATATATATATATATATATATTTATGAAACTCCCATATTCAAAAAGTACACTTTAATATATATATTATAAAAAAAAATATAGGAATCGGTTTATAAACACACAAGATATAGATGAAATAAAACTTTCAAATCTCGCCGCGCCAGTATGGGTACGGCTATACGGTTGATTGTTGTTTAACGCGCGAAACGGCCATCCGCTGCATTTATAAAAAGGCGGGGGCGCTCACGCGCCGACTTCACTCACATTTTGTTTGTTTGGTTGAACGCGGTAATCTAAGGAACTACGGGTAAAAATTAGAAAAATATTTCAGTGTTGGATAGCCCATTTATAGAGGAAGGCTATAGGCTATATAACATCACGCTACGACCAATAGGAGCGGAGCATAAATGAAAAATATTGCAAAAACTAGGAAAATTCTCTTATGTGAAGCAGACGAAGTTGCGCGGGTCAGCTAGTGCATAAATAATATAAGTTATGCCGATGATATGGTGTTGCTGAGTCCATCGATCAGCGGGCTCAGACGGCTCCTAAGGATGTGTAAAGCTTATAGGGTGGCCCATGGGCTTAGGTATAATGCCAAAAAGAGTGAGTTACTTGTGTTCAAGACGGGCACCAAATGTTACTCGAACATGCCACAGGTTCCAATTAATAATACTCCGCTAAAAAGAGTCACTGAGTTTAAATACCCGGGTCACTGGGTCACCGAAGAGCTTAATGATAACATGGATATTGAACGGGAGCGCAGGGCGCTGGCAGTCTGATGTAATATGTTGATCCGTAGGTTTGCACGGTGTACCAAAAGATGTCAAAATAACTCTTTTTAGAGCCTACTGTCAGACATTCTACACGTGCAGTCTGTGGGTTCATTATACGCAGAGGGCTTACAGCGCTCTGCGTGTTCAATATAAAAACGCGTTCAGGATGCTGGCTGGGCTGCTCCGCTATTCCAGCGCTTCTGGGATGTTTGCGGAGGCAAGAGTAGATGGTTTTCATGCCATTATCCGCAAACGGTGCTACGCAGAATGCGTGGTAGCTCACACAGCTTGTTAAGCACATTGTTTGATCGGTGGGACAGTCCGATTTTGGGACGCTGGATACGACTACACATGACGTAGACAGTGTCCAGAAACCGGGCCTGTCTCATAATATTACGTATGAAATTGATATGTTATTAACTCTCGGTTAAGGATTTTGTCTAGTACTAATACTTTACCAGGGGTCTGCAATAAATATTTATTATTATTATGATTATTATGCATCGATTGGTGTTTTAAACTAAATGATGTGCTGTTTTATTTTGATAGTTATGTTGTCACTTATCGGTGGATTCAGTAATATGACTTCATGGACAGAAGTCGTATTCACTATCGTTGTGCCATCAAAGCAATTCCTTACCTAGTTAAAATTAGTTCGAGGATGTTGCAGGAAAATCCGTTTTTACTTATAATGTATAATTAAATTTTTCGCTTTCACTAAAATTTTGGTGTTATCCTGGTCATTGTCAGTTGCAAATTTCTGAATGTTTCAATAAATGTTCGATCATAGGATAGCTCGCAACTACCTACTATAAAAAATATTACAAAGACACTGAGGAAGTATGACAAAATCAAAACTGAATGGCTGTCTGGCTTGAAAAAGCAATAGCTGTTTCTATTACTGCATTATATGCTGTGGTTTCCAATTATTGAGAAACAATTTCAAAAAAGATTCAACAGCGTTATAAATTTAATGTAGACATAATGATTGTGGCGTATGTATATACGCACAATCAACATATAAGTTTCTTAGGAACCTGGAATCGAACGGAGCATCATACGTCTAGCCGCGCCGAAACCAAGCGGCGCGCGAACGCGATCGAACGGAGCATCATACGTCTAGCCGCGATGAAACCAACTGACGAACTACCGACGCGCGAAGAGGCCATCTGCATCATCAGGGGTTCTTCTCGTAGACCCGTACAGGGTCTCGGGGTAACCAGACCAGGCCGTGGGCCTGTCTTGGTGGTGGTCGTCGCCGCCTGCTAATACAGGCGGGTCATTGGGGTGGGCCCGTGGGGGCTCGTTGGTCAGTCCGGGCCGGGTCGTCATAGCAGGTGGGTAGCGCAGCTAGCGAGGTCCAGCCCGCACGGGTGAGTCCCGCGGGTGACCAGCGTGCCAGCAGCGCTCGAGTCGTGTCTGATGGGTCCCTCCTGCACATGGCGAGGTCGAGCTCCTCGGGAAGAGTTTCCCGGGGAGCACCCGTCAGGCAGCGTCAGGGAAAAGCCATCTGTTCTTATAGTGGCAGTATTTATTCGCACGCACACAGGCTCAAGAACTCCTCGTAAATGTTAGAATTTTGTTTACTTGTTGCCGCTTGGTGTAAATGAATATTGTACACATTAATGCTAGCGTTACTTGTATGAACGATAAATGGGATATAAGAAGGCGTAAAAAGTGAAAATATATTCTCAGTTGAATCAGTCTAAGTGTTTCATTATAACCCTAACGGTTACCAGCTAAGGACCTGGCTTATGCCCGCCGGCTGGTAATGCGTTAAAGATAAATATACTTAGTATTGCCTTATTCTCATAGTGCGTTGAGACGGCTGTCTCGTGAGTGGTTGAAGATCGGACGCCGTTGTTCCTGCCAACGGCTTGAAGTACCTACCTTCTGTGGTAGGTACAGTATCTACTTTATACCATCAAACGCCTCGGGGTTGTTATGAAGAAATGCCATCGACGTATTAAAAGTGCCTTATAATCGGCAAACTTGACTGCCTCGGTGAAGCAGTGGTCCCGGGTCGGGCAAAGCATTAAATTTTTGTATAGAAATTCTCATCAGTCCCTGGGCCTCTGCTTAGTAAACGACAATAGTCTCACCCCTTATTACGTGGGATCTAAAATAAATTGCTGCCGATATGTGGGCGTAATACATATTTACCTACCCCGTCAGGAATATAGGCGTGAGACTAAATATGTATAATGGGCAATGTTCCCTTTGTAGTACCGCCCCAAGATTATCTTCTGCTTATATCCAAGGGAAAGGTGTCCTACTTCCCACTCAAATTTTGCCAGATATGTATCAGTTCCAAACTAGGAAGCGAATCCATTGCCACATTGCCGTTAGCCGGCTAGGTTCCAGATAAGATGCTGCTTCTGATCAAGTAACAAAGATCAAACAAATCAATCTCAATAACATCAGGTATTTGTTCAAGATAATCGAACTCTTACGACTGGCGTGATGTATTCTTACGCATATGTTATTTAACCAAACAGGAAATTAGTAAATTAATAATGCATTTATTAGTTAAATTATAAAAAATAATTGTCATAAAATAATAAACATCTAAAGTCTTAAATAAATCTTGTACAGCACAAGCATTTTAGGTAAATATGTATACTTACTTAGAAGACATTAAATTTGTTTAAATACAAATTAATTAGTACCTACCCAGTAAAAATGCACATTAAAACTGTCAATAAAAGCGACGAAGATATACCTACGATACAGGTAGGTACAGGACGAAATAATA
Source organism: Catocala sponsa (assembly GCA_963564715.1). Classification (NCBI taxonomy): domain Eukaryota; kingdom Metazoa; phylum Arthropoda; class Insecta; order Lepidoptera; family Erebidae; genus Catocala; species Catocala sponsa. Next base: position 10,066,488 of record OY751345.1, on the reverse strand, counting down.
TGTTACAAATTTAAAGATCGAAACCACAATGAGCGGCGATGCTTGGTAGCGGAGCGCAATACCATTTATTTATATTTCTTAGTGCGTTTTTCCTTACTGATTTGATAATAAAGCACAGCTCCGCTCCGCTGTAGGGAAGCTCAGTGTGTTTGCAGCTTAACAGTAAATAGTGAAGCAAGTTGGAAGTCTACTGCTGACTGTCAAGGCGTTCTTGTGTCGTGTACGCCATCTCAATGTTCTCAGTATGGCGCGGAGTTGAATTCTTCACTGGGGTAACCAGGAGCGAGGTAGGTGCAGTAGCGAGGTAGTCTCCTTGTTCGACGGAAGCCGTCACCAGTTCCGTGGTAATAGTCGGCTCGGACGTAATTGAGGCGTTGTCTCCCTTCATGGGCGAGCTCTGGTTCGATCGGAGCACTTTATGAGACTTTTTCAAATAGGGAATGATTTTCTGTAAAATAAAAAGAAACAAAAAGCATCGTTCATAAAAATATGTGCAGTGGCGTGCATAAACCCTTAGAGTTTGTAGGGACACATGTTTGATATTGCTATCTAAGCATATATATATATGTAATGCATAATGCATTAGTGTGTGTGCCTACGTGCGGCTGCGACCGTAATCATATAATAAGTTTAGTCGCATTAAAGCATCCAACTTGAACTCTTGTTTAGTGTTATCATTTTACGCTCCTATACACAGTACCTAAGAACACACATAACACATACAGACTAACGTTCTAAAAGTTTAAGGATAAGGTAACCTCGACATGACTACGTATTTAAATTTAACAGTGAAATTCGTCTTTCGTCACACAATAGTGTATAGGGTCAAGATCTGTCTTGGATAAGCTCGTCAAAGTATGTACAATGAAGGCACGTCAGTGCTGCATTTAATATTACTAGCGGTCGCCTAGTGCTCGAAATTCGACCAAAGTTTGCCTATAAGATATTGCTGATATAATAATATATATTGACATTATTATGTCATATATGTAACCATAGTTACGCGCTTCGACTGCGTGTGTCAAATGCATGGTTGTGTGCGTGTAGTGGTTTTTCATTAATTTAATGTATTTTTAATGCACATTTTATATAAATATTAGCATTCGTCACTTCTTCTCTGTATAAACTATAAGTGTGCGAAATTTCATATTTCTCCGTCCGCCCAATTTTCGTAAAAAGGGATCCAAAGTTTTCGCTTCACGTATTAATATATAGATTAGTTATTCTAATTATGCAAGGTGGCCTTTGAGCTTATAAATTAATGTATCACTACCTACTATCAACAATATCACAGTCCCAGTCAATTCTGTCTAACACAACCATGAAGCTGGTTATAACTGTGACCACGCAGAGGTCTCGAGTTCGATCCCAAGATGCGCATCTCTGACTTTTCGAAGTAATGTGTGTATTAAATAGTTAATTATCACTTGCTTTAACGGTGAAGGAAAACAATGTGACCTGCATGTCTAAGAGTTCTCAATAATCTTCTCAAAGCTATGTGAAGTCTGCCAACTCGCACTGGGCCAGCGTGGTGGACTATGGCCTAACCCTTCTCACACTGAGTCGTCTCCGCCTCGCGGGCCTCGTGGCCCGTGCCCAGCAGTGGGACAGTTTAATATAGGGCTGATTATAATAAATGAATACCTACTTCGTCATTGCGGAAATTTATAGCAGTCGCTGAGTTTCTTCTTTGTTACGCACATAAATGCCCAAGTAGACATTACGGTTGCAATCGAATGGTAGGCAATAATATTCGAATGTGGGATTGTAATTTTGATATATTCATAACTAGATTTTGCCCGCGGCTTCGCTCGCCTAAGTGTACATAGGTTTGGTTAAAATAGTAGATACTATTTTAGGATGATGAAAGGGACCCTACGCCCTTTTTCGTACCCTTGACAACGTGGATATGAAATTTCATGATGATTGGTCGAGTAGTTAATGCGTGAAACAAACTCACATTCACATTCATAATATTATAGTTAGGACGAGAATGTGAGTTTCGAGATTGCTAATACGATCATTATGAAATTTTGTATACACTTTGTCTGGGGTGCAGAAAAGGACATAGAAATCCAGAAAAATACTGTTATTAAACTAACCTAACCTACATTTACGCGAGCGAAGCCGCGGGCAAAAACTATTTTATAATTTTAGTTAGATTGATAGTTTTTGGTTGAGACAGACCTCTTGCGGGTCCTGTTTGAGGTAGATGCTGGTGCGTCGCACGACGAAGTCCGGCGCGGTGAGGCAGCGCGCCAGCAGCAGCGCGGCGGCGCACGCCCAGCTGGCCCACACGCCGGCACACGCCGCGCGCGTCAGCCCCGTGCGCGCGCCCATGCCCCACGCCACAGACGCGTTCCAGTTGCGCGCTAGGTACGGCTCCACCGCCCAGCAACTACAACACACATCGACATTAATAATGCACACCTATTTATTATGCAAAGGTATATAACATTTATTTTAAAGGTATGTTTTAAGTCCCAAATGAGCTGTCCGTCTAGCACAAAATTATCTGAGAACTTTGCTGGCAGCCAAACCTAATACCTGCTATGGACAGCCCATGTATCGATTCCGGGCCGAAATCAATCGAAAATATTTTTTTTATACCACTAATGTGGCAAACAAGCATACTGGTCCACCTGATGGTAAGTGGTCACCGTAGCCTATGGACGCCTGCAACACCAGAGGTATCATTTGTGCGTTGCCGACCCTTTAGGAGATAAGTAAGTGGGAAGGATAATGAGCGGGAAGGGGGAAGAGGGTGATTGGGCCTCCGACACTCTCACTCACCGAATGAAACACTACAGTAGGAATACTGGTATTTCACGTCGATATTCTGTGAGAGGGTAGTCCTTCTCCGGTGGAGCCGGCCCATTCATGCTGAAATCAGCAAGGCTCTACTACTACTAAACTATCTACTTTATGCCATGAAATCGACAAAGCAGTGGGAACTAAAGAAAATATGTCTTTTATTGTTATGTCAATAAGGACATGTCATAGTAGATATATTTTTTTAATTTGATTACTCATTGGTACAAAAATATCACAGTTATTAAATACTAGATGTGCCCGCGGTTTCACCCGCGTTTATGATTACTGCGCCGCCCCCGTGGGTCGTAGCGTGATGTTATATAGCCTATAGCCTTCTTCGGAAAATGAGCCATCCAACACTAAAAAAATTTTTCAATTGGGACCAGTGTTTTCTAAGATTAGCGCGTTCAACCAAACAAACTCTTCAGCTTTATAATATTACTAGATGTTCCCGCGGTTTCACCAGCGTTTATCGTTACTGCGCCGCCCCCGTGGTTCGTAGCGTGATGTTATATAGCCTATAGCCTTCCTCGATAAATAGGCTATCCAACACTAAAAGAATTTTTCAAATTGAACCAGTAGTAATCACGCAGAATAAACCAGGAGAAACATCGTTTGTACTATGTCTGTAATGGGTAATTATTTTGCTGCAATGTTATTTTAAAACTGCGATATCTCCTAAAATATTCATTGAAATCGTATCATGTAAAGGGCAATTTAGTTTTAAATTAAATACTTGTGATGAATAACGTATTTATTTGGATAAGGATTAATATCATGTTTATAATAATGATGCTAAAAAATAATGCATTATTTGCGAAGGTATTCGCAAATAATGCATTATTTTAGAACAAATTTGGTTAGCATAAAAATGGTTATAGTGAGCCAACCTTAAAAGATATATGCTGTCACGGACTTTTTTTTAGAAATTTTAATGGGGAACAATTCTGTCATATATAATTTTTGCGAAACTTTAACTGTTTACGCAGCGCACGCAGCGGAAGCTCTCAAAAGGAAAAAATACCCGCCGATTTTGAAACATTCTTCATTGGTGCTCAGCTCTTATTAATCTTAGCGTGATGATATATAGCCTATAGCCTTCCTCGATAAATGGGCTATCTAACACTGAAAGAATTTTTCAAATCGGACTAGTAGTTCCTGAGATTAGCGCGTTCAAGCAAACAAACAAACAAACAAACGAACAAACAAACTCTTCAGCTTTATAATATTAGTATAGATTTGTGAGCTTACTGACGGTATAATCAAAGCTGATACATTATAGCAGCTAATATACTTACGTAGTCGAATTCGTGATATTAGAGAACGCTTGGCAGAATGCGTGCATCCCTCCGTTGGTGAGGGTGAAACTGTGGCCAGTGAGGCCCACCATCACTAGCGCGAACAGCAGCGCCGGCGCCAGGATGCGCCAGGGTTGCGTGAGCCTAACCAAATAAACTTTGTTAGTTGTTAATATTTCATATAATTCAGTTCAGTTACTTACTAGACATGAGAATAAGACGAAGAAGGACTAAGCCAATTACACTCTATCTAATTTAATCCATGTCAAGTACCATAGAAGTTTGGGAGTTCATCGTTCGTTTTAATAGTGATCAATAACATCGTGAGCAAACCTATTTGTTTGAGAATTCTCCTTAAGGTGTGCGTTGTCTGTCAACCTGCATTCGGCGTTTAGCTTGGTAGACTATGGGCCTAGCCTTTCTCATACCAACAAGTTAAGCATGCCTAATAGCAGGACAGTTTATTAACTTGACTGTTAATTATTAAGATTGGTTAAATGTTTAAATTGCTGAAAGTTAGTTTGTCGGACACTCTTTTAAAGTGATGGCAAGACATAATTGCCCAGCACGAAGCTTTTAATCATGAAATAAATTCTGACAGGCTCGCTTTGTGACCTAACTGGATGGAAGCCAAGTGTTGTGTTATGACTATGACATCAAGTTTTAAGGAAGTCATTAATAAGATAAACTTTGTTTGTGGATACAAACAAGGTTTATCTTATTAATGACTTCCTTAAAACTTGATGTTTATTTGTTGTGACTAATTGATATGTGTAATACAACGCATACACATGTTATAGTGTCATCTCGTTTTAGATTTGTTCTTAAAACTGTAGGTCGCAAAATCTTCAGTAATCTAGAGGTGCTTCGTGTCTTTGTGGTGTCTATTTTTTTTTATTGGTTCGGCTTCATTTTTGTACGCTTATAATAATTACCTATTATAAGAGTCCAAAATTGTTAGATAAACAAGAAATCAGTATTTTAGAGTAAACAATTAAGTGAAGTTGAGTGTCATCGGCAAAAAAAAAGTGAAAGGAATGTCCTTAGCGCTTATGAACACCAGGTGTGCAAAAAACACGAGAGATTAAAGGCAAGCATTTTGCAATATTAGAGTATCTTTCTTATTGTATTCAGATTCAGTAATAAGTTCTGTTATTAACCTAACCTTTTCTACATTTACGCGAGCGAAGCTGCGGGCAAAATCTAGTATTAGTATGAATTTAAACTTTATAGATGGCAGATTTCTCATGTAGCGTTTGATCAAATTTTATCCTCTATGTTAGTCTAAATAGTGTTAAAGGATTTATAATTTCTTATATGTATTTTCAAATTTCGACCCTGAATGAACTAAAACAAATCTGAAGGAATATGATAGCCTGGGCAAAGAAGATGAGAAACCGAAAAATTCGAGCCAGAAAAAAGAAAAATGTTAAGCTCTCAAAGTAATTTCAGGGAAAACTTGTGTGAAGATCTGATTAGACTGAAGCCTCTGTTGCCCTTGCTAAATCCGACTCTAATTTAATCTTGTCATACATCTAGGGTTATTTACGTACCCAGTTCTGGCGTACCCCCCACTTGGGCACATGGTGAACATCGTCATCCAGAGCAGAGCGAACACGGTCGACATGATGGGCATGTACTCCGCGAACATACAATCGGTATTCGCCTCGAAGAGAGACCGCGACGTGTCAAGCACCAAGCGATGTGTTTTGTTTCCTGAAAGTTAAAAATGCCACATTAACTAAATAATAATATCAGCTCTGTATTAAATACCCTACTGCTAGGCACGGGCCTTTTCTCAGTGTAAGTAGGGTTGGGCCATAATCAACCACGATGGCCCACAGCGGGTTGGTAGAATTCATATATCTTCGAGACCATTAAAGAAAACTCTCAAATAGGATTCCTCCCGATCTACCTTTACCATTAAAGCAAGCGATAATTAGCAGTTTAATACGCATATAACTTCGAAAAGTCAGAGATGCGCGCCTTGAGATCGAATGCGAAACCTCTTCGCTACAGTCCAACGGTCTTCCACTCGGCTATCGCTGCTAACTAAAGCAAAATATGATATTCAAGTTGTAAATTTAAAAATACTAAATTGAACCTAATGTACCTGCATTAGATCGCAGTTTTGCTGAAAGTGCCCCATGATTTTATTCACATTTTATGTTGAGGCATATCCCTACTGCATTTAATTGTCTATTCTATCTATTATAATAAAGGAAGTCAATATTTCCACGAGACACGACATAATGTTCAACTAATTTTCCCGTCGATGAAAACTAAAAGTTTATTTTCTTGGGACCAGTCCTGCGTGTCTCTAGAATAAACAGCACAGGTTTTTGCTCGGGCTACTGGTACTGGGTATGATACGCATTTTACATCAGCCACGGTCCAGTGGTCGTGAAAAAGGTACAAAACTGTGATGATTTTGTATACGTATACGACGTAGACAGTGTCCAGAAGCCGGGCCTGTCTCATAATATTATGTGTAAAATTGATGTTACTAACACTAGGTTAAGTATTTTGTCTGTTACTAACACTTTATGGACCCTGGTCTGCAATAAATATTTATTATTATTATTATTATACTGAGAATCTTATCAAAAGAATAACATAATAACTCTTTCTCTGACGCGGAAATCAAACAGAAGGTCACGTCTGCAAGTTGCATTTGTGGTTGCGCCTGCTTCTCTATTTTAGTTAAAATATTCCAAGTTTCTTATGTATTTATACAATTATCAACATAATGTACCTACTCTATTACGGGTGTAAATATAATTATGGTTATAACATACATAACGTGTATTTTTGCGCATCATTCTATCTATTTCCGCCATGTTACTAGGTTGTTTAAATATAGCAGCATACGACGAAAAAATCGTTAAAACTTTTATTGTTCACGTGAACTATAACTATGTAACTTGTACCACAGAAAAGATAACAGTAACTACATATTGCGCAGTACAATTTGCAACGTTATCAGTAAACTTACCGGTGGTAGTGGTCACGTTCTGTTCCATTGTGGCCACATCGTTAACATCTATTGTTTCGTTATCTTTCGTATCTCTTTTTAAGTTTTCGCTACTCTCAATGGCATTGTAAACATCTGGTTGAGCATAGTCAGTAATATTTTTAGTAAATTCATGATTCATTTTGTTAAAGTCTTGGATTTGAGCGTCTGTTAACTCTACCGCGTGGAATTCCAGTTCTCGTGGAAACAGAACGCAGTGGTCGTCAACCAGTGCCATAGTGTATTGTAGAAATACGTAGTTCGCTACGCCGAATACGGCTGCGAATACGTATATTATTAACTGCCATGCTGTAAAAGAAAATTTACAATTTAGTTTGGTCTTGTTAATGTTAAAACATAGAGTACCTACTGTAAAACCGTGTGTTGATGAAACACGAACCAGACTGGTCCGTGTCCTTAGGTGATTATTTATGTAGGCAATCTGCAGAGATTGCCTACGTAAGCTGCAAAGCTTAGCCGCATAGGGATCTCTTCTTAAAAACGGGAAAGACAAACTGACGTTTCTAGTACGTGCATCATATGGCAGATTGTTGTTAAATAACTTAGTGATATGTTCTCCAGACCAAAAGTACGGTCACGGTCGGTCTATCTTCATACAAACGGTCGGAACTCGAGTCATACCTACGCGCCTCGGCGTTGCTTGGTATGCGCTTGGTTCGCAACCAGTCGCGAATGCGCCGCAGTCACGAACGGACGGTGTGATTGTTTTGTAAGCAGTAAGCGTGCGATTTGTATTTTATTGAAATAACAAAGTACTTACTTAATAATTATGTCAAAGTGCAATTTTAGAATATATTGGGCTGTTCATGGTTGCTGGAATTCTTCAATAACGCACCCAGAGATATAATTTTTTAAATTACCTAGAGACTCCGAAAATATTTTTAATTAAACTTTTATCCGAATGCAGATTTTTTATACTATTAAATTTAACAATGAAGCTTTTCGTACGTCTCGGTCGAGGCGCAAATATTTTTCAGTCTCAAATTTATAAGGATATTTTTCTATTTCATTCGCTACGAATAAATTTTTTTATAATAGATATAATATAATATTTACAATCACTAAACTAGAAGAAACTCAAGTAGGTAGATAAAATTAAAATACTGTAGGCGGGCAGCCCTAACGCGTGTCTACGAACCGCGGTGTTGTAGGTAATTATTTCAAGGACAGGGCTGAGTTACAATACTGTATAGATATCATTACCGTGGTAAGGTAGTGCTAATAATGACTTTGTAGTCCATATTATTATAAGTGGAGAACAATGTTCTGAGTTATTCGTGCTACCGCGCAGCGATTTGTTATACTGATGGCGCTGGCGTAGTGGTTTAGTGGTCGCCTCGCCACTACATCTGCGCCAAGTGTTCGATCCCCACACGGGATGTGTGCACACAAAAAATGTGTGCGCTCCATAATTGTTCCGAGTCTGGGTGTTATATATGCGTTGTTTGAATGTTTGTATGTTGTTTTTGTCCCTTCGCTATAGGGGAATTATTCAAAATGCGAGTTGTCTTTTTTTATTATTCTATTTAAATAATGAACAATAAAAATAATTTACATTTGAAGCTTTTTAATTATAATTATAATATGTAATTTTTTATATATTTACTTTTCCGGATGTTTGTAGGTATTGCTTTTCTGCAGTGATGGTCACGGTCCCCGTTGCAAAATCAATGGGTAACATTCAAGTAAACGTCTACAGTAATTTGTATCACGAATTTTATTTTGTAACAAACTGTTTGCCAAAAATAATATAATAATTTTTATCTGACGGACGCCAAAGTCCATGCCATTGTTAATATTTACTCTTGTTATTGTAGTTATTTATTGTATCTTTATTTATTGTAACAGTTGGGCGTGGTCATATAATTTAACCTCGAACATTAAATGGAAATTAATGATTCATCGTAGATACGGCGTTTATTGATTGGTAGTACCGATTTTATTAATTTTGTTAGTGCTTTTAATAACAGTTGCGCACAGAGCATTTTAGTTATAAACTAAATTGGTTGCATGGATGGACTAGCGTTTAAGTGGTCGCAGGCAAATCGTCGTTTACGGTTCAGACGAAATCTCTGGCAAATGTACCGAATATGAAATATATACTTAATAAGTAATAATAATGTTTTTATTTACGAAATAATGATTGTAGTACAGAATGAAAATTATACATGGTAGGTCTTACAACTATTTTACGTACAATCCTGTGGGTGAAGTTCTGTTACCCTTGATAGGTTAGTTATTAACCTGTAGTAAGGATTAACAGTCCTCTTCCCTCCGGTATGTATTATAATTACAATTATTATCTAAAGTATAACCATGTAATTACAATTCAAACTACAATAAAAAGTTTAACATTTAAAATAACTCGATGCAATGAAAAAGTTATATAGTTGACAAATAAAAATATCAGATATTTTAGTTTATTTTTAGATTATACTAGATTTGGCCCGCGGCTTCGCTCGCGTAAATGTAGGTTAGGTTAAGTTTATAACATTACTTTTTTCTGGATGAGAGGTACCCTATGTCCTTTTCTGTTTCCCTTACTACGTGCATGTGAAATTTCATGACGATCGGTCTAACAAACAAACTTAAATTCGCATTTATAATATTAGTTAGGATTTTAATTATTTTTATATATGCTCAGGACATTTTAAAATTAATTAAAATACATTTCGAACGCTCCATTTTTAGAATTCTATATGTTTTCCTTCTAATTTCGTATTTACTATAGGTAAAACGTACATATATTAACACGTTCCCTGTCCGATGAATCACATATGGTACATAACAATTGATTTTCTATTGTGTCTATCACGGGACTGTGAATGGGTTAATTCACAACTGAGTAGGTAAAGTTCCCAGCAGTCGTATTTTTTATTAATTAATTGGATTTACCATATTACCTAGCAAAATGCAAGCAATAACACATCAACGGTTTATACATAGCTTTAAATTCAAATGTTCTAAGGTGTGGTCGTACCGACGCGTGAGGTCATAGCGACAACTGACATAAGACCGATAAACGATGAGTACATGTATGTACTTTTTATCCTGCCTATACTGTAGAACTGTACGATTAGTCATGATACAGCTAATTGTTCCGACAATAAGCACACGATAAAACGTCCGTTAGCGTTCGCTAGCGCGCCGCTGACGATTCAGGGATTAACGTATCGACATGAATAGTCTCACGCCTGTGTTTTCACGAAAGGGTACGCAGTGTGTTTTATTTGTTTATGTAGAAGACATGCCAGCAATAATTCTATTTTAATTTCTTTATGTTTTTTAAATACCACTCCCGCTTTTTTATAATTTCTGTGTCGCGGGGAACTTTACAAACATTCAAACAACGGACACAAAGAACACCCAGACTCATCGTTATCACACATAATTTTTTGCTCCGTGTGGGGATCGAACCCACAACACTCGGCGCGGTGACAGTGGCGAGGAGACCACTTAAACCGCTACGCCATCCGGGCAATCATTACACAATCTAATAATAAGTATACAACAATCTTCTGCAATCATTACACAATCTAATAATAAGTTTCGTGTGGTTAGTGGCCAACCAGTTGTCAAGAGTTGTTCAAGCCGCCCGTAGGCCTCTGACATGGCTTAATGGTTGCTGTTAATTTGGCAATAACCGGGAATCGACTTTTACGTGCCCTCCGAAGCACGGAGACGCTCAGATGAAATATCATTAAGCGATCACCCATCTATAGACTGACCGCACCCAACGTTGCTTAACCTCGCTAATCGTTTACCGATCAGTGAGTGCAACTAAAAATAACTTAATCTACGCTTGTATGTATTATCTTTATAAATGCTGCGTTTATGTATGTGTGTAATAGGTACATACAGCATTTCTAAAGAATTACACTTCTGTACACAATTTAGAAAGGTACCAATTTGTTATAATATAATATATGTTAATGAAAAACTCGTATTGAAAAGCACGTGTACCACATAAATAAATAAATACATACATACCTACAAAATAAATATTTTGCGAGTTGTTTATATAATATAGCTTTATTTTTTATGTAATAGATTACTTAAAGATGCACGGTAAGAATAAGAACAGCTTATACTTGAGGCATCTTATAAGGCCACAGTTAACTGTAGATAGACTATAGACAATTGTATAATTGTTCTGATACATATACGGAGTAAAAACGAGACTATTATTTGTCGTGAAAGATGCTACAATTCTACGAGATAACTTTTTTTAACTAAACCTTGGAGTAGTATTGCCCGTGGTACTTAAGGCGTTTAATTACAACGGTGGAATTGTTGGTAAAAGACCCATCTCCGCAGGTGTGTCAAATTAGTAAGTATTGGTATTGTGTAACCAGAACTTGTCAGCCGGTACTAATATCGACATAATAGCACGAAGCTTTGTTTTCTTAATCAGGTATTTTAGAGTATGTGTATGTATGTGTGTGCGAAAGTCCGCTACTCTCGCAATATAGTACCTACAATGGGCGTTTTAATAGGTATATTATGTTCTCTCATTATTTTTTACTAGCTTTTGCGCGCGGCTCCGCCCGCGTGGTACCTACTTGAATAAAAAGTAGCCTATATCCTTCCCCAGGTTTTAAATTATATCTGTACCAAATTTCATCTAAATCGGTTGAGTGGTTTAGCCGTGAAAAGGTAACAGACAGATAGACAGACAGAGTTACTAGCAAGGATTGTTTCAAGAACACTCCCGCACTTCGAATAAATCCTAGATCGCGAGGAACTTTACAAATATTCGATCAACGGGTACCTACGAAGAACACCCAAACTGGAAACAACTGTTTTTGGATCACATTAATTTTAGCCCCGTGTGGGTATCGAATGCATAACCCTTAGCGCAGTGGCAATGGCGAGACGACCACTACGCCATCCATGGAGACGTCACCCATGAGGAAATAAAGCTCATATATGGCAGAACAGCCATAAAAAAAGAACACTTATTTTTGTATGATTACTCCTCGAGAACTCGGTAAGATTCTAACCCGGTTACCAAAGCCTAAAGTACCTTCTCTTACGTACCAACATTGTGAGTACTTTTTCAGGCCAACCGCAAATGTATTACTATCAGAGTTTAAATGAACCTTTCAATTTTTTCCATGGACTCATGAGTATTTTAAGCCCGACGACCAAAAGTATATCAGAGTTATTATTATTACTTACTTAACTATCAATTTTATCCGAGGGCTCACGATCTCAATTGCGCAACATACAAACACACACCGTTTCTTAAAAATCAGGTCAGTAAGTACACGTTCACTCAACTTCTATCATAACATATCGCACGATAATGGCAGATAACTTATCTTTATAATGGACTCCAACATCAAGTATCAAGATAACGTTAAACGAAGTCATCATAACTGGAATATTGTATGCAACAATAACACATTTTAAAAGTATTTTAAGTTGCACGCAGTCTAATACCATTTTATACTTAGATTTTGCCTGCGGCTTCATTCATGTAAATGTAAGTTAGGTTAGGTTAGTAAGAGTACTTTATTCTAGACTAGATGTTCCCGCGGTTTCACTCGCGTTTATCGTTACTGCGCCGCCCCCGTGGGTCGTAGCGTGATGTTATATAGCCTATAGCCTTCCTCGATAAATAGGCTATCCAACACTACAAGAATTTCACTACAAATCGAACCAATAATTCTTGAGATTAGCGTGTTCAAACAAACAAATAAACTCTTTAGCTTTATAAATAAAAGGTACCCTATTTCCTATTCTATAACTCTGACAACGGGCATGCAAAATTTCATAAAGATCGGTCGAGTAGTTAAAGCGTGGTAGCGTAACAAATAAACATATAATCTCATATTCGCATTTATAATATTAAGTTAGGATTAGGTTTTTTTATATTTTTTTATACAACTAAGGAGGCAAACAAGCTTACGGCTCACCTGATGGTAAGTGGTCACCGTAGCCTATGGACGCCTGCAACACCAGAGGCATCACTTGCGCGTTGCCGACCCTTTAGGAAAGGAAGTGGGAAGGTGAAGGAGCGGGATGGGGAAAAGGGGGTGTTTGAGCCTACGGCACTCTCACTCACCGAACGAAACACAACAATAGGAATACTGCTATTTCACGTCGATATTCTGTAAGAGGGTAGTCCTACCCCGGTCGAGCCGGCCCATTCATGCCTACGTGATAATTTCTAGACAGAAAACCCCAATAACACTAGGCCCTACTTAGGAATCGAACCCGAGACTTCATACGCCATATCCTTATACTACCGCTGCACTAAGGCAGTCAGCACCTTCAGCTCTGTGATAAAAATATCAGTATACCTTGAGCTATATTACAATGTTCGTAAAGTATTATCCAAGAAAAACATAACTGTAAAAGAGACATTACGTTGAGAAGATGAACTAGTTTCGTGGAAGTATTTTATTACTCCATTAACGACTACATCTGCGAGTCATAGATGAAGAAATATAGTTTTATTAGCATTATTTAATAACAAGGTTGCCGCCAGTTCTAACCTCTTACGTATAAATATATATACTCATCATATAAAAGTTCAGATGTAACTCCTAACTAATATTTTAATGCGAATGTAAGTTTGTTGGTTTGTTTGTTACGCTTTCCCGCCTTAACTACTCGACCGATCATCATAAAATTTCGCATACACACGTTGTCAAAATTAGGAAAAATTCTAAATTCTGTCTAGAGGACGTTATAATATATTATGTAAATGCAGCATCTGGTGAATAAAACAAGCTACTTCCGTGAGCTTTGGATGAAAGAAGCTACCGTAGTGGTTCTTCTTTTGTTTACGTCAGTGTCCTTATGTTTTAATGTAATGCATTACTTTTTAAGTATAAAAAGGATATTTATTACATTATTAAAAATCGCGTGAGCGACTTTATAATTTTGGAGTCGTACGACAAAGACTTTAAGGATGCTATTAGAGCTGTCTCGTACTCGTCTTAGGGAGAAGATAACCCTTTTGCGGATAACAGCGTGGAACCTGACTTCATGGAAAACTCTTGCTTCCGTGAAGCGCTACAAAAGCTTGCCCGTCCTAAAAGCATTCTCAAGGCCTTATTGTATCGGACTAGCAATGTACGTGAAGTCATGTGACCTTTGGGTATAACTAGTAAGACTAAACAGTTATGTTACTTTGAAGAGTATTATTTTAACTTCTATACTACAACGAGCATATCTACGGGTCCTGCCCTGCGCTCCCTAATAATATGAACTTGGTCATCAAGGTAAGAGTGTCGCCGTGGAAACGTAACTAATGCACAAAGTTACTTATAGTGTAACGTGAATAGGTAATATGCGAGTAAGGCTGTGTTAACCATAATAGTCTAACTGTACCTTTCCACGCCTTGAGATGTCTAGGCGGCCTCTCCTGCAGCTCCCGATAGTCGTACAACAGGATTGTCATCGTCACTCCATGTTCGTCTCAGATCTGGAACACATTGACATCATCGCTATACACTTGACATACAAATAGACTTACACCCGTATACTCCAGAACATGCATATTATTATATTTCACAATGTTTCGCCTTTTATGCTTATTGTGCCACGTTATAAGGTTTAAGGTTTAAGAACAACTTTATTTCTCATAAAGAATTGTATACATAATTCACTTACTGAGAAACAATGTTTAAAACTAAGATTAATATTTTTAGAGCGCACATGGGTACGTAAATAAAATAAAAACAAAGCGAGAAAAAATAATAACAACGATGTGGGTACACTCGGTACTAGCCAAGCACAACATGGATACATGAATTGATTTTTATAGATGTGGCATTGATGGCATAGTCTGTCATCATTAACAATTTTTGTAATATTTGCGTTTTATTATTATAAGACTATTTTATTTTTATTCTATTATTCTATTTATATGTTTTATGTATATATGTGGTTTATGAACCATTTTAAATATTGGATTTATTTGTTTGCGTTTAGTTTAGTTAGAGGTACATACTTAATCTATATATTCTATGTGTATTTTATATATGTGTTGTTGTATAGATATAATATATATATCTATATATATATTTACTATTATTTGCCTGCTTATTTGCATGTATTAATTGTATGAATTTTGAGTAGCTTTTTGAATCGGGGATAACTCTTTTCCTCTTTTATTTCTGATGGTAATTTATTGTATATTTTAATGCCCTCAAACTCCAAATTTCTTTTTCCATAATTAGTTCTAGGTGGGCGGGTCACTAAGTAACTAGCACGTCTTAAATTCATCTTTCGTTTTTGTTGTTTTGTTACAAACTTTAAATTCGAATGGATTTCCTTATTTAATATTTTACGTATAAGAATACATGTGTAGTATATGTACGTTTGTTTTATATTCATTATTTTTGTTTCCTCGTATAACTTTTCAGTTGGTGTCCGAAAATTATAATTAAATAAAATTTTAATTAATCTATTCTGAACCCGTTGAATTGGATCTATATTAGACTTTGCTGCAGTACCCCAGATTTCAATTAGGTTGTCGATATGAGGCTTAACCAGAGAATTATAAATTAAATATCGTACTTTTCGAGGGAGACAATTTGTTATATTGCGTAGTGCCCCCGTAAGGGAAGTTAGTTTAAGTTTAATTTTTTCTAGGTGTGGTTTCCAAGTTAAGTTACTATCTAAGATAAGTTCGAGATATTTTTCTTTTGGCTTTCGTTCAAGTAGTTGGCCATCTATTTTAAGTTCAAAATTATTATTTATTTTTTTATTTTTTGCTGCAAAGATTACATAATTTGTTTTCGTAATATTAATAGTTAGAAGATTTGATTGAAACCATTCATTTAACAGATTAAGATCATTCTGAGCGTCAGCTATTATAGCTTCAATTGAGTGTCCAAAGTAAAAGAGACTTGTATCGTCTGCATAGAGGGAGATGTCTCCTTTGAGACCTAATTCACTGATATTGAAGAAACATGAGGGGGCATTATAGCACTTAAATATCTTGGCGTATTTTAAGACTACGCGTCGCTACAGAGATTTTTATAACAGGTAAACCCTATTACAAAATGACCATGCCGTAATATTAACCCGGGACTTTACCATAGGTCCTGTTTTTGCCTAAGCAAGCGTGTGTCAACAATTCAAAAAGGCATTGTTATCAGTCTGTTTCATTTACCAATGCCAAATAGTTCGATGACGACGCAATATGTATTTTTTTCGTTCGAGTCTATTATTATTATCATAGCAGGATTCATTCACATTTTACACATCCGTCTTTCTAAATGTTGCCTTATGTTATGTTAGGTACTGACGATATCTATATCCCAAACGTAATTGTCATTCGCCTCGTCGCAGCTGAATTTTGTCGTTTCTTACTTCTTTGCCTCACGGCACGTCCACTCACACTTATTTGCATGCAATTGTTTTTATCTGTAATTTTTACAGGTCAACGTGATCCGTAAAAGCCAGCAACAGACCGAAATATTATCTTGTATACCTACTCAAAACATTAGTCATAAGTTATTTATTTCTTAACAATATAGGTTGTGTCGAAAATATTTGCTTGTAGCAAATAATAATAAAATTTATAATAATTATAAACTACACAAAATTCTAAATACATATTAAGAATGATCAAATTTGCGATATAACACAATATAAGACCAGAATTTCAATAATAAATAATTAATAATTTAAATTCCAATAACAATTAACAATATACATTTTAATATAATTAATATAATGGAAGGATGTCAACAGGTTATTAAATAATATGTTATTATGGCTACTGCTTGTCATTAATAAACTCGTCAAAAATATGTGTTTAGTTTATTTTTAAATAAGTTTGCACTATAAATACTTTGAAACTCTGTGGGCAACTTATTATACAGGATGTGGCGTAAATAATGGATAACCCTGAAACTGTCAAGTGGCCAGATTATCATCTATCATTTATCCCAATTATATCACCACACAGTGTAGTACTTTTTTTTTTCGATACAGGGGCCCAAAAATGCATAATTCCTTAGAAAACATGTTAAAATTTGAGAATAAGTATTTTTTGCGAAGTTGTCTTAGATTATAACACAAAAACTTGATATTGGTCTGATGATACAAGTATTCAAGAGAGACATAAAAAAACAGAACGAGAAAATGTCGCCAATTGTAGAAATGGCAGCTGATTTTGTATGAGTAAGTACGATTTTTATTTAAAATATCAAAAATATTAATAATTTGGTCATCCATGGCATATGGTGATATAAGTGGGCAACTGATTGAACTCTTGAGCTATGTTACACTACATTGAGTTTTATTTGTATTGTTGAGGGTAGATCTTTATAGAATAGAATAGAATAAATTTTATTTGCATTGATTGTAGGTACATGTTAACAATTTTTATGATCCATATACAATCTACCTTGAATAGACATACAAACATTTAGGTAAGAGATTAAAATTCATCAGGATTTAAACAATCATTAACCAAATGAATACAATTAGAAATCAGACAACAAATGAATTAATGAAATGTTTGGAATTACAAAATTACGATTCATAATAATATTAAAATATAATGGTAAATATAATTATGTAAGAAATAATAATTGAAATTAAGAAAATAAATCAAATGTCAAATAAGCGTAAGTAATGTCAAAAACTAATAATCTAAAGTAATGTCAAAATGTATCATTCAAAAAGTCATTAATTGAATAATAACACTTATCTAAAAGAAGTGCAGTCAATTTGTTTTTGAATGTAGATATTGTATCATTCTTTATACAATCGGGTAATTTGTTATAAATGACAGGCGCTATGCCGAAAACATTTTTCTTAAGTAAAGCAGTATTGTAACCACCAGTTTGCAACATATTTCTATACTGACTTCTAATAGGTCCTTTCCTTATTTCTGACAATGATATAAAATAATGCTTATTGACCCTTACGAAGACTGCCACTTCAAAAACATACATACATGGGAACGTCAACAATTTTAGGGACTTAAAAATAGGCACACAACTGTCAGTCATTTTTAGACCACACATTGCCCGTATGCAGCGCTTCTGTGCTTTGAAAACCTGTTCCCTTAAGGTACAATTTCCCCAAAATACAATCCCAAACCGCAAAATCGACGCCACCAGACCATGGTACGCTGTTAACGTTGTGGTTATATTTACCTTTTTTGCTAAATTTGATAGTACATATGCAGAAGTACTTAATTTTTTACACACCTCTTCTGCTTGAGGTTTCCAGGTTAACTGACTATCTATCAAAATTACTAAAAATTTAGCAACATTTATTTGTTCAATACCTTGTCTATTATATTCGATTGTTAGATTTTGAGCTGGTGTACGTTGATAAAAATGCATTATATTAGTTTTTGTAAGATTCATTATTAAATTGTTTATGTCAAGCCAGTTTACTATGTCTTTTAACGTATGATTAATGTCCTTTTCATATTCATTCATGTCAATACATTTTATTACTACGGTGCTGTTGTCTGCAAATAATACCATTGGGTACCGAACGTATCGAGGCAGATCATTTATATAGAGCAGAAATAGAAGTGGGCCTAAAACACTGCCTTGAGGCACGCCATGTTTGACAGTTCTAGCTTCAGACAAGTATTTTTCCTCTCGTTTGGATTTGACACTGATTCTGCTAATTTCGGTATATTGTTTTCGATTGCTAAGGTAACATTTCAAGAGATTCAATACATTTCCTCTGATGCCATACATGTAGAGCTTATGAAGGAGAATTTTCTTTTCTACGAGTGCTATCTCTAACTTTCTTCCTTCGTCAGTTTCAATTTTATTGAGATTTTAAACTAAAGTCTTGTGTCCACTAGGCAAAAATTGACGCACAACATGTGACGTTGCTAGCTGGCTCGAAACATGACGCGCGACTTGTTGTTTGTTTCCGGGCAAAAAATCAATACTAGTTCCTCTGGCGACATGTTGCCGACGACTGGTCATGTGTGGACAGGCAACGTTGCTAAACAAGTTCCGCGTTGCCGTGAGCAACAATGTTGTGAAATATGTCGCGCGTCAAATGTTGCCTAGTGGATACGAGGCTTAAGACAATAAAACTAAAATATATAGACACGGAACTGTTAAAATTTTGAGACGTGTGAAATGTTCTCTGCATGAGTCAGCATTGTTCTAACAGCCCTTTTTTGCATGATAAATGTCGTGCTTATATCATAATGTATAGCTATTCCCCCAAAATATAATGCTATATCTAACCTTACATTCTACCAAAGCAAAGTATATGATCGACGACTTAATTGAACCATCTTTCATTTATGATAAGGAAATATCCTTGCACATTGGACATTAAATTATTTGATAATTTATATCAAATAACTAAGTATAAAATAAAACAATGGGAAGCAGAGATTGATATGATAAGGCTTTCAATAAAAACAATAACGCTTCCAATAAAAATGTATGGCTATAATTACAGATAGCCTAATAAAAGTGTACTTTATTATACCATTTTTCATGATAGATACCAATTTCGGGTGTCGATCCTCGTTCAGGGACAAAACGTAATTAGCTAAGTAGATCATTAGTTACGTTTTAGGTCAATTAACATATTGACTTCGGACATCGGATATCCCTCGTGACGGGATAATAATTCATGCCCACATTTGAGTATTCTTCGTGGTTGCATGACTTTAAAATTTGGTGAAACTAGGCCAGCACAAATTGAATTGAAAGCAGGTTTAAAATTACTTTGTTGCTTACACAATGGGTTATTACCCGACTACGGCGAAGCCAAAAGGGTAATGATTTTGGCAGGCTGGGTATGTATGTTTGTATGTTACACCGTAGCGCCTAAACTACTGAACCGATTTTAATGAATGAGGTTTATTATTAGGTAGATTCGTAATAATGGCCCGGGTGACATAGGCTGTATAAATTTTAAATTCGTCCTTTTGAGACTCCTTTTTTTACGTAGTCGGGTTATAGTTTTTAAACTTTTTTTTGAGGTGTATATGGTATTGGTTTGGTAGTACCTACTATAAAATACTCGTGCTTGTATGAGATTGTAAAGAGCGATAAGGTTGCCGAACACTACTCTATTTTTCTCTCTGTAGATTATTAATGACCGCACTAAGTATACATTAAAATGTTTCTCTATAATGGAAATTTTGATGGAGTATATCTGCATCTGATTTTGATTTTAAATGGCAAATACTTTATTGTTCGCATCAGCTCATCGTTAACGACAAACGATCGCTTTTTAATTCGGTCTACTGAATGGCGTTCAATATATTAAAGATACTAACGTTGTATTTGCATTTTTTTTTGCTACGCATTTCTCAGTAATAGCATGGAGGCTGGAATGTGCCTGATAAAAGGCAATAGGCCATCTTCTCTCTCTCTCTCCCTTATTAAAGCAAATCAATATAAGGTTTTGAAGTGAAAACTTTAGGCGCGTTGAGCACTTTTTGGGCGAACAAAAATCATGGAACTCGCGTCATCGTCACCGAACGCTTCCCATTTTTCAATTATTTTTGGTTTATAAAGAAGTGTTTATGATCAAGGATTAAAGTTTTCACTTCTATCGGCAGTCCCCAAAGACTGCCACTTTTTTAAAAAGTATTTACAAACTAAGCTGTAATTTTAATGCCATTTACCAGTTGCCACGTTTAACAAAGCATTAGTGTAGTACCAATGAGAGAACCGGCACACACATAACCTCTTTTTCTTGGCGTGGGAACTAAAAACCCTAAAATATAGTAGGTAAAATATGAGTCTAATGTTAAATCGTGAGACTATAATATTATAATGCCATTGTTTCCTTGTTTTTAATCGGTGTAGGTAGATGAGATCTAGGTCATATAACCCTAAATGCTGTGTAAAAAGATAAGCAATTATAAAACACGTAAAAATGAGTACCTACATTGAGTATGGAAAAGCCAGTTGCTAACAAAATATTTTCTTAAAAAAAGGCAACTCTCCCACTATATCATTCTATTCCTTAAGTTTAGTGTTAATTATAATAAATGTATTTTAAAAAGTTCTGTTTGTTGCTTACTGCATAACAAATTTGAAAATTGCAAAAGTCCCTTCGTCTGACAACTGAATTTATGCCATTTATAAAGACACTTAATGCTGTTTCTTCTGTCGTAGCTTTACGACCTTCGAGTGTCGTATCATGAATCTTCGTAATTAACTTTTCTAATATTTTACTCCTACAGAGGTCAACCCTTAGGTAATAATCAGTTATTGACTCGGTTGGTTTCTGGAATAATAATTGAAGTTCCAGGTAAATATGTGCTAAGGTTTTAGTCTGTGAAAATTTTTGAATAAGAATCGCTTTAAAGTCGGCCCATAAAAAGAATTGTTTCGCGTGCACTTCGGATGATCCGGAATCTGTTATTTAATTTAATGCAAATGTGATTAATATAGCTTGTTGTGTGACGGTCGCAATTTGAAACGCGGAATCGCACGATCGAATGAATCGATAAACTTGAGAAGGTTGCTTAGTATCGAAATCAGGAATTAATTGCAATAATGTTCCTAAATTAATTTCTAAGCCAACTGCATCTGCTCCTACTTTAATATCTGATTTGGAAATGGTGAACATTTTATAAAATTAAGATTGATTACAATTAAAATCTATATTTATCTTAGTGAACGAGAGTTTGAGAATTAGGTATTTGAAATGGAGGAAATGAGACGATATATAATAACACAAGGAAATGGAAAATAGAGCGTATCAGTCTGAGCCACTCACCATAGTCGACTGCGCCTTTTTTACGCAGTAAGCAACAAGCTGAACTTTTTAAAAAACCTTTATTATAATTAACACTAAACTTAAGGAATAGAATGATATAGATGTAATCCGTATAGATTTTTGTAAGAGAATGAATATCTATTTCTTATAAACTAAGTTTATATAATGAAAGGTTGTGGGATAGTTACACATCGTTACATTAATTAATGTTTAAAGGTTAGTTAAGTAATGATATGTAATTTCCGTCAAGGAGGCGGCGGAGCGGGAGATGGAGTGCTGAAAACCTCTCCCCAACTGCAGAACCGGGTGCCGAAGGGCGCGAGATGACCACCAGCCATCCTGAGGTTTGACCTGGGGGTGGCGGGCTTCGTGGGCCTGACCACCATCCAATCAGCACCAGGTCCGAGAGGCAGAGTGCGTGTTCCCACACGCGCCTCTGTTTCGTGTCCGTCTCCACTCTAGGGGGCGACAATAGGGACTTTAAAAGTAGTGGTGACCAAAGGGTAGGTCTTATCGTGTAGTGGCCGAAACCTCGGCGGGGTCGCGAATGCATGTGAAAATGATTCGCGCGGCCCCGCTGATTGCGGTTTTGTTGAGGAACACCGTGGTAGGTTTAGGCGGAATTTCATAATAATGATAATCATTCTTAACATAATTACCATCTCTTTTACCCCGGTGAGCCCGACATAGCCCCTCCGCCCGTCCCCGCGGAGGAGTTTGCGTCAATGAATTCCACCACGTAAAAAAAAAGGTAATGATATGTAAATAAACAAAGTAAATAAACAACTAATTAATTAATGGTTTATGTGAAAAGCTAATATACTAATTATATATTTAGAACTAAGCAATAAAGATAGTTAAATTAGATATTACTTTATCTTGCTTATTACTTATTATTTTATTTAGTTATGTATAAATTTTTTATTTATTTATTTAAACACAATCTTACACTATTATAACAGGTTTACACCCAATGCGATAATGTAATTAACATTTCTTTGCCAGTAACTTGAGTGTCCCTCTCACGAATTCCGCCAACGTATAATTAAAAAATATGTCAAGCTCTTGTGAGACGCTATTTATTAAACGTATGGCTCTTGTAACCGGAACAAACTTGCCAATGTTAGTGCGAGCCACCGGGACATCGAAAATCCGCGCCCTCAGAACCTGCCGCAGCCTGGTGTTTGGAAGGAGCACCCTCAGTGAGTCTAATATATCAGGGTTATTAAGTCTACCGCGGAACACTTCAAACACATATTTCGCTAACGCTAAGTTACGCCTTGCCTCCAGCTTATAATAACCAACCATCCCTATAACAAAGAGGGTTGGATATATAAGTAGATAATAAGGGTAAACTCCTTATTGCTTCAGATAAAGATACCGAGTAAATTTATTCTGCATCTTTTCCACCATGAGACTATATTTAGTCTCATGAGGGTTCCAGATGATAGCACTACTTTCCAACCTACTCCTAATCAATGCGTTATATAACGATTTTACTGCATCCGATATGATGAAGTATTATAAGTTATAAGGAGACAAGACATGGAGATGGAACCCACAACACCCGGCTTAGTAGCAATGTAGTAAGTTAAGAGTTTTATTTCAAGTTTATTCAAGAGGGTCAAAGCCAGTTCACTGTACTTTTTGTTTCAGTGCGAGGGGGTAGACCAGTACGAACTACGGACCGGTATTTTGACCTAAGTTCATTGGAAGGGTAATTCATAAATCAACACATCATGCTACATTACATGTGACACAAGATTTGCCGGTAACCATATTAAATGAAGACGTTAATACATTTGAACATAAACTAGGTATTGGCATACTTCGGAAAATTGGCCAACATAATTGTAATGACTAATAAAATATTTACTGAGTTCTCAATGCAAATCTTAACTTATATTATTAATGCGAATGTGAGTTTGTTGAAACTGCCCAAGAAGTACCACATTCCTACTTGAAACGGCGTAAGTACTGTGTCGCCCGTACCTACTACGGTTCTCTTCCTCATATCCTTCTTTTAATAACTTTTTACTTGATTTAGCAATACCCATTGTTTACAAAGACAATCAAAAGCGTGAAGGTGGGTAAACAACATGGGAGGAGGTCTTTTTCGGACAAAGAATAATTGTCATGAAGAAATTGATAATCAAAATCCAATATATTCGCCGAGAACTAGAGAATTATAAATAATGACAATTATAAACTAAACTAAATTACACAAAGTAACATTGAAATATTACTCATGTAGCAGAAATAATATGATTACGACAAGGGCGCGCAGGGACGCTTCCAATACCGTCATGTGGCGAATATAGCCACCAAAATAACTACAGGAAATACCTTTTGATATGAGAAACGTTTATACGTAGACACTTGGCAAGAATAATGTAGTAAAGAACATCACAAACATAGGCGTTTACGATCACTTACGATTTCTTTAAAAGAACGGCGCCCGTATTAAGGATAATTTGGGAGTCGATAATTTTCCCAAAAAAAAAAAACAATGTACACTGGTATATATCGATAAAGCTTTAGTATATTAATACATAATAAGTTTTAGGTATAACTAGCCAGTGGACACAAAGAACTCGAGTATATTTTGAAAGTGGAAGGGCCTCCGAATGTCTTTTGAATAGGCTTGCCAAGAAAAGTACTATATTCTTACAGAATACCAGCGTGGGTATATAGTAACACTGTATACTGCATTTCACGCCGTGATTCAGAATTACAGATACTTACATACAAATCTCTCTTAACTTCCCTAGTCCGGCAACGCGAGAGGGATACTAATTTACTATTATTTTATTTTTATTTATTTATTTAATAAAGGTACATAGTAGTTCTTACAATTTAACACTAAGTCCAACAAAACTATATGTACATAGTTTGTCTGTTGGATCGATTTACAATCATAGTTTAATATAATTTATGAAAGTGTATAGTAATATTAATATATAAAAACAAAATAGTAATAGAAAAACAACTGTTAGGTATATATATATATACACATACAAACATACACACACCCATATACATATATACACACATACACACATATATATACATATAGACAAGTTATGGCAGTGTACTGAGTAGATATTTTTTTAGTTTATTCTTAAATTTGATGGGGTGTCAGATATTTTGCCATCTGGCTCATATAAAAGCCGTAAAGTATTGGTCAGAAAAATAGAGTATTTTGAAACATGGTACTTAACGCATCAAAAAGAACGAGGTCATGTACTAATGTGCGTTCAGTGATGACTATAAGGTGACAACCTAAAACACTGCAGCATCCGTGCAGCATATGCATCTTCACAGAATTTCAAATATTTAGTCTTGTAACAGTTTACTTAGTTTAATAAACGTTCGTATGGCAGCACAGTATCGTTAATATGCACCTGACCTGAACTAAATTAGCGACCAACATGCAGATGACAATGACTTATTTGGCAATGCGTCAACATTCTTAATATAAACTTGCTGAAGAAAATACATTGGTTACACGTTTTGAGTTATGATTATCACTAGTTTATTATCGTCAATACAGTCACACAATAGATGACATTAACGAAAAAATACCACCCAATTTTAGGTTTGGAAACCATATTTGCATACGTCATTACCGTTTTAGAAAAATGTTTACTTAAAAAATATCTCATGAGTATAATATGTAGTCTTGTAAGTACAAAAATAATATAAATAATGTCTTCTGTTTACGCGAATGTTATTCATTGAAATTAAACTACTATATACGGATTTAGTAATTTAAAAAAAAAAATTTTGTGAAATAAAAAATCCGTATATAGTAGTTTAATTTCAATAATATAAATAAATTAGACGGCGGACGATTGGCAGTTTAGTTGTGGTATCTCCGTAAGAGAAATTACACAACCCTTAATGTAGAGAAAATTCTGATGAAATATAGAAGCAATATTAACATGCGAGTAGTGACGGTACAAGCGTTCATAGGCTGCCATAACCGTTTACCATAATGCGTACTATATACTTGTTTGACACCTCAAGTGGTATAAAAAGTTTATTCGTGGCTCAGGTCTGTAATAGTCACGCGATTAAAATCTGCAATGCCGAAGTTAAAGATTTTGCTGAATACAGCAACAATATTATTAATTTCTTACCATAGTACTGTTTTCTAGTTGACTAGATTAGACTAGAAGACGGTACAGTCACAAGTTAGGTTCAGCTGATTTAAGGCCTCTTTCTTCAATTTTAAAATACTGACTCAGGTTAGGGTGAGATCATGGATATAATTTGTCATAGAAAGATACATCTTAAACATAATTTAGTAATTAAACAAACACTTATTAAAGTAGCTACGTATTTGTTTCTCACGAGTAGTATTTTACTATTTTAAATGTGTTTGATATGTAAATAAGGCGTAGTGTCATACCTCAAAAATAACTAAAGCTATGCAATACCTAATTTACATAAATATATGTAACTAAACATGGTAACAAAACCAGAACCAATCTAAAACAGATAAAGAACTTTCTAAAAGAAGGTTTAATATGGTTGCAATGTTTAAAGGAATTAGATACATTTGTGTTGATAATATCGATACAATAAATTACGTCATAGTCCATGCATTATTTATTTTAAAATCGTTCCAAGCTTATGGTACCAATAATGGTGTCTTGGTTCAATACTCGCGCCGAGGTCACCCACTTGTGATGTGGTGTTTTTCGTTACTATGGTACTGCTTGATACACTATTTAACACCTATAAGTATATAAATATAGATGATTACAATATAATTAACACATTTACCTACTGTGGCTGCTTAGTCATCGACGTAAATAAATTGTATAATTTCCCTTGAGGCGTATCTGAATTTATTGTTAAGAATAAAACGTCATGGGTGAGATATTAATACTGGTATTTGTACTGTTTTTTATGTACGATATCCTGTTTATTTTCCTTATATTAACGGGTTTGCAGAGGTGGATCGTACATATAACATGTTAAGAACAACGGAGATAAATAGTAACTAGAAGAAATAATAAGATTGGCGGAAGATAAATAGTCGTAATTAAGCCAGTAGCGTGGGCCTGGCATTGTATCACTATCTTCTTTTTCTTTTTTTTTATTGCGTTCATCGGTGGCAGACGAGCCAGCGGCCCACCTGATAGTAAGCGAGAACCGTGGTTCATACATATGGCTGTGTTTTCTTAGCATTACAGATGCAATGTTAAAAAAACACAACCAAGTCGTTGCGTACCGGAATGAAAATGGAGCAGGATGGGGTTTAGGAAGGGAAGGATGATTGGGCCTCCGGCGCTCTCACTCACCGAATGAAACATAACAGATACTGTTATTTTACGTCGATC
The DNA here is from genome assembly GCA_963564715.1 of Catocala sponsa. Classification (NCBI taxonomy): domain Eukaryota; kingdom Metazoa; phylum Arthropoda; class Insecta; order Lepidoptera; family Erebidae; genus Catocala; species Catocala sponsa. Next base: position 10,039,288 of record OY751345.1, on the reverse strand, counting down.
TTCTGTGAGAGGATGGTACTTCCCCGGTCGAGCCGGCCCATTCATGCTGTAACCAGTGTGGTCCTACCACTCAAAAAGCATTGTAATTGCATATGCGTGAATGAGATAGCGTCACAGTTTTATCTAGTTTTCACGCATGCCCTGGTGGATAAGTTGGTTGAAAAATAAAATAAACCCGATATAATGTCTTTTAAAAGTATATAAAGGGAAATTCATATCATTAATCCTTTAATTATTCAATTTCCCTTGCATGCAGTAAATGAGCTCACACCAAAGCACACTGAACGTATGCTAGTGCCAGATTTAATATAAACAAGCAGTTATAAATTAGCTAACTACAACCTTACTATTTTTTTGTGCTTATGGTAAGCATAATATGTTTAACTCTCCTTATAAAAATCTTATTGTCCTTTTAAACACGCGATGTTTGCCTATAAGTTATACTGCATTTAGCTTGTAAGTTATAGCATGTACAATGTACATATCTGTTTTTCCAACAACAATGTAATAACAGTTGGCAATCCTAAATAAATCCAATTCTACTAATATTTTTTTGAATCATTTGCTTTTGGGAAGGAACTGATTGCCATTATACAGCTCACGCTAGTTTGGGAATCAGGGCTAACACTTTAATTGTATATACCTTTTTGTTACAATAAAGAATTTATTATTAATATTATTATTATAAATGTGAAAGTTTGTGAGATGGATGGATGTTTGTTACACTTTTACGCAAAAACTACTGAACGGATTTTGATGAAATTTTAAAGTATTATTGTTTGTACATTAAAATAACATACAGCCTACTAAAAAATCTATCTTAATATAAACCTACATTATCGCGAGCCAAGCCGCGGGTAATATCTAGTCAAAAATAGATTCTGAAATGAGCAATTTAGTATAGGAAGTTAGATTTTTGGTTTTATATGAAGATAAATTAATCACTAAGTTTAACGAAATAAAAATGCACTTATGAAAAGTTGTTATAAAATGGCAACAAAATTCTAATAAAAGATTCGAAATGTATGATTGTTTTAGTAACGTACTAATTATGTGCTTTCTGTCCGCAAGTTTATAATTAGTGCGGTGTTTTGGACGTTTCCGGCCACATACGATAAAGCTATTTTTAATCACGAGTTGTTGTGGTCTACCCATTATTGTGTGTTGAATAATTTACATACTCATTGTGAATAATATGAATATAAATTATTTATATTATTCATAACGTGTATGACTATTATTTCTTACTAATTTATTTGGTAAACAGCTAATTATAAAATCATTCAGTTACCGCTTTTAAACTATATTCGTCACAAATATATATAGAGAGATGATAAAAATAAAAAAGACAAGTCGCAGCGCCGGGTATCTGTATGTACAATACCTACACAGGTATATAGAATCCGCCTCCGTGGCGCAGCGGCAGTGAATGCGACTGTTGTGCATGAGGTGTCGCGTCTAAATCCCGGGTTGGCCGAATCCAACATAAAGTTATTGAGATTTTCTGTTAAGAAATCTCAATATCATCCTGGAGTTAGTAAGTCGGCGGTGTTAGACACCCCCGTACCTTAGAAAGCTGGTAAAGCCGTTGGTCCTGCGCCTGATCTCTCGCCGGTCGTGTCGGATTACCGTCCCATCGGATCATGAGAGTTAGGGAACAGAGAGTAGATTTGTGTTTGTGCACACACTTGTGCACATACTATAATGGCCAGTCTCCGTTAAGATTGGCCGCCATGACCGAAATTCGGTCTGGAGGACATTATTATATAGAATCTATGTTATGTTTAGCTACCAGTCCGCGTTATGTGTTTAGTAAATAATATAAACAAGTATTAAATAAATAGTGTATCAGTATTGAATAAAGATAATGCAATTAGTTTTTGATGCGGTCAATGCTATCATCTCAGTCGAAAGACGTCCACTGCTGGACATAATTATGTAGGCCTCTCCCAAGGTTTTCCACACAGACTGAACCGGATGGCGCAGTGGTTTAAGTGGACGCCTCGCCACTAACACTATATCGAGTCAAGAGAGTTCGAATCCCACACGAGACAAAACTTTGTGTGATTCACAAATGGTTGTTCCGAGTCTGGGTGTTCTTTGTGTCCTTTGTTTGAATGTTTGTAAAGTCTCCCGCGACATAGGAAAAATTCCCAGTGCGGGAGTTGTATTTAAAAAATGCGACTAATTGATCTTTAATAATCATATACCAAAATAATAAATCATTGTCATTGTAATTAGAGACACATTAAATAAATGTACAATTAATTAGCTTAGTTAGTCATCAACAACATAATCAAACTCAACAATAATGGATCAAACAAAAGACAATTAAATGCTACATTTACAAGAGCCTAGCACCATAACACTATTTCTTAAAGCATTCTTATTGCATTCAGCAGAACGAGACCAAGCTATACTGTGTAGTGTAATATCAAGTCTCTCTAATAAGCAATAACTAGTTATACTTTAAACGATTGTCTTACGGTCACCGACCTCTGATTTGGCTAAATGAAACGGACATGCAATTTTGAGCTTGAGTCATAATGTTGAACTATTTCTAAGTAAGAAGGTATTCTACCGTATTAAGTGATGATTTGAAGAGAGATGTTTCGTATCTATATTTGAAAAATGTGTTGCTATAATCCTAATCCTAACTTCCTAACTAATATTATAAAAGCGAAAATGAGTTTGTTTGTTTGTTACCTTTTCAGGCTTAAACCACTGAACCGATCATTCTGAAATTTTGCATAATATACATTGTCAGGTGTACAGAAACGGACATAGGCTACCTTTCATCCCGAAAAAAATTACTGTTCCCGAGGAAAACAAGAATAACTTTCTTATGATAATAGATGTCTTTCGAATCATGATTGAATTATATTATTACAAGCAGAATACAACCCGAATTGATTGTCCAATTCTAAATTAACGCGAGCGAATCCGCGAGCAAAAGCTAGTAATTAATAAGCTCACCACTTATTTTTCGATAGACACTTGCTATAAATACGTTCATATCATTTATAATATCGTATGTTTGGAATGATTGGCCGAATGCGCTTGTCTTCGCTTGATTCACCAAATTGCATACATACACAATTTTAATGGATATAATATCTTCATATATTAAACATTTACATATATAATATGTATATTATTATTAAGTCTGTTGTACTGGCCGTGTATCTTCCATACTTGGCATGGATAATTAAGAATATATAGTGTTTATTACTTTACAAGTTAATTAATTAGAGTTCATTAATAAGCAAACGAAATAAAATAATACGTTAAAATATTAATTGACCTGTTCTCAAATTTTTCAAAGTCTAGACTAGTCTCAACACAAGAATGTTCATCAAGTCTTACGTTAGATACATTTCTGTTTGCGTCTAGAAATAATAAAAATTCTTTCAGATCGATTCGACTGATCGTTCAGACGCTAACCAAACAAATATATGATCGCGAACCAAGATCAGAATATATTCCATTAATACCCAGACTACAGATGCGGAGAACGTCTGCAGTTTGTAAATAAATTGCAATTTACAGACCATCAACGAAAATGTGTCGGTGGCAAATATCTGGTGTTTACGCATTGAGACTTGCCACACAGCATCGATGATGGGAACTCTGTAATTACCTACACAAACATAATAAAATTTAGCTAAATATTTACATTATCAAAGCTTTTATGATGGCGCTATTCGGTATTGACTTTCTTGTTACAGTTGGTGTGGTTTTAATATACACATATATGGAAAACATTATGGTAGGTGCATATGTTTGATATTGTGCATTATTTTACGCCCAAGAGTAAATAGCAATCAAAAGAAATATTGTTGTCCAAACGGTATCAAAATTGGTTGCAATATATGGAAGAAATTAATATTTTTAATTTGCATATAAGAAAAAATGGGAGTGTAGAGAATATCTCGCTATCTTCCTCGGACAGCTGCTTTTAAATAGCGGTAACGTCACAGTTTGTATAGTGCATCGATTCTGCTTTTGTCATTTGACAGATTATACATATATTTGATTACCTCTACTACCAGATCTGAAACTATTTTACCTTATTTAGTATTGTGTTTAATAATTATTTGTATTTTCGAGGTTGGCTAATGTAACTATTTCACTTAAATAATAAAATAAAAGTCAACTACCCTATTGCGTAGTACCAGTTTTGTAAACGATGGGAACTTCCATATCGTGGCCAAAACCAGAATCTACCGCATAGAGGCTGAAAAATCATCAAAAGCTGTACGGTACTTAGAAGGAATGTAAAATCTCAATATATCTTGACTGCTACACAAGAGGTAAAAGGCCAAAGCGATGCTACACATGTAAATTCTTAAAAATAATGTTTAATTTATAACCCTACGAAAAAAAATATAGATAGAGATATCTCCAAAATATACTTATTATGATAATAATCTCACACAAAGTGCGGTTACGCATACACTATTTACTTAATGTGGCAAGGCGCTATCTGCAAGACTGCTGACTGCTGGATATCTCTGGGAGAGGCAATGGACGACAAGTGACTGAGATGATAACTCTAATAATCAAGCTGAACATTAGAGTGTCAATAGTGATGGTTGGCAGTTGGCACTATTGGTAAGTGTCAAAATATTACGACGGTTTGTCGGGAACAAGAGATATTCAGCTGGATAGATACAATAATATACTTTTATTTCAAAGTCTAAGATGATTGAACTTTTTAAATTATAAATAATAGATAAACTAAGCTATAGAGCAACTCTGTTTAATTGTTTTTTTGTACGTATGTTGACTGATTACCAATTGACCCAATTACTCGATTGCAATCCCTTATGGGCTCTTTTAATTACTGAAGGAATATTTAACATTGACAGTATAAATGTTATTAAATACGAAGAATAAGTTTCGTCGTAAAATCAACGATTTAAAAGGTGAAATAAATTTAAACATACGTCATTAAAGGAAATATATTTTGAACGATAAAGCCGCAAAGAAAGTCTAAAATCTAATCTAGCGTTGCATTTCAATTGTCTACCTAAAAGTAGCTACGTATATAGATATAATTTAATTAATACTTTTGTATTGTATAAAAGAAGATAGGTAGTTAGATTTAAAGATACGTAACTCTGGATATTTGTTACTCCACAGTGTTTAAAGCGCTGAATAGATTTTAATTAAATTTGATATGGACTTCGCGAAGTTCACTAGGAAAAGTCTTTTCAAAACGTGAACGAAGTGTGGTTAACAACTATTAAGGTATAAGATTAAAAGAAAACGTGGCACTTACTTGTTATTGAAACAAAGTAGTATTAAATCATCATAAAATAACGGGCGTTATTTATATTTGGAATGCTGATACATTCAAATGTTTTTGAGCTGGCCGGGCCGTAAAGAGTAGGTACATTGCAGACAAATATTGCAGTAAAACAAGTTTAGGTAAACGGCACTTTTATCGATATAATATTAAAAGAAGATATTGTTTTTGAGCTAGCCGGGCCGTAATAGAAAACATTACAACCAAATATAGGAGTAAAATAAGATTAAAAGGCCCTTTTATCGGTATAATATTAAAAGAACATAATATTATGAACTGTAGACATGGTTGCAACGACGCTATTACGATGTAGTTCACGTTAACAAAAGAAAGTATGTCAGAACTCCCATTCCAAAAGACGTAAATTTTTTTTTATACAACTCTGCTGGCAAACAAGCATACGGCCCACCTGATGGTAAATGGTCACCGTAGCCTATGGACGCCTGCAACACCAGAGGCATCACTTACGCGTTGGCGACCCTTTAGGAAAGGAAATGGGATGGAGAAGGAGTGGGAAGGGGGAAGGGGCTAAGAGGGTGATTGGGTCTCCGGCACTCTCACTCACCGGACTAAACACAACAGTAGGAATACTGGTATTTTACGTCGATATTCTGTGAGAGGGTAGTCCTTCGCCGGTTGAGCCGGCCCATTCATGCTGACATCAGCGAGGCTCTACTGCTCTGAAAACGTGGTTTTTGGTTTAAATAAGAGCTTGCGGCATTTGTATCGCAAAGCACGTGCTAAATGTAAAGCAAAACAGGAAACCCGCAAGGAAATGGATTAAAAACAAACTCATTACCTACTACTAATATTAGATGAACGCTTCTACGTATTTGTATAATTAGTGTGACAATCTTGACTTTTTCGCGGTATTAAATAGACCATACCATAGCCATATCCAAACTAATATTATAAATGAGTTTGTTTGTTTCTTTGTTACGCTTTCACACCCTGACTACTCGATCGATCATCATGAAATTTCGTATACAGGTTGTCGGGGTACAGAAAAGGACATAAGGTACCTTTCATCTAGAAAAAGTACTGTTCCAGAGGGATATAAATTTATTCACATAGCCTACATTAACGCGAGCGAAGCCGCGGGAAAATGTAGTATTCTATAATTTCTTGATAAGAACCTTTAGTTTAAAGTCCTTGTAAGAAAGCCATAATATACGTCCGGTGTGTGTGTATTACGGTTCTACTCGTATTATTACCCGATCTACTAGTACCAAAAGCTTTGTAATTTGAATATTTTTAGATATACTTACCGGTTACATATAAATTGCATTTTAGTCTTTTCGGTTTGTGAATTTATCGCTAACGATATTTACACACTATATTATTAGTACTGTCAACGTCATAAGTAGCTAAACATTTGACTAACTTGTAACCACATACTATGTATTAGAGTTTACACATTATATTAGTTAATTGATGTGTCCAAGAATTGTTTACACATTTTTATGGAAATAAGCATTTTTGGCTTAGACTGTTGTATAGTACTGACTTGTAATTAAAAAACTATCCTTTGACTGTTATTGCTGTAAAAGATGGAATTACCATTATTGTGTATAAAAAAACAATTCCAAATCTTGCCTATGTTTATCTACTTATGTCGTTGATTGTACAAAACACAATTTAAATGCCATACGATTCTATAATATTGGATGATATAACCGTTTAATTCAATCAACATCGAGGTGCAGTCTCGTCTAGCGCATCCTTAACAATACAAATTAAATCAGATTCAGACCTGCTACATAATATGCTAATGCGTTATGTATTGTCGCGTAATCTTGTGAACTCCTAGCGTGATGATGTCAGTCACTCATTTGATATTCGTTTTTTTATAGCGACGGTTTATGCGCGGAAGCACCGCTCTTGTGGTGTTCAATGTTAAACAATATTTATTACAACTGACTTTAATCATTTGTTTGGTACAGCCGATAAATTCGTATAAACAACATTGAACGTGTTTTATCTATTTCTTTTTTTATTTTACTGTATATATACAGCATACGGTTTACCTATTACCAAGAGATTAAAGTAGCCTACGATAGTTCGCTGTACCAGGGGTAATACTGGTGACGAATCCAGGAAAATGGAATCAAAGATGGGATGAATGGAAAGGCATGAATGAGATGTATGTGAACCTGCCGAAGTGTTATTGATCGAGCGTAACGCAGCACTAGAGTTACTACTATTACCGTATTATGTGAAGTTTCTGTAAGGAGGCCGTCCTTCTCTAGGCCAATCAGCTCCGTAACATTATCATAGCCAAGTGAATCATTGTCTGTTAGAACCACTGGATAGCTAGATAGATAGGTTGTTAGTACATGCTAGTGATATAACTTGTATTGCTAAAAACCTATCAGTAACAGAAAATTAGCAAATATTTTCTGAAAGGTTAATCAGCAACATCTCGAAATCAAATTTGTGTCAAGTGATTCAATTGGTTGTTGAGAATTTAGTCAACCAATGACATTTGTTGATGTGCATTTGACTATCTACTGTTAATTTACTTTGGATTGATCTGCCTTTTAAACGCAGTGTGTAAATATTGTGTGGGGAGTTATATGATTGTACATTTGGAATAGTATACTATGAACAATGCGATAGAAAATTTGCAAGGTTAGGTTCGTCAAAAATAATATTGTTGTCAGATTCTGCCATAAAGCTATCATTTTCTAACTACCAAATCGTAACGTAAACACGAGTGTATTGGAACGTATTCTCCTAACGATGCCATCGGTTGTGTATTAATTATTGGTAATGTCAGCTCAATGGTTATTGAGATTTTAATGATTTTTCATTAGACTTGAAGCATCGAAGTTATTGAACTAAATGTAGCAGTCACCTTGTCGAAGTCATTGAGCATGATAAGATAAATGTTTGGTGCAGTCAAATAAAAACAATGTCGACGACTCTTTAAATAGGTATGTTAGTACTTCTGTACTGACTTTTAAAATAAATCGGGATTTGACAATACCAACATTGAACAACTTCCAAATAAGTAAAATTAATATTTATGACGATGCAAGCGAATAAACTAAGAATGTTGTTATATCAGGTAGCGAAGTAGGTACACATCCCTAGTCTCTGCTTTTCCCTCCATGAAACAGGCGTGAATATACACAAATATCATCTACCTAGATATACGTTTTAAGTAATATTACCTTATTGCCATATCTCTCAAAAGATCTTTTCAGTTATTCGACTCGATCCACATCCACGAGAAATCATAATTTAATGTCGATATTCTATTTATACGTTACTGCTCTTGATATTGTTTCGCCGCAATATGGCCGGCTATTATTACATGTCAAGGAAACAGTGAATTACATACATATGTATATGTTATTCATAGGTATATATTGGTTTGATATCGACCGACTAAATACAACGACTTTCAGTACCTACCAAAAAGAGTTTGTTTACGACATATGAAAAACCAAAAGAGAAAACGTATATGGAATAAGCACGAAAATCGCTGCTAGAATCCTTTTTAATATGGACAATGGAAGCTATGGTTATGGGTTTGCTACTTTGGTTATAATTTAGAGAGAATGACCTAATTAATATTCCTTTTCTCTAAACCGTTTGTTATTCCTTTGCGTCTCTAAATCAATAATCATAAACTGCAAAGGCTAGATGTACCTAGCTGGTGCCTGTGAGCCATACTTTGTGACGTCAGACTCTGGCTAGCGTCTCGGCGACGCCGGAGCCCCAAGGTCAAGGATACCAACAAGGACAATCTTTGTGAAGTATTGACCTCTCGCAGCCACCGCAGTCAGGATACCTAACTACTTAGAGAAAATCTAAATGAATCTAGGAACTAGTCTTTTTTTATAGACACTAGATAAGAGAAGGAATTCAAATATAAAATGGATACTTAATAGGAAATGTATTTATATGACAGTTTATTTTATTGACTTTTTGTTATTATACTTAGGCGGCAAAATGGGTTCTGTAGCCACACAACATTTTTACTCGATTGTAATATCTTTAATGCAAGAAGGAAATTACATAAGAACTTACCTACATTGGTCTTTCTTTTAAAAATATTGGGATATTCTTTTTTTTTTGTAACTACAGATTTGGCCAAAACGGTGACTGATTATGTCATTTACAAATTTAAAATTACAGGACGTTCGACAACATAAACACTTTTTAATCTAATCAGCCAATTGTTTAGGTCAACACTAAGTCTACAGAATTTTTTCTTGACTTTATTGTATTACATTTGCAGCGTCTAGACTGCATCATCCCTGCGCCGCAAAATCAAGTTAGCCTGTAGCTTTATTCTATAAAATACTTATGTATGTTTAGGCGCCTACCTTATCGTTGAAAATTCGTTTGGTGACGATGCAACACCGATAACCACTTAACGAGCAATTCACATTTTCATTGATAAAAACTGTATTTGCTACATAAAAATATATCCATGAGACCTTGTTAACAATCGGACACTATCACACGGTTATTCTACTACGCATGCCGCGTTAACTGACTCGAATAGAATTCAATCCTATGAGATAAGACATTTTAGTTTTGGAGCCTGTTGCGGTTAGCGAATGCGCGGTTAAGAGAGAGACAACAGGAAAACATCAAACATAACCAGTAGATCTGACAGAGATGGCTATAAATCGCTATTTCTACTTCACAACCTCCGAACTTTTGACAGCGTTGTTTACGTGACGTAACCACATGATGTCATGGTAACGCCGCCATTTGCTATTTCAACATTTTCAACCGGTTTTAGCGGTAGTTTTGTTTTGGTAGCAATGTAGACGAATTAGTTCAGTTTATTTACAGTCCGATGATTAAGTTTTAGACTTCATTACCTCAACTGTCTGAAGGAGAAACCTAATTAGAGTCACTTAGCAGTTCGTCCATTGTATTATCTGTAAGCTTTTGGTAGGTACAGTTTGCACTAGTTGTGTACTTTGCTAAGTTTCTATTTTGCCAAAATTAACGCTCACATGTTTTTGTAACTTCAATATTTTCACACCTAACTGAATGTCTGTAACTACCATTATGATGTTAAATATTAAATCCGATTTTGTGAATTGCAGATTAGATTTACGCCTAACTTTAAATTAAAATATGTTGCACCTTGCACGCTAGGAAGAAATTTATGTAACCAACTAACAAAATAAGAAATAGCAATATTATATTCTATATTTCCATTATCCTGGCAAATATCCTGCAACGTCCAGTCAGCAAAACATTAATGGCATGGAAGCTCGTAGTAATACAAATAATCCCGGATATAACTATAGGTGCTCAGAGCTAATGTGGTTGAATGATATACGGAAATGTCGAAATCGGCAAAAAAAAAGTTATCGTTATATAGTCTACTAGGTTTTGCCCGCGGCTTCGCTCGCGTTAATGTAAATTTTCACAATAGGTGGTTACATTTTGATCAGTCGGGAACAGTACGTTATGGACGAAAGGTACTTTTCCTGTATCCCTGACAACATGTATGCTATGCGGATGATCGGTAAAGTAGTTAATGTGTAAAGAGGTAATAAAGGAAACAAACAAACTTCATTCGCATTTATATAATCTAGATAACATCTTTTTCTCCATGGCTAAAATACTTAGTTTATTAAGCCACTTATAAAAAAGGAGGAGGTTCTCAATTTGACTTTATGTTTTTTGTACGTTTGTTACGCGATTTCTCCGCTAATTATGAATTTGATAATTCTTTCTTTTTTGTTTGGTAGGCTATACTTCAAATATGTTTCCATATAAATTTTATCGAAATTGAGCTAGCGCTTTTTGAAAAATCAACGTTATCAAAAATATTTCCACATATTTTAATTTTTGTGATTCCCTTCAGCAAAAGCTTTGAAGAAAACTTTCAGTCTCTGTTGTACTATCATAATTCATAACAGAAACATTAGGCAAAAACAAAGAAGATTGTATGTAGGTATACTTATATAAGGAGCCGTCATAATAATTATAAATCAGTACCTATCCTACTTAAAGAAAACTACCTAGTTGGAAAGATTATGCAACCGTGTCATTTTAGCTGTACATGTAGGTATGCCTTGTGTCTGTACAGACAATACCAAATTTTTGACTAAAAATAAAAACTGTGGTTTTTGGGTGTGGTTTTTTTATTAGTCTAAAATTTGGTTTTCATGGTATAGCGTTCCTGTCTCACCAAACTTTTGATTATAAAGGGTTTAAGTAATGCTCGAGAGCACCGTTAGGGTCCAGTTATACACAGGTCTTACAAATAAATAAAAATACTACGTTATAACCATGTGACTTGTTATCCAAAAAGTTACCGCTGCATTAAATTCGCTCACTAATAATCGCAACTCTGAGAGTTGCTCACTGAGGATGATGGCAAAGCCGTCTTTATATCTCCGGTATGGTAATGGAGCTGGCACGCTCAGCGATTAATGTACCTTCATATGTCTACCCAAAATGGCTGAAGTCTGGATTAAGTCTAATAAGTCTAGGTAAGATTCTTCTTTGTGCTGGGGCATCGCCCAGGAGTCCTCGTCCACAGGCATTTCTTGACTGCGTTGGGCACTGCTGAGTGGGTGGCTGATGTAGTTTAAGTTCTAGCGACCCACCCACCATTCAAGGCAGCGAGTTAGCATACCGTGGTAGGTTAAGTCGGTAGTAATAGGGACGTTACATCTTTGCTCGGATAAGCCCGTCATAACCTATCCGTTTTCCATTTTCGCGGAGAGGTATGCGTCAATACATTACCAAACGTTAAAAAAAAGGGTATGACTCTATTTGTTGAGTAAGTTCGTACCCAGTTGGCAGGTGTTAATACCGTCATTTTGTTAAAGACAACACCATAATACTATTAGGATGTTTTAGACGCTCTAACGCTACGTGCTTGCCGATTTCACGAACATATCTTTCAGCGACAGCGAGCCGAAACGTCAATGTCAGGCTGCGCTGCACTTTTAATTAGTTGCCGATTAGAGAACTATTCGTGGCGACTTCATATAAAATTAACATCATAAATGCAGATTTTTGGCCGGGCAATGCGAAGCTTTACAAAGCACCGTAAAAAGCCATGGCAGTCTATATATGAAGTCATTTCAAAGGATAAATTGCTGTATGGATGGGTCATTGCACCAAATATATAAGTTTGTCCTGGTTCGGGCACCTTTATAGAGGTTTTCTGATAGGAATTATAGCAGTATAAAGTACCTAGAAATATGCCTGGTAGATGGCAACATTACTTGTACCTGAAACCTGTATACATAGCTGGTGACATGTGGGCGTAATACACTTCTGCCTAATACTTAAGGGATATACGAGCGTGAGTGTATATATCATTATGTTGTATTTAGCAACGCCCTTCAAAAAATAAGTATTAATTTTATACATTTTTGTTCCATTTAGGGTTCGAACCCACAATATTCAGCGCAGTGCCAGCGCCGAGGCGACCGTTCCGCCATCGTGCAGTCAACCTTGCATTAGAGTTAATTGATAGTAATAACAAATGTTAATTTTAATAAACTATTGTTTTGGTAATTATTGTTTCACCGTACGAAAAATAAAAATAAAACACAAAGATGTCTTATTGGTTTTCAATTTATTTTATAAAACTTTATACAAACTTGGACCCAAAGAATGCGTGGGTAGCTAGCTAAACATTGAGTCTACTACATGTGGCGCGTTCCGTGAGCCTTCACATCGGTCTTCTGCCGCAAGCGGAGCAAGCTGAGCGTGCGCATACAATAAACATGTACCAAAAGATACCTACTAATTTATATACTACTAAGGTGACAAAGATGCTTACCTATCCCTTTCTTAGTTCGAATAAAATATACGTGAACGACGTGAAATAGCATGCTATGGCGAGTCCACGTACTACTGCTAAAACTCGGTTCACTTTAACGTATGTATCATATCCCCGCTGTTCTTCCAAGTACATACTTTAATCAGATGTCTGGTATGGGAGTACCTACGAGGTACCTACTTAGGTGCTCCATAATAGCCTACGCTTCGAACGCCTACCATGAATGCCGATCGTTTTGAAATGTAAATGCTCACGCCAGAGCCATATATTTCTGAGTGGCTTGCGCCTAGGCGTCTGCAGACAGCACAACGTCTCACACCACTTTAGGGCGCCTTCAAATTTGCCGCGCGGCGGCAGCGCAGCTGCAGTGCTATGGTCACGCCTGCTTTGTAAATCCATATAAATAAAAACGCGCGACTGGAGCGCTGCACCCGCGCTACTGCCACGCATTAGTTCATCGATAGACTGTCACTAGTCTGGCTGCATGGCGGCGGCGTTGCAGCCGCGCGGCAAATTTGAAGGCGCCCTAATCTACACGCCACGCTCATTATCACCACTCCGCTATAAAATAGGCGCTTTAGCAATACCAAATACATTCTCTTTACTATAAATATAAGTCTCCCTGCTAGCTATGCTAATTCTTGGAACCCGTGTAAACTTAGCAGTAAGCGACACAACTAATACATCGAAAATTGTACAGACAATTAGAATACAATATTTTACTTATTATAAGTATTTTATTCATTATAATATATTTATATAGTTCTTGTTGTATTATAAATTACTACGTCCAAATTATCGAGGAAAATTCTTGTAAAAGAAGTACCTAAATTTAATACAACAAGAATTAAATAGATGATTCTAAAAAAATATTTAATTAAATTTGTTATAATATAAAATTTATGAAATTTTCGGTTGCATCTATTAATCAAGCATTTCCATCGAAACTACATACAGCATACAGGTTTCTTGGATGTAGTGTATTAACGCAGGATTCCTATATATTGTACCTATATGTTTTATATAAATAATTGCTGCCATAATAATTATACATACTTAATACTTATTTCATGAATACTCGTCGTAGACTATCAGTTCTACATGTTCGTATTGCTTAAAATTCGTTCGATGAACAATACCTGCATCATTGAGCAGGAACAGTGAAAACAAAACAGTAGTAATCTCAAATGATAGGTGAAATGATTTAATTAATTTGTAACATGTAGTAATCCTAATTACATCTTCCTTCCGACTATAATATTTCCTTAATAATTTAACTATAAAATCGATCACAACCTAACATATAAATTGTGATCACATTTGATCTTACCATCCTAACTAAATCTTAATCTTCTTTATCACTTCGTTCTCGAATACATTTCCAATTTCACAAATTAGAAATGGCGATATACAAAATTTCGTTTAAAGCAGTCTTATCCAAATGTTTACGATCAGCAGAAAACGTAAGGCCTAACACAAATTGGGCAACGGTCAGATGTGGCGAGACATTTCCTTAAACAATCTGCATGGAAGAAGTGAGCGCACGGCGTCACCCGTGCAGACTTCATCGTGCCCAGACACACGGCACACACATCTTCCAGAGTTGCCAGTTCCTCAGGCGTTGCACGTCTGAATTTAGCCAACGAGCCGCATGCCTCTCGGAATTTCATTATAGCTTCCCCAAGCCTATACCTTCCGTGGATAAAGACACACACGTATAAAAGTAAAGCGGCCAGCCTCCAGCGCTCATAGTATATCAACGCTGGAACTAAGGGTACTGCTAACGCCGTGGTTATTCCCCTGGACCAGACGCCGAAGTACAATAACTCCATGCCTTCCAGTCTCTCTAGTTTTAAAGCAGAAAGGCCGATGGGCCAGAGCTCAAGGAAAGTTCTCTCCGTCAGAAGATAGTATGTGCCGGTTATAGTTGTGTATAAAGCTGTTGGCCGGTAATGTTCCAAACCTTGTTCTAATCCGAGCGCAAGAAGTACAAATGTGATAGTGACAATGAAAGTGACTGCTTTTGTCCATTCCAGGACTATTTTGGTGGCAGACATGGCGAGATGTTTGACGCGGGAGTGGCGAGTCACGTTGACGTACGGCGACCAGTCTTCCTTGGTGCAGATCTCACGCACGTAGCTCACTGAGTACGTCACCACGTTGTAGAACATAAGAGAGTAGAGACAGGTCAGTCTGCCTTGTGAAACCAGCAGGCGGTCGCAAGCTGTGAACATCAGCAACTGAAAACAAAAGCAATACTTAGTAAAGTAAGGCAATTATAAAATGAATACAATTTGACGAATCGACCATAAAACAATGGAACATCACTGCCATAAGAAAGGGCAAGTTACAAGTCAGTAGTGACTGAGGTCGGGATTTGTGTTGTTTTCATTATGCGTAAAATTTGTTGTTGTAACAATGTTGTTTCAACCAAACTCATTATATGGCATATAATATTAAGACTATTAGTTACATTCATATTCTATGTAGGTTCTGTGATCCATATTAGTTCACATTAGTCCAAGTTAAATGATATGGAAGGCAGTAAATAGATTGCATTCGTGGATATATTTTTCCAATGCCACCTACTCCACACTCAATACTATGTCATTAAAATAAATCAAACATATTTAGAAATACAAGTGGATATTAAGAACATTCTGAATAGGCCAAGATAATAGTGGTAAGTATATACCTGTCCGAGCATAGTCGAGAGATTATTCATCTGCAGGAATATCCGCTCCGCGCGCTCCACCGGCGCGTACACTGTCTTCAGCACACCCATCACTCGGGACATTGGCGCCCGCAGTCTTTTGGCCGCTTCTATACAAACAAAAAGAAAACTTAAGCATGTTTATATTGCATCATATTTTATAATAGAATCCCCTTGTGTCAGTGTGCAGCCTTATTGAATAATTCTACTTCGGAACTGGAATTGTCCTGTTAAATAGTTAGCTTTATTAAATACAATCAATAATAGTCGTTCCGAGTGTGGAGGATCTTTATATCTGTAGTTTCAATGTTTATAAAGTGCATTACAGTAATAATTATTTGTGCAAGAGAAATATTTTTAGAAGAATAAAGATAAACATTACATAAAATTCATTGTTTGCTAAACCATAACACAATAATTAAATTATGAATTAACGTAATGTAACATTGCTACATAATTAAGCTCACAGCACAACTTGCTTACTGAACATTCATACATAGTCGACATATTTGTATACATATTATAACACCGAACCTTTACGCTAAGACATCTGACATTTGTAAGTTAAATTTCAGATATAAACCCACTCTTAACATGAGCATTTCAGCTTAGCAGGAGGAGTTAACAAGAATGCTAGAGTGAGTGACTAGATTCATTTAAAGTCCAAATCACTAGTAATCTTTATGAAGAAAATATATTTATATACACCTATAATATAATATAGCTTTGTGATGGTAAGGCGATCTCGAATACTTGAAAAATTGTTGTGGGCGGACGTCCACCAACTGTCACATCTCGTTGTATACACCGACTTAGCACTTGCTCTTCTCAACTATTTTCCCCTCATTTACATATTTTTTCTTAAAGATTAAGAATTTATTGTACTTATTTTAAGTAGAAAACATGTTATGGACGAGATATCGGAGATCTAAGCAAGATTAAATAAATTTTACACTTTGAAAGTGGTTGCAAACAGCAAATTATAATTGGATAACATTGAAACAACGGACACGTGGAATACCCAGACTGGTAACGAATTATCAAATTATAGATAATTTGTTACCAGTCTGTTATCTTTGTTTTTTTTTGTTCGTTGATCGAACGTGCAACACTTCGTAGGACTTAAACAGTAACGTGACCGGTTCAATTATTCAGCCCTCTGTGCACCCATCTCTTTTTTAGATGGAGAATCGGCACAGGAAAACTGTAGTAATATGTATTGTTAATAGGGAATTTGGAATAATTTTCGTCAAAGTGAATAAGATCCTATTTACGTGGTTTCAACGTCATGGGTTTGACTTACTCCTTCAATTAGGAGAACTCAAACCCATGACGTCGACGTTGACGGCATAATAACTGAGCACACATATAGGAAAAGTCGGTTATGCTATATTCGGCTTATATTACAGTATATTATAGTCAGTATTCGGATTAGGAATATTAGAGTCAGTAACGTCCTCAAAATTTATTTTATGTTGCCTTTAAAATTTAAATCTAATAAATAAGTACTTGTTCCTTATTGTATGGTATAGTCTACAGATACAGTGGTGACCAGCGAGATTTCGTATAAAAGGACCTCCATGAAACCATGGTGGTCAGTTCAGAACATCGCTTCATCCACAACTAACACCTTCAACACAGCTCCATACAGATTCTGGTAAGTTATCTTTATTCCTATTTCTTATCATTACTTCTTTAGTATAAATTACTTAAAGTAATCCAGTATTATGTCTTCTACAGTTTTATATATATACATAGCATAATGTTTACACCCCCGAAGTGGTGGGCAAAAGTGAATTACAGCCCCATTTCGCCAGCTATGGTTTTAGGTCACAAATGATAGGGGGCAAATTTGTCACCGTTTTATAAGCATCCGTGCTGTTACTAGCTAATAACGGTTTGCCCGATCAGACAGTAAAACCCGAGACCTCAGGCACAACAGTCGCATACGTGCGCTGATATAGAAATATCCTTTTGTTGCAAACACAATATCGGACATCTTTATTTCTGTCTAAGATCTTTTAGTGTCATGGTGAAGATAAATTTTATAAACTTCTATCATGTAATCGCTGATAAATTCTTTTGACTCAAATATAAAAATCTTCTCATTTTCATATGTTGTGATAAACATTGATACAATATAGAATTGTATGAATTTAGAATAATCTATTTTCGTACGGAATTTACTAATCTACATGTCATTTCCCATCTATTAGATAATGCGTCTCACATTTACATTTATAAAAACAAATAGTCTTAAGTCTGCGCACAACATGTTTGTTCCAAAAGAAATTTCGTATTTTCAATTCGTAAATAATAAACACGACGTATATTTGTTTGTTCAACATATAGAGATTTGAAATGCGGTGCAATAATTACAAGCTTTACGAAAAACATTCAATTTTGTTTATATCCAGATTTAAAGGGTAGAAATAATAAATTATTGTCTTTATTAACGCAGGAAAGCAATTGTCTTAATAGATTACTCGCGAGAAGCTTTCTGAGAGAAAGCGTCCAAGTCCATTGTGCAGGAACTGAAATTTATTGATATGCACAGCATTAACTCAACAAGAATGCAGAAGGTTGCCTTCCCAGACATTCCATTTTAGTCTGGTGAGATCTGTGGGGAGTGTCAGTCAGAAAGGTGTGTGTATACAAGACATGTGTTCGTGTTTAGACGCAGAAAAGCACAAGCGATCTCTCCTGACGCACGAAGCCTGGCGGCGCGCCAGCTTCCGCTGCCCCATTCAGCTTCTACTCGACAATGACCTGACTTTTCCACATAAATATAAACTCAAGACTAAAGCAATAACACTACAAAGCCAATGCTGCAGCAATAATTATGAGTGACCCTTTGGATATTAATTGTTGTTTGGCTAGACAAAAATCGTCGTAACATTTAATTTACGACTCTTTAAACGATGTTATCGCTCGAAATTTTTATCTATATCTCATAACGTAATCATTTGTATTTTACATATTGTAATTGGTAATGAAGATGTCTTAATCAGGTAGAAGTAACGGACTGATATCGATAAAATTTTAATTAATCTTTGATTTTACACTATACTATCAATTTTAAAATCAAATTTGGTGTAAATACCGATCAAAATGCACAAAAATAAATTACATTCAATGTTTATGACACATACTCGTACATAGTAAATCTTCAATTAGGACAAAAGACAAAAGTATTTTTTAAATGTTGAAATTTTGTGAGTATGCACAATATTAATTAATCTCGTCAACATACTGCGATATATAAACATCTATAGAAAAATAGAGAAACTGTTACATTTTATGTGTGCTATCTCTTACGTACTTTTAAGGATGATCGACACAGGGAATAATGTGTATTTAATTATTTATATATCAAACAAAAACAAAACAAAACAATCTAAAATCTAGGTGTTAAAACAATATACAAATAGGTAGCTATTATATTCATTCAATAACATAAACTATGCAGCTAGGTACGACTGACAAGTTTTCTAGAATTCTTTGCTTTTTTAGTTTTAATTGCTAGCATGACGCACATCGGTCGATTACCATGGATTTAGTTGCATTTCTCCTGTCATAATCGACGTAGAACAACTCGGGAGAAGCGTGGGCGGAGCATAGGTCAGGAGATTGGCACGCCCCGTTGTTTATGCCAAACTATTTGCGTTACAGACCGATGTTTACTTTTGTCTAGGCCTAAAGACAGGCGGTTATTTGGAACATCTCTTACGTCGGTGTCTCATTAGAAACTCGAGGTGTTGATGTGTTGTTGGAACTTTGTAGGTATTTCTTGTTTATACATCATGTTTTGATTTCGTAACATACATGTTTAGCATTTCGCGGATTTATTTACCAGTAGATGCCAAAATCCATTTCCGACTTACGTTAGATTTTAGTATCCAGGATTTCCGCTATCATGTTTAAGAGTAGCACGTAAATGAGTAAAATAGTTGTGATGTCTGTACCTTGGGCGAGTTTGACCACAGCTGGGTACCAGCTCGCAGGGTACTTGTAGTTGGCTGAGATGAGGACCGGCACTACGAGGCAGGTGTATGCTGCCATCAGCCAGGCGCCTCCGAGCGCTACCAGCAAACCTCGCGGCGCCCAGTATGGTAACAGAAGGACGAGTGACAGGAGCCATACTGAAACATTAAAAGAAGACATTAGTAACTGCCTTGTTAGCACAGACGTTAAGGCGACCAGAAACTACATAGTGTCCTTTCCTCTGGCTAAGGATAATATCATAGAGCAAGATTTAGGCTAACGATAGCCCGCTAATGCTGACCATGCGCGCGTTTCCAAACATCAAACGCCTACGAGAATAGATGCATCTCTCGTTCTGTGTATATAAAAATGTTTAATAACACTATTGCATGCATTACATAGAATATGCATTACCGTACTCTCGTAGGTAGACAAAAAGGTATTAAGAAAAATGATTCGTGCCATTGACATTCAGTGTATTGTAAACAATTTTTAATAACGGTCCCAAAATAAAGACTGACGCCACTGAAAAATAAAGTCATTCAAATCTTTTCCTCAAATAATTCTCTTTATGAAGTAGGTGCATGTAGTTTATGTTTTACGTCAGTCATTTGCTACAGCTCCAGATTTAACTACACAAATAAAAAATATGTTTACCGACCAAAAGCCTACTACAAATCAAGTTTGACTATTTCTTATATATCAAAAGTAAATAGGCACGTGTACTTTAAATAACCGTTTATTATAAACGTGTTGTCTGCTTATTTACGTGTTGGTTTAAGATATCATTAATTACATATATTTTTAGTGAACCATTTAAATTTATATATGAACAAATTAAGAAGCAAAGACCAGATAAATGAATACATTTTAATTCTTTACGGCTTTCGCATTGGATCAAAATAAACGAAATCTTTGTCAAAGCATTAAATATTACTTAGCCGCAATTGTTTGTCATCCCGTTCACCTCGGCCTAATTCTCGTTATGCTTTCAAATAGTCACTGGCCATTTATTACATGGTCGTCTATACATTTCTACACATTTAAGCAATAAATATTTACGATTAGTAAATGGAGTGGATGGTAACTACAAAATAAATTAATTTTTCGTTCAATCTCTCGTATGTTTTTTATTTTCTTTCGCGAGTTTTACGTCAATGCGGTTGTTTATAATTTTATTATCTGTCTAGCTTCTCGGCGCATTTGGCATGAAGCTATCTGGGGCAACATCAAAATTGTGTATTACAGAAATTCGATTCATATTCTGTTGTCAAACAAGCATCCATCCATCATTGATAAGTTTAATGACTGTTACTATTTGTAGGTGACAAACCCAGCTACAGTAATTTTTAAATCGTCTAGATTACATTTTTAATCAGGAATAACGTCATTCTATCTACTTACTAAACTTCGAAATATCTCTGCAAGTGTGTACCTACCTATAGTTTATGTATCTTAATTGTCACAATGTCTCCAAGTCCTATGGCCGATTTTGACTCATTCACCGTCTTGCTGTGTTTTAATGCCATGCCGAGCCATAAAACAATGTAATGACTATTTATAAAAACTAATTCTCATTTTAAACAAGCGTCATAGTTTGTAGAATTCGTGTGACAGTGCAAGATGCGCCAGCGCAGCAGTTGCACACTTATTTAATAACGTTAGCAGCACACGTGTCAAATCATCACATGTGACAATAGACAAGACGTGTAAACATGTGTGACTCATGAAAATAGGATAACAAACATGAAGAATTCATAAAAAATATATTTACTCTCTTGTTGTTTTTGTTTACGAACTAACTTTTGTATTTATAATATTTCAACTATAACTACTCTACTCTGCCTCATTGTTTCCGGGTTCGAGTGCCGGGTTTGACAAAATATTTATAATAATTACAATTATCTTTATTTTGCACTTTTACTATTTAAATTGGAGAATATACGGAGAACATAGTATCACAAATTGTGTGTCGTTAAAAGAAAATTTCTCAACCTAGTAAGGTTGAGAAATTTTCAAAAATACAAATAACATTTTGATACAATATTTTCATTAGTACAGGTATACAGGACTAGATAGTAAAGAAGAGTACCTAGCTCGCTCTGTAATATTTGTAATAAAACAAAGCTAGTAAAATGTATTTAACTATATTTCGAGACCTAATTTGTATTTTCCTTTAGTATAAAAATATCATCACACTTGCGTAAACATTAGAAAATACTACTTAGGTATTTCTTTGTACATTTGTTGGTTTCAAAGAAATCAAATATGTTTGCATCATACTAAGTTATATTAATTAAAATCAACCTGCAATCTGAATCCAAAACATCAAATATTTCCTACTTACCGATATTCGCAAGTTTGTCCTCCGATTTAAGAGTGTGAATCTTCGAGAAGGAATCGCTCCTTATTCGGCCTCGCACTCGCGAAATCATTCCCATTTTAACCGTTAATGAGTCTATGAAATATTCAAACAAACACTGTTTTATATGTAAGTCACCACTGATGATTTAAAAAATAGTCTCTTAATGTTTATTTAGGATTTTAGAATAATAATTAACAGCGAACTATTGCCTCCGTGTTCGACGAAGTATGTCACTTGAATGCGAATATAGAAGACGGACGCCGGACGTTTGGGCGGGCGGGAAGCACACACGCACTCGCTCCTCCACTCCGATACACAGCGACTTTACTCAACCAAAATAATCACAACATATACAATACACGCTTTATTCACAAAATCGCACCATGTCGTCCTACACGACCAGCAAACATAACAAAATAAACGATGCCCTCGGCTTTTCCTTCGCTGCAATGGCGTCATACTGCAATGACGTTTTATTTTTAAAATTTAATTCCATGTCACTGACTCGCGAGTCGGAAATATATTTTGTTGAAATATATTCAGCGGTGTTTTATGTGAATTTATTATAAACACAAAATAAATATATTATTTGTTATAAATGTAAATCAAAATAATTTAAGATATTTCTGAAAGACAAGGTATGTTCAATGGGGTTCTACTACAGTTGTAGAATTTTTCTAGAAGTAGGTTATGGTTCATTATAAATAGATGCGTTTAAAAACAATTGCGCAAGCTACAGCTGTTAGTTTTGTTTGTCTGTTATAGATAGTTAGAAATCACGCGACATGAGGCCACAGAAACGCTACTATATAAAAACTGTGCAATAACAGCTGAAAACAGATGAAAATAGCTTTGTATACGTGCAGTTTCCCACGATGTTGAAGTATTCCATGGAGGATATGACGATCCATTTATTTTAGAACAGAACATGAATACGTGGGATGAACGAATGCAGCTTGCTTCTGACTCCCGTATTACTGGATATACAGTATCTCCGTACTTTTAAGTATTCGAATCCATGCTTTAGCTACATTTTATTGTGTAGGTATTAGCTGTGCTGCGGGTATTTCTAATCCCAAAAAATAATAAATATGATAATAAAAATGCAGTATTTTATGAAAGCCATACAAAAAAAGAATCTAATTAGAACAAAATCGTTGAACAAACATAATTCGCATACTTATTTGGTTATAATGTAAGAATTCTATAGTATTACACATGAACATTTAACTATCTACCTACATTTTACAAATATAGATGGTTATGACACTAAATTGGGTACAAACAGAACTGTCTGTGTACTATTGTTTTATTTTGTAGGTAAGCGAATATTTTGGTAAGGTTGCCTATTGGAGTGTTTAGGGTTATATTTTAACTAATGGAGTCTGACCTATACAACTATGGATTATATACAACCGTAGAATTTTCAGTGCAAACTTTATTCGTCAATGTTAGGCAATTCTGGGGTAGGCACGGCCCTCCCGGCGCTACCATAATATATTCGTTAATGCATTTCTAGTACGACTATACAAGTACTTCTACGAGTACCTAATGTAACGGTTTTGTTAATTTGTATGGGTCCTAAATGCTAAATAAAAAAGTATATTAATATTATATTTTTTTGTAAAAGACTGCAGATCTAGTATTCGCGATGAGACGGACAAAGCCTAAAGTACTGAGTTTCTTATCAAAGCTTTTCCAGTAACATCCCAGTTAAATACAATCATCAATTGTCTGCACGGATGGCGCAGTGTTTGAAGTGGTCGCTTTGCCTCTGCCGCCACCGCACCAAATGGTGTGGGTGCAAACCCTACAGGGATCAAAACTTTGTGAGATATACAAATAGTTTTCCAATTCTGTGTCTGGGTGATCTATGTATCCGTTGTTTGAAAGTATGTAAATTCCCGCGCGACGGGATGAGTTAGATATAAATAGTGCGGGAGTATCTAGTCCTTTTAAGAAAAAAATAACTCCATGAGACTAAACATTAACTTAAAAAAGAAATCTTTTATATCTTTTAGGACATGATATCTATCTTATGTTGTTCATATTATATGTATGCACGAGTTATCTACAAAAACAGAGTAGGTAGGTACTTGCTAGACATACGTAGGTAGCTATTAGTTTACACAAAACCGGACTGCGTCATTATTCATTCATACCTACAGAGGAGACATATAAAAATAACTTTAATACAAAGCGAAATACGAATAGCTGATGATTAATATCATTATAAAGGAATATTAATGTTTCGAAGTCATGTGCTAAGCCGATGGAACGATATTTATATTTGCTTCGCAGAATATTACACACATCACTTTAGTTAAATAGAACTGATTCTATTTCTGCGCTGTGACCGGTTCAATGACATCGAATGGTTGAACAAAATACAAGGAGCTTAGAAATATCGAATAAGCTGATAATTAATTGGTCGAATTGCTTACGTAGCAATCGAATCTTTATCCCTTTTAACAGACTTTGGTTATATTTCTATAACTAGGTGTTCCCGCGGTTTCACCCGCGTTTATCGTTACTGCGCCGCCCCTGTGGGTCGTAGCGTGATATTATATAGCCTATAGCCTTCCTCGATAAATAGGCTATCCAACACTAAAATAATTTTTCAAATCGAACCAGTAGTTCCTGAGATTAGCGCGTTCAAACAAACAAACAAATAAACAAACAAACAAACAAATTCTTCAGCTTTATAATATTAGTATAGACAAGACTAGAGAGGTAAAGGCAGCAGTAGGCTGCATAAGACATGTCTTTACTTCTCTCGTAGCAGTTGTAGCTCGTGCTACGCGGGTACAAGAGTTCTACGTTAAACTACAATTATTTATGAGAATGATGTTCTTCGATTGGGCGAAGACGTTTATCTCGGTACCAAAATCGCACAATACAGTATTACCATGTATACCATTCTTTGTTAAGAAAACAAGGCTTTGTAGCACCAGTACGCTCTACATTTATTGGAAGAGTTTTTGTGTATATAGGACCATAAAATACTATGATGTAGCAGTCTTATTTCAATTGATTTCAGAACTCTTCGCCATGATGCATTCCCTTCTGTTCCTGATGCTGGTAACCGGTTCGTGTCTGGCGCACTACCGTGGCTCATACGACACACGTAACTTCATCGTACGCGAAGAACCTATGCCCGATGACGATGGGTAAATTTGTCTTACGTTATTCATTTATTGATAATGTGTTCATGATGTAATCCAAATTATGCATTGAAAATTAATAATATTTAAGGATGTCCTCTACTCTGTGTGTCTTATAAATGCATTCATGTTTAATATTTTAAATTTCCAGAAAATACGTCGAATGCCCCGTATGTAACGAGTCCGAACATTGGTTAGGCAACAACGAGAAGTGTCCCATCAAGATAGGCAACAAAAGTTACAAGAAATGCATGCTCGGCACTTACATCAACGAGGTTTGCGGTGGAAAGTTAGACTGCTACAGGGTAAGCAACAGTAGTCACATAAAATATTGGATCACGTAGGTACATCCCAGAGAGACAGTTTACACCCATATTTGGTCGCATGTGTTAGCTCTCACTTAATAAAAAGCAAGCGTGCTATAATTTAACATTTTTAGTAAACTACTCAATATTACTTTGACCTATTTTAAAACCTACACGGAGGTCTGGTCTGGCCTCTAACTAATGTTGGCCAAACCACAGACCTAGAGTTTTGATTTAAAACCTAACATTACGTAGTGTCCTCCAAGCAATTATATAATGGTCAAGGCCCATCCGGCCGTTTCGTTATATACGGCAGTGAAGATACAATGAATAATCAATACTTACCTATTAAACACATATTAAAAATAAAGTCCACAATGACCTGGGAACTATGCTATTTGCGAGTACTATTTTTTAAATGTACTAACATATTTGTTTGTTGTTAACAGGGACCTGGTGAGGAATGCACTGAGAAGTGGGAGTTCGACACCTACGGCAGGAGGTGCGCACCCGGCTACTACTGCAACAAGGTTGTAGGCGAGTGCACCGGCCTTGGACACAGCGTCTCCACCAACACCCAGCGAGTCCTCAACCGCTTCCCCTACACCTGGCGCCTCAGCGACAAGGGACAGGCTGACGAACCTAAATACTTGGAAGGATCTCGCAATTAAACTGAAACAAATATTTATTCCCTCGGCGTCATTTTATACGTGAAGATAGCATTTATTTTAATGGAATCCTGATCTCGCCTCTAGTCATTTTAATTTAGATTTTAGTTAAGTATACTTATTTATAATAACATTCCTAACTCTGATCTCATAATATATCTACCTTTGTAAACATGATACAATCCGAATATATTGAAATGTGAAAGCATTGATACCTAGTGTTTTAATTCCTTTTTCGTCATTTTAATATGTGTGGTGTTTTATACCGCTAATCTTACTTAAATAGTGAGACTTTGTTCTTACTAGTTCTATGGACTTTGTTAGTGGAACAAGTGAGAAAAATCTTTGTTGATATTCTCACTAATGCCACGAAACAAAATATTGATGGAACTATTGAAAATAATTCCATTGATCTACACTCTTTTATAATAATTTATTTAAAAAATGATGAGTACTATTTTGGTTTATCACAGACGTACTATTTATCTCATTTTACGCAAATAATAAGATAGATTAAGCCTACTCTGTTTAATATGAGATTTTATACAAACCAGCAAAGATGGTTACATGTTTACGCATCATGTTTGGTTAATAATGTCGACGATTGCCAATGCCGTACGATATCGCAACCTTTTTACAGTATGACACGTAATTTTATCGTAACTTGATTAAAATAATCGTTAGATATATCTACTGCTCTAAGAGCCATATATGGATAACATAAGAGACTCCTTAGTTTTATGTAACAGGTATACTAATCTATGGTTTTATGTACCTAAACTCTTCCACTACCTACATATGGTTTACTTAGTATGTAAAATTAAAGTAAAATTTCCAGATTTAGAATTTATTTATTTGCCAAAAAGTGTTGGTACGGTTTAAGCACGTTGAGCAACATGTTGTGCAACATGTCGTGCGCCAAATGTTGCCTAGTGGATACGAGGCTTTAAGCTCTCTTACAAATTTATTTATTAGTAAATCAATAATTTCATCTGGTAGGTAGGTATAGGTAGTATTATAAATATTATAATATTATATTCGTCCACAAATCACATTTTAACAACTCTTGTTATACAAATTTGTCTTAGGAATAACTGGTAAAACAGTTTTGTCAGGTCGCCTGGTATTCCTAGGAAACACGTCATAGGTTCTTTTTAGCGCAGGATTTCTATAACAAATTTATCAATTTAAAAGATATACTTAGTTACTTACACAGTAAAGTTCAAATGTGAAACTTTTTTTATAGCCGGCTTACAGGATTCCCAAGGACATAGCCCGAATACCTTTTTTTTTGTGCAATAATCAGTATTTATTTTAAAGAGTGTATTAAGACCGTATCTTAAAACAGACGCAACATACCTAACCATAATACGCTGTTAAGACTGATTGTAGTGTTGATTTTTAAGTTAAGTAGTTAATATAATACGTGCACAAATTTATATATTTTCGAAAAACCTTTATCAATTTTAAACTTCCAGTTTCAAGCAGTGATAGTCTAGTAAGAGACCATTGGATTACTACGCAGAGGTCTCAAGTTCAATCCTAAGGAGCGCATCTCTGACTTTTCGAAGTAATGTGCGTATTGAATAGTTAATTATCGCTCGCTATAAAGGAAGGTAAACATCGCGAGGAAACCTATATGTCTGAGAGTCCTCCATAATGTTCTCGAAGATAATTGTATTAAGTCTACCAACCTGCACTGGGCCAGCATGATGGACTATGGTCAAACCCTTTTTTCACTAAAAAGAGGCCTATGCCCAGCAGTTTAATCTTAAAATACATTTACTCCAGTTCTATAGGTACTTACCAATACTCAGGTTCAATATACTTACTCAATCTACAACAAGTACATTATAACCAGTTCACCTTTTTCCCTGTGATACCTACTCAAACTACTATACTGAAGTAGTGTTATTGATTGGGATATATTTCTTTATCATAACCTAACTGTTATACTCAGAAATAATTAATAAATATAAATGTATAAGTGACCACTTAGTAAAGGTTTACTATGTATAATCATTACTGTTATAAGTTGTCCCTTATTTATATTACTCTGAATGTTGCAATATGTCATTTGTTACTTTTGTGCAGGCCTACAATTTTTTTTGATAGACTATAAGTGTATATTATTAAAAATAAAACAAGGTATATTATAGTTTATTTGATATTTATTATTTATTTAAAGCAATTAGTCTATAAACAGTTATAAAATACTTATGTAAATGATATCTATTTATTTAATATATAACCTTCATCAAAAATACATTATTTTTATTTAGAAGGTTTATATTTTATTCACAGAGACATTATAACAGTCATAAAGGTTGTTGGTAGTCTGTCAATATTTCCAGTAGCAGTCATCCAATATGCATAGGAAAGTTCTCTTGTACCAGCTTCTTCAAATATGATATGATCTTTTAGTAAACACCAATTATCTACAAGAAAAAATAATACTTACTTATTTATTTTATTTCAAGCAAAAAAAAACCAAACCCAGAAACACTATCAGAAAAACTAGAACAAGATAATTACTAAAACTAAACAAAACAATAAATAAATGAATCAGAAAAGTTAAGTTAAATAGCTATGAATATATTTTTTATTTTTCAAGGCAAAACAGGCACCAGAGAGGCGGTTGATTTTTCCAAAATTATTGCCAAATGTAATGTATAAATTAATTATAAGATATTTCTAATATTGTGTTACACATATTTTATATTTATTTATTTATCATTTGGAAAACCAACAGGTATAACAATAAAGAAAGGTAACTGAAATATGAAGTTGTAAGCCAATTACAGGTTCTCTCGGATAGCAATAGAAAAGCACACTTACAAGTCAATTAAGATATGAAATGTAAAGAACTAGCTTATTACTAAGACTTGAAGAATTTACGGTTCAGCTGCACGCGTGCCACGTTGCTTTTGGTATTAAATGGGTCAAAAGAGTTTTCCTTACATATGTTGTTAAAATCCTTGATTGCTCGCACCATATACATATTTTGTCTGTATTTGGTAGATGAAAACGGGATAGAAATAGGCGGAATATATGAACTATAATAGCTTATAAGTGAGGACCTGTTAATGGCTGTATGCTACGTAATGTTTTTGTATAAATAAGTGACAATGGTGTTGGTTCTCCATCAAAATTGAATAAATATACATATATTTCAATATAAAAAGAGTAAATCAAGAATTCATATGCAATTACATATTATAATACATCATGGACATTAATTCTTTCCTTGTCTTGTTATAGACACAATAGAAAATCTTTTATGTTTATATGTGATACATTGGATGGGCAATCTGTTAATATCTCATATTCAGTTCAGTCCTGTTCCTAATTAAATTATATTTGACAAAAGTAAGACATGTTATCTATACTAATATTATAAAGCTGAAGAGTTTGTTTGTTTGTTTGTTTGTTTACTTGAACGCACTAATCTCAGGAACTACTGGCCCGATTTGAAAAATTCTTTCAGATATAGATAGTCTTGTTAGATATAGATAGCCCATTTATCGAGGAAGGCTATAGGCTATATATCATCACGCTAAGATCAATAGAAGCGGAGCACCAATGAAGAATGTTTCAAAATCGGAGAGTATTTTTTCCTTTTGAGAGCTTCCGCTGCGTGCGCTGCGTAAACAGTTAAAGTTTCGCAAAAATCATGTATGACAGAATTGTTCCCCTTTAAAAGTTCTAAAGAAAAGTCCACGACAGCATATGTCTATCTTTTAAGGTTGGCTCACTATAACCATTTTTGTGCTAACGAAATTTGTTCTAAAATAATGCATTATTTGCGAAGGTATTTTTATAAACATGATATTAATCCTTATCCAAATAAATATGTTATTCATCACAAGTATTTAATTTAAAACGAAATTGCCCTTTACATCATTCGATTTCAATGAATATCTTAGGAGATATAGCAGTTTTAAAATAACATCGCAGCGAAATAATTACCCATTACAGACATAGTACAAACGATGTTTCTTCTGCCTGATTACTACTGGTTCGATTTGAAAAATTTTTTTAGTGTTGGATAGCCTATTTATCGAGGAAGGCTATAGGCTATATAACATCACGCTACGACCCACGGGGGCGGTGCAGTAACGATAAACGCGGGTGAAACCGCGGGAACATCTAGTGTAATATATGTATTTAAAAAATATAATAGTACAGATATGATTAGAAAGGGTTAAGTAGATATAAAAGATACTTACTGAATGAGGTGAAATCCAACCAATTAGAACACTCATTTGGTAATCGTTTGCATTACTGAATAACAGTCGCTTTTGAGAAGTATAACACCATAACTAAAGTGTTGATCTTGATGTTCCAACATCTGCCACCAATGTTGCTAGATCTGCTTCATATGTATTTAATAATAGAATGCACTCAACCCAAAGTGTACATTCATATTATGATATCTGCAATATTGTAACATTGTATACAAACATTGTATTTGTTATGACAGTTATTACAATAGTAGCTGATAATTAGTTCTTATCAGATGATTGCAAAAGATGTACATAATTTTGTTATTAAAAAAATATAATTTAAATGTTTATTAGACGGTTTGTTGGTAATGTTATACATACAAATCGTGATGCTCAATAGCAAAATAAGATTTTGATTTTATTGGATCAATACAGAATAACTAAGTATAAGAATTATGTAAAACTTAATACGTACCGTGTTGTCCAAAGGTGATGCGCATAATACTCAATACTCTCAGTTGCATCGTGTAATGAACATAACACATAAACTAGTCATATAATTATGGTTATTATAATCGCCAAATGTTTACAAATTAAAAAAATAATTAAGGTTATATTGACAATATTGACATGTCAAAAACTCGTACCTACATTGTTGCATTTATTGCCAGGTTACTAGTAAAGTATTATATTATCTGTGGCCAGGTTAAGAATATTTATAACGATTTAGAAAATATAATTGCATCTTTTTCATTTTTCACTTTATATGTATGCCTAAAAATATTATTCTAATGTTTTGTAAATAACTAAATAGACGATATTTGATATTAAAAGTATATGTATGATTTATAATACCTACGTTTTTAATATTTTGTGAGTTGGTTAGGTGGCTACTCAGCACAGACGTAGAGGTTCCGACTACATCCAACAGAGAGCGCTGTACACAATAAGCGCTAAACAACACATCACATCACATACATATTTTTATTATATTATCCTGCATGCTGTAGCCTGGTCGAAGGATCCTCGCTTTTTGTTGGAAGCATATCAGACTACATTCCTCCAAAGTGGTGTCACCAAGATGTCTTTATTGCTGGTAAAACACATGAGAAGTAAAAAAATAACATGAATCGTTTCAAATGTTAATTTATTGAAAAATATCGTACTTATAACTTTTAGTTTAAAATTATAGAACAAATAATGAAAGATTTAAGGATGAATGTGAGTAATTGGCAGATGAATAAACACTGTCTACTGCTTTTTTGTATTTGTTTTTAATAAACCCTTTAGAGTACCTATGTCAATAATATGAGTAGGTACCTATAATCAGTGCTAGGCCGATGGAAGTTCTGGAGTAAGATACAATTGAGGGGTATAGTTTCAAAACCCGTCAAAACGATATCAGAACAAAAATAATGTTCCTATTGAATATGAAGCTACCTACTTCGTTGCTTCTATCGCATTGCACTGATAGTTTTCAACAAAACCCACTAAAATTCTATTACCTAAATCAGCTCACAAAAGTAGCAGTTTGTTGCAAACACCGCTAAAATAGTCCATTTATTAATATATCATGTCTTTAAATGGTTTTTTGAGATATACCTTGGTAGATATATCTCAAAAAATCCTCTAAATTATTTTTTACCAATTAATGGTTTATTTGGTAAAAAATATTTTAGAGGATTTTGAAACTAAACTACTCAATTCCTTTTTCTCAAGCGAGTAGCAATGATAATGAATTTCCACTTGCTATGATCATGGCTTAATAGGTAGGTACCTCTCTTGCTTAACTCAATTATATTATTAGGTACCTATAACTATGTAAGTATTTAATTTTCTTTCAACTGTATATATATATATATATATATATATATATATATATATATATATATATGTATACAGGTATAAGTGTGTTAGGGAACAATCTGCTCTGTAGCCCTTATTAACATCATGTTCACCCATGTTGGACATAAATAGATAGTTATTTCTAGTTATAATACATGCAAAAATGTAATATAGGTAGAATGTTAACGTTATGCTGCTATGCGGTCTATATCTACATGCTAATCATTCAAATAACGGACATATAAATATCCAGACTCGAAACGGCTTATTCTACATATTGTGATGTATGAATTATCACTTTTACCGTAACATTTTATAATAGGTAGAAGAATTCGATTTTGAGGTTGAATACATTTCTGGTCGAGATAATGCAGCTGCAGATGCATTAAGTCGGCTTCTAATATCTATCCAAGAATTAAAGCAAATGGGAGAACATGACTAGTGTCAGTCATAACTCGCGCGCAAAAAAGAAAACTCGAGTTGACTCGTAATTCGGATGTTACTTCGAATATTTCCACAAGTGTTAGGCCTGATCAACTTAGCATAGTGGAGGTTCTGAAAAAGCCATTAAATGTGATTGAATTAATAACATGTAGTGGGCGCCACCCAAGTATAACTAACATAAATACTGATGTCAGTAATACCAGTAATTGTATTGGAGAACATGCACACGCACACGCACATGCGCGTAAACACAAGTATAATGCTTTGCTACAGTGCTTCGGCGGCTTAGCAGTCGTAAATACAATTGAATTGCTGTAAATGACAGATCTAAATATTATCAGTCAAGGAAAAGTGTTATAATACCTAAAACCATCGGTCGCGATATGTGGGTGTAATACTTTATTTCTATCATATAATTTTTAAGGGCATCTTCTGCACTTTTTATAATTCCTATCACGGGAGATATTCGAAACATACAAACAAAGGACACAATTAACGCCTAGTCTCGGAGTAACCATAAAATTTTTTCAGTGTAGAATGGAACTCACAGCACCCGGCGAATTAAATTAAACGCCATCCTATTTCTTGGTAATAAATGAAACCTAGGTAAAAATGGATTTCGCTTTCCTCTAAAACTTAATTAAGTGGGAGATAATTTGATTTTGCACTGATGATGTTGGTTAGATGCAAAACAAACCATGCCGACTGGATTATGTGCCGATACTATTTTTGCAAAACTCTTCCTATGGCTACAAAACTATAGCATCTATGCCAAAATGATCATCCGAAATAGTTTTGAGATGTCCTGATCCACAATTGTTATTCAGCAACACTTGGTAAGAACACTTATACTCATAAAGGCGTCACCCATTATGGGTATATTTAATTATTAGTCTGACTTTGCGGCAATACATCGCAGTAGAAACACTCTATTTGTTACGCTAAAATGCAGAATGTTTAGCATAATTGCTATTAGTTCTCAAATGTGTTGTAACTTTATAAATCGCTGATGCGAGGTCACCCGACATTTATAACCAAAGTTGTAACCATAATACAACTTTTTTAAATATGGATAGCTTGTCCGCAAAAACATCATTAACGCATACCTATATAGTTTCGTATACTGTAGTACAACCGCACTATTTATTTACACTACTACGTAATAACATGTATGTGAGCGAAGTAAACTCTCAGTAAATAAACCATAATGGTGCTAAAGGAAATTCAGTACAAAAGAACACAAATGAAAGCATTTACCGTTACCGTTCGAACCTCAGGAGCGCGCTGCGGAAATTAGAGGCAACGACTGGAAATTGAAAACTTACAGCCAACCTCCTGTTTTATTTTCACTGTAGTAGGACAGCGGATTTGCTCTGTTGATTTGTTTCTACAAAGTTGCTTCGGGATTTTACATAGAATGGATTAATTATTGATTAAGTTTAAATAAATGATATTCGTAATTTGATTGATGATGTAATTTCTGTAATTTAAATTAAGCTTAGTGATTATCTTTATTCTTAAATGTTTTACTAACTCTTGCCTGTATGTGACTGCTTCCGCATGTAGGTACTTTAGTTGTCGAAGTGATTTCGAAAAATATTAAAAATAACAAAAATGTTCATGAAACACTCTCATATAGAAATGCTATGTAATTATTTTAAGTCAATCTATCGAATTTTAGAGTTATTATTATCTATACTATATATACTATATCTATACTAATATTATAAAGCTGAAGAGTTTGTTTGTTTGGTTGAACGCGATAATCTCAGGAACTACTGGTCCGAATTGATAAATTCTTTTAGTGTTGGATAGCCTATTTATCGAGGAAGGCTATAGGCTATATAACATCACGCTACGACCCACGGGGGCGGCGCAGCAACGATAAACGCGGGTGAAACCGCGGGCATAGCCAGTTAAAGTATATGACAAAATTTTGATATAAAACATTTTTCTATGTATTTTCTTTCCTGACAGGGGGATGCAAGTGCACCTCCTTGTACCCTGCTGCCGGCGCCCATGACTATTACTAGTATAAATTGAATGCATCGTGTATGAATAATGTTCAAAACCACTTTATGATACTTTGAGCTTGTTCTGCGTAAATATACTTCATAATTGAAACGATGACTAACTCAGTTTCTCCGGAACTATGGCCGCTGAAATAATATTTAAATAGTTAAAAGTTGTTATTTAAATAAACCATAATAAGAAGTATTAGGGCTTGATCAAATATTATGCACTATGCACGAAAATATAATTAGGTAGTATTTATATTTGCTGCACATATATTCGAGAACTTCATGGAGAACTCTCAGACATACAGACTTCCTCACGATATTTTCCTTCACCGCTAAAGCGAGCTATAATTAACTATTTAATGCGCACATAATTTTGAGAAGTCAGAGATCGCCTTGGTATCAAACTCGTAGCTAGCGCAGACTATATGCGCAAGCTACTTGCGAGGGCTACGCGTAGAAGCTTTTGCTATTTGTGCTTGCAAATGCAAATATTACATGCGCAAATGCCCTAACTTGCCCTTGCCGATGCCCATCATGCGCAAGTTAGGGGGTTGCTTATACCACACAAAGTTAGTTCCTTATGTGTTTCTTTTATGCTCGGTTCGCCTAGCGTAGACAGTACGAATTTAAATTCATATCAGCTGTTACTAAGTGCAATAAATTACAAAGTTTAGTTAAGTTGTGTTTAAAGTTAAAATGAGAATTAAAACACCGTAAACATGCTCTTCTTTATTTAGGTAAAGTATCTTAGTTTTAATGCATTTAATGTTTGTGACAAGAATTTTATTTGTATACTATTTTATTACTGTAAGTGTATACTGTTAAAGTTACAGATGAGTGTTTGTGTGTAGTAATTGTGACTTGTTTTTAATTTATTAATAAAAACTGACAATTTACAGACTTACCTATCTTATTTATTTCCCCGTTATCTACTATGACTAAAAGAACAAACAGTTTTAATGAAATTGAATGGACATGTTAGGCCACGTACTACCTCTGCCAAATGCGTGAAAGGACACGATTGATACTGAGAAATAGAGAGCATTTCAAAATGTTTGCGATTTGAAATCCTAACTTCCTAATCCTAACTAATATTATAAATGCGAATGTGAGTTTGTTTGTTTGTTACGCTTTTACGCCTTAACTACAAACCGATTATCATGAAATGTCGCATATATGTATGCTGTCAGGGGAACAGAAAAGGACATAGGGTACCTTTCATTCCGTACATACTGTAGTAACTGTAGATTAGGTTAGTAAACCTAATCTACATTTACGCAAGCGAAGCCGCGGGTATAATCAAGAACTAAAATAAACATTCACCAAAGGCGTATATGAAAATTAAGACAGAAACAAACGGAAAATTACGCTACTCCAAGTTTTACTACGCAAACCTGAAATTGGATGGAACAGAACCACTTTAAAGTCTAATTAATAACGAGTTTAATTTTCACAACACATAATATTATCAAGAGAAAGAGCGCTGGGAACTTCATTCCAGGGAAAATTGCACTACATTAAAGAACAACGAGGCCTTGAGTGTGTTTACCTGGAGGTGTACTTTACACATATTAGATGTCTTCAGACAAAATGAACTTACTCCACAGTTTACTTTTAAATTACCCTCGAAACAGGAACAGAAAAAAAATCTTGCGATACATAGAAGGAGTATAGTGCGAGATACCTAAAGTTAATAAAATGGTGCATAATGACTTTCGGAAGTTATATGACTTTTCGAAATTATGTGCGTGTTGATTGACAATTATTATTGCCTGCTCCGTGCCTCTGAAAGCACGTTAAGCCGTCGGTCCTGGCTGCCATCAACATCTATGGCAGTCGTTATTGGGAAGTCAGTACCCTCTAATATCCTGACACTGGTCTAGTCTTAGGGTATCGTTAGCCTTCGGGTTGTGGAGGCTGACCTCCACAACCCGAAGGCTAACGATGACAGTCGCTCCGTGTAAAAACTGATATCCCGTCAAATCCGGTTAGACTAGAAAGCCGACCCCAAGTGACTTGAGAATAATAAGG
This sequence comes from Catocala sponsa, assembly GCA_963564715.1. Taxonomy (NCBI): domain Eukaryota; kingdom Metazoa; phylum Arthropoda; class Insecta; order Lepidoptera; family Erebidae; genus Catocala; species Catocala sponsa. Next base: position 10,002,428 of record OY751345.1, on the reverse strand, counting down.
ACTAGGGAAAAGAAGATTTAATAAAGTAGATTTTGTCTCGAATAGACTCACTATATTATGTTCTCAGCTCATGAAGCACACTCGTTTTTAACTTAATAGTATTCATTTTGTTCACTTACCAGAGAGCCAAGAAACTAGTGGTTTGAAATACGAACGAAATTCAAATACTCGAACATTGATGATCGGTATCCGAAATTTTGTTCTTAACATCACACAAAATTGCTTTTTCCCTGTTAATACTACAGCTAGTTTGGGAATCAGGGATTGCACTGTAATTGTATACACTTTTTGTTGCAATAAAGAATTTATTATGTTGCAATAAAAAAATATTTAATAATGAAATGAACAGTGAAAGAACAAAGACAGGATAAATTGCTGACTGAATTCTGGTTACGGCAACTAATATTGACGGAGACGAGTCGTCTGTGAAGATGATATTATAATGTACAAGTGCTTGCGTAAGAAGAACAGCTATCCTCTCTGTTCCCTAACTCTCACAGTTCGATGCGACAGAAATTAACACGAGCACACAGACACTAACAATTTTACCTGATTGCTGAAGATGCCTCAGATGAAAAAAAATATATACTAGGATTGTAGCACGTAGTCTTTACCTATATGTCCGGTTAACAAAGGCGAAGGTGAGTCTATGTATGTATATTGCATTTTTCGGTTCAATGCCTGGGTTAAGAAAAGTGTTATTAGGCGCCTATGTTACGAATTTCGCAACAGCGCCACAGTATCCGGAAATGTACTGGGTATAAGCACTTATAGCTTCGACCTAGATACGTGATACCTAATATATAGCTGGCGAAATATGTGTATAATACTCCATTGCCTGCCCTTCGAGGTCGCAGATGCGTGAGTCTATCGTTTTAAATGTATTTATACAGCTTGTACTTCAATCAAACCTATTTCCACGTTTGCAAGTAAAACTGTTTTACATTTAAATTGTAGCAGTTCGTGTTAATGGTGATGTTTATTTTATTCAAGAGTAATAAACGTCGTTTATTGCGGTGGATGAGTTTTATAAACAACTGTGCTGCAATTTTTGCGAAACCACGACACTGAGAAAATGTTACAGGAATTTTAAATCCGCGAATGGAATTGGAATTTGACTTTACGACAAAAAAATACTGGTGATAAATATATCCAATTTAATAGTCTTGCAGCGGGAGGAATTGTAATATAATGACCACATCTTGGTATTTGTTTTGACAGATATTTTCTTCTTGAGGTTGTTTAGATTGTGGAACTAGCTCCTATCTGGTTCTTAAAGCCTTCTTAAAAAGACCCTAAATTGCATGTTGACAGAAGTGAAAACAGTCTTATGTCATTTCATTAGAAAAGGATTTTACTAGGTCAACGCTCAGTGAGTAATTTATTCACCTGGTATTGGAAACTGGATGCGGCAAGCTGAAGACAGGGCGCTATGGCGCTCTTTAGGCTATGTCCAGCAGTGGACTATTATAGCCTGATGGTGATGATGATGATGATAGAAGCGTTTTTAGACTACTGTAACTGTTTATTACCTAGTCGTATACAAGATTTATTCATCACTTAAGTAGTATAACAAAAGCTAAAAGAAAGCTGGTAAATGTTTTATTTTTATTTTTCGATGAACGAATATCCTAATCTAAACGAAAAGTGCTAAGGATCGTTCCGTTTTTCTTTTATTACATCGTATCGCAAAGAATCAATTTTATATTATGGTTGACAAGTATTTGCCTATGTCAGCTTTTTGGTTTTGAAATGTATATATAGCCTGTAAGCTGCCGGACTGTTAGTACTTTAGAATTTTGATACAAAAGGCATGTGGGATAGCGAAAAGATCGATGTGTAGCTACTTTTAGGAGTGCTCTTTCTGCTCTTTCAATTGAACGAATTCATTGGCGCAGAAGAGAAGGGTGGTGTTATCTGCGTACGAAACGATTTTGCCGCTAGGTAAACTTAAGTTACAAAGATCATTAATGTACACCAAAAATAGAGTACTTCCAAGGACACTCCCTTGTGGAATACCGAATTGTGGCACTTGTAAGTCGGCACTGATGATGTTACCTATTTTCACGCACTGATACCTATTCTGTAGATAGTCCGTTTGCAGCTTAAGCTGTGTGCCTCGGATTTCTCAAGTATCAAATTTTTTTAATAGGATAGGAACAGATACAGTGTCAAATGCTTTTGCGAGGTCGAGGAAGATTCCAATTATTTGTTTTCTTTTCCCAAGTTCCTCTGAGATAAAAGCTGTCAAGTTGTGTACTGCATCTGCTGTTGACAACTTAGATCTGAAGCCGAATTGCTTATGGGAAAATAGGGAATTTTGTTTACGAAATGATACTAATTTATTGTTAATTATTTTCTCTAGCACTTTTGAGAAAGTATAGGGTGATTGGTCGATAATTTGTTACAAAGTCTTTCGTACCAGATTTATGTATGGCAATCACTAATGCTTTTTTAACGCATAGAGGGAAGACTCCGATAGAGAGACGAATTCGGAAAATGTGGGTCAATGGAGGCACCAGGATTTGCTTAAAGGTCTTTAATATGTTACAGCTTATATTGTCCCACCCAGATGCACAATTATTTTTTAACGAGAGAATATCTCGGTCCATTTCTTTTTCATCCGGATCCAACATAATAAAAGATTTTCCGCTTTTAAGATACGTTGAAACCGGAGCCGGAGGAGAACTGTTATTTGTGTTGCACTGACTTTCTATTTTTTTTGCCAAAGTTGTGCCAATATTTACAAAAACCTATTGACGTTGTTGACAGAGGAAAGCGGAGAGGAATGTGTTTCCAATAAACTTCTATCAAGTTTATGATATTGGAAGTAAACGTTACCTTTTTCACAATTTTCCAAAGTTGCTTTGTGTATTTTTAGCTCCATGTAAACGTGACCTGCCGTACTCTATTTTTAAATTCTTCAAAAGATTATTGCAAAAATTCCGATACCTTTTATATGATAAAAGAGTAGAATTTTCGGGGTATTGCTTTTCTTTCTGTAGTTTATCGCGGTTTCTAATACATCGGACTAAGCCAGGAGTTATCCATTGCCTAATATTACAATATTTTCTACTGAATTTAATGTATTTCTAATGCATATTTGATAAAAATATTAGGATTCGCCTCCTTCTCCATTTAAACTTTAACTGTGCCAAATTTCATACTCCTCTGTCCGCGCAATTTTCGTACAAAGGGGTACAAAGTTTTTGCTTCACGTATTAATATATAGATACGAATTTTATAAAATTAAAGAGATTGTTGTTTTTTGTTTGAACGCGCTGATTTAGAACTACCAGTTGGATGTGATTTTTTTTCTGCAATTGATAGCCCAATGTTTGAGGAAGTTTAGAGGTTATACACTACGGGTATAACCGCGGAGGATACTAGTTATAAATTATTAAGCCCCTGCTAGCGGCATCACCTGCGTCATTTCCAGAGAAACGTATGTCGTGATATAAGTCTCATTTGTGGTAATTCAAAATATGGTCTATCTCTGGGGCAATTTGTATCCAAATTAGTACTTTACACGTGACTGAATTTATAATATTCGTACGATGCAAATGTGTGTTTGTTTCTTTTTGCTACTTGCATGTTACAGTGCAGCAAACAGATCGCTATTATATTTTTGCATTGAGATAGTTAATAGAGTTCAGACTGACACTGGCCTTTTTATAGTAAAATGCGCTGTTTCTATGAAATAGATTTTTAGAACCAAGTGAGTACGTCTACGGGTAAAAGTAAGATGTTTATTGAAAAAAGCATAAGCCGTTAGAATTTAGTGAAAATGTTATCATAATTTTACAGCAAATAATAAACAATAACAGGGATAGGCAAAGGTGTGCTGGTCCACATTTTGCTAGCATGTTTTTCCCATTATATAATTAGCGAGCCTTTTGTCACAGTTCTAGATTTATAGTTGTTGTTGAGTTTCTGAACAGAAATATAGTCTAACTCTGCAATCGAACATTTCTATGTTCGATTGCAGAGTTAGATTCTTCTAAATAAAAATTGGCTTTAATAAAACAAACTTACATATAATTAATGTCCTCCAGACCGAATATCGGTCACGGCGGCCAATCTTAACGGAGACTAGCATCTGCGCAGGATATATTATAGTGCACAAGCGTGTGCGCAAACACAAGATCACTCTCTGTTCCCTTACTCACATGATCCGATGGGACGGTAATCCGACACGACCGGAGGGAGATCAGGCGCAGGACCAACGGCTTTACGTGCTTTCCGAGGCACGGGGGTGTCTAATACTGCCAACTTCCTAACTCCGGGCTGCTATTGAGAATTCTTAACAGAAAACCCGATAACTTTTTGTTTGCTCGACCCGGTTTCGAACTCGAGACCTCATGCACAGCAGTCGCATTCACTACCGCTGCGCTACGGAGGCAGTTATACCGCGGTACCAACAGGCAGTATCTACCTAAATAATTAAAAATGTCGTATCTATAATAACTCGCTCCGGTTATACTGATTAAAATCTTGTTTCATCAGAGTAACGTACCAAACCTAGCGGCTGATTGCATTTCCGCTTTACTAGGTAACTTCCATTTTCGGGTTAGTCAAATTGTAGAGGATAATACAATTTCCCAATACAGGTAACGAGGCCTATAAATTTGCTCAGGATCAGCCTGTAGTGAATTTCTTTACCTTGTTATTTAAAAATAAGTCAGTCAATATACATAATTATATAAGGGATCGTCGATATAGGAGATATAAAAATCTTAAAAATTGTGCTAAGTTAAATGTGTCCTTACATAATATAGAAATCCATGCCTATGTGCTACGAATGTCTACGGAGCGCTACGTATACGTAGCATTGCGTAGTAGCTACATAATACTACAGTACGATAGTATGCCGCCATGACAAAGATGTTGAACTCCAAACCGGCGTCTTTTTTGGCTAGGTATAATCAGGCTGTCTTGAAAATTTGAGTGAATATGCTTTTAAATAAGCAAGTTTTGTCATCAATAGAAAGATCACTGATCTGGTGAGGTAGTGGTCAAACTAAAATAATATTTCTATAAAAACAAAATATATACTAAACGCTGCTACGTATATAAATCACTGCCTGCATCGTTAGTACATTTGCGTAGTATTGATCACGATGTGCTTGGGTCATTTTTCAGGTTGAGCAAAGGGTTATTGTACAGATACAGATATCTAATTAGAATTTTATAAAAATTCTAACTAATATTATAAATACGAAAGTGAGTTTGTTTATTTGTTTGTTTGTTACGCTTTCAAGCCGTAATTACTCGATCGATCAACATGAAATTCGCTTACACGTTGTCAGCGGAACAGAAAATTACAAAGGGTACCTTTTATCCAGAAAATATACTTTTACTACCCTAAGCTTACTTACATTTATGCGGGCAAAGCAGCGGGTAAAATCTAGTGTACAATAAATCTTTACGCTATACATATGTGAACCTGAAGTCCAATAATAACTGTACATAGCATTCATAGCATACAAGGCTTTATTTAAAACATTAAGTTAGCTACTTAGTTTCTACAAAGTAAAAAAATGTTGATTAAATTTTATTCGAGAGTCGTTTTTGGATCTGGAAGTATGACTGGCACATGTCAATATGCATAACCCATATATTTCGTGGCACTAAATGTAATTGGCAACGTAGGTATAATATGTCCAGCGGATCCGTGAGGAAAGTATCTATACGTAAGGATACGTATAGATACTTTCCTCACGGATCCGCTCCGACGCCTCCTTCTGCGAGATGACGTCTTCGCAGAAGGATGCGACCGCTGCCCACTTCCTCTCGCTGTCGACTATGGCTTTGATCATGGTTGGCAGCGAGAGGTCTTCTCCTACAACCTCAATGAGTTTACAGCGCTGCACCGCCCAAGCAGGACTTACTAACATAGCCTAACCTAACCTACTTTTACGCGAGCGAAGCCGCGGGAAAAAGCGAGATTTTTATAAAAGGATGTTTCATTCTTAACCCAGAATATACGCAGTATATCTCGGAACTTTGACAGCTTTCTTACTATGTTATGTAGACTTCGTATCGAGTGTGACATAATCATTTTGACGGAGTGCTGGTTATCACGTTGTCCTTTAATACCCGACATTGATGGTTATAATTCATACTCATCAAAACAACGGTTCAATCAAAATGACGGTTTAACGGTGTATACTAAAAACAGTCTTGGTGTTGCGATAGATGAACCTTCCTGTGAAGACTGTGACTTACTGATCATTAAAATTGGCACCGAAACAGCGATATTGGCAGTATATAAATCCCCATCTTTTACAAACATAGACAACTACCTAGAATTTTTTTTTTATTTTTTTTATCGTGCTCTTCAAAATGACCACACTCCACCTGATGGTAAGCAGTCGTGTGGTCTAAGAGCAGTGGCCTCCACACCGCCCTCATAGTAGCCGAGGCGATTGTTGAGGTCTCTACTTTGACGGCCTGAGAAGGTGCTTTTTCACGCCCCGCTTAAAGGACCCAGGATTGAAGGAAGAAGGAAACACGTGCCTGGGCAGAGAATTCCATGCCTTGGTCGTTCGGCAGAGGTATGAGGACCCAAACTTTTTGGTACGCGCTCTAATCGACTCTACCGTGTAAGAATCACTAAATAATATTTTAACGAAGCTATCTACCTTTAAAAACATCTCCATAATAGGAGATATTAATATAGATATCTGTCCCGATCAAGAGTCTAAGTCCCAGTCGGAATTTCTGAATTTATGTTCTTATCATGGTCTTTTACCAGCACATAGCATGCCTACAAGGCAGGGTAAGACTCGCCTTAATCATGTGATATTAAGAACAAAAATACCGGCACTAACGTTAATCCTCCAATCCACTATCACGGATCACCAGGCTGTCTTGCTTTGTATTAAGCGTGTACAAAAAAGAACTTTTGCACATGTCTCTTTTAATAAGATGAACAATGAGGGATTAAATGAAGACATAAGAAGAATTAACTGGGATCCGATTTATGATACACAAGATGCCAACTTCTCCATGGAATACTTTGTATCATCGATCCAACGTGCCATTACTTGCAATTCTGTTTTTGTAAAACTATCAAGACGTAATAAAATCATCAAACCCTGGATTACACCTGGTCTGATGCGCTGTATGCGTCACAGAGACAGACTCCATTACAAAACAAGACAGTCCCCTGATAATGAAATTCTCAAATTATGCTATAATAGGTACCGAAATTTTAGTAATAACTTGATAAAAAAGGCCAAAATTAACTATGAACGTAATTTATTAGAAGATGTGGGTAAGAATAATAGAAAAATATGGAAAACAATTAAAAATATCACTCACACTTCGGTGGGGAAATATACAGCCACAGAATTAATTAATATGTCTTCTCCAAATAACTCGGTTGAAAGCGTAAACGAGTTTTTCGCCTCTGTGGGTAAAACATTAGCTGATAAGAACGGGAGCTATGAGAACATGTTGCACGCCTATGATTTTGATAGTAAGTGTAATAGATTATTAAAATCTTTTGTAATGCTGAATACCGATGAGTCGGAGATAAACTGTCTAATCTTGGAACTCAAAAATATTTGCTCCGTTGGATGGGACTCTATTCCAAATGGTCTCCTTAAAGAAAACAGACACGTTCTAGTCTCTGTTCTGACACATATATTTAATTTGTGCTTGGATGAAGGAACATTTCCCACAGTTTTGAAGAAGTCGGTGGTTCATCCTATTCATAAATCGGGTGACAGAGATTGCGTCACCAATTATAGGCCAATTTCTATTCTGCCATCGGTGTCCAAGATCTTGGAACTCGTCATAAACAGAAGACTATTGAAATATCTGGAATCGAACAAACTTCTCTCTAATAACCAGTTTGGGTTCAGAACTGGTAAATCTGCTTGTGACGCGGTCCACAAGCTTGTAGACTATATCGTAAAAAATATTGACACAGGTAAAAAAACTTTAGGCATATTTTTAGATCTAGCCAAGGCCTTTGACACGGTCTCTGTACCATTGCTTCTCAAAAAATTAGAAATAATGGGTATAAGAGGAACACAGCTAAAACTTTTTGAAGACTACCTCTCTGAAAGGTCTCAGTGCGTCAGGATTGATAAATTTCTTAGCGGAGACTTGCCTGTCACTTTTGGTGTGCCTCAGGGCAGTATTTTAGGGCCGACTCTTTTTCTTGTGTACCTGAATGACCTCTGTAATCTTGATTTTGCGGGTACTATAATTTCTTATGCCGATGACACAGTTCTACTGTATTCAGCAGACACATGGGAAAAAGTCTATACTGAGGCACAACGTGGCTTTGATACGGTGTGCCATTGGCTCCGGTCTAATATCCTGACGCTAAATAGAGACAAAACACAATACGTGGCCTTCTCTATGCGCAGTTCAATCTCACCTCCGATATCTTTCTCCCTTATCGCACATAACTGCTGTAACACTGATGTTTGCCACTGTCCTGCGTTAAAGGGGGCGAAGCAGGTCAAATATTTAGGCATTCTAATCGATAATAACCTTTCTGTTGCTTTCCATATTAACTTACTTACATCCCGACTAAGAAAACTTATATTTGTTTTTAAAAACCTGCGGCATGTTGCAAACTTTAAACTGATAAAGCAAGTATATCTGGCGCTTGTTCAATCGGTATTGGGGTACTGCATTTCTGTTTGGGGAGGGGCCGCAAAAACTATAATAAAACCCCTTGAAATAGCACAGAGAGCTATTCTCAAAGTGAGCACATTTCGTCCGTATTTGTTCCCTACGTATGAACTGTATCAATCCTGTGAAGTACTATCGGTCCGTCAGCTATTTATTTTGCTAATTGTTTTGAAAGAACATGCCAATATTAATTTGGAGTTAGGCTCTACGACTGCCCGACGACGTTATATAACTGATTTCACTAATAGGCCTACATTTAAACACCCATACGTCAACAAACACTCTTGCTTCTTAGGCCCATATCTGTACAAAAAAATTGACAAATCTATCCGAATACAGAGATTACATAAACATGAATGCAAAGATAAAGTATTTGACTATATTCATAAATTAACATACGATGAAACCGAAGATTTATTAAGTTTAACACAGTGATATTAATTTTCACCCTCACCCTCCTACACACACACACACTCATATCCTCACTCCACACACAGGAGGACATTTTTACATTTTATATTGTAGGTATTTTATATCAATTTTTTTCTTTTGTATTCTTATTGTGATTTATTAATGTTATTATTTTTTATTTTGAATCATGTTATTATTGTTCTATTTGTCGTAATTGTATCATTTCCAGGGAGAGCGCTGTTGTCTGAAATACAGATAATAATTTATCTAGTTCAGACACAGATGCCATAAAGATATCTGAGATTATGTATAAAATTGAAAATGTAAACTTGTTTAATCATGTACTTCTGCTTTTTATGAAATAAATTATTATTATTATTATATTATAAAAACATAACACGCGGGACGTCTTAACTAGGATACAGGATTTTAGTTGTGCCAAACTTACAGTAATATTAGGTAAAATTAAACTATACTTTATAACTATAACATTGAATATTTTGCTCTGAAGACTTCATCTTTTAGGTTATTTTTACGTGTTTCAAAGAAACACGTATATTTTGTTGTTTAAATATTATTTCTGTACATTATTCTGTAATATTGGTCCTTTGCCATAAGTTTATGCATACCTAAACAGAAGGTTGCGGATTCTATACTCAGGTTTAAGTAAGACTAGAAGCTTTAGTCGAAAGTCTTCAGCCACCTTGTGGCACCTTCACTACCGACGTCGCCACACATCCAACACAAGCACTGTAACTTAGCTGGAGGAATTAACAAGATTACTAGTCATTACCCAAATACGCTACAATAAAATCTTAACTTTAATATTATAAATGTTAAACAAACTCACATTCGAGTTTGTTTCTTTGTTACGCTTTCACGTCTTAACCACTCGACCGATCACTATGATATTTTACATAATATTTGTGCTTTGTCAGGGTTACAGACAGGGTACCTTTATTGGCAAAAAAACAAAGGGTACCTTTATTGGCAAAATTATTATTAACGCGAGTTTCGCCGCGAGTAAAATTTAGATTAAAAAGAAATTCACCCATATGGCAACATCAAACGCACTGGCCTATTCTCATAGTAAATATTTAATTTAGCTACAAACGGAATGTTTTACGCGCCAGTATTTTTCAATACTGTGTTCAATATACATTCGTGTGTGAACGTGATGAATCCACGATGAGAGAGACGCATCTATCGTTTGCAATACCTCAAGTACCCCACAATTGCATTGTAAATGAGATTAATAAACGTCGTAATTAAAAAAATATATATTTTATTGCCATGCCATTCCGTATGTTACTGAGATTGCTTTGACAATAATATTTTAAATTTTTCTTAGCCCTAACTGTGAATCAAATTCCGCATTCCTGTGATCCATATATATTCGTATACAATAGCCGCAAGACTTACTTGATTTAATCTTAAATAACGTTTCTGTCAAAATATATAATGAACTTTACCTAGCCATTTGTCGAAATAAAGAAATGTGAATGTATGTGACAAACTAGATGCACGTTTCCTTAAAAATTGTTTAGCCAGCTCTTTATTATGGAACTATATTTCCCAAGAGAATGATTGTGGAATTTAAAAAGGGGCTCATGGTTACTTCGTTTCTAGTATTATCAATGCGAATATGAATTAGTTTGTAACGCTTTAACGCCTTAACTACCTCATTTACTACTATTAATCGTCATGAAATTTCGCATTTACGTTGTTAGGGGTACATACAAGGACAGGGTAAGCGAAGCCGCGAGAAAATATGCTTTAAAAGTCATTAAGTTAATTTATATTTTGAAACAACGATAATAAAGATGATGCGAGGACTCTTGTGCTTATTATCTTTACAAACATTGAAACAACTGACACAAAAATATCACACAAGGAATCGGAACAACTATTTGTCGACCACACAATTTATTGTCTCATGTATCCAAATTACAACCCTCGGCACACTAGCAGTGGCGAGACGACCACTTAAACTAATAGTCATTAAAGTACTTCCATGCAGTCCGTTCATTAGGGTCTTGAGTTGCAGCGGCAAGACACGATTGTATTTATTAATGTCTGCCATGCCAGCATATTATTGTTATTGTTACAAACAAGATTACTAAATATGAATAGTGAAACGAGTAGAGACATAAATACACTTGCCTTTAACAGCGGTAAGCTATCTTAATTCTGTCTGAGCCACCTGTGTATTTGAAATATTAAAGCGGCTTATGACAGATTAAGAAATCCGAGTTATCCGAGCGTGTTTCTGATTATCACTCATGCTGCCAGGTGTTGAAAGATACAGAATATAAAGATTTCAAATTTTTATAAGTTTGTTACATAATTTGCTTGCTCTTACTACTGAAAAAGACTCATGCATCGTGTTTTTGACATTTCGAACACTTTGGTGTTTGGTATAGTTTTGAGAGGGCGTCCCGTCGTCGCCAATTATTTAAAGATGTACCATCTTTGGAGAAGTAAAAGTCGTTCCGTCACGCAATATGAGAAGCGTAATTTACGCTCAAACGAAATTCATTGATGGTGACACAAACTGGACTGTCATACAAAACTAAAATTAGTGTAAATTACACGATACAAAAATAGAACGCATAACTCACAAAATTGCACTCCTTTAACCTCACTTAGTATCTGCATCTATACCTACATAAGGAGTGTTAGAAACGGGACTCTACATACAAAATTAGTTTCAATCAGCTAACTCAGTTGTACAAAGTTTACCCCGATATCCATGAATGTTCAATCTGCTGAACAAATATTACCTTTTACAAAATCGTAAAAGCATTAAACGAAAGGATTTTTATCCTAGTATGTTATTTGAGATCAAAGCAGTAATAATTGTAACACAAATAACCTTTTTAAGTCTTGAAATCAAAATTCTATAATTGTTTTGGAATTTGTTAGTATAAGCTAAACAATTTTTGCAGATTTTATTGCAGTTTATTTAACGTTGAAAAGGTTGCAAATTTTATTAGCTTTAAGATAAATTCAATTTTTTTTAATAAGTTTAATAAACCGTGATAAAATGTGCAATAATTGTTGTAACTTATAAACAAACTAAATAAAATATCTTAATAAAAATTTTAAACTAAATGGTGCTTCCGCTATGTCATAAGCGTATTTATTGTACGAAGTAACTGTAAATGCAAAGCAATATATTAAATACATATACGTGTTTTCAGTAAAGGCAAGATCAAGGCCTCATAGGGTTTGTGCAAGTACGAAAAGTGAACATTTTGCTGCTTTGTAGCAAATCAGGACATGTTAACGTGTCTGTTTGTAGTTTATGCGTTACTACACCATTCAATCAAATCCAATAAAACTTTCGTAAATTCATAGACATTTGATATCTTTTTGTTTAAAGATTACCTATAGATTTACCCCTGTATACCCTTAATGAGTTAGGCAGAAGTGTGTTATTACACTCATCTTTGCCCAGCTACGTTTTTTAACTCTTACGTAATGAATAGCAAGTCTATTACCATCCACCAGACACATTTCACCCTCAATAAGCCTTACAACTTCTTACCAAAAAATCTCGGAAACAATTTGACAACTGTATCAAACCAGGAACAGGAACTTATGTTGCGAATACAACGAGGCATCCAGAAAACTAATCATACGAATCACACATGAATGTCGCATTTTTCCTTATTATCTATCTTATCTAAATAATTTCCTCAATTAGGGAACGTCTCGTAACTGTGTTAATTAAATTGACGATGTCGAGGAGTAATCAAGGAGGCTATGAAGGTAACTCTGTGTGTTAAATCTACGTGAGCAGCTTGGGCGATAGATTATGCTTGTTGACTGCACGGATGGCGTAGTGGTTTAACTAGTAGCCTCGCCTCGTTTGTTTGTTTGTTACGCTTTCACGCCTTAACTACTCGACTAATAATTATGAAATTTCGCGTACACGTTGTGAGAAAAACGGTAAAGTACATAGGATACCACCAGAAAAAGTACTCTTACTAGACTAACCTAACCTAATCTATATTTACGCGAGCGAAACCGCGGCCAAAATCTAGTATTAAAATAAAACGGCGGCCTCGATGGCGTAGTGGTTAGTGTAACCGACTGCTGCGCCTGAGGTCGCGGGTTCGATTCCCGCACAAGTCAAACATTTGTGTGCATGAACATGGATGTTTGTCTTGGTCTGGGTGTTTCTATGTATAATATGTATGTATTTACAAAAAAAAAAGTATATATGTATGTTTATCCATTGTCTAGTACCCATAGTACAAGCTCTGCTTAGTTTGGGCTAGATGGTGTTGTGTGAATGTGGTAGAATATTATTATATTATTATTATTAAAACCAGAGTCGATCTTCATGTCAAATAAAAGCTACTAACAAATAATATTGATGAGTATTGCCATCACTATCCAACAAGGGCGGTGTGTGTTCGGTAGAGAACGTTAATTAACCGTGGCACTTGACGTCAACATGCCGGGCTAACAGAAAGAAACCAATTAATCGTGAAGTTATTTGTGGAGCGGACTGACGGTATGATATTAATTATGGATTTTTTTATCATATTAATAAACATGTACATATATATAGCAGCGATAGCCAAGTGGGAGACCGTTAGACTACCACCACACGCTATGGCTAGACCACGCAGAAGTCTTGAGTTCGATTCCAAGGCACGGGTCTTTTCTCTTCGAAGTTATATGCGTATTAAATATTTAATTATTGCTCGCTTGAACGGTAAAGAAAAACATCGTGCGGATACCTGTGAAGTCTACCAACCCACACTGGGTCAGCGTGGTGGACTATTGCCTAACCCTTCACATACTGAGAAGATGCCCAGCAGTGACAGTTTAATACAGGACTGATTATTTTATCCTTACTAATATTATAAATTCGATAGTAACTCTGTCTGTCTGTCTGTCCGTTACCTTTTCACGGCTAAACCACTCAACCAATTTGAATGAAATTTGGTACAGATATAGTTTAAAACCTGGGGAAGGACATAGGCTACTTTCTATTGATGTAGATACCACGCGGGCGGAGTCGCGTGCAAAAGCTAGTAATTTTATATGTTTGTTTATATGGACTACCTAGTTGCAGTAGCGGTTGTGAATGCGACTGCTGTGCATAAAGATTTAGGTTCGATTACAGGACTAAGTAAAGTGCTATTATGATTTTCTTTCGAGCAATGCTTGTTGGAGTAGGAACATTTACAGTTCAAGTCTGGAGCTATGCTAAACATTAGTTGACTCGCCCCTCATCACGTAGGACCTAAAACAATAGCTGGCGATATGTGGATGTGTAATAAACATCTGACCACCCCTTCGGAATATAGCCGTGAGTTGATAATCAACGACTGCTCGATCGCGAGTTTGATGCCTTACATTTGGCTTCCGTCGCTTCAAAAGAATATAATTATATAATGGATGGACATTAAAGAGTGATTAGGAGTGATTCAAGTATGGAATAGGTCGTCCTTGCCAAGTATTTGGTTACGACAGTAATTAATCTGCTTTTCTGTGAAGTTATTACCTTAAATCAGAGATCACATATGTATTTGAGTCTCTAGAATTCTTGAAAGGTACCTTCCAAATGTAATAATATATACATATTGGCAAAACAAAGCTTGCAAAATGAATTTGTAATTTCAACAAGTAACAAGAAATAGTGAAGTTGGTGTTATAATAATATCAGCCCTCTATGTAAGCTGTCCAATTGCTGGGCACGGCCCCATTTCTCTGTGAAAAGGCCATAGTCTACCACGCTGGCTTAGTGCGGTGGCGTGGCACATAACTTCGAGAACATTATGGAGAACTCTTACACATGCTTTATATTGTTATTTTAGTATTAAAGTATGCATTGTATCAATGTTAATAAAATTGCCCGCGATACATCAAATACACCAAGGATGGTCATAAATAAAATAAAATAAAAACGTATTTAAATAATTATTAGGTATATTTTCTATCTTTATAATAACCATTTTAATTATGGAGTTTGAATAGGCTAAGGTCATATTTAGAAGCTACCGAAATTCCCACATTATACTGCGGCATAAAAGAGCAAAGCCCGCTATTATTCGTACCTAAAGCTGAATGCGACACCATAAATTATCTGCGCTTAACCACAAAGTAAGCTGAGTGACTACGCAGTTTCCTAGGTAGGTAACTAATTATCGCTGAAGTAGTTCCAGTTCCACTCCGATCTACCCACCATTCAAGACAACGAGGTGGTACAGCGAAATAGTTTTAGTCGGCAGAAACTGGGGCTACCCCTGTGGGGCGGGGCTATTTCTTGTCGTCAATTCTACTGATTCGATTCTTGTTAGTACTGCATTAACGAAAGATTATCAATAATATATATTCATTATCTTATGCCGATGACCTGAACAAGACTGAGTTGTATTATACCCACATTTCGCCAGCTACAGTTTTAAGTGCCATCTAATAGGGGACGACCGAGGACGAGTCTCGTCCATTATGCTTAGTTTTAGACTCTGTGCTACTGCTAAGAATATTTTGACAGACGAACCTGAGATCTCATGCATAGCAGTCGCATATCTACTGCGCCACTGAATCGGTTTTAGTCTCAATAACTAAAATATATAAGATGTTTCATTTTCTTTCGAAGACAAACGTACGTATTCGCTCAATTGAAGGTATAATTTGTGTCTTTGAAGTATACTTGCGACTTGAGCTTCTGTTGAGATATTGCGGGCTTCGCTTCTAGTTGCAATTCTTTATTTAATAGGTTCTAGTTTCGGGAATGTCTTTTGATCAACTATAATCTTACCTTGGTAGCTTCTCGGCTATAGTAGATATGTTATAGTTCAACCAAGTTCTATTATATCTATTGCAATACAATATCTAAGATAAATGTTGGCGATTTTTGTATATACATATTTGTGTTTGTACAATGATATCGTTTAGTTTATGTTTAATTTTATACGATATTTGTTGATGGTTAAATTGTACTTTAATGTAAGACTATGTTTTCCCTTTGACTTCATACGCGTGGAATTGTGAAGTAGATACTTATCTATATTTTTCTTTCTTTATATGTAATAAAAAGCTGATGTACACACATAATATCGAACTTTTAGGCGGTGTATCAAGGTGAAACATGCATGAGATTTTAAGTTAGACCTCCAGCAATACAACTGTGATAAACACATTAAATTTAGTTATTAAATAGTTCCATTTAAAAATATCTTTATCACAGTTATATAAACTATAGAAAGTCTTGCATATGTTATAAACACATACACATGTAGCCATACATAGTTTCATGCTCACTCAAATCTTCTTGACGGAAATATCTAATAATACCTTGCTCAACCCAGGAATCGAACCTATTGCAGCGCCACCAAGCGTTGCAACACGATAACAGATAAACTATTATTTTGTTAACACGACCTTGGAATCGGACTCGAGAAGGTTTGCAACATTTATCAGCAGTCTCATTTACCAGCGCCCCGCCGCTGATTGCGACACGTTGCAACACTATATATTATAGAGATTGTTTAAATAAAATAGTATACTTATTATATTTATTGAAATATATATATGCAGTCTCACGGGAGACTTTATAATCATTCAAGCGATGGACACAGAACTCTGTCAATTATTTGTGAATCACAGATAATAGCCCGAGTAAAAACCAAACGTGTGCAAACCCATAACACTGCGTGTGGCAAGTGGCGAGTCCACAATAATCTAATAACATAATGAAACATATTATTTTAAACTTGTTTACTTAAACAGAAAACCGACCTCAATATATCTAAATCGAAATCAAAAATATCTTGAATCACGTAGGTTACAAAGTAACACTTATGAACGTCAAAGTAACATTTATTAATGCAAATTTACTTTTACATTTACCTGTTACAATTTTCTGCAAAAAAATACAACCAGCTTTTATAAAGAGAAAAGAAAATACAAGATGCAGAACTAAAGTCATTACAGGTATAATAGCGCTCTAGAATATATTTAACAATTAGCATTATATAGAAAGTGCTGAGTCGGGTTAACGAGTGTATTGTACGAGAGAGCGTACCGGGAGCGAAGCCAAATATTATTGCGAAATTTACATCAGCAAGAAACCTGGATTATGTGGTCTCCTTTATTGTAAGATTTAGAACTAGATCTAGATTTCTAGTCTCAACATTTAAACTAGAAACCTTAGAGCTTACTTCAAACATTACGAGTATATTTTATGATATAGACTTGACTTTATATAATTACTTGTATAATTGTATAGGTACTTTTGAATTGTATGATCCATATATAATATTAAAAACGCGTTCACGCTAGATATTTTCGTACATTTTTGTAACGTTCAAACAGGAATACCTAGGATTTTTTTAATCGTTTTTATTTTTAGGACTTTTTTATTTTAACAATAAAATGTCAGCCCCATCGTTCTAACTATCAGAAATAGAAATAATTTGTGCAAAAACATGTTATAAATAGCTACAGCTGGTTTTGATGTAGGTTCAGCTAAAACACTTGATAATGCTCCAATATCTTTTATATTTAATTCAAATAATTGCACAAATGAGTTCCTCTGCGTCTGATATCTCATAAACTTAGCTAGCAAGTGTTGGACATCTTCCATGATTACACACACCTCACAGTTAGGCGAATCAACTTTCTTCATGAGATGTCCAAACTTTCTAGATGGCTGAGCGCTGAGTACCCTGAGCGCAACCTATGTGCTACAACTATTTCCTTTTACTTAACTTACTATTTAAGAACCAAGGTACATCGGGCGGCTCACATTGTATGGTCCTGTACCAAATTCCTTTTTCTTTACTTCTGACATCAAAGTACTCTTTAAATTGTTCCAGAATGTTTGTTTATACTTCCCTAAGTGCTCTGAATATATTGGCTTTATATAATACTAGCTTTTGCCCGCGGCTTCGCGCGCGTTAATTTAGAATTTGACAATCAATTCGGGTTGTACTCTGCTTGTAATAATATATAATAATATAATTCAATCATGATTCGAAAGACACGTGGCGCCATCTACGATCGTTATTATTGTATTCCTCGGGAACAGTAATTTTTTCCGAGATGAAATATAGCCTATGTCCGTTTCTGTACACCTGACAACGTATATGCAAAATTTCAGGATGATCGTTTCAGTGGTTTAGGCGTGAAAAGGTTACAAACAAACAAACTCATTTTCGCATTTATAATATTAGTTAGGATTAGGATAGGATTTTTCCCCATTGATAGTTGCTAATTTTGCTAACTAGGAACCTTAGAGCTTACTTCAAACATTGACAAGAGTATTGACTTAAAACCATTTATGAATTTTATGATATAGACTTGACTGAACTTATATAATTACTTGTAGAAATGTATACTTTTGAATTGTATGATTTATATATTAAAAAATGCGTTCACGTTAGATATTTTCGCACTTTTTTGATACGTTCAAATATATAATAATATATAAATACCTAGGATGATGATGTTGATTCTCGTATCCTATTATATAAAGCAATATCATTTAGGAGATACTTGTCTGTGAGAACAAGTGTTAAATGTATTACATGCATTTCAATTAATAATTTAATAATAATTTTTTTTTAGAGTATTATATAATTTATTTATAAGAAATTCAAATATGTACATATAACCACAATGCTTTAAAAATAACTTATACCTAAAATATTATAAAATAGAAAGAAAAGAAAACTAAAATAAATAAATAATTATTATATTTTATATAAGTTTGCCAACATAGTTTTTATGTTCGCCGGTATGGTCGATATTCGATCATCTTGACCTAATAAAATTAATAAAAATGCGGTAACCCAACGAATAAGGTATTGACAACCAATGGACACAAACTCGGAACTAGGATTCGTGTATTATCCAAATGTTTGTTCCGAATGGGGATCGAATCGCTTAAACCACTACGCCATCAGTGCAATCTAAAGACGACTATACAGCTATTATGTAACGTATTAAACAAACGCTGAGACATGATTATGTTCTAATTCAAAAGTATCAAGAACATTCAAACACTTAAGATGTCTGATGTAATAATTATGCCGACATTTCAAATGGCTGACATTTAAATATCCGTTGAAATATTCATGGCGCAATATGAAATAAACAGTGATATCTACTTAAATATTTTACTGTAATGTTGACATAAAGAGCTCTCAAGCGAATTTTCATTTCTAATGTATATTAAAGAGAATACTCAAATAACTGTGTGATACAGGATAAAAGCGTTTAATGTGTAAGTCATGAAATAGCTATCATTTCTGATACCTTCGTACCTGTATTTTCTCGTGAAGTTAGGTAGAGTTGTAGGAGTTAAAAGCATCAACTTTTCGCCAGCTATGTTTGAGTACAAGTAATCCGTATTGCAACTGAGGATATTCTTACAGAAGGCGCACTAACACTTTGTTCGACTTAGAAATTGAGTCTGGGCTCAATGTAGCTAAAACTTATGATTAGCAGTGAACATAAGCGTAAACTTATGCCACGTGACTAAAGTGACAGGTTGCAAAAGAAATTGTTAAAAACGCAACTCCAGCACTTGAAATAATTGCCCGCGGCTTCGCTCGCGTAAATCTAGGTTAGGTTGACACCCACAACCACCAAGCGGTATGAAATTACGAACTATTCTCATACCTACTAAATATACCTACATAAAAAAATCATAAAAATCGGTCGAGCCGTTTCGAAGGAGTGCGACTACTAACACCATGATATGAGATTTTTGGATAGGTATATAAATTTTCCTTATGGAATGAATAAGATGGTTCGACCTTAAATACTCGTTTACTTTAAAGTTTGAAGTTTGAAGCTATTACATTATGATAGTGAAACGATTATAAATTAGTTTGCTTTAGCGTAAAGCAAATCGCATAAATTTTAACATATGGCTGTAATTGTAGACGCCGGCGCCGGGGAAATTGATTTGATTATTATTGTTTTAGCATTCTAAGATCGTATCGGATATCAATTAGTACCTACTATCGGATTGTACTAATTGGATTACATCATGATAATCATTTGTCTTACGTAATTCTTGCCACATGCTGTATAATAAGCGCTATAATAAACAGCTGTTGAACGAAATAGCAGGTAATAAACTCTTTATTTTACGCAATCACAGGAATATTATTACCCACTTATTGCAATTATACTGCTTTATACGGTTTTTATTGTGGGTTATTATATACAAACGTTGAACTTGATTTTCATAATTTATAATTATTGTATATTATGTCGGAGATTACGATAATTTAGCGTAAATACCACTCAAATAATTTTATTATAAGAGAGTGGGAAACTTCGTGACGTCGACGACTCACGTGAGCGGAATCGCAATGGTTTGGCGACGGTTAGCACTTCTGAACAAAAATCATGGAACTCGCGTCATCGTCACGCTTCCACGCTTTATTATTTAGAATACTAACAATATCTCAGAAATGGTGCGTTCTACGGAAAGAATGACGAAATTTTGACCCCCTTAATAGCCCTTAAGAGAGTATAAGGAACTAGCATCCGACCCGCCCCTTTTCTTTTTGGTTTATAATCGGCAGTCCCCAAAGACTGCCCCAAATTTTGAATTGAGACGAACGTCAAACGTCGAATGAGCAATTAAATCAAAATATGCAATATTAGCAGGAACGAAGGACAACATTAAATATACATTTCAATATTTTTTAACTATTTATGTTCATGTTAATTACGTATTTCCCTGATAATATTTGTGTTTGTTGTCGCATAATTGTATTGTTGTCGAAATTCAAATATTTGCGTAGTTCGAATTTTCTGTGATAGCAGTAGCAGCTTTCATAATGAAGTCTCAGGGATATGCATGACACGGGTACTATGCGCAGGTTGTATGCATCGCGTAAACAACCTGTGCGAGGCAAGTAACACGTATGATTTCCTTGCGAATGTCTCTCGCATGAGAAGACTTCGCATGCAGCCCATGCTAGCTACTGACGTTGTTTAAAAATTTAAAGAGATACTCATTATATTCTTTTTTAATGTCTCTATTTATATATAAATAAATGCATATAACTTTACTCGTCAGTATTAAAGAAAGTTTATATAAAACTCCTTTTTCTTGTGAATAAAAATAGATATTTATTCTAACTACGATGGCCAGTCTTCTCTCTAGAGAGTCGCTCGTTTGTAAAATTATTCATACCGGTCACGATTCTAGTTCCTGAGAAAGGGACGGACAAAATCAAGCTAATTAATTTATTCTACAAATAAGTTTGCTGTGGAACTATTTCCCCGCTAGCAATTGAGTTGAATAAACATCGAACATACAAACGAGTTGTATGGCTCGTAACTCGAATATTCACATTGAAATTTTGCTGATTTAAAAATATTTACTGTTTTAAATATACTTTAACAAATAAATGGTTATGAGTTATGACATACATATCGTGTCCATAATTATAAAAAGGCACGATTAATATTTTTAAATTTTCTTTGGTAAATCTAAAAATTATTCGCTTTAAGATGACCTAGATAAAGTATGTTATATATCGTATGTCAATGTGAACTTTATCTGTTTTTAAACATCATTTCACTATATTGTATAAAAAAGAACTCTACGTAAAATTAAGTATAATTACAAAATTTCCGAAAATACAGGTACTACCTATATTTTCGCTAGAATTTACGTTTAATTTCTGCCCACGCTGATAATAAGGCATATAATTTAATCCTGAGGTCAATCACAGTCTTTGAATTTATAGGTTCAGATATTTTGTACGAAACAATTTATTATAATCTCAGCAGCGAATATATTTTACAAGCTGAAATTCATCGGGGATAAATTTGATCATCGCCTACAATTAATTGGATGAAATTCTATAATGCAATACATAAAAGCCAAGCGATATTATATTTTGTTGGTAGTTTTTGTGTTGCTATAAATGTTTTTATAGACATAATATTGTCTTCTGTTTACGTGAATGTTATTAATTGAAATTAAACTACTATATACGGATTTTATCGCGTTGTTTATTTGACACTATTACAAAATTTTGAAAAACTGTTACACTACTATAATTACTATTAAACTTTACAAATTTTTAAGCTAATTGAATTATTGAAACTATTTATACTATTACTATACTATTATACTATTTATATTTATGTCTACACTTTCCCCGACGTTTCGGTTGCTTTTGGGGGCAGTCTGCAAAGCTTGAGCCTCAAAGCCCCATCACACCCAGGATTTATAAGAGGTTTGTAGATGATACTTTTACAATATTACCAACAGATAGTGTAAGTGTATTCCTAGAACATCTTAATTTCATTAATAACAACATACAATTTACTATGGAATTAGAGGCAAATAATTCATTAGCTTTCTTGGATGTACTTGTCATCAGGAATCCTGATCATACTTTGAGCCACACTGTATATAGGAAAAAGACCCATACAAATAGGTACTTAAACGGTGAATCTCACCACCATCCTAAACAGTTAGCGACCGTGGGAATGTCTTTGTTTCAGAGAGCCCACGGGATTTGTGACAAGAAACATCTGGACGCCGAGCTACAACATGTCAAGCAAGTACTGCAAGACAACAAGCTCCAACAACCGCGCCGCTGTCACAGATCCCGAGAAAAGCCAGCCTCAGTCGAGCGCCAGCCTGCTATACTACCTTATGTAAAGGGTGTCACTGACAAGATTGGCTAAATCTTGAAGCGAGCTTCAATCAACACATACTTCAAGCCGCCAACGAAGATAAGTCAATTTTTACCATCCGTCAAGTGCCAACTACCTTTACAAGATGCAGGGGTCTATAAAATAGATTATGACTGCGGGCTCTCATACATTGGTGAAACCAAGAGAAGCATAGGCACCCGCATAAAAGAACACATAGCTGATGTAAAACACCAACGCTCGTTGAAGTCTGCTGTGTGTGAACATGTGCAACAGGGGACCAACCACTACCTGAGATTTGACAAACCACAGATGCTCGCTAAAGAACACCAATTCCTACCAAGGATGCTTCGGGAGGCTATTGAAATCAAGAAACATCCTAATTTCAATAGAGAAGATGGTTGGAATGTACCACCAGCTTGGGATCCAGTAATTCAAATAGTCAAACCCAAGAAGAAGCAAACCACAGCTAGACTTCATTATACTTTGAGCTCATTCTGCGTAAATAGAAACACCCATGATTAAATTATGTTCGGGTACTTTGAAATAACTACACTGGAACATTGAGACAACTACCATCTTAGTCTTCCCGTGACCATGGCTGCTGAAAAGCAACCGAAACGTCGGGGAAAGTGTAAACATAAATATAAATAGTATAATAGTATAGTAATAGTATAAATAGTTTTAATAGTTTCAATAATTCAATTAGCTTAAAAATTTGTAAAGTTTAATAGTAATTATAGTAGTGTAACAGTTTTTCAAAATTTTGTAATAAAGTGTCAAATAAACAACGCGATAAAATCCGTATATAGTAGTTTTTATAGACAATCTGTAATCAGCCAACTGATTGACAATGTGACAATGTGACTCCAAAACTCAATTACAAAAGCACTGAGACGCCAGAAATCATAATACTTGGTAAATATTAAAATTTGATGATAGCTAAAAGAGCAACCGATCTAATTGATAGTTATAAAAAGTTCGATGGTTTAAGGTTTGGGATGAACCCTACAAATAATAGTAATAATAATAATAATAACCCCTCTGGGACAGTCGTTATCTCACCATGAGACTAACGCGATATCGGAGGGCACAGTACACTAGCTTTTAAACTACCACCTTCGCTTTGTGATATAAACAAATAATGTATCACTAGGTTAAATAAAAGCGCACAAACCACAGGGCAGCTTGTGGCGAGCTAAATGTGAGTGGTGACACTGTGGTCCTGAATGCCTCGGAGAGTCGGTTAGGGCCTCTTCCCCAGCTTGTCGTTACTGGTTGGCTGAGGTAGAACTTCAGGAGCGCCCGTAGAACTTGCAACTCTGGCTTGCCTTGTTCGGCCGGTCAGAGGGGGGCCGCTAGAGCTATATGCTTGGGGGTGGAAGTGTCATTTTCAAGGGCATAACTACGGGCAAACCTGCTCTGGGTCTCCGTGGTCGCGAGACCCGTGATGGTGAGACCGGCGCCGCACCGCTCGACACCCCTAGCCACTCGCACCGGTGTTGCCCTCTGCTGCTGGCTTGTATGCCTATCGTAGCTATTCAGGGGGCCCATCTAGTGAATTGGCGAGTCACCGTCTGTCCATTCGATTGGTGCTATTCGAGTATTCAGGGCGGACGCCGTTTTATCATCCATAGTTGCCAATATACAAGTCCATCAAACGCCCATACCCATAGCCCAAATATTAGAATCCATACGTAGCAATTGTCCTACGCCTGCTGTGGCTAGTGCTGCTGTAGGTGTTCCGTCCGACCTTTGATTAAAACTCTCGAAGGGCGTCTTTACGTTGGACCCATGTCTCCGTGTAAGCCTCCCAAAGAGCCGGGTATTTTCCTAACGTATTAGGGAAATGCTCGTGAAAGAGAAACAAATAATAATAATAAAACTTTATTTCTTTCATCACAAAGGTTTACGTACATGTGTATCTTACAGTAGATAAACAATAAATAGGTGGTAATAAAGATCCTTTGTGAGAGTTAGGAAAACCCCTATCTGTAGTCTACTTGTACTCTTTAGAGAACCCTGTGTGACGGATCACCAGGCCCCCACCCAGGACTCGTAGGTGTATTTGCCTATTAAATAACATATTGGGTATAGACTTGTACATGACATTTACGAGACTATTGAATGAATGAATTAAAACAAAATAAAGCAAAAATATAAGGAAAAATAAAAACTAAAAATGCCTCAATAATCGCGTGGCTTAAAGTTACCTGTGCAGCCAGTGTTGTATAAGAACACAGTCGGACAAAAGGCTATTGAGATTTTTTGTAAGTCGATTTTCAGTAACTAATCTATTAACTAAGATGCTAGACATATTACCTACTAGATTCTGCCCGCGGCTTTGCATGCATAAATGTAGGTTAGGTAAGGTTAGGTATGTCACAGTACATTTTTTGAAAGAAAGGTAACCTATGTCCTTTCACTTGACAGCGTGTATGCGAAATTTAATGATGATCGTTTGGGTAGTTAAGGCTTGAATGCGTAACAGACAAGCAATCTCACATTCGCATTTATAACATTAGTAAGGATTTCATGTGTGATATGATAAAATATGGTTGCCAAAATGATACACTTCTGTCTATTCGTTCAAGGATGTAAAAGTTCTATAATGACAAATGTTTTGTATTTATAACATAAACTTTTTTGTTCAAGTATAAGTGGAGAACTCCTTATAACTCTGAGCGTAGAATACAAACATTGAATTGATCCCAAACGACGATAGCGATTGGAAAACTTACTGAGCTCCACTTTTGTACTGAGTTTCTCAACTTTTATTCAACAAATTTAATATACTAGATATACTTTCAATCCGAATGAAAATCGGGAAGTATTTTGCAACACCAGCGTTCATTTGAATTTATAAGATTATTTATTTTCAAAGATTAAAGCTTCCCTATAAACATATCGCTTACTGATACTTAGCTGTCTCTCAACTAAATAGCCTTCTCTCAATGTCTTGATCAATAATTAAATGATTGACATTTTATCAACTAGTATTTAACTTAAAATTAACGTTTAGTAATGTTTAAAGTTGATTTTTCTGTTTATTCGCTAATAATACTTAACTATCTATGAATTTTTGAGACTAGTTAGTTATTAAGTGATTAATAATAATAATAATAAACCTCCCTGGGACAGTCGTTATCTCTTCATGAGACTAACGCGATACCGGAGGGCATAGTATATTAGCTTTTAAACTAACACCTTCGCCTTGTGATATAAACAAAAAATGTATCACCAGGTTAAATAAAAGCGCACAAACCGCAGGGCAGCTTGTGGCTAGCTGAATGTGAGTGGCGACACTGCGGTCCTGAATGCCTCAGAGACTCGGTGAGGGCCTCGTCCCCAGTTTGCCGTTACTGGTTGGCTGGGGTGGAACTTCAAGAGCGCCCGTAGGACTCACAACTCTGGCTTGCCTTGATCGGCCAGTCAGAGGGGGCCGCTAGAGCTACATGCTTGGGGGTGGAAGTGTCATTTTCAAGGGCATAACTACGGGGAAACCCGCTCCGGGTCTCCATTTTCACGAGACCCGTGATGGCGAAACCGGCGCCGCACCGCTCGACATCCCTAGCCGCTCGCACCGGTGTTGCCCTCTGCTGCTGGCTTATATGCCTATAATGGCTATTTAGGGGGCCCATCTAGTGAGTTGGCGAGTCACCGTCTGTCCATTCGATTGATGCTATTAGAGTATTCAGGGCAGACGCCGTTTTATCATCCATAGTTACCAATATACCAGTCCATCAAACACCATAGCCCATATATTAGAATCCATACGTAGCGATAGTCCTACGCCTGCTGCGGCTAGTGCCGCTGTAGGTGTTCCATCCCACCTTTGATTAAAATTCTCGAAGGGCCTCTTCACGTTGGACCCATGTCTCCGTGTAAGCCTCCCAAAGGGCCGGGTAATTTCCTAACGTATTAGGAATATACCCGTGAAAAAGAAACATAATAATAAAATCCCTTAAAACCTTAAACTTACCACCAAAAACTTACTATCTTCTGCAAAAGGCAGTAATACTAAACACGTGCTGATTGGTAAGGAAATTCTTACAATGCGAACCGGATAACACGCCATCACTAACACTTATCACCCACTTCGTCCACAATCACAAACTAATACTAAAACTAGCCTGATGTATACTTGGCTTAGGCCCGTGCCATCAGTTTCTTACCGGCTAGCCGAGAAAAATAAAATGAATGTATTGTTAGAGGATTGAATAATGACAACCAAAAGTAACTATATAAGGCGATACGAACGCGTCAAACCGTCATTATTAGTCGAGACTTTGTGCGGAGCGGACCTCTTGTCAAATTGTGTTTGAATTCTAATATTGTGTTAAAGTTTTGAATGTTGATGTTGTGATAATTTATGTTAAGATTAAATTCAGTTTAGGTTAATCACCACGTGTATTTTTTTTTAAGTAAAACCACTTCTGTTTGCTTAAAGTATAATAATAATAATCTTTATTGTCAGACACATGATCCATAGACAATGTTTATGTATGTTACTTTACCTACATCCAGACTCGAAACAACCATTTGTGGATCACATAATTAATGTTTATCACGGATTAAGGGATTCGAACCCACAACAGTGACAGTGGCGAGGCGACTATTTAAACCATTACGCCATTCGTTTAGTCTTAATTTGGTTATTATATCAATTGCCCCAGTTACGCGACGACTTCGATTCCCGGGCTACTGGATTTCAAAATACTACTTGCTGCGATCTTGGCATTTCATTGTTGACGCATTCACTCTTAATAAATTATTTATACATATCTGGCATGTCTCCAGAATGTTTTCGATCTAGTCGCAAAGACTTTTAGTCAAGGATTTTGCAAACATATTCACATGAAATTCTAACGTTGACTTAAGCATGGTATTACAATATCTTAGATCTCTGGGATGCTAGCCAGCTTGTTGGTACTTTTAGTATAGTACCGCTGCGAAATCGAAGGCACCCACTACAGTTGCTATTCCGGACTGTGCTACCGAGATAAGCAAGGACTTGTGAATTTCTTATCTGCTTTGAACTTTAGTGGCCAGTGTTTGTTTGGAGTAGTCGTGCCCTGTAACGATAGTTTTGCATGTCATTTTAGTGATACAGTCTTGTTAAATGATTTATCAACAACAACTAGTAGAACAGCACTTCACCCACGTTTGTACAATTTGTTTAAGTACATCAATCTCTTTTTAACCGACTCCAACAAAAAGACGCTATCAATTCGACACGTATGTCTGTAGTATTGTTTAATTGTCCTATATGCACATATTATGATTACAAAATATAATAATAATAATATCAGCCCTGTATTAAATTGTGCCACTGCTGGGCACGAGCCTCTTCTCACTGTGAGAAGGGTGAGGCCATAGTCAACCAGTGCGGGTTAGCAGACTTTACATATCTTCGAGAACATTATGGTGTACTATCAGACACGCAGGTTTCCTCACGGTGTTCCTTTACCGTTAAAGCGAGCGATAATAATTAACTATTCAATATGCACATAACTTCGATAAGTTAGAGATGTGCATCTCTGACTTTTGGATCGAACTCGATACTTATACTTATAGGCGTAAGTTTGTATGCATGTATATATTATCATGTTTGTCTATTTCTCCGAAATGATTAGTCGGATTGTGTTTATTATTTTTATTGGTTTACATTTATTTCGACTTTGGGAACAATGCAAATAGTTTAATACTCTTCAAGATATGGATTGCTCTGAAGTGTGCTGGCTGTGTGGCGGCCTGGTTTAGTTATGAAGTTTATAATTTTATTTTACCGCGACTTCGTCCGCATGGATTTTAATTAAAAAGTGTTTGTTCAGTTCGCAAATATTTCTGTATTCCTCATATAGAAGTACCTATGCTAAAATGAATGTCATTCTTCTACTTTGTGGGTCAATTTTATTTTATTATATAAGGATTTATATTGGAAGTATATATATTCAAATTATTATTATTTTATATACATTTCCCTATTTGAATCGGATATTGTTCACTATTTTATAGGCTTTAATTATTTGCCCGCGGATTCCTTATTTTTTTTCGAAAATAAAAGTAGCCACAGTTACTCCTTATAACATCAGCTCTAGCGATCCAGCAATTTCAGAAATTAGTCGAAACAAACAGACCGATAAACAGACAGTATTCTATTGGATATGACGAAGGCCTATGACAAAGTTCTTTATGACATATTTTTAACGAAGATCTACGGTTGCGGTATACGTGGAACGGCGTACGAATGGTTTAGATCGTATTTAAATAATAGAACGCAAATAACCCAAATTGAACATTTTGACAGTAATAAAAAAGAAATTAAATCCGTGCGGTCACAAGTGAGACAGCTAACTTATTCCATCCCTCAAGGAAGTGTACTAGGGTGCGTATTGTTTCTAATATATATTAACGACTTGCCAAAAATATTGGACCCAACAATCTCGCTTCCCGTACTATTTGCAGATGACGTCTCTGTTTTAATAAAATGTGACAACATACAAAATTACAATCATCTAATCCAAGAAACACTCCAAACTATTACACAGTTGCTTGCCAATCATAACCTGGAAATAAACTCAAATAAAACAAAACTCATGCAGTTCAGATCACACAAGAAACCTCCCCTCGATATAAACATTATTCATGCAAATACAGTTTTAGAAGAAGTTAATTCGTTTAGATTATTAGGAATAAACATAGACACACATATCAACTGGAAGGCCCATATTGAACAGATAAAATCTAAATTGTCAAGTTTTACATATGCCCTCTTCCAAATCAAACACAGCACTAACTTAGAAACAGCTTTATCCGCGTACTACGCATACGCATACTCATGGTTACGATACGGCATCATGCTGTGGGGCAATAGCGTAAACGTGGAGGAATTATTCATTATTCAAAAGAAATGTATTCGAATTCTTGCTGAAATAGTTATACACAGAGTTGCAAACCATATTTTGTAAAACTAAACATATTAACACTCGCCTCAATATATATACATACTTGATATTTGTACCTTTGTGTACAAAAACATCCATACCTTCTCTACAAAACATGATGTCCACGATATAAACACTCGCAATAAAGATAGACTACACTTACCACCATCCCGAATAAAGATGTTAAATGAAAATCCTTACTACATGGCAGTAAAAATATACAATAAGTTGCCTAAAACTATAAAAGATGCCATTACCCTACCTTCATTCAACAAGCAAATCAGAACCTATTTAATGAATGCCTGCTATTATTCAATTACAGAATTCTTAGAAAATAAATAAAAATTTAAAAAAACACTGAACATAAACAGCTAAATAAATGCGATGACGATCCGCAACCTCGACTAAGACCCTATAAAAACAATATAATAAATAAGCTAAATATAATAAATAAACCTTTAATAAAGAAAAAACATAATTGTGATGTTAGAAATTTATTTGATTTGTAAGCGTATGTATGTAATTATATTGTGCAATAATAAAATAACAGACTTTGTATAAACTTATAATATTATATGGTTTAGATGTAAGTACTAAGTAGTATTAATTATAATTGTTAGTAGAAAATAAGTTTTAAATATTCGTTTATTATAATAATATTGCAATGCTTGTAAAAGGCACTAAGTTCTAAGCACTATAATTTTAGTATACACCTTATGTATCTACACTTCTTAGTTCGTAATAAACACTTTGACTTTGACTTTGACATTGACAGACAGACCGACAAACATACAGACAAAAACTAAAAAGAAATAGATTCTTTTTTGTAAGTACCTTATATAATTTCCTATGCATTAAGTAAAAAGCTATTATTTTAACATTACACACAGACACTTCAATTTTATTTATTTGTATAGATGTATAGATGAATCGGATATTGTTCACTATTTCATTGGTTTTAATATTTCTCCGCGGAACCCTAATTGTTTTCTAAAATCAAAGTAGCTTCAGTTACTCCTTGTAACATCAGCCATCTACCAGTGAAAGTCCCGTGAAAATCGGTTCAGGCGTTTCGGAGATTAGCCGGCACAGATAGACAGACAAAAATTAAAAAATAGATTTTTTGATGTATGTACCTTATAAACTTTCATATGCATTAAGTAAAAAGCTATTATTTTGACATTACAAACAGACACTTCAATTTTATTTATATTTATAGGTTTTAAGAAAACTTACAGCTATTTAATGTAATAAATAGAACAATGTGAAAAGGAAGACAATTTACAAGTTTTTACTTATAGATACTTATTAATATAATTGTCCTTTTGGTCCAATAGTATCTAAAAGTGCAAATATGGTTGCTGGGAGCTAATTTTGAATTTCATTGAAATTAAACTACTATATACCTCAAGATTCACTCGCGCACACACACACATCCACTCACATCCACACACACACACACATGCACACATATGCTAGCACCACTAAATTCACTCGTAAACTAACAAAAATATTATTTATTTCAATTTTTTTTTAAGTAAGCTCAAGCCTTTGTATCTTGCTTATTGTAACAATTTTGTATAATTTGTTTTTGGGAAGGACTGTTTCCCAACATACAGCTCA
The DNA here is from genome assembly GCA_963564715.1 of Catocala sponsa. Lineage (NCBI taxonomy): Eukaryota > Metazoa > Arthropoda > Insecta > Lepidoptera > Erebidae > Catocala > Catocala sponsa. Next base: position 9,971,130 of record OY751345.1, on the reverse strand, counting down.
CGCTAATTTGGGAATCAGGGCTGACACTGTAAATGTATAAACTTTTTGTCGCAATAAGAGACATTATTTAATTGTCTTGCAAGTCTTTCTTCCACGTAAATTTTATTTATCAATATACATGCACAATTTTGTAGTCATAAGATCATGACTAAAATGTCATTCGCAGTCCATCGTTGCTTGACTATGGATTAGGTTCTCATCCAATATTGATACTCTGAAATAAATAAAAAGTAAGCTAGGTATTTGAACGCACATTTTTTCGTTTTACTTTATGTGTAGTGATTTACACCTACAATTTTCAAAGACAATAATGTCTCTTACATGTTAACTCTATTCAGTAACCTGTTTCTGTAATATGCTTGAAATAAATAAAACTGGGCTTGAATAATTCCTTTAATTTACATGCAGTCAAGGAACCGGCTTAAAATTATTGAATTTGCTGTCTCTTTCCATTACAAATTCTTAGTAACGTTAAAAAGGGTTGGAGAACTTTGAGTTTCATATCTTTCCTACAAAATTGCATTAGAGACAAATGTGAATGTAATAGAAATTATGTAAATGATGTTCTTTGTAGCAGCTGTTGCGTCTAAGGAGAATACTCGAATTGGTGCTACATTTGAAATATAAATCAATATTATATTAGCATAGTTTACTTTTGTTCTTTACTACATTATAACAATAGTTTAAACTTTTATAGGACCGAATTGATTCTCATATTTGGAAATATACAATCAATATCTCAATTTCACAGATTAAACTAAATTGCCATAAAATTGCTCAAGTAGTCGGTAATTTGTTGATTTCTGGAACGCCAATCTTAATTGAAACTGTTGTATCTGGGCATTACCGGACTACTGCAGCTCAAGACATATCATATTAAATGCGCATTATATTATTTCGCTAAACTTTAATCGTATTGGAAGTTCTTGGAAAGGTGGCGGGTCAGTTCTTATTTCGAATTTACTGAGCAACAAATTTTTAATTCAGGAAAGTAGGTTCCTGTTTTTAAAATGTCTATATAACGACATTGTAATATTACATTTACTTATTTGATAATTAAGATTTGTTTTTCTGTTACAACTGTACTACTAGTCAGGGAGACGGACATCAGAATTTATGTATCGACCTCTGTCAAACTATATAATGCCCACATAAAATGATTTCTATAGTAGGAGGTTTTGCTTCCAATAAGACATGGAGCTCTGCCAACTGACGACACATTAAAGTTGCAAGCACACCGGCAGGGAATGAAGAATAAAATATTTGTGTCAAATCAATTTCCTACGAATACTCACTAATTTGAAATACATATTCTGATTTGACAGACATATAAGAAGTAGTTCTTATATTATGTCTGTGCAGTATTCATTCCTATATATTCTAAACCAATAGTCAGGTATTATAACAAACGTAATTATTTTTATAAATCTATACTAATATTATAAAGCTGAAGAGTTTGTTTGTTTACTTGAACGCGCTAATCTCAGAAACTACTGGTCCGATGTGAAAAATTCTTTCAGTGTTAGATAGCCCATTTATCGAGGTAGGCTATAGGCTATATATCATCACGCTAAGATCAATAGGAGCTGAGCACCAATGAAGAATGTTTCAGAATCGGAGGGTATTTTTTCCTTTTGAGAGCTTCCGCTGCGTGCGCTGCGTAAACAGTTAAAGTTTCGCAAAAATGGTGTATGACAGAATTGTTTCTCTTTAAAAGTTCTAAAAAAAAGTCCGCGACAGTATATGTCTATCTTTTAAGGTTGGCTCACTATAACCATTTTTATGCTAACCAAATTTGTTCTAAAATAATGTATTATTTGCGAAGGTATTATTATAAACATGATATTAATCCTTATCCAAATAAATACGTTATTCATCACAAGTATTTAATTTAAAACTAAATTGCCCTTTACATCATTCGATTTCAATGAATATCTTAGGAGATATCGCAGTTTTAAAAAACATTGCAGCAAAATAATTACCCATTACAGACATAGTACAAACGATGTTTCTCCTGGTTTATTCTGCGTGATTACTACTGGTTCGATTTGAAAAATTCTTTTAGTGTTGGATAGCCTATTTATCGAGGTAGGCTATAAGCTATATAACATCACGCTACGACCCACGGGGAGGGCGCAGTAACGATAAACGCGGGTGAAACCGCGGGAACATCTAGTTTATTAATAAAATTACCTTGTTCGTACAGTGAGAGTTCGCATATCAAACATTACTGGCTTTTTCTGAAATTTACCACAAGTATTAGCCACAAGAAGTCTGGTCCGGTAAGCAATCTTAAATAGGCTTACCCTTGAGATACATAGAAATAGCAAAATGTGGGTATTGGACACCTCTGTGGCCGGGTGTATGTATGTTTTTAACATTGCTGTGAAAACTGTTAGTATAGAGATAGTTGCACAAAACTTATTGGCATAGTGCCATTTTGATTGAAGGGGAGGAAAGGTAAACACGAAGCGTTAAATTTTTATCTTATCTTATATTACTGAAGGTTGATTAAGGAAAACCGTGACCGTTGTAACTGAACAAGATAAGTGAGCAGTTGACAAATAGTTACTATATAAGTAACAATATCAAATACTTAATTTGATATAAGTCCATATGATGTGGTCGTGATACGAGTAACGACTCTATATTATATTATCACCCAATTCTGAAATCACTTGCTCACTCTCTTCTCTGCTTCGAAGGAGCTCACTCTCTTCTCTGCTTCGAAGGAATATAATTTCGTAATGTAAAATTGTTGTTTACTCTGTATGATATTCTTACAGATATGATATTCTTGAGTAGTAATATAATATTCTTATTATATAAAAAACTATCTTTTGCGCGCGGCTCCGCCCGCGTGGTACCTACATCAATAAAAAGTAGCCTATGTTCTTCCCCAGGTCTTAAACTATATCTGTACCAAATTTCATCTAAATCGGTTAGTGGTTTAGCCGTGAAAAGGTAACAGACATACAGACAGACAGATAGACAGACAGTTACTTTTGAATTTATAATATTAAGTAAGGATTATAAAATACATGTCATTTCAATTGACGCTTACTGTCACCGGAAGGTTCCGGATTATTTCATCTCAGAAAATTTTTAGTAGTGGTGTGTAATATAATTCGCTAAACGACATGACGCGCACTCTAATGTAAATAATATAATCAGCTAATTAATATTTTTTTTTAATTTTGTCCCGAATATAAAGATATGTATATTCATTAAATATAGTGGTTCTCTCATATTATTTTAATTGCATATTCATGTAGCAAACGCATTTAGATGCACAGACTTACAAAATCTTCATTGGCGATACATACATATAAAAATAAGTTAATACATGTTATTATTTTGTCTCAGACATCGTAAAGTCAAAACCGTAACTAAAACATACTGTTGGCGATACAAAACCTTTTCTCACCACATATTTCAATTTTATATCACATCTTCAGTGCCAGTATAAAGAAATTCCTGTCTATAAGTACCTCGGTGTGCCATATTTCTTTTTTATGAAGACGCACAATATCCTCGGTCACGCGTGAACGTACGAAATTTGACAAATATATCATATGATCATACACATTCGGTACCTACGGATGTAATATATGGGTTACTGTTATTGAATAGCAGAAAGGTTACTTTTAAAGTCTTTTAAGATGTTTTCTGAGATTGAACGTAACTGATAAAATTGGACGCGCCGTTGTCAATTATTTGGTCATGGTAAGAATATCTAGCTCACCTGAGTAAGTTTCAACTTCTTACAAAAGACCCTATGTGTAGTAAAATTGTTAGTGTGTCGCCTGGTACTCGAATGAACTCATGACAATGAACTCTCATATCCGTTTCTGCTATCTTTAATTCCTTTTTCGCAAGGGTCGGCAACGCGCGATTCCCTCCTTGTACCATTAGTGATCAGAGGCTTCGTAAATCACATAGTATAAGCTATAATATATAAGTTGTCAGACATAACAGGATAGCTTAACAGCGCAGCGTAACAAAAGAAGTTTCTATCACTTCTTATGTCACTAAGATAGTGAAAAGACATACCTATATACATTCTACCTAACGGTTAAGAGCAACGTCTATTCACGCCAATACACAATCCACACTGAACTAACCCTTGAAACACGAACAGTTAAAAATCCCTAGAGCCGGCTATAAATTTCATAAAATTACCGCGAGGAAATACCCTCTGCGACAATATATTACGGGTGAACGAGTTTTTACCGTGATGACGTTTACTATATTTTCGGCTCTTTAACGACTCAATGGTACCCGTTTTCTTCTCTAAAGTTACCCACTGAGAGGTATTTCGAAAATTACTATTAAGAGGTTAACTTAAATGCATAATGTAATAATGGTAGAGTCACAGGGTATTGTTGTGGGACTGAATATTAGAGGATTATTGTAATTAAATAATAATGAAAATAAAATTATTATTTAGTCAAATTGTTATTTTAAATTAAAACTATCACAGTAGCAATAATTATCAGGTGGAATGAAAAATAGAAACAAATAACAATGGGAGCCGGCTCAAAAATTTCAACTATCCGTGCAATCCATTATACTTAGATTCGTACTAAAATGACTATGGAAGAAATATGCAATGGTTAAAAGTTATGTTAAGATTATATCAATACAAACGGGTTTTCATACAATGAACTGGATCTATGAGTTTTTTATCTGTAAAACTCATCTTGGGAACAAGCTTTATTTTTCAATGTCATTGCCATCCACTTAAGCATACTGAGGGCAGTGTGTCTTCGGTATATTTTAGTAAGCTCATGCTAAATTGAATGTAATCAAAGAGTCACTAGTAATATTTTTATGTATTTTAATATTATAGCAAACAATTGTATCGCGTATAATATAGTTATACGCGATACAATTGTTTGCATCGTAAGTAAAAAAGTAAGCTGATATGAAGGAAGGATAAGTTTGGTTTCAATGAATAAAATAATTAGCGTAAATGTAAACCAATAATAGACTTACTATGTATAGATTTTAAAATATTATATTAAAATATATATTAAGCAAAATTTTTTCTTAAGGCTGTGCATTCCAAAATATATATCTTTTATTTTTTTGCATATTCATATAATATATGACAATTGGTAACGTGCCCAGAAGATTGGCAGCATTGCCATATTGAATAGCAATGCTCGTTATTTTTTGCAACAAAACGACTTTGAAATATTATTAATATATTTATTAGAACCTTGTTATTGCTCTATTTAGACTACAAAGGACTATACCTTGTCAGTCCCCTTTCATTCACGTATCAAATTCCATTCCATTGGATCAGAATAAAGGTGAACCCAATTTTACCCGATATCTAATTTAAAGATAAACACAATATGTTGTTATTTCCATTTGGTCGATACCTGTTTATTACTGAAGAGGACTTTGTACTAATATTGTATATTTATGTACTAAAGACAAGTATATATAGGTCCAAGTCTATATTCTCGGGTAGGCACAAGTGATTTATAGCCACATATCCCCAGCTATAATTTTAGGTTTCACGTTAGGGCTGTGATAATTCCACAACCCATACAGCAACTGAGAATTACTTGATAGAAAATTTCAAAAACACTTATCCGACCGAAATTGAACCCAAGACCTCATCCAAAAATATTTAACACGTTTTAGCTTTACATATTGTAGTTACTTGAATAAAATCTTTAATAAGTAGTATAATTTTTATTTTAGACTTATGACACCAATTTTATTTTGAACATCACACAATTTTTCCGCTTGGAAATTAAACCTACATCACTCAACGCACAAGCCAAGTAGAGTTATGTCAGACATGTCAATTTCCTATACAAAAAGTGTCAGAACGCCTTATTTATTACATAGTGTTTAAAATTTCAATTTATAGACTACACAATTTTTGTCGCGCGTGGAATTGAACCCAATATACTAAACGCGGTAGCAGCGTAGTCATTTCAGTTAGATCGAATTTCTATACAAAAATTGTCAAAACATCTATTGATTCAAGCTAACATACAGTTAAATGTTCTAAATAAATATTACACAACGCTACATGAAAAAGGTTTATGCATGTAATAACACGAGGGCAGTCTTAAGGGATTACTTATACACGCGCATCTACATAACTGACCATTTGAAATATTAAATAACAACCGCCCGGGGTACTGGGTACTTAGTCCTTAACTAACAATTCAGAAATTGTAGCCACTTAGTTAACAACGAATGAAACATGAAATGAAATTGAGGTATGATTCAAACTTCGGTTCAGAAAACCACATTCTAAAGGTAATTCATTTACCTATCGATTCCAATATAGAAATCGTGTAAATGTGTCAGGCAAGAGAGGTGAATAATTTATTACACGTTCTTACGTTGCTCTCAGCGTTAACACACTGCATAGATTTTAGCTTGATAAGTATAATACTGTCTTACTCTAACTGAGCCATTACTGTAAAATTTTGACGAACATCTAGTTTTCGTAAATATCCCAATATCTAGTTTTCGTAAACTCTGCGAACTGAACAAACACTTTTTAGTTAAAATCCATGCGGACGAAGTCACGGATAACAGCTGGTATTATATAAATTTTGAACTTTATTTGTGAGCTACAACTGTCCTGAATACTTTCTTGTAAAATATATTTACAGGAATTTATAGTCTGCTCACTTTTGTAACTTTAAGTCTCTAGTCCCTAGACCTGAGTCAAATGTTTGTTCCCAAAACACTGTACGCTGTAAAGTCCAGATAAAACTGTAAGCATCCCAAGACATGCATTATATAACAGCAAGACTTGCTTCTACTGAAATAAACTCTTCATCTCTTAAATACACTGTGCTTTAAATAAAAGTTTTGTTTTCGTGAAATGTGTCGTTTTCTATCCCATTTTTCCTCTTTTTGTTTCTATTTGGCTGGGTATCAAACCCCGTGTCGCAGAGAACGTTGCAACATATAATTGACATACAATTGACGTTCACCCGGACTCAAATGATTCATTTGTGCATGCACATACTAATAATTGTTTCGTTGGGATACAACCCCAAAACATAGCTAGACACCAGCGGCGAGGTTAGCGCTTGTCCACTATGCTACCCGAGCAGTTTACAATGAAGTTAAGGTCTTTTTTTTAAACAATATGTTACAATATGTTTTTTTTTTTACAATATGTTAGTGCCACCTAAGGATACATCAGCTCTGCAAAAAACTGGATGCGTCATTAGCGCGGGGAAATAATGCACTGCTTCCTTAACAGACAATCCAGCGTCTTCTTAAAGAGTAAACTGTAATGACTATAAATTAAAAATTTTAAAAACCCTCGACACAAAATAATAAAAATAGTAATCCGCCATTTTGCGGTGGCGGCCATCTTGGATTTTAAATTTATCATAGTGTATAGTATTCTACTAGTCAAGCCTTTTCATTTGATACCCATATTAAGGGGGTTGTGAAAAAATATGTAATTCGCTATTTTGTGGCGGCGGTCATCTTGGACCGATTTTCATCAAACATAGCTAAGAACGCTCCCGACTAATTCAAATTTCAAACAAAAAAAACTAAATCAAAATCGGGTCATCCGTTCGGGAGCTACGATGCCAGAGACAGACACACACACACACACACAGACACGTCAAACTTATAATACTCCGTCATTTTTGCGTCGGGGGTTCAAAATACGATACTACGTTAGGCGCGGTCTTTTGTAAGTCCTTAGACTGCTATCAATTTTAAGCAAAGGTTATGCTACACTTTACATACAGCTTACTACGCAAACAGTTCTTAACAACGTGACGCAGGCTGGCTGTTACATGGTCATAAATAAAATTATTTACAAAAAGATATGGGTATTCCAAATTTAAACTTTCCTATATATTCTTTATTAACTATATTAAAAAATTGTCTCACTGAATAATATAGTAACAAAATTATAACCAGAAGTATATTTTTAGTAGTTTCGGAAAACTAAGTATTCTTATACTTTTCCATTAGAAATACGTTTAAAATTAAAATACAGAACCGTATTTTCAACTCATGTTTACAAATTTCCAACCATTCCTCGTCTTCATGAGAAAACATGCTCAGCTTAATGCACCAAAGAACACGTCGACTGTGGAACAAACATTTTCGACATTCGTAGCGGACAGTCTGATGCAGGAGGCAAATTGCCAATTCTAGCTAACGCCAAATTGTCTGTGGCTTAGAAAACGCCACACGAAGTCTTGCAAAAGGAAGAAATTGATTGGAAGCAGGTTCCCACTCATTATTAGCAAAACGTAACATACATAGAAATGTTAGTTTTACGAAGAAACTTTAGTTTATAAACTGTCTACCAAATCGTACTTGTATTTGCTTTAGATGTACATATATTTCTGGCTTAGTGTCTTTGCATACAAACTAATTCTTTTTTAAAGTGTCTACGCCAAATGAATGTGAATAATAATTGTTAATGTACTTTGTTTTCACCTATATAACTCTTTGGAGATATTAAATTGTAATGGTATTTTATTAAATGCCTATATTTTATTTCTGTGGTATTCTTACAAGAAATTAACTGCCTCTTTAGACACCTGCCATGCATTTGCATTTATAATATTTGCTTGCGGTTGTAAATTCTCATGAGGACCTGATATTTTGCAATTCTAGTATTGTGAAAAATTACGTGGTCATAAAAACAAACCTGTTGAAATATGGGTGTGTGATAGCTTTTATTAATCCTTTCGGGATATACAAGTGTGAATCTTTCGATAAATATCACAGTATAGCGAGACCCATGCCATTATCGAACACGCTTTAGGGCAAATCACAAGAACAGTACCGAAAGCGATGATTGCCTTTATCCGATATTCTTCGTGCACGTAGGCGTTTTATATGTATGAGCACATACTTTTTGATTTATCGTCTATATCGTCTTGCGACTCCGCGATTTATATGTATAATACAATCATGTTCCGTAAGATACATGATAAAGCTCTTCTATAGTTTGTCACACTTCCACGTCCCTGAGTCGAAGGATAAATTACAAGGTCCCCGTTTTACTTATAGCGAGTACAATACGACGCCCCCTAAGTACAAAGCGACATGTCAAAAGTCATGGTTTACAGGAGAGCGTTTTTAAGTTGAAGTTATCCATAAGGAATAACTACTATATTTTATTGTTGATCTGTAATACTTAATGTAAGCCGGTTGTAATGGTGTAGCGATCATTTTGAATATCCTCAATTGTACTGTCAAAATTGTAAGATGACCGTTTCTACGTCGACTGCGAAAAAAGGGTTTATACGTTCAACTCTTATATATCCGTTTATACGTACCAAAATTGAAACATAATTTTATGAAGTAAACAAGATATACGTCAAAGAAAATGTTGTGTATTGTTCCCATTTTTAACTTAGTTACGTTTAAGTAGATGAGTCATGCTCAAGTGTAAAAATTTCAATCAGGCAGACATATCCTTTTATACGTGGCTACTAAGAAGAAGCTTAAAGTTGTAATTATGCAACGAAAAAAAAGACATTTTGTTAATAAATAGGTAAATAACTATTAAAACGTTACGCGTTTTTTGTAAATTGTTTAATTTTAATAAATTCTACATATTATGGTATGCTATAACTTCTTAGTAATCACAGTGATTTTTTAATTCTAGTTAGTTGGACGTGTGTTATCCACACATAGCCCCACAATTGGTCCATTGTGCGTAAATAACCGGCGCGAAATATTGTTCGGTTACTCATACCATCTAAGCTTCGTCCAGAAAGATAATTAGGGGACCAATGTTGCGCAGTACCTCCTTCATCGTTTCTGGACTATTTAGAAGTTTCACCCGTTGGTTGCTCACGCTTTTACAATGTAGGAGCACGTGAGCCGGTGTCTCCTCGGTTTCCATGCAGCCTCTACATAAGGGGCTGTTAAAATATTCTATCACTTCATATGGAGGTCCGTTTTGTTTTGCCCAATGAACTAAAGTATACCAATCGTCAGGTACAGGTATCAATTTATTCTTTGCTGTTCGTTCTATCAACGCATGCACACTATCGGCCTCGTTATGCGTATAACATTTTTCTAGGAACGATAACACACATCTATTCTAAAGGCTTTGCTTGTATACAAGTACATAAAAAATATGTTACGATTGCGACTTTATTTTATCAGCTTCCGATGGTGAAGTGTTGTTCTTATTTGCGTGGCATATTATTATATCACATTAAACCTTCTTTGGCAAATCGAAGGCAATGTTTAGCTCATTTTTTATTATATCCTTTGTAGTTCGGCTATTATCTTATGAATTGTATAACGTATTTTTGTTGCTGTTGATGGTAGTTGAGCCAGCGACTCAGCGATGATAAATGGTAGCCAAGGAAGCCAATGAAGCAATTTTAAGGATACACAAGTGTTAACGCTGCACTGTGCAATGCGGCGTTTTTACCCACTGTGCACCCCCCCGCGGGGCTCGAGCAGACTGGTGGCGTGCGGAAGCGGAGCGCGTTGCGGCCGCGCTGCCCTCGTCCCTCGCGCCCCGCGGGGGGGTGCACAGTGGGTAAAAACGCCGCATTGCACAGTGCAGCGTTAACAGCCTCCCACACCTTGATAGCTCAGCTATCAATCTTCATTTTGTTGCAGGTCCTCGTCATCAATATCTGGTATAACACAGAACTTATTTACTGCTCTCTTAATTGTTCCTCTTGCTGTGTAAACATCAGCGACTCTGCTGACACCATCTCGTCCTGGATACAGGGTTGTAATGCGGCCTAAACGCCAACACAATGGAGGGAGGTGATCTTCTTTCAGAATGATCAAATCGCCTACTTTTGGCTCTCGCTGTGGTTTGCGCCACTTCGTCCTTTGTTGTAGTTCTGCCAGGTACTCTCGACGCCACCTCTCCCAAAATTGCTGCCGCAGCTGCTCTATTCTCTCGTATCTGTTGGGTCTCGTTTTATCAATGGTTAGAGACGGCACTGCTGTGAGTGGCCGCCCGATGAGGAAGTGTCCTGGGGTAAGGGGAAGGATATCTGATGGGTCTGATGAGAGAGGAGATAAGGGTCGAGAATTTAGGATAGCTTCTATTTGTATGAATAACGTTGATAGTTCTTCAAACGTTAAGGCAGCGTTGCCTGCTACTCTTTTTAGATGGTGTTTGGATGACTTTACCCCAGCTTCCCATATACCCCCAAAGTGAGGTGAATATGCAGGGCTGAATTTAAATCTAATGCCTTCAGTGCTGCCATACTCTGTCACAGCTTTGCGACTACATTTGAGAACTCGACCCAATTCATTGTTTGCCCCTACAAATGTTTTGCCATTGTCTGAATAAATTTCGTGAGGTTTACCTCTTCTTGCTACAAATCGTCGTAGGCACATTAGGAATGCTGCAGTGGTTAGATCACTTACAAGCTCTAAGTGGACAGCTTTAGTTGTAAGGCAAACAAATAAACAAAGGTAACATTTAGTTACTCGACTACCTCTGCCTTTTTTACTCGATATCATAAATGGACCAGCGAAATCTGTTCCCACGTATAAAAGGGAAAACTGGGATTTGTTCTAACATTTGGAAGGTTACCCATTATGGGCTGTACCGTTTTACCTCTGAAACGTATACACACAATACAGTTTCTTAATATACTACGAGCCAAGTTCCTGCCACCTATTGGCCAATATTCTTCCCTAATGGATGATAAAAGTAATTGTGGTCCAGCATGGAATAAACGTATATGCTCATTTCTCATCAGTAATTTAGTAAAATTATGTTTCGAATCGAGTAATATTGGGTGCCTTTTGTCAAAATTATAATTAGGGTTTTGTATACGACCACCCACTCTGAGAATGCCATCTGAATCTATAAACGGGTTAAGTGGCAATATTTTAGATTTATGATGGAGCTCTTTGCTCTTTTTAATTTTATCTATTTCACTAGAAAATGATTGCAGTTGGCAACATTTGATCAATGTTTTTAATGAATTGTTAAGCTCATCAGTGTTAAGACATCCTGTTAATTTATTATAAGTTTTATTCTCACCATACTTGCAAATAAAATTGTTAATAAATCTATGGACATAGGCCATAATTCTTTTGAGTTTAGTAAAACTTGAATATCTAGAAAAGTCTAAGAAGTTCGTTTCTAAGCTAATATGTAGGGTTTTTAATTCTGGTAGTTCTATATTTGGAACACCTTGGTGTGGCCATTTGCTTGGTTCCTTTCCAAGGTACGAAGGTCCCTCCCACCACAGGGATGAGGACTGTAACTGCTGCGGAGTTACACCTCTGGAGGCCAAGTCAGCCGGATTACAATCTGTAGGGACATGCAGCCATGAATAGTCAGATGTAATTTCATTTATTTCATTTACTCTGTTACGAACAAAAGGTTTCAGTTGTTTATATTGAATATTAAGCCAACCAAGTACTACTGTTGAATCTGTCCAAATAGTTTTACTAGTAATATTGCAACGAAGGGACTGTAAGACCTTTGCATACAATCTGGCTCCGAGCAAAGCACCACATAGTTCTAAACGTGGTATAGTAGTTGGTTTTAAGGGAGCTACTCGAGCTTTAGCACATAATAATTTAACTGTCACCTTATTATTAACATCAGTTGTGCGCAAATATACACAGGCACTATATGCATTTTGTGAGGCATCAACGAAACAGTGTAGCTCTATTGTTATATGCGAATCGCAAATAACATTTCTTTTTAATTGTATACTAGATAGGCATGATAAGTTTTTTGTAAATTTCAGCCAAGAGTTTTGTATTTCATTAGGTACTGGATCATCCCAGTCTATCTTAGCACTCCATAAACGCTGTAAAATTATTTTCGCAGTAATAATGCAAGCACACAAAATACCCAAAGGGTCAAAAATTTTGCAAGTCATAGAGATTATTGTTCTCTTTGTTATCTTTATAGTAGGTTCTATATTTATTGGAAATTGAAATGTGTCCATTATAGGGGACCAATTGAGACCTAGAACACATGATTGCTTTGTAAGGTCTAATGTATCATTTAGTGTAGGTTCATCTGCAAATATTTGAGGGCAATTTGTGCGTATTTTGCGTAACGGGAAATGTACTGAACCTAATATCTGTGTCACATTCTTATAAATATGCATCAGCTCTTCTTCAGTAGATGCTCCTGTGCTTAAATCATCATAATAGAAATCATTTTTAATTATATTAGAAATATCCTGATCTGAAAAGTCATTTTTAATTATATTAGAAATATCCTGATCCTTACATTCCTCTGCTAACTGAAGGAGACATCTTGTGCTTAGAAACGGCGCAGATGCTGTACCATAGGTCAGAGTGTTTAATTGTAAGACCTTTAGTGGCACAGATGAATCTTCCCGCCACAAAATTAATTGTAAATGACGTTGTGATTCCACAATGGAAATTTGTCTAAACATTTTCTCAATATCACCTGTTAACACGAATTTATGACTGCGAAAACGTAACATAATATTAAATAAGTCATTTTGCACGACTGGACCTATCATCTGGATATCATTTAGTGATTTTCCAGAGGATGTTTTCATTGAAGCATCAAAAACTACTCTAAGTTTAGTGGTTTCGCTTTTTTCTCTTAGTACTGCATGATGAGGCAAATAATTACCAAAACATGGTCGGTCTATTTCTTCCAAATGACCTAGGTTTGAATATTCCTTTATAAAATCACAATACTGCTTTTTAATATTATGATTCTTATTTAACTTACTTTCTAAACTAAAAAAACGCCTTTTGGCAATATTATATGAGTCACCTAGTGATTCTTCTGGTGATTCCTTGAGTGGCATTTTAACTATAAATCTACCACTTGGCAAACGTCTTGTATTTTCTACAAAACTGTTCTCACAAGCTTGTTCTTCAAAGGTGTATGATATTTTGTTTGAAGGCAATTCCTCAACCTCCCAAAACCTTTGTAATGATTCTTGAATATCATCCTGTATATTACAATGTAATACGTTAATATTAGAGTGAGCATTTTTAGTATGCATTAACTTGTGTCCCTTCCTTATGGGACCTGACACTAACCAACCTAGTTTTGAATGTTGTAATACAGGTTGGTGTTTACCTAATCTTATTTGCTGGGTACCTATAATGTCCCAAAAAACGTCTGCACCCAACAAGATATCTATCTCGGATGGACAATGGAACCCGAGGTCTGCAAGATCCAAATCATCAGGCAATCCCAGGTCTAAAACATTAACATTTAGTGTTGGTAATATATTCGTAATTTGAGGTACTACTAAACACATAACTTGTAGATTAAATGAATTATCAAAACGTGAGGACAATTTTAAACAGCAACGCTCCTTAATGTCGCAATGTATATTATTAATGCCAGAGATTCTAATAGGCCCTGTACATTGAGTTTGTATACCCAACTTTATTTTAAGTCTTTCAGTCATGAAAGAAGATTGACTTCCAGTATCCAAGAGAGCCCGTGCAAGGTATATTGAATTATTCACAGGATTAACAATTTGTACAAGTGCTGTGCACAAAAGCACCTGTCCCTCAGTGACAGCAGACAATGTTACAGGAGGTGTACTTGTTCCAGACAAATCATTATTATTTGTATTTAAATTGGAGCTAATATTACGGGATCCTTCATCTTTATGCACTAAGCTATTATGTTTCTCATTGCAAAACTTACAAGAACTTTTAAGAAAACATTTTTTGGCAGTATGTCCACTTCGCAGACAGTTAAGACATAATTTTAGCTTTAAAGCTGTATCTAACCTAACTTCAGGTGACATGTCTTTAAATTTAGTACATCTATACAAGGGATGATTGTCCTTACAAAGATCACATGTATTTTTTGAATAATTGCTACTCGAAGAACTCACAAAAGCTTTAGTATGACTTCTTTGCTCTTTGAATCCATTATGTGGCTTACTGTGATCATTCCTACTTTGATTTAATGTGGTTTCTATTACATTTGCCCTGTTGCGCAAGAAGTCATTAAATTGTTCTAAGGTAGGTAGTTCTGGTAATCCATTTTTGTATTCTTCCCATTTTCTACTAGTGGTGACATCCAGCTTTGTTGACACCATATATATAATCAATGCATCCCATTGGTCTGTAGGCTGCCCTAAAGTATTCAACGCTCTTAAATTTTTTGAGACTAAATCTATGACATATCTCAATGCCTTGTGAGATTCGCTTGTTATTGATTCTACACTGAAAAGCGCTTTCATATGGTTGTTCATAAGTAGATTTTTATTATTATACCTTTGACATACTAAATCCCAAGCTACTTTGTAATTGCTGGATGTAAACTCTATGGATTTGATAACCACTAAAGCTCCTCCTTCCAAGGATGACCTTAGATAGTGAAATTTGTTTATATTTGGGATTGAATCGTTCGAATTTATCAAAGAATCAAACGTATCCCGATACTCTAACCATTTAATATAGTTGCCATCAAATGTAGGCAATTTTATAGTGGGCAACTTAACTGAATTAAAGTAATTATTAGTATTATTTGAACTACAGATTGAGCCTTCAGGTCGTTGTTGATCAGTTTTAAGAACATTGGCCGATTCAATTAACTCTTGAGCCAATGATATACATGAAAAGAACTGTTCCTCAATTAACTCTCTATCTTTTAATTGCTCATCCAAATCTAGACAATTTAATTCAATATTATTTTGTAAGACATCAAATGTACTCAGTAACGCTTGAAATTTTTCTATTTTCATAGTTATTTCTTTAGTTTGTAAGCTACTAAGCGGGCTACTCTTTGAAATTTGATTTAAATAATCTTTAAATTTAGTAAGTTGACCTTTAATAGCACTACGTTTTCTTAGTAAAACTTTAAATTCTTGTTGTTGAACTTCAGACATTTGAAGTTTATTTAATTCACTTTCCATCTTAATAATTTTAAGTACTCAACTATTACAGTAAGTTATTTAAATCTATATTTTAATTAAAACCTATATGTAGGTAGGCAACAATGAATTGGGTAGGTAGGTAAGTCAATATAGTAACTCAAAAAAAACGCCAACTCACGGTACACTGAAGCTGTGACAGCACGAAGCATGCAGCACTCACCAGGCGCCTGCACTGCAACGCGTAGATAGGCAGGTAGGCTAGCAGTTCATCGAAAGCGAAGCTCAGTCCATGCCATGCACATTCACCACACCTGGAATAGTCGGCAAGCTTTGGTGAAATAACTGTTACTTTTAGGCTGCACTATGTATTTAGAAAGCTATCATTTATTTAAGTTATTACCTAGGTATAGAATAGAACCTAGGCAATAGGCATCGACTCCCAGTTGCATAATTATGAAATATGTACAAAACACAATCTTCTTTATGTAAGTTAAGCGCTTAGGCGTAACATTTTGGTGCGAAGTGTTCTAATTTGATTTTAATGCTTATATTGAAGCGTTAGGTGAAACGTTTAGGCTCATACATACGCCATTTAAACGTTATAAATGATAGATGCTACGTGCGCGCCGTTCACTCACGCGCAATAATGGATTCGCCCATGTGCGGCAAACTTTTAAGATCGAGGTGCAATAATTAGAATTTAGTGCTTATATCGAAGCTAGACAAACATTTAGGCTCTTAGAAAAGCTATTTACCTATATTTTTTAATATAATTATAAATAGAAGATGCAACATGCGCGATTCTCGCACGCGTTAAAATGGACTCGCCCACAACGCTGCACTGTGCAATGCGGCGTTTTTACCCACTGTGCACCCCCCCGCGGGGCGCGAGGGACGAGGGCAGCGCGGCCGCAACGCGCTCCGCTTCCGCGCGCCACCAGTCTGCTCGAGCGGGTCACTACAAACATACCGTGCTGTTTTTTTTAACCAAAATTTGTAAAACTAACTGTCTGGAGCAATACAATTCTAGCAGAGCAGTCTCGCCTTTTATTTACTATTACTACCTACAAGTGACCCATAGAATACTCCGACACAAGCAAGTCGCTGTCTACAGTGAGGCAGGAGGAAAAGAGAAACGGCATCGGCGGGTCATTTGGTCTGCGACGCTCTCACTGATCGAAGGAAATGACGAATCGTATGACGTATTTTTGTTGTCACCCGTAGACAGCAGACAAGTCCGCGACTCTCTTGATGATAAGTAGTAGCTGCTGCTCATGGACGTAGATGTGCTTTCGTCACTGCAGTAGCAAGTCACTGGCTATAGTGAGGAAGAAGGGACAAATAGTGGAGAAGGACGTAGACCGAAAGTTAATTGAATCTTCGAAGTTCTTACCCACCAAACGAAATGCAACACCCGTAGCTTTTACTACGTAGATCGATATATTGTAAAATGAACCGGCCTAATAATGCTGAAATCAGCAAAACAAATATGTCATCTTACGGCAACTTTTTTCGTTAGGCCTATTGTTGTGAATGAATCCGTTCAGTTCGTTCATTATGTTAATTTAATTATATTACCAGTACCCCCCCGCCAAACAGACCAGTCGCTCAATACACTTGCAACGACACATACGTCTTTTCATTTAAAAACACCTAAACACAAAAGTGAACCTTATTACAATCACCATATGGTCCTTCGAGCCGGATAAACGTACCTCGGAACGGTCGGCTACCTGAGTAGTGAAAACAAAAGAACCACATTCCATAGCGATAACGAGTTGTCGCCGGCGCATCATTTTTGCAATTTATAACCATATAATAATTAGTGACTACGGCAGTGAATTACGACTGTTTATACAAAGAGATTTGCTTGAAAAGTTTGAATATTATTGTTGTAAAACATGTCTGCTACGAAAGAACAACAACAATTACTCTCAGTGTTGGAAGATGGTGCTAATATGTTACAAAAAACTCAATCTAATCTAAAGAAGTGTCCCAAGGCGCGGTTGACGAAAGGATACATTGAAGCACGTTTAAAAATCCTTGAAGAATATTGGATTTCTTTTAAGAATGCACATGACGGGCTTGTTAAGATCACACCGAAAGAGCAAAAGGGAGTTATATCGTACTTTTTAAACGAAGAATTCTTTATTTACGAAGATTTGTACAATATACTGCAAGGGGACTTGAAAGACATGCTCATAGCTTTGAAGGAACAGTCTATAGATGCAAAATCGGCAAATTCAAGCATGACTGTTCCATTTATGTCAACAAATGTACACTTACCGAAGATTCAAATACCTAAGTTCTGCGGTAATTATGAAGGATGGCCGACTTTCAAAGATTTGTTTACGTCGTTAGTGCATGAAAACAATAATCTCAGTGACGTGCAGAAGTTACATTACCTCAAAACAAGTGTCACTGGTGAAGCTGAGGTGCTATTAAAGCATATTCAGGTGACATCTAGCAACTATATAAGTGCGTGGGACGTTTTGAATACAAGGTATGGCAATAAACGAATAATCCTAAATTATATATTGAAGAGATTATTTAATCAACGTAGAATGACTTCACAATCAGCTTGTCAATTAAAAGGATTACTGGACACTACAACAGAATGCCTTAATAACCTAGAAAACCTACAGATTAACATTACCTCTTGGGATCTAATAATAATATATCTGCTGGTCCAGAAGTTAGACCCAGAGACACATAAAAGCTGGGAAGAACATGCCTACTGTGATGAAGTTGACGCCTTACCTACTTGGAAAGACTTCAAGAAGTTTTTAGAGTCTAAGTTTCGCACTCTGGAACTAGTATCAGTAAACAACAACACGAGAGAACCCAAACAAGTCAAGGAGCGTTCATACCACGTTACTTCATCAACTAAAGAAAAGACGTGCATTATGTGCAAAGAAAACCATACACTGTGTCATTGCAAGATATTTATACAGATGGAACCTCAACAAAGAAGCGAGTACGTTAAAAACAAACATTTATGTTTTAACTGTCTGATACCAGGTCATTCAGTTACAAGATGCAAACTACCAGTATCCTGTCAAATATGCCATCGACGCCATCATTCACTACTACATGAGACCAAGCATACAGAACCAGCGGATTCACCGAGAACCTTAACACAACCGTTGGCTTCACAGCATGTAGTAGAAAATGAGGAAACAGTTCACACGAACGCAATGATCGCGTCTCATTATACTACTAGACAAGGAGTAGCATTATTATCAACAGCTCTAGTAGAAGCAATAAACGAGAATGGTCATATTATTACATTACGTGCACTGGTAGATCAAGGTTCCCAAGCATCATTTATCAGTGAAAAGGCAACCCAGCTATTGAGATTGAAACGACAACCTGTCAAGGGGAGTGTTGTTGGAGTGGGATCATCAAGAACGGAGCTTAAGCACGCGGTGCAGTTCACTATACGATCACAATGGGACCAAAACTATAGCTTACAAATTCAGGCCTATGTGATGTCGAAACCACTGACAACAA
Source organism: Catocala sponsa (assembly GCA_963564715.1). Classification (NCBI taxonomy): domain Eukaryota; kingdom Metazoa; phylum Arthropoda; class Insecta; order Lepidoptera; family Erebidae; genus Catocala; species Catocala sponsa. Next base: position 9,951,802 of record OY751345.1, on the reverse strand, counting down.
ACTTACCTACCAAAACAATCACTGTCACACAACCATGGCTTCATATTGATGGAATTGCCCTGGCTGATCCTAATTACCTCACATCGGGTCCGATAGATATTCTTCTAGGTGTCAAAGAATACGCTCAGATTGTTCAACCAGACATAATAAAAGGTCCACCAGGCACTCCGACTGCACAAAAAACAGCACTGGGATGGTTAATTTTTGGAGACATCTGTGACAACCAAAGAGAAGATAATCACCTCGTTATGCATCATCAGATTGATATCGATGAAATATTGAAGTCCATATGGGAAATAGAAGTTGACCACCACAGACATTTAACAAAAGAAGAGAAACTTCGTGAAGATATTTATAACAAAACAACTAAGAGAAATAACGAAGGAAGATATATTGTAAAATTACCTTTCAAAACCGACAGTCCACGTACACCTGAAGGAAACACAAAAGAAATAGCTATTAGAAGATTTTTGCAGTTAGAGCGGAAGTTCAATAAGTTGCCAGATCTGAAAACAGAATACACTAAAGTCATAAATGATTACATTGAACAAGGCCATTTGAAGAAGATACCTAAAAATGAAAAGAATATGAAGAGGTCTATGTACTTACCACACCACGCCGTAATTCGCGACGACAAAGAGACATCTCGAACACGAGTTGTCTTCGATGCTTCCTGCAAGGGTGCTAATGACATTTCATTAAACGAAGAATTATTGGTCGGACCGCAGCTGCAAGACGATTTGAGAAATATCCTAATGAAGTGGCGAATGCACCATATTTGTTTCATGGTTGATATCAAACAAATGTACCGCCAGATACTAGTAACAAAAGACGACGCAGATTTTCAGCGCATAATATGGAGACCAAGCGATTCGGTATTGCACGAATATCGCCTGACCAGAGTCACTTTTGGTACTGCTTCGGCGCCGTATTTAGCTGTCAAGACACTGCAACAAGTAGCCTATGACGAGGGACATAGCCAACCGCTCGCAGTACAATCTATAAAAAATAGCTTCTACATGGATGACTGGCTTGATGGTGCAGACGAGGTAGAAACAGCTATATCCCTGGCCAACGCAGTAACGAACACATTACAAAAGGGTGGATTTCATCTCACGAAATGGTCATCAAACAATTTAGAATTTCTGAAATCCATAAGCGAAGAAGAACGTTCGAATTCTGCACATGTAAATATGAATCTCGACGGAACGGTGAAAGCATTGGGCATTGTGTGGAACTTGAGCACAGATACATTTCGATACAACCTTACTCTGCCAACCCCACAAGATACATCTGTAACAAAACGAAAGATTCTGTCAGATATACAAAAGCTGTTTGATCCACTTGGATGGATAGCGCCAAGCACAGTAATGGCAAAAATTCTGCTTCAAAAATTATGGCTGGAAAAGATAACATGGGACCAGAATGTAAGTGACAAACTCAACTCCGAATGGAATAGTATAAAGAAAGACTTTTGTACCGTGAACGAAATACATGTGGATAGATGGCTTGGAACTTATAAGACTACTACAAACATACAGTTGCACGGATTTAGCGATGCGTCAATGCGTGCTTTTGCAGCTGTTGTTTATATAAGAATTGAAACAAATCACAAGGTTGAAACCAAACTCATTGCTGCCAAAACAAGAGTCGCTCCGCTTAAGACAATTTCTTTACCAAGATTAGAGCTATGCGGTGCGTTACTTCTCTCCAAGCTAATGAAACAAATCGGGACAGCAATGAATATTCCAACGACAAATATGTATACATGGACGGATTCCTCAATTGTTATCTCTTGGCTGAATGGTGATCCTAACAGATGGAAATCTTTTGTTGCCAACCGCGTGGTTGAAATTATTGAAAACCTAAACAATAAGCAATGGTATCACGTCCAGTCAGGTGATAATCCCGCGGACGTAGCTTCACGAGGAATGCTGTTATCAGAACTGAAGAAATACGACTTGTGGTGGAGAGGTCCAAGCTGGCTATCTGAAAAAAAAATCAAATTTAATACACCAAATATAAAGACAACAGATATGGAAACAAAATCAATTAAAATAAATACTTACCATAACACAGATGATCACAGCAAAAGCATTACCGCAAAGATTGAGAGTTTTAACAACTTACCAGAACTACTAAAAACTATAACTTATTGCAAACGATTTCTACACTACAAGGATATAGACACTGCTAAAGAAATAACTACACAGGATTTAGAAGACGCATTAGAAATTTGTATAAAAAGGGTTCAAGAAGAAGAATACAAAGAAGAAATAGTGAGATTGAAGATAAATAAACAAGTGAAACGAAACAGTCAACTAAAATCTCTCAACCCTTACTTAGATGAAAAACAAATCCTGAGGGTGGGCGGTCGCCTTAGACATACGAAATTATCTGATGATAGAAGACATCCTATCATTCTGGGCAATAAAAACACATTGACACCTGTAATTATAGCTGATGCACACAAGAAGACACTTCACGGCGGCGTTCAATTGATGTTGTGCTATCTTCGGTCCAAATTTTGGGTATTGAAGGCAAAATCAATGGCTAAGAAACATATTCATAAGTGTCTCATTTGTGCCAGATTCAACGCTTCTACAAGGGCTCAAATAATGGGAGACTTACCCGAAGTAAGAGTGACTCCATCAAGACCATTTTTAAACAGCGGAGTAGATTTCGCGGGTCCGTTACTTATTTTGAAGTCCAAAGGCCGTGGAAATAAGACCTGTAAAGCCTACATCTCGATATTTGTCTGCATGTCAACTAAAGCGATACATCTTGAGCTTGTTGGTGACCTCACTTCGGAAGCTTTTATTGGTGCTTTTCGACGCTTCGTTGCGAGAAGAGGCAAATGCAATAACTTGTGGAGTGACCAAGGTCGTAATTTTGTTGGAGCTAGTAAAGAACTTCGAGATGCCTGGAAGCATGCAAATTTACAATTCACGGGAGACACAGCAGAGACATTAGCCACAGATGGCACTCAGTGGCATTTTATTCCTGCCTACAGTCCCTCCTTCGGTGGTTTGTGGGAAGCGGGCGTAAAGTCAATAAAATACCACCTGAAAAGAATTCTTGCAAGTCACCTTACTTTTGAAGAAATGACAACAGTACTGTGCCAGATAGAAGCCTGTCTAAATTCAAGACCTTTATGTCCTCTTGATGACACATTGGATAATATGAACCCACTAACACCAGGGCATTTCTTGATTGGAGAAGCTCCAATAGTCGTCCCGTCACCTTATTCAAAAGACGTAAGAGTTTCGAGCTTATCACGCTGGCAGCACACTCAAAAGTTGGTTAATGACTTTTGGCGGCGTTGGCAAGATGAATATTTGTCAAGGTTACAGCAGCGCCCTAAATGGCTCAAGAGAGAGAAGGAGTTCACAATTGGAGATATTGTACTGATTAAAACCGACAATTTGCCACCTGGTAAATGGAGTTTAGGACGAATTGTGGACAAGCACCCAGGTCAAGACGGTTTTACGAGGGTCTATAGTGTGAAAAGTGGAAGTTCAGTGACTAAAAGAACTGTAACTAAATTATGCCCATTACTCAGTGATTCTAATATGTAAACCATTCGAATGTTAATTGTGTTAATTGCTAATTATTTACTTAGAGTTTTAGGTCATGTAACTAATGACAAAGTGTTCATAGTTATATTATTTCGAGCATCTATCCAACTTTACTTTTGTAATTTTGTATAATTGTTTTGAAAAGGACTTGCAGTCCTTTTGGTGGGCGGTATGTTGTGAATGAATCCGTTCAGTTCGTTCATTATGTTAATTTAATTATATTACCAGTACCCCCCCGCCAAACAGACCAGTCGCTCAATACACTTGCAACGACACATACGTCTTTTCATTTAAAAACACCTAACCACAAAAGTGAACCTTATTACAATCACCACCTATGATATATTACGTTGATCGCATCGTTTGTTTAAACACCAAAAGACATGGGCTCTTGCTCTCTCTGTAGTAAATAATCAGAAGCAAATCTTAAGGCTCTATGATTACGTGCTGAAGTCACAATGAAAATTGTTTTATTAAAAAACAAGACTAAACTGTCATGCTTACTAATAATAAAATAATATACCGGTGTATTGAGATTTAGTTGTCGTGATAACACGTTATAACACTTTAAGCGACCTCATGCCCAATAGGCATATTCGGTACCATTGCGTTATCGAGGCAGACAGAAAATAAAATCATCTCAAACTAGCAATTACACATGACTTTGTACACGTCAAATTTGGAATTACCTACGTGCCTTTTCAGAAGGGATAAGGCAAAAACGGTTGTGTTTCTCTCTCGGCGTTCCAACTATTTATTGTTGGCTTCAAGGCGGCGTATCAAACATTTGTTATTATTAATACTCGACTACATTTAACACGGAGCAGATTTTAAGTTAGATCTTTAGCAATACTAATGTGAAATTCGTATTCAGTTTTGTACAGTAGTTTTCGCGTGATGCACATACTAACATACGGAAAGAGAAAAAGAATGAAATAATTATTTTATCTTCTATAACTCATATAAAGAACCCTCAAATAACTTGTTGTTAAATACCTATCTGTAAGTTACAATTTTATTATTCTAACTAATGTTATAAATGCGAATGTGAGATTTTCTGTTTGTTATGCTTTCACGCCTTAACTACTCAACCGATCGTCGTGAAATTTAGTATACTCGTTGTCAGGGGAACAGAATAGGAAATACGGTGCCTCTATCTAGAAAGAAGTAATGTTACTTAAATAACCTACATATTTTATGCAAGCGAAGTCGCGGGCAAAATCAAATCTATACATATAATAAAACTGTAAATATCACGTGTCTGTACATTTTAGAATTTTGCAAAATAAATGATTTAGGGGGGCTCAGAATAATTAACTAAACACATTTTAATCATTTTTAAAAAAGTCTGTCTGTCTGTCTGTTTGTTTGTTCTCGCATCACGCCTGAAGTACAAAGTTAATACGATAGATTCAGTAAGAACACTATAAAGAATATCCTCAAGTAACATTTAGTCTTTATTTCATTGATTAAAATCGGTCTTCTCTATCAAAAGTTATGAGCATTTGAAGTTAAATTAAATTTTAATGTAGGCGATGTGATCGTACTGTACTAGATCCGCCGTAATGACTTACAAATAAGGTTGAGATATGCTTAAATTTAAGTTTACAGATCAGGATCATATATAGAAAGCCAGTAATACGGATAGAATATAAATTTCTTAATTTTTGTTATAATAATAAATAATAATTAATTATAAGACAATGTTGAATGTTTACTAATTGACAATGACATATCTAATTTGTTAGTAATAGGTGTTTAGTACTAGACCCGACGTAATGATTTATATATATCACGATAGATGGCACTGTGCAAATTACGTCATTTTTAAATCGCAATATTAAGGTTTTCCGCCGTTGTATGACATGCTGGCTTTCAACAACCACTCTTTGTTCTAGAGATATAATGTAATTAAATGTTGAAATCCGATTTTCTAAAATTTGTTTATTATAACTTTTATTATTTACAACTATTGACTGATTAATACAATAACCGAGTCGGTATATGGAGATAATAATTGCTTCGATTTTGGTATTTTTTGGGCAATAGGAATATAAAACTCAAAATTTCACGTGTCTGTACATTTTAGAATATTGCGAAATACATGAATTAAGGGGACTCAGAATAATTGACTGAACACATTTGAATCATTTTAGAAAAATCTGTCTGTCTGTTTGTTTGTTACTTCATCACGCCTAAAGTACAAAGTTAATACGATAGACTCAGTAAGAATACTATAGAGAATATTCTCGGGTAACATTTAGTCTTTATTTCATTAAAATCGGTTCCTTCCTTCCTTCTCAGGCCGTCAAAGTAGAGACCTCAACATCGCCTCGGCTATTATGAGGGCGGTGTGGAGGTCACTGCTCTTAGACCACACGACTGCTTACCATCAGGTGGAGTGTGGTCATTTTGAGAAGCAAAATAAAAATAAACTAAAATAGGAGACGGTACTTTTCAGCAGCGAGCAGAAAATAAGGTAATTTTATCAGATAGTTTATGTTGTATGGTTCCATCGTTGCAAATTTTTAATTTCATCAGTATATGGGTCACCTACAGATACAATAAATCAGACGGCTGCATGGCTATGGGGCACGCCACGATCGTGGCGGTAAGTCCCGTGTTTGAGGAGTGGCTGGAAAGGCGGCATGGCGCCCTCATCTTCCGGCTGACACAGGTAATGACTGGCCACGGTTGTTTTGGCCAGTTCCTGTGTCGTATACGCCGGCAAGAGACGCCCGGTTGTAACCACTGCGGCGACTGCCGCGACGTTGTTGAGGACACGGCGCTGCACATTTTGGTGGTTTGCCCCGCCTGGGCATCGCAGCGCCGTTAGTTGGTCGTGGCAGTCGGATTTGTTGCCCTCTCGCTCCCGGCCGTAGTTCAGTCTATGGTCCGGAGCGAGAGGCCGTGGAATGCCGTCGCCTCACTGAGGAAGTGATTTCCATCAAGGAGGCGGCGGAGCGGGAGAGGGAGCGTTTAAACCCTCTGCCCAACCGCAGAGCCAGGCGCCGGAGGGCGCAAGACGACCTCCAGCCACCCTGAGGTCTGACCTGGGGGTGGCGGGCTTTGTGGGCCTGCCCGCCATCCGTTCAGCACCAGGTCCGAGAGGCGGCGTGCGTGTTCCCACGCGCGCCTCTGTGTCGTGTCCGTCTCCCCTCTAGGGGAGGGGGAGGGGGACATTAAGGATTTCTTTTAGTTGTGACCTTAGGGTAGGTCTTTTCGTATAGTGGCCTGCCGTTTCATAATATATAGCCCAAGCACATAGCCAATACATAGAACAAGTAAAAGAAAAGCTGCAATATACAATTTTGGCGCCTCGAAACGACCAAGCAACAGCTATTAATTCTGAGATGATGAGACAATAAATAAAGCGCAAGGTCCGAGATTACACGATGCAGGTGTAGATCTCAGTACGGGCTGTTTTACTCATGACTCATGGCCTACTCTATGTCGCATTGTCTCGCGTTAGCAATCCCCAAAATCTGTATGTTTACGTCCCCAATGATTCCACATCTAACATCGTTTACACAGAAGTTCTGTCCTAAAACATATAACATTTTATACAAATTTTCACGCGGACGAAGTCGCGGGTACAGCTAGTATGTAATAAAAAGTAATATAAATATTAACAACCAATTCAATATTAATCATAGATCCATGCAACCTTATATAAATACACGTAATATTTAAACTAGTATGAATACGAAAGTCTACTAATTACTGCAGAAGATAACGCGCTGCAGTTTCGTTTCGTTTAAAAATAATTACCGACACTCGCCTGAAGCCCAACTGAAGAAGTTTCAGTCCCGTTCAGTTTTAATTGCGAAGTTTTCTACAAAGACGACACTTTCATTAAGATTAATTTTACTAAATTGTATAAAAGTTACCCAAACAATTAATAAACATTCGAAAATTACTATTTGGAATATTAATTGCCTAAAGTACTTTACTTAAATATATTTTGCATGCAATTTAACTATGGAGGTTCGTTATCCTGACCCCACAAGACTTGGCAGTTACAGTGGCGAGGCGACTACTTAAACCATAACGACATCCGTGCAGTCGAACATTTTATTATACCAAACGGTTCTTTACGAAGATTACATTCCCATATAACTAGTAGGTATGCTACGAACATCACAAACAAGCCTGATCACAACTTACCAAACACAACAGTTTCCTTGCGATTTTCTATAGGGTATTTCCACCTTAGTTAGTTACTCTAATTTACCCTTTAGAAGATCTTGCTATACCCTGTGTGTCTTGTAAACATAACACAAAGTTGGGCTTCACTATAGTCCCTGGGCTTTCCTATAAGATCCTAGTTATTAGTTATTTATTAACTCTAGGTTTCCTTCACCTTAGAATATCTCGCTATGCCTTGTGAGTTGTGTAAACACTCAATATTAAATTATTAGGGGTTGAAGTATGAAGCTGCCGCTTTGCATGAAAATCGATAACGTGGTAGTTTTCATACTATTTCATCAATATCCCTTGAATGTCCAATTTGAATTTTATGTTTTATTTTTCATGTTTATAGCTTGTATTTAAGGCACTATAGCTATTTATATGAGCAAAAACATCAACCATCATGTAATTATGGCGAATTGAAATAAGGAATATGGGCAGACACTAAGCGATATAACTTAAATACAAATTGTGTTAAAAGTTATTGATATTTATAATACATGATTTTCATAATAAATATAGTCTTTTTTCGAAATTAAAACGTATTTTTCAAATAACCCGTATTTTTTGTACAGAAACTACTAAATTAGTTGTTGGTCATAAACGGCAATTTCATAGTTAAAGACCTAATACTATAAACAACTGACTCTGGGAACAGTAACATTTTTCTGAATGAATGATACCCTATGTCCTTTTCTGTACTCCTGATAACGTGATTGCGAAATTTCATGATGATCGGTCGTGTTGTTAAGGCGAGATATAATATATGTACCTAGGTGGTGGTATGGTAAGTTGTGGCCCGCAAGACATTATTGTATATCACGGGTTCGGTGATTGCACTAGCTACCGTCAAGGAATATATGTTTAACCTGAAGCATTTTGCTATAAGAGGGTTAAAGCTCAGTAATACTATGCCGAGATTGAGGAATCGTATTACAACGCTACAAAAGGCTTGTGTAAGTGCAATTCCTCACTACAACCAATCAAAGCTACCTGTCAATGGCCATCGAACCGAGTTTCGAATATTCGATTATGAATCTAAATACATATAATTTGTGGCAAAAAATTTTTTTACACATTCCGATGCAAAATCATACAATATTAGAATTTCGTTTTTTGTAAAATCTGCGCATCGCAAATTTTCACTTCATAAGAGTCTAATAACAGTTTCTTTATATTTAAAACAGAAAACGAATAGTTCTATGATTTATACTAACTAACAAAACAGTGTACTGTTATATTTGTATAATATCCACGAGTCTTGACAGCATATATTTTCAATAATCCACACTGATCACTAATGGAGCACCGCGCTGCCGTCCATTTATAACTATTAATATCTCTATAGGGCGCATATTTTACGCGACAACCCTGGATTAGTATTGTCAGCCCATTTGCGTGGCAATCGGTAATTGTATTATACATTTATCATGATTGTGTCAATATGTTGACCCAATATTTATAGTATGAATCAAGTTTCAGTCAAATGAAATAACAGTATACACACGCATATGTCTGCTTCGGTGGCGCAGTGGTTATGAATATGACACGCAGTAGGTGTCACGTCTTGGGTACAATTGCTGAGTCGGCAATTTAGATATTATTGGGTTTAATTGCCTAGAAATTCTCATTAGCAACACGGAGACTGGTCTTCGTAAATTGCGTTGGCCTTAGGATAAAATATGAATATTGCCATGGGAGTCCAACGGTCGCATACGAGAATATCGCCTCTTGATTTTTAACCATTACAAAAATATTTATAATTAAAACCTTTCATTATCCAAGAGGCGCGTTCTTAGTTTCGTATCATATGTTTATTGCCGTCATTTGCGAGCGATCGTACTGTACTCGATTCTAAAGTTAGGCTGAATGTTATTGAGTTATTTCTCTTTGGAAATTATCAGAAGCAGCAACCTTTGAGGTTAGTTCTATTACGTACGTACGTGCTACTGAGAATTTGTGAGGTAAACCTCTATTTCGTACAATACAGTAGGCAGTAGCATACCCCTACAGGCGTGAATCTACCAAAACTAGCGTAAATATCTAGCAAGGAAAAAGTATTCTTCCGTAAAAATACTAACCCAGTTGAAAGGGACATTGCCGAAATTGTTATAGCTGAAACTCAATATGTTCCACCCAAAGGAACTGACATGTAAACCCATCTATATCTTACTACGATTAGACGGATGGTCCCTATCTATAAAATCGTTGAGTTCCCTTTGCCAGACCCTTTTGTCTTAAAAGAATTTCTATTAGACCAATATTTGTCTTTCTGAAATATTTGATGGCAAAATTCGCGCGCTGTGAGAGTCCTCACATGTGTTTAAGCGGCTCCATTTATAAGGAGGAAATATTTGTTTGTTTGTAATCAGCAAACTTTGTAACTACTAAACCTTCAACGAAACCCAGCAAGACATCGTGATACTATGAGCTCATACTGTGTAAATAGGAACACCGATATTTAAATTATGCTCGTATGTAAGTCTGTGTTTCCCGATGACTACAATCTGGGTGTATTCAAGTCACGAGTGAATAGATATCTTCTAGGCAAGCGTGCTCCATCGTCGACTGCATCTTCACTTAAGATCAGGTGAGATCGCGATCAAACGCAAGCCTACTAAAATAAAAAAATAAAAAATCACTTGCGGTTGATAATTAACCGCACGGATAAATTTCGCCGAACATACTGTCTTCCTGATGGGCTCGGCTTGTTAGGTCCTCGGCAATTAAATCAGTACAGTACATAGATGGATTTTTAGAAAATGGAATGCTAAGCTAGCTATTTGTAAAAAGAAATACTGCGCAGCTGGCGTAATGGTTTAAGTGGTCACTATGCTGCGCCCAGCGTTGTGATTCCGATTTCCACATGTGATGAAACTAATATAATATGAAATATTGTTGTTTCATATCTGAATTGTCTTTATATCGATTGTGTAAATCCCCCGTGACGTGATACAATAATTATTCTTAGTATTTATTTATTTATTTATTAATAGGAAACTCAACAGCTTATTTACAGTGTACATGGAATTATAGCAATGACATTAAAATCTTAAGCCAATTATTGCGCCAGTTTCACGACATTCGTATAAAACTAGAAAAACAGAGTTAAGTATACATATACATTACAAGTTACAAAATGAAATTAAATGATAAAATAGAAATAACAAAAATAAAAATAAATAGTGCAGGCATTGTTTTAAAAATTAACAGAAGGGTAAATTAATCCGTTTCGCTCGGTGTATAAAAGTACCGGAGGCTTTATCTGCAATTTTCTGTTGGCTGAGAATTCTATACGACAAATATTTCACTCTCTGCCTATGTGAGACGTGCTTACTCGCACTGCATAACATAAAAAAACAGTTTGTATTCTTCCGTATCGACGTAAATGCATAGAAGCTAGTAAAACGCATTTAAAGCGCTGATTTTGCATTTATTACATGCCATCGTAGTGTGTATCGACGTAACTGCCAGTTAGCAGTAATATAAACGTGAAACTCAATGATATCGCGTTCCACTTGCATTTTACGTGCATCGTGTTTTAAAGTCGTCATTGGCTTTTATAGGCTTACCTTGCTTTATACCACGTGTAGTAAGATCAATTTTCAACTCTAATCAGATTTGAATAAATATCAGTTTCACCACGGTATCCCTGCTATCAGACTTCTTCAACACAAAAGGATACGATATATACATAATCTAACACCTTTATGCCCAAAGCAGCAGAGAGAAGAATAGCAAAATTTCGCCAAATAACCATACTAGGTAAAAGGGTGTAATACATCTGACCATAGTAGGTATGTCCAGAGTTCTAGACTCGATGTTGTTAAGAACATCGTATTTTCCTATACCTATACCTCATGCACAGCAGTCCCATTAACTACTGTAGTGCCGCTGAAGCAATGTAATGGGTAATTTCATGGAACTGGGATACTGTCGGCATATTTGAGGGAACCTACTCCTTATATTGATTATTATAATTATATCAGACAGCCGGGCTACCAACATGGCGTGCTCTCCCAGGCATCCTAGATCATTAATGAGACAGAAGCAACGTTATAACAATGTAACGAGTCAGACTAAATATGCCATCCCTTAGGACGGCTACACACGGACATTTTGCAGCGATACAAACACGCGATTGCAGCATGATCCTTGTAATTTATAATGGTTATAGGCGTTTTGTAACAATAATGGCCAGAGTGTTCTTCATAATGATCTCCAGCTTGTATGAAGTCTGCCAATCCGCACTGGGCCAGCGTTGTGGACTATGGCCTTCTCACACCGAGAAGAGGCTCGTGCCCAAAAGTTGGACAGTTTATAAATAGGGCTGATATTTTTGTAATAGGCGTTTGTATTTATTTAACTACGCAATTTCATCGTTACCGGTGGCCTTGACACTAAACTCAGGGTTTGTGTCATCGAGAGGTAAAAAACTTACATTGTACATCGTAAATAATTTCATATTATACTCACCTATCGATCACTGGCTCGATAGGCAAATCCTAACATTTTCAGCTTTCACGCCTTAACTACTCGACAGATCTTCATAAAATTTCGTATACACGATAGGGTATACATTTATTGATTAAATCTACGTTCACACGAGCGAAGTCGCGGGCAAAAACTAGTAAAATATAATAATATATATTTGCTATAAGTATGTGAATGTAGACTATTAGCGACTTAATAGCTACTACATCGCATGTATCGTTACGTGGTTTTATCTGTGTGTCACTGCTCTTACAGTCATAAGGTTTGATAACATAAAAGCCTATTTCAGCAGTTACATAATTATAATTTCTACTTAAGATAAATGTTTAACAGTTTCACATGATTAGTCTGTAATCGTGTATTAATGTTGTAACTTACCTCGTTATGGCATATTATCCAATAACTGGATACCATATTACGCGCCAAAACACGAATCTGTTGTAATGTCTTTCTGAGTGATTCTGAAATGTGTGATAATGTCCTCCAAACCGAGTTTTAGTCATGGTTGTCAATTTTAACGAAGACTGGCCATCTGCGCAAAATATATTATAGTGCACAAGTGTATACGCAGACACAAGTGGAAATTTTTCCCCTAACTCATATGGATGGGACGGCAATCCGACATTGGGATGTGCTACAATGTCAGCTTCCTAACGTCGAAGGATTATTAAAAATTCCTGGGCGGAAAATCCATTAACTATTTGTTGGCCTGACCCATGATTCGAACTCGAGATTAATGCATAGCAGTTGCATTTACTACCACTGCGCCACCATATTGCATAACTACAAACTTTACTTCAGTAGCCATTTTTTAAAACTTTTACTGTTTTTATATTAGGTATGCTTTTTATTGCTTTTTTGCTTTTAAGCGGTTACTACCCCAGTAATTTCGCAGATATGATTGTGTTTCAAAAGCAAAAAATATGAGACCTAACCAAACCGTTACTTACTGTAAAGAAACTCAACTCTTACCAAACCAAGGAAAATAAAATCAAATATAGTTAACACACACACGGTAAGTGGTTTTAAACCATTTTTTAAGACATTTCCCGCTTTAGTATTTATTACTGTGTCACGGGCGACTTTACTAACTTTCGAACATTAGACACAAATAATGAACAAACGCAATGATAAAATAATGAAATCCAAGGTGCGTGGCGAGTTTTCTCATCCCATCCCATCTATAATTGTACCCTTTCTAAAACCGTCGGGTAAAAGAATAGATAAATGTCCAGTTCCAAGAGTAAAAAGCAAATTTGCCCAACAGCACTATGGTAACGTTGCACCTAGACTGTATAATAAACTTAATTCAACCTATAAAACAAAAAACCTATATAACTATGAAATTTAAAATATGATTAAAGTATGACTTACACATTTAGGATACGATGATGTAGAAAACTTACTACAAATTATTATATAACATGAAAGTTGCAACTCCGACTCAAACATCATATGAACACCAAACACACACACACATACACACACACACATACACACACACTCACACCCTTACACACACACACACCCTCACACACGTGCACACACACTCACATGCACACATATGCTAACACCACTAAATTCACTCGTAAACTAACAAAAAAATTATATATCTTTATTTTATTTTTAATTATTTTTTACGTCGGCTCTTGTCTATGTATCTTGCTTATTGTAACAATTTTGTATAATTTGTTTTTGGGAAGGACTGTTTCCCAACATACAGCTCACGCTAGTTTGGGAATCAGGGCTGACACTGTAAATGTATAAACTTTTTGTTGCAATAAAGAATTTATTATTATTATTAAACTATTTTATTACGATGTAGTAGTACAAGTAACGCCTAATTCAATTCAGTATATCGTATTATATTGTAAACAGCCTTATATAGTGCACACTTCGCAGCCCAGATACCTCGCGTGGAATATTCGCTTATCTCTATTGCAACCATTTGTACGGCTGCGGTCTCACATTTGTGATTACGAGTGCGGTAGACGAGGTTACAGCTGCCGTCATCAGCATTTGAGATAAACAAATTGTTTACATGACGTTTGGAGTATCGAACGATGGAAATGTGGAGTAGATTTGATATGAGTAATTTAGTTTCAAAATCCTATAAAATACTTTTCACAAAATAATGGTAAATCTAAAAAACCATTTAGGATAAATAGACTATTTTAGTGGTGTTTGCAACAAACTGCTACTTTTGTGAGCTGATTTAATAGAATTTGAGTGGGTTTTGTTGAAAACTATTAGTGCTATGCAATAGAAGCAACGAAGGAGCTTCATATCCAATCGGAACATTATTTTTGTTCTGATATCGTTTTGGCGGGTTTTGAAACTATACTCCTCATATTGGAATTATAAGATTGCAAATTTTTTGTCTTTTTCTTTTTCTTAATGTCTTTTGCAGACAATTTCGTGTGAATTGCGAAGGATATTTTCTCTTAGAACATTTTCAGTAGTAAGTAGCACGGAGTCAGGAAGTATGTCATGGTAATAAGTTGGCTTTTTATTAGGTGCGATCTTAAAAACATGGCTGGTTGAAAATGGGTGTAAAATATAGCTAGCCAGTACTTTCGGGAATTTACATATCGATTCTTCGAGGATGAAATGCTGTAAAAGCCATTTTGGCGAAAATGAGTTCCACCTCATTCAGTGAAACCTCATTCAGTTTTTTGACCTGTTTATTTAAAATGATGATATGCGGCAGAAAATGATTTTACTACCCAGAAAATACCGCAGCATGAACTTTACAAAAATAATGGTGTAATTAATACTTCAACTCGCTACAAATACTGTAAAAGATATAATTTCGTAATAATTAAAGAACATAAAGAGCTATAAAATTACGTTCACCAAAAAAAAAATTACAATAAAATCATGAGAAAAGTAAAACTGAGTTTTTGTTGTATATCTCTCCTGGAAAGTAATGTTTCGGGTTCTACCAAATTTCATCCTCGTAGGGTCGATATGTGCCTGAATAGGAACGATCTGCTTGCATTATTGGCTGCATCGCTATTCCTGTAGCAAAAATTTGCGTTGGTTGCACTTGGTTCCGTCCTGGTTCATTTCTTGGCTCCAACCCTATGGCAAAGTGCTGACGGGCTTTTCTGTTAAATAAAACTTTATAGCAGCACGGAGTTTGAAACCTTTACGGTAACAGGTTATGTCCTATACCGTGAAATTACGTGGTATCAAAAAATACGGTTAACGGATGCAAAATAACTCATACAAAATTTCAAAAAGCCTCACTGCCGCAGCGGTTCTCAATATGATGGTTATGCATGCATGTCCGGGTATTATTGTTTTTTTTCTGTCAAAACTTCTCAGTAGCCCCAAAAACTATGGAGCTGTGCCTAATAAATAACAACAGTCTTGCCTCCTAATACGGGAGATCTAAAACCATACCTGGCCAAATGTGTGTGTATAACACCTACACTTTTTTCACTTGCGGGTATATGATTGACTATTTAAGTATTTAAGCAAAATACACCGTAATACAATCAGTTTGAAGCAGTTAATTTAAATTTTAATCATAAAATCAATACTTCCACAATAAACTATTAAATTAAGTAGTTATGTGTCAATAATATCGCTGGAACTAACTGCAATCTTGCAAGCTATGTCATACGCTGCTGGTCAAGGGTTGAATAAATTTGTAATTTTTCTGATAGTAAAAGCGCTTTGCAGCTTGTGGCTCCAGACGCCTCTGGTATCAGAGGTGCATCGATAGCCTACGATATTATAAATATGATTTATAACTTAAAAAAAGTAGTATTGCGTTCAAGTTGTAATGGGTTCCAGCACATATGGGTGTCAGGGGTAATGAAATGGCTGATCATGTTTCAAAATTTGCAGCATTAACCGGTACGGAAATATAGTTCCACCCGGACTTTTCAGATTTAGTTCCTAAGTTTAAAATGAGATGCTATAATTATTGGAAACAATACTTTAATAATATATCTGAAACAAAGGGCTTTTGGTACAAGAGCTTTCAAAGCTAGCCTCCTCTCACCCCTTGGTTCGACGATAGTAAACTCAGTAGAAATTACGTTAAATAAGCCGTAAGGTTACAATCAGGACACTTCCCTTCCGCAATATTCGCATATCTAATGAAAAAAGTGGATTCATCCAACTGTAATGTCTGCAATAAAATAGAGGATGTGCAACATTTATTAATAGAATGTGTCAGAAATATTAGTAAAAGGGAAGAACTGATAAGGAAATTTGCATTAAACAAATTTTATTTTTATTTTTTATTTTTTTATTGCCATTGGTGACAGACGAGCAAGTGGCCCACCTGATGGAAAGTGGTAACCGCTGCTCATGGACTTCACCAATGTCAGGACACAGCAAAGCCGCTGCCTACCGTGAAAGAAGAACTCTCTTTAAACTTCGTTTGAAAAAGGACATATCATAACGCTCGGGAAACACCGAAGCTGGCAGTTCATTCCAGAGCTTGCACGTACGTGGGATTAGATGTGGGCTTAATCCAGTCTATCTTATCATATCCAAAGACTGATGTAGCAAAAAGTCTGTGTTCTTTGGCTACTCTTATATACCAATAATTTATAGATTTAGCTGTGTAAATTGTCCTATTTTATTTTTGTGTTAGTTATGTTATAAGTAAGGTACAATAGGGTTAGCATGTCCATGTAGACAAAAACCCTTACAAAACAATAAAGACTACAAAAAACTTTTAATAGAAATAGGAACATGTTTTAATTTTCAAGAGTATATTAAATAACGACAACCTTTTAGCTTCATTGTCCTCGTTCAATTTAAGTTTTCCGAGGCACAGTCGCTCGTTTATATTTTGTTTTGATTCCATGATAAAAGGCGAAGTTTTGTACTATTAGTTATTAACTGTTTGTATTTGTTCATTTAGTTGCAATCTCAACTAAGAAATCCTTAGACTGGTTTAAAGATGGGATAAATATACATTAAGGCTTTGTTTAAACTTTGCTTACGAACACGTTAGAGATAAAAATAAATACAAGAAATTTTTGTCACCAAAATGTTTTAAGCGAGCTGGCGATTTAAGGGTGAAATACATCGTTTTATTATTTTAGACATTTTTTATTTATTCATTTTTAAACTTACAACTATCATTACAGATACAAGCGTCTACTTGAAATGGAAATATACTTTATGTCTGAATGTATACTTGCCGAATAACCCTTTTACATAGTTACAAAGAAATTCAAAAGCACATCCGTAATTATATTCAAATCCACATTATAATCCCACAATATTACGATAGTACAGCAACTCAAGGGCCACAAAACGAATAAAGCAGGTTTCAAAAGAACGCTTCATTAAAAGCCACCATCTTATATCAACTGATTTGATGACTGACTTTATAGGCGCCATAATTAATAATTTTTCCTAAACCAGTAAAATTATAATAAAATTATAACTTATCCCTACATGGAACTGCTATATCCTGCTCAAACATTTAAAGATTTCGGTCACATATGCCTCCAGCGCAATAAATTCAACGATACGTGACTAAATTATTTAAGCCTTCATAAAAATATATAATGTAAGCTTTTGTTATGTGCATTTCTTTAGCGTTGTATGTTTACATTCGCTCATACATATTTTACATACATAGTTGCATTTAAGCTTTTAGGCACAGGGATGTGTGATGTATAATTAACCAGTTAGTTTTAAATTCGTAACAAAAGAACTTACTAACACTTTGCCGACTCAGGAATCGTTTCCTTGACCTCACCTCGTAAACTTAGCAACAGGATAGTCAAGCCCGATGTTTAATATCTACTTTACTATTTTATGTGTAACATAACAAACTAAATAATATTTATTTATTTTTATTTATTTATTTATTTATTATAACTTTGAATTACAGTCTTTTACAAATATATAATGTCCCACAAAACCGGTTTAGCGGTTTAACTGTGGGTGAGTTGCATTTTATATAACTAATTTTAGCCTATGTTATACGTATATATTAATACAATAATACTGTAGGTTTATATTAAATCCTTACAAACTAAGTTTCTAAAGACAACATATACTTATTAAGTTTACTTATATGGTGGTATGGATCAAGAAAATATTTGGTTTAGTGATAAAAAAGTTGAACAAATTCAGTTAATGCGATGGATGGAAGGTTTCATTACATTTTCATATTACTTGTACATATGTTTTTGAAAGACTACTATCAGTTTGTTTTCCAAATTACTAGTATTTTTATAAAGCTAAGCCAATATTCTTGTATAAGAAGTAGGTTTACGTCAGTAGTCGTAAGTCTAGGCCTTATTCATTGGCTACCGTCGCGTTGTGTTTCACTAAACGGGTCCTAAAATATCTTTAAAGTAAATAATTAGTTTTCATTTTTCATGTTTATACAATATCTACAATAAGACAAAAATATAATTTACCCAGTCGGGTACACCTCAACGATGACGTATTTTACCCTTGCAGGTAAAATATATTAAAATTCAATCAACTGACATATAAAGCACTGATTACGCAAGCCTATTTTATTGTGATGAACGAACCTTAATGAAACAGATTTCGAAATCAATTTTCATTCATTCGTTCATTCATATTCATTATATACGTGAACCCACAAAACTGTCAAAAGGAGTGCTTTTTTTAAGCTAAATATGTTCCATTTTGATGTAATACATACTTACTGTTATAATATTATAAGCCCGTAATGACCTCACTACTATTCTTCCATCTATTTTTACCTAAACTTGTTATGAATAATCCTTATTAATGAAGTCTCATCTCGCTTTGATCGTCTGGGCCTGCCACGATATTCTTGATACCTTGAAGGAATAATTAGGTTGTAATTTGATTTGATATAACTGACTGCATGGATGGCGTAGTGATTCAATTGGTCGCCTCACCACTGTCGCGCCGAGTGTTGTAGGTTCAATCCGCAGACCAAAATTTTTTGAATTTGTTAATTCCCAGACTCGGTAGTTGTTTCAAGTCTAGATATTCTCTGTGTCCGTCATTTGAAAGTTTGTAAAGTCGCCCACTAAACTGTCATTGCACCAAGAGCGGGAGTTGAACAAAGAATGGTTAAGCATTTGATCACTCAATATAAAATTATAAATTGATATTTACTCACTATAGAAGTCGGGCGCAGTAGCAACTCCGTGATAGCATGAGCAGCTAGCTAGAAATAACTAGGGCCAATAAACTGCCATATAATTTAAATGCTATGCTCTTGTTAGTATTCCAGAAGTATTAAAAGACGCACTTTGCGGTTGGCATGAGGATCATTGATCATTGCCTCCTGAGCTCGCTAAAATCTTAATTGTATAGTACTAAAAATATTTTTGTGTAGCCACAAATATTTTTCTGCATGTGTGTGCATTCGTTAATATAGGTATATCCGTTAGTTTTACGTCTATAAAGTCTCCCGTGATACAAGACTTGAACCCTAGTGCGCCCATTTTAAGAGTGAAACCGACGAATCTTTGTTTGTGCATAATAGGAAAACTATGATAGAAGATTAGATAAGTATTTAAAAGGTAATAAATACCTATTGATTGACCGATGTTTCGACCGACTTGCATCGATCATGGTCATGGGTGGACTGGTGTGCGCTTAGCGGCGCCTTCGTGAAGTGCGGGTTTCGGTTCACCGGTTCAGGTTTCGGGTACTAGTCTTATCGTATGAAGCAGCATCTGCCATATCTGCATAGAAATAACTACTGTTCATAAGCATGATTGATACACGCACGCATTTTTGCTTCTAATCTTTTAAATTAAAATATCCTCCATCATTCTGCTAAGCTTGTCACGTTTCACATAAATATCGATCGACATAATTATTACGTATAACAAAAGCCGTCATGTATACTGATATCTACGACAGGTTTGTTTTAAAAGATTAACGTTGAAACGTAGTAATCCATCCAGAAATACATGCTCAGTTTTCATAATATGTCGTACAATATTACAGGATAAAGGAAAAATTGAATTTTCAACAGCAACAAATTGATATTGAATCCTTGTATAAGGCGCAAAGATTTCGATACTGATAGAAAGGGATCGTCGGTATAACGAGGAGACGCGGCAAAACATGGAAATATGTATAAAATTATATGATCGATGGAAAACATTTGCCTTATGGAAAATGATATAGAACGACCTTGTGTTTTAATATGTTTCAATGACGAGAAGCATTTACAGTGCTTATTATGTAGACGCTGTGCTATTACATAAAAGCATGATAGGTGCTCTTTGCCCATAATATACGAATTATTTCTGTTTTAATATAGTGTCGTTTATAATCAATATACTGGTAACATTTCCTTTAAATAAAATTCTAGTCTATTCCCTAACTAGTTGTAAATCTTGTATGGCGGGGAATTTACAAACATTCAAAGACTCGGAATTTCTACTTCACACAAATTGTTTTCCTGGGTACCGTACCTACTACACTCGATGCACTGACAGTGACTACTTAAACCACTACGCTATCTATGCAATCATCCGTACATTGTATCTTCCAATGCCTAAAAAAATCTTCAGAGATCACTGTTAAACAGGTTCCATTAACATGGACGGCCCAAAGACATGTTTTGACTGGTTTATAATAACGCGCTAATTTGTATTGGTGCCATCCACCACACTCGATGAACTTCCACCTTTCATACTCGTTAAAATATCTTTTAAAATTATTTTACAATAAATCCAGTGTAAGTTACCCTTAAATAATTCACATAAAAACAATGTCTGATTTGCATTGTCTGATTCATATTATGACAGCTTTTACTCACATGCTACATAAACGAAAGTCAGTAAAGCTTAACGCAGAAACTATTTAATATCCTGACTAAAACAAGTAACAGTAATTAATTACGCAAGTGTACATAAACCTAGACCGTAAACGCTAACGACATCTTCCGCATTTCATTTCACTGACTATGAGGCTGAGCCCGCATTTTACGACTAGCCGCAACTTGTAGACAATTAGCTGGGTCAGAAATTAAACACAGGCCTGACCTCACCCCGGTACAACGTCTATTAATGAATCTTTATTACATTTCGACCATTGGTATCATCACACTCGATGAACATTAACATACTACTATATTTTGCCCGCGGCATTGCTCGCGTTTATGTAGATTATGACAATAAATGTTTATACCACGCGACCAGTTCATTTTTCCTAGACGAAAGGTGTCATACATCCTTTTTTGTACCCCCGACAACGGCAAAGCTCTAAAATTGATTGATTAAAGCATTACCGTGAAATGTATGCGAGAAAGCTGCACGTAGAAATTAATACCTATGTATGCTAACTAAAATTGTAAATGCGAATGTGAGTTTGTTAAATTTTTGCGCCTTACTCAACCTCATCATGAAATTTTGCATATCAGTTGTCACAGGTACAGAAAAGGATCCAGAAAATAGTAGGTATTGTTCCATAAAAGTGGGGGCAAAAATATTTTGTAACCTGTATACATGCATGTAACTGATGTAAACAACTTGCCCATATAAAAAAACAAGACACTCTCACATTAATTAGAATAATTACGAAGTAAACCTACACGGGGTATCTGGTGTCTCGGGTCAGTTGGGAACCTTGCTGGCAAGCGTTTAGCAGTTACTGTGGACATTAACAAATCGGCTACGATATCGTACAGAGACTGTTATTAATTACGAGCACCACAGCCCCTACTGGACTGTGCACAGCAGATAAGGAAATAGTTGAGAATTTATGAAGTGCTCATGAACTGTCTTGGTCATTTCGTTCTTAATTCACGGATGTTTATTACGTTGAAGTAAATAGTTAACTCTTTTATAGACTCACTCACTTGTACTACTCGAGAGGGTAGGGTAGGTGTATAATTACGTCCACATTTTGGCAGCTGTGGTTTAGGTACTATGTAATAGAGGGCGAGTCTATTGCTTGACTTAGGCCGACTCAAAAAGCGAACCCATGACTTAATATTTTTTTACAGCTTTGCATTGTCACACTCCTGTAAATCCTTGAAGGGGATGGCACTTAACTAACGAAAAGTGGGTGTAATACACTCGTATTTCGCTAGTTAAGGTTTTAAGTCATTCGTAATAAGGTGCTAGATTATTGCTATCGGGCACAGCTCCAGACATCAACTGAGATTTTTGGACAAAAAATTCAGTCAGTTTTTGTCCGACCCAGGAATCAAATTCGAGATATCAAGCACAACAGTCACTATGCTACCGAGTCAGTCAATATCCATTACAATATAGTGTTATTATATCATTGCTTATTGAAATATAGCCTTACTGTCGGTTACAAAAAAGACCAACAGCTTTACCTATTATTAAAATAATTTCTTTTCACACACTTTACTGCTTTTCAGATTTTCCTCCTACCAAAATATAATACATAATTATATATATTAGCTCTGTATATCTGTCTCACTGCTGGGCGCAGATTTCTTCCCACCGTAACAAAGGTTAGCCTATAGTCTTATACGCTGAACTAGTTGGCAGACTTCATATGTATTTGGAAACATTATAACACTAAAATATACCTTATCTAAAATCACACGAAGCACCTGAAGTGTTAACGGGATACTGTCTCAAGTGCTCTGGGGACTCACAACTGGAAGTAGAATGGATCACTAGTCTCCCAAGGGAGATCGTGTCGTGAACAAAGACGAACAAGCCAGTTACCTATAATGCATGTTTGAACAATATTGTGTAGAGTATATGATAAGATTTGAGAATATTCCCTAAGGCTTTCGTGTTTTGCTGTATAGAAATTGCCGTATTTAAATTGTACATACATTCATAGACTTACGCACGTAGATATAGGTAGGTATAAATGGTTAAATAAAAATACTACTTTTAGGCCTTGATGATGACAATATACTATAATACATACATACATTCATACATAGATTCACGCCTGTTTTCCAGAGGGGTAGGCAGAGACTACGGATTTCCATTTGCTACGATCCTGACACACTTCTCTGGCTTCATTCCCTTTCATCACATTTCTCATACACGCCCGTCGGTTCAAGGAGCTCTATACTATAATTATGGTAATTAAAGGCTCCTACACACAGTGCCGGCGGCAGTGCCGGTGGTAGTGCCGCACAAAGAAGCCGCCGGCATGGCCGCCCGGGTATGCCGGCGTACCGCGCGGCTAGCGTTCTACACGACTGTCATAACTGGAATGATACTCGGCGGCTTTGTGCAAGTTTCTGCGGCACATGCCGGCGGCACATGCAGGCGGCACAAATGCCCGGCAAAAGCCGGCGGCACGAGCCGCCGGCATTGTGTGTAGGAGCCTTAAGAATGACAAACGAAATTATCTGCGCTACGCTATAAAAATTATATATCTAACCAAGATTAGTAAATTTTCTAAATAAGTCTTTTTTGCATAATATTTAATCATTGTCAAGTATTTATTGTAACACGACTACTACTCTTGAGTTGGTTTGGCAGTATTTTAACATAACTACTAATAAAATAAACCCAAAACATGAGTTCTAGTGCACACATTGTAGTATTTCAATATAAATCGTAGTGACAATTTATTCAATCCCCGTTTTTAGCCGCATCGAACGTTACTGACCGAAATAGACCATTTGTGTCGACATAAAATGTTCCAGTCAAACTCGACGACGATTTCGCTAGAATATTCAATGCTGCAACAAATACAGAATTTTATATTGCACGAAAAAAGTTTTACAAATAGTGTATTTGTATCTATTCATGAATGTCGGCACAGATATGAAAACCGGCTGCATGACTAATGCTATTGTTTAAATTAGTAGTAAAGTGTCAAAAAGATATGATAATATCAGCCCTGTATTAAACTTTCCTACTGCTGGGCACGGACCTCTTCTCAGTGTGGCCATAGTCCACCACGCTGGCGGAATCCGGGTTGGCGGACTTTAAATATCTTCGAAAACACTATCGAGAACTCTCAGACAAGCAGATTTCCTCACAATGTTTTCCTTCACCGTTGAAGCAAGCGATTATTATTTATTTACTATACATATGCATTTAAGTAATAAATATGTGATTATTTTATAAGATTTCGATTGTAGTATTACCAAAGCACGCGTATAGATACCCAACATTCTGCATTAACACCACAGAGCATATAAGTATGTGATTAACACATAAGATACGTTTAATCTCGGTATGAGTTACCGTGATAATCATGTGGGTGAAGCCTCGAGTTCCTGACCAGTAACATAGTTTTTTTTTTTTTTTTTTTTAATCTTTTATTGTTTAGGGACTTTTATCTGTTTAGGATATGTCAGTCCCATCAAGCCTTAAACTTAAATATACACATATAACTTATATCTAAATAAAATTAACAGGAATAGACACTCAAACACTGCATACATTTAAGAGCCATCATATTTGTACAAGGCTAGATCATAAATAAGTTTAGCTTCACTGGATGTTGGTATAGACAAAATACTTTGTATTATACCAACATCCAGCCTATTAATGTTAAGCTCCCGTATCATACTATCCCTCTGTCTTTTATTCTTTGAACACTCCATCAACAGGTGCTGAGTATCATCAATTGTGTTACATATTTCACAGTTTGATGATAATGCTTTTCCCATAAGATGTTCAAACTTCTTGGATGGAATATGCCCGGAACGCAATCTATGAGCAGTTGTCACATACTTTCTGCTTAAATTTACGTTACTGAACCAGGGTATACGAGGAGGTTCCGATTGCATAGTTTTATACCATATGCCTTTAAATTTAGCATTTTCATCAAAATATTCCTTCCAATTATTATAACAGATATCTTTAAATTTATATAATACTTCTGTATAATGTGGCGCAATGTAGATGACTTCTCCTTCTGAAATAGCTATCTTTGCTAATCGGTCAGCCTCCTCGTTACCCATGAGACCAATATGCGATGGAACCCACTGCAGTCTCAGATGCTTTATTTGACTAATTTCTTTAATTTTGTTTATTACAACATAAGCTATCGGTGTACCTCTGCAACCAGAGGCGCATCGAGCCAAATGCTGCAAGGAACTTTTGCTGTCTGTCAATATCACAACATTTTGACAGTCCATATTCTTAATATAATTTAAGGCTTCCGAGATCGCAGCGAGTTCCATCGTCATAATTGAAACGGGTGAATGAGTTTTATATGTAGCCAAAATATTTTCACGTGGACAGTAATACGCGGCACCCTGGCCTTCTGACGTTTTGGAACCATCTGTATAAAACTGAATCCATCCACAATATGTAATATTCAATTCTTTTAAAACTTCAAATTTAAGCATAGGAATATCATAATTATGTTTCGGCTTATTAATACAATCTAACTTGGTTCTAATAATATTATCCAAATTTATATAGGAAATCCAAGTATCAAACCGAAACATTTCAAGAGGATAGGATGAAAGTAACATAGATGTAGTATATCATAGAGTAAGACGTATTTGTGTTTGATTTTAATTTACTGCAGTGCCTTTAACTGTGTATATAAACTATTTCACTGGCAAACTGATTTTATATTTGAAAATATAGTTTTGTATGTTGCTATGCTACACCTTACAAAAATAAATATAACACTAAACAGAATACATCGAAAAGGGGATATATATTTACACCGATGTAATATGTAATGAGATCAAGAAAAATAAAGCCCGTGAAAATAAAACAGTATCCGATATAAAACATTAATATTAGCTATAATCCGCAAAGGTAATTGCAAAAAAGTTAACCAAGGCTTATATATAGCTCGGGCACGCCACGATCGTGGCGGTAATTCCCGTCTTTGAGGAGTGGCTGGAGAGGCGCCATGGCGCCCGCACCTTCCAGCTGACACAGGTAAAGACTGGCCATGGTTGCTTTGGCCAGTTCCTGTGTCGCATAGACCGGCAAGAGACGCCCGCCCGGTTGTCGCCACTGTGGCGACTGCCGCGACTTTGTTGAGGACACGGCGCTGCACACCATTTTTTTTTTTTTTTTATGGATGGATTAGGGGGCAAACGAATAGACGGATCGCCTGATGGTAAGCGATCACCGCCATCCATGGACACCCGCAACACCAGAGGAGTCACAAGTGCGTTGCCGGCCTTTTAAAAAGGAGTACTATGAAGTGTTGAAGGTCGTATTGGTCCGGAAATACCGCAGGCGATAGCTCATTCCACAGTTTTGTTGTGCGAGGCAGAAAATTCCTGGAGAAACGCACAGTTGTGGACTGCCAACCATCTAAATGATGGGAGTGAAAATGCTGTCGCGTAGGACGATGGCGAAAAGAGGCCGCAGGGATCATTCCGAACAATTCCTCGGAACACTCCCCATAGTATAAGCGATAGAAGATGCATAGCGAGGCCACATCTCTACGCAGCGCCAAGGGGTCTAGCCGATTTGAAATATCCTGGCAGTCGACGATTCGAGTCGCTCTCCGTTGAATGCGGTCTAGAGGGAGAAGCTGGTACTGGGGTGCCCCTGCCCAAAGATGAGAACAGTACTCCATGTGAGGCCGAACCTGCGCCTTATAAAGTAGTAGGCGGTGGGCCGGTGTGAAATACTGTCTCGATCTGTTGAGCACGCCAAGCTTTTTTGAAGCTAATTTAGCCTTACCCTCTAAATAGCCGCGGAACTGGACTTCGCTCGATATATCGACACCAAGAATTCCAATATCGGTTGAGGCAGTTATGGGGATGTTCTCAAAACGAGGAGATACGACCAACGGCAGCTTTTTTGCAGTGAACGCGCAGACTTGTGTCTTTGTGGGGTTAAATTGGACTAAATTAAGCCTGCCCCAATCCGAGACTTTCTTAAGAGCGGTCTCAATTTCAGACACAAGTTTGTTTCGGCTCTCAACGACGTTTTCCCGAGAGATGTTAGCGCAGCCGGTATAAAGAGCATCGCTCGTGCTGTCGTCCGCATAACAATGAATGCTGCTAATTTGCAACATGTCATTGATATGGAGGAGGAACAGAGTAGGCGATAACACACAGCCTTGCGGGACACCAGCATTTACAGACATGGAGTCAGAGCATTCACCATCGATTACGACCTTAATGCTTCTGTCTGCTAAGAAGCTAGTAACCCATTCACATAATCTCTCGGGAAGCCCATAGGAAGGGAGCTTCGAAAGAAGCGCTTTGTGCCAAACACGATCAAAGGCCTTCGCTATGTCCAAACTGACCGCCAAGGCTTCCCCCTTTGTCTCGATCGCCTGAGCCCAACGATGTGTCAGGTATACTAGAAGATCACCAGCTGACCGACACTTACGAAAGCCGTACTGCTGGTCACTAAGCAGCTGATGACCCTCCAGGTACCGTAAGAGCTGATGGTTGATAATGGATTCCATTATCTTCGAGAAAAGGGGGGTTATGGCTATTGGTCTGTAGTTGGACGGGTTTGAGCGGTCGCCTTTTTTTGGGATCGGGTGGACCAATGCTGTCTTCCAAGGTCTCGGGACTACGCCAGACGAGTAACAGAGCCGAAATAGTCGCGTTAAGACCGGCGCCAACTCTGGAGCGCACATCTTCAACACAATGGGCGGGATTCCATCAGGCCCACTCGACTTATGGATATCAAGGGACAGAAGTGCTAAGCGCACTGAGCGTTGGTAGAACCTGATATCAGGCATACAACCCTCACACCGCGGTATGGTAGGCGGTTCTTGTCCCCTGTCATCCAAAGTCGAGTTGGACGCAAAGAGTTTGCCCAGAAGATCGGCTTTCTCTTTTGCGTCGTGGGCCAACGAATCATTTCCCATGTGAAGAGGTGGAAAGGATGGCTTGCAGAAATTTCCTTCGATAGCTTTGGCAAGAGACCAGAATGTACTTTGGCGGTTTGCCCCGCCTGGGCATCGCAGCGCCGTGAGTTTATCGCGGCAGTCGGAACGGTTGCCCTCTCGCTCCCGGCCGTAGTTCTGTCTATGGTCCGGAGTGAGAGGTCGTGGAATGCCGTCGCCTCCTTCTGTGAGGAAGTGATTTCCATCAAGGAGGCGGCGGAGCGGGAGAGAGAGCGTTTAAACCCTCTCCCCAACCGCAGAGCCGGGCGCCGGAGGGCGCGAGACGACCTCCAGCCACCCTGAGGTTTGACCTGGGGGTGGCGGGCTTTGTGGGCATGCCCGCCATCCATTCAGCACCAGGTCCGAGAGGCGGCGTGCGTGTTCTCACGCGCGCCTCGGTGTCATGTCCGTCTCCCCTCTAGGGGGAGGACAGTAGGGATTTCTTTTAGTGGTGATCTTAGGGTAGGTCTTTTCATGTAGTGCCCTGTCGTTTCATGCGGCGTGCCGAAACCTCGGCGGGGTCGCGACCGCATGTACAAGTGATTTTCGCGGCCCCGCCGATTGTGGTTTTGTCGAGGAACACCGTGGTAGGCTTAGTCGGTATTCCGGGAGGTCCATTATTTTACCCCGGCGAGTCCGACATAATCCCTCCGCCCGCGCTCGCGGAGGGGTATGCGTCAATGATGCATTCCCCCACGTAAAGATACGTAGAGATACTGGCTTACAGCTTAATAGATATTAAAGTGTTTAAATGTGTGCACATACAAAAATGTACTCGCTATTCCCTCACTCATAATACAACGGGACGGCAATCGAACGCGATCGGAGAGAGATGGGGCGCAGATTCAACGGATTTATATGATTTCCAAACCATAGGGTGCGCAACACTCCCAACCTCCTAACTCGATACTGCTATTCAGAATTCCTTTCAATTTATTCCTTTGAGTAACGAAGATTTGTAAAATTAGAAAGCAACAGTTGAAAAGCATATAGTTTCGATTTGTCACCTGGATAATTAAAAGCAACTTAGTTTTATTCTTCGTTTACCTCAGTAAGGGATAAAGCTAATGTCAATGGTGAAATAATCTTACATCTAGGTCTCATTATAGGCGTAATGAAAGTAAAAGAAAGAAAACATGAGATCTCTGAAATTAAGGGTGTATTGAGGGGGTTAAAAATTCATCATAATTTCATTTTATTTTGGTACCGAAAGCTCGACTTTTGCACTTAAAGGATCAATAAACAAGACGTAAAATATATATTTTTTTATATATTTCACCTACTAAGTTAAAAGAGCCGCTGCTAAAATGTTATGCGATATTGCTCGAACTTGGCAGTAGAACGCATTTCTAAAGCTCCATTATATAAAAAGAATTTCTCAAACGTGAATAGTGATTGAGAAATGATGAGCAATGCGAGAACTTGCCATATGATATATACCTGCCTTGATTACATTATTATAAAGGCACCGGTTTTGTCAAGGGATCCTCGAATGTTAATGTCGATTTCGAAACTCAATTTTTTTTTAATGTTAACCCAAACGCTATGAATGTCTTGACTTCTTTAAACTATATTCAGGCGAGTATCACAAATGTCGAAACGAATCTCGATCAACTTGATTGTATTGTACTGATGTTAATACGATATTTACCATGTTTCGAATTTCGTCCAATCACGGCACGATGAAATCGAAAATCGTAGAATTAGTAATAGTAAAGCGCTCGGTTCGTTTATGCGCAAGACGCGCGACAAACTCCCTTTGCCACTTCTTTGTCGCTCAAGACGACACGTGATTCACGCTGCACTTGACGCTACTTTCAACCCAAAAATAAAAACATAGCAGTTGCTTTGTATAATTATAAAAAAAATAAGAGTAGCAAGCGTCTAATACCTGAATATAGTGTTATTACTTAGCAAGAAACTGCCGATGGCGTCTGAGAAAGTCTTATTATGTAGACTAGTGGGCAACCGTTGGACTGCCACGCAGAGGTCTCGAGTTCGAACCCAAGGCGCGCATCTCTGACTTTTCGAAGTTATATGCGTATTAAATAGTTAATTATCGCTAGCTTTAACGGTGAAGGAAAACATAGTGAGGAAACCTGCATGTCTGAGAGTTCTCCATAATGTTCTTGAAGATATGTGAAGTCTGCGAAACTGCACTAGGCCAGCGTGGTGGACTATGGCCTAACCCTTCTCACAGTGAGAAGAGGCCCGTGCTCAGCAGTGGGACAGTTTAATACAGGGCTGATATTATTTTTATTAAATTATTAATATTATTATTAAGCTTTATGCAATGTTACTATTGTATCATCCAAATTCATATTTACAAGTCTTCGCTCTCATCGATAACAAGAAATGATTACCTTCTTGTCATCTAGAATTCATTTCATTTGGTAATCGAAAATGGTTTCCGTAATCTTTACTCGTGTACATGAAGTTTAACTTTACTTAGTTCAAAAGTCAAAGTTTGTAGATTGCATTCAATTTTAATCTTTATTGTTGGCAATTTAAAGCTTGAAATTGCTCAAATAATTAAGTCTGGTTACGCAGTTTAGGTGATGTGTACTATTCGTTACCAAGAACGAATTTATTAAAATTTGGATAACAATGTGAGCTTTTCCTTATTCCTAAATAGTTATTAAATTTGCTTTTTCATATATACTACTTGTAAATATGTGAAAATTAATGTTGATGGATTTATAGGTTGATGCGCAATAAATTTATTTTAACGCTTTGCACTGTAGTGGCCCACTTATGGCCAGCCACAACTGTTTCGTTAATTATACCTGGTATTGTAGCAATTTACATATTAATAACGAGCTTTCGGTCAACCTATACTTGAATTGAAATTTAACTTAACTCAATTTAGACAATGTAGACTTACATAAAAATTGCATACCTTTTCCTATTTAGTAAAGTATTTCTAGTATACATATTATGTCACAGACCAAAAACCAAATCACTGTCGCTTTCTACAAAGAGTATGTTATCTGTATATAAAATCCGGATTTACTATACATTTCTACCAAATAATAAAACGGCATTTAAAGTTACTTCATCAGAAAATGGCGGTCAATATGTTCAACGAAATACATCCACAAGTTATCGTGATCTTATCCGAACGCACCGCAAGATAGCTTTTATAGCTCGTCTCTAAAGATATTTCAACGAGATTGCAAAAGAAAATGGAAAATACAATGTAACAACTGCTGTTACATAACATTATAGTCTGTTAATCAGATAATAGAGTTATAGAGTTACCGGCTTGTATCCTGAATTATGTTTTTAAGTTATCCTGTACTATTTTCAGGCCCGGCAAACTATTGCCATCAGATAGTTCATAATCATCGATCAAATATACCATAGATGCACGATCGTCGCTCGAAAGACGGCCCCAACAAAACTGTGCATAAATCAGTCGTATGCGCTATATTATGCACCTGTCCCACTCACTCTTGCGTGCGCTGCCCGTAAGCGAGAGTGAATCGACACCACTACTACCGTGGAGACCGTACCATATACTTAATACGCTTGCGTATCGCGAGTAACACACTTAGGAAGCTTTACATTGACGCCTTTTAACTAAACTATTACTAAATGTTTCTCAGTGGGCGTTCAATGGTTATTCCGGTTTATTTCCTGGATTGCATAATAAATGTAGACACTTATAAGTAAGTAGTACTGGTCAGTGCCACATATTGACGCGGTTTTTGTATGAGAATGTGCATCTATGGTATATTTGATCGAAGTTCATAATGTGCATTTGCTATAATAGTGTTGAAAATAGTTATACTCGTTTGCTTACTACCAGCTACAATTTCGTATATTGCCAGACGAAAATCTATATGACATTTTACTCTGCCATTGCTGAGTAGTGGTTATTACTAAATGTTCTGTATATATAATTCACAATTAGCATATTGTACGTGTTGAATTTTATACATTTATTTGTGCAAAAATTAATTATATTTAACTATTTAGAATAATTGCACCTCAGTAGTTGTATAATTTAACATCATACAATATAAATAGTAGTCAAATACTTGACAGTTTAATAAGCTATAAAAGGCGTAGCAACACTGCTATCGGTTACTTCTTGTTGTGAGCTGTAAGTGAACGGACATATAAAACTTCCTTGTGTCAAAGTTTAAAACTATAAAATAAATAGTTAAAGTGTTTGTACAGTGTGTTATTTAATCGATAACCTCCAATAGTACGTATATCATAATCTGCCTATAGAAATCATCTATCAAATGCAATTATACATGATTATTAGATATGTAAAAAATATTGTACATCAAAAGCATTGAAATATATTTAAATAAATGACAAAAAATACTGAACTATGAAACATATAAAATATGGAACCCATGGAGAGCCATACCTCCAAGGCCTGGTATGTTCTTGTGTTTACGCACGAAACATCCTAACTTACAGAAATGCGAGTTTGAGTTTTTGTTTGTTTGTTACGCTTTCACGCCTTACAACTAGACCGATTATTTATGATGATTTTATTTCTTTTAAGTTTTTTGTTATTCTATTTATTTGTTATTAGTGTCATGGGCTATAATTATTGATACCATGTATTGTAGATAAAGTACCTACCGAAGACAGGCAGAGCAGACTAATTTTAGTTTAAAATACGTTGGAGTAAACTGATACAGAGTAGACTTGGAATATTTATTTGTGGGTCACACAAATAATTGACCTGTGATGGCCTCGATCTAAAAAAACTCCGCTTACCCGCTACGTCATTTAAGCACACGTGTATATGATCCCAACTAAATAAAAGTTTACGGTAGCCTTTTATTTAACTTACTAGCGGTAACTGAATACTGTTGCTCATAAATCTGTAAGTGAAACAGAAAACTTGATAAATCAAGAAGTTTACGGGCGAGTGTTGAAGAACGATGTCGACGGCCTTAGTAGATACAATCTACTATAAAGGTAATTTGCATTCTAATTGTTTAATTATTGAAGTGAAAACTTCTTTAGCGGCGTTGTGGACTTTTTTGTGATGGGTAAAAAATGTTAAACTCGCGTCAGGACACGTGACCTGATCGAAAATTCGTAAGGCGGAGGGAGAATTGTCATGTTTGTGTACGATAGCGTGATTAATGAATATTGTATTTTACAACATAAATGATAGTACTTTTATACTGATAATTAAAGCAATTCGTGCAAAATTATTCCCTAACCATTCCAAAATATAAAAAATGCACAATGCTAATATTCAAGTTTTCTTCTGCCGGCACTCCCGGAGTGCAATCCGTTGATTTTTTATATTAGAATTTACCCCTTGCTTGGCTCGCGTAAATGTAGGTTAGGTTAGATTTTGAATAGTGTTTTTTTCTGGATAAAAACGCTTTTGATCCATAATTACTCAGTCGATCATTATGAAATTTCGCATACACATTGTCAGGGGTACAAAATGGGATATAAAGTAACTTCAATCCAGAAAAAAGTACTGCTACTAACGTAACCTAACCTATATTTATCCGAGCGAAACCGTAGGCAAAATCTAGTATATAATACAATGACACCTATGACATTGGAACTATCGATTTTTTGAACTGCAACAAATACTAACCTTATATCTATTTCTTGGAATTATAATCATCACATAAATAATTCATGCACAAAGTTTATCTTTACTTAAATGTAAAGCATTTTCGGGTTTTTAATCATTAACGTGACAAGCAAGTTTACGGCCCGATTGATGGTAAGCAGGTAACACAGCCTATGAATGTTTGTTAAACTAAGGATGCTTACACTCATGCATTACAGACGCTTTAGAAAACGTTATTCTTTGCTTCTTGAAACAGTTTATTACTGTAGGCAAATTTCTCAAATTTTATTGTCACCTTTATTTTTTAATATTAAATACTCGACACCATAGATGGGATACTGCGTCACCCTCAGTGTTTTCCTCAACAACCGGTAAGCAAGTTTGATTATTATTTGAAATGGTTGTAAACAAACAACTTTATTAATTTATATGTCAAGATGATTAATGAAAGGCGTATTAATTAGACTACGAAGTGGTGCGATAGCTCACTCTCAGTTTAAATCATTAGCAACTATTAATTACAGGGCTTCGCTGGTTCCGTGGAATAAGTCTGTATTTAAGTTTTTGA
Organism: Catocala sponsa; assembly: GCA_963564715.1. Classification (NCBI taxonomy): domain Eukaryota; kingdom Metazoa; phylum Arthropoda; class Insecta; order Lepidoptera; family Erebidae; genus Catocala; species Catocala sponsa. Next base: position 9,917,667 of record OY751345.1, on the reverse strand, counting down.
TCTGAGTGCTGTCCACGGGTTGGGCAAAGTCTTATTATATTGTTGTTTACAACATTCGTAGTATTAGGTGAATCTGAAAACATGCTCGGTAAACGTCAAAACATTGCTATCTAAACACAATTTGAAAAGAATTCAAGTAATTTGCAATTCAAATTGCTAGAACTTTAAAAATCTTACATTTCTAAAATGTATCTGGTAGCTCTGCAACCAGAGTCTATTAGTATTCCAGTGTCAGTTACAGAAATATTTTTCAGTTAATTTATATTCCAAGCATATCAAACCTTCGAGAATGCATTTTATGATAAATTGTTTGCTAATTCAACAATTACATAGAATTAAAGGACACGAGCAATTGTAGAACTTAGTGAGCTGAAAATGTCTATCTTCGAGTTTCACAAGTTATTCAGAACTAATTGAAATAACTATAAATCGGGTCCTAAACAAATACTACAAATAGAAATGAGAGCCTCGTTTCGTAATTACTTATATGAAATTTCAGTAACGCTTATAATTAAGTGTGAGTAAGCAAACAATTTTTAATTATTCGATGGAAGAAGTCTGGCAGTCGGTCGTGTATTTATTACCTTTAAAAACTCAATCGCGAGTAAGTCCTGTTATCTAGTAAATATGAAAATGAGTTTATTCGTAACGCTTTGACGGCATTACTACTCGAATCTCAACAATCATCATGAAATTTCGCCTACAAGTGGTCAGGATTACAAAAAAGGGCATAGGGTACCTTTCATCTAAAAAAAAAGTACTGTTACCGAGGAATAGAAATGTACTGACAAAATCTATATTAACGCGAGCGAAGTCGCGGGCAAAATCTAGTCTTTTATAACACATAAAATATTAACAACTAGCAGTGACTGGAAACTAAATCAGTTGGTCAGGTAATATTTACAGATCACAATCAGTATACTATGTAAATTAAAACACACTATAAAGCTTTGCGGTTTTGAAATTTCAATACGAGCTTAAGTCATGCATATGTAAAAATAATACTGTAGCCGTTGGATTTGAAACTGGAACGGTGACGTACAACTTTTTGGGCAATCTGCTCGGCGGGACTGATACTGCTGGCAATAGGTACAAGCTTAACGTAGCAAAAGGACGCTAAGCCATCAGCATTTGGTTAATGTTATTCTTGACAACTATCTTGGTGGTATACAAATCGGATTCTACAACTGTAAAATATTTTGGTACTAGATTTTGCCCACGGCTTCGCTCGCATAAATGTAGTTAGGTTAATAACAGTACTTATTTCTAGATCCAAGGTACACTATGACTTTTCTTTACCCTTACAACGTGTATACGAAATTTCATGATGATCGATTAAGTAGTTAAGACGTGAGAGCGTAACAAACTACTCATTACTATTAGTGAGGTCCACTCCCGCGATGCAGTCGATACAAAAAATTAGTATTGTATTGTATTGTAGATATATATCTAATAATAATTAGTTTTAAGGTTTAATAAATAATTGTTAACGAGCGCATCTCGCCAACAAGCTGTGTAGCTTGGCGAGGAAATTTATATGTTGTACTATTATTATTACAAGTGAATAAATGACTTAAAAAAAAAAAAAAAAAAACTCACGTGCGCATTTATAATATTAATTAGGATTTCCTGCAACAATCACATAACGCTGGTTACGGGCAAGCTTACTGACGTCTACCGGGCATAGATCCAGACTCTGTGCTGTTACTGAAAATTTCTAGATAGGCAAACCTAATAACACTTTACCCGACCAGAAATCGCACACAAGACCAGCACAACAATCGCATCAACTACCGCTGCAGTGTTTAAGGAAATTGGCATTTTATTAAAAAGTCTGTCTTTCATTTTAATTTGCTTTGAAGTTCAATAAAACCTTTGTAAAAAACCTCAGAGTCAAAAAATCTGGTAGAAACGGGAGCTACAATAATAAACAACCTATCCACCACACAATGTCTGTATCTATATAAATATAAATAATTTTTTGTTCAACCCTCTCTGGCCTAATTTAATTTATTTCGTAAACCCTTTTTATATGGTTAACCTTTTTCGGGTATGGTGGAAATATACATAAATCTGTGCTGATATACTTATACCCAGCTTATAAAAATTCCATTCAAATTTGTTCAATTGACCAAAGTTCTTAGCTCGTTTCGATTAGCCAGATGGTGTTCAGTTTTAAATAAACGCTTATTTATTTTTTGGCCATAGAGTTGTCCGCGTTGTGTTAATAAATATGACTGCAGATCCTCAATAATAGACGTAATTATTTCATTATCACCTAATATTCGAAAATTAGGAATAATTTCGCAAAGTAAAATAGATTTAACTTTGCGAGGTCAAAACATAGTATATGCATAAATATGATGATATTTTGCGATACAAAATAACTCTAACAACTATCACTATATCTAGCGAATAGTCACTTTTACGTCAATATTAAAATAAAGTCTTAAAACCTTTATATAAGTGAATTAACTACAATGCACCTAGTCAGAAAATGATTATTTCAACTTCAAAGGAAACACTTAATCTCCCTTTCAAAGCTAACGTAGAGAACATGAGACTTAAACAAGTGTAGCGCTATAAGTTAAAATACAGGTTACAGAAAGCAGCTTAGTTCTAAAGAGAAACTCAACGATTTTCTTCACGTAATCTTGCGAATAATAGGGCAGTACATGACTGTCTCGTACAAAATTGTTCTAAATAATTATTATTATTCACATTCGTCTAGTTTCATTATGATCTTCCAGAATATTAAACAACACTAATACCGATTCACTGCCCTGATAAAAAGTTTTACGTGGTATCATTTAAAACATAAATTATGAAGTTATCGACAGATAATGTAATGTTTAAATCCGTTATTAATAGGCCGGCAGGAGATGCCCGGATGTCATCACTGCGGCGACTGCCGCGATGCTGTTGTAGACACAGCGCTGCACACTTTGGCTCGCAGCGCCGTGAGTTGCTCGCGGCAGTCGGATTGGTTGCCCTCTTGCTCCTGGCCGTGGTTCAGGCTATGGTCCGCAGCGAGAGGTCGTGGAACACCGTTGCCTCCTTCTGTATGGAAGTAATTTCCATCAAGGAGGCAGCGGAGCGCGAGAGGTAGCGCTTGAACCCTCTTACCAACCGCAGAACCGGGCGCCGGAGGGCGCGAGATGACCTCCAGCCATCCTGAGGTTTTACCTGGGGGTGGTGGGCTTCGTGGGCCTGCCCGCCACCCGATCAGCACCAGGACCGAGAGGTGGCGTGCGTGTTCCTACGCGCACCTATGTGTCGTCCCCCCACAAGGTGACAGTAGGAAGAATTTTTTTTTAAATAGAGTAGGTATATTCGTGTAGTGGCCTGCCATTTCGTACAGCGGCGGGCCGAAAACTTGGCGGGGTCGCGATTGCATATGGAAGTGATTCGCGCGGCCTCGCCGACTTTGGTTATGTCGAGGAACACCGTGGTAGGTTTAGTCGGTATCAGCGGGATATCTTTTCCCTGGTGAGTCCGACATAACCTCTCCGTCGCTCCGCGGAGAGGTATGCGTCAATGCATTCACCCAAGTAAAAAAAAATGTTTAAATCTGTTATTAATTACCAGATTTTGCCCACGTCATCGCTCGCGTAAATGTGGGTTAAGTTAGTGACAGCACTTTTTCTTTCATTATTCTGTATCCCTGACAGCGTGTATGCGAAATTTCATGCTGATCGGTCGAGTAGTTAAGGCGTGAAAGCGTTACAAACAAACAAAGTCACTATCACATTTATAATATTAGTTAGGATTATTCTTTTATAGTTTTTTTTTACATAATTATGTATAATTCATGAACATGCGACTTTTTATTATTATTCTAGTATTTTACTTATATTTTTAGTACATAAGTTAGTTGTTGGATTGGCCTATGAAAGGATCAACGGATCAACGTGATACTGCATAAAAATAACTTATCGATCACAGACTGACATGGGCTTGACATTTCCGGTTGAAAAACGCACAATTCCTGTGATATAGAAGTCACAAAATATCTTTAGTATTGAAGTTGCGAAGCTGCTGAAAGTTAGTGCTGAATACGCCATTTCAGTTTATTACTGTCATGTATAGTAAGTAAACTAATAGCAAGTGATATATAAGTATATAATGGTACAAGAAAATAATCTCACTTACAAATATGAAAGTTTAAAGTTTAGATAGGTATTTGAATATTCACCCAATGACATCCCAAATAGTAAATAGATTAAGTTGAATCAGAATAATGATTAATTTTTCATTTCATATAATATTTAATTTTATTCTGATAATAAATAATTTATCTTATTATTCTTAAAAATACTAATGTATTATTAACAAACGGAAATACATTTTCATAAGATAGTCTATAGAAATTGTCGGATATTTAGAAATAATTTTTTATTAAAAATTTTCTAATATATATATTTCAATTGATAATTAAAAACTGGTCTTCATACTATGTAGATTAAACATAACTTCTGTTAACTAGTAAAATATATTCTTACCATTCTATTTCTTCAAATATTGTACCTATTTAAAAACATATAAAAACAGCTATGAATAAAAAGGCACAATAAATAACTGCTTCTTTTATCGAAGTCGTTTAAAAATAAAAGGCACGCACAACATATTTTCTACAAACTTTGTTCCGGTAAAAGGTTTTTTAAGGAAAAGCCAGCACTGTTAACTGTAAATAGAATGGCCTACGGAACAAAGCCGCGATTCTTATCCACTGTCTTATCGGGCTGAAATAATTCCAACACTACCGCACATTGACTTCCCTCACTGTATTAATCCTCAAATTACCGCGCTCTTTGCTCCGCTCTTTGCTACCTACTTACTATTTACTAATCTATGGTACTTTTAAAATGTAGGCATTATTTATTGATGTGTAATCTAATAAGCACTTCAATGGGTTGTTTGCCAGTTGGACGTCATCTAGTTCTCTAAACAATATTTAGATGAGAAATCGTAGTACCTATAGTTTGCTGTGTGTGCAGCCCTTGAGTTAAGTAATAGGCGGGCATAGACTCGTGGCTAAATGTTTCTTTATCTAATTAGATTTGACTGCCTCAGTAACGCAGTGGTAATTAAATGCGCCTGCTGTGCTTGCTTGTGCACACAGCATCGCTCGTTAATCTAGATTCTGTCAATCAATTTCTATCCCTCGAGGGTGTGTCCTTTTGTGTACTCCTGACAACGTGTATGCCAAATTTCACGATGCTAGGTCGCATACTTAGGGCGTGAAAGCGTAACAAACAATCTCAAATTGGCATTTTCAAAATTAGTTAGAACTCAGAATTATGATGGTAGCATAGAGACTAGAACTGTGCTCAATAGACGCCAATGGACTCGCCTCCCATTACGTGAGACCTAAAATTATAGTTGGCGAAATACATGTAGGTATAATAAATACAATTCTGCCCGCCCCTTTGGAGATAAAGGTGAAGGGACGTCTGGCTAAAACTTAAAGTATCGCGCTCGCAGTTATTTGGTCATTATGAAAAGTCTCCATTACAATTCTGTCAAATGTACTAAATCGGCATCCGTGCAAGCAGGCAAAGGCAAATGGGTTTAGACAGTACTTTACAGTAGTAAAAGGAAACCCCGTGGTCACATTACGTTGCAAATAGCCAACTTATTCCAGCTATTTCTTTTGTGATTCAACGCATCTGTGGGGAGATTCAATAAACCAAACGTCGAATTGCTTCCGTTTGATTTCAAACGTCCACAAAAGGTACCTTTGTGTGCCTTAAGCCGGACATGCTGAAATACCGTGGGGATCCATTTATATGAATGCCGTGGTTTACGTAACTGGACACGCTTCCTGTGAGCTTTACAATATTGTGATTTTATGGTATTATGTGTATAATATATAAGTATATTGAATTTATTTACTTAGGGTTAATTTTTAGTCACCAGATTTACACTAAAAGGTACAAAATTTGCATTTTAACAGCTGGCATTATTTGAGACATTCGTTATCCCGAGAGTAAGCTTTTATATTTCGTTATTATCACAAATAACATCTGTTTAAATTAATAAACAAATAACTTTATAAACGTTGCCTAATAAACTATGATACAATACAGTGCCGATCTAGTCCGATAAAGTTCGAAACAGAAATGCAATGTATGTTCATATATTTTAACATTTACGACACTAACACTAGATCGTACCCTTGCACAGTTTTTATCACCAAAACTGCCTCGAGAAAATTCATTTTCAACACGCAAATATACTCAAGTCAAAGAACTTCAACTTATCTGTTAGGTTGACGTTCTTAGAGGCTGACGAGAAAATTTTATACGTTTGTCCCAACTTCTACTTATGTAAATTATGTCGCAGCATTCGTTATCCGAACCAACGAGTGCCACAGATTACAATTTCAATGCAATTAATCTAAATGTTTATTTAACTGTACAAATTTTGTTTATTAAGTATTAAATGTTTGCGTTTTCGTCTTTATCGAGTGGTTGCTGCTTTAAAGATATACTATGCTCATTGTGTTTTTAATCACTGAACTAAATTAATTTATTTTATGCATCGCTTTTTGCGTTCTATGTAATGTCGTGAATTAATATGACATTTTCTTACTTTTCTCTTAAAAAGACAACTCCCGCGCGGGGAATAATTCCTGTGTCGCGAGGATTCTTCAAACATTCTAACAATGCACTCAAATAACATCCAGACTCAGAACACTCAGATCACACAATTTTTGTCCCGTGTGGGGATCGAACCCACAACACTCGGCGCAGTGGCTATGGCGAGGCGATCACATTCAAATATGTATTGCAAAGGGTGTAATGTCAGGGGTACAGAAGAAGACATAGGGTACCTTTCAGCCAGAAAAAAGCACTCTAGTACTCCCGAAGGATAGAATTTTATTGACTTAGTCTACATTCACGCGACCGATTCATAAATATCTAGTCTTCCATAAATCGTAAAGGTAGCTAAAAATCTAATTTCAGTCGTATCTTCGATCTGTTACACGGCACTTATGATGAGTCTTTTTTAAAAAAAACGAATTTATAATTTCGACACTATATTGACCCAAATACAAAATTACGATAAATTCAATTGGTACATAAAATAATGGAAAAAGGCGAGTGGTCAAAGTTAGTGCTAAAAGAAGACTGCCCGTTTCTCACGGCTCTGCCACCTACCGGGATACATGATATCTATGCTGAGTCATATCTACTCTGCGGAGGTCCCATACATAAAGGGGTATGTAACACCTCCCGGGATAAGAGGAAACTTACCCTAAGGGAATGTTTCTGATAACTTAATCAATACGTAAACGCGGCTGACTTGAAACTGTTTCTAAATGGATACCAGAGTCATAATTTGTATTTGTTACTATAAGCTTTGATTTTGAGCACTTGCCTTTTTTACAAAAATATAAAATAATTAAAGATAACCATAAAATTACTGATAATACACTAAGAATTGGAAAACTTATATGTTTATTTAAATCATTGGAAGTTTCTACAGAATTAATGTCATCTATGATTTGGTTAGATACAATTTTAAGGTCTTTAAGGTTGTCTAATTTGACATTATTAATCTTAAAAGAAGGAAGATTTAATTTACTTACACGATCAATATTGCAACAACTGTCATTAATAATGTTAAATCTAGAGGAAACTGTGGGCAATTTAATAGTAGGAGCAGTTTCTCTTACTAACCTAGTATTTTTACAATATGCTGTACAGTTATATGGAATATTAAGAATGCCTGTACCTGATATAACAATATCTGTCAATGTACTATTTGAACATTCAATGGTAAGTTTTGTTGGGTTTGATTGTACAAATGCCCATTTGTTATTGTTTAATTCATGCCAAATGTCAATGTCACCATGAAGAAATCTATATTGACAATTATCTGGTAACGCAGATTCAGTTTTAGTTATTATATCTATTTCACAATATTGGTTTCCTGATACTGTATAAATTTCAGTCAATTCACAGAGGTAGGTTTTGTAGGATATAATTTTACAGTTATGCAGAGTTTTTATAAATGTGAATGAAGATTTATCTTTACTTAGGGCTAAGAACTGTTCAGTAGGTAAAATCAGAATAAAAGAATTGGGTACCTTTGAGTTATGTGGAATAGGCAATGGAATATTCTTATATAAATTGTACTCTAGTGCACTAACTAAGGGTATTTTTATAACAAATATTAGCTTGTTATCTAAATAATAACAAATTAATTCAGCAACATTAAGTAGAGAATGAATATTATTTATTTCTAAACTTATTGGAAAATCTTTATACTTAGGAACTATCTTAAGATTACTAACAATATCGTCATACAGTTGACGAGGTGTTAGAATTGATGGGTGAAGAGTGTTACTCTTAACAAATAGGAGTGCATTTAATATATCTTCAATCTTAAAAGAAAGGGTGTACAAGTTAGATTGTAGCACATTTAAAACATTTTCAAATCTAATTTTAAAGCTAATAACTATTACAATATTTGATATATTGTTATATGACATAGTCATTTTGTCTATGACGTCATTCAATTTTGCTTGATTGATATAGATTTCGTGTAGAGAGTTATTAATATTAAATATAGCTGACTGAGAGACAATAATGCTTTCTTTGACAGCATCGGTTATCTTTTTTTCGTTTGTAAATAACTTTTGAATAGCGTTGTAATAATTTTCAGCGTCATCTTCATCTAAGGTACCAAATATGTGTCTAAAAATTACACCAATATCAGAGACCCAAGCGGATCGTTTAGAAAAGTTATTAGAAATTATATGAGAGAATGAATCAAAATCGCGTAGAATATCCGCATACAATGAGTCTAGAGGAGTCAACATATTTTGGCACTGATTTTCGTCAATTTTTTCGTTTTCTCGACATTGTAATCGTATTATACTGAACGCGTTATGAATGTTTTCAATATGGCTCTTGAAAATAGACACATCTATAGGAATAACAACGTGGAATTGGTCATTTACCACTTTTAGAGTGCCAACTGGATCGAAGAGTATACCTGGACCCTGGGTGATGTATTCAACATATTGGTTTTCGCTGGTTGCCGTGATATAAACGACCTCCAGTCTGTAATTATAAGTCATAATAACGAAGTTAATTATGCGTTGCAAATATAAATAATATACTAGTCTAAGTATTTAAATGTGCCGGTTTTACTTCATCGAAATGGTGTTTGACGTGACGTCGATTGATCAAAAGAGATAGGGTGTTTTTGTCATGAAGCTTCACAATTTTGTACGGGCCCTTCCAAACAGCTGATAAAGCCTTACGTAATCTAACATGGTTTCGTAAATAAACGTGATCACCAACTTTGTATCGAACTTCGCGAGTGCGTCTATCATAATATGCCTTTGACCGTTCTTTTGAATCTCTAATATTTTGAAGTGCCTTTTCACGGGAAATTTTGAGGCGATGTTGAAGCATTTTGATATATTCAGGATAGGTTGTATCAGTGGTAGATTCGAAAACAGAGTCAGGTATATATGGCTTGTGACCAAAGATGAGTTCATAGGGTATAAAGGGGGTTGTAGTATGGATGCTGCTATTGTAGGTTAACATGGCAGTATAAACGAATTTGTGCCAATTAGTTTGATTTTCGTTGACATATGATTTTAAATATTCTTTAAGGGTTGAGTGACTTCGTTCAAGTGCTCCCTGTGTCTGAGGATGGTAAGGTGTTGACCAGATCTGTTTTATTTTTAAAAAATTCACAGGTTTTTTTAAATAAATCTGCAGTAAAATTAGTTCCCTGATCTGTAAGTATAGTTTTGGGAATACCAAAAAGGGATATAAAATGTACTAAGCATTCACATGATTCTTCTGCTGTTGCATTGGAAATAGGATAAGCGATGGAGAATTTGGTCAGATCATCTTGAAGGGTAAGTATAAATTTAAGTTTTTGAAGTCCGGCTTCCGGTAAGGGTCCAACTATGTCAAGGGCAATTCTCTCAAATGGACGAGTAGAACTCGTTGTAATCTGCATGGGCGATCTGTTAATTCCGCGAAAGGCCTTATTTGACTGACATAGAGCGCAATTCTTTACATAATTCTCTATGTCAGACCTCATATTCTTCCAGTAATAACGTTCTCTGATACGGTCAAACATTCTATTCGAACCGAGATGCCCTGCTATGGGAATATTATGATTTTCTCTAAGAATTTTTGTAATTTCTGTGGGTACAGGATATATAATAGTATTATGATGTATATTGACTTTAATATTAGTGTTGTTAAATAAATACATAAGCATGCCGTAGATTTTAACACAAGAGTGATGTTCAAATGTGCTTTTAAAGTCTGATATTGCTATTTAATTTATGTCGCCACAGAGAATGATGTCATCTCTAGCTGATTTTAGGGTTTTAAATATATCAACATATGTGCAATTATCGAAATAATGGACTTTTGTGAATAGTAGATAGTAGGCCTTTCCCTTTAAATCTATTTTTTTAAATGAATGGAGTTAGTCTGAGTATTCGTTATTGGAATTCGTGGGTATGTGTTCTCTTGTTTCAGGTATTTCTACAGGGGTGGAAGAATTTGGAGAATCTATGGGAGTAGGAGGAGTTACCGGTTCAATGTTTATATTTTGTTCGTCGAAAGGGCTGGCATGTAATGCACCCAGATCAATTAGTCCATCAAGGACTTCTTGGGGAATTTCCAATTCTGGGCTAGGATTATTTATACCACTGGTAGAGGGTTGATCTTGGGTTATTGGATTAACGGGGAATCGAGACAACGCGTCGGCATTACTATTTATTTTTCCTTTCTTATATTCTACCTCATAATCGAATTCTTCGAGTTTAAGTCTCCATCTCACTAGTTTGGAACCTGGATCTTTGCAATTAAATAACCACTTGAGTGGACGATGGTCAGTGATAATTTTGAATCGATGGCCGTATAAATAAGGTCTAAAGGTTTTGGTTCCAAATAGTATTGCTAAGCATTCCTTCTCAGTTACGCTGTAACTATTTTCGGCTTTATTTAGGGTTCTTGATGCATATGTGATCGGGTGATCATTGCCTATTGGGCCTTGAGATAGTATAGCTGAGATTGCAAAGTTAGATGCATCGCATGTTAAGACAAATGGTTTACTGAAATCGGGATAAGCTAAAATGGGAGCAGAAATTAGAGCGTTTTTTAGACTTTCAAAAGCTAATTGTTGTTCGTTTTGCCAGTTGAATGGAATATTTTTTTTTAAAGATTAGTGAGAGGCTTAGCTATTTTGGATAGATTAGGTATAAAACGGCGATAATATGAAACTAGCCCCAAAAATGATTTTATGTCTTTAGGACATTTGGGCAATGGGAATTCAGATACAGCTTTGGTCTTTTCTGGATTTGGTTTTACTCCTTTATCTGTAATAATGTGGCCAAGATATGATACTTCTTTACGAAAGAATTCACATTTGTCAGGTTGAAGCTTCAAATTAAATTGACGTAGTCTTTCAAAGACATCGGACAGGTTTTTTATGTGAAGGTCAAGGTCAAATTAGTGAATAACAATGTCATCCAAATAAACAAAGCATTGCATGCCTTGTAAGCCAGATAAGACGGAATTCAAAAGCCTTTGGAAGGTTGCAGGTGCATTTTTGAGTCCAAAGGGCATTTGAGTAAACTCGAAGTGTCCTTGCGGAACTGAGAATGCAGTTTTAGGGCACCCTTATCTGCCATTTTTATTTGGTGGAATCCAGAGGCCAGGTCAAGAGTGCTAAAATATTTGCATTTGCCTAATTGGTCTAAAATTTCTGAAATATTTGGTATCGGGTAAGAGTCGCCTATAGTAATATCATTTAGCTTGCGGTACTCTATAACTATGCGCCATTTGCGTTGACCTGATGCATCAATCTTTTTTGGAACTATCCAAATCGGCGAAGACCATGGAGACATTGAGGGTTTAATTATGCCTTCATCAAGCATTTTACTAATTTGAGATTCCACTTCTTGTTTATGGACTTCTGGGAATCTGTATGATTTTGTATTAATTGGAATAGTAGAAGAAGTAATAATTTCGTGTTGTAAAGCGTCTGTGGTAGTTAGTTGATCACCGGGAAGATGAAAGATAACAGAGTAAGTGGAACAGAGATCGTATAAAGCATCTGCTTCTTCAGAATTTAGGTGGGAAGCTCGTAGTTGATTTAGCACTTGCTCAGTTCGATTGAGAGTATTGTTTTGATTTATTTCAGAATGCGACGTATGGTAAACTGTACTTTCTTGAGGTTTATCTAAGGGTAAAATTTTTATTTTCAGATCTGAGTCAACGTGTATTGGAGATACGGAGATATTAACGACAGATATATTTATTCTAGAATTGCGCTTTACTTTTACTATGCAATTCGCTATCAGAAGCGAATCGGCTATGTGTTGGTCAAGGACAAGGCCTTCTTTAATCTCAGGGTTAAGCACAGAACATTCTATTACCGCTTCTGTTCTAGGTGGAATAGTGTAAGTTGGTTCACAAAATTTCAACACAACTTTAATTTTATTTATAGTTAAAACGTTTTCTACGTAATCTATTTTGCAATCAGAGTAAGCAAAAAGGTCATTGCCAATTATCCCATCGTATGGAAAATCTATTTTGGGGATTATATGAAAATTATGGTTCAGCGAGTTAAAATTGATTGATATATGTCCTAAAGAATTCATTAGATTTTTTGTAGATCCTAAACCATGGAAAGTTATAATATGATCGGTAATTAAAGGCATTTTTTCAATTACGTTTACTTTCAAAAAACTGATAGAGGCGCCACTATCAATAAGTAATTTAAGAGGTCTGCTAGAAACTGAGGTCAGTACTTCTATATAAGGTAAGTATTTTTTTGTGGAATTTATTGTAACACTATATGCTTCAAATGACTTTTTTTCTTTTTCAGCAGCTGTACAAGATTTTGATTTACATTGGGGTATATCAACAGGTGGAAATGGAATAATGACAGAATCAGAGTTTTGTTTGTCAAGGCCACTATAATTATTCGTATTACTTAAACAAAGAGATAAGACACGGAGTCCAAAAATTGCGATAAGAAAGTTATATTGCACTGGTCTCGAGACTGGACGACTTAATAATATAATAATGCGATAACGCTCTATGATCTAATATAAAATGAGTACTAACTAATAAACACTTTATCACTTCTTTTACTTTTAGATTCGGTTTTACGTAATTTCACTAGCACTGATCTGATCTGAAACGGAGGCGTACCAGGATTTTTGTTTTTAAATCCCTTAAGCTGCCACCAATGTTACACGGCACTTATGATGAGTCTTTTTAAAAAAAACGAATTTATAATTTCGACACTATATTGACCCAAATACAAAATTACGATAAATTCAATTGGTACATAAAATAATGGAAAAAGGCGAGTGGTCAAAGTTAGTGCTAAAAGAAGACTGCCCGATTCTCACGGCTCTGCCACCTACCGGGATACATGATATCTATGCTGAGTCATATCTACTCTGCGGAGGTCCCTTACATAAAGGTGTATGTAACAGATCGATCATGGATGTATAAGGATTCGCAAAGAGTATTATTACCGCATTCATGATAAATTTTTCCTCGTATGAATGACAGCGCTCGTATTTCGTGTGGCGAATAAGATTGATTGACGTCATCCCCTACTGTCGACTTCTCGCGTTGTTTGTTGGCAGTGTGCGCTTGATGCACAGATGTCGCCAATACTCTGCATATTAGCTTTGATATTGACACGGCCGTGTTTTATACTGCGTAACACCTGTTACGCAGTATAAAACACGGCGCAGTATAAAAAGGCAAATTTAATAAACCCTTTCTACCTAGAAAGGGTTTATTAAATTTGCCTTTTTCCTCCTCTTTACTATTACTCTAAGCATACATTGTTATAATTTAGGAAAGGATAATTATCTATAGTATATAAAGCGGTGGCGTATGGCTATATCAGTAACAAATGAGATTTATAATGTCCAATAAGTAAGAGAGATCAGGGTAGGCTTATATGTTATTAACATTAGTAGGTACCAAATTTACCGATTTGTTATATAATTTAGTGAATAATGGCTGTTAATTAGGTATTTGTTTTATTCTATGCTTCTGCTTTTGTTTGGGCTCACAAATTTAAGAGATTTTTATTTAAAGACAGTAGACATTAAAATGTAAGGTTTTATAATGCTTTCTTTCTGCTTAGACTTCATCAATTATTTTATTAATGTCTTTGACTGTGTTAACTACACCAACTAAGCAATAGGAGTCAAATAAACCAAGGTATTAATATTATCAGACATTTCAACCGTTTCAAAAAAATAGAATTATTTAATTATATTAAATAATTATATTTTATTGACACACACAAACAAACTATTAACATTAACCATCAATTACGTAAATGTAGTTTACAAATCATTATCACCGGGGATATCGTTGACGCAGTTATATCGAAAACATATAAAACAGAGGCCATCATTTTATTGATAATAACTTCATGACGGAATATATTGTTGCCATTTGTATACCTAAATAAATTGCGGAAAAGGATTGCATTAAACGCAAAATTGATGTAACCAAAATACTTTTATTGTGTACTCAATGATAAAATTGCTTTACATGTTTATATTATTTTTTTATTTTCATGTGATAATTAAGACTCTCGGATATAATAATAATAATATCAGCCCTATATAAAACTGTCCCACTGCTGGGCACGAGCTTCTTCTCAGTGTGAGAAAGGTTAGGCTAGAGATAGGGTTAGGCAAAGTTCACCATGACTCACCACGCTGGCTTAGATAAAGCAAACTGTTATCTGAACCTAGCAACTAACTTAAATGTAGCTTTAGTAACTTAATAAACTCACTCACCAATTGAGTAATAACAGTTTGCTTTATTTAAGAATCCGGGACACATAAACGCAAATTTACGCCACGTGATGACGAAGCAGTATATAGTATCATTATTTAGTTGTAAATTATCATACTGCCGTAGTTTAAACAACCGTTGCCGTAGTTTGTCTTTGAGAGGCCAGTCAAAGAAAATTCATCCGTCATTACTTTCACTTGATCAAGGAAGCGTATAATCTGAAACCTACCACGGCCCTTGTTTATACGACTGAAGTGATTTATATTACGTTTGATGTAGAGCTGGCAGATGGTCAGTTCAAAGGCGGTATATTGGGATATTTTTATATTTTTAACTTTTTGTTATTGGGTTTGTCTGTTAATTTTTTTTTAGTAGCAGCCATGAGTTTCGTTTTGTGATTGACTGCTTTAGACTAGCCCTCTATTCATCTTATTGATCTGGACCTATACCCATAGCTGGCAAAATGTGGATGTAAAACACCTTCAAAGATATCGTGAGACAGTTCATATATGTCTTTTTCTAATATTGTTTTCCATCAAACATAAACGTGTCGTTGCCATTCCTTTGTTAAATTCTAAACGATAACTAAAATTTATGTGACTACCTTTAATAACCATCTTGAATGAAATCAAGCAAACAATATCAAGATTTCTATAAAGGTAAGGGTGACTTTAAACGACTTCAGCGGTCATCAAAAGTAATTGAATAATAGAAAAAGTTCCGAATAACCATTTTCTATAATACCGTGCTCTTAAAAGAATGGCTTTTAGCTAGAGAGTTTGTTTAATGGGAGCCTTTTGGGATATTGTCAATATTTATCCTTCGTGCTCAATTGGTCCAAAGTCTTCGCTGAATTTTTTTCCTTATGCTCCATTTAATTTTATAGCTGAGTAAGTAATATAGAATTTGATATGTGCTAGGCACGCGCGTGGATGAAACGCATTGGTGTGTCAAGTTATACGTAATATATAAGTATAAATTATATGTTTAACAATTGTCGCGTGATTTAGTAACAAACATAGGAACATCAAAATATTTATATTTATATTTTTAGCAGAATGATAAATATATAACTGCTATGACTATTATAAAACTGCTATGACGTTGTTTGTACTTTGGAGATATTTTCGAAAATCTCATTGTGATCAACTAAAAATTGCAATCGCAATAAAAGCCGCTGAATTCGAATTCATCGTTAATAGGAATGTGTTTTCTACCTATCCTCCTTATTCTAACACCATATATCCTACAATGACATCGCTCGCTGAATAAGTCGCCCAATTACCTACTACATTTCCTTGTGTCACGACGCAATTCACACGTCTGTGTTTTCAACCTTTGGTCTGGCAACCGTTCAATTAACATGGATACAAGGACTTCAGCGATTCTCTCAATTGTTTATTTAATGTTTGTGATATAATTCCAGATAGTAGTAAACAAACGAGGTTTAAAGAGAGTTCTTCTTTCACGGTAGGCAGCGGCTTTGCTGTGACCTGACATTGCTGAAGTCCATGAGCAGCGGTTACCACTTTCCATCAGGTGGGCCACTTGCTCGTCTGCCACCAATAGCAATAATAAAAAAAATAAAAAAACTAATGAACACCAATCATTGTATTATTCACTAGTATTTTTCCACTCATTAGTCTCCTATGATTTTAACCTTTTAACTACACGTTTTATATTTTTTTATTATCGACTTCAAAAAAAGGAGGAGGTATTAAATTCGTCTGTATTTTTTTTTTTTTATGTTTGTTACTTCGTTACTTTCGACTGGGTGAACCGATTTTGATGATTCTTTTTTATTTGAAAGCTGGTGCTTCCCGTGCGATCCCATTTAATTTTTGATCAATATTTGACCATTCGTTTTCGAGTTATACTTAATAATGCGTATTTGGCTACATTGATGATGTTCTCATGTTTGGCAAGGTTCACTAAAAACCGAGAAATAAACAAAATTTTAACAAAAAAGAAAATCGACTTCAAATAAGAATATTCTAAAACTTAAAATGCACTAAAAAGTTAATAAATAATTGCATATTCTTGTGAATAATTAAATTATTGTTATTATTGGAGTCGGTGTCAGCCAAGGTAGGTTTGTAACTAATTAAACATGAGATGTCTTACTATAATCATAACATAACATTGGCATGCACAATTACACACGTAGACGCAGCACGCGGCGCGGGCGGCTGACACCGACTCCAAAAATAAAAATAATTTAATTATTCACAAGAATATGCAATTATTTATTAACGTTTTAGTGCATTTTAAGTTTTAGAATATTCTTATTTGAAGTCGGTTTTCTTTTTTGTTAAAATTTTATTTATTAGGATAGATGTGCATAAAAGGACTTTACTACTTACATATACTTACGACTGCATGTGTATTAGAAAACAAGTCATATCTTTGTTGTTAGGAACCGTTGAAAATCTCAACTCATCGTAACGTAAAGCCGAAACAAAAAAAACTATCAAACGAACTCGCCACGGGGGATCGTGCGGTTTTATTGAAAATATCGAGCATTCAGTCAATATGTGCTGAAGTGAGCGCGGATTACTGAGATTGTTATTTATTGAAATTGATCCCGTTAAGTTTCCACTCGTATTTATAATTATTTTACTGTGTTTGATTTGTGTTGATATAAAGTTTTTATAATATAGGTATTAATATTTGTTTGATTTAGTTATTGATCATAAATTATCGAGTATAAAAATTACTTTTACTACAGTATTTGCAGAAATGTTTGCATAGAATTTTGCGATATTTATTTATTTAGGCATCTATAACATATAGTCAGATAATTAACAAAATAATGCTGGATCAAAATGAATGTATGTTAGATTAGACATACACCCTGCTGATACATAGACTTCCAAATTCCACGCATACGTCATGAGCAAAAAGTAGTTACATATTAATAAACTTCAAAGAAGAAAATGGAATACGAAAAACAGTTCATTGTTTTTTCAGTTTAAATAAGTGTTTCTCGAGCAACAAGCAACTATGTAAATTCTATTCGCATTTCGCGACAAATGGCATTGTACACAAGAACAATGAAACGGTTTACTAAATGGGAGTGCTGTGAAATACATTATGTAACAACAAAGAAAAAGAGCCTTAAGAAATGATGCGTTGCCATTTTTATGAAATTTAGTGTAAGTTCCTTTGCAAGTTAAAAGCTTTATGCAATCTCTACGAGGCGACGGCGACGTGCAAGAATACATTGCACGGTAGCAGTAGAGTGAATACCTAACAGTGTTGAACATTAATCCTCAACACATTGCATACCTAGTACGTCTTTGCCTAGTACATATAATATACAGTGGACCTACTAATAGAAGAAGAAGAAGTGAACCTACATCCCCGAACGGCTAGACAGAGGGATAGACATACATATATATCATCCACATATTGCCAACTTTAATTTTAGGTTCCACGTGCTAGAGAGATTTCTTGACAGGAAACTTAATAACATTATGAGCAGCGATAGCTCAGTGGGGAGACCAACAGACTGCAATGCAGAGGGTCTCGGGTTCGAACCCACGTCGCGCACCTCTGACTTTCGGAAGTTATATGACTTTTCGAAATTATGTGCGTATTGATTGACAATTATGGCCTGCTCCGTGCCTCGGAAAGCACGTTAAGCCGTTGGTCCCGGCTACCATGAACATCTATGGCAGTCGTTATTGGAAGAGTGTCGACATAAAAGATCCCACTGGGTCGAAGTGTCGCCGGTCTGCACTTAGTGGCCCCCAGATAAGATAAGATAATAACATTATGTCCGACCCGGGCATCAAACTTGAGACCATTATGCACAGCAGTCTTACATGCTCTACCGTTGCGCCACCGAGGCAGCCAAACGTATAGGACCCGCGGCACCAGTATATACCAAAAAACATTTCAAACGTCTGATATCACATTATTATTCTTAAACATTCACGTAGCTAATATAAACATTTACATTGACTTGAATATTTTACTGTAATATTGACACAAAGAGTTCTAGTACATGATCATTTTTTTCATTTCTTAAGCGGGCACTGAAATATCCGAACCATTTGTAAAGGACGTTGAACCTAAGGATCTTGCGTTTTTCTTAAACACCAGGTTCTTTATATAAGCTTTCTAACTTGACCAGTTTATAATTTCGTAGAAGGCCTAAATCATATATTATGCATGATGTGCCTAATAAAGTGAAACTTTTACGGTCATGGAAAATACTGTAAGGAGCTTATATATAATTATAAGTGGAAATCTAAATTATCATAAAATTGTAAAATGTGTTGTATAAAGTGCATTTATTGCAAAATTTAATAAATATAATTTATTTTATCCTATCTTCCTAACTAATATTATAAATGCAAATGTGAGTTTGTTTGTTTCTTACCCTTTTACGCTTTAACTACTCCACCGACCATCATGAGATTTTGCATACACACTATCACCGGTACAAAAAATGACATATGCTATGAAAAGGCATAAAAAATACTGTTCCCCAGGGATAGACATTTTTTAACAAGATCTACTCTTCGCATCATTTCTTGGCTAGCTGGTCGATTTAAAAAGAAAGTTGTTCTAAATTGCTGTAGAATCTCTGAGAATTCTTTGAGCTCTGGTGAGGTAGCGGAGCAATTGCGACGCATCGGGCTTGAGTGATCCAATATGTGATTTCAAACCTTCTCGTATTTATTTGTGACTTATTGTGATATGTTTTCTATTATGTTAGCTGTCTCTACAATAAGTGTTAAGCCGTGATTTCCTGCTTTAATATCTTTAATATGACATATGCTATAAACCACGTCAACTCTTTGATATTATTTCTTTGGGTTGCACTTTAGAACTCATAACTTTTTATTCATGAAATAAACTTACGCACACAGTAGTATCGGGCTTATTAATTCCATTGAAATAATTATAATTGTTTATGAATGTTATATTTCTCGCATATTGGTCTCAACTATATTTCTAACTATTTATTTAAAACATACGTTGGCATTTTGAAAAATATTATAGCGAACTCGCGCTTCTTCCATTAAAACGAAAATAATTCTCTGGCTGTAACCTCAAATATTGTTTTGTAAAGTGACCTAAATATAGGTACACTTTACGTAAATATATCCATCCGTTGGTCTACAGTTTATACTGTTACACAAAGACAAAAGAAAAATTAGGACATTTATTTTGTAAGCTAGCTGCGCGAAGGATTTCTTTATCCTGATACTAAAGCATTTTATAAAACAGTTTTCTAATTCGACTTTATTGTATTAGTTGCTAGAAGGATTATTATACTTCCTTGGAAAAATTGCCAAGGTTTTTTGGATGTACAAGAACTAAAAAGACGATACGATGCTGTTGCTGGTACAGTCCGAAACATAAGTTACTGAACATTTAACAAATTTGTAAATGTTTTTTTATGCTTGTCAATAATGAAATGTCAACGATGAAAATTTGTAAAGTTGTTTTAAAAGGACCTATTTATGTCGCTGACAGTACAATACCAGACGCTGACAGTATAGTACTACGTGGAGAAAACTTTGTAATGACATGATAATCATACCATGTTAAAGAAGAGAACTTCTATTTATTGACTAGAAAATTCGTATTTTTAATAAAATATAAACATATTTGTCATGGCTGACAACTCTAATTTAAGACAAGTTTATAGGAAAACGGACAACATTCGCAATCAAATTAACACTCAGCAGTTTCTTGTAGAACCAATTGCAAAACTCTGACAAGAACTTACGACGACGTGACGATATTATAACTTAGTGCTACGTACATCTATACATATGAAATGCTTTGTCCTGAATGACTGAATGACGGATCAACGCACAGCCTAAACCGCTGATCGTAGAGACCTGAAACTTGGAGGGCTTGTTCTTTGTATGACGTAGGCATCCGATAAAAAAGGATTTTCCGGAATTCTGCTCCTAAAGGGGTGGAAAAGGGGAGCAAAGTTTGTATGGGACAACGTGATTCCTTGGTCCAATCTACTTCAAATTTTGCATCAACATTCTTTAACAGAATTGATGAAAGATATGTTTCGTATTTTATTAAAATTCATCCCCTAACGGGGTTAAAAAGGGGTAGAAAGTTATTTTGGAGGTGATTTGTTTCGAAGTTAATATCAATACTCTGGGCCCGGCCTCAACAATAGACACGGCTGGTCGCCTACCTGCTCCTGCGCTCCACTCGGCCGCCGCGCGCCGGTGCTGCGCGGCCAGTCGATAGAACACTTCACCGCGGAGCGCATATCAGTCGGGCTTCAGCCGGAGTGTACGTATTTATGTAATACTCGTATAAGACGCCTAGCTGAACCAAAAACCTGTGTAAAAGTTTAATCTGTGTTATATAAGGCACATATTAATGTAGAATTTTGCAATTCTGTTAAATCGATAAAGTACATTAATTGTAAGTACATTTATAAGGGCAATGATGAGGCGGCTTTCGTGCTAGAAAACAAAAAGTAAACGAGGAGAGTCTGTATTTATTCCTAGGATTCCCCAACACCATCAAATTACCCCTTCGAATTCAAGAGAGTGCAGTTTCCCATCAGTCTGCTTCGCAATAACCATAAACAAAGCTCAAGGTCAAACTCTTAAGGTAGCGGGAGTAGACTTGAGAGATAGTTGCTTCTCCCACGGCCAGTTGTATGTGGCATGCTCCAGAGTAAGCGCACAGAGTAGCCTGGTGATTCTAGCACAAGAACGGGAAAAAAAATTGTTTACAAAGAAATACTGCGGTATTTAGATTTCGTTGTAAAAAGATAATACCCCCGTGTAACTTTCACCAGATCAAAGGAACTTCGTGTTCATAAAATATAACAAAATTTTATTTTATTTTCATATTTATTTAACCTCTAAATCCCGACACTCTCATAAAGATTGTTATATTTTTAACTATTTATACATTTATCATAATAATTTATGTTATAACAAAATTAATAACGTAAAAACCAATTAAACTGCTATTTCATTTCATTTATTCATTCAATACATTTTGGGTATTACATGATTACATTACAAAAAAGTTATTAAATTAGTACCACCAAAATCTGCCTGAGGAGGCGTATGAACGTGTCGTCGAGTAATAAAAAAAAATATATAATAATTATGAAAACATTAAATTATCAAATTACATATCTAGATAAGAAATCAATAAAATGATATCAATTCAATTAAAATCTCATGCCTAACTAATTAAAAATACATTTAGAAATATAAATTTATATGTCATTAAAAGAAAAGTTCAAATAAATTATAAAAATAAATTAAAATGTCACCAGGTAAGAGTCAAAATAAATTAAAATATTAAAATGTAATTCATTAAAATATCACTTATTTAAGATTATTGGCATTCAAAAAATCACTAAGACTATAATAGCATTTCTCCGTCAAGATCTTTCTAAATTTATTTTTAAATATTTCTATATTATACAGCTTTATGTTACATGGTATTTTATTATAAATTTTTGGCGCTATACATAAGAGCCTTTTGCTCATCAGACTTGTTTTTGCGCTATGTAAACATAATCTGTTATCGTTGCGTCTATTTCGCTTCACAACATCTGATAAGCGCTGAAATAATTGAGGATTTTTGTGGACAAACAATGCTATCTCCAGTATGTATAATGACGGAAGTGTCAGGATGTTGTTCCTGATAAAATAAGCCTTACAACTATCTGATGACTTCAGACCATACATGGCTCGTACGCACCGCTTCTGGATTTTAAAAACCATTATGCTGTTTGTGGAGTTGGCCCAAAAAATGATGCCATATCGTAATATTGAGGCAACAAGACCATGATAAGCCGTAAAGACAGCATCAGTATGATTACTATTAGAACCATTTTCGACTTCTACGCGGACGAAGTCGCGAGCAAAAGCTAGTACGTAATATAATAAATACGGTTATGCATAAGGCCTAACATTTGGTTTTCAGGCTATGCAAAGTAATTAGTGGGTTTCCTGTCAAAATATTTGTCACAACGGAATCTCGAAGTGCGTTCAGTAGTCGACAATAAACTGGCTTCCTATACTATTGACCTAAAACCATACCTGGCAAAATGTGGGTGTAAAACACCTTGGCATACCTCTTGGTGTGAGTTATCTTGGAGACTAATTGTGATAAACAAAATGTTTTAAAGAAAATAAATTTAAAGTTCATTTATTCGGACGAAAATACGAATTACTTCAGCGCGCCATGCATTTCCTTAAATTTCCAAGACTGATCTTTAAAGTCTACGATGACTGTTCTTAGTATATACATTATACAAAATAATTTAACAGAACTTTGGCTCTCCCGTCTGACCTAAATAACCAAAATTTAACTTTAGTTGTCTGCAGCAAAAGTATAATTTACTTGTAACAAACGTTTTATTTACTTCCTTTTCTTAAGTATTCAGCATAACAAGTACAAATAAAAATCAAAATATGTCATAATTGCCACATAGGTTAAAGTTATTTGAGACTAGAACAGTTCTTTTTCTGGATGAAAGATACCCTATGTCTTTTTCTGTACCCCTGACAACGTGTATGCGAAACATGATGATAGGTTAAGTAGTTAAATCGTGAAAACTTAATCAACAAACTTACATTCGCATTCATAATATTAGTAAAGATGAGTAAATAAATACATAAACAAAGTGTTACTTCTTAAGGAATGTGAATTTTTGAAGCGCAAGGCCTAAAGACTTGACCTGTAATTTATGCCTCCCTGAGAACAAATTTATGTGCTCGAAGGGGTGAATGTGACATTAGGATGCAGAACAACGCGGTAATTGTGATAACGGAACCTGCTGCTTTTTGTGCTGTTGATTTAATGGAGTGTTAATGTGGAAGAAGCAACAAAATAAATTACTGCGGCATTCGTTGTGAGTTACCGGGAACTTATAGCTATCACAGTTAAAAGGCGTGAGATTAGGTATGTATTTTGATACGTAAATACGATATAAAGTATCACTTCATTTGTCTACGAAGGGGTACCTTAAAGTGCCCCACATTTCAACAGCTATGGTTTTAGGTCCTATGTAAAAAAAGGTGAACTTTTCATTTATGATGACATAGTTCCTCATTACATCAATTTTTCGCTTTTTCTTCAAAGCTAACTTTAGCATGGTTTCAAAGAGGCATTCCGCGGAGTAATTTACTTAACCGTTGATATAAAACATTTTCTCTAGTCTGTTATTAACACAATAACCTACACGAAATTGGAACGAGATACCGTAGATGTCGTTGCACCAATAAGACAAGACAATAAGACAGCAGGCAAACTTGACAACTCACAGGACAATGGACCTGTCTTTGTACAATCGCACCAATGATATCCATGTAGTGAGAATGTTATTTGTGGTTAGCTATTGTGTACCTGACAAAGACCAACATGAAAAGTTCTTGACTGTAAGAAACAGAAAATAATTAGTTGCAACAAATGTTATAATACTAATATATATCATTATGCATATATCTAGTGATTTGTCACTTTTATAGTAATGGACTAGTTTTTCGCGTGGTTGCGCGGGCCGCAAGCGGCCCACGAACAGTTTGATTTCATCAAAAATCCCCCGAAGCGAAAAATTACTGATGACCCCTGTGACCTTTTCTGAAAAGATCTCGTCGACCTGTATGACATTTGTTCTAACACACCCGCCTATCTCTAACCGTTTCGGAGATATTAGAGCTCAAAGTTTGTATGGCGTCCATATTTTTTTGTATGGAAGCCATGTTTTTTTCGCACCTCCTAAAAGATGGCAGGGTTTTAGGACGATTTTGTTCAAGAACGACTGCCGTAGATATCACCGTTTCCGAGATCCGATGGGGTACCACCACCAAGAGCTGACCTTCCGAAGGTCAGGCTTTTTTGGGCCTTTTGAACGATTCGCTATACGACGTTATATTTACTTATTCGGATTCAGGGACCTTGAAAAATGGGGGTCAGCGATGACCCCCGTGACCTTGATAATGACCTTTTCTGGAAAGATTTCGTTGACCTCTATGATATTTATTCGAACACACCCCGCCTAGCTCCAACCGTTTCGGAGATATTAAAGGTCAAAGTTTGTATGGCGGCCATGTTTTTTTGTATAGAAGCCATGTTTTTTTTCACCCCTCCTAAAAGTTACCAGGGACGTAGTGCCACAGATATGGGAAAAATAGCTAGCATGCGAAATACATTTTGTTGAACAGTTCTGGTGATAATATAAAAAGATATTATATTTCTGAGAGCATCCACAAAATACCTTCTGATTTTAATGATTCTGTTATCGATTAGTATGACACATTTTAGCATAGATTCTATATCGAAGTATCTGGCGTGGTATCATAGTCCGTCTCTCTCGTATAATGCATTCGGTAAAACTTAAGATAGCCATGAAAATATTATACATGATTAGATTTTAACACCTACTTGTTGCTTGCTTGAAAGCTCGTTAAATTAAAGTATCGGTATTGTAACAACGTTAAATTTGTCTAGGGCCTAGACAATTCCCCTTGGCATTACGTATCTTAATCTTGAATACGTCACATTGTTGTTTAGTGCCCAAAGATAGTCAAAAACTCTGTTATCTATAGTCAGATAGTTAAAGCCCTAATATATTCTGCGAGATCATAACGTTAACTGCGAAATGTAATTGTCTGAGACTGAGAATTGCCAGTTAAACTACCTATTCTTTGAGATGTAGGCTTTTTTATTGCTTGATGTGGCAGACTAGCCGGCAGCTCACTTGACATATCTCTATTCACTAGTAGAAGCCATACGTACCTACGGCACATATTCAAACGAAAAATTTAGGCACTAAAGCTCCCAGAGCTAGAATTCAATAGTACTTATTAATTACATGTAATAGACAAATAGGCCATAATGCCAGTAAAATAATTAATAGGATTCAAATCACTACGACCTCATTTTGTGTCGAAGTAGACTGTGTTTTCAAAGTGTAACAATACCTACTGCAAATCGGTTGACATGCGCTTAGTGAGCTTATGACGATATTATCTATCACTCTCTTCCTGAGATACTTATTTTTTATTAAAAAAAAGGAGGTACTAGGAATAAATTCTGTATCGCGGGGCAGTTTACAAACATTCAAACAACGGACACAAAGAACACCAGACTCGGAACAACCATTTGTTGATCACACAAAGTTTTGTCCCGTGTGGGATTCGAACCCATAACACTCGGCGCAGTAGCAGTGGCGAGGTGACTACTTAAACCATTACGCCATCCGTGCAGCCATTTCACATGGTGGTAAAGTCAACGGTGTTTAGTACATAACTTCGCTTTTTACCGAAATTGTTGTCAGACAACTGGCATTCTCTCATATCCCTTATCATTACATCTCTCTACTTTATCTTGGATGCGCCAGTATCAACAGCATTTACTATTGTCAAAATTTAATTTAAATGTAAAATACATAATTATAAAATATAATTTTACAAATTTAGGCTTGATTTTTATTTTTTATATATTATTATGTTGATTTTATAATATCAGTAGACATTTTATTTTGCGACCAACGATTTATTTTATGCAGAAAATCCGTTGTCTGCAGACAACGAATTTTCTGCATAAAATAAAATGAATTTTCAAGAAAACATTCTGTAAGGATGGCTTCAAAAGGCTTCTTCCGATATGTCCGAATAAGATTGTGGTAGGAAGGGAAGCGGATTTGGCTTTTTGAAACCGCATTGCAATATACAGGCAAAATGTTTAACAGAATTTTATACTAGTTTGGTAGTTGAAAGGTTTCCATTGCATTTCTATTGTTGTACGTAGTTTAAATTTATTTGTTGACTGTTTCTGATCTGTGTAAGGATACGAAAAGATCATGCGACATAAGTCGAGATCAGTGCATGCACTTTTAATTAATTTCTTAAGTTCGTCTGCCTTGAGTGTTGAAATATTGTAGAAGGAATCTATAATAAGTTTGTATGTCAGAAGTCGCAAAGTTCTTAGAAACAAGCTGCTCGAGTTGAAAAATACTTTTGCGTTAGTAAATCCATTAATCGAAAAAGGCTATTGAATCATCGGTACTACTTAAGAGAAGAATTGCAGTTTCTATAACCCACTTCGCTGTATGTTATGAGTTCGAATCCCACAGGGGACAAACATTTGTGTGATCAACAAATGATTGTTGCGAGTTTGGGCCTTCTTTGTGCCTGTTGTTTGTAAGTTTGTAAAAAGAAAAAGAATGGACATGGTATTCGCACCAAATGAAGGAAGTCTTGGACAGAATAATTTACTAACATTAAAATATTGAAGAAATGCGATTTATTCACATGCACAATGTTATGAATTCATCAACACAGATAATCAGAAATATATGCAGAATATATCCACCAGTTACTATAGATTTAGATTAGAGGTATTTAATACTACAGCCATAGATTATTATTTTATATTAAAGAACTACAGCTGTCAAAAGATATGCAAGCGTCAAATTAGCGTCAAAGCATCAAGGTGCTTCTTAAGCATAGTGAAAGCTTTGATTTTCAAAATTGTGGTAATTGTGAACGATTTTAAAGCTCGGAGGATTCGTAACAATGCAATATGATTAGAGGTTATGTGTATTGTAAACGAAGTCAGTTGTGAATAAATATCTAATGCAGCGTTATGCATTTTCAATTTAGATTGGTGTTTGTGTCACTGATACTGGCTACAATAATTATTTGTTCTACTAAATATTTTACAAGCGAAGTTGTCGTAAGTCGAGATTTTCGTGGTATAATCATGTATTTTTTGTAGAATTGCCCTTAGTGGCAGACGAGGTAGCCAGTAGAGTTTATAGTAAAAGCCCATTTACTCGAGGCAAGTTTCTTAGAGCAAGTGTGTATATTTATCTTATTTAGCGAAAGAAATAAGGACAACACCCGTAATAAGAGTTATTTCTGTATCGTGAGGAACTACAAACATTCAAATAAAGAAAATAAAAAACACTCTATATCGGAATAACTATCGTGGACAACACAATTCTGTGTGGGGATCAAATCCACAATAGTCGGTGAACTGGTAGTGGCCAGGTAACCACGTAAATGATTACGCCATCTGTGCAGCCATTGCTCTTAAGAGATTCTAAACGAGAAACGCCACTTACTAATATAGTTGTTTTCTCTAGACATCATAAAGGCAATACCAAGCCAGTGTCGACCGAGATAACCAAATTAACACAGGATCCATCTATTAATATAATAAACCTTTACAAAGTTTAGTAAATGCGTCGATTCTATCCACGGGCTATTGGGATTTTCTCTCAAATTATTGTAACAGCACGAAGTCTGGAACTATGACAATAATATCACGTGGGATCTAATCCATAATGTAATTCCCCTCTACCTACTCTTTATTTGCTTCGACTATGTGAAATAATGTTTCTAAGTACTCAATTCAGTAGACTATTTACGTTATCTGATTGTAAGAAAACGTATTAATGCTTTTCTCAACCTAGTTACATGTATTTAATATTTCAGCCAATGAAACAACATAAGAATAATATGGTTAAAGTCAAAATTGATGGTAAACTGTATCGTGTAATGCGAAACGTAGTGCTAGCACAAAATAAAGCATATGGTTCAAAAATGCATTGCAAGGTATAGTTAAATTTTGTTTTGATTGCCTCGGTAACGCAGTAGTAGTGAAAGTGACTACTGTGCTGTAGGTCTCGGATTCGATTCCCGATAGGTAAAGGTTTTTTGGGTATTTATGACACGACATTTTTGTCAGTAGACGACAAACATCATATATATGCTGACGTTTATCGGCTAGAAGCTGATAAATACCTGGAAAACATTAAAGTTGTTTTGTTACTACGTATCTATTTATTATACCTATATGATTGTACCTATCTAGATTAATTATATACCTTTAATTGATAAACATTGATAAAGTGTCCTTATAACGCACGGATAGCGTAGCGGTCTAAGTGGTCGCATCGCCACTGCCACTGCGCTGAGTGTTGTGGGTTCGATTCCCATACGGGACAAAACTTTGTGTAGTCCACAAATTGTTGTTTCGAGTCTGGTTGTTCTTCGTGTCTGTTGTTTGAATGTTTGTAAAGTCCCCGTGACACAGGAATTATTCCTACGGCGAAAAAAGTTAAAAAAAAACTATAATTAATAATATCTACTTTTTGTTTTCAGGCCTAAACACATTGCAACTTTTGCGAAACGATTTTACGAGTGAATTTATTGACTCGTCAGGAGTAGAAAGATTTCGTGTACAGTTAAGGTCTTCTTCGAGATTCTTCGTTGAGATTTTCCTTGACAATACTATAATGTGGAGTGTGACTTAAATGATTTGATAAGTGTTTTGTTATTACTAGTAACTTATACTCAATAAATACAATTTTATCCGAATTGTTTCCGATGTTTTGTTTGATTTCTGCATAAAAAATGTAATTTATTACAGCATTATTGTAATTTGATTACTGTGCATAATAACTCGGGTTTGATTCACGACTCGCACAAAGTGTTATTGGGTTTGTCATAAAATGTTCACTATATAGTCAAAACTTTTTGTAATTGGATTCATACAACACGATAAAAATTTGTTTTATCATTTATATTACAGTATTTTAGTAGGACTGTGCTATACAGGGTTAAATAAAATATCTGTATCTTTACATCATAATTAACTAATTTTATTCAACCACTTTTGACTAAACCCATTTTTTTTGCCAAAAACATATCATAACAAGTTTCAAATTGTATACCTCCTCCTACATGAAGCCTCTAGCCCCACGGTGTGTCGTTTAAATATACCACTGCTTTCAGTTTTGTCTTAGTCATGCGATTGCAGACACCAATTTCAAGATTTGTATTGTTCTGTGATAAAATGAAATAATTAATTATAAAAATTGGTGAACAAAGATTTAAATTAGTCATGAATATTATTAGTATTTTTCAATAATTAACGTCCTATATATTTTATTATATAAAAATGGCGCAGTTGAATATAAGGTTATGTCATAATATAACGCCATAAAATACAAAACAGCGTAACAGTGAGTGTTGGCAAGTGAGTTATATGTCACCTTTCTGGACATGGTTGTTATCCGACACATAATATCAACATGACATTTGAATTATAATATATTATCACGTACTCATTATATTGAAATGTAATGTGTAAACTCACTCTTCTTAGTGAGGACAAACTTCGAAAATACTTATTATTAGCAATAGTGCTCAATCATTACAATGCAATTAAACAAAAACAAACCTACTCTGCATTAAATAATAATTGCTTTATTTTAAAATTTAGGTCACAAAGTAACATTTATGATCGGCAAAGAGTATTGGTTAGTGAGTTTACTGAAGTTAAATGAACAGTGCATACATATTGTTATGTGCTTTTATGTGTGAGTTTTATTTAGCTTTAGGTAAGAGTTAGATACTGGCTGTACAGTTACTTTGTCTCTTTCTAAAGACTTGTAATTTGTATGACAATATTCGCTAGTAATTTTTTATGGCAACTTTCACGCTATAATTATATAAATTCAAAGAACACCCCGTTAACAATTATCTAATCAAATAATGGAAATTATTTCGCTTTATTTTATTTCCATAAATAACACTGGCGCACATTAAGAGCCATTTCACAAAATTATGCAAGTGAAGTTTAGGTAAATTCCGACTCGCCGAGCGATCGATAAGAAATTTTTTGTCCCATTTAGAATCATCGAACTCACAACACTTGCAGCAGTGGAAGTGGCGAGGCG
The DNA here is from genome assembly GCA_963564715.1 of Catocala sponsa. Classification (NCBI taxonomy): domain Eukaryota; kingdom Metazoa; phylum Arthropoda; class Insecta; order Lepidoptera; family Erebidae; genus Catocala; species Catocala sponsa. Next base: position 9,887,121 of record OY751345.1, on the reverse strand, counting down.
ACCACGTAAACCACTACGCCATTCATGCAGTCAAGGCTTTACCTGTGACCAATACATTTAGAGTTACCAATTATCGTCTAAAATGATTCGTATTCCTGGTATTTCCAAAATGCCTCCGTGGCGCAGCGGTATTGAATGTGACTGCTGTGCATGAGGTCTCGGGTTCGAATCCCGGGTCAGGCCAACAAAAAGTTATTGGGTTTATATATTAAGAATTCTCAATAGTTGCCCGGAGTTAGGAAGTTGGCGGTGTTAGACACCCCCGTGTCTCGGAAAGCATGTAAAGCCGTTGGTTCTGCGCCTGATCTCTCTCCAGTCGTGTCGGATTACCGTCCCATCGGATCTTGAGGGTTAGGGAACAGAGAGTGCACTTGTGTTTGCGAACACGCTTGTGCACTATAATATCTCCTGCGCAGATGGCCAGTCTCCGTTCAGATTGGCCGCCGTGACCGAAATTCGGTCTGGAGGCCATTATTATTATTATTATTTCCAAAAAGCAAAGTATTGCCGAAAGTATTTCATCACTTTTCATATTTCACAGCGGTCGTTGCTTTGAAACGGTTTTAATCATCCGCCTGTCGGGCCGCGACAGTGAGTGAAAAATTGACATTTTGAGCGAGACCTTCCCGCGAGAGCCTAGTTATTATTGGACTGAAATATAAGTCTAGATCGAAAACAATTCATCTGGGATGGTATGGAATTATTTTCAAATAACGAATATTCTGGTTGATATTAAAAAGATAATAATATTATCTACTTTAAATTTTATTGTCAATACCTTATTTGGAAGATAATATTTTCTCTCTTGGTTGACATGTTATGTTAGTTTGCACAGTATTTTTTACAATAGTGTCTGTATATGAATTTTGAGGTTTTCATCATATTTTATCAAATAAAAGTAAATTCTTATTAACACTAACAGTTGAGACTAAATTAAGATATATTTTTATTACAAAAGCTTTTTTTCATAGGTTGAACATTGAAATGATTTGAATTTTAATGATAAACATAACTCCTGTATGCGGGGGACTTTAGAAACATTCACACAAGGGTCACAAACATCGAAACGCTGCACAATCTTACTTTATTTTTATTTCTCATTGTTTTTATTTTAAAAAAAGATAACGTCCGCACTAGGAATAGTTCCTGTGTCGCGAGGAGCTTTATAAACATTTAAAGGCCAAGATTTACACAAAGATCACCCAGACTCGAAACAATTATTTGTGGATCACACAAATTATTGTCCCGTGTGGGGATCGAACCCACAACACTCGACGTAGCAGCAATAGGCGATCACTTAAACCACTACTATCCATGCAGTTACGTTAATGTTGTAATGATTACGACCGCTGTGCACGCGGGCTCGCAAACTATGTTACCACTCTACCAATTAGCTATTTATCGTCACGACGTGTTCAACAAATTTCAACGTTAGAGGCAAGCCTCACCCGTTGCAACAGAGTCATAGTATAGCATTGCCTCAAGTGTTTAGAGAATAAATTTTCAATATGTGATGGGTGTTTTCACCATCTACCGCATAATTATAGAATGTGTCATTCTTAATTATTACAGGTAACGCTAAAAACAATTACCCAATAGTATACAAATATCTTAACTAATATTATAAATGCGAATGTGAGTTTGTTTGTTATGCTTTTACGCCTTAACTTCTCGACCGATCATAATGAAATTTCGCATACACATACATTGACATGGGCTCGTTAAAGGACAAAGGGTACCTTTCATCCAGGAAAAAGTACAGGACGAAGCCACCGGCAAGAGCTAGTAAAATTATAAACTCTTTTACATTTCGCTTCTGTTAATCAATTATTTTATTTCCTTCCTCGATATTTTTACCCTTTTCTTCTTTCTCCGGGAAGAGCAGATGTTGAATTATAAATGAGAAAGTCGAGTATGCCAATTGAACTGAACTAAGTAATGGATGCTACTTTAGTTTTCTTTCGCTTGGCTTATTCCCAATATAAAACTAATAATAGAAATCTGTATACATATTGCAATGACATATTGTGTACCGGATTTATTCTACAATAATTCAACTTTCCTATCTTGACGCAGAAGAAAGAAAACTTAGGGGTTAGTAAGTATTTACTTTAGCTTTATTTCCATGTCTGGAAGTTCTCCATAACTTTCTCGAACTATGGCCTAACCCTTCTCAAATTGAGAAGAGGCCCGTGCCCAGCAGTGGCACAGTTTATGTACTATCGACTTCAGCGACGGATGACCACTCCTAAGGTTAAAATCGCATAGCAGGCCAACACTTGTTACCCGTACCCGTGACACGCCCCTTTCTTTGTTTGAGTTTTTTTACACTTTACATTTGTTTACTGATTCTAAGGCGATACAAACTCAACTGGTCAACATATGCAAGCGAAAATTTTTCTGAAATGGTCATCCGTCGCTCAAGCCGATATACATGGCTGATATTATTATATATTAATTCTATGGCAGTCACATTTATGAACTGTTTGATGCAATGCAGGCATTCAAGTTGATTTTGAACTCGCTGAAGTATTAAACTGACAATACGTTCTTTTTTTTATATATTTTACTTCCACACTAGTAGGTCCTAATAATGCCTGTAGCGCGAGCGCTTTACAAACAACAGACACAAGGACAACACTCAGATTTGGAGAAACTATTCGTTGATCACACAATTTTTTGCCCCGGGTAGTGATCAAATTGACAGCACCGACCGCGACCGCTTAAAGTACTACTCTATCCATGCAGTAAAAGTTTTTTTAAACTGGAATAAACTACAGACATGTCTTCCTCTATTTTACACGTAGGTCACGCCGTTCTCGTGACGCGATAAGCTATTAATCAACAGGTATCTGTTCATATATACACATCACTTATGTTCTGGAACACATTTGTTACAAAGGCAAGCGTTACACAAGTGTTCTATCGCAATACTTCTGTGGTAAATTGCTTTCTTGAGATGAAGTGTTATCTGTATTAATCAAGTATGAGTTAAAATAAACTGTGGTGGCTTAGCTTCTAAATAGTTGAGGCCTAGGATATATTAAGTAATGTAATGTATGAAAAAGCACCTTCTCAGGCCGTCAAAGTAGAGACCTCAACATCGCCTCGGCTGCTATGAGGGCGGTGTGGAGGCCACTGCTCTTAGACCACACGACTGCTTACCATCAGGTGGAGTGTGGTCATTTCTACGAGCAAAAAAAAAATAAAAAAAGTATGGGTGTTTAGGAATTTGCGCCTACTTCGTGGTATATATCAATGGGAAATTCAGATTAATTGCTAATTTTATGACTCATGTCAATTTTGGAGTTTACCGTTACATTACATTTACCTGTTGCCACGTTGAGCAAAGCAAGGGCATAAAACCAATGAAAAGAACGGGCAAGAAACTCACGACCGCAACTTGTTTTACAAATTATATTTGTAAGGAGCTGCAACAATTATACCATTTGTAAAGTAAAAAAGAAAACAAAATATAAATTTTTATCTCTGCCTCTATTAGCCAAGGTTAAAGTATCGATTTCGATATAAAATATTACGTGTAAACAATGTGATGACTGTTTAGAGTAAAAGCCTTTATCAGTAAAAGCTTACCTACTTATTTAAAAAGATCTTTACCGTTGACTACTTTAGGTTGAGTTTGCTACTAAGATATTTATGAAAAAGCGAGTCCAGATCAATCGCTTTGTAAAGTTTAAGTTATAAATTGCGTTTGAATAGACTTGACTTGATTCCACGAATGGCGCAATAGTTTAATTGGTACCTCTCCACTGCCATGCGGGACAAAACAATTGTATAATCCACAAATAGTTGTTCCAGTTCTAACTGTTCTTAGAATGTTTGTAAAGGAATCATTCCTAATATGGGAGCTGTCTTTTCAATAAGAAACAAACATTTGCTGAATTGCAAGAGACATTTTTTTTTTAATAAATATGACTCCCGCACTAGATATAATTTCAAACAACGGACACAAAGAACACCCAGACTTACAACAACCATTTGCGGATCACACAAATTTTTGTCCCGTGTGGGATTCGAAACACTCGGCGCAGTGGTAGCAGCGAGGCGACGACTTAAACCACTACGCCATCCGTGCAGTCAACAATTGTGAATGGCCGCCGGCGCCGGCGAGTCGCTGCAGCACAAGATAGAAATTATATTTAGAACTGCGTTTAACGGTTTGGCTCTTCTGAATTTATATTAAGAACAATTTTTATATCATTATGTTATTGTTATGTTTTGTATTTTTATATTTTAGTAGTTTTTATCTTATCTTAATTTGTAATATCATAATAACTGTGTGCTTCAGTGGTAAATGTTGTGTATACCTGTAATTGGCATATGTATCAGACCGCTTCCATGTACCTTTTTTATTTTTATTTTAAAATATGTATGCTGTTGGTGTACCTAATTAAATAAATAAAAAAAATAAACATAAATAAAACACATTAGTTTATTATGTTGACACACACACAGCTATATAAGAAAACATAATATAATTTTTTATTTCTCGTATAAGGGAAGGAAAATTAGAAAGGACAGAACGATATTACTCTTTGTTTGTAATTTGTCTGGCTCACAGTAATATGGTAGCAATCATCTTTCTAGAGACATAATTATTTCTTTCTTTGTCAAAGGCTTTCCTAGTGATATCATATTGACATAGGTACTTGTATGAACATAATTATAGGACTATTAGAGGCTCTTATAAATGAATTTTTCTCGACTAATTTTCGTTTTTGTCGTGACGTCGGTCGGTGGCCCAGCAGCTGTAGTAGACGCTAGTGCTTTGCATGAGGTCTCGGGTTCGATTCCCGGGGGCAAGAGTGTAACTAAGATTTTAAGTTGCATCATGGGATCTAGAACTGTGCATGTTAAACCGCCATAGGCTTGCCCCTTATTACGTAATACCTAAAAGTTTTGATGACATAATGCATCTATGACCTCCGCTGACACTTTCAAGAATATACAAGCGCGAGTTTATGTATAATATTATTTAGATAATTAGATTTTGCTCGCGGCTTCACTCGTGTAAATGAAGGGTACGTTAGGTTCTTTTAATTTATTATTTTTTTTTATTTTGCTCGTCAAAATGACCACTCTCCACCTGATGGTAAGCAGTCGTGTGGTCTAAGAGCAGTGGCCTCCACACCGCCCTCATAGCAGCCGAGGCGATGTTGAGGTCTCTACATTGACGGCCTGAGAAGATGCTTTTTCACGCCCCGCTTAAAGGATCCAGCATTGAAGGAAGAAGGAAACACGTGCCTTGGCAGAGAATTCCATGCCTTGGTCGTTCGGCAGAGGTATAAGGACCCAAACTTGTTGGTACGCGCTCTAGTCGACTCTACTGTGTAAGGATGGCATCTGAGCCCAGCACGCGTTGTTCTGGATAGGAAAGGGGAGGGCGGGATAAGGTGGAATAACTCTTCAGAGCACTCCCCGTGGTATATTCTGTAGAAACATGCCAATGAGGCAATGTCCCTACGGAGTTGCAGAGGTTCCAGTGAACTCGTGACCTCTGGATCTCCGATGATACGGACAGCCCGCCGCTGTAACCTGTCGGGGGCGTCCAGCAAGTACTGCGCGGAGCCATTCTAAAGATGAGAACAGTACTCCACGCAAGGGCGCACTTGTGCCTTTATTCGATTAGTAACAGTACTTTTTTCTGGATAAAAGGTACCCTATGTTCTTCTTTGCACCCCTGACAACGTGTATCTAAAATTACATGATGATCGGCCGAGTAGTTAAGGCGTGAAACACAAAGTAGTAGAGCCTCGCTGATTTCAGCATGAATGGGCCGGCGCGACCGGGAAAAGACTACTCTCTCACAGAATATCGACGTGAAATAGCAGCATTCCTACTGTTGTGTTTCGTTCGGTGAGTGAGAATACTGGAGGCCTAATCACCCTCTTTCCCCCTTCCCGCTCCTTCTCCTTCCCACTTCCTTTCCTAAAGGGTTGGCAACGCGCAAGTGATGCCTCTGGTGTTGCAGGCGTCCATAGGTTACGCTGACTACTTACCATCAAATGGCCCGTATGCTTTTTTGCTTACTTGGAAGCATAAAAAAAAACAGAAAACCCACTTTTGCATTTATAATATTAGTTAGGATACCGTTGTTTACGATAGATGGCGGTAGTAATAAATAATATCGTACCAGTTCCACTTTTAGCATACTGAAGAGGAAAACACAGATTGGCCGGCATAAATGTGAAATTCATTTAAGGGGCAACAAAGTTTAGCAATTTGTTATATGATGACGTGCGGCTGTCCGAGTTGTTAGTTTTTCTGCGGAAAGTCCCATAAATAATGTTAATGGTGAGCTTGAACAGAAAAAAATGTTTACGGGTAAAAGCAAAGTTTAACTACCCCCACATACATACCCGCAAAACAAATTCGATTACCTACTTCCAGAGCAAAATGTGCAGATGTTAGGTGTTGGAAAAGTAAAGTCAAAATTCGACTTAAACCTAATTTGAATCTCTTTTACCACAGAAAACGATGCAACAATTGCACACAGTTCGCTGAACACACAACATTAATTCAACTCGTAATGAGAAAAACATCGGCTCACCACAAATACTTTAAACAAATTAAAATCTCTATACGTGAATAACTAAATGTGCAACATTGTGTGTAACATTGCATCTAATTGCTATTCGTGTTTATAAAACGGATACCATAATGTAAATACTTCAAAGGTCTATTGCTTAATTAAATACGTTAGTAGATCAACACAGAAACTTTGATTAAAAAGTGCTGCTTATAGCATCATGAAGTCTAGCTGTGTTTTGCTTCTTCTTGGGTTTGACTATCTGAATTACTGGATTCTACGCTGGTGGTGTATAGCAAACGCTATAAACTTAGCTTTTGCCTGCAGCTTTGCTCGGTAACAATAGTATTTTTTGGATGAAATATATCTATTTAATACATCTTCTGTTCGTCCTTGGCAGCATAAAAATCATCCATAGTTCAGAAGCTGTTTCAGCTCACGGACACCGACAGACTTAGAAATGTTAAGTCCATATCCATAGGTGACGGTTATTTATAAAAAAACACAAAGTAACATTTCTCTGTGCTTTGGCAAGGTAAACAACTTTATCCAGCTTACTCTGAGGTCCAAGAGTGAATTTTTCATAAAGCTAACTCAATCTATAAAGTTGACGTATCGATTAACAAATGTATGGTAACTTATAAAGCGCCCCTGGCAGAGACTATTGTAACTAAAACTGAACACGATCTACATATATCGTCAACTTTTTGGTGTATTTATGACAAGTAGCAGTTTTCCCCTAATCAATTGACAAAGAAACAACTCACTTTCAAAATGGTCGTTGAAAGATATCAAATAATCTTATTTGTTATCAAACAGAAACCGACGATATGTATGTCTATATGTATGCATGCCTAGTGAAAACGCACAAACGTGAATTTTATTCGTTTTAAGTGAGTTATGGGAACACGACATTATAATTCTAAGTTACAAACGAATAATTACAGATGAACTTCCTTTGATGATTTCTTGTCAAAGGCGAACTCACAAATAAATCAGATATGGTAATCATTACCTCGTAAAAATTATATTAATAATAATATTCTACCACATACACACACCACCATCTAGCCCAAACTAAGCAGAGCTTGTACTATGGGTACTAGACAATGGATAGAGCTACATATATACTTTTTTTTTGTAAATACGTACATATAATTTATAGAAACACCCAGACCAAGACAAACATCCATATTCATGCACGGAAATGTTTGACTTGTGCGGGAATTGAACCCGCGACCTCAGGCGTGGCAGTCGGTTAAACTAACCACTACGCCATCGAGGACTCGCATCTGTTTAGGCGGTCATTATGCTTAGGACAAAAATAATAATAAAGATAAAGAAAAATAATGATGTATTTGAGCTTAAAATATTATTGGAATAAAAATATTGATGGAATAAAACGAGAAATTATGTCAAGTTGCAGACACCTAGACAAAACATCAAAATAAAAAATTTGAAAATCAAAGATAAGAAGAAAGCTATGATCCTGATGGCTGATAGAATACTCCTCTTGCTCACGAAGAACGAAGACGAAACGCAGTAAAAGTCTTACCAATCTTACCTCAGTTTCTTATAAGGTTATAGAAAATCCTCAAGCAACAAACCACTACAGCAACTAGCTACTAAAATCAGCCCTGTATTAAACCGTCCTATGAGAAGGATAAGGGCATAGTGCACCACGATGACCTACTGCAGGTTGGCAGACTTTACATATCTTCGAGAGCATTATGAAGGACGCACAGACATCAAATATCAAATAATCAAATATTTTATTTCGTTTTAACCATACATATGCTTAAGTTAGTTTGTGGAGTCTCCTTTTAAGCATTTAATGCCGGTGTTAGGAGGCTCCGCTCTTCCATATCGTAAAATTACATAGCAAATAAAGTAAGTAGATAGAAAACTGATTAAACATTTTTTTTTTACAATTTTATTACTATTGATATAAATATAAATTAATGCATGCAATCTTTGTGTGTTAGTGCAGTATGTGTGTGTGTGAGGGTGTCTGTGTATGTGTGAATGGGTGAGTGTATGTGAGGGTGTGTGTATGTGAGTGTGAGTTTACGAGAATGTATAAGTGTTTGTTTGCGTAAAGGGGACTGTAGATGGAAGTTTGTGATGTGTGCTAATGTGTTTTATTTTAAGTGTTGTAGCAGTGCTTCCGTTTCACCAAAGGTAAGTGTCATAACCCAGCTAATTAGCGCTTTTTTAGCTTCGTAATATGTTTGTGTATGTATGTAAATTTCCTTATTTATTTTATTATATAATTTAGCAGCTCGTTTTTTTAATTGATTACTGGCAAATATCGTGTTTGTCTGAGGAGTCGGTATGATTATGTCCTTTCTCCTTTTGGAGGTTCTATCAGAATGGTATGTGTACTATGTGTCCTTAGAATAAAGACATGTAGGTTTCCTTACGATGGTTTCCGTCACGGTTAAGCGAGCGATAATTAACTATTGAATACGAACATAACTTCGATCGAACTCGAAAGCTCTGCGTGGCAGTCTAACGGTCTCTTACATTGCTGCTTTTCACATTATCACCAAATAATTAGCAACACCAGGGTATTCCATTCGAAAAATGCCTTTTTAATCTCAACACTGTAAAGCTACGTGCTTGATATTTATGTTAATCCGCATTAAACGTTGGTCGTCTTGCATAATTACTTAGGGTATTCGGCTCCCAAATTCCATATTAATTTGAATAAAGGCTTGAGTATTAGCCTATGCCCGTCATAATTCATGTGGTTTTAACAACTCGGCAGCCATCAAATATTTGCGCGTATTAAAACGATGTCCTACCTCTTCAAATAAACATGGATTTAAAATTATATGTTTTACGGACTGGGCATTTATGCTGATTTTATGGATAACGAACTGTTTTATTTGTGTTGGACGAAATTTCTTATAGTTGAGCTTGGCATATAATTTGATCTAAAGACGTCGTAATAGTATATTTAAATTATGATGAAGAGTTTAAACTTTTTATCAATGAAGTAATCTTAATTTTACCAATATAAAGCAATACTATCCTTGATTTTCATAGCTTTTCCTTGTCTTTTTGCCTCTACCGCTTCTTGTCTATTTGCCTGCAGCAAAAAGACGAAAGACAGAGCAAAATATACTTAAAAGGTGCAAACAGAAGCGACAAATTTTAGAAGCGTTTAAATGTATATGAGATACCCTGGAAAATTGATTTAAGGAAATAGGCATACTTACTATTGCGTCGGAATATATATTTGCAAACTTTATGTTTATTAAACATAATTTTCACTTATAAATCATACTAGCTTTTGCCCGCGGCTTCGCTCGCGTTAATTTAGAATTTGACAATCAATTCGGGTTGTACTCGCTTGAATTAATATAATTCAATCATGATTCGAAAGACACGTGGCACCATCTATTATCATAAGAACGTTATTATTGTTTTCCTCGGGAACAGTAATTTTTTTTGGGATGAAAGCCTATGTCCGTTTCTTTACACCTGTCAACGTATATGCAAAATTCCAGGATGATCGGTTCAGTGGTTTAGGCGTGAAAAGGTAACAAACAAACAAACAAACAAAAAACTCATTTTCGCTTTTATAATATTAGTTAGGAAGTTAGGATTAGGATTAGGATTAAGAATAATGAATTTAAACACTAGAAGTAAGCATAAGTTAGTAGGTCCATATTATCGTTTACATAAAGTTCACAATAATCAGAAAGATACGGTGCTTGTTACACGTTTTTTTTAATAAACTGCTCATTAATATAGATCATTTACTATTATTCCAATTTAAAAGTGCTGTAAAAATACAGCTACCTACGTCGGAAGAGTTATTATTCAGCCAACGACTATTAAATGACAAAATTTCATGAGTTTTGTCCTTTAAGTAGTTCTATGGAACTAGATGCTTATTCTACGCAGAACTCAAAGTGATTAAGTCAACTTAGTAATGATTATTTGTGATGTTATCTATCTAGTATCTTGCTTCCCATTTCGATGTAAATAATTAAAGTGTATGTATTTTGCAGGTTTTTACTCATAGGCTTCAACCCTTTGCCTGAACCTAGCAACAAGCCTAAAAGTAGTTTCAGTAACTTAGTAAACTCATTAACCTATATATTTTGACGTTCATAAATGTTACTTTGCGACCTAAATGAACAAATGACCTTTGACTTTGACGAGTTATTTAATTGATATTATAATTTTCGTTTTTACTGCAGTATGATCACGTGAGTGCAGACAGTTATTCGATTATTCTTCAGTCTTGCAAATACGCGACAAACAGCAATAGACTCGACCCCTATTACGTGGGAACTTAAAGCATAGCTCGCGATAAGTGGGTGTAATTTACATCTGCCTATCCTTCGAGTAGGTAAATGTAGTCTCACACCTACATAGGTGTGAGACTACATATGTATGTACAATATAATATAATTATCATAATATATTACGTATTCGAATTTACTTGCACCATGTTTCATCATAAGTATTATAAGAAAACGCGAGTTAGTAGTACCAATACGCGAGTTAGTAATGGCCAAGTTGAGGCAGTTTCGCATTTTTATTGTAAGTGCTTTTCATCATATGCGTCGTAAATATGAATTATGATAATATTTTTTGTGTGTAGTTCACTTTCTGAAAAATAAGGACTTCACGTGACATTATTTATGACGGCAAAGTTCTGTTTCCAAGACTTACTTCCAAATATGCTCCTATAAAGAAATAAATATTCAAATTAGAATGTCCTTATCTTCAGTTGAAAGCTATTTTACATATACCCATAATCTGATTTTATATAAACAGAGGTATAACATAACCCGCCTGGCGTTAGCAGTTACCGTAGTTTATAATCATGAGGTCAGGGTTGCGAAAGAACCCCTTACTAGTATTATAAATGCGAATGTGAGTTTGTTTGTCATGCTTACATGCCTTAGCTACTCCACCGATCAGCATAAACATTGTACAGAGAAAGTACTGTACTGAAATTTATTGACATAAAAAACTTTTTAACAAACAAAAAAGAAACCAACTTCCAAAAATTCCCTATTAGCCCTAAAAAGTATAAAATAATACTAAATCGAATCCACTTAATCTTGAAAATCTAACCTATATAACCTAACCTACCTAACCTATAACAAAATTTAACAATTTTTGGAGTCGGTGCCAAGCCAAGTATCTCCAATCTGAGCATAAAATCATTCTGCTAACTTTGTTACACAGTTTACGTAGGTAATTAAATACATAATTAAAAACATATAACTATCTGTTAACTTATCGTATTAGTATTGTTGTCATCTATCGTGTTGGGCTTGGCACCGACTCCAAAAATTGTTAAATTTTGTTATAGGTTAGGTAGGTTAGGTTATATAGGTTAGATTTTCAAGATTAAGTAGATTCGATTTAGTATTATTTTATAATTTTTAGAGCTAATAGGGAGTTTTTGGAAGTTGGTTTCTTTTTTGTTAGAATGTTTTTTATTTTTGTATTTTTAGTGATACAATTTTATACGTAGGTATTGTCATCCATGGACCGACCGCGCCAAGCGTAGCTTAACCTTTGATCGGTCGACCAGTGCGGCTTTTAATGAAAAAATACATTTATGTATAAATCAAACTTGAATACAAGTACTATGTGCTACAACTAGCTTCTAGTCACGAAAAAATATGTAACTACTACTAACTTTGATAGGAAATGTGGTACCCTGATATACTGAAACATTTTGCGTAACCCTTTCGAGTGTACAGACGTGATGTTATTATGTGTGATTGCGTAAACAATGCATATTTATGTGAAAGCAGCGATTGCGTTTGATTTGCTGTCATTTTTTGAAGAGTTCCGTTGTCTGTCTCCGAAACCCATCATCAGATCTATATGAAATTTAAATGAGACCATTTCGGAATAAACCTCTTTCCAATAGAAAATATATAATAATAAAAAATAATTTTGCAAAACCGTCTATATTTGACGGAGATATGCCCGAACATACATAAAAAAAAAATACAAACATTCGAATTGTGAACCTCCTCCTTTTTTGGAAATCGGTTAAAAATCTACATTAACGCAAGCGTATCTATAGGCAAAAACTAGTATACTTAGAAATAACTACATACATAGTTGTTATGTCTATATGACCCCTTTACTGCGGCATCCGCATTTGTGGTCAGCGTACGCTTTACTTCTCTAACAAAAAAGGGTTTCAAACTAAAATACCAGTAGCGTACAGTTGCATAGTTACGCAGTAAAAACCCTCAGGGTTCTTGTGTACTTGATATTTTGATGCTAATGGCCAGTGACGCGATTACGAGCTTATGCCAAATACGTCGCTCGTATGATAAACTCGTGCAAACAGCCCGTAAAAGCATCTCGCGTATAGAGCCTGAATGAGAAACTCGTATGTGTAGCTCGCACGAATAATTTAAGCGTGTGGTGAATACAAACATCTTAAGTACGTAGCCCGGACGGGATGAACTAATCCCAACTAACTCGTGAAGGTAATTCATAGGAGTAACTAGTGCATGTAGCCCGCACAATAAAGACTGCTATCTTCTTGCGTCGCGCGTCGAGTCTAAGAACTTTTATAGACGAAGTTATATACAGCTTGTAATCTTTAATCTGTAGTACTAAGGAACTTTAGTCTATAAAATAGTATAGTTAAAAATCAAACCTCTTTCGTACATACGGGTATGCTCCAGGTGTACTAGGTAGTACACCTAGAGCATATCCGTATGTACGAAAAATGAAAATGTCAGAAACTAGCTAAGTTTCTCAGCAAGTTTTAAAACTATTTGTTCTAGTAAAGCATTCCGAACTTAGTGGCGTCAGTGGTTTCAATTTTATGGCGCAGACTTTCATTGAAAATTGTAACAGAAGGGAGTCTTCCTGTTGTTGTGGCTCTTGTTTATATTACCTCGGTGTGAGTTTAGAAACTTTGATCTAACCCTAAATTACTATATATAGTAGATATTGAACATCCACAGGTAAGTACTTTTAGATGGATTGCCTGTTTCCTAGTTTATAATTTACATTCAGCCATAGCAGAGATACTGCTTCAATATATTTTTCTAATCGTCAAATATTTATTACAGAGAGATGTAACTACAATGGCGACGATTTATAAAATAATATTATTATTTTTGTAGAAATCGCGACCAAATTGAAATAATTTAGTGCAAAGTGTGTTGTATTTATAATTATTTAGATCACTAGACACACACTATGATTTACTGCCGCGATGGCGGTGAATGCAACTGCTTTGCACGAGATGTATCTACGTCTGTACTAATCTATATGTATAGTTATTCTAATTTGGTTGCCAATACATCAAGTTTTAGTTTAGTTAGTATTCTATACTGCACTTATAGATAGTTTGAATTATGGGATGATAATGTGTTTGGTCGTTTCCGTTGTGATATATCTTCTGTGAACCACTTTCCAATGTCGAAAAAATAATCTTATTAAGCATTGCAACCTTTTAACTTTTAATTTCTTATACTAGGAGCATAGAGAGAAGACTATAAGTAGTAGTATCGCAGAAATTCTCCAACAAGTTGTACAGCATTCTTGTAAGTGGTAAAGCACTTAATTGTAAAAGTTACTCGTCTAACCATCTGCAACTTTCTAGACTTCTTGCTTTGTACTAAATGGGCTCCTCTTTGTAGGGAATAGGCAAAGAGGCTATAGTCATATTAAAGTCCTGACTTTAAGGAGCACAAGGACTGCGCATCGGGCGACTACCGCAGTACATGTTGCCGAATCGAATGTCACAAAAGACAATTTAGTTTTTTCTCCTACAAATGATTGTTATGTGTCCGCTTGTACTCCACTGTTTGATAATTATACGGTTGACAGTTCTTCGTGACTTCGCGTGGCATAATACCGAGTGCCGAAATAGCCTTTTAAATATATACAATTGTAATAGTAAAAATAATGATCATTGAATAATTTTGATCTATGATTTAACAGCTCAGGTATGCTACATAGTTGGTGAAATATGAGTGTTATACAGATGTAAAGGTAAGCACAGGAGTGCTTACCCGTTAAGGGACCGAGGCATAAGACTAAGCCTGTATGTTATATGAATGTTGCCTAATTTACAAAGTTATATATACACTATACAATATGATAAGATGTCTTATAATGTTTATACGACATGCCATCATGACGTCATTCGAAATTTGTTTAGATAATTCAATTCCCATTTATATATACTCGTTAAGTTAGAAGCTGCTGCCTCACTGGGAATAGTCGTAAACTTTTAGTAGTTACAAACTTGTCAATCGATTAAAGATAGATTAAATCATAGCTGAGTTTGTAACTTCGTAACTAGAGCATTATTTAATATAGAAGCTGGAGGCCTACCATCATCTTTTAACTAGCTATTAGACTAGATTCAATTTTGATGCAGATCAGTTTAGGTTCCTATAATGGATCGCTGAATATTATACCGCAACCTATTATAGGCTGAGTCGCATTTGAATCGCTAGAATGAACGAAAGTTATATGAGAGTCGGAACTGAATCGTATTGATAGAAAGAGACGATGCTATACAAATATTTATCTTTCACTAAGTTGCGTTCTGAAACTCAACTACGCATATATTTCGGCAAGTTACGGTTATTATTTTCTTTCATATATACTATATTATTTAATAAAGGTGTTCTAATATAATAAAGCACCTATATTAAATAATATCGTAAAAAATTTTAGACTTTAAAAATAAATCGTGTCTCAGGTAGTACATAGTTAGGATAGGTTTTTCACAGTTTTTTTGAACGGTCGTCATTTCTAATATAAGACATTTCAAAGTTATCCATTAATTTACCGGACATTCTGTATATAAAGATATAAAATTGGAGTGTCTGTTTGCAATGTCAAAATAACAGCTTTTTACTTAATGCATATTATTATGAAATCATATACCGTTCTTATATAAAAAAATCGATTTTTGAAATTTTTGTCTGCCTGTCCATCGGCTTGTTTGTTTGTTTATCTGTCTGTTTGTTCCAGCTAATTTCTGAAAAGGCTTAACCAATTTTGGCGGGACTTTCACTGGCCGATAGCTGATGTTATAAGGAGTAGCTTATGCAGCTTTTATTTCAGAAAACAATTGGATCCGCAGAAAAAAATTAAAATCAATGAAATAGGGAACAATATTATCATAAAGTAGAAGAATGTTTATTAATTTTAGCAGAGGTATTTCTTTACGAGGAATACAGAAATATTAAGTTTTTGTAATCTCTGCGAACTGAACTGCTAAATTCCACGCGGACGAAGTCGCGGGTAACAGCTAGTAAATGGAATAAAAACTTAGAATATTTTGTAAGTCAAGTTTCTAAATATATTAGCGTGTATTTTTAATTCTTATGGTCTTAAAGTTTATCAGTATTAATTCTTAGTACCTCGGACGAGTAAATAGCCTGTGAATTTTAATAAAATAAATTATTTGTTTAGATGATGATATCTTTTCGTATAATAATTGAGTATTTCACCTCTAAGATAAGCAGAATTATCTACATCATGGTGAGCAGATTTGTTTAATTCAGACATAAAGTACGAAACACATGTTGAAACAACAAATATACAGATCGTTTGGAAAAAGAACACAGTATAACAAAAAACTTTAAAATGTACATTAATATTTGTACTCATCATCATCATCATTTCGACACAAATGTATACTAAAATAGGGATAATAAGGTTAGTTGTATGAAAAAAATACACAATTGCGTGTGCTAAATACTTCTGTCAATGATTGATCGATTCAGATAGCTTTGTTTACAATGTTGAACTCCTTGCATCATTTACTCAAAATATACGTTGCATCGGTAACTTGAAAGTATTGGCATAGTTTATTGGCATAATAATATGTACTAACTTTGCAACGAATAAGAATAAGTAAACTTAATCCATGCATGTAAAGACGTAAGTTATTACGGCGGCAGAGACAAACTTAGTAACTGAACTCGTTGCCCTTGTTCAGTAGTCTTAAATTTGTTGCAACTTTGTATGTACTGAATCCTGAATATTCGTGCGATTATTCCCAAAGAAGATTTAAAAGGCACCTAATGATTTATTATTTGATACTAACATAGAAACATGTCGTATACATTTATTTTAGGTTAAATAGGTTAAAAGAATAATATAGGAGAGTGGTCAAAATACGATTGTAATTCTATTTTTATGTATTACTTTAGACCAGAGGTTCTCAGACTTTTTTTCTCATAGACCAGTTTCAAAATTTAGCTTCCGGTGGACCCCGTGCAGCTATATTTCTACCATATTCCTTGGCATTCATATCTATATTGGTGACAAATCAAACAAGTTCATGCAATTAAAATATTTGATCATGTAGTCAAACTTGCACTACGATTATTTGCATTGACAAGGAATCGAAGCCGGTAAAAATGAAGTAAAAATAAATAGAATGAATGAATACTGTTATTAATTTTGATGAGAAATAGTTTAATGATTTACTATATAAAAATGAGTACAATTAGATATAAGTAATTGTCGCGATCCGAACAGAGTAGTGGTCGAATGTCGAGTGTCCGTCGCCGCATGCCAGCTACGACCTCTGCGCGTGCGCAAGGTTAAAAAACAACTTAGGTCGGCACGTGTAAGGCGGCGGCGGTGTGGTAGCGGATGATCGCCACAGTACTCCCCCCGGAAGACCGTGGCTACGGGCGATAATAGTTCGGAAAGCGCACTCTTCTACCGCTGGACGTCCGTTTGATGTCAGCTTTGGCCTGTTCAGCTGGAACCTGGGCAATCTGGGCATCCCTCGCGATGTACGCCGGTTTCAGCCTGTCGATGGACACCGTTACAGGCTTGTTTTTGACGTCCACGGTGAAGTACTTGGGTTGCCGGTTGACAACCTTATAGGGACCAGCGTATGGTGGTTCCAAGGCTCCTCTCACGCGGTCCTGCCGAACAAAAACGTGTGATGTTGTGTGTACGTCGCGTGGCACGTAGAATGATGACGTGTTGTGCCAGGCAGTTTGACGTGGAGACAGCTTCGCCATGTACGCGCGAAGACGCGTCGCGTACTGTGTGACGTCAGCAGTCAGGTAGTCGTCATCAGGGCACAGGAACTGACCGGGTAGGCGAAGAGGCTCGCCGTACACCAGCTCGGCAGCAGATGCTTGGAGGTCGTCCTTCCAGGCACTGCGCATGCCTAGAAGAACCAGTGGCAAAGCTTCGGTCCACTGCGATGCAGGAGCGTGGCACATGAGCGCCGCCTTGAGTTGGCGATGAAGGCGCTCAACTATGCCGTTGGCTGCTGGATGGTAGGCTGTCGTACGGAGATGGCGCGCCCCAACCAAGGCAGTGAGAGCCTTGAAAAGGTGGCACTCAAACTGGCGGCCACGATCTGTGGTCACCCGTTCAGGACAACCAAACCTGGCGATCCAGCCAGACACGAGGGCAGCAGCACAGGTCTCGGCGGTGATGTCCCGAAGCGGAAATGCCTCAGGCCATCGTGTAAACCTGTCGATCACGGTGAGGCAGTACCTATAATCATAAGACAGAGGTAATGGCCCTATGATGTCGAGGTGTATGTGGGAGAACCTCGAGGAAGGTGGAAGGAATGAGGAAAAGGGAGAAAAGGTGTGACGGGAGACTTTAGAAGTTTGGCATTTATCGCAATGCCGTGTCCACTCTCTACAATCTTTACGAATCCCTGGCCAAACAAATCTTTGTGTCACCAGTCGCACTGTAGCAGAACTGCCAGGATGGTGTAAAGTATGTAGCATCTCAAAGACTTGTTTGCGAAATTCGGGTGTTACGTACGGACGAAATGTAGATAGCGAAGTATCGCAGTAGACTGGTATGTTGCTCGACTCAGTACGTACCTTGCGCAATCTTAAGGCTGTACCGCGGGTAAGTAGCTCCTGCAGCTCCGGATCACTCTCCTGAGACCGCGCAAGAGACTGGTAATCAATTGTGCTGGCTATCTCCTCAACTCTTGACAACGCATCTGCGACGACATTATCCTGGCCAGGTATGAACCTTAAATCGGTCGTAAATTGCGCTATAAAATCGAGATACCTGTATTGTCTGGGTGAGCATTTGTCTCTGTTGAGCGAGAACGCAAATGTTAGCGGCTTGTGATCGGTAAATACAGTGAACGGCCTAGCTTCTACCATATGTCTAAAGTACTTGATGGCTTCGTACACTGCAAGTAGCTCGCGGTCGTATGGGCTATATTTCTTTTGAGAAGTACTTAATTTGCGTGAGAGGAAAGCTAAAGGATGCCAATTATTGGTCCCATCCTTGCGTTGCTGTAGTACAGCTCCAATAGCTACGTCAGAAGCGTCTGTAACTAAAGCAAGTTCAGCGGATGGATCAGGATGAGTAAGCAACGTAGCCTGCGATAGGGCAAGCTTGCAGTCATTAAAAGCTTGTGTCAGCTCTGGAGTGAGTGTGATAGGCTGTGAACCTTTGATGCGTGGTCCAGCTAGGATGTTAGTAAGCGGTGCTTGAATATGAGCGGCATGAGGAATAAAGCGACGGTAAAAATTAAGCATACCAAGGAAACGCTGTAGCTCCTTGACTGTTTTCGGCATAGCAAAGTCCTGGATAGCTTCAACCTTTGTTTCCAAAGGCTTAGTACCAGCTGCTGAAACCTGATAGCCAAGGAAAGTTATTTCAGAGAGACCAAACTTACACTTAGAAGTGTTCACCAATATTCCATATTGACTCAGGCGTTCAAATAACTGACGTAGGTGGTCCTGGTGAATTTCTGGAGAAGTGGAGAAAACCAGAATGTCATCGATGAAACCGTAGCAGAAATCCAGACCTAGAAGGACTTCATCGACGAATCTCTGAAACGTCTGAGCAGCATTCCTTAACCCGAACGTCATGTACGTGTCACGTGATTTAATTTTAAGAGTAAAACATAAAAACAATTATACCCTCGCTAATAAAATCTACTTTATAAGATTAATAATGCATGAATTATATAAAAGATTCTTATTCAGTTACGATTACTTTCCAATTACTCGCCTGAGCAATAATAACACAAACAAAACACAACACAAACAAAATGTACATCTTCACTCACTCAATAATTCAAATATACACTCACATACCAACAGCCACACAACCCACAAATATCACATCTTCTCCGCTATTCCACAAAATTTAATATCTACTCGTAAAACACACAACAACATTCTTCAGTACACTAAATTACTTAAACATAACAAACAGTTATATAGCGAGCATTATACATCGGGATCACAGATAAGCGCCTGTCAAAATACTAACACATTGTGTCCGCTGTCGCCTCTTAGCAACAGCGACATGAACACTAATAGGCACTACTAAGTTAATATGATGCAAAATATAGAAGAAATAGGTGCCGATCTGGACTCCCTAAAAATCGCTCGCTCAATAAACTGTGATGTGGAAGACATCACTAAACACATAAAATCCAACAATCATAGCTACAACATTATTTCACAGAACATACGCAGTATTAACTGTAACTATGACAACTTCACAACACTATTACAAAGAACTAAAACAGTCTGGGACACAATGATCCTATCAGAATGTTGGCTTCCGACAGCAAAAGGGATTAAGAATATCACCGGCTACAACTCATCATCAACCACAAGACACAATTCCCAAAATGAAGGTGTTGTTATCTATCACAAAAAACACCTAGCGGCATCTACAGAAGAACCAGAAATGGACGATGCAAATTGCCTCATTCTCAAGATAAAATCCCACACCTGTATCATTGGTATCTACCGCCCACCCCGTTACCATGACATCACTAACTTCTTAAACTCACTCGATAACCTACTAAACAAACTAAATAACTTTAAAAATTTAATTTTATGCGGAGATATCAACATAGATATATACCCAGAGAGCTCTAGCAGACGTGCACATGACTATCTGAACCTACTTGCCAGTCATGGGATGCTACCTGCCCACACATTGCCCACTCATAGCCGGACATGCTTAGACCACTACATAATAAGAACAAAACTCAAAGCAACCTGCTGTGTCATGAACAGCTCTATCACAGACCATGACTGTGTTGCACTCATTCTAGACCTTAAGTCTAAAATAAACATGCCAAATACCCCATTAACAAAGCTCAACCTAGAAGCTCTAGACATCGCGATCTCAGCCATTAATCTAGAACCAATCTATAACACCACAAATACCAATGATGCCGCCCAATATCTGACCTCACAGTTATCCAAGGCCATTTCAAACAACACAACGACTATTAAGCCACCCAAAAGGAAACTAATCAAAAAACCCTGGATTACAAACGGTCTACTACGATGTCTAAAAAACAGAGATAACCTTCACAAAAAAACAAAAAAAGATCCTAATAATGACATTCTTGCAACCACCTACAAAAGATATAGATCATTCTGCACATCTATACTGAAAAAAACAAAAAGGGCATACGAAAGACAAGAGATTGAAAAAGCAAAAAAGAACCCTAAACAGCTGTGGAATTTAATAAAATCTATAAGTGGCCGTAAAAGGACAGATGATCATACAATGGCATTACTAGAAACTGGTAGTGAACTGCAGAACATCAACCAAATCAACAGATACTTCGCAAACACCGGCAAGAGACTAGCCGAGAACATAACTCAAAAAAGAGTGGGAAATAACTTGCCTATCAACCAGCACCAACTAACAACGCCCATAAACTCTTTCGTTATGACCCAAACAACCGAAGACGAAGTAAAAAGATTAATAGATAACATGAAAGACAAACGCTCTGCAGATATCTACGGTATATCCAACCAGATAATCAAGCGATATAGCAGCATGCTAGCCAGCCCAATCACCCACATATGCAACCTGGCTATCACAAGCGGTACCTTCCCTGACGTATTCAAAACAGGCTTGATAAAACCAATACACAAGGGAAGTGATAAAACATGTATAGATAATTATAGGCCGATCTCGTTATTACCCGTCCTTTCGAAGATATTAGAGCGAATAATGAACACACGGCTCATAACATATCTAGAGTCTAAGAAAATACTCGCCCCTACACAATACGGCTTCAGAAAAGGAACATCTACCTCTTCGGCAGTACTTGACCTTGTTCATGCCATAACCACCACCCTGGACTCCAAGAAGAAATCCCTAGTTATTTTTCTAGACCTAGCAAGGGCATTTGACTCTGTCTCGATTACCAACCTCCTCCTGAAACTAGAGCGAGTTGGAGTGAGAGGACTCCCACTGGACTTATGCAAGGACTACCTAGAAAATAGAAAACAGCGGGTAAAAATTGATACCTGGACCAGCGATGATGCCAACGTTACCTACGGCGTCCCACAAGGGGGAGTACTCAGTGCCACCATGTTCCTGATCTATATAAATGATCTGTGTCAGATGAAACTGAAGGAAGGTAAAATCTTTACTTACGCAGACGATACAGCACTATTCTTCAGTGGAGATACCTGGGCGCAGACTTACAGCAATGCCCAAAAAGGAATAGACACGGTAAATAACTGGCTGAAAGATAACCTACTGACACTAAACACCACCAAAACGAAATATATTCCCTTTGGTATAAAAAACACCTATCTGTCAGGACAGGAGCACTCAATCACAGCCCATACGTGCACCATCGCCCAACCAACTGACATGTGCCACTGTCCCGCTCTAACAAGAGCTGAAACGATAAAGTATCTTGGTGTCATCTTAGACAATACACTCACTTTTAAACTACACATAGAGACCATGGCAACAAGACTACGCAAACTGATTTTCCTAATGAAATCGCTAAGACATATTGCCGATCGTAAAACCATTAAGACCATATACCTTGCCCTATGTCACTCCATCATAGAATACTGCATAGTGGTATGGGGAGGTACTGCCAAGAGTCATCTGATCGTTGCAGAGAGAGCACAAAGAGCTCTTCTAAAAGTGGCAGCGAAACTGCCATATCGACACCCCACTCTAAAAGTGTACCAACTATGGGAAGTCCTAAGTGTTAGGAGAACTTTCATCCTCAGAGCAACCCTGCTTAAACACTCCCAAACACCGTTTGCAACAGACACCATTATGGACAAGAGAAGAATGGGTTATGTTGCTAAACAGCAACGACACAATACTGCCTTCTCACAACATTTCATGACCTATCTAGGACCATTCCTCTATAATAAATTAAATAACAAATTAAAAATTTACCCACTAAACTCCCACAATTGCAAAAAAGCACTTCTGAAATTCCTCCTCCCTCTAGATTATGAAACAACTGAAAACCTCTTACGTCCCCTGAAATAAACAAATAAGAATCAATTTGCCGGTAGCCACCCTGAATCTTCCACCTTGAATCTTCCACTAATCACACTACACATCACTCATATGCACTCACACCTACACACTTACACACACACACGCTCATGGACACACACACACATAAATAAATTGCTCTCCACTTTATAGTAAAAACATAATATTTGTTAATTTTTAAACCTAGAAATTTAAATATAAGTATTATAACACATATAGCATCTAACTAATGACAATAAAGAAAAAAGCTAAGCACTTAAAATGTGACACGCACGCAACCTGCAACTTGATGGGCCTGGTGACCAGTAGCACAGATATTATATATCTATTTCTAGCACCAGTCCTTCACAAATTGCATAATAAGTAACCATCTTGTCATAGATCTATCTAGTTTTTAAGATGCCTGCTGTGAAGGAAAATAAAGACTTTTTTTTATTTTTTTATTTTTATTTTTATTTATTTATTTATGTACGGGAATTCATATAAGCCGAAAGGTGTGGTGATGGCAGTTTTGGGGATATCAGCGCAATTTACAGCAATTTGATTGTATGCCTTCACCAGATTGATGGTGGAGAAGATTGTGCATCCTGAGAGCTGCGAAGAGAAGTCGTGGATGTGTCGTACAGGGTACCTGTCAGGGATGGTACGTGCGTTGAGTGCACGATAGTCACCGCATGGCCTCCATCCATCATCTTTCTTCTTCACCATGTGCAGAGCAGAAGACCATGGACTGTCCGACCGTCGTGCTGTGCCACAAGCGAGCATATCCTCGAACTCCTTTTTCGCTGCTTGACAGCGGACCGGATCGAGACGACGAGGTCTGCACGAGACTGGTGGACCTGGAGTTGTCCTAATGTGATGCAAGGTGTTATGCTTTGGAGGACAGCGAACGCCGGCAGGTCTGGTAATGGTAGGAAACTCCCGTAGAATTTTGTGGAATTCAGTCTTACCAGTGACGGTTTTGAGTGAAACGATGTCCTCAGAAATCCCGGAATGGACAGCAGCTACAGATAAGGATGTGGTACCATCGACCAAGCGCTGTTTCTTGCAGTCTACCAGAAGATTGTAGTGGCTCAAAAAATCTACGCCAATGATAGGCTTGTTCACATCCGCGATTGTAAAATCCCATATGAAATTTCGTCGCAATCCTAAGTTTAATTGCAAGCATGCAGGTCCATAAGTGTGTATGACTGTGTTATTAGCCGCTACTAAGTCAAACTTGGACCTGGTACAGGGCGTCTTAATTGCAGATCGCGGAAAAACGCAAAGGTCTGAACCAGTGTCCACTAAAAACTGCATCTTAGAATTGCGATCGATGACGAACAGACGGCCTGATGTTAAGGGACAGTCGTGAGCCGCTACTGCCGACCGCCCTTGTTGTTTTCCGAGCGATAGGTACACGGCTGTCTGCATTTACGGGCGCTGTCACCATACGTGAAATGGTAAAAACAATGCGGATGGTCGGGTGGCGGTTGTCTTGGTTTAGAACGGCTGCGAATATTATTCTGCCTTTTCGAGCGAGACCTAGATCTAGAGCGAGAGCATTCGGATCGTTCTAACTTATTGGTTAGTAAAGCGACTTGCCTTGTAAGCTCAGCGATTTGGTGTGCCATGTCGTTGTGGGATGACGCCGGTGAGGTACTTGCAACCTGTGGTGTAGACGGTGCAATCTCGTATACCTTGTCGGCGAGTTCACCCAGCTTGTCCTTGTCGAGGTCCATCTGCGTCGCTATAACCGTCTGTATATTCTGCGGCAACCTGCTAGACCATAAAGTTAATAAAAAATCGGCAGGCACTGACGGACCAGCCAAACCCGATAGGTGACGTAAAAACTGCGATGGCTTCCTATCGCCGAGTTCCTCATGCATGAGGAGCTGTTTCACCCGCTTCTCCTGTGAAGCTGAGAGGCGTTTGATAAGCTCATTTTTTAATTTTAAATATTTATCGGTGGCGGGTGGGTTGGTAATCACGTCCTTCACCTCCACGGCGTATTGATGGTCTAGTTGTGCAACCAAGTAGTAAAATTTTGTTTCATCGGTGGTAATGCGGGATAAGGCAAACTGTGATTCCACTTGTGCGAACCACAACGCTGGCTCTTCTGGCCAAAACGGAGGTACACGCACACTGACACGCAACACCTCATCGCTAATTGTAGAATTCTCGCCACTTTTCACGCTCATTATGTTTGCACCAAATATAAAATAAAATCGCTCACCGCTTAAGGACCAAACCACAGTCAACGTAATCTCCGATTCCTTCGCCAGCAGATTCTTGCAACGATCAGCACACGATCATGTCGCGTCCGGGTTACGCGTTCAGATCACGTCGGGGTCACCAATTGTAGTCAAACTTGCACTACGATTATTTGCATTGACAAGGAATCGAAGCCGGTAAAAATGAAGTAAAAATAAATAGAATGAATGAATACTGTTATTAATTTTGATGAGAAATAGTTTAATGATTTACTATATAAAAATGAGTACAATTAGATATAAGTAATTGTCGCGATCCGAACAGAGTAGTGGTCGAATGTCGAGTGTCCGTCGCCGCATGCCAGCTACGACCTCTGCGCGTGCGCAAGGTTAAAAAACAACTTAGGTCGGCACGTGTAAGGCGGCGGCGGTGTGGTAGCGGATGATCGCCACAATCATATCAAAATTTTTTTTTTAGTTATACTCTACCAAAAAATCGGTAGATTCGAGACCACTGGTACTGAATATGGAATGCAAGTTTTTACAAGTACCAGTACCTGAGCTTCTTAAAATATTATCTGCCTACATTGATAGGTGAAGTCAAGCCAACATTTTAATTCTTCACTATCGAAAGCAAGTAAATTTTCGTGGACCCCCACTTATGAATTGTGAACCCCATTGTTTTGTCACGCCAACGTAGACCCCGTCGAGTCTCCCGTGGACACTTTGGGAATGGCTTTAGATGAAGAAGCCGTATGTACATCTTCTGTCTATAAAGTTTAACTAGACCAATTTCTGTACTCCTCTGCGAGTAAAATATGCTTAAAAAGGGGT
Source organism: Catocala sponsa (assembly GCA_963564715.1). Lineage (NCBI taxonomy): Eukaryota > Metazoa > Arthropoda > Insecta > Lepidoptera > Erebidae > Catocala > Catocala sponsa. Next base: position 9,861,264 of record OY751345.1, on the reverse strand, counting down.
ACCAAGTTTTCTTTTCACATATTTATATACAGATTCTCAATCAAATTGTACTCCAGTGTTCAGGTTTTAATTCCATCTATAGTATCACTATAACTATATTATTGTAATAAAGCAGTATTGGCTCATTGCAGATATATCTGAAAACTGTAGAAAATTAAATTAAATAAAACATTTATAAATTTTAACACTGTGATTAATATAAAAATAAAACCTGTTAAAAACAAATCCACAAATATAACAGCATGGTACGATATTAGTCACATTAATAAAAAACTCACAACAAACTTCAAACAGATTACCACCGCACGACTTCAAAACCGATTTATTAAAGTTGTGTGCCAATATATATTGAAAGCTTGCGGTTCTATCAAATCGCCCAGTATACAGCCGACTGGCTTAGTCGCATGGTAAATATTTAACTTAAATTGAAATTGAGTGTATCTCGCGGCGATGTTTCGAGATAGCGTTTTATAACAGATAGCGGCAGTAAAAAATTGGTTTACTACAGTGGTTTTTACTCAGAGCCAATCCATGGAGATTTAATAAAAAATACAAAAAGACATTTAAAATTAAATGCAAATTGACAGAATTCTATCTATACATATACCTATTACAAATACAAATGACACTGTTTATTTAATACGCTTGCACGCCCTTATTTGCTCGTTCGATCATCATGAAATTTCATATTATACACATTGTCGGGGGAACAGAAAAGGACATAGGGTACTTTTTACCCAAAAATAAATAATTTCCTTAAGCAAAGCCGCGGGCAAAGGCTAGTTACCTATAGATTCAGAGTTAAAAGCCGTCAGATATAACGATGTTACCTAAGTTGCTGCTTTCACCTGGTCTTAGCGTTGTCTGTAATGGCAGGCGCTCTCTTTCTTTTATCTTCCATTAAATTTACAATGTTCACAGTTACGAAAGTTTTAAATAATGTTATTTATTATATAAAAGGCATTTTATTGCCAGTACAATCCAACTGTTCGATTTTCAAAGTGATATAAAAATGCCTAATTATTTATACCGCCTGTTACTTATATAATAAGCTTTTATTGATTACTGACTTCGTTAATACAATTAAATATTCTTATATTTATTCGCTAAGCAAAATTATAAACAACATTTCAATGAACTATAACGTAGTACCGAGGATTTCTAAAGAACAATAGAAATAAATTAAACGTCCATCGCGGCATCGTAAAATATGTGGTCTACCGTTGTGTAATACTCCGCTGATGTATTGCATATCGCGTCGACTCCGTCACTGGTCTGGACTAAAATATTTTCATCCATCATGACATAAAGTGAGATTGGATTTTTCCGTAGAAATTTAAGACATATTACGTTGACACATACTCATTGCACTGGCTGTGACTTTTAACATCAGTGCAGTGAGTATACATTCATTATACATAAATTCATACGTCTATATTCTTATGTAGGCAGAAGCGTATTATGCCCACATTTCGTCAGCTATGGGTGTAGGTCCTACGTAATAAACGAGCGAACCTATTGACGCCTACCGGATACAGATCCAGACACCATGTTACAAGTGAGAATTTTTGACAGACAATCTTGATAATTTTTATTTTTTATTTTATTCAGTAGGTACAAAAACAGATAACAGATTAGCATATACAAATAATAGTCTTAATAGTACACAATGAGTAAATCTGACATCCAGTTACATTTGTACACAACATTTGCACAGTACATACACGTGTAAGTTTACATAAGCTTAAACTATTAAATAACTAACACAAAAGTTAAAAAAAAACAAAGGATACATAATAAATTAAAAATAAAAACAAAATTGGGTACCTACACTAAAAGTCATGGTTTGTTATAGTTCAGCAGAAAAGATCTATCTGATATCTTTGCCTGACCTGGGCAACCTAGTCACAACCCAGCACAGCAGTCGCATATCTATACTAATATTATAAAGCTCAAGAGTTTGTTTGTTTCTTAGTTAATTTGTTTGTTTGTTTGGTTGATCGCGCAATCTCAAGAACTACTGGTTCGAATTTAAAAATTATTTTAGTGTTGGATAGCCCATTTATCGAAGAAGGCTGTAGGCTATATTAATTCACGCTACGACCAATAGAGGCGGAGCATTAAAGAAAAATGTTACAAAAACGGGGTAAAATTCTCTTATGTGAAGCAGACGAAGTTGCGCGGGTCGGCTAGTGTACATTATAAATACTTGCACCTATTATATACTATGTATATTCACTATTTTTTTTATTGAACTCATGTCTTGATTTAGATATCTATCGCTTTGGCCAAGTTAATTTAAAGTCAAGTTAAAATCATGTCATCAATACTAAACCATAACCACTTCGCAATCTACAACATAATCGGCTATAACATTCGTCAGATATTTACCTATAGGTATAGAGCAAAGCCTTAACAAAACGCTTCGTCGTACTCACAGGTACAATATTATCTATCCACAGTGTAGGGATAATCCGGTCAGAGTACAAGTCATGATGTCTCTTGGGAGACAAGTGATCCATTTTCTTTCAGCGCGCTCTCATACAGATGTACCTATGTATTTCAGGATTGTATTTACACTTCAGTCATATCACATCCACAGTAAACACCTAACAATAACTATAGTAGATATAATGTAGATATTGTAACAAACATTCATACTTTTTGTTATTACAGATAGTTGGGTTTGTCAATATTAATTTTAGTGTTCTTTTAGTTTCGAAAATATGGTTAAATAAAAATAAAGCCTAATTTGCATTGGTTCAGTATTGAATATTATATACATAGGTTTTTCTATTTTTATGAATATTATCTACATAGGTATTTTTGTTTTTATACTTACAATACATTTTTATTAACTGTCATTACTAAATGTAAATATTAGTCTGAATAGTTAAAATAATCTTAGAAAATCAAACTTTGGGTAGAATAAACTTAATTGCCCCTTTTATATTTTTAAATTCATGATTGATATAATATAGGCAACGGAAATCAATGAGAATCGTGCTAGATACATAGATACCTTCCTTTAAGACGCTTGACATTTAGGTCAGTTAGTACTGGCCATGGTCTGCTCGTGTAGCGCCGTGGCGAATGCGGTGGATTAATTCTTATTTTCTATTCAATAAGCATAAATTGGATGTTGTTTAGTTTTAAAATGAAAGACACAGCTTTCTACTAGTTATTAATCGATATGTATTGCTATCTAACAGCAGTCCTAAAGTACTAAAATGAAAAATAAGTCAGACCATCTATTTCGTGACAAAGAAATCACCAGACAGTCTATTCACAAAACTTTTGTTGTTAAAAGTTTCACGAAGGCTGTATGCTCCAGATTGCCTACACAAAAACGTAGGCCGACAACTTTAGAACTTTCAAAACCCGCCATATATGAACTAATTCCAACAAAAAACTCTCAATAACTACAGTCTAGAAGTTCTGTGAAAAATTCATCGTCTAGGTATGTTTAATAATTTTTTGGGTATTTAATGTTTGTACCATATCCAATTAAGGAGCGCATAAACGTTAAAAAAATTCATTTTTTATAGAACATGACGAACATACAGCGTAATGGTATATACCTACTACCTGTTGGTAATGACACAAGCCCGACACTTTATCACGAAAACTATTACTATAAGGAAAGTACCGAGCTAGTTATCGTTAAGCGAGATAAAGACAACGCTAGCCATAAGCTACCTATAAGTGATTTTTAGTCGCACGCAAACGTTGATAATTGAATTACGTCACTGCATTATAGTACTGTAGTACTGCCACTCATGCTGCTACCTGAGCTAGTGTCACCAGTTAACGTTGTAATAGTTTTTTTATACTGGTTACTATAGCCTGTAGTCTATAGGGGCTATCACTTGTATTAGCGGTTCATGGAAAGAACAGTGATTCTACTCTTATGTCGATTGCCTATAATAATAGGGTAGTCATTTTCATCGTTATCATAATTTATGCCGTAATTGCAAATAATTGTCAACAATAGAATATAACTATTATATCTACTGAATGCTGTTGACTAAAATATCAAGCGCGACGAAAAATACAATTTACACGCAGACAACAGCACAATCCAGTCTCTATAAATTATATATAGTTAGCTAATGTATTTTATGAATTCCCATATTATATTAAGTATCTCATAATTTACCTCCATATTGAACTCATCGAAATTCAGGACGATCCGAACCATATTTGAATAATTTGCATAAAGTGACCATTCAAACTGACGGCGTGTGATTGTCTGCATAACTCTAACACTGTCTAACTAAAGCAAATCTATTCTTTATAATCTAGTACATTAGTTCCCAAAGTGGTCCAGCTGGACCCCCAGGGGTCCACGGGAGTATCGACGGGGGTCTACGTTGGCGTGACAACAAATGGGGGTCCACGAGAAAATTTATTTGCTTTCGTTAGTGAAGAACTAAAATGTTGGCTTGACTTCACTTATCAATGTAGGCAGATAATATTTTAAGAAGCTCAGCGACTGAGGTTACTTGTAAAAACTTGCATATTTCATATTCAGTACCAGTGGTCTCGAATCTACTGATTTGTCGGTAAAGAATTACTAAAAAAATCAAAAGAAAAGGTCAGCCCGTAGACATTTGATCAAATTTTTTAGAATAAGGTATAAATGTAGCTGCAGGGGGTCCACCGGAACCAGCTAAATTTTGAAAGTGGTCTATGAGAAAAAAGGTCTGGGAACCTCTGGTCTAGTATTATATAGATATAGTCTATTAACGATAGTGTTGGTGCATACATACGTCACATAGTCAGCAAGATATTTACATTATTTTGAAGCCTCTCTTGCACCAGTTACATTCGTAGTATATAGGGACTTTATACACATTTAAGTAAATAGATACAGAATATTTAAATTTCGCACGACTATTGGTGGATCAAACATTTTTCCCCCTATTTGGAATCGAATACACCCCAGCAACACAACCGGAGCATGGCACTCAACCGGTTATAAAATAAAAGAAAAACAGTATTAAAAACTGAATACATCAAAGCTCGGCGGGTTTTCTTTAACAATATTATTTGCTGTTTTATAATAATGGATCATCAAACAGATTATTTCCGCAAACTCATCTCCGCGAGCCTGTGAACCACCTGTTTACGCTTCATTGCTCTGACTAACGATCATTTATTTTGAGCGGATATACTCGTAAATACTTTTCTTATACCTTTATGTTGCAATGTATTCTCCATGGTGCTTTTTTTCATAAATAATAATAATAATAATATTCTATGACATATACACAACACCATCTAGCCCAAACTAAGCAGAGCTTGTACTATGGGTACTAGACAATGAATAAACATGCATATATACTTTTTTTGTAAATACATACATATTATACATAGAAACACTCAGACGAAGACAAATATCCACGTTCATGCACACAAATGTTTGACTTGTGCGGGAATCGAACCCGCGACCTCAGGCATGGCAGTGAGTTACGCTAACCATTACGCCATCGAGGCCGACAAATACTAGTACAGTGAATTTAATTTATTTAATTTATGTGAAATCAAAGTAAATTCGTTCATTCATTAAAAACTTTATTAAAACGGTGTTTGCTTGATACGTGATCCATCAAACATGCACAATTTTTTTGGCCACATTTGCCTCAAAATCATAAAAACATTAGCCCTGTGTATAAGCTGTCTCATTAGTGGGTATAGGTATCCCACTGGTATTTGAGAAGAATTAGGTCATAATCCATTGAGAGACCTCAAAATAGTCAAAATAGTTAATAATACATATTCTATGAAAATCAATCATACGTCGGCCTCTATGGCGTAGTGGTTAGTGTAACCGACTGCCACGCCTGAGGTCGCGGGTTCGATTCCCGCACAAGTCAAACATTTGTGTGCATGAACATAGACGTTTGACTTGGTCTGGGTGTTTCTATGTATAATATGTATGTATTTACAAAAAAAAAAGTATATAAGTATGTTTATCCATTGTCTAGTATCCATAGTACAAGCTCTGCTTAGTTTGGGCTAGATGGTGTTGTGTGTATGTAATAGAATATTATTAAATAAAAGAAAAATGGGCATACGACGCCTAGTTACAGTTTTGTAATAGCTTAGATTATCAGTATGTTTGTAATACAAGAGAGATAAGTAACATAATACGTACAGAAGTATATCAGCTAAGTTTATAAACTGCTCCGCTGTTGGCACGAGACTCTTCTTAGTATAAAAAAGGTTAAGGCCACAATTCACCTGGCTGGTCCAGAGCCGATTCCATCTCATGAAATATTATGGACAGCTATAAACTATACGTTACTATAAAATTTCACGACAAAAAGGAATCTCAATAATTACAAGACCAAAGCAAACGTACGCAATTCTACCGAGTAGAATCCTCCCTCCCCCTGCGGTCAACGTGTCATCGGACTATAAATCAGACCCACATTTTACGACAACCCGCAACTTGTAGACAATTATTCGAGCTGGAAATTAAACACAGGCTTGACCACACTCCGGTACCAACGTTTATTAATATGGTACAAGGGTGTCTGTAAAACATGGCGGGTAATTAACTTTAAATTAATTTACGTTGCCTGGCTGCTTTTTAAATTGTAGTGTTGCTCCACGGGCGGTGCGGTGGTGGAAGTGATTACCTTACCAGGGTGCCGAATGTTGATATTCGATTTCCAATAGGGGGAAAAATGTTTGACCCATCAATAGTTGTTCGAAATTTGAATATTCTGTATCTATTTACTTTGAAAGTTGAATGCTATATTTTATAGGTAACTGATATACAAATAGGATAAGATAGCCGTATATGTCGTTGTTATGTGATCTTCCTATTATTTGAACGTTACGTTGGCTTTTGGTTATGAATGAACGTTAAGTTAACTTCTTGTTTCTTTTAACAATGTATTATGATGACTGAAGTATCATAAATACGTTGATTTTTGATTTGCCACCTGTGTAAGGTTTATAATATTTTATTCGGCGAAAATCGGGTATTTTAATAATCGATTTTTGTACGGAATGAGTAACGGACGGCAGAAGGGGGCATTCTTGTCTGAGCGGTCGAGCCGAGCGGTTGTGTAAACGGATACGTTGTGTGAACTGTGTGGTCTGTAGAATAAAGGATAACAAGTAGAGAAGAATAAAAATAATTATATTGGAGAACCAAGGAGTTTTATTACACCGGTAATAAGAATGGTGTAATACATATTATACCTACTACCAGATTTATATGGGAGATGGCTTTTGTTCACGAGGCCGGTAACATTTTCAGGTTGTATGTAATAAATGACGATTAGAGCCATACGCAAAAGTAAGACGCGAGTAGCTTACGCATGTAGCCCGAGTGAGTAGCTTGTGCACATAACTTGCGCATGTGGCCAGATAAATATAGATCTTTACAGCTATGTAAGCAGAACTGCAGGCTATGTTCTTAATATATTACAAATCCTTACTAATATTATAAATTCGAAAGAAACTCTGTCTGTCTGTCTGTTATCTTTTCACGGCTAAACCACTCAACCGATTTAGATGAAATTTAGTACAGATATAGTTGAAAACCTGGGGAAGGACATAGGCTACTTTTTATTGATGTAGGTACCACGCGGGCGGAGCCGCGCGCAAAAGCTAGTTAGTATATAAATACATTGTTGGCGTGAAGTGTTCACCTGTTACATAAGCAACTGTATTATATGTTTCTTTTCATGCGCCTTGTATACAAGTTAAAGTTTATTAAGTCCCTAAGTACTTCTTATGTCTACAGAAACCTTAGGAGATTAAATAATTCAACCGTTATGGCTTAGCTGTAGTTACTAAGAATTGTGAATTTCACGGCAACTTACGGTATTATCTTGTTACAAAGGAGTTCATTGTGGCAATAAAATACTATTTAAATCAAAGTTCTACCGTTGTGACAATTAAAGAGTTTGTTTAATTCTTATTATATCGAGAAATACACTTTCATCATTCATCATCTATCGACCGAAGGCCTCAATAAAGGCCTTTTAGGTGACGACTAATATTATTACTAAATACTATATTATTACTAAATAATATATAATCTAATATTATGACATTATCTTTGAATTTGCCTAGTTACAAAGGAGTTTATTACAAATACAATATATTAAACTGTGGCCCTTGAAACCTGTACGAATTGATTGATTTTTCCATTAAGTCAGAGGGAGAATACATAGATTAATAAAATTGAAATCATTTTTATTACCTTTTTATAAAAGACCACTCTCGCACTTGCAGTAATTCTTGTATCGCGAGGGACGTTCAAGCAATGGACAAAAAAGCACCCAGAATCGGCGCAACCATTTCTGGCTTCAACAATTTTTCGTCCCGTGTGGGATTCGAACCCACGACATTCGAAGCAGTGGCAAGGCGACCGCTTAAACCACTATACCATCCGTGCAGTCAATATAATTATTATAATCTGTGTCATTGTAATTTAATTATTACTTAGTGCCTTGTCTTTGATTTACCCGCAATAATGCCATGGTAACACATCCCAGAATAAAAGTATTCTGTGTGTCATGAACTGGGACTGTAGCTGTACCCAGATTTATCTAAATCCATCCAACTGCATACATAATATATGATTGAGTAAGTAACATTTAAAGCCATCACAAAGAGAAAGTAAGAATCATCCAGAGCCATCTTCACAAACTTTCTAATCTATAATATTAGAAGAACGATATAATAAGTTAATTCTCTTAGCTTTATTTTCTGCTAGCGTTCTCATAAATGAAACAATATTATCCTAGTTCACTTGAACTTCCTATAGCACTTCGTTATTACGAGGCTGAGAAATAATATTACTAAATGTTGTTACTGAACGCTGTTTGTACAGTACACTCAATTAGGCGACTCTCACCGACTGCCAGCGACTGCACAAGTGCGAGATGACTATTCTATTCCACTTTTTAGAATTATATGCAAATCTTCGTCGAGGTGCCGGCCATTGAAAAATAAAGTTAGCCCGGCGGAGTTGTGTATAGCCAATTATCGATTTGAATAAAGTTTTCGTTTTGAGCTAGCGCGAACTTTCATAACATGGTTTTTGATAATAATAGTATTTTATTTTACCCTTTTGCATTGATTGTGGCATGTGCCTTTATAGACGTCTAAATCGATAATTCTATTAAAATATATCTACATATATAATAATAATATTTTTATTGCCTTGATTAATTTTACATACATACATACATATCCATTTGCTATGATCCTGACACACTTCAGAGGCTTCATTCACTTTCATCACATTCCTCATACACGCCCGTCGGTTCAAAGTGCTCTTAACTTGGCCTTTGTCCAGAACGCCTCCGATCTGATCGAGAATTAATTAATAATTTTACAATGTCAGATTTACTTACTAACACTTTTTCACAGGTTGCTTTAACATATTTGAATTGAAGCATAACTAGGCTAAGCCTGTCCTGCCGAAAATTCTCAGGGATTGTTACAGATTACATTAGTTTAATTATTATACAGATACACTGCGTCAATGAACATTTTGTTGTTATAGTAATATAATTATAATGTTGTGTTATTTAATGCATACATATTTAAATGAATAAATTCTACGTAAATGGAAATGGAATAATAATAATAATAATATAATAATAATTTTTATTGGCATAAAATCTTTACACTTAAAATATTGAAGTCTCTGACCTCTGAGCTAGGTATTATCTACCTGTGTTACAGAAGTCAGTGCCTCCTCACAACTTTAACACAAATAAAATTTTATGCTAGCGATAAGAAACGATATACGACAACTATAAAATATGTAAGCAAGGGTACCGTAGTGCTATTGACATTATTGCAAAGATTATCACACAATTTTGTACAATCAATTCTTATATTATTAAGAACCTTTATAAATCATATTGCAGAATATGTTCCGTGTCATTATAGTCCAAACCTAGCAGCCAGTTCTTGATTTTAGTTTTTATATCTTTGTAAGTTAAGGGATATATGTCAATAATTTTGTTTATTTTATTATATAATCGAGGACCCATGTAAATGTGTTGTCGCCGGGGAGATGCAGTACAAAATGTAGCAGGTGTATAAACATTTGTTTTTGTGCGTTTCGTGCTATACTTATCTCTCTTAAAAGGTGTTAACTTATGTTGCTTAGTTACAAGCTGAAAAACATAAAGCTGTCTGACAGTTAAAATTTGGAATTCCTCATACAATGATCTTGTTGGATAACGATAAGGTTTATGTGTCATGACTTTTAAAATAGATCGCTGGGCTCTCTCAAGTTGGATTAATACAGTTTTGCAGGCACCTCCCCAAATTTAAATACAGTATCCAAGAATAGACTATCCCAACGCATAATAAACTGTGCATAACAGTGGGAATTCTGCAACGTACCGTAGTTTTTTAAAAATCCATATCAACTTTCTAGCACGGGATGTTAACGTTTCAATATAATAATAATAATAATAATAATTTATTTATTTACAGAAATGAGATTGTAGGTTAACATTGACTTAGGCTATTATGTGTTACAGGTATTCATTTATACTCTTAATAGACAGTATGCGTAATCTACAATAAGTTATGGGTAGAGTACTGTTCTCCTAGATAGGCTACTGAATAGCCTGTGTTTAGGAGCACAATGCCAATCCCCGATAAATATTTTTTATTTTTGATGCACGTGCCATGTTGAATTATTAGAATTAATAACAGCAGTGGTAGTAAGTAAAACAATTAGACAATTACATTTCTTATTAAGTAGCGTGTATGTGTGAGTGTGTGTGTGTGTGTGAGTGTATGTGTGTGTGTGTGAGGGTGTGTGTGCATGTGATTGTGTGTGTGTGTGTGTGTGTGTGTGTGTGTGTGTGTGTGTGTGTGTGTGTGTGTGTGTGTGTGTGTGTGTGTGTGTGTGTGTGTGTGTGTGTGTGCGTGTGCGTGTTAGGGCGAGTGTGTGTATTTATTTATTTATGAATTCTTCGGTGCTTTCATAATTAAAAGAGAGGAGCAATTTTGTAACAGTATTTTTGCAATGATGGATTGACAATCCGTAGATAGGACATATTGCGTTAATTTTGTTATAGAGAGAAGGACCGAGATAAATGGCAAATTTTTTAATGAAAGAGGTGCGAGCGGGTTTTAGTTTACAGATCCTGTCTTTCCGTCGTTTGGTAATTTCTATAAAAGGTGTCCGATGATGCTGTAATATGGTAAGGTGTAAAATAAATAACTGCCTTATATTAAGTAAATTACAGTCTTTGTATAGCTCGGTTGTTGGGAAGAATATAGATCGGAATGTTGAGACTTTAAGTATAGCTCGATGAGCTATCTCCAGTGGCTTCATAATGGTCTTCGCTGCTCCTCCCCAACTGGAGATACAATAGATTATGATTGACTGGCAGAGCGCGTAGTATACATTACAAATGATAAAAGGGTTGGCTACGTATCTTAAAGTTTTAAAAATGAATATGAGCTTTCGAACACGACCTGATAAAGTGTTAATATGGTGCCTGAAATTTAAGTTTTTATCTAGGATTATGCCAAGGTACTTAATCTGATTTACTGAAGTTAGAGTTGGACATTGACAAGAAGGGTTAGGGTGACAAGAACAAGAGTGAGCTATTAAGGTTAAGGGTGTTATGGGTTGTGAAGTTGTGTTAAGCGAGAAGGTTATGAACTTTGTTTTAGTAGTATTGAGGGTTAGGGTGTGAGAAAAAAGCCACTTTAAGACAGAATCAAAGCCATTTTGTGCAGTTATTTCAAGTTCTGACCATGACTTAGCAAAAAAGGTGATGGCAGTATCGTCAGCGAACGATACGATTTTCGCGTTTTGAAACTTAAGGTCACAGAGGTCGTTGATGAATACTAGGAATAATGTGGGGCCCAAAATACTTCCCTGAGGAACCCCGTATGGGATAGGAAGTTCATCACAAAAATTTTGATCTATAACAACAACTTGTGAGCGGTTTGTTAAATAACTTTTAAACAATTCAAGGGCAGGGCCTCTGACTCCAATGTTTTCCAGCTTTATAAGAAGGATAGGAATAGGCACTGTATCAAAGGCCTTCGCAAGGTCCAAGAATATTGTTAAAACCTTGTTACTTGCATTTAGATTTTCTACTACAAAATCTAGTCGGTTATGGATCGCATGACTAGTTGAGAACTTTTTACGGAAGCCAAATTGTTGAGGAGAAAGAAGATTGAAATGTTCCAGATAGTAAACCAATCTCTTGTTGATGAGTCGTTCGAGAACTGTTGATAGAGCGCTAAGGACAGCTATAGGGCGGTAGTTATTAGGTAGATGTCTATCACCATCCTTATAGATAGGATGGATGATAGCTTTTTTGAAGGAATTAGGGAAAATAGCTGTTTCAAGGCAAAGATTGAAGATGTGGCTTAGTATAGGGGCAAGGGTTTGAGCATATCGTTTCAGAAATGTTGGGGAGATGTCGTCCCAGCCTGTAGCAGCATTAGCCCTTAAGGTATTTATAGTTGAGAAAATTTCGTCAGGGTCTGTTTGTTCTAAAACAAAGGATTTAGTTGATTTTATAGTAAGAATAGGCGCACAATATGTTCGATATTTGTTGTTTACAATGTTATCTGCAAGTATTTGCCCAATATTAACAAAATATTGATTTACATGAGGTCGCCAACACAGATTCTCGTCTATTAGTACTCCGAGGTATTTGATGTATCTAGATTTAGTAATTACGGGACATAAACAGTTATTGGAAAAGTGATTACACGAATGAGCTCTAATAGTTAAATCACAAGATTTAGTTCTGTCAAATGTAAATGGAACAAATGTGGTTTTAGACAAGTTCAGGGTTAAAAGATTTCTACTAAGCCACCGGCTAATATTGTGGAGTCCCATTTCAGCGTGTTTTTGCACATCGGCCCAACTATTCCCATGGAAGACCAGTACCGTGTCATCAGCGTATGCGATTATTTTGCCATTTGTTAGTGGTTGCTGAAATATATCATTGACATAAATAAGGAATAGGCTTGGACCGAGAACACTGCCCTGCGGAACTCCATAGGAAACCGGAGCCTCAGCACTGACATTGCCACCAATTTTGACCTGCTGAGTACGCCTACACAGGAAGTCTTTGTAGATTGATAACGCTTGGTCCCGGATACCAACTCTGTATAACTTATCAACAAGAGTGGGAATCGAGACTGTGTCGAACGCTTTTGCGAGATCAAGTAACACTCCCATACACTTTTGTTTGACATCCATTTTATCAGTTATATATTTAATTAATAGGCCAATCGAAATGGAAATACGTAGTCTCTGCCTACCTCTCTGGGAAACAGGCGTGAATCTATATATGTATGTAATTTTACGTCTTAATATTGTCTTACGTTTACGCGAATGTTATACATTGAAATTAAACAACTTTATACGGATTTTATTGCGTTGTTTATTTTTTATAAAACGCTATTATTACATAATTTGGAAACTTTAAACTACTATTGTTAAACACTATTACTAGTTACTGTTTACTTCTATTTAAGCTATTTAAATTATAATAATAATAATATTCTATCACATACAACACCATCTAGCCCAAACTAAGCAGAGCTTGTACTATGGGTACTAGACAATGGATAAACATACATATACTTTTTTTTTGTATATACATACATATTATACATAGGAACACCCAGACCAAGACAAACATCCATGTTCATGCACACAAATGTTTGACTTGTGCGGGAATCGAACCCGCGACCTCAGGCGTGGCAGTCGGTTACACTAACCACTACGCCATCGAGGCCGATTATAAAAACTATTTATATTTCATTTTACAGTTTCCTGGACGTTTCGGTTGCTTTTCAGCAGCCATGGTCACGTGGAGACTCCCCGTGACCATGGCTGACAGTAACTAGTAAAAGTGTTTAACAGTAGTAGTTTAAAATATCAAAATTATGTAATAATAGCAGTTTATAAAAAAAAGTAAACAACGCGATAAAATCCGTCTAAAGTTGTTTAATCCTACGTCTTACTCTATAGCAATACAATAATAAAAGAATTTACAAAAATTAAAATTAAAGAATATTAAACATTATTATCAAGCCAGTCTTTGAAAAGTTCTTCCGTTTTTTTATAGTCCCAGTTTAAAAGTTCCTTATTTAAGATGGTCACTGCTTTGCACAGGGGTAGAGTGTGCAGGTTACACATTTTGTTTATTTTGTTGTAAGACATTATGCTTTCAGGAAGCTGCAGAACCTTTTAACGAACTCTGTTTTTACTGGAAAACGTGGAATTCTAAAGACGCGTTTTCCGATCATGTCCTCGGAGCAGATAGTCATTATTACCTCTTTGTGTGTTAGGAGAGCGAGTTTTTGTATAAAGAGTTTCCTGACACTTAGAACCTGAGTTTCCGTAAAGACTTGAACTGTAGGGTATTGCAGAGGCTTCCTTAGCATTGTTTTTAATACCGCGCGTTGAGCCCTTTCTGGCATAATTAAATGTCACTTAACAGTGCCATCCAGGCTAGAATACAGTTTTCCAGATTTCAGATTGTAAGTAAAGTCGCAGTGAAACACGTGTGAACAGTCAACTTCAGATTATTAGGAGGGACTGAGGCAGCAGTTTTGTGAAAGCATAAATAGGTAGTTTGGCTGTATTTAGGGTTAAAAATTGCATTCTAACCATTCGCATACTCGACCGAAGCCCTCCTCCGCGATGGTTATCAGCTTTCCCACGATTTCTCGTAGTATACCTACTAGCCATATATATATATATATATGATTGTGACTTCCATTCGCGTAAACGATACACATGAAGTTAATTACGTGGATTACACTATACCACAACAATACTAAAGGTTCTACTAAAAAGAATTTAATTAGACGCGGCTTAGATTTGAAGTTTAACCTAAGTTAGATACATAACTGAAAACTCATCAAAACCGTGCAGTGCATGCATTCTTCTGTATTGATGTATAAAAAGTACAGAACTTTTTTTATTTATTTGGTATATGACATATTATATAGATGTACATCATATTTAAAATCGGGTCTAACTCTTCATAAAAGGCACTAATAACATAATAAATACATATTATGTTTTTTCGTATCACAAGCTGACGTGGCTTGCAAATTGAGGGCCAATCGGTGTTTTCACGGGTCGTAATCATTTAACAGGCTGTCATTACTAGGATATGTATAGCTGCATTTTATAGCATCACATCTGGGTCTAGCGCGTGGACAGCACAAAAAATATTGTGACGTAACAGCGTGGTAGGCGTGGTAGTATTTAATTAATTCTGCAGATAAAAAGAAAATAAGGGATATGCACAGTATGCAATCATAACTATCTATGAAAAAAGGCATAAAATAATATTATATGTTTTTCATAAATAGTTTATATATTATATGGTATCTAATAATATTGTCACCTATTTCAACGTTTCAAGTGAGAAAGTAATTGAGAAATGTAACTTATAAGAACTGACTTAAAATATTATATTAACGAACTTCGCTAGCTTCGTTCTAGTACATTATTCATGTTTTACTGGCTTTACTACAGCCATCTAGTGCGGAGTTTAAGCCTAAGATAAAACTAAAGAAAGCATTTATTGTATTGTTACACTCAGTGCCATATATCTTGGTATTGTAGGGAAGACTCGGCAGTTCCGTCTAATAATTTATTACAGCGCCATCTATTGACGTCTTACGGAACTACATTGTAGGTACGCGAATAGTAGAGATAACACTGGAACATTCTCGAATCTTCGTACTGTTTACATACCGGGTATGGCGTTTCTAGAAAACTCTAGAAACGCTTTAACCGCGTATAAAAAGGCAAGGCCAGCGCTCGCCAAATCAGTTTACAATCGTAAGCGGTCAAGTATGCATCTAAGCGAACGGAAGCGAAAATACTACGGAGTTTGAAGCAGTTACAGTGGAAAAGTGTTTGTTGTGTTTTAAATTTAATTGTGTGCTAGAATAAAACGTGTTTTAGTCGGTAATATTCTTTACATTCTTATCCATTGAACCCAGCACGTAACAGTATAAAATATTATATTTACAATCTTAATGTCTCTTTTACTCGACGCTATTAATACAAATGGGCGCACTCGCTAGGGTTATACGCATAGTGGTAACGACTAACGCGAGCCACTTGTTCATGTAACTAGTACCTATGATTATATCACGCATGTAGACCCTGCGAGTAACTTGCGTATGTTACCCCATAATTAACTATTTTCATCATACAAACACCGAAAAAAAGGCTTAATATTTTTAACAGATTTATCGTGATTATTTTTGAACTATTAATTATTTATTTACCATCCAGCTATTTCAGAGAGCATAATAGTTTCATAGTTTATTTTAATAAACTCCCGCTATGTGGATTGTTTTGTTGTTTGTTTTTATCGATGCAGTCGCGAAATGAGGGGAACGCAAAATATAAAGTTGCTTGTGGCTTTTTTATACGTAAAAAAATATATTGTTATCTGCAAAAAGGTTGCCAATAAAGCCTGGAAACTATTCGAGATTATATATTATTTACGCTATCGTCCGTGCCGCCATTGCTTTTTATGAACTTAACGGTATGTTTTCGATTTTATGTACGTCCTCGTACTACAAATAATCGTTTAAAATAAACAGGCCCTCCATAGTTTCTTTAAAAATGTCATTAATGTAACATCAAATTTATTTGAACAACATTAATTGCAATTCCATTAAATTCTTACTTGACTACATTTACTATTGCCAAAACGAAAAAGAGACAAGGTTTCAACACGCGACAAAACGTAGGTATGTGACCTACAAATAGTTGGACCGAGTCTAACACCCATATTCTAAGACGTTTCCTCAAACGTTCCTCGACTCCACTCAACCTCACTCGAGGAAATCAGTATTCACAGTTGCAAAAATCTCCTCCACTCGGCGTCCCTCGACATCTTTCCTCACTCGAGGTGAGGAAACAACTGTCAAACTCAAGGTACGTCGCGACCAACGTTAAAGAATACTCGAGGAAGATCTACGCCATTGTTACCTATTCACCTACGCTTGTAAATACGACTGATAAGTCTATTTGAAGATTTTAAAGTGTTTTGTAATGGATTTTAAACGATTTTTGAATTATTTATATGATAATCCGTACGATTATCCTGAAAGGCGTTATTTGCGAGACGTAACTTCTCCGCCTCACTGAATATTTGTCTTCCAGACATATATGTGTGGAATAAATAAAGCTAAAGTATAAAACTTGGATCACAACATTCACAACACAACAAACAAATCGAAACATAAACAACTCGGAATGACGCGATGCGACATAGATAAGGTTAAAAAACAAACATCTGTCAATTTTGAGGTGATCATAGACAAAAACATTAAAAAGTATGTTAAATCTATGATTTTGTGACGTATGTAATGACGTTTTACCTCGACTCAACCTCATTGGAGGATCCTCAACATTACCTCAAGACAAGAGAAAGACATGACTAAGAATACCGATTTCGAAGATTCCTTGAGGTGATCCTTAAGGTATCCTCGGTTGAGTCGAGGTTGAGGAAGGTTTGAGGTTACTTCTTAGAATATGGGTGTAAGTGTCCGTTGCTTGAATATTTGTAAAGTCGCTCGTGACACAGGATTTATTTCTAGGGCAGGCGCCGGACAAATGAATACTGCATATACTGCATAGATCACATTTGTATAACGACGTTGAGCAGAAAATAGTTGTCAACAAAAATTTTCTTTTATACCGGCACATACTTAATGTAAAATGTAAGTAAATAATAATAATAATGTAGTATATATTATAATATTTTTCCGTATTTTGGTAAATTCTGATCCATTTCATCTCTCGTATCCTTTTGAACTTTTTAATAATATTAGGATAGCGTGCCAATGGGATACAAACGGTCTGTATCTATAGTGATGAAAGTTATGGCAAGATGTCGTAACCCTGTGAGTACAGCTGGATCAAACTGCTCAACAGGATTACTGAGAAGACCTTATTTGGTCGTGTTTGGTTTCCTTGTTACAGGAGGTAAATGAACGTATTATACATAATATTTCACGCACGCACGCACACGCATACGTACACGCAAACACACACACACACACACAGCGTTTAAATAATAACTTTCTTTTCTTACTTCTTCTCCCTAGCCTTTATTATTCCCAAGTCGCTTGGGGTCGGCTTTTTAGTCTAACCGGATTTGACTGGATATCAATTTTTACACGGAGCCACTGCCATCTGACCTCCGCAACCCGAAGGCTTACGATACCCTAAGGCTAGACCAGTGTCAGGATATTAGAGGGCACTGACTTCCCAATAACGACTGCCATAGATGTTCATGGCAGCCGGGACCGTCAGCTTAAACTGCTCTCCGAGGCACGGAGCAGGCGATAATTGTCAATCAATACGCACATAATTTTGAAAAGTCATATAAATTTCGAAAGTCAGAGGTGCGCGACGTGGGTTCGAACCCGAGACCCTCTGCATTGCAGTCTGTTGGTCTCCCCACTGAGCTATCGCTGCTCTTAATCTAATCTTCTTTCTTTTTTCTTTCTTTTCTTACTGTCTGTTCAAATTAATGTCATAATTAAAGTAATAATTACGTAGAGAGACGAATATTTGCTGAAAATTGAACACAATAATGGCCGCAAACATACGGTTTCCTGATCAGGTTTCCGAAACAGGGATTCAGATTCGGATACCCGAATGCACACTTTTATACGAATTTGCTATATACCGCACACGTTCTTATATTTTCGTACGAAAATAATTCCGGTCGCGCTTTAATCGAGTCGGAATCTCGCCGGCTGCTGCACACGAACGGAAACCCTTCTGAATATATCAGGGGCCTAGTGTGAGTTGCAGGAAACCGTATGTTTGCGGCCAGCTTTAAACTTTGTGATTACAAAAGTTTTAGTTCTTACCTAACTATGTGGATGAATGACATGATGAAAGCATTAATAAACATTTCTTATTACTTATGTATCTATTACTTCGAAGTTGTAAAAGATATGCAAAATTTTAAATGTATCTGTCAAAATTCGTTTATTTATGACTAGCTTTTGCTCGCGACTTTGTACGCGTGGAATTTGGAAGTAGCAACCTATTTATATATATTTGATTTTTAATACTTCTACGCGTATCAAAATGAAACATGCACCAGATTTTAGTTAGATCTCCAGAAATATGACTTTGAAAACCGCATTCACTTCCGTGCAGTAAATTTGTCTTGCATTATTGTCTTTGAATTGTAATTAAAGTTTAAACAGGAGAACTGAAGAAAAAGTTATAATACAGTTTATATTTAATAGACGAGACCAATTAATTATTATTTGGTAGTACCTCCCACATCACGACGATAGTTCCGGTAAATGTGTCCATTACCTTCCAAGTGTGATTTTCCCTTGCTAGACTGTTTTCAACTAAGGTAATGTCGATAGTAGAGTTTGCTTCCCCTCTTGTGAATGCAAGCTCGGTTCCGGTATTCAAGAGAACTACGTCAAGTTATGTCATGGCTTCTAGTAATACTTTGTCTCTGACGTTTGTCTCTCTACATTCCCTTTCTACAGCCCAGGCATTGAAATCGCCTGCTATAGCTACGGGAAAGTGATCTTTTGGATCTTCACTTAGAGATCTTCAAATTCGTTGATAGTTAGGTTTGCTGGAGCGTAGCAACTATAGAATTATACATTATTTACTTTTGCCCGTACGAAACCAATTTCAGATGTGTTAAGTTTATTCTGGAAGGGATACTTGCCACATGCCCAAATGGCCGCCTTTCTATCAGAGTCAGTTATCCAATTTCCAGTATGTAATTGTCTATATGGCTCGGAGATGATCGCTAAGTCAGGCTTGAGTTCACGTACCGTTTGCTAAAGCAAATCTTGAGCTGTCTTGCAGTGGTTTAGATTGATTTGTAAAATCTTCATATTTGGTTGTTTCGGCACCTCTGTAGTGCCTCCTTAAAGACTGGACATTTTTTGCTACTAGGTATGTGCCTAACATTTTCTCTGTTGCCACTTTCAACGCATAGGGCTCATTGCGTGTCTCTCTTACAGTCTACGATTTTATGCATGCCAATTTTTACCGCAGTTAATACAAAGCTTTGATCTACCAACCACACTTGCATTTTTCGATAGATGTGCGTAGTGCCAATACTTAAAGCATTTTGCCATTCTTTTGACTTTTCTTTTGTATGTATGTGTGTGTATCTGTGCGTGTGTGTGTGTGTGTGTGTGTGTGTGTGTATTAAATGTTCATATTTAACCTAGTCTTTATTTAGAATGTCTCCACTTAATTATTACAAGTATCACATGTGAAACGAGTTACTATCGAGTTGCTAAATAAGTTACGTCATTAAAGAACAAGCGCACCGACAAGGCTTTGTCAAAGTCAAAGTGAAATTCAATATCCCCGGGAGCTGTATCAATTTGGTGTATATTGGCAAAGTTTAAACAACTGGCTATAAAATATTGTTTAGAGGTATGGTATGTATTTTGTTAAAGAGCGTTTAATGAATCAATTACAAATACAAATCAGGGTAGTATCGAAAGTTAAGTGTATTCCATTTTGATAAAGGTATATTGCAGTTGGATAAAGCAAACATGTAAGATTCGATTACGGTTATGCTCAACGCGATATTTAGTTTACATGGAAGAACTTTACTTTTTAAATGTTAATCAAATAGATTGACAACACTGCGTCAATATATTTGATTAACTTTCGAAAGTAAAAGGGCACACTGCAGCCAAGCAAACCGGTGATTAAAATATTTATTGCGAATATACAAAGTTGTTAAAAGTTTCAACTGGATAAGGCCTTAATGTTATAGTTTGTTGTTAATAATCTAACCGCGGCACATTAAAACCCTTTTGATCAAGTTGAGCCGAGTTGGGCGCCATTTTAGTTGTTTCGGATACGGATGACAAAACAAAGATGCTTTAAAATCGTGAGATAAACGTATAAAACATGATCGGTTTAATGGAAAACATAAATGAAAATAAACGGAAGCTTGTGTTAAAAAAATATGTATATTTCTTTGCATTTATTAAATAATACTTCCGCAAAGGGATAAACCTATACATATGTCCGAAACATTAAAATTAAAATACGTTAAACGGATTTTACAGCGTTGTTTATTTTAAAAACACTATTATTACATAATTTTGAAACTACCACTGTAAAACTTTGCTACTATTTTAATCTATTTAAATTATTGAACTACTAGTTTGCCCGCGGCTTCGCTCGCGTAAATGTAGGTTAGGTTAGTAACAGTACTTTTTTCTGAATGAAAGGTATGCTCTATGTCCTTTTCTGTTCCTCTGATAACGTATATGCGAAATTTAATGTTAATCGGTCGAGTAGTTAAAGCGTAAAAGCGTCACAAATAAACAAACTCACATTTGCAGTTATAATAATATTAGTTAGGATTTAGATTTGGATTTACATATTCTCCGATGTTTCGGTTGCTTTTTAGCAGCCATGGTTACAAACATTAATTTAAAGGACACAAAGTACACCCAAATTCAGTAGAACAAATTGTAAATCACGCAAATCCGTTTGGGATTCGAACACACAACACTCAGAGCTGCAGCAGTGGCGCGCGGCGAGTCGATTTTTTTTATACTACTAAGGTGGCAAACAAGCATACGGCCCACCTGATAGTAAGTGGTCACCGTAGCCTATGGACGCCTGCAACTCCAGAGGAATCACTAGCGCGTTGCCGACCCTTTAGGAAAGTAAGTGGGAAGGAGACGGAGCGGGAAGGGGGTAAGGGGGTGATTGGGCCTCCGGTACTCTCACTCACCGAACGAAACACAACAGTAGGAATACTGCTATTTCACGTCTATATTCTGTGAGAGGGTAGTCGTTCCCCGGTCGAGCCGGCCCATTCATGCTGAAATCAGCGAGGCTCTACTGTTTGCCCACTGTGACACGGCATCTACAGTTTAATATAACATGCCTATATAGATGTGAAATTGTTTACGAATATGTATCTTGTTTGATGCATATGTCTTAATATAATCTGCTAGTAACTGTTACTAAAATTACAGTTTACAGTTCATGGTTCGTAGAACATGTCATTTTCCTAATTGTGTATAGCCTAGTTTGTGTTTAGTGTACATAATTAGAAATACTATATTAACGAACAAAACTAATTGTGTAGCATACGAATATATTGACATTTACCTATTACATGTGTTAGTAGCATAGCGGTAGTAAATGTGACTGCATTGTATGACGTAGGTATAAGTTTGTATTCCCGGATTTGTTATTCGGTTTTTCTGTCATGAAATTCTCAGTAGCACTACGGAGTATGTGCACCCTTAATCTATAGGTAACAAAATTTCATTGCAAAATTATTGTTCTCGTTATTTTATTGTTGGCCCGACCAGATAATTGAACCTAAAATTTTATGTACATCTGTCGCATTCAGTAGCGATACGCCACCAAGGCACTTGAAGACTGAACTTAATTAATTAGCTATAAAGTAAACACAACAAAAGAAGCTTTGGTATAAAGAATAAAAATGCGTTACTTTAAAAGTTTAAAGTTTATAAATACGAATCTGCCATTCTTAGATAAACAACTTTTAAAGATAAATCTATGATTAAAAACAGTACAGTTTTATACAGAAATACATCATTGTTCTATAAAGCAAAGTATTGTTGCATAATACATGGCTTGAGATACTTTCAGTGTTATCCGGATTTAAAACGGACAGTGTCTCAGGAGTAAGCTCTCGACTTTACTGCGCCGGCGCCGTGACCTAGCGAACTAGCCACTAACAGATGAGAATATCGTCAAGCAAGTTCTAAAATATGAGAAGAATATTAACTTCCCAGTTGACGTAGTGGTTTAAGCTATCGCCTTGCCGCTGCTACAACGGCGAGTGTTGCCGAACAAATTTTTGTGTAATCCACAAATAGGTCTTTTGAGTCTGGGTGTAACCATAGTAACGAATTGTTAATGCCGTGTTTACTGTAGAAAATCTAGAATTATGACTGTATATTAATATATAAAATAATTGTAGTGTGTTTTAACGAAATTGCATGACTGGTAGTCAAGGATTTAAATCCCTACTACGTTTAAATATGATCACCTTTCTGGATCGTAAAGTTGTCCTCTGCTATGTGTATCCAATGCCCACAAGACATTTGATTTTAAATATATTATATCTAGCTCGCTCATATTTATAATTATACATTATCGTTCTCTGTAATGTAAATTTTAAGTGACCTCACTATTTTTAGTGTAGACACTTTTGTTGTGCGATCTAAGTGAGGTGCTACTCGATAACACGTGGACCGTTTAACATATTTGGATAAAAATTGTACACAGATAGATTATGTGTTGTAAAACTTACAGAAAAAAAATTTGCTCAGATGTGAAGCATGAAACCATAGGATTCTTTTTTTTTGTCAGTATGCATTGCCGCGAAATACATACGGTTTTCATTGTTTAGTAAATTGACTTTTTTATATTATGTTTGCTTCATAATATATTTTAATTTTAAACGACTTTATAGCATTTTGTCAACATGTTATGAAAGCTTTTGTTAAAAAGTTGTCCGAAGTGTACAAACTATACACATGCATTAAATATACAACACAAAAGCTAGACACAGATATTTAAAACGTCTGAGTAAAAAGATTTCATTTATAAAAGCTATTACTTGAGGGAGTGTAGTCACTTTGATCTGACGGTGATGCCTCGAGCGACACTCATCAGCCTTTGCACGTCCGTTTTGAGACTTTAAGAGGAAACACAAGGGTCGTTTTTCATTCAAACGTAGTCCTCTGTTTCTTCCCTGGATAATGCCAGTAGAGCAATATTTTTTTCCAAAAAATGTATGGGCTCTATTGGCTTATCCTTATGTTTACCATTTTTTCATAAATTAATTATTAAAAGAGACATGAGCCTTCAAAACCTCAAAAATTTACCAGATTTGCCGCTGTGTTCAAACAACCAGAAAACAAATTTGACTAGATTATATAAAAAAAGGAAAACATACGAACACGACCAAAGTCTTTCTTTAATTTATAATGAAAAAGTAGTTAAATTGGTCAAGTTTTGGAGAAGGAATCAGGGGACTACGAAACGTTGATTTTGTGTACTTTTAATAGGTATTTTCAGTCCAAGCTGTAGTTGTCTCTATCGCACTCATATAGTATCATGGCACTGCGCGACAGCAATAGATTTTATAAATACATATTTTTCAATTCTCTTGCCCTTAGTGTATCCTCTTAAAGAGACAAAATATATGAGATATTTAACTTACAGGAACTAACTTAAAAATACGTTAGCTAACTCTAGTAGCTGTGTAGAAAGCGTTAATATGTACATTATTCATGTTTAAACTCCTTTGCTTATAATCTTGTCTGGATTGCCTCGGATTAAGGTTTAAGCATCGTACTAGGCGTTAATAATAATAAATTCTTTATTGCAACAAAAAGTTTATACAATTACAGTGTCAGCCCTGATTCCCAAACTAGCGTGAGCTGTATGTTGGGAAACAGCCCTTCCCAAAAACAAATTATACAATATTGTTACAATAAGCAAGATACATAGACAAGAGCCGACTTAAAAAAATAACTAATTAAAAATAGTATAAAGACAAAAAATTTTTTGTTTTGTTGCAATTGCGAGTGATTTAAGTGGTGGTAGCATATGTGTGCATGTGAGTGTGTGAGCATGGGTGTGAGGGTGTGTGTGTGTGTGAGGGTGTGTGTGTGTGTAAGGGTGTGTATGTGTGTGTGTGTTTGGTGTTTATATGATGTTTGAGTCGGAGTTGTAACCTTCATTTTATATAACAATTTGTAGTAAGTTTTCTACATCATCGTATTCTAAATGTTTAAGCCATACTTTAATAATATTTTTAATTTTATAGTTAGATAGGTTTTTCGTTTTATAGGTTGAATTAAGTTTATTATACAGTCTACGTGCAACGTTACCATAGTGCTGTTGGGCAAATTTGCTTTTTACTCTTGGAACTGGACATTTATCTATTCTTTTACCCGACAGTTTTAGAAAGGGTACAATAGTTTTATGGTACTTACGTATACTTTGGTAGACAAATAATTTTCGCACAGTTAAAACATCAGCTTTTTCATAAACTAAATGTGTAGGGTGACAAAATGGAAGGTAAAGTAAAGTACTATGAGCACAGCCCGTTGTGCTCTTTCGAGCTCAAGCAGGTGTGTTTTGGCCGCTGAGCCCTAAGAACATATACAATAGGTGATTATACATTCAGCTAGTGCTTTGTATGTTTGTATCAAGAGTGTAGTATCTGAAATCAATCTCAAGTCTCTAAAAATGTATATAAGTTTTCTAAGTATATTGCTAATTGTAGTTATATGTTTCTTCCATTTTAATTTGTCATCAATATTTACCCCTAAGTATTTGAAATCTTTAGCTCTTGATAATGTAGGACAGCAACAACGTGATGGCAAAACTCTGGATCGGTTGCACGGATAAGAGTGTATATGAAACAGAAAATTATTTGGTGAGGACACCATAGTCTTGCTAAAGCAGAGAAATTTGGTTTTGTTAGTATAGTAGTAGTTATCTAGAGTGACGCATAAAGATGAACAAATCTGTGTGTAATATAAAGTAGTATAATTATGATGATAGGTTACCATTAAAACAGACTTAATTTTTTACTAAAGACGACCGTAATTTGCACATTATATTTAATACGACGACAGAGCAGCGATAGCTCAGTGGGGAGACCAACAGACTGCAACGCAGAGGGTCTCGGGTTCGAACCCACGTCGCGCACCTCTGACTTTCGGAAGATATATGACTTTTCGAAATTATGTGCGTATTGATTGACAATTATCGCCTATTTTTTTTTTTTTATTTTGCTCGTTAAAATGGCCACACTCCACCTGATGGTAAGCAGTCGTGTGGTCTAAGAGCAGTGGCCTCCACATCGTCCCCACAGAAGCCGAGGCGATGTTGAGGTCTCTACTTTGACGGCCTGAGAAGATGCTTTTTCACGCCCCGCTTAAATAACCCAGGATTGAAGGAAAAAGGAAACACGTGCCTTGGCAGAGAATTCCATGCCTTAGTCGTTTGGCAGAGATATGAGGACCCAAACTTTTTGGTACGCGCTCTAATCGACTCTACCGTGTAAGGATGGCATCTGATCCCAGCACGCGTTGTTCTGGATAGGAAAGGGGAGGGCGGGATAAGGTGGAATAACTCTTCAGAGCACTCCACGTGGTATATTCTGTAGAAACATGCCAATGAGGCAATGTCCCTACGTGCCTGCTCCGTGCCTCGGAGAGCACGTTAAGCCGTTGGTCCGGGCTGCCATGAACATCTATGGCAGTCATTATTGGGAGAGTGTCGACACAAAAGATCCCACTGAGTCGAAGTGTCGCCGGTCTGCACTGACTGGCCCCCACATAAGATAAGATAATACGACGACGCAACCTGATACTAAAATCAAATAATTCTTAAACTTCAAACTGCACTTGACCTTTAACATTGACCAAATTTCACCGTTAATCTAAGTAAACTGCCTCATGCATTGAATTTCTCATAATTGTCTCAATATTTCTCGAAATGTAAGAGTTGCAAACGACCATAATATTTTCCCTGCCTGTCTCTCTAATTTTATCCTATCTTTAATTACTTTGACGGCAGCAAGGCAACTCTGAAAAACTAAGCCATCTATCATCCGACAGCTATCATCAGACAGTACCAGGGCAGGCACGGCCCGTTTGGTGGTAGGTCTATAATGGCTCATCTTTTTATTTTGAAAAACGACGTCATCATAATCAATGAACAGGTTACAGTAAGTAATTAAAATATGAAAGCTGGCTGCCTACTAATAAAAAGAAAATACAATGCAGACTTAAAATTTTATTTTTCTTTTGTCACTTCTATAATTACAAAGCAAGCCTCAGTTTTAAAGCGCAGCGTCAAGTAGAAGTTTTCAAAACACCCTAAATGAATTCCGTAAGAAAATACGCGTAGATTTTTCTAGGCAGCAAAACAGCAGATTTCATGAATAAATCAAAAACTTCATTTGTACATTCAGCATCTTGCGCAAGTCTCATTTCTTAAGAAAAATTAAATGTCGCTTATTACTCTATGGATACCGTGTAAGCACAAGTACTGGAATGTCTAATGAATGCTTCAAGTCGTAATGATAAATCAAAGAGAAAATAATTGTGAAACGATTAATAAATTTACAAAAACTGCTAGTAATGCAACGGAGGCAGCAAATTCAGCAATGACTTGCTGCACTGCTTACACATATCTCTCTAAAGTGATATCTCTCTTATTGAACAGTATACAAGTTAAACTGATACTAATAAACTAACTAATTATTATGATTGTTTACGTAAATGGTAGAGAGTGTTGCGTACCTGTTTATGCATATTTTCTGTAACCATATCCCAGAGCCAACAAACCTACATAATGCTAGCTAAGCTTACATTTTTACAGTAAATGTGTAATATCACATACGTAAACAACGTGTTCACCCCATGTTTTATTATTAAGGTTTTAATGTCTTGGGGCTGATAAGTCTTGTGATCTGTCCGCTTACTAACGTAAAGTAGGTAAAATTATAATATTAAAAAAAATCAGGCGTGCTAGTAACATACATAGTTCACTTTAATATATCAAGATGGTAATGGCAGGCGCAATAATAGTCATTCACCCGATCCTTATAACTTATATATGTACTCATTATTCACCTATTTATATATTTTTAATATACATTTGAAATTCGTCTCATATCCATCAATCATACATCTAAATGTTTGCTTCAAATGATGGATGATAGCTATTTAGTTTGCCCGACAAAGTGGCTCAAAGTCTCACTATGATGTCTTAGAAGGTGAAGGTTACGTGAAATTGAATTGTCAATACATTTATTTTATCCTCTAGTATGTAATAAAGTATGTCTAGAAATAGAAACGGTAATATATCAGACGTGGTCTTATTTATGTAGTAATTTATTAGCTGTCAGTTGGAATAACACACTATTTTATGAAACTAGTTGGATTATTCTCAAAGCGATTGTAAATAGGTTTCGACAATGTAGAAATGTATTTAACTATATTGATGACCGAAGTTGTTATACCGGTGACGTGAGTGATAAGCTAGAAAGTTTAATTAATTATCGACCAGAAACGAATTTGTTGTTAGGATGGTTGTGCAGTTCGGCTACGAGCGAGTGTGCCAAGGTGTTAGACAATTACATACGCCGGCGCCGGTCGCTATCTTCATGAAACTTGTAGGTATGCGTATAGTGCCAAGCAAATAATGCTAAGCGACCATGGGCGGACTCGAATAAGGAAAGCTGTTCTCGTCGGCAAAGTAAAAAGTCAGCGGCCATTCATTCTCATTACGCCGAATATTTTATACATCGAAATATAAATATTTTTCCTAACCTTTTTCAAATTTATTTCGGAAATAATAATGATGTATGAAGATGTTTTTTAAAGAAAATCTTACAGGTAATTATTGGTTAAATAAATACCTTCCGAAGTATCGAAAATAGTATAACTAGGTGTTACTTAATTATTGTCGTTATAACCCTTTTTTTGTTGTAATACAGACCAACCTTTTCCCTATTTATTGTAATCTGGGTCGAATCCTACGCATTGATCCTATACATGGCTATAAAGCTGTGGGCCACATTACCAACTTTATTTTTCCTTATTTTCAGTACATACTATTTGACATCTCTCTGATAGCGTGGATGACACACTTTTATTTAAATTTATTCCGCGGTATTTACCACAACAAATCCAGTATACAATGTGCAACAAATGTCCATTTACAAGTAAGCAAGTTGAAATCACGTAAAAGCATATTTAAATATAAACAACACAAGTCTATGAACTATTGGATAGCAAATTATTATTTGTTGCGAATTGATAGAAACATAAACATTTTGTTAATGAATAAACACAATGTAAGTATTAGGCATATAAACTAATTGCAAACAAACTATTTGGGATGAAGTTTTAATATGATGCATTTGTTTTCGTAGTACTGTTGGAATAATATTTAAGCTTTATTTTGACTTTAATATTTAAGGGCATCGCAATACCGCATAAGTATATTTAAAATTGAATTTGAACTTCTACACGATTGAGATTAAACTACTTCATACTTCTCAGCAATTTGTCTCACTTCATAATATAACCGTCACCCCACCAAACGATTCCGCTTACGTGACTCGACGTCGACGTCGCGTCGCGGCGTTCCCCGCTCTCGTACAATGAAATCAATTATTGCTAAATTATTGTAGTCTTAGACATATATATTTGTTAGGGCGAGCAATGAGACTACCATAAACTTTAAATTATATATTGTGAGACTCTGACTCTAATAACAAAAAATGGCTACTGGAAGTCAGACGAGATTGTGGACTGCACGTCGAATGGTGCCTTTTGTAGTATAGATGTCCACCACCCTGACGATTCCATCTGACCCAGCATGCACTTGGGTGATGCGACCAAGGCACCATCTTTGCGGAGGCAGGTTTGGCTCCTTTACCAGCACCATGTCTCCAATTTTGGGCTGTCCAGCGCCGGCCTTCCACCTTGTGCGTTGTTGCATTTCAGCTACAAATTCCTTTTTCCATCTCTTCCAGAATTCTAGCCGCATCTTCTCCACCCGATGATAGTCGCATTTGGCTTCTTCGGCTGCATAAGAAGGCACCGGCGTCAGTGGCCGTCCGATTAAGAAATGACCGGGGGTTAAAGGGTATAGGTCTAGAGGGTCAGAGAGAGGACGGGAATTGAGGAGGTCTTTAATTTGGGAGAATAGAGTTGACAATTCTTCAAATGTTAATGAAATATTAGCTGCTTCCCTTTTTAAATGAAATTTGGCAGCCTTTACGCCTGCCTCCCATAGCCCTCCAAAATGTGCAGAGTTGGCTGGGCTAAATTTTAATATAATACCTTCACCACTGGCATAACTATTTACCGATTCAAAACTGGATCGCAAAATCCTACCCAATTCATTATTAGCCCATACAAAGTTAGTGCCATTATCACACCAGATTTCAATTGGTTTACCTCTTCGTGATACAAATCTACGAAGGCATAAAATAAAATCTTGGGTGCTTAAATCACTAATTCTAAATGCACCGCTCTAGTAGTTAAGCAAACAAACAATCATAGGTAACACTTGCTAACACGATTACCTTTACCCCTTTTACTAGTTATAAGGAAAAGTCCAGCAAAATCTGTTTCCGTAGAATGAAAGGGAAAGGTAAGCCTCGTCCTAGCAGAAGGTAAATTGCCCATTATTCGCTGTATAGTTCTACCCCTAAATCTAGTGCATATCACACATTGTCTTAAGACTTTATATGCTAATGTCCTAATTCCGATTACCCAGTAGTGTTCGCCTACCGACGATAACAATAGCTGGGGGCCTGTGTGAAATAGGCGCCAGTGTTCATGGCGCATCAATAAAAATGGTAAATTATGCTTACTATCTAATACAATGATGATGATGCTTTATATCGAAATCATAATCAAAGTTCCCAATACGTCCTCCTAGTCTCAAGAGACCTTTAGAGTCTAGGAATGGGTTCAGGGACAAGATTTTAGAATTTTTATCTAAACTCAAGCTCTTACTCAGGGTTTGTATTTGTATATAAAATGATTCATGTTGACATATTTTAATAAGAGTATGTCGTGATTTATTTATATCCTGAGTTTGCAAACTATCAAATATCTTAATATTATTTCTACAATTATGTGCAAACCGTAACATGTATGCTAATGCTCTAACTTATTAAAACTAGAATAATTATTAAAATTTAACAACTGTAGGCCACACTCTATTTGAAAATGAACCTTTAATTCGGGCAGTTCTACTATCTTATTTTGTTGTTGCGGCCACGCAGACGATCCCACCTTTAAGAAGGAGGGTCCTTCCCACCATAAGGATTCATGCTGCAGATGCAGAGGGTCTATACGCAAGATCTGCAGGATTTAGACTAGTAGTCTCATTGCTCGCCCTAACAATATTGTTACTGCTGTCGATATACTGCTGTCGATATTAATACAATAATTGCAAAATCAATAGACTTACTTTCGTAGTTTCGAGAGATATATACATATTATGTACTGTTGTTGTTACGTCACTAGTGGCGGTCAAGTGACGTCATTAATATATCACCTGAAATTACTGTTCCGTGTCATTATTAGACGCACATAATTAGCTTGCTGCTTAAGCAGTTGTAATTAGCTGTTACGTGCATGTCCAGACCAAAGGGTATCAATATTATAGTATAGTGTTTGTAAGCTGTGTGTGGCGTATTTGCACTAATGAGAACGTCTTGTATTTGCATACTGAACATTATGTATGAAGACGTCATTTTAATTTTGAATCAAATTTATTATTGATACTGTGTTACTATGGCAGTTACATTACGTAGGATTTTATGTAAATCGCTGTAGTAAATGTATTATTGATAGGGTTGGGTAGACGTTTCAAATGTAGTATGATACAAATTATGACGTAATCGCTATTTAACCGCAGTTATGC
This sequence comes from Catocala sponsa, assembly GCA_963564715.1. Classification (NCBI taxonomy): domain Eukaryota; kingdom Metazoa; phylum Arthropoda; class Insecta; order Lepidoptera; family Erebidae; genus Catocala; species Catocala sponsa. The sequence continues at coordinate 9,829,754 of OY751345.1, read as the reverse complement.
GAAGGAGATAGAGAGACGACCCCAATTACGACCCTACTTTTATTTATATCCAAATTTAAAATATAAATAATTTCCTTATTTTGCAACCAGTTTTGATACTGTTTGCAGGAAATTTCATTTGATTGCTATTTGCTCTAGTAAGTAAAATAATATACAAAATTAAACTACAACTACCCTTTTTTGAAATTAGTTTTTGTTTGTCACTTGTTTTCAATTTATGAACGTTATCATAATTATTAACAAAACCTTGTCAGTCGTGCTTTTGTCGTTAGTTAATAACATTGAACTATAATAATGTATGAGGTACTCACAGGATTATATATATATTTATGTTAATTTTCATGTGAACAATAAAAAGCGGCATGTCAGCCTACACAGTGATGTGTTTTTATAGTCAGAATAAGCATTTAGCAACACAAATAACGATAATACTAATATTTTGATGTTTATCATCAAATCATATGAATTTTTCCGTCTTTTAGTACTATTAAAACTAAGATTTACAGCGAGTGTTACAATTTCGACAATTCTGTCAATTTCATTACTTGATTTCATTTATAACTTTCATTTACGTCCAATTGAATTTGTTTTCTATCTTATCTGAGAAAACCAAATAATTATTTTCTAGTATTGTCATTCTGTATTTCATATAAAACGGCCCAACTTATATTTTGTGCAACACCATGTTTTAAATCCGCTCAAAGATCTCGATAATGGGTTAACAATAAATCATCTCGGTGAGTCAGATTTACAATAAACATTTGGAACGACCATTGACTTAAAAATAAAATTATTCCGAATAATTGAACATTGAATCGAAGTGGATTGCCTTTGTGACTTTTACATCAGAAAGAATAATAATGATCTATTGAATTATTTATAAAATTGTCTGACGCTAACAAAGGTTTTCGTTGGGCTTGGATTTTATTTTATACAGCCTCGTTGAATATCGATAAATCGCTGATGGTTATTCGAGTAAACAGCGCGTACATTTGTGTCATAATTTTTGTTTACAATGTTGAGCTTATAGTTACTTTTATATGATTTGAGTGATTTAATTGTGAACGTATATGTAAACAAAGTTGACATTGTGATTACTTGGTTCTAAAAGGAGTTAATTTTTCTCTTTATTTTAAGGACCGTTGTCATACCATATGTCAGTCCTATTGTTACAAGGATACATTGTTAACAAGCACCATAATAAAATTTAGTAATATAACTTAAGATACATTGGAATTTCTACACATCATATACAGTTTCTCAGGCGAAAGAGTTTTTGTATAATAAAACTATAAACAGTGTACACTGATTATTAATTAATTATTTTATTTAGCTGTTTTATGAATCATGTAGCATAAAGGCCTATTAATCGAACGTCTGTATAATTTGTTACTTAAGTATAGAAAAATCATTAAATGTTAATAATTTCTGGACCGCATTTTTGTGGCGCAAATGAGTATGTCTTCAACTAAAATATTTATGAGCAAATAGCAAGGCTTGATATTTGCCACTGTATAATATGATTTAGATTTATCTCCTTAATTACTTGTCTTATTTTAAGCAATGTTTTAAAAGCGCGCTGTTTTCACGGTAGGCTCTGTTTGTGCTTTTAACGAGAACAGTTTTGACTCACTATCGTCTGCTAATACGATCAATAAAAATAATCTATTATTGCATAAGTAAACAGCAAGGTTTATACTTCTAAATAAATCAAAACCTTACATACCCGGTAAAAATGTCTTTGTAAGCGTCTAGTAAATAATTTTAAATAGGCATAAATTTACATTAAAATAAGTCAGGACTTTGAAATCCATAAACGGAATCTATACTATGAAAAAGTTATAGCCAAACAGTAAATCTTTGGAATAAAATAAGTAAATATACACGGATGGTGTAGTGGTTTAAGTGGTCGCATTGCTACTCTCACCGCACCGAGTGTTGTGGGTTCGATCCCCACACGGGACAAAAAATTGTGTGATCCAAAAATAGTTGTCCCGAGTCTCGGTGTTCATTGTGTCCGTTGTTTGAATGTTTGTAAAGTGGAGGGTAAGAATTAAAAAACTTAATTTTTAAACATACTAAAATAATCAGTAAATATGTGAAATTTTGTAATATAGCTAAATCTATAAATGATGTGATTTTTTAGTATCCTGTTCAGTCGTTGACGATAGAAAGATTATCCTCAAGAGAGTACTACTGAGAATCGCTCGCTGTCAATAGGACTTACCCGGCATTAGTTTTCTTTTAGATTGCCTTTTTAACTGCAGCCGGTATTGACTGTCTCTCTTAACGGGCTTACGTTTAAGCTAATAGAAAATTGTATTGATGCGACTTACTTTTCCAATTTGTACGATATTTAAAATATTTACATTTCATGGCATGGCGTTTAATTCAGCCTATACGCCCAAACCGATATTAATAAAAAAATATGTTTAATTGGGTTTCTGAATGGTTTAGATTTACAATTGGACATGGTAGGTGGCGCTGCAATCAAGTTGCAAGCCAACTCTGCTAGTATAAGTTTTTATAGCATAGTAGCGACAGCCTAGTAAGAGACTGGTGGACTGCCACGCAGAGGTCTCGAGTTCGAACCTATCTCTAAATGTTCAAAGTTACGTGCGTATTATTAGTTATCGCTTAGTTTAAGGGCTTAGCTCATACCTCTGCCGAACGACCAAGGCATGGAATTCTCTGCGAAGGCACGTGTTTCCTTCTTCCTTCGATCCTGGGTCCTTCAAGCGGGGCGTGAAAATGCACCTTCTCAGGCCGTCAAGTAGAGACCTCAACATCGCCTCGGCTGCTATGAGGGCGGTGTGGAGGCCACTGCTCTTAGACCACATGACTGCTTACCATCAGGTGGAGTGTGGTCATTTTGACGAGCAAAAAAAAAAGAAAAAGAAATAAAAAAAAAAAGAAGGAAACCATGGTGAAACAACAACCAAAACCTGTATATTTGAAAGCTTTCCGTAATATTTTCGAAGATGTCTGCCAACCACAATTAGCTAGCATAATGGACTATAGGTTAACCCTTCTCACACTAAGAGTGTCCAGCAGTGGGTCAATTTATATACAGACTGATATAATTATATTTTATCTAGCACGTAAAATATTGAGTTTTAAGTTAATTACAACTTTGTCTTATATCATGATGCCATTACTGAAAACGATTAAATTCCCAACTAATCATGATTTTTGAAACATGACTTCAGTTATTACTGGTCTTTGCACCGCTTATTAAACTTAATAAATAAAGCCTTGTGGAACGCAGTCTGCCAAGAGGTCAATTAAAACTACGCGAACTGTTGACAATATTTCAAAAAGAGATAAATATACAAAAACAAACTGAACGGTTATTGTAAAGAATAAACTATAGTGAAGCCCTAATTGGTGAATATTTTTTGTTCCAGTATAATGCAACATCTGCTTAGCATCCTAATCCAAACTAATATTATAAATGCAAATGTAAGTTTGTCTTCACTACTCGACCAATCATCATGAAATTTTGCATAAACGATGTCAGGGGTACAGAAAACAACAAACCAATGTCAGGAAAGTAGATCACTCTCATCGATTTTCCAGTATTTACATTACGAGATGTATGACTGCTTCCGTGGCGCAGCAGTTAATGCAACTGTTATGCATAAGGTTACGCGACCTTCGATCGATTCGATCGATGCCATTTTCAATAGTATCATGGCGTCTGGAGATGTGGTACCCAAAATCTTACCGGGCGGAATGTGCGTGTAGTGAACCTATATAGGGATCATACAGAAGAATATAATTCTTAGCCAACCTAAAGGTGTAAGCTAAATGACATTCATTTATTGCGACATAATATGTATGTATATTTAGGTCTCCCACAATAGATCGATTCGAAGTGTCGAGCCTATCACTAAAAGCTGAGTACAATTCTAGATTTTACAAAAGATATCAAATTTAGATGCTCAGGTTGATCCTAAATGGTTCTTATACCTACTAATGTTACTGTTACTGTTGAAAATTGAGTGAAAAATGCTACAAACATTCACAATTTATTATATCACATGCAAAGTCCAACATTTTACCTCATATTTTCAAATGATATATTGTCCAAACCTTCATATTTTTCTCTAAAAGGGTCACTTATCATTGCGAAAACATTTTAAATGGCCTCATCTCTTAACCAGGGCGGTAGGTCCATAATAAAGTAGGTGCACAAAGATAAGCGCTCGTAATACTCGACAATCGTGTGTCTGCAGAGAATAAGCTTTTTTAGGTGCTAGCCGTGTGGCATTCAATACTATAGTATTTATATTATAAGGTAGTACATTTCCATTTCGGTAGGGATATGTATGTATGGTGCTTGTGACCACTGGATTTAATGGATCACAGTAAATTTAAATAGAGATTTATATCTCTATTTAAATTTACTGTGATCCATTAAATACTTGTGGATCTACTTATTGGAAATCCTTCTGATACAACAAAGCACGCATTAGAATATGAAATGAAGTTGCAGTAACGGATGGATGGACAGCCGTGAGTTATACGACAAGCAACCATGCCCAGTGCTATAGTGAGGTTTTATCAAGATATCACGAAGCTCAACAAAGCTGCCAACTAAATAAAAGAAAAAGATTAAAGGAAGCTGAAGATCGTTTACATCAATCGATTTGCACCGTACTACGGCTTCAACGATGCTTGATATAAGAACAATTCAGAGAGTTATAATAGTTGTAATAATAATACGCAGCATATGGCGTGAATGTTTTTGAATACTTTGGAACATCCCCGAATAAGAAGCAAAGTAACTGACAAATATAATTAACAAATCGATTTGAATGGTTTCATCCATTAACCATTTTATCAATTAACCTAAAACGGTTCTTTACATAACCATGTTTGATCGAGACTCGCCTAACTTCACGACGGATTGATGCTAACCGAACTTGTTATTATTTAAATGTTTAAATATACTTCTTGTGGCGGAGATATAAAATGGGCGCGTTTTTTTTCCCGAAATCTTAAGTTCTGTATGAATACGGGCAAAAGACACATCGGAGCGATCAGCAATGATGTCAATGCGACATATTGAATACTATTTGTGAGAAGTGTTACAGTACAGAGCCATCAGTATAATTGTATGACAATTGTGAAGAATTCATTTAGAATTTCACTGCCCAACTGCTATCATATTCAGACTAATATCCTGACTCTTAACAATATTATTATGTATTACGTAATACCTAATACTAAGTTCAATTTCAAGTATTTCTTAAGTCCTTTTTGTTAATGAACGAGTAGTGAATTATACTACACGTCATATAAAGTTAAGGTGTTACGTAGTATAGCCTTATGTAATGCTTATTACCTAATAGAGTGCATCAGAAATATATGGTCTTAACACAGAGCTCGGTTAGTAGTACTGGTTAAAAACCACAATATGTTCCGTGTGATCTCACAATCTAGCGCTTATTTCACGGCGGGGGTATGGATTGGTAGCTTAATTTGTGCATATTACTTGTTAGGTAAGTCAATAACGATAATTTTAGAACACATTATTTGTTAGTTAAACGGGTAGCGTATACGGTTGGTTACTATAGTTAATTAGCTGTACCTACAGCTTCGGTCCCATGATTCTAAAGTAAATAACTATCCTACAGGAACTGAGCATTAAACAGGCTAAAGGGAGTCTACGTCACTTGCCAGTCTATTAAATATCTATGCAAAAAAATCGTGTCGTCTCTTTATCACGTGATATAAGCACAAACTAATTAACACACTATAGCATCTATATCAAAATTATTAAGTAAATACATATTTGTATGTTTGTTTGTAATGAATAAACTCAAAAGGTACTAGACAGACTGATTTGAAACAACTTTCACCTTAGAAAGGTAGGCTTATCCAGAAGTAATATTGACTATTATTATACACATCACGCTGCTAGCTACTTGAGCGGAGCAGTTATCATAAACATGGCTAAAGCTGCAGGATACCAAGCTTATAATAAAGGTGGTAAACTACATATATTCATTTCTGAAGTCCTTTTTATAATGAACGATTAGAGAATTAAAATACCATCCTAACTAATATTATAAATGAGAATGTAAGTTTATTTGTTACGCTTTCACACCTTAACTACTTAACCGATGATTATGAAATTGCATATACGTTATCAGGGGAACAGTAAAGGACATATGGTACCTTTCATTCAGAAAAATCTACTGTTATTTATCCAACATAACCCAACCTACATTTACGCGTGCGAAGCAGCGGGCAAAATCTAGTATCACATGAAGTTAAGTTGTTATGTAGCAGCCTTATGTAAAGCTAAGTACCTAATGTAGAATACACCACAAACACCTGGTCTCTACACGGAGCTCGGCTGGTGGTACTTCATTTCTTAGAATAAGTCTTAGCTCTCATCTACATACGCGAAACTTGGTTGGGTAACTTACTTTTTGTATATAGCTTCATATTGCAGCATGCGGAGTTTCTATAGTGGAACTTCAATGTCCTTATTTTATTATGGTTATTAAGTAATTATTCGGTTGACTAATTTTGTGACGTATTGACCGTTTTTCTTATCAGTCAAACAAATAGTTCATAAAATCCTTCAATTACTGATTTCAGGCAGTAAAAATAGTTTAGCCGATATCTGTAAGTGTAGATAGTATGTGTGAACCCGTAACTTACAGCACAATTGATTAAGTAATTTATTGATACTTTAATTATCCCCATAATACAATTCACAAACTTGAAGTTCTTTAAGTCAGAAAGCTTATTGGTTAGATGTTCCACGAACAGGCGCCGATTGGGCGACAACTCATCTGAATTTCAAAACCAGCATAAACAAGTGCAATCGTCGTTACTCGACACCGATGAACTCACAGAAAGAACCACGATCGAGCTCTTGAAAATTAATTCGATTCTAAATTCGGTCCATTTGCAAATGCTCAAATAGACACGCAAAGAAGAGAGCGATAATTGAACGGTTAACTCAGCGGGGAACGACATTTTGTGGCTCTGCTTGAATGATTTCAGCAAAATATCAGTCAATAAGGATTGTGGCTTATACAGTAACTATTTGATTTGTCATTAATTTGTTTAGGGGATCGGCTTTTTGTTAGTACAATAACATAATGTTTTAAGATAATATATGTAGGTCCACTGTAATAAAGATAGCAAAAAGCTATTACCGCACTAGGAATAATTCCTGTGTCGCGGAAGACTTAACAAATATTCAAAGAACGGACACAAAGAACACCCAGACTCGGCACAACCATTTGTGGTTCTCACAAATTTTGTCCCGTGTGGGATTCGAACCCACAATACTCGGCGACGTGGCACTGACGAGGCGACCACTTAAAATACTACGCCATCCGTGCAATCAAATTGATTATGTTGGCAAAGTGAACAAAATGAGTATCAAATTACGGATAAGACTTTTGCTATTATCTCATTTCTGATGGTTTCACATGGTCGGCTGAATATAGTGTGAACAGCCGGCAACCGCGTGTATGTTTATATTAATTCACTTCGGACCGTCGGTTTCCTCCGGACGCTTTTGCATAATTACCGGCTAATAACCGGAGAATATAACGGTATACTCATCTCAAGCTGTTAACTGAGTATAATTAATATTCTACCACATACACACAACACCATCTAGCCCAAACTAAGCAGAGCTTGTACTATGGGTACTAGACAATGGATAAACATACACATATACTTTTTTTTGTAAATACGTACATATTATACATAGAAACACCCAGACCAAGACAAACATCCATGTTCATGCACACAAATGTTTGACTTGTGCGGGAATCGAACCCGCGACCTCGGGCGTGGCAGTCGGTTACACTAACCACTACGCCATCGAGGCCGGCAAACAACATGAAAATAGTTAAGTAGATATTGCCTAGTAATACGCTCAGGGATTAAAGAGTTTTATAACACTAAATAATGCCACAAAATATTAAGTATTAGTTTAGAATTTTAATTTCTACCGTTAGCGTACGACATAATCTTCCACCTAGCTAAACGCTTTCATAAAAAACTGTAAGTATTCATCTAATTTTTAAACTACTTTAGATCAATAAAATTTAAAACTATTATATTGTTATGTTCATACATATAAAATGGACTGTGCAAAGCTAATTCTACGATTAATCTTAGTCGTTAACATTCAAATCTGATATTACGTCTTACTAAAGCAGTGTAGACTCAATTCAGGCTAGATCGTAGAAGATCTACATAAACTTAAGACACAGTCAATATAGTCTATTTGTGCGGCGATATTCTCAAGTTGATCCGCAGTTGGAGAACACAGTGCAGTATGCATTATTCACTCACTGTCCACATCTGTGCCAATCTCTCCCTACGTCTGCTTGAATGCGTCTTATCTTCGTTTGCAATGTAGACGTTATATAGCTGGGAATGTATATAATACTTTTTTATTCCAGTCGCTTTAAGACTATTCTAATGAGCTATTTCTTTAATTTTTACAATTCTGGATGGAATTTGATTTGTAAAGGCTTTTTTGGGGTGGTTGTGCTATTTTATTTCCAGTTGCGTGTAAAATAACAAACACATTTTCGTAGAGATCTTATATTGTCGGCTTTTATAGACTGTAAATAAATGTTGTATGCCAAATCTAGTATTTTTGGCTTTTTAACCGTGGGAGAGCCACGCTTCAGTACGAATGGGCCGGCTCGACCGGAGTGATACCACGGCCTCACAGAAAACCGGCGTGAAATAGCATTTGCGTTGTGTTTTGTTAAGTGAGTGAGGGTACCGGAGGTCCAACCGTCCCCTCCCCCTCCTGGAGGGGGCAGATTTAAATGGAACGCAACGCACTTGTGAATCCTCTGGTGTTGCGGGTGTCCATGGGCGGCGGATATCGCTTACCATCAGGCGATCCGTATGCTCGTTTGCGTCCTATAACAAAAAATATAAAAAAAATAGTGTATTTAATCACCGTACAGCCTGCTTTCGGATTCATAGATTTCAAATTGGCAGATTACTTTAAATATATCTAAAACTTATACACTATATTTCGTCTTACAGATGTTGAATGCTACAATCAATCCGTTAGCGGCAAATTCTTACCTCAATAATAATAATTATAAGGTGGCGTTCCAGGGTCCTGGATTCACACTCATGGAAGAATTTAAAGGTAGATAAGTATTAAATATCGTTAAAAGAAATAGCTGTCACGTCAAAAAGATAACTTAATTATTTTGGTTACTCGAAAATGCATTTTATCCACACAAGAAAAACACGTCTATTGCTTCAGAAAGTTGCCTCTTTCGAAATGTGGTGGTTGCAGATAAATTCGTAACCGACTTTTTTAAAATGTTTACATTAGGCATATTTAGAGTTGTTAACTAAAAATAGATTTTCTGGGGCAGGTAACGCTTTGAAATAAAAATATGAGCAGCTTTTTGTATGTGGTGCGATTGTATAAGATGAATTGTGTATATTTTTTAATGTAGTTTCTATAGAATTCAACAAAGACTTATTTCATACCTACTAGTGCATATTAGGCGAGGCTGGTAATGACCAATAATTATTTTTTTAAATGAAAAATATAAATACTATATTTTAATTATTAACTAATATTGCACGAATGATATTTAAGTGAGCTTATTTACTACTTGCACAAATAAATGTTTAAATCCAAAACTAAACGTAAATACCTGTAATTATTAGCTTAATGTTACTTCACAAATTGCATTTTAAGCTGTTGGTTTGCCATAAATAAGTCAACATTACTCCAGCAGAAAGTAAATCGATCGAATCGAATCGAATTTGGATATAACTAGACCTCAATGATAGCTTGCTTTTGTGTTTTCTATAAAAGGGTGGCACATTCCTCACTCATTCATACCGTCAGCAAATAATTGACATTGGTTTGCAAATATAAAGCTTACACTACTCTTTGTGCATGGCACGCAGTTTTACTGTCCGTGTTTCAAAGGTTATTCCGGAGTGGATTGCGTGGAGTGCCCGGCGGCAAAATGGCGACCACTGGCATGTTAGTAGGTAGCCATTTTTATATCACCGTATGCACGTTTTGCATGCTGCTCCTATTTAACGAAGAAAAGGCAACCAATTTCATACAGTAGAGTGTATTTATACAATTCAGATTTTTTTAATTTAGTACCCGTAACCCAACGCTGATGAAGCGCAATATTTTTTTAGAAAAGACTCCTTAAAGTAAATTGTCTTGAAAGTCTATATTTTATTATACAATAAAGAGAAAGAAAATAAGAACAAGTTAAAAGTTATTTTTGCACTATATTATGTTTTGTTTTATGTTAGAATACTGAAAGATGACTTGCGCTGTTCTTGGTTGTTGATATTTCTATAAAGCTTTAACTACATATAATAATGACTTGTCTAAATGTATATTGGATGACTAACCATATTCTGTAAAGTTTATTCGACTTTCTCTACATTTGCCTTGTGATAAACATTTACATTGACAATCAGGTAAGCCGCAACACCTGATTGGAAATGTAAACCACTTCATTATTTATTGGTACGTACGGCTTAAAATATTGATAAAACAAAATTTAAGTATCATATAATATAATATATATGGTAGATAACATCACGTCAGGTAATCGTAACTAATATTATAAAAGCGAATGTGAGTTTGTTGTTTATTACGATTTCACGCCTTATCTACTCGACCGAGCATCAAGCAATTTTGCATATACGTACATTGTCATACTCCTGACGAAAAGTACGTACATTTATCCAGAAAAAGTACTGTTACTAACCTAAGCGAAGCTGCGGTCAAAATCTAGTATTCACACAAATTTCCTTTTTTAAGTCAGTTTTACAAAAATAAATTTAAGCTTATTTACTTGTATAATGAAACTCAATCGTCTAAAATATTATGTGACTATATTACCAAACTCACAGCAATTACACGGACTATTGAGAACGTCTTACTCAGTTGAATGCTAGTTCCTTACTGCCGAGCGATCTTTCGCCGAGAGAACGAGTTATTTTTCCCCTCCACAATAACCCCACTATTTAAAAATGATAGTTGGCTGTGTTGCCAATTGAATAAATAAAACTCCCGAACAGAATTATTAACAAAAATAAGAAATCATGACATTCGGCCATTCGATACCATGCTACTCCTGGAGCACAACTTTAACTAAAATCACTCAGTTTTCATTATCACACGATCAAGATATGGTGTTAGCAAGAATGAAAAGTGTATATTCACTTCCCTATGCATAACAGAGAAACATCCCGATCATCGAATTTTAAACAAAATTAAAAAGATGACTTGAAGAATTGCTTTTATACATTAAATGAATATTGTAATTTCACACATATTTTAAACGAATGTCTATTAGCAATATAATAATAAGTTCTGTATAAAATTATACAATGTATTTATATTTAATTTATCTTGACTTATGTAATTATTAAACTGGAAATTGACATTGTTTATACTATTTTTTTTATACAGTTATGATATTATTTATTTCCTTCGCATATTTATAATTATTGTTCCTATTGATAATGAATATTATGTCTATTAATTATAGTTATTTTTTTTTACTATCTAATAACATTCGTAAATGATATCAAAAATAAATTTATTCAAGTTCAGGGCAACACTTATGAATGTCAAAGTTACACAATTTTTTTTTGTGAATTTACATTTACTGCCACGTTCAGCAAGGCAAGAGTGTAGGGATCATGAGAAGAACGGGCAAGAAACTCATGGACACTCTTTTCAATCGTCAAGTTTACAATAAAATTTTGTTCAAATCATGACTGTACGCCTACTATCTTATCAACTACATTCTGTACAATTAATTTGGGTTTCTTGCCTAAATTAATGGCCTTTCAGCTAGTTCTAGATGTAATAAAAGATATCCATCATGTTTTAATCGATTGTGTATGACTCTATGGAAACATTACATCAAAACTATAACAAAGACAGTAATAAACTAAGATTTATTTTTATAACTGCGTTGCCATTATGACACTCATGTTTGTTTTTTTGTTTAATAATTTTAAGTCCTGTGAGCAATAAGACAGTATTACTGCAACTGCATAGTCGGCCGAAGGACTGTTGGTTGCTGTGCTCACATAATGTCTGTAATATGGTACCTAAGCTGGGCAAGATATGAAAATGTCACTCCACCAGCCCAGTTTTTAGAAAATATTTTAATAACTTATGAAGGTGATGGTGACACATGAAAATAAATATTTATTTTAAACAATGTGTTTTATTTTATTATTTAACGAACTTGATACTAAACTTCAAAGAATAATGTTATCTACTTAGTTTAGGCTACTCAAAATTAATATTTTTATTACAATATAAAATTGTTCACGCCCAGGCCAGGGCCCATACAAGGTGGTCGGTCTCCTTTTAGTTAATCAAGCAATTCTAACTCACCAATCTAATCTAACTAATCTTATAAATGTGAATGTGATTTTGTTTATTTGTTTGCTTCGCTTTCAATTTTACATTAACTACTCGACCGATTATCATGAAATTTCACATACATGTTGTAGGGGGTATATAATAGGACAAAGGTACCTTTCATCCAAAAAAGTACTATTACTATCCTAACTAACCAATATTTACGCGTATTTGATGAAAGCGCGGATAATATCTAGTACACTATAAAAATATAACATAAGTACATATTTTATTCAACCGCAGTTTCACTCGCGCGGGACATTAGGTACAGACCGATGTGTCGATATACATGCGTCGAATAAAGGTCTTTATTTTTAGAAAAAAAAAACTAATATCGAATATCGGAATCCTTTGCCAAAATTCAGTTGAGATATTGGATTAGTAGAGCCATGCTGATCTTTTCATGAGGAGGAGTAATGTTATTTTGAAATTAGTGGCCGTGGGATTCTTGCCAATTCTTCTCATTGGTCCTACGCCCCTTTTTTACTAAACTTGGCAGCAGCTAAATGTAAATTCACATTAATAAGTGTAACTTTGACATTCATAAGTGTTACTTTATTCTAGTTTTGATGTTTAATAGAAAGAATTCCGAACATATTTCATTCGAGGTTGTTTTCGTTCAGCCTGAAATTACGGATAGACATTTTCATGGTAGATATACTGGTCTTGCATTACATTTAAATTGAATGAGATGTCCGGTTACTATAATAGATTCATTCTAAATCTCTATAGTTGTCGTTCTTACATTCAAGATAATGTTACGAGTACGCATTAAAATTCAAATACTTTTACAGGTTTTAACGCAGTTTATATTCATTGTAGCATTCATTTACTTTTGCCAATCATCATCATCATCATCAGGCTATAATAGTCCACTGCTGGACATAGCTCTCCCCCAAAGAGCGCCATAGCGCCCTGTCTTCAGCTTGCCGCATCCAGCATCTGCCTGCAGTCTTTCGCAGATCGTTATCCCACCTGGTCGGAGGGCGTCCTACACTACGTTTACGTTTTTTTGCCAATATTACGGTTTATATAATCGTTGGGGTGGATGTTTTTGTGTAACTTTAGAACAACTTTACTCAAGAATTTTGCACATGCGACGTCTTAATTTGTTGTATACGTCGTTTATCATGCATGCTGTACATTACATACATATAATATTCATATAATTATTATGTAAAGCTATTCTGCTGAAAACTCATTTCGAAATCAATTGTCTCATCAGCAGTCACCATAATAACCGATTGTTATTGCCATAGCAACTGCAGAAAAGCTGAAAGTTAGAACACATTCGGTTTGCAGTAACCTATCCTACTAAAGGCGTGGTGAGACCGCGAGCTATAAACTATTAGCTAGTACATTTAATAGCTCACAAAGAGTACACCTGCCATTTGAATTACAAAGCTCAATAATTTTTGATTCAAGTTGAGAGTTATTAAGATTCCAGTTCAGCTTGTAAAATATTGTAATTGAGCGAGGAGATACTCGCTCGCATACGTTATAGATACCTTATAGTTCTACCTCAATCCATTAATAGTTTTATTAGTTTACTATCATCTATTTAGTAGCTCAACTAGTATGACTATATATGTATAGTCATATTCTATATATGTATGTATATCTTTGCTAGCATACTATCCTCATATTTAAAGCTTACTGATCTTACCACCATACGCTACAACTTTCTAAGCATACTATTTACTAGTTTATAGCTCACAACCTGATCGGCTTAAGATTATAAATGTCAAAGTTTTAGAAGATGTGAGAATGTTTGTTACTTACTCAATTATAATAATAACAATAATAATATTTTTATTTTAGACCAATGATCCATATAGTGTTGTGAACCGTTGAACAAATTTGAATAAAACTTATATCCTGGATTAACACATACAGTACCTAGATACTTATTATTCCGGTATGCGTTCCCTGGACATTAACGCACGCAAAGCTGCGTATAAAAACTAATAATATATAGTTAGTATGTGATTGAAATATCATTCTAACTCATTTGGCCGTTGTCGTATTACTGTCTCCCCCAAACTGCTTCAGAAGGGCAGCGGAAGTGTATGAGTCTGTTTTGCATTGGGTAGGGTAGGAATCTCGGGCCGACAACAAAAAGTTATTAGGCGGACCGGATTATGAGCCGTACCTCAGAAAGCACGTTAAGCCATGTGCTGCTCCTGATTTTTCTCCGGCCGTATCAGCTTGCTGTCCCATCGGATCATGAGGTTTAAGGATCAGAGAGTGAACTTGTGTTTGCGCACACACTTGTGCACTGTAATAACTCATGTGCAAATGGCTAGTCTCCGTTAAAATTGGTTGCCGTAGACGAAATTCGATCTCAGATTTTAGGTGATTTAAGAAATAATAAGGGCCTCGATAATATTTCTTATATCCCCTAAAATCTACAATAATTATAACATTTAACGTAGCACATACATAATCTTACTAATCAGGCAACATAAATTGGGTTGACTATACAAAATATTCAGTTAAGCGTCTGAAGTGTTAGAATTTATAATCATTACACCCGTCTGAGTAATTATTCAGCGGGTTAGCTCAGACTTGGTGTCGAAATGCTAATATTACACATCTAATATTATTTTTAATTAACAGACATGACTCTTATGTGATACACAGACGGTATAAGTATTATACCATTATAATACTTATACCCTCTGTGTATCACATAAGAGTCAACTTTTGGACTCAATTTTTGGACAACTAATCAAGACATAGATCCATATCTATGTCTTGATTAGTTGTCTAAAAATTGAGTACATTTGTTATTTTTAAGAAAGAGAGAAGAGTTAATAAGGAAATTAGTAAAGTAAGCTTAGTATAATTTATTACGTGGAGACACATCGTACACCTAGACGCAAAATAATTATATGTGAATCACACAATTAACTGTTCTGTTTAAGATTCGAACATATAATACTCGGCGCGGCGTGGTGGCAGCGGTGAAGCGACCAATTACCCGCTACACCACCCGTGCAGTCAGAAGTTGTACTGTGGTTGTAATTTTACATACATACATATATAGATTCACGCCTGTTTCCCAGAGGGGTAGCCAGAGACTACGGATTTCCATTTGCTACGATCCTGACACACTTCTCTGGCTTAATTCACTTTCATCACATTCGTCATACACGCCCGTCGGTTCAAGGAGCTCTTAACCTGGCCTTTGTCGAGAACGCCTCCGATCTGATCGAGAAACGTTCACCTAGGTTTTCCTCTTGCGACTGGAACATTCACACTAGCCTTATAAACTTTCTTATTCAGTCTTTCCTCGTCCATTCTTTATACATGTCCAAACCAGCTTAACGTACTTAACCTGTTAATGTTTAAGTTTGTGGTTTTAGATGCGTTTTAAATACATCTGAAAGTAACCTTGGGCCACTTTCCTTCAAAGCAGTGGTTTCTTAACCATTTGGTAATGAAGGACATAATTTTATTTCGCCAAGGACTACTAATTGCCTGACGGTAATATATGCAAAATTCTTGAGTAAAGTTGTTCTAAAGTTACACAAAAACATCCACCCCAACGATTATATAAACCGTAATATTGGCAAAAAAACGTAAACGTAGTGTAGGACGCCCTCCGACCAGGTGGGATAACGATCTGCGAAAGACTGCAGGCAGATGCTGGATGCGGCAAGCTGAAGACAGGGCGCTATGGCGCTCTTTGGGGGAGAGCTATGTCCAGCAGTGGACTATTATAGCCTGATGATGATGATGATGATTGGCAATAGTAAATGAATGCTACAATGAATATAAACTGCGTTAAAACCTGTAAAAGTATTTGAATTTTAATGCGTACTCGTAACATTATCTTGAATGTAAGAACGACAACTATAGAGATTTAGAATGAATCTATTATAGTAACCGGACATCTCATTCAATTTAAATGTTATGCAAGACCAGTATATCTACCATGAAAATGTCTATCCGTAATTTCAGGCTGAACGAAAACAACCTCGAATGAAATATGTTCGGATTTCTTTCAATTAAACATCAAAACTAGAATAAAGTAACACTTATGAATGTCAAAGTTACACTTATTAATGTGAATTTACATTTAGCTGCTGCCAAGTTTAGTAAAAAAGGGGCGTAGGACCAATGAGAAGAATTGGCAAGAATCCCACGGCCACTAATTTCAAAATAACATTACTCCTCCTCATGAAAAGATCAGCATGGCTCTACTAATCCAATAACTCAACTGAATTTTGGCAAAGGAATCCGATATTCGATATTAGTTTTTTTTTTCTAAAAATAAAGACCTTTATTCGACGCATGTATATCGACACATCGGTCTGTACCTAATGTCCCGCGCGAGTGAAACTGCGGTTGAATAAAATATGTACTTATGTTATATTTTTATAATGTACTAGATATTATCCGCGCTTTCATCAAATACGCGTAAATATTGGTTAGTTAGGATAGTAATAGTACTTTTTTGGATGAAAGGTACCTTTGTCCTATTATATACCCCCTACAACATGTATGCGAAATTTCATGATAATCGGTCGAGTAGTTAATGTAAAATTGAAAGCGAAACAAACAAATAAACAAAATCACATTCACATTTATAAGATTAGTTAGATTAGATTGGTGAGTTAGAATTGCTTGATTAACTAAAAGGAGACCGACCACCTTGTATGGGCCCTGGCCTGGGCGTGAACAATTTTATATTGTAATAAAAATATTAATTTTGAGTAGCCTAAACTAAGTAGATAACATTATTCTTTGAAGTTTAGTATCAAGTTCGTTAAATAATAAAATAAAACACATTGTTTAAAATAAATATTTATTTTCATGTGTTACCGTCACCTTCATAAGTTATTAAAATATTTTCTAAAAACTGGGCTGGTGGAGTGACATTTTCATATCTTGCCCAGCTTAGGTACCATATTACAGACATTATGTGAGCACAGCAACCAACAGTCCTTCGGCCGACTATGCAGTTGCAGTAATACTGTCTTATTGCTTTCAGGCTGTGTGTTTTATTTTGATATAATATATAAATAAAATAAGTCAATTTCTTACTACTGGATGGTAACCAATATTTTTTATATATTAAAACAAAACTTTTAATATTTTACTTTGTTTATAAAACGATTGTCCACGTGCAAGCCGAATATGGACGGTCTCCTTTTATTTACATGTCAACTACATTCTGTACAATTAATTTGGGTTTCTTGCCTAAATTAATGGCCTTTCAGCTAGTTCTTGATGTAATAAACGATATCCATCATGTTTTAATCGATTGTGTATGACTCTATGGAAACATTACATCAAAACTATAACAAAGACAGTAATAAACTAAGATTTATTTTTATAACTGCGTTGCCATTATGACACTCATGTTTGTTTTTTTGTTTAATAGTTTTAAGTCCTGTGATAGTAACATGGAGCTGAACGTATTAGCTTCTATTACACCATACTAGCAAAAGCTAATATGGTATAATAGATAGATCTGTTCCTGTACCCTTGACAACGTGTATGCAAAATTTCAAGATGAGATGAGAGAAAACAAACAAAGTAAGTTACATTCACATTTATAATTTAAGTCCAAATTTATTAAATAACTTTATTCCACATGATTCAAACGATAAACACATTAAAAGATGTAATCACGAAAGGGATTAAGCCGTTTATACAACAGATAATTTAAACCAACAAATTATAATGTTCACAATAATATATATTCTCCGAAGAAATTGCCTATTACCAGTATATTACGCGAAATTACATCAATTAATTACATTTACACTCTAAGCTCGTTATCTCAATAAACACGAGTTTATTAATATTCGTTATTAAAATAAGCCTTAATTAGAAGAATTATCAACTGAATAAGTCTATTTATACTCTTTTATAAAGTTGAAGAGTTTCGTCTGTTTGAACGCATTAATCAAAGAAACGACTAGTCTAATCTGAATAAAATATTTGCATTACATGACCTGATTATTGTGGAAAGTTATAGGCACAGGGTATAGCTAGTAACTATTGTAAAACTATCAAATGACTAATTATTGTTTTA
Organism: Catocala sponsa; assembly: GCA_963564715.1. NCBI lineage: Eukaryota > Metazoa > Arthropoda > Insecta > Lepidoptera > Erebidae > Catocala > Catocala sponsa. The sequence continues at coordinate 9,811,257 of OY751345.1, read as the reverse complement.
AAATTGTTGTGTTGAGTTTAGATATCTGTACTAATACTAGCTGACCCTGCAAACGTTGTTCTGCCATATAAATTCATTCGATAGGGACGGGACACCTTTATCACCTAGCGGTATGAAATATACTTTACGACCTATTCTCATACCTACCCAATATACATCAAAAATCATAAAAATGTTTTGAGCCGTTTCGGAGGAGTGCGACCACAAACACCGTGACACGAGATTTATATATATATATATATATATATAGAAACGGAAATATTTGATTTTTGGTTTGTTTGCAAGGATTTACCTCAAAAACGACTTAACCGATTATAAAAATTCTTCCACCATCGGAAACGATATTATCCTCGAGAAACAGACTATATTTTATTTTAAAGAAGTACAGTAACTAACATAACATAACATAACCGAAGCCGCGGGCAAATAGTAGTATAAAATATTTTATTAACTAATAAGAATCGACTATTGACCTTAAATTAAGGGATTTTATAATTTTATGTGTCTGGCTGTTCTGGTATCACACAAAGTTTATTGAATTGATTTAAATGTGGTTTTATCAGCCAAGTAGCTAGGACTATTGCTTAAAATGTAAGCTCTGTCTTATGGTAATATGATGGTTTCGTTTAGCAAAACCAGAGTTTTATCGCTTAGTGTAATCCACATAAACGAAATCGTTGGCTAACTGTAGACGGCAACTGCAGGCAATCAATAATACAATTTTTGGATAGGTAAGAAGCCATATATACCTATATGTATATATAAATGTGTGTGAACCATAAAACTTTCTGAGTCTGGGCGTGCTTTGTTTCCGTTGTTTGAATGTTTGTAAAGTTTACCGTGACACAGCAATTATACCTAGTGCCTAGACGTCTTTTTTATTTTTTTTATACAATTAAGGTGGCAAATAAGCATACGGCCTACCTGATGGTAAGTGGTCACCGTAGCCTATGGACGCCTGCAACACCAGAGGCATCACTTGCGCGTTGCCGACCCTTTAGGAAAGGACGTATGAAGGAAAGGGAGGGGGATGGGGGAAAGGGGCTGATTGGGCCTCCTTTACTCTCACCCACCGAACGAAACACAACAGTAGGACTACTGCTATTCCACGTCGATATTCTGTGAGAGGGTAGTCCTTCCCCGGTCGAGCCGGCCCATTCATGCTGAAATCAGCGAGGCTCTACTGCAAGCTAGGCATGTACATACATATGCCTGGTTATCTGATAGTAATAACTATTAAACTGTTCTGGACTAATGTAATCGTGATGAGTTATTAAATTACAAGGTATTACGTACACCACATTAAACGACAAAATTTTAATGTCCCAAAGTAAATTTATCTCTAGCAATAAATATAACTAAAATCATTGCAAAACTTATTCTATTACCATAAATCTTATTATAGTCATTAGTCCCCGAAGCACTAAAATATCTAGTCATTAAATACAAAGTATTATTTTAAACGAGCGTAGAGATTAAGTAAAACGAAAATTCTAGAATGATGTCTCAGATATACGCGTCTTGTAATATCTGCAGGAGATATTAAATTAGTAGATGATATCGATAAATCTGATGTTTAATAATTAGCTTCTGAGTTTCTGTACCAAGTTATCGACTGGACTAGATTTTTCTTACATACATACATAGATTCACGCCTGTTAGGCGGGGTAGGCGTTTTCTTATCTTTTATAATTATATAATTCTTCAGTAATTGTATACCTATATATCAATGAATTGCGCCTAAATGGCTGAACCGACTTTAAAATTCCTTTTGTGTGTTATTGAATGGGAATCTCGATAGATGTTAGTTTCACAATTGGATTTTCTGTGATCGATTCGCACGAGCAGGTCAAAGTCAGTTAGCAAATTATGCTAGTCAAAATTGCTAGTTATAAATAAAAATGTAATGCTGTTAATTAGTAAAGGCGTCTCTTAATAGTGGCTACGTGGATTTGGCTTTATTTTTAAATGTTCGTAATTATCCAAATATGATTTAGAGAACACGAAAAGCAGTCACTGTGGGATGTCATCTTTTTTAAAACTTATCGAACCCACGTGTCTAAGCGGAGCGGGGACGTGCTCAAACATGTGTATAATATTATTCAGCCACGACCATTGTAACAGATTTTCCATCCGAACAGCATGCGTCAACTGCGGTCAAACTGAACTAGTTCACTAAAAAGCAAAATCCTAACATACCTTCTATTTTTACTTCAATTTTCTAAAGAAAACTATCTTTGGAACATCGCCAACTGATACATATAAGTGGATACCGCTAATACTGCTGATCCTTGCACATTAAAACAAAATATCTAAACTGTCTCCTTTATTTTATAATATTAGTACCTAGACATATACTTTGACTATGCCAAATCTTAAATAGGCGAACCTTTTAGGTTTTATCTTCATGAATTGAAGGGTTGAAAATCTAAAGGGTCTAAGTTCCAATTTTATCATTCGGAGATATAACAAAAATACTCAATAAAACAAGTATTTTAATGAAAATTTTTGTTTATTTTTGCTTAATCAATGAAAAAAATTGCGTAAAACTATAGGAATGCGTAAATAATCCGTAACGTAATAATCAGCGGAAATAGCACAATAATTGATTATATAAATAAATACGTGAAGAAGTGGTCATGTTTATTACATGTGGTTTAAAATTACAACAGTCTGTCTGTTTACCCCTAAAACTGTTTGCTTATGTAATATGTCGTACCTTACAACTGCTGATGGTGTTACAGATGTAAAAATATTTAACAACGGCAGTGGCTGAATAATACTACATACATGGTTACAGATAGTTTCAATATCACCGGATTAATATAAAATATTACAATACAGGTATTTTATTTATTTGTGTCCCAATCTATTGGACTGGAACATTAAGATGTCCAAAGCAGTACATGTATGCGACTACGACCCTAAAGCCGTCAGACCAACGTTATTTTACCACAGTGGAAATTCAAATCTATGCAGTATCCTTTCTTATTTCATTTTATTTTTAAAAGGACAACCTCTACACTAGGAATAATTTATGTATCGCGTCTGAACAAGAAGTGAAATCTGACAACCCGCACAAGGCCAGCGTGGTGGACTATGGACTAACCTTTCATACAAAGAAAAGGCTCTTGCCCAGCAGTGGGACAGTTTAATAAAGGGCTGATATTATATACTATTTTAATAACTGTTATAACTTCTAAAGGCATTGTGGCTCTGGGTTCTTCCACTATAAGCATGATCGCGTTTATTCCTGTTTGTATGACATAAAACACAATACAAGCTGATATATCTACATACAAGTCTTAAATCTAGATATTATCACTATTACGTTTTTTTATTTTCTACTCTGCTTAGTTTAGTTAATAAATTGTATTATGAAATCTTATAAGGCAAAATTGTAAAGAGTCGGAGCTACCGTGGCGTATTTTATTCTACGTCACATTTACGTCACTTCAAAGACATAAATTGGTTAAAAGAAAGCATAAACTACTGGCTAGCATCTCTTGAGATTTATTCGTAAAATTTTCTGTGAAGAAAAATACAAGCAACTCTCAGAATTTATTTATTCTTAGAGTACAATTGCAAGCTTTAAAGAAAGAATACACAGCAAGAACCACTAATTTTGACAATATGAATTAATATTTACAACAAACTAATTAACTACGTAACTGGTTATTAACTATAATGCACTTTTCCTGAATATCACCAAACGGATAGGCAGTGATTTGTTTCACCTACACCTACATTCCAGTATAACGGCGTAAATATCAAATATATCTTCTAATATATAAAATTCTCGTGTCACGGGGTTCGAACTTGAACTCCTCCGAAACGGCTCGACCGATTTTTGTGATCCTTAGCGTGATTGTCGGCCAGGGTGGAGAATCGGCCAACATCTATTTTTCATCCCCCTAAATGTTAAGGGTAGTCCACCCCTAAATTTTTTATTTATTTTTTAGGCACAATTTTTTGTTTTTATTTTTTTATACATATTATACAAAAATACATACAACCCTAAATTTTCACCCCTCTACGATCAACCCTTATATTTTATTTGTTAATTAATAACTTTAATTTTTTTTGGTAAAATAGTAGTCTATAAAAATATATAAAGGCCAGTGACGCGGATGTGTAATCACAATCTAATAATTAAATATCTTAGTAAAATTATTAGCAACATTTTTAATTAAAAGCCTTTGCTCCAATATTCGCCAGGGCATTATGACATTTTACTTGTTAACTAGATGTTCCCGCGGTTTCACCAGCGTTTATCGTTACTGCGCCGCCCCCGTGGGTCGTAACGTGATGTTCTATTGCCTTCCTCGATAAATAGGCTATCCAACACTTAAAGAATTTTCTAATCGAACCAGTAGTTTCTGAGATTGGCGCGTTCAAACAAAGAAACTCTTCAGCTTTATAATATTAGTATAGATTATTCATGTAAAGTTATGTTGCTATTTGCCTTTACTATTTAATCCTAATCCTAACTAATATTATAAAAGCAAAAATGAGTTTGTTTGTTTGTTACCTTTTTACGCCTAAACCACTGAACCGATCATCCTGAAATTTTGCATATACGTTGTCAGGTGTACAGAAACGGACAAAGGCTACCTTTCATCCCGAAAAAAATGACTGTTCCCAAGAAAACAACAATAACGTTCTTATGATAATAGATGGCGCCACGTGTCTTTCGAATCATGATTGAATTATATTACAAGCAGAGTACAACCCGAATTGATTGTCAAATTCTAAATTAACGCGAGCGAAGCCGCGGGCAAAAGCTAGTCTCCTATAATATAAACTCTATACAAAAATTAGCCAGACTCGGTTTTAGTCCAACTCGCTCGTTCCATTGCAGATAATACTCGTTAACTTGACGCAGCACTTTCTATATGTGCTAATTGTCGGGGACGGTCTAGCGCTATTACACCAGCGTTAATGGGCATAATGACCGTAAAATTTACGTTTGCAACTCCATCTATTTTAGTTTATCTGGGTAATTTTAGATTTCTAGTCAAAATAATATACTTCACCGCCTAACAACTTCAAAATGGAGAGCCGCGCCTTCAATCTTACGCGCTATAGGACTTGCATTGTACTTTTCTGCGGATGAATATTTTATTGTGTACCCTATCGATCGGCCTACGTCAAACAAGTGGATATAGCTCTCAACGAAACCTGCCGGAAAATAACAGGATGTCTGAAGCAGACTCCAGTAAGGATGCTATATTCACTGGCGGATATTGCCCCTCCAGCTGTCCGTATAGAAATAGCAATTAGAATTGAAAATTGGAAACAGGAAACTGATCCAAGACACCCACTATTTGGCCAGAAACTAGCCACAAAAAGGCTAAAAAGTTGGAACAGTTTTCTCTACACTATATCTGTCAGTGCCAGTAATGCTCCTAAGGACAGAGCAAAATTGTGGCCTGGAAATGTTGAACATTTAATTGAAAGTAGAGCACCGGTAATAAATGCGACTGCTATCCATGTGGTCTTAATTTCAATTACCGGGTACGGGCAAGTGTTATCGGGGTTTCCTCACAAGACATTCTCAGTAACAGTCGCAGCAGCAGAAATTCTCAACGAAATCTGGAATAATTGTGCCCCGTAGACGACAAGAGTTCTGATTCATAAAGCCCCAAACTCTGTCACGGGAACCTTAAACCGTAGCTGACGAATTGTGGGCACAATACATCTAACTCTGACTTCAAGAATAATCTGAGTGATAATAATCTCTAATAGCTATGTATACCTACATATGTACTGGAAAATACGGTTTAAAGTCAAGTCTAGCTCAACGTCAATTTCCCTTTGATGCTGATAACATCAGTGAATGTACCACATCAACGTATCAAATTATTGTATGTAAATGCGGCGATCAATAATTGTTTGAATAATACGAGCATATTATCAGGTTAGAGGCGATGAAAGCGCACCGCTAACGAGCCGGAGAGGAGCTGACACTAACACCCTCCCATCCAATTAAGTACCGGTGACTGTTATTTAACCACGTTCATTAATCCTGCAGTTTTACTGTTCCATTGAAGCTTCTGTTACTGCTCGGTCGAAAGTTTTATGTTCTGGTGTGGCATGTTTTGTAGTACATTATAGAATAACGACACAAATGGGGTAGTGGTTTAAATAGACACTTCGCCACTGCCACTGCGCCAAGTGTTGTGTGGTCGATCCCCGCACTGAATAAAAACGAATAATACGTATGAATAAATTGGTTATAGGATCTAACAAAAGTTAACTTTGTTTAGGGCATCACTTGTGTCAATGACTAATAATATGTCGGCTAAGAAAATTTGTATTAGAAGTTTAAATGCATGCTCACTTTTGACTAGCAGCGTCCAATTGCTACAAAAACCACATTTAAATTATTCGAAACTATACTAGCCCGCGCCCAAATGATTTTATTTTTTGTTTTACCTTTATTGTAATGTATTATACCACCTTTGTTTTATAAAAAAGATATAGAAATTTTGTTCCCATATATATGTATATACGATCAACTCTATGTCTTTGAAGACTCGCTAAATCCAAGCCAACCACATAGTGCGCCATATGAAATTTTATTACGTTTCTAATAAAACTAATCAGCGCAAAAGGTCCATTGAGAATTATTGAAAAGTTTCATGGTATCTTTACAGTAAAGTAATTGGAAATACCTTTTCGTAAGCTTCCTTTTGATACTAATTAAAAGTACATTGGATCTAAATATATACGGCGAAACGAAGTATATTAATTATCTGGGCTTATAATTAGATACTTTTAGATATTGGACGACAATAAATAGTTTGTCTTAATTTGTTTTTATTTTTGTTTTATATGTATAGTCTCATGTCTATATCCTTTAGGGGGTAGGCATAGGTGCATTACACCCATATTAGCTATGTTTTGGGTCACATTCAATAGAGATCTCTTATTGTCGTCTCCAGGTACAGTTCTAGACTGCTGCTATTAAAATTTTTTGGACAGAAGAGCTAATTGCCTGACAAATCTGAGATTTCATGCATAGTAATCGCATTCCCGCAACTACTGAGATAGTTTGATTAGTTTTTTAGATTCAAAATATGGATAAGAACGGCTTTTGCGAAAAGTACTGTCATATAAACTAGCATGGCAAATGGTGACGGTAATAATTATATATACTGTATAAATATTAATATATATGTGTCAGGCGGACCTAGAAGCTTTAAAGTTTACGAGTAGTGTAGAGGGTCCAGGCATACAAATATAGGCAACGCCTCTACATACTGTTTGTCGCAAATGTCAAAACGATGTAACTTATATTGCCTGAACAAATTACTACAATTTGATTCTGCTATGAAAATTTCTATATATATATGTACAATGTATAAAGTTATACTTTGACTACACGGATCGCGTAGTGGTTTAATCGGTTGCCTCACCGTCGTCTGTTATTTGAGTGTTTGTAGAGATCCCTGCGATACAGTACGCATTCCTAATGCGAGAGTTGCGGTAAAAAAAATGTTTTGTAGGGACGTCTGATGTTTGTCATGCAATCACATGTAAAACGTTAAACGGGTTTGCATGACACTTAACACATATATAGAATATGAGCCAGTTTAATGTATAGCATATGTTTCATGCCGGTAAGCATTTCTATGATAATTTTAGATGAATTTCAAGTGTAACTAACATAAGAATTTTGTAATAATTACAATTTAAAATATTTTATTTGAAAGTGTTAGTCTCTGATTTGAGAAGGAATCGTAGTAGCTCAAAATATATCTGACCTCTTTTCTGGTAAATAGACGCGAGTCTATGTATGTATGAAAAAACGTTTGAATAAATTAAAATTTAAGTTCATATCAATACAAACAGATCTATACTAAAAGAAAAATATAGCAAAGTGAAGCTTTAGCCACGGCGCCATTTTGGTACTTAAAATAGTGAGCCATCGCTAATAAAATGATTTATGGTAGTCGAACTTGACCTGATTTATTGCGCGCTGAAATTGGTAACCGATCGACTGGGAGGGTCAGCCGCGGGTAACACGGAAAATGAGAATTAGTGAACCATCATTTTGGTGAGTAAATTGTTCTTTAATGTAAGATGGCTTGTGTAGAACAAGTAACTGCCAAAAATATGTATATGCCTGTATCCCCAAAAGAAAAGCTAGGGGCTTGAAATTATAACTTTATTTCGCAAGCTATAGTTTTATTCCACGTTACAGGAGGCGATTCTATAGGTGTCTATTGGGCATCGCCTCGCCGCTACCACTGCGCCGATTGCTGTGGATTCGATCCCCACACGGAACAATGATTTCATCATCATCATCAGGCTATTAATAGTAATAGTATATAGTCCACTGCTGGACATAGCCCTCCCCCAAAGAGATTTGTGTGATCCAAATATAGTTGTATTGTATCTGGCATTATTTCTGTCTGTTGTTCGAATATTTGTAAAGACCTCCGCGATACAAGAATTAATAGATACTAGTGAAAGCGTTGTTTTAAAAATAGAAAAAATATTAATATTAAACCTAAGACCACATGCAGAGTTATTTTAGATCTAATCGATCTAAACCCTTTGAAATATTCGAACAGAAAAACTTATGAAATTTTATGAGGTTTAATAATAAAGAAATAATAAGATCTTGCGTCCAGAAATATTAGGCTAAAGTCCGTGTAGTAAAGTTGGCGAGATGCTACTCCTTCAGCAAAAAGCGAGATTTAAACCACTGTGCTGATAGTCTCGTTTGTGTGTTATGTACAATTCCCAGCAATATTACATACATACCAATCAAGATTCCACCTAACTATTAAATCACTTTACTTGACACTATTAGTATAACCAATGTCACACTACAGACTAAACATGAGCAACCGTGTCGTGTTACAGTTTACTTAGTTCAAACACGTCTCTCCGTTTCTCAATGCGGAAACCAGCTATGTGAGCTTATCATATAATTTCCTTGCAATATGCCATACTCCAACATACTTGATGAAGACAGAGATCTATGCTTCTTTCTGTGTATTGAAATAATTTTAATGAATAATAATCTAAAATAAGTTAAAACTTTATTGTATTTCCATGATTATAGCTGCTCAAAAGCAACCGAAATGTCGCTAACAAAGTAAATCTAAAACGTGTAATAGTAGATTATCGAATTATCTATATTAGCATATTCTAGTCGATACTTAAACAACACTAACAGCTGATACCTAATGACCTGCAAGTTGGAAATTGACAAAAACATTTAAAAAAAATTATGTGGTGTCGTGGGACACCAGGTAGGAACGAAGTTCCTTCGGCTAATGTAGAATCGACACAAATTGCAAATTAACGGTTTTATTCCACGCACTTTTTCCACGGATTTTTTCTTACGGTTTTACTATCACATTTCTTTCAGTTCGGTCGCGCAGCAAAATCCCTATCCCCTCCAAGCCTGCCGTAAGGAACTTCGTTCCAATACACTACTCGCTTGTGTATGCGACTGTCGCGCCTGCGCACGTCTCATTTAACGGTTTTATTCCACGCACTTTTTTCCACGGATTTTTTCTTACGGTTTTACTATCACATTTTTTTCAGTTCGGTCGCGCAGCAAAATCCCTATCCCCTCCAAGCCTGCCGTAAGGAACTTCGTTCCAATAATTTGTTTTGATTCGGGAATAGGGACACCATGGGTTATTTTTTAAATATACATCTTTGTTATAAAATATGACCACACCTTTCTGTTACACGCTGTATAAATGTAATGTTTTCAAATAAACCACGATACAATTTGTATAAAGTAGTAAACTACTTTATCAAATATACACGACTAAAGTTGTATTAATATTAAAATATCAATACAACTTTAGTCGTGTTTATTTGATGTCACAGTTATTATTAAGACGCCTCGCATATTAGTGGTAGTTTCTGTATCGTAACAACATAATGTTCTGTGGTATAACGGACACAAGGTATTGCGAGCGATTAATGATCGCCACGGTCCCTGCTTACCATAAAGGGGACCTAATGCTGGCACAAACACTTGTTAATAATAATAACCATTGGTCCAAACATAAGACATCGTTTGCCACGTTCGAATGCGTATGAAAATAACATATCGCTAGTGTGTGCGGATTCGCTTCATAAACGCGTAGATTCGCTTTTGTCTACTTATTGACACAACAGCGAGAATCTCGGTGAAACACACTCAATATTGTACCGTACGGCCATCACAGCATGTCGAGTATCAGGTGTTGAATTCCCATTAGAAAGTTACTCTGTCTGATTCATAGATTTGGGATTTTTATGTTTTAACTAGCTGTTACCTGCGACTTCGTCCGCTTAGATTTTAATTAAAAAGTGTTTGTCTCCGCGGAACCCTATTTTCTTCTAAAATCAAAGTAGCCTATGTTACTCCTTATAACATCAGCTATCTGCCAGTGAAAGTCCCGTCAAAATCGGTTCAGCCGTTTTGGAGATTAGCCGGAACAAACAGACAGACAAAAATTTTAAAAATAGATGTTTTCTTATAGGTTGTACCTTATATAACTTCATATGCATTAGATAAAAAGCTGTTATTTTGACATTACAAACAGACACTTCAATTTTATTTATTTGTATAGATGTATAGATAGATGCAAAATATGCTATAGATAGAATATAAATATTGTCCCAATTACTCATTACTTGTTATAATCACCACCATATATCCAGCAATATATAAATTGAGTTACACAAACACGTGTACAAAAACGCTCTTTCTTATTTATATAGTTTACGTTATTTCTAGCAATAAGTTCGGTTTATTACACGGATTAGGGATAAAAGGTCCCTATTAAAGAAAGGTCGGAGCGATTCCGTTGCAAATACAAGCGGATATCTACGTTTTACTAGTTCTCAATACTTGATACATTTTACGTAGGTGATTGGGTTTACTATCTTACATTACTTATCTGTAGTAACTTCTTAAGGAGAAGGGCTGTGCCGTAATGTCTTATAGTAATGTATTGACATGATGCGAAGTTGTTAAATAAAACCCGGATAAACAGAGAGTAACACAGCTTAAGGAACTCACTGTGCAAGATACATTCACATTGTACAATTTTTACTGTCAATGATTGATTATGATAGCACATATTCCCATTCCAAATATTATACATAATTATTCTACATTATTCTGTGTCCACAATTTTATTTAAATCCTATTTCTCACCTAACTAGGTATTAAGAAAGTAAAAGTTTTAATAACTTTCCGGGCAATGTCAATGCAGGTCAAAATCACCGGCGCCCTGCGTGATTTCCCCTTCTTCGTTATGATCTGCGAAATAATCATAAATAAAAGATCGTTAAATTACGGTATAACAAGTACTACGTCGGGAACATGAAGGCTTTGTTTTTAAACACATATTACTGACATCTGATTAAATGTGGTACCGAAACAATCCCAGGAAGATTGTCTGTATATTGAATTTATAACCCTCAAGACTGACCCTTGGGGTGAGCGCCCTCATCATGCCCTACCATAATGCCACTTCTGAGCTAGTTGTATTTTAATAATATACCAAGCCAGGGACAATTAACTATCCATTCAGTTTTTGTTATGTCGGATATTTTTTAGCAGTGGTCTTTGTTGCGAATAGCTATACCACTATTAACGTAAAAACCTCTTACATAAAGCCTACACACCAGTTAGCACAACAACAAAGCATAAAATGGCACTCCGCGACTTTCGCGTTAGTACAGGTTCTTAGCAGTTGGGTCATAAAAATAAATTGCACCCTAAGGATACCAATATCAATGTGAACGTATTGTTATAAGTAATTTGTTATTAATTAATTTTACTTCTATCATGCTATTTTCCTTTCTACTTTTAGCCATAACTTCACTCACAACTCTTTATTTTTCAAGAAGAAATAGCAAAATATTTTAAGGCAAGCTTGACACTGCGCAGAACTCATTTTAATCATGGTGGCTTCAATATAATATTCACATTAGCGAAAAGGAGTTCGACTCCTTTTTAAAGCTCGATAAAATTAAAATGTAGTATTGGATTGTCACGAAGAATATAAGTGCGATTCCAAAGTTTCTAACGTAAAAGTGTGTAAGTATGTCGTCTATAAAATAAAGCAGAAAGAAAATTATGAAATATGTCTGAATACGAGATTCATTATACCTATTTTGCTTATTAAAATGTGGCGAGAAGATACATCAAAATATATCAATTAGCTAAAAAAAGAATAAAGCTTTTACGAACAGTGTAGTACAAATATGTAGAATAGAAATCACTTGTATAAAAGCAAAAATACTAAAATCAATCTCTTTAAGTATTTATTTAATTATATTCAATTGGTTCTTTGGTGCTTTACCTTTTAAACGAAGTTTAAAGATAAAGAAGATCATCAACATTATATTATTACATGAAAACATATTTTATTGCCACAGCAATATTGAGTAAAAATCTTATTTCATCGACGTAACGAACCAAGCTTGCAACCAGATTGGATTTCCGTTCCACTTTCAAGCTTACTTCCACTTTCATGAAAGTCAAAAATGTGGGACATAACTCAATTTTGCACTGCAAAAATTGCAAAATTATTTATACCTTAGTATATACAAGGTGCTAACAACTAGGTATGGTTCAATCTTATCGTATATATCGTATCGTTATCTTTTGTTAATTTAAAATGATATTTTATGAAAATTTACTTTGTGACAAATTATTAAGTTCCAATATAAGTGCTATCCGCCATGAATGCGTTCATCGAGGCCAACCCGAAAAGCGATATCTTTGTTGAAAACTTAAATATAGTCATGGCTGTATATCTTTTCATAGTGAAAGATTTTTATTTAAATTGTTTTGTTTTTAGAATAGAATAGAATATCGTTTCTTTCTTAGTACATGGTATTACAGATATTACAAATATTATACAGTGTTTCACATATACTACCGTATCCGGTGTAGAAATATTTTACAATTAGAATATTAAAATAACATTAAGTATAATTAATTTTTGCATAGTGGTTATTAATTCTTGATATTACATTATATTATTGTTGTTATTAAGAGCAATTATTTATTTATGACTTATATTCTATAAAATCTTTAACAGAGTAAAAACACATATCCAAAAGCCAAGAAGATATTTCACGTCTGAATTTGTTTGAAGGCAGCTATCTAATCTGTGGTGGCAGTTTATTAAAAATTGTTATTGCCATCCAGTAGGCATTACGACCATACAAGTGTAGTCTCTGGCTTGGTGCTACTAATTTGTTTGGGTTTTTATCTTGGACTCTTTTGGAAATACATTCATTTATTGGAAATAAATGGGAATGCCTCTTAACAAACATGCACATTTCAAAAATATAGAGACATGGTAGTGAAAGTATCTTTAATTTTTGAAACAATGGCCTACAATGATCCAAATAATCAGCACCACACATGGCCCTAATACATTTTTTTTGCGCTTTGAACGCTCTGTCTATATCTACTGAGTTCCCCCATATGACCAATCCGTAGCGCAATACTGAAGAGACGTACCCATGATATGCGTACGTCTCTTCAGTATTGTATATTTTTAAATAGTAATGTGTAGAAGTAATCGTTATAATTGAATAAATAAGTAGACTAAATTTTAATTAATTGACTCGGATATTTTGTGACAACTACGATCATGTTGAGAAAATAAAATCAGTTAATCTACCTCATAAGATATTTAGTGCACTTATTCTTAGGTTCAAATTTATATTTTATAAAAACCTTGTATTAATAAATATGTTTTAGCAAAAAACGCATGTACTAAATCTAGATAATTATTTATATCCCTGCTCGTATTCCTATATTATTATGATCACAGTAATTATTATTCTAGTTACTAATAATACTACTGAAATAATAATATTGTTGCCGAGTGATGAATGGCCCTAAGTGTTGAGTATCATATTTGAATAACAATCAAAATGTCACTATTATACGTTTGGTTCGTATAAGTACTAGCAGTCTAGCGAAACATTTACTCGGCAGCGAAGTGAAGTAGACGTCCTAAATGCATTAAATGAAAATCTGCCGGTATCTAAAGGAAACTTTTCAGTAATAAATGTTGTGATAAGTTTACAACATACGAGCGGTAAAATCTTAACAATTTAAGACTCCAACATCACTTTAACCTAAAGTAATGTTTAAGCATTCTTTCAAAGTAATATTACTTTAGTTCATATGAACTATTCGAGCTATAAAGTTTAAGCTAAAGATTTCTTGTTACGTGGTAAATAAAATGAGTATTCGAATGGCGCAGTGGCCGATGTGCTACGTTTGATCACTACACGACATAAAACTTTGTGTGTTCAAATAAATAATGATTTTGTGTTTGGCTGGTATTTGTGACCGTTGTATGAATGTTAGTGAACGTTCCCGCAGCATATAAGTAATATTTTATGTGTACGATATATTATGCATTATTGTATTACTTCTATTAACAATAGGTACCATTCGCCACGAGGATCCAAAATATCAATGAAAGTTATTAGTTATAAAGCTAATAAAGTAAAGTTTTCATCGATTAAATGAAACCTAAATCTTGTCAATCTATTCATGGTCAAATAAAGAGGCGACAAAAGTAAAAGACATCCAAAAACTTGCGATAATTCATTACAGAAAATGTCAATTTTTTGGATGACAGCACCCACCTGTGTGACCCAAAAAAAGTGCTGTTTCCGAGGGATAGAAAATTATAGACAAAATCAAGGGCAAAATCAAGTGCATAAATAAACTTTCAATATTCAGAAACAATAATATTAACGCCACCACAAATCTTTATTATTCACATAAACATAGTAATATGTGACAGCAGCATCAAAGCCACCATTTAATACATTTAGTGCTACCCTTCGACTTGTATGACAATGTGACTAAAGTGTTACTGAAATATCTTGACACAGTTTCATGTAAAACCTTAGTTCCCAAAGTGGTCAAGGTGGACCTCCAGGGGTCCACAAGAAACTTGACGGGGGTCTACGTTGCCGTGACAAAAAAATGGAGGTTCACAATTTGTAAGCGGGGGTCCACGAAAATTTATTTGCTTTCAATAGTGACGATCTAAAATGTTGGCTTAAATTCACCTATCAATGTAGGCAGATAATATTTTAAGAAGCTCAGCGACTGGTACTTGTAAAAACTTGCATATTCCATTTATTCAGTACCAGTGGTCTCGAACCTACCGATATGTCGGTAGAAAATTACTAAAAAAAAAACAAAGTCAGCTCAGCCCGCCTACTGTGGTAGGTTCAGTCCCGAGAATTTAAAAAAGAAAAAAAAAAGTCAGTCCGTAGAGATTTGATAAAATTTTTAATTGTATTGATGGGTCCACCGGAACCAGCTAAATTTTGAAAGTGGTCTATGAGAAGAAAAGTCTGGGAATCTCTGCTAAAACATTGCAGACTACTTCTAGAATGTACCGCATACTATATTTTATCATCATTGTGTAAACCTTCCCCAGGGTTATATAAACTTGCCTTTATTTATAGCGGAACGCGATAGGCCGCAGGTATTCTAAGACATTATTGTCTTATTATATATATATAATTTATTTGCTGCTACTAGTAAATACCTATGTAAGGATAGAAAATATACCTGCTAAAAATATAATTTACTAGATTTTTCCCACGGCTTCGCTCGCGTAAATGTATATTAGGTGTTAGTAACAGTCTTTTTTTGCAAATGAAGGGTATGGTATGTCCTGTTCTGTTCCCCTGACAACGTGTATGCAAAATTTCATGATTATCGATCGAGGAGTTAAGGTGTGAAAACGTAAAAAAATAAACAAACAAATATCAATTTACCTAACTGTTATCCAAAAACATTTATACGCCAGTTAATGGCAGAATATGGACAGAACTACCATGTATTTTTATCATCATTTGTGTACTCATATTCTGACAACTAAATGATTTATTATTATTATTATCGACCATACGGTTACCTATTGGTAAACGTATGATTGCCTGATGGCAAGGCTAGGCGTGAGCTTATTCGCCACCTTGGCACAACTATACTAACAACTTTATTTTCACAATAATTTGTTATCTTATGGTTTCATGTAAAATATCTCTCATAAATATAATCTCACAGCTCAACCTTTGTCTGAACCTAGTATACTACTAACCTAAATGTATGTCAAATAACTTGATGAACTCACTTTTTCTAACATCCACAGATTTTGAAGTTTATAATATATCCAAAATTATAGAAGACAACATATTGATTTAAATGTAAACTACAAAAATAAAAAAATAGAAGAGGTTCACGGTTAAATTTTTAGGTCTAATGCTTGATAAGCATTGCAACTGGAAGGGGCACGTAGAATATGTTTGCAATAAACTTGATCGATTTGTATTTGCTATTAAACGCTTACGACAGACCGTATCAACGGAAGCGGCACTTAGTGCGTACCACGGATACGTGTCATCGGTGCTCTCATATGGTCTTTTGTTGTGGGGTAATTCGGTTGAGATAGAAAAAGCATTTCTGGTGCAAAAGAAATGCGTGAGAGCGATATGTGGAGCCTGGTCTACAGACAGTTGTAAGCCATTATTTACAAAGTTTCATATCCTACCACTGGTTTGCATGTACTTTAGGGAACTATGTGTCTTTGTCAAACTGCATCTACAATATTTTAGCAAATTTTCTGACAAGGTGGGTAGAAATTCTAGAAATAAATTTAAGCTTCTCCGACCTAGGTGCCGTTTGGATATATATGAGAAGAATGTCTATGTTAAGGCCATAGATGTATATAATAAGTTACCAGATAAATTCAAAGAATTACAGCTTACTATGTTTAAGAGAAAACTTACAGTGTGGCTTGCAGAAAAATGTTTCTACTCTTTAAAGGATTTTATGACATATAAAGAAAATGATGTAATTAATTAATGTTGAAATTCCTTACATCACTGACATTGTAACACAATAATTGACTTCTAAATTTATTTTCACTTGACATTTCTGTATAATTACCTTATTTATTACAATAATTATTCACGGCATAAATTTTGACATTAATTTACTAAGTACAAATCAATATAATATCAAACCAATATTATGATCAACATATTTTGTACAATATCTGTCATATTTACGCACCATTGTTATGGTAGAATGTGATAGGACCACAATTAACTTACTACCACTATGTAACCACATTTCTTGTGAATAAAGGATTATTATTATTATTATTATTATGTGTGACCTAAATTAATAAATTATTTTTGACTTTGACTCACGCTATTTTAATCTCAACTCCATTAATTTCTTTTAACAGCAGCTGGTCATTTATACAAACATTTAATTATCATAAGCACACCCATTCAGTATCTGTAGTGGTACGCTGTTCAAGCAAAACTAGCAGCACATACATTTACATAATAATCAAGGATGTTACGGAACGGAAGCGTGTTGTGGCGCAGAGTTAACAGTTGTGCGGATTGAGGCGAGTAACTAGACGTCTCCTGTCTTGTACAATGATTTAATAATATCCACTAGTGATACAGATACATACGAGGCAGTGTATTGTGTAGTTAGTTACTGTATAATATTGATACTGTATTACGTTTACACGAATGTCACACATTAAAATCAAACTAGATATCACGGATTTAATCGCGGTTCATTTAATGCTACATTTTTTAAACCATTGATATTTACACTAGCTAATAATAATAATAATAATAATTTATTTGAAATACAAAACATTTACAATCTTAAAGAATCCTCTAATTCCTGCGCTAGTTTAAACTGTGTTGCAGGAATTAGTGTCTTCCCCAATTTAGAGGTATTAATACAATGTTATTAAAATATTCTAGCTATCGATAATAGCAATTGCTATAGATGACATTATCAAAAGCTCCGTTAAACAGGCTATGAATAATGCAATATCAGCTGTTACTGGCGTAAACACAGGCGAAGAGGTCAAGTGGGATACAAACGGTCGGTATCTAAAGCCTGCAAAGTGGCTGGATTAGAAGCGGTCGTCAGTTGGTTACAGACTAGGGTTACGGAGCTGTATACGTACGTTTGGATTTTGTAAAACTTTTAATTTAAATATATTTTTAAAGAAATTTTTCTATTTACTTTTTTTAAGAATCCTTACTAAATATTACAAATATGAATTTGAGTTTGTTTGTTATATTTTCACGCCTTAACTACTCGACGGATCATTTTGCAATTTCGAATACATGTTTTCAGGGGTACAGAAATGGAATTAGGGTAATTTTAGTCCAGAGAAAAAAAACACTAGTCCCGACGGATACAAATTTATAATTTATAAAATACGATGTTTTCTTTTACCCTAGGCTTCCAGTTATGCGATTAGCAGGCTTTTTATTTTTCAAGATTTGTATGAACAGCAAAATAAAAGAAAATATAAAGCATTAAACAGTATTAGGGTTGCTACAAATTATTTTTCTAATAACACCAATTGAAACTTTTCTAGTTTAGTGTAGTTTTGCTGCCAGTTGTAAGTTGCTGAGTACCCTCGCGTACAAATTTATTAAAGTAGTTTGTTTGTATATGTATTAAAAATATTACTGCTCTTTCTTTGATGATAATCATATATGATTAAATGATAGGTATCCTCAAAAGGCTTTCAGTATAAAATATAATATTTTGATAACAGATGACCTACTTATAACACACAAAATTACATAGATGGCATATCTACTGGTTCAAATGATCGCTTCGCCAGCCATTACGCTAAGTGTTGACTTTGACTTGTGAGTTCAAATCCCACACACGAGACTTAAAATTGATTGATCCAAAAAGGGTTGTTCTGAGTCTGGATATACTTTGTGACCGTTGTTTGAATATTTGCTACTTCGCCTGCGATAAAGGAATTACATTTTCTAACCACATGAGTTACCCTTAATGAAAGCGTGTATGAATTATTAAACGTAGGTATACTATCTTTGTTATCTTTGTATACAATATAATACAGGTCCAACAAAAAAGATTATAAACAAGGACATAGCCGTTGCGATCAACTAAATTAAATACATTTTTATAAAACATCATTATTTTATTTACACTGAATTATTTACAATATGATCGATCAATCCATAGTTATTACCAACATACTATTTTAACATAATGTCCATTAATTACTTTGATTGGTGATGCACTACAAACTTTTAACATTTTAAAAGGGTCAGTTATAATTGACAAACATTATGCCAATAGCGCTTTGAATTTTACGCGTTCAATTGTATTTAGTACCTTTGTATTAAAAAATATTTTATATCATTGTACAGCCAGTAACATAAGACAATAAACACTTGCAAGAATTTGATTCTCTATCCTTCAAAATTGCAATATATTTTAATTTCTTTTTAGCTAAGAATGTTTAAATAAATATAGTAGATTAATACTGCTACAGAATCAAAACATAAGTAATATTTGAAAACTACTACAACGCAATTCTTTGAAAACAAGATTGTTCACACGTGCATTAGATATAACCCTAACGTTCCTCGCTGCACACCTCACAGTGTCTCCTGGGAATCTCATGATTCATTCTACTTTCAGCCGAGAACATTCTCTTGAGGATATACACTGGCATCAAATTTAAAGGTTACCCGCTTGCATACGATTGAATAACTACATACATGCTTTTACCACATACATTTTGTAGCTTGTATATAATAATAATATTAGCCCTGTATTAAACTGTCCCTCTGCTAGGCACGGGAGTCTTCTCAGTGCGAGAAAGGTTAGGCCATAGTCTATCGAGCTGGCTCAGTAAGGGTTGGCACATATCTTTCAGAACATTATGGAAAACGCTAAGGCATGGTTTCCTCACGAAATGTTCCGTCACTGTTAAAGCAAGGGATAATGAACTATTTAATACGCTCATAACTTCGAAAGTAAGAGACGCGCCTTGTGTTCGATCTCGAGACCTCTGCGTGGCATTTGAACAGTTTCCCACTAGGCTATTAGTACGACTCGTATAGCCTTAGCTCAAATATTAAACGTGGCGGTAGCAGATATTAGAGTTGTAATTGTGAAGTCACTGGTTGTCCATTCACTAAGAATTTCGTCGTAAAATCACTTAACAGAAGTACCTAAAGCTTAGCTGAAGTGGTTAACAATAATACACGTATACATAGTAAAACACTTCTTTGCAATCTTATAAAAATAATACTCGTGTTTCCCAATCGCAATGATTAAGGATTATTTAAGTATTTTAAAATAATTTTGATAAGTAATTTACGTAACTAAATTCTCTTTTTGTATTTCCCATAAAGAATAATTATGTCGATATTCAAAGTAATTATTATTACAGATTCTACAAAAATTGGAATAAAGTAAATTAAAAACAATTTATAGTTATAATTTTGAACATGTTTAATAGTAGTGGTATATGTGGTCGCCTCGCCACTGCCACCGCGCTGAGTGTTGTGGGTTCGATCCCCGCACGGAACAAAAATTTGTGTGATCCGCAAATGGTTGTCACGCGTCTAGGTATTCTTTGTTTCCGTTATTTGAATGTTTGTAAAGTATCCACAGTAAATATGCCTAGTGCGGCAGTTGTATTTTTAAAAGAAAACAAAAATAGAGAATAATACATGAATAAAATGCTTATTTGAACAAAAAAAAATAATATCCGCCGCGTTAGTATATACGTGGTTAGTATTAGGTTAAATTCGAAATAATTTTATTAAAGCGAAAATAACAATAATATGCGTTCCAGAACACGAAAACTTTTATTTAGCTTTATTACAAACTAGTTTCTGCTTGTGGCTTCACTCGCGTGAATTCCACGTAACCATGTGATCGGAATAAACAGTATCTTATACGTTAATCGAGAACACGGTCTATCTGTATGCCTATTTTCATTTTAAACCCTAAAGCGGTTTATGTATGACTAGATTTTGCCAGCGGCTGCGCACGCGTAAGTGTAGGTTAGGTTAGTAACAGTGCTTTTTTCTAGATAAAACGTACCATATGTCTCTTTCTGTTCTACTGACAAAGTGTATGCGAAATTTCATAATGATCGGTCGAGTAGTTAAACCGTAACAAACAAACAAATTCACATTCGCATTTATAATGTTTATTAGGAAACTTTCATCACATTATATTAGTATGATTATATTTGACTACATTATTCATACATAATACAACCGTGAATACAACTGCCTTCATTACAAAAATAATTCCACATCATTATCGCCGTTGGAGATCTTTTCATCTAATAAAAACGAGAAAATGTTAATAACCTCTGCTTTTATTATAATGATGCGTCGTAGCCGCAAAATGAAATGAGTTTTATAATCAGGTTTATATCTGGCATATTTGTAAAACTACTTATGCCTGTTTTATATTTATTGCGCATTGAAATAATTTTGGTAACACTCAAGTGATACTCCTGTTACTGCAAGTGATCATAGACAAAACAAATCATAGACGACATAAACTACGGCTAATATATAATAATAATATTTAAACAACTAATGCGGTTTATTTATATATAAACTACAGATACTAATGTTACCATCAACTACTTATCATTTTTATGCTTGCTAGCCTTTTCATGACATAATCAGTTCTATAGTTTCGAGATGCATGATCTATATACGTAACCTTCAACAGACTTAGTCTGCTTGTGACCACCTATCTAAAACGTCAAGCCTTTCAAAATGGTATGTAAATACTAAGCATGATCGCGCTAATACCCGTTTTTCGTTATATAACTTCTTGACATAATTATATATAACACACACACACACACACACACACACACACACACATACACACACACACACACACACACACACACACACACACACACACACACACACACACACACACACACACACACACACACACACACACACACCCGCACACGCCCACGCGCACACACTACACATACATATTATACACTAATACACACAATATCTTTCACTGCATGGAGTTATTTTAAAAATGTTAAACTTTTTATTGTAGTTTGAATTGTAATTGCATGGTTATACTTTAGAGAGTAATTGTAATTATAATACATACCGGAGGGAAGAGGACTATTAATCCTTACTACAGGTTAATAACTAACCTATCAAGGGTAACAGAACTTCACCCACAGGATTTTACGTAAAATCGTTGTAAGACCTACCATGTATATTTTTAATTCTGTACTACAATAATTATTTCGTAAATAAAAACATTATTATTATTATTATTATTATAAAATAGTTTGTCAAAACTTTATACGTGTGAACTAATAAGGTCTTCAAAAAAGCTTTGATGGTAACATTATTCGGCATCAAATCCTTTTAAAAATTCTCGGCAAATATTAAGTCTTTGTCTGCTCCATTCTTTATTATCTTTGTTTCGATTTTTGTCTTAAACATAAGTCAACTTTAAGATAAGCTCAAGATATTCACGTAAAATCACTAAGCGAGCTTTAAGTCTCGGAGATTAACAATAATATTTTGGATACACATAACATACACATAATGTACTCGAAAATTAAAGTAATATTTAGGTATGAACTAATTTGGAATCTTACAAGTATACTATCACTATAGGTGTGTGAAATAGTTTAAAGCGCAGCTATGTATGAATTACATAAATTATTAAATTAATTAGTAATCAGCTTACTTGCATCACACGTGACGTAAGCGCCTGTTACCTAAAGTAATTTTGGGAGAATTCGGCCGAATTATCCTAACACCATTATTAAAAACAGTGTTAGGGTAAGTTTACTGATAATATAAATTAAGATCATTCTCTTACACTCTTTTGGGAGTATACAGGCGTGTTTATAGAAACAAATATTAAAATGAAAGGTATACATAAGGATCATCGTTTTTATGTTATTACTTTTAACCTATCAAGTCTTGGAATACCAGACATAATTAAAAACCTATTGTGTCTGGCCGCCGGTGTGCCGCTACGATTCAATAGGTTAATAATAATTTGTAGAAAATTGTATGCAGTTGTATTGTGTCATGTAAGACAACAAGTCACGACTTACGGTGATGCCCCATTAGTGCGTTGCGTTGCGTTGCATCGTCGCAGCGGATCCACGCATTGTATGCCACACCTGCGTTGCGACGATGCACGACGTTACAGCGCAAGAAGACGATGCACGTCCGCTGTCCGTAGATTAACTCAGTCAGTCTCCACAATGGATCGGAACAAACGTGTTCTATTATTGCTTTTATTGCGCTTATCCGATATCCTCCACACTCATGCTGAGATAAAAAAAATGTCGGGTACGCACGTCTCGTTTGACCCTCTAGCAGTGGAACACTGTCCGTCGCCACTCCGGACCTCCGACATCGCAGCGCATCACCCTCCACCCGCTACGTCTCTCGTCCGTCGATCCGTTGTAACGTCGCTTGCGACGACGCAAAGCATTAATGTGGCATGTCACAAAAAGTATATGAAAAACGACGCAACGCAACGCAACGTAACGCACTAATAGAGCAGATCTCTTAAATGGAACTTGAACTCAACGCAAGTAGCGCAGGCTACAAGCACAAGCTACTCGCGCGGGCTACAGACACACGGTACTCGGGTGAGCTACTTGTGCAAGCTATTCGCGTCGATCCTTTACATAACCTGCGCACATACATCAGAGAATATTACCCGCACCGTGTATAAGAGCTAAATCGCTGACATCTGGCTGAGCAATAAAAGTGTCCAACGAGCGACAAATTTTATTTTGTTTTTCATGACGAAATGTGGCGTGCGTCCTAAATTGGTGTTGCTTTGAAGGCTTAAACGCTCTACACAAGGTAATCCCACGAGTTTTACGTGTGTTAAGTGTTATGACCGGACTTAAATACATGTTGCTAGATACTTTTTTTAGAGAATTACGTAAACATATGGATGATAAACATTATTAGCCTTAAACATTATGGCATGCAGCATAGGTGCTTGTAATGAAATATTGAAATATGCATAGCAGTGTAATTCAGTTAATTAATTTACTAAATAAGTATACATCCGAAGTTCAATTTAATAATTTTACTTGCATTCATGCTGTGTTCGATCTGTTTTGTGTTTATATTTCAATAATTATTATTTTGATATAGGCTTTTAAAATGAAGAGAGCTTCGCAATTTAATATTAAAAAATACACGTACAAATTTTTGATTTCATTCATTATTTTTGTCTATTGGTTTACGAATACCGGCTTACTCAATGCTTTTACCATTATGTCTTGATATTGATAAAGTGACGAATTAAATAGTGAAGGACGGCAAAAAAAAGACAAGGTTAGACATCTAGAGTAGGTAACATTTAAACTGGGCAGATAACATCCCCAAAGAGCAGAGTCAGTCTTAATGAAATGTTGTTTTATTCTATTGAGATACGATATATGCGAAGCCAGAATTGGCAATGTTACTGAATAGAAGAAAATAAATTATAATGTTAGGTGTTAACAATAGGTGATTATCAAAACTAAACTTACTGCCTATCCATTGGGTATAGGTGTAAGACTCTGTATTTTATGTTCGGGTTATAAAAAGTGTTCTATTGGCGTATTGTAAAACGAAATAAGGCCAGGATAAAAATGTAGATCTATTAACTAGTACCAGGTCCATAAATACATTTAATACATATTGCTAGTACGACCTGCTTGCTTTATTGCTTGCGAGGAGACTAATTACACAAAACAAATGGGTCAGCGGTTTCCCTACATACGTATGTAATTCATCGTCGACTGCATCTTCACTTAAGATCAGGTGAGATCGCAGTCAAACGCAAGCCTATAACAGTAACTATATAAAAAAAAAAAGAAAATATATATTTATATGTATATATAAATATATATATATATATATATATATATATACACCGTGAATTTGTAGTCGTTTTGGAACCGAAATGTGGTAACTTAGGATAATTAGTAGTATCAATAAAAAATAGTAAAATAATTGTACTGCATATAGTAAAAAAGTTGGAATATATATATAATATTTTTCACTTATTCGAGTTTAATCATAGTAACGCACGGACAATTCATTCACAAACACATGCACACGTCACAGTCGCGACGTCGCCGCGCACAGTCGATGTTTTGAACGACGCACGATAACTACGCGTACCTATCAGAATCTCGTGTATCCCGACCGAATCCTATGCGTCATTAAAAACTAGTGAAGCTACACAAGTATTATAAAAGTATATAAATGCAATAGCGACGAAATTGATAATAGGCATATCACAGTTCAGAATCAGCTGATACGAGGCAATACGTTTTCTCTTTTTACTATGTAAATTCTGCATTGTGAAACATCACAATTACCTAATACATAAATGGATACTCCAATTTCTCCTTCATACTTTACACGGGTTTAGGACTGTCGGAAATACTGTATCTGAACATTACTTTCGATAAATAGCTAACTTTATTTAATAGGTAACGAGTATTTCGAGCGTATTTAAAAAATTTGAGCTGTTTACAAAATAATTAACTTACATATCTATGAACAGTTTATTAAAGGCCTCCACTACTGCAATACGTTTTTATTTTGTACATCTTAGGTGGCAAACAAGCATATGGCCCACCTGATGGTAAATGGTCACCGTAGCCTATGGACGCCTGCAACACCAGATGCGTCACTTGCGCGTTGGCGACCCTTTAGGAAAGGAAGTGGGAAGGAGAAGGAGCGGGAAGGGGGAAAGAGGGTGGTTGGGCCTCCGGCACTCTCGCTCACCGAACGAAACACAACAGTAGGAATACTGCTATTTCACGTCGATATTCTGTGAGAGGGTAGTCCTTTCCCGGTCGAGCCGGCCCATTCATGCTGAAATCAGCGAGGCTCTACTACGTAGCTCCTCACGACTTTCATATTCACGAGAATACACAAGTCTTTTTATTTCCGACCTTGTGGCTTGTCCGGGCTTCTCGGTGGCCAAGCCATGAGACCGCCGCGACCTATCGTGTAGGTATGTGATAGGTATTACCAAACTGATTGTTGAGGTAGGCACGTACTGCACTTGAATAATGGGTGGGACAGCCGTCGTGCTAGCAGTACATATCGTGTATTGATAGCGGCACTTCCTCCAATAGCTCAGATATTACTGTTCGTAACATTTCTAAATACGAGCTGCCCGTTAGATGACCTTCAATGAAAACAGGCCCTATTAAATGGTCGTTTATAATACAGGCCCAAACATTCACACTGAACCTCACTTGGAGGTGGTCTTCTTGTATTTAAGTGAGGATTTAGGTTCAGGTTTCCTGTATTGAGGTTTAGGTTGCGATTATAGCGTTGTACAGTCCCACTCGAGTAAACAATGACTCATCTGTCCACAGTATGTTCTCGTTCGTATTATTTAACAACCACTGACATGGCGATCCTTGCTGGTGCATCATTGTTGTTAATTACGTGAGCCCGACGAAAATGACAAGGGTGTAGTCCATTAGTATTTAAATGTTTTCCATACAAAGTATTGGCTAAGATTAAATTCTCGAGCCGCCATTTTCGTGCTTCGCCGCGGATCTCGTTCGAATATCCTTTTTGATATCCGGGGCTCATTCAGGCGTCCTCGGCCTTGCGCATGAGTTGGCGTACGGAATTGTCCATGGTCGAGAAGGCGCTGAGTTGCAGTGAGAGTGGACGGAACTTGAGGACTTTCAATCCCTCCTAGCCGCAACACATTCAAATGCTTCAGCTGGGAGTACAACCGTCTAGCTTCTTCCAAATTGTAATTGGCAACAACATAGAGCTGAACCAGCCTTAGAGTTTTCGTACTGACGACTAATTTTCGCGTAACAATAAACAATGCATTATGCAAGCATTTCGCGCGCCGGTTGCCGCGGTACTGAAGGTCGGATGGGGTGCAGGGTCGGGAGCGCTCGCCGTGCCTGGGCGCCTGGGGTACATTAAGGTAGTTAGTGAACGCGGATTGGCGGGCGGCGCGGGCGCGGCGGTTTCTGTGTTATAATTGGCAAATGTTTTACCGCTTAGTTAGACATGAATGATATCGATCGTAGTGACACACGTAATCATAGTACGTGAAACTGAGACGTTTTAATTTTTTTTTATTGCTATTGGTAGCAGACGAGCAAGTAGCCCACCTGATGGAAAGTGGTAACCGCTGTTCATGGGCTTCAGGAATGTCACGACACAGCAAAACCACTGCCTACCGTAGTGGCGTTACTACGAGTTCTCATTTATTTTACGTAAACGACATTAAATTTAATGTTTATAAATAAATATATTTTTATTTTATTAAAATAATGAGTTTTATTGATTCTATGATTGATATAGAGTATAAGATTTTCGGTTCCAAAACGACTACAAATTCACGGTGTATATATATATATATATATATATATATATATTCTATATAGGACATACAAATAAACCACTAATTACGCACGCCGGATGTGTTCACTGTCGCTCACACACTCACTAGAGATTATATTACGTCACACTGAACTGTTCCAAAGGACTGTATATTTATTATGGACGAGTAAAATGTACAAAATATATAAATAATGAAAAGCAACTTTTTGTTTTGATACCAGTAGTAACGACACTTTTGCCAAGTTTTTATGGTGACGGATGAACGTCATAAAAATGACACATTTTTAGACTAATTTTGACTTCAGAGATCAAAATGTTGGTAGCTGTTTGTTGGATCAAATATGCTAAAGTTTTAAAATGCAATTTATAAAAATATTCTTAATGAATAACATTATTCAACTTGATCTCAATGCTGATTCTAATTTTCAATAGCATTAAAATAGTTTCTTTTTAAATATCGAAATATGAGCGGACATTTTACTGTAAAACCATAAAGATTAGCATTTGACACCGCAATACTTCACGAAATAATAGTTGAGAAGACGCTCTTTCATGTACTAAACATAAGCTAGCCATATAGTAAAATATTTTCCATTGTCACTTGTATAGCCAGCAAGAAAAGTTATAAGCATTAAACAATATGAAATATCCAATTTATTCTTGTGTATTTTTACTCTGATCAAATCAACTGTACTTTAATTAATACTATAAAATACTAACATTTGACATAATTTTGTTAGAAAGAGCAAATCACAATCTTACAAGTGTGTTTTGACTTATATTGCTGACTGTACCAACGTGCTGTATTGTCAAATAAGTTTCTCTTGTATATTCAATACTAGATGTCCCCGCGGTTTCACCCGCGTTTATCGTTACTGCGCTGCCCTGGTGGGTCGTAGCGTGATGTTATATAGCCTATAGCCTTCCTCGATAAATAGGCTATCTAACACTAATATAATTTTTCAAATTGAACCTTAAGTTCCTGAGATTAGCGCGTTCAAACAACTGTACTGTTTTGTTCTCATTTTAGGCTTTCGTGCCAACGAGACCATCGACTCCATTATCCGTTCCTCCATCAGTCTCTCAGCGGGCTGTATCTCGTGAACCGAAACAGGTAAAGAATTTTCACAGTATGTATTTTAATTGGCGCTATAACAACAAATAATAATATGGAACCCTTCGTGTGCGAGTAAGACTCACACTTCACCGAGTTTTTATGATTTCATTAGCTATCCAACAAAACCCTTGTGGAATGTTCAAACAAATCAAGTCTTAATTATTTCGTTGGTGGACGTTTGTGACATCTGCCTTATTACAGAGACGTCAACATTTTTTTATTCATTCTTTAACTGACATTGCTATTTTCAATTTCCTTGTAATAAAAAGCTAGATGCGAAGTTTATGAATTTGTGATATTTAATATTAAGAATATTAAGAATATGTTTCTTTGACGTTGACTTTTATTACATTTTTAACCAAGCATGGAAAATATTCACAACCTCATTTTAGAACTTAAATATCTGCATAAATTGGTATCGCATGTCATACTATAGCTTAGTGTACGTTGGTATGACGTTAATATATATATATATATATATATATTAATATATAATAATAAATAACGGCCTCGATGGCGTAGTGATTAGTGTAACCGACTGCCACGCCTGAGGTCGCGGGTTCGATTCCCGCACAAGTAAAACATTTGTGTGCATGAACATGGATGTTTGTCTTGGTCTGGGTGTTTCTATGTATAATATGTATGTATTTACAAAAAAAAAAGAAGTATATATGTATGTTTATCCATTGTATAGTACCCATAGTACAAACTCTGCTTAGTTTGGGCTAGATGGTGTTGTGTGTATGTGATAGAATATTATTATATTATTATATACCTGTTTACCATGAAGACTCTCCATTGCTTTCCCCAAGAGAATCAAATCTATACTAATATTATAAAGCTGAAGAGTTTGTTTGTTTGTTTGTTTGAACGCGCTAATCTCAGGAACTATTGGTTCGATTTGAAAATTCTTTTAGTGTTGGGTAGCCTATTTATCGAGGAAGGCTAGGCTATATAACATCACGCTACGACCCACGGGGGCGGCACAGTAACTATAAACGCGGGTAAAATCGCAGGAACATCTAGTATATTATATAGCCTCAACCTTATACGCTCGAAAAGATGTATTACACCCAAATTTCGATAGCTATGGTTTTAGGTCTCGTCTACCGAGCACATTTTCAGACCCCGTGATGTTACTGAGAATTTTGAAATTAAACAAACTTTGTACGTATTTTATCGCGTTGTTGTACAAATTTAATTTAGTTAAACAAATAATTAACATAATATACACAAATTATTTACAAGACATATTAACTAAAGAGAAAAATAAAACTACAAAATTAAAAAGCGTCAGAATAGTCCTCCGCATCGTCGTCTCTAAACTTAACTAAACTGTGAAATGAACTGTCGCCTGCGGTATTTACGGCCCAATACGACCTACAAACCTTCAAGAAAAGAGCGTACTCCTTTTTAAAAGGCCGGCAACGCATTTGTAACTCCTCTGGTGTTGTGGGTGTCCATGGGCGGCGGTAATCGCTTATCATCAGGCGAACCGCCTACTCGTTTGTCTACTATGTCATAGAAAAAATAACTTAACTGTGTTTGTTCTTAAATACATGGGAAACTGTATACAAATATTTTAAGAAACACAGGTCGACGCCAAGAATTCTATATGTGAATAGTAAAAAAGTTTACATAGACTTCACTGCTGTAAAATTTAATTACAATTAAGAAATTTGGAGCGGAATGCCTTGCAGACACCTTCTGCTCCACTTGGAGCAATGCACGGATGATAATTGTTTTAGTAATCACTTTGCCACTGCCAGGATCCTCTGGCTGAGTATAATGAGTTCGATCCCCACACAATTAAATAATTTTTTTATCTACGAATTGTAATTTCGTCTTTAGGTGTTCTGTGTTCGTTTCAATGTTTGTAAAATACTATACAAAAACTATCCCTAATGAATGAGTAGTCTTAATTATAATATAACATAAAATATTCTACACACAATAGTGAATACGACTGGTGTGCATATTTGTGTGTTTGTCCCCAGTCGATCAAATTGTTATTGGGTTTTTTAGAGTTCGAAGAAAATCTTATACAACAGACTTGTCCGTCTGTCTGTTATACAACTTTCAACTCAAGAACCGTAAGTGCTAGAGACTCGCGGTCAACGTCATTCGACTCAGCATAGTCGATATACCCCGAAATGACTATGACCTTCGACCTCTGACCTCAAGGTAACGTGGTACAATTTTTTCGAACTCTAAGATTTACGGCAATTCATTGCCATTTCTCACTTGTCTTTCAAGATTTTCTGAGGAGCAGCACGGAATCTCGAACTTAGCTCAGTAAACGGCAATAGCTCGCAACATAATTAGTGTAACCTGAACAATAACTTGCGAAATGGGGTTGTAAAACACCTCTGCATACCTCTTTGGGGATATAATGTGCACTTGGTCACATGCTAGAGCAGCCAATTTCTACTCATACTTACTTCGTTGGCTCAGCGATCCAAAGTGGATCTTGGCCTCCGACATTAAAGTCCGCCATTCTTTCCTATTTTGTGCCAAGTCAGACCAATCGAGCACATTCATCTCTTTCAGGTCTTTAGCTATTTCGTCTTTCCAGCGGTACCTTGGACGACCCATATTCCAATTTCTACTCATATTGTACACGAAATTGGTTTTTGTATACGATGTTATTCCCATAAATACACTGAAAATTTACGCTTAAGAACTAAAACAAACAATAATTATGCAGTCAATTATCCTTAATCTGGCTCAATGTCAGTGGGTATACTCATTTTAATTTTCTTTTTTTTCGTTTCGTTTCTGATGATATACATATAACGATAGCAATATTAGATGATACTATGACAAAAATAATATAGCTATAGACTGAAATAGGATTAATCTATACTAGTATTATAAAGCTG
This sequence comes from Catocala sponsa, assembly GCA_963564715.1. Classification (NCBI taxonomy): domain Eukaryota; kingdom Metazoa; phylum Arthropoda; class Insecta; order Lepidoptera; family Erebidae; genus Catocala; species Catocala sponsa. The sequence goes on along the minus strand of OY751345.1, from coordinate 9,779,982 downwards.
AAGAGTTTGTTTGTTTGTTTGGTTGAACGCGCTAATCTCAGGAACTACTGGTCCGATTTGAAAAATTATTTCAGTGTTAGATAGCCCGTTTATCAAGGAAGGCTATAGGCTATATATCATCACGCTAAGATCAATAGGAGCGGAGCACTAATGAAGAATGTTTCTAAATCGGAGAGTTTTTTTCCTTTTGAGAGCTTCCGCTGCGTGCGCTGCGTAAACAGTTAAAGTTTCGCAAAAATCATGTATGAAAGAATTGTTTTCCTTAAAAAGTTCTAAAAAAATGTCCGCGACAGCATAAGTCTATCTTTTAAGGTTGGCTCACTATAACCTTTTTTATACTAACCAAATTTGTTCTAAAATAATGCATTATTTGCGAAGGTATTTTTATAAACATGATATTAATCCTTATCCAAATAAATACGTTATTCATCACAAGTATTTAATTTAAAACAAAATTGCCCTTTACATCATTCGATTTCAATGAATATCTTAGGAGATATCGCAGTTTTAAAATAACATCGCAGCAAAATAATTACTCATTATAGACGTACAAACGATGTTTCTCCTGGTTTATTCTGCGTGATTTTAAATTAGCACTGTAGGTATATTTATAAAATTTTCTTCAATTTTGTTCAAACGTCACGCAACGACCTACGGGGGCGGCGCAGTAACGATAAACGCGGGTGAAACCGCGGGAACATCTAGTAATATATATTTTTATTATAATGCGATGAAATACTATGTCCGCGAAGGAGTAGCTATGTTGGCGTATTATATAGATTTGTTTGCCAAATATTAGAGACTGAAGAAATCTGCTCAACGTATGAAATGGATCCCATGCACTTCATATCTAAAATAGTATGCAGGAGCGTATTAAAGTTAGTTTTAGGTATGAAAGATATGTGGGCTTAAAACAAATCTGGCGTAAGCTAGCCTAATAGGTTCACGTCTACGTGAACCAATCGCTATCTACCGGGCACAGTAGCAGCCGTTAAGCTATTACAAGAAATGTTTTACAAAAATACTAAATAATACTTTGCCTACCCAGGAATCGAATCCGAGATTTGATATACAGCAGTTGCATTCACTAACGCTGTGCCACCGAAGCAGCTATAATATACGCCTTTGTGCGAACCGAATGACAAAGGTCACATCATACTCCTATTTATGTAATGCTCTTCATTAAATCAAAATGGAACATCTATCTGTCATTGCTACATTTTTCTAGAAGAAAATATATCAACTAAGCAATCAGAACATTGACTGCACAAATGGGTTCGTAGTTTAAGTGGTTGCATTGCCACAGCACAGCTGGGTTTGAATCATCAACAAACTATGCGAGCCACAAATGGTTGTTACGAGTCTGAGTGTACTTTGTGTTCGCTGTTTAAATATCTGTATAGCCTTCCGCGACACAGTATTTATGCCAAGTGCAAGGTTTGTCTGCTTATATGTATATAAGGGGATCATATTAACCGACATACATACTGATAATCCGAAGTTTAAGCATTATGGATTTTTAAACACATGTATTTATCTATTAATGGATGATATACATGATTATTATAGTACGGTAACTGCTATTTGTAGTCAACAACAAGTTTATTCTAAGAAATATTTATGTTATATCTTGGTCCTCTCTTGGGTGTACGAAACAATCGGTTGAATTGTAGTATTTTTATTTCAGCCACAAAAGGCAAAACTTTGTAAACTGTGTACAAAACTTACTGAAGCCCTGTAGGGTTCTATAAAAGTTATTGTGTCTATGTCTGCTTCGGTGGAGCAATGGGGCATGTCTGCGATTACTATGTCTTGTACCCCATGGTTCTGTGTGAATCCTCTGACATCTGGACCTTTAAGGTACAAAGACAATATTACTTTTAATTATATTTAGCTATTCTTTTACAAGATTAAAAATTAGTTTGTCACTTATACAAACGGTAATATTTTAGCTATACATTGATACATAGGTTAGATAATCCTAACTAATATTATAAATGCGAATGTGAGTTTGTTTGTTACGTTTTCTCGCCTTAACAACTTGCCGATCACCATAAAATTCCGCATACACGTAGTCAGGGGTACAGAAAAACATAGGGTCATTTTTAATTCAGAACAAAACTACTGTTCCCGAGGAATAGAAATTTGTTGACATAACCTACGTTAACGGGAACGAAGCCGCGGGCAAAATATAGTAAATAATAAAAGTGTGCTGCAGCTGTATTCATAAATTTTTAAGCCCTGTCTCATAAACAAGGATTGTTTGTACTTTATGAAACATATAATATTGAGCAAATATTACAGACAAACCGTCTGAGCTAATTCTAAACTTGTTTATATCAGCTGCTTGTCTAGATTATTTTGCCACAACACCAATTCCGCAAAGAAATAATACTACACGCCCTCAAAAGTTCTTTGACCTGTTTATATAATAACGAAATAGTCGGACAAAAACATTTAATCTAAGAGGATAAACATAGAACAATAAATATCCAGAACAGATCGCGGGTTCCGAAAACTTTTGTTAAACAAACTACCCTTTAGTTTGACTTATCCTGTTGATCTCGATATCTGTACGGCTTCTATGAGTAGAACAATATAGGTACTGTATTTGATCGTAAATAAGACGACCAAGGTTGATGTTTGCTATAATGTGTTAGGACTTGTCAAACAAACCTATAATACTAGTACATGCCCAGTATTGATAAGTAGGTTGAACAATGTCCTGATTTTCTGTAAAACAGGCACACGAAAAAAAAATTAAGATATTCACTCAATAAAATGTATAAATTACATAGGACTTCATTAACGTGTTTATTTTAAAAGTTTTGCGATTCGTTTTAGGGATAATTTTTCTTTCTAGTTGAATAAAAAGTTTAGTTCAATATGAACAATTACCTGCAACATATTCAAATAAAGTTGTGATTTTAATAACAACCTCTACTAATATTACGGTTCTTTAGCATCTTAGACTTTGTAATTTACACATAAGAATAAAAAACTACGCGGTACAAACAACTGTTTTATTAAATCCTATAAATATTTCAGAAGGGCCAAGAATAATAAAGACTCAATTTTAATTTAGGATTCATTTGAAATTATCGTGTTCACAATTTAATCATTCAAATTTTCTCTTACAATGGTTTCCAATTCCGAATTTTAACACCCGAAGCACCCTTGTAGATAAGCGCGGTAAATCTGAAGGTCTTTTTTATTCGAACAGCCATGGCAGGCATTGTATAAAATAAATTTTAGGTCCAACGAAATCCATTGTTAAAATTGTAATTAAATTAATTATTCAGGGGATCTTACTTTTTGCGATTACAAAAGGTCGAAGTCTGGTTAGGGTGGCTTTTTTTAAACGTTAAGCTGTCGTGATGCTATTGAAAAATATAATGTCACCTAAGTATCTAAATTGAGGGTTGGTAAAAAAAGAATTTTTGTACCGTTCGTAACAATGTGAATAAAATAAAAATATTTGTTCTACAAATACAACTCCTGCATTTTAAATAATCGCTATATCTTTCTTCTTCACATCATACGTCCAACACCCACCATCGGTAATCTTATTATTAACTAGATTTTACCCTAGGCTTCGCTCGCGTTAAACTAGATATTGTCAATAAATTTCACTCCCTCGGGTATAGTACTTTTCTTATGGATGAAATCGTTCCTATACTTATCGTTTTTACCTCTGACATCATGTATGCGAAATTTCATTATTATCAGTCGAGAAGTTAAACCATGAAAACGTAACAAATAAACTCACATTCGCATTTAAAATATTAGTTAGACTTTGCTGCTTTATCCGACTCTGTCTTTGTACACAAATTACATGAAATTTAAGAAACAATATATTTTATGATGCAGACGATTGTTAAGCTTCATGACAGGTATCTTGTGAACACTAATATCTTTCTACGTGCAACTTTGGAGGCTCGCCAAATGGCAAGTGCGTTGAAATTTTTCTACTGTTCTCATAAAACTAATCGGCTTGAAAGGTTCTTTGCGATCCTATTGAAATTTACAGCATTGTTAAAGGAATATAATTATATTCCTTTAGGCAACATTCTTTTGAATCTGAAAATGAATTTAAAATGTATTTTGTAAATGTGTATATGTGTAAACTTGCACATTACATAACTTGAATATATATGAAGACTTTCCATTAAAGAATAACCACAAAAGAGATTTTCTAATTAAAAAAACGAATTGCTGAGCAAATACAATGATGTCATATCGTACGCTGCCATTCATTCAAACTCACTCGTTGCGGTGCACATTTTTCGCGTCGAGTATTTTAATTAGTACAGCATTTGTTTACAGCGGGTGGATTGTCCTGATGTCGCATATTTATGACAATCGTGTACGAACTGAATAAGATGAGAGCACAGCAGTTCTGCCTGATTTAATTTAATACAATGTGTATTTAATTAAATCATCATTTGTTGCATATTTGTTTATTCGAATATTTCTGTTTACAAAATTGAGGTATTCGAAGACTTGAATAGCTACATATATAAGTATTTCAATGTTAATTAGGTTTTCATTCGAAATACTTTAACCCGTTTCCAATGACAGCTAATTGTGTCGATATAATTTAAATACGACAGCACATAATCCCTCTCTTTGAATAAAATTATTTGGAAAAAGGACTGTTAATGTATATCCATTAGAACTCTCTGAAGCGTTCATTCGTAATTTTAAATAAGAGTTAAGTGATCCTTGTTTTTATCAACTATTTTATTTTTACTCGTTATCAGATATTAACATTAAATAGTAATTAATTCGTCTACGAATTAGTTTAGATCAATTAGTCTAAATAAACCAATTACATGAGATTCAAGCATGCATAAAAACAAACGAAATAATTTTATAATTTAATACATTAAATAATTCAAAAATATAACACTACACTGGAAAAACCAAATTGAAATGTACAAGCAAAAACCTGCTATTACCTCTGCTTATCTAAAATATGGGTATAGTCGTGAATAAACATTAGCAACTTAGTATGTCTAGACCTGCTGACAGTTTTGTCTCGGCAAAAAGTTCAACCAGCGTGTTTATAAGTGAATGCGTATTAATTTACGCGTGCACTCGAAAAAATAAAAACGCTTTCACGTCTTTTGGACTAAATTGTATTATAATTTATATTTAAATGTGTAATTCTCACACTAGCGATTGTACGAGTTCGTAAAATCGCTAGTGTGAGAATTACACGTACACACAATTTACGTGATAACACACTAGGAAAGGTTTAAATGGTTTTTAAAACACTACATAAGTGGTTTTAAGAAGTGTTCAGCGAACACATAAACTATCAATATACTTTTTTTAGAGTCGTTATCCATTAACTTTGTCTTCTTTCCTCTTTAAAGGATTAATATTATAAAACACGGAAGTTTTGTTAACTTTGTCTATAATGCAATTCAAAAGAAACAAAGCGATTACTATGATCCATAGTTGCAACAAGAAATATCTTAAACGGTAAGCCTACAATAAGAAAACATATATAAAAAACGTAATAATTATTAACTACTAGCTGTTACCTGCGACTTCGTCCGCGCAGATTTTAACTAAAAAGTGTTTTTCTCCGCGGAACCCAATTTTTCTAAAATCAAGGCAGCTTATGTTACTCCTTATAACATCAGCTGTCTGCCAGTGAAAGTCCCGTCAAAATCGGTTCAGCCGTTTCGGAGATTAGCCGGAACAAACAGACAGACAGACAAAAATTTTAAAAATAGATGTTTTCGTATATGTACCTTGTATACTTTCATATGCATTAGATAAAAAGCTGTTATTTTGACATTACAAACAGACACTTCAATTTTATTTATTTGTATAGATTTGAAAGAAAACGTTGACAGTAAGAAATAGCATAGCATTATCATAAATGTTCTGGAAGTTGGATCTAATGAAAGCGTAGACAGAATTAAAGCTTATGAAGTATTTATAATTTTGATCTATGAAAAAATACCAAAATTTAAACTGCATATATAGTCATAGTCGGCCTCTATGGCGTAGTGGTTAGTGTAACCGACTGCCACGCCTGAGGTCGCGGGTTCGATTCCCGCACAAGTCAAACATTTGTGTGCATGAACATGGATGTTTGTCTTGGTCTGGGTATTTCTATGTATAATATGTATGTATTTACAAAAACAAAACTATATATGTATGTTTATCCATTGTCTAGTAGCCATAGTACAAGCTCTGCTTAGTTTGGGCTAGATGGTGTTGTGTGTATGTGATAGAGTTTTATTATTAGTATTATTATTATTATATAATGTACCAAGTAACAGTAACAGTTAGATGGTCTTGAAAATATTATTATTATTTGCATAACTTTACGATTGTATTCACATTGACATTTTCACTTAATATTATTTACATACCAAATAATGCTTTCGTGACTAGAACACTCACAGAAATAAATACTCTAACAATATATTTGCGTTTCGATTGAGTTGACACGTAATTGAGCCAAACGTAGTACACCCAGGCTGCATATTTATGCAATATGCAATATAAATACTCTAACAATATATTTGCGTTTCGATTGAGTTGAGACGTAATTGAGCCAAACGTAGTACACCCAGGCTGCATATTTATGCAATATCTATACTAATATTATAAAGCTGAAGAGTTTGTTTGTTTGTTTGTTTGTTTGTTTACTTGAACGCGCTAATCTCAGGAACTACTGGTCCGATTTGAAAAATTCTTTCAGTGTTAGATAGCCTATTTATCGAGGAAGGCTATAGGCTATATATCATCACGCTAAGATCAATAGGAGCGGATCACCAATGAAGAATGTTTCAAAATCGGAGAGTATTTTTTCCTTTTGAGAGCTTCCGCTGCGTGCGCTGCGTAAACAGTTAAAGTTTGCAAAAATCATGTATGACAAAATTGTTTCCCTTTAAACATTCTAAAAAAAAGTCCGCGACAGCATATGTCTATCTTTTAAGGTTGGCTCACTATAACCATTTTTATGCTAACGAAATTTGTTCTAAAATAATGCATTATTTGCGAAGGTATTTTTATAAATATGATATTAATCCTTATCCAAATAAATACAAAATTAAAACAAAATTGCCCTTTACATCATTCGATTTCAATGAATATCTTAGGAGATATAGCAGTTTTAAAATAACATCGCAGCAAAATAATTACCCATTACAGACATAGTACAAACGATGTTTCTCCTGGTTTATTCTGCGTGATTACTACTGGTTCGATTTGAAAAATTCTTTTAGTGTTGGATAGCCTATTTATCGAGGAAGGCTATAGGCTACATAACATCACGCTACGACCCACGGGGGCGGCGCAGTAACGATAAACGCGGGTAAAACCGCGGGAACATCTAGTGCAATATAAATACTCTAACAATATATTTGCGTTTCGATTGAGTTGACACGTAATTGAGCCAAACGTAGTACACCCAGGCTGCATATTTATGCAATATGCAATATAAATACTCTAACAATATATTTGCGTTTCGATTGAGTTGACACGTAATTGAGCCAAACGTAGTACACCCAGGCTGCATATTTATGCAATATGCAATATAAATACTCTAACAATATATTTGCGTTTCGATTGAGTTGACACGTAATTGAGCCAAACGTAGTACACCCAGGCTGCATATTTATGCAATATGCAATATAAATACTCTAACAATATATTTGCGTTTCGATTGAGTTGACACGTAATTGAGCCAAACGTAGTACACCCAGGCTGCATATTTATGCAATATGCAATATTCGTTGATCTAGTTCAGCTGCCACGTTTTGATTTCAGAATGCCGTTATAGGTGTTTTGATGTTGTGATACAACAATATTGCATATTATTTGAATAATAAAATTATAATAGATGAATTACCTACCTGTGTCAAAAACTGGCGTTGCGAACAGTTAATAACTAGAGTTAACAAATGCGAAGAGTTAATAAATCCTGTTGACTTAGTTACAATTAGATTGGGACGTAAGTAAACTATTAACCTATTGAGTCACAGTGGCACATAGGCAAAATAATTTTATTGTCTGCAGTAGGTTTCAACTATGTCTGACTTTCCAACAATTGACAGGTTATTATGTAATTTTTTTTTGCGCATAACACTAGCGCTAGGCTTGGTTTTTCGTTGAATTAGAAGACAAATATGATACTAGGATAATCGTCGCCCATTTCCAACTTAAGTAATTTTTTTTCCATTTATTATTTATTTCGGGGTTTTTGTCTAAACCAGACATATTAACCCCATCATACCTTTTGACATAAGTTAAACCATTTTAACATAAATGCTCTTCAGTATAGGTACTAACAGGTACATGTTAAAACAAAAATAAAAAAAATCTTTACAAATTAAGTACTGCTATCACATCACACATCTTTTTAGCAGCCTCTGAAACTTAAGTCATCGTTTTACTTATATTTTATGAGTTATGCACTAAAATTGCTTTCGTTAAATTTATGTTGGAAGCTTTCATCCTTAATAAGAGATGAAAAATATACAACTAAATAAACTAACATCATTTACAGATGGATGCAAACTTGTTTATAAGACGGAACTTACTTATAAGTTTAAATTATACTTTGTAGAAGAACTAGCTGGTTATACTACTTATTAATAATATAATATAATATAATATTCTATCACATACACACAACACCATCTAGCCCAAACTAAGCAGAGCTTGTACTATGGGTACTAGACAATGGATAAACATACATATATATTTTTTTTTTGTAAATATATACTTTTTATACATAGAAACACCCAGACCAAGACAAACATCCATGTTCATGCACACAAATGTTTGACTTGTGCGGGAATCGAACCCGTGACCTCAGGCGTGGCAGTCGGTTACACTAACCACTACGCCATCGCGTTATTGTGCGCTATACTCAACAAGTGTACAGTCGTCACCTAAAGCCGGCTCAAGACTCAGACGGGGGTAACGCGTAATGTAACCAGCTCAAGACTCAGACGGGCGTAACGCGTAATGTAAGATTACGTGTAATTTAGGTTCACAGTCTGGACGACACATGAACTCAACGCGAAGCATGTAACGCGAATTTTGTTCAAAAAATGCCGAATAGAAACGTCGGGGTATCTGGTGCTGCTTTACATACTAATAGTATGTATTTATTAACTTAAGACTGGAAGAAACGTTTGACGCGTCGGTGAATAGAAGTATGCAAAAACAAAATGATAGTAAACTTATCAATTTGTTCTTATATACTTCTACATCTCTCCGCGATGAAAGAGCATTATCACTCCAAGAATAGTTTCAAATTCTTTATAGTAATCCGGGTGTTTTGGCTGCCAAATGACACCGACTCCAAAAATAACAATAATTTAATTATTCACAAGAATATGCAATTATTTATTAACTTTTTAGTGTATTTTAAGTTTTAGAATACTCTTATTTGAAGTCAGATTCCTTTTTTGTTAAAATTTTGTTTATTTCTCGGTTTTTAGTGAACGTTACCAAAAATGAGAACATCATCAATGTAGCCAAATACGCATTATTAAGGATAACTCGAAAACTAATGGTCAAATCTTGATTAAAATTAAGTGGGACTATACGGGAAGCACCAGCTTTCAATTGAAAAAAGAATCATCAAAATCGGTTCACCTAGTCGAAAGTTATGAGGTAACAAATAAAATAAAAAAATACAGACGAATTGAGAACCTCCTCCTTTTTTTGAAGTCGGTTAAAAATGAAAAGCGGTTGTTCGTCGCTCCATATCATGAACGTCCACACGACATAACCGTCACGAACGTCGTCTAAACGAACACTGCAAGCGCCTTTGTGTTCGCGCTGAAAACCGACAGCCGATGGCTCGAGGCGAGTGCCGCCGCGAGCGTTACATGTAATGCTCGTAGTGCCGTCTACACGCAGAATTCGTGTTTCATTACACGATGGATTGCATTACACGTTACACCCGTCTGGATTCGACTTTAATAGTAATGGACTGAATGCGTACAATTATATGACAAGAACCTACAGAACCCTGAAGTAACTACAGCCCTATCAGCCCTAATACCCTAAGGCCCTAGCCTACCATATACTATGTGATAAATAAATAAATTGATAGATAAATTCGGAATGCCTGCGCCATGCGTCCTAAGGTAACAGTCGGAGAGTAGACGGGATGTCCAGGATGAGGATAGATAACTCACTGCTAGTCGGGCAGACTCACACAACTGATCAATGCTGGCTAAAGGTGTCTTGGCCACAGTGAGGGGTTGGTAAGGTATTGATTCAAAGCCGGATTCAACAAAATTACTGATTTATTTTACATTAATTATATCTTATATATTATGTACTTATCTTACTGTATGTACACAAGTGTAGGTCTGCAGTGTAATATGCCGTCGGTGTAAAATGCCTACGCAGTTGTCTTGAACCTTGGTTACAGATTTTGTCGACACCACCCGACATATAGACCGTTCGAGTTATAGCATTGCAAAATTGTAATTTATGTTCCTAATTGAACAACAACTTAAAGAACACTACTGCATTAACCAATACTGCTTTGTTTTTAACCTAAACTACTATGCTTGGCATGTTATTTGGAATATATAATAGCGTTTCAAAAAAATAACTGTGAGCAGCTCGATGAGATCAAGATTTATATCAAATTTCTTAGCTTTCTAAGACAATATCAAAATAGTCTAGCGAGCATAAAGACCAGAATTGACCTTTAAATTACCGCGTTCATTAATCTCAGCCGCAATTTGTATTTTTATATTGAGAGATAATATGGCTTGACCTCGGGATAGCCGGTTAAACATTCCCTGTTCTAAAACCATACAGCGGGACTATGGCTAGAAAAATAATGGCTGCACGTTGAGTGCACTTCGTATACAGATCGATGGAAATTGGCATTCAGTCGAGCCGTGCCGCAATCCATGTGATGTTTTTTCAATCCAACTCCGTCGCATAACGTTTCACTACCGGCCAGAGACCTCGTCTAAAGATTTGCATAGCAATGGAAAGTCAATACAGAAATGGACCATTTAATTCCAAAAGATTTATGCTGATGTCCCATTATTAGATCCTACAATTGCCTACACCTCTGACTCCAACTACAATAGCAATTACGTCAATATTATTAACTTCACGCTGGCAGACGTTACGTATGGCATTAGTAAATTAAAATCAAGCAATTCTTTAGGACCAGATAAAATACCACCTTACTTGTTAAAACATATGCAAGATCATTTTTCTTTTCCTCTACTTCATATATGAATATATGAAGTAGAGGAAAAGAAAATGGCACTTAAATCTGGCAATTATCTGCCAAAACAACCCTTTTACGCCTAGAACGTGCTCAAAGTGGTATACTAAAGGTCATGCTTGGCAAACCACGAAGGTATGATACCTCTCTTATATACACTGAATGTTCAGCCCTAACAGTCAGACAGCTTGTTATACTATTCTCCGTAAACATAAAAGCATAGCATTCAAGCCTATCTTAAAGCGGAACAAAACAAGAATATGCTCAGTAATATTGTTTTTAATTATTTCTCTTTTTATTTTTTGATATTTTTATTTTCGTATGTTATGTTCTTACACAAAATTATTTTAGCCTTGTATCAGTAATTATTAATTTACAAACTCATCATACTTACTTATTCGTTAAACAAATAGTCATATAGGGTGGAGGGCACTGGCGGCTGTAACACAGTTTAAACTAGCACAGCCGTCAACGACAACCTCTTATTTTGTATAAATATTTTGTTTACCGTTCACTTATATATCTAAAATAAGAGCATTTTGTAAAATTTTGTGAATGACAATAAACATTATTATTATTATCCGCCTCAATGGAAAATATCACGAGTGACCCCCTTACCTAAGAGCTCAAACAAGTCAGCCGTTGAAGAGTACAGACCAATCGCTATATTACCGTCAATCGCAAAGGTATTTGAAAATATTCTACACAAACGTATATATGTAGAAAAATATTTAAGTAATATCCAACGTGGATTTAGGCACAAAACATCTATTAATAACAAGTTACTAACACTTGTAGAATATATCTCACCGTGGCTGGACTCCAGGCGGCAGGTTGATGTACTATACTTCGATTTTCGTAAAGCCTTTGATAGGGTTAATAATGATATTCTTCTTTAAAAGCTCGGTGCTATTGGATTCTGTCCCAATTTATTGCGTCTTCTTGCTGACTACCTACGCGATTGACAACAGTATGTCCAGTTAGGAATATATGAATCGAGCCTTTATCACACGCGTGATAAAGCGTATATGGCGTGAGCCAAGGCTCAATTTTGGGGCCACTATTGTTCCTTTTAATGATTAACGACTTACCTTCCGTTCCTAGGCAAGCGCAATGTTTCCTTTACGCGGATGATCTTAAGCTTTATGGTGACATCCAAAGCATAACAGACTGTCTCGTTATTCAGAGAGACATAGACGCCGTGTTAGAGTGGAGTAAAATCAACAAGATGGAATTTTATACATCAAAATGTTATGTTATGACTTTCGGTCGAATACGTCAACCTATTCATTTTGATTACAAAATTAACGACAGTTTAATAGTCAGAACGAACTCTATGAGAGATCTCGGTGTTGCCTTTGATCAGAAGCTTACGTTTTATGAGCATGTGACCACGGTTGCCAAGGAATCATTTCAGTGATTGGATTTCGTACTTAGAAATGCTCAAGTTTTCCAAAACCAACAAGTTTTACAGCTTTTGTATAGCACATTGGTTGGGAGCAAGCTTGAGGTAAGTTCATGTGTATGGAATCCAAATGAATCGAAATAGGCAATTTTGTCGGAAAACGTCCAAAACGCGTGTTTAAGATACCTATACAAGCGGGCTCTAGGATATTATCCATATTTATATTCTACCAAATTTTTGTTAGGCGCTTTAGGTTACAACATGCTTGAAACTAGGCGGACAAGTGATCAAATAGGGGATGGCCCCTTTTAACATGGGTTAAAAGTATGTCGCAGTCTGATTGATACCCCAGACCTCCATAATGACTAGGTTCGACTTAACGTACCGAACAATTTTTTGCGCGCCAGAGAGACTGTTCGCTGTGCCCACGTGCCACACGGTGGCACGGGCTACATCACCGGTGCCGCGTGTACTCTCCGCACTTAATACTCTCGTGGAAGCCAAACCGGACTGTGATATTTTTGTTGACGATTTGAAATTCGTCATGAATGTTTGCAATGCTTTTTATGAAAAGCTATCTTAAATTTATATAATGTAAGTACCTAAATTAGTGTAATTGGCTTTAGTTGTAACCTTTCTAATTTAATAAATAAATAAATGCTTCGGAAATAAAATGGGCCTTTTCAGATAAAGTACAAAACAGCTGCAACGTAAATATATGAAGTAGGAGTTCAAAAATTGTAAGAAAATGTTGCCAACAACATTGCAAGGGGTTTTTAGATCAAATTAATTTGTTAACGTGACGAAGTTCTTCGGTCCACGAAGCGAAAAAAACGTTATAACAAAAGTTTTACGGGAGTTTCTCGTTTACTTTTTTATTGCCTGGACGTTATTGTGTTAAAGACTTAAGGATTTACGCTAACAGTACTTTAGCCTTAAATTGAAAAATAAACAAATTTGTTCAAGTTTGCTGAAGGAACAATATAATAAAATGTTACAAAGTTCATTCTGCTATATCGATATTACTAAAATTATGTATACAATTATTAGGTTCTTTGTACAAAAAATATGTTTTAAGTTTTGTCTAATGGTAAATGGTTATGGTTGGTATGTAGCATGTAGTGGCTTGCTATATAAGATGGTTTGCGGTTTTTATGTAGCCAATGATGGCTTGCTAGCTGATGGCTATAATAAGTTGCCGACTCTAGACAAAAGGAATTCCTTCACAGAATAAAAGGAAAGGAATGAAAGATGAAAGCATGAGAGCCTCCGGAATTCTTAAAAAGCAAATTTTACTTCTCTCTCATCGATTGCCTGTAGGAGGGAGGTGTTACCTCGTGCATGTTACCTGCGTTATCTGTAAGTCATGGCTTCTGAAAGTAGGTAATATAATGGTTAAAATTTAATTCTATTTATAAATATATTTAGTTATATTTTCGTTATGTTTATGACCAGAAGGCTATATACTTAACACGTAAGTATATAACCATAATTGGGGTAGGTATCCTCTAGGCTATGGTACATAGGGTGGTATGGTTGAGATGTTATCATAGCAATATCATGGGGCTTATGGGGTGAGCTGAACATTGTGAGGGTTTTTGAAGTAGAACCTGAAGCAAAAACATACACAATAGATAGTAGATTAGCATTAATTCAATTTAATATTATGTACCACAGTTATCATTTATATCAATAATTATTGTTATGCATATCTGAATTAATTAAGTTCTGGGTTGTCATTGCAGTGGTCGTTTCCTCGAGTTGTTGCCGTTGTACAATATCATTCCATCAGTATCAAAGGACGCGGTCCTTTATTATTGCACAATGTTTTGGTCACGCATCACGCGACCAAATGAATCACGTGAGCTCCTCGCCCACCGTCGCATTGCCAGACGACTGAGACACCATTAAGTATGTGCAAGTGAGAAACAATATGGGTACGGTAATAATACGGATCGCTAAACCGTGAATGGCAACCGTTAGTAGGTTATTATTATTGAATATTATATTTATATACATTATGCTATTGCGCCAATTGATTTATTATTCATGTTATACCTATTTTAATTTATATTTTTATTTTATATTATTATATGCTCATCAATCATAATTTATATATATCTTACGTACATAATAATATGTATTTTTTTGTGTTTGTAAAATATTACAAGAGTAGCTGACGTACGTCCGGGCGTCACTTGGGGTTACCACATAACATCAGGGTTGGTTTGAGGTATAAACCGCAAACCAACAACAAACCTGAATGGTAACCTCATTTTTCACCATATATGTACTTTTTTTGTTTTCTGTGTTATAATATTTGTATAAGAACGTGTACCTATGTTTTGAAAAATAAATAGGTACTTTACTTCACTTACTTATAAAAAAGTGCCATAATCTTCTACGTGATTCTTAGTGTTCAACTTCAACTTTTCTCAGTGTCGAATGGCTCCATCGAATAGGTATCGATGATTCTGCCAACGTCAGGGTGGAATTCTTAGTGTTATCAAGAAAACATTTTTATTTACCAAGTTTCATTTGTCAAATGCACCATTTAATTCTAAAATATTCAAGATTGATTTATGTTCAAAAGCTAATTGATGTACAAAATTGAATAAATGATTGATGAGAGGAACTTCAACAAAGTTTGATTTATTGCTTCGTATACCTATCTCACAAATGCAATAACTTCGTAGGTACTTAGTGTTTACTAAAGCAATAAGAAGAGGAATTATTATGTAAGATAGATTCTTCTTTACTCATCCAACTTGTCTGAACTATCTAAACTAAATAAGTTAAATACCTTGTTCAACTAGTCAAGTTTACTAAGCTGATAGTTATATACTCCTTAGAGAGATTGAAATGCTAATAGAATGAACATTTTACTGCACTGCGCTAAGCAGGTAGCAAAACTGACAAATTTTAATAGGTATTATAATTATGGCATTATAAACACATAGAAATATTTAGGTAAGTATAGTAAAACCCAATTATTTAAAACGAATGATATCCATATCAAATACAGTTACCATATTATTTAAATAGAGGAAGTGAACCGCAAATTATAGGTCGTAAGAAGCGTAGAACGCGGCGCGATCTCACGTAATGCATTCACATGACTGTCATTCTCGTATAATATGGCAGATAATTGAACATTTGCAATTTTATTGGCGTTTTACCTACACGTCTACTGAGTCCCTTTGCACGATAAAGGAAGGGTAAAGTACATACCTAAATTGAATGTTTAAGTTTTAGTATATGTCGTTTTCAATATATGGCTTCATAATATACAAATATTTAGGTCTTTGTCTATATACTCAAGGTAGTAGAGAAAGGCGTAGGTAAACACATACTTTTCGTCAGCTATTTATTTTGTTAGGTCTCATAATAATTATGGTCAATTGTCTTTTTATCGTTCAAATTAGCAGACTTCACGCTGTTATTGTAATTTTAACAGTCATACCCTGCATAGGTAAAAAAAAATTGTCAAATCCGGACAACCACCGAGATATAGATCCGGCACAAAAATAAAAGTTACGTAAGAATAAGAATAATTTATTTCTGCATAAAATTTTGACAATTAATCTGGTTATCAATGGTATCGACACAAAGCTCAAGGCTTGTAGCGCCGAGACCTAAAAACTTAACTTAAGCCTTAAGCTATGATAATTTCACATTTATTATATCTATCGTGCACTGGCTTGATAAGCAAAATTAACAAAAAATAAATAATAAATCTAAATATAACAATGTTATAACTAATAAGTGAGACAAAATTAGCAAATAATATAATTTACATAGTTTTCTTAGGCTAATAGTGTTACGCGTATGTGTCTGTGTGCGTATGTGTGTGTCTGTATGTGTGTGCCTGTACCTATATCTGTGTGTCTGTGTGTGTGTGCGTGTGTGCGTGTGTATATGTGTATGTGTGACTCTCTAGCTGTGTATCACCTGATAGTTACTAGGATGGCTTCTGTTGCTTGATATGTCATATTTTATGTTTAACTTTACTTTTTGGTAAATTTTTGATTTCATCTAAGTGACTATTGACTATATTATAAACATAGGGAAGTAGAAATCTGGGCAGGTGTTTAATTAAACTAGTATTTATAGAGGGGACCTGGACGCGATAGATACGGCGTTGAATGAGAACTGGATGCTCAGTGGATCTAAAAATCTTTTTGTGTATGGCGAGTGTAGCTTTAAGAATGAATATTTGCCGAACTCTGAGGACTTTACACTCATTACATAGTTCGTCAGTAGGAAAGCGAAAGGATTTTTCAGCACTACCTTTAGTGCCGAACGTTGAGCGCTTTCAAGATCGATCATATTGGAATTTCCAATTCCTCCCCAGGCCAGAATACAGTAATAGAGTAATAGACGTAGTTCATAATATGCAGTTAGTTTTACATTTCGAATGGACATTAAGGCTACTTTATGCTTGTAACTTTAAAGCGAATTTTACTACACTTTTTACCACAAATATATCCGTGTGGTATATAATTATACGTATAAAAAATGTTGGAAGCAGCTTCATCTAGACCAGCAACCATAATTAATTAGTTGAGTGCGCTTTTATACATAGTATGTTACCAAAAATAAAACCTGACTTACGTTTAAACGTTTATGCTGTTATCTCTTTAAAAACTTCATCGTTTTGGTACTCCTACATTTTCATAGATGAATATTAGCTTTATAGACAAGCATTAGACATATTTGAATACTGCTAAGGTGACAAACCTTCACACTGCTTGCCTGGTGGTAAGTAGTTATCCTAGCCTATAATTGCTGGCATCGTCAGCTGTATCCACATATAGACCAGGTAGTTATTCAAGATGCAGAGCTTTTACTAACTGGCCCTAACGCAGTGGCAGTGCTTCTGCTCTCACGCCAGTTTTCAGTAAGAGGGTGGTACGATGCCTTCTGTGTATGTTATACGTTTACTCATTGCATACCATAAACGGACAAAGTGGCTGGAGTCGGTATTCTATTATTCCTATTATAAGGGTTTGAAATCTCTTCTTATTATTTATACAACGAAACACGCATATTTATTGTTTGACAGAATCGCCACGTAAGATATTTGAACCTCGTTCATTGTAGAAAGATAATCTCGGCACGTCAGCAGCCAGCAGGGAACCTTAATAAACAATAAACGCGTGTCAGTAATTACGGTCATTAATAATTTATATTATGTTAGGCCTGTGTTGTACTAATTTATCTTTAAAATTAACAGAATATTTTGTTAGGAGAAATATTGTGCAAAGAGGACGTACAGTATGTACTTAATCTCTTTTTTTAAAGCGATAACTTTGAATTTCATTTCTTAACTATATAAGTATACAGGCTAACATAAATACTAAAATATAAATGTAGTTTTTAACAGATATATGTAGTCTAATAACAGTTTAATTTAATACAAATTACATTTAATTTCAAAAGGGTTTATATAAGCAATGTTTATTTATTTATACGTACATAAATCAGTTTTAACATGTAATACACATTCACTTATATTTCATGTATTATTATTCGATAAATGCAATGTTTATTTTCAGGTTGAAAACCACTGATATATAAATAACACAGTTTTGCATGCATGTTATACATCTACTCAAAACTTAAATAATGGATTTGGATCTTTCACCAAAACCTCAATTTCTCTATACGCCTTTACATTTACTTTTTCTTTCGGTTGATCTGTGTATATTCTTCTTGGTCTTCCTCTCTTCCAGTTTCATCAAGAATGGTAAATTATAAACCTATGTATGCACATTCCATATTTAAAATAAAATAACGTGACAATTTCAGTAATGTTTATTCTGTCAGTAAAATTAGCGGTCTCATTACCACCCTCAGCACAATGATAAAATATATTCATTTTAATCGCCGTGTTTCAGGTTTACTTTAAGTCAGATTGCTATTTAAAGGATAAAATATATCAAGCTTTAGAAACATTCTAACGCAGGTCAAATGTAAGTATAATATGAAAACTAAAGAGTATATATACCTATAGTTTTCATATTCTTCTTCTTCTTCTCCCTAGCCTTTATTATTCCCAAGTCACTTGGGGTCGGCTTTCTAGTCTAACCGGATTTGACTGGATATCAGTTTTTACACGGAGCGGCTGCCACCTGACCTCTGCAACCTGAAGGCTAACAATACCCTAAGGCTAGACCACTATAGTTTTCATATTATATGATAATAATAATAATTAACTACTCGGAGGCAATGGTTTAAATAGTCGCCTCACCATTTAAAAACAGGAATTGTTGTTGCGGAACAGGATATTATTTGTGTGCATAATTATTATGTAGAATTTGTTCACAAACCTTCGTGTGTAAGCGAATTAATTAATAGGCACTAATTTCCACCTAGGTCTGCGTAATAGTATTACTATTACATTTTAGTACATTTGACATTATTTTCATGTCAATATGAATAAGTTTCAGATATGTTTGTTCACTTGGGATGATTATTTTTTGTATTTAACATGTTTAGCTTTCAATGCACTCATTAAAGTTCTAATTAATTTGCGAGTTGTTAAAGTTTTCACATAATAAAAGCTTTACTTTGATACGAAGTCACACACAACCAAGGTTCTCTTTTAAAATTTGGTAAAAGCAAAATGTTAACGATATCTTGTCTCCAAATCTCTTTTATAATTTGCAGCCGCCTTATTTTAGTGATAAGCATTAAACTTGTTAAAGCTTTCCGCATTTTTTTGGTTACCAGGAGACATTTCGATAAAAAGATAAGTATTTTTGGTATGCAATTCTTTAGAGTTTATTTTTTATTTCTAAGTCACGAGAGAGAGAAAATTTGTTACATACTAAAATATAGACACAGGTTCCATTAACCAAAGAAATTGGATCAGTACGCTTTGGTTAGACAATTTTTTTGAGGAAAAACTAGCCTTAACACAACTTACAAAAATATTAAAGTTCCTTTTTATTCAAATTTCCTGTGATTATAAACTGTCCTAACAGCCAAACTAATACTAAATAGTTAGGTCTTGAAGCTATGTTCACATGGTTTTTAACATTATTGGTAGCCCACCAGAAACATGAAGAAAACAATATAAATATTACCTACAAAGCGTCCGAAGATGATAACTTTCTACTAAATCATTATGAGAATTTCTCCTTCTCAGTATGTCAACACGACGGCGAAGTAATACGATAACATTGCTTAACGTCTGTTTGTTAAATGACTGCTTATCAAAATTTCATTTTTGTAAAATAATAACATCGTAAAACAAATGTCTCTATGGTATAAAATCAAAACTAAAAGACACTTTATCCTGCATCAAACAACAAACGTCTAACCCGTTATCCTATATCCAGGTCAGATAAACAACAATTATTACAAATACTTGTAACCTCCATTGTCCCGGGACAATAATTATAGTCCCATGGAAAACAATGACCTGTGATAGTTGACCACGATAACACGTGTCTGTACAGCATATTATTTGTACAATACAAACTTGTTAAACTTTAACGCTTTCATTAGTTGCTGCCGTATTATTTTTTTAGGGACGATGCTAATAAGCCGGCTCTTTGGAGAAACTATTCTCTCGCAGAGAACCGGCGTAAGATTAGTAATATTTCATGCGTTTCACTATTTCACCTTCCAGTTTTCACTTATCTCTCCCATTGCTTTTCTTTTATTTAATCTTCAACCTATGGTAGCGACACACTGGCAGCCAGACACAATAGGTTTTCTATTATGTCTAGCGTTTCAACAATTGACAGGTTAGTTCCTTTTTCTAGTAGTCGACAACTCGCCTATTACTTTTACTTTTACCCTAGATTACGGTATTAGTATAGCAGTAACACGTATTATGGTTACTGGTATACTGATACCAAATATTGAGATTATGGCAGTTGTAATCTTACTTTCAGGCAGGCCGATTACTACTGTTATTGTATTAAAATTAAACATAATATATATGAGGTTAAAGAATTTATTTTCAAAAAGACATACAATATGTCACTTACATGAAAATAACAAGACGTCATTTAGTGAAATACAAATAATTGTCGCCGAACACTCCCTTAGTAGTTTAATTGGTTTGGTTAAAAGTAATTAAATTACATGCAGTTGGTCACCCACCACTCGATACAAGCTATGCCTGTAACTCATGGCGAAAAGTGCCCAAATACATACTGAGACAGTTGTGACTTAAAACTACTAAGTGAGTTTACATTTTTTATGTCCGATGGTAGTTTGTTGAATAGCTGTGCTCCCTCAAATGTAATATTACTTTTTGCATAATTAGTTCGTACTTTTGGTAATACAAGTAAGCAAGGTCGACGAAGACTGCATTTGCAAACTTGAGATTTCTTTACGAAAGACAAATTAGTATGGATGCTTTTGTCGATAATTTTTTTATTGTGATGCAGATATTATATATATAAAGTTGTTTGATGCTCATTAGCTTCGTTTCCTTAAAAATTTTAACAGTTGGTGTTAGATGTGGATATCGGAAGAGTAATTTTTTAATTTTATTTTGTATTCTTTGCAGTTCTTGTATTTTAGTTTTAGCAGCATTACCCCAAACTTCTATAAGATAAAGCAAATGTGGTTTGACTAGAGAATTATAGATTGTAATGCGCATTTTTTTGGGTAAGCAGTGAGATATACTACAGAGAGAGCCAGTTAGTGCCGAAAGTTTATTTTTAATATGATCTATTTGGTTGTGCCATGTTAAGTTACTGTCAATTCTAAGTCCAAGGTATGTTTCGCAGGTTTTCTGCTCTAAGCCTATGTTATTAATGGTCACTGGGTGATGCGATGGTATACTTTTATTCTTAGCTTTGAAGATGGTGTAACAAGTTTTAGAGGTATTTACTGTTAGCAAATTGTTTTGGAACCACTCATATAATATATTGAGATCTTCCTGCGCTTGTGAAATGACGTTATGTATATTTGATCCAAAATAAAATAGACACGTGTCATCTGCATACAAGGTTATATGACCATGTAGTTCTAATTTTGCAATATTATTTACGTAGATTAGGAATAGGAGCGGTCCTAATATAGATCCCTGCGGTACGCCATGCGTGATAGGTAAGGGACTACTTTGACACTCACCCAACTTAACTACTTGCAATCTGTTTGATAAATATGACTTTAAAATTTTAAACGCACTATCTTTAATACCAATGAATTTAAGTTTCTCTAATAGCAGACTATGACTAACGGTATCGAAAGCTTTTTTCAAATCGATAAAAACACCCAGAACTATTTGCCGTCTATCTATAGCGTCTCTTATTTTTGTTACGAGGTCTATAGTCGCTATGATAGTGTTACTTTTGGCTCGAAAACCGTACTGTCTGTCAGTTATAAATTTAAAAGAATCTAAGTAATTTACTAAACGATCGTATATCACCTTTTCTAAAATCTTTGACAAAACTGGCAGCACAGATATCGGCCGATAGTTTCCTGGATCTGTTTTAGAACCTGATTTGTAGATCGGCATTACTTTTGCAACCTTCATCGTATCCGGAAACTCGCCATTAAACATAAGTTTATTGAAGCATTGTGTCAAATCATCTATAATCAAATCTTGTAGGTACTGTAAGAC
This sequence comes from Catocala sponsa, assembly GCA_963564715.1. NCBI lineage: Eukaryota > Metazoa > Arthropoda > Insecta > Lepidoptera > Erebidae > Catocala > Catocala sponsa. Next base: position 9,757,740 of record OY751345.1, on the reverse strand, counting down.
TTTTGTGCTGACTTGATCTACACCACTACTGGAGTTCGCATTGAGGCTATGTATAATTTTTTTAATTTCTTCTGTAGTACATGGTGCAAGAGCCAAAAGTTCGTAGCTATTTACTGCTTGTGTTTTAGATAAAAGATAATTAGATCTATCATGATATTTTTTTGGTATTCTGTTTGCTAATTGGTATCCAATGTTTAAATTTTTTTATTAAAAACATGACATACTTCGCCTGTGTCACTAATTAATTTAGAACCATTTAAAAGCTTTGGAGGAGCACAACTATATTTTATTTTGTTGCTAGCTAGATTATTTATAAGTTGCCACATCTTCTTGGGATTTTTTATGTACTTTTGAAACAGTTTGTAGTAATAAGAGTTCTTAGCATTTTGAATTTCTTTGGCCACTGTCTGTCTCCTTTGCTTAAACTCTTTTTCCAAAGCCTTATTTGCCTGATTATTTTTGTATTGTATCCAGAGATTATTTCTTTGACTAATTCCAGTTATTATATCATTATTTATCCAGTCCTCTTGTAGTGAGTTTAGTACTTTAGTTTTCGATACTTTATTGGTTTGTACATATTGTTTCAGTTTAGTTTCTAGTTGGTTGTAGTTTAAGTTGATCCCAAATCCATGTGATTGTATCGTGTTGTATAATTGTTTATAGTTGACTGCTTCATAGTGCATACGAACTTTAGGTGGTGGTTTAAATTTGTTTAACTGTACATAAATTTGCTTATGATCTGACATAGATGAGTTGATTAAAGACATATTGAAATGGTCACCCTTCAGATTGGTGCTAACGTGTTCAAGATCGATTTCTTTGTCGTGGAGTCCCTTGTACAATATGTTTGGTTTATCTTATTGAGTAATCTATGACCTGATTCGGTTAGCATTTGCTTGTACTGTTTTAATTGTTTGTTTTTGGTCAACAAATCAATATTGAAATCCCCAAAGACGATTGCTCTTCTGTGCAGGTGTAGTTGATTATCGTATGCCTCTAAGAACTTTTAAAATGCTGTATCTCCAGGCTTATATATCACGCCTACATCTAACGCAAATTTTTCGATTTCTATCCATAGGTAGTTATTTCCATCTTGGTAAGTTGATTCAATGATGTTATGTTTTAAGTTGTTATGTTTATACGCGGATACACCGCCGCCTCTTATATCAGTTCGGTAGTTATAGTAATGTGTGTAGTTAGAAATTTGTAGTTGTAACGCTTGATTTTCTGTTTATATCCACGTCTCTGTGAGCAGAATGTGTACTATTGTTGGAATTGCTTATAGAATGCATTTAAGTTCGTCTAGTTTACCTTTCTTCCTAATACTGCGAGCATTTAAATATAGAAATGATAGGCGTGATTTACTAGTCCGGATAAGCTTGTAATCGTTAACTATTTGATAAAGTAAGACATCCTCAGAATTATTTAAGATAACTGATGGGAGTTTTTTGAGATCGATTTAATAATTGTAGGTATGCCGTTGATCGTATATTATTATAATATATACATATATATAGCTTCTGCAGTCCTCTTTCTACTCTCTCTTCTTGGTTATAATTTAATCCTACATAGTAGTCGGATCAACCTTCCATATTTTCCTTTCAATTCGGTCCTAGCTTAATGAATACGAAACCAGAAACAACACCAATAATTTGACTACAAATTGTTTAACTTCAAAATTTAAATTAATACTCCATCTAAAACCACAAATATTATTTTAACCAGATTAAATTGTATGACAATCACTTCCACTAACAATCGGTTGGCATCAATGTTATTGTGAAAACGAGGGCGGTTTACCCCTGATCACGAATAATATGTTAAACATTCATTAAGCGTACTGTACTCCGTATAATTAATGCAAGCTATTCCACCGATTTGTTTATCTAGAAGTGTATTTACATACAATAATGACACATGACGTGTATATCTATCTAATGCCTTGTATAGTGGTATGGTTGTATACGGTGAGGTTAATGGGCAATTGTAGGTTTTATACAGAAACATTATTTTGAGCATAAGAATATGCATCAGAAAAATGGCCGATACCGCGAAATTCTCATCAGTTCAATGACTTGAGACGTCTTATAAATCGCTTGACTGGTTGCTAATAGGACTGCTTATGACCGCTTTCATCACAAATTTAGTTTTAGTGTTTCATTTCATTTAAAAAAATACAACGCTGGCACTAGGTTTATTGCCTGTGTCGTGAAGAACTCAACAAACATTCAAACAACGGATACAAAGAACTACATAAACAGAACAACAATTTTGAATCACACAATTTTTGTAGAGGTAACGGCGAGGCGATGACGTAAGCCTAGTGGTTTACGTGGTCGCTGAGGTAGTCCTCATACGTACTTTGTGTTCTCCTTTAATGTAAAGCAACTTATCTAATAAAAATGTACCTACGTAATATTACTGCATGAATAAGCCGCAAGTATAATTTAAGTACAAATGTGGTTCAGTGTAATGTACCAGAAGCGCAGTAAAGCGCTGAAAACGGCTAAATATGACTGTATATCATATACCAAAGTGTAAATTATACAGACGATAATAGTGTTAAGGTTTATTTATGAAAAGTACAGCATTAATCTCCTTTTTCTGTATAAACCTATAGTTCTGTTTAGCACTGTTTATATGACTTGGTGAGAACTACCAGTTATAAAGTGCGGTTTTGTACATTACCGGTTTTATTATTTGCCAGCCGTTCTGAAATAGTTTTTATGTTTACTACTGATTTGCGGATTGTCTGACTACAAGTCTGATTATAAACCAAGGGATATTGTAGAAATATAATTATTTAACCTTTTTACCGTAATATGTGTCGCATAAATGCGACACATATTTCCGTGCCCCTACCGCCCGTGTCGTATTTCTGCGACAAAGAACATGCATGATTTTTTTGTTCTATTTTCGTCCTATTACCGTAGTCGTTAATTATTGTAGGTATTATTTTATCGATTTGTAGCCTGGCGCTTGAGGCACGGCAATCGATATTTAGCTTTAAAAGGTTAATATTGATGTTAAGTTTTGTATTGTAATTAGCTTTTTTCCGCGGCTACACTTGTCTGGAATCAGTACTTTTTCTGGATGTAAGGTACCCTATGTCCTTTTCCGTACCGCTGACACGTGAATGCGAAATTTCATGATAATTGGTTCAGGCGAGAAATTGTAACAAATAAACTCACTTTCACATTTATAATATTAGTTAGAATTATTTGCATTTGTCATCTTATGACTGTAATAAGTAAAAAGTAACGCATGCTGAATTCACCTAGCATTGATGAGAAATGAATTTTAAAATACGTTCATTGATTAATGTTGCAACAGTTAAGTCCTTGCTTATAAGCAAGGACTAAAAACTATTTTACCAGTCCGGACAACTCAGATATTTTCTTTCTGTAAGTTTCAGCTATCATTAATGCGAGATTTAGTACCTTCAGATAAAAAAAGCTAGGATTAAAACATCGCTACCATTCTTTAAGTTTTTAGAAACATTGTTAATTGAATAACATAATATAAGCAACACTAATTAAGTAGGAAAAGTTTATTTAACGATTCATAGCAACTGTAGCTAGCTGTAGAATACGACTTGCCCTCTACGCCGTAGCAGCGTAGCGTAGCGTATTAAATTGATATCTGATTGTCTATCGTAATATATTCAAAAAGATCGCTTGTTACTTAAAAATAATTGCAAATTTATGTACGACTACATGCAAATAATACCAATAAAAGACATCGGTTTATCCTAATCCTAAATATAATATTATAAATGCGAAAATGAGTTCGTTTGTTTGTTTGTTACGCTTTCACGCCTTAACTACTCAACCGATCAACATGAAATTTTGCATACACGTTGTCAGGGGTACAGAATAGGACAAAGGGTACCTTTCATCCAGAAAAATAACTGTTGCAAACCTAACCTAACCTAACCTACACTTACGCGAGCGAAGCCGCGGGTGAAAACTAGTATTAATATAAATGCAAAATAATTTACACTATTAAAGTGTCTTTGACTCTTCAAGCTTGCGCTCAGATTTATAAACTTAATGCTTTTACTTGAGCACAGCTTCCTAGTTTAGTTCTGAAGTCTAAGCTTTGCGTCAAGTTAACGTAAGTTTACTTAAGCTACTTTCTAAAACTTAATACTTAAAATGTATTAAACTTAGTACTCGTGGGAAGTGATTTTGTAAATTGAGATAACGTCATTCATAATCGAATTAAATTCACGTTGTACGATGACGTATGTATTTTAACTGCACGTGTGCACTTAGTAGTATGCGTGGCCTAGAACCATCACACGACATTTGTTACATATTTTTAAGTACAATTTGAACTGCCGAGTAATAATAACGCATGTAAGTCAGTCACCTAATTATTATCCGTGTAAAACTAATTAGAAATAACAGTTGTTAAATGTGAATTCGTGTACTTCTAAACTATCCAAACTTTACTAAATGTACTGAGTAAAACTAACTCGTACACACGTAATATAAATTGTTTACGATTAAAATATATTTATAAGACGTGCTACACGTGCTGCTTGTCGGCCTCGATGGCGTAGTGGTTAGTGTAACCGACTGCCACGCCTGAAGTCGCGGGTTTGATTCCCGCACAAGTCAAACATTTGTGTGCATGAACATGGATGTTTGTCTTGGTCTGGGTGTTTCTATGTATAATATGTGTGTATTTACAAAAATAAAAGTATATATGTATGTTTATCCATTGTCTAGTACCCATAGTACAAGCTCTGCTTAGTTTGGGCTAGATGGTGTTGTGTGTATGTGATAGAATATTATTATTATTATTATAAAATTTTTTTGGCAAAGCACCTAATAATATTACTTTTTTGTTCATTCAAAGTTAAGTCGCAGAAGAATCTATTTAAATATATATATATATATATATATTACTGTATATTAACTAATACCTCATCAATTATATAAACACGTTATTATTATAAACACAATTATTTACACGTTGAGTAAACAGCACATGTTCGTTTAAGATATACTCGTACCATATACGATACGGCATGTATTTTTTGTGATCACCGATCAAAAATGTTCAAAATAAATTCCGAGAATGATGAAATCCATTGTTGCCCTACAATTTGATAAATTATTCATCAGTCTCTGTTATTTTTCGTGTAAGTCACAATGGAAATTCAATTCGTTTCAACACCAAATATTTTTGTAGGAAAATGTGATGGTGAGATTGTATTTATAATGTACAATAATATGTTATTATATAAGTGAGTATCAGTAAACGCATCTAGGGAGACATTAATAACAGTCTAAAACTAATAAAATGTGTTGATTAACTAAACAGCAAAAAACAAATATATCAAACTGTACAATTGAGAGCCTATTCTAGTAATATAAATTGAACGTATTATAAATATCAGTAGGTACTGTTATTCTTTAAAATAAAAAGAAACGTAAAATATGAACAAAAAATCATTTCATTTGAGATCTAACGTTTATTGGCTTTAATCTAAACTCTGTTTTGTATATTTTCAAATTGTGAGAAGTGGCATTCTGATGTAATGTGTTTTTTTTCAAAGGTCAACACTCGCACTAGTAATAATTCCTGTGTCGTAAGGGACTTTATAAATATTCAAAAAACGGACACAAAGATTTAGAACAACCATTTGGTAATCACACTATTTTTCGTCCCGTATTCGGATAGATCCCACAACAGTCGGTGCAATGGCAATGAAGAGGTGTGTGTCAGTAAATTATATAATCCTAACTAATATTATAAAAGCGAAAATGAGTTTGTTCGTTTGTTTGTTACCTTTTTACGCTTAAACCACTGAACCGATCATCCTGAAATTTTGTATATACGTTGACAGGTGTACAGAAATGGACATAGGCTACATTTCATCTCGAAAAAAAATACTGTTCCCGAGGAAAACAATAATAACGTTCTTATGATAATAGATGGCGCCACGTGTCTTTCGAATCATGATTGAATTTATATTATTACAAGCAGAGTACAATCCGAATTGATTGTCAAATTCTAAATTAACACGAGCGAAGCCGCGGGCAAAGCTAGTATTATATAATTTACTGAACATTATGCGGATACGAATTACTGAATGCCATAGCTATATTTTTATGTTTCGTTAACACTATAATAAGATAGTTGGTAAAAGGTCATTACTCTATCCAAGAAAATGAAACAAATATTTACTGAGAAAGAACTTCGTTGGAGTAAACAAAGCAGCACAAACAGACGTGACGGATATCCTGTAAGTAATCTTATCTACGGAGCTCCACGTTAACAAGAAACATATACAGTTTTTTAGAGATACTAATTTGCAAACAAACACCATTTATTTTGTACAAATACTCTGCTAACTTTCTTCGTTCAGGTCAACAACATTTTTTCCTGAGTGCGCTTATTATTATATCTTTGGCAACTTGCAGATATAATACTCGTTTATTAATAACAACAATGTAATTATTATCAGTACAATTTATTTTCGGCAGCTGTTTTAAGTCCCACAAGTCTATGGGCAACTAACGGCTACATGCCCAGACTCAGTGGTGTTACTGGGCTAACGAAGCCCAAGATTCCTTATAACTTAGTAGTCTATACATTTATGTCATCTTTGTTTTTAAACCTTCCTCAGGTCAATTTAGTTTAATTAACGTGTGATGCTTGATGATTCGTTTATTTAGCCTTAAATGTTGTTCTTGCAATAGGCATAGATTTGTTTTAATATTACCAAACAACAATAATATAGAATACAACATTTTCAGAAGTATGAGTTTAATGCAGACCAAAGTAAAAGCGCTGCGCCGCGCCAGTCGATTGGTACTCTGTGTGGATAAAATGCGCTGTATTTAAACAGAAACTTAACATTTACTACTACCAAAAATGACTTTTAGTTATCATCAATCTCTTTGAACTCATAAAGATAATAGAAATGGAAATGCGTCATTTTTTATTGTAACTATTCTGATAGGTTCATTAGTCATCTACGAAATGCGAAATGCGAAATGCGACAGCTATTTGCTTGCCTTGTATTTATTCAATGTACAACATAACCAAAGTTCGAAAGCCACGTACTATTTTCCTCATCTTATATCAATTGACCGACCGCCTCAGGTCACGCTTTTAAACCGTCTCACGCTTCATGGGACATATCTTGAGCAAACTGAAGCTCGCTTCGTCATGTCCTCGCCATCAATAGACATCGCATGACCCAGTAAGCCAGCGGCATTCAAATTGCGTCCTATTTAGACTTGAGGCTCACCTCAAACGTTGCTACAATACGAAATTCATGGAACTACAAAGATAAGAGGCATACTGCAACTACAAGTAAAGTGATGCTAAATTTAGAGAACTGCCTCGGCGATGCGCCAGTAGTGAAAGCGAAAGGCCGGATAAAGTGTTATTGGATTTTTCTTTTAAGAATTTCTTCAGTAGCAGCACCGTGGCTACCAAGCATAGTTCCTGACACAGTGCAGCAGTTTGCCAAGACATATTTGATGAAACGTGGATGTACAAATTATACCTGTGCCCGCCCATTCAGGTATATAAGCATGATACTATGTAAGTTTGTGTAATATAATTCTCAGTAAATGAAATCCGACTTTAAATACAAACATTCGTATTTGTAAGTAATTTTATGTCTTAACTTTTACTTAGTTTTGTTTTTAAGTTGCCACATGCTTAGTGGTCACGGCAAATAAACAACATTGAATAAAGAAACTTAAAAACGTAAATAAAATAATTTATATTAAAACGTTGGTAGCTAAACAAATAGGATATCGGATTTTTTATCGAGGGGTCATTGGTTTGGATTCCAGCCAGTATAAAATACTACCGACGGCGACGTCTACTTATTTCGTACACAAGCATATTAGCTTAGCTGAAATTATCTAGAGAACCAGTAATTTGTAACTCAAATTGCCAGAAAAATAAAATTAACTTAGAGTATCGTTGGTATATACCCTAACTAATATTATAAATGCGAATGTGAGTTTATTTGTATGTTACGTTTTCATGACCGATCGTCATGAAATTTCGCATACACATTGTCAGGGTTACAGAAAAGGACTTAAGGTACCTTTCTTTCAGAAATAAGTAAGTTCCCCAGGGATAAAAATATTGACAAAATCTACATTAAAGCGAGCGAAGCCGCGCCTCACTAATATTTTAGAAAACTTTAAAGAATTTCACTGAAGTCCGCAATTACGCAGTCAAGTTAAATAACAATCACCAGTAATTGGATGGGTGAGCGTGAGTGCCGGCTCCTCTCCGGCTCGTTAACTTGGCGCCCGTAATATCCAGACGATCTGTCCACGATTACAGTTTCTGCGCAAAATTTGGCAATACATATTTTGGCTGCCAAATTATAGTACTAGAGACTTTTACAGCTATGACGGCTAAAAGTGTATGAAATTTTAAATTTAACTGCACTGGTGGCCTAGCCGGCAAGCGATCGCCTCGCCACTGACCTCGGGTCTAATGTTGTGGGATCGATTACCCCACGGGTAAATTATTTGTGAGATTCCTAACTACTCGTTCCAGGTTTGGGTGTAGTTTACATAACACAGATGGCCTTAAAAATAAACAAATAATTAGTCCAATTATTTGTCATGTTGTAAAAGTATCTAAACTTCTAGTAATATTTCTGTTTGTTCACAAACGTCTTCTATTCTTCTAACAGAATAATAATATATACTTTGACGTTTACGCCTAGCTGACAAAATGCAAAATACTTTATCAATTTTTATTTATGCGCAAATCTTTGTGCGGTATGGTACAATAAGTGCGTCACATCGACGGCGCTATCTTCATTCTATTGTTAGTGTAATGAACTGACTCAGCGGCGACTGACGTCACAATACAATGCAATAGTGTGCTATTTTATCAAAGATTTAATCATAGATGGCCTACTACATTTAAATACCTTTCTGAACGTAATACGAGTATATCTTACACTTAATGCTGGCATTGTGTGTAAAGAAGCATCAGAATTATAAGTACCTATATATTATTACGCTCGCGCATACTGAAAATTGTACACTATCAGTATCTATTAAATATGTAAGCTCACTCTTCTAAGTGTGGATACCTTTCCGTACGATGAAAGTATGGTGAGGGCATATAAATGATTTAAATCATTGCCTGCTGTAGTAAATGTGTTTAGCACGCATCCATACTTATACTTTAATTAAAAAAATAACTCTGTTAGTGTTATGCTTTCAAGCGGGTGAAGCCACGGCATTTAGGGACCACTTAATAGAGGATTAGCCTATAGCATCCAAGAAATAGATTCAGACTTCGACTGCTATTCAGAAGTTAATGATAGAATGACCTTACACCAGTTTGCCCTACCCAGGGATCTAAATTAAGGCTTCACGCGCAGCAGTCGCATATACTGCCCCACCGTGTCAGTCTAAGAGAATATACATATTTAAACAAAAATTCTATAAATTCCAGAACGGCATGATACAATACAATGGTGAAGTCAAAGCGCCGGCAGCACATCCGTTCTATTATGTGCTGTAATGAACGGAACATGTACTCGCTGCAAGAGACAGCTGTTCTGATGAATATGTGTTAACCGACGCTTGTAATGCGCTTACACTATATTATTTTAAATTGAGTATTTTGGTTATTTAATTTGAGTTTTGATTATGCAATAAAAATAGCAAACAATTGTTTTATTGCGTCAATATTTAACAAAAAAAATAGGTATTTGTATATTTCGTGGCCTCTTACGCGATGTGTGTGTTTGTATGTGTGCTGTCTTCTAAACACAATGTGAGCCAGTATGATAGCTAGGTTAAAAAATATGCTATCAAAATAACTACTAGAACATATTTTAAACTATGCTAGATACCTATGCGGTTTTTAACAAGTAACATGGATTCGTATATAAAATCAGCTCTCAGCATATCTGAGTTACATGTGCAAGTTCTAATATTTGCTTATGCAAGTTGGCTTATACTCGCGATCAAGCAATCTCGATATCTGACTACGCCTTCTAACTCATACAAAACGGAATCCATTGATTTTCGCCCAAGCTTTGTTTGCCTAACATTAAAAGTAAAACGTTACACAGGCAATTATAAGGCTGCTTTATAATATTGACATTGTCTTATTAGTGAGTGCATGGATGGCTAAGAAATTGAATTGTGTATTTATTATTATGGTGATTTAGACTCTAATCTATTATTTTAAATTGTAATTATTTTTAAATATACCTGAGTTTTGTTTGCGTGGTTGTGCTATGGATAATTCTCAGAAAAAATGCATCCGTGCAATATATACTATGCAGTGGTCTGACTCATGTAGGCAAATATTTAAAGCAGAAAGTCTTTTAACTGTGCCTTTTAAATGTAATTTAGAATTGTTCGAAGTTAAAGATAATAAAAATAAGCGTAAAATTAACCATAACTATTTAAAAATGCCCATACCTCGATTAGAGATGTTTATAGTAAGTTGTGTGTATATGGCACCACTTATTTTTTACGCGATACCTGAAGATATAGTAAAACCACCGTACAATAAATTTTGCCCTGCACTAAAAAAATGGCTGATTGAAGAAAGTTTTTATTCTGTTAACGAATTTCTAAAAAAATTTGCCTCAGGGTCTTATCATTTTAGAAATACTTTATGTTAAGTAATAAATATTAAATTGTGTAAATGAAACCTTACTAGAATTCTACAAATTGTACTCATTCAATATTTGCATGCTATTGTAATATGGCGAAATGTGTTTTGTGCTGTTTGTTATTTTTGTCATCTTTGTATCCACCACATTTTATGCAAATAAATTTATTATTATTATTTTCCTGTTTTGAGGTGTTGTTTGTGTTGTGTCGTTTTTATCAAGGGCCATGAATTTCCTGACTATTCTGCACGTGTTCAAAATTACGGCTTTCTGCAGGCTAATGTACAAGGTTTCTTTGAGATCAATTAATTTTAGGCTATGGCGAAGATGCTTAGGAATGATACCGGTGGAAGAAAGAACAATGGATACCACATAGACTTTGTCCTGCCTCCATATTCTTGTCAATTCTTCTTTTAGTTCTGTATATTTACTTATTTTTTCACTAATTGGTTTTTGCAAATTATGCGTGTTAGGAATTGCGATATCTATAAGATAAGTAATTTTATTAAGTTTATCTACTAATGTTATGTCCGGTCTATTATAGTGGATGGTCCTGTCAGTGAGAATGGTACGGTCAAAATAAAGTTTATGAGTGGTATTTTCTAATACAGTTTCAGGCGTGTATTTGTAATAGGGAATGTAGTCTTGTATCAGTTTGTTTTTGTGTGCGATTTTTTGGTGAATAATATTGGCTATTTGATTATGCCTATGAGTGTAATCTGTTTGTGTGAGTGTTGTGCATGCTCCGGTTATGTGTTCGATGGTTTCAGATTGAGTATGACATTTACGGCATTTGTCACTAGTAAGGGAAGGATCTTTAATTATATATTTCCTGTAATTTTTAGTATTTACTATCTGATCTTGAATGGCTATTATAAATCCTTCTGTTTCCGGAAATAAAGAACCTATTTGCAGCCATTTATTTGATGCTATTGGATCGATATGTGACTGCTCTAAATCATGCGGGTGTCGTCCATTATTTAGAGCAAGATTTTCTATTATATCTGCTGCATTGAGTTCTAACTATTAAAGCTTAGTAATACGCGAGACGAATAACCGTTGTGAACTAGTAACTCGTTAGTCAAGATTAAGGATCTTCATAGCGGTAAACTCAGACACTCAGACAACGACAAACGGACTGTCCGTTTGTTTCTAAATCAAGGCTCACAGTGACAAATATGGCTACCTTTAATTAATAGACCACTTTGTGACTTATTCCAGTTCGCAACTATCTTTTAAGTTTGATTAGTTAATTTGTTAAATGATGTCTTACGTAATCCGTTATGTAAACAAACTTTTTCGTTGGTCTAATGTTTAGCATATTGTTATAAGGCTATAGGCAATGTGGTCCCAGAACAGGATATCGGGCCGAGCCAGAGAAATGGAATGAAAATTGCGTTTATGTTGGGAAATTGTCAGTAACAGCCCGGCTCTAGTAACTTCTTGATGTTTTAGTTGCATTCCTCAGTAAGCATGTAAATTCATTAATCCTGCGCCTGATCCTGTCTGATTAGACTACCATAGCGAGAGAATACACCGTACATTTGTGTTTGTCAATATACATAATTGTGTAATACAAATTACGGTACATTATAAAAATATTTTTGTATACCTCTGATAACTAGTCCTTGTAAGAGACTACCTATCAACGCAGATTGGCCATTGTGACCGAAAATTCGACCAGGAGAATGTTATTGTGTAAGCGCAGGTCTAAGAAGGTGTACTAGCACGGTGTATAATTCAAAGATATAGATACATATATTTTTTTAAAGACGACTTACACTCTGGCATTTTCTCTTGTATCGCGGGGGATTTCACAAACATTCAAACAACGGACACTAAGAAAATTCAGACTCGAAACAACCATTTGTGGATTACACAAATTTTTGTTCCGTGTGGGATTCGAAAGCACAACACTCGGCGCGTGGCAGTGGCGATCAGCTATAAAAATATATCTAAGTAGGATTTAGTTTTATATATTTTTATAGCTGATAGTTCTTATCTTATCTTATGTGGGGGCAGTCTGTGCAGACCGCCGACACTTCGACCCAGTGGGATCTTTTGTGTCGACACTCTCCCAATGACGACTGCCATAGACGTTCATGGCAGCCGGGACCGACGGCTTAACGTGCTCTCCGAGGCACGGAGCAGGCGATAATTGTCAATCAATACGTACATAATTTCGAAAAGTCGTATAACTTCCGAAAGTCAGAGGTGAGCGACGTGGGTTCGAACCCGAGACCCTCTGCATTGCAGTCTGTTGGTCTCTCCACTGAGCTATCGCTGCTCTCAAAGCTGCTGCTAGCTGATAGTTACTAAATACTTAAATGTTGTTTTACAAACAAAAACATAATCAATACTACATTGCCTTCTTTTTTAACCAGAGCAATTGGGTAATTCAAGTTTATTTTGGAGCAGTAATATACATAGAGAGCTTAATGGCAGGTGTAGACATTAAGACGGCCACAGCATTATTATGCCAAAAGTAATTCGATCTTTTGCTTCTATTTTATAATAACTATTCTTTTTTCTTAGTAAGTAATTATTGACAAAACCATTATTATTATTATAAGCTTAATTGAAGTTCCACTGCTGGGCATGGGCCTCCACTTCCGACTTCCATCTAGGTATCTCGATCGCTTATTATGAGTTGCCAATCCCTTTTAAAGGCATCGAGCTCGTCTCGCCATCTCCCCCTGGGCCGGCCCCATTGTCGCTTCCCGTTTCTTGGCATTTATTGTTCAAATTTGTACGTACGATACTGACGTAATGCCTAGGATAATTACGACATGGCTATACCGCTGAAAATTAAATCTGCGATGCGAGAATGAACAACCGTGAGTTTGTTTATTTGTTATGCTTTCCCGGTTTAACGACTCGACTGATCATCGTGAAATTTTTCATGCATGTTCTCAGGGATACAGAAAAGGACAAGGGTACCATTTATCCAGAAAAAAAGTACTATTACTAACCTAACGTAAACTACATTGAATCAAATTTTATAGATATAAATCCAACGGTAAATTGTTCAATAAACCAAAATGAGCTTATATATCTGCGATTTTATTTATTCCCGCGATTTAATATCCACGGATAAAGAAGTTATGACTGACGTTTTATGGGAAATTCCATTGCTATTCAAATTTACCTCTCGTATTGGTTTACCATTATCCTTGGGCTGAAAATGGTTCGTTTTGTTTGAGAGTTTATCGACTGACTTACATTCGATAACTATAATCGCATAATCGGCAATATACAATAAGTTAATTCTATTTTAGCTTCACACCTATTTCCCAAAGGGCTAATATTTCGCCAGCAATGCTTTTAAGACTAACGTAATAGTGGTCAAACCTATTACCACCTACGGCACAGTTCCAGACTGCATGTTGCTGCTGAGAACTACTTAACAGAAACACCCAATAACACTTTGCCTGACCCGGGGTCGAATCCTGCTACTACTGTGCAAGAGGTTAAATTCTTGCACAGCAGTAATTAAAATACTTGCGAGTCCAAGAAAATACTTCAATACTTGTAAAAGATACGCTTGTTTAGTAAAACAACATAGCCGAAATGAGTATCACTTATTTTTTGTCGTAAGCGGTAAAGTGACAAAGGTCCTGCCAGATGACCCCTGTCACTTACATGCAAGACAAAAACTGTTACGAAGAGGTAATAGAAACCATTTTCACGGAAAACTAAAAATAAGGATGCCATCTTGTAGGTTTATCTAGTTCTATTTAATTTGTAAGATTTGTAAGTCCACATTATTAGGTTTAGCAAAAAGAAAAGTTCTTAGTTTTGCGAGACTTATATAGATTGTATTATTTTAGCACTGTATAATTTGTGCGTAAGTTGTGTAATATGTACTATATATTATGATTTATTCAACACCACCTATTATTTTACAGCATACTAATTATGAAATATGAATGAATTAAATTATGTTTTCTAGCGGGTGGCTTCATAAAATTAACGCGAAATTCTTTTGTTTGCTTTTCTGAAAATCAAATATTCAACTTAATCTACAAACTTTGTATTACGTCTAAACACATTACGATGTACTGACACGTACTAAAGATAATTTAATTAACATAGTTAAAGTACACTACACATCTTAATACACGTAGGTACGGGTACTTAGAATATCCAGCATCTCCTAAACTTGAATTGATCTTTCAAGTTTAATTCAAGCTTACTTATTTTTCTTTCAGTGTAGGAAGGGTAGTTCGTAGTTCACTATTCAATTGTGGATTACAGATTACATAATATTAACTGTATCAACCCTAAATATTAATCTGTTGTGTACGGCACTTCGTAGTGTGAGAAGGGTTAGGTTACCACAATAGCTCGGTGCGGGTTGGCAGACCAGTAGTCAAGTCACAGAGAGGTCTCAAATTTGAATCAAGACTTACGCTTATATCCTATAGAGGTAGGTAATGGTAATAATGCAAATTTCGCTGGCTACGTGATGGTCATTGAAAATTAATTAGTTTTGACCCGGGTATTCAATCAGATAATTTGCGCACAGAAGTCACTTTCACTACAGCTTTGCCACTGACAACAGGTAGTTGATATTCAAATAGCAATTTTAGCATTACTTAATCATCGAAAGTCTAATAAAACAGTACTGGTAAACACACGGTTTAGTTCGTGCAACAAACGTTTAAACCTTATGAAAAGTAAGATTACCATGATAAAAGCCGTGTAGTCCAGTACTGATACCTACAAAGCGTAGGATTACGGGGAAGCAGTGACGTCATGATGCTAAAAAGGCTGTGGCCCAAAATGAAGATGAGCGGAGTGAATAACTAAAGAGCGGCTGAGCCACAAGTTAACACCACGTAAATAAAGATGTATGCATTGACTACTGCGGAGCGTAGATACATGGCGTTGAACTTTGAGCGAACAGCAAACTAGCTACTTTTATATTTTTTAGTCTGCGCTAGTCTGTGCCTACTACTTACGGCACACTACTACTTCTCTTGTAACCGCTGATTTTCTATCAAACTAAAATTAAACATCTCCTCTTGTTGTCTTAGATTGAGCTGCATCCACAGAAGCTAATAGCACCGAAGTGAAAGCATGTGATCATAACAATATAACACACGTCTCTCCCTCACTCCGTCGAATGAATGAAAAATAATATAGAGCAATGTTGACTATGTAAAAGGATTAAATTAAAGCTACTTACGGTTTCTGGAACGTTCTACTCGCTTCATTGTTTTAGTTTGTTTTGTAAGTTCGTCAACAAAAATTGTACAAAATCTAAGGTAGTAGTACTTTATGGAGTTAATGTACTAAACAAGTTTGAACAATCTGTATGAAGAAAACACATATTTACTCACGTGTTTTTAGTTTTTCTGTAAATCCGAGTTTCTACTTTTATTTGTTTATTACGCGTTCACGTCTTTATTAGTCGACTGATACTGAAAAATACGAGTATCATTCTTCCAGCAAAAAGAAATGTTTCCAAATGAGCGAGCCACGGGCAAAATCTAGCCCTAAACATATATTATGTTTAGGATTTTGCCTGTATGATATATCAACAATTACATATAATATGTAATTGTGTGATACTGCCCAAACTTATTATCAAGGAAAAGTAATAAAACTTCTTAATATCACACACCATACATTTGTTTTTGCAGTGGTCTCTTATTTGTAGCGCCTAATCTAGATAAACGTCACATCATAAAGTATCCGATGCTAAAGTTTGCGATATATATGCGTCGCATACGGTAAGGTGGTAATTGTTGTACGATAAACTGGCTTAGCTATTGTTTCTATCTTTGAACGGATCATTATAAAGAGTAAGTTGAAAATACTAATAACTTGAACCCGTGACTTATTTATACTTTACAACTTTTGTTCTAACCTTTTCATAATTGTTTTCATACAAAAATAAAAATGTTGTAATTTTAAGTGGTTGTTCTAATCCCTTGATAAAGACTACGCGCGGCCGTAAAAATAAGGCAGTAGCATATCCGATCAATATACTGCGGCAGGCACTGTGCTGGAGACAATGAAAATAGAACATAATTTTAAACTAGTTAAAATATTTTATATGGAAAGTGTACGTAGTATTGTGAAAATCTTATGGCTGCCAAACGATGGCTGAAAGTGTTACCATGCAAATATGGGAATACATATAATTATGTGGATCAAAGCTATAATTTTTATTAATGCAGGCTTCGTGGCTATTACTACATTTATCTATTTCAAACATTGATATTTAATCAATTGTAGTGAGCTACATTTTAATGCAAAACCACAACTGAAATAATAAAAGGTGAATATGCCATACATGCTACCTGCGCCGTAATGTGCGAACATAAGTGGATGTCCTCACTACAGATTATAATCATTTTAAATAATAGCCGTAATTAAAAAGGATTATTAAAATAAAATTACTTTATACGGATTTTATCGCGTTGTTAACACTTTATTACATCGTTTTAAAAAACTGTTACACTACTACTACTACTTAACTAATTTTTAAACTAATTAAATTATTAAAGCTATTTATATTTAAGTTTACACTTTCCCTCACGTTTTGGTTGCTTTTCAGCAGCCATGGTCACGGGAAACTAAGATGATAATTGTCCCAATGTACCTGTGTAGTTATTTCAAAGTACCCCAAAATAATTTTTAATCATTGATGTTTCTAATTAGGCAGAATGAGCTCAAAGTATCATGAAGTCTAGCTGTGCTTTGCTTTTTCTTGGGTTTGACTATTTGAATTACTGGATCCCAAGCTGGTGGTACATTCCAACCATTTTCTCTATTGAAATTAGGATGTTTTTTGATTTCAATATCTTCGCGAAGCATCCTTGCTAGGAATTCGTGTTCTTTAGCGAGAGTCTGTGGTTTGTCAAATCTCAAGTAGTGGTTGGTCCCCTGTTGCACATGTTCACACACAGCAGACTTCATCGAGCGTTGGTATTTTACATCAGCTATGTGTTCTTTTATACGAGTGTCTATGCTTCTCTTGGTTTGACCAATGTATGAGAGTCTGCAGTCACAATCTATTTTATAGACATCTTCTAAAGGTAATTGGCACTTGACGGATGGTAAGAATTGATTTATCTTCGTTGGAGGCTTGAAGTATGTGTTGACTGAAGCTCCCTTCAAGATGTAGGCAATCTTGTCAGTGACACCCCTTACACATGGCAGTATGGCAGGCTGGCGCAAAGCTCGAACCTGCAGACTGCCCCATCACACCTAGTATTTATAAGAGGTATGTAGATGATACTTTTACAATATTACCAACAGCTAGTGTAAATGTATTCCTAGAGTATCCTAATTCCATTGATAACAACATCCTAATTACTATGTAATTAGAGGCAAATAATTCATTAGCTTTCTTAGATTATTATTAGTTCATCGCTAAAGGCTAGCGATGAACTAAGAACAACCACGCTGTTTCATCGTCGAATTTTACTGAATAAGCCCGGCGCTTATTCAGTAAAATTCGACTTTTTGGAAACTTGTTCCTTTAATCCAATTCAAGATCTTCGCATTTTGCATTGATTTATATTATTACAAGTGGAAATAAAATTGAATTTCCTTCGAGGAACGCAACTGGAAATAAAGGATTTATTTGGCGCTTAACGTCGGCGCTTGGTAATATTATTAAATGTTTCGTTTTGCATAATGGTTTAAAATAATGCTTATCATCACAAGCTTGTGGTTTTACGCTTAGATCGTGAAGCTATCAGTTTTATTTATTTACTAACTGCAAATGATTTTTATTTGTCCTAACACATACTATGCATTACATAATTGTACTAACAGTAACAGCGACTTTATTTATTGAAATATCAGAAAATAAGTATTCATAATTTTTTTTTATTAAAAGCAGAATTTGTAGAATTAGAGCAAGAAAACAAAACAAAAGAAGGAAAGACCCTATCACCATGTGGGATAAATAGCCAGAAAGAGAACGAAAGAGAGAGGGAGAGAGATAAGAGGAATATGTTGTTGCTGAATTGGTGACGGTATGAATGAGTCGGCTCGTCTAAGGACGTGCTAGCCTGTAGCCTAAGATTTCTAGCTATACTGGAGTATCCTTAGATGAGCTGTTACTGCAGTTCATCTTATCAAGCAAACCGTGTAAGTATTTGCCACGAGTATTTACCAAAAAATATACGGTTTCTTATTGCGGAAACCAGAGACTATAAATATTTGAAAAAGCAAAGGACAGATGATTAATATGAATGAATTTATATAGGGTCCTCGTACATATCATTATTTTCACAATATGAAATTATAGTTCTGCTTTGCAATTGACCATATTATTTACGATACAAAATATATATTAGTCACAATAAGTAAAAGTAAGATAAGGTTAAGTTGGAACTCTTCCAATTTCCGTGGACTCCGGTGACTAAAGAAAAATGCGTTATTTAGATTTTCGCCTGGTTATCACTAAAATGGTTACTATTTCAACAACTGCGGAAGTTTAGGAATTTATCTCGCTAAAAGCGATATAAATCATAACGTGTTTCTTTATGTCTTCTTAAAAGGCTTTTTAGTTGATTGGTCGCTTGGTTGGTGACCACTTACAGTTAAGTGGAATTAGAGGTCAACATTAGTCACCAGTTAAATAAGCAAACACCAGTCAAATGAGAGTCCAAGGCTAATCGTAGTTCATTGTTAAAAAACTATAAACACTTGGCTATTGGTTAACATTTTTCTCCAAGCCGCAGGCAAAATCTAATAAGTATAACAATAATATTATACCTGCCTGCCGCTTCGCTCGCGTTAATCTAGATTTTGTCAAAATATTTATAATGAACAGGAACAATACTTATTTTTTTAATGAAAGGTATACATGTCCTTTCAGTTTATAATTATACAGGTCTTATATTATTATTAGACCTGTATAATTATAAACTACCCTATTGCTCAGCACACGCCTCTTCAGTGTGAGATGAGAAAGATTCCAAGGCATGCACCACAAACTATTTTTTAGGACGAAATTATGTGTATATTAAATACTTAATTTAATTAGGATAGAATAAAAAAAATGCACAACAAAATATGCTTACCAAAAATACTAATTGCACACCAAAATATATTTAAAGAGATCAAATTAAGTCGACGGAGCCCCGCTTTGCGGGGCTCCTATTTTTGGATGGGTTTAAGAAGGAACCAATACATAACCTAACCCTTCCGAGACGGAATGCAGTGATTTGAGGCGTATAAGTGCTCGTTATGATATATTTTAGTAAACATATTTTGCCGCGCAATTAGTATTTTTGGTGGTCAGCGTGGTGGACTATGGCGCAACTCTTCTCGCACTGAGGAGAGGCTACAGTTAGTTAGTAGGTACAGTTTAGAAACAGGGCTGATATTAATATTGATATTATATTTAAAAAATAAATAAAAAAAACACTTAATAAACCATTCCTAAGATTTAATTAAAATATATCTGCCACAAAAGAGGAAATCTCCATACGTTTGACACATAAATAATACAAACACACCACATATAAACAAACACACGCACAGCTCACACAAACAAACACATCCTCACATACACACACGCACACACATACTCACACATACTCACACACACACACACACACACATACACACACACACACATACACATACACACACGCACCACGAGCGCGCGCCACGAGCATACACATAACATAAACGTACATTCATTCACACATTCTAGAAAATGTAAACTAACTTTATAAAATTTGCATATTGTTATATTATTAGTGCTCCATTGTATTTTTTTACCATGCTTTTTATTCTCAAATTTGCATTATATCATGATACAATATAACTTGTTCCTAAGGTTTATTGTAATATTTACGGAGAGACACTGACTCCTAAGATACAGGCATATACGCCTAGTTTAGAAGTCAGGGTTAAAGATTTGTACAATTCTGCATGTTCGCTGAGGAGCGGCTTAACTTCGCAGGGCCGCTCTTCATCGATAATGCAGAAATATATAAATGCCTTTTGTAAAAATGTGAGATTGTTAAAACCGGTTTTTGGTAAATAAATATTATTATTATTAAAATCATAGTCGTATTAGCAAGATAATCACAATACGTACTTACTCGAGTAATCATATTTAACAACAGTTACAAGATACTCCACCATCTGCATTAAGTACTACAGACTGCTAGAGACACTCATATAAAGACACTCATCTGTGACACAAACTGAAATGAAACAGTATTGAATATTACAAGTCCAATATCAAAACAAACAGTCTCCTTTTGTTCGCAGTACAAGCTGTGATCCACTCACAATACGTATTAATACCTTGGAGATGACTCCGTATTTTGGATACCCGTTCAAATAATGATGATGAATTGTTCAGATATCTGAGATTATACAGTAAGCATTGCATAAAATTGGAGTAGACTTAACGAAGATAATGTGTTCATAAATATCACTTTATGGTGGTAAAAATAGTGAGCTAATCTCGACGACTTTTTGTAAAAAACGGATAGCGTCGTGATTTAAGTGGTCCCTTTGTGGTACCTTTACGTCGGGTGTAGTGAGTTTAAATCTCAAACGAGGCAAACATTGTTGCCGGCCCTGAGTATTCTTGCTGTCTGTTGTTTGAATATATTTATTTCTAGCTATCCCTCGGGAACAATACTTTTTTGGATGAAAGGTGTATGCGAAATATTATGATGATCGGTCGAGTAGTTAAGGCGTAAACATGTAACAAACAAACTCACATTCACATTTATAGTATTAGTTAGTATAGTTCAGTGTTAGGATTGGGAGCGGGTGTAGTCTTTCTAAAAAACAGTGGAAAATTTACATGTCGTAATTTGTATAAATAATTTCTTATAGTTGGTAATACTGTTCGCGACGTTAAGCATGTAAAATATTAGAAGACTATATAGTAACAACCTGAGTTTATTTGCACAGGGGTGAAATAGCG
Organism: Catocala sponsa; assembly: GCA_963564715.1. Taxonomy (NCBI): domain Eukaryota; kingdom Metazoa; phylum Arthropoda; class Insecta; order Lepidoptera; family Erebidae; genus Catocala; species Catocala sponsa. The sequence goes on along the minus strand of OY751345.1, from coordinate 9,736,174 downwards.
GCGGGTTTTTAAATATTAAGTAAAATCCGGCCGCACGAATCCGGATGAGAACGTAATTAAGAGAGAGAAATTAATTATGATAATGAAGTAAAACAATATGTTTGCTACGTGCATTAAAACGATATCCGTCGAAAACGTTCAATTAAAATTATGAGTGGCATCCTAACTAATATTATAAATGCGAATGTGAGTTTGTTTATTTGTTTGTTACACTTGTTCGTTCCATAACTACTCAACAAGTCATTATGAAATTTTGAAATTTTGTATACAAGTTGTCAGGAGAACAGTAAACGACATAGGGTACTTTTTATTTAGAAATAAGTATTGTTAAAACGTAACCCAGCCTACATTTACGTGAGCTATATATTGACACGTGTAAGGAAAACAAAACTTTGTACCATTTTCCAAGCAATTGCGCGTACGAAGTTTGGAAATTGGGATAGATTAGATTTAGATTTTAAAAGATTTTTATGGAGTAAAGAGTACAAAGCTATAATAAAATGAATAAAAACGGTTTATAGATATGTATTAAGGCCAAATATTGACTTACTGATAATTTATACTAGTTGTCGCTCAATAGCGACCATTAGTGTAAATTATTATCACACTATTAATCAATTTCGATTGAATTACAATTAATTGATAGAGAATCGGTACCATTTGAAAATGACTCAAATTTAAGTTATTTAGATTAAGTATTCACTATTCAATAAACATAATTTTATTCAATAGAATGGGGTTAAGAACTTCTGTTAATTCGACTTGAAATATAATCGGCATCGAAAGACTAACTTAAAATGAAAGACCAAAAAATACAATAGAGTTTCGATTGTTGTCTCAGTATCATAAAAATCACAAATGGTACATATTCTCCTAAATTAAAATAATCGTCTAATGTGTAGCTATATTCCAATTCAGTGTTCATTTTAAGTTTATTAGACGATTATCTACCCCTCCCAAATAGTACTTTTTATAGATAAAAGTTACCCTAGTTCTTTTCTGTACCCATGACAACGTATTTGCGAAATTTTATGATGATCGTTCAAGTATTTAAGGTGTGAAAGCGCAACAGACACGATCAACTCACATTCGCATTTACATATAATATTAAACATGGATACTTTTTAAAAATCAATAACAATGTTGACAATTTTTATTCCTCTTATTAAGTTCAAAAACATGTAATGAGAAAATAAATCAGCTCCCAAATTAAGTTACTTCTTTTAGAGAAGCTACAAGCTCCAACCCGGCTGCTGGCCGGTATTTTATGGCAGAAAACAATTTATGTACCTGCGGAACAACATTATGATGTAGAGAGACGACGCGGTGATAATGTGACGTCAGCTGTAACTTTTTATCACAGTAACCGCTAGAGAAATAAATACGGCGTTCGCGGGTAGTTTATTGCACATAAAATTTAAATTTATATCGTAATTCACAGTAATGTAGAAGAAATGAAAGTCTATGGGGCGTTGCTATAGCAACGGCAGCAACAGCGGACGTTAAACAATACGATAACGGAAGACTTTAAATGTACACAACAAAATAGTTAAGAACTCACTTATTTAATGTTTAAATAAAGAAAATATACAATATTGTGAAAAAGTGGTAAACAGCAAATTAACAATGCGTGCAAAAACATATACATATAATTACGTTCAATTTACAATTTAGGTAATTAGCTTAATTATTATTCATTAGTAAGTTCATAGGGTTTGCAACATTGGAAATTATCGTTATACATTATTTAAAATTTTAAAAGGTGCCTTGTTTTATCCTCGTTCTATTATCTGACAGAGATTTCAATTATGAATTGCTTACCGCAACATGGTCACCACTTTGACGTCCAAGTAGTAACATGAGTTTTAGTTTTATATGGACAGTAATATATTACATATTGACTGCAACACCTGTTACAATTTGATTTGAAATTATAATTTGATGGCGATTTAAAAGAGTGGCCTTGAGAGAAACTAACATAAATGTAAATTTAGTTAATTTCCTAAACCCACTAACCCCTTTGACGTTCATAAGTGCTACTTTGTGACCTAAATGGATAAAATTGATTTATTTGTTCAATATGTACAGAAACTGACAATATATTGAACCAAAACACTATTTTATTAAACCATTTTTAAACCTAGAATCCAATTAAATGGTGTTGTGTGTATGTGGTAGAATATTATTATAAAGATTATTAAAACAGTTAAATGTAAATACTACCACTGTCTACTAATATTACATAAATTCATTAAAGAGAAAATAAGTTTTCAATTACAGCCACAATCGCAAATATTAAAGCTGCTTCATCTTTATTGTTTGCGTTTGCTGTTTTACTTACGATCGTGAGGACTTCAATACCTGCGAAAAGAGTTACTTGTTTTTTTCTATTAGCAAATTATAAGTAGCCAGTACGAAGATTAAAAAGGTGCCCGATAGACACTAATAATAATAATAATAATAATAATATTCTATCACATACACACAACACCATCTAGCCCAAACTAAGCAGAGCTTGTACTATGGGTACTAGACAATGGATAAACATACATATATACTTTTTTTTTGTAAATACATACATATTATACATAGAAACACCCAGACCAAGACAAACATCCATGTTCATGCACACAAATGTTTGACTTGTGCGGGAATCGAACCCGCGACCTCAGGCGTGGCAGTCGGTTACACTAACCACTACGCCATCGAGGCCGACTAATAGTCTTGATTGCCTATTAATGGAATGTAAAAAACATAGCTGGTGAAATGTGTGTGTAATGCCTATGCCTAATGTGGTATAAGTATATCGCAGTGATAGTTCAATATACAACTTTATATAAAAAACAATAAATAGGTGTGAAAAGGTCGTTTCTCATATATGTGATGTATGAGCGCATAATACTGATTGATTATTTACCGTGCCACGAGGTCACGCTATTTGTATACGTCTAAGATGTTTACGAAAAGTCTCATATTTGCATCAGTCTCCTTTTTTGTAAATACGTAGTCAGGTATTATTATAAAAGTAACTCATATTTATGTATCACTTACGTATAAGTAAATATTATGATACAAATTCTAGAATATGTAAATAAATAACTTATTTCGATATAACTTTATTTCGTATCTTTTGTGTTTAGAATATAAAAGTACCTTTTACAATCGTCAATCTTTCTTTGTAACAGAAAAAGCTTTTGAGATGTAAATATTATGTAGTAGATATGTATTTTTTATTACAAGTACATTACAACTTATTACTTTGTTGAATCGTAAATCTATTACGACGTAATAAAATATTGAAGTATCTTTAAAATATATTAATTTAAGTTTGTCAAAATGATTACACACTGCTTGATGGTAAGCAATCGTGTAGTCCACGAATAGAGCCCTCAACACCACGTGCTTTGACGGCCTAAAGAGGAAATCCGAAGGAAGAAGGAAGCACGTGTTTCGGCAGAGAAGTCAAAGTTTTAATAGTTCAGCAAAGATACGAAAAGCCAAATTTAATGGTAAGGCACGCCACGATCGTGGTGGTAAGTCCCGTGTTAGAGGAGTGGCTGGTGAGGCGGCACGGTGCCCTCACCTTCCGTTTAATACAGGTAATAGCTGGCCACTGTTGTTTTGGCCAGTCCCTGTGTCACATAGTCCTACAGGAGATGCCCGGATGTCACCACTGTGGCGACTGTTGCAATGTTTTTGTAGACACGGTGCTGCACACATTAGCGGATTGCCCGTCTTGGGTTACGCAGCGACGTGAGTTATGTTTAGTAACACCGTGGTAGCTTTAGTCGATATGACCGAGATGTCATGATCTTTCCGAATTTCTTGAATCCGACATAACCCCCTCCGCCCGCCCTCGCGAAGGGGTATGCGTCAATGCATTCCCTCACGTTAAAAAAGAAAATAAAGGCTAAACGTCTTGGTACGTGTTCTAATCGCCTCTGCCGTGTTTTTACACGCTTGGACACGTAAACCAAACATTCTGAATAGGAAAGTATAGAGTAGTTTGGCATATCCTAATTCTAACTAATTTTATAAATGCGAATGTGAGTTTGTTTCTTTGTTTGTTATGCTTTCACGCCTTAACTACTCGACCCATGATCATGAAATTTAGCATAAACGTTGTCGAGGGAACGGAAAAGAATATAGAGTAGATTACATTTAGAAAAAAGTATTGTTACTAAAATAACCTAACATAAACTACCTTACATTTACGCGAGCGAAGCCGCGGGCAAAATCTAGTAATAATATATAATAATACCAGCTCTATAGTAAACTGTCCCATTGCTGTGATACAGGGCTGATGTTATATATTATACAGCTGGGTACGAGCCTCTTCTTAGTCTGAGAAGAGTTGAATATAAAATGTAGAAATAGACTACATATTTTCTACTGTACCACAAACTTTAAAAAGTGTCCGTAGTGATTTTTTTTGAGAAAGTAGCACTATTTATGATAAAATATTATCATAACTTTATTTCAACAACGCATCTGGTGGGAAGCACTTACAATAAAAAAGCGAAACTTCCTCGAGTGAGCCATTATAAGTTCAAACTTGCATTTACTTGGCAAATTTTTGCAACAATTTTATAATAAAATTTGTTATATGCTTATGCATTATTGAAAGCTTTTAATGTAGCGAAACATGAAATATTAATTTTGTATTCACTCTTGTTAATATAATGGGTAAACTAGATTTCGCCCGCAGCTACGGTCGCGTTAATGTAGATTATGTCAATCAATTTCTATCCCGCGGAAAAATTTTTTTTGCCGGTGTTAAGTTACGACATTTTATATGCAGCATTTCATGACGATCAATGGAGTAGCTAAGGTGCAAAAGTGTAACAAACAAACAAAGCCACATTCACATTTATAATATTAGTTAGCATGTCACAATTTGTGAAGGTGTTTGGATTTTTATACATTTGTACTTAATTACCGTTGAACTGATTGTGATGAAATATATTACACAGATATTTTTCTTGTACGGTTCAACAGGTGAAAGCGCTACAGAAACTAGTATTATATATTTATTCTTAACTGCTGTTTTATCACGGCTTTACCCGCGCGAGAATGGTTTACGCGTGATTAAGTTAAACATATTATAAATATTATGATTACCAAATGTGTAATATGTAATTGCACGGATGGCGTTTCGCCTCGCCACAAGCATTGCGCTTAGTGTTGTGGGTTTGATCACCACACGAGACAAAAATGTGTGTGATCCACAAATAGTTGTTTTGAGTCTGGGTAGTCTTCGTGTCCGTTCTTTAAATGTTTGGAAAGTCCCAGCGGCGCCGGATTTATATCTTACTAGCTTTTGCACGCGGCTCTGCCCGCGTGGTACATATATCAATAAAAAGTAGCCTATGTTCTTCCCCAGGTTTTAAACTATATCTGTACCAAATTTCATCTAAATCGGTTGAGTGGTTTACCCGTGAAAAGGTAACAGACAGACAGACAGAGTTACTTTCGAATTTATAATATGATATATAAATATATAATATATATATATATATATATATATATATATATATATATATATATATATATATATATATATATATATTAAGTAAGGAAGTAAGGATTTATTACCTGGCAAATATTTAAATCTTGATTTGACCTAACTCTTATTTATTCCATTCTAAAAAAAGACATTTACGCAGCAGTAGAGATGGTTAGAAAAACGTATGTGTTTTTATCAACAGCACGTTTAATTTGATCAGCCTTACCTCGAAGTTGACAACAACTGATAAATTCGAAAGGTTTCGCTATGCGAAGTAGTATCGTTCAAAATGCCAATGTGTCATTCAGTGTTGTGGACGGACATCGGATCTGACAGGCAGATGATTAAAAGTGTACGTGTATTAAAGCTACGTGACTGTTATGATGTATGTGAGTGTATATCAACCATGAGTTTATGTGACTTGTAGGTAGTATAGTTTGAAGTTGAATCAGCATTGACAACATGGAGTTAATATAAAGTATTTTTTTCCTTCACAATGATATGAGCATGTAATACTTTGCTATCTGTCACTATCATTCTAAGTAGAAATACTTAACTTTCGTTTGCCCTATTATATAGATGCTAATATGTAGGCTAATTAATGAACATAGCGATGTCATAGATATTCATTGCGGCTCCCTAAATGCTTTTATCGGGAATATCCTTGAAGTTTCTAATGCAAGCATTTACGAAGCATTTTGTTAAGCATTTTGTTTTGTTTAAGCGTTTTATTTAATTAGTTATGTAAGGTATTTGTAATTTTTTAAATTTAAACTTAAATTGGGTGAATCTAACATGCTCTAATTAGCAAGTGGTGTTTACCTGTAATGATTGTGCAGTTAGTATGAAGGATTTTATTTTTGTAAATTAAGCATGTATTACTGTAACAATAGCTGGTAAACCTAAATAAATAAATAAAAAATAAAAAAATATATAAGAAATGGTAACATCCATATTATCATACTTAATATCGAGGCCAATACTTCATACCTAATCAACATCATCTCAGCCGAAAGACGTCCACCGTCTTAATCTACATAGAATACTCAATGTGCTTAGCAGGTAATAAACATGCTGATTTCTACTTGATATTTTGTATTTATTACTTATTCCTTTCGAACCTTTAGATAAATATAAGTGGCACTTCTAGCCAAAATGTACTTTTAGTAATTTATGACAAAGGGTTAAGACCTAAGTATCAATCTCCCTGATATTAGATAATGCAATGTTCAAACAAAGATGCACGTGGTGTCAAGTGCATGGTCTTTGTTTAAAAGCCCCTCATAAAAAGTGTTTTGTTTGGGATACAGATGTGGTTTTTATGTAAAGTTTATTAGATAACAATTAACGCTGACTAATAATAACTAGGGGCAATCGGGACGTTTTGTTGAGTTTTTAACAATGTTTAAAAAAACACTGTACGGTAACCAGTTTTGCTGTAAAATGTTCCTTATTTTTATGTCACCGGCATTTTTTTGGGTGTGAAAAGTATTGCGCTGGTATTTCCTACACATTCACTATTATTATTGTTTTTTTTTACAACACGATTAACCACCTGGTTCAAAAGTTACAAGCTTTTCTTGGTACAAGGTCCATAACTACTAAAAAATAATGTAAATAGGTATAATTTTGTTAGATTTTTTATATAATTTTTCCTACCTATAAAATGATGTCTAGTTTCACTCATTTTAATATGTGTACTTTATGAAGATGCACACTGAAGTCTACCTAATAAACTGTTAAAATAAAATTTTAAGAGATGATGCAACGGATTAATTAATACATTATTAGTTTATATCAGCCGGCGTTAAAGACCTTATGACCTGTCCAAAACGTCAAGCGCTTCGAATACATAAAAACATAGCATCATCGCGTTTAATAACTCTAATAATAATCGTTTAATAATCTGCAAACCCAGTTCATGCCACAGTTACCAACTTACAATTTTACATCCATTTTGAATCCAATTTTTGAACGATATCCGTCGACCAAAGCATCTACAATTCAATTAAAATAAATTATTCTGGGTTACAATGGGAGAAAAGTACTTCAAAATCATTTCATTAAAACTTCAGAGCTTCCTATCTGGCGCAGATTAAATATATTTTGCATTTATTATAAATTTATTCTGTTTGCAGGATTATTAAAATAAATATATTTCTGAACAGTGAATGGAGTGTTTGCTACCCAAATGTTATACCGTAATATTTTGAAACTATTCTTGACTCTACACTACACAGCTGATGCTTAAGGAAACCGCAGACTGTGGGACGCATGCATCATCGGGATAATGGTGCGTTGCTAGCTCCTGAAGTAATGGAGTCACTGTACTGTCAGTGTTAGAGGTAAGATCATACAAGTCCTTATACAGACAGTGTACTGTAATACTGCTATGGAAAATAGTTAGGACTTTCTTAACGGACATACCGTGTGAACACTACCCCATTATCACACCGCCCATACGCAGTCACTGTATTACCTCTGTAGCCCGCAGCGATATTCAACCGCACGAATTAAATTATGTTTCTACGCCTTTGTTACGACGAAATATCAAATAGACTGCTTTCCAAGACTAAAAGTAAATTTTCATGTACGTATGTTACGCAATGCTGCTAGTTTTCTGGATACGCTAACTAAATCTATTATGAAATATTAGATGTTTGGAGTCCCTATAGCATATAGAGACAGACTGATTTAAAATAGTGCACTTCGTACCATCATTCATTGTTTCTATTCCATCTGCCACCTGAGTATCTATGTGCGTCTACCATTCTCATTTGTTTCAAGCAAGTTACGGTTGCGACAGTAGTTCATTGAACATTTTCTGTGCATTCACATTCATCGTATTTTGGTTATAAGGATTGTTTATTTTCAGTGTAGTATCGTACTGTAGCTGATTTGTCTCAATCTCAAAGATAGGCATCGAAATAATATGCTTGCACCCTTGCACTGATGACGAGGCATTTTACTCGTTGATTTATATTCACATTTTAAATTCCCCTTTCCTATCCAGAACAACGCGTGCTGGGCTCAGATGCCATCCTTACACGGTAGAGTCGATTAGAGCGCGTACCAAAAAGTTTGGGTCCTCATATCTCTGCCGAACGACCAAGGCATGGAATTCTCTGCCAAGGCACGTGTTTCCTCCTTCCTTCAATCCTGGGTTCTTTAAGCGGGGCGTGAAAAAGCATCTTCTCAGGCCGTCAAAGTAGAGACCTCAACATCGCCTCGGCTACTGTGGGGGCGATGTGGAGGCCACTGCTCTTAGACCACACGACTGCTTACCATCAGGTGGAGTGTGGACATTTTGACGAGCAAAATAATAAAAAAAAAAAAAATACAATGTTGTTGAAAACTTTATCGCATTTTGGATAAATCAATGTTGTTTTAAACTTAACAGAAACTTAAGAAACTAAAACTAAATATATTTTTGGCCGTACAAGAATCATACACATATGTGTTATCTCAAGTACCTGCCTCAATAATTGGAATATACAATGCAGTGTTAGTTCAATATGTTATAAGCATAATACAAAATAAGGATAAGATGTTTCTTTGTATAATAAATATGTAGATATATTATATTGATATTAGTTTTTTACTTTATTATTCATTAAAATGATTACACCCTACTTGATGCTATGCAGTCGTCTAGACCATGAGCAGTGCCCTCTACACTACATCCTTACGCGACTTGGCACCGATGGCTCTTTGACGTCATAAAGAGGTCTTGAAGGACCTAGGAACGAAAGAAGAAGGAAACCCGTGCTCCGGCTATCTCGGGGCAATACCCGTTTTGACTTCTAAACTTCACTTAAAATAATTCGATATTTTATTTCATCTGGCGTAATAACCATTTCTCAGGTAAGTTAAGTAAACAAGCTTGAAATTTTCTACGAAGGTAAGATTTAATCTTAAATAAATCCAGTAACCATTAGAAGTAATTGGAAAATATAGACAAAATTCAAATGATAAAAATGTTCGTAACGATGTTAAGGTTAACGAATTGCTTTTGGCTTTGTAATGGATTGGTGTAATGGATATCTATACTAATATTATGAAGAGTAAAGATTTGTATGGTTGTATTTTTATTTGTAAGTCCCATTTTTTACGATATCAGATAGTTAGATTCGGATAGTTAGAAATATCAGTGATCCTTATCAGATAGTTAATTTATCCAAAAGTAACATAGGCTATATAACATCACGCTACGAAACAGGAGCGGAACAGTAATACTAAACGTGGTTGAAACCGCGGGGGACAGCTATTCATAATTAATTGTTTGTTTTATGCTATTACGCTTTAAATTTTTTTGACTTAGACTCTATTAAATGTATATAGACAGGGCGCTATGGCGCTCTTTGGGGGAGGGCTATATGCAGCAGTGGACTATTATAGCCTGATGATGATGATGATGATGATGATGAAATGTATATAGTACCTTGCCTTACCAATATGCCATTCGTGGTCTTTGTTTACCATACCAAATATTACAAAAGTAATCTTCATGTCAGATCTAGTTTATTTCAGCAACCACTAATTTGCAATAGTTTTAAATATGCAAATGCGTAGTCATATAATCAGCACCATGATTTAAATTAACTAATCACATATTTACATTTTGCATAATTGTACATATACATTTATAATATCACACATCTATCCACGAGTCGAGATACATATTACACCCACATTTCACCGTCTATATTTCTTTTTAGGTTTCGATAACGACCCTATTGCCGGCTACAGGACATAGTTCACGACTGCTGAGAATTTCTTGACAGAATAATAGAATAAAAATGTTTCTAATTCGGAACTCGAACTCGAAAATGAATGCAGAGCAGATGCATTGACTAGGTACTGCTGCGCCGCCGAAGCAGTCACAACTTTATATTTTACGTACCTATTGATATGCATAAAATAAAGCCAAAGGGACAATCACATATACCGACTATGAAGTAACTGTCCAAAGCCATAAAGAAAAGATAGAGTGTTAGAATTGCTCGAGTTTATTTCATGATCACGTTTCGACATGCGTGATCATAGAATAAAGTCGAGCACTATTTACAAAATATGTAGTTCTTTTTTCGAAAATGGTCACTAATCCAGTTAAGGCTTGCTACGCAAGGTATCTTCAAGTGCACTTGCACTAAACCAGACATTTTTTTTCATCATATATCTATATTTTATGCCATTCCTTTTTATTTTGGTTTTGTTATAAATAGTTAGGTGTGTTAATATCAGTTAAGTTGTTCATTATGATTGATGCTTTTATACATGTAAATAAAAAGTGCACTTGTTGAGAACATTAATACTTATAAGTACACGACCGGCAGTAATAATAAATACCATAACAGCTAATAAAGCAATATTTTCTTAAATAATTAAAATTAATGTGTTATTTATTGTTCGATCTTTTTGTATAATATATTCAAATAGTACTCTAAGTCTGGGTTTTTTTGTGCCTGAGTGGTTTTAGAATGACCCACAAAGCACGCGCAGGGGTTAACATTTGTTTTATTTTTGTTACATTATCATTTAAAAAGATAAATAAGATAAATGTAATAGAATGAAATCGCTTTAAATATAACAAACCGTGTTGAAATATTATTTTCTACGTACATACAGACTCATATATATTTTCTCGATGCCGCGGGCAGAAGCATTATTACATATCGATGCTTCACCGCATTTTCTCCTTATATTTACGACAATTTCTTTAGCTTCAATGTCTAGTTAAATTCTTCTTAAATACATGTATTTGTACCCTTTTTTTTAATATTATTTCAATGAAAAGAAAAGAATTTACAAATTGATTAGCAAATATCAATTATTATGTTTAGCCAGACACACGCTTTCTGCTCCCACATCGGAACAGCTCTATATAAAACCGGTACACACTGAGGAACAAATAAATAAACAGCTGCAAGCTCCAATATCGACGAAGTTCAACGCAACTTACAATAAAATTAAATCTCCAACGACATACGAAGAATATTAATATAGACGAACGTCAACAAAATAAATATTAACCGTTTGCATATAAAAACGCTTCAAGAGATGATAAAAGATGCCTTACATGGATTGTATGGATATTGAATAAATAATTGTTTGAATAAATATTGTTCAAGATAAGTAAAAATATAGAAACCGTGGTTTATTGAAAATAAATGTAACTTTTAAAATAGTTGGTTTTTTGAAAACGTACACGATGATAAATGATTAAAAACTAGTTTAATGTTAAAATTATATAGATAACAAATTTTGTAATAATATTTGCCAGTAACAGGTAAATCATTTTTTTATGAGGTACTGCTACATACTACTACGTATACGAAATCATGTGATGATCGTTTCGTGTCTTTGTCCACCCCAGGGGGACGGTGGAAGAAGTATTTTTGTGTAGTGGCCTGCCGTTTCACACGGCGGGCCGAAACCACGGCGGGGTCGCGATTGTATGTGAAAGCGATTCGCGCGGCCTCGCCGTCTATGGTTATGTCGAGGAACACCGTGGTAGGTTTAGTCGGTATTACTGGGGAATCTTTTCCCCGGTGAGCCCGACATAACCTCTCCGTCGCTCCGCGTCATGGCATGCGACAAAGCATTCCCCCACGTAAAAAAGTGGTCGCCTCGCTACTGCCACTGCGAAGAGTATTGTGGGTTCGAATCCCAAACGGGACAAGCCACAAATGGTTGTTCCGAGTCTGGATGTTCTTAAAAATAAAGTATTTTAGTACAGCTGAAATTTTTTTCTAGCTGCATTGTTCCCACACACAGTAAATCTGCTATGCAGATCAGTAAAATAATTTAACCGTACCGCCAAACCCTTTACAAGCCCTTCAGAAATCGAATCTTAAATTACCCATTAACCATTAAGTTTAACACGTAAACCGACGAAACTTATATCAACCATAAAACCTAAATATTTAAAGCGCCGAAGTAAAACAGGGAAATTTAACATTCAATAAAGTATCTATCATCAGTAGTCATGGCTGAATTTCATCATGACTTAAAGTTTTTAATAGCGATACTATTAAAAACTTTAATCACGATGTAAGCAGTATCGATTGCACAAATGGCGAAGCGGCTTAAGTGGCCCCCACGCCACTACCTCTGCGCTGAATGTTGTGGGTTCGATCCCACTTGGGAGAAAAAAATATTTGCTGTAATTTATGTCCGTTGTCCGTTTGAACGTTTGTTAACTTTCCCGTGACATACAAATAATTTTAAATGTGGGAGTTGTTTTTAAAAAGGATATACCTATATATATTTAACGCTGTATTTAAGTTATATTAATTTAATTAATACTCGAAAGAACGTTGCTTACCCACCGTACATTACTGGGCTAAGAGCTTGCATTTTCATTCTTCTTTCTTCTTTTAGTGTGGTTAGTGGTCAACCTGTTGTCAAGAGTTGTTCAAGCCGCCCGCAGTCCTCTGACATGGCTTAACGACTGCTGTCAGTTTGACAACAACCGGGACCGAATTTTTACGTGCCCTCCGAAGCACGGAGACGCTCAGATGAAATACCACCAAGCGGTCACCCATCTATAGACTGGCCGCACCCAACGTTGCTTAACCTCGCTAATCGTTTACCGATCAGTGAGTGCAACTGGCTATGAGCGCATTTTCATAGAGTCAGGCACTGAGTATGTTGGACTATGACTACACATTTTCTAAACTGAGAAATGACCTCTATCCAGCTGTGGGACAGTTTGTATACAGAGCTTACATTATAATTATTATCTACTACTACATAATCAGGGTTCGTTTATACCAGTTACAGGTACATGGTAGCCCGTACTAAGTCTCTCTGTAATCCATTTTGCTCAATGCCGAGAAACCGATAATTGAATCTGATAGCTGGTGGTATGTCATAGAGTGATTTTATTAAGATTAAGCCATACTCTCGATTAAAGCGTTGAGCTAGCTTTAGACACTTAATGCTACAAACCAAATACTGTTATCACAAGTGCTTTGTTACTGGCAAAATAGCACAAATGGTACCCTAAAGAAATTATTACTATACTATATAGTAATACGAGGGTTTGTTCCGTGTGGGAAAAAAGATTTTATGATCCATTCATCAGATTTTTTGTGGCTATTGTTTGAATGTTTGTAAATCCCCCACGACGCAGGAATTATTCTGAGTGGGGGAGTTGGCTTTTATAATAAAGATAGAGATAAGAAGATGCAAATAATAGTATTATTGTCATCCTAACTAATATTATAAATGCGAAAATGAGTTTGTTTGTTTGTTACGCTTTCACGCCTTAACTACTCAACCGCTCAACATGAAATTTTGCATACACGTTATCAGGGGTACAGAATAGGACATAGGGTACCTTTCATCCAGAAAAAATAACTGTTGCAAACCTAACCTACACTAACCTACATTTACGTGAGCGAAGCCGCGGGTGAAAACTAGTCTCTAATAAAGCTTTACGCGGTATATGCCGTGTTTATATGGTCTTTAAAAATATCAACACTAAAAACCTCTTCGTAAAAGTAAGTTTATTAGGTATGTAGGGTTTCTTTTGAGTTTATCGGCTGCGATAAACTGTAATAAGGGTATCTAGTCTGATTAGCAGAGATCGCAGAGAGCCTGGCTACATATTACATAAACTGCTCATACATTGGGTCAATGGCAAGCATCGCATTACAATTTGGACATAGCTAAATTACACTGGGCGTTTTTATGTAATAACAAGCTGATCTTTATTGTGCCTAGTTTTAAAAGCTAGTTGGATTTGCCATGTTTTTTCCATTTTACGCATTTTGTAATTTTAGTTGTAATAGTAAACGCAGCCGTCAGTTAAAAATTTACCCAAACTACTTTCTAATCCATATCTTATCTTATGTGGGGGCCAGTCAGTGCAGACCAGCGACACTTCGACCCAGTGGGAGATTTTGTGTCGACACTCTCCCAATAACGACTGCCATAGATGTTCATAGCAGCCGGGAGCAACGGCTTAACGTGCTTTCCGAGGCACGGAGCAGGCGATAATAATTGTCAATCAATACGCACATAATTTTCGAAAAGTCATATAACTGCCGAAAGTCAGAGGTGCGCGACGTGGGTTCGAACCCGAGACTCTCTGCATTGCAGTCTGTTGGTCTCCCCACTAATCTATCGCTGCTGTTTTATTCCATAAGTGATATACATAATATTTACAACCTTCTCATAGCCAGGCGCTCATAGCCAGTTGCACTCACTGATCGGTAAACGATTAGCGAGGTTAAGCAACGTCGGGTGCGGCCAGTCTATAGATGGGTGACCGCTTAGTGGTATTTCATCTGAGCGTCTCCGTGCTTCGGAAAGCACGTAAAAAGTCGGGCCCGGTTGTTGTCAAATTGATAGCAGTCGTTAAGCCATGTCAGAGGCCTACGGGCGGCTTGAACAACTCTTGATAACAGGTTGACCACTAACCACACGAAAAGAAGAAGAAGAACAACCTTCTTTCCTTACAAAAAGTTAACAATCCTGCGACACGACTCATGAATAAACAACAGACACAAAGAATACCTAGATTCCGAACGAAAATTTTGAGATCATACAAATTTTTGTACCGTACTACAATACTCACCGCACTGGCAATGCTGTGGCGGACACTTAAATCACTAAGCCATCCATGCATTAAATGGTCGACCACTTCATGAACTAATGATTAATTCTAAGATCTAGCCACGACATATACAATATTTTCGTATATTACATGTAGACATTTTAATGGAACTTTGTTCCGTATATGCGGTAGCACGTAATAAAGATAAATCGTCGCGTATATCAGCGCCCACACTATTACTATACTTAAGCAATTTGTATCAATGAAAGATGAGAGCGTCGCGCGTCCTTGATAGCCGATTACCCTTCCCAGCAGGTTCTTGAGTTTGAAGCCGGTTGGCGTAACAGCAGCTACATTTAATATGCTAATACAACGCATGTAAAAGAAAGTTTTCTTAGTGTAAAAAAGAGCAGTGATCGTTTTTATTAGCATCCATTAGGATTAGATGCCTACGCATTCTACTCGATGTGATAGACCAAGGATTTTTGTTCTATAACTTGCAATGCTATTATTTTTTTAATTACTTATAAAACTATGAGACAATGTGTTATCGTCGAGTTTTAGATGTTGTCTCAATAAAATAAGAAAATCCGGTCAGATAATTATATCGTACTGTAAAGCTTGCTAAACGCGGCGACAAATACACGTATTGTCCAGTCTGTAAAAAAAAAGTTGTTACTATTCTACCGTCAGATCCACTAGCTACTCCTCTTCTTGTTGTTATGATTTAGAAAAAAAGGAAGCGAAAAGGAGCTTTGAAATAACTACTACAGTGGCAAACAAGAATGAAGTCCGGCTGATGACAAACGGTTACTAAAATTTATCGGCGCTTGGAATTCCAGAGGTTTCACTGGCGCATTGCCAACCTTTTCAATTGTTACCTACCTAGCTCTACCTAATATATTTTTGGTTAGTTATATTACTTCAATCGCATAAATAGCTCTAAATACCTCCCATTTTTTATATATGTTTTTGGCTAACTACTTAGTCTTACATGGTCAGGCCTTTATTTCTTCTCTCCAATGCTTGTCTTCGATATTATTGTCCGATAGCGGGCACTCTTTAGTATTATTTAACACTTCGTCTGCTTTTTTTTTTTTTTTATTCGTTTGCACTGTCTTGAAACGTGGCATTTGTGGCGCAGGGCTGTCACTTAGTAATTTTTATTAAATATGTGTTAAGTAATGTTTATTAAATATGTCTTAAAAAATTTACATACATGATATTGTGAAAGATTTCTTGTTTTTAGAAATAAAGTATGTTTTCTTTCTTTCTCTTTCTTCTCTGTCGCTTATAAACATTCAAAAAACGGACACACAAACTCGGAACAATTTTTTCCCCTTATGGGAAGCGAATCCACAAGTCGACACGGTGACAGTGGTGAGGCGACCATTTAAACCACTACTCTATCCGTACAGTAATTTTGATCATTGATCTTCTTTTTAATTCGTTCACCAGAAATGGAGAATTGCATCACCAGTGTTCATATTCTATCAATATGTAGTTATTTACTTCATGCCTGATATATTTACAATAGCACCTAGCATTCTAAATTTAATAAATCATATACAGTGCTGACTGTCAATTAACAATATTAAAATTAAATCAATAAAGTTTGTGTACCAATAATCTGAAATGTTCAGTGCCTTGTCCGTGTTACCCAGTAAGGAAAGCACTACTGCATTCCCACAGTCAATATTTGATTTAGCCTCAGACCAACCGTTTTACCGGTCGATGTTTTTAAATGGGTGTTGGTTTCGCAGCGGACTGTTACAGCTCGCAATACGCAGCAGTTTCTATAGAGGCGTTTTAATGGGATTGGATAGATGTGAATCGTTTTAGTAGTTGATAGATACGTAAACTTAATTGCAACTTTTTAAGGTAGTAGATCCTAGCTGGTTTCAGCATGAATGGGCCGGATCGACCGGGGTAGTACTACCCTCTCACAGAATACCGGCGTGAAGTAACGGTACCCGTATTGTTGCGTTTCGTATCGGTGAGTAAGAGAGCCGAAGGCCTAGTTACCCCGATCCTTTTCCTATCCTTTCCTTTGTCCTTTCCCTCCTTCATTCCTTTTTAAAGGGCTGGCAACGCACTTTTAACTCATTTGGGGTTGCGAGTGTCCATGGGCGGCGGTAATCGCTTACCATCAGGCGATCCGTCTGCTCGTCTGCCGCCCTATGCCATAAAAAAAAAAACTCTTATGTTGCTTAACTGTGACATTAAAAGTAGTATTTGCACAGATTTTGGTCGTAGCGGACTACCTCTGTGACGTCATGTTAGTGAATGCGACTGCTGTGTATGAGAACTCAGGTTGGTTCCAAAACGTAATTGGGGTATCTGACGAGAAATTCTCTACAACATCATAAAGTCTTTAACTGTGCTCGGTAGGAATTTACCTCTACGTAACCTATTTGGGATATTTCAGAAATGGCTTAAGTAGCTATGTTCGTTTTAAAGAGAATTAACTGATCACCCATATCGAGACTTAGGTCCGGTTCCTATATTCGAGTCGTTCTAGTTAGGGACAGTTAATTTTTGACAGATGTACAACGAGAAATATGTTAAAATGTAACTGTTTGTAGTCAAAACAACTCGTTTTCTTATATAAAAACCGGACCTTATTTAATAATGATGCTGCTGTGATACGTACGCCGATGGATTAATTAAAACTCGATAAAACACTGGATAAGCAATTTCCTCAATGACGCCTACGACGCAATTTTATTCCAATTCTAAACACAATACTCTCATAAGACTAAAATAACGTGCACTGGTTATGTCACAATATAAACAAAAATGCAATAAGAAAATAGTATAAGCAGAATAGAAGTACAGTAAAAATAAAAATCACACGCTTCCTGAATGGCAGATAAATACAAAAATTTATTGGTCACTCAAACGATGTCATCTGCTGTCATCGGCTGACTGAATAAGAATAGCCAACCAACTCAATTGACTTGATTTTGATTTTAAAATACATGTCGTCTAAAGGGAAATAATGGTGATTGATATAACCATAATCTTAAGTTCAGAAAAACCAAACTGTCTTAAGACTGCGCTGAGCGTAAGACAGATAATGACAGAGCTAGTGCGGCGCATATTCAAATCGGCGCGCGGCCGCCATCGTAAAATTGTATGGAGGATTTGAAGTGTTTTTTTGATAAATATGTATCTTTATTATCAACCAATAATTAAAATATTTGGGACGGACAAATTGTAATATAACTATTTATGTTTCGTTTAAGCTGTAAAATAGGATAGATTTCTACTGTTATAATCTAAAAATCACGTAACACGAGCTTACGTTTTTGCATTTTCCGTGCAAATTTAATTTTGTAGGCGAAAATATTAATTATTTTAAGTTTTTTACACGGAGTAATTGTAGACACATTCATTGTTATAGTAAATGTATATTTTATATTTGTATTAAACAAAAAGTGTTGATTTTATTTACTTAACTGTGACCGCCTGTTTTGGCACATTTCGCTCGGCGCAGTCTTAAGGATGCCTCGCACTGAGGCAAAAAACGTGTCGATGCATAATAGTAATTATTGTGTTTGAAGTGGAATATTGCAAGTTGGAGTACGCCCGGATCTCACAACGTGGCTGTCTGTCACTAGCAGTTCGGTATTGTGCACCTTTTTGTATTGCAAAGGTTGAGGTGGGCATCTTCGGAATAATTTCATTTTAAATCAAATCACTTGTTATATCGAAGTATTAATTTTGCTATATAATTTATATTCCAAATACTAACAAAAATGCACATAATCTATTATTTAGCAGGTATCGTAACAACAAGCAGAATCTTTTTTTCAAACCTTAACGAAAGAAGTCAAGGGCTCTGTGACAAGTGGCAACAAATCACTCCTGAGCCCAAGTCAGGAAGATAAAGTTTTATGGCGGATAGTCGCGACGTGCCATTACTTACGCAACACGCGCGGTGTCTCCGATACGAGCACGTGTCGTGAGCGAACCCGCGGTACGTCGTCGTGAGAATTTGCCTCATGACCACTACGAGCCTATCACAAATAAACAAAACATGAGACGTCGTTAAGCCATGTCAGAGGCCTACGGACGGCTTGGACAACTCTTGACAACAGATTGGCCACTAACCACACGTCTCCGTGCTTCGGAGGGCAAGTAAAAATTCGGTCCCGGTTGTTGTCAAACTTAATCTTAAATTTTTGTTTTTAACTTAGTTTTACCAATAGTTCATTCTTTATAATTTTCACTAATTAGTATTTGTTGTTTTTTATATATTAAGATAATGATTTTACACCATAAGTGCATGTCGTAACACCTTAAAATGTTGTGCATTCAGTTACTATTTAGTTATATAGAAATAATATAACAACTACTGGCTGTCCAAATAAATAAATGAGTATGATATGCAATTATATTATACATATATTATGTTTATTTATTTATGTGTCTATGATATGTCGTGAGACTAGGTATGCAAGAATGGGTAGGTAGATACGTATTTTACCCGCACTTCGTCAATCATGATTGCCCCACATAATAAAGGGCGAGCTAATTACCGCCTACCGGCTCAGTGCCTGACTCCATGCAGACTCCATTGAAAATTTCTTGATAGAAAAACCCAATCATAATTTGTTCGATCCGGGATTCCTTCAAAAGATGACCTCATTCACAGCTGTCGCATACTACCGCTACGCTACCAAGGCAATTGATATAATTGATTGTTATAATTCAAAAAATCTGCATCATGTTATAATTTTAAAAAGCATGGAGACCTCATTATGGTTTATCAAGGAAAACCACATGGCACGTCTCTGTATCTGTCGCGCTAGATACAGCTGCAGTAATCCAATCGTTGGTGACATAAGATAACCAGAGATACTATGAGTGCGGAGCAACAATTACGCGGTGTTATGAACGTTCATTAGTTCTCCGTTAGAAACATACGCAATGGACTTAATTTAATAAGTTAAGTAAGTTTCTGTGTAACGTTGTTATAGTGTTTGAATTAAGAAAAGAAAGAACTCTTAATTTCTAACTCCAGGTCCGAACGCCGGCGGGCGTCAAGATAATGTGATTATATTAATTCAACAATTATTTATTTTATACACCAAATGAATCCTTAAATGAATTTCATACTTAAATGCAGATGTGAGTTTGTTACGATTTCGCGCCTTAAATACTTGAACGGTAATTATGCAATTTCGCATACATCTAAAATCTAATAAGTAAATAAATCACGTTTGCAAAATAGTAGAGATTGCCTGACTCTATTGAAGAAAATGCTTAGAATTACATTAACCTTTTTTATTATACGATATATCGCAAGCGATTAGCAGCTAAAATTTTTTTGCCATTGGTTTTGCGTCGACAATGTTGCAAACTTTATAAATATAAAGCATATTCACATAAAAATATTCACATATATACAAAAAGTATATATAACATTTGCCTTCTCAGATCTACAGAATAAAAAATATTTATGTATCCAGAAAGATACATAAATATTTTTTCACTTTGTAGATCACAAGGAAAAAATAACAAAGACAGCTCCGATTTTTGAGGTAATTCGGCAAAAGGAAATCTTTTTTGGAGTAAGGCGATGATCGCCTGCGAGCTTGTAAACCGGAACAGACGATGAATAAACAACGAATTACTTCCATACTTTGTGCACAAAATAAAACAAGAATTTGTCATCAAAGTTGTTCCATATTTTTATGCTGTTATTTTTGAATCACTGGCAATTTGAGTTATAAACTTTTGCGGTGTGCTGTAAAATAAACAAACAGATAATTCTTTCAAAACCATAGTTTTTAGTACAGACTCCATTATTTAAAAAAATGGAAGAATTTATTACGTACACAGCAACGGTTATATATGCAAGTTACCATATCTACTCAAAGTCTTTAATTGGAATCCGATCCACTAGTAAAAAACGTTCAGCTTCCAAAGCAATTAGGCAGGCCGACTCAAAGCAAACCATCCGGCAACTTAATTTCAGTATTAAGTTTCTTTAAATAGGTCAAAGAATTCGCATAGTCCATTTATTTTTATTTCAAACAACTCTTTTATTTAATCAGTAGGACGTCGCTCCATTGTTTGCTGCGGGAAAACTGATTCTGGTATTGTTGTGCTTGTAGAGTAAACGAATGAAACATAAAACATATGAGTATCAACAGCCTGCTTATTTCAGAATTAATGGCTCGGCTCTACCGAGGTAGTACAGCCCTCACATGGTATATTGCCGTAAAGTAGCAGCGTACGGACTGTTTCGTTTGGTAAGTAGGAGTGGTGGAAGCACTTGAACCTTTCTCCTTTCTCCGCTGTCCTCATCACATAGGCTACGGTAGCACCTGATTTCACGAAGCAGACTGTGTACTTGTTTGACGCTTATGTGGTTTGCTAATAATTCTAAGACAATAGGCAACTTTAATGCCAACGGCTTGCCACTCATATATCGAAACAGATTTGAATTATGTAGTAAAGTTCGAAGTACATTGTATACTAAAAAATATAATATTACAAGATAAAATCAACAACATAAATAGCTGAAATTTAAACAAATTTGTAAAAATATTCTATGAATCAAAAATTGAAAATGTATTCTGTGCTTTTGAACTGGAATTAAATCAACTTACTTCTTATTATCATTGCTGTAAAAATTAACATTTATGTTAATATTATAAAGGGGAGAGATTTGTAAAAATCAATAAAAGTAATCTTATCCATTAGAAAGCTGTTTTAAATCAGAAATATAGCCATATAGCCTATATAACATCACGCTACAAGGCACTGGAGCGGAACAGTAATTAAAAAAGTTGATCGTGGGTGAACACCCCCCGGACAGCTAGTATCTATACTAATATTATAAAGCTGAAGAGTTTGTTTGTTTGTTTACTTGAACGCGCTAATCTCAGGAACTACTGGTCCGATTTGAAAAATTCTTTCAGTGTTAGATAGCCTATTTATCGAGGAAGGCTATAGGCTATATATCATCACGCTAAGATCAATAGGAGCGGAGCACTAATGAAGAATGTTTCAAAATCGGAGAGTATTTTTTCCTTTTGAGAGCTTCCGCTGCGTGCGCTGCGTAAACAGTTAAAGTTTCGCAAAAATCATGTATGAGAGAATTGTTCCCCTTTAAAATTTCTAAAAAAAAGTCCGCGACAGCATATGTCTATCTTTTAAGGTTGGCTCACTATAACCATTTTTATGCTAACGAAATTTGTTCTAAAATAATGCATTATTTGCGAAGGTATTTTTATAAACATGATATCAATCCTTATCCAAATAAATATGTTATTCATCACAAGTATTTAATTTAAAACAAAATTGCCCTTTACATCATTCGCTTTCAATGAATATCTTAGGAGATATAGCAGTTTTAAAATAACATCGCAGCAAAATAATTACCCAATACAGACATAGTACAAACGATGTTTCTCCTGGATTATTCTGCGTGATTACTACTGGTTCGATTTGAAAACTTCTTTTAGTGTTGGATAGCCTATTTATCGAGGAAGGCTATAGGCTATATAACATCACGCTACGACCCACGGGGGCGGCGCAGTAACGATAAACGCGGGTGAAACCGCGGGAACATCTAGTGTTATAATAATTGCGATAGACAGAATGTATTGACTTATGTAGCTGTCTGTACTTACTATTGCTAGCTAGTTATACACAAAATAAACATTACAGTTAATAGCATATCCACTTCAAGCAGACACGTACAACAACTGCAGTAGACATTATAAATAATGATCCTTATACAAACTCTTAACAAATTTGCAAATTTCCACAGTGCTACTGAAGAGTACTTGCTAACAAGGCTGGTCGTTAGTGCACTGATTCAAGATACTGTCCAACCTAAATCTTCGTTTCAAGTGTAAGTTACTTAGTTAGTTAGTAGAGCCTCGCTGATTTCATCTTGAATGGGCCGGCTCGACCGGGGAAGGACTACCCTCTCACAGAATATCGACGTGAAATAGCAGTATTCCTAC
This sequence comes from Catocala sponsa, assembly GCA_963564715.1. Classification (NCBI taxonomy): domain Eukaryota; kingdom Metazoa; phylum Arthropoda; class Insecta; order Lepidoptera; family Erebidae; genus Catocala; species Catocala sponsa. The sequence goes on along the minus strand of OY751345.1, from coordinate 9,713,115 downwards.
TGTTGTGTTTCGTTCGGCGAGTGAGAGTGCCGGAGGCCCAATCACCCTCTTTCCCTATTCCCGCTCCTTCTCCTTCCCACTTCCTTTCCTAAAGGGTTGGTAACGTGCAAGTGGTGCCTCTGGTGTTGCAGGCGTCTATAGGCTACGGTGACCATTTACCATCAGGCCCACCTGATGGTAAATGGTCACGGTATGCTTGTTTGCCACCTACGTAGTAGAAAAAAAAAAGTTAGTTCAAACTTGTTTTGTCGACTCGCAAATGAGGAGAAGAAATCTGAGATTAAAATTTATTAAGGCCAGTCTATTATTTTAACACTAGAAAGTATTAGGCTATTATTTTAACACTAGAAAGTATTAGGCTATTATTTTAACACTAGAAAGTATTAGGCTATTATTTTAACACTAGAAAGTATTAGGCTATTATTTTAACACCGTAGTTCGTAGTTTAAATATATTTTTTGTTAATTTTATCAACTCTGGGTACATAGTCTCCTTATAAACTTTAATTAAGCCAAATAGCACATTCCTCTGTGTACGCAAACTGCTTAAAACGGGTATAAAATTGGATCTTAAAGTAATATTAGCATTGAATTTCGACTTAATAAAAGACGAAAAAATTATAAATAATATCTTGAGCCACGGTCAAATATCAACTACTTGTCGAACATAGTTTCATAAAATGCTTTATGAGTTATTATTTACGTTTTGGTCCTTGAATTAGTTTTCTAGTAAAAACAGATCACATCTTAAATACAAAAGAACCTTAAGTTTACTGTGATTTTATACGAAGACAAAGATACAGTGGCCCTTGCTGCAAAATCTCGAAAGTTGACTTAATTATGTCAAACACCGCTAACAGCTGTCCTTGATAAATAAATGATGATCGACTACGTAAAAATATTTACGACATTTTAAAATATACTTTAAAAAATTACCCAAATAATAATAATTGCCAGCTACCTTTCTGTTCTTGATTAATTACATATAGAGATAGAGCTGGTAAATGGTATTTATTGCTGACTATGATAGTGTTTCCTGATATAAACGAATAGTAACAATGTTACACATTTTGAACATACTAAGCTTTGCTCGCGATTTCGTCCACATCGATTACAGTTCCCAATTAACGGCATTTATGTTGAGTAAACTAGTTCCATCTAATTCTTTTCAAGATGAATAAAATAATGCATAGTGTATTATTTCTCTGCCTGCTTTAAGTAAAATGTGGCTTAGATTTAGTTGAGCTCCAAGCTATCGAATTAAGAAAATGTTATGAAAGAACCTTAAATATGTTTTACGTGATTTAGTAACCCATAGACTGAATTTGAAGTGCAAACTATAATAAATTAAAACTTTTACTTTGGTTACTACTAACTAACCACACAGCCTTACAGTTTGAAAATATCTTCAGTGTACAAACAAATCCTCGTTATAGTTTTATTATAGTATACACATAGCTAGTTAGGGTTACATATTATAATATCTAAACGTATTCTAACTATCTTCAAGATAACTACGGCCAAAATACCTACTGTTTAAAATACCTAAAGATCGTTTCACAGATTTTTGTAATAACTAATGAACGAAATCTATAAATGAGAATTCACCTACGGTTTATTCAACTACAATTAATTACCCTAAAGTTGATTGAAGTAACGGACGATTCACCTACTGTTGATTTATCTGTGGTCAATCAAAGAAAACACAAAAAATCGGTTAATCATAGTTTATTTACACATAATTAGGGCATTAAATTGAAGTCAAAACAGGGATTATTAACGAAAAGTAAAGGTGTTTGTAGGGTGCGCATTGTCTTACATAACTTTTCAACTCCTATCATCGGAGGTCTGAAAATATTTCTCATACCATTTAAAATCATAATGATCATTCTTCATAAAAAGTTCAAAAACTAAATATTAAAAAACTATAATCATTAAAATTCATAATATCACTAATTATACACTTAGTTTTTACTAATATTTGTTTTCATATATTCGTTTATACTAATGAGAGAAACTCATAATCATTCGAATAAATAACTATAATATTCATAAATGTGTTTTATTCTAATATTTGTTTTTATAAATTTCTTAATCATAAGTGTTTTTATCCATATTATTGAAAATCATAATGTCTATATTCATACATTTGTTTACTCGAAAATCAAATTGCTACCAGAAACGAGATGCTACCAGACAAGTAGGTTAGGTTAGGTTAGAACTGTGACCCCAACGACGCGCGAGCCGTGCGAGCGAAGCGAGCGTGCCGCGGCAGCGGCCGGCGAAGCGCCAGAAACTAATTTTTGATAGAAAAGTAGACAGACATATCGACAGAAAACTATTCTGAACAACGTTTTGAGCCATCATTACAATATTAATAACAATTTGTACTCAGTTTAACACAAAATGTGTACACGTAACGTGTAAAGACATTGATATTGTAATATTGTAACTACCCACCACTTTAAAACAATCCAGCGCGTAAACTGTAGGGGAGTCGTCCATTAGGTATTTCATACATAGTCGAAATATCCAATATCTTAAAAAATCATTAGATTAATCATTCGTTAGTGCGATTAATTTTAGTTTAATAAAAATTAAGTAAGTAAATCAGTACTTGAGTTGACAAATATGCGTTATCAACATATGTAAATCGACCGTAGTTATCTTGAAAATAGTTAGAATACGTTTAGATATTATAATATGTAACCCTAGTTAGATACAGTGTAAAATTATTCATATTCAATTGATGTAAAGATAGTTGCTAATAAACTCCACGCTAAGAATGATGATGATGAATGATAATAATAATAATATAATATAATATTCTATCACATACACATAACACTATCTAGCCCAAACTAAGCAGAGCTTGCACTATGGGTACATACATATATATTTTTTTTTTGTAAATACATACATAATTACATAGAAACACCCAGACTAAGACAAACATCCATGTTCATGGCGTGGCAGTCGGTTACACTAACCACTACGCCATCGAGTCGTCAAAGATCAAATAGTCTAAGACTACAAATTGTTTATGTAAGTAACTAGTGCCTTCCGAAGATGTAAATTATAGACACGTCAGTGGCGTGGTAACTCTCATGCGTGTAGTACTGTTGTGTTGTAAATAGTTTTTTTTCGTATGACATTTTTTACTCTGGAAATAAAAGCTGTGTCACACTTTACAGCCTTCTAAACCATGGACACAAAGAACACTCAGACGCGGAAGAACCATTTGTGAATCACACACATTTATGTCCCGTGTAGGATTAAATTCGAACTACCTATATACTCGTCGTACTGGTAGCGACGACCACTTACACTACGCTACCCGTGCAGTCATTTCTACAGTTGTTATCAATTGTCAGCAACACATTTTTATCTCTACCGCCAAGCAAATCTTTTGCAAAATGTAAAATATACGCGCTAAACAGAGCACAAGCATTACATTTAAATAAAGGTATATTTACTTTGTTAAGTCGCGCGTCGTTTGGGAGGAATTGCGGGCAGTGAGCCATTTACAAAATCTGTTTCTAAACTTCGCGTCGTCGCACTTCTCTCATTTGCTAAATGCTGAGCGAAAGGGACAAGTGTACTTTACATAACAATTAAAGTAAATGAGTTAAAAGAGGAATTTTCGCTTTAGTTTTTATTTGAGTGTCTCGTTAATTCATTTGCATAAGTTCATGCTTACCTGAGGGTTGAACATAAGGTCTCGAGTTTAATTCGCAGGTGGGGATAGATGTTTTGTTTCAGAAAATTCTAAGTAGTATACTGTCTGCGATAATAATCGTGACCAGCAGATTAAAAATTCATCCCTAGAGCCACGTAAACTAAACACAACTTCAAATAACTGAAAAAATTATTAGTCTTAATAGGCTTCTGCGTTCTGAATAATACAGACTGTAATTAGCACTCCTCAAAGCATTTTTATCATAAAATCTAAAAGCCATATAAGATTTCAAACACAATTACGATTTCCAATAATATTATTAAACTAGAAAAGGAAGACAGGAAGATTTACTAATACGTCCTTACTTCAGTAACATAGCGCAGCTTAATTTGTTATAAAATATAATTTCTAATTTAATAATGTTCATCGTACCTTTCTTCGAAATTTGTTATTGGTTACTCATTTGATGCTATGTTTGTTAAACATCCAATACGTTGATCGTAAATCTTTACGAGTAATCTATTAAACCTGGTCTAAGTACTACATCCTTCATCACTGACTTTTACAGTGAAACGGCTTATATTTAGTTTATAAGAGATGACTGGAAGAACATTTTAGTTTTTTAAAGAGGTAATAATAGAAAAATGAGTCAATTAAATTTAAGTGGATCCCAGATATATACTTTTTCCGACCCGAAAATTGAACCTATGAGCTCAGGATCACATGCAAACATAAGCGGAAACTTATAACATCAGACTAACGAGGAAAATATCATTTGCAAAGAAATTTGTATTCATACCTGGTTAATTATATGGTAAACTAAAATTTTACTCAAACTTTTACATATATACTAATTGTAATACAAAAGTAATAATACACATAAACTAATTAGTATTATTATTATTAAAAAGAGATAACTAGTCTATATATAAATAGACAAAGTCAATAGGTAAGTTTTGAACTGTGCAGTTCCTATTTCTCAGGTGTTTGTCAACCGATTTTTAATATTATACATGTAAAAGTGTACATATTATGTCCTGGTAGAAATTATATGCGTAAAATGTAAATTCATATAATTATGTATGTTTACCTCAAAGTTTAAATAATCAAAGTAATAATAAAATGGTAATGTTATTATTTAAGACTGGTTTAGGCTCGTAAATTTCATAGCTATTGTAGGCAGATTGTGGTATATACTTCTCGTAGTAAAATAATTGTTAATTTTCTAAAGATAGAAAATGTCAAAAATCATTTTGTGGTATACTTCTGACTCATAACAAAAAAAATGTGGTACAATAAAGTGTTTTGCTTGTGTTTGTTTCTTTCAATCCACCAGGAATGGGGTCAGAGTATATTGACCCTGACATGACCAATGTTTTTCGGCAATTACCGTGTTCTACAAAGTAGATAATCGTCAGCTAGCGATTGAATGGAAGTTACTGTTTTGAACTAGATTAAGCAATTATTTTATATATTTACATAGTGTCCCGCCTATATCCTTGAAGGGGTAGGCAGACTTATATTACAGGTATATTTCGCCTGTCATGATTTAAGTTCCTCGTAATAGGGCTTGAAACTTTTGCCATTGCCGGGCACTGTTATAAATTCCGTGCAGCTACTCAGAACGACTTGACAGAAAAACCTAACCTTCGGTAGTACATAAGAGCTAATAAGAAAACCTATGAGTATTCAGACACTTCGTAGTATATCTATACTAATATTATAAAGCTGAAGAGTTTATTTGTTTGTTTGTTTGTTTACTTGAACGCGCTAATCTCAGGAACTACTGGCCCGATTGGAAAAATTATTTCAGTGTTAGATAGCCCATTTATCGAGGAAGGCTATAGACTATATATCATCACGCTAAGATCAATAGGAGCGTAGCACCAATGAAGAATGTTTCAAAATCGGAGAGTATTTTTTCCTTTTGAGAGTTTCCGCTGCGTGCGCTGCGTAAACAGTTAAAGTTTCGCAAAAATTATGTATGACAGAATTGTTCCCCTTTAAAAGTTCTAAAAAAAGTCCGCGACAGCATATGTCTATCTTTTAAGGTTGGCTCACTATAACCATTTTTATGCTAACGAAATTTGTTCTAAAATAATGCATTACTTGCGAAGGTATTTTTATAAACATGATATTAATCCTTATCCAAATAAATACGTTATTCATCATAAGTATATAATTTAAAACAAAATTGCCCTGTACATCATTCGATTTCAATGAATATCTTAGGAGATATAGCAGTTTTAAAATAACATCACAGCAAAATAATTACCATTACAGACATAGTACAAACGATGTTTCTCCTGGTTTATTCTGCGTGATTACTACTGGTTCGATTTGAAATATTCTTTTAGTGTTGGATAGCCTATTTATCGAGGAAGGCTATAGGCTATATAACATCACGCTACGACCCACGGGGGCGGCGCAGTAACGATAAACGCGGGTGAAACCGCGGGAACATCTAGTAAGTTATACATTAACAGTATGTATTTTAAACCGTAGAACATAGCGATTTGGTAATCCAAGCGACAGTTCTTTGCATACCAGTAGGCTAATGAACGGTACCGGATTAGCCATAAAGCAGAACTAGTAAATGTTACGTGCGCTGGGATCAAAACAGGTCGATTAAAACATTTTCTCCACACAGAAAGAGAGATAAATGTTTGTATGAAGTAATAGCATTATATTGTAAGTACATAAATGGTTGCCTCGATATAATATGCTAGAAGCGACGCTCACTAAATTCACAACAGCTAGTAAAAAAATAAAATATATTTACCTGTGTGCAGGCTACGCTAGGCTTGGTAATGCCAGGATCTGCAACAATTATAAAAGAACGTACATTATATACTGTACTTTATTTTACGGAGGACTAGACAACATATTGCCACTTGTGATGAGACATTGTGACATTACGCATCGTCATTATATAGATATGTAAATGGTGTGTATATATAAAGCTCGGCCAAGGTTTTAAGGCGTAAAATCGTAACAAATAAACAAACTCACATTCGGATTTATAATGTAAGTAAGGATTATTTTAAATCGTATAGTGTTCAACGAAAGCCCAATCGTAACTCTTCGCGTTTTTACTAGGATCTATATGAATTTCTGTCGTCAAAAATTCGATTTGCCATGTAAACGAAATACTACATCCAAGCACATATTCCGGAATGGATTACTACGTGTTTCCTCAGAAATCCTGTAATACGAATAAATATTATCAGTGGTACTGGTTAATATTTGTATATTATGGAAACATGTGATGGACGAGTATTATTTGAATTCAAAAATATATGAACAGTTATGTAATTCCGTATGATCTAACTACCGAATGTATAATAGAAATCAGTCTTTCTAAAGTAACCATGACAATAATAGATGGGATCGTTAACCTATGGTTTCTACCCATGTGGCTATTTATTTTGACGTGCCTTTTTAAAGAATAATACTACCGAACGATGCCAAGATTAAATGCTCACAGAAATTAAAATATTTGAAGAAATATATAGGTACATCAAATATAATCCTAACTAATATTATAAATGCGAAAATGAGTTTGTTTGTTTGTTACGTTTTCACGCCTTAACTACTCAACCGATCAAAATGAAATTTTGCATACACGTTGTCAGGGGTACAGAATAGGACATAGGGTACCTTTCATCCAGAACAAATAACTGTTACAAGCCTAACCTAAACTAACCTACATTTACGCGAGCGAAGCCGCGGGTGAAAACTAGTAAAACTATATATTTATTTCATATTATAAAAAATACTCCACATTGACTGTGAATAATACCTGTAACGCTGGGGAATACAGGCATTCAAACAACAGACACAAAGAACATTCAAACTCGGTACGTCTATAATTTGCGGATAACAAATATTTTTGTCCCATGTAGATTATGTGCTGCAAACCCATAACTCTTGGCGTAGTAGCAGCAACTAGGTGACCATCTAAGCCCCAGCGCCATTTCCGAGGTTAAAAGTATGAATTGAACGTTTAATTGTAATTTGAATTCCCTTTATATTTATCCCAACAATCCTCACAAGCTCGCTGGTACATTGAGAATATAAAAAATAAATGTCAGAACCAAAATCCATTGTTGGCATCACATAATTTGATAAATTACTCAACAGACTCTTTTGTTTTATGTGATGTAACAGTCACAAAGGAAATTCAATTCGTTCCATCGCGAACGCGAAATAAAATATTATTTTCGATAGCAAATTTAGTGATGCTAATGTCCTATAAACCGAATTTCGGTCACTGCGGCCAATCTTAACGGAGACTGACCATCTGCGCAGGAGATAATATTATAGTGCACAATTAGTGTGAGCGCAAATACAAGTGCACTCTCTGTTCCCTAACCCCGATGGGACGGATAATCCGACACAACCGGAGAGAGATCAGGCGCAGGATCAACGGCTTTACGTGCTTTCCGAGGCACGGGGGTGTCTATCATCTCCAACTTTGCAGCTCCAGGCTCGCATTGAGATTTCTTAACAGAAAAACCCAATAACTTTTTGTTGGTCTGACCCGGGATTAGAACCCGAGACCTCATGCACAGCAGTCGCATTCACTACCGCTGCGCCACGGAGGCAGTTGATGTTATAAGTCTATTAAAGATATATATTTTGTTGGCTTTTAAAGTGTTGACAAGTTTATGCTAGAAGACTAGTAGAGTCATGTACTGGCACATACCCAAACCCCTTAAACTTATGTACCTAGATATCATTTAATTAACGATGCGTATAATTATTTGAATGATATTCGAGTATATGTAATATATTCATATACCTGTTCAAGTACGTAGTGCATATCTGCCGTCCACTAACTAACTGTACAAATATATATAATCTGGTAAGCAGAGTTTTAAAATTTGAGACAATTTGTGTTAGCTAAATACTATCCAATACATAACTAGAAGAAATAGAACATGTCTTACGTAATAATATATTGACAATAAAGTAACTTTTATAGTAAAACCCTTGAATCTTGAGTTGTTTTACATTAAGCAATTCGCTTTTCAACAAGACTTTGCTAGTTAATAACGCCATGACTCAACGTTACTGTTTCTCTCTCTTTTGCTTTGTCCTCAATAGCACGGAGCAAAGCTGCTTTTGTCATAGTAATCTGCCTTACAATGCTTTTTAAGTACATACGTTTTAGTTTAAGTGAAACGGAGCTCCTCTATTACTGGTAGCGTCTTTTAGATTCTAGGGACTGACTAGTAAAAATTTTATTGTATGAACTTTGCTTTTCAATGGTTTTACTATAAAGTCGGTAAAGAAGTGATAAGGAAATTTACAACCCTAAAAATAATAAAATCATACTCATCGTTTCGTCCTAAATCGCAATAATAAAATGTATTTAAATGTCTTTCAAACATATAAAGATGATTATTGTCAGACGTATCATAACACTTTGAAATATTAAATAAAAATAATCACCTTTTTACGACTGCTTACGTAAAATATTGCTGGTTCTTAATACATTAGTACTTTCGTAAATATTATTATATAAGCTTGTTATTATAAATCATGGACTAAATTGTCATCACATAGAGAAAATAATGGACTATTATATTTGAAGGTACAACGCCTCTACTGCCTGATAAAGTGGTTATTCACTTTCCATGACACCCATGGGAAGTACTTTGTAAAATTTATTGTCTGTCTTCAAGCAAATCTAAGTATAAGTTATTGCCAAAAAGAGCCAAACTGTCACATGCTTGATAAGCGTATTTGTCAAAGCAGTGAACTGAATACTGAAAATCTGTATAAGGCTTCACCTGAACGTAGTACAGCGACGAAGTAGGGAACAAAGTTTGTAGCACAAACCCTGTACTTATCACTTTAGTAAACACTTCAAGTAACTCAAACATTTTCACGGTAGGTATTAGGTAGCATGGTTAACTAGGAACACAGAATTAAGTTTGTCTTTGCGGTCCATTCATCAATCATTTCCTTTAGTTGCGTACATACATATGTACGTGTTAGATTAGATATTCATTTACTACGATCCTGAGATATCTCTATTGTTTCATTGACTCTCATTTTATTTATTGTGTTCGTCGGTCTGTGGTAATCTTAACCAGAAAAATGTTTTCAGTTACCAAAAGTAATAACAGTTAATTACTATGATAACCGGCGAGGCGACCATCGAATATGAGGTGTTTTTATCGGAATAGCACGGCTTGTTTTTCCAGAATGTCTTCAGTCTGGTCAGAGAACATCTGCTAAGGTGCCTTTCTCAATTTCTTCAATGTGTTTAGTTTAGAAGCGTTTTTTATAAACTTTTATTCAAAAATAACATTTAAAAGGCGTATTAATTATGGTCATATTCATATTAGAATACACATCTTAACTAATATTATCAATGAGAATGTGAGTTTGTTTGTTTACGCTTTCTCCTTGGATAATCGACCGATCATCATGAAAATTCTACATGTTCGTTTTCACAGTCTCCTTAACGTAAATATTTAACCTTGAAAAAAATCACAACTAAAGGCTGCCGCCATTTGCACACTTTCGTTCAGGAAGCATGCTCTTACACAAATGGGCCAACACTCAGCGTACATACACGTACTCTGCTTTGGTACTGACATATTTCTTATGAAACCAACCAAAATGGTTGATGTCTACACTTATATTATAAAGAGAAAATATTTGTATTTTAATTTGCAATGAATATATTCAAAAATAACTGGACCGATTTAAAAACATATTTCACTATTTGAATGCTATATTAATAACTTAGTAACCATTCTAACTATAACTTAGTGCGGATACAGTTTTGATATTATATCGTTAGATGTTTGTCAACCATTACTAAATAGTATACGAAGTTCCCAAAAGGAATGACCAGTTACAAAGCAAAACGTAGCTCTAATGATATAGCAGTACCCCTTCCGAGATGGTATAACGTTATACTAGGATATAAAAAAGCACTATAGTAATATACAGAATAATAAACAATGGTTGCGATAGGATTACAAGTTTAGGGTATTTAGCCATACTACATATATAGACCTAAAATTGTGTATAGTTTAAATATTTTTATGGTACTGTGTATCTGCATCATAAACAAACAAAATTGAAAGATAACATATCAGGCAAACACATAGACATAAGAATACAGTATACACAGAAAAATAAACTCATTAATAATACGATATTTATGAACTCGTTAATATTAGCAGAAATATGCCCGTGGATGCAATATTTAGAATCAACAAATATAAAGTTATTTAACAAACGACGATATTTCATTATAGTTAAGCTCAAACAATGCGGAATGTTAACACAGTGAAAGAAAATAATACATGAAAGAGCGCTGAGAGGTTGGATCCATCGCCACTAGGATTTTGCAGTGAGCTATTTGTTCTGCATTTGATCTTGCGTATGTCGTTTTCCGTACGAACTGCGAACTCAGTAACGCCATCACGCTCGCGCACAAGAATGGTGGCGTTACGAGTCCACGTATTTGTATTGATGCTGGGCGGCAACCTCCCTGGTCTTGCGAAATAACTGCTTTTTCTTTAGCGTGAGGTGTTCGTTCATATAAATCGCTGAAGACATGGCGGCAAAACCCAGCTGATCCGATTTGATATTTTTTGTTTTACGGAAGGCAGTAAGCATGTTATCACGTAAGATACGAGACGAAAACTTAACAATTATATTCTTAGGTCTATTTGTTTGCTGGTGAGCATGAGGAACTCTGTGAATACTTTATATACTTTAGCAAAAAGGCGTCTAGTAATATCTTGTTGCTAAAATATTGTCAATATCTTCTTCCTTTCTTTAAAAGAAGACAACTCTCGCACTAGGAATAAATCCTGTATCGCGGCGGACTTTACAAACAATGGACGCAAAGAACATCCAGACTCGGAACCACTATTTCTGGATCACATAAATTTTTGTCCCGTGTTGGGATCGAACCCACGATCCTCGGCGCGGCAGCAACGGTGAGGCGACAACTTTAAATACTACGCCATCTGTGTAGGCAAGTCTTCATATGGTCAATATTTAAAGATAGTAACAATTGTGGTAATTAGTATTATTATGAAAAATACGATTCATGTATTTAAATTAGCAATTCAAGTAGTTTATATCATCTAATCGTGCAGGTTATATGCGCAAGGTATACTCGCGAGCTATATACGCATGTTAACATTATGTGCTACAAGATGGGGTCGTTGATCAGTTGTTTGGTCAGTGCGCACCACGCGAAGCTCCCCAACTTATGCATGTTAGTCTCACGTGTATAAAAGCTATAAAAGACAAAGTAGATAGTATCTTGACTCGTTTTCCTGTAAGAACTTTTAGGTTCGATGCCCACTGATATGTTCATCATACAAACCCTTCCAAAACCAGCTTTTTTATCATTTGGTTACGAAAAGTATAAGCCGGTTTGTCTTAGAAATGTACTGCTTTCATACCAAGAACCCTCGGTACGAATAGTAACACTGGCCCAACATCACAATTTTAGAGGCTCACTTACCAAATTCTCCCATTGCTTTCCATTTATTTAATTTTCTTTAGATTCCCAACTTGTTTGTGGTAATCTTAATATTGTAAGTGTTAGATGACGCTTACCGATTACCATTAGGCGGATCGTGTGCTTGTTTGCTACTATTGTCGTGTACGCTTCCAAAAGGCCCTATGTTTCTTTTACTTCCTTACTACTTAGTTGTATTTGCATCTTTAATACTTCCCTACTATATTGCGATAGAACTAAATGTTACCAAACCAAAATTGAATTTATGTACCATTTACTGATTCAAAATTGCTGTAAAACTCGGAACTCAGAGCTCGTAAAAATTTCAGCTTAGTCGTTCATAAAATTCATCCACCGCAATAAGTGACGTTTATTGCTCTTGAATAAAATAACCATGAACATAAACACGGGCTGATACAATTTAAATGTAAACCAGTTTCACTTGCTACCTTGGGAATCGGATTTAAATCTATAATAATTTAAAAGAGAGAAATATTGTGAGATTTTGTGTATGACAGGTATGTAAACATTAGTATGACAGGTGGAAAAGTGAATTTAAAGCGTGTCCAACTATAGTTTGCATTAAAGCGTAAAAAAATTACTTGAAATAGATAAGAAACGCATTAATTTAATAATTAAAATAATTATTGCATATATTATCATGGAGAAGTAGGTACTTACTTACAATATTTATTTATTTGATATTATATTAAATTATTTTTTATTTGAGACACCTATCACTACACTGAATACTACCTTCAATAGTCCATTTACACGTATGGCAAGATTGTATAATGCGAAATCCAACGTATCTGACAATGACATTGATGTCTTCTCTATGAAATTTTTATCATTCAGACACTTCCTACTCAGTAATGCTTTATAATCTTTTGTAATTTAATTTTTTTTAAATAATTTATATAGTTTTAATATAGTTAGACTTCGATTTGTGGTTTATCTAATGTTTAGAGTCACTGTTATAATTTCACCATAAACAATTATCTACCTACCCTTTAATATTATAATGTAATTGAATGTCATGCATGCCTGTGATTTGTTTAATTACTCTGACAATGTTAAATTAAGAATGTCTCAACTACAAAACATTGTAATTATACAGTTGGTATGCTTAAATTATAAATAAATAAATATGTTATTATAATTTAAAATTAAATTAATTATTCAACTATTTGAAAGGTATATTATATTCAATCCATGTGCATGTGAGGGCGAGGCGGGTTACTAGTATTGTAAAAAATAGGTCGATGTAAAATATTTCAGCCTTGAAAACAAATATATAAAGTTAAATTTAAGAATGATAACATAGACTTTCAGCTGTATGTCACTGAAAAGTTTTTTATAGTCATATTTATATAATTATAAGCCCTACGTAATAGAGTGCCTCGGCGACATAAAGGTAGTAAATGCGACTGCTGCGCATGATCATTCGGGTTCGATTACCGGTTCATGTATTGGGTTTACCTGTCAATTAATTTTCAATAGCAATGAAGAGTCTGGTACTGTGCCTGGTAGACAGCAAGAAGCTCGCCCCCTATTAAGGAGGTAACTGAATCCATAGCTGACTAAATGTAGGTATTATATGTCTAACTACCAGTTCAGAGGATCGGCGTGACACTGTGTCTGAATGTAACGGATAATAATCTGCCGATACGGGTATCGAATGCAATATCTAACTATCGCACGCTAATGCGGAACCAACGATGTACCGATGATGCAGTCTGCATTAGTGTATACATTAGAGCTATAAATATAATAGGTATTTACCATGCACAAGAAATATACAGAACATATTGCCATTCTTTAATTTCTTTAAAAAGCAATGTCTCCCGTATGATGAATACATTCAATGTCGCGGGAAACTTTACAAACATTCAAACTACGGACACAAAGAACTTAGATTAACACTATTTGTGGATCACACAATTTCTGTCCTGTGTGGGTATCGTATCTGCAACTTTCTGCTAACCACTACACCATCCGTGCAAGATTGTTTAATCAGAATAATAATCCTCTACACAATCCGCCTCACTCCACTAATATTCCTTACTATAAAGCAATACTTAAAAGAATATAGTACTCATAGCGTAAATAGGAGATATGAGTACGTCCTATATAATATCTGAGAAATTGTCGTCTCAAACTAACTTTACGATGTCGTGGCAGATTTTAAAGTAGTCGACGATGGCGATAAATCTCAGGCTTAGCAGATGACGTCTTCGAGCTTAGTAACAATGTCAATGTAAAGTGTAAGCTTTAGATTAAATATTTATTGTCTAGCACTTCAGGTAAAAGGCTTCTGAATGGATATTATTTTTACTGTAATGTGTAGCTACAATATACAGGCCGGCAACAATCTATATGGAATAGTTCATAATTCTTTGCATACCCATATGCAAAATATTTACGTTTTATGTGTACCTGCAATATACTGGCCGGCAATAACATCCATACATCCATGGTAAACGTCATTTTGTATAATTATGGTAATACAAATAAAAATTGCAGCCACACATATTGAAGCAAAATATTGTATCTGCACCGTAAGACTTTACTATTCGTTTTACGATGCTAATAGTTCTAGAGTGAATTATGCAGTGAGTCGGCTACGCCTGTTCATGACCCAGCAGTAATCCTTAGCACCGTATTGTGCATTTTCCCCTCCACTACTAAATGATAATGTCGCCAGTTTACTTTAACGCATTGCAATTTTCTCGAAATAAATTAAGGGCAGTCCACGACGACATTTTCTCCGCTATTTGTTGAAAAGAATTATTTTATTAGCTCGTACATTAAATGTCCGTTTAAAAACAGACGTATTTAGGGAACTTTAGAACTGCCAAATTCATCGGATACTTTACACAGTAATATATTTTAAAACTGAAGTTACTTAAAAAATGACAACGTTAGTTAGATACTAATAGCACATCTTGATTTAGTTTAACAAAATAACATTATAATAACCTCTATTTATAACATAAAAAGCCTTGTGAAATATAATGAAGTTTTTTATAATATCTATTACTAGCCGTTCCCCGCGAGTTTACCCACGTGTATGATTACCTACTGATAAAAACCTTGTTTCTTTATTATATTAGAATAGATTTTCAACCAACGTCTGTCGGGACAGCTAGTCCTATTATATATTTTTGAAGTTACCAAAACAGCTACCTGTCAAATAAATTTTCATACCTGCTCAATAGACTATTCTACAGTATAAAAAATTAACGACTTTTTAATTGCCATCCGCGTAGATAATGGATTTTAAACAAATTAGCATCAGACAAAACTAAAAAAAATGTTATCCTGTTCCAAAATACTTCATTTATTTGTTGGTTTGGTCTCAAACGGATTTGATTGGCTACATTTATGTTGACGTTATTAATTTTTGTAATTGCTAGCTGTCTTATTTATAAACGTGTAACGTAAATTCACAACTGGACGCTATGTTGCCGGACTAAGCGTCTTGACAATTTAAATTATCAGTCAAGTAGTTTTAATGAAATATTGAAATAATTAAAAGTAAACATTAGTTGTAGGGTCCATAGGCTAAATAATGTGAGATAGTTTTAAAAAAATAGTAAAATTGCTTATTGTAGATGTACGACGGGTGTCCAAATATAACAGCTATTAATATAAAATCGAAGTCTCCAAAAATTATAACCTTACAATAATTAATCAGTAACTGTATTTATATACTGCTTTAAAGCTACCTGCGTCAAAACAAAGCCTTCTTCTTCGTTGTACAAGCTATTACACAAACAATGTTTAAAACTGTACGTGCCTACTTTACGACATCTAGGATACAAAAAGCAAGTTATGTGTTGTGTGCTTAGGATCTAATCCCCACACTGTGCTTAGCAACGTTTTAGGCTTAGCGCGCACTGCCTTGCGTTTTTAACGTATACTTTGTGAAGTATATAGTGTCATAGAAGCGGGGGCATTGCGGTGATATAAACGCAATGGGTAAAGTCATCGTTGGCCTCCCGCTGCAAATATGCGGTGAATCTACCTCACATATTTTTGTATCGCATACAGATCTCAACAAGTGCCGCGCACTGCGGTAAAAAAAACGCGCTGATACACTCATTCAGTTGCTGTTGAGACGCGACACAGATATGTCATTACCTAGCGTTTCTCCGGTGATGGCGATAAACTTTTTTGGATACGAACGAAGATCGTCATATCTTACGAAAAAAAGGCCTTCATAGGTCTTAAGGCCGCTAAGGGACGAAACCAATACCGTTTGTGTACCCTTTTTACTTTTTTACGCAATCCTTATCCTTACTAATATTATAAATGCGAAAATGAGTTTGTTTGTTTGTTTGTTTGTTACGCTTTCACGCCGTAACTACTCAACCGATCAACATGAAACTTTGCATACACGTTATCAGGGGTACAGAATAGGACATAGGGTACCTTTCATCCAGAAAAAAGAACTGTTGCAAACCTAACCTAACCTACATTTACGCGAGCGAAGCCGCGGGTGAAAACTAGTAATAAATATATACAGATAGCAAGTACCTAGTAGTGCGTTTTTTTCCCTGCAGTGCGCGGCCCCGCGGTGCGTTTATTCTACCGCACGGTAGAATAAACGCACCGCGTTCCATCGCAAGGCAGTGCGCGCTAGGCCTTGGTAGCGTAAGTTAACATCTTCCGTAGGAGATGTTATTCGCCACTTGTTATAAAACAAGTAAGTTTGTATTAAACGTACGTCCTATGTGAATAATAAGATGCTGATGTCAGACCTTAAAACGACATACCTTAAAGCTTACAAAGAAAATTGGGTGATATTTACATATTCAAACGATTCTTTATGTTCGTAGTTCTAAATTGTGTACCGTGTCTTAAGTGCGGATATAAGTATAATATTATAGAACTAGTTATACTGCATTTGCTTTTTATAGTATAAGAAAACCTAAAATATACTTTTAGATATTCTATAGAGATTAATTTTGGCAAAAGGTCTGAGTATGCTCAATTTGATTTCTTTATTAGATTGCAAGAAAATATAAATGATTGTTTATTTTAAACAAAATATTTTAGTAACTAATCATATAAATTGTTATATATGTTAGATATGACTGTTTTACGACAACTACGATTTTTTATATTAAATTAATATATCACATTATGAAACATGAAGAACATATTTAAATTTAGATCCATAAAAAAGAACAGCAAAGTATGTACGTAATATATGCAATGCACTAGAAGTAAAGCAATAGCTTTGAAAGCAAACAATTCAAATCAGTCGCTGTTTGAAGTCAAATAATAAAATGTAATATCAGTCATATTACTACGTTGTTCTACCGGTCTACAAGACGGACAGATATACATATAGCTACAATATTCATCTTATCAATTACATAACTTTGCCTATTAGGCGTAAATAAGTACTGTAAATAAGTGCCGTGTCTGCAGGAGGTGCAACGCAGACAGCGATACGATATGCCTGCGCCGCGCCGTTTGTGTATACATAATTCACAAAGCACCGCTTTCTTACTTTTTGTATTGGAAAGATTTGAAGCAACACCATGCCTCTGATGCGTCACCGCGCCTTCGCATTATGCTGTTTATATATAATATATGCGTTACGTGGCAGTAGCCCAATGGATAAGGTATTTGAAGGAATTACAAAGCTAAGAAGATACTTTGTTATTTAGTTTATAAGATGTTCTGACTTACTGTAAGCCGGTCTCGTAACAGGCGTGAAGTGGTAGTTGATAGGCAGGCTTCACATTTATATGTGCTATCAGTTTATTGCTCACACGAGATAGTTAAGCACAGCACAACACAAAAGTCACAGTCAGAAGAAGTAGAATAGAAAGCATAAAGCACAGAATAGACACAATACAAGCAAAGTTCTTTTTTACGATTACAAATATTATTATAAAGCGAGGGTACTTGTATTTGTGTGGAATACAATTAGTACAAGCGTTGCGTTTGGAGTAAGCTAGTTGACTGCCGAGCGAGATGCAAAAACCTTGCGCCTGCGACGCGTGACGTGCCGGCTCACAGCGGCTAGGTACATGATCGCTAATAACAAAATAAATTCGGATTAAATATAATGACCACCAAAAATAGTAATTGTGCAGCAAAATATGCTTACTAAAATATATCATAACGAGCACCTATACGCCTCAAATCACTGCATTCCGTCTCGGAATGGTTAGCTTATGTTAGGTTCCTTCTTAAGGCAGTGGTCCGACCGCCGACGATGAACGAGAAACGAGTAGAACTAAAAACTATAAACGAGTTGACGATCAGCGGGAGGCGAGTGTGTAGTTTCAATAGTTTTGTCGCCGAGCTATAAGGGAGTGTGCAAGTGCGACGAGCGATTACTCCCGCCACTCGCCCGCGGTCGCTCAGTCCTGTGCAAACCTGCGCGCGCGACCACAAATTTTGCATCCAAAATCATCCTCATTTTCTTCCGTTTTTTCAGAGTTGCCGCTGCCACTGCACAAATACTATCGTAAAATACATCGTCGTTGTTGTCTGAACTAGATAACAATGAGAATTGCAATGATTTGATGATATCCATACGTCTACTTTCAAAGCCGCACTGTTTAGAAATGATCATGAAAAGAAATGATCAAGCGTGCGAGCATCGATGAATGAGTATCGCTGAGCGAATTTATTTTTGAAAGCTCTTGTCGCTCAGCGACAAAACTAGTAAAGTCGTCGCCGGCAGTGTGAACAGTCAGAAAGCAACTTTTAATATATGCATCTCTTTCGTTTACACGGAATGTATATTGATTGAGCGTTTCTTGAGAGAGAAAATCACCGATAGTTAGTCGTTTTCTTGCTGGCGGTCGGACCACTGCCTAAACCCACCCAAGAAATATTGAGAATAAAATGACTCCAGACTTGCAGTATTTAAGTAAAATGTATGGGCATAAGGTTATTTGTATTTTTCAATTTACCCTGTATTATAAAGTTCAGGTTATCAACTATTTCTCAAGCTAAGATATAACAAAAAAAAAAGTGCAGATACACCACCAAAATAAAACCACGCCTTTCAACCAATACTGACATATCAAGTACTTTACTGTTTTACACAGATCAATATACACTACTTGACATACGCAAACTAAAGATCAGATATTGGATTCAAATAAACGTTACGGGTAAGTGAGCGTCAAAGAGACACTTCAGTCTCACATGGAGCTCCGAGTGTTTGTACTCACATAAATGCTTTAGGGTTCCTGTACACAAGCGGCACCGGCGCCGGCGGGGTTATTCACAAAATAATCGCATCGTCACCGTACCACATCCACGTTGGAGCCGCACCGTTGCCGCGTGTATGCCGCGTCGTATTCATATTGAATAATAAAGCAACAGTCATAGACTCCCAGTTCAGAGAGAATTGTCAACGTAAATGTAAAGACGTCCTGTTTTTATTGTAATATATAATCCTATTTATTGATAATATAATATTAACTATCACAAAAAACGTTGCTTACATATCTAATTTACAAACAAATCAACCACTTGGGCATTTATTTTTGGGTGCTGGTTGTTGGCCTCCGAAGGGTTTGATAACTTTACTAGGATTATGTTTGAACGCAGAGGGCTGCGAACCCGTATGCACCCCGGCGTCGCGCCTACAGTCCGGCACTTACACAGTCGCGGTGCGGCTGCAGTGCGAGCTATGCATGATACTAGCTTCTGCCCGCGGCTCCGCCCACGTGGGTGTCTTTTATTTTTGTAATTTATAGCCTATTTTCATCTATTGTAATCGAAAACTTATGTACCAATTTTCATATTGCTAAGTCCAGAAATGAGAAAATTTCGTTACAAACTTTACCCCCCATTTTACCCCTCTAGAGGGGAGTTTTGTCCATTCCACTTACATAGATCATTTTTGTTTGTAATCAGGACCCAATATACCAATTTTCATACTTCTAAATCCAGAAATGAGAAAATTTCCATACAAACTTTACCCCCCCGTTTTACATTTTTAGGGGGAGTTTTGTCCATTTTACCTACACATGTCATTTTCAATTATAATCAATAACTTGTATACCTATTTTTATACTTATAACTCCAGAAATGAGCAAATACCATATAAACTTCACCCCCCTATTTCACCCCCTTAGGGGTGAAATTTCAAAAAATCCTTTCTTAGTACACCCCTATAAATTAAAACACACATGCTCTCCAAATTTCAAGTTCCTACGACCAGCGGTTTAGGCTGTGCGTTGTCTCTAAGTCAGTCAGTCAGGACATCTTCCTTTATATATATATAGATAGATTACTGGATGGTTAACTCACATTTTTTAATTATTTGAATCAAATAGTTACCTTAAGCAAACCTAAAATATAAAAAGAAATCTAGTCAAATATAAATAAGATACAATATGTTAATTGTCAAGTGACAGCAAGAGGATGCACGACACAAACTGTGACGTAACCGCTATTCAAATGCAGCTGTTCGAAGGAAATAACAAGACGTCCCCACTACACACACACGTTTTTAAATTCAAATTTAAAACATTAATTTCTTCCGTATTTTGAAACCAATTTTGATACTGTTTGCACAAAAAGAATTCTTTTGATTGCTATTTGCTCGTGTGTGTAATATAATATAAAAAAATAAACAAATGCAATTACCATATTCGTATAACCAGTACTGCGATCCGGCGCCAGTGCGGTTTCGCATCATGTACAAGTAGCCTTAAGCCTCAAGCATAGAACAGACAGACGCTTGAATTGCACCGCAAATACTCTTCTCAATGCTCAAGATTATCATAAAGTGCACTCAATGACGATGGAAAAGCAACTCGAATCGCGACCGATTTGTCGACGAGCTTTGTGAATTGATTGGGAAATGGAAAGAACGCGCTAATTGGACGAGTGCTTCAGTCAAGAACGACTTTGTACGATAGTGTTGGAATCGCTTTAGGAAGATAAGAGTCGTTAGCGACTATGGTACAGTTATGTAGTCTATTCATTGTATCAATTGTTTCAATAAACAACAAAGTAGATAACATGATCTACAAGTGATGTCAGCATTTCATAAACTGTGTTTTGCCTATACACCCTTATTCGTATATTAAAAATTCACTTATGAATCTTACTAATATTATAAATGTGGCAGTTTGCGAAGCTATTTGGTTGTATGAATGCTTTTTATGAAATCGCGCCTAAATTGTTGAATTTTGGATAAACTTCAATCAGAGATAGACCATAACCGACGGAATAAGTTAAGAGACAATGTCTGTTTAATTGCTGTGTTCCACAAAGAATGTAACTTACGCGCTTAATATTTCAAAGCGGGGAGCGAACGTGATTTGGTTCCTTGCTTTACTTGGGATTCTTTAAAAAAAGTTTTGACTGCACAGATGGCATGTGGTGTAAGTGCTTGCCTCGCTACTTCCACGGCACTCAGTGTTGATACTTCGATCCAACAAAAATCTAAATTTTGTATGATCCAGAAATAGTTTTTCCGAAAGATTCTGTGTGTCCGTTGTTTGAATGTTTGTAAAGTCTCCTGCGATACAGAATTTATTCTAGTGCGGGAAATGTCTTACAAAAATGTATGAAGTTTGTTAATAACTACGAATAAATTTAAGTTATAACTTAAAATTAGTCATTAGCAAACTTTTGGCATAAGATCCTAATCAGCTCCGATGCCTCCTCTCACTTTACCAAAAGTAGATGGCCTTTTAAGTTAACTCATAATAATTAGATAATATTAATTTTGTAATATCTACGCAAAGTGATGTGAGTGCCTGTGCCTATCATCTTCATAATTACTGTTGAAATCATTTTTGATAAGGCTAGGAGCGTTATGAAAATTTAAGTCTTAATCATTATAATGTCAAATATGTTTCCTAAAGTTGCCGAACTCGTAAAGTACGACTATCTTTATCTAAAGAGCAAAAATTTGTGTTCTTTGGAATTTGGAAGAGACTATCGGAGTATCGGGTAATTAATGTTCCTTTTTAAATACAAACTTTATCGTTTTTAGAGATAAAATTTTAGAAGTTAGGTTTGAAAATGACGTTGTTATCATAAGCCCATTGCTTTATTTGCATACCGAGGATGCAATTGTACATTTGTGTATATGTACATTGGTTGAAATATTTTGTTCCTTCCTTATTAAAGAGTTTCAGACTTTTTAGAAGATTACTTGGATGGCGTAGCCGTAGTAAATGCGATAGCTATGCATAATAATCTCGAGTTTTATCAAAAAATTCCCAGCAGCAGCACGGAGTCTGGCATTGCGCGCGAATGATATTCACAAGATCGTTTCCTATTACGTTAGACCTAAAACATAGAAGGCAAATTACGTGTGTGAACCAAGATCCAACTAAAGAAAATGTTATAATTAACTATTCAGAATAATCAATCGATTTAAAATGGGATTAAATATAATGACCACCAAAAATAGTAATTGCGCAGCAAAATATGCTTACTAAAATATATCATAACGAGCACCTATACGCCTCAAATCACTGCATTCCGTCTCGGAAGGGTTAGGTTATGTTAGGTTCCTTCTCAAACCCACCCAAAAATAGGAGTCCCGCGAAGCGAGGCTCCGTCAACTTATTTTGATCTCTTTAAATATATTTTTCTGTGCAATTTGGTGATCATTTACTATTTTCAACTGTTATATTTTACTATATCTGATGATAAGTTAAGCGTAAACCATTTAAAATTGTAGTATATTTGCGAATTAGACTCAAATGTTAAGATGAAATACCTATGTAAGTAGCCAACCAACACTATGTTTTGCAAACGAAAGTTATGAGTAAGCGGTTATGGTACAAAGTTGAGCACAGCTTAATTTATAAGATGTATATCTATATTATTCTACAAGTACTCAAAATTTCTCGACTAAACTTATTATGGAACCACATTGTCTAAATAATGCAGAAGTATACCGACTATCCGGTAAGGTAAATGATAAATCAGAATGTATTTTCGATGAACTTATTCGAGTATTTAATACATTCATCGCCGTATGAACGCCGTCATCTAAACGCAATCCTGTTTTTTATTTTCGTTTAAGCTGTCAGGTTAAAGTATTCGAGCTAGGAGTTGTTCTATATGTGTAATAACTTTAAAGTACACTTTAAAATTGTTGGCCTAGGTACCTACAAACGTAACTTTTAAATCGAAGAAATCTGACACGATTTCAAAACATCTAATATATTTTTTTCTGGAAAATAACTCAATAACTGTCTTTTCGCATTGGCTTTTCAAACAAACAATTTTCAAGGCTCAACGATGACTTCGTCGAAATAAACAAATAAGAACGAAGTGGTAATGTTCGCGCCCTGGAACCTTTCAATTAATTACCGAATAAGATTGATGAGGATCACTTTGGTGAGATTAAATGGACCGATATATCTTTTATAATGTGAACGCCAGCTAAGTTGCAGCTATAACAACGTATTGTCTCCTTTATTTAAAGTTACAAATGAAGTATGGGTAAAATATTACCTGATGGCACAACGGTAGTGATTGCGCCTGTTGGGTAATAAGATTTGGAGCTCGATGCGGATCGACCAAAGTGTTATTTTTATGTTCTGAATTGAAATTCTTTGTCGCTGCACAGGGTCTGGAACTGTGCCTGGTAGACGGTAATATTTTCATCATATATTACGTAACTTAGGTATGATGCAATACTCGTATTTTTATTAATCATCAGTTAATAAGCTAACGATTAAAAACTCATAATAGGTAACAACTATTTGTGTACATTGTGTAATATACCCCAAAATTTATTACACACGTTAACATTCACGCATAAAACAAAGCAATCTCATGTTACTGGTATTTCAGTGCTAACCCTTTTTTGTCCTAGAACAATGTACGTTCAACTAATTGAGGCTACCGTCACAAAAAAAGGTTTATTTGTACCCATTGCGAGCGAGACTTTAAATGGAACCCATAAAATGGCACTAGTGACCCTGGCAAGGAAAATAAAATCTGTAACGGTATCATGAGTATATTGCTAAATCGCATAATGACATACCTATAAATAATATAATAATAGATAATATCAGACCTGTATTAAACGCTGGTTCAGTGCGGGTTGGCAGACTTTATATATCTTCGAGAAAATTATGGAGAACTCTCACATATGCAGGCTTACTCACGATGTTTTCCTTGACCGTTAAATAACTATTTAATACGCACATAACTTCGAAAAAGCTTCGCCTAGGGTTCGAACTTGAGACTTCTGCGTGGCAATCCATCGGTTTCCCACATGCCTAGAGCTAGCATCATATTTTAGGATAGGATAACGTAGATGTGTATGTAGTCGTAATTTCACCAGCCATGTTAAGTGTCATGTTCATGACAGGTAGGCAATAATAAGCTCGTCTACTTTTACATCGGAGAATGTAAAATCGCTTGAGAAATATTAGTATACTACATTTATCTGTACTTATTCTCTCGGTAAATATGTAATATCAGCCCTGTATAAAAATGTCTAACTGTTGGACATGGGACTCGTTTCAGTGTGAGCAAACTCCGTTTCTTCCGTAGACGGAGAAAACTATAGACGAATAGTGCGCGTGGCCACATGAGATAGAACGATTCATAAAGAAGTGTTGCCACCCATGTACGTTACTCCCTACTTAATTTACTATTTTAGTTTGTAGGATTACGGTCAATAAGTAATACACAAACTATATAAAAACTTTGTTTATTATTATTTTAAAACATTTAAAAATTTTATTTAAAAAAATTAAAACTTTGTCATCATATGGAAAACTGCAAAGTAATAGATATTTTAGTTTAATTAATCGCTTTGTTTAATTATAATTAATTCATAACATTATCTAAATGTGATTTGAAATTGATGGCTCACGCAATACTAGACATCATAATCAAATGTAACTCCCACAACAATAGTGGGAGAATAAACAACTAGAATGCGGCAACACTGAAATTTGAGGTTATGAATGATTTGATTTCATATTTTGGCTACTAAATCGATTATTTTGTACTTGACGTGAATCTATGTGTGTAAGACACAATCAATTAAAACATTAATAAGCTAAAATTGGCATAACTTGTTATACTTAGGAGTGGAAGGACAATTTTGGTGTTTTCGTTTCACTATCACTTTTACATCCTAATACACTACAACGAACCATATTTTCTTTAATATATATGAATAACCAGTTCACTGAGTGCTTCCTTATGTAATTTTCACAATAATTGTGCACTTTTATTGAAATTAAACAAAAATTAACGCTAAAACGTAAGCAAGCGACTCTCAACTGTCAAATTTGTTTAGCACAGTACTGTGCTGACCTTGAAAAAACCGGCACGCAACGCGAGACAGAAAATATTCTCATGCTGTCTCGTTTCTATACACGTCAAATTCATAACTCCTTCTTACTCTTGTGTGAATGAAACAGATGCTATTCGTTTGTCTATAGTTTTCTCCGTCTACGGTTTCTTCTGCTTTATAGTGGCAGATGTTGGCGGATGACTCCGAAGTTACCGACTTCTGCTGTATTGTTTTTTTTTATATTGGTTGCCTACAGATAATATTATTAGAAAAATTATGAAATTAAATCATGCGCATTATGTCCCAGTCATTACTTTTTAAAATTTGGTTGTAGAATACTCATTACATGAAAAATATTAATTGCTACTTTATTTGTTTACAATTCTATAGTTCCGCCATTTCGATACTACACTTTCGCACCTTTCAAAATATCCGCAATGGACATACTATAACTTATTTGATGACTCCAACTACATCAAAATATAACTATGCACATACATTTTATTGTCAATAAGAGAATGATATAGCGAAAGACTATCTTGTAAGTTCATAAAGATACTGTCAGCATTATTTATGATACCTTTTCAGAAATATCTTTTGAGCTATTTTATCTCATAAATAATTTTATGTTATTTGCATTTAACAATTTTAGGAATTCAGAAAGGTGTTTTAAAATTTAGTTAGGGTATGCAGATAGAATCAATCACAAACGATTGATGAAAAAGGAAGACGATTTGAATAGACGCTCATTAGGTATATGTCATACGTCGAAAGGGGATGAGCAGGTCGGATACTTTCTAGAGAAACGCATGGTTAAGAACATTTATTATCATACTCTTATTAATGTTATTATACTCTTATTGATTTTTTAAACGATAATCTGTGACATAAATGTGTATGATTATGTTAACTAATGTATTTGTTTTAAATTTAACAACACCGGTATTGATACTATTTATATTTTTGTATTCTATTCATTAATGCACCTTGACTGTGTTATGCACTACTCTATGCGTTTTTCAATTTCATTTGATGTAAATACTGGTAACAGTTTGTTTAATTATTCTTTTAATATATTTGTATGCCGATCACGGCAAAACATGTCGCACTAAATAAGATTTTCCATCCATATGCATGACATTTAATGTACTATGAAAACACATGTTTATACAAATCAAATTATTATTATTATTATTATCCTAAACAGATAAGCGATGCAATAATCTATTGAGTCACAGCGGCACACCAGTTGCCAGACAAAATAGGTTTTCCATAATGTCTGACATTCAAAAAACTGACAGATTGAGAATGAAATCCAAGAGAATGAAGCAAAGACTGAATCGTAGCAAATGGAAATCGTAGTATCTGCCTTTGTAGTTCTCTATTAAACAAGCATGAGTCGATATTATACATAGTTGTAATGCTTAATGTTTCTTTTTTTTATTTTATAATTCTACCTACAATACTTATTTTAATGCATCTCCAGGTATCTTGGCTAGTAGCCAAAAAGTTGTAATAAAATAAAACTTGTTTTTAAATTATAAAGGCGTGTCGTGTATACTCTTTAACTAGAACCTTTTTATTGTTTAGATGGTTGTCTCTTATTAAGTTGTTTTGATTTGAGTTTTTAAGAAATCTGTCAGATTAATGTCACAATATTTTTTATATTTTTATTAAATATAATGCAACTTTCCAATTTTTGTGAAACAACATGTGATTAAACGCATTATTTTAAATTTTATATACGGTACGTTAACTTGATAGAAATTTAGACAGAAGAGCTAATGAAAGATGCTTTCTCAAGTTCGGTCAAACTTTTGGATAATTTTATTCATCATATTACTTTCTAAATGCACACATGGTGTAGTAGTAAGTATAAATATGTATTAATAATTTATTGATAATTTACGACAATAAATAATAGGTACCAAAATATTGCGTAATTTGTTGATATCTTGTAAACGTTTACTTTGCTTAGATTAATTTAGAACTATGTTTACTGGAAGTTAAGGTATTTAGTAGTTATAATTAAGCATTCGAGAGCATATTTTATAGATACTGACCTTAATATTCAATCGAATCATTTACTCGATGAAAGCTATATTGTTAACAAGCTGTGGCCCATGGTCTCGTGTGGGATTCAAACCCTAGTGTAACCAAAGTGCCTAGTTCGAGTGTTCTTTGTGTTCATTTTACAACGGATTGTTTTAATTTTTGTAAAGTAATTAAGTATGGTATTATTCAATGAATAAAGATTTGAAATGTATTCTATCTTTTGCGCATAACTTTCAGGAAACTTCAACAACTGCAGAGGAAGAGCCATTGAGAGCGGACGTTGCGAGTATAGATCATATATACGCTGTATTGCGAAGCGCTATTGTGTGTGATAATGATAATGCCAACTTTAACCAAAAGTCATGTAATAATAAACAAGGTAAAATTAATTGACATTGATATGATAATTGACCTTATACGGATTTTATTATTACTACAACATTTAGCTCACTCGATGTTCCCGCGGTTTCACCCGCGTTCATCGTTACTGCGCCGCCCCCGTGGGTCATAGCGTGATGTTATATAGCCTATAGCCTTCCTCGATAAATAGGCTATCCAACACTAAAATAATTTTTGAAACCGAACCAGTAGTTCCTGAGATTAGCGCGTTCAAACAAACAAACAAACTCTTCAGCTTTATAATATTAGTACAGATTGATTGCACAGCGGTAGTGTATGCGACTGCGGTGCGTGAGGTCTTTAATTCCTGGGTCGGGCGAAATATGTTTCTCTCTTGAGAAATTTCAGTAGCAGTATGTAGTCTGGCGCTGTGTCCGGTAAATGACAGTTGGCTCGCCCGCTTTTACGTGGGTTCTGAAACTAAAAGTATAATAATATCAACCCTGTATTAAACTGTCTCACTGCTGGGCACGGGCCTCTTCTCAGTGTGAGAAAGTATAGGCCATAGTCTACCACGCTGGCCCAATGCAGTTTGGCAGTCTTTAGATATCTTCGAGAACATGCAGGTTTCCACACGATGTTTTCCTTTACCGGTAAAACAAGCGATAATTTAATAATTAGTAACAAGTATTAAACTTGAACTCGAGACCTTTGCATGGCAGTCTAACGGTTGACCGCTAGGCTACCGCTGCCAAAATATGTGCATTCGTCAAAGTTTCGTCTGCTTTTTTGCAGCCACAGTCATAGGAATAGATTTCAAATATTTGTTAAAATTTGTAATTTGTGTAAACCGAAATAAATCCGTATAAAGTAGTTTATATTACAATGTGTACCATTTATATAAACACTAGCTTTTGCCCGCGGCTACACTCGCGTTAATTTAGAATTTGACAATCAATTCGAGTCGTACTCTGCTTGTAATAATATAATTTAATCATGATTCAAAAGACACGTGGCGCCATCTATTATCATAAGAACGTTATTGTTGTTTTCCTCGGGAACAGTAATTTTTTTCGGCATGAAAAGTAGTCTATGTCCGTTTCTGTACCCCTGACAACGTGTATTCAAAATTTCATGTTGATCGGATGAGTAGTTTAGGCGTGAAAAAGTAACAAACAAACAAACTCATTTTCGCTTTTATAATATTAGTTAGGATAACACAATGTTAAGGTAACCTAACCTAAGATCTTTTATAGCATTGTTATTACATGCGTGAGAATGGGACAGAACTATACAATTTTTAATGTGCCAGTTCACTCATAAGCAATAATTAATTAGCGATGGCCGTGTAACTTCTTACCTGCCTTATGTTGTACAATGAGTTCAATATTGGATATAATATAATTATCTAAATGAATGGTTTTGTTTTAGGTACGGTTCGATCATAGACGAATATCACATCATTGGATACGACAATATCAGCAAGATCATTTTTTATAACAATGGCAAAACATTTTTATCTAAAATAAAATGTATGAATTTATTCTGGGTTGATTTTATTCTTATAACGAACCTTCTTTGTTATTTCTAAACAGACTATATAGCAACTTCAGCCACACCTGAGGCAACGATGAAAGCGACAAACTCTGCTAAAGAGTGTCCTCAACCTAACTTAATATTATAAATGCGATGCGTTATAATATTATAAAATATAAGAATGTGAGTTTATTTGTTTGTCACGCTTTCACGCCATACACGTCAGGTAACCATAAACGGACATAGGTTACCTTTTATTTAGAAAAAGTCCTGTTACTAACATAACCTAACATATATATGCGCGGGCGAAGCCGCGGGCAAAATCTAATTCATAATAAATATTCAACAAATAGGAACTGAACTTTGAGATAGACATTAGACCGTGCACCTGTACAATGTACATGCTCATGCCACCTGTTACTCGTCTAGACAACAAAAATATGCCTTGCAGTCATCGGTAACAATCGGTTTTCTATTTTATTTCAAACAGTGCAAGTAACAACTAATACAACATGCGTTAATATTATGTATTAATATCGCTCGTGTAATAATTATTAAAAAAAAAACATTTACAGACGTTACTGGTATGTTGCGATCGCGAGTGTCGGAGAAGAATGAATTCCATCAATCAGAAAATACACGCCATCACAATTAATCGCTTATCAAGCTTCTGCAATAAACTCCCAAGCGACATTGAAAACCTCAGTCATAATGAGTATTTTGCCAACTATGGTTTTAAATCCCACGTACGACGAGCCTAGTGCCACCTATTAGACATCGTGATACTACTGAGAATTTCTTCACAGGAAAACCTAATAATACTTTGATCAACCCAGAAACCTAACCGAGAACCTTGTACACTTTGTAGTCGCAACCGCTACCGCTGCGGCAACAAGGCATTTATTCTATACTAGTTTTCACCCGCGGCGTCGCTCGCGTAAATGTAGGTAAGGTTAGGTTAGGTTTGCAACAGTTATTTTTTCTGGATGAAAGGTACCCTATGTCCTATCTTGTACCCCTGACAACGTGTATGCAAAATTTCATATTGAT
Source organism: Catocala sponsa (assembly GCA_963564715.1). Taxonomy (NCBI): domain Eukaryota; kingdom Metazoa; phylum Arthropoda; class Insecta; order Lepidoptera; family Erebidae; genus Catocala; species Catocala sponsa. The sequence continues at coordinate 9,682,675 of OY751345.1, read as the reverse complement.
CGGTTGAGTAGTTAAGGCGTGAAAGCGTAACAAACAAACAAACAAACTCATTTTCGCATTTATAATATTAGTTATGACTAGCTTTTGCCCGCAGCTTCGCTTGCGTTAATTTAGAGTTTGAGAATCAATTCGGTTCGTACTCTGCTTGTAATAATATAATTCAATTAGATTCGAAAGACACGTGGCGCCATCTATTATCATAAGAACGTTATTGTTGTTTTCCTCGGGAACAGTAATTTTTTTCGGGATGAAAGGTAGCCTATGTCCGTTTCTGTACACCTGACAATGTATATGCAAAATTTTAGATTGATCGGTTCAGTAGTTTAGGCGTGAAAAGGTAACAAACAAACAAACTCATTTTCGCTTTTATTTATTTTGTTTATTTATTTATTTCTCTATTTACTACATTACACATTTTTATAATTGGCAGCGGCTTCCGCACTAAGCTCGAGGCTTGTATCGCGGTGTATTTTATAATACACCGCGATACAAGCCTCGTTTTTATAATACTAGTTAGGATTAGGATGTACTATGTAATTTACCTACCCATCCCATACACGATAAAATGTTTTCCGAAAAAATCCTAATAATTATTATGAATGTAATTGTGAGTTTGTTTGTTGGTTGTTTGATTATCAGCAAATTACGCATATACGATGTCAGGGGTACAAAAAAGGACATAGAAAATTCATCCAGAAATAAAGTACTGTGCCCGAGCGAGCGAGACTACAGGCAAAAAATCTAGTATCACAATAAATTATACTTATTGAACTAGAAATTAACTTAAAATCCTTACTACTTCAACCTCGAGCATTCGTGTAGAAAATACAAATTTCTCTTTTGAACTAAACTGCTCTTTGAAACTTGTTGTTCAGCTTACAGTAACTTCAGTCTCATGTTCTTAACGTAAACTCTGTAAGGAGGCTTATGTGTTTTCCTTGAAGTAGACGTAAACATTTTGATGTAGGGCATTCATTCATTCGACGGCCTCGATGGCGTAGTGGTTAGTGTTACCGACTGCCACGCCTGAGGTCGCGGGATCGATTCCCGCACAAGTCAAACATTTGTGTGCATGAACATTGATGTTTGTCTTGGTCTGGGTGTTTCTATGTATAATATGGATGTATTTACAAAAAAAAAGTATATATGTATGTTTATCCATTGTCTAGTATCCATAGTACAAGCTTTGCTTAGTTTGGGCTAGATGGTGTTGTGTGTACGTGATAGAATATTATTATTATTATTATTCATATTTTAAGTTTATGCATATTCGAAATGGTTGCCAAGTGGTTGTTAATAGGATTACGTATTAGCGTACTAAATCGCAATGGCACACATACATAACATATTTTTAATTATGTCTGAAATCGGCGTTGTAGTAGTTTAATGTTCTAATTTGCAATATAGGCTATACAGTTTCTCGATTTTTCTACCAGACCAGTCAATTAATAAATAGAGTTTATATCTAAAAAAATAATAATGTATTTGGAATACGAAATAGTTTTACGAGAAGTCTACGTACGTAATGCCCTTTTTTGCTAATGAAACTCTGCTGATTGTTTTTTTGTTATCAGTTTAATACTGTGATAGGTGCTCTAGGGCCTTACCACTATAATATAAAGTCATTGCTTGTGTTAGAATAAGAATAATTTATACAGTCTGTAACATGTGTCTCATATTCATGCATGCAATTGCAATATCTAACATGTCTTACCACCATCTGGTGGTATAGAATAAGTACTTGCTTCTAATGCTCCAAGCAGCGATAGCCTAGTGGGAGACTGTTGGACTGCCACGCAGAGGTCTCAAGTTCGATCCCAAGGCGCGCATCTCTGATTTCTTGAAGTTATATGCGCTTCGATCAAATATACCATAGATGCACATTCTCATACAAAAACCGCGTCAATATGTGGCACTGACCAGTACTACTTACTTATAAGTGTCTGCATTTATTATGCAATCCACGAAATAAACCGGAATAACCATTGAACGCCTACTGAGAAACATTTTGTAATAGTTTAGTTAAAACGCGTCAATGTAAAGCGTCCTAAGTGTGTTACTCGCGATACGCAAGCGTACTAACTATATGGTACGGTCCCCACCGTAGTAGTGGTGTCGATTCGCTCTTGCTTACGGGCAGCGCACGCAAGAGTGAGTGGGACAGGTGCATAATATAGCGCATACGACTGATTGATGCACAGTTTTGTTGGGGCCGTTTCTCGAGCGACGATCGTGCATCTATGGTATATTTGATCGATGTATATGCGTAATAAAGTTAATTATTGCTCGCTTGCTCGTTACAGTGTAGGTAAACATCGTAAGGAAACTGCGTGAGAGTTCTCTATAATGTTTTCAAAGATATGTGAAGTCTGCCAACCCGCACTCGGCCAGCTTGGTAGACTATGATCTAACCCTTCTCATGATGAGAAAAGGCCCGTGCCCAGTAGTGGGATGGTTTAATACAGGGCTGGTTTTATTATCATTACGTGCCCTCTAAACCTTAGTTAGCGTTTGAATGTAATGTATATACACCTGTTCCGTACCCGACGTAATTTTGCCACATAGTAAAACAAACCGTAATTTGACGTAAAAACGAAACGTCAAATGTCCCTTGTCACCTTGGACTTGAACTTTGAAATTGGTTGGCCGAACTTGCTTGCACGAGGTCTTTTGGATAATCACGCCTCCTTTTGTTAAATCTTTGGAATTGGTTATTTTAGGACTTTGGATTGTAATCACGCACCACACGTTGTCGTGTCTATTGGGTGCATTGTAAACATTTATTGAGATTGTGGAGTTGTGAACATGTGTGACGTGTGCCGGCGTGCTGAGTCGCTGACCCGCCTGCGAAGACACTGTTCTCGGTTGGGGTAAGCTCATTGATTTTAATCGGATCCATTTTATTGTTCAATTGTGCTAACCCAAATTGATTTACAGCCCGGCGATTGAAGGACATATTTTTAAGGTTAGTATTCTTGCACATTTTAATATTTGTAACTTTAACGCCATGTATCGTGGCTGAGTACATCCACTGTTGCTGCTAGATCGTACTAGAATATAGCTTTTCCATTGCGCAAACAAATTCCTAGCAGCTCTTAGCACTGGATGATACAATATCACTTGGAGAATTTACGCGTTTCTCCAACAAATAGGCCTATAATGAGTTGATATTATGGTAGTTTACTATCGTGATTATATTATGATACTGACTAAAGCAAAAATGAAAATTCGCATATTCAAAAAAATTTCGTTTGTTATTCAAACAGATTTTAACCGATATAAATGATCGATGATTCTCATTACTCATTCCAATGTAAAACAATTGAAGAGATTTATCTAAAAAAACTATTTCATAACTAGATATAGGTAATTTAAAAGCCGCGTTACTTTACCCATTTAAACAACTATAATAATGGCAAAATATGACAACGATGGCATCCTTTTTACGTAGAATTTTTACGTTAATGTGGCACTTTATCATCCCTCTCTAGATAGTGAGACGCTTCAGCCGCGAACGTTCATAATATTATTTCTTATTTCAATAAAAATGTAGGTCTTCCACATCAGTGCTCACATTCTCGGTTCCCGTGGCATTTTTACTCAAATAAATGTGGAGTTTTTGCAACGTTGAGTTTTATTTAATGGTTGCAAAATAATTGATGTAAAATAAGCTTATTACTTGACTATTGTGTTTTATTATCAATTTCTTCTTCACGAGGTTATTATAGTTATATATGCGTGGTCACCATTCTAATGCCTTGATGTTTAATCATATCAAGTATCCATCTTTTGTACTGATTCTTGACATCCTAAGCAAAGTTATCTGCTGAAAATGTAATTGATTGCATGGATGTCGTAGCGGGCAAGGAGTCGCATCGCTGCCGCTGCGCCGAGTGTTGTGGGTTAGTATTTCACGCGAGTCAATTATTTGTGAGATCAAATACAAATACTAGTTCTGGGTCTGTATGTAAATGGCCTTAAAAACTAAAGCTCGAAAAGTGTATTAAAAATAAATAAATAAAAACTATAAGTAGCTAAAGGAGAATGTTCTGGCTTGTATGGATTCCAGTATCAGTTTATATTGGTATAAATATTTTTTGAATCGAGATGAAAGGTACCTCATTATATAGGGTATAATAAATATTAAAAAAAAAAAGATTTACGTAAAGCACCGAGATTTTTAGAAAATTTTCTTTTAGAACAGTACTTTTAATTTTATCTTCGATGTTAAAAAATCATCAGTTATGTGTAATAAAAGTCTTATTTATATACCACTATACATTTATGAGCATGGAATTGCAAAATTGAGGTATATTTCACAACATTATAAGTTAATAAAACTAACAAATCAAGTTTCCACCCACAGTGTTGCTCATGTGGAAAGTCATAATATAGGGATTGATATGGCCTCAATTTTGTTATACTTTTTTAATATCTTAAACCGGAAATTGTTGCACTTGTTGCCATATTAAGAACATTGATATATCGATTTTAGAAAAATTATTTTAACTGTTTTCTTCATTTTATATTATTGTTTTGCAAATAATTAACTGGACGATAGTTGATATTAAAAAGTATATTTAAGTGTATTTTTGCAATTATAATACATTTTTAATATTTATTGTGAGTGGGATATTTAAACAACGATGTCTTTATTGCTGGTAACCCTGATAGCCCTTCAGAACTGTTTTAAAAGCAGTTCTGAAGTCAAAATAAAATCTTAAGAATCGTTTCAAATCTTTCTTAAAAAAGGCGTATATCTTTTAGAACTTAACACTACAGGACAAATCATGAACAAGTCAAAAATGAACGTGGGTTTTCGGAGCATAGTTACATTATGCCTAGTTCTCTTTCAAGGGTGATATTATGATTGCCCATTCTCCTTTGAGCTGGTAGACTAACAACATTCTTATAACATTAGTCGCAGTGAAGAAAATAAGCACATTAGAACTCATAAGTAAGGTATGAAACTGGTTTTACTATACGCGATAAGTTTATATTCTAATGGAGGAGAACTACTACACGTCGGATAAAACTGGTTAGTGAACACATTAAAAAGGTTTAAAAACTAACATTATTTCTTTTGATGTATGTACATAATTATGTAGTCCAGCAGCGTTGTAATATGCGTCTCGTGGTGATAAATTCTAAAGATATATTGTACCTCTCCCAGCGTTGGTTCCGTTGCGACGTAAGTATGAAATATTTTTATCTGGGACGACAATTGCAGAATGAACTTCTTGGTAGAAGCAAGTATTAATTTAATATTTATACTAAAGAATGTTATCATAATAACTCTCATATTCAGATTTTTATGAAATTTGAATATATATTAGCTATAAATACCATTCCATATTTGAAACATCCTAATCCTAACTAAAATTCTAAATGCGATTGTGAGTTTGTTTGTTACGCTTTCACGCCTAAGCTACTTGACCGATCATTACATACACGTTGTCAAGGGTACATAACAGGAGATAGTACACCTTTAATACAGAAAACTACTGTCACCGTGGTATAGAAAATTGTCATAAACTATATTCACTCGAGCGGAGCCGCGAGCAAAATCTAATATTTCCATATTCATTTTTATTACAAAATAATGAATTAGATTACTTAGTAAATCTTTTATGCTGGCAAATCACATAAAAATTACATGCAGATAAAGCAAGGTTTGGAATCTATATATCAAAAACTTTATAACAACTTATTCATCATGACATGGACATTTCCTCCATTGCAAACTACTCCGCTTTATCTGTTCGGTCGAGAATACTCTTGAAGATAAGCGCCGTCACTGAGAGGCTGTCGAGCAATCTCTCTAGGTTTGTTCCAACCACTATGTAAATTATTCTGCAACATTCGTTATCCGAGCCGAGGAGTTCTCTAGATTACGTAACATTCAAGAAGGCACTTAATGTATGTATAAGTCATTTTTGTTTATTTAATATTTACTGGTGTGATGTATATCTTTGACCGTAATTAATTAATTAAAATTAAATATTTTTTGCAACTTTTAACATTACGTATACAAACTATAACTATGCCAAATGTCACACTACCCCGTGCGCGCAATATCCTTAAAAAGGTATAAAGTTTTCTAGTCGCGTGTCTTAATGTAAAATAAAATAAATGACCTGCGCCTAATGACGATATTGAGTTATGTTTTGAATGAGGCATATACAAGGAAACATTTTATAATTATGTTGCATCTTATATATCAAAAGTAGTAAGTTAGTAACAATTTAAACTATAAGTCATTTATTTATCCAAAGTCTACATTTCAAGTTGGAAATCCATTTAAATAGCTTTACGAGGATGCTAGATATTTGATATCTTTCAGAACGTTCTTAAAAAGGTGCGACAGCTAATCTTTAAGGCGGCGTTAGCCTATTTGATAAGACATTAGACTTGCGATCGAGAGGTCGGGGGTTCGAATCCCATTCATTACACTAACGACATGAACCACCTTTTAAAACAAGCATTCTAGTTTAGCTGGTTTAACAAGAGTACTAGTATTTTGTGACCCAAATTGACATCTTAGTAAAAAAATATCTTAGTGATTTTAGGTGGAGATTCTTAAAAAATGTGTGTGAATATCGGCGTGCTAAATTTTTCTCATATCAATACGAAAGCTCTCGCATTTTATGTGACAAATAAGATTGATATGCGTCATCCCCCTTTTACTTCGCATGTCGTTTGTTTAAGAAGTGTGTGCTCGTTATACAAATGCTGCCACGCCTTTAGATTTTTTTATGCCACAGTAATGTATAGGTAAAATAATTTATTTATGTTATTTTTCTTATAAAAAGTTTAGAATTAAATTCACAGTTTTAGATATCTATTAACATCAAGATGAAATTTACAAAACCTGTAGTTTTGTTTATACATTTTATAAGAATTTCTTGAGTAAGTTGTTAATAATTATTTTAGAAATTCTCGTTCATATTATTAAGGCATCAAATAAGTTAAAGTTTATTGTATTTTAATAGTGTAGCACTGAAATTAGTATAATTCATGATATACATAAATGTTGTATAGCCAACAATGGCAAGAACGGCCATTACTGAACCACTCTCTGATATAATAACATTAATAACTAACAATTTATGATTAAATTGCAATTTAAGCAATAGAACAATTACAATTATTATTGATTAATGCAAATATATCACGGTATCAGGAATATATTTGCATTAATCAATTGTAATTGTTCTATTGCTTGAATTGCGACGCATATCTTGTATAATGAATTATTTTAATTTCTTGAGGCTTCCTAATTACTTTTTTAAATACCTCTCTCGCTCTAGCATTAACTCCTGTGTCGTACGGGCTTGACAAACATGTACAACGGACACAAAGAACACCCAGACGTGGAACAACAATTTGTTAATCACCAAATTGTTTGCCCCATGTGGGGATCGAACCCACAACACTCGGCGCGGTGGTGGTAGCTAGGCGACCACAAAAACCACTATGCCATCCGTGCAGTCATTTGTGTGCTGCGTGGATACTCTAACAATAATATAAAATTAAATTGCAAATAATGCCCAACATCTAAATAAAATGCTGCTTATTCACACTAGCTTTTGCATGGAGTGCTCAATAGAGGAGCAAAAAATTATTAATAAAATGTACATGTGTACACTTTTATCAGAATATATTAATTATGTACACACGGCTACACATCAAGTTAGATATACAAAATAGAGAATTGTTGGAAAAGGACGGTGCATAGTGATGTCGATGTAATGGTAAGGATAGAGCGTCGTGTCCCGTTCAGCGTGAATGAGACAAAATAACAAAATTACAACGCACTCTCGCACGATTCGCAGCGTTCAACTTCTAATAGTTCAAAATCCAAACAGTTTAGGTTGATGTGTCGCTGTGTGTACAACACAATTTTTAGTTTATACTGTACATACTGATTATATTTGCTTATTGATCAGAAAAGTAGATACTACTAAATATTCTGTGTCAAATAATAACAATTTGTTAGAGGCAACGATTTGCTATGCAAAGCTCCACTCAATATGTCAGTAAACGAAAACCACAAATTAGGAACACAATTAGTTAGAGGGGCTTTGATCAATCTAATATTCTATTGTACGCGGTTGCCATTATTATTACTGAATACTAAAATTATTGCGCAATAACTTCGTTGGTCAAATTCAGTGGACATGTATTTCAATACAAAATATGTTTATTTTTAAGTACTAAACCTCATTTTAAGTTGAAGGTCCTTGTTTAAATGTAAGTAGGAATTAAAATATAAGTTGTGAAAATCAATCGAAACGGGTGGAACTTAGTATTTTTTTAATAGCTACACCTGATTCAGTTTATTCATTTCGAGGAATTTTAAGCTATTAGGAAGAAGTCATTAAATACTACAATAATAAGTTATTGAGTGAATAACTTGTTATAAATATATCTATATACATTATATATAATTATATAAAGGAAGATGTCCTGACTGACTGACTTAGAGACAACGCACAGCCTAAACCGCTGGTCGTAGGAACTTGAAATTTGGAGAGCATGTGTGTTTTAATTTGTAGGGGTGTACTAACAAAGGATTTTTTGAAATTACACCCCTAAGGGGGTGAAATAGGGGGGTGAAGTTTATATTGAATTTGCTCATTTCTGGACTTATAAGTATAAAAATAGGTATACAAGTTATTGATTATAATTGAAAATGACCTGTGTAGGTAAAATGGACAAAACTCTCCCTAAAAAGGTAAAATGGGGGGGTTAAGTTTGTATGGAAATTTTCTCATTTCTCGATTTAGAAGTATGAAAATTGGTATATTGGGTCCTGATTACAAACAAAAATGATCTATGTTAGTGGAATGGACAAAACTCCCCCCTAGAGGGGTAAAATGAGCGTTAAAGTGTGTAGCGAAATTTTCTTATTTCTGGACTTAGCAGTATGAAAATAGTAGGTTTATAAGTTCTAAATTACAATTAATAATAAAATATATGATTAGGTATAAAAACACTATAAAATTACTATAAAAACCTAATAGGTACTTATTATTATATACGAATAGTAAAGGATAATTGAAAAAACCTGTAGAAATCATGTGCCATAGAACTACGAAGCATCACGATAACAAATTTAAAAAAGAATGTAATCCTAATCCTAATCCTAACTTCCTAACTAATATTATAAAAGCGAATATGAGTTTGTTTGTTTGTTACCTTTTCACGCCTAAACCACTGAACCGATCATCCTGAAATTTTGCATATAAGTTGCCAGGTGTACAGAAACGAACATAGGCTAACTTCCATCCCTAAAAAAATTACTGTTCCCGAGGAAAACAATAAAAACGTTCTTATTATAATAGACGGCGGCGCCACGTTTCTTTCGAATCATGATTGAATTATATTATTACAAGCAGAGTACAACCCGAATTGTTTGTCAAATTCTAAATTAACGCGAGCGAAGCCGCGGGAAAAAACCTAGTAATATTATAAAAGCGAAAATAAGTTTGTTTGTTTGTTACCTTTTCACGCCTAAACCACTAAACCGATCATCCTGAAATTTTGAATATACTTTGTCAGATGTATAGAAACGAACATAGGCTACCTTTTATCCCGAAAAAAATTACTGCTCCCGAGGAAAACAACAAAAATGTTCTTAAGATAATAGATGGCACCACGTTTCGTTCGAATCATAATTGAATTATATTATTACAAGCAGAGTACAACTCGAAGTGATTGTCAAATTCTAAATTAACGCGAGCGAAGCCGCGGGCAAAAGCTAGTATTATTATATAATAGTTAACGGGTATTACCGCGATCATGTTTACCTTTTTTATGCTTGACGTTTCGACCAGGTTACACCGTCCGTGGTCACAAGCTGACTCATATATACCTACAGAGTATCCGGTAATTAATGGATAACCTTGAAATGTCTTATAGTAGAACTAATGGCCGATCAGAAAAAAATATGAAAATAAGAAAAAATAGAGAGATTGAAGATAAATAAACAAGTCAAACGAAAAAGTCAACTAAAATCTTTTAATTTTTAGTTAGATCGGCCTCGATGGCGTAGTGGTTAGTGTAAATGACTGCCACGCCTGAGGTCGTTTGTTCGATTCCCGCACAAGTCAAATATTTCTGTGCATGAACATGGATGTTTGTCTAGGTCTGGGTGTTTCTATGTATGTATTTCTAAGTGCGTAAAAAAAAGTTATATGTAGGTATGTTTATCCATTGTCTAATACCCATAGTACAAGCTCTGCTTAGTTTGGGCTAGATGGTGTTGTGTGTATGTGATAGAATATTATTATAGAATATTATTGAATGAAAAGCAAATCATGAGGGTGGGCGGTCGCCTTATGTCTTAGACATACGAAATTATGAGGTGATAGAAGACATTCTATTATTCTGGGAAATAAAAACAGATTGACACCTCTAATTATCGCTGATGCATACAAGAAGGCACTTCACGGAGGCGTTTAATTGATGTTGTGCTATCTTCCGTTCAAATTTTGTGTATTGAAGGCAAAATCAATGGCTAAGAAACATATTCATAAGTGTCTCATTTCTGCAATTGTATTTACATATTCTAATTTTATGTCACTAAACAAACCGATTATTATATTCAAGTGGATTTAAAATAAATGTTGAAAGGCTATTGTGTTATAAACATATCTATTGACAGTATTGATATTTTTTTATAATAAATTAAACCAAAAAGAACTCAATCTTATCCTCCTAAGATTCCTGTACAGAAATACAAGAAAGGCTTTAATAAGAAAACCACTATGGTCTACGGAATTAGATACTTCGAGGCGCTTATGCTTAGAAGCTATTCGTATATGACATAGTATTATGGGCTTTGCCGAGTGAAGAATAAGGAGATGTTTCTTATTTAAAAATTGTGGTAAATGGTATTCATTGGCTACTTCTTACCTTATATAAGTAGTTGTTCTACCTGGTAGGCACTTGAAAGTTTAAAGATCCCTTTATTGTGGAGCAAAAGTAGTCTCTTTTTCTTCACAATTCTATTAATAAAAGTAAACAAAGGTTTTAAAAATGGTAGCAAGTACTTAGCCACTAATATTACGGGCCCAAAACAACATGTCTAACGCAGAATGACTATCTTGAAAAAGTACTAAATCGTTCATCAGAACCAATACGTACAATCTTTTTGCACAACGTGAATCATTTATTTTGATTCCCTCTACTAGACCAGAAAACCGACTATTTTTATTCGTCTCATCGTTTGCGTCAATCTTTTTTGTGGAGCTTCTTTTTGGATATGTTATATTTTAGTTCGATGTATATTATTTAACGTAGCATGTTATTTCAACTGCATAATAACTGTCATTTTTTAAATAACTAATACTAAATTATAGTATTTATTTAATATATACTAGATCGATAAAAATAAATATTTCACGTGAGCCAATAACGTTTGAAGTATGATGAATGCTATTTTAAGCTTGATAAACAGATTTTTCAAATTTTTATGCAGTATATAAATTTACATAAAAGAACAGAGCGACTGTAGCCTGATATGGAAATCTAAAGACTTGAGAGAGATTATCATCTGCTACCACCGTGAACTTACTCGTAACATAATTATTAATTTAGCTTAGCTTTTTAAATAAGAGAATTTAATAAGAATACAAGTCATCGCAACCCAAATCGCAAACATTTTGTTTTCTAAATCAAAATTTATATTGTATTCTAGAAACAAATGTTGAGGATGAAGCTACTTATTACTTTCTAGTAGTCTAATCACATTATAAAAATAGGACGTGATGGTACATACAGCAACCATCACAGTAATAAAAGTCAGTCTTTCGCCTCAGTAACGTCCTAACCAGATTATTACCAAACAAAAATGTCTCTACCACTGAAACCATTTTAGTTTGGTGGTGTAACGTAACGCGCATTAATTCCATTGCCCAGGGTTTTAACAAGGAACTAAAGATTTCCCTAAAAAGTAGGCATGATATAAATATTTAGGAATATCAGCGTAAATGAAACGGAAAAAGGTTCAAGTGGAAGCTAACGGGGCCGCTGTCCAAAGCCGAGAATTTACTTGCAACAAAAGAGGTTGTCTGGCCAATTGTGCGCCGCCAGTACTTAAATACTTGACTTTGTGAATATAAACAGTATTATAGGCATACGTTTTTACTTGCGTATTTTCAGAAAATCTTTGACGATTTTTGTTTCTACAGATATCTTTAAATATTTTCATTTACAGAACGTAATTTTGCTTTGTTTTTTTTTTTTAAAGAGTATTTCTGTAATATGAATAATACCTGCACCCAATACGGCGAAAACAACATGTAGACTTGACCCAATTATTTGTGGATAACGCAATTCTGTTTGTAATTATATTTAGATGGACGGCCTTAGGACTGTAGACAGGCGAAATTCCCTCGTACATAAAATATCCGCGACTACAGAATTTGAGTGCTGTGTTCGTAGTAGTACATAGTAGAAATATTCTGTTTCTAAAGTTCACCACGACACGATTTGAACTGGCGAAAGTAGTAGTTACAATAAAAAAAGCAATACCAAAACAATTATTTGACATACTTTAATTAGACTGTAGTGTAAATCGACTTTGTAAATAATAGGAAATCCGATTGAAATATCAATGAAAGATCAAGGTCAAAAGCTAAAAACAATAACAAAACAAATGGTTGAGTCACATAATGTAGACTATAGTGTAAATCGACTATGGAAAGAAGAACAGGAAATCCGATTTAAAAATAAATGATTGGTCAAGGTCAACAGCTATGTGTGTACGCTTAGGCCCTCAAAATTTTACTACGAAGTCTTTAGTCAAATATGTTTCAGCTTATGCCGGTTAAATGCTCTTCCTAATTTAATGTCCAAAGCAGCCTCAGAATGGTTGATGTGTGAGTAATAACAGTAGGCGATCCTTGGAGAATGAACATATTCGGTTCGCAACAAAGCACTTGAAATATTAAGCAGCACCCGGCCAAACGGAGTTAGGAACTTGACATACGCAAATGCTTACTCGTAATATGAAGTGATTGTTAAAGTTAAGCACTTTTAACAATCACTACTTGGGTTTATGACTAAATTCGGTAGCAACATTTTCGCGTCTTTCGAGAGTGTTATTTTTAGGCGACAAAATATTCAATAACACTTTGTCTAAACCGAGACCTCATGAACAGCAATCACATTCGCTACCGCTGCCACACTTAGGCAGCTTATTAGATAATTTTAGCTTGACCAGAACAAAAAATTGAGAGTAAGCCATCAGCTGTGATGTAGATAATTCTACTGAAAGAAAAATTGTTTCTTTTTAAAATCTGAATTAAGCCGTAATTCTCTCGAGCATTCTATATTATGCAACAACAAAACTTGAGCTTTAACTAACTCGTTCTTATTTAACTCTGTCTTGAAAAAAAGCCTTCGAGGCTAGGTCATAATGACAAATTTGTGGAAAAATTAGTTATTCTGTAGAAAATTAGAAATTTGTTTTTTCATGTTTTGTGCAAGTCACGCTTTTGCATTTTTCAAGACTTCCCTTCTGAAAGTTTATGAGAATTGTACTTTTTGCATAATTTGTCCTTCCACCTTTAATAAGAAATTTCAACTTCAGTTTTTTGCGACAAAAGTATTACTCTCGTCAAGCTCTTTACATTTGTGATAATTTCATTTAAGCAACTGAATATTTCAGACAATAGAAGAGATCCAGAAGTTGCGCGTAAAATATAGCTGTTTGAGGGATGATGTATCTAGTATATGAATATACCCATTGCACGTGAAACTTTATTTGCCAGTAGCGCAGGCATATTTATGTATACTAGCGCTCGCCTAGTGCTCGAAATTCGACCAAAGTTTGCCTTTAAGATATTGCTGATATATTATGTCATTATATATTGATATTGTAACCATAGTTACGCGCTTTGACTGCGTGTGTCAAATGCATGGTTGTGTGCGTGTAGTGTTTTTTCATTAATTTAATGTATTTCTAATGCATATTTTATATAAATATTAGGATTCGTCACTTCTTCTATGTATAAACTATAAGTGTGCGAAATTTCATACTCCTCCGTCCGCCCAATTTTCGTAAAAAGGGATCCAAAGTTTTCGCTTCACGTATTAATATATAGATATTAAGTAGTACCTATATCTATGTATAGAACAAATCCAAAAACGTATTTAGGTATCTGGATGTACTACTGTCGATTTAAACTTTTTATTTGTCTATAAAACTGGACTGCAACAAGCTAATTATTGATAAAATTTTAACTATTTAAATTGCGCTACACAGAAATTTCATGAATAAGTGGTCATCTCGAATTTTCCAATGTGCTGTGTACGACGAGAATGTGCTGTAGTTTTTATACCTTCTGAGTAGCACACCAGTGTACAATTTGCCTGATAATAAGCAGCTACTGTAGCCCGTGAACGTATGTCTAAGAGAAAGGATAGAATAGTAGAGACCATGTCACGTGAGGATCTGGTGTGGAGGCGTCTGCTCATAGTCTACACAATTGGTTACAATCGAGGGAGTGTAGTCATTTTTACAGGTATTAATAAAAATAATAAAAAAGTGGAAGCCGCGCGTTGTCGACTTTGCAAGAACTTTTTAACGTCAGTTCATCTAGATACGTTTGTAATGGAATCCTAATTTGTTATTATACAGTAAAATACGTAAAAAATGAAGTACCGTAATATAAAAAATTAAAGCCATTTTGATTTTATAATAAACTTATAAAATCAAAATGTCTCTAATTTTTTTGGTTTGTTTGGCTTTTTAGCAATTAGTACTGCATTTTATTACAAACATCGGATATAAAGGACACCCGGACACAACAACTATTTCTGGATTACACAAATATATTTTGTCCCGTGTCATCGAACCCATTATTATAAACCTGTATGCAACTTTGAAAGTTTCATAGTAAGTCACAGACTTATCTCTCTACAATACCTAAAGCTGTAAACCAAAAAAGCCGCATCCATATTACACTATTTTTAATAAGCCTATTAAAAAAATATAAGGTACTTAGATACTAAGCTACTTCTTTCGAACACGAAAGGCAAAGTCTTGTGACTGGTTATTTATGCCTCCCTGACAACAATTTATGTGCTCGAAGGGAGCGACATTATGATGCAGAACATCGCGGTAATTGTGATAACGGAAGCTGTTGCTTTTTATGTTGATTTAATGGAGTGTTAATGTGGAACAAGCAACAAAATAAATTACTGCGGCATTCGTTGTGAGTAAAAGGCAATTTATTGTTGTCACAGTTATACGTAACACTATAAATTGGGTATTAATTAGTGCATAATTATATACACTGTAGTTTATAAATCCTTGAATGGGTAAGCTGAGATATATGTCGGCCTCGATGGCGTAGTGGTTAGTGTAACCGACTGCCACGCCTGAGGTCGCGGGTTCGATTCCCGCACAAGTCAAACATTTGTGTGCATGAACATGGATGTTTGTCTTGGTCTGGGTGTTTCTATGTATAATATGTAGGTATTTACAAAAAAAAGCTATATATGTATGTTTATCCATTGTCTAGTACCCATAGTACAAGCTCTGCTTAGTTTGGGCTAGATGGTATTGTGTGAATGTGGTAGAATATTATTATTATTCTCTTTATTTACACATTTTTCAATAGTAATTACATTTTTAAATATATAAATAAAAACACATTTAAAAATATAAAAACTATGAAGACCCACCGGCATCGGGAACTAGGTCCAAGCTACCGGTGGTTAGGGCTCCAGCGAGAGGAACCTCCTCACAATGCGTGCCGTGTCAAGCAATACGGCCTTCTGCATCAGAGACTTAATCCAGCCGTCTAACGCGAGCCTCTTCAGATTGTGATCGAGACTCTTGGCAATCAGTCCATGGACTGATACGACTATCGGTACAATGATCACCGAATCCACATCCCACACGTCGACAATCTCGTGCGCCAGATCCAGATATTTAACTTGTTTATCCTTTTCAGCTTTCACGCGATTCCCGTCATGAGGAATGGTGATATCGACGATCATTGCACGGCGCTCTAATCGGTCCACCACCAAAATGTCAGGTCTATTGGCTACAACAGTCCTGTCAGTAATGATGGACCGATCCCAGTACAACATTGCATGACCATTTTCGAGAACGGGGTCGGGCACATACCTGTAGTACGGTACTTCTAAGTCCACGAGATCGTATTTTAAAGCAAGTTGCTGATGTATAATCCTGGCCACTTGGTTGTGTCTATGCAAGTACTCGCCATTAGCAAGACGAGAACAACCAGAGATAATATGTCTGAGGGATTCTCCGGGCTGGTGACACGCCCGACATATGTCAACCGTACCATCCTTTAGGATATATCTCCGGTAGTTATTCGTCATCACTACTTCGTCCATAATTGCACAGACAAAACCTTCGGTTTCTCCAAACAGGTCACCGAATCGTAACCAGGACACGGACGATATTAAATCTACGTCGGGCCCATATAGAGCCCGATAAAACCGTCCGTGTAGCTCCTTGCTCTTCCATACAACCTTGCGATCCTCAGATGTAAGCACCACCGGTTTGCGCCAGTTCTCTTTAGCCAGAGCGAGCGGGGTAAGGCCAGTATCCACTGCCACCACATCACGATGAACATCCGCGTTATTGTGGAGAAAATATTCTCGGAGATTGCACACCTCACGGTTATGGAAGGTCTTGGCACATAAAAAGCCACGACCCCCGCATTTCCGCGGGATGTACAACCTCATTACAGAAGAACGTGGATGGTGCATTCTGTGAGAGGTTAGCAGTGACCGGACTTTTCTGTCCAGGGCATCCAGTTCTGATTGAGTCCATCTGAGTATGCCGAAGGAGTAAGCAAGGACTGGCATGACCCAACCGTTACAGGCTCGCACCTTATTGCCGCCTGTTAAAAGACTTCTCAGTACTTTCTTCAGGCGGCCAAAGAAACGCTCCTGCAACGCTTGTTTCATTCCAGCCTCGGAGATATTTAATGCCTGCGACATACCCAGATATTTGTAGGTTTCGGTTCCAGACAGAGATCTAAGTTGTATGGAATCTGAGAGTTGCACCCCAACAGATTCCATAATCTTGCCTCACTTCACATGCATAACTGCACATTTATCCACACCAAATCCCATCCTGATAGAGTTACTAAAGGTTTCGGTTACCTTAAGTAACGCTGCCAGTTGCAAATTGCTGGGGGCAAACAATTTTAAGTCATCCATGTAAAGGAGGTGGGATATAACCTGACCATCTTTCCGTAACCGATAGCCCAGCTCTGAACTCTCTAAAAGAGTGCTTAAAGGGTTCAGAGCCAGACAGAACCACAGCGGACTCAGACTATCACCCTGGAATATACCTCGCTCGATCTTTATCGGTACACCATAATCCTGAATTTCTCGACATCCTGGATAGCAAAGAACAGTCCGCCATTGCCTCATACATGTCTTCAAGAAGGTGCATAGGGTTGTATCAATCTTATACAACTCCAGCACCCTCATAAGCCACGTATGTGGCACGGAATCATAGGCCTTCTTATAATCTATCCAACATGTCGACAAATCCTTTCGATTACGGCGAACCTGTTGGCTAATAGTCATATCAATAATAAGGAGCTCTTTAGTACCACGGGCCCCATTCCTACATCCATTCTGAGAAACAGATATAATGGAATTATCACTAATATGCTTAGATAATTTTGTTCTCAAAATGGATGTAAGAAGTTTATAGACCGTTGGTAGACATGTAATTGGTCTATAGTTTTTGGGATCCAGGGTACTACCAGACTTATGAAGTAGGTGGGTGATGCCAGTTGTTAAAAAATGTGGTAGCGATCCTGATTCTAAGGATGATTGGAATTGAGATGCCAAATGAGCATGTGAGCTATGGAGCCATTTTAGCCAAAAATTGTGCAGTCCGTCCGGACCCGCTAATTTCCAATTTGGTAACGAACGGACTGCACTGGCTACGTCATCTGTTGTTATTATAATTGGCTCCATTATAGGTAATTGCTCACACACTCTTTCTACATCCCGTATCCAATCACCCTCTGTGTGGCAGACAGGTGTCGACCAGATGCTACGCCAAAAAGTGCTAGTGGCATCATCATCCGGCCGACATCCATTACCCACGTCAGAATCAGATCGCTCCCACTTTCTATACACCCACCTTTCATCCTTTTGGAATGTGCGGTTCTGGCGATATCGATCCACCCGTTTTTTATAACGCCGGATACGGTTTGCCCACGCATAAATCTTCTGTTTCAAGAAGTCAATGCGCTCTGTGACTCGAGACGTATAATCTTGCGTACTGATCCCAGTACCTGCAAACGCCCGAACCACAAAGCGCATTACTCTCGGGCGTGTATTGCCCGACCTGAAACATATGAGCTTTCCGATGAGTGCTCTAGCCTCAGCAATACGACGCTCAATCCTGCACTGCCAAGCTGGCACAACAGAGTTCAGTCGTGTAGCAGTTTCATTTGATGGTAATTTAACACCAGCTACACGACATACTGCTACGGCCGCACAGTACAGGATTGAATGTGTATCACCGAGATTCTCACTATTATCTAAATAACTAGAAAATAGTGAATCCAGAGCACTCACCAGCGCTATATTCTTTTATGCGTAGGCAAACGTGGCAAACGAGGCCTTACATTTCGTTCCATGGATCGATATTCCGTAATGGCACACTCCAAAGCGCTCCTTAATTGGCTGTTGTAGTGGGTATCTACATGAACAGCCTCTCCATCTGCCACTCCATCAGCAGGATTACACTGTGGTTGTGGTGCAATTGTTATTACCCGTGCCACAGTTTGCGACGAAGAAGCGATGGGAAGGCTACCCTGCACGTCAGAGCGCAACCTCTCAAGTACAGTGTCATCCAACAGATGGCATCGTTGGATTGCCCGCACTTGATCTGATAGTCGCTGTGCCGAAACGTTGACAGCTGGCTCAAGTACCTGAAACAAAGGCAGCATGCGATCACGATACGCACTAAGGTTTGTTCCCCCCTCTGCAGCCACAAAATATGCCCGCATGACGTTCTCATTCATTGAGTTTGTCCATTTCATGCGGCGCACATTACCACCAATAGCGGGGACCCCTCCCGAGGCCGGTTGGCCTCTGGGTCCCAAGCAAGTCGGTGGCCGGCCTCTTCCCCGCCGACGTATAGGTGTTGGCGACGACGGCGGAGAGAAGTACTCGTCGCTGCTCGACGCCTCTGCAGTGTCCGGTGGCGCTGATGCGTGTCCTGGTGACTGCGAAGCGGAGCTATGCGACGAGTCCGGGGATGGAAGGCGTGCTGTAAGTGCTTTGGCCTTAGCCCTGGTCAACATCTTAATTTATTTGCACATGTTATAGTTGAAATAAACTGTTTTGGAATTTTCTCTTGTGACGTACCACACTTGTCACACATGTCATTTTGTAAAAATTATATTAAATACCAGATTTCTTAAAGAGTTTTATCAAATATATATTTTTACTGCGATCTTAGACGTTTTATACTTATTTACATAAATTTTTGTTCCGAAATGTTGAAAATATATAAAAAAAATCATAAAATAAAAGACTTGATGTTGTTTGTCAGGGTTGCCAGTTGTTAATTATTATTATTATTATTATTATATTATATGGATGTAATATCCACTGTCAGCTATGTTTTTATGTGCCATGTAAAAGGAAGTGAGCGTAGTGTCGTATATCCGGCACATTGCCAGACTGCATGCTGCAATTAAGAATTACCTAACCGAAAAAGTCAATCGCCCGATCAGCGAATTGAACCCAGCACATAATTATGTAATGTGGATAGGCAGAGGTATATTTGTAAGAAGCTTATTTGTTTGTTTTAAGTGCGCGAAATTATCAAGTAGACCTAAAATAATATTTATTGCGTAAGGATAGGCTATTTAATATCATGTCACGAACTTTAGGAATGGAGCCAGTAAATTGCTTGGCACAGCTATTTTAATTTATATTTATTACGGTTGTGCATGAGGCTGATTATCAGATTGGGCTCAGTGTTATCGAGATTTTCTATCAAGAAATTCTTAGTAGCAGCACTGAGTCTAGTACTGTATAACGTAGACAGCAATAAGCTCACACCCTGTTACGTGAGTTCTATAATCATAGTTTGCGAATTGAGATTGTAATATACCTCTACACTTACGCCTTTGAGAATATATACGTGAGACTATGTATAATGTTATGGAAAGTCATGTCGGCTAACTTCTATCACATTGATTGCCTGGTTTGCTAGTATTCTGAGGTGGCTTTTATTCGGTATAGATAATTTCTTTTTTTTTTAAATAATAATATTTATTTATTGACAGAAAAAATAAAATACATCCTTACACTATATCATACATATTACATCATTGTTAAATAATTTAAGCTTAAATTAAAATTAATTCTCAAGCTATGTTAATTTATAGTGAGGTGGGTAACCCAAATAAAGCCTATGTCCTAATAAGGCCTATATTTAAAATTTCCCGCTTGGCGATTTCAAATTGCCGCGAATGTTGCATGCATGCGTGCGTGTACATTAACTAACGCATACAAGCACAGCAAGCGGCCCTTGCCGCGAACGTGTTGGAACCTGCAGTCAAAAACCACCACGACGCGGAGCGCACGCTTGTTTTTATAAAATTCTGGCAGAGTAAACAGTGAGTATTTTTATTTTTATTCGTAAACGGTGTGTTGTGTTTTGTCTATAAAATAATTATACGTTTAGCCATCTCCTCGCATATGTGAAAAAGCTGTTATATCGGTGTATTCTATATAATTGTTGTTTTGTTTACCCATGTGCGATGCCCTAATAAAGCCTATAGGAAAAATGTATAGGCCTTATAGGGACACAGGTGCAGGCCTTATTAGGACAATGTTTTATATCAGTTAGAAAAGTATCACAGTAAAATAGTAAACCCTTGTTCTCAGTAACATCATGGAAAACGGATCGCCAGCTTCTACCACAAGGAAAAAAAGGGCTCAATAGATTGCGCAACAGATGAAAAACGCTGTTAAAATGGTAGAAAGGGGTATATTATCTACATATGCTGCTGCAGCCAGATACAATATCCCAAGATGAACCCTACGCAACCATTTAGATAGTGGTTCGACTACACGAAAGCTAGGTCGGTCGGCTATATTGACTACAGAACAAGAAGGTGGACTTGTCAGAAGAATCATACGTTTGGCTGATGTTGGAGTGCCGATGACTTCAAAGATGCTGCGCGTACAGGCTTTTTCATTCTGTAAAATTAAGAAAATTCCAAACACTTTCAATGATGCCAAAAATGCCGCAGGGAAGAAATGGTTGAGGTTATTTCTCAAACGACACCCTGAATTAGCACGTCGTAAAGCACAGATGATGAATCCAGCTCGAGCTCAAAAATTAAATAAATATATTGTTAGTGATCACTTTTCCAAATACAAAAGCGTGCTGGATAGACTTGGAATTGAACATAAACCTGAAAGCATTTACAACATAGATGAAAAAAATGCCACCTGGAATTTACTATTGTCGAGGAAGCTGAGAAATGTGGCATTACTTTATATTGTCTTCCGTTAAATACCACGCATGAGTTACAGCCCATAGATAAATCTGTTTACCGTTCTTTTGAGCACCATTAGGACCAAGAATTGATTAATTACGTTAGTCAGCATCCCGAACGAACCCTTAACAAGACAAGCTTCAATGTAATTCTCTCACAAGTATGGCCGAAATGTATGACTATTACCAATATCTCGAATGGGTTTCGCGCTACAGGGCTGTATCCATATAACCCAGATACCATTCCTGAAGAGGCGTTTGCGCCCTCTGCGTTGTCAGAACTTCCAAATCCTACAAACAGTGAGAATATTGCAGTCTTATGTGATGAATCGAGAGAACAAGAGATTTCAACTGCAAATGTGGAAGATTCGGATTGGTCAGGCAGCGATACCGAGAATTTGCCACTGTCCTTGTTCTCAAAAAACAATCCGAATGCTGGAACTCCACATAAGATAGACAGTCAATCAACCATGTGTGAGATTCATGAATTTTTGCCAACTCCTAAGTTTAAAGTTAAAGCGACTGCTTCACCAAGAAGTCTCTGAATTACAGGGCTCAAGAGATAACAAAAGATTTGTTTGGTGACAATGCTACGAATTCCACATCACAGGTTAATGTACCATCGTCAAAAGTAGAAGATGTTCCTGGTACTTCTTCCATGATAAAGATTAACACAAAGACACCAAAATCAGCGTCAGTTACTGGCTGTACATCTGCACAACCAGCAGTTGCTGCAACGCGAAAGCGATCCTCAGTAAAGACTGACAGCAGATAAGCTTACGGGATCTAAACCAAAATGTCACGATGATAAACCGTCTTGGTACTGTCCAGCTTGTAAAGAAGATCGAGTTGATGATATGCGACAATGTCCTACTTGTGGCGTTTGGTATCATGAACTGTGTGTTAGACTCACACCCTCTGATAAAATATTTTACTGTTCAGGAGATTGTTTTAAAAAGAAGGCTGATTAATATAGTTCCTTTACATGATGAGAAACTCATGACCAAAAGTAATTAATAGGATCTCATTAGATTTAATATAAGTTTTGACAACGTTTTGTACTAATTAAGAAGTTTACAATTAATAATTACTTAACTTTAACTTTAACTTTTTATTAAGGCTTTATTAAGACACAGGGTTCTCAATAAGGCGAATGTGACATTTTAGTTATTTGTGTTGACAAAAGTGAGATTTTTGTTTCTAAAGCAATTTTGTTTCATTTATTACAAAGTTTAATAAATAAATATACGTATATCAAATTACCAGTGCATTTTTATTATAAACCTACCAGTTAGGTAATAAAAAAATTAAGGTAGGTCTTATTTGGTGACCTTATCTTGTATACAAAATAAATGAAGTTCAAAAGGTTATGTTTAAGCCTGCCTGAACTAGGATAAACTTGTGTTTCAGGATTTCATTTTAATAATAACCGCGTTCATTGGTAAAGTCTCGTTCAAAGTGTCAATGATTCATTAAGTATAGCAGTCCAATGAATGAAAAATTAATAAAAGTGTTTCAAAGCTTTGCTAGTGCTGCGAAAAATTAATAATTGTGATTTTAGAATTCAACATTTCGTTCAGTTCGGGCATAGCACTGATTGAAGATCAGTACGATTTAACAAGATCATTTGATTATTGCAAACGTGTATTTTCAAGATAAAAATGTAAAGAAAATAGTTTATTTCTTATAATATATTATATTATTTTAATGTTAAATGAGTTTTCTACTAATGGACGTCTAGATGACAAAATTTAACTGTAATTTTTTTAAATTAAGCAATAATGTTTCTTTACAAATTTTAATTATTTGCATTCCTTTTTGAATTAAACTTTAACTCTGAGCGCTATGCTTAAAACAAGTACGAAATTTAATGCTTTGGTTTCAATATTTCGAATAAGCTATACTAATATTATAAAGCTGAAGAGTTTGTTTGTTTGAACGCGCTAATCTCAGGAACTACTGGTTCGAATTGAAAAATTATTTTAGATTTGGATAGCCTATTTATCGAGGAAGGCTATAGGCTATATAACATCACGCTATGATCCACGGCGGCGCAGTAACTATAAACACGGTTGAAACCACGGGCACATCTACTAGTATTTGTATAATTAACCAGCTAATATGGAGAGTAGATTAACGTGCATACGAAGGTAATAGCCTCAGGCCTGTATTCCTGCAGAGATAGGCACTTTATGGAGTACACCATCCATATTTCGGTTTAAGTTGTGGTTTTAGGACCCACGTAATACTAATAATTTCACTATGCCTCATCTGAGAATCAAACCTTTTATACAGTAGTTGCAAAAGTCATCGGGCCAAAGAAACAGTAAAGTGAGTAGCAATTTGATAGCAGAAATAAAAGAAAGTTTGAAACTTTTTGCAAAACGTGACTGAAACAGAAAAGACCATTATCTATACTAATATTATAAAGTTGAAGAGTTTGTTTGTTTGTTTGTTTGAAAGCGCTAATCTCAGGAACTACTGGTTCAAATTGAAAAATTATTTAAGTGTTGGATAGCCTATTAATTATTGAGGAAGGCTATAGGCTATATAAAATCAAGCTACGCCCCACGGGGGCGGCGCAGTAACGATAAACGCGGGTGAAACCGCGGGCACATCTAGTATTATAAAATAATTGGCAAAATACTGTTTAAAGTTCCATTTAAAATAATTCAACAAACCATTCATCAACGGGAACTTTCTACTTAAAATTAAATTAACCTTCAATTAACCAGACAATTAAGTTTATCTACTATACATATCTAGAATTTGAATAAACGTGAACGGTCTAACGTCTGATTATATTTAATGAAAGTACATACATCATTTAATGAGAGCAGAATAAATGCTGTAGAAATAAGAGCGTTGAGAAGCATATGTGGTGTGACTCTGAAAGATAGAATTAGAAATAGTGTGATTAGAGAGAGATGCGGCATGAAAGTGGATACAGTTACAAGAATAGAAAAGGGTATGTTAAGCTGGTTTGGACATGTAGAAAGAATGGACGAGGAAAGACTGACTAAGAAAGTTTATAAGGCTAGTGTAAATGGAACAGTCGCAAGAGGAAAACCTAGGCGAACGTTTCTCGATCAGATCGGAGGCGTTCTGGACAAAGGCCAGGTTAAGAGCTCCTTGATCCGACGGGCGTGTATGAGGAATGTGATGAAAGTGAATGAAGCCAGAGAAGTGTGTCAGGATCGTAGCAAATGGAAATCCGTAGTCTCTGCCTACCCCTCTGGGAAACAGGCGTGAATCTATGTATGTATGTATGTATGTACATACATTCGTAATCTCGCATGTATCCCCAAAGTAGTAGGGGTGTATAACACTCACATTTCTCTAGCTATGGTTTTGGAATCCACTTTGTAGGGGGCAAGTCTGTTGCCATCTACTGGTTACAGTGTCAAACACCGGGTTCTTACTAAAAATTTCTTGCTACAATGATACTTTTTTTTTCCTTTTCTTTTACGTGGTGGAATGCATTGACGCATACCCCTCCGCGCGAACGGAGGGGTTATGTCGGACTCGCCGCGGTAAAAGAAAGATGTTTAAACGATAAAATAGACCTCCCGGAATACCGACTAAACCTACCACGGTGTTCCTCGACAAACCAAGATCTGCGGGGCCGCGCGAATCACTTTCGCATGCGGTCGCGACTCTACCGAGGTTTCGGCCCGCCGTATAAAACGACAGGCCACTGCACAAAAGACCTGCCCAATGGTTACCTCTAAAAAGTCGCTACTATCTCCCCCCTAGAGGGGAGACGGACACGACACAGAGGCGCGCGTGGGAACTCGCACGCCGCCTCTCGAACCTGGTGCTGAACGGATGGTGGGCAGGCCTACGAAGTCCGCCACCCCCAAGTCAAACCTCAGGGTGGCTGGAGGTCATCTCGCGCCCTCCGGCGCCCGGTTCTGTGGTTGGGGAGAGGGTTTAAACACTCCCTCTCCCACTCCGCCGCCTCCTTAATGGAAATCACTTCCTTACAGAAGGAGGTGCTACAATAATACTTTTCCCGTCATGAAAATCGAACCGAATATCTTATGCGATCAACCCCGCAGCTTTAAGTTATCTTCTTTTTTTCTACTTCTAGTAGAATTTTTTTCGAATTTCCAATCTTTAATCGGCGTTGGCTCATATATAAACGATGGTAATACTAAGCGCCCTAAAGAAAAAGCTTACAGCACATAGTTATGGCACGTTTACACGCTTGGCAAGCCTCGACAAGTGTTCACAAACACAAGCGTGTGAACGGGGTGTTTGGCTTGGCTTGCGTGAGCTTGTCGCCGATCCGTGCTGGTGTCGGTTTTTGAACACAGATCAAAGGAAGTTTGCGGCAATCGCTTGCGACGTATTACACGTTGGCACGTGCTTAGTGTCGCTCAGGAGCTCGCGCCGAGCGGGTGTTTCTACGCTGAGCTGTATACGTTCGTGTTTCGACCATGAGTTGAGAAATTATGGCCTTTCTCGAGGCATATCAAAGTGACCCATGTATCTGGAATCTAAAGGACGTAAACCACAAAGATAAAAAGAAAATGGCAGTCTCCTGGTCTGATCTTAGTCACTTATTAAAAAAGCCAGCTCAAGAACTGAAGGTGAAAAAAAATGTTAATGACAACCTTTTGTAAACTCTTTAAAAAGAAACAAGCATCCATCCGTTCTCCACGTCTGCCATACTTACTTGTTCAAAACATACTAACGCACTCACAAGCATGTAAATAGCATCCAAGCGGTTGTAAAAGCTTGGAGCTTGTGAACGTTTGCCAAGCTTCGGCGAGCGTGTAAATGTAGCATTAAAAGTGGAACATACTTCAAATGAGATTTCCCATATTTTATACATAGATCGAGGCGCTCTCGTGACGCGATAAGTAATCAATCAACAGGCATGCTCATACATACACATTACTTACGTTTTGGAACACATTTATTACAAAGAGAAGCGTTATCTTTGGTACTGCTCTCTGTTGAAATTGCTTCCTATGACTTCTTAGGATACAAAGCAATCTATTTTTGCTTTGTAAGTATTGACGCTTACATGACTTAGATCAAGGTATGCTAGTAAAACTTTAAAAACATTTATTATTTTTGATACTTTTGTAAGAAATGAGATTGTATTATTTTATATAGATATAAGTACGACAGTAATCCTTAATAATATAATAACAATATCAGCCCTGTATTAAACTGTCCCACTGCTGGGCACGGGCCTCTTCTCACTGTGAGAAGGGTTAGGCCATAGTCCACCACGCTGACCTAGTACGGGTTTGCAGACTTCACATTATCTTCGAGAACATTATGGAGAACTCTCAGATGCATGTCTGATGATCTCTCTGATCTCATGGCTTCCTCATGATGTTTTCCTTCACCGTTAAAGCAAGCGATAATGAACTTTTTAATACGCATATAACTTCGAAAAGTCAGAGATGCGCGCCTTGGGTTCGAACTCGAGACCTCTGCGTGGCAGTCTAACGGTTGCCCACTAGACTATCGCTGCTTAGTGCAATAATCCTTATTATTATCAAATATAAGATTAATCATTTGTGTAAATCAGAGTAAATTGCTATTGAAACACAAGTCTCGTTGAAAACAAAAAAGAAACCGTGGATAAGTTCCTCCCTCCAACAAAATGGAAATCGATTTTAATCGGCTTCTAAATCCATTTGTTATCTGGGAATAAGCAATTGACTTGCTTACAAGTAGTCCTTGTACTAAAAGTATATACAAACACATCTAGAACCAATAATTAATCTTGTACAAGATTTTTCCCGCGGCTTCGCTCACCTAAATGTAAGTTAGGTTAGGTCCCGTGATGGAGCCGAGATCGTCGCCAAGGTGGCGGCGAAATCGCGTAACCTGAAAGGCACCTTCAAGCGCCACCTTAAAGAGGCGGCGGCTGCCTCTGTGCAGTCGGTGGAGTTTCTGGCCAACGGGCTGGAGCGACTTCAGGCCGAAATGGTGGAGTTGCGCAATGAGATGGCGCAGCTCAAGGCCGAAACTCGGAATGAGCAGGCGCCAAACCAAACAACTAAAGCGCCGGAGCCCTCCAGTGAAGTGCTTGAGTTTCAGGCGTCTATGTTAAAATACATAGATGCCCGTTTTGAGGGACTCAATGATCGCCTCCTTCCGGCGCCCAGCTACCGTTCACGGCTGGGGGCTGCGCCGCCGGTAAATGTTGCCACTACCACTACCTCCGCAACCGCTAAGTCTGCGCTAGCGCCGCCACCGGTGAAAGCCCGGGTCAAACACCAAGAGTTCCCGCCACTTCCGGTGACCAGAATGCCTCCGCCATCACAAAAGGCACCCCAGCAGCGACGACCTGCAGCGGCCCCAAAGGCAGCTACGCCGGCCCAAACATCCGGCCCTTCAACGTCTGTCCCCCAAGAGTGGCAGACTGTGGGGGAAAAGAGAGCCCGGCGCAAGGTCAGGAAGGCTGCCAAGGCTGCTGCTGCTGCGGCTAGTAACCAGGTCACCCCCATCGCAAACAGCGGGTCCAGAAGAAAGAGGCGGAACAAGCTTCGTACCCCGAAGGCAGCCGCTGTGGTTGTCACAGTGTTGCCTGAGGCGGCAGAACGCGACCTCACTTATAAGGACGTGTTGTCAGCTGCTAGGCGCGACCTGAGCGTCTCCGAAATTGCTACTGGAGGCGCGAGGATACGTCTTGCCCACACGGGAGCTCGGATCCTGGAGGTCCCGGGTGCTAAAGGGGAAGAGGCGGCTGACATTATAGCCGAGAAGTTGCGAAGCTTGTTCCCCGAGACGGATGGCGTCCGAGTCGCGAGGCCCGTGAAGTGCGCGGATATACGCATCTCGGGCCTGGATGACTCCGTGTCTGGGGAAGATGTCCGGTCTGCCATTAGCACGCGGACCGGATGTACCGTGGACACTGTTAAGGTGGGCGTCATCCGTCCCGGCCCTGGAGGAGTTGGAGCGGTATGGGCGCAGTGTCCAGTCGCGGCCGCAAAACAGCTGGCTGCCGCTGGGAGGCTCCTCGTGGGCTGGAGTTCCGCCAGGGTGACAATCCTGGACCCCCGGCCCATGAGGTGCTACAAGTGCGGAGGAGCGGGTCACGCCCGCTTGAAGTGCCCCAGTACCATCGACTGCAGCGATGCCTGTTATCGCTGCGGTCAAAAGGGGCATATTGCGCGGACCTGCGAGGCCAATCCGCACTGCCCTGCGTGTGCAGAGGCGAAGCGCCCTGCCGACCATCTCAGAGGTGGCGGGGCTTGTAAGACCCCGGCCCCAAAGAGCACAGCGGGTGTAAGCAGCCAAGCGACCCTGGCTGCTCCCCGTATCGATCAACCGCCCTCAGCGGTGGAGGAGGTCATGTCATCGTAGTCATGGACCAAGACCATGATTACCACCTCCTCCAGGCGAATCTCAACCACTCCGCCCGAGCGCAAGACTTACTCTTGCAGTCCATGGCGGAGTGGTCGATTGGTGTAGCCGTAGCTGCGGAGCCGTATTACGTTCCTCCTTGCCCTAATTGGGTTGGTGACCGGGACAGCTCCGTGGCAGTCGTCAGCTCTACGTCGCCGCGCTCCCCTCCCCTCTCTGTCAAAGAGAGGGGACCGGGATATGTTGCGGTCGCGTGGGGAGAGGTCACAATTTTTGGTGTGTACTTCTCCCCCAATCGGAGTCTGGCTGACTTCGAGGCCTTCCTTAACAACTTGAAGGCCTCGATACGGTGGGTGTCATCTAGCCGCATCCTTGTGATGGGGGACTTTAACGCGAAGTCGACTGCGTGGGGATGCCCCCGCACGGATGTCCGAGGAGAGGCGGTCCAGGAGTGGGCTAATGCGGCGGGCCTCTGTTTACTAAACAGAGGCACCGCTTATACGTGCGTGCGACAACAGGGGGGGTCGATAGTGGACCTTACGTTCGCTACCCCTGCCCTCGCCGCACGTGTAAGGGGCTGGCGCGTCCTAGAGGGGGTTGAGACTCTGTCGGATCATTTGTACATCCGTTTAGATGTCTCCCCCCTCCGGAGAGCCAGTAGGGGTCATCGCCCGTTCGCGGGTGGAGCACCTCGCTTTCCGCGGTGGGCCTTGGGACGACTGAATCGGGACCTGTTGGAAGAGGCAGCCATAGTACAAGCCTGGCCGTCTCCTGCACTCCCATCGGGAGAGGTAGATGCCGGGGCTGTCCGCTTTCGCGACAGCGTACAAGCTGTCTGTGATGCGGCCATGCCCCGTGTACGATACCAGTCGCCCAGGATGGGAGTCTACTGGTGGTCCCAGGAGCTGGCAGACCTCCGTGCCGCCTGCATTCGTGCCCGGAGGTCTTACACTCGTAGCCGTAGCCGTCGCCGCCGCGATGAGCTAGAGGAGGGCCGACTGTACGAGGCGTATCGCGATGCGAAAGCGTCCCTACAGTTGGCCATCTGCCGCGCTAAGGAGCGGGCGAGGAAGCAGATGCTGGAAGGTCTTGACCGTGACCCCTGGGGGCGCCCTTACCGCGCGGTTCTGAAAAAGCTTTGCGCGCAGGGCCCTCCCCTTACGGAGACCCTCCAGCCCAACTTTCTCTCTGAGGTGGTCGAGGCACTCTTTCCAGGCCGGGAAGAGCACGTGCCCCCGATGATGACTCCAGTGGGAGGCCGATATCGGGAGGCGGATTCCATTGTTCCCCCGGTTACAGATGCAGAGATGGGGGCGGTTCTCTTGCGGATCCGCTCCAAGAGGACTGCCCCCGGACCCGATGGTGTACCAGCGCAAGCCCTCGCGCTGGCCCTCGACCACCTAGATGTCCACCTCAGGGACCTTTTCGACTCGAGCCTGGTGTCGGGACGGTTCCCTGAGTGCTGGAAGGAGGGAAAGTTGGTGCTGCTGGCCAAACCGGGGCGGCCTCCGGAATCGGTCGTGGCTTACAGGCCTATTGTGCTGCTGGACGAGGTGGGGAAGATGCTAGAAAAGATCCTAGCTACCCGCATCGTCCAGCATTTGAGTACGATGGGACCCGACTTGTCGGATGCCCAGTTTGGATTTCGTCCGGGGCGTTCGACGATCGGGGCTATTATGTGCCTAAAGGCCGTGGTCGAGGAGGCGGTAGCAGGTGGCGCCGTGCTGTTGGCGGTGTCTTTGGACATCGCCAACGCTTTTAATAGTCTGCCATTCAGCTGTATCCGGGAGGCGCTCCGATATCACGGAATGCCTTTGTACCTGGAGCAGCTGGTGGCAGACTACCTAAGAGGAAGAAGTGTCCTCCTAGAAGTTAGTGGCGAAGTCTGGCGGCGGCCCATGTCGTGCGGTGTCCCGCAGGGCTCTGTTCTTGGTCCGCTCCTGTGGGACATCGGGTTTGACTGGGCTCTACGTGGTGTCCTACCCCCCGGGCTGAAAGTCATCAGCTATGCTGACGACACTCTTGTCACAGCCCGAGGGGGTAACTTCGAGGAAGCAGCCCGGCTGGCCACCCTGGGGGTCTCTCAGGTGGTCGGGCGTATCGAGGCGCTAGGTTTGAGGGTGGCTCTATCCAAAACGGAGGCCCTACTTTTTCATGGGCCTCGTCGTAAGCCCCCCAGCGGTGCCTCGATAGTGGTGGGCTCGGTTCGTGTACCACTCCAGGCCCATATGAGGTACTTGGGCCTGGTACTAGAAGGGCGATGGCGTTTCGACGAGCACTTCAGCCGTCTCGCTCCGAGGCTCCTCGGTGCTGCGTCCGCTCTTGGGCGGCTCTTGCCAAACTTGGGCGGGCCCAGCATCGGTTGTCGTCGGCTCTACACGGGGGTTGTTCGGTCGATGGCACTTTATGGCGCACCAGTGTGGGTGGACTCCCTGACCGCCCAGTGTAGGGCTCTCTTGCGGAGACCCCAGAGAGTCATGGCGGTCAGGGTCATACGCGTATACCGCACGGTGTTGGCCGACGCAGCCTGCGCTTTGGCCGGAACTCCCCCGTGGGACTTAGAAGCGGAAGTGCTCGCCGAAACCTTTGAAGTGATGTCGTCGGTATGGGAGGAGACAGGTGTTCGTCCCCTCCCAGAGGATTTAACTGGTACAAGGAACCGAGCCCGCCAGGGCGTATTCCTAAAATGGAAGGCGCGGCTGGAGGTGCCTTTAGCGGGATTCAGAACCGTTGAGGCCCTCCAGCCGGTATTGGAGCGGTGGGCAAGGCGGCAGCATGGGACTCTTTCCTTTCGACTGGTGCAGGTGTTGTCAGGGCACGGTTGTTTTGGCAAGTACCTGCACACGGTCGCTAGGAAGGAACCGAGTCCCATCTGCCACCACTGTGGGTGTATTGAGGACACGGCGCAGCACACGCTCGAGGCATGTCCTGCCTGGGCGGTGCAGCGCCGTGAACTCGTAGGCGTTGTGGGAGTCGACCTCTCGCTGCCGGCCGTGATCAAAGCCATGGTCGACAGCGAGAGGAACTGGATAGCGGTCGCATCCTTCTGCGAGGACGTTATCTCGCAGAAGGAGGCGGCGGAGCGGATCCGTGAGGAGAGTATCTTTGCGGATCCGAGCCGCCGCCGGCGGACCGGGCGGCGCAGGCACGCCTATGCGCGTCTGATGCCGCCATAGCGAGGGCCGCGGGCGGGAGAAAGGGGTTCTCCCGTCCGCGTGCCATTGAGTCGGAGTGACGCCCTCTGTCGTGCCGGGGTGTCACCCAGAAGTCGTCGTCCGTGTTGTGTTGGACACTGCTGGGTGGGTCGCTGATGTAGTTTCAGTTCCAGCGATTCACCCACCATTCAAGGCAGCGAGTTGGCACACCGTGGTGGGTTTAGTCGGTAGTACCCGGGACGTTCCATCTTTTCCCGGGTTAGCCCTACATAACCTCTCCACTCCCCTTTTCAACGGAGAGGTATGCGTCAATGCATTCCCCCACGATAAAAAAAAAAAAAAAAGAAAAGGTTACATTGATAGCAGTATTTTTATTTGGATGAAATTCTGAATGTCCTTTTCTTTTCCTCTGACAACGTGTATGCGAATAATTCATGATGATCGGTCGAGTGATTAAGGCGTAAAAGCGTAACAAACAAACAAACTCACATACGCGTTAAAATATTAGTTAGAATGGCGGTCGTTTTCAACGATTGGTCGACTACTAGTATTTATAAACACGTACTACTAGATTAAAAACTTCTTCATACAAACTGTACTTCATTACAACCACTTTGAGAAGTTGAACGCTAACATAATAAATTTGGGAAGCATTGAACCTACGACGTTGTAATCCGGATCCACGCGGTCGGATGTTATTTAATATTACAGACGAGATTGTCTCGTTAGCTGCGAAGTTAACGAGAATAATGATTTAGTAACAAAATAATTAATAACCTCATTAGATACGGTCGAATTGCATTCCAGCGTTGTCGCTTCTATTTGGTGTCTGCAGGAAAATGGTAAAAATGAAACTCTTATGGTGCTGATAACATGTCCGCTTGATCGTATGTGTGTTGGTCACATCTATTTATCTTAACAAAGGGATTTTAGCTTTTTTCGAATAGTACTAAATACATACATACATATTTGTCGGCCTCGATGGCGTAGTGGTTAGTGTAACCGACTGCTACGCCTGAGGTCGCGGGTTTGATTCCCGCACAAGTCAAACATTTGTGTGCATGAACATGGATGTTTGTCTTGGTCTGGGTTCCTATGTATAATATGAATGTATTTACAAAAAAAAAGTATATATGTATGTTTATCCATTGTCTAGTACCCATAGTACAAGCTCTGCTTAGTTTGGACTAGATGGTGTTGTGTGTATGTGATAGAATATTAATAAAAAATAATAAAAAAATATCCCTACGTCTATGACCGAAGAGATAGGCAGTTGTGCATTACACCCCCACATTTAGCCAGCTATGGTTTTAAGCCGCACGTAGTAGAGGGCGAGCTCATAGCCGTTTTCCTGACATATTTCCAGACTTCGTGCTGCTACCATATTTATTTTGACAGCATACACTTTGCCTGATTCAAACCCGAAACCTCATGCATTTCAATATTTATAATAAAACTAATTTTCACCCGCGGCTTTTCTCGCGTAAATGTAGGATAGGTTAGGTTAGGTTTGTAAAAGTTATTTTTTCTGGATGAAAGGTACCCTATGTCCTATTCTGTACCACTGACAACATGTATGCAAAATTTCATGTTGATCGGTTGAGTAGTTAAGGCGTGAAAGCGTAACAAACAACCAAACAAACAAACTCATTTTCGCATTTATAATATTAGTTAGGATATCAAGATTTTTTATATTTAGAGTTATATGTAATATTCTTGAGTTAGTATTGAAGGCGTATTCCATGTGTGCAGGTAGAGTGTTTCTATTTTAAATTATTATTTTACTTCGTCATTATTCACTATGACAATAGGCTCGCCCCTCATTACCTAAAACCATACCTGACGAAATATTAGTCTATAATACATTTATGAATATTCCTTTGATGATATAGGGGTGGGACTATGGATGTGTTTATTATTCAAAATAAAAAGGCTGGATACAACTCTAAACGTTTTGTAAAAATCTTTTGTACATTACATCACATATCCGTCTAAAATGAATATAAATGAAACGATTACACCCATTTATAAAAAAGTTATATTTATAGCATTTTTAACAGTTATGGTATATTGTAACTTGCTCTATTACTATGTCCAAAGGGATATAATCATATTCGAGGTCGTATTTAAAAAAATCTACTCAGAACTCATACTGAAACAAGATCGTAATTCCCAAGACCAATATACTAAAAATGTAAATTTGTCACTAAATATTTACGCTTCATCAGCGTTTCGTAGCTTTTACGTAGCTCACGTTGCGATATACTTTTATGAGGAAGTCATGATCTATGCCATAAAACATCTTCACGTTAAAAGAAGGAATCTGCATCATCATTTTCCTATGTGCAAAATGACTAAAGTATTTTGAAGTGTAATAAAACGAAATCGGTGTTTTATTTATTATAATATATTAGCTTTTCTTGCGACCTCGTGCAATTTAAAAGAAGCTACTATCTATATTTTTATCTTGGCATCTAAAAGGAAAAAGATCTGCCCAAATCATACTCGACTTCTAGACGGCGTATCAAGATCAAACAGGAACCAGATTTTAATTTAGATCTCCAGCAATACAACTATGAAAAACTGCATTCAATTTCGTGCGGTAGTTTTTACGTGATACGCGTATAAACATATAGAAAAACAGATAGACCACAATTGGAAAATAACTGTTTTGGCTTTCATAGCTCTTATAAATACCTCACACATATTAAATAACCTCTTAAGTATTTCGGTCATCAACTACTTACAATTTTATTATACGTAGATAGATAATTATAGTTCCTATTAACACAAGTGACACGGTTTGTGTCACTTGTGTTAGTAGGAACTACTTAACTTCATATTAGTCGCAAACGGGCTTCTTTAGGAGGGTAAGCCCTTCTCATAGTGAGGAGACACCCGTGCCGTATGGCTTCAGCCATAATCCTACACGACAGCCCGGTGCGGATTGACAAACTGTACACATCTTCTAGAATATTATATAGAACTCTAAGACATGTTTCCGTTAAAGCGACTAGCGGTAGGTAACTATTTAATACGCACATAACTTCAAAAAGTCGGAGGTGATAATGGGATCAAGCTCGAGGCCTTTGCGTGCCAGTCCAACGATTTTCCACTAGGATATCGTTGCAAATGACTTACTTATAGTAAGTGTATTTATATTTATAGGTAAGTATGTAATTAATAAACACAGGATTATCTCGGCTTGCAATCACAAGGGGACGTGACGCGACATGATTATGTTCCAGTTTGTCAGCTTTATGAGTCACTGCCATTCGTCAACTTGAGCCTATGTCACGTAAAAGGAAAATGTTTATGCCATAATAATATGTGTTTATTAGCTTACATATTCATATTCCTATACAGCACGAGACTACTTCAACCATTTAATGTATTTCATTCCATAATTAAGTAAAATAATAACAACATCTTAGTAACAATTCTGGGTGTCAAACTACAGTGGTTAGTGAGTATACTATATTTACATAGGTAAGTTGCTAGGTTCAGCCAAAATGTTCAGACTATAAGAAGATACCTGCAAGAACATACTATACATATATGTAGTGGGATAGATTACACTTTTATGCCTATAGGTAAAACTTTTCTTGACAATATTACAGATGATATCATACTATACTATTACTTACATGTTAAGCCGATTCCGGGTCGAATAATATAGAGGGACTCTTATTAATAATAAAAACATACATACATACATAGGTTCACGCCTGTTGCCCAAAGGGGTAGGCAGAGACTTATTAATAATATGTCTCATGAAAGCTAATTGAATACCTACAGAACCTTTTCGACCCAACGCCCATCGGTTCTGCGGGCTATGTGCCCTGCCCACTGCCACCTCATCTTGGCTATCCGGAGAGCTATGTCGGCAACTTTAGTTTTCCTGCGGATCTCTTCATTTCTGATTCGATTCTGCAGGGAAACCCCGAGCATAGCTCTTTCCATCGCCCTTTGCGTGACTTTGAGCCTTCTGATAAGGCCTATATTGAGCGACCACGTCTCTAAGCCGTAAGTCATCACTCGCAACACACACTGGTCAAAGACTTTCGTTTTGAGACACTGCGGTATATTGGACGAGAAGTTAATATGTCGTAGCTTCCCGAACGCTGCCCAGCCGAGTTGGATTCGACGATTGACCTCTTTCTCGAAGTTGGACGTACCTAACTGGATCGTTTGTCCCAGGGTATACACACTTGTCTTGTCGACAACTTCGAGAGTAGAGTTCCCAACCTTAATAGGAGCGGGTATGACATATACCTTGAACATGATTTTCGTCTTGTCCATTTTCATTTACTTACTTGTCGGGAAACTCTACAGAGGCCATCGAGCATTATGCCGAGGTCTTCCATGGTCTCAGCCATGACCAGCTCAGCTCATCAGCTCTTCCTATTACAATTTATAATTATGTAAAAATATTTGGCTAGCAACATGTTGCACAAGATAGGACAAAAATTAAACCGGGATGATTGTAGCTAGTTATAAATTCGGTTGAAGTTTAGGCACAAGAATACAAACTAATATGTGAAGTTTAATAAAAGCTTGTAGACAACGACACATGATAATGAAAGCTCAACTGCGTATAAGTTGCTTAGTAAAATAAAGCTAACATAAAGTCGCTGTTTAATTAATATGTATCTGATATACTCGGTACCTATTATATGTAATATAAACATAATTTTATAATATTATTTACATAACGGTGTACACCCTAGATAGTTCTTTTGTACGTGATGGGACAAAACAACTCCACTTACGGTGAAATAACACAAAACATGAAAGTTTCGATGTCGTTAAAACTAGCAATATTTGTTTTGGAATCGAGAGTTTAAAACAAGTAGGTACACGGCTACCTAACTGTTTTAGATTATATCTAGGTTATATAGTAATCGTGGATTTGTACATGTTAGGTAACACTCGCTAGTATAAAAAATATTCTTTTATTTAATATATATAATAATAACACAATTATCGGACAGGTAGACAAGTAAGGCTAACTATAAGATTTTCTATCCCTCGGAAACAGAACGCTATGTGCTTTTCTGTACCAAGATAATCATTAAAAAATTCATGGTGGTCGATCGAGTAGTTAATGCGTGCAAGCATCACATTCGCATTTATAATATCAGTAAGCAAGTTAAGTTTCTTTATTGTACCGAAGAAAACATGAAAATAATAAGATACAGTTCGCAAACAGTTGTTTCAGAATCCACACTTATTTGACTTCAAATGAGGCTAACCTCAGACCAAACAACAAATAGATTTTACATATTCAAGCTGCTTTTAATCGTTAATGGTTTGACTCAAAATCCTGCGGTATTTCTTGTGCTGTAAAGGTTTATAAAACGAATGGCGAAATGTAAATATTCCAAGTTCCCATTGTATAATTAAATATCTTGGAAGATCAACACAGAAATGTTAATTGGAAAGTGTTGAAATTTATGTGTAAATGCTTTAATTTGTATTAAGGAATTGTGGCTCGCGAAGCAGTAATACCAGCTTTACATAGATTAAATCATTAGATAGGTTACATTTTGTAACAAAATCTTAGATCTGTTTATGTTTTAAGTCTCAACGACATTGATCACGGTAGTGAATTTATCATCATAATTATTAAATTATATTAATAATTATACACTAGTGCGTATTTGTCTCGAATATAATTCTTTATGCGGACGCTCAGATGATCTTGACATTTGTCATGATTCATTCAAAGTGTTTAAGCGAAAGATAGTGCAGAAAATGCTGTGCTAGATCTCGTTGACTGTTGTTGTTTTTTTATTTCTATTTTGTATATAATAATTATGTCTTGTTAAATTTGTATTAAGTTCTTAATTTATGTTTAATTTTTATTTTTTATAATTCTGTACAGAAAATATTGTGTACATCTATAATAGATATACCTACATATAAGTTTTTATTTTCAGCTTCTTATGTAAACCGATTTTGTATATGTATATTGTTGAGGTACCTTAAAATAAATAAATAAATTATAGATGGTGAGAAGTTGTAATACACCTCTACGTTTACGTCAGACGAAAGACTGTATGTATTCATTTTTGACCAAACTTTACTTGTTTGTTAATCTACAGACACGGTCACTTTGAGTATGACATTTTTGCGGTTTTAACGACTTACGATTATCAAATACTTGGCCGTGTCAAAATAGCGTGCACCACACACTATACAAAGAGGATTGCTTCATAAAAATAAAAAGTAAACATTTCTTTGGCATTTACTTCATAAATACTTTTGTAAAGTCCCTTGCGACACAGAAATAGATCTCTGCGGAATATAGCTTTAAAAAAAACTTATTTTATATTTAAATTAATTACTGTTCACAGGATGATGCAACTCAATCCTAACTAATATTATAATGCGAATGTGACTTTATTTGTTACGCTCTCACGCCCTAACTAGTCGACCGATCATCATAAAATTTTACATACACGTTGTCGGAGGCACGGACATAGAGTACCTTGCATCCCGAAAGATCTAAATTTATTGAGAAATTTACGTTCAAACGAGCGAAGCCGCGGGCAATGTCTAGTTTATATATTCTATTGCAAAGTTTTAATTTTATATTAATCCTAATTTTATTACATCTAATAGAATATAATACAGTAATTAAATTATGATAATAGTTCCTGCTATTCTCCGATTTCATCAAACATTCACTACTTGCAAATCTATCACAGAAAAAGTACAGTAAAAAGATAAATAATTTATGAGCTTCGGAACTAGCATAGATTTTGTACCTTTTGTGATTGTATCGTTACAGATGCATTATTCAGTGTCACAATCTCGCCCGACTATACATCATACGATTTCCTTCCATTATCCTCTCCGTCAGCATCTGTTATTGTCGCGATATACGCCAAAAATCGTGCTCATGCAGAGATATTTGGAAATTTGGTGATGTTTGTGGTGTCATATCGTGCTTCTTTTTAATAGTATAGTTTCAATTTATTATATATATTATATTATTTAATAATTTAATGGTTTCAATACATGTTTGATTCTAATTATGCTGTAGCAAGTTCTACCCATATAAATGATCGTTAATCTAACCTATATTAAATTCCAAGATAGTAATGATTGCCTCTGTAAACTAGGATACAGTTAACGTTTAAATACATGTAAATTATGACAGAGGGAAAAGACAGTCGATGAATGTATTTGCACACGCGATCTCGATAAACCGTTTGTCGTTTTGCCAACTAAGCTATACATGGTTGTAGAACCATGTATAGCTTAGTTGGCAAAACGACAAACGTAGGTACTTGACGTAGGTCAAGAATAGAAATTAGCCCCTTCGTTTTATACCCAAGACCATGGTAAGCGGCATCTATGGTACCTATAGTTGTAAAAGTATGCGATCAATTAGTACATATACCAAATTATATAATACTAGTTTTCACCCGCGGCTTCGCTCGCGTAAATGTAGGTTAGGTTAGGTTAGGTTTGCAATTCATGCTGGGGAGTCCCACACGCCCCGCCGGTGCTGTCCCCTAGCCGGCGGATAGTGAATCAAGCATTTTTCCTGGGTACCAAAAAAAAAATAAAAAATTAGGTTTGCAACAGTTCTTTTTTCTGGATGAAAGGTACCCTATGTCCTGTTTTGTACCCCTGACAACGTGTATACAAAATTTCATGTTGATCGGTTGAGTAGTTAAGGCATGAAAGCGTAACAAACAAACAAACTCATTTTCGCATTTATAATATTAGTTATGATAATTATTATAGCATTTCCCATGCTAAGGTACAACGTAAATTATAACAGAGGGAAATAAATGCTTTAAAAGCAATCCCAATTTTGGGGAAGTGTATATAAATAGATTTTTTTATAATTTCCATAGACTGCGATAAAATACGTAATATCTTTTTAAAATTACTCATTCTTTGCAAAAAATCTGTTGCTACACCTATACAAGCGCAAGCTTAGGAAAACTAATACCGATTGAATATTAAAATAATATAATATTCTACCACATACACACAACACCATCTAGCCCAAACTAAGCAGAGCTTGTACTATGGGTACTAGACAATGGATAAACATACATGTATACTTTTTTTTGTAAATACGTACATATTATACATAGAAACACCCAGACCAAGACAAACATCCATTTTCATGCACACAAATGTTTGACTTGTGCGGGAATCGAACCCGTGACCTCAGGCGCGGCAGTCGGTTACACCAACCACAACGCCATCGAGGCCGACATATTATAAATACAATCCTTATAAGTTCCCACGCACGTAATAATGATGTATTATAATTATGTAAATTAAATGCTTAATTACATAAAGTAATATTATCTGTAGTTTAATTATATAACCACTGTGAGAGTATCTACATTGTAATTTTAAACATAATAAACATATTTCAAGCTGGTTGATATTGTTCGAAAGGCAATTGTTTTTAATGATACCAATTTGTGGTAACATTCAACAACAACTTTGGGGTTACGAGTCATGCCTGTAATAGATTTGGTGTTTTCAATTCCAACGTCTTTTATCATAAGTATTCTAAGATATCGCGAGTTTGGCCCATAATGGCCAAGTTCAGGCAGTTTTGCTTTTTTATTGTGTCTTTCACCAATCATGGCGTAAAGTTGAATTACGACATTATATTTTTGTGCACTTCCTCGAATAATAGAGACTTCTTGTCATGTATAAAAAAAATAATGTTGCTTAGTTTATATTTACACAGATAACAAGGAATATAATTATTCTAATTTCAAGGTCCTGCTTTTTACCTGAATATCTATTTATGATTCATCTTTAAAATAAATATTATAAAACAAAATTCACCGCCGCGACTGTCTGTTCGCGATTAACTTAAAAACGACTGAACGGATTGTCATGCGGTTTTCAGCAATAGTCAGAGTGATTCATGAGGAAGG
The DNA here is from genome assembly GCA_963564715.1 of Catocala sponsa. NCBI lineage: Eukaryota > Metazoa > Arthropoda > Insecta > Lepidoptera > Erebidae > Catocala > Catocala sponsa. The sequence continues at coordinate 9,641,717 of OY751345.1, read as the reverse complement.
TTTAGGTGTATAATTTGTTAAGGTTTTGTATGTACTACCCGTGCGAACCTGGGGCGAGTTACTAGTTAAAATATATCAAAGGTAGTGGTGTATTACATCCACATTTCACCAGTTCATTACTATTACATACTACAGGAACTAACAAGTAAGAACTTCAAACGAAACAGAGTTAGGGTAGGCTAGTTTATTACCTGTGCGGTCCCCTAGCCGGCGGATAGTGCATCAAGCATTTTTCCGGGGCACCAAAAAAAAAAAAAACGCCTACTTTATTACCTTGTACTAAACACAGTTTTAGACTCCGTGCTGCTACTGAAAATTTCGTAACAGAAAACTTAATCAAAAAATCGACCTCATGCATGGAAGCCAAATACATTACTTCCGAACCAAAGAGGCAGTTAATTAAAACAATTTTAAATCAGCGTATTTTATCCTCTAGATTGTATACAATCATCTACATTTATACTTATTACCGTCTCTAAAACAAAAGGTTTATTTTACTTCACAATGGGATTGGGAGAGCATCTATATAGCTTTCGTGTCTATTTTAAGTCACCCTACTTCCATCTAACAAAGAAGTAATTGGCAAACGTCAGGCGATAACAATATCCGTCCGTCGTTAAGGAAGTACCCTCACTGGACAAAGCGAATTAACACAAACCTCCTAAATGTTTTAGACAAGGACAATGCTCCGAAGTTGTAAATGTTGTTATTTATTTTATGTACGGAGTTGCGTGAGGTAAGTTACCCACATTATCACCATGGTAATGACTAGATAAAGGTAAACAAAATATATATAAAATAATATGAAACTACCCTTTTTTATTATAAGTTCCTAAAAACATTTAGCATTAATTTAACACTATTTTTGTTCTTGTTAATTTACACGTTTAAAACTTTGGTTTCTGCTGGGAATCTGCGCGAATGCTTCATAATATGGTTCATATACACCTGAAATTTGGCTTATCGAGGGTCTCTCAATCGAAGTGTTGCTTACAGAGGTGACTACCGCTTTTGGTTTGCCCAGAACTTGGTAGACTTTGACTGCGAATTGAGTTGTGAGACACCGAGGCGTTTATACTGGATTGTTGGACGACTTCAGCTGCCCACTTTATAATGGCTCGCTTACACTGGTTTATTTGCCGACTTCGGCATGTAATCGTTCTATACTGCGTCCTATTATTAATCATTACAAAACTCATCAACTAATCAGAGACTAGATAACATTCTATATTCTGACATAGAAACTAGGGCACAATCTGATTTAATTTAGAAACTCGTCCGATCCCAACGCCAAAGTTGTTTGTCTGGGGTTTGTATACACTGCTTTGAGATTGAAATCGTTTGAGCTGCGATGATAAATCTTTGACTAGAACAAACATTGAATGCCCTGTACTAAACAATACGGTTCTAATTAGTTTCCAATAACTAATTAGTCACTTACTTAGTTTTATTTCACTGCCCTAGGGTTGATAACATGCGAGTAACTCCCTTAGTATCATAAGACACGATAATCGCTTGCCAAAGTTAGTACTTTTACAATCTTGCTGTCTTGTTAGTATAAAAACTATATTGTGTTTACATTAGAACTAGTGGGAGATTTGTTGTCGAACTGCTAAACATACCTTCTAGCTAATTTAGCTCAGTGTTCTATGTTACTTACTTAGTTTTATAGTTTTTACTAACTTTGGCAAGCGGCAACTTGTACTAACTTTGGCAAGCGATTATCGTGTATTATGATACTAAGGGAGTTATTCGCATGTTATCAACCCTAGGGCAGTGGAATGAAAGATGTAAGTATGTATTGGTGTAACCGACTGCCACGCATGAGGTCGCGGGTTCGATTCCCGCACAAGTCAAACATTTGTGTGCATGAACATGGGTGTTTGTCTTGGTCTGGGTGTTTCTATGTATAATATGTATGTATTTACAAAAACAAAGTATATATGTATGTTTATCCATTGTCTAGTACCCATAGTACAAGCTCTGCTTAGTTTGGGCTAGATGGTGTTGTGTGTATGTGGTAGAATATATTATATGTGTAACTAACTGAAGTCTTATTCACCGGGCATACCGCAGCAACAATGTTGCTTCTCTTACGCTAATTTCCTACAAGAGACTGGTACTTTTTTTGGGTGAGCTGATTCATATTAGACAGTCACAAAATAATTGGTACCGGCAAGGTCTACCATTCCTCAATAATTGAGACATATCGAGCGGAACTTGCACTATGAATAAAATTTGAATTCAATAGTTTGATCTACACACGTATGTCAAACAATATTTGAATATTGGAATATCTTTACGTAGCAATTGCAAATCGCTATTTAAAAGACCACAGAGGAGAAAAGGATTTAATCTAAAAAATATTATATCATTCGATAATTTGACAATCAGTATTCGCAAATTATGGCATCTAGTTCGCATAAGACTAAACATCTACCTCTAGGTATTTTAAATAGAGGTATGCAGTTGCTACAGTAAATAAACATTCGTCTTCTTCAAAAGTTGAAACCCTTATAATATTAGTTAGTATCCTAATATTATAAATACGAATGTAAGTTTGCTTGTTACGCTTTCACGCCTTAACTATTTGACCGATAATCATGAAATTTAGCTTACACGTAATCAGGGGTACAGAAATGGATATACAGTACCTTTCATTTAACAAAAGTACTGTTTCCGAGCAAGCAAAGCCGTGGGCGAAAGCTTTTGATTGATATTTCGTTCCTAAGGCGGGTAATTACACAGCGTGTATATACACTTTACATTTCCAAAGGACTGCGTAACCATTGCATTCACGTATACAACTCAAACTGTTTTTTACGCATCCAGCTCCAGCTCTGTGAGACGCTTTTTTTGACATTCATGACAGACGTAACAACTACACTCAACTATAAGTGGCGTTCGGAAACACAATCTGTAAGACAATGTTCCTTTGCTTTTTTCTTTTTTTTTCTGTTTTGTTGTGTAATTTTCACATGCAGTGTTTTGTAGTATATCATATGGTTATATTACACTAATTTTTTATAGACTACTATATATACATGTATATATTTATATACACTTTTATGTATGAATAAATATAGTATAAATAAATATATTGTTTAAGTTTATATTTATTATTTTTATCTCATGTTTTATATGTTTTACTTTTTTATGCATTGATCTATATTAATAAATTATTGTTAGTAGGCCTGCGAGAATACCAGCGTTGCAGTCTATACTGCAACAATAGCTGACGCAGTTTCCTAATTTGATCTCCATGTACCGTATTCGGGTTAATTGTATTATCTAATATTGTTTTTAAAATTATGTATATATGGAGATGCAAATAAAACATTTTTCTTTTCTTTCTTTCTTTCTTCTAAAATTATTATTAAAAGCTATCTTGGGTTTACCACAAACAATTTGCTGGCAATCTATAAAATAGGGAACAAATTGAGGAATAGCAGTGACACAGAATCGTCAAAGGCAAATGATTCAGTTTCGTATCACGTCCCGCACGTGATGGTGAACCAACGTAATTTAGTGTAGGTGTCCGCTGAATTAAATAAACCATTTCGCCGCAAATATTTGAATTTTAAATGATCCTTATGAACATTTCATTTCAGTCATGAATTCTAATTTGGTACATACCAAACTGTTCTTTAAATTTAGTAATTTACAAGTTTCAAAATTATGTAAAAAAATGTTTTCCAAATAAATAAGGCGGTAAAATCTGTAAAAAGTAGTTAAATATCAATGTTCTTTAGAATCATGTCTGTTTAAATTGCAACCTACTAAGAAAATTAAGATAAACTATTCAAAGAATTACGAATCAGTGCAAACTGTTGATTGTTTTAAATATACGTTACGTAGTTAAAGTATAATGCCGCATGCATAAACGCACGTATAATCGTAACGTACTGCAAATAGGAATAACATGAAAATTTTATTCCTATATGAAAGGGGTTCCGTACCCAAAGAGTGCCAACGGTACCCCATTACTAAACCTCCGTTGTTCTTTCGTCCGCCCGTCTATCCGTCCGTCTGTCTGTTAGCGGGCTGTAACTTGTAACTTTGTCTAATTTTCAACTCCACTTATTACGGTTCATAGAACCATAATAGATGAAGTTAAAATTTGTTTGTTTTTCAGTCGCTGCTAAAACAACAAACAATAAACTTCATGTGCGAATTCGAGTCTTACTTGACCGGTTATTTAAGGATATAAATGCATGCATAGCATGTCAAATTATGGTTTGAGCGTGTCAAACTATAGTTTGAAATGCTCATAATTATATTTACGATTGTACTCAGTTCATTTTAGCTAACTTCAAATCTAATTCCGATTAGCCAAACATACAGTATGTATTTCATTTCTAATATTAAATCAGGCGTGTGTAGTGATAGGCATTTGGCAAGCATTCGGACCAATTATACCGCCATAAATAAAGTGCTGCGGTTCAATGACAAGGGTCTGTACTATGTAACTAACATACACACTAGCAATGTAATTATATAAGTCGAACTAAAATAGCGACGTGATTTTATAATAATTTGAAGTAAAATACCTAAGCATTATTGAGAGAGTAGATACAGTCAGCCTGTAAATAGAACCTACTTAGGAAGCTTTTGGTTTGTCCCGAGGAAATATGAAGACGTTACATCCGACTATCTGGGACTTCCAACAATGCTTACCAACTAAATCTCCACCTCCTGAAGGTACACCACCATCTCTTTGTTTTAATATGAATGGATAAACTAAACTAAAACTGCTTTGGCGATTCATCCATTAGAGATTACCAAACAGAACTGCGGGTGTAGACCTGGAACCGGAATATTATGTCTGGGATAACGAATACATGTTTAGTTATTCTTTCTTGTTGGTTATAGAGTTTATTTTGTGATACCTTTCTCCAATACAAGATACAGCAGGCTTATCTTGTGTGTGGGGGCCAGTCAGTACAGACCGGCGACACTTCGACCCAGTGGGAGCAGGCTTACTCAAATATATCTGTATCGTACTGGAGTTTCAATATAGGAAAAAAAATATAAAGCATTAACAAACAAAACTAAAATCTTACTCCAATATTTTACCGCCACATATTGGATAAAAATCTTGTTTCGTCGTGTATTGAACCAAGCTCAGGAACAGATTGGATTTTTATTTTGTTCCGATGCTGACTTCCAGTTTCAGAGCAGCCGAAATGTGAAAGATAACTTAATTTATGGCTGCAGACATCGTAAAATTATATTTCATTTACTTATAGTACGTACGTTTACAGAAACAATAAATATTAATTTTGCTTTAAGTTTCATTGATAATAATAAAAAAAACAGTTACCTGCATACATTTTTACATGTTGTCACGCTTATTTTCCAGAAGGTGTAGGTAGACCCACCTTTGGCCCACCCATCATGTCCCACTTAATAGCAGGCCTATTGGCGTTACTGGGTAGATATCCAGACTTGGTAGTGTTGTTAAGATTTTATTTACAGAAAATCTCGTCAGCACAATTAGACACGACACAATACACAATTTACAATAAAATGCTTTAATATAAATACTTATATAATGTTATATATATGTCGGATATGTAGAGTGTGTGCGTCAGTAACACCATCGACTGATATAATGCGGGCGTACAATAGGGTGATCGAGCAAAGTGAAACAATAAGTGTACACTGATCACTTTTATTGTCTTCACAATAAATTACCACGAATGTCTTGCACGAAACGAATGACAGTTCCTAGCGAGGAGGTCCGCACTCGACGACGGTAGAAAGATCCGTCGTATATAGCATGCGCCTTTCTTATGTAGGCGCTGTCGTAGCACGAAGTGAGATGCGTGATGCCGTCATCGCAACAATGCTGCCATATCTCGACTCTCGCACCGCGTTTCGTAACTGTACTAATGACCGTCTCCGACATATATATGACATTATATAAGTCATATATATATATGACAGTATATAAGACACTATCACTACATCACTATCACTATCCTAACTAATATTATAAATGCAAATGTGAGTTTGTTTGTTACGCTTTCACGCCTTAACTACTCGACCGATCACTAGGAAATTTCGCACATAGGGTACATTTCATCCAGAAAAAAGGACTGTTACTATCATAACCTACATTCATGCGATCGAAGCCGCGGGCAAAATATAGTATATTATAAAACAAAGTCCCCCGCCGCATCTGTCTGCCTGTTCGCGATAAACTCAAAAACTACTAAACAGATTTTAATGCGTCTTTCTACAGTAGACAGAGTGATTCATAAGGATCATAAGGTTTAGGTGTATAATATGTTAAGGTTTTGTACCCGTGTAAAATCGGGGAATTTCACTAGTATATTTGTGTTTTAACTACATTTAGCCACGAACTACTTTTTCATATGTCACATATGAAAAGGTAGTTCGTGACTAAATGTCACGAACTGCCTGAACCTTGCATCTAACATAAATGTAAATTCAGTAAATGTAACAAACTCACTAACTCCTTTGACGTTCATAAGTGTTACTTTGTGACCTAAGTGAGTAAATGATTTTTGACTTTGACTTTGACTTACAATATATGAAAATGCTTTGATAATTTGTTAGTCTAATTAATCAATCACATAATGATTACATTTTAGTAAATAAAATAAATTATCCGACATGATATCACTTAAGACTTTTATTATTTTAATCTTTTATCTCTTATCCGTTTCTCACCATAAACATAGGGTACTTAACAATAACAATCTGATTTATTAAATTACTAGTTTTCACCCGCGGCTTCGCTCGCGTAAATGCAGGTTAGGTTAGGTTAGGTTTACAACAGTTATTTTTTCTGGATGAAAGGTACCCTATGTCCTATTCTGTACTCCTGGCAACGTGTATGCAAAATTTGATGTTGATCGGTTGAGTAGTTAAGGCGTGAAAGCGTAACAAACAAACAAACAAACAAACTCATTTTCGCATTTATAATATTAGTTAGGATTAGGATTAGCTTTTGTCCGCGGCTTCACTCGCTCGGGAACAGTACTTTTTCTGCACTAAATGCACTGTACTTGTACCCTTGACAACATGTATACGAAATTTCATGATGATTGGTCTACTACATAAGGCGTGAAAGCGTAACAAACAAACTCACACTTGCATTTAGAATATCATTTAGGCTTTCAACGAAATAAAAAATCGATGTATTTCATCCATTTTTAAGAAATCTTTTATTGCATAAATGCTACTATAATCTTAATGATTTCCTATATGATAATCTTACATATTTTTAGTTTTCTTTTTTTTAATAATCATTTCTCAGGATCTAATTTAATTTGACATGTTCTTAATTATTTACTTCTTATCTATTACTATTCTATTACTGGAAATTACTTATTAATTAATTATTTTTATATTTATTGTACGGATTTGAACTGCCCTATTTATAATATATCTCACTTCATTGTTAGATACGCTTAATTGACATGTTAATTATTATATTAGATCCAGCATAATTTTAATATTCTTATTAATTACAAAACACATACATTTGCATGTCTGACCAGACAGAGCATGTTGAGTCAAATAAATTTATCTTTATCTTTATCATGGAGCACGTTCTTATTAATTCCATGTTAGCATCTTACACCCAGAATATTTGAAAGAGTAATATGGCGTATTCTTTTGACATCGAGAGCAACGTAATAAAATTAAATTCATTATTCATGGCCACGTGTCGACGTTTTTGTTGAAAAGGAAATAAAGTAATAAGACGTACTGATGATTAATTTTTCAATACGAACGGGGAAATGGTGGGCGTTTGTAACTTAATCATAATTGAAATGGAACAGAAATACTTATATGGATTGTTGTTGTTATCTAAGTGGTGTGCTTAAATGGAACTGCGCTGGACATGTCTGCTGCACGTCAAACGATAAGCCTATGGCCAAACTGCATAGACTAAGATGGCGAAATTTTTTTATTGTTTTCTTTGTTGTCCTCAGATGGCCTTGACAACTTTATATATTTAGATGGCGAGATGAGTTCTATTATTTCTTGAGTTTCCATGTTCAGTACTTGGGTAAATCTCCACAGAAACCAATGGTTTAGAGCTGTGTCAGGTATCGGTCATAATCTCACCAGACAAACGTTACAATGATGGGATCACTGTAACGTTTGTCTAGCCAAATTCAGCAGTGGTGACCATGGAAAACTCAAAGTTTTAAAACTGCTAAAGACCCAGGGCAATTTAATATGTCTTGGAACTCGCAACGGGTGTAATTAGAAGTAGGCATTTATATAGCCCTCCACTGGCATGGAATTTTAGCATAATATAATTATGTATTAAACTGTCCCACTGCTGGGCACGGGCCTCATCTCAGTGTAAGAAGGGTTAGGCCATTAGTCTACCACGCTGACCCAGTACGGGTTGGCAGATTTCACATATCTTCGAGATCATGGAGAACTCTTAGATATACAGGTTTCGTCACGATGTTTTATTTCACCGTTAGAGATCGAACTCAAGACCTCGGCGTGGCAGTCCAACGGTCTCCCTCTAGGTAATCAGTGCTTTTTATTTTAGCATACAATGGCATAATAATAATCTATGTTGGTTTCCTCTTTTTTTATACAACAATAGACCAACATGATATTTTAACCCGGTGATTAACAGAAGTCGAACATTGGCTCCCTTTTTATTCTGATAAATTTTAAGACCGACTTTGCAAAAGAAATGCCCTTTGTAGTAAAAGCAAAACCAGGAATGAAATACTTACAATAAAAATTAAATTACTCATAAAATCGATTTGTCAAGTTAGGATTTTACTATATTGAAAGCTTTTGGCTTGATCACATTTTCCAACAGCAGACTAGCACATTACTAAATATTTCATTTAGCTTCAAACCGAGTGGTTCACGCGCCGATGTTTTGCAATAACATTACGTAGCAGTTTGACGGCCGTCGCATTATGTTTGCTCACCAAGATGGCTTCTAGCTTTAATACATTTATATTTCCAATGGTTACCCCTTTGGAAATATACTATACTACTTACACACATATTATTATAGATACCACGATATAGCGGTTGAGCCTATAGCCGTCTGCTAGACACATAAGCAGACTCCTTGTTCCTAATAAGAATCTTCTAATAGAAAACCTCAATAACACTGCTCGTCCTAAGAATTGAACTTTAAATCTCACTTTAAGCCCTCCGAGGCAATCATAAACGGTAAAATTCTAATGTTCCAAAGAATACAATAAATAATTAAACAATAAAACATATTTTCAAATCTTTCTGTATGTTGTGTAATATTCTGCTGACATATTACACTTCGTATCGACTCGATTCTTGCTTTGAGCGTGAAATATTTTCAACCAGACTGGATTATCCTGTTGAAATTGAAGTATTGCTACACAAGCTAACAGAACAGAACATCTGTAGACATCAAATGTTATTACCACTAGCAAGTCTTCGCAATCTTACGTGAAAGAAATCGAATGTTATGTATGATTTTAGAAAACATTTTAAGTATATTCAAACTTAATCTTATTTCCTTTTGTCAAGTTATGTCCTGAAAAACAGGTTTATCCTAGTTCAGGTAGGCTTAAAGATAACCTTTTGAACTTCATTTATTTTGTACTAGTTTTCACCCCCGGCTTCGCTCGCGTAAATGTAGGTTAGGTTAGGTTAGGTTTGCAACACTTATTTTTTCTGGATGAAAGGTACCCTATGTCCTAATCTGTACCCCTGACAACGTGTATGCAAAATTTCATGTTGATCGGTTGAATAGTGAAATCGTAACAAACAAACAAACTCATTTTCGCATTTATAATATTAATTAGGATACACTATAAATTAACATAGTCTTTAGAATTAATTTTAATTTAAGCTTAGATTATTTAAGGCAAGTATGCTTTAACACTGTTGATGTAATATATATGTAGTGTAAGGATGTATTTTATTTTTCTGTCAATAAATAAAATAATTATTATTATTTGTTTCTCTCTCACGGGTATTATTATTATATTGTTTTAAAATTCATGTAGATGTTATATAGTAAAATAAGTTGGCGTATAAAAAGCAATAGCAGTATACTGTTAATAATGCTGGTCTAAGGGGCAGCGCACATTTTCCATTGCCAAATTATTAATTATCGAGTTTGCCAGTATTGAAATAAAGTCGAAAATCAATTAACACAACTATTAGAGAACCGACCACCGAGAAGCATAAAAGCGACTAGCGTCGATAGATAGCGAGCGATAACGCGTAATATTTCAAAACAAGCGGAGTCGATAATGGCTTGGCAGTAAAAAATGCTCTGCGCTTAGCTTCACTACATGTGCGCCTGCCCTTACGCTTGGAGGGAGGGCAGTTGCTTCATGTTTTATATCACCGGATGCACCGCGACAGGTGACGTCGGATCATCTCCCGTTAATATGATATACGAGGGCCCTCACATTTCATTTTAACACATATGAAACTCCTAATTTATTTTTATCGGGAAAGTGAAATGTTTCTGCCACATACTTCAGCTTAATATTTTGAGAATATGGAGAAGGTATTGCTATTTTTCGTGGTGGCGAAGTTACGACTGCTGTACTACTGCTGTCTTGGGTGTGATACCCGGGTCGAGTAAAGTGCAATTGAGTTTTAGTACGGAGTATGGAATTAGGTCTGGTAGACGATGGTAGGCTCGCCCTCTATTACGTGGGACCTAAAGTGATAGCTGGCAATGTGTAAAAGTATATAAATGGAGCAAACTACCTCGTTGATCCCGTTGCGAGTATAATACAACTCATCATTTTTTATTTTTTTTATTGCATTGGTGGCAGACGAGCTGCCCCACCTAATGGAAAGTGGTAACCGCTGCTCATGGACTTCAGCAATGTCAGGACACAGCAAAGCCGCTACCTACCGTGAAAGAAGAACTCTCTTTAAACCTCGTTTGAAGAAGGACGTATCATAATTATAGCGCTTGGGAAACACCGAAGCAGGCGGTTCATTCCAGAGCTTGCTCGTATGCGGGTGAAATGATCGCTGAAAGCCTACTTACATAATTCTGCCGAAATATAATCTTCTTAATAAAAAAAAGGTTGCTAAATATATTATGAATTAGTTGTTTAAAGTTAGGTATTAGGGCTTTACTTTGTAAAGTTATTTAAAATCTATGCAAATATTGCCACATTAAAACTTGAACATACCTAAGTAATAGCTATTTTTAAGTATGTTTGCAGTAAATTGTCACAGACCTTTAGTTTCAAAATTCCCGATTTAAATATTATTTTATCCCACGGGGCTGATTAACGGTTGCGGTCCATTTTGTGGCCGCTCAGGGCTTAATGAAAACCAAACTTGTTTGGGTACAATTTCACGTTTATTTTTGCACTAATTTAATGATCATAAGTCCTCGGTGACACATTACTAAATACGAATGCTGTTCATGAGTTGAATCGTGAATCGTTTCCCGGGTTGGATAAAGTTGTAGTAGCACGGATTATTTATTTTTTTGATAAATTGCTATGGGTATAACACGCAGTAATACTATTGCCTTATACAAAAAAAAAAGTACGTGCTCTCACGTAATGTGAGGTTATTACAGGGGAGTTGAAAACACAGCTAGTCAATTTGGGCATAAATATACCTCTGGCACAAATATACCTATGCACTGAGGATTAAATTCTGTGAAGGTGTCTATGCCTTCTTCAATATAATGTAATGTGATGTGCCAGCATATCCCCGATTGCCTAAACTCCAGACATGTATTCATCAAATATTTTATGGTGTTTGTTTAACTTTTCCTTTAGACTGGCCTCCACGACACGGGGAATCCTAGTGTGGAGACCAGAGATTTATCTGTTTTAGCTATGTATATTTTTTCTGAACAATAAAGATCATTATTATTATAGACCGACTTACGGTCATGACAGCCAATCTTAACGAAGACTAACCATCTGAATAAGAGTGTACGCAAGCACAAGTGCACAAATCTATTCACTTAACCGCATAGTTTGATAGGACCGAAATCCGCCGGGATCGATTATCTAATAATACTTTTGCTAAACTAGTTATCCAATTTGACGTCGATCAGCGGTTGCATATATTTTAACAAAAATGTGTATATTATAGACATATTTGTTAGATAATATGTGTTGCTCACATGTAAAAGAACAGGCCGGATTTTGAAACGTTAAACATCATAATATTATCCCATAGTTCATTGAGATGCGCGCACACGTTACACAAATATCGCCCTTATTCTAAATAATATTATACACATTGTTTTTAAAAAAATCTATGCATATTATGTGTGTTGACGGTGGGACGGTTATATTTTCCCTTTATATAAGAGAGATAAGATAATGAGATATTCTTTTTTTTAACCTGCATATGATTTTGCTTCAACCAATGGATGCCAAGTAACGGGCAACGACAACGAGGCCGGCCCAGGAGGAGATGGCGAGACGAGCTCGATGCATTTAAAAGGGATTGGCAACTCAGAACAAGTGATCGAGACAGATGGAAGTCGGAAGGGGAGGCCTTTGCCCAGCAGTGGGACGCCAATTACGCTTATAATAATAATAATGATTTTGCATCACGCAATATAACGTTTTGTGATCAGAGAGATAAAATATACTTAACAATTCAAAGTCAATTGAAATAATTTAGACTACCAATGTCCTAACTAATAGGTATTATAAATGCGAATGTGAGTTTCTTTGTTTGCCTTCACACCTTTACTTTGTCGGGGAAATATGTACAAAAGGACACAGGGTACCTTTCATCCTGAAAAAGTACTGTTGTTAACCTAACCTACATTTACGCGAGGGAAGCCCCGGGCAATGTCTAGTTGTAATATAAAAGAAAAATCGTTTTCACGTTTCAAAAGATAAAGTTCCTATTGTATGGCAAGGAAAACCTCAAACATACACAAAACATTTAATCTTAAAACATGCTCTAAGTTACATTCTTTTAAAATTTTGGCGTAAGAAGGCTGTTTGGAGTCATCTTTCAAGCATTCAAGTTCTCTTTCATAGTATCTGCAGCTTAATATCTCGTTAAATTAAAATAGTCCATTTTGTTCTGTCCTTAATCGGTAAACCAATAAACCATTATAAAATCTTAAAATTACTGCCTTAAGACTATAATTTTGTTCCCTTATAAATTACAAAGAAAATAAATATATAAATATAGTTCAAACTCTATTCGTTGGAGAAAGCTATAGTTGATAATTATTATATACCGGGTCCATATTTGAAATTTATACAAACTTACTTACATATTTATACAAACTTTCGTAGAAGTTACATCATACCTAATCCTTTTTCATATTTATGTCTAGTATAAGTCGGCAAATAAGTACACGTTAATTAAAGCAAAAACTCGATTCAGTACCAGAAAAAATATCATAAACTATTTTCCTTATAACTGTTTGTAAGAGAATCAAACTTAATAAACTGAACAGCCACAGGAATGTCCTGGCGAACAAAACAAAAATCTTTAAATGAAATAAAGAAAAAAAAGGAATATCCTGTCGCAAACACATATTTCCTAATAGAACCTTTACAAGCAAAAGATGTAGCTTTTTGCATACTATTTTAGGGCATTTTTGCCACAAAACTTTTAGGTGGCGCCAAAATTAATATGGCATGTATAGAAGTTTAATACTAAACTATGAAAGCAAATATTAGAGTTAACACATAGCTAATACCAAGCAAAACACATACAGCAAAGGTATGATAAACCAGAATTATTCATTACTAGCTTTTGCCCGCGACTTCGCTCGCGGCTTCGCTTGCGTTAATTAATATAATTCAATCATGATTCGAAAGACACGTGGCGCCATCTATTATCATAAGAACGTTTTTATTGTTTTCCTCGGGAACAGTAATTTTTTTCGGATGAAAGGTAGCCTATGTCCGTTTCTGTATACCAGACAACGTATATGCAAAATTTCAGGATGATCTTCAGTGGTTTAGGCGTGAAAAGGTAACAAACAAATAAACTCATTTTCGCTTTTATAATATTAGTTAGGATTAGACCGAGATTATCAATGACTGATAATTATTCCGTGTAACCTTAATTGCGTCCACATAGCGTGGTTGCAGCCCAACAGCAATTATTACAAATGTCCCTAACCCCTATTGTCCTGAGATAATAATCTCATAAAAAACAATGGCTCGTGATGATTGTCTACGTTAACACGTTTCTCTAAGCTATCTTGTTTGTTCATATTACTTTCTTCCTTTTGAAACAAATAAAGGATCTTTTTTCAGAAAAGGACATTAGATTCTAAGTTAGGAGTTTTGATAGCTCGTTATGTGCAAAATGTTATTATTAGTGATAGTTTCGGTTATAGACAGACTTAACACTTTAGTCTCACTGCCAAGGTATCGTTTAGAAAAAATAAACGTCAACCATCGTATGTATATTGTACGTGTACTCAGACTCAAATGTAAGTATTATCATACGTGTTATGTACTCAAAAGTTCCCGGTGTATTAATAAAACAGTATTTTTATCCTCGCCTGGCAAAATTATTCCACGCCGTCTTATAGTAAAGACGGAGTAAATGAATTACTATTGTTATTATTTATTTTGCTCGTCAAAATGACCACACTCCACCGCAACCGGTAAGCAGTCGTATGGTCTAAGAGCAGTGGCCTCCACACCGCCCTCATAGCAGCCGAGGCGATGTAGAGGTCTCTACTTTGACGGCCTGAGAAGGTGCTTTTTCACGCCCCGATTTAAAAAGTATTATAAGCTGCTTAATAATAATATGTCAGTAGAGTTTGATTTGATAACTAAAATGTAGACCAAAAATCGGAAAAGAAAATCTCGAAATAACATAAGCTACTTATTAGAGCGCAAATCGAAGCGTCAGGCAATCCCAAAGGGAGCTTAATTGAAATCCACGCACCGCTCAGGTCTGAGTTATTATTCCTCCGTTAGGTGAAATATAATCCGTGATCGACTATCGTAGATAATTTTCCTTAATTATTAATTTACTCTGTATATTATACAACAGTCAAGTCAAGTATTTTTATTGTGGACTTTAACTGATCTTTTGCCCGCGATTGAATTTCGAAGTACCCATCTAAAATCTTTCTCTGCATGTAAGAAGTAGCTGATCTACACACATAATAAGGTAAAATTGCTTAGGTATTCCTCTCCGACTTTTCTACTATTTCTTGTTATTTCGGCTTCTAAGCGTCGCGACGTATTAAATATGTATAATACTTCTCATTATTAATACTCGACTTCTAGGTGCCGTATCAACACGAAACGAGGACCAGATTTAAGTTAAAATTTCTGCAATGCAACTGTGTAAACTGCATTAAATTTCATGGAGTAATTTTTGCATTATGTGCGTACAAACATAACTCTACTTAAGATCTCTCACATTATATTTTCTTAAATATGTACATATATTTTATTATATGTATAAATTGTCGTTCGTCCAGCATTAATCCAAGGTGAATAAAATTATGATATCATGTTCTATCCAGTTTTATTGTAGCAATCTCTTATCAGCAGCACCGTGTCTAGTGATATGCCCAGTAGATGGCAGTAGACTCGTCGTGTATTCCGTAAATCGTAAAAATATCTAAATGTATATAAATTTATATGCGCCTACACCTTCTGAACACAGGAGTAAGTAATATGTTTTGCAGAAAAAATATTAAGTTTTATAAAAAGTGGTAGAACAAGAGTCCGTTAAGTATGACATCAAGATGGCACGGATAAAGGTTTTTATTATTCTCATTTGCGCCTGTATATTTTATGTATGTGTGGAAGGAAGACTAATACTAAAGGCGTAAAGACTAAATGATCACATATAGGCAGTAGTTCAACATTTTATTGGTACAAAGCAGGCCACACAGCCAGAGTGTAGCATAAAAAACTTTGTCCCAAGATTAGCTATTAACCATGTAATAAAGAAAGAAGGTACCGCGTTTCTTTAATTAAAATTGCAAGACAGTTAAACCTGACTAGTTGCATAAGAATCGTCGCAAATGAAATAGTGCACTCAGTAACCGTCTTCCATTTGGCAAACTTTTAAACTCGTACGGGTAATAATACGACTGCAGAGTCAACTTGCGTTTTGTTTAAATGTTTTAAAGCGCTGTATTATGTTTAACCTCGTTGGCGCAGCGGTAGTGCGATTGCTGTGCATAAGATTTCGGATTCGATTTCCGGATTAAGCAAAGTGTTATTGAATATATCTGACATGAAAATTTCAGTTGCAGCAAGGGTTTGGATTTGAGCCTCCTAGAAGGAAATAGGCTCAAGACCGTATTCCTATCTCTACGCTACCTAGGCAGTCAGCCCACTTTCAGCTACACTTTTATTATTCATCTATACAAATAAATAAAATTGACGTGTCTATAATGTCAAATAACAGCTTTTTACTTAATGCATATAAAAGTATATAAGGTACTTACATAAAAAAATCTATTTTAATAACTTTTTTATTTGTCTGTCTGTCTGTTTGTTCGTCTGTTTGTGTTGGCTAATCTCTGAAACAGCTGAACCGGTTTTGACGGGACTTTCACTGTCAGATATCGGATGTTATAAGGTGTAACATAAGCTACTTTTATTTTAGAAAAAAATTAGTATACTGCGGAAAAATTTAAACCAATGAAATACAAAAATATCCGATTCATCTATACATACAAATAAATAAAACTGAGTTGTCTGTTTGTAATTTCAAAATAACAGCTTTTTACTTGATACATATTAAAGTATATAAAGGACTTATATAAAAAAAACTTTATTAATTATCTTTGTCTGTCTGTTGGTCAGTTTGTGTGTCTGTCTGTTTTTCTGGCTAATCTCTGAAATGGCTGTACCGATTTTGACGGGACTTTCATGTCAGGGGTATACTAACTACTTTTAGAATCACCATAATGTTAAGCTGATTGGCAAAGACGTGTTACGTTTTATCACATCTCAGGTTACCATGTGAAGGTATAAATTTCAATTGGAAGGTATAAATCCAATCTTTAAGGTTCGTAAACATTTTACAGCAGGCATTACTTCGATATATTGTGACGTTTATAGCCCATCTCTGGATCTTAGTGCTGGGACGAGACAAAATTCTCGTCCGGGCAATTTCGCCATGCGTACGGCTAGATGACACAATTTTTCCTGTATAAATAATAATTAATAAATTTATTTATTTATTGAAACAGTACAATATATATTGTACACATAGTACATCAGCAGACGTAGACACTGGCCCACTACTACAATACTAGGATTCCCTATGCCGTGGGGTACTGGACCCCCTTCTGTAAGTTTAAAAGAATAATAAAAATATTTCATTTCGTGTATATTGTACTATTAATATTTTCTTTGTAACATAACTTAAAAGAATAATATAATAAAATATTAATTGAAAAAGATAATAGAAGATAGTGCGTGTGTGTGTGTGTGTGTGTGTGTATGCGTGTGTATGTGTTTGTGTGTGTGTGTGTATTAGTCAGTATATTTGGATGTGTAAGTTTGTGTGCGCATGATATTAAATACCAATGTTTAAGACATTCTCGGTACCGGCATAGTCTTGGTCGTTTTAAGGTGGAACGATGTCAGGTTTATTAATTGTATCATTAGTTTTAAATAATTTGTTGTATAGATAGGGACAACTAAAACTGTAAGATTGCGAGTAAAAGCAGAACGAGCTCTCATACCGATAGCTCCACTTAAGAGTTCTGTAAGAGGTTCGCGCTAGGGTCTTCGCAAGTTTATGAAAGCGTAGCAGTACCGAGGTAATGTGTCTCACGCGAAGGAGGTTACATTCTGAGTACAGAGCATTAGTAGAATATCTCCAGAGATTTTTAAACGCTATTTTTAAAAAGCTCGCTGAGTGCGTTCGAACTTGATAAGATAATTATGTTTTTTTCGATGCTCGCCAAGCAATGACACAATAAACTAAAATAGATTGACAGAGATATATCGATAGATATTCTGTGCGTATAGAAACGGAAATACTTTTCTGATTTCACTAAAAGTTATATTCTATTAGCGTCTGAAATCTGAATCTGAATACCATGGAAATGCATTACGGGATAAAATGTATCCTATTAATACATAGTACTTTTTATCTGGTATTCAAGATTTGGTCTAACGTCAACGGTTTACGTGTCATTTTTTTTTGTATACGGGACTTGTCTCTCTCGCGTTATAATGCCTATGTTGCGGGAGAGTTTACAAGCATTTAAACAAAAGAACGTCCAGACTCGGAGTTATTCTTTTTGAAGCACACAATTTTTGACGAATTTTGATCTTGAAATCGAACCTACATTACTAGGTGCAGTGACAGTGAAGCGACGAGTTAAACCACTACTCCGCCCATGCAGTGACTAAGTATCAAACATCCAAACATCTTCACCAACCTTCACTTTTTTGTTTAAGTATTTATTGTCAATGTTTAACAGCCAAATCGTAAGATTGACGCGTCAGCCCTAACTTTTGTAGTAACGTGAAGCTATTCATCAGTACTCTCTAGTCTAGCGTTATAGTTTAACTGGAATGGGCATCGTAATGATCAAATCCGTCTGCATTTCGCTGGTCCAATATTACAAGGTTCTATGTTACATTTTTGAAAAAAAATAGTTATGGATATTGCTTGGTTCTATATGTCATTTCTTTTTGTTTAGACTAATATAGTAATAGATGGAAGCACATACCACCTCACAATAGTAAATCGCAAATAGTTCTAAGTTACTTTTTAAGTTATTTGTACTGATATGCAAATTTTAAACCTCATTTCCCCAAAGAAAAAAAAAATAACATAGAACCTTGTAATAGTGAACCAGCGATTTGTTTAGTAATTTATACTAATATTATAAATAGGAAAGGTTTGATTGTTTGTTTGTAAGAATTTAACTCAAAAACTATTCAACCGATTTAAAAAATTATTTCACTATTAGAATGCTGCATTATCACCGAGTAACATAGACTATATAAGGACTTTTACTAACATAACCTAACCAACTTTTAAGTAAGTGAAGCCGCGAGCGAAAGCTAGTGTATACATTAAGCATATACAATATTGTTTTATTTTTAATTTTAATATCAAGTAATAAGTTATATAATAGCTACGACACCTTTTACATATGAATTGTAAACGGTATTGTAGGTACTAAAATTATAATTGGATGGAGATTTCAAAAAGAAGCGGTGAGTTTCTTGCATGCATCTTCTCATAGACCTGTGAACCTAGTGACGAATCTCAATGTAAATTCAGTAGCTTACTACACTCATTAACCCAGAAACTTTGACGTTCATAAGTATTACTTTGAGAATTTATTATTTTTGCCTTTGACTTTGTATGACTAAGACTAATCAAAGTACACAGTATTTATATAAAATTAGCCAGCCCTACATATAAACCGATCTCAAAAATTTTATGCGATATTTTTATATGTATGTCTGAAAATGTTTACATTTCTTAATTAACATAATTGAAATACTAAATTTATTGCTTGCTTTACTTATTTATTACAATTTTCACCAATAAAATAGTATTGTCAAGACTTCCAAGAAACAAAGGCGAAATTTACAAGAACAAGCCACGTACCACATTGCTGTAACTGTCCATAGACAATAAATTATTGTATCTTGTTTGCTCGTCTTCGTAATTTATGTTCAAGATGGAATCAAGAAGGAAGTCATCGTATATTTTTATTGTTCGAGGAAAACTATTTCGTAATAAATTTTTTTTGACAATCTCTGTATCAGTTGGCTTGAATGGTCTATAGCAAGTTTTCGTTGTAACCCAAATAACACTGAAAATAATTTTATTCGTCATCTATCCTTATAGACTTGCTTGTACTTTCTGTTATTTAGATGCATAAATATATATTTTACTTCATTTATCAAATCCAAAGCTATTTGATTTGTTGTGTTAAAATTAAACTACACCTAGCGACTCGCCAAAGTTTCCTCATGAATCACTCTGTCTATTGGTGAAAAGCGCATGAAAATCCGTTTAGTAGTTGTTGAGTTTATAGCAAACAAGCAAACAGACGCGATGGGCGACTTTGTTTTATTATGTACTAGCTTTTGCCCGTGGCTTCGCTCGCATTAATTTAGAATTTTACAATCAATTCAGGTTGTACTCTGCTTGTAATAATATAATTCAATCATGATTCGAAAGACACGTGGCGCCATATATTATCATAAGAACGTTATTATTGTTTTCCTTGGGAACAGTATTTTTTTCGGGATGAAAGGTAGCCTATGTCCGTTTCTGTACACCTGACAACGTATATGCAAAATTTCAGGATGATCGGTTCAGTGGTTTAGGCGTGAAAAGGTAACAAACAAACAAACTCAATTTCGCTTTTATAATACTAGCTAGGACGTTAGGATTAGGATTAGGAAGTTAGGACTACGACAATGTGACTACGATAACCACACTTATTACTATTAAAAAACTATTATTAAACACTGTTTCTAGTTACTGTGTACTTCTGTTTAAGAGTTTCAAAATTATGTAATGGAAGTGTTTTATATATAAACAACGCGATAAAACCATATAAAGTATATAATAGTTTAATTTCAATATATAGGTAACATTCGCGTAAACGTTACTCCAAAAATAACTGATTATTAATTGTAAATATGTAGGTATATTATAAGTATCAATAGTTTCATTGATTGTCCTTTAATGTTCTTGCTTTGAAGTACTTAATTAAAATATTATTTCTTACTTTTTAGTTTAAGTGTGTACTATGTAGGTATAGTTTCGAAGACAATTCTTGTTTTTTTAAAGTATGTTTGTATTGAATTATTGGTAATTATATTATCGTACACAATTACACTAATATTCAATACTTGCTGTTACCCACGACTTCGACCGCGAGGATTTTAACTAAAAGTGTTTGTTCAGTCCGCAAATATTTCTGTATTCCTCGTATAGAAATACCTATGCTAAAATTAATGTCATTCTTCTACTTTGTGGGTCGATTTTAATTTATTATATAAGGATTTATATTGGACGGAGGTATATATATTAAAATTATTATTATTTTATATACATTTCCCTATTTGAATCGGATATTTTTCACAATTTCATTGGTTTTAACATTTTCCTGCGAAACCCTATTTTTTTTAAAAGCAAAGTAGCCTAAGTTACTCCTTGTAACATCAGCTATCTGCCAGTGAAAGTCCCGTCAAAATCGGTTCAGCCGTTTCGAAGATTATCTAGAACAAATAGACAGACAGACAGACAGACAAAAATTTTATAATAGTTTTTTTGGTATAGATACCTTATAAATTTTTATATTTGCATTAAATTAAAAGCTGTTATTTTGACATTACAAACAGACACTTCAATTTTATTTATTTATACAGAAGAATATAAAAGAAGTTATACTCGATCGTTATTTTGCTACAGGAAAGTAACTAATATTTAATTTCAACACAATGTAAAAATTGTTATGAAATAAATAAAATAAAACTATGACGTGGCAATTTAAAGTTTTGTTATCTGTGTGAAAGAACTATTATATTACATTATTTAATATGCTAGCAATACTTTTTATTAATTTTAAGTCTACAAAAATACATCTTAATAGTAAAGCATCATATTACCTATAATTATATTATTAATGTTATTTACGTGTCTAATATGTTAGCAGTTAGATAGCCTAGAATAATATTAATATTAATAGTATTTATAAAAATGCTAAGCAGTTTTTACTTTTTGTTGCCTTTGAAGTGTATATTAAAGTTTAAAAATCAATATATACGGGACACAATGTGTAGTTTTACGCATATACACCCGAATATACTGTTAAACTACTCAATAATATTACGTAACAGAGCCGATGAACTGCAAATAGTGAATCTGATCATCGTGTTGCGGAAGCTGTGGTAAGCCGCTGTAATCCTGCGAGTACACAGCAGGATCAACGTGGATTATTGTAGTTTCCTTATTTCGGTCAGCTTGTGGCCTTCTTGATAAAAATCAGATAAAGACACATTGTACATAAGGTGCACAGATGGCATTGCTGCCAGCGATCGCTTCGCTGCTTTCACCGCACTTCTAATCTCTCACAGGACAAAAATTATACTTTGCATTTGTTTAGTTATTAATCTATATATAATATATAAAGGAAGATGTCCTGACTGACTGACTTAGAGACAACGCACAGCCTAAACCGCTGGTCGTAGGAACTTGAAATTTGGAGAGCATGTGTGTTTTAATTTGTAGGGGTGTACTAAGAAAGGATTTTTTGAAATTTCACCCCTAAGGGGGTAAAATAGGGGTAAAGTTTGTAACGAAATTTTCTCATTTCTGGACTTAGCAGTATGAAAATTGGTACACAAGTTTTTGATTACAATTGAAAAATATCTGTGTAGGTGAAATGGATAAAGGGGCGGAAGGGGGGATAAAGTTTGTTTGAAAATTTTCTCACTTCTGGACGAGTACGACCCGAATTGATTGTCAAATTCTAAATTAACGCGAGCGAAGCCGCGAGCAAAAGCTAGTTGTATATATGTAAGGTCCCCCGCGACACAGGGCTTGATTCCTTATGCGTGCGTTATTCTTTTCAAATAAGAATAAGAATAAAATTAAAACCTGTGTGGTCGTAAGCATCTGCTGAGTTAGACTGAGATAACAACGCTTGACATCATACCTTTTATGTTTAATTCTCAGATTCTAAGACAGACATTTATTGATATCTTTACTACAGTTACAGTTCCGTGTTATTATTGAGACTTAATCCTAACTAATATTATAAATGCGAAAGTGAGTTTGTTTATTTGTTACGCTTTTACGCCTTAACTACTCAGTCGATCAACATGAAATTTTGCGTACACGTTGTCAGGGGTACAGAATAGGACATAGGGTACCTTTCATCCAGAAAAAAGAACTGTTGCAAACCTAATCTATTTTTTTTTTTACGTGGGGCAATGTTTTGACGCTTACCTCTCCGCGGGGCGACGGAGAGGTGAAGTCGGGCTCACCGGGGGAAAGATACCCCGGTAATACCGACTAAACCTACCACGGTGTTCCTCGACATAACCATAGATGGCGAGGCCACGCGAATCACTTTCACATACAATCGCGACCTCGCCATGGTTTCGCCGTGTGAAACGGCAGGCCACTACCCAAAACATACTTCCTCAACCGTCCCCCTAGAGGAGGGACAAGACACGATACAGAGGCGCACGTGGGAACACGCACGCCGCCTCTCGGACCTGGTGCTGATCGGGTGGCGAGCAGGCCCACGCAGCCCACCACCCCCAGGTCAAAACTCAGGGTGGCTGGAGGTCGTCTCGCGCCCTCCGGCGCCCGGTTCTGCGGTTGGGGAGAGGGTTTAAGCGCTCCCTCTCCCGCTCCACCACCTCCTTGATGGAAATTTTGCAAACCTAACCTAACCTACATTTACGCGAGCGAAGCTGCAGGTGATAACTAGTAGAGATATAAAATCGATTCTGAAAACGATCGACAAATTACTAGAGTTACGCTGAAACATAAGGAAGGCTAACTCATACAGAATCTTTTGATCATAAGGTTCAAAAATTGACAATAGCAACCCGAAATAAGGAAATTGACGGTGCCTTGGAAAGACGTTGGTGCTGCGCCTGAGCGGCCGTGTCAGATAGCCGTTCTATCGGATTATGAGGGTGAGTGAATAGAGTCTACATACATAATATATGTCTGCGCATATAATTATAACTGTTAAAATTACCGTCGCCGAAATTATGTATATTTAAATTGAACATAAGTTCCATTAAAACTTTTCTTGTAATTTTATATTTAACTTGGATATTACTTTAAGCTACTTTTGAATATATGAATATTGACAGTTACACTGATTAACTTCAGCATAATGTTTTGAACAACTAACTACATTAGTAAATTATTTAGAAATATTCATTAGTTTCGCAACTGAATAACGAAATTCATTAAAACAGTTAGCTATTAAAACTTTCATAATGACATAGTAATAATGACATAGTAATAATTAACAAATTAATTTTAATGGGCAGTGGCCATAAAGAATTATAAAGGATAAGATATATATATATATATATATATATATATATATATATATATATATATATATATATATATATATATATATATATATATATATATATATATTTTATTCTGGACACACACAAGTTTTACAACAACTTACTATACTTATATCACACTGTATGACAAAAGTAAAATAGGCACTAGAAGCATAAATTTGCAATCAAAACGTGATATCATCGTAATGTCACGTTTTTTGTGAAAACCGTGAGCACCGTAATCTCTGCGCGTGCGGGGCCGATTGTGGTGTCGCGTTTTCGATGTCAAGCACTTAACCGAAAGAGACAACGTGCTAACGCCATTTGACACCAATGTCTTGTCTCTTTTACTCATAATTCGGCACCCATTGACTTATTTAATGTCGCGTTTTTGTAGAAAATAGATCTCGAAGCGGCGGTCTCAAATTTCAAATAAAAACAAATACGTTTTTTAGAGATGTCACATTGTCATCGTAAAAAGGCGAATTATCTAAAAAATAAAAGTTGCACTGATAAGCACGGTTTGCTTACGATCGCTAAATGTCGTTGTGTGCGTTATACAAAAATCAACCGTATAGCATACGTGTTGCACGTTGATACATTCGCAAGTCGCAAATCACCTACCACACCGTAATTACTTAAAATTTGATTTTATGAAAATCTAGTGTGTTTATAAAGCGATTTCTATGATTCTTTTTTATTAGTTAGATATTAAAGTATACTTTTGATCGTGATACAGCTATGTATAATACGACTTTTTAAATAGTTTAATACATTTTGAACGAATACCTCGATTCCCAATTTTTTTTTGGCATTAGAAGTATCTTTTGTCCAGGATTAATAACTATAACTGTACCAAGTTTGATTAAAATACCTTCTGTAGTTTTTGATCTATGTGTGCACATTCAGACAGATAGACAGACAAAAAATTTACTGATTGCATTTGTGGCATCAGTATCGATTACCAAGCACCCCGCAATAGTTATTTTACAAATATATTCAATGTATAGAATTGACCTCTTTACAATTTTATTATAAGTATAGATATACATATATATTCGCCGAGCCCTCTCATTTGTCGAATATCCTTTTACCGTGACTGTATTATGCATACAGGGCTAATATTATTAGTTTTATACGGAACTTTACTCTCGTGATTAACAGATGCCTTTTTCTTTTCTTTGTTTTTAAGTTACTCCATACCAGATATCACAATTTTCCAAAGGTTCTTTTTAGCCTATAGAAATACTGCTATATTTTATTGATAGTTATTATGTTACGAATAAATACTAAGTCGGATTCAAAAACTCTTGAGCGCCTAAAGGACGCCGTAGTACAATTTTATAGTCAATTTTAACTTTTAACTAATCATCTTTACCATACTGTGGAATTCAGAATAAATGTCTCAGAGTACAGTAGTTAATAACCCATATTCATATTGAATAATACCTGCTACCAAAATTAACACATTTTGTGTAGATAACACAAAAAGTAAAACCCACGACCTTTTCGCATTAGTGCAGTTAGTAGTAGTAGTAGTTAGTTAGTAGCATTAGTAGTGATTAAGGCTTTACGCAATTTGTAGTAATTTTTCCGATTTTTGAGACTATTTTTAAAGGGTTATAGAAAATAGTCATATACGTCCACTTAAATAGTCGAAACGACATACTAACCTATGTTTTTTATTACATCCGTGAAATAACTGTAAATCTATGTATTTATAGCTATCAACCGTACGTGGAACTCGAGATCAACACGCCAGAGACATTAGAGGACTATTACAAGAGAGGCGAACTAGTGGTGCAGTCTGTTGTCAAGGAAACAGAAAAAGAAGGTCAGTGTCATTTATTTTACCTTTTTAAATCCTTACTAATATTATAAATTCGAAAGTAACTTTGTCTGTCTATCTGTCTGTCTGTTACCTTTTCACGGCTAAACCACTCAACCGATTTAGATGAAATTTGGTATAGATATAGTTCAAAACCTGGGGAAGGATATAGGCTACTTTTTATTGATGTAGGTACCACGCGGGCGGAGCCGCGCGCAAAAGCTAGTTACTTATATAATGACGTGGGTGGTACTGAATGTATAGTACTGCCTCTACTTTAAATGTTTAGAAGTCTTCATTTAAATGACGGGTCACATATCTATCAATTGGTGTAACAATCTTTTTTTACTTATGTTATTATACTTATTATACATTAGAAATATTATTAGTGTATTGGTGTGATATTTTGTACTTGAACTATTACTTATGTATTATTGTGATACAAATTACTTTGACATTTTATATGCTGCATTTATTTAAACGAGCGCAAATACTAAATACATTTTAAAATTGTTAGTTAAATAAATATCAAGAAGGTGATTTTGCTCACTATTGATTTTCCTGTGTGTCAACATATCCTTTATGGCTACATAGTATATGTATGTATAACGTTACATCGGTAACTATACCCTATGTGGGTCCCGGTATGACGTTTTGTGGCAACTTTCAAACACAGAACCCGGCCTCTTACAATCAGAATCCATGTTGTCTAGTTATTAACTTCACTCTTGTTTATTCCTCAGGTGGAAACATAATATTCATAGGTCACGCAGCGTGCTTAGACGAAACGACGATCGCTCTGAAGCGCCTTAACGAGCCCCGCACGGACTACTCTCCGTACCAGATACCCAATAATCTGTTAAGGGTGCCATACTGCGCTCTGGCCGCCATGCGGGACAAACCCTGGCAAGTCATCTGCCCACCCTGCCCGTCTTCAATTAACTCTAGCTCAGGAAGATTCAACTGGAAAATGCTTATACATGTATAAGTTGTATATATGTAATGTGTAAGAGTCAAATCGAACAGGAGACGTGATAACGTGCACTTTGAACTAGGTATTATAAATCTTACGCCTATGGCTTACGGTTTAAATTACTTTGTATTTTTTGGAAGCGAATGTTACACATTAAAATTAACTGTAGAGATAAAATTGCGGTTTAGTTAGTTTAAAGAGCCACGTTTTTCCGGATTTATGTAGTGTCATCGCAGCTGTAATATGTACATCATTTTTATAAAACTATGTTGGCAAACAAGCATACCTGATGGTAAGTGGTCACCGTAGCCTATGGACGGATGTCACGGTAGCCAACACCAGAGACATCACTAGCGCGTTGCCGACCTATTAGGAAAGGAAGTGGGAATCTGTCACCAGATAGTATAATTAATTATGGAATGTCACACTGAGGCAATTTTGCGCTGTATCGCCTTACCTGTTTGATTAGACTTGAGTGGGTAATACACACTAGCTTATTTCAAAGGTAAGCTTATGCTCCAGCCAAATTCAATAAATACTGATAATAAGCAAACTAATTTTGCGTTTACATAGTTTTACTTTCATTAAAACATAGTAGATTTTTGATCACATTCTTTAAACGTCCGACGCATTTCTATTACTGACCATACGCGCACCGCATTATAAATGTTAAAAATCAACACGAGAAATATTAGTTTGATCTACAAAACGAAGTATAACATGTGCATGCTTGCCCGATGTTAAGGACAACATATATGTTACGTTTATTCTTCATCGAATTGGTTGGAGTGTAGCGGTCGTAGCACTTGTGTGCATTTCCTTTAAATGTTGTGATACATAATATTGACCTTTCAAGTTAGTATAGCAACTATATAGTAGATTTTACATTTGGTATTTTATGACTATCATACAAGACTAGTATCACCGCACGTATTCATTATCGATGTCGTTCTCTGTATACTCTATGCAATTCATGACTATGTATTGTGTATTCATGTATGTGTTTTTGTATATATCTGCTTTTCGACATTATAATTATTGCTCATAGAGCCAAAATCTTAATGGAGATATCGCAATAGCGACGGGATATTATTATAAATAGATAAAAAATAAGAATCATTCGACTTTTTTTAAGAAATTGAAAATTTTCGGTACTCCGATGAATATTTGGGTGAATTTTCGCCAAAATAAAAGCGATATTCGATTATTCACCTGGCGTAGTGCATAGCCAACCTTCTAATATTTTCAAGAAAATAACAGCTCCGAACGGACTGTTTTTTCAGAACTGTTTCCCAATGTAATATTTGAAACTGCCTCAAACCAATATGTTTAAATAAGAAAACTTTGAAGTGGTTTTAAATTGTAACAATCATGCCGTTCATTTACTTCTCGAAAATGTAGCGGTAGATTTCATAACTTAAGAACGAAGATCCGATCACAAAATTAAACTTAATTAAGTTTTGATCCATCCCTTCCAACAATATATTTATAGAGATTGGATCATATTGCAGCGATGTGATCGAGAAAACGTAATATTATCATCTCCGTTATAAAGATTTTCACTCTTGTAGATATAGTACTATGACTGGTTTAAATGTACAACCAGTATATGATACCCCGAATGATTATTATGTGATGATGTGATAAGTATAGCTTGAGCTAGATAAGATATCACATCGTAGTACATATCCAAGGTTCAGATACATAAGATATTCTCGTTAGTGTCGGTATTTATGTATTCGGCAAATATGAGATTAATACTTTTGGGTCGCGAATTGTACGTGAAAATAATTCGCACAGATCTGCTGACATATGTAGGCCGTCGAGGTACACCGTGGTTAGTTTATTCGGTATGATCCGGAACTTTCTTTGGGTGAGCCCCAGATAACCTCCCAGCTCGTCCCGCGGGGAGGTGTGCGTTAACATTCCCTCACGTTGTAATAAATCTACTAAACACTTTTATTCAAAATATAATTTTGTCGCTGTAATCACTAACGAGATTATCGTTGTGACAGCTTTACGAATTAAACAGAGAGCGCAGCGCTAATTTAAATGGTATTCACTGCCGCGTTGTTTTGTTTTTAGTTATTTCGATTGAAAGAATTTAATGTAAGTTTTGGCAAATAAAATGTAAGATGTACGGTACGGTTGTAATATACGATGGAATGTCAATTTGCCCGCTGGTAAAGCATCTTGAAGTTAAGTGAATGCCAGTTTAAAGTAATCTGATCTTTCGTCACTGTTGTATGCAAGGTTGTTTTTAACAGAATAGCACTGCAATGCTATCATAGACAGTGCGGTAGTGTCACAGTAACGATAACTGGTAAAACAGCTGGAGAGAAGCCAGCTCTCACGTCTAGGTACTCATCCAATTGCCAGTATTGTCCACAGTTATATGTCTACTTATGTATATATGTATAGGTATTCTGAATGGGTAGCAAAGGTGTATAGGATAGTCTAGTCAATTATTTATTATTTAAGTCAAGTAGTAACATTATCAAAACTCTATAAAAATATTTTTTTGAAATGTAAATAAGTTACAAGCGTTTCAAATCTGGTAGTAGGAGTAATTGTCAAATGACAGAAAAAGGATGTACATTACAAACTGTGACGTAACCGCTATTTAAATGTAGTTGTCCGAGAAAAATAGCGAAGTACCCCACTCCCAAACTCCCAAGTGACATTCAAAATCTAAGTGTTAATAAATTTTAAACATTTGTAAAAGGTAAATAATATTCGAAAAATAAAAATTCGTACTCAGTCACTGAATATATAGAAGATAAAAATGCTTGGGATTTAGTTGCTTCCACTCACAGGTTATTTCTAATCATATTATTAAGTTAACTGTAATATGAGTTGCTGTGACTATTATTTCATTTGTTATTAATATGTACCTATCTTAGATTTAACAAATTTTACTTTTTAAATCTTATTGAAATAAATAACTGTAACAACTACACACAGCAGCTCATATAAAAAAAATAATATAGCATTGAATTGTATTGATGTAAACATTTGGCGATGGAAAAGAGTGGCCATAAGTTTCTTGCCTGCTTCTTTCCATGAAAACTCTACTCGTCAAACAGTAAAGCCTGTTTGACGAGTCAAAGCAAAATTTTTATTTCCTACTATTTATTTTTATTATTCTACTAGTTTTCACCCGCGGCTTCGCTCGCCTACATGTAGGTTAGGTTTGCAACAGTTATTTTTTCCGAATGAAAGGTACCCTATGTCCTATTCTGTACCCCTGAAAACGTGTATACAAAATGTCATGTTGATCGGTTGAGTAGTTAAGGCGTGAAAGCGTAACAAACAAACAAACAAAGAAACTCATTTTTGCATTTATAATATTAGTTAGGATTTTATAATTTTTTTATTAGTATTATAGTAAATTGACGTGTCCAAGAATTGTTTGCAAATTTAGGAAAATAAAGGTTTTTGACTTTAACTATACCTAATTTTTGTATTAATTACCCTCTTATTTTGTATTAATTACCCTCTTGTTTTGTAACCAATTTAGATACTATTTACAGAAAAATATATCTTCTAATCAATTTTCTCTTGTGTTTAAAAATATGTATAATGCGATCTGTACATTTTTTTCTGCCTTTCTTTTATTCCTTTTTTTCTAGAGTCATCTACACTAAATTAGTACCTCTGGTATTGGAAGCGATTATAGACTTTTGGAACTACTCACCATCAGGTAGGCTATTTACTATCTTTGTTGTATGAAAAGAAAAGAGATGTCGCGTCGTCAAGATAGAAAGCATCTTTGAAAAAGCCCGCATTTTTTCATAAAGTATATAATTGGCTCTTATACATCATCGAAATAATACAACTGACGTGCCTAGCTTAGTATACATATATGTTTTTCCTTTCTGGATTAAATTTTGTAAGCTGTAAAGAAGCAGCAAGTAACTTTAGTCTGTTTTGCTAATCCGGTCTAATTTTATTTTTAATCTTTATCAACAAATTAAAGTTAGCAAACAATGTTATATCTAGCTTATTTTTAATTAAATGCTGAATAGGTCACAAGCTTACAAAAGCCACGTTTGAAACAATATTTATTATTTAAAAGACAAATCAAGTGTTAACAAATTATTTAAGCAATAAGCTGTTTCTTTAATGGTAATATTGGAGCTCTATTACGTGGGACCTAAAACAACTGACCAAATGTGGGTGCATCTTACTTCTGCCCGTCATTTCGGTGTCAAGTTCATGTGTATATGTATTACATTGGCCTCAATTCTATGGTGTGCTTATGTAAGTTTTAAATAAAATAACTAGGTTAAAAAAGGTTTAAGAGATGAAAGTATGTTAATTTGAGAGTTGTTAAGCAATATTATGCTGGTAGTTAGAAAACTTTATGTAAACAGATAACAAAAACCGATAATTATAAACGACCGAGTATCTCTGTAAAATTAAAAGATCTTGCTTCTTTAGATACTTTAAGACATTACACGAAGAATGTATACTAATTTATAACAATTTACGGAAACATTGCGTAGGTGAACACCGCGATGGTGAGAGCGTAGTATTGCGGGCACTCAGTTACGTTACGCAAGGGGAGGGCAACCCTAGCTTTAGCGCCAACATTTAACAACGAGGTTTCGTTCAGTACCGCGGCATCTGTCGTAGGGAACAGTCCTCTGCACAGTGTCAGTCGCTCCCGTAAGCGTGAGTGTACGGAGCTCGAGTGCTTTACGTGATACGAGTGAAGTGAGGTGTATGTAATATGTGTTCAAGTGTCGTAATTAGATGAAACGATATAATGGATATTAAAATGTAAGTATTCAATATAATTACGTTTTTGTAAGCTTCTCAATAAAACCGGTATAGTTTCGTGGATCAGCTTAATTAAGCATATTAAGCTGCTTATGAAAAAAAATTAGGTCATTATCTATGTATTTATGTTTTTTCGTCATCTAATTTCGGGGTTCTTAATTATTATACAAAACACATGTATTTTTAATAAATTAATTTTTATCTCGATATAAGCTGTTATTAAAAATCTATATACATATTTTCGATATTCCGTCCCGATTCGTTGATTTAATTCGCCTTTATTTCATGAATGATAATAACTTAAGACAATCCATACGTGGTTTAAAATCAAGCAACTATATGTGTAAAGTATCATCGAATTAGGATATGCATTTAAATATTGATGTAATAATTTGTAGGTAATACTGTTACTGATTTTCTTTATTCAGTAAATTATTATGTCTTTATTTAGGGAGGATTTAAGGGATTTCATAGGTATAGAGCCAATATATACAAAATCGTATTAAAACTATAATTGTAACATTATATTGAACTGCTCTGAATGTATTGCGTTATTGACTCAATTACTCTCTTAATTTAATTATTTATTTTGAATAAACCGAAGATGCATCTTTCGTGGAAAAAAGAACCAGTATATATACCAGAACGCACAAATTACAAAATATAATTATTCTATCAATTATGAATATACCAATATTTATTTGCTTATTTGTATAAAGTAACAAATATTTCATTTATACAAATGTTAACTTTATCTAATGCTCTTTTGTTTAATCAATAGAAATTGGTAGCTTTTGAATACCCACTTTAAAGTGTTAAGAATTATTTTTCCGTCTGACAGAGTCCAACCTCAACATTTTACTGGTTCTTCTTTCTAATCTTGCTAACGTAGGTTTATTGTACAGTTTTTTTGTAATACGTACAAGAATCAGTAGTAGTTTTCTCGTATTATCGTTTAAGTAAAATGTTGTGTATGCTTTATGACTATACCGTATATAATATTGTCTCAGATGTAAAGGCCAATTCTGGTATAAGCTGGTTAAATTAGAGTGCCGATCTAGCCTAATAAACGAAGTTGTGAACCAAAACGCATTTTAGGTTACATTTGGTGTTTATTTGACTTACAGAGTACTATCGTATCTAACACGAGGACTACATCGAAACTCTATTTACATCAGAATAAAATTTATTCAAGAATTGAATATTTTTTCGAATAGCAGACCTGTCCAATTTATAGCCAAACATATGGGTGCTAAAAGCACTAAATAAATCGCTTTAGTTTCTCGTGTTACCAACGAATAGGAGATTGCCTCTATAAATTTTACATCAGATAAAATAATACGATATACTGAATTATTTATCAAAATGGCTGTCAATAACAAAGGTTTTCGTTAGACCTAGATTTTTTATAGAGCCCCGATGACTATAGATATATTGCCAAATTTTCCAATGATTATTGGAATAAAAATATTGTCAACATAAATAAAAAAAAATATATTTTATCTATACTATCTATATAAATATTATAAAGAAGAAATATTTGGTTTTTTGTTTGATTATGGATTTTGTATTTTTTTTTTACGTGGGGGAATGCCTTGACGCATACCCCTCCGCGGGGGCAGGCGGACTCACCGGGGTATAAGAAAGATGGTAATGATTATAATGGACCTCCCGGTAATACTGACTAAACCTACAACGGTGTTTCTCGACAAAACCGCAATCGACGGTGCCGCGCGAATCACTTTCACTGTTCACATGTGGTCGCCATCCCGCCGAGGTTTCGGCCCGCCGCGCCGTATGAAACGTCAGGCCACTACACAAAAAGACATACCCTTGAGGTACAACTTACTTTTTAAAAAGTTCTACTGTCCCCCTCCTTGAGGGGAGACGGACACGACACAGAGGCGCGCGTGGGAACACGCACGCCGCCTCTCAAGTTACGGTGACAGAACCGGGTCGTTACGGTGACAGAACAGGGGACGCGACGAGGACGCAAGCACTATGGGGAGTCCCCCAGCCTGCGACCCCCAGGTCATAGTGTTACTAACATAACCTAACCTACTTTTACGCGAGCGAAGGCGCGGGAATAAGTTACTACATTCATATTTCTCTTTGATTTATTGAATTATAAACTAATTATATTAAACAAACAAACAAAGTAAATAAATTGGAAATCAAACAATGTTGCAGTTTTTCTACCAGTGATGTGACCAAAACATAATCAGCTTTACTTATAACAATACCGCTAAACATTGCTTAGCTATCTCTTATCTAAGAAGATTTCATACCTTTAATCAATGAATAACATTTCTTTACTTATAAACCAATTTAAACGGTCTCTCAGGTGATACCTCTCAAAAACACGAAACAATTTTATTCTTTCAACATTTCAGTCGGCATACAGCATGACCAAACTAATTTACTTAATAATGCAATTAAAGTGATACATCATCTATAATAAACCATTTGTAGGTTCTAGTATCTGTGGCGTGGCGACTTTATTTTGTATTTTACAGGTGGGGTGCTGAATTTTCTTTAGGTAAATCAAAGAGTTTGAATATTGAAAGAGTATATTATCACTTCGTAAAAATATAATAACCAGCTAATTATAAGAAAATAAATTTGTCGTTTGGTTTGTATGATAGAGACGGTAATAAAAATATCAATTTACACAATTTGGAATCTTTTTTTTTTGTGTATTTTTAAAACACAATCACAATGAGCTCCTTCGTATTCTAATGAATAATAACAACAATACTATGCTGTCTTAAAAAGTGCATTTCCTAACAAAATTAATCAATATACCAGTGTTATTCAGTTGCTGATTGTTTTTGTTCGATTATATTTATGCAATGTTTTTCTTATACGTACTTCATATCATGAAGTACGTATGTGTGAGTTTTTATATTATAATTTAGTTAACATCGAATCATTGTAATTATTTGCAGTTTTACAAATCACGAATGTTGCTCATGATGGAAGTATATTAATAATATATAAATATAAATATAATACCAGCCCTGTATTAAACTGTCCCATTGCTGTGCACGGACCTCTTCTCACTGTGAAAAGCGTTAGGTCATAGTCCACCACGCTGGCCTAGTGCGGGTCGGCAGACTTCACATATCTTTAAGAACATTATGGAGAACTTTCAGACATGCAGGTGTTCTCACGATGTTTTCCTTCACCGTTAAAGCGAGTGATAATTAACTATTTAATACGTACATAACTTCGAAAAGTCAGAGATGCGCACCTTGGGATCGAACTCGAGACCTCTGCGTGGCAGTCCAACGGTCTCCCACTAGGCTATCGCTGTTTGCTTGGAAGTATATTAGCGAACCACTATTAAATATTATTAATATATTAGCACTTATTAACCTCTGAGTCTTCTTCAGAGGTTAATGAAAACACTATGTGGGTCTGTGTGTCTGTCTGTTAGTGACATGCATAACTCCGGAACCACTGGACCGATTAACTTGTAACTTGGTGTGCAGAGAACATGGAGTCATATCTCGGTCGAGTTTGAATATGGGCACTGTGGGTCAAAGACCCCCGAGATATAAAGGGTCACAAGGCCATATGAAGACGAAGAGGTTGAATCTTGGGTTTTTACACCCATCTCGTTTTCTTTTATGATATAATATCTGATACGATATTCTGCATCGCAAAAATCGTAAAGCGGATTCAACCACACTTTATAGATCTTCTTTTTCTTCTTTTTCTTCTCTAAGCTGAAAAATTTTAAATTATTTGATATTATTCACTGCTATTATTGGAAAAATCACGCAGTACGAAGAAAACTGCTGAACCATTTTTCTTTCAAAGAGTTTTAATCTACGATATACCACCTATTTCATTTTTATATAATTAATATTTTTGTAAACGATTGACGTTAATGTCTAATCTATCCCAGCTGATCGGAAAATCTGCCATATTGTCTCATAGCTAGGTTTAAACAAGGGACCGTCCCTATTTAGATTTCTGTACTGTTTAGCTATTGATAAACTTACTCTTAGCGCTAACTAACGTTTATAAGTAAGATTTCTCATGAACAGTATTAGTAGATAACTATCTGTCAAATATTTAAAAATGGGGTTATAAGCACGGAGCGTTATAAGTAAGACGGAATATTATTAACAAACTAGCTGTTACTTGCGACTTCGTCCGCGGAAATTTTAACTAAAAGGTGTTTGTCTCCGCGGAACCCTATTTTTTTTTGTAAAATCAAAGTAGCCTATGTTACTCCTTATAACATCAGCTATTTGCCAGTGAAAGTCCCGTCAAAATCTGTTCAGCCGTATCGGACATTACCCGGAACAAACAGACAGACAAAAATTTAAAAAATAGATGCTTTCGTATAGGTACCTTATACTTTCATATTCATTAGATAAAAAGCTGTTATTTTGACATTACAAACAGACACTTCAATTTTATTTATTTGTATAGATATAGATGAAATAAAACGCAGCGTTAACAACCTAAATCACCTGAACTTAAAACAAATAAGATTTCGACTACTGCCAAAACAAATTTTCTACTTTGTAAGAAATTTACAAAGTAGTTTGAACTAAGAGTAAACGTATGTCAACGTGAATCGGAACATTTAAAACTAAGAACTGAATAAGAAAGTTACACTCACTTACAGTCAAAGAATATTCTTTTACTTTTTCGATTATAGTACCAACTTACACTGTATTCAAGAGAAAAAGGAATACAATCCTTGAAGGATGTTATACACAAACAGCTTTATTTTAAATATTTATGCTCATATATGCGATAGCTCAGTAGGGAGACCAACAGACTGCAATGCAGAGGGTCTCGGGTTCGAACCCACGTCACGCACCTCTGACTTTCGGAAGTTAAATGACTTTTCGAAATGATGTTCGTATTGATTGACAATAAATCATCGCCTGTTCCGTGCCTCGGAGAGCACGTTAAGCCGTCGGTGCCGGCTACCATGAACATTTATGGTAGTCGTTACCCTCTAATATCCTGACACTGGTCTAGTCTTAGGGTATCGTTAGCCTTCGGGTTGCGGAGGTCAGATGGCAGTCGCTCCGTGTAAAAAATGATATAAACTCAAATCCGGTTAGACTAGAAAGCCGACCCCAAGTAACTTGGGAATAATAAAGGCTAGGGAGAAGATGCTCAAAAATGGATCGAACAGTATAATGCATATTTAGTTACTGTCTAATAATAATAATCTGATTTAATTCGCACAAATTAAAAACATATACATATATTCAATATATGTTTTTAATTTGTGCGATTTATATTTTTGTTTATTTCTTGACATTTCAATCATCTTGGATAGTGCCAGATTGGAGGCCTATGCAATTATTGAAAATTTTAATTAAGATAACATTTGAATTTACGTTATTCCAACATGAAATAACAAACTACATCCATTTTTTATTGATAACACTAAAACTTTTCAATAGTAATTATATAAAAAATCGATTGACATTCAGAGGCGTAAATTGCACTGAACTGATATGTCTATGGCTATTTATATATTAAACAGATTATTTTTGTTATTTGTTTACTTTTATAAAAGTTTTCGTGGTTTTGGATCATTTTAAACATACAGTCTATGAAATTAAGCACTTCATAATAATTATACAATAGTAGTTAAATGGATTTTAATTGCGGCGAGGCAAGTATTTCGAGAGGTCAATCTATGAAATATTATATATTAAAAGCAATTTCAGTCCTGCCTTATTGAACTATTAGGTAGATTATATGACATAAATTAACGCAATCATGTCATTTTTCTAGCGTTACCTTTTTTGGAATGTACACTTTCAAGTTACGTAAATACCAATCATGACTGTATGTATTCCCGTCACATAAACATGTTATGGCAAAGCATAAAACGAGAACGTATTAAAAGAGGGATCTTCAGACTATTCTTTATAATGTTAACAGTTATTGATTGCTCTATTTCGTGATGTGATAGAGCCAAATAATAGGTCATAAGTTATTTACTTATATTTGTTCATAAAAGTACATAATATATTAACGGTTAAATAATGTGACGCTATTTACTCTTTATAAGCATCGCCCATATTTATATCAAAACAGTACTGCATTCACGCGCAGAGAACACAAACCAAATTGTCTCTATTGAGTGGTAACTATTAATACTGCGGCATTTCTCAAAGACCCCGCAATG
This sequence comes from Catocala sponsa, assembly GCA_963564715.1. Classification (NCBI taxonomy): domain Eukaryota; kingdom Metazoa; phylum Arthropoda; class Insecta; order Lepidoptera; family Erebidae; genus Catocala; species Catocala sponsa. The sequence continues at coordinate 9,603,954 of OY751345.1, read as the reverse complement.
CGAGACTACGAGCTCACTGAGTGTCGTGACGTCATAGTAAGATATTACCGCTTAGCCGCGCCCTTGTGCTAAGTCCCCTCAAGTACTAGACAATGTGGCTTTTGGCAACTAATTTTCATTGAAAGGCCTTTTAGTTATTTAGAGATGGTGACCGTTTATTAAATAGTCAGGTGTAATGCGCCCTTATCATGTCTTTGGATTGCAACTTAATGGTCCATATCATAAATATAACAGATTTATAAATATTGAGAGATTCTAAGAACACAGTTAGTAGCAAAATAACTTACTGCAGTTTCTGAATAAGATAGAAAACTTAAAGCATATACTCATTTTAAAACACGTCATTTTTATCTGGTCCGCTTTATATCTAAGATTATTGAAGTCATACTAGATTTAGCTCACACATCTGTTGTTTGTATTGAGATCATGCTTCTAGATTGATGATCTATAATACATGTAAAAAGTGTAATCTACAAATGATTGTTTGCACGTTTCATCTAATACTGCTATTAGATTGATTATTTGCTAACTTATTAAAGACAAGTTCAGTACAGTTCTTGGTTCTATTTGGGTCTATTTCTGTCACAATGATATTTTGTAAAATCATATTAGTACCTAAGGTTTTCTAAGATATTAAACAATAATTTATGCATTATATTTTAAAGATTAAAACAGCAGACACAACCAGACCTGAAACAACAATATGTGAATCACACATATTTGGTTTGGTATCATCCGATCATCAGAGGTCATGTTAAACCTATATAAAATATCAGCAATAATTTTTTATTAACTTTCCATGCCCAAAAATTCTCCAATAAATATTTATTAGGATATTATTTTCACATCACTCACAACTTGAAAAATACGACAGAATTTTCATGACAAGAATTACCTAATTATTTACTTTGATTCACGAATTGTGAGATCAATTATTTATTGTTTATTCATTGTCTGATTTGGCTTATAGTCGCTGAAGTAAATGTCAATTCAATTTCAAAATATCATCTTTTAAGATGCTGTCAGAAAATAAAGCTAGATAATATATTTTTGTTTTTGTTTAACTAATATAAGTATATATGAAAATATTCAAACAGAACAAAGTAGTTGCGATACTTTTAAACGTTACTGTAGCTTTACTTTAGCTTAGCCTTAAGTTGAAGTTTTATGACAAGTATACATTTGGAAAACAGCCTAGGTTCAGAATACTTAAGCTATATAAATCCCATGATGAATATAATGAATGTGAATGAATGAAAAGAAGGATGAAGGCATGCACGAATCGTAGCAATTGGAAATCTGTAATCTGCCTACTTCTCCAGGAACCAGGCGCGATAATAATGCAAGCCTCAAATACCATACACAAAATGTTGTGACACAGCCTTATGAGATGTAACTTATTCAGTTCAAGGTCACGTTCAGTCATTGACCTGAGTGGTCGTTGACCGCCTAGCAAGCTATACTCTAGAGAATCCTCTACCGAAAATCGGACACAGGCAATGGACCTCATCGCTGTTAGCATCAGCCGCTATTAGTATTCCCTTGAGTCCGGTTTATCTGCAGACTGATGGATTGTCGTGTTGACGCGACCCGTTCTACTCAAGGTGTTGTCTATACAGTGTGACTGGTTAAACATTGTACATACTTAAGGACATGATAATTTATGGTCAGACGTAACGTATAAAAAAGAAATAAAAATAAAAGCTGTATAACCGTCAAAGGTAACCTTTATAAAAAATTGTATGAAATATCCATTAAATGTGGACACTGCGCACACAGCTGTCGAGGCTAATGACCTTTAATAAGAAAAGGACGGTCGGGGTTGCAAATTCAGGAGAGTGCGGGGTGCGGTAGCTGGGGGCGGGGGTTTTGTTTAGCTTTGGTATATGCGCAAGAGTGTCCGCACATTAAGTTTTTATTGGATAACTAGGTAAAATTTTAAGTACCTATTTTTTTAGATATTCGTATCCAGAATAGAGTACTGAATACCCTCCTTTAATACGTCCAGTCTTTTAGTACTAATTATTTGTAGGACTTCCACAATAATAAAAAAAAAATACTTGTATTTTAATATGAAATTCTTCTTTTTACAGGATAATGCACCGTCTGCTCAGCATTATACTTATAAGTATCGTAGCAGAAGTGATTGCGCAGGATGACGACAGAGAGTACCAGCGATCACAAGCCTGCGGAGGTCGCGTCAAAGGCTCCGTTGGGATCATACAGACTCCAGACTTCCCTAATGCTTTCCCAGTTCCCATCAAGTGCAAATGGATAATAGAACACGAAATAGTGAATGGAACTATATCGGTATACTTTACGCAGCAGTATACCACCAGTGGGTTGACGTTTACTGAGTACACGTACTACGACGAGACATATAAGCTGGAGGAGAGAAGAGCTCTTACTGTGACAGAGGAAAATATCACCAGGATGAAATGGTTACAAGTATGTTTTGTTTTTGCCCTTCTTATAGGGTATATAAATCTCAGCACTTCATATAGGCACCATATAAAGTGCTTAGATTTCAATATCCTTTTATTTTTACTAGATTTTGCCCGCGGCTTCGCTTGTGTAAATGTAGGTTCGGTTGTACCCTATGTTCTTTTCTGATCCTCTGGCAACATGTATGCAAAATTGTATAATGATCGGTCGAGTAGTTAAGACGTGAAAGCGTAACAAGCAAACAAACAAATAAGCAAACAAACTCACATTCAGATTTATAATATTAATTGGTATTTAACGTAATCGGATAAAAGGTTAAAATATCAGTAGTAAGAACTGTTTGGGTGCTTTGGACTTTAATAAGAAGCTAAAAACAAAGTAAGTAAATCAATTATTTATACAAGACACAAACTAGTTTCGTAAAACTTTGCCCTTTTGTTTATGAGGAACACAGAGAAATAACACTGCAGTGTAGTAGCAGTGCTTTTGCGTGTGACACATCACAAGCATACCATAGTTGAAGGAAATTTTAGTTATTGCACTATGTAATTGAGGGTTCTACATAGCGCTCGCCATATGCAATAAAAAGGGAACAGACGAGGGACAAAAGGAAAAATATCGGACGAGACCACAAAGAAATACGACGCAATAATTTTATTCTGTCCTTCCACATACTGTGGAAAATTCGAGAATTTTTTCATTAAGCTAACCGCTTTCGTTGGTAATTTCATTCAAAATGTGGTCTATAAAAATATATATTCGTGTGGTATATTCACTCATATATCGTGTGTTTGTTGCGTAATGTATTACCTCTATATTTCCGAAGCGATGCATTAATATTGTCGCTTCTTGGAGATCATGTAGCGGCACAAGCAGATGCTTGTGACGCTACGTGATCTGCAACAAGCGTTATCACCATATTTTTACCACCAAATGGTAGACACATATTATTGATTTCTTTTCTAGGTCAGATATTATCGGCGTCGAGTCCGAAAGAATATAGATATATTCTCTCGGACTCGACGCCAATAATATCTGACCTAGAAAAGAAATCAATAATAATACGTGTCTACCATTTGGTGGTAAAAATAGATAATTATTTACAGGCACATTAGTCTGGAGCCAAAGTAGTGTAGTATGTTGTAAATAATCCAAAATAATTTTGTTTTAGTGGAAAATTCTACATAACAATTTAATGTCTGGAAATGTTTTCGAGATACGGCAGAAGGCTCGCCCCCATATTATTCGGAATCAAAAATATAACAGGCAATATAATAGATGAAATGGAGGTTAATTAAATATCTATTTTCCCTTTTGAGGATGCTCAAGAACTATTATATTCTATGGCCGTTAAAACAAATCAATAAAGAATTGGTAATGGGCCACGCGTCATTATATACACAAAGAATAAATTGCGTTTATATTTAGAGCGTGTAGCTGTAATTTGGTTTTTATCCAACGTCTCCATTAACCCTCCGAGCCCATTATTGTAATACTAGTGACCTACATTAGGCAATTGTCCTACCGCGCACTGAGGTGTAAGTGAATGGCGGTCGTCAATTACAAACGGTAGAAGATTCCATGTCAATAAGAGAGACACCTACTCGTAGGAATGCAAATTTAATCATGGAAGTTTTTTATGTATAACAAAGTGTAAAAGTCAAAGTATATTGAGTTCTAAAGGTGTGAATGAGAAGACGAATTAATGCTGAAGATGTATTGATTTGAATGACGTAAATAAATAATGATTTAGGATATGCTTCTTTGGTTCGAGTTACTAAGACTGACGGGTGTGTGTCATGCCTTTGAAAGAAATATTCTGAAGTTATATGCAGTCATCACATTTAATTTCCCCTCACATATAGTAACTATCCCACATATTAATAGTTGATCGTCGACTGTTTACATTGCTGGTGAGAACTCGGTCCACTCGATTATTACTCGGTACCTTACAAGTGATGGTACGAGGAGACCGAACGAATGATCTTACGACGCATCCGCATACATTCATTTATAGCCCAGCGACATATCTTAACGACACACTCGCTCCACATTGCTCGTTATACATAGTTTCTAGCCCAACTTTGTACTTGCTTATTGCTATAGGGCCATGTTCTGTAATAAGTTGCGATGGTATACAACGTATAATTGAAAGGTGTACTCATGTATAAGGAAAGTAAAATACTGGGGATTAATATGATAATGGCGAGCCATTGTGCTATTTGTCACCGGTATTTTTTTATCCTACATGAGTTTTTCTCCATAAAGATATTTGCTTAATTCTAAACACATTTTATTATTTTTACATGCCAGTCCTTATTTGTTATACTTTGTCTTTTTGGATAAATTTAAAAGTAAATCTCTATAGTTAATTAAAATCAGTTCATGTAAAAATAGTAACTTTATAAACATTTCATATAGAACGTAGGCAAATTTTTAAAGAGATAAGAATTCCTTATTAAGAACTATAGTTTCAATAAAATTCTGAGTGTTTCACCTAAGTCTATACGGGCTTAAAATATAACCATAACTTATTGTTATACGCTGTATATAAAACAAATAAAATAAAGAAAGCTTACTTAACAAAGAAACCAAATACTAATAACAAAATATAGAGCCGGCGCTATTACACTGTGGCACTTTTCTCACACCATATTAGCATATTTAGGACGATCCTATTTACCTAAAGCCTACTCAGCTTTAGAAACGTGTCAAGACTGCTTATCGTATCTCACAGACCCTATTATCAGTCATTATTATGATGAGCTGGGACAGAGTAGAGTACTTTCCCCTTGAATGTTTTATATTTTACTAGTGATGAAATCACTAGTAAAATATAAAACATTCATTCGATTCTGTTCAAATCAAAATCGAAATAACTTTATTCATTATATTATAAAAGTTACAATGACCAAGCTACACTATACATTTTAAATTAATCTGCTGCCAAGTTCAGCAAAGGAAAGACGTACCTTTCATCAAAAAGGTAGCAGGCAGAGATGTATTCTATACTTTTTATAAAAACTGGAGTGTATATACCAATGTATTATATACACTCCAATTTTTCCAAGTATGATTTAGATCCCTCGAAATAAACGCAAGCATATTGCCGTCTACCGGACACATTTTCAGACTCCGTTAATAACATACGTTACACTTAACATTTTGCCTATCTTGGTAATCGACCCCAACCTCAAACATAATCGTCAGCTAATTCGACAATACCAACGCGACAGTCTAATAAACACAATGTTTATCATATACACATTTACAATATATCATCTCATACTCCAACAACCTGTGTGTGAAAAATGTTTCAAATGATATATTGTCCAGAACCCCATATTTTTTCAGAAAGGGTCACTTATCATTTATATCATTGCAAAACATTTAAGCGTCCTCATCACTTACCCAGAGCGGTCCATACTAAAGCAGGTGAGGAAAGATAAAGCGCTCGTAATACTCTGCAGTCGTGTGTCCATCGTGAATAAGCTTTTGGGATGTTGTAGGCAAAGTGAGGTACTTTTACTATAAAATAGCAAGGCCAGTAACTCGTGGGCCACAAAATATACACTTCAAGTAAATACGTTCAAAGCGTTGCAAAATTAACGTCCATAATGATCCATTTGAAGGTTATTAGGATACTAGCATTTGAGTTAAGTTTCCAATGTGTCCAATTGGGAGATGGTCTATATGTATGCTAGTTTTATCCAATTTCGAATAAACCTTCAGGGAGCTCTTCATAATGTTCTCGAAGATATGTGGTATGCCCACTCGCATTGTAGACTATGGCCTAATCCTTCTCAAATTAAGAAGAGGCCTGTGTCCAGCAGTGAGAAAGATTAATACAAAGCTCATATTATTATATTATTTTTATTAAACAGTCTACACGCAACTTACCTAATAACAAACAACCAACCGTCTTCACAAACTATAGGATTATTATGATGTACTCGTTTATGCAAGACTTGCTGATATTTGTTTGCAGAAACAGAAGGCTGTTTGTATTTTTATTTTATGTCTTTATTTATACAAATAGTGTACAATAACGTGTCCCGAAGCGCTCTCGCACATTAGTCAGGTCACCGCCGAGAAACAGCCATGACGAGGGTAACAAACGAACAAATAAATTTTCGTGACTTGAAAAAGTAAAACCTTATTGTTGGACTGTAGGAAAGTTAGTTCAAAATGAAATGTGTTGTGGCATCTTAGCGATAAGCTGTAGTTTATAGCTAGAATAACACTTTATAATAAGCTAATTATGTACATACATATATCAGCCATTTTTATAAACTGTACCCAATACTGGACACTGAGCAGGGTTATACAATAGCTCTCCACGCTAGCCCAGTGTGAATTGATAATATATCAATCGATAAACATACCACACCAATTACATTTATAGTTCATTAGCAAAAAGAGTACGACATAAAAAAATTAAAATCTTGGCGCATGATTTGTTTTGAAATATACATATGTGTATTAATTACTTATGACCCTTTTAAAATTGTAACGAGGCCCGTGGCCAGCAGATAAATAAGCTAAATATTCAGAAAAAACATGGAAATAATTGGGAAGAAAAGCGCAGTGCAAAAGCGCAATAAAGACATTAGGTGCCGTTACTTAATATACTTTAAATGCAGAACTAAGTTAGGCATCACTTTACATAATTATATAAGTTGCTTCTTACGCGGTGATTTACTATCTTATCTGATGTGAAACTATGATGTGCTATTTAATATTATTAAATTGAATAATGTTGTGACTGTAAATAATTATGATTCGCATTTTATTTCGTCTGGTTAATCCTACTAATATTATAAATTTAAAAGTTTGTAAGGATGGATGGATGTTTGTTACTCTTTCACGGAAAAACTACTGAACAGAGTTTGGTACAGTATTATTGGTTATAATTTTTTTTTATACAACTAGAGTGGCAAACAGGTATACGGCCCACCTGATGATAAGTGGTCACAGTAGCCTATGGACGCCTGCAACACCAGAGACATCACTTGCGCGTTGCCGACCCTTTAGGAAAGGAATTGGGAAGGAGAAGGAGCGGAAAGTGGAAAAGAGGGTGACTGGGCCTCCAGCACTCTCATTCACTGAACGAAGCACAACAGTAGGAATACTGCTGTTTCACGTCGATATTCTGTGAGAGGGTAGTCCTACCCCGTTCGAGCCGGCCCATTCATGCTGAAATCAGCGAGGCTACTCACAAACACACATCATAACAGAATAACATAAATATAGACTACTAAAAATCTATCTTAATATAAATCTACATTTACGCGGACGAAGCCGCTGGCAAAATCTTTTTTTATAATAACAAAAGCACTTGGTGCATAGTGGTGCAAATTGCTATTATCGCGTGCTACAAGGTGTTATGCTACGAGTTGCTACAAAACGCCGCGTTAGCTACGAACATCTTCGCATTCATATTCAATAGTTAAATCCTAGTTTATTATGACAATATTAAATTAAGGCGTTGAATTTGTATAATAATTAATTTATTATTATTTATCCTATTTTTAACAACATAATGATTAAAAAAAATACAAATATTACATCAGAATGGAAAAAATACAAACCCAGTTGCTTTAGTGAATGAGGTCATGGGTACAATTCCTGGATCGGGCAAAATGTTATTTGGTGACGCTCTACACAATAAATGTTAATTATTATTGAATTATTGACGGTCTCTATAACTCCAAATCAAAATAAAATTGATATTTAACTACGTATTTATATCTAACTACAACAATACCACGATTTTAAACCCCCATTTTAATGACATAAACCAAGCAGAAGCTGGATCAAATTTAGAATTAACCGACGCGCGACGCATGGGTTGCGTCGTGACAATTCATTTGAATCTGTGCAAACAAGTGCACTTGACAACGATCAACCCACAGAGAGCGGCCGGCGGCGGTCTCTTGAAAATGAACTATATTCTGGATTCAATCCATTTGCAAATGCTCAAATGGAAATTCAAAGGCAAGTGCAATGCGTAATTGAACAGTTAGCTCACTGTTCAATTATGTATTGTACTCTTTTAAATTAGAATTAAATGAGGTAGGCGATTGGTATATTTTCAGGAGACTTGTTGAATAAACTTTCGGATAAATGTTGGTTCGATTTCAATATGGTAGTTTCTTAGTTTGCACTTAATTGCTAAATTATTTGGATTACTAAATAGTATATTTGATAGAAATAACATACATTAACATAATCTGATATTTATATTCTGGAAGTCGTAAGTAGAGGTGTAATATACCCATATTTTTGCTATTCACAGTAACATTTTGGTCGTCCTCGTTATACTGAGACATGATAGAGAGAGAGAGAGAGTGCACGAGCACAAAATTTACTACCTAAATTTAATAGGGCTGCGCCATTGAGGTAGTCTTAATAAACTCTTAAACTCACCAAATTAAATTTAATTAAATACAGTTTTCTATAATTAATAAACAACTGATTATACCGCATGATATAATATCTGTGCAGTGAGGAATTCTATAAAAAATGTAACAACGGACGAAACAACACTTAGACTCGTAACATCTGTTTGTTGGTCACACATTTTTTATCTGTTGGGATCAAACCTAACCAACTCACTGGTAAATGTCGTAGCGTGCCAGCAAAAGAGAGACGAATATTTACGACAAAGTGCGAACTGTGGAGTTAAACAGGATTTTGACAAAATTTTAATTTATAACCATATAATATCCATTTTGAATTTCTATTATTAGTAATAATTAAAATAAGTCATTCAAAACCAACCGTTCATAAAGAATGTAATGTAGCAAACAATATTCGAAAATAGTAGGAAGTAGGCTCTGCTTAAATACAGTCGTAGGTACACCACGAAAGAATCGGCTTAACCTGAGATACGAGTTCAAAGTTCCAGTTGTTCCTACGGTAGCGAAAATATTTTCTAATGAACTTCGTTTGTACTTTGTTTTACTCTCGTTTTGCTAGTGGCTACTATTTCTTGCTTACTTGCTTATGATGTGATAGTGTTTAGAGTGCTTGTATACAAAGTTCGTCAAAGATACTGAACTAAAAGCTTTGAACAGTTAGTTTTGGCTCTCTGCGGTGCACTTATTATTCACATATACTTGAAGTATAGGCATTAAACTTAAAATAATGTTCTTATAATTTTATAATCTTTACAACTATTGTGCAACACTAATATATTATATTATTACCTATGACGTCAATCGAATATGCTAAGACAGCACATACCTGACTTACCTGTATTGTTTTATGTGATTTTATGGATTATTCAATAAACGAGGACTCAACAACGAGCATGTGTTTTAATGATATCGCGACATATTTCATACTTATTTATTAAATACAAGTGCACACTCTGAATGCACAGATGATGTAGTGGAGGTCACTTTGCCATTGCCACTACATCGACTGTTGTGGTTTCGATTCCCACACGGGACAAACATTTGTGTGATCCATAGTTAGTTGTTTCGAGTCTAAAAGTGACTGTAAAATCTTGCCTTTTTAATCTGTCAAGTCTTATAATACCACACATATTTTTTTTTAATTTAATGAATCGCAACTCAATGTATTAAAAGAAGAAAGAAAAGACTGTTTCCTCTGTTCAATACAAATGCCGCTTTAATGGACGTATGCCGTGCGTGCCTTATACAAGAGTACGACGTGACGGTAGCCTAATGGATAAAGGAGTGGACATGTAATCAAGATTTCTTGAATCCTGCCTAATATAATACTGACATGGTTCCACTCCTGATGCAAGTATATTAGCCTAGCAGGAAGGGTAAACAAAAACACCAAGAACTTGTAAATAGAATCGCCAGATTAAAAAAATATTGTAACTTACATGAGTGGCTCACGTTGGTTGCTTACACGACTTATACCTGCAATATAAAAAAAATAATGAAGCACTACAAATTAAAGTCTCTCTTAATTCTTCAGTACTACTGTTTACATATATTTGACAAATTAGCGTGCCTTCTTGAGCACCTTAGCGTAATAGGTGCTTTGAAATACTAGCTTCGCATTTAGCAAACAGGAAGCCAATAGTCAAGAAATAGGCTTTCAGTAAATAAAAATAATGAGATAACGAATCTTCGAAAACAGATAGAGATAATATTATCTTAGTCACACTTCGAGAAAATCCTAAACATTATAATGCGACTATGAGCTTATATTTTGTTTGTTACGCTTTCACGTCTTATCTACTCAATCGATTATCATTACATAATGATCATAATGTAAATCTGTTTAATGAAAATAAAACAAATTATTATTATTATTATTATTATTACATTTTACATACACGTTGAGAAAAGGACCTTGAATCCAGAAAAAATCTGTTCCCGAGAAAGGGATGCCGCGGGATAAACTACTTAACTAATAAATACCACCTTATTTTTTATATTTAACCATGCCAAGTCATTTAGGCAACTTTATTTGGGTTTATAAATCGTTTGCGTTCAGTTCAGTCATAAGATACTAAACACATCGTACGTAGTACTTAGACAAAGGATTCATCCATCAAATGTAAAGCTGTGTACTTAGATAGATCATTTGTTCCTTGATCCACCTTAACGAAGAGCTTTCCGACTACTGGATTACGTAACATAATGCCTTCAGAAAACCTTTCTTTATTCAAAGCTACGAGTAACAGTAAACAAAGGGTAAATGGTATTATGGGATATTAGTTTGTGCCCGCGACTTCAATCCTTTGAAAACGTATAATAATATATTAGCCCTCTATATAAATTGCCCTACTGCTGGCAATGGCCCTGTTCTTTGTTTGAAAAGGATAAGGTTGCAAGAAGTTAATCACGCTGGTCCAGTGTGGGTTGGCAAACTACACACATTTTCTAGAACATTGTGGAGAACTCTTAAACATACAGGTTTCCTCACAATGTTTCTTTACCGTTAACGCTAGCGATAGTTAACTATTTAATACTTATATAACTTTGAAAAGTCAGAGTTGTTGTTGTCTTGGAATCGAAATCGAGACTTCTATTTGGCTGTTCACTATGCTATAGCTGCTACAAAACAGGCACAGGTCGATCAAACCCATATTTCGGTAGCTATGGTTTTAGGAGCCATGTAATTTAGTTTAAACCTACTGCCGTTTATCGGACATGATCGCAGAATTCGTGCTGGTAATCTATAATTCTTGATAAGAATAATAATAATAATAATAATAATATTCTATCACATTCACACAACACCATCTAGCCCAAACTAAGCAGAGCTTGTACTATGGGTACTAGACAATGGATAAACATACATATATTGCTTTTTTTTTGTAAATACATACATATTATACATAGAAACACCCAGACCAAGACAAACATCCATGTTTATGCACACAAATGTTTGACTTGTGCGGGAATCGAACCCGCGACCTCAGGCGTGGCAGTCGGTTACACTAACCACTACGCCATCGAGGCCGACAGAATACCCAATAATACCTTGTCCGACCTCACACAAGGCAGTTGTAATAACTACTGCTACGCCACTAAGGCATAATTGCCGATGCCGGTGGGCTGGTGGTCCGACATAATTGTTATTCAATGACGTCTGACATTACAGCAATAAAATTTACAAATTAATACGTAAAGCCAAAACGGTTGTTAAGAGAATGTACCAACTTAGTAATCATTCACCCTAATAGGCTGCCTATGTTAACTGGATGTTAGGCGTAAAATATTACGCCTAACATCCAGTTAACATAGGCATAATAAGGCGGACTTGTGTTCAACTTAAGCCGCAGTATCTAATCTTGAGAAATATAATGGTGAAATGTTTTCCTTTAGTTACGCTTAGGATCGATGACTAGTGTTTAGTTTAGAGAACTGTGGTATCTTATCTTGGGAAAGTTAACGCTAGTTATGTCTTCCCTTGCCGCGTTTAGGCTTCGCGCTGATTACGTACTCGTGCAAAGGATTGTAGATGTATGTAATACACATAGTTGTATCAATGTGCTAAACTAGGCAAACATCCTAACCAATATTAAAAATGTGAATGTGAGTTTGTTGTAAAAATTACAATTACATTGGCAAGAGAGATCAATAATCCTTATTTGCTAATCTTAATATCTAATTGAAATGTTAACATAACAATTATCGTTCTAAAATATCTGTTATAAAATCACGTCTAAAGTGTGTATGAAGACTTAATCCTGGTTAGAAGTCGCAAGACTTCACAAAGATCTACATAAACCTCAAACAGAGTCAACACACTATTTGTGATGCGGAATTCTCAAGTTTATCGTCAGTTGGAACACACAATGCACTATGCATTATTCACTCACTGTCCCCATCTGTACAATTCTCTCCACTTCAGCAAAATCCGACTTATCTTCATTTACAACGTACAAAAGCGTTACATTTCTTATTCCAGTTTCAAGAAAGCTATTTGCGTGCCCTATTTTCTTGTATTCCACAATTGAGTATCTGCTCAAGTAGATATTGTAGCACGAACTATGGTATCCAGTAACTGTTGTGTAGCTACTATATTAATATAATTAATATTAATTGAAAGCAGTAAGCAGCGACAACGACTCGTTGGTAGACCGTTAGACTGCCACGCAAAGGTCTCAAGTTTGATCCCAAGGCCTGACTTTTCAAAGTTATGTCACACTTTGAGAAATCTATACAAATAAATAAAATAGAAGTGTCTGTTTGTAATGTCAAAATAACAGCTTTTTATCTAATGCATATGAAAGTATATAAGGTACCTATACGAAAATATCAATTTTTAAAATTTTTGTCTGTCTGTCTGTCTGTTTGTTTCGGGTAATCTCCGAAACGGCTGAACCGATTTTGACGGGACTTTCACTGGCAGATAGCTGATGTTATAAGGAGTAACATAGGTTACTTTGATTTTAGAAAAAAAATAGGGTTCCGCGGAGACAAACACTTTTTACTTAAAATCTACGCGGACGAAGTCGCAGGTAACAGCTATAATGCATATAAATTATACATAGGTATGCATTCAATTATTGTCAAAGTTTTCCTTTTTATACATTAATCGTAACACATAGTTTGCCTGATAGTAATACGGTTACCATAGCCCATGATGGCCTTTATTTCGACCGGAAATAAAAATTACTGATGTAATAAAAGGAAAGGAATTTAAAATGTAGGTATGTGAATTCCCAACTCTTATTTACAGAGAAGTAACAGTGTTAATACTATTACGCTCGTTTACTGTAAGCGGCTTATCCGCACCGTCATTAAATAACTGGCAAAGGCGCTTAGTTCATACTAATACCGGTAAAAATATTTTATAAAAATTTAATTTGTATTAATATAAATAATATTAAATCGTTTTTCATTTATAAAACTATCTCTCTTTCTCTCTCAAACCTAACTAATTATAAATGCCAATATGAGTTTGTTTGTTACGCTTTCACGCTTTAACTACTCAACCGACTACAGACTTATATATTTTTAGCAACCAGCTCTCGGTTAGAAAGTTATATATATTATTTGCCCTATTAAAAGTTCATAGTGCGTTAAAATTTTACCAGGCTCTGCAAAATAAAAGAAGATTTGATCTGGTGGCTCCATACTTTCCAGTAAAAACTACATTTGCTCATCAACAATATTCAAGACAATGTTCATTCCTCTACAACAAAATAAATCGCATGTTACAAATATATCAAATGAACAAATTCGATTGTAAAAAAGCACTGACAAACTGGTTAAAACAATTATCTTATGATAAAACTGAATCTTTGTTAGCAGTATTATCATAATAAAGCTAGAATACTCTCACCCAACATAACATACATACATACACACACATATATACATACTTACACACATCCGCGCTCGCGCGAGCACACTTAAACACACACATACCATGCATGCTATGATTATAAATTAGTTTTAATTGATATTTTTATTTTATTTTCCTTTTAAAAAATTTTAATACACAATAATATTTAATATATTTAATCAATGAATGCTTACTTGCACACGGCAGAGCGGAGCCTCCTAACACAGGCAACGTTATGCCTAAAAGGATCGCTCCAACAATATTGTAATTAAATTAAGCTCAGCTAATGAAAATAAATCATTTTTATTTATTTATTTATAACTGATCATCATGAAACAGAAAAGGACATAGGGTACCTTTTATCCAAAAAAAGTACTGTTATTAACCTAACCTACAATTACGCGAGCGAATCCGCGGGAAATATCTAGTAATTGGAGCTTCTTCGAAGGGCGATATTTTATTTTTTTAGATTAGTATGAAATTACAGGCAGAAACGGAACTAAAGTCGTACTATTTAAAACGATTAATATATCAATTTGAAAGTTATTTATAGCAACAACTGACTGAATTTATTGCGAAGACTGACATTTATTCATGTTTTACCTGTAAACTTTTATATTCGTAAAGAAGCTTAATATTTTTAATACATTTTAGATAATCATTGTATTTTTTTCATAACTACACTGTCGCATTGAATATTTTCTATAATGGCTATATATTATGTATGAAAATATATAAAAAATGTCACGTATATAAAAGTAGCAGTACAAAATGCGCTAAAAGCCAGGTTATTGATTCCTAAATTGCTAACATCAGTAGAGCTCAGAATCTACTAACTACTAAAACACCAGTTTGTAAAGAGGTAATTTCCACCGGCAGCTTTAGTGGCGTCGATTATCTCACTTTAAATGAATCGCCTAGCGTTTCTTAATTAGTTGTGCTCAACTGGCGGCGTTGAAAACTTCTGTGTAAAACTAATAACCAGAATAAATTAATGGTCTTGACTTTATTCGCCCACTTTACGAATTCTTGTGTCGTGACTAAAGTGAATGTAATTATATTAAAATATAATTAAAATTGGGTGTATAGCAATGTAATAAACATCACACACGTAATCCAGTTCTGAAAAGGCAAAATCATAACAAATATTATGAACGCACATGAGAGTTTGTTGAAAGCGTAACAAACTACCAAATATTGTTTGTTACGCTTTAAGGCCTTAACGAATCAATCTATCAACATGCAATTTCGCATGCACCTTGTGAGAGGAATCAGAAAATAATATAAGGTACATTTTATCCAGAAAACAAACAATTTCTTTTTGTGACCTATCATGGCTGTTGAACGTCAATTAGAACTCCTTAACTGTTCTTAGCTGTCATCGGTTTGGTACTTTCGTATAATTTAATTGGAACGATAGATTAGCAGTATCACTACTATTTGCAAGGGATTTCACTTATACTGAAAGCTTGACTAATATTCTTACAGTGATAAGGGACTTCAATCTCCTTGAAGATGCGTAAAGCTACAGTAGATCTTTTTAAAGGTCTACAATAGGCTACGGATTTGTAAACTTATATAAACTACGGTAACAGCTTATCATTGATAGGATATAATGCTAGCACCTTAGAAATGTTTATATAATATAATTCAAGCAAATTCATTCTTTTCCCATAATCAGAACCTAATAATTAAAGCATCCGCTATTATTAAAGGATGATCCGTTTATTTTTCCTAGGTCCAGAGTCCGGTGTTAGTTGTGGAGCTAAACCTGAACAGATTAGAAGGAACCCAGTTGAGGGCACTGGGTCTATTGTCAATGTTTGGATTTAACATGACGTATGCTGTAAGAGGTCCTACTGACCCACCGAGTCCTTCCTCGTGTAGCGCCATCGAATGCAGATTGCTAGGACACTGTTATGCTAAGCAGGATTATCAGTAAGTCATTACTACAATGCTATATTTATAAGATTATAAAATATGTATTAATTTAAAGACATATGATTTGCTATTTATACATTTTTGACTAACTCGAGATTACAACTACTATAACAAAATCATGTATACTTATTATTTAACAATGTAAGGGCATCATATTTTGGTGGCGCTTATGACTTTAAATTCTTGAAATCAAATATTGCTTTTGAAATATTTTAGAAAATCAAAAGAAACTAATTTACATATCAAATATATCAATATCTATCATCTACGGTAGGTAGCGGCTTTACTGTGTCCTGACATTGCTGAAGTCCATGAGCAGCGGTTACCACTTTCCATCAGGTGGGCCACTTGCTCGTCTGCCACACATGGAAAAAAAAATTAATAAAAATTCGAAGTACTCTACGTAGTTATAATGAATAGATGTAAAGTACACCCTTACTCAGAGCACACACCACACTATAATTGTACTGTGTGTGTGTGTGTGTGTGTGTGTGTGTGTGTGTGTGTGTATGTGTGTGTGTGTGTGTGTGTGTGTATGTGTGTGTTTACCGACCTAGTGACCGCTTGAACTTACGAAACGCATTCTACACGCCAAATACAAGCGTGTCTTGTTCAGTACTTAGAAAACTTTCTTGCCCGTTCTGACCAGTTGTAAATAAACTAATTCTTGACATTAACCTTTTTCTTATATTATAGGGCTGTAGATTACAGTGCGTTTAATAAAATATTCAACTTACATCTCTATGTTTTGTAAACGGCAGGCAGTTTTACTGTTCGTGCTTCGAGGGTTATTCTGGAGTGGACTGCGGTGTGGGCCCGCTTTGTCCAAGAATTTCCAACACGTGCAAAAACGGTGGCACCTGCAGGTAAGCCAGCTCATGACACAGCGTTATTACCATCGTATTGCGCATATTCACACATTGTCTTCAATCGAAGACGGTCACTAATGAGAAGACTATGCATTAGTACAATTTTCACTACATTGTGAATGTGAAATATAATATTATAATATAAATGTCACCAATGGAATAGTTGTCATAATTGATATTGTTACAAAACACATTAAAAGGAATTGCAAAAAGGCAGGTATTTAGTTGAAATTCAAAAATGATTTTCTTGGTATAACTACTCATTCTTTTACTTTTGTATTTTTAAGTAGTCTGACACATTTTAGTTAAAGGACGTGTTAATAAAAGAAGAATAAATCAATATAGACAGTTTTATGTGACTGTTGTCTCGACAGACAGATGGGTCCCGCCGCCGTCAGCTGTATCTGCGCTCCCGGATATACCGGCGACCTGTGCGAGGCGCAGCTCGCACAACCCGGTAAGTGAAATCCAGAAAAATATACTACATATAATCTAAATAAGGTTGTATATAATAATTGGTCAGCAGTGGGATTATTTATATACTGGACAAGCCTGTATATAAACTGCCCCATTGCTTGGCACGGGCCTTCTCAGTGTGAGAAAGGTAAGGCCATAGAACACCATGCTACCGCAGTGCGGGTTGGCAGACTTCACATATCTTCGAGAACATTATGGAGAACTTTCAGAAATGTAGGTTTCCTCTCGACGGTTTCCTTCGTCACTAAAGCGAGCGATAATAAACTAATCAATACGCACATCACTTCGAAAAGACTTTTATTTTTTCATTTATTATTTCTTTCGGGATTCAAAGAGTCAGATTTGCGTAACTTAGGACCGAACTCGAGACATTTGTGTAGCAGCCCAACGCATGCAACGGTCTCCCCACTAGACTATGTATCACTGTTTATTGTACAATTGAACCTAAAATTATATCATATTATTGGAAATAAATCATTTTTTTTAAGTATTGATAATATTTCGATCAAAGCTTGCTAGTAGATAGAAATTATTTGTTTTGCTATTAATTTTCATGTTATCATTTAGTATAAGTAGTATTGTTTCAGAGTGTGGCATAGAAGAATGTTCTGAGGGCTGTAAGAAAGGAAAATCTTGTGACTGCAATCCCAAAGGCGACGACTTTAGTAAGTATATTGTGTAATTGTTCGTACGACATAATTATTTATATCCATTTAATTGATATAGTACTCCAATGATACTAACTAAAACTTCAATGCATATGCAGCATCAGCGCGGTTTGACACAAAACTGCAAGTTATGGACCAACCAAACGTCAACATATCACATGAAATAATAAAGCAAGCAAGTATTAATCACAAAAACGCAGATAAAATGTAATTCTACATTATTTCGAGTGATCTTACTAAAAACACTATATTACGTTTTCAGTTAACAAGTTATTTAATATCAGCAAATATAACGTTAGAAGATGAGATAGAAATTTTGAATATAAGGTAAGTGTCATGATGTGTATTGACTATCCAGATTATTTAACATTAGTAGGTACTTGATTCTATTCTTTTGATTTCCTTTACAGTGCAATAGAAATTAGTGGCGCTCGTTCAGTCCGTGTTCGCGTTTGGAGTGCGCGTCGGTTAGCGGGTGCATTGCGAGCTGCACTTGCACGACTTGTTGCTACGCGCATCACTTGGTCTAATCTACGATTACTGCCTGATACCTTGCATTTTGAAATGCAGCCTGCTCTTAACTTACATGTAAGACTATTTAACACAAATTAAGTTACGCACATTAACCTATAGAGTCGTAGCGGTACACCGACGGCCAGATACAATAGGTTTTTAAACTTTAATTATTATGTCTGGCATTTCAAGACTTGACAGGTTAAAACGCAAGATGTCTGATTTTGAAGCTTGTTTAATAATTAATCAAATAAATCGTGAAATAAGTACTTACTTACATTATGTTCACTAAGATATTGCAAATGTTTTTAGCGACTTATCAATATCGGCACATTCTAATTTATACCTAAACAATACCTACTAATAGCTGACTCGGTGACCTCCATGAACCCAAAAATGACCAGGAGCAATTTTGATAGTGATTTGATAATGCGTTTGTTTTGATGTTTAAATAATAAATACATTAAATTTTTGGAATTAACTTAACATTTAAAATAATTTATTTTGAACCGGGTATAGGCCCTATAGATACTATAGGGTAGAGATACTATACAGGTAAAATATGACCACACCTTTCTATTACACGCTGTATAAGTTAAAGTATAAGGTAGGTCTGGTCATTATTACTATTTCCATGCGATCTAACTGGATACCAACATTATATTGACGGTATAAGAGCTAAGAATCTACATTTTGCTATAATTTAAAGATTTATTTAGAAGACACATTATAGCTATATTATCTCTCAAGTATCGGATATAATTTACGATCAATGACTTTAGTTACTTGACAACCCTTGTGTTGCTGACTTAAGTATGTGGGCCTATTAAAGTAGAATAAACTTCCACACAAGCTCTATTAAGGTTTTATTAGGCAAGTATAGTTAATAGAAAAGTGCCTCTTCTCAGCTAAATTGAAATCTATAAGCCTTAGACATTCTAAAGTGTTCTTTTAACTTTTTATCTCCTATACTATTATATATGGGTATATCGTAAGTTATATTTGATTAAAATAACAGTATCAAACAATAAAATACAATATTATATTGTTTTGAAATGGTGAAAATAATCTTTTAACCTTTGTAAGTAATACACATTTCGAGTAATAGTGAATGATATGCAAGTATCCGCGGGATACTAGCGTATCTCGGTACCTTGGTATCTCGTTGGTTGCGTTGATCTCCTTCCTCCCTTTAATATCACAAGCCTATAAACAAGCGCTAAAGTCATATTATCCTTCAACAGGCTCTGACAGTTAACCAGCGTCCAGAAATATGGGAAGGTTCAGAGTTCATACTAACGTGCATGGCATATGGATCTCCAGACATCACCTTCACTTGGTTCAAGGACGGTGTTAAGATCAATATCAATGGAACTACGAGGTAAGTTAAAATTATATTTGCCACGTAGCTTTATTACTCATTAGAAGAAAACATGAGCAAGTGTCTTTTTTTCGTTTTTACTCAACATTTCCATCAGCACTCACGTGTTTCTGTTTAGCTCAGTAGACGACCTTAAGTAAACTATTTAAGAAGTTTTCGTAATCCTAATAGGTACTATTTTATACACATAATATCTTCTATAAAGGTGCAATTTTATTATCATTAATATATATGCAATGAATATGTAAATAATAATGTATGCAATGTTATAATAATTAATATGTTTTATTGCAATCTAGAGACATGTGGACGCGTTTAGCGCCAGAAGACGCATTAGGTCGTCGGATGTCAGTACTTGGGGTGTCAGCGGCACGACAAATAGATGGCGGCGTATGGTCGTGCGCAGCTGATGACGCTGGTAGGAGACGATGTCGCGCGCTTACTCTCACCGTCCTTACTGCTCCCACAGTGCGACTTATGCCTTCGGCTTTGACTCTTAGTAAGGTACATGTAATACTTTTTATATTTTGGTTTGATCATAAAACCTTGGACGAATACTAAATTTTGGTCACGGCAGCCGATCTTAGTAAAGATTAATCAGTACAGGAGATATTACAGTGCACAAGTATGTGCGCTTACGCAAGTGCTATCTGTTTTTACTTACAGTTGGGTGGGACAACACTCCCACACGACATACCTATTACATTTTTTTATTATTTTGTTTAGTCTGACGAGGTAGTTATTAAAGATAACTTGCCTTCTTTTTAAGGGCGATAATGTAAGTATGACATGTCTGGCGGGCGCAGGGCGCGCACACGGAGTATTGGGTTTCAGTTGGGCAAGGGAAAGGAGCTTGTTACCGATGCAACCAGACAGACATGTGTGGGAGGATTTGTACCCAGCTGGTAGCGTGCTCAAGCTTTATAATGTACAGGTCTGTATACATATATATTTGGTACATATTTTGATGGCCAGTGACGTAATAATAACTTTGGCAACATCTGTAGAAATCGAGTGAATACCGGTGCCAAGTATCGTCAGTAGCGGGCACTAATTCTGCAGGTGTGACAGTGTGGGCACTAGGCCCTGATGATGAAGCATGTCAGAGTGAAGTGGCGCGAGGTAGACACTGGCCCAGGACTGCTCCTGGGGCGCATGCGTCAACCGCCTGCCCGACAGGGTATATTGGTGAAACTACCAGGTAATTATTATTACTTGGTAAGCAATTTGTGAATTTTGGTGCATGAAGCTATAATTAAGATGGTTTTAAATTTATCATACAAAAAAAATCATAACGTCTGACATTTTTTTTTAGATTTTGTGAGCCTAAAACTGGACAACACGGCGTCAAATGGATGTTACCAGATTTTTCTGGCTGTGAAGCAGATGCTCTGAAAAATATATATGAACAGGTATGAGTTTTAATTAAGACTATAACAGATAAAACATCGTAGTTGACAATAATATTGCTTTTCCAATTTTAGTTTACTCTTATCATGTACGGATATACGTGGGACAGCGTGTCTGATGTTTCCCGTCAGTACTTGTCAGTACTGCGTTCTCTCTCCATGTACCCGGGTGCAGGAGTTGCACCGCTACGCCACGCCACACACATGCTACAGTATTTACTGTCTAAAGCAGCACGACGTGTCGACAGATTACACAGCGCTACACATCTACTTAACATATACGATCATCTACTTGCACAGCCCGATGCCTTCCTGGATGAACAGGTACCTTACTTGGATTCAATGATTGATTCTGTGAATGCGAGTCTAAAAGTTATATATAAACTGTTATGCTTCAGAAAATCTACGAGCTACAAAATAGCGTTGTCCGCACAGCAGGAATGAGGAAAGCACTCCCGGCACGGTGGCACTCATTTACTTTAAGAACTGAGACAGTAGTGCGTGATAATACAGTACATTTTGAGCTGCACCATGGCGCTGCGGGCAATGACGAGTGGCTACTAATGTCAGCAGGACTGGAACTGCTTGATAGTACCAATGACCGACTGAATACCACCGTCATTACTGTTCTGTACCACAATTTGGGAGCTAGGTTGCCATCGCTGAATAGAGTTGTCGAATTTAAGTAAGTTAGTTAATCCATTATAAGCTGTATCACTGATAGCTATCCTTAATAATGCTTGTAAAGTAATCAAGTAGCTGGCATGGACGACTTGTAATTTGTTTTGGTGGCCCGCAGAAGTTGAAGTATTAACTTCAACATGTTACCTGTCTCTTGTACAAGAGCAATTAGAGTGCATCTATATTGTTGCTTTTAATTAACCACCGTTATCGTTCATCTGTATAATTCTCTTACATTTCGGATATTATGTTTATCGGTATTCGTGTCGTGTATGTGTTAATACTACTATGGTGTGGATCACAGGGCAGGTCGTGAAGTGCGGTATGCTGTGTGCTCGAAACAAGTGCAAGTTTCAATCAGCAATACCGATCTTGATGACGTACTACAATATGCTTTCATCCTGGTGTTTGAGCATTCAAGAAACTATAGCGCTGATGGTATGTTTATGCGAAAGCACTGTCCTGTTGTCATTGTTGTGAAGGTCAGTGAACTAGAGCTACGACGAACCCAATATATAAAACGTATTAATTTCAGCCTCAATGCTAGCATGTGGGTTCCGCTCAGTGGAAGCGCCAAATGCGTGGAGTATTTCGGCGTGTGACGTGCAAATGTCTGGTATGTCGAAGGCAATATGTCGCTGTCACGGGATCGGTACCATAGTCTTATTTACACGGGCCGCTCAGATCAACGTGAGTACATTTATAACAGTTACTTCTAAAGTATCAGCAATAGGGTAGTTGATTAAATTTTTTTATTATTATTTACGTCAAATAGTAACAATATAAAAACATAAAATACTCAAAAAAAAATTTGAGCTGTACTCAACAATAAGTAAGATTCAAGCATTTGTCGATACAAGTAGGGGTAATTGTCAATTAACGGAAAAGGATATACAATACAAACTGTGACGCAATTGGTATTTAAATGCAGCTGTGCGACGGAAATAGCGAGATATCTCCATTGCACTCCCAGTTTGTGTTAGAGCCAAATTAAAAAAATGAATAACTCCCTTATTTTGCAAACAATATTGATACTTTGTTCACAAAAAGATTTCTTGATTGCTATTTGCTGTTGTGTGTGATTGTGCGGAAATAATGTAAAAAATCAAATATAGGCAACTACCCTATTATATCTTTCTGACAAAACTTACATAGTTCTTAGTCAACAGTAAAGAAGAAATAATTATGTGACACATTTATCCAGACAGATGCAGAGAGGGAGCTACGAGGTATTGTCGGAATCAGTGTGAGCGTGGGTGGGGCGATGTGCATGTGTGCGTGCGCGCTTCAACTGCTGAGTCTAGGGCCTGCTGCCACACGCAATCCGGATACGTTAGCCAAGTTGCTCAGAGCTGCAACTGCAGCTGGGCATGCCGCAACTATGTTCGCGTTATTGCACTGTAACACGCAGGAGCCAGGATGTTCGGGAACGCTAGGTTGGGTTTTAGCGGCGTGTTGGTGTGCTTCGTGTGCGGCACTGTGTGCGCAGCCACTACTGCTGCATGCTGAACTGGCTGGGAGGGGTCAGCGCACACATTCTGTTGGACTATTAGCTGGTAAGTACCTTTTTTAAATTATTGGGTATAGTTTTTTTCTAACATACTAAAGAACTGTGCACTTTACAGGCGTATGTATATTAACATGCCTTTGTGCTCGCCTGTGGGGAGGCGCGCCGTTACAAGCTTACTCTGCAGCGAGTGTGGTATACTTCGGTGGCACGGCATTACTCACAGTGCTCACGCTTGCTCTTGCGATGTGTGCGCATAAGACTATACGTCACGTCATTCGTAAACTACCGCCTGATAGAAGGCCTTATATAAAAGACAGGTAAAACTCCCTAATACCTTAAGAGAAAATATTTTTATTGACTTTTTTGTTGCCATGACCTTGCTTACCATTATTATGTTTAATTATTTTATTTTATGTTTAAGCATTTTATTTTACCTACACTTGAAGAATCGAAAAAAAATCGTTCTGGGAAAGTAGCATTTAAATTGGTTGCAAAATGAGAGCAATTAATACTTCTAATCGGGTAAAAAGACATCAATTAGTTAATTGCTTAACTTATTATTTATTTGAATAATATGTAGCTATGTATTTAAATAGAATAATCAAATAACTGGAGTCAGCTAAGCTATTTAATCAATAAAAGTGTAACCGTCATAATATTTGACTGTTTTGACAGAAATAACGTAGTGTGTAATACACTGGTGCTACTGGTGTCGACATCAGCAGTGCAGATAGCGGGAGTTGCGTACGTGCAGCCGGGTGGACAACAACACGCGCACGTCACTGCTCTTGCCATCACAGCGCTCGCCAATGTTTGTAAAAATTATGTACCTAGTTTTTCATAATATATATGGATAATATGCATTATGTAAACAACTCACGCAAGAGATTTTCGAAAGTTACTTATGCATGTAGCCCGCACAGATAGCTTGCGCATGCGCAACAACTACTTGCGTCATGTACATTCGATATACTTCAAACAATATATCAGCAAATTAATAAATATCGCATTATTTGGAGACTTGTCTGATGGCTTTAATTAATAATAATAATAAAAAAATAAACCCCTCTGTCAGTCGTTATCTGATCATGAGACTAACGCGATAACGGAGGGCACAGTACACTTGCTTTTAAATTACTACCTTCGCCTTGCGATATAAGCAAAAAATGTATCACCAGGTTAAATAAAAACGCACATACCGCAGAGCAGCTTGTGGCGAGCTGAAAGTGAGTGGTGACACTGCGGTCCTGAATGCCTCAGTTGGTTAGGCCTCGTCCAACCAAATACCCATACCCATAGCCCATATATTAGAATCCATACGTAGCAATAGTCCTACGCCTGCTGCGGCTAGTGCTGCTGTAGGTGTTCCATCCGACCTTTGATTAAAACTCTCGAAGGGCCTCTTTATGTTGGACCCATATCTCCGTGTAAGCCTCCCAAAGGGCCAGGTATTTTTCTAATATAATAATTAGGTATATTAGAAAATACCTGTGATAAGAGAAACATAATAATAATATTCTATCACATACACACAACACCATCTATCCCAAACTAAGCAGAGCTTGTACTATGGGTACTAGACAATGGATAAACATACATACATACTTTTTTTGTAAATACATACATATTATACATAGAAACATCCAGACCAAGTCAAACAACCATGTTCATGCATACAAATATTTGACTTGTGCGGCAATCGATCCCGCGACCTCAGGCGTGGCAGTCGGTTACACTGAACACTACGCCATCGACGCTAATTTATCTTACTAAAGATTTTAAAGTTGGATTTTGTATTGTACAGGGTTTGGGGATGTTAGTCTGTTACGTGATACGCGACGAGGAGTGTTTACGAGCGGCACGTCGCCTTTTATCGCCGTCTGATAACAGAGACTGGGAGGACTCCCGCGCTGGAGATACTTCTCTTAGTTGTGAGTATAATTATATGGCTTGCACCATCAACAGATTTGTGTGATCTACAAATAGTTGTTCTGAGTCTGGATGTTCTTTATGTCCATTCTTTCGATCTTCGTAAAGTATCCCGCGACGTAGAAATTATTCCAAGTGCGGATATTATCTTTTAAAAATATAAGAAAAGAAAATGTTCATTTTTATAGCAGTAACATATAAAATAAAGTTTATTTAATAGTCCCAAAATATAGGTTAATAATTGGACGTACTTTCTGGAAAACGTTCCAACCCACAAAGTTAACATTTTGAGATAATCGTGATTGAAGTTCAATCCCGTATTGCTTCTTCATACATGTGGGTTGGGCTACTAAGTCATGATTTAATATTTAGAGTGATAGTAGAGCTACCAAATTTTTCCAGCTAGTAAATAGTAACCCCGTGACTAATTTGCTAATAATAACTCGATTTTGACCCGAGTGTGGGTTGGAACGTTTTTCAGAAAGTACGTCCAATTAGGATTTATAATTCTTACTTACTTTGTACAAATTTGTTTAATGATCAGCTACTTGTGTTGCTGGCTATACATTGTTAATGCTGATAGTGATTTAATGGTGTAACACTTTCGCAGTATACATAAAGCAAGCTGGTGAGGTAGAAAGTCGTGGCGGTGCAGTAGATACAGTTGAGTCATGCTCGTCGCCCGTGTCACCTGCAGTTCAGTACTGGCGTGCGCACACAAATGACAGACCGTCTAGGATAGACAGGTGGAATATTACTACTGCGATGTTATGTACTTCTAGTACTTTCATGAAAGATTATGAATTAAAATGTCAATAATTTTTCAGACGACAATCTAATCCGGATAGTTGCGCTGATTTAGTCCGAAGTGTGAAATACAAAGACTCCATACTAGTTGGACGTGGATGTGTGCAAGCGCCGGTTTGCGACCTAATCCCTTTGCGCGTTGCGCAAGATTACCGAGCCAATGTTCCCGTTTGCGTAGAGATGCGCTCTTGCAACACGCCTCCATCTTCGTCTCCAAATCCGCCTCTACGAATAACGGGGAAGGGGAACTTGCAGCTTTATGTTGAGAAGAGAGCTGATACAGCAAAGGTTGGTAATTAACTAACTTATTATCGTTTTTATTTACAAACTCTTGCTACGTTATTTATTTATACAATATATAAAAATCAGTTGCCGTGAGTTAGTCTCGGCAAATTTCGGAAATGGCTCAACTGATTTAAGAATTGAATTAAATTGAATATACAATGCTTTAACTATATACTGGATTGGCTTACAAAAAAAAGAAGATTAGGCAAAGCCTTAAGGATCAGCTAAAAATTCTGATATCGAACCTTGTAATTTGGTATGGGAATTGCCACTTCGGATTACTTATATTTGATGGTGTCCATGGCGTATCTATCATTCGATAGCTGCGCTACGCATATCTGTTATTTATTCCGAGCGGTTAAGTTGTGTGAAATTTATTACATTTTATGAAGAGTTCCATTAAAAACAATTTTTGGTGGTAGGTACATGCAGCGACATAAGTCGATACGCACTTCCAATATATTAAATATCTTTCAAAATTATAGCAAATATTTGTTTTTTACAGTTCAAAAATGCAAAATAATGATTAGGCTTTTTACCTCAATAAATACTTTTATTAATAACTGAAATGTTCAGCTACTTATGTCGCTGACTATACGATGATAAACAAGGTCATATATTTGTACGATTTTCATCTATTGGTGAACAAACGCATGCATCCAGGGCCAACGCTACTATTCTTATGTCTCGATACGATTAGGCTAATGTGTTAATGATTGTTTTCTCAGGAAACATGTACAATCTGCGCAAAGTCAAACCCCGATGTGTCCAAATTGGATTCTTATCCCGTAAAGAGTTGTCTGAAGAATAATTCCCGAGGGATCACATTAAGCACCTCACTACCGTCCATTGACACGATTAAAGATGACTGTGACAAGTCTCGTATAGAACACGTCAACAGAGAATGGAGTAAAGTTTACGATAATCCACAAACAGAAAAAGTTTTGAACAAAATATCTCATGACTTAGACTTTTTGTTAAATAGGACGCAAAGTGATAACTCACCACATCACATAGAACAAACAGATAAAGTGACCACTTCTCATTAATTTAACATAGTTGTAAGTAAACAAATAACAAGGAAACAGGGGTGCAATATGCCAAACTTAGGTAATTAATGTACATAACTAGCAATAGAGATTGTATCTATTGTAATAGGATTTTTTACGACGTAATTTAATGCCATAAGGAGGTTTGTGTTAAGAAAAATAATAAAATTCTGTGATATTGCTAAATAACTTGTTTTATTTAATGAATATTGTCATACCGCAGCTTTTTTTTTCAACTTTAGTAAGGGAGAAGGTATATATACAGTTATATATACAGTTTTTGTTTGCCAGATAATCCGATTAATTTTAATAAAAGTTATAGTATCAAGCAGTATATAAGGTTGCCTCAGTGGCGTAGTGGTTGTGTATGCGACGCGACTGCTGTGCATGAAGTCTCTGATTATTCTGTCAAGAAATTCTCAGTGGCAGCACAGAGCCTGAAACTGTGCCGGGTAGATGGAAATTAGTTTGCTCTTCGTTTCTTAAATATCAGATCTAAAAACAAAGCTGGCGAAATATGGATGTAGAACTTCTGCCTACCCTTTCGGAAATATAGGCGTGGAACTATGTATGTATGGTTTGTATAAGTATATGAGACTATTCTTTATTATATTTAAGACAATAGGTACTACAAATTTGGACAGTCGAAAAAATATATCGGCAGGTAGATTAATGTAAAACAATACCATCATCGAAAAGGTCGTAAAATATTCTTATCAAATATCATGTTTTACCGAGTTTGTGGAATATTTCTATGAAACTGATTTCTAGTAGCTGAGCAATGATTAAATTTTCATTGCCGTTTTATAATATATAGTCTAATAACTATTTCACATTTATAATTGCAATTAAATTAACCATCCCCTAACTATTATTTCTGTAAAAGTTGATATTACTACGAACGACAGAATTATTTTCAAAATCTTAGCTTCTTATGCAGTTGCTTGCTGTACAAAACAAAACCAGTATTTAAAAACACGATTGGACATTGCTTTTTATAGTTCGAAAAACTCTTATACAACAGCTTTGTCTGGCCGTCCGTCCATCTGTCTGTTATACAACTTTCAGCTCAAGAACCGTAAGAGCTAGAGACTCGCGGTCAGCGCTATTCGACTCAGCATAGTCGATATACCCTGAAATGGATATGACCTTTGACCTGTGACCTCAAGGTCACGTGACCTTTGCATATTACTTAAACCATATTTTTGAACTTTTTGAAGATTTACGGCAATTCATTGCCGTTTCTCACTTGTTTATTAACGTTGTGAGAACAAACCTCTCAAATAGTACCTACAAATATTACCGATATAAAACGCAATATTCGCTTATCTCTATTACAGCCATTTGTTCTGTCGCGGTCTGGCATTAGCGATTGTGGGTGTTGTGTTCTACATTAGAGCTAATGCCATCAATGTTTGTAATCAATTTATTAAACTTGCAGCATTTGAGCATTGCGGCTTCGATTAACCTTTACTGTTCGATATTGCATTGCCTGCCGTTCATAATTAATGAATAGACATGATAAAATAATATTGTGTTAGATACATGGTTAGCGATAGCCAAGTAGGAGACCATTGGATTGCCACGGCACTAACCTTTGACTTATCGTAGTTATGTGCGTATTAATTATTTATTCATTTTTCACTTGCCTTAACGGCGACAGAAAAATTATGAGAAAATCTGCATGTCTGAGAGTTATCCATAATGTTCTCGTAGATATGTGAAGTCCGCCAACCTGCACTACACGTGGAAAATATTTCCTCCACGCAGTGTAAGAAGCCTTAGTACATAGGGCCTTATGCTTCTTACACTGAAAAGACACCCGTGCCAAGCAGTGGAACAGTGACTGGGCACCAGCCCTGGCATTATTCTGTATTACCAATTATAAGTTAGTTGACATTATAAAAACATATTATTATTATGTCTGGCGGCCCGTATCCCACTGCGACTAAATATGTTAAATAATATAGTTCATAATTGTATCATTTAAAACAACAGCACTATATAATGCAATTAGTATTCATCCTAAACAGATGTATGTAAAATACGTACCTAATTGTATATACATTGATCCGATGCATTGTACGTCTGCCTCATGACCGCATACCGTATGGGCGGCAAGTTTCATCGCACGCGCATTATCCTGATTGATTAGCAAACCCACGTATAATTTAATAAAAAAATTAAGTACTTATTTGCTCTTGAAATATGGCTAAATTATTATCGTTTAATATAAAGAAATTGGTGAAATACAATATTCAATTCCAAAACAAATTAAAAATTTACCATTGTTAAAATTTTTAAAATGTTTCACAGAATTACTTGTAGATAAATGTTACTACTCTGTGTAGGATTTCCTAGATGATACATTTTTATAACCCATTTGTCATCTTCATCTACTAATTTTGTATTATATTTGCATGCTAATAAGGCAGAATGTACATACATGGATCTGTTATATCATTTACTAACCTATTTTTATGTACCTACATTCTCAGCAAATAAAGATCTATTCTATTCTATTCTATTCAAATCACACTTAAAATCTTTATCCTCTTCGTTTAAAGTATTAGTAACTGTACCATAAATCTATATAAAGCTTCAGCTTAATATCGCCTAACAAAATCTTAATAATCGTTAAAGTTGAACCAGTATTAAACTCGTTAATTTTAACTTGACCAAAGCACTGTCCTTCGTTGTGAAAGTGTTGTTTGTGGTAAACGTTGTTACTAAAACTTGTTTGTGTTGCACACCCAATTAGGCTACATTTACCGACCCGTGCAGGGGCTGTATAAACACTGCTTATAACCCAAACTTTTTACTTATTTTTAGTTTACCTTCCGTCAGCTTCACAATAGTTTTAAATTCCGTGGCACAGCGGTAGTGAATGCGACTGCTGTGCATGAGGTCTCGGGTACGAATCCCGGGTCGGGCCAACAAAAAGTTATTGGGTTTATATATTAAGAAATCTCAATAGCAGCCCAGAGTTAGGAAGTTGGCGGTGTTAGACACCCCCGTGCCTCGGAAAGCACGTAAAGCCGTTGGTCCTGTGCCAGATCTTTCTCCGGTCGTGTCAGATTACCGTCTCATCGGATCTTGAGGGTTAGGGAACAGAGAGTGCACTTGCGTTTGCGCACACGCTTGTGCACTATAATATCTCCTGCGCAGATGGCCAGTCTCCGTTAAGATTGGCCACCGTGACGGAAATTTGGTCTGGAGGACATTATTATTAATTGTAATGTTGATTGTTGACATAAGTCACAAAATATATTTTTAAATATAGATAGATTAAAACTTACTAATATTCTTGTCAACTTTGCCAGATGAACTAGAATGGCTGAGTTAGGAGTGAGTTCAAGTTGGTAGTGCAATGGGTGGGATATCCTCAACCTTTTGATCGTCAGTCCAATGCCCTTATCCATAGGGCTATCGCCACTGTTAAAATTGTCACAATAACCGGAACTGGCACGATATTAACCTTCTATTCTTTTTCTAGGTATGCTTTCCTAATACAGCATAAGCAACCAGAAACACAGTAAAATGGCAACTGAACAATTTAAGTTCACATTTAACGCTTATTTGCATTTAGGACAATATCATTTGTGATATTTATCACACTGAGATTAGATCGAAACTCTATTCTGAATATTTTTTGTTATAAAAATTGGCTGTCAGTTGGTATCTACATGTACATTCGTATTTATGTGTGGTTTGTATTTTAGCATAACCATTTATGCAAGAGTTAAAAATACTCAATATTCAGCTGTGGTAACATTTTTACCGCAAAGGTACAGCTATATATATGTATTTGACGAACGCCACCATTAAACTGTATCAATAAAATTCAAACGCACGCACGTAACGTTATGCAAATTATACGCCCGCAAAATACACGGTACAGCCTGCGCTACGTATACAGAATATTTGGTGCTTTTAGCAGCTTTAATGTAAAATTTAGCATAAAATAGAATTAATGCTTTCATTTTCGTTAGGTGAAAACAAAAACATTTAGTAGACAATTTGTGCACTATCAATAATTATTTAGGTTTCATCTACATATAACCTAGGTGTTGGTTAATTTAACGCACGATTATAATATTCTAGGACATAAATCTACATCGTAAGTAAATATTGAAAAATCCTAAAACTATTTGTGTAAATAAAAAAATATAATTTAACTATACCTACTTCACCTCTTATCGTTGAGATAAGTTACGAATGATGACATATTAATAAAGTAACAATAAAAAAAAGCCTTTACCAATTACTTTACAAATACAAGAACTTTCAGCTTAGCTGGAGAGGCTAGCAAGAATATCAAATCTAATAGCTCAAATTACTAGTTTATGTAAGTAGTCTACGGATATTTCGGTTTATGGTTGGTGTTTTTTTATTTTAGTAGTCTCATTGTTAGCCCGGAGTTAAAAAGTTGGCGCATAGCAGTCTTTAATTCCAGTGCTTCGTGAAAGTCCGTAAATGCTGTGCGTAAATGAACTTTAAGAAGCAATATACGCTTTTACACTATAATATTTCCTGCGTAGATCGATAACCGTAATTTAAATTGACCGCTTGACCGAAATTCAGTTATTAGCAAGGTTACGGTTTAAGACGTTTATTTTTCTCATACGATTATTATTACACTTTATAAATAATATATTGATCTACAAATAAAATTTTATACTGGCTCCGTAATTTAAGATACATTTCTCACAAACCTCCAAGCGCCATATTATTATAACACTTAATGTAACCAACGTCTTGAAAACCAAGTTCAGAAATGACTTCAATTTAAAATGTACGAAGCTATTTGGCTCTCACCGATCTCAAATCCTCGTCTTCTCGAAAATTGGATAATCTTTTTTATTATTCTATCTGCTGATATAAGTATATTTTTGGGCGTGAACTACAAGAAATGGAACAGAATAGAGATTGCCAACACTAAATTATTTTAGTCTGTGAAAATGTTTACCTAGATATCTTTTTTTCTGCTAAGTTTTATAAAAATCTCAGGTAACTCGGAAATAAGTGTAAATTAGATGAATATTTCTAATTGACATATTGTTTCGCTCTACACAAATATAACTAGTGAAATATGCGCTTAAACAGCCTTATCTAATTAGCTTTTCGGGGTAATTCAACAAGCTAGTGAGGGTGCAGTTGGTTTAAAAAATAGTAATAATAATCACCGACCTTAATTAAACATCTGAAATAAACAGAGGCGTGAAGTACCAAGAACGTACAGATATTAAATTTTTCATATTATAAAAGAGAATATGCACCAGAAAGAACTGATTGTATATTGCCTTTTATATAGGTATGCCGTACTTGTGTATATAATTGTAAATGTATTATGAACAAAATTTCGTGTAATATCAGCTTCTTTGGAACAGAACAGTTTTTTTTCTTTTTTTTTTAGAGTTGTAGAGCCTCGCTGATCTCAGCATGAATGGACTGGCTCGACTGGGGAAGCACTACCCTCTCACAGAATATCGACGTGAAATAACAGTATTCCTACTGTTGTGTTTCGTTCGGTGAGTGAGAGTGCCGGAGGCCCATTCACCCTGTTTCCCCTTCCCGCTCCTTCTCCTTCCCACTTCCTTTCCTAAAGGGTCGGCAACGCGCAAGTAATGCCTCTGGTGTTGCAGACGTCCATAGGCTACGGTGACCAATTATCATCAGGTATGCTTGTTTGCCACCTTTGCCACCACCAAAAAAAACAAAAATTTAAAAGAGGTAACGACGTCACTAATTTCTAGGTATTGTTTACCTATATATTTCATTTAAATTTGTTCGTATTAAAATAAATAGCAATCAAGCGGTCCAAATACAACAACATGCCGTTGTACATACATAATACATATATACATTCACTTAACCAAGCGTTTATCGATAGCTGCAACAAACTATCGATAACCGACGTCACACACCAGTTAACTTATCATCAATTGATATTATTAAAATTATAAAAGAACTAGTTTTCACCTGCAGCTTCGCTCGCGTAAATGTAGGTTAGGTTAGGTTAGGTTTGCAAAGGGCGAGTCCATTGTGGACATCTCGTTCGCTAGCCCTGCCGTAGCGCGCCGCGTCCGGGACTGGCAAGTGCTGGTTGAGGCGGAGTCTCTGTCGGACCACCGTTACGTGCGGTTCGACATCTCTGCCTCGCCAGCGATCCCGGACGATCGCCCGAGGAGAGCGCACACCCCGTCGTCCTCACGATGGGCGTTGAAACGTCTCGATGCAGACGTGCTGGTGGATGCCTCCATCGTGCAGGCCTGGACCCCGATGGTCCAAGGGCCTGTGGAGGTTGAGCAAGAAGCGGAGTGGTTCCGGGGCGCGATGACGCAGATTTGCGACGCGTCAATGCCCCGGGCCAGTGCTCAGCCTCCGAGGCGTCAGGTGTACTGGTGGTCTGACGACATCAGCCGGAAACGCGCCGCGTGCATTGCGGCGCGTCGCCAGTACACTAGGTACCGCCGACGCAGGCGGTACCGTGACCCGACCGTGGAGGCACGGCTGCGGGACGCGTACAAACAGCGGAAGTACGCCCTGCAGTCCGCCATCAGCGAGGCCAAAACCCAAAGATGGGAAGAGTTCCTGGGGACTCTCGAGGCAGATCCGTGGGGCCGTCCGTACAAGACAGTCAGGGGCAAGTTGCGCCCCTGGGCCCCGCCGGTCACCGAGAGTCTCCAGCCCCGGCAATTGGAGGGTGTGATCTCCGCTCTCTTTCCTTCGAGGGCGGAGCACACGCCTCCCGTAATGGCACCACCCGAAATTGAGGAGGGCGGTGCCGATGCCGGGGCGCCAGAAGTTACAATGGCGGAGCTCGGCGCGGCAGTGATGCGGCTTCGGGGCAAAAACACCGCCCCGGGGCCGGACGGAATTCCTGGCCGCGCCTGGGTTTTGGCCTTCGACGCCCTAGGGGACCGGCTCCTCAGGCTGTTCAGCGCCTGTTTGGAGTCGGGACGGTTCCCTTCCATGTGGAAGACGGGCAAGCTGGTCCTCCTGAGAAAGGAGGGCCGCCCCGCGGATTCTCCCTCCACGTACCGCCCCATAGTGCTGTTGGATGAGGTGGGCAAGCTCTTTGAGCGCGTAGTTGTTGCCCGCCTCTCCAAGCACCTGATGCGGGTGGGCCCCGACTTATCCGAACGCCAGTTCGGATTCCGGGAGGGCCGATCGACGATTGACGCGATCAGCAGCGTCAAGGCCCTCTCGGAAGAGACGGTCGCCTCGCGCGGGGTGGTATTGGCGGTGTCCTTGGACATCGCCAACGCTTTTAACACCCTGCCGTGGGCGACTATTAGGGAGGCGCTCCGATTTCATGGGGTGCCTCCCTATCTACGCCGAATAGTCGGGGACTACCTGCACCAGAGGAGTGTGTTTTGTGTGGGGCGGAACGGAGAGACGTTCCGGAGGGAGATGTCGTGCGGTGTTCCACAGGGTTCGGTTCTGGGTCCGATACTGTGGAACATCGGCTACGACTGGGTGCTGCGGGGCGCCCTGCCCCCGGGCGTCGGCGTAACTTGTTACGCCGACGACACGTTGGTTACAGCCCGGGGAGCGGATTACGGGGCAGCTGCCCGTCTTGCCACGGCTGGAGTGGCCCTGGTTGTCGGCAGGATTAGGATGCTGGGACTGGAGGTGGCGCTGGAAAAGTCCGAGGCTCTATTATTTCACGGGCCTCGGCGAGCGCCGCCTCCCGATGCCCACATCATCATTGGAGGGGTCCGCATCGGGGTGGAGCCGAGCATGAAGTACTTGGGGCTCCACCTCGACGGCCGCTGGAACTTTCGCGTCCATTTTAGCCGCCTGGCCCCCCGCCTGATGGCGGCAGCGGGAGCGCTTAACTCTCTGCTGCCGAATATCGGGGGGCCGAGTGTCGTCTGCCGCCGCCTCTATTTGGGGGTGGTGCGGTCGATTGCCCTTTACGGAGCGCCCATCTGGGCTGGCGCCCTTGGTCGCCAAAATATCGCCCCCCTCAGGAGACCTCAGAGGGCGATGGCGATCAGGGTGTCACGGGCGTACCGCACCGTCTCCTTTGAGGCGGCGTGCGTTTTGGCGGCATCGCCGCCCTGGGATTTGGAGGCGGAGGTCCAAGCGTCAGTGTATTACTGGCGCGCTGACCTCCGGCTCCAGGGTGAGGAACCCACGCACAGGGCGGTGGAGACGCGAAGGTCCCAGGCTCGACTGGTCCTCGAGGCGAAGTGGGAAGAAAGACTGACCCAGCCCCGCTATGGGGTGAGGACCGTCGAGGCTGTCCGTCCGGTACTAAGACAGTGGACGGACAGACGGCGCGGACCACTCACCTACCGGCTTACTCAGGTGCTCTCCGGACACGGCTGTTTCGGAGAGTACCTCTGCAAGATGGCCGGTAGGGAGCCAACAAGCAGGTGTCACCATTGTGAGGAGTGTGACCGGGACACGGCGCAGCACACGCTGGAGGAGTGCCCGGCGTGGGCCGCGGAGCGCTGGGCCCTGGTCGCTGTGATTGGCCCCGACCTCTCCTTGCCGACCGTCATATCCAAGATGGTCGGCGATGACAGGTGCTGGGGCGCAATGAGGTCCTTCTGCGAGTCTGTCATCTCGCAGAAGGAGGCGGCGGAGCAGGGGCGTGAGGACGATCCTTACGCCCCGGAAGTCCGCCGCCGGAGGAGGGGGCGCAGGAGACGCGCTTATGTCGCTCTCCTGCCCCCCACTTAAGGGTTCCGGGTGGCAAGGCCTCAGGGGGGCCTGCCACCCATAAACTAAGAACCCTGAGAGGGCGCGCGCGGTGTTCCCGCGCGCCTTCCAACGTTGAAAGGGGAGAGCGGTGAAGCTCTCCCCTGGGGACAAGAGGGGGTCGGGTCCTAAAAAAAAAAATTACCCGGCTCGCACCCACACAGGGGGGCCTGCTATGGATGACTCAATTCTTTTAAGAGCTCCCAACAGGCCCCCCCATTGGTTGAGAGAGGGAACACCCCAGGTTTTTTAGTGGGTATACCAGCGCTTTTTTCTTGCTGGGGAGTCCCACACGCCCCGCCAGTGCCGTCCCCTAGCCGGCGGGTAGTGCATGAAGCATTTTTCCTGGGTACCAAAAAAAAAAAAAAAAAAAAAGTTTTGCAACAGTTATTTGAAAGGTACCCTATGTCCTATTCTGTGTACCCCTGACAACGTGTATGCAAAATTTCATGTTGATCGGTTGAGTAGCTAAGGCGTGACAGCGTAACAAACAAACAAACAAATATATTTATTTGTAATATAATTATATTATAAGTTAGGATACGTAAAATAATGATTAGCGAATATAATTAAAACCTAATAATTGCGTATCCCAAAATTTGTTGAAAGAAAATTACCCTTAGTAATTAAGATACGGTATATTTTAAATAATAAAAAATAAACATTTAAAATTTAATTAATACGCTACGGGTTTAGATAATATGTAGATATTGTAAAATTGATATTTAAAATGCATTTTATATTATGAAAGTTTCGCTTGTA
The DNA here is from genome assembly GCA_963564715.1 of Catocala sponsa. NCBI lineage: Eukaryota > Metazoa > Arthropoda > Insecta > Lepidoptera > Erebidae > Catocala > Catocala sponsa. The sequence continues at coordinate 9,566,726 of OY751345.1, read as the reverse complement.
TAATATGACAAACAATGTATTGATTTATAAATAAATATTAATTTAAATAAATTTTCAATTGTTTGACAATATGCGCGGTGTATGGGCTCTCTACTTTGTATTTTGTAGTATTAGGCTATTATATTAGACTGCCTCCGTGGCGCAGTGGTAGTGAATGCGACTGTTGTGCATGAGGTCTCGGGCTCGAATCCCGGGTCGGGCCAAAAAAAAAGTAATTCGGTTTTTCTGTTTAGAAATTTCAATAGCAGCGCAGAGTTAGGAAGTTGGTGGTGTTAGACATTCCCGTGGCTCGGAAAGCACGTAAAGTCGTTGGTCCTGCGCCTAATCTCTCTCCGGTCGTGTCAGATTACCGTCCCATAGGATCATGAGAGTGAGGGAACAGAGAGTGTACTTGTGTTTGCGCATACACTTGTGCACTACAATATCTCCTGCGCAGATGGCTAGTCTCCGATTGACCGCCGTGACCGAAATTCGGTCTGGAGGACATTATTATTATGCTATTGCCGTCTACTAAACTTGTTTAAAAGTAGTACTCATTTTTCTAAGAGAAAAATTCAACAACACGTTACTTGACGAAATTTTAGAATCGCAAAGAAACATACAATAATAAACATAATGGGAACGAAGAGAACTAAATCAAAAAACTAAAACATTTTATCAACCAACTAGGATTGTTTCGCGCTAATCGCGTAGACACAGTACCTATTTGAAGAATTAGGAAACAAGTTACATTTATACATTATACAGACGGTGTACACAACTAATAAAATTTCTACTAAAATAAAATACCTTTACTGTTTTGGTTATTTTATAACAGTTACTCTCTGCACTAACAGGTTGCTTTCCCAACACGTGCAGAGAGTCAGGTTTAACAATTACACATTATTACATGGATAAGAAAATAAATATATACATTAAAATTAATATCAAATAATAACAGATTCAAAATAATAATAAAATAATAAATATATTATTTTTTTTTATTTTTTTTTATTTGGTCGTCCAAATGACCACACTCCACCTGATGGTAAGCAGTCGTGTGGTCTAAGAGCAGTGGCCTCCACATCGCCCCCATAGTAGCCGAGGCGATGTTGAGGTTTCTACTTTGACGGCCGATTGAAGGAAGAAGGAAACACGTGCCTTGGCAGAGAATTCCATGCCTTGGTCGTTCGGCAGAGATATGAGGACCCAAACTTTTTGGTACGCGCTCTAATCGCCTCTACCGTGTAAGGATGGAATCTGAGCCCAGCACGCGTTGTTCTGGATAGGAAAGGGGAGGGCGGGATAAGGTGGAATAACTCTTCAGAGCACTCCCCGTGGTATATTCTGTAGAAACATGCCAATGAGGCAATGTCCCTACGGAGTTGCAGAGGTTCCAGTGAACTCGTGACCTCTGGATCTCCGATGATACGGACAGCCCGCCGCTGTAACCGGTCGAGAGCGTCCAGCAAGTACTGCGCGGAGCCATCCCAAAGATGAGAACAGTACTCCACGCAAGGGCGCACTTGTGCCTTATACAATAGGCACAGTTGCCCAGGCGTGAAGAACCGCCTCACCCTGTTCAGAACTCCGAGTTTTCGCGAAGCTTGCTTAATGACGCTCTCGATATAGGTTTTCTGATTAAGAGAGCGGCAAAGATCCATACCTGAGATGGAGAGACTGTCACGTATCACCAGTGGAGTATTCTTCAGAGAAGGGAGGGGAAGGAACGGAGACCAGGTCTCATGGTGGGCATTGAAATCTCCCAAGAACACCAACTCAGCGTTCGGAAACCGCTCCTGCGCGTCGTCTGCCGCCTGACTCAGGTAATTGAAGAGTCGAGTTGTCTCAGCGTCTCCTGAATGGGATCGGTAGAGGCACATGTAGATTTGGCTGAAAGAGCCATGATCTACGTGTACCCAAAGGACAGAGAAGGAAGGGTCCTCTAGGCATTGTAGACGGCGACAGCAAATATCCACCCTAACAAACAAGCATACCCCGGATTTCGCGAGGAAACACTCCTCTAGCACGTAGCCGGGATATTGCAGGTAGTTCGTGTCTGCAGGACGGCGTATTTGTGTCTCCGTTAGAAAAAGCATTGCCGGCCAAGCCGTCTCCAGGTGGTGATGGACGGCATTAAGGTTAGCGTGGAGTCCTCTGATGTTAATAAACTCCACGACACAGGAAGCAGCAGTGGGGTTACGGCGATTGGCTGCTGTTGAACGACAATGCTTTGTTCGTACTGCCATAGAGTGAAAGGAAGGGGAGAGGTGAAAAAAAAGAGGCGGCTATTCTCGAATCATGAATAATAATTCATTAAATAAAACTAATTAAAAATTCATAGCAATACTTTAAAAATTTATGCATTCGATTAAAAAATAAATCAACACTTCGTTGGTTAGCGATCAGAGCATTGAGTGTAGAAATGGCCTGACAAGTAGGAGCGAATTGTGCGGTGCCCGTGCGCACAGTCGGCGCCGCGATCAAACGGCGCGAGCGCAGTCGCAACTCGCAAGTACTGATTCGGTGCAGACAATCCGCAACGTGATAACGCTTCAGGATTGTCTATCTTGCCACTGAGCAACAAATAGTAATGAGCCATAAGGCTCAATTTTCGTCTCAGTTCGAGAGTATCAATAAAAAAATAAAATAAAAAATTCATACAGTAGTACACACCCTACTAATAATATAAAAACATCCGTATACTGCTAAATATATTTGGATGTAACTTGGCACACAGGCAGTCAATATACTGAATTAATATGTAGCTTCTATATAGGTTTTCTTTTTATCCCGTTATTCGTTCTTGTGGGATTAACGTGGACTAACCAGAGAGTGAAACTACTGATACAATAGTCTCGTTTACTATCTTTATTGCATCGTAAAATGCAACAGCGCGCACGACGCGTTCCATCAGGGTGACGTTTAATAGAACGGTGTACATTAGCCTCGTTTTAACTACAGGCTGTATATAAAACTCCGGAAACTTTGGTTTAATAGAAAATGGCAAATTAACTATTGATGTCATATTTGTTTAAAGATTATATAATTTCAATACGTAACTTTAATAGCAATAACGTCTAGTAATAATACTTTGTGCACAGTGGTTTAACCCTAGAGCTATTCAAAACCCTAAAGAGTTGGCCTGCAGGTGTAATCTTCATAATAGAGTACCGATGTAGTTTTAATATCACAAAAATAACATAATCATAGTAATTTCCTAAATTAAATAAATGCCAAATATTACGTTCACAATTGACGTTTATTTACCTGTACTAAAATTATAAAGTTGCAAGATTAAATTTTTGTTTGTTTATTTGTAAGGATTTAACCTAAAATCTACTCTACCGATTTTAATTTCTTTGACCATTAGAAAGTTATATTATCACCGAATAACAAAGGCAATATTTTATTTTTTTAAAATACTATTGCTATCATAATATGCTAACCTACGTTTACACGAGAGAAAGCCAGAAGATAGACGTCAAATGTCGGTACTCTATTTTAAACTGTTTTGACTACGAGAATAGGCCCTCTGTACTCAGTAAAACAATGCACCACCATGTTATTTTACTATTTAGCTTTTAATCTTTACTTATTTAAAGTAAAAAAGCTCATATTACAGCTTCATTTTTTATCGTCGCATCCTATTATTAAGATTAAATGACGGAAGTACTTTTGTCCCGTTCTATCTAACCACCAAATTCCATTTCACAAGATTGTTAATGTAAGCCAACAAATTACAAAATGGCGTCACATGAGCGCCAGCGAATAAGTTATAACATCGTAAATTAGCGCGGTGTCAACGTCGACGTCAACATACTCGTAATATTACAGAACATTGAACTATAAAACTAATATCTTACTAATAACAATTGAAATTAAACTACTATATACGGATTTTATCGCGTTGTTTATTTGACACTTTATTACAAAATTTTGAAAACTGTTACACTACTATTACTATTACACTTTACTAATTTTTAAGCTAATTAAATTATTGAAACTATTAAAACTATTTATACTATTACTATACTATTATACGTTTTATATTTGTGTTTAAACTTTCCCCGACGTTTCGGTTGCTTTTCAGCAGCCATGGTCACGGGGAGACTAAGATGGCAGTTGTCTCAATCTTCCAGTGTAGTTATTTCAAAGTACCCGTACATAATTTAATCATGGGTGTTTCTATTTACGCAGAATGAGCTCAAAGTATCATGAAGTCTAGCTGTGGTTTGCTTCTTCTTGGGTTTGCCTATTTGAATTACTGGATCCCTAGCTGGTGGTACATTCCAACCATCTTCTCTATTGAAATTAGGATATTTTTTGATTTCAACAGCCTCGCGAAGTATCCTTGGTAGGAATCGGTGTTCTTTAACGAGCATCTGTGGTTTGTCAAATCTCAGGTAGTGGTTGGTCCCCTGTTGCACATGTTCACACACAGCAGACTTCAACGAGCGTTTGTGTTTTACATCAGCTATGTGTTCTTTTATGCGGGTGCCTATGCTTCTCTTGGTTTGACCAATGTATGAGAGTCCGCAGTCACAATCTATTTCATAGACCCCTGCATCTTGTAAAGGTAATTATATAAAGGTATATAAAGGATATTTAAAATAAATTATGAAATCGTTTATATACATAAAACATATTTATCTAATAATTTGTAGAATTAATTATTATTTCCATGTAAACAATTGATTTTCACCTTTAAATATTTAAAGAAGTATTTATTTAGAACCTTCTTCATATTACAATTGATAAAATGTTGATATATCTATACTCTCATAATCTACTTTGCCTTTCAGCTTCCAGAAGATGGACATATTTGTCACCCATGCTTCTTGCTGCTAACTTCAGAAGGTGCCAATAATAGAATGCTGGGCCACACTATGGTGTGCCTTGGTTGTGGCCGATCAGTAAGGGACATAAGATAATACATCACATTATTGATCCAGAGACACCATTTTTAATGCAATTTTCTTTTACTGCAAGATTTCAAGTTATGATTTTCATCATATATAACAGTTATGATTTATCATAATGTATGAAAATACTACAAATATAAGTAATTATCAAAAAATATAATTTTTCCAGTGGGCCCTTTCTAATAATAGGTAAGTGAAATGAGACTATAGCCTATGTCATTAGCCAGTGCAGGTTGCCTGACTTCACACACCTTTGAGAGCATTATGGCTTGTTGTTCCAATGGGTAGCACACCTCCCTGACTGTTAAGCTGAAGGTTGTGGTTTCGATTCCCAATGTTGTCTCTTGTCAAATATTTGCATAATTACCATAAGTATTTGTTCTGCATCTGCATGTTAAGACATAGTTATATAGATCTTATCTTATCTTGTGTGTGGGGGCCAGTCTGTACTGACCGGCGACACTTCGACCCAGTGGGATCTTTTGTGTCAGCCCCAAGATTCATCCCTTAGCTATCTCCTTATGAATGTACTGGATTAGTTGCAGCGTACAATTCAGAGGGAGAAGCCTGAAGTCTTCAGGGTTTGGATATGCCAATCCCATCAGACCCATCCTAAGTCCAGCCAACGCGTCGCATTCACACAGTAGGTGCGATATGGACTCGTCCTGTTCACCACAGGCTCTGCAGATCGAATCGTGTGTCAATCTCAATCTGCACAGGAAGTCTTTGGTGCCAAAATGGCCAGTGAATGCTCCTGTGAGCAGGCGCATTTGGCTCTTGCTATACCCGCAGAACCTCCGGGTGAAGCCTGTGGCTCCGTTTGCAATGAATTTCTTGGAGTGTTCCAGACCCCTAAGGGTCATCCACTCTAGCCTGTGTTTTTCATTGCCGTGTGCATTTAAAGCTGCCTTTACGGTGCTCTCAGAGAGTCCCACGAATGGCTCGGGGCCCACAAGCAGTTGCTCCGAGCCCTTTCTGGCTAATTCATCAGCTTCCTCATTGCCCTGCACTCCTGCATGCCCCGGAACCCACACCAGTCTGACTGTGTTCTTCCTGCCTAGTTTGTTAAGGAGCTTAACACAGTTCAGGACCAGTCTGGAGTCCACCCTACACGAGCCCAGAGCCTTGAGAGCAGCTTGACTGTCACTGAGAATATACACAGTCCTGTCAGTGACACCACTGTTGATATTATCCTGAGCATAGGCAATTATAGCATAGGTTTCCGCTTGGAAGACCGTTGCATATTTGCCCATGCTTTGGCTCACCTTACAGTCGTTGGCATAGATTCCAGCGCCCGATCCTGTTTCCATTTTGGAACCATCAGTGAACCAGTTGAGACAACCCTTGTCAGGGGATTGTAAACCTTGTCTCCATTCGTCCCTCGTGGGGACCTTTATCTTAAAATTCTTTTTGAATATTGCAACGGTTGCATTTTGTCGCATCCCATGCTCATAATCCTTTTGAGATCCTTTGAGATCTCCAATTTTGTGGGTCGAGTTACCGGCATATTGACGCTCCAAAGCCCATGCACAGATAGCCTATGTAGCGCCTTTATGGCCTCTGACTCGACAACAATGTGTAGCGGCATTAGATCCAGCAGGACCTCTAACGCTGCCGTTGGCGTGGTCGGAAACGCCCCTGTTATAGCCATGCAGGCCAATCGCTGCACCTTCGACAGCGCGTTCCTGCATGGAGCTAGTTTGGTTCTTGGCCACCAGACAATGCTTCCATACGTGAGTATGGGTCTTATCATCATCATGTATAGCCACTTGATGACCTTGGGCTTTAGCCCCCAGGTCTTCCCATAAGTAGATCGAATCATGCCAAAGACCCGCTGGGCCTTTACTATGACTTTGTCTACATGAGGTTATCACGTTAGTTTGCTATCTAAGGTCATGCCTAGATATTTCACCTCCGTGGACCATTGTAACTGCGTACCATACATGGAGAGAGTTCCCAACTCCGTGAGATCCCTCTTCCTAGTAAACGGCACGACAGTAGTTTACCCTGGGTTGATCGATAAAGTTATATAGATAATATATTGTATGTATTTTAAAATATTTGTGTTAATCAACTAGCTGGTTGCCATAGTATTCGCATTATACACTACACCTCAAACTAAGCAGAGTTAGCTTGGGAACAGATGGCTTTATGTGAGATGTCCAAAGATATTGATTAGGTATAAATAACTTACAGGCATTTGCAAGAGTTTCTCATATGATATATGAAAAGTGATAAATTATTATATGTATGTAAGTTCAAGACCGAGAAGACATTAAGACTTTAAATTCTATGTATCATTTCCACCATTAAGCTATCACAAGCTATATTAGTTACAGGTCAACATTATTTGTTTTAGAGAATAACAAGGAACTATGTTTGTCATCCCTGCCGAATGAGGGCTAATAGACAATTACATCAAGATTCATCTCGAGAAGAAACTGATGAACCTGCAGATAATATACAAAATGGAAATGTAATTTCACCATCACCAGAGGCCCTCATCTTACCTCCACCGGATATTTTACCACCAACTCGTAGTTCTACTCTAATAACATTACCTTACTATAAGCGGGCTTCAAATACGTCTGCCCATTGTGTATTTAATAGATGTTATAATAGATCATTTTATGTAATACCTAACTTTGTATAACTCATGTATTTAGGCTGGGCAAGACATCAGATAAATATTACTCCACCAATATCATTTTTAGACAATATTTTTGTGAGAATTTTTGAATATTAAATATTCATTCAAAAGTTTTTCAGATTTTCTTTTTATTTTAACACTTTGCAATCCTATATGACACTTCCTAACCTTTTATCAAGAGCCTATCCAATTATACATGTCATAGGTAGGTACTTAATCATTCCATTACTGTCCTACTAATTTTACAGGGTTTAGATTATACATAATACATCGCAACAGACAAGAGAATTATGAGCCCGAGTAGGTTCATGATCAAAATATGTTTTTGTTAATATCTAAGTAATCTGAAGTTAGTGGATTATGTTACTTTTACAGTAAATATCAGAGCATACTAAATTTAAAATAAAGCAACATTCGTAAATGTACATACATTTTTAGTTGCTAGGCAGAGTGCCCTAAGAAAATTGGCCATCTCCTTTAGATATAAGAAATAGTGGAGCTGTAGTGGAGATATCTCGCTATTTTCCTCGAACAGCTGCACTTAAATAGCGGTTACGTCACAGCTTGTATTGTAGATAGCAATAAAAATTTGAATATGAATTTGAATTTGAATAGATTTCTTTTTTGTCATTACCCCTGCTACCAGATTTGTAACGCTAATTCTAATTTACTTATTATTGAGGATATAATATCAAAAAGTCCTTTCATTTCAGCGTTTCTGTTTTGTAACAATTTCACTTAAATAATACAACATTATCGTCGTGTCAATCAACTACCCCATTGAATACAATAATATATCTGGTAGTAAAATTATTGTTATCTTGCTATCACCGGACATTGAGGTGAAATTGAAGGTATTTTAAGCGCTGGTAGCCCAATGGGTGGAACTGCAATCGTGACCATGACGTGTATTTCGAACGTTGATGATATTTGAACACACGAGGTTTAAATACCATCTACTCCTAACTCAGGCAGTCTAGCTTACCTGAGGGGTTAGTAAGAAAACTGGTAATTTGTGACACAAATTTCTAGTAAATGAATATAAAGACACTGACGTGCTTTACTTGAGTTTTTATATGAGTTGTAAATTTAAGTCTTATACATAATTCAATCACCCATCCGGTCCCTATCTTGACGCCCTTTTTCACCCTCCTATCTTTTCAATTCACAACTGATACCTTTGATGTTGCTGATGCACATAAACTGTAATGATTTGTTGCCATCTTACGCTTGATTGCCACTTATATTATTTACGGTAGACCTTTTATAAAGGAACTATACGTGGCTCTTAAAATTTGTCAAATCATAATTCAGATAACAGGATCTATTTGACAAATTAATTCATTCTGTGTCACAAGCTAACAATGAGTTCCATTACATGGATGAAATTAACATGTCGATGTAAATGATAGGGCGAACAATATGTGTAATATTTTAGTGACGAGACACAATGGCGGCTGGCTGTATCGGTAGCGAGAGTTCCATTACGCACAGAGACATGCATACGAACATAATTTATTGGCACGTGAGGCATTTTGTGAACAATAACATCTATGGCATGTACACAATCCGTTTACAAGTTTATGATGACGTCGTAATATTATTTTGTTTCTTCTTTTAGCAATTACCTATCTATGCTAGTACTGATCTGACCTTAGGACCGAATTTGTGACCTCACAATCAGAATAAAAAGCAGAATGTTATGGACAAAAAGGCAATTTATTTATTATAGAGATAAAATAAAGCCAAAATATAGTCCACGATATTTAATAGGTAATCGCTGCGTCGATATTTGGTGTGTAAAAATATACCAAATAATTGCAAGATAACGCATATTTTACAATGTGCTAAATGCCTATATCAGATTTTTCTAAGTACAAAATAAACTTGACTTATATGAAACTTAACCTCAATCCTTTTTTCCAGCAAACAAATAATATGGTCCGTCGAATACTAAGCGGTTACGTTACCTATTACTACTTGTAACAAGAGGAGGTATTATTCGCGCATTGCCAACCATATTATAACATGAGAAAGAAATTAAAGATGCTATTTTCATACAATCACAAATAGATCAATCTTAGTCCATTTTGCGTCACATGCTCGTCTATACGATTACAAATATTATATGAATTTCTTCTGTGAATTCATCCGCTATTAAGATACTCATAAAATTAACTATGTTTATGTAAATATCGACAACAGACACACGCAACCGATTAATGCTGTGTCATGGTGAATGAGAGCGCCGGAGGCCTAAGCATGAGGTGATGATTCTCGCAGCTTATGAGGGACCTGCAGAGTATCCGTAGAGTCATTGTGTGGGTGGCGCGAGTCGACCCGGCGGCCAGGGAGAGCCGTAGAAACGGTGCTCTGCTGGCCGCCCGCGGTATAGTCCAGAGGCCCAACCGAGTGTAACCAACTAGGTTGGCTGCCTTATCATGCCGCGCATAATCTCGAGGTGGCTCGTCGTGCCGGATGGTGACCGGAGGGTGGGTCCCGGCGACCACTTTCGGGAGGGTACGGGGGTCCTTCCGTCCGTCGGATCGGCTATCGCCATACCATACAGTTATATGACAAAACTTGCTCTGCGCCTTGCCACACTTTGCTGCGAGAATAGCCGCCTCTTTTTTTTCACGCTTCCCCTTCCTTTCACTCTATGGCAGTACGAACAAAGCATTGTCGTTCAACAGCAGCCAATCGCCGTAACCCCACTGCTGTTTCCTGTGTCGTGGAGTTTATTAACATCAGAGGACTCCACGCTAACCTTAATGCCGTCCATCACCACCTGGAGACGGCTCGGCCGGCAATGCTTTTTCTAACGGAGACACAAATACGCCGTCCTGCAGACACGAACTACCTGCAATATCCCGGCTACGTGCTAGAGGAGTGTTTCCTTGCGAAAGCCGGGGTATGCTTGTTTGTTAGGGCGGATATTTGCTGTCGCCGTCTACAATGCCTAGAGGACCCTTCCTTCTCTGTCCTTTGGGTACACGTAGATCATGGCTCTTTCAGCCAAATCTACATGTGCCTCTACCGATCCCATTCAGGAGACGCTGAGACAGCTCGACTCTTCAATTACCTGAGTCAGGCGGCAGACGACGCGCAGGAGCGGTTTCCGAAAGCTGAGTTGGTGTTCTTGGGAGATTTCAATGCCCACCATGAGACCTGGTTGGGTTCTCCCAAAACAGACCACGCGGGACGAACTGCCCATGCGTTCGCTCTCACGCATGACCTGTCTCAACTGGTATTCCAGCCCACCCGGATACCAGATATTGCAGGTCAGGCGCCCTCTCTGCTCGATCTGCTGCTGACGAGTAACCCGAACCGGTACAGTGTGTCGATTCGTGCTCCTTTGGGCACCTCAGACCACTGTCTGGTTTGTGCCACAGCTGTTGTTGTTACGCCCCCACGACCCGAGGAGGCAAGACGACGACTGTGGCACTACTCGTCAGCAGACTGGGATGGAATGCGGGAATACTTCGCATCCATCCCTTGGGCTCAACGCTGCTTTGAGAACAGGGATCCATCAGAGAGCGCTACTGCTGTCGCTGGTGAAATCATCCTGGGTATGGAATATTATATTCCATACAGTGATGTCACGAGCGGCGGCAGGAAAAGGCCCTGGTTCGGGCGTGAATGCGCCGATGCTGTTGAACGCAAACAGACAGCGTATCGCGCTTGGACCAGGGCTCACACTCTCCACGACCCTAACGTGGATCACCTGAAGGCAGCGTTCAACCAAGCCACAAAGGTCTGCAAGAGGGCATACTTAAGAGCGGATGCCCAGCGCGTCGCACGGTTCGGCCAGGAACTAATGGCGCATCCTACGGGCAGTCGTAGCTATTGGCGCCTGGCCAAAGCCGTGCAGTCCAACTTCTGCCAGACCATGCTGCCCCCTCTGAGGTATCCGAATGGATCACTGGTTCATCGGCCGCAGGAGAAAGCAGATCTGCTTGCAAATCTCTTTGCGGCCAACTCCCGAATCGATGACTGCGGTTCGCAGCCGCCTAACATTGCCAACTGCGGCTACACCATGCCTGATATATGTATCAGGCAACGAACCGTTCGTGCGATACTGCAGTCTCTCGATGTTCGGAAAGCCAGTGGACCTGACGGCATCCCAGCTGTGGTTCTTAAAAAATGTGCAGCGGAGTTGTCTCCCACACTTACGCGCCTATACCGGACGTCCTACGTCGCAGGCATTGTGCCTGAGGCTTGGAAGGAAGCGAACGTTCAACCGATTCCCAAAAAGGGGGACCGTTCCGAGCCAAGCAACTATCGACCCATAGCTATCACCTCGGTGCTTTCCAAGGTGTTCGAGCGGATTATAAACACCCAAATTGTCCGCTACCTGGAGGATCAATCGTTGATCAATGATCGCCAATACGGCTTTCGGTCTAAACGATCAACGGGTGATCTTCTAGCGTTCATCACGCACCTCTGGGGTGAGGCTATGGACAAGCACGGCGAGTCTTTGGCTATCAGCCTTGACATAGCCAAAGCTTTCGACAGAGTCTGGCACCGGTCTCTTCTTTCCAAGCTTCCGGCCTATGGCTTGCCCCCTCAACTGTGCACCTGGATTGCAAGTTTCCTGCAGAAGCGTCGTATTCGGGTCCTTTGCGACGGTCGCGCTTCCAAATTTATGCAGGTCAATGCAGGAGTGCCTCAGGGTTCTGTCTTATCCCCTACGCTCTTTCTTCTGCATATCAATGATATGTTGAATCTCGGCAACATACATTGTTATGCGGACGACAGTACCGTGCATGGGCGATATCTCGGACATCCTGGGGCCAAACAGGCTGAGGTTGAGGGGAAAAGGCAGAATCTTGTCGTTGAACTTGACCGGACCTTGGACCGCATCTATGAATGGGGTGCCAAGAACTTGGTCGAGTTCAACGCCAAGAAGACCCAGGCATGCGCGTTCTCAACAAAAAAGTCTCCGTTCCTTCCCCTCCCTTCTCTGAAGAACACTCCACTGGTGATACGTGACAGTCTCTCCATCTTAGGTATGGATCTTTGCCGCTCCCTTAATCAGAAAACCTATATCGAGAGCGTCATTAAGCAAGCTTCGCGAAAACTCGGAGTTCTGAACAGGGTGAGGCGGTTCTTCACGCCTGGGCAACTGTGCCTATTGTATAAGGCACAAGTGCGCCCTTGCGTGGAGTACTGTTCCCATCTTTGGGATGGCTCCGCGCAGTACTTGCTGGACGCTCTCGACCGGTTACAGCGGCAGGCTGTCCGTATCATCGGAGATCCAGAGGTCACGAGTTCACTGGAACCTCTGCAACTCCGTAGAGACATTGCCTCATTGGCATGTTTCTACAGAATATACCACGGGGAGTGCTCTGAAGAGTTATTCCACCTTATCCCGCCTTCCCCTTTCCTATCCAGAACAACGCGTGCTGGGCTCAGATGCCATCCTTACACGGTAGAGTCGATTAGAGCGCGTACCAAAAAGTTTGGGTCCTCATATCTCTGCCGAACGACCAAGGCATGGAATTCTCTGCCAAGGCACGTGTTTCCTTCTTCCTTCAATCCTGGGTTCTTTAAGCGGGGCGTGAAAAAGCATCTTCTCAGGCCGTCAAAGTAGAGACCTCAACATCGCCTCGGCTACTGTGGGGGCGATGTGGAGGCCACTGCTCTTAGACCACACGACTGCTTACCATCAGGTGGAGTGTGGTCATTTTGACGAGCAAAAAAAAAAAATAAGAAAAAAAAATAACTATATTATAATAATAATATAGGTACTATTATATATAGTGAAACTCTAGTACCTACTAACTCTAGTAATCACGTACTATATTAATGAAACCCTCATCCAAAGTGCTACGGGTTGATGACGACATAATGTCTCGGTTTGAAATTCTCGAGTCGGACAAAGTGTAATTGTGTTTTTTGTCGAGAAACTGTCAGTAGCAGCACGAGCTCTTTTATGTGGGCCTGATAATATAGCTAGCGAAATGTGGATGTAATAAGGCTATACCCACCTCTTTGGGATGAATATAGCTGTGAACCTAAATATGTATGGAACCACTGACCCTAGAAAATTATATACTTATCTGAATATTATGTTGTATTTACATACTCATTAATATATCGAGATTGATAAAAGTCATGATTCAGATCTGTTATGTCTTATAGACGCTATTCCGGCTTTACAGAAAGACTAGTATACTTAAAATAATGGGCCACTAAGCGACGAACTTTGATACTCTAAAATTAAGCTCAAAGCATTCCGCAATAAATTTGACCTTAATATATAGCCAAACTTATTCCATTATCATAAATCTAGTGACATACACCCTTTACATCCCATGTCACTGAAATATCTATTAAACTATTCTTACAATGTATTGGTCTTACAAGAAATAAGGCACAAACATTGTTCCGCAAGCCTACACATATTATAGGTTTTACGAGGACTGTGATGAGAAAATGCATGCCAGTAAGCCCTACGATATTATAATTTTTTGCTGTAGATGGCAGGTAAGCCAGCGGCTAACCTGATGGTAAATAGTAACCACCACTCATGAATATAGCTGTCTATCATGACCATGAAGCAGCGATAGCTCATTGGGGAGACCAACAGACTGCAATGCAGAGGGTCTCAGGTTCGAACCCACGTCGCGCACCTCTGACTTTCGGAAGTTATATGACTTTTCGAAATTATGTGCGTATTGATTGACAATTATCGCCTGCTCCGTGCCTCGGAAAGCACGTTAAGCCGTTGGTCCCGGCTGCTATGAACATCTAGGGCAGTCGTTATTGGGAGAGTGTCGACACATAAGATCCCACTGGGTCGAAGTGTCGCCTGTCTGCACTGATTGGCCCCCACATAAGATAAGATAAGATCATGACCATGAGCACCGATGCGATATTCATTTAAGTATTTAATTATATCAATCATTTAAGAGTTCTGTAATTACATTATATTTATCCGATCCTCTTGACCGTTGCCGTCTTATTTAAAAAAATATATCAAGCTAATTATAGAAATCATTGAAATAGGACCGTTGAGAGGTAGCTAACTTTCAATAGTCCTTTTTCAATGATTAACCATTAGTCTCACGATTTTTGAATAGTAAATGTGCTATATATACAATATTTAAGTCACGCGAGCTGTAAACTTTCTGGGTTGAAAACAAATTACGTACAGACAGCAACATAAGTAGATGAAAATTTAAAAGATTTTTGATAATTAAAATACTTTTACAAAGTTAATTGTTCAGAATTAACTTTGTAAAAGTATTTTAAGTATTAAAAATCTTGATTTCAATTATGTATTTCTGAACTATGATTAAATTAACATCTTGTAACTATTGCTGCTATAAAATATCAAAGTTCTAACGAATATTACAATTGCGAATGTAAGTTTGTTTGTTTTGCTTACACGCCTTAACTATTTCACCGATCGTCATGTAATTTCGCATAAACATTGTCAAGATTACAAAAAATGACAAAGGATACCTTTCATCTAGAAAAAGAGTACTGTTGCTGAACGAAGCCGCGGCCAAGAGCTTGTTTTATTATAACATTGAAAGATAGAGGTAATCAAAATTTCGCAATAGGGTAGTGTAGGGTAGATGCCTGTGTTTGATTTTGTACATTAATTTATATACAAGAGCAAACAGTAATGTGCAATGATAATGTTTTCACAAAAATAATCCTTTTTGTGAAAACATTATCAAAATTAGTTGCATAATAAGAGAGTGATTAATATTTAAAATTTGATAGATATATTTAAGTAGAGGTTACTTCTCAGTTTGTATCGTGCATCCTTATTCTGTCATTTGACAATTACCCCTACTTACTACCAGGTTTGAAACTCTTGTATATAATTTTATACTTGAGTAGGTTTCAAAAATTCTTTGTATTTAAGAGTTTGGGTAGTGTAACTATTTTATATCTTATACTGTTTCGATTTATGCTACTGACTGTACCGAGCTCTAAAGGTTTGGCTTATATCGGTGTTACTTTTTATATCCTCTCCATGTTCTCTCCCTGGAGAGCAAGTGCTGAATTTTAAACAACTAACTGAAATATGAAACTGTGAACAATAAACATGACATGGTTATAGAATGAATACTGTTTTGCGTTCCGTAAAGCTTGGCTTGTTTGGGTGTACAGGCTGATTTTCACAACTACATTTTAATCTTCGCTTTATGTTTTAAAATGTGCATCGCTATTTTTAATCCAAAATGTTATGTCGAACAATTATTTAAAAGGTATCATGATTTTGTTATATTTTAAGCGTAAGGTTAAAACGACCTCATGCTCTGATAATTCAGTGAAATATGTTACAGTGCAATGTTTGGTTACTTGAAACTGCGATCTTGACAAACCATAATTATAGTCGCTTTTCCAACTAATATATTTATGGTCCCTACGTCAGAGATTGTTCTTCTGTATTTGTATTTAAGGCAATGCTATGCGTTATCTATTGTACAGTTATAAATTTATGCGATCCGCAAGTGCATATAAATAAATGCAGACATGGCGTAGTGGTTTAAGTGGTCGCCAAGCCGCAGCCACTGCGACGAGTGTTGTGGGTTAAATCCGCACACTTAAAATGTATTTTAATGTCCGTTGTTTAAATGTTTGTAAAGTACATCGTGAAAATGAATTTATTTCCAATGCGTTACCATATTACCCGTCTTTCAGAAATAATATTTATCAATACCGAATGTAATAAAAAATATTACAAGGCTTTAATTCCGTAACTCATTTTGTATTTATAACATAAGCCTTAATGTATTTCTGTTTATGAATTCATATTACGCAGTCGCAACAAAATAAAAGCCATTTAATTTTTATTGTCTAACCCTTCGCCGATAAAGGCAACAATGTTTATTTCCCTTTAATTGTTTGGTTAACCTTTTTAATTTACGGTGAAATATAATGTTAAATTCATAAAAAATGGATTTTGCATGTTGAAATTTGTATATTATTCATCGATTTTTTTATATGTAGCATACGAACTTTAGAACCGAGCTGAACTCGTGTACAAAATAAACTAATATAATTGTCTGCATTGTTTTGATTATGCAGTGAAACCGTAAATACAAGATTGTATCTTTAAGAGACTTCAAGGAAAAATATATGTGGTTAATACTCCGTTGCGAAATTTTGTAGGCTAGGGTTAATACCTATGTTTATTTAGGTACCATGCGCCTTTCTGCACCATAAAATACGAAACAATTTAAATGACAAATTCCGTCATATTTTATGCTCAAAGAAGGGAAGTGATGCATTGTTTATTCATTGAGTGTCCCAGTTTGCCACCCCGCTAGCGATCATCGCCTTACCAATGAAGATTTGCTTTTCCTGAACAGCTGAACATTTGGGGAGGCCAGTATAATTTTTACTTTATTACTGTAAAATAAATATGCAGATTATTTATGAAGGGGTACGAATACATTGTGGACATCTCACAGACATAACCACGCATTCTTTTTTCTATGTATTTAAAATTAATAACACAGGCTTCTACAGTCTAATATGTAGGTATAATGTATATTACGTCCACAGCCTCGTGCAGATGTATGTCGAAAGGAATAGACGATACACAAAAATGATGGCAGCTTTCAATCAAGAGTAAAAGAAAGAGTCCTTATTGCTGTGTTATAAATGTAATTTTAAGCACTATGCTTTATTCTTAACAAAAAATGTATTACAATAATATATTTACCTATAGCAAAATACCGTAGCCATTAAGTATATCAAACTGTGTGACATAATTCCTAGTTTAAATTAGCACCCCACGCGTGTCAAACTATATTAAGAACATTATAAACTTTCCATTCCGAACTACTCGTCAATCATTTCTTTCAATTTAATATTTGAAGCATTCTACTTTTGAATATAATTCAAAATTTTCACTTATAATGTCAAACTAAAACAATTGAATATCGGATCAGAGTAAAATTGCTTGAGGTGAAAAATGTATTACAGATTGATTTATATGAATGTTTTACCTAAAATAAAAAGGCTTAAACAAACTAAAAAGAGACCTTACGTTAGAAACGGTCGGCGTCGCGTCGTTATAAACATTTTATTTTTTTATTTACGTACGACGATGTACGACGTGTCTTAAAATAGAATAATATGTTTTATTTTAAGACACGTCGACTTCATTGTCATTATAAATTTACATGCAATTAATCTTACATCTGTATTGCGAAATGTTATGTGTAACAAGGAAATTGATAAGATCGTCTAGGAGCCGAGTTAATTTACATCTGGCAGATACAAAAAGCGTACAATAAAAAAAATACATGGAGAAGCTTTCTTATCGTGGAAGGCAAGACAGAAATCACGAGCGTACGTAACTAATTAAGTAAGTAATATATATTGCGTGTCTTTGTCATGACGTCATAATTACCGCTTTTAATACTGCATAATGTTTGCGTCGCACTACAAGTTATCTTCAAAGCCTCACTGATCACATCGTACCGCCGCGCCGTAACAACTTGATTAGCACGGCTACCGTGGCTGACACACGTACTTGGCGAGCGGTTCACAAAGGATACTAATTGAGGAAAATTATAAAAATGAGTGAGTTATTAAGAAGACCGTTTGCTTTTATAAAGAATTTCTGCCTTAATTATAATTTTCTATTCTTTTGAACTAAAAAATCTCTGATCATTAAATTTTATGCCTCGGAGGCGCAGTGCTTGTGAATGCAACTGCTCGTGAGATCTTAGAATTGATTACCTGATAGGACATTCTTATTGAGATTTTTGTTGAAAATTCTCAGTGTCTGGAAGTGTCCCTGGTAGAGAAGTTCAAAATTACAGCTGGTGAAAATTTGGTGTAATATACCTCTGCTCGCCAGATTTTTTTTTGTAAGTTATTTATCCACTAAACCTTGCCATGAATAAGTATTACTTCGTAATCTGAAGGAATGAATGAATTTTGACTTATGGTGTAGGTCCCACGTATTACGAGTCGAGCCTTTTGACGTCTACCGAACACATAATATAGTCATCGTATTGCTACTGAGGAATTTCTAACAGAAAATCCCAATAATACTATGCACCACATTGAACCCGGCCTCAATTACAGCGAAGTATTGGAGATTTGAAAACAAAAGATTAATTATGTAGTAAATTTTAAAATTCCTTCGTTTTATATAAGTATATTATATATTTTATTATGTAATAATAATAATAATTATATTAATAATGATTTTGAAGACTAAAAAAATAGTATGTCGAAAATAATGGACCAAGCATGATAAAAGCAAAATTACAACAAACACATGTTACGAAATAAACTTATCTATAATAATATTTTCTTTACTTCAGGAATCGACTCCCCGGAATTTATGCACAGCAGTCTTGTGTACATTTTAATGTGAAGTCTTAATATTCTGTATGTCACAAGCATAAGATATACACTTCGAAACCTTAGTGTCGCCACTAAACTACATGAATGATTAAACGTTTTGATTACACCCTAACTCGCTCTACTGCCTAGATTTCTCGCTTTAGCTAAGGTTAGGTTTAATTGAATAGAAACAGTACGACATAGCTACATAATATATGAAACTAATTTCGTTTAGAGGAAAGCTTTTATCGTTTGAAATCGTATCAGTTTCACAGCATACCTCTTGCAAAATAGGTTCAAATCAAAGGCGAAACTATGTATTACATCACTGAGTATTATTTATGGCTTTCAGTTACGTCTTCATAGGTTATATTTAGCATCCACTGCAGTACAATGATCGTCGTATTATTTATGCACTAATAACCATAGAGCAATCTATGCTAAACTTAACTAAAGATTATAATACGTCACTATCAGTGTGATCATAAATATGAGAGCAAATTAAACACATTAAAAATATATTCTGAAACAAACAAAGTGAATAAATAAATTAACAATATATAACTACCTACCTAGTATGCAATAAGTTATACGGCCTATATCTGAAATCATTTCCTTTTTTAAATATTAATGAATATCTTCATCTTTATAAACATTTTTGTATGTATGTAATAGGTTTAAGCACAAAACATTATAAATAGGTTTAAAAAGTAGGATGTAAAACCATAGCTGGCGAAATTTAGATGTATATCTGCGTAACCCTTTGGGGATAAAGTCGTGAGACTATATATGTATGCATGTAGTTCCAGTTTAGTTTTATTAGTTCATGGCTGGTAAAATTCTATTATAAACTAATACCTGGTTCACACAACTTTGCTAAGTGAGTGATGTATATGTATCAAGCTTGAAAGCACATTGGTGTCCGCCGCCTAACTTTATTATTGCATAAATGGGCCTCATCCATAGAAATATGACATCGAAAGATCATAGTTATGTAAACAGGCTTTATAAATACGATGCTGCAATTGTTTCTATAAAAGCCATTTACCTTACCTTATTTACCGACAATGTTTTTCAACAACGGCGTCGAGTTTAATGCTCTATCGTAAATTGTTCCAAATATTTTGCATCGTACTAAAATTTTTAAGAAGTGCGAAGCATATATAATAGGCCTCTGGCAAGCGATGTGTGCTTGGACCCTCTCCAATACTCGTAAACTTTATAGTTTCGAGATCCGCCTGACCCACATATAATATTTATGAATAACGTTTTATACATAATGTTTTGAGTAAATGAAGTAAATGCGGTATGCCAGGCTTAAAGCAAGCGGTTAACCGCAGACTCTGCCTATCCTTCCTAGACAAGCATGAGTTTCACACACAACACAAATTATTTGCGTAGTAAGATGCCTACTTGCCATCGGGCAGGAAAACTACATCTGTAGCAAATAAACTCACAGGTTTATTTGCCAGAGATGTGGTTTTTATAAGGCAGTAGCTTTGTTGTATCTCCTTGGAACTATTTTTTGATACTTAAAAATCTTAGCTGTCTTCATGAGCGATGATTACTGTTAATAATCATGGGCCGTGTGCCTCGTCTACGACTACGGTATTAAAAATCAACCATAGCAAACCCTACTGACGGTAGCCTAAAGCAATATAAGAACAAAGAGGGATCGGGCGTCGAATTGGATAATGATGTAAGGTTGCTTCATATATTTATATTAAGCAACGTTACATCATTATCCAATTCGACGCCATCAAGTAGTCAGAAACAAGACACAATGAAAAGGAAAAAGAAAAATACGCGAACGTCAACGAAACGCTAACGCGTTAATCAGTTAATCTTTATCGTAACTAATATTATAAATGCGAAAGTGAGTTTATTTTTATGCTTTCACGCCTTAACAACATGATAAATCATCATAAAATTTCACATACAACGTGTCAGGGGTACAGAATAGGACATAAGGTAACTTGCATTCCGAAAAAAAAAACACTATTACTAACCTAACCTACATCTACGCGAGCAAAACCGCAAGCAAAATCTAGTTTACAATAAAATATTGCAACCTTTCGAACACAATTAGGTCAGTAAATATATTATACTATTTTATACGCATGAAAACACAAAATTAAAATTTAGATATATCTGACACCTAGTCAATCGTAAGCTTAGTTTCTTTTTCCTTTTAAAAATACATGTCTACACTATTCATAAATCCTTAATTGCGGCAGACCTTTAAAAAATCAAACTATGGACAAAAAGAACATCCAGAACTCGTGACATCTAATCGTGGATTATACAGATTTTTGTCCTGTGCCTGATTAGAACATTTCTGTAGTGGCGATTGGACCACTGAAACCACTACGCCATCATTGATTTGGCAGCTTACAAATAAATAGCAACAAATTGACGTTCGACTTAAAGTTAATAGATAACTATTTGTCCAGAAAACCATTACCGTACAATGTGCAATATGAACATCTAAATAGAAAAGCGTTCACGTTATTTCAGTCTCATGGAAGTGAACCGCAGACAATAGGGTGTTAGAAGAGTACCAGATAGCACAATCGCACTTAATTCCATAAACATGGCCGCCATTCACCTATACGACCTAAGCTTTTGTTGTTATCAACACTTCTTGTTTATACCGATCTAGATTTAATGAATAAAATATAGAATAAAAAACTTATTAGTATTATGTTTAGTAATTCAAGCAACGTAATATAGTATCTAGCCGATATCACTACAGGGGTAGGTAGTGTATAACACTCATGTTTCGCCAAATATGATTTTATATTCCACGTTAAAGGTTAGACTTCTAATATTGCCGTCAGCCAACAAGTCTCCTTGCCTCCTTAACATTTCTTGACAGAAAAATACAAAAACACTGCTTAACCCAGGAATTGAACCCGAGTTATCATGCACGGCTGTCGCATTCATCGTCGTGCCGCCACAAAGCTACGAGGTGAACAAACAGTTCTACAAAATAACATGTATAGTTAGTAAACTTACTACCATCAAATCATATTGGTTCTAAAAATACTGAGCCATTGCTTATGTTGTGATTTATTTCAGTTAAACTTGACCTTATTTATTGCCCGTAAAAATCAATAAATGATCGACTTGATCGGTCAGCCGCGGGTGAATACGCGATCTATTTGTTTGACAAATATGCTACAAAAAACAAAGTTTAGCCTAAAATGTATGAAGAGGTTGACGGAATTCTATTACATCAACAGTTATGGTTTTAGTATCCACGTAATACAGCCTGAGCCTACTGTCAGGCACATTTACATACTCTGTGCTGCTACACTGTTCCTTAACAGGAAAACATAAAAACATTTGATATCTTGAACATCAGCTACATACCATTATGCGTCAAGGCAATCATGTTATGTATGTCTATGGTATGTAGAATTCCCTAAATTATTCCAAACAATCTTATACCTCTAAACGTAACATCGTCTTAGTTCCAAATAGCTTAATCTATCACTACATTATAATCGACATCACAATATAGGCTAAACATGAGTAACCGTGTATCTTGCTTTAGCTAATTCAAACACGTCTCCCCAGTCCTCAAGATGGAAACATCGGTGTGGACTTATAGCAAATTTCCTTGTGATATACGACACTCCACAATACTGGGTGAAATATGGTTCTACTTACAGTGTATTGCATTTGCCGAGTATGAATGATATGCAACACTTTGTAACACTCAGAGAACTAGGTGATATGAGTCTTCCAAGTATGTACTCAACTCAGAACTAGTCAGTACTCGTGGTTTCGCCCATGTGAATACCACGGTAGCGCATTCCAACATAAAATATATTATATGACATTTAAGCCACTGCACTGCCAGCAACATGCCTACAGGAAAGGCAGATCAACGGAATCAGCGCTGCATTCTGTTGTAGGAACAATAGAAACAGCAATATCAGACAAATTAATGACACTAGGGGCCTTCATTGACATAGAAGGAGCTTTTGACAAGACAAAATTCAACAGCATCAGCCAGTCACTTAGGATTGATCAACTTCTAAAGATGCGGGCGATACAATTCACGGTGAACTCTACCACGAGAGACATAAAAGCTACCAAAATTAACATGCAATAATTTTTAATTTTCCCATACACATTTTTCATAAAAGATGGCAAAGCCAAATCAAAAATATGACAGCTAAACACCGCTCGAATATGAAATGAAAACCACGTAAACATACGTGCTGTATATTCAAAGAGAGACAACAATTCAATTTATCTTAGCATACGAAATGTATTCCACATCGCCACTGATAATCACATTTATAATTTGATCGCTCCTTATGCAAAGTAGGTACTCAGATAAGTATACGCTGTGCGTATAAAGAATGGACCATAAATATTTTTTATTCTTATAGTAGAAGCTTTTGAACTAGGTAAATAGTTAAAGAAGAAATGTTGAGTTTATCAGGTGGGTTATCTAAAGCTAATGCAAAATGATAATGATTAATGATTATCGATTACATTAGTTTCATGCGTTTCTGTGTGTATTCAAAGAAAACGCATACCGGAAGAAAGCCCTTTTCGTCAATATTTGTTTAATAATTAAAATCTCCAAAAATTTTAATAAATTTTTCCATTTGCTGTTATTGTATTTATAGGTACATATTATATTTAATAGTAAAAAAGCATACAATTTTGGTATTTTTCAAACAACAAACTTCGTATTTGGTCCAGGGATTCTGACGTTTGCTAACTCATAGTTTTAGCCAGATGTAACACAGTTAAATAAAACACTAACAGTAAACAATCCAAATCTGCATGTACAACAAAACCTTTTAAAATGGTATATCAAAGAAGATTAGCATGACAAAGGCCACATTGTCCAGTACTCGAGGCGATAAAGCGAAAGAGTGCGGGCAACGGCGATGTTGTACGACGCTATGACACTATAAGCTTTGCTTTGTGGGACGCTTTTAAGAGGCGTTGAGAAGTGACAGCCATAGCTTAAAGTTGCGATAGCATAGTGGGAAGTAGGACTTGTTGCATTCTATTTGAATTATATTATAATATGTACCTAATTTGACTTTGTAGCTGATGGAACATAGATACATACGTAATCCTAACTAACATTATAAATGCAAATGTGACAACGACAACTCAACCGATCATATGAAATTTCGCATACACGTTATCAGGGGTATTAGAAAACAAAATAGGGTACCTTTTATCCAGAAAAAAGTACTATTACTAACCGTTTTTTTTTTACTTGGGGAAATGTGCATGTCGCCACAAGGGGAGGCGAGAGGGATTATGTCGAGTTCTCCAGACTTTGGGTTTACCGACTAAAACCACCGCGGTGTGTCAGCTCGCTGTTTGTGTGGTAGGTGAGTCCCTGGTACTGTTACTAACCTTTTTTATTTTTCTTTTTTTTTTGCATAGGGAAATGCTCCTCATGCATACCCTCTCGCCACAAGGGGAGGTGAGAGGGTTATGTCTAGCTCTCCCGTATTTCGGGCCTACGGACCAAAGCCCCACGGTGTGCATGCTCGCTGCCTTGTAGTGGATGGGCCGCTGGCAAAAGATACTACCTCAGCGACCCACCCAGCAGTCTACAGCTCCTCGGCGACGCCCCGGCACTACATAGGGCGTCGGACCGACTCAATGGCTGGCGGACGAGAGATCCCCGTTCTCCCGCCCGCGGCCTTCATTATGACGGCATTAGGCGCGCGAAAGCGCGCCTTCGCCGCCGACGGCTCGGAGCCGCAAGGATACTTTCTTCACGGATCCGCGCCGCCGCCTCCTTCTGCGAGATGACGTCCTCGCAGAAGGACGCGACCGCTGCCCACTTTCTCTCGCTGTCGACCATGGCTTTGATCACGGCCGGCAGCGAGAGATCTTCACCCATAACCTCAATGAGTTCACGGCGCTGCACCGCCCAAGCAGGACATAACCTAACCTACATTCAGGCGAGCGAGGCTGCGGGCAAAATCTAGTTCAATATAGTCTCAATACTGCACGTTAGATAAATATGTAAGCTGTGTTGTCCATACACAATAGGTATCGCGTATTAAATAATTGTATTCGAAAAATATTCGAATGTAATGCGCATGCTATTAGTAATAGCGAGAAGTTTGAGCTTGCAGTGCAACATTCTCAATATTAATAATGCTCATAGATAATAAGACGTAAACGCACATTCGACTTTTAGAAAAGCTGCTTGTCCGATAGTGTTTAATAATGATTCAAAGAAGTATGGAGTTAGCTAAGCCGCACTGGGCCATCTTGATAGACTAAACGCTTTCCATACTTAGATGTGGCCCGTACCTAGTTTACATAGTTGAGGCTAGTCGATCTACTACTATTATAAATGTAAACGTTTGTAAGGATGGATGAATGGATGAATGTTTGTTACTATTTCACGCAAAAACTACTAAACGGATTTTGATGAAAATTTACATCAGAATAATATATAGGTTACTAAAATAATCTATCTTCACATAAATCTACATAAACGCGAGCGAAGCCGTGGGCAGAATCTAGTTCTGTATAAATACGCGCACTTATCGATAAAAAACGCACTAAGTTATAAGCTTCCATAAAAAACGAATATACATATAATTATTATTAGGTATTTTAAAATGGGATTAAATATAATGACCACCTAAAGTAGTAATTGCGCAGCAAAATATGCTTAGTAAAATATATCATACGCCTCAAATCACTGTATTCCGTCTCGGAAGGGTTAGGTTAGGTTAGATTCCTTCTTAAACCCACCCAAAAGTAGGAGCCCGTTGCGGGGCTCCGTCGACTTATTTTGATCTCTTTAAATATATTTTGCTGTGCAATTTGGTGATCATATACTATTTTTGACTATTATATTTTACTATATCTGGTGATAAGTTAAACATAAGCCTTTTAAAATTATACTACTTTGCTCTTACCACCTCATTTTGTAACAAAATTATGAATTCTCGTTAAGGTTATGAAGTACACCCTAACCCATGTCTCCTTAACAACGGCTTGATGTGTACTTTTCGTTTTAATTAAATCTGAAATGTACGTAACCCTGACATGTTTAAGCTCTTGTATCTTCAGGTAATATAAAACACTGCTGCGAAACGGTACGCATTAACGTAACTGAGTCGTGTACTTCATATGAATAAACGTTATTCTTTATCACGTAAAATCTAATTTCTGTTGGAGATGGCGTGGCTTTCAAACATTTAACACATACTAATTAAGATATTATTTCACGAATATATTGACTAACACAGTAGTGTATGCGACTGCTGTACGTGAGGTCATGGTATTATTAGATTTTCTCTACAACAACAACAGGCTTGGACCCCTATTACGTAACACCTTAAAACATAGGCGGCGAAATGTAGGTGTGATACATCCCTGCTTACTAGACATCGAACTCAATACCTCATGCACAGCAGTCGCACCAAGCAGTATGTTGCATCGCTACGCTATCGTGGCAGTAATGTCTCATTTCCTTATTAACTTAAATATACTTTTTTTGCTCTTCAAAATGACCAGATTCCGGCTGATGGTAAGCAGTCGTGTGGTCTAAGAGCAGTGGCCTCCACACCGTCCTCATAGCAGCCGAGGCGTTGAGGTCTCTACTTTGACGACCTGAGAAGGTGCTTTTTCACGCCCCGCTTAAATGACCCAGGATTAAAGACAGAAGGAAACACATGACTTGGCAGAGAATTCCATACATTGATCGTTCGGCAGAGGTATGAGGACCCAAACTTGTTGGTACGCGCTCTAGTCGATTCTTCCGTGTAAGGATGGCATCTGAGCCCAGCACGCGTTGTTCTGGATAGGAAAGGGTAGGGCGGGATAAGCTGAAATAACTCTTCAGAGCACTCCCCGTGGTATATTCTGTAGAAATATGCCAATGAGGCAATGTCCCTACGGAGTTGCACAGGTTCCAGTGAACTCGTGACCTCTGGATCTCCGATGATACGGACAGCCCGCCGCTGTAACCTGTCGAGAGCGTCCAGCAAGTACTGTTGTAATAATTATCTGTCATCTAATAACAATTATTAAGTCCTAGCGACGTTATAATTGCCATGAAACGTTAATCTGTTTAAGGATTCATTTAGATATTAAATAGAATTCTTAATTCAAAGAACAACTGAAATATTATTACTACTATGATGTATTTTAATAGGCCTAGATTTTTTTAAACAATTGTTTGTTATTATATTCGAAATATCTATTACCTAATTAATTTCTAATTAACTAGTTTATTACTTACTACCTAAAGAGATAGCAGTAAAACCTCTCAAGTTGACACACTATCTCTTATTATGGCGCATTATCTAGATAAGGCTCATGTCGTAAAACAAACAATACTAGAGCCTGCGATATATTTGCGTCCCATAAAATTGGCTTATGCCAGTTGTGTAATAAATGTGTTTGGCTTTTGTTTTCCCTATTGGTTGAAACCGTATGTTATAGCGACATAAATTGCAATTAAAGACTGTGATGGATATACAGATATTTAAATAAATAAAAACAAAAGTGGGCTTTCATTTAAATATGTATGTATAAGCAATTAACACTAAACTACAAATATAATACTGGGTGTAAGGGACGGTGTACCGAAAACTGAAATAGTAGATTCAGACCATTATTTTGAGTTAAAAATCGTTGGAATTTTTTTCAACAATCACAATTGCTTTTCTGCAATTTTTATTTTTCTGACTTTGGATCATAACATAACAAAATGCCACATTTTTCTACAATACAGCAATGTAATTAAATGGTCGTGATTTAAATAGATCAGCTGTTTTTATGCGCGCGGAACGTAGAGTTCATTCATCGAGTGCGATGTATTAGTAGCAATCCATTGCGTACCGCGTAATAATGTTAATCTACATAACATTTTACTCTTGCGTTTTTTTATTAATTGAAGTGTGCATCGTGATAAGTACTTATAGAAAGACGTCTTGCTAAAGTTTTCGGTACGCCGTCCCTTACACCCAGTATATTAGTTTCTGCCTGCAGTTTCGCTCGCGTAAATTCCTCGGGACCACATATTAGAATAAAAGGTAGCCTATGTAAGGATATAAGCTACCTTTTAGCAAACTGATAAAAGCTCCAGGATCTATCAGCTCACTGCCTCTATATTCGTGTATCACAGCGAAAAAGTATCACGTAGTATATATTTATATATAAATAAATTTTCATAATTTTAAATAGCTAAAATATATAGGTTCAGTAGTAGAGTAATATTAAAAACATATACAAACATATACACAAACATTTTAAAGTGTTAATAAACAATGTAATTAAATCCGTATAAAGCAGTTTAATTTAAATGTATAAAATTTGGGTAAACATAAGACAATATTATGGCTAAGGATGAGTAACCCGTAACCCCTGGTGTTGCAACCGTCCAAAGGCTACAGCAACGGTTTATAATAATCTCTCGCCAAGTGAGTGTATGTCTACATAGGCTTGTTTACGTACGTATTTACGTATGTGCCTATCGAGGATATCTCCGAAAGAGTAGGAAAAAGTGTACGCCATCGAAATTTCGCCAGGTATGTTTGTAGGTATCACGTAATAGCGGGTGAACCTATTACAATTATTAATTCCATGGTGCTATAACTAAGGATTACTTAACAGAAAATTGCCAATACAATTTTATTGACCCGAAAATAAAATGCGAAACTTTATTTATGCACAACAGTCATGACAGGAGTTGTGATTAAAATAACTTCATAATATCGTTAGATTTACCAATACATCATACCTATTGCATTATTATCAATAACTTCAAGCTTACATAAACAGTTGGACATCGAGGTCATTGACACAAAAGCTGCAAAGCTAATTCCCTCACAAAGCCTATCTCGTTTAATCACCTATACGAACGTGTAACAGCTCATAATGACGCCATCTTGCGGACGATATGCCCCTATTTGACGTCACTTATGCTACGCTGGATATCTGTTTAACATTACGAACTGATAATTAAACACTCTCTTTGCGATCTGATTACTTAGATAATGATTATTGTTATACAGTTCAATTGTAATGGTTTTAATATTCTGCAATTAACTTTCTAAGTATGAACCGCAGGTAGGAACAACCAGTATGTTTAGGTTCAGGCTTCACTTATAATATATATTTTTTTAAGTCCACACTAGAGATAAACCCTGTATTGCGAAGGACTTTACAAAGATTCAAACAGCGGACACAAAGAACATCCAGACTCTTCCGAGTCTGGGTGTTGATCCACATGTAGTTATTCCCAACTACATGTGATCACACAAATTTTCTACCCGTGTGGGGATCGAACGCACAACACTCGGCGCGGTGGCAGTCGCGAGTAGACCACTTAAACCACTACGCTATGCGCGCAGACTAATTACGTTGAAATATTAAAGAACTAACTTAGTATTAATTAGCAGCTAATCAGAAACAAATTACGAAACATTACTGAACGTTGAATATGTGATGAATAACAGTTAAGTAACAAAGGTGAGTCTTACTAAAGGTGCATTATTGATTAACGACTTGATTGCTATTTAGTTGAGAGATAGCTATAATGAGCGATATTTTTTTAAGGTAGGATTGATATATGTAATTATACAATCAATTACTAATATCAATTTCATTTCATTCGATTCTAGGAGACAAATATCCAAACATGAAGTACAGAGTACCGTAAACGATTTTTAAATGTAAAATAAATTGAAGTATTACCTTTTTTGGTACGTCGTCACCCTCGTAGCAAAAGCATCCATGCGGTACCACGGCCCATAGTCTTCAAGCCCTGTGCGCAATCTATGTCTGTATATACTATATACTTGCAAAGTATATAACTTGAACTGCATGTAATCAGAGAACAGAACTATTCTCTATTCTTGGTTTAATTGCAGGTCGGCTACAGCAGCTATTCGAGGACATCGCTCTCTATTAGTTTTAGAACCACACTACCATGTAAAATAATCATTAGCTATTAAAACTATTCTAAGGTCTTATCCACTTCCAAATAGCAGTTATCTATAAGATAAAAATCTCGCCATCTTTCTTCTTTAACCTAACATGAGTGAGACTGCATGCGATTTATCTTTCGGATAACTTTACTTGTAGTTGTGGGACTGGCCATAAGTTATCTAAACTCAGCATATTGATTAATGTAATGTAAAAGTAGTAACCATTCGATCACATTAAAAAATACCACTGTTTAAGAATATTCATAATTATTTATCAGCAGTCTTATGATATCATATTATTAATCATATTTTAGCACTGATCGAATAATTTGATAAATTATATCGACGAGTTCTGGCGAACGACTCCCGGTGTTGCCAAAACTTATTCCTTTAATCAACCCGTGAATATTTGCATTTTATACTGATTTATGTATATTACTACAAGTTGGAATAAAATTGAATTTCCTTAAGGAAGGGAAAGTGAAGGATTTATTTGTCTCTTAACGTCGAGGTTTGAAATATTATTAAATACGTACTTCGTTTTGAATTATTATTATGGGTTATTGCATAATATTATATAAGATATAAGGATTATACAAATAATAGACAATAACAAATTTAATGAATTTAAGTATGCAACTTTCTAGACCTATTTAAAACAGTACAAATTGTTTACTAAACAGTATGGCTGCACAAAGGGCGGAGTAGATAAGTGATAGTCACACCATTGTCAGTGCGCCGAGAGTTACAAATTTTTCATCACTTGAACTATTTTAATATTTCATAGTTCACAGATAGGTATACCGAGTCTCCGTGTTCTTTATATCTGATGTTCGTATTTGTATACAGTCCTTTGCAGTAGGTACGGAGAAAATACAATAAAGGTAACTCATACATACTTTAAGAATATAAATCCAGTTTAACGCCAAAGATGACTGATCAAAAGTGTGATACACAAATAGCTATTCTAGAGGTTTTTCTAACTTTAAGTACAAACACACTTGTAAGCAAGGTTTTTTTTCCGAATGAAACATAGATTGTCTATTTATTGCAAATTATTATTTCAACAAGTAAACGTGTTTAACGTAAATGGACATCATGTTGACAAACCTTTAAGGGTATATTTGCTAAATATTATTGCAAAACAATAATTGTCAAAGCAATTTTTGTTATCACTGCAAAATTTAAGAAGTAAGAAATAAGTTGTCTATAGTTAGCCTTGAAGAAAGAAATAAGTTTGCTATAGTTAATGACTCAAGTCAATCAATGACCGACCAATATTATTAATTGGGCGGTCATTGATTACTAAACAGTAAAATTATTTCAAATGCAATGTCATTGGATTATACAAAATACTAATGGAAGAAAAATAAAAATTACCTAAGCACACGCAAAAAAATCACCAAAATAGTTCCAGCTGCTTAGAAGGAGTTCACTGAAATATACACGTACAGACTAATTATATAAATAAATAAAATAAAAATGCATCTCTATTTACTCTAGATATACTCTGCGGTAAACATATTACTCCTATGTGTTTGACAATAATTGGTAATGCTGACTAATGTGATTACTAATGCTATACTCCACGACACAGTGGGATTGGATACTGTGCATTATTCAAATTAGAATTTAACACCCTCAATCAAATCAAATCGCTTGCAAATGCGCGAACCGCACTTTGACACTAACTTCATAAACTATTCAGTACTGAACTGTCATCATCACTGTTATTTATTACCTAATGTGCAAAGTGCAAATGTGTTACGTCAACATATTTAAGATCGCAGTTTAAAAATGGTGCTTTCTAGCAATCGCACTTGACACTCTTGTGTACATCAGAGTAATTGTTGCTAATTGAGTTAGGGTAACAGACCAAGTAACGAAAAAAATACGTACGCGTAAGACCAATAAGTTTACTATTCTTAATTTTAGTTTAGATTAACTGCTAACAGGATACACACGTAAAACAAAAGATATTACACGCTAGGTGATACGCCACACATATAAATAAATTTGTGTGACCTGTTACCCTAACTCAGTAACCTACTCTACCAAGTTGCGACATAAGTCAATATTGAATAGGTAATATAAGACCAATATCGAAATGAATAGGTCCCTTTTATTTGCAAAACGCTCTGGTGGATTCACTCCCGATTCTTATTAATATTATGGAAAGTACCTCGTATTTTAGGTACCCTCTGACAATGACGATGAATTGTGCTGATATTTGGCGATCCATTTGTAAACATTGTAAGTAGTACTTACGTAGTACACTTATATCTATATATTAATACGTGAAGCGAAAACTTTAGATCCCTTTTTACGAAAATTGGGCGGACGATGGAGTATGAAATTTCGCACACGTATAGTTTATACAGAGAAGAAGTGACGAATGCTAATATTTATATAAAATATGTATATTAAATACATTAAATTAATGAAAAAACACTACACGCACACAACCATGCATTTGACACATGCAGTCGAAGCGCGTAACTATGGTTACATATATCAATATACGAGTATAATGACATGACATAATATATATCAGTTGGTCGAATTTCGAGCACTAGGCGACCGCTAGTAATATATAAAGATGTATATAACGACATTACATTTTTATACTTACTGGAGAATATAGCGTGATGTTTAGTAACTTTCATTATAACTTATATGTAATCATGAATCTCTAGTATTCAAGTTTTTTAAATATAATAAACGTTTATTAATGCTTCGTTAAAATATGAGACAAAAAATTGTGTGATCCACAAATGGTTGTTCCGAGTCTGGGTGATCTTTGTGTCCGTTGTTTGAAGGTTTGTGAAGTCCCCGTGACACCGGAATTATACCTAGTGCGACAGTTGTCATTAACAAAAATATATATATATAATATATATGTCGGAGAGCCGTTATTACTAGGTTCTACCATGACGGGCACTTTGTAATGAAACTTTGTATTTCTCGTAAGCGATCACAATATTGCAATATTAAAATAAACTTAAACAATAGTTCGAGCACAAACGGATTACTATTAGTAGCGCGGTGAATTCGACACAAGGCTGGCTATCTCAACAATTGGTCCGCTCCCTCATCAAAACAACAAAACCCAAAAACGCTCTGCCTTTTTTTCTAGCGCGTCCCTCGTCGCCCCGTGAAGTTGGTAAACGTATTGCGTTAGTTTGGCATCAGCGTGATGCAAACCTAACGCAATCGTTACGTTCGCGTACACTCAAAATAATATTGCCATTTGCCAGCCGAGTATCGACTACACCCAAGTTAAACAACTTGACGCGACTAATCGAAACAGTAGATTGTTTATAGTAACACAATTACATTTCTGAACGTAAACAAATTAATAAAATTACAATTTCAAATTATTTCTTCAAGCGACCAAGCGTGGTGCCTCTGTCTCGCTCTCCGACATATATATATATATATATATATATATATATATATATATATATATATACAAGCATTGCACTGCCTTGTACGTACGTTTGGTAGTTGAATACGATAATACGATATGGGCTTGGTGGACCTTAATTGATAATTCTATTGCACATTTAAGAAAATAAATTTCATAAAAAGCAACTTTGTGGCGAAGCGACGTTCAAAGCTCTAGAAATATGCATGGGACAACGCATCGTAGCCACTAAGCCTCTTGGCACATTTCTTTGTGAATTCAAGAGGCTTTAGTTATATGTAGTATATTAGTAACATACATACATAGTCTTATGCCTATATTCCGAATGCCTACCTTGGCTGTGATGTATTACACCCACTTTTGCCAACTAGATTTGAGACGCACCTAATATAAGGTCAACCTATTGCCGTCTACTAGTTACAGTTTCAAGTTCTATGCCGCTACTGAGAAACACAATAGCACTTTGGCCCGATCCGGGAATGAAAACCGAAATATTATGCACAGCGGTCGCACTCAATACCACGTCCACTGCGCTACCTAGAAAGTCTAATACATATATTCATAATTGTTATTGCTAAAATAACATGCCTCAGATGATTCTAAGCAAACTATACAATTGTATTTTAAAATATTATATTTCTACACAAAATGTTAGCCGTCAATTTTGATTTCACTTTACAAATGAAAAATGTACTGCGATATTCGATAACCTCTTAAACTAAGTTACTTCTAACGGGAGAAAATTCTACAAGCTCGAAGTCGAGAGCTGTTGGCCGGTATTTTATGGCATCCTTAAAACAATTTATGTACCTGAAGGGAACAACATTATGATGTAGAGCAACGCCGTGATAATGTGACGTCAGCTGTGACTTTTATGTTTATCACTACAA
Organism: Catocala sponsa; assembly: GCA_963564715.1. Classification (NCBI taxonomy): domain Eukaryota; kingdom Metazoa; phylum Arthropoda; class Insecta; order Lepidoptera; family Erebidae; genus Catocala; species Catocala sponsa. The sequence continues at coordinate 9,532,572 of OY751345.1, read as the reverse complement.
TCGTAAGAGAAATAAATGTGCCATTTGTGGCGAGTTAACGGGTAGTTTATTGCCAACAAGACTGCACATAAAACAGATATCACAAATTAAATTTAATTGTAGTTTTTTATAAGATAAGAGAAATGATGATCGATAGACAGTAAATATGTACATAATACTGTTTTGTGTTCAGCAGTTCATATTATATGTACATAATATACTCTCACTCGTATATTCTCAAATGGGTAGGCAGATGAATATTACAGCCACATTCATCGGACTCCAGACTTCGTGCTGCTTCTGAGAATTTCTTAACGAAAATACTTAATAAATTACCCGACTCAGGCATCGAACCTGACCTTATGTACAGCAGTCGCATATACCATAGCTGCGCCGCTGAAGAAGTCACTTAAAAAATAAATTAAAATTTAATAAACTTTTAAATCTAACGAGATTTGTCTAATATTTCTTCTAGTATATATATAGATAATAATGCAATCAATTATTATACTACTGATTTGAACTTGAAATAATATACGTTACAGCAATAAAATATTAATTAAACCATTATTAAAATTAATACCGTGTGCGAGTTAATAAAATGAACAGACAATTGAAATAAATACTAATACGAAGCGATAAATGGTATTGGCAACCAGGATTGAATTTACCATAAATGATAATGTTCTGAAATACATTATTGTGTATCATGCCGATTTGATTAAAAGGAAATGACGGCATCAAAACATTTAAAGAAAAGATTTTTAACAAATATGTTGCTGTCGAGCTGGGCCCGAACGAGATATCAATGTGCAAAAGAGATAACTACAGTTCAGATTGATTGTACCTCTGAAATCATTAGGTATCACCGACCTGTTTCTGTAACTAGTATACGGGTGACAGTACAAATATTTAAACAACAGAAACGAAGCACACCTTATTTCTCAAAAACTATATTTTCAACACACAAAAAGTCGTCTCATGTCAAAATATAGTCACAGCGCTCGACATTCGAACTCCCACTTAGTGAGCAGTAGCGACATTATCGCTTAAACCATTGTGCCATTAATACAGTCATTCGAAATTCGCAATGAAAACCCAAGAGAAAATATAATATAATATAAAAATTAATTCTTTAGACAATGAAAATCAAACTTATTAAGAACACGTGTAGAAGTATAATAATAATATGTTAAATGTTTATATACTGCTTTTGAAAGACAGCAAAATCCTTCAAAATTCTGATAGAAACTCAAAAGATTTATTCCGCGAATGTCCAATAGAGATAGACTGATTTAAAATAGTGCACTTCGTGTGTCATTTGTTTCCATTCCGTCTGCCACCTGAGTACGTATGTATGTCGGCCATTCTCATTTGTCCCAAAGTGGGACGGGCAGGACAGTGCTCCGTAAAACATTTCCTGTGCCTGCATTCAACGTAGATTTGAAACAAATATCCCTTATATTGCATTTGATATCGTACAGGTAACGTGTGGGTTATTTGCTTATGATTTTAATATGTGTTTTGTAGTTATGTATCTACATATTGTACAACTACTGTTGTTTACTTGCTTATGATTTCTAAATGCCCTGTGAATTACTGTAGTTATGGAAATGCGACAATCTAAATGAGACAGATTAATTCTGATGCAATATCAAAGTTTTGTCCCGTGTGGGATTCGAACTTCACTAAGTGTAGTGGTAGTGGTGAAGCAACTACATAAGCCACTACACCATCTATGCAATCAACAATAAGAAATATATTCTATTAGGTTTTGCCCACGGCTTTCCTTGCTCCCGAACAGCTTTTTATTTCTAGGCGGCAAGTAACCTATGTCTGTTTCTGTACCCCTGACAACGTGTATATTAAATTTTTATTAGTATATATACTTCCCAAACGATTTCGGCTATGATGACTGCTACTAATTATTAGCAAAAAGCAAGGATGATCAGCTCTCGCATGTGCCCTTAAAACAAACAAACAGAATGACAATCGCATTTATAATATTAGTTAGGATTTTGATTTGTTACTTTTCGTAGTCAATGAGTTTTGAATTGTATTTGAAACATATTCCATAACCGTACCAAAATACCGCCTTATCTTTTAAACGACACCCACAATTAATTTATTTCTTTACCTTTACCGAAATAACCGTTTACCAACAGAGTTAAGCAAATAATTTGTAAACTCTCCGCGAATCTAACCCGTAATCATAAGTAAATCCAGCGACCATTAGGAGTAATCGAAAAATGTAGGTAAGTTGGAAATAATCATTTATTCTAATAAAGGAATAAGCTTTTAGCTAAAAAGTTGGTATAAGTACCTAAAGGTAACCGTTTTGGATATTATTTTACTTACACTTCATGCTTAGATGCAAATTTTCCTAATGAATGGATGTATCTATGGTACTTTAACTTATAATAGTCGACATAATTACGTTACCTAAAAGGTAGACTTGTCAGGAAACAACTGTATATAAATATATGTAGGTATTTTGTCTGGAAATATCTGAAAAACGTATAAAATAAAATGAGTTTAATATTTACCCCAGAATAAAATTTTGCACCAAATAAATAGAACAATTATACTTGACACTTTACAGATAAATATGGTGTGTTATTTCACAAGTTAGACTAATAATATCGTATTATACTCAAAATCAGAAGCGAAAAAGGCGTCGGTCATGATATGACGCGTACTGCAGTATTTATGCTCGTTTTCATATACTTAATTATATAAACGGGATGACACGGGGAGGATTCCATAAAAACAATTTTCACACACGTAAAAATTAATTAAAGAGCTAATAAGATAAGCATTTAACTGAATATTTATAAAACATGCCATTTCAAGATAAAGCTTACATAAGATAAATCAGGCAAATATCCAAAAAGAAGCCAACTAATGAAACAATATTTTTTTGAATAAATAACTCTAGCGTGTAATTGGTAGTCGGACCTTATTTTTGTATCAGCAAGGGAAATTCCCTTGGTCAGTTCCTTTCTACCGACTCATGAATAAGCTATACGGTCACGAGCGTTTGTCGCTAGTTGACTATTTTGTGCACAGTTATTTATTCATCGCGTATTTTGGTATAATATCTTAAATATCTATACAATAATACAGTTCTTATTCATATGACGGTTACGCGATAAAAATTAAGTAAACGGTCGGTAGTAAGTTGTATTACACCCACATTTTGTCTGCTATGGTTTTGGGTATCCAGAGACAGGGTCCGTCCAATGGATTTAAGTTCTTGACATTGGCAGCAAATACATAAACATTAAACGGAACACCTATTATAGCAATTGCCCCATTGAGAGTTATTAGAAGAGTAGCTATGGTGTCAATACCAAACTGTGATTAGTATGAAAGTACTGCTTCCACATTTTATTTACGTTCACTTGCTGCAGCAGGTTTCTATAGGAATTCCACTAGCCTCAACCTATTTCATATAGTATTTTAATAATATATATAACAAAATATATCTCTTTTAACCTACATATAACCTTAACCCTAGAGTGGACACGTTATGAGCATTTTTCCGCCCTCACCAAAAAACGTTAATAACTCGTAAAACAATTGCCCGTTAAGTTTGCGTTTTTAATAGCTGCTTCCACTTTCGCAGGCTACTCGTGGCGAAATCTGGACGCTCCCAGTACACGAAGAGTCGCTAGAGAAGGAGGTTTTTACTAGCGGTCGTCGCCAGGCGGCAACTTGCTCACCGCGCGCCTCTCACGTATCTAAGTAAAAATCATGTCATATGTTTTTTTGCAAAATTTACATGTTGACTATATTTTATGATGCATTTGTTGTAAAATTTAAAAAAACCTTTATAATTTCAGAATTTAACAGTATCACGTGAATAAAACGAAAAATTAATAACAATATGGAAGTTCATATAGTGGTAATGTCAGATTATGAAGATGCTAGTTTACAATTTGTAGACGTAAATGTGTCTGAAAGTGATCAATCTAGTTAACATAGTAAGCATAACACGGACACAGAACAGGCAGCAGACAACGACGATTCTGACAAGGAAGTACCTTCTTCAATTGATGTGCCCTCTAAAATACATACTCGACGCCAATAGACATCTTCTTCAGAGAAGCCGTAGTTGTTCACTAACTACCACAATAAGTCATCAGTATCAGTCTTGTTGTCGCAAACGTACAAGACAACCAGGTGATAAATCTTTAACCCGTACGCAGTGATGTACCATCAGCACAGCAAGTTCGCCGTAGGAACAGTATTTAAAAGAGTTTGCGATGGTCCTAGTTAAGCCATATATGACCACAAGGTCTTCGCGTCCTGGACAAAGGCCAGGTTAAGAGCTCCTCGAATCGACGGGCGTGTATGAGGAATGTGATGAAAGTGAATGAAGCCAGAGAAGTGTGTCAGGATCGTAGCAAATGGAAATCCGTAGTCTCTGCCTACCCCTTTGGGAAACAGGCGTGAATCTATGTATGTATGTATGTAGGTCTTCTATTGAGACATTAAATATTCCTTTAAGGCACCAAACTGCTTGCATTGACCTATAAAACAAGGATCATCTTCAAATAAGGAGGGCAAATGCAGTATATGTCCAACAAAGTAAAATAGGCGCTTGAAAATAGGATCTTGCAGATGGTCAAAATTCCTATGCAATGAATATTGCACATACTCATGTGAGACTGTTTTGATGAAGCATATCCTGTAGATGTAGAAAATATATAATTTTGGTAATTTTTTTCCATTCTAATTAGTATTATATATGATGTAAAATAAGTTAAAAACGTTTTCCAAAATCTTTTATAAACCAAAGATCCAAAACAGAGTTTAATGAATATATTGATTTGTTATCACTTATTCGTGTTTTACTTAAATCCTAAGAAAATAAATCAAATCAAATGCAGTATTCCTACTTAAAACGGTCAGTGAAAAGGGGTGGCAAAATGCACCACACGCGCCCACTGACGTTTCGCGGAAAGACGCGCCCACTCTAGGGTTAACAGTCGTCAGTTTTTAAAGGTTCATTCTTAGTTAATTTGAATTATATAATCAGTTAGTGACCCGCCCTGGTTTTGCACGAGTGGTACAAAACCTTAACAAATTATACACCTAAACTCTGTTTATTGATGAAAATCGCACGAAAATCCTTTAAGTAGATTTTGAGTTTATCGCGAGCAGACAGACAGACAGACGCGGCGGGGAACTTTATTTTATCATAATATATGTAGTGATAGTACCTACATATCAACTCTATTATCAACCGAATACAAAAGACAAAAATAATGACTTTGTTACTAGCTAGAGTAAAGTGTAAATAAAGGCTTATTAGAGGCTGTCTCGCAGTTGAAAGCTACAAATAAGAACACGAAGTGAATCATGTTCAGTGCAACTGAAGTAAACTAACAGCGCTCTTTGATGTTTCCCTCTGTATGTGACTTACTCTTTTATTTTGTATGCTAATGCAACGTATTTCTTTTTAGTTATAAGAATATTCATATTAGAATATTAAGCTCTTTAAATATTTCTTAACTTTTATTTTTATTCATTGAAATTAAACTACTATATACGGATTTTATCGCGTTGTTTATTTGACACTGTTACAAATTTTTTTGAAAAACTGTACACTACTATAATCACTATTAAACTTTACAAATTTTTAAGCTAATTAAATTATTGAAACTATTAAAACTATTTATACTATTACTATACTATTATACTATTTAGATTTATTTTTACACTTTCCCCGACGTTTCGGTTGCTTTTCAGCAGCCATGGTCACGGGGAGACTAAGATGGTAGTTATCTCAATGTTCCAGTGTAGTTATTTCAAAGTACCCGAACATAATTTAATCATGGGTGTTTCTATTTACGCAGAATGAGCTCAAAGTATCATGAAGTCTAGCTGTGGTTTGCTTCTTCTTGGGTTTGACTATTTGAATTACTGGATCCCAAGCTGGTGGTACACTCCAACCATCTTCTCTATTGAAATTAGGATGTTTCTTGATTTCAATAGCCTCGCGAAGCATCCTTGGTAGGAATCGGTGTTCTTTAGCGAGCATCTGTGGTTTGTCAAATCTCAGGTAGTGGTTGGTCCCCTGTTGCACATGTTCACACACAGCAGACTTCAACGAGCGTTGGTGTTTTACATCAGCTATGTGTTCTTTTATGCGGGTGCCTATGCTTCTCTTGGTTTGACCAATGTATGAGAGTCCGCAGTCACAATCTATTTTATAGACCCCTGCATCTTGTAAAGGTAGTTGGCACTTGACAGATGGTAAAAATTGACTTATCTTCGTTGGCGGCTTGAAGTATGTATTGATTGAAGCTCGCTTCAAGATGTAGCCAATCTTGTCAATGACACCCTTCACATAAGGTAGTATAGCAGGCTGGCGCTCGACTGTGGCTGGCTTTTCACTGACAAGATTGGCTACATCTTGAAGCGAGCTTCAATCAATACATACTTCAAGCCGCCAACGAAGATAAGTCAATTTTTACCATCTGTCAAGTGCCAACTACCTTTACAAGATGCAGGGGTCTATAAAATAGATTGTGACTGCGGACTCTCATACATTGGTCAAACCAAGAGAAGCATAGGCACCCGCATAAAAGAACACATAGCTGATGTAAAACACCAACGCTCGTTGAAGTCTGCTGTGTGTGAACATGTGCAACAGGGGACCAACCACTACCTGAGATTTGACAAACCACAGATGCTCGCTAAAGAACACCGATTCCTACCAAGGATGCTTCGCGAGGCTATTGAAATCAAGAAACATCCTAATTTCAATAGAGAAGATGGTTGGAGTGTACCACCAGCTTGGGATCCAGTAATTCAAATAGTCAAACCCAAGAAGAAGCAAACCACAGCTAGACTTCATGATACTTTGAGCTCATTCTGCGTAAATAGAAACACCCATGATTAAATTATGTTCGGGTACTTTGAAATAACTACACTGGAACATTGAGACAACTACCATCTTAGTCTCCCCGTGACCATGGCTGCTGAAAAGCAACCGAAACGTCGGGGAAAGTGTAAAAATAAATCTAAATAGTATAAATAGTTTTAATAGTTTCAATAATTTAATTAGCTTAAAAATTTGTAAAGTTTAATAGTGATTTATTTATTTATTTATTTATTTAAGGATTGCTTACAGTTATTACATTATTACTTAATCTAATGACATACATAAGGATTATAAGCTAATGCACAACCACGTTGAAGCAAACACCACTTTCACAAATTATATTTGTTCTACAATACATAAAAACTAAACTAAAACTAAGACAGAACTAACTTATTATTTTAATTATATAGACATCTAAATTAAGGATTAGATTAGATTAGATTACAGTAGTGTAAAGTTTTTCAAAAAATTTTGTAACAGTGTCAAATAAACAACGCGATAAAATCCGTATATAGTAGTTTAATTTCAATGAATAACATTCGCGTAAACAGAAGACAATATTTTATTTTTATTGTTTTACCATTCCCTTTTAAAGGCGTCCAGATCGTCCCACCACCTCCGTTTCGGTCAACGCCGTCGCCGTCGACTGTCTTATGGCACCTATTCGGTGACGATTAGTGCTCACTTCTCTGGGTGCATGCGGTAGGCTTGTACGGCCTAATCCCACTTGAGCTATATATAGAAACACCCATGATTAAATTATGTTCAGGTACTTCGAAATAACTACACTGGAACATTGAAACAACTAACATCTTAGTCTCCCCGTGACCATGGCTGCTGAAAAGCAACCGAAACGTCGGGAAAGTGTAAACATAAATATAAATAGTATAATAGTATAAATAGTTTTAATAGTTTCAATAATTTAATTAGCTTAAAAATTTGTAAAGTTTAATAGTAATAGTAGTGTAACAGTTTTCAAAATTTTGTAATAAAGTGTCAAATAAACAACGCGATAAAATCCGTATATAGTAGTTTAATTTCTATATAATATATACGTTTGTATGTAATCCAAATTTCATAAAACAAGTCTTAATTCAATATAAACCTACGCTACTAATAATTCATCTCCAGTTACAAGTTTAATTTCAAATTACCTTGTGTAAAGCAAGACAATTCAACAACATTAACAGATGCACAATCTGATCTACAATTGCAAAGGCACCTTAATCTGAACTGATCCAGTTGTGCATTCACAGGATAACGGCGGCTTAACGGTGCTTTTGTACATGTATAAGATAGATGCCAACCATTACTTACATATAGATTTTTATTTTATGAAGATTGAAAAATATGCCAAATTTAATTTTAAACTCTTGACTCTTGCATTATAAATAATAAAAAAATAATATAAAAAGGTTTATTGCAGAAACTTTTACAACTTTTACATAATCTTACATAGGGACCTCCTTTTAAGTAAAAGATATACTTGTGCTAGGAGGCCCCGCTCTCCAATAACAAATTATAAAATGGTAAAAGTAGTGTACAAAAAATATAATTAAAACAGTAAATTAAAAGTTAAATCTAAAAATTAAAAGTTAAACCTAAAATTAAACAAAAATAAAAAATAAAATATGTTTATGTGTGTGTGTGTAAGCGCGCGCGCGTGTGTGAGTGTGTGTGTGTGTGTGTGTGTGTGTGTGTGTGTGTGTGTGAATGCGCGTGAGTCTTTTCAAATCATATTGATGCTTGCAACAATACTTCAATGTCATCATATGTCTTAAGTTTTAGCCATTGAACTATTGCTTTTTTGCAGTCTTTAGTATTCATGGAATAGATGTTAATTTCTTTATTTATTTTATTATATAATGCTGCGGAATTTGTTTTGAATTGTCTGCTGGCATATGTAGTTTTAACAAAATCTACTGGTGCAACACGGTATTTTCGTCTTCTTTCCTGAAGGTGAGGGTCATAGGGCAGTACTTTGTGTAATTTTAAGACTGCATGGAGTATGTATAATTTTCTCACAGTGAGAACACCGCTAATGGAGTATAACACATTGGTTGGGAATCTGTATGGTTTGGTATACATGACCTTGATAAGAGATCTCTGTGCTCGCTCTAGCTCAAGAAACTTCGTTTTTGTCGCACCGCCCCACACGGGTATGCAGTAGATCAGAATTGATTGAGCCAGAGAGACATAGATTTCTGTTAACATTTTTTTTGTTGTCACATGTCTTAGGTTCTTAAATATCCAGATAAGTTTTCTCGTACGGGCCATGACCATATCGGTATGAGTATGCCAAGATAACCGCTGATCAACCATTATACCTAGGTATTTTATATAAGTAACCTTTTCAATATTTTTACAAGAACAATTATTTGTGCTAGATATATTTTGACAAGTGTGGATTTTGAGAGTTACGTTAGGTCCGGGTTGAGTGTTTTTGTAATTTGTAAATGCAATATATTTTGTTTTAGAAATATTTAATGTTAGAAGATGTGTTGCATTACTTATATAGATATATATTTTTATAAGTAACTAGATTGTCCCGCGGCTGCGATAATACTGTTGTACCTATGTCCATTTCTGTTCTCTTGACAACGTGTATGCACGATTTTATGATGATCGCTCGAGTAGTTAAGGCGTACAAGCGTATCAAACAAACTTACATTCGCATTTATAATATAAGTAAGGACGTAAGACAAAAATTTTAATATGCCTAATTTTTCAGGTATCTTGCTACCTCTCAAGCGAATTACTCTCAATCCCTTGATCATTTTATCCTAACACGTGACACATGGATTTGTATCAGATGTGTTAGCTACGACTGCACTAATCAAATTGGCCATAATAAAATATAATCAGAGATGCTATGAAGATAATTGGCAGTGCGGAGCAGACATTACGTGGTGTTAAGAACATGCATTATGTTTTCACGCAATGGACTAAACTCGATTAGGTAAGGTAAGTATTCGTGTAGCTTTAAAACTAGAAAGAAGATTAATACGACGTTAGCTTTAGTAGCGCAGCGGTAGTGAATGCGACCGCTAGGCATGTTCGAATCTTTTAAAGGAAACTGTTGTTGGGTTTTCCTGTCAACAATCCTAAAAAGCATTACGGAGTCTATAACTCTTAACAGTCAGTGTCACTGGCAAAGTGGAAGGAAAAGGAGCGAGGGGCCGCAGCCCGATGCGTTGGTCCGACAAAATTCGCACAACACTCAACTTCACTTTATAAAAAAACTGGTCTTCTTAGTCTGATAAGGGTTAAGACACCCCGCTGGCCAAGTGCGGGTTAGTAGACTGCACATATCTTTATGAATCATTATGGCGAGCTCTAAGACATGAAGGTTTCTTCACGATGTTACTCCTTCCACTGCGTCACCAAATGAAGTCCTTTCGCCGTCAAAACGACCGTTAATAAATTAATGAATACGCACAAATGTTCAAAAAGTCGGAGGCGTGTCTCGGGATCAAATATGAGATCTTTACACACAGCTCTCTACTAGGCTATCGCTGCCTTGATACATATAAACGTAAATTAATTTGATTTATGGAGAATCAAATAAAGATATTATAGTTTAGGTATGATATGTACGTGTCACGTTAGAATGCCGTGATGCGTGACTCGCTTATTGACCAAGTTAGCTAATATCAGACCTCCTGTGCGATGACACATAAAGTCATTTGTTATATAACCCTTCTCAAGCGTCTAACAGTTGTTGGAGCTTAGTGTAATAACGTATATATTTGAATATTATTATGAGTGAAGGCGCCTTTGATTGGGAACTTGAGTAATAGTAGTGAGTGATGACTGATGAAGCAATCCTATGATAAAAAAACATCTTAAAGTGGCTTGTTGACTGTATAAGCGTTGCTTGGCAAACAAAGATTAACGTTTGATAAATTTCAATGAAAATGCTCTATTAGTCTCTCTCAAATCCACAAAGAGCTTACTATCGCACAACATGACTGCACGGGTTACGTACAGGAGTAAGTGATCTTCTTGTCATTGCCAATAGGTTGAGCGTTCAATCCCCCACACGGAATGTTAATATGCATAAATATTTGTGTCGACTTTGGGTTGACTTTGTCTCCGCTGTTTGAAAATTATACAGTCTTTAATGACACTAAAAGCCCACAGATAGGCTGCGTTGGAGAAGTTTGTATAAAACAGGATATTGTAATATTTCCAATGATTTTTTTAAAATAGGAAATTGTGGCAATCGGCGACAATACCAGCATATGTTATAAAATAAACAAAATCTAATTAAATCTTTTAAAAGTACTATAGGTAATAATATATGTCGTTACCGCTCGTAAACGTATTTTGTTGGTTCTTTGTTCAGTAATTAAAAATACAAAATATTATGCAAAAAGACCTAGCAAAAAGACGGAGCAAACCGTATAGCTCCAAAAAAAGAATAATAATGTTACTCGTTTATAATCTAAAGGTTGAACATTATTATTTGTTACCCGTACCCTGAAATCCCATAGATATAATTTAGCAAAATTTAAATATGATTCTTGATCTGTATAAGCTATTCAAAAAAAGAACGCCCTAATGTTTTTTTCAAATAAAAATCTTAGTGAACATTGATTGCTTTTTCGAAGTAATTCAGCAACGGAAGTAAGTATATTTTAAAGGAAGATGACAACCGCCTTCAAATTTGTACCCCAATACCGACGATGAAAAACAATCAATAACAATAAGCCATGGGATAATGCGTACTATAAATATAATAGTAGTTCTGTTTTTACATTACATGGCTTAGCCAAACCCTAGTTCACGTTTGACTGAACTCAAGTCTTTTAGTTAAAGATTAGCAACGCTTTTCGTAGGTATTGATCCGGGCAAATCTTCTAAATGAAACGTTAGCTAACACACACGATGTTCCGGCTCGTTGATTAAGTAAATAGCTTAGTAATTTATAAATGACTGAGCCTTTGTTAATGATTGCTAATTGATTCACACATCGCTGTACTAAATTCTCGATTTGATATTTAGATAATGTGTAATGGGTGTTAAATTGGCTCTTATGTACACGGTTACTTTAGTGTAGTTCATTTTTAAGGGAAACAAGATGATTGGTCTCTCAATTTTATCAATCTTAAGATGTCACAATTAGCAGTCGTGTCTACTGGATTAACAGAGTAAAAATATAATTACATGTTTCACCCTTCTAAATAGACTCTATCAAAAAATCATAGATTGTGATAATCTTAAAATATATCTTAAACTAAAATAGACGTGATGCTATAATTTAGAAAATACCCAGACAGAACCAGTCCCTCTGATAAGTCTCATAAAACTCTAGGTTCTTATAAAACTCTATTGCTATTTAGATAGGCATTTATCTCAGTATAAGATTTTAAGAGAAAACATAAAAAAATCTAGCCAACCTTTTTAAAATACCAGGATAAATCATAATATTTGCTACCCCATTTTTGTTTCTTGCGCGAATTTGCGCCTAAATAAATTGCCTTCGTACCTAACAGATGAAACGAAAAAAGGAGCGACCAATTTTGTAGCGAAGCGTAAATTGCCAAAAAAGGAGCAAAGCGACCTCTGAACATTTTGTGTTAAAATTGTTTTACTAAGCCATTGGTTTGTAGGACTTTTCCAGATTTCATAACAAGAAATGTGACTTAAAACCACCTGTTATTTATTTAATACAAGAATTTATTTAAACCCTTTCGCTGTCTCTTGATATAATTGTAATATCAATAGAAAATCTATTGTTATGTATCATATTTCTTCGCACAATGATTGCGCTGTGTTATTTATTCAATCCGCTTTAATCGATGAAATAAATGAAGTGGTTAACATTATTTCTCTTCGCCTGATGAAAGTTGTGATTACAATGATTGAATTGCGAGAGAATCATGGTCATTCTTACTTTAACGACTTTAGTCTATTACACGTCGATTAATAGTGTTTGAGAAAATAATAAAACTCAGCCTCAAACTACCTGCACAGATGGTGAACTGGTTTATTCGTAACATATCTAATGCAATAAAATTAACGAAAAGCTATTTAAACAATAAAAGTTTAATAAATAAAAAGCGTTCTGTCTAAACAGACTGCCTCAGTAGCGCAGCTTTAGTGTATCTGACTGCTGGTGCATGAGGTCCCGAGATCGGTTCCCAGCCGAGCAAAATGCTATTGGATTTTTCTTACTAGAAAACTCAGTAGTAGCACACAGCTTGAAACTGTATCCAGTAAACAGAAATGGCCTTGCTCCCCTATTACGTGGGACATAAAACTATAGCCGACAAAATGTAGGGTACTACACATCTGTCTAACCATTCAGGGATATAGATGAAGAAATAACTTTCATTTTTATTTGAGATATAACGTGAACAATTCGGTGGATAATTAATGATTCACTGACAATGTCGTCGAATCTCTTGACATTTAAACTTATTGTTCTGATGTAGAAATATGATTATTTAATTAGAGATATGCGGCAATTCTTTTTCATTGCCATTGGTGGCAGACGAGCAAGTGGCCCACCTGATGGAAGGTGGTAATCGCTGCTCATGGAGTTCAGCAATGTCAGGACACAGCAAAGCCACTGCCTACCGTAAAAGAAGAACTCTGTTTTTAAATCTTGTTTGAAAAAGGACATAACTTATATTATTAAAAGCTTTTTCCGCAGCTTCGCTAGCGAACAGTAATCTTTCCTGAATGACAGGTACCCTATGTCCTTTTCTATACCACTAATGACGTGAATGAGAAATATCATGATGATCGGTCAAGTAGATAAAACGTGAAAGCGTAACAAACAAAAATAAATAAACTCACATTTGCACTTATAATACTACTACATAGTTAGGATTTAGAAGAGTCAGAGGCCACATCATCCGGCAAAACTTCTCTATACTTATATTCAAGTTTCTAATAAGCTATCAGGAATTACATCAACAAGTTTTGCAACTTCCTGCCACGTTTTAGAACAGCTCTGTAGTGTTTATAAACTGTCACACTACTGGGCACAGGCAGCTTCTCAGTATGAAAAGGAGTCCGTAGTCCACCACACAGTCTGGCTGGCTAAGCGCGGGTTGGCAGATTACACATAATATCTTCCAACATGCCGGTTTCTTCACGATGTTTTCCTTTATCGTTAAAGCAAGCGATCATTAACAAATTATTACTCACATCCTAATCCTAACTAATATTATAAAAGCGAAAATGAGTTTGTTTGTTTGTTACCTTTTCACGCCTAAACCAATGAACCGATCATCCTGAAATTTTGCATATACGTTGTCAGGTGTACAGAAACGGACATAGGCTACCTTTCATCCCGAAAAAAATTACTGTTCCCGAGGATAACAACAATAACGTTCTTATGATAATAGATGGCGCCACGTGTCTTTCGAATCATGATTGAATTATATTAATATATTAATATAATTCAATCATGATTCGAAGAATAATTCGAAGAATCATGACAAGCAGAGTACAACGAATTGATTGTCATATTCTAAATTAACGCGAGCGATGCCGCGGGCAAAAGCTAGTAACTTATAAAAATCAGAGGTCTCGAACGCGAGACCTCTGGGTGGCATTCCAACGGTCTCCCTTCTATTAAGCTTTCCTTGCCACTCTCTTTATTATAAGTTCCTACGAAATAGATTCCTCAGTTACATGTTCCATAATAAATGAGGGTAATAAAATGTTTTAATTCAAGTAGACACTCAGAGATCGACTAACGTAATCATTCGAATACATACCAAAGAAAACAAGAAAACGCATAAATAGAATAACTGAATAAAATAACACGATATTTCCCTCTCTTTTCGACAGTACTTACTGACTGGTTGCCTACGTCGTGACGTCACGAGTGCGCAACTGTTATACCAAGGTCGCAACCTTATTATATTAAATTGGATTTGTAAATTAGCTAGAAGCTCCACATTTCGCGCCCTTCTTAAAGAGATTTCCAAGATGATATACATTTTTGAGATGAAGTTTATTATTTTACAGACTCAAGCTTTGTTTGGTTCTAAATAATGCTTTGTCTTGTTTACTCGTTTGTTACATTACCATATTTAATATATAAAGTTAATGTTTTTATAAAGTATGCGTTTAGTAACGTAGTATGCGAGATAATATAACGTCAAAAGTAAAAGCGGTCTTGTGTTTAAATCCCACTCATTGCAATACCGACACGAGGCCACTCCTAATACACACACTTCAGTTTAGCCTGTAGCAAGAATATAAATAATTTTTAACCCAAAACTAGTCAACTTAAAAAATCCTTAAAATTGTTACTGCATAGCCATACTGTTATTATATTGTCACAATTTCAAAATAAAATGATATGAACTTAAGCGAGCGCAAACAATAAGGCTCTCTAACTTAACACGTTATACGGCAACATGTCTTTATCCCAGGGGCGTACTCCATTATCGAGGGAAGTGGGTATTGGGTTAACGAGCACGTTAGCGACGCGTGTCGTTCGTGTAAAGCGGATTGCAAACCGAAACCTCACGACGCATGAACGTAGAGTTGATCTAGCAATGTAAGTCTGCGCGGCATCTTATTGCATGTCTGGTTAATATTATCGTCACTGAAGATAGGGTAAGGAATTGAGCTAGGCATTAGTAAGTCAGATTGTCTATCAAAAACGTTTTAATAATTTTCATTATTCACCGGAAATTATAGCAACGACTGGAAATTGGAATATTACAACCTACCACCAGTTATAATGCTCACTACATTTGGGTGATGGATTCATTCCTATGATTTTTATATTAAATTAATTTGAACTTCCATTTTCTTATTTTTTGGTTCGGTTGAAAGATACTACCACTAAAAACGCAATTAACATGAAAGCAAAAGCTTTATATTTTAGTAAATAAGATTGAAAAACTTTAATGTATTCATTAACATTTTTCTAAGCAGCGATAGCTCATTGGGGAGACCAACAGACTGCAATGCAGAGGGTCTCGGGTTCGAACCCACGTCGCGCACCTCTGACTTTCGGAAGTTATATGACTTTTCAAAATTATGTGTGTATTGATTGACAATTATCGCCTGTTCCGTGCCTCGGAGAGCACGTTAAGCCGTCGCTCCCGGCTGCCATGAACAACTATGGCAGTCGTTATTGGGAGAGTGTCGACACAAAAGATCCCACTGGGTCGAAGTGTCGCCGGTCTGCACTGACTGGCCCCCACATAAAATAAGATAAGATCATTTTTCTATCTTATTTACTAAAATATAAAACTTTATTCAGTTATTCTAGTCATTGCTACAATTTTCGCGGCGCGCGCCTAAGGTACGAACATTGAATAGCAAGAGCCTTTAACATGAAAGCAAAAGCTTTATATTTTAGTAAATAAGATAAAAAAATCTTGAATGTATTCATTAACATTTTTCTATCTTAATTACTAAAATATAAAACTTTATTCAGTTATCCTAGTCGTTGCAATTATTTCCGCAGCGCGCGCTTAAGGTACGAACATTGAATAACAAGAGCCTTTATTAGCGTTCTTTGCACTGAAACTAGAATTGCGTCTACCTACTACATTTTAAATAAAGGTAAAGAGCACGTTTGGCTCATGTATGCGTTCTATGAAATGCAAATTAACCTGACAATAGGGTAGTGTATGGTTTCGTACATTATTTTAGCAAATAGCAATCAAAAGAAATCTTTTTGTACAAACAGTATCAAAATTGGTTACAAAATAAGGGAGTAATTAATATTTTAAGTTTGGATATAAGAAAAAGTATGGGTATGGTATATGCATTCCTAAATTGCGGGGGAACTTTATATACATTCAAACAACAGACACAAATAAAACCCAGACTCAATACAACTACATATTTGTTGATCACATAAATGTTTGTGCCGTGTATGGATCGAACCCACAAAATTGGCACAATGGCAGCGGCGAGGCAACCATTTAAACCACTACCACCAGTCAAGGATTATAATTATATACCTACCGTAAAAATCAGTGGTGCTAAATTGATGTAAGTATGATGGTTTAATATCTTGTACAAGTTCTACTACTACAAGTTTATGGCAGGATAAAGCACAGCTGCAATATTTACCAATTGTGTTTCTGTGTACTTTTCCATACTTGTGTATATTTATGTAAAGCAATATCATATTTTGCGATGCTTATGTTAACGCAACTTTAGTTTGCAATAAAGTGCGTTGTTATTCGTCGTTTTCTGGAATAAAATGTTGTTCACTTTCTAATCTCCTTTGGGATGTAAGAAAATATTCTCTATTTGTGTTGAGAATATATCGTAGGAAAATTCTTTAGGGTAATGGTACGTGTACCTACTGAATATCGAAAAGCAAGTCAACAAGTGAAAATAAGATTATAAGCTTGAGGTTAAAATCTAATTCTTGTTATTTGAGAGGTAAAACGTCTTTGAGGTGCTAGTGAATACTGATTATCTAGATGCCTGGATTAAAACCACATAAAAACATGAATAATTTTGAAACGCTTTGAAGTGAAATACGTTCTACGTACAAAACTTAATGATTATAATTATGGTAGTCAATTACTATGCATAAAAATAAGAAAAGCAAAGATTATAAGTAGATTTTTGAGCAATAACGTGCATATGAATTCATTTCCTACTAAGTACTTATATAGCGATTAGATGTGTATATAATCTAGGGCGATATTCGCGTTGTTGTCGTGCAATTTATGATTAACTTGACCAATGGACTCACATTCCCATATTATCTAAGTGTATTTTGTCACGACGATGTTTTATTGATTTTAAAGGTGGCGGCGCTATTATAGCGCCCACCTACAAAATTCGAATAATTGAAAAATTCTAAAAAAATACCAATTACAATATTGCCTTTTATAAACTGCCGTCTGGACTATAATAGTCCAGACGGCAGTTTATAGAAGGCTAGAAACGTGCGTTGTTGCTTTCAAATTGGAATAGGTAGTATCGCGTTGCACACAACGCGATAGTACCTTGCATAATCAATATAATATTGGCATTCCATTACTATTGTTCGAGTGCAATTGAACGCATCGCTACAGTGGGGTTCTCAAAACGACAAACAGCTAACATATTATAGCTATTAGATTTCATAAATATTTAATTAGCATTATTAAATTGCTTACGCTGAGGAAACATGGTAAATTATGTCATAGTTTTAGCGTGTTCGTGAAGGAAAGAATAACAAGACTAATTAAAACCTCATACGACTCGCCAAAGATGATGGAGGAAAATGGTAAGTGTTGTTTGTTCAGGAAAATAAACAAGTAACTGAAGAATTATATGCGTTGCAAGTACTATCATTAGCATGACAACTTAACTTATATACATACATAGATTCACGCCTGTTTCCCAGAGGGGTAGGCAGAGACTACGGATTTCCATTTGCTACGATCCTGACACACTTCTTAACACTATCATTAAAACTTTGAAATGTATTTATTTTAATGTGTATTATCTTATTAATATGCTGCTGATGAACAACAAACTATGAAATTGAAATTACGATAATAATAATATAATTTTAATATAATGACGAATGGCGTAGTACCTATTTTAAGTGGTCCCCTCGCCACTGCGTTGTGTGTTGTAGTGTGTCGCTGAGGGTTCGAATCCCATACGATTCAAAAATTTGTATGATCCACAATTGGTTGTTCCGATTGTGAAGAATGTAACGTCCCCCGCGATACACAAATTATTGTACACGTAAGGAGAGAGATGTCTTAAAAAAATGAAAATAAGCTGGTAATAATGTCTTAGGCATCAAACTCTACCTGTATACATAGTTAAGTTGTGTTTGTAAGGTTAGATCTGTAGAAGACAAATTGATGGACAATCATAATTAGCGTAATTACAAATTTTATATTTTGCATAATCTTTATACCTATATATAATTCTTCTGTACGTGTGTTGACAGTGAACTCCTAAACGGCTGGACCGATTTGAATGAAACTTTTTGTGTGTGTTCAAGTGGATTCGAGGATGGTTTAGATATGCAGTTTTTTTTTTGTACAGGACAACGTTTGTCGGGACAGCTAGTACACTATAATTTGCATGGTTATCTTAATGCACAACGGAACGTTATATTTTTATGTTATTGTATAATCTAGTAAGTTTTCATGTCATAATATTATAAATGTGAAGGTATGTGTAGATGTTAGGATATCTGTTACTCAATCATGCTTAAACCGTTAATTGGATTTGGATGTGATTTAGTGTATAGATAGACCACGTTCCAAATTAACATACCTATAGGATACTTTTGGGTTCAAGTAAGAGTAACACGGGCAAAGCCACAGGCAGAAACTAGTCGACTCTATAACTATAGAGTCAACTAGCTACAACTGTAAATAAAAAGCCAAAAGTACAGTACTGAGTCTTGAAATAAAAAGAAATTTAGTTTTACAGTCAACATAAAGTTTATTGGTGTTCGTTGTAAAGGAATCACTTTTTTGTAGGTACTTACTTTTAGTTAAAAGTTGCTACTATTCACAAAAGAACATCCTGCTTTTTGTATCGGATCGTTCTCTTAATTTCGTGTAAGTAAGAGATAAAACTGCTGATCAATCGTTTATTTGTTATCAATGTAAGGCTTTGTCTGTCTCAGTGTTGCAGTGGTAGTGAACACTCTAAAGAACTTCATCAAATGAAATATTTTTAACAAGGTAAAATTCGTATATTCTTGTTTCGGTTCGGTAATCTAGGTATTACAAACCTAGTTATACGAATTTTAAGAAAATTATATTAAATATGAACAAAGGTCGAGACGCCAGACTTCACTTAATTAATATTAATGTCACCCACCGGGGAGACTAATAAGCTTGTCGAAGGAGGATTTATTTTATAATTGTTATTAATTGCCTACCTCAGAGTTTTCATAGTTCAACACTTCGTATTTAAGAGAACAATTAGGCTCATAATGATACTGTGAGAAAATTAGCTTATCGTGTATCCGGAATATAGTAAAACAACTTGACAAAACATAACCTTATTATAGTAGGTATGGTTTATTAAGACTGAGTTTACTTCAGAGAGCTTTGGATTTATTGATTTTAGAATTCCCTATTTAAACTTTATAGCTAAGTTAAGCGTAGAGTTCGGTGTGTGAACGGATGGCTTGTGGACGTTACGTTGACGTAACTCGTGTTTTTTTTTACTGTTTGTTTTGTAGAACTTCAAAATAATTATATGTGATATACCTAATATCAGATATAATTCATTTCATAAATGTAAGGTATATTTTACCATAACAGTGGCGTGCAAAAATTTACGCATTTGCTAGATGCCAACTGCAATTACTTCATATTTATAGTTTATCAAAATTACTCAATAACTGTCAGTTAGCTGGTCGCCAGTCTATAAAAATCAAAATCAAAATCATTGTAAGTTAGTGAGTTTACTGAAGTTACTAAATTTACATCAATGTTAGTTGCTAGGCTCAGGCAGAAGTTGAGCTTATAAGAAGATACCTTCAAGAAACAAACTTCCTCAGTTGTATCAAGAAATATCCATACATACTTAGTCTCACGTCTATTTCTCCGAAGGCATATGTAGAGTTGTATTATGAACACATTTCACCAGTTGTGGTATTAAGTCTCAAAAGAGGGCGAGCTTATTGACAAATACTCCGTGCTGCTACTGATAATTTTATGACAGTAAATAACAATAACAATTTGCGTTACCTAGGCACTGGAACTGAGATCTCAAATACAGCGGTCGCGTTCACTACCCCTGCGCCACCAAGGCAGTCAAAAACATACGGCGGTAGATAATACCCAAATCAATATCTTTCAATATAACCAACTTAATTAGTTATCCAAGGAACCTTTAATCATAGTAATTACTTTTCTATTGTGCACGTTTCGTCGATGTTCGTCTATATTAATATTCTTCGTGCGCCTTCGGCAATCATATTGTGAGCAAATTGTGTTGACCGAACTATAGTTCGAGATGTTTATTTATTGTTATGCTTATGTGTGTGTTATTAGCGATTGGTTAATACAGATTTGGATGTGTGTGTGTAAGATTGTGTCGCAGTGCCATATTGGGAAAATACAATGTACTTATAAAAAGACAAGCCCGATGGTTCTTTCCACATGAAAGTAGAGGATGTACTAGCGATATGCAGTAAAATGTTTGATATTTATGACATTATCAGAGATACGACAAGCATGAATCTTGTCTAGTAAGGTATAATTAAAAGATTTTTTATTTTTAGAAGAGGTTTGCGTTAGTAATAATTCCTGTACCGTAGGGCCTTAACAAACATTAAAACAACGGACACAGCGAACATCCAGACTCCGAACACCCGTTTATGTCTTTCACTCAGGTCAGTGACAGCGGTGAGGCGACCACTTAAACTACTAAGTCATCAATGTAGTCCATATATACGATATAATATAATACAATAATTGCAACGCCTCACTGCATTCTCGAGTTAATCGTACAGGCTATAATATGGATATAATATGGATTGGATCGCATCTATGTTTACACGATGTATGCATACAATGTTTGTTTTTTTACGTGAAGTAACACACTACTAGGATTTCAGGATCCGACTAAAATTACCACGGTGTGCCAAGTCATTGCTTTGCTGGTGGGTAGATCGCTGAAAATGTAACTACATCAGTGATTCAACCGGCTATCCCCAATGTAGGACGCATAACCGCCTGCATGCGACTCTAAGACGTCCTAGCACATTGTAAGGCGTCGCCATCTGACTTACTGGCCTAACTACACCATGTGTTCAACCTACACAAATGTTGAGGCATTTTGCCTCAACCCATGTCTAGTACAAAAGTTATGTTTTGAAATACACCCAACCGTCAGGTGTTTTTGGTATAATCTAATCTCAATATACAATGTTTGTAGTCATCCAGACATCAAACGTTTCAAAGCGCGCTTTGACGCTATGTTTAGTTAGTTTAAGTATATTACATATATCATAATTCGGTTAGCTTACAGAATAGGCTCAATACATTGAATAACGCTAAATGTTAATTCAATTTGTAATCACAGCTTACGTATCTTAGTAATAACGTTAAGATTGAGCCAAATAATGCGTTAGATAAACTTGATAATAATATTCTACCACGTACACACAACACCATCTAGACCAAACTAAGCAGAACTTGTACTATGGGTACTAGACAATGGATAAATTAGGTACATTTATACTTTTTTTTGTAAATACATACATATTATACATAGAAACACCCAGACCCAGACAAACATCCATGTTCATGCACACAAATGTTTGACTTGTGCGGGAATCGAACCCGTGACCTCAGGCGTAGCAGTCGGTTACACTAACCACTACGCCATCGCGGCCGATAACTTTTATAATAATGTAATAGATAAATAAATAGGTTAGATTCATATAAATGATTCATTATTGTTCCGGATAGACGGACTACTTTAAACCCAAGCGGGATCATTTCCGATCTTTTTAACTCGATAGTACTTTAGTGCGGCACCTGTCATTGTGCCGTGTCGTATCCTGGTTGGTTAATATTCGAGCGTTGATCATTGTGAACTGTGTGTCATACTTGCTGCCTTTTTCAAATTGTTATACACACTTGAAACTTTCTGTGCTCTCCGTGTCAATAGAAAAATATTTTACCAAATTATTATATTGTAGATAAGTCTTAAAATGTTTAAATGTCACTTTTAGTGCACCGTAAACTCATTATAATACTTTATGGCCACTTTCACAACTATCACGTAAAAGTTATCCGAAAGATAAATCACAATAATTGTCTCACTCTTGTTAGGTTAAATAAGAGAGATGACGAGAATTTTATCTTATAGATAAAATTAAATGCTATTTGGAGATGGTGAAACAGGCCCTTATTATCGTAGACTACAGGATAACTTGTACATACTTACCTGATGTGCTACGCGTATCTACGAGTAAAACCATAGGTCATCTACAGAAAGCTATGGACTCTTTATTCGCAATCACACGTCAAATCTACTGCTGAAATCAATTATTTTAATAAACAGTTTGTGTAGCGGTTGCATTGTGTGCGATTTAAATGCATTAAATATAATATAATTTATGTTCATTGTTTAATATTACGATAGTGAAACAACGTCACATCCGTGTATACTCATGCTCTAGTAGGAAACTAAAATCTAGCTAGCATGTGCCGTATTTTGTAGTTTACGCTCGCATAAGCGATTCATGGTCACGATTATGAAACAGAAAAGATTCAAATATTACATAGATTGCACCACAAATCACCATCTCAATCAAAAGTATCATGAAGTACATTCGTCGTTAAAAAATACTTAAGTTTAAAGGCATAAGTTTGAAAGTGTGAAACAAAAGAACGCGAGAATTGGACCGTTTTAGTAATCGGCTAAAATACTCTTTTTTACATTGTTTCGGTTCTATATTTTGGATCCGTACACCCGAAAAGAAATGAAAGAATTTCTTGAGAACAAACAAGGCATGAGGGCCGTTAACGCTCTATATTCACTGAACACAACAAACAAGAATATTGTTTGAGATCGAGGGTATTCGGTTTCATACACGTACTTGGTGTGCGTGTAACCGAATACACTCGATTGTGATACGAGCAATAATTTGGAGATTGTATGAGTTCTCTTTAAGTGCTGCCTTCTATAAACAGAACAGAATATGATCTCAGTTTGTAATGTGCATTCACATGATCGACCATTTCGTTGGTTTAATCTATGGAGGTCTCGAGTTCAAAATGTAGGCTGCAAGAAATTATTCAAAATTCAAATATTTAAGATATATAAACCCGGCAATGTCACGAAATTTGTTCAAACAAAAATAGACTCTGTGTCATTACAAAATTTACGTTTAAAGTGGTATGGCTGCGTTGGTACGCTGGCGTTTAACCGGTGGTCAAGTGTATGGATAAGCTCCAGTCTGAAAAAGTCCTTTACCGTTAAGGTTAGTTAAATGAAGTTCAGTAACAGCAAATCAAAGTTTACCCTTTAATCAAGGCCTTGAAAGCTATCACTTGACAGGTAGATAAGTTTTTGTTAGCTGTCATTTAAATTTAATAAGTAAGGCTGTTTTTACAACCCTGAAATAAAGAGTTGGCAATACTTTATCCCCGTTCCTCAGAAACAAGCTAAGCCACTGAACTTGCGCTTGATCGCGTACTATGAGAATAAGAAAATTAATATTGCACTTCTGTTTCGGCATACGCTTATGCACTTCAATTAGATTGGCCATCGCGACCACGAATTTCAGCTTTGAGGACATTATTACTTATGATAACGTGCTCACAGTACATTATTGTAACTAATATCTCAATTATATAGTTTCTAGAATAATAAATAAGTATTAAACTTTACAAATTTTTAAGCTAATTAAATTATTGAAACTATTAAAACTATTTATATTACAAGCAAACCACAGCTAGACTTCATGATACTTTGAGCTCATTCTGCGTAAATAGAAACACCCATGATTAAATTATGTTCGGGTACTTTGAAATAACTACACTGGAACATTGAGACAACTACCATCTTAGTCTCCCCGTGACCATGGCTGCTGAAAAGCAACCGAAACGTCGGGGAAAGTGTAAAAATAAATCTAAATAGTATAATAGTATAGTAATAGTATAAATAGTTTTAATAGTTTCAATAATTTAATTAGCTTAAAAATTTGTAAAGTTTAATAGTGATTATAGTAGTGTAACAGTTTTTCAAAAAAATTTTGTAACAGTGTCAAATAAACAACGCGATAAAATCCGTATATAGTAGTTTAATTTCAATGAATAACATTCGCGTAAACAGAAGACAATATTATAATAAATAAGGATAGTAAGACGTACTAATAGAGACTAATGCAATAAATCAAATATGACATGCCCAGGGTAGACAATAAGACGTAGCCGCAAGTGAGTCTGATGGACAGTGCATTGTTTTTAATCGGTTCCAGTTGAAACATATTAAAGCAAAATATATGGAATTTATATGTTGTATTACCTTCTTAATGAAGATACAAATGGAAAGTTGAAATACTATACGAAATATGTTGTAAATAAAAGAGATGTATTCAACTGTTATTTTGGTTTATTTTCTGTTTTAAAGTTTCAGTAGCTATCTTTATATCTCAAAAAGTTCAAGAATTAAAATGTGTATCGTAATCTATGTAATGGTCTCAATATAACAACTATACGACTATATAAATAAAAATTATTGTAGCCGAGTTAAAGTTAAAATTTGATGAAGAAAATGCACGGATGGCGCAACGGAAAAACGGTCGCCTCGCCGCTGTCACCGCGCCGAGTATTGTGTTTTCGAATTCCACACTTGACAAATATGTGTGAGCCACAAAATATTGTTATGATTACGATATACTATGTGTTTCTTAATTTTAAGTTTGTAAAATTCGCCGTGGTTCTGGCCAAAGGACCGTAGTACGGGAGTTATCTTTAAAAAAAATACAATGGAAATTTATTTTCTTATATAATTCTCAAAAAATATATACTATATACAAATCTTTTAAAAACTATTTGAAGCATTTATTACGCCCGATAAAATTCTTAAGTTCAAGAAACTTCTCAAGAAAAGTCCCTCCTAAGTATAGCATTGTTATTTATGTTCGCAGTCCGACAGTAGCTGTAATGTGCAACTTTAACGACTCAACAGTTGGCGAAGTTCCAAGCATAGCCATGTATTGTAAAGGGATCGAAGCAGAAACTACTACAATAGGAATTGACTTTTTAGAGAACTGTACTAGTTTGCCGACCGCAGTTGACGCAGGAAATTAGGAAAAAAGTTCTTAGCAACGGTTGGATTTGTGAGCGTTAGTTTATATATAGCGCCTCAATCATTACAGACCCGAACATGGATTGTTGGGCAAGTATTCCACTAAAGTTATAAATGTGAAGGATTGTATAGAGCTTTGAATGTTTGTCACTCAATCATGCATAAAATACTGAACGGATTGAATGAAACTTGAGAAACAGATATACCTAACATGTACTGGATTAACATATAACATAGACTTTTCTATTGGTAATGCATTTCCGTAGCATTGACGCGGTCAAAACCACGGCAAGAAATTATTTTTGCAAATTATTAGTCTATTAGTTTCGTCATCAAATGTTCTTAGTGACATTCAGATATACATATATGGAACATAGCAAAACACTGTGAGGACCTACTTATATATTATATAAACTCAGTGGTAAAAATCCCCGAAAACTAAAGTGTCGAGTACATGACACTAATCATATTTATGGTGTCTAACAAAAGTGCATAAAAAGCACACATCAAAATTATTCTATCATGCATAACCAACTTCGTTTGCCCTACTTAACGATAATAAATTATTAAATTAATTATGAAGTCGGTTATAACTTTAAAATTACAAACTTTATGTATGAAGATATATTTATATTTAACATGGCAAGTCCAAATAATTTCATCTTATCTATTCATTCGAGAATATTCTTCAAGATAAACGCCACCACTAAATAGCTGTCCAGCTATCTCCCTCGGTTTGGTCCGCCACTTACCACTTTGTAAATTATTCCGCAGCATTTGTTATTCAAATAGTCGAGCTCCACTGATTGCAATTTCAGGTAAACTAATGTTAATGTTTATTTTGCTTAGCAAATTCTAATACATTGGGTCTGCCTGTTGTTATCTCATTTTTTATTTAACCTATAACCCTCTCACTTGGGATCTAATACTATTTTGTGGACATCTTTATAAACATACAATTAACAGACGCAGAGTACACCCATATTCAGAACAGTTATCTGTGGATTACACACAATGTGGATTCAATGAATAACATTCGCGTAAACAGAAGACAATATTACATAATCATAATAAAAGCTATCGAATACTTTAATTAATTGGTTTAAAAAGGTTTCACTCCGTAATTCTAGTTTGGCCGAAATATGTTTAGCAAATGTTGAACTGGAAACATTACATACATTGGTATGTAATATAATAATTAATTATTCTGAACAGTATAAATAACAGTTTCAAATCAGTACTTACTACAACTTACCAAAATAAACTATAGGTACTCATAATTGAAGTCGTTACATCGTTAAATGAAATATTGGAATGGTAGTCGGCGATTGAAAATTCTATGAGTTTCTTGCCAGCTTCTTCTTTTTCAATGCTAAACTTTTATTACCATTATATTTTATATTATTTGTCATGTCCAAGAAATGTTAAATACTTTTATGAAAATAAAGACTCTTGACAGATATTGCAAAAGGGTGTTACAAAACTAATACTTGATATATTCGCGATCGATCATTTACAAGGATTCCAAAAGGGATTATTGCAGCATATTTGATAAATTCCTTACATCAATATGACAGGTCTCGCATTATGTGTGGCAAATAAGATTGATAGGAGACATCCCCTACCATTAATTCTCACGTTGTTCGTTCACGAAGGGTGCGTTCGACATATAAATGCTTCCACGATTCCGATTATTAACTTTGTTATTGACACTGTCAGGTGGATAAAAGCATATATTTTTTACAAAATCAGTTTTTTATGCACAATCATTTGAGTAAGGGAAATATCAATTTGTTTAATGTTGATGTTGAAGAGGTCACGCAACATTGTGAAATAATGTAAAGATTGGACAGGAGATAGCAAATCAAAAAGAAATTACTGTCACTAGATGTTCGATATAAGATATACCTACTATTAGTATATAATAAGTGTTGTCGCACTCGTTTGACTTCGCTAGAAAAATTATACTATTAATAGTTATGTATTTTAACTAACGGGGTTTGTATTAAATTTTGTTAATTGGCTTTCCCTATTTAGACGATTTTACTTTATTTATAAGCAATTCATTTGTATTATTGTTCCATTCAAACAACTTGGTAGGTTAAGGTATTAAAAAGATATGGTGAAGATTCCGGCTGCTACATGAATTAAATAAAAATACCCACTATTAGCAAAAACAAGTTCATTGACTAATAATTGAAGCAGAAGGTTTATTTTTCTACATCGCTCATTTTTAACGCTCTTTAGCCTAAATGTTCAAATCAAAAATTCTACGCTTTCTTACTTTGATTATTTAAAATTGAAATCAAATGTATCTCATTTTATTGTCTATCTCAAACTAAATTTCAAGTATTAAAATCCGTAAAATTGCTTCTACCCACAATTTAGTACTATAATTATTTTTTTACCACTTGTTTATAATAAACTAACTTGTATTCATAGTTCCGATCGATATGTCACCAAATTAAAATACAAATTGATAACAATTAGTAAGGCTTTAATCGATTCTGATATTCAATTAGACGCGGCAGCCATCGCTATTACAGAATACTTAAACTTATTCAACAAAACTGATAGGGTTAATGAATATAACATATTTTATTTCTCTATGCGTAGTTTATTTCGTTTCGTTTTCACAGCTTCATGAACTGCGAGATCAACTTAATGAATATAGGGACTCCCTTAATTTTCTAAGTGCACAGTATGATACGATAAAAGATAAAATGAATACTGCCCGTTTTGAGATAATCAAGATGAAGAGTGTTAATAATTCACTGCGATCTGAGGTAGTTACTCTAACCAGTCGTGTTAGACAAATGGATCAGCTGTCCAGATCAGCTAACTTAGATCTTCAGTGCGTACCAGAAGACAGAGCTGAAAATCTGGTTAGTATTGTAAAACAACTTGTCCAATGTCCATGTTGTGAAGTACCCAATAGAAGAACGCGATATATGCTACTGTGCCCGTGTCGCCAAGTCAAATCCTAACTCACCACGTCCGCGTACAATACTGTTAAAGTTGATTACGCCGCGCACCCGTGATTCTTTGCTTGCGGCTACAATACAGTATAATAAGGATCAACCGAAAGAGAAGCTGAATACTAGTATCCTGGGTCTGGACGACAAAGAGATTTGTATCTGCAAACTTGACAGCCGAGAACAAAAATTTACACGCTGCTGCCCGACTTCGTGCTAAGCAACTCAATTATAAATATGTGTAGGTGCGCGGAGGGCGAGTTTACGTACGGAAGCAACCGGAGGCTGAAGTAGACTAACTTGATTAATTTATGTTTTGGCATCAGCTTTGTTTTTCTCATGTGATTGTAATCATTTAACATCAACATTCTCTAATACAACAAAGTGTCATTTTTAAAATGTTAGGGCTTTGAGAACTAAAACTACAAATTTTATTTGAGCGTGTTCACATGTGATTACTTTATTATTGTACTGTGTGAGGTTGGTAGGCGATATATTGAATTGTTTTTAAGGCGTGATCGCGAGACTAGTGCACTTTAGAGTAGGTACATACTGAATATTATATAACATGATGCCTTTAACCTTTCCACGTGGATCGCTTACATTTGCATGCTATTGCTTTCCGTGGCCAACTTTAAATCTTTAACGATCTTGCAACGCTCGACTTTCAAATCATGTAGAAGAATATTCACATAGGCATTGTCCTGGAGTAGCTTTCTAGTATTAAAATAGTAACGTCAACTTTGAATTACTGGGCATTGTATAGAAGCTACATTAGTAAAAAATCTTATTTTTTCTCTCATCGTATATGGCCGTTTATGGGAACTTAATTATAAATACATACATAGTTTTACGCCTATATCCTTGAAGGGATGGATAGAGGTTATCACATCTACATATCGCCAACTATAGTTTACCGTATCTCGTAATAGGAGACGGGCCTATTGTAATCTGGTACCGGACACCGTTCTAGACTACGTACTGTTATTGAGAATTTCTAGTCAGACAAACCCAATAAAACTTCGCCTGTAAATCAAATTTAACATCGCATGCACCGTTTTTACAACCACTGCTCTACCAAGGCAGCTCTTCAACTTTATTTTAATAGCCTATTATAATCCTAACTAATATTATAAATGCGAAAATGAGTTTGTTTGTTTGTTACGCTTTCACGCCTTAACTCCTCAACCGATCAATATGAAATTTTGTATACACGTTGTCAGGGAGACAGAATAGGACATAGGGTAACTTCCATCCAGAAAAAATAACTGTTGCAAACCTAACCTAACCTAACCTACATTTACGCGAGCGAAGCCGCGGGTGAAAACTAGTAGTAAATAAGGTGACAGTTATATTATGATAAAAAAGTATTAAATAAAAAACATTAAACAATAACCATTAACTATGAAAGTATCGATGTAAACAATAAACGCCGGACATATCATTGACGCAGCAATATCGAAAACCTATAAAACAACCATATACAACAGAAGCCACCGTTTTATTGATAACAACTTGGCAATAAAACGTGTCGGAGCCATTTTTATCAATGTATTGTGGAAAAGGATGATCATTGAGTGCAGTATTGATGTTTCCAGAATATTCTACCTTGTTAAGTTTTGGCTAAATAGCAATAGCTGCTCGAATGGCGTAGCAGACAACTGGCTGTCTCACCTCTGCGGCCGCGATAAGCGTTGTGGGTTCGAATCCGAGACGGTATTTGTGCGATCAATAAATTATTGTATATATGTTCTTTTTTAATTGTCGTTGATTAGGCTACTACACGTGCGATTTGCGAATATATGACTAGCGATGAGATTAGTCAACATACTCACCGTGTATGCAAAACAATGGACATTAGCCGCGTTTGCGTAACGAGCTCGCGACTTGAAATTCATAAAATACATATGGAAACGGTTTTATAAACTATATCTCGCGTTAATCTACATTTTCAACAAATTGCTGTCCCTCAGAAACAGTACCTTTTCTAGATGAAAACAGTGTTTTTTTTCTGGATGAAAGTCCTTTTCTGCGAAATTTCATGACGATCGGTCGAGTAGTTAAGGCGTAAAAGCGTAACAAACAAATAAACTTACATTCGTATTTATAATATTAGTTAATAGTTAATACGAAATCGCCTTTATTGTAAACCTGAGCAATTACGATTGTAGACAATTCACCAACTAGTTGAACATCAAAGGTAAAATAACTTTAGCCGCAAGAGCAAAGGTCGAGTAGGTTCAGGTTAATTTGTCTCCTTGATCCAATGACGGACAGATGCTATATTTGACTGTCGTCTGTCAACTACCTTACTCCTGTCTATGGAAGCACGTAAAGTAACGTGCAATCCTAACTAATATTATAAATACAAAATAAATGTGAGTTTGTTTGATACGCTTTCACTCCTTAACTACTCGACCAATCATCGTGAAATTTCGCATACACGTTGTCAGCGGTACAGGAAAGGATTTTTTCATCGTGATTTTTTTTCTTTTTGTTAAAAGCTACTGCTCTCGAGAGAATGCTAGCGTGTTATTATTATGATGCCGAGTTTGGGTCCGTAGGATTTTATGACAAAATCCTGAAAATGAGCTTTCTTATTTTTAAATTGATGATATGTCTATCTGGTAGAACACCACTAAAATTAACGTACAGTATACCTATATATGCAGAAATACTTAAATATATCATACTCGTGACTTAGAGATATGGGTATAATGCGTCTCTGCCTCCTTCAAGATTATACAGGACGTCACCTTTATGCATTTCCTACCAGACGAGAAACCTACGGAGGTTATAAAAACTCGAAACACTAACCCTTATTCTCGAGGTTTCCCAAACCACTTGTCTAACACAGAGTGACTGGTTTAAAATGGTACACCGTCCATCAGAGCCATTACAAACGACCTTCTCTCACAACGTGTATCATTTGTTTCCATCTCCTCTGCCAGCCCAGTAAACCGGTCATTTTTATTCGTCCCGGGTTTCGTGTGTATCGTTTGGTGAAGAAATTTCTGTTTATGTTACTGCTATATTATGAGGATGTATGTTGAACTTAGTATGGGTGCAATGATTGTTTATTTTTGAGTGGCTTTTACGTGTTTTTTTACTATTTATTGTAAAGCACTAAGGTATAAACCATATTTTAAGATATATGATGGTACCTATAGTATAGTGGACTATGTGACTGAAGAAAAAACATTAAATAAATAATAATAATTAACTTCAGAATAAATACTTAATAAGTTAATATTATTGAAATTAAACTACTATATACGGATTTTATCGCGTTGTTTATTTGACACTTTATTACAAAATGTTGAAAAACTGTTACACTACTATAATACTATTAAACTTTACTAATTTTTAAGCTAATTAAATTATTGGAACTATTAATACTATTTATTCTATTACTATACTATTATACTATTTATATTTATGTTTACACTTTCCCCGACGTTTCGGTTGCTTTTCAGCAGCCATG
Organism: Catocala sponsa; assembly: GCA_963564715.1. Taxonomy (NCBI): domain Eukaryota; kingdom Metazoa; phylum Arthropoda; class Insecta; order Lepidoptera; family Erebidae; genus Catocala; species Catocala sponsa. Next base: position 9,500,495 of record OY751345.1, on the reverse strand, counting down.
GTCACGGGGAGAGTCTCCCCGTGACCATGTAAAAATTAGTAAAGTTTAATAGTATTATAGTAGTGTAACAGTTTTTCAAAATTTTGTAATATAGTGTCAAATAAACAACGCGATAAAATCCGTATATAGTAGTTTAATTTCAATGAATAACATTCGCGTAAACAGAAGACAATATTAAGTTAATATTAATTTCTTATTAGATAGATGAGCTGATTAGATGTTATCAGAATTCATTTAGATATGACTGAGTGAAACCAGCAAAATTACTGATATTGACACGAAAACATCATAAATTGTATTTGGAATTCTACATCATAAACTGTATTTTCTTAGTAGATATGGTTTGCAAATATATTTTTATGACAATCCAAAATAAATTCTGTTTACGAAGGTTGAGATCCTCCCAAAAAGTAGACTCGCAAACATATCACACATTCTCGCTCGTTAGCTCAGGATACTCCTAGCCTGGGGATTATTCAGAACATCCCTGATCTAGTTCAAGAGCACAGATCACACCTTCACGCCTGGTTCCGGGACAGGTAGGCAAACATTACAAAATTCAAACAAGAGATGTGTGCCAACATCGCAACAACAATATAATCCAGCAATATAATCCTGGCGTACCTCTTTTCAAAGTCAAAGTCAAAGTCAAGAATCTTTATTTCCATAAAAATGTGCAAACAATTCTTGGACACGTCAATTCACTATTATATTAATAAATAAAAAATTATAAAAATAAATAGAAGGAAATAAAAATGTTGGATTGAAAAAAGCCTGTTCGAGGAGTAGAGCTTTCATGAGAAGAAGCAGGCAAGAAACTCATGGCCACTCTTATCAATCGCCAAATGTCAATCAATGTTATAATGTCAATCAATACAATCAATGTTATATTATTATCCTTATATGATATAATATATATGTTATAATTGTGAATAGAAATAACCTGTGAGTGGAAGCAACTCAATCCCAAACATTTGTATCGGTATTAAATATAATGACCATCAAAAATACTAATTGCACACCAAAATATGCTTACTAATATATATCATAACGAGCGTTATGATATATTTTAGTAAGCATATTTTGGTAGACATGCAAGTTTTTCCACGATGTTTTCCTTCATTTAGGCACACAAGCATCGATAGCCTAGTGAGAAACCGTCGGATTGCCACGCAGACGTCTCGAGCTCGAGTCCACCAAGGCGCGTGTCTCTGACTTTTCAAAGTTATCTGCGTATTAACTAGTTAATTATTGCTTCCTTTAACGGTGAAGTCTGACAACCCGCACTGGGCCAGCGTGGTAGTACTAATTGCACACCAAAATATGCTTACTAAAATATATCATAACGAGCACCTATACGCCTCAAATCACTGCATTCCGTCTCGGAAGGGTTAGTTTATGTTAGGTGCCTTCTTAAATCCACCCAAGAATAGGAGCCCCGCTTCGCTGGGCTCCATCGACTTAGTTTGATCTCTTTAAAATATTTTAGTTACGTAAGCATATTTTGGTGTGAAATTAGTAGGTATTTTTGGTGGAACAAAGGCAACAAATTGAGGAACAGTTAAATACTACCCATTTTTATCTTCTATATATTCAGAGACTGAGTAATAACCTTTCGCTTCATTCACTATAATATAATTGTATAACACGCTGGTGAGGTTAATGACCTCTTAACCCAGCCTTTGCCATAGGGCATCCGATCTGAGCAGAGTACACAGAAAGGAAACTCACATACCAAACAATATAATATTCAACTTATTTGTAATTTATCTACAACTAAGAGCGTGGGTATCGAGAAAACTTTGAATAAACCACGAGGAAACTGAAAACAGATCTGACAGATAAAGGATGAGAGAGTAATTTGTAGATTGTGGTGAAATACGAGCTGGAAAATTTTGTAACAGTACATTTATCATTGTTTATTTAGTATTATTGTTATATCTATTGGAGATACAGTAATAGTCTAGTGGTAGACCGCTGGACTGCTACGCAGAGGTCTCAAATCCCATCCTATGGCTTGCACCTCTAACTCTTCACGTAATAATTATCTACGCTCGCTTTAATGGTACATCGTGGCGGAAATGCTAAAATCAATTAAAATTATTGTGTTTCCGTTTAACAGCCTTCTCCCATGAAGTTAAGCTAGCAATCTTAAGTCTACAAAGGCAAGGTTAATTTTAAGCGAGTTTGACTGCCATTAAAAGTAATTGAATTGTAGTAAAAGTGCCAAATAATCATTATCTATAATACCGTGCTATTAAATGAATGTCTTTTAGCCTGAGTTAGTGTAATAGAGGTGTTTTAAGCGATATTTACATTTCTTGTTCAATCGATCTTAAATATGGGACTGAAATGTATCACGAGTACTATTAAACGTTATATATATAATAGCATGTCGGTATTAAGCTGCCCCACTGCTGGGTACGGGCCTCTTCCCAGTGTGAGAAGGATTAGAGGGCATTAATTTTGTAGCGTTCTTTACCCGTTTTTTTTCCTTGGAATGTAAGTAGAAGCAAGTAGAAGTACCAGATTAACATGTACATAAATGCATAGTCTCACGCCTATATATATATGTATAAAGGCGTAGCTATATGTGTATTACATCAACTTTCCACCAGGTATGGTTTTAGGTAACATATAATAAAGGATGATGTTTATCGCACACTGTTTCAAACTCTGTGCTGCTAGGTACTAAGAATTCTTAACAGTAAAACGCAACAACACTTTCCCCAACCCGGGTATCGATGCTAGACCTCTCAAAGCAGGCGCATACACTACCGCTGCGCCACCGAGGAAGTGTTTGCTTGCTATAGTTTTTTTAGTAACAATAGGAAATAATACTACAGAAAATCAACATTAAATCGCGATTCCTAGCGTATTGCGTTCAAATAAGCTCAACAAACAGATCTCAATGATTTAACCACACAATAACCAACCTTAACTTCCGTTCTATTTTCAAAAGCTCGTAGGTTGCAGTTGAAACCGCCTATTAACATCGTCAAATGCACTTGTTGATTTGGCTATGAGATGTGACGTACAGGTGAGTCGCGTCACACTCCAAGCGTCTGTTTCATCAACGCTTGAGCTATCTACTGTTTCATTTACGTGATTGTCAACGCTGCAGGTAAATGGAACTATATTGATGAGATGGTCTCATTTAGATTTTACAGTAAATAAGCATATTGTAAACCTATTTGTAAGTGAACAGACAGATCTGAAAGGCCTTTAAGATTTACTAAAAACCAAAAGTTGCCTATCTTATAAACTAGCGCGTACTTAATCGTTATTCACCTTTATAATTATATACCTGTGGCACAGGTTAACCCTAGTACAGGCACCCATATTATATTACCTATATTAAGTAGGTACTTTATGGACTGTATTCATGTTTTACCACTGTAATGAATAAATAAATAATAATAATTATTATATAACGCACTTACTTTAAAAAACTCACCTGCGATAAAAACGTGGTCAGGTAGCTCTGAAATCTCACTTAATTATTTTAATACTTTTTAAAGGTTGCGTAACTGTTCTTATTCATTTACTAGATGTTCCCGCAGTTTCACCCGCGTTTATCGTTACGGCGTCGCCCTCGTGGGTCGTATCGTGATGTTATATAGCCTGCAGCCTTCCTCGATAAATAGGCTATCCAACATTAAAATAATTTTTCAAATCGAATCAATAGTTCCCGAGATTAACGCGTTCAAACAAACAAACAAACAAACTCCTCAGCTTTATAATATTAGTATAGATGTATAATAATAATATCTAATAATAATAATATCTAATAATAATAATAATAATATAATAATATTCTACCACATACACACAACACCATCTAGCCCAAACTAAGCAGAGCTTGTACTATGGGTACTAGACAATGGATAAACATACATATATACTTATTTTTTTGTAAATACATACATATTATACATAGAAACACCCAGACCAAGACAAACACCCATGTTCATGCACACAAATGTTTGACTTGTGCGGGAATCGAACCCGCGACCTCAGGCGTGGCAGTCGGTTACACTAACCACTACGCCATCGAGTCGTAATATCAGTAAAGTTTATAAACCGACCCGCTGTCACTGCCCAACTCTAGCCCTAGCCCTAACTTTCAGACATGCAAGTTTTCCCACGATGTTTTCCTTCATTTAGGCCCACAAGCATTGATAGCCTAGTGGGAAACCGTCAGATTGCCACGCAAAGGTCTCGAGCTCGAGTCCACCAAGGCGCGTGTTTCTGACTTTTTAAAGTTATGTGCATATTAACCCTTAACACACTGAGCAGAGGCCCGTGGCCAGCAGTGAGTCCGTTTAATACATACATACATACATAGATACACGCCTGTTTCCCAGAGGGGTAGGCAGAGACTACGGATTTCCATTTGCTACGATCCTGACACACGTTTAATACAGAGCTAGTATTATAGCTACACAAGTCATCTCTTTTTTAATTTTACTTTCGTAGGTAGATGTTATGAAAAAAGTACATACGTCATTGTTACGTAGTATTAATGTGTCAAATCTTAGAATACAAGGCACAATTAAAAATCATTTAAACATGTAAATATTATAACCTGTAATTTAATTAATACACTACCTACATAAACGATTTCATACACAACGCCTTCAAACACACACCCACACACACACACACACACACACACACACACACAAACACGCACACACATTCACTCTGTTGATATTGTCATGCCAATTACTCCCATAGTCGCACGAAAATTGTAATACCTATAAACCCTTTCCCGGACGAATGGGTGGCCCCTATAACACAGGATTTTCCTAGCATCGGGGTCACTATTCACATTAATATGTATTTTAACTAATATGTAACCACATTATAATGTCATACAATATGTACTCTCTTGGCTAATAAAAGATTATTATTATTATTTGTGTCTGGCCACCGGTTAAGAAACAATGCAACGTGATTCGTGTTTTAACCCAAGTCTTTGTCATATAAATCAGACGTCAACAATAACCAATACGGACGCAGCCCCGGGCGTGTGAAACTATTGAAAATATCGAGCACTGTGTCAAAATTGTGTTGAATCGAGAGTGAATTTCTACGAATGTTATCTATTGAAACTGACCTGGTTGACTTTTTAATCGTATTTATTTCATTTTATTTGTAGATATTTGTACTTTGAATTCGATGGAAGGTCTTGGACCAGAATAACTGAAATTAATAAAATTTAAAATAAGATTTGAATGTCATAATTACACAAAACTGCGACATAAAATATTTATATCATGCTAAAATAAAAGTTACTTATTTGTAAAAGATGATTGCCTGTCATATAATTGCGTTAAATATAATAGGCAAACAAATTTTGCTTATATACAAAAAATTTAAGTGAATAATTTAGTTGTCTCCTAAAGTTTTCTAGTAATTGTGATTACAAATTACTGGTACTTTTGTAAACCTCTTCACCTAAATATAATGCTTATGTTAGAAGTTCACGTTGTTAGTGAAAAGCCGATTCGCAACTACGATTTGGCATCGGTGCTTTTCCTAGATTAGGTTGTAAATTAATCATATTTTTCAATTTGAATACCTTCAGTTGTATAGCAATAAGAAGCCGTTTGCGATGCAACTTATTAAAATTTTAGAGATCCACAGCGTATTTCGTCCAGTTGCGCGATAAACTTAGTTTTAAGTAAAATAAATAACATAATCCAGAGAACTTCAAATTTAAAACTATACTACAATCATGACATCATGTTGTGTTTATTAAACGTGTTGCTAAACCGTACTAAATATATTGCGCAAAATAACACGTCAGGGATTATGTTTTATCTCAAAAGCTGTTGCTACACACGACTGAAACTTAGATTAAAATTAAGACGCGTAGACGAAGCTTTAATATGTTTGTACTTGGAAACAACCAAAATTAAATCCGCACATTCATTAAGTTGTATTTATTTTGAAGACATCAGTGAATAAGTAAAACACATCGAAGCCAAGTATACAAAATCGTTTATATGAAAAGCAATAAGGGAACTCAAACATTAAATTCCATGAAATATAATTTAAGAGATAATCAACATTTCAAACGCTTGACATTTTAATATCCGTTAAAATATTCATGGATGAATGTAACACAAACATTGACATATACTTGAATATCGTACTGTAATGTTGACACAAAGAGCTCTTGTATATGCTAATTTTCACTTTCAAAGCAAGCATTAAAATAAGCATGTGTTACTTCAATTATATTTTATTCGTATTTCTTCTATGTAGCTCTTACATGTAGCTGTGTAAGTCACAAAAAAAAATGTACTGACTATTACTTAAACTGCAATGTTTGCGACTGCTGTGCATGAGATCTCGAAACTGATTTCCGTGTCAGGGTAACTGTCAAGAAACTCTTCTTGTAAACAGCAACATACTTTATTACGTGGGACCTAAACTATAGCCAGTGAAATATGGGTGTAATACAACTCTATCTACACTTTTGGGTTACTTACATGAGACTATGAACATATGTTCATAATATGTATGATATGTAAATAAGTAATAAAGGTATTGGCAATATTCTAGCTATTTTATTTGAGAGATATGACTGTCACTTTATTGGATGAGTTTTGTTAATGTTTCTACTATACCGATAGTTTATACAATCTGCTAACGGTCGCACATAAATAACTATTTGGGGCAAGACGAGTGGGGATAGTATCGGTTACGTACTTGATTAGTAGGTTCTTTCCGTCACGAGTCTATGAATGGATTGGAATTGCTACGAAATAAACAAAATTTTAACAAAAAAGAAAACCGACTTCATAATAGAATATTCTAAAACTTAAAATGCACTAAAAAGTTAATAAATAATTGCATATTCTTGTGAATAATTAAATTATTGTTATTAATGGAGTCGGTGTCAGCCAAGATAGGTTTGTAACTAATTAAACATGAGATGTCTTACTATAATCATAACATAACATTGGCATGCACAATTACACACATAGACGCAGCACGCGGCGCGGGCGGCTGACACCGACTCCAAAAATAACAATAATTTAATTACTCACAAGAATATGCAATTATTTATTAACTTTTTAGTGCATTTTAAGTTTTAGAATATTCTTTACTGAAGTCGGTTTTCTTTTTTGTTAAAATTTTGTTTATTTCTCGGCTTTTAGTGAACCTCGCCAAAAATGAGAACATCATCAATGTAGCCAAATACGCATTATTAAGGATAACTCGAAAACAAATAATCAAATCTTGATCAAAATTAAATGGGACCACACGGGAAGTACCAGCTTTCAAATAAAAATAATCATCAAAATCGGTTCACCCAGTCGAAAGTAATCAGGTAACAAACATTTAAAAAAAATACAGACGAATTGAATACCTTCTCCTTTTTTTGAAGTCGGTTAAAAAGAAAGTCGAATATTTAACTATTGTATGATTTTCGCATTATGCAATTGTGAATTCTTTGTAACTGATTATAATTCGAATTATAATCGGATTATCGACAATTAGTTTGATATGATGTCACTATTGACCAAAATTTTGTGGACAATTATTACCGCGTATATAATCGAGTGCAGTATCTATTTTAGTATTTGCGTATACATAATACGTTAAAGTCAATATAAAGATTCGAATAATTCGAATTTTATCGAATATCGTCCATCGAAGCTGACAGCTGGTAATAATATATATGGGTTAGCATTAGCTAGCCGTTACGCTGTTGTTCAGTTTAACAAATCATGATCTCTTAGTCCTTAAGTTGCATTATTTAACTGAGAATAGTTGCTAAAAGAAATACTAAGTCCGTCGGAAAATTTGTTTAGAAATGATGCTCTATAAAGCAACGAGTTTAGTAGAACCTCATTTTCAACAAATTCTTATGAACAGATCATTAGTTTCGCTCTAGCTACATAATGAAAGTTGAAATATCATTCTCACATATAAATCTCAACGAGTTTTTTGAAGTGACATAAATATACAATACTAGCTGTTTGCTGCGGTTTCACCTACGTTTATAATTATTGCTCCGCTTCTGCAACTTGTAGTGTGATGTTATATAGCTTATGTTACTTATGAATAAAGTAGCTTTCTATTGGTAAAATAAATTATTAAAATCGGTCTCGCAGTTTTCGAGTTTGCTCATAAAATGAGAATATATATATTTTTTTTTATATCAAGCGCTAGTGTCATTGTTGCCCTCTTATATGTTCTGTATTGCCGCCTATGGTTCACATTGCACTCACAAAACATAAAGTCACTTCAAAAGAAAAAGCAGCGTTTATTATGTAAATTTGTCAAGGCTTAAAACATAATACTCAGAAACTTACATAGTTTATGAAAGCAGTTTTCTTATCTTGCTTTATTGTATTAGCTGTTTCTTTGGAAGGATTATAATACTGCCTTGGGAAAGTTATAAGAGTGACTGACGATATTTTCCCTTGTGGAAAGCAGAGAGGGCGCTGCAATGTTGTAGTGGTACGATGAATTTTGTATGATAAACTTTATATAGAGGTGAATTTATTGTGTGTGCAAAGATTAATCCAACAGGCTGACTACAAAATTACTCAAGGAAGCTCCGATCCGATTTACATTAAATGTATAACCTCAATGGATTTTTGTTATCTATTTTTATTGCCAAATTTCGAACGCGTAATTTAAAAAAAAATTGGTTGTTTGTAAAGTCGGTTTACGGACGAAAGTTTAACGTGACAACGTCATAACGTGCCTTTCGCTCGCTCGCGTAGCGCTCTCGCTCCGATCGTAACGTTACAATGAGCATAACGGGACAATGAGTCATCCTTTTTCGTGCGTCCAACCGGCGTTCATCGATTTATTACACGTTGTCACGTCAAAAATATAATAATAATAATAATATGTTTATTTATTCAGACAGAGTCCATAATGTTAGTGACAATTTAACAATATAAGCACTGTGTTATTTCACCCACACAAACATTTTGGGACGTTCAGTGACATACAAGTACAAAAGATTTACATATATACAAAATGCTATCAGTACTTATAGTCCATCTATGATACTTCAACAATAACACATAACTTTGTACTACACACTGATCGCATCACTTACTTCATTAGCCTAACCAAAATTAGTACGCGTTATTATTTTACCAGCCCTAAATAGCACATTCGAAACGTTGAGGCTTAAATTGATGTATATGTAACTCATTACGATAGCGTTGCTTTAGTATACACACATAGATCAATCAGTAGCCATTAGTTTCGCTTAAAGTGAAATCCTCGAACGTGTTAGTAATGTTTATTACTGCTATTTGTTAGGTGATTACTCTTGTGACCTGAAACGAATCACGTTTAGAGCTGCAATATATACCACAGCGCTATATGTTTTGATATGATATAATCTGAACTTTACTGTATCAAAACATTACCTACTTTTTAAAGTTTGCGTAAGGCCCGGCGCTCATTATCGGCATCGGCACGGCTGAGGATTTTAGGTGATAAATAGCAATATACATTAACTTTATGGCAATAAAGTAGAAATTTCTGTGATATATGATCGTAGTAACAAAAATACCGCTTCGGTATGCTTGAGGCTACTGCATCGGCAGCTTTGAGGATACTTTGGGATCCTTCGGTACGCCGTCGCCCGCCGTGCCGCCGCCGCCGGCGCCGAAGCAACACCCGGGGCTTGCAATCTTGAGGACGGTGCGGTATGCTTAAGGACGCCTCGTCATCCCTAAGAACGTTGCAGCATGCCAAGGCATAGTTTCCGACAGTGTGCGCTTGCATGTAGGGATGCCGAAGGATCCCTTTCCTTGCCGATGCCGATAATGGGCGCCGGGCCTTAGACTATATTTATTGAGTTTGTTTGTGACCCTATTTATATTGTGAAAAGTGTTTGCACGCGGTTCTGCCCAGGAACAGCAGTTTTTTCTGGCTTCAATGCGCAATTTTTGTCAGCGTAACAAACAAACTAACTCACATTCTCATTTATAACATTAGTTACGACAAGATATTTTCTTTTCTTTTCATTGAATGTTTGCAGGGATTACTTAGTGGTTTGAGCGGTTTTTGACGTGACAACGTCTAATAAATCGATTAACGCCGGCTGCACGCACGAAAAAGGATGACTCATTGTCCCGTTACGCTCAGTGTCCCGTTACGTTCATTGTAACTTTGCGATCGGAGCGAGAGCGCTACACGAGCGAGCGAAGGGCACGTTATGACGTTGTCACGTTAAACTATCGTCCGTAAACCGACTTTACAGACAACCATTTTTTTTATACTACTAAGGTGGCAAGCAAGCATACGGCCCACCTGATGGTAAGCGGTCACCGTAGCCTATGGACGCCTACAATTACTTGCGTGTTGCCGACCCTTTAGGAAAGGAAGTGGGAAGGACAAGGAGCGGGAAGGGGGAAAGAGGGTGATTGGGCCTCCGGCACTGCCACTGCTTAGCTCAAAAGTAGAGTTAGTAATTCGTTCCCTTTAAAAATCAATATTAATATGTTAGCATCTCTTAGGTAAGAATTATCTATCTCGGAGGTCAAAGCCTTCGAAAACCTTGCTTGTCTTGTCTAAATAACAAATCGTGCTTATATTTTAATTTGTAAGAAAGAAAGAGTAAAGGTTGGTTTGAGCATGTCACGTATATGCTTCCATTCCTAACTTTTAAAAGTCTACGAGGATTGTTCTTGACTTAGCTCCGGTGCTAGATCAAAATTCAACTTGAGACGTTTGCAGCATCGAGTATGATTTTATTCATGACCTAATTAATAACTTCATTTTCTGTCATATTTTAGAAAGATTTGGTTATTATGAATGAATACAAGACAGGGCAATTAAAAAAATCTTAATAGCTGCAAATTATTATTGAGAATAAATATAATACGATTTGGTTTATTTGGCTTGTTTCATCCGATTATAGCGCACACGAATAAGAGTACCTAGTTGGTTAGGCTATTGTGCTAAGACAAGTAGTCGTAGGTATATATTGCCATTGCAGTCCAATAACATCCTGATAGATTTCATAATAAGTTTTAAGCTTTCGCCTTGAATGTTAAAAATTAAATTAATTATTTAAATACTTATGTATAATTCGAAACGGGTAGTAAGGCGATCATGCGTATTGTTTACCTTCTGGTACTTGACGACTTTAAAGCAGCAATTAGCCTAATGGGAGATGGACAAACACGCATAATTCGATCCCAAGGTGCGCATCTCTGAGTTTTCGAAGTTATTTGTATTAAATAGATAATTATCTTTCGCCTTAACGGTTAAGAAAAGCATTGTGAGGCATCTTGCATGTCTGAAAGTTCTCCATAATATTCTCGAAGATATTTAAGTCTGCCATGCTGCAGTGGTACAGCGTAGTGGCCTATGGCTTAACACTTTTCATCCTGAGAAAAGGCCCGTGCCCAACAGTGTGACAAATTAATACAAGGCTGATATTATTACTTAACAATTTAATAAATTTCAACAAATGTCATAAAATAAACGTAATATAAGTTTTTCAGCTGATATATTATCCAAGATTTTATTTTTCAGTGTTATTATCAGTGGGCCAATTCTTGTAGTAGAAACTGTTCAAAACAGAGTGTCGATCAAATCTAACAACTGTAAATGTGAACTGAAATCGAATTTATGTTCTTATTTGAAGTTTATTTTAATTTAGGAGAACAACCTTTATGATATTTATTAAACTGAGACGTTACATAAGTTAGTTCTTTGAGTGGGAGCTAATAAATAGAGATAATTATTAAATTTTCACGCTTAGCCAAATATAAAATAAGTGTATATATTAAATATTTTTTGAGCGTGTGTTGGTTTGGGTTTTTGGTTAGTTGGTTAGCTTTACAGAAATCGTGAGTCCTGGTTGAAGATTTATTTTTACGATCAAAGTTATTAAACAATTTACGGTTATCATAATTCACACTCTATATCTTATTTTTTTACTGCTTAAGCTATTAATTTTGTAGAACAGCTTGTTATAGATACGGGTAAATTTGCAAATAAGCGTTAATTTTTTTGTTTGAAAAAAGTTTTTGTTTTGAAAAAAGAGATATTGGAATACCTGAAATTTCTTTTCCATGTATTTTAAACTAACCAATATATAGCGTGGTAGATTTTAAAACATCTTAATTTTTTTTATGAATAAGTTAAGTCTTAAACTAAGTTACTTATTCAGGACGTTAATTTTACAAGCACAGCCGAAAGACATTTGGCAAGTAATTTATGACATCCTGAAAACAATTTATGTTCTTAAAAGAAACAACATTAAGATGCAGAGCGACGCGGTAATTGTGATAACGGATGTTGTTGCCTTTTATATTAATTTAATGGAGTGTATATTTGGGACAACCAAGGTAATGAATGAATGCGACATTCCTTCTAAGGAAAATGTAATTTATTGCTATTGAGGTTAAACGTACTAAAAACACAACTTTACCTTAAGTAAACATACAGTTACTTCGATATTAGGTAGTAAAATCACTGTGAATTAACTTAATTAACTACTTCACTGGAAGCAGATAGCACTATAGCCCAGCGGTAGACTGTTAAACCATATAGACGGCTAGAGTTCAGTTCCATAACACGCACGAACCTCTGACGTATCCAAGCGCGTATTAAATAGTTACTTATCTCTCGCTTTAACGACGAGGGAAAACTTCCGTTCGTTCGTGTGGAACCCTACATGTCTGAGATATCTTCATAATATTTTCAAAGGTATGTGAGGACTGCCAACTCGCTTTGGGCCAGCATAATGGAATATGGAATAACCGTACTTAAACTGAAAAGAGGCGTTGGGGAAGCAAAAATTTAAATATAAATAGCAACTAACACTTAATGTTAAAAATTGCTATTATTTTATTTGCATCAAAGATTTTATAAAGGCATCATGCATAACATTCACTCGATATGCGGTCATTAATATTGTATGTATTTCAATTAATATTTTTAAATCATTAAGTTTATCATCCTTATCCTTACTAATAATCCGAAAGTAACTCTGTCTGTCTATCTGTCTGTCTGTCTGTTTGTCTGTCTGTTACCTTTTCACGTCTAAACCACTCAACCGATTTAGATGAAATTTGGTACAAATATAGTTTAAAACCTGGGAAAGGACATAGGCTACCTTTTATTGATGTAGGTACCACGCAGGCGGAGCCACGCGCAAATGCTAGTAATTAATAAATGTTACCATTTTATCGCACTGAGAATACGAAAGAAAGCAGTAAACAAATGTAAGGCAAACCATAGCATCACTCATTATACGCCACCAAGTCAAACTTGAGGCACATTCACAATTTGATTATAAAACAAGCGAGCGAAATTTAAAGCCAAGAACATAATTATAATTATTTAGTGTTCTCATTTTATTAATAATCGTGCAACCGTGAACTTTCTATTGCATATTGTTTCAATAGTTGCATATTCAATAAGATTTATTCAGCTAAAAAAATGGAACTCATGTTCCAATTTTTTATGAAAAACTGGCGGTAGCAATCGAAAAGGACGCATAGGCATTTATTATGATTTCAAAGCTAAGTAACTTTGCACTTGTTTTGTAGTTATAACGTACGATTGTTTTATTTATTTTGATGTTGTCGGAACCATATTACGCAACATATAAAATGCCTACGTGGTTCCCACAATGTGATATGATTTCTATTTTCTATATCACAGAACCTCATCAATGACATGATTGGTTATAAAAAAATTTGTTGCTTGTTTCAGTCAATATTATTTGAGTTTTGACATAATTATCACGTTACAAACTAAATCGAGTTACTCTGGACCAGTTATAAATATTATTGTATGTGTATTTTCAAACCTTTACGAAATAAAGTTATTATTATTACTCCATTATATTACTTCTATATTATTTTAATTCAACCGATAAATAGTTGCAAGGGTTCTTCAAATATTTCAAACAATTTCTCAAAACTCAGATATCAAAATTTGAGTGGGACTGCGAGGTTAAGGCACTAATTTATGGCTTTCTAAAAGCCACGATTGAATAGCTTCTGATTTCATTAGTTGGACGATCAATTCAATCATCTGTCCTTAAACTCTGCGGTGGCGATTTTAGGGTTATAAATTTATAATCCTTGTCTGACTGTATAATGCTTGTCGATATAGTAATAGCTGTAATAGCCGATCGCGGAAACAATAGATTAGAACATTTAGTGCTAACCACAATGTTATCCTAACCAGATTCCACATTAATTGTGTAAGTATTAGTTCTATTTCTACGTAAATACTTGCAATAAATATACTTTGAAAATCAGATATACCAACAGTTGATATTTGAAACAAATATTTATGAAACGATAACCTCAAGGAATATTCCTTAAAGATTAATAACAAAAGCCTTCTTATGTTGTTGCCCAGAAAGGTTGAAATAGAAATGTGCACAGATTTGTTCTTTTTCTGGAATCCACGTAAAACTTTGCTGGCATGTTATAATTATGATCTTTGTTATAAATAAATACTTACAATGCTTATAGAAATTTGATGGTACACCATCAAAGTTCTATAAGCATTGCATCGACCACTTATTGTCTAAATGCGATGTGGTCCTATCTCATATATCATAGCCATTTATCAACCAACCTTATTGTCAGCTGTCAGTCCTGTCACACCACACGTTCCAGTGTCCGGTGTTGTGTCAGTGACATTGACAGCTGTCATCTGACACTAAACAATTAAAACCAGATTTTGAATATGAATATACGCACAGTGTTATTACGGAAAGTTACGATGTTACGTAATAGCTAAACATAATAATTATTATGTATAATCATTAAGCTGCGAATGTGAGTTTGTTTGTTTATTACGCTTTCACGCCTTAACTACTCAACCGATCATCATGAAATTTCATATACACGTTGTCAAGGGTACGGGAAAGGCTATAATGTACCTTTTATCCAGAAAAAGTAAGTGAATCTAGACTAACGAAAACACGCAATGTCGCGGGAAGAATGTAGTTTAAGTATAAAGCTACAAAATTCAAAGCAGCTTCGCAGCGAACGTCGGCGAGTGAGTTATGACATCGTAAATTAGTCGGATGTCAGCACCGACGTCAGCATAATCCGACGAAATGGTGCACGCTGAAGAAGCTGACACAATTGTATCCTGAATCATAGTCTAAAATACAATTTTAGCGTGTCCTATAAACAAATATTTAAGACTTCACGGATGGCGTGGTATGTTAAGTGGTACGATCCCCTCTGTAATGGCTCCAAATATTGCCGGTTCGAATTGTGCCCACAAATACTAATTTATTTTATCATCCATAACCGTTGTCAAATTATGTTTTCTCAGAAGTATATTACAATACAATAAGATAATGATAATGAAATACTGACGATGTGTTGTCAGTGTATAGTGATTGTACGATTTGTACTTCTAGTGCTGGAAGCACAATCATTTCTATTTTTAAGGGTTGGCCTCGAACCGGCGTATACCTATTTAATTGTCATGAAACGTCTCAACTTAACAATCTATTAGGAAGCGTCTTAAGACCTCTGTTTCATTTAAAAGTTTGTGTTTCATTTGAATTTCAAATGTGTTGTGTGTAGTTTAAATATCTAGCTATGTGCAGTCCCGAAATGGTATTTTAGAAATTATATATCTGTTACTTTAAACTATAAATACCTAATAGCAAAAAATTTTATTAATACTAGCTACATAAAAATAAACAATCTATACAATTTTGAAATTATAAATTGTGCTATAATTGTGCTCATATTGGCATAACTTTTTCATTTCCTCTTTTATTATTGCCCTTCTCTTTCCCCCTAGAGGAGCAGTCGTTGGATTTTAAACGAGAAAGTAGAATACGAGAATTGATACTACTTCCTGAACTATAAGTAATGGATACTACTTTAGTTTTCATTCGTTTGGCTTATTCTCAATAGATGTGTACGTAGACAAATTTTATACTATGGTAAAACTTTTGCCTTGTTTAACTGAAGCAAGGCAAACTTACAACTGAAATATACTGTACTGTTATTTTTGCTTTAAACGTCGCTTTAATCTCACAGATGAACTGTAACGATATTAAACACTTTAAATTATAAATCTTATAGCATTTTATTAAAATAGAGTACATGCCAATATTCGATTTTAAATGCAACAAAACACAGCAATTAAAACAAAATTGTTACATAAATTATTGTTTAATCTTTACGTAAATGTTACACATTTAAACATTTAAATGAAACTAATTTTAAATGTACAGTGTTTCATCGTCGTTTATTTCAAACATTATGTCTTATAATATTTATATAGGTATACCTTCCAGGACGTACCGGTAGATTTAAAAAAAAAAAAGTATCGTGAAGATTTGCTTTACTTTTTGTAAAAACAGCATTAAAATTGAATACAAATGCATAGATATTATTGATTGAACATATTTGTTTACGTACCTCATACGTTCGGACTTAAATAACGATTACGTCACAATGTGTTTAGTGCATCTCTTTTCTATGCAACGTAACTTTAAATATTATGAAGTATCGGAATAGATGATAGATGAGGCTTCTCGTATTTTACACGTACATCTCAGCGCTCTCGTAACGCGATAAGTTATTAGTCAACAGATAATATGTGCTCATACATACACATCACATTATAATAATAATAATAATAATATAATATATTCTACCACATTCACACAACACCATCTAGCCCAAACTAAGAAACATATTTGTTACAAAGGTATGCACTACCTTTTGCATTTCTCTCTTGATATCGATATTGCTTTAAATTTTTGGAATATACAGCGAGTTTCATTTTGTGCATTTAGCCGTAACGTTAATATTAAATACATAGAATATAATAGACTAGATTTTCCCCGCGGCTTTGCAGCAGGCGTTGATTTTGTTAATATTTTTATATTCTTCCAGTTATATTCATTTCCTATAGGAAAGGCTATTTTATCTGAATAAAAGGTACCCTATGTCAATTTCATGATAATCGGTCGAGTAGTTAAAGCGTGAAAGCGTAACAAATAATCTCACTTTCGTATTTACAATAATAGTTAAGATATATAAGGTATTAGATGTTCCCGCGGTTTCACCCGCGTTTATCGTTACTGCGCCGTCTCCGTGGGTCGTAGCGTGATGTTATATAGCCTTCCTCGATAAATAGGCTATCCAACACCAAAAGAATTTTTCAGTTCGAACCAGTAGTTCCTGAGATTAGCGCGTTCAAACAAACAAACAAACAAACTCTTCAGCTTTATAATATTATTATAGATTATTGTATGTCTTAACGCGGTCAGACCGCGAGCTATAAACTATTAGTTATTAGATATCAAATATCTTAAAAATTAAAGCAAAACAGCAATTCAATAATGCAATTGTTTTTGGCTCATATTGCAAACTATTGAGATGCCAGGTCAGCTTGTAAAACTAGTCTAGTTAAGAGAGGTATTTAGTTAACATACTTTATATATGCGTTATAGTTCTGCCTCAATCCATTAATCGTTTTTCTTCTATCCAATAATCTGCACGGATGGCGTAGTGGTTTAAGTGGCCACTACCGCTACGCCGAGTATTTTGGGTTCGATCCCCACACGGGACAACTATTTGTGTGATCCACAAATAGTTGCCGAGCCTGGGTTTAAATATTTGTAAACTCCTCCGTGACACATGAATAATTCCTAATGCGAGAGCAATCTTATAAAAAAAAAATTGAAAAGGCTTAGCTATACTAGCTGTCATCTTTACTAGCATACTATCCTCATATTCGAAGCTTACTGATCTGACCACCATGCGCTATAACTTTACAAACACATATCTATCATACATACTATCCACTAGTTTATAGCTGGCGATCTGATCGCACCCTTATCGAATGCTTACGATAGATTCTTACTATTATAAGAATAATAATAAATTTATTGACGCCAAAGAAAGTACAGGGTTGTATTATGGATACAATTTATTTAGATTAATGTCTCACACGCTAGGAAAATCCTGTGTTGCGGGGGACATCCATCCGTCTTTCTTAATGATTACAATTTTGCAATAAATTCGAAAGTAATTCTGTCTATCTGCCTGACTGTTACCTCTTAACGGCTAAACTACTCAAACGATTTGGATAAAATTTGGTACGTAGATAGTTTAAGGAGAAGGACGTAAACTACTTTTAGGTACCATGCGACAGGAGCCGCACCCAATTAGCTAGTATAAAATAAATGGTTTAAACTTCGTTGCAAAAATTTGTGATGTACATGTACGTTAAGATAATTAATTTTAGTAGACTGAACGTACAATGTTGCAAGCCGGATCCACGCGGTCGGATGTTATTTAATATTTCAGATCAGATTATCTCGTTAGCTGCTAAAACTAGGATAATGATTTGGTAAGAAAATATATTTTTCCATCACCGATTATTTTCTTTAATTCGTTAATCGATGCTCGGATCTCGGGGTCTTGCCTCATAATCTTCGCACTGGTATTTATTAATGTAGCCGAATATTATTTTATGTTTCTTTTACTGGTATATAGAACCGTTAAGTTTGAATAATGGTTAAATAATTTAATAAGTCTGTTTTAGTTTATTATAAGCTCTTTCAATTGATTGATTGCTTATAATGGGCTAGCAAATAAATTGATTGATTGCTTTTAATGTACAAACTTTCTTCCTTTATTTTAAATTAAGGGATTGTATTTTCAAATACGTGGATATAACCACCTTTTATTTATAAAAAAACCTACATATTAATTTCTTACTTCAAAATGATGAACAATCAAAGTTTTGTCTCCTATAATATCCAGGGACGAATTTTCTAAATTTAATTTTTAATTATGTATATTATTATCTCTCTTGCAATATTTTTTGCTTTAAGAGCCTCTGCTTCAGGCGTTATCAGTCAGTGTTAGTTTTATTTAATAAATATTTGTACCAAACAAACCATAATAATATAATAGAGTCCGGTAATACTACCTATGATATTAACTTGAAAATATGATATACTGCATCCCGCGCTTTTGGCTAGATATTGCATAATATTTTGATTCTTTCATTTTTTATTCGTTTCGTTACAAACGTGCATTTTAAACTGAATCTCGTTGTTAATAATGAACTACATTTAAGATATTTTTTCGCATAAACAATAAATTAAATATAAATGAATAGATTTATATGTGCCGTTTTTTATATTGTATTCCATGCACTGAACTGTACAAAATTCTAAATTTTAGAAAGCTTCAATATCATATAATTTATTCCTTTAAAAGTTCTGACTCGGTACTGTTCTAATATCGTGATAGTTTACGGGGAAAACAAGATAGTATATGCGTCTGTTGTGCATAAATTTCCAGTTTCAAATCCTGAGTCAGACCAACAAAGGTTTTCCTGACAAGAAATCTTACTCAACCCTGTACCGATCCAGTGCCATTCGTGGCGGTTTGCCGATCATCAAATTATGAGAGTTAGGAAGCAGAGAGTTCATTCGTAATTTCGTACATACTTGTGCACTATAATATTTTATACGTATATATATGCCCAATCTCCGATAAGATTGACCACCATGACAGAAATTCAGCCTAGAAGAAGTTATCCTTAGTTCACGGGAGACTTTATATGTATTTTAAGAGCAGGTTACGATTCACTCATTAATTTAAATTGCAAAAAAGTGTGTAAAGGAATACCAAGCTCAGCAATACTTAGGTAAAGTATATTCAGAGATAAGATAATCATAATTATTCAGTTTATTGATTTCGTGGCTCTGCATTTTGCTTTGAATATTGAAACAAGTCTTCACAAAAGTAGTAGAATTTTGTGAAAATTTTTTTAAGACCTTTTTCCACGCGATATAAGTATTTTTGATATCAAACCTATACCTTATTATAACAGGCTATCAAGAAATACGAGTAACCTAAAAAAGTAATCACTGTTTTAATATTGGAACGGAAAACATTTCATAAAGTCTCTTGATCCCTCTGATCAAAGAATGGATGATATTAAAGAGCAGAGCTGAATCAGGTCATATGTCAAAGATATCTGACAACTCGACTGAGCTCGTGTTGAAAACCACTTTATGTATTGCCTAACGGTTCAGTGAGTTAGCTTAGTTTTGTACAATATTTTGTAAGTAGGTATCATAACATTACAGAAATTATGTGATGTTTTGAATGGAAATCTAAACAAACTATAATTAAGGTCGACGGCCTGCAATCCAGTTTTAATGTTTTTTTCAATAAAATAAGTCTTTGTAAAAGACATCTGCTGGTCTTCATATTGTGTCTGTGTTGCGGATGACTTTGCGGCGGACGCAAAGAATATCCAGACTCAAAACAACTATTTGTGGATTACACAAATTTTTGTCCCGTGTTGGGGTTAAATTCCCGATCCTACAGTCATCGGCGTAGAAGTAGTGGTGAAGCGACCACATAAACCACTATGCCATCTATGCAGCCAATAAAACGCAAAGTATTTGTAAACGACTTAAGTGAGACAGATGGTGCAAAGTAGGAAGAGGTACAGATAGAGCTGTAAGTATTGCGTCGAGTGTTTCGACTACGGATAAACTTGTGAGTACTGTCACAGTAAGACAGGACATAGGTTAATGTAAAATACATCAATCGCATGTGTTTAAAACACTTTGATTGTGAGTACGACTTTTAGGCGTTAGATTGACCACTCAGAATTTAAATTGCTTTACTAAGCTCTAGCTGTCCTTTTACTATCAAATTCCATAGATATGAACCTTCATTATTGCCAATATTAGCATATTCTATTGCAATTTTGTACATGTACGAGTATGTACAAAATTGCAAAGTTTAGTTTTACCTAGTTTGAGGCATATATCTCTGGAAAATATATCTATATATAAAAGAAAGTCGTGTTAGTTACACTATTTATAACTCAAGAACAGCTGAACCAATTTGGCTGAAAATTGGTGGGGAGGTAGCTTAGAACCAGGAAAAGGACATAGGATACTTTTTATCCTGTTAAAAATAAAAAAAGAACTTTGTTAAAACATTGAATATTGACGTGTTTCCATTTTAGGTACTTCAAGCAGCCAACTATGAATAAATCTTTCTATATATATAAAAGAAAGTCGTGTTAGTTACACTAACTCAAGAACGGCTGAACCGATTTGGCTGAAAATTGGTGGGAGGTAGCTTAGAACCAGGAAACGGACATAGGATACTTTTTATGATGCATCTGCTGAAGATTTCTCTGAGCAATTGCTGACTATTGGTAATGGTCGAGTACCTGTCGACGAATCGAGTGGATTGATTTCATGTCCTCCGAATTACTGTAACTATGTCTCATTGAAAGACGAACTCATCAACAAAGTATTCCCAAACATCATTACTAACCACAAAAATAATGAATGGTTGAGTGAGCGAGCAATTTTGGCAGCTAAGAATAAAGGTGTAGATGACTTAAACTACATAATTCAGAATGAGATCATTGGTACACTGCATTCATTCAAATCTATTGACTGTGTAACAAATGAAGATGAAGCCACCAACTATCCAATTGAATTTTTAAACTCCTTGGATGTGCCTGGCTTACCACCGCACAATTTACGACTAAAGGTTGGCTCCGTAGTAATCATGCTTCGAAACATAAACCAACCAAAACTGTGCAACAGAACGCGTTTGGTGGTAAGTAAATTGATGAACAATGTGATTTACGTCACGATACTCAAAGGAAAATTCGAAGGTGAGGAATTTCTCATTCCGAGGATTCCGATGATCCCAACCGATATGCCGTTTGAGTTTAAACGACTTCAATTTCCGATCCGTCTTGCATTCACTATGACCATTAACAAATCACAAGGCCAATCCTTGAAAGTTTGTGGTCTGAATCTAGAAAATCCATCTTTTTCGCATGGTCAATTATATGTGGCATGTTCACGGGTCGGAAGACCTTCTGCATTATTTGTTCTTGCGCCTGATAATAAAACGAAAAATGTCGTCTATCACAAGGTGCTTCACTGAACTGTGCAACTTATGCACCAAAATACATGCCAATAAAGAATCATTAAAATACTTGATTTTTTTATTTATATTTATTATCCTTATAAAAATTAAATCCAAAATCTGCTCATTTATTGCCTCTAAGGTGGAACAAAGTTCGCCGGGTCAGCTAGTAATTATATATAACCAGCTAATTTTTTAAATCCCACGGAAGCCTATCGCCGTTATCAACATCAGACTTCGTGCTGGTGAATATTGAGAATTTTTTGACAATAAATTCCAATAACACTTTACCTGATCCAATAAACAAACATCTTAAGCAAAGTTGTGGTCAGTTGTTTTTCTTTTCTTTCTTTACGTTGTTATAGGGAAGTAAAGACATAATTATTATAACGAATCGATTACGCATTTAACTTAATGCATACGACGATATGCGTGCATTATTATTCTCAGTCTATTTACGAAGACTTAATTATATTACATAACAACAATTTATTATTGTTACTATCAAATCTTTCCTTTTTATAATATTAGTCTCTTCACCTAATTTACACAAAGTAAAAACAAAATTATCCATTATTATTTCTTTCGCGGTATAGAGAAAAAGTTCTTTCTTCAGGGATAGCTAGTTTTTAATCAAATATAGTTTTATTAATCGTGTTTTGGTAACAATAGTTGTATAAGGTATATGCTTGTCAAAGCAGGTTCCAAATTACTCTTAGAAGACAAGAACTACGACCAATTTATGAAGAAAATTAAATGACGCTTACACTTTCGAATGCCTATTAACGTTTAGTTAGATAGTAGTGCGTATGTGAGCTGCATTAGTAATGTGTGTCGAGGAAGGCTTCGGGTGGGCGGTTGGTAATGATGTTGGACATTGGTTCACGTCCTTTACCCCCGAGACACACGTGAGCTGTTTGCGAAATACCTGACACGCGTCGCCACAGTGTTTCCAATTTGGAATTTGATTTCAACATTATATTAATATGTTTAATCAAATGATATGCCAATATTATGGCTATGAATGTTTGGCAATCAAACCTATTCGGTATTAACATAGACTCATGTTGTCATGTTGTCACCGCGGAAGGGTAGGCAATTGTGTCTTACATACGTTTCACGGCCCATGTTTTTAGATTCTACGTATTAGCGAGCGTATGATGAGCCTGATGTTAACCGGGCTGTTTTTTATACCCCGTACGTTAATTAAGAATTACCTAATATAAAACCCTATATATTGCCTGACCCATGAATCAAAATTGGGACTCCACAGTCATACTAAAGTCACGCAACGGGACCAACCAAGATTTTTATTCACAATTCGTTTTTGTATTACATCATAGCTTATTCTATTTTTCAAATCCTAACACATGTACAGACCTGAGTCCAGTATACGAAAGGCAAATTAAATGAACCATTAAAACATTTAATACACCAATTTTAAGAGCAATTACACAAGATTATCTCGTTTTGCCATTACTGAAATTGAATTATTTTCCATTACGTCAGTCTCGTGTGCCACTGCCATCTGTCAAGCGATTCCACTTTTTTTACTGGCAATGTGCTAAGATGCAGGTAAGCAGGCAGGCATAGTCATTGTGCCATATATATATGCTGCTGAGAAATTGTATGTTTTGTAATTTTTCCAATATAATTATTATAAAGATTAATAATAATCTTAGTATATAAATTAAACGTACAAGCTACTAAAGTAATTATAATAATAATATTATAATTACTTTAGTAGCTTGTACGTTTAATATATACATATGTATACGCCAAATATATATATAACATGCAACTTTAATATACGACTTAATGATACAAAAAATAATAAAAAAAATAATATTGCAAAATTAAAAATGATATAATGAAGAAAAAACGGAGCATATCTTTCATTTTTTTTTTTATTTTGCTCGTCAAAATGACCACACTCCACCTGATGGTAAGCAGTCGTGTGGTCTAAGAGCAGTGGCCTCCACACCGCCCTCATAGCAGCCGAGCCGATGTTGAGGTCTCTACTTTGACGGCCTGAGAAGGTGCTTTTTCACGCCCCGCTTAAAGGACCCAGGATTGAAGGAAGAAGGAGCTTTCACCTCGCTGCCTTATAAAAGGTCATTAATATTGTCCCTCGAGTTTCGTGCACTGAAGCCGTGTTACCGACACCGAATTTATACTTTGCATATAGAATTTCTTTGTGAGCTATGAATTTTTTTATTCATATTTATATTTGTTACATAGGGTAAGATTCATAATGTCCATAAATATATAAATGTTACGATAAATATATCGTTTAAATATTCACGCTGTACACGACGCGGGCATTAAACTAATTTTTACAAGTGACTTTGTGCGTGTGAATTCCATCGAAACGCATATTCAGTATTAATCCTAAAACATGGTCTATCTATGTGCCTATATAGGTACATCGAAATAAAGAATACTTCGAATCTGAATTAGCTGTAGTTCGATATCATTAACATGCGTTATTGTATTAATTTACACATTAGTATGAAGACTGTGCGATGTAATAAGCCTATATAACTATTGGCTAATTAAATCGCACTGAATAATATCGAAATAATAAAATGTTTTTGGATGATCTAATTCTATTATTTCGCTTAAAACAATGTCTTGATCAGGTGGCAATTGACGGATGGTACTAAACTAGGTTATTTGTGCGGCACTACCCATACGATATCTTACCTTACATCGTGCCTCGCATGCCCCAACAGCGGCACGTAGGAGGAATTGGTCGCTGCTGCCGGCAATGTAGTGAATGTGTCCGTGTTCTAGACTGCAACAAGATAATTCGAGTCTATGTTTTCAGCCAAAACGTAAGTAAAAAATACGCTATGGACAATTTACACCAACATTTCTTGATACAGACAATGAGTCAGGAAATATAGTGGTACTGATTTTGATTTTGAATTTATTTCGACAATAAATTGAAGGCTGTGTAAAACATTTAATTTATTTAAAAGTTGCGTTATATACCTACTGACTCTTCGGATAATTTTATACTTTTTACTATAATGTTTATTTAATAAGCTTCAATAAATACTAAATCAAAGCAACTGCAATCGATTTTAATTTCTACAACTTCGAAATCTAGCCAAGTAGCTTAGATTTAAATTATTTAGAAATCCTTTATATTTATTGATTAGGCTATATATAGGATTAGGATGAAAATGCAAATTTTATGGCGCCATTTATTTTCGTCAGTCATTAATAAAGATTGGATACATCCACTGGTCGATTGATGGAGATTGGTCGTAAAAAGAGAGCCTTTTCCGGATCAAAAATGTATTATGGACGACATGAGATCAATCTTAGGAAATTGCGAGTAAACAATGTTCTAATCAGAGTAAATTGCTTTTATTCAAAAATGTATATGGTATTATCTTGAAAAGATCTTCGATTTTGACTACTTTAAGTAAAAACACACTACTGAGAAATTGACATAGGATGTCTGAGCGAAGTGTGAATTTAAAGTTTGATTTTAATTGATAAAATTCTAGCCCACGACCACGTTTGAATTTCATTCTAAAGACTCGAGCCTGTATAATGTATATCATCCTAGGGGTCACTCCTACATTTCGAGAACTATGTTTTTTAAGATTCAGTAGAAACAATAGCAAGCCTATTGCTGTCTATCAGACGTTAATATTTTCACAGTTGACACATTTTTGCAGAAATCTATGCTCGATCCATGACTTAAGACCGTCTGGGCGCAATTCCTGGAATAAGCAGAATACTTATTCGTGGCTTTTTTTTAACTAACGGCTAAATATATTTTGCTATATATAAGTTGTTGTCTTTTTGGATTGTTTTCACAAGTTGATGCCTTTGAAGCCTTTTGAAGGCGGTTCAGATTATTCTAAGACAAAATATCTAAAAATTGTCAAGGGAATCCATGTTGATCTTGATGTCTTTAAATATGATTGCCTGTTATATTACTATGCATACTAGGAAATAAAAAGAAGAAAGGATAAATGGGTATTACTTTGGTGGAGTAATGTGTACCGCTTCATAGTGATTTGGCAGTGACCGTTATCTTAATGGAAATACATATATTTCTTTTACCAAAGGTTTTCCCAACGGTATTATATTGAATTGCCTATATACATATAAGATCATTTAGTCTTCTCAAGGAATTGGTCTCGAATTTTGTTTTGGCTATTACTATATAGCCTCACCTTGGTCACAGTGAGAAGAGGCCCGTGCCCAGAAGTGGGGTAGTTTAATACAGGGCTGATATTATTATTGCTCTTAATATTAAAATTGAGTATTACATTATTATCTTCATATAATTATGAAATTAATAGTAGCAACGAATTACTTTCATGTGTTTAGAAAAAATTCTTGCACTTGGAAAACTATTCCGTATCGTGGATACTTTATAAGTATAGAAATCACAGATACAAAGAATATTTAAACTCGGCACAATAATAATTTAAATATTGTATGCTGAATACATTTCTTTTTTAGTTCCGTGTGGGGATCAAACCTACAACAATCGGTGCACTGGTAGAAGTGAGGTGACTACCTGAACTTTTGTGCCATCTGTGTATTCACACTCCACCTATTAGTACGAGCTTATGATTATGATAAGTTATAATTTTACCTTAAATTCTTCACAAATGGTTTTCCTTGACACATCTTTTATTTTTCTCTTCCAATGACCTCTTTCCGCCTGATGGTAAGTGATCATGTGGTCCAAGAGAGCTTCACACCATTATTCATACACACATACATTATTCATCTTATATGCAATCACGCATATACTGTTGAAGGGATTTGGATGACACTTGACATACATAATATACCATGTCCTGGATGAATACGTAAGATACTTTATAATAATGTAATCCGTTTCCATGAGATTCACGCAGGCGAAGTTGCGATCAAAATATAGTTTAATCATATTTTATTCGACGTTACAAATGTTTTTTTCAAATAGACAGCTTCCGCCTTAGGCGTAAGTCCTTTGTCACCCAGTTTGAACAACCAGACCCGGTACAGCAATTTGTAGATCACAAAAATTATCGTCCTGTGTCCATCTAAACCATAACACTTGACCCCAGGGGCGAGACGACCATTTAAACCACTACGCCATCCGTGCAATCAACTTGGTCTTGGCTTGGGCACATATAACATACTTTTCGTTTACGGTTTTCCTACGTATCTCAAAAATTCGTTTCACAAATACGGTACTAATGTATTTGTGAAGTTAATAGAAGTTAAGTTAAATGCTAAAAAGCAGGTAGGTAATCCTTGGAAAGGGAAGCAGCCGTGACCACAATAAAATAAAAAGTGCCGTTGACTACGGAGAGGATAGGAGCCCGAGTTGCCGCTTTGTAATTTTGTTTCCGATAAAACTCTTGGCCACGTTAATTTAATTTCTACTTACATGGACGCTTGTATATTGCCAGAAGGGTACTCAGCCAAGTCTTCACAAAAGTAGTAGAATTTTGTGAAAATTTTTTTAAGACCTTTTTCCACGCGATATAAGTATTTTTGATATCAAACCTATACCTTATTATAACAGGCTATCAAGAAATACGAGTAACCTAAAAAAGTAATCACTGTTTTAATATTGGAACGGAAAACATTTCATAAAGTCTCTTGATCCCTCTGATCAAAGAATGGATGATATTAAAGAGCAGAGCTGAATCAGGTCATATGTCAAAGATATCTGACAACTCGACTGAGCTCGTGTTGAAAACCACTTTATGTATTGCCTAACGGTTCAGTGAGTTAGCTTAGTTTTGTACAATATTTTGTAAGTAGGTATCATAACATTACAGAAATTATGTGATGTTTTGAATGGAAATCTAAACAAACTATAATTAAGGTCGACGGCCTGCAATCCAGTTTTAATGTTTTTTTCAATAAAATAAGTCTTTGTAAAAGACATCTGCTGGTCTTCATATTGTGTCTGTGTTGCGGATGACTTTGCGGCGGACGCAAAGAATATCCAGACTCAAAACAACTATTTGTGGATTACACAAATTTTTGTCCCGTGTTGGGGTTAAATTCCCGATCCTACAGTCATCGGCGTAGAAGTAGTGGTGAAGCGACCACATAAACCACTATGCCATCTATGCAGCCAATAAAACGCAAAGTATTTGTAAACGACTTAAGTGAGACAGATGGTGCAAAGTAGGAAGAGGTACAGATAGAGCTGTAAGTATTGCGTCGAGTGTTTCGACTACGGATAAACTTGTGAGTACTGTCACAGTAAGACAGGACATAGGTTAATGTAAAATACATCAATCGCATGTGTTTAAAACACTTTGATTGTGAGTACGACTTTTAGGCGTTAGATTGACCACTCAGAATTTAAATTGCTTTACTAAGCTCTAGCTGTCCTTTTACTATCAAATTCCATAGATATGAACCTTCATTATTGCCAATATTAGCATATTCTATTGCAATTTTGTACATGTACGAGTATGTACAAAATTGCAAAGTTTAGTTTTACCTAGTTTGAGGCATATATCTCTGGAAAATATATCTATATATAAAAGAAAGTCGTGTTAGTTACACTATTTATAACTCAAGAACAGCTGAACCAATTTGGCTGAAAATTGGTGGGGAGGTAGCTTAGAACCAGGAAAAGGACATAGGATACTTTTTATCCTGTTAAAAATAAAAAAAGAACTTTGTTAAAACATTGAATATTGACGTGTTTCCATTTTAGGTACTTCAAGCAGCCAACTATGAATAAATCTTTCTATATATATAAAAGAAAGTCGTGTTAGTTACACTAACTCAAGAACGGCTGAACCGATTTGGCTGAAAATTGGTGGGAGGTAGCTTAGAACCAGGAAACGGACATAGGATACTTTTTATGATGCATCTGCTGAAGATTTCTCTGAGCAATTGCTGACTATTGGTAATGGTCGAGTACCTGTCGACGAATCGAGTGGATTGATTTCATGTCCTCCGAATTACTGTAACTATGTCTCATTGAAAGACGAACTCATCAACAAAGTATTCCCAAACATCATTACTAACCACAAAAATAATGAATGGTTGAGTGAGCGAGCAATTTTGGCGGCTAAGAATAAAGGTGTAGATGACTTAAACTACATAATTCAGAATGAGATCATTGGTACACTGCATTCATTCAAATCTATTGACTGTGTAACAAATGAAGATGAAGCCACCAACTATCCAATTGAATTTTTAAACTCCTTGGATGTGCCTGGCTTACCACCGCACAATTTACGACTAAAGGTTGGCTCCGTAGTAATCATGCTTCGAAACATAAACCAACCAAAACTGTGCAACAGAACGCGTTTGGTGGTAAGTAAATTGATGAACAATGTGATTTACGTCACGATACTCAAAGGAAAATTCGAAGGTGAGGAATTTCTCATTCCGAGGATTCCGATGATCCCAACCGATATGCCGTTTGAGTTTAAACGACTTCAATTTCCGATCCGTCTTGCATTCACTATGACCATTAACAAATCACAAGGCCAATCCTTGAAAGTTTGTGGTCTGAATCTAGAAAATCCATCTTTTTCGCATGGTCAATTATATGTGGCATGTTCACGGGTCGGAAGACCTTCTGCATTATTTGTTCTTGCGCCTGATAATAAAACGAAAAATGTCGTCTATCACAAGGTGCTTCACTGAACTGTGCAACTTATGCACCAAAATACATGCCAATAAAGAATCATTAAAATACTTGATTTTTTTATTTATATTTATTATCCTTATAAAAATTAAATCCAAAATCTGCTCATTTATTGCCTCTAAGGTGGAACAAAGTTCGCCGGGTCAGCTAGTAATTATATATAACCAGCTAATTTTTTAAATCCCACGGAAGCCTATCGCCGTTATCAACATCAGACTTCGTGCTGGTGAATATTGAGAATTTTTTGACAATAAATTCCAATAACACTTTACCTGATCCAATAAACAAACATCTTAAGCAAAGTTGTGGTCAGTTGTTTTTCTTTTCTTTCTTTACGTTGTTATAGGGAAGTAAAGACATAATTATTATAACGAATCGATTACGCATTTAACTTAATGCATACGACGATATGCGTGCATTATTATTCTCAGTCTATTTACGAAGACTTAATTATATTACATAACAACAATTTATTATTGTTACTATCAAATCTTTCCTTTTTATAATATTAGTCTCTTCACCTAATTTACACAAAGTAAAAACAAAATTATCCATTATTATTTCTTTCGCGGTATAGAGAAAAAGTTCTTTCTTCAGGGATAGCTAGTTTTTAATCAAATATAGTTTTATTAATCGTGTTTTGGTAACAATAGTTGTATAAGGTATATGCTTGTCAAAGCAGGTTCCAAATTACTCTTAGAAGACAAGAACTACGACCAATTTATGAAGAAAATTAAATGACGCTTACACTTTCGAATGCCTATTAACGTTTAGTTAGATAGTAGTGCGTATGTGAGCTGCATTAGTAATGTGTGTCGAGGAAGGCTTCGGGTGGGCGGTTGGTAATGATGTTGGACATTGGTTCACGTCCTTTACCCCCGAGACACACGTGAGCTGTTTGCGAAATACCTGACACGCGTCGCCACAGTGTTTCCAATTTGGAATTTGATTTCAACATTATATTAATATGTTTAATCAAATGATATGCCAATATTATGGCTATGAATGTTTGGCAATCAAACCTATTCGGTATTAACATAGACTCATGTTGTCATGTTGTCACCGCGGAAGGGTAGGCAATTGTGTCTTACATACGTTTCACGGCCCATGTTTTTAGATTCTACGTATTAGCGAGCGTATGATGAGCCTGATGTTAACCGGGCTGTTTTTTATACCCCGTACGTTAATTAAGAATTACCTAATATAAAACCCTATATATTGCCTGACCCATGAATCAAAATTGGGACTCCACAGTCATACTAAAGTCACGCAACGGGACCAACCAAGATTTTTATTCACAATTCGTTTTTGTATTACATCATAGCTTATTCTATTTTTCAAATCCTAACACATGTACAGACCTGAGTCCAGTATACGAAAGGCAAATTAAATGAACCATTAAAACATTTAATACACCAATTTTAAGAGCAATTACACAAGATTATCTCGTTTTGCCATTACTGAAATTGAATTATTTTCCATTACGTCAGTCTCGTGTGCCACTGCCATCTGTCAAGCGATTCCACTTTTTTTACTGGCAATGTGCTAAGATGCAGGTAAGCAGGCAGGCATAGTCATTGTGCCATATATATATGCTGCTGAGAAATTGTATGTTTTGTAATTTTTCCAATATAATTATTATAAAGATTAATAATAATCTTAGTATATAAATTAAACGTACAAGCTACTAAAGTAATTATAATAATAATATTATAATTACTTTAGTAGCTTGTACGTTTAATATATACATATGTATACGCCAAATATATATATAACATGCAACTTTAATATACGACTTAATGATACAAAAAATAATAAAAAAAATAATATTGCAAAATTAAAAATGATATAATGAAGAAAAAACGGAGCATATCTTTCATTTTTTTTTTTATTTTGCTCGTCAAAATGACCACACTCCACCTGATGGTAAGCAGTCGTGTGGTCTAAGAGCAGTGGCCTCCACACCGCCCTCATAGCAGCCGAGCCGATGTTGAGGTCTCTACTTTGACGGCCTGAGAAGGTGCTTTTTCACGCCCCGCTTAAAGGACCCAGGATTGAAGGAAGAAGGAGCTTTCACCTCGCTGCCTTATAAAAGGTCATTAATATTGTCCCTCGAGTTTCGTGCACTGAAGCCGTGTTACCGACACCGAATTTATACTTTGCATATAGAATTTCTTTGTGAGCTATGAATTTTTTTATTCATATTTATATTTGTTACATAGGGTAAGATTCATAATGTCCATAAATATATAAATGTTACGATAAATATATCGTTTAAATATTCACGCTGTACACGACGCGGGCATTAAACTAATTTTTACAAGTGACTTTGTGCGTGTGAATTCCATCGAAACGCATATTCAGTATTAATCCTAAAACATGGTCTATCTATGTGCCTATATAGGTACATCGAAATAAAGAATACTTCGAATCTGAATTAGCTGTAGTTCGATATCATTAACATGCGTTATTGTATTAATTTACACATTAGTATGAAGACTGTGCGATGTAATAAGCCTATATAACTATTGGCTAATTAAATCGCACTGAATAATATCGAAATAATAAAATGTTTTTGGATGATCTAATTCTATTATTTCGCTTAAAACAATGTCTTGATCAGGTGGCAATTGACGGATGGTACTAAACTAGGTTATTTGTGCGGCACTACCCATACGATATCTTACCTTACATCGTGCCTCGCATGCCCCAACAGCGGCACGTAGGAGGAATTGGTCGCTGCTGCCGGCAATGTAGTGAATGTGTCCGTGTTCTAGACTGCAACAAGATAATTCGAGTCTATGTTTTCAGCCAAAACGTAAGTAAAAAATACGCTATGGAGAATTTACACCAACATTTCTTGATACAGACAATGAGTCAGGAAATATAGTGGTACTGATTTTGATTTTGAATTTATTTCGACAATAAATTGAAGGCTGTGTAAAACATTTAATTTATTTAAAAGTTGCGTTATATACCTACTGACTCTTCGGATAATTTTATACTTTTTACTATAATGTTTATTTAATAAGCTTCAATAAATACTAAATCAAAGCAACTGCAATCGATTTTAATTTCTACAACTTCGAAATCTAGCCAAGTAGCTTAGATTTAAATTATTTAGAAATCCTTTATATTTATTGATTAGGCTATATATAGGATTAGGATGAAAATGCAAATTTTATGGCGCCATTTATTTTCGTCAGTCATTAATAAAGATTGGATACATCCACTGGTCGATTGATGGAGATTGGTCGTAAAAAGAGAGCCTTTTCCGGATCAAAAATGTATTATGGACGACATGAGATCAATCTTAGGAAATTGCGAGTAAACAATGTTCTAATCAGAGTAAATTGCTTTTATTCAAAAATGTATATGGTATTATCTTGAAAAGATCTTCGATTTTGACTACTTTAAGTAAAAACACACTACTGAGAAATTGACATAGGATGTCTGAGCGAAGTGTGAATTTAAAGTTTGATTTTAATTGATAAAATTCTAGCCCACGACCACGTTTGAATTTCATTCTAAAGACTCGAGCCTGTATAATGTATATCATCCTAGGGGTCACTCCTACATTTCGAGAACTATGTTTTTTAAGATTCAGTAGAAACAATAGCAAGCCTATTGCTGTCTATCAGACGTTAATATTTTCACAGTTGACACATTTTTGCAGAAATCTATGCTCGATCCATGACTTAAGACCGTCTGGGCGCAATTCCTGGAATAAGCAGAATACTTATTCGTGGCTTTTTTTTAACTAACGGCTAAATATATTTTGCTATATATAAGTTGTTGTCTTTTTGGATTGTTTTCACAAGTTGATGCCTTTGAAGCCTTTTGAAGGCGGTTCAGATTATTCTAAGACAAAATATCTAAAAATTGTCAAGGGAATCCATGTTGATCTTGATGTCTTTAAATATGATTGCCTGTTATATTACTATGCATACTAGGAAATAAAAAGAAGAAAGGATAAATGGGTATTACTTTGGTGGAGTAATGTGTACCGCTTCATAGTGATTTGGCAGTGACCGTTATCTTAATGGAAATACATATATTTCTTTTACCAAAGGTTTTCCCAACGGTATTATATTGAATTGCCTATATACATATAAGATCATTTAGTCTTCTCAAGGAATTGGTCTCGAATTTTGTTTTGGCTATTACTATATAGCCTCACCTTGGTCACAGTGAGAAGAGGCCCGTGCCCAGAAGTGGGGTAGTTTAATACAGGGCTGATATTATTATTGCTCTTAATATTAAAATTGAGTATTACATTATTATCTTCATATAATTATGAAATTAATAGTAGCAACGAATTACTTTCATGTGTTTAGAAAAAATTCTTGCACTTGGAAAACTATTCCGTATCGTGGATACTTTATAAGTATAGAAATCACAGATACAAAGAATATTTAAACTCGGCACAATAATAATTTAAATATTGTATGCTGAATACATTTCTTTTTTAGTTCCGTGTGGGGATCAAACCTACAACAATCGGTGCACTGGTAGAAGTGAGGTGACTACCTGAACTTTTGTGCCATCTGTGTATTCACACTCCACCTATTAGTACGAGCTTATGATTATGATAAGTTATAATTTTACCTTAAATTCTTCACAAATGGTTTTCCTTGACACATCTTTTATTTTTCTCTTCCAATGACCTCTTTCCGCCTGATGGTAAGTGATCATGTGGTCCAAGAGAGCTTCACACCATTATTCATACACACATACATTATTCATCTTATATGCAATCACGCATATACTGTTGAAGGGATTTGGATGACACTTGACATACATAATATACCATGTCCTGGATGAATACGTAAGATACTTTATAATAATGTAATCCGTTTCCATGAGATTCACGCAGGCGAAGTTGCGATCAAAATATAGTTTAATCATATTTTATTCGACGTTACAAATGTTTTTTTCAAATAGACAGCTTCCGCCTTAGGCGTAAGTCCTTTGTCACCCAGTTTGAACAACCAGACCCGGTACAGCAATTTGTAGATCACAAAAATTATCGTCCTGTGTCCATCTAAACCATAACACTTGACCCCAGGGGCGAGACGACCATTTAAACCACTACGCCATCCGTGCAATCAACTTGGTCTTGGCTTGGGCACATATAACATACTTTTCGTTTACGGTTTTCCTACGTATCTCAAAAATTCGTTTCACAAATACGGTACTAATGTATTTGTGAAGTTAATAGAAGTTAAGTTAAATGCTAAAAAGCAGGTAGGTAATCCTTGGAAAGGGAAGCAGCCGTGACCACAATAAAATAAAAAGTGCCGTTGACTACGGAGAGGATAGGAGCCCGAGTTGCCGCTTTGTAATTTTGTTTCCGATAAAACTCTTGGCCACGTTAATTTAATTTCTACTTACATGGACGCTTGTATATTGCCAGAAGGGTACTCAGCCATAGGTCTTACGTGGTTAATTATAGGTGAACTTATTATCTTTGCTGGGCTTAGTTTCAGATTTTGTGCTGCTATAGAGAATTTCTAGAGGAAAAACCCAACATCACAAAAGAGCAACGAACACAAGACTTCGTACTTCAGTCTTATTCACTACCGCTGCCGAGGCAGATACTGAATATTTTTTACTAATTTTAGTAAATTAGCTGTCTATTTGTATGCTAAAATATTGTTTTTCTTGTAAATAATAATAATAATAATAATTACACGAATATTATACATTGAAATTAAACAAATTTAAACGGATTTTATCGCGTTGTTTATTTTTTATAAAACACTATTATTACATAATTTGGAATCTTCAAACTACTATTGTTAAACACTTTTACTAGTTACTGTTTTCTTCTATTTAGGCTGTTCATCTTTACTAATATTATAAATTCGAAAGTAGCTCTGTCTGTCTATCTGTCTGTCTGTCTGTCTGTTACCTTTTCACGGCTAAACCACTCAACAGATTTAGATGAAATTTGGCATAGATATAGTTTAAAAGCTGGGGAAGGACATAGGCTACTTTTTATTGATATAGGTATCACGCGGGCGGAGCCGCGCGCAAAAGCTAGTATTATATAAAGTTAAATTACCACTGACTTAGAGAAATAGAAGTCATACAAGGGGGAGTCGTAGGAAATAAGTAAATATAGCGTCGTATAGAGAATCGTTTAAAAGACCCGGGAAAAATGCCTGACCTTCGAAAGGTCATCTCTCGGTGGTGGTACCCCATCAGATCTCAGAAACGGTGGTATTTACGGGAGTCGTTACCGAACAAAACCCTAAAACCCTGGTAACTTTTAGGGGAGAGCGAAAAAAACACGGTTTCCATACAAAAAAACATGGCCGTACAAACTTTGACCTCTAATATCTCCTAAACGGTTACAGATAGGCGGGGTGTGCCCGAACAAATATCATAGAGGTCGATGAGATCTATCCGAAAAAGGTCATTTCATCGTCAAGGTCACCGGGGTCATTTTCAAACTCACCAAATTTTTTACTTCGGGGGTTTTCAAGGTTCCTTTTTAATTAAATCAAACTGCTCGCGGGCCACTTGCGGCATGCGCAACCACGTGAAATACTAGTTTATATTATAAAACTATTTAGATTTAATTTTACACATACCCCGACGCTTCGGTTGCTTTTCAGCAGCCATGTTCACGGGGAGACTAAGATGGTGGTTGTCTCAATGTCATCATATAAATAAAATATTGTCCTGAAAATCAAAAAAGCTATTTTTTTCGACGTTATTCCTATCTTTATATGTATAAAATTTTATAATTTTTAAAAATACTGAAACTACCGATTCGATATCTCAAGATCATAATTTCTGTGACTTTAACTCAAAGAAATACAGTGAAAAGATAAATAATTTATCAGCTTCGGAACTAGCGTAACTATTTCGTGATTGAACCGTTACAGATGCATTATTCAGCGTTACAATCTTGCTCGACGATACATCATACGAATTCCTTCTATTTTCCTCTCTGTCAACGTCTATTAATGTCATGATGTAGGAACACCAAGTCTTCGAGCCAAGTCCAGCCTTCTGATTATACGGATAAGGTTTAATTAAACTGACATGTTGTTTCTATCTTTTAAAACTAGAATCATAATATGGTAATTAAATCTAATTGTTCAAGGTTTATTGTTTTTGATAATATACGTACACTTTAGAGATAAAAGCCATCCTCCAATAGATTAGGCGTATTTTCGTTTCCGCCGCTTTTATCATAAGTATTCTAAGAAAATGCGAGTGCCCATAATGGCCAAGTTGGAGCAATTTCGCTTTTTATTGTAAGTGCTTTTTATCATATGCGTCGTAAGAATTATATATAGCGATGGTTATTGTGCATTTTCCAAAAAATAAAGAATTTTTCGTGTTATTTTTATACGAGATAAATACGAC
This sequence comes from Catocala sponsa, assembly GCA_963564715.1. NCBI lineage: Eukaryota > Metazoa > Arthropoda > Insecta > Lepidoptera > Erebidae > Catocala > Catocala sponsa. Next base: position 9,463,520 of record OY751345.1, on the reverse strand, counting down.
TGAATAGTAAGGTCTGGCTTTTTACTATTTGTTTTGTTATTTCTCAATAACTACTACTAATACTCTACTAAAGGTTAAATAATACTGATTGGGTCCAGAGGGTGCAAACTTCTGCACTATAATATGTCCTACGCTGACCGACAGCCTTCGTTGAAATTGGCCCCGTGACCGAAATTCGGTCTGGAGTACATTATTAAATCCGGGTAATAAATATATTTATCTGCTATACCGGGACATTGTCTATTTGTGTTGCAAGTTTTATCCAAATTCAGATAACGGTTTACGGGTGATTAATTTACAAAATCCAATCATACTGGCACTTTTACATTCGTAGTATAATAAGGATATACAGTTTATAAACATTCCATTGACACAAATTGTTTATACTCAGAATTATCTTATCATTTAAGTTAGCTTTGCCAAAACTTTTGATTGAGAGAGAAGCATATAACTTTTGACTGTCACATTAGTAGAGCACTGGCTCTAGTGTCCATTAATGTGACAGGCATTATCATTTACAAAATAGTCAACATGTTCCCACAGGTATGGCTTTTCTATTAAGTCGAGACATACCTTTGGGAACAATATATCGATGCTGGCTTCTCATCTGCAGTTGCCGGCAGCCATTGGCAAAATGTCACATGTTTGTTTAAACTCTATGTAGCACCATTAAGTTTTCCTTTACGTTAATCTAGTAATGATAAATTTCAAATATATGATAAGGTTTCAATTGCCCACGTATTCTATTTACTACCTAAGCCCACGGCTGCGCTCGTTGAAGAACAGGAGGTTCTGTTCCCGAGCGAGCGCAGCCTCTTTTTTCTGAATGAAGTCTATTTCTCTAATTATTTCTATATTTTTATACTTATATCGTTGACTATGCATTCTAACTAATAATATGAATGCAAATGAGAGTTTGTGTGTTTATTTGTTACGCATTCACGTCTTAACTACTCGACCAATCATCATGTAATTTCGCATACACGTTGTCAGGGGTATAGAAAACGACATAAAGTACCTTTCATTTAGATAAATTACTGTTCCTGAGCGAGCAAAGCCGTGGGCAAAAGCTAGTACATGACATACATTAGACATAACCTGATCACTTCTTGCTGTGGCGGTCGCGATTTCTCTTGGGGGATAAGTGATCCATTAATTTCAGCACGCTCTCGCGGGGATCTTCACCAGGATCATGTCTGCACTCCAGTTGCCTTGCGTTCAAAGTAAACATCCGTATATAACAATAACAATGACCATCTAATAAATTTTCGTTCTGAAAAATCATTTATTTATATACAAGCAATTAAAAATTCGGGGTAAGTGTATATCAATGGTTAAAAAAATATATAATATTTATATAAATATATGAATAAACAACTCGATAGAAACCGTATATACCAGTTTCATTGTAACATCTATTTTTTCAATCTGGAGAAAATTGAGATAGTATTAAAATTAAAAAAAAAATGCTTTGTATTGGTTGTATTTTATTTCGCCTTATCTGACTGCATTAGATTATTGCAATCTCATGAATGGGTGCTAAGTATTTCATATAAAAGCAAATGTTATAAGCTTAAGTCTAGTTTCGGGACCTTGCCAATTTGAATGTTTCACTTATAAAATTAGTTAAGTCTATACGTAACTGCCAAAATGGCAAATTGATTAAATGCACTTATAACTGGCAGCCAAAATAATGTTATATATAGACAAAACAATCTTAATTGTGTAGGTTCGTACTTACACTGCCTAGATTTTGCCCGCAGCTTCGCTCGTGTAAATATAGGTTAGGTTAAATAAGGAACAGTACTTTTTTCTGGAAGAAAGGTACCCTATGTTCTTTTCTGTGCCCCTGACAACGTATATGTGAAGTATCATAATAATCGGTGGAGTAGTTAAGGCGTGAAAATGTCAAATAAACTTACATTCGCATTTATAATATTAAGCTAGGATTTAACAACAGTTGAGCATTTCCCCACGTAAAAAAAGGATTTAATAATAGTTGTTTAACTTTAACTTTTCCATCAAATAATATTAACGTATTTTTTGTCATAAGACATTTTACACCAAATCGTTTCCACCTCTCCTTTATAAAAAGCCAGAATTAAATGTTATTCCATTCACCGGTTGTTGACTGCGGCCTGTATTGTGGCCGCTCGAGGCAGATTAATGAAAACCAAACTCGTTGAAACTTACATTGATTTTCACACTGATGAAATGATAATAAATATCATTTGTAAACCGATAAAATTTATTTAAATAAGCCATAGGTATTGAATACCAAACATACTCGTAATAAGAAGCTTTGGTTTCGATCTAATTTATATGAAAAGACGCATAGTGTAAAAAACTAAATATCGGTTAGCTATAGTCATTGAATAATATTTAACCAACGGCTTTCCATGCTTTTCGAGGCACGAGTGTGTGCAACATCGCCAACTTCCTAACTCCGGGCTGTTATTGAGATTTCTTAAAGGAAAAACCCAATAACTTTTTGTTGGGCTGATCCGGGATTCGAACCTGAGACCACTGCCCGCTAATGCACAGCAGTCGCTACCGTTGCGCCACGGAGACACTTAAAACAAGAAAGTAACCTGCGAATAATATTCACCGGTTACTTGAGCTACAACCAACGCGACCTTCATGTACATGGCCTTATAGCCCACGTCAGCTCTATCTGTCAAATAAATAGCAAATGTCAGTTTTTATAGCAGTAATAGATTAGGGAGAGTTAATGTTATCATAGTAAAAAAATACAGAATATTAATTAAGATTTTTAATTCATGGAATGATTCTACAAATGATTCGATAGACGCTAAATATGTGTTATTTTGAACTGCTTTATTACATACAATATTTGTTGTATAAATTTTACGTTTTTTTAAGACAACTCCTGCACTAGGAATAATTCCTGTGTCGCGGGGGACTTAACAAACATTAAAACAATGGACACAACGATCACCCAGACTCGGTACAACCATTTGTACAACACATACATTTTTATACCGTGTGGGATTTGAACCCACAACACGCGGCGTAATGGCAGCGGCGAGGCGACCACTTAAACCAATACGCCATCCATGTAGTCTAATGGAAATGGAAGTTCATTATCTTTTATTTGAGTAACTGTTAAAGGACAGCTATTTTAATCATAGCTTAATTATTATAAAACAATAATAAGTAAATTTTAATTCATAAAATATTGTTACAAATTTGTTTATTATTCAGATACTTATGTTGCTGACTGTACCAAAACCTTTTCGCAGAATACTTTGTGTGTCTTCTATGGGTCCGGCATACGAATTTTTATAATCGTGAGTTATGTGTTTTTATTATATGATATTACTGTCTTTTTGTTTACTTAAGTGATATTATTCAAGCAAAAGTTTAATTTTGTTGAAACACATAAAATATTTTACTACTTTTTTATTATTTCGTTTCTTTTACTGTAATGGTTTAAGGGCACGATGTTGTTTTATATTACCTACATATATTTTTCCTTCCGGGACATAAAGTTTTATAAACAGTAGACAGAAGGAATAAAAATACGATGGCCTAACGCTCTGACTTTTCGAAGTTATGTGCATGTTAAATAGCTTATTATCGATTACTTTAACGGTAAAGGAAATTATCATTTGGCGACCTGGACATCTGAGAGTTTTGTATGATATTTTCGACGAAGTCTATCAATCCGCACTAGATCAGCGCGATGGACTATAGCCAACCCTTTCTTTCTAAAACGGGCCCCAGGCCAGTTGAAGGTCAGCTTCAAGCAAGAATAAAAAGAAAACTAGATTTACTTCACAAATATTCATAAATGTTTCTTTTTTTTTTACGTGGATGTATGCTTTGACGCATACCTCTCCGCGGGGCCACGGAGAGGTTATGTCAGGCTCACCGGGAAAAAGATACCCCGGTAATACCGACTAAACCTACCACGGTATTCCTCGACATGGCCATAGACGGCGAGGCCACGCGAATCACTTTCACATTCAATCGCGACCCCGCCAAGCTGGGGCCTCCATCCTGAAATCATCAGGTGCATATACACGGCAGTGGTTGAACCAATAATCATGTATGCGGCTAGTGCATGGGCACCGGCAGTGAGTAAAAAGGGAGTGCAGAAGCAACTAAACCTGGTTCAGAGAGGCTTCGCACAAAAGCTCTGTAGAGCATACAGGACCGTCTCCCTCAATGCAGCCTTGATCTTAGCCGGGATGCTTCCACTCGATCTCAGGATACAGGAGGCAGCAGCGCTGTTCGAGGCGAGGAAGGGAGTACCGCGGCTGGAATTGTGGGGTAGAGAGGTAAAGACGATGGCGTCCTACAGAGCAAACCTGCATCCCGCCGGCCATATGAGCATGCAGTTCATACACCTGATATACCCGGAAGAGGTGACACACAACGCCACTCAACAAGTACAGATTTACACCGACGGCCGCAAGATTGAGGGCAAGGTTGGAGCCGCATTATCCGTGTGGATAAACGCGACCGAAAACCGAGCCTTCAAACTAAAGCTGCCCGACTACTGTACGGTTTACCAGGCAGAACTGCTCGCCATATGGAAGGCAACAGCAGAGATTGTGAAGCGCTCCGAGACGAGTTTCGGAGTGTTTAGCGGCTCACGCACGGCTCTGCAGACGGTGGTGAACTACCAAGTTCCCCACCCGTTAGCGGTCAAGGCCCGAAAAAACCTGCATGATGCGAGGATTCAGAACAAAGAAGTGTCTTCGTTCTGGATAAAAGCACATGCAGGCCATCCTGGCAACGAAAGAGCCGACCAACTGGCGAGGGAAGCCGCTCTCAAATTAAAGACTGCGCCGCAGTACAATGGGTACCCGGTATCATTCGTCAAGCGACGGATCCGCCAGGAGTCGCTTGACGAATGGAACCGGCGATACAAAGCGGGGGAAACCGCGTCAGTAACGAAAATGTTCTTTCCTGATACACTGAAGGCATATGGGTTGGTCCGCAAGATCCAAATGTCTCCAGTGATGACCCAAGTTTTTACAGGACACGACGGGTTCTCTGAATATTTACACCGGTTTAAATGTAAGGAGGACCCGTCGTGTCCCTGCGAGCCGGGATTGGAGGAGACCGTTCTCCATATTTTGTGTCGCTGTCCAATACACGCGATGGACCGCTACAACGCGGAACAGATTATGGGGACACCATCAGAGCGGACAATTTGCATACTCTCATGGTGGACCCGATAACAAGACAGCATTTTATGAACTATTGCACAAAAGTAGTAGGGAAAGTTATTAAAAGAAATAAATAGCAGGAAATGTGGATGCATATATTCTATAATATGGTGTACCAGCATTTATAAGTAAGATGACTCCATGTAATAAAGCCAACTGCTCTTGTGCAATAGGGCAAAAAACCGTAACTAGCGTCCATAATTATATAGTAAATGTTAGAGTATAAGTATCATTAAATATAGTAATAAATTACAGTTAGAATAAGAAAAGATGTATAAAATTAATAAATAAATCTCCGAACCATGAGATGTATGAGTGTGACGAATGAAAAGGAGATATGAAAGTTCTCTGATCATGTCAGAGGTTGGGCTCAACACCCTGTGATGACGGGTGAAAAAAATAAATAAAATCGCGGCCCCGCCATGGTTTCGGCCCGCCGTGTGAAACAGCAGGCCACTACACAAAAATACTTCGTCCACCGGCCCCCTGGGGGGGGACAAAGACACTACACAGAGGCGCACGTGGGAACACGCACGCCGCCTCTTGGACCTGGTGCTGAACGGATGGCGGGCAGGCCCACAAAGGCCACCACCCCCAGGTCAAAACTCAGGGTGGCTGGAGGTCGTCTCGCGCCCTGCGGCGCCCGGCTCTGCGGTTGGGGAGAGGGTTTAAACGCTCTCTCTCCCGCTCCGCCGCCTCCTTGATGGAAATCACTTCCTCACAGAAGGAGGCGACGGCGTTCCACGACCTCTCACTCTGGACCATAGACTGAATTATGGCCGAGAGCGAGAGGGCAACCAATTCGACTGCCGCGATCAACCCACGGCGCTGCGATTCCCAGGCGGAGCAATCAGCCAAAGTGTGCAGGGCCGTGTCCACGACAACAAATATTCATGACTAGTTTAACCTTAGGTACATATCTTGAAGACTATTAAATATTATATTTTAGTAGTTGTACTATTTAAAGTTAATCAATTTCAACGCCTCCTTTGAAATCCTTACTATCCTTACTAATATTATAAATTCGAAAGTAATTCTGTCTGTCTGTCTGTTACCTTTTCACGGCTAAACCACTCAACCGATTTAGATGAAATTTTGTACAGATATAGTTTAAAACCTAGGGAAGGACATAGACTACTTTTTATTGATGTAAGTACCACGCGGGCGGAGCAGAGCGTAAAAGCTAGTATATTATATTTTGATTCGGCATATCAATAGAGAATGCCGAAACTGAATAGTTATCTGATCTTATTGGTATTCGAGTCACGTCGTGTTTCAGTGGTATTCATACAATAAAGTGATCAAGGATAATAATAGATGTGTGTAATTGTACATCGAGGAATTTGAAATTAAGTTGTATCCGGCTTATTAATATTGATATTGGTATCATTAGGCGATTTAGGATCTTTGGAGTGTTTACGTACTAATATCTCATGTTAGTTCAATATTTTGATATAATTAACCAACTTATTTGTGAATTCACATAATTATACAGACAAGCAAGTAATTAATCCTGACTAATATTATAAATGTAAATGTAAGTTTCTTTTGAACGATCATCATGAAGTTTGGCATACACGTTGTCAGGGGTACAGAAAAGAACAAAGGCGGACAAAAATCTATATAGCACCCAGGAAAAAATGTAAACTGTTCCTGAGCGAAGCCGCGGGCAAAATCTAGTAAGTTTTAAAACAGCTATATTAATGTCACAAGTAATATCCTTTTTGTTAAGAATGTATTTTTCATATTCTTTTATAATCATTTCTTCTTGAACATAACTGTTAATTTAACAAATTCTTTCTTCACAATATAATATCCAAGCTCTGTCAATAAATAATAAAAAAACTTTGTAAATTTCGTCTCAAAATACCTTTATATTAACGAAATGTGAGAACCGTCCTTTTACTTCGAAAGCATGAAAGATCTACTGAATGCCTTATGATAAAATTTCTTATTTTATCATAAAGCATTCAACCCATACATACACAAAACTTTTGTTGTTACAAGTTTAACAGAGCCTATGTGCCTAGGGTGAGCACCCTTCAAGTTTTGGCTCAAGAACTGAAATAAACTTTTAAACATTCAAGCTCTAGTGTACAGGAAATTCTGCCAACAAAAAAGAACTGATGGGTCTATAAAGTCTGTAAAAGATCTATCAATTCAGCATATCAAAAACGGTGTCATTACAATAATTTATTGGAAAATGTAATTAAATAAATAACTTGTTATAATTAAATTATAAGTAGGTATATACGATACTGAGAACGTGGAATGTTGATATTAATTTTAGTAAAGAATATAATTGTTGAAAATTTTAATATCGTGTTTACCTTGATAATTAAAATGTAAACGAAAATACTAACATTTTCATATATTTAAATTTAAATAATCCAAATTATAATAAAAAGTAATATCCAATTACTTTTATTCAATACTCCTTACTCTTTATGCCACTTTCTCGACTTAGTCCAAAGTTTCAACTTTACACTCTTTAGACTCTTTCATAATTATACTGACAAAGACTATTTATTGCCACTACGAGCCTATTATTTTGCTTATTTTTTTATCCATTACGACTGTCCCATTTATTCATTTATCATTATATCAAAGTATTAAAACAGTTACATAAGATATTCAACAACAAGCGCTCTCGCAAACTATGAAATGTTGACTTCAAGCTTCATCGCATTTCGCTTTTTATATTCATTGAACACGGAAATGATCTACACGTTAAGCACAAACTTAACTAAGTTATTATACAAATGATAGAAACTATACGGATTAAAGAGTATTGAGCTAACCAAACTTAACAGCTGCAGGAAAATAACGTTATCGTTTGTAAGGCTTCGTCCACGAGATAATCATTTGTAGTTCTACTTGACTACCATAATTATAATAACATAAATAATTAGCTTATACCCGCGAGTTTTCCTGCTTGTATGTACTAATCACAATCTAAAATCATATATACCTATATATAATACTAGATGTTCCCGCGGTTTCACCCACGTTGATGATTACTGCACCGCCCCCGTGGGTCGTAGCGTGATGTTATATAGCCTATAGCCTTCCTCGATAAGTAGGCTATCCAACACTAAAAGAATTTTTCAAATCGAACCAGTAGTAATCACGCAGAATAAACCAGGAGAAACATCGTTTGTACTATGTCTGTAATGGGTAATTATTTTGCTGCAATGTTATTTTAAAACTGCGATATCTCCTAAGGTATTCATTGAAATCGAATGAAGTAAAGGGAAATTTAAATTAAATACTTGTGATGAATAACGTATTTATTTGGATAAGGATTAATATCATGTTTATAAAAATACCTTCGCAAATAATTCATTATTTTAGAACAAATTTGGTTACCATAAAAAAGGTTATAGTGAGCCAACCTTAAAACATAGACATATGCTGTTGCGGACTTTTTTTTAGAACTTTTTATGGAGAACAATTCTTTCATACATCATTTTTGCGAAACTTTAACTGTTTACGCAGCGCACGCAGCGGAAGCTCTCAAAAGGAAATAAAACCCTCCGATTTTGAAACATTCTTCATTGGTGCTCTGCTCCTATTGATCTTAGCGTGATGATATATAGCCTAAAACCTTCCTCAATAAATGGGCTATCTACCACTGAAATAATTTTTCAAATCGGACTAGTAGTTCCTGAGATTAGCGCGTTCAAGCAAACAAACAAACAAACTCTTCAGCTTTATAATATTAGTATAGATTGCGCGTCATACTTTTCTTCTAATCCAGCCCCTTCGACGCATATTTAGAAATCTTTTCTCAGCATCCACTGCTTACTCTCTGCTTACAATATAAGGAGCCAGTGTGCAAAATTTAGAGTTACTAGACTTGCAGTTTGACATTTACGTTAATTTATAACTTAGTCAATTAGTCCGATGTTCACCTATGGCAAGACTTAAAAAGGACAATGTGTGGAATATAATTGTAGTGACTGCACACAGACCACGAAGTTACGATAGATGTCAATAGATGTTACTCTACACAATTAAACATTCCGCCATACAATCCTAAATCACGCAAACCAAGTTTACACAGCAAGTAGGTACTATATAAGTATATACAAGTGCCCGACATCAACGGTCGGGCCTTTGCTTGAATTTTCCCTTTGTGTTGAAGGGATCATCACACCCTTCCTCCAAAACAACGTCTACAATCAAGTTTCAAAAAAAAGGAAGTGCCCATCACTAGATAAATATTTACAAATTATTTTAGGAAAATTTTGTTTCTGTCAACATAGAATAGACAAAGCTTATTATTGTTATATTCTCATTGTATTGGTATAATAAACCCATAAAAAATAACGACACGTAATATTTGTCACCGATAACACGTTTCTGTATGGCATTTAGTTTGATCTTATTACTTGCTTCCTGTAAGCCGAAGAAGGTTTATTTTCGTTAGACGGCTGTATAGTATTCGGATATAATAGCTTTTGTAATGCACTCGAATCTGATCTTTGTCATAAAATACTATATAATTTGTACTGCTATGTAGAATTTCATAGAAATAAAACTTAGTTTTATTACTCCGGCACGACAATAAAATCTAAATATCCGCTTTAAGAGGAAATACATTCATAAGGTAAAATTCATAATTTTTTTTATCGATTTAATACATGATGTTGTAATACATTCAGGTTGCTAACAATTTTTTTTATATTGACATGTTATCTATTGCGAAATTTTCTGACATATTTCAATCTACAAAAAATGATTATGCTAATAATCATAAATAAAAAGTCTATTCAATTTAAAAGTAAGCCATCAATAAGCTAATATTCAATTTTAAATGCTTGGAATTAAACTCACTAATACGGAGTTTGTCGCGTTGTCTACTTAAAAGACTATGCACATATTTAAGAGCTCGGGTCCAATAGCCATCTGCACTTCTGTTAGATTACATATATCTGAATCATTTGCACTTAATAGTTATACAGCTACAAAATAAAGCCTTCGCGATAGTAATATAATCATATTACAGGCAAAGCAATTATCTTAGCGCGGTTTTGCACATATTGATTGCAAGTCTACGTAAGCGAACAATGAATTAATAACCCCTAGTATTGCGCTCCCATGCATATCTTATGAGTACACTGTTAATATTTACTACTGTGAGATATGGTTTTATGAATCTTTGTGTTCTGTGTGCCCATTGTTTGAATATTTGTAAAGACACCAACGATACAGGAATTATTGCTAGTGCGAGAGATGTCTAAAAAAAACAATAGCAAAGTCAGTCTCAGTCTAAAAGTTGTTATCGCATTTTCGCGAGAACGAAGAACGATTGCGAAGTGCATAGGTTTGATTGGTTTGTATAATTTAATAACAATACTATAAGAGATGGTGATATTACTTCATCCAATCATAGTCACACACATGTATTTCTCAAAAGGGATAGGCAACATTGTACAACGCTAGTTACACCACCTATGGTTTTAGGTTATTTTAGGATTACTGCCGTTTAACGTGTTGCTAGTGAGAATTTCTTGAGAGAAATTCTTATTAAAACTTCTCCCGTATCAGAAATAAAAACCGAAACCTCATGCATAGTAGTCATATCATGAGTGATTAATTAACCCATTCACAGTCCCGTGATAGACACAATAGAAAATCAATTGTTATGTACCATATGTGGCTCATCGGACAGGGAACGTGTTAAAGTCAATGTCAAATGCCGTACAAAATCGCTGATGCTGACTTAAAGCATCTGTTTACCCTAAGAAAAATTGAATTCTTTGAGAATAGCTCTTCAGTAAATCAAACAAGCCAAAAGGATTCTCTCGACTAACATTCAATTTGGCGATGTTTACGGATCACTACCGATAACACACGCTCCATAGTTCTTCCAAAACGAAAGAATTGATTTTAGTCGAGCGAACGCATCGAACGAATATATTTCCCGTTTATCTAGAGCTATAAAATGACAATTTAAACTTACAGGTATACACAAATATAAATGCAAAAAGCTATATAGGTAATTTATTTATCGGTTTCATGGATTATAAAAGAGGGAGACAAAACTATTTTAATTAGATTTGAATTGGGCCCGCAATATTCCGATTGGAAAATAATTGGGTTATTGTCATTGTTAATATGTCAAACCGAGGTCACTAGTTTTGAATCTGGACTAGCATCTATTGATATAAAACTCCGAATCCAGCAAAAAAGTAAGCATATCATGACATTGCAGTCATAAATATGAGTGTACGTATAGCATAGAGGTTTTGGTAGTCGTATCGCCACTGCTGTTACGATACCGAGTGGTATTATCTTATATTCCCACACGCGACAAAAAAATCTGTGATGCAAAATATTTTTTCAGTCTTGTTGTTCTTTTTGGCCGTTGTTTAATTGTTTGTTAAGGTCCTAGCGTGAGCGTAGTATTTTCTTAATGTCAAATTCAGTTCAATATAGCAAGTATTTTGCTCGACATAATGGTAATTAAAATAAATTAATGAATACGTTATTTATCTCGTAATGGTAAACATGTTGAATGATTAATAGCATAATCTCCAAGCAGACAAACTTAAGTATTTAACGAGCTTAAATAGGCACAATAAGCCCTTAAGGATTAAGCTAACTGAAGAATAGTTCGATCCCACCAAAAACATTCTGTAAAAAACTAGCCAAGTCTCGATGGAGCTGCTTGTTTATCTCTAAAAAGTAATGAAATCTAGACAAAGTCGTGCCATGTCTAAGGTTCCTTACTGCGATTTCTTTATTATCTTGTTATCTATAAAACGTGAGGTAGATACGGGGTCAAGAGCAACCAATTCACTGATTGTTTTATTAGCCATTTCAACGCCATTTACTTGCTTGATGTACTCTCCCAAATCCTCACACATCCACTCAGAGGGACTCATGGTAAGAAACCAAGTTGCTGGACCGTAACTAACTGTAAATTAAACCTAGAAAACTAAGAGTACTAAATAACTAACAATTAAATAAAGTATTCAATTAAAACTTCTTTTAAATCTAATAATTAAGTAATAATCAGTAATCCGTCACTAATCATAAAATTCCTAACCTATTCAAATGTTCGAATTGTTATAATAAATAACAACCTGCTAATTAACCTTAGCAAACCTCACGAAATAATAAGCGAAATCAACGAAATGCAAATAATCCCTCCTAATCCCTAGCAAACGTTTTCAAACGCAGTAGAAGAATGTCGTAAACGACTGTAACGCCGCCGGTTGCCACTTCGCCATATAAGGTTATCGGAAAAACAAACGTAAGCGCGTTTTAAAATACAGTCAGCGCCATCTAGCGACGTGTGCGGGGGGGGGGGGGGGTATCACCGCCACTCTTAGTCCAATGCATTATATTTTGACCAAATTTGAGCGAAATTAATTAATATTTTAGTGTAATTTGTTTATTTAATTTGTGTAATGTTCGAATAGAATAAAGTTAATCGTTCGACTATTTCTTCTTGTAAACTTGTAAGTATAAGTATAAAAGCCAGTCTAGTCTTATCCAGAGTTTTCCTTTAATTTTATTTATATGCGTATTAAAAGCAGAAGGGGAGGCATTCGCCGAGCAGTGGGACGCTATAGGCTAGATTAAATTAGAAGATGTGTCCCACTACGCTGGATTTTTGCAATGTCAGTCGATTTTTTTTTGTACCAATAGTAGAAGGGGGCTGAGGGTTCTTCATCAAATACTTCAGACCTTCGATTTTTGACATCAAATGAAGCGGCCCACCAAGTTGAATATTTTTAGTAAAGGCGGTATGTCGATCTCTAATAGTTTGGTTGGGCTCTTGTGTTTCTAATCAGGGTCACCAGGTACTCCAGATCTTCGATTATCCTAGTTTTTATAGTTTTCCCTTTATGTGGCCATTAAACCCTAACTCTGTACCAGATTTCAGCTCTCTGAGTTTATGGGAAGTACTAGTTTTATTCTGATGATCATGAGTGAGTGATTGTCATAAATGCGAAACTTTGCTTTCGCTTAACTTCGGAACTAAATGACCTACAGACTTGAAATTTTGGATTTTAAGTATGTGATATAGCTTACTGGATGACGAAAAGTTCTCAAATAGGGGCCTGAAAATGCGGCGAAATGGTTCCAGTAAAGGATGGTACGGCAGTGTTTGCTTCGCGCTCGACTTGGCGGGGGCACTGCCGTGCCCCCGATATTTCGTAGAAATAATAGATTCCAATGAAATGTCAGATAATATTAAATGTACAGTAGTTCTATACGAAAATAGACTCATTAATAAAAGCCAAAAATAGATATGCTCGAAATTGTATTTTAACAGCAAGAGGAGTCTCTGTCCCCTATTTAGTAATATAGTAGTAGCCCAATGGCTAAGCCATATCATTTTCGATCAAGAGGTCGTGATTTGAAATACCATCCATTGTACCTACTCCCAACGGGAACAAATTCCTTAAACAAGCATTTTAACTTTACTCGAGAAAAACAAGTAATTTGTAACGAAAATAGTAAGTATTTAAAAAATGTATTAAAATGGCCTGTTTGATTCATAAACTTAATTGTTTACGCCTTTGTATCAAATCAGTGTAAAAATATACTAATGAAACACTACAGTATTATGTTACTGAAGAACGTATTCGTTGTTTGAATGTTTGCAAAGTCCTGACACAGGATTTATTATTAGTGTAGGAGTTGCCTTTTGTAAATAAAGAAGAAATCGTCTCTTCGGGATATATTTATAAACTAATGTAACAGTGTCGCTCCTTTTTATTTAAACTTTAATTAATCACCGTACCTTGTTACTACGGAGCTGTGAAACAATACAGCTAATCGTTGTTCCTAAACGTTGTTTGTACAGTACACTCAATAAGGCGAATCTCACCGACCGGTGCAACGACTGCACAAGTTCAATTCCAGCTTTCTGATGTCTTTTTTATTTCTCTTTTTAAAATTCTATACAAATCTGCGTCGAGGTGACGGCCATTGGAAAATGTGCAGTAAAGTCCGACCAAGTTTTGTACGACCAAACTTTTAATTATTGATTTGGAAAAGTTTTCATTTTGTGCCAGCGCGAACTTTTAAAACACATAAAATTGTGGTTTTATTTACGTTTTAACTTGGGCTTATAACGAAATCGCTGTTTTTGTATTTTGAAATTCAAGTACTTTAATTGCTTGTTTTGATAGGTATTGTAAACAAAAATTATTAAGGATTTTCCTTGCTTAAATATAGATTTTCTCTTTCTTCTTTATACTTAATTCCTGAACCACATAATATTGTTTTGTTGTCTTACGTTTACGAGAAATTGATGTTCAAATGCTATATATAAATTGCACCACGGAGTTATGGTATAAGCCGCGCTAAAATGCCATACTTCATTATACAAATTAGAACATACTAGCGGTCGCCTAGTGCTCGAAATTCGACCAAAGTTTGCCTTTAAGATATTGCTGATATAATGTCAACATTATATATTGATATATGTAACCATAGTTACGCGCTTCGACTGCGTGTGTCAAATGCATGGTTGTATGCGTGTAGTGTTTTTTCATTAATTTAATGTATTTCTAATGCATATTTTATATAAATATTAGCATTCGTCACTTCTTATCTGTATAAACTATAAGTGTGCGAAATTTCACACTCCTCCGTCCGCCCAATTTTCGTAAAAAGGGATTCAAAGTTTTCGCTTCACGTATTAATATATAGATAGTTAATACATCCAAAGTCACACGCCTGTATTCCCGAAGGGTTAGGCAGAGGTGTATTACATTCAACTTTAACCAGCTACATTTATAGTTCCCACGTAATAAGGGGCAAGCCTATTATCGCAAGAGCAAACCCAGACTCCGTGCTGCTATTAAGAATATGTTTTTTATTTAAAAGAAAACCCAAAAAGGTATCATTCTAGAAGACATCTAATTTCCTTTTAATTGGATATAATATATAGTAATAAGCAATGAGGGAGCAGAGATCTAAATGTTTATATCGAGTTTTAAATAATTACACTGTGTATCCTAACTTAATATCATAAGTGTGAATATGAGTCTGTTTGTTAGTTTGTTACATTTTCACTCCTTAACTGCTCGACTGATCGCTATGAAATTCCGCATTCACATTGTTATGAGCACAGAAAAAGACACATAATTTCTTTCTCCATAAAAATCTTTTTCCAAGCGAAGCCGTGGTCAAACTTGTAGACAATAAATTATTGTATCTTCATGTTTGTGCTACTAACTCGTATTCAAGGCGCAAGCTGAAGGACGTTATCGAATGTTTTTATAGTATGAGGAAAAATATGTTGGTAATCAATTTTGTTAGGCAATCTCGATATATGTTGACTTTAACGGACGATAGTTTATTTTTTATTATACCTCGAAGAACACTAAGACAAGATTTATTTACATCGTAATATATTTGTTTACGTGTTTGATAAACTAACAGACGTTTTAATTCATAGTAATTGTGATGATTTCCTCTGGACCGATATCCAGTAAACGATGATTAATTTCCACTTAGACATCTACGCAAGATATACTACAGTGTACAAATGCGTGTGCAACCACAATTGCCAATAAAATCAATTTCCTCACACTTATAGTCCGATAAGACGACTATCCGGAAAAATCGGAGATTGAGAGCAGAAACAGATATTTTTCGTTCTTTCCGAGGCGCGACTTCCTAGTTCTGGACAATTATTGAGAATTTCATGACAGAAATCCTAAATAATTTTTGTTTAGCCCAAACTGTGAACCAATCCTAAGATCTCATGCACAGCAGTCACGTCTAGATCAACTTTAATTTATACTTAATGTGACAAATTGAAGGCTACTATCTGATATCTATTTGTCATTTTCAAATTCAAATTAAAGGGCATCGCATTGAAATGGAGATATTGTAACCCCAATAGGTTATGTCGACAATATAAATCAAAAGGAGTATGTTTCAATATTCGAGAATACTAGAAACATATGCCACTTATTTATAGCATTCTACAAGCTACAACTATCTAATAACATTTAAGACATTTTAGACTGAATAAAAAGTATTGGAGAAAATTTTGGCAATCTATAAAACTCTAGGCTCAGCTCATGAACTATACGACTTCTTACCGTCAGGTGGAGTATAGTCATATTGATTCTAGAAATCCCAACTTTATTTTCCGATCATCATTTTCCGTGTACCTCTGTAAATGGTTTGCCGTTTTATCTTTCGTCTGCTTTTTACCTTTTCGACAATGTTAGAAAGTAGAGCGAATGAACTGCGAACGGTGGATTTATTTATAGTGTTACCAAAGCCGAGGTAAGCCGCTGTAATCCTGCCAATACAAAGCTAGCTCCCACAGACTAGATTAATGTGGTTACCGTATTTTGGACGCTTCGTGAACTTATTGAAAGTCGGGGTAGATTGAGACGTATTGTGGATGACATCTTGGCTATATGTACTGTTAAGCATGTAGATAGCTCTCGTTTATATTATCTCGCCAATTATTCTACATATTGTCTTTCATTTACACGAATATTATACATTGAAATTAAACTACTTTATACGGATTTTGTCGCATTGTTAATTTTGAAATATTTTTAAACTAAACAACGCGACAAAATCCGTAGGAAGTGGTTTAACTTTGTTGTTATTTTTTCTGTTTAAATAATTTGTTTATATATATTGTGTAAATAATATAGTTACGTAAGATAAGTGCAGAAGAAAAATATTGATGGATAAAAATGTTAAAATCTACAATCTCTTTTTACGTAGCGAAATTCCGAACAGAAGTCAATATGTTTCATTCAGAGCTACTCACCCGTGCAATGTTTCAAACGGACGCAAACCAATCTATTTAAATAAGAAAAGTTTACCGTTATTTTAAATTATAACAATATCTTCGTTCACTCACTCCTAAAAATATAGCGTGGAAACTTTAAGTTAAGATAGTACATCAATCCACAAAATTCAACTTAATAAATTTTTATCTATCTTTTCCATAAAATATTTACAAAGATTGGACCACATTAATATTATAATAATAATGATAATAAGGACTGATTTTATTCTTCTAGCGGTCGCCAAGTAGTCGAAATTTAACTGTAATTATATTTTTATATTCTTTTGGTTTTTTGTTCTTTGTCCCTATACAAACTTCAACTATATCAAATCTTACACTACTCGGTGTGCGCAATATCGTAACAGATAAACCCATGAAACACCTAGCAGTTTTTCTTCACGTATGCATGTACAAGTACTATACATGTACAAATACTATATCAAGAGAATGCATTTAACATTACACTAGAACGTAATGTACAGTTGTGTTCGACCTAAATCATAGCTGAAGAATGGTAAGTCTAATTCTTGACAAAAATTCCACTAACACTGCTTGACCGGGTATCGAACTTGATACCTTATGTACAGATCTTGCTTTCACTATCGGCAAGCCATACATAGTACGAGACAGAGTACTGAATGTATAAATAAAATAACTGTAAGTACATTACAACAATGTCACCTCAATATTTTATACTTACGACCTCAATTGTGTAACTCAATTGTGCTGAATTATTATTTAATATTTTACTTATGACTAAGTAAAATATTAAATAATAATTAATAATAATATTTATTTTTACACGTTTGTATATATGTATGCTTACACATACTTAATATTATAATAAGTATAAATACTCTCGTTAAGATCAAATAAACAAGCATTTTGAACACGCAATCGTAGTTTTCACTACATAACCATCAAACGTAAAATTACGCTGATTATGTCAAAATGGAACTGCACTTTTCCGTTAGGTTGCTGTTTGTTGTACAATTTGTGCCTACTATTAAGTAATTGCCTTACTGTTTCCACGTTTGGACTAAAACTCTGGGCCTCAAGTTTAGGTGGCTTCTGGTGAAATCGGAAGTTAACTTCTTTTGAATTAAACGTAACCTAAAAGTAATTAAAAAATATTAAACTGAGTTAAAAATAAATTAACTATATCTTATGAAATATGTAATAGTTTTATATATTTATACTTAAACTATATATATATAACCCATAAAAAAACGATATCATAAGAAGATATGAAACAAATAAGAGACCAACATTACATTTTTTCGAATTTTCTTTTTTAATTTTGCTATGTAA
This sequence comes from Catocala sponsa, assembly GCA_963564715.1. Classification (NCBI taxonomy): domain Eukaryota; kingdom Metazoa; phylum Arthropoda; class Insecta; order Lepidoptera; family Erebidae; genus Catocala; species Catocala sponsa. Next base: position 9,445,214 of record OY751345.1, on the reverse strand, counting down.
TTGCTAACTTAAAGTTCTTAGGCCGCCTTAAAAACTATAACAATATATAAAATATAACACGACTATATTTTCTATTTTACAACTATTTTATACGATTATCAAAATCGAAAAACGAATCGATACGATCTGGTTGCCTATGTGTTTTTTATATCAGAAAAAATAACAAGATCTACTGAATAATTATTAAAATTTTCTGACGTTAACAATAGACATTATTGGACCTAGATTACATAAAGCCATGATGAATATCAATAAATCTTCGATAATTATTCGATATGTTTTGCTTTAATTGATTGAGTTGTTTGTCTATACTAATATTATAATGAGGAAAGATTTGATTGTTTGTTTGCATTGAATAGGCTCCGAAACTACTGGACTGATTTGAAATATTATTTCACTATCCCCGGGTGACATAGGCTATACTATATTTTCAAAAAAATTTGGGATCCTTACTAAAACTCCAATAATGTAACCCAAGGTGTAAAAAATTCCTTACATCGCGTGCGCTGCGAAAATTTTATTGATGATAGAACAAAATAATGTACTACGACTTTTCAGAACACATCATTATCTACAAAAAGTGTCGCGACAGCATATGTCTAACTATTATAGTTATGTCACAATAAGTGTTCTTTTATTTAAAACTAGCAACCTGCCTCGGCTTCGCACGGGTTCTTTACAGAAAATATATAAAATTGTAACAAATTCATCATCTTCTACTATTTCCTCATCCTCTTGTCGTCCTCTCTTCTCTACAAGTCGTTGCTCACTTTCTTTATTCTTCATCGTCTCATTTAAAGTCACATTAAGTTGTTGCTCACTCTCAAATAATGGTTCCTGCTCCATTTCGACACTGCCACTTGAGTCACTGAGATCCAGCTCATCATGTATGTCAGTCATTTATGAATAACATAAAATAATTAATTATCATAATTTTAATGTGAGTAGTAAAATAAAATAACGCGTTGTTATTCAGCGATGTGGCTATACGTGTGCGTTCGACTCGACTGCTCGCGCGCCACTGAAATAACACTCCTCAATCAATACATTTGTTGTCTAAAACATACATATCTTATGCCTACTATCATTGAAGCGTTAAGCAAAAGTGATCTATAATCTTAAGTGCTACGTAACAGGAGACAAGTTTATAGTCATTTATCGTTCACAGATGCAGACTTCAAGAATCGTTTACCATTTAAATCCAAATAACCTTTGGCTGACTTAGCAATTGAACCCGAGACCTCATGCTCAACAATTAGATTCATTACCGCTGCAGCACCGATGCAGTTAGAATATAACTTTTAACAATTTTAACTATCTGCACTACTCTGGATTTTGACAACGGCGATAGCCTAATGAGGAGACCATTGAACGCAGAAACGCTGAGTTCGATTCCAAGAGACACACAGATGACAATTCCTTTCAGTCGTTGACTTTTGCAAAACAGCGCTCAAGGGACCGACACTTCTGACAATTTACTATTAATAAGACTCACCCCTATTTGCATTAAGTTAATGCCATTAACTCCTGCTAGATTTCCTTCCACTACAGTTTATTTGCACACTAATATATCGCAATGTTAATGCAACAATTTTGTTGCTATGTAATACATTAGATTTTGTCCGCGGCTTTTCTCGCGTTAATGTAGATTTTATCAATAAATTCTATCCCTCGAGATCAGTACTTTTTTGTGGACATGAGGTACCCTATTTCCATTTCTGTACCCCTGGCAATGTGTATGCGAAATGTCATGATGATCAGTCAAGTAATTAAGGTGTGAAAACGTAACAAATAAACTCACAATCGTATTTAAAATATATTGTTTTAAAAAATATACTGTTCCTAAAGGATATAAATTTATTGACAAAATCTACATTACCGCGAACGAAGCCGCGTAAAAAATCTACATACAAATCAAGGGCGCCACTTGTATATTGCAGGGCTTTTATTTTATCACATTACCATATTTAAGACGGTTCACTTTACTTAAAACCGTCTCGGTACTAGGAACGTGGATAGACTGTATATCTGATCAGATATATCAGTCATTGTTATGAATAGGCTATGATAAAAAGAGGCACATTTTTGCCCCTAAATATTGGTTTCGCTATTTGCGATAAAAGTTTTTATCACAAACACAGTCTAACGCTTAAGTGCCATAAGGGTCTAGGCAGAACTATACACCCACATTTCATTAGCTATAGTTTAAGTAGAAGCAAGCCTATTGCTGTAATCCTTATTACAATGAATTTAATCATTGGATTTTGGTTACGAAGGCACCACCAAGCTAACAGTAGTCAACACGTGACCTCGATCTATGTAAGTTGGTCAAAACTTCGGGTAAGTAAAGGGGTAAGTATGATCATCCATCTTAGTCTCCACGTGAGCATGGCTGCAGTAAAGCAACCGAAACGTCGGGGAAAAGTGTAAACTCAAATATAAATACCTAGTTTTAATTAATTTATATATCTTAAATTGTAGTAAAGTTCAATAATAGTAGTGTTAACTTGTGTTTTGAAATAAACAACACGACAAAATTCGTATAAAGTATTTTAATATTTTAATTTACAAATTTTTAAGCTAATTAAATTATTGAAATTTCAATATGATTCTTTCATGATTTATCACATTTTAGCTTAATCTGAATAAATGTAATCTGGCTCTTACGATCTCCGCTAATCAGACAAGAGGCCCTCATTAGCAGTATATCGCAGTCACTTAACGTTCATTTTCAAGGGAGGGTCTACCATTTGTTATCTTAATTATGTATGTAACCTCAATATATTATATTTTCAAACTTTTTATGCATATTTATTAACGAGTAGCGTAATGTGTGGTTTTAATTTAGAGTAATCTATAGGTACTATTATTATAAACTGGAGATAATTTTATTGTAAGTAACTTTATCAGGAGCTTAGAAAAATAAAATAATCGTATGGTTATGTATCTGAGTAAATAATTAATGAGGCGCTCATAGCCAGTTGCACTCACTGATCGGTAAACGATTAGCGAGGTTAAGCAACGTTGGGTGCGGTCAGTCTATATATGGGTGACCGCTTAGTGGTATTTCATCTGAGCGTCTCCGAGTGTCGGAGGGCACGTAAAAAGTCTGTCCGGTTGTTGTCAAATTCACAGCAGTCGTTAAGTCAGAGACCTACGGGCGGCTTAAACAAATTTGACAACAGGTGGGCCACTAACCACACGAAAAGAAGAAGAATTTTTGATTTAAAAAAGAGGCCATTAGTTTCTTGCCAGGTTCTTCTTACGAGAGCTCTCCTCCAGGCAAAGGCTTTATTTAATTTAAAAAAAATATTTATCTTTTGCGCTATTATAATAATTTACGTTTAATATAAAAGTTAATTGACGTTTTGAAGAAGTATTAAAATATTTTAATGGAAATAAATAAGAAATAGCCATGACTTATATACAGATCTGAGGTTATATGTATTTGGACTTGAACTTTTTTTTGATAAGTGAAAGAGTTTTCGAATAGTGATTTGAAGAACTCTTTCACTATTTAACCGGTACATTAATTACAGAGGGACATGCACTTTCTGCTATAATGTAACCTAGTCCATCTGGAATACCATTGACATTTTTGGTATGTTTACCTGAGGCTGATGTGTATTATGTAATCTTATTGTTTTTGATACAAAACGATGCAAGCAAAACTGTGAACAATCTCAATAGAGGTAAGCTTTACTTCGAACGTGGTCAACAATAAAATTTGTGCTTTATATTTAGACCACACGTGTCGTGGCCTTTGCACTCAATCTCTCTGAGTCCGCAAATATCTCGCCCAACCGTTTGGATGGGCTAGGTTGAAGTCGTTCGAGCAGCAAAGAGAATTTGAGTCGCTTTGCGCGTTCTATTGTCACGTGTGTATAACGCGATATCACAGTTGAGTTAATTCGTTCTATATGGGGACATTCTTGTCCAGTACGGTGCGCTTTCAGCAATCATTTCTCTGAACTGAACTATAAAAGATTTATATTTAATTCCTTTTTGAAAACAGCGATGGCCCAGTGGGAGACCGTTGAACTGCCACGCTGAGATCTCGTGTTTGACCCCAAAGCACTGCCCTCTTACTTTTCAAAATTATGTGCGTATTAAAAAGTTAATTGTCGCTTGCTTTAGCGGTAAAGGAAAATATCGTCAGGATACCTGCATGTCTGAGAGTTCTCTATAATTTTCTCAAAGGTATGTGATGTCTGCACTGGACCAGGGTAGTGAATTATGGCCTAATCTTTCTCACACTGAGAAGAGGTATGGACCCCATTGCTGGCTATGGACCCATATTATAATACAATCGCTCGCTTAAACTATTAAAGAAACTATCGTGAGGTTACCTGCATACCTGAAAGCCCTCCATATTGTTTTCAATCATGTGTGAATTCTGTCTACCCTCACTAAGCGCGCGTGCCGAACTATGTCTTTTTTACAATGAGAAGATACCCATTTACCACTTACTTTATATATATAAAAAGACTTCAGTCGCACTAGTAATACATCCTGTATAGCAGGGATTTACAAACGCATAAGAAACAACGGACACAAATAATAATACCCAGATACGGAACAACTATTTGTAAATCACACTAACTTTAGTCGCATATGGGGATGTCACCTATATCTCTCGGCGCAGTGGCCAAGGCAAATGTGAAATCATCACTTTTAAATGCTGTTATTTTTATTTATTATAATACATAATTATATGTATTAATTTTCTATTATTTTTATTTATTTTAGATTAATATTGTTAGTAATATAATTATACAACACCTTATTTAATATTATGAATTGCAATACAAAAAGTATAGTATAAAAGAGTGACCGCTAGATCTTGTAGGTAGGTACGTTTTCATAGATTCTTTGCCTCAACTTAGCAACTAACATACATAACTCAGTAACTTCATTAAACTCTCTAACTCATTAGCGTTGGCATTCATAAGTGTTACTTTTGAACTAAATGAATAAATGATTTTTGACTTTGATTTTGACGACATACAATAATTAGCGTTGTGTTAACTAGGCTATATGAGAGACTGAAAATTGAGAGCGAAATGAAGTTTTATGTAGGTAATATCTTTTGCATACAGTTTGTCTGCGGCTTTCACAGCCAAATATCGTTAAAATATACGATGTTTTCACGATAAAACTTTAATAAAGCTTCGTGCATTGTGTTAGTAGGTACACTTTATGAGGCTTTCAAAGAAAATATTGTGTGAGCTTTCACACTATTAAAAATTTATTAAAAATTCTCCATTACGACGTTGTCGCTTTTTGTAAGTGTATCTTCTTGTAGTTTTTGATATTTTTGCTGCGTGGTACTTGCATGGCAGTAGTCATTTCGGTACATTATTTTTATGGCTTTGACTTGAAGTGCCTGTGAAGGAGAAGTCCTACGAAATCAACGATTAATCTACATAATAACTTTACATAGAACTACTAAAGGAGACACAATATATACCTAGCTTCGATAAATACAAATGTAAATACAAATGTGTATTTAGTATTATTCTTATGAGCTCATAAGAATAATACTAAATATCCATATTATACTAATCAACCCTCATGTCAAATAAATCATAATAAAAACGCATAGTAATATATTTAAAGTCTTATAAGCTAGTCCATTATTATTATGGCAACCAAAATATAACTAAAATGTGTACACACACAACTCAAAAAGATGGCATGATGTATAACATTTTAGGTACATATATAATTATATATACCTAAAATATTAAGAAATGTTTTACTACTTGAAGTCTATTTGTAACACATGCAGCATATATCCAACATGACTCTACAAGTGTCTCTGAGAACAAACAGCAAAATCCTAACAATAAGTTTATTTATTTATAAGTCGCAAACTTTTATTTTATTTGTGTGTAACCCTCGTCATCGCTGTCCCTCGGCGATGTACTGACAAATGTGTGACAGCACCCTGGGACATGTTACTGTACACTATTTGTATATATAAAGACATGAGAGTGACATTCAAATATGTTTTCGATTGTTGGGCCACTTACAGTTAATATCTGCGTACAAATTTAATATAAGAATTTAATTTAATATGCCTTGATGATACAGGTCTCTAGGTACATCCCCAGCTCGGGCAAATTGTTATTGGGTATTAATCGGCAATAGGCCAACATAGAACTTAAAAACAATTCTGGGAAAAGTGGTGTAGTACATCTCTGCCTAACCTTTCAGTAATACAGGCGTGAAATGTATGCATGTAACCAGTAACAATGCATAAATAAACATTCGAATCTTGAATCGTCGATTTTTCGATTATTACGACGTTTTATAAAGGCCAATTCATTCGCGACACGACTGCGATTATCACGTGCGATTATATCTGTAAACGCGTTGTATTAGGGATTCAAAAACGATCGTTTGATTAAAAATAATCTTATCCCCTAATTTTAATAGTTAAAATTTACTATACTAATATTCATAATTGGATACAACTAAAATCACACTTATTTAATTTCAACCAGCTAGAATTGTTTTAGTATCGTATATTTCATGTACACGATGCAAGTAATATGTGCACATTGAGGTAGTTTCTCGTAGACAATCAACGTGTGACATATTTGTGCTATAAGCCTGCAGGCTTAATCATACATGATTAACTCGTGCATGTGCATCAGAAGCACCTGCTATCTAGTCGATCGGCCTCGACGTGGCATTGTGGTGTAGCCAGTCCAACTCGATCGATACGTATTTTTTGTTACATCAAATAATCCCATTGGTTTCACTTTGTTCGACCTTGAAGATGCTCCTCCATCTACACGATCGGTTTCAATTACTCAAACTAGTTGTCATCTCAGTGATGCTGTATGTAATGTGCCTTAAGATAGTATCGATCGATAATTATCGATATCAATCGATACCGGTAGGATAGTATCATAAAATTCAGGTCGTACCCACTGATTAAGTACCGTAGTGATGTATGACCGCTCTTATCGATTGAGATATATTGTATCGATTGGAGAAGACGATCGGTGCCGATCAACCAGGCAGAGAAGCTCCTGAGGTAATTGCTCGGTAATCTATTTATAAAGTAAGACATTTATCGGGCATTTATTCGCTAAACGCCTTTCGCGTGTTAAGAATTATTGCAGATAGGTATACGAGTATACTACAGACCGTAAATCCAGAAAGTGTTAAGAACGGAAAACATGAACTGGACAACTGCACTAAGCAAGCTAAAATCCTACTTATTTACCTTGCAATCATGAGAAATGGGTTGACTAAATGTGTGAACAGCCGAGTAACTTTTACGTTTATGTTTATCCGCTCGGACGGCAGTCGTTTTGTTTAAAAAGAGGGATAATATGATTCATATATTACAAACCGGTTATATTATTAGCTGGTTCCATTTAATTTAAGTTATAAATTGAACTATTAGGTACTAGCTTTTACTCACGCTGCCAGTCCCAGGTTCATAGAAATATAAGTATCCACGGGAACCGTGCATGTTTTTTTCGGGATAAAGAGTAGTCCTTCTTGTTCTTAGGTCCGTATAATATGTATAAACTTTATGCAAAAAAACATGTCACTCAGTTTCTACGTGAAAAAGGACAAGCCAACAAAAAAACATACATATTTTGCATTTATGTTTTAAAGTATGTTTATGTACAGGTTTTAGAACGTTTCAGGCAGGGTGCGCAAGTATTGTTCACAAATAAACTAACGCTGGAATAGCAGTTCACTGTTTGTATTTGGCAGATGTTTTTTCAATTTATACGTAATACGTTATTTTTACAGCAATAGCCTAGTGAGATACCGTTGGACTGCCAGGAAGAAGTCTCGAGTTCGATCCCAAGAAGCGAATCTCTGACTTATTGAAATTATGTGCATACACGTATTAAATTGCTCGCTCTAACGGTTCTCGAAGATATATGAAGTACATATATAATATTATATAATATGATATATATTATATATATAATATGTGAAGTCTGAACTCGCACTCGGCTAGGCGTGGTGGATTGCGGCCTAACTTTTCTCACACTGAGAAGAAGCTCATGCCCAACAGTGGGACATTTTAATACAGGACTGATTTTAAACCACGTTATTTTATCAAAGTCGTTATGGTTTTTAACTTATGGACATAAAGCAAAAAAATTTAACAAATTTAAAAAATCATGTTGTTATCTGCATCGAGGTCAATCGTATCGAACAATATTTGTAAAAGAGTATCTAAAAATTTGACTGAAATCATTATCTTGGACTGCCTTGCGCGAAGCGGGAGGTTTTATTGGAATATTGTAAAAAATCGTATCCGACGATACACCAGTAAGCCTACATGAAATGGAAATGTCAAAGTTTCGGGCCGACTAGGGCTGTCCGTACTGTGAAACACATGATTTCCAAAATTCATCCTAGGTACATAACCTGTTGATAACCTAAACCCTTTCAAGAGGTAGTCCTATTATTATTATTATCATTAAGTATATAGACTCAACCATGTCTCGATATTACAAAATTAATTAAGATCTAAATAAACCTCTTTACATAATCTATTTATGTGACGATATTCTCAAGTGTACCCGCAGTCGTAGCACATAATACAATATGCATTATTCACTCACAGCGCCCATCTGTGCCAATCTCTCTCTATTCCTGCCTGAACGCGTCGTATCCTCGTTTACAACGAAGAAAAGCGTTGCATTTCTTATTCCAGTTGCATGCCCGGTATTTACATGCACTATATCTTTGTTAATGCATTTGAACATGTAAAAAGAAGAGATTGTGAAATGCATAAGATTTTCTTATAGATACAGTATCAATAGCTGTAAGCAGAATTTTAACTAAGACTATAAATGCGAAGGTGAATTAGTTTGTCACGCTTTAACAACTTCATGAAATTTCGCAGACACGTTGCCAGGTACTCTATGCCCTTTTCTGTATAAAAGGGCATAGAGTACCTTTCGTTCAGAAAAAATATTGTTCTCGAGAGACAGCTATTCTATTATAAATGTTGAAACTAATAGTAAATTTGTGTCGAGTTCTTGTACAAGGCATAAAATATTGGTTTGCTGAAGTTAGATATTTTTATTCTGCGGCAAGGCTGAGGTATCATTTCTAACGGTGTATCTGCCATCCTTCTGATGTAGATTCGTAGTGGCCATGTTTGTTATTGAAATAATACAGCTGGATTACTTTAAATTGTATTTGGTAATGATTTATCACAGCAGAGAGAAAACGATGACTTATTCTGTCCGTGGCTGATATGTGCGGATGGCATGCTGGTTAAAGTATTTGCCACTGCGCTGAGGTTGGGTTCAATCCGCACTCATAAAACTTGTGTGGTCCGAAAATAGTTGTTTCGAGTCTGGGTATTCTTTTTTTCCGTTGTTTGAATGCTCGTAAAGTCCCCTGCGACACAGGAATAATTTCTAGCGCGGGGTATTCAGTTAGAGATGCAAAAATATATAGATATATAGCAATGGGCCCTAGATTACACCTTGTCCTAAAATGGCCATGTCAAATCCCCGAGACACCTTCAACTCAAGGTGTTAATCATGCTGATACAATAATAAATCTGCTGATTAAAATAATCGACATTAATTAACAATATTGAAACAAGTGAAAAGGTTAACATTATATATGATCGCGTTAATACCCTTTACGAATAATATGTATATTATGCAACACTAAGTTTAAAGTTAATATTGGATAATCCAAAATTATCTGCTACTGTCGGTCACGCACCGTGCATTTGTAAAAGTATATCTTGCCTCACAATATTTTAGTAATTCAGATCTCGGATAGCAAGCGTCACATCCTACAATTTAGTTTTCGTTTAGTAAAATAATATTTAATTGTAATGTAAAACCAAAACAAACATGAACAAATCTCGTTACAACAATAAATACAAATATTTACCCATTATTGACACCAATAGAACTTAAATTACTGCAAGAGAATTTGAAATAGAAACTATAGTTAATAACAAATGCTTTAAATGCAGTTATAATATGTATCGGATTTAGTTTATAATAAAAACCCCATCTCTAATAATAAAAGCAAGCATTGCAGAAGAAATTACGAAACCGCATCACATCGCTGCAACGCCGCGATTTTTTAAATCGTATATGCAGCTCACACTACTATATTTTGTGTATCACATGCATTTTCACTGTTCGTGTAATAAAGGTTTCTCAGAAGTGAATTGCGCAAAGAGCCCGTCGTATTAAAGGATCTCTAACAAAACGCCGCACCTGCCGGTAAGCAAGCTTATAGCACTGAACGCTTTATTTTGCACCGTTGTTTTCTCATTTTCCTTCTCATTTACGGAACAAAAGGTCGCCCATTCCTTTATATACTATATGTAATACAATCTCCTCGAAATTACGCATATAGGACAATCCACTGCGGATTGCTGACGACAATTTTGAGTATTTGGCCTTGTTACAAGCACATTATATTATGTATGCATTCGTTTTTTTCTATTATTTTTATTTTGCGTAGGTTTGGTGGAAAATGGCTAACATAGAGCTGCATTGTTCTGAGTTGTTGATAATAATGCATTGTATCTAATATTATGTACATGCATTGAAATTAAATTATTTAAAAATGTTTTAATGTGGTTTAGTTTGCTTAACAATTTTAGTATTTTTTTAAACTTATTCATAATCTCTCACAATTTTTTATCTCAAAGATGTAGTATAATCAGCCATTGGTTGTAAGAATATATGTAATTATTGTATTATTAAGAATATATGTAATTATTGTATTAAGGACAATATATGATTATTATATTCAATGCATTTCAAAATCAGATTGAAAAATATACCAAAACATATTTAGGTATATTTTTTACAATTAATATTATTGCTTAAAGTGAATGCTTTATACAGCAATACTGAAAAGCTTTGTTAACACGTTCGCTAATTCGCTGACAGTGAGCACTTTCCCTGACATCACAAAAAGGCAGTGAAATTCTCCATAAAAAATTATAAACGTCTCTGGACGTAGTCTCGTGTTGGATATATGTTTGCTTATCTAAATGCGACACTTTTTTTTTTTTTTTTTTTTTTTTACGTCAGGGGAATGCCTTTACGCACCGTCCGCGCCGGGGCAGGGCGCGGGTGTGTGGGACTCGAGCCAGAGAGGCCGGCCCCATACCCACTAAACCCCTCACGACGTTCCTCAGGTACCGGCGTCGGTGCCACGGGATTCACGCTAGCATTCACCGCGACACCGACAGGTCTTGGCCCGCCACGTGAGTAGGCGGGCCCCAGCTGTTTGGGGGAGGACTAGATGGTACAGCCCTTCCCTCCACTGAGGGGGGCGCGCGGGGTGCCCCCTCCCTCGGGCCTGTGCTGCTCGGGCGGCAGACTGCCCAAGTCCACCACCCGCAGGCCGCCCCCTAGGGTGGCTGGAGGTCCGCGAACGCCCTACGGCGGCGCCCTGGACGTCTCCTGCGGTTTGGGTGGGGAGAGACCAGCTCCCTCTCCCGTTCCGCCGCCTCCTTCGCGGACATCACTGCCTCGCAGAAGGCGACGGCGGCCTCCCATGCACCCTCGCTCCGGACCATGGACAGAACCATGTCAGGCAGCGAGAGGACCTGGACACCCAGTGCCCCGGTTACGACCGGCGCCGCTCCTCCCAAGCTGGGCACTCCACGAGTGTGTGCAGCGCTGTATCTTCGGGGCCGTCACCGCAGTGGTGAAAGTCAGAGGTGCGCGAAGTGGGTTCGAACCCGAGACCCTCTGCATTGCAGTCTGTTGGTCTCCCCACTGAGCTATCGCTGCTCGAGGAATGATAATAAAACGCATATTCTTAAAATATTGTCTATTTTGAAATATTACATCTCCTACAATAATTTGTGACTTATAAAATAAACAATTATTACACAATAATTACAAATTATTATATATTTAATCCGATAAAGCCACAGGGCCTCCAGAGGTAATTTGACGAGGTCTTATGGAAAATATTTCTTCTGATGAACTAGAAGCACCAGTTTCTTCTATATTTTGTGGTTCATAGTGTGTGTCAGAACCGTAATCACCGACATTATCTTCGAAGGGATCTAAACCTGCTTCAGATGACATTTTGATGGAAAATCGTCGATCAAGTATATTTTTGTACGTTTCTTCTTTTTGACGTTTCTTCGTTTTGCTGATATTTAAAATAACAAATTGTGCAATTAGTAAATATAAAATCTCCAAGCTGGGCATAATTCCACATTAGACAAGCAAAATTAACAACGGCTAATTTATACGTAAAGTCGTGAATTTGTCTCCAATCCGATATCATAATAACATAATATGATAATAATACTTTGACCAAGTATTTTAATGAAAGTACATTATTTAGTCAATAAAAATACCTAACTAAATACGAACATCACAAAATATTATAAAAACATAATAATAACGATGTTTTAATACAAATAAACACACAAAATATCAGTTTTCAAAATTTACTTTCCGTTTGAGCGACGTAAACACGTGGTTATTCATAAAATGGCACCAGCCGCACTGATTGTTCAAGAAATAAGGCGCGCGCTCACGCCGGTCGACGTAGTACTCATGTGCGAACGATTTACGTGTGTGCGTGGGCGACTGAGACAGCAATATTAAACTCCCCTTAAAATAATTATGTTATGACAGTAAGAAATGCGACATTGCTTACAATATGACAGTGGATATTATTATTCATATAACTTCTATTAAAAATTGTCGTCCGACGACGTAGGTCCTGCTAATGCTCACTAAAAGAAGTACCCCGTCCTTCAACGTACTGTCAGCGAAAGTGATAATAAACGATAGCGATCAAATCAATGTTTCAATCAAACACTCCACTTTTTTACCTGGTCATTATAATAATATTATTACGTATCAGAGAGCATTAACATATAAATTTAACCATTACTAGTAATTGAACCAACGTAGATTGTATTTATTTGCTTAGATAACCAGCGCATTGCTGTGTATCATCAAAATCATATAGTGGTATTTGTATTCCGATTGTGTCTGTTTTCAGTGATTATTGAGGGGCCCAGTTATTATTAGCTTTGAATGTAAAAGTCCTTGAGTTATATGGAGGTTAATAATAATATTGGGTTTTTGGTTTGCTTTATCTATATTATTATAAGATACCTAAGCTTAAGTAAATATTTAATTATTTTCTAAAACAAATGGAATTAGGATTAAATTAAAGGGACTTATTTGAATATCAGTGGGCCAATTCTCGCAATAAAAACAATTCAAAATAGAGTAGGTACATAAAAATAAATGGCTAATTTAAGATCCATACGTTAGACGTTTCCATAGGATGTGATCAAACCATCTGCCAGCATTAAGCGCTTATTTAGAGCTATATTCTTAATTTTTACCCTTTTAGAGATAAATAGATTTTGCCCGCGGCTTCGCTCGCGTAAGTGTAGGTTAGGTAAGGTTAGTAATAGCAATTTTTTCTGGATAAAAGTACCCTATGTCCTTTTTTGTTCTCCTGGCAATGTGTTCTCAAAATTTCATGATAATTAATCGATCGAGTAGTTAGAACGTGAAAGCGCAGCAAACAAAAAAACAAACTCACATTCGCATTTATAATTAGGTCAAATAATGTATACCGACAAGATATTTTAGCTTAAACTACTTTTTTTAAAATACTAAAGTGGCACACAAACATACGGCCCACCTGATGGTAAATGGTCACCGTAGCCTATGGACGCCTGCAACACCAGTGACATCACTTGCGTGTTGCCGACCTTGTAAAAAGCTTTTCAACGCCCTTTTTGAAGAACTCCATACTGTAGTCTTGTGGGAACACCTCGGCATTCATTCCACAATCTGAGCGCCCGCGGGAGAAAATTCCTTTGGAACCGCTTGGTGCAGCACCAATTAGGTTGTAAGCCAAAAAATAAATAAAAAAATATTATAGTAAAACTATTACAGTATTTTGTTTTTTATCTCACAAATTTCACAACAGCAAGCATGGACTTGGCTCTTTAGTGCTACTGAAGCGTGAGTATTTGTGGATTTTATTCGAAAAATTCCCAACAATAGCCTGAAATTGGCACTGTGCCTAGAAACTAGTTCAACCTCTGTCACATACAGGTTGTGTTATAAAAACTGCATAACTGAAAACGGATGTATGGTTTTTATACAAAAAAATTCTGTAAGACCTTGCTGTAATATTAATTCTAGTACATAACCACAGTGGAAACTATGAATACTGTATTTATATGATTTCATTTTGCATTAATAATGTCAGCGTATAATTATTATATCCAAGACAAAGTTCTGGCATTGATATTTATTTTTAAAGATACAATTCTCCCATTAGAAATAATTCAAAAGTCCTCCACTTAACAAACAAAGGCTAATAAAAATGGACTCAAAGTACATACACTCAGACACGGAACAAATATTAGTAAATCACACAAAATATGTATCTTCCTTGTGGATATCGAAAACATTATAAAAGCAAATAGTTCTAATGAACTAACAATAATATACATAACAATATTAGATTTTTTACACAGAGTACGTGAAAACAGTCACTACACTAACGCCCTATTCTTATTTTATGAATAAACACGAGTTTATAAAAAGTATCTTTAGAATTCGCGATAACTTGATTATTCATTAAACATGTACCAAATCAACAAATGAAATAAAGATACCTACATAGTCTATATGCCCTAAAGGATTGTCAGAGGTGTACTCTACATTTCTTAAGCAAATGTTTTAGGTATCGCTTATTAGAGAGCGAGTGTATTGCCGTTTACCGGACACAGTTCTACAGTCCGGGCTGCTACTGAGAATTTTTTGTCAGTAAATCTCAATAACACTTTGGCCGACCCTGGAATATAAACAGAAACCACAGTACCCACCATACACCTCCACTGCAGCACCGAGGCATTCAAAGGAAGATAAAATAAATACATTTTATCATTAAAGACAAAATAAAAATAGTGGAAGAGGAAGAAAATTATGTGAGTCTCCAGAGCTCTTACTTACAAGAAATACTGCAATAGTGTTATTACTCTTAGGTTAGTAATTCTAGGTGTCAATAGCGACGTCACTATGCACTTCTAAAAACTATCTTCCAGACCACATAAATCTATTAAAAAAGTAATATGCTTGTGATGTAAGTTTATGGTTGTAGAATAATGGGTGACACCAAATGCATTAGGTGTTTGGTGTCTAAGAAATTAAATTCATGAATTGTGTGACATTGTACACACTGTATCCAATAATAATAATTTATAGCGCTGTATATAAACTATCTCACTGATGGGCACGGGCCCCTATTGAATATGAGAAGATTTAGGCTACATTTCTCCATGCTGGCCCAGTGTGGGTTGGCAGAGTTCCCACACTCCGAGAACTTTATGGTAAACTCTCAGACATGCAGGTTTCCTCACAATAGTCTCTTCACCATGCAGGCAAGCGATTATTAACATTTTTTGCTTATTCTAAAATGTCTGCAGGTCAACCAAATAGCGACAAACAATTTAAAAAACTGTTGGTTTAAGAAACACATTTTAAAAATCTATAGGCTTATGTTTAAATCCAAACCACTGGCATAAAGCCATCCCGAGTTACAAACATTTGATTTAGTTGAGAGAAAATGAATACCCCAACACCATGTGGGATAAATTGCCAGGAAGAAAGGGAGAACAAGTTTAAAAGAATACTTGAAATGCTATACTCAATATTGCTTTATTCTGATGTATTTAAACAACTTTAAACATTTTAGTTATACTCTACTACTCTAGCTTCTGGGCGGAGTTGGGCTGGCTATATCCATAACCGGCCGACTCTCACGCATAATGGACCAACTTGGAGTTTAAATGTGGAAAAGGGAGTCCAAATACAAATACAAAAAATTAGTTATACTCTAGATCTAGAATGTCGAGTAAATGGGTTTTCGATTAAAATTCACGTTGAGTGTCGGCTAAATTCACATGTGTGTGCACACATTGAATTTGGTCGTGAATATTTTCGCCAACATTCAACCTGCTAAAACCTTACGAATTGCTACTTTTAGTTACACATTCAGCGTTGGTTTAAAGCGTTTATATTTTAATGGAAATACTCAAAACGCATTATTTACGTTGCATTTACAACAAATTTCTTTACAATCTACTTCAGTCGCCAAAGGCAAAGTTGTTAAAATATTTTATTTATTTTATTTTATTGTTTTTGGAAAACTTACAGCTAAAATGGTACAGTATACATATTTATAAGATAAGATACGTCCAATTAAAAGTTTTCACCAGTAAGATATATATAGTTATTACATTTTGCAGTGATATTATGTACACGTTAACTATCATTACTTATTACATTTCACATAATATCATTAGTAGTTGTTGTGTTGTAGGGACTTTACAACAATTGAGAAAGTGCGCAGGCTCAGAATAAAAGTTCATTTGTATGTCACAGATGTTTGTCCCGTGTTGGTATCAAACATTCGGCGTACTGATAATAGCAAGGTCACCACATAAACTTAGTACTTTTACATAAACATTAACCACTTCAAGATATTCAACTTCAATTGAACCACTCAGCTTCGTCACCTAATTCGTATAAAGTAGGTTGATACATCCAGTTATCTAAATTGAAGACTATTTTACTCAAACATTACTGACAAACGTGTTCTGGGTCTTTTCTGTAAGGTAATTCTCAGTAGCAACCTGGAGTCCGGCAATATGACATTGGACGTCAATAGAATCCAATAATGTTTTTAAAAACACAACTAGCGATATGTGGGTGTAAAGCTACCTGTCCATTGAAGCGGAGCGAAGAAACGGATAAATAATATTAACCAATAGGATTGCATACTGATATTTTATGCAATCCTATTGGTTAATATTTTTCCGTTTCTTTGCTCCGCAGCTTCGCTCTGCTTCAATGGACAGGCAGCCTTATCTATACTAATATTATAAAGCTGAAGAGTTTGTTTGTTTGAACGCACTAATCTCAGGAAGTAGGTACTGGTCCGAATTGAAAAATTATTCTAGAGTTGGATTGCTCATTTATGGAGGAAGGCTATAGGTTATATTATAACATCACGCTACGACCCATGGGGTCGACGCAGTAATCATAAACGCGGGTGAAACCGTGGGCACATCTAGTACATAATATCTGCAAACATATTTCGGGGTTTGACACTGTACAGGCGTCAGTATATAATAGAACTATACAATACAACATGAATTCAATATTTATACGAGGATATAATAATAGTTTACGTTTAAATGGCAATTAATAATATTACGCAACATTAACCTTACATAAGCAGCGATAGCGTTGTGAGAAACCGTTGGACTATCACGCAGAGGTTCGAGATCTTTGTCTTTTCGAAATTATGTACTTAATGAATAACTAATTATAAATTATCATTCGCTTTAACGGTGATGAAAGACATTATGAGAAAACCTTCACATCTGAGAGTTCTCTATGATGTTTTTTAAAGGTCCGTGAAGTCTGCTTACCCGCACCGGTTCAGCATGGTGGGCTATGACCTAACCTTACTCACATTGAGACCGGCCCGTGGCCAATAGTGGCACAGTTTATATACAGAGCTGATATCATATATTACCGTCACATATTTCTTGTAGAAAGAATGGAAGAGGAAAGACTGACTAAGAAAGTTTATAAGGCTAGTGTGAATGGAACAGTCGCAAGAGGAAAACCTAGGCGAACGTTTCTCGATCAGATGGGAGGCGTTCTGGACAAAGGCCAAATTAAGCGCTCTTTGAACCGACGGGTGTGTATGAGGAATGTGATGAAAGTGAATGAAGCCAGAGAAGTGTGTCAGGATCGTAGCAAATGGCAATCCGTAGTCTCTGCTTACCCCTCTGGGAAACAGACGTGAATCTATGTATGTATGTATGTATTTCTTGCCCTATATTTCTTGTAAGATCCACCCGTCAACTGTCGAGCCCGATTTCATAGAAAATTAATTTCAAAAATTAGTTTTCAATGAAATCGGTCTGTGTTTTTTATTGATTTATATGTAGAATTGTTGAGAAATATCCAAAGTTTATGTGTGAAATGAATTTCATTCGAACAATGGCCTAAAAGATATTGAAAAAAGTCTCGAACTTTAGAAATGTGTTATTGCATCATAAACATTTTCGTCATACGCCATAATTTTATAATAAATATTATTACATTTGGCTTTAAAATACCTACTTATATTAGTTAGATAATTCATTCAAAAGAATATTTTTGTCATTAGTTACCTATATAATTACATATTCATGTAATAATAAGGTTTGAAAACGGAAAAAATAGGTATGTAACAAAAATCCGGTGAGCGCGGGCAACGGCGACAGTGCGACACGGCTCGAACTTTTACGAGTTAGGTACCTACGAGTGTTTGTAAATAAACTTTTATTCTATCGCGTGTTAGTGTTACAAATGTTGTGTGTATTTAGATAAGGTCCGGTATATATTTGTGATAGTGGGAGAGTGTTCTTGAAGTGAATAAAGTGATAGAGAATGGAATATATTGTGAAAAATGGTGGCGTAAACAGGTAACTCCACAGAATTATTTTTCAAAACAACATTTATAAAATAAATTCTATTGATATAAACGCGTCAGTAGCTCTATGTTATTGGAAATTTGAGTAGGAACACAACGATGTATATTTTATTCAACATAATTATATTATAGCACCATAAAACTTCAATTTTCAATTACTTAACCTCTAAATAAATTGCAAATATTGCAATTAAAAATATGGCGACATGTGACCTAATTATCCTTTTGATAAGGCTGACGTGTGATAGGTTAAGTATGTATTTTATGTATTTCATCATAATATTTTTTAGGAAATCTGAGTTGTAAAAAGACTGACCTCTCCAATTATTTTTCTTCTGCTAACGGAAAATATTATTTTTATTCTACTACATACCTAATGGATGCTGCTAGTACTAATTTGCTAGAAACGAAAACATTTCCTTAAATGTGTTATTCGGTATAACACTTTGCTTTTATCTTATCTTATGTGGGGGCCAGTCAGAGCAGACCGGCGATACTTCGACCCAGTGGGATCTTTTGTATCGACACTCTCCCAATAACGACTGCCATAGATGTTCATGGCAGCCGGGACCAACGGTTTAACGTGCTCTCCGAGGCACGGAGCAAGCGATAATTGTCAATCAATACGCACATAATTTTGAAAAGTTGTTGAAGATAGGATTTCTTCTGTGGTAATAATGCTTACTTCACGGTTATTGAATTATTATTTCCATCATATTATAATTTTTCAAAACTAACATTTGGACGTGCGTTCACAATGGCGTCGGTTTTTCTCGAAAGTTCGAATCAGCGCTCGCACCGTACGGCCCGTGATGTCCGCCCCGCGCGCGCTTCCATACCCCTCGTCTGGCGTAGTGATGTGTCACTCGCAGCAATGTGATATTGTGAACAAAGTCATATAACTTCCGAAAGTCAGAGGTGCGCGACGTGGGTTCGAACCCGAGACCCTCTGTTGGTCTCCCCACTGAGCTATCGCTGTTCTAACAACACTTTGCTTTAGCCGGGAATATAATCCCAGGACTTATGCACAGCATTCACTACCACTGCGCCACTATTTAAATTACCTAACAAGTATATATCTCTCTCAAATACTATACACTGTTCCCTAGTAACAATTTTGGCTAACTCCAACAAAAGATGTGAGTACGCATATATTTCCTCGAGTTTTTTCCAAACTTAATGAAATGTAGTAAAATAATACCTTTATTTAAAAAAGGTGTGGTGTGGTGTGGTGTGGTGTGGTGTGGTGTGGTGTGGTGTGGTGTGGTGTGGTGTGGTGTGGTGTGGTGTGGTGTGGTGTGGTGTGGTGTGGTGTGGTGTGGTGTGGTGTGGTGTGGTGTGGTGTGGTGTGGTGTGGTGTGGTGTGGTGTGGTGTGGTGTGGTGTGGTGTGGTGTGGTGTGGTGTGGTGTGGTGTGGTGTGGTGTGGTGTGGTGTGGTGTGGTGTGGTGTGGTGTGGTGTGGTGTGGTGTGGTGTGGTGTGGTGTGGTGTGGTGTGGTGTGGTGTGGTGTGGTGTGGTGTGGTGTGGTGTGGTGTGGTGTGGTGTGGTGTGGTGTGGTGTGGTGTGGTGTGGTGTGGTGTGGTGTGGTGTGGTGTGGTGTGGTGTGGTGTGGTGTGGTGTGGTGTGGTGTGGTGTGGTGTGGTGTGGTGTGGTGTGGTGTGGTGTGGTGTGGTGTGGTGTGGTGTGGTGTGGTGTGGTGTGGTGTGGTGTGGTGTGGTGTGGTGTGGTGTGGTGTGGTGTGGTGTGGTGTGGTGTGGTGTGGTGTGGTGTGGTGTGGTGTGGTGTGGTGTGGTGTGGTGTGGTGTGGTGTGGTGTGGTGTGGTGTGGTGTGGTGTGGTGTGGTGTGGTGTGGTGTGGTGTGGTGTGGTGTGGTGTGGTGTGGTGTGGTGTGGTGTGGTGTGGTGTGGTGTGGTGTGGTGTGGTGTGGTGTGGTGTGGTGTGGTGTGGTGTGGTGTGGTGTGGTGTGGTGTGGTGTGGTGTGGTGTGGTGTGGTGTGGTGTGGTGTGGTGTGGTGTGGTGTGGTGTGGTGTGGTGTGGTGTGGTGTGGTGTGGTGTGGTGTGGTGTGGTGTGGTGTGGTGTGGTGTGGTGTGGTGTGGTGTGGTGTGGTGTGGTGTGGTGTGGTGTGGTGTGGTGTGGTGTGGTGTGGTGTGGTGTGGTGTGGTGTGGTGTGGTGTGGTGTGGTGTGGTGTGGTGTGGTGTGGTGTGGTGTGGTGTGGTGTGGTGTGGTGTGGTGTGGTGTGGTGTGGTGTGGTGTGGTGTGGTGTGGTGTGGTGTGGTGTGGTGTGGTGTGGTGTGGTGTGGTGTGGTGTGGTGTGGTGTGGTGTGGTGTGGTGTGGTGTGGTGTGGTGTGGTGTGGTGTGGTGTGGTGTGGTGTGGTGTGGTGTGGTGTGGTGTGGTGTGGTGTGGTGTGGTGTGGTGTGGTGTGGTGTGGTGTGGTGTGGTGTGGTGTGGTGTGGTGTGGTAGTGCTGGATGTTAGGGTGAAAGTGTTATAGCTACCCAAGGTATGTCAGAAAAGCTTCCGTATCCTCATAGGTAAGGGGCTTTATCCAATTTATTAAACATTATACATAAAGTTCACAATACATTTGCGGGACTCGGTATACGTTTTTTTAATAAATTACCTAATAATATAATTAATTTACCATAGTATAAATTTAAAAACGCCGTTAAAAAACAACTTATTCGGAAAGGTTATTATTCAAAAACTCATGGAGCTAGTTGCTTGTTGCATACAGGATTCAAAGATCTGTATTACTTATAAGTCAATTTAAGCCTTTGCATAGTCACAAAGTGTAAGTGTATGCGCCATCATGCCATCCTACTGTCTATTTTAGATTTATATTAAATAATATATCTTAGCTCAAATTATTTCCTCCCTATAATATTATTAAGTTATTATTTTTATTATCTTTAGTTTTTATAGTCAGTAGTATATGGCATAATGGCTGTAACACCTTGTTAATCTGAGTTGTAAAGTACTGAAATTATATTTAACTGACGATTTAAAAGAGTGGCCGTGAGTTTCTTGCAGGTTTCTTCTCATAGGCCCTTTGCCTGAACCTAGCAACTAACCTAAATGTAGCTTCAGTAACTTAGTCAACTCACTAACCTATATACTTTGACGTTCATAAGCGTTACTTTGTGACCTAAATGAATAAATGATTTTTGACTTTGACTTTGAGTCATAGTGAGCTAATTTTCTTTCGCCTTTTTCTCGAGGCTGACACTATTTACGGTTCACACTTACGCGCTAATGTTTACTTAAGACTACACTCACAACTTAAGTAAACACCAGTAAATACTGAAAAATTACCCTATATAATTAGAACTAAAGACAGGAGGTCTTTAGTTCTAATTATATAGGGTTAGGTTACGTTGGTGTATCACATATATTATATAAAATATATATGTGTATGGTCTAGAAGTCTTTAATGCTGTGCCATGTCAAGATCAGGCACAATATAATTGGGTTTTTGTGTAAGAAATTAACAGTAGCAAAACGAGTCTGTGACGTTGTATACCAATGTATATTATCAAGATGTAACTTAAAATACCATATAAAAGCGCTTACTCGTCCGAAACTAATTAAACCTAGTTTCGATATACAAAACTGTACCTAATTTCTAACTTGTAGCTTGACATTTTATGTATGGAAGAAATCGTTTTTTCATTGTGTGTACTTTGTTTCTATATGGAAGTACCTGAAATTGTCATTACTTACCAGCTGTCTCGGTCTATTATGATAAGTCCAAATATAATGTATTTACTTACTTTTATATTTATTACAAATTAATATATCATAGTATGCCATGAACTGCTATGATCTCGTCTTATTGAGATCGCACACGATTGTCATAAATTAATATGGCGGCATCACGACGTTCCACCGCTGAGAACTAAAATAATAAATAAAACTAATTAAAATACTCGACGCAAAATAATTTGTTCCGCCACGGCTGGGTTTGTATGAACGGCTGTGTATGTAGATTGTAGCTCTTTCGTAATTTCTTCCAAAAATTTTATTTTTGTCTGAATAAGGAATCCTGTTCTCTTTTAGTACAACGAGATTATATATCAAAGTACAACCTACATTTTACTGGCAATTGATAAAAATCTTCCAACAGAGTACAGGGTAAATAAAAATAGAGAGTTTCTGCAGAAGACATCATACGACAACTTGCTGCTTAAATAAGATAATCTTGAAAACTTAAAAGAGTTAGCAACTTCTACTCGGCCATTGGTTCTACATAATCTATGACCTGGTTAGACTTTAATTACCTTCATAAATAACCATGTAACTAATTTAAAACTTTTTACCTAACTTATTATCTTACTTAAAGATGTCGTAAATTGTCTTATCGAATCTAAAACAACCTTTCAAGCCGATTAGTTTTATAAGAAGCGTAGTAAAATCTCAAACGGTGCACTCAAGAGCTGGTTTCTATTTGGCAAGCCTCCAATGTAGTGCGTATTATAATACGAGTGGTCTCTAGGTACTGTCGTAGAACTTGAAACGACCTTTTTATATGCAAGTGACTGTATTTTCTAAATATTATTTTCTTTTCTACGTACACAAATATTATAAAGAGAAAACAATTATATTTTTGTTTGTAATGGATACACTAGAAACTGCGGAACCGATTTTTAAAATTCTTTCACCTGTAGAAAGCTCCTTTGTCCAGAAATAACATGCTATATGTATAGCTATGTGAGCGGGACAGTAGTCGTACACGCGGGTAATACCGGGGCGAACAGCTAATCCTTTCCTTGCTAATATTATAAATGCGAAAATGAGTTTGTTTGTTTGTTATGCTTTCACACCTTAACTACTCAACCGATCAACATAAAATTTTGCATACACTTTGTCAGGGGCACGGAATAGGACATAGGGTACCTTTCATCCAGAAAAAAGAACTGTTGCAAACCTAACCTAACCTAACCTCCATTTACGCGAGCGAAGCCGCGGGTGAAAACTAGTATTGTATAAATGGCATTCTAATAGCTTGATTTCAGTAATTATCGTGCCATTATTAATGCATTGAATACTGCTAAACCTTTAATTTTTATTCTGATGGGACATATTTGTGTTGTTGCCAGATTGAATAGTTGTGCCTATAAATATAATTTTAAAGTATGGTAAAACTGTCAACTCGATAACAGGGTATTATATCGCTAGTATGTGAGTTCCATTTAAAAATTAAATATTTCAGTAGCACTATCAACTATGAGTATAATATTTAATTAATAATGCTTACGCATTAACGTAATTTTCATAAGTCATATTATTATATTAAGAAAAATATATATTTACTTAATACAAAATTCTGTTAAATTAGCAATCCTTATTTCAGAAACTCACGCAACAACATAATGTTAAAAATCCATAAAAGTCAGACTTTAGAATTAGAAATAGAAAGATCTACTAAATAATTCATTCGACTACAATTCAAACAATGGATTCTGTCAAACCTAGTGTTTATTTTTCATACAATAGTTATTTAAATAAAAAATGCTCAAGAGCTTTGGATTCTAAGACATGTAAAAGAACACTTTGGGTAATAATATTCTGAAACAGGAGTCGGGAGTAGTAGTATTCTGTTCTGTGTACAAAGAGATATTTTTTGTACTAGTTTTTGGCCTCTGATGGCCTTGACAACTTTACGTGGACTCTATGTTAGTGCAGAAGGCTACCTACTAACCCGTAAAACGTAATGTCGGGGCAGCATGGTTATGTTTCGAGTAAACTAAATAGCTAGATATATTATATCTCTTATGAATCCTAAGTCATGCTATGAGATTAAAGTAAGCAATTTTGACTCTACGGATGGCGTAGTGGTTTAAGTGTTCGCATCATCTCTATGACTGCGTCGAGTGTTGTACTTTCGATCCGCACCCGAGAGAAAAAATTGTGTGATCCACAAATTTTTGTTTCGAGTTTAGTCGACTGTGTTCTTTGTGTCCCTTGTCTGCATGTTATAAAATCGCCTGCTACACAGGAATTATTCATACAGCGAGATATGTTTTTTTAGTTATAATAAAAAAAAACCATTAAGTTATGTTTATCCATGTAGAATTTAAACATATTTAAAATTAAATTAATAATAATAAAAGTAGTGAACTTTTGTTTTGCATCTTCGTGTAGTGGTGTATTCTTTTAACTATAATCATATTTTTATTTGTAGCAATTCCTTAATTTTATTTGTATAGTAATACTAGATTTTGCTCGCGGCTTCATTCGCGTAAATGTAGGTGTTAATTTTGTATTCTACGGGAACAGTCCTTTTTTCTGGGTGAAAGATACGCTATGTCCTTCTCCGTACCCCTGACAACGTGTATGCGATGCTAATTTTATGATGATCGATCGAGTAGTTAAGTCGTGAAAGCGTAACAAACACACTCACATTCGCATTTATAATATTAGTAAGGATTAGTCAGTAACTAAAATATTTAAGTCTATTTAACGTACGTTCGTGTAACTAGTAAATCTATAAGGAATATCGCTTGATAAACTTTAACACATCAAACCGTCGATCTCATTTACTCTCAAATACGATCTATTGTTTTATTCATAGGTGCCATGTCAAGAGATTTCGAGATTGATAGTCATGAGTATAAAAGGCCACTGCCTTTCTTTCTTCTTTCACGAAAATATTTTTCTAGCACTCTAGAAAAAGATTTTCGTATTCGTGATCTGTTCAGAATACTTAACTGAATGTTCGATGCTTATCGTAACAGACAACCCTTTTGTCTGCTCTCTTCAGACTACAGACATATCAAAAATAACAGAATGCCACAGTTTGCAGCTGTTTTAGACGTATTTGTTAATTGGGATAAAATTGTATTATAATAAAATGTATGGCAAATAAATATCTTCATCTCTCTTCTTTTCAAATCTATGTTTACCTATTTATTTTGTCGTGTTTCTATTATCAAAATGCATTTTGAAACAAAAACATGCAAATTTGAAACAAAGTACTAAAATTATTGATGTCAACATACAAGATTAGATGTACACACATCAAAAAAGGTCCGCGTTCACTTGGAAAAGTTGAGATATTTTTTCTCGTGTCAAAATATAATTAATGAATGCATTATTTATTGCTTTAACATTTTAAAATACACAATTTTAATATGAAAATCTCCATATAGTTTCTGTTTCCGTTAAAAAAAATTTACTTTCAAATCTCTGTGAAATTTGTAATTTAAAGAAATGCGAAGATTTGATTAAAGTAAATAATTTTATTCATTTTTATATGCTTATTTACAAATTTAATACAAAATGACTCCCCCTTTGGCTTGAAATCATGCGGAATTTGTCCAAATCCTCCTGGGCATGCTGCATATCATTAGGATTTGGACAATTTTCTACGTGATAAAAAAATTTCTTTCCAGTAGGCAGTACAATATGCTTTCACACAGTTTGTTGAATCTAGATCCCCAGAGTTCTATCGTAGCATAAATGAACTTCGTTTAGATGGTAGCAATGTATAGATAATGAGGGTAAATATTTCGATTAAATAAATATGATACATCTTAAAAAAAAGTTTTAATTTTTTAGTATAAATCGGGAATTTCACACTTTAATCCCTAATATATTCAACCGAAGTAAAATGCGCTTTGGCTACTAAAATCTGAACTTGTATATTGGACTAAAATATTAATTACCGAATTATTTGAATCGGGTTTAAATAATTCATATATTAATTTATACCCTTTCAATTTTGTGATTTAACGTTGACTTTGATTTCGAAATATAACGGATTTAATAAATTACGGTCACCTAAATTTCACTTAAATGCACTAATAAATAAGCTCAGCTTTAAAACGATCTCGTATAAAATACGGGACTGCATTTCACTTTAATTGCGTTCTCGTAGCTTTAACAGAGTTCATATGATGCTTTAGATTGAGGCGTCTTCGGTTACAGAGTACGTGATGCTCTTCTTTGTTCTGGACAAAAATCCATTCTTATCTAAGATTTAGAGCTAGATTTAGAACTACGTAGTAAGTATTTATAGTATGGATAAATGAATTAAGAAGAGAAAGAGAGAAATGCATTCTATTAGATAGAGGAAATCTCATATGGATTAGCACATTAAGCAAAACATTATAGTAACAAATTTTAAATGGAATATAGAACACGCTCGATTCGGTGTGTAAAGATGCCTGGTGCGTAACATCCATGTTCTGCGTAATTATTGTCCAATATTTATCGAACTCCTTTAATTTAACAAAAAGGATCGCTGTTCGAATTATCTAAAAATAGTTTTTCCTGAATAAAAATCCGTATAAAATTTGTATAAAGTAGTTTCATTTCAATTTATAGCAATCGCGTAAACGTAAGACAATTTTGAGTTAAGATTGTTTGTGATTGAAAACGATAGTCACAATTAACGCTATAGGAATACCTCACTAAGCGATAAACATGGCGTTACTTCTACACGACAAAAGTAATGTTTGTCAGTAATGTTAATCACTGATATAAATAATCTAAAATTTGCAAGCACTTTAGCAATGTAACACAATTTTCTATACTCCTGCAATGATCTTGTTACTGTAAATACAATAGCATTTGTAGTTACAAGTGCATCATGTTAAGTTACAGCCTTGAGATACCTATCTCGACTATTTACCAACATTACAGTCAAGCTTCTTCGGTAGTTATATGAAGGATCGACAGCAATATGTAGACTACCGGGGGTGTGTGTCAGGTACATATTATACAAGGTCTGGGGTGAGTCAGGGGAGCAATTTGGGTCCCCTAAAATTTATTATCATGATTAATGATTTGCCTGCAGTCATCAAACATGGGATGGGTCTATTATTTGCAGATGACCTCAAATTGTTTTTACAGATCAATAATTTATCTGATTGCAAACGTCTACAAGAAGACATTGAAAGAGTAGTTAGATGGAGTCAAAGGAACAAATTGTCCTTCAACGTTTCTAAATGTTCCACTATGTCTTTTACTCGTTCGCGTACACCTATCACTTATAACTATAGAATAAACACAGAACCAATCCAAAGAGTCGCACAGGTAAAGGACTTAGGCATTAGTATGACTCCTGATCTTTGTTTCAGAAGTCATATTACAAACGTATGCAAAAAAGCATATAGGAATTTGGGATTTGTACTTAGACAGTCACAGCAATTCACTAACTTGAGCGCGATCAAGGCCTTGTACGATGCACTGGTGAGAAGCCACCTCGAGTATAGTGCTATCATATGGTCTCCCTATGAGGCTAAATATATTTCAATGCTGGAGAAACTCCAGAATAAGTTTACCAGGTACCTGTACATGAAATTATATGGCGTATACCCATTCTATCCATTAATGTACCCCACATTGTTTGTCCTCGGAATGGTCGGGTACAATGAGCTAAGAGTACGTCGGGAGTTCTCACTTGCAATGTATGTAATTAAAATCCTTAGGAGTCAAGTGTGTAACGAAACTGTGCTAGGGCGCTTGAGCCTATGTGTGCCTGATCGCTATGTGTGGAGGAGGCGACTTCCACCGATTCTGGTTGTCCCTGCTGCCAGGACCAACTTACTGGCCAAAACGCCACTTACTCGCACAATAAGGGTAATCAACGAGCTCAGCACTAAAATTGATATCTTCTCCTGTAACCTGAACGAACTCGCAAAAGCAATTCTATATGTAGTAGCATATAAATAGTGTGTATGATAATATTTTAATTTCATCATTTAGGTTTACGATTTTGTCAATTTTCTTTGTTTATTTTTAAATTTTAATTTTTGTTATGTATTATATATTTAAGTTTTGAGTATTATGTGTGCATTTTGGCCCCACAATCGCATTGGGCTTCCTGTAATGGTTGTGTGGGATGTGTTATAAATAAATAAATAAATAAATAAATAAATAATTATGGTAAACCGGTCCAAATACATTTTACCTCACACTGTCATTATGTGAAGTACAAAGCGTGTAGGACTTTGGCAAGCGATGTGTGTTTGGACCCTCTACAGCACTTGTAAACTTTATATGTTCTAGATCTACCTGATCCACATGTAATATTTAGGTATAATAATATAATTATTTATACTGACTTAATTCATACTAACATTATGTATGTGGGAGAACTTCTGTTTGTTATGGTTTTACAGTTAAAACCAAACCAATGTTGATAATATTTTGTGCGAAGATTCTATTTTGGTAATGGGCATAGCTTTCTTAACATATAAAGCCGAGGGTAACAGTTGGTGTATTACTATAACAATAGGATGTAGTTAGATATTAATTTATTTAGTGAAGGTTCTATTAACATTTCGCTGGTCCAATATTACAAGGTTCTACGTTACATTTTTTTAAAAAATTAGTTATGAATATTGCATGGTTCTATATGTCATTCCTTTTTATTTAGACTAATATAGTAATAAATGGAAGCACTTACCACCTCACAATATTAAATCGCAAATAGTTCAAAGTTACTTTTTAAATTATTTTTACTGATATGCAAATCTTAAACCTCATTTCCCTAAAGTTAAAAAAATAAGATAGAACCTTGTAGTAGTGAGCCAGCGATTTGTTTTATTAATATATTAGTATTAAACTATTGTTTTTTACTATTAATTACTATTAAATTATCGTTTTTAACCATTGGCTCGAGAACAGAACTTATTTTTTGATGAATGTCCTGCGTCCTTTCTGTGTCCTTTTCTGTATCACTGACAACGTGTAATTTCATGCTAATCGATTGACTAGGTAAGGCTGAAAGCATAACAAACAACCAAAATCATATTCCAATTTATAATATTAGTTAGGATTAAAAGATTTAAAACATTTACATTATACAAAGCAGTGTTCATAAGTACTAGTTATTAGTTTTCTTTTCGTACGAAATCGAGGAGAGCAATAAACAAAAAACTCCATCATGGTCACTTACCAATATATATAACATAAAGTAAGAATAAGTCATTCGATGTGGCAATGCTGTCAGTTTTCTGCTTACTCTGTCAGTCGACTGTGACGTGGAGGTATTATAATTATGACGCCTATAGGCTTGAATATTACTTTTATTTTTACCCCTTTAAAATTTTTTATATATTTTTTTTTATCATGTTATTGGGCATAAGTTGGTTATATTATTAGTTTAGTTTATAAATAATGTATAATGCATATAATAAACATTGAAGTGGGAGTGGGCTGGTCATGTAGCCAGAAAGCAAAACTCTTGGTGTAAAAGAGTGTTATAATGGAGACCTTGGGACCAGAAAAGACCTCGAGGGCGACCACAGATGAGATGGAAGGATGACATCAGAAAAGTGGGGGGCAGCAACTGGACCCTAATTGCCCAAGACAGAGGAAAGTGGAGAGGATTGAAGGAGGCCTACACTAAATATTTGGTCGATTAAGGCTAAAGAAGAAGAAGAAAAAGAAGCATATGATAAGTATCGATATTAAAATAAACGCAATGTAAAATACCTTTAATATTGCTGTATATTCGATTTGAACGAAGCCAGTGTCCATGTATATTTTACTACATTAAATTTAATATATCTTTAAATTATTGAACTTGCAATATTTAATCTATTAAATTTAATTAGTTTCCTAAGGAAGCCAGCCTATTAAAAGGTATTTCTAATTATCTATCTGTAAAGATCTTAAGGATCTTTTGATGAAATTCAAAGGACCTTTCAAGTTGATTAGGTTTTTGAAAGTAATAAAATTTTAAGTGCGCACTAAGGGATTGATTTATATTTGGCAAGTCTCCAGAAGTATGGCGATAGTGGTCTAGAAGTGGTTTTCTCGGAACCTTAATTCACGTAATTCTTAAAAAGTACAACTTTTATACTTTACAAATATACAATATTATATATTATCTTAACTGAAACATGGTTAACTTCCACAATAAACAGTAGCGAATTTATTGATAACCGCTACGTAGTCTTTCGATGTGACCGTGATAGAGCTGCTACGGGTAAATCAGATGGGGGTGGAGTTTTGATAGCCGTGTTACGTGAATACAATCCTGTCAGCATTGAGCTCCCTATGCAAGCCTCAGTAAACAAACATATTGAGCAAGTTGTTATTGCAATTCCTAATCGTAATAACACGACAAACACGCTAATCAGTGCAGTATACATACCAATAATTTTTCTCTTGCTGTATACGACATGCACTTTGAATGTATAAATCATATAATTAATTCAACTAAATTCGATGATTTGCTAATGCTGGGTGACTACAACATCCTGACAGCTAACTGGATAAAATTGAACCCTACTCATGACTTTATGAGCTGTATGGGCACCTCTTCTATCTGTGATCGTATGAGAAACTTTATGGCTATACATGATGTTATGCAATGTAACTATTTAACTAATACTCTCGGGCGTACTCTCGATCTTCTATTATCCAACACAGTAAGCCATGTTTTCATACCCAACCAACACTTACTTCAGGCTGATAACCATCATCCTCCCTTCTATACTCTCATCTCTCTGAATATAAACCTTAACTTGATACGATCTAAACAAAGCGTTAAATATAATTTTCGTAAAGCAGATTATAACCTCGTTAATAACGATATAAGTGAACATGATTAGGACATGATATTAAGTAGCAGTTCCGCCGAAAACTGTGTTGACACTTTTTATAATTATATATATGGTATTATCAAAAATCGTATACCCCTATCAAAATCAAAACACTATAATTTTCCTGTATGGTTTTCCAAAGCTCTAATACACATATATAAATATAAGGAAAAAGCGTGGTCAAAATGGAAAAGGTATATAAACAGATCGGATTATGAAGTATTCTCCTTATATAGAGCACGTTTTAAGAAGGAATGTGCTAAATGCTACAATACCTACATTAAAAGTGTAGAGGACAGTATCCGTCACAATGTAATGAAATACTTCTGGACATACATAGCCAATCGGAGAAGTAGGTCAGGCATCCCCTCACATATGTGCTATAACAATAAAACAGCTAATGACCCCCTCGATATTTGCAATCTTTTTTCAACATTTTTTCAATCTGTATACGATCCAACAAGTTTGTTACTTGATTGGTGCCCACCTTCAGACCTATCTATTAATAACAACACTAATTTTTCTGACATACAGTTTAGTATCGCCCAGATTCGTAATCAATTAAAAATACTAGATATTACAAAAGGGCCTGGACCTGATGGGATACCCCCTTGTTTCCTGAAATGGACAGCTAACACAATCTGTAAACCCATATTTATAATATTTAATAAATGTATGTCTACAGGCGCATTCCCCTTGGCTTGGAAGAAAGCTAATATAGTCCCAGTGCATAAAGGTGGATCTAGACAAAATATTGAGAATTACCGACCTATTTCTATCCTATGTACTCTTGCAAAATTATTCGAATCGCTTATTCATCATAAAGTATATACGTTCATCCAAGAAAGTATAATACCGGAACAACATGGCTTTGTAAAACGAAAATCCACTATCACCAATCTAATGATTTTCACTACTTTTCTATTTAATAACATGGATAATAGAGAGCAAACGGATGCTGTATATACCGATTTAAAAAAGCTTTCGATAGAGTCGACCACAAAATCTTAATGAACAAGATTGCGTTCAATGGTATCAGGGGTAATTTGTTGCGATGGTTCCAGTCGTATATAAGTAATCGTAACCAAAGTGTTGTATGTAATGGATACCTTTCTAACTCATTTCTAGCTACCTCGGGCGTACCGCAGGGGTCAATTTTGGGCCCTTTATTATTTATTATTTATATTAATGACATTGGCAACTGCTTCCGTAACAGTAATTTCTTATTGTACGCCGATGATCTTAAAGTTTTTAGAAAAATCCAGTCATTGGTCGATTGTCACTTATTACAACAGGACCTAAATAGACTATCTGACTACTGTAACAATAATAAATTAATATTAAGTATACCTAAATGCAAATATGTAAATTTCACTAAAAATGAAAAAATCATTAACTTTAATTACTCTTTGTGCAATGAAACTCTACTTAAAGACAATATGATTAGCGATTTGGGTATCCTCTTGGACTGTAAACTTCACTTAGATGTACACATCGAAAAAATTACTGCCAGCGCTTTTAAAATGTATAACTTAGTGATGAGATCTTCTGTGGACTTTAAAAGCCCAACTACATACCTATACCTATTTAATTGTCTTATACGACCACAGGTAGAATATGCCAGCATGATTTGGAACCCCTACTATGCAAAGTACGACCATGCAATTGAAAGAGTGCAGCGTAAGTTTCTGCGAGCAACTCAGTTTAAATGTCGTCTAGGGCGCTCCACATATAATGAGTCTCTGCAAAAAATTAATTTGCTTACCCTACACTCGAGACGACTGTTACTTCAGGCTATGATGCTCTATGGCCTTATTAGCAATAAGTATGATTGTACCGAACTTATTAACGCTTTATATTATATAGTACCTAAATCTGTAATAAGAAGAGAGACGCGCGCCTACCCGCTGTTTGCTACGACTACTAGTCGTACGAATGCGGGGGAGCGAGCGCCCCTCCATAGAATAGTTAAAAATTATAATAAATTGTTCGTTAATATAGATATTTTTGCCTCTACTCGCAATCAATTTAAAAATAATATAATACATACTCTTCGTGATCAACAATAGTACCAACATTTATCAACATTTGTATAAATACATAGACTTAAATGTAAGTAGATACTAGCTCTAAGCTTCAATTAGGTTTAACTGTACTTCTGAAGGTAATATGTGGAAACGCCGTGGATTGTACATTAATTTATTCTATTATGTACCTAGCCAGTAAGACACAATGTACAATTGTTTGTTTTCCCCAAAAAAATAAAATAAAATAAAAATAAAATAGACTATTTTGACAGTATTTATTTACTTTGATGCCACACTTTTGTAAACTTTTTCTGTCATTGCTTCTTGTCCAATGTTTATTTACAAACGTGGCAATATTAAACGACAATATTAAACGTGGTTAGTTTTAATGACGACTCCACATCATATAGCCGGAGTAAGAGTTTTTGACAGTTTAAATAATTTTATTATTATATTTAATAATGTTTTTTAATGAAATAAAATAAAAATTAATATTATTTGTAGGTTTCATAGTCAGCACTAAAATATAATGTAAGGCAGAAACTAGTCAAATAGCCGTAAATAGGCATTAACGGACATAAAGTAGACCATGTCTCAGATTTACAAAAATATAAAAGCTATTGACTGTTGTTGTTGCTCAGCTCGATAGCGACAAGCCGACAGCTTGTTCGATACATCATGTCACTACGCTACATAAGCTTAATTTATTCAAAGTCATGTATGACATTGGTTTTGGGATTTTCTATATATACCTTGTTCACTATGTCAACAGGTTGAGTATCACTGTGAAAATAAATGTGGATAGCAGAAAATAAACTATGACGAAATAATAACCATTTATTTTCAAACTAAGTATATACACAATCATATTAAAATGTATACAACTTATTATAATAATAAAACGTTATATTTAAAGTATGGTACTACTTGTTGAAATGTTGGTGTAATACACGTAATTTTCAGTCCTTCGTGAGTATTCATGACGACGCTTTATTTATTGGACTGAAGCACTTATTTAATATGAATATGGAAACTACCACAATGGAACAGCCGACATTATTTATTTTCATTCAGGTTTACTCGTAGTTGGATTGCATAACGGACATATTATGAGGAGTCCACGCTTGGGATTATTTACACCGCAATTAAATTCATATTGCTCGGCTGAATGCAAATTATTATTATATTTCAGTAACAGAGACAGTAGTTAACTGTCATTTATTTTCATGAAATTAATAAACGTTTATAAATTACTGCGCTCATTTTTACCGTTTCACTTGATAAATGTTTTCGTCAAAGTATATTTTTTGTGTCAATTCTCGTAAATGCATAAATTTAAAGCCTCTTTTCGTCTTAAATATCGGTGACAATTTGATTGCATATTACAATATTTTATAGTGTTTTATATAATTTAATTTCAATCGTCATAATTGATATCGCTTAGAGTAACACTTTTATTGTGTGTTTTTACATTATTTAGTTAGTTTATAATAGTGGCGAGTAAACATATAATATGTTGCTTAGCGGTTACCTTAAGTAGACAATAGTCTATGCATGTGTACAGCACCACTTGCGCATTGTTTATCCTTTGTCATTATTTTGTAACAAACAATTAAGACTATTGTCATAAATAACTAAGAGTATTGTCTTTAGCTGACAGCAGAACTACTTAAAGAACTCTAGAACACTGATTCAGCGTAGAGACAAGGTTGCCTGCAATATTTTGTAGTATGGATGTATAATATGTATATCTGTTATCGGGCTGCGCCACATTGAGCGGAAAACCAGTTTTAAGCGAGAATCCCGTTATGCTCTACCTCCTGAAACATAATATTTTAAGGGCTAAATTTATTTTCAATATATGCATGAAAATAAATTAGATTAAGCAGCCAAACCAAGTTATTGAACCCATAATCGTCTAGTGACCTAAATGGAGCACTACTGACATATAAGATTCAATGATTTTACAGAGCGAATATAGAATTTAGTTTACCATGCATATAACCAACTTGATGTTATTGTCTTGAATATATTTTGCATAATTAATGACTTTTTGCAGACTTATATATTTTCGGTAAGCAAGGATTATAGACTCCAAAATTGAGTAACATCACTGTCTAGATTTGCGAGTATGATAAGTAACTTGCTTGTGTATTTTGCCTACGAAGACAAATATTTAAATTCATATTTACTTATTTGTCATAAATCAACTTTATAAAAGCCATTTGTGTTATATGGCCTAATATATATGTATAATGTATTTAAAAGAATTGATTCTAAAAAGGTACCCAATCATTTAATTTAGGTTCATGATTTGCCAAGATTTATAAGGATAAGCCATATTCGAGCAATAATGTACTGAGGCAACCAATAAATATACTTATAGCATATTAAATATGTGTACAGTATTTAAATAACACGATAGTAGATGTGTAAATTAATAATTAATATAAGCAATTTCGAATGACATAGCATCATGTTACAGTACAGATTAATTAGTCACGTAATTCTCCAAAAATAAATCCATCCAACTAATGCATGTTATCAGCAAACTGGCGATAATAATATCTCATCCTCACGATATAAATATTGATACGTCACTAGGATTCAGCAAAGCTTATGAAGAATTAAATCACATCACATCACAAGCAGCTGGCGTGAGATTAGCTAACTTCAGCAATAGGCCGGCAATATATGACACGCAACTTATTTCATTTCTATTTGATTTATGGAATAATTATTTAAAGTAACCTTAAGTGTTCAACGTAAATTGTATCCTGTGTGATTGGAATATAGTTGCAACTTAATTAGCCAACAGTCATATTATATAGTTTGTATGCTATATTACATGCTATAGCAGTAATTTACAACAAAATACAATGAGTATTTATCTTGTCACCGTTACACACTTAGAACATTTGAAATTTATGAATTAAACAATTTCAACAAAATCCACACACATAATAAAATAACTGATTATAAACTTTACCATATATAGCAAATGAAGGTAATATAAAACATTTATTTTACTATAGTAAAAAAAATACCACGTCATGTTACTTGGCACAGAAAAGGAGTATCTATATTATAATATATTACAACAATCGCAGTCATATAAAATCTCACAAGCAGTTTAACCCTTATGTATCTGGGCCATCCTGACTAAATAGTGCTACTAGATTTCACCCGCGGCTTTGCTCGCATAAATGTAGATTAGGTTAGGTTATTAACAGTAACTTTTCTCAGATGGAAGGTACCCAAAGTCCTTTCTGTTCCCTTGACGAGTATGCGAAAATTCATGATGATCGGTCTTATAAGGCGTGAAAGCGTAAGAAACAAACAAACAAACTCACATTTGCATTTATAATACTAAGTTAGGATTTATATAAAACACGCTCAAAAGCTCACTCATGTAGTTCCAAATAACATTATAGAGCTGTGTGAGAATTTTGTTATATCACATAATTATTATGAACTCTCATTTCCTATGGATTTCTTGAAAACTGTTATCTTATCTTATCTTATCTGGGTGCCAGTCAGTGCAGAACGGCGACACTTCGACCCAGTGGGATCTTTTGTGTCGATACTCTCCCGATAACGACTGCCATAGATGTTCATGGCAGCCGGGACCAACAGCTTAACGTACTTTCCGAGGCACGGAGCAGGCGATAATTGTCAATCAATACGCACATAATTTCGAAAAGTCATATAACTTGCGAAAGTCAGAGGTGCGCGACGTGGGTTCGAACCCGAGACCCTCTGCATTGCAGTCTGTTGGTCTCCCCACTGAGCTATCGCTGCTCTTGAAAACTGTTAAAGATTATGAAGTTGTTAGAAATCATACTTGTATAAAGTTTAGACGTAATACATAATTATATAGCCACGTCTGATGTCCGGAGGGGTACGGTAAAACTATAATTTGCACTTGCTGTGATCCTCGGATGTCTCGATTGAACAGTTTTGTCGAACTTTTCTACTGCCCTAAACCATTTTTATATGCATTCTAAGACCACCGATAATTTTCATTGCATAGCTTAGCTAAGCTAACATATATACAAAACTAAATATAAATCCAGCAAGCTATGTAGGTATTTAGATTGACCTATCATTTTAACGGTGTACACATAATGCTAAAGCATTGAGTCTGGCGACATCATTTTATCTTTATTTATTAAAAGGGATTTTTGTATAAAATACTTGTCATTATTAGGAATCCTATCGCACCAAAAAAAAGCAGGTGGCGCTAGTTGCCATGTTTACATCAGCTCCGTGGTTTTTAATGTTGATAAAATATGTAATAGCGATAAACGTGACTTTTTATGTTAAATATACGTCAATAATTATACAATGCTCATCATCTATCGTTTGTGAAAACATACATACATATAGTCATATAAAAAATAAAAGCGGAAATCCTACCTAGCATCAAAACAGTGAATTACTAAAAAGTGAATTTAATAGTCAAAATTACGTTTAAATATCAATCTAACTACAATAGTGCAAACTTATCAATAGTTCAACTGTGAAAAAACAACTTAAAACCAGTGTATTACAAAACTGTGAAAAAAGAGCTCGTTCATTTTATTTAAACGTGTGCATCGATAATGTTCTGGCCAATCAAAACATTGCATTCGCGTTGTTGTCTCAAATAATAAGCTATTATCTACAGAAGTCCAATTTCACATTTTGTACTAGTTGTGTAGTTGGCGTATTGGTTTTTACCTTCGCTCTTACATTGAGAGATTCACGATCGATCCTGAGGTACTTGTAACACTTTTTGAGATTTATTCACAAATTTAAGTATGAATTTCTCTGATAACATAACGTTTAGAAAAACACGTAATCGATCTGTGACAGAGATTATTAGCTGTGATGAAAACAGTTTCAATAATTCTAAACTAGATGGCAGCACTAGTAGTCTTCCTAACATATCAACTGATGAAAACAATGCACAGTTTCAAGAATTAAAGGAACAAATTGAACAACTTACTCTGCAATTAAATGCAGCTCATGAGGAAATAAACAACCGTCCATAGAGAACCAAGAATTAAAGGAAACTGTTGAGGTAATATCGTCAAAACATGAAGTACTAAAGAAGGCTACAAAACATGTAACTTCTGATATTGCAATTCGCAATAAAAGTCTAAAAATGTCTACGCCACGAAGCAAGTCAACAATAATAAAACCAAAGAGGATTAGCAACGATCACTATACATCGATGAGCCAAAAAGCGAATACCCAGCGAGAAGATAAAGTAAAGTAATGAGGTCCCTAGATAGCAGCGTACCATATAAAACTGATAAAACTGTTTCTACGAGGTTAAAGGATAATTCTTCAAAGTGCCATAACTCGATGACAGATGGCGCCTGTTCAGAATATATACTTCCACGAAAAACTAATTTCCAGTGTAATAAATTAAATAGTAAAATAATATTTAATAAAATGTACATACTTAGCGATAATAATTTAAATAATATTCTAGGTCATGCTGAAAGATTGTTTCCATATTCAAAAATATGTCATTATTGCTTACCAAATGCGGATATATTACAAATGATAGATACATTAGATAAAAATCTAGTCAATTTTACTACTCAGGACTATTGTATCATATTTCTAGGTGAAACTAGGGACTTCTTAGTTTCAAAAAATTATGTGAGCTTGTTAAACAACATTAAAAGTAAGTTGGAAAATTTCACACACACAAATGTAATTCTGTGTTCTCCTAATTTTAAACAAGGTTATTATACTAATTTATATAATAAGAGAGTAGAAGCTTTAAACAGACTTCTATATCAAAGTAATATGAATTATGAATATGCATACATGTTTGATACTAACAAACATCTGCAGTATAATTATAAAATGTTCTCAAAATATACAGGGAAAATAAACAATGTAGCTATAGTTAATATATTTGAACACTTGCAAAAATACATCACTTATTTGAACAGTTACTATATTAATGATATTAGTAATAACAATGATATAACAATACAAAGTAACAAATATAATAAGAATAGTCTACTTAAGCCTGGTACTATTCCCTATTATTTTCAGAAGTTAACCAATACCGAAGCTATTGCAACCAAATATACAACCATATGTAATAGTAGTGTTGTAGATAAATCTATGGAATATTATAATGATACAAATTGTTTTCGTCAACAATAAATATCTATATGTACTCCATCAGAATATTGCAGGTCTTGTGAACAAATCAGACTTGCTTTCTATTTGTCTAGATGAGCTTTCAGAAAAAAAGCAAAATGTCGCTGTGTTATGTATCACCGAACATTTTATGATGTCAGGTCATGAGACCTATTTATGTGTACCAAACTATACTTTGGCTGCGAATTTCAGTAGACCGAATAGTAAAAGAGGTGGATCCTGCATACTCGTGCGTAATGGACTTGTTTGGAAAGAGATCCCAGATGCCTCAATGATCTCATTAGTTAATAACTTTGAATGTTGTGCAATTGAGTTAATTCATTATAAAATAATAAATATTTGTTTATATAGAGTACCCATAGGAAATATTAGATATTTTTTTGTAAATTAGAGGAATTGTTAATAAAAATTAGTAAAAGAAAATATGAACACATTATTTTAGCAGGAGACATAAATATTGATGTTTTAAAAAATAATAATGTTACACTTGAACTGAAATGTCTACTAAAAAGTTTTAATTTATCCTTATCTATACAACAGCCAACTAGGTTAAAAAGTCAAACATGTTTAGACAACATTGCTCATAATTTTTGTAAAGGGTGTAAGACGGAAGTGATCGAATTAGCCTTGTCTGATCATACTGCACAGTTGCTTAAGTGTCCCATAGTTCGAAAATGCATGTTTGATTATTGGTATTGTCTGCAAAGAGATTATTCAAATGAGAATATTAGAAAATTTTGATCCTGTTTAGAAAAATTATCTTTCTCTGAGATATATGACACAAACAGCCCAAATGAAGCATATAATTCTTTCCTGGAAACATTTAAGTTATTTTATAATTTATGTTTTCCTTCTGGATATAACACTATAAAAGTTTATAAAAAGTCTAAATGGATATCACGTGGAATTAAATTGTATAGTTCAAAAAAAAGAGAACTGTTATGGCAGGCTAGAGTTAAACCTACATCTAGTAATAAATTAAAGTACAGTAGATATTCGAAATTATTAAAAAGAATTATAAACTTAACTAAACGATCTTAAAATATTAATAATATTTAAAATTCGAATAATAAAAATAAAACCACATGGCAAATAATAAATTCCTCTAAAATGCGTATCCCCAGTGATTCAATAAATAAACTTGTTATTAATGATAAAGCTTTTGTTGAACCACAAATAGTAGCAAATAAATTTAATGATTATTTTATAGATAAAATTGTACCTATGCCAGAATCTGGACATAAACCTACTAAGTATATAGTAAACAATTTAAAATCAATGTTTTTAAATCCCAGTACATCAAACGATATTTTAAATATTATTAAAGACTTAAAAAACAAAAATAGTGTAGGGTATGATGAAATTTCTACAAAAATAATAAAATCAGTGGGAGATTTAATATCTGAACATCTCAGTTACATTTTAAACCTATGTATTGGCCATGGTGTATTTCCTGAACAATTAAAAGTTTCTATTGTAAAGCCGTTACATAAAAAAGATTATAAGGAGCACATGCAAAATTATAGACCGATCTCACTTTTGCCTATTATTTTCAAAAATATTTGAAAAATTCATATATTATAGAGTTTATTCATATCTTGAAAACTGCAATATTTTATGTAAAGAACAAAAAGGTTTTCGTAAATAAAAGACCATAAATATGGCGATATACGATTTTTTAAATATAGTAATGATGAATATTGATAAGAGAATACCTATCTGTGCCATTTATTGTGATATGACACAAGCATTTGATTACGTCGATCATAATATTTTACTAAAAAAGCTTGACGCCTATGGCCTAAGAGGTAATGTTTATAATTTGATAAAATCTTATTTATCAAATAGAAAACAGGTAATTGCAATAAAAAAGCTAAATCGCAAGACAAAAAGGGAAGATATATACCTATCTAGACAGCGTAGAATATCATTCGGTGTGCCCCAGGGCAGTGTATTAGGGCCTTTGTTGTTTATATTATATATAAACGACTTACCCAAAGCAATAAAACATCCCTTAACATTATTCGCTGATGACAGTACTGTAACTATAGCTTGTAATAAACCCGACTAATACGAATCTGATATTAATAACACACTCAGCTCAATGATTTTATGGTTAAATAATAATAATTTGAAAATAAATCTCAACAAAACTCAAATAATGCACTTTTGTCAAAGACAACTTGTTATAAAATTAATATTAAATATCAGAATAATAATATATGTGCTACAAATAATGCAAAATTCTTAGGATTGACGATTGATAACCAGCTAAATTGGAAAGATCATATAGAGGCTCTTTGCCAAAAAATCAGTATTTCGTCCTATGCTCTTCATAAACTGAAACATATAATCAACATGAAATCTCTACTAACTGCTTATCATGGCATTGTTGCATCCGTACTTAGATACGGAATAATTTTTTGGGGCAACTCTACACATAAGGAGATCGCATTTTAATTACAAAAGAGATGCATAAGGGCTATGTTTGGGCTTCAAGTAACTGACAGTTGTAAACCTCGCTTTATCAAACATAAAATTCTAACGCTTCCGTCTTTATATATATTTGAAGTCGCAATATTTGTTAAAACAAATCCTCATTTGTTTCCCAGTCTATCCGATGTTGTTCTACGTAATAGGCGCAAAAATAAATTTATGCATAAGAAGAGCTAAAACTACCCTCATGTGGAACAGTATATTCTGTTTAGCTCCAAAACTCTATAATAAGCTACCGGAGGAATATAAACAATTAAATTTAAAACACTTTAGAAAAAAGCTAAATATTTTTTTGTATAATAAATGCTACTACTCTATCAAAGATTTTCTAAATGACACGTTTTGTTAAATTTTACACTTAGATTTTGTTTTTGTGTTTATGTTTTTCTTATAATATTTTTGTACGCCGATTGTATTGGCAAGACACAGTTTGTACTTTCATTTGTTTTTTGTAAGATCTTTTTTATAAACATGTGTCTAACAAATAAAAATAATTTGAATTTGAATTTGAACCATATTCTAAAAAAAATACTACAGCAATAGCACAGGCTAATCTTAATAGCTATTGGTGACATCTTTAATGAGTTTAAAAGTAATTATAAACTTATATTAATGTGTATAATAATTAAGTCTCACTATCTTTGAGGTGGGTCAATCCAATATTACTTTCATTGTATGTCGTATGTCACCACAGTACGATTCGACAATCAAACAGTCCCAGAGGATTGTTTGATGATGCCTACGGCCACTATTTGCCATC
This sequence comes from Catocala sponsa, assembly GCA_963564715.1. NCBI lineage: Eukaryota > Metazoa > Arthropoda > Insecta > Lepidoptera > Erebidae > Catocala > Catocala sponsa. The sequence goes on along the minus strand of OY751345.1, from coordinate 9,402,666 downwards.
GGAAAGTTTGCCATTGGCAAAGCGTTCATGCTCACAGCCTTAAAACAAAACTGTCGCCTATAGAGCAGGTTCAATGATTTTCGTGTGATGAAATATTCACTTACATTTGCCAAGTGTAGGTTTATAAGAAAGTACTATACTGTACGGCAAAAAGTTCTCTTTGGTTTTTAAATTAAAGCTGTTGTGTGATTTGATACTGCCAATGCATCTAAATATTTTTAGGGCCTACATAATGGATGAAAAACCTTACGCAACGCTGTTACTCAAAATGTATGATATAAATCTCTGTAACAATTTACCCGATACTAATAACCGCTAACGCCACCAACCTTCTAACTCGAGGCTGCTTTTAAAAATCAGTGAGCAGATAAGCCCAATAACTTTTAGGAGTCGTAACCCGAAATACGTATCTGAAACTTCATGCATACCAGTCGCACACAACAATGTCTGTACATTATTTACATGTGTTTAAAGTTTCTCATGGCACACGAATCTAGAGTGGTATTTTCCCTTTTATAAAATACGAGCATCAGTAGCCAATTGCATAAAAGACAGTTAGCTATTTTATACAGAAGACACAGAATTAATTTAAAAATTCTCCATCCATTCTCCCGGTAGTTATATTTCCCGGGAGAATATCTACGGAATTTCCACATAACAGAAAGCTGCACATATATTTTACTAACAATTTCACGTGAGTTGAGAACGTAGGCATTGAGATAACCATTCGTATATTTTTATTTAGACGTGGAATAATATGCTGGCTTATGGTGAAAGCGACTCGCTGTAAAGGACGTTAATAAATGTGTCATATTAGAGTGATTATTTAACGTAACGAAGGTGTCGTCGACGGCATTTTCTGAATTACTCTTAAACCAATCTCAAATATTTAAATAGCGACATATCAAAAATGTAGTCTTAGGTTAAGGTTACTCAACGAAGAGAACGTAGAAGGTATAGTAGACTTGAAAATATTTATGTAACAGCAGCTAGCCATTGCTTAATGATAGAGACAATCGACCCAATCGTTTAAAAGTATATATAGTCCACACATAAGAGTGGTACTGTGTCTATGATATAGTACATTCATTACACACACAGTCACAGGACTATATCTAATCCCGAAGATAACGTGAAATATTATAGATTTTTATTAGAAAAACCTTGCCTAATCCGACTCGAACCCGAGAATTCCTGCAGGGCAGTCCCATTTAGCATCACTGCAATTACACCAAGGCCATAAATATAATATTCCTTTTTGTTTGTTTATTGTCACAACAAGCGTATTCGTACAAATATTTGTGTGTTGTTCGGATAAAATAATACCTACGCAGCGGTATTTTCTACCTATTAAAAACGTGAAAGGTTTTATTTAAACAAATCTTCGTAATCCCGACGTGGCATTTTATTTTTATTATTCTTGAATATTTATCTCTCACTTGGAATTGCAAATTATTTAAAACATTTTACCATTGCGGCGTTTTACAGGCTTAAAATATATGTAAAAGATTGAGGGTCTTTTACAGCCGACGTAGCACCTGCTATAATATCTAATTACACTCCTCTATATTGATGTATACTACATACATACATACCTACATTTCATTTTTACCGGTAAAATACTAAAATTGTAGAAGATTAAACGTAAAATAATACGTTAAAATTTAATAAACAAATATTTTATAAAAAAATTGAATCTCATATAAAACACAGCAAATGTTCTGTAACCACTGTTATTTCTGTTCACACTTATATATTTTTTTATAATTTTTAATAAAAAACATTAGTTAAAGAGATATACATGATACAATAGATATACAATAATAAGATATACAATAACTTTGTATACTCGACAAAATCAGACCATAGGTAACTGTTGAAATACCTAAAGCTGCGATATATTTCTCATATGTTTTCGAGATTCTGCTTGGATTAAATTCAGGCTTTCAAAAATCAAAATGATTTGTTCTCGTTTGAATCCCATTCTCAAAACAAAACAAACTTCTATAGAAACTTTTGAACAAAAAGGACACATGCGCGAAACGCATGCAGATGATTATTTAGATAGCGAACAAACTGAAAGGGACAATGACTATGATTGACAGCTCGGACAGACGGCACATTTTTATTATTTATTTTGTAAAATAGATAACACCCGCATTATGAACTTATAAACAATCAAACAACGGCCACTAAGATCACTCAGAATCGGGACAACCATTTATGGATCATAAAAATATTTGTCTCGTGTGGGATTCGAATTCACAACACTCGGCGCGATAGCAGTGGCGAGGCGACCATTTAAACTACTACGCCAAAAAACTGACAGCACAGCTATTTACTCAACTCTACTACTCAAAAATGGACGTTACTGTTAATGGAACAAGATAACTAATATCAGTTTATTTACTTGCTATCAATGTTAAAAACTTAAGCCCATCTATATATTAATTATACGTGAAGCAAAACTTTGTACCCCTTTTTACGAAAATTGTGCGGACGGACACGGAGGAGTATGAAATTTGGCACAGTTAAAGATTATATGGAGAAAGAGTGGCGAAACCTAATATTTTTATAAAATTTGCAATAGAAATACATTAAATTAATTAAGAAACACTACACGCACACAACCATGCATTTGACACACGCAGTCAAATCGTGTTCGTAGTATTTCGGCATGGTTCGGTTAATTGTCGTACAATTCTTCGTAACTATGGTTACATATATATTACATACATTATATTTTTATGAATGTTTTGATGTAAATGTTTAGTATGTATTTTAGTTGGTAAGCCTTATATTAAATAAATAAATAAATAAATAGTATATACATGGCTACATATCTTTTAAGTTTTGGAACTTTTGTGTTTTTAATTATTTTATATGTTTTTTTTTATGTTTATATTGCAGCTGTGTCATAAATAATTACCAATTTGCATAACTTATCTGCAATATGTAATTGTGTATTTGTGTAACAACTACTTTTGGGTTTGGCACTTATATACACTAAATAGTGCCTATTAAATATTATATTACCGGTAATTAATTAGACTGTAAGTTTCTTGTCATGCATGCCAAGAAACTGTCATTTGTATGATTACTGTTTTAATGTTATAATACGCACTTTAAATATTTAAGAAGCATTTGTAATTGTATAGTTGGTGTGCTTAATAAAATAAAATAATATAAAATAAAAATATCTTAATTACCTATTGCAATTTCGTGGTAATTATAATAACGATCACACTTAAAATTTAAATCAATTATGGTCAAATTTCGACCACTTGGCGAGCGCTAGTTTGTATAATTATTCGTCACTATAGCGTCATAGTTTAATTTTGTTAAGCCCCGCCTACTTTATGTAGTTTCCGTAGTTTCATTTTTACTTATAAGAATACTTCCAAATTTTATTTACGTTTACTGGTCCATGTATCAGATAATACTCTGTAGCGCAGTGGTAGTGAATGCGACTGCTGTGTATGAGGTCTCGGGTTCGAAACCCGAGTCGGGCCAACAAAAACGAATTGGGTTTTTCAGTTAAGAAATCTCAATACGAGCTCGGAGTTAGGAAGTTGGCGGTGTTAGACACCCCCGTGCCTCGGAAAGCACGTAAAACCGTTGGTCCAGCGCCTGATCTCCCTCCGGTCGTGTCGGATTAACCGTCCCATCGGATCATGAGGGTTAGGGAACAGAGAGTGCACTTGTGTTTGCGCACATACTTGGGCACTATAATATCTCCTACGCAGATGGCCAGTCTCCGTTAAGATTGATAACATAATACTCTGTATTTTACTATATCTGTACAAAATAGAATCAAAAGAGGCACTGACCTACCGGACAGATTAGTCCTCCTTGCTCATAGTGCTTGCGAGGATCTTATCTTATACGGGGGCCACTCAGTGCAGACCGGCGACACGTCGACCCAGTGGGATCTTTTGTGTCGGCCCCAGGATCCATCATTTAGCTATCTCCCTATGAATGCACTGCATCAGCCGCAGCGTACACTTCAGAGGGAAAAGTCTGAAGTCTTCGGGGTTTGGATATGCCAAGCCCATCAGAACCATCCTCAATCCAGCCAACGCGTCATTTTCACATAGCTTGCGAGGATCACTAGTTTATTAATAGTCTTATAATATTCTTATGTGACCTCTTAAAACTGATATTTATATAATATAATATTTATTTCTATTTCAGGTATGCCTACATCAAGAGAACCAACTTAGAGGTATAATGCATGTCTGTACATTACTTAAATAACAAAGTATACGTATACGAGCCTGGCAAGAAACAAATTCTCAAATCATCAATTCAAGAGAAAAATACTAGATAATTATTTATTAACAAAGTAGATTGTCTAACAAATACTCCGCATTGCGGTACGGCTGTGCGTAGAAATGCTGCGTAATTATACTTTCTGCTGTATTATTTATAGTTAGTAACAAACCGAAGAAAACCAAGGAGCCTTCTGCGTTCACTCACAGTTCGCGTAAAGTTGTCAAGGTCATCTGAGGCCAACAACTAAAACACACAAAAAATAAAGAAAATCGAAGAAAACCTTATTAAGGTCTAAATGAGGCAATCACGGTCTATTCAAGATAGTAAATATTACATGAACGCAAATAAACATTAAATAATCTTATAACAAGATTAACGCATAAGTATCTTTGATTATAAAGGAAAGTGTTGTTTTTATCTTTAATCTTGAATTTGCCCGCGCTTTTGCTCACGTAAAACTAGGTTAGTATCAATATTTTTTTGGGATAAATGGGACCATGTGTCCTTTTCTGTTCCCCTGACAACGTATATGCTAAATTTTGTGATGGTCAGTCTAGTAGTTAAGGCGTGAAAGCGTAACACACAAACAATCTCACATTCATTTATTTAATAGCACAACAACAATTATTACAAAAACATCATATATATTAATAAAATATTAAATTTCGTCATATTCGCATATACAATATTAGTTATAAAGCTCAATATATTTTCGGCTGCTTTTTTATTTGACCTCGCTAATCTTTTAAACTACCCTCTTGATTTGAGAATTATTTTTGCATTTGATAGCCCAATCCTTGGGGTAGAAAAGTAATTATAAATGTGACTGAACGTGAGAGGGACAGTTATTAACAAAAATAATGAAGTGACATGACTACGTAAGCCGCGATTAGGCGGTCTGTGACAACTTCCGCATAAATTCCCTAGAAATATAGTTTCTATTTCTAAAATAAAGAAGGCTATTTTTCATTTATTTTGAAAATTGGTTTGCGACAACAAAATACATTGAATTTAGGCATAAATTTGAGCCTATATACCATTATCATTACAGGAAAGGCAATACAAAGGTATTACGAAGGTTTAATCTGAAGAGCTAAACTAAACCTAAATAAAAAGTCACATATACCTATATAAATGTAATGGCCACTAAGAACAGAAATAACATTGGTGTAAGCGATAGAGCGTCCCCGACAATTAGCACAACATACAGAAAGTGCTGCGTCAAATTAACGAGTATTATCTATAAGAGAACGAGCGAGCTGGACTTTAGTTTAACTACAGCAATATACTAGATAGGTACCAAATTTAGCTAATTGCAGTAGTACAGATTCACATTGGTATTGTATATTAAGCTTCTACCTGTAGTTTAACTCGACGGAATCTTTCGGGAAGGCATACCGGGATAAAAATTATCGTAAGTGTTAATTCAGTACATGATCTTTCCCTGCGATTGTCTCGGTAGCACAGCGGTAATGTATGCGATTCGAATCCCAGGTTGAGCCAACAAAAATTCATAAGGTCTTCCTGTCAAAAAATTTCAACAAACGCACACACACACACACACACACAAACAGCCCGGAGTAACATATACAACCACTAAAAGCCGTTGAGCATGTGCCTGGTATCTCTCCGATCGTGTTGGTTTGCCGTCCAACGGATTATATGATTCAAGGAACCGAAAATGCACATGTTATTGTGTTTGCGCACACATTTGTGCACTATAATATTTCCTGCGCAGACGATCAGTCCCTATAAGATTGGCCACCTTGACTGAAATTCAGTCCGCAGGACCTTATTTTTGTGCCTCCACAATTAATTGTTTTGGGTCTGGGTGTTTTTGCGTCCGTTGTTCTAATGTTTGTAAAGTCAGTGATGTCACAAGATGTTCTGTTGAAGTGATCGGCGCAGAAGGTATTGTTCAAATAATATTAAATCCCGTATTTAAATTTGTCAAAATATCTAATCATCAATTCGTCTTTACTATTCAATCTTTAAGTCGTCTTGGCTTATTTGCTGAACACATGCAGCTATAAAACGTGTAAAGGTTCAGAAAAGTTTTGTTCCATTCACAACAAGATAACATATTATTCTCTTGTAAAATGTTCGCGTAACATTGTTTCCTCTCCTCTATATTGTTTACAAACCAAACCATATTATTTATAAAGAACAACATGAGAACCTCCCGGTGTTGCACGTACGTAAGTAATAAATTGCTAAACTTTGCTGCGCCAATGACCCGGTGGTTCCTCTTGACTAAAGTTCACTTTTATTCTGTTCACATCCTCGAGTTTGGACCACATTTTCACAACGAAAGTGAACCCTGCGATATGATTTATTATTGTCACCGCCAGTTAGCAAGCGTTATGTTTATACTAGCGTTTAACTTGGAAGTTGAAAGGGGGACGTTACCCCTAAAAGAGTTTTACGCACAAATAAAACCAGAAGATAGACGATAAAATAAAATTGTAAATAAATTATTTTCTCTTAATCTATTATAATACTAAAATTAAAGTATAAAATAATATATATTCTATCGTGCTATACTTAATAAAACATTTTTATACAATGAAACCTACTCATATCTACACTTTATGAAGAAAAGAATTTGCCAAAACTTTTGATGATACCAATAGTCCTAGCAGATACATTGCAAGCCAGAATCTTCTCTAATCTTGAATAAGATTAACAAAAGATTTTATATTGAGTTTATCACGGACAGCGAAAGGGTTAACATCGAATAAACACAACATTTTGTGTCACAAAAATAATATTTGAACCAAACAGCTTGCGTATAGAATATTTAAAATATGCTGACTGTAACCTGCCTACTCCTGATTTCAGTTTGTTGCTATAGGTATTTTGAAGCTGTATTATATTCGCATGTAATTATTGACCAAGCTATATGCATTAATTCTTGTAATATTATGGTAAACTTGCGTAGAATGAATGCCTTAACTAAATTGACGAATGCGTTCTATTTTTGATTTTTTACGAATATTGGAAACGTACATTATGCTTGCAAACATAACTTGATTGAAGAATTGATAACGCGCGCGTAATCACCTGGTATCGCAAGAGCCCAGTAGCAACGATATCCAATTCCCATCAGCCGGCTCATATGCTTGTCACCTAGCCACTTTACCTATAAAAAAGAAAATTTCGTTTTAAGACGTAATGTATACGTGTATTACTTATTAATTTGTCATTTGTTGGAATGGTAGAAATAATTGAAAATCTACTATGTCCGGTCGGCGGTGTGTCGCTACTTCACAATAGGTTAATATTACACACTAGCTTTTGTCCGCAGCTTCGCTTGCTTAGGAACACTCCTGCTTTTCTGGATAAAAGATACCCTTTGTCCTTGTTTGCTTTCCTGACGACGTACATATACGTACATATATGCGAAATTACATGATAATAGATCAAGTAGTAAAGGCATGGAAGCGTATCAACCTAACTCATATTCGCATTTATAATATTAGTTAGGATTAGTTCATACATCATGTATATAAAAATATTAATGTCGTAAGTACTAAATATAGTGCTTTAAAGTGCTAGATCGTCCCCAACAATTAGCACGTATAGAAAGTGCTTTGTCAGATACCGAGGATTATCTGTAAAGGAACGAGCGAGCTGGACTAAAACCAAATCCTGCTAAATGCACTACTCTAGATTATTTACATTCGTTGTAATTAAGTTAAAAATATCAAATTCAAAATGTAGTGCTAAGACTGAGAAATGATTAATATAAAAACTATGGTAGGAAAACAGTTATCATTTTAATTCATGTTTTATTGTATTGTGTAAAATTAATACTTGATAATTAACTCATATTAAAAATAATAGATAATTAACAAGAAGGAACATTGTGAGTGAATGGACTTAAATTGGAAAATATCCTAAAGCGAGTGAAAGGACATACTTTCAGTATCTGCGACCTAGTCGCTTTTAAGAACCATTAAGGTTCTTAAAAGCGGTTAAGGTAACATAGAAATCAAATGAATTTATTTGGGCAAAAGCAACATAAAGACAGAAAATATAATATAACAGAAATCAATTTTGCTAAATGCGACTTAGTTCAGCAAATTCAAATAAAGCAAGCAAAATAATACTGTTAGTATCAGCGCTCTATTTGTTTTCGTTGGAGTTTCGTATAGTTATTAAACGATGATATTTTATTCACTACTAAAAATAACGGCTTCTTACCTAAATAATTTTCGTACTAGAAAATGTTCTGTTTATACCCACTACTATAACAATATACAAAGTTTATTTGATAGAAAACGGGAAGAAACACAATTATGGTAAGTGTTTACGTATGTTTGAAATACTTGATGCTTAAACCTGGTTGCACTGGCCAGGAAGGAGACTCTTCTGATCTCGGTCAAGTGGCACTTTGAATGTCATTCATTTCGAAAGTATAAAAGTTATTATACTTTAGAAATGAGTGACACATAAACAGTAAACCAACGAAAAGTTAGGCCAATTATGCATGCCCATACTTGTATTATTATAATATGGCCTTGCTAAAAGTTAGACTCTAGAAAATCCTTTTTACCGTCTATATTGAAAATAATCCTATAATATCACACCAATCTTATACGTCTAACTGCTTTAAAGTGATGACGCTAGGCAACTTATTTTTAACATTATCATCCAAATTACATTTTTAATTACCAAAAGATTAAATACATACAATCCAATAGGTATTACGAGTATGTTCGAAAGTCTTAAATAGAGCTGAGCTCTGGAACTTTTTTAATTAAGCATAATGTCAGGCTACAAGAACGTTAACCGACCTTGTGGGAACGTTTTACCCTATTTCAGAAATTCTTACGTGCCCGTCTTGATAGTAAAATGGCCGACGAATATGTAAGCCGAAATACCAACGTTTCTACACCTTAGCTTAAGTAACCGCTCAAGAAATTCAATAATAGAATAAGGGAGCTCGCGTTGAATTAGAACGACATTTCAGTGAGCCTACTTTTACATAGATACTTAGTAACTAAGTATTGAACGATTTTGTCATCATAAATATCTAAACTATATTATTACGTAAGTTTATTTGCAAATTGTTTCACAAACTATCCTGGAGTAATAGTGAAGATCGGTAGATAAAACCTGTAGTTTATGTAATTCAATCTAGTGCTTTGATCCAGACTCCAGCAAATTTTCGGCTACGGCAGACTTATTTATTAACCGGTTCTTGACAATAACTTTTCGCCGCTGAGCTCACACCAGTCTACCCGTGACTAGGATCGATGCAAGTCGGTCTAAACGTCAGGCAATCGATAAGGATTTATTACCTTTTAAATACTTTATCGCGAGTATGACCCGTTACGTAGCATTACATTAGTATCGAAATTATAGATTCTACCATAGAAATAATACGTTACGAATAATGTCATAGAATTGGTACGTTAAACCAAAATTAACTTCTCTGCCACAAATGGGTGACAGATTCTCGTAAATCAACTAGTTTGCTACCCATTCACTGACGCTTACACGATAATTTGAGGTCGGACGATTAAACTTGCCATGATATTCTCTGTTCCAATGAATTTAGAAGACCTATAGAAATCCACAAATAGTTTTTTTTTTCTTTCGTATAGGAGGCAAACGAGCAGAAGAATCGCCTGATGGTAAGCGATTACCGCCGCCCATGGACACCCGCAACACCAGAGGAGTCACAAGCGCGTTGCCAGCCTTTTAAATTTGTCCCCTCCCCCAGGAGGGAGGGAGGGTTGGTTGCTCACTCACTCGACGAAATACAACGCAGGCACAATTTCACGCTGGTTTTCTGTGAAGCCGTGGTATCACTCCGGTCGAGCCGGCCCATTCGGGCCGAAGCGAGACTCTCCCACGGTAAAACCTGTTGTTCTAACTAGAGTCTGAGCATTTCGTATCAAGATACAAGATACTGATATTAGAATATCAGATATAATTATTAATAACGTATTGTGGCCGGCCGCCGGTGTGCCGCTGCACTCAATAGGTTAAAACTTGCCTATGTTTTGGTACTAATTACGTACATATAGAGATAGATAGTGACTATCCGAACTAATATTACAAATGCGAATATGAATTTGTTCCTTTATTTGTTTGTTGGTTTGTTACGCTTTCACGCCTTAACTTCTCGATCGATCATCATGAAGTTTCGCATACACATTTTCAGGGGTACAAAAAAGGACATAGAGTTCCTTTCATCCAGAAAAAAATTACTTTTAATAACCTAACCTAGTCTACATTTACGTGTGCAAAGCCGCGGGGAAAAACTAGTGTTTGATAAATGTTTATCATTACTGCTATGACCGCTTATGTCTTGCTTTGTTTCAAATAATAAAAATAACTCATGACTGTATTGCCGTTTATCGGCTACAGTCTCAGACTATGGAGTCTGGCACAGTCACTGTGCTCGATAAACGGTTGCTACTGAGAATAACCAAACAGAAAAACACAATACTTTGCCCAATACGGCAGTCGAACCCATGACCTTATGTACAGCAGGCATATACACAACTGATGCTTCGCGGAAGCAGTATTTATACAATTCTTGAGAAGACCATAATTGTCTATGTAACTTTTATTGATGCAAAGTATTTTGGGCTTAAATTGAATTGGAAACGGATACGTAGATAAATCTAACGGTAATGGTAACTTTAAACATATTTTTAGTATCTACTAACCAATACAAACGGAAGCCGTACTTTTCTGTAAATACTATAAAATCGTCGTCAATATAAACAAAGTATAAAACCCGTAAGTAAATAGAACCATCAAACATTTTTGGTGAATTTAAACAAAAATATTTTTAGAAGTATTCTATTTGTCAACGTGATGAAGCTTACCGGTAGCACAAAGCGACAAAACTCTTATGACAAGAGCTTTACCGTTAACCTTTTTATTGCCTAGATATTATTGTACTAAGAATCGAGGGATTTACGCTAAAGTACTCTGTTTTGACGGTCCAGCATGGATATTAAAATAAAATCTACATTTTCATATCGTCCACATAAAAATGTTGCAAGTAACGAATGAGACGACGTCAATGCGGATGTTTTGAGTCGAATTTATCTCGTCCACCAAGCTCAAATAGGTCCATCACATCTGTTTAGTACACAATTTCGTTCAAGATAATCGGCGCCAGCGAGGAGCTGCCGAACGATATCTCAAGGTCTGTCCCGAGTACAATGTAAATTACACTGCAGCATTTGTTATCAAAAGTACCGTGTTTCACTAATTATATTCAGTTAACAAACTTGTGTTATTAATGTTTGTTTAACTTAACGCGTTTCGGATACTTGTTACGAATTTGATCTACCTTCAAAAGTTCTAAGGTAGTTATGTTTTTTGATGTTTATCAAATACAAATACTAAAATCTTTCTACAGAACATAGGTAGTCAAATATTGTTAGAGTTAGTAGACATTAATTACACTAGAAAATAATAGTCACTTTGTTGTAAGCTATTTATAAATAGGTATGTAAACAACGGACGCAAAAGCAATCAGATTAGAAACACATTTTTCTCTTGCTTGAAACTAAAATATACCTATAATCTGGGCACTGAAATTGGCGGGGTGACTACCTATAGTGCTATATCATCTATGCATTCAAATGGTACATAACTTAACACATTTTAGATGAGTATCACAATGTAATGCCATAGCATTACAAACTCTCATTACAGAAGTCATGGTTGAGAGTAACGTGATTGAGTAGATATTATTGAAAATATATGGAATGAAAAAGTTATATAACCTTACAAGGACCAAACATCTCGCCTTGAAAAATTTCCTCAATTAGTGAATCTTGTTGAACGTTCAGCACGTCCATGTCTTCAACACAATAGCTATCTAATCAAATTGATGATACCTACGAGAGTGGAATTGGTAAGGACGGATAACTCGGAGTACGTCGCAAACATTACGCGGTATGGTTGGTTGATGTTGATTATATCAGAACTAGGAACCCACACAATGTGCTAACTCAGTTGCTTACCTAAGCTTCCTGATTTATAGCCTTCGTGAATGATTGCTTCTAGTATAATTATTTCTTTCTTTTTCTTTTCTACCAGGCGTAATTGACTTCTTTCTGATCTTATTCAATATCACAATACAAATTTTTGGTTTTCCAATACTTCCAGCTATTTAAGTTTGTTTGGATTGCAAATTATATTTTATAAAAACTAATGGACGCATATTTATTTTTCATTTTCATTTTTTTAACATTAACTATGTGAAATCAGTATTTATGTATAAAAAAGGTACAGTTTTCCTTTCACGTAATAATCATATTATAACGGTATAATTCTTAATCATTTAGTGATGAAAATGAAACGTATTAGCAAAGTTGAAATTATTTTCTATTGTTGAGGAGTTCCTTCGCGGGGAGATAAAAACCTGTCATTGAAGATAATATTGTATACATATTTTAAAATTGAGGTAAAATTGACCAAAACTTACTAGGACACTAATGAAGCGAGGTAATACCAGCTTGTTATGATAATAAATTATCATAAATAACTGACGTAGCTCGCTTGTGCTTCTTTAATCGTTTTATTAAGGCTAAACTTGCTTGCTTCAATAATACTATAATATTAAAATAAGATTTATGTTCAAAAGTTTATTGATAATAAATGAGAAAATATGATTAATGAGCAGAGTTTACTATAAGCATTGTGAATACCGAGCTCAAATTTTTGTTATTAAATCTCTTACTCAAGAGCAAACACAAATTACGTAAGAAAGATTCGTCTTTACTCATCATAGTTACTTTACTGCCGTCTGCACCCCAGATCGCACTTGTACTTTAGGTTTACTGCACTAAAAGACACATCCATTGAACATATTAACCACTCTTTAGAGAACGTCACTTAGCACGGAATGACGATGGACTGTAAATTCAACGAATACATTCCCAGGCGTAACATGAAAGTCAACAAGTAGTTTGTCAAACGGCATGGTATCCCTCGATGTACATCTGTTTACATGGTGACAATAGAACTGTCGAGGATTGTTAATGAGACGCTTTCGATACTGAATAAACCACAAAACCAAGTTTAGCTCGAACGTACATTTATGAGAATAAACGTTAAACTTTTGTAATATGTACACATACTCAATATAATCCTAATTAATATTATAAATGCGAATGTGAGTTTGTTTGTTGGTTACGCTTTGACATCTCAGCTAATCAACCGATCACCATTAAATTTCGCAAATACATTGTCAGAAAAATAGGAAAGGACATAGGGTACCTTTCATCCAGAAGAAAACTATTACATTACCTTACCTACATTTATATAAGGGACGCCGTGGGCAAAATGTAGTGCTTTGTAAAACTGTAGGCAACAATCATAATATATAATAAATATCCAATTGCAAATCTCCCTTAAAACCTTTTACATGTGTTAAACACTACGTTAAACGTAATTATTTATTGCGGCTTTCCGTTTCAGGTAACGTTTAAATCAAATTAAACCATTGGTTATTAACCAGAGAGAGCTAATATAAACAGTAAAGCACGCACGAGTTTAAATAAACTGTACTACTATTTGGAAATGGCAATGAATATAATTAAAAGGTTATTTTAAAGAGATTGCTTACATTTTGTTTTAATACTGGACATTCGGAATCAGAAGTACCACAATATAACAATGTTTTGAATAATTCAAAACGCATAATATTACTTTTCGTATGCGCGAATGCAGAGTGGTCTGTATTGGAAGGCCGGTAATGTGGTGTAAAATGAGAAAAAGGTTTCATAAGAATCCTAACTAATTCTATAAATGTGAATCTAAGAATGTTTGTTATACTTTTACGCCTGAACTACTCAACCGATCATCATAAAATTTCGCATACAACGTATATGCGAAATTTTATGATGATCGGTTGAGTACGGGCACAGAAAAATATATAGGGTACCTATTATCCGAAAAATATTTTTCTCCTGGGATAGCTAGAAATATAATAAAGAAGAGATAATTAGGCAGTAATAGGCTAATATAAATATTCGTAGCCACTATGTTAATATTTGTAGCAATGCTACGACGTAGAAATCTACGCCGTAGAAATAACTATAATAATAATAATAATATTTATTGTCACTCACAAAATTTTACAAAATGCTCTTATTTTAGATACATAAGTGAACGGTAAACAAAATATTTATACAAAATAAGAGGTTCTCGTTGACGGCTGTGCTAGTTTAAACTGTGTTACAGCCGCCAGCGCCCTCCGCCCTATATGATTATTTGTTTAACGAATAAGTAAGTATGATGAGTTTGTAAATTAATAATTACTGATACAAGGCTAAAATAATTTTGTGTAAGAACATAACATACGGAAATAAAAATATCAAAAATAAAAAGAGAAATAATTAAAAACAATACAGAGTATAAAAATTTAAATTAAAACTAAAATTACCACAACGTTTTAAAGAGTGTGCAAATGTGTATGATTATGGTTGTGTGCATGGATGTTTGTGTGCGTGCATGTCCGACAATGAGTGAGTGTGCGTTTGTGTATGTGTATGTGTATCCTTGTTTGTTATGACAGGTTGCAAGCAGTAAAAATGGACTCTGTCTCTAAATAATTGAGTTTTCGAAGCCAGTTTCGTACAGTTATCTTGCATTTATTAAGAGGCAAAGGATATATATCATTTACTTTATTCTGGTTATAAATGGTTACCGATTACATAAAATTGGGACCGAGCCAGTGCTGTTCTATGTGGTATTACTGAGCATATTCTTGTTTTGTTCTGCTTTAAGATAGACTTGAATTCTATGCTTTTATGTTTACGGAAAATAGCTGATAGTATGAAAAGCTGTCTGACTGTTAAGGCTGAACATTCAGTGTAGAGAGGTATAATAAAGAGAGGTATCATACCTTCGTGGTTTGCCAAGCATGACCTTTAGTATACCACGTTGAGCACGTTCTAGGCGTAAAAGGGTTGTTTTGGCAGATCCGCCCCATGTTATAACACAGTTCTGTAGCAGACTTTGAGCAAGCGCGTAATATACACACATCAGTGTTTCAAGATCAGCCGAGCTTCGGATTTTTCTAAAAACTGGTAGTAATTTTCTGATGCGCCTTGCAACGCTATTTATGTGTGCTGACCATTTTAGTGAACTATCTATAATAAGTCCCAAATATTTTATTGAAGATGTTCATGTTATGGTAGAGCAATTACATACATTTTCTTGGCTGCAAATGTGGGCTTTAATATTGAATTTGGTAGATGGTTGGGTACTGTTACGATGAGCAAAAGTAATATATTTTGTTTTATTAAGATTTAGTGTCAAAAGATTATTATGTAGCCATTTAATTACCTCAGTCAGCGCTCTCTCAGTGTGATTTTTAGTCTCTACCCAATTTCTGCCGTGAATGATAAGTGCAGTATCATCTGCATAGGTGATAATATTGCAGTTTTTTAGGGATTTGGTACATAATGAGTTGATATAAATTAGAAAGAGCGTAGGGCCGAGAACGCTACCCTGCGGCACACCGAAAGAAAGAGAGGCCTGTGAACTAGTATAATTCCCAATTCTGACGCACTGAGTTCGGTTAGTAAGATAAGAGCGAAATATGTCAAGTGCAATTCCACGAATACCAATTGATTCAAGCTTGTGCAGTAATAAGGGGACAGATACGGTATCGAATGCTTTTGATATATCAAGAAACACACCTATCACCTACGAAGACTGATCAAGCTCTTTTGCGATAATTTCAGTTAGTTCTAAGGTGGCATCTTCAGTGGATTTACCTCTAACAAATCGATATTGATTATTGGCAATAAATTTGTGTAGACAACAATTTAATAAGCCTAGTATTTAGCAGTTTTTCCAGAATCTTAGAAACAGCTGTCAACACAGATATCGGCCTGTAGTTACCTACAGTGCTCTTATCACCACACTTGTATATGGGGCATACCAAAGCTTTCTTTAAGACATCTGAAAAAATACCCGACGTTAGACATAAATTGCATACATAAGTGAGAGGAGGAATCAGAAAATCTTTGGCACTCTTGATTACCTTAGTGGCAATATTTTCAATGCCTGGAGCGGAGTTAGATTTAAGATTTGAGATGATATCAATTTCACTATAGTCAGTCTCAAATAGCGCCATAGAGTCCTTAGGTGACTGTGTAGGATTCTGGGAAGCACTAGTAGAGCAGGCTACGGATTGACCTAATATCGAATTAGCTAATTCTGCACCTATACCCGCAAAATAGCTGTTAACCTGGTTTAATGCCTCACAAGGATCCTGATTAAGGGAGAGTAGTTCATCATTAGGAGTTAAAGACGATTTAAAATTTGTGATTTTATTTATAGTGTCCCACGTGCCTTTAGTATTTCCTTTGTTTTTATCAAATTCTGACCTTTCATAGGCAGTCTTCAGTTTTTTAATAAGATTATTGCAGTAGTTACGATATCTTCTATAGGTTACCTGCAGGCCTAGACAAGTGGCTTTTACTTTAGTAGAATAGAATAGAATAGAATGATCAATGTATGAGATTGACATTCGCTTTCGACATATTATTTGACTCAAAATATAGAATTTGAAATTGGTAGCCAAATGTTTAAATAATCTATTCGTTAAAATGAAACGCTAGAATTTTACAATATTAGCCTTAAAAATGGTAGCCAAGCGGCATGTTTGACAAGCGAATTCGTCTGCTAGCGTACGTTACTCTAGCGATCGCAAGGACCCTGTAGAAAACGCTACAAAATGGCGAATGTTTGATCAGCTGCTGATATTTTGTAGAAGTGTTGTGATTGTGTTCGTCTGAATAGTGGATAATATTTCTTAAAATGCATAAACTTCGTTTATTGTGGGCTGCGCATAACGAAGAAGTGTGGCTCAGGCGCCACGAAAGGAATATATCTTGTCAATGTATGGAGCAAATCCGAGAAATGCCGGATATTTTATTTCGGGAAAGATTTTGTCTCGACAAAGTAACATTCAGAAAGCTTTGTCGTGATTTACGTGCCCATACCCTCCGAGGGCTTGGCTAATGACTCCAGTATTAAATGCAGCACCTGGTTCCCGTGAAGAAATATATACTTCACGTCATATCCGAGCCAGAAACTGCATTGAACGTTGTTTTGGTTTACTTAAAGCACGTTGGAGATGTTTGCTCAAGCACCGAACCCTTCATTATTATCCTCATGTTGCCACCAAAATAATATCAGCATGTTGTGTATAGCACAATATTGCATTGCAAGCCCGTCTACCGCCTCCAGTTGATGTAGCTGAACAACATGACGATGGTGATGACAGAGTACCGGATAGCTCCACTGCTGCCAGCAGTCAAGAAGACCTCATGCATGGCAAAGCAACCCTTAATTGCCTAATAAATAGATTGTAAAGTGTAGTTTAATTGTTTGTAATACAATTTTAAGTTTATGCACTATTCATATAAATCAATATTAGTTACCTTTGATTTATGGATTTATGAAATATAGTCTTAACTTATGTCTGTTGAATTAAATCTGTGTCAGTGCCAAACTGATCTAATCTAATAGATGTTTTATGGTATTATTGTCTAAAAAATCTTTTAAATATATATAATCAAGTTATGATCGTTGGAACTAAACAAATTAGTATATAAGTATTTATAATACCATTTTTTTCTTCTTGTTGAAATGAATCTTACACATATATTTGAATTTAAAGTTGAGGTAAATAACGGTGTCAAGTGGCTCGTACGTCACACAAATTGTATTGAAAAATACTTTATTAGTTTATTTGAGTGGTTACGAAGTGTTGCATATCAAAATAAACCTTGTTTCTTCGTCTTTCTCACAAGTATAACAGTTTCATTAGAAAGAATGAGATTTGATGAAAATATTGCTATAATTCAAGGTGTGTACTCATAAGGCCCGAGCGGGCATTAGCCAACCCTATGTAACTTTAACTCAAGTTACCTAGTTACAAGTTTAAGCTTAGCTTAGAGGTATAAAACTCTGTTAAATACATGTTTATGCTATATAAGAAATGGCTAAGTATGTCGTATGCAAAAACTGGAAATAAACGATTATCAATAAATTATTTTAATATTTATTTCTTTGAAATTAAAGTACTATATATGGATTTTATTCCGTTGTTTATTTGACACTTTATTACAAAATGTTTTATTAATTGTAGCTGTGGTTTGCTTCTTCTTGGGTTTGACTATTTGAATTACTGGATCCCAAGCTGGTGGTACATTTCACCCATCTTCTCTATTGAAATTAGGATGTTTCTTGATTTCAATAGCCTTGCGAAGCATCCTTGGTAGGAATCGGTGTTCTTTAATGAGCATCTGTAGTTTGTCAAATCTCAGGTAGTGGTTGATCCCCTGTTGCACATGTTCACACACAGCAAACTTCAACGAGCGTTTGTGTTTTACATCAGCTATATGTTATTTTATGCGGGCGACTATGCTTCTCTTGGTTTGACCAATGTATGAGAATCCGCAGTCACGATCTATTTTATAGACCCCTGCATCTTGTTTCTTCTCTTTATTTACATTTGTTTTCTTTAATTCATCCTTGAGGACCTGGCTGGGGTCTTGAGAGGTCTCCATGCCTAAAAGGTAAACAAAGTTAAGTGTTGTGACTAAGCTATGTAATAGTTTATATTATAGTCTACAATCCCAGTGTTTGTAGCAATACTAAAAGAATTTATTGATTTCTATAGATGATTTAAGTAACACAAATGTAATAATACCTTTCCATGAAATCTATCATAACACAGAATTGTTCGGGACTAGCTCTTGACCTCGGTTCCATTACTAAAACCAAAATACCTTTTTGAAAAATATTACAAGATACGATGACTTGTAAGGATCCATAGTTTGAATTGGGTACGCTTACATATTTACGCAAAATAAAATATTATAAGAGTTGATCAAATTATAGTACCTACTTACCAAACACTTTAAAGCTTCTCTTTCTTTAGAATAGAAAATAAGCTCAACAAATTTTCAAAATTGTGGTGCACTTCAAGATGTCAAAATGACGTTCACGACCGAAACCATAGACATCGTCTGATTTTTGTCGAACAAACGAATAGACTGAGCGTTCGACAACTCTTTGTACACTTGGCTACCAAATTATTTTCGTTATCGCTGAGGCGTTAGCGTTTATAGAAATAGAATCGATATGAAGCGTTGGCCACTTGTCTAGGCCTGCTGCAATATCGCATTTTCAGTATCAGATTTTGCTTTTCTATGTAGCTTGTCCCTGTTTCTGATACATCTAATTAAACTATATTAACTACTGCAAAGAACAGAAGGACATTCTTGTTTGACGCAGTTATATTCCAACGGTATCACTTTGATGTTTAAATGATGATGGTAAATTAATATAAAGGTCAATTGTTAACCAGTAACTTATAAAAATAAAAACTAGGGAAGATTTATATTTTCCTTCATAATCAGGCAAAGGTGTATTACTCCCACATTTCGTCGACTATGGTTTTAAGTCTCACGTAATAGTGGGCGAGCCTATTGTCGTCTACCAAGCATTTTTCGAAACTTCCTGCTACTATTGGATATATCTCAATAGAAAACTTAATAAAACTTTGCACAACCATTGAATCAAACTGGAGACGTCATACGCAGCAGAAAATATATCAATATTTTTTTAATATGACCGTTACTGCTAACATCACAATTAAGTGCAAAAAGCAAGTTATAATCGAAAACAATATCTAGCGTACAATATATAACGCTGTCGTATTCTAGATAGTAAACATTTTCATACAGTAAATATACATATTAACAACTTCAAGTGAGCAAATAGTACCTACAAACTACTTAAAAACTTCACTCCACTCGAGAATTGATATGGACATTCTTAAAAAATCTTTTTGTAGCTATACAATCTTATAATAATAATAATAGAAAGAATGGAAGAGGAAAGACTGACTAAGAAAGTTTATAAGGCTAGTGTGAATGGAAGAGTCGCAAGAGGAAAACCTAGGCGAACATTTCTCGATCAAATCGGAGGCGTTCTGGACAAAGGCCAGGTTAAGAGCTCCTTGAACCGACGGGCGTGTATGAGGTATGTGATGAAAGTGAATGAAGCCAGAGAAGTGTGTCAGGATCGTAGCAAATGGAAATCCGTAGTCTCTGCCTACCCCTCTGGGAAACAGGCGTGAATCTATGTATGTATGTATGTACAATCTTATAAACGTAAGTACTAATCAATGGTCATATTAACCATCAATTAATCTTAAAACTGTTGAACCTCGTACAGAAATTTTAAAACTTAAAGTATTTTCTTTGACTACATCTTTTTTGCCTAGTTCGTAAATCTTTAAAGTTCTGAGACAAGTTAACGTAAATGTAAGTTACTTTCCAACTAAAATAGTTTTCAAAACACTTAAAAAGATAATAAAACTTAGTCGCGAATTATGGCAACGTCCGTAAGTAAGAATTATGAATGGTATAAGAATAGGTTGTCAGAAAACATAAAATAGCCTAGCTTGTATTACCTTAAAGGGGTAAACAAGGATTTAGAAAACTATATTTTTAGGTCTCACGTCATAGATAGCGATCCTATTGTCATAAGCAGCAGTAGCCTAATGGATAAGACATCGGCATTGCTTTCAGAGATCGCGGTTTCAAATCCCACCAATTGAATTACCATTGTGAAACCATTCCTTTTTTTTAATTGGAGGAATGCATTGACTTATACCTCTCCGCGGAAGAGGGGAGCGAAGAGGTTATGTCGGGCTCACCCGGGAAGAGATGAAACGTTCCGGATACTACCGACTAAACCTAACACGGTGTGCCTACTCCTGCCTTGAATGGTGTGAAACCACTGCGAACACAAGCATTCTAGGTTAACTTAAGAGATTAACAAGAATACTAGTTATATGTAACCCATAATGCACTAGCATTATGGGTTACATATAACTAAATCTTTACAAAAACACAACAACTACAGGTCATATTTCTCCAAATGCAGATGCAAATTTTTCATTAGCAGTGTCCATTGCTAATGAAAATTTCCTAACAGAGAAATTCATGAAATATATTTATTAAATGGTATGGATCTTTTTCATAATATTCCTTTCTTACAACACAATGGATACGGTATTAATGCAAGCAACATCGCGGCAGGCTCGGACGATTTAGCTGGCTTTCTTTAGTAAAGATTGGTCTTTACTCGTACATATAATATATTGGGTGACATAACTACTACTATATAATAATATGGCATAAGTTAGTACAAGTAAAATATCAATGTAGGATAGATTCTAAATATGTGTAGCATTTTTTTTTTGTTAAATATTTACCACCGTGGTAGTATTCTACAGTCAGCGATATAACAACATTAAACAATTTTTTTTACACTAAAGCGGATTAAAATTTTCTTATTATTGTTCTGTAGTAATGAATTATGATTAAAATAACTATATTTTAATTATTACTGTGGTAAAAGAAGAGGCATTACCACATACACATGTTTATCTAAAATTATTGGGAAAAAGGAACCCGCGACACACCCTCTGATTGACCAACCCCAAATATTGCACTAGAAAAAGGTTGACAATACCGAACTCCTTTAGATAGGTATAGATAACCGTGTTGTGGGATCCGGGCGTATTTCAACTTACCAAAATATGTGTCGAGACGTGTTTTGCCTCAGCACGAGGCATCTAATCAAATGATTAAATGTTTATCTACTTATTTTGCTGACTGTATCAATAATAACTATCTTTGTTAGCAAATCTTCATTTTAAATATAGTTTAGCACTATTTTACAACTACCTGTCCTCGTAATTCATAAATATTAGATTGGATACAGATTCTGTATAAATTATAAAAGTTGATTGATTTTACAACACTAATAAAAATCAAAGTACGGACAATTTTCTCACCTGAAAGTAATTAAGCTCAGCTCACTTATAGCAACATAATCACTAAGGCCTAAACTTCTAAAACCTGTTAGTTAACTGGTCGAATTCACGCATATTGATGAACCAGAATCCAGCAAGAGTGAAGCTTCTGTGCAGCGAGCAATTAATTACGGGAGTTAAATAACGACTACCGGTAATTGAATGGGTGAGCCGATGAGCGTGAGTATCGGCGTCTCTCGGGCTCATTAACTAGTCGCTCCCGGTGACGACCCGCCGCCGTGCCGCGGCGTCCCTGATATCCGCACGATCTTTCGACCGTTATATTTTAAAGCGTAATTTTGGAACTCGTGTTTGAGCTGCCAAATATGTAGAATTGCATATTTTCGCTGCCGACAGTTTATATAAAATAAATGTTTATTGTTTATAACGTGTTCTTATATTTATGTAAATAAATTTGATTTACTTTTATGCTGGTCAACACAAAAGAGCTTTGCACCGCTTTTTTTTAGGCACAAAGTAACTGTTGATGAACATGATAATTTATTAATTTGCGAGTTTACTAGTTACTGAATTTATTTTTATGTGTGTTACTAGATTCAGCCAAAAAAACAGCCAGTAATAAAAACTCACTCATATGTTCAAGGTATTGTAAGAATTATACAATATATACATATATCTGACTTTATAAATCTAAAAATAACAATACATCCTTCTACTAAATGCCAGAAAAACAAAAATAAAAGAAGAGTAACTTTTAAGATTAAGATGAAGCCTTTCTAAAGCAACGAGGGCTAAGTTTTACAGGAATTAATTTAACTACTTTTTTTCTTAGAAACTTGCGAAATGAACTAGATGGATGTATAAACTTGTTAAATGCGAAAGGAAATAAGAGCTAGTAAAATAAAGAATGGCGTTTTGCTATATGTATTAAAAGACTGCTAGTTGTAAAGTTGGATAAAAATGTTGCTTAATTAAATAGAATGTAGTCTGACTGATGTAAAATAAACTTGATTATTTGATTGTGCATAACAATCATTATTCGGACATTGATAGCACATTCCAAAAATGTCCGTCGTTTATTTTGAGTATCGGTTAGTTACGCAAGCGTTTTACGCGCGTTGCCTGTTCTAGTAAATGCTGTTTTGCATTAGGCTTTACAACATTTGACGTTAGTTATCGACATATTAAATAAATATAAAATGTAATGTAAATTAAGAAAGAAACAGATGAGGCTGAAAAGAGACTGAAGGATATTCAACAAAAGAAAGAACAAGGAAGAATGGCTCAAGACTTTGAACCTGCTTGTGTTACTGAAATTACTGAGAAGCTGTTAAAATACAAGAAGATATTGAAAAAGAAAAGCAGACAAAAACAGAAGTGGGCAGTGGTGATGGTGCTAGTACCGAAGCTGAAGCAGCGGAACCTGAAGAAGAAGAGGATTCCAAACTCTGGTAACGGATGCGACCTTGAACACTACAGATGGACTCAGACGTTGGAAAAAGTTGAGCTGCGCATACCTCTCTGACAAGTTCTACGGCCTCGCGACTTAACAGTGGCCATTGCAAAGCGACACCTCAAAGTGAGCATCAAAGGCCAGCCTCTCATAATTGATGGTGAGCTGGACGCTGACGTCAAGGTCGAAGACTCCACGTGGGTACTGCAAGACGGACGCAACTTGCTCATCAATTTAGAAAAGGTCAATAAAATGATTGGTGGGACAGGCTAGTTACTACTGACCCGGAAATATCCACGAGGAAGATAAACCCAGAACCATCTAAGTTATCAGATTTGGACGGAGAGACGCGTGGCTTAGTTGAAAAAATGATGTATGACCAAAGGCAAAAGGAAATGGGTCTACCCACTAGCGATGACCAAAAGAAACAAGACGTGCTTAAAAAGTTTATGGAACAGAATCCTGAAATGGACTTCTCAAAATGCAAATTCAACTAAATACCTTAGATCTACTCAATGTTGCATTCTTATGTTTTAATATTAATTAATTTTAGTTATAATATCAATGTCATCGTCAAATGAATGTCGTAGCCAAATTATTTGATTTCAGATATGCCTAAAGTAAAGCTTTACGTGATAGAGGCGAATGCATCGGTTATTTTGAATTAGGGTTACTACATGAATAATTTATTTCGTATCGATAAGAACGCATAAGTACTATTGCATTTTAAGTGAACTTAAATACAATGGCATTATTCACTATTGTCTTCTTATCCATTGAATAAAAAATAACTAGAAGTACTAGGCCTTTAGTTATCCAATAAAAAGTGGAACGATACAAATTCTTTTTTGGACATAAAGCGGGCTCAGTTGTATCACCCGAAGGCAACTCGCTGTCCGGCAAATATTTGTTTGATAGCAATAAACGCAATAACAATAAATAAAGGTGAAATTCGCTTTACTTTAATTTACTCGCAAGTGGATCAATTTATAGAACATTTATTACGGTCTCATGGTATTTTGGATTTTATTAAGTTTAGCATCTTCTTCTCCCTAGCCTTTATTATTCCCAAGTCACTTGGGGTCGGCTTTCTAGTCTAACCGGATTTGAACGGACCGGTATCAAGATATTAGAGGGTACTGACTTCGCAATAACGACAGCCATAGATGTTCATGGCAGCCGGGACCGACGGCTTAACGTGCTCTCTGAGGCACGGAGCAGGCGATAACAATTGTCAATCAATACGTACATCATTTCGAAAAGTCATAACTTCCGAAAGTCAGAGGTGCGCGACATGGGTTCGAGCCCGAGATCCTCTGCATTGCAGTCTATTGGTCTCCCACTGAGCTATCACTGCTATATTAAGTTTAGCATAATATGATTATATTAGATTAAAATAAAGTTACGATGATGTTATATATGATAATTAGGCAAAAATGGCAAAGTGAAATTAGGCCGTGAGATTTTACCCATTTTTCTCGTTGGTTGTACGCCCTTGCTTTGGTAAAGATGGCAACAGGTGAATAATGTATATTATTAATTGTAGTTAGTGTATCTTTTACGTTCGTAAGTGAATTAAGATAATTTTCATTTTCATTTTGGTATACTTTCGGTGCCGGCGCTTGTTTTCTAAGAGCCAGGCTTAATTAACGACGTGGTAAATATAATTAATTATGTCAAATATTGTTAGCATGCAATCATTATATTATATTAATTCGTAATATTTATCCTCAGTCGGGATTACTATCATAGGTACTATGCAATAAACGATATAAGCCTAGAAAAGTTATTTTTGTTGATTTAAGGTCGTCACGCTTAGTGGTTTAAGTGATCCCCTCGTCTACGCCGAGTTTTGTGGGTTAGAATCCCACATGGGATGGAATAGTTGTTCTGAGTTTGGGTGTTCTTTGTGACCGTTTTTTGAATGGTTTTAAGGTCAACTGCAATTCAGGATTTATTCATAATACGTACGCTACCTAGTTTAAAAAAAATAATAGGTTATCATTATTTTGTATATACCAAAAATATTAAACTTTTACTTGTTCCTGGAGGCACTGCTAAATTATAATTATTGATTGGCAAAATATTAATTAAATCGTGGGTTAGATTATAATTGCTCTACCGATGTGAACCTAC
This sequence comes from Catocala sponsa, assembly GCA_963564715.1. Lineage (NCBI taxonomy): Eukaryota > Metazoa > Arthropoda > Insecta > Lepidoptera > Erebidae > Catocala > Catocala sponsa. The sequence continues at coordinate 9,376,948 of OY751345.1, read as the reverse complement.
TGCTACGACATGCATTCTAGCTTAGCTAGAGAGCTTAAAAATAATTCTAGTCATTTTTTACGCAAAATAGCTCATAACCTTTAAAAATGTCTTGTGTAAGTTAGCATTGTTAATAAAACAAAATAAAAAAGTGCAATATACATATGTATCATTCACGATATTTTTGTAGTTTAATTCAATTTCTATACTGTACTTGTGAAGTAAAATTTTTATTTAAATTCATGACTACACTATAATAATAATTAGAGCATTTTAATTCATAAATAGTTACAGAACTTTGTTTAATCCTAAGTTATTTATGGCACTCATTTAAAGTCGCAGACAGGACAAATTATCTTTATTGGTAGGTAAAGATGTCGTTTAAGGTTATGCCAAGTAGAATTCGTTTTGTTCATTTAGTTTTATTTATTAAGTTTTATGTTTTTGCTGATAGGTTAGATTTTACAAAACATTATTTAATCAAGAGAGTACAGTTGCAACTCTTCTTAACTTACATCACTTAGAAATAGTTTTTTGATGTTGAGTATTTATTTGTATGTTGTACTATATACCCCTTCGTTTCAGTTAGAATTATCCAAGCTCTCTATAGTTTTACATAGATTTGCCTTTAAATGTAAAACTTACTTAAATGTATTGTTTAGCTATAATTATTTAGTAAACTATATGTTATTTTATTATAAATTTTTCTTCAGGTTTTCACGTTTAAATTTTTCTTCAGGGCATTTTGCAATAGCTAGTTAAACATGCTTTGCAATTAATGTTCTAATACAGTAAAATTTTAATTAATTTCCTCTAAACTTTCCATAAAATGTTTTATTTTGTATTTATATCTCAAATAGAAAAGGACGAAACATGTACTTAACATAAATTTTACGTCGTCAGCGGTCAAGTGACACAGGTCGTGCCTGTCGACCTCTGTCACAGAAATACAAGACAAGAACTGTTACGGTGAGAGGACGCTAACAGAAATCATACCCTTGGAAAAAGGAAAGAATAAGGTTGCTGTTAATGGGTCAATTTAATTTGTAAGATTTGGAAGTAGTCTGTTTTCTAAGGTTTATTTGACAATATTAATAAGAAATTTATCCCACAAGGAGTGGCAGACACCTTGTAGGTTTAGTAAGTAGGTAAATTCATGGCGGTGACTACTTAGCCAGAAGAAAAAAGAGTAACTAATTTGGAATATATAGATTTTTTTAATATTGTATCTTTTATGAAAAATTTAAACATTATACAATACTTTTTTAGACTTTTGCGGTTTGTAAGCCCACACTTTACGAAGGAGCTGCTGAGTGCACACCAGTTAACCCGTGACCACGATCGATGCAAGTCGGCCGAAACATCAGGGGACCTTTACGTAATTACCAACGCGATTAAGACCGATCGTCTAATACTATACATAATAAAAATGTAACTTATCGATGTCTATACATGGAAGATATATTATGAGAAAAGCTATTACTTGGGGCCTTTATCAATGCAATATAAGCCAAAACAATGATTGTTATAATTTTTGTCCTGGCTTTGCGAAAGAGCGATTTTGACACCACAAAACGACCAAGCGGCAATAAACGTTGAAATTTTGAGCTTTGTTACGGGGGGAAATATAGAGGATATCTCCATTAATAGAGTTATGGAAGAAGAATCTACCAACTAACCAGTACAATTTTTAAAATTTCGCATTTCTCCTGGATAATTATTTACTCATAGGATAATTATTTAAAGGTAAAAGCATTTAGATAACGCTTAAAATAGTATACAACTGTTTATTGGATAAGATTTTAATGTTGCATACTACTTTTAGGTATATCTAAATGGAATAAGGTTGATATTGAATTACCACTTAAAAGATGCTCGAGCATTTTTCCGCCTGATCTGAATTGACCCTTAGAAATCTAAGCCCACCAAAACTTTGTAATGGCACGAGATTAAAAGTGACCAATTTACTACATAACGTGATACAAGCAGAGATTGTAACAGATTCCCGACGGCTATACGTCTAATATCGTGTACAGAGAAACATTGATGTAAATTAGGTAAAAATTAATATTAGATAATAAATTAATAGTACCTTTTAGGTAATAAATTAAGTAGTAACTTATTTCTGCCACCTCCTAATTTTTATTTTCTTACAAATTGAATAATATAATTAAATAATAATAATAATAATATTCTACCACATACACACAACACTATCTAGCCCAAACTAAGCAGAGCTTGTACTATGGGTACTAGACAATGGATAAACATACATATATTATATACTTTTTGTTTTTTGTAAATACATATTATACATAGAAACACCCAGACCAAGACAAACACCCATGTTCATGCACACAAATGTTTGACTTGTGCGGGAATCGAACCCGCGACCTCATGCGTGGCAGTCGGTTACACCAACCACTACGCCATTAAGGCCGACAATTATAGACAAATACATGAGAACTTTTTGCCGTTGGGTATTTTGGTAAGACCCACGCGTGAGTCGCGGGTAGTAGCTATGAGAAATAAGGTGTGTGATCGTTTTTAAAAATACCAAATATCCCTGGAAGGTAAAAACAGTCTCTGTAAATTAAAGTCCACGCGGACGAAGTCGCGGGCAACAGCTAGTATTTAATAAAATACAAACTTAGTCATATGTAGGTATATACATATATATAAGTAAATTATGCATTTAAAAATTAAACAATTTTTCTTACGTACATAATACTGAACAGAATTAGGGTTAGTGTATTTTTAGGGGAGAGTTTAGCAATAGTTGATCTGTTTATTGTTACAATATTGATGTTGTGAGTATCATAATCTGTACAGTGGTACAGTGGTTAAAAATAACATGTCAATATTTAGCTTGGCCTTTTCCGTAGCTAAAACGACGGACTTTTATATATTGAAACCCATGATTGATCAATTATCGTCTGTTATCAAATAAATTTATCTACTTAAAGCCAATGCTGTTAAACTGAGCCCTTGTATAACGTGCTGGCAATAGCAAACGTGCAAAATTAATTTATTTTAAATTAATTTATTTTAAATATCGATTTTCGATAAATTTTAGTGCGCTAATACAATCGAATGCAAAACCGCAAAGATACAAACGGTGGCAATAAAGGTAAATGTAAAATTTACAGAACCTGGCCCACGTTGTGTGCAAGCTTGTGTATACTCTTAATGCAATACTTGCGCATTGAATGATGATATAATAATATATAGATTTAGAAACATGTACCTCGAAAATGAAATTCTGACATCGACGCCAGGCAGCATATAACCAAGGCCAATGCAACCTGGTCATAACGTAAAGCCTTTCAAGCCTGTTAATCATAATACTTAATCATTTATTTGCAATAACATAATACATAAGGTATTAAAAATATATAAAAGGGTCCATTCACCATATCCTATCTTATCAATGATTTTGTAACTTTTAAGCTTAATGTTTCTAATTATAAACAATTATAACATTAATATTTGATGTCAGAACAATATAAAATATGTTTATTACACTTTATACTGGAGCCAATTACAAACAGGATAAATAATTATTCTAGTAATAATTTAAGTTTTCTATTAAGTAGGTACACCTTGGGAAAGGGCTAATTTTAAAGAACGACGATATATCTGTGTATTTATGTAATTAGTTATAAGAAACTGTATGTTTTCTAAATAAATAAATACCTTGCTAAAAAAAATTTACACGTAATAATTTTATTGATATAGCGTTTTCCTTTATGTTTTAAAACCTTCGGGAGTGGACTGGAGTTGCCAGTGCTGCCCAGTTATTTCGCCTCGCGAGAGATCGGAAGAAATATGCGGAGCTGATTGCCAACGTTCGCTAATCGGAGAGGCACTTGAAGAAGAAGAAGAAGCGTTTTCCTCGGCGCTGGATATAATACAAGTCTCTCTCCCCGCGAATAATATTACGATAATATAAGGCTTGTGCTTTTAAAAATCTACCAAGATTAGTTTGCAGGATTATACATATTTCAAATATGTCATGTAGAGACAATATGTTTATTTCATAAAAATGTCGTCTGTGCCGAGTGTAGTAGGTTCGATCCACACGGGATGAAAATTTTTATGTTTCCAAATTGTTGTTATGAGTGTGGGTGTTCTTTGTGTCCGTTGTATCAAAAATTGTAAAGTCCCCCGTGAAACAGGAGTTATCCCTAATGTGGTAGACGCATTTAAATAACTTTTAGGTAACATTTTAGTTGTAATTCAATAAAATGCAACTCTTTACTTACAAACCAAAACCAACCGCGCTGCTTCATCGTTAAGTTTTACCGAACGAGTCACGGTGTTCCAAAACTTATTCCTTTAATCGCATTGGAGATCTTCGCATTTTGCACTGATTTATATTATAACAGCAGGAAATAAAATTGAATTTGCTTCGGAGAACGCAACCGGAAAGTAATAGATTTATCCGTCTCTTAACATCGATGCTTGGAATTATGATTAAATGAATCGTTATAACTGTATTTATTTTAAAACATTAATTATTAGATATTAAGTTTAAGTGGTATTTACGTTTTATAATTCTGGGTTGGTTAATTTTAATTCATAAACACCTTAAAATTTTGTTTGATGCTCAGATATTTACGTCGCTGGTTGTACTCGTTTATAATTGCAGACACGACAAATTGTACTTAATATAATACTAGTTAACGGGTCTTATTCACGATTAATTACTTATTACTTACAAACTACCAGATTTGAAACGCTTATACCTTATTTAATTTGTGTATTTTTTTAATTTTATATTTTATTGTTTGGGTTTTGTAACTTTGATTTAAATAATAAAAATGGCGTGCCAGTTACTCTATAGTTCTTCCGTTAATCTGTAAAAAGAAGGATTACAGCGTTGTCAGCGCAAGGGAAATCTCGGTATACGTTCTTGCAAGATTCACGTAAGCGAAACTACGCAAGATACGTAAAAGCAAATAATTAATAAATCAGTAAAATATATTGTTCTGGGGAACTTATCCTAACATAATGTCATGAAAAATTATTGTCTGAAGCAAAATAAATTACATTATCACATGCGAGAACAACAAAACGTCTAGTTAAGTATTGTTATAATCTTTCAAATCTGTCAGAGTGTGAGACAGTCCTACAACTTAGGGATAACAAATTTTACTACACAAAAACAATATACCATTAAAGATTGTAGTTATGTATTTAGTATACATAACTACAATCTTTATTGTTTAAAAAATCCGTGACGTTTTCAATATCAACTGAGAAGCTCCAAGAGTATCCAAGAATATTTTTACCTTATTGATAAGTCAGTTTACAATAAAATAATACATAAAATATCAATACATAAAAACAGAGGTGTAACTAAAACAGAGGGTACATTGTAGTGTTTCCGTAATAACACAAAAAGTAACACCAAAAATAACCGCAATTAAGTATCCTTGCATTTATTTTAAACTAGTAGTCGCCCAGTTGTCGAAATTCAACCATAATCATTATTAAATATTAAAGGAATTTTAGTCTTTACCTATCTATATAAAAAACAAGTAACTACATTTTTAGTTCATAGATAACTCTAAATTCGTCCATAGCTTATTCCATCTAAATATAAAAATAAATGAAAAAAATTGGTGGATAAACAGAGAAGAAAAAGGTACTGAAATGTTTTATTTTTGCTTATTTATACATATATTTATTCTCAAAAGAACTTTATGTAAATGTCAGTTAAACATTGCACAAAACATTCAATACACAAATTTTCATAATATCTGTAGAATTATTTGCCACCCCTCGCAATACCAGCTCGCCTCGCTTCATAGCACGTTTCGGACAAGAAACGAATACCGAGTCGCAACGGTCGGTCCAAAATATCAAGGAGTCCGCTTGCATACGATGCAATTATTAAATACCTAGTGTATTCAAATACGACACATATCCAGTATTAAACGTCAACGTAAATTATTGCAACAGTTAGCTGCAGAAGACCGCAGCAAACATTAATTCATCGTTACGTATGACCTAATTCGTTGTTTAATTAATGTATTATCACAATTTCTGTGGAATATTTACTTAAGGTATGTAAGTCCGAGGTTATGTAATTAAATTCATAATAAATCCTTCAATAGCTGGCATCAATGAACACCTAAAAAGTACAGTCTGAACGCCGAGGTCTATGCGTTAATAATAAATAATCTCTATTAAAGGAATTATAATCCAAAAGACAAGACCAAATATTTAACAGTATAAAATTTGTTATAACTCTTTCAGGTTACGTAAACTAGAAAAATTTAAGACTTCTAACTTGTTCTTCGTTCAGTGGAAGTTCTTCCAATTTCCGTAGAGTCAACTCAAGAAAAATGCGACGATTCCTTATCTAGACACTCGCCGCATAATCTTTCTGTGGTCACTGAGGTGGTTGATATATATATATATATATATATATATATATATAATAGTAATATATATCAGAATAAGCTACTTGGCTTCTGAATAAAAAAACATCGTTTGTTTTTAAAGCATAGTGTAATTGACTGACTGACCTTTGCACTGAGTGTTGTGAGTTTGAGCCCTACATGGAACAAAAATTTATGTGATCCATAAAAAGTTGTTCCAGGTCTGGATCTTCTTTATATCTGATGTTTGAATGTATGTGAAGTCACCCGTAACAAGAACATAATTATTATGGTAAATTACCACATCTTTACGATCTTTTAAGATCTATTCGAAGCATTTCCGATGCCAAGGTAACAGCAGCGTCTGTTGCCGGTATCGTGTAAGTAAATTAAATTCAAATACGCAATATACATAGATATAAGTACCTTTCATCCACAAAAGTACTGTTACTAACATAACCTAGCTTAAGTTAACCAACATTTACGCGAGGGAAGCTGCGGGTATCATTTAGTAGTATATAAATATCTAATTATAGTACAGTGGTAACAACACTACTGCTACTACCCCAAGAGATTTCTATACGAAACTAAAGTTTGTGTAATTTACAAACAGTTGTTCTAACAATGGTAAGGACATATTATTCAAATACATAAATGTAATGTGACGCGTATTTATACAAACTAGCGGTCGCCTAGTGCTCGAAATTCGACCAAAGTTTGCCTATAAGATAATGCTGATATATGTCATTATATATTGGTATATGTAACCATAGTTACGCGCTTCGACTGCGTGTGTCAAATGCATGGTTGTGTGCGTGTAGTGTTTTTCATTAATTTAATGTATTTCTTATGCATATTTTATATAAATATTAGCATTCGTCACTTCTTCTCTGTATAAACTATAAGTGTGCGAAATTTAATACTCCTCCATCCTCCCAATTTTCGTAAAAAGGGTTCCAAAGTATAGATACAGTCCAAAAAAATTAAAACTGAATCTTTCGCTGATAGAAACGTAAATATTTACGTACGTAATTATATAACGTAGATTGTTTGTTGGATTGAATTAAGTAATCAATTCATTTCATCTCTCGTTTTCATTGAAAGATGTGGTTAATAAGCCTAACAATATGTAGACACAAGAACTAGTTTATACATCGGATATTTTTCTAAAGAACTACAATCACTTTATGAACAGGACAGATATTATTATTATAATTATATGCCTGAATATATTTGAATATACTTATACCGTAGAATTAAAAACCTCTTTCCCTCAACATTTTTGTTAATACACAATCCCGCTGTTTTCAATATTTTATTTGTAGCAACGCTCAGGGCAGACAAATTGGTAAGGGCACAAATGTACAGTACTGATAATAATTGATAGAGCGACCAGAGCGATGCGGGCAACACGACATAATCTTTACAAATGCGCTTCAACCTAAGTTTTCACCTTAAATAATGGTGGTAACTAATTGAGGACAATCCACCGAGATTACAATCACGGATTACAATATAGGGCTCTTTAAGAAGGCTTTTAAAGTTTTATTAGAATCAGCCATACATACAACAACATTTATGGACAACGAGACTCCACAAAACTCTTGATGACAATAATTACCTTACCACGCTTTTCAGATTATGTGGTAAATATGGATTATGCGTTCATTGCAACAACGATTTAGCTTGTAATAGCTCCGTATATAGTTTATTGTTGATACTGTATTATGTTGAATAATTATATATAAATTTAACTACACATAGTTTATGTCTGAGGAAGCACAAATAAACCTGTGACGACAAACCCCTGACAACGAGTATGCAAAATTTCATGATGATCGATCCAGTACCTAAGGCGTGAAAGCATAACAAACAAATAAATTCACATTCGTATTTATAATATCACTTCGAATTGCTGATTTAGCCTTTATTAGGATTGTCAAAAAAATATTTCGTTACAATTTTTACATGTTATTATAATAGTTGATAGAAAATAGCAAGAACACAATGATATTTTATATGGTACCAACAAAAATCTATTTACGTACTGAAAATATCCGAAAACACATACTATTTCAAAGGATTTATGGAACTCGAGTTTCATTAGTTGGTATGTTTGTCTTATACAGATTCGTGTTCTATTTTAATAAACGTTAGAAGTCAAGTACGGTCAGGCCTGTTTAATGTCTGGCTCATTTAATTGTCTACAAGTTGCGGGTAGTCGTAAAATGTTGGTCACATTCATTGCCAATGAGAATACTAAAAGATAAATGTATTAAGCCATGCGTGCGTCACGGGTACAAGTATTCGTGACGAAGTGTCATGTTGTAAATTCTGTGGATTGTTTATTTTGTATTGCATGCTTTGTATTTAGGTTCAATGTACTGCTACTGATCATTTCCTAACAAAAATATTCAAAAACACCGTTCGATTCGGCAATCTAACCCGGAGTCTTGCATATAAAAACCATAAGAGTTTTTATTTTGTATTTTTTTAGTCAACTCCCGCTCTAGGATATAGTTTTGTGTCGCAGGGGACTATATAAACATTCAAACAACGGACAAAAGGAACAGTCAGACTCTGAACAACCATTTTTGGATCACACAACGACTTTAGTGCTAACACTAAAGTAATTTTTAAATGATTATTCTAAAATCAAAAACGTATAGCGCCCTTAAATTTTCTTTTATATTTATGCATGAAGTAGATGTTTACCTTATATAGATAGTAATTTATGTAATATACTCACACGTACGAAAGTGAGGACGTAAAATTCCAAAATAAAATCACACATCTTTGTAAATAGTACCTTTCAAAGCTGTGTATAGCAGATACGTTCTTAGTAGTATCCTCCCCGTACACAGTGGTATAGGTATATTGTAGCACGATAAATAAAAATGACATCTCCAGAGCCACGCAAATCTTGTGAAAATTTAGGAATTACGTAGCTTGGAAAAATTGTAACGCATTTATACGAAATACTTATCGTGAAGAAATGCAAAGAATTAGCTTTAAATAAAAAGATATATTTACTTTGTTAAATTTTGTGTCGTTTAGGAGAAAATTTGGGTAGTGAGATACTCACAAAATTTGTTTATTTTTGTTGTTTTCAAAACTATACTAATATAATCATTTATTTTTCATTTATTTCAGGCTGCATAGGCCCGTAGATAAATACCATAACCTAAATTTACATATTATAAAATTTTATAATACATACACACAATACCATTTAGCCCAAACTAAGCAGAGCTTGTACTATGGGTACTAGACAATGGATAAACATACATATATATACTTTTTTTGTTTTGTAAATACATATACAGAGTGTAAGTGACGGTTCACCGAAAACTGAAATACTAGCTTCGGACCATCATTCTGAGTTGGAAAACGTAGAAATTTTCCACCGGAAAATTATCGAATTTTCTTTCAAAATTTCACATTTTTCTAACTGATAATGATTACATAATGAGTAAACGACCCATTATACTAGATAATATCAATAAAAACTACATAATACCGAAAAACAGCTATGTAATCCAAACATACAAAATAAACACAGTTGAACCAATCAGCTGATCTTGCGCGGACAAGGCAATGACCAACGCAAAAAAGTTTTTTTACACACCGGCAATAGTGTGCTGTGTAAAAACCCGCCCGCATCGTACCTACTACCACTGAACTAGGGAAGATCTATGATCAATGATCGATATCGAAAAAAGTGTATTAAACAAAGCGGGATAGGTTAATAAATAAAATAGTTGTTTTCCTTTTAAAAGTAAAGGTTACATGAACGTGTTAGCACTATTTATTATTAAATTAGTCACGTAGATTGAAAAGATTGTAATGATTAAAGTAGCCTGTAATTAAATGTTATACTACTATCACTTTACAATACCCATTTGCATTTTAAATGTTAAAAAATATTAATTGTTTTGATATTTCGTATCGTAAATGTACATGTATGAGTTTATTTAATCACTTTTAATAATAATTAATGTAAAAGACCATTTAATTGTTTTAAAACAAAGCTTTTTGTACACAGCGATTCATACAATGTAATGTAATCTAGTAAATCTTTACTTAACTGTTAAAATACAAAACTGTAACAAAAATTTGTTAATAGAATTAGCAGTTATAAGTATAAAATTAATCGATAGCCGATAACTCTCATAAAAATATTTTATGAGAGTTATCGACTATGGATTTATTTAATTAGATAGATGTATCTCATCCCTATCTAATATGACTACAACTGCAAAAGAAATTTATTTTTGAATTCTTTAGTTCGGTCGCGCTACTGTCAGGAATCGGAAGTAATTGACGTAATCTCTCGTATTTGCGAGTGTTTACTATTTTCGTTGCATTTTGTTAAGTTTTTATTTTGTTTATAACTATTTTGTGTACTAAATTGTGTTTATTTACTGTGTTCATAACATTTTGTTAACGTTTTTGTTTTGTTTATAACTTTTTTGTGTAACTACAAAGTTGTGTTTGTACCTAATAAATAATGCGTCAGCCATTTAGTGCACGTGAATATGGACAAATGCTCATGGCATACGGGGAGGCACGAGGCAATGCTTCGTTGGCGCTTCGCATTTATATCCAGCGGTATCCTGACGCTCGTCACCCTATGGACAGTCGTGTGATTTCTCGTACGTATCAACGAGTACTGGATAATTTACCCATAGTCATTAACGAAATGTGCGTATAAGATTAATTTTATAAGACGTTATTCAATTTATTAAAATTTTTTGTAAGTACAATAATAAAATTGTACAATCCGATTATTAGTCACAACGTTTAAATTATTATTGTAGATCACTAAAATAGGTGATCCGGGCTCCGTCAGATAGTGTGCGCGGGAAGCGCGATACGATAGCGCGGACGGACACATTGCATTGGTAGCGATACATTGCGTAGTGTAAATTACAATGTACTAGCATAAAACTTTAATCGTACGTTTCATTTTTGAATTGACATTTCCATTCAGTTGTGTACTTATGGACAAACGATTGTGCAACGTTTTCGGTACACCGTCCCTTACACCCTGTATATTATACCTACATAGAAACATAGACGCATAGATAAATACCTTATAGACTAACATACATACAATTTGTGTTAGTATTTATAATATAACTTATTAACTATGTTAGTACTGCTTCACTTGCACTTTGTTGTTGTGCGTTCTTGTGGCACTTGTCCGCGGAAGCGATGGAACACCACACCCTTCGGCCAAAAGTCCTCCTTCATGAATATGTGCAGAAAGCAAATAGGGACTCGCACCACGAACGCCTTGAAGTTGACGTTGCGACGCGATTCAAGCAGCTGCACTCTTGGCATGTACTTGGACTTCTGGCGTACATATTCCGCGATGTTCTCCGCTTTAGTGGTGTAATGCAAGCGAGAGATGTACACCGGTGTGTTCGGTGCCGCAGCACGCAGGTTTGCACCAGGCTCCACAGGAGACGTACCGCAGCTGTTCTTGTTCGTTTTCTGATGGCGTTTCCTCCTATGCACCGTCACAAAACTATCCTCAGCATCAACCTCCCGTTTCTTTGCCATCTCAGGCACCGACTTCGTGGCGGGAGCAATGGGTGTACTCGTAGTTACCTGCTGAGCCTCTATGCATTTAGGTCGCGCGGCGATGCGGGGAGAGACCGCGGAGACGGGGGCGGGGCTGCAAGACGCGCGTGCATCGCACTCAGCAGTCACAACATTCCGCGGCGACAAAACTGCTGACGCGAAACTTGCGACCGATGTATCGAAGCAGCCTGCACCTCGACGCATGTTGAAGTTGTTATTATGCGCCGGTGACCTACTTAAAGCCACAGAGTTACGCAACTCTTCAACCTCCGTACGCAAAACCATGACGGTGTCTTGGGATGCCTCCAACTTCTTGTGTACATCCGCTAAACTGGCCTTAAGAAATACGATGTCCTTCAAAAGGCTTGTAACATCGACGTGGTCGAAAGTAACGGTAGGTAACTTACTTAAGTCCTTCGCCACAAACGTCGGCACGTCATCAGGATCGGTTTCCTTCAGCAGCGTGATAATATCCTGCAGACTTTTCTTCGTCCCGTCACGCCTGCGAAACACCATCTGGTCACTTTTATTAAGCGACCTGTACACCAGCACAATAAAGAAGAAATATTTGAATTTTTGTTCGTAAGGAAAATATTCAAAATATAACGGACCCAATAATAATACTTTCACCACTAGAAAATTTTAAATAAACTATCAACTTAGTCTTTAATTAATTTATTATACTTTATACTGAAAATTAAATACCTTCATGTAAGCTTCTTGTAACTAAAGAGACGATAGCGATCAAATATTAACGCCAAATACTTCAATATATATCAGTTACGTTTGAAACTTAAACTATACAAACTCAAGAAAATTATTAGCACGTCAGCTGATATAGTATTCAAATATTAATTAAGACGGATCATATTGTTGAGACATCTAACTAAACCGTAGGTATGTAATTACATCATGCATTGTTATGGTAACCGAAATATTCCCTATTGAGGCTTTCAATAGGCTGTATATATATATTAATTAAGTAGAGTAACAATGATAGTGATATAACTAACACAACGTTACATTTGCTAAAGGAAACCCTAAGTCAATTAATGTATTTTCCGCATTCATCTTCTATAGTAGCTTATTTGCAGATTGCACGACTACATTATTTCATTGAAATTAAACTACTTTAGACGGCTTTTATTGCGTTGTTTTTTAAAACACAACTTTTACATAATTTTGGAACTATTAAACGGGATTAAATATAATGACCACCAAAAATACTAATTGCACAGCTAAATATGCTTACTAAAATATACCATAACGAGCACCTATACGCCTTAAATCACTGCATTCCGTCGCGGAAGGATTAGGTTATGTTAAGTTCCTTCTTAAACCCACCCAAAAATAGGAACCCCGCGAAGCGGGGCTCCATCGACTTAGTTTGATCTCTTTAAAATATTTTAGTAAGCATATTTTGGTGTGAAATTAGTACTTTTGATGGAACAAAGGCAAAACATTGAGGAACAGTTAAATACTACCCCTATTAAACTACTACTCTTAAACTACTACTAGTAAAAGTAGTTTAATTTCGATATATAACATTCACGTAAGCGTAAGACGTTCCATTATTCCAATTCATTACATATTTAGAAGGCTATATTTTTATTTCATATTATTGCTGTAATTAGGTATCACTTACATATTTGTCTTTTGTTGCAACTAATGGAAACTTTTGAATTGTTTACTTAGCGCTTTTTGATATTATTTACATGTTAAGTAGGTGATAATTTCCCTAAAAATGTAGAAATAAATATTAGGACATTTGCTGAGGTGGGAGAGTTGAACCACATTATTTGAATTTTGTTCCCGCTATTGTTTCATATCACTAGTTGCCCGTAGCAATATTGTCACTCATCTGTCTGCTTCAATCAAACGTAATTCTTCCGATCGAAAGTTAAATTATTCAATGCGAATGTGAGTTTGTTTGTTTGTTACGCTTTCATGCTTTAACTACTCAACCGTTGTCAGTAGTACAGAAAGTTAGTGCGACTAAGTATATATACATGCTCCCGACATCAACTGTTGGGCCGCGGCCCGCCAGGCACGGCCTGCCAGCCTGGTCGGAGTATCCTTTGTGTTGGAGGGACATCACACCCTATTCCTCCACAGACTAGATAGCTAGAATGCCATAAAACATTTTATCAGCATCATCATCAGGCTATAATAGTCCACTGCTGGACATAGCCCTCTCCCAAAGAGCGCCATAGCGCCCTGTCTTCAGCTTGCCGCATCCAGCATCTGCCTGCAGTCTTTCGCAGATCGTCATCCCAAACAATTTATAGTTATACTTATTTATTTATTTATTAAATAGGCACAACTACAGATGTCAAATTAAATAAGTATACGAATAATAATAATAGTAATAGAAATAATTTATGTAAATTTGAGATCCGATTAAGGTTATTTGTGGTCCATAATAAAAAAAGTTGTGCGATAAAGTGCTTGTTTTCTGTTTGCTAGTTTCGCGAATACAGATTGGGGTCAGAGTATATTGACCGTGACACGACCAATGTCTTTCAGCAGTTAACGTGTTCTACATTAAGTAGATAACAGGCTAGCGAATGGAAGTTAATCTAGCGAACTAGATTAAGTACTATGTAATTGGTTGACATGCTTTGATGGTATTGAAAGTGAATACCGAGTTTGATTCCCATTTCAGGCAAAGTGATATTGGATTTTTCTAACAAGAGAGTAGCATAAAGTCTCTCTATTATCTCTATCTCTTTATTAGGTGAACAAAACCATAATTATTTACAAAATCTTGGTGTAATACTCTTCTACCTTTTTTTTTTAAATGGTTTTGTAGGGGAATGCATAACCCTTCGGGGATATAGTCATAAGCTTATGTTTAAATGTGTGCAATTAGTTGGTACGACACTGCCTAACCCGGGACCTCATACACAGCAGTCAGATACATTATCGCTGCGCAACTGAGGGATTATCGAATTTTTAATACAAAGATTCAATATACATATTCCGTCGTCAAAAATTCAATTTTCCATGTAAACGAGATGCTTAAACTTAGCACAGATGCTGGAAAGGATTACTACGTGATTCTAAAATAACCACATCCCACATAATGGTAAATATGAAGTAGTTTGGGCAAAATATAACGATTGTTTTTCACGTAACGTATAGAATATTATGAAACATTTTAACGGGCAGTGAAATTTAGATGCCTTCTGGAAGCATATAAATTATATTATATACCAATAATATACTTATTGTTTGTAATAACTATATACTGTAAGTAGAATACGCTACTTACGTATCGAGTATACGAACACGTATTTCTACCGAAGAATATAAGAATTTAAAATAAGCATTGTGTTATTACCTTACCTCCTAGTGCCGGTACTCAAAGGTATGTGCGCAAGTTCTAAAGGTTGATAAACGAAAAATAGATACAGCTATAACTTATAAAATGTTATTCATTTATTTTGAAAGAAGATTCATATTACATTTGCTATAATATACTACGTCATAAAGTTAAACAAGATTGTTTATAACAAGCCTCTTGTATGTCTACAAAACTAGTCTTGATAATTAGGGATTTATGATGCCTGTCTATTGGCTCGGCTAGTAGGTTGCCACATTCCTTGACAATTGTATTATCGTTGGACATACCAGGTCTAAAAGTCTACTATTTATATTTCTTATAACATTATACTGTTTCAGATTTGTGATATACATATGTAGTATATAGAACGCCGCAATATATCGGCACATAATGTGCCGTTCATTCAGTCTCTACACTTTATACTCTAGACTAGACCATTCCACATCGCTTTCGGAGTCAAAGTCGTCAAGTAAAACATATTAGATTTTTGGATGCTCAAGAACTAAACGATTAAGATTTTAGTAAAGTTCTGTTGGTAGCTGCATTTTATAAGAGATACCTAAGAGTTATTTGCAAAGATAAAAACAAAAATATGTAAATTGCAAGTTACCTTAACACTTTCGAAGCGACACGGATTTTTCTATACTTTCCATTCCTGCGGCACAAGGCGTTTTACACCTGGTCATAAAACTATCATTGTGGCGGTACCGGGCTTATTAAACCTTGTATTGTTTATGAAACTAAAACCTTTTTTTTGGCTTCATGGAAAAAGATATATATATATTTTGCTTTGAATATTATCAATGACGAATTGATTGACATGAATCTGAAGGCGGACGTCAACAGCTTGTATTGTTTGAAATGTATAGCTATAATAAAATACAGGGTTTTATGCACCCTGTGCCGCACTGGATAATGGTATTTTTGTGCATACTTTAGGGATGGGAAATATAAATATCAATAATTTTAATTGAGTTTTATTGTATAAGAAGAGAAAAACTACATTAATTGATGTTTTTCATTGAACCAGTCCAAACAAAAGGTTCTTTTACATTGTGCTCATTCAGTTATAATTTTTTAAGTTTTCTATCAGCTTGGTGACTTGTCAAAAAGATCCGAAGTTTTTCATAGCATCTGACACAATTTCACTTCTTTAGTATAAATAAGATTAGAATTAAAAAATAATTAAATTATTTCTCTTAATAACTTTATAATTACACGTGTAGACATCTATTGTGTTAAAAGAATAGATACTGAATTATTGAAAAATATTAATTATAACGTAATAGTTATGGAAATCCGTAGTCTCTGCATACCCCTCTAGGAAACAGGCGTGAATCTATATATGTAATAGTTAATAAAAAATACAAATTATTTAGAATTATATATTTATCAATAATTTGTAAACTTTATACGGCGTGTTTTTAATCGAGACTACAGTTTTACCTCGAATGATACTCTAAATAGTAAAACACTGCGCGCGCTCTGCCCTCTATCTCGAAAATGGTTCAAGATATAAAAAAATGTTTTAGCAAAAGTTGTAGAGAATTTAATCCTCTACAATATTTATAGAAAATACAAATAACATAAAACCCATAGAAAACGAGATATTTGCAATAAATGTGTAAAACATCGATTTTTTGACCTTTGACCTTGGAATATCTTTAGACGCGGACACCCTACGATAAGTAGGTTTTGAGACAAGTTTCAGGGTGTCAAAATAAAGGTTTATACAAGTTTATAGCCAACTATCTCTCATTCCGAGGTGAAACCCCTAATATGCCTGGACTATAAAACAATCAAATCGTACGAACTAATCTTTGTAATACATAATAAGTTATTAGTTTTACTACGTAATCCACGAACATTCTTGAAATATATTTTAAGAGTCATTTGTTTCACAGTTGAAACTATACTAGTAAGATAATTACAAAAAAATTAAGACTATATCGTAGGATAACATAAAATAATTAACATAATATTATATAAAGTGTAGTCAGTAATAAACAGCAATGCATAGTTAAAATTAGTAGACAGAAAGAAAGAAAATTGCGTTTTTATTTCAGCACACATAAAAAGAAAAATAATACAATCTTAATTAATAATTAGTGCATAAAATAATCGTGGCCACTCAGCGTGATACAAGCTAAACCTTTGTTTTTTCTTTGGTATAGACAATAATTTACTGCATCACGGCGCTGTTTATTAGTGACCACCGACAACTACTAATAATAAAAACAACATAAAAACTATTTATATGTAAAATACTATTAAATAAATATCAAATATAAATAAATAAAACAATATAAATAAATTAAAATAAAATATGTACCAAGGTAATTAATGTTCATGTATCAATAATGAATTAACTATGGCTATTATATAAAAAAACTAATTTATAAGTATCTGAACATTTATTTTATGAATTGAAACGAATCCCCTAACGATCCTAAGTAAAGACACATTGCATTGTAAAATATACCTTGCGTCACAAAGCTTAAAGTATTCATTATATATTCTACTATATATATATTCTACTACATACACACAACACCATCTAGCCCAAACTAAGCAGAGCTTGTACTATGGGTACTAGACAATGGATAAACATACATATATACCTTTTTTTTTTTTTGTAAATACATACATATTATACATAGAAACACCCAGACCAGGACAAACATCCATGTTCATGCACACAAATGTTTGACTTGTGCGGGAATCGAACCCGCGACCTCAGGCGTGGCAGTCGGTTACACTAACCACTACGCCATCGAGGCCGTAATACAATAAAATTGGTCTAATATATAGAAAAAATATTTAATAAGCTTCTCAGGCAGCTCCAAGCCGCGACACAGAGACAGTTGGAACACGCGAGTAGCACAACTCAGTTTGTGATTTCTTGGAATTGGCAATTATGGCAGATGACTTAAGGAAAAATTGCTTTAATGCTGCACAGATAGCGTGATGGTGTAAGCTTTCTCCTCGCCACTACTACTGCACGTTGTGGGTTCGAACCCCAGACGAAACATTATTTTGTAAAATGTGTGAAGTCTGGATGTTCTTTTTATCCATTGTTTAAATATGCAAAGTTCCCCGCGACACGAGAATAATGCCTCAAATGCTTGCTTTGCTCCCCAGTATCGTTTACGACATTCATTATGGGACATGTCGTTTTTAAGAATCGTTTCACACTTCATCCCAACATATTGAAAATTCAGTTCTGAAGCGGCTTTTTGTCGCTAACAATAGTTAGTTCTTTGTTGACAGGTGTTCATTGACGTACATACATTTATATACTCTGATTTAAATTTGAAATCAGATTGCGATATTATCGGGATATTTATAAAGTGATTGGGACTAGATTGCAGGAGTTGAAGCAGAAAGGGGCAGGCTTTTACTCTGCAGTGGCGCAGCAATTACGCTTAAAATAATAACGTAATATTTGTATTAGTCCAATATTAATTGTAATTAAATCTCATGTTTAAGCCTCATTTATCATTACACTACTTATTCAATACAAATTGAGGAGCATACACGTTAAACCAATTGTCAATATGTCAAATGAACTCTAAGTTTTATTGATGTGTAAATCAATAAGCAAGCATTAGCCAAAGCCCAGTACAAATCAGTAAGCTATTCACTTAATCAGCGAGCCGGTACATCGTGTGTATCGGCGGATATTCCATTTAGACGATTTTCACAAATCACTAGGTATGAAAAGCGCGCGCCACAAATCTCTATAACTAAAAGATTTGAGATCAGTCAAACGTGAATATCCGCCAAGTACGACTAGGGTTGTCAGATAGTAATTGTGCTTATTGTGATGAGGTCATGTTCATAAAACTTTTGTGCCATAAATTCTGCTTAATTTGAAACGGATTTTATGGAAGAAGGCATATCTGTTTAGGTGCATATAAACGTGAAAGATTTACCATGTTTTAATCTAACGCACAAGAGGTAGACAGAACTTGCTTATAAAATAGTGTCATGTGATATGACAGGACTGCTACTTTATTATTTTAGATTCGAATTATATCAAACATTTGCAGAACGCACTTTTTTTTTCTGTGTGTGGATCGAATCCATAACACTCGAGTCAGTAGCAGTGGCAAGGCGACAACATAAGCCACAACGCCAAACATGCAGTCAAGACTAAAATGATTTATGTATTTTACATTAATACAATTTAATGCATATTGACAATCCTATAATTAATTAGTCTTGCTAAAAGTTTGTATTTGTATTTAAAAAGACTGCTCTTGAAAATCACGCCTTGTATAGTAGGGGACTTTAAAACTTAATTACAGATTTAAAGTACACCCAGACTCATTACAATCAGTCAAAATAACAAAGCGAAGGTTACAATCAAGACTTTTATTGCCAAAATCCTTGACGCATAAGGTTAAAATATTTTTTTATTTATTCTTAAAGTCGTACCAAATTGATCTGTATGTACTTTGTATATTATAAAATACCAGTAAATACCAAAGTCTATTGTTGACATCAAACAATTTAATAATCTTTGATTCAGCAAAAACTTTTTGTGAAATAATGTCAGAAAAGAAATTCAAGTCATTCCATTGCCAAATAAATTATTTGCAATTACATATTTAACAGGGCCATTCAAAGGCAACAATGGTATTCTCAGTATCTTTTATTGGCATTATGAAACAGAACCTGATTCTTATAGGTTTATTTTTCTTCTGTCTGGCTTATATTGAACAGGGATAAAACTTCAAAAGTTTATCAAATACGTATGAGACTAGCGTAGTAGATCTTTATGAATGGTTTCTATTCCATCGGTCTTATACGTATTTCTACCATGAACGCTCGTCGAGGCTACCGAGGCAAACAATAAAACTAATTTCAATATAGAAAATGGTTAAAATGCTATCTTGTATATCTTTATAAAATAGTATAAAGATATACAAGATAGCAAAATATATAAAATAGTGGCGAGTCTTTCACTAGTTGGCAGTAAACTGTGTACTGGCGTAATAATTAAAAGTAATTAGTTCTATATAGCAAGTATGCAATTCGCGTTGCCGCGTATGTGCTGACTCGCTAATATATATGTATGTACGGTGGTGAGACCGTACATGCTGGCCACCCCAAAAGATAAGGAAAGTTTCAAAGGTTTAGTTTAGTCTAAGTAGAAAGTGAAAGAGACACCATTACAATAAAATTAAAATACAAAAGCTATGTTATCTGCTTCCGCAAGTTGACGGCGAGATTGGTCCCTTTGCGGTGTCAGCGCCTGGCTCGTCAGTTCTCTGGCCGCTTCCTCTGGAGTAGGATGCTTCATTTGCTGCATTGGCCGAAGTTCAATGTCCTCAAATCTGGATGATGGTGCATTTTGCCGTCTCTTTTGTTTTGTACAACAAAATGGGTTGTATTTCATAATGACCCACGCGATGCTCGCAATGATGATTACTCCGAGTAATGTGTAGCATACTGCGTACTGATGTATGTCATGAGAACTAATCGATGTAGAGAGGATCTGTTGTTGCTTTTGGACAGCTAATCGCTCGTCTATGTCTTCTAATTGTCCTGCGAGGTCACTGTGCTGAGTACTTCAAGAAATCTTGGGGTGAGTTACATTCACTATGTTGTTTACAGTCGAGTTAAATGCTGGAATCCGGACGTCATCATTATTTACATGTATAGTAGAGGTGTAGTGATTATGGGAATATATTGTGAAATCCTTCGACTGTAATGTGCATCCTTGCTTTAATGTAACGATTCCGGATGTTGTCAGGGTGTGCGTCTTGATTTCACTTTCGCATATTTTACGTAAAGTGCAAGTTGCACAGCACACCGCCAGCCAGGTATTAGACGCATGCAGTTCGTACCATACGTCATTGCATGACGTCTTTCTGACGCCACAAGGTGAGCTTGAATGGTGGCTCAACAAATTTGCTTCACAGGGAGCATTACTATCATGTAAGTTAAACACAGGTAGATTTTTGTGGCAGATGAAGTTGTCAAACTTCAGTTGTAAACAAAGCTTCATGTCTTCGTCATTCAGCGAGATGTATGTGTTTTTCTTAAAGTTTACGGCAACGTACTTCGAACTTATCTTCATGGTAACGGTTCCTGATTTTACTCTGACGGGGAGTGGTATTGCGCGATAGAGAAGAAAGTTCTCATCCGAACATAATGGTATGTGCACCTCAAATAGAAAATAATTGTTAGTTATGCGAGCCTTCACATATAGAAGTTTATAAATGTCCTTAATATCGTCCTTAATATCGTCACTAATCTTCTCGATAGGCAAGGTTAATGTTTTTGGTATTTTTCCTGCTATTATATTTAACTGTTCGATCAAACTGCTCGGGCTAAGTAAATGAACGTCCATGTGTCCTTTGTAGATGTCTGTCAAACTGTCAAAAAGCATTTCTTGCATTTTCTTTAGATTATTTATGAGCAAATATGTTGTTAATGACACCGAATTGAAATAGGATGTGGCCATCATGATTTCCATAGTAGATTCGATTTTAGTTAATTTCCAGTCAGTATGATTCACGAAATTGTCAATCATAGTAAATTGTCGGTTTATATTGTCCTCGTTTTTCTTTAACGCGCCCTGTTTTCCAATTCTACAATAGATGTTTGATTTCTCATCAACTCCAGTAGATGCTGCTCGTTGTTTTGTATAATTTCAATGTCCTTTTGGTATTTAACAGCAAATTGTTGGTCTAAAATACCAAACAAGCTATTTGCAGCGTATCCAATCCCATTGATGAGTCCACGCTTTCTTCGGTTTGACAGGTGTTTATGTGGGGCTAGCATTATGTCGTTATAGTGTGTAAGCAGGTCCATCTCGTGACGCAGTTGTCCTAATGTGGTCTTGCAGTACCTCGGGTCAGTGTTCTCACACAGATCGTTTAATCCATTGAGATAAACTTCAATCCTTTTAACGCCGTTCCAGTAATCAGTTAAATTGTAATATAATAATAATGTCCACTCATTATGAATAGTTTGTATTTTTCCCAAGGTGTCGTAATAGATAGGGCGCTCGTGCTCGAGACTTGTAATGTGAGCGCTTGGTGTCATTTCACTGTCCGACGCGTATGTTCCGGTGAGTAATGTAAACATCATAATAATTAACGTTGTAAATAATGTAGAAATACATCTTTTGGTTGAGTTTTTGTTCGATTTCGATGGTTTTTTATCGTATGGATCATGAGAATCATCTTCCCTTTCTAGTGACATTTCAGGTCCCATCGGGAGCGGTGAAAGTTTTACAACAGGACGCTTAATGACACCATTTTGCGTTTTAATGGAGGTCACACGCACATAGCCGTCTGCACCGGGATAAAGCTCCTGTACGCGACCCATAGCCCATCTTCCCGGCGGCAAATTGTTTTCCTTTACCAATACAATATCGCCTTCTTTGATGTTTTTTGTCGGTTTATTCCATTTACTTCGTATTTGCAACTGAGATAAATAATCGTTTGACCATCTTTTCCAAAATTGTTGCATCATATGTTCGGTTAGTTGCCATCGACGGCGTAAATCGATATTATTCACGTCACAGTAATCAGACAACGGCAGGGATAGTATAGGACCACCGGTCAGGAAGTGCCCTGGTGTTAAGTAGTTGTGAAACTCGTCCGGATCTTCAGATAACGGACATAGCGGCCGGGAGTTCATGCAAGCCTCTATTTTTGTTAATAGCGTAGAGAATTCTTCATACGTTAACTTCTGATCGCCAAGTACGCGCCGAAGATGGTGCTTCATAGATTTTACCGCCGACTCCCACAAACCGCCTGCGCTAGGCCACGCAGGAGCATTAAAGTGCCATAATACCTCCATTTTACTAATCTCATTAAAAAATTCAGTTGATAACATTTTCTTAAATTCTTGAAAATCTTTTTTCATAACTTTTGAGGCACCGATGAAGTTTGTCCCGCAATCTGAGTAGACGTGTTTTGGTGTACCACGACGAGCACACATTCTTTGAAAAGCGGCGATGAAAGTTTCAGAACTGAGATCTGATACCAATTCGATATGTACGGCTTTTGTTGCCATGCATATGAAAATGGCAATGTACCCTTTCGAGGTCTTCACACCGCGTCCTTTGTTTAGCTTGACTTCTACGTGACCAGTGAAGTCAACTCCAGTGTGCGTAAATGGCCGAGATGGGGTAACCCTGTGTTGCGGTAAATCACCCATAATTTGATAATTTTCTGTTGGCTTAAAGCGGTGACATCGAACACAATGACGTAGTATTGCTTTGACTGCTCTGTTGCCGCCGATTATCCAGTATCGTTGTCTAATGTATGCTAACGTTAGACGAGCACCGCCATGAAGTGTTGTTATGTGCGCTTGCTCAATGAGTAATTGAGTAAAGCGACTTTTGTGAGGTAAAATTGCAGGATTTTTCATTTCGAGCGGCAGGTTTGAGTTTTTTAGACGCCCTCCAACTCTGATGATACCCTTTTCATTCAGGAAAGGATGAAGTTTATAAATAGAGCTTTTGTTTGATACAGTGTTTAGTTTCTGTAATTGTTTATATTCTTGCTCGAAATGTGCTTCTTGTACGCATTTAATAATTAGCTCATTTGCAATAATTAACTCGCCTGTCGTCAAGTAGTAAGCGTTTAATTTTGTAGTGCCGCGTACATTTGTAATGAATCGCATTACCCAGGCAGTGACTCTTGTTACCCGTGTCAATGTACTGCAATTGTTTAATAGTTGATATATAAAATACATGTCTTGTTTATTAATTAGGGCTGCCTCTTTTTGTTTGATACATCCTATGTTTGTTGTATATATATATGTTGAATTGTTCAGGAGTTCTTCCTTTTTCGGCGTTTGTAGAAAATCAGGGCCGTTCCACCATAGTTTGAAGTCTAATAATTTGGAAGGGTATAATCCTCTGGAAGCACAATCTGCGGGATTTTGATTCGACTTCACGTAAGTCCACTTAAACGGTGGTATTATTTGTATAATTTTATGGACTCTGTTTGCTACGTATGTCTCCCATCTGGACACATCACCTTGAAGCCACGCCAGCACAACCTTTGAATCACACCATGCCCGTACTGTTACTTCATGTGCCGTATAGGCCTCTTTGATTGTTGCTATTAGGTGGGACAGAAGTAGCGCTCCACACAATTCCAATCTCGGTAAAGATATTTTTTGTGATATAGGGGCAACCCTAGTCTTGGCAGCGAGTAATGTTATAATAGGCAGCCCGTGCTCGTTAATAATACGGCTGTATACAACGCATGCGTAGGCTTTTTCGCTTGCGTCACAAAAGCCGAGAAGTTCCAGGTTCGATTGTGTTCCACCAAGCCATCGATTAAGTTGTATATTTTTCACCTCCGGGAGATCTATTTTTAGTTTAGTCCATTCATTCGATATATCTGATGGTAATATCTCATCCCATCCCATTCTACTGGTCCAGACTCGTTGAAATAATAACTTGGCTGTTACAGTTATTTGTGAGAGCCATCCTAATGGGTCATAAAGTTTTGAAATCTCCGAGAGAAGACATCTTTTTGTAGGCTGTGATTTCCTGTTTTCTTCTACATTCCAGTCAAACGTAAAGGTATCAGCAGTGGTGTTCCATCCAAGGCCCAATGTTTTTAATGACTCTCCGTGTTTGAAGTCAAATATGCTTTGTTTTGAAATCTGATCATCAGTTAAATTTTCAAGTAGCGCCGTGTGATTCGCAGACCATTTACGCAAGTTCATGCCTCCACCTTTTAATAACTCGATTAGCGAATTTTGTAATTGTTTGGCCTGTTCGATAGTGTTGTGTCCGCTTATAAGGTCATCTACATAAAATTCATTTTGTAAAGTTGAGGCCGCCTCGGGATACTTCTGCCCATCATCTATCGCTAATTGTTTGAGCGTTCTCATGGCCAACCAAGGCGCGCATTTTGTTCCGTATGTAACAGTGCAGAGCTTGTATTCTTTCAGCTTTTCAGATGGTGAATTTCGCCAAAAAATTTTTTGCAACTGTTGGTGATCTTCTGAAGTCCAAATACATCTGTACATTTTCTCAATATCTGCCGTGTAAGCGTATTTGTAAGACCTCCACTTCAAAATAAGGGCCAATATGTCCTTTTGTAGGTTTGGATCTTTTTTCAGTACGCTATTTAAACTAAAACCAGTAGTTGTTGTTTGAGAAGCGTTAAATACTACTCGTAATTTTGTAGTTACGGCATTTTCCCTTAGTACGCCGTGATGGGGTAAGTAGCATTCTGTTCCGGTAGTTGTTTCTGCGGCATCGTGTTTCATATGACCCAGTTCGAGATATTCCTTCATGAATTCTTTATACATAACTGCAAGTTTGCTGTTTCGCTCTAGACGTTTTTCCAATTGTAAAAATTGCGATATTGCAATTGATTTGGATTTGCCCATGGTTTCCTCATAGTTCGTACAGAGAGGCATTTTCACGATGTATCTATTGTCCGACGATCGTTGTACTGTATTGGCATAGTACAGTTCGCACTCGTCGTCCTGGGTAAGCTGTATGGAGCTTGAGTTTATATCTTCACTATCCCAAAACCGCGTTAGGTCATTCAACTCCATCAAAGTCACGTGACAGTTAAGGGTTTTAAGTTTGCCACACAATATCCACCCTAAATGCGTTTGCTGCGCAATAGGGGACTGAGGGTGTCCTTTCAGCACTCCGTCGAGAAGAATATTCGAGTACACGTCAGCACCAAGCAGAATGTCTATTGGACGTGATATGTTGAACTCAGGATCTGCGAGATTCAAATGTTGCAAGTGTGGCCAGTTAGCTTTTCTAAAGGATGAGTTCGGTAAATTATTAGTCAACTTTGTCAGAATGAGTGCTTCGGTTTCAAATCCATAGTCAGTATGGATCGACTTGCAATAAAGTTGAACGCGTCCTTTGCATTTTCCTGATACAGCTCCTATTCCTGTCACGGTAGCGTTTAGCCTCTGTCTCGGTAACCGCAATAGTTGAGCAGCATTTTCAGTGATCAAATTCACCTGCGAGCCTTGATCAAGAAGAGCACGCAGAGTGATATAAGTACCACTTGTAGACTTTATCTGAACCTGCACAGTTGTTAATAAAATCTCTGTCTCGTTGGTTGACAGATGATTAGAGACCTGTTGGTTGGTCGAAGTGGTTGGTCGTTGACCCGAGTTAGAAATATAATTTCCATTATTATTTCCGTTCTTGTTTCCATTTGTTATTGTATTTTTGCCAGAATTATGTAATAGTGTGTGGTGTTTCAAATTGCAGTCTTTACACGTTTTGTTGGACTTGCATTCCGTCGCGCCATGACTGTATAAGCAGTTTTTGCATAGGTGTAATTTTGCAACTATATTATTACGTTGTAATGTATCTATGTCTAAAAATTTTGGACATAGTCGTAATACATGATGTCCATCACAATGTGGGCAACGACCATACACAGTTTGATAGGTATTCTTGGAGGTTTTTTCGTTGTTATAAGGTTTTGTTTGGTAAGGCGATGGCTTACTGAATTGTTTATACGGTGTATGCTTCGAAATATTAGGTATTTCTTTCTTTGCATTCCTCATAGTTTCATATGCCAAAAACTTGTTTTCCAAGAAGTATAACAATTCGCTCAGATTCGGAATTTCTCTGGGATTTTGTAATTCTTTTATGTAGTCACTATAGGTCGTAGTGTCAAGTTTTTGCGACATCAGATGCACAATAATTGGATCCCACGATGATATATTTAAACCGATGTTTGTTAGTCCATTTAAACATTCGGTTATCACGTCATGCATTTTCTTAATGTTGTAGCTGTTAGGTTGTTGTAATACAGGCAGGTCGAGCATAGTATTCATGAATGACGTAAATAGTAGCCGTCGGTTGTCATAACGTTGAGTTAGGATTTCCCAACAGGATGTGTAATTTTCAGCACTGATATTGAGGTGTTGCACCAATCTCTCAGCTTCGCCTTTCAGCTTCGTTTTTAGGTGCTGCATTTTTTTGTGCTTTATTTATCATTGGGTTGTTATGGATTGTTTCAAGAAAAAGATCCTTAAAAGAAACCCATTGATTATAGTTGCCCGAAAAGTCAGGGATCTGAATCCTTGGAGCCGACTTTTCATAATGCTTTGCTGACCACATTTTGCTATTTAGGTTTTTTTTAAATTCGTCGTACTTGTCCTCCATCTCGACGAACATGGTATAATAAGTAGAATTGGAACCCTTCAGTAAAGCTTCCAATTCCCAATGTTGTTTATCAATTACATCCCATTTCGACTTAAGAATTGCCAGATGGTCTTCCAGTTCCCATTTCTCAGTCAAAGAGTTGATGTTAATTTTTGACATAGCTCGATCAAGTGCTTTGAAGTTACACTCTTGCTTAGTCAGCGATTGTTTGATGTTATCATCAGTTCCCTCATTTAGCATTCCAGTCAAGTCGAATCTGACAGTCTGCTGATCTTGTAATTGTCTCAGTAAGTCAAGCATGTCCATTTTTATGGTTTCGTATAGCGCTTGGGTTTTGCTATACACGTCTTCAATGAAATAGTTGATGTTTTTATCTTCAAACTTCTGCACGAGAACCTCATGACGTTCTTCAAAATCCTTCCACTTTGTTTCAAGGGATTCCAAGCGTCTTGTTAGGTACTCCGCAGTTTTCCTTGACGAACTGTCCTTTTTGTAATTGGAGCACAACGTCTTGATGTGCTCAAAACACTCTTGTTGCAGCTTTAACAAGTCCATAGTCTTGGTTTATTCCCCAAAAGGTATACCTTAGATGTAAATGTAGCTCAGGAGTCCGGCACGTCGTTGACGGTGACAGACAGATGTGACAGACAGATGTAGCAGGTTTTGTTAGTTCGCGACGCAGAGAGCTTGTTTCTGCTTCTTTATCCAATATCCTGGGTGCTACCTCTTAGTTCTAGAGGTGTGGCGTAGTCCGTGGAGTCTTGGAATTGTCGCTACGGATGCTCAATGTGATGCACTCTAGTTACGATATGTGCGCCTTCTCAATTTAACCGGGGCGACCCGCTTGTGGGAGACCAGCTAAACCGATTCGCTATCGTAAATAGAAATACTACTCACTCTTCGCATCCGGCTCGAAGGACCAATTAATGTAAGAGCTAGTTAAGTACTTACACTATATTGCTTATGTTAACAGTTGGTTGATAGGGTGTTGTTGCTTGTTTGAGTACACATGAAAACACTTCACCGTAATAGATAAAATAGTTTAATGTTACGTGTTTAAGTTATAAAAAATATATAAAATAGTGGCGAGTCTTTCACTAGTTGGCAGTAAACTGTGTACTGGCGTAATAATTAAAAGTAATTAGTACTATATAGCAAGTATGCAATTCGCGTTGCTGCGTATGTGCTGACTCGCTAATATATATGATCCAGTGTTTTATTTATAACTTCAAGAACATCTTTGTGTTGGCACAGCGGTACCAAATGCGACGGGTCTGCATTAGAACTCTGGTATTGATTTCTAAGCAAAGTGTTATTAAGTTTTGCTCTCAATGACTTCTTACTAGCAGCACGGAGTCAAAAGAGAAAGTTTGACGTGTATAGATATAATAGACTTGACGTGGAGCCTAAACCAGAGCTAGTGTAATGTACATGTGATACATTACTGCCTTTCAGGATATAGGCGTGAGACTCTTTGTCGGAATAAATCATTTTGTACTATGCTATGTATCTCACAGAAAATGTTGCAATTTGTAATTATCTGATTGACTCAACACCTTACCAACCTCTCACTATGGCCAAGACACCTCTACCCATCTCTGATCAGTCGTGTGTGAGTCTGCTCGACTGGCAGTGAGCTATTTATCCTCAACCTGGACATCCCGTCTATTATCCACCTGTTACCTTAGGACGCATGGTACAGGCATCTCGAATTTATCTATATATTTATTTAATCATAACATAGTATATGGTAGGCTGGGGCCTTAGGGTGTTAGGGCTGATATGGTTGTAGGTACTTTAGGATTCCGTAGGTACTTGTCATATTGTAACTGTGCGCATACAGTCCGTTACTACTAAGGTGACGATTGTACATGAAAATTAAATCAAATTATTATATAGTGCTCAATTAAAATTACTTAATATTCGTGTCATTAGTTTTTAATTGAATTCAGATTTAGAGATGTCGAAAGCATTGCAATATTTTGTTAATTGTCCAAATAAAAAAGTATGATATACAATAATTTATATATTAATAAAAATACCGGTATTTTTATGATGTAACAAATTAATCTTACTTAGCAATAATGGTTCAACGAACAACAACAAATAAAGTATATCTCGTTATTTTATTTGCATTCTTTTATCGATCTCATTTCTGTTTTCCTAGCAAACAGAAATCATATCGATAAAAGAAAATTAAAGTCCAATTAATCATTAAGATATAATATCTTGTTTCTTCCTTAAAACTAAACTCAGAGCTTTAACTGTCGTTATAGACTCGACTGTCACGGACCACAACGCTGTTTTATTAACATTAAACAAAATTAAAACTGATAGCGTAAATAAAATAATAAATAAAGTAGATTATATCAAACTAGAGAACAAACTAAACACTACAGATTTTGCCTACATATTCGAGTGTACAAATGCTAATATTACACTCGAATACTTTAGTAATTCACTCACTAGAGCTATCCAATTCAGTACTACAACTTATAGTATACCACATCGCTTGATGACTATTAAGCCGTGGATTACGCCAGGTTTGCTGAGGTGCATGCGTAATAGAGACAGGATGTACATTAAAATGAAAAAATCACCGGGTAATGACACTGCTTGCATTACTTATAAACGGTATAGAAATTTTTGCGGCCGTATTTTAAAAAACCTTAAAAAGCAGTATGAGGAATCTGAGTTACACAAAGCTGGATCTAATCCAAAGAAGATGTGGAATGTAATTAGAAATATAACTCACACTCAAAAAAGAAATGTTTCCGCTAGTCCGCTACTTTTGTTGAAAGGCTCTAGGGAAGAATCTATTGAAGAGGTAAATAAGTTGTTTGTTAAAACCGGGCAAAACATAGCTGAGGATGTTGCAAGAACATTTGATAGTATTACCAGAACGACTAATAAGACACCTATAAAAACTTCATGTAAGTCACTAGCTCTGTTAGAAACTGACGAGTCAGAAGTGGACCGATTAATTTAAACACTGCGTAGTGATTGTGCGATAGGCGTTGACGGTATTTCATCAAATGTAATTAAACGGTACAAGAAATTCCTTGTTCAGCCATAGACATTTATATTTAATTTGTGTATAAAAACAGGTGTATTTCCTGACTTATTTAAAAAAGGCCTGATTCATCCTATACATAAGGCGGGGGATGCAGATCGTGTAAATAATTATAGGCCAATATCGGTCTTGTCTTGCTTGTCTAAAGTCCTGGAAAGAATAATGAACAATCGCCTAAAGAAATACTTGGAAGATAACAATATACTTTCGAATGATCAATATGGCTTTAGAAACAACAGGTCCACAAATTATGCAGTTTTTGAACTGACTAACCATATTGTCAAGGCTTTAGATAAAGGTAAGAAATGTGTTGCAATCTTTTTAGATCTGGCCAAGGCCTTTGACACGGTCTCCATTCCCAAGCTGATTGTTAAATTGGAGCGTATTGGTGTTAGAGACCAGCAATTAAAACTTTTTGAAAGTTATTTGACTAACCGGACACAGTGCGTAAAGATCAACGAATACATCAGCAAAGAGCTCCCTATTGAATTCGGTGTGCCGCAGGGAAGTATACTTGGACCCACGCTTTTCCTAGTTTACGTCAATGAAATGTGCAACCTTAAAATTAATGATGGCAAATTATTAGCTTTTGCAGATGACACCGCACTTATTTTTACAGATGAGACGTGGGACCGGGTCTTCGATGCGGCACAAATCGGTTTCAATATAGTAACTGAGTGGTTAGCAGATAACACACTGTCTCTCAATGTTGACAAAACTAAAATTATTAAATTTAATATAAAAAAATCGAATCAAACAAACATTAATCGATTTATCACTGCTCATAACCACATAACTGGCAGCGACTTAACATACACTTGTCCCAGGTTACATAATGTTACTAGCATAAAGTACTTGGGTGTTATCATAGACGACAATTTGAATTTTGCACCGCACATTGACCAACTTACAGGAAGAATTCGAAAGCTTATATATATTTTTAAACACTTGAGACATGTGGCAAAACCAACAGTCCTAAAAAGTACATACTACGCTTTGTGTCAGTCCCTGTTAGGGTACTGTATTTTATCTTGGGGTGGAGCTTGTAAATCATCTTTAATAAAGCTTGAGCGAGCACAGAGAGCCGTACTAAAAGTAAGTACTTTTAAACCGTTTCGCTTTTCCACAAAAGATCTATACGAATATTGCGAAGTTCTGACAGTACGCCAATTGTTCATCCTGCAAATTATAATGAAACAGCATTCAATGCGCAAAATAGACGGGGCATCATCATCATCCTTACGACCCAAATTGCGTAGAGTAAAGCTGCCGCCAGCTGATAGCCATAGGACAACGTTCAGCGAACGGTTTTACTTCTTCCTTGGACGATTCACATATACCAAAATTAATAAAGCCTTAGATATAGATTCAAATAATAAATACCAATGCAAAAATAAATTAGTAAAATGGCTCCAAAAACTCTCTTATGACGACACTGAAAAACTTATACGTCCAGTAACGTAAGAAACTAAGTTAATATATTTAATAAATAATAATCTCATGCAGATTTTATACCAATTGCCCAGACACACACACACCACACACACTCATAAACATACACACACTCACTCTCACACATACACACACACACACACACACACCATCTCAAACACACACACACACATACACACACACAACAGGTTTACAAAATTTTTAACATTAATTATATTTTGTCTTTTTCATAAAGTTAACTAATGTAAGTAGGTTTACATTCCTATTGTCACCAGTAGATTTTTACCTAGTTTAACTGTGAAACTGGAAGGTTGCTGGTACTTATAGGACAGGATATATCCTATTTTAAGTACCAGCAGAACATTATAATTAAGAATTTTTGTACCTAGACTGTTTTCTACTAATATGTACCTACTTGTATTTTTGTGCCAATAAAGAAGTTTATTATTATTATTATGGGTTATAAAATATTTCAAATCTCAGCTTTGATGCTGGTGGGTGTGAACCTGTCACGGGCTTATGCCAAGTGGGTCGGTTCATTGAGTATTGTTGTAGGTGTCTGAGTAGTGGATGTTAGGAATCGCCGGACTATAGAGCAAGTGTCGATGATAACATATTTCTGTAGTTTTATGTATGAATTTTTATGTAAGTCTAATTCTTTTAGTGATGTATGTAATGACTTTGGAATGAGTCCTGTAGATGAAATTATGATTGGAATAATTTTAACTGTATGCTGATGCCACATTTGTCTTATTTCATCTGCTAATGGTATATATTTTTGAATTTTCTCCGTGTATTTTTTTCTAATATTTTCAGAGTTTGGTATTGATATATCTATTAGGTATGTGATTTTTTCTTGTTTGAGTGTAAGGGTGATGTCTGGTCTATTATGTGTAGTTGTTTTGTCTGTTATAATGTCTCGATCCCAGTAAAGTTTAGCGTGTTCGTTGTTTAGTACGTTTTTTGGTTTATATTTATAATATGGTTCTGTTTTATCTTCTAGTTTATATTTTATAGCTAAGAGTGAATGAATTTGTTTTGCAACATTATTGTGTCTTTCTGTGTATTGTTTGTTCGCTAAAAAGGGGCATCCTCCTGTAATGTGGTCTATTGTTTCTTGATTTGTGTTACATAACCTGCACCTGTCTGATACTACTATAGGGTCTTTTATTATATATTTTTGATAGTTCTTTGTTTTTATGATTTGGTCTTGGATTGCTACCATAAATCCTTCTGTTTCTTTATATATATTATATATGTTTCCTCTATATAACCACGCGTTTGATGCTTCTTTATCTATATATTCCTGTTGTAGTTGGTTTGGGTATTTTCCATGTAAAGATTTTTGTTTCTAGCTTGTAATTTTCTGATCATCTGTTATGTGGTCTTGTATAATATTAAAATTGTTATCATTTAGTTTTAATGGTGTACCTGATGTGGGAATGTATGTGAGAGAGTTGTGAATGTGACTATCAGTGGCTTTATTATGCATATATGTGCGAATGTCGTGTATCTGTTTATTATGTAAGTTTTTAATATCAACTAGTCCTCTGCCTCCTAACTTTCTTTTAAGATTGAATCTTTCTGTAGCTGAGTGGATATGGTGTATAAGGTGTTTATTGCATGTTGTTCTAGTTACTCTATTTAGCCGATCTAAATCTGTAGCTGACCATTTAATAATACCGAATGAGTAGGTTAAGACAGGAACTGCGTATGTGTTAATTGCTTTTATTGTATTTCTACCTGATAACTCTGTCTTTAATATTTTATTTAACCTATCAATATATTTTATTTTCAGTTCTTCCTTTATCTTACTATGATCTAATCCTACACTTTGTGCATATCCTAAGTATTTATATGTATCTGTTATTTCCATTTTATCAATAAGTAAATTCTGCTGTGAATGTAGTATTTATGGGTCAGTTTCGTTGTGTTTTCCTTTAATTATGCTATTTATTTTACATTTATCTGTTCCTAACTTCATTTTAATATCTGAGCTAAAACTTTCAGTTAGTTCTAAAAGTCGGTTCATTTGTTGCCTATTAGCGGAATATAGTTTGATGTCGTCCATGTATAATAAATGTGATATTTTTATGTTACTTTCTCTGTGTATTATGTATCCTTGTCCAGACCCATTTAAGATTCGAGATAACGGATTTAAAGACATACAAAACCAAAGAGGACTTAAAGAATCCCCTTGGAATATACCTCTAGCTATTTTTATTAGATTGGACTTCATTGATCCTTTTTCTGTTTTTATATGGAGCACTGTAGTCCAGTTTTGCATTGTCTTACAAAGGAACTCTACTAATTTAACATCTATCTTATATATTTTTAAAACTTGAAGTAACCATGAATGGGATACACTATCAAATGCCTTTTGATAATCTATGTATGCATAATAAAGATTTCTGTGAGACTGCTTGACCTGATTATGTATTTCGGTATCTATAACTAATTGTTCTTTGCACCCCTTGATCCTTTCCTACAACCTTTTTGTTCTTCTGCTATAATTTTATGTTGTAACAAATGTGTGTTTATTTTGTATGAAATTATAGATGTAAGTAATTTGTATAGTGTTGGTAAGCATGTTATTGGTCGGTATTTAGCGGGATTTTTGGTATCTAAATCTTTTGGCTTTAAGAAAGTATTACCTTGTGTAAGAAACATGGGTAGTGTGTTCGGTTCTTGAATGAGTGCGTTGAAGGCATTTGCAATATGTTCATGGGTAGCTACAAAATATTTTAACCAGTAGTTCTGTATTTTGTCAGGGCCAGGTGTTTTCCAATTCAGGGTCTTTTTTATTGCTGATTCTACATCTAATTTATCTATTACAACTTCTGCCATCGGATCTAAATGTTGATTTTCTTCTATTTCCTCTTTAATCCAGGCTGCTTCAGAGTTATGTGTTACTTGCTTTGACCATATATTCTCCCAGAATGTCTGTACTTCCGTAATGTTAGGTGGATCTTTAATGCACACTTCTGTATTAAAATTTCTATAAAACAACTTTTGGTTGGTATTAAATGTTATATTATCTCTATGCCTCTGATTAGATTTTTTGTACCTACGTAATCTTTTTGATAAAGCTTGTAATTTTTGTGTCTTTTTGTCCATAATTTCAACTGCTGCTTCTTTATTTTTGTAAAGTCTTTCCATTTTTATTTTATTTCTTATTGATAAGTTGTCCCTAATAAACTGGTTTAATCTTCCTATTTCTTTTCTCAGTGTAGTAATATTGGTTTCGATGCGCATTTCCCATGCTGGTTTACTGTCATTTTTACGTCTTGGTTCAGTTTCTGTATTTTTCTTATAATTATGAGTTGTTATTACTGTCAGAGCTGCACAATATATGAGATCCTGTATTTCTTCAATAGTCGGTTATGTGTTGTTTATTAATTGATTGTGTATCAGCTGATTTCGTATTTTTACTGTAGTTTTAGATTTAGCTGTTATTTTTAATTTTGGTAAGTTTGAGCGTGTAGTGGGATCTGTTCCTTTATATTTTGTTATTATTTCATTAAATAAATGCTCTAGTTGCTCGGGACAGTCTGTATCTTCAGTTAAAACGGTTTCATTATTTGATGTTTGGGTCTGTGTGTATGGTGTTGGTGATAACGTCAATGATGATATTAACTGCATATCAGTGTCTGTTGTTTGTGAATTTATAGGTAGTGTTTGTTCGAGGTGTGTTGATAGATTATATGGGTTTAGTTGTTGTGCATCTGTATTAGTTTGTGAATTATTTGTATTTGTTATTGTAGTTAAGTGATTTGTGTTAGATTGATTTAATTCTGTAGGCGTGGGGACAAATTTTTTCTCTTTCTACGGTTGAAATTCTATTATTACCATGTATAACACGTACTTGATCGGCTAATCTTTGCTCTGATATGATATGCAGATCTGGGAAAATTTCTATGAATTTAGTGTAAAGTGCTGGGCGATATCCTGTAAGGTTTGTTTCGCAATTTGTAACAGTGTAGTAGCAGCGAAGTAATTGTCGATTAACTTCATCAGTCCATTTCATTCGCTGCCGGTCTCTGCCAGCAAGGGTGGTTGCAGGTAGCATGTCCTGCAAAACACTTCTTGCTGATTCATGTGGAGTGTCTATTGCGGGTGTGTTTCTTGTTTCAGCTGTAGTAGATTGGATGGTCGTGACCCGCCTGCTCAATCTACGACCACTGACGGTTCGCATGCTGCCACGTCCAGCGCCAGCTCCAGACGTGCCCTGGCGGTCCCCAGGCAGCGGTCCTATACGTGTATTCCTAACTGAATTCTCCATGTTGTATGGGTGTCCAGTGCCATGTTAGCCGCGCCCGTAATAAATAGTATGCATCGCGTGTCCGCCCCCCACGTGAGTCAGATGTTCGACTCGGACGTATGGTTGGATTTGGGGGGCTTATTATTATTAGTATTATCTTCCGTAAAATTATAATGGTAACAAATAACATAAAATACCTAACCATTTTTTATTACTCCTTGTGTCTGTCATGCCAGAACCTCACCTGATGGTCAAAGTCAAGGTCAAAGTCAAAAATCATTTATTCACTTAGGTCACAAAGTAACAATTATGAACGTCAAAGGATGGTAAGATTTAATCGCCGCATTAAGATATGGCTGTATTTTCTTGGTATCGCAGAAGCAATCGCAGTTAACACAACCAAGTCATTGACTATCTGAAACCAGAAAGGTGGCAAACAGTATATGCATAGAGGTTGCCAGATAGTAAGCAGTTACCGTAGCTAATGTGCACTTCACTCGCGCGCTGCCACCAAATGAAGGAAATTGTGAAAGGAGAAAATGAGCAGGAGATGATAGGAAACCCATTAAAGTTACGTTATTTTGAAAGCTTCTCATTTTAAATTACAACCCACATTGTACCCACGTAGTAATCGGATTGTACTCACATGGTCTCCGCATTATACCTAAATAGTCCCCTCATTGTATCCACATAGTCCCTACAGAGTTCTCACGTTGTATCCACATAGTCCCCACATTGTATCCATATAGTACCCTCATAGTGCCCGCATTGTATCTACATAGTCATTACATTTTACCGACATAGTCCGTACATTGTGCTAACACACTCCATTTTACCTTTTATTATCTTTACAAATAAATAAAATTGAAGTGTCTGTTTGTAATGTCAAAATAACAGCTTTTTACATAATGCATATGATAGTTTATACGGTACTTATATCAAAAAGTAATTTTTAAAATTGTTGTCTGTCTGTCTGTCTGTTTGTTCCGGCTAATCGCTGAAATGGCTGAACCGATTTTCACAGGACTTTCACTGGCAGATAGCAGATGTTATAAGGGGCAACTTCGGCTACTTTTATTTTAGAAAATATAGAAAGTATAGGGTTCCGCGGAAATCAATTAAAACCAATGAAATAGTGAACAATATCCGATTCACAAAGTAGAAGAATGACATTTATTTTAGCTTAAGTATTTCTTTATCAGGAATACCGAATTATTACGTTTTCGTAAACTGAACTGCTAAATTCCACGCGGACGAAGTCGCGGGTAACAGCTAATTAATTAATATATCTTTAGTATTTATTTGCTCACGTACCATTTGCAATATCTATTGATGTAATTTGTTAAAATTGTCAATAAGTAATATCACACCATCAGTCTGTCCCAAATATAATAACTTCACGATTAATTGGTTTCTTTTTGTGCGCTCGTCACGGTGACGTTAAGTGTCGTGATTAATTAACTGCCCGGTACTGAAAAGCCTTGCCGAACAGCTTTTGTATAAATGATTGGTATACTTGCCCAGCTGCAATACTCATCAATGTTATTTGTTAGTAGATTTTATTTGACATTTTGATTGATTGCCTCACTGGTGTTATGAATGCAGCTGCTGTGCATGAGATCTCGATTTCGATCTCTGGGCTGTTGAAGTGTTATCGATTTTACTGACGAGATATTCTTAATCATCACGGAGTTTGGAACTGCATATGCTAGACGACAATAAGCTTACTTGGTGACGTCACTTATTACATGGGACCTAAAACCACACCTAGCGAAATGAAGGTGTAATATCTACATAGACCTCATCACCACCTCAGCATACTCTTTCAGGTATATTGGTGCATGATGTATGATGTATGAGTGAGTGCTCTGAAGAGTTATTCCACCTTATCCCGCCCTCCCCTTTCCTATCCAGAACAACGCGTGCTGGGCTCAGATGCCATCCTTACACAGTAGAGTCGACTAGAGCGCGTACCAACAAGTTTGGGTCCTCATACCTCTGCCGAACGACCAAGGCATGGAATTCTCTGCCAAAGCACGTGTTTCCTTCTCCCTTCAATCCTGGGTCCTTTAAGCGGGGCGTGAAAAAGCACCTTCTCAGGCCGTCAAAGTAGAGACCTCAACATCGCTTTGGCTGCTATGAGGGCGGTGTGGACGCCACTGCTCTTAGACCACACGACTGTTTACCATCAGGTGGAGTGTGGTCATTTTGACGAGCAAAATAAAAAAAAGTATGTATAATTGCTTGCCCATTCATCAAAATTATTTGTAGTATTTTTTAATGAGACGTGTTGGTTTTTGTCTTGTTATTTTTGGTGAATATTGTATTGGTTAGTTTACCTCCATATTAAATAAATTAATAAGTATCATACGATTCTATACGACAAATTTAATCTAAAAATATTTTATTAAAGGCCAGATTAAGAGCACCTTGAACCAAGGGGCGTGTTTATGGAATGTGATGAAATTGAATGAATCAAGAGAAGTGTGTCAGGATCGTAGCAAATGGAAATCCGTAGTCTCTGCCTACCCCTCTGGGAAACAGGCGTGAATTTATGTATGAATGTATATATATTTATTATATAATATTGTCATACGTTTACGCGAATGTTATACAATAAAATTAAACTACTTTATACGGATTTTATTGCGATATATTTTAAAAATATTAATAATAATAATAATAATATAATATTCTACCACATTCACACAACACCATCTAGCCCAAACTAAGCAGAGCTTGTACTATGGGTACTAGACAATGGATAAACATACATATACTACTTTCTTTTTTGTAATTACATACTTATTATACATAGAAACACCCAGACCAAGACAAACATCCATGTTTATGCACACAAATATTTGACTTGTGCGGGAATCGAACCCGCGACCTCAGGCGTGGCAGTCGGTTACACTAACCACTACGCCATCGAGGCCGACAACATGCTATCAACATAGTAGTATAGTAATGTTAATATAGTAGTAAAGTTTAACAGTAGTAGTTTAATAGTTTTAAACATGCTATAAACGTTTTGTTAATATATTTTGTCTTATCACAAGAGCGTATTTTCAATTTAAATTCGAATCACAAGCTGATTTGGTGCAAAAAGTCAAATTAATAAAGCCGCAACCCAAATACAGGAAGCATTAAAACAGGAGGTTGGCTGTAAGATTCAAATTTCCAGTCGCTGCCTCTAATTTCCGCAGCGCGCTCCTAGGAACAGCTTTAATTTACGTTCTTTTGTACCAAAACTAGAATTACTTTGACTGATTTTGAAATAAAGGCGACGCTTGGCTTGTTAATGCTTTTTATGGGAGATCAAAATATAACTATCTACGATTATAATTGAACAGAAAATTAAGTTAGTGATTGAGATTATATATTACTAATTTTGTTGAAATGTGTCAAAGTATCTTATAACAATAAGTAATTGCTACATAGTTTTATTGAATTTATTACTCTTTATTTAATACTAGCGTAACATAAATTAAAATTGACTAATATTCCTTCAATAAAAAACATCTTGCAAATTAAGCTCCATTTTAAAACTCTAATGTGTGTCTATTAAAACATAATTCGGTGACACTATTACTCTTTTATGAAATTGTAAAAAACTTCTTTCACATTAGCATATTTAGCGACGAGGTTGACCCGGATCAAAAAACCGGGAACGTGCCGTGAATTATATTTTACGATTTTTGCGACAGCCAACTAAGCTGGGCGTGAATTTATTACAATAAGTATCTCGATGCCTCCAACGAAACTAGCCTTAACACTACTGTTTTATGATAACGACGGTTAAAGGCTATTTGACAGGAGCGCAATTTTTTTTTTGCAATATTGACTTATATGTTTTTGCGATAATGACTTCTATTATTATATACTTATTATATATATATTTGAAATCAGCAATTTTCTGATTTCTTAATATATATAAGTGTGTGCCTTAGAAGTCATTATCGCAAATAATGGCACCTTTTAATTAACAGTTGATATGCTTTAGTAATACACCGATCGTAATTGAACTTCGCAACTTGGTAAAAGACTGTAAATATGAAAAGTCTGTGAAGAATGATCAATTACTTAAACGTTTTCAATAAATTCACTATTGCGGCTGATTGGGTTTTAATATTTATAATAATTGCAGTTCATAGGTATCATAATTGTCATTCGAGATTGCATGACAGTGCCTTAAAAGCAAATATTAAACGGACGTTTCACATGGTTTCAGATAGCACATATGATTTTTCCAGTCAAGGGCAAATCACACAAAGTTGATGTCACGATTCAAAGCTTGTTTTTAATATAATAGGTATATAGTTACTATCAAATTCGAGAAATCAGAAGAGTAGCGATAGCCGTTTAGGAAACCGTTGCACTGCCACAAAAAGATGTCCAGATAAAGGCGTCCCTGAGTTTTCGAAGTTATATGCGTATTAATATAGTTATTTATCGTTCGTTTTCACATCCTCCCTTAAGTTCTCGAAGATATGTGA
Organism: Catocala sponsa; assembly: GCA_963564715.1. Taxonomy (NCBI): domain Eukaryota; kingdom Metazoa; phylum Arthropoda; class Insecta; order Lepidoptera; family Erebidae; genus Catocala; species Catocala sponsa. Next base: position 9,336,221 of record OY751345.1, on the reverse strand, counting down.
AATCTGCCAACTTTTACTGGGCCAGTGTAGCCAGCTATGGTCCAACCCTTCTCACACTGAGAAGAGCCTGGTGCCCAGTTGTACAGTTGTACAACAGTCGAAATATAGGGCTAATATTTTATATTATTACTGTACAAATCGTTAATCTCAATTCATTCGTAACTTCAAGTACTACTACAATTTCTAAGTATAACCCATTACTTAAGTAAGAGGTACTTACTCTACAATATCTCAGATATCGCCGGCTGTACGCTAACTTTATGATGTCGTGGCAGATATTAAACTACTCAACTCGACGTCGGTCGTCGATAAATCCGAGGCTTAGCGTCGACGTCTCTGTTCCAAGTAACAGTGTTAGAAATCCTAGTTATAGATTCAATATTTATTCCAAAATACTTCAGTCGGACGTAACTCGCTTAACCGCGCGTATTGATTAAATGCTATATTAAAAATATTTTACGCTTTTGTAATTTTTACATCGTAGTAACACAAGCCTTTTGAGAGTCAATTGAATTTATTTATTCGCTCGAAATTGGTACATATTAAAGGTCATAACACATATTAATACTCCTTTACAGTCAACTATCGTATCAGTGGTAATACTTACTGCGTTTCGCTACATAAATAAGCCTTGAAAAGACTTCCTTTCATGTAGAAGTAGAAATTCGCAGTCTCTACCAATACTTTCGGGATATAAGCGTGAGTCAATATGTCAAGTTCAGGTTATCAAATATATTGTTTACTTCACAATCTTATCATTATCGGGATTTAAAAGGTATCTCCCATTTGCGCTGAAAAAGTATTGTGGTAAAATTCTTTAGGGTAATGATATGTTTGCAGAATGTCTGACGGTGAGTAAATAAGTTGATAGACCGTGCAAAATAAGATTTCATGAGCTTACAGTGACTGTAAAAAATCTCTAAAGACTTATTAAACTCCAAGTTACTAAATTCTTATAATAATTTATTATTAGGTAACTAGATATTAATTAATTTAGTTAATTTAGATAGCATTACTTTCGGGCATGCCACGATCGTGGCGATAAGTCCCGTTTTTGAGGAGTGGCTGAATAGGCGGCATGGCGCCCTCACCTTCCGGCTGACACAGGTAATGACTGGCCACGGTTGTTTTGGCCAGTTCCTGTGTCGCATAGGCCGGCAGGCGACGCCCGGATGTCATCCCTGCGGCGACTGCCGCGATGTTGTTGTGGACACGCCGCCTGGGCATCGCAGCGTCTTGAGTTGATCGCGGCAGTCGGACTGGTTGCCCTCTCACTCCCGGCCGTGGTTCAGTCTATGGTCCGGAGTGAGAGATTGTGGAACGCAATCGCCTCCTTGTGTGAGGAAGTAATTTCCATCAAGGAGGTGGTGGAGCGGGAGAGGGTGCGCTTAAACCCAGCTCTCCCCAACCACAGAACCGGGCGCCGGAGGGCGCGAGATGACCTTCAGCCACCCTGAGGTTTGACCTGGGGGTAGTGGGCTGCGTGGGCCTGCTTGCCACCTGATCAGCATCAGGTCCGAGAGGCGGCGTGCGTGTTCCCACGTGCGTCTCTGTGTCGTGTCTTTGACCCTCCAGAGGGACGGTGGAGGAAGTATTTTTGTGTAGTGGCCTGCCGTTTCACACGACGGACCGAAACCACGGCGGGGTCGCGATTGCATGTGAAAGCGATTCGCGCGGCCTCGCCGTCTATGGTTATGTCGAGGAACACTGTGGTAGGTTTAGTCGGTACTATCGGTGTATCTTTTCTCCGGTGAGCCCAACATAACCTCTCCGTAGCCCCGCGGAGAGGTATGCGTCAAAGCATTACAACAAGAAAAAAAAAAGGTAGCATTACTTGGAAGCTAAACACATTAATAAAAAAATAGGATTAAAGCTTACCGTTTTACTACAGAGTACGTGTTGACTGAACGAGGATTCAGTATGCTAATAAAAAATACACGACAAACGTCGTTTCCGATAAAAAATTGTCATATCATAAAATATTGAATCCCTGGCATCTTTTTATATGAATTTTGCCAGAGGGCAACAATGCGTGGTGGTTTTATAAGACTTATTGTGTATGCTGCATCGCAATACATTTTACTGTTCGTTTTACCATGCTAATAATTCTAGGGTGAGTTATGTTGTAAGTCGGCCACATCCTACGGCCTCCAACATATTCATGACCCAGCAGTAATCCTTAGTACCGTATTGTGCATTTTACCCTCTGTTACCGAATGATAATGTCCCCAGTTTCCTTCAATATAGTGCAATTTCCTAGAAATAACAAATTTAGGGCGGTCCACGCCGACATTCTCGCCACCATTTGTTGAAAGGAATTATAGCTCGTTACATTAAATGCACATTATTACGAATTGGTTCCGTCCAATGTTAGATATATTTCGTGGGATAACTTGCGAGAACAGAAATCTTTGAGCCTCTTTAGGAGAAATATTATAATATCCCATACTTGTAAGGTTTTCATCTTGTTTTATATCTTCAGTATTATAATTGTGTGTATGTTAATGTTCTTATAGGTAATATTGCTTTAGTTTTTTGGAACCCAAGACGAATTTAGAAATGCCGAAATTAACTTCAACACAAGGCTTATCTTAACCAGTAAAACAATTAACATTAAAAAATATTATTACATTAAAAAATTAACATTAAAGAATTTGTATTTGTATTTTTTTTGTAATTAGTAAACTCAAAAACGACTGAATCAATTTTAAAAATTATATCACTGTTATAAAGTTGCTTTATCCGAAGGTAACATATACTATATCACATCATACTACGAGCCATATAAGCAGAGTGTATGAGAGCCATAGAAATGTTGGTGAAACCGCGTGGGACAACTATTAATTTATAATAAATACTCAATACTCTAAAATTGTCAATCGTAATAATATGATATCTAGGTGGCGTAGAAGTACTGAATACGATTGCAGTGCATGCAAGGTCTTGGGTTCTTTCGCATTTTCTATTTAAATATTATCAGAAACTGCACGAGTTCTGGTTCTGATAATAAGTAGGTATTAGGTACCTTCATAATGCACAAGCTAAGGTCTACGTAATAAAGGGCGTGCCTATTGTTATCTACGGGGCACATATCTAAATTTCACGTTGCATTTCTTGATAGTATTATCCAATAACGCTTTGGTCGACCTGAAAATCGTTTAAAATTACGTAGTGCATATTATAACTATTGCGAAGATAGTGAAAATTTCTTGTCAAATCGAAAAATATAAGAACATTGTAATTATTAACCTATTGAGTCGCAGCGGCACACTGGCGTCCAGTCACAATTGGTTTTCAATTTTATTATATCTGGCAATCTCTTAATTATGTCTTCAATTATTAACAGTTTAAACGTTAACCAATCACAAGGTATGTACCTATATAACAATATTCTATATACATTATAATTAAGGTTTTGAAAGACCCGTCAAAAATTAATTTCCATTTGTGTTCAAGTGCAATATCGTGGACGTATGAATATAGTAAACCGTGTGCGCTCCACGTGAGAGCTAGTTACGTCGTAATTAATTAAATTTATACATCTCGGCTCATTGCATGCTAATGTCATATTACATTAACAAAAACATGAATAGGTCACATTATGTCAGTTTCAACGTGGTAATTGTTTCGTTATTCTATACTATTATGAAAATTTAACAATGTTGTCTCTGTATATCGGGCTGCCTCCGTGGCGCAGCGGTAGTGAATGCGACTGCTGTGCATGAGGTCTAAGTACAATAAACGCATACAGCAAAATATTAATAAAAAAAAAAAATGCTTATTATTATTAATTAGTTGCTCATTTTGCAACCAATATTGACGCTGGTTCCACTTAAAACGTACAAAATCAAACAAGGGCAACGATGTAAGACTTAATAACATAACTATATGTTACGACCACAAATATATTGTGAATCGTAAATCAGTACAGATTCCGCAAATCAATGGCAACAACGAAAACAGCAATTTATTTCAGGATGTTTTAGAACATTAGAACGTTTTATTACTGTCGTAACATATTGATACTCAAACAATAAAATATAGTGATGTTACAATTATTTTATCGACTGAGAGAAAGAGTTATACAAGTGCACTATAATGGATATATTAGGTAACATAATCTAAGAGGCTATATTTACGTAGTCGTATAAAATACAATGACCTGTTCGTCTAGCCATTTGTTAGCCTATAACTCTAAAAGCAGTATTTTACTTTCGATGACTAGTTTCTAAATAAGAAAATACGTTAACAGGTCGGGTTTTAATACAATACATGTTATTGTACGATATTATAATCACGGTACTTGAGAACCATTAGTTCGATAATTATAATGACTACCTATTTTCTTAGTATGGTATCTGGGTATGTTCTAATAGGTGCATATTTAGGTACAATATGTAACCAACTACTACCAGTACTGGCAAGAATCCTATTTGTAAATCATGTTATTAGAATAATCGTGGCACGGTGCGGGATGTGTATGTAATATTCACCTCAAGCAGATCTACGAATACTGCTAGTCGATGATAATTATATAGAAATGGAATTATGGTAGCGCCTTAGCTGTGTGGACTTTTGACATTGCTAAAGCCATGGTAAGTTACTACTTACTTGGTTATGACGGCCCTCTGCGTCAAGTATAAAGTTTTTGTCTTGATGCAGTAACAAAGTTTATAGTGGACAGTTTAAATGACGAACTATAAATATCATAATAATATTATAATATCAGCCTTGTTGAACTGTCCCACTACTAAGCGCGCTCCTATTCTCGAATTGAGAAGGGCCATAGGCATAGCCCACCACACTGGCCCAGTGCGGGTTGACAGACTTTACACATCTTCAAAAAACATTTTGGAGTACTCTCAGACATGCAGGTTTCCTCATGTTTTTCTTTAAGGTAAAGCGAGCGATAATGAACTATTTATCTGCACATAACTTGCAAAATTCAGATGTGTCTCCGGGATTGAACTAGAGATCTCTGCGTGACAGTCTACCATTTATCAACTAGACTGTCCCTTCTCTTTATAGACTAATTATGATAACGCGTAATATTTTTTGGCTATGGACCCGGCAATCGACCGTGAGACGAGTCGCATTTACCACAACTGAACCACCGAGGATGTTACTATTTATAAGTATATAATTCGTACACGATATTTCCTATTATTATAACTTCATTTTAATGACAAAAATTATGTAAGTGTTTTGCATGTACTGCACTGTAAGAAAAGTAATATCTCCAAAAGTATTTGAGTAAAATACTCTCTTTTGTATTTGAATAAAATTTGACCTTATTTTAAGTATCAAAGTAAGAAAGTGTATTGAATAAGACATATTTCTCGTAAGAGATCCTAAATAAATAAATTACTGACTAATAATAAGCAATTGTTAAATTATACAAGACAGGAGACGTCTAGTTACTCGCCTCAATCCGCACAACTGTTAACTCTGCGCCACAACACGCTTCGGTTACGTAACATGCTTGATTATTATGTAAATGTATGTTCCACTAGCTTTGCTTCAATAAGTGAACCCTTAGAAGGTATGAACCTGAGGGTGTATCGTAATAAATAGTTTACAAAATTAACGAAGAGAGTTTGAGAGAGCTATGTGCAAATATCATGGAAAATTCGAATATTGAAAATTGTATGATGCAGCATTCGAATGTTAGTTGATTTATTGTTACCGAATTTAATTCTAATCAGAATGGAATATTCGAATCTTTTGATTTGATGATGTCATCATAGTTTTGGCACGCTCAGATGACAGAGATGATATGATGCTTTTTTATATCTTCTATATATCGCCAGTTACCAAATTGCCGTATTGACGGAAATTCGTATTTCCGTCATACTACTACACATTCATTTTTTTTTTATTTTTAAATCTTTATTGCTGGTAACTAAAACTAAACAATGTAAAGAATAATTAAAAAAAGGGTTGCGTTATTATATCTCTAATCAAATATTAAATTAATATCAACGTAGCAAGCATTCGAAACTTTGACAAGTGTAGAAACACTGGCCAAAGTTTCGAATATTTCAATTCGCGTAAAGATTCGAATAATTCGACTTTTTTATCGATGATCACCCATCACAAGATTGAGATTACGGTGAATAAATATTACTCACAAGAATGAGGAAACTCACAAGAATGAATATTACTCACAAGAATTTGTAATAAAGTATTGTAAGTTTGCATATACTAATAACATTTCGGAAGTAGGTGCGTATATAAGAGTTAATTATCACTCAATGATGAAAGAAAATGCATATGTAAAATTCTCACAGCTGCCTGTGTAAAATCTGCTAACCCATACTTGGCCAGTGTGAAGCAATGATGTGTGCACCAACCTAGCCCTTGTCATAATGAAAAGTGACTGGAGGCCAATGAACATCCCGGCAGTTTATAAATAGTTTAGTTGATTAGTAAGGTCTTTGAATCATAATAATTACTCCTCTACTCTTCACTATGCACGTTACGTCGACGTTCGTCAATATTAATATTCTTGGTCCGACCTTAGCAATCATACTGTGAGCAAATTATGTAGATAGAACTGTAGTTGAATATTGGTTTCATATTGAGTTTACGTATGTATATGCGTTCGTATCAATTTGTGAACTTGATATATTACTTGTAGTATAGGATTGTGTCACTGTACAATATGCGGTACGCAGTTTGTCGAATATAACGTTATCATAATGAACATAGACTCATGCCTCTATTAAGGTAGACAGAGGTGTACTAGAAACACATTTAGCTAACTATGACTTTAGAATCGCAATAAGAGTAAGAACTTTACATATAAGATATGAATAACATGAATCCACTCAGAGTTACACGAATCTAATTTTATAACCACATGACTGTGCTAAAGTCTTACGATGAATTTTCATCATCCATAAGATAAATCGTCTGTGTTTTGCGCACTTCTAGATATGAGAAGGAATATCGTTTTCACACTAAATTCATTAAATACATTTAATGAATTTAGCGTGAAAACGATATTCCATATATATTTTTATATGATAAAGGTGGCTAGCTACCAATCGTTCCGCCTGTGTAAACTGTTAAAAACGCTAAATACGTCATTCACAAGTTGCCGACTATAGCAAAAGGAATGAAAGATAGATAAAGGGAAACTTACCGGACGAAATGCAGTATCACTACTGTTATGCCGGTTTCGTGGTACTTTCTCAGTAAAACTGGCCTATTCGTGTACTTGGTTTCATTCCAAATAAACTATTAAAATATTCTAATAACTCCACGTTATATACAGTACAATCTATTTTAATATTCACAAAAAGCAAAGGTTTGCTATCAGATTCAAATTTACCATACACGGTTTAGTACGCATCAAAAAGATACCCGGAGTATCTCTTTGAGACACCGAGCTAGCCGAGGTATTCACATTCACATAAATAATTTACGCCTTTATAGAACAGATAGACTGTTCTGTGTGTGTGTGGATTTGGTCGCAAATACAGACCATAATGCCACAAGGGCATCGTAAAGTGTACTCACCGACGATAAAAAAGAAACTCAAATCGCGACAGATTTATCGATGCCCTTTGAAAGATTCTGGATGAAGCAATCTCCTAACTGGGGCATCCTAACTTATGTTATAAATGCAAATCTAACCAATAATCATGAAATTTCGCATACACGTTTTAAGGCAAACAGAAGGACATCGGAGTACCTGAAAGGTATTTAATCCAGGAAAAAGTACTGTTTGAAACCTAACCTAACCTACTTATACGCGAGCGAAGCCGCAAGGCGAAATCTAGTTGAGTATAATTAAGGATCATCATTGTAAGGCGTATTGAAATAGACCTATATAAATTTCTGTTTACAAGATATAGTGTAACTGTATATAAAGTAACACATTATTTATCTATTTAGTGTGTTAAAAACGAGGCACATAATAATATATTCGATATCCATTGATTTGAAAGTAACATACAAGTTTCTGAAAGGTAAGATCAATACCAAAATTAGTTAAAAGACGGTCACATAGAATGCAGTTTGAGTTTGACGTGTCGGTGATTAGCTATCCATAAACCGGATGACGATCTCATAGCCTTCGCTTGGATGCTCCGTAGTCTAGACTTTTTTTTTTAAATTGTATCTGGATGCTAGCTGTTGAAGCATTTATAAATATACTTACATTTGGTTCTCCACCTGTTCTCTCTTTAGCTATGGATGTCTGATCAGTCGAATAGAAAACAACAACTTATGTCGTCCTCTATGAGATAACTGACTGAGAGTGTCGGAATAGAGTTTGTATCTGTATTTGCACACACTATACTATCTCCTGCGTTGGCTTGTCTCGGGCACTCTATTGTCATCTGCAGAATATAATAATTATCTGTATTCTTTACAAATATCGTATAATATTCTAAATAGTGTTGGTTTAATCTAGATAATTGTTAACCCTGAGCGACGACGTCTTTGCTATAAATAAATATCGGAGTAAGTGGTAATAAGCGAATAAGTTTGATGAGGATATCTTTAAGTGTTTAGGTGGACTGACATATTTAGGCGGGACTTAGTAATAAGTAAATATAATTGTTGTGTAACTTTGATGATTTTTTCTTATAAGCTTCTGTACTTAAAGTATCACAATGATACCTATAGATACATCTATAGCTAAGCAAGTTATGTTATTTGCGATAAGTTATTATAAAACGACATAAATTGACATCCACTTTAAGGTTCTCTATACGTTTTCTAGGAAAACACAGGTGTAATTTTTCAGTTCTCAGTAAGCAGCGCGAACGTAAGTTATATAAGACGGAGCCGTTTTATAATAAGTTAATAACGTACATTTAACTTTTAACAAGCTTTAAGTTATTTTCAACATTCCAGTGAGAATTATTGTGCTTGTACTAAGCTTGTTATTTATAGGTAAATACTTTAGTAGAAAAGAAGAAAATGTTATGCGGATTATTTTACAGTTTAAAGAAAGCAATCATTAACAATTTTATTATTATGCACACCACTAGGGAAATGTAGAGAGCGTACATTGGTTTAATAAAATTTAATCAGACGAGAATGCGCCGCGTAAGACTTACAAACAAGCGAATAACGAACACAAATAATACCTCGACTCGGAAAAACTATTTGTGGATTACACAAGTTTTTGTCTCATGTGGGAATCAAACCCACGATACTCAGCGCGGCGACAACAGCGACGCCACCACTACGCCAACCGTGCAATATTTTTTTTTATAATTGCATTTAAGAAGTACATTTACGATACGTTAAAAATATTGTAAATTCAATTGCTTATTAAACTAGATGGATAGAGACAACTATAAAGGACATTGTACAGCTGCCATACATTGTTAGCATAAGAACCAACAGCCACAAAACAATGATAAATATGAGGTTAAAGCTGACCACATTCAATTAAAAGTGAATATAAGTCACGGATACTTCTGAATATTGCATATTACTTAACTCAAATACTTATTGTCGAGTACTCGACATGCATCTGCCGCGCCTAAGATCGGAGCGGGACTTCTACGTTATCGCCCCACCGCCCCACTCCAGCCATCGGCGCTCGCCCGCCGAACCGGCAGTCAGCCACAGACACGATCGCACACGGCCGCACTCGCGCATCATTTTTGACTATTGTTTTTACGCGCTCATATTTAATTTAAATATTGTAAATCTTTATGTAAATCTTTATAAATTTCAAACTACAGTCCACTAGTCTCATTTATACACTCCATTGAGATATCATACATATTTGCACGCCATGCTTGGCAGAACATGTGATGCTAATAATATTTGTACCAACTCTTCTACCATGTTTGAGCAAATAAATGATTTATTATTTATTATTATTATTATTATCGTCGGCAACACTTATGTACCGATCATGATTCATGACATATCTATGACGAATTTCCATAATGGTATTTATAGAATAGCATTGGTATTAACTATAACTACGTAAGAAAAATTACAGAAAAGCTAAATAGGAAATAATTTATCTGATAAAACCGTACACATATTATTAAAACTGTAGGCATGACAATACTGCGTGTCTCAGATTTAAAACAATGAATTCCGGTGTATTTGAAATCGCGTAAATACTTTTTAAAACGAAAACAAGATTCGAAAGTGTCCGTGAGATTGTAATGATTGATTATTAAGTCATAAAATAAAATACAAATTATTGTTTAGGTAGAATGTGTGTTGGTTCATAGGCCAAATTGTTCATTGTCCTTTTAAACTATCACTGCGTTGTTATCCATTGTGCCGTTGTATTGTATAAAAGCGAGTTATACCAAGAATTATGTTTGGTAAATTCTAGCCACGCAGAGTTCTCGCGTTCGAACCCAAGGCGCGCATCTCTGACTTTACAAAGTTATATGCGTATTAAATAATTAATTATCGCTTGCTTTAACGGTGAACGAAAACATCGTGAGGGAACCTGCATGTCTGAGAGTTCTACATAATGTTCTCGAAGATATGTGAAGCCTGCCAACCCGCACTAGGCCAGCGTGGTGGACTATGGCCTAACCCTTCTCACACTGAAAAGAGGCCCGTGCCCAGCAGTGGGACAGTTTAAACAGGGCTGATATTATTGGAACCATGCTTCATGGCTTGCTGTAAATTTACGCGCTCTATTGTCTTAGTTAATGGTTTCCAAGAGAGATGCAATTATTATTCATATAATCCAATGATTTATATTAATTATTTATATATTATATTATTAAATAGTGTAATTGGCGCAAGTCGTTTTACTTGATGTAAATAAATTTGGTTATCATACAGTAGTAGTAAGCATGTATATTTTAGCCCTGTTCTTGTTATTATCGACAACTGCAGACCCAGCATGAAAGGTAAATACCGAAGTTTCGGGCTGACTCTTGAACACTTTTCGATAGGCAAGTTATTATAGGCATATTGGTTTATAAATTATATTTGTAAAAAAATATGTCTCATCGGGTTATCAGATCGGTGAAGGTCGATCTTCCACGTTTCCTCTACTATACCAGGAAAAACATAATTATGTATATTTCGAAATTCGTCCTGAATTTCGAACCTCTTGATTATCCTAAATAAATGCTTTTCATGAAACAGTTTGAACAATGGAGTGACGATGACACGTGCACGGACTGTGTAGAGGTTTAAGTGGTCGCCTCACCACAGCCACCGTGCCTGATGTGGGTTCGAATCCCACACGTGACAAATATTTGTGTGATCCATATCTTATCTTATCTTATGTGCGGGCTAGTCAGTGCAGACCGGCGACACTTCGACCCAGTGGGATCTTTTGTGTCGACACTCTTCCAATAACGACTGCTATGGATGTTCATGGCAACCGGGACCAACGGCTTAACGTGCTTTCCGAGGCACGGAGCAGGCGATAATTGTCAATCAATACGCACATAATTTCGAAAAGTCATATAACTTCCGAAAATCAGAGGTGCGCGACGTGGGTTCGAACCCTCTGCATTGCAGTCTGTTGGTCTCCCCACTGAGCTATCGCTGCTCTGTATGATCCATAAATATTAGACTAAGTGCCGGTATTTTAAAACAATATTGGCATTTTCAATTAAACTTTATTGTGCACTTTCACGATATTCTTTGTTCGGCCCTGTTTCGGTTAGATATTTTCATGGTGGACCTACTATTCTTACAATAACTATTTAATGACTTGTTTAGAAGATTCTAAGTAACCAAGACTTGTCGTATGGTATACCTAGTGGAGAGATAAATAAGATACTACCATCGCGAAGTCTTATCTTGAATTCCACAATAAGTATTACAAAGATACGAGCATAAATAAACCGATATATCGTATCAGTCTTTCAACGTAGCGACTATCACCTGCGTCATATAAGTCCCTCCACCTAACACCCGTGATTGACTTTATTTGTTTTTCATTCGACTCGGAGTTTCAGATGGACGAGCTGCATCCGAAACCAACGTTCTATTCTCTTTAATCGAACATAATTTCTAAGTTATAAAGAAAAGTTGTCTTTAGAGAAGCATTTGTTTGTTTTATTACAGAGAACAGTCAAGGTATGATGGTGCTTTTAAAAGACACTAGTACGGGCTACATGCATCAGTTAATCGTGCAAGTTACTGGTGCCGGTGACACGCGTCGGTCAAATACAATACATACGAGTACAAACAGCCTATTCTATCCAAGAGACGTTACTATTTGAACAGGCCAGAAAAAGATTAAAAGAATGTACGTATATTTCTATTTTTATAGATTCAGATGTAGGCAAAATAATCTAATTTAATTTTCCTTTTATGCTTGTATACCACAACAAAACCTACAGTCACGTAAATGCGGTTTAATTGCCATAAAAGTGTAGATTAGTTTGCTGTTACGGAACATAGAAAAAGCTGAAGAGGGTTTGTGTAAATATTTGAAACAGACTAACCTTGTTGGGAGAACATCGGACAGCGCAAAATCGCCTCTCTTCTAAGTTGTTTGTAGGTACACATTGACCTTTTGAGGTTAGTAGTTTAGGAATAAATCGCTGGCACTCAGCGTATTCAATATTTAGAGCAACTGTTTGCTGTCAGTACTAATCTAGTTGTGTATTGAGCTAGTCATTTCGTGGTTCGGGCAAACTGTGAAGTGAATAATTAAAAAGACGTTAGCTTTAGTAACATACAAAAGTATGTTAATTAAAAAAAGGAGTTTCGGAAATACTTTAGCATCAATATGTACATACCAAAAAAAGATATCGCGGTAATACCGACTAAAGGTTTTCCTCGACATAACCAGGGTCGGCGGGGCCGCGCGAATTACTTTCACATGCAATCGTGAAACCGCCGACGTTTCGGCCCGCCGTACGAAACAGCACAAATATACCTTTTTTTTTGGGAGCTCTTAAAAGAATTGCGTCATCCATAGCAGGCCCCCCCGTGTGGGTGCGGGTCGGGTCAAACGGACCCAACCACCTCTCGTCCCCAGGGGAGAGCCTCACCGCTCTCCCCTTTTGACATTGGAAGGCGCGCGGGAACACCGCGCGCGCCCTCTCGGGGTTCTTAATTTGTGGGTGGCAGGCTCCCCTGAGGCCTTGCCACCCGGAACCCTTACGTGGGAGGTAGGAGAGCGACATAAGCGCGTCTCCTGCGCCCCCTCCTCCGGCGGCGGACTTCCGGGGCGTAAGGATGCGAGATGACAGACTCGCAGAAGGACCTCATTGCGCCCCAGTACCTGTCGTCGCCGACTATTTTGGATACGACAGTTGGCAACGAGAGGTCGGGGCCAATCGCAGCGACCAAGGCACAGCGCTCCGCGGCCCAAGCCGGGCACTCCTCCAGCGTGTGCTGCGCCGTGTCCCGGTCACACTCCTCACAATGGTGACACCTGGTTGTCGGCTCCCTACCAGCTATCTTGTAGAGGTACTCTCCGAAACAGCCGTGTCCAGAGAGCACCTGAGTAAGCCGGTAGGTGAGCAATCCGCGCCGTCTGTCCGTCCACTGTTTTAGTACCGGACGGACAGCCTCGACGGTCCTCACCCCGTAGCGGGGCTGGGCCAGTCTATCTTCCCACTTCGCCTCGAGGAGCAATCGCGCCTGGGACCTTCGCGTTTCCACCGCCCTGTGCGTGGGCTTTTCACCCTGGAGCCGGAGGTCAGTGCGCCAATAATACACTGACGCTTGGACCTCCGCCTCCAAATCCCAGGGCGGCGATGCCGCCAAAACGCACGCCGCCTCAAAGGAGACGGTGCGGTACGCCCGTGACACCCTGATCGCCATCGCCCTCTGAGGTCTCTTGAGGAGGGCGACGTTTCGGCGATCAAGGGCGTCGGCCCAAATGGGCGCCCCGTAAAGGGCCATCGACCGCACCACCTCCAAATAGAGGCGGCGGCAGGCGACACTGTGCCCCCCGATATTCGGCAGCAGAGAACTAAGCGCTCCCGCCGCCGACATCAGCCGGGGGGCCAGGCGACTAAAATGGACGCGAAAGTTCCAGCGGCCGTCGAGGTAGCACAAATATACCTAACTTAACCCACATTTTAGCGAGCGAAGCTGTGGGCAAAATCTAGTAAGAAATAAAGCCCAAATGCTAGATTGCTTGAAATTCTATTGCTGCGAGCAAACAAAAATAAATTATATCTTACTCGTGAGAAATGTTTATGATTTCGTTACAATTAGGCTAATAATGAAAATAGGTACCTATGTATGAAGTATATTTTGATAAATAGGCTATAAAAATATAAACGGAGAACATCATCCATGTACAAATATACATAGCCTCCTTTATTTCTAGAGCTTGCCTATTTTCGCCAGCCGTTTGTTTTATTACACAAATAACAATAAATTGTCGCTACAAAATAAAGGTCAAAGCGGATCCCTACAAATGCTAGGGAGGCCCTACGTACTCGTATTGTGTACCTAATTACCTGGTACAGAAGGCAATTTTCTTCGCAGACAAAATAAATATTATAACTAGTTTCTTGTTTGCCATATTCGTCTTGTAGTGTATTAGAAGAAAAATGTCTCGGCTTTACTCCGAAACTTCTCTTCACGGCGCGAAACGCAGAAACAATGTTATTAGTCTTACATTGGAGAATCAATCAATCTTCGTGGAGACCTATCATTGGCTCTCTGTTGCATATTTATTTTCACTACTATGTATTTCAAAGCTGTTGGTCTTCCTAATACATAAATAAATAAATAAATTAGTTTTCTGTAAGGAAGTACTTAATGTATAATATGAAAAACAGTTGCTAGGATGATGGCTGTTACGTGGGGCAAGTTGTTCCTGCGATTGAACAGACGTGTGGACATTAGTTAGTAGTTACTATGTTTACGTTGACTTCAGAAGCTGACATTATATCTAATGTTATTAAAAACATAATGTAGCAATCTACATTATGTTTTTAATAAAACATTTAAATTTGTAATGTGGTGATAGCTGACAACTATACAATATTACAATTTAATATTATATAATTTCTGACGCAAGACAGGTATGACAGGATTCTAGCTAGTGGAATATTAGAATATATATACACAGTCATTATTTATATTCGAGTCCGGCAATAGCTGCAGGGCACAAGTGAACGTGTTGTCACTTGGCAGAGCTCCAACCATAGCCTTGTATGACAGGGGATCGAAGCAAAAACTACACATTAAGCGAACTAGTTCGACCGCAGTTGTCACAGGAAATAGAGAGAAAACTTATTTAACAATGGCCATAGCTGGAGACGTGTGTGTAAGATAAGAACATTATAAAATAGAAAACTATAAGTTTGTCAAATAGGCTATTATGAGATTAGCGCGTTCAAGCCAACAAACAAACAAACAAACTCTTCAGCTTTATAATATTAGTATATATAGCTGACCCGCGCAACTTCGTCTGCGTCACATAAGAGAGAGAGTGGGTCGTAGGCACCTATAATACAGTTTTAAAGGAGCTGAATCTTTCTTTGTTAAATCTACGAACCACATAAGAACCATTGAATAACATTTTATAAATATACCTACAGTGCTAATTTAAAATCACGCAAAATAAACCAGGAGAAACATCGTTTGTATGTCTGTAATGGGTAATTATTTTGCTGCGACGTTATTTTAAAACTGCTATATCTACTAAGATATTCATTGAAATCGAATGATGTAAAGGGCAATTTTGTTTTAAATTAAATACTTGTGATGAATAACGTATTTATTTGGATAAGGATAAATATCATGTTTATAATAATACCTTCGCAAATAATGCATTATTTTAGAACAAATTTGGTTAGCATAAAAAAGGTTATAGTGAGCCAACCTTAAAAGATAAACATATGTTGTCCTGGGCTTTTTTTAGAACTTTTAAAGGGGAACAATTCTGTCATACATGATTTTTACGAAACTTTAACTGCTTACCCAGCGCACGTAGCGGAAGGTCCCAAAAGGAAAAAAAACCCTCCGATTTTGAAACATTCTTCATTGGTGCTCCGCTCCTATTAATCTTAGCGTAATTATATATAGCTTATAGCCTTCCTCGATAAATGGGCTATCTAACACTGAAAGAATTTTTCAAATCGGACCGGTAGTTCCTGAGATTAGCGCGTTCAAGCAAACAAACAAATAAACTCTTCAGCTCTCAAACTCTCAAAGTTTCGCAAAAATCATGTATTATAGAATTGTTCCCCTTAAAAGTTCTAAAAAAAAGTCCTCGACAGCATATGTCTATCTTTTAAGGTTGGCTCACTATAACCTTTTTTATGCTAACCAAATTTGTTCTAAAATAATGCATTATTTGCGAAGGTGTTTTTATAAACATGATATTAATCCTTATCCAAATAAATACGTTATTCATCACAAGTATTTAATTTAAAACAAAATTGCCTTTACATCATTCGATTTCAATGAATATCTTAGGAGATATCGCAGTTTTAAAATAACGCAGCTAACTAAGTATAATGAAGTCGCGGGTTAAAGTCAACGTTAGCCCAAAGTAACTATTCCACGCGGACGAAGTCGCGGGCAGAAGCTAGTATTCAATAATCCTATTGACTATTACCACACTATTACCAAACATGGAATACGGTTTGATTGTTATATTTACGTAGTTTTCATGGACACTTAATAATATTATTATCGTATTATCTATCACTATCTCGCCTATGAAGAATGCACTAGTGTCACAGCTTAGAAATGTTCTACCCAAACCGAGTTTAAGTATCCCTCTACCCAAAAAAGGCATTGCAAGAAAGCAAATTAAGCTATTAACGTAAAAATTACAAGCAGTCAAAGTTCAAAAAAAGTTGACACGGCCGATAATTGGTGCCACCACCCTACCTACGTCACCGGCACTCGCGAGTAGCATAGCGCCCGACTCATCGTAATTATGGACGTCGGCGTACGCGCGAACCGGTGAAGCGGGGGGCCCCAAAACCTTTGAGCGCTCGGAAATCCTCGCCTTAAGAAAGGAGATTAAAATAAAGAATTCTCTAGCACATTCAGACTCACGCCTTAGTGATCTTGTGCCCCTAAAGACATAGATATTGTATGTATTGTAAAAGCAATAGGCATTGGTGTATACACCCTTATCTCACCAGGAATGTTTTAAGGCGCAGGTAATATGAGGCGAGCCTATTGGCGTCTACAAGCTTTTTAGATTCTGTGATGCGTATAAAAATACCGATAGCACTTTGGCCGAATCCAGAAATTGAACTCGGGATCTCATAATAGCATGTCAATATTATAAGAGCAAATTTTTGCTGCAAGATCAGCATAGCATTAGCATCAATTTGCCCTTATGTATTTAGCCAGTATGATTAAAGTGATATTATCAGTTATCTTAGACAAACTATAAAATAGACGAATCTAATTATAGATACACCTAAATTGCTTCAGAAAAAGCTCGTTGAAATTTTTATCATAGAATTATTTTTAGACTTGAATTGCTCAAAAGGAGCGAGACTAGCGATCCATTAATTAAAATTCAGAGAAGCTTTGTAGAGCATCACTTTTAATACGACTTCAATAGACTTAACAACTTGCAGATAATTACAAAAAAGGTTGTTATCTCTTAACTATCTCAATTTAATATAGTAATGGTCTAGAAGTATTCGTTTGTGACATTTTTAAATAGGCTAACCCTGTGTGCTTAGCAAAATAATTGTATAGTTAAAAACAAAAAGAAACTTGTTAATCTTTAGGAGGTTTTTTGACATGTATTTTATAAGGTTTGTCCATGTTAATTAAGATAGAATTTAAATTTGAATAGAGGTAAAATACAATTCATGAAGTAGGACTTGAACCTTAGATCTCGACAAACCGTGTTATCACTTTGTCAATTAGGTCCGTTGTTTGAATGTTTGTAAAGTTCCCCACGACACATGAATAAATCCTACAGAGAGAAAGGCTATACAAAGAAAAAAAGATGCTCACCTTTATCGATAATACCTAGTATAAACCACACATTGAATGCCATTTCGCCGTTTTAACAAGTAAGCTGAAACAAAGACTGTACCTGATAGTAGTATCATTCCATATGCGAGAATGAGTCAGCGCGTTACAGAGTGTATAGCTTTCGTACATGCAATGATAAGAATAACGATGACAGTAAGGCCACAAAACACAAGCGCCGCGCGCGCAGTAGTCCGTGCTTTGTGCAGCTGCACAATACATTTTTAATACTATAAGGCATTTAACGTGTTAAGAAGGATATTACTTCGCTTATTCAGTGCTATTGTATACCCGAGTATTTCTCGCGTGGTGCCATAGTAACCCGTTTCTCGCCTTAGTTAAGGAACCAAACGCTGAATTGTATCAAAACTTTTAAACTAAAATTCACCTCAAGGCTATTTCGCTTTAATAAAACACAATTTATTTGAAGACACTCCCGTTCAGTAAGTTGTTTCTTTGTTCTTAGGTACAATGCCATTTGTCGCGAATTGCGAAGAGAATTTAAATAGTGGCTCGTTTCTCGAGGAATACTTGTTTAACTGTTATAACAATGAGTTGTTATTTCTCCTCGTTTCCTGCTTCGAAGTTTTTAAAAAGGTTCATCTTAGACAGTTGGGTGTTTATACAACTTTGAGTTGCTTATATAAAATTGAAAGTTTAATATTACTTAATTCATTTCCCTTGTTAGGTACATTTATCATATACATAAGTAGAAGGTGGCTCATATTTTAATAGCAATTTTAGACCCTGTTTGTTTCTTCGCTTTAGTACTTTAAATTTTCAAAAGCAACTAGGGTCATCTAAAGTTTTCCGGTAAAGGGCCATAAACTTGCTCTTATGTAGGAACTAAAACATTACTCTTAATATACCACCCAGCCTACCACTTTGATGGTGATGTGTTGTGTGAACAGTGAAAATTTTATAATACAATTTTTTTTAAGGAAACTAGAACAGAAACGATAAAATTTAAATATTACTTCGCTGTAAAATTTGATAGGCTCCAAGGAAAAATTACAAGACAATGTTTCGGATCAATTGAGCACGAAATATAAATATTGACAATAGCCCAAAAGGCTCCCAACTCGTCGGCTAAGAGCCGTTTCATAAACAGCATGAATACAGATAATGGTTATTTAAAAGTTTTCCTATAATTCAATTACCTTTAGCACCTCTTGGACTCATTTAAAATGCCTTACCTTTGTGGCAAATCTTAAAATTGTTTGCGTTACTTGGAAGACGGTTATTAAAGAAAAAACAAAAATGATATTAATTTAAAAGTTGAGGCACTTTGAGAAAATTGTTGATGCTATTAAAGCCAGGATAATTTTAAAATGGCATAT
Organism: Catocala sponsa; assembly: GCA_963564715.1. NCBI lineage: Eukaryota > Metazoa > Arthropoda > Insecta > Lepidoptera > Erebidae > Catocala > Catocala sponsa. The sequence continues at coordinate 9,316,989 of OY751345.1, read as the reverse complement.
TTATAATGATAATAAGGATATCGCTGTTCTTAAATCAACCATGCTCTCAAAATATTACTACTTTGAATATTAATATTAAAATATTATTATTATTTTAATATGGACATATGATTAGGAGTGATAAGGACAAATGGTCTAAGGACGTAACAGAGTGGTGCCCAAGATAATACAAAAGAAGGAAAGGAAGACAGCGTCATAGATGGGAAGACCATATTAAAAAAATAGCGGGACATACTTGGAATAGACAAGCGCAGAATCGCATTCGATGGCGAACTCTAGGGGAGGCCTATGCTGGACAGCAAGACAATCTTCACGTACCGGTGCCAAATAATTAAATAAGATTATTGCGACTCGGCAAACGTAGTGTAGGACGCCCTCCGACCAGGTGGGATGACGATTTGCGAAAGACTGCAGGCAGATGTTGGATGCGGCAAGCTGAAGACAGGGTGTTATGGCGCTTTTTGGGTGAGGGCTATGTCCAGCAGTGGACTATTATAGCCTGATGATGATGATGATGATGATGATTGTAACTATATTGTAAGAAAGATTGTTAAATAAAGGCTATTATTATTATTATTATTATATTTCTACATATTATAAAACAAAGTCCCGCGCTGCATCTGTCTGTCTGTCTGTCTTTCTGTTCGCGATAAACTCAAAAATTACTGAACGGATTTTCATGCGATTTTCACCAATAGACAGAGTGATTCATGAGAAAGTTTTAGGTGTATAATTCGTGAAGTTATTGTGAAAATTGGTTGAAATATGACGATAAGTGTTGAAGATGTCGGAAAAATCAAGCTGACTTGGAGCTTTCATCAAAAACGCTGCCTTATCTCTTAGAGATATAACAAAACAATATATGGGGGATTGTTCCTTTTTTATAGGTCTACAAAAAAGTTAGTGATGGCATGTATCTATCTTTTAAGGATAGCTTACTATACCCATTTTAACTTCTAAACAAAATGTCGCCTACAATGCGGTAATTGGAAATCTATTTAAACGTGTACAGTATATTGTCTTCTGTTTACGCGAATGTTATTCATTGAAATTAAACTACTATATACGGATTTTATCGCGTTGTTTATTTGACACTTTATTACAAAATTTTGAAAAACATGTTACACTACTATAATACTATTAAATTTTACAAATTTTTAAGCTAATTAAATGATTGAAACTATTAAAACTATTTATACTATTACTATACTATTATACTATTTATATTTATGTTTACACTTTCCCCGACGTTTCGGTTGCTTTTCAGCAGCCATGGTCACGGGGAGACTAAGATGGTAGTAGTCTCAATGTTCCAGTGTAGTTATTTCAAAGTACCCGAACATAATTTAATCATGGGTGTTTCTATTTACGCAGAATGAGCTCAAAGTATCATGAAGTCTAGCTGTGGTTTGCTGCTTCTTGGGTTTGACTATTTGAATTACTGGATCCCAAGCTGGTGGTACATAAAATAGATTGTGACTGGACTTTCATACATTGGTCAAACCAAGAGAAGCATAGGCACCCGCATAAAAGAACACATAGCTGATGTAAAACACCAACGCTCGTTCAAGTCTGCTGTGTGTGAACATATGCAACAGGGGACCAACCACTACCTGAGATTTGACAAACCACAGATGCTCGCTAAAGAACACCGATTCCTACCAAGGATGCTTCGCGTGGCTATTGAAATCAAGAAACATCCTAATTTCAATAGAGAAGATGGTTGGAATGTATCACCAGCTTGGGATCCAGTAATTTAAATAGTCAAACTCAAGAAGAAGCAAACCACAGCTAGACTTCATGATACTTTGAGGTCATTCTGCGTAAACAGAAACACCCATGATTAAATTATGTTCGGGTACTTTGAAATAACTACACTGGAACATTGAAACAACTACCATCTTAGTCTCCCCGTGACCATGGCTGCTGAAAAGCAACCGAAACGTCGGGGAAAGTGTAAACATAAATATAAATAGTATAGTAATAGTATAAATAGTTTTAATAGTTTCAATAATTTAATTAGCTTAAAAATTAGTAAAGTTTAATAGTATTATAGTAGTGTAACATTTTTTCAAAATTTTGTAGTAAAGTGTCAAATAAACATCGCGATAAAATCCGTATAAAGTAGTTTAATTTCAACGTGTACAGTGTTAATCCTTATCAACTTAAATAAGTTAATTACCTTAACCATTCCATGCACATTATGAGCGCACTATACAATTTAAATTAATATCTTAGGAGATATTGCGAAATAAAATCAAATGCTCGCGAAAATTAATTTAAGCTCAGGTCTCACACCGATGACGAGACACGCTTGATGCGATACTGATGCTCTGCTACCCGTGTGAAGCCGGGGCGGGTTGCTCGTTCAGGCTTGCAAAATTAAAGCGTAAATCTTTTTATGCCATAAGGATTTTTTTTTTATTTACAGCTATAAGACCCTGCCCTTATATAAAGCTGTTTTAAACATATTTGTTACGTAATACATAATTATACCAATGAAGCAAAACAGTTTCAAGGAGATGTATAATGCTGCAAAATCTAACCAAACCAATTACGTAACTACTAACTGATTGTTTACTGATAAATATAAATTTACTGTAAGCATCTTCTGGCTTCATTATGAGCCCTTTAACATCATATTTTTTTATTGAGTCGATATGATTATCAAATATTAAAAAAATATATATTTATAAACACCTTCACCATAATATCTTTTCAGGACATCCCAAAAGTCAGTTATAATAGTGTCAACTGGATCTAATGTTACTTACCTGAGCATACTAATAACGTAATTAAAATAAAAGTTTGTTATATTAATAATGTTGAAAATGAAATTTATGTAAAAATTTTTTAAATATGGACGCAGCTGACAAAGGAAAATAAGAAACTAACAAATCCAACAAAATATTGGAATATTGGCATGAATAATACAAAAGGTATAATTATGATATTAACCAGTTTAATAAGACTCCAAACTTTACAAGAGTGATTGGGTAAACTAAAAATATGTACTTTTTTTCTTGATAAAAGTTACCCTATGTCCTTTTCTGTACATGTATACGAACATGTCCTTTGACAACGTGTTCCAATGCAGAATTTATTGATGATCGGTTGAGTAATCAAGGTGTTAAAACGTATAATATTATAATTAGTATACTTAAAACTTGTGCGCAATGGCGTCAATCAGAAATAACTTACTTGCCTATTACACCCACGTCACATCAAGTTATAAATTAGCCTACTTCCGTAGATTAGACAGGAAGTCATCGAGTGACATCAGATAATTACAACATCCGCCCGCCATTACCTTCATTGGATCGAGAAAGCGAATTATCCTACATCTACCCGACCTTTGTTCGTCAGCTAAATTGATTTAATTCACGTTTGATGTGGAATTGGCAGACGATTTGATGAAAATCAGAATTGTGCGAGTTTAGGCTTACAACACAGACTATTTCTGAAAATAGGGCTACATATTATTTACTTATACACTGAATATAATACTGACTTATGTTTACACGGATATTACACATTGAAAATACACTGCTTTATACTGATTTTGTTGCTGCTGATTTAAAGCCATTTCAACCATGGTCTGTCGAGAAAATGTAAATATAAATAGTTCTGTAATATTTTACAGAACTATTTATATTTACATTTTCACTATACTGTTTTAATATTATTATATTAAAACAGTAAAATATTAAATTTAAATAAACTGCGATAAAACCAATATAAAGTGCACTTTCAATTGAAGCAAATGCAACCATTGCATGAGATGGTTGGTCACATCATAAAGTGATCAATTCGAAGACTATGACATTGACACTCTTTTGAATACATATATAATACTAAATGTTCCCGCGGTTTCACCCGCGTTTATCGTTACTGCGCCGCTCCCCGTGGGTCGTATCGTGATGTTATATAGCCTATAGCCTTCCTCGATAAATAGGATAATCAACACTAAAAAAAATTTTCAAATCGAACCCGTAATTCCTGAGATTAGCGCGTTCAAACAAACAAACAAACTCTTCAGCTTTATAATTTTAGTATAGATAATAACCTTAACTACCTTAACAATAACCTTTAAGAAAAGCTTTAAATTAATCCTCATCTATTTATCCCAAAATTACTAATGAAAATAAATTTAAAGCAAATAAAAGAAAACAAATATGTAGTAGTCATATTTTTTAGGTTATTTAAACTGAATCCTTTTTTTGGGTTCAAGTTCTCTCGGTTGGTTATATCTGAGTAAATACCAACGTAACTGTGCTATAGTATAAAACTGTGGCCGGCAGATAGTAGTAATAAACTCATCCTTTATTATCCTTTATCACTATGGGACCTAACATAACTTCCAAAATATGGGCGTAATACAACCCTGCTTAACCCTCTTAGCAATGTAGGATAGGTGTTATGTTTACTTTATGAAGGGAAAATGGTAAAAATAAAGGTCGACCGAATTGTAACCCAAATGGCACGTGTCTCCACACAATTTAGGTATAAATAAATTCTAAGAAAACAGACATAGTAGACTCATTCTTGAAAATCTCTTACTGACTTATGCTCGATGCTGCTATATACGACTCATTATCAGTCACAAGATCATTGACTAAGTATTTTTATTTGTAGCCAACGATAATTATTAAACGTTGGAATTACGAGTAGCCATAAATAAAAATAATAAAACAGTATATTTTAATGTATCCTAACTAATATTATAATTGTGAGTTTGTTTGTTACGCTTTTACTACTTAGCCGATCATCATAAAATTTCACATACACTTTGTCAGGGGTACAGAAAAAGACAGAGTACCTTTCATCGAAAAAGTTCCTGTTCCTGAGGGATATAAATTTATTGACAAAATCTAGTTTAACGGGATCGAAGCAGCGGGAAAAATCTTGTATTATTATAAAGTGTACGTAATCTTTACTAATATTATAAAGCTGAAGAGTTTGTTTGTTTGTTTGGTTGAATGCCCTAATCTCAGGAATTACTGATCCGAATTGAAAAAATATTTTATTGTTGGATAGGCCATTTATCTAGGAAGGCTACATATATAAGCTATATAACATCACACTACGACCCACGGGGGCAGCGCAGTAATCATAAACGCGAGTGAAACCGCGGGCACACCTTGTATTAAATATACATACAGGCAACGGAAATATGCATACAAACATAGTCCTCCGGACTGGAAAACAATCAGGTCTGTGATTGTGTATAACACTCACATTTTGATAGCTATGTTTTTAGATCCCATGTAACAGGGGACTAGCATTTTGGTACGTATACCATGCATAGTAGATATCTAGAAAAGGTATTATACCTTGTTGAGTTTTAGTACAATATATATTTTGGCATCATCAATTCTGTTTTTAATAATCATCCTTTGCCGGAATACATTTATATATACAAATGGCTGTGATATATTTTGTTGTCAAGTCGTTGTCAATAAAAACGGTGGTGTCTGTTTTATATGACCATTTTATAGGATTTCGATATTGCTACGTCAACGATATCCACGATGTTTATCGTTTATGAATTATACTATAATGGTAAATGGTTATTGTTATATGTTTTCCCCCTTAATTTGTTGCTTATCATTTTTAAATGCTGCCTAGTTGAGTGCAGTAAGAGATATGACTTATTAAGTGACAGCAACTGCTGTTCTTAAGGTCACGAGTTCGATTTTATATTTAAATCCTGCTGTTATGGTGATGACTATATTTCAATTAAAAATTGCTTTGTATTAGAAGAGTAAATCTCTCACTGCTACTCAGAATTTGGTGGCAGAAGACCCGGCAATCGACGTCGTCTAGGCTAAAATTTTATTCGGTGTCGCATGACCAGTAATAACGATCGTTTGTGTTAACACACTAAACTTACGAAGGCGTCAGGTAGACCCAAACCAATAAATACAAAAAAATTACTTCATTTCCTTATTTATATCTTTATGTAGACGCTGTCTACATCTGCACATATTGTTTTAAGGCTGGTCTTACTCTATGACATTTTTGCATCGCAGAGAACTTTAAAAACATTTAAACAATGGACGCAAAGAACATGCAGTTTCGGTACAACCATTTGTGGCTCACACAAATTTTTCTCCCGTGTGGGATTCGAACCCACAACACTCTGCGCAGTGGCAGTGGCAAAGCGTCCACTTAAACCACTACGCCATCCGTGTAGTCTAATTAAATTAATTATTAAATTTCTACATGGATAGCTTAAAAGTAGGTGTAAGCAGATGGGGACTACGCCTAAGCGAAACCATGTTTTTTGGTCCTGCGGATTGTGGGCTGCTTATAGCCGCTGCTACCAGCCGTCTCAGTTTTTTCTATTTTCTTTTGCCTAGATCCGAATGGTTTGACCGCCATCTAAAGGTTGTAGCAAATGCACATGACTACTAATAATATATATATTCTACCACATACACACAACACCATCTAGCCCAAACTAAGCAGAGCTTGTAATATGGGTACTAGACAATGTATAAACATACATATATACCTTTTTTTTTGTAAATACATTCATATTATACATACTACTATCAGTAACTTACTAGTATCACTCGCAAAATCTGCATTGTAAGTGAACAGCATATAATTAAAAACAAACAAACCCTTTGATTTAGAAAATATTTACTTATTGTAGTATATAGGCCTAAATAATATAACGATGAGCAAAACTGAATATAAAAGTTAAAGTTTTACTTACACGCGGTATGAAATAATTATGACCAATAACAAAGCTAATACGCGAAGCGGCGATGGCGATTAAGCGCTGAGTGCACACTTCGGGCGCAAACGACGTGCGAAGTAGATGGTAGGGGACACCGCCTATCAATCTTATGTGCCACACAAAATGCGGGTATGCTGTCATATTAGCATGAGGAAAATGTTTCATACATGTTGAAATAATGCTTTTTAAGAAGCCTTAGATAAAATCGCTGAAGAAATTCAATTGTATTAGTGTCTACCTTTTTACAATTTCTCAGAAATTCAAATTGAATCACAATGTAACGAATGGTTTAAAAAATTCAGCATCAAACGCCCTTAGGCTATTTTAGGTGGTAATTACATGCACTAAAATATTTTTATAATAGTTATTTCTCATAAGCTTCACGAATATTGTGAATATTACCATAATATGTCATTGTGTATTTATATGTCAATTATATTGGCGGGATGACACTCGCCAAAAATACTAATTAAAAACGAAATACTTTCTGCCTAGTTATTTCAGTGTTTTAGTTTTACCAACATTTAATACTTCACGGTTTCAGAACACTTGCTGGTACCTACTATAATTTTTCTAATAAGTAACCCTTTTAACAAAGTCAATTATTTGAATTGAGTATGCACATGTCTTGTGTTTTTTTTTTGCAGGAATCTCTTAATTATCGCCTTTGTGCTGTGTGAGTCTTATGGGTTCCATGTACAAACTAAATAAAAATGTTGGTAAATGTTTACCTAATAAAAGTGGCACTTGCGTATTATTTGTGTCCGTTGTTATTTCTAGTCCGGGCATAGCCATTTCAACATAAAACAAATATACCTAAACAGCATTACGAAATTTTGCGGACGTCTGAAATCGAACGGAAGCAATTTGACGCTAGTTTTATTGAACCACCCGCAGATATGTAAAACGCGTAGAAAATAAATATGATTGGAATAAGTAAGGTTTACTCTAACTTTTACCTGTTTACTTGCTAAAATAAAATTATATGTCGATCGCACTGCAAGCAAGACGTCATTGAAATTGTAATTCGATCAACGACCATCGGCCACAAGCCTACTCTTGCCAGAACTTAGCTTGAGTGTTGATCAAACAGTAATTGTGTTAGGATGACTCACCTGAATGTCATCAAGAGCACTCGAAGATGTTCAGGATTAGGATCAAATACTAAAGTACTTAATTAGGCTATAATTGCAGATTAATAAATATAAACTAATTTTTAAAAATAGGAGTGTAAATTGGCATGTTAATGTAAAGATTAAACACTTAGCAAAGACATTGAGCAGTTTTGTTCCTTTGTTTTTAAAAGAACAATTCCCGCACGAGAAACAATTATTATGTTATGAGACACTTCACAAACATCCAACCAATAATAATAATAATAATGATTTATTTTTCTCTTAAAATATAATTGAAATACTTAAATAAAAACAAAATACCCTTGTGGGAGACTGGTATCTACACTAGGCAACCCTGTCACACAGATTGCCAGGCCCCCTAAAACAATGTAAGTATTATTAAAATATTATTTGCAAGGTGGAATATCATATAATTTATCAGTAACTAAATGTAGGCTGTGGAGTGTGCGTGTGTGAGCAAAAGTGTATGTTGTGTGTGTGTGTATGTGTGTGAGTGTGTGTGTGTGTGTGTTCCAGACTCGGAACAACCATTTGTGGCTCACACAAATTATTGTCCCGTGTGGGATTCGCACCCACAACACTCGACGTAGTGGCAGTGGCGAGGCGACAATTTAAACTGCTACGCCAACCATGCAGTCAAAGTAAGTAGGTAAGTGCAGTAGTGTAAGAATATATTTAATCAGATATGAGAGAGCCAAAACAAACACGTGGGGTATAAGTTACGTTGGCTTACGTGGCTTTGTTACTTAGGCTATTATTTTTACAAATATCTACACTTTAAGGTCGCAGCCGACTTATACAACACCGTTCCCACAAGGCAAAATAATGTTAATAGAAATTTGAGCTTTAGGGCGTCCTCTGTAAACATCATTTATATTGATATCACAAATTAGCAAACAGCTCGCTGTAAGCGAGCTTAACGCCATCGTACCACTCGATAGTTGAAGCCACGGTTACCGCGCGCTTCAAGCGGGTGGCCCGCGCGTTTCAAGCGGGCGGCCTGCGCGTTTCAAGCGGGCGGCCTGCGCGATGTACGCACGCAGACTGCTCCAGACTGCTCGCTTGACACATACAATACATGCGCAGGGACAGCTAGTCGACTGCTAGCTGTAAGCGCGTGGACAGCTAGTTGGCTAGTTGCCTGCTAGCTGTCGGTGCGTGGACAGCGGGTAGTGGCCTCTCCGTTTGGGTCAGCTTTGCGAGAGCGGTGTTGTATAAGTCGGCTGCGACCTTTAGTCCTACTGGCCATGGTCAAGCTATTATCAACACTAACTTACTTGTAAATATTTTATGCCATACATATCTGCCTTGTTGTTATAATAATTTTTTAGCTAAATCTATTAATGACGTAGAAAAATATGTACTTAGATGTGAGTGGGTAACCACAACTAGAATACGAGACAAAAAAAATGTATTTCTGACGTTTACCGAAAGGTGATAGTTTTCTTAGTTATATTTTTGGTAAGAGTTTATTAAACTCTATATTTAAGAAGTGCAACAATAATAAAAAGTTACATATAAGTCTGGTAAAATATTTACTCGAAATAATTATTAATAGTTTGGCATATAAACTTGATAGATTGGATACCTTTACTAATATCACCAATATTTAAAATAGTCACATCCACAATTACATGCCTTCACCATATAGAAATGTCAATACACATGTGAATTAAAACGAGCATACATATTTTAAAACAGAGAAATATTTGGCATGGTACATACGAGTCCCTGATTCTACACTAAGTTTATTAGGCTAAGCGCTTATCAACACAGATACGGTGCACTTGTTTGCCGACTTGGTAGTATAATAAAAGAAATAAAAGGATGTACTCGTCTGTAACCAAGCCACGTAGCACATAAATTCTCATAAAATATAGCGTGAGTACAAACAGAAAATTTTACACACGAACACTACATACAAAGAATAAACTTGCAATGAATAAACATTTAAAATTTATAATTTTTTTTACTATATTACATACTAGCGCTTACTTTGTTCTCGCGGCATAGTATAGATTTTTATAGTAACCTGTTATAAAACAAAGAAAATAACAAGTATACAATTATTCACCAAGTAAAAAAATAATAATAGAACCTTGCATTTATAAACTGACTTCACCGAGTTGAAGATAATATATAGCCTATGTAAATGTACATCTGCAATAATCTACCTTTCTACATTGGTTCCAGAGTTTACCTATCACATATACAATCTCACAAAATTAGCACTCTCTCTACTATTATAAGTGGATTAGATTTTAAAGCTCTGTCTTGGATTTGGATCGGTAGTATCTAAGATGAATAATAAATGTTATTTACATAAATAAACATACTACGTAGATATAACATCACGCTACGACCCACGGGAGTGGCGCAGTAACGATAAACGCGGGTGAAACCGCGGGAACATCTAGTACCAAATAACATTACAACCAACGAGGGTGGTGCAGTAAACATAAATACCACAACGCGCAGGTATAACTGCGGATAATATTTGTATTTATTTAGGTAGGCAGGTACCTACCTATAAAATTTGCTCGTATTGCTTTTAGGCACATCTCACATTTTATTCTCGTATACCTACCTAATCTATACTAATATTATAAAGCTCAAGAGTTTGTTTGTTTGTTTGGTTGTTTGTTTGCTTGAACGCGCTAATCTCAGGAACTACTGGTCCGATTTGAAAAATTATTTCAGTGTTAGATAGCCCATTTATCAAGGAAGGCTATAAGCTATATATCATCACGCTAAGATTAATAGGAGCTGAGGACCAATGAAGAATGTTGCAAAATCGGAGGGTATTTTTTCCTTTTGAGAGCTGCCGCTGCGTGCGCTGCGTAAACAGTTAAAGTTTCGCAAAAATCATGTATGACAAAATTGTTCCCCTTTAAAAGTTCTAAAAAAAAGTCCGCGATAGCATATGTCTATCTTTTAAGGTTGGCTCACTATAACCATTTTTATGCTAACCAAATTTGTTCTAAAATAACGCATTATTTGCGAAGGTATTATTATAAACATGATATTAATCCTTATCCAAATAAATACGTTATTCATCACAAGTATTTAATTTAAAACAAAATTGCCTTTACATCATTCGATTTCAATGAATATCTTAGGAGATATCGCAGTTTTAAAATAACATTGCAGCAAAATAATTACCCATTACAGACATAGTACAAACGATGTTTCTCCTGGTTTATTCTGCGTGATTACTACTGGTTCGATTTGAAACATTCTTTTAGTGTTGGATAGCCTATTTATCGAGGAAGGCTATAGGCTATATAACATCACGCTACGACCCACGGGGGCGGCGCAGTAACGATAAACGCGGGTGAAACCGCGGGCACATCTAGTATAATAATAATGCTATAAAATAATGATTCAAGTCCTATACAAATATAGGTAGTGTTTTAGTAATTTTCAAGTAATAGGTAGGCAACCTATGTACCTTTAACATTTGTTTAGCCTACGTAAGGCTAAAGATGACAACCGTGATTTTCTTTTATTTTATTGCCCATTTCTACACTCGTCATCTACAAATCAATAATGGACTTGCACTGGAAGTGGTACCTAACTATGATGTTGTTATCAAGGCCGTTATCTCGTCCAATAATCAAAACGATATTTTCAAAACTATGCTAATTATATACACTCTTATTACTAAAAATTTATAATACCTATTTACAAACTAAACCTTGATATAATATATTTATTAATAAGTGATGACATTCGTAACTGACGATAAAATTATTTGTAATTCTGCGGTACGCTCTGCAAACTAGCGATACGTTCTGTCCCCATTACATCCCACTCGGGAGTGCAAGACGCTAGAGAGAGCGCGGCCGCTAGTAAGAAATCACATATTTTCGGTATTATATTTTTGTATATTATATAATGCATATTGTGATGCCCGACAAATAACCGTTTTTACATGACCTTTCTTTTGGTATATTTTTGAAAATTCAATTCCCAATATAACTCAAATAAAACACGAAAAATGCTTAAATCAGACCTATCTTCACGATTTTTTTCGATCGTATAAAATGTCAGTAATCGTGTTTCGGATGCCCGGCAAATCAAGATCTAATGCTGTAAAATAACATATATTTTTTTTAGAATTTAAATCTACGTTATTTACAAATAAAACGCGTTTAAGCACGCTAGATAACACTGTATTTTGGGAAATCCTCGCCTTAAAGACAACTTCCGCACTAGGCATACCTAATTCCTGTGTCGCGGGGGACTTTACAAATATTCTAACAGTGGAAACAAAGAACACCCGGATTTGGAACAACTACGAGTGTTTGTGACTCACACAAATTTTTGTCCCGTGTGGTGATCGAACCCACAACACACGGCGCAGGGGAAATGGTGAGGCGACCACTTAAACCACTACGCCATCCAAATAATATTTTGAATGTGCTAGAGTATAACAATAGCCCAGTTTTTGGTACATACATAGACAATCAGTGGCCATTAGATACGCTACTGAAATCCTTGAACGGTTCTGTGACACGTGTTCGTGCTATGTTATGTAATTACTATTGTAACCTGAACTGAATAATGGTCATGGCTTATCTTCATTGTGACGTTCCATTGAGCCTCCTGACGTACACATACATACATAGATTCACGCCTGTTTCCCAGAGGGGTAGGCAGAGACTACGGATTTCCATTTGCTACGATTAAAAAGAACAACTAATAAAATAAATAATTAATAACTACCTCCTAAAAATAAATAATTAATAAATAAATAATTAAATATCACATTGCTTTGCCCATTTAATTGTAAGCAAAACTTTTATCTGCCCGATACAGTACTAGACTTTTTGTTACTATTGAGAATTGCTTGATGTAAAGAAAAGCCAATTCAGTTTAGTTCTAGTTTTAGTTGTTAGCGTCTCAAGTTTTATGTAGGTTTTTTTTCTGTACTATAGAATCAACGTTTACTGTAAATAGGAAGAAACGTAGAAGGACTTTAATTTAAAACTAGGAAGGAGTAAGAATTTGTTTAAGCGTGTCACGCATGTTTTATTTTCAAGACTCCGCTTTCAAAAGTCTTCGAGGATTTCGTTCTTGACATAAATATTGTACAAAGTAATTCTACAAAACTTGGCTCTCGCATCCGACCCAAAGAGCCTAAATTCAACTCTAGACGTTTGCGGCAAAAGTATAAATTTCTTTTAAACTTAATTTACAAGAAATATTTTTCTCTGGCACACTATAAAAATTCTTATGTAGTCAGATTTCTAATAGAAAAGAATTCAGAAATTATAAAAAATAATAGAAATTGGTTTAAGATTTCAGCAATTGAAATTGAAAATAAATATGAATTGTAAAATAAAGGTTTTCTTAAAGTGACTATAGTACTATATAATATGTGATGATTGTCATTTTTATTCGCAGGCAAGTCAACTGTTAATATTTAAAGAAAATATCATTAAAGTAATGTAGTATAAGTGCAATTTTTATATAAGAAAAATAAATACTTTAAATAATCTAATGTTTTAAAGTTTCTTTGAATTGCTTTAATATTATTGTAAAATATGTTTTCATTATTTTACTTACTTTCCTATAACAATCAGTTTAATTTGATATTTCTGTGACGTTTCTCTCTACGATACCTCAATATAATATGTATGGTAAGACAAATAAGCGTCAAAAAATTTACATTATTATTGCTGATCCTTTCTTTAAAAAATCTGAAGAAATAAATTCTTAAGCTAAGTTACGTCTTCATAACATGAATTTTACAAGCACAAAACCCAAAGACTTTTAGCCGGTAACAATTTATGTGTTCTTGAAAACAATTTATGTGCTTAAAAGAAACAACTTTATGATATGCTTGGTAATTGCGATAATGCAAGTTGTTGTTTTTACGTTTATTTAATGAAGTGTTTATATGGGCAACCAAGTTTAATGAAAGAGCTATAAATACAAAATAATATTATAAAATTAACAATCATAAGCATACTCACACACAACCCATCCTCACTGCAGCTATGGATTGTAGCAATTAATGGGTAAACTTCTATATTATTTATCCTTTGCCGATGTGCGAACAGGACAACCCATTCAACTTGTGATGCGAAACCATGGCTTGGGTAAGGCCCAATCGTTTTCTTTGATATCCGAGTACTTCTGGGAGTAAAGCTCAGCTAGCTAGTGATCTTTTATCTCGAGTAACTCGTTGTAATAGTTTAAAAATAATTATGCATAGTCATTTTAACCTAGCTTTTAGGAGCAATCTTATAGAATGTTATCTCCTTGACATTATGTGTAACCTACTGTTGTTTCTTTTTTTGAGGCTACCAATCATATTTCTATATTTTCATATAAGTATATCTCAATTCTACCATATTTTTGTAGATAGATGTCAACCCCATAAAAAAATCTCTAGCGCTGGCAATTCCCAAGCACTATAAACATATTTACAAATATTGTCCGATTTTGTTTGTTACTGTTACCTGTTTATTTATAAATACTATAAAGTAAAAAAATACAATGACTACGTACAAACATGAAAAATACAATAAAATAATATTTAATGAACAATGGAAATACCGCATATTTGCATTTTTAATCAATTATTTTCCTTAATCAAACAGAGTCAGGTTGTTTATTTCAATTGGCTCATTTCATTTGTTCCTTTTATTCAGTAGTATTCATTATAATGCAACTTTTAAAAGGCTTTATTTATTTTACGTACTGGGAATACGAGCCACTAGTTTGGGTAATACAAACTTAAACATTATGAAGTACCACTTCGTGTAAAAATATTTTACGTATAAAGAACATTCTTTACGTTTATTAAGAAAAACAGTACCACTTACGTGAATGAATTCTCTTGCAAAGTTTTTAAAATCTGCAGAAGACATAATCCTAATCCTAACTAATATTATAAATGCGAAGGTGAGTTTGATTGTTAGTTTATTTTATTACAGTTTAACGCTTTAACTACTCGACCGATCATCGCAATTTGACATACACGTTGTCAGGAGTACAAAATAGAATATGTAAGTTACCTTGGGAAAAGTACTTTTTTTCTGGATGGAATACCTTTCATCCAAACAAAAGTACTGTTCTCAAGGGCTTTACTACTCTTTGCAGTCGCTGTCTTACAGTATGAATTGGCAATCATTGAAATATAATAATAATTTATGTTAAGTGCTTCGTTTGCCTGTTACTAGAGAATGCGTTTGCTGTGCATGAGGTCTCAATTTCGATTTAGGAATCAGTAAAATTTAGCTTATTACAAACATACATAGATTTACGCCTGTTTCGCATAGGGGTAGACAGAGACTACGGATTTCCATTTGCTACGATCCTGACACACTACTCTGGCTTCATTCACTTTCATCACGTTGCTTATTCATATTTTGTATAACTTTAAGCATGTAAAAGAACAACACTACAAGCTAAAACCTTTAACAATATCTTACAGAATATCGACTCCAGTAAATTAAAGCAACCATCCCTCGCTTCGTTATACAGATAAATACTAATCAACTGTTCGTTTTATTACTACTTTCTAACAAAACGATTGAGAACCTTTTGAATTAATAATTTATTTTGCTTTTATTCCCCGTTCCGACGGCTCTATCTTACTGAATTTAACGTTTTTATTCATATTGAAATCATTGTTTTTAATATTTCAATTGCTATGAATAATTGCAGTTGGTGCGCTGTCAATTTGCTTCTTTTTTATTTGTTTTATACCTACTGTAATAGGCTTGCGTTTGAAGACAATGTAAAATTAACTATTCAGGTATTTATAATTCTGCTTGTGTTGAGTGGTAAAGAATGACACTAGTGTGCAAGAGGTGCGTGGGTTAGGTGCCCGGGTCGGGCAATATAATTTATTAGGCTTTTCTCCCATAAAGTTCTCTGTAAAATTTGTTTTCTGTGTTAAATAGTTAATTATCGCTTGACATTAAAGGAAAACATTGTGAGGAAACCTGCATGTCTGAGAGTTTTTCATAACGGTCTCGAAGATATATAAAGTCTGCCAACCCGCACTAGGCCAGTGGTGGACTATGGCCTAACCCTTTTCACACTGAGAAGAGGCCCGTGCAGCAGTTGGACAGTTTAACACAGGGCTGATACTATTATTTTATATATTAATTCTCTGTACCAGCACGAAGTATATAACTAAGACTAGTAGATGGCTATAAGTTCGCTCCCTATAATGTGGAACCTATAATAATATCTGGCAAAATGTGGGTGCATTACATCTCTGCGTACCACTTCGGGAATTGCGCCATGAGACTATGTATATAATTTTGTTTTACAGCAAAAGTAAAGCAGAGACTATGAAATTTTAAAACTAGCATGCATTTGCTGTAGCATTATTTACGAATAAAGACTACAACAAATATCACAACACTTTATTGAAAATGAAATATAATACAGATAAGATTTCTAGTGTTTTATACGTAAATCGAGGTGCTCTCGTGACGCGATAAGCAATCAATGAACAGGTATGCTCATACATACACATCACTGACGTTCCGAAACACATTTGTTACAAAGAGAAGCGTTACCTTTGGTACTACTCTGTTGAAATTGCTTCCTTTGACTTCTTAAAATACAATGCATGTGTCGACATACAAAGCAAAAATAGGTCGTATTTATACTTAAGCAATAGTAGCTTGTTGTACTAGTGCCAATACGTTACTAGTATGACTTAGTATAATTTATAATTCTAAAGGTTATTATGAAGATTAAATTCTCCTTTTATTAATTTACTGTGCCCTATATAACGTACTAGATTTTGCTTATGGCTTCGTTGCACACCGTGATGGTTTTAGTTGGCAGGCCCGAAGTCTCGGGAGAGCCGGACATTGCCCTCTCGTCTCCCCTTGTGTCGAAGGGGTATGCATAAGGTGTACTTCCACACGTTAAAAAAATAGGGTTAAATTAGCAACAGTACTTTTTCTAGATACAAGGTACCATTATGTTCTTTTCTATAACCCTGACAACGTGTATGCGTAATTTCATGATGATCGGTCGAGCAGTTAAGGCGTGAAGGTGTAACAAGCAAACAAACTCACATTCGCATTTATAATGTTAGGTAGTTAGGATACACTTCAGATCGTTTGTACTTAATTCGACAAATAAATACATTTTCTTCTTCTTCTTTCTGCCAGAAATAGTACCGAGGGTTAGAATATTGACAGAGTAGCGATAGCTCAGTGGGGAGACCAACAGACTGCAATGCAGAGGGTCTCGGGTTCGAACCCACGTCGCGCACCTCTGACTTTCGGAAGTTATATGACTTTTCGAAATTATGTGCGTATTGATTGACAATTATCGCCTGCTCCATGTCTCGGAAAGCACGTTAAGCTGTTGGTCCCGGCAGCCATGAACATCTATGGCTGTCGTTATTGGGAGAGTGTCGACACAAAAGATCCCACTGGGTCAAAGTGTCGCCGGTCTTCACTGCCTGGCCCCCACATAAGATAAGATAAGATAGAATATTGACATATCCTACATTTACGCGACCGGAGCCGCGGGAAAAATTTAGTATTTATTATAACCACGGACTTAGCCTATATTTTCAAAGACAGCATTTAACTCAAAACATGCAAATCTGAAATAGAAATGAAATCAAGTCCAATGTATGTTCTGATTTACATCGAGTTTTACGTCGCCTTCCAGTGACAGTATTCACGTGTTGATCCGTAGTCGAAGCACTCGATGCAACATGCATTATTCACTCGCAGCTCTATCTGTACCCTCACTACTTTGCACCATCTGCACTTACTTAAGACGTTTAAAAAGTATTTTTCGCTATATTAAACAGACTAGCTATTGCTCGCGGCTTCGCTTGCATTAATTTAGAATTTGACAATCAATTCGGGTTATACTCTGGTTGTAATAATATAATTCAATCATGATTCGAAAGACACGTGACGCCATCTAATATCATAAGAACGTTATTTTTGTTTTCCTCGGGATTGTTGTTGTCCGTTTCTGTACGCCTGACAACGTATATGCAAAATTTCAGGATGATCGGTTCAGTGATTTAGCCGTGAAAAGGTAACAAACAAACAAACAAACAAACTCATTTTCGCTTTTATAATATTAGTTAAGATTATAAGTTAATAATTTAGATTTCTTTTGGGACACACAACTCTGCAACACATGCGTAGATAGGTTCGACTGCGAAAACACCGAAATTTAACACTCGTAACGTATTCTAGCTTAGAGGGTAACACAAAAGGCGTGTTTTTAAATATCAGAAAATAATTCGTCTTTTAGATTAGCAAAAAGTATTGGACACTTATTTTTCTTTTGTCTCGGAAACTAATAATAACGAAAACTCTTGTTTTAAGGCTTGATGGGACTGACATATCCTAAACAGATAAAAGACCTTAAACAATAAAAGATAAAAAAAAAGAATACTCTTGTTACGTCACTAGTCTAGTCGGTACAAATTTTATAAGAGAGTGACGTCACAAGCTCCAACTCCCTAACTTTAATGTGTGTGTCTTAGTCAGTTTTAAGTATTTTGTTAAAACAAAAAATAAGAGTCCAATATTTTTTGCTAGTCTAAAAAATGGACTTATATGAATCACCTATTTTTTAACCCTTTCATTATGCCTATAATATTATATTCACTGACGTTATCTGCGGTTTCACCTACCACTTATGATTACTCTCCTGTTCCGCTGGCTCGTATTGTGATGTTGTATAGCTTCTACCCTTACTCAAAAACAAGGCGATATGGGGATGATATTCATGGAAATAATTAATTCACTTACAATATTATGAATAGTGTCTATTACTATTCGATTAGATAGCTGAGTTACGTGTGCGAGGTGCGTCAGTAATGTGTGTCGAGGAAGGCTTGAGGTGGGCGGTTGATAATGATGTTGGACATTGGTTCACGTCCTTTATCCCCGGTACACACGTGAGCTGCTTGCAAAATAACATACACGCGTTACACCAGAATGTATCGTTGTCACAGGGTATAATTCGATTCATAATCGAAACGGATTACTTCCACGATTGTGCCATCGTCGACTAAATTAGTCGGACATGATTATGGTCAATCGATACCGTGTTCGACTATTATAGCCCAGAAGACAATGACGACTTTTATTTATTTCTTCGATATTGTGACGTCATACCACATGCGTAACCGAATGACGATGTTGATATTCGCATTTGCACCTACATATCAAGTAGTATCAACGTTTAATGTATTCGAATATTTGTCTACTTTGAATATTTTATTTCTTTGAGGATATCTGAGTATCGTGAAAAACCTGTTTTTAAAATAAAATCGCTATAGCTAATTGGCACAATGTAGGTCTGTTAACGATCTCACTAAATTAATTATGAGTGTTTATGTAGAGAAGATTGATGAAGAAATTACTGGTACTTACAAATTAAATAGGAATACATAATTAGATGATAACGTATACCAAAATGGCCACATTTGCGTAATACGCGGTCGCCAGACTTGCGCTAGTGGCAGCGACTGCTACACATGAGGGTATCTCGCGTACGATTTCCAGGTCAGACAAAGTGTTATTGGATTTATCATTGAAGTATTCTCAGTTGCTATGCGGGGTTTTGAAAATTTGCCCGATCGAGGGCACTTAGCTCACCCCTATGGCGTACAAAATGTTGATATAATACAGTTCTGCCTATTTGTATAGAACAGTCGGTACCTAGGTATGATACGTTTATCAGTTTAATACAATTTAGAACCATTGCATTATGTTTATCAGCTGCTGTCACAGTATGGTATTGATCAACAGTACACACTTCGGTGTGAATGTGGCAGAGCCCAGTGATCTCCCTGACAGGAATGTCAGGGAGGGACCTGTTAACTTCACATTACCCGTCTACATTATGTTAGTAACAATGAATTGTTCCATGTATAGTGAACTAATATAATATCAACTATATAACTATAATGTCAACTAACATAATCCAGTACTCAACTATAACATTTGTAAAGGCACCTTTACAAATTTTCTGTGGCAATTAATTTTACCGTTGAAATGTAGCAGAATGTAATATATTATAATGTTAATTGAAAAATTGTAATAACCTTTTACCCGTGAGTTATTTATACCTTATTTAACAACTGTTGTTCTACTTTTTATTATTAATTACTTGTTTTTTTTTAATGCATAATCACAAATATTGGAATTGGCTGCTTTAAAAGTACCACCACGGCTGACTACACGCGGTCGTCAATTAAAAGCAGCGGCTTATTGAAACTACAGGCCGCGGGATGGATTGTAAACTTTTTAAAATATGTGTTTAGAAACATATTAAGATTCGTAAAAGTGGTAAACTAAAGTTGTACAGTATGATAATTATAACAAAGGCATATGAACCTCACTTACTTACCAGCCAAGTAAATTAATCAATCGTATATTGTACTATCATTCGTATGAGACACAACGCATTAAACTATCTCGACTGCACGGGTGGCCAAGAGGTTAAGGGGTCGCGTCGCCATGGTACCGATTGTAGTGGGTTAGTAAATATTTCTGTTATTTTTAAATGTTTGTAAAGGCCCCCGTGATACAAGATTTATTTCTAGTACGGGCGTTGTCTTTATAAAAAGAATATAATAAAAATTGGGACAGTCTTTGCGGACTGCCGATAGAAGTGAAAACTTTAATCCTTAATCATAAACACTTCTTTATAAACCAAACAAAAATAATTAAAAAATGGAAGCGGGCATTTGACACACGCAGCGTAACTATGGTTACATAATTATATCAATATATAATGACATAATTATATCAGCAATATTATTTTTCGAATTTCGAGTACTAGGCGACCGCTAGTATTCTAAAATAATTCAAAAATCGAAAGCTTGGAAGCGTAACGATGACGAAGCGTGACGATGACGCGAGTTCTATGATTTTTGTTCAACCAAGAAGTGCTCAACGCGCCTAAAGAAGTTTTCACTTCAAAAACATTGATTTATTCTGACACGCCGTAACAATGTTTTTCAAACAGACTTAATAAAAACAAAATTTCTGCTTAACAAGACGTCCGCTACATTTCGATAGAATTATTTTCATTTTATGTCAGTTTCCTGTGTCACTACCATTTATTATGTAGTCCCATTTTTACGGGTACAAACAAAATGTTTCCAGCTTAATAATATTATGTGTTTTGCAGCTTTCACTTATTTATTGGTTGAAAAACGATACTATGTTTTCTCGATTGAATTGTATCATTTAATGCTGAACATAAAAAATAAAACCACATTAATCAATGTTCGTGTCAATACTAACTTTTCTAAGAAAATATTATACCTGACCAAAATCAGTATTAGAATTCCATTCGATTAACTTGAAAATACCAAATATATAATATTTGCTAGTTAATAATGTAAATATTTTTACTGTGCCGAATATTATATACGTTACCAAAATGCTTTACTTAATGTAACTTGAAAATCAAACAAAAAAAACAACTGAATGTCAATAATTCATGTTGACCTGAAACCTTGAAAAGTCAGCGAAGAACAAGTGGCAAACTGTTGAAACATTCATGAATGCTTCGTTACATTTGGATCTAGATTAGGATGAGATTGCGATATGTAATGTGCCTGGCACCTATTTCTTATCGTCAGTCATTGATGAAGATTGGGTACACAGACTCACCGATTGACTAAGATTGATCGTAAAGAAAAAACAGAGCTTGTTCGAGATTACAAATATATAGGTACCTACTAGAGATAGTATATCTAGAGATAGGATATTCTGACTGCTTTTATACAAAAGAATCACTACATATCTACTTTATAGAAATAGTTTTATATTTTTGGTCTAGGTCAACACGTTTGTTATTGAAGAATTTAAATACTTATTTTCTATTTGTTTTTTTTAAGGATCGCCCACGCACTAGGCGTAAATCCTTTGTCGCGGGGATCACCTAACATATTAACAGGGATTAACTAACACCACTAGAATAACTAGAAACAGAACAAGTATTTGTGAATCACAACATTCTTTGTCCCGTGTGGGGATCCAAACAACATTCAGCGTGTAGGCAATGACGAGGCAACCAATTAAACCAATACGCAATCCGTGCAGTCCACGTTTCAAATTTAATTGGTCACCTGCCAACGTTGTATTGAGTATAAAAAAGTAGCACGATTTTATCTGTTTTGATCTTTTAAGTTAAGTGATACAATAGTATCCCAATAATGTTTAGACCTTGTGGTTCTGCTGATACTTATGCCTTAGCAACATGATATTACACTGAGCGCTGTCAGCGGAAAATCGAGAACGTCGACAGCATAAAGATATTTATGTAGATCTATTGATTGAAAGTTTAGCAATAAATTATTCGGCGTCACGCGGCTCTGCGGGTTTTGCTATCACTAAATAATACAAATTATGTTATAGGCAGCGTTAGGAAAAACGGATGACGTCGGCAGGATTTTCCTGTCAGGAGTAACTTCATTGTCAGCGAAATAAAGTTTCACTTTATTTCGATAACAAGCCTAAAAGAGATTTATAGTTATTCCAATTACTGCTAAGAGTCAAAGAATTTTTAATTTTAATAAGGAAATAGTTTTCCTGGAAAAGCTGTTACTAAATTTTACAGTAGGTTAAATTTGTAATTCAATTCACAGTAACCAACATTTACGTGTATTACATGTTACAACAATTACATAATGTAATAAGATTGTAAATTACTTTTTTAATTATTATTATTACGTTTTTAATCCATGACGTGAATTATACATAATATTGTCTTCTGTTTACGAGAATGTTATTCATTGAATTTAAACTACTATATACGGAATTTATCGCGTTGTTTATTTGACACTTTATTACATAATTTAGAAACTGTTACACTACTATTACTATTAAAATTTACAAATCCTTAAGCTAATTAAATTATTGAAACTATTAAAATTATTTATGTATGAAAAGCAACCGAAACGTCGGGAAAAGTGTAAACATAAATATAAATAATAGTTCCAAAAATTTAATTAGCTTAAAAATTTGTAAAGTTTAATAGTAATAGTAGTGTAACAGTTTCTAAATTATGTAATAGTGTCAAATAAACAACGCGATAAAATCCGTATATAGTAGTTTAATTTCAGTGAATTATACACATCAAAGTCTAAAATCATTTATTCATTTAGGTCTTAATGTAACACTTATCATCGCTAAATTGGTGAATGAGTTTACAAAACTATGGAAAATATAATCTTATCAATAGATAAGATTATATTAGTGGTACGGCAAATACTGTTTATTTGCCGTACCATATCAGCATTCAAATTTATATGCTCAAAAGGGCAACGTTCATAATAAAAACTGTTCAAAATCATTTCAAAATTGTGGTTCGATCTAGTGAAATGAACGTGAAATGTTCTCTGAAATGGAGCTTATGACCACAGCTTACGTTTTTTTTATTTAGTTGAATACCCTTTGTAACATTTATTACGGTAAGATTCGCTTGCTACTCTATTTTGAATATATTTTATCACGAGAATTGGCCTTCTGAGCAATGATTATTTATTAAAAGCCCATTTTAATCAAATTTAATTTATTTAATGTATCTACAGGCCATGTTGATAGACAGTTCTGTGTTGAAACATGCTAATTGAAAGTCATCAATCAACGAGAAATCGTGCGACGTAATTTACATAAAATTGTTTGGGTCAATGTTTAGGAAGGCAAATCGTTACGGAAAAGCTCGCACCCGACTAAATTTTTGATTGATATTTCAGCTTCAATTTATTTTCAATTGTGTTTATCGTTATCTGAAAAACTTTGAGCTAACTGCGGATTATTCCTAGATTATGCTTGTAAATTTTTTTTATTACTTAGTAATTCATGGCTATTCTCCTACAAAGTATATTTTTCTGTGAGGTCAATAGGAGAATGCCAGGCAGAAGCGGCGATATTGGGTTAATGATATTTTTACTTGGGGTCAATAGTGGAGAATTATTACGATGTACGGTGATATATTTTCTATTATATTGCTATCAATATAATAGAAAAGTCATTATATTTTCTATTATATTGATAGCAATATAATAGAAAGTAAAATGACTTTTTTGCTTGACTGCTATCAGTTAAGCAAAAAAGTCATCTAATCAAAGTGAGCTGACGGGACACCTAATGACACTACACTACAATAATGTTTTGGTTTGAGTATCTCCTAATACTCACAAATCTCTAAGTTATGAATATCTACTAAATAACATGCACAGTTGTTAAAATTATAATATGTTCTTAAAAAATACATGTGTGTTATAATACTCCACATCATTGCTGTCCATTATCGCACATAACATAACGGTATTTACACAACATACAACATTATCTAAATTAATTACGTTAACATCACATTTTAAAGGTTTAATTACTGAGAACATTCGTTAAACATCTAACAGGAAATATTCATATAATTATACGGATTAAAGTTGTTCTAGACGTTTTTCTTAAACTGGTTCTTTATCTTAATTATATAACGTTATGTCTATACTAGGTATCAAATTCTATACCGCGGGGTACTTTACAAATTTACAACTAATGAACACAAATTACACTTAAACTAAAAAACAATACTTTGTGTTACACTCAAATAATTTCCGGTGTGGGATTCAAACCCACAACACTCAGCGCAGCGGTAGCGTGCTGAAAAACATAAGTGTTTCCTAGGAGCACAGCAGTTCTGCAAAAATGAACATTAACGTGATGTGTTTTAGGTCTACATTACAATGTCGACCATTATTTATTTCACATAGAAACACTACGTAGAACGTGACAACACTAGGTTTAACTAGTTTGTAAACAATTGTTAGACCATCCCACACTAGTCCAACTTGTAACATGGCAAACCTCGGACTTACATTACAACAAATATGTTGAACTAGTTTAAGCTAGTAATCGCGTATAAATATCGCTTCACCTCGGTATTCCGCATTCATTCTCGTTCTTGCAAATATTTATAAAACGAAAAGCGATGTTAATTAAATACTTCAAATTCCCACTGCAATTAAATACCTTGAAAGATAGACGTAGAATTATTTTAATTTAGGTTAAGAAATTTTATCTATTTCAAGAAATTTTGTTTTATCGTTACCTCTAAGATCGACTGTAAGACAGAGTTACTTTTTTAACCTGTCAATTGTTGGAATGCCAGCAGTGATTAAAAACTTACTATGTCTCGCCGCCGGTGTGCCACTACGACTCAATAGGTTAAGTAAAATAAGCTTTCTTAACTATATACATAAATAATCTAAAGATTTAAAATATAGATGCGCCCTCACCATATTTGGATCACACAAAATGGTCTCCACGCTGAGAAGAATGAGTACCCACGTTATATTTGCATGGTGGAGAATGATAGTGTACATTTTTCAATGAGTAAACGAGCTAAAACAAAAAAAATATAATTAAGATGGTATTTTGGCATTGTGTGTCAGACGACAACTTAATGTCCAGATAGGTGACCATACTAAAACTTTATAGAGCGCATATTATCTATATATTAATACGTGAAGCAAAAACTTTATACCCCTTTTTAGGAAAATTGCGCGGACGGAGGAGTATGAAATTTGGCACAGTTAAAGTTTATATGGAGAAGGAGTGACGAATCCTGATATTTATATAAAATATGCATTAGAAATACATTAAATTATTGAAACAACACTACATGCACACAACCATGCATTTGACACACGCAGTCGTAGCGCGTAACTATGGTTACATATATCAATATATAATGACATATATCAGCAATATCTTACAGGCAAACTTTGGTCGAATTTCGAGCACTAGGCGACCGCTAGTACTTTTAAATCTTTGGTTAATCCACTTCAAACGCTGATCGGTCATCTTGCATTATTACTCCAAAGTACAGTAGGTGACTGCCGTGGTATTCGGCATAAACATTTCATTTTGATGTTAGACTTGACCATTTAAGCGGTGGTCGTCATAATTCTTGTGGTTTAACGACTTGGCGGTCACCAAATATTTGCTTGCGAATAAAGGATGTCCTGCTTCTTGTCTGGCTACGTTGCCAAATTTATAAAATTATAGATAGGATGTTGTCGGTTTTGTCTTTTTATATACAGCAGAAGACATATTCCTTTTTATTAACCTACATGATTATTATTAGTCCAAATTTTTATGAATAATCATTTTAAATTAGTTTTTGAGTGATATAACACACAGTGCATAGCCTCATGCAGAATTTAGTTATCTTTGTGACGTAGATAAAAAGAAGAAAATTTTATTGCTCTCTCGTACTCAATCGTTGTTAGTTGTGGTTTATAAATCAATCAAGCATTAGTACAATAAAATAACCAATCACAGACAGATATACAATAACAAATTCTTTTACTCAATACTTTCTGTAGCTTTTGCTTTATTTGATAAAAACAGTGTTGTAGTATATTCACTTCAAGTGTTTCGTAAGAAATTACAAGGATACAAACACGAAAGAAATGTACAAACAGGCTCACAATTGTTCTGTCTCTCTGACCCCTTTTCCTACCGCATACGTATTTGCGGTCGACGTACGCTTTACTTACTTTAACAAAGAAGGGTTTAAACTAAAATACCAGCAACGTACAGTTTGGTTGCCGTAAAGGACCATCTGGGATAAGCTTATGTTTTAATCGGCGTATATTTTTGATATTCAACTGCCTCTTCACTCTTGGATACAGAAAAAGATTTATACCTTTTTCTGTATCCAGGTGGGTACTAAATATTAGGATATACAAGTTTAAGCTTGCATATCTTATGTTTAATACCAGTACATAATTATTTCTACTACAAACAATAACTAGAAAGCATGCATCTCTCGAATACAATCCAAACACTACAAGAAAACGGCGTTGGTATAAAGTGTGTTATAACCAAAACTTTAAGAGCTCTGTAGTTGCAAGACACTTCAACGTAATTGGTGGTCATATATACAACACAGCCAATAAAGTATGTAACATTTACGAACTAACGAGACCGCAATGTAGAAAAAGAGTAACGGATTGGCTGTTAGGCAAAAGCTATGAAGAAACTGAAAATTTACTAAAGATATCAATACTATGATACCCACAAAGAACACACACACTCGCACACTTAGCACACATAGACAACAACAACAAACACACACACACACACACATATACCCTCACACACACACACAGTCTCTCTTGCACTACTACATGCACAAAATTATAAGTGTCAACCCAATTATTATTTACCTGTTTTCTTAGATTTTGTTTTTATTATTATTTCATATCCTTTATTTTTTTTTTGTAATTTGTTTGGAAACATCAATGTACGTACCTAAATAAGACCAAACTGTTAAGAAACCTGAAAGTGTGGCCTGGTACCCATAACACAAGTTAGATCTTACCTTGGGTACCAGTGTTCAATAATTACTGTGTCTTAATTCTTTGTGTTTAATAAATTTTATTTCATTTCATAAGAGCAACAAATCGGTACAGTCATGAATTGAAATATTTAAATTAACTGCTTAAGTCTAAAATCTATTTTATTGACTTTTATGTCCGTCAATAATTGACAGAACAGAGGAAAAAGACTATCCGTGAAGCAGAATTAGAACTTGTTACCTGACGAACTATGTCATCGCTCCACCAACTAAGCTATTCAAGGTTACATGACAAGGATTTATATTTGCCTCTGTGTTTTTCAACTAAGGTGTATCGTATAGTTATAGAGTTATGCGATCGGCAAATCTCTTTTATTTACCGACTTCAATAAAAGGAGGAGGTATTCAATTCGTCTGTATTTTTTTTTTTTTTTTTTTTATATTTGTTACCTCGATTCTTTCGACTGGGTGAACCGATTTTGATGATTCTTTTTTTATTTAAAAGTGGATGCTTCCCGTGCGATCCCATTTCATTTTAATCAAGATTTGACCATTCGTTTTCGAGTTATACTTAATAATGCGTATTTGGCTACATTGATGATGTTCTCATATTTGGCAAGGTTCACTAAAAACCGAGAAATAAACAACATTTTAACAAAAAAGAAAACCGACTTCAAATAAGAATATTCTAAAACTTAAATGCACTAAAAAGTTAATAAATAATTGCATATTCTTGTGAATAATTAAATTATTGTTATTATTGGAGTCGGTGTCAGCCAAGGTAGGTTTGTAACTAATTAAAGATGAGATGTCTTACTATGATCATAACATAACATTGGCATGCACAATTACACAGATAGACGCAACACGCGGCGCGGGCGGCTGACACCGACTCCAAAAATAACAATAATTTAATTATTCACAAGAATATGCAATTATTTATTAACTTTTTAGTGCATTTTAAGTTTTAGAATATTCTTACTTGAAGTCGGTTTTCTTTTTTGTTAAAATTTTTTATTCTTTTAAAAAGACAACACCTGCACTAGGAATAATTACTGTATCGCAGGTGGACTTTACAAACATTCAAACAACGGACACAAAGAACACCCAGACTTGGAACAGCCATATGCAGTGCCGGATTAACCACGTAGCAAGAGAAGCAATTGCTACGGGCCCCGCGCGAAAGGGGGCCCCGCATATTTAAACCTACTCATCTCTGCCTAAGTGTAATTTTTTGAGTGAAACTTGTGTGATAAGATGTGGTATATTGAATTTACTTGATGTCACAAAAACGTGAAATGTTACAACTTTTCCTACTAAGACAATCCACGTTAGACAATCGGTAACCGACTATTTCCTTTGCGCAAATAAAACACCGAATTTCATACGGTAAACGCACAAGTTCTACAAAAAGTCGCTCGTATAAATGTGTAGAATTTCAGTCGGCCTAATAATTAATCAGCTCTACAAAAAGTCTGACGTATGCAAGCACTCTTACCCGAAAGAATTTGCTACGGGCCCCGCGCTTGCTTAATTCGGCACTGGCTATATGTATGTATATGGATCACACAAATGTTTGTCCCGTGTGGGTTTTGAACCCACAACACTCGACTCAGTGGCAGTGGCAAAGTTACCACTCAAACCATTACGCCATACGTGCAGTCAAAGCAAATACTCTAACGAATGTAAAAAATCATTACCAGCCATCCACCTGAAGCTTTTACGACATATTACAAACGCGTCCCATGTCCGTACGGACAACTTGCCGACCAAACACTAATGGACAATAAACACAAGCTTACAAGTCAATTCATCGAGCTTCCGAGTTGTAATGTGTGGTATTAAAATAATCAAATAGTTAGAAGATTGAATAAGATGTATTAGTAGTGAGTTCTCATATACTCTTTTACAAACAGCATTAAGTGAATTGATTAGGTTTAGTGATCTATATTAATAATCAACAATCAAATAAATATAAATTCAAACGCTTACTTCCATTCTAATAACAATTATCCAAATGCTATTAAATCAACGGGTATGTTAATAATATAATTGGGTATCGGGAATATTTCTCGTATTAAATGTTATCCTCATTCGCCACACTCTGCAGTCCGCATATTAATTCCTTGTGTTCACGTGAGCATGGTGTAAAGCCCCCGTTTCCGACACTCACTGTGCGCTTACATTGAGAGCTTTGCCACTAAAATATACATACATCGTACGGCGGCCTATTTACCATTTTCAATATTCAAATGATTTTCAACCGTATCTAAAAGTTTATATCAGTATACTTCTTTTTATCCGCGGCTTCCCTCGCGTAAATGTAGTTTATATAAATTTTCTATCAGCCGTGAACAGTACTTTTTTCAGATAAAATGTACTCTATGTCCATTTCTGTAGACCTGACAACGTGCATCCAAAATTTCATGACGATAAGTCGAGTATTTAAGGCGTGAACGCGTAACAAACAAATAAGCTCACATTTTCATTTATAATAATTAATTAAGTTAGGATTATAGTCTTGAAAGTGTACAGCTAATTACACTTTTATACTATGCCAGTAAATGGTTGTGGCCCTGGAATCTTTTCATCCTATAAAAGCTGACGTTAGTTACTCGCGCATATAACTAGTGCGTTTAAACTGTTTAACTCGTGCATTTAACCCGAAGGATCACCTGAAGGATATCAGGTAATCCGTGTTCATGTTCGCTGACTGTACAATTTTCGACATACTTTAATTTGTCCATCAGCGAACAGATCCGTCTAGACTCAATGCTTTTAGCATTATGTCTTGACAGGATTAAGCTGACAGCTTAAAAATAATTATTAATAATGAAAACCACGCGATAATGGTTTACAAATTGAGTGACTGTTCATTAAACGGTACATAAAAATAGAACTCACGTATGCTTATCTCTGAAAGGGTTTGACTGTAGAGTTGTATTACGCTTATATTTTGCTAGATTTGTACATTATTTAGCCCCTAAAGAAA
Source organism: Catocala sponsa (assembly GCA_963564715.1). Taxonomy (NCBI): domain Eukaryota; kingdom Metazoa; phylum Arthropoda; class Insecta; order Lepidoptera; family Erebidae; genus Catocala; species Catocala sponsa. The sequence continues at coordinate 9,286,760 of OY751345.1, read as the reverse complement.
ATGCGTTTACCGGGCGTTTACTAAATTACATGCTGAAAATTTTCTCACAAGAAAATAAATTACATGTGGCTCGACTCAGATCGACAGCTTGCATGGCGTAGTGGTATAAGTGGTCACCCATCTGTTATCACTACGCCGAGTGCCATCGTATGTTCATCTCCAACTGGGGCCAAAATTAGTGTGATCCAAAAATGGGTATTTTTGTTCGATGTTTCAATGTTTGTAGAAAATCTCCCTGCGACATAAGGTTTATTCTTAGTGTGGGAGTTGTTTTTCCTAAAACTAAACCAGAAATCTCTTGATTACTTTAGTCTGTGTTACACAATTATATGGCTAGTATATATATTAGTTACATGAACCGTCGTCATCGTACCGCAATAGTTTATTTATGGCGTTATAACTGGCCGGGATTGTTGCCAAATACGTCCCACTTTGCAAGCTCAATATTGAATACTGGTAATTAAATAAATCTAACATGTTTACATTACTGGTGTATCTACAATTCACAGGACATGTGGAATCACAAATTGGATTTAATATAAGAGACTAATTCAAATATGTATATGAAATAGTAGAGCTCAGTGTGCTGTACGAGGAATTAAGAATTCGATATATGAAAGGCTTAAGGTCTGTCATCAAATTACATTAAAAAGGATTTCAAGGCAACGTAGGATTCTTTCCAGTGTACAAATAAATATAGTGGTTTTATATGTCCCAAGACAGATAGGGTCACTAAAGCATGCTATTTATTTAAAATTTTATAGTTAGTTTGGATTGGGGTTGAACAATTTTATCTTAAGTCTGGACTTATATTCATTTTCTAATTCTGATGCTGTTTCAATATTTATTTTTACATTATGCAATATAGTGCTTCTATGAATAGTTTATTAAATGCGACTGTTGTGCCGTATGCCCTTGTAACGTAGAACGTACAATCATTAAAAAAGAAAAAAAGTTACATAAAACCCTAATTCCATTGCAAACAGTTCTTAAAAATGTTATTTTCTTTTTGCCTACCTTTTAAACCGTATTTGGCAAAGCCAAGCAAACAATAACCATTTGCCATAACATCATGTTGTTAAAGAAATGGTTTTTTGCTTCGGAGTTCATGTTATGAGATATTTTCTGAGACAATATCCATAATAATAATATTTTTTTTTTTTATTGTTTTGAATGGTCGACGTCTGAACTTTTATCTTTCCGCTGCTCCTTATATAAATAAATACATATTTATTACGGAAATGTTTTATTTTCGGTTGCAAGTCTTTGAGAAAAATATGTAATACTTTGATAACTATTACTAATGATTGGACAAGATAAGGGTACGTTTAGAAAATGAGCGAATACCTCTGACACAATAGCGCTAACAAAACGAAGGTTTTTATATCACCGTGTTTATCTGCCAAGGTATGCACGCTAGGCAGCTAAACATTGTTTCCTTATTAAATACGAATCGTATTTACGTCACAAGTAGCCTACAGCAATTTAAGTTTTGGAATTGTACGCATAAAGCACATACTTATAAGTGGGCTTCACCGACAATATTACACAGGTAATATTTGTATTAAACGTATGATGAAGTTCTTTAGATATTAAATTATCTAGAGATGTTACAGCATGAGATTTATATATTATGTGAGTTTTATTTTTAATATTGTATCGATTTGGCGGAACTCCATTGTAATAAAATTGTTGGGAAGACAACAATCCGCCACAAACCTTCGGATTGCCCACCTTAACTATTGCAACGTAAAAAGATTAACGAGGTATATTTACATAATAAAAACAAATTTTCAAGATAACCGTACTTTATTATAGTCAGTACAAAATTGCTATAAGAAAAGCGACGTTCTTGTAGGTAAGAACCTGATATTAAAGATGTTTACTAAATCTAAACTACTCCAGCCGATCACTACAGTAGACATTGTTCGTCAAAATAAGTGTCGTTAATGAGAAGCTGAGCCTTCCCAAGAGGTTTAACTCCGACTACAATGTTAATAATTCCACAGCATTCATTACAGGGCCGGATTAAGCAAGCGCGGGGCCCGTATAGTAAATTCTTTCGGGTAAGAGTGCTTGCATACGTCAGACTTTTTGTAGAGCTGATTATTGGGCTGACTGAAATTCTACACATTTATACGAGCGACTTTTTGTAGAACTTGTGCGTTTACCGTATGAAATTCGGTGCTTTATTTGCGCAAAGGAAATAGTCGGTTACCGATTGTCTGACGTGGATTGTCTTAGTAGGAAAAGTTGTAACATTTCACGTTTTTGTGACATCAAGTAAATTCAATATACCACATCTTAAGTAATAAGTTTCACTCAAAAAATTACGCTCAGGTAGAGATGAGTGGGCTTAAATATGCGGGGCCCCTTTCGCGCGGGGCCCGTAGCAATTGCTACTCTTGCTACGTGGTTAATCCGGCACTGATTCATTATCCGAAGCAACAAGCTCTGTAACAGAGCTTATGCTTCAAGGCCATTGAACGAAGTATATTTTGATTTATAAAGTCTGATTTATAAATGAATTGTTACGTCATTTAAATATACAGAAGCCATTTCACGTGAAAATTTACAAATATTCAAATTACGGACACAAAGTACATCCAGATACGGGACAACCATTTGTGGATTACACAAATCTTTAGTCCGTGTGGGATTCTAACGAACGACATTTGGCATAGTGGCAGAACCCTTAAACGACTACACCATCCGCAGCTAAACTATTAACGATTATAAATCTAAAAAAGATGATTTGTTTCTTTTGAATATACTTTTAAACAAAAGATACGAAAAAACTAGACTCAAACAACTATTTGTGATTCATACAAATTTCAATCCTGTTTGAGACGAGTGTTGAGGCGAGTGTGAGTTGAGACGAGTGTTAACTGAGAGACGTAAATTACGCTATCTATGGAGTTTACTCCACGAGTAGACTTATACTGATCTTCTTATAGTGTCAGCATAATTATGTAAGAAGTACAGCAAAGAGTAGACTTATACTGATCTTCTTATAGTGTCAGCATAATTATGTAAGAAGTACAGCAAAGAGTAGACTTATACTGATCTTCTTATAGTGTCAGCATAATTATGTAAGAAGTACAGCAAAGAGTAGACTTATACTGATCTTCTTATAGTGTCAGCATAATTATGTAAGAAGTACAGCAAAGAGTATCTATTACAATTGGGTATGTTCTATCCAAACTAAATATTTGTTTGCACAAATGCAAATATGAGTTTGTTTGTTACGCTTTCATATGTTAACTACTCGATCGATCACTATGGATTTCTTTGCTTAAATATACTTAAATTACTATAATAATTAAATATGTCTTCAATGTCTTCATGACTCAAAGATACGCGTGCATTAAATACAATCCTTGACGCGGATGATGAACACTTGTATCATAAAGATGCTTATAAACTTAAAAGTCCAATGCTGAGCGTATGCTCATATGCGAGAACTAACCTACCTAATAAGCTTAAACAAATCGAATGCTGAGTATATGGGATAGCTACGTAAAGAAAATGATAAATTGACGTTATCACAAATAATTCACAGCTTGGACCCAAACTGCGCCTTCCTTCATTTCTTCCTATCAATGACATATTACCCGAGGGTAAAATGTAACATATTACTTTCGCTTTATCTCATCGAGGAGGCACTTCGGTTCGGTGCTCTTATCTGACACTAAGGAAGGACTGTAGGAGTCACAAATGTGATTACGATTAAATGTTCTGATTATCTAGTGAAATGAAAAAACCTTTATATATATATAAAGGTTATATATATTATCTGTAACCTTTATATATATAAATAATATATATTATCTAATAATAATATAGATAATATATATTATCTAATATTATTAATACGAATGTGAGTTTATTTGTTTGTTACCTTTCAAGCCTTAACTTTCCAAACGATCATCATAATATTTTGCATACATATTGTCGAAGATCATCCTTCCTTCTTTTTTCTTCTTTATTCAACCTTTTATCCAGAAAAGAGTACTGTTTTCGAGGAATAGAAAATTAATATGACTTACATTTACGAGAAGGAAGCCGCGGGCAAAATCGTGTAACAAATAAATAAAGTTCAGATATTTATCACAATTAATTTGCAAGTAGACTAGCGAACCTGACTTATTATGTAACAGAAGGTAATTAATGAATGTGATATCCTGACATCTACATTATTACCTCAACATTTGCACGTCGTTCTTTAAGGTAGTGCGCTCTTGGATACAAATTTGGCCACCACTCTGCATATTAGGATTGTTATAAAACTATGTAATATTCCATTATGAGTTTGAGGTAAACATTTGCTCACTCCGTTTATTCATGCTTGTGTTTGAATTTGTTTCCTCTTGACTTTGTAAAATACTTTTGTGCAGCGTATTAGCTATATCGTCCATGAAAAGCTGTTATATAATATTTGGGAAGATTGTTAGACAAAAGGATTCATCAGGGCTCCACATTGAAAGGGTAATTTTCAAAGACATCATGATGCCCATATATGACAAAAACGGAGACCAAGAGTTTGTTCTAATGCTTTTGGTTTCCGTTTTTGTTATGCTGCTGTCAATACTTGTAGACCTGTGGAGGCTATTCGGCGCACTACAGCTCTAAGCATTGTAAAGGCTTGGTATTGTTCAAAAGTAAAATGAAAAGCCTTAGCCTCTTAAGACAATAAACATTATAATTTTAGTTAAGGTCTACAAAAAAGTTCATTATTTATTAAGCTAGTAAATAAACAATATAATGGACTTCTTCTTAAGTTTTGCTACAAAATTATAAAAGAAATCAAACCATCTTTTTCATGATAAAGATATCACCACAAACAAACGGAACTATTGTTGTTATAAGTTTCCCGAAGTCTGTAAGTTCTAAGTTGAGTACCCAATAAGTCTTGGCTCAAGAACGTCCTCTTAAGTTAACTTTCAAACAAGAAGTTGTGTCTTATAGGAACATCTTTATACTAGAAATGTACGCGATAATCTGGTAGTCGACAGTCGGTAAAAGAAAAATTTTGAGTCTGGGTAATTCCAATGCGCACTAGCTTGAATGTAGGGATATTTAATTAATATTATAATACTAATTCAATAAACAATTACTCAAATAATTACCTCTGAATATGCAAAATAGATGCATAATCTTATGTTGTCAACATCAAACATTAGTATACATCGATAATCTCAGATCATCTTAAAATGGGTATGAGTATAGTGAGTTTGTTTATTTGTTTGTTACGCTGTCACGCCTTAACTATCTGACTAATCATCATTGAATTCAATCGACTATAATACTTTTCATCCAGAAAAAAGTACAGTAACTAATCTAACCTAACCTACATTTACACAAGCGAAACCGGGGGGAAAAGCTAGTACTTAATAAACTGTCTACTAAATAAACGGAAGATAATATAGGTCCACGTCATTTAATATTCATTACTTGCCATGTTTTAAAGACACTATCCTTCCATATTAATAAACGTTGGTACCGGAGTGTGGTCAAGCCTGTGTTTAATTTCTGGCTTAACTATGTAATTGTCTACAAGTTGCGGGTAGTCGTAAAATGCGGGTCTGATTTATGACCGATGACTCGTTGACCTCAGGGGCGCAAAGGGTTGTAGGCTTTAGAGTTGTGTACACTTAATTTGTTCTTATTTAAGCCATGAAAATAGTTATATATGTAACTATTTTCATGACTGAAATTTTACATTTATACGTGATGATTTTGACTGAAACTGGCTCGGTGGCGCCGTGATAGTGAATGCGAGTGCAGTGATTGAGGTCTTAAGTTCGAATCCTGGGTCTTGTCAATATATAAAAGTTATTCTGGAGAAGAAGTCTGAAGGACATTAACATGATCTATTTAAAATTGTGTATTTCCTTAGATTACGTAGACACGTGATTTTTGAAATAGAATCCCAATATCACGTTCTCCAATCTGGAAGACCTTACACATAGTAGTCATTTTCATAACCGCTGCGCCAACAAGGCGGTATTTATAACGATGAATTTGTCACTTGTCTTAGTATTGCAGTATAAGATATAACATATACTTATTACATTTTTCTTTTTTTTGTAACTTATCTTACAACTTATTAAAGTTCTTTAAAGTTTACATAGAGTTCAGAAACCTTGGAAAGAGTTCAAGCACTCTCGTTAACTGGCGATATGGTCAGCACTTTAATATCTTACTCAATGCATACTCGATTGACGAAAGTAGGACAAATTTTGTGTGTGACTGACATCATCTCACCTTTCCTATTTATTCTGATCTGAATAATTTTAACTATTTTGCTGTCCCATGATAGACACAATAGAAAATTTATTGTTATATATAATTTGTGATTCATTAGACAGGGAACCTAAAAACTTCTTCAATCTTGCCGTAACTTAATTGACTAATACACTTTCTCACATTTTCATACACGATAGTCAGATGAACGGCTATTTTTTTGCGGTGGATCGTGTGAAAAGTATGTTTTCTCGTGACGCGTTTATTACGTAACAACTTGAGCAAAAAATACCATATACCCACGTATCTCAGTAGATTGTGCCTTTAAGCGTATATGAATTGGAAATAATCTACTATATATGGATTTTGTTGCGGCTTATTTCTAATTAAATTATTTAAAAGCTTTTTAGAACGCAGCGGTAATAAAAGAGACTGCTATGTGGTGCAAAGGGTCAAAGTGCTATTGGATCTTTCTATCTAAAGATTTTTACTAGAAACCGGTCTCCATCCATTTATTCGTAAGACCTAAAAAAGTTATTGCCGAAATGTAGGTATGTGTGTCGTCCGCTACGAAGGTAGTCATAGGAATATATATTTTTTTAATTACGGTGGTCCTACCAATGCTATCTGTTTGTCAGTTACATTTAGCTCAGCAAGAAAGTTAGACCGAAAACCATAATTATCGTAGCTGTGTAACTACGACGTAGATCTAGCGATCTACGCGGCTACGGTGCTACGTTTAAAGTGTCTATGATCATTTTTGTTAAATAAAATATCAAGGTAAATATTTCAATATAATATTTAAATTAATAATTATCTGTTTTCAAACGTCAGCTCAGTCTCATTCCTTTCATTTGAAGTTGGATACAATCTTTATTTATGACATTTAACCATATGCTCCTAAAGTTTATGAACCATTAAAATGTAACAATGGAAAATATGTACTTCGACTTTTTAATTTAGTTTTCCTCTAGTCCTTGCTACGTTAGGCCTATATGGGATCACATATCAGCAACAAAGCCGCCTATTTATCATATTATTATCTTGTTATGTTTGAAAATTTCGGTGTGCAGGAAATAATTGTTATATTCAGATTATAACACATTGCTATTAAAGGTTAATGTTATTTAATTACTAGTTAGATAAACAAAAAATTAAAGAGTAATCGGCACATATATCAGTCAATATATTATTATAAAATTAACTTTAAATTGAATAAACATAATTAGGATAATATTATCATATAAAAACAATAAAAATATATTGTCTTTAGTCGGTGCAGTCAACCGCGTACAGATGGTTCAGAGGCTCGCTAGACCGGGATAGCAGAAATAATGTGTTTAATTATCCATTTTGACTTTGGAGATTGCCTGCCCTCTTCACCTTTTCGATTAATCCAGAACCGTACAGTATAGCGTGATATATTTGAATCTCTGGAAATTTGACTTATGAGTCATCAGAATTGTATCCTGCTCTGTGTAATATAATAATTTCTGCCCTTTTGACAATATTTAAATTACGTGACATTTTCAGTTTTTCTGATATGACAAGTTAGTAACGTCACAAGTAACAAGTTGAGTTTAGTTTTTTACTATTTATTGTTTTGATAAGAAAGGTTAAAATAGATTGCACTTTTAATCTATGTGTTGATTGAATTACGGTCAATCAATTACGTCAACATCACATATGAACATTAATAATGAGTCTTATTGAATTTCATATATATCATTTTTCTAAAATTATGTAGCCTGAATTACTCCTTATAACATCAGCTATGTGGCAGTGAAAGTACCGACAAAATCGATCTAGCCATTTCAGAAATTACCGACAAATAGTAGACAAAAAATTTAAAATAGATTTTTTGATATAAGTACATTTTATACTTTCATATGCATTAAGTAAAAAGCTGTTATTTTAACATAACAAACAGACACTTCAATTTTATTTATTTGTATAGATGTAATAGATGAATCGGATATTGTTCACTATTTCATTGGTTTTAAAAGTTCTCCGCGGAACACAATTTTTTTCTAAAATCATAGTGGCCTAAGGTACTCCTTACAACGTCAGCTATCTGCCAGTGAAAGTCCCGTCAAAATCGGTTTAGCTGTTTCGGAGATTAGCCGGAACAAACAGACAGACTGACAAAAATGATAAAAAAGATTTTTTCATATGCAGATTTTTTCATATGCTTTATAATTATACTTTCAAATATGCATTAAGTAAAAAGCTGTTATTTTGACATTATAAACAGACACTACACTTTTATTAATTTGTATATATTTGTATCAATTTAAATAATAAATATGATTCTTGCAACCTTGCGACCCTTTTTACGAAACATGAATATAATATGTAAAAACTTAAAAGCCTCATTATATGGGTTCACACTTCTCATCATCTTCAAGCTGATCAGGCTCCAATGGAAATTATGGTCTAATTGCGTCATTATGAGCCTACAAACTTTAACGGTTACAGTTTCGTTCAGAGAGTGAGGACGAAGGTATTCGTTAGCTCGATAATAATAAAAGAGTTAGACTAGATTGCTAAATCCTTTTCGTGTGTTATCAACGTTTGGCTGCTAATTATCGAAGCATTTGTTTAATTCGAGTGCTGTGTCTACTGTGGCCACCGGGCAAGCTACTGGTTCATGTACAAACTCGGGCAATAAAAATACCTAAACTATTTCTCTGACTAGCAATAGCTTAGTAGTATTTATATAAAGTGAAACAGTACGATGGTCATATTTCAGGGCCATATAATTATTATTGGTGAAGAATAGTATAATCTATACAAATAAATAAAATTTAAGTGTCTGTTTGTAATGTCAAAATAACAGTTTTTTATCTAATGCATATGAAAGTATATAAGGTACCTATACGAAAACATATATTTTTAAAATTGTTGTCTGTCTGTTTGTTCCGGGTAATCTCCGAAACGACTGAACCGATTTTGACGGGACTTTCACTGGCAGATAGCTGATGTTATAAGGAGTAACATAGGCTACTTTGATTTTAGAAAAAAATTGGGTTCCGCGGAGACAAACACTTTTTACTTAAAATCTACGCGGACGAAGTCGCAGGTAACAGCTAGTAAATAATAAAAGCTTTTTAAATTGTAGCCTTTTCGTATTATGACACTGAATTCTAAGCATATGTGTTTCTCAACATTAAGACAAACAAAATAATATCGTCTAAAGCTATAATCACTTTCCTGTTGCATGATTTATACAAGAGAATATAATTATGCTCGTTATTTTTACTAGCCTTTCAAAAGGCATAATAATAATTAATATATACTGAACATGATGGCGTTATTATCTTTTTTCAGTGAAACAAGTCGTCTAAAGCATTGAATAGAAAGGTAGTTGACGACACGAGACGACAAATGAGCCAATTTCACGATAAATTAACTCAAATACGTTTGTAAATCACTGTAAGGTGCTTAAGCAATTATTAATAACACATGCGTTTATTTACTTGGCAGTAAACTAACAGAGAGGCGTTTTAATCGTATTTACATAATAAACAGCTGTTTGAATACGCGTCTGATGTGGGTAAGATCTATAAACAATGTAAATCATTTGATGTGTTACTAATTCAATTACAAATCAAAACATTTCTGTTTTAGGTAATTGTAAATATATTGAGTAGCTGCTTCACAAACAAACAGAGTACCATGCAAAACAACCCTGAATAGGCTCCAGAAACCCTTCGGGATTGAAATAACTCTGTTATTATTAAGCCTGTAGAAACATCGGTTTCAAATTATTTCAGGCGGCACTAATTGATACAGGGGTTACATAATGAAATAGGCTTATTTTGTGATCGATGTTATTATTTTAATTGCTACTGTTTAACATAATGGCAATTGAATTGGTAGACCTTATTAGGATGATAAAGTATATATGGTGGTACAAATATCATCTAATGATCAGAGGTCCAATTCTCATAATAAAACCAGTCCAGTATACAGTACCGGTATAACCTCAGTGTCATCATTACAAATGGTATTCTCCTAAATTAAATAAATGTCAAAGGAAAACAAAAATAGCTTTCACATTTTGTGGTTTATTATAGGTATCAGATTGGAATTCTATTTTGAACAGTTTTTATTATGAAAATTTAATCTTAGATTGGCATCACGACGTGCCTAACCATTTGTCAGCACAACAAAGTAACTTCAACTAAACATCGTATTACTTTAGTAGCAGCCTGGTGTCTAGAACTGTGTCTGGGTAGACGCCAATAGAGTCGCTCCTAATATGTGGAACCTTTTCTTTTTTTTACGTGGAGGTAAGCATTGACGCATTCCCCTCCGTGGGGGCGGGCGCAGGGGCTATTTTGGACTCAGTGGGGTAAAAGAAAGATGTTGAAACGATGAAAATGGACTTCCCGGAATACCGACTAAACCTACCACAGTGTTCCGCGACAAAACCGCTATCGACAGAGCCGCGCAAATCACTTGCATATGCGGTCGCGACCCCGCCAAGGTTTCGCCGTATGTAACGGCAGGCCACTACATAATGAGACTTACCCTATAGGCACTCACTCACAAAACCCTACTGTCCCCCCCCTAGAGGGGAGACGGATTTGACGCAGAGGCGCGCGTAGGAACACGCACGCCGCCTCTCGGACCTGGTGCTGATTGGATGGCGGGCAGGCCCACGAAGCCCACCACACCCAGGTCAAGCCTCAGGGTGGCAGGAGGTCGTCTCGCGCCCTCCGACGCCCGGCTCTTCCTAATATGTGAGGCCTATTAGGCGTGGCGCTATGTTTCTGTAAAATATTTACATAACATGATACCCGCGAATTGTCATAAATAATAATATGTATAATAGCAGATCTGTATATAAACTGTCCCACTACTGGGCACGACCCTCTTTCTACTGTAAGAAGTTAGGCTATCCATCACGCTGGTCCATCACGCTGGTCCATCACGCTGGTCCATCACGCTGGTCCATCACGCTGGTCCAGTGCAGGTTGGCATATTTCACGTATCTACGAGATCAATATGAAAAGCTCACAATCTTGTAGGTTTCCTCACAATGTTTTCCCTCACCGTTACAGTGAATGATAATTAACAAATTAATATGCACATAACTTCGAAAAGTCAGTGATGTGTACCTTAAGATCGAACTCGATATCTCTGCGCAGTAGTCTATCAGTCTCTCACTAGGCTATCGCCGCACTTTGATCTAAATACCTGTGTAAATAACTACCTATAATAATAGCCAAAACAATCCGGTCTCAAACACTTAATGGATCGAGTAGTATTATCCATTAAGTTTTACCAAAGCACTGGTCCATGTAATTTCAGAGCTGAGAAACAAAACCACCAAACATGTTTCTAAATGTTTTTGTACAGTACACTCAATTAGGCGACAGTCACCAAGCGTGCAGCGACTATACGAGTACTGTTCCAGTTCTTCGAAGTCTTTCTATTCCTCTTTTTAAACACTCCATACAAATTCACGTCGAGGTGTAGTTACATTTTCTGTTAGCGGGCTATTGGAAAATCCAGAACCAAAATTAGTTTTATGTGTCCAAAATTATAATTATAGATTTATTAATTGTTTACGTAATATAATGATTGCAAAGAGAGGAACCCACCACACTCTCTAGTATTCCCCAACCAACTATTTATAAATGCGAATATGAGTTTGTTTGTTTCGCTTTCACACCTTACTTACTTGGTTAATCATCATAAAATTTGGCATACATGTTGTCAGGGGTACAGAAAAGGATTATACTGTACCATTGGCTAGAAAAGAAAGTAGTATACCCGAGAGATAGAAATTGACTGACAAAATCTTTATTAATAAAGCAATCAAAGCTATAGCTTTCTTTTCAACTCGAGAAACTCGGTATCGTTAAATTATCATTTCTCGAGTAATGCACAGCCGCGTTTTGAAATTCGAGCGTACTCTCAACTTGCAGTAAATTTCCGCTTCGAACACAAAATATGCGTCGCCACGACTTTCATCCCTGCGCGTGGCATCTTCAGGACAGTTTGGGAACAATGTGAAAGTTTTAGTTTTCTGCCAGTGAGAAGATTTGAATAACTTTATTTATTTCATTCTTTTAACTTTTAACCGTGGTATTTAATTTAATTCTCATGTCTTTCAAGTGATAATATTATAACATATTGTTTCCAGTCCAGTAGTATATTTTAAAACCTATTGATAACTGTAAATTGCCTTCTTCTATTAATTTTGCCAACATGAAAATATTAAATTCAATATGGTGTTTTCTTATTATAAATAAACCATATTACCACATTTCTTCAACCATTACAAAGATTACCTTAAGAGCTGGTTTATTTAAGATAAGCAAAATATACGTTATATATTTCCTTTTGTATTTGATACGTATGTTTCCTCAATATCACATAATTACACAGCTGTATAAAGCCGTGTGGTTACAAAATAGTTGCTGATAACAATTAGTATAATGACGTCGTGTTTCATGTTTTTATAAACGTATCCTATCTAAACTACTTGTTTTATGTTGATTAACGTTACAGTACAGGTATTTGCCAACTCTACAATACAATAGACGTTGATTCAGTAAACATTTTGTATGTGTTGTTTGCCTATAATTGGTTGTATAGTTAATAATAATAATAATATTCTACCACATACACACAACACCATCTAGCCCAAACTAAGCAGAGCTTGTACTATGGGTACTAGACAATGGATAAACATACATATATACTTTTTTTTTGTAAATACATACATATTATACATAGAAACACCCAGACCAAGACAAACATCCATGTTCATGCACACAAATGTTTGACTTGTGCGGGAATCGAACCCGCGACCTCAGGCGTGGCAGTTAGATTTAAGACACAAATTGTTCCTTGTATTATATCTGTTACAACTGTTGGTAAACCTTAATTAAATAAATAAATGAATAAACCCTGCATATCTCGAAATGTGTCCGATAGATATGGGTGCACGAATGGCTCATTGTTTTAGTTGTCTCATGCCACTGCTAGTATGTTCGTTTCCCAAACGGGACAAATATTTGGTACCTATACCCGTGGTACAACTAGTTGGATATAATTCCACCGTTGTACTACGGGTCATAATTATAAATAGCAAAAAAATATATGTTAAAACAGTTGAACCATGGATAACTTTACTTCCTCGTGGTACAACCAGTTGAACATCGCAGTTGTACCACGGATCGGGAGCGGCGCGCGTGTTTGCTGTTTTTTAATAAGCATACATAGATTCACGCCTGTTTCCCAGAGGAATAGGCAGAGACTACGGATTTACATTTGCTACGATCCTGACACACTTCTCTGGCATCATTAACTTTCATCATATTCCTCATACACGCCCGTCGGTTCAAGGTACTCTTAACTTGGCCTTTATCCAGAACGCCTCCGATCTGGTCAAGAAACGTACGCCTAGATCTTCCTCTTGCGACTGTTCCATTTACACTAGCCATATAAACTTTCTTAGTCAGTCTTTCCTCGTTCATTCTTTCTACATGCCCAAACCAGCTTAACATACCTTTTTCTATTCTTGTCAATATATCCACTTTCATGCCACATCTCTCTCTAATCACACTATTCATTATTCTATCTTTCAGAGTCACACCACTTTATTTAATAAACAACATTTTATTAAGTGTGGAGTTATAAAAAGTAATCACGTAATCTTGATTGCAACTATAATTTTAGTTAGTAATCAAAATTTTTAACTACTTTTACGATAACTTCATGTAATCAGTTATTATTATTACTAAATACTATATGTAATCGTAGTTGGTAATCAGTAGTTAGATTACATATTGCCCAACACTGTCATACTCTTATTCTTTTTAAGTAAAACACTACAGCACTAAGTATTATTCTTCCTGTTTGTCACATTTATCTTCAAAATGCATCGCAAAAACTGAACATTAAGATAAGCGCTGCCATTATTAGAACCTGTTGACCTTGACAAAGGGGTGTGTTTGGTCAAATAGCAACCCGATGCTATATAAAGAAGTGACTACGCAATAGTTAGATGTGTATATAGATAGTTTGGGAGAGAGACTGCACTACGTGCGCGCAAACCATATTCTTCATACTTCTCTCTCTCTTTTCTCTTATACATGATTAATATTATGGTTATTTTATTTTATAGCTACAACTATCCTTTATATAACTACATATATTATTTAGTTGCACTTATACTGCATCTAAATAATATTATCCTTTATTTTGTACTGGTACTGATAATTCATATTATAATTGTCAGCTTGTTAACTGAATTTTAACTTCTTTTTCTTGTGGTCCCGAAATACCACTACAAAAAATTATTTCATTTATAGGTGAAATCCGGGACCACGGTCCCGGACCCAAAAGCCCCCGAGTCACTAAAAATATAAACGCAAGTCAACTAAATTAGTAACAGCCAATCAAATCATTTGACGTGTGTTTAATTTTCACATCATTTATTAGCTTTTCAGAAACTGGATGGTATTGAGCTTTCACTTTTCTTAGGCTTGAGTAAACGGTTTACTGGATCCAAAACCGATGGTGAATTTCAACCATATTCACTAACGAAATTTGGAGATCGTGGAGCAAGTCTATTACTATTTATTGGGCACGTTGCCAGATTCTGCGTTATTGAGTCTTTCAAGAAACTTTTTGCCTTGAAATTCTCAGTACAATAACACTTTAATTAATCCAGAAATTAAACCCGAGACCTTTTGGTTGACCGCAGATATAAGCATAAACTCAAACTACGGTACCAACGAGTAGTCAACTAAGAAATATAATTATATACCTGATTGAAAGTTTGTATAAATCAAATACGAAAAATCTTTCATATTTTGTATCGGGTGTATATTAGCTATTTCCAAGAGCTGTAATGATATGTGATATAACAAAAACGTGTTATGTTATATCGTATCTTGTGTTGACGTGACTTGCAGATTGAAGGTGTAAATTCCAATCGGTGCTTCTTCTCGGTTCGTAAACATTTTACAGCCAGACATTACTTGGATATATAGCTGCATTTTATAGTCTCACACCTGGGTGTGATGCTGGGACGAGACAACGAAATACCGTTGAGTTGTAATGTCATATGTCACGTTAGCCATGGTGGTTTTTTAAGCAAACATCGTTATTGTGATTTGTTTAAAGACATGGGAAGAAACATGGCTGAAAAAATTATATTGGCGTTGTCAAAATGATGGTACGAAATAAAAAGTAAGTTAGTAGTAGTTCTTATTTGCATTAGAAGTGGTAGCAAGCTTAACCTATCATTGAACGTGAGTTTCATTTTCACATCATTTATTAGCTTTTCAGAAGCATCGCGATGAAAAAACAGAAAAACGTACGTAGACAACACTGTTAAATGGCTCAATTTTATAAAACCTATTTTGCATGCATGCGCGAGATGAAGAAAGTGTTACCGTGTGCATAGCATTATCTCGTTCTCACGTATGTAATGAGAATTCTTGGTGAAGCACCAGGTCGTTTAAGGGGTACGTATTACAATACCGAAATTTCATAATAACTATGACTGAAATACCGACGTCCATAACAATGAAATTCTAAATACCGAAAGTTTTAAATGCCGATAGCCGTTATATCGAAACATAAAATACCGATGTCCAAAAGCCCGAAAGGATGAAATCCCGAATGGAATTCCTCAGTTCTATGCTAGAACTAATGGGAGTTCTTGTCGGAGCCCGGCTTAGCGGGGCTCCTATTTCTGGGTGGGTTTACAAAAGAGAACCTAACACAACCTACCGCTTCCGAGTCGGAATCGTACGGATGACTTCGGGAGATGGATCTTCGGGATTTTAACCTTTCGGGCAAATCAATTTTCAGGATTTAAAATTTTCGGCCAAACAATCATTCGGCGTTTAATTTTTCGGGATTAGTTCCATAGGTATTTTAAAATACAGTCTTTTAAATTTCGGTATTGTAATACGTACCCCGTATAAGTAATAACGCGTCAAGGCCACATTTCAGTTACATAATTTCCTTAACTATTATGTAAATATTTGTACTTAATTTATAGGGCTCTCCTCACACTGAATTGCGGTGCTTATCTTAATTAATAGTTTGCGTAAATCATGACGTGTGCACAAGCAACAAAGGGTGTGGCAGCTAATAAATTCATAAGCTGTTTTCCCCTTTTTCGCGGCATTGATGATTTTAAGCTCGATTTTTCATTGTTTATTACATTAAGTAAGTAGGAGTCAAACAGAGCATTAGAATAGCAAAGTATTCATTCCATCCTATCCGTTATAAATTGAAGTGCTAGGCATTTGTCGATGTAGCAATATCCATTGATTCATTGCCAAAGTCGTCAATTCTTTCAATTAATATCATAATTATATACACTCTTTTATATACACTCTTTTATTTTATAAAGTTTGTGAACATTCTTCTTGATCTAAATATATTACTTTTCCTTTTATTTTGCAGAAAATAATACGAAATAATTATCTAGTTTAGCGCACTAAGTAACGTAGTTAAAGCTGTTGTAACTTTTGGTAAAATTACAGTTTTAGTTTCATGTTATTTGGGAAATTGAATTTTCCTTAATTTCCGCTTTGGCCTAATTTGTATTCGGTCTACAAAATTAGCCATTTAGTAACTAGCAAAACTACCTAATTGTGTAGGATAATGGCATATTAAACTGTACTACAACGAATATTTGCTAATAACTGTGTCCTGAAACTGGTACTGCCAAAATACTACTTCATTACATCTAACAAAGAGACACGGCTAAAACAATAAAACAATAGGCAAATGTGTTTTTTTATATTTCTAGTAAATTGAACATAACTTCTAGTAATATAAAAAAAATATATTAGATTGTCAAGCTAAAATAATATATATATATTTTTTTAATGGGTTTTCATTATTCAGAAGAATTTTTATGTTAGGAGTGGATTAGTATCGGTAGTGCAATGGGTGTTTTTTAATTCGAGCTTACAACCTCTTTATCGCAAGTTGCATACATTGTCCATTGGGAGATGGCACTTTAAAGCCCCACTATAGTTACTACATTATTATGTTTATTTGGGACCTACCTATGTATGTACTACCTAAACTCCGACCTGCTACAAAGATTTTTTTTACAGAAAATCTAATAACTATTTTCCTGATCAGAAATTTAATCTCCTCACGCTCACTTGCAAACATAAGTGCAAACTTTTGCCACGTGATGCCAAGGCGGCCATTATTTTTACTTCTTATTATTTGTAATAATACAGTCTTAATAATATTGCAATTCAAATCACTGCTTGTTTCCACGACCTCGACAAAGTCGTATACACTATTTGAGAGATGGCGCCAAGCATTGTCATAGATGCTTTAATAGAGCCAAAACTTCTATTCCTAAGATAACGTTATTTATTTTATGCGAGCGAATGCTTGGGTATACCAAGGATTCGCTCGCGTAAATGTAGGTTAGGTTACATTAGTAACAATACTTTATTCTGGATAAAATGACCCTATGTCTTTTACTGTTCCCCTGACAATGTGTATGCGAAATTTTATGATGCTCGGTCGATTAGTTACGGTGTGAAAGCGTTACAAACAAACAAACTCATATTCGCATTTATAATATCATAGTTATGATTATTCTCTCCACCGGACACTGGTATTTCCAGTCTAAGTGCTAATACTCAGTAAGTATTTCATATCGGTATGGTTAAATAATCTATTAGTATATCCATTATAATAGTAGTAGTATACAATTGAATAAGCAAATAACACATACACTTGAATAAGCCAGCTCGCCATTTGCCGCCAATTGCTTTAGTTACATGATGCTGACCCTCGTCATCGTACCGCAGCATTTTATTTATGGCGATATATGTAATTAACTCGGACACCTGCCTACTCTTCACATGTTATATTGTGCAGGAAAATTAATTTATTATATCGTATGTCAACCCTAACCATGTTTATATAATATTATAAATTACAGAATATATGATAATTCATTAATCAAAATCTGTATTACTTTGATTAAGATAGATTGAAACAATATCTTTGTGTCAATGTACAATCACTATATCACCAAAAATTCAAACTTTCTTTTAGCATTTAGGATTGAAAAATTTTCATCCATAAACTTAACCATACCAAATATTGAACTATACATACTGGAATGCTACGAGTATGGTAAAAATGCCAGTTAACAGAATCCTAACTTAATGTTATAATCATCAAGCCAAAACAACAACAAGGCTTTACTTGCTTAACGAGACGTAGGGATGAGACAGCGACCAGTTTATTACTATGAATTAGTTCACAAATAATTTCAATAACATTTTGTCGGGTTGGATTTGAACCCAAAAATGGCTCAAGGCCTAACACCTTTTAAATGGAATAAATACAATACCACCGTTTATATAGATAAGTAGAAAACTTATTATTACTAGTTTTCTACTTAATAGTAGAAAACTTGTAATAATAAGTTTTCTACTCTATATTTTAACTTTTGCAATAATTTGCAAAAGTTAAAAACGCAGTATTTAATTATTTTTATAGGGATCTCCAAATTCATGAAATATAATTTCAGTATTTTACAACTCAGATTAACAAGGTGTTACAGCCATTATGCCATATACTACTGACTATAAAAAACTAATGATAATAACAATAATAACTTAATAATATTATAGAGATTAAATAATTTGGGCTAAGGTATATTTTTTAATATAAATCTAGATAGATTTAAATTAAAAAATATACCTTAGACAGTAGGATGCCATGATGGCGCATACACTTATACTTTGTGACTATGCAAAGCCAGTCCGTGACTAAATGCGGTTGTGGATTTATATTCTTTAATAATAATCAAAATAAGAAACAAGATACTTGTTAACATCACAAATAATCACGAGGTACCTCTACATTACTAAATTGACTTATAAGTAATACAGATCTTTGAATCCTGTATACAACAAGCAACTAGTTCCATGAGTTTTTGTCATTTAGGTAGACGTTGACGAAATAATAACACTTCCTATTCGGAAATTTGTATTTTAACGGCGCTTTTAAATTTAAGCAATGGTAAATTAATTATATTAATAGGTAGTATATTAAAAAAAGGTGTACCGAGTCCCGCAAATGTATTGTGAACTTTATGTAAACGATGATATGGGCCTACTAACTTAATCGTATTTCTAGTGTTTACGTTATAGATATCACTATTCTTATTATAAAAATGAATATTATGTTTAATAAACATAATGTTAGCAAATATATATTGCGATGCAACAGTAAGTATGCCTATTTCTTTAAATCGATCTTTCAGGGAAACTCGTGGTCCTAAATTAAAAATATTACGTACTGCACGCTTTTCAAGAATAAAAACTGTCTCGATATCAGCTGCCTTGCCCCACAATAATATACCGTAGGACATGATCACATGACACTGTGAAAGTAACTGAATTAATTAATGTACTAATATTGCAGTATCTACATTAGTAAGCTGTCTTACTTTCCAAATTGCGTATGCGGCTGAGTTAAGTTTCCCTGCATGACACGATATTTGAGCGCCCTACTGAACTTTCTGATCTAAAGTTAATCCTAAAAAAACTGTAGATTGAACTAATGGAATAATTTCATCATTTAAATTTATATTCACGTTAGGACTCTACATTTGGCAATGTAAACTTGATACATTTAGTTGTTTTAGAGTTTAGTAGTAAATAATTCATCGTAAACCAGTCCAGGACTTGCGCGAGTGAATCATTAACAACACTTAAATTTAGTGCTTTAGGGTCTACTTTAAAAAAAAGGGATGTGTCATCCGCAAATAAAACAATGTCACACAAATCCTGTACAGAGAACGGCAAATCATTTACGTACACTAAAAACAGAAAGGGTCCTAAAATTGAGCCCTATAGCACGCCCATTGTGACTGGTAATCCAGAAGATCGACTTCAGTTGATATCAACGTGTTGTAGCCTATCACTTAGGCAGAAATCAACTAAGTCAAGTGCAGTATCTCGGATGCCATAATGCCTGAGTTTTCGCAACAGCGTATGATGGTCAACGCAGTCAAAGGCTTTAGAGAGATCACATAATACAATGCCAATGACATCTTGCGAATTTTCCCAGGCACTGAATATTTGTTTTAAAAGCGTAACACCCGCATCTATCGTAGAACAGCCCTTCCTAAAACAATGCATGTACCGTATTTATCACGCACTTAGGTACGATGACTCTTTTCACATTAATAAGAGGCGGCCCGTACCTAGCAGTATATAGGTCTAGTATTATATTAACTGTAGTATAGGTACGATGTCTTGCAATTTTTATTAAATGAGGCATTATTATCAATCGATTTAAGTATGTATGTTACCGTAGAAAAGATATAGTAATAACATCCAAATACTTACCTATTAACATTTTTACAGAACTGCATTGTTCGTATTATTACAGAAGTAAACATCTTCGCCTTATATTATATTCTGATTCACAAAATGAGAAAATTATTCGGCGTTTATTCATCGTCTACTATGTATATATGCAATCTAAAAGAACGACAAATTATTATGTTCCTACATCTATTTCATTTCTGTAGGCTTCATTTTTTATTTTTGTATCGTTCATTTTAACACTTCCAACACAACAATAAAAAAATATGAATTATCATATTAGTGGTAGAGATACTTTTAGATTGGAATAACCAACCTTTGTGAAACACCAACGTACACTGGCATAAGCATATTATGTTATTACTATGGTCCCGTCAATCATTGACCTTGGGAAGAAGTCCCTAGGGAGAATACGCCCGAGAATCGCATACTGTTAGTAGCACTCAAGGCCATTAGCATCAACCGCTATTAGTGTTCCCTCGACACTAGCTTACATGTACACTGATAGATTTGTGTGTTAATGTGATATATTGTAACGATAGTGTGGTCTGATTTTACGGCAATTAGTATATTATAATGTGTGAACTTACGTACTTATGAAAATATGAACACGCGTCATATATTAAAATATGATAGTCTATAAACTAGAGAATAAATTGCAGTATAAATGAGATCTATTTATATTCTATTCTAACCATTGTTGTCGTTATAAGTCTCATCAAACATTTCAAACAATAGTGATGAATTTGATCCAACCATGTCTGCAAAACATTGAAGTCCATATTTGAATTCTGTTCAGAAGATACCATTTATTGCACGACATGCCCAAATAAATTTATTTCATGGTATGTTATGGCAAATTCTAAGTCATTTCATTTTAAAGTAGTCAGTAGTAGCAAGGATATTAACCTTCTATGACAATGATAACACGTAATAATCCCTTTAAAAAATTAAAAGCAAATTATTACGTGTTATCACGTAGCTGTTTGTATATACGCAAGGATTTCTTCCTGTAAACGAAATTTTACCTCTAAAAGCTAGCGAAAACTGTGTAAAAATAGTTGGCACACAAAGTTAGTCACTTTGCCTTCAGTTTTCTTCCCCTCATATGGAGTTGTTTGCAACAAATTGACTAAATTGCCTAAGTATAGCCTAAATTGCCTAGTCTCTTGAAACTGACGGGTATAACAAAGTCACGGATCATAACTTTGAAATTGATAAACTAGGAAGAGCTACCTCAATTCGAGTTACAATAAATGCCACTAGATGCAGGCACTATATTACCAACAGAATTAATACTTGACTGTCAATATTAATTCACGTAACTACATTTATCTTTTAAACATTAAATTATTTACTGCACAAAGGATATTGTGATCACCTTGTCACTATGCCCCTCTTAATATCATAGTCTCGATCCCCACACAAGACACGTTTGTTTAATATACAAGTAACTATTCCAAATCTGGTTGCTCTTTGTATTCTTCGAATGTATGCATAGAGTTCCTCTTGATGCGATAAGTCTTCTTTAAAATGTCAGCATTACTACATCAAGAAATAATGTTAAATGTACTTATTGTCCGTATGTCGGCATCCGTACGCTGATGGATGAAATAATTAAGAAATAAATTATACTCAAAATTTTAATAAATCTAAATCCGAATATTATTCAATAGGAATACCGATTACTACGAATATAAAATAATACTATTTAGACATACATTTACCATTTATTATCTCATATTTAACTTCATATTTTAAAATGATATATTGTACGAACCTCCATATTTTTGTTTAAAAGGGTCACTTATCATTTACATCATTGCGAAAACATTTTAAATGGCCTCATGACTTAACCAGAGGGTAGGTGCGTAATAAAGCAGACGCGCAAAGATAAGCGCTTGCTCCGCAGTTGGGTGTCATCAGTAAAAATTGTTTTCGTTGCAGCAGCTTTTTATGACTAAATTCACCTAATGTTCAATTTTGTACTATTTGAAAGAAGCTCACTAGGATGTTAGCTCTATTTTTTACATATTCATTAATCATAACTATAATACTTAATACATTGATCGTAGTCACGGGTTGACTGCCAGTTAGTCAATGAACCCGTCACCACGATCATATATTAAGTATTATAGTTATGAGTAATGAATATGTATATTATAGAGACTAGTATCTACATAATATAAGGTTTAATATAAAGGTCTAGAGTTTACACACATTCAGGTCAATTTGTTGATCACCTATTTTTGGCCTACGTCCAGCTTACACTCAACCCGCCGCAGAGTGGTGCAATCTGCACGCTACGAAGTTATGTGCTACGCATACCTACAATAATAGCTACGAGCATCTACGCCCTACAGTACGGTCACTGTCGGTATTTAATATTTAAGGTTTAGGCTTGGACACGATGAAAGTTTAACTTGCGCATGTAGCATCCGCGAGTAGTTGGCGCGTGTAGCTTACGACAGGTACTTGCGCGTGATAAACGTGCGGATCATTTGACTCCGGTCGCTTGTTTACACGGGTTGTTTACACGATGTGACCCACTAAGTTATGTATTAGAACTATAAATCTATAATTTACATAAACAAGTATAAGTACTTTTTGTCTTAATATAGTTTTTAGTCTAGTAATATCAATCACAGTTCAATCATGAAAGATTATATACTTCTGTTATCGCATAGATACACAGCATGTTGCACGGACGGCGTAGAGGTCGAACGGTTACCTGCCAGCGGCTGACGTGTCACTTCGAATTTTGTGCATTCGAATCGCACACTAGGTAATAAAAATAATTTTATCGAGTAATATTTGTGCAATATTCTGAATCTGGGTATATTTTACAGACATTAAAACAATAGATACAAATTCTACTAAGAATCAAAAAAACAACTATTTGTTGATCACGCATGTGTTTATTCCATATGAATGACAAAAATAGATGCTAGATTACTAATATTGTCCTCAACTGCAAGAGAACTATAAAACCTAGTGAAATAATTAGCTTTACTGGAAAACCAATATAGGGCCAGTCCAAACAAAACACGTCACGTTTAATTAATAGTGAAATGGAAATCAGACTGCCTTGGTAGCGCAGTGGTAGTGAATGCTTTGGCTATGTCGTGGGTTCAATTCCCGGGCCCAAGAAAAGAGTTATTAGGTTTTTCTTTTAATGAATTCTTAGTAGTAACAGAGTTAGAATGAAGTTCAATCTGTGCCCGGTATGACAATAGGTTAGCTCCCTATTACGTAGGACCTAAAATCATTGTTGTCGAAATGTGTATGTAATACGCCTACGATAGAAACATGTGACTGTGTATGTATGTATAAAATAAAAGCTCTATTGTCTATTCAAAATGCTGCTTAATAGTGAAACTTCAAAATTTGCATAACCTAGTATTAGTCATAATACCGGCTTTCATTTGCACAATGTATTTAGAGATACTAAAGCTGACATACATACATCACGTGTAAAGCTCCGTATTCAGATGGACCGTTCGTTCCCTAAGCCATGTTAATGAGGAGACTAAGTTTGTGCCTCTCCAGTGAGAAAAGATTATTGTTATGATTAAAACTAGTTAAGCTCGTAAGCTTAACTAGTTTTAATCATAACAGTAAATTTATTTACTTATTAAAATTATTATAATTTACAAATAATATTTTTAAATTTAAAACCGCACTTATTGTTACATAAACCGTTTTTAAATAACTGCCTCGGTGGTGCAGCGTTACTGAACTGACTGTAGTGACTACTGTGCATGAGGTTTCAGGTTCGATGTGAGTACGACAAGGGTAACTAAGTTTTCCTGACAAAAAAAAATCTCTTTGGCACGGAGTTCAGAGCGGTATCCAGCAGATCGCTAAATATCAACACCATTAGTTGGATCGTATGGTTGAACTAGTAATAGTCATTTATTTTCGATATGTGTCGTTCAATTGTTGGTTTTTGCGAAAATTGCCAGTTGTGGAATCAATTTTTACTACAACTGGGGCCTTAACTGCGCAAAAAGGAGACCTAAAGCTTTCTATACAACTACATAGTATTTATCTTGACGTATCATTTACTTAGATAATCTAAAGAGCACAATAACAACGAACATGACTATTTTCAATCGACAACTAGATAGAGACTTATCTTCTCCCTAGCCTTTATTATTCCCAAGTCATTTAGGGTTGGCTTTCTAGTCTAACCGGATTTGACTGGATATCAGTTTTTACACGGAGCGACTGCCATCTGACCTCCGCAACCCGAAGGCTAACGATACCCTAAGGCTAGACCAGTGTCAGGATATTACAGGACACTGACTTCCCAATAACGACTGCCATAAATGATCATTTAGCTACATTCTTATCTTATCTTATGTGGGGGCCAGTCAGTGCAGACCGGGGACACTTCGACCCAGTGGGATCTTTTGTGTTGACACTCTCCCAATAACGACTGCCATAGATTTTCATGGCAGCCGGGACCAACGGCTTAACGTGCTTTCCGAGGCATGGAGCAGGCGATAATTGTCAATCAATACGCACATAATTTCGAAAAGTCATATAACTTCCGAAAGTCAGAGGTGCGCGACGTGGGTTCGAACCCGAGACCCTCTGCATTGCAGTCTGTTGGTCTCCCCACTGAGCTATCGCTGCTACATTAGAAAATATATTTATTTATTTTATTTATTTATTTATTTGGTTAACTCACAGCATATATATGATATAATTTAGTGAAAAATTTAGATGACAGAGTTCTAATATACATGCAATATAGGCGTATGTATACCAGTATAAACTCATGACTAACATTTTCATTTTACCATTCAAAAATATCAAATGGTGTGAAGAATGTATTGCGTCAAGGACTGGCAAAATGTACGTTTATGTTAATATGTGCCTGGCACCGTGATTTTGCATAATCACCGGTTAATAACCAGCAGATATTCCGGAAAACTCGTCTCATACTGTAAACTATGTAAGTCGAATAACAATAGTCGGCTATTCGATTAAAATTATATATTAACATTAAAAGTGTCATTATTTTCGTTGTTATTATAATTATGTTATCATGGCGGTAATCAAATAGATTTAATGTTATAGTTTCTTCTTCGTTCCTGTGTGGTCAGTGGCTAGCCTCCTATCAGAGTTTCTCAAGCAGCTTGGTCGTCTTCAACTTGGTTTAGCAGCGGACGATTCAGCTCATAGATTATAATTTGGCTGGATGACAATCATATTTTTTTTACGATAACAGCGATCAACGCGGCTTTCCTAGTCTTCAAGAAACGGTATGAGTCCGACTTCTCCCTATAAATAGCGAAAGTGGACTTGAGTTTCTTGCGTGTTCTTCTCATATGTTCTACGCTCTTACTTTGCTGAATATGGGAACAAGTAAATGTTAATACGCATTAATACGTAGTTATAACTTTAACTTTCATACATATTATTTAGTGATATATAACATATTACTGATTTTTATTTTACATTTTACTGGAGACTTTTAAAAGAAATTTGACGCACAGAAAAAACACTATATTAAATTATACAAAATCTAAAAGTAAGTAAATATAAGACCGATATATTGTCATAATATATTATTTAAATGATTGTTACGTTTAATGCCTATATCGTTTCCCTTCATTCATTTTCTATTGAAAGTTTTTAAGTAAAGACAAGTTAGTGCGCCTAATGGGCTTGTCGAGGCTATTCCGCTGTTATACTGTAAGTGCATTCCAGCAGATGGATCGTAAATATGTAGTTATGACTTGTGAGTATGAAATAAAAATGTTACGAGTTCACCAACATGTTTTATATTTTATATTTCATTATTAATATTTGACGAAAACAATAAAATTAATTCAATATTGTTAAAGTAGGGTAATGTAACTCACAGCTGTATATATTATCTGAATAATATTGGATTGACTGCACAGGACAGATTTGTTATTTTTAAAAACCTTAATTCAGTAGCCGCTAATACATTTTCATAAAGTCTCCAAAATTGTTCATATAGAATGAGACTGCTATTTACAAACCCCAGTTTTGAAGATAGAATATTAAAAATATTATTTAGCGAAATTAATACTTTAGTGACTTATTATACTACATTTAACAGTTGATGACTACGACAGGACAGATAGTTAAAACCATATTAGAAACACGAGCAGTATTTTGTGCGTTGTGGTGATGACTCTGTAACAATAACATGCCAAAAGTTTAGAACAATTACTAGTTTATTATAACACGTAATGTCTCTTTACATAAATATTCGAACAATGGATTTTTTTAAAGATGTTAATCATAATAAATACATTGATAGCAACTATACAGGAGCTAGATTTACACAATTTGTATGAAATATAAAAGTGTCAGCGAAAGTGCCAAAGATGGTGTCAGGCCAATACAACAGTAATTACAACAAAAAAATATTGGCCAAGAAAAACATGCAAGAAAATAATTTCTCTTATTTACATAATATAAACTGAAACAACCAGCAACAAAGTACAATAATGTTGTCTCTTTTTATGTTCTACTATGTTATGCAGAATAAACAGGGATACCGTGAAGAGCTTAATATTATAACTGCATCTATGTATATAATCGGTTTCTATTGGATGATAGGTTCAGTTTAGAAATTCGGGTAAAACAAATATGGCAGTATCAAATGCTTGCCAATTATTTAGTGGCAAATCGAGTGAACCGGCTCACTCGGGAATGTACCACACTCTTACAAGTAACTAGCACAAGAGTATTAAAACTGACTACATGAATCATGGCGTAGTGGTTTAAGAGGTTTGATTCCCACATAAGATAAAATTATGTGAACTATACATAGCTGTTTCGAATCAAGATATTCTTTATGGCCTTTGTTTGAATGTTTGTAAAGTCACCCGTGACACAGGAATTATTCCTAGTGCGATAATTGTATTTAGAAAAACTGTTACTGTGATTTAACTGAAGACTAACAGTGCCGAAGGCAAACCTACTGTTTTTTTATTATTAAGACATACTATACTTGGACTAAACTGTACATGTAAAATATCAATTCATTCAGATTTTTCATTGAAAATCATCTACCAGTAAAATATACAAAGATACAAAAATACTAAATATTAAACAATTATACACTTATAAAACATGCATACTGATAAAGAAAATCATCACAAAAACAATACACTCACAACTAGAATTCAGTACAAAATCACACACATACCACACACGACAACGACACAAACTACAACTAACAACACCCAGAACTGACTATGGAAAAAAGAACATATTATACGAAGGAGCACAACTGTACAACAAATTACCAGATGAAATAAGAAACACTACAACCCTATCATTGTATAAAAAAACTTTTACTGGATTTTGTCACAAAAAATTATTAATCTATCATCTCTTACCTTAACGTAACTCAGACTGTATTTTATAGAACACACTAACATTATATAGAATCTCAATATAAGTGAACTGTAGCTGTTCTTTTTGAGAATAAATGAATCTTTAACCCGAAAATAATTTTAAAATAGGTTGTATGAAAAACACAACATTACTATTTTGTCTATACACAATGTAATTTTGTAGGTGAAGACTCATAATAATAAAATTGAAACCGACTGTATGTGCTGTAGTTTACACAGAATTGGGGCTAGCATATGCAAGTTTTCTTTAAGATCTACATAAACCTCAAATACAATGAACAGCTTACTTGTGTGACGGTAATCAGAATGATATACGCATTCAGGGCTTACTATTCAGTATGCATTATTTACTCAAAGTCCGCATCTGTGCCAATCTCTCTCTACTTCTGCTTGAACGCGTCTTATCTTCGTTTACAATGTAGGAAAGTGTTACATTTCTTATTCTAGTTGCATGAACACTATTTGCTTGCGATATTTCTTTAACAATGTATGCGAATGCAAGATTTTGTTGTGGATGGTGTGTCACTAAAGTACTTTTTTAAGTAATAGTAATAATTTATATTCATGTTTCGTACTTATCTACCATTAGCTAAAATTAAAGCTTAAAAAGGATTTTGTCTGTTTGTCTGTGAACTAATCATCGCAATGACTGCAGCTACTTGGATGTGGTTTTTGATGAGCTTCGAATTTAAATAAGCTTGGTTTAAAGTTTAGTATATAAGAAGATCAATTATGCGCTAGATATGGTTTAATGTTGAATTTTAAATTTTTAGTAGGAGTTTAAAGTCTATGCAGCCCGTTATTGAGTTGGACTAAAACTATAGATGGCGAATTGTGGACCACCCTTTAGGGTATATAGTGAGGCTATTTATGGATGGTGACTTTTGGGCATGCTAATGCCATGTCTGTATTTGTATGGCAATGTCCGACTAACAAAATGATAAGCTTTTAATAACTGATATTACATGTAATATACAGTTTTTGGAATGTATAAGATATAAATTCCGAACATTGTATATACACACATTGGAAAACAAATTTGAAAATTAAAGTAATGTTTGAGTATACAAAATTTTTTTTTTGCTTGGCTTTGGTACCTCTTATTAATCACCAATACATAACGACCGTAATGTATGACCACACATTATTGTTACACGCTGTATAATTATTATTCCAAAGTATGTATATACTAATTACTACATTATTTCATTCAAGTCAATTTATTTAATGTAATCTAGGTGGCACATTATTTTGATATTCTCTGCCATATACCAAATATGAGAGTTCCTAAGCAATGTTCATATCAACCACACACATTACCTACCAACAGTCAACCTTTGTATTACTGACACGAGAATGTAGGAATTTCCAAAGTAAGGTAAGGTAACTTCTCCACAAGTTCTACTAACAGTATTGTAGTCAGGTGGTATGCTTAATTAAAAAAGTTTTTCATCTCAGCGAAATTTAATTCTTAAGCTTGCCAACAATTTCAGTGTTTCCAAAAACTTATATTTAGTTTGAACCGTTTTCATTCTAAAAATTCTAACTTAAATTATAGAGTTAATGTGTGATTACATCTTTATACATTGTTATTCAGATTAAGAAAATCAAAAATTTCTTGAATTTTATTTACTTAATGATATTATCATTCCTCTATACACCAATAGCAACACAGTTGCTAATCAGATGTACTTTTTTATAGTTAATTCTCGCATTTCGCGAAAGAATTTACAAGCAGTCAAATAACGGACAAACAAATGAACACCTAGATTTTTATCTAGTATGAGTGGATCACACAATTTTTCTGTCCCGAGTGTGTATCAATCCATTTATTTGATGTTCTATATTAGCTACCCAGTTACAGGCTTGCCCAGGTTAAAATTAATCTAACACTGTATTTGCCATAATCTTTCGAAATAAACTTACTATCTAATTTTACTTATACAATCGTTTTCATTGTGATCTTTTACAGTATTTCGAATGGCAACAAGGTAGTAAGTATCAAAATTTAATATTCAGCATACGAGCCTCGTAAACCTTTTTTATTGGCAGTAACCGGCATTTCTCTGCACAAATCGTTCGTTAATACTTCATCCCGGAGTATTCATGGCACTTTATATTGAATGGTTTTGAATTTTCACTACTTTACACAAAACAATAATATAGTGCTGTTGTAGCGTGTGCCAGTTTTATTTAACAACACCCAAACTGGAGGCCCTGTGTTGCAAAGGTA
The DNA here is from genome assembly GCA_963564715.1 of Catocala sponsa. NCBI lineage: Eukaryota > Metazoa > Arthropoda > Insecta > Lepidoptera > Erebidae > Catocala > Catocala sponsa. The sequence goes on along the minus strand of OY751345.1, from coordinate 9,256,509 downwards.
TTTACATATTATATAAAATTAATGGATATCACCTAAAAAATGCATACACAGTGTTCAAAATTTACAGTCAAAAAATGAAGTAGCTAAACATTTAACAAATTTGCAAAAGGTTACTTAGCTTTTGAAATACACTTGAGAGCAATAAAATCGCACACGTTGACTTTTTGTTGTTAAAGCAGTTTTTTTCATAAATGTGAATACATATTAAAATAAAACTTACACTATTTGAATGTTTACTTCAGTACCTTTCTAATGATATCAAATACAGTGTAAAAAAAGTACCCATAGGGAGTTTTAGGGCACAAAACCCAACATACGGATAAAATTACCCAATTTAGCTTAACAAAGAATAAAAATAAAACTCAAAATGCTTGATCAAATTGTTTTTTAATAAGGTGTATTCCCTCCCCTAGCCTTGATTACAGCTCTTAATCGGTTTTTCATGGACCGTATTAATTTCACCATGAAATCTTGTGGTATGGCGTTCCACTCCTCTTCAATGGCAAGTTGAAGCTCTTGGAGGCGCGTAGGAGCAGGGCTTCTTGCTCGAACTCTTCTTTTTAGCTCATCCCAGACATGCTCAATCGGATTGAGATCAGGACTACGAGCTGGCCACTCCATCGCGGTGATTCCAACATCTTCCATGTAGTCGCAAACTGTTCTAGCGACATGCGGTCTGGCGTTGTCGTGCATTAAGAGAAAATCTCCCATAAGCCACGCAAGCGGCCTCACATGTTCTTCGAGCACTTCTTCGACGTATCGTGCAGCCGTCAAACTTCTCGATCTCGGGCCGGTATTCGCCGTAGTGATGAATACAATGTCAGTTTTAGTGTCCAACATTATGCCACCCCAAAACATACACGATCCACCTCCAAAAGCCACACGTTCGCTTATGCAGCATTGTGAAAATCGCTCTGATGACCTTCTGTAGACCCTAGAGCGTCCATCATGACCATGTAAAGTCATTCTGCACTCATCAGAGAACATAACAGCCCGCCATTGGTCATACGTCCAATTTAAATGTTCCCTAGCAAATTGTAGCCGGGCTTGTCGGTGAGCTGTGGTCAATTTGGGACCATTTGCTGGGCGATGTGAAGTCATTCCTGCTTCACCTAGTCTTCTTCGAACTGTCCACCGACTTATACTGACATTGCGAACTTCTCGAAGCTGTTGTCCCAGTTGAACCGCGTTCAGTTGCCGATTTCTCAAAGACCTTGTCACAAGAAAGCGGTCATCACGCTCTGATGTTGTGCGTCGCCGGCCAGATCCTGGTCGCCGAATGTAGCCACCGGTCTCTTGGAACCTCTGGTATACACGACGAACAGAGTAGCGGCTCAAATTTAGCCGTCGAGCAACTTCACTTTGGTTATGGCCTGCTTCGAGCAAGGCAATAACTTGAGCGGCTTCTGCGGGCGTGGTATCCATATTTTTCCAGTAAATCCGTATGCTTCCAGTAGAGATGTTATCACGTTGACCTTCGGTATGCAACTGAATAAAAATTCCAATAAACTGACCTTTTTATACCTGCGGCTAAGGGTGCAAGTAGTGACAACGCAAACGCGTGAATTTGGGGAATTCGGTGTACGGTCGGTTTTTGTAAGTTACGTGAAGGTCAATGATTTTAATTTTATGTTTTTGTAAAGCTAAGCTTGTATGCTTTAATTTTGTCTAATGATTTTTACTCAATATCTTTCGATTTTAGAAAACAATCAGTAATAAACCAAATTACAAGGGGTGTGCGATTTTATTGCTCTCAAGTGTAGTATGATATACTATATTGAATAGAACGAGTTGTTTTGATCATCGATGAAATTGAGCCTTACTTTTGTAGATATGTTTTACAGTACAGTGTTATTGATGTTACAGTTACCAACTACTGATTATAAAATAGCTTATAAGAAAACGATAATAAACAATTTTTAATTTATTTATTTTAATTTAATTAAATTTTTTAATTTACTTGATGTTTATTGTTCAGTTAAAAGTTGTACTTATCGTAATTAATATAATAAATAAAACTTTTAATGAACTATTTCATGAAATAAATTGGCAATTGAGCCAATTCGATAGAAAAATTTAACATCAGACTTACAGAAAATCAATATGAAAATGTAATAGTTTTACGATAGGTATTAAACGAAGAATACTGCAAAATGTTGTACTTACAGGTTTCTACGGAATCGGCTAGGGATACAGATATAAGGAACTCGTATTCTTGGCACACTTAGCTCTTGTACCACAGCTTTAAGGAAGTATTCCCTGAGGATCCGTATATGGCGTACGTTATTCCATCCACAAAGCTTTACCTTTTATGAAATCAAATGGAAATATTGCGTGTGTGTGTCTTTGTAACCCGTTATGTAAGAAAATATTGTTTTGAGTGTGTTTCTTGTCTTATTTTACATACTTATAGACTGATGGTTATACTATATATTTGTTGAGCAAAGTTTATAATTATAGTCGACTAATAGACTTGGAACGTAGATTTACCATCATACCATATATTCGACTAATAGACTTTGGAGTGTAGAGTTGGTAGAAGTACCATAATATATCATCTACATCATCATCATCATCATCAGGCTACAATAGTCCACTGCTGGACATAGCCCTCCCCCAAAGAGCGCCATAGCGCCCTGTCTTCAGCTTGCCGCACCCAGCATCTGCCTGCAGTCTTTCGCAGATCGTCATCCCACCTGGTCGGAGGGCGGACTAATATATAAGTAAGAAAATTAATGGATCAAATAGATGTAGGAACAATTTACATGCGTGACGTCATATGATTCAGTAAATGAATTCAACATCTCTCTACATGGCATTGGCAATGGTTTTAGGTGCTCAATTTCCATGTTACAGTTATCATTACTGGTAGTTGCCCAATAGACGAAATTCACCCGTAATACATAAATTACTTTTTGAAAAATTAGTTTGGCGGTGCTCTTTCTGAATATAAACTTCAACTATGTCAAATCTCCTATTTTGATGAGTGTGAGATTTAGCATAGTTCAACTTCCACTTACGCGAATTGAGATTTACCTAGATTTCAGTTACTAATTCAGATTCACCCCGACATATTTAAGATACGCATAGGAGAATATATGAATAAAGTTTCATCTGAACGTGAAAAAAGCTTCTCATTTGTTTGTACTAGCATAAGTGTCACAACATTGAATAATTTGAAGTACTTATCACTTTTACTGCTGTAAAGTTTGCGATTCGAGGACATGTCGTGAATAAACGCGAAATTTATTCAAGAGGAGCGCAGAGTCAGTGATGCAACAAAGTTTAGCAATTTATGGCTCGACTACGTGCGGCAGTGGAGCGTGGCGTGTCCTTATTAAAAATACATAACTAGCATGAGAAAGCGATGAAAACATAATGTAATATGCTAAAAATATTAGTTAACGCGCTTGAATGTAATTCAAATGTCGAATGTCGAATCAATATGACATTGATTCGAATTAGGCGTTATTTGGCAAAAATCCATAGTATTAAAATAATTGGGCAAAGAGGACCCCACCACGCAATGTAATAGAATAATATGAACTACATAGAACTCTTCTAAAAATGCTCATATTTTGTGTTCAAAACGGCATATTGCAAGCTATATACGCCCGGATTCCATAATGCGGCTGTCCCTTACAGATGTGTCAGTGGATTGCTGCAGAAAAATAGTTGATAGTTGCATGATCCCTACATCCACGATCATAACACTCAAAGTAGTGCCACTGACGTGGCTACCACTAAACCTCTAGTCCGGTTCAACCCTTTGACGTTAAAAAGTTAAAGCGTGCTCTTTGTGCTTATGCACCTATGCAGTGCATATGGCGCGTTACGCAAAGATTTTTATTTCTCAATAAAACACATACATGCCACTTACATGAGAACATAAGAGATTTTAAAGTTAATTTATATTAATAAAAAACCCGATGTAGGTATTTAGAAATAAATAGTCCGTGGTTGCGAGTTTGCTGCAAATAGTAAAAGTGAGATTGCTAAGCGAGCGGTCCAAGTTATAATTTTTTAATTAAATTTAATATATGATTGCATAGCTTTTTAAAGATGTTCAGCGAAGTCACCTCTTTCACGTCATTTATAAGTGCATTATATAGTTGTGCTCCTGCAAACGTTAAACTGTTTTGACCGTAGTTTGTTCTAATGCTTCGTAAAACTAGGTGGTTCGCGCGTCGAGATGAATATTTTTGTGTTTCTCCTTTTGTTGTGAAAGTAATGTGTGAATGAATGAGTTTATTTATTAATTTATATATAAGTATGCAAGTGTTATATGTATATAATTGCCGAATATTTTTTATTTTAGTCTCTTTGTTTTGTTTCAGATGACGTTAGAAATTCATAATGATATAGGATTCTAGTCAATCTATGCAGTCATATTATTTGAAATATTTTCAAGTACTCAAAACACAATTGATGCGATCATGTCGTCTTTGTTTTCAAGCCCAGTGGATGACGTTGAAGCTCTTTTTCGTGTTTGAGTGTCAGATCCAACGACATACATTCGTATTTGAGTATTGCTAATAAGTTTTCACTTAATTAAAAACGTATTGCATTATAATAATATCAATAATAGTGGCAGTCCTGTATAGTTAAAATTTGGCTGTAATGCATTTTATAGTTTGTTTATTTATTCATTAAACAACATTAGCTTACAGTTTATTTTTAATACAGACATACTTTCTTTCTACACTTCTTCTTCATGATATAAACTATGCCATCTTCATATCCCGTTCCTTGAGCATGGGATATGCTTAAAAATGATAAACACAGAGTTTCCTCTTCACGGATTAATCCTATCTTAATATTGTAAAGACGAATGTGAGTTTGTTTGTTACGCTTTCATGCCTTAACTACTGACCGATCATCATGAAATTTTGCATTGTCAGGGGAACGGAAAAGGACAAATGGTACCATTAATTCAGAAAAAGTACAATTTTTTTTATTTTTTATTTTTACGTCAGGGGAATGCATTTACGCACCCTCCGCGCCGGGGCAGGGCGCGGGTGTGTGGGACTCGAGCCAGAGAGGCCGGCCCCATACCCACTAAACCCCTGACGACGTACCTCAAATACCGGCGTCGGTGCCACGGGATTCACGCTAGCATTCACCGCGACACCGACAGGTCTTGGTCCGCCACGTGACTAGGCGGGCCCCAGCTGTTTGGTGGAGGACCAGATGGTACAGCCCTCCCCTCCACTGAGGGGGGCGCGCGGGGCGCTTACGCCCCTCCCTCGGGCCTGTGCTGCTCGGGCGGCAGACTGCCCAAGTCCACCACCCGCAGGCCGCCCCCTAGGGTGGCTGGAGGTCCGCGAACGCCCTACGGCGGCGCCCTGGACGTCTCCTGCGGTTTGGGTGGGGAGAGACCAGCTCCCTCTCCCGTTCCGCCGCCTCCTTCGCGGACATCACTGCCTCGCAGAAGGCGACGGCGGCCTCCCATGCACCCTCGCTCCGGACCATGGAGAGAACCATGTCAGGCAGCGAGAGGACCTGGACACCCAGTGCCCCGGTTAACGACCGGCGCTGCTCCTCCCAAGCTGGGCACTCTACGAGTGTGTGCAGCGCCGTATCCTCGGGGCCGTCACCGCAGTGGTGACAACAAGACGTCTCCTCCCGGCCTATACGACACAAGTACCTCCCGAAGCATCCATGCCCGGTGAGGACCTGCGTCAGCCGGCAGGTCAGGGCGCCATGGCGCCGCTTCTGCCACTCCTCCAAGATTGGACTTACCGCCGCTATTGCGGCGTGCCCTGCACTCGGTCGCGCAAGCCGTTCACCCCAGTCCGCCCTTAGGACGTTGCGGAGCTTCGACCGCCGCGCCTCCACCTCTCTCGGCAACGGCTAAAAGCCCCGCTCCAGAGCCTCCCCGCGCCAATGGTAGAGCGACGCGAGAAGTCTGGCCTCTAGGTCCCAGGGCGGTGATCCGGCCAGGAGACTTGCCGCCTCAAAGAAGATCGTGCGGTACCCTCTCGCGACCCTGACGGCCATCACCCTCTGCGGCCTCCGCAGCAGGGCGGCGTTACGGGCCGTCAGGTTATGCCCCCAGATGGGGCTCCCGTATAGGGCCATCGCCCGCACGACCCCCATGAAGAGCCTCCTGCATGAGGCGTTTGGCCCCCCCAGATTGAGTAGCAGCCGCGACAACCCTGCGGCCGCGCCCATCAATTTGGGGGCCAACCTTCGGAAGTGTTCTCCGAAGGCCCATCGGCCGTCGAGGACGAGGCCCAGATACCTCATCGATTTCTCGACGCCGATGCGGACACCTCCCACCACGATGTGGAACCCCTCCGGCGGCGCGTTCCGAGGCCCGTAGAAGAACAGAGCCTCGGATTTGTGCAGCACCACCTCAAGGCCCAACCGCCGGATCCTACCCACGACATGCGCGACCCCTGCCGTCGCCAGGACAGCCGCCTGCCGGTGCGTCGCTCCCGAGCGAGGACGAGCGTATCGTCCGCGTAGCAGACTACGCTTACGCCGGGGAGGAGCACACCGCGCAGCACGCAGTCGTATCCGATGTTCCACAGGAGCGGGCCGAGAACCGAACCCTGTGGAACACCGCACGACATCTCCCGCCGAGACCACCCGCTCGAACCCGGGTATACGACGGCCCTCGCCGTCAGGTACGCCCCGACAATTCGACGGAGGTAGGTCGGCACCTGATGGTAAAGCAGTGCCTCCCTTATGCAGTTCCAGGGCAAGGTGTTGAATGCGTTGGCGATATCGAGTGACACCGCCAACACCACCTCTCCCCGTTGGACTGCTCCCTCCGCCAGAGCCTTCACGCATGCGATCGCATCGACCGTGGAGCGCCCACGACGAAAACCGAACTGGTTGTCCGCCAGATCCGGTCCCACACCAACCAGATGCCCGACAAGGTGGTCAGCCACGACTCTTTCAAGCAGCTTTCCGACCTCGTCGAGCAACACAATGGGCCGGTAGGCGGACGGACTGTCCGCCGGGCGCCCCTCTTTCCGGAGCAGAACCATTCTCCCGGTCTTCCACCTGTCCGGGAATTGGCCCCGCTCCAGACACGCACTGAACAAGCTCCTTAGGCGGGGCTCGAGGGCCTTGAGGGCTAGGACCCATGCACGGCCAGGAATGCCGTCCGGGCCCGGGGCGGTGTGCTTGGCTTGCAGCCTCTGCACCGCCACCCTCATTTCCACCCGGGTTACCTCGGGCACATCGTCGTCCGTCATCAGGTCCGCCTCGGGCACCAGAGGAGGCGCAGCCATAGGCGGAGGCTCGTGCTCTTCCCTTTCGGGAAACAGAGCGACCACTACGTCCTCCAGCAACTGAGGCCGGAGACTCTGGGTCAGCGGGGGAGCCCAGGAGCGTAGTTTGCCCCTTACCATAAGGTAGGGACGCCCCCATGGGTCCGCATCCAGAGTCGCCAGCAGCTCCTCGCGTGCGGATGTTTTTGCCCGCAAAATACTCAGCTGCAACGTTTTCTTGGCCGCCCTGTACGCCTCGTACAGCTCCTCCTACCTAGTGGCCGCGTACTGGTCGCGGCGACACCTACGTCGATGTCTGGCATACTAACGCCGGGGCAGCCACGCACGCGCCCCTAAGTTGCGCGAGCTCGGCCGACCACCAGTACACCTGACGCTTTGCAGGGCGAGACTTCACCCTGGGCATCGCCGCGTCACAGCACTGCGACAAGCCCTCCCGAAACCAATCAGCCTCTGCTTCGACATCGGCAGGCCTGTCGGGCACTGAAGCCCAGGCCTGCACGATAGAGGCCTCCAGGAGGGCCTCCCTGTTGAGCTTGCTTAAAGCCCAGCGCGGACCTTCCCAACCGGGGCCCACAGTGGCTGGCGCACTCGAGATCTGGGCGGAGACGTCGAACCGAATGTACCGGTGGTCCGACAAGGTCTCCACCTCCTCTTCCACGCGCCAGCCGACAACACGACGCGCTAGAGCGGGGCTTACGAACGAAATGTCCACAATCGAACCGCCCCGCTGACGCACGCACGTGTGCACATTGCCCCGGTTGAGGACGAGCAGGCCAGATGTTAAGGCCCACTCCTCCAACACCTCTCCCCTCGCGTCCGTAGACGGGGAACCCCAAGCCGTAGACTTGGCGTTAAAATCCCCGAGGACTAAAACGGGGTGAGGGCGGAAACGACGGACGACTGCGTCCAGGTCTCCTAGGAAGATCTCGAACTCGGCGAGAGATCGGTTGGGTGAGAAATAAATCCCCACCACGGCCATCCCGGCAACGAAAACCGCCGCAAACCCCGACCCCCTGGTGATGTTCTCAGGAGGCGGAGTGCCGGCGCCAGCTTTAACAATTACGGCCACCAAGCCGTCCAGGTCTCTCACCCAATCCCCTCTGGGCGGGACGAAGTACGGCTCGGCAACCACGGCGATGTTTATTTGCCACTGCGCCATACTCTGGAGCAGCAAATCCTGAGCATTGGCGCAGTGGTTTAAATTTCCCTGAAGGAAGCGGTATGGAGCCATTAATGGGTTTCCATTACCGCCTCACCCACAGGTTCGGACGCGGTATCAGGTGGGGCCGCTTCCGGTGGGACTTCAACGTCGGGTGGGCCTGCCGCTTTGCCCTTGCTGCTTTTGGGCGTGGCACAGGCTCTACTGCCAGCCCGATGTTCGGCCGGCCGGCCCGTCGCTGCACAGATGATGCAGTGCGCAGCGGACGTGCAGCTCCTGGCTATGTGGCCCTCTTGGCCGTAGTGGTAGCACCGGCCGGCACAGTTTACCTGCTCGGTGCACCGAGCTGCAACGTGCCCCTCCGCCAGGCAACGGTGGCACCTCAGGGCCCTCGGCTCCAGGAGCTTAACCTGCGCCGAAACCCACCCGACGAGGAGTCTTTTCCCCCCATTCACAATATTTCTAACCTAACCTAACCTAACCTTCATTTCTGCGAGCGAAGCCATGGGCAAAATCTAGTACCTATATGAATTTATTATAGTCAAATCGTTATCACACATGGATAACTCTGATGGCCCTTAACTTAAACTTAATGTCGATGCTCTAATACTGACAATCGCTATTTTAAGAATTTCGGTTTAGTGACGCTAGTCAACAACTTAACTTTGGTAAACAACTTTACTGTGAAGTAAATAAAACAGGATTTTATCTAGTATCCGGCTTTATATCTTACCATCAGAATTGATAGTAAACAAAAGCGTCAGCAAAACATTAGTATTTTATTGTTTCGATATCTATACAACCATCTTTACTAATATTATAAATGCGAAAGTAAGTTTGTTTGTTTGTTATGCTTTCACGCCTTAACTACTCAGCCGATCAACATGAAATTTTGCATACACGTTGTCAAGGGTACAGAATAGGACATAGGGTACCTTTCATCCAGAAAAAAGAACTGTTGCAAACCTAACCTAACTTAACCTACATTTACGCGAGCGAAGCCGCGGGTGAAAACTAGTAAAATTATAAATAAACTGTGTTTCTACTAGCTGTGGAAATTAATCGATAAAATATCGAATTATTCGTATGTAGGGTAGGACAACTTACAAAAACAATCGTTATTTTTCCTTATAGCAATTACACAGCACATTGCTAGTTCATAGATTAAAGATCCATAAATTCCAGAAATTAAAGGTTTTGTTAATCCGTAATCTAGTTTTTTTAATCACGCAAAATCTTCTGAACGGCTTTTAATACAGTTTCAGCCTGTTTGTTTAATATTCAGTTCATAATAGCTGTATGATACATTTGTTTAATTTCATTCTGTAGAAACAGGAATTCCTGTTTCGAAAGATTTTGCCTTAGCGAAAGCGAATCATAACTATGGTGCACTATCGATAAGGCAGAATCTTATTCAAATCTTAATACGGAAAATAATGCATAAACGATTGTTTAAAGTATATTCTTTTTGAAACTGAAACAGTGACCTCTATTCTCCAATTTTTGCAACGAGATAGTTAATTTAAAGCAACAAATTACAATACAGCGGCACAGTGAGTGTCGGCGAGTAAGTTATGACATCGTAAATTAACCCAGTATCAGCGGTGCCGTCAACGTATTCCGACGGAACATTGTACTATAAAAAATTTTTTTTTAAATATTAAATGTACAGTTATTAATACAGAATTTGATATAGCTTTGGGTCCCACATAATATATGACAAGCACAGCAGAGTACAGCTCCACACTCAACGCTGCTGCTAAGAATTTATTAATATGAATATCTACACTAAACATCGAACCGACTGGTGTGCTGCGGTTTTGCAGCACAGCTGTCGCGTCGACTATTGCTGTGCCACTGACTAAACAAATATCGTTTCTAAGGCCAGTCATAGAATCGACATCAAGACTACTGACTTTTCAAAGTTATATGAATGTAAAATAGTTCATTATTGCTTGCTTTCATCGAGAAACAAAATACTGTAAAGAAACCTACAAATGCCTTTAAAATTTTCTCATAGATATGCAAAATTTAGCAAACCAAACTAAGCCAGCGTAAGGAGAATGCCGAACCCTTTTCAAACACAGAAAAGACGCTTGCCTACTGCTGTTCACGGTCTTATACCTACATATATAGGTATAGAACCGTGAACAGCTAAACATAAAGTTTACACTAGGTACATAAATTAAGAACAATATTCACAGACGGGGACTGTTTAACAACAGTGGTAAATAGTAACCCATTTGCTACGATCCTATAGATATTACAGAATCATTAGATAAATTTACCTACATTTATTTACCTTATGAAACATGAAACTTACAACAACTTACCCTCTTAACTGTCGTGAGTCTCTCTAGGATCTCTTGTACAGCGGAACTCACGTTCAAATATATTTCCATAATTAAACGTTACACATAAACCATCGGTGTGCCACGAACATTGCGTGTCACCAGAAACAGACAGTAGTATATATTATGTAACACCGTGACAATATTTGCATTTGCTTAGAAGTGAACATCCATTTATGTTCGCAGTTATATGTGTAACATATGACGGTTATGTTTATCCTACTGTTATCAGATATCACTTACATCCAAACTAATATTATAAATGCGAATGTGAGTTTGTTTGTTACGCTTTCACGCCGTAACTATGGATCATCATGAAATTTTACATACACGTTGTCAAAAGTTCAGAAAACGACACAGCTTACCATTCATCCAGATAAAAATTACTGTTACTAATCTAATCTAACATAACCTACATTTACGCGAGCGGAAACGCAGGGAAAGGCTAGTCCTATATAATAATAATATAACTTAAACAGCCACTGCTGGGCTAGGGCCTCTTCTCAGTGTGAAACGAGTAACGCCAAAATCTACCACACTCGCACGGTGGGTGTTGGCAGTTTTCACACATCTTCGAGAACATTAAGGAAAACTCTCAGACATGCAGGTTCGTCACGTTGTTTTCCTTTACCGTTGAAGAAAGCAATAATTAACTATTTAATACGCACATGTTTTGAAAACTCAGAGTACCGTGCCTTGGGATCGTACTTGAGGTTTAAGCGTGGCAACTGTTTCAAATAAGGAAACTTTTACATATCATAGAAAATAAAAATGTTAGGCGTGTTTGACTCATATAAAAGTCTCAAAGAATGATTGCTTAACTAATAACAAATTTTGTAATTGGAAGGCAAACAAGCTGTTTGGCTATTATTTTATTAGAGGAGGAAGTATTTTAGAGAAAACAGAGAGAGTAAAAATAATAACAAATGTTTTACTTTTTAAGATGTCTATGCACTACGGTTATTTTATTTATTTATCGAATATTCAGCTACATAGATAGACAAATTGAACAATCGACAAATCGTCCTATTTTTACGTTCTACACTACATTATCAAATTGCATGTAACTTTAAACGTAAAAACGAATATAATTTACCATTACTATAGTTTTTTTACTTAATATGGTTGCCATCCAGGTTAGCAAACATCTTGCTTCTTTACTTTACGAGCAAAACGTTGCCAAGAAAAATCGTTAGTTTTGAATCTTAAGTAAAATTCGAACTCTATTTATTTTATTGCGATCGTAAGCTTTTTATTTTATTGTAGCCAGTCATAATGGCTACATTTCACCTGATGTCAAACAATCGTGTAGTCCAAGAGCAGAACCCTCCAGACCAAATTCTCATTACAGCTGGATGTGGTACAGAGGTCTCCTTTGACGGCCTAAGAAGGTGGCCTACATTTTCATATCCATCTAAACGACTCAGGAAGAGAAGAGCGAGAGGAAGCTAATAACGAACAACGTGTTTCATTGCTTGCTTTCCAAACATATTAAAATATTGCCTCTCGTGCTAATCGCCATCAAGTGTTATAGATAATGAGCCTGGAAAATGGCTGAATATTATTGGAGCCGAGCCGAGCTTACTCTACGTTGAAATTAATATCAAGTCCGTAGCTAGTGCAAACATCGCTTCAGTGTAATTACTGGACTAGTGAAGCGAAATTGCTAGCTACTATCTTTACCATAATCCGACGCCTTCTGCACATAGAGATACGTATGAATAGAAATGAAAATAGAGCCAAAATAATAAGAATATTAACTTTCATATCAGCTATCGTTTAAATATTTTATTATATTAGAAAACTATAAGAAATAAAAATATTTTTCCTTATCTTGTTCAATCTCAAGGCACGCATCTCTGAGTTTTTGAAATTATCTTCTTCTCCCTAGCCTTTATTATTGCCAAGCCATAGATGTCAAACCATTCGGATCTAGGCAAAAAAAATAGAAAAAACTGAGACGACTGGTAGCAGCGGCTATAAGCACCCCACAATCCGCAGGACCAAAAAACATGGCTTGGCTTAGGCGTAGTCCCCATCTGCTTACACCTACTTTTATCTTATCTTATGTGGAGGCCAGTCAGTGCAGACCGGCGACACTTCGACCCAGTGGGATCTTTTGTGTCAACACTCTCCCAATAACGACTGCCATAGATGTTCATGGCAGCCGGGACCAACGGCTTAACGTGCTCGCCGACGGAGGCACGGAGCAGACGACATACGCACATAATTTCGAAAAGTCATTAAACTTCAGAAAGTCAGAGATGCGCGACGTGGGTTCGAACCCGAGACCCTCTGCATTGCAGTCTGTTAGTCTCCCCACTGACTATCACTGCTCACATCACATCACGATCTTTTCCTTCACCGTTAAAACGAGTGATGGCTAATCATTTATACGTATATAACTTCGAAATGTCAGAGATGCGCGCCTTGGGATCGAACTCGAGACCTCTGCGCGGTAGTCTAACGGTCTCCCACTAGGCTATCGCCTTATTATAAAAATATTATTTTTATATCACCTTTTTGTAGATTGACAACAAAGAAAATCTCTTGAAGAGGCAAAAATAAAAATGTCTGAAACAGCCTTCGTAGAGCCTCGATTGCGTAAGTTTATCACGTGACTACTGACATGGAAGGCGATGTGCCGCGGCGTCCCACTCTCTTATCACGTGGCACAATATATTGCTCGTGTCTGATATAAATAAACTATCTGTTGAAATTAATATACAATTCATTTTAAATAATTATTGTTGTCACGACTCCTCCCTAATACATAATATAAAGAAGTTGGGTTAGATTGATGATCTATTTATAGGTACTAGTGGTCGCCTAGTGCTCGAAAATCAACCAGTTTGCCTGTAAGATATTGCTGATATATTATGTCATTATATATTGATATATGTAACCATAGTTACGCGCTTCGACTGCGTGTGTCAAGTGCATGGTTGTATGCGTGTAGTGTTTTTTCATTAATTTAATGTATTTCTAATGCATATTTTATAAAAATATTAGGATTCGCTCCTCCTTCTCCATATAAACTTAAACTGTGCCAAATTTCATACTCCTCCGTCCGCGCAATTTTCCTAAAAAGGGGTATAAAGTTTTTGCTTCACGTATTAATATATAGATTCTCTTACTTTAATCATTATAATAAATGGTATTCATCGGAATAATATAATAAATATTAATGTTCTAGTTATTCACATTTCAACAAATACCAATATGTGGCTAAAGTCCTCAAAATTGTTATTTTAATAATAATAATTGATGATATTGTAAATTTTGTCGGTTACAAAGGGTGGCTAATCAATTATTAAATAAAATCTAGTTCACAATAAAATATAGGTCGTTAATTATTAAATAATTAAATATTACGATTATTAGTTCCTAATAAGTTAACATTAAAGTTAATATATACATTTATATCGGAAATGTATAAAATATAAAAAATATGGTGATATAATAATTACCTATAATCAGTTCTACACGTTATCTAGCTAACATGGCGACGAATATTTTTCATATTTTTTTAATGTTATAACAGCAAACATCCTAATAACCATAAAATGTTACATACACATGTGTAACTTAAGCACATATCTACAAGTATAATAGAAACTTAACTACCCGTTTTAATTTGCCGATTATTCAATACTAGATGTTCCCGCGGTTTCACCCGCGTTCATCGGTACTGCGCCGCCCCCGTGGGTCTTAGCGTGATGTTATATATATATACTAGCTTTTGCCCGCGGCTTCGCTCGCGTTAATTTAGAATTTGACAATCAATTCGGGTTGTACTCTGCTTGTATATAATAATTTGTGACATAAATATTTGTTAACTATTAATAAAGACTTATCAACAATTAATAAATGTACTTTCTTCCCAAATAAATATTTATTGAATGTTAAAATATATTATTTAAATTTAAGAAATTAAATAAATTATTAATAGTTAATAAATCCTTTTATCAGTGTATTGATAGAAAACAGTGACTTAATTTAAACAGTTTTCATTTGCTTATTATTTGACTTACCTTTCACAATAATAAAACAGGTATATTTATTAACCACGTATACGTCTTCGTTTTGATTTATTAACCACGTACACGTTTTCGTTTTGATTTAAAACAATTCCCAAAACATGCTAAGTACAATATATACAGGTACGGTAATGGCCGCTGTTGGCGGGAGCTTACAACACGTGTTTATTTACATGAGATCACTTAATTAACTGAGAGTTAAAACTGTCTCTGTCAGATTAATAAATAGTAAATAAATTATTGCACTGGAAATTAATGATAATTTTACGATGACAGTAAAATTAATATGAGAGTTGCAAAGGAAAATTAAAATAATAGGTATAACAGTCACTGCTACGATTGATACACAAATAAAACTAAAAAAACATGGCTGAAAAATGTATAGTGAGTAAGACAGGAGACCGGCTTCGTCCTCATCCCTACTACGTAATGTTTGCTGGATAAGTGGTGACACTTGGCGGGGATAACTGATCGATTTATAGTTGATCAGTAGTCGAACGGTGAGGGCGGGAGATCAAATTGAATTTAAAAAAAAATCATAATTAAAGGAACTTGAAATTATAATATCTGGATAGGAATTAACAAATAAAAAATAGGGGTTGATCGTAAAGGGGTGAAAAATTGAGAGTATTATGAGATTTTTTATTGTAAGTCAACAAAAAAATTTTAAAAAAAAATTTGCCAAAAAATTAAAGTTTATAATTAACAAATAAAAAATAGGAGTTGATCGTAGAGGGGTGAAAAATTTAAAGTAATATGAGATTTTTTATTGTAAGTCATCAAAAAATTAAAAAAAAAATTTGCCAAAAAATTAAAGTTTATAATTAACAAATACAAAATAGGAGTTGATCGTAGAGGGGTGAAAAATTGAGAGTAATATGAGATTTTTTATTGTAAGTCATCATAAAATTAAAAAAAAAATTGCCAAAAAATTAAAGTTTATAATTAACAAATAAAAAATAGGGGTTGATCGTAGAGGGGTGAAAAATTGAGAGTAATATGAGATTTTTTATTGTAAGTCATCATAAAATTAAAAAAAAAATTGCCAAAAAATTAAAGTTTATAATTAACAAATAAAAAATAGGGGTTGATCGTAGAGGGGTGAAAAATTGAGAGTAATATGAGATTTTTTATTGTAAGTCATCAAAAAATAAAAATAAAATTTTACCAAAAAAAATTAAAGTTTTTAATTAACAAATAAAATATAAGGGTTGATCGTAGAGGGGTGAAAATTTAGGGTTGTATGTATTTTTGTATGCTGTGTCATAAAAAAATAAAAACAAAAAATTTTGCCTAAAAAATAAAAAATAAATTTAGGGGAGGACTACCCTTAACATTTAGGGGGATGAAAAATAGATGTTGGCCGATTCTCCACCCTGGCCGACAATCACGCTAAGGATCACAAAAATCGGTCGAGCCGTTTCGGAGGAGTTCAAGTTCGAACCCCGTGACACGAGAATTTTATATATTAGATATATATATATATATATATAGCCTTTCTCGATAAATAGGCTATCCAATACTAAAAGAATTTTTCAATTCGTAAACCAGTAGTTTCTGACATTAGGGCGTTCAAACAAACAAACAAACTCTTCAGCTTTATAATATTGGTATAGATAAATTATTATATACGTCTGGATCTTATTGACTCCGTAAACTTTAATACAAGTTTAATCTTTCGACCTCAAATCATCGGAGTAATTGTGGGAGATTGCGTAGCAAAATGTAAACGGTAGCAACCCATCGTACAGTCAGATTTATAGACACGTGAGGACCATTTCAAATTGTAAATTGAAAGATAACTTATAACTCAATATTACACCGGTACCTCTAAAAGTTTAGAGAGAGGTACATCAAGCTCACATACATGTTTAAAATACATAGGTATGTTTGAAAAGTAGTTTCCCTGATGCAGCGTCTACGAAACGCTAACAACACCATTCTGAAAACCATTGCCGCATAGTTTGATTGCCTGGCCTTTATTTTAATATATTGGGTAAAATGCAAATAATACATAGATTGTAGGTATCTACTTTTCTTTTCTTTGTGCTTATGTCATAATAATTTAATAAGGTTACCGTACAGCGAGCATTGCCAAATTGGTTCCCTGGCTTCATGCTATGATTTAGAAATTGATCATAAGGATATCATGTATCGTCTTTTCAATTATGAATGCCAGAAAAAAAAGTAATCACACAAAGCTTTGTTCCATGTAGAGATCGAATCCACAAAACCCACCGCAGCAGTAATGGCATGACAACCATTAAACACTACTCCATCCATGCATGTATATCTTATTCAGATTACATAGCCTATCTGTGAGTAAGGTTTCATCGAAATCCGTTCAAAGCTTTAGGCGTGATTGTGTAACAAACATTCTACCATGTTCACAAACTTGCAAATTTATATTAATTGTTAATAGGATATTTGTAAAATCATTTTAGTAAGCTATTATTATTATCCGAGGTAAACACAAAGACCAGTAATTATTATAATAATGTAGAAGCTTTAATACTATAAAATTAATTCCAAAGGACTAAGCAATAAATTTAACCAAAATATATAGCCAAACTTATTGCATTGTCATAATCTCGCTTAGCCATTACGCTTTGTGTCCCTGAAATGTCTGTTAAACTATTCTAACAATACTTACAAGAAATAGGAACACTAATGTCCTAAAAATCCTAACTTTTCGAGATATTTACGATGATAGATGACCTACCGAAAATATTAAAATGAGTGTAGTTATGACGCGCATTAATTCTTACCACGAAACAAATAATATTTTAGTATTCATTAAGTTAATCTTTTGTCTTGGAGATGTTTTGTTATCGAGTGGCATATAATATCCAAGTATGAAGAAAGCATGAAGTTGTGTACGTTAGTACTAATATATCTATGAAAGTAACTAATATTAAAATATATTCGACATATTATTTATAAATAATTTTGCTAACAATTTATTTCAGGCACGCTTGGTGAATAAATTTAGTTAAAAACGAACAGCCAAGCTTCAAACGTTGAGCTTATGTTGGTGTAACTATTTTTATTTTTATATCCTCTCTGGTTATTTTTGCCCAATGGAAAGCAAGCGTTAAATTTTAAACATCTAACTCAAATAAGAAGTATGCAAATGTTGAACAATAAACATGTTTGTTTACTATTTTACCTTTCCTACGCTTGACTTACTTGACTATTGGCGTTTGTGTGGATTTATAGAGCGACCTTTTATTTTTCTGGAAGAAAATTACAACATCCTTTGTTTTTACGTCATATAATCTGGAATATTTTTGATACAAAAACCTATTCTCACCATATTACAAACAAAAAATACTTTGCAGGAAATGGCCAGTTAGATCCTAATTGCAACAATATTGCAACCAAACTGGTACCTAACGAGTTTGACAATATAACAATATTGCCAAACTGGTCATTAGTCAACAAACTGAATGCCGGCTTCTTAGGCATTGATGACGAATACTCTGTCAGCTCAGTGAAATTGTTGGCTTAGTGCTTCTTACTTCTTCTACCATTAGTGGCAAACGTACTTTAGGAAAACATTTCAGTGACATTTGTTAAAATCGTTTAGTATGTATCAGAAATCCAACATGAAAACGATACGAGTAAATTATTTGTGTGAATCAAAATGAATCTTTAGATTTATGCAAGGGGTTGTTAGGTGGGACGTGTTTGTATTTGTAAAGATTAATTTTAGTCATAGTATGTTACAGCTATAAATTCATATCGGCTTAATGTAACTTCTCCCATGACACTGGAATTTATTACTGAACAAGAGTGGCGTCACTTTCAGTATAACTAAATAATTATACCTTGTATACTAACATACCTATTATTATACTATTATGGAACAATATAAAATGATAAAATAATAAATGATATTGGCATATATGTACATCTTCTCGTCATTCTGCTAAAATAATTTAAGGAAGGTTAACTTCTTATCGTTAACCATACTCTCTGATTCTCTATACTTGAAATGTCAATAATCGTTCTCACGTTGTGTACATGAATACCACGGCAAAATTTCTCGTGATATTTCTCTATTTGTGTGCCATGTTCAACTAAAGCTATTGAATAGTTTGCGAGTAATTAAATACAAACATACATTATTATTATTTATAACATTAGTAAGATGAAACAATCATGCTTGGTCACTGTGGCCTGTTTGCTGCAGTATCGTAGTTATGTAAAAATGAGCTTTCGACTGTTAAAGATTGATAATGATTTACTAGTTCGTCACCTCAATTGCATCCAGTATATTTCTTAACTTTATATAAAAATATACGTCCACGCGTCTTTATTCAAATGAAACATCTAGAAATGTATTCAGTTAGAACTCATATAGTCGACTTACCAACAAAGTGCTAGAGTAAGCCGCAAGTAGCAGCAAAATCACTTTTGGTGTGTGTCATGAATAGTAATCCTTGTACCGTCGAAAGCGTTTAATCTAGGAGTCTCAAAGGAACTGTTAAACCTAGGTGTTTAAAAGGTAAATCGTTTGCTAAAACGTTTTAATTTAATGTGGAGTACTTTTCGCATCGGAATAGCTAAGCAATATTTAGCTTGAAAGGAAATTCTGAAACGAAATAGGTAATAGGTACTATATTTTATGTTTCAAGTACAGATTATATTGAAAAGCCTTTACAAGTATTGCTTAATATCAGTTAGTAATAGAATATGTATTCATTCAAAGGCCTCATTGTTAGACCGATCTTAGAGAGGTTATAAATTGTAATTCTACCATTTAACAATGAAGAAAGGGAACATCGAATACAACACACCTGTTTTATTACATTCCTTTGATAACTTGTCACAGTTGTAAAAAATATTTCAGTTTTCTGAATGTTGAAAATAACAGTTAACGAGATCCAAGATCACTATCATTAGTGAAATATAAATTTAAGAACGGTCTCAGAATCTGATCAATTTTCTTTGAATAATTGAATGATGATGATTGAATAGAATATACACAAAATAATAGTATTCATATTTAGCAGCTAAAATATCTTTGGTTACACCGTGATTGATATTATTTAATACATATAATGTTTAGTATATCTACGCAATACTTGTATTTTCAAGCCTTCAAATTCGGTCCTATTCACGGAAGGAAGCAATTCAAAAGCCTCACGCTAAATTTCATGATTTAAATTCTACTATTAATTTATCGGCGTGCAATAATCATGATTGTACAACTCATTCGCTTTACTTAAGAGGAATAGTGACAAATAGCAAAATAGAGTGCTGTTGCCAATTTCTTGCTATCACATTTGCCTAACACCCTCTCAATATTGAGCAAAAGGGACAGGTATACTTTGAGATGCAATTCCTCAGTACCTTTAGGACGATGTTTGCCCACACCAAATAGCTCCACTGAATATTGAATGCCGCTGAGTGCCAGAAAATCGTTCTTAAATTACTAACTACGGGCCAGTTCAATGTTTACCTATAAAAAGCACTTAGTACTTCTTAGTAAAGTAGTCATTTAGCGCCGAATGGATTTCTGAAGCAGGAAGTCTACATTAATTATTGACAAGTAAACTCTCGAGCTTTTACATACATACATACATAGATTCACGCCTGTTTCCCAGAGGGGTAGGCAGAGACTACGGATTTCCATTTGCTACGATCCTGACACACTTCTCTGGCTTCATTCACTTTCATCACATTCCTCATACACGCCCGTCGGTTCAAGGAGCTCTTAACCTGGCCTTTGTCCAGGACGCCTCCGATCTGGTCGAGAAACTTTCTCGAGCTTTTACATGCCTCCATAATGACGACCCAATCTAAATCTGTACCGTTATAAAATAAGAACTTAAGTTAGAGTAGGTTTTATGATAGTATCAATATAGTTATATTCAAGTGTATTGGAGAAATGTACTACCTCGGTGGCGCAGAGTGTGTGAGTATTGAATGCGGATTTGTGTAAGGTCTTAGGTCAAGCAAAGTGTTATATATGGCGTTTTCCATCCCGAAACTCTCAATAGCAACGCAGAGCCAAATAGACAATACACTGCAATAGGCTCGTGCCCGTACGTGGATCCTGAAATCATAGTTGGAGAAATCAAAACGTAATTTAATTTCACGGATAAAAGCTTAAGAATAGTTATAAGCATACATAAATAAGAGAAATGATGTATCCATCCAGTAAAGTTTGCAAATGTTATGTATTATTAATTATACAAATAACCGATTAAATGTGAAATATTTTATTAGCTATGAAGCCGTCGTTTGGCTATTTTGGGCACCCTTCACGATTATACTGAGTTAGTGTCAGAATGAAATTTAAAACAGTAAGGGAAGCATTATCTCTTATGGTTGATAATGTACTCACCCTAATAAAAAATAAACTAATATTTTGTTGTAAGATTGTCTTTGAGTGAGTGATTTTATGTGAAAGGATAATATCTTACAAGTGTCTTTAAACAAGAAAAATTATGTGGTGTCGTGGAACACCAGGTAGGAACGAAGTTCCTTCGGCTAATGTAGAATCGACACAAATTGCAAAAAAAATCGTGCTCAATTCACTAAATAGAATAAAGAATATTCATTTATACCAATATATTTAAATGATTCCAAACATTTAAATATATTGGTCATTTAGTGATTTCTGATATCCTGGTATTATACACTACTCGCTTGTGTATGCGACTGTCGCGCCTGCGCACGTCTTCATTTAACGGTTTTATTCCACGGATTTTTTCTTACGGTTTTACTATCACATTTTTTTTAGTTCGGTCGCGCAGCAAAATCCCTATCCCCTCCAAGCCTGCCGTAAGGAACTTCGTTCCAATTAAATGGTTTGCGTATAGCCTACTAAGTTATTTTAAATAATTTTAGGCACGGCATTGTAATAAAAGCCACCCTCTCTCGAGTCGATAACATCGACGTCTCACTGTTTGTAGGTATAAATTGGACTCGATGCTTCGGAAAATTTTTAAAGGTATACCATTTTTGAGAACATATCTTTACAGACACACCTTTGGTTAGCCACACCTGTGGTTTGTTTTATAATATTTAGTGAAAGTCTAAACTTTCAATAATAATTATAAATCAATTCTACATTTTGCTGAGTTTAAAAATGTATTGGATATGTACTTAAAAAAGATTTGTAACATTTTATATACTAAAGATATTGTAAGGCCTGTTATATTTGAAGTCTCAGTAATGTCACCAAGGGAAAACCACTACTAAGCTTGTGAATGGAGATCGTAATTTTATATATTCAAGGCGCCATCGCCAGTGCATTGCAAAACAACCATAATATTTTAGATAGGTTGATGAGGTAGGTATAGGTTCTGTCAAAAATTAAAACCACAATTTATAAAGAAATTAATATAAATTTTACAAAAGAAAATAATACTGAAACAAAAAACATTAATGTAATCATAACTTTTTAGTATTACTAGTATTAAACTGACGTTTCTGTACGTATCGATTATTAATATTAAGTAACAACAACAATAATACAATGAAACATAAACTAAGTAGCATTATTTAATAAACCAGTGGATTCGGGAAGGAATGCTTTTGTAAAATTTCGTGGTTCAAATATAACTTTTGCAACAAGTTCCATCAATGCAATGGGCAGACGGTGACTCGACAATTCACTAGATAGGATCCCTGAATAGCCACTATAGGCATACAAGCCAGCAGCAGAGGGCAACACCGGTGCGAGTGGCTAGAGGTGTCGAGCGGTGCGGCGCCGGCGCCGGTTTCACCATCACGGGTCTCGTGACAACGGAGACCCGAAGCGGTTTTTCCCGTATTTATGCCCTTGAAAATGACACTTCCACCCCCCTAATTATTATTTAGTAATTTAAACCCTACATTTTAGAAAATAATGTTTAATATTGCTTGTATTATAATAATATATCGAGTTATTTGAACCTAAGTGTTTTTTGAACCGTCTTCGAAATTTAAGGCAGTTATAATATGTTCGTATGTTTTTGGTACACTGAAACATCAAACCACCTTCCCTTCAAAGGCATCCATGCAAAGCTTTGGAGTCTGTGACGTCACTGTGCGACATCGCCGTTTCTCAGCACACTTTTGGTTTTTCCGCGCATACTAGGCAATGCTGCTTTTGTTATGCTAATTTTTCTCGTCGTTAATGCTTTCTTGGAACGTTCTCTCTTTGAGTAAAACTGAAATACTTTGTGGTAGCAGTTTTTAGAATAGGTATCCTAGTCCAGCTTAAATCATTTCATCAAGGAATAAATTGCTATATCTAAATAAAATATTAAGGACTGAGATGTCTTTAAAATTCTATCTATTAAATTCGATGTAGAATATTTAATAAAATATATATAGATATATGAAATATATTTTACTAAACATTTTACATCAAATTTCGATCAATTAAAGATGGATGGACTATATCATCAATATTCGATCAAATGAATTTATAACTGTTATATTAAATTATAAAAGTTAACTCATTGACAGTATCATATAGTGGTCTAAAATAATGTTGTGTTAGTTTTTATTTTTATAGACCTTTTTATCATTTTTTATTGTCTGGTTTACTAATTGATAAGTTAAATAACAACAATATTGGTAACAAATATTCCGTTATTACTCGACACTACTCGACCGACAGATAGCTTAAATTTCGATCATCGTGTATTTGAAACACATCTATATTGACATCTTGCTAGCTTAGACCCTGATTCCTATAATCAGAACTATAATAATTAGGTCGAAGTAGTTAACTGTACTAGTGGTAATAGTATCAAAGTTATCAATTTTTTAAATAAAACGCGGTAAAATTCGGGCTATGTAGTTTAATTCAAAATAGTAGGTACCTGAGAGTCAAGTTCAGTCAGAATTGGAAGTTATTACTTACATACATGTGTACTTCTCGGTCAAACAGGTGGAGGTCCACCTATTCAGAAAAAAAGATGACTATATTACACCTATAATATGCCATGCAATAACAGGAAAGAGTCCAGTTACACATTGCTAAACTCCACGCTGCCATAAGAACGTCTTAATAGAAAACCCAATCGCACTGGCCAACCAGGCAAATGAACTGTGAAAATGCGATAGAACGCAAACATACAATGGATTACCATCCATGGTATGTTTGCGTCCTATACACTTACCGGTGAAGAGAGCTAATATTAAAATACACATTAAACAAAACCATTTGTCACTTATACTACTAGACTTTCAACCAAGACGTATAATCACCACCATACGTAACAAATTCAGTCAGCAACATCCATTGCCTGTGTTTGTCGTGACAAAATAATGACCGTACTTAGTACCGCGTAATGTTTGCGTTAGATGCGGTGTTATCTTCAAAGCGTTGATTACATGGTACCGCCCTGTACCAACTTGATTAGCAGCGGGCGTAACTGACACACGGTCACGGTCACGGTGACCATTCCCCAAAACATACTAATTGAGGAAAATATTTATAACTAGCTTTAGTCCACGGGCACAGTACTTTTACTGACAACGGATTAGCGAAATTTTATGACGATTAGTTGAGTACCTAGTTAAGGCGTGTAAACGTAGCAAAAAAATAAACTCATACTCGCATTTATAATATTAGTTAGGATTGAAGGTAATGTACTGCTTTTAGATGAAATTTCTTACACTTGTGTATAAGTATTCGTTAAACGCTAAAAATATCAGGGCGGCTATCTCCCTGATATTTTTAGCGTCAAATATTTCGATGATTATGATCGATTAAGAAAATGTTCGATGGATCTTTGATGATCTGCACGCATAGCACAGTTATTAAAGTGGTCATGTCGCTGTCACGCTGTGATATGATTTGATCCACACATGGTATAGATGATGTGGTCCACTAATAGTTGTTTGGTGGGTAGATGTTCTTATATCTGATCCGATTCTTATTTATTGTGATTTTTTTTTTTTTGTTTTTAAAAAAACACACAACTACCGCCCTAGAAATAATTCCTGTATTCCGGGGGATTATACAAACATTCAAACAACGGGACAACAAAGAACACCCAGACTCGCAACAACTATTTGTGGATTACAAACATTATTGTATCGTGTGGAGATCGAACCCACAACGCTCGGCGCGGCAGCAGTGGTGAGGCGACCACTTAAACTAATACGCCATCCGTCCAGTGTTTGTATTGTCACTTCACCTGTTTAGTCACTTATGTAATAACAATAAGCAATATAATAATAATAAGGAACAATTTGAAAGAAATTAATATCAATAAAGAAAGAAAGAAGAAAGAAAATAATATTAACAAGGTAAATATAAAATAATTAAATTTTGCCGAATGGGACCAAGTTCAGCATATTATTACGCAAGGCTAAGAAAGTCTTGCGCTGGTTTTCAACTAGATCCCTTTGGTGACTGCACGGATGTTAATAACAATTCACTTAAAATAATTAAAGAAAATTAAATAAAGAACATTAAATAAGTAACATAAATAATTAACAAAAAGAACAACAAAGGAAAGAAGAAGAAAAGAAGATACAATAATACTCATTTAAATGTCAAAAATCTCAAAAAAGTTATTTTAACTTTTTTTTTTATACCTCTAAGGTGGCAAACAAGCTTACGGCCCACCTGATGGTAAGTGGTCACCGTAACCTATGGAAGCCTGCAACACCAGAGGCATCACTTGCGCGTTGCCAACCCTTTAGGAAAAAAATATAGATATAAACAAAATACACGATGTAAACAAGTTGCTAGCCATACGCCAAGGGAGGTGCGGGTGACGGGGCAATAAGCATACTTCGGTATCGTAATCATAATAAGCGCTCGAGCGCTGTGAGTTGGTTAGTATCATACATTATTATAACAGATTTATAAATTTGCTGAGGCTATAACAATTATGTAAGCAATATGTTTTATAATATAATAATACAAAGTGAACTATGTGTTTTAAATACAGATATGTATACATAACAAACAAGCACATTACAAAAAAAGTATACATTATGTATGTTTATCCATTGTCTAGTACTCATAGTACAAGCTCTGCTTAGTTTGGTCTAGATGGTGTTATGTGTATGTGGTAGAATATTATTATTATATGTTTAAAATCCTCTACAACAGTAAAAATAAATAATTAATATGATTATAAAATTATTGTCATTACAAAAAAATTGTACTCTGAACAAGGTTTCAATTAGTTATAATATAGTAAAAATAAATATATTAAAAGAAAAAGAAAGCAAATTACACTTGATTATATCCAGTGATATCAGAGATCCAGATAAAAGAAGCATTAGGATAGCATTATCCAGCTTCCGCTGCGCGTCCACAAGGAACTGCCTTAATGGGCAATATGAAATATAGGTAGTCTGTGTGTCGCAAATACAACAAATACATTTTGAAGCCTTAAGGTGTCGCTAGTAAACAATAATTATGAATGTTTAAACGTTTTGATTACACCTGAAGCCAGACTAGTTCCTAGATTTCTCACTCTAGGTTTAAATTAATGAGTAGAAATAGAAACTGGAACAGCTATGTCGTAGTCATACTAGTCGATCTAATTTTGTTTCGGTATGCATTTATAATTATAATGGCAGAGTAATTTATAAATAATATATATAGTGTTCAGAAAGTGGTCGAAATTCGACCATAAAATTACAAAAAAAAGGAAAATTATGAATGTTTAAAAAAACTGTTTCCAAAAAAATTGTGTTTTGTTTTTTAGATAACACTTAAGCTCATCAATAGGTACTAAACAAAAGAAAAGAAAGGAAATGCTTTGTTAAACAGAGGTGGAAAAGGTACTGAACTTTTTTTGTCTTTACCTATTTTATATAGGGATTACAAAAGATACTCAGATGAGAAATAATAATGTATACATCACAGAGTTTTAGATGATCAAAAGTTGTTGTGCATTCTAGTAAATTGCAGCGTCCTATATTTTCATTTTTAACTAAATAGTTAGCCCAGTTTTCGAAATTCGACTACAATCATTATTGAATATTTGAAAAAACATACACGAATTTTGCAACAATAAAATAACTAACTGTTTTATGTAACTAAAAGTTTCTTAAGTTTTGATAACTCTTAAGTTCGTAAAAGGGCATAAAAAGGGCATTTTTCCACAAACCGTTTTCCTATTTATGTAGTTTACAACTACTGCTAATCTGACCTTAGAATATCCAAACTAAAGGCGAGATATGCGTCATTTGCAGCATATAATTTTAAGGATTGAAAGACAGGTCATGTAGTCACTGAGGTCGAGTGCGTCAACATAAATGTTTGTAATTTTCTCTTACTATTTTAACGATGGAGGCCCAAAGTAAGTGGTAGGTTTATCTTTCCAACAATTATTCTAAAATTTATTGTCGCCAAGTAATGTTTGATTACAAATGGATATTTCTTCATGAATAGCTCATTACAGGAAACAACCAACGAATGAAGCTAGCACTTCTGGACTTTTGAAGCCCATTTTAAATATGGTAAAGGAGAGATCTTATTGATCATAATATTTATTGAACGATTTTATACAGTAGCTCACTTGCGGTGACCTGTGAAAAAAACAGCACAATAATTGGACATATGCCTTTAAATGTACAGGTTTGACTGAGTTTTAGTATATGAAGTATTAATTATTATTAAATAGATAGGGTATTTAATAATTTATTGGATTCAAATACTTCACAAATTAATTCCGTACGATATGAACAAAATAAATATATTTAATAATTCTTTATTTGCGTTCCTTTTTACCTTATTAAGAAGTAGTCAAGTTACTGTTTCTTAAGACTTGTAACTTTCTGAAGACAACTTTTTATGAGGAAAGTCGTCTTAACATAAGTCCTTGACACAATATTGACTAAGATGTAATGATGTCATGAAGGTGAAGGAAAACTCACGTAAAACTTTTGTTATGTCGTCTTTAGGCATTCTGATTTCGCTCAGTGAAGCCGGGGAACTTCGTTAAGTAAACAAATTATTTAGGTACACAAAGAATTTCTCCTAAAAGATTACAATATGCTAGAATACTAATAAACGTTGACAACGTGATAGATTCATATTTAGCCATCTCTCGAGCCATTGTGCCTTGTTTTCAGCTTATTAATCAATTTAAACAGTGGAAATTATGAACACTCAGACTCCAAATAACTATTCGTGCATCACACAAATGTTTTCATGTGTTAGCGATTATAGGTAGAATATTAAATATTTCTATAAAATAATTGTAAAGTGTAGCGATGTATAAGCATTATTTGAAAATGTTTAATTGTACCCGTTATTTTCTGTTGGCAACACTGATTTTGCTCGACTGCCCCACTATGCTTAATAGTAAAAAACTAACGCGCGGAACGATAACGGGCAGTCGTGCATTGAGTGGCGATCGGATAAGGTTGTGAAGTAAAATGTGTTAAATAGCGGGTATTGCTTTGAATTAGATAAGGTATGCATATTGCATAACTATTTAAAGTGTAAACTATTAATATAAATTCTAATTATGTTACAAATTATTAAAGGAAAATAAATGCCTGAGAACTGATTCTGGAGTTTCCCTACACATGTCTCACTTAAACACATATCGCTCAACGCGGCATGATGGCGAGGTGACCGCTTAAATCACAAAATTATGAATTAAATTAAGCAAATTATTTTGTGTTTCTTTAAAAAATTTAACTGCCGCACTAGAAACAATTACTGTATCGCGGGGGACTTAATCAACATTCAAACAACGGACACAAAGAATATCCTGACTCGAAGCAATCATTTGCTGATCTCACAATACAAACCGAACCTTTTGTGTCGATATAAAATGTTACAGCCACTCGTCTAAATTTCTACTGCAACATTCTATGGTGCGTTGATTGGAGACTTTTATTTTCTACAAAAAAAGTATTTTACAGTTTAACTATTGAAATCCGTTTTAGAATTTTAGTCCAATCGTTGAAGCACTCGGATTAAAGGGTGGCACATACTTTTGTCCTAAATACCGGTGTAAAAGGCAATATCAGGATAGTTTATATACTATTCGATTGACAATAAAATTGCCCATTACAAAAGTTTTCGTTCTAGTTGCTCATTGGAACTTAAGTTAAATAAGGTTATATATATATATACGTGATAGTTGCTGTAGGGTGAAGTAGGTAGTACTGAGTAATAATAATTGTAAACTACCCTTTAGTTCTGCAATTATTATTACTTAGTGTTAAAACTAATTGGAGATACTTTTTCACAGGAACACATTACCGCAACAAGCAACAACAAGTATCCTATGCATTAATTAAGGACATGGTCTATCTGTGTGCCAAATTGCATCCAAAACCGTTTAATGGTTTACGCGTAACGCGTAACTGAGTAAGAAATATTCACGAACACCTTCAAAAACATATTTAACAACTTCATTAGTAAATTCAAATTCAATAGTCAACTTACTTTATTTTGATTTAATGTGATCTACATCTAACAAGAAATATTGAGAGAATATAGAAAATACGATTAGCTAAGGTTTCATACGATATTTGGCATTAAACGTTTGAAGCTAAATTACGAAGATAAATGTGTCATGCAGTAAAACAGTATAGTTGTACAATAAAAATGAAAGAAATAATGAAGTATTTAAACCACATAATTATCAACATAAAATAATGTAGGATAAAATCAATTAAACCTTGTATTATAAATATTCATTTCTTTTACCGGTTTTCTTTTGTGACTTGTAATTACGTTCGGAGTATATTATAATATTTCTTACAGTATTTTTGATCATTGTTTTTGTTGTTACGTGTCGAACTTTATTGACACGAGGATGTAAACCTTAAAAATACTAATTTAAGTTACTAAAATATCTAAAATGATACTATGTCTAAATTTAAAAAGAAAACACATGTCTAATTCTTGTAATGAAAACTGTTTAAAATAGAGTGCCGATCTAATCTAAAATTGTAAATTTAAACTAAAACGGCGATTTATTTTTGAGGTTTATTTTAACTGAGGATTTGTGATTTTTAACACTGAGTCTAAGTCAGAACTGTATATTGCACAGATTTTATTAAGTGAATTAGTCGCCTGAAGCTTAAAATTAATTATAGTTACATTCATTTTCTTTACAATTTTTTATTTAATTTCAGCTGATTACCAAAAAAGAATATCAGTCTATCAATAAATTATATCAAGAAATTCAATCTAAATCCTTAGCTTGTTTGACCTACAGATGATCACATTACAAAATCGAGAACCGTAATTGTTTGTCAAATATAAATTCAACAACCGCTGATTCAACGATCAAATTATCCCCTTTTCAATTGTATAGGCAAATATTGGAACAGTTATGTACAATATCATATTGTTCTATTTTTATTTCAATAGCATCAATTTTCATGTTTATAAACTGGTCAAAATATTTTTATCCTAATGACAATAATGACTGCACGCATGGCGTAGTGGTTTAAGTGGTTACGCCATTGCTGCCACGCCGAGTGTTGTGGGTTCAATCACACAAATTTTTGTCTCTAAATATTAAATCTCTTTTTCTTTTCAATCTCTTTTTCTCAAATAATAAGTTATACGCCTACATTTTGTAAAGCATATAATAAGAGTGAAAATATAAAAAAACATTTTTTTTTATTGTGTCAAAAACATTTATAATAATATATTAATTCACTGCACGTATATATTCGACACGTACATATAAAACTGCACGGATTGCGTAGAGGTTTAAGTAGTTGCTTCGTCATTACCACTGCGCCGAGTGTTGTGGGTTCGAATCCCACACGGGAAACAATGTGTGATCCACAAATGGTTGTCCCGAGTCTGGGTGTTCTTTGTGCACGTTGTTTGAATGTTTATAAAGTCCTCTGCGATACAGAAATTATTACTAGTGAGGGAGGTGCCCTTTAATGAAAAAATGCATAAAGCACTTATGCGTGGTTCGAGTAGTAAAAACAATAATAGGAGCTTCGGTAGCTGAATGGATGAGCCATTGTAATCGATTAAATAATTTGAGCTAAAATAAAATCAATATGATATCGCCCAATGTTTAGTAATTTAATCAACCATGTTAATAAATAGAAAAAATGGGTTATTGGAGTTTTTGTTCGAACATTTTTAATTGCTATTAAGAAAGTTCGAACAAAATCTCCCAGTACACAGTTTGTCAATGAGCTCGGTAAACAGCAATAGTTAAACCATCATATTGGGTATCGAAAAACATAATACATGTCTGCCCTACTTCTTTGAAAGTCGATAAATTGTAATGTCCACGTTATATTATATCCTACGTAGAAACCGTCCATTAGCAGAACATTACTCGTAATGACCTCAATTAATTTCATTACACACTACTCTCGTTATCCTAATAAACACGAGCTAGTGAATTTTTGTGATTACAATGAGTGTTATTTAGATGAATTATTCATAAGGGAAGCAAAAAGTAAATAAAGCTGGAAGGTTACAATATAATTAAATACGATGCTTAATTACGACGGCTGTAGCCGGAGGATGCAGAAAGAATGCAAAGTCTACTTAGTGCAAATTTATTAAAGATAAAAATTATAATTAATTATAACTATGGTAAGTATGTCGACAATCGTTCGAAGTTGGGTCAAAAGTGGCGTGTGTAAGGGGCCGCGATGTCCGATAAATGATAAAATAATAAATGATATTTACTTCACAGAAAATGGAGTACATTTAAAGATGTAGTGGTATAATTAATACATTTAGCTCTTTCATTTAGTCACAATGTGGCATGCGAAATGATTTACATTTTTAAAATAATTCTAATTATTGTATAGGTATGACAATTCAATTAAATTAGTGACATTGTTATTTAAAAATAAATTTATAATATATTATCATCAATTGTTTAACGTAGAAACTCCTTAAGGGAATAGTATGATTTTTCTAGTAGCCATGCCTTAAGGTGTTTCTTAAATCGATAAAGTGGTAAGTCTTTAAAACATTCCGGAACTTTGTTATATATAGTTATGCACATACAGTAACAATTATTTTTATACATTGTAGTTCTCGGAATGGACTCTAGAACTAACCTATTAGGATGCCTAGTGTTTCTCAGATACTTATCCATGGCCTTGGTGAAAAGATGTGGATAGGTTTTAACAAAAACAGAAATCTCTAGAATATACATACAGGTCAGAGGAAGTATGCCTAATGTTTTAAAATGTGGTTTGCAGGATTCGTCTGGAGCAATACCGACAATGGCTCTTATACATCTCTTTTGGCCAATAAAACATCTATTAGCTTCAGTGGAATTTCCCCACAGTATAAAGCCATATCTTAGGATTGAGCTTACATAGCCATGGTAAGCTAACAGAGTAGTCTGTATTGTTGAGGTTTTCCTAAGTCTGCTCAAGACATATACAAATTTATTAATTTTATTACAAGTGGCACTAATATGCGATTTCCAGTCAATATGTTTGTCTAATGTTATTCCTAAGAAAGTTACGTCATCTTTTTCATTAATATTAATTTTGCTCCAATTCATTCTGTTTTCAGTACAGGCAGATCGTTTACTTTGGAATTTGATAAAATTCGTTTTCTGCAAGTTAATTGTCAAGTTATTTGATTCTAGCCATTGTGTCACCAAAAGGGTCGTCCTATTTACTTCGTCATTAATGTCAGTTAAATTATTGCATGTCAAAATAATAGAAATGTCGTCTGCAAATAAAATACATTTATGTTTCGTTATATCAGGTAGGTCATTAATATATAGCAGAAATAACAATGGCCCAAGAATACTGCCTTGGGGTACCCCAAAGCTGTTTACTCTGTACGGTGAGCTACTAGTTGTTAATGTTAGATTATTATCTACGTGTGATATATCTACTCTTTGCAGTCGATCCGTAAGATATGATTCAAACCATGATAAAGCAAGTCCTCGTATTCCATATTGCTCTAATTTCTGCAACAAGATTTTGTGCGATACAAAGTCAAATGCCCTCGTCATGTCAAAAAATACGACTATTGTGTGTAGTTTCTTGTCTATATTCGTTAAGACATTATGTACTAGGGTATATGCTGCTAATGTAGTTGATTTTCCTGTTTGGAAGCCGTTCTGTTCAGGCTTAATTATATTAAATTTATGTATAAATGACGATAGACGAAGATGCATGGCCTTCTCAAAAATTTTTGCCAATATTGGAATCAATGTAATAGGTCTATAGTTACATATGTTCGTCCTATCTCCTTTTTTGAGAATAGGTTTTATAATTGATTTTTTAATGATTCGGGAAAGGTTCCCTGTTCAAATGAGAGATTTATTAAGTGAGTAATACTAGGTGCAATAGCTGTAGCACATCTTTTGAGAATCATTGTTGAAATACCATCATAACCAACGGCATTGCTATTGTTTAAGTTCGCAATTATTTTTTGTACTTCTGAAATACTCAGGGGTTCTATAAACATACTATTTTGTAGAGAGATTTTATTGGTGTTTTTAAGAGATTTTTGTACGTTAGTTAGTTCAATATAGTAGTTATTAAACTCACATGCTATTTTATTTGGATCTATTATTAGTTGATTTCTGACTTTAATTTCTGTAATGGAATTATCTGATAATTGTCTTTCGTCAAGCGGATTTACACTTATTTTGTGATTCGCTTATCAGTCTATGGTTACAGAGTTTCTGAGACTTGGACATACATTGCTTTAGAATTTTAGAATATATACGATAATTTGATTTATTACGTGTAGATTTATCCCTATAGTATTTATAACGTAGGATCCTTTTTTTATTGCAACTATGTCGTATATCTTTTGTTATCCATTTAGGAGTTCGTCTTTGAAAGGTTAGTTTATGTCTAAGTATAGGAAAACATAAATTATAAAACAATATCAAGTCATTATAGAAAATGTTAAATGATTTATTTATGTCTTTTTCAAGATAAATATCGCTAAAACTAATGTTTTCCATGCATTTACAGAACTTATTTATGTTAATAGTGTCATAATCTCGCCACCTTCGATCGCCTCCGATGTCCGATGCCGCACGTTGAGTTGCGTTTGTGTCTCGTGTCTGTTGCCGACACTCGGCTACTATTCCGAAAGTAGATTGGGGCAATATGCACCAGCTAATTTAGGGATAGGCACATAATATGTCGCTGGTCCAATATTACGAGGTTCTAAGTCACATTTATGAAAAAAATGAGTTATGAATATTTTATGGTTCTATATTATGTCATTCCCTTTTGTTTAGACTAATATAGTAATAGATGGAAGCACTTACTACCTCACAATATTAAATCGCATATGGTTCTAAGTTACTTTTTAAGTTATTTTTACTGATATGCAAATTCTAAACCTCATTTCCCCAAAGATAAAAAAAATAACATAGAACTTTGTAATAGTGAGCCAGCGATATAACAGCCTTGCAAATCCTTCTGCATACAGTGTACTTATAATATACAAACAAAGACTGAAATGTCTGAAGGGATAGGCTACTTACTATAGTTACATCCATATTTCACTATTTTCCATGTTTTTGAGTTTCACGTAATATGTGGCAATAAGGGCGAAGGCTGTTACCATCTAACGTATTCAGTTTCAGACGCCGTGCTGCTACATATATGATGTATAAATAATATAACGAGACCCAGGAATTAAACTGTAGTCCCTAACACATGGTGATAATATTTATAACCATATTATTCTCCGTTCCTTCATCTCTATTTACGAAATAAAAAAGTTAACCGCTTTTGGCCTTAAATAAATGCACATAAACAGACTTGAATATGGATGATACTACTATTGTATAGCATTGATATTGGATGACAGTAATTACAAGTAATTAAAAATGTTTTGGATTTGGTGGTTCATGGTGGCGTTTGGCAAATAACCAGACTAATTTCAAGCCGAAGAACCTCAAACATTATAGAATAAATTTATCTCTAGCAATAAATATAACCGACGAAAACTTATTCCATTATCATAAAACTTATAACTGTCATTAGGCGCCGAAATCACTAAAATATCGAGGTACTAAAGCTTTATTTTAAGCGAAATTAAGTAAGTGGCTATAATTTAAAATGTCTCAGCTGTACACGTCTTGTAATATCAACGAGATATATTGAAGTGATCGATGACGTCAATAAATTTAAAGTTTAGCTCGTGCATCTCTGTGCCAAGTTTTATAGAAACTCGTATAAGTTTTGGATACACAATTCATTAGATAATTTTCTAGACGCCACGTAGATGATAGCAATATTAAATCTGTGAATACTCTACTTAAAGTATTCTTAGTTATATAGCGTCTCATCTATGTTAAAGTATATAGTACTAGAAATAAAACCTACGTCGCGAGGTACTTGACAAGAAATAATACGACGGACACAAGAAATAAAACGACAAGAAATAAAACAAAGGACACCTATGATTATTTGTGGATTAAACTTACAATAGTGTAAAGAGCACTGTGAACATTGAGTTCGTTACAGTTTCCAAGACAGCCCAACTTTTCTGGCTTGCCTCGGTCACCATTGCTAAATTGGTTAAACAGTGGTAGGGTAGCATCAATCTTAAATTTAATGAATGTTGTTGTTGTTGTTCGTCAGATAGGCAGCGGCTTAGCTAAGTATATCATTATCAATCTCAGCTAAGCCCGTAACCATTTCTCATTAAGTGACTCGCTTATTTGTCTGTTACTAGAAGCAATAAATGGTTATAGCCCTAATGGTAGCCTGTGAAAAGCCCCGAGGGCTTTTACGTCACTTTCAGAAGAGTGATAACACCATTTAGAGCCGTTATATTAAAAACATCTTTGCATATTAAATGTTAGAGAACGTTACCTTATAAAATATTGCTCTATCTAAAATAACTAATGATATATTATTTTTCTAATGGACTTATAATGGTTCCTTATATTCTATCTTACGTACATAGTCAGAGCATGCTAGCTCCTTAAAATAGAAAAGCGTTCCAAATTTGACGGTGATGATTATGTAGGGGTAATCAGAAGTATTCTTGTCGTATGACCAAACGATAGTTCTTGATTGATATGGATATGTACTTACTGTTACCAGTTAGAAATAAAATTAATATCGATCTAATTTTGTGATTGCGGGGGTCTCCCCGCAATCACAAAACGCGGCAGTCGTCTGACTGCCGCGTGGCGCTAATGCATATTATGTGCGACTGTCTATACAGAACGAATGCGTCAGCAATGTTCCTAGAATTATAAGAAATAATAGTTAATATGAATTAATTAATCAACTACAGTCTTCCCATAACATTATTTATGGTAAACCTCGTTCCTAATAGTAGAAAACCCCAGTATATTTAGCTGTCTATCTGTCGTTGCAGTATTACGTCTACACTACGGGACCAAAAAATGCATAGGTAATAAAATTTATGACTTAAAAATCGCATAAGTACTGAGTAGTGGTAAATAATGTTAATAACAAATTGGAAGTCATTTCTGATACTCAGCTTATTCTGGGTTGAAATAATTGTGATTGTTGAATGAGATCCTACTGTTTCTAAAGTTAGCTTAACTAGCTAATATACAAAGTAGGAAAATACTAGGTTGCCTTCATACTACACGTTAAGTCATTGTTGTTAAATAGAAGAACATTATGCCTGTAAACTTTATCTTATAGGTTACTAGCTTTTGCCCGCGGCTTCGCTCGCGTTAATTTAGAATTTGACAATCAATTCGGGTTGTACTCTGCTTGTAATATATATAATTCAATCATGATTCGAAAGACACGTGGCGCCATCTATTATCATAAGAACGTTATTATTGTTTACCTCGGGAACAGTAATTTTTTCGGGATGAAAGGTAGCCTATGTCCGTTTCTGTACACCTGTCAACGTATATGCAAAATTTCAGAATGATCGGTTCAGTGCTTTAGGCGTTAAAAAGGTAACAAACAAATAAACAAACAAACTCATTTTCGCTTTTATAATATTAGTTAGGATTAGGATATCAATACTACTCCTCTATTAAAATAAGCAATATCATTACTAAATTCTAGCGGAGCAATGAATGTAACTAGTAGATAATATTATTATATCACATCGTTTAGCAAAGTAATAAAAATAAAATGAGCTTATTAATATACATATTTTATTAATAATAATTGCTGACAACCCTATGCAGCATTCATGTCAGCGCAAAATGAGTCTATTAATTTAACAAACCCACTAGCTTTGTTCATATATATATTCACTATAAAATATAGCCGCAAGGAAATTGTTATTGTGCAAAGAGCGTTCCTCTTTGCTAATTCCTTTAGAAAAACTATCTTTCAGCAGAACTGTGTCTTCAAAGGAATATTTGCTTGAACAAAGGTGCATGGTGATGCAGGTTGTAGGTAAAGGTATAATAAATAGCACGAGCTCAATAAAATGAAAGGAACGTAAAAGGGTCTTATAAAGGACAGTACACGATAAATCAACTTTACCAATTTGCAGCGGCGACTTTGGTGTCGCAGTTTGTCCGTTATTTTGCACCAGAGCTTAAGGGTTTTCCACTTTCTTTTTAATTTAACCATTTAGAACTATTGATATAAAACTTTCAGCAAGGTATGTTATTCAATGAGACAATATCATGTGTAGATATCATGATATTTTATCAAATGCACGGGTCGTCGTATCTCATACTTCAAATACATGACGTGGATGACTAATTGTTGACGTTTATATATTATGTCGTTTAACTTCGATCTCTTGTTTCGTAGAATTGTTGCGTTCTGAAACATAGATATATAACCTTTTTGTATTAGCAATTTGTTTTAGACATTTATTGCTACAAAAGAGAGAGAGCGAGAGAGAGAGAGAGAAAGCGAGAGAGAGAGAGAGAGCAATAATAACAAGCACCAATAAAAAATATTTTTCAAGTAACCATGAAAAAGTGGCGATAGGCAAATGGTTGAAGCCTTAGACTTGCAATCAAGTGGTCGTGAATTCAAATTTTACTCATAGTACTACCGACGTAAACCTACTCCCAATAAAAACATATTAGCTCAGCTGATGGGATTGCTGATGGGGGGTTATCAAGAATATAACTAAGTAGTAACTCAAATTGATAAACAGCAATATATTTTTGAAAGTCGAAAGATAAACATGTTTCAAGAAATACGTACAAAGTGTAATACTTTGAACTTGTCATAAAAAATAAAAGTTTTGTTTGAGATTAGTTTCCAATTACTATTTGTAATGTTTTCTTCGACAGAGAGAATATCCTTACTTCTCTAGATATATGTTTATTTATGATTCAATATAATTTGTGTAAATATGCCAATAATGTCAATTCTGTACGGTGACTAGCTCGATTTGGCTTAAGTCCAGCGCTCTCGTTCCCTCACAGATAATACTCGTTAACTTGACGCAGCACTTTTTATATGTGCTAATTGTCGGGGACGGTCTAGCGCAATTACACTAGTATTAAATCTGCTCTTAGTGCTTTATGTTTGCGACTATCTGTGTTAGTTTAGTCTAGCTTTAGGTACCTATTTCAATAATGACTAACGATGCTTTCATTAATAATATAATTTAATAAGATGTTATATACCCAGATTTGACTGCACGGATGGCGTAGTGGTTTAAGTGGTCGCCTAGCGACTGCCACTGCGCCAAGTGTTGTGGGTTCGAATACGGTACAGAAATTAGTGTGATCCGCAAATCGTCTTCACATGACGTCATACTATTCTGCATCGCACAAGTGGAGTTTACACAGCGACTAATTATATATACAAGCTCCCGACATCAACCATATAACCGATTTCGTCTGAATACTCGATTACCCATCCATTCATGAATAATTAATTCCTGAAATAGAATCAGCGGTAGCAATAAGGCTTTAGCTTACCACCCTTGTGGTCCAGTGACAAATTTAACAAGGCGTATTTTAAGTTCGGCCTATAAATAAGCTTACCAATGAATATCGACGAGAATCTTATATATTGAATAATTAAAGTAATGTGACACAGACAGACACGACAGAGTCACTTTCATCGCGAATGAGCGTATTATCCTATAACTAATATTATAAATGCGAATGTGAGTTTGTTTGTTTGTTACGCTTTCACGCCTTAACTACTCGACCGATCATCATAAATTTAGCATACATGTTGTCAGGGGCACAGAAAGGATATAGGGTACCTTGCCTCCAGAAAAAAGTTCCCGAGGGATAGAAACTTATTGCCAAAAGCTACAATAACGCGAGCTAATCCGCGAGCAAAATCTCGCGTCTTAGATTTACGACATAAAGTTCATTGCAATATGTGTGATTGGTAAATTATAGCCCGGAAAACCTTAAAACATTTGCATGCGTCAAACATTCCAAATACTATTCTTTGGATAGCTATATGCAAAATCTTGGAATTATTCTATATAATATGGTTATTTTTGGTGCCCTGTATATTGCAGTAAAAATAATAACCGTTCAGATATACTGCTTATTTTCTTTTTATTATCCTCTAAGTCTTCTTCGAAGAGGTTAATAAAACATTTAGTGACGGTATGTCTGTTAGTGACAGATTGATGTTAGTGACAGGCATAACTTCGGAACCACTGCACCGATTGACTTATAACTTGGTGTGCAGACACCTTGGGGTCATACCTCGGTCTAGTTTGAATATGAGTTCTGCCGGTCAAAAGACTCCCGAGATATAGGGGTCACAAGGTCACATGTATTTTAAATGCTTTTACATTTAAGACCTTATAAATTGGTGTGCAGATACCTTGGGGTCATACCTCAGTCGAATTTGAATATGGGCCCTAAAAAATAACCCCGAGATATAGGAGTACATTTATTTTCATTACTTTTACATTTAAGACGAAGAGATTGAAGTCTTGGGTTTTACACCCATCTCGTTAAATCATAAAACGAGATATTACCTGTGTAGCCGAGGCTTTACAAAAATTGAAAAAGGTGATCACCTAAACCACTATACCATCTGTGCAATTACATTTGCACAAATAATCTCAAAAAGTCATATATATGATTTGTCTTTTTTATTTTAGGCAATGTACTATAAAGCATTTGTGTATATCAAATATTGTTGTAGAAGTGTGATGCAGGAGTATTAAAATAAAAAGCAGTTTAAATTACAAATAAATGAGCAGTCATGTGGGTATCCGAACACCAGACAAAACAAAACGCCTGATGAATATGTAACAGCAATAGTGCAGAAACAACCATTCGCGACAAAAGTGAAGTAGGGTCTTAACATGCCCCCGGGCGTTGAAAGCTCGCCTTTCAACAGTTTCAACCATCTTCTTCAAGGAGACAGCATATCTTACTGAACGGTCGTCTCATCACACCAGTTGTAGTTTTAACATCGGCGACATGAGTGACTCCGTCTTGTCCAGGATAAACAGCCACGATGCGTCCAAGTTTCCATTTTAAGGGCGGTAAATTATCCTCCTTCAAAACCACAATGGTATTGAGCTTCAAAGAACCAGAGCCTTCCTTCCATTTAACTCGTTATTGTAGCTCGCTTATGTATTCCTTGCTCCAACGAGTCCAAAAATGTTGTCTCAGTTGCTCAATACGCTGGAACCGATTCAGATGAGACGTCGGACAATCAGTGTAGGATGGGGCTGGTAAAGCAGTGAGTGAACGCCCAACAAGAAAGTGTGCAGAAGTGAGCGGCGACAAGTCATTCGGGTCAGTTGATAAGGCAGTTAATGGTCGTGAGTTCAGCAATGCTTCAATTTGCACCAGAACCGTGTTAATCTCCTCGTACGTCAAATGACAATTGCCCAGTACTCGTTTTAAATGAAATTTTATTGATTTCACTCCTGCCTCCCAAAGACCACCGAAATGAGGAGCGTATGGCGGAGTGAAGTGAAAATTGATCCCTTCATTGGCAACAGTTTCAGAAAACGAATCAGTGTGAGATTTTAAAAATTTACCGATGTCGTTGTACGCACCAACAAATGAAGTAGGTACCATTGTCTGAGTAGATGTTCTTAGGCTTACCTCGTCGTGACATGAATCTCTTTAAAGCAGATAAAAAATTACTACTTGATAAGTCACCTACAAGTTCTATATGGATTGCCTTTGTAGCAAAACAAACAAAGATGGCAATGCAAACCTTTGTGAGTCTACATCCTCTCCCGTGACGATTAGCTGCCAATATAGGACCGGCGTAATCTATTCCTACATTTTCAAAGGGAAAGCTTGGTAGGAGACGCTGCTGTGGTAAGTTTCCCATAATGGGAGTGCTAGTTTTCCCTTTAAAACGATTACACAATACACACTTGTAGTAACACTGCTTCGATAAATTTCGACCACCGATAGGCCAATAATTTTCTTTAATACATGCTAATAATAATTGCGGTCCAGCATGCATTAGCCGTTTATGCTCATAATTAAAAAGAAGCTTTGTAAATGAATGAGTGGACTGTATAAGAATGGGGTGTTTTTTATTATAAGGATAGTCGGAATTTTCTAGACGACCACCCAAACGAAGTATCTGATTATCGTCTAGAAAGACATTAAATTTGAGTAAAGGACTCTTACGAGGTAATTGCTTATTTTTTAATAATAATTCATATTCTGGAAAAGATTCCATTTGAGATAATTTAATAATTAAATTCAAAGCATTTGAAAGTTCATTTTCACACAGATACTGAGTAGTAATTGGTTTCCTTTTACAAACTGCAATAAATCTTAAAACGTAAGCTACACATCGCTGGAGCCTTAAAAAATTTGAAAAGCGATTAAATTCTATTAATTTATCTGTTTCTGTAGTGACATGCAATGCTATCTCGGATTTAGTTTCTGGCAAATTTTTCATTTCAATAGGATTAGAAGGCCATTGAGATGGTTCCTTTGTTAAAAACTGTGGACCATGCCACCACAATTCTGATGACTGAATTAGTTTAGGATCTAATCCTCTCGATACGAGATCAGCAGGGTTTTGATCCGTGGGAACATGTCTCCACGAACAAGAACCAGTTTTCTCTAATATTTCACCTACACGATTTCTAACAAAGGGCTGTAATTTACTAGGAGCTAGTTTTAACCAGCCTAGAACTATTGTTGAATCGGTCCAAAATGTTGTATGCTTGATTTGAAGACGCAAAGAACTTATGACTTTATCATAAAGACGAACTCCCACCAATGCTCCACACAACTCGAGCCTAGGTATTGTAGTTGGTTTAATAGGAGCAACCCTGCTTTTTCCACAAAGTAAACGTACTAGTGTATTTGTTTTATTGCAACTCATAACATACACGCAAGCGCCATA
Source organism: Catocala sponsa (assembly GCA_963564715.1). Taxonomy (NCBI): domain Eukaryota; kingdom Metazoa; phylum Arthropoda; class Insecta; order Lepidoptera; family Erebidae; genus Catocala; species Catocala sponsa. The sequence continues at coordinate 9,214,553 of OY751345.1, read as the reverse complement.
TGCAGTTATCGAGGCGTCTGTGAAAATGTGTAAATTTACATAGTTATACGAGTCACAAAGAACTCGACGTGGAATACGAACACTATTCAACGCGGGCAGAGCGCTTCTTAACTTCAACCACATGTTGCATATATCTGACGGTAATGGATCGTCCCATGATACTTTATGTAACCATAATTTTTGTAAAATAGTCTTCATTAAAATAACGCAAGGTGACAAAAGTCCGAGGGGATGGAAAATTGTAGCTATATACGAGAGGATGCTACGCTTTGTTAAATTTGTGGTAATCTCACCCTTTATAGAAAAGCAAATATCATCACTATCAGTGCACCATCCTATCCCTAAAGTAAGGCATGGTTCAAGATTACCCATATTCAAATTAACAGGCGCACATGAAGAAGACATAAATTGTGGAGTGTTAGATTTCCACTTTCTCAATTTCATACATGCAGAATCTAAAGCAGCAGTGATTTCCTCTTTAATTTTAATTATGTCGTTAATACTATCCCCGCCTGACATTAAATCGTCGACATAGAAGTCGTGTTGAATAATTTCCGAAATATTATTATCTTGACACTCTATGCCAATCTGTTTAAGACATCTAACAGCTAAAAAAGGGGCACTTGAAGTCCCATAAGTGACCGTATTTAATTTATAAGTCTTAATTGAACTAAACGGATCGTCGCGCCAAACAATTTGTTGAAGATGTCGATCGTCCGGATGGACCATTACCTGCCTGTACATCTTCTCTATATCAGCAGCCAAGACATATTTGTGGTGCCTAAATCTAAGAAGAATTTACATTAAATCATCTTGAATCGTGGGCCCTACCATCTGAATGCTATTTAGAGATGTGCCAGAGCTGGTAGGTGAGCTAGCATTGAAAACCACTCTTAACTTGGTAGTAGAACTACTTTCCCGTATCACCCCATGATGCGGTATAAAGTAAGCTAGTTGTTCTGAATCCAATGTGCATTCTGACATATGGCCAAGGGCTAAGTATTCAGACATTAAGTCACAGTAGTCCCGTTTAAATGAAGCTTGACCTTTAAATCTTCGTTCCAAAGATAACAGGCAATGAGTAGCACGTTGTAGAGACTTCCCTAACACTTCGGGTGTTTGTTTTAAGGGAATACGAACGCAAAAACGACCGTCACTAAGCCGGGTCGTATTCTCAACAAAATGTGTTTCACACTGTTGTTCCTCAGCAGAATAAGATGATGACTTATGGCATTCTTCAAGCTGCCAAAATCGACTAAGTTGATTTTGAATGTCATCATTAAATGATTTGTCATCGAAATTGTTTACGTTTGTAAAATGACATTTAACAAATTGGGAAGAGTCCGATGCATAGCCGCTATTTATTGGACCAGATACCAGCCAACCAAGACTGGTTTCATAAAGCACTGGACTATGAATCCCTAAAGCAATTTTTTGTGAACCTAGTAAGTCCCAGAATATATCAGCGCCTATAATCAAATCAATGGCTGATGGGACATTAAAATTGGGATCAGCTAATTCAATGTCACTAGGTATATTTAAAGATGACAAATCCACTGGTCTACTGGGGATCATATTAGTTATTGAAGGCAAAACAAAACAAATTAAACTGTTACAATAACTTTCAATTAAAGATTTCATTGATACACGTACCATTTTGCATACATGAGAAAGTGAATTATTAATACCTAACACAGACTTGTTTACCTGATATGATGCTAGGTTTAAACGAGTGCACATGTTCTCGGTTAAAAGACATGATGTGCTGCCACTGTCGAGGAGGGCGCGAACCACATGTGGCCTATTATCATTATCATATAGTTTAATTAATGCTGTTGACAATAGTACTTCGCTACTGTGCTTGGTAGAAGCAGAAACACAAGAAAGCGTTACACTTTCGTCAGTTGTATTCATCTGTGTAGATGGCTTATTATCTATATCACGTGATAAATTGTCTGACACTGACTTTAAATTTGGATTTACGTGAATAAGCGTGTGATGTTTACGTCTACACAACTTACAGCCATTCCTCTTACAGTTATTAGCGTAATGACCCGTTCTAAAACAATTACGACATATTTTATAGTTATATAATAACTGTAACCTGTCCTCATTACTGAGTGCTAAAAATGATGAACAATTATATAAGTAATGTTCACCCTTGCATTTAGGACAACATGTCACAGCTGAAGTCGTAGTGGACTGACCATAATTCGGTTGCTTAGAGTTGGTAACTGAAACTAAACTTTTAATTTTAACACCTTTGACATTTGGTGTATGATTGCAGCGAGTCATTTCCAATGTCTCTAATAAGTCTGCTCGACTACGCAAAAATTCAATAAAGGCGACTAATGTTATGGATGTGTCCTTGGGCAATGTCCCCTTATGCTCCTCCCACTCACGGTAGGTCTTAGTATCTAATTTGTTAGTAACAATGTAAATGACAAGAGTGTCCCAATGTTTCGTTGGTTCACCAAGAGAATCTAATGCCCGTAAATTTTTGTTTAATTGATCTATTACGCGTTTTATACTACTTGCAGACTCTTTATTCACCGGTTCTATGTTAAACAAAGCGGACACATGATTTTGTATAAGCAATCGTTTATTTTTTAAAACGCTCACATAATAAATTCCAAGCAATGTGATAATTCTTGGCTGAAAATTCAATTGATTGGATTACCACAGCAGCTGTACCCTCCAATGAGGCCCTTAAGTAGTGAAATTTATCAATATCAGCTATTTCGTCATTGGAGTGAATGAGACTACAAAAGGTATCATGAAATTCTAACCAAACATCATATGATCCACTAAACTTAGGTAATTTTATAGTTGGCAGCTTAATAAACTTATGTTTGGTACTTTTAGATGAACCTGCTTCGCTTACATTATCACTATTATTACTATTACGCAATAATATAGCTTGCGCCTTAGATAACGCCTTGTAGTAAGAAGACTCAAAGTCGTTGCGCTCAGACATTTGACTGTCTATATCATCTACCAAACATTCTAGTCTTGACTGCACCTCATCATATTGTTCGTACAACGACTCGATACGCTGAATTCGTAATTTAAGCTCACATACCTCTGATGGGTTCAATGTTTCCTCCAAACTGCTCAAATGTGACGAAAACAATGTTATACGACCTTTGTGACTACCACGCTTTCTGATCAGCTCCTTAATTTGCTCTTTTTCGGTCATCTTTGAAAGAGAGTGTCACCAACCTGGAATTTATATAATACAAAACTTAAATAAACTAAAATAAACAAGAAATAACCTTTAACAAGACAAGAAATAACCTTTAACAACAATCCACAAGTTTTTACAAACAAAAATTGAGATTAATTTTGAAAATAACCGAAAAACAGTGAGTGTAATTATTAGTAAAACAGTTTAGATATTGATATAAAATAATAATGATTACACTTATAAACTTATAAGGTTGTTAAAAAAGTACATTATTCAAGAATGACTTGCAATATTTGGTTAGGTACAAAACCGTTATGACAATATAATCTTAGGTGGGCCGTTACAAGATTAAAATACTCGATTTTAAATAATTATTCTAATGAACAATTAAACTGTAAACAAGCTAATGCAATATATCTGATGAATATTGCTACCTAAGTCGATTTTCAAATCACATTAACAATATGCAAACGGCAAGTAAATTACATACAATATAATTATGTACCAACCTTAATATTCGCTGGAGATGCTAATACTACCTGATTACTGAGCGAGTACTGGGTGAAAATACCGAGGTTAACCAAGAATGAGTAAAAACTGGTGCCTTTCTTGACCGTTGTCGTTGATGAGACTTCCGATTCCACGCCTGTACTTATCGTGTGAAATATTCGTAGATTCTTGCAATCCGCTATTATATTGCCGCTGATTATCCGATCTGAAGAAATCCGGCTCGAAGGACCATGTAGAAGTGTGATGCAGGAGTATTAAAATAAAAAGCAGTTTCCGTGGCGAGAGTATAAAGTGTAATGAAAGAAAAAATGATGAAGCATAAAATTACAAATAAATGAGCAGTCATGTGGGTATCCGAACACCAGACAAAACAAAACGCCTGATGAATATGTAACAGCAATTGTGCAGAAACAACCATTCGCTACAAAAGTGAAGTAGGGTCTTAACAATTGTTATGTAGAATTTTAAATAGAAATGTAGAACTTGTAATTCGTTTTTTTTTAGTAATAAGTAGACTTTATCCCCTTTCAAGTTTCGAACACAAACCATTAGAAAATAATACAAACTTGTTAACTTCAAATTCAAAGAAACGGGTTAAAGGCACTGTATTTATACAATGAAGATATTTGAAATAGGTATTTTATTGGAGCAGGCACCGAAAAATTAACAGCAATTTGATGTTTCTATAATTACGAGTACATGACACAAGCGTCGGTAGTCCGATGGATGAGGCATTGGTCATGTGACCGAAAGGTAGTTGGTTTGGATCTCACTCATTACAGTACCAATGTGAATCTACCCCTAACACAAATGCATGACACAATTTTTCGTCCCGCATGGGAATCGAACCCACAACACTCAGACCAATAGCAGCTACGAGGCGACCACTTGAACCACTACGCCGTTTGTGCAATCAATTCAAGAGCTATGGCGGGGAAGGCGGTGATTGGGCCTCCGGCACTCTCACTCACCGAACGATACATAACAGTAGGAATACTGCTATTGCACGAAATTAATTAATGTTATAATGAAAAACAAATTCTATAATATTTTGTAAATGTCTCTTGGTAGTAAAAATATCTTATGATAATTTAATAAGTAATTACATGCTTTACTCTCTTCTCAATAAAATATCTGGAAAGGAATTAATTTGTAAAATCGATAACGTTAAATAAAGGCCTAGGTGTGGCGAAAGTCAAGTATTAAGCTTGCTATCTAATTTATAAGTTGTTCGCTTAATTATTAATGATTCGGAACATCGTATGTATCAGCGAACATTCCAGTTAGAAGTTAGAAGAGTTTCACGAGTGACTAAAGACGAAATGTGTGCGCTGCTAATCTTTATTACTACAGATTTTAGATAGAATGGAGCGGGACTACGCGCGTTCTCATAAGAGCTAAAATATTGACAATATACATACAATTTGAATATGCAGTCAAATAAAAATAAATATTTGGCTCAATCTGACAGCCTTACTGCGTACTAAAGCTACAATATGAAAGCAGGATTTTTATGAGGATTTTAGAATTTAGTCACGTATCATAAAATTTATAGCACGGGAGGCAGATGTGACTGAAATCTATAAAAGCCTAATTGCAATTACATATCAGTTATAAAAATGAGACGTTGTAAAAGATTTGATAAAAGGTTTTAATGTGGATTGATTCTTGACACTTGGATTTATTAACGTGCGGTCAGAACCGTTTCGGTAATCTGGTACTAGAGTAATTACAGTTAATATTTAGAATAAAATAGATAAATATGTAGAACGCTATATAGAGAGTCACATAGTATCACTACCATTACTATGACTTCGGAGGTTTTTATAAGAAAGAAGACCACTGTGCCTAGTGCGACATTTAAAATTTGTACCTATACAATAATTTTACATATTGCACTATTTACACAATTCTCAATATAAATCCTCATTATATAAATAGGTGTTGAGCTATATACATATTGCACATAGTGTATAAATATTAAAGCATGTGGGTCAGATGGACCTAGATTCTACAAAGTTTACGAGTATTGGAGTGGGTCCAAACACACATTGCGTGCCAAACGCCTACACACTCTGTTCTTCATAAAAAGCTAGAACAATATAAAAAATATTCGGCACACTATCGCTTAGTTAGGTCCTCATTTCGTAAAACATATTTTAAGTTATAATAACTTTTTTTTATAAACCAGAATTTAGTCTTCTAGGTTTCGAGTTCTAAAGTATTTGGCTAAGCGAATGTAACATAACATAATGTGAATAATCATATTATTAAAAATCTTTTGTGGCCATATATTATTTTCCTTTATAGTAAATTCCTTTATACAAATATAATTAATTAATTGCAATATAGAGGAAATTTTTTCTTTTGATTTTCTTTTAGAAATATATCTTATGCAATCATAATAATCACTGTATCGCAAAGCATTCAAACAACGAGCACTGAGAACACCCTGACTCCAAATAACTATTTGCAGAACACACAGTTTTTTGTCTTGTGTGGGGATAAACACCATAGCACTCAGCGCAGTGGCAGTGGCGATGCTATCATTGAAACCAATACACCACCTGGGCAGTCCTATTAACTCATAGAAATCGGTAAGTAATGAGAATCCTGCAATAAAATAAATCGGAGCACACAAAACTTTGTTCCTGCCGGTCTGAGCAGTCGGCAAGATATTTAGAATGTTTTAATTACCTATATTGACTCTTAAAGCCTTTAGGCTACTACCAAGTGTAAATAGCCGAACTGTGATACCAATTTTGCTTTACCTGACATCTTTTGTCACCACAAATAGTCGCGCTTATGTCGCTGGCCCAAAGATGCAATTATAGTTTTTTTTAATTAGTATTAATTAGCTTAAACAATATTAGGCACTAGATTTTGGTCGCGGCTGCAGTCGCGTAAATGTAGTTTATGTAAATTTTCTACGCCTTGGAAACAGTAATTTTTCCTGGATGAAAGATATCCAAGATTATCTGTATCCCTGATAACGTGTGCGAAATTCCATGATGATCAGTAAAGTAGGTAAGATGTAAAAGCGTAACAAACAAACTCACATTCGCATTGTGGTGGTGGTTAGTATGGCATGGTTCATAAGAACTTACTTTAGCATTTATTATATCAAAATTTGTAGGAGGTGACTGTTACCCCAAAATAGTTAAGGTCGAAACTGACGAACGATTCCCTAAAGTTTCATCGCAATCGAAAATTAAAATGTAAACTAACAGACCCAAGGTAAGCTAAGTAAGTTGTTTCTCATCTAACAGAGCTTTCAGCTCAATTAAAAGTTCACACATTCAGATACCGTACCATCCTCATCCGAGCTTTCCTAACTAATATTACAAATGCGAATGTGAGATTGTTTGTTTGTTAGGCTTTACGTCTTAACTACTAAACCGAGCATCATGAAATTTTACAATTTTCACATACACGTTGTCAGGGTACAGGGTAACTTAACAGAACAGGACATAGGGTAACTTTCATCGACAAGAAAGTACTGTTTCCAAACAAAACTGCGGCCAAAAGCTAGTATTCACAATATAGGATAATAATAGTTTCGTAATTAATTGTATCTGGCAACTAAAAGAAAACTCAGCTTCAAGAATGAACACCAAAACGGTTTTAAGGAAATGGGAGAGAAATTCTCGCTCTTGCCTTAGCTAGGGTTGTACAGAATAACGTTCGCGTAGCAGTTCATAGCTGCGTTTCTAAAACCCGACAAACATTTTACTTTATTTTTATAATCAATCTTTGCTCTGTCAAATATTTGTCATATTACAGCGGCACCTAGATTTAAGAATATTGAGGTCTTATATATTTAGGCAGTCTTGTTGAAATATTTTAGTAAATAATCTTATTCATATAATAGAGTTTACTAAAAAGAATATTAACTCTGTTAAGCTTTGTATGAAAAATGATATAATTATATGTTGGTGTTTATATTAGTAAACTTAATAGTATCTAAGTTGTGGCGTCTCGAGTCAACAATAATAATCATACAATACAAAAAATAATTTATATATAATATATAGATAGTATCGCACATATGAATATAACTCAGTAAGCTAATATTATATTGTCAGTTTTTAAAAAATGATTAAAACACGTTTTAATCAATTATTCAGCGCAGCGTAGACATTTGAGATATACTATTTTGCTGCATTATGTTGTGCTGTTTATTTATATACATATACATGTTTATGTACAGAATATATACATATTATGTGTGTCAAATACATGCGTTCATTAATTCATTTACTCCAGCTATGATATACAGCGTGGTATTGTGAAAATATAATATACTTATGATGCTTTGCATTTGTACATTCGTTTAATTAATAATAATATTAATTTATTCGATAATATTAGGGTGTACATTTTTGTTATTAGTCTAAAATAATATTATACTACAATAAATTATAATTATCCTTAATTCAATATACAATGACCATTGAATATTAGTTCTTTTTTCGTAATGCACTATAAAAATCATATATCTAACTGCATAACATATATTATTTTAACGATATAGTAGATATTAATATGTCGGAGGAAGCTATGAGTCGGGTTGATTGTTATTTACACGTATAATTCACAATATAAATTGTCTACGTCTTAATTACTTTTAAAATTCTTAATTTAATTTAATTTGATTTGTTAAATTATTCTATAGCTCATAAACATTATTAATCTAATAAAAGTTATGAATATTGTAATTCACGTAACGACCAATCAGAGCAGAGCTTGTATTATGGGTATTGTTAATAATTCAAAATGTGTAACGCAATAAACGGCAAGGTGGCTGTTTCGATACTACTGACTTGATATAGTATGTGGTATGGACGTATGGAGTATATTAAGAATTAGATTCGGTAGCGAAAGGCTTATCATTATAGAGCACCTATTCAATGAAAATATCTAAAATGAAGTTGTTGCGCAGAAGATAAGATGTACACGATCTCCTTCAGTAGGTCAGGAGTAGGTCAGGAGTGGCCGAACGATACACCAGTATCTCTTCGTTTTTTTTTCTGCAGATAACGATGATGTGCGGTCTTCAACAACACACGGGGGCGTGTGATATGTCAGGACGGCCGTGTCGGAGGAAGCTATGAGTCGGGTTGATTGTTATTTACACGTATAATTCACAATATAAATTGTCTACGTCTTAATTACTTTTAAAATTCTTAATTTAATTTAATTTGATTTGTTAAATTATTCTATAGCTCATAAACATTATTAATCTAATAAAAGTTATGAATATTGTAATTCACGTAACGACCAATCAGAGCAGAGCGCGTGCTTGAGTGGGGTCGAGGCACCATCTTTACTTTAGGAGGGCCGACAGTTGTTGAGACACATTTAAGCGATAGCGACTGATCGAGTCGGAACGTTGAGTTGTGAGTTGTGTAAAAAGAAGTAAGATCAGTGCCCTGAACCCACTGCTCGGTCTTAACTGTTATTTTTCATTCGACATTATTGTGAAGTGAAAATACTGTTTATTCTAAATACAAATAGTGTAAAACCGGCATCGTTGTGTTTTGTGCTCGCATATTACCCAGATAACGCCCACTAAACCCGCAACCACTACTGACGTTGCCATAGAGAACAATACATCTCTGACAAATATAATAAATATAAATAAATTCATTCGTTTTTAAATTATATTGATACTTAAAATTAAAACACCATTTCGTATAATATATAACCAAGCATAGAAGAATATAGCTAAACTCCTTAACTAAAATAATATCAGCAAGACATAACCTTACTTTTATTCATTTAACTTGAGGTTATGGTTGCATTGTTTTTGTAGTAGGTACATAAAATGATTTGGCTTCATCTACAAGTAATGTTGTCTAAAATGGACGGCATTGACACTTAAAATAATCCCTAAATAGAAATAGCGTAAACAGCTCTATAAAAAAACAAGTCTACTCCTCCCATTGATTGAAATTGAACAACTTTAGTCTTAGTGTTTGTACAAGCACCCTTATGGTACTTGTATTGTGGTGTAAATAGGTACTTGAAACTGCACTGATGACTAGGGAATTGAATAAAACCACTGAGTCTGTTCTAAAAACGTGCCTATATTCTCACACAAAACATTAACTTCATGGACCTTATATAGATAGCCCGTGCAACAAACGTTTGCGACTTCTAATTTTGCCAGTAGCGCTACCTATTGAGAGGTAAGTCGAACTACTAACGATAGAACGATACATAACAATACGATACTTAACAGTGTTTTATAAAAAATAAACAACGCGATAAAATCCGTATAAAGTTATTTAATTTCAATGTATAACATTCACGTAACCGTAAGACAGTATTATCCTCCCATTGAATTATGTCGGTGCTTGAAAAGACTGTCGCTAATAAAATGATTTATGGCAGCCTAACTTGACCCGATTTATTGCGCGCGGATTGGTAACCGATCGACATGACCATTCAGCCGCGGGGCGACAAGGGGCAAACGAGAGTGAGTGAAATGTCAATTCGGTAACTGGAACTGTATGATAACTAACTTATAATGTAACGTATAAATAAAATATTAAATCTAATGCTTAGAACACGACAAGTTATAAATATTTCTTAGAATCTATCTCAATAGTATGATGGAAAAATGTGAGTCAACTACCTACATACCTACCTACTACCGTATTATAAAAATGTGCGATATATTCTTATAATAGGGTAGACAACTCATTTTTCTTTTATTATTTTTGTCAAATAATTACATAAAATATACTTTAAATTAAAAATAAGTTTGGAAATCTACTTAAACATATTAGGACGTTGAATAAGTTCTCGCTATTTTTTTAACAAATAGAAAGTTTTATTTAAAATACAAAGAACAAAAACATTTCACTCAAACACTAGTGATGGACGACGTTGATGCATGGCCGGGCTTACTCCATGATTTTCTGTGCTTTTGACTATCGTACTGTATCCACTTTTCATCGCCAGAAAAAAATCGCAAAAAAAAACGCTTTTTGCACTTTTCTTACGATACGGAAAAAAAAAGGAATTTCTTTTCTGCTCTTGAAGCATTAGTTCACAAGTGAGGAGACACCTTTCGACGTCTCTCGGCTTTAATTGATACGGCACTGAATGTCCCTGCTTCTGGATCATTCCTAGCACTTTCAAACGTTTTGAGACTGTTGATTCGTCAACTTGTAATACTTTCACAAGTTCTACTAGCGTCTGACATCTGCCTTGGTCAAGTAATACCTCAAATTAATTGTCTTCAATTTTTTTCGGTGCACCGGCACGTTCTCTATCTTCGAGTTCAAAATCATTATTCTTGAAGCGTCTAAACCAATCTCTACAATTTGTATCCGACAGGGCATTGTCACCGTAAGTCTGTCCAAGAATTCTGAGTGCTTCAGCTGCAGATTTCTTTGAATAAAATAGTGTAATAAAATACACTTTATTTGGCACAAAAGTAGTCATTTTTCCAGAACCAATAAAGAAATACTTAGCTTTTATTGAAATTAACTACCATACACTGAAATTTAAGGTTAGATATAGTACTTTCTTGCAGATGCGTTACCATTCGAAACATGCACGGAGTGCTGCTACTGCCATATATGAAGAAACAGCGAGAACTTATTCAAGGTCCTATGCTATTAGGTACAAGGGTTTCAAATCTGCTGGTAGGATTTGAAACCCTTGTACCTAATTACAGAATTATATAGAATTATGTAAAATGACTAAAAAAAGGTCGCACGCAAAAGGCTTTACTTTAAAACAGGTGCATGTTTTAAAGAAAAAAAATCATAGATTGTGCGACACCGAACGCGTGGAATTTGAAAGTGTATGATGAAAATCTCATTATGCCTATGGTACATGTAAGTTCACAGTTTCTTTTTTTATAGAGGCAATTTCCGATCTTGTTATAATGTCTGAATCGCGGGGACCTTCACAAACATCCAAACAACGGATACAAAGAATATCCAGACCAGAAAAAAACTTTTGTGGATCACACAATTTTGTAGGTCACTAAGCAGTGGCAAGGCGACCACTTAAACCATTAAGCTATACGTGCAGAACTATTCCATATAGAATTGTATCTCTGAGACCAACACATTTCTAGGTAACAAATTAATTTAAACTTCACTTCACTACACATTTGCTCATTTATCACTGTTAATACAAACGACTTCACACCGCAGACTTAACGTTATCAACCATTTTTTATTTTTTTTTTACGTGGGGGAATGCTATGACGCATACCCCTCCGCGGGGGCGGGCGGAGGGGTTATGTCGGACTCGCCGGGGTAAAAGAAAGATGTTGAAAATAATAATGTACCTCCCGGAATACCGACTAAACCTACCACGGTGTTCCTCGACAAACCAGTATCGGCGGGGCCGCGCGAATCACTTTCACATGCAGTCGCGACCCCGCCTAACGTTATCAACCATGTATTAACTTTACTTAACTGAAACACGTCTCTTCATTTCCCAAGATGGAAAACAACGGTGTAAATTTATAATATAATTTCCTTGCAATATGGAATACTAACAGTGACATGTGCTCTTTAACAGTATACCGTCTTGCAAATTACCTCATAACTATATAAAACAATCTAAAATATAGACTTAAAACTACAGCTTATGTTCAGAATAATACTAATATATTATTTTGAACATGTATACATAGTCTTACGTGTATATATCAGAAAGGATAGGCAGAAGTGAATCAGACCTACATTTCGCCAGATATAGTTTTAGGACCCATGTAATAGGAATGAGCCTATTGCGGTCGACCGAACACAATTTCAAACTCCATGCTGCTACTAAGAATTGATTGACAGAAAAATATAATAACACTTTGCCTGATCCAGAAATAACCAGAGACCATGGTATCTTGTTTAATTTCTCCAGTAGTGTATATTATGTTCTATATGTTTATGTTCTATAGTAGTGCATGTGCACATCAGACGCAAAGGTGTATTGCAATAATGGTATGCAAGTTTGTAAGTGAAGCATTTGCACGTAGAATGGTCGTTTAAAACCATCTATATCACTAATTTGAACACGCTTGACGTATCACGTACATAAGTACAATATACTGTTTGAAACTATCTTGTGACTTCACTGTGCACGCGTGAGAAACCTTTTGAAGCTACTACCTAACTAGGTCAAAGTATCTATGAATTAGTGAAATAATGTGGTTCTGTAGAATTAAATGCGCAAGAATCATGATGGCTAAGGAACTTCGCTGATGCATGTACGGAACAATGTAGATACGATTTCAGAGCTTAAAGTTACTTAAGCTTTATATTCTGTGCCAGTGACAATATTAGTTTCTGTATAATTTTTTGGCCAAAATGTTAGAAAGGGACATAGAATGAAGTTCAAGTGTTAAACTTGAGTGCATTAATTCGTAAACAATTGTTAAATTATTCAAGAGTCAAGTTCCAATCACATTAATGTATGGCAATACAGATAGTTACTTAACAACTTTAACGAACGGCAATGGTTTTTTATACTTGTAGATGATAATAAAGTATAGACCAATTAAAATTAACTAAATACTTATACTTATGTTAATTTTCTAATAAAGTTCAGTCGTCTTAAAATAGCATAAAATATAACACAATACGTACTGGCTGTAATTATGCAGAAGTAATTTTAATATTAACACTCTAGATTACACAGTCCCGAAAAAGGACTGAGGGAGGCTCGAAGCAATTGAAATGTGGCTTGAAGTGGCAAGAAAGGAATTAGTGGACCGAAAAAGTTACATAAAACTTCTTGAAAGGACAGAACCCGTTTTATCCAAAACGATAAAACAAGATTCTGTAACGACTTTAGAAACAGAAGATGGAAAATTTTATGATGCAAAGAATTTTACGATATTATATTAAGTATATTTAAAGTAACGCAATACTTATATTTGGTTACTTAGGGCAAAATATGCTAGGTAAGCGGCAAAAGGCTGGCCCTTTAATAAACCATTTCTTTTTTCTTTTTTTTTATGTGGGGGAATGCATTGACGCATACCCCTCCGTGGGAGCAGGCGGAGGGGTTATGTCGGACTCAACGGGGTAAGGAAAGATGTTAAAATAATGATATTAGACCTCCCGGAATACCGACTAAACCTACCACGGTGTTCCTCGACAAAATAGCAATCGGCGGGGCCGCGCGAATCTCTTGCACATGCGGTCGCGACCTCACCAAGGTTTCGGCCCGCCTTAATAAACGGCAGGCCATTACACGATAAGACCTTTGGTCATTTCTCAACAAAAACTATCGCCCCCTAGAAGGGAGACGGACTCGACACAGAGCCGGGCGTGGGAACACGCACGCCGCCTCTCGGACCTGGTGCTGAACGGATGGCGGGCAGGCCCACAGAGCCCACCATCCCCAGGTCAAACCTCAGGGTGGCTGGAGGTCGTCCCGCGCCCTCCGGCGCCCGGCTCTGCGGTTAGGGAGAGGGTTTAAGTGCTCCCTCTCCCGCTCCGCCGCCTCGTTGATGGAAATTACTTCCTCACAGAAGGAGGTGACGGCGTTCCATGACCTCTCACTCCGGACCATAGACTGAACTACGGCCGGGAGCGAGAGGCCAACTAATCCGACTGCCGCGATCAATTCACGGCGCTGCGATACCCAGACGGGGCAATCCGCCAAAGTGTGTACCGCCGTGTCCTCAACAACGTCGCGGCAGTCGCTACAGTGGTGACAACCAGGCGTCTCTTGCCGGCCTATATGATACAGGAACTGGCCAAAACAACCATGGCCAGTCATTACCTGTGTCAGCCGGAAGGTGAGGGCGCCATGCCGCCTCTCTAGCCACTCCTCAAAAAAGGGACTTACCGCCACGATCGTGGTGTGCCCGAGGCCCTTTATTAAACCTCAACCATAGCTGGCGAAATCTGAGTGAATTGTACCTATACATCTCTGTCTGTATCTTACTTATCATCATCATCTAACTTACTCCTTCGGGAAATATAGGCGTGAAACTATCTATGTACACAAAATTAAAATTTGGACCGTGGAATATTCAGAACCAAAATATATTTCCCTAGAATTTAAAAAGATAACGATATTGTGGAATAATTGAGTTACATACAAAAATTGTAAAAAAAAATAAACGGTGGCTTACTTCGTTTTATGAAATAACTCCATTATGGACACGCAAGCTTTCGTGCTGAACTAACTCAATTTGTAAGCGATTTTTAAATTCAGTGAGATTCTAAAAAGGATTTTTACATTGTAATATTAAGTTTTATAGGGATATGTACTAGTAGTGAATTAGAGACTAGATACTTTTAAAAGCCTTAGACTTTGATATGAAATAATGGATTAACATGAAAAGTTATGTATATGATTTAAAAGATACGGGTGGGCAATCCGAGGGTGGGTGGCAAATGCTTCAATCCGAGGGTGCGTGGCAAATGCTTCAATCCGAGGGTGCGTGGCAAATGTTTCTCTTCTCAATTATTTTATAAAATTGTTTGTTTATCAAGCCAAACGGGAAAATATAGAAACGTGATTTTTATGAGAAATTAACAGTTATACTAGTTAATTACTAGTAAGAGAGGAAAATGCACGTGAAATTGCTAGTACAATAAGAATCTATATATTAGTTGTTGGTTTTACTGAAAGTTTCATCACTTTCTACATACTGAATTTAAATTATTTTGTCTGGATCTATCTTTCATTATCTTAAGGGATAACCAATTTGTTGTAACGTCTCACTTTCTTGCAATATTAGTGTTTTAATAATCCAATATGTCTACCGTTTAGTAGATTATCAAACAAAATATTATTTATGATTTTTATTAGACACTGATTGATTGCCCTGTAACAGTAGGAGACACTTATAAAACATACATTATACTTACCAAATATAACATATGGATGTACTCTTTATCGAGATATAAAAGTAATAATAAATTATATTAATAATAATATTACTTTAAAATGGACATTAATAAAAAAATAATAAGTAATAAATTGACTCAAGCTCGTCGTTGAAAATAAAATGAATATAAAACTTTCGCTTTCATTTATGAAGTCGTTTGTAAATATATCCGATAACCTCCTTAAGCTTGAATGTTTAATTATCTATTAATTAAAGGTTGCGTACATTTTACTGAGAAAATCTTTAAAGGTAATAATGTATTTACCAGTTAAAATGTTTACTGTAAAAGATTTTCTTAAAAATATGTTATCATAATTTAATAAAATGTATTATGGTAATGTTGTAACGAATAAAAGGTCTCTCGTAAATTTGTTCTGAGAATCTTCGAACTTATGTTACTTCAATTAATGTTAAATTGTAAAGTATTTTAATTTAGTTCAACGAAAAAATTATAAATAACTTATTTATATTGAAAACAATTATCTTAATAACCGATTCAAAGTTTTAGCCGTAGGAATAATAAAGCTGTGCTTCTTTATTCTTAACTTCAAAATACAATACTACATTAGCACCAAGTTTGTGTGTGGATTGTTTGAATGTATTGACATTGGGTATGAGCAAACTACTTGCACATATTTAATGCCTCCATCATCATGTAAGGCATCACGTTGTGCACAGCAGCATTTGAATATGTTCAGAATGAAATTATGCTAGCATACATATGAACTCAACGCTACTAAGGTAAACAGAGGACCTATTAAATTCCTATACTTAAACCATATATTAGTAACATATTCACTCCTTACACATCACGTACTCACACCATCCATTCACACACATACATACACTCACACATACACAGCACCTACACACACATCAACCATACATATCAATTCACATTGACCATTATTTGATGATGATGATTGATCACTCGAGTGGTAACAGTTTTTAAGTATATCTTTTTAAATATTATACTATGTTAATGTACTAGTGAACTCAAAACCAAAAATGTTTTAGATTTTAGATTTTAATTTTATTTCTCTCTTTTCTTGATGTGCCTAAACTATTAAATTTTTTGTAACAATCTCAGGGTAGAAGGCGCTGGCGACTGTAGCACAGTTTATACTAGTACGGTCGTCATCGAATTCTCTTTTCATATTTTAAACGCTTTATAAACTATATGTATCAGATTAAGAGAAAAATTGTTAAAATCAAATGATCAATAAAAAAAATTAAAAAAACGTACGATACTACACTGTTAAGGAGATTAAATATAATTTTAAATTATCGAGATCTAGTTTTTGCCTTTGGCTTCGCTCGCGGGAATGTTGATTTTGTGAATAAATTTTGATCTCTAGGTAAGAGTACTTTTTCTGGATGACATATCTCGTTTCATTCTGTACTCCTAATATCGTGTAGGTATAATTTTATGATGGTAGATTGAGTAGTTAAGGCTTGGAAGCGTAACAAACAAACAAACTCACATTCGCATTGGTTATATTAGTTAGGTATAGGTTAATTTTATAATAATGAGTTAATTTACAAAAAGAACATAAACAGAAATAAAATCATTTGCCAACTTCACAGTAATATTGTGTAAAAATCTTATTTCATCGACGTAACGAACCAAGCCTATAAACAGATTGGATTTCCGTTTTCTTCCTAGCAGACTTCCACTTTCATGAAAGCTAAAATGTGGGACGTAACACAATTTTTCACTGCAGGCATTGCAAAACTCTCAATGTGAATCAGCAATAAATAAACCTCGTTAAATTATGATGTTATGTTGTAGTAATGCAACATGATTAAGAAAGTTGTTAGCAAGGAAAGAAGATAAAAAAGAGAAGCTACATTTTCGTCAACAAAACTTCTCGTGAGAACTCCAGTAAACTATTAAATATTGACTGCACGGATGGCGTAGTGATTTAAGTGGTCGGCTCGCCGCTGCCAATACGCGGAGTGTTGTGGGTTCGAATCCCACACGAGAAAAATGGTGTAGTCCATAAATGGTTGTTCCGAGTCTGGGTGTTCTTTGTGTCCATTGTTTAAATGTTTATAAAGTCCCCCGCGACACAGGCATCATTCCTAGTGCCTAGTAAAGTTCCTAGCAATTATGCATATGTAGGGACACATGTTTGATATTGCTATCTAAGCATTTAATATGTAATGCATAATGCATTAGTGTGTGTGCCTACGTGCGGCTGCGTCCGTAATCATATAATAAGTTTAATCGCATTAAAGCATCCAACTTGAACTCTTGTTTAGTGTTATCATTTTACGCTCCTATACACAGTACCTAAGAACACACATAACATACAGACTAACGTTCTAAACATATATTCTACATAATGGCAACGGCGGCGTTATGGTCCAGGTCGATTTATTATACAAATATACAATTAACTAACGGACACAAGGTATACCCCAATCACAGAACGATTATAATTATATGGATCACACAACATTTTCCCATGTGCGATTCAAACCAAAGCACTCAGCCTAGCAGCAGCAGCGCAGTGTCTATTTGTTTGCTACGTCATTAATACATATTACATAAGCCATTTATATACAAAAAAACGCGATTAGTTCTATCTTTTATTTCTTTCTGATGTGCGTATAAAGTGTTTTTGATATAGCATTTAATGTTTTAAATGCTATATCAAAAAGTTCAGTAATCCTACAAAATTCATCGTTCTCAATATAATTATGATAAATGTCATAATATATAATAGTAATATCTCTCAATCTTGTCAATGTTTGTGAAATTTATTTTATTGTTGGTTTTTATTTAGAAATTTTGTTTTGAAAGTTTTTAAAGTTTGTAAAATTTATTTTATTGTTGGTTTGTTAAAGTGACGGGCCAAGATAGTATATGATGAATGAGAATAGTACTCTTGGCAGGGTTACCGAAAGACACCTCAACGAGCATGCATAAATTAATAATAAAGATATGCCTGAAACCTATCAAGTGTAAATTCGTAAACTCCCTCCTAAAAGCATGAGCCTTCGTATATATATATATATATTAAGGGTATGTAGTTATAGTTACATAAACTCGTATACATTATTATTGTTGGCCAGGTTTGACCTAGAATAGCACCTTAGTACATTAATGTCATAATAATCTGGGAATAGTTAATTGTCTCCGTATTATACAGGCTGGTTCGAAAGTAATGGATAATCCTCAAACACGTTATAATAGAGCTTATGGAAGCACAAAACCTATTAATAATAATTACAACAGATTAAATTGTTCGCCAAAAAAAACAGCATCTCAGACATTTGAAAAACAATCTTAATTTCAATTTTTATTTTGAAAAGTAGTTAAATTATTTTTGTAAAAGATTATACAACAGCCAACAATAAACAAATAAGTATTTAATTTTGCCCCCTCCACCCCTTAGCTCTACAATTAGGTGTTTAGGATTATCCGTTTTTTATGGGACAACCTGTATACTGCCGATACTAATAAACATTTTAGAATATATTCATATTTCTAGAGTAGGTAAGATAGGTTTTAATGAAAGTTTCAAGTTGAGTACGGTTCTGCCTAAAAGGAAATGCTTATTTGTGCTACATTGAGATAATCTACGACTATATTTATAAAACGCAGGTAATAATTCA
Source organism: Catocala sponsa (assembly GCA_963564715.1). Classification (NCBI taxonomy): domain Eukaryota; kingdom Metazoa; phylum Arthropoda; class Insecta; order Lepidoptera; family Erebidae; genus Catocala; species Catocala sponsa. The sequence continues at coordinate 9,195,357 of OY751345.1, read as the reverse complement.
AAGAAAACTCCATACTCATGATAATTTATCGTACATAATATACAGTCGTGAGTTATATTCCGCCCACGGTAATCTCGCGCTATTTTCGTTCACTAACGTTTTTCCTAGATAGAGGTCGTGATATACAAAAACTTTAAATGCTTTACGATCAATACGTCTAACTATATAAACTCTCCTACTCACTCAGGATATACCTATAAGGATGCTCTGCTAAGGAGAAGCTAATTCTACATACATACAAATAAGGGAACCTATGTATTACCTGGGTGGGCTGAAGCGTTTTCCATCAATATTTTGTCGCTTTCATCAACAGTATACTTAAAATTCTACGTAATAGGCTCCCGCACCTATTGCCGTCTAGCGCTTCCATTACAAGACATCGCGTTGCTATTGAAAATTTTATTTAAAAATATCCAGGGGTACATTACTCGACCCAAGAATCGAGCTTAAGACCTCATAACGACAGTCGCATTTACTATCGCTGTGCCTTAGACGCATAACATAAAATTGTATAATAATAAGGATATTATGTAACCGGTGATTTCGAATAAAACTACATTATATAAATATGACTATGACTTATTTTTTAAATAAGCACAAACACAATATATCCCTAAAAGGATAAGCAGGAGTGTATTACACCTACATTTTATCATATATGGTTTTGGTCCCACATGGTACGATGCAATGTAGGAAATTAAGAACATTTATACTAGTTTTTAATTACGGTCGCTTTTTTTTTAAATAAATGAAATAGAGGTGTGTTTGCGTTGATAAAGATAACTTATACAAATGTATATTATAATTATTTTGTAATAAGACTCTAAAACAAACACAATGCGTAATTAGATCTCCACGTTCATTTCCATATTTTATGATACGGGAATACAGTTTAAAGATAAAAGCATTATATTATCATCATAAATTATTTTAACACGAGCTAATAACACACGCAGTTGAAGGGTTATTATGTGACGTCATTGGCCGTGTGTGTGTATGTGAATAAGTTATGAAGATAATGCAGTGTTGTTATTGTAATTAGCTGTACTGTACAATATTATGCTATGGAAATTCATAGGCCAAATTGCGAGTAAATTTTGTTATATATTTCTGTCGGTATTTTGACTACATGGGTCGGTAAACATTTGCGAGATTTTGAATCGTAGTAGTAATGGGTGATTGTCGATTAAAATTCGAATTATTCGAACTATCAAGCAAACTACATATTCAACTTCTTATGAAACTTCGATATTGATTGATTATTTACGCCTAATAAAATATTACAATGTCAAAAAAACGAATACCTACGGTAAGTAATACACTATTTCATTGTGATTGATACAAACACAAGCTGGAAGAGATGAAGCCGATGAAGGAATAGGAATCTATACAAAGCGAAGGTCTCTTGTACCTATCCAAAACAAATACGAAACACGAGATAAACCTGCGACTAATAATGCTTACACATTACATTCAGGGCACTCAAGTAAGGAATGTAAATGTGATGTGGCGTTCAAATAGACCGTAATCTGAAGTTCGATGTACACATACTAGATTTTATTGCGCGAGGTTTAAGGGTACTAGGTTTTATCATTCGTAACAGTAAGGACTTCAAGAATTCATCCACAACGATAAAGCTTTTAACACTGGGTTGTCCGATACTGGAGTAGGTACAGTTCTAAAATATTAAATCCACACTACGAGGCTTACAAAAAACGTTTAGAAAGTGTCCAAAAGCGTTTCCTACACCATTTGTGTTATGGAGATCATAATAGCCAAAGCATTAACTAAGCCGACAGGCTGAAACATTACAAAATTAAAAACCTCGCGAGTCGTAGGGAAAATCTAGATTGTATTTTTCTACATAAAATATTTAGCGGTACCATAGACTGTAGTCAGCTATTAAGCACTTTACATATAGAAATTGTCACTCGATTATCTAGAAAGAGTAGGTACATATAACTTATTAGATGTACCATCTTCTAAAACAAATCGGTATAGGTCATTATGCTGCTGTACCAAGGCTCTGTAGACAGTACAACATATCAAGAACACATGAAATGGACATCTGTGAGTCCATAAGTAAATTCAAAAAGTGTTTAGACAATTAAACTTATTAAAGTTTAATTGCTTATTATCAATATGTATACACAATTTTGTTATTGTTTAATTTGTCACTTTGTTTTGTTTAAAGTTAATAATATTATCCATCTTACATTATTTTTAACATATAGGTAACTTAGTTGTAAATTGCACGCTGTCATTTCGTATAACTCAAGGATTACACACTTAAAATCCTTATGTGCAATAAACTGTGTTAATTAAAGTGCATTCTTTGTTGGAGATACTGAATAAATATAAATAAAATAAAACTAAGTTGTTGAATTAAATTTAAAAGAGTGGCCATGAGTTTCTTGCAGGTTTCGTCTCAACCCTTTGCCTGAACCTAGCAACTAACCTAAATGTAGCTTCAGTAACTTAATAAACTCACTAACCTATATATTTTGACGTTCATAAGTGTTACTTTGTGAGCTAAATGATTTTGACTTTGAAAAAGGGAACAGTCAATTACAGATTACGTGGCCGTATACGTTATCTAATTCTAAATATGACATGTCGCCTGCGTTGGAGGGTTTTTACATAACGTTGGAGATACTGATATATAGAAAACACACGACCACAGCCTAAAAAGTACCAGGACCTACCTATGTGAAATTTATTTTGACATAATTCAAAATATGTACTTTATTAGAGCTAAATTACTTTTACTAACTTTTTGACACTACTTCCGCTCAAGAAATAAAAACTGTCTAACGAGGGGATTAAGAAACATTGAAATAAAGTAGATAAAGTTCACTCAGACTCAGGACAACTATTAAATTTGTGAATAACAATTACATAATATTTAGAACGATGATGAGTTTTAAATATTTGTCTAGACAATAAACATGAAAAAAGTAATATATTTTCTTACACTCTCGCTTTTCAGTTAGATGACAAATAAACTCACGTTCTGAAATTGATAAGAACAACAAAATATAACATTAAAGTTGGCAAATATAAAGCATTCAGCCGTATTACTTTTGCCGCAGACATTGTTTCTAATAACATCAATTGAAACTTTTCTTGTTTGGTGTAGTTTCACGGCGAGTTGTAGTTTCTGAGTGCTCTCACGTACAGACGCATTAAAACTGTTTGTGCATCACAATATATTTTCTCTTTTCTTTTACTTTCTCCGTAAACACAGTAGTTTTTATAACAAGCCATTAAAAAAGCAAAACAAAATACTTATCTATTTTGTTTGTTTTGCACAAGATGGATTTACTACGCCCTTGATTTGCTGAGCGTGGTAACAGGTAAATGTAAATTCTCATAAATAAGCTTAAATTTGACATTCACAAGTGTTACTTTGTGATGTATATGAATAAAAATATTGTTGATTTTGATTTTACTTATTTTGATTTGTTATAAATAAAACTGCCAAAATGTGAGCCTGATTATCTTTTGAAAAATCTTAAACTTAAAACGGACAATCATGTATAAATTTGATTTATAAAATGTTTATCATCTTTACTATTAAAAACTATAGGTACCTATGTGTATGTGTAAGTGTTTTTGATAATTAATTTGGTTTGGTCTATTTAGATTATTTTGTTTTGGAAGCGATTATTTGGATATTGGTTGACCTGTCTATTTAATACGGCAACACTCAAAGATCACTGAGTTGACAATGATTGCAATGCAAAGGGTCTTGGGTTTGAACCCACGCCACGTCGCGCACCTCTGACTTTCGGAAGTTATATGACTATTCGAAATTATGTGCGTATTGATTGGCAATTATCGCCTGCTCCGTGCCTCGGAGAGCACATTAAGCCGTTGGTCCCGGCTACCATGAACATCTATGGCAGTCGTTATTGGGAGAGTGTCGACACAAAAGATCCCACTGGGTCGAAGTGTCGCCGGTCTGCACTGACTGGCCCCAACATAAGATAAGATAAGTTGCTGTCTAATTACTCAACTCTTCTGGTCAGAATTGGACGTTAATCTTTATGCGGCGAGATAGCTATGAGCTCTTCTGTTTTATATTATAGTTCCATCTTGGAATATCAATATTCCCCCACAACGGACAAGAGAGCAAATGTGGGCAGCGAAACATCCTGTCCCGGCAAGTTTCATTACAACTTCAGAAAACCTGCCACCTGGACACCAACTGCAATGGCCAACCTGGAAATCACTGAATCGCTTGCGTACCCAGGTTGGTCGTTGCAAGAACAATATGGCAAACTGGTCCGTGTCCAGTCGCAAACGCGCTGTGACGGTGGAGCTCCCCTGCAAACTATGCCACATTTGCTCTCTTGTCCAATGTGCCCCTCCAGCTGCACTGTGGAGGATCTGTGGAGAGCAACGGACGATGCTGTGGCTGTGGCGGGATTTTGGGCAGACAAAATTTAGGGTTGTTCGTACATTGACACAAAGAAGAAGAAGAAGATAAATTAAATAAATTAATTGATATAAATTAACTTTACTATAACAAAACTACTTAATTTTAATTAGCCCCGCCTAGATTGTGTAGATTCACGAGATGCAGCTAGAATTCTTACTTATTGTATTTCCGTGCACTGTTTAGCAGTGTATCACTGCTGAACAGTGCACGGAACATATACAACGGAAAGTCAGGAGTATTATGAAATCATATGTAGAAAAACCTCGAATACGTAGGTAGCGATTTCAAAGTTGTTACCTACTTATTTGCAGAAAATAAATGTACATCAACATTTGTGCTTCCAAAACATTAAAGCCTAAAGTTGTCTGTTTTCAATACTAAAGTTCTCGAGCATCTACATGAAACTCTCATAAATCAACAATGTTAAAAAAGAATTACGTTCTCTCGGTTTAAATTTGTAGCCTAGGTATTATTAGGGTCCAGCATAAAAGTTTTTATGATTGAAGCTTAATGTTCTTTCATTTTAGAATATCGTCCAGCCGTTAACTTTTGAATTCAAATTTCTTATAAATTTAAAATTTTTATATTTGTTCAAAAAGGACATCTCACTCGCCATTCCTGTGTCGCGGGGGACTTTATATATATTCAAATAACGGACAAAAAGAACACCTAGACTCAGAACAACTATTGCTATCGAACCTACAACACTCGGAGCAGTGATAGCGGCGTGTCGACCACTTAAACCACTACGCCATCCGTGCAGTCAACATTGCACGTCAGAACAAATTAAAACGTTAGGTATACATTATAATATACTTTTTAGGAAATTGATACAATAACTAATCAAACAACAAGTCAACGAACAGTTGTTGATAAATAAAAGAGAAACAATATACCTAGGTATATTATTCTATTGTTTCTTTTCTGAAACGTTTTTTGGTAATACACTTGAAATCGTATTACTATCAGTTCGTGAAAGAACATGTTTACGAAAAATAGGAAAATCGTAAATAAAGAATTGGCACAAATAGGTATTTGTGCTCGCAATATATCCAATGACACTTATCTCGCTTAGATCTATTTTCAGACGTACAAAAATACAGTTTATAAGGCATTTTACTTCTTAGGACTTAGATTTGATTATAAAATTTCAAATGTATTCTTAATTAACATTCAAGATTATTTTTTATTTGCCTGCACTAGGAATGATTCCTGTATCGCGAGAGATCTTACAAACATTCAAACAACGGACGCAAAGAACACCCAGGGTCTGAACAACCATTTGTGGATCACACAATTGTTTTGTCCCGTGTGGTCATCGAACCCACAACACTCGGTGCGGCGGCAGTGGCGAGGCAACCACTTAAACCACAACGTCATCCGCGCAGTCACTTAATGGTTACTGCACGGCAATTAACCGTGGTTCTATTGCCTGGGTGGCGCTGCAGGAGTAATATTTTGGATGAAGGCTCGAGATCAATACCGGGTAAAGTGTAAATAGATTTTTGTAGTAAGATGTTCTTAGTAGCAGCACGAAGTCTACCCAGTAAACGGAATTAGGCTCTCACCTTACATGGAATCTAAAGCCACAGCTGGCAAAGTGTAGGTGTAATACACCTCTGTCTGGCTCTTCAGGGTTACAGACATGATACTATGTATATATATAATAATATATACTAGCGGTCGCCTAGTGCTCGAAATTCGACCAAAGTTAGCCTGTAAGATATTGCTGGAATATGTTATTATACTCGTATATTGATATATGTAACCATAGTTACGCGCTTCAACTGCGTGTGTCAAATGCATGGTTGTGTGCGTGTAGTGTTTTTTCATGAATTTAATGTATTTTTACGCATAATTAAAAAAATATATTAGCATCATACTCCTCCGTCCGCCCAATTTTCGTAAAAAGGGATCCAAAGTTTTTGCTTCACGTATTAATATATAGATAACTAGCTGTCCCGATAGACGTTGTCCTGTACACAGGAAAAAAATTAAAAAGAATAAATTCTAAACCATTCTCTAATCTACGTGAACACACACGAAAAAATTCATCAAAATCGGTCCAGCCGTTTAGGAGGAGTTTAATTACAAATAAATTTTCTATGTTTGTACCTATCAAGTTGTATAGTATGTTGGTTAAGACGATTGTCTGGCTACAGAAAGGCCAGTTTAAGTGTGATCAAAATCAAAGAGCGTGAATAAACAATGTAATGAGAGGGAATGAAGCTAGAACGATAGATATGCTAGGATAAGTAAGTTAAATCTGTAGTCTCTGTCTACTTTACTGGAAAATTAGTTTGAATTTATGTATTTACGTATTATTAGTATTGCGTTTTCGTTTCACGTCTACGATTGCTTTATATACACTATTTTTATTGTAAGTTTAAAGCAATCGTAATCGTAAAGTTAATTTTAAGTATTTTGCGTCCATTGCCCCACATGTATGTATCTCGTACTGCATTTTCGCTATACACTACGCAATGTATTTACATTATAAACTTATCCGAGCTTAAAACATGTATTTATTAATACAACTACAAAACAACAAATACATACATACAAACATAGATTTGCGCCTGTTTCCCAGAGGGGTAGGCAGAGACTGCGGATTTCCATTTGCTACGATCTTGACACACTTCACTGACTTAATTCACTTTCATCACATTCCTCATACACGCTCGCCGGATTAAGGTGCTCTTAACTTGGCGTTTGTCCAGAACGTCTCCGATCTGGTCAAGAAACGATAACAAATAAAAATTCGAAATTCCATTCTCAAAAAAATTACTACAGTAAAACAGTTTTGCGGGAAATCGTTTTGAAGTACAACATTGATATTTCCGTCCGGAGATAAATTGTTATGGAAATTGTTCACGCCGTAGAACTTGTGGAAATTGCAGCGCAGTCATCGTTTATAAAACTCATCCACCACATTAAATGACGTTTATTGCGCTTAAAGAAAATGTAAAACAAGTTGACGATATTTTCTTTATAATACTTACATTAAAATTGTAATAGTTTTAGTTGAGATGTTTTTATTTACAACTTTAATATCACTTCATGAAAGTCTGAAATGGTAACTAGAAAACATTAATAAAAAAACTTAATTATAACAAAAGTTTAAGTATTAATTACTAGATTTTGCCCACGGCTTCGCCCACTCGGAAACAGTACCTTTTTTTGGTTAAAATATCTATGTCCTTTTCTGTACCCCTGAAAACAAGTTTCAGTACAAATATGAGTAATTGAAATGATTAAAAACGAGATGGGTGTAAAAACCCAGGATTCAACCTCTTCGTCTTAAATTTACATCATGTGACCTTGTGACCCCTATATCTCGGTGGTCTCTTGACCCACAGGGCCCATGTTCAAACTCGAACGAGGTATAATCCCAAGGTATCTGCACAACAAGTTACAAGTCAATATTTTTCCATTTAAAATATGCGATTCCTATATCTTGGGGGTCTTTTGACCCACAGGGCCCATATTCAAACTCGACCGAGCTATGATCCCAAGGTGTCTGCACACCAAGTTACCAATCAAAACTAGTGTCATCTACAAAACCGTAAGATGTTTTATAAAATACCCTTTTAATTATCTCAAAAATGATTTATTTTGTCAATTTCTAAAAGGTAATTCTACCATTTCTATAGACTCATAGTCAACAGAACTCATAGAAATGTGATACTCTACAAAATTCCTCGAGATATTTAATTACGTAATGTTTAATTACGCTCCTCTTAGAAATTAAAGTTAACTAATATTGCTAATAAGAAATATTAACGAGTGGCAATGAATAGATCGCTAGCAATAGTAGTTAATTAAGTAAAGCTTAAAAGTTAATAATTATTAGTAGCAGATCAAAGGGGATTATCAAAGGAAAATTTTATTGTTTTAATGACGTAGTTGTTTAACTAGGCCTCTCGCCGCTGCCTCGACGGCGAGGGTTGTGAGTGCAATCCCCACACACAATAATTTTTTTGTGATCCAGCTATAGTTTCCTCGAGTCTGTGTTTTTGTGTCCGTAGTTTAAATGTCGTCCGCGATATACGAATTATTCCTCGTGCGAAAGATGTCTTTTAAACAGAAAGACATTATTTTATATTTAACTAGACTAGAAATTGTGTAAATTTTCAATATATGTGATAGAATATTATTATTTATTAATATTTATAATTTATCCCAAGACGTTTTGTTTTTGCCACATGTGCAGTAGTAGGATATTTAAGACCAAGAACGGTCGAGTAAGCCATATTAAGGCTATACGTATGATACCTATTAGTTCTGTTATTGAACGCTTTAGTGAGTTTGTAAATATTCAGCGTAGCGTATCCGTGGATTTATAAAAATGTAATAAATGTCAACTTCAAAAAAAAAAATTCTAAATATTAAATTTGACGAATACAATCTCCGTATCTGACTTCTTATTACAAGGAAACTGAATATAGCTACGTCAGTTAAATAATGAAAAATACCGTTGATATCTCTGTAATGAGGCAGATGTCACAGTGTAACAGCGACGTAATAAAGACATTGCTTATCCAAATATTTAAATAACTTAGAAAGTAAATGAAACTCCTAACTTAATATTATAAATGCGAATGTGAGTATGTTTGTTTGTTATGTTTTCACGCCTTAACTACTCGACCATACATACATACATAGATAGATTCACGCCTGTTTCCCAGAGGGGTAGACAGAGACTGCGGATTTCCATTTGCTACGATCCTGGCACACTTCTCTGGCTTCATTCATTTTCATTACATTCCTCATACACGCCCGTCGGTTTAAGGTGCTCCTAACTTGTCCAAAACGCCTCCGATCTGATCGAGAAATGTTCGCCTAGGTTTTCCTCTTGCAACTGTTCCATTCACACTAGTCTTATAAACTTTATTTGTTAATCTTTCCTCGTCCATTATTTCTACATGTCAAAATCAGCTTAACATACCCTTTTCTATTCTTGTCCCTATATCCACTTTCATGCCGCATTTCTCTCTAATCACACTATTCCTTATTCTTTTTTTCAGAGTCACACCACATATGTCTCTCAGCGTTCTCATTTCTACAGCATTTATTCTGCTCTCATGCTTCTTTTGCACTACCCAACTTTCACTTCCATACATAAGTGTGTGCACTAATAGTCCTCTATGAACAGCCAAACGTGCCTTTTCGGATACATTTCGACTGTTCATAAAAGCGCGTAGAGCTCCATTCACTTTGTTGTCAGCAATCGTTCTCCTTTCAATATTTCCCTCATGTTTACCATCCCTTGTAAACTACTCGACCAAACATCATGAAATTAGTATACACGTTATCAGGGGTATAGAATTAAACAATTGATTAATTAAGAACAAGAACTGTTCTCGAGGGATGAAAAATATTGAAAAGATTAACGCGAGGGAAGCCGCGGGCAAAAACTAGTTATATTTATAAATAGAAAAAAAAATAATTACGTCAAACGGTCACGAGACGACTTTTTTTATATTTAACAAGACAGCGCGTCATTAGCTTCTTTAAAAACGATATAAAGACTTTTAATAAAAGTCAGGAATGCGTAATTGAAAATTCTACAAACGTAGCTGTGTAATGAAACTGTAATAAATGTAAATAACGACAGCCATCTGATAGGCCGTATGGTTGTTTGTACCATAGTAGTAATATTAGAGACTGTCTCAGTGCCACAGCGGTAATATATACAATTTCTGTATATAAGCGCCCGAGCTCCCTTTTTTACAACTAGGTTGGCAAACAAGCATACGGCCCACCTAATGGTAAGTGGTCACCGTAGCCTATAGACGCCTGCAACACCAGAGGCATCACTTGCACGTTGCCGACCCTTTAGGAAAAAAAGGAAGTGGGAAGGAGAAGGAGCGGGAAAGGGGAATGGGGTGATTGGGTTTTTTGTCAAGTAGTTCTCAGTAACAGCACAGATTCTGGAACAGTAAGCAGTAGGCTTGCTATGTACAATGTGTATGTATTTACAAAAAGAAAGTATATATGTACCTATGTTTATCCATTGTCTAGTACCCATAGTACAAGCTCTGCTTAATTCGGGCTAGATGGTGTTGTGTGTATGTGGTAGAATATTATATTACTAGATGTTCCCGCGGTTTCACCCACGTTTATCGTTACTGCGCCGCCCCCGTGGGTCGTAGCATGATGTTGTATAAACTATAGCCTTCCTCGATAAATAGGCTATCCAACACTAAAAGAATTTTCAAATCGAACCAGTAGTAATCACGCAGAATAAACCAGGAGAAACATCGTTTGTACTATGTCTGTAATGGGTATTTATTTTGCTGCAATGTTATTTTAAAACTGCGATATCTCCTAAGATATTCATTGAAATCGAATGATGTAAAGGGCCATTTTGTTTTAAATTAAATACTTGTGATGAATAACGTATTTATTTGGATAAGGATTAATATCATGTTTATAATAATACCTTCGCAAATAATGCATTATTTTAGAATAAATTTGGTTAGCATTAAAATAGTAAAAGATAGACATATGCTGTCGCGGACTTTTTTTTAGAACTTTTAAAGGGGAACAATTCTGTCATACATGATTTTTGCGAAACTTTAACTGTTTACGCAGCGCACGCAGCGGAAGCTCTCAAAAGGAAAAAAATACCCTCCGATTTTGAAACATTCTTCATTGGTGCTCAGCTCCTATTGATCTTAGCGTGATGATATATAGCCTATAGCCTTCCTCGATAAATGGGCTATCTAACACTGAAAACATTTTTCAAATCGGACCAGTAGTTCCTGAGATTAGCGCGTTCAAGCAAACAAACAAACAAACTCTTCAGCTTTATAATATTAGTATAGATTATATTACGTGGGACCTAAAATCATACCTAGCTAAATGTGAATGTAGTACACCTCTACTTACTCCTTTGGAGATATAGTTGTGACATTACATATTTTCCTTTTCTTTATTAAAAAGACAATTCCGGCACTATAAACAATTTCTGTGTTGCACGGGACTTTACAAACATTCAAACAACGGACACAAAGAAAAGAATACCTAGACTCGGAACAATAATTTGCGAATCACACATTTTTTGTCCCGCGTGAGATTCGAAACCACGACATTCAGCGTTATAGTGGCGGTAGCGAGGCGACCACTTAAACCACTACACCAACCGTGCAGTCAATGTACATATGTTTGTATTATATAGATTATGTATGTATTATAGACTAAATAATGCATTTCCTACATATCTTTATAGTTCTGATCCCTTTGATAGCGACTCTTGAATGGCCTTTGATTTCAATAGCCGATTTGATTGAATAACCTGCACTTATACCACCACGATACTGGTTCCGATAATGGTTCACCATTCCGAAATTTCTACGTTTAGAATTATTCCATAGAATTAATTGTTCTAGATAACAGGCGATGCTGAATTTGTGTATATAAATTTACCACTAAGTAAATTTATAATTATTGTCATCAATTTTAGCTTTATGCATTGGTTATGGTGAAGTGAAAATGTCTTTACTCAATATTGATTAACTACACAATTAAATCACTGCTTTCCAATATAGAGTACATTTTTCAGCTACGGGACCAATTTCCTTGTGTTTGTTTGTAATTTTTAGATTACCGACAGAAAATTCAAACCGGAAATATTACGGGATTTTTTTCTATTTCAAGCATCATCATCAAGTCATCATTCACATTAATATTTGCTGTGTCGCAGAAAACTTTAAAATATTAAAACAACGGTCACAAAGAATGTCCAGACTCGGAACAATAATTTGCGAATCACACATTTTTTTGTCCCGTGTGGGATTTGAAACCACAACACTCAGCGTTATAGTGGCGGTAGTGAGGAGACCACTTAAACCACTACGTCATCCTTGCAGTCACATGCAAATATCTTAGCAATCCTTTGTCTTGGAGCGTGTATGTTTTTATCCAGTTGCTTTCATCTCGCCCACGACACTTCAACGTAGCGTAAACTTGAAGTGAATTGACTAGACTGATTACGACCACCATTGGGTATACGCGTTTTTCATATAATTGTCTGTGAAAACATTGAGACTGTAATTTAATAGTTATAATTTTGCGTGCAATCGAGGTCTCGGGTATTATACATACGTTAACAAGCGACTAATTAACGACATCGTAACATTAGCCGATACACAGTGTACTGATAGTGTGTTATGTGTATAGTAATTTAATTGTCTAATGATTAAATTAATTAACGTCTGAATACAACATTTTGTTAACTAAAGTGTAGACAAAGGCACATTGAGTATAGGTTTATTGAAATAATTTAATTGTGAAATGAAATGTAAACAAAAAACTCTTGTGAAGAAATTTTACAGGAAAAGGTTTTTAATCATTCTTCCTTTAAAAAATATTCGATCTTGCGTTGTACTTTATTTAATTCTTCAAATAAAACGGCATATGATTTGTACCTATGTTAAATTAAGGTGAATCGATAATCCATAATATAGCGAATACTTTTCGATTTACAAACATACGGAAGCTAAATTTTAGTATATAAAGGTTCTTATATCCTTAAATATAAAAGCCTTACCCAAAAAAGCTTTCGTGCGAAATCATGTTTGTCACACTCGCAGGTGAGCTGCTATTTATAGAATTTAAATAAATTGACCACATTAAAGAACCTTTCCTTGCCCTTTCGGAAATTGAATCTGAATAGTCGTTGTTAGAAGTACCGTTAAATGTACCGTGGAAAGGGGTCAAACTTATACAATACCAACACAAACTTTCCATTAAAAGGCGATGTAGAAATATATCAGTGCAGTCTGCTTTTTCTTCAATGTATATAATATTAAAATTAAACTAATGCATATGGAGTCTATTGTGGTTTATTATGAAAAACACGTCGTTTCTTATTTTGAAATTATGACTCACCGAAACCATAACCGAGCATCTCACCGCGACCATTATATCGATATATATATAAATATTTTGTACTTGTACCTGTAATTATTTAACTATATTTCGTTACATTTAAAACACATATTTACTTAAATATTAATATGTAAGAGTACCTGCCAACAATTTCAAAAGCCCAACAATTTTCTTTATCTTCGCACGAAGTTCAAATCCTTTTTACCATAGAAATAAAAATGAATTTATGTTCCATTCATGGCGCTCAGCCCCTACTCGTGCGAGTACTTTGCATGAGGTGCGATCAAATTATAAATTCGAAACGATATTCAGTGGCGATATGAAATTCACTTGATATGCTAAACCAAATTGAATTATTTTTTCCTCTTTGATTATTGCTTTACAATCCTATGTGGAATTGTGGGGTCACGTTTAGCTAAGTTAGCACTTAAGTACATTGTATGTGAAACAAGTATGGCGCGGCTCACGCAGTCGCGTTCTCGCATCGATCAAATTTTGAGCGATGCGTTCTTGCATTGGTGTCGGTAATACATATTATTATAATAGACAATAAACGGATGTATCTATTAATTCAGCCTTTTACTTGAGAGGTCCCATGAGTCGCAGCCTTGAAGACACAGTGGTAACATAGAACTATAATCACATATATCCCTACACATGAACGAGGCTTATAATTTCGAATGTCATAATATGTGAGTGACGTTTTGTTGTTATAAGAGTTTTATTTAATGTTTTCTTGGTGACATAGAACCTACAATGAATACTGTCAACCAGATCCTATTTATATTTGTAAAGGTTTTTGAATGTTTCACTCAATCACACATAAACATAGTAGTGAGTACATAGTAGTGATCTAAGGTGATCACGTCGCCTCTGCCAATACGCCGATTGTTGTAGGTTAGAATTCCACACGGGATCATAATGATATTTCTGTGCCCAAATAAAATTTGTCAAAACGTCTAATAACATTTTATCAATGGCTGACAATATTGATTAATACTGCTCATCAATATTCTTGCAATCTTATTATAATGCCTAAAATCTAATGTAATTTCCGCAGCGAACATAATTAATCAAAAGCCTTGATCTTGGCTTGTCAAGCTAACAAAAAGGATCAAATGACTCGTGAAATTGACAGATTCAGTATATAATTATTATTACTAACAAATACGCTATGATATACATATATTTTTATTATTTTGGACATAAAATAGCGTTAACCAATTTCTAAGAATAAAATATTTTAAGTACCTACCTGTACGATATAGGTATAATTCTTTCAAACATAGTAGTACCTAGGTAAATAAGAAGATAACGAGAAATTTGCACTACGTCTCCACTTGTCATAAACCTAAATGTAAAACATTAATTGCTCAAACATTTTGTAATCAATTTTGATGCTCTTGTCACAATAATTTATTCTAATTGCTATTCGACATTGAGTAGAAAATATCGTGCAGCAACAATTATTATTGTATCAGTATGTAGCAATAGTATGAAATCTCTGCCACATTTCATAACCTACAATAATTCATTTCGACACAGGATATTATAACGGCAATGTCACTGATAAGCTTTAGATTATTTCACAACAAGATTGTTGTACTGTTTATACTAAAACGAAAAAGGTCAATCGCAAACGTTTGGCCTGTGAGGATATCCGTCTTACATTTAATATTCTGAACGAAGCGTGGGTGCCGAAAACTTTTTCTCAAACTGCCCTTTAGTTTGACTCATGACTATCAATCTCGAGATCTGTTGACATGGCGTCTATGAATAAAACAATAGGCCGCATTTGATCGTAAACGAGATAGACGGGTTCGGAGTTTCTCATAATGCTAAAACTTGTCGAGCAAATAATATTTGCAATTCTGGTTGCATACCTTTACGCCAACGTCATTATTACACCACCTTCTTAATTTTTTTCTTTCAGATTATACATATTATTTGTATAAGCTACTGCATATAAGACAGGGGGTTTAAACAGTTTAGTGCAATAAATGACTATTAATAAATAAAACAGGCATTCATAAGTTTTGAATATTCTCCTAATATTACATTAACTTGGCGTATGTTGTTACAAATTTTGTAATACTTGTTTGTCATTCTTACAAACAATCAATCTAATCATTTTAAAAAGCATTACATGTTACATCTTAAATTCGATAAATTATAGAAACTCAAATTATTATTTAGTGCCTCTAATCTTACTAGTTGCTACGTGTTATTAAATTTTTCAATGCTACAAATCAATATGGCGTACAGCAACGCAGGTTAGCTAAAGCCAAACTTGACGAAATTATTGTATTCGAAGCAAAAACCATAAATTAACATTGATGTACGTGCCTTTCACGTATTAAGTCACAGAAGCACTCCGGCGGCCAGTTTACAATGATGTCAGGCATTCCAACAAATGACAGGCTAAGAAATTTTTTAAACTATCTAACTATGTTATGAAATACTTTACCTTCCTAGATGTTATATAGTTCAATACGTCTACGTCTCTTTCATTTATTTTGTTGTTTACGAATTGTTGTTTATGTATCAAACTTTTCGACGTTGCCTCTTTTTTATCTTATCGGATTTGTTCTCTGGCTTAAGATTGCTTGCTTGTTGTTGTTAAAAATGTATCGAGCATTCAAGTTTTTTTTTAGGAAAACATTAAGAAGTTTTTGTTCCAGAGTATTAAATAGGTAACAGTAATGAACAAATAAATATATATTTTGTGTTTAATTTATACTTTGTAAAAATTCAGCTTTATTAGACGGAAGGTCAGTTTATATTATACACATACATAATCTCAGGCATATGTCCCATATGTAGCCAAGGGTGTATTACTTCCACATATCGACAACTATAGTTATAGGTTTCACGTAAAGAGAGGCGAGCTTATTGACATCTGCCGTGCACAGTACCCCGTCCTGCCAATGCAAAATTATTAAAAAGAAATTGCAGCAACATTTTGCCCGAACCGAGGATCGAACCCGACAGGTCACAATAGAGCAGTAATAGCAGAATTAATTACTATAAGTATTTCAAAAGCAGTGATGCAATCACATCATCGTGATTAGAAAATGCATTCAAAGTCAAAGTCAAAAATAATTTATTCATTTAGGTCACGAAGTAACACTTATGAACGTCAATATAATTATAAATTAGTGAGCTTACTAAATTACTGAAGCTACATTTAGGTTAGTCTCTAGGTTCTGGCAAAGGGTATGATGCTATGAGAAGAAATCTGCAAGAAACTTACGGCCACGAATTCAAATACCCTATCGCCTACCCTACCGCACCTATTATTACAGAATCACAAATAATAATTGCCTAGATGTAGCAATCTATTGATTAAATATCATTACCTAGAGTCCAGCTATTACCAAATTTGTTAGCAGTCTGCTCGGAACGATCGTATCGAATCGATCGTATGTATTGGCAAATTCCATTACACGATGTTCACGGATCACTAGCGACCAAAAGCGCCTCCACAGTTCTCTACTAAAGATTAGAGATCAATAGAGCGTGAGCGCGTGAACTTGTTAGGGTTGCTAGGTTTAAAAATATATTACAATGAAAATGATATTTTATAAAAGTTACATCTACAGTATTGCTAACTAAGACTTAGCTATACAAGTGGCATCGTGGCTTAAGTGATCGTCTCGCCACTGCCCCAGCACCGAGTGTTATGTGTTCGAGCCCCACACGGGACAAACATTTGTAAGTCCCACATAATATAGTTGTTTCGAGTCTGGCTAATGTTTCTACAGTTCCTTACGAGACAGGAGTTATTCCTAGTGTGGGAGTTGTCTTTTAATGTTAAAACCCCTTAAGTCCTGTAGGTATAGCTTGATCAACGGTCTTAACTATTATACAACTGAAAGTAAGCCAATATTTAACTATTTTATTTTCGTACATAAAGATATCAGTCAATCTCAATATATCGCACGTGTGTTATGTGTTCTTAAAATCTATATAGATCTATATATCGTCGGCCTCGATGGCGTAGTGGTTAGTGTAATCGACTGCCACGCCTGAGGTCGCGGGTTCGATTCCCGCACAAGTCAAACATTTGTGTGCATGAACATGGATGTTTGTCTTGGTCTGGGTATTTCTATCTATAATAAGTATGTGTTTACAAAAAAAAAGTATATATGTATGTTTATCCATTGTCTAGTACCCATAGTACAAGCTCTGCTTAGTTTGGGCTAGATGATGTTGTGTGTATGTGATAGAATATTTAAAGACCAATTATTCGAATCAAGTATGTACATATATATATATATACATACTTGATTTTAATAATTAAATATTAAGAAATAGCAGATTCCAAATAAATGAATGATGATAACAGAACTGGCAGTGGGATATCGGACTATAAAGTTGCGACACATTCAAAACATTTTCATACATATACCTATATAGAAAAGAGTACGTATACTAAAAATGTTTACAAACAAAATATAATATTATGTATTAAGATCAGCAGTACTGTGGTTTTGCTAAGCTGTATATATTTTGCCCAGCATTTAATTACTCAGACTTAATTTTCGATTCACGCTTCATTTGAAGTTGTCATGCCCACAATTTAATAATTTAAATAATGTAATACAAAATTTTATTTACAAACTACTTACCTATGCATAAGGACGGTTCGCATGCTTTGCAATTGACGCATTCATAAATACGATAAATTCAAAGCATTTTATTTAAATAGACATGATAGGTATTGTATAAAATAAATTCCAGATCCAACGAAATCCTTTGTTGGATTATTATCTGATGAATTATTCAGCAGTTCTTTCTTTCAGAGATTATACAAAAGGTCAATGTTAGGTCCAAACGGACTTTTTACTTAAAGCTTTCTTTGAACATTTTTGGCGGTACTGATCTGTAAAGGTGAAGTGAGAAAATTTTAACGTAATTGTTATTTTCATACACGTATAAATGTGACGCGTTCATTACTTAGAAAGAAACTGATTTTCTTTTGTCTTTGAAAAATAAACAACTTTCATCTTATCGGTAATGCGATTATGGCTGAGATTAAATTATTATTAAAACGACTGATAAATAACTATAGGTTCAACCGCGACATAACTTAAATTGTGTATTATCTGTGTAATTAAACCGAATTAGATAAAAACATGTTTTGTACCCTGAGCTACAAATTGGCAAAAACCGCATAAAAATCGACTAACTGGTTTTTAGGTAATACCAAAACAGATTTATGAAAATTATAATTATTTAGTCAATACCGAAAAAACAACAACGTGTAGACACATCCTTGATACAGTTTTATCATAAATTAACGAACAAACTAGATATCTATGAATATCGCATAATTGTTTCGCTTAGGAAAGACTGACTAAGAAAGTTTATAAGGCTAGGCTGAATGGAACAGTCGCAAGAGGAAAACCTAGGCGAACATTTCTCGATCAGATCGGAGGCGTTCTGGACAAAGGCCAGGTTAAGAGCTCCTTGAACCGACGGGCGTATATGAGGAATGTGATGAAAGTGATAGAAGCCAGAGAAGTGTGTCAGGATCGTAGCAAATGGAAATCCGTAGTCTCTGCCTACCCCTCTGGGAAACAGGCGTGAATCTATGTATGTATGTATGTATGTTTCGCTTATTGTTTGGTGGGGCTGCCTCAGTGGCGCAGCGGTATTGAATACACAAGATCTAAGGTTTATTCGCAAGAGAGCTCCCAAAAATTGTATTGGGTTTTTTTAGTCGAGGAATTCTCAGTGGCAACCCAGAGTCTATATACTCTGTCTTAAAAATGGCAATAGACTCTTCCGTTATACCGTAGAACTTAAAACAATGCCTTGTAAAATTTGGAAGTGATACACATCTGCCTACCCTTTCGGGAATATAAGCATGAGACTATGACTGTGTATATATAATAATAATAATAATAATAATATTCTACCACATACACACAACATCATCTAGCCCAAACTAAGCAGAGCTTGTACTATGGGTACTAGACAATGGATAAACATACTTATATACTTTTCTTTTGTAAATACATACATATTATACATAGAAACACCCAGACCAAGACAAACATCAATGATCGTGCACACAAATGTTTGACTTGTGCGGGAATCGAACCCGCGAACTCAGGCGTGGCAGTCGGTTACACTAACCACTACGCCATATGGATTCATGCCTTACTTTTTCTTTTAAAATATACTTTCTCGTTCCTAATGCTGTAGTTCCACACTAGGAACAAATCTTGTGTCCGTTGATTGAATGTTTGTAAAGCACCCCAAAGATTTATACAACGGACACAAAGAACACCTAGACTCGGAACAACTAATTGTGGATCACACAAATTTGTGTCCCGGATCGAACCCACAACACTCGGCGCAGTGGCTATTGCGAGGCGACCACTTTAACCACTTCGCTACCCGCGAACTTGAAATCCACTACAACATACTTGTAATTACATGACACATATTTATTATATTAGTATGTAAAGACATTTACAATACAACATTGTTTCAAGACTCGCAATTGCTATCTACGGGCCGCTCATATCATCATACAGACAGCTTTGGAAACTTGCCAAATAGAAACCATTCCCTTAGGACGTCATTTAAGATTTTACTGCGCATCTTATAAAACTAATCGGCTTGAAAGGTTCTTTGAGATCCGATAAAACGATTTACGATGTCCTTAAAGAATGATAATTAGAAATACCTTTGGATTGACTACATGAATGCGAAATGAAAAGCGAAAATATGTAAAAAAATCTTTGTTAGAAAATTAAAAATAATACTGTTATGTTAATAATAGCTTTTGTACATAGATTTTTATTGAATGTATGTATTGCAAGTATTATAATTATAATATATTATAATTGTTATTGTTTTGTAGACAATAAAATGTTAGTAAAGTAAAAATAAAAACTATTTTAATACAGATAATAATTCAGATAACGCTGTTGTATATTGTTGTCGGCCTCGATGGCGTAGTGGTTGGTGTAACCGACTGCCACGCCTGAGGTCGCGGGTTCGATTCCCGCACAAGTCAAACATTTGTGTGCATGGACATGGATGTTTGTCTTGGTCTGGGTGTTTCTATGTATAATATGTATGTATTTACAAAAAAAAAAGTATATATGTATGTTTATCCATTGTCTAGTACCCATAGTACAAGCTCTGCTTAGTTTGGGCTAGATGGTGTTGTGTGTATGTGGTAGAATATTATATTATTATTGTATATTATTATATTACATAAAAATATGATCAGTGAAAATGAGAAGTTTTCTAGAGCATAATTGTATTGATTTAGAGGTGGTTGCCAACTGCTAGCTTTCATACTAAGCATATCCATCTTTAGATTAATAGTTAATAAGGAAATATCTCTTGCGCACACGGATATCCTTACTTAATATTATAAATGTGAAAATGAGTTTGTTTATTGGTTACGCTTTCACGCCTTAACTACTCAACCGATCAACATGAAATTTTGCATACACGTTGTCAGGGGTACAGAATAGGACATAGGGTACCTTTCATCCAGGAAAAAGAACTGTTGCAAACGTAACCTTTATTTTTTATTTTTTTTTACTTGGGGGAATGCTGTGACGCATACCCCTCCGCGGGGGCGGGCGGAGGGGTAATGTCGGACTCGCCGGGGTAAAAGAGAAAGATGGAATAAGAATAATGTATCTCCCGGAATACCGACTAAACCTACCACGGTGTTCCTTGACAAAACCACTATCGGCGGGGCCACGTGAATCACTTGCACATGCGGTCGCGACCCCGCCGAGGTTTCGGCCCGCCGTATGAAACGGCAGGCCACTACACGAAGAGACCTACCCTAAGGTCTCCACTAAACAAAAATCCCTACTGTCTCCCCTCTAGAGGGACACGACTCAGAGGCGCGCGTGGGAACACGCACGCCGCCTCTCGGACCTGGTGCTGAATGGATGGCAGGCAGGCCCACAAAGCCTGCCACCCCCAGGTCAAACCTCAGGGTGGCTGGAGGTCGTCTCGCGCCATCCGGCGCCCGGTTCTGCGGTTGGGGAGAGGGTTTAAACACTCCCTCTCCCGCTCCGCCGCCTCCTTGATGGAAATCACTTCCTCACAGAAGGAGGCGACGGCGTTCCACGACCTCTCACTCCGGACTATAGACTGAACTACGGCCGGGAGCGAGAGGGCAACCAATCCGACTGACGCGATCAATTCACGGCGCTGCGATGCCCAGGCGGGGCAAACCGCCAAAGTGTGCAGCGCCGTGTCCTCAACAACGTCGCGGCAGTCGCCGCAGTGGTGACAACCTGGCGTCTCTTGCCGGCGTATACGACACAGGAATCGGCCAAAACAACCGTGGCCAGTCATTACCTGTGTCAGCCGGAAGGTGAGGGCGCCATGCCGCCTCTCCAGCCACTCCTCAAACACGGGACTTACCGCCACGATCGTGGCGTGCCCGGCACTGGGGTGCACAAGTCGCTCCTTCCAATTCGCCACTAGGACCTGGCGGAGCTCGGACCTTGCCGCCTCGATAGCGGGAAGAGTCGGTCCTTCGCCCCGAGCTAACGCCTCCTGGCGCCAACGATAGAGCGACGCCAGGAGCGCCGCTTCCAGGTCCCATGGCATCGATCCGGCGAGGAGGCTCGCAGCCTCGAACGAGATTGCAAACGTAACCTAACCTAACCTACATTTACGCGAGCGAAGTCGCGGGTGAAAACTAGTATATAATATTTTGTATATCTAATGCTTATACAGGAAGCCAACATTTATAAAAATTACTAAGGACCACGGGGCGACCCATAGCCTTTATAATAATTGCAAAATATATTGCTAGCAATTATTATTTTCTTCAGTATAGCATATCAGTTTAAATTTTATATAAATAAAGTCTCGCCGTAAAAGATTTAGCAGAAGGGACACATCTCTCATTTTACAAAGGCCTACGGCTGAACAATCACACTGACGTCATATAAGCACCCTACCATTCATTCAAACTCATTCGTTGCGGTGCACATTCTTTCGCGTCGAGTATTTTAATTAGTGAAGCATTTGTTCACTGCGGGCGGAATGTCGTGATGTCGCATATATTATGACGATCGTGTACGATCTGAATGAGATGAGAGTGCAGAAGTTCTCTCTGATTTAATTATAAACGATGTATACACTGATTAGTTTTGTTTGTGTTCATTTAATAGTTTTCTTTTAACAAAGCAAAGAATGTAATACCTTCGTATAAAACATTTTCCTTTACCGTAGCTACTCGTGAGTGGAGCCGCGGGCAGAAACTAGTCCTTACTAATATTACAAATGGGAATGTGAGCTTGTTTGTTTAATTGTTACGCTTTCACGCTTTGACTACTCGACCGATCATCATACAATTTTGCATACACGTTGTCAGGGATACAGAAAAGGACATAAGATACCTTTGACCTAGAAAAAAGTACGTTTACCAATCTAACCTAACCTACATTTACACGTGATAGTATCCACAGGCCTATTTCTTATGGCCTAATTTATCAAAAATTGCCTAGGCTTTAAACGAAAACAGAAAATTGAAAACATCTATATTGTAATAAGTTTATTCAGTTCCATTCGGCATAATTCAATTGGTCACAGCCAATTTCTAATTTTATGGTCACGGTGTAACTGTGAGACCGGATAATCCCTCTCTTTAAATAAAATGATTGGAAAAAGGGCTTTAAAATTATACCCATCAGGAAACCCCTAAGCCGTTTATTCCTAACATTAAATTAAAGTGGAGCACGTTTCTTCAGTAAAAGTGTATTATGATTACTCGGTACTACCTGATTACTAAACTGCCCGGTTAGCGTAGTGGTTTAAGAGGTCACCTTTAGCTTGCTCATAATAATCGGTATTGTTTAGAATTCCTATTAATGTACATTTGAAGAAGCTATGGTTCTTAACTAGAAAAATAAAATTAAATCCTGGTCAAGCTTCAGTTCGGTATAATATGAAAAACTAACCGGTAATGATGAACTTCACTACGTATAGAGCCTCATATAAAATGGACCTTTATACAAAGTTATCGTAGTGTAGGACGCCCTCCGACAAGGTGGGATGACGATCTGCGAAAGACTGCAGGCAGATGCTGGATGCGGCAAGCTGAAGACAGGGCGCTATGGCGCTCTTTGGGGGAGGGCTATGTCCAGCAGTGGACTATTATAGCCTGATGATGATGATGATGATGATGATACAAAGTTATCTGTATTTCGCATTTTTTATTGATTCGAAAGGCTTATTAGCTACATGAATAGAAAAAATTCAAACTAGCGACATACCTACATATCACATCTATACTGTAAAAAATAGCTTTGCTCAAATGACGTAGTTCTGTACTTTGTAAATATCCCTAGCGATACAAGTATTATAATTAATTTGGGAGGGGTCTCTAAACATTATTTGACAGCATGTCAATACATTCTGAACACGAATGGTAATCGGAATATGAGAATAGAATAACATATATCTAGGTTTAATAGCTTTATAGTCAAACTAATATCGAACAATACAAGAACTAGTATAAATCATTCGTAACTTCAAATATAATGTAGATCTTAGGTCTCTCTTAGATCGCAGTTCCATATTTCATTTAATACTGACTACAAGACATGTAATAAATTCAAAGTTCAATAAGATTTCCTTGAAACATAATATATAAGCTATAGAACAGTTAAGGGGTAGTTTTCGGTCAGGTTCACTTAACACAGAACATGACTTACGCTTGCTATAACTAGTGACACTTGGAGATCGAACCACTGACAACCTCACAGGCAATAAAAATTGACACTTACATATTCGACACTGTTTCCACATATTAATTATTTCACGGAGTAAAATAAATTAGTAGAAGATAGAAGCGCCATGCGCACTAATTTCCAGACTCGTTCAGTTTATTTGTTTTGTATTTCATATTTTTAATGTATTTTATATTTTTGTTTGAATATTCTTGAATAAATAGCGGTATAGAAAAAGAGCCCGTATCTCGTCTTCATGTTGTAACAAAGAGTTCTTTTACAAGCAAATCTATAATAAAACATTTTATGTAAAGTAATTTCGTTTTTAGTACCTATAATGTTTTATTCTAAAAAAGATTCCTAAGAAAATACTAGAGAATACTAGGTTATCATTGACATTTTAATAATTGGATACATATTCTCTAGACATTTCAAATCATTATAATTTTATACAAAAAGATATTAGAATTTGTATCACAAATTTATTTCTACAATACCTAACTTACTATCAAACTCAAATTGTAGAAACAGAACAACAATATTTGTGTTTCAGTTGAGTTGAAACAGAATTGAACCGAGCACATCGGCCGTTTGTATATGGCATAATCAAAATTCGCTGAATCAGTCCACATGTTCTGATTTCAGCTTCGTTGTAATTGGTATTTCTATGTTTGGAGGTAAATGCAATCTAATTATGTTAATTCTTGTAAGATTGTGGTGACATTGCATAAAATTAATTAAACTTATTAGATGGATATGCCAACTAACGACTATAATTATAAACGAGGAAAAAGATTGTCTTTTTGACCTTGGAGGTATATGTCTCGACAAACCGTGTCATCGCTTTGCCAAATAAGCTATTCCAAGTTCTACATCAATGATTGAAATTTTACCTCTATACTTCGCATCTAAGGCGATGCTATGCGTCATCTATCCTATATATATATATAATATACAGGGTGATTTTGAAATCGTGTAATTCCTTTT
The DNA here is from genome assembly GCA_963564715.1 of Catocala sponsa. Taxonomy (NCBI): domain Eukaryota; kingdom Metazoa; phylum Arthropoda; class Insecta; order Lepidoptera; family Erebidae; genus Catocala; species Catocala sponsa. The sequence goes on along the minus strand of OY751345.1, from coordinate 9,170,298 downwards.
AACCACGCATTCCACTGGTGGTATTGAATAACCCTGACCATATTTTTTTTATTAGAATTTTGTTTTTGGAAAAATTAATGTTCCATTTGTTTTCGTGAAATGGTTTCAGATAGTCATATGTTAACCACCCGAGGCAATTTTAATTTTTTACTAATTGAAAAAACATAACATATCAATAATTAATGTCGTAAATAATAACGGGCGGTCCTTTTTATTGCCCCTTATTATTTACGACATCAGTTATTGTAAAAAATTGGTACATTAATTTCTCCAAAAACATAATTCTAATAAAAAATTATATGTTCAGGGTCATTCTATATCACCAGTAGAATGCACGGTTAAAAGGAATTACACGATTTCAAAATCATTCTGTATATATACCTATAATATATATATATATATATATATATATATATATATATATATATATATATATATATATATATATATATATCTTAAGTGCCTCATATACGCATATTTACATGACTCAATATCACCTTAGATCAAGTGTGATTTATGTTAGTAGAAAATCTTAAGCATAAATCTAACCTCTACAATTATCAATAATTTTATTGGACATAGAAACACGAGTTAAACGGACAAATGCAAATAGAATTAATAAAGAGAGAAATATAAGTCTCATAGAAACTAAACGCAGGATTAACACTGGTGTAATAGCGCTAGACCGTCCCCGACAATTAGCACATATAGAAAGTGCTGCGTCAAGTTAACGAGTATTATCTGTGAGGGAACGAGAGCGCTGGACTAAAGCCAAATCTTGCTAATTGCCGTACAGAATTCACATTTGTAGTAGGTAATTAAATTCGAGACAAAAATCAGAACTCGACATAGCTGATACTTTTATACTGACTTTTAATCGGTGTAAATTAAAACTACGAATATTCAAACATATGTCTCGAAACCAGTAAGTGGTCGGTTCTGGCTATCATAAACATCTTTGTTAGTTGGTATGGAGAATCGGTGCCCTCTTTGAACGTCTAGTTTAGTTTTAAGATATATAGGTATGTACTATCGGCTCCAGCGACGGATGACCATTTCAGAAAAATTTTCGCTTGCACATGTTGACTAGTCGAGTTTGTATCGCCTTAGAATCAGTAAACAAATGTAAAGTATAAAAAAACTCAAACAAAGAAAGGGGCGTGTCACGGGTACGGGTACCAAGTGTTGGCCTGCTATGCGATTTTAACCTTAGGAGTGGTCATCCGTCGCTGGAGTCGATATTACCTATATATCTTAAGACTACTAAAAATTAAGAAATTATAAATCGATGTAATGACAAAGCACCACTTTGGTTTTCCTTTTTCGAAGTTTTATTTTAGTTAGCACTAACTAGATAAGATATGCCACCTCTCAACTACTTTGCTCCATGATTTTTAAATAGTATACTATATATATTATTATAACAAAAGCAAGCTAATAAAATGAAATTCAGGCTGATTGTAAATTTCAGTAAGTGAAACTGTGCCCACTAGAAACTAATAGGCATCCCTTATTACATGGGATGTAAGACCATAGCTGGCAAAGTGATGATATAATGCACTTCTGGCTATCCTTTGGGGATATAAGCATGAGCATATGTATAAATAAACATATGATAAGCATAACGTCAGACTGAATTTTTCGTAACGTTTAACCGTAATTTAGGCATAAGAATGTCTACCGTTCGCGTTCTATTTCATATTATTTATTGGTTATCTTCAATCAACTACTAATAAAATTTCCCTTAACCATTAACTGAGCGAATTAAACTCTGTGCCTCCTGTGACAAGTGATACAAGTCAAAAATCAAAACTTTACAGGAAAACAAAAACAAGATTTAAAAAAATCTAGTTCGTGTTCTAAGTGGGCTAGGTTTAACTTGAGTACTTATTTTTGTAGATAAAAACATTCACTATTCATTACTATTCACAACACACTATTCATTTACATTTTTGTGGTTAATATCATAAATTTAAAGTAATTGTTTAAAAACCTATAAGTTGTACCTTTTTTTATTTCTAATACATCCCCTCTATAACGTGATAAATGATACAACTACAGTTATATTATATTGCACTTATAAGTTGTCTTTGTGTAAGATGAAACATTGAATGTGCAAATAAATATATATCACACTTATATCATGAAACACAAAAAATAATCTGTGCAGCATTTACTTATAGAGGTTACAACTTGAAATATATCTATATTCACGATATTTTTGGAAAAATCCTGCCAGTTATATCACTTTGCACAAAATTATCTCCGAAACTATGGTAGATAGAAGAACGTGAGTTAGATAAAAAAAAAACTATTTTTTTTCTGATCATTTCTATCTAAAAATTACAAAAAGGGTACAACACGACTTATATCACTCATCACAGGAGGCACAGAACTGTACTTGTACTTTGTATATAGGTAACTATTATCGAAGATAAATTAATTAATAAATTGCATTAAGTAGATTGCCATATTATACTGGATTCAATTAGCAAAAGGGCGGTTAGAATTTACAATAGTCTTCGTGTAAACATTAAAATCGAATAACCATGTACGTAAAATTAAGTATCTTTATATATACAGTTTTGAGAGCCAATTCACGTTATAAAACTGTTGAAAATAAAGTGTGAAAATTGATCTAGTCCATTAACACGTTCCCTGTCCGATGAACCACATATGATTATTACGTAGATTTTTTATTGTGTCTATCACAGGACAGTGAATGGGTTAAACGTCAAATGTGAAAACAAAGGCAGTTTATGTTCATTTGACTGCACGGATGGCGTTGTGGTCTAAGTGGTTGCCTCGCCACTGTCGCCGCGCCGAGTGTTATGGGTTCGGACCCCACACGGGACAAACATTTGTGTGATCTGCAAATGGTTTTCCGAGTATTCTTTGTGTCCATTCTTTGAATGTTTGTAAAGTCCCCCGCGAACTTATACATAACACCACTGCACTATCCGCACACAGTCATATTGCTCAAAATAACTAACAATATTCTCATAGTCACAGAGTTTTCTTTGATTTATATAGATAACGTCAATGCCGATGTTTTTATCCGCATTAATCTCGTCTACTAAACCCAAATAACTTCCCAGCGTCTGTCTAATAGGTACACAATTTTGTTCAAGATAAGCGCCTCCACAGAGAGGTTGTCGTACGATCTCGCCAGGTTTGTTCCGACCACAATGTAAATTATTCTGCAGTATTTGGTATCGTAGTATTGAGTTTTATAGATTACGTGTAATATAGAACACTTTTGTTTGCAATGTTTATTTAAGTTAATAACTGTTTAAATATACTTTACGAATTTAACCTACCTTGTAAAGCTCGAAATTAATTACATTTACAAAATTATAGCAAGAAGTAGGATCATATCACTGCCTTAGGCATTGCTTTCGGCATTCAAGAGTTTTAGTTACTTATTTCGAGATACACCTTATGCATACATAGACTCATGCCTGTATATTGCCAAAATGTTTTATTGTACACCCAGATTTTACTTTCTGTCGTGCATATTGCCAGACTTCGTGCTGCTACCGAGAATTACCTTACACAAAAACACTTACCCCGCGCCGGAAATCGTTGTATTTACTACCGCTGCGCGAACGAAGCAGTCCAACTTATAATACCAGAAAAAATATACCTACTACGTTTAGGCAACTGCACTTCCCTAAATTGATTAGAAGAGTCATGCACACGAGTTTCGGTTGAGTCACAAATAATTTGCTTCGCCAAAAATTATCAAATGAGAAATAATTTCGCGTAGGTATTTACATTAATTTGCAACGAGATAAGTAAGGTCAAAGAAGTCGCCTTAAGTGGTTTTCTTAATTAGCGAATATATTGAACGTCCAGCACTTCTCACAATGGTTAAGGACTATCTAATCAATTTGGTGGTATCTACGAGAATAATTGTGAAGGACGGATAAATCAAAGTACAACGCAAACATTACGCGGTATTCTTGATGTTGATTATATCCGACCGAGGCACCCACGCAATGTACGACGCTAACTCGGTTACTCACGAAAGCCTAATGTATTCTTTGTAAATGAACGCTCCTAATATCATTAGTTTCGTATAACGCTTTCTCATCTATCATGCCGTAATTGATTTCGGTTCTTGGTTATAAACCAGATTTATTTTAATAAATAAAGGGTAAAGAACACGCGTATGGTTGGCCTGATGGTTAGCGGTTGCTATATCTAATGGCTTGCAATACCAGAAGTATCACTTGTGCTAACTCGTTTATATTACAATGTGACAGTATTATCCACCAGCTACCAAAATTCGTTTCGTAAAGTTATTTTTATAACAACACCATTACCACCAGTATAGCACTAAGTTAGATACCTACTGCTACATTATTTGAAAGGTATTCCGGCCTTATTTGTCAATCTAATGTGATAATAGGTATTAAACCTATATCTATCATATGCTAGGTATCTGTGTAATACCTATAAAGGCTAGTCTTACGAGCCAAAATATATTTTTATAATAATTTCCATAGTTCAAAGGCCGTCCCATTAATAAGTTAAAAATAAATTAAATAAATTTCAGGTTACCTTATTTCTATTTTACTTGATAGATTTTCAACTGCTTCAAGTGATACTGATTTATGTTCAGAAGTTGGCTGTTATATCAAATTGAAAGAAATAATTGATGATAGGAACTTCAGCAAAGTTTGCTATTTCATTTCGTATATATATTATAGCGTGCAATAACTTCTTAAGTACATGAAGTTCTTACATAAGTACAAAAAATATGTCTGATACTTAAATGTACAATTTTCTTATCCCACTTTGCCTTTGTGTGTGCTAAACAGACAATACATAAGCCTAGTGGAGTTGACTACGTTAGGCATATGCAAAGGAAAGTCCATAGAGCATTTCGAAAGTCATCGTAGAGAATAAACCTTCCTCATGAATCACTCTGTCAAATAATGAAAACCGCATGAAACTCAGTTCAGTAGTTTTTGAGTTTATTGTGAACAGACAGACAGACGCGGCGGTGACTTTATTTATTAATATGTAGTGATTATGAAAAAATATTACAATAATTAACGATATATTAGTACGTGGTCAAATTATTACTAAAATCCGAGTTCACTCGCTTATTTATATCAGTTTTCCCTAGTTACGGTAACTGCCAGCAAATTAAATACAAAGCTATAAGAGATCAACAATTCGAACTGACAGTTTAATTAATTAATACGTCACTTCTTAATTAGTTACGGCATAAAACAAAATTCAACTCTCAAATTCTGACAATAAATCTGACCTTATTATTTTATAACTGTAGGTACTATAAAGAAAGATATACAATTTAATGTAAATTTTTTCTCCATACACACATCTGACATATTTTTACTCCATACACACATATACATAGCTTCTTCTATATTCTTGTAGGATTAGGTCGAATTGTATAACATATAGGGAACCAGACGTTTTCTTGACTGAAAAACCCAATAAGACTTTTAAACCCAAGAATCGGATCCAAGACCTCATGCATGGCAGTCGCAATTACTACGGCTGTGCAATCACGACATGTAAATAATATATCTTATGCGCAATTTCCTACGAAAACAAGGTATACTATATTTTTTACTTTCTCATTATTTTCTTATTATTTTCTCATTTTCCGGGTTCTGTGCTGTAAAATCGCATAATAATAACGGTTTTACCAAAGATGTCAACTGTTCCCTTTCTTTTGACACATCCGCTATTCCGTCATCAAATCGGGGCGGCAACGAATATTATGTTTGGAATATTACGATCTTGGATCCACCCAGTAACTGTAAGTATCTTCTTGACAGGTTAATTAACTAAGCTCAATATCCTTAGCACGAAATAAATTGAACATACTTAGGTATAAACTTACTAATTCACCTCAAAACTGAAAAGTAAATAACAAAACAAAAATTAACCCCACAAAATAAAAGATTTGTTTTTATTTGTTTTGAAAGTACATTATAGCTTCTCTTATATATCTAATATTTGCTGCCATACTTAAATATATGCTGCGCAACGGTAGCCCTAAGAAAGATGGGCAATCTCCTTTGTCATTTATAAATTCTTATTTGGAGTTTTCAGCATGGCTACTGAAAAGCAACCGAGACATCGGGGGAAGTTTAAATTTAAATCTTCATAGTTAAAATAATTTGAAATAGCTGAAATAGTAAAAACGGTTCAGTAGTAGAGTAATATTTTCAAAATTTTGTAATAAACATGTATATAAACAACGCGAATGTTATTTATTAAAATTAAACTACTTAATACGGATTTTCCGTATTAAGTAGTTTAATTTTAATAAATAACATTCGCGTATGTAACGTAAGAAGGTATTAAACAGCAAAAACATAATTATATCAATCCAAAACATCAAAGTCATTAAAAACTTCATTACCAAAAAGCCCATAACGCACTAGACATACTCCATAGTATTTTACTTTTTACTACAAATTAAAACCATAGATAAACGCGATTAACTTAATACGAGTTAAGCGCACGCAATCCAATTAAGCATTGAATTATTTGTGGCATCATTACTGCTGCGGAGTACAGACCTGTTTTGTATTCTGCAGAGATATCGATAGGGTTGGCACAAGACTAAAATCTGAACATGATCAAAAACACATTACCTACCTGTACAGATAGCTAAGTTACGATCAAACACATAAGTACCTGACCATTTGATTGAACACTATATGTTATTGTATTTTTTGTTATAAAAATCCAAAATTATTCTGTATGACTGGTATAAAATCTAACATTTTTTTTAATTTTGAAAGGTAGAACGAATAACGTCTCGTAAGTGTGTATCGACTTATGTTGCTAATTGTACCTACACGTCAGCTTAACTATATGCATAAAAAAGATTGCTGGAAAAATGTGAGTATGACATTTTGTCAGCTACCTATTCGGGCATGGGCATTTTCGGCTAGGAGACCGACATGCTTAGCGTTTCATAAGTGTGTTCGCCTTCTATTGGAGGTGAACACACTTATGCGCACAATTATATACACAACGTGGGATGTAAAACCATATAACAATAATAGTTAATCTCACGCCTACATTGGACTGCCTGAAGGTGTATTATATCAACATTTTGTGTAGCTGTGTTTTAGATCCCACGTAATACGGGACAAGCATATTGGCGTCAACGAGGCAGGAGCCTGAACAAATTGCTGCCTACGGTTGCTCTTAATATTTTTAACACTAATGTGATTTTAGTAATTTTTTTTTTATTTTTGTTTCTATTTGTGTTTATTGGGATAAACGTTAATCAAACCCAAAATCTCATGCATAGCTGTCCCATTCACTATCATTACGATACTGACACAATCAAAGTTTATTACGTTACAGAATCAGGAGATACAATATTAGAGCCCTCTTTATTATACAAAGGTAGGCCCGGCGCGTCAGCAGTTGCCAAGAACCTTAATAAACAATAAACGTGTGTCAGTAATCATGGTAATTAATAATTTATATTATTTTAGGAGAGGCCTGTTCTAATTTATCTTTTAAATGAACAGAACAATTTGTTAGGAGATAGGTATGTTATGTGAAATGTTCGTTATGAAATTTGACGTACGTTATACCTATTCTTATCTTTTTGTAGAAGCGATAATTTGAGATTTTTCAAATTCGTATGGTAAATAGCCAAATACATTTATAGACTTACGCTGTTCATCCCTTAAAGGGTAACAGAGGCGTATATGTTTTGTTCGCTCTGTTTTGGGTCCCATGTACTAGAAAGCGAGTCTATTACCGTTTAGCAGGCACGTATCTTGACTCCGCGCTTTTACTGAGAAATCCCTTCTTGTTCATCAGCAGAAATGGTTTTTATCAGGGACCGCATCAATGCCATGGAACCAATATGGCAGTATATATAAATAAAATATAGGTGCTATAGACACAAACAAATACTCACACATATACTCACACATACGCACACACATAAACACACTCTATCATACATGAGCGCACATACAGACAGACGCACACATACACAAAGGGAGAGAAAGAGAGTTAGATATACCACATACATAGATTTGTTACAGCCATATATAAAAGCAAACAATTATTCCAGGTTTAAATTATACGTGACAACCTTATACATAATATTATTCTATTGATCAGCGATAATACCTTTTTCACGCGTCAGCACAATGTTGTAATATATTATTTATATTAACACTACGCTTCTGGTTTCATTGAAATTGAATTGTTATTTAATTAAGAAAATAAATATTTACAATATTTCAAGTAATATTAACTGTCGAATTAATTACACAAAAGTAAATGTATGCTGATAATTTTGAATATCTCTATACGGAGTTTCAATAGCAACACTAGATCAGAACTTTCTTTGAAGTGATACTAGCATCAACTAGAATGCTTGGCTTGAAAACTATTTCAACTATTAATGCATTCGAAGAATTGATTTTAAATAATTAGTTTTAATTCATTAAATAAAAGTTGATGCTTATTCTTTCAGTTACTTATAGTAACAAAATATATAGATATCGAAATAATATTTCATTTTAATTGATATACAATCAAGTGGTTACCAGTAATTCTCACTCTATAAGTTACAAACGGACAAACAAAAATGTGTTGTATTATGTAAAATAAATCTCTGAAAGAGTTGCATCGCAAAATTACGAGAATATGACGCAATTTTTTAAGCATCATGTTAATAAAAGAAAGCAAATAAAGTTTACACTGGAACAACAATTTATTTTCCAAAAATACAACGTCAATATCCCTAAAAATGTCGTCATTATGCGAAAGTTTAAATTGGAAAAGTTTGTGTAACCCGAAAGTTTGGACTCGTATTTATCGAATGCTGATTCTAATTTTGTTTACTTTTATGAGTACATTACTACTTATGTTTGAGCATAAAACATATATTTTGAAGGATCTTGGACGAACTTTAATTTAACAGATAAATTTTAATTAGGTACTCTTCTCTTAAAACGAACAAGATGTAAAATATAGAGACCAAGCTATTTGAGACGAGCATTAAGGTAAACATAATTATAAACACAAAACAGGATAACCTCCATAATATTCTCGAAGTTAATATGTGAAGTCTGCCAACCCGCACTTGGCCAGCGTGGTCGACTATGGCCTAATCCTTCTCACAGTGAGAAGAGGCCCTTGCCCAGCAGTGGGACAGTTTTAATACAGAGCTGATATTATTATTATTATATTATTATTTAAGTTAATAAATACATAATAAATCTTAAAAACTAGACAGTCACACAAAAAGTTTCAACAAATCCAAATATTGTTACCGCCAGCAAGCTGCTGCCAAATGATTGTCGTTATTGAATGCAGGCTCTCTCATGTCTCATGTACCTAATCAAAGTTATTATTAATCTCTTAGCCAACACTGGGTTTTTCAGACCTCTACCACAACTAAACTACTACTGTCAGGCACGTCCCCTTTTCAAACTTAAATATAAGCCATAAAAACTAAAAAACATTCATCGACAGAAATAAATGGAACAGCCAGTTTTACAGAACATATAAATTCATACCTCATTATTTCATGCTTCGTGATAGCTTTGGTTAACGCTCCACTTTAGAATGCGTTTGCAGATCTGTAAAAATGCATATCACTTCATGCATATTCCACAAAGATTACTTAAGTACATATATGGTTCAACCCAATGTAGCAGAAGGGCAGTAAAGCGCTGAAAACGGCTGAACAAGACTGTATATCATGCCAAAGTGTAAATTATATAGCCTATAATAATAGCATGTGGATTCCGTTTCTGTGACTTACAGCGTAAATTTTTTATCTGTTTATATCCTGCGGTCTACTGCATTGTGCATACATACCATATGATGAGTAAGGTTTTTATTTATATTCAGGATACACTGTAGGACGGGTGGCAAATTAGTTTAAATGATCACCACGCGATAGCTATTATGCCGAATGTTGTAGGTCAAATCCCACACCGCACAACATTTTATGTGATCCATTAATATTTTTTTTTTTAATCTGGGTGTTTTTTGTATTAGAATGTTTGTTTGTCCTAAAATAAAAGGAAGGAATAAGTTTGAGGTTTTAACAGAATCTGTATAGGAAGACTGCAAATGCATTACATATAATAATAAATAATAATATCAGCCGTGTATTAAACTGTCCCACTGCTGGACACGGGCCTCTTCTCACTGTGAGAAGGGTTAGGCCATAGTCCACCACGCATTACATGCCATTGAAAAATTGGCCGAGACGAAATTGTTTATTTTCCCGCAACCGGTTTTAAACCTTAGGATAAATACTAGTAGCAGTAGTGGTAGTGGACACGTATTGATCCTTAGGGCTACTGTTGTGAGGGAGGTACGTACACCAACTACACACAAACTAAGAACAATTATGTGTAAATTACACAAATAATAACTCTGAATGGAATTCGAACCCGCCGTGCTCAGCGCGGCGGCGTCAGCAAGGCGACCGCTTGCCTGCTGTGTAATCTATGCTCTTATTTTTGTAGTACCATTGTTTGTGGAATGCTTTGAAGTAAGAGAGATCATGATACGAGCATTTCAGTTCATCAAATAATTGTGCACTCGTAAATAAATTAGGACAATTTAATTATTTGGCTTAGTTGCTTTTCTGTTTCGGTTTTGTAGGTATTTGATTAATGTTTTAATTAGGCTCAACGACTGCATAAATGTTTATTTTTCACTAAATTTTATTATTATTAATGGTGGTGTAGATTTATGTCAGTAGTAGACATCATCAATGACGAAGTGAATGCGACTACCCTGCATCAAATCCTGGGCTTAATTCCCGTGTTAGACAAAGTGTTATTGCTGATAACTTTTAACAGAAAACCCCAATAACATTTTGGCCGTCAATAAAACAAGTGACCCGCAATTTTAAATTCCCTTAAGGTGATAAATTTATTTTCCGTCTAAGTTTTCTATATTCGTTTTATTATTTAATTTAAATTTGAAATTAACAAATCAGAGAACTACGTTGTTGAAATAGTTCAAGAATATACTGTTATAGCATAGCATTCTTTTTTATTTCAATTTTGCCTATCATCCAAATCAATAGTCTAAAAGTATTGTCATTTTGACTGTACGAATGGCACTGTGGTAATAGTCGCCCCTAGTGCGGCGTATGTATTTTATGGGTTCGAACCTTGGAGGAATGTTTTCTAATACAACTGTGATGTATTTTTAATGATTTCATTGGTTTCCGTACACATTTCAAAAGCTAAATAAACAAAATAAATCCTATACATTCATATACACCATCCTGACTAATATTATAAGTGCGATTGTAAGTTTGTTTTGTTTATTACACTTTCACGCCTCAACTACTCAACTAATAATCAGAAATTTCAATTTAAGAAAAAAGTACTCTTCCCAAGCAAACGAAACCACGGCCAAAAGCTAGTCAAATATATGTATGGTACAGTTTGTAAAAATGTTTGTTTATTTCTTACACCATCACACGTAAAAAATTAACGGCTTTGGATGGAACTTGGCATATAGACAAGTGAAGTCCAAGATTAGCATGAGGTACTTTTTATTCCGGTATGTATTACCAGGGTATACACGTGGGAAGAAGAAACTAGTTAAAAATAAAAATATAAATTTTATACCAAAGAAACTTTCTTAAGGACGGATAATAACCGAATATATTTAATGTGATGATGAGATATTATTTCTACTCGTAACCTAATGGAGTAAGACTTCCATTGAAGACGAAAATGAGTTAGATAACGATGTCTTTATGACTCTGATAAAATGAAAACTGTGTTAATACGAGAAGTAAAATATAATTAGTAAGCGAGGTATATTAGGAACATTCTACCTACTAACTTGCTACGATGTAGAATCTTATGTTTGATTGTAACTATATACAACAGCAGGCGTACCACGTAACGTAAATGCTAAAGTTTCGGCCCAACTGTTCATATCGTGAAACACATTCATTTCGAAATACGCTCTGGATTTCAGTAGGTACACATAACTTATTGATTATATACTAAACCCTATCATGAACTAGTTGGAGCAACGCAGTAATTTAATTTTAAAAGGAGGAATTCCAAAGTAATTATGTTGTAAGTATTTTACGTTCGGCCCGAATTTTCGGATAAACATTTTAATGCTAAGCCTGGTAAAAGCCTGAAACCTACTGGGACAAATATCGAACAAAAAGTATCCTATGAGTTAAACCAGGAAATAGTCTATTTTGGTTCCTTGTTTCGGAACGAACTCAAAAAACACCCAAACTCGGAACAATTATTTGTGGCTAACATAAATTTTTGTCTCGTGTGAGGATCGAACCTACACACTTGTCGCGGTAACAGTGTCGGAGCGATAATTTACTCCACTGCGCCATCCGTATAGTTGAAAATAATAATATAATGTGTATTCAGAATAAGACAAATTACACATAAATCTTAGAACCTGGTTCTATTTATTCATAGGTACAGTCATATCTACAGTCATATTGGAACTTTCCCCAACTCAAATTCCTTCAAACTGTTGAAGCTTGCACTGAAATTTTAAAACTCAAAGCATTTCCTTTGACAAGATCTTTCTTATTTACTTCTTAAGTCTTTGAGGCTTTGAGTCAAGTCAATGGAAGTTTACTACTAGCTCGAGCTACTTTGTAAAACTATACACTTAAAAAGTAAATAAAACTTAGTGCCCGTAGAAGGTGAGCTAATTTTTTTCAAGGTAGGTATAGAAATGCATTTCTCTACTATAACCTCTTTCAGAAAGAAAAATCATCTATGGGGTAAAGAGTAATTTTAAATAGTAGTAAAGCTTAACAGTAGTAGTGTAATAGTTTCAAAGTTATGTATGAAAGTGTTAAATAAACAACGGGACAAAATCCGTATAAAGTATTTATTTATTAACAAACGTACGCTATCATAACAAGTTTACACCCATTGTGATAATGTGATTACCATTACTTTGCTAGTAACTAGAGGGTTACCTTCACAAATTCTGTCAATGTACAATTACAAATGTCAAGCCTTTGTGAGACGCTATTTCTTAAACGGGACATTGAAACGCCGCACCGTCAGAGCCTACCGCAGCCTGGTGTTTAATTTCAATCGATAGAAAACCTTTGAGGGTTTTATTTTTACTGCTCGTGTAAGCAAAATGGTTGTAATAGTGAACTTGTGGCTATTGAAGTAAATTTTTACCATTATAAGCGCTAAATACTTTGATCCTAATAGTTAGCAAGTTTATAAAAGTTTATTGCCTGATGCGAGACTTTTCTTGGCTGCTTTAAGTAATGTCACTTTTCATGTTCAGTTGTAATAAAGCTTTCTTTTAAAATACGTTGTCGTTTATATAGATATTTATAAACATATATCGATAATATGTTTATACTTGGATTAATTAATTAACACCTGAAGTGTACAATCACGAAGACACAGCGAGTTAAAAATGCCTTTCATTTGAATTATCCTCTTTCTTTAGGTACTCATTGGGGATGTTCAAAATAAATTCAATGGCTGATGAAATCCATTGTTAGTCGACAATTTGATAAATTATTCAACAGACTCTGTTATTTTTGTGAAAGTCACAAAGGAAATTCAATTCGTTACAACACCAAATAATTTTAATGAAAAATGTAACGCCGTCATTGTAAGTACCTACGTATTATTTTATGAGATTTTTGACAGTTGGGATATTCAACTAACAACGCGCGCCTAGGTATACACACACATACACACACACCTTACTAAAAATCAATGACCTTTAAAAAAAGCAAAGATTAGGAAATCAGATACGAAAACGGAACATAATTTAAAACAAAAATGGTTTTTTCTTACTGACAAAAAAATGCTTTATTTAGCACATATAATATACTATAGAATTGACGATCTACATTGGACTATTCTAAATATTTTAATAATCTTCACGTAGAAATAATTTTCATAAGTATATTTATTTTTTCTTCACAAAGAATATCTATTTTAAGAAGAAATTTTGAGATACTTAAAGAATGACTATCTTATACGTCAAATACGGCATTTTGCCTTGGTAATATACCTACAACCAAACTAAAATTATAAATATTTAGTTTCACTTATTCACTATTCCCCTAAGGTTGCTCTTTAAAACGTTTCGCGCTCCTCAGGACACGACTTGAACAAACTGGAACTTGCAATGTCATGTCCTCACCATTAATAGACATCGCTTGACCCAGTAAACTAGCCGCATTTAAATTGCGTTCTATTTAGACTCGAGGTTCATTTCAAAGTGTAACAATAAAAAATTCATGGACCTTCAAAGAACCGTTGGATTTATGCATCTGTCTGAGGTATCTCTGTACGATAATCGAGCCCAAATTTTGATAGCGATTAGTTAATGATTTTAAATTTAATCCTACGAAATGCTAATATTATTATAATGAAAAGTATTAAAAAGTCTATGGAAAAGTAACCTAAATCCGTATATATTCGTATGAATAGTTTAAATTAGAATATAATTGTATATTCTAATTTAAACTATCAAATCAAATTAAAGTAAAATATTTAATTTTATTCTTCACTAGTTTTAATTAAATTAAAAAGTTCTGTTCCCAAGCTAGCAAAGCAAATTTCGTTTACTCAGGAACAGTACTTTTTCTGGATGAAAGGCACTCAATACTCTCGAACTTATGCCGATATAATAACTATGTTGTAAGTAAATCTTCAATATGACACTTTATCGAAATTTTTAAATAATATAATAATATACATCAACTTGAAATAAGTTGATGTAAATAATATTATTTCTTAACAGGAGGGTTAGGAAATAAAGATTTTTATTTAGTACGACGCAAACATATCTTGGGTCAATCACTCTAAATACATTCTTCAGGTACGCTCATCGCTTTGGGATACTCTTAGCCTAGCGTTTCTCCAAGATATTGACTACACAGACAAAGTTCGGCTTATGTACGTGATAAAGTCTAGAAGATTACCTACTCGTTTAGAATAAAATATGCAAAGTGTAACTCTGCGCGATATAGCACAAATAATGTGTCACATTTACGGCGCTATCTATATTCTATTGTTAGTGTAATGAACCGACCTACTGCACTACTGCAGCGACTGTCAATGACTTGATCGTGACGTCACAGTACAGAAAAATCCTATGCATCCATTTTTAAAATAATTTTTCAAATAAAATATTTACACTTAACAACATAACACTATCACTTATCTGCACCTGCACTTAGAACAGTCTACAAGGCAACAAAACTAACTGATAACAGGATTATTAGAAATATTCAACCAAGATAGCTAGTAATACTGACAAAAAAGCAAACATTTTTTTTAAGTATTAAAAACTCTCAATTTGCATTGCATTGCATATTGCATGTTTTGCATAATGTTCTCAACTATGTATATGTGAAGACTGCCAATCCACACAAGGCCAGCGTGGTAGACTATAAGTTAGCCCTTCTCATACTGACGAGAGTCCTGTACTCAGCAGTGGGACAGTTTAGTTACAGTATTATTATATTATGAGGAACCTAAACCTGTAACGAAAACACACAATTAACATAGTAGAGGTTCTACTCGAACGTTTAACCTTGCAGTTTAATTTTGGGTATATAAGTATATACTATTTAAGTTTATGTAATGTAATAGAAAAGTCTCCTAATATAGTAAAAATAAAATAAAATTCAGCTCTGCCTGGGCTCTCGGGGTTATTTAGACGTGGGTATATTAACTAATCCGACGTAAATACACAGTTGTATGATGTACTCACTCTTGTCCATTGTATTTAATTAGGCAAGTCTCAGGGCTCACAACGTTGCCACACGATACAGCGATGATGTACTGAACTTAGTTGCAGTTTCGCTTGAATAAATTTCACATTTATTTCAGACGTCGCTTCATTTCGCACTATTCAGAGCAATGAAAATGCAATATGAAATTATTAATTTGTATGATGCTTTCAAAAACAGACTAGTCTGCAAATTATTATGACCACAATTTTTTAATACAGAATACGCTCGAATTTCAGGCACTAATTATAGTAACTGAAATTCGACCGTAATCCATAAAAAAACAATTACTTTGTTTTTATAAATTTTATCATTTCTTCGCCTTATAAACTAACGATGCTAAATTATTCTTGCGCAAAGAAGACAACGACACACGGGAAAAGAAACAGTGACCTGTATATTAGTTCAATTTCTTATATAACATAATAAAAATAATCTAATTACTATATCGACCACCATAATCCAGTATTAACTATAATTATATAATCAAAATTAATGCAGTTAAATGAAAATAATAATGTACTATTAGCTTGTTGTGAAATTTCTTTGATCTGATCGCTCTGAAACCTTATGAACATTTAGATTCCATATAGGAATTATGTCTAGTTAATTTGTATTTGTATCCACAGGTGGCTATACATATTTCAGTATTGTTAACTGTTATCAAGTACTCAATAGTAGCACACGGTTGTGACCACGGAACACTTATACTCAAAGAGAAGAATGACAACTTCATACAAAATTTGTGAGGAAATTTTTCCTTAGCGTCTTGCGCCATCTATTTGCAGCCCGCACAAAACTATCGTAAATGTCATGTTTGTATTAGCGCGGGAAATTCAAAATTGGTGGTGTGTATATATGGCATTATATGGGTATGTATATCTAGTTGCTTGTCATTATTATGGGTTCAAAATTGGAAGCACTGTATTTTTAGAAGAGTTCCTTAAAGTTAATGTGTATGCCGATTTAGATTTGTTGTGTTATTGTATAGAAATCTGGTCATTAATAAAATCAGCGTTCACATATTCAAAAAAAACTTAATCGGAAAAGACAGTTTAGAGAATTCAATAAATATGTACATAACTTTATTATAAAAGGTTTATTTGTGAATAGAGCAATACATACAAATGTTACTATGTAAAACTCATATTGTAAAACAACAAAAACAATGTAAAAGTCACTTTCTCAATTTGAGTCTATATCTCACAAAATAACACTTGATTTCACCAAAACAGTACAAAAGAGGAACAGGGTGCTCGACTCAATGTTTTTAATGCAGAAGAATTTAAAACTAGTTTATTTGTCGAAAATAAATCGAAATTACAAGATAAACGGTGCGCAAGCGGTGGCAGACATTTTGCTTGTAGTGTTGCCAGTAAATGTCACGAAATTAATTGTAAATATTTATGTATTGAATTTTTTTTTTATACTGCGATTAAGATACTTTGCTCTATTGTTTTATTATCAAAATATAATTCATAATTATTTCCAAGCTATTTTTACATTGTATTTGTAATAAATTAAAATAAAAACATTTTTAAACTCAAGTGTATTTTTTCAGTGGTATCATTACAGTAGGAATTATATCGCTATTCTTGTTTTCCACTATCCTTATCTCTGTCGTGTCTAACAGCCCTCCAATCAAAATTTTGTAGAACAGAGTTGACGGACCCTGGTTGTGACGTATTATATTGTTTTAAATGTTATGTTATAATTGCATATTTACATTTGGTTATTTCTATAATTAATAATTATCATTGTTATTTGTTACTGTACTAATTTTACACCTTAAAATGTAATTAATCGATATTTAACTTTCCATTTGATACATTGATAAAAATATATAAATAAGGTAGGAGATTAACAAATATTCATTCTCGTTACAACTGTCAGTTAGAACATTACTCTGCTGAAATATATACTGGTTGTGTAAAAAGTATTTCGGCGTTTCATTGTGCAAGAACCACGACTGCGTAATATAACGTTCCACCGTTTAGCTTCAAGTTTAATAGAAACTAACAAAATCCGTGTGAAAGTAGTAAAAGCAGATGGATCACAAAGGACGCATTTCTGTATATTTGAAATTAGGTGCAAATAAATTATTATATAGTAAACTAGCGACCCGCTTCGGCTTTGCACGAGTAGTATAAAACTTTAACAAATTATATAATACCTTTCTCATGAGTGACTCTATTTGTTGGTGAAAACAGCATGAAAAGCCGTTCAGTAGTTTTTGAGTTTATCACGAATAGACAGACAGACGCGGTGGGGGACTTTGTTCTATAATATGTAGTGATAGATGGTGACTTTTTGACCTGCATCTGCCATTGTATATCATTTTTTAGTTGTGCAAATATTTTCGACAATAATTTGTGAAAATAATTATGCAACCTTTTTTGTGAATACACATAGATATTTTTTATATTCGCGCTTCATTAAAATACGAATAATGTTTGTATACTTTTCGCAACGTAATTCAGTCCTAAAATACGTTACCCAGCCAAAGCTTACGCTTAACATTGAAGTTCCAGCTAGTATCAAATACAATATTTAAAGTCTTTAGCAGTACAAAAAATAAATTGATATTTGTTTCCATTTCAGTAATGACTACCTATTTTTGGTAAAGTTAAGCAAACGATTCACAAAGCCATAATCTTAAATAAGTTCAGCTACCATTAGGAGTAATTGAAAAATATAAGAAAAGTTCCTAAAACAATTTTCTTTATTATCATGCTGTTACAGAAATGGGTTGTTGTAATGGAAAATTTTCGGTCATTGTCAATATTTATAATTTCTGCTTGATGTAATCGCTATTGTAGGAATTGGCATGTTAAATTAACGGCGATGGTTTAACTATATCAATAATTGACAGATTGTAATAATAAAATGCAGGAGGCGGCGGACATGACGGGAATGATGATGATAAATCATAATTATTCTCCAATATTCATATGGGCTGACCACCTGAAAACTAATTAAATTTATTTAAGGGTCTCATTAACAGTTCATATTATGACATGTGGATGATGAACCATACGCTTATTTAGGATCATAAGATAAAGCTTTTACATTAAGTTAATTATACTGTCTCGTCAGCCAACAAAAACAAGCTACAAAAAAGAAGCTCGCTCTTATGATATCTCTCTATTGCAACTAAAATTAAGGATGTTGTGGATGCAAGTACAAAATATACATAGCTTACAAGAAACATACATAACACTGGGGAACAGTAATTTTGCCACATGGTAAGTTGAAGTCAATTTTGTGTAAGTTCAGTATGCTGAATACGAGAAAAAGAGGAGAGAGAATATAGATTTGTTAAATTGAAAAAAAAATTGTTAATTGTTTGGGAAACTACGCCGAGTCTTCTCGTCATCCATACCGCAATGCTTGAAAACGAAAGTTTTCAACCAGTGCGTGCTACCCGTCATGACCTACGGAGCCGAGACATGGACACTCACGGTAGGGTTGGTCCACCAGTTCAAAGTCGCTCAGCGAGCTATGGAGAGAGTTATGCTCGGAGTTTCTCTGAAGGATAGGATTCGTAACGAATACATCCGACGGAGAACCAAAGTCATCGACATAGCCCAGAGAATTAGCAAGCTGAAGTGGCAGTGGGCTGGCCATATCGCGCGAAGAACAGACAACCGCTGGGGTAAGCGTGTTCTTGAGTGGAGACCGCGACTCGGCAAACGTAGTGTAGGACGCCCTCCGACCAGGTGGGATGACGATTTGCGAAAGACTGCAGGCAGATGCTGGATGCGGCAAGCTGAAGACAGGGCGCTATGGCGCTCTTTGGGGGAGGGCTATGTCCAGCAGTGGACTATCATAGCCTGATGATGATGATGATGATGATGATGAAATTGACTAGTTTATGAGATAAGACTTTATAACTACATGACTGAAAGAAGGTCGAAATAAAAATACAATTACATATTAAATATACATTTTAGAAGCGGCTATATAAGAACGACAAGAAAACTTAATAGGTACATAATATGCTATATAAAAAAAAAACAACGGGTTGCACTCGGGAGTGCCCTCAGAAGTGAAAACTTGAATATTAACGTTGTGCATTTTTGATATTTTGGAATGGTTAGGGAATAATTTTGCACGAATTGCTTTAATTATCAGTATAAAAGTACTATCATTTATGTGGTAAAATACAATATTCATTTATTGCGCTATCGTACACAAACATGACAATTCTTCCTCCGTCTTATGAATTTTCGATCAGGTCACGTGTCCTGACGGGAGTTTAACATTTTTTACCCATCACAAAAAAAGTGCACAACGTCGCTAAAGAAGTTTTCACTTCAAAAATATATTAAAAAACCTTTATCTGTAAGCTTTTTTATTGTGTTTATGTCCCTTATTAAACTCAAGCAATAGTCTGCCATCATTATATAGCTGTCCTATCAGCCTTGGTATTTTTCTTTCATTGTTCTAATATCCTGATGGAATCGTTCTTTATATTGAATATCTTAAGAACCGGAGTCAATCCATACAAAGTAAATACATTTCGGGCGTGACTGATAAAGGTGTTTATTAAAACCAGTAACAAAATTAATGCCGCAGAAAAAGAATTGTGTAATTATTAAAGCAACACATAGCAACATGTAGTAGTAGCGTTATCCCAAATAAACGTAAAACATTTACCAGTTGAATCATCGATCGTCGCGTCCTCACTGTTAATACGGTGTTTAACAAACACGTTCCTCGTCGACACGTAATGCGATCCGCATGTTTGACAAGCTGTTTAAATCGCAGTTCTTGTTGCTTGTTGTCGTACTACTAACGATCTCTCATTCTTAGCAAATAGGATTATTTTCTAAAGATTTTCTTTGAAATAAAATAGTTGATTGTATAATTTTTATTACATATTTTCTTGTGTTTACTCGATGCTAACTTATGTGGCTTTTATTGCGATTGATTTTGTTTACATCTCTTTTAATTACTTAACTTCATTTACACTTTACACGACGTTTGGAGCGCTTTTGATTCCGTGACCACGACTGATACATATTATTCCAGTTACACGACAGGAAAATACTTGAAATATCGAATATGCAAAAAATACTTTGTGTCTTTAGGCATCTGAAAAACTAGAGATCATCTGGAACACAGAACATAGACTGTAATGTGGAACGACCTTATTCTATCATTAATAGATATGATAGCTGCCAATTAAACCTTTTCCTAACACTTTCAGTATACAATTATGATGGGGGGGGTTTGTGTTTATGCTTTAATAGTTGCATTGCCTAGCTTGCTTTTTCTGCTTTCTAGCTTCACTGGATTGGCCGCTTGTGTAGTATAGATGCAAACCTACTTTACTCGACTCTTCAAGACGAGTAAGGTGCAATGGTCTTAGGGGAGAGCGCAACAGTCGTGTAGATCCCTAAGACAAGTCTGGTGGGAAATCTTTCACGTGGTTGCCCTCTGTTATTGGTCTAGTTCCCTCTGAAATAGACGTAACTAAAACCACCAGACGATCACTGCCTGGGATGGAGAGGTCATGTTCCGGCGGGTCCATCGTCGAACGACAGACGATGGATAGTAATGACCTCCCGCGTGTTTGTGCCGTGCGCGGGGACCCGTACGGAGGGATGAAGGAGTCCTGGGGGTTGAGTGGTGATGTGGCGATAGTGGTGCTGCTGATCTGCAACACGCCCCTTTGGTCTGGATTTCCTCTCACACGGGAGGTTGTAGTCTAGCCAGCTGCAATCAATCGGCTGCGGTGTCCGCTCATGCGGCCGCCAGGCGAGTGTCCTTGGGTGAAGAGGCTTCCAGCCGGCAGTGCTCGTTTCCCATCTCAGTGGTTTGGGGTGGAGCGACTAGTGCTGTACGTCTCGGGGGCAGCTCACTTGGGGGCGCTATACCTAGCTGGTAGCCCTGGTGCCTGAACAAGGCACCCCCAACGTTGAGGGCTCCATGGTGGGTGGGAAGCCAGCAGGTGAATACTAGATAGACCAAATATGGATTCTGTCACAAGAACAACCAAGGGCTTGACCGATAAGGGCGAGCAACATAGGATCTCTGGACCCTTAGGGGGAGAGGTTAGTGTTAGTGTAGGAGCTGCACATGCGAGCACCTACATACCCAAGCTACATGACCGTGATGGCCCTAGTGGCCGTCCGAGCGTGAGCCAGGGGAGTGGTGCTCACACGAGCAGTTTTAAGGGATGGAGAGGGGGTAACCCTGGAAAGGGCTACCAATGTAGAGGGCGTGGCAGCCACAGAGGGGGTCAGACACGCAAGGAATACCCGAAGGGGGATCCCAGCGCGACACCCTCGGGGAGTGGGTGTCAGCCCTCCAGGATCGGGGAGGCTAGCAAGGAGCAGTCGGGCGAGGCACACCCTAAGGGGGAGCCGAACTCGGCTGCACACTCTGCAGGCCATACCTGGGACAGGAAGAGGCGCAGCGGGTGTGCCAAGCGCAAGCGGCGTGAGCTGCAACGGCAGTTGGCAATGGAAACCGATGCAGGCTCTTCAAAAAGGGTCAGGGAAGCGAGCGATGATGCCGTCGCTCAGGTAGGCGTAGGCAAGCGAGCCAAGACCCAAGGCGACTCCTACAGGGAGGTGCTAACGGGGGTTAAAATGGCCATTGTTGCCGACAACTTCCCTGACGTTCTGCTTGGTGCAGAACAGGTGGAACTCATAAGGGTGGCCATTTGGGACCAGCTAGAGGCCACGCCGGATCCTCTGCCGGCCATTAGTGTCGGTGCAATGCTTGGAGGAGCTCTGCACGTGACTTGTGAGGGTGAAGGAGCTGCAGAGTGGCTTCGCGGGCTCAACGGCAAAACCGTTGGGAACATGAAGCTGAGAGTCATCAGCGCCAAGGAGCTTCCAAGACCGGTGAAGATGGCCTGGAAGACCAGGAATACCTGGTGCCTAGATGCCTCCAGGGTGCTGAACATGCTGCAGCGCCTCAAACCCTCTCTGAGGACCTGCGAGTGGAAGGTGCTGGGCACGCAGGTCGAGGAGACGCACACCAGGCGCATCGTCCTAGTGGACAGTGTGTCGGCTGCGGCGATAAAGGCAGGCGGCTTCTGTCTTCATGCTGGCATGGACAAGTGCACGTTCAAAATCCTTGAGGATGTGAACGTGCAGAAGGTGTCAGCAGTTGCCAGTGTGGGGGAGGAGGCCCCTGATGCGACGGCACCACAGGTGGGGGACGGGGAGGAGCCTGTAAACCCGGTGGTGATTGAACCAGGTACGGTTCTCTTCACATCATCGCCATGTGCGTCTCCGAAGACCGACGAAATAATCGGACAAATAGATTATTTAGATCTGTCATCGCCGGAGGCTGCAGAGGTGCTGATGGAGGAAGGGAGCGAAGGGGGCGGCCAGTAGTGACTGCCATTATAGACGCCACCATATAGGCAGACTGAATGGCGGGACTAAGGTGCGTACAAATAAACCTTCATCACTGCATTGGGGCGATGGCCGTTCTGGCCCGCCACCTGCGGATGAAGGAATTTGATATTGCTCTGATCCAGGAACCCTATGTTAAAGGGGGAATGGTTAGAGGTTTGGGTGGGACGGGAGGTGAAATTTTTCACAACTGTTCCACTAATGATATAAGGACATGCGTTTATGTCAGAAATGGCATAAATGCAATGCCCTTATACAATTTTTGTTCTAGGGATCTTACAACAGTTAAGATCGATGTGCGAGGGAGCGGAGGGCGGGATACTGTAATCCTGACCTCTGCATACTTCGACTATACGGACAAGGAAACTGTATCGAAACAGATAAAGGACCTTGTTGAATATGGCAGCCGGGAGAACCTGGACATGATCCTGGGGTGCGATGCCAACGCGCACCACACAGTCTGTGGGAGCACGGATGTGAATGTAAGAGGGGAAAAACTACTGGAGTATGTGGTAAGTACCTCTTTACAAATACTAAATAAGGGAAACAGGCCAACGTTCGCTGACTGTAGGCGGGCGGAGGTAATTGACATCACGTTAGCCTCTAACAGGGCTAGCACTAAGATCGTCGAGTGGCATGTGTCTGATGAAATCACCTTGTCAGATCATAATTACATATGCTTTAAGTACAGGACGCTGGTTCCGGCTCCTACAGTACGTAGAAGGAATCCCAGAAATACGGACTGGAACTCCTTTAGGAGTGACCTCAGAGTAGATTTGGAGGATATTCTATATTAGACATCGAGTTTACAGCAGACAAATTGGTCCAGACTGTGAACACGGCCTGGACAAGTAACTGCCCTGAGAGGGAGCTTAGGCCCAAGAGGGTACCATGGTGGACGCCAGAGTTGGTCAAGCTGCAGCTAGAAGCCAGACGAGCGTTTAACAATGCTAGGACCAGCAGGGACTACAGCGGTTACGCTCGTTGTTTGACCAACTATAACAAAGCTGTGCGGAAAGCCAAACGGAAAGCTTGGAGAGCACACTGTGAAAACATCAGTACGATTCCTGAAGGAATGAGGCTCTCCAAAGCTTTATCGACTGTCAGAGCACACCCATTGACAACCATTAAGGATGGCAATGGGCGGCGAACAGAGTCTGGTAAGGAGACCCTAGAAATTATGCTAAACACACACTTTCCGGACTGCAAGATAATAAAAAAGGAGCAGGAGGACCTGATCAGCCTGGTTGAACGAAGCTGTCGGACAACCAAAGCAGATTGGGACACTGCTAGGAAGGTAGTGGATGAAGGGAAGGTCGGCTGGGCTCTAAATGGTTTTCAACCATTCAAGTCACCTGGTCCAGACATGGTTTATCCCATCATCCTACAGCAGGGAGCTGCACTCTTGGTTCCGCATTTGTGCAGATTATACTGAGCCTGCATAGCATTTGGATATATTCCAAAGATATGGAGGCGTGTTAAAATCATCTACATACCGAAACCGGGCAAAGCAGACTACGAAGAAGTCAAGGCATACAGACCTATCAGTCTTGAGTCGTTCTTCCTGAAAGCCCTGGAGATGTTAGTAGATAGACATGTCAGGGAGGGAGCGTTATGGAAATTCCCCCTCCACAGGCTACAATGTGCCTACCAGTCGGGAAAATCCACTGAGACGGCACTACATTTTGTGGTAAATAAGGCAGAACATGCATTAGATAACCGGGAAGTATGCATTGTTGCATTCCTGGATATTGAAGGAGCCTTCGATCGGACCACCTTTGATGCCATTAGTGTGGCATCGGCAAATCACGGCATAGAGCCAACCATTTGCAGGTGGATCGATTGTATGCTCAGGGGTAGAATCATAAGGTTTGAGTTGTTAGGAGATGAAATGTATGCTACGACAACCAAGGGCTGCCCTCAGGGTGGAGTACTCTCACCACTCTTATGGTGCTTGGTAGTCAATTCACTCCTAGAACAACTCAACAAAGGTCCGTACTTAACGGTCGGATATGCGGATGACTTGGTGATACTCGTAAATGGAAAGTTTCCGAGTACGGTATCTAGCCTTATGCAGAAGGCCCTGATTATGGTCGAAAAATGGTGCAGCAGCAATCATCGATCAACCCAGGGAAAACTACTGTCGTGCCGTTTACTAGGAAGAGGGATCTCACGGAGTTGGGAACTCTCTCCATGTATGGTACGCAGTTACATTGGTCCACGGAGGTGAAATATCTAGGCATGACCTTAGATAGCAAACTAACGTGGAAACCTCATGTAGACAAAGTCATAGTAAAGGCCCAGCGGGTCTTTGGCATGATTCGATCTATTTATGGGAAGACCTGGGGGCTAAAGCCCAAGGTCATCAAGTGGCTATACATGATGATGATAAGACCCATACTCACGTATGGAAGCATTGTCTGGTGGCCAAGAACCAAACTAGCTACATGCAGGAACGCGCTGTCGAAGGTGCAGTGATTGGCCTGCATGGCTATAACAGGGGCGTTTCCGACCACGCCAACGGCAGCGTTAGAGGTCCTGCTGGAACTAATGCCGCTACACATTGTTGTCGAGTCAGAGGCGATAAAGGCGCTACATAGGCTATTTGTGCATGGGCTGTGGAGCGTCAATATGCCGGTAACTCGACACACAAAATTGGAGATCTCAAAAGATCTCAAAAGGATTATGAGCATGGGATGCGACAAAATGCAACCATTGCACATATTCAAAAAGAATTTTAAGATAAAGGTCCCCACGAGGGACGAATGGAGACAAGGTTTACAATCCCCTGACAAGGGTTGTCTCAACTGGTTCACTGATGGTTCCAAAATGGAAACAGGATCGGGCGCTGGTATCTATGCCAACGACTGTAAGGTGAGCCAAAGCATGGGCAAATATGCAACGGTCTTCCAAGCGGAAACCTATGCTATAATTGCCTGTGCTCAGGAGAATATCAACAGTGGTGTCACTGACAGGACTGTGTATATTCTCAGTGACAGTCAAGCTGCTCTCAAGGCTCTGGGCTCGTGTAGGGTGGACTCCAGACTGGTCCTGAACTGTGTTAAGCTCCTTAACAAACTAGGCAGGAAGAACACAGTCAGACTGGTGTGGGTTCCAGGGCATGCAGGAGTGCAGGGCAATGAGGAAGCTGATGAATTAGCCAGAAAGGGCTCGGAGCAACTGTTTGTGGGCCCCGAGCCATTCGTGGGACTCTCTGAGAGCACCGTAAAGGCAGCTTTAAATGCTCACGGCAATGAAAAACACAGGTTAGAGTGGATGGCCCTTAGGGGTCTGGAACACTCCAAGAAATTCATTACAAATGGAGCCACAGGCTTCACCCGGAGGTTCTGCGGGTATAGCAAAAGTCAAATGCGCCTGCTCACAGGAGCGTTCACTGGCCATTTTGGCACCAAAGACTTCCTGTGCAAATTGAGATTGACACACGACTCGATCTGCAGAGCCTGTGGTGAACAAGACGAGTCCATATCGCACCTACTGTGTGAATGCGACGCGTTGGCTGGACTTAGGATGGGTCTGATGGGATTGGCATATCCAAACCCTGAAGACTTTAGGCTTCTCCCTCTGAATTGTACACTACAGCTAATGCAGTACATTCATAAGGAGATAGCTAAGGGATGAATCTTGGGGCTGACACAAAAGATCCCACTGGGTCGAAGTGTCGTCGGTCAGTACAGACTGGCCCCCACACACAAGATAAGATACAATTATGATATAATACAAATATTATTACAAAAATTATAAAACATGCACAAGATAATGATAATGAATATAAATAAATGAGGCATTAGATTGTAGGTTTCTTCAACATTTCATTTACACCACCAACCACCAGTTTGAATCCCAATCACTCGTTAAGGGTGAAACAGATTTAGATAAAACTTAAAACACTAATAGAGCATGTCCTGAACTAACACATATGATACTCATAATGAGCTTTTATCTCGTCAGATTCATGCGATTTTTACTTTGCGACCGTAAAATTAGCCAAGTTAGTAATACTACAGATTCAGAGCCATAGTTCACCTCGCTGGCCCATTGCGCATTAGCAGACTTCACATATTATCTTCGAGATAGTCGGTCAAGTCACTATGGATAATTCTCAGACATGTAGGTTCCCTCTCGATGTTTTCACTGTTAAAGCTAGCGATAATTAATAAAAATAATTATCATAACTTCGAAAAGTCAGATATGCGTCCTTAAGGATCGAATTCGAGCTCCCTGCGTGGCTGCCCCTACGGTCTTCCACTAAGTTATCGCTTCTAACTAAATACAGTATAAGTTAAGGTTACATATATTTGTAACCTTAAAACTTCTTATGGTAGATATAATAAGTGGTCAAGGGATATAGCCCATACATCCACTATAGGAAAGCACAATAAGCATCGCAATCGGTTATCCCTAACTGTTCCCCAAGGCGATACCCATTCGAAATACTTCGTACTCGTTCGCAATAAACAAACCAACCAACACCAAGTTCACATAATATCCACCATAGCCCGACTATATTTTACAAGCTGTCTGACCTATTTTTATATACCTACCATGAGTTACGTGACTATATAATAGGGATATCTATGGCGCAGCGGACTAGCAGATGACTGCTATGCATCAAGTCAATGTCAAATATCATTTATTTATTGAGGTTACAAAATAACACTTTGATCGTCAAATTTTTTATGTTAGTGAGTTTACTTAGGTACTGACTAGTCTCGTATTGAATTCCTGGGTCGGGCATACTATCTATAATTCCTTTAACCTAGGACTGGCAACGTGCGATACCTAGCAAGCATTCGTAAGCCACAGTAATCACTCGCCATCAGATGAGTCTTATACCTGTTTAATACTTCTGATGTATATAAAAAGCAGGTCAAGTGCAAATGGGACTCGCGCACCGGGGTTTTTGTACAAACTTATGAGTAAATAATATTATTTTGTGACTTAATACTACAAATTTACAGTTGTCGGTTTCTCCCGTTTACTTGCGCAATAAGACATTGCTTCTTAGCAAATTTCATGATTATAGGTCAACGGGGCGTATCCTATTAGTTTTGATGTCCTTGCTAGTGCCAAAATATGCGGTATAAATGGCCGTCTCTTTTGATTGCGTTGATTTAGATACTAATTTTGTTTTACAACTCCAAGAGATTGTACCTTGAGTATTTAATATTAATTTCAGTTTAATATCTCTAAGCGTTCCTTAGAAAACGGATTTAATATAGCAAGCAGGCGGACAATAAAGTCATCCTATCAGTGTTCTTTTTCGTTTTGAGTTTCAGAAGTCTCAAACATAATATTGAGTATCAGTTAAATGTAGAACACCGTAATTAACCCAAACAATGATATGTATTGTAGGTACCTGATAATAAGAATGACATACAAAATTTAAATTTGTGTACATAAACGGTATGCAAATATAAATGACATAAATTATTTAGATGTGTATAATGCTGGTATAATGTGCGTGGTTAAGGGGATATTGCGTGACGTCGTCGCCGAAATTTGTGTGAACGAAATTATGAAAATAATTACCAAGACTTGTTGGAGTTAATTGTTCTGTTCATATTTCATAGAAGTGGTGACATCGCCTATTAAAAATACATACATATATTCATGTAGACCATATTTATGAGCTACTAGATTTTGCCCGCGTTTTCGCTCGCGTAAACGTAGGTTATGTTAGGTTAGGTGAGTGACAGTTCTTTTTTGGTTGAACCATTCCCTATGTCGCTTTCTGCACCCTCAAACACGAGCATACAACATTTTATGATAATCGGTTGAGTAGTTAAGGTGTAAAAGTGTAACAGACAAACAAACCCACATTCATATGTATAATATTAGTTAGGATTAGGTTTATATTTTAATTACCAGATAAACTTGAACTGAGGAAACAACTGAATAGATATTCTATATTAAATTGTGTCCCTAGATAAGCTTACTGGCAATTTAAATGGCCATCTAAAGAGTTTTAAACATATCACAAATATAATAAATGAAGTGCTTATACAATATACTAATAAACAAAAACTACATGAGAAAATTGGCAAGGAGCTTATTAAATATTAACGTGAAATAGGTTGAAGTAACTTGTGTTTCAAGGAATAGGATCATAGCCTATAACTTGGAACCAATAGCAATTTATCATCGTTTCATATTACATCTCTCTGCCTAATTGAGGCATGAGACGATGTATGTATGCTTGATTATTTATCTACAATATCTTAGGATGTTATAGTTGTGAGCGACGCATTAGTTTTTTAAATTATGCAGAAACATATCGAAGGACTGACTTAAATAAATATAAATAATTGTTTTCAATATAATGTAACTTTTACGTTTGCAATCTTATACTGTTTATATACGCAATATTATTTATCCAAAATTATAATCGGTACAATAATTGAATATTTAGTGGTAACACCGTACTTGTATTCCCTGCACTGTTGCCGAAACAATATAACAGCATAATATTCATTCTTATTGTTTTTTTTTTGTTTTTATTGTTCTCGTCAAAATGACCACACTCCACCTGATGGTAAGCAGTCGTGTGGTCTAAGAGCAGTGGCCTCCACACCGCCCTCATAGTAGCCGAGGCGATGTTGAGGTCTCTACTTTGACAGCCTGAGAAGGTGCTTTTTCACGCCCCGCTTAAAGGACCCAGGATTGAAGGAAGAAGGAAACACGTGCCTTGGCAGAGAATTCCATGCCTTGGTCGTTCGGCAGATGTATGAGGACCCAAACTTGTTGGTACGCGCTCTAATCGACCTACCGTGTAAGGATGGCATCTGAGCCCAGCACGCGTTGTTCTGGATAGGAAAGGGGAGGGCGGAATAAGGTGGAATAACTCTTCAGAGCACTCCCCGTGGTATATTCTGTAGAAACATGCCAATGAGGCAATGTCCCTACGGAGTTGCAGAGGTTCCAGTGAACTCGTGACCTCTGGATCTCCGATAATACGGACAGCCCGCCGCTGTTACCGAGAGCGTCCAGCAAATACTGCGCGGAGCCATCCCAAAGATGAGAACAGTACTCCACGCAAGGGCGCACTTGTGCCTTATGCAATAGGCACAGTTGCCCAGGCGTGAAGAACCGCCTCACAGAACTCCGTGTTTTCGCGAAGCTTGTTTAATGACGCTCTCGATGTAGGTTTTGGGATTAAGGGAGCGGCAAAGATCCATACCTAAGATGGAGAGGCTGTCACGTATTACCAGTGGAGTGTTCTTTAGAGAAGGGAGGGGAAGGAACGGAGACTTTTTTGTTGAGAACGCGCATGCCTGGGTCTTCTTGGTGTTGAACTCCACCAAGTTATTGGCACCCCATTCATAGATGCGGTCCAAGGTCTGGTTAAGTTCAACGACAAGATTCTGCCTTTTCCCCTCAACCTCAGCCTGTTTGGCCCCAGGATGTCCGAGATATCGCCCATGCACGGTACTGTCGTCCGCATAACAATGTATGTTGCCGAGATCCAACATATCATTGATATGCAGAAGAAGAGACCGGTGCCAGACTCTGTTGAAAGCTTTGGCTATGTCAAGGCTGATAGCCAAAGATTCGCCGTGCTTGTCCATAGCCTCACCACAGAGTGCGTGACGAACGCTAGAAGAACCCGTTGATCGTTTAGACCGAAAGCCGTATTGGCGATCATTGATCAACGATTGATCCTCCAGGTAACGGACAATTTGGGTGTTTATAATCCGCTCGAACACCTTGGAAAGCACCGAGGTGATAGCTATGGGTCGATAATTGCTTGGCTCGGAACGGTCCCCCTTTTTGGGAATCGGTTGAACGTTCGCCTCCTTCCAAGCCTCAGGCACAATGCCTGCGGCGTAAGACGTCCGGTATAGGCGCGTAAGTGTGGGAGACAACTCCACTGTACATTTTTTAAGGACTACAGCTGGGATGCCGTCAGGTCCACTGGCTTTCCGAACATCGAGAGACTGCAGTATCGCACGAACGGTTCGCTGCCTGATACATATATCAGGCATGGTGTAGCCGCAGTTGGAAATGTTAGGCGGCTGCGAACCGCAGTCATCGATTTGGGAGTTGGCCGCAAAGAGATTTGCAAGCAGATCTGCTTTCTCCTGCGGCCGATGAGCCAGTGATCCATTCGGATACCTCAGAGGGGGCAGCAAGGTCTGGCAAAAGTTGGACTGCACGGCTTTGGCCAGGCGCCAATAGCTACGTAGGATGCGCCATTAGTTCCTTGCCGACGCGCTGGGCATCCGCCCTTAAGTATGCCCTCTTGCAGACCTTTGTGGCTTGGTTGAACGCTGCCTTCAGGTGATCCACGTTAGGGTCGTGGAGAGTGCGAGCCCTGGTCCAAGCGCGGTACGCTGTCCGTTTGCGTTCAACAGCATCAGCGTATTCACGACCGAACCAGGGCCTTTTCCTGCCGCCGCTCGTGACATCACTGTATGGAATATAATATTCCATACCCAGGATTATTTCACTAGCGACAGCAGTAGCGTTCTCTGATGGATCCCTATTCTCAAAGCAGCGTTGAGCCCAAGGGATGGATGCGAAGTACTCCCGCATTCCATCCCAGTCTGCTAACGAGTAGTACCACAGTCGTCGTCTTGCCTTCTCGGGTCGTGGGGGCGTAACAACAACAGCTGTGGCACAAACCAGACAGTGGTCTGAAGTGCCCAAAGGAGCACGAATCGACACACTGTACCGGTTCGGGTTACTCGTCAGCAGCAGATCGAGCAGAGAGGGCGCCTGACCTGCAATGTCTGGTATCTGGGTGGGCTGGAGTACCAGTTGAGACAGGTCATGCGTGAGAGCGAACGCATGGGCAGTTCGTCCCGCGTGGTCTGTTTTGAGAGAACCCAACCAGGTCTCATGGTGGGCATTGAAATCTCCCAAGAACACCAACTCAGCGTTCGGAAACCGCTCCTGCGCGTCGTCTGCCGCCTGACTCAGGTAATTGAAGAGTCGAGTTGTCTCAGCGTCTCCTGAATGGGATCGGTAGAGGCACACGTAGATTTGGCTGAAAGAGCCATGATCTACGTGTACCCAAAGGACAGAGAAGGAAGGGTCCTCTAGGCATTGTAGACGGCGACAGCAAATATCCGCCCTAACAAACAAGCATACCCCGGCTTTCGCGAGGAAACACTCCTCTAGCACGTAGCCGGGATATTGCAGGTAGTTCGTGTCTGCAGAACGGCGTATTTGTGTCTCCGTTAGAAAAAGCATTGCCGGCCGAGCCTTCTCCAGGTGGTGATGGACGGCATCAAGGTTAGCGTGGAGTCCTCTGATGTTAATAAACTCTACGACACAGGAAGCAGCAGTGGGGTTACGGCGATTGGCTGCTGTTGAATGACAATGCTTTGTTCGTACTGCCATAAAGTGAAAGGAAGGGGAAAGGTGAAAAAAAAAGAGGCGGCTGTGCTCGCAGCAAATTGGGGCAAGGCGCAGAGCAAGTTTTGTCATATAACTGTATGGTATGGCGATAGCCGATGCGACGGACGGAAGGACCCCCATACCCTCCCGAAAGTGGTCGTCGGGACCCACCCTCCGGTCACCATCCGGCACGACGAGCCACCTCGAGATTATGCGCGATTAGTTGGTTAGACTCGGTTGGGCCTCTGGACTATACCGCCGGCGGCCAGCAGAGCACCGTTTCTACGGCTCTCCCTGGCGGCCGGGTCGACTCGCGCTACCCACACAATGACTCTACGGATACTCTGCAGGTCCCTCGTAAGCTGCGAGAATCGTCACCTCATGCTTAGGCCTCCGGCGCTCTCATTCACCGAACGAAACACAGCAGTGAAACACTGTTGTTTCACGTCGATTTTCTGTGAGAGGGTAGTACTTCCCCGGTCGAGCCGGCCCATTCTTGCTGTAACCAGCTTGGCTCTACTAAACCATACATAGTTTAACATTCATATAAATGAATATTATTAAATCAGTAAGGATTTTTGATATTAATGAATATCTTGTGCATTGCTGAGCCACCGATGGGCATACATACCCCTTTGATCACAAAATGGGCTAATTTGTGACAAAATTTCTTTAAAATATATTCGGTTGAAATAAGTCTCGAGCAAATGGTCCCCAACATTTTAGTTTAGCTATGATAATGGTAAACCAATACGAGACAACAAATTGGGTGGAAATGGATTTTCCCATAAAGCGTGAATCAACTACGTTATACAAAGATAATAAATCGCAGCGATAAGTGAAATCGTAACGAGCCATTAACTGACATTGGCGAATTCAATTTGCTATTATTTTTAAATGACGATCTATTATTTGAATCTTTCCATGTGATGAAGAGCCTATAGAATACCCAATAAATAACATTTCAATTTATCCATATAAAAAATCAATATAAAAGATTATTAAAGAATGCTTATGTTACTACCGCAGCATCCGAATATATTCGAATCCGAGACGTTATGCACAGCAGTCGCATAAACTACCTGCTGCACCAACAAGTTAAAGTCCATTAGTACATTCATGCCCACTGGTGAGCCATACGTGAAAATCGATTCGGATCGACTAAAAATCATGGTTTCCTTCCTTTGAAATTGATAAAACAATAAGAAATAACTTAATTGGTACTATAAATTAATTTAAAACAATTTTAATTTAAATAATAATTCATAAAGTCTAACCTAAACCTAAATACCTCACTAAAATTCGGTGATTCGAGTCAAACAACGCCATACCATTACAGTAAAATCGATCATTCCAAAAGGTACTTCTGTATTTATAAAGTAGCAAAAAGTTGAAAGAAGTAATGTTAATTTTACTTAGTCAGCGGTCAAGTGACACAGGTCCTGCCGGTCGACCCCTGTCACAAACATGCAAGATAAAAACTGTATCGCTGCGTTAATAGAAATCATCCCCTTGGAAAAACAAAAAAGAAAATGCTCAGTTTCATATAATAGGTTCTATTTAATTTGTAAGATTTGTATTTTCGAAGGTTTATGTAGGTATTTGTGTTTTTGTAGGAGGGTTTTATTGAGTGTCATTTAATTGGCTAGATTTAAATAGGTTTTGTAAAGTAACTTCTGGATAATATTGTTATAGGCATACATGCCAATTCTTGATGTAATTTATATGATTGAATACTAAATAATATATAATATCAAATTCGTTTTTAAAACCGGACCTTATCTACTCATCTTAGTATAAAAGAATCAGGCTTATAGTTCGTTGCAAGTTGATAGAATTCACATATCTTCGATACCGTTATACAGAACTTTTATTCGTAAAGTTTTTCACATGATGCTTACCCTATTTAATGCGCATATAACTTTGTTGAATCAAAGTGCGTACAGTAAGATAGAGCTCGAGACCTATATGTGGCAATTCAATGCTTGTTAACTTATCACTACCTAGGACTGAATAGCTTTGCTTGCTGGATTCTTGTCTGTATATAATAGTAGTTTTATAATGGTATCAATTGGAGAAAAGTATTTTTAATTTTGCGATGACTATACAGATTATCTGTTATAATTGTTATACAAAAGTAAATTGCGAATGTTGCGATATTGAAATAAATATTAACGGCAGCCTGAATGAACTAAACACTTTGTGAAGTAAATCAAATAATATGATTTTAATACGTACTGTTGTTGTAACATGTTTAAGAAATTAATTTTTATCACATTTATAATTTAAGTAGATTTTGCCCGCGGTTTCGCAGGCGTAAGATAGCTAGGTTCTGACAATTTTCTTTCCATTAATTGGAACAGTACTTTTTTTCGGATAAATGGTCTCCTATGTCCTTTTCTATACGCCGAACAACGTGTATGCAAAATTTCATTATGATTGGTCAGTAATTAATGCGTAAAAGCGTAACAAACAAAAATACAAACTCACATTTGCATTTATAACATTAGTAAGGATTATGGTATAGAGACAGACACGATTTTAGCCCTTGGCCTTTCAATGACTATTTTCTTTAGGACATTTTTAAGTATACAACCTAATATAGTGAGCCACCTACGGCTATGAATAATTTAATTTGTAAACTACAACATAAATTATTCGGTCGCGAGTTCAAGTCGTTTTCATGATTGTCCTTTTACTCGTTTATTAATTACTATATTTTGCCGGCGACTTCGCTCGCGTGATTGTAGGTTAGGTTAGGTTAGTCACAGTACTTCTTTCAGGATGAAATATACCCGATGTTCTTTTTCGTTCTCCTGACAACGTGTATGCAAAATTTTGTGATGATTGAAGTAGTAAAGACATGAAAGCGTAACAAACAAAAAAAACTAACATTTGCACTTATAGTAGTTAGTTTAGTTAGGATACTAAATAACAACTCACTGTAATTGATAGCTGTATTAAATAGAACTAAAACAAACTTCATCCTCATATCACAGTCGATGGTCTGTAAGTAGTAGTATCGTATCGATCACTTCGTGTACTGCCAGTACACCAAGTGCTATAGAGTCGATCCTACACAGGACAAAACATTATATGATCTACAAATAGTTGTTCAGAGTAAGGTGTTCTTTGTTTTTGTTGTTTGACTCCTGTGATGTAGGGATTATCGCTCGTATGGACTGTCTTGTGAAAAATAAATACAAAGGGGTTTGCTCTTTCCTCTCTGTGTTATTACAATTTGACATGAAACTTCATTAAGGTTGTGGAGGAACGTGGTGTGAAGTCTCTCCAACACAAAGGAGGGATCCTCCGACCAGGCTGGTTGTTTGTGCCTGGCGGGCAGTGGTCCGACGGTTGATGTCGGCAGTTTGCATATGTAATTAGTCGCTGTGTAAACTCCACTTGTGCGATGCAGAATAGTGTGACGTCATTTGAGCGCTTGTTGTATATAGCGCCATCTTTTAAATGTAGGCAGAACTTCTTCGTCTTTGCGGAGTCGCCACAGTATTCCCCTCAAGACTAAAGGTCGATCGTCGGTCGAGTTTGACGACACAGCTGTCGATGCTGCTGAAGAGCCTTGCCAGTGCTAGTGAAGGATGTAGCTAGTTCCAGTGAGTTGGAACTTTATGCCGCTAGACCTCAGTGAATCGGGTTGAAGTGCGGTGAGCGGTATGTGTGCCCCAGTGAGTCGGGATTGTTGCGTTGCAGTGAATTCCACAGTGAGTCGGGGTTGATACTGCGTAGTTGCTACGTCGTGGCTGGCTGCTGCGTTGACGGCAAAGCACGATCAACCAGCCTGGTCGGAGGATTCTCCCTTTGTGTTGGAGGGACTTCACACCCTATTCCTCCACAAGGTAATGAAGTACGCTATAACATGTGTCTCCTTTATAATGTCTACAGCCTCATATTTGATGAGTACTTTTGCTTTTAATTAAATCTAAAATGAACATAACTTTGACATGTTTGCAACTTTAACCACGTATAAAATACTGCTGAAACTTTAGACATAAATGTAAATGAGTTTTGTGCGTTGTTTAAGTGTTATAATTCATAACTGTTTTTTTTATATTTGATGTAATAGTAGTCTTTATAGCAATGATAGGCAGATAGTAAGACTGTTGCATAGATAAATAAGAGATTACAAGACAAACTAATGGCGAGCTTCATTTGAATCCTAATACCGGATTTATAAAACTGTACTTGCTTTTCCACATATCACTGTTATACGCTAGTTGACGCCAGTCTCTCCTATAGCTACTTAATTCGTCCTACTATCAACGACCTGATCTACCACGTTGCCGCTTCTATTAACCATAAAAAATACTGGTGGTTAATAAAGAACGACATGAAGCCCGATATTTGTACGAATGTAACATCTTTCCCACTGGTGCAAATTAGGTTCAGTTGCCAAACTATTAAGGGAACTAATATCTTATACCGGATTACACGAGAATTACTCGAGTAGGCAGTCGCTCAATGTTTCAGTCCCGATAAATGGCCCGACTACCCGAGGGATGCGAGTGATATTGTGAAACGATATTACCGGGATTCTTTTAGATTGGTTTTTGCAGTATATTCTTGTTTCAAAGTTTTATACGACTAAGAACTACTGATATTATGTTAGCTGTGTCTCTGTGCTGTGAGGCCTTGCTTTTTATCATGTGGGACCTAAAATCATTGCTGGCGAAATGAGCAATACCATGAAATAAATTAAAATGTTATCTTTTTATTTTAAAAGACAACTCACGTACTCTGTAGTATTAACGCCAATGACGTAGAGGATTTTATAAAAATCGAAGCAATGGGCAGAGAGAAAATATAGACTCGGAACAGTTGTTTGTGGATCAATCATTTTGTCCCCTATGGGGATCGAACCAACACTCGGCGCTGCGGCAGCGGCGAGGCGACCACTTAAACCACTAACTATCATATGAAAAGAATCATTCTAAGTCATCCTGTAAATAGTATGTAGCGCATCTTTATAAAATAACTAGATATAATATGAAATTACAATTCAATCTGCTGACATATTTAGCAAAGGTAGGGCGTAGAACCAATGAAAATGACGGCCAAGAAACTTATTGTAATACCAAAAGTATTAAACGCGTGTCAACGACCTCAAAAAAAGGAATTAAATATATAATGAAAGGAAAAAAATGGTAGTGAGCCTTCGTAACTCATGCCTGACAAAACAGCCGGCTCATTCATATTGTCTCTAAATAATTGGCAACAGGGCGTTCGATCAATATAAAATTCCGTATAGTTCAATTAATATAAACATAATTGTATTATACAAAGGAGTAGAACCTCAGGTCAACAGTTGAACATCGAGGTCATTGGCACAAAGGTTTCGCAGCTAATTCCCTCACAAAGCCTACCTCACTGAATCGCCTATCCGAGCGTGTAACAGCTCATAATGACGTCATCTCACGGACGATATGCGCCCACATTGATGTCATTTATGCTACGCTGAATATCTGTTTAATACTGTGCTGCTTGTCATAACGTAGGCGATTCTGTTATTTTGCATAATATCACTATTATAAACTAAAATAATTGTATAATAATAGTAGTAATTGTATATATTTTGCAAATATATACAGACCATATTGTGTTTGCAGATATCATTGATTGTTTAATACTTAATTAGGCGTAAACTGTTGGTTATCTTTGGGTAAAACTAGGCAAACAGGTAGACCATGTCTTTGATTAACAAATTGGATACTTATAAATGCTTATATCTCAGTAAACGTTACCGTTAGATACACGTAGGCAAGCACAAGCAACTAAAATATAATATGTAAAAACTATAGACGCCAAAAATGTGTCCACTTATAAAGATGAATGTGAATGGTGAATTAGATAGTTTGAAGTGGAAGACCTAGTTTTAGGCAGGCTAAGAATGTTTAAAACTCTAGAGCGTACATGAACAATAATGCGTGTGAATGAAGCAAGAGGCCTGGCTCGTAGTAAGTGGAAAGCCGTAGTACTTACCACGTCCGGGAAACACGCATTATTCAAAATGTAATATATGTATATATATATTTGGGAATCAATCTAATAAAACTCTAATAATTAACCAATAACAGCAGCGCTGCTTCATCATCGAGTTTTACCGAACACGTCCCGGTGTAGACGAATATTATTCCTTTAATGGTATTTAGGATCTTCGCATTTTGCACTGATTTATATTATTACAAGTGGGAATAAAATTGAATTTGCTTCGGCTGCGCGACCGGAAAATGAAGGATTTATTCGCCTCTTAAAGTCGACGCTTAGCAATAATATTATTAAATGTTTCGTTTTGAATTATGGTTTAAATCATTGAATAATGATCCAGAGTTTCTGAGGGATTTAAGCTTGTTTTAACTATTGATGAAACTATATTTTATGGTTGTTATAACTATTACAAACTTATTAATCTCAATTAGTTTGTTTCCAACGCGTAACGCTCTTTGAAGTCATTAGTTTTTGCCCGCGGGTTTGTTCGTGTAACGTTCCACCGAAACACGTACTACTAAAAAGTATTCTAAGTGTTCATCCAGGACATGGTCTATCCGTGTGCCAGCTATCATTCAAATCTGTTCAAAGGTTTACATAAACATATTCACAAACTTTCACATAAGTATATTAGTAGGAGTAGGTTATGCCTGCGACCTCTCCCGCTTTGAGTACAGTTTACCTACGACGTAATATACAGTATAGCTGCAATTCTACTAACTGAAATTAACGAAAAAAATTAAAACGTTGTTTAAGCCATCGTCATAGCTGCCTTAACGATGAAGGAAAACATCGTGAGGAAAACTTTGCTGACAATTCTCCATAATGTTCTCGAAGATGGATGAAGTCTGCCAACCCTGCTCTGGGCCAGCGTGGTCTATGGCCTAACCATTATCACACTGAAAAGTGGCCCATTCCCAGCATTAGGACAGTTTAATATAGGGTTGATATTATTTATATTTAACCGTTATCATAACTCTGTACATAATGATTAAAATAATTGCGTGTAGACGCTGAAGTCCGCATGAAAGCTAATAAGTTAAATTTTAAGTTAAGCACCGAACTACTAAATCATAAATACCGCATCAAAATCTGCACTGTAGTTTCTACGTGAATTTCAAACAAACAAACACACGTCATGAAAAGAATACGTAGTTGCAAATTCAAAAACTTGTTTTTCTTTTTTTTATGTACAGACGTGATTCCTACACAGTTATATAAAAAGGTTCATTAATTTATTGTGCTTCTATCAAATCAACCAGCTTAATGTAACGAAGAGTAATACAGTACTTTTTAAGTTGAAGTTCTTAGAATTTCCGTAAAGTTCACTAAGGAAAAATACGATTATTCTTTATATAAAATCTCTCTTGTCACTGAGATGGTTACTTTTTCAACAACTGTGGAAGTTTTGGAATTTATCTCCCTAATAGCAATATTAATCAAACTGAGTTACTTGGAATCTTTTAATAGGCTCGTTAGTTGATTTCCCTTTTGGTGACCGTCCGTTTTATAGAAAGTTATAATTATCATAACGTTGGTGTCACTAAATTAAGTCAAGGATTAAAGGATGAATTAAGTTGACTGCCTCCGTGACCCTGTGATAGAGGAAGCGGTAATTGTGATTTCGAGCTCGACTCCTGGGTCTACTAGCAGGACGTCTGGTAGTGTGTCCGGTAGAAGGCAATGGACTCGCTCACTCTGACGTGGGTTCCCACATATACGTACATATGTATATAATAACATTGTATTACACCTCTGCCTTAGAATAAACCCTAGGGCTGTAATAATGCCTAACATAAGGTGTACAGCTTGGTGATTTTCAATATAAATAACATTACTTGGACAGAAACCTACTTCAGGCGATTCACTCATCAGACCGTGGTATCGAGATCTGATAATTAAGTATCCACACTTGTGTAACAATACTCGCACATGTCAGGAATAACATAATTATGTGACCAGACAAAACGTATGTTGCAATCTAAGAGAATTTAAATGAATCGCTTCTAACCGTTCTAATACAGACATTTGACACGTGTCATTCAAATTCACAACCCCTCACTGGCATAGAGACATGTGGACCTACGCTTACGGCGCGAAAATTCTCGCAGCAAATATTTCGAGTAATTCCGCCACGGACTTAGCTTAATTATTTATGCCGAGACACAACATTAAAGGTTAGTGCCAAAATTCTCTTTCATAAATAAGGAATAAAATATGCACAATAATAACCTCAACGTAAACTCGGTCAGGAGTTTGGTCGCCGCCGGCATTACTATATTTATACATGTTAGGAAATTCTTGTGTACGGTGCATGCTCTCCGCATTTTGTGGCAACTCAACCTTGATACAAGAAAAGTAATCTGCGGTGATTAAGGTATCGCAAAGTAAATTATTTTGTAAGCAAAATTTTATAAAATTTTATTTTTAACCGCGGTTACTTAATTCAAGGTATGATTTCACTGTTATTGGAGCAAACCAGTTAAAGAAATAACTCCAACCTTTAAAAGAGCGCAGCCGAACAATCTTTTATGCTTCTGCGATGAGTGGTGTTTCTGGCTTCTTAAGAAAGCACTATGCGGTCAGCAAGGTTTAGCAGTTGTTAACCTTTTCGTTGGCAGCCCTTGATTTCTTTGTAAAAAGACACCGTGACATAAAGGCTGCATCTGGATACTGATCACATTTCCAAAAAATAAATATTATGCATTTCTATAGACAGCCATCGTATAAAATTCAAGTTTATTTTCCTATAGTGCTTCAAGTGACATCGTACTCTAAATAAAATTATACATAATTCCATACATAGTGGACGTTTAAAATATTTAATTTCGAAATTTTT
Source organism: Catocala sponsa (assembly GCA_963564715.1). Taxonomy (NCBI): domain Eukaryota; kingdom Metazoa; phylum Arthropoda; class Insecta; order Lepidoptera; family Erebidae; genus Catocala; species Catocala sponsa. The sequence continues at coordinate 9,128,939 of OY751345.1, read as the reverse complement.
TTTTATTACTAATATTTTGGTAGATCCTGATTAAAGCCAAATTAACTATTGTAATATAATAACAATAATAATTTATATAGAAATGATTTTATTCTTTTTGTACTCGTATCAAAACAAGCTGTATGTTTCTATATATGTATACATAAATTATAACAGAATTACCTTTCTATCATACTAAACAACGCTGCTGAGTCATGTGCTAAAATTGCGAATATGAAATGTACGAACACTTTTTATTTCGACACCCATAAAATATGTGAAAATTAAATGATACTTTTATTTTTTACGATGTACCTACTGACGTCATAAAGCGTGACGTTTAGTAAATTTTTATCAATACGTATGAGTTACCTTAAATCTCTAGTAAAAAGTATTTTCAGTACTGAGCTAAAATATGGCCTACACCTGCGGTATCGACTGCGTGAATCCTATTTTAAGCGTACTATCGTGTAGAGAAGTATCCTACGAAATCTTTAGAACATGGTCTATTAATTGTGTGCCAAGTTTTATCCACATTTGTTCCACGTTTTACGTGTGACTGAGTAACAAACATCCAAACATTTATATTCCTTGCTTGAAATAATGGATCACCTAGTACAGACAATGGACGCATAATTGTAAGTGGACCTAAGTAAAACTGATTTGTATTTGTTATTTTATCATGTTAACATTTTTTTAAATAAATTATTTGATTTGCATTTTAATATTACTAGGAGAGTCCTAGTAATATTAAATAATTTAATAATTAGTTATTTAACTTCTTTATAGGTGTCCAGAAAATGGGTAAAAATTTATTGTCAAAATCTACATTAAAGTGAACGAAGCAGCGGGCTAAATCTAGTTTTTTTCTATATTACACCTATATAGTTCTGTTGGTACCTATTGTTTAAATAAAATTTAAATAAATACTTTTCCTAGACAATTTCTTTCAAATTCTAAGAATGCCCTATATTTTTCATTCTTCTTGGCAACTCCAACAAAATGTACTTGGAGAATAAATAAACTCTGAAACTAAGTTACTTCTTACAAGAGAAAATTCTACAAGCGAGAAACCCGAGCTGTGTTGGCCGATATTTTATGGCGACTTAAAAACAATTTATGTACCTGAAGGGAACAACGTTATGACGCAGAGTAACGGGGTGATAATGTGACGTCAGCTTTAATTGTTTATTTCTATCGCAATAACCGCAAAATAAATATATGCTACTGAGGACAGTTGCTAGTTGTTTATTTTAATCATTATTAAAGATACAACTGAGGACACAATCATGGATTTAGTAAACAGTTAAAATGGAAATTACAGTTGCAATTATGATAAATCGTTGTAAGTGTGCTTAAAAACATAAAATCTAAATTTCATTTGGTTTTTATGGTGCCTTCTGCTAATCTAACATAACTTAGACTAGATAAATCGATTTAAAAAATTGTATATTGCAAAAGTATTTTTCTTGTACTATTTTCTTGTATACACCAATAGGCTCGTTGTCGGCTTCGCTTTAAAAATGTATCTACATACATATTGTCTTTTTCCGATTACTTAAAGACACAGCATATTGCATGCTCTATTGATTATATTATTATGTTTCTTATTTGATAATGTAAATACCTACTCATCCTGGATGACCATTTCATTTCTAGAAACTTAACTTTTGGATAACCAGCAATATCATTACTTGAGAAAGCGACAGCTCATGTTTTTAAAAACATATGACATTTCTTTTTCTAATATTCTGCATATAAGACTTTGCAATTTTTATTAATTTTCAGGACATCTACGTTAAGAATGATTCGTTTGTCACTAAAAGCTTTACATATATTGAAACAATGGACATAAAATATACCTATCTGCGGAACACAACAGCTGGTTTTAGTGTCACGCGGACTGTTAGTACGGAGCGCTCCGCGCGTACGTGATCCGCGCTGATCGTCCGCGTATGTCGTTTTAGTATCGTCCTGACCGCCGCGGTGTACAGACGCGCGCAATGCATCCAATGTGGCGGCTGTTATTAGTTATTGCCCTATATTACACAAGAAAAAAAAATTGAAGCCAAGAAGGAGACTACATGTTCACCCTTTAATAGAGCAGAGAGCCGTCGCGGGAGAATTCGTCACATTATACGGCAATTTGAGGGCTGATGAAACAAAGTTCTTCAACTACTTTCGTATGTCGACCAGAAGTTTTGACGAACTACTGTCAAAGACAAGAAATTCATCGATCACTCGACTCGTGTCAACATTGCGATATTCACGACTCGCCATGATTGTACTGCGCTGACGCGTGCGCTCCGCACGATACTAAAACCAGCCTTTACCCATAACACTCGGTGCGGCATAATACCGAGGTGACCACTTAAATCATCGCATAGTATACTTATACGATGTGTGGAATGTGTTTTTATTTATACAACTAAGGTGGCAAACAAGCAATCGGCCCTCCAGATGGTAAGTGGTCACCGTAGCCTATGGACGCGTGCAACACCAGAGGCATCACTTACGCGTTGCCGACACTTTAGGAAAGGAAGTGGGAAGGAGAAGGAGCGGGAAGTCGGAAAGAGGGTGATTGGGCCTCCGACTCCGTCACTCACCGAACGAAACATAACAGTAGGAACACTGCTATTTTACGTCGATATTCTGTGAGAGGGTAGTCCTTCCCCGGTCAAGTCGGCCCATTCATGCTAAAATCAGCGAGGCTGTACAAATATATACTTAAAAAAATAACATTAATGTCGATAGAAATATACGACGTTAACTTAGTATTGTCTTCTGTTTACGCGAATGTTATTCATTGAAATTAAACTACTATATACGGATTTTATCGCGTTGTTTATTTGACACTTTATTACAAGTTTTTTTTTTTGAAAACTTTTACACTACTATTACTATTAAGCTTTACTAATTTTTAAGCTAATTAAATTATTGAAACTATTAAAACTATTTATACTATTACTATACTATTATACTATTTATATTTGTGTTTACACTTTCCCCGACGTTTCGGTTGCTTTATACGACGTTAACGTTGAAAATTTATAATGTCTTTATTCAATTAGACGGCGCGCGAGGAAAAAAACGGAATAACAAAATGAACCGGCGTCTGATATAAATTTTAAATGAAGCGACACATGGTTGATTTGATTTAATTTATCAGGAATGGTAAAGCTGAGGCACATACTGTGTGTATTATTCAAGTTAGAGTACATTATTTTTACGATATTCAGCAGTATATTTTTATTCGGCTTCGCGAATATGGCTGCATACGAATTTAATATCAATAGGAAAAGTACTATGTATTTAATTGATAGATACATACACAGTCCCACGCCTTTATCTTCGCAGGGATATAAGTGTGTTCTATTTAGTTCAGTTAAGATTCATCACAAGTGGAAAAATATAAAAGTCAAAATCTGGCTATCTCCGTTTAACCCTCCTGAGTTAAGCAGACATAAAAAGAGACAAGTATGGGCCAACATGTTTTGCTTATGCTGCCTTGACTCCATTCTTATGTAATGAAATAAATAATTTCGTTCTCGTTTTTTTTTGACAATATTTTGAGGAATGTAAAATCTTTACTTTGTAATTTAATACATACAGATGTGCTTGGTGTAATATAAATTTGTAGGAAGATTTGTTAATAAGTCTATGTAGGTAATATGCATAATGTGACAGCAAGCGGTTTTATAGTATGTGTTCAAAATTATTTATTTTAAATATTATTATATTTGAAAACGAATCCCACACTAGTCTTAATATATATGTCACCACACAACGTACAGCCAGACTCAGAACAATCATATGTGAATCATACAAATCATTTATTTGTTTGCTCCACAAGTGATTTTTCTGAGTCTATACTTTTTGGCTGTGTAGGATTCGAACCATAATACTCGGAGCAGTGGTAGCGGCAAGGCGAACTCTTGCCCCCTGCACCAACTGTTTTTATATTCAAATATATTACAAATCTGACTTCCTTTATATATTTCAGCTCATATTTTGTACTAAGCTAAGTATAAATTAATCAAATAGCCATTACCAGACCCAGCTATAATTATTATAATAATAATTATAATTTATAACCTCTTGAGTGGCAGCGGCATACCAGTGGCCTGACACAATAGGTACTACATTACGTCTCATCATCATCATCAGGCTATAATAGTCCACTGCTGGACATAGCCCTCCCCCAAAGAGCGCCATTGCGCCCTGTCTTCAGCTTGCCGCATCCAGCATCTGCCTGCAGTCTTTCGCAGATCGTCATCCCACCTGGTCGCAGGGCGTCCTACACTACGTTTGCCGAGTCGCGGTCTCCACTCAAGAACACGCTTACCCCAGCGGTTGTCTGTTCTTCGCGCGATATGGCCAGCCCACTGCCACTTCAGCTTGCTAATTCTCTGAGCTATGTCGATGACATTACGTCTGACATCTAACAATTAACAGATTAAAAGACAACTTTCGCAGTTGGAATTATTAGTGTGTCGCAAAAGATTCTACAAATACCTAAACGGACACAAATAACACGTAGACTAAAAACAACAATTTGTGAATCATTTTTGTCCTGTGTCGGAATCGGACCCACAGAACTTGGCGTAGTGGCAGTGGCGTGGTGAACACTTAAACGACTACGCCACCCGTGCAAATAAATTCTAGATGTTTAGTTTTTTATTATAAATAGCACTTGTAACTTTATATTTTATGAATATAAATGTACCTTTTACTATCTCGTGACGTCCTTTGTGACAAACAAAACTTTTGTAATGTAAATGTGTAAAGTGCAGATCTTTTTGTCTCGAGTTACGGCAGAATAATACTATATTTAGAAAGATACCTACTATAGTGACAAAAATATATTAAGCATCTCTTTAAAATACTCAGAAAGACTGACTAAGAAAGTTTATAAGGCTTGTGTGAATGGAACAGTCGCAAGAGGAAAACCTAGGCGAACGTTTCTCGACCAGATCGGAGGCGTTCTGGACAAAGGCCAGGTTAAGAGCTCCTTGAACCGACGGGCGTGTATGAGGAATGTGATGAAAGTGAATGAAGCCAGAGAAGTGTGTCAGGATCGTAGCAAATGGAAATCCGTAGTCTCTGCCTACCCCTCTGGGAAACAGGCGTGAATCTATGTATGTATGTATGTATTAAAATACTTAGTTTTGTTAGAATGACGCCTTTCTCTCTTACACCAATTCGTGTGTCGCGAAGGACTTTACTGACATTTTAAGAATATGTCATAAATCATTTATTCATTTAGTAACACTTATGAATGTCAAAATTTATTGGTTAGTGAGTTTACTAAGTTACTGAAGCTATATTGGCATTGTCCATGTATGGAGTGAATAGCAACCTCACGCGAGCTCTGAAATCTCTTTATGATGATTCCAGAGCTTGTGTTAGGATAAATGGGACCTACACAGAGTGGTTTAGCATCGATAAAGGTGTTAGACAAGGATGTGTAGCGTCAGCTGTTTAACCTATACATGGACAATTGTTTGAAAGATTTAAAAGATTGTGAATGGGGATTAAGAATGAATGAGTTACTTGTCAAATGTCTTCTTTATGCCGATGACCAAGTAATACTTGCGTCATCAGCGGAAGAGTTGGAGGCGATGGTAACTATTATGCATGGTGCTTTTGAGAGTAAAGGAATGAAAATAAATGTAAGCAAGACGAAAGTAATGGTATTTGAAAAGGGAGAGTGCGTGACGATGTGTAATATTATGATTGATGGAGAAAAATTGGAGCAAGTGAAAGAGTTTGTATATTTGGGTACTTTGTTTACAAGGGGTAGTAAACATGACGGAGATATTGAAAGGAGAACGATTGCTGGCAACAAAGTGAATGGAGCTCTACGCGCTTTTATGAACAGTCGAAATGTATCCGAAAAGGCACGTTTGGCTGTTCATAGAGGACTATTAGTGCCCTCACTTATGTATGGAAGTGATAGTTGGGTATGGCAAAAGAAGCATGAGAGCAGAATAAATGCTGTAGAAATGAGAGCGTTCAGAAGCATATGTGGTGTGACTCTGAAAGATAGAATAAGAAATAGTGTGATTAGAGAGAGATGCGGCATGAAAGTGGATATAGTTACAAGAATAGAAAAGGATATGTTAAGCTGGTTTGGACATGTAGAAAGAATGGACGAGGAAAGACTGACTAAGAAAGTTTATAAGGCTAGTGTGAATAGAACAGTCGCAAGAGGAAAACCTAGGCGAACGTTTCTCGATCAGATCGGAGGCGTTCTGGACAAAGGCCAGGTTAAGAGCTCTTTGAACCGACGGCCGTGTATGAGGAATGTGATGAAAGTGAATGAAGCCAGAGAAGTGTGTCAGGATCGTAGCAAATGGAAATCCGTAGTCTCTGCCTACCCCTCTGGGAAACAGGCGTGAATCTATGTATGTATGTATGTATGAAGCTATATTGTACTATAATTATGTATCCAACCCTCTTTGTTTTAGGGATGGTTGGATATTATAAGTTGGAAGTAAGGCGAAACATAGCCTTGGCTAAATATATATTCTTATTATTCCGGCGTAAATTGACAAACCCTAGGGTTTTGGAATCGTTAAAGCTGCTTATACCAAATACAAGACTGCGACTGGCGCCAAGGACTAAGGTATTTGAGGTACCTACATCCCGCACTAATTTGCAGAAATTTGCTCCAACGGTCAGGGCTTTAAATATTCTAAATGAGGTTTCTCGTAGTTTAGATATTTATGTTTGTTCTTTGGCGGAATTTGAGAGAGTGGCACTGGATTATATTAGCTATCGTTAGTACAATGATATAATAGCTTTGTTGCTGCATTGCTATATTGGGTCTGTAACCTGTAATAACAATGTGTGCTGGATAAATAAATAAATATTTAGGTTAGTTGCTGAGTAAACGCAAAGAGTCTTATGAGACGATACCTGCGAGAAACATTCAAATAACAATTCAAACAACAGACGACCAGACTCGCAATAACTATTTTTGAATTACGGAAATTTTTGTACTATGTGGGACCAAACCCACAACACTCGATGCTGTGGCAACGGCAAGGTGAACATTTGAACCGCTATCATACGTTCAGTTAAACTGCCATATTAATATATAAAGCAAAAGGCACTATTTTTGTTAGAAATATTATTATAACTTTATCTTAACGACGCATCTGGTGGAAAGCACTTACAATAAAAAAGCGGAAGTTCCTCAATTGAGCCATTACGGGTACTAACTTGCGTTTACTTAGGAAACTTGATGGAGGTCGGTGGGAGCGAATAAATGATAGAATATATGATGCGATAAATTGTGTTTTATTATTAACGTTATTATTAAATCTTTTAGCGAACTTATGTCAATGTTCTTAAAGTGTTTCATTCATTTATTTCAAAACCAATAATTGCCAAATTATTAAGGGTCTAGCTATTAACTTTAAAATGGCATACAACCATGTAATAATCTACTTGTACGCGGCTTCTACGCAATTGCTAGACTGCTACGTTATTACTACTGCTACGTATATATGTAGTAGTTTAATTTCAATGCTACGTCATTACTAAATAGTAATACAAAACAAAAAAACGAGATAATCAAATTATGTATAGCCTAGTGCGATTGTGAAGCTCAAAATGCACCAATGATACCACAAAATCAAAAGGTGACAAATCTTTTTCTGAATCCCTCGAAGACGAATGCTAAAATAAAAATATTATCATAGGTGAAAATCAAGGATATTGTCAATCTGTGTGCCAAGTTTTATTCAAGTCTATACAACCCTTTAAACACGATTGATAAAAAAAAATCGAAGTAACCTTCACAAGTTTTCACGTTTATTATGTTAGTAGGATTACGCAGCATTTCGAAACTGCCGAAGTTTGAATGTCAAATATTTAACATAATAGATTGTAAGTCATTATAATACACGTGATTTTACATAAAACATATGATGTAGGCGTTCTAAGCTTCGTTGAATCTTTTTTTATCATACACGCGATAATATTTAATATGCAAATTTAATGAACTTTCAATAAATAAAAAAGATAATGTTTTGTGCCACCACAATGTTGGGTGGGCGCCAGTTTATAGTGAAATTCTAAATTAATATTGTCTTATGTTTACGCGAATGTTTCTTAATTCTAAAGTAATATCAAACTTCACGGTCTGCTCAGAAAGAGATTCGTTATTAAATTAAATTCCAATAATTAGAAAGTTAAACTTTAACATTTACTTAACCTTCTAATGCAGAGTCTCTTGAATTTACCGAGAATTATAAATTTTAAAATAAGCAAGTAAAAAATATATTTACAAAGATATAATAAATAAAATTATAACGGTATTGCTTTACTTGGGTGCGGAAATGTTTGCTCCATAACAACTATATTAACACATTCAACGACTTGCCGGTCACAATAACGAAAATTAAACATTTTCTATTGTATCTACTATATTATGGCTTTCAATTGTAAACAATCCAATAGTTTATTTCCGTGAAAAGATGTTTCACATCATTTGTATAAAACAAATATTGTTAGCGACACACAACATATTAAACAACATAAAATCAAGGTTACATTTTTTCCAAACACTCAATGTTTCTATATGCCTGAAGGTAGAACGTGGCAGGACGACTATAATGTTAACATCCTAACTGTAAACCCATGTTCGTAAGAATATATGGTTTGATTAGATTATATTTGAAAAACCACTATTTTTAGTCGTGGCAACACAAACAGCTTGCATACGAAGTCGAGCAGTAAATTTGCAAACTTTGTTGCATCAGTGAATCGTTCCGTCCTCGTAAATAAATTACACATTTATTCTAAATGCGATCTCGATTCCCACAATTTAGAATACTGGAAATGAAACTTGCTATATAATAAATTGTCATCGTACCAATATATTTCTTACTGATATTATGAACGTAAAAGTTTTTAAAGACATTTAGTTGTTTCAAACACGCATACGCCGTTGAACGCAGATGCATTATGTGTGATTAAAACAACTAAAAATACTTTACAACCTTTTACAATGAAAAGTATACTATGTGTTCATAGTACATATTCATCCTGGTGTTCGTTCCTGTGAGATTAAGTTAAGCAAAGCCGAGAGCAATCAAAGCCATCATTACCATCCCCATGTAAGTCTGGAATAACTGGCGTAGTGCCGCCCAATAGCATCTCTCACTGAATTAACATCTTCTTTTCACGCTTGTCTGTTTACAAATCTGTTCCATTTTCGAAAGTTCATTGTTAATCTGGTCGCAGCTCAACACGCGTGCAATTGTCGGCAAGTGCACTTACTTATACTGTTTTGCGATTCACTCAATTCGCGCGTTTATCTGTTCACGACAGCCGTTTAATTTAGAACGGTTACACGCAGTCTATTCTCAGCGATTAAGTCTCTATGCAGAAGGGATAAAGTCGCTAATCGTTTACCTAAACAGGGAAACGTAAATTTGAATTAAGTAGCGATATATTTGCAATATAAATAAGCGTGTTTATTGATTCATATTAGTGACTGAATCGATACAATCACGTGGTTTAATCGATACAAATGTATATTATCCAAATAGCTTAGCATCTGTTAAATTAAAGTTGCAGGTTTGATTAACGCGCATTTTTATACTTGCAGAAAGTCGCCATAAGTATCCTTACGATTGTAAAACGATTATTTTAGAGTGACTATATTTTTTGTTAGAAAAAACAAACGACAATCTTGTCGAAACACTATATTTTCAATATCACGTATCCTCTTTTAACGTTATCTATTCTGTTCATTTTTTTATGTACATCCTAACTTAATATTATAAATGCGAATGTTAGTATATTTGTTTGTTTGTTACGCTTTCACGCTATAACTACTCAACCGATTATAATAAAATTTCTGAAAAGTACATAGGGTTCCTTTCGTCCATATAAAAAGTACTGTTAGTAATCGAACCTAATCAACATTTGTGTTTCATTCTTGGTAAAATTTATTATTAGTAAATACCACCAGAATTACCTAACAGTAAATAGTATATTAAATATTCAACTTTTGGCGGCAAACAAAAACGGGCAGATTAAGTGAGGCAAACCGAGGTCCACGGTCCAAAGTCGCGTGGAATAATTGAAACAAAAAGAGCTTAGACCTGGTTTGGTCAACTGTGTGCTGAGGTGGTATTTACTTCACTATACAATACAGATAGCCAGTAGTACACAGTAGCTGGTATTGCAAATGTACTTATTGTATTCTCGTTGTTTGATTGAGAGCTTGTAATATGGAAGAATTGAATAAAACAGTGAAGGTTTGCACAACTTCAGCTAGGTGAGAACAGCGATAGACTAGTTGGAAGGTTATGGACTGCCACTTAAAGTTCTCGAGTTTCCCAACATACGGCAGGCACCTCTGTGTTTCCGAATATGTGTATACAATACTTTAATTATTTTCTTTTATTTCTTCTATATTTCTTTTGTATGTGTATCTTATATAAATATTTGCATTGTCTTTCAATCTTCCGTTTCTCCCTGCATGTTTTGTAAATCGTTCCAATTTTTATTTAAATAGGCTGACACATTTCACAACTTCTATCAATTTGACAAAAACTATCAGTGGAAATAAGTTACGTGGCCACAATTTTGTTGTTCTGACGCGAGCTTCGTTAAGAACTAAGTGGAACAAACTGTACGAGCTAAGTTTATAATCCCGAAACACGTTGTAGTTTAGCTTTTACGCAAATGCAGAAATGCCGTATACAAACAAAATAAACGTGAGTGTGTCTATTTATAATGCCTGATATAAAATAGGAGACAGGTTAATGATATGACAAGCTAGGGCTTTATCATACTTCGATATACTTCAAAAATTATAAAAAGGAGTAAAGCAAATTAATGACAAGTTTCAATGTAAACGAATGTATAATTTATAACTGGTTAATATCAATAAAATATAGACGCCTAACGTTATGTATTTAATATACATAAGTCACGGGTAAAAGGATATTAGTATTTTCACTAAGTCTGTAGATTGGTCACAATTTTAGAAGACCGTTATAATTTGATCGAAAAATTGATTGTCACGAAAAATGCAAGGACATCCCACCTAAACTTTTGCACATATATACATATATATATATATATATATATATATATATATATATATATATATATATATATACATATACACAAGAAAATGTATAATATGAAAACTTGATGATACTTATTAGGTTTTTACCAATCTCATGAATTAAATAGGTTATTTCTTGTTACTCATCAATATAAAAATTAAAACTAAACAAATGACTGTTTAAAAAGTAGGACTACATTAAATTAACAATTTTTAATTTACTTAGTTCCTTGGTCCAGAAGTATAACAATCAGCACATATACAAATGCTGATCAGGACGGTTCGATACCTGCGCCTAATTTTATAAGATTTTTCTATACATAATGCCATAATATTTGATACACCATGGTATAAGTATTTAAATATGTGTGATCTTCGTATCATGTGCTTATTAAAAATATAAATGTAGCGATATTGCTCATCTATTCAGTCAACAGGAAAAATATCAAAATCTCATCCTAGCACGCAGCTGATACTAGTTTTCTTATAATATGTCGAAAAACGAGGCATAGCTCTCATTATAATTATGTTACCACAATCAACTGCGCCAGCAATCCCTTTGAAAACATGTAATTTATAGCATTATGGCCGACTCTCCATTGAGTTTATCGACTGTGATAAACTGCTAATGAGGGACTCTAATCTGAATAACAGGAATCGTAGTTGCTATAAATAAAGTCTTGGCTTATAAGCCTGGTAGTATATAAGAAAAATTCCGATATGTCACCTGAGAGCAGTCGCATGCTGAGAATATTTTTGTATGAGCTAAAATACCTACCTAATAAGCGAATGTACCTTCGCTTATTTTTATTAATTAGCTTATGCCCATACTTGTGTTATAATCTTCATATAAAAAAACTTCATCGAACTCGTTCGGTGCCTTCGTCGTGAAAATATATAAATAAAAGGTTTAATCCTTCTTTTTTGTCTAGAACAAGCGCGAGAAAAAGAAGAATTATTTCAAGCTGACGGCTTGTGATATTAACTAAAAAATTGTAATCATAATTATGAAGGGTGCCCTTCATAATCTAGTAATTCCTATGCCAAAAAAGCGTTCGAATTATTTGAATTAATAAAAATACGAATACATTTTAATAAGGTTCGGTTTATAATAATGTATAAATGTGCATTTTATCGAAAATAATTTAAAATATTCACAACGTGAATGGCGATTTAAATATTTGTTACAACATCAAAATTAACTAGCGTTTAAACTACAACTGTCAACAAGCTTAATTTTAGTTTTCATTCGAATCCGATGAAATTGTCGTTCGAATACTTTTCAAATGTCATGCAAAGATACCATAACCCCTAACACTACTCCTAGACTAGAAGCTATTTGTTTCGGTTCCTGATAATCGAGTTTGCTAGAGCTGATTATCATTCCCAGCACGTTCTCAGGTTCAGTGCTGGTTCGAAGCGACAGCAGTGGCGTTTAATATGCTAATACAATGCATAATGCTGTTAAAGGAAGTTTTCTTATAATGTAAAAGTGGAGCGGCCATAATTTTTGTAGACACCCATTAAACTACGCTGTTGAGGGTTATTCACTTACGTATTCAAGATTTTTCTTCTTACTATTTCATAGCAACTTAAAGATTTACCATCATTATATCTACGTTTTGTCCTTCATAACGTTAAGTTAACATTAAGTTATTTTCGTTGGGATTCTTTGATAATAATCTTAATTTTCTAATCTTAGTCTTCAACGTAGTCCGATTACTAAATAAAATTTGTAGTTTAACTTTTAAATAAGACCTTTGCTAAAAGTGTATTTGCCAATAATTTAATAGCTTCATATAATTATCTTTGTTCACGTTTGCGATCAACTTAAGTATTCTTCAAACAGTATTTGTTTCAGCCTCAAGCAAAGTATTTCACGCGTCGATGTTTTAAATAGGTGTCAGTTTCACAGCGTTCTGTTTCTGCTCGCAATATATGGCAGGTTCTACAAAGACAATGCAAAAATATTGGATGAGTGTAGACCGTGCAAATTGTTAAGCCGTGTTTGTAAAGGCTTTTAAAGTAATAATGCTGTTCTTTCTTTCTTTTCGTGTGGTTAGTGGCCAACCTGTTGTCAAGAGTTGTTCAAGCCGCCCGTAGGCCTCCGATATGGCTTAACGACTGCTGTCAATTTGACAACAACCAGGACCGACTTTTTACGTGCCCTCCGAAGCACGGAGACGCTCAGATTAAATACCACTAAGCGGTCACCCATCTATCTGACTGCACCCAACGTTGCTTAACCTCGCTAATCGTTTACCGATCAGTGAGTGCAACTGGCTGTTGTACTGTTGATGTCACTTTATTACGTACTTTTAGTCTGTTACGTAATCTTTTGTTACCATGATATGCGTACATTCCACTGTTCGACTGACTTTTAATCAATTAGCTTTCTTGTATTCTACAAAATAAAGGATCTTAAAATGTTTTTGTACGTGTCAAGTTATAAGTAAATGTGACGAGGCTAGGAGTTGTGACTGGTAGACGGAAATATGCTCACTCGCTACAACGCTATAGATGGTGAAATGTGGGTGTATCTTGCTATTTCTTCGACGATATTATAACCGTGAGACTATGTATGTATGGTGTTGGGTTTGGTTTAGTAAGGGTAGTATTTAACTGATCCTCAAATGTTTGCCTTTATTCCATCAAAAATACTAATTGCACAGCAAAATATGCTTACTAAAATATTTTAAAGAGATCAAACTAAGTCGATAGATAACCCACTTAAACCCAACCAAAAATAGGAGCCCCGCGAAGCGAGGCTCTTATTTTTGGGTGGGTTTAAGAAGGAACCTAACATAACCTAACCCTTCCGAGACGGAATCCAATGATTTGAGGCGTATAGGTGCCCGTTATGATATATTTTAGTAAGCATATTTTGCTGTGCAACTAGTATTTTTGGTGGTCATTATATTTAATCCCGTTTAGTAATAGCCTGATAACACTAACAGGTTCAAAAGCTGCTAATGAATCGATTATATCTGATATTAGTGGTGACTAATACAGCTTTAATCGATCATTAGCAATTTTTCTATTTCATTTATTTTTATGCACATGCATAGGTTCTGAATTTGTGTATCTGCATGAAAAGCAACTTATAATTAATAGAAATGCTATAGCATCTCCTTATACCTTATTAATTAATATTAAAATAATGCATATCTGACTAACTTCAAACCTTTTATAAAACACCGAATAAATTCGTGTACATAATCTAGCACGCCAATAATTTTTTTTGTAATATTTTATTTATAAAACAGTAGCAAATATTTATTGACCACAGCAAGATATAAAATGTGGATTTTAACTTTAAAATACTAAAAACTCTGTGCTAAACTACTTTCTAACTACGTTCTTCTTATTCTTAATTACCTTATCAATCATACTTATAACGAATCATATCTAAGTAAAGAAACACAAGACAAAAGTTTAAAGACTTAAAGCAAGAGTAGTGTAAATGAAGGTTTAGCGGCTGTCTCGCAGTGGCCACAAATAAAAACATGAAGTAAGTCGTGTTTCTGCGCAACGGAAGCAAGCCAACGATTCTCTTTGATGTTCCACTCTGCTTGTGACGTAACTCTTTTAATTTTAAGCCAAGATTTACCAGAGGCTTTTACTTTACAAATAGGTACATTATAATAATACTAGTAAGGTATGCTAGGATCGTAGCAGGTGGAAAACCGTGGCCGCTTTTTATCTTTCTTATCTTTTTTAAAAAGACACCTCTCATCCTAGGAATGATTATGGTGTAATGGGAGATTTTACAAACATTTAAACAATGAACACAAAGTACACCCTCAGATCAACTATTAGTGGAACACACAAATTTTTGTCCCGTGTGACGATCGCGTAATCGCACCCATGACACTTGGCGCATTGGCAGTAGCAAGACGACCACTTCAACCAGTACAACATCGTGCAGTTTTTAACTACCTCCCAGAGAAACAGACGTGTGTATATACATGGTATCTTGTCTATTTCCGCGAAACGGTAGACAGCAATGTACATTACTATTATATCCACATAACGCCAACTAAGATTTTGTTTCCTAAGCAATAGGGCGCGAACATATTGCCTTCAATAGGCACAGTTGCAAACTCCGTGTTGCTATTAAGCATTTAATCGCAGGTAGTACCTACCTATAACATTTTGCCTGACCCAGAAATCGAAGCCGTGACTTATGAACAACAGTCTCATTCACTGACGCTGTGCAATGAATTTAACGCTGTGCAATGAATTTAACGCTGTGCAATACGTCTTTTACGAAGGCGTAAAATTTGCTTTGTTGTGGTTAATATTAAAGTACAAGTTATAGTAAAAAAAATATTAATTAATACTTATCTTCACTGTGAATCAAGTTGCTCAAGCCACAAGCGAAATAATTTATTTTCTTCACGTTGAAAACTTTATTTATTTGCCTGAAAATGCATTCTAGTTTCACATAAAACTTTATAAAATTTCATTTCATTTTCATTTATTTCAGGCTGCATAGGCCCGTAGATATATGTAAGAATACCTTAACCTAAATTTACATATTTAAAAATTTTATAATACATACACACACCATCTAGCCCAAACTAAGCAGAGCTTGTACTATGGGTACTAGACAATGGATAAACATACATATATATACTTTTTTTGTTTTGTAAATACATATATATTATACCTACATAGAAACATAGATAAATACCTTATAGACTAACATACATACAATTTGTGTTAGTATTTATAATATAACTTATTAACTATGTTAGTACTGCTTCACTTGCACTCTGTTGTTGTGCGTTGCAGCCACACCCTTCGGCCAAAAGTCCTCCTTCATGAATATGTGCAGAAAGCAAGTAGGGACTCGCACCACGAACGCCTTGAAGTTGACGTTGCGACGCGATTCGAGCAGCTGCACTCTTGGCATGTACTTGGACTTCTGGCGTACATATTCCGCGATATTCTCCGCCTTAGTGGTGTAATGCAAGCGAGAGATGTACACCGGTGTGTTCGGTGCCGCAGCACGCAGGTTTGCACCAGGCTCCACAGGAGCCGTACCGCAGCTGTTCTTGGTCGTTTTCTGACGGCGCTTCCTCCTATGCACCGTCACAAAACCATCCTCAGCATCAACCTCCCGTTTCTTTGCCATCTCAGGCACCGACTTCGTTACTTTATCACCACCATGGTAATTTATTCAGAGAAATAAATCTAATATCCAGGTAACCTATAACTTTCTCCAGCTACGGTAGGGACCCACATAATAGCCCTAGCCTACCCTGGCGGCTAGCCTTCTGCTGGTCACAGTTCCAGAAGCAGCTGTGCTGCTACTAATAATTTCTTACTACAGTCACAATCTTGCACTGTAGTCGCATTCACAACAGCTGCGCCACCAAGCCAGTCACAACGTATAATTTATTATTACATTTTTGTTAGTTTTTTGAGATTTAGAGGATTTTAGTGCTTACATACACATGGATAGTTGCCTATATTTGATTCTGTAAACTATTTTACACATAAGAGCAAATATTTTTGAGCAAACGGTCTGAAGGAGTAATGTTATGTGTTCTTGTTGTGGTTTTCAAATGAAATGCTTCATTGTAGATATGGATATATATTTACTGGTACTAGTTAGAAATAATATAAATTCATATTGAGTTACGACCTAACTGAGTGGTAGCGAGAAGACGACTGTCTAGCGGCGCTATCGCTTACTTACGCCTAACTATACAAAACTGAAGCGCCATGGCGCCGACATCGGAAGTATCGCTAGAAGTTTTAAAATTAGTTGCATAGGTATGTCTTGATATATTTAATTTATAATAAGAAAATAGAGAAAACATAGTGAGGATGTCTCCCTATCTTGACACAGCTGCATTTAAATAGCGGTTACGTCACAGTCTTTATCGTATATCCCTTTTCTGTCATTTGTTAATTTTCCCTACTACTAGATTTGATGCTGATGAAAATGATTCTTTGTAATGTAGAGCATGGGTAATTATTAAAAAATGTGAGTCGACTACCCTATCTAATGCAATTGCCTTTATTAAAAAACAATTTCATTATTGTAATGTGTTTTGTGTAAATGACAATCCCGCGTTAAGTTTTAAACCCTGCGTCGTGAGGCAGTTTACAAAATGCAATTAATTGACACATGGATCAGACAAATATAATTATTCCGTATGGATTTCGAGCCTACAATACTTAGCACGTTGGCAGCGATATGGCGAATGCTTGCTTCACCATTCAAACAACTATTCCATCGAAGCGATTCTATGTAACATGATAATCAATATCAAGTTAATAGTCCAATTGACACTATTTTCAAGAAATATATTAAATTTAGAAGTGAACGCTTTGAAGTAAATAAAACAATACAATATAGGTACACCTGCGACACAGCCGACCTAACAACATCAACAGATGCACTATCTCATCTCGAATTGGAAAGCCAACTTAATCCTAACTGATCCAGTTGTGCATTCACAGGATTATGGCGGCTTAACGGTGCTTTTGTACATGTATAAGATACCAACTGTTACTGAAATGAGCAATATTTATTGTATGAATTACCTACTACAAAATGTTATATAGACTGAGATCTTAAAGCCACCAGACCTAAATCATTAAAGCACAAATATAATTATTGTAGTATAGTAAAATAAAGCAGCATTCCAATGGAGAAATAATTTCTTAAATCAGTCCACATGCTTTTGAATTTATTCATTAAAAATACAAAATTCGAATATTTCCTCATAAACAGCAGGATTTGTATTTTAGTTTTTTATAAATAAATTCAAAAGCTTGTAGACCGATTTAAGAAATGATTTCTCCATTAGAAAGCTGCTTTATCCAAAACATAAGCTAAAACGAAAGCCAGAACGTAATCATAAGCGTGGTTGAAACAGAGAACTTGTAGTGTGTAATATTATGTAGATTATCAATGCATCCATATTCGTTAGTTTGAAAGTGTGACCGATTTTTATTATTTTGGTTTATTTTCTCGTATGTGATCAGCTTTTACGACGATCTACGCGCTTATTGTAAAAAGGCCTAAAATTAACTAACATAACCTAAACAGCATGTATTTTAGAGGTTTTTAAAAGACAACTTCCTCATTAGGAATAATTTCTGTATCATGCTTTACAAACATTCAAACAATAAACACAAGGAACATCCAGCCTCGGATCAACCATTTGTGGATTACACAATTTTTTGTCCCGTCTGGGATTCGAATCTACAACATTATGCGCAGTGGCAGTGGCGAGTAGACCACTTAAGCCAGTAGGTACGCCATCCCAGCGATAAAACTTTGCAGTTTAACTCGCAAGGGTTTGGCCTGAACGTTAATAAGATACTCAGTGAGTGAGTCAGAACTATTTTTATACACTTTTTAATTATTTATTTTCGAATAACCAACATAATTATAACCAATATTATAAATGTGAGTGTAAGTTTGTTTGTTTCTTATGCTTTCATGCCTTAACTACTCGGCCGATCATCATGATATTTCGCAAAACTGGTCCCAAGCGAGCAAAGCCGCGGGGTAAAATCTAGTAATACATAATATTCTGTGAAAATTTCAGACAGTTATACATAACGGTTGAAAATATACTTAGTAGCTTAATAATAGAATCTCGTAGACACCCTTTGTGCACGCAACCTTAAAAACGTCTCACGGTGTTTTGACAACTAAACAACAAATCACTCCTGAGCCCAAGTTAAGAAGATAAACGTTTATGGCGGATAGTCGCGACGTGCCATTACTTACGCAACATGCGCGGTGTCTCCGAGACGAGCACGTGTCGTGAGCGAACCCGCGGTACAGCATGAAAATTCGCCTCACGACCGCCACGAGCCTACACAAATAAACAAAACATGAAGCTCGCGACAAAGTTTGCTCGGAGCGTGTCGTTATTTGTTCACCTCATAATTTATTAATGCGGTATGGCTATGCGGTTGCCTCGTTATAAGCAACATCCTAATCCAAACTAATACTATATAATATTATACAGACATACTCGTACATAATAACTATATTATGTACATTAAAATCTGCAATCGATTGTTTATTTATATAGCAAAGAAAGTTCTAGAAACAAGCAAACAACGGAAATTAAAAACATATTTTGCGGGTGACACATTTTTTTGTTAAGTGTGGAGTTCATACCCAACAAGGCGACCACTTAAGAGCAGTGCAAACGAAATTCAATCGAGTTGTTTACAAAATATACCTATACTCAATTATTATTGTAAACAATTGACCAATACCACTTTAAAGTGCCAAACCCTGCACAAATATTAATTACCCATGCCTTCATCTTCATAAATTAGTTGCAAACAGATATAGAGCTGTTTGTAATCATGTTTATTGTTGACACTGATACTGATGCTTGGTATTATGCTAATATAAACCAGTACACAGCTGAATTCAGTTACACAAAAATGGCATATATTTTATTAACGACTATTCTTTTTTTAACCAAAATATTGGTGTTGCCTAAAACAGTAAATACTCATCTATATTGTGAACATACTGATAACACTCAAAGTGAATGTTATGGCTCTTATAATAATATTATGTACTATATATTATGGACTCAGAAGCGTACGCACATGCACAAACAACGGGACTACAAACAAAATGTGCATGAAAACTGACACGGAACGGTCAGTAAATAGAGCTTTATTACAGCAAAATATACGCTACTACTTATATTTTTTAGATATGTACTATATATACTCACATATAGTACATACCGGTACTCATGTATGTTATATGTAGTATTAATATGTATTGAGGAGGACTAGACACAAATTTATGAACTATGCTACTATCAATATACTTTACCATATTTTTTACTTCTAAAAAGACCATTCGCTCTCTTGGAATAATAATTTATGTATCGCGAAAACTTTACAAACATTCAAACAATGGACAGAAAAAACATCCAAACTCAGAACAACCATTTGTAGATCACACAAATTTTTGTTCCGTGTGAGATTCGAACCCACAACATAAGCTCGTCATAATGGCAGTGACGATGGCGAGGCGACCATTTAACCACTACGCCATTCATGTGTTACTGATGTCATATTTCAAAATAAATGTCAAATAAGACATAATAGTATTTAGTAAAATCATAAATACAATAAAACCGGTGTATTTGTTGATATAGCAATATCGAAAAGCTATAAAATGCCCATAAAATGTAATAATGGCATCGTTTATTGGTAACAAATTGGCAACACAGTATGTCGCTTCTATTTGTACAATATTTCCACCGGCGAACGATTACCCTTACGGAGCGTTTGATACTTTGCGATATTTATTTTGTTACATTTATTGAATGTATTTGATACTACTGTTAAGTTATAATACGCAATGCTACTATTCATACACACATCGATACTCACTTGTGTATCACCGAAGACTCACGTTACATAAGCAAATTCTCGTAAAATATTCTCGTTCTTATAAAGCTGAAGAGTTTGTTTGTTTGGTTGAAAGCGCTAATCACAGGAACTACTGGTTCGAATTGAAAGATTTTTTATTTTTCCATTTATCAAGGAAGGCTATAAGCTATATAACATCACACTACGGCCAATATGAGCGGAGCATCAATGAAAAATTTTACAAAAACGGGGAAAATTGTCTTATGTGACGCAAACGATGTTACGCGGGTCATCTAGTATTATAAATGCGAATGTAAGTTTGTTGGTTTCTTACGCTTTCACGCCTTAACTACTCGACTGATCATCATGTTATTTGGCATACACTTTATCGGGGGGAATAGAAAAGGACATAGGGTACTTTTGATCCAGAAAAAAGTACTTTTACATACCTAACCTTACCTACATTTACGCGAGCAAAGCCGCCGGCAAAATCTAGTATTGAATAATAATTTTACGAAAATAATAACAATAAGCAACGAGCAATGGCCAATGGATCTCACTCTGTATAGCATTGTTTTAACCTTATTCTTTCTTTAAGTTTTAGTATAGTATACTAGCTTTTGCGTGCGGCTCCGCCCGCGTAGTACCTACATCAATAAAAAGTAGCCTATATCTTTTCCCAGGTTTTAAACTATATCTGTACAAAATTTCATCCAAATCAGTTGAGTGGTTTAGCCATGAAAAGGTAACAGACAGACAGATAGACAGAGTTACTTTCGAATTTATAATATTAAGTAAGGAGTAAGGATTATCGTATTCCGTCCGCTAGTGATAGTACTTGTATGTATCATATCCACGTGTATAAAAATACGAGTCAAGGAAGTTATAAACAAAGCAACGTTCCAAGAAAACAATCTACAAACGGTTTATCTACGTAGGTAGTACTTTACGAAGCAATAAATTGTAGAAACGTGCCCACTACAAGCCTCCACGCATACTGTTGTACGGTAAATAAAATGTCGGCTCCAAAGCCAGGCAAATCTAATGAAAAATGTAGAAATTACGTAGCTTGGACAAATTGTAACGCATTTTTGTAAAATACTTACGTAAAGAGTGCACGGATCCTAAATTCAAATTTAAATCTTTATTGCTTTGCCACAATGTAGTAGGTTTATAATAATAGATGGTAGACTTATAGCTAAGAATCTATAGTGGACCCTGCCGGGCAAAGCATATTAAATATATTAGGAGAGGCAGAGGGCTTGTCCCTTAATATTTTTAATAAATTAATAAATTACTATTTAAAAATAATTTATTCTATTTATCAGTTTTGAAAATATTTGATTACATGTTTTTATTTACATTATTAAACTAACTAACTAATATTAAAAACTGGATTTTGCCCACAATTTTGCTCGCATAAATGTAGTGTGTACACAACCGTGTACATTTTAATACCCCCAGTAACAGAACTTTTTCTGGATAAAAGGTACCCTATTACCTTTTCTGTACAAAGTGTATGCGAAATGTCATGATGATCGGTCGAGTAGTTTAGGTATGAAAGCGTAACAACTAAACTATCTTGTCTTATTTTATGTGGCGGCCAGTCAGTGCAGACCGGCGACACTTCGACCCAGTGGGATCTTTTGTGTCGACACTCTCCCAATAACAACTGCCATAGATGTTCATGGCAGCCGGGACCGACGGCTTAACGTGCTCTCCGAGGCACGGAGCAGGCGATAATTGTCAATCAATACGCACATAATTTCGAAAAGTCATATAACTTCCGAAAGTCAGAGGTGCGCGATGTGGGGTCGAACCCGAGACCCTCTGCATTGCAGTCTGTTGGTCTCCCCACTGAGCTATCGCTGTTCAACAACAACAACAACAACTAAATATTATAAATGCGAATGTGAGTTTGGTTTGGCTTGCGTTGTCAGGGTACAGAAAATAACTTAGAGTACCTTTCATCTAGGAAAAAGGAAAAGTTCCCAAGAGATAGTAATTTATTGACAAAACGTACTGTAACGCGAGCGAAACCGCAAGCAAAATCTAGTTACATTTATAAACAGAGATATTTACTTTATTATTTCGTGAAATTTTTAGGAAAAAATGCGTTAAGCAAGTCAATTACAAAATTTGTCCGGCCCTAAAACAGCGAACGTTTCCATTACGTAAAGAATTGTGCCTATTCTGGGTAGCCTCTGTGTACGTTTGAATGTTTGTAAAGTTCCTCGCGATATGCCAATTACCGCGGCCGTCTCTTTTATATAATAATAATATTTTATTGCTTAAAAAGTACAACAAATAATATGTAAACAAAATATGAGAAAGCATACATTATGATGGTTGTACAATAACATAATAAGGGACACAGCGATTCCTAAACTGAGACTTGCTCGTATTTTAGAAACCGATGGCACTCCATTTAGTATCATAAATGTACCATCACACTTCATCTCGCTTCTGTATTAGATAGAAAATACATAGAATTTAAAAATTATTCTCGTTTTTTTTTTGTAGGTAGGTAAAAGTCTTCACATATAGCTAAGTTTATTTGTTATAAATTTTCACATCCATTTTTGGTTTTGATGTCAGTTTCTCAATCACATATTAAACCATTGCACGGATTTAGATAAACTTTATACTTAAATAGCCTATATCCCGGAGTCTCACATAATATATAGATAAAATTTGCACTCACTCCTATAGGCTATCAAATAGCCTATAGGAGTGAGTGTAAATGTATATAATAGCTATTTGATAGCCTATAGGAGTGACACATATAGTATTTTCTATCTCGTTATATGTGAAAAGATAATACTAACAAATCTAATTATTTTAAATATTTTGTCAGTCCGTAGCATTATCACGGATGGCGTAGCGCGCTAGCGATTGCCTCGTTGCTGCCATAGCGATAAGAGTAGTAGGTTCGAATCCCATACTGGGTGTTACAGTACAATATCTTTGTGCTGTATCTACAATCTACATCGCAATCTTATGATCTTTATCGCACGTTCAATATCTATTAAATGTTTCTACTATCCGTGATCAACACGTAGTCGTTAGTATATAAGATGCACCTTTGGATAATTATAACCAGACTATACTACAACTTTGTCTCATTTATACCTAATCATATACTGCCAAGAAGTTTGGCAAATTGGTGACCCTGACGAACGAATACGCAGCAAGAAACATGGCACAATCACCATGCAAGGCGAACATAAATCAGCAAGGAACACTTGAAGTAGCTGCTGGCACCTCGGTTGTATCTCGCATTCCGGAATTTTGGAAAGACCAACCAAGATTATGGTTCACGCAACTAGAAGCCATATTAGCACCACAGAAGCAAGGAGACGAATACAAATACTGTACAGTAATAGCAAAATTATCCAAGGAAGAAATACTACAAGTTAGTGACCTAATCACTTCACCACCGACTACAGATAAATATAAAAACATCAAGGAACGTTTAATTGATTGTTACGAAGAAACAGAACAGCGACAGTTTCAAAAATTAATATCAGAGACAGAACTCGGTGAACAAAAACCTTCGCAGTTATTACGTCAAATGCGAGTCCTCGGGAGAGGAAAAATCAGTGACGAAACAATTAAACTACTATGGTTCAGGCTTTTACCAACATCAGTTACTACGGTTCTAGCAGTTACGGAAGACATGGAAATTGACAAACTGAGCCAAATTGCAGACAAAATAATAATGAATTCAAAAGTAACCGAAATATCAGCTGTTAGCAACGACACTTCAAACGACAACAATACAGCATGCATTTTAGCCCAGCTAGCAAAATTACAGATAGATATTGACGCAATTCAGCAAGGTCAATATGGCTATCGACCCAGCACGCACAATCATTTCAAGAAACGTCAACAATTCCCGATTATGAGGCCGAGAACAAACTATAGAGGAGCAAATCGATTTTGTTACTACCACGAAAGATTCGGAAAATATGCAAGGAACTGCATTAAACCATGCGGTTGGAAACCAATGACTTACGTACGGAACCAGGGAAACGAATAAGAGCACAGACAACGGCGAAACTCTGTGCAATCCACCCATCCAATCGCCTCACCATTACCGACCGAAAAAGTGGTATGAAGTTTTTGATTGACACGGGCGCAAATATTTCAGTCATTAGCAAGCAACAGAGATATTCAATTTTACAAAATGAACAATACACACTATACGCTGCAAATGGGACTAAAATTAGGACTTACGGCGAGAAGACGCTTACCTTGAATTTAGGACTACAACGATGTTATAAATGGAATTTTATAATCGCCGATGTTACACAACCAATAATTGGAGCAGATTTTCTAGAGCACTATAAACTATTAGTCGACATAGCAGGTCGCAAACTTATCGACAAAGTTACAGAGCTGACAACGCATGTAACTTCAGAAAAAGCGACACAACAAACAATTCGTACTATCGCAGTGGGAACGAATTCACGTATTACGCAAGTTTTAAACAAATACGAAGACATCACGAAAGAGTCCTCTCTACGCAATGCGCCCAAACATAAGATTGAACACCACATTATCACTACAGGACCACCCGTCGCAGCTCGGGCAAGACCATTACCTCCAGAAAAATACGACATAGCCAAAAAGGAATTTCAAAATATGATAGAGCTCGGAATTTGCCGACCGTCAGATAGCCCATGGGCAAGCCCATTACATATGGTAAAAAAGAAAAATGGCGAATGGAGACCGTGCGGAGACTATCGAATGCTCAATAGCACGACAGTACCGGACAAATACCCACTACCAAGATTAACTGACTTTACATACATATTAGAAAATAAGAAGATACTAAGCAAGATAGATATACGCAAAGCATACCACTGTATTCCTGTTAAAGATATAGAAAAAACAGCCATCATCACACCTTTCGGACTTTTTGAGTACTTAAGAATGCCTTTCGGATTACGCAATGCGGCACAAACATTTCAACGATTCATGGATTCCTTATTTAGAGATTTAAACTTCGTATTTATATTTGTAGACGACTGTCTCATCGCATCGGACAACGAAGATTTGCATTATCAGCATTTAGAAACGGTTTTCAAACGTTTACACGAGAATGGAATAACCATTAATCTCGAAAAATGCGAATTTCTCAGAAGGGAAATAGATTTCTTAGGTTATCATATAACGAGCCAAGGAATACAACCTACCGAAGAAAATTACAAAGCAATCATGGAATTTCCCAAACCGAAAACAATTCAAGAATTAAGACGATTTTTGGGCATGGTCAATTTCTACAGAAGTAATATTCCACGCGCAGCGGAAAATCAAAGAATTTTAAACGAATATCTACATGGTTCAAAAAAGAACGATAATTCACCTGTTCCTTGGACAACGGAAGCAGACAAAGCTTACGAAAAATGCAAGGAAAGCATGAAAAACGCAGTGTTAACAGCGCATCCTTCCCGCAACGCATCACTAGCGCTCATGACCGACGCTAGTGCTACTTGCGTTGGTGGAGTTTTACAACAAAAATCCGGACGCAATTGGGAACCATTAGGTTTTTTTTCACAAAAATTGAGCGAAACTCAACAAAAATATTCTACGTTTGACAGAGAGCTGTTAGGAATATACATGGCCGTCAAACATTTTCACAGATTAATCGAGGGAAGAGAATTTACAATATTTACGGATCACCGACCTTTGACATACGCATTCTCCCAAAAACCATCATCAAACGATACACCGCGACGGGTCCGGCAGTTAGATTTCATTTCACAATACAGTACCAACATTCAACACATAAGCGGACGTGACAATATTACCGCCGATGCCTTATCTCGAATAGAGGAAATATACGTGCCATCACCTATCAATTACGCTGAATTGGAAAAATGTCAATCAACAGATAATGAACTAAGTAAATTACGTGACAATAAAAGATTAAAATTCAAAAACATTACGCTTCCGGGTTCCACAATAAACATCACCTGCGACACGTCTACTGGAAAAAGCCGCCCCTACTTACCAAAGCAATTTCGCAAACAAATTTTCGATACCATTCATGGTATGAGCCATCCAGGAAAAAGAACTACGAGAAAAATGATAACCCAAAGGTATTTATGGCCGTATATGAACAAAGATATCAATAATTGGTGTAGATCATGTATAGCCTGCCAAAAATCAAAAATACAACGACATACGATATCACCTCCTGGTACATTTATGACAGCGCAACGTTTTGAACATTTACATATTGACATCGTCGGACCACTTCCGATTTCACAAGGGAAGAGATATTTAATCACAATCATAGATCGTTGTACGTCATGGCCCGAAATATTTCCGGTAGAAGATATAACTGCAGAAACAGTAGCCAAGACACTTTTCGAAGGATGGATTACTCGTTTTGGATGTCCATTGCGCATTACTACGGATCAAGGCCGACAGTTTGTATCAAGAATATCTGAGTCACTCTCACAATTTTTGGGAATACATAAAATTAGGACAACACCTTATCATCCGCAATCCAATGGAATGATAGAGAGATTTCATAGAACTTTAAAGGTGGCGTTAATGACAAGAGAATCCAACGAAAATTGATTAAAAGAAATTCCAACAGTTTTACTCGGGTTGCGGAGTAGCTTGCGAGAAGACACAGGTTATAGTTCAGCAGAGATGACATATGGAACGCCAATACGACTCCCTGGAGGATTTTTTGAGTCATCAGCAGCACAGTTATCAACGTACGAAGAGTTTGTAAAACAAATTCAAAAGGACATCACACAAATGACATCAATTCCGAAAAGAAAAAACCACAACCAAGCTATATTTGTGCATCCCGAACTCAAAGAATGCTCACACGTATTTGTTCGGTGTGATAGAATTAAGAAAGCCCTGACACCGCCGTATGAAGGACCCTACCCAGTAATTAGTAAAACAGATAAAACATTTTGCATTAGAATTAGGGATAAAGAGACAGTGATATCAATTGATAGATTGAAACCAGCATTCATGATCAATGACGAATCAAACTACGTGCCAGATTCAAAGGATTTCTACAGACATTCACACACGTACACTACACGATCAGGACGTAAAGTAAAGCCAGTAGTACGTCTATAAAAAATCGCTGATATAAGCAAGCTATTCGTATATATATTAACATAGATCTTAACATATACCATTAATTCACAACTACTCGTAACAACAAGACATCTAAAATGGGAAATCAAAGTTCTAAGGACCAGATAACATACAATACGGACAGTTGCCTCAATCAAAACGAAGCGGACAAACTCCGTAACCTGATCCAGGAGGACTTACGGTGGACAAGAAATGTTGCAATGGGACAGATTATTTTAACAATCGGCGTCATCCTACTTTACGGCATAATGAAAACACTGGACAGAAGAATGAAGAGTTTAACGGAAAAAAATAATAAACACTCGTGCAACAGCTAAGTCAAAATTACATACGTCAGCAAATCACACCACAACAGGCGTCATCAAATTCCACCGCGTACAATAGCATTATTATTTATATACATCAGCAAATAACTAGTAACAACAGGCGTCATCAAATTCCACCGCGTACAATAGCATTATTATTTATATACATCAGCAAATAACTAGTAAGGTCTAGGTCAAATTTATATTGTAAACACTATTACCATAATAATATTTTTTTTTTTTTTTTTAAAGGGGGGTGTACTGTTACAGTACAATATCTTTGTGCTGTATCTACAATCTACATCGCAATCTTATGATCTTTATCGCACGTTCAATATCTATTAAATGTTTCTACTATCCGTGATCAACACGTAGTCGTTAGTATATAAGATGCACCTTTGGATAATTATAACCAGACTATACTACAACTTTGTCTCATTTATACCTAATCATATACTGCCAAGAAGTTTGGCAAACTGGGCAATTATTTGTGTGACCCACAAATAGTATAATTGTTATTTGTATGTTTGTAAAGTCTCCTGAGGTGCATAGCCCTACGTCAAATACATGAGTAATATTTCGGTCTCTATGGCGTAGTGGTAGTAACCGACTGCCACGCCTGAGGTCGCGGATTCGATTCCCGCACAAGTCAAACATTTGTGTGCATGAACATGAATGTTTGTCTTGGTCTGGGTGTTTCTATGTATAATATGTATGTATTTACAAAAAAAAAGTATATATGTAGGTATGTTTATCCATTGTCTAGTACCCATAGTACAAGCTCTGCTTAGTTTGGGCTAGATGGTCTAGTGTGTATGTGGTAGAATATTATTATTATTTTGTGTACTTTTATTTTTTCTCAGCTCAGGGCTGGTTTTGACTACATGTACGGGCCGAAACCAAGTAAATGTAGCGTGTGGTGTGTTTAAAGTCATGTAGATGACGTGTTTTGTGTAACCTCGTTTATTATTATTATTATTTAAAAAGGAGTATTTGCAGCTGCGACATACAGACTGTCAGACAGCCAAGTCCATAACATGAATGTTCCGTTATTGCCATTTTAGTACTGTACCCTAAAAAGTTGTGCGTTAAAGTGCTTGGCCTCTGTTAGCCAGTTTCGTACATGCGGAGTCCGGATTGGGGTCAGAGTATATTGACCGTGACATGACCAATGTCTTTCGGCAGTAAACGTGTTCTAGATTAAGTAGATAATAGACTGCTAGCGAATGAATGGAAGTTAATCTATCGCACTAGATTAAGTAGAGTATAACCAGTCTGTATTGAACAAGTATACCAACAGTAAGTATGTATGGTTAATGTGTGTGTATAACGGATATAGATAAATGAGCGTAGCGGTAAATATGTAAGCAGCGATAGCCTAGAAGGAGACCCTTAGATTGCCACGCAGAGATCTCGAGTTCCATTCCAAAGTAAGCACCTCTGACTTTTCAAACTTATGTGATCAATCGTGAATTAGCACTCACTTTAATTGTGAGGAACACATGAGTTCTCCATAATGTTGTTGACGATATGTCAAGTTTGCTAACCCGCACTGGGTCAGCGTAGTAGACTATTGCCTGAACCTTCTTACGCTCAGAAGCCCTTCCCTACCTAGCAGTGAGACAGGATATATACAGGACTGATATTACATTAATATGTTATTTACCATATAGCAAACATAATAAAATATTTTGCCAAAAATCTTGGAGTCTCATTAAGTGCACGGATGACGCGGTGGTTTAACTAGAAGCTTTGCTATTGTCGGTACGCCGAATATTATGGGGTCGATCCTCATATAAGACAGAAATTTGTGTGATCTAGAACTACGTATTCCGTATTCTTCCTGTCTGTGATATCAATGTTTTTTTACTTGTAGGACAAGACTAAATTTCTTTTATTTGTAAATATAATATTTTCTGTAATGTTTTAATAACATCTTCTAAATAAGTTAACCCTTGAACTAAATTTACTAAGCGTGTTTTCCATTTTACAGGAAAGGGTACAAAAGCATCATCATATTTGTGAGGATAAACATCAAATATGGAAGGAGCAGGATCAGGACACCGGAAATCATATGGAAAGCTTACGTAAAATCATAATATCGAGATAAATATCAATTCTACGGCTTAGGAGCCGGCTCTCTACCTAGCTACATTCAGGACTGATTAAGATTCTATTTTTCTGTACATCTTCAATATAATATTATAAAATATCATATATACCGTCATTTATTTATAAAAATATATTTTATATACAATATTTAAGCTAGTAGAAGATAAGGCAGCGATAGCCTACTGGAAGACCGTTGGACTGCCACGCACAGATTTCGGATTGATCCCAAGGCGCGCATATCTGACTTTTGGAAGTTATGCACATAACTTCGAAAAGTCAGTGGTGTTATGCACATAACTTCGAAAAGTCAGTGGTGTTATGCACATAACTTCGAAAAGTCAGTGGTGTTATGCACATAACTTTGAAAAGTCAGTGGTGTTATGCACATAACTTCGAAAAGTCAGTCAGTCGTGGTGGAATAGCCGAATTTTCTCTCACTGAGAAGAAACCCGTGCCTGGCAGTGGGACAGTTTAATACAGGGATATTATATCTTGATGGTCGGTAATAAATACATAGAGAAAAATAATACTTAGTAATGTATCTGTAAAATTATATAAAATACCAGAAAAGTAAGAGATCAGAATAATCGTACTAGTATTTTATTACCATATTTAATTCAAGATTCAAGATATTTGGATATTTGTAACTCAATCACTAGTTAAAAGATTGAAATGAAACTTGCCTAACCTAGATTCAATCATAAAATAACTTTTATCACAGTAAAGCACGCAAACAAAGAGTAATCACAAATATTGCATATAATATGTATTAGTATTATTCTTTTAAACACGTCATACTATATATCCGTAGTTTCTCATTAGTGTTAGATAATTACGTGTTGAAATGTGTAACACAGCTTAATCCCAGCAAAACAACTTTTAATCGATTCTGTATTTGTAGTAGTTGTAGCTATGATCTGTTGTCTACGGTGCTACGAAACGCTACGCGCCGTTATTTCACAGTGGTGAAAATATTTTTATTTTGATACTTTCCATGATTCGACAAGCTTTCGACAAGATTTTAAAGCTAATTGGAGCATAATGATTATGTATTCAATAAATTCTAAGTATTCGGTATAAAATGGGAATCGTCTGTAATTAAGTCCAGCGTGCTTCTAAAGCCTTATAATTTATGAACTGTGGTAACATTTATAATGAGAACTGTAAGCACCCAATTATTAAATAAATATTGTAAGTTGGCTTATTTTTAATAAAAGCTTTATAGTTACACGAAATAAATCTATGTTTCTATACTAATATTATAAAGAGGAATGATTTGATTATTTGTTTGTAAGAATTTAACTCAAAAACTATTTAACCAATTTAAAAAAATATTTAATCATTATTATCACAGAGTAACATAGGCTATATATTTATTATTTTCTGTTACAACATAACCTAACCTACTTTTACGCGAGCGAAGCCGCGGGCAAAAGCTGGAAGTAGATAAGTAGACGTTGTCTTATTTCGAGAATAAGTGTTGAAAGCACATCCTTAGAAATGTACCTACACCTATAATTTTACTGAATTTAAATTTCAAGCAAAGGTGAGAATTCTAAACATATAAAAGAGATTACCTGCATGCAATATTAAATACAAAGTCATTGAAAATACAATTTCAGAAAACAAAATATAAACAATCAAAATTAATTACATAAAATAATTAGACAAAACAAAACCTGTGTCCCTGTTATACGAGGAAATACCCATATGTTTTAAATTTCATAGCGAAGATGTCAATTGAATTGTTTGACTTGACAAATCTCTGATCATATAACCAAGTCATACGCGTCTGTGGACTATTATAACTGATACGCAAGGTACTTCAAATAAACGTAGATGGCGCATAAAGCGTTGGATATAATTTTGAATATGTTAATATAATATATAGTATCATGACTACATTCCCCAAGTGGTAGTGGTCAATGTGTCGAGACTATTGCCATATACAAGTTAAAATCCCATGCTGCTATTGAGAATATTTTGACAGAACAACTAAATAACAGAATTGTTTACTCGAAAATCGAACCCTGCAAGATCATGCACAGCAGGTGCACTCACAATCGCTGCTTTACCAAAACATGTTGTGTAAATTTCCCTAATGGCGTTGCACTTTTGTCTTTTATAATTTGCAGCTCGTCAGCTAAATGTATAACAAGTGTGCTTTGCATTTCAGTCACGTATAAATTAAATTATTGTATCTCTCATACAAACCATTATGCGACACAGCGTGTAATTGGAGACCAATATTGTATGTTCGTTTAAATAATTTTTATATTAAACACAGTACCTTATATTTAACTAACGTTTGGTTTAAGTGGGCGCCACTGCTAATACATTACCAATGTTCTGTAACATGGGTTCAATTAATAACGTATCGAGGCCTTCAAAGTCAGAAAAACATACCGATCTGTTGTTTAAAAGAAAATGAAGCAATAGCCATCAACTGCACACAATTTGTGTTTCGACGATCACGATGTTGATACAATTTCAGGGTCAGTAAAGGTATAATTGGATAATTCTACCAAGACATTTTTTAAGTATCGCGGTGTCTGATGATTTCTCTGGTTGACAGCAAGAAGCTCACTCCTATTACGTAGGACCTAAAACTGGTATAATACATTTCAGCCTACCTCTGCGGAGATATGACCTTAAGACTATTTATGTGTAGTTTGCAGTTATATTAAACGGTATCGCATTTATTGCGACTACAATATCTAACACTTTACGCTCATACTAGGTTTCAATATAGATTTCTTCTCGTCGAAAATTCTATTTTACATGTAAACGTGATCGAACCCAACCGAGATGCCGGGGAGGATTACTACGTGATTTGTCATAAACCTTTTAATACAAACATATGACCGGTATTGGTATACATGACGAAGTTTGTTTCGACAACATGTCATTGTGACGACGGATTCTCGAACGATTTTGTTGGATTATCAAACCTTTGAACAGACAGCAGGAACGTGAAGGCTTCTAGCAAATAATACTTTTAAATTATTATAATCTCCTAACTTGATCCGATGGTGAAGAGATAGTGTATGAAAATATTGTGCATGAGGTCTCGATTCCATTCAAATTTCTCAGAAATTTGGCGTCTGGAACTATGACTGGTAAACATTAACGCAATAGGCTGGCCCCCTATTACGTGCGACCTAAATCATTATCTTGCGAGATGTAATACTTCTCCGTCTATACGTAGGTGACTAAACGATGTAGGTGTGAAATTATGTATGTGTGTATCCTAACTTAAATTATAAATAGAAATAAAGAAAGAAAGAAAACATAATTATTTTATATCTAAAAAAAATACGAATGTTTGTTTATTTTCGCGCCTTAACTAGTCAACCAAACATTATAAAATTTTGCATACACGTTGCCGCGGGCAAAATCTAGCATGATATGAAACGTGTATCTGACCGCAGCGTTGCTTGCGTCAGTTCTACAGCAACACATGCAACGATAAAAGTATCGTGGGTAAATCAGGCCATGTACCATTGAGCTAAGTTTTACCCAAATCTGGTTTACAGTTTACGCGTTATGGAATAACAATAAAACATAGGTAACATACCTTCAAACATCTTCACCAACTTTCACATTATAATATTAGTATAATGTATGAAAACAAACATAAAAAACAATAATGACATACATACAAACATTCTGTGACATAATTTTTTAACTCTGTAACTCATCCGGTAACTAATAATTCTGTAGGCTCACATACACTTCTAATCGTTTACTTTTAACCTGCCTTTGATTCCTTTGCCCTACGGTCAGCAAGTGAGTAATACAATGGTATCACAAGCAATCATATGCTACGGCTACCGCTTACTATTATGGGAAACGTATTGTTATTTGTAATCATCGATTTGTATTATAAAAACTGATAAATAGTTTTTTATATAAAAATCAGGTCATGCAAAATAATCACAAAATATTTTGACACTTAAACCGCCGCCGTAAGTCCAAATTTCTTTATTATTTATGCTAATAAGCATCGAAATTTCACCAGTACTCATTGAGTATACAAAAAATAAATGCCGGGACCAAAATCCATGCTGGCATCCGACAATTTGATAAATTACTCAACAAAGCCCGTTATTTTTTGTGATGTCACTAAGGAAATTCAATTCGTTTCAACAGCAAATAAATGATCTTAAATGGCAAAAATGTTATTTTATATATTTATCTTTAAAACTTTATATATTTATGTTTAACAAAGGTTGATGTCTGAAGCTTCGCTCGTAAAACTAAATGCAAACTAAGTTTTCAACCTTCCAAAGCTAGAGCAGTTACCCTAGAAGAAAAGTAAAACATCGAAATAACGATATCCAGTAGAAAAAGCATTGTAACAATTATTAACTGTCTATGTTTTCATGACCATTTGTATCCTCAACGCAAAACCAGAATAGAAACCGATTAATTTATCAGAGAAGAATAAATTTGACAAACAAATCGAGAAACGTTGAAGTGATATCGCACGTTTCATATTGAAATCATTTCTGTCTCCCATCCTTGGACCTGCCTAAAGTGCTTTAGGTTTCTTAATGTAAAGACATGACATGACATCAAATACGAGAAAATAAAATTTTGCTTCGTATACTGCCTTAGGCTATATAACTAGAAATCATACTTAAGGGAATTTTACACACATACAAATAACTGATACAAAGAATTGCCATAAATTGGAACATTATTTTATGGATGCCACATAATTTTATTCAGTGCAGGGATCAAATCGTCGCGATATTCTGGCGAGGTAAATAATTACGGTCTCAAAAATAGACCAGACGCAAGTCAAATAAAGACAATTCATGTTTTCAAATTAGCTAAACATAAAGAACTTATAAAGCCCGTAAAATGGGTTTGTTGGTTATACAGCTAGTCTTTCATAAACTTAACACGTACATCTCTCTGTGAGAAGTGCAATAATATTGGAAATCGTACAAGTAAGTACTAATTAATTACAATGTAGTCACTACATATGCTGGACAATTGAAATTATGTGTATATGCTAATTACAATTGTTCAGTGTTGCACTAAACAGATAATCCAAAAGCAAATGTGGGCTAAACTGTTGGCGAATTAATTTTGTTGGCTCAATGGATAGTGTGTACACAGAATGGGATTTTGTTTATTCGTTTGTTTCAACGGCAGATGTGGTGCCCCGGTTTATGTGGTCATTTTGACTTCGATGTTACTATTATTAGATTTACTATTAGATTTTATTTACTTTAGTACTTCTTTTCTACGTATAATATGTAAATGTAGTAAATTAGTTATTTGAAAGTTCCTTGGTGTAACAATCATTTGTATAATATTGTGCAAAAATATAATACTGTCTTCCTCTCGTTTATTCTGAAGGTCAAAACAAAAAAATCCAACCTCAACTATAAAAGGGATATAGAATATTTTTAAGATTAATCTATTGAGTGGCACCAGGACACCGGCGGCCAGACACAATAAGATTCCAATTATGTCTGACATTCTTACAGTTTTTCAAATATCTCTTGACCCGTATTAAAGAGATATTAACAAAACAGTAACACTTTCAAATAACACAACCTATAAAATGTGAATTAAATTTGAGACTTCACGCCAAGAATTTGGTGGAAAATGGCCGAATCACTAACGTTGACGTCAAATCTTGCGACGTGTAAGAGACAGGATTAATTTCATTTATTCATTAGAGCGACGCGTCGAGACAGCCACAGTCGCGGGGCGAGACAATATTGTTTCAAGAAAATTAGACGCCTTGAGATATAGCACAGCAGAAAGGTCTTGATATTTGATAGAATATTCTTTTTATTGATTTTGATGGCAGGCGAGCCTATTGGTAAGCGGTAGCCGTCACCCATGGTGATGGTGTCTTCTTGTCATCACAGGGTTAGCGCAGAGGAGTCACAAGTACCTAGTATTGTCATAAAAAGCTCTTATACAAGCTCTGTCCTTTGAAGTGATATCAGTTAGTAATTTAAGTAGGTAATATCGTTTGCTTATGATTGTTTTCATTAATCGTCTGCTTGCTTTATCGTTCATCGAAGGCAAGGTTGTAAGTATTTTCTATCATATTCTAGAAGAAAATTTGTTAGGTTAGCATCTGAAGTATCGAAGCAGTGCCCAGCAGTGAAAACCTATAAATAAGTTAGCTTGTAAGACCAAGTGCTGCTTTAGATGTATTTGGAAGTTTCATTCTTATTCGATGACACTTTAGTATCTTCAAAGACTCCGGTGTTAATTTGAGACTCCATATTCAAACGTTAGGTAAGTTTTGTTTTCACGGTTTGGCTTGCGTTAATGTAGATTTTATATATTAATTTCAATAACTCGGGAACAGTACTTTTCCTGGATGAAAGGTACCTACGGTATGTCCTTATATGTATTCCTGGTAACGTTTATGCAAAATTTCATGATAATCGGTCCTGAAGTTGTGAAAACGTAACAAACAAACAAGCTTACATTCGTATTTATAATATTAGTAAGAATTTTATAAAAATATAATAACTAAGCCCTGTAAAGTATCAATCCCATTAACGCCAGCTTTAC
Source organism: Catocala sponsa (assembly GCA_963564715.1). Taxonomy (NCBI): domain Eukaryota; kingdom Metazoa; phylum Arthropoda; class Insecta; order Lepidoptera; family Erebidae; genus Catocala; species Catocala sponsa. Next base: position 9,092,372 of record OY751345.1, on the reverse strand, counting down.
TCCGTAAATAGGTAGGAGAGCGTAATAGGCCAAAAGGATTTTATGATTAAGCCGAGCCCCCGTATTACCGTGGCGCTATGTAACATCTTCGTCCTTACTCACTGAATGGCTACTTGACACTCCGCCTCAGTTTTTGAGTCAGAATGACGGTCGAGTTTTCCATTATGTTTTAGAAAAAGGTCTTCATCTTCTAAACAAAATTAGCTTAGTTAATACGTTAGAAGCGTTATCAGTCTTCTTTAAACAGTATACAAAATGTTACTCAATATTTTCTTATGATTATGCAACTAACATTTTAACTAGATTACTGAACATAACATCTTGGGTTTACGGATTGACAAAGCGTGATTAAAATTTTCTGTGAAGAAATCTCAGTAGCATCACGGGGACTGAAACTGCACCTGATAGACAACCTTAGGCTCATCTTCTATTGCGTGGGACCTATAACTATAGCTGTCGAAATGTGAATAAAATCGGGGATGGTGGCGTAAATGGGGATAACGGCAAAACACTGCTACTAATACTGTTCAGCATCCATGTCCTCATAGAGGCTAGTATGTTTGTAAATGGTGTTCTATCTACATAGAATGGACTCAAAACTTGCATTATACTTTATTTGATCATGAAAACCAATTCCTTAAACTTAACAGCTACTAAATCTCAGATCGTGGTACATTTAAAGCAACTTTTCATTTTGATTATATTCTTTCTACTATAAACCCAGTTAAGACCCGAAATAAACATATTATCGGATGATATTTTACTAAAAGAAGACTGTAAGACATCATTACTCTATTGTTAAGTCGAGGGAAACAGCTGTCAACCCACGAAAGTAATATTCAAATATACTTAAATATATTTTCGCTCAATCTTGTAGTAAATCAGATAAGCCAGCCCTTATATTAATTTATGGATGCTTGCCAAGAATACTGCGTACTGGGAACCTTTAGGTATTGAGTACCGCCGCGTTTGTTTTAAGGGGCTTCTAAGATTTTTGGCAAAACTAGTTACTACACGTAAATGTGACTACAATTTAGGTTTTAAGCACAGATTTATATGATAGATGCGCTCTACTATGTTTAATATCACCTTTCTGAATGTTATGTTATCCTCTGATAAGGAATGGACATCTAAATTATAAATATAATATTATCACGCATACCCATATTGACAATTCTGCGCTATCTCTCTCTATCTAATATGTGAGCTCACTCTTCTTAATGTAAACGCTTTTTCGGACGATTTCAGTACAATGAAAGTACATCTATGATTTTAATCTTTAGTTGTATCTAGTAATTTGTATTTAATTATGAGTTAAAATAATTACACAATTACTGGTTGCTAGTTTCAGTAAATTTTTTATAATATGTACTATGCGTTTTGCTAGTAACAGTCCTCGGCGAAGATATACAGATTGTACGATTTCAACGATATATTCTGCCAATATGCAGATAGTATCCATTTTGCGTTATATTGCTTATGCAGAAAACCATTTCAGAACTGTTTGATAACGTAGCTGAATCGCTTAAATTCAATTCTATATTTGTGTTATCTTTGTTTTCTAGGATTAAAGTTTCGTCTACATTCAGGACTGAATTAACTGCAGGCAATGGTCGAAGTTCAATTTTAGGCATCCATAAAGGGAGGCCTAAGCAGGAGATTTCACTGAAATTACTTTGTGAGCTACATTCTTTTTGCCAGGTTTAAACTTGAATCAGTGCCATCATCAGGTACACGCGTAATCTACCCACGTGTGTTACATGCGCGAAACAATCATGCAGCCTACTTGTGCGATTGATTTGCGTCGGTCATTTACACGATACATATTAATTACACAAGACCCTCAACTTGTACATGTAACCCATATCGTGTGCAAGAATCATTACGTTGTACATTAATTAATACGTGTACTTCGTTACCAATTAAGTAGGGCTGTATGATCAAAAATATAAGTATGATATTTATGTAACATTATTTAAAAGATTATTTTATTTCAAACTGTAACAGTTTGAAAAACCTGATTCATAATATATAAAATATCATGTATCCTAAACCATATATTTAATTCTATCAAAAATATAGGTAGGCACTAAATGTTTTATAACCTACTTAAGGGAATAAGAATTTTATCTAACATGAAATACTTTTTTAAAGGAGCAAGATATTATCATTGTTTTCTTAACAGTACTGGCTGCGTGCCTACGATATGACGTCACAGGCACGCGACTGTTTTATCAAGGCCGTATTCTTATATTAAATTGGGTTTGTAAATTAACAGCGAAGCTCCTCATTTTGCGCCCTTCTAAAAGAGATTTCCAACGTGATATATTTTTGGTGGAGCGAATCATTTTACTGAAACAAGTACTGTACTTATACTTCTGGAGAAAATCTATTTATCTTAGGGCTTGTTTTAAAACCATTTGCTCGCATAAGGTTTATGGGAGTTCGTTCTAGCGACAAGCACATAGCAGCGCCAGCCAATAGATAAGGCATCAGTAGGTATCACTGTATGTTATCAGTATTACTGTAGCCCAAATTCTAAAACAAGCATACTAGCCAGTGGTGGAGTTGACAAGAACAATAGTTATAGTGCAACCTATATTACCTATTAGAAGTATTAAAAAAAGATACTTTCGAAAATATTGCTACCTCCATGTGAGGTTGTCAATGCAATGAGTGCATGCATTGCGTCCTTGAGCATGCGAAATAGTTATTGCGCAAAACCAACTGTATTCGAATATCATTCGAATATAGCATATAGCATTACTAATTTCGTTCTCGAAGTATTATTGAGCTTAAATTATCCAGGATTGAAATCTGTCATGATTATCTGTTTTTTTATACAAAAAAGAATCACATATTTCCTAATTATACCAATTCATTTTGTGTAATATTTCAAGGAAATTAAGTAAATATTTTTATGGCATCAGCTGCTTATCTTACTCTCTATCACTTTCAGTATCAGCATTCGTAGCATCGAAGAAATGAATCATTTCAGTATTTGCACTATGGATCACCAATTACTTTTGACCTTACAACTAATATGAAAGTGATTTAAATCCGTGCAACGGTCTACACGTTGAGTAACAAACATCCGAAGATTTTTAAATATTTTACAATTATAATATTAGTAGGATTAGGAACGACTTGGAAAACTAAATTAAAGACCGAGCTGCCAAATTGTAAACGGCATTAAAACTAAACCCTTTAGTTTTTGTGTACTGTATAAACAATTACACGGAAAGATGAAAATTATAAAAGTCTTTGTTTTGAGTTCAGCCGCATAAACAGTAAAACAGAACAAATAGGGTACTAGACTTGCCATTTTTTATTATTTAAGTCAACTAGTTAAATTACTTAAACTCTAAAATACAAAGAAGTTTTGCAATCTACTCAAAAATAAAATAAGTAAGATACAAGCGTTTCAAATCTGGTGGTAGGGGTAAATCTCAAATGACAGAAAAAAGATGCACCATACAAACTGTGACGTAACCGCTATTTAAAAGCTGTCCGCAAGTTTTCTGCCTCGCACGACTAAACTGTGGAATAAACTGTCGCTTGCGGTATTTCCGGACCAATACAACCTTCAACACTTCAAGAAAAGAGCGTACTCCTTATTAAAAGGCCGGCAACGCATATGTAACTCCTCTGGTGTTGCGGGTGTCCATGGGCGGCGGTAATCGCTTAACATCAGGCGATCCGTCTGCTCGTTTGCCTCCTATATCATGACAAAAAAGTTAGTTGCAAAAAACCTATTCCTAAAGCCAAATTTAAAATTTTAATTACTCCCCTCATTTTGCAACCACTTTTGATATTGTTTTCACAAATATATTTCATTTTATCGCTGTTTGTTCTTGTGTGTAAAATAATGTACAAAGTCAAACATAGGCACCTACCCTATTGTTCAACAGACAGAGGTTCGTTATAGTTTTATCATAGTAAAAATATGCCATACTGTATGCAGGGCGTAGTGGTGTAAGTGGTCGGCTCGCCACTGCCACTGCGCCGAGGGTTGGAATCCCACACGGAACAAATCTTTGTGTGATCCACAAATGTTTGTTCCGAGTCTAGGTGTTCTTTGTGTCCGTTGCTTGAATGTTTGTCAAGTCCACCGCGACACAGGATTTATACCTAGTGAAGGTATTTTTTTTTAATAGTATTACGTTACATTTCTATTTAATGTCACACTACGTTTACATTTGTCAGTAATCCTAACTTATCCTTACTTCCTTACTAATATTATAAATGCCAAAATGAGTTTGTTTTTTTGTGACGCTTTCACGCCTTAACTACTTAACCGGTCGACATGAAATTTTGCATACACGTTGTCAGGGGTACAGAATAGGACATAGGGTAACTTTCATCCAGAAAAAGAACTGTTGCAAACCTAACCTAAACTACATTTACGCGAGCGAAGCCGCGGGTGAAAACTAGTAATATTTTATAAGCGAAAATGAGTTTGTTTGTTTCTTACCTTTTCACGCCTAAACCACTGAACCGATCATCCCGAAATTTTGCATATACGTTGTCAGAAAACAACAATAACGTTCTTATGATAATAGATGGCGCCACGTTTCTTTCGAATCATGATTGAATTATATTATTATATATTATTGCAAGCATAATACGACCCGAATTGATTGTCAGATTCTAAATTAACGCGAGCGAAGCCGCGGGCAAAAGCTAGTAGTTTTAATAATTTTCATCAAGGTACTAAGTTTAAATTAATGACATTTCGTTACTCATATTATATATTTGTCATCAATCATTTTGATATGCAAATGAAGATAGTTAGGTTTGTTGACAAACAAGAAACTTTAACTATCTGCTAGTGGATGTGCCAATCCCAATAAATAACATATTTTCGTTACACTACAGTACGTCTACACTACACTTTATTAATCTAGTATAGCCACAACGAAAAAGCTCAAAAGTATTTTGAATGATTGTTCTAATTGTTAAACATATGCTAACCTTATATATATATATATATATATATATATATATATATATATTCTACCACATTCACACAACACCATCAAGCCCAAACTCAGCAGAGCTTGTACTATGGGTACTAGACAATGGATAAACATACATATACTACTTTTTTTTGTAAATACATACATATTATACATAGAAAACACCCAGACCAAGACAAACATCCATGTTTATGTACGCAAATGTTTGACTTGTGCGGGAATCGAACCCGCTACCTCAGGCGAGGCAGTCGGTTACAATAACCACTACGCCATCGAGGCCGACAAATATATATATAAATACAGCTTCGTTGGCTCTCTTTCAGCCTTACTTATAAAAATACCACTAAACATTGCTTAGCTATCTCTTATCTAAGAAGCTCTCATAGCTTTAATCAAAGAATAACATTTCTTTACTTATAAACCAATTTTAATGGTCTCTCAGGTGTTAAACAAGGGAACGCCACTGTTTAGATTTCTGTACTGTTAAGCTATTGATAAACTTACTCTTAGCGCTAACTAACGTTTATTTTAAGTAATTTTCTCATGAACAGTCGCTATATAGTAGATATATTTATTAGATTCAAATATTTAAAATGGGTTTATAAGTAAGACGGTTTATGGTTAAATATTAAAGAGTTTATATATATTGAAATTAAATTACTTTATATGGATTTTATCGTGTTGTTTATTTTATGTGACCATGGCTGCTGAAAAGCAAGAGAAACATCGGGAAAAGTGTAAACTCAAATCTAATAGTTTGAATTGTAGTAGTAGTTTAATAGTTTGAAAATTATATAATAATAGTGAATCCGTATAAAGTAGTTTAATTTCAATGTATAACATTCGCATAAACGTAAGACACATTTACAGACTCCCTATTCATCATCTCAGCCGAAAGACGTTCACTGCTAGACATAGGCCTCCTCAGTTTTTTCACACAGTCTTGACCCCTTATTACATGGGACCTAAAACCAAGCTGGCGAAATGTGGATGTAATACAATCTGCCTATCCCTGTAGAAAAAATATACTCGCGACGGTTACTGATCATGCTTTGTCTATAAATATATCAACGTAATAAAAGTTGGGTATGTTCGATTCGGAATATGTTCAGTGGAGCAAAGAGCCGACCACCGGTGCGTGAACACTTCCACATATAACTACGATCAGACGTGCCTCACTAAATATCGGATCATTTTGACCCTGCCGTACAACGCTAGAAAAAATCTAAACGAAAAATGTCTTATTCTGTGACATTGTAATAATGGTTGATGTACTGGGAAGATATTAAAATTATAAACAAAATCAATTTGATGTACTGAAATTAAATCCTTACTAATATTATAACTTCAAAGGTAACTCTATCTGTATATTAGCTCTTCACGGCTAAACTACTCAACCGATTTGGATTACATTCGGCACATAATATATAGTTTACAACCTGGGAAAGGATATAGGTTTTTTTTTTTATTGGTGGATGTACCACGCTAACTACTTAAAGCTAGTAATATATAATTCGAGCAGCGTTATTTCAGTGGGAAGACCTATAGACGGCAATGCAGAGGGTCTCGGGTTCGAACCCACGTCGTGCACCTCTGACTTTCGGAAGTTATAGGACTTTTCGAAATTATGTGCGTATTGATTGACAATTATCGACTGCTCCGTGCCTCGGAGAGCACGTTAAGCCGTCGGTCCCGGCTGCCATGAACGTCTATGGCAGTCGTTATTGGGAGAGTGTCGATACAAAAGATCTCACTGGGTCGAAGTGTCGCCGGTCTGCACTGACTGGCCTCCACATAAGATAAGATAAGATAAATATATAATTCTAAGCTAAGCTTCGCTACTTTTTTCTAGGTGAAAGTTATCCTATGTCCTTTTCTGTACCTACCACTGACAAATTTATGTCAAATTTAATGATGATCGGTCGAGTAGTTAAGGCGTGAAAGCATGACAATCAAACTCACATTCGGCTTTCTAATATTTAGTTAGGATCTGCACTACTGAGCACGGATCTCTTCCTAGGATATGAAGGCTTAGGCTAAAGTCCATCATGCCAGCCCAGTGCAGGTTGGCGGACTTCACATATCTTTGAGAACATTATGGAAACTCTTAGAAATGTAGATTTCCTTACGATTATTACCTTTACTGTTGAAGCGATTGATAATTAACTATTTAAAGCGCACATTACTACGATAAGTGAAAAGTGCGTGCGCTAATAGCGTAGATTGGTGCAGCAAAAAAGCAATCAATATTATTGCATATCATTAGATAACTACACTACAAAAAAGTATTACTAACTAAAATACAAAACCGCCACTTAATTCAAATATTTTTTATAATACTGTATTATACGAAAAAGAACATAATGTATCAGCTACCAAACATGTTTTTTATTAGAAAATACAGCAATTAATCAAACTGCGAATTATTAGAGCGAACGTTTTTGCAACAAAGATTATCCCACATCATGCGAAAGTAATTTTGAAAAGTTGAAGAAACGGTAATCACTCGGCATCCCTTACATCTATTATGAACACACGCTATTAATCACAGATGAGTCACGCCATTAAGAACACATGTTTTTTGGGAGAGTACTTAGACAGTTACCTTGCATATACCTATACTTACTATTTTATAGGTGAACGAGGTTGTATGTGTTGACCGTTGGAAATATTTTTCAAAAGTGAACGGTCCTGACTTTAGAGGAAACAACGCAAAAATGAATGTATTACATCTTCTTTTTTTTACTTATTCTATATCTGCAAAACCACATCAAAATCGAATAAGTATTTTTTTGTCATAAATGACGTCGTCATGCAAAATTACTTAATGGATTTTGATGTAGTTTTTCATTTTGGTACAGTGTGATCGACATACATTTAATGATTAAATAAAAATCGTGTCTGATGAGTACTAGCTTGAAGATATGAAGGCGTAATACTTATACATATAAATATTACGCCTTCATATCTTCAAGCTAGTACACTGATCAATTATTATATTTGAGTTTGTTTAGGTTTGGTTAGATTAACCGTACAGTTCCATATTCCGCACAGCTACTGAAAATTTATTTTGTATATTAAATAGGTATAAAATGTTAAAAATTTCGAATAATATGTTTATGTATATATATTTCCGCGTATTTCCTGGAACAATTGACAGTGACTACAGATTTCCACTTACTACGGACATATCATTCTATCTTACTTTATTCACTCATTTCATTCTCCAAGCAATCTCACAAATAAACACAATTTCCCAACATTTTATTAAAGTACAACAAAAGTGTTTAACTATCGTCTATGTTTACAAAATGGCGGCAATTTGATGAGCGCCTATATTACGCGGTAAGATGTCTAACAACATGATTCATTACAAATTTTCTTGTGGTCTGACTCAACAACCAACTTTGATAGACTATGTTTCGCACTTCATAACAAAGCTTCCTCTTGTGCCGCAGTCTACAACTGGTTTAATTAGTTTGATCGTGGTTGTGGTAATCTCAGTGATGATTTGCGCGAGGGACGTTCTTCAACTGCAATGCAGATAACGCCAATACTGTGTGACGGATAATACAAATTGGTATAAAAGAATAACCTAGCCGTCGACAGAGCAGAAGGATTTTTATGTCTTTTTTATGTAAATTAAATAAAATGCAGGCAGTGCGACTTAATACTCGTACCTATTATTTTTTTAACGTTAGTAATAATACCAATCTGTCAAAGTAATTGATATAAAATATTGATAAAAGAATAAGTTTTGTTTTATGGTATTATGAATGAATTTTATGAATTTTGAGGTGATATATAAAGACAGCTACTGCCTACCAGATTAGGTAAGGTGAAACTATTATCTAAGCTTGCCTAGTTTGGTATGATTTGAATATAAAAGATCCTTTATTTAGGCCTTAGCTAGGTGCGTACTAGATAAATAATTAAGCTAACTAAAAAAGCCAAATGGTAGCTATTGTTGCCGTGAAATGCTACAAGAGAAATACGAATATTAATTGAATTTTAATTTAGTATCATCTGCGTAAAAATCTTTTCTTACAGTTCCTACTTTTTGTAGATTATAAGATATAGAAATATAACATATTATAATTAATCTTTTATCTACAGCTGCACTGAAAAGGGTAACTATAGTAACCAGTGTTTGTCAAAGTGCCATATCAACAAAAACGGTCTCAAAATTAGTAGTAGTGCATGGGTATATGGCATTAACCGTATTTGAGTACGATAATGCTTAAACGAACATCACAAGATAAATCAATAATACAAAATATTATACGACAAGTTGGAGAATAATCTGCTGTTTTGTCCATTATCCATTATCCAAATGACACTGCAAAAATACCAATAAACAATAGACCAGCTATTCTTGGAGGCTTTTTAAATGCAATGAATGTAGAAATTATCGACACCACTTACTTTTTTATCTGTATTTATTTTTCTAAAATAAAAGACATCTATAGATCCGATGTCAGTTTTAATTGTGGTTTGCTGCTAGAAATATGTTTCGTCGCGATGCTGATCACGAAAAAAAAAGAAAAAAGAAAACAAAATAATATGTAAGGACCTATGAAATGCCATTTTGTATGAAGAAAATATAGGTAATCAGTATTCGGAAAATCAGGTTTCACACAAATTATTTCATACGTTTTTAAAGGAAAGCCGTATTAATTATTTTTTATATACATAGTTGTTGGACTTCAGGCCAAGAATGGTTTGCTTTAAATTATTTAAATCAGGAATCATATAGCTCTGAAAAAATGTAGCAATTAAAAAGGTATTAACGTTGAATAAAAATTATACGCAAATTAATTATGTGAATAATACCTATAAATTATAATATATACAGACGTTTGACAAAATAACGACAGTTGTACAGGTATACCTAACATTTAATTTAAATCAACGGATGTATACCTTGCCTCCCTTTTTTCTTTCTTTTTTTTTAGGTGGGGAATGCATTGACGTATACCCCTCCGCGGGGGCGGGCGGAGGGGTTATGTCGGACTCGACGGGGTAAAAGAAAGATGGAATGGGAGTAAAGTACCTCCCGGAATACCGACTAAACCTACCACGGTGTTCCTCGACAAACCACTATCGGCGGGGCCGCGCGAATCACTTTCACATGCAGTCGCGACCCCGCCGAGGTTACGGCCCGCCGTATATACCTTACCTCCCCCTACAAGGTTAACCAACGCCCAATATTAACAATATACTTATATATAATCTTTGTATGTTCCATCAACGCTCAACGCTGGTTAATAAATAAATCTCAACAATCCTAATAGTCTGAAAACTCATTAAAAGTCCAAATAAGTTAAGTGTATGTAAATATTCGTTGTGGCTTTCTATAACTATTTGAGGGCAGTAAAGTAATGTTTGAGTGCTGTTTTCGAATAGTTGCCTTTTGCGCCACATTGGTATGTGTGTTGTACTAAAGTTTTAGCATAAAACCCTAAATGTTATTATACAAAGTAAGTATATATTATACTCATATAAAGCCATTCCACTACATGCCTAGTAACCTATAAACTTCCTAAATTTTGTTAATTAAAATCTATAATCGTGATTATTAACTAGTGCTTACTTTGTTTTTCCAGGGATTGGAAATTGTGTCGGGCCAGAAAATGCTATTTAATTATTTGGTAAATAAATTATCAATAGTAGCCTGAACTTAGGAAGTTATCGGTGTTTTATCTCCGTCCCTTAGTACGTATCGTACATAACTCTCTCTGGTCGTCTCGAACCGCCGTCCCCTAAGACTGTGAGAGTAAGGAAATAAAGAATGCACGTATGTTGCGCATATACTTTTGTATTGTATAACAGTTTATTTTAGGTAGATAGCTTCACTCCATTAATAGGTTCCCTGTCTGACGAATGAATGAAATGAATAGGTTTTCTATTGTGTCTATCTTAGGACAGCGAAAGGGTAAAGATTGGCTGCTGTGACTGAAATTCGGTCTGGCAGACAATATCATCAAAAGCCCTGGTAAAACAAAACTATTTTTCAAGCTACAAATTCGAACATTTCAGTTCCTTTTTTTTATTACTTATTCATTCATTATAATAATAATCTATCCTATAATTTGTTTGAAAACTTCTTCGCAATTAAATGTCTCTAAACGACATATAGACAAATTAGTTATTTTACTTACCTCAACACTCACCAATTAAAAGGCAGAACTTAAATGTCTGTTTTTGTGCTATAGGACACTTCTTAAAGAAACTGGGGCTCGAAGTGTCACCTTCAATAGACATCACTTGACCCAGTAAACGAGCGATGTTTTTATGGCGAAGCTCGTTTAGATCAGAAAGCTCGCTTTAATGAGTACCGCTTAAAATATGAAATATGAAAGCGCTAACAAAAAGAGCTGGAAACGGAGTTGTGCCTTTTTAAATTAATATTTTTAGTGAGTATAACTGATGATGATTCTAAGAACTACTTAAGGTGGTAGACATGTTTTTCATGCAAACCTGTAATATTATTATGCGGTGTGACCGCGTATCTGAATTTTAAATCCAAATGATCAATTTGTTGTATATGATTAGAATTCCGAACTTGATTTCATGATTAATCAATCAATTTCGTTAACGTATTTTAGATCGTCCTACTCATCGTCTGAAGATTCAAATTATACGTTTCTTAATCGATTAATTATCGCCCATCACTAATCCCTTAATCAATATCTTTTTGTAGTCTTGTATCTAGTGTAGCATAATTATAATCAAGACCTTTAACATAATTAATTTCATCGTAGTAATGCTACAGGGCAGTGTATTTTTCAAACGTGAAACTGTTTTTCCGGGGAAACACCTCTATCAAAAACAAGAACGCAACAACCAATCCTTATGTTAGATTTCTTCAGTGATTATGAGTGCTTCTTTAGGGGCGCTATGTTGTCAGCGAGTATTGCCGTATTTTGTTACCTTGTGGTCGCTCGCATGGTTGGATTCAGTAACTCGTTATGTGGCATGCAGCCAAAACAAGAGTAATACCTCTGGTAATGCAAGCTTCCATAGGCGGCTTAACTATGGAACCAATTGCTATCAGCAGAATCTAGTGAATTTACACAGCCGTTTAACGATTAGCTATAATCGTTCATAGATACACAAAAACGACTGTCGCTTTCAACCGTAATTATCACTGGTATTGCTCGATACTGAATTCGGAAGGCTTCTGCTTGGATTTGAGTCGTCTGATCGTCGGTCGTTGTCCAACAACCTACATACGTTATACTATATACATTGTACGTTATACACTGTCGATCTAGTGTAACTGAGTCTTCAACCGGTGCATTCATCGCACCATTTTCGCCCGAAAAGCCCTTTAAGAACTTTTTATTCTGTTTTCGTTTTCAGACAGCAGTTTTAGCTATACTATAATATCAAACTGGTCCGTTCTTGATTAAAACCAAAATTATAAATATAATGATCAATTTATCTAGGTGAATCATTTAAAAAAAATCCGTTTGTTATCCAAGGTGTCACCCAAAACGCAGTGTTCTTATTGACATATGCAATAGCATCTGATACATTCGAAACGTTAGCAGAAGTTTGTCAATATGTTTGAACAAACAGCCTGCTTCATAAATATCCCACAATGTTTCTTTTGGGTTGTCTAGGGTATAACTCATTGGAAGTCAGACGGGAGATGCACCAACTTATAGCCATGTGCAAAATTCTGAGGGAACAAATTGACGCACCAGACACAGCTCGTCATGAAGGCATGACGAGCTGTATCGATTTTTTGTTCCTAATAACTACCGTCGCAACCGAAGGTACGTGTTGTTTGCGTGCCATCATGTCGCATCGTAGCGCGCACTAAGTCACCCATACCGTGCTCGCTTTCTGCTCTCAACGCTCTCATGTACGCCAATCCTGACTGTGACTTGTTTGCGGATGGATGGCCGAATATATTGTTAGTGTGTCAGCGATTTTGTGAGAGGAAGGAATGATTGTTTGTGTAGATTTATTTGTTTTATATCCTTGTTTTAATTTTTTTTTGTTTCATGTTTTCCTATCTTTAATTATTGTAATTGTTGTACACACAACCGTTATAATTAAATAAATAAATAAAGCGATCTTAATAAAAAAACATTCTAGTAATATCACAGTATTTTATTCTTTGTCTTAGTTCTTAAATATTATATTTATGGAAATAATCGGCATTGTGAAAAAATACGATCTAACATAGTGGATACAATCTCTTTTACAGTATTTACTTCTTATTCTGGCATATTGCACCCCTGTTTCCTTATTTTCTTAATTATAATTACAATTATTTGCATAGTTAGTGCTACGTCGGTGCTTCTACTATGTGATCTGGTGTGTTACTCTGTGTCCTGTTTAGTAAAAAGTCCAAGTCATTGGATATTTTGTTCAAAACTTTTTCTGTTTGTGGGTTATCGTAAGCTTTACTCCATTCTTTGTTGACGTGTTCTATACGAGACTTGTCACAGTCATCTTTAATGATATCAATGGACGGCAGTGATGTGCTCGAAGTGAACCCACGTGGATTTTTCTTCAGACAACTTTTTATGGGATATGATGTCAATTTGGAGACGTCTGGATTTGATTTTGCGCAGATTGTGCAGGTTTCCTAAAAATATATTATCGTTAGCAAATGGAAATTTGATGGGTTGCATATAAAATCGCCGTCGTATAATCATAGTAACATACATATTTCGATAGCAGATCGAAACAAAGTTTGCTCAGCCTTAGACTTTTTTGTATAATTGTTAATTTGTTAATTGTATAATTCATATTTTTAGTGAAATGTTCAGCAAATACAAACCTGTGCTGTGTCGACCCTCTTAAAATGAGGCTGGAAGTCATCTACGACGGTTGCCCGTAACGCCGGTATTAGGGGCGCGGGTGGCGGTTCATGATGAGGCCGCAGTTCTAAGCAAACTGTGGCACTGGCTCGGCAATCCCTCACCACGCGCAAGGGGATCAAGTCACAAATCGGCGCATGCGCATACCCTCGTCCAGAAAGTAAAGAGTCTTTATACTCCACACACCGAACTATATCAGCTCGGCTGTCTGGGTTTGATTGTCTTCTGAAAGAGAAACAACTTTTTCACTAATATAATTTTATGCTCGTGGTTCCCATTGTTCCCAATGTGTAGGTCAATATAATATTATACCTATGCATAGTAGCAGGGCCATCTAGTGTGTATGTTCGCCAATACGAAACTGTAGGTGACACAGGAGAGGAACACGATTCTATTGTATCTACTGCACCACCACGGCTCTCTACTTCACCTGCTTGCTTTATGTATACTGTGGACATTACGACATTATTAGTATTTGCATTCCATTTTAATAATAAAATATGATGTTCTAAATTGCAATCGTACTTACAACTAAGAGAGGTGTCACCGGCGCGAGAGTCGTCCCAGTCTCTGTTACCGGACGGTGATAAGAGGCGGCGCACGGCACGCAGACACTCTGCATCGCGTATCACGTAACAAACTAACATCGCCACACCCTGTAAATAGGAAAGTCTATAAATAGCAGCTCAAAATATTTTAGTGTGAAAGTAATTTCATCATAGCATTTCGACTGAAACCATCACTATAGTTATTTTATTTTAGTCCAGAATGCGATAACATTTATTGCGTTGACAGAGGCAGATATCAAATTTTCATGCGTGCAAGTATTGGAGCACGCAGGATACGATGTAAGACAGTATGAAGTGGAATATCAGGCAACCCTAATTGGTACAGTCTATAAATTTTCACTGTCCGAAGCCTATTTAAGACTTTCGAGACAAACCACGGCAATTTATTCCATGGCAGAAGCTCTCATCAGGTAACCTAATGAGTTTGCTAGAGATACTTATTCCCTCCAAAGGATGAGTGACTCCAAAATCAAAAGATTGATATTTAATGCAATTGTTAAGGCTTGAAGTGAAATTTGACTTAAACTATATGTAAGTACTAACATTGGCAAGTGCGGCGGCAGAGAGAGCAGCTTCATGCACGTGCTGTTGTCCGCCGGGCTGCACGTATGCGACTCCAGCTATTTGCACAACTGTTGTCGTCAACAGCAGCACCAGCGTGTTACATACTACGCGACTCCTGTTGTATAAGCCATATGAATTGAGAAGACGATCCTAAATTCTTTTATAACTCATATTTCAGAATATAAATAAGTGTTAATGTGACCTATGGTTATTAAAAAAATATTTCTTTAAAAGGTACATTTTTATTTGAAATATAGTATAATAGTCATTATAGAAACTAAATATCTTTATCAAGGCGAGATAACACAAATTTAAATAAAAATAAATTATAACAATCAATATACATACAAAGTAAGACATTCAGAGAAAGTATTAGGTAACCATTTGACTTGCCGCTATTTTTGTTATCTTTCGTAAACAAACATACGGTATAGCATAAACTAAAAAGTATTATCTTTTAGGAAATATACAAAACTGTACCTGTCATTTATATAAGGTCTTCTGTCAGGCGGTAGCTTGTGTGTGACATGACGTAATGTCCTACGTGCGCACAGCGCAAGCGCAAGCGTGAGTGTTGTGAGGAGTGCGACACCACCGAAGTACACAGCGCCCGCTGCTGAACGCACTTGTAGTGGCGCGTTGCCCCATAGCCGAGCACACAGGCATGTTAACATGCATACACCTGCAATGTACATACATTTTAAACTCCAATACACGGCAATTGAAATTTAACACATTTTAGAAGGCTCTCGCGCTTTAATCTTACTGAAACCCACGGGACACCAAGTGTCCTATGGATTAATTCAGGATATGGTCTATGGCAAAGTTTTATCCGCGTTAATATTTTAATTATTTACGCGTGAATAACTAACAAACTTCTTTACAATCTTTAACATTTATAATATTTGTAGAATAGAAGGATACTAACCAGTTAAAAGTCCTATAGAATGTCTACGCTGTCCTCTTCCTGCCATTTCAGCGTGCAGTAGAAGCGGCTGTGCGCATAATGCAGCACACGACGCACACCAGCATGCTGCCAGCACCCATCCTAACGCGCCTGGACACGCTGCCTCCTGCGTATCACAATGCAGCAACGCGAATATGGCAGTGGCATGTCCCGTAGCAGTTGCAGCCCTCAATAGTTTCCCAAGAGCATCTTGCTTACGCCTAGCAGCAGGTGCTAGACTTAGCAGTTGAAGCACGCATGCACACATACACATAGCGCCACCCAGACTCGCACTGATCACTACGACGCTACGTAGCTCCTTCTCTGTATCTGTCTGAATAAAGACGTCACAGAATTAATTCTTATTTGAAACTTGTTGCCAGCTTCGACATAATAGATTATATGGATATTTAAGCATTATGGATACATGTACTCACGCTTGCATTGGTCACTTTTGTTAGCAGCCCTATGGTACCGATATCGCGACAGCGACACATGACCCGTGACATGCCTGTTATGCGAACGTCGCATGCAGACATATTCCATGCGTCTGGCATTCCTCTCGTGCGTAGACCGCATGCCAGCTTTGACGCTGAAAACAATTATAAGCTGTCTAATTTTGACTTCATTTAGCTTCTTCTTATAAACAAGTGAGCAAGCAATTATTTGACTAGGCAGGCGGTAGCAGTTGTTGTGTCATTTGATCGATTGCTATACTACGGGTATCACATGCGTGGTACCAGCCCGAAGAAAAGAACCAAAAAGAAGACAAGATGAGAGGAAAGGAATGTGAGAGGTAAATATATGATCTTCTAGAACTTTTACTTACCAGGCAAAGTCGGTAAAAGTACTACTACACTGGTTTACTGTAAGTGTCGTGAAGTTAGTAGCCGCGGCTTTTCCTCTTAAACTATACTATAATGGTTAAACCTTGTCTTAAATAATTGATCTACTCACTGTTTCCTACACTTTTTGGAGGAACTTCATCAGCGCTGTAATTCCTAGAGTCTTCAAATACCAAGGTCACGGTATGTTGTATCTTATGTTCAAATGTCGCACCGTGGACAGACACCTGGGCCTGCTGAGAACACACCACGTATTGCTCCTCACAACCGGCCCTGTCACACACATATAAAAATAACACACCGTAACATCAATACTTAATATCACATAAACAAAATCTCATAGACCTGTATAACCCCAAGAGGTAAGCAAAAGTGTATTATATTTACAACAGGGGACGAGTCGTCTATGCACCTAAGGGAAGTCTTTCAGACTCTATGTTGCTATTGAGAACTTCCTTACATAACACTTTGGCGACCTAGGGATCTAACCTAGGACCTCATCATTAGCAGCAAAAATAAGAGCAAACTTATCCAACAAAATACGCTAATACAACTAGAGTATTTTTTACATAAGCTTATTATATTATACTTACTTAAACTCGACCGCTCTTTTCAATGATGGTAGTCTTGTTCCCAAGTCGTGGTACAGAACTGTGACAATGGTTACATTTAGTCGATCGTTGGTAGCAGTGCGAAGGTCTACTCCTGCTGACGTCAGCATCCACATGTTAGCAACTCCACCAGCGTTACGAAAGTCGAAGTGTGCAGTATTATCTCGCACTACTGACTCGGTCGTGAGCGTGAACGATTGCCATCGCATCGGTAGTGTAGTTTTCATACCTGCCGTATCAGCTATTGCGTTCTGAATATCATAGATTTTCTAGAAGAAAACAATTACCACTTAGTTGTATTAAACAAAATACTTGACCCAAAATAATGCCTTTCACTTGTACCAGTACCTGCTCATCCAAAAAAGCATCGGGCTGTGAGAGTAGATGATCGTATATGTTAAGCAGATAAGCCGCACTATGAAGTCTATCGGCGCGTTTCGCTGCTTCGGACTGCAAGTATTGGAGTATGTGCATGGCGTGACGCAGTGGGGTCACGCCTGCACCCGGGTGTACAGGCAAAGAGCGCAGTACTGACCAATATTGATGGCATACGTTTGATACATTGCTCCACGAATACCCATTAGAGATAAGCGTGAACTGAAAACATAATCATACTTATATATGTAACCACGCATTGAGTTAATATTTTATTTAGTTTATGGTTGACTCCATTTTTTTACCTGATCATAAATATCTTTCAAAGAATCAGCAATACAATCAGAAAAGTCTGGCAACATCCATTTGACGCCATGTTGTTCTGTCTTCGGCTCGCAAAATCTAAAATATATATCGCAAGCTTTAAGGGAATATAGTAAATATTCGTTACCAGAAATTTAACTAATTTAATGTTGCCGAGGTGCCGGTTTTACCGCACATTTGACGTATAACATTTAAACAGACTGCCCTAACCACAGAGCACGGCAACAAATTAGAAGCGACGTGTAGAGATGCCCGACGCGCAAGTGCCACAGTCTGTGGCCATGACACATAACTACTTACTAAGTTATACATAAAGTCAGAAAATTTATTCTTAAATAGAAAAAAGTACCATTTGATAAATTCTGGCACCATACAGGATACTGTCAGGGTAATTTATCACCTGGTAGTTTCACCGCTATATCCTGGTGGACAAGGGTTTGACGCGTGGGCTCCAGGAGCAGTCCTGGTCCAGCGGCTGCCGCGCACTGCGTCACTTTGGCACGCTTCCTCGTCAGCTCCAAGAGCCCATACTGTCACACCTGCAGAATTCGTGCCCGCGACTGACGAAACTTGACATCGATATTCACTCGATTTCTGTAAAATCAATTATATTATTACGTCCATTTGATTGACGAACGCACCAATAACTTCATCATTAGGTCTTGACAAGGTTAGGCTGAAGGGTACAAAGTGCCTCAAAAGTGTCCTGTATATACCTGCACATTATAAATTCTGAGTACACTGCCGGCTGGAAACAAGTCTTCCCATACATGTTTGTCAGGCTGCATCGGTAGCAAACTCCTTTCTCGCGCCCAACTAAAGCCCAGCTTTCCATGTGCGCGCCCAGCACCTGCCAGACACCGTATACTTACGTTGTCGCCCTGAGGAAGTACTTTACGATATATTTTGTTTTACCAATATAATAAATTACTTTTTATTCTAGAGTTCAAATAATGAGCTGCAGCGGCCAGTAGCCAGACACAATTGTTTTTTAATTATGGCAGCTATTGACAGGATAATAGTCGAAACGCAACAATAATCACAATGCTTAAAATCATATAAAATTACTTAAAATAAATGTTGATACAGGCCGCATCCTCTTCTAACAATGATTCCCAATAATTTATACTTAACCAAGCCTAGTTTTACCCTCCGTAATAGAGATAGAAAACTGGCATAATCATCATAGAAATGTCAAACTTCTGTCCGAATCCGTGATTCTTACTAAAAAGTAAGAAGAACTACAGATAAACACAGGTTATTCGGCACCGTTTGTATTTTGACATACATGGAAATTATTTATTTATTTAATAAGGCACACAAAACAAAACATAGTGCATACAGTATAAAACTTATAAACTAACAGTTTTGGTTTAAACTATGGTTCTAAGATGAAGAGCTCTAATTAAAAATAAATACACAAATAATAACACAAATATGCACACACACACATTTAAATATTGTATTGGATTGTTTGACACATACATACCAATACAATATGTAATTGTTAGCTATAACTTACCTTATAGACAGTGAGAGTGGATGGCACAAGCCGTATAGTAGGAGCAGTGAGGACGGTAAGCGTAAGCACACGACATCGTCTCCTGGCGGCGTCATCAGCAGCACACGACCACGCCCCACCATCTATCTGCCGCGCCTCCGACACACCAAGCACTGACATGCGACGACCTAATGCGTCTTCTGACACCAAGCGCGTCCAGATCTCTCTAGAATTCGATAAGATTAATGTGGTGGGACAAAATATATTAAGTTAATAATATTATATTCGATTAAAATCCATAATTATATATATGATGATTGAAATGTATCACATGCCGGTTAACTAGTTATGTCTTTAGCACTTACATTATGCGGAGCGAGACTATCGACGCCTGCTTTTCACATTTTTGAGACTGTTACTAAAACTTTTCTAGAAGTACCAATGGATCGATATGATTTTTTGGAGAGAGATTGGCTATATTATATCCAAAAAATGTATATTATTATGGTTCATAACTGATAGATATCATTAATACTACAGGAGTTAAGCCACGTGTAGAAGCTGAACCACCAGCTCTAGGTATGTCAATACCTATATAAATTTCGCATTATATAGGTATTGGCATACCTAACCACAAGGCCTCGAAATCTTTACTCTTTTAAGCTCACCTCGTAGTACTGTTAAAGTTGATTTTGACGCCGTCCTTGTACCAAGTAAACGTGATGTACGGAGATCCATACGCCATGCAAGTCAGTATAAACTCTGACCCCTCCCATACTTCGGGACGTTGGTTTACAGCCAGTGTCTGTTAAAATAAATCATAATTGTATCACTAACTAATACTTACCATGCAAATGCAACATAATATGACCTCTTTCAAAGTGCCAATTTTATAAGAAATGTATATGTCACCGTTATTTTATTATTACAATTATATAGTCTTACGTCTTTATCACCGAAATGATAGGTAAAGGTGTATTAGACCCACATATCACCAACTATTTTAGGTCGCACGTAATATAAGGCGAGCCTTATTAACGTCTACAATTTGACAAAAACCCAACTATACTTGATTCTTTGAGAATCATACCGCATAAGATATACGCAACAGTCACATTCACTACTGCTACGCCATCAAACCATTCTATTAACCTATCAAGTGTAGCGTGAACATAAATATATATATTTGCATTTGGGGAATTAGGGCAAGGCACTAAACGAGTTCTTTTTGGAAGCTATATTTTTATGTAATGTGCTACACGAATATTAATTTGTATGTCGCCAATGGCAATAAAGGTTTTCATTCTTGTCGCATAAAATTTATCATACTAAGCCAATGTTCCGGTGGAATTATTATGGTTCGAGTTACCGAAAAAGGATAGTATGAGGAATAGTATCATTGTGAGCATGATTAACTGAAGATGTACTGACAATAATTGAGAGAAAGGCGTGCTAAGGTAGCATGTAAAAAGAAAGGACAACGAAAGGAAAGTATATAAGGCAAATATAAACACGACAGCCGTAGGTGAAAGATCTCGGCGATCGATATTCTCTGATCACATCGGAGTCATTCTGATGACTAGTTTAAGAATGCCCTCAGCCGTCGAGTGTGACTGAAGAATATAAAGATAGTAACTGATGCAAAAGAAGTATGCCAGGATCGTAGCAACCAAAAGAGAGGATAGGAAGTATGCAAATCTGTTGTATCTGCCTACCCCTCCAAGAAACAGAAATCTATATATGTATGTATATAGTTATTTATTGTCACCAGATAATAACTGAATAAACATAGCATACCAATTATATAGTTTCCCCCGACATAGTACATGTTAATGAATGTTCTTGAATGTAAATCAATGAATGGATAATTTAAATATATTACGAATTTAATGTGGTTTTCGCATTTCGTAGAGATTTTCCCAATTTGGTTTCCAATTGGCTTAATAAAAACATTAATCTGACCGGAATTCCTTCAATATCGTCGTGGTTATATAATTAAGTGGTCAAGAGAATTGCGTCGGTCCATAAAATGGTTGCACAATATTGTATTGGTTGTTTCTCATGTGTGGCATTGTATAGTTATTTTCTGGAGACCACGACTATATAATTTTAATAATACCTGTTTATTTAACTTCGCTAAGTATAAGTAGATATGATAGAAGATAATTTTTTACATCTTAAACTATTGATCTAAAATAGAAGACCCAAACATCTAAGCAAGATTTATATCTTAGAGGACAGAATATCTTCGAAATTGTACATTAATATTCAAAAACCCTCGTTTAATGTTCTTAGACAGGTAATCAGTAGGATACAAAACAAATCAATTCATTATTCAAGAAGTAAATATATACATAAGAGATAAACTTACATGTAAACTAAGCGCTGGTTGCATTTCGAAGTGCAGCGTATCAGGTAGCAGTCGCAAATTGTTTAAGCGCATGAGCGTACCAGCGAGTTGCGCAAGCGCAGCGCGTAACGCGCCCGCCGAGCGACGTGCGCTCCACATACGCACCCACACAGACCGCGCGCCGCTGGCTTCTATATCACTGTGAAACGTAATGTATATTGAAATACTGCTATAGATTTAAAGAGCTTTATTCTCATAAGAACTTACAGTCCACTTATAATGAGATACAAAAAATATATACATAAATATAATAAGTACCAAATATTTAGGCTCTGGGGCGTTACATTACATTATTGAATTATTTTGCTTACATAATCTTTGAGTTTCGTTTTGTACAAATGTATGTTTTCACATTCTTTTATATAATTTGGTAATGTATTGTACAGCCGTGGTCCCTCGAATAATAACGTTTTCCTTCCATAATAATTAATGTGTGGATGAATCAGCTGAAGTTTGCCCGCGTTTCTTAAACTATGTGTTGTTTCTTTCTTCCTTAAGTGTATATTGGTGTGAATGGTAATAGTTGCAATTTTTTTAACTAAGATACAGGTGTTATATTATGTGTAAAGTTGTTTTATATTTAATAATTTAATATTTTGATATAATTTATCTGTTCTGGTTAGGTAGTGGTAATGAAATAAAATTTTGATAATTTTATTTTGTGTTCTATCGCCAATATTATAACGTTATAGCTGTATAAGCTAACTTTCGGTAAAGAGATTAATGGCGCAGGCTATGTGCGCTGACGACTCTCATAAGATACATTTACGTAGTCGTTTCTCGTCGGCCTCATCCACCCTTTTATAAATTATCCGAATTTACAAGAGCCATTAGGAAAGCTATTAACAAATTAAAAGCTTTTGCAATTAACGCTATAGCATAATATTGAAATAAATTCAAAAACACAGGAACAATTACTCACCTAACATTTAAAATTTCAATGTCATCATCTAAGGTAATATTTGAAGCTATTAAGTAGCTAGTTAGCTGAAACAAAAGAATACAATCTATATATTAATACATGAAACAAAAACGTTGTACCCCTTTTTACGAAAATTGCGCGGAAGGAGGAGTATGAAATTTGGCACAGTTAAAGTTTATATGGAGAAGCAGTGGCGAATTCTAATATTTTTATAAAATATGCATTGAAAATACATTAAATTAATGAAAAAACATGACACGCACACAATCATACATTTGACACACGCAATCGAATCGCATTCGTAGTATTTTGGCATTGTTCGTCTGACGTCGTAAAATTCCTCGTGACTATGGTTACATATGTATATACCTCATTTATATGTAATAAAGAAAAAAGAAAACAAAGTAGGAAGCTTAGGAATATCGTCAATGAAAGAGTATAGTTAAGTAAATAATAATAATTTGTTTGAAAAAGATAGGTAAATTAACCTGTATAGCCTTAGCGAAATCTTAATGAAATGTCATTATAAGGGTAAAGTTATAGACAGTAAAACCTTAATAACGATCAAACTTAAAATTGAAATCAATTATGGTCGAATTTGGTCGCCTCGTTGTAACCGCTAGTAGTACTATAACGCCATAAATATTTACCTAAATAATTGGTATAGGTATTATTTGAGCGAAAAATACTCACTTGCTTTACAATTTCTCGTGATATGTTGACGTTTGGTTGGTCCACTACTTGCAGTCTTGTATCGTAACGTGCTGATGCTAAGAAACGATAAAACATTTAAAGGAAATTGAATATCTATTTATTTTGTATTTATTTTTAAGGAAAACTGCCGCGTTATTCGCCGGGCACTTCACCAAATACCACAAACAAGGGAAAACTCAAACTCAGAACAACTATTTGTAGGTACATCACACAAATTTTTGCCCTATATGGGGATCTAACCCACAAGATTCGGCGCACTGCGCAAAGTGTTGTAGGTATGAGGCAACCACTTAAACCACCCCGCGTCTCTGCAGTCTAACAAATGTATTATGCGTTGATTAAATACATTTATACAATTATAGTACTTACTGAAGTCAGCATCTTTCGGGCTGCAATCGCAAGATGTCCCTTGCTTACAACCTTCTGAACATTCCTCTATGCCGCACTCTAAAATAAATAATTGTAGTAATTAGCCACTACGTAGTCCAATCACTTAAGTTCATTTCCCAATTTTATTTAGGTTTCGTGCAAAGCTCTTCGATCGTAAATGGGTAAAATCAGGCAAACATTTCAGAACAATAATAGTTTTAAAATTAGAATTGGTTATGGGTAGTAATAACCGTTTATAAATCGAACCGGAGATTTAAACGTGTTGTTGTTTTCATAACAGAATAATATTTAGTTTAACATTCAGAGCACCCATAATCATATTATTATAAGTATCGAATTGATTTATTATATTCGGACGCTGCACGTACTTATGTAAATTGTATACATAGATACATACGCTGTGTCCGTAAGATGACGCCGTGCGTTACTGTATTCGAATAAAATAATAATAATATTACCAGCCGTGTCCCATTACTGGGCACGAGCGTCTTCTCAATGTGAGAAGGGTTAGGCTATAGTCCACCACACTGTATCAAGTGTGGGCTGGCAGACTTTATATATCCTTAAAACCATTATGGAGAGCTCTCAGGCTTGCAGATTTTCTCACGATGTTTTCTGTCACCGTTAAAGCGAGCGACAATTAACTATTAATACGCACATTAATTCAAAAAGTCAGAGATACGCGCCTAAGGAACTAAATCGAGATCTCTGCGTGGCAGTACAACTGACTTTCGCTGCTTAAATATTTATTTATTCGAATATATTTGAGAACAATTATGCGCATCACTAAATGTATAATATTTTGTCTAACAGGGAATTACAGTGTCATAATATTAAAAACCTTACCGCGTAGCGCGATTTGCGCCTCACACAGATCACCGGTGTAGCCGGGCGCGCAGATACAGCTCACGGCAGCGGGACCCATCTGCCTGTATTTATTACGTTTATATTATTTTATATATATAATATGTTACAACTACTTAAGAACTTCCTTCATTAGTATTATATTGTAAAGCAATAGATGGTGTTCAGTTTAATCTGAGCCGAACTAATTTGACTGCTATATAAAAATGATACTGCATTAAATATTAAAGAATAGCATCATCGATTTTTCTTTAAGTATACTTCTATAATAATTTATGTATAACGAGACTTGCGTGGGACTTTACAAATAATTTTTGAAACACATATGTTTTTGTCGCACGTATGTTTGGAACCAATGGCATCTAACAGAGGCGCCGTGACCATTGAAAATGAACCTACGCATCCAGACAGTAAAATTACATTTCAAATTTATCTAACCAGTTAAGATCAACTTGATCGATGAGTTTGCTTACCTGCAGGTACCACCGTTCTTACACATGTTGGATGTTGTCGGGCACAGAGGACCTTCCCCGCAGTCTGGTCCAGAGTAACCCTCGAAACACGAGCAATAAAACTCCCTGCGATGCAAACAAAGCACGGTAATGAGCGTACCCACTTAAATAAGATATATGATTCTATTTGTGAAAAATCCTACGTATACTAACTACGAAGACTTTTTTACTTGTATAATGTATGTACAATTAAAAAGTCTACGTTGCTATTGAATTGTTTTCGTATCGGCCGAATACACAAAAGCAGTCAGAAGGAGATATTTTTTGCAGCTGCGTTATATTTAAGGGTATTAATCACAAACCATAGAAGAGAGTTCAAATCTACTACCACGATAAATATATCACCACTGATAAGTAAAGTCTACAACACACACAGGTTCAAACTGTGTTCGTAGCATAAAAAGGCTTGTCAAGATTTTCATTTTGTTAACATATACGTCTTGAACGAAAGTTTGAAGATTCATGAGACGAATTATATGTGACTTTAAAATCTAAAGCGTTATCTCTAGTATAGGTTTAAGTACCTATAATACTTACATGTAACTTTACCTAGGTAAATGTAAGTATTATAATATATTCTTACCTATGAAATTGCTGTTTTATATGCAAATTATTATTGGTTGCCTTGAGTTTTCAATAAAAACTATTTCATCAATTAAGGATATATGTAAATATTCGATGATATGTTACATGTATAGTTACTTTAATTTAGGATATAACTCTACATAATTTATAATTTTAAATTATACAAAAAGCAACCATCATAATTATTATTATAATAATTGTGGATGCGGCAATGAATCTAAACACAAAACGACCTAAAATAAAACACAAATTGTATAAAAAATATTATAGTCGAATATTTAAAATATATTAATTTCTAAATAACCTTGGTATTTTGTATAGGAATCACGAAAATAGATTACAGAAAAATAGCACTTTTATATACTTATAAAGACTTATATAATTAAGTTGTAAATACCGTTCTAGTATTCAGATAAACGCCCCCGCAACGCGAACAAAAATGTTCACAATATATTTTTGGGCGTTTATTCTACTTATGATATTCGCTTCAGTGAATCTTCTACTGCCTTCGTTAATGAGTTTCCAAGAGAGATAATATTCGTGTAATAATATACAGGTATTCGATAAAAGCGTTCAAAGGACAATCCTGCCTTTCTGCTATCAATAATGGTTTTTGCTACACATACATATATTTATTAATAATATATTAAAATACTCCGCTATTTTTTTTCTTGGGACTAATCCTACACGCATTTCCATCACTGTATTATCTGTTAAGCCTAAGCGGGTGTCCGGCTTCCCTGATGCTACGAATTTAATCAGAACAATATTACCTCTAATATACTTTTGATTAAATTCGTCGCGGTTATCACTTTTCTGGCACTCCACGACTGTCAAAACTCGGCTTTCCAAAGTCACCACTGATGAACATGGCATTTGTAAATGAATTCTAACATTTATGTTCGTAAGATATATCTATCAAAATGAAGGTAATATTACTTACTGATAATCATGACTGGCGTAGCAATGTCCCAATAATCTACACTCGATGGTACTACACGAAGTAGGCTCGGGCAAGCCCGTGGCTCCTCTTATCGCATACGTCATATTGAATCCAAACACGGAAAGTAGACCAAGAGCTCTCAGCTGAGTTCCTTCTAGCCTATCCAGGTTCAGCTCAACCACCAATACTGGACTTTGTACCTGAAAAAGAATAAATGTTAATAGCTACTGTAATATGGTTCTATTGGTAGGCTAGTAGTAACCTACACCTTGTTTATATATGGGCAATATGAGATATATTGCACGGGTAGTGCGATTAATACTTTGTATTTGGTACTGGGTTCAGTATAGGGATAAACGAAATTCTTTGCCGCAATTTAAATATTGGGCTCTTCACCGACTGATTGGTGCTGCATCATCTTATAATAAGTATTCATTTTTTTTTGCACAACAGAGTGCAGTCACCGCAATGAGCTTTGATAAAACAATCAAATGTTATAATTGGTGTTTGAACTCGCATAGGGCTTTTTTTTATTCGCTCTACGTAGCTAATGTAAAGAGATATCGACAAAATCACCATTCAAGCATACTAAATGTACCTTATTTCTTTAAGTCCGTAAAAGATTATATTATTAATAATTTTGGACGCTTTTAATCTAGATACACAACCTATATTCAAACTAAATTATTTAAAGCTTCATTTGAAATTGATCTGATTATCTAATAGAGATTTGGGACACAGCTGGCAAAACTAACTTAAATTTGCTACAAAGAGCTCAAAATAGGTTAATAAAGGCCCTTTCCCACTTTGATTATCTAACGCCTACTGATAAGGTATATAGAAACACAAAAATACTTAACGTAAGCCAGACTACTATACTATACCTGTTAGTATGTAAAATATTAACAAAAAATATACATACACATATAAGTGTCATCACAAAAAAAGACGTTCAAAAGACTCAACTAAGAAATGCTAATAACATAGTATTAAGACCACCTCGCACTAACTATGGTAAAAATTATCGTATAGTAGCTTAACCGTCATTCAATCTCCAGGAGATACATAACAATACATTTTGTATTGTGTCTATATAATGACAGACGATGGGAACGAAGGCGCGCAGATATATAACAGGTTTGCTAAAGATATTAAGGAATCGCAATGCATATTTACTTTTAAAAATTTTTTTATACGTCATGTTATAAAAAACTATAATTAATAATGGTTGAATGTTAATATTGCGTAAAATAAAATATTAAAAAAAATTGTTCAAAGAGACAAACAAACAAATTTTCAATTTTATTACACACTAGATGTTTCAGCGGTTTCACCCGCGTTTATCGTTACTGCGCCGCCCCCGTGGGTCGTAGCGTGATGTTATATATCCTATAGCCTTCCTCAATAAATAGGCTATCCAACACTAAAATAATTTTTCAAATCGAACCAGTAGTTCCTGAGATTAGCGCGTTCAAACAAACAAACAAACAAACTCTTCAGCTTTATAATATTAGTATAGATAATATGTATCGGTATAGATTAAATATAAGTATATATTTATAGAATACAGTCAAACACAAATATTGTTTTAAATTATTAAACTATTAGCATCATCATAATTATAGGAAAATAAATATACAAAAATTAAAATGTCGTTTCTACCTAAGCGCACTAGAATCCTACATGTTTGTATAGTGCGATGTGCGTCTACGCTCGATGTTGTGACAGTGCGGGTCGCAGTTAAAACATTTATTATTTTGCTACCGCTTATGTGTATGCTCTCAAGTTATATTATTTTGTATTAGTATTAATTATGTTCTCATGTGTAGTGAATTGTATTATAATTCTTAATGAGAATAAATACCTAAATCCAAACCCAAAATCTGACATTTCTAACGCTTTACATTTAATATCTGTTAAAATATTCATGTATAAAATGTTAATTAACGCGCCATATCTACTTAACGTCTAAGTCAAGTCTTAGTGTAATGTTAACATTAAAAGCTTTCATCTGCTAATTTTATAAATATTAATCGAGCAACTAAACCATTCAAGTTAGCGTGCAATAAAAGATTCGAAAATAAATCTAAATAAAAGTGAAAATCTGTTAATATCATAAAAAGGACACATATATGTACAATATTAATAAAAAGTTTTTTGATACCAACATTAGCCGAATTGTTATTACTATTACTAAAGATCTCGTGTTGAAATGGCCACGAGTTCAATCTCCACCGAAACAAAACCAGATAAACATATTCTACGATAAGATAAGAAAGAAGTATTGTGTAAGAAAAGATGTATTGTCATGTTTCAGGGTAAATCAATATTATCAAAACCGCATAGATCTCAACGTCTAGCGTATTACAAAACAAAAGATCGTACGTTAAGAAAATACAAAGTAACGCTTTATCCAATCATTTATATAGATATTCGTCAGACGATTCTAGGATAGCGCTTACTTGCGTATCGTGATTTACGAACGACCTAGGATTTGGCGAAGGTCCAAAAAATAAGTTATCTTTTTATCTTTGTACGCAAGCTGCGTGTTCGGATGAGCAGTTATGTAATGTGACAAAACCGGATATATATTACGAAACTTTACGCTACAATAAGTAATATTAATGGCTTACAGACATTGTACAGTAAGAATAGATTTAAGCGTTTACTTATAATAAACACAACGTTATGTTATACATATATGTATGTATGATGTTATGGGTTTAAATATGAAGTTGTAGCTTTTATGAAGAAAATCGGTAACGTTGTGAGCCAGGAGGAGGATCCAGCTGGGCTGGGCAGCGCTTGAGAAACTACGCCGAGTCTTCTCTTCATCCATACCGCAATACTTGGAAACGAAAATTTTCAATCAGTGCGAGCTAACCGTCATGACTTACGGAGCCGAGACATGGACACTCACGGTAGGGTTGATCCACCAGTTCAAAGTCGCTCCAGCGAGCTATAGAGAGAGCTATGCTCGGAGTTTCTCTGAAGGATAGGATTCCTTACGAATACATCCGACAGAGAACCAAAGTCATCGACATAGCTCAGAGGATTAGCAAGCTGAAGTGGCAGTGGGCTGGCCATATCGCACGAAGAACCGACAACCGCTGGGGTAAGCGTGTTTTTGAGAGGAGACCGCGACTCGGCAAACGTAGTGTAGGACGCCCTCCGACCAGGTGGGATGACGATCTGCGAAAGACTGCAGGCAGATGCTGGATGCGGCAAGCTGAAGACAAAGCGCTATGGCGCTCTTTGGGGG
Source organism: Catocala sponsa (assembly GCA_963564715.1). Taxonomy (NCBI): domain Eukaryota; kingdom Metazoa; phylum Arthropoda; class Insecta; order Lepidoptera; family Erebidae; genus Catocala; species Catocala sponsa. The sequence continues at coordinate 9,062,216 of OY751345.1, read as the reverse complement.
AGGGCTATGTCCAGCAGTGGACTAATAGCCTGATGATGATGATGATTAAATCAATATTCTTTTAATAGCCGATTTAAATTCTATGTTTTGTTTTTCATGTTTCTTGTGCTATGGTCACTATGGCTAATCTTAATTTTTTTTAAATACATCCTTCTTCCACTTGAAAGAACATCGAATAACAAAGTACGGGCAGACACTATCTTGTTAATTTTATAAATATGGCCACTAATATCTGATCCTAAAAACATGACACGATATAGGTACTAATAAGTAATCCTAATCTTAACTAATATTATAAAAGCGAAAATGAGTTTGTTTGTTACCTTTTCACGCCTAAACCACGGAACCGATCATCCTGAAATTTTGCATGTACGTTGTCAGGTGTACAGAAACGGACATAGACTACCTTTCATCCCGAAAAAAATAGCTGTTTCCGCGGAAAACAACAATAACGTTCTTATGATAATAGATGGCGCCACGTGTCTTTCGAATCATGATTGAATTATATTATTACAAGCAGAGTACAACCCGAATTGATTGTCAAATTCTAAATTAACGCGAGCGAAGCCGCGTGCAAAAGCTCGTAAATATTATAAATATAAAAGCTTGTGACGAACGAAGCGTGTTTTTTTTCAATCACGTACGAACCGTTGAATGCATTTGAATGACAGACAGACCATGTTGAGAAGTACAACCCAAAATGATTTGTTTTTCGGGGTGCGTTACCAAGCCACTTATAAAATCTATAATATATCAGTGACCAAAATCATTATTTAATGGATCTCATGGTATTAAATGTGTGCTTAGTTTTGTATGTGATGATAAGGTCTTAATAACATTCAAAGCTGCCTTAGTTCATCATAATTTTTATAATTTACTCATTCACCCCCAGAACAGTTTTACAGGATAACAAAAGCACACGTTTAAATTATATTACACGTAGCAATGAATACGTTTATAAAACACGCAGCCTTTTTTATTTTATATACGCAAAAAGTGCTTTCGGACTTTGTGTTTACTATGGAAGTATAAAAGCAGAACCTAAACATACATCATACAAAACTTTTTCGTACGTTTGCAAGTAAAACTGTATACCATGTAAATTATACCTAAGTGTTTGTGTTAATGTTTTTGAATTTTATTTATGAACTATAAACGTCAATTATTGCAGTAGACGAGATTTTTATAAATAACTCTGCTGGATTTTGTACAAGACTTTAAAGAGAATAATTTTCCACAGTAGTTTTAAATATGCAGATGAAAGATAAAATAAATTTCTTGCTTTAAAACTACCGGCTTTAGACTGCGTTGACATTTTTGATTTATACATCTTTTTATGAAAAGAGTTTTATTAACATTGTTAAGAATACCTCGGTGGTACTGTGACATAAGTTAATAGATAGGTTTGCGTGGGATTATGAGGCCCCGTGTTCGATTTCTGGATATATGGGCAGAGCGTTTGTTTGTGATTGTGTTCTTCTGTTAGGAAATTCTTAGCAGGAGGTTGGATTTGTGGCCGGAAGGTGGCTCGCTTCCTCCTACGTGGAACTTAAAACCACAGCTACCGAGCAAGGCTGTAATAACCCTTCGTGGATGCAGACAATGTATGTATATAACTTTCTAAATGTAGTCTTCCTTAGAAATCACCAAAATCGATCATCATTAAATTGCGCATACAAGTTGCCAGGAGATCAGGAAAGGACATGGGGTACCTTTCATCCAAAAAAAGTACTGTTACTACCATAACCTATCCTACATTTCAGTGCGTAAAGCCGCAGGCAAATTTAGTTTATTTATAACTAAGAAAATTACCTACTTACTTATTAATTACACTACAGAAGATTCCATGAAATAGCGTTGCGTTGAATTCTGCAATGAATAGTTATTACAGATTTTGTTAATAAACCCCTGTGTAATAAAAGCCTTCATAGCAAAGCCTGCTGCAGATTTAGTATCGGAGAACATTGCAAGCATTAGTAAAAAGAGATAACTGTTAAATAATTTGCTGCCACAAATACCAAAAATAACCTTATGGACAGTAAAAATCGATAGAATGAACGAAACAAATATATTGCGAAAGTAATACCAACAATTATAGTTAAAATAAAAACTATATTAGAAGTATCTCAATAAAACTTTGCCAGAGCAACACCAGTAACTCGATACTAATATTAATAGACCATAAACTTGGATCTAAAAGAAAACTTTTCTACGAAAATAACTAGATTATTATCAGTCTACCCTAAATATAATATTTTATTAATAGAACATGTTAGAAACTATATTTAAGCCTTATCATGTATTAATTTTAAAGTAATATATTAGGTATATATAGATACCTAATATATTACTTTCAGGATTTAATACTACTTTTTGTCCTGACTATAGAATAAACTCGGCCATGGGACACGTGCCTCGGCATCGTAAATTAGGAATTTGTCTCACCGACAGCAATTAGCGTGGAACCAGTTGAACTAGAAACTATAACGAGCTGTTCACCATCTAGAATCTAGCGGGTGTGTAATTTGAATAAATTCGTTTGTAATGGTTTACCTCAAAAATTAATGAACCGATTTTAAAAATTATTTCTTCATTTGAAAACTATGTTATCACCAAGTAATTATAAATATATATTTTATTTAAAAAATGTACTGTTACTAATATAACCGAAACTAGCCTAACCTACTTTTACACGAGCGAAGCAGCGGACAAAAGCTAGTTCTATAATATGACTATGATTAGCAGCCCGTATGTTGAAACCAAACGTAGTAAGCTTCGCCCGTTTTGTCGCTAGTTCTTTATTACATGAATGTCAACTGCGACAATGAACTCAAATAAAATACACATGTATCAAAGCAGCTCTTGTTATTATTATTTTTTACATTCTAGAAAAAATTATTTCCTGTGTTAAATTTTTGGTGTAGTTTCGTTGATCAGATTCGTGGAATAAAATATACGATCTGTAAATATTCCGGCACCGTTATGTTACATATTGAATAATACATAAAAGGGTTTAAAGTCCAGATGGATAAAAATAAAACGGCAATATGAAAAAGCTTCTCCATTTTTGCTGTTGACGTGCCCCGATAGCTTCTGCCAAATGCATTGAATATTAATAACCGACGCGGGTAAGTCTGAACATAGAGCCGATTTTAATTTAGGTTTGTTCACACAATGCTACCAAGTTATTGGGTCACAAGTTTGCTCACTATCGTGATTCTAGTCGGGAACAGTGTTATTATAAATTTTACTACAATGTATAAAATATATGAAATTATCGCAAGCCCTTAACCTTAGAGCCAAACCCTGATAATCAAACGGATCGTGATATTTTTAATCATTATTATTGTTATCTATGAAGCAATATTCAGTAGCAGGCTGGAGTCGGAAAATGAACCCGGTAGAAGGTAATAGACTTTGTATATTTTTTACACGTTAATACATTTCGGCAACAAGACTTTAAAACTTGACAACTTCTAAGTACATAGTACATTGTTTCAATTGCTTATATTCAACAATATAATGCCGTTTCCAGACGTTTGTCCAATTTCCACGTTACATGTTTGTTTTTGTTTTATACACCATTTCGGATTTCGGGGCAAAGGACGCAGTTTCGCGTCAGACCGCTTTCGGCCATTATCAACACAGCGCTTAATTTGATTCCGGATATTAGTCTCGCCGTGTGTAAAAAAGCTATGTGTCTAATCCTTTGGTTATCCTTGTATGAAGTTTGGTAAGAGTGTATGAATGAATCAGGATTATAGTAAACTAGCTGTCCTGCGGGTTTACTCACGTTAATGATTAGTGCTCCACTCTCTTGGCTCGTAAGGTATTGTAATATTTTGTACCCTACAACCTTCTTAAGAACTGGGTTATCAAATGCAAATATATATTTTATCTGATTTTTAGTTCCAGAGATTAGCGCGTTTCAAACAGTTTATTACACATATTAGTATAGACGAAAGTCCGTAGGTCCTGCCTACCACTTCTGGAAACAGATGTAAATATTTATATGTCTATATGAAGTGAATATGTTTGATAGTAGCCTGCTTCCAAGACTTAAATGTAAATACCACAAGATTATTTACTTTTAATTAGGATTCTCGCACTCAAGGAAAAAAATAGACTATGAAAACATTAAAACAACGGATACAGAGATTATCTTTCTCAGTTCAATCATTTGTAAATCGCATACATTTATATTTCGTATGAAAATCTAATTTACAATACTCGGCGTTGTGATCATGGCATGACGACTTCCAGTTCCACGACAATATCTGTGCACGCACAAAATATGATATAGATGGTGAAATATCGGTGTGAAACACCTCTGCTTATCTCTTCGGATATATTCAGGCGTGAGTCTATGGGAAATATAAAATGTTTCTATGAAATCATTACTAAATACAATATGCAACGTTTAGAGTTGATGCCTCTCGTAATTAACTATTTAGTCAAACAAAACAACTATGTCTCATTTTGCCCTCTCTTCATAAGTTATGAATGCCAATTCTCGTACATAAATATATTCAAAATAGAATTCCTCTCTAGCCCAATACGTCTACGTAATAACGTCAAATGTGAACTGAAATGCAATTTAAGTTCACATTTTGACGTTTATTTTAATTTAGGCAAATAACATTTGTGATATTTATGACACTGATACTAAGTTACGAGATGATATTAAAACAATTGGCCCTCTGAGCTTACAAACAAAAATAAAACAAATTCTCGCCGCGAGCATAATTTGAAATGGAAAATTCATTGCAACTATACGAAAAACAATGTTTCCCTCTGTGATATCGTTCCATATTTTCCTATTTTTAAACTATTTATTCGTATAAACTGAATGCATTTAGCTGCCAGCACGAAAAGCATGACCTGAATTCGAATGTTTTTCAGCAATGTATTTGTCTAAAACGATATAACTGTTTTGGGCTATATGGATGCAATTATTTCATACAATCGTGGGTTCGGTCGCGTTAATATAGATTTTTTCAATAAATGACTATCGCTTGGGAGCAACGAGCAGCGATAGCTCAGTAGGGAGACCAACAGACTGCAATGCAGAGGGTCTCGGGTTCGAACCCACGTCGCGCACCTCTGACGTTCGAAAGTTATATGACTTTTCGAAATTATGTGCGTATTGATTGACAATTATCGCCTGCTCCGTGCCTCGGAGAGCACGTTAAGCCGTCGGTCCCGGCTGCCATGAACATCTATGGCAGTCGTTCTTGGGGAGTGTCGACACAAAAGATCCCACTGGGTCGAAGTGTCGCCGGTCTGTACTGACTGGCCCCCACATAAGATAAGATTGCTTGGGAGCAGTACTTTTTCTGGATCATAGCAACCTTCTGTGCTTTTTTATACCCCTGACAACTTGTATGCCAAATTTCATGATGACCGGTCGAGTATTTAACGCGTGCAAGCTTAACAAACAAACAAACTTACATTTGCCTTTATGATATTAGCTAGGATTAGGATAGGTATGTGTTTTACAGATTATTACAAATCGCCTTAGTATGCAGCGGTTGTGACTTTGACTGCTGTGCCACACCACATGTCTTGAAAAATGTATTATTGGTATCAGTCAAGAAAATTTAAGAACTCTGCCCAGTAACGATAATGTGCTCGCCCCATTGCCCCAGCCTTACATAACTGGCGAAATATGGATTTAATATAACTTTGTCTACGCCTTCAGATATACTCTCAGCTATCATAATTAACATCATCATGTAATCAGTAACTTTAAACTTGTTCTGTAACGGCCAAAGCTGTCAAAGCATCATAACATTTAAAAAACGAACCAGTAAAGCTTTCTAAAATTACAAGCACGTGGCGTTTTAATCCATCACAAAACCTTTGATATAATTTACCATAAACTTCTAGAGGAAAGTGTACACAAGTGTGAGTGGGAGTTTATACTCACACACAAATGGTTCCGCACCAACACATATTGTTGACTTGCTCCGAGTTTCTGTCGGAGTAAGTCAACAACATACTTATAGTATATATAATTTAACCGCCAATTTATATTATTCGCTGTTTTGCTTTAGTTTAATCTATAATGACTTCAAATTGACGTTGAAGATTGTATATACTATTAAAGATATTGCAATTGCTATTGTCTTTTTTATAAATGTTTCATACGTGTAGTCCACACAACAACACAAATGTTTAAAATACTCAGAAATTGGCACCTTAAACTCATTTCAATATGTCTTAAAATATTAGTTATAACAACACATATTATGTAAATATTTCAGCTGCTACCAATAATCGTTAAAAAAAGGAGAGCTCTCGAGTAAGACAGACGACGGCGCAGTTCAAAAATACCCGATGGCAACCCTCAAAAACGGAATGCTAAAATTTGTCTTGAGTTTATACGCGTCATACGAAAACAACGGTACAAATCTTGTGTATCTCATACATACGATACAAATAATATACAATAAAATAAAGACATTGGAAAACAGTAAATGGAATAAGGATAACGAAGCGGGGAAAGCGACCGATGAATTTGATTAAGTAATCAATTCATTGAATTACCTTGAGTCTGTATAAATTGAACTTGTTTTTCGTCTCTACCTTCGGGGTTTTCAAAGGAAGAAATGAGTAAACTTGTTAAAACACTGGCAGATACAAATAACATTATAATTTGCAAATAATTTCTGAAAATCTTATAGGAAATGATTTTTGGAAACCCATTAAAATTCCAAGTGTATTTGAATTATGAATTACATTACCGTTCCTATCTATCCGTAGTGATTTATTTGGCAGCACAAATTGATTATTTTAAATAAACGTGGTCGAATGCCGCAGCGGTTTATGTAATCAGCGCACCACTGCCGCTGTGTCAAGTATTGTGGTTTCAAACCCACAAGAGACAAAAAAAAAATGTTCAACAAATTGTTGTTCCTCATCTGATCTTTGTATCCATTGCTGACCTGTTTATAGTGTCAGATACATTGAAAAGAACGTGTTTTCTTAAAAATGATAACATTTGTTATCCCTACACTAAAATGAAACTTGAACACCTCAAATGTTTCTGTCATTATTCAAAGGAGACGTTACATTTTTGTATGGGACCCCGGCTACAACATTTACGTGATTAAAAATCCTAGGAAATTAACTCATAAACATATTTAAACAAAAAATATCCACATTAAAACAGTATTGAAGATGTACAAAATAAAAATCGAATATATTTGACGTTTATCTGAACAATCATGGCGGAATGTTTTGACCATACTCCATAGAGGTTATGACATAATGACATTATAATTTATAACCTATAAAGTACAAAACGCAACTGAGCTGAGTAAGACTTGATTGAATTTCGGGTATTTAAAAATTAGTCAGCGAATTGAATCGCTTCTTTATAGCGTGTTGTCACGTTTTACCACTTCTAATAGAATCCTAAGTTTATTCCAAGTATGAGCAGATATCACAAAAACCGTTAAACAAAGCCAAAGTCGTAGGGAATCAGACAGAACGAGTAAAACAAAATAACAGTGGAAGTCACGAAAATCTAAGCGCACGCGCAAACTACAATACATGACTAATGACTAAGAAATCATTGACAAGCATAATTGTCAAGTGTTAACGTCAAAATGTCATCAAGAATATTTCGTTCCGAAATGCACAGGACCTGTAAGACTGATGCGTTTCTATAAATATACGTTTATCATACCATCGTATGATAAACGTCGACGGCTTCTAAAATTATTTGTACTTATTGTAGTCGCAATATGCTGCAATGTAGGTATATATAAGTATATTTATTTTATTACTTTGTGATATTTATCTTCTATCAGTTCATCTTAAACAATTTCTGTACGCATCTAATGCTACAATCCATTGTACCGCCATATTGAATATGGTAATAACAGAAAAAATATTTTCGTCTTGTACGATCTCAATTACAAGTAAATACTTGGAATAGCATTTTTACCTGATTTCTAGTAATTTTTCCTCTTTTTTGATGTACCGTACATTTTGTAGCCGAAAATGAAACATCTCCTTTATTAAAATATGTCGATAACATATGTTTCCATAAGATCAAGTAACACCCAGTTTTCCCAGAACGATATAAACATTAGTAAACAGCAACGGCTTACGCATGTTAACTGCTGTGATTGGCTTACTAAATTAGGAACAGTCAATGATATCACTTAACATGAGTTTGATTTTGATGATTAGCTGTTCAATAACCATCCGTCAGTTTATTAGACTAACAAAACAAAATAAGTTCTAAGTGATATGATAATTAATGCCTATATTTCTGTATTCATTTATTTCTCCAGCAGACATCGGTCACTGACCTTGATGCTTGAACTATATTGAGCCACACAATCTGCCACTTAAATTTGCATGTAAATGTATTCTGCATTTGTATTTCATTAAGGTGTATTATTACAGTATTTTACAACGTCATTTGCGTCAGCCATCATATTCAAGAGTATAATACATTTGGCAAAAAGCTTATACCCACTCGGGTATAAGCTTTTTGCCAAATGCTTTGCTTTGCGAGATAAGATAAATACATAGTTCTAAACTAGTTCGTGTAGCATTTGTTTTATACAATAAAAGTTGTACAGCTCGCCTAATGATAAACGTTTTCTGTAGCTTATGATCGCTTGTAGAGAAGCTCGCTAGACTAAAAAAGTTAAAGATAGGATAAACGGCAGCAAAAGGAAAAGTAGGCATGTGAGCTCTTTCTTATCGAAAAACCCAGTACTTGGTTACATCCCTTTCGCTGGTTCTTTTTAAGAGGCACTCTCTTAGTCCCATGTGTGAGCTGGCTTATTTGTACTATCACTTAACTGCCTCCATGGCACAGCGGTAGTGAATGCGACTGCTGTGCATGAGGTCTCGGGTTCGAATCCCGGGTCGGGCCAACAAAAGTTATTGCGTTTTTCTGTTAAGAAATCTCAATAGCAGCCCGGATTTAGAAAGTTAGCGGTGTTAGACACCCCCGTGCCTTGGAAAGCACGTAAAGCCTTTGGTCTTGCGCCCGATTTCTCTCCGGTCGTGTCCGATTACCGTCCCATCGGATTATGAGAATTAGTGAACAGAGAATGCACTTGAGTTTGCGCACACACTTGTGCACTATAATATATCCTGCCCAGATGGCCAGTCTCCGTTAAAACTGGCCGCCGTTGTCGAAATTCGGTCTGGAGGACATTATTACTATTACTTAATAATGGACAACAACGGGCTTTATTTTATTTCGCATGTAATTCGAAAAAAAAGTTATTCATCTATATTTTTTTTTGTATGCATGTAGAGGCTAATATTCTCTCATAATAAGCTATAAAAATTCATGTCTTTCTCACCGACCTTTCAACCACGTTCCACGTTTGTTCTTTCGCCTTCTAGGCCGCGTACCAGAAATTTCTTATTATTAATATTCAACTTCTCGGCGGTATATCAAGATAAAATATGCACCAGATTTTAAGTTAGACATCCAGCGATAAGCAAAAATTCACTTTCAAATTCGTGCAGTAATTTTTTTTATACAAACAGACAAAAATTTGAAAAGGATTGTTATGGCTTCTATAGCTTTTATAAAGACCCTTCACATTATATTCCTCGCATATACAAAAGAAGAAACTATGCGCTCTCAATTACACTTGATCGAACAACTTTAGCTGGAAACATTTTTTGCACATACTCGTAGTATTATAATGACGTACACGTTGCTCCTTCTAAACACGTCCATCTAGTCACATGGATATAAATTAATTTAACCCTAACTTCCATACGTCGGTTAAGTAATTTGGAAATGATTCGCTGGGTACGGGCATCCAATATTCGGTGAAATTATTTGGTTGGGCAGATAATAACTTTAATGTATAAAGCATTAATTAAATAGGTGGAAAATGCTCACACTCACGAAAAGAGCTTGCGGGTATCCTTTTCGTTTAACTATAAACTCAGCTGAGTTTGCGGCTAATGAAACGTAGGAGTAGAGTCTTCTTGGTTTCAGCAATAATGGGTCCGCCCGACTTATCACTGAATATCAACGTAAAATAAGAGTATTCATCCCGTATGTTTCTTTCAGAGAGTGAAACAGACAGGCGTCAATAAACCCTATCGGTACAATTCGTTTTTTCTACTTCCATTTCTCCGCTCTGACCCATTCATCTTAGATGACAACGTGCAAGTAATGCCCACGGTGTTGAAAATATTCACCATTAGTCAGACCGTGAACTTTTTGCCCCCCAAGTGGTTTATGGCCTGCAGCGACATCAATGTGTTTCTTTGAAATTGCCTCTGTGATACCAAAATAACACGCCCATGAGTGACAATTACTGCTTACCATCAGTTAGGCTGCTGGTACATCTACCACCAGCAGCTACGCAAAATTTTCACAATTCAGAAAAAAGAAAATATCTCCACAATCTAATACAAATTGATTGTTGAGAAATAAAAGCAATGGTCTAATCCCAAGAGATATCTTCGAGTTACAATTAATGAAACTTCAATCCCGTTCGCTCTACGAAGCGAGAGTCTGAAATTATTGCCCTAATAAAAATCTCAACGAGTTTTCTGTCAAGTGACCCAAATATATATAAACAGATAAAAAGGGTTCCTTTCTCTGATTTCTAGCGCTTATCTAATTTCCGGGCGCAGTTCACTTTGGTAGAGTTAGAACAAAAGGTCGCTATAAAATGAAGGTCAGAGCTATTCCTTTGTGAGTACTAGGGAGGCTCTAAGTATTGCTTTATACTAAATATCTGACGCAGTTTATGTCTGCGGTTGTCTTATCTCACTTTATTTAATTTGCAGTAACTTTCAGCAGAACAAGGATAACCCTTGGGAAGTTATAACAGTTGTGTTGCTTCAGGGATTGCTACGACATGTTTCATAGCAATTAGAAGGCTGAATGTGGCGACAATTTAGTCGGCAATGCCATCTAAACGTTGTAACTTTGTGTTTTAAATTAACTTGCTGGTACAAATATGATTTGGACAGACTCTTATTTGTATCTTTCTATGCTTGGAATACCAGATACAATTGAAAACCTATTGTGTCTGGTCACCGGTGTACCGTTGCGACTGAATAGGTTTATACACGTTGTTATGAATTAGGATTTATTTAAAAGAATAACATCACAGATAACGTCACCAGCTACTTTAATATATATAAAGAAGAGTTGTATTTCATCTACTTTTTTTCAAATACAAATACAAATACAAATTACTTTATTTGCATAAAACAGGTTTACATGGTTGGTACATAAATTAAAGTATAAGTGCGCTGATTTATAACCCAGAATAGGTGTGCAAATTTTGAGGTAAAATGAAATTCTATAAAGGCATGCCTTGTAACAAATTATAAGTTCAAGCAATACACCAGTAATAATTGTACTATTAATAAATTAATGTCACTGGTTTTATAATAATTTAAAATGAAAGAATGTCAAAGAAATAAAAATTAGGTCATGCTAAAAGTCAAAAAGAAAATAAAAATGTCAATAGTTATTACAATACTAAATTAAATCATACATTGCAAATACATGTGCTACATTTTGTCTGATAAATAGTCATAAACATTATAATAACATTTTTCAATAAGAAGTTTTTTTAATTGCTTCTTGAATACATTTAAATTTAGATCCTTAATGTTATTTGGTAACTTATTAAATATTTTTGGAGCCATGGCAAAAACACTTTTGTGCATCAGAGTGGTGTTTGTCTTGCATAAACATAGACGGCTTTTGTCTCTTTGTGCTCGACTTGACCCATCGACTGCGAGTATAAATAAGTGCGGATTGAGTTTAACCAAAACAGCAACTTCATATATGAAGATAGATGGCAATGTCAATATATTATATTTTCTAAAATAGGGCTGACAGCTATCAGTCACTTGCAAGGAGAACATAGCCCTTAGGCAGCGTTTCTAACTTTTAAAAATAATTTCTTTATCAACAGAGTTCCCCCAGAAAATGACTCCATATCTGAGTACCGACTCTACTACGAGTTTTCGAGTACGGTTTTAAATCCCACATTATGGGGGTCAAGTCAGATACTACTGTAAATTTCGTTATGTAAAACCTAATAACACTGTTCATTCATGACACACCAATACACAACAGTTGCAGTAAATGGTCCCTAACAAATCTGATCAAACAATTTTGAGTGCCTCTCGAAGTGATTAACCTATCACATTACATTTACTGTAGTTCAGTATTATGTAAGTATTCATGTTTTGTTGATATATTGTAATACGCAGATCTGAGTTTACAATCAAATAACAGCTTATTCGAAATTGGTACCTATTTACATTTTTATTTATACCCAGCAATGATGCTTATCTGTGCTGGTTAACTTCAATACTAGTATTTGGAATCCGGTAGCTTAGTAACCTTTAACAACACACTCCTATATTAGAAATACCACAGACAAATAGCAAAAGTTGTTTTATGTGGCATCGTTAATACATCATCTTCTAACTGTAAATTATGAAAATAATAACTTGACTATTTTTTTCGAGCAGCACAATCTGAGCACCACCTATTTACATTGTTTCCTTTTTAGGCCTACACGAAACCTGCCAAAGTCCGGAGCCCAAATACTGCGGATATCGACACTGCGGCGATTAGTATTCATGAGATGAACACTAAAAGTTCAAAGCTGGTGAGGTTTTATTATCGTTCGCGGTCTTTCTTTTGACTGTGAATTAGGTTTTTTGTTGTAGCAAATTTTTGGTCGCGAACTTTTTCCCGACCTGATGAGATCTTTCCAACTTGAGTCTCTAAGGGCAAAACTGAGGTAAGCTCACCACATTTCAGCTTCAAACAGCGTCCGGTTTGGGCTTCGTCTAAAAATTTTATTTTAGTCTCTCATTGCACGATCTCATTTAAATTTATTCAAATATTTTTACATGTTAAACAAAACGTAGGAAACTCTTTAACCATTGTTAACTCGCCGTTATACGGCGTTATAGTTCCATTGAATATTTTGACATAACCATTGTGTCAAGATCCACAGATAGAGAAGTTAATCTAAATGAAACGCAGTCGAAACTCTAGGCAAGTAAAATAATACTAAATTGAATTGTAATTTAAGCACAACGCGTCAAATTCCGTATGAAGTTCTTTAATTTCAACTTGTAACATTCGCTTTAACGTTTGACAATCTATACTAATATTATAAAGCTAAAGAGTTTGTTTATTTGTTTGTTTGATTGAACACGCTAATCTCAGGAACTACTAGTTCGAATTCAAAAATTACTTTGGTGTTGGATAGCCCATTTATCGAGAAAGGCTATATAACAATACACTACGCCCAATAGAAGCGGATCACCAATGAAAAATGTTGCAAAAACGGGGAAAATTCTCTTATGTGAAGCAGACGAAATTGCACGTCAATGTCAACTCTCTACTTCCACGATCACAAATATTTAACTTGGCAACTTTTATAATAGCGTATGCAATCGCGGTACCTTTTATCCGTCTAAAAACTGTACTAGAATACTATTAGTGTTGCGAATACGTCCAATATAGGGTCATTAGGAGTGTGCTCTGCTGGTACCATTAGCTAATGTATTTAGACGCTGCTAGAATTTCTGGCCATTTGCGAAACTACCAACAAGACATATCGATTAAGTGTCTGCACATTCAATTAGAGGTTTATTCAATATTCGACATTTACACACAAATGAGCTTAGTAATAAACATAGAATATTTTCGCTACGGTATGTACTAAGAAGATAAATCTGGAAAATATATGCTCATTGAATGTATTCAAAGGACTGAATAATGTTTGAAACTTTTAAGTTGGCAAGTAAACCGGTGTAAATAGTAAGCAATTATTCTATTTTACTTTTGCATTCTCACAGAGAGAAGAGGGCTGTTATTATTACTATAGCAATTTTTAATTTAGAATCAGAATCGCATAGCTGCGGGGAAAAGGAATTAAAGATGAATAAATGAAAGCTTTCCTTTCATTCTATCTTTGATTTCTGCCATCTTTATGAATGGCAGGTATTAAAGGCTGATGAAACTCTTACTCAATAGACGAAATTAAGTAACCGCCGTGTTACTAACCTGCCGCAATTTTTGAGTAAGAGGGGTAACCCGGCTTTTTTTATAGCCTGCTAGTCCTTTGTTAACAAAACAAAATGGGTGATAACAGTGGCCTGTGCCACTGGTAAAAGGTGGGAATTTGATTTCGGTACCCAGTTCAAACAAGCTGTGAGTGGGTTTTCAGGCAATACAGAAATGGTATAAAAAAATTAAGGCAGTGTTTGGGGACTGCCGATAGAAGTGAAAACTTTAATCCTTGATGATAAACACTTCTTTATAAACCAAAATATAAACCCAAAATAATTCAAAAATGGATAGCGTTCGGTAATGATGACGTGAGTTCCATGATTTTTGTTCACCCAAAAAGTGCTCAACGCGCCTAAAGGAGTTTTCACTTCAATATTTCGGTTAAAATATTATATATCTCGGTATTTTATAGTATAATTATTTTGGTATTTTTATTTTGCTATCACAAACGTATTAAGATTCGTTAAAATATTTTATTTTATAGAATAATCACACCAACAATATAATTACACAAATCTTAGGAAAAGCTTTCTTATTTCTAAATTAATAGTTATTACACAGGTAATAGGTTTGCATAGCATAGTAAACATTTTCTAAGAGCGATTCCATGAATGTATATTTTAAAAAACATCCACTCTTACTTACATCAAGCTCGGAAATAAATAAAACCTATAGTAGTTTTATCAGGGTCAATGATTTCATAGGGAAGTAAATAAAATTCTTAAGTGTGCCTTGAATGTAATTGGCGGCGTCATAAAGGTTGTTACGACTTTTATTACTTGTTTTCTAAGAAAACATATCTCTAACATATGGTCGAGCTCTGGTATTGATAGCAATGAAAAATAAAATGCTATTAAGTTGTTTTTGTGGAATAACCTTGACTTGGTTGTTCTAGTCGTGCTTGCATCAATTTTCATAATGCTATAATACTACAGTCCATAACAATCAGGTGAAGGTTTTGTATATTGAGTATTATCTTGATTTATATAGAATCAGGCAAAAATATATTAAATGGAAGGTGAGTAGGGTCTGCTGGTGCACCAAGTGTGGGTGAACCTCACAAGGGAAAAATGTGACTCCCAAATAGTTTATCTAAATTAACTTAAATATAATTTAACCTTTCTAAATAATCTCAAAAATACATAAATCCAAGTTTTCCACATGAAGGGAATGTTCATTTTATTACCCTAAATTTTTCAAGCCGGGTAATTCTCAGCCTGGACATAACCGCAGAACAAAATGTTGAGGAACCTTTACGATAATAAGGGTGTGCAAGCTTTATTAACATGCAGAAACGATAAAATTCAAATAAGTATGTATATCCTTACACATTTTAAAGGCATGCCTAAAATAAATAACCTTAAAAACCAACCTAGAACAATAAAGGATGGCTTGTTGAAATGCTGCATGTACGTAACTCAAACAACGCGAATATGTTATTATGTTTATAACTCAACAAATACTATGCCTACCTCGGGGGCTCATGTCTACGCTACGATTTATATGAGTAGTCAACATTTAATAAGTGATTTGCAGGCATTTGCTAAATGAAACTGAATTTATTGATTTTTGATCATTATATTTAAATAAAAAAGTATTTAATCTCATTTAAAATTCCATGTTTACTTTTTCTTAAATAAACCTTTGCAGTCAAATCTTAGGATTTGCCTGCGTTAAACGTAAACGCATACCAGAATAAAAATCAATGAAACATATCCGTTCAACAGTTTATATGAGATTCAATAACAAACAACTTTACAAACTTTTAAATTTATAATACTAGAAGAAAGACTAAACCAGTTCTTGCCACATAAATGGTGAATTAATACATGCGCATCAACCTACTATAACCCTATTAATTCATGAACTGGCTCAAAAAGACTAAATTCAAAAAGAGGGCACTCTCAACTCGAATTGCCGAGTTAAGGTTTTAATAGTGAAAAGAATTTTCAAATTAATATAGGTCACGTTGCTCTCATTTCATTATGATCTCCCACTGTGGAGCAGTATCTCATTATGTATGCGGTGCTCGGTGTAGTAATTAGGGTGTTCATATTTACAAAGTTAGTTAAGGATCCTAAACTAATATGCTTTGGGCTTTCGTCTCCGGCTCTCTACGGTGCATTTATATAATCAACACTAGGTAAGTATCTGTTCAATAAAGCCTTTTCTCCATATAAAATCGTGTCAAGTTTAACAAAGGGTCGGATGTTAAGTTGGTTGTCCTAAACTTGATTTGCAGTAATCTTTTGATGTCTTTTTGGTAAAATCATTTTTTGATTTGACAACATGTCAACGATGATTCTCACTGCACCGAAATCCCCCTAAAAGTTTAGGAAGAGCTGTAGTTCCGACTTGACATTTTAGCCCCTCGTTATACGGGTACTAGCTTATTGATGGACAAGAACTCAAGCTCTCCGTCACGTAGTGGTGTTCAAATATTGGCCAATATTGTGGACTCATGCCACAACAACAGAGACAACCTATAATATATTAATACGTGAGAAGAAAACTTTGTACCCCTTAAATGAAGTGATTAAATAAAGTGTAAATTTGGTATTATTAAAGTTTAATAGGAGATGGAGTGCAGAAAGCAAACTATATTTTTTTTTTGATAAATATTTTCGAATTTGAATCTCTGGGTGACCACAAGTCTATGTCAAAAATCATACTAGCCAGTCGGTTAAAGTAACCGACTCTTTGCTGATTTGTGGAATAAAAGAAAAGCATCTGTTTAACTGTTGTAACGAATTTAACAATTTCTCGCTTGAATACCTGTGACGCCATGGAGTTGCCTGTGTTCCTACAATCAAATATACAGCCAGCGTTACTTGCAGATAAGGAATTCTAAAATAGAATTTCGACGTTAGGTTAACCCACTTTGCTGTCAGCAAAATAAACTGGATTTTGTGAAGCAAAACAGATTTATTGCTCGTCGTAGATAACTCGCCAGCCAACAGCAATTTATTTCTTAACATAAACCAGTCAGTGGTAATTAAACATCTACGCATTATAAAAAAAACCTGTATAAAAATTTATGAAGTACTGAATACAGTTTGAAAGGTTTTTGAAATAAAGGAAGTCGTAAAATACATGTATGTTGTGGCTGAATGTAAGGTGTCTAATGTGTCTATACTTGTCTAGTAGCCAACTTAATACAGTCAGCAACACATTTGCGAAATATCGTGTTTATTTTCGAAATATTAATTAAAAATATTAAATTGTTCTATCATTCGAAATAATTAGGTAGATTTTTCCTAAAATGATACGTTACATATCATCATCATTGGCCACAGCATCTGCATATAGATGATTGTTGCAAGGATTGTAGATTTAAATGGTTCTGCAGCATCTTTGGTGGCTATAAAGCCCTATCGCTGCGCGGCATTTCTTGCCACATCGGTCGCAGACGAAAAGTAAGTCGGTAGGTGGTAATCGGGCCCGTCGAAGACTTTTCTGCTTTAATTTCATGAACCAGTCTTCGGCATGCTTGAGTGTTTCGACTTTAGTAGATTTTGCATTGGCACGGTTCTCCCAATTCTCGGCATCAATACCAAAACTGACCATATCCCGCGTGCAAGAGTCTTTGAATCTTAAAATTGGTCGTCCAGTGGTTCTTTTCGCATCCGCTATTTGACCGAGCATGATTTGTCATGGTAGGCCTTCTGGGGCCATTTGGTGAACGTGACCTAGCAAGTGAAATCTTCTTTGCTTCAACATAGCAATTATGCTGGAACAGTGCATTTTGAAAGAACTACCTCATTGCTCATTTTGTCCTTCCAGATGGCTCCAAGTATAGTCCTTAGGTACCGCATGTGGAAAGCATTGATTTTGCGCTCCTATTTTGTATATGAAGTCCAAGATTAAATTAAGGACGACGTGTTAGACCTTGTCGATACCACCCGATTTCTAGGAATTACACTAGATTCAAAGCTGCAGTGGGGCTCACAAATGAGTAAATTGTCGAGTAGGCTCAGTTCTGCAGCGTATGCAGTCAGAAAAATTCGCCAACTTACTGACATAGATACTGCTAAGCTTGGTTATCATAGCTACATTTACAGTATAATGTCGCATAGTATTCTATTGTGAGTGCTGCCGACATTCAAACCATCTTCATACTGCAGAAGAAGAGAAGTTGGTTGGAGAGGTTACCTTCTTGTTCAGATTGTACCCTAATGTCGCCTTCGGTATCTCAAATCCGTTGCCTCTTTCGCCACACTACGCCATACCGAAGTCCTTTTTCTCCGTCGTAGTTGCCGTTAAGATCTTCGCCGGTACTCTGGGCAAGGGACTACAATTAAATATACAACGTGGCAGTGGTTCTCTACTCGAACTTAGCCACCCACAAACTTCGGCCTACTGAAGCGTGGAGTGCCCACCCCCGCGGCGAGGACACGTCAAGCAGGATTAACTCCGGTGGAAGACAGAGAAGGTGACTTTGACCCTCCCTCGGGAGCAAAGGAGCTGATGAGCTCGGAGGTGCACCAATTGGACACGAGCCTCGGGACTGTTGCTGCATCTTTGTCGCTGTTGAGGTACTTGGACCCATCCGCCATGTACGCGGGCTCTAGGGCAGAGCCGTGACTCTCGAAAGGCGTGTGAACTTTTTCCTGTTTCTCCATGTACTCTTTTTGTTTTTTGTCAATTTCCTTTGTCATTAACGATTCTTTCTTCGCTGCAGCTTCTTCTAAGCCTTACTAGCCTCATCTACCCTTCTCTCATCCTCGCGTCGCCGGTTTTCTGTATCGCCTACTTTTCATAGTTCCATTTTTTTCTTCTTCTTTTCTTCTCGTAGCGCCGGTATCTTCGCATCGTTTGCTGTAGTGTGAGGTGTATGTACGAGCCGTTCAGCTGACTTGAGAGAGAATAATTTCCAGTTTGGGGTATGCTGTCTGCAAAAAGGTATGCTGTCTGCTAAATCTTCCTGTTCCTTCATGTACTCTTTTTGATTTTTGTCAATTTCCTTCGTCATTAAAGGTTTTCTTTCGTTGCAGCAGCTTCTTCTAATGTCACCTTGCTGGCCCCGTCTGCCCTCCTCTGTTCCTCGCGTCGCCGCTTTTCTGTATCGCCTACTTTTCGTAGTTCCATTTTTTTCGCTCGGGCTGTTGAGCCGTTCAAGTTGCCGCAGGTTTTTGTGCGCCTGTTTCTCCTCGCGTTCCCTGCGGGCGGTCTACAACGCGGCGCACTGCGCACGTCCGGCCGCCTCGCGTGCTGCAGCTGCCGCCGCCATTTTCACCTCGATATATTATTATGCTATGTAAGATTATAAGGACAAGATATTTTGCTGTACCTTTTTTCACGTATAACGACCCTAACAAGTATCAGAAATACTTCCTTTACTACAATTAAGTACTTTTTATTTACTAACTCGAAAATGCTAATAAGTAAATTCTTTAAGGCTAATGAAGTTACTGATTCAACAACAAATCATTAATGTAGTATAATAAATCAAAACCTGAGACTAAATTTAATCTTTTGCCTTTTCATCTCGTTAATGGTTATTAAATTTAATCGACATCGAGATTTATTCAAATAATAAACCTACTTTATGCCCTTACAAAGACAGTGGATATCCAGACAAATTTATTATTCTGTATGAATCTATTGTTGTCACTTAAATAATACTTTCAATTTTATACCTAATGGTTCTTGGTGTAAAGGCGATTATATAACGCAACAGATAACACAGGTAGGGATTCGGGAAATAAAAATGTAATAAAATCTAAATAGTTACTGTGTATATTGCTGATGCGTTTTATTGTGAGCCATGATAAATTATCTAAACAGCTATTTATTTATTACTTTTACCTTTTTTATAATGGGTCCCTATCCTGTGTTATACGATTTTTTATCATTAAATTGAATATATCTAACCTCTATAAAAGAAATCTTTATAGTATCTTAAAAGTCAATCTAGATCTTAATACGTAAAGGTATTACGTATTTAAGGATTACACTGTTATTATAATAGTTGCTAAATAACTTGCAATTTAAATTGGTTATTCATTAAATATGAAAATAGGTAAATATAAAAAAACATCTAAAGTATCAGTTTATTATCATAATACTCGTATGCTTGTTGAAACTGTTAAACAAATAGCCCTTAAAAACGATAACATAAAAAATCAAGCTATTTTATTTGACGTTCTTTTTGTTTCTTCATACAAAACAACAAATTATTTCCAATATTTTATAGGTTTATAAGTTAAAGATCGAGAATCGATAATTATTACACAGCTAACCGCTTGAAAATACCAATTCGCAAAATTCTTCAATAAATGCATTTTTAACATCACTGATTTGGTCTGAGGCGCCTAAGGCAGGCAATAAGCTTCAGGTTTAAGATAAATTCCTTAGCTGCAGCCAGTGCAAATACTAGACGTTACATCGCAATCACCGGACCAGTGATCTGCAATAACATCTTGCCACAACCTCCGACGCAATCCACCGACTCCCGTACGAAGAACAATAAATTCTTAGAGGTGGCAAATTACACCTAAAATAATTTAAAAACAATCCAGATATTTTAGCAGCAGTGAGCCGCTAAAATATATCGTTTGTTCTTTTATCTTTGCAGCAACTATTAAAATTCAACTTAATTCATATAAATATTAGTTTTGAGTACGACATGTTGTATTGAGGTCCTAATTGTGACCCTGCTGAATGCATAGTTGTCATCAATATCACCACTTAAGTACATTGTCATGTGAATTAATTTCTCACGTAATAAATTTGTCGTATTTGTTTACTTTACATATAATTAAAATTGGCTTACGTACATTACGATTCAAAATGTAAAAAATACTTAAAGCAAATACCTTTTTACCATAGCTGGCGAGATGTGTGTGTGTTAAACCTATCTTTGCCGCTTTAGGTAATGAAACCAAAAGTTTTACAACAAAGTAATGTGTGTATGCAATATGAGTTATTTTAATATAATAGCTTCTTACTATCGCGTTAAATTTATGTGATAGGTCAAGTATTCCAAAAACATAATCAATATATTATGTAATATAATATAATATATGTAATGTAATATAATATATAATATATGTTACGTAAATACTCAGCACGACCGCGTTTAAAACCGTTATTTTATAAATATACATAATTTATTTTAGTCAAAGTCAAAGTACTACTGATTAAATTCGTTGCGAATTTCAAGACTGCTTGATTTTGCCCGGGGCTTCATGTCGTAAAAATTCAGTGTTTTCCATGGTTTTAACTTCTGAATCTGGCCAAATAGTTATTACAGTGGTTAAAGTGCAGATAGGAAGAATCCCATAAACAATACCTAGAAATAGAAGCACATCAATTTATTTTATATTGCATGGTGCCTTTGTCGAGTAATTGTAACTGTAGTCAATAGACAACATTCCTTAAACAGGCGGATCTCGCAATACCTGTCACGCTATACTGAAGCTGAAGTATTTGTGTCACTTACCTGCTCCATTTACTAAAACCCTACATCGGTGAATTGCAAGCACATCCAAACCTCTTTCGAATACATTACTGTATATATTCCACCGTTTTTATTCCAGAAGCTTTTGCATAATGCCGGCTATTATTACTTCCCGTAAATCCAGGCCGTTTGGGAACACACACAAAGATGCCCTGTGCACAGAACAACAATAAATTCCTAGATATGGCCGGAAACTTTTCACTTTGTGGAATAGTGAATGGTACGTCGAACAATATGCGTTGTATTTTAGTGGAACAGCACGAGGCACGATTTTAGTGAAGGCAGCCATTAGGGAGTATCGGAAGCGATGTTTCTGCTGCATGGGCATGCCATTATTGAAAGTGTGAGGTAAATGAGTGGACAGAGAATGGACATGAAGCTTATGGTATCGACACGATAGGTAGCAGAGTGGTTGATTACAAACATGTAAATCATAGATGCGCTACTACGATTTACGCTTAGGTACGACCTTTCTGGGTGTATTTGTTATCCGACACACAAAGCCAACATGTCATCTAAATTATAAATATATACTATATTTCTTTTATTTTAGGCTATATTGAAAATTGTACACTATCGTTGTCTATCTAATGTGTGAGCTCACTCTTCTTAATTTGGACGCTTTTTCGTGTGACCCAAGTAGGCTCTATGCTATGATTAAAATCTTCGGTCCATAAAAAATACTAGTCTTAACGTCTATATGCCACCTTCAGCCATGCATTCGGCATTGGCCGGTTTAATTGAAACTGAAGCTTTTATGTCCAGTTGGCCTAGTTGCCAAAAACGATCAAAAGTAATGGTGACTAGACTAGCAGCTTGCTGGTTTAAATAAATATAAAGTGCAAGCAAGCTGAACATTTCTGATAAGATGCAAGTTATATAAGCGTTGTGAATGTACCTTTGCACGAGGTGTAGTGTTCGTTTCCCGGGTTGATTAAAGAGTATTTAGATTTTATAATCGAGAAATATTATGCAGTAGCAGCATAAGATTTGAAACTGAACCTAATGGATGGTAACTGGTTGTTCATCTACTATGTGGGGCCTTAAACTGTAGGTGATGAAGTGTGGGTGTTATACAAATTTGCCTTTTTGGGGAATGTGTGGATTAAATATATTTTGGAAAATTAAATAACACTACCAAGTACTGATTGTTATGTAGATTTTCCTCTTTTCATCTTTGGCATGAAACTGGTTGGTTTTATCCCTATAATATAATAGACATTTTACCTAACCTGTCAATTGTTGGTATGCCAGACATAATAAAATTAAAAACCTATTGTGTCTGGTCGCCGGT
Source organism: Catocala sponsa (assembly GCA_963564715.1). Lineage (NCBI taxonomy): Eukaryota > Metazoa > Arthropoda > Insecta > Lepidoptera > Erebidae > Catocala > Catocala sponsa. The sequence continues at coordinate 9,039,398 of OY751345.1, read as the reverse complement.
GTGCCAATGCGATAAAATATGTTTTTAATAATACACATAATTGGAACCTATTTTATATTCTAACAATAGACAGGATAAGTGAAATTCCCCTTTTTACTATAGCGATAAAACCAAAAATATAAGACATTATAATAACTTTCAAATAAACCGAGCAATAGGTACTGCTCCCGCGGTTCGCAAAAGTTTATTTTATCAAACTCTAAAAATATAAAAACTCACCATCTATATCGAAAGATAAATAAAATAGACTTCTAAAGCTCGTAACGAATAATTACATCACTTTAACAAAATTCAATCGCTTTTCACTCGATTGATCCGATCGATGTTCAAAGTTTTAAGGAAAAAATGTTTGCAATTTCGTAGACATTTTGTCGAGATATTTCAACTAAGTGAAGAAAACTTTATAAAATTTAGTATATCACTGTCACACTCGATTGCCTTATTTAACTTGTTTGAAATTTGATATATTTATATAATAAAATATTTTCGTATATTATGATAAATTTCATCTAAACTGTACGAAATTGGAAATTATTTTACCAAGTTTTATATTTTAAGTATATCCAAAGTTACGAGTATATGTATGACGTCAATGATATGACGTATGAATTGCTGTAGCAGTGCATTGATGGACATTATTTTTTTTATTTTTTAAGCCGCATTTGTTGTGCTGCGGTAGTGTATGTGTGACTGCTGTGTGTGAGGTCACAGGTTCCCGGGATAACATAAATTTATTAAACGCTTTATATTTCTTTATACAACCAAGACGGTAAACGTCGTTTCACCAAGTGCTAAGCAGTAATTCTGGTCCATGATCGCCTAGCATGACTTTCACTGATCCTTGTATTATAGGAAAAAGAATTAAGTATAAGACTTCCAAATCAAATTGAAATGAGAGCGGCAAATATACAAAAATACAAAGAAAAGAAAGAACACCGAGATTCAGAACAAACATTTGAATCACGCAATTTTTAATAACGTACAATTATCTAACCCACTGTACTCCACGTACGGGCAGCGACAAGGCAGCTTGTATCATTCAACCACTAAATAAAGAGAATATTATACTAATACATTTCCTACATGAAGTGGATTCACACACCGTTTTATCAAATTCATTAAAATCACTTCAAAGGTTGCAGCAGATCCGCAGAGAACAGTTTCTAATCAGTTCTTGCCACACTAATCTAACTTCTAATAAGAGAAGATCACCCAACAGACCACAGTTAACACGTTACATAGTAACAAGTTCCCTAAATCATCGTGTCGTGAATAATTTCCATCCACCGATTTTCAACATCTGTCTTCACTTATGTCTTTTTTTGTATTAATAAATATTTTTACGTTAACACCTTGTTTCAGAAAGGTAGGTTACTGTTTCTATAGCGATAACTATTATAGATATACTTTTGTCTAATGTTGTATTACTAAAAACTTAATTATAGAAAGACTAATTAATAACAGGTCAAATTCAAATGTTAAGTGATTTGATTGGCTGTTGCTGATTCAGTCAAAATAGTTGATAATAAAATGTGTTCGACCGTCTGTTAACTAATTATTGTGTTGATCAGCCTGCCAGAAAACAGTGGTTTTAGTCTGTCAAACTCCTTGACAGGAATTGGTTTATGTTTTTTAGAAGACAATTTGATCTAGAAATAGGTATAACCTGTGTCAGACATACAGGTTTCCCCATAAAGTTTTTCTTCACTGATAAAAACGAGCGATAATTAATATTTAATATGCACATAACTTAAAAAAGTCAGAGGTGCGCGCCTTGGTATCGAACTCGAGACCTCTGCGTGGCAGTGCTACGGTCTTCCACAAGGCTATCGCTGCTATATAATTGCTATCTTGTAAAGACTTTGCTTTCAATTTTCTATCCTGTGCTTTCTATTGTCTTACCTCTGTAATGTCTTACAGAGGTAAGGCATTTTTTTATGTATCATCATCATCTTAGGCGAATGACGTCCACTGCTGGACATGAACCTTCCCCAAGGTTTTCCACACATACCGGTCTTGGGCCACCCGCTAGCTTATTTATAAAAAATAAAATTATATTATTCTAATATTACCAATTTTAGTTTAAAAGCTTTTGCGTATTTAACACTTAAGTCAATATTCATTAAACTAGCAGAGTATCGTATAAAATCTCATAAATAGGTGGCATAATATACAAAGCTTTTTTATGCATAGGTACTAACATCTAGTGACGTAATACATCAACGTCGTGACGTCATAAGATTTATGACGTAGACTCATCTCGACATCATGCTATAACGCTGTTTGTTACAACTATATAGCTCGGGTAAAACTGTTTATACGCGTCTGATATGAGTTCTGCCCTTAACATAACGGGTGTGCTATTTTATGCTTCTAATCCTTTGACCGATTGATGCGCAATGTTAAATTTCATAGACCATATAAATTATAATAACATGCGTTTATCGTCGAAGGTTTAAGCAAGATGTATTACCTCCACATTCTGCCAACTATGATGATGATTTTAATTCCAACATTATATACGGTACAGTTTCAGACTCCGTGGTGCTACTGAGAACTTCATGACAGAAAAGGCCATTACGCTTTGGCCGACCAGGATACCGTTTTATCGCGATAATAGCTAACCAGGCCTTAAAAAATAACTCTTATGTTGCGACCTTCAGGTAAGTAGGGTTTGTCAGTTCCTCGCGTAGACGGCGCTGTGAATCCTTTTTTGGCAGGTTAGTCAACGCCCAAGTGACCTACCTATCTTGCGTTACACAGTTCCATAAATTATTTATTACTAGCAAATAACAAATTTTAGTGGTCTTGTTAACCCACCTACATTGCTTGTATAAGAAAGGGTTCACGTTAGTAGCGGCCCATTTCCCACCCATTTTAACCATAGATATTAACATTGCATTGGAACCCATGACCTCTCATTCGTAAATCTAATGCCTTATTCTCTGGGCTATCGCTGATAATTAATCCATGTGTGTATATAGCTAACTAGAAGCTAAATTATTTGGTAATAGTATAAATAAGCCAACATACCTGGGAAAGGACATCTCCCTTACAAGAAACCGGAGTTACAGTAATAGTAACATTGTTACTGCGTTTTGCCTGGTGAGTAAAAATTCAGGAACCCCACATATTTATCTCTCTTATACATTTTCTTACATCCTAAGGTAGGATTGCTTGCACTTGCAGTGACTGAAATACACTATGGTTAACACTGTCTTAACGATGTTTAGTCTAAATGTAAGAGGGTTATATAAAGGCTATTCCAGAGCAGGTACTATCTTCGTTAGCCTAAATCAACTCAAATACATATATCTATACAGCAGGTAACTAGACAAGCTTGTTTGGCTGCGGTATTCTTTAGGGCACTTACCGAGTCGGGCTATATAATAAGTTGCATTGCATAATTTGTTTCCTCCTTCCTCATTCAATCATCGGACCACCAGCCAAACAGACCTGTGTCACAGGTATATGGTGGATATATACACGAAACTCATTAGCAATTTCGTTCTGGGCAAGCGTGCTTCATCATCGACCACATCGTAGTTTAATATCAGGTGATCGTGCTCAAACTGAAGCCTAAGCAGCAAAGACTTCACGTGCTCTACCCATCTTAATGGAGTAGGGAATAATAAGGTTACGCAAAAAAATGTCGGCATATATGAAGAGAAGGAAATATTAGGGTGCCATATTCTATGAATGATAATTGGAGCCTATTACTAAGCCTTCGCCGTCCGTCTGTCTGTTGAATTAAAAAAATCATAAATCAATAGTATTTTTATTTACGTAGGTCATAAAGTAATATTTATGAATGTCAAAGCCACACTTATTAATATGAATTTACATTTAGCTGTTGCCATGATCAGCAAAGCAAGAGCGTAGAACCAATGAGAAGACTTTTAAATGGCTCTATGTTGTTTTATCACCGGTAGTCTATGTTTGTCATAACACCGCCACCATATTGAATACAAGATCGACATAAAGTGGAACGGGCTCATCTATACCTATATTTTTATTATAATTGACTACAAATAATATTTTTATGGTGCAATCATTTTAAAAGGTTTCATTTTTATCTGTCGTGAAATATAACGAGTTTCAATTAAGTGTAAGTTTTATAGCTGAAATGATGACGGCGGTTGTAGCACTTGTAGCGCTTTTATTTCATTGTTATAATGTTCGTTTTGTAATGTTACGTGATGTTATTTGTGCTTGTACACGAAGTAAGAAGCTGGTGCGGATTACATGCGCAAGCTATTCGTGCAGGCTAACTACTACCACGGGCTTCATGCCAAGCTACTTGTACGAGCTACATGCTCGAGGTAATAGTATAGGTATCTTGCGCAGATAAGCTACACAATGCATACAAAAAGCATATGAGTTACCACCGCTATGCTTAAATATCATAAACATGATATCTATGTACTACGTTGTTAAAACACAACTATGATACAAATATCTCCCTATCCCTGTACCTATCCCAGTCTAATAACTTTATAAGTAAGTAAGATTTCAAACACGACCGCGATGGTTCGATTACTTTTCTACAGCCAGAGAAGACAAATGCAGTGCTCGTCTATTGATATATATATCGTATATATTTCAAAGTACTCATTATCTAGTGATAAGTTTGTCCCTTTCTCAAATTGTCGACACATTAGTTAACCAATCCTGGGACTAAAGTCCATTCATGAATCAATGGATATTAGTCCCAGGATTGGTTGTATTCGTAAAGTCGTGTCGGGCACAGCGACGAAACCTACTCTATTGTTCATAGTACATCGGAGTGGTTTTAATAAAAGCAAGAAAAGTGAATAATGTCAGCTGTGTATGGTAGCAAGTTATCTTTTTTATTTTGATCAATCTTAAATATTTGAATTCCATCGTATAATAGCTCCATATTAGTCCACGTCAGTCCGCTCATAGAATATTAATCTATGGTAAATGAAGATAAACCTCCCACCTGCCCCTGCCCTCAGCAGGCGCAATTATCTTCATGTATAGCAATTCTCAGTAACAGTACAAAGTCAGTTACACGACAAATCACTTGCGCCGTTACATGAAACATAAAATATAGACTTTTCAGTTGTATGTTACCTACGTTTGATATGATATATGATCTACATAAATTAAGTTACAGCAATATTATGACGCTTTTTAATTTGGTAGTTTTATTTTTCTCTTTATTTAATATTTCTTGTAAATAATTTGTGTATATATTATATTAATTATTTATTTATTTGATGTGCAATAAATAAAGTACAGCATTTGTTTAACCCAAACAAAAACGTTACAGTATAGTTATACTATATTAAAATATTGTTGGATATTTAACTGATTCACCTATTTAACCGTTCGTACAACCTATATAAGGCAGCTCTCAGCGGATAGTCGGCCACTTTTTGTCGACAACCGTCTAACGTGTAATATTGTGTATCTGCGCTGTAAATTTAACTGTTCGAATACTTACATAAAAGATGATTGAATTAATTTGCCGTTTAAAGTAAAGTTGTGTTAACATTTGGGATTTTTGAGTAATAAATTTTTTTTTTATTGTGTTAATGTTTAATTTATAAGAATATAATTATATTCTACGCTATCGAACTTAATACTTGCAAACAATAAAACAAGACACAAGACATCAAGGCCTGCCTAGCGACAGACCATCAACTAACTTAGCAAGCACTAGCCCGAGATATAACGCGGTGACGGCATCCAAGATGCGTTTATCTGGCACAACTTCCCAAGTGAACAAACTTTGTGTGAAACTAATAAAACAGTGAGTTCCTCTACACGTTGTTAATTAAAGTTAATATTAGACGCAGTCAGCTCATCGACCGCGGACCTGAGCTGGCTTGCATAAGCAATTATTAGTTCTAACACATTTCGTCGAGCGAAAAGCTGACTAGAGAAAGTAGTATTACTAGAGCTTACATGTTTCTGTTTTAGTTTCGATTATTCGATGCATCGTTAAGTTACGTGGGAAAAGCTTTTGCGGTCAATCATAAGGCTTTTCTTTTTTTACTAGGCCTAGGTCAAGTGATATTAAACTTTTCTGTTATGAAGCACGGAGTCTAAAAATATACCTGCACATGCAGGAGGATGGCATAATAAGCTATTGCCGTCAACTAGGTATATCTTACCCACCGAGTATTTAACCCTGCGTAACAGAGGACAAATTCTCTGTAACGTAAGACTTGAAATATGAATGTTACAGAACACATCGCGTATCTATGTTTGTATGATAATAAGCTTTCAAGCATGCACTAATGATGTGGCGTACGTAAGCATAATATTTGTATGCGGACATGCTTTTTCCAGTTTCTGCTCATATTATGACACACAATGAATTAAAAAAATAACTCCAAGTGCATTGTTCCCGTAGATCCTCCATCAGCATGCATATATCGCTTGCGCGACATCGTGGCTCATTCATTACAGAAACAATAAAACGGATGTAAATGCTGTGCCAGCCACGTGACGTACTCATTGTGTAGCGTTCTGCGCGTGGATTTAAAACATTCCAGTTTAAATAAAGAACATTCTTCTTTTTCTTTTAAAACGAACTGATGTTATTTTATGTATACAAGTGGTCGCATAGTAAGTAGTTGAAATTCGAACGTATTTTATTGCGTTTTAAATTCATTTTTAATATAAAGTGCAGCTTTCTGCTCTTCGTATTCATATAAACTGTAACTATGCCAAATCTAACATTCCTCCACTTGCGCAATATTTTTACAAAGGGATACAAAGTTTTCTGTTCATATATTAATATATAGATTGCAGTAGGCGGATGATCCGTGGGCTGTATCGAAAGGCCTTTGTAAATGTTAAAACAACGACAACAAACAACATCTAAACTTGTAACAACTATTTGTGTAATATTATGCAACATATTTTATCCCATATGCTAATCGTACCTGCACCATTGCTTTAATTTACCATTTTAATATCTATTTTTACATGTAGGTATGAATTGGATTTAAAGTAATCCTTATCTTTGTTCATATTTTAAATGCTAATGTGTATTTATCGGTTTATCTTTTTTCCATGTACCAACGACGATGCAACGCAACGCATAATGACATTTAATGCGCGTAAGAGTAACATAGATCCTTTTTATTGCGAAAATAAGCACGATCTCTCTGGGATCAATGTTTGGAAGGACCTAATGCGCTTGTAAAAGTTAGCTTATGAAATTTTTAGTTAACTTCAAACAAGACTCATTTCTGCCCACGGTTTCGCTTCCATGAATCCTGCGAGCCGGTTACTGTGATAAAAGTATCTTACGGATTAATAAAAGATATATTGTCTACCTGCGTTTCATCCAAATCAGTTTACGTATGAGCTAGCAACAAACATGCAAACATATTCACAAAGTTTCACATTTATAATATCACTAGAATACGTTTAGCATCATCATCAGCTGATATAATCGCATTTTAAAACCCTTCATAAGTTCCTACATTTGGTGGTGGTTTGGTTTGGTTCAGCAACTAGTTTTAGCAACTGTTTATTTTATAATATAGCCTATAATGTTTTTAAATTTAAACTTCATAACCAACGAAAAACGACAACAGTTTCAGTGGCTTGGTTTCTATTTATAAATATTGAATCTGGATTGAAGAATGGCATCTAAAGTTTGAGTTTAAGAATTATAAAATGTCACGTGTTTTTATGATTATTATGAAACAAACGATATAATGGGCAATACAATAGCCTTATTGATTCCACATACCGGTGTAAAACTTTTCCCTAACTAGGAATCGTACTTGGGAACGGACAGCTGACGCGAATAATCTAATAATATAATCGGCTAATTTGTGTGCTGTATTAAACGGTATGTATTTGATACGTACCTAATTTGTATTGATTTTCTTGTGTTTTTCTGTGCATTGATTTCTCGGATGGTGTAGGTTTAGTGGTACCTCGCTACCACGCTGCGCTGAATGTTCTATTTAGACAAAAATTGAGTGATGCCTCAGTATCTTCAACGATCTTTTGTATATTTCAAATGAACAGCTGAGACAGCTTTGTAAACTAATATCTTAACCCGATTCCTGTTTTAAGGAGATCTAAAAAGTATTAACAAGCTCCGTTCCGCATACAAAACTGATAATATAAAGGTCTAAACATAAAAAGGTGTTGGAAGCCTTTCAACTCGTCTACAAAGCTATCTCTATACAATTCTGGTCAATCCTTTGTACCTCAGTATTGCATCGAAATTTCTCGTTTCCAAAAAGCAAGCTTCATTTCGAATTCCACACAAGAAGGCTTTTGTGGCTATCAACTCAGGATTTTACAGGATTACTGCAGACGTTAATGCTGTTTTCCAATTATAAAACAAACTTTGTTTAAAAATAGAACTGTTTGTAAAATCGATGTAAACGTAATTTATAAAAAAGAGTCGCGACTAGGATCGATATCTCTACGCGCCCTCTGAGGCACAAGATAGTGCAACTTTAATGGCCAATCACTTATCTAAGGACTTGACCGCAGCACAGAAGAAAAGGTGTCAGTGGCTAAATGAGATAAGTTTTCGGATCATTCCGTATGCACGGTTTCCACTGCGTCGCGGGACTTTCATGCTCCAACATTATACACATATATATTTCAAAAGGGCTACACCACAGTGAAATCTATACCTCGATATAGATTATGCAAATTGTTTTGGGGTTGCTTCTCCCCAATGTCTCCGAAATCGGAAAACAATATCATTTGATCTTACCAGATGATCCCAGGTTAACCTAAAATGTCTATATGAGGCACGAATATTCAGGTCGTTTATTCTTAAGCATAATAATATGCAGCACTGCACATTTTTTCGAGTCTTAATATGAATTGAATGTAATCGAATAATATCGATTGTTATACGAATGCTTTAGTTATTGATTGATTATGTATTAGCAATATAAAAACTATTGTAGAGTTGAAAAAACAATATATGACCTCAAGTGATTTACTATCATAAGATTTTAAGATAATCACACGAATAATATCGATTGTTATTCGAATGAATTCTTTAGTTGTTGACAGATTACTTATGATTAAATATGAAACGTAGTATATGACTTGATAGCTAATACATATATAGAAAGAAAGATATTCAATATTAAACGCTTCACTGTCATAATATGATTTAACTTGTCTAGTTTTAGAATAGCAGACATAATTAAAAACCTATTGCGTCTAGCTACGGGTGTGCCTCTGCGACTCAATAGGTTAAAATAATTTCCAAAGTATTTAATGCTGTTCTTTTCTTGTTTTTCTTGTTTTTCTTTTAAAAGTCATCAAACTCAAGGTTTTAAGGCCCCATATTGCGGAGGACTTTACAAGCATACACTTAACGGATACAAAGTACGTAAGTAATTAGATAAAATTATTTGCGATATTTGCCAAATTTACGAATAAAATAATCTTTAAATAACTAGACTTAGTACCATATCGCCAGAAAAATTGCAGCAATACTTTCAGATGTTCCGAATTCTGAAAAACGTAACTTACGTAAAATAATGCGTACAATGTTCGAGGGCTGGCGGTGCCATATATTTTGTTCTTTACAACACGAGGGCTCCGCTTATAAAAATGTAATAAACATCGTCAGAAACTCATGTTACCTACATAACAAATCCATATGGCAAAGTATTTTTGTTTGTTACTTCTTTACTGTTTTTTTTATAGATGTACTACATTTTACTTGATATATTGTATCTTAGATAGATACAAAAAACATATTTCATTACAACAATTGTAATCTGCTAAAAGCGTAGAATAATATAAAAGATAATTATACATTGAAATTAAACAAACTTTATCCGTAGTCTCTGCCTACCCCTCAGGAAAACAGGCGTTTATCTATGTATGTATATATACCGACTTTAACGCGTTTTTTATCTTTTATAAAACACTATTATTACATAATTTTGAAACTTTAAACTACTATTGTTAAACACTTTTACTAGGTATTGTATACTTCTAAATAATCTATTTAAATTATAAAACTATTTAGATTTAATTTTACAATTTCCCCGACGTTTCGGTTGCTTTTCAGCAGCCATGTTCACGGGGAGACTAAAATGGTGGTTGTATCAATGTTCTAAGAGTAGTTATTTCAAAGTACCCGAACATAATCTAATAATTGATGTTTCTATTTACGCAGAATGAGCTCAAAGTATCATGAAGTCTGGCTGTGTTTTGCTTCTAGTTGGGTTTGACTATTTGAATTACTGGATCCGAAGCTGGTTGTACATTCCAACCATAGAAGATGGTGGAAAGTATGAAATTAAATCTATTTAGATTTATTTTAGTTTTATAATTTAAATAGCTTAAATAGAAGTAAACAGTAACTAGTAAAAGTGTTTAACAAAAGTAGTTCAAGTTTCAAAATTATATAATAATAGTGTTTTATAAAAGATAAAAAACGCGATAAAACCCGTATAAAGTTATAAAGTTTGTTTAATTTCAATGTATAACATTCGCGTAAACGTAAGACAATATTAACAATTATGCAGTTATTGTATTAAAATAAAAGTTCCTTAAACATTATATCTACATATATATATATATATATATATATACAGATTTAGCATCTGTATGTTTCATTCCGCAGAACTCGAAAAGTACTCGTTTGACTAAAACTTTTTACGACGTTGTATAAAATCAGCCCTATGTTGCGCTGTCCCACTGCTGAACACAGGCGTCATCTCAGTGTGATTACGTCATACTCCACCACGTTGGCTCAGTGCGGGTTAGTGGACTTCAGATATCTTCGAGAACATTACTGAGAACTCTCAGACATTGTTTTCCGTCATCGTTAAAGCGAGCGATAATTAAATATTTTAATAAAAGGTTGGAGATGCGTGCCTTGGGATCGAACTCGAGATCTTTACGTGGCAGTCCAACGGTCTTCCGCTAGGTTATCACTGCTTCCAAAACGTTGCACTTATATAGAAGTGTGTTTTTATATACATTTTACTCACGGGAACGTTAAATAAAGAGTGGCAGGAGTTACGCAAGCTACTTGGTCGTTAACGCGATACTACAGCCGCGTTAATGCTTGAATGTATGACTCGCCTTGCGTACACTTGTACGCAATGGCTATGATACTTATATCTACTTAGATATAAGTATCATAGCCAGATAAAACATGTGCAGTTATTTCTCTCAATCATAAGTACATATATATTAATACTGTAATTATTCTTCATTTGAATATCTGTAAAGTCATACAGAAGCCGAATCAAACTAAAAATTTCTTGAGATAAAGATCATATAAACCAAGTCGCTTTAAAAAACAACAATAGTATGTATTAGACCTACACATAACTAACGAAATTTATGTATTATTAAACCTAAATTTCGTGAGCTGTACCTTTGGGGAGTCAAAGGTTGTGTTAAGATTTAATTTTAAGACTGGAAGTTTTAGTGTCTAATTCGGGTACCAGTTAAACCTATTAAGTTCTCGGCTCAACCTGCACGGGCTTTACTTAATATTTCAAATGTTTAATTATTTATGTACATGGGTGTGTGCGTGTATTCTCTGTGGGCTTCTTCAAGTTATTACATACGCATACATCACCGTTTTGATGCTACGTTACCTATTTGATTACTTAGAGCGTTCAACAGACTACATATTGTATGAGCTACACTTATTTGACTTTAATAAAACATTTGGTTGACTTATTTGAATGTTTTTTTATAATAATGATCAATTAATTTAAACATGTATTTTATAGTGGGTAGGTACTTATAGGTACCTTGCTTTCACAATAATTCAATGAAGCGCCAATTATTCAAAGTCATCAGAGCAATTATTGCCGGGGCAGGTAATATTGCTGAGTTTTTCTTTTTTAAGTTCTTAGCAGCAGTTCTTAGTTCATTTACCGTCTTCTATTACAAGGTGCAATTAGGCACAAGCCTATTTAGGCTTAAAGCTTATCCTAACACCTTCTGATATAGGGTATCGTCGTGGGTGAGACTATATATGTATGATTGCATTGTTATCCTACCAATAGTACCGAAACAAAAGAATAAAAATTCTCTACATCGAATATCCCACGATAGCGTCACCATAAAAATAAAAATATTTATTTGTTTTACTCAAACTCTACATATATCAGAATCTGGCCTATAATACCTCCAGTGTAAATACTTCATTGTCTTATTTTTCACCTTATTGATTTATAGCAATATAAAACATTTTAAACAATATAGTGAGTCAAGTTAAACAATTATTCAAAATTACGGCTTTTACGGCCGACTTTGTTTTCCTTTCGGATTTTACATAACTTTTGTTTTTATTACTTACTGTTAAAGTAAAAGTAGTAACAATGTTAGCAGTATATCACGCATTCTATATGTTTTATCCGTCTGTTGCTTTACAAAATAAAATCTAAAACTAAATATCACACAAAATCTCTTTATCTAATAATGCTTGAACTCTACAATTCTTTCATGTTTACAATCGATCAAGAAGCACGTGCATGACATCACTAATAATCGACTAACAGCATGATCGTAGCACAGCAGTAGCATCCGCTTTTTCTCGAGATTACCAAAGCAAGGAGTCCCCACTATTTGATTACAGTAATCGATTTAAATACGCTCTTACGTGCTTCAAAATTATGCAGATTAATAGAAATAGAAATATATTTAAGTGCCCTTATCCACTAGTTTAAGCCTACATTACAAGCCCAGCAGATTACCTCAGTAACGCTTAGTTCAGTCCAAACCCAAATCACAAAATAAATGTAACTTTTATGATTTGGGACCGATATAATCCGACGGACTTCCATTTAAGCCAGTATCCGATGTTCTAACGAGAACCGATTTAAAATAGAAACCACTGGATTATACTAGTTTCCATATTCGTAAATTACCCTCTCGTAACGCAAAAACTCGTTGCGGCTGAAAACGTTATCATAAATCACTAGTTATAGAAAATAAATATTAGTTTAGTGGAGCTAGTCCATTATTTTCGTAGTTACGTTCGGAGGGGCTCGCGATTATTCCGCAGTGCGGTACAGCTGTGGTTATAGTGCTTCGTAATTATACTGTCATGATACTATTTATTACTCGCAACTATTACAATACGGAACAAGAGCGCTGTAAACTCTAAATGATCCTATTTCTGCAATGTATAAATGTTTTTATAAAATAAATTTGAGTAGTAGAGCCTCGCTGATTTCAGTATGAATGGGCAGGCTCGACCGGGGAAGGACTACCCTCTCACAGAATATGAACGTGGAATAGCAGTAGTCCTACTGTTGTGTTTCGTTCGGTGAGTGAGAGTACCGGAGACCCAATCACCCCCATCCCGCTCCCTTTGCTTCCCACGTCCTTTCCTAAAGGGTCGGCAACGCGCAAGTGATGCCTCTGGTGTTGCAGGCGTCCATAGGCTACGGTGACCACTTACCATCGGGTTGGCCGTATGCTTGTTTGCCACCTTAGATGTATAAAAAAAAAGGTTTTATTAACAATAAAAATTGTCCATGTCCAATGGTCCAACCACTTGTCACATTCAATAAGGTTTAAAATGTACACATACACTAATACCTACATTTAGTAAAATGTTTATTTATTAGGTATAAGTATTAATTTACAATAAATGAATAAGTATCTGAATTTCCATTTGCGTAAGTTGCTAGATTAAGTCAAGCTAGGACCAAACTCCTGCCAGACATTCACCGTAACTATGTATTATAAAATCACCTTTTATTTTCAATTTTTCTAAAGCACAACTCATAGCTCAAGCTGTTGCAGCCATTATATACAGTTCCAAAACATATCGAGGTACAGTATCATAGAAGCATAGACTGCTAGTTAACTTGTAGCTTCATATTGTAGCATTTATCGCCCTCTAACCAATCCCTGCTCACATTCACAGCCTTGATCGTCCCGTCTACACCATGAATGTAAAAAAGAAAACGCCTTAATAGCAAAAGTACTTTACACACACTGTGTCACTTACAGATGATTAAACTCTCACCTTACAACAGAAGAGAAGCGTATATTTACACATTTTAGAAACCGATATCAAACATACATAGACTCGCGTCTCTTTCTTGTGGAGGTAGGCAGAGATTCCGATTTTCCATTCGCTATGAAACTAGCATATCTCTCTTACTTTAATTACTCTCAGTTAATATTATCTTCTGTTTACGCGAATGTTATTAATTGAAATTAAACTACTATATACGGATTTTATCGCGTTGTTTATTTGACACTTTATTACAAAATTTTGTAATAAAGTGTCAAATAAACAACGCGATAAAATCCGTATATAGTAGTTTAATTTCAATTACTCTCATTTCTTAAAACATTATTATTGCGTACGCGTGAACAGGAAATACCTATAAACTCTGTAACCCGCTGTATCGTTCTCTCCCACGCAATAACAATGTTGCAAAAGATTTTTAAATTACTTATTCTGTTTTTTTTATAAAAGTAAAACAAGCAAATCAAATATTTGAACGTTCTAGACGACCATTGTATAAAATACCATTATTTTTGAGTTAAAGTATAAAATATTTAAGTAGCTTATGTGTCTTTTTGAGAATATTTTTTTTAAACCAACCCCAAATCTCCTCGCTAAGCCACGCAACTTGTTGGCGTACGCTCGTTAACAATTAATATTTTTGTCACGCGCTGTCACACCGTAACTACTCGACCTACTGTCTTGTAATTACGGGCACACGTTGTCAGGAGGACACAAAAACGACATAGGGTACCTTTCATCCAGAAAAAAAAATCTGTTTCCGAGGGATATAAATTTATTGACAAAATCTACAATAACGCAAGCGACGCGTTAATGTACATTTTTCACTAACACAAAAGCATATATAGCCACTGGTCAGTTTATTTATTGATACTAATCAATTCAAAATATCTTTACTAAATAGGTCACAAAGTGTCACTTATAAAAGTGAAAGTACCACTGAACCTGCATTTAGCGCAATAAAAGTGGCGAAACGACCACATAATCTACTATGCCATTCGCACAATCCTACTCTCTACGACTTATCCAGTTTATAAAATATTATAGCGTTCCCACACCCAACCTTTTGGTTAGATAGTTAGAGCCGCTGTACCTTTCAGTGCCCGGTAGCACCTTCCAGGACCAGTTATAGACAGGTCTTGTCCTCAAATCCAGAAATCCGGTCCTCGTTATAGCGAGCTACCTCGTGACCAAGTGGCACTACCTATTGTCCAGATAGGTACTGGAGCAATAAACTCTCACATCACTGGTATGGTACCGGAGCTGTATAAGGCACACTCACCTCCTGACGTATATGCATACGTCTACCCCATAGAAATATACTTGTTTATTATATCTATGGTCTACTCAAATAGGCCTACAAGCCGGGTAAGACTTGAGTCACTCCAGCTATGACTCTTACTTGCTGAGCAGGCAAGCGCCCGAGGTGCGTTGTGGCAGGTTTAACGCCGCCACTTCGCTAAAGGCAACTCCGTGCCTCGCGCATACCGACTGGTACGCACATGAGTGCGACGCTTACCGAGCAACAAACATTGCCTTGCTCTTCGGCTAACCACATAACCACTGTGAGTCTAAACCTCAACGTCAGGTACCGCGCAATCTAATCAGCGGCCCATAGAACACGTCTATCGAGGCGCAGTGGGCTAACCTGATCCCGTAGTAACCTAAGGGGAGACCCGTAGTTCTCCCCTCGGAACCCCATGTACTCGGATCCTGAAGCTATCTTCCCTATGGATACGCCATTCGCACAGTCAATAAATTATTAGATTTATACAAAACTGTAGTATTAACGTCGACTTCATTAAGCTAGCTTCGTTCAGGCTAGATATGGTGAAAAGCGGTAGCGCTTTTGAAATGAAACTATTTGTGGTTATTCATTGAGTGTTCACTCAATGATTAACCGCAAATAGGAACACATTTCAGTTCCGAATTCAAATACACGTTGCACTATTGACATATTACTTTGGCCTCCTTCACCCTAACCTTTTGAGCCACAGCGGCACACCAACGGCCAGACACGATAGGTTTTAATTATGTCTGGCATTTTAAGTAATAGTCTAAAGTAAGCGTCGCGTAGCGATTGCTATAACGTTTAACAAAATTAGCAGCATATACGCTCTGAATACGTTTATCAAACACATATGCTACCGCCAAGCTTTTTTTTTTTATCGTTGCTTGTCTAAGTTACTACACTCTGTCTTATAAGAAGCAGCCTCCTAGGTCATGAGCAGAGCCCTCCATAATACGTCCTTATTACAACTGAAGTGGTGCCAAGGTTTTGTTTGACGGCCTGCTGAGGTGCTTTTCCACGCCCGCTTGAAAGCCCCAGGATCGAAGGAAAAAGGGAACACGTTTTTCGGCAGAGAATTCTAATTTGTTTAGTTATAGGCAAAGATATGAGGAGCTGAACTTTTTGGTACGCGCTCTAATCGGCTCTACCGTATAAGGTCGACACCTTAGCCTAGCACATGTTGTTGAAAGGAGAGGGTGGTGCTAGTATGAAAGAGTTCTTCAAGTGCCCACAACACATGACTCTTATGCAACAAGAGGTAATCAGGTATATGGAAATCAGGTGGATATGTAAGGTATCTCATTTCATAAAACACTAACCACTACACTAATATTCTTTAAGTTGTTTCGCTAGCAAGGTAACGTATGTATAAAAAGTTGTATACCTATCCAACTAGATTTTGGCCGTGGCTTCGCTCGCGTTAACCTAGACATAGACATAGATATATATATATATATATATATATATATATATATATATATATATATATATATATATATATATATATATATATATATATATATATATATATATATATATATATATATATATATATATATATATTGCATAAAACTGTGTGTACAATAGTGTTACATAATATTAGAATCAAGATTTTATATCTAGATTTTATCAATAAATTTCTGTTCCTTGGGAACAGTACTTTGTTTCTGGATAAAGGTAAAAGGTACCCTATGACTATTTCTGTAACCTTGGCAACGAGTTAAAAATTCATGATGATCGGTCGAGTAGTTAAGACATGAAAACGTAACCATCAAATAAACTCACATTCGCATTTTTAAGATTAGTTAGTATATAAGTTAGGATTGTTTTTTATAAATCACTCTACTCTTATTTTGTGTGTTTTTGCCACCAAGGCAGTGTCTGTATAAGATTTTGTACATACATATATATACAATTATCTCACACACTTTTCAGAATTCTATTCAATGTTTTCTTTTAAAAACACACTGATGACGATTCATAGTACCTACTCATGATCAGTTATAATTATGTACGCCTCGGGTCTGAAGGATTATATAACGTACGCGAGTACATTGTAATGATAATAAGGATCACAAAGTTGGAAAGGCCTGAAGTTCTTCAAACAATGCGCGGCGTAAGTATGTTGGCTTTGACTTGAACAAACTTGACTTATCATCAAGAGTCGTAGACGAAATTTCCTCAGCCACATAGTAAAGTTTGAGTTACGTTTAGCTATATAAATACTTCCATTAAGCATGTATGTGCCCGCTGGGTACGTTGCCACTCGAGAGCATTTTCAAATAAATATTCATTGTTCTATGTATAGGTACAACAAATTTAATTATAAATATAAATATCTAATAAAAAGTCAATGTTGAACAAGACTAATAATTTAAAGTGGACGGCTTTCTATACAAATCAAACTGGCTTTTATATGTATAATCCATGTTACAGACGTTCTAATTTATCTCCAGTAGGACCTCTTTTATCGATCCCCAGCTTAAGTATATTATTTATTATACATTCTATGATTTCAAATCTTTTATTATTAACCTTTACATACTAACTGACTAACACAAATTATTTAGTCAAGATATAAAAAGGTTCTAGAAATTCAAAAGTATACATATATTCTCTAAATAGAAAGAGAAACTCGCTTAAATAAAAAATATTATTATGTTTTTGTTTAGTTCATAATTCAAATTAAATAAAGCCAAGTTTTGACTGTAAACTATTGTTAATTGTACTGTTAAACAATGTTTTTATTTTAGATTTACTTGGTTCCTTATAATATACATACGTATCAAACCATTTCCAATATACGTATCTCTTCTCCCTAGCCTTTATTATTCCCAAGTTACTTGGGGTCGGCTTTCTAGTCTAAACGGATTTGACTGGATATGACGACTGCCATCTGACCTCCGCAACCCGAAGGCAAACGATACCCTAAGGCTCGACCAGTATCAGGATATGAGAGGGCACTGACTTCCCAATAACGACTGCCATAGATGTTCATGGCAGTCGGAGCCGACGGCTTAACGTGCTCTCCGAGGCACGGAGCAGGCAATAATTGTCAATCAATACGCACATAATTTCAAAAACTCATATAACTTCCGAAAGTCAGAGGTGCGCGACGTGGGTTCGAACCCGAGACCCTCTGCATTGCAGTCTGTTGGCCTCCCCACTGAGCTATGCGTATCTAATCATATTTAAATACATTTTTGTGCAATTTGGAACTAGGTTATACCTATACTACGTTTCATTAAAGAACAAATTCTATTGTATCGACGTTCCGACTTCGATTTTCGATATAAGACAACACTTGGATCGCAGCCAAGTGGTGACATGCTTTACTTGTACATAGCAGCACCGATCTTTGTCCATAAAAAGCAATTCTAACCACAATACGTTGGCTTCTCATAATATTCCCTTTGCAAGTATTTTTTTTACATTTTAACCTACACACATAAATATAACAAGTGAGAAACGGCAATAATAAATTGCCGTAAATCTTAGAGTTCGAAAAAATGGTTCAAGTAATATGCAATAGCCACGTGATACCACGTGACCTTGAGGTCAGAGGTCAAAGGTCATAGTCATTCGGAGGAATATTGACTATGCTGAGTCGAATGGCGTTAACCGCGAGTCTCTAGCTCTTACGGTTCTTAAGTTGAAAGTTGTATTACAGACAGACAGACGAACGGACGGACAAAGCTGTTGCATAAGAATTTTTTCGGACTCTAAAAACGCCTGTAGCGAAAGCGTAGGCAGAAATATATTACGACGCCCACATTTTATCAACTGTGTGTAAACTCTCACGTAATAAGCAAAGCGATAAATATTGCTATCTATCGGATATATTATTTCCAGACTCTACTGCTGTTGAAAATGACAGTGACGTCTAAAGCAAAAGCGTGGATATATATGACGTACACATTATATTATATGTGTTATATTCTTTGTATCAGGTCGCAGAGGAATTTAAAACACAATCACTGGATTTAATTTCTCAACGATCTCCACATGATTAAAAAATATATTATTCCAGAATAATTGAGATTATAAGGTGTTTCTTAGGACCCAGATATTATTCCCAGTAGTTTTAAACATATTGCGCTATTTCATATATTTCTGATTATATATAATTTATATACATATAATACTCAGGATCAACTAGTTCAGGCAAAGGCACACATATAATAACACCTAAATAACACTGTGTACTTAATATTTAATCTAGTTCATAAAATGTTGAATAAATATTATTCAAGTTTAAATCATGGGTAAAATGGCGCTTGTAGTAGTGTAAATGAGAACAATTGCCAAGGTCGTGACACTTTTTTTGTTAAGCATGTTTATAATATTTATCCATCCCTATAAATTTACTTTGTTATCCATTCTATTAAAATTGTATCACAAATAGTACGTATTAGACAGTGTTACGGGCCTGGCCTCTTTAATACAAGTTGTTTAATAACAACTTAGCAAAGGGGCCAGTCACCACTTAATGTGTGTCATTAATACAATTTTAGTTTATTTATTATGTCATTATGTCTGTGTACTCGTAAATATAGAATAATTTGTACAAATGTTATACTGTGGTGAAATAAACATTATTATTATTATTATTATATACGATTGGGCTGAAATCGTTATATTTTTGATGAATACACGAAACTCTGCCCAAATGTTTGCGTCGCTAAAATATGAAAAACGTTTATGAACGTTTCCAGCGCTCGGTAATGGGTCGTTCTACAAATATGGTAACTTTGAAATGCAAAAATACGACGCTTTGAAGTTATACTCTACGCAATAAATGGTAAACCAGAAATATTTGATATTGTGTGGTTGTTTGTTCTTGTTTAGAAAAGAGTATATCCATAGTCTTTCTGTAGCTTCATATTTACGTAAAATCAGTACGAACCAACAAAGCGACATAAGATATTACATTTTATACCAGTTATCGTCCATAAACAAGTATCTAAAAATATAATTATGTCAGCAATATTTGAAATCAATATAACCAATAAATTCTTAGTAAGTGTTAATATAATTTCACATTTTAATATTTTACCTAATTTTAACGAAGAATGTCTGAAATCATAATTATCAAGAAAATGTTTACTTAATTCATTAGCTAATTTAAAATATGTATCGTTATTAGACAAGCCGCTTTCGTCCATTTAAGCAATAAGGTTATATGCTAAAAATATCTATACATCTAGGTAAAGTAAAGTCATAAAGTTTGTCTCTAGGTTAATTTATACTAACACTAGGAAATAAGTTAAATTGTATTACTAACAGTCTATGGATTCATTGGTCCGAAATAAAGATATATTATTATTATTATACAAATAAATAAAATTAAAGTGTCTGTTTGTAATGACAAAATAACAGCTTTTTACCTAATGCATATGAAAGTAAATAAGGCGCCTACAACAAAACATCTATTTTTTTAATTTTTGTCTGTCTGTCTGTTCCGGCTAATCTCCGAATTGGCTGAACCGACTTTGACGAGACATTCACTGGCAGATAGCCGATGTTATAAGTAGTAACATAGGCAGCTTAAATTTTAGAAAAAAATAGGGTTCCGCGGAGAATTATTAAAACCAATGAAATAGTGAACAATATTCAATATAAATCCTTATATAATAAATCAAAATCGACCTACAAAGTAGAAGAATGGCATTAATTTTAGCATAGGTCATTTCTATACGAGGAATACAAGAATATTAAGGTTTTGTAAGCTTTGCAAACTGAACAAACACTGTTTAGTTAATATCCACGCGGACGAAGTCGCGGGTAACAGCTAGTTACCACTAAGGTAATATAATAATTTAATTAGGCGTGTACAAAGACGCCTGCTTTAGTAATTTAGGCATAGGCTATGGCGCTAAATTGCGGTCTGGGTCTTGAATTTTAATTATGATTTTAATAATGAACAAGTATGAAGGCTTAATTTCAGCAATTTATTTATTAAGTATTTATAAACGTTGTAAAAAAATAAAATAGTTATTAATACTATAATATATTGTACATATTTTATATGTTACCAGACTACTATGTCATACTAGCAATTTTCATGAAACTTACTGTCATTTTACGAACAGAATAATAGTTAGTTTTACTGTTTGACTGTTATTATTTCACATATTTAGCAAATTTTACAGCTATAATACTTACATACATATTATGTATACTCGGTAACCTTAACAATATAAGGATAACACGACCTATACTTACTTATCTTATCTTATCTGGGGGCCAGTCACTTGGACCCAGTGGGATCTTTTGTGTCGACACTCTCCCAATAACGACTGCCATAGATGTTCATGGCAGCCGGGACCAACGGCTTAACGTGCTTTCCGAGGCACGGAGCAGGCGATAATTGTCAATCAAATACGCACATAATTTCGAAAAGTCATATAACTTCCGAAAGTCAGAGGTGCGCGACGTGGGTTCGAACCCGAGACCCTCTGCATTGCAGTCTGTTGGTCTCCCCACTGAGCTATCGCTGCTCTTATACTTACTTAACTGAATACAACGAATCGAACGTACCTGTAACAGAACAATATTGAATAATTAGAAAGTAGTAATCTCAAATATCAAAATATAAACAGAAGAAACTTGTATTAAACTGCACTAGCGTTGAAAAGCTATAATTAAACACGTAAGTAATTTATTTACTTAAAAGTAGAATAAAAACGAAACGAACTAAACATAAAATATTAAAACGGGAAAATAATTAATTGTTTCTTCTCTTCTTCAAAATCAAATGCTTTTAAATATATACCTCGAATATGTGATATACCAACAATCTGGTAAGGATCGCGGGAAGCGGTTGCATGCGGACGACCTAACACCGATCTATATGGAAGACATTGAGGGAGGCCTAGGTAAAACAGTGGACGTTTCTGGGCTGAGATGATGATGTGATATAGATATATTAAAATTCAATTACATATAACCTGCTTTTTTATCGTTTCACCACCTAGTTGGTACATTATATGTTGTTTTTCGACTAAACCCATTTGATAAAAACATTTCGTGAATATTTTCTGCGGTTTCATGACCGCTTTAGTTTGGTTACGTGTCATTTGTTTACATTGTCTCGGCCGGCTAATAGGTGTTTCGACCGCGTTCACTTTTAATCAAAATATATTATATTGACTGATAACTGACAATTACTTTTATGTAAAGTGCTCCGCTACCTGGCTCCTAGTGTAATGTTTTATAGGCGATATTACTTTCAGATAAAGTAGCTTTCGAGTAAAGGAATAATTGTTAAAATCGGTTCAGTAGTTCCAGAGTTTAGCAATTACAAACAAATAAATCTTGACACTTCATAAAATTGGTATAGATTTCACACCCATGTTTTTATTAGAGCTCATTACTCAATAAAATCTGCTCTATCGTCAAGCTGTCGCAATATCAAATCGGTGCAATTTATTTCTAAGAACGAAAACAATAACAAAGCATGCTGAACAATTTTCTTAGTTTACCTTTCTTGAAGTACAAAAGTTGGGTATTCTCAACACTGGGCTGCGACCCTTGAAACGAATGGGTCTCGAAGTGCGAGCCACATGTGCGCTATTTATAGTTCCCGGGTAAGTGACAGATGTGCCTTATCGTTTAGAAATAAGTAAAGTTTTATAGCCGATAACGCGGTTACATTTGTTACAGAAGAAATATGTTGATATCAGATAACCACGGCTTATAATCCGTTAAAGTAAAATATAGGCTTCGTATTTTAGGTTATAGTAGACCTTGCTAGACCGGTCTGTGTGGAAAACCTTGGGGGAGGCCTATGTCCAGCAGTGGCCGTCTTTCGGCTGAGATGGTAAGAGTTTGCGCATAATATCAAACAGACAGCAATATTAAAAAAATTACGAGGTCGATGGCACAATCCATAGATTTAATGCATAATAAAAATGTGGTGGACTTTACAAGTACTGACACAACGAACACAATAAAACATCTGACACACGTGACATAACCTACAGTCACCTGCACACGTAGGTCAGACATACTTTGATCCATATGTCACACATATATACGTCGACTCACACCTGTTTCCCATAGGGGTAGACAGAGAATACGGATTTTCACTAGGCACATATGTAGACTACATACATGTTCCTGGCATGTCTTTCTTGCTTCATTCACTTTCATTATATTGTATCACACGTCATATAATTATATTACTGTAAATATTTAGTGAATTAATCATAATTACTTTAGTGTACAATAATCAAAATTACGTAACCACGAAAGATATCATGATTTAAATATTTTGTATTGAATAAATACGCGTATACTCTTTTCCATACATTTTAAGACTGTAAAACTTCTGTAATGTTTCGACCATATATTCACGAAACACACTGAACCAAATGTTTGAATAAAAGGCCTCTTGGTTAGCAGTAAACCTTGCTCGGCCGTATAACCTACCCCGAATATAAACTAGTACGTGCTGAAATACTTGAACATAAAATGTAAATTAAAACGTATAGCTTAAAACTTTTAAATGTTTCCTCTTGCCAAGTTCGTATAAGATCTTGGCAGAAGACTTGTCATACCAATCTCTTAACTTTCTATAATGATCATTTGCCAATTTGTTAACGTTCTAATAGAACTTGCTTAGCTCAAAATTAAATTCTATCAATGCATGTAAAATGATATTAGAAAATTATTCATTTAACAGAATATATTCTTGCATTATTTATTGAGGTAACTATCGTCGGCTTAAAATTCTATAAACTTGGTACACAGTATGATGATACTGTCAACTTGTTTAGTAATAAATATTCCGGCACTAACAGTTTTTACTTCGTAATGCCTTTAATATAACTGACACACACATACGTACCCACATGCAAGCAAACACACACACTTAGGCACGCAAGTTTTAAAAATAATATGTCCCGACTATAGTTGAATATAATATAGTTTACGTTGAAGGCATACAGTGCCTTGCGCATCCAGTCCAACAACGCGTTCCGGGTGCTGGTGGCGCTGCCGTGTTTTTGCAGCACGTCTGGAATGTTTGCGGATGCAAACTTTGATAGCTTTTCTGACATCATGCGCAATGCGCAATGTACCTTTTCGCTGCGCCGCGTACGCGTCAGCCTCAACATCATCCTGAAAATGTTGCCTGACCTGTGGGACTCTCCGATCCTGGCCCGCTGGATACGACTGCACGCAATCAAGTAGATGGCTTCTTTGGGTCGGACAGTCCGAACCGGTCAGGTATTACATGTATGTACTACTAACACTAGATGTAAGTTCAACTGTTACTAACCTACTAAGGAATGTTATTCTGAAAAGAAAAATTATTTTTATTATTATTATAGATCAAAGCTTCAAATCTATACACCCAGCCAGACACTATTTGCTTAATTGTTATCAAAATATAAAAAAGACGGATCTTTTTTTACTTCTTCTACCACATTTATTTTACAAAATATTTGACCCTGTGTTTCAGCTTAGAATACCAAATTAAGAAACATAATTCCTTGAATTATCTTCGCCTACATTTACTGAACTCATTTAAAATGAAAATTATAATTTCGTTTACGAATTTATAAATAAAGTTAAAGCCGGTAGAAACTTCATCGCTGTGGTTTTAAATTGTAAATATTTTAGTATCAATCGAGTCGTGAAATTATTTTGAGTGAATCTCGAAACTTTTAGCTTCATCATCAATATTTTCTTATTAATTTTAGGTTACTAAAATTATACTAAAGTTTCAAGAATAAATTCAATTAGGCGCTATTTTCTGGCAACCTCTGTTTATAAAGGGCAACCCAACACATAGCTATGATATACCAAGACATACAAAGAAAAAGTACTGCTAGAAAAGAGGTACTATAACCGTATAATACTAACGTTGTTCGGGAGCTTTATGGACGGCAGGTGTTACCCAACTTTCAATTTATAGTCCATTCACTGCGAAATCGTCGAGAAATATCTTGTGTAGCCGCGAAAGCGAAATATTGCAAATTGGGTTACATCCAGAGTGTCACGCCCCAGACAGCTAAAATTTCGATACTGCCAACCTATTTCTATTACTATCAATTTCAAATAAATTTAAATTTGACGGATGTTGCAATTGTTTATTTACTCATCTTGACTCTACCAGTGTTATGGTGTGATCTTTACACGAGACAAAAGTGTGATCTACAAATATTTGCCGACCTTGGTGCCTTGCCTATCGAATCTAGATGTTCTTTACTGAAATATCAATGATTGTTAAAATGGCATTTGCAACACGGTCACAATAACTATCGACAGTACTCATAGTTCCCTAATCCCAACACTATCACACAGTGCCATCTCTAACTGTATTAACCATTCAATTACAGATCTTGACAGTGACTCTCCATTTACAAATCCATTCCAATTTCAAAAGCTTTGTGTTAACCGCTCATGTTCGCTCTGTGTCGATCGTCGTCGAGTGCACTTGTCGGTATTGTTGGGACATTCTGACGAGTCGTCCCGGCGAATACCTCCTTTTTTTCTATTTTACGCTTCAGCTAACAACCGCTCAGCTTATTCGATTATGAGCACTTGACACTTTTGTTTCTAATTCGCAATCCCACAGATTTTATACTCGTAGTAACAAGTACAAAGTAAGAAGTTCTTATCTTGAACTAATAATTTAGGCATCATTAAACAAAATAAAATCACCATTATAGGATAATAAATAAATAAAACAAAATTACAAAGGATGAATGCAAAATTTTGTTTACACCAAATCAATAAGCATTATTAACATAATTTTGGGAAAGTAATTGAAAACGCTGATAGCTCACATTATTGGCTGAAATAATTAAACATTTAATACCTTTCAATTAGCTTTAATATCAAACAATATTGATATGGCTTACTCTATTTTCTTTTTTTTTTTTTTTTGAGATGTGAGCCAAACGAGCAGAAGTATCGCCTGATGGTAAGCGATTACCGCCACCCATGGACACCCGCAACACCAGAGGAGTTACAAATGCGTTGCCGGCCTTTTAAATTTGGAAGTTAAGTTCCTTGTTTTGGAAGCGAAGCAAATAACAAAAGCGAAACAAACACGAAGCGTGCAGCAGTGATGATCATTAGACGTCTCAATGGTGATTGATTATCTCCTTATCAAATCTTTGTATGGAGCCGTATACAAAACAATGAATTTATGTTTACTGTGTAAGCAACCGTTTTACGCGATGGTACTTATGAGTTAGGCTTAGTTTTGTTTCCACTATACTAAAGTCCTATTTCGGGACTTAAATGTATAGATGGTGTATTTTTTTACTGCACCGCTTGCGCAACTATATTGAATGTGCATGATATCTCGGATTACATTACTGAGTCATGAAAAGTATTATTTGGATTATTGATCAAGAAATTCTTAGTGCCAGCACGAGCAGCGATAGCTCAGTGGGGAGACCAACAGACTGCAATGCAGAGGGTCTCGGGTTCGAACCCACGTCGCGCACCTCTGACTTTCGGAAGTTATATGACTTTTCGAAATTATGTGCGTATTGATTGACAATTATCGCCTGCTCCGTGCCTCGGAAAGCACGTTAAACTGTTGGTCCCGGCTGCCATGAACATCTATGGCAGTCGTTATTGGAAGAGTGTCGACAAAAAGATCCCACTGGGTCGAAGTGTCGCCGGTCTGCACTGACTGGCACCCACATAAGATAAGATAGTGCCAGCACGGACTCTATAACTCTGCCCGGTAGAAGGCATTAGATTCGTCCTTTAATATGTGGGCCCTAAGTCCATAGATGGCGAAATGTGGAATCCACTGTTACCCTCATTTTGTAAGAGGTAATAACTCTGCCTACCTCTTGTGAGATATAAATGTGAGACTGTAGGCTATTTTTACGAACCCTACTTATTAGTATTCAACATATCGTTAAGCAATAAACGCAACATGATGCTTATTTTAGGACACATAAAAAAACATAAGATAGCGCCTGCCGCCTGTGACCTTATAGTTTATTCATGAGTCCATAGAAAAACTGACCGAGAGAACGTCCCTTGTTGATACAAAAAATATTTTCACCACAAACTACACGCTCGTTTTATTAATTCAAGCAAATATTGTTTCATTATACGTTTTTTGTACTAGCTTACAATAGCTAAAGTAATCTGAAGAATTCATAATCTCATAAATAATATTTAAAACTTTTAGTTGGAAGACCCAAAAGTCTTAACGCTAACCCCGATTCTATCTTCAGTCGACGTTTTATGACAAGACTGAAAGTATTTGCATGACACGCGTTTTTACTTCGTAGCACATAGCGGACTATTGTAGCGACATGTAGAGCTCGACGTACTCGTAGCAGCGTAGCGAGCTACTAGATAAAGCTGCATAGCATTTACATTAACAACGTCAACGTTTCTACGAACAACAATTTTTTTTATAAATACGCATGTTACAGAACCGTGACCGCTTTCTAACTTCAGCAAATCGGGACGCGCGTTGAATAATATTATGATTCCGTGCTTTATCGGTTCGGGTGTGATATAAAATCAATACCTATTACCCGGTTACGTGTTCGAATCTTTAGAGTTGCTGTACGCGAATATATTCTTAGATTTATATAAAATAAAACAAGAAAGGAGACCGACCACCTTGTATGGGAGCCTGGCCTGGGCGTGAACAATTTTATATTGTAATAACAATTTTAATTTTGAGTAGCCTAAACTAACTAGAAAACATAATTCTTTGAAGTTTAGTATCAAGTTCGTTAAATAATAAAATAAAACACATTGTTTAAAATAAATATTATTTTGATGTGTCACCATCAGCTTTATAAGTTATTTAAATATTTTCCAAAAACTTGGCTGGTAGAGTGACATTTTCATATCTTGCCCAGCTTAGGTACCATATTACAGACATTATGTGAGCACAGCAACCAACTGTCCTTCGGCCGACTATGCAGTTGCAGTAATACTGCCTTATTGCTTCCAGGCTGTGCGTTTTATTTTGATATAATATATAAATTAAATAATTCAATTTCATACTACTGGATGGTAACCAATATTTTTTATATATTAAAACAATACTTTTAATATTTTACTTTGTTTATAAAACGATTGTCCACGTGCAAGACGAATATGGACGGTCTCCTTTACAGGTAAGTTATTATTAGGAAAGTAAGACATGACGACTTCATAAAAAATATCGTAGAAGGCAAAGTGGAAGGAAAGTGAGAAAGGGGCAGACCCAGAAGGGCATTCACTAACCAAATAAAGGAAAAAGCAAAGGTCAAGTCTTATAAGGCGTTCTAAGTATTGGCCGAAAATCGAGAAAGATGGCGTAATACTCCATCGACAAGAGCAAAGCTCTTAAGTATAAATAAAGGAAATAAGAAACCCACATCGAATTATTACAAAGTCCACTTATAAAATCGTTTACTATCTTTGCTTCTATACTGTACTAACGGTCGCCAGGAGGTCGAAATTCGACCATAATTTATTAAAATTTTAAATTTGATCGTTATTAAGGTTATATTGTCTATAACAATAACCTTATAATCACATTTCATATAGTCACCTACTCCACATACATATGTATGTAACCATAGTTACGAAGCATTCTACGAATAACGAAGTCAACCGAACAATGCCGAAATACTACGAACGCGATTCGACTGCTTGTGTCAAATACATGGTTGTGTGCGTATAGTGCTTTTTCAGTAATTTACGTATTTCTTATGTATATTTTATAAAAATATTAGGATTCGCCCCTCCTTCTCCATATAAACTTTAACTGTGCCAAATTTTATACTCCTTCATCCGCGCAATTTTCGTAAAAATGGGTGCAAAGTTTTTGCTTCACATATTAATATATTAATAGATTAGAAAACATAAAATAAGATAGTTTTAATATTAAGCGTCATCGAGGTTTACCAATTTATGTCTTTAACGGTACTTTTATATCATACTAGCTTTCGTCCGTGGCTCCGCACGCGTTAATTTAGAATTTGACAATCAATTCGGGATGTACTCTGCTTGTAATAATATAATTCAATCATGATTCGAAAGACACGTGGCGCCATCTATTATCATAAGTACGTTATTGTTGTTTTGCTCGGGAACAGTAATTTTTTTCGGGATGAAAGGTAGCCTATGTCCGTTTCTGTACACCGGACAATGTATATGCAAAATTTCAGAATTATCGGTTCAGTGGTTTGGGCGTGAAAAGGTAACAAATAAACAAACAAACTCATTTTCGCTTTTATAATATTAGTTAGGAAGTTAGGATTATATTGATGTCCCACCAAATTAATTTAATTTTTGTTAATACATACGAGTAGTTATATATTAACAAAAATTATAAATATTTAATGTATGTAGTTACATAAAAGAGATAGGAAATAAATTACCGACCACGGATAGGAACAAAAAAGAAATCCGAGTGACGCCACAACCCTAACAAAATGGACAAAGAAATTACACAATTATTATTATACCCATAGCGAATTCAGGTTGAATGTCAGAAATCTCGTCCTGAGATTGAACAATGGATGTACAACTGATTAAACAAAGTATTTGGCTTCATATATTGATGTACGAAGGTATATGTTATAGTAATCTCATCAATAAAAAATATTCGTTATCTGCCGTTCCCTTCACTTCGCGCCACCTTTAATTCCATTTTGAAAGTGTATTATTACTTTTATTTTATTTATTTGGTTCACCAACAATTGCATACACAATTACTTACACTTAATACAAACTTATAGAAAATAACATTATGTAACAATTACTTATAGGTAAATTATTTTAGGTCTTATTATTTTTTAAATTAAGCAATTTTATAATATACTTCCACATTTAGACGCTGTATTTAAGGCATGATGTCGTCTCCTGTAATTGACACACACACAGACCAAAACCGTCTTGAATTGTATTTTCTTTTGTGAATAAGATGTGTACAGCCTTTGTTGGAGACCCTTAAGGAAAATAAATAAATAAATAAAATAAATAACACCACATGAGTTATTTAATCTCTTGTGTAATTTTTGCACACCAGGTGTGAATAAGCGCCAAGGGCTTTCCTTTCACTTTTTTTGCCATACACTTACAAGTTGTAATCTAAACACGGTTGCTAATATAACGCAAGAATAAGAATAAGAGAACTATGCATGATGTTAAAAAATAAAATAAATAAATAAAAATGTGTTTATTTGACAAAAAAGGGGATTGTATAATAACACTAAAAACTAAGATAAAAATAATCAGATACAACTAAAATTATTATACATAAGTGTTAGGTTAAACTCGAGAGCAGCGATAGCTCAGTGGGGAGACCAACAGACTGCAATGCAGAGGGTCTCGGGTTCGAACCCACGTCGCGCATCTCTGATTTTCGGAAGTTATATGACTTTTCGAAATGATGTGCGCATTGATTGACAATTACCGCCTGCTCCGTGCCTCGGAAAGCACGTTAAGCCGTTGGTCCCGGCTGTCATGAACATCTATGGCAGTCGTTATTGGGAGAGTGTCGACACAAAAGATCCCACTGGGTCGAAGTGTCGCCGGTCTACACTGACTGGCCCCCACATAAGATAAGATAAGATAGGTTGAACTCTGATACCCATGATAAGAATAAACTTGTCTTATGGGTATCAGTGCTCTCTCATTATGAACTAGTTGTGAAATTGATACTAAAACGAGAAAATAGGTGTTACCAGTGATATCTCCAGATATTACTGCTAACATTAAATTAAATTAGGTATTGCAAGCGATCATAAGCTACGAAATTCGCTTAACGTGCGAGCTGTGCACTGTTTGACAAACTATAAGTGATATTCTTTATACAACAAAAATTGTACACAAGCAATTTTTTGGATGAATGAATGAAGCATTCTATCCCATGACCCAAAATAGGCCACGAAACTATCAACGTCCAACGTTACCCTGAATATTATGTATGAGATAATTCCTAAATAAATAACAAAGTAGGCAGGGTAGGTTAAAAATAACATAAATTTGTTTCCCGGTCATATCCTTAGGGAAATGCGGTATTCGCATATTACCTACTACTACCGAAATGGACTCTCTTTAAAAGGTCTAAGCATATAATCAAGCCGCTTGTTGGTTTCCTTTTATCTTAACAAAGGACTGCTAAAGGGAAAATATGCGAGCTGTAGTAAATATTAGTTGTGTCTGCAAATTTATACACGCGTCATCTATCCTAAAGTGAACAATTTTTTTGGAAAAAGAATTCCTTAAATAATTATTTAATGTATCGCGGAGGACTTTATAAATATTGTAACAATTGTGACGATGAACACACAAAATCAAATATTTGTATTAAATATTATATGTCCTGTATAAATCGTACCCACTACTAACATTTGGCTCATAGGAGCGAGATAACCACATATACTTAAACATAATATAATATATATCAACCATATAATGTAAACTACACATAACCACAGAAACTACATATTTTATTTACCTCATTAATCTGACCTAAAACCACCAGTAGGTATACCACGAGTTTTAAATCTTTGATTATCAATGCGGTTTTGATCGTCGGTATGTTTTGATGTACGTATATTTCAACCAATGCTAGTTACAGTGTTATTGGATTTTTCGGGCAAGAAATATCGAATTTTTTGTAATCGGTTATAGGCACTAGGCTTGCCCCTTATTACGATGAACCTAAAAAAATTGTTAGCTTAATGTGGGTGGACTACAGTAACAGCCGAACTATTTTTTAGATGTATCTCGGCCTACCCCTTCAAGAATACGAGCGTAAAGCTATTTACGTTTGTACAGGCAGAACGGCAAACATAAATGTTAAGGTGCATTACAAGCCATGAAAACTCATAGGAAACCCTTACCGTTGACACTTTCACCTCGATTAACGAACAAATCAAAACCACAAGTAGACAATCAAAATATATAATTTCATATTAAATTACACAATCATTCTCCGCTTAGGTTTATGAAGCAAAACTGGACCCTTGTCAGACCGCGCCTGTTTGATGTCAAATCTAATTGACAAACGAGCGGATTACGTACAATAGCCGGATCGTAACGTGAGCTGTCAATTCAACGGAACTGCGTAATGAATGGCGTACGACAGCTTGATTGAGTGTCATGTAGACTTAATGCAATGCGATGTGGGTCATAGCAATGTCATTTTCATGTTGTCTATCAATAATTGCAGTATAACAATCAGTATCAAGCTATCTATATACATGAAGAGAAATTTGTCTCTCTTTTTAAGCATGGAGGAGTGTGCGATTTGACAAAGTTAAAGTTATATGCAGGAGGAGCGCAAAAAACTCAGGTGAATTAACGCCGAATTTCAAACGCTGGGCAATCTTTAGTGATTATAAAGTTTGATATAACATGTATAACCGCGGGCGCCGAAAAGCACTTTGTCTGATAAATAAATAAATAATAAATGTGTGCAAAGGTGCAACATTTCACTAGCTATGTTTATATACCCAAAATAGACAGTGAACTCATTGCCAATATTGTATGTCCAAAGTCCGTGCTGTTGCTGACAATTTTGTAAATTAACTCAATAGTTAACACTTGGCTGGACTAGATAATCGTACTCACGATCAAACGCTTATGTTTGAACGTTAACTTATGCCTCAAGATATACTTTAACAATTATGTATACCACTCTTAACATTGGAGGCGAGCAGCTACTTAATTTTTTTATTGTAGGGAAAATCATTATAATAATTTAGGTTAATACGCATTAACGAAAATAAAAATTAATACAAAGGTCCTGATTAACTCCTAAACAAAAATATACCTGTAATTTTGTTTAAGTTTAGTTCTAAATGAGATGTATAATGTCCAATGAGGTTTCTTTCTTCTATAGATAACATTTTAGAATTAATAATTAAATATACAAATTTATATTCGTTCTGTGTATGTTTATAATTTAGTTTTCAACTTTGTGTATGACAATAAAATAACTTTTCTCTTTGGGAATCGTTCTCAGATGTGAGTTTGTCAGTATTACTGTTTTCGCAAAACGATGTCTCTATTTACATAAACGCGAATTTCATTTTCATTTTGCTAAATGTTTGTCACTAAATAAATGTTGAATTTAGAATATAAACTTTTAAATGCACCTGTTGTTAGTTACGTTTAAATTGTATTTTATAAGGGCGAATGTATTTGTTTACTCACTTTGCTCATAATAATATTTAATTAATGTTGCAGAAAATAATGAATAAATGTGTTGGAAGTTAATATTCTTTGTATCATAAATAGCTTGAAGCGTGTCGTGCAACTAAATAATGATATTGTGTTTTCTTTTTGCAGATGTCACCAATGCTCTCCTACCATTGCGATATTTAACTAACATTGTCGACATTATTATAATGGATTTTTCAAAGTTGTTTGTGATCTTTAAACTGCCGAGTTGTTTTTGTGGCATGTTTTTGTGTGTGATTGTACGATTCTTAGTTTGTATCTCGAATTATGCAAAGATTTATTAGAATTTTTGATAACAATATGCTAGCTGTTTATGCCAGTAAACTAAAAACTGTAATATATTTTCTGCTTACCATTTTTGAAATATATAGGCATGAGTTTATTGTATGTGTAGATTAACTTTATGTGACTGTTATTGCTTATTACTGAGAACTGGAATATGTATGTACTAC
Source organism: Catocala sponsa (assembly GCA_963564715.1). Lineage (NCBI taxonomy): Eukaryota > Metazoa > Arthropoda > Insecta > Lepidoptera > Erebidae > Catocala > Catocala sponsa. Next base: position 9,005,476 of record OY751345.1, on the reverse strand, counting down.
AAGTAATATACAGACGTATAAAAGTTTAGGTTCACAAAAATACCGCACACTCACAACTAGAGAAATTTAAGTACTACCATTCTTAGTCTCCAAAGGACACCCATGTTCTTAAAATACTTTTAATCAAGACAGTGGCTTAGTAAACTGGGTGTTGCTCAAAGTCTCTTTGTACCTTTTATTTGGTCTTATTTCTTTTGGAATTACTTGCTGGGTCTTTGTGGAGTTAGTAAAACTTGCTACAAAGGATCTTACGTTGCCTTCTATTCTTAATTTACTAATAGAATAGTAGCAATAAACACCGGTTGTTTAGATAACAAATGTCGTAAAGAATCATACAGCGCGTCTGATGATATTCGGATACTGTAGCCTGTGATGGCATGCAATAACAAGTACTATACTCGTCAACATCCCCAAGAAAAAGGAATTTAAAATGGAATGAACGGAAAGGATTGAAAGATGAAGTTATGTCAGCCTTTGGAATTCTTACTTATCTGATAACAGTGTAAATAACACTGATTTTCAGCAAAAGGTACTATGGTGCAGTCATATAGCAAAAATAATTTTAAGCAAAGACTCATTGAGTCCTGTACCTCTCACTTACATACAATCAACTGTCTCTCACTTAGGTGCTCACGAAAAGGTGAGCACCTACGTGAGCGCATATTGTTAACCTTTTCTATTGGTAGTAGGCACTAACCTCATTATCCGAATTTTTTTCTGTTCCGCGACCACACTATGTGAGGTACTTCATTAAGCGAGCTGGCTCACTTGTACCGTTATTAAATAATTGCTTCTTCCATTGTATGATTAAATATAGACTTGTTCAGTATCCATAAAGTGCGTCCTAGATTAGGCATATGAACAAGCATACAGCGAAAATCAGATTAATGATTACATCCTCCCGTCATTTATAGCGAATGTGGTTGCGAAATTGGTCCGTGCTACGAGGATGTCAGATTTGCTGTGTATGTATAATGTGTGGGTAGAGCACAAAACACGCTAGCTTCCAACTAAAGAATGTGGTATTTGCTGTCATATTCTGACATCTGCTATCAGAAACAACTGCACAGCCGATACAAATATGAAGCTTATGTGGTTGCTCTACGCTCGGTGAATATCTACTCATCAACATGAATATAAGCTGTAATAAGACAGTTTCTATACATGGTGTACTAAGAATCCCCGGCAATTTCACCCACGTTTATGATTACTATTATATAGCCTATGTTACTCCTGTATAGATTAAAAAGTGCAACAATTTAAAATCGGTCCATTTGATTTTGAGGGTATTCAATACGATTATTCAATACTAAAAATATTTAATTTTTTACATTATTACATTATTGATATTAAAATCAAAGTCCATATGCGTTCTCACGATTGTTAGGGAAAATACTGTCCACCTCCGCAGAGCCCTTTACAGAGGTAAGGTGGATCCATTCTGTGCCCTGTGACCACCAACACAGGTATGAATGGAACAGTGGCAAGAGGAAAACCTAGGCGAACGTTTCTTGATCAGATCGGAGGCGTTCTGGACAAAGGCCAGGTTAAGAGCTCCTTGAACCGACGGGCATGTATGAGGAATGTGATGAAAGTGAATGAAGCCAGAGAAGTGTGTCAGGATCGTAGCAAATGGAAATCCGTAGTCTCTGCCTACACCTCTGGGAAACAGGCGTGAATCTATGTATGTATGTATGATATTAAAATCATTTTATTTAGTTTCACCCAAAACATTATAGGTATATGGTTATCTATCACGCGAGAACCGTTGAATGGAACTGGATGAAACTTAACACACATATACGACATGTAATACTTTTTATCATGGTGCACATTTCCGCGGGGTTCATGCGGATGAAGCTGTGGACAGAAACCAGTATACAAATAAATACTGCCTTCGTATTAAGGTCTACATGTAATTACAAGTTGGATTTATTTATAAGTTTGTTGTTCAATGTTAGCGTTCTAATTTGAGAAGTTCATGGAATCGCCATTAGCAATTGCAAATGTGTTTTGTAACTTTGAACTATGTCGTTGAGGGTTGGAGCGTAATGAAGGTCTGAGTGTGACTTCCAATGACATTTTGTGTAACAAACTTGAATGTGTTTCGGACTTCAGAGCAATTTGCTGCATCCACGTCGTTTCGTAATTAAACTTAAATGTGTCGGATGTAATAATTTACTATGGAACTAGTTTCCATGGAATCACAATATAAATATGTTATTTCATTTGATTTTTAAAAAACAGCTTCTGCGATTAATATAAAAAGTGCTAATGCAAACTCAGAGGACTTTACAAACATTATAAAAGGACGCAAAAGCACATTGACTTGGAAGAACTATTGGTAGAGCACACAAGTTTTGTCTCATATGGGGATCGAGTCCATAACCAGATGCACTGGCAGTATTAGGGCGACCAGGGGCTAAACCAATGTAGTACATGTAATCATATAATTTTACGTTATTTGGAAGGTTACACGGCAACTTACTCCATACATAAGTGTTAAGAACTTGAATCTCCAAAATGTACATTTCATTAAATGTAAATTAAAGCAAATAAAATGAGACGGTTTAAATTTTAGTGAAACTATATCTATTTGAATAGTTAAGGTAATATGGATTAATTTCAGTAAAATAATATTCATTCATATAAAATGACTCTTATGTATTTTTAGTACAGATTCGCAACGGTATTTGTAGAGTTCTCGTTGTAGATAGCATACCAAAGTGAGCTTGCATACGCTGTAGGAATATATCAAACTAATCTGCTTACTCAGCCGTTTTTGCCGCTGAATAAATACAAACATTGCGAATCTTACACACAAACAAACATATTACATAAATCCGTGTACCATATACCACGCATATCTTTATATAGAATGGATTTGAAAAAGATTTCGTCGCTGTGTTTAGTATAAAACTACTAACAGTCTTATGTACGAATTAAGGGATAGTATTGGTGTTCTAAAATTCTGTAAGTTAAACAGTACTGTTTAACTATCTATATAAAGATATGCGTGGTATATGGTACACGGATTTATGTAATATGTTTGTTTGTGTGTAAGATTCGCAATGTTTGTTTGTACATATATATTATTTATGAGTATATAGTCTCAGGCCTACATATATCCTGGAAGTGGTTATGCTATGATTTAAGATTCCGCGTATTAGGTCCTATTGTCGTCTACAGTTTTAGTGTTTATTCTATTATTGAAAATTTCTTGAAAGAAAAGCCTAAAAACGCTTTGGTTAATATAGGTATCAAACCGACACCTTATAGATAAATTGTACATCAGTCACCGTCGAGGCAGACTAGAGACTGGCCCCAGTAGTTTAGGTCTATATGTGGGTGTGTCAAAATCAAATCTTCAAAATCGGCGCCTTCATCTTTTTGGGAATTTGGTCATATCGATATTTTAGTAAAAGCGACATCTGGTGCCAGACCAGAGATAATTTAAAAAGTTTAAAACAAAATTGATTGAGAAATCAATTTCAAGTTTTCAGAAGTATTACCATCTTGGATATTATTTTATCAAAATTTATTGTGATAAAATGAGAAACCTTCAAAATAGAATTTAAAATTACAACTTGAATTAGGTATATAATTGAGTATCATAATTTACTACACATTTTGCGAGATATCAGTATACCCAATACACAAAAGAATGATATAAAACAGAGGCAACCACAATATAATAACTTTGCTGTGTGTAAGCAATATACTATGCACATAACGTCTAAAAGTCAGAGATCGCGCCGTCGGATCGAACTCGAGACCTCTGCGTGGCAGTCCAATGGTCTACCACTAGGCTGTAAATAATTATAAGGCAACAACCATTAATGTATTGTCCAACAGCTTTACTTATACCCAAAGTTGTAAATTACACGCAAAATTGACCACATTATGGAGAGTGAACTGACGCGTGAGCTTACTTTTCTTATTGTGGACACTGTTCCCATATATTTAAGTACTGTGACATCACATCTATGCTTTAAATCTTTGATCACTTCTAATCGTAGGAATATCTTACCATATATTTAGATAGAAAACAATAGTGTGACATTTTCAATATGAGTAAGCGTGATAATACTATATTGATAATTTAATTGTCATGCTGGCCCAGTATCGGATGACAACTGAACGTTCAGAAATATCTCAGTTGTGTCCTCATTCTCAGCAAATTTCAGTGTATCGTAGGGTTCTTATCTAACCTATTCTTATAAATCAATTAATACAACTCTTTTACTTGTATTCTGTTTCTATAATAATTAATTAATAACCTTTATCCTTAACCAATTTGTATAATTATATTATTGACGGTACTAATTAAAAAACTATACATATTTGTAAAATGAAACATAATAATTAAAGAAAATTTAGATTTATGTATAAAAATATTCAATAATTTTGCTTAAACCACAATAAGTGACTCTAGCTATCGCAATTTAATAAAGCGATTATAAATATGATAATTATATAAAAATTTAAAAAATATAGTCTGAAACAGTTCTTGGATAATAAAATAGGTGAAAATATTGGCTCTAACCAAATAAATAAAAATGCAGCTGTATTCGTAAGCTATTTAAATATCTACAAACCAATAGGTTATTGGTCGCAGTCTGACCACACCCTTTAAACCGTACATCTCAAGGTCGAACTTATGTTACCCACTAAGACCTACTTGACTGACACCAAAGAAAACCTCGTAATCAATATTTACAGCTAGGCTATTTAAAGATACTGAGATAATACTTAAAGCAGTTTACAATGACTAGGGTATTCTTACGTAAAAGAATGACGTATCTGTGGTTAAAAAAGTAGGCTGAAATACGTTTACATTCTTAGCGGTCGAGTGACGAAGGTCCTCGCGTGACCCCTGTCACACACAAGAGATAAAAACTGTAACGCTAACGTACTGGAAACCATATCCATAACAAAACGTAAAAGAAAAGTTTTCGTCTCTGCTTTCATTATTAGGAAAACTATTAGTAAGGATGTCGATCTGGAATCGACTAATCCAAAAATCGATTGGTTATAGAATAATGAATAGAATTCGCTTTATTATAAATATTTGAAGCACCGTATCTATTAATTTCATAATATAGTAGAAAGTTTGAATTAAAAGCCAAGTTATCATCGATTTAAAAATCTTAATATGCACCAATTTGATATTCATAACCATGAGATTAAAAAGCTATGTACCTACTGTTTCCTCGTTCTTCATGATACACCAAATAAAAATAAATTGAAAACTGATTAATATTTTTATTTTCATCTCATTTTAAGCTTAGTACATACGTGGTGTAGCAGTAATGTACCAAGCCGGTTCATTGGCACAAGCCTGCTACGAGTTACTCATTTTTAAAGCCGAAATCTAATGAAAATAATGTATACGGATACATTCGTCGCAGTTTTACATTATACAGGCGCTAAATTACATGACAATTAAATACACACCTATCTGTTACATGCTGTATAATCCATTCATAACATTATTATGTTAAACTGTTTCATATTAAATAACATACGTTCGTTAATAGTTAGGTAATCAATCAATCAGCTTGCTACAAATTACTGCAGTAGGCTGATTAATTGATTGATTGTAGCTAATATATTTAGTTTTGTATAATAAGTTATACAACGCGTCACCTCTAGCGGTCACGTAAGTAAATTAAACTGGCAGTATGACTACTTCATTTTAAAAATGTTACTTGTCAAGATATATCACTGCCTTGGCGGCGCACTGGTTGTGTATTAAATTAACATCATGGTATCCCGGGTTCAATTCTCAGGTCGAACAAAGTGTTAAAAATTTTCTTGTCAAAATATTCTTAGTAGCGTGTTGCTACTAACAGTTTTTAGTACAGTAAAATTTTAGTTCGCAGTAAACGGCAATAAGCATTATACCCTATTACAAGGACCTAAAACAAAAACTAGCCAAATGTGGATTTGTAATATCTCTGCCGCTCGTTCAGGAATATATTCGCGAGACTATTTATGTATGGAAATATATCAGACGATATCTATATCTATTGGTAGAACAATTAACTACATGTAAATGCACCAATCAATATCATTATCAGCTTAGCCGAAAGACGTTTACTGTTGGACATAGGCCTCCAGGATAAAAAATGCATCCATGGTATATCCAAAATGGCAGATAAGCTCAACCCATTATATACAAAAGGGACAAAAAGAACACTGAAACAAACTGAGACCTTTGCAGATAACTTACAAGAACCATGTCCCTACTTAAAAAGAGCGAAAGAAAAATGCCGCATAGGATTTCACGTTCCATTTTATTTCTAAGACTTTACAAGTTTGTGTTCCAAAGGTCCTTGTTTGGAATCAAAGGAAAACGCTTTAGGGTAAGTGTAATTGGGTTTGCCGGACTCAGATTTTTTATAAAAGCAAATGACGTTCTCCTTTTTTATACATATACCAATTTAAAGTAGCAGTATTTTCCAGTCTAGGGGATTTTAATAGAGCATGAATAATATAGACACAATTATGATATAAAGAATATCAAATATAATAACGGATGGCGTAGTGGTTTAAGTGGTCGCCTCGCCACTGCCACCTTGCCGACTGTTGTGGGTTCGATCCCTACATGGGACAAAAAATAGTGTGATCCACAAATAGTAATTCCGAGTCCGAGTGTTCTTTGTGCCCTTTATTTAAATGTTTATAAAGTCCTCCACGATACAGGAATTACTCCGAAAGAAAGAAAAAAAAATTACCTTATTATAAAATAGCCATGCATTAGATGTTACAGATATTATTCGAATTACAATCGAGATATTCGGGAAACGTTTTAGTATGGACACATGTAGTAATCATGTTAAAGATCCCAGTGCCTACCATCACTTCTAGCTTCTTTCCGCCAAAACTTGTGTTTGGAGTCTATCTGACTGTACATGCTGTTTTGTTTGAGTACTACTAGCACTTAATCAAATAATTTATTTCGAATAATAATCAATCAATGTTTCAACTGTTTTCATTGATTATATTAGTATCTAACTTTTTAAATTAATTTTATGTTTATGCTCTTCTTCACCTTATAAACTTTAAGTACCTATGCCAAATCTCATACTTCTGAGAATATGCTTAAAAGTATTATAAAGTTTTCTCTTCAAGTATTACTATATACATTTTGGAACATTCAAATATCACACACTATCATAATATACATTAATAAGAATTCCAATTCTCATTTCGTCCGTAAATAGAAATCTAATTAGCGAATTTATTCCAGCGCCCTGATATCGCATAGCCAGAGGCAATATTTATTCGTGTTACTTGTATTTCTAATTTGTATTCTACGATTAAAAAAGACTAGTAATAAGACAATTTATAGAATGTTTGACTAATTCTATTTTGTTCTATATCAAAACTTGAAACATTAATTTAATTTTGAAACGTAATTTCTAAGGCATAAACTAATTTTATTAATGGTGACGAAATTACGCAATCTGTTTTTCTAAATAGTCATTTACATTTTAGCTAACGTAAACCTGTAAATCCAGGAGAGACGTATAAAACTGTCATATTTCTTTTAAAGAACATAAAACGGCCAAGTCACCTTGAACTTGGCGTGAGTTAAAGATCGTTCATTAAGATCTTCAAACTTTTTACTGCTTTGCGGTCTGGAGACTTGGCTTAATTTTTAAAAGAATTATTTATGTTCGTATTAGAGTTCAGTCATTAGCGACTTAAGAAAATGTTGTCTTCTTATTTCGGGTCAAATAACTTATAAAGCTCGATCATGACACAAAAAATACTGCTATTAATTGGCTACCTATTCTTAACAGCTATGATGACTGTTACCTTCCTCGGTGACACAGCGGTAGTGAATGCGATTGCTACGCATGGTAAAGGTCTATCCGCACACGACAGTGCCGACACGTGACCGACAGTTCCGTAGCGTACAGTTCCGTGACGTGCTATTCATACATGTCAGTACCGACATGACGCATGCAGTAATTTTTATTACCCTGCAGCAGTTTCACATGCTTGTAAAATGCCTCAATATTCAAGATCACAGTTAGCAGCGATTGCTTTAATATTAGATGAAGACGAAGAAATTTATGTGAGAAGAAGGCAATGGGTTCATAACGCGTGGAGGAATAGAGAAGAAGATGGAGAGTTCGCCCCCCTATAATTATAAACATTGCAGGGTGTACACGGACCAATTCAATCAACTTTTCGTCGTCCATCTTGGAATACTGCGACCGCCTCAGGTAAAATATTGTCCGCTAGAAATTCACGTTGGATCACGGCGAGCGTCGGCACAGCACTGACATCACTGAACGTCACTGTCACTGACGAATATGGATGACGTCTTACAAAATGTATGCGACAATATCATATTTCACTGATACTTATCGATACGTTGCTGATCGGCACGTGTCGGCACTGTGCCGGCACTGTTGTATGCGGATAGGCCTAAGTCTTAGGTGCGATTCACTTGTCAATCAGCTTTTATTAGTAACAGCACAGAGCCTGGTTTTAAGTCTAGAAGACGGCAATAAACTCACCTCCTATTACGTGATAGCTAAATCATAGCCGCCAAAATGTTAATGTAGCACACGATGTCTTTTTTGGGTTCAATATGTATTATTATCATTCTCTACTGCAGATCCATTAGCTTATCCAGCGATTCCAAGTATATACAACATTCTTAGACGAACGCTGAGTAAGCTGATAGAATGCATACTGAATAAAGGATATTTTACAGCCATCATTTTTATCTCGGGAACATGAATATTTTATGACTACGTGGTCAGTAAGCAAACGCCGTTAAAGGTTTCTCGGTCGGGGAATCCTATTATAAGAGTATCAGTACAGAGATTAGGTCATGTTTTTGATGAAAAGTCTACAAATATGTTAAAACTAGATGTTCCCGCGGTTTCACCCGCGTTTATCGTTACTGCGCCGCCCCCGTGGGTCGCCACGATAAACGCGCTACGACTAGCGTGATGTTAAATAGCCTTCCTCGATAAATAGGCTATCCAACACTAATTTAATTTTCAAATCGAACCATTAGTTCCTGAGATTAGCGCGTTCAAACAAACAAACAAACTCTTCAGCTTTATAATATTAGTATAGATTATAACCTGATGTATATCACCGTACTGTATACCCTTACTGTATATAGGGATGCTAGAGGTGGTAATTTTCTCCTTAAAAAAACAACTCCTGTATCACGTGGGACGTTACAAATTCTTAAACAATGGTATAATCGTTGCAGCTTTTTACAGATATAATTTGTTTAATAAGCAGCATTGTAAAATTGGCGACAGCAAGAGCTGCCGTGAGTTTCTTGCCCTTGTTAATGTCATTGGTGCTACGCCCTTGCTTTGCTAAACGTAGAATATATAATTATAAATTCATGGTTTAGTTTAGTTAGTGTAACCTTGATGTTCATAAGTGTTAAGTTGTGACTTAAATTAATAAAGATTTTTGATATAATATTGTCTTCTGTTTACGCGAATGTTATTCATTGAAATTAAACTATTTATACGGATTTTATCTCGTTATTTATTTGACACTGATACAATTTTTTTTTACAATGCTAGTGTAACTATTTTCAAAATTTTGTAATAAAGTGTCAAATAAATAACGCGATAAAATCCGTATAAATAGTTTAATTTCAAAGATTTTTGGTTTTCAATGAGCACGAAGAGCATCCTGTTTCGGATCTTGGGACCTTTGCTAATCACACAATTTTTTTTTCCGTGTGTTATTCGAACCTACAATAGTTGATGTATTGATGAGGCGCTCACTTCGTCGGCTATGTTCTTAGGTCCTTAGTAATTGGATACGCGCTTATTGTCGCATACTGAACACTTCGAGATAATCTAAGCTTACCTCATTAATATAAGAGACTTTTTTAATAAGTTGTAGCGAACAAGCGAACTTCTATTCAATATTGCAAACAAAATATCACGCGCTGCTACTTTATTAACCTTATGATGGACTAACAGGAGCCTATATTATCCTAACTAATAAAAAATTCTAACTAAGTGATATTATTAATGCGAATGTAACTTTGTTTGTTTGTTTGAAACGGTTTCACACCTTAACAACTCGACCGATTATCATGAAATTTCGCATACACATTATCAGGGGAACATCAGGATAACTTTCATCTATCAAAAATACTGTTACTAAATTAAACTAAATACATTTACGCGAGTGAAACCACGGGAACAATCTAGTAGTAAATAACACGATGTTTTAGCTGCGTCGATTTTATTGATCGGACGCTCACTATGTATTCAAAGGGGCTATTGACTGAGGGACTTTCAAACCCAATTCGTAAAATCATGTGGCAATAAATTAAAAGCTTTAGCAGGCATTGCGTTGGCCATGTAGTGAGCACACGACTCACCGCCGAGCTGCATTCACATGGTAAATATTTGATTTAGCCTCAAACCGAGCGTTTTACGCGCTGAGGTTTTTCAATGGGCGAATGATCTCGGCTTATTTCAGGTTTGATGCATTCGTTTTACGCTCGATAGATATATCTATGAGCATTTATTATACATCAATTCTGATGGATGATAGTGGATATACGTGAGTACCTTTTAGGAATTGCGGACGTTTAGTTACCGACCTCTTTCATTCCTTTGCTATAATTCCAATGCCTTCAGGTCTGCCAGTAATCCTGCTGGTATGCTGTGATCATAGGCTATAGTTAAACACTTACCATCAGGCAGGTAAAGAAAATGTTTGCTTCCTTCGTAGCATATAATAAATCTTTAACAACATCGTCACCCCATCCATACAGAATGAGTTTACCAAGTACTATAATAATAACAGAATCGATTGCGAGGCTTAAATTTGATGCTATTGTAATCTGTGGTAAATATTATAATCTTGATGCTTATTATGTAACACGTAGCGCCATCTATTGATATTTATAAGTAAGTTTCTGTATGTATGTACTATGTGGTACGTTCGTTAAGAATTACTATGATGGCTACTTCCGTTATGTTGTACACTACATGTAAGCTATTAAAAATTGTAGTTAAATTATTATACTTATAATTTAATTACAATAAATAAATAAAGAGAAAACCACTACTGGCGTCCTTCCTTTTATAATTCCAATAGATATAAACCTAAACAACGGTCTATGGATAACGTTAGGGGAGGCCTAGAGGCCTCTTTGGGCTGAGATGATGATGATGAACAGCATCATTATTTGATTAGGTTGCGGTTATACAGTTATATAAATAACAATACAGTGTGCTTGCCCAAAATCAATGGGTTATCCAATATCAGGTTTGGTTTACATTTTAATCGGTCCAATAGTAATTTGAGTATTTCTCGAGTTCCCAATTTTTCGCCCTTAACCATCCACGATTACTTGAACAATTTTATAAAGATGTTGAAACACTTATAATATATGACTTTCAACAGCCTCTCAAGAGATTAAATCGTTAACCGATATTACATTGTTTGCATTTATCGGTTCCACGCCACTTTAAGTAGGTCATCTGCCTATCAAGTGGAAGGCCTATGCTGTTGTAAGGTTATTCTTATAAAATGAATTGATTATGTATGATGCGATAACCCTATTATTGTTTTTGCTATTTAGTATAATGTGAAATGATTTTATACTTGAAATTGTAATAAGATAATCCAAATAAAACAACATTGCATGCCTGACAATTAGGAGGATACAGAACAAATTATAAACCCAACATCATGTGTACTGTGTGATTTGAATTTACTATAATGATAAAATCGACAATCGTAACCATTATGTTGTATTTACTTTTATGACATCAATGGGGTGTAAAGAACAGTAATATGATGAATAAGCTAAACTAAAACCTCTTTAGAGATTAAACAAAGACGTTTATATACACACATAGTAAGATGATGATGACTGCCTCCGTGGCGCAGCGGTAGTGAATGCGACTGCTATGCATGAGGTCTCGGGTTCGAATCCCGGGTCGGGCCAACAAAAAAGTTATAGAAAGTTATATATAAATCTCAATAGCAGCCCGGAGTTAGGTAGTTGGCGGTGTAAGACACCCCCGTGCCTCGAAAAGCACGTTAAGCCGTCTCTCTCCGGTCGTGTCGGATTACCGTCCCATCGGATCATGAGAGTTAGGGAATAGAGAGTGCACTTGTGTTTGCGCATACACTTGTGCATTATAATATCTCCTGCGTAGTTGGCCAGTCTCCGTTAAGACTGACCGCCGTGGCCGAAATCGGTCTGGAGGATATTATTATTATAAGATGATGATGGCGCAGCCATAATCATTCTGACTAATGTGTATGGAGTCTCGTATTTTATATTGGAATCGGACAAACTGTTATTGGTTTATTCTGTTTAGAATTTTTCGTAACAGGCTAGTAGCAAGGAGTCTTCAACTATGCCCAGTAAAACTAACTCGTAAACTTTGACGTTCATAAGTGTTCCTATATGACCTCAATGTATAAATGATTTAAACTTTGACTTAGGCACTAAGGACTATTATAGGCTCGCCATATCAATGTAGTACACATGTGCCAACCCTATCCTGGATATACGCAGATGACTACGATTATATGATAAAAAAACTAACAAATATATACTAGCTTTCATGTACTTATTTATTTATAGCTCACAAAACTGAAAGCTACTTAAAATATCTTAATAAATAGCTCTAAACTAAAATCATTACATTGAAATTATTGAAATTAAATTAGGGAGCACAGCATTCACCTCTGTCTCTACTTTGCAGGTTTAATACACATTATGAAAAGAATATTTACTAAAGTAACAAAAAATAAAAACAAAGATCAGAAAATGAGAAGCTTTTAAGAAGTTTAATCAAAAATAAGAAACAAGCACTTTGGTAGCTATACCTTCGCCATTATAACTAAATAAGCAACCTTAATTTAATGGATAAACTACTTAAATGAAAATGGCAAATCTTAATTAAAATTAATTTACAAATGTAAACGTTCAAGTGAAATGTATTTAATCTAATACTTTTATTCAGAAAGTAAAGTTTACAAGGACTCTTAAGTTTGTAATTCAAGTCATAAGTAAGTTTTATTAAATACATACGCCACTAGTCAACCGTGTCAATGAAAATGCTAAGTGAACATTAGTTAAATTGCACAAACAGAGGGTATCTACCATATATCCTGTCCTACTAATATTATAAATGTGAAAGTTTGTGAGATTTGCTGGATGTTTGTTACTCTTTCACGCAAAAACTACTAAACAGATTTTGATGAAAATTTACAGTATTATTGTTTATACATCAGAATAACATATATAATATAATATCAGCACTGTAAGGTAGGTTATACAATAGAGCGAGGTATTATTTACAAACTGCCACGTTTAAGCGCGTCACACACGGCGAAGATACTTTAATATTTTATGTTAAGATAAAATATCGCTCACTATAAAGTTTGTATGAACTATCACAAACGACTAAAATATTATAGTATCTTAGCCCTTTGTGATAGTTAATACAAACTGTATAGTGAGCGATATTTTATCTTAACATAAAATATTAAAGTATCTTCGCCGTGTGTGACGCGCTTTACAGTTTGCAAACAATGCTTTATAATATATATAATATAAGCCCTGTATTAAACTGTCCCACTGTTTAGCACGGGCCTCTTCTCAGTGTGAGAAGGGTTAGGTACATAGTCCACCACGCTGGCCCAGTGCGGCTTGGCAGACTTCACATATTTTTGAGAACATTATTGAACAGAATATCATTATAACATATAGGCTACTAAAAAACCTTCTATCATAAATCTACATTAACGCGAGCGAAGCAAAGCAAAAAAGCGGGCAAAATCTAGTATTATCATAACCCTTAAGCGCTTGGTTATTTTATGCGTCATACGTGCGCATTGCGATTACCGCGTACTACTTTTGTAACAAAAACAATTGCTACGGTTCATTTTTGCAGCGTCAATCGGAGCATGAGACACATGTCATCTAGGGCGAAGCAGACACGACAATCAGAGCACGTTGCCGCATGCGTCTTTCGCACCAAATGACGCATAATCGCACCAAGTACTTAAATGTAACTTGACATAATAATATGATCAATACCATGTAATAATAATAATAATATAATAATAATTATTATTATTTATTTGTTCTCTCACACAGTACATAATATTTGACATATCAAACAAACAGTCCATACAATAAAGCAGTGAATGTATAGTCTGTGTGGGAGACTGGTCTCTGTACTAGGAGGTCCTGTATTACAGATAACCAGCCTCTCCGTGCTCTGAATAGGTGGAATGTGTATGATTGGGGCTAGTATGTTCTTGTTGAGAATGTACGTCATGTTGGGAGATGTGTGAGTGGGTAAACGTATGAGTGTGTGTGTTAGTGTTTGTGTGTGAGGGTGTGTGTGTGTGAGGGTGTGTATGTGTGTGTGTGAGTGTGTGAGAGTGAAATTATTTGATAACCGTACGAGCCAGGTCTTCGGGACCAGAAAAAATAAGACCATAACATTAAGTAAATGTGCACTAGGAATAGATAAGACAAACTAACTAGATTGCTCTCTGACCCATCCACACAAATCTACGTGTTAAATCCTAACTCATGTCATATAAGTTTCATCTGGGCATCTTCAAGTAGCGATTGAATACTTATTCACTCATCTTCTAGGCAAGCGTGCTCTACCGTGGAAAATATTATCGTCGATGAACATCAGATGAGAACGAGGTCAAACTCAAGCTTATACAGAACTTAAAAAGGTGATTTGAATAGCTGTTGCTAATTTAGTTAGCCACAGCTGTTGACAGGAGAATGGCCGTCCATCCGTTAAATACAATTTTGTGATGGTCTGCCTTTCAAAATCTCGGGGTTTATTTGAGCCATGCTCCTGCTGCACTTATTGCAATGATTGATGGGTGCATAATTATTTAGTAATACCATAATATACATTATGATTTTTAAAGAAGTTAGTTGATATGTCTCGTCTAGTGTGCAGTACATCTTAACTTAATGATCTCTCGGGCATTTTGATTATTTAAAGAACGGGTGACGATGATCAACGTTATCGTCCAAAACTATAAAAACTCATGCTAAATAACCTAGAGTGCTATTCTATAAGATCTCACCATCGAATTCACTTAAATGCAGCTATGAGATCTTCACATACTATCAATCAAAGTTATGGTCTATTAGATAAACCTTTCATTAGAAATGTAAGAAAATAAAAACTAAAGTTTTACTACTAGGTTTTTTAAAAGTAAATACTTAGTATCGGCTAAACTTTAAAAGAAATCGTTTCTAATGTTATAAATATGTTGGTTACATTGTAAGCCTAGAAAAGAACCGAGTATAAAACAACAATAATGTGGTTTAAAATTCTGATAAAAGTGGCAAGCACAAAGAAAATTCTTTCTCCGATTTTTCCGCAGTATGTAGAGGGAACAGAATTAAAATATTACGTCGTTCAACTTTGCGGTCTCGTCCGACATTTTTTCCTTTGTTCCTCCGCTGTTCCCGTTTTACAGGAAATGACCAGAGCTCTGTGCATCTCTCAATTATATTGTGTAATAGCTGCGTCTTCCTGAAAAGCTGCCGGAACATGTGATATATCGAGAACTTTATGGTTAATTTCGAAGTATTCACACACTTTACGTTAAATTACGTTAAGTTATTGTTTACAACGAACGATCCTGGTTTGTTTTCTGAACAGTTTATAATGTACAAGATTTTACTCACAGCTTTGCTCGGTAGTACTACTTTTTCAGGATGAATATTGAAAATCCCTATGTCCTTTTTTATACCTCTGACAATATGTACCTATGCGAAATTTCATGATGATCAATTGAATATTTAAGGCTTGAAGGCGTTACATACAAATTCATTTAAAATATTAGTTGGAAATGTATGTTTTGAATATTTTATTGCGCTGAATCTCGCGTTCAATTTATTTCCGTGACAAATTAATATATATCATACCACAAACGTGACTGACCAACACCGCAAGTCAAAAACCAGAAATGTCTACATCGTAGTATTTATATAATACTAGTTTTCACCCACGGCTTCGCTCGCGTAAATGTAGACTAGGTTAGGTTTGCAACAGTTATTTTTTCTGGATGAAAGGTACCCTATGTCCTATTCTGTACCCCTGACAACGTGTATGCAAAATTTCATGTTGATCGGTTGAGTAGTTAAGGCGTGAAAGCGTAACAAACAAATAAACAAACTTACTCATTTTCGCATTTATAATATTAGTTAGGATAGGATTAGGATATATAGTAAGGATGTATATCATGCAAGACTAAAGTTTAAAAGTTATTAATATGACCATTTCTAATACTGTGTCAATACATACGACTGCGTTGCAGTCCAATGGTCGACCATTAATCCTAGCGGGTAGAACCACTTTCACTGCACGGAAGGCGTAGTGGTTTAAGCTGTTGCCTCGCCATTGCCACCGTGGCGAGTGTTGTCGGTTTGATCCCCACAATCAATCAATGAATCAATCAGCCCACCGCAGTCCGCTGCTGGACATAGGCCTCTCCCTATGTCCAGCAGTGGACATAGGGAGAGATATATGGACATATGGTTTGATCCCCACACGGGACAAAATTTTATATTATCCACAAATGTTTGTTCCGAGTCTGGGTGTTCTTTGTGTCCGTTGTTTGAATGTTTGTTAAGTTCCTCGCGACACAGGGTTGTGTGGAAAGCGGAAACCTAATGCGGAAGTTGATTTAAAAAAAATAAAGTCAATGATCGACCACCAAGCCTAACGGGTAAATCGACTGCAAGCAGCGACAGCAATTGCTCCTTTCTAAATATGTTTTACGAAAAAAACAACGGGTTGCACTCCGGGAGTGTCGGCAGGAGTGAAAACTTCAATAT
This sequence comes from Catocala sponsa, assembly GCA_963564715.1. Taxonomy (NCBI): domain Eukaryota; kingdom Metazoa; phylum Arthropoda; class Insecta; order Lepidoptera; family Erebidae; genus Catocala; species Catocala sponsa. The sequence goes on along the minus strand of OY751345.1, from coordinate 8,988,606 downwards.
TAACGTTGTTCATTTTTGATATTTTGGAATGATTAGGGAATAATTTTGCACGAATTGCTTTAATTATCAGTATAAAAGTACTATCATTTATGTGGTAAAATACAATATTCATTTATTGCGCATCGTACATAAACATGACAATTCTACGCGAGTTTGACAATTCTCCCTCCGTCTTACGAATTTTCGATCAGGTCACGTGTCCTGACGCGAGTTTAACATTTTTTACCCATCACAAAAACGTGCACAACGCTGCTAAAGATTTCACTTAAAAAATAATGACTTCTACTAAAAACATATAAGTAAAAAAGTTTAAACATATAAGGAATATTTACATCTAGCTATGTATATAAAGTCTCAACAGCAGTCAACTAAACATCGCTACATTGAATAATTGTAATTGTAATACGCCACATTATAAGTACCACCCTGCTGTTAGTAGCTACAGTAACAAGAGCGCACATAATTCCTCTCGTAATAAAACGTACTGATGGTTGTTTTTGTATTATGTATATGTTAGATATTAACTTCACGGATAGCGTAGTAGTTTAAGTGTTCGCCTCGCTATCGCCACTGCGCCCAGTTTGAATCTCACACGGGACAAAAAATTGTTTGATTCACAAATAGTAGTTCTGAGTCTAGATGTTCTTTGTGTCTGTCGTTTGTATGTTTTGTAAAGTCCCCCCGATACAGGAATTATTCCTAGGGCGGGGGTTGACTTTAACGAAAAAGTAAAAAAGCAGCCAAGTGCGAGTCGGACCCGCCCATGAAGGGTTCCGTAGCAGCAAGTAACATGATATAAAAATTTTTGTAGTTCGTTGTAACTTGGATTGTAAATTGCGGTTTACGATTTAAGACGTATTAAAAAATACTTACTAGATCTCGTTCAAACCAATTTTCGGTGGAAGTTTACATGGTAATGTACATCATATATTATCTTAGTTTTATCATTCTCTTATTTTAGAAGTTACGGGGAGGGACACACATTTTACCACTTTGGAAGTGTCTCTCGCGCAAACTATTAAGTTTAGACAAAAATTATATTAGAAACCTCAATATCATTTCTGAAGACCTATCCATAGACACGTAAGGGCTTGATGAAAAAAAAAAATTGTTTCTTTTTCTATTTTTGTGTGAAAATCTTAATGCGGTTCACAGAATACATATAATTACCAAGTTTCAACAGCATAGTTCTTATAGTTTCGGAAAAAAGTGTCTGTGACATACGGACGGACGGACGGACAGACAGACAGACAGACATGACGAATCCATAAGGGTTCCGTTTTTTGCCATTTGGCTACGGAACCCTAAAAAGCCAACGTTATTCAGATTTATCCATATATAAGTAACATACTATTGAGAATATAGTCTCAATATCTTCCTAGCTATTTGTAATTGTGAAGAATTACTCTCATCTGAACTATTTACAGTTCTAGACACGTTTCTCTTGGCTCCGATGGTGCAAGCTAAGAAAGAACATTTCGAAATGCAATCCATTAAACTGTCAAAAGAGTTGAACTCGTGCTTCAGTGGTATTCCTGTAGCGCTGAGAAGTCTAAGTAAAGTGATCAATGTTCTACGCTTAAGCTAGTGCCCACATTCAACTCAAGTTAAGTTCACTCATCGAATTACTGCAGTAGCACGCCAGTAAGTTTGATTGAATAGAAATCGCATTATTCTTGTTCACATTAAACTACGGGGGGCGTAGTAGTTACGGTGGTCGCCTCGTTATTACCACTACGCCGAGAGTTGTGGGTTCGATCTCCATAAATTTGTGTAATCCACAACGGAAGCCTAAGAAGTTACAACAGTACCTAACAAGAGCGCTCATTGTTCCACTCGTAATAAAACATACTGATGTTTGTTTTTTATACCTACATAGAGTCACGCCTGTTTGCCAAAGGAAGTTTGTTTTACTGCAGTAGCTACCTACGAATTCGTATCCAACTTTTAAAGTATGATAATCTGGCAAAAGGTTCAATACACCTTCATATCTTTCATCTAAATCAGTTATCGGTATAGTCGTTAAAACGGAACGAACAAACAACTTACTTTTGCATCTATACAAATAAATAAAATTAAAGTGTCCGTTTGTAATGTCAAAATAACAGCTTTTACTAAATGCATATACAAGTATATACGGTACTTATATCAAAAATCAATATTTTAATTTTTTGTGTTTTTGTCTATCTGTTCATTCCGGCTAATCTCTGAAGCGTCTAGGCCGATTTTGATGGAACTTTCACTGGCAGATAGCTGATGTTATAAGGAGTAACTTAGGAATTTTTATATTAGTTTTTTGTTAAAATCCTAGCTAGTTTATAATATTTCAGAGGGCGTCGCGTCGTACGTCTCGTGGTATAAGTTTTCACTTATATTTGCCGATCGTGAAATACTGCTTTTGAGTCCAAGGTTATCCTGGTTGAACTCCTCGTTTTCCCATGACTAGAGGAATTAGTACTGTGCATTACTGCACGAAGAAAATAAAGAAAACAACCGAGTAGGTTAGTAATACAATATCTAATAGGGAATCGAACTCACAACCTCTCGATTACATGTCCAACGCCCAGAGCTACCGCCGAAAACTATTACTATTAATAAAATAAGTATAACATACCTGTAGCCATTTAATTTTCGTGATATTTTCCTCCGTAACAGTCAAAGCTTTTCTTCCCTCCAGCTTGAAAGAATCATCATAATACGTGTACTCAGTAAATGTCAGCCCACTGGTAGTATACTGCTGAGTAAAATATATCGAAATAGTGCCATTGACTATATTCTCTATGATCCATTTGCATTTAATGGGGACCTGGAATGGGTCTGGGAAGTTTGGGGTCTGTATGATCCCCACGGGGCCCTTAAGACGTCCTCCACAGGTTTGTGGTCCTTGATGCTCTCGATCGCCGTGGGCATACACCTCCACGACAATGGCGACCAGTGTCACGCTGAGGAGACGCTGCATGGTTATCCTGGAACAAAAATATATTGTTATTATCCAGATTATGTACATGGACTGCACGGATGGCGTAGTGGTTTAAGTGTTCGCCTCGCCATTGCCACTGCGCCGAGTGATGAAGGTTCGATTCCCAAAGGTGACAAAAAATGTGTGATCCATAAATTGTTGTTCTAGGTTTGGGTATTCTTTGTATCCATGGTTTCACGACACAGGATTTATTCCTAGAGCAGTAATTGTCTATAAAAAATAAATAATCGCTGTTGGCAGAGGAAACAAAAGTTTAATTATATATTTAATTCAATAACCCGTATTCGATTGAAACTCAAACTAAAACGGTATGCTCAAACTCAGATAATATTTAAAGTACTTAACATATAAAGCTCATTATTTCTGTTACTTCGACAAAGAGATTCAATACGTGGATTCAATTTACTCCAGATACGTCTTATAATGGAGTTTTTGTATTTTCATTTAAAATACGAAACCTTCGCATACTATGACAAAACACACACTGCTTATTTCAATAGAGGTTTAATCAAAAAACGAAATTAAATACAAATTAAAGGGAACGTAGGTAGATTCAAGAAAGACTATACAAATTATGCAATGGTTTAAGCGGTCACGTTGCTGCCGAGCTTACTGGGTTCGATCTCCGCACGTGACAAAAGAAGATATACGCGGTAATCGCTTACTATCAGGCGATCCGTCTGCTCGCTTGCCTCCTGTACAATAAAAAAAAAGAAATATGCAACAAACCCAACGACTTCGTCTACGCATAGACAAAAATAAAACTCTATATTTTACGGAGAACTATAAGTATTATATCGCCTTGTGTAATTTTTATCACGTTATCCAATTGGATTTCAGATATATAAGGCATCCAAAACGAACAGCATTGCTACGATGATACTTTTGCACAAATCATTTTTTCAAAATTATTGTAATAATTATACTTGTTTCTATCTAAAACCTTGGAATACGTTTATATAGCTGGTTTACAGAGCTCACCAGAGTAAAACTAGTTACTTTTCTGAACTCAGGTAGCAGTGCTCGCTCTACAAAGTCGGCACCCATCATATATCTACAGTTACTATTCATTTAATGTTATAATGTGTCGAATCAAAGTCCAAAACTGCCGGGATCAGTCGGGTAAACAAATATCCAGAAACTCAGCGAAAAGTCATCAGATAATACACATAACAACAACACAAGGAAAAGCATAACATTGTCACAACACGAATGTTAAATGTCAATTAAGATCGATGCCCAACGACTAAAGTGTTGCCATTACCATAGATTAAATAATGCAATTACATTAAGTTGGTAAATCTATTGATTTGTAAAATAAATCAAAACATTAATAAACTGATATTATTATATCCATGTTTACCCCGCAGATAACTTGTGTTAGTACAAAATTAATTTAATAAATTTTCATATGTAAAATAATAATATTTTACAAGAATTATTTAACTCTTAATAAACATATACTTTTTTTTCAACACTGGCAATGTCATGCCTAGCTACAATGGTTTTCCACATCAATAAAATGAAATATTTTTTAGCGCTAGGTACGGTTAAAAGAAAACGATGGGGATAAATAAAATATTATGAGACGTTTTTACAATATAATTATATTCTTGTCCACTAGGGCCGTAATTTTCATACCTCCTTATCTACCTCCTCTTCAGAATCTTGGTGTATTTTTTATGTCTGTTATCCTTTTGTCAATCTGTCTGACTTTTCCGGCGCCACGAAAAATTCACTGATTTATTTGGATGAGATTTTCACAGATCAATAGTTTGCAGTTAAATTTAAAATTTCATCGAATTTTGTTTAGTAAAACTGGAGATTTAGTACAAAATATGATAGAATGAGCTTCGTAAATGATATCGCGGGCCAAATAAATTGTTCACGCGGCTGAAATCGTGGGTAAATATTAGTATCTACTTTAAAACTCAATCTGTACATCGTAGAAAGTAAGACATGAAATGAAAACAGAAATAATAACTAAATTTAATCTACCCTTGTATATACGAGATTTAACAATTTGCTGAATAAATATTAACTTTTACTAGATTCCACAAACGCTACTAACTGGCATACCTGCGGGTTTGATTTAAATTACTTGCCTAAGAAAATATAGGTATATTTATATTTCTCTGTAATATAATATACTTCATAGTTCACTGACATAAGTAGAAGCGCTATCGCTATGGCGAGCTCTCGCATTCGATTCAAAGTCATGATCGTAAAATTATAACTAAGTATTACATTCACTCTTCATTTCGTCGGCCTCGATGGCGTAGTGGTTGGTGTAACCGACTGCCACGCATGAGGTCGCGGGTTCGATTCCCGCACAAGTCAAACATTTGTGTGCATAAACATGGGTGTTTGTCTTGGTCTTCGTGTTTCTATGTATAATATGTATGTATTTACAAAAAAAAGTATATATGTATGTTTATCCATTGTCTAGTACCCATAGTAAAAGCTCTGCTTAGTTTGGGCTAGATGGTGTTGTGTGTATGTGGTAGAATATATTTCGAGTAAAAAGCTTGGTGGACCCCAATAGGATTTACTTTAACTTGTCAATTGTTGGAATGCCAGACATAATTGTACATTTATTGTATCTGACTGCCAGTGTGGGACTGTGACTTAATAGGAACCTATGTATTAAGAGAGACTTGATGATGTCATTCTGAATAGTTATAGACTACCTTGCAGAGAATAGAGCTTAGCGTTGTACAACGAAGATGGCATATAAGTATACGGAGGTCGCCCGCCTGACGAATATAGCCTATGAGCATTTGTAGAGATATCACTCGGCCTTTGTCAACTCTAATGAAAAGGAATAAATTAAGAGACGAGGAGATATGTATATCAGGTTTCAGAATTCTAGATACGTATGTATTTGGTCACAACGAAGAACCAATTTGAAATCATGTCAGCAATATTTGTTTCCTTATCCGCATGTAGGACAATGACAATCTTAAGACTTAGTGAGAATTTAAAACTCTAGTCACAGTTAGATATATACTATTATATATAATATTTATTCAATTCAACCAAGTAAGTAAACTAGCACAGGCAAACCTATTCCTTTTCTTTATAGGACTAGGGTTTTCCTTAGCATTTTAAAAGTAAAGGACGTATGTCATTTATGCTTAAAAATATACAATGACATCAAGTGACAAAGGTACAACTTTCTCACCTCAAGGCGGATATCTCATGGCATTTACATATTTACCTCACGCTTAGCGCGGGGATATTGTCATAGACACGGAGACAATGCGGAAAAGGTTAAAAGGATTTTGTGAAAATGTCTTTGAGGAAAAAACTTTTGAAATTCACTTTCTTTTTGTTTCCTTTTTTATTTATTGCGTGATATTGTGCATCTACTTTTGGCTCATCTATGTATTGTTTGATTATTGTCGCAATGTTAATCAAATCGAACTGTATGTCGTGCAATAATTATATATCTGCGATTAGACATTTTGACTATTTCTAAACATGATATGACATAATAATATACGAGTACTTGTGAAACATGACAATAACATGTTATGTCACATTTTATCATTATGTAATCAGTTTTAATCGTCATATAATATCTTGTAAATATAACATGATATATATGAGTATACAGTTCAAACCAGAATAATCATAGTATTTGTAAAGTATGTATTATTTAAATATCCAATATAAACTTTACAAGAGCAAGCGAAGGAAAATATTCAATGTAAAATTTGAGCCGGTCGTGGTTAATTCAATTTCAAATGTGACTCGCAATATTATAAACCTTTTTTTACAAAATGCATTACATAAGTTAGTCCTTTTGTTGTCATTTTACAAACTTTTAAAATTTTTATTTTGTTTTTATGAGAATTAGCAAAGTTGAAAAAGGGCAATTTGTCAAGAGGGAAATACTTTTAACTCAAATTCGTAACAAAATATTGTCCAAGGATAATTAATTTAAAAAAATGAAGGAAATAAGCTAAGTTGTTTATTAAGTTATAAAGTTTTTAGTCAATCTCATGTTGCCCCGTGGTACCGCTAAACTTTGTCACGTAAACAAGTTAACTTGTTAAGAAAATATTTTAGTGACATTGTGAGGTGAAGATTATTTTCTTATTTATTTACTTTCGTCGTTAAATTATACGTTCCACCTCAGAGAAGTTATTAAGAAAATATGTATTTAACTACGTAAAGGAAATTTGCAGATTTTAAGTAAAATCGAATTGTGTCATGCCATATTACTTATAAAAATATCGCTAACTAACGCTTAGTTACCTCTCAATTGTATAGCTCTCCAGTCTTTGATCAATAATTAACCTTTGATCATCGGCCCATTGCTGTTGTTTAACTATTAATCAATTATCGCTTAACGTTTAGCAATGTTTACAAGTTACTTTTTTCTGATTAGCCGCTAGTTAAGCTACCACTATAATAATATATTTGAGATTGGTTTATAAGATAAGTTGTTAAAGGTTAATTAAGTAGTTTTAAATTCACACTTACTCTTGAGATCTTCATTGTCCTACATATTGATACGAATACAAATATTGCTGACACGATTTCAAATTGGTTCTTCTTTGTCACCAAATACAAACGTATCTAGAATTCTACATACATACATAGATTCACGCCTGTTTCCCAGAGGGCTAGGCAGAGACTACGGATTTCCATTTGCTACGATCCTAACACACTTCTCTGGCTTCATTCACTTTCATCACATTCCTCATTCCCGTCGGTTCAAGGAGCTCTTAACCTGGCCTTTATCCAGAATGCCTTCGATCTGATCGAGAAACGTTCGCCTAGGTTTTCCTCTTGCGACTGTTCCATTCACACTAGCCTTATAAACTTTCTTAATCAGTCTTGCCTCGTCCATTCTTTCTACAATTCTGAACCCTCAATACATATCTCTGCCATTTCTTTATTTTCATCTTCTATTTTATTCCTTTTCTCCAGAGTCGGCAAAGCCCGAGTAATATCTCTGCAAATGCTCATAGGCTATATTCGTCAAGCGGCGACTCTTGTATGTTTATATGCCGCCTTCGTTGTATAACTCTGAACTCTATTCTCTGAAGGGGTATACAAAAATAAACATCATTTTGAGGTACTGATATTTAGGTCATCAATTAATCTATTGTAACTTGTAGCTGGCAAGTTTCTGCGACTCATTAGTTCAGTAAAATTTGTTATTAAACTTCAGTCTGCAACTTTTCATAATGATGCCATAAAGCTCTTCTCAATAGGTTCCTATTGAATGACAACCTGGCAGCCAAACACAATAGAATAACAATTATTTCTGGCATTCCGACAATTGACAGGTTACAGTAAATCTTATTGCGGCTTTTAAGCCGTAATTAATGCAGTCATTAAAAAACCGCTATCGAAACTACGCGGCAACTTCTCATTTCGAACATTAAAGCCACCGTATCACCCGAACTTCACTATATGCGTTTTATTGCTTATTATATCGTTTTAGTGTACACTACCTTAGGATTTACACAAATCACGACATTAAATACCTTTTACCTATGTATACGAATCCGCGGTCAAAATCGCAAGCAGAAACTACTACTCCATAAAACCTCAATCGATTCAAACCAAAATTCTACTTTAGATACTTAACTGTATCTAAAGTTGAATTTTGGTTTGAATCAATTCAAACTGACTCCTGTTGGTATACATAATACAGCTACTCCGCTAGTATTAATGATCGATACGCAGGCTTCACCAACAAGTTAACAACTATGCTGAATACAGAATTAAGTTGTCCAACTAATGGCCTTTTACATCAATATTAGTGGTACATTTTCAATCAATGTTTGTGGAACTTCTAGTGCCAAACTTTGTTGTTGTGTATAGCTATGTAATTGAATAGTAATATACATGATGCCGCTTTAAAATCAATTAAACAAAATGGCGTCGCCTAATATAATGTTGTTTGCCTAAGTTTTAGGCAAAAGTGCGTCACGCGACAAAAGTACATTTGGTTCTTTTGTTTGCTTTCCGTTCGATCATCTTTTTGTTCTTTCTTACTTGTTTCAAATTATTGTTTACTACACGCCTCGCTTTTTGACCATACGTTAGAGGTGGAACGTTCTGATATCTTAACTAATATTATAAATGTCAATGTGAGTTTGTTAGTTTGTTACGCTTTCACGCCTTAACTACTGGACCAATCATCATGAAATTTCGTATATATGTACATTGTCAGGGAATCGTACCGTTACTAATCTAGTCTAACCTAAATTTACGCGAGCGAAGCCGCGGGCAAAATCTGGTTATATATATATTGCTCTATAGTTCAATAAGATTTTCATGTAAGCGGAATAATAGTAAATGATTGCTTCAAAAAGTTGAATAACGTTTCAGCTAATATTCGATATATCAGGCGAAAATTAATGCATATTTTTACCAGTTAATGCTATCACTGGTAATATAAATCTTCATTGCGAGCAAATTTAGCAGCCATAAATCGCTGAAACGTAATTTACGTCACAGCGCATCTCCACACTATTTGTCATCCAAACCGTCATGTAGATAGAGCTGCTAAGTTAGTGACGTCATAAGATGACGTCACTGTTTCCACGGGTTCTTTTACTTTGTGCACGCTTCTACCCACCATTATCACTTTTGTCATGCTAATGCCCTTCGCAATGCTTTTTAAGTAGGTATTCGGTTTGTACTAGGCGGAATAGATTTGTGGTACCTATGATAATGCTGCTAAGCTCAAAATTTATTGTAATTCTAGCTGCCCTGGTGGCGCAATGATAGCAAATACGACTGCTATACAAGAGCTATTGGGTTCAATTCCCGATTTGAATAAAATATTATCAGGTTTTTCTCAGTAATACGGTATTTGAGCTTCCGGTAAACGGCTATATGTTCTATTGAGAATTGAAGAAGTGAGCATAAGATTTTTGTCTTACTCTTCTCATATGAGTTCAATTTCTAGAACTGGCTTTAATTTTCAACGTTATTATTATCATATTATGTCACAATTTTTTACGTGCAATTTAACAATTTTACTCCTACTGCCAGAATTGAAACGGATGTATCTTATTTATTTTTAGACAGATTTAAAAAATCTTTGTTTTTTATAGGTTGAGTAACTACTATAAATTTGACATGAATAATAAAAAAATAGTGGGTCAACTACCTTATTGGGATGGTCTACTTGATTTTGGTCTCCAACGGCTTAGTGCCACCAAAATTCTTTGTATTTATGTGTTTGGGTGATATAACTATTTGACTTAAGTAAAAGTAATTGAATTACCCTATTATATAACCGTCATCAGAAAGTTCTTATCTATAAGACTACTAGAAGTGTGTTGAAATCAACTTCTAACTTTTATAAAATCCGTTCAATGAAAATGTGCCTTGAGACCGAGCGAGTGTATATTGGCACCAACACCGCCGTCGAGTTCCACAAAGTTCACTAAGTTATATCGATAGCTCCCACAGTTTACGTTGATATTTCCACTTTCGGAACTGCGAAGTTTCGATAAAACAAACATTTATGTTATAAGCTTTTAATTCACTTAAATAAAGTCTCTATACGTATATAGTCTCATATATATCGCTGAACGGATGCAGCAGTGTATTACATCCACTTTACGCCAACTATGGCTTTTAGCGTTTCATCGTTCATTCATATTCATATTATTGTCTTACGTTTACGCGAATGTTATAAAAATTCTTTAAAATAAATGTGACAAAATCCGTATAAAGGAGTTTAATTTAAATTTTTAGTTTTTCCACTCAAAAGAGAGCATGCCTTTTGAGTGGAACTAGGTAGGTTGTAGCCTACCTAGTTCTTGACTCTAAGCTACTTTTAAGATTGTCTTGTCCGAAAACCCAAATCACACTTCAGCTAAATTGGGCAATACTTAAAATATCAAAAAAGAAATATTATAGGCAACTCGCATCGATCTTGATAAAGGTGTATCCAGCATAAAGACGTATTTGTTGTTTCAAATGAGAAATCACAATTACAGCAGTGGCATACCAAGTATTTCCGAATAATGCTAACCAATGAGTCTTAGTTATCTCTATTTAATTGCACTTGATCGTTGTTCATCAAATCACATCGAAGGCTGTTCGTGCTAAATTAAATATAATAAACATAATTAAAAATGCAGCATTTAATTATGGTAAGACGGGCTTGTACGTTTTCATGAAGCATATTAAGTAATGTACTACATGTGTTTTAATATACATACGTATCAAAGTATTAAATAAATCTGTAATCTACTATTGGAAAAACATAACACTCATTTTTTATTTCTCTCACTGTTACACTCACGCTATGCGCCCTATATTTCACATTTAGACATAGTAAGTGCTGTGCGAATTGCCAATAACAACAAATGTTCAATCGTGTATGAGGGTTTCAGTCATGTGGAATACAGTTATGTAAAATTGAACATCGTGATACGTAGCGTGCCTTCATTTCCGCATCACTTCAGGGGGACTAACGCTTAGTACAAATGATATGACTTCATATGCTTAAACTTAGATATTGTCAAACTTTAATATAATATCCTGAAGTTCATTTATCAAATTGTTCTATTCACATAATATAAGATCCAGTAAAGTTGGTTTCAATTTAGAGGAGGCTTTAGATATAAATCATAATAAAATTGATGCTCCGTTGATAAAGCAGCAGAAAATTATATATTAATAAAATCTAATCTAATATGATTTCTGTGAAACTTCCACTTCTTTGGAAGTGGTAAATTACCGCTAAACTGCTTAACCTAATTTTATGAAATTTAATCTGGGTATAGTATAAAACTCATAACTAGCGTAGCCTAGATAGAGAATAATAAATTCTTTTAATTCATGTATGTTTCGTTAAATAGTAATTTAAAGAAATATAAGCGAATTAACAGTAATTATATTTATTCATAATCTATATCTATACTAATTTTATAAAGAGGAAAGATTTGATTTTTTGTTTGGTTGGACAGATTTAATACTTAAAAATTATTTCACCATTAAAAAACCATATTATCACCGAGTAACACAAGCTACGTGTTATTTAAAAAAAGTACTGTTACTAACATAACCTAACCTACTTTTACGCGAACGAAGCCGCGGACATAAGCTAGTATAGTATAAATGTTAATCATAATCATAATCATAACTTTATTTGCAAGAATATGGTCAAGTATACGGGATGGTCGTTTTATAAAAATGTACAGCATATTCTGCCACATGTGGCGTGCAAAATACATAATAATATACAATAAATGTTTGTTATATTATTACATGTCTAATATTATATTAAAAAACAAAAAGAAAGAAAATAGCTGGTCCATTAAATTAACAATACATGGAAATGTCAAGTAATGCTTCATGCTTATGCCCATATACCTTGAAAATGTCATTTATTTGATACCAATAACTAGTACTAATTATATAATTATAAAACATGTCATTTAGATTAAATGGATCCAGATAAGAATGTCGTACCTATAGTTAATATTACATACATAAGAAGTGTCACGATAATTGCAATAAATAAGATTAATATAAATTTAAATAAAAATAATGATTGAATTTAAGTTGATGCCTCAATAACAAGTTTGCTGCGGTTTTCCTCTTGCGCTACCTTAGTGCAGGCGAGAGCTACGTAAAAATTCATTGAACATAAATCAGCTAATGACTAAAGGCAGCAAGTTGAAGACTAGTGTATCTCATTCAAAAGTGCATTGAACTACATCGTACAAAACAGCCTTGATTTTAGTTTTCTCGTTAAAGAGCATACCAAGGCATATTGCATGCAAGTTAGTGCTTGATTAAATATAACAAACTATTGTATAGGGCTTTTAGGCTTACGTAAAGATACTGTCATATTAAACATCATACTACTATGAAATTTCATTTAGGTATTTACTGAACAGGTTCCATACCGCAGATTACCAACTCGGTGGTATGGAATGGAAGTACTTACTCAATCGGGTTTATCCAGTTTGGTACCTGTTCAGGAAATAAATAAAATGTCAGTAAACGAAACTAAATAAGTACCTCAGTTTTGTATCAAACGGTAATCCGTCGACTGGAAGGTAGAACTGTGATTTATAGTACAGTATATATATAAAACCTTACGTGCTATATAAAAACCTATATTATTTCGAATCCAATAGAATTAAAAATAACCATCGGCTTCTAAAAGGCAGATCAAAACAAAAATTTTTTAACATATGGTTAAGTGCATGTCAACTGCTGTGATTGGCTGACTGGATTAGCTACAGTCAATCAAATACTTTGAAATAAATTGAGTAATTTTTTGTATTAGGTGTATAAGTCAAGTAACAAAACCGCAAATGACTTTCCTGTCTATAAAAAAGGTATTCTCTGTACTAGGACTAACTCGTATATCTCTGATGCTATTACTAACGTTCAACAATGGAAACAATTCACAATCAGGCTCTGGGTGCCTAGTGCGAGTTGCTTTTACGTTAAAGCGATTGAAACGTTTACCAGTTTTGGCTCTCTGATTGGTTAAAAGCTTGGAGCGAGCCAATTGGAGCGCCGAACGTCATAAACGTGTCGATTGCGTTAATGTAAAACAAACTCGCACTAGGCACTCAGAACAAATATTTGTAAATCACACTTTGGTTTTGATTTAGTTTTAGCTAAAGTCGACTACTTAAATCAGTCGTGCAGTCATTACTCATTCTTGTGTGCGCTTGGCAAGACATTTCTCTTTGATACTGTACCAAACCGTTTAGCAATGTGCGCTAAGCAATATCCACGAACATGTCTAACAAAGAAACAAAACACGTTAGTATTCGTCAAGAAACTTGAGTACAGTATTAGTACTGTACTCAAGTTGATAGATATAGAGGGAGTAGCGGCTGCATAAGTACTCAAGTATTTACCCACCTGGGCAACCTTCTGTAATTAGTGAGCAAAGTTTTCTCTTAACAGATCTGTACGAGCCCAACGGGAACTACCCAGTACATGTTGATCAGTAAAACTTTTAACGTAAACGATGCATTTAAATCTATGTACCTACTTAACTCTTTAAAAGGCTATGCTAATGTAGAGCGATACTATCTATCTATATTATATCAATGTTCACCAAATAAGTTAATAGGTTTTATATTAGAGCGTGAGATTCTATACCTATACTTTGCAATCCTATCTTCCAGACGACGGATTTCCACTTAATACGAATCTAAGATACTTATTTAGTTTCATTTACTGATATCGTAGGTGCTTTTTTATTGAAATTGCTTTCATTCCATATCACCGAGCTAGCGATAATAGTAGTATGATTTTAGTTATATCGATTCAGGATCAGCTAGTGACGCTGATTCCAAATCCATATGTAACTCAAATAAAAAAGTAGATAAAAGACAGCCTGTCTATGCTTTATATATGGATATGTCAAAGGCTTTCGACTTCGTGGATCATAATATACTGCTGAGTAAGCTGGAAACGTACGGTGTTAGGAGCAACACTTTAGACTTACTGAAATCTTACATCAGTAATAGAACTCAGACTACGAGCATTAATAAAATTTGTCCTAATACGAAACATTAAATAAACTATAAGTCCAGGAGTAGAAAAATAAAATATGGCGTTCCACAAGGTAGGTCCACTACTTTTTATTATCTACATTAATGATCTGCCAAAATCTACTACAGATCGTATGATACTATTTGCTGATGATTGCACTGTTGTATACAATAATGAAAATATTATAAATAGTAGTTTAAATTCTATAATTCAATGGTTACAAAATAATAATATATTAATTAATATCAATAAAACTAAATTAATGCAATTTAAACAGAAAACAAAACATAATTTATATACTCAAATTGAATTTAACAGTGAAAAAGTTGAATTGACGACTACAACCAAATTTCTCGGCGTACACATAGATGATAATTTGAAATGGCAAAGTCATATAGAGTTTGTTTGCAAAAAAGTGTCACAATCATCTTATAGTCGTACTGGGATAAAGTTTTCATATGTCAAAAAAGGTGCGTGCGAGCTGTGTGTGGCATAAAAAGAACTGACAGCTGCAAGAAATATTTTATAGAATTAAAAATACTTACCGTGCCACCTTTATATATTTTTGAAATGGCTTTGTTTATCAGACATCATCCGTCACTATTTACATTAGAGCTTAAATCGCGAAATAGAAGTCACTTGTACAATAACTTTACCAGTCAATATAGAACTACCCTTTTTGGGAAAAGTGTGTTTGCTATGGCCGCAAAGATCTACAATAAAATTCCTAATCACATAAAAGAATGTAGCAATATTCATGTTTTCAAAAATAAATTATTCAAATTTCTTGTAGAAAATTGTTATTACAATATAGATTAATTTTTATCGAATATAATTTTTTAAATTGATTTATAAGTGCGCTTGACTATAATTTATTGTTCATTATCTTGTGTTTGTCTTGACTAATAGTAATAATATAATTTATGTTTTATTTTAAATGTAATTTATAATATCAAGACTATAATATAATATTTTGTTTACTTTTTTGTAATTATTTCTAAATAATTTGTACGCCCAAGTGGCTGATCATGGAATGGACGTTATTAACTACTTATATAATTATGTAATGAACACCTGTATATAACCCATGTATCACAAATAAACTATTTGGTTTGATATTTGATTTGATAACGCCAAAAAACTGTAATTGCTATTATCGCTAGGACGACAGCATGAAATACCACAGCTAGCAACCCTGTGTTGTGTACCTTAGTTAAAAACGTCTTATAGGTTGCTTAAAGAGCCCATGTGCTGAGCTGCCAGTAGTGGCGAGCTTTTGCTAATGCACTCGTGGCATGCTGAATTCTTTTTTAACAGACTGATAACACGTAAGTCGTACTCCTAGTTTTTTAGGCAAGCATAATAAGCTACTGTTATCTTTTATTATCAATTTGTAAGCTTCTTTGCCACCTTCGAAGTAAAAAATAGTCACTTCATCTATATTATTATGAAAATTATATTAGAAATGCTACAAGCAACTAACGTAATGTATCCGTTTATAACATCTTTAGCTCCACTGATTTAATCCAATACAGCTTCTGTGCTTTGAAATGTGGTCAAAGGGCAAAACTTGAGCCAAACTTGCTTGCTATTTGATCCGGAGCTTTCCTAAGGGAACGGTGTTGTTTCCGAAAGAGATAAGGCTTAAAATTAACTATACATAGGTACGTTCAGACATCTCCAGATTGATTAAACGTTCTTCTTAAAGGTCGACTGGCTCTTCCGTGAGGGTTCGGTTTCCACATGTTGTTTAATTTCCCATGGGAGACGAGATGTTGAACTGTATGTAAATGATTGGCTATGAAGTTTGGTATCTTTTGAAAGTGTTCGTGTATATTAGGATTGTTTTTGGAAATTTGCTTGTGATATATTGTATCAGTATACCCATTTGAATGAATAATTAGTGACACTTCATTCATTAACCATTTCACCAGAATTAATTACTATGGGTACACGAGAATTTTATTTTTTCTGCAGAAGGATAATCTTCTCCCTAGGAATAATTATGTGGCAAAGGAATTTACAATTATTCAAACACTGGCGTAAAGAACGTCCAAACCCGATGCAACTTATACCACGAGACGTACGACGCGACGCCCTCTGAAATATTATAAATTAGCGAAGATTTTAACAAAAAAAAACTAATATAAAAATTCCTAAGTTACTCCTTATAACATCAGCTATCTGCCAGTGAAAGTTCCGTCAAAATCGGCCTAGCCGCTTCAGAGATTAGCCGGAATGAACAGATAGACAAAAACACAAAAAAATAATATATTGATTTTTGATATAAGTACCGTATATACTTGTATATGCATTTAGTAAAAGCTGTTATTTTGACATTACAAACGGACACTTTAATTTTATTTATTTGTATAGATGCAAAAGTAAGTTGTTTGTTCGTTCCGTTTTAACGACTATACCGATAACTGATTTAGATGAAAGATATGAAGGTGTATTGAACCTTTTGCCAGATTATCATACTTTAAAAGTTGGATACGAATTCGTAGGTAGCTACTGCAGTAAAACAAACTTCCTTTGGCAAACAGGCGTGACTCTATGTAGGTATAAAAAACAAACATCAGTATGTTTTATTACGAGAGGAACAATGAGCGCTCTTGTTAGGTACTGTTGCAACTTTTTAGGGTTCCGTTGTGGATTACACAAATTTATGGAGATCGAACCCACAAAACTCGGCGTAGTGGTAATAACGAGGCGACCACCGTAACTACTACGCCCCCGTACTTTAATGTGAACAAGAATAATGCGATTTCTCTTCAATCAAACTTACTGGCGTGCTACTGCAGTAGTTCGATGAGTGAACTTAACTTGAGTTGAATGTGGGCACTAGCTTAAGCGTAGAACATTGATCACTTTACTTAGACTTCTCAACGCTACAGAAATACCACTGAAGCACGAGCTCAACTCTTTTGACAGTTTAATGGATTGCATTTCGAAATGTTCTTTCTTAGCTTCCACCATCGGAGCCAAGAGAAACGTGTCTAGAACTGTAAATAGTTCAGATAGGAGTAATTCTTCACAATTACAAATAGCTAGGAACATATTGAGACTATATTCTCTATAGTATGTTACTTATATATGGATAAGTTGGCAAAATAGACTATTGCATTGAAATCTTAATAACGTTGGCTTTTTTTAATGGTATAATTCATATAATTTTACTATCAAAAAATGGCTACTATAAAAATTTTATAGCTTAGAAATACGCATTTCATATTAACCATGTACAGAATGTGGCTAAACAAATTGAAACAGATACGTAATAAGTTTTAACCTCAGTCGTAGCAGCACACTGGTGGTTATAGGTTTTCAATTATAACTGATATTTCAACAGTTGTTAGGCTAAAGTTTACACACAGTAAAATAAAGATTAAATGAACACCAACGTCCCCAACAATTCCGTGTACCTAAATAATTCCGGATTACAGTTACCCGTATTTCAAATGCCTGATACAGAAATAAAAAAGTGCCTGTCATAAATTCAGGCACAATTCCAAGGCATTTGTCGGACGATAATAAAACTCTGACGTCAGCCGTCTGCGCCACAAAGTCTGAACAAAGAGTGGTCTGCGATAAATGGCAGCATCATTGCCTTTTTGGTGCCCACTCGCTTCAAAGGGCAGGATGTCGACAGCTGACACTTCAAGACACAGACTGAGAATTATATTACCTAGAAGCTTTAAGAGAGCCAATTAACAATTCTGACAAGTGTGCAGACAGATACGTCTGCACACTTAAACGATTGATAACACGTCTGATGAAAGCAAACCGCCCTTATAGTTTAAAATATAAATTTATGAGAATCACTAGAATGGCTAAATGAGCACATTAATTTATAGTATTTAAGTCGTTTCAGATTCTAAATATTTGCAGTGTTACTGTTCAGTAAACCAACCATTAAATTTTAACGTTTATACGCTACTTTGTGACAGACTTTGAACGTTGAATGATTTTAATGATTAACAATTTCTATTTATATTTTTGTGTTTATTTATCATGATGAAAAAATATAATGAAAAAACGTTGAGTCTGTTCCCCAGTGTGCATATGCCGATGGATAAACGAATAATTAATTGAATTAAGTGCTCATAAATTCCAACCCAGGTTATTCTTTCAAAACTGTTTCACTGATCGGGCACTCGGCTACTTTTAATATAAAATAAGTCTATTACGCTGGCAAATTAAGTTAACAGCCTTTCGAAAATACTATGGTAATTTATAAGACAGGTTTAGGTAACCCCACGGTGTTTTCCTCTGTTGATAAAGCGATATTAATGAACTAATAACTAAGAACGAAATTCAAAGAAATCAAAGGTCCGCGGTTGAGATTGAACTCGTGTACCTACTCTGCGAGGTAATCTAATAATCTCTCCAATAAACTATAGCTGGCTAATCTCTGTCTATCTTATATAAATAAACAGATTTTAATATCTCAGCTAAGACAGAAAAACAGTATCTACTTTTTATTTTCAACATTAAACGGAATTCGAAAACAGCAATTTTCGAATACTCGATACAAAGAAATGATCGACTAAGTGCTGACGCGATACTCCGTATTGTTCGATTGACAACCTTGACGTACAGAAAGGACAAATGGAAACTTTGCAAGATTCATGAATCCTTCAGATCCAGTAGAATGTAGATTAGGGCAACAATCCCAGGGTTTTATGTGTCTGGCACCTTTTTATCGAACTGTCATTAATGGAAATTGGGAGTATTGGCCGTTTGATCTAAGTTTTATTTAGAATCTAAAGAAAGTGCGTTTAGATGAAATAAAGAAAACGCTTTCGTTTCGTTTAAAAAATATATAAAACAGTGGACAAAAAGACGTATAAAAATAATAATGTTACTGGACTGATATAAGAGAAGGTCGATAAGCAATTTTGGTGCCTTCTTTGTTTTTTACTACTAGACTGTTCGGAAGTCGATTTGCTGCGAGCTTTTCATAAATATTTTCTATCTACTAACATCTTCAGATCGGTTAGCATTAAAATCACCGTAATACTTGCTGCATTTTAATGGAGCATGAAATGTCCTTTATGCCTTCTCTCGTGTTATATATTAAGGCAGATTAGCTAAACTAACGGCTTCGATGGCGTAGTGGTTAGTGTAACCGACTGCCACGCCTGAGGTCGCGGGTTCGATTCCCGCACAAGTCCAACATTTGTGTGCATGAACATGGATGTTTGTCTTGGTCTGGGTGTTTCTATGTATAATATGTATGTATTTACAAAAAAAATAGTATATATGTATGTTTATCCATTGTCTAGTACCCATAATACAAGCTCTGCTTAGTTTGGGCTAGACAGTGTTGTGTGTATGTGATAGAATATTATTATTATTTTTGAAATTTTTTTAACTCCCTTTTTTGAAGGGGTAAAGGCGTGTCATGCGGGCCAAGACCAAGCGTGGCACGTTAAATGAAGTAAGTTGATGATATGGATGATGATGTTAGAAATTTGCGTGTGATGCGGCACGTGTTGAGAATCGTGGCTATTATTATCTGTTAGCACACGAGGCAATTATTTACAATTTCAACTATTATTGCAACGGTATTTAATGTGACTGCTGTACATTTGATGTTGAGTTTGAGCAAAGTGTTGTTAGATACTTCGGGCACCGAAATGTTCAGTAGCAGCATTGTGTCTGGAGCTGTGCTCAGTAGACGGCAATAATAATAATATGCTGTTTGTCATCCATAGTTACTAATATACCGGTCCACCAAACACCCATATCCCATAGCCCATATATTAGAATCCATACGTAGCAATAGTCCTACGCTTTCTGCGGCTAGTGCCGCTGTCGGTGATCCATCCCACCTTTGATTAAAACTCTCGAAGGGCCTCTTCACGTTGGACCCATGTCACCGTGTAAGCCTCCCAAAGGGCCAGGTATTTTCCAATATAATATGTTAGAAAATACCTGTGATAAGAGAAAAATAATAATATATTTATTTGCAAAAAATATGATTGTAGGTTTTACACACATACATACATAGATTCACGCCTGTTTCCCAGAGGGGTAGGCAGAGACTACGGATTTCCATTTGCTACGATCCTGACACACTTCTCTGGTTTCATTCACTTTAAAGTTTAAATACCAATTACAATAAAAATAGCTGTAGTACTGTCCTCCTAAACAGGCTACAGATTAGCCTGTGATAAGGAGGTACAGTGCCGGTCCCTTTAATAGTTGTAGAATAGAAGGGTAATTAGTGTCTAAATTAGAGCAGCATTTGAAAAACCACAAGATTAATTAATTTATTGTAAAACTTAAGTTTAAAAAGAAAAAAGGTGTATGAGAATGTACTTGTCTACTTGTGCGTGGCGCAATCATTACGTGAGTAATACAATCATAGCAGGTGAAATGTGGTTGTGATAATATATCTTTTAGGTACGTACCTATTAAAAATTCATTCAATTTAAAACCTTCATGTATATATTTATTTGTTTTATATTTATAATTTGATGTCTCATATTCGGTTTGTTTTTTAGAATACACACTTATAAAATACTAGATGTTCCTGCGGTTTCACCCGCGTTTATCATTACTGCGCCGCCCCCGTGGGTCGTAGCGTGATGTTATATAGCCTATAGCCTTCCTCGATAAATAGGCTATCTAACACTAAAATAATTTTTCAAATGGAACCAGTAGTTCCTGAGATTAGCGCGTTCAAACAAACAAACTCTTCAACTTTATAATATTACTATAGATTGACTGTTAGTACTAATAATAAATATATTATAACACTAGGTGACTTGCGCAACTTCGACTGCTTCACATAAAAGAAGTTATTTCGTTTTTGTAACATTTTTCATTGATGCTCCGCTCTTATTGGTCGTAGCGTGATGTTATAATATAGCCCATAGCCTTGCTCCATAAATGGGCTAACTATCCATCGAGCACAGTCTGCCACCAATACTCATAGATTTTGAAAACGCCAAACACTCAAAAACTATTATATTATAGGTTATTCCAGAACCTGTATGTGCGTGCGACAGAGATCTCTAAAAGCGTGCTGTACTTGACCATAAAGTTACCATCGACAAAGCAGCATGCCTTTGTAAAGTAGCAAGTGTCGCCAAGTAGTCCACTTGTGACTGGACCTGTACTAAAGCACAAAGCATATCGTCGGCCATCGTGCAGTGTCGCTTAGCCCTATTCAGAATGTTCACCACCTCACATCAATTAGGCATTGTCAGCCAAATAACTC
The DNA here is from genome assembly GCA_963564715.1 of Catocala sponsa. NCBI lineage: Eukaryota > Metazoa > Arthropoda > Insecta > Lepidoptera > Erebidae > Catocala > Catocala sponsa. The sequence continues at coordinate 8,966,881 of OY751345.1, read as the reverse complement.
TCAAATTGGACTTAGCACGAGAATCAAATCTACATATTACCAACATGCGAAAATATCCATTTCTTTACATTTCAGACTGCTTTACTATAACGGCAAAAATATAATTCATGCGCATTACGGCTATAACTTCAAAAAGCGTTAGACGCAAGTGTATTACACCCTTATTTTGCCAGGCATAAAACCATTTTAAGTGACTATACGAGCGAACCGATTGTCGACTACTGGGAATTATTTTTTAATAGTGTCCGAAAATCGACAAAAAGCTCGCCTAATTCTCAGAAGCAGCTCGGAGTCTAGACTCCGCGTTGTTATTGAGAATTTCTTGACAGAAAAACCAATAACACTTTTTCCGAGCTGGGAATTGAATCGCAAGTTACTACCACTGCGATATCGAGTCCGCAATTCTACATACAATTTGTCCATAAATCTATGTTTCTTCATATAATATAGTTTAAGTCAATTTATAATCAGAATATACAAGGATCTTCATTTGTATCAGTCTGAGCTCTAAAGCCTGACACATTGCTTGCTGTCTAGAATGGAGGATGTATTCCGATTGGGAATTCAGCCAAATAGAACGCGGCTAGCTTTGTGACTGCTCTGAAATCCGGCACTCCAAATACGACGCAGACAAGGCGAAAAAGTCTTAGCATCGAAAAACTAGATGCGTAGGTACAACTCAAACGGATTTTTTATCAAAACAGTGTAACTGCACTTCTCTGGGTTACTTGTTATTACGTGTAATTACAGTGTAGGCAAAAAGGGGCTTAAAATTGATAGGTTTCATTTATGTTTTCATGGAATTAAAGTAGAAGCACAAATGTGGAGTCACACTTCATTATATACGTACGTGGTTTTATAAATAATATATATGCGGATTCAAACCTGTATATCACCCAAATTTCTTTAGCTATATTTAAGTCCGAGGCAGACGTTTTTGGCGTATATCTGATACTTATTAAGATACCAGAATATGTAAACGTTTCTTAGTCTTAAAAATAAACACCATATATTAGCCATCTTGACATTTACAATAAATGTTACTATTCACTGCCAGAAAAACATTTTTTTATGTTATTGCTGACTTTCATTAGCTCTATAAATTTTTAATGACTAAAAATAAAGCTCACTTTTGAAGAGTCATACCATATTAACCTTAGTAAGAATAAAATGGCCGACGACATTGAACGCTATTGTTGGTCAAAAACATAAGCTTATTTGTTTTATAGTATCCAATTAGCATTATGAGTTTTGGCACCCATTGTACGAGAAATTCTTAGAAGGGACTAATGTAGCTGAGGGCGAATGTTTTGTATCAGCCCGTGCCTCATCAAGCTGTTCTGGGAATTTCTCGTAGAATGTGTATTAAACATAATTATATATCAGAGGTCTTATTAGCCAAAGTTTAATTGGGTTCTCTTCTAGAAATGTGCACGCTATATGACATAAATTCTATTACATGGCAGCTAAGAATATAGCTAACAAAATGTGGGGGGTCTTACCTATATATTTACGTAACATAATGAATCCTTTTTCACTTTGGCCAAATAAACGTGCCAATGATATTGACTAACACTACGTGCCAACATGTAAAACGGGGGTTATGGTGACCTAGACAGTGGGGAAATATATAGCCAATAAGTTGGCATGAGATCCGTGTGGTCATATTTTTCAACGAAAAATCAATGGGTGTTGTCAGGATTCCTTTCGGTTATTATGCGCGTTAGTTTGTAAATATCGTACACATATTTGCCAATAGTTCCAACAAATAGATTAATCAAAAATTTCTGATGCCCAATACCATCGCCAATACTTTGGCAGTAACTTTGGCCAACGTGAAGAGCCAGCTTTAAAGATATGCACAGGCATGAATATCATTTTGTTGTGTTATGTTGTGAACCTAACAAATATGTATGCTGTCAATTGCTGGAATGCCAGATATAAATGGAAAACAATTCCGCCTAATGGCCGGGGGACCACTGCAGCTCAAGAATAAAAATTATTATTTAAAAATTATAAAGTGGTTTAAGTGGTCATCTCACCACTGCCGCTAGGCTGAATTTTGTGGGTTCGATCCTCGCACGGGACAAACATTTGTTTGATCTAAATATAGTTGTCCGAGTTTGGATTTTCTTTGTCTGTTCGAATAATAATAACTTTTTTATAACTTTTATTTGTTCTCTCACACAGTTTTACAAAAACAAGACAATAGTAAGTATCTAGTTACATATTATTCATAATATAGTACAATCTGTGTGAGGGACTGGTGTCTGTACTAGGAGACCTGTATAACAGATTACCAGCCTCTCCAGACTCTGAATAGGTGGAGTGTGTATTGAGTGAAACTAGTAGTTTTAGTTGACGTTGAGCAGTGAGAGTGCGTGAGTGTATGTTTGTGTTTGGGTGTGTGTGTGTGTATGTGTGTATGTGTGTGTGTGTGTGTGTATGTGTGTATGTGTGTGTGTGTATGTGTGTGTGCGTAAGTGTATTTATGTGTGTGTGTGTGTGTGTTTTTGTGTGTATGTGTATATTAGTGTAAAAGTGTGTGTTTATGCATGTATGTGTGTCATTGTATGTGTAATAGGTGTTATTTTTTAGGTGCTAGTTAACCCTAGGACCTATGGTCTTGGGATCAGAAAAATGTTAAAGAATAACAGATCTGTTAACATTGTGTTGTATACATATAAGTAATTGGGATAAAAATGTAGAAAAGATAACAGTTTTGGTTAAGAGGGAATATGTAGAAGCTGTTCTGTTTCCTCATAGCTTAGGGATTTTAGCCACAAAGTGACAGTCTTCTTGAAATTGTACTTTGTAAGTTGGTATATAGAAAGTTTTGCATTTATTTTATTGTACAGATATCCCCCTATGAACCCAAAGAACTTGCCAGAAAAAGCTGTGGACCATTGATCAGTATTTTGGCAGACTTTATGTTTCAATCTTTTGCTCGTATATGAGGCATCATATGTAAGAGATGAGTGTTGTTTCAGAGCTACATTTAAGATGTATAGTTGGCGAACTGTCAAGACATCAGCAAGACGGTAAAGGTCTCTAGTGGGATAGAGAAAGGGCAAGAAGTGGGCTACTTTTAGCACAGCCCTTTGAGCTCTTTCTACCCTTATCATACCCGTTTTGATAGTGCCACCCCATACCGTAATGCAGTAAGTCATTATTGGCTGGCATAGAGAGAAGTAGATCATTCTTATTAAATCTTTGTTTGCAACATGTCGCAAATATTTTAAAAGTGAAGATGAGCTTACGGATCCTCGATGACAGTAGGTCAATGTGGTGATTAAAGCTCAGAGTGCTGTCGATTACGACACCGAGGTATTTAATGGTAGAGGCACAAGTCAGGTGTTTACATGAGCAAGGGTGAGTGAGTGGGCATGAGTGCGCTGTTATTGAGAGCCCCTCAAGTCCTCTTGGTGGTATGTTATTTATAGAAAACGGCAGATATTTTGTCTTTTCGACATTAAGGATTAGGCCGTTGCCTTTCAACCAAGAGGTCACTGCGTTGAAACCTATTTGAGCTGCTTGAAAGGTGTCGTTCCAGGTGTCACCATGGAAAATCAACGCTGTGTCATCAGCAAATGTCACAATTTTGCCGTTTATTAGCTGCAGGTTACATAGGTCGTTAATGAAAACTAGAAAGAGTATTGGGCCCAATACGCTGCCCTGAGGAACGCCCCATTCAACCCTTAAATCATCACTGGTGACCTCACCAATCCTGACCCTTTGTAGCCTGCCTGTGAGGTAGCTTTTAAAAAGTTTAAGTTGGGTGTCACGAATACCCATCTTTTCAAGCTTAGCCAGTAGGAGTGGAACAGAGACTGTGTCAAACGCCTTCGCTAGGTCGAGAAATATAGATATAACTTTCTTCTTTTTATCCAGTTTACTGACAATATGATCTGTTAACTCATGAACAGCTTTATTAGTAGACGTCCCAGCTCTAAATCCAAACTGGGATTTGGATAAAAGATTCTGGGATTCTAGGTAGTTGATTAGACGTTTATTTAGGAGTTTTTCTAGAATTTTTGATAATGTAGAGAGAATCGAAATTGGTCTATAATTGTTTACACAGCCTCTGTCTCCACTCTTATGGATGGGTATCACCTCGGCAGTTTTAAATACGTCAGGGAAGACACCAGTGACAAATATTAGGTTAAACAGATATGTTAAAGGGGATACTAGATGTTGTTGGTAACGTTTTATGAATGTTCCAGATATATTATCCCTTCCAGCAGTATTGAGCTTCTTCAAGTTCATTATAAGTCTGCTGACTTCTGTTTCATCAGTAGGTGTAAGCGCAAAAGAGTGTGGTTGAGAGTTCACGTGAGAGGTGTTAGGTGAGTTCGATGTCTGGGCATTTTCGGCAAGGTTCTTTCCTATAGACACAAAGTACTTGTTTATATTATTGATCGAAGTATATGGGTTTTGCGAAGAAAGCAGATTTGTAGATGAGTTAGATTTCATATTATAGTGTGTTACTGTTTTTATGGTATCCCATAATGTTTTATTGCTAGATTTTGATGCTCTAGTAAGTAAATCTCTATCGTATTCTCTTTTTATTTTTTTAGGTAGCCAATTACAATAGTTTCTGTATCTTAAATATGTTATCTTGACCATCTCATTATTAGGATTCTTTTTCAGTTTTATATGAAGTTTATCGCGATTTTTATGCACCTCAACAGGCGAGCGGTCAACCAGAGCTTTTTAATTCGCTTGCGATTTGGTAGAGTAATCGTACGCGTATTGGCTTCTATTGTGGTTGTTAATTTATCTAATAATAGGCTAGCTGCATGGTTGGCATCCATAGACTCGTAAATAAACTGAAAGCACATATGCGCCATAACCACATCCAGTCTTGGATAGTCAATTTTCTTAATAGAAAAATTATGCTTGGTTCTGTGGTATTGATGCAATACTAGGAAAACGCTATCATGATCGGTGACTGAGGTCTCGGCAACGTAACAAAAAGAAGGCAATTTGCTTTTCAGCATAATGTGGTCGAGACAGGTTTTTCCATGAGTTGGGAGCTGATGGGCGGGCAGTATGCTGTGCGCTGCTAATAAGTCTAAATATAAAGAGGAGTTTGGGTCTTTACTATTAGATAAAATATCTATATTAATGTCACCTACAATCATAATATTCGCGGAATTTAGTTTACTCAGTAGCAGGTTGAGAGATTCAATAAAGGGTAGAATATTTTTATAAGATGGTGGTCTATATATAGCAACTAGAATAGTGTGACAATCTAATTGCAGCGTTAAGCAGTTGGCATCTTGTACGGTAGACTGGAGTGTTGACACGCATAAAGAGCGTTTGTAATAAACGATTACACCTTCATTTTGTGTTAAGTTGCGTTCATTCGTGACAAAGCTATACCCATCAATTATTGGAATATGGTGGGCATGGCGTAACCAACACTTGGTTAGAACAATAACGTCCCAGTCGGTATCGGAACGTTCCAATAAGGTCAGAAGACCAGAAAAGTTACGGTTAATACTGCGTATATTCTGATGTAACACTTTCAGCGATGGATTATATGCCTGTATCAAGTTAGAGCAGTCATCTATTTCGCAAGTGGCTGCTTGTGCAATATGAAAATGGTCAAGGTAATCATTAATTACGTTGATGTTGTCGAATTTTTAAATGTGTAATATGAGTAGGTTGTTGTAAAAGGTGATACGAACGAATGTAGAGTGTATTTTACCAGAATTCGAGAGTAGAGACATCGAACCAATAGGAGGGACAAAGGGGTTTTATTAGTATGTATGTAAAGAGTGAAATATGTGAGTGTTAATGTGTGATTAGCTGAGAGAAAAAGTATGTTGTATGTATAATAGTAGTGTGTGTGTATAGTGTTGTGTGTTTTCAAGTCTTGTTCGCATTTAATATGAATCGGTGAAGAGTGTTTGTAAAGTTACCCGCGAAACAGAATTCATTTCTAGCGGGCATTATCTTTTTATGAAATGTAAAAAATATAAAGAAATAAATACGTTACCTCTATACGTATGTGTAAGAAGAATAAGTATAATCCTTCAGAGATATCCCGCTTAGAGCCTGCTTTGTTATATTTCTGCAATAATCCTTATTACAAAGGTACATAATAAAGTACACCTAACCCGTGTCTCTTTAATAATATTTGTGTTCCTTGTTTTAGTATGTACAGTTCGTTTTAATTAAATCCTAAATTAATATAATACTGCCATGCTCCGTTCTGGTTATATATACGATATCTGGGAATTAGATATAAACATTAATTATGCATTTAATTTGTTTGAAAATGTATAATTTTTATACCGTATTAGTTTATAAAAATAAAAATGTAAAGGTTTGACTAAAATAAGTGTCATTATTTATCTAGTGAATCACATGCACATATGTATATTATATACTTAAACAGTCTCAAAATCCCTGACATCTGATGTAAAGACTGCTTTTAAAAAAATGCTAGTACAAAGTACTCCTACTAGAGTATCCTGAAAGTGAAGGTAAACGTGTTTTACACTCCCATTTATTTTTACATTTAGCATTGGACTATGTATTATATTTTATACTAGCTAACCCACACAACTTAGTCTCATCATCATCATCATCATTTCAGCCTATTCCCCGTTTTTGCAACATTTTCTATTGATGCTCCGCTCCTATTGGCCGTAGCCTATATAACGATGTTATATAGCTTATAGCATTTCTCGATAAATGGGCTATCCAACACTAAAATAAATTTTCGATATATATTTTTTTTTTAAATTATTTATAACGCTTTTATTTAACTAAAATAAGTTACTAGGTTAGTTTCGCGTCTAATACATGATTTTCTTCAGCTTTATAATATTACTATAGATTTGTTTGCTATTTTAAGTTCCACGAGAAATATCTATTTTAATCAGTGTAAGTCAATTGCCATATAGAATCCGTCTAACATTTCTTTAAATAACACTTATCGTTAAAAAGTACTCATGTGAATGAAATGAATGGTCTTGGATTTCTGCGTAAATCCGAAATTAATGAGATTTTTCTTATAAAGGTTCTTTTTAATACAGGTTCTTTTAGCTAATAAACCTTTAAAAAAGCTTTTCTTAACATTTTTAAAGGTTCGTTTCGTTAAAAATAATTTGTAATTCGAAGAATTTGTTTGAAATTTTAATTACCTTGTTGGAATATTTATCAATAAAAATGTTCTAACAAAGGAGATGGCCAATTTTCTTAGGGCACTCTGCCTAGCATCTAAAAATATATGTACATTTACGATTTTTGCTTTATTTTAAATTTAGTATGCTTTGATATTAACTGTAAAAGTAACATAATCCACTAACTTCAGATTTCTTAGATATTAACAAAAACATATTTTGGTCATGACCTACTCGGGCTCATAATTCTCTTGTCTGTTGTGATGTATTATGTATAATCTAAGCCCTGTATAATTAGTAGGACAGTAATGGAATGATTAAGTACCTACCTATGACATGTATAATTGGATAGACTCTTGATAAAAGGTTAGGGAGTGTCACATAGGATTGCATAGTGTTAAAATAAAAACAAAATCTGAATAACTTTTGAATGAAATATTTAATATTCAAAAATTCTAACAAAGATATTGTCTAAAAATGATGCTGGTGGAGTAATATTGGTCTGATGTCTTGCCCAGCCTAAATACATGAGTTATACAAAGTCAGGTAATGCATAAAATGATCTATTATAACATCTATTAAATACACAACGGGCAGACGTATTTGAAGCTCACTGGGTAATGTTATTAGAGTAGAACTACGAGTTGGTGGTAAAATAACCGGTGGAGGTAAGATGAGGGCCTCTGGTGATGGTGAAATTACATTTTCATTTTGTATATTATCTGCAGGTTCATCAGTTTCTTCTCGAGATGAATCTTGATGTAATTGTCTATTAGCCCTCATCCAGCAGGGATGACAAACATAGTTCCTTGTTATTCCCTAAAACAAATAATATTGACCTGTAACTAATATAGCTTGTGATAGCTTAATGGTGTAAATGTTACATAGAATTTAAAGTCTTAATGTCTTCTCGGTCTTGCTTGCATGTCAGATATACATCTCTGACTCATAGAACTTACATACATATAATAATTTATCACTTTTCATATAAGGTGAAAGAATATCATATGAGAAACTCTTGCAAATGCCTGTACGTTATTTATACTAATTCAATATCTTTGGACATCTCACATAAAGCCATCTGTTCCCAAACTAACTCTGCTTAGTTTGAGGTGTGTAGTGTATAATACTAATACTATGGCAACCAGCTAGTTGATTAACACAAATATTTTAAAATATATACATTATATTATCTATATAACTATGTCTTAACATGCAGACGCAGAACAAATACTTGTAGTAATTATGCAAATATTTGACAAGAGATAACATTGGGAATCGAACCCACAACCTTCAGCTTAACAGTCAGGGTGGTGCTACCCATTGGAACAACAAGCCATAATGCTGTCAAAGGTGTGTGAAGTCAGGCAACCTGCACTGGCTAATGACATAGGCTATAGTGTCATTTCACTTATTATTAGAAAGGGCTCACTGGAAAAATTATATTTTTGATAGGTAATTACTTATATTTGTAGTATTTTCATACATAATGATAAATCATAACTGTTATATATGATGAAAATCATACCTGAAATCTTGCAGTAAAAGTGGTGTCTCTGGATCAATAATGTGATGTATTATCTTATGTCCCTTACTGATCGGCAACAACCAAGGCACACCATAGTGTGGCCCAGCATTCTATGATTGGCTCCTTCTGAAGTTAGCAGCAAGAAGCATGGGTGACAAATATGTCCATCTTCTGGAAGCTGACAGGCAAAGTAGATTATGAGAGTATAGATATATCAACATTTTATCAATTGTAATGTTAAGAAGGTTCTAAATAAATACTTTTTTAAATATTTAAAGGTGAAAATCAATTGTTTAAATGGAAATAATAATTGATTCTACAAATTATTTGATAAATATGTTTTATGTATATAAAAGGTTTTCATAATTTATTTTAAATAAGCACATACCTGAATTGTTCGCCATTGCACAAGCATTCTTTGGAAAGGCATGTCTAACGAAGACACAACATGTCTTCTTAGCCATCCCGTACTCATTGTAAACAATTAGTTGACAATGTCCAAAGCGTAAGCACAATCAAGTCCTTATTAATTAGCATTAGATAATCGTTGGACAATGGAATCAGTCCGTGTAGAATACCAATGGTCGTTATGGAGAAAAGATAATCGCACAATTTACAAACAAAAATCAAAACCACGCGAAAATTGGGAGTACAAATGTCAAATGTGACAATTCTGAATTAACATTCCTACGAAATCATTATCTATATATCAATACGTGAAGCGAAAACGTTGGATCCCTTTTTACGAAAATTGGGCGGGCGGAGGAGTATGAAATTTCGCACACTTATAGTTTATACAGAGAAGAAGTGACGAATGCTAATATTTATATAAAATATGTATAATAAATACATTAAATTAATGGATAAACACTACACGCACACAACCATGTATTTGACACACGCAGTCGAAGCGCGTAACTATGGTTACATATATCAATATACGAGTATAATGACATGACATAATATATATCAGTTGGTCGAATTTCAAGCACTAGGTGACCGCTAGTAATAATAAAATTACCCCGGGTGGCGTAGCGTTAGTGAAAGCAACTGTTGTGCATAAGAGCATGAGGCATAGACAGTTATTTTAGGGGATTAAATATAATGGAAAATACACTTACTAAAATATATCATAACGAGCCTCAAATCACTGCATTCCGTCTCAGAAGGGTTAGGTTATGTTAGGTTTTCCTTCTTAAACCCACCCACTCCGTCGACTTATTTTGATCTCTTTAAATATATTTTGCTGTACAATTTGGTGATCATTTACTATTTTTGACTTTTATATTTTACTATATCTACTAATAAGTTAAACATAAGCCTTACTTTAGGCGATCTATAAAAAAAAACCTCAATAGCAACACTAGCTAGGATTGTCCCCGTATAAGCAATAAGCATAACGCTTATTGCCGTTTTTAGGTCCCTTAAAACCATAGTTATCGAAATGTAGATGTAATACCGTAAGTATAATAAATATCTTCTACGACAATATATGTAGTATTTTATATACTAACTAGCTTTGCCTTCGGCTTCGCTTGCGTAAATTAGGTTAGATTAGGTTATATTAGGAACAGGGGGACCCCCCATAGTGCTTGCGTCCTCGTCGCGTCCCCTGGAAACGACCCGGTTCTGTCACCGTAACGGAGTGTCAGACCGGGGTTCGGCTAAAGTGCACTTGCGTGCCGGTTCGTATTGTCCTGTTTACTGTTATTCTGTCTGTTGTCTGTCCCTGACTGTTCGCTTGAGCCATGCCCAAGCAACAGCGAGATGCGCGTGGGAGATTTGAAAAAGGCCCTTATCAGGGCCACTAAAAAGGCCCTTCTCAGGGCCACTCCGAGCAGGAGAGTGTTCCGGAAGATTTATCGGACTGCACGTCGTTTGACTCGCGTGCCGAAGTGGTGGCGGGGGCCACCTTCGGGGAGGCAGGCAGCTGAAAGCGGCCGTCCACTTCGTTCTCCGTGCCTGGGTATTTAGACTCAGACACGGAGACCGAAGGGACGGCGGCCGCCAAGGTGCCCGCTGCCAGACGAGGGCGGGGGAGAGCGGTGAAGGGGGCACGCTCCAGGGAGGAGTTCCTCATGCCCGCTTCGGTGCAGCCGAATGCGGAGTTTGAGGCGGCGCTTCACGAAAGACGCCTTAGGAAGGGGCCGGCTACTGTTGCCGCCGACCTGGGGATGGAGTTTGGCAGCGAGTCAGATTCTACCCCAGTGTTCGACTTGCGCGACTTGAGCGACCTGTATGCCCAAGAATTAAGAGCGCGGGCGGGCGAAAAGCTCGCCTGCATTCTAGAGGTGGCCCGAAAGTCGGGCAATTTAAAGGGCGAGTTTGTCGCTCGCCTGAACCGGTCGACATCGCTACTGAGGGAGGTGGTGGACACCCTGGCGGGCCGCAGCGAGGCGGAGGAGACGCGGCGGCTGAGGGCCGAAAACTCCCGCCTGCGTCTCGAAGGTGAGGCACTCAAGGCGGAGGTAAAGGCGCTCCGTGGGGGCTTTGCTGAGGCAAAGACGGAGGCCGCCGCGGCGACGACTGCCGCCACCGCCGCCGCTGCCGCCGCCGCTACCGCCACTGCGGAGACGCGGGCAGCCCCTACCGCCCTTCAGGTGGGTCCCGAGCTGGTGGAGGAGCTTAAGCGCTCCCTTACCATCACGCTCGGGACGATGTTGAGCGCCCGGCTCGCGGGGCTCGAGGACCGGCTTCTACCGGTCCAGACGGTCCGCCCTCCGCTGAGAGCGGATGCCAGGAGGGCGGGGGCAGACGCCACACCGCCCATACCGGCGCCTCAGCTGGTTACCCCCAAAGCGGGCAAGGGGACCAAGCAGGCCCCCAGAACTGCCGCTGCTCCTGCAGCGGCACCGACTGCGGGTCCCTCTAGGTCTAGGGGAACCCAAAACGCCAGCGGGGCTGCCCCTGCTGCTGCCGCCGTCACTCAGGCAACATGGGTGACGGTGGTAGGGAAGGGAAAAGGGAAAGGCAAGGGGAAGGGCAAGGGGAAGGGAAAGTCCGCCCCCCCCTCTACATCTGCGCCTGCCCAGGTGGCGAGTGCCCCCGCCGCCAAAACCCGGCCTGCTGCCCCTGTTGCCCCCAAGAATGTGGCGGCGGCACTGAGGTCCCCGAAATCCGCGGCAGTCGTGCTGTCGTTGCAGCCCGAGGCCGCGGCGAAGGGGATGACGTATGCTGCCGCCATCAGGGCGGCACAGGAAAAGGTCGACCTAAGGGAGCTGGGTATCGACCAATTCCGCTTCCGCCAGACGGCTACAGGAGCCAGGATCTTAGAGATTCCTGGCTCCCAAAGCGGAGAAAAGGCGGATAAGCTCGCGGAGAAACTCCGCGAGGCCCTGTCCGCAGTGGCCAGCGTCACCAGGCCCGTGAAGTCCACAGACTTGCGGATTACGGGCCTGGACGATGCTGCCACAAAGGAGAAGGTGACGGCGGCGGTCGCGGCGGCGGGCGAGTGCGAGGTGCGGCTGGTCAAGGTCGGGGAGATCCGCCCCAGCTTTGATGGCGCCGGCTCTGTCCTTGTGTCCTGCCCTGTCTCGGCAGCCAAAGTGCTGCTGAGCGGGGCCAGGCTTCTCATTGGGTGGAGCTCGGTGAAGGTGGTCGCGCTGGGAGAGCGCCCCATGCGCTGCTTCAGGTGCATGGGGCTGGGGCACACGCGCCCCCAGTGTCCCGCTGCAGCCGACAGGGGTGACCTGTGCTTCCGTTGTGGAGACGCAGGCCACCGGGCGGCCAACTGTGGCAAGGCCGGGCTGCGCTGCGCCATTTGCGCAGAGGCGGGAAAGCCCTCGGGCCACGTTATGGGGGGGCGCAGCTGCAACCCCCGAAGACGAAGGGAAAGGCCCCTGGGACCCGGGCCGCCCCTGAGGCAGCGCGCCGCGAAGCGGTGTGCGGGGAGGTTGTGATGTCTGATTAGTATGGACCAGGTCGGACATCACAACTTCCTTCAGGCGAACCTGAACCACTGCGCCAGGGCCCAAGACCTGCTCATGCAGACCCTGGCGCAGTGGGAAATTGATGTGACCGTCGCCGCGGAGCCGTATTTCGTCCCCTCCAGTCCCTATTGGGCTGGGGACTTGAACGGCTCCGTGGCCATCGTTGGGAGGGTTGGCGGCCCCCTTCTCTCAGTCATAGAGAGTGGGGCGGGGTACGTGGTGGCCAGGTGGGAGAGGTATGCGATCGTCGGCGCATACTTCTCCCACAACAGAACCGCCGCGGAGCTGGAAGTCTACATGGACCTCCTGGCCGCGGTGGTGAGAAGGCAGGCGCCACGTCAGGTCCTTCTAATGGGGGACTTGAACGCCAAGGCCCGGGAATGGGGCAACCGCTGCACTGACACTCGAGGGGAGATAGTCAGGGAGTGGGCGGTTGCCACAGGACTGACCCTCCTCAATAGAGGGTCGGTCCACACGTGCGTGCGATGGCGTGGGGGGTCCGTGGTGGACCTAACGTTCACCAGCCCCGCTGTCGCGGCACGTGCCCGGGCCTGGAGGGTGATGTCGGAGGTGGAGACGCTCTCGGACCACAAATACATAAGGTTCGAGATCTCCACCTCCGACAGTCAGGGAGGGTCCCGGCACGTGGTGCAGGCGGACTTGCCGCGCTGGTCGGTGAGTCGCCTCGACGCCGGGCTGGCGGAGGAGGCGGCCATCGTCCAGGCGTGGCTTGCCGCCCCCATGCACCCAGTGGAGGGAGGGACGGTGGGGGTAGGCGTCGCGGCCGGCCGTTTCCGCGAATCGGTCACGGCCGTCTGCGACGCGGCCATGCCGAGGGCCCGCCGCCACCCCGGCCGCCGAGAAGTGTACTGGTGGAGCTCGGCAATCGCGGATCTCCGAGCCGCCTGCTCGGCGGCGCGGCGGCCCTACACACGGTGTAGGCGGCGGCGGCATGGCCGGACGAGCGGCCAGCTATCGGCCGAAGAGCTGCAGGCTGAGCTCCGGCTGTACGATGAGTATCGTGCAGCCAAAAAGGAGCTGCAGCTGGCCGTCGGCCAGGCCAAGGCTCGAGCTTGGGGTGAGGTCCTGGAGGGCCTGGATAGGGACCCATGGGGGCGTCCGTACAGGGCTGCGCGGAACAAGTTCCGGGGGCTGACACCCCCCGTCGCGAAGTCCCTGGAGCCGGAGCTCCTGGGCAGGGTGTTGGTGGGACTCTTTCCCGAACGGGACCCCCACCATACCCCTCCGACGATGGCGCCGTCCTTCCCGGAGGAATTGGACCCGGCCTCCATCCCGCTTGTATCGGAGGCGGAGATGGAGGCAGCCGTCAGCCGCTTAAGTGGCAAGAGGACGGCACCGGGTCCTGATGGGATCCCGGGGCGGGTCCTTCGGATCGCCCTCAAAGAGATGAGCGATCCACTTCGGGAGCTGTTCGACGCGTGCCTCACGTCTGGATGGTTCCCGAAGCTGTGGAAGGACGGCCGATTGTGCCTGTTGCGGAAGGAGGGGCGAGACACAGCCTCGCCTTCCGCATACAGGCCAATCGTGTTGCTGGATGACACGGGAAAGCTGTTAGAAAGTGTGGTGGCTTCCCGTGTCATCCAGCACTTAGAGGGGACTGGCCCGGCGCTATCGCAGGCCCAGTATGGGTTCAGAGCGGGGCGGTCCACAATAGACGCCCTGCTCTGGCTCAAAGATTGGACGCAGGAAGCGGTCGGTGGGGGGAACAAGGCGTTGGCTGTCTCGCTGGACATTGCCAACGCCTTCAACAGCCTCCCGCATGGAACAGTACAGGAGGCGCTCCGGTATCACGGAGTGCCCCTGTATTTGCGGAGGCTGTTGGCCGACTACCTCCAGGACCGCGAGGTCCTGGTGGAGGGACGCGACGGTTTGAGGCGCCGTCGCGTATCCTGCGGGGTTCCACAGGGGTCGGTGCTGGGACCGCTCCTGTGGAACGTTGGCTACGACTGGGTGCTTCGGGGCACGCTTCCCGCGAGTATGCGGGTGGCGTGCTACGCCGATGACACCCTGGTCGTAGTCAAAGGGAGGGATCTCGGGGAGGCGGTGCGGTTGGCCGAGGTGGGAGCTGCCTTAGTGGTCGACCGTATCCACGCCCTGGGATTGGAGGTTGCCCTCTCCAAGACCGAAGCCCTATTGTTCCATGGGCCTCGGGGGGGACCTCGTCCAGGTACGCGAGTGACCCTGGATGGGGTCTCGGTCCGGGTTGGGACCCAAATGAGGTACTTGGGTCTCGTCCTGGACGGGAGGTGGACCTTTGGTGCACACTTCACCCAGCTGGCCCCAAAAGTCCTGGGAGCGGCGGCCGCCCTAGGGAGGCTGCTGCCCAACGTGGGTGGCCCGAGCGCCACTTGTCGCCGACTGTACTCCGGAGTGATCCGGAGTATGGCCCTTTACGGGGCGCCGGTCTGGGCGGATGCCCTCAGTCGCGACAATAAGACCCTGCTGCGACGTCCGCAGCGGGTCGTCGCGACGAGGGCCATACGCGGTTACCGGACGGTGTCCTGGACGGTGGCGTGCGTGCTGGCCAGTGACCCGCCCTGGGAGCAACAAGCGGAGGTCCTCGCCGAAGTTTACCACTTCGTGGCGGCGAGGAGGTCCCGCGGGGAGCCCCCGGGGTGGGAGGAGGTCGCACGCATGCGGCGACAGGCGCGGGCCGCCCTGTTGAGGCGATGGACGGAGGACCTGGCTTCACCGGTCCCGGGTCAGTGGACGGTGGAGGCCATTCGCCCGGTCCTCCGGGGGTGGATAGGGCGGCGATTCGGGTCGCTGACCTTCCGACTGGTGCAGGTGCTTTCCGGGCATGGATGCTTCGGAAAGTATTTGCACCAGATCGCGAGACGGGAGGCGACCCCGGCCTGCCACGAGTGTGGGGCGCCAGAAGACACGGCGCTTTCGGGCATAATAGGCGGGGATCTCTCCCTGCCGGGCGTGATCAACGCCATGCTCGGCGGCGAGAGATCGTGGCAGGCGGTGGTCTCCTTCTGCGAGGCTGTCATGGCGCAGAAGGAGGCCGCTGAGAGGGTCAGGGAGAACAATCCCCTCGCTGACCCTCTCCGGCGCAGACGGACGGGAGCGAGGAGGAGGCGATTTGCCCGCCTTCTTGCTCCTGTATAGTGGGGTCACTGGTACAGAGTCAGGGGACTCTGTACCGGCTTGAACGGCCCCACACGTCTGGGGGGTGGTCTTGGTGAGCAAGCCCACCCCTCCACAGGTGCTGAGGCCCGGTTACCATCAGCCGGGCCAACCGCCGGGGCGGGATGGTGATTGCTAACGCGACCCCATCCGGCCCCACCCCGTCGGCGGAAGGACTGCTCACCCCAGGTTTTTAGTGAGTATACCGACCCCCTTCAGGGGCGGAGAGTCTCACATAACCACCCTCCCCCCCCCCGGGGGAGGGGGTATCCATAAAGGATTTCCTGGGTAAAAAAAAAAAAAAATGGTTATATTAGGAACGGATTTTTTAAAATAAATATAGCTTATGTTACTCGGTGAAAATGTTTAAAATCGGGTTGCGTAGTTTTTGAGTTAAATCCTTACAAACAAACAAAAATCAAATCTTTCCTTTTTATAATAATAGTATAGATTTATGAATAAAATAATTAGATGAATAAAAAACACGAAAGTCTACCCGTTCAATGAAATAGGCTATGTATGTATACCTATATATGATGCATATAAAAAGAAAAATAATTTTCGTTTGTAAACACATTTACGTTGATCATTAATAAATTGTATTGTTACCTTTGTAAAAGTTTGCTTATAGCGACCTTACATCTGAAGACGTATTTTCTTGATCTTGTTGAAATACGTACCTGCAACAAAAACAATAATACCATTATAATTATTTCGCCATAAAGACAGGTAAATTTCCAAAATCATTTTGTCATTCAAATATCGTACTTCTCCATAACAAAGGTGATAAATTAAACATAGAAAATTATAGACCAATCAGCTTTTCTCAAATCTATACAAGGTATTTATCAAGGTCATAGAAAGCAGAATATCAGGCCAACTCGACAGCCATCAGCCTCCAGAACAGGTTTCCGCAGAGGTGTCTCTACCACCGGTCAGTGGAGGTGCAAGCTATCAACCAACTTCTACAAAAGCATATCGAATTTAACATCCCCTATATCTGGCATTCGTAGACTATTCAAAGGCTTTTTGACAGTATCAAACATTCTTCCATCTTCCTAGCGTTACAAAAACAAGAAATAAATCCTACATACATAAAATTGAAACAAATATACATCAATATCTCAGCATCAATAAAGCTTGCGAACATAGGACCATCCTTCCAAATAGAAAAAGGGGTAAAACAGGGTGACCCGTTGTCCCCTAAGCTATTCACTGCTACACTTGAGAAAGTATTCCGGAAAATTGCAGCTGATTGGGAAGAGAAAGGCGTTCTCATCGTAGAAAAGAGACTAACTAACCTCCGGTTTGCAGACGACATAGTGCTTTTCTCTTCATCTGCTCTAGAGTTGGGACAAATGCTGGATGATCTATGCAAAGCCAGCCTCGAGGATGGACTGAAGATGAATATGTCGAAGACCAAATTGATGACAAATAGCACAAAGTGCAAAATCAACATCGAGGGTGTGGAGGTTGATTATGTCCATGAGTATATCTATTTGGGCCATGTAGTCTCTTTTCAGGCGAGGCAAGAAGCGGAACTCACACGTCGGACTGAAAACGCCTGGAGGGGCTATTGGTCCATGAAAGTACTCATAAAAGGAAACCTGCATATGGCCTTAAAACGGTGACTCATGGATATGTGCATCCTCCCCATTCTCACATACGGCGTTCAAACCTGGTCTTTGACAGCAGATCAGAAGTTCAGCGTCAAGGTCTGTCAGCGAGCTATGGAGCGCAGCATCCTGAATGTAATACGCGTAGATCGAAAAAAAACACTACAATGCGCTCCAAAACACAAATCGTGGATGTGTGCCATAAAGCTGCATAACTAAAATATGACTGGGCTGGACATGTCTGCCGCATGTCGGATGATCTATAGGCTAAAATCACCACCTTGTGGATCCCAAATCGGAAACGACCTCGCGGCAGACCAAAAGTCAGATGCAGCTTTACAATAAAGACTGGCAAGTTGTAGCTCAAGAAAGAGAGAAGTGGAAAGAGGGTAGGGAGGCCTTTGCCCTACAGTGGGACAGATTAGGCTGCAAATAAATAAATAAATAATTATAAGAATAAAACAGAGTCTATTCGATCACATATAATGACAACACAATAAAACATATACGGTAAAGAGTTTACACAAATAACAGTAAACAAAACACAGTAAGTCTCACTGCGTAATCAAAGTAGGACCTAATTTAGCACGTGTCAGATGGACGTCACTGCCAATCGTTAGCTCTCGGCTTCGATTTCCTCACAAGGTGGGTCTTAATTAAGCAGACTCCTTGATTGTATATAATTTTATAATATTAAACTGAAAACATGTTAACTCTCTGCTTCATTCTCCGAAGAAACAGCTGTTACCTTTTACTATCTTGAGTTTGAACATATTATGTATTCGTGCAATCATGAGGTTCGATAGCTCAGTGGGGAGACCAACAGACTTTAATGCAGAGGGTCTCGGGTTCGTTCCCACGTCGCGCACCTCTGACTTTCGGAAGTTATATGACTTTTCGAAATTATGTACGTATTGATTGACAATTATCGCCTGCTTCGTGCCTCGAAGAGCACGTTAAGCCATCGGTCCCGGCTGCTATGAATATCTATGGCAGTCGTTATTGGGAAGTCAGTGCCCTCTAATATCCTGACACTGATCTAGCCTTAGGGTACCGTTAGCCTTCGGGTTGCGGAGGTCAGGTAGCAGCCACTCCGTGTAAAGACTGATATCCAGTCAAACCCGGTTAGACCAGAAAAGCCAACCCGAAGTGACTTGGGAATAATAAAGGCTAGGGAGAAGAAAAAAACATGAGGTTCGATTCCCAGGATTCCGGCTTCGATAGAAAATTATCAGTAACAGCACGAAACCTGGAATCAACCCCGTATCGCGGTCATTATATGTGATCTAAATTATCAGTAATACACCGCCATTTACCCTTTACAGGCATGAATCTATCTATGTATGGCAACACCTGTATATCTTATCTTATGTGGGGGCCAGTCAGTGCAGACCGGCGACACTTCGACCCAGTGGGATCTTTTGTGTCGACACTCTCCCAATAACGACTGCCATAGATGTTCATGGCAGCCGGGACCGACGGCTTAACGTGCTTGCCGAAGCACGGAACAGGCGATAATTGTCAGTCAATACGCACATAATTTCGAAAAGTATAACTTCCGAAAGTCAGAGGTGCGCGACGTGAGTTCGAACCCGAGACCCTCTGCATTGCAGTCTGTTGGTCTCCCCACTGAGCTATCGCTGCTCCATCACCTGTATATATATTGGATTTATTTTTATTGACTATATACATGTCAGTAGTATTTATAGAGCAGTAGCTTTTGGCAACAGCTTCTCTCGCTCGGCAACAATACTTACTTTTTTTCCGGATGAAAGGTACTTATATCTTCTTTTTCATGCGAAATTTCATGATGCTTAGTCGGGTAGTTAATGTGAGAAAGCGTTACAAACAAACAAACTCACATTTGCACTAAGATTATATCAACACAAGCTAATCATAAAAAAAAATAGATAGCTAAAATTCAAAGTAAAGTTTCAAGTACGAATTCAATACGTTGCAAAACTGATTGCGATGATTAGGAAGCAATTAAAACTTCCAACTGGGTACGTTCCTTTGAAACTTTGACAACAAGCACTTCATTTTAAAAGTTTGTCACCCCAATTAAGTTTGTTTTCAGTGAGTTTGTACTGAGGATAATTAATGACTCACAACATACGTTTTAGATATTCATGACGTAACAATGTTGATGGAAAGTTCTGGAAGGAACTCGTACAAGTTGTTAGTACCCTTTGTTTATAGATTAAGGAGGGAATTCGTGGAGAATTCTTGTACCGACTCGTTAGCTTACTTTACGAAGAAGACGAGTAGAGAATCTTGGTGTGTGGATTGTTTCTCTTGTTTGTTTCCAGCAAAGAAATGTTTTATACTTAAATGAGCATAATTTAAAGGTACTTAAAACTCTCATGGTTGTTTATTTAGATGTTATTTTAGAATATATCGCACCCTCAGTGCAATAAAGGCGTAAGAACAATTACATCGGAATATTCTTATTACAGATTCGAATAGTGCAAGTAAAGATTCACAAGCTCAATTATTTTCGTTGTAACTTGACAAAAGAAAGGCTTTATACGAAAAAAAATCATTTATCGCGCCATAATTAGTTTGATATTTTTTAATCATAAAAGTTTATAAACCTACTTAATACTCAACATTTGATAAAAATATACTTAATCTTACTTATGCCTTTGTTTCACTAAATGAAATAAAAGGTTATAAAAGTATTTCCTACTAGCTGTTACCTACGACTTCGTCCGCGTATATTTTAGCTGAAAAGTGTTTGTCTCCGCGGAAACCTATTTTTTTTCTAAAATCAAAGTAGCCTAAGTTACTCCTTATAACATCAGCTATCTGCTAGTGAAAGTCCCGTCAAAATCGGTTCCGCCGTTTCGGAGATTAGCCGGAACAGACAGACAGACAAAATTTTCAAAAATAGGTACCTTATATACTTTCATATGCATTAGATAAAAAGCTGTTATTTTGACATTACAAACAGACACTTCAATTTTATTTATTTGTATAGATGTATAGATAATAAATATATCAGATCAAACAGCTTTTTTGCTCTCCTCTAAAGTTAGCGTAACTTTAGAGGAGAGCAAAAAAACTGTTTCTTTTCAATTCTTCTTGCACCTTTATTTCACTGAGGTATATATATTATGTACATACATATATAGTCTTACGCGTTTATTCACGAAACGGTGGGCAGTAGTGTATTGCACTTACATTGCACCAGATTTGATTTAGGTCTCACGTAATGGGGACGACCGTATTAAGATTATTGCTATCTAACGTGTACGGTGCCAGGATCCAGGTTAACTACTAAGACTTTCCTAACAGAAAAACCTGGTATCACTTTAGGCGTCCCGGCAATTTAACCCGAGACCTCACGCACAACAGGTACTTTCATTGCCGTAACACAACCGAAGCTATCCGATACCGAGGTAGTCTTGGAAGTAAGATTTAAATAATCTATATCTATACTTATAATAAAACTGTAGAGAGGTCAATTCTGTACATTGAATATATATTCAAAATTAATATTGGAGGATAAATGGTGATCGATACTGATGACAAAAATGCAATCAGTAAATTTTTTGTCTGTCTGTCTGTCTGTATATGCACGCATGGGTCAAAAACGACTGAAGGGATTTTAACCAAACTTGATACGATTGTAGTCGATACTCCTGGGCAGGTTATATAACATAACGCTAAGACACATAGGAGCTGAGCAGTGACAATAAATTTGAAGCAAGTCGGACGAAAATGCGCTTTCGATCTCTTATCCTCGCATACGTTGATCATACACCAAAAGTATGTATTACAAAGATGATGGTCTTCAAAAGATCTACAAAAAAGTCCTCAATAGTATATATCTATCTTTTATAAATTAGCCACAATAACGTGTTTAATCGTTAGGCATTTCTTCAAAGTGTATTAATTAATACATAAATATATTGTATTTCACATAGATATATCTTTATCAAACTCCCATATTCAAAACGTACACTTTAATATTTATTTTATAAAAAAATATTATAGAAATCGGTTTATAAACACACAAGATATAGATGAAATAAAACTTCCAAATCTTGCCGCGCCAGTATGGGTACGGCTATACGGTTGATTTTTGTTTAACGCGCGAAACGGCCATCCGCTGCATTTATAAAAAGGCGGGGGCGCTCACGCGCCGACTTCACTCACATTTTGTTTGTTTGATTGAACGCGCTAATCTAAAGAACTACGGGTAAAAATTAGATAAATATTTCAGTGTTGGATAGCCCATTTATAGAGGAAGGCTATAGGCTATATAACATCACGCTACGACCAATAGGAGCGGAGCATAAATGAAAAATATTGCAAAAACTAGGAAAATTCTCTTATGTGAAGCGGACGAAGTTGCGCGGGTCAGCTAGTAATAAATAATGTTATTGCTTTAAAGTACAACAAATAATATGTACACACAAAATATGAGAAGGCATACATTATGATGTTTGTACAATACACCGTACTAAAGGACACAGCGATTCGTAAACTGAGACATGCTCGTATTTTAGAAATCGATTGCTCTCCAATTCATAATTTACCATCGCACTTCTTCTTCTTCTTGATGCACATTATAATACAAGACTTCGATGCTGAATAAAGACAACACACAAAAAAAATATTTTGATGAAGTATGATATAGGTATAACAATATACAATTTTTAAACATGTACACATTCTATTGTAAACTGAAAAACTTAACGTTTACCAAGTTACATTATACATTGAAGTTATCACAAACATTGTTACCGTGGAAAACTATTTGAACTTGAAGCTTAAAACTTTAAGATTTTTTCATTATTTTCATAATATGTAAAACGGGAACGTATGTCCGTGCCCGTTTTACATTATAATAAAAACTGTTTTAAATTCATAAAGTTCATCGAAAGTAGAGCGTTATAAAACTGTACTTTATGTAGTTGTTTACTTTGCGTTGGTTATGACGCTGTGACGTTAACTGTGGCATTGCAATACGGCTAGTATGTGTGCCGAAGCACGAATGAATTTCAAGTTATCGTACGTAATTTTAAGCAACAATATCATCTTGTGTTGCGCCGTGTGTCTAATTCGGGTTGGCAAAAGCATTGGTAACTTTAAAATAAGTGTTTATTCATACTCAGAATACATAATAATATATGATAACAGTCATCCTAATCCTATCCTATCCTAACTAATATTATAAAAGCGAAATTGAGTTTGTTTGTTACCTTTTCACACCTAAACCACAGAACCAATCATTCTCAAATTTTGCATATACATTATCAGGTGTACAGAAACGGACATAGCTACTTTTCATCCCGAAAGAAATTACTGTTCCTGAGGAAAACAACAATAACGTTCTTATGATAATAGATGTCGCCACGTGGCTTTCGAATCATGAATGAATTATATTATTATATATTACTAGATTTAGCCCGCGGCTTCGCTCGCGTTAATTTAGAATTTGACAATCAATTCGGGTTGTACTCTGCTTGTAATAATATAATTAAATCATGATTCGAAAGACATGTGGCGCCATCTATTATCATAAGAACGTTATTGTTGTTTTCCTCGGGAACAGTAATTTTTTTCGGGATGAAAGGTAGCCTATGTCCGTTTCTGTACTCTTGACAACGTACATATATGCAAAATTTCAGGATGATCGGTTCAGTGGTTTAGGCGTGAAAAGGTAACAAACAAACAAACTCATTTTCGCTTTTATAATATTAGTTAGGATTACAAGCAGAGTACAACCCGAATTGATTGTCAAATTATAAATTAACGCGAGTGAAGCCGCGTGCAAAAGATAGTATAAAATAAGGGGCAAAATAATTTATAAATTATATGGGTATCAGGAAAAAGAAAGTTAATCATAGAAAGTCGATACCTACAACCAAATAAAGTTTCGAATATGAAACAAAAACCTTTATACTATGCAAACAAAAAAATACGGTCCATAACAGAACTATTACCGATGTTAGCACCAAGCCACCAATTCCCATACAACAACGGGGTGGATACCGGAGAAACGCTATCGTCGGGTTGTTCCAAATAAGCGCTAGACACACGTTTGAAACACGTGCAGACCGAAGCTTTAGGTAGGGCCTGTTGTAGATATGTAGAGGAGACATTTGCTCTACAATAGGACAGCATGAGTTAACAAAAAAAGAAACCTTTAAACCTCGTGCCCGATATTGACTGAGCTCGGTCATTAACCGCTATACATACCTACTTCACTTTAACAAAAGTGTAGCAAACCTAACCTAAACAAGTTATTGACAGCTCATTTACTAAATTGTCAAGTTACCGTAGAACAATAAAGCTCCGCAGAAACATATTTCCCTCTTTTCTTGGGTGAATAAGATGAAATAAAAATTGAAATTCAGCATAAAGAACGCCGAAATTCTATGCAAGGGGTGCCAAAAACGAATTCACTTCCCCCAGATGGAATAAATGTCGGGTATGGCAGAACGTGAATAGCACTCGCTTTGCATTTCCTAAATAACGTCACTCGACAACATTTTCTATTTTCAATTTAAAACGGCTGTCCATTATATATGATGTTGCCAAAACCTGCAACGATGACATCTGAATATAGTTGCCGAACATCGCTTGCCACAGCGGAATAGACTTAGGCATGATTTTTCAGCCGTTACATAAGTTATTACATTGTCAGTGGAGTAGTTGTGGTAGTTTTTCTATAAGTATATAATCTTAAAAAATCTATTAAATTGCGTGATTTATTGCTCGGTTAAATTTTATCTGGTAATTAAAAAGTCAGCCTTTAGTTTCGATAAGTTATCGTTTTTCGTTTGCTCAGGTAAAATTGACTGTCTAGAATCTAGATTCTAGACAACAGGTTAAAAGGTTATATCTATACTAATATTATTAAGCTGAAGAGTTTGTTTGTTTGTTTGAACGTGCTAATCTCAGGTACTACTAGTCCGATTTGAAAAATTATTTTAGTATTAGATAGCCCATTTATCGAAGAAGGCTATAGTTTATATATCATTAAGCTAAGATCTATAGGAGCGGAGCACCAAAGAAAAATGTTTCAAAATCGGAGGGGTTTTTTCCTTTTGAGAGCTCCCGCTGCGTGCGCTGCGTAAACAGTTAAAGTTTCGCACAAATCATGTATGACAGAATTATTCCCCTTTAAAAGTTCTAAAAAAAAGTCCGGGACAGCATATGTCTATCTTTTAAGGTTGGCTCACTATAACCTTTTTATGCTAACCAAATTTGTTCTAAAATAATGCATTATTTGCGAAGGTGTTTTTATAAACATGATATTAATCCTTATCCAAATAAATACGTTATTCATCACAAGTATTTAATTTAAAACAAAATTGCCCTTTACATCATTCGATTTCAATGAATATCTCAGGAGATATCGCAGTTTTAAAATAACATCGCAAAAATATCGTAAAAGCGTTATGTAGGTACCTAAAATAGCTCCTTACGTACGTATTATTTAAAAATATTTTCACCTTACGTAAACGAAATCGCGGGTTAAAGTTAGCGTTAGCCCAACGTAACTATTCCACGCGGACGAAGTCGCTGGCAGAAGCTAGTCGATATATAATGTGGGTCTCTTTCTAACGTTTTAATTTAGTACCCAGCTATGGTGTTTTACCATACAAAGAAACTACTCTAGCCGGTCCTGACCAAGAAGACTTATAACAGAGAGACCAAAAAGAATATTAATTACATTTTAGACTCTAACGTCAACTATACAAATCTAAAACACTGATATGATTTTTTACCCTTAGAGCTGCTGTTTTTACATTTACAATTTACTTACTCTAAAACCCTGTTCTATTTTATAGACAAGCCATACATACAAATTATTAAAACTTATAATACTTATAATTGTCTTCTGTTTAGTCGAATGTTATTCATTGAAATTAAACTACTATATACGGATTGTCAAATAAACAACGTGATAAAATCCGTATATAGTAGTTTAATTTCAACTTATAATACTTTTTAGGGTTCCGTACCCAAAGGGTAAAACGGGACCCTATTACTAAGACTCCGCTGTCCGTCCATCTGTCCGTCTGTCACCAGGCTGTGTCTCATGAACCGTGATAGTTAGACAGTTGAAATTTTCACAGATGATGTATTTCTGTTGCCGCTATAACAACAAATACAAAAACAGAATAAAATAAATATTGGGGCTCCCATACAATAAACGTGATTTTTTGCCGTTTTTATAGATAATGGTACGGAACCCTTCGTGCGCGAGTCCGACTCGCACTTGACCGGTTTTTTTTATTACATAATGTAATACTGCTGTGTTAGGTTTCGTTTAAATATCGTGTGGGCACACTTTGTCCGTGTATTGGGTTATGTCAAAAAAACAGCATAAAGGCCAGAGATGTAAAATCATCAATTTCTTGGCAGGAAAATGCAATAATCTATAATTATTTGTTGGCCCAACCTAGGCTTCAAACCCGAGACTAAAGAACTTATGCACAGCAGTCGCATTCACTACCGCTACGCCACCAAAGCCTTAATAACAACCTACATATTACGTCATTGTATAATATGTACGTGTTTAAAATATTCGTCCTACATATTCGGTTAAAAATAAGGTTGGTATACTTATGACGACCAGTATTAATATAAAATTTTAAAATTATAAGCTCCGGTGACAGGCCTTGGCCTGTCGTCAGTGAAACGCAACCACAAAATTGCCATCACGCTGTTTATATTTACAGACGGTTTCACATTAAAATACGCCCAGTTTTTAGAGACTTCGTTTAAAAATTTATGAAAAATTCATAGTTTGTAAGGCTTTTAAGTTCTGAAACGAGCTGGAGCACTTTACGACGTCGCGAAGCGTTAAATTCACATACACGTTTCCCCAGAAATCCATTTTCGCGTTAGATGTTAAATTTTCGTCATCGCGTTCCAACATTTTACAATCGCATGCTCTGGATTGACCATGCGTTGGCATATTAAACATGAGTAAAATATATTCTTCTAGAAATTTATTATTGTTAAATAAAATATTGAATATGATGAGTAATCTTGCTGAATGTACCTATCTCTCAAGTACTGATGAAAATGTCTTAATTTTGTATTTACATGTTTATCAGTACTGCACTAGGTACGATATTTGTATATTCAAGAAGCTAGTGCGACTTATTGATATGGGTAACTTGAGCGGATAGCTCACATCGGTCGTTTACATGTTGAATGCAACCCGTGAATTCAACTTGCACAATTTGTCTGCGTCGTGTAAAAAAGCTATTACAGTCCTTATAAACATTTTTATTGACACGAAAACAAACGTTATTTAAGTATAGAATCCTTTGTTGCTTCACTAGTTAAAACTGTATTGCATGAATCAGTGCCTTTCCCAAACTTAGTACTTGCATATATAACTTATTTTTAAAACATATATTTCTGCACGTCAATATTAAATTATACATCGACTAGTTTCTGCACATTGCTTCACCTGTATGACTTCCAACTCAATTGAGGATAAAAAGTATCATATGTATTAATCCAGGACATAGTCTATCTATATGCCAAGTAACATCTAAATCCGGCCATCAGTTTAAGTAAGATTGATTAACAAACATCACAACATCTTCACAAACTTACACATTTAAAAGTACGATTACAATACCTTAGTAAAAATATTAGACTGGAAAGCTGAAGATCACGCCTTAGGAAATGACACGTGTTAACGCTAAAGGAAAACATACCGAGGAAACCTTTTAAGACATAAACTCTCACTTACATTTCTCAGCCATAAATGCGTGGGTTCTAAGCCAACTGAACGATAATTACAATAATAAACAATTTAGTTCCAACACATCAAAGTACTGTTATGTAGCGCAAATATTATTTATGCATGTGTTCATTATAATAGATTAACAACAAATTGACGCGTAGTAGTATAATCATGTTTGTTGTTTCTAATACTAATGTTTGCAAACATAAGCAAGTACAAAGCTGAATAATTAAAGATAAGGTAGTCATCTATAATTAGCGAGAAATCATTTACCGTAGCGGTAGTTATTACTTGCAAACTGCCACCTTTGCAGTTTGCAAGGAAATCTTCATATATGTAATGCCCTGTATTAAACTATTCCACTGCTTGGCACGGGCCTCTTTCCAGTGTGAGAAGGGTAAGGCCATAATACAATCAATGCGGGGTGACAGACTTCACATATCTTCGAGAGCATTATGGCGAATACTCTGACATGGATATTTCTTTACGATGTTTGCCTTCACCATTAAGGCGAATGATAATTAACTATTTAATACGCTTATAAC
The DNA here is from genome assembly GCA_963564715.1 of Catocala sponsa. Classification (NCBI taxonomy): domain Eukaryota; kingdom Metazoa; phylum Arthropoda; class Insecta; order Lepidoptera; family Erebidae; genus Catocala; species Catocala sponsa. The sequence goes on along the minus strand of OY751345.1, from coordinate 8,939,247 downwards.
TTAAAAAAGATAGAGATGCGTGCCTTGGGATCGAACTCGAGACCTCTGCGTGGCAGTCCAATGGTCTCGCACTAGGCTATCGCTGCTTGCTAATGAACGCTTTATTGTATACTAGCTTTTGCCCGCGGCTTCGCTCGCGTTAATTTAGAATTTGACAATCAATTTGGGATGTACTCTGCTTGTAATAATATAATTCAATCATGATTCGAAAGACACGTGGCACCATCTATTATCATAAGAACTTTATTATTGTTTTCCTCGGGTACAGTATTTTTTTTCGGGATGAAAGGTAGCCTATGTCCGTTTCTGTACACCTGTCAACGTATATGCAAAATTTCAGGATGATCAGTTCAGTGGTTTAGGTGTGAAAAGGTAACAAACAAACAAACTCATTTTCGCTTTTATAATATTAGTTAGGATAGGATTAGGATTAGGATGAAATGCCAAAACATAAAAGAGTTTCTCTGCTCACAGTGCAGTGGATCGACAAAGAAATATTCCCTTATACCTCATAGGCTCAAGCTAGTATATCTCCAAACGTGTAGGCTTAACTTATAACATTCATATCTAACCAGCTATGTTTTAACTGCCTCGTAATAGTGGGCAAGCCTGTAGGCTAGATAATGTCGAATAATTGTTATTACTTGTTTTTCAAAAGGCACGTACTATGAATAATTCTTGTATCGCGGAGTACAAACATTCAAAAAACCGCCAGAAAGTACACCTAGGCCCGGCACAACTACATATTTGTGGATCTTTTTTTTTTTTTTCAACGCGGCTTCTTTCATCTTCATAGCAGTGGCGACGCGAACACTTAAACCACTATACAGTCCGTGCAGTCAAGTCAATCTGGTATTAATTGAACTGCATCAACAAATAGGTAATAATTAGAAATATAAGATTGTTTATTTTATTACAGTGGCACGTGCTGGCACTCACGACATAAAGGAGTATCCCCAAGGTGGCAGTTGGGGGAACGGTCGGTAGTACAGCCTAGATACGCTAATCGGCTAAGTCCGATGGACTCGCTGACCTAAGTAGGGTGAGGTCCTCCAGCATTTCGGGAGTTGTGCGGCGCGTTAACATCCCTCCTACGGAAAAGACCATTGTTACGAAACTAAAGTATATAAAACACTATAATAATAATATGTTTTTAATTCATATAAGGTACACTAGGTATGCGTAGTTAGGTTAACATGAAATACTCTTTTATTAGAAATAGGAATCAATTAGGAATCTTACTCGGCTCCGTTTTCGACACCTTACATTTCTTTTCACTTAAAATCCCAACATTAAATATAAAACAATTCTAACGAAATTATCCGAGGTGAAATTCAAAGGATGCCGCGCAAATAACAATTAATTATGTATAATTATGGGACAGCCACGTTACTTTCAACTTGCCCTCTGTTTAGATCCCCATAACGTTTTACTACACAGCCACGGGGTAGAGTTTATTTTTACAAGAATTGCTTTGGCGAGCATAGCTTTAGTGTTACGTTGTTGTAAAGCCTATATCCTGTAGGTATTATTACTGCAAAGGATATATAATATCAGCCCTGTATATAAATTGTCCCACTGCTGGGCATGGTCGTCTTCTCAGTGTGAAAAGGGTAAGGCCACAGTCTACCACGCTAACCTTGTGTGAGTTGGGAGGCTTCACATATTTTCGAAAATATTATGGAAAACTCTAAGACATATAATATGTAGGTTTCATCACGATGTCTTCCTTTACCATTAACTAAAGTTAAGTGAATACCTGAATACGTAGTAATTACATTTAAATATCGATTTACATAATACAAACAAGGTTTATTGTATACAATTTACATACAAACAATAAAAATAATATGCCCTGTCCCACTGCTGAGCACGGGCTTCTTTTATATAGAAGAGTTACTGTTAGACTAATGCGCTCGCCCAGTGCGGATCTGTACATTATTCACAACTTGTTCTGACAATTACCTATTTTATTCTTCATATAAAACTACTACATATTACCTGCATATACACACACACACACACACACTCACAATATAACGACTACAATTGAGTTCTTGCATTTAATTTGCCTGTAATTTAAAAATCCATAGCTCCGTTATTCAATTGCTGTACGTAATCCAGTAACTCATATACTATACCTTTTTAACCTTGTACGTACTATTGTTTACTTAAATTGATGTCTTTTCTATGAAATTTTTATCATTCAGACACTTCCTACTCAGTAATGCTTTATAATCTTTTGTAATTTTAATTTTTTATAAGTACTTTTAATTAGTTTTAATATAGTTAGACTTCGATTTGTAGTTTATGTAATGTTTAGAGTCACTTATATTTTCACCATAAACAAGTACCTACTCTTTAATATTATAATATACTTGAAATGTCATGCATGCCTGTGATTTGTTTAATTACTCTGACAATGTTAAATTAAAAATGTCTCAGCTACAAAACATTGTAATTATACAGTTGGTATGCTTAAATTATAAATAAATAAATAAATATTATTGAACGTTTTAACAGAGGCAGCTGTAGTGTTTATACGATCCTGTGAAACCTAAATTCACTGAGTATCATTAGAGTCAAGGTACAGAGACGTACGATTAATTTTATTATGTCAGCTCCGTATCCTGAAGCTTCTAACACTACCTAATGTTGTAACGCGTGCCACATCTCAACACCAATATTTTATTCTACAACTAACTGCCACCCAAAGCTGTGCCCGTGGGGTACAGAAGCTTGAAAGAGGATTCTCAGAACATGTCAGGATAGCAGCATTAATCTTTCTTGATTTTGTATTTTGGATGATTCCATCTAACCCGTAAAAGGCTTAACCTCAGAAACAATACGATGGGTATATTAAATTTCACATGATAAACAATAGCTGGTAAGAAGAATAATGTTGCTATCCAATTGACACTACTTGTGAATAAATACTCTGATTGATGGCACTATCTATTTATAATAAATGGTCGCGACATAGATTGCTGTAGATAAAATATTAATTATTTTTGACCAGTAACCAGAATCTAGCATACATACCCGTACTCGTATAACTAACCAGACCCCGCTTGTATATGTAATTGTATAAGAGATGATATCCCATCTTATTTAATTAACAATGTTAACTGCCGCTGCTTTTGATGCTTTCATTAAATAGACTCTTCTTTAAAAATGAAAGGAGTAAAATAAAATTCCTTTACACTTATAACATTGGTATAAATAAAGCTAAAAACTAGAAAGTATTGTACACGTATCCCAAGAGATAGCACTTGGTAACATAAGTGTGAGTGGATATATTGCGACCTCGACTATCTATTTGTTCCAATTCATTATTTACGAGGTTCCTATTTTTTGTGAACTTGTTCTGTCGGTGGAAGGCACAAACACTGCTCCAGATTTATTACAACGGACCGTTACAGATAAATCAACTACAAAGGATCCGTTTATTTTTTGTTTACTTTATTACAGTTCAGTGGCGTAAGGGTATGTGTATACTCAACTAATAATCTCGACTATCCTTGGCTTGCTACAAGGCAATCAGCAAATATATTGTAGCACTTGCCTGACAAGAAATTCTCAACTCACAAAATCAGAAGTTTGCAAAGTCTGTAACTGTGTTCATTGTTGAGGTCCGTCCGAAATTTACTTTGCCCAACGATTCAGCAAAACATGACCGCGGTAGGTATATTTTTTGCCGAATTGTGCGTGTATGTGATAGCTTCCAATATAAATTATGTCTTAATTTACTTTATTTAGTAAAATATCGATGTAGTGGTTATCTTAACAACTATTTGGTGGAGACTGGTGGTTCTTGGCTGGACTTCTGCAATTTACAGAGATCTCACAAAACAGCTAATCGACGCTTCCCGTAACCAGATTGCTGAACCTTTTTGTTCAAAAAAATTAACATAGCAATGCTTGAACGTGGCAATGGCTGCTGTCTATTTTACGACATCGTTTAAACCCATGATATATTATATTTACTTGTACTTTTTGTGTATTCCATCATTTTGATATGTAATATATAATTGCCATAATCCCACAATTTAATAGAACAATATATTTATTAAAACTCAACAACAGCAGCAGACAAGCATCCACAAACGTAAATTAGGGACATTATTTTAACAAACGGCAGTACAACACCCATTAGGCATGAAAAACGCAATTTATCGCAAGCTTAGCACGTATTTCTCACAAAACGATGTAAGGCTGTAAATTGATAACTCCTATGCAGATATGCCGCCATTTTTAATTACGCACAGGCTTTGTAAGTATTTATTACTCTCGTGTTATTGTCAATTAAAAAATTGTAATTGCTGTTATTAGTATATAAGTTACAAATGTTTCAATTTGAAGTACTTCAAAGAAATCGTAGCATTCGTAGCTAGTGTGTAGGCTTATTGGTCTACAGGGCTACGTAAAGCTACGCAGCATTTTGGTTAATATAATATTACGTTATCCGTTTATTATATAAGTAACAGTATATAAAAAATATAGCCTTTGTTACTCGGTGATAATATAGCTTACTATGGTGAAAAAATTTAAAATCGATTGTGTAGTTTTTTAATTAATTCCTTACAAACAAACAATTCCAAAATCTTAAATTAATAAATTATATTATTAGTAACCAGGCAATATCTTGAAATGTCTAACCTGAAACAGAAAGAGGTGGGTATAAAAATTCTGGCGCAGACGTTTTTGTAGGCTTTCTCTACAAACTCCACCCTCAAATTTGAATACAACCGTAGTTAAAGTTTAGTTGATGGAGAGGACTGACTAAACAGGCGATAGAGGGACTTGAATAGTTTCCAACAATACAAAAGATAATCTAACACATTGGAAAACTTTAAGTTTACCCTATGTATATCAATGTGGCCTAAACTTTGGCATTTGCACCTCATTCATTTGATTACTAATCTTTTTTCATTTTACTACAGATGGCGTAATTGTTGAAGTGGTCACCACGCCACCAACTACGCCACCGCCTACTACGTCGAGTGTTGTATCCCACACGGGACAAAAAATTATGTTTTCTACCGGGTTGTACCGAGTCTATATGTTCTTTGTGTCTGTTGTTCTATTTGAATTTCTATTTGATTTACAAATGATATCCAACCTTTGTGCACACTTGTACTAGGTCTAACTTTATTTCGTTGTTTATTGTTCTCGGTCGCCGCTATTACCCGAGATTACTGTTGTTGCCTGGTTTCTTACGTATAGAGGAAATGTAAGACGAAAATATAGTACACAACAATATTTTTAAAAATAACTCCTACACTAGTAATAATTTCTGTATTACGGAGGCGTTTACAATATTTAAACAACGGACATGAAGAACACCCGCAATCGGCAAACCAACAAAACCAATGTGGCACCTAATCATTCAAACAAAATGATATCTATTGAATTCGTTTTAATCATCATGTTGGAGATCAATGTAAGGAGATGAAATAAGAACGCTGTCCAAGCTCCTGTCCAAAGAATGGTGTATTTATTAATGAGTTTATATAAAATGTTAAAACGCAAACGCTCTCAGCCGTGGTTATCAGTGAGTGAGGATGGCCGCAGCGGTCGCGGCAATGTCACATTCCCTCCGCCCCGCGTCCCCTCTCAGTTAGGAGCCTTAACACATCATAAAAAGCTATTTCAAATGTTTTTGTTAAGTCATAACAAAATCAAACGCATAAAGTCATCTAGTACCTAATTACAAAATGGCAAATTAAGAGTTCAGCGCTAATTAATAACAATCAAGAAATAAATCCTTCGTTGACAAGATGAGACTCCCCGTTCCTTATTAATATTAATTAATATCGACCGAGATGTCGGGAGACAGTGTCGCACCCAGTTCATTTGTCATTAATACTCTAATTATTGCTATTATAATTCGTCATCAATGTTATTGAAGCGCTTGCAATTAATAGATTGAATGATAATACTCTGTGTCTAACGTTTAGTACTAATTAGACGTTGTAACTAAAGGCTCATTAGGTCTGTAATCCAACAAAGGCCTAATCAATGCTCTGGCTGTAATGAGCTCTTTGCTCCTTTTACACTAAATTGATGCGTGAAGCGATGTGAATTAACTTTATAAGGTGAATTCTGCTATTGCTCAGAGGCTCTAAGATACTCAACTGATTCATCCTCAACCATTAAGGAGGAGCGAGGAACTAAGATACTCAACTGATTGATCCTCAATAATTATTATCTCCATAAATTCAACTATTAGCGACTTTCGTGACAAGTTGAGCCTACGGTAATTTTGTCACATAACTTTGGCTCAACTAATAAGCTAGGTTCAACTCTTATGCAAACAAAATTATCAGTTGCCTAAGGAAAAATCAACCCCGAAGATCGTCAGTTGAGCATTTTTGAGGCTTGGTTGAGGCTTGGTTGGCATTGCAGCGGCCGATTCATTTAAATTTTACTTTATTTTACTTACTCTAATTCTGTAACCTTACATAAATCAGAGTACCAACCAGTTTTGCGTAGATAATGCAAATTATACTGCGAAAAAAAAGTGCCACTTTGGACCCGTGGCATAAACTTATGCTACTGTTTGGAAACGTGAGGTCCCAGATTTAGTAAGTTTCATTGGATTTGTATCTGTTAGGAGATTCACTGTAGCAGCAGCCATGCTGACACACAATATGCTAATACACAATAACAATAATTTAGACCCAATTCAAATTCCGTGGGTCCACAAAATATTGGTGATGAAATGTGAGTATCGATAACAGGCGTATGTCTGTATGTATGAATACAGAAAAACATGTTTTTTTATAGATTACTATTTTCTTAACGTCACATCAAATTTTCATCTCATGGGAAATCTATTCTATATCTATTAGATGACCCCGCGATAGCAAGCCCGATGCCGGGTGCGTCCAGATCTGGTGAACGCGTCTCGAATGCACCACGAATGCTGCTGGCATGCGGGCGGCGCAGGAACGACGCGCGAACTTGAAATGCACGCACGCAGCTGGCGAGCGGCTCGTGAGCGGCGTATTTGTGGCGCATTCGCCAGATCTGGACACACCCGGCATCGGACTTGCTACAATAACGTTACTTCAATAAGAAAAATATAATAAAATCGCGTCAAACAAAAAATACACAATTACTCAATGATGAACGTCTCACAATTACAGTTAGAGCAAAAACAAAATAAAGTATACAACAATTACAAAAATCCAATAGCTACTCGGCACGTCAAGGCATGAAATTCATTATAAAATTCCAAAGTTAATTTACAAAGAAAATTAGTAAGCAATATTGTAAGGAAAGAAAACGATACACTTTGATACCTGGGGTGTATTTAAAATTTAATTAAATATTGATTTGTTTGACTACTAGTACAAAGGCTAACAGAAATATGGCACTATATAAATATACGAACCGTAATGTCTCACTACTATTTTAAATCAAAGAGTTTGTGAAGATGTTTGAATGTTTGTTACGCAATTACGCCTAAACTATTATATGGATGTGGGTAAAACTTGGCACACACCTTATGTGGAATAAATTTAACTTGTTTAAGGACTACTACGACTGGTAAGACTGATAAAAAGAGATCTCTCTCTGTAAATATATATCTAAGAACTCTCTAATTTATAGCAATACTAGCTTTGGCCGCGTCTTTGCTCGCGTAAATGTAGGTTACGCAAGGTATAGTTAGTAACAGTACATTTTCTGGATGAAAGGTACCCTATGTCCTTTTCTGTTTCGCTGACAACGTGTACCTATGCGAAATTTCATCATGATCGATCGAGTAGTTAAGGCGTGAAAGCGTAACAAACAAACAAACTCACATTCGCATTTATAACATTAGTTAGGATGTTTAAGAATATAATTTTATTGTGATAATAATTATTATTGATTCCAGTGTTTATTAATACGCAGTCGGTTCTATGGCTCTTCACTCCAAAGAATTCCATGAACACACAACGAAGCCTGCTACCGTAAACCACTATTTGATACGTAACAAACACAAGCACTAGGTCTGCCTAATGGAAAGCACTTAATGTAGCCTATATCAAAATAATCTTTGAAACAAGAGAAGAAAGGAAAGGCACACTAATCCGATGTGGCCTCGGGTGCTCTTACTATCTGAACGAAATGTATACTGTTACTTTTCCTCGATATTTTGTGAGAGCTAGTATTTAATTACCTTTGGATTTATTCAGTTTTGGTATACAGTAGCCTTAGCCTTGTCTAGCCTTAGGGTATCGTTAGCCTTCGGGTTGCGGAGGTCAGGTGGCAGCCGCTCCGTGTAAAAACTGATATCCAGTCAAATCCGGTTAGACTAGAAAGCCGACCCCAAGTGACTTGGGAATAAAAAAGACTAGGGAGAAGAAGAAAAAGAAGAGGTATACAGTAGCCCTGTTAACCAACCTAATACATAACTGCTATAGGTATACTAAATATGTACAACTTAGCTGTTTTATGTGCCGAAGTGTAGATGAATTTGTATGATTTGATTTTTGTTACAAATAAAGTTTATTATTATTTATTTTTATATAATATCATATTTTAAATTTGTATTGTCAAATATCTTGCAACCAATTTCTGATTTCACAAAAAGTTTTATTTTGTTTGCTATTTTCTCTTGTGTGTACAATAATCAAACATAGGCAACTGCCTTATTGTTCAAAGCTAAATACCATTCCAGGTAGTCATATTTATCTTTAGATAAAATTGTTGTACGTATTCTATGTATTATAAGCTTCCCAGTGATCAGAAAGTCTTCTAAAATTATAAAACTGTGAGCTTATATCACCACTATACAATGTATCATCAGCTAAGGTTTACGATCGTCCTTGACCCGTAAGTTAAGAAATCAGATTTTTTTATCTTTTTTATAACCCTAAACGAACATCATAAAGTGCGGAATGACTGTTTTATTACTTTCCTCTCCAGATTTCATGACAGTATTTTGTTAAATTTAGAAACTGGAGCCGTAACTACCCTTGAAATGTGCTGAGAAAATTCACGAACGTCCCATGTTGATACTGTAAAAAGGCCTTGATTTTGTTGGCACAAAAGCTCTGTGCTTCAAGTTTTTGTTACTTATTAGTGTATATATTTTACATTGCCAATAAGTTACTAGCATACAAATAGCTTCTTATTTTTATAATAGATCTGCTTGCATGGTATATTTTTAAAACGTAGTCTATGTTGCGCAGAGATAGTGTAGCTGACTGCCAATAAAAAACCGGTTTAGCTAAGATTATATAATACTATACTAGTAGTATTAGTATTTTTGATTCCGATGCCCCGTTGATTCGTTCATTGTGCATTGTCTCGATTACAAATGTCAAATAGAGCTGAGTCACGAAAGATCTAAAAATACTGGGCACACCTTTAAGAAAATGCCATCATAAGTCGAGATGCATTTATAAAAAAGCGGCCAAGTGCGAGTCGGACTCGCCAATGAAGGGTTCCGTAGCAGCAAGTAACATAATATAAAAGTTCTTGTAGTTCGTTGTAACTTTGATCGATGTTTTAATAATAGTGTATTTTTTTAAAATTAAGTAATAGATAAGTAGACATTATAATTAGGTACCTAAATGATGGGATTTAGATCTAACTATATGCGAGACCGAAGTTGTTTATGAAATTAAATGCGGTTCACAGAATACATCTACTTACTAAGTTTTAACAGCATAGTTCTTATAGTTTCGGAAAAAAGTGGCTGTGACATACGGACGGATAGACAGACATGACGAATCCATAAGGGTTCCGTTTTTTGCCATTTGGCTACGGAACCCTAAAAAGCGAATAACACGTTGCTCATGTGCTAATAGATTATTAAAAAGTAGCTTTATGGAAATACATTTCTACAGACTATTACGTAACGGTAACGCTGTTATCTTTTTTATGCGTTTAATATAAATGTTCAGAGATGTGCATATTTTCATTTGAATAATTCGAAAGTAAACAACAATATTCGTAAGCTATTTTTCCAATTTTAAATGCCCCGCTCTATGAAAATTCCTGTGTCGCGAGGACCTTACAAACATTCAAACAATGGACACAACGAACACCCCAACTCGGAACAACTATGCAGGTCACACAAAAATTTGTCCCGTACGGGGATCGACATCAACACTCAGCGAAGTGGTAATAACGACGCGATCACTTAAACCACTACGCTACTATGCAGTCAAATGCGATGGATGGATTTAATAAATACTCATAGTGTAGACAAGACACTGTAGGTACATGATATATTAAACACCTTAATATAAAAAGTGAGATTTATATTTACCATGTATGTATATACCATTTATAGACAGGGTGCTATGGCGCTCTTTGGGGGAGGGCTATGTCCAGCAGTGGACTATTATAGCCTGATGATGATGATGATGATGATGATATACCATTTATACTAAAGGTTCTAGAGAATGCAATAGTTCCGCAGCGCTGAACTTTTGTTGCTTCAATTGTTGCTCGTCAACTAATTATATAACTACTGTTTTGTATGCAAGCTACGTATAGTTTCAGTCCTTGCAGATAATCTAACCACAAACAATGTATTTACATAAATTAATACTACTACTAAAATTATTTGTAACCAGCATACTGTTATCATATAATCTGTATTGAGAGAGTTTAATATGAGTTTGCACAGATCGATGTTGCTCGACTGAGAATCAAACGTTTCGGGTATTTTAAGTTTTATAAATGTACGTCGCATTAAGTAAGTTCCTTTGTTAATCGGAGTTTACTTATATTAAAACGATGCGAAAAGCCACCGAGACCCGTAACAACGATTTAAGGGTTTCACAAAGATTTGTCCTGCTTGAGGATTGGAACCACAACACTCAGCGCAATGACAGTGGCGCGGCGACCATTTACACAAACACACTATCCGTGTAATTGGAAGTTATGAAAGCTTATAGTAAACGCATAACATCAATCAAACATCTCAAGGTGCGGTGATAACCCTCAGATTAATACGAAGAACACTAAAACGTAGCATATTCATATATCACATCATCATCATCATCATCATCAGGCTATAATAGTCCACTGCTGGACATAGCCCTCCCCCAAAGAGCGCCATAGCGCCCTGTCTTCAGCTTGCCGCATCCAGCATCTGCCTGCAGTCTTTCGCAGATCGTCATCCCACCTGGTCGGAGGGCGTCCTACACTACGTTTGCCGAGTCGCGGTCTCCACTCAAGAACACCATGCATGCATATATCACAAATGCATGCATAATTTCGATTTCTTTTTTTTTTAATATATCTCCTGCACTTGGCATATTTCCTTTGTCACTGAGGACTTTACAAACTCTTTAACAATAATATACATACGACATCTAGACTCGGAATGACAATAGTTGTTCCGAGTCTGGACATTATTTGATACCGTTAAAAGTTTGTATCATCCTCAAATATATGAAAGACAATTTTTTTTGTTTCATATGCGTATCAAGCTTACAACAATCAGCGCCATGGTATCGACGAGGCGACTACTTAAACCTCTACGACATTCTTGCAGTTTTGTTTTGTTTACTTACTACTAATATTATAGCAAGAAAACAGCAGCAGTAGTGCTTTTACTAATTTAATGATTCCCTGAGCCATACTTACTATTTAGTATTCAGCTGAAACTCCACGCCGCGCCGGGCGCTTCTGTTGAGCATAAACGTTGAACTGAATATAGTAGGTATGTATATCTTGTACCGACCGTAAGACACGCGGTATTCTTTACACAAAACGTCTGGAATAGTACTTTCTTATTTTGTTTTATAGATCTAAGACTTAGGTTCTGAACTAAAAGAACGTGTATTCGTTTTTACGATGTTTTTCTGAACTAGAAGTACCTAGTTGTTTTTCTTTAGAACTTTTTCGTTCGGAGTTAAAGTAGTTTTGTATTAGTTTGCCGTCTTTTACTTACTTCAATCCTTTTAATTTAGGTTTATTTTATACTAATTCCTTACGCCTACTGGTTAGAAGTACCTTTATTTATATTATTTAGAAAATAGACAGCCTTTGCCTTCTTTTGAACAAACTTCCTTATTTACCAGAAGCTTTATTTTCTTCGTGAACTAATTAATTATGTTATGTCTATCACCAATTACATATAGGTAATAGCAGCGATAAGGATATCGCTAAAAAAAATATAAAATACATTTATGTAGGACCACTTAAAAAGACCTCTCATATATTTTCTCCTAAATATCTCCTATGTACAGTCATCAACCAGTTACAAATTTGTTATATGCATAGATAATCATACAAAATATAAGAAGCGTTTTATGAAGTCTCTCAGCTATGTAAAAACGTGTGACGATTTTCCTTAATAAAAGTAGGTACTCATAACTAGAATTTTTGTGTTTCACGTACAAGTCACTTCATAGCTTTTACGTGTCGTGCTATGATACCTTTGGGACTCGTGTTGGATAAAAAAGAAAACCCAAAATGTTCGCTTATCGCAGCAACGAACAGTTTATGGCACGTAACAGACATTGAACAACGAAGAGTATGTGCCGATAATGTTTTACGATTTTCTAAAACGGGCCGCATTTTTTGATAATGATATATCACTATAGCTTTTGCCTGCGACTTCGTCCACATGAACTAGTTCGCTAATGACGTCATCAATGTGCGTCACATAATGCATCACGTCTCCGATTTTTACAGAATTAGATTAAATACACCTTACAATTTGAATTGAACGCGAATCTATCGAATCCTGAAATCAGCAAAGAGATTTTTACGTGATAGATACTGACAGAGACAGACAAACATCATAAATTATTTTACCTACTAGCCCAATGGATAAAGCTTCGGACTTGAAATCGAAGGTTGCGTGTTTGAATCCCAACCATTGCACTACAGATCTAGAGTGATTAACAAAATTACTAACACGACCTTTTCAAAACAAACATTTATTTTTAAAAATCACTCCGATGTTACCAACTAACAAAAAAATATAAAAAACGTATAGGAGTCTATCTATATTATGTTGAGTAACTGATAGCGTGGCAATAATTTCGTGAACGATACACAAATAAAACTTTTTTTAAATTTATTTATAATCAAACTTATACTATCTTTACAGGAAAAAACCTAATGCGACAGTACAGTCAACAACAACAATATTACGTATAACTTAGTAATTATACAGTTCACTTATTTAATTTAATTACAATAGCAACGAATAATAAATTCAAAAGCATAGAAAATACCATTGACATTGACATTTACCATGACTCTAAAAACAAACTAAAAATCTTTAAATCCCTTCAAGTCTCCAACAATAGCAATATCCTTGTATGATTTTATGTGAAATCATATATAATATAAGTTGCATTATGTTCTCCCTTATTCTTATTTTTATGTTTTACTTTGTTATAGTAATTTAAGTTCTTTACATAAATATTGTCACAACTATTGATGAATGCTGGTTAATCTGTAATTGGCAAATGTTTCAGCCACCATACTTTCCTTGTTATCGTTGATATGAATTTGTAAACATTTGCTGTTGATAAACCTTAATAATAAATAAATAAATAAATAACATAGCGACTTATCAGTCGGGACCCATTAACATATAGACCGGCTTAAATCATCACAATAATGGGTCCCGACTGTTTACAGTGTAAGTGTATTCCTAGAACATCTTAAATTCTATTAATAACAACATCCAATATACTATGGTATTAGAGGCAAATAATTCATTAGCTATTTTAGATGTACTTGTCATCAGGAATCCTGATCATACTATGAGCCACACTGTGTATAGGAAAAAGACCCATACAAATAGGTACTTAAACGGTGAATCTCACCACCATCCTAAACAGTTCGCTACCGTGGGAATGTCTTTGTTTCAGAGAGCCCACGGGATCTGTGACAAGAAACACCTGGACGCCGAGCTTCAACATGTCAAGCAAGTATTGCAAGACAACAAGCTCCAACAGCCGCGCCGCTTTCGCAAATCCCAAGAAAAGCCAGCCACAGTCGAGCGCCAGCCTGCTATACTGCCTTATGTAAGGGGTGTCACTGACAAGATTGGCTACATCTTGAAGCGAGCTTCAATCAACACATAGTTCAAACCGCCAACGAAGATAAGTCAATTTTTACCATCCGTCAAGTGTCAACTACCTTTACAAGACGCAGGGTCTATAAAATAAATTGTGACTGCGGACTCTCATACGCACCCGCATAAAAGAACACATAGCTGCTGTAAAACACCAACGCTCGTTGAAGTCTGCTGTGTGTGAACATGTGCAACAGGGGACCAACCACTGCCTGAGATTTGCCAAACCACAGATGCTCACAAAAGAACACCGATTCCTACCAAGGATGCTTTGCGAGGCTATTGAAATCAAAAAACATCCTAATTTCAATAGAGAAGATGGTTGCAATGTACCACCAGTTTGGAATCCAGTAAGTAATTCAAATAGTCAAACCCAAGAAGAAGCAAACCACAGCTAGACTTCATGATACTTTGAGCTCATTCTGCGTAAAAAGAAACACCAATGATTAAATTATGTTCAGGTACTTTCAAATAACTACACTGGAACATTGAGACAACTACCATCTTAGTCTCCCCGTGACCATGGCTGCTGAAAAGCAACCGAAACGTCGGGGAAAGTGTAAACATAAATATAAATGGTTTTAATAGTTTCAATAATTTAATTAGTAAAGTTTAATAGTAATAGTAGTGTAATAGTTTCTAAATTATGTAATAAAGTGTCAAATAAACAACGCGATAAAATCCGTATATAGTAGTTTAATTTCAATGAATAACATTTGCATAAATAGAAGACAATATTATTTTTTTTATTTGAGGTAGTAGTATTGCCGATTATATAGCAGCAGTTTTCATTACTTAAAAATAAATAAATGTGGTTTTAATTATCATTATTTTAAGCAACCTTTTTGGAATCTTTGTTATGAGCCCTTTAATTTGATACCCATATTGCAGAAAAAGAAGATTTAAAAAAATGTCACCTTAAACAATGAAATCTAGCAGCCCCCATACTTACTTTTATTTATGTTACCTGTCTAAAAGCACTTGGACTAATGAGACGAATCTAACGATACCTTAATTAAAGAAATCCATCGAGTGGTTTGGAAGAAATGAGGGAATAAAAATATTACAAACAAAGATAGGCGCGAAAAACATAACCCTTTCCTTGCAGTCGGGTAAATGGTTGTAATATCAAAGCTAACTTAATTCTTCTTTTTAAAGATTTCTCCCGTACTAGATTTCTTCCCTATATAGGGACTTTTCAAACATACAAACAACGAACACAAAAACACCAATTTGAACACACAAAGCCATCGATACTTATGATTGTGTATAGACTCCAAATAGAGTAAATCTATACAAATAAATAAAATTGAAGTTTCTGTTTGTAATGTCAAAATAACAGCTTTTTATCTAATGCATACGAAAAAATTTATTTTTTAATTTTTGTTTGTCTGTCTGTTTGTTCCGGCTAATCTCCGAAACGGTTGAACCGATTTTGACGGGACTTTCACTGGCAGATAGCTGATGTTATAAGGAGTAACTTAGGCTACTTTGATTTTAGAAAAAAATAGGGTTCCGCAGAGACAAACACTTTTTAGTTCAAATCTACGCGGACGAAGGCGCAGGTAACAGCTAGTCATACTATAAAAATAAATAGACGTAAACAACTAAGATTTATTCGTTAGTGATCCAAATAAACAGGGCTCAATAAAAACGTACCGAATCATATAAGTACACATCCGCCGTCGTATATAGTCGTTCTCATAAATCGTCGCTATTGCATAATCAGAGGAGAATATTTCCATAACAATCAATACTCGCCGAATAACAAATTGTACGTAATAGAACCTTGTCATAATACCTATACAAAATAATAGAAGCCAATGACATTGAAAGATTCTTCAATGGTTTCTTCGTATAGAAATTTCTGGAACACTTATACTTATGACTAAGTATTGCTAATAACGTGGTACAAAATTTTGTGTAAACTATGGCCCCTGGAAACCAAACTCAATATCGAGAAAAGTATCAGGGTACTTGCCTATATTTGGTATTGTACATCATTTTACATATAAAAGCAAATAGCAATGAAAAGAAATAAACTTATAATTTATATATAACAAAAAGTGAGGTCATAGTGGAGATGTCTTGCTATCTCCCTCGCACGACTGCATTTAAATAGCGGTTACGTCACAATTTGTACTATGCAATCTTCTTTCTTCTTTTACACTATTCGACAAGTACCCCTACCAGATTTCAAAGGCTTCTATCTTATTTATTTTAAAGTAGGTTACTTAAACGTATTTTAGAGTTTGACTAATGTAAAAATATTAATTAAATTAAAAAAATATATGAGCCTATTATAAACAGCTAAGCAAAGCAAATCGCGATCCAATCCATAGAAAGTAATTCAAGTACAAAATGCTATCAGTGTAACAAAGAGAGGCGATATTTAATTTAAATGAAGGTAACTTTCACACATTGGATAATTCCTATGTCACGGGAAACTTTACAAACACTTTTTTTTTAAATGTCCGCCACCTTACGTGCACTTAGTAATTAAATGACTTAGTTTTTATACTTCTACTCCTACAAAATACGCCTAAATATTACATGTCCTATAAGGAAACTGCGCTACACAAAAGGATAACGATCCGCTTGTCAGAACATCTGAGGGTTTGATTACCCTTATCAATTGTTATGGAGCATTTAAGACAGGCAGTCTTAAATACTTCATATATCCGTATCGATAATTTTAGAGAAAGTAGTGAAACATATTCCGTATTAGTGATGTGCACAAATACATTTAACTTAATCTGACTTCACCGATGGCGTAGTGGTTTATGTGGTCGCCCAGCCACTGCGCTGTGTGATGTGGGTTGGAAACCCACGCGGGACAAAACTTTGTGTGGTCCACAAATGCTTGTTCCGAGTCCCTGTTTCTTGTGTCCGTTGTTTGAATGGTCGTAAAGACCCCTGCGACACATTTTGTACCGTGGGAGAGTCACGCTTCGGCACGAACGGGCCGGCTCGACCGGAGTGATACCACGGCCAACGCTTGCGTTGTGTTTTGTCGAGTGAGCCAGGGTATCGGAGGCCTAAGCCTCCCCCCTTACCACTCTCCTGGGGGGTGGAGCAAATTTAAAAGGCTAGCAAAGAACTTGTGACTCCTCTGGTGTTGCGAGGCGACCCGTCTGCTCGTTTGTCTCCTATACCATAAAAAACACAGTATATATTTCTTGTGCGGAAGAGGTCGTTTAAAAAAAGATAAAACATTATATTCGACCATACTGACTGCACTATACATAAATCGATGAACTGTGTACTTGACGTTTACTAAGTATAGAAGGTGTCGCATTGTGCACAATGCCTACTAGGGATTAAATTGAGATTTTTTGAGATTTAAGAATTTTATTGAAATAAATACATATTGTTACAATTATTTTAAACCCACCAAACTGCATAACAGTTTGTCGGCGGGATTAGCGCTCGATTATAACATAATATATGTGCTACATATATGGAACCAGTTTTACGCTCTCGGTTTACAGTGGTTTAATAATTAGTATTTAATGGCAATAACAATAAAATCAAATACAGACAATAAAGCAAGAAGTAAGTAAAAATTAAGAGGTTTAACTCAGCAATACCTTTTTAAGTTTGCTTCTAACAGTTTGTTTCTTCATTAAATCAACATTTGTTCTCAGCCAGGCATGTTTATTAAACAATGTAGAGATCAAATACTTGCTGGTTTTTTTTCCATAATAATTTCTTACTTTAGGTATTACAAATTTATGTTGTGTAACGCTTTTAGTATTATAAGTATTTTCCACATTTATTTTGAACTTATCCTCATACAATTGTTCTAGAACCACCGAGTATTCGACCCTTTTATGTATAGGAAGTACTTTACAGATAGATAATAGTTTCTCATAATTATCTTTGCATTCAAGTTTTGTTTTTCTATCGACTAAGTATTTCATGAAGCTTTTTTTGAAGATTGATTCGAGGTTAAAGAAGGCTCTTTAAAAGCCGCAAATCCGCTAAACACAAGTGTATTTAGTGGTTTTGTCATAAGAACTGAAACTGGAATCTAAACTGGAACTCTTGAGAACCTTTATTTTATCGGTTCTTCAAATCGACTCAGAACTTATTTGAGTTCATGCGATACAATAACGATGAGGTGCGATGGCGACTATCGGTGGGTGAAGAATATCTAGATTTGTAGTGTTTTGATAGATCATATTCATCATTATTTAAATAGCCCACCACCACCACCAGTACTGGCATGGTACCATGACTGGAACTTTTATAAAGAACTAATTTATTATTATTGGAACCAGAATCAGAACACAAAAACCTCTTAAGCAACAAAATGAAAAACTCATTTATGTTTTTCAAATCCTGGTTTTACACAAATATCAGTATTATAGAAGCACTTATCTACAAAGTAACTGCGCTAATGTTGCTTTTTAAATAATTTGTTTAAATGAAAATCTCAATACCCTGCAGGAATAAGGCTTCGGCAATAACGTGTTTGATGATCCGTTCTTATAAAAACCATCGAATAAAATTGTTTGGAAAACAAGCCGGCCGCCGTAACCTTTTTTAAACGAGGAATTAATATCTTGGGCGCTTGATAAATAATTTCGTTTTAACGTTCGTTCGGCTAATTCATTTTATTTTACATCAACAAATAACAATAGATGTTTTAGCAGCGTTATTTTTCATTACGGAATCAGAAATTATTCAATCGTAACTTTAACGTTTACTAAATTGATCATGTATCAATAATTATAGTTGATTGCGTTCAGGTGGGATGACGATCTGCGAAAGACTGCAGGCAGATGCTGGATGCGGCAAGCTGAAGACAAGGCGCTATGGCGCTCTTTAGGTAGGGCTATGTCCAGCAGTGGACTATTATAGCCTGATGATGATGATGATGATGATGATGCGTTCAGTTGGTCGATATAAATTTAATTAGATATTTTTTTAACAAAGATCATTCCTCTGTCGCGGGGGACTTTACAAACATTCAAACAACGGGCACAAAGAACATCCAGACACGGAACAACGATTTGTAGATCACACAAATTTTAGTCCCGTATGGGATACAAACCCACAACACTCGGCGCAGAGGCAGGGGCGAGTTGAGCTGCTTAAACCACTGTGCCATCCGTCATACCGTCAAGTTAAAATTAGTATAGTACAAATATTTCCCTTGTGGATAAAAAACAATAGCTGCATTACGGTACTCATAAATTTTCTATCGGACAATAGATCGTGTCTAGTATAAGTGACATGCCGATTAACATTGTTATATAAAATGTAGACATATAGAACAGATCATAAAACCACATTTATGCACGAGACTCTCAAAGTTACATAGATATTTTTTGCACAAGAATTCTCATCCCGTCACCGTCGGCTCAACCGCAAATATTACAAATTTTAACACCTATCATGGAATTATAAACACGGACACATAATTAACCCCAAATTCTTGGATCGGAATTAATTAAGTACGAGTGTTTCTAAATGGTTTTGCGACTCAAAGCCCTACTACTGTAAACAATTACACCAGCATCTCTCAAATCCTTTTGTTTCTGTGTAGTTATATATCGACTGACTCTTTTATATGTCCGGAAGGGCAAATATAGGTATTATACAGACATACGCTAAATATTTCTTTTAGGATCCACGTAGGTCAGACCCAATTGACATCTATCGGGCACGTTCCTAATTTCCAAACAACTACTGAGAATTTATCAATAAAATCTTGAAATCAAACGCGGATCTTACGACATACATACGAGCGGTCGTACAAACATAAACGCAAACTAAATTCAAAACAGTTTTTAAATCCTTTTTTATTAAGAAAATAAGCCAACATATATGTATGTTACCCAATGCCTAATACCTCGACTAAACAAACCTCCTAAATCGAATACACGACCATAACCCATAAACTGAAACACAATACCTTACACAACACGCAATGGCGCTGATATCAAAACATTTCCCATCGCATATTTCAAGTTTATATCACTTCTTCAGCGGCGGTACAAAGTAATTTTTGTCCATAAACACCTCACTTGGCCATATTTCGTCTTTATGAAGACCTAAAATATCCTGGAGCACGTGTGAGCGTACTACACTTGATAAGTGCCTTATACTTTATCACACGCACTCGTTTACAACCGCCGAACTCTATTTATGGGTCACTGTTATTGTATATCAGGAAGAAAACCGCCTACCAACATGAACATTTACGGTGTTTTGTCATTTTGAAGATGGCTGAAACTGGCGTTGTGCACTTTCGAGTCAATATTCGAATGTTGTTGAAACTGGTGCTTACGTAACATCAGAAATCATAGTTTGAAAATAATTTAAAATCAATAAGGGATTTTTGCTTGAATTCACCACTAGAGGCGCTAGTGGATAGTATGGTCTAGACGTCAAACTCTATCATTACCGCCAAATACGGCTTTTGACAGCAGCTGTGACAGAATTGACAGGCCCTTACTAATTAGTGGCGCTGACTGGTAAGCACAAAACCGATAACCTCATTATACTCATATCTCTAACTGGAGCAAGGCAGTTTGGGTACAGGCATATTTATGTAATGTAGCAGTATGCAGTATGACCGTTGTTTCCTTATAATTGCATAAAACACTAAGAAAAAAGGAAATGTACATAAGCTGCGGTTGTCGCTTATTAACAAAGCAAAGAAAACAAATCTATACTAATATTATAAAGCTGAAGAGTTTGTTTGTTTGTTTGTTTGTTTGTTTACTTGAACGCGCTAATCTCAGGAACTACTGGCCCGATTTGAAAAATTCTTTCAGTGTTAGATAGGCCATTTATCGAGGAAGGCTATAGGCTATATATCATCACGCTAAGATCAATAGGAGCGGAGCACCAATGAAGAATGTTTCAAAATCGGAGAGTATTTTTTCCTTTTGAGAGCTTCCGCTGCATGCGCTGCGTAAACAGTTAAAGTTTCGCAAAAATCATGTATGACAGAATTGTTCCCCTTCAAAAGTTCTAAAAAAAAGTCCGCGACAGCATATGTCTATCTTTTAAGGTTGGCTCACTATAACCATTTTTATGCTAACGAAATTTGTTCTAAAATAATGCATTATTTGCGAAGGTATTTTTATAAACATGATATTAATCCTTATCCAAATAAATACGTTATTCATCACAAGTATTCAATTTAAAACAAAATTGCCCTTTACATCATTCGATTTCAATGAATATCTTAGGAGATATAGCAGTTTTAAAATAACATCGCAGCAAAATAATTACCCATTACAGACATAGTACAAACGATGTTTCTCCTGGTTTATTCTGCGTGATTACTACTGGTTTGATTTGAAAAATTCTTTTAGTGTTGGATAGCCTATTTCTCGAGGAAGGCTATAGGCTATATAACATTACGCTACGACCCACGGGGGCGGCGCAGTAACGATAAACGCGGGTGAAACCGCGGGAACATCTAGTAATGAATATTCACCAATACACAGTACTACATTTTGCCAGAAGCTTCGCTCGCATAAATGTAGTTTAGGTTAGGTCATGTAAGTAATAGTACTTTTTTCTGGATGAAAGGTACCCTATGGCTTTTTATGTAGCTCTGATAATGTGTATGCGAAATTTCATGATGACCGGTCGAGTATTTAAGGCGTAAAAGCATAACAAAGCAACAAACAAACTCACACTCTCATTTATAATATTAATTAAGATTAGGATATTATTTCACTGACTGAAAATAATAATACAAATTTTACAATAACTATAAGTTTAATAGGTTGGCCAAATTTACATATTATTTATGTTTACAAGTATGTCGCAACAATCAGAGGTGGTCTTGAAACGATGTTTAAAATATACCATAATCTTTACACTTCTACAAAATGTATGTTTAGTCTTTTTACTCATGTATTAGCTGTAAAAAAACAGTGTTAAATAGCGAATATGTATTGTAGCAAAATTTAATGACTAGCCCTTGGCTTTAGTAATTAACAAATTTGTTAGCTCTTCTTTAAACTGAGCAACCGCGTATATTGAAAATTCATTTATACGATGCAAAGTTTACGGTTCAGTAGCACTATAAAGCTTCTTTATTCCTACCTAGAATTAAAAAGTTAAGTTCAGTCTAGCGTGAACGCGCAATACTGCTTTGAGATCGTATTATCACTAATGACGGTTCAGCTTATATTATAATTGATCGTCTGTTGAAGAGTACGAGAATTAAAATGTGCTAATAATGTAACCACACAGTTATAACTCAGGAAGACATGCATATATATTTAGTTTTTCCGCAATTAGACTACTTAATACAAATTCTCGGTTCCTTATTAGCAATAATAGGAAATTATGGTTGCTAAAAAGCAATCGAATCGTCAGGAACAAGGTAATTAAAATAGTTTAATTATAAATATGAGTCGAGTATAAAAAATCTGCTACAAAATCCGTATAGAGTAACTTAGGACTGCGGAGTTCTGTTTGTCATCATCATGATTAAATTTTTATTTGAGAAAATTCGTAATCGAAATAAATAATAAATTGAACATTGTAAACTCAGTCATAAACCTCAGTAAAATCAGTTATCTCTAATTAATAATAATAATAATAATAATAATTTATTTAGCATAAAGGTATTTTACAATAGTTGACATTATACAGTTCCATTCATTACAGGTTTTTATAAATAGTTATGATTAGCAATTACCATAACTACCCGCACTAGGCTGAGCCTGTCCCGCGGGTAGTTCACAATTATTATGAAAGTTGACAATTTATTTTTGAATTTGCTATTAAATACTGAGGCAATGAACGAGCGGACGGTATAGGTATATATTAAATAATTAACTATGTGTATTTATCTATCAAAATTATTACAATTATCAAATATAATTTATGGTATGTGTATTTTAAATTCTAGGTAAGAAGACAGAAAAACAAACATAATATTAAAGTAAACATCTGAACAGTTCAAAAAACATAAAAGTGTTGTAGAATAATTATAAACGTAATATATTATTATAACAATGTTTTCAAAAAGCCTTCCGTTTTATCGTAGTCCCAATTTAAAAGTTCCTTATTAATAATGGTCTTTACTTTGCGCAAGGGTAGAGTGTGTATGTTACATATTTTATTTATTTTATTATAAACAAATGGTTTTAGAAAACTGCAGAACCTTTTAGCGAATTCTGTTTTTACTGGGAAGGATGGGATATGAAAGACGCGTTTCTCGATCATTTCATCGTAGTAATCTGAGATGAGTACCTCTTTGTGGGTAAGGAGTGTGATTTTCTTTATGAATAGTCTCCTCACACTCAGAACTTGAGTGTCCTTGAATACATGTACCGTAGGATACCGATAGGGTTTATGCAGAATTGTTTTTAATACTGCGCGTTGAGCCCTTTCTAGGTTAATCAGGTGCGATTTTGCAGTGCCACCCCAAGCCAGAATACAGTACTCAAACAGGGATTGACCCAGTGTTATATAAACCAGTCTCAGTAAGCACGTTGGAGCCACGTCGCGTAACTGTTTCATTGCGTATATGAGTTTCCTGATTCTTGCTGACGTGGCTACGACGTGCTCTCTGAAACTAAGTTTTTCATCAATAGTTATTCCTAGATATCTTACTTTAGTTACACGCTGGATAGTATTGCAGTAGCAGTTTGACAATGGTGCATTCCCGGAGGAACATGTGTGAATGACAAGTTTCAGATCAGAGGGAGGGGCTGACGCAGCCGTTTTGTGGAAACATAAATAATTGGTTTTAGAAGTATTTAGAGTTAAAAGGTTGCTTTCCAACCATTCCCATACTCGGGTAAGTCCCTCCTCTGCAATCGTTGTCAATTTTCTCCATGATCTCTCGTGGAAAAGCAAAACTGTATCATCTGCATAATTGATGATGTCAACGTTAGATACACAAATAGAAGAGGATAGCTCGTTTATGTATATAAGAAAGAGCGTAGGGCCCAAGATACTCCCTTGTGGAACCCCGAAATCTACCTCTTGTTCCTCACTTATGAATGTACCTATTTTTGTAAGTTGTGATCTACCTGTAAGGTAACTGTGAAACCATTTCAAGCACATGCCTCTGATTCCAACAATTTCAAGCTTTTTTAGAAGAATGGGGATCGAGACAGTGTCAAAGGCTTTCGCTAGGTCGAGAAAGACACCTAAACATGCCGATCCATCATCAAGATGCTTAGCGGTAATGTTAGTCAAAAGTGTCACGGCACTTTCGGTGGATCTGCCCCGGCGAAAGCCAAATTGACGGTCTGAAAGAAGTTTCTCTTTTTCCAAAAAGTCAACCAATTGATTATTTATTATTTTTTCAAGAAGTTTAGAGAAGGTACAAAGCAGAGAAATAGGCCTGAAATTGTTGGGATCATTGCTAGCGCCTCCCTTATAAATGGGTGTTACAGCTGCGACTTTCCAAATCTTAGGAAATGTGCCCGTTTCTATACTCAGATTGTATATGTAACTTAAGGGTTCAATTATATGATTTTTGATTGACTTAATGAGCCGGTTTGTAACACCATCTATTCCTGGGGCACTGTTGTCCTTAAGTTGGAGGATCAGTTTTTCTATTTCCATAGCACTGGTAGGGTTAAAAAATAGGGAATTTTTTGGAGAAACTGATGATGGAACATTGGAGACTAGTGTACTCTGTGATTGGTGCCGTCGGTTTAATATTTGACTGGCAAGCCGTTGCCCTACAGTAGCAAAGAAATTATTACAATAATCTATCGACTCTTTTTGATTCTCTTTAATGTCAAGTAAGTTAAGGGATGAGTTTTTCTGGGTAGTCGATTGGGTAATTGTTTTTATTGCTTTCCATAATTTGTTTGGCTGATTATAACTATTTTCTAACTGTTCTCTGTTGTATTTATTTTTTATTTTCCTCACAAGGTCTTGAAAGAAGTTTCTATAGCGCCTATAAATGTGGTTTTTAATCGGATCATCGGGATTTTTTCGTGCGTCTAAGTGTAGCCTGTCTTTGTGAATTGAACACCTTACTAGTCCAGGCGTCATCCAGGGTTTAAGTGTAGTGTGGCGTCGGCTAACTCGAACGGTGGTTGTGTTTTGGTTTATTATTGATGATAAAACATTGTTAAAAACACTTGCAGCTTCGGAAGGGCACGTCTTGCCAGTCACCATTGACCAATCTACGTTCTGGAGATCAGAATGAATAGCCTCTAAGTTGAATTTAGCTAGATGTTTTCTTTGTTGCAGTGGTTTTGGGGCATCGGAGCTGATTCCCACCATAACTAAGTCGTAATCGGAAACAGCTGATGTGCATACGATCGATTCGATCTTCTTTGAAGTCTTAACGAAGACATGATCGAGACACGTATCCTTTCGGGTAGGCTTGTCTATAGCGGCTTTGAAGCCCATATGGGCCATAAGACATAAGTAGTCTGAGCACAGCTCAGCATTCAGAATATTTATATTTATATCACCAGCGATTACACGGCACGGGCTGTTGGTCATATCTGTAACGACATTTTCGAGAGAACTAAGGAAATTATCTATGTTATGGAATGAAGGTGATCGATAAATGCCTAGTATCGTGACTAGATTGGGTATGTGGACTAGAAGTCCATTCGCATCACTCAAATTAGGCTCAGTAACTTTTGGCGACCAACAATTTTTCACATATACAACTACCCCACTCGCCTTATTTATGACTTTAGATGTTGCGAACGATAAGTATCCGTCGATTTGTCCGATCACTGTTCCTACTTCTATCCAACACTCGGTTAGGATAATTATGTCAATGTTTAGGTTTAGTCTTTTAAATGTTATCAGAAAGCTGTCAAGGTTTCGCTGCAGACTCCTAATGTTCAATGTCAATATTCTTAGCTTGTAATTAAGAAGAATTGTTTTACATTGTTCAGCATTATCCATCTTGTGGCAAGTAACATTAAGAGAATTATCAATTTCATCTAAAAGCTGTGTGGTAGTCATTTTTATAAAATTTTAAATTTATGCATCTATGGGATGGTATCAATATAACCACTAGATGGAAAGCTGCATGCGAATTTTGTAGGATAGGCTCTTTAGGTTTACTGTTAGTAATAATATTGACTATATTAAGCGTTATTGTTTTTAGACAGTTTGTTGTAGAAACGTTTTTTAATACATAAAATAGGATTGAGATACAAGATATCAGTGCGAAGTATAAATATTTATAACGATTAGTAGATGGAAGACTTAAACTAGTAATAATATAATTAATCAGAAAGAGAGCGAAATAATTCATTTGGACTGTTTGAGCGGGACGGAGTATTGTTACTGGGACCAATGAGTTGGTCAATATCCTCAGTTGAGTATATGGCAAGTGCGCGATATTTATGTTCCTTTGTGTTTTCTGCTTTTCTAACATATATAACTCCGTTTCGCACCCAGCAAAAACGAAAATTATTTTGTTTCGAACGTTTCCTAGCTTCAGCGAAGAGCGTCCTATTCGTTTTGGTGAGACGTTCGTTAAAATAGAGCGGGGATGTGGTATCACTGATAATATCTTTAGACGTAATATTACGCCTCACTCTGGCTGCTGAGAGAATTGCATCTCTTTTTCCTTTGCGTGTAAGTTTAATGACTACTGGTCTTGGTTTGGTGGTACTAGAAGACTCGCCACGTTTATACCCAACTCTATGCGCCTGCTCAATGTCTGACTCTGACAGTTCTACACCTAGTATGTTAGATGTAGTCAGGATCAAGTGGGTTAGACTCTCGTTCTTCTGTTCAGGGAGACCTATCACCTCTATCTCATTTCGCATATTCCGTTGTTCTTGAGTGTTAAGGTACTTGTGAACCTCATTTAGAGATGTCTTAAGTTCTAAAATTTCTTGATCTTTTTTTGCAAGCCGGTTTTCGTATTCCTCTGTCTTTTTTGTTAGTGTTGCGGTAACTGTGGCCAGCTGGGATTTGAATTCTTGGATATCCTGTCTTAATAATTTTATTTCAGCGAGAATTGAGGCCTGGCTGGGCTCGGTGTCGCCGTCACATGGTGAAGTACCCGATTTAAAACGGGTCCCGCGAGTAGTGGTGATATTTTCATTGACCAATGACGAATTGTTCAATGGAGTACTAGTATCGGCTTTTGTTCTAAGGCCAGTGCAGACTCGACAGACCCATAGTTTTCTGTACTTGTCTGATTGTTTGTTGTAATTCTCCAATGTAATATTCAGACACTTTATATCATAACGCTCGTCACATTTATGGCATTCCATGTACTGAGAAGATAAAATTTTCTTACCGCACGCTTTGCAGCCGGCCATTTTCGAATGCTGCTTGTCGTAACTCTGCTTAGTACTGCACGAATCTCGGGTGGCGTGATGTTACGCAGTGGCAGTGCAGGTGTCCGCGGGCGGTGGGAGGTGCACGCGGCGGGCGATCGAGCGACGTCAGCGCGAGCGCTGCGCGGGTTGTGGCAGGTCAGGGAATTGTCACACTAGTAGATAGTGTGTTAGCTCATTTTGATACAAATTATTTAACAAGAACTATGCATGCAAAATTCAGAAGTGGGATCACAGCCAAAACGTTGTAATATATACGTTGTAATATATACAGCATGATATACATATGTACATAGTAACACGCCTATAATAGGCATGTTACTATGTATGCCTACTCTTGCGGGCATATTCCCGCAAGGGTAGGCAGACGTGTATTAGGTATGCCCACATTTAGCCTACTATGGTATTAGGTGTCACTAGTAATAATGGGGGTAAGCTTATTCTACACTTCGTGATGTTACTGAGACTTTCCTGAATGAAAACCTTACTACACTTCGTCCGCCTAGAAATTGACTACGACATCTCACGATTGCAAACATAAGCATAATAAACAGCACACAACACAAATGTATGTTGTAACTTGTTTTTAGATTGTAGGTTTTCTCTGTGTTCCTACTGTTTGTAACCTTTTTGAGAAATAAATTATTATTATTGTCGGCCTCGATGGCGTAGTGGTTAGTGTAACCGACTGCCACGCATGAGGTCGCGGGTTCGATTCCCGCACAAGTCAAACATTTGTGTGCATGAACATGGATGTTTGTCTTGGTCTGGGTGTTTCTATGTATAATAAGTATGTATTTACAAAAAAAAGTATATAACATGTATGTTTATCCATTGTCTAGTACCCATAGTACGCTCTGCTTAGTTTGGGCTAGATGGTGTTGTGTGTATGTGATAGAATATTATTATTATTATTATTTGTTTCTCTTTCACGGGTATATTCCTAATACATTAGGAAAATACCCGGCCCTTTGGGAGGCTTACACGGAGACATAGGTCCAACGTGAAGAGGCCCTTCGAGAGTTTTAATCAAAGGTGGGATGGAACACCTAGTGGCACTAGCCGCAGCAGGCGTAGGACTATTGCTACGTATGGATTCTAATATTATTATATGGGCTATGGGTATGGGTGTTTGATGGACTGGTATATTGGTAACTACGGATGAAAAAACGGCGTCTGCCCTGAATACTCTAATAGCATTATTATTATTATTATTATAAGCGGAACCTTATGCCATTGGACCAACCAGGATATGCACGGCAATCGCATTGAATTCTACTGCGCCACCGAGCCAGCCAAACATTCATGAAATTAGTGCCACACCCGAACTAGCGTCCTTACTTAAAACATACAATTTATCTATCTTTATATGTTACTATCTGTCCCCGCAGTTTTATCCTCGTATATGTTTAGTACTCCGCCACCGTGGCTCGTAACCTAATCGCCTAGCGGTATGCAATATATTGTACGACCTTTTCTCATACCCACCAAATTTACATAAAAATGTCATTAAAATCAGTCAAGCCGTTTCGGCAGTATGCGACCACAAACACCGTGACACGAGATTTTTATATAGGTATATAGACTATAGAATAACCTTCCGATTGATTGAACAATGTAATTAAGCTTTTGGCTTTGTAACACAACACAACATGTCTATATAACATAACGTATAGCCTTAATATAATATTTTAATGTTTAACGTAATATTACTAAATAAAAAAAGAGGCGTTCATAAATTTTGCACCCTAAAGTGCGTCAAAATAAACATGTCATTTTTATAAATGAAATACCGTTGGTATTATGCGATATAAATGCGGACTGATGGGATTCATTGTTGAATCGGACAATCAGATAAATTATTCAGCAGATCCTGTTATTCATTGTGATGTAAGGCACAAAGGGAATTTAATTCGGTCCACTATTCAATTATCACCATTACACACGTTCAGACTGTTCAAGTTGGAGGTCAATCATTTGAGTGGGATTCCAATTTGCTCTTCAGTACTTATGTCAAGAACTAATTTTACGTGACATCATATTACAATAATATACTCAAAATTAAACACACACACTCACTCTCTCACATACACACACACGCACATGAACGTAATGTAAAAATGGACAATGACAAGACCAACTAAGATTGCTTCTTCGATTCTATTTTTAATTTATATTAATGATTTACCTCAAAGAATACAACATCCAATGATTCTTTTTGCTGACAATAGCACAGCCATATTCGCAAACGATAACATAGAAACTATTGAAGTAGATATTAATAATACTTTACACTCAATTATAAAGTGGCTAACCATTAATAACTTAGTTATAAATTTAAATAAAACGAAATTAATTTCATATATACAAAACATTTACAGAAACCTCTTAAATTAAATTGTAATGATACAAATATTGAAAATGTAAACTGCATTAAATTTTTAGGCCTCTGGATAGACAGCGATATGACATGGCAAACGCACATTAATTTAGTTTGCAATAAATTAAATCAGTATTCAAATAACTTAGCAAAAGTTGTTGACCAGTCAGTAGTACTAACTATATATCATGCTTACATATCTTCATCATTGAAGTATGGTATTATATACTGGGGCAATGCTAGTAATAAAGAACTAGTATATAAAGCCCAGAAAAAATGTATACGTGCTATAGCAAATATATTTTCACCTGAGTCTCGCAAAGCGTATTTTGAAAAATTTAATATGTTAACACTTGCTTTAATTTATATACAACATGTCACAGATATAACGCACAACCTCAAACACCCCAATTAGATTAGTAAATCGAAATAATAATATAATCATTAAAATGTTACTTTTATGTACTTAGATATTTTTATTTAACGAATTAGTTCTCCTTATTGTGCGCGGATAGTATGGGTATATCACAATAAATTTAACATTATCGCCTTGAATTATGATACATTTTCGTTTAATTCAGCTGTTTAATAAATGGGTAACTATAATTTAGAGATAAAAAATTACCTATATTAAAAATTGCTGGAATTGATTCAGTAGCCGATTTTGAACAATGTACTTTCAGGATGTGCGTTAATTATGTTACATGTTGTATATGAAGCTGTCGTTTTTGTAAAAACAAATAAATCTTTATTTGGCGATCAAGTCAAAGAGAAAGATTCAAAAGATTTCTACTGTGTCTCAAAAAACTGCTCTATTTGATAAAAGTTTCTTCGGTATTGGCATCAAAGATATATAATAAAGTACCAACTCAGATAATAAACATTCCAGAACTAAAAATATTTAAAAACAATTTACATAACTGGTTGATTGAAAAAGTATTTCCTTAATGACAACACTAATTAGGTGCTGACCTTGTTAGTTATATAAAATAAGCATGTTTTCGTTATTTCTTGTTTAAATTTATAAATGTTGTATGCTTAACCGCAAGACATACTGGATACCATATTTTTATATGTACACCTTTTTCTTTACCTATGGCCCACAATAAATAAATTTGATTTGATTTGATTCTTAATACTGCAGGACGTGTTCAGTAATTTAATACACTCTAACTTTTTAATAACAACGTCCCGTTGGCCATATTTTATACAATAGAAAGAAAGACAAATTATTTATTTAGCACACCGAAAACATTAAGAAAAAAATTAAAATAAAAAGCACAATGATAATAAAAACTAGAAAAATAAGAACAAATACTAACACTATAATACGAAATTTATCATTTCTGCTAACTGGCAACACCACATCGACGGCTTAACTAAATGGAAACCGGCTGCCTCCTATCTTACAATCCAAGCGAATCAGTGACAACTACGCAGGCTATACAAATATGACACTTACACATAGTCGAATATGTGTATTGCCAGCGCTCAGCGCGGTTCATCACTCGACAAGACTAGAAAGTAATAATAATTACTTTCATTTCAACAACAAGCGCGACGCACACTATTCCTCCACTTACAGCTGGCACAGTTCTATTTTCTTTGTACTGTAGGTACTTAAAACTATCAATAAGGAGTATAAATACCTCTACTAAAATAAATAATCACGATTTGATTCGGCGATTCGGTAAAGTCCAGTGCTAATAATTATGATTTTTTAAGGAAATTGTCAATAACGGGAAGAAATTCAGAAATATTTGATTAGTAGGCGATAATGGAATAAGCCAATTTTTTTTATACAACTAAGGTGGCAAACATGCATACGGCCTGATGGTAAGTGGTCACCGTAGCCTATGGACGCCTGCAACACCAGAGGCATCACTTGCGCGTAGCCGACCCTTTAGGAAAGGACGTGGGAAGGAAAGGGAGCGGGATGAGGGAAAGGGGGTGATTGGGCCTCCGGTACTCCCACTCACCGAACGAAAAACAACAGTAGGACCACTGCTATTCCACGTCGATATTCTGTGAGAGGGTAGTCCTTCCCCGGTCGAGCCGGCCCATTCATGCTGAAATCAGCGAGGATTATCGCCTACTAATCAAATATTTCTGAATTCCGTGCGTGAATTGCGTACCATATAAACATAGCTAGGAAAAAGTGGGTTTTTAGAACTCAGAATGTTTCTGGGCCATGCAATCATGATTTATGTACCTACTTATAAGTGTGGCATAAGTTCCAATCCCAAATCGAGCTGTGCTATTTGATTTTTGTATTAAATTATTCTCAGTATTACCACGGATTCTGTAAACCGATAAACGCTAATAACGGTTGAATGCGAAATATGTTACAAATACCTTCTGCTATATACATGGAACTGAATCTAGATAGCAAAGGAATACTGCATATTCTCAATTATGTTATATAAAGCGACTCAGATCCACTGCTCAAAATACATTGGACAGCGCACATCACAACAATCAGTTGCCAATACGCCATACGCAAGACGTTCCGTTTCCCAAGGTATTTCCACAAACAATGGACATCGTGGAAAGGACACTAGACAGCGCTGTCGCAAGCTGCCACAGTAACATGCATTATATCTACGATCCTGCGACGTTGGAGGCTTGCCAACATAGAAGCTAGCGCCATTTGTAATGTCTCTACGTACCATATAAAACTAATCGGGTTGAAAGATTCTTTGAGATGTGATAAGAAATATGTGAAGCGTCCTTAAAGAAAGATAATTGGAAATAGCTTCAGGTTTTTCTCTATATCTAATAGAAAGGTTTTCGTAATTGAGTCTAGATGGCTGAATAGAAGCAGCCGTTCGAATGGAAATGTCGGTAAATTAAATTAATTGGGTTTTTGCTATTGAATATGTTGAGTAGTTTAACACAATATATCGTCATGTATTATCTAATTGCTCTGTCATATAACGCAGATAATAAGCGCAAGTTGAGAAACGGATTGTACGCATCACGTACCGGGGCTTCGCCTTGGAGTCGTCGCCTGCATTTCTTGTCTGCGTTGGGCACTGCAGGGTGGGTCGCTGATGTAGTTTTAGTTCCAGCGACCCACCCACCATTCAAAGCTACGAGTTAACACATCGTGGAAACTTTGGTCAGTAGTATCCGGGACTTCGTATCTTTTTCCGGGTAAGCCCGACTTCTCCGCTCTCTTTTTCCCACGGAGTGATATGCGTAAATGCATTCTCCTTCGATGTTAAAATAAAAACAGGCATATGTATCAAGTACTCGACCGACGTTAGAGACTATGTAGTTACTATGATTGATTTATGCATGTATCTCGCTTGAGTAGTTTAGCCCGCGCATGTAGCCCGCATGTGTAGCTAGCACATGTTGCTTGCGCCAGCTACTTGCATCGTGTATAGGGACTATAAATTAAATAATTGCAAGGTTTGATGTAAGTGATAATTATTCAAATTGACAAGGATTTAACAGTTAACTAATACAGACTTATATGTATTAAGGTTGCCGTAAGGCAGAATGACTTTAGCTACAGATGTTTAGTAGACCTTGAATAGTCAAATATACATCCTATAGCATTACAAGTACATATGTATATTACAAAAGATTCAATACTTTATTGATTGCTCTAATCTGCCTATTCCGCCTATATTGGTATTCACAGCTATAAATATTGCGCAATGGACCGGTATTTTCTTTGAATTCGGTGAGTCGAAAAGCCACATATTATTTCGATCAACGATTTTCGATTATATTATGATTATTGTATCATTATATTTTTATAAACCGAAGAATCCAACCTATTTTAGTAAGAAAAACGTTCCTGCAATATTATTTATAATAAAATTGATTATATCATGCGTCTTGGACACTTTCATAAATTTTATTACAATATAAACAAAAGCAACCTTACTGGAGAACTTTTATTTCTGAATGATTCTTGTTACTGCACAATGTGGACGCTAAACTCAAAATCCTCACTAAAGACTACTTAAACTATTGCACTATATGCACAGTAATGTTATTTAACAGTATTCTATCTTCATACAAACGGTCGGAACGCTAGTGATACCTACTCGCCTCGAGGTTGGTATGCACTCAGTACTCAACCAGTCGCCGTAGCGCTGAACGGACGGTGTGATGGTTTTGTAAGCAGTAAGCGTGCGATTTGTTAATATTTGATTGAAATAAGTACAAGTACTTACATAGTAATTATGGCAAAGTGCAATTGTAAACAAAAGTATTTTTTATTAAAATTTTTATCCGCATGCGGACTTTTTTATACTATTAAATTTAACAATAAAGCTTTTCGTACGTCTCAGTCGAGGCGCAAATATTTTTTAGTTTCAAATATATAAGGTTAGGTACTTTTTATTAAGTAAATCTACTAATCAAAAAACATACATGATTTTTATTGAACACTTCCTATTTCATTCACAACAAATTTCCTTTTTTTTTACGAAACATATAATATTTACAATCACTAAACTAGAAAGAAACTCAAGTAGGTAGATGAAATTAAAATACTGTAGGTGGGCAGCCCTCGCGCGTTCGCGGACCGCGCGGCTGTAGGTAATTATTTCAAGGACAGAGCCGAGTTACAATACTGTTAGATAAAATTACCGTGACTATACCATCCCGTATTGCAACTAGTATATCTAAATACTTAAAATTGTAGTTGTAGTTATTAAAACACTGACTTACGAAAGTATAACTAAAAAAATGCGTACTGCTGTACTCTTTATATTGAACTTTGCAGTGAAACATGCCTAAATATATAACCTGTCATTCATCACGTCATATTTCGGATGTACACACACCAATCAGTTGACAAGCTCCTTCAGCGCGTAATTTTTACCCTGTGTCATTTTAGGCTCTTTATTTGAGGAATAAATATAAAGAATTATATATTATTGCTTATTACTTATTGAAGAATTAATATTAAAATACAATTGACTTGATGATGAATTTAATACAATTTAGCCACTTAAGTGGTCGCCTCGACCTTACCACTGCGCCGAGTGTTGAGTAAGTTATTTAAAGTCTCCGCGACACAGGATCTATTACTAGTGCAGAAGTCGTTTTTTTTTTATGAAGACTTCGATTTCGGTTTTTTAATAATCATCTTATTGCGAAGCTCGTCGAACGGGAAGCTATACGTAAGCAAAGTTTAAGTACCTCTCGTTCGGTGATATCCGAATGACGCCGGTACTGCAGTACTGCCAGTCGTACTGCTACGTGAGTAAGTGGCACTTCTTTGCGTAGTAATAGTTATTATTTCTCGGTTCTAATGTCTACATAGTTTATAATGTTAACACTGATAATAATCAAATAACACTTATAATAAGAAGGGTGTACAAAAGAAGAACAAAGCTTTTATTTAAACGTGACGACGCTATATAGCGTCACCTCTCAATATATTTGAAAAAATTATATTATGTAAACATCTTAAAATATAAATGACAGGCATCAAAATCCATTATAATTATTTTTGTAATATTTACAGTATTCAATTACTAATGCGTAATAATCTATTTAAGGCACCATTCATCAAGTTTACCATTCATCATATAATAAAAGATTACTAACTATAAGCTACAGACTTAAAGCTAGTAAGTAATACTCATAACTGCATTCGAATAATATGCAATGATGGTTGTGCACAACGCGTCAGTTACTTGATATGGTTAAAGACGCAAACTTCAGGACTGGCAACTCATTCGTTGCCAACGGTCCTGAAGATGCCTCGCGGTGAGGCGAAACACGTGTCGACGCATATCTTGTGAAAATTGGAATGCTGCAAGTTAGAGTACGCCTGGATCCCACGACGCGGCTGTCCCTTTTCAGCTTGGGCGTTCGTATTGTCAACCTTTTTCTACTGCAGTAGTTGGGTTGGGCAATCCGAGAGTACGTGGTGGGTTCCGCTCATCCCAATAATTTTATTACCATGGACTTCCACCAAGTAACTCCTATTTCGACTCAATATAGCAAATATAGCAAATAGAAACAGCCTGAAACACAGGTCTCTGACCTAGTTCAGGTAATAAAATGTAAAAACAGACTATAAATAAGACTTTTTGTGTCCAATCTTTAAATTGTAAAATGTTTTCCTTTAGATTAAATATAGTTTTAATGTGAATTTAATACAATAAGTAGCCTGTAATGTGCTTTGTAAAGACTTTTATTTATTTATTGAATAAAAAAAATATTATTATTATTATAACAATATTGTCAATATATTCGAATGCAATTGGACATCATTATCGCTACTTACAAGCGATATCGTTTCCACGCTTCCAACTCTACAAAAACGGAGTATAACAGCATAATGGATAAACGCTAGTGGCTTTCTCTATCTAACAATACAGCACCTCTTTAAGGTGGTAAAGGTAAATGCACAATAAAAAAAATAAAAATTATAATCCTACACAGCAGTTATATGTATAATGTTATATAACAATCTCTAACATATGCTACATTCGTTACAATATTTAAAATCGTCCACATTGTAGCACTGGTAAAAACGTTCTTACCTATTGTATAACATCGCATAACATTTTATAAATATAAATAATATATGATATATCAGTTTGCTCCTTCATCTATACTAGCGGTCGCCTAGTGCTCGAAATTAGACCAAAGTTTATCTGTAAGATATTGCTGATATATGGTCATTATATATTGATATATTATGCAACCATAGTTACGCGATCGACTGCCTGTGTCAAATGCATGGTTGTGTGCGTGTAGTGTTTTTTTATTAATTTAATGTATTTCTAATGCATATTTTATAAAAATATTAGGATTGGCACCTCCTTCACCATATAAACTTTAACTGTACCAAATTTCATACTCCTCCGTCTGTGCAATTTTCGTAAAAAGGGGTACAAAGTTTTTGCTTCACGTATTAATATATAGATTTTGCGACAAAATGTTAACTAACAAATGTTGTACAACAATATAAATATAACTGCGATGTGGAGACCCTCTTACAGAGAATGCAACACATTTTGAAATCTATGATCAAGCACAGATTATATTTTAGCTAACAAAGTAATGTCCAACGCTGATTAATTTTGCATTCAAAATGGATGTACTAATAAACAAGTGAGGAACGGCAATGAATTGCCGTAAATCTTTTAGTTCGAAAAAATGGTGTCACGTGACCTTGAGGTCAGAGCTCAACGGTCATAATCATTTTGGGGTATATCGACTATGCTGAGTTGAATGGCGTTGACCGCGAGTCTCTAGCTCTTACGGTTCTTGAGTTGAAAGTTGTATAACAGACAGACGGACGGACGGTCACAGCTGTTATATAAGAGGTTTTTCGAACTCAAACTGTAACTAAGCAGAAAGCAAATATCTTAATTATCTGTCTTTGTTAGACTATGATTTTTATTTTACTACCTTTAAAACCTACCTTTAAAAAATACCTTTGATACGTTTCCAGATGTCCTGTATCGACATTTGCATTTTTTTCGCAATACTAGTGGGTTTAGGAGTAGAAGGCTGAATATATTTTTCAATCCATGACTTGTAGAGACTAATCGGTGTATAGACTCCTGCGGGCATAGTACGATCAACACCTCCCCAACTAGTAACGCCAATTATCTTCTTATTCAAGAACAAAGGTCCACCAGAATCCTCCGCGAAGTGGTGAATGTTTAAACACTGAGAAAGTTGCAATTGGGTAATATTTCGAGTACATATAGGATTTACACACACGAAACTTTTAGTACCCTGCAGTTGTTTTATATCTTCACATGGAGTCACGAGACCTTCACTGAGATGTAACGGTCGAGTCTGAACTAGGACGAGTGTTTCTATCCTGAAGTTATTTTTCAACATTTTCTGTGTTATACGGATACCGAAGCCCGCGTACTCCACTTGTTGCCCAAAAAGCGTGTTATAATCAACCCATGATAAGATGCCGAACGTGTTTAAAGGGACTGCATTCACACGTAACAATCCAATATCATATGTTAAGATTTTCCCGTAACTATATTTTGGATGTGGTATACTTTCTATTACTTTGCTTCTTGATGCCGTATTTTTAGGAGGGATCGACATATTGCCGTATTGTATATGGGTAATATCGTTGTAGATGATACAGTGTGCGGCAGTTAATACCCATTCGGCTGATACAAGTGTACCGGTGCACTCTCTTATTGTTCCTTTGTCTAACAAACAAATGATGTAAGGATACCTTCCTGGGGCATCTGTAACGTTGGTATTAGTTGTAAGACGCACCGCAGGGCGAATATGCTTGGCCGGTACAGGCACGCACGTCGCCACAAGTATCAATATATAATTGAATATCTTACGACTCATATTAATGTGTTGATCTGAAACAGAATATGTTATAATAAAAATAAATGTATTATTTAAGATTTAATACATTTAAGAGGCAGTATTTCAGATTGTGCCTCAGTTACGACTGTTACGAGCAATGGGATTATGGGGGGATTATTACGGGCTGTAACAAACACGTGGCAAATGTAACTCGAATCAATCCATCCAAAATTCTGTGGGTATTCTTCGAAGGAATTTGTAGGCAACAGAGCTACGTACTGTCAAATGTATATTTGAAGTCACAAGGCCACTTCGACGACGCAGACATCGTGCGCTTTCATACAAAGTAGTCATATTCAAAAGATACATACCATGACCATCATCTCTTCATACATGACAAAAATGTGTAACAAGTCACGTCGATTCCTGCTTCACCTTGACAATATCTAGTGGTACTGTCACATTACCGCTACTGCAGTTTACAAGGATCTTCCAAAGAATTTAGCAGCCACATTATATACAACACAACGGAAGATATCTAGTTAATATACAATTTACACGATTGAAGAAATATAAAGAGGAATTCCCTTTAAGAATTTCGTAAGAGTTGAATACCCATTCAGCACCCGTATCTAAAATCGTGTTGCTAAACCACTGCAATACCGTGTCACTATATACTAAAGGATTAATTACTTACATGATACACAACATACATATAACCAGCTTTTATTTAAAAAAAAGGTCACTACAAGACACTACTACTGCCACCGACGACACTCTTCGAACGATACAACTGAACGAAACATGTATGACAGTATAATAAAACGTGCTCATATCATTATTATATATCGTAAGATTTTAACAATAACAGTAACTGAATTCAATACAAAAGATACATACATAACAATTTGTTCATCAACTGAAGTTATCATAACATAAAGTTCAATAACGTTATTGTTTTTATAATAAACAAAGAAAGGCCATTAGAGATGTGCGTTTGTGGTTTGAGTGCAACGGTGACACTCATATGTGTGTAAGTGCAATGACCCAAACAACTGTGACCATTGATTGCTGATGAATTATTCCATCGTATAATAGTCATTTAATTCTGTCTCTGCACTGTCTTAAAAATGGATAATTATGGCTTCTGTACACGATACGGGTAAACCACACAAGCTATCGTACTTGCTTCGGTTGTTTGCGTTATAAGTATAAACGACCAACGTCATAAACCACTCGCGCAAGTAGACCATGTTTTATACTCGCGCATAATATAGCCTGCGTGCATATTTTACGCATGTAGCCTGTGTGCATAGCTTGCTCATGTAGCCTGCGTATATAATTTGCGCATATAGACCACGTGAGCTACTCGCGTTACGTACGAGCACTATTACTCTATCGAGTGTAAAGCTATCATATTATTGTAATATTGAACTGCTTTAAATATTCTAAATGAGACTTCTCGTCGTTTAGATTTTTATGTTTGTTCTTTGGCGGAATTTGAGAGGGTGGCACTGGATTATTTTAGCTATCTTTGTTGCTACATTGCTGTATTGGGTCTGTAACCTGTAATAACAATATGTGCTGGATAAATAAATAAAAACTATATAACGGCCCATGGAAAAGGAAGAAAGGAATAAAAACTCGTATACTCAAAACTCTTATACACAAAACTCTTATACATAAAACTCTTATACACAAAACTCTTATACACAAAACTCTTATACACAAAACTCTTATACACAAAACTCTTATACACAAAACTCTTATACACAAAACTCTTATACACAAAACTCTTATACACAAAACTCTTATACACAAAACTCTTATACTCAAAACTCTTATACTCAAAACTCTTATACTCAAAACTCTTATACACAAAACTCTTATACTCAAAAGTCTTATACTCAAAACTCTTATACACAAAACTCTTATACACAAAACTCTTATACACAAAACTCTTATACATAAAATTCTTATACACAAAACTCTTATACACAAAACTCTTATACACAAAACTCTTATACACAAAACTCTTATACACAAAACTCTTATACTCAAAACTCTTATACACAAAACTCTTATACACAAAACTCTTATACACAAAACTCTTATACATAAAATTCTTATACACAAAACTCTTATACACAAAACTCTTATACACAAAACTCTTATACACAAAACTCTTATACTCAAAACTCTTATACTCTAAACTCTTATACTCTAAACTCTTATACACAAAACTCTTATACTCAAAACTCTTATACTCAAAACTCTTATACACAAAACTCTTATACTCAAAACTCTTATACTCAAAACTCTTATACTCAAAACTCTTATACACAAAACTCTTATACTCAAAACTCGTATACTTAAAACTCTTATACACAAAACTCTTATACATAAAACTATTATACACAAAGCTCTTATACATAAAACTCCTATACACAAATCTCTTATATAATATAGGAGATTAGTGTATAAGAACATGAAACGCGTAACAGTGCTACAACTCTTATGCTGGTTTCCAGTTAAAGGGTAATATTTAACCAGCTAGCCAGCTCATTCGTACCGTCATCAAATTATAACCTTAGGGGTTTAGATAGGAATACGATAGGCCACGCTGTAGGGGCGTGGTGTCTTGAGGTTATTTTAAGCAGAGATGATTCAAAGATAGTACAACAATTAACACTTTTAATAGCAACAAGTAATTATATATAAATTACACTTTAAGAATGCTACGCGCACAATACTCAAGGCGTGTTTCTATAAGGCTTCCTACGTGGTTCTTTAAGAAAGAACCACTTAGCTTAGTAGTGCAGCACAGCGGAAGGAAGCAGGGAGCCTGCACCAGGGCGCGATCCACTTATATAGGCCGTCGCCGCTCGGAGGGGGACTAGTGATGGCACCTCCTCGCTCGCCGCGCACGCAGCCGTGCACCACAAGTCGATTACGTGACAAAATATAGCGATGGCGATTTTCATCATTCAACGAATACGTAGCAAGAAATTCACAGAAAAACTTACTATTTATATAACAATAAAACAACACAACAACAGTCCTGCCGCCTTTATTATTGTTAGAGTATGCGTCTAAAAACAAACTTTCATATCTAGCATACGGAAAATAAGAAACGAAATTGCCAGAGAAACGTGAAACCGGCTGAAAACTGGCATTTACAAGCGAAGCGCGACGCTGCTTTTAAATTCAAATCGCGTTTGACTATTGCCCTTGATTTCCTGTATAAGAAATTTGACAATATCAAAGAAAAACCGTCCCAGTGTTTTTAAAGCTTTCCACGGAAATAAAAGACCGGATTGTTTTTTCTTTGTCTTCAGTTGTCGCTACAAATGAGCCTTAATTAATAATTATATGTGTTAAATCTGTCCATACAGCTATCATTACAGGTAGTTTACTTACTTAATACGGCGCAAGTAAATGACATAAAAACATAATATTAGCTACACATAATATATAACAAATTACTTAGCCAATAAGCGGTCTTAATAAATCACAATATAATGTACAAATGTACATATAGGAGACATACACGTCGTATTTGAGTCTGTGTGTTCTTGCTATCCTCCATTTCGATATTGGCGCAGAAGATACTTATTTTAATAACTTAGTGAAATTTATTTATGAGTTTTGTTTCGCCCGACAATACTAACAAGATTATCAGACGCCTATAATAATTACATTGTATCCCTACACTGCAACTTTGCTTAGTGAATTGACGTAGGAGCTCTTTACATAATA
The DNA here is from genome assembly GCA_963564715.1 of Catocala sponsa. Lineage (NCBI taxonomy): Eukaryota > Metazoa > Arthropoda > Insecta > Lepidoptera > Erebidae > Catocala > Catocala sponsa. The sequence continues at coordinate 8,897,510 of OY751345.1, read as the reverse complement.
TCTTAGGGTGATAGACGACTGAAAAGAAATTTTATGTAAATCTATTTATAAAAAAGAATAACGACTTGTATTTTATTTGGAATATTGTACCAAATTTCCCATACATTAATGCCTATTGCAGTACCGTTAACGGTTCGAGAATATATCGATATAAAAAGCCGTTATTAATAGCAAAAAGTATCGACTTACAATGAATAGTCATTGTATTTGCAAACCAGAATGTATAAAAATTTATAACAAACTCAATTTTAAACTTGAACCAATTTAATCCGTTGCCGACAGATCCAATTTTCACTTCATAATTTAACTGGTTTACGCATAATCCTTCTCTATTGGATAAAATGAATGTGAAAAGTTCTTTAAAATTATACCTTTAGATGGAAGATTAGTCGTTGATGGTTAACTTCAATATTTTAGATTTTAATTTAAAATAAGGTCATATTGGGGGAATGGTGAACAGAAGGTATTTCAGGAACTTGTAGCCCAAATTAATCTTTGAATTGTCGCTTTCCGTAAAAGAATTGATTGTTGGATGACGATGGCAAATATTTGCCTTGCGACTGCCGCCACGCTCTTTGTTGTAATGTAACAATTATTAGTGAGATTTGGTAATTATTGTGCATCTGAATATTTTTTGTATTCTTTAGTTTGTATGTTTATAAAGTTCCCGCGGTACAGGTTTCATTTGGAAAAATAATACAAAATAGATGGTATTACTGACATCAAACGACAGTTCGATGAAGCTTTAGCTTCAAGATTAACAATCCTTTCCAAGTTAATATAATAAATGCGAAAATTTTTGTAGCAGCGTAACCTACACTTTTCATCTTACCAAAGTCACAATTTTAGAAAAAAGGGATCAAAACCGCGGCTAAAATCTTGTTTAATAAGAATTATGATGATGATAGTGTTGCGGTAAAATGGTGACACCACGACGTATAGATCTTTCTACGAAAGAAAATATAATGTTGACGATAGATAGTGCTTTTAGTGTACGTTCTTTCAAGGCAAGTGAATTGTCTTGGTACAAGGAGAATACGTTTAGTTCCATAGACAATGCAATGTTAAAGAGGTCACTTCACCACTGATAATGCATTCAATATTTTTCAGACACTATTCGAAAATAATTTTGTGTTTCGTTTTTAAGTGTTGTTTGTAGCCGTTGCTTTAATGGCTATATAGGAAGAAGAAGACACTTTTATTGTTAGTGCGGTCGTTGATTTTACTTGGAGTTTAGTTATTTCAATTTTAGTCCTCGATTTTAGGTTAAATTGAGAAGTATTTTTGTCAGCCCTTGTATCTCAGAGACGACTTTTAGGATTTTTAGAAGGTTGCAGCGTCATATTTTTTTAATTGAACACACTTTTATCACCGCGGTTTTTGCCCGCGTAAGTCTCACGAAAACTAAAATAACAATAATTATTATTATCTAGAAATAGTAGTCGTTAAAACGGGAGTTTAATTTTAATGTATAACATTTGCGTAAATGACAATATTAAATAACAAGTTTACATACATACATAGATTCACGCCTGTTTCCCAGAGGGATAGGCAGAGACGACGGATTTCCATTTGCTACGATCCTGACACACTTCTCTGGCTTCATTCACTTTCATCACATTCCTCATACACACCCGTCGGTTCAAGGTGCTCTTAACCTGGCCTTTGTCCAGAACGCCTCCGGTCTGATCGAGAAACGTTCGCCTAGGTTTTCCTCTTGCGACTGTTCCATTCACAAGTTTACTTATCAAGGATATAGTCTGTATATATACCAAGATTCATTAAAATTCCTTTAACGCGTAACAAACATTTTATATTAGTAAGACAAACAAAAAATAACCTAGCATATTGTTTTATCAACAAAAATCTTTTACAAAACAAACACCAAAATATTGAAACATATTTTATACCGGCTTCATTTTGGAAGTAGGCTGAAAACAGTAACAGCCGAAAAGGATTTTATGTTTGAGCCAAACCCTCTTATTACCGTTGCGCTAACTAACGTCTTCGTCCGTACTCAACAAGGAGGCACTTTGTCAATCTGCCTCAATTTTGACTCATAATGACGGTCGACTTTAGTGCCAGCTCATGGCGATTGAAATAATTCTGGGAAATATTTACTTTCGTTGGGGACACTGTGACTTTTCGTGTAATTGTGGAACAAACTTGAAGGAAAGAAGATGCTGCCACAATATTTCTCAATTCATCGTCTATCCTAACTAATATTATAAATGCGAATGTGAATTTATTTTTTTCTATCTTACACTTTCACGCCTTAATTACTCAACCGATCGTCATGAAATTTCGCATACACATTGTCAGAGGTACAGAATAGGACATATGGTACTTTTTATACAAAAAAGTACTGATTCAGTGAAACATAAATTTATTGACAAAATCTAAATTAACGAAGCTGCGTACAAAATCTAGATTTTCGCGCGGCTTCCCATGCATTAATCTACATTTACTAGTACTGTAATAAAACTGTAAAGAAATTTAAAATCTGATTCAGATGCACTAATTAAGGGAAGAGGAAGAAACTGCCTTTACATTTTCTCATGTTTGTTTGTTTCGTACAAGCTTCATTCAAAAACCACTGCAAAAATATTCATGTAATTTCCATAATTTGATTATGGATTCAACTTAAAAGTACAAGCCACGTCTTATTCCCCTTACGAGAACTGGAGTTGGATTTTAGTCGCAGGCATAATCTAATATTTAATTTACTACTTATTATTCAGTGACTTATAATACTTATTATTCAGTGAATTTTTTATCATGATTTGTAGAATTAAATAATTTAATTCATCACAAGCCGACTGAGAAAGTAAGTAACGGTTGCAAATTTACCAAATAGCGTAGAATGAAAGGCTCCATTACTGTCGATAAGCATCGGATAAACCTACCAAAAGAAGCGATATTCAAATACTCCTATATATATTTTTGCTCACATCGCAGTAAATCCGATGAGCCAGTCCGTAATCTAATTGATGGATACCTTGAAAAGAGTCTGCGTCAGGATTTTAGGTAATCAAGTTCCGTCGAATCTTGCGTGTTCATGAAGTACGTCTATCAGCCGGGTTTTTCCGAATCGTAGTGGAATATCGTTTCTACATAACCGAGAGACTTTTACAGATTTACGCATAAGCTTGAACAGACAGATTTTCAGCTGACGTACTTAGCAAGGTGGTATTTATGCTTAGCTGAGGACGTGAGGAGAATGTCGAAGATTACAGTTTAAATTGGCAAGCTAAAAAGAATGAAAAGAGTCACCTTGCACTCTTTCTAGATTTTAATAATTCCACGAGATTAGTCAGCTTTTATGTACATAGTTTTGTTTAATACTGAAATCAAATTATTATTTTATGCCATTATATTCGTGAAACTTTAAATAAAATGGAGTATTTTTCAAATGTCTCATAAATCTTAAACGTAAATTCGACTGGTCAATAAACTGTGAATGTATCGAATTATTCGGCAACATATTCTTTTATGGTTTAAGAATTCTTATTCGATTGTGTAACATTTTATATTGCAATTGCAAATAAATATACAAATTTTATGATAAAGATTTTTCATCCAATTATATTTTCCAGTGGCTCTCACATGATACATAATTATATAACGAAAATGAACATCTTCGTTGAAATTATTTATACCTAATAATATCAGCGTTTTACAACATTTTAAGAAAAATAATTATAAATAACTAACAAGCCAATATAAACAGCAAAAAACACAAATACGTTTTAAAAATACCTTACTTTAATAATTGGTCAGATAGAGGTCTCTTTATAGACTCGAATCTGTGCGATTACATATTCCTTTGACGTGATATGAAGGTGTACTATCTGGAAAGTTTTTATGTTGAGATGAAGAATAAAACGTACCTGTAACAAAAAAAAAACAAGTCTAAATATTAATGAGATCTCATCATCATAAAAACAATGTAAACAATAAGTTGTAGATGGTCACCGTCGTAAATAAAACATTGCAACTGGGAGTCCTCATTTCATAGTTTTATATTTTCCGCATCAATAGAGTCGTGATCAAAACCGTAAAGAAACAAACAAATATGTGTGGATATCCGACAAAAATAACAGTTATTTGCGCAGTTACATTACAGTTACCGTGTATCGATAAACAATCCACACTGCTCGAATTTTGATGAGGTCCAGTAACGCAATCAGTGCGATACCGGCCAATACGTGGATCGTACCGCAAATCATTATTGAATCTGTGGTACTGTCACAGATCCAAACTTTTAAAGGGATGACTAATACCGTGGCTTACAGCTCTTTTACAGTATTCGTATAGTCAGAACCTGTTGTCAGGTTTTATAAGTTAATAGGTATTAGATATAATTGACTTCGGGCTGATTTTTCGATCGTCAGATAGAACTTATTCGTAAAGTAAAACGTAAACAAATTTAAAATGTCTGTCATGTGATTAAAATAGATCCATTGTATTACTTTTATATTTTGTAAGTTTATAATTTATTTGATGGATAAAATTTGTCTGATGATTAAACTATCAGCCCTCAATATAATTTGGAGTACACACAACTATAATAAATCGCGAAGAACTTTTCGTCGATACGTATACGCCGACACTGTTTAGTACAAGACCTACCTACCTTCTCACCCTGAGTTACCCGTGAGTTCATAAATAGGGTTGATATGGTTGTTGTATATATCTAATATTTTTGTTAGAGTGTAATTATAGCATAATTCGTTATTTTATTTTCAAACCAAGAAAAGCAGAACTTTTAAAGAAAATTCGACTTTCCGTTGGATATGTTTAATATCCATTTACCATTTACCCAAGAACTTTAACAAGCTAGGAACTGACTTATTTCCTGTTCACTGATTGGGTCATATTAACAAATTTCTTTAAAATAAATTGTATTTCAGTTACTAAGAGTACAAGCACCTTACAAAAAGAAAACATTTTCTGTTGTCAAATATATGGCTAACGATTTAACAAACAATAAAATAATATATCTATACCCATATTATGTTAGTGTAGATATATTTACTTAATGTTTGTGAAATTGTTAGCAACTGCAATTGGCCTATCGTTAAAACCCAAAATCGGTGTAAAAATCCTTTGTTTTTCGTTCTCTAAAAGCACTGGACTTCGAATTGGCGTGCAAAAACATTTCCAAATCAATAGAATGGAGAGGTTCGTTACACAAAACTTAGCCGTGATTACTTTTTAGTACATTTTCCAATAGGCAATTCACGTTGAGGACACTTTGATGTTACAAAGTTCACAAAAAAGGAAATAGGCAAAGCAATTGAATAAAAGAAAAGCTGGAATTATTCAGGTGCAGTGGGTGCGCCGCCGCCGCGCCACTCGGTGAAGCCCAGTTAATTGAGTGCACAATCTAAACAGTCCTTTTTCAGTTAAAATGTTCAGCAATATTGTTTCGTAGTTATTCAGTTCTGTAATAAAGTTAAAATGTACTTTGGAAAAGTTTTTGTCTTCGACAGTGTCGCGTTAAATTTTAAATTATCCTCCTTAAATTTTATTTATTTGATGGTGACGTATTTTATTTTTACCCCTGTTCTCGTATGTGAAATGTACCGAATTTATAAACATAATTTAATATGCCCTATACGTTTTCCTTGTGTATGTATGTAGCAGAACCACATTTATTGTATTTTGGTTGTAATGTTAAGCATTTGCCTCCGTCCGTGCACCACGGTATCGGGTGACCAACTGAAAACCAGCGCTGGTGCACTTAATTTGGGTGCCCAGCTAATGCTGAGGTGGTGATCCTTTTCGGCGAGGGCATACACACTTTGTTTTTAATATGTATAATATGTTTGTGTATTTGGTTTTAATTTTGTGTGCTCTGTACGAAATAAACAAATTTCTTTCTTTCTTTCTTTTCTTTCTTTTCACTTACTTAGAAAACTTTTATTATGTTAACACAACGTTTATTATGTTTTAATTAGTTTAGTGTCTCATAGGCTGCGTTAATTTAAAGTAACCAAGCGAGTCATACGCTGGCATGGTACAAATATAGCACAGCAACGTTTTTATCAAGGCTACTATACATACAATTGTCTTACGTATACAAGAATGCTAAACATTGAAATTAACCTAATTTATACGGCTTTTATCGCGGTTTATTTGAAAACACTAGTTTTAGACCACTTAGAAAGTATAAAACTATTTAAATTTACATTTTGGTTGCTTTTCAGCAGCCATAGTCACGTGAAGATTAAGATAGTAGTCGTCTCATTGTCTTGAAGTGTAGTTATTAATATGCGGCTCCTTTAAAAGAAAAACTACACTTCAAAATGCTCTACGTTGTAGCATGATTTAGTATGATATTCTTTTTTCAGTTTATTTATTAATTAGCAGCGGCGTCCGCACTAAGCTCGAGGCTTGTATCGCGGTAACCACACGTCATACATACATACATTAGTCACTTAAACATAAGTATGCAGACATGCATCGGTTTGAATACGAATATACTCGTAATATAAAAAACTACTAACAAAATAACGTTCTAACGAAATAGAAATATTAACATAAAAAATTTATAAGAAAAAGGGAAGCTGTTAATGGTTCTATGTGATGAAAATATGTAGGGTTTGGTGATTGGTATGAATGTGTTATGTGAAGTATATATGTATGTGTGTGTGAGTGTGTGAATGTGGTATCTTTGTCGTCAACTGTGATTGATAATAATAAGTTCAATTTCTTCAGACGAGAGCTTAAAGAGCCACGTAGTTTTAAAAATATCTCCTGTACTTGTGTTTTACTGTCTAAAAATACATTTAAGAGTAATAAACTATTTATACAATGTATGTATATTGTATTGTTCGATCGATGACCACCACGAAATTGTAGATCAAAATTATTCGATCGATGTAACATACTATTGTAAAAACCCTACAATATTTTTTTGTGTAAATAATGTTATTATTGTATATCCAAGAATTTAATTAGAGTGGCGCTGAGCCAGCGAATGAAAAGTAGATAGCGTACTGAAATTAAAGACATACTAATGAATTAGACAATATTTATTAGATATTGAAGAAACTGACGATATTATAATAATAATAATCATTTGTTACGCGTGGCATGACGCATAAATGAATCCTAACTAATATTACAATGCGAATGTGAGTTTGTTTGTTTGTTACGCTTTCACGCCTTAACTACTCTACCGATCAACATGAAATTTCGCATACACGTTGTCAGGTATACAGAAAGGGCAAAGGGTACGTTTCATTCAGAAAAAAGGACTGTTCCCGAGGGATAGCTATATAAATATCAATCAATCAATCAGCCCACCCCAGTCCACTGCTGGACATAGGCCTCTCCCATTTTACGCCACAACATCCGGTCTTCCGCCTTCCGCATCCGATTATTATAAATATGGCAGGGAAATAATCTATACAAATAAATAAAATTGAAGTGTCTGTTTGTAATGTCAAAATAACAGCTTTTTACTAAATGCATATGAAAGTTTATATACCTACAATAACAAAAAATCTATTTTAAAATTTTTGTCTGTCTATCTGTCTGTTTATTCCGGCTAATCTCCGAAACGGCTGAACTGATTTTGACGGGACTTTCACTGGCAGATAGCTGATGTTATAAGAAGTAACTTAGGCTACTTTTATTTAGAAAAAAAAATAGGATTCCTCGGCGAAATATTAAAACCGATTAAATAGTAAACAATATCCAATTCATCTACATATATACATAGGTACCATACAAATACATAAAATTAAAGTGTCTGTTTGTAATGTCAAAATAAAAGCTTTTTATTAAATGCATAATAATATGAAAGCTTATAAGGTACCTATACCAATAAACCGATGAACCGATATACATCCAATATAAATCCTTTTATGTAACAATATAATAAACTAAAATCGCCCCACAAAGTAAAAGAATGACATTAATTTTAGCATAGGTATTTTATACGAGGAATACAGAAATATTAAGTTTTCGTTAACTTTGCGACCTGAACAAACACTTTAGTTAAAATCCACGCGGACAAAGTCGCGGGTAACAGCTAGTTTTATATAATAAATTCCATAACACTTTCATCCAGAAAAAATACTGTGCCCGAGCGAAACCGTGGACAAAAGCCTATACCTTATGTATTAACATACAAACAACTTGTTTTTAATGCTTAATTCGCACTATGATTTTGTGCGTTCATGGGGGACTTTTAACAGGTATCAATCTACACTAATATTATAAAGCTGAAGAGTTTGTTGCTGTTTGAACGCGCTTATCTCAGGAACTACTGGTTCGAATTGAAAAATTATTTTTGTGTTGAATAGCCCATTTATCAAGGAAGGCTATATAACATCACACTACGACCCACGGGGGCGGTGCAGTAACCATAAACGTGGGTGAAACCGCGGGCACAGCCAGTTATTTTATAACCACGCAACTTCCTAAGTAATAAGAAAAAATAACCCTATTCTCTCCACTTCCCACTCTTCGGGGCATCATGCCACCACTGCAGGATTGTCTTAACATCTTAGGCATAGACATCCGCTACAATTACATCGGGATTACATCGAGAGTGTAATAACCACAACTGCACGCAAACTCGGGATTCTAAACAAGGTGCGGCGTTTCTTTACTCCTGAACAGCGGTATCTGCTGTACAAGGCCCAAGTCCGTAGCAGCATGTAGCACCGTTCACACCTTTGGAATGGTTCCGCTAAGTACCTACTCGATGCCTTAGATAAACTACAGCGTCAAGCTGTACGTATAATCGACAGCCAGAAGGTTACGAAGGACATCGAACCGCTGCAACTTCGTAGAGACATTGCGTCCCTTAGCGTATTCTATCGCCTCTATCATGGCGAATGCTCCGAAGAGTTATTTGACTTCATCCCACCTTTCCCCTTCCTTTTGAGAACCACACGTGCCGGTCTTCGTAACCACGGATGGACGATTAGCACAATCCCGTCTCGCACCTAAAGGTTCAGCAATTCCTTCTTATGCCGTACCATACAACTTTGGAATGGTTTCCGGCACATGTATTCCCTCCCTTCTATGACATTGGGTCCTTCAAACGTAGTGTGAAGAAGCATCTAGTCAGACCGGCTTGACACTGACGACGACTAGAAGACATCTATCTTCTCCTCGTCGTCACTGTCTCTGGACTGTAATTGGGCTTTCCATCAGGTCCGTTATAATCACTTTGCTGTGTCAATATAAAAAATACCCTTTAAGACCAAATAGTTGTGATCACTGGATGCAATTGGATGATCGAAGGCTGCTCAATATAATAGTACTTACACCGTGACCTATCCTATCACTGTATTGGGCTGCTCCCAGAGAGGCTATATTTACTGCGTTTGCTTTCATTTTTGGTCCATATTATTACATCAAGGATCAGAACCCCCCGTCGTGTTCACTGAGATGCGCAGATGCGGATTATTCTCGAGAATAATTATAGTGATGATTGTGTAATAGACACATAACGCAATTAAATGACAGAGTTCTTTTAGAGAACGTTTCCAAACAACATTCGCTGTTTTATTTCGTCACTAGCGACCCGCCTCGACTTCGCAGGGGTAGTACAAATTATTATACACGTAAACCTTCCTTATGAATTATTTCATTATTGGTGCAATCCGTATGAAAATCCGTTTAGTAGTTTTTGAATTTATAGCGAACAGACAGACGCAGCGCAGGATTTTGTTTTATAATATGTAGTGATAAGAGATCTGCGTCGCGCAAATAAGGCTCCAGATTATCTATTTCAATTATATTCCTAGATTCTTAATATTGTCAGCCTGTAACATAATACATATCCCTGAAACTACACTAATATGAGACACTAAAACTAAGATTATGTAAACCTCGTTGTGCACCTAAGTGTTTCCAAACAATAGCAATTTCTTTGAATTTAAGTTACCTAATACGGATTTAATCGCTTTTTAGTGGACAACCATTATATTTGAGATTATAATGATGGTGGCCATCATCTTAGTCTCCCCGTGCTCATGGCTGCTGAAAAGCAATCGAAACGTCAGGACCATAGTTTACTAGTAGTAAACTGTAATAGCAGTAGTAGTTTAATAACTTTCAGAATGTTTACCTATTTTGAAGACTATTATCCGTATAAAGTAGCATAATTAAATGTACAACATATTATGCGTAAACGTAAGACAATAATATTACAATTTCTTTTATTAATACCAATTCTCTACTTGTATGATCTGCAAACATGTGAAATGCAGTCGTTTAAAAATAATCGATGGCACTACAACTCGCCAATTGGTTTACATAAGTAGATGAAAGCACAATACAATATCAACTCTATGTTTATAACAACAGAGTTTATTATCCAACTGAAAAGGCAACTAAAGGGAATTCCTTGATGGCGCATATTGCGTGATATCTCGCTCGAAGGCGTATATAGATAATAATGATGCAGATGTACCTGTGTCAATTGTCTTTATTACACTGTTATTGCTTATTACTCTTGGTCTATTGTTCGTAAATCGTAATAGACACTTTAATTGCCATCAACCATATTTCAAAGCTAGTACTATGTATATAACTACCTTTTCGTCGTGTACAATAAAACCTGCATCGGTTGGGTAGCAGTAGGTAATGCCGTAATGCCTCTGCCCAACCGATGCAGGTTTTATATCTTTATATATATAATTCTACTGTACGTGTGTATGTCACTGAACTCCTCCTAAACGGCTGGACCGATTTTGATGAAACTTTTTGTGTGTGTTCAAGTGGATTCGATAATGGTTTAGATTTTTTTTTCTCTTGTGTATAGGACAACGTCTGTCGGGACAGCTAGTAATTTTATATAATTGCTATACATGGGGTCTCGGATTCAATATAAAGTTACAGAAATGTTAAAATTTAATACTACAGATATGTTGTTGCGAGCCATCCTAACTAATTACAGGTTACGAGCAAGAAACAAAGTTTTTCAATCACAACTGTTTTATTTACAATTAGATAGGTACACTAAACACAACAAGTTGTATGACAGCTCCCAGACTAGTTGTTCGTGCGGCGGCCAACAGAAAAGTGAAGTAAGTTCGGTGTTCGGTTCCAAATAATAACTCGTACTCGGCTCGCACGAACTCCAGCCGGACTCTGCCGAAGCGATGACATGACATCGCTTGCGCCTCGTTGTCAAATCAGCATTGTAATAGTTGCACTTTATACGTAACTTTATGGATTTACTTATTTGGCTCGCCAACGCACCGCCACGTGTGATCGGGCCGGCGGTCGAACACTGACTGCCCCCTCTCTGCCCGCACTTGTGACGTATGCGCTCGAGACAAATGTCTTATTAGAATGTATGTATAACTACATACACTACAAGCATCCTACATATATATATTTTTTATACAACTAAGGTGGCAAACAAGCATACGGCCCACCTGATGGTAAGTGGTCACCGTAGCCTATGGACGCCTGCAATACCAGAGGCATCAGTTGCGCGTTGCCGACCCTTTAGGAATGGAAGAAGAGGAAAAGGAATTAGGAAGGAGGAGCGGGAAGGGGGAAAGAAATGATTGGACCTCAGGCACTCTAAATACGAAAACCGAATGAGTTACGCTTTTACTCCTTAACTACCGACTCTACTAATTATTATGAATTCATACATACTGTCGGGAGTAGGAAAGGAAAAGACGTACATTTCATACAGAAAAAATACTTTTCCAGAGGGATAGCTCGTATAAATATAGCAAGGAAATATCTTCATGTTCATGAGTACCTAAGATCACATCATTAAAATTAAATCCTTAGCGGGCCGTCACTTTGAAAGCCTTAGTTGGCGCCTATACAACCAAATTAGTAAAAAATAAACATATTTCCTCTGCCTAGACATGAATGTGAAAAAGTTGTGGTAGAAGAACTGAAATGGTTAACTTATCAAGACGGAAAAGCTTTTTGTAAACGTAATCTCAGTTGTCGAATTCTCTGCAGGTTTTTACAAATATATACACACTTGCTTGCTTTCTTTTTCATGATTTATACACCCTCACTCTCAGACAAACACATACACAAACACACACACATACACACACCGATATACAATACACATAAAACACACCCTCACACACCAAAACTGTAATTCTGTAATTGCATGCTTTAAATTACCTTCAAATGATCTCTAAAATTAAATAAATATGTTTTTGTACGTATTGTGATAAAACCTACCTTAAATTTAAATTATACAACACAATGTCTTAAATTTAAAATGCGATGTTAGGAAGGCGTTGGTGTCGGTCACACAGTTTATACTAGTACAGACACCATCGTACACTCTATCTTTAAATTGTAATAAAAAACATACACACAAAATGTACATATTTAATTTTAATGTACATTTTATATTTTGTTTAAGATAGATTAATTGTGCTATGTCTTATGTGCAAATAAAGTTTTTATTATTATTATTATATAGGTAGATATTTATATATTAAATTCCATAATTTAATTTCAAGATTATTATTGATTTTTAATATTTTCGACATAATCAACAATGATTTAGAATTGTATTGCATCCTAATCCTAATCCTAATCCTAACTTCCTAACTTAATATTATAAAAGAGAAAATGAGTTTGTTTGTTTGTTTGTTCGTTACCTTTTCACGCCTAAACTACTGAACCGATCATTCTGAAATTTTGCATATATACATTGTCAGGTGTACAGAAACGAACATAGGCCATCTTTCATCCCGAAAAAAATTACTGTTCTCGAGGAAAACAACAATAAAGTTCTTATGATAATAGATGCCGTCACGTGTCTTTCGAATCATGATTGAATTATATTATTACAAGTAAAGCACAACCCGAATCGATTGTCAAATTCTAAATTAACGCGAGCGAAGCCGCGGGCAAAAGCTAGCAATTTATAATCATAATCAATTTGTATTACTTTTGAATAATTATATATTAAAATGTATGGATGTTGTTTACGCAATGAAATGCATATATTTAAATAATATGTATTATCAATACCTAAGCAAATTGCTTTATCATTAGTTAAATGTGTTGGCATACTGCCGCGTCATGCGCCGCTTAAAAGGACAGGCATCGAAACCTTTAATAAAAGGTTATTAACAGATCTACTTATATCGCGCTAGGCCCGAACGAAATAGGAATGTGCAAAAGAAATAACTGTAGCTTCCGCTGATTATATCTCTAAAATCGTCATCAGAATAGCGGGTAAGTCTAATGTCGTTTATCGGGCATTTTTGTAGACATACACTGTGTCGGGAACTATACGACTGAGAATTTCTTTATGATAAAGTTCAATAACAAATTGCCAAACCCGGCAATAAAACCCCAGAAGCACGCACAGAAGCCCCAGTCATTACTGCTACGCCACCAGACAGGCTTAAGTCTAGTTATTATGAATACCCATAAATTTTAAAAGTCGTAAATAATAGTAGTCATCGTCCAGTGGTCGAATGCAACTGTAAATTATATTTTATTTTGAAATAGCTGTTACCTGCGACTTCGTCCGCGTAGATTTTAACTAAAAAGTTTTTGTCTCCGCGGAAACCTGTTTTTTTTTCTAAAATCAAAGTAGCCTAAGTTACTCCTTATAACATCAGCTATCTGTTAGTGAAAATCCCGTCAAAATCGGTTCAGCCGTTTCGGAGATTACCAGGAACAAACAGACAGACAAAAATTTTAAAAATAGATGTTTTGTATAGGTACCTTATATACTTTCATATGCATTAGATAAAAAGCTGTTATTTTGACATTACAAACAGACACTTCAATTTTATTAATTTGTATAGATTATTGTTCGCTCTCCTTCTTCATAAATAATAAACTAACAAGCCTCCATACGAACAATATTTTTTAAATGGAGTACAATTTTTGTCTTCTCGTATTTATTACACTATTATAATAAAGCTGAAGAATTTGTTTGTTTTTTGTTAGAAACCGCTAATCACTGAAACTACCAGTCGGATTTAAAAAATATTAAATATAATAGCTTTTGCCAGTCCAATATTTGAGGAAGGTTTTATGCTACATAACATCACGCTATAAACCACTGAAGCGGGGCAGTATGTAAACGTGGGTCTACGCTAGAGGAGCCGAGCACGAGCTGAGCACAAGCCGAACCGCATACTCGCGGTGTCAAGTGTGGACGTACAACGAGTCTAGAACAATCACTGTCCTCGAACGTAGTGAGCGCGATGCAAATCCCTTTGTGTTCGTCAAAAAACCGACAGTAAGTGCAGCACAGTCGAGCACGAACCAAACGCTTGAAGCGGGCTCATTCGAGGCTTGTAAGTCGATCCACACTTCACGAATTTATGCTCGGCTCGTGCTCCGCTCGTGCTCCGCTCGTGCTCGGTTCATCTAGCGTAGACCCACCTTTAGAGCTCGTAAATATATAAATTGAGCTGTATACAAACTACAATAAGTATTTGCGTAACATTGTTCTATTCAGATTGGTGATCATGGAAATAGTAAAGTGCCAGCCACAGAGCTCGAGAACTGTACTATTCTATGCATAATTCATCTTATCGCCTGGAGCAGGCAATCCCGTCTTGGACACAGAATTTACATTACCGTACCTCAGACACTCCCCATTCCAGGAACATAAAACTACATACCTACTACCTATACCAGGCCATACTACCTATACATTCATTTTGTCGACAAAATGAATGTAACAGCAGATTTTTTTTTCGCGATTTCGGCAATATCCCTGAACAAAAGTTGTTCATAATAATAAGTATAATCACCCCCTGAGAAATTTTCACTATACTAAGAATAACCTTGTATATGGTATTAGGTGCCATATAATAGGCTGCGAACCTACTCTATCGTCATAAGGGAAAAAGTCGTATCTGCCAAAAAAAGATCATTCTTTATAAATATACTGGCAGATTCGTCTTCTTTTACTGATTCCAAATATGTAAAAATCTTAATTTCGAAAAAATCTGTTAGATACGTCTTTTTTCCTTATGACGGCAATACTGCAGTCTAACGAGTATAGTTCCAAGCTTCGTGCTGACACTGAAAATTTCCTAAAAATAAATCTCAATAACAGCTTACCCGATCCGGGAATTGAACCAAAGGTCAGTAGTCGCATTCTCTACCATTCCACCACCGAGGTTCTGATGTTAGGTGATTTAAAATTGAAATCAAATTTTATAACTTAATCTTTCATAATCAACATCTCTTCCGTCGATTTTATCTGTATTCTGGTATGTCAAATGTAAATAGATAGACAAACAAAAATAAAAGTCATACCATCGCATAAGATATAGGTAACACAATGTTTTTGTCATTTGTTATTATAACGGCAATAGAAATACACACTCTGTGAAAATTTCAACTCTCAAGCTATTACGGTTCATGAAATACATACTGCTAACAGACAGATGGACAGATGGACGGACTGCGGAGGCTAAGAAAAATAATCGTTTTTGGTTCAAGAGCTTTAAATAGTTGACCCTAATGAGGAGACACAGCTTCCTCAAAGTTTTATTTTAGGACTAGTGGACCAGACAGACCTTGTCCTGCCAAACATTGGCTTGCAACACGATTACAGCGTCATCTACTCGGTCCAGTTGTAACTCTAAGCCATCCAGGGGGATGGTTTAGAATTAAAATTGCAGGCAATTGCACCAATATGAATAGATTACGCTAACTCAGTGCTGGTTGGCAGACTTTTCATATCTTCTAGAATATTATAGAGAACTGTCAGACATGCAGGTTTTGTCAAGATGATTTCCTTCACCGTTAAAGCGGGAGATACTTAACTACTTAATATAAAAAACCAAGCGATAAATAACTATTAAATACATATATTTGTAAAGTCAGAGATATGTACCTAGAATCAAACTCGAGACCTCTGCGTGGCAGTCTAACGGTCTCCCACTAGGGCTAGGCTATTGGTGCCCTAACATAGGGTCTAACAAAAATCTGTAGCTAGTAACTTGAATGTAAACACGGCTTAACATTCAGGAACTATCGCATCGAACCAGCAATGCGTCATATTAACGGCCCAAGTTATCGCATTAATACACAATAACCAACCAACGCTGTTAATATTAAACATTAATCTTAATACTAATAACAGATGTTAACGTTATCTACTAAAGTAGGCTTTCATTACGATGTCAACTAAATCACTATTTTGTTGTTTCAATACTTGAAAATGTACCTATGGGACAATAAATTACGGTAATCTGTTGCTCTTTTATGTAAGCGTCGCCTAACTTAAATAAAACAGGTGCCTAAAATGTTGGTAGATTAGCAACAAATTTTACAATGATTAGTTGGTACGATCTAGTGATGTTAGTGTGAGTGTGCGATTGCAATGTGTTGCCCACCTACGATGGGTTCTTATTTTAAAAGAAACATAAAATAAAATGTTTAAAAATCATTTAGGCTACTAAATGTTTTTTTTTAATTAAACTAGAACTATAAATTTATACTCCATAATCGGCAGTAGCCTCCTTTAAATGAAAATGCAATAATATTTTATGAAACCAGTCATACTGTCTTCATAAATTTGCTTCACTTTGTCTTTCAGGTATTATAATATAATGCATAATAATGTAGGCCTACAGCCATCCTGCATCTGCATTGTTACACAGAAACTAAAATGACCGACAGAAACTTGGATTTCGGTCACCTGTTCGTTTTGTAATCAGATTTTTATAGATTACAATCAATTTGGGCAACAAATAACTATTACTCTTATCGAGCCCTTCAACTAATCTATATGCTTGTGTAAGGAATGGTTTGTGGATTGAGGAATATGTTATAGGAATAAGTTCAGGTCAGTAACAAGACCAAAGACATTCTGATCAAAAGCCCTGCCTTAATTATTGGGCTATCGCAGCTGCTTGTACCATCCTACACAAGATACGAACACTCTCACTCTCAATATTGCTTGAGAGACAATACAATGACAAGAGCTATAGAATTGCTGATGAGATGCGTCGTTACAATCTCAATGGGCATGTGTCTGGCACGAAGCCAGCTCACAAATTATTAAGGCTATTAATTGGCTTGTACACTCATAGTCTAAGTTCAAGACTGCGCCCACTTTCAACGCAACAAAATATAATCATAATATGTGAGTAAATCGAACGTTTATAATTTAACAGAGCAAGGATCGACCGCAGCGCATATCTACTAGCCAGTAAGAAGCGAGCGCGATTTGTTCCTTATCCTGGAAAATATCTCTCCTTCAGATGAAGATAGAAGCTTGTGGTGGTTGACTGCATAGCGTGATTTGTGTGGTTGCCTCGCCACTACCACAGCGAGTTGAGGGTTCGATTCCCATACGAAACAAATAATTGTGTGATCCACCAATTGTTGTTCTGAGTCTGGGTGTTATTTGTGTCCGGTGATTGAATGCTTATAAAGTCCCTCACGACACAGGAATTATACTTTTTAATAACTACATAGGTTTCAGATTTGAAGTCATGGCACACAGTAGCTTTTAAATAATTTAACGTCAGCGCCCGCTTTGCTTGTGAAGGAAACCTGTAGCTTCAAGAGTTATTTAACAAGTTCTCCGTAATTTCTGAAGTTTAATAAGGAGCGCTTGGCTAACGTAATCGGTTATGACCTAGGTCCTCGCATTCTATGGGAGACAGAAATAGGATCGCCTTCCATTACGTAAGCCGAGAATACAGCTAGGGAAATAAAGACGACCTCTTCTAAAATATGTATTACGATGCTGATGATAATTATGTGTAAACTATAGGAAATTGATACCGTACTGCTTTTGTAATCGCTACAGATAAATATTATCCATCCATCTCTATCCTGTATACAGTATACTAATTAGAAATAAAACTAACAAGAGCAGTCTTTTTAAAATATTGTAAACGGTGACCTTATTATTGTAAGCGATTTCGTACAGGCTTTAAAATGGACACAAAATATATTTATCAGAGAACCAATTTATGTTATTACTTAGTTGAATTCATTTCGTCTTCTGCTAGAGTTTATTAATTACATGAGATAAATATACATATTAATTCGACTCATCTTTTTTATTTTACATATTATTTTTACCTATAACAGAGCATTAGGACGGCTCTCGCGCCAAAAACAATGTTTGCTTTGTAGAGGTACTCGTTGTGTATCTATATTGTATCTATAACTAATACTATATTTTATACTCGAGTAGTAAGAGCATCCTTAAAATAAATAAGATTAATCATTTGCATGCATCGCTACGAACTATAAAGACTGACGTGTACCATCAGTTCTTGACGGTAGTATATTATATCTACAGAAACAGTAGGCTCAAAACAAATGGCGGATGTCGTAGTAGTTTTTGTGGGCGCCTCGCCTTTGCCACTTCAATAATCAAAAATTATTATGCGCCACATATATGTAGTAGCTTCGAGTTTCTGTGTCTCTTGTTTCTGTTTCTACAGTAACCCGCACCACAGCATGCCTTACTGCCAACTAGTGCGGGCGTAGTCTTTTTGAATAGGAAATAAAAATAGACCACCAATAACCACGCCAGATCTACGCGCGGATCAATATGAAAGATCAAAGCTGTAACAATCGACCAAATAACAGTAGCGCCGTGGCTACATAAAAGACTACATCAGCCACACATTCAGTGTAGTAATCTCAGGATTTTCGTGAAGACCCGTCCTATCTAATCGTGAACACGTGTATAAATGCGGTGTTTGTACTACGGGTGGTCTTGCACTTGGCCTACATACTACATGACCTCGCATTGTAGACAATGAAAACTTACAAACACATTTGTATACGAATATCTGTGTATGTGTGTGTGGACAGTTCTTAACACTCACGGATTACACTGTCTATGTGTGCGTTTGTTCATATTGTAACGTTATTATTTCGCTCTGAAGCAACCGCCATTGAGGAGTCAACGTCATAATGACATAAATAAACGTACTAAGGTCGTAAACATGTGCGATACAAACAAACTGTTTACTTTGCGTTTAATGATCGCCGCCTGATCGACAATGTGTTGTTCGTACTACATAAATTGATCATTACTAAGGCACGGGACATATAGTCTACTAGATTTTGACCGCGGTTTCGCTCGCGTAAATGTAGATTAAGTTAGTAACAGTACTGTTTTTCTGGATGAAAAGTACTCTACGTCCAAAAGGACTCGTTCAAGTATTTTACGCACGAAGCCCGCGCTAGTTATTTTCAATCTTCTAGTAATATACATAAGTGGCTGTCACACCTAATGGTATCTATTATCGAATGTTGATATAAACGCATGCTTCGATAACTAAGGATGCGCTTATAAGCCTATATGTATATTCTAACTTCCTAACTAATATTGTGAGTTTGTTTGTTTCTTGACACGTTGTCAGGGTTACAGAAAAGGACAAAGAGACTAACTTTCTTCCAGAAAAAGTACTGTTCCCGAGGATTTGAAATTGATTATCGCGAGTGAAGCCGCGGGCAAAATATAGTATTATCATAAACAGGTCTTGGTTTGTTTGTACGTACGAGGAGTTTACCGTACGTTACGGTTAATCTCCTTAATAGATGAATGCACTTGGACGTTCTTATCAATGTTGTATTATGATAAGCGAGGGTTAACAATTAGTATTTGTTTAAAATGTTTATGTCTGTTTTAATGTTAGTTCGAAATGAAGACAATACATTGTCATGGTTACACGTGTCATATTTTTCTTGAGTACACGAATGGTGTAGTCTTATAATACTTAAACAACTAGTTTTAAACGTCGTTGACGACGTTGGTCGTCTCGCCACTTGCCACGCGCCGAGTGATGTAGGTTCAAATCCCACACGGGACAAAAATTTGTGTGGTCCATAAATGGTTGTTCCGAGTCTGGGTGTTCTTTGTGTCCGTTGTTTGAATGTTTGTAAAGTTCCCCGTGACGTAAGAATCATTTCTAGTGCGGGAGTTGTGTTGTTTAAAACACAACACCCAAATTGTCCTCTACCTGGAGGATCAATCGTTAATCAATGATCGCCAATACGGCTTTCGGTCTAAACGATCAACGGGTGATCTTCTAGCGTTCGTCACGCACCTCTGGGGTGAGGCTATGGACAAGCACGGCGAGTCTTTGGCTATCAGCCTTGACATAGCCAAAGCTTTCGACAGAGTCTGGCACCGGTCTCTTCTTTCCAAGCTTCCGGCCTATGGCTTGCCCCCTCAACTGTGCACCTGGATTGCAAGTTTCCTGCAGAAGCGTCGTATTCGGGTCCTTTGCGACGGTCGCGCTTCCAAATTTATGCAGGTCAATGCAGGAGTGCCTCAGGAGTCTGTCTTATCCCCTACGCTCTTTCTTCTGAATATCAATGATATGTTGAATCTCGGCAACATACATTGTTATGTGGACGACAGTACCGTGCATGGGCGATATCTCGGACATCCTGGGGCCAAACAGGCTGAGGTTGAGGGGAAAAGGCAGAATCTTGTCGTTGAACTTAACCAGACCTTGGACCGGATCCATGAATGGGGTGCCAAGAACTTGGTGGAGTTCAACGCCAAGAAGACCCAGGCATGCGCGTTATCAACAAAAAAGTCTCCTTTCCTTTTCCCCTCCCTTCTCTGAAGAACACTCCACTGGTAATACGTGACAGCCTCTCCATCTTAGGTATGGATCTTTGCCGCTCCCTTAATCCCAAAACCTACATCGAGAGCGTCATTAAGCAAGCTTCGCGAAAACTCGGAGTTCTGAACAGGGTGAGGCGGTTCTTCGCGCCTGGAGAACTGTGCCTATTGTATAAGGCACAAGTGCGCCCTTACGTGGAGTACTGTTCTCATCTTTGGGATGGCTCCGCGCAGTACTTGCTGGACGCTCTCGACCGGTTACAGCGGCGGGCTGTCCGTATTATCGGAGATCCAGAGGTCACGAGTTCACTGGAACCTCTGCAACTCCGTAGGGACATTGCCTCATTGGCATGTTTCTACAGAATATACCACGGGGAGTGCTCTGAAGAGTTATTCCATCTTATCCCGCCCTCCCCTTTCCTATCCAGAACAACGCGTGCTGGGCTCAGATGCCATCCTTACACGGTAGAGTCGATTAGAGCGCGTACCAAAAAGTTTGGGTCCTCATACCTCTGCCGAACGACCAAGGCATGGAATTCTCTGCCAAGGCACGTGTTTCCTTCTTCCTTCAATCCTGGGTCCTTTAAGCGGGGCGTGAAAAAGCACCTTCTCAGGCCGTCAAAGTAGAGACCTCAACATCGCCTCGGCTACTATGAGGGCGGTGTGGAGGCCACTGCTCTTAGACCACATGACTGCTTACCATCAGGTAGAGTGTGGTCATTTTGACGAGCACGATAAAAAAATAAAATAAAAAGACAAGAGAAACAAATAAAATAGAAATAGAGATAAGCGTGGGTTAACATTTAGTATTTGTTTAAAATGTTTATGTCTGTTTTAATGTTAGTTCGAAATGACGATGATACATTGTAATGTTTTACACGTGTCATTTTATTTTGCATACATAGCGTAGTGGTTTAAGTAGTCGCCTCGCTGCGGCGCCTCTACTACTGCGCCGAGTGTTGTGGGTTCGAATCCCACATTTTTTTCTGATTATACGCTTGTTTATAGCAGCGGTAGCCTACTAGGAGACTGTTGGACTGTCACGCAGAGATCTCAAGTTCGATCCCAGGGCATGCACCTATGACTTTTCGAAGTTACGCGTGTATTAAATAGTTAATTATCGTTTGCTTTAACGGTGAAGGAATACATCGTGAGGAACACTGGATGTTTGAGAATTTGCTATAATGTTATCCAAGATACAAGTAATTCCTGCCAACCCACACTGGGCCAGCATGGTAGACCATGGAGCAACCCTTTTCACATTGAGAAGAGGCCTGTGCCGAGTTGTGGACAGATTATATAGAGGGCTGATGTTATATTAATACCTAGCTATCTCTCAAATATTTTAGATTGACTTATAAGTATGACTGGGCATGTTAATTAAAGTATTTTACGCCTGATACGTTCACAAAGCGCGCTTTGTATGAATGGCTGTTCGTGTGTGCGACAGCTCATAATGACCACAAAAGCGCACACATCTATGTATATATCTCAATAGTGAATAAGCGCCCATTCATTAACTTTAGTATCACCGACTTTGTTATAAGTACTTGCGTTACCTTATCAGTTATCATCGGGTCTGAACTAAATATATCATTACCAACGCTTGCAAAATAGTACTTATCTCTAACTTATTACGAAATATAATAAGGCTTATTCACACGTACCACAACCACACTACAACCACAACCACGTCACGAGGGCGGGCGATATTTTGTATTGAAAATGAATAGTAGAATATACACGGATCACATTTTGCCGTCATTATCGACCACGTAGGTGATACCACATCGTAATCACAACCCAACCACAACACAACCACCCGCGACACCGCGAACTAGCGTCCAATCACATCGCAGACACAACGCTGCGTCGACGCACCGACACTGCGCGCACGCCTGCGCCCTCCCCCCGTCATTCATTCTGCATTGAACTGGATAGCAACAACAATGTTTCCTCTTCGAATTCCATGAGTTTTTTCAGTCAAGGCGTATTTCCTCAACGAAAACCGGTGTCGAATTGTTTGTTTGCACTCGTGAGCGTCATTGCGTTGTCGCAACCACATCGCAGCTACTAACAACAACTCAACCACATTCACATTTTGCAGGAACCACTACGCAACTGCAAAAAGCTGCAGCGACACTGTTCACACGTAACCTGCTTGATCACCATTTGTCGCGTCGATGAGGTGTGGTTGTGGTACGTGTGAATGAAACCTAATAATTAAGTATCTTTTATTAGGCGAGAATCATTAGAAGATATTTACAATCTTACTTTAGTCAGCGATATTTAGTTTAAGTATTAACTTAGCTGTCTCTCAACGGAATAGCTCTCAAGGCCTTGATTAATAAATAACCTTTGATTAACGGCACACCACTGTTACTTTACTATTATTCAATTCTTTTTCTTTATTGCTGCTAGGTTAAAGTTATTTTGAGAGTAGTTATGTAAATAAATACGCTTGTTGTAGCAGTGATAGCCTAGTGGAAAAACGTTGGACTGCCACGCGAAACTCCCAAAATATGCAACTCTGACTTTTAGAAGTTATGTATGTATTAAATATTTAATTATCGCTCGCTTGAACGGTGAAGGAAAACAGTGTGAGAAAATTTGTATGTCTGAGATTTCTTCACATTGTTCTTAAAGATGTGTCAAGTCTGTCATTCCATAGGTACTGAGCCAGCGATGTGGCTTACCCTTCCCACGCTGAGAATGGGTCCGTGCCCAGTATTGGGACAATTTAATACAGAGCTGATAATATTATTATAATATCTTACTAATATTATACATGTGAGTTTGTGAGGATGAATGAATGGGAGTTTATAGAGTATATAGATAGCTGGAGACCTGGTTTAACACCTAGGTTTTCTATCCCGATATTCCCACGGCATTGGGTGAAGCCGCGGGGTGCAGCTAGTTAACCTCTCAATCAACGCTAGGACGGCGGCATCCGAACTTAGCCAGACTATTTAAGACGTAATTTTATTATGATAGTCTTCTTTTGATTAAATAGCTTTTTGTACTTTCGTATTTTTGATAACTGAATTAATTAAAAGGTTAATATATAAATTCAACAGTTTAAGAACAATGTTTCACTAGTACTACTAGCTATATTGTAAATTAAATAACGTTTATCTCTGATCTCATTACACAACACACACGCACTAGTAATTCAGTTAAACATGAGTCAGCGAAAATCTAGTACGTAATTAACTGCCAGGAAATGCAGTATTAACATTTAAAAATACGCGCCGCTATTTCTGTAAATGTCACAGGAGCATCTACACGCGCTACAAGTTCGTATTACGATACATTATATTAATATAAGCAACTTATGTTTATAGTCAACTATATTTTGGGCGCGGAATTTGTACTTCTTTTTGGATGAAATATGATGTTCTATGTCCCTATGTCTTTCTGTACCTCTATCACCATGTATGCGAAATTTTATGATGATCGGTCGAGTAGTTAAGGCGTGAAAGCGTAGTAAACAAACACCCATTTATAATATTAGTTAGGATTGTCAATTAATTTATATTCCTCAAGAACAGTACCTTTTTTTTAGATGAAAGGTACCCTATTTCCTTTTCTGTGCCACTGACAGCTTGTATGCGAATTTCATGATGATTGGTCGAGTAGTTAGAGCGTGAAAACATAACGAACAAACTCACATTCACATTTATAATATTAGTTAGGATCTAAAAGCTTAATAGCAGCCGAATATAGGTGATCCTACATTGTTGAAGGCGTTTTCGTATTGTTTACTTGACTACCTCATTGCCTAGAAATGAGATTTCTCTTACGTTTGTTTTTATAAAAGACATCTCCTACACTTGAAATAAATTCCGTATCCCGGAGGAACTTACAAACGCTCAAATAATGTACACAAAAAACAGCCAGTTTGGGAACAACTATTTGTAAATCACACAATTTTTTGTCCCGTATGAGATTCAAACACACAACACCCGGCGCAATAGCAGCATCGAGGTGACTACACAAACCACTACGCTACCGGTGCTTGTAAACGTAAGGTCTGTCGGATTCAAAGATCAGAAAGTGTAGCATGGAGTCTCCAACTGTGCCTTTTTTTTTTTTTTTTGGTACCCAGGAAAAATGCTTGATGCACTATCCGCCGGCTAGGGGACGGCACCGGCGGGGTGTGTGGGACTCCCCAAACTGGTATACCCACTAAAAAACCTGGGGTGTTCCCTCTCTCACCCAATGGAGGGGCCTGTTGGGAGCTCTTAAAAGAATTGAGTCATCCATAGCAGGCCCCCCCGCGTGGGTGCGGACCGGGTCAAACGGACCCGACCACCTCTCGTCCCCAGGGGAGAGCCTCACCGCTCTCCCCTTTCGACATTGGAAGGCGCGCGGGAACACCGCGCGCGCCCTCTCGGGGTTCTTAATTTGTGGGTGGCAGGCCCCCCTGAGCCTTGCCACCCGGAACCCTTACGTGGGGGGCAAGAGAGCGACATAAGCGCGTCTCCTGCGCCCCCTCCTCCCGCGGCGGACTTCCGGGGCGTAAGGATCTTCCTCACGCCCCCGCTCCGCCGCCTCCTTCTGCGAGATGACAGATTCGCAGAAGGACCTCATTGCGCCCCAGCACCTGTCGTCGCCGACCATCTTGTCTCCAACTGTGCCTGCCAGAACACAACAGCCCCGCTTTACGTTTCGTGGGAGCTACAGATAATGTAGACGACATGCAGGTATCTTCTCTGCCTACCCCTTCGAAGATACATAGGCTTGAGTCTATATATGTATTTGTCATATTATATTAATCTAGTACTTTAGATTTTGTTCGGGGCTTGTCTAGCGTAAATGTAGATTAGGTTAGATTAGCAATATTGCTTTTTGCCGGATGAAAGGTACCCTATGTCCTATTCTGTACCCCTGACAACGTATATACAAAATTTCATAATGATCGGTTCAGAAGTTAGGCGTGAAAGCGTAACAAACAAACAAACTTATAAGATTCGTATTTATAATATTAGTTACGATTTGTATATAGTATTAGCTATTCGGTAAAACAAATGGGATAGCGCACATATTATTTCAGTATAAACATTAAAAAATCTTCACAAATGAATATGCCACGCTTGCAACAAACCACGGGCCAATTAATAAATATTAATTATTTACAATATAAGTATGTGTAAATGAATATTAATTGCTTATTCGAACATCTGTCGTTGAATAAGTAATAAATACACGCATTTACATTATAATAAATTAATCATAAAGTACTCAATTATTTTTCATTGTTGCAATATATTGAGCCTCAAAGGAGCAGATATTCTTACAAAGAATATCAGATATTACACTCGTAGCTTCAACCAGAAGTTACAATTTTCAAGGAATTTATGTGCATTACTTAATAAAACGATTTCAGAGTTAGCTCTTCGTGGAACTAGTTCTTGAAATCGAGCTCTCGTGTCTCAAGAGACTCGTACCTTTTCATAAAACGCCTAGTGTAGTTAAATTAACTACGTCTACGTGCGATGCGTAGAACGTTTTAAAAGCAAGAATTCCAACGAATTGCACCAGCCTGCGGCATCTATTTATTATCAAAGAGAGCTTCCACATAGCCCTTTACAAATAATATATGCAATACATGCTGTCCGACATTTCAGAGAATCTATTATTCGTAAGAATTACCTATTTCCCTGAATTGAATTCACACGTATGTGTTGCACATCAGAACAACTGGATTGTAATTCAATATTGAATTACAATCCACTTGTTCATAGGTATTGGTTCTTCCCGTTATATTTAAAATAGATACTCAAATATGCCGTCACTATGAATATAAAATCTCACAAGAGTAGGCATTGGTGAGAAAATCGATAAAACTTGTATTGAATAATATAATTATAAGGTTGCCAACAATGTTATTGAACTGGTTCCAGTGCGTTTTATTACTGTAATAAGTTTGATTAATAAAATACAAGCGTAGCTTTTGCCGATGAAATTGTTTTGAGTAATGTTTCATTTGGAAATTTTCAGGATTAATAAAATTATGTGACATATTGTGCTATATAACCATTCTATATGTAAATTTGATGTGTTATTCAATCCTAATAAAAAAAAATTAATAAGTTATTTGGAAATTAATGAATTAATACTTAATTACTATAAAATTAAAAAACATTAAATATAAAAAAACGTTGAATATTAAGCTGACGCGTCATAATACAATACTGTTCACTGCAGATTTTATAGATGTCAGAAATTCTACATTAATTACATTTGAAATATTTTTTGTTTCTATTAATTTCAGCTTTTGAACTTTTTCTCCATATAAACTTTAAAGTTTTCTTTTCACATATTAATATACAAATTAGTGTAAAAGCACTTCTTAAAAACGATACATAAGATGTTATGAATGCCCAACTATTTCATAAGCTGGGTATAGTTACCAACAATATTTAAACGCATTATAAATGAATACTTGAAACAATAGTAAAATATTTTTGGATCCGGCTATGGAGAAAAAACTACTCGACATTTAATTGCACGCTTCATCATTTCATATCCTAGTTGATAAACGATGTTTCCGCACGTCACAACGCACATGAGGCCTACTTATAAAACGTAGTGTACTGTTATAAATGACTATCTATAAATAGTGTATCTGCACCTGGTCTATTTACGTATCCCACAAGGTTAACAGGGACAGAATGCTGGCATTAAGTCCGTCCTGGTATAGCTTCGTGTGGAAAGTTTAAATAAATAAGATGTATATGAGAGATAGACAGCACGAATGGTGCATGTAGCACAGTTTTAGTGATCCGTGACAATATGGTAAAAACGTAACTTCAGAATTTGCCAAAGTTACCGAATGAAATTGTACCAACATCCGGAATCTCCTAAAGTTTACCCGTATGAATTTGTACGTCAATGATAAAAGGTGACTCCAGAATTTTTTAAGGATTTTGTATATGAAATTGTACAAATATGGTAAAAATGTAACTCCAGAATTGCCTAACATTATTGCATATAATATAATATAGTTATACCAAAATGGTAAAAGCGTAAACTCTACGATTGTACAAAGACTATTGCGTATGAAAAAAACGAATATTATATTTATTGCTAGTGCGGTTCCATCGTAGACGATGTTTTGACTGCTTTGCAGTATTCCTTTGAATTGATGCATTTATACCAAAGAATATTTTAACTTCTGCATACGCCATCCTCGGTGCGTGTGTCTAACTCGCTTCCGACTTATTTTATTTTCAATCGAAAGATCGCTATATCAACATTGTGTGTTATTTTCTTTTTAATAATGTATTACCTTTGTTTTAACGTGTTAAAGCAAAATTAAACTATTATATGAATAACGGTGTCCCTAGTACAATAAAATAAATAGATAAGAAACATGTATGTAAATATTTCTGTGACGTGTGTATATTTTATTGCTCTTTATGCCATCATAAATTATACAGTACATAATATAATAATACAGCCAGTAGCCTTTGAGCGCGGTAATGAATGCGACTGCTGTGCATAAGGTTGCGGATTCGATTACAGGATTGGGTAAAGATTTATTAAGGTTTTCTCTTAAAAATTTCACAGTAGTTGCTCAAAGTCTCTATCCCTCAAGGGTTATTACATCCACATATAACCAGTTTTATTTTTAGGTTCCACGTCATATTTATCGCCGTAACGTAAATTTTTGACAGCCCCACAACACTTTGCGAACACGGGAAACGTACCCAGGAACTCATGTACATACAGCAGCCACACTTACTACCGCTTTACCACCAAGGTCATTTTCCTCTTATGTTTAATTCCTTTTCTTCAGTCGTTAGCACGCCATCTAACCCAATGTATTGCAAGCGAAAATAGGCTACGATACCCACTTACCATCGGACAGACCATATTATGCTTATTACCACATTTATTGTAATATAAAAATATACCTTCACGGAATAACGATTGCAATACTTAACCATCTACGTCATTTGTATAAGGTCCTTTAAACCGAATTTCGGTCACGGCAGCCATAATAATATATTGCACAAGTATGTGCGAAAATAAAACTGCACTACAACTGGAACAGATCAGGTGCAGGACCATCAGCTTTACGCTTTTTCCGAGGCACGGAAATCATTTCTTTTATCAAAAATGTTTGTCCTTTTGTCATTCAGAGATGTATAATACCCACATTTCGCGAGCTTATTGCCGAGTATAATAATAATAATTTATTTCAGACCAGAGATCCATATGGGGTTAGTAAAATTCTTAAAGTTAAAGTTAGTAAATAAGAGAGAAAGAAAGATAATATTATTTGACATTGCTAACGTGTAGCCTATTCCAATGTCTCCAGATAGGGCTTATAGCCTACTTGACAGATGTACTGCACCTTAAGCCCTTCGCTGTATTGTAACCAACTATTGTATTAGGTCCGAAGAGAATATTGTCTCCTGCCAAGCAGTGTACCAAACCCCGTGCTGCTACTGAGAATTTCTAAGGCAATAACTTTTTACTGGCCCGGGGGTTCCAACCTGAGACCTCATCCACGTCAGTCACATTCATCGCCGCTACACCACCAACGTACCTACAACATCCGTACCAACTACAATTTTTATTATGACGCAGATCGTACAATTCTAACAAAGTCGAACGTATTACCAACTCTCGTTAAATACACTTAATCATAAAACAACATGACCGAGCAGCTACGTTATACATATTATCACAGGTACTCTAACTGGTCAATAACCTCGTAAAGCAACAATATCGACACGTGTATAATACATTGTGTATGGTTACGTCATCGCGAGTGCAATTATTTTCTAAAGAATAGAACATTCGGAATATGTATTTTATATACCTACTAGTCATGCCCTTTGGTTTCAGCAGCTGTTTCTTATAGAAGCGTAATGTTAGTTAGTTCACATTTATAATTATAATTAGTTATAGTTTGAGGGTCAAACTATAACTAATTATAATTATAAATGTGAATGAGAGTTTGTTTTTTACGCGTTCATGCCTTTACTGCTCGACCGATCATCGTGAAATTTCGCATAGGCGTTATCAAGTATAGGAAAGGACATAGGGTACTTTTTATCTAGCAAAAAGCTACTGTTTTTGAGCGAGCAAAGCCACTGGCAAAGTCTAGTAGGCTATAAATGCTTCGATTCTTCTAATCTGACTGGTAGTTCGAGAATATAACGCGTTAAAATAAACAATCTCTTTAGCTCAATAATACATATAAGTCTTGCGCTTACGTCAACGAACAGGTAGGAAAAAGTGACACTAACATTTTACGGGCTTTTATTTAGATCCCATTTAGTAAGGGACCTATTGCCGTATACTAGATTCAGTTTCAGAGTCTATGCTGCTATTGACAATTTCATAATTTTTAGACTGAAAAGTCATGTAATACTTTGACCGGGCAATGACTACCGCTGCGCTCCCGATGTAGTTTTTTATAATACTGTCTGTATTTATCATAAACATTTATCGCTGCATGCAATTGTTGTAATTGTCCGTTATTATACGAAGGAACATGCAACTCCGACTGCAAATTTGCATTTTGAATGCAGTTACTACGACTGCAATAAAACTGCAAATTCGCAGTTGGAGTACAGTTTAAATGCAGTCCGTCTGTCTAGAGCCGAAACCCTCGGGCTTCGGAAAAGAGCCATTGGTCCAGTACCTGATATCTCTCCGGACATGTCGGCTTGCCATTTTATCGGATTATGAAATCGAGGGAAGAAAGAAAGCACTTGTCTTTGCGCACACACTTGTGCACTATAATATCTCCAGCGCAGATAGCCAGCCGCCAAATAGACGTTGGAACCAAAATTTTACAAATAGTCCGCTCAATGATTTAAAGGAACACGTCTTTATTTTTTTATTTATTTATTAAGGTTTACTCACAGCACATACATACATGTTACAATAAATATTTTAAAAGTGGTACATATAGTCTCATGCATATGCCTATTATGAGTTAACACAACATTGTCATAATATATACTTCTCATTAAGACATGCTACTTAATTGAGATAAACTTCAATAAAACAGAACTTAAACTAAACTAGAGCTTAAAATAATTATTACAGATTAAAAGAAAACATAAAAAACAGCTTACATTTACAATTATTTCTATAGAGATGTCTTAGGGCAGTTCTATTGTATCTTTTTTCGACACCACTAAAGTGGCAAAGAAGCAGACGTTTCTTTATATTTCTTTATTATTTTGACAACTCCTGCATCACGGAGGACTTTACAAACATTCAAATTATGGCCACAAAGAACACTCAGGCTCTTTAGAACTATTTGTGGATCACACCATTCTTCGTACGAACAACATTCGGCGCAGTGGCAACGTCCAGGCGACCACTTAAACCAGTACGCCATCCGTGCAGTATTAGTATATAACACATATGGGGGGCGACTTGGGCTGCCAATGCAGAGGTCCCGAGTTCCCACGGCACGCACCTATGACTTTTCGAAGTTGCGTGCATATTAAATATGAATTATTGCTAGCTTTAACAGTAAACAAACAACATGATTAAACTAACATGTATGAGAGTATCGCAAATATTCTCGAAGATATGTTAAATCCGCTACAGGCCATGGTAGACTATGACCTAACCCTTCTCACAGGGGAAGTGGCATGTACCCAGTAGTGCGACGGTTTATACAGGGTTAATATTCGTATTAATATTTCGTATTCGGACTGGAAGCTGCCAAAATAGTAGGTAGCCGCGTTCAACCCGCATTGCAACATAGTGAAACAATTTCAGAACTAATATTCAAGTAATATTCTTAAACGCTGCAACTTGAATGCTCCATTTAACTCTAATTACTACATGATCTAACGGAATGGGCTCCACGGAATTAAATGTTAACCCATTTTCGTTCTTATTGCATGATAATAAGAACTATCGTTCCTTGTATTACTTGTTTAGGATTATCTTTCAAAGCTAACGTATTCTGAAATTATATTGTTATGGGGTTAGTTCGTTAAACGTCCTCGTTTTATTTCGTGGAAATTGAAGCGGGTCTCTACTCATATCGGAGTTACCAAATACGAAATGTCTGTATCTTCACAAAGGAAAGAAAAGGAAAATATGAACACACTCACGTATCCTAACTAATATTATAAAAGCGAAAATGAGTTTGTTTGTTTGTTTGTTTGTTACCTTTTCAAGCCTAAACCACTGAACCGATCATCCTGAAATTTTGCATAGGTATACGTTGACAGGTGTACAGAAACGGACATAGGGTACCTTTCATCCCGAAAAAAATTACTGTTCCCGAGGAAAATAACAATAACGTTCTTATGATAATAGGTGGCGCCACGTGTCTTTCGAATCATGATTGAATTATATTATTACAAGCAGAGTACAACCCGAACTAAATTAACGCGAGCGAAGCCGCGGAAAAAAGCTAGTTTTTATATAAATATAAGACCCATGTATTGAAAGGCTAAAATCATCTACCGAGCATAGTTTCAGACGACACTGATTCTTAGTAGAAAATTCAATAATATATTACATCTAATGCGATCATGCATGTTTACCTTTTTAATGCTTGACTTGAGTAAAGATGCGTCGTCACAAGCTGACTGGGTCAGCTTGTGACGACGCATCTTTACTCTTTAAAGTCAAGCAATAAAAAGGTAAACATGCATGATCGCGTTAATATCCATTACATATTATAGTATATAGTCTTGATCTGATTGAACTGTTATAGTGATACATGCGCCACACTAAAGGTCGGTCCCGTTCGGTACTGTCTCGATTCTAGACCTCTGTCGGCAATTACGCAACCGCAAAGGTACTGTGCCAAAATTATTAGTAGCAACATGGAATCTCGAATTGGTAGCTGACAATACGCTTATCTTCATTTATGAGAGATTGAGACATGGATAATGGTAAACTGTGAACTGGCACGCAGAGGTTTCGAGTTCGATACCAAGGCACACACTTCTTTCTTTTCAAAATTATGTGCGTATTAAATAATTAATTATCTCTCGCTTTAACAACGAGGCACACATCTTGAGGAAACTTACATCTCTGAGAGATTGCACCATGATGGACTATGGCTTAAGCTTTCTCACACTGAGAAGAAGGCCCGTGCCCAGTAGTAAAACAGTTTATAGTTTTATACTCAGGACTAATATTATAAAACACGAGTGTTTGTAAGAAAGCCGAATGAACTCTCACCACCAATAATCTTGTTGTTATAACGACTGCAAGCAACGCATCTGCGTGAATTGTGAGTGTACGCAGGACGCTAATTAACTTTAGCGAAGATATACCTATGTATATCTCTATGACAAGTCAAGCCGTGACAAGCTGTGAGAAACATGCGTGTGAACGATCGAATTAAAACTCTCTTGAACTATAACAAACGTGTGCCTGTCACATAATATATCGCGTGACCTTGAACACGTCCAGAATTTAACACAAGCATGGACGATAACTAACCGGCGCTACTCGATGTCAAAGTCTGTAGATGTCCGTTCCGCTCGAAATGGATTTTCGTCGAAGACATTTCACGATAAAAAATGACAAGGCGACGTACGATAACCTTTTGGTGAATATTCGGATTCAAAGCTCAGACATAATGTTTTTTTAAGTATCTGGTTTCGAGTTAATTAATTAGTTGAATCGAACTTTTGTAGTCACGGCGCAGTGTTTTTTGGCCCTAAAAAAGTGACATCCGCCTTTTATTGAATTTTCCTAATTAATAGTTCATTATAAATGCATGAGTAGAACTCCCAAATGTCAAATTCGTATGCACTATTTTTAAAATATCTTTAAGTTTTCGTGGCCTTAAAGGTCAAAACACACAAAATAATTCGTACAAAAATACCTATACATCATTGAGTTTTTTTTGCATTGAGGATTTATGAAGCATTTCTAGAAGCATATTATCCCGTTTTTATTTAATCAAAAATGATCATAGAGTCTACAAAAAAAAATGTTTTATTGAAATCAGTATTTATTTTTTATATATAACATCCGAGGTTTTGTTCTACAAGTATACATCCCCACATTCCACATCCCCATTACAATATATGTATACGTACATGTATAGTCTTACGCCCTATATCCTTGAATGGTTAGTGTCCCACGTAATCGGAGTCGAGCCTGTTGACATGTAACGAACTGCTTTTAGACTTATTGCTGTTACTAAGAATTTCTTGACAGAAAATCACATCCAATAACACTTTGACCAATCCAGGAATCGAAATTGGGTCCACATGCAAGCAGTCGCAGACACTGCTGCGCCACTCAAGCAGTAATTAAAATGTCACTCCTTAAAGTCACGTTGTCGCGCATATCGTAACAGGAACGTATAACATGTGACATCGAGTTGCGCGTTTTCTCTATATGAACGAGCTATTTGGAAATTAGTTATATGTTCCACGGATACCGGCGATGCGTCGATGCGATGCTGGACCAACAGTCTAATAAAGGTGACCTTATAAATGTAATGTAATTACGATAGGCTAACCGAATAAGTTCAATTTAATTTCGTTAAGTAGGGTTGCTCCAATAGATGTGTCTAGACTTGTTACACGCGAACTGGTGAGACAATGTCCAAAAGAATTAGCTCCTGTGACCTGAGAAATAAAGGCGTCTTAGTCCTTTTGTAGAAGTTAACTTGCCTTGCTTTTCTGCAAACATATTATACAGGTTTCGTTATTTAATATACTAAGCACAAAAGGCTATTTGACTTGTTTCTGGAAATCTTTTCACATTTTTGGGCGCTGTCTATGGACCGTATAGCAATGTTTATTATAAATAAATAATTATATTAATTAGTAAGAAAAGAACATTGCAAAATACACCGATTATATACTATCTACGCTTGCTACGGCAATATGACGTCGAGTCCTCAGTGACGTAATATGTTTGTAAATAAACATTAAACAGCAAGCAATGACATAAATCGTTGACAAACGTGTGACGTCAAAATAATTGTAGCGAATCAAAACCGTTTACAAATAAATATTGTTTATACATATTACCTATTTCAAATTGCTTTTAAAATCCATAATCTACGCGGATGACAATGACAAAGCTATAATTTTCCATACTATAGCTTACTATCTACAAAACTACAAGGCAAATGTGAATATGTGCTATTCACGTTGTCGGAAGTAGAAGATTATGGTAATATTTATCTCACTAGGTTGCGGTTCTAGAAAATGTCAGCTTAAGCGCGTGCCCTAAAATCAATGAATGTGCGTAAAGAATGTGGTCGAAAGGAACAAATACGGTTCTGGCACATACTTTCTTGTTGGGAATAGACTATCTACTCCAAGAAATCAGCTATGAGTCTATTTATGTAAGTATCAACCTATGTATATTACATCGTTAACGTCCTATATTTATTAGGCAATAGCAAAGTTAATATTTATCGAAAATAAACCACTTACGAGTAGGCTTTATAATTTTAAATATCCCTGTTAACATAAGACTAAACAAATACGACTTGCTTTTACATTAGTAAACAATTTGTGTGTTTTTAAAACTTTTCACAACTATATTTTGATATTATAAAGTGATAAATTGAAAAAATTAAAAGTGGCTTTTGCAAAATGAACAACAACCAGTGACTACTATTGTCGTTAATTTATATCATACACGTCATACTCAATATTAAATCACCCAAATCACTGTGGAATAGTCACCCACGTTTGCATGACAGGAAAAAAACTGCTGAATTAAGTTTAAGCCATTCATATACGTAACAAGAGTTTACTAGATGCTGATAAAGAACGCACCACGGACGGCTTGTCAACCTTAACGATTGCAACGGAAAAAGGTTGTCAATACGGAACACCTGTACTATAAGCAACGATATATATGTTACTAATGATTGTAGGCAGGCGTCATGGTCAGCAAGTTGTCTTGATAATGTAAACAAGCGCATTATTTGTTTAAAGGCATCATATTGCAGTTTATGAACCTTTAGCTGTTTTTATTTTCATACCGCTTAAGTGGCAAATAATCTTATGGCCAACGTAATGATAACAGGTTGCTGTAACCTATAAAATTTTACGAGATCAGTATTTAAACTTACGAATTGCCATCCCTACCGACGCTACTAGTAAAAGTCAAAGTTGCTTAAAATTAAAATCAAATCAAAATCAAAAATATGTTTATTTATGAAGGTCACAAAGTAACACTTACGAACGTCAAAGTAAAATCTTATTAAGAGCTCAGCGAGATTTGAATGAGCCCGGGCCCCGGATAACCTATTCACCGCAGAAACAGCATATCTCTGTTAGCCAAGTAGTAGCTCATAGCCAGTTGCACTCACTGATCGGTAAACGATTACCGAGGTTAAGCAACGTTGGTTGCGGTCAGTCTATAGATGGGTGACCGCTTAGTGGTATTTCATCTGAGCGTCTCCGTGCTTCGGAGGGCACGTAAAAGGTCGGTCCCGGTTGTTGTCAAATTGATAGCAGTCGTTAAGCCATGTCAGACAGAGGCCTACGGGCGGCTTGAACAACTCTTGATAACAGGTTGGCCACTAACCACATGAAAAGAAAGAAGAAGTAGGCTACAGGCACAGTCAATATAAGTCGATACACCGTTGCGGAAAATCGATTGCCTGTATCTTTCAAAATTATGTGATAATTGGTCCGAGATTATAACAAATATTATTTTTTATACCAGTCATAATGAAAAGATAATTGATATAATCACGGTTTAAAAACAGAGAATAATAATACGGATCTTTAACGAATAAAATACTTTTTCACATTTATTAAATGTTCAGTACAAGATGACTGTACTTCCACAGCCGCATTGCTTGTTGGGGTTAAACAAGTAACACCCTACCTACTTGTATACTTTTTGTATAGATATCTTCCACGTCAGTGATCAAACCCTGTGCCGCCTACACCATAAATATACGTACTTCGAAAACAATCATTTGTTGATCGCACACATAAATTAAATTACAACACAGAGCAGCGCCGCAGGAAAGCGACCGCGTGTCCGTATGACATCAGTGCAATCATGCAGTCAATATGTGATGATTCTTATCAAAAGAAAAAAATTATCAAAGTAAGAATATTTTAGGAACAGAATTCTTCCAAGAACAAATTTATGTTCGTCATCTCTAAATATTCTGCTATTTAACTCGGTACACTTCACAACGATAAAGCAAAATTGGACGCACGTGTTCACCAAGTAGGTTATAACTAATTAGGGAGAAAAGCAAATGGATGTAACTGAAACAACTCCCCGAGGGTGAGCACACAAAACTGCTAGAAGCTTGTTCCAACTAAGACACTCCGCGCAATAATTCGCTTGTACTACAGAAACTGTGTCTAATGGTCGTGCACAAAACAGTTTTGTTGTTCTAATTAAATGTCAAAGTCTTTGTGCGGTGCTGTAATGTAATATATTCGCCTGTGGCGTGAGGCTACACTGTTTGGTTTCTAAATACATGCATAACTGTAGCTATATGACTACATCTATATATTAATAGACAATGAAAAACCGTTTAGTACCATTTATGTTCTGTTTGTCAAGCAATTTTCTTCTTTATTTAGCTATTGGCGAGCTTAAGTGTTATTAATAAACACACCAACACGAAAATTATATAGGATTAATAATAATAATATCAGCCCCGTACATACACTGTTCCACTGCTGAGCAAGGGACTCTTAACAATATGAGAAGAGTTAAACCATACCAATCCACCCTTCAGTGGGCCCGGATTTGGCGGACAACCAGTATGGTTTCCGCCGCGGGCGCTCTACTATCGACGCTATTCTGCGCGTGAGGAGCCTGGCGGAGCATGCAGTGTCCCAGGGTGAGGTCGTCTTCGCGGTGTCCCTGGACATCGCGAATGCCTTTAACACCTTGCCCTGGAGTTGTATTAGGGAGGCACTTATATTTCATCAAGTGCCGACCTACCTCCGCCGCATTATCGGGGCATATTTGTCGGAAAGGGTAGTGATCTACCCGGGTCACTACGGTTGGAGTCGGCGAGAGATGTCGTGTGGTGTTCCACAGGGATCGGTTCTGGGTCCGCTCCTGTGGAACATCGGTTACGACTGGGTGCTGCGAGGTGCGCTCCTCCGTGGCGTCGACGTTATTTGTTACGCCGACGATACTCTTGTCACGGCGAGGGGTAAGTCGCACCGGGCGGCGGCCATATTGGCGACCGCTGGGGTTGCACAAGTCGTTTTTTTTTTTTTCGCTCGTTAAAATGACCACACTCCTCCTGATGGTAAGCAGTCGTGTGGTCTAAGAGCAGTGGCCTCCACACCGCCCTCATAGTAGCCGAGGCGATGTTGAAGTCTCTACTTTGACGGCCTGAGAAGGTGCGTTTTCACGCCCCGCTTAAAGGACCCAGGATTGAAGGAAGAAGGAAACACGTGCCTTGGCAGAGAATTCCATGCCTTGGTCGTTCGGCAGAGGTATGAGGACCCAAACTTGTTGGTACGCGCTCTAATCGACTCTACCGTGTAAGGATGGCATCTGAGCCCAGCACGCGTTGTTCTGGATAGGAAAGGGGAGGGCGGGATAAGGTGGAATAACTCTTCAGAGCACTCCCCGTGGTATATTCTGTAGAAACATGCCTATGAGGCAATGTCCCTACGGAGTTGCAGAGGTTCCAGTGAACTCGTGACCTCTGGATCTCCGATGATACGGACAGCCCACCGCTGTAACCGGTCGAGAGCGTCTAGCAAGTACTACGCGAAGCCATCCCAAAGATGAGATCAGTACTCCACGCAAGGGCGCACTTGTGCCTTATACAATAGGCACAATTGCCCAGGCGCGAAGAACCGCCTTACCCTGTTCAGAACTCCGTTTTCGCTAAGCTTGCTTAACGACGCTCTCGATGTAGGTTTTGGGATTAAGGGAGCGGCAAAGATCCATACCTAAGATGGAGAGGCTGTCACGTATTACCAGTGGAGTGTTCTTCAGAGAAGGGAGGGGAAGGAACGGAGACTTTTTTGTTGAGAACGCGCATGCCTGAGTCTTCTTGGTGTTGAACTCGACCAAGTTCTTGGCACCCCATTCATAGATGCGGTCCAAGGTCCGGTCAAGTTCAACGACAAGATTCTGCCTTTTCCCCTCAACCTCAGCCTGTTTGGTCCCAGGATGTCCGAGATATCGCCCATGCACGGTACTGTCGTCCGCATAACAATATATGTTGCCGAGATTCCACATATCATTGATATGCAGAAGAAAGAGCGTAGGGGATCAGACAGACCCCTGAGGCACTCCTGCAATGACCTGCACAAATTTGGAAGCGCGACTGTCGCAAAGGAGCCGAATACGACGCTTCTGCAGGAAACTTGCAATCCAGGTGCACAGTTGAGGGGGCAAGCCATAGGCCGAAAGCTTGGAAAGAAGAGACTGGTGCCAGACTCTGTCGAAAGCTTTGGCTATGTCAAGGCTGATAGCCAAAGACTCGCCGTGCTTGTCCATAGCCTCACCCCAGAGGTGCGTGACGAACGCTAGAAGATCACCCGTTGATCGTTTAGACCGAAAGCCGTATTGGCGATCATTGATCAACGATTGATCCTCCAGGTAGCGGACAATTTGGGTGTTTATAATCCGCTCGAACACCTTGGAAAGCACCGAGGTGATAGCTATGGGTCGATAGTTGCTTGGCTCGGAACGGTCCCCCTTTTTGGGCATCGGTTGAACGTTCGCCTCCTTCCAAGCCTCAGGCACAATGCCTGCGGCGTAAGACGTCCGGTATAGGCGCGTAAGTGTGGGAGACAACTCCGCTGCACATTTTTTAAGGACCATAGCTGAGATGCCGTCAGGTCCACTGGCTTTCCGAACATCAAGAGACTGCAGTATCGCACGAACGGTTCGTTGCCTAATACAAATATCAGGCATGGTGTAGCCGCAGTTGGCAATGTTAGGCGGCTGCGAACCGCAGTCATCGATTCGGGAGTTGGGCGCAAAGAGATTTGCAAGCAGATTTGCTTTCTCCTGCGGCCGATGAGCCAGTGATCCATTCGGATACCTCAGAGGGGGCAGCAAGATCTGGCAGAAGTTGGACTGCACGGCTTTGGCCAAGCGCCAATAGCTACGACTGCCCGTAGGATGCGCTATTAGTTCCTGGCCGAACCGTGCGACACGCTGGGCATCCGCTCTTAAGTATGCCCTCTTGCAGACCTTTGTGGCTTGGTTGAACGCTGCCTTCAGGTGATCCACGTTAGGGTCGTGGAGAGTGCGAGCCCTGGTCCAAGCGCGGTACGCTGTCTGTTTGCGTTCAACAGCATCAGCGCATTCACGCTCGAACCAGGGCCTTTTCCTGCCGCCGCTCGTGACATCACTGTATGGAATATAATATTCCATACCCAGGATGATTTCACCAGCGACAGCAGTAGCGCTCTCTGATGGATCCCTGTTCTCAAAGCAGCGTTGAGCCCAAGGGATGAATGCGAAGTACTGCCGCATTTCGATCCCAGTCTGCTGACGAGTAGTGCCACCGTCGTCGTCTTGCCTCCTCGGGTCGTGGGGGCGTAACAACAACAGCTGTGGCACAAACCAGACAGTGAACCAGACAGCACGAATCGACACACTGTACCGGTTCGGGTTACTTGTCAGCAGCAGATCGAGCAGAGAGGGCGCCTGACCTGCAATGTCTGGTATCCGGGTGGGCTGGAGTACCAGTTGAGACAGGTCATGCGTGAGAGCGAACGCATGGGCAGTTCGTCCCGCGTGGTCTGTTTTGGGAGAACCCAACCAGGTCTCATGGTGGGCATTAAAATCTCCCAAGAACACCAACTCAGCGTTCGGAAACCGCTCCTGCGCGTCGTCTGCCGCCTGACTCAGGTAATTGAAGAGTCGAGTTGTCTCAGCGTCTCCTGAATGGGATCGGTAGAAGCACATGTAGATTTGGCTGAAAGAGCCATGATCTACGTGTACCCAAAGAACAGAGCAGGAAGGGTCCTCTAGGCATTGTAGACGGCCACAGCAAATATCCGCCCTAACAAACAAGCATACCCCGGCTTTCGCGAGGAAACACTACTCTACCACGTAGCCGGGATATTGCAAGTAGTTCGTGTCTGCAGGACGGCGTATTTGTGTCTCCGTTAGAAAAAGCATTGCCGGCCGAGCCGTCTCCAGGTGGTAATGGACGGCATTAAGGTTAGCGTGGAGTCTTCTGATGTTAATAAACTCCACGACACAGGAAGCAGCAGTGGGGTTACGGCGATTGGCTGCTGTTGAACGACAATGCTTTGTTCGTACTGCCATAGAGTGAAAGGAAGGGGAAACGTGAAAAAAAAGAGGCGGCTGTCCTCACAGCAAAGTGGGGCAAGGCGCAGAGCAAGTTTCAGTCATATAACTGTAAGGTATGGCGATAGCCGATCCGATGGACGGAAGGACCCCCGTACCCTCCCGAAAGTGGTCGCCGGGACCCACCCTCCGGTCACCATCCGGCACGACGAGCCACCTCGAGATTATGCGCGGCATGATAAGGCAGCCAACCTAGTTGGTTAGACTCGGTTGAGCCTCTGGACTATACCGCAGGCGGCCAGCAGAGCACCGTTTCTACGGTTCTCCCTGGCCGCCGGGTCGACTCGCGCCACCCACACAATGACTCTACGGATACTCTGCAGGTCCCTCATAAGCTGCGAGAATCGTTACCTCATGCTTAGGCCTCCGGCGCTCTCATTCACCGAACGAAACACAGCAGTGAAACACTGTTGTTTCACGTCGATTTTCTGTGAGAGGGTAGTACTTCCCCGGTCGAGCCGGCCCATTCTTGCTGTAACCAGCTTGGCTCTACTACCGAAAGCTTGGCTCTACTACCGAATCATGTCAATCAATCGTGAGTCGTA
This sequence comes from Catocala sponsa, assembly GCA_963564715.1. NCBI lineage: Eukaryota > Metazoa > Arthropoda > Insecta > Lepidoptera > Erebidae > Catocala > Catocala sponsa. The sequence goes on along the minus strand of OY751345.1, from coordinate 8,856,146 downwards.
TCCGGCGATTGGGACTTGAGGTGGCCCTGTCCAAGTCCGAGGCTGTCTGTTTCCACGGTCCTCGGAAACGGCCACCTCCAGGGTCCCATATCATGATAGGAGGGGTCCACATCGCTGTCGAGCCAACCCTTAAGTATCTGGGTCTCCTGCTCGACAGCCGAAGGGACTTTGTTGCCCACTTTCGTCGATTGGCCCCCCGTATTCTGGGCGCTGCAGGCGCGCTCGCGCGTCTACTGTCCAACCTACGGAGACCAGGCACCTCCTGCCGGAGGCTCTACGAAGGGGTCGTGCGGTCCATGGCACTTTATGGAGCCCCAGTTTGGGAAGATAACCTGACGGCCCGTAACATTTCAGCGCTTCGTGCGCCTCAGCGTGCAATGGCCGTCAGGTTAATTAGAGGCTATCGCACGATCTCGTTCGAGGCAGCGAGCCTCCTCGCCGGATCGATGCCCTGGGACCTGAAAGCGGCGCTTCTGGCGTCGCTCTACCGTTGGCACCAGGAGGCGCTAGCTCGGAGCGAAGGACCACCTCCACGCGCTCTAGAGGCGGCACGGTCCGAGCTCCGCCAGGTCCTGGTGGAAGAATGGAGAAATCGACTTGTGTATCCCAGTGCCGGGCACGCCACAATCGTGGCGGTATATCCCGTGTTTGAAGAGTGGCTGGAGAGGCGGCATAGCGCCCTCACCTTCCGGCTGACACGGGTAATGACTGGCCATGGTTGTTTTGGCCGGTTCCTGTGTCGTATAGGCCGGCAAGAAACGCCCGGTTGTCACCACTGCGGCGACTGCCGCGACGTTGTTGAGGACACGGCGCTGCACACTTTGGTGGTTTGCCCCGCCTGGGCATCGCAGCGCCGTGAGTTGATCGCGGCAGTCGGATTGGTTGCCCTCTCGCTCCCGGCCGTAGTACAGTCTATGGTCCGGAGTGAGAGGTCGTGTAACGCCGTCGCCTCCTTCTGTGAGGAAGTGATTTCCATCAAGGAGGTGGCAGAGTGGGAGAGGGAGCGTTTAAACCCTCTCGCCAACCGCAGAACCGGGCGCCGGAGAGCGCGAGATGACCTCCAGCCACCCTGAGGTTTGACCTGGGGGTGGCGGGATTTATGGGCCTGCCCGCCATCCGTTCAGCACCAGGTCCGAGAGGCGGCGTGCGTGTTCCCACGCGCGCCTCTGTGTCGTGTCCGTCTCCCCTCTAGGGGGCGAGACAGTAGGGACTTTTTAAAGGTGACCATTGGGCAGGTCTTTTGTGCAGTGGCCTGCCGTTTTATACGGCGGGCCGAAACCTCAGCGGGGTCGCGACCGCATGTGAAAGTGATTCGCGCGGCCCCGCCGATAGTGGTTTGTCAAGGAACACCGTGTTAGGTTTAGTCGGTATTCCGGGAGGTCTATTTTATCGTTTTAACATCTTTCTTTTACCCCGGCGAATCCGGCATAACCCCTCCGTCCGCCCCCGCGGAGGGGTATGCGTCAATGCATTCCCAAACGTCAAAAAAAAATAAGAAAAAATAATTGCAAATCCACCACGGTGGCCTAATGGATGTTGGCACATACTCGTATCTTTGAGAACATAATGGAGAACTCTCGGACATGCAGGTTAAAGCAACCGATAATTAATTTATTAATTTATTTATTTCAAAACTATTAATCTATCATCACAGGTTCTTAACCTAATGCGATAGTATAGTAACATAACTAAAATCTAACATTTAAATCAGTAATATAATAAAATATCTAAAATCTCTTAACAATAACTTAATATCCAGTACGTAGCCTTTATGAATTCGATCAATGAACATAAAAATAGGTCGATAACTAATTAATATGCACATAACTTCAAAAAGTCAGAGATGCATCAAACTCGAGACGTTTTGAAAATTAGGTATGGTAAATAGTTGAGAAATGCGATTTAATATCTGCTTTATATATTTCTCTTGATATGCACCACATGTTCAAAAGTCGAGGGACGGATGTCCTATCACATACTGTTGCAAAAAGTTACATGAACGAGTCTAATTAGCGGACAGCAAGTGTTAAAATATTCTGACGACGGTCACCCACGTGTACAACAAACCTTTAGTTTTTGTTCTAGTTGGTATTTTCTTGCGGTTGTCAACATAAAATCTAGATATATGTATATTTTAAAGAGACTGCTCTCGCACAAGGGAATGAGAAATTTGGTGGGAGAGAAATATAAAAAAAATTCTGCATACAATTAAGGGATACAAGTTCATCTAGAGTCATAATTATTATTAATTGTGAATCATAAAAATAATTGTCCCGTGTGGAATACGAACCTAGAAAACCCAAATCGGCGAGGTTACCGCTTGCCTGCTGCGCCATCTATGCATAATCGTTTAATTTTTGCAGATCGCATTTAGCAACCTTACCTTTTTTGTCCATGTATTTCTATGCCGGGCAACGTTTCCAGACAGCGCTTTTCGGCGTCTTAAGGCAGCGCTATAATGCTTCTTACTCACGTTTGAGAGTTCGGCAACAAGTTATACCTCTGATATTGCAAACGATTACAGGCCAATAGTACCGACTTAAGATCAGGCGGGCTGTATGCTTGTTCATTTTATTAGTATATCAGTGTAGTTATCTACTCACTTTTAAATGCATTAAAGTTTATTGACCCTGAACAAATAACCAAACTGGTGACGTAAGAGCCCAGCATGCGCTATTGTCATGCCGTACCCTCGATATGCGAGACTGACTTGTATTTGACCAATTTTATTTATCTTCTTTATATCTAAAAACCAGCATCCGTATGTTTGTGTCCGCATAACTCAAAAAGTAGTCGATGAAGTGACTTGACAGTTTTACACAACGTTGTAATCTTGGTATACTAATTTTATAAAGCTGAAGAATTTGTTTGTTTGGTTGAACGCGCTAATCTCAGGAACTACTGGTTCGAATAGAAAAATCTTTAAGTTTTGGATAGGCGATTTATCGAAGAAGGCTATAGTCAATATAACATAACGCTTAGACCAATAGAACCGGAGCATCAATGAAAAATGTTTGAAAAACGGTGAAACTCTCTTATGTGAAACAAACGAAGTTGCTCGGGTCACCTAATACTATATAATAGAGTTTTTGTATACTTTTATTTCGAAGTTACAATTAGAACGCTAAATTAAAAATATCAGACTGACTCACAGAGAAACGTAGCCGGATTTAGGTGTGACTGTCTGCACAGCCAATACCGATAAAAAAGTATTCGTACAATTAAAATATGTTTAATAATCTATGTATTATATCTACATCTACACTAATATTATAGAGACAAAAGATTTTTAATTCTGTTTATAATGAATAAACTCAAAAACTACTGCACCGATTTTAATAATTCTTTTGGCACTAGAATTCTACTTTAACCAGAAGCAATATAACCTATATAACATCACGCTACGAGCTATAAGAGCAGAGCATTAACCATAAACATGGGTGAAACCGTGGGGGACTGCTAGTATCGGATAAATATAAACGATAACAGATGAGTCAGACAATAGCGGCCTGAACAAATACAAAATATATTGACTCACAACACCAAGTAACAAGTACTAACAAGGCTCTAATCAAACAATAATATTTGCTTATCTTTGAAATCCACACTCATGTTTTCATTCACTTACGTTCTGAATATTATTAATAGTTAGACAGCAAAACAGTTTAAGCGGGATTATGCTAATTGCTTCAAAATATGTTAAACTTATTTCAGTGTTTTATTGATTATCAAAACTTACCCTATGTATCAAGAACGAGAGTTAACTGACTCAGTGGTTTCGGGCCCGATTCTCAAGCCGGGCCAAAATGTTATTAGACTGTCAATAAATTCTGAGGCTTTCTGAAAAAGGACTGGAACTATGCTCGATTGACGGCAATCGGGTCGTTTAAGTGGGACCTAATGAACCTGTTGAAATGTGGATGTAATATATTATAATGTCTGCCTGCGTCTTCGAGGAAATAGTTATTGATGACCATTCTCCAGCCTCCTAACCTTGTACCAAGTCAATGGTAGTTACATCTTTTTTTTTTCATTCTTCCATTTCTGTAAACCGCTATTTCAATAATGAATACTATTCATGCTATAATGCAAAATGTCTGGAAATGACGTTCTAAATTGATTCGAGTGCGAGCACGTGCCTTAATTTGACTCGCTTCGTATTTAGTTTTTTAATCGCTATTTTAGTTCCAGGCACGTATTTTAAACAGACATATCGACAAAAAGTTGTTGCTTAAACGTGTTAAGACCACCTTTTCCTCCCAAACTTAATCTTATATCAACTTTCTGAAACTTTAGAGAAGATTTGTTTAGCTGTTACTGATTAGGTCAATATTTTTTGGTAAAACAATTTTTGCTTTTTGAATAATTTCTGTATTGCGTAAGACTTTAATATCATTCAAACAACGGATACAAAGAACACTAGACATGGCAGATTTATTTTCTATTACTTATTTTTTTATAAAAAGTCAACTCCCGCACTAGGAATAATGCCTATGTCGTAGGAGACTTCACAAAAATTCAAACAACGAACAAAAAGAACACCCAGGTTCCTTAAACCACTACGTTGTCAGTGCCTAAATTCCAATTCTAAATTTTAATTCCTCTAAAAGGTTCTGAAAACTGCTTATCGCAAGAACACAACACAAGGTTATTTGTATTGATATCTCTTAGCGTGGGAGTACTGCACCGCTAACCTACTCGTACATAACTTTCTAAACCCTGCACCGACCTCCATATACTCGACTACAGCATAAGGCACACCCATAAACCTGTTAATTCAAACTAAATAGATATAAGTAGGTACTTACAAACTCGGAGGGGCGTTGCTACAAAACTTCTCTCATTATGCCAACTGTAGGTACCCGTAAAACAAATGCACATACTCCGAACAGTTCGCCTGTTATTGCCGCTCCCAGTACAATAGTTAAATTATGCAGTTAATGTTTTTAAGCAAAAAGTTTTGTTTAAACATATGGTTAATTATCCTTTGTGGGGAAGGTATTTAGATATATGGAAAGAGCTATCGCGCTTTTTAAAGGTAAAAATGCCAGCGACAGGTTTTAGTTACAATGCCGTTTGTGTTTTGTCTTTTTTCTTTCTAAAATTATTGGGAAGAGAGGAACCAGCCATGCAACCTCGGATTGCCCTCCCCAAACATAGCAATAGAAAAAGGTTGACTACCTAACTCCTCTGGGTGGGGATAGCCACATCATGTGACGCGAGCGTACTTGCAGTGTTCCGCTTTGAACTCAAAATATGCGTCGACACGTGTTTTGTTCGGCAACGAATGAGCGAAGAGTAGCCTGAAGTGCTTGCTTTTATCACCTTTTTATTCCCCTGCTACCCTCACTATCGCTCGAATGATACAAAAGTGAATTATTTCGTGGATAGGCAAATAAATTAAACAATAGTGACGTACCTATTGAAGTTCTTTTGTTCGTTCAGCAATGTATTCTCATTCCGTTTTTTTAATCTCTTAATCTTCCAATACACTCATTTGAAAACCTATGTCCGCAAGAGACTTAACATACATACAATTAACGTACACGAAGTAACTCAGACTTGGTACAATCATTTGTTAATCAAATAAATACAGAAGCGTCCCGCGTGGGTTTGGAATCTACGACACACAGCGTGATGACGCCGACGCCGCGGGTGCCGAAAAATGTTGACATAGATATATTTTTGTTTACAAGTGTATTGTGTATTTCAATCCATTCCTTCATTACTAAGTTCCCTTTTATTCAAGAGTGTACACTTGTTTTTATGCTTGTTAGTATAATCGAGGAAAGAATCTAAAAGGTCTTACGTGAATTCAATCTCTCTCGAGACAGTATTGAGCGTAGAATTTTATTGTGTGATACTATTTTGTTAGCTTTCGTAGTTGTAAAGGATAACCGGCTTTCGTGGACAAAGCTGTGTTACATATCAAATGTATTTTTGACTTTTGATATGTAGCACATTACACTTTATAGTAGGTAACGACTTGCCTGTTCTCTTGACATTTCAAGAGAACAGGCAAGTCACTACCTGTTATAAAAACAGACACTTCCCTGATGGTAGGCAGCAGTTTGGAATAGAAATCACCATGCCGCCCTTCAACAAGCTCTGACTCTCATTAATACACATCTTCAGCCCGTTACACCCCGTCAAGATAAGAACTTTTCGTTTAGTATAGTTAATTAAGTGCATGTTAGTAATATCGTATTACGCTTACGGAAATGTTACACATTGAAATTTAACTATTTATTACGGTTTTTATTGTTCAGATTTTGCCCACGGCTTCGCTCGCGTAAATGTAGGTTAAGTTACTAACAGTACTTTTTTCTGGATAAAAGGTATCCTATGTCCTTTTCTGTTTTCTGACGACGTGTATGCGAAATTTCGTGATGAGGGGTCGAATACCACAAACTGACATTCACATCTATACTAATATTATAAAGCTGAAGAATTTGTTTGTTTGTTTGTTTGCTTGAACGCGCTAATCTCAGAAACTACTGGTCCGATTTGAAAAATTCTTTCATTGTTAGATAGCCCATTTATCGAGGAAAGCAATAGGCTATATATCATCACGCTAAGATCAATAGGAGCTGAGCACCAATGAAGAATGTTTCAAAATCGGCGGGTGTTTTTTCCTTTTGAGAGCTTCCGCTGCGTGCGCTGCGTAAACAATTAAAGTTTCGTAAAAATCATGTATGACAGAATTGTTCCCCTTTAAAAGTTCTAAAAAAAAGTCCGCGACAGCATATGTCTATCTTTTAAGGTTGGCTCACTATAACCATTTTTATGCTAACTAAATTTGTTCTAAAATAATGCATTATTTGCGAAGGTATTATTATAAACATGATATTAATCCTTATCCAAATAAATACGTTATTCATCACAAGTATTTAATTTAAAACAAAATTGCCCTGTACATCATTCGATTTCAATGAATATCTTATAAGATATCGCAGTTTTAAAATAACATCGCAGCAAAATAATTACCCATTACAGACATAGTACAAACGATGTTTCTCCTGGTTTATTCTGCGTGATTACTACTGGTTCGATTTGAAATATTCTTTTAGTGTTGGATAGCCTATTTATCGAGGAAGGCTCTAGGCTATATAACATCACGCTACGACCCACAGGGGCGGCGCAGTAACAATAAACGCGGGTGGAACCGCGGGAACATCTAGTTTATAATATTAGTTTAGTTTAAAATCGTAATAGTTTAAATAAATCCCTATAAATGAGGTAATAAATAGTTTATTTTAAAAATAAATGTTAACTAACTACGTAAGTTTGTCAGTGTTTTCATGATTATGTAAACAATGACGAACACGATAATTATATTATTGTTGAGTGATTATGAGTACAAATAAATAGAAGGACACAAAATATATTTTTCGTACCGATAGATCGTGCAAGGTTGTACAAGATCTTTTTATTTGTTATTTTCTTTATCTTGAAAATACAACTTCCGCGCTAGAAATAGTTTCTGTGTCACAGGGGACTCTACAAACATTCAAACAACGGACACAAAGAACATCAATTTTGATCAGTTAGTCTAACTAGCAAGACAGCGTGGCGGTGGCAAGGCGACCGCTTGCGTGCTACGCTATCCGAAAACATCCCGTGCGAAGCTCGGGCGGGTCGCTAGTACATATTAATTTAATGGTTTTGCAATATTATTTTGTAAATGACTAACGTGGTAATCATTCCAGAATAAATACTCATTTTGTAAATGACTAGCGTGGTAATCATTCCAGAATAAATTCTCATTTTGTAAATGACTAGCGTGGTAATCATTCCAGAATAAATACAATTTTTTCCCGTATTTCTGCTACTTAGCTTAGTGAATATTTAAGTTGTCTTTATACTCTCCATTAAACAATCTGGTTTACAATTAAAAGCCAGGCAGCCGATGTTGTCAAGTAATGTATTGTCACTTTGTTTCCACGAAAACAAACAGGAACCCTTTCAGGACAAGTTGCTATTCGGGCCAATTTAAATGATCATCGCATTGTTTTCGTAGGATTAACCGTCAAAAGGCTTACTCGGATGGTAAGAGATCGTAAACCTAATACCCGGTTCACTCGATAATGGAATATGCCCCTGGGGCATGTAGAGACGTGTTAGTAAGGTGCCTATTTGTTTGTCTACCCCAGGAGGTTTATTGTCGGGGATTTTCAAGCTGTTATCGTATTAACTGGTATATTCTATACCAGGTCAACGTTGTACGTCCTACACGTAATTGCAATGTGATTTAATAACAGCAAAGCATGAATTTCCGAACATGAGTCCCGGATTTAAATTCTATATAAGACTACCTATTGTTCACGGTAAGGCTCGCTTGGTGTATCAATAACAAATAGACTATGTTACATAGTATATATTTTTTATTTAGAAGATAACTTCCGCATTAGGAATAATTCCTCTATCGCGGGGGACTTTAGAAACATTCAACACTTGAACAGCAGACATATCGTCCGTTTATATCTTTTCTATGTCGTCAACCAATACAAATAAAATATATTTGAAAGGATTACCAGCAGTTTGGTAGCAATTAAAAAAGACATTTCTGCTTTTTTATTTCTAGTATTCTTGTCAATATTGACAGGTAAGCTAAATTTTTGTGTTGGGAATAGGTTCACGTTATATTGAGCCCTGCTATGGGGACCGCTGCTGTAGCTCCAGCAATTCAACCACTAGCAAAGCAGCGTGTAGGGTATCTGTGGTAGTTTTAATCGGTAGACTAGAATCTTCTCGGGGAGCCTAAAATATCCTCCTCGTCTCCCTGTGGCGATGACGCATATGGCGCATTTCCCCACGTAAACAAAAAAATAGGTTCACGTCGGTACGTGCAACCTATTGGAGTTTCAATTACCCCAAAACCTATCCATCCATCACATCTAACGCATAGGGCTTCCGCCACTTCAAATCATACTTATAGGTACATTATTATTTTGTCATTGGCTAAAAGTGGAAGTATAAACACTTAAGACGCATTATCACACAGTATGTGGCAGTTGACCATGAACACTTATTAAAAGGCATATTTACTTGTATATAAGATATATTAGAACAGCGTTGGCAATTAGAAAAATTTCCAAGTATAGAAATAATCGGTATTTTACAACCTAATGATCTCCTACCGACCTAATGAACCTAATGGTGTATTACATACACATTTCATCGGTTATAGTTTAAGATGCCCTCGTAAATAATAGCTTATTGCCACCTATGGACAACAGTTCTAAACTTATGGCTACTGAAATTTTACTGACCGGAAAACTCCCAGTTAAACATGGCCCAGGAATCAAAACAAGCCAGCTGTCGCATTTACTAGCGCTACACTTTCTGGAAAGAAATTCTCAATAGTAGCATAGAATTTGAAACTGTGCTCAGAAGACGGCAGTAGGCTTGCTCCCTTCTTCTCTTCTTTTCGTGTGGTTAGTGGTCAATCTGTTATCAAGAGTTGTTCAAGTCGCCCGTAGGCCTCTGACATGGCTTAACGACTGCTATCAATTTGACAACAACCGGGACCGACTTTTTACGTGCTCTCCGAAGCACGGAGACGCTCAGATGAAATACCACTAAGCATCCACCCATCTATAGACTGACCGCACCCAACATTGCTTAACCTCGCTAATCGTTTACCGATCAGTGAGTGCAACTGGCTCTGAGCACAATAGCCATAATGTCCTTATTACGTGGCACTTAAAACCATAACAGGCGAAGTGTTTAATTCGCCTCTTCCTTTTTTTTTTACTTGGTGGAATGCTGTGACGCAATTGTCCCTCCGCGGGGGCGGACGGAGGAGTTATGTCGGGCTCACCCAGGGAAAGATAGAAAGTCCCGAGTCTTAGCGAATAAACCCACCACGGAGTCCCTTCACACGGTCTATGGCCGGGGCGCGCGGGCGCAGAGATCGCTCGCGCATTCATTTGCAGTTAATTCGCCACTGCCTACTCTTTCGAGTTTACATTCGTCAGACTATGCGTGTATATCATGTGATGATATGTGTGTTGTATGAGATGACTATGTGTGTATAAATAATACACTTGTCTAAAATAATCTATTTATTTAATATATTTGATAAATAGTTTATTTTAAAGGACCGCATTATTTTAACAGAAAATAATTATATGAAACTAAATAATGTGAACGCTATATTACATATTTAGTTAAGATTTATTTTGGGACCAGAATGGCGTGCATTAGTAAAATAATACGCCCCTTTGAAATAGTGTTGTAAACATAAATACGAGTATATGCCAACTGATGCGTAAGCCCATATTTCATATAATTTCATACCTATCTCTATCTTAATAGGTATTCGACGAGACGTATAAACATTGCTCATTTGCTAAAATAGATAACATCTTCTTTGGGCAATAGAAAAGCAATGAGAAAATATAATATTTGATTTAAATATACTACTACCCAACTAATATTATAAATGCAATGTGATTGAAATTAAACTACTTTATACGGATTTTATCGCGTTATTTATTTGACACTTCATTACATAAATTATGAAAAAATGCCGTGTAAAGTAACTTAATTTCAATAAATAATTTTCGCGTAATCATAAGACAATATTATGCAAATATGAGTTTGCTTTTTTGTTACACTCTCACAACTGAACTACTCGACCGATCTTCATGAAATTTAGCAAAAAGGACAAAGGGTACCTTTTATCCAGACCAAAATACTGGACCTGAGCGAAGCCGCGATGCTTAGCAATCATTGTCAATTATAAACGAAGAAAAAGATAATCCATGAAGCAGGATTTGAATCCGCGATCTCCACAAACCGTAGCGTCGCTTTAATGTGTGTGGGGGAATAAAAGCGATCCGATTTACTAAAAATAATTGTAAATAACACACAAGACACTTTGCTGAAATAACATCTAATGGTTTTACATAGTTTTCTTACATACATTTAGGTCTTAATCTTCATTATTACTAAATATATATAATTTTAGACTGCTTTGATGGCAGAACGATAGTGTGTGCGACTGTTTTGCCTGAGGTCTAGAGTTCGATTTCGGAGCCAGGTTAAAGTTATTCGATATTTCTTTCAAAACATTCTTAGAAGCAACACGGAGTCTGGAACTCTGTCCAATGAATGACCATAAATTAGGCAACCTATTGCCGTTTACCGAACATTTTTCCCTGGCATGTAACGTATTAATAATGGGTGTTTTTTTTTAAAAAAGGTATAAAACATTTTTTTTATTGGGGATTTAAAGTCAATTCTTGCCATTTATTTTTTAAAGATTATTTCATGTAAATGTTGGCCACAACTACGTTTTAGGTGATCAATACGAGAAGTCCATAAAGATGAGAACAACATTACTGTCAATGGTGATCGCTATCGTGCAATGATTTCCAACTTTTTATTGCCCAAAATACACGAGCTGAATCTGGTTGTCATGTGGTTTCAACAAGACGGTGCCACATACCACACAGCACACGAAACCATGGACTAATTGCGCAATGAATTTGGTGAGCAATTCATCTCCCGTTTTGGACCAGTGAATTGGCTGCCTAGATCGTGCGATTTGACGCCGTTGGACTATTTTTTGTGGGGGTACGTCAAATCTCTTGTTTATGCCGATAAACTAGCATCGATTCAAGTACTAGAACATCACACGTGTTATCAGTGAGTTACCAGCCCATATGGTCGAAAAAGTAACTCAAAATTGGACTTCTCGTATGAATCACCTAAAACGTAGTCGTGGCAAACATTTACATGAAATAATCTTTAAAAAATAAATGGCAAGAATTGATTATTAATACCCGATAAAAAAATGTTATTCCAAATTTACTGTTTTTTTTTTTATTAGAAACCAAACGCTTAGAAAATCACCCATTACAATAGCTAGCAAACTGTTGATGTAATTTACGGTTGCTTACCCCTTCGTGGAAATAAGGTTGAGACTGTATATGTATGTAATTTCATGATTATACATAATTATATTACATGATAATAATAGAAGACTGTCGTTCACGATGCTATTTGACATTGTAGCAGACTATTATTATTCCTAGTCTACACAATCCATTACCATTGACCAGCTAGTCGACAGCCACTTGCCTCAGATAATAATTGTCCAGCTGGACTTAATTGCACCGTTGACAAAGAGCAAATTGCTTCAGTAACTACGATTTGCACTGCAAATACTACCGCACAGAAGCCATGGTGATTTATGTGGTCACCCAACCACAAGGCACGTAGTAGGTACTGAGATCGGTTAATCTATAAATCGATACTTATTAAGAAGCTATCGGTTTATAAAAAACTGACTTGTTTCGGTGTGTGTACCTGTGCTACAAACAATAAAATGTCGTGACATAGATACTTCGTGATCTTATGACCTTTTTTTAGGTAATGCATTTTGCTTTTTTATTTCAAGACAGGCACGCATTGATTTTCAATACGTATATCGAATATCAATCTTCTGATTGGAGTCAATTGTTAGACCAGTCATGTAATAATTGAAAACCTATTGTGTCTGGCCGCCTATGTTATGTCTCTCAATAGTTCAAGCAAAAGTTGTTGCTTAATCTCATTAGCCATATGGCCAGCAGCAGATGTCTTCTGCTATGTCCTGGCCGCTCCTCGTCGAAACCAGTTGTACGACCACGCTTAAACTCGTTGAACCAATATCTATCGGTTGTCATGGACGGGGAAGGGTCCCTATAAACAGCATCCAACTTCACTTTTATTTTATCGCATGTTTTCCCGTCCAAAAATAAAAACGAATTACGGATCGGTATTGCTCTTTTTCCATTTTATCAAGAAACACCAGACAAGAAAGATACAAAAAGCTCTCAAAAAAAAAACTTTGAAATAACCTCAAATTAAGCACAATGACATTTATTAGCGTACAGTACACATTGGCAATGTCAAATTCACTAACTAACGCCACCTATAGTCAAAAACGAGTACTTATTGATCGACCCTGGTATATTTATACAACACACAATCACAACATTCATAAGAAAAATAAAGGAAGCTAGAAAAATACGTTAGGTACATGCCAGCCATTCATGTTAACAAGGTCCTACTATGACTAACAATTTCCAGAAACCAGTTTGATTAATGCGTTCAATCGATGAGATTCCTAGTACACAACTATTTCCTACACACCAACATACTACACAGTCATGCGCCACAAAAGGAATAATAACACATAGTAGACAAACACGACGTATCAATCAGCTTTTTATTATCTCTATAATACATAGAATTTGGATAACGGTAATTTAATATTATCCCAATCTCTTTCTTGTTTTGTTCTAAACGAACTGTGTTTATTGCTAACAAAACAAGCATTGTACGCTCGCCAACTAGACTAGTGCCGTTTATTCTGTATCTACGCTACATAATTGCGCCTGCACTGTCAAGGTTCCGTCACTATTAATACCTAGTTGTTCCGCATTGGCAAACTGCGATGTTTGTTATTTTTTGCATTGGTCTGGTGGAAGGTGGATGAAAGTCTTCAAGACTTCTGACATGACGTAGATACGATACTGCCAGCAGACAAAAAATAGCAGATAGTAAATAACCAGTAGTAAAAAGTAGTAATGATGCAACAGACAAAAATAATAGGTAAGTACTTAGCTCAGCTTTACAATGAAACGATCTGTTGTGATGCTTTGTAAAAGTTACTGTGTTAATAGTAGTGTAACAGTTTCTAAATTATGTAATAAAGTGTCAAATAAACAACGCGATAAAATCTGTATATAGTAATTTAATTTCAATGAATAACATTCGGGTAAACAGAAGACAATATTACTGTAGGTATATTGTTGTAATTGCCGCCATAATTTTTCATTATTGTGCCATTAATCAATTAATTTTCTGTAATTTATTGCTAGCAATAATGACAGTCTAGAGTTTAAATTGTAAAAAATACTTTTGACATTTAGTTCACGGCGTTATTTGTGTATTTTTAATTTTAATATTTCTGAACGAATGCGGATATTTCATCAATCTTCTGTCACGAGTTTAACAAAGGAAAGGTTAGCCGTAGTACCTATTGGCAAAGGCACAAGTCGATGTTACCTATCAATTTAAATTAAACCTTTTTCTGTGTAAAAATCAACTAAACTTATTTTTGAAGATGGCTTGTTGACTGTCCCTTATTTTTGTTAAACATATTCTGAGCATGTTTAATACTGATTATAAACCTTTCGGTTCTGATGCCACTTTTCTTAATATTATGCTACTTATCACATATATGCATTGCCTTAGCTACACAACGGTAGTGAATGCGAATACTGTGCTTGAGGTAGCGGGTTCGATTTTCGTGTCGGGCAATGAATTATTAAGTTTTTCTTTCTTTCTTTCTAAAGCTGTGCTTACATGGGACACAAAACTTTAGCTGGTGAAATGGCAGCGTAACAAATCTCTGCTTACCCCTTTAGAGATATTAGCGTGAAACTGTATGTCTATTATATTATGCTATAAACTTACATCCATAATATACTTGGTACATACATCAAATCAATATTATTATGGCGTCGCCGTCGTACGACTGTCATAACGTCGGTTCAACGCAGTGCTAAAAGCGCATCTTTTTTTAATACGTTGTGAAGCTTTAACTATAAAGCAACTATAATAGTGGCCCACATGTAGCTATCAAAATATTGATAGTAGTAGTATTTAAATATTGTAGCAGACAAGTCTATGAGGGCCGAATCTAAGTATACTCTACTAATCATAACTAATATTATAAATTATAATGTGAGTTTGTTTTTTACGATTTCACGCCTTTACTACTCTACCGACTATAATAAAATTTCGCATACACATTGTCAAAGGAACAAAAAAGACAGTAGTAGACATTTCATCTAGAAAAAAGTACTGTTACTTTTTTTTTTTACCCAGGAAAATCCTTTATGGATACCCCCTCCCCCGGGGGGGGAGGGTGGTTATGTGAGACACTCCGCCCCTTAAGGGGGTCGGTATACACACTAAAAACCTGGGGTGAGCAGTCTCTCCGCCGACGGGGTGGGGCGGGATGGGGTCGCGTTAGCAATCACCATCCCGCCCCGGCGGTTGGCCCGACTGATGGTAACCGGGCCTCAGCACCTGTGGAGGGGTGGCCTTGCTCACCAAGGCCACCCCCCAGACGTGTAGGGCCGTGCAAGCCGGTACAGAGTCCCCCGACTCTGTACCAGTGACCCTACTATACAGGAGCGAGAAGGCGGGCAAATCGCCTTCTCCTCGCTCCCGTCCGTCTGCGCCGGAGAGGGTCAGCGAGGGGATTGTTCTCCCTGACCCTCTCCGCGGTCTCCTTCTGCGCCATGACAGCCTCGCAGAAGGAGACCACCGCCTGCCACAACCTCTCACTGCCGAGCATGGCGTTGATCACGCCCGGCAGGGAGAGATCCCCGCCTATTATGGCCGAAAGCGTGTGCCACTGCGGCCTCCATGCGGCACACGCCTCCAGCGTGTGGAGCGCCGTGTCTTCCGGCGCCCCACACTCATGGCAGGCCGGGATCGCCTCCCGTCTCGCGATCTGGTGCAAATACTTTCCGAAGCATCCGTGCCTGGAAGCACCTGCACCAGTCGGAAGGTCTTACTAACGTAACCTAATCTAACCTATATTTATGCGGGCGAAGCCGCGGGCAAAATCTAGTATTCTATCCTTCAAAGTAAAGAAAATTTGTAGCCTAAAGTTGTGAGTAGCTTATCAGGATAAATACTACCAATAAATACTTTAGCTGGAAGCCTGAAGCAGTATCACTATCTGTATACATCTTTAGACGGGCTGTTTTTATGGCAACCCAAAAAGCCTAATTTGTCTTCCTGATGATCGGATAGTGATCTTAGAGGTATCAATGCAAAGATGGCGTAGTGGTTTAAGTGGTCGCCTCGCCACTGCCACTACGCCGAGTGTTGTGGGTTCGAATCCCACATGGGACAAAAATTTGTGTGATCTATAAATCGTTATTCCGAGCTTATAATTATGTTCTTTATGCCCGTTGTTTGCATGTTTATAAAGTCCCCGCGATATAGGAATTATTTCTAGTGCTTTTAAATGAAATATCCTATTTCGTGGCAGAACAACGATTTTACCTTTAAGGATCCATGGGTATTATTATATTATATTATATTAGAAACCAGTGGTTAGCAAAATTATATATAAGGATTGCTTTAGATACACACGCATCATGCACATTTTTTATTTATTCGTCATCAAGTTTATGAAATCATCATAAAGGAGCTGTTAGTTTTACATACAATTTATTATGCCTCCGTAGCGCAGCGGCAGTGAATGCGACTGCTGTACATGAGGTCTCGGGTTCGAATCCTGGGTCAGGCCAACAAAATCGGATTGGGTTTTTCTGTTAAGAAATCTCAATACGAGCTCGGAGTTAGGAAGATTTGTTGTGTGTTAGTGTTAGACACCCCCGTGCCTCGGAAAGCACGTAAAGCCGTTGGTCCTACGCCTGATCTCTCTCCGTTCGTGTTGGATTATCCGTCCCATCGGATCATGAGGGTTAGAAACCAGAGAGTGCACTTGTGTTTACGTACATACATGTGCACTATAATATCTCCTGCGCAGATGGCCAGTCTCCGTTATGATTGGCCGCCGTGACCGAAAATTCGGTCTGGAGGACATTATCGCAATTCTAATTATCTTCTACCGGAAAGCAGCACTTATATTGCAAACTGACATATGTACATAGGTCTACTTGTAACAAAGAATTGAATTTTGATAAGTTGCATACAACGTTATTTTTACACTAGCTTTTGCCCACGACTTCGCTCGCCCAAATGTAGATTAGGTTATTTATAACATTACTTTTTCTAGATGAAGGGTAGCCTATATCGTTGTCTGTTCCCCTGACAACGGGCATGCGAAATTTCATGATGATTGGTCGAGTAGTTTAGGTGTGAAAATGTAACAAACAAACTCACATTCGCATTTATAATATTGTTGCTTTTGACACGAACTCGTATCAATGCTCGTACTATTTTGATTCTAAACAATCGCCAGATCTTAATGTTTTTGTATGTTATCAATGTTATCATTTTCGAGTATGAAATATTAAAATTAATACTTTGATAAATAGTACAGAATTTATCTTCATTTATTTTGTGCCATATTATTTATTTTCAGTTGTCACTGACAGTTGGGAATATTTCCAGAATTTATTTCTGTGCGATGTAGGTACGTAACAAAACAGCGCGGGTGGATTGTTCATAAACAAAATTGATAATATTTTCTATAAGGTTGACATAGTAAACGCTATGTAGAACTCTATCAATGATTAAACTGAAATTAAACTACTATTACGGATTTTAGCGCGTTGTTTATTTGACACTTTATTGCATAATTTAGAAACTGTTACACTACTATTATTAATAAACTTTACTAATTTTAAAACTAATCAAATTATTGAAAGTATTAAAACTATTTATATTTATGTTTACACTTTCCCCGACGTTTCGGTTGCTTATCAGCAGCCATGGTCACGGGGAGACTAAGATGGTAGTTGTCTCAATGTTCCAGTGTAGTTATTTCAAAGTACCCGAACATCATTTAATCATTTGTGATTCTATTTACGCAGAATGAGCTCAAAGTATCATGAAGTCTAGCTATGGTTTGCTTTTTGTTGGGTTTGACTATTTGAATTACTGGATCCCAAGCTGGTGGTACATTCCTATTCAAATTAGGATGTTTTTTGATTTCAATAGCCTCGCGAAGCATCCTTGGTAGGAATCGGTGTTCTTTAGTAGTTTAATTTTAATGAATAACATTAGCGTAAACAGAAGACAATTATAATGATTAAACTATTGCTTCTAATTGATTGTATACTAGCAGACTATTGAAATCACAATCACAAACAATTACAATTGGTCAATCCTTAGAGATTTGTAAGGACTTATTTGCATAATCTCAAATTAGACATTCATTTAGCGTTGAAAGTTACAAATTTTAGGACCAAGATGTCTACATAATTATAATCCTTTTAAAATGACCGTTGATTTTGCGACAAAACACGATTTACTTGAAATAAATCACAATCTTTTTATTGTAAATAATTGCTGTCGATACATTTTCAGACCTTCTTGGCTCTATTAGTCAGAATAAATAGTATGTATCATGCGTTAATACCAGTACGGAATTCAATGCATCTGCATAGGCACCCGCTTATGCAACTTCTGAGTAATAGACAATGAATATGCAAATACGGCGACCGACGGCGCAATTTTGTGTTCGATATTTTTCGAAAGAAAAAAAACTTTATATCTACTAACTTATATGGTAAATATTATCGATACAATTAACTTACATTTTAATCGGCGTGTATGATGATGCGTTTGAAGTTTACACAGCACACACTCACTACAAGCACCTTATGTCACGCACAACACTCGACATCGTTACGTGCACTCGCGATCACGAGAACAAACGTCACAGAGTCACGTCTGCTCACGGCGGCAGATACCACGGCACTGACTGAACTTTGCCAA
This sequence comes from Catocala sponsa, assembly GCA_963564715.1. Lineage (NCBI taxonomy): Eukaryota > Metazoa > Arthropoda > Insecta > Lepidoptera > Erebidae > Catocala > Catocala sponsa. The sequence continues at coordinate 8,837,657 of OY751345.1, read as the reverse complement.
AGCCTTGTTGCCGCTTTACAAAATCAGGGTGAGTTTTCCTTCCCTTAACCGTTCCGACGCTAAACGCTCACAACTCGACGCCGCTCTTTAAGATGAATCTTACTAATTTGCGATGCTAGAGCGAATACGAAAGTTGCATACATAAATTATACGAGTAGTTACACTTGAATATTTGACGTAACTCCTTGAGCTTAATTAAGCCAACGAGAAATGCTAAGTAAGTATGCGAGTACATTGAGAACTAAGTCAAGACTAAAGACCCAAGTTAGATAAGATATCTAAACTAGGTATAGCCATTTGAATATGTTTATGTTAATTTTTTGTTGCTTGGGTATACGGCAGTGCTAAGGCCAAGTCAAAAAGTAGTGGGTACACCAGTTTTAGACTTGACCTTGACACTGCATAGCCAAGGAAACACAACTCAAACGGTACCTACCATAAAAGTAGGGGGATCATGAATTACTATTGTGTTATGCATGTTTACTTGGCGAATTAAATAGATAGTACGGTGAAACCAGCTCGCTCCAGCATAAAGTGGAAAATCCCATTTCGTTATACTCCTGTATTAAATTAGGCTTTTTCCCTCACAAACTGGGTTCATATACCCGAGTCACCTGTATTGCAGTAACACACTAGCCAGGCTATTAAAAATAAAATAATAAAATACGCCATAATCTTTTAGGGCAGTTTATCAAAATTTTATTTAGAGATTTTTATATCCGACAACTTTTCACCTTGACATCCCGATATCAAAATACATGTACCAATTAAAAAGTATTATTATATTCTTTTGATGTTTTCAAAATCAACTGTTAGTCTTTTACAATTTTAAATCGCTCGTGAAACGTGTAATCGACGCTTCGCGTGATCAGAAGGCTGGTTCTTTTGTTGGCCCAAAGAATCAGATTGCCATACAATGCTGCCAGTATTCTGTACGTTACCTGTTGATAGCAATGCTAACGAATTACAAAAGTTTTATTTATTTATTAATATAAGTAGTAAATATAATATATTGTAAATGTCTTTCAGTAGTCAGTCATATGTAATATAGGTCAACTAATACAACATCAGTTATGCTGTGTTTACATTTTGGTACAGAATGGTGTGGCCATATTTAAAGATCAAGTGTACTTAATGAAAAGTCATTAGCAAAAGTTTACTCTTTATTATTAATAAGTTATTTTCTTGCATTACTAACTATCTTTTGCCCGCGGCTTCGCTCGCGTAAAAGTAGGTTTTATATAGGTATTGCACATTGAAATGATTACTCATTTATGTAACTCTTCATTCTCAAACTAAGTAGGACTTTTACTATGGTAATATAATCAAGACATTCTATAACATACAAATTATTCAATGTGATGTTTTAAATATATAACGCACATAGATTATAAAGCGGTTAATTTTTTTTTAAATAAACATGAAATAGTTTAATTTCAATGTACAACATTCGCGTAAACGTAAGACAATATGATATATCACTCTAAGATAATAGAAGAGCAGCGATAGCTCAGTGGAGAGACCAACAGACTGCAATGCAGAGGGTCTCGCATTCGAACCCACGTCGCGCACCTCTGACTTTCGGAAGTTATATAACTTTTCGAAATTATGTGCGTATTGATTGACAATTATCGCCTGCTCCGTGCCTCGGAGAGCACGTTAAGCCGTCGGTCCCGGCTGCCATGAACATCTATGGCAGTCGTTATTGGGAGAGTGTCGACACAAAAGATCCCACTGGGTCGAAGTGTCGCCGGTCTGCACTGACTGGCCCCCACATAAGATAAGATAAGATAATAGAAATTTGATATTACCTAGAAATGCAAATGTGAGTGTATTTGTTACGCTTTAAACCCTTAAGTATTCAATCGATCATTATGAAATTTCGTATACACGTTGTCAGAGGAGCGCAAAAGGACATAGTATACCTTTTATCAAGAAAAAATATTGTTACTAAACTAACCTAACCTTCGCGAGCGAAGCCGCGGGCAAATCCTAGTTATAACAAATATAAAATCAAAACACCAACACATGTTAAATATAAACTAGAATGCGCTGCTGATATTGTGTGTGTGTGTGTGAGTGTGTGTACGTACACGAGCTTGTGGGTGCTTGTAGTGTGCGTGTGTTTATCTAGGAATAGGTATAGGATATTAAGTATCAAAGCAGAGTTATCTATTGTGTGAGTTAATTGTGTGGATTATGAATTATATCGTAGTACCTTTGAGCGTGTCCACTCAGATGTCTGTTTATCTGGAATGTTATCTATGATATGTCGTAATCCTAACCAATATAAATGCGAATGTGAGTTTGTTTGTTACGCTTTTACGCCTCAATTGCTCAACCGATCATTATGAAATTTCACATACACATTGACAGGGTACCAGAAAAGTAGATATGATCCTTGCATCTAAAAAAAAACCTTATTACTTTTTTTTACATGGTGGAATGCATTGACACATTCCTCTCCGCGGGGGCGGGCGGAGGGGTTATGTCGGACTCATCGGGGTAAAAAAAAGATATTGAAATGATGATAATCACTTGCACATGCGGTGGCGACCCCGCCGAGGTTTCGGCCCGCCGTATAAAACGGCAGGCCACTACACGAAGAGACCTACCTTTTGGCACTTCTCACTCATAAAATCCTACTATCCCCTCCCCCCCCCCTCCCTCCCTAGAGGGGAGACGGACTCGACGCAGAGGCATTTTAGTAATCTAACCTACCTTTACGCGACCAATGCCTCCGGCACAATCTAGTATAGAATACGTTGGAATGCAGTTTATTTAATGTATTGTAAGAAATCATAAGCTACGTTATCAAATAATTACTTAAAAATATCAATGTCTTATGAACAAAATTAGTTGCCATCCCAATATTTTTTAAGACAACCTCCACTAGATTTTATTCCTGTGACACGGGTACATTACAAACATTGAAATAAGGTATAAAGGAGACCCAGACATTTCTTTGTAAATAATCTTAAAAACTACAACACTTAGACAAGATTTTACCGTTAGAAAGCTACTTTACCCAGGAGTAACATGGGCTATATATCGCCACTCTAGCGGACGGAGCCACGGGAACGGAGCAATAATATAAAAAAGACATTATAAATGTGTTTAAATAAATAAATAAATAATCATAAACGTGGTTGAAACCGTGGGTGTCCGCCATAGTTTTGAAGTAACTAGCTCAATAACCGTCTTCAGGTATTGATCTACCAATTGCAAAAAAAAAATCATATCTAACTGAAAGTTCCAGAGATAAGCGCATTCAAACAAAAACAAACAAACTCTTTATCACATTAGTCGGTATTTGTATATTAAATTGATAATTTTGCATACTATATTTGCATATCTATGTCAATACAATATATGGTCATCAATATTAGTTAACAAGGTTACATCTTACAAACATTGCTGTGAAAAACGTGTCTATAAATAAAATTGTGTGATTTCGATCGTACACAAAAATGTGGTTACTCAGCAATATTGATGGCGTCACTGATATGTATTTTACTTCCTAATTCTAATTATTCTTATAGTAGTAGTGGCACGTATTGCTGTCTCAGTCCGCGGTCGCATTCACTACCGCTGCATATGGGGTTTCGATCCGGGTCGGATCCCGGGCAAAGTGTTAATGGGTTTTGATAGGTTAGATTCGCCATGGACCCTGAACTCATAGTTGGCGGACTGTAGGAATAATACAACCATACCAACCTCTTCGGGATACAAATGGTAGGCTATGTAGGTGTTACGTAATAAGAAGCGAGTCTTTTGCTACCTACTGAGTACGTTCTAGACTGCTACTGAGAACTTTTATACAAAAAGAAAATAATATTATTAGGCAGGAATCGTACTCAAGACCTGATGCACAGCAACCTACCGAGACAGTCTTGTGAATAAATGAAATGTTCATATATTTAAACTTATCCAAATATTAAAGGATTTCACTACATATTATTAAACAAAGTCCCCGTAGTAACTCAAAAATTACTGAATGATTTTCATGCGATTTTCACCAATAGACAGAGTGTTTCATGAAGAAGGTTTAGGTGTATAATTCGTTAAGGTTTTGTACTACCCGTGCGAAGCCGAGACGGGTCGCTAGTAAATTTATAAAATAGAGTCTAGATATGTGTATACACTGGTATTATTATTTTTTTAATAAGAGGATGCATAAATGTGGACAAAGTGTTCCTAGGAAGAATCTAACAACAGTTTACTAACAACAATACATCTAATTGCCGATACGGTCGGTTGGTTTGTTTGCTTGTAGGTACAGTCACCTTCAAAAATATGTATGTAGAAAAAAAACTCATTAAAATATATTCATCCAATATGCCAAATTGTTGTATATCCTTACCTCCTTACTAATATTATAAATGCGAAAATGAGTTTGTTTGTTACGTTTTCACGCCTTAACTACTCAACCGATCAACATGAAATTTTGCATACACGTTGTCAGGGGTACAGAATAGGACATAGGGTACTTTTCATCCAAAAAAAAGAACTGTTGCAAACCTTTTTGTTTTTTTTTTTTTGGTACCCAGGAAAAATGCTTGATGCACTATCCGCCGGCTAGGGGACGGTACCGGCGGGGCGTGTGAACTGTTGCAAACCTAACCTAACCTACATTTACACGAGCGAAGCTGCGGGTGAAAACTAGTAGTTTTATATTTCTATTTCATTACTAAACAATATAGCAGCAATAGCCTAGTGGGAGGCCGTTGGACTGCCATGCAGAGGTCTCGAGTTCGATTCCAAGGCGCGCATCTCTAACATTTCGAAGATATGTGCGTATTCAATAGGAAATTATCGCTCGCTTTAACGGTGAAGGAAACGTCGTGAGAAATCCTGCATGTCTAAGAGTTCTCCAAAATGTTCTCGAAGATATGCCATCCCACACTGGGCCAACATGGTTGACTATGGTCTAATCCTTCTCACACTGAGAAAAGGCCCGTGCTATTAGTGGGAAAGTTTATTACAGTGCTGATATTATTATTATATTAAACAATGGTTGTATACAACATATTGTGGTAGGGCCATACAAACTTATGAAACATCCACATTTGTAATGTTATGATACAGATGTTTACTTATTGATAAAAGTGTTCCAGCAGCGTCCTTAGTTGCGTCCTTTGAATCGAGCTTCAAAGTATCGAGCGGGCTTGTAAAATGAAACGAGATTTACACTGGAGAAAAAAATATAACACAACATAAATCCTTTTTTTTTTCTTTTATTATTTATTTCAGGGTTTTTGTCTAAACCAGACATATTAACCCCATCATACATTTTAATATAAGTTAAATAATTTTAACATAAATGCTCTTCAGTAACAATCCTGATCGACACAAAAGATCTCACTAGGTCGAAGTGTCGCCGGTCTGCACTGACTGGCGCCCACACATACGATAACAATCCTGTTGAAACGTTTTATGAAGAATATTTTTGTGTCCGTTATTTCAACGTTTGTAAAGTCTCCCACGACACAGGAATTATGCCTAGTGCGGGAGTTGTATTTCTTGAATAAAGATTGAATATGTAATTTTAATTAACATAAATACAATACATTATTGAATTTATATTTGTATTATTATTATACTAGCTATTACCTGCGACTTCGTCCGCGTAGATTTTAACTAAAAAGTGTTTGTCTCCGCAGAACACTGTTTTTTTTCTAAAATCAAAGCAGCCTAACTTACTCCTTATAACATGAGCTATGTGCCAGTGACAGTCCCGACAAAATCGGTTCAGCCGTTTCGGAGATTAGCCGGAACAAACAGACAGACAGACAAAAATTTTAAAAATAGGTGTTTTCGTATAGGTACCTTATATACTTTCATATGCATTAGATAAAAAGCTGTTATTTTGACATTACAAACAGACACTTCAATTTTATTTATTGGTATAGATAATAATACAAATATAAAATTAATAAATATGCATTGTTTTCTATTACCATGTTTCATTTATTATAATATATTAAATTACATCATAGGTTTGGACATGTAGAAAGAATGGACGAGGAAAGACTGACTAAGAAAGTTTATAAGGCTAGTGTGAATGGAACAGTCGCAAGAGGAATACCTAGGCGAACGTTTCTCGACCAGATCGGAGGCGTCCTGGACAAAGGCCAGGTTAAGAGCTCCTTGAACCGACGGGCGTGTATGAGGAATGTGATGAAAGTGAATGAAGCCAGAGAAGTGTGTCAGGATCGTAGTAAAAGGAAATCCGTAGTCTCTGCCTACCCCTCTGGGAAACAGGCGTGAATCTATGTATGTACGTATGTATTAAATTACAATACTTATTTATAATCTAATATAATCAACATCGTCCCAGTCCTCGGCATAAATGCCACAGAACCCAAGCTATATTTAACGGAGTATATACAATATTCTGGCATATTAAACGTAGACATTTTAATGATACTGTGTATACATCTTATTAAGAGTGACTGTACCCGGCATTGCGCATGACATCGTGTTCTAGGAAAACGATTTCTTTTTCCGGTCACACATCAGTATCTCAAAGCATCAGTCGCGCGTAAAACGTTTGCCAGATTAATGTGTAATACATTTCTCCATAGTTAGTTGGACGTATGTTATCTTCACTTAGCCATTTACTCATATGACTAAGCCCCATATTTGGGCCATAGTGCGTATGTGACCGACTTAAAAGGTTACTCATACCACCTCAGCTCCGTCCAGAAAGATAGCAGACGACCGATGTTAAGCAGTACTTCCTTTATCGTTTCTAGATTGTTTAGTAGTTTCGTCCGTTGGTTGCTCACACTTTCACAATTTAATAATAATAATAATAATAATAATATTCTACCACATACACACAACACCATCTAGCCCAAACTAAGCAGAGCTTGTACTATGGATACTAGACAATGGATAAACATACATATATACTTTTTTTTTGTAAATACATACATATTATACATAGAAACACCCAGACCAAGACAAACATCCATGTTCATGCACACAAATGTTTGACTTGTGCGGGAATCGAACCCGCGACCTCAGGCGTGGCAGCCGGTTACACTAACCACTACGCCACCGAGGCCGGCAAGTTGAGAGCCGGTGTCTCCTCGGCCTCTGTGCAGTCGCTACGTAAGGGGCTATCAGTGATGCTGACGTGGCAAAGGTGTTTGTTGAGTTAGCAGTGGCATATTATACTCACTAGGTGGCGTAGGTTTTCCCTTGTGGAACGTAGCAGTTTGCGCGATAGACATTGCTCCATACTTGCGAAACCCAATCGTTACCGGGAATGCTAGTGACGGATAGTACTCACAAATGTGACCGGCCATCCTTAAACTTAGCCAAGATGACCTTAATTACCTTGACTGCACGGATGTCGTAGTGGTTTAAATGGTCGCCTCGCCACTGTCACTGCCAATGTGTTGTGGGCTCGAATCTGACGCAGGACATAACTTTGTGTAATCCACAAATGGTTTTTGTTTGACACAAATTGTTTGAATGTTTCTTAAGACCCTGCGACACAGGCATTATTCCTAGTGCGGGAGTTGACTGCCTTAAGAAAAACAAAAAAATAGCCTTATAAAAGTCATCTTGGGTATGACAGTGTAGTATTGTTGACATATAGTAGCAACCATTTATTTCGTCGTTTTCAAATTCCTCCACTTTACAAACATTCAAACGACGCATACAAAGAATACCTAGACTCGGAACAACCATTTGTGGATTACACAAAGTTTTGTCCCGCGTGAGATTCGAGCCCACAACACTTGGGGCAGTGACAGATTCGGCAAAACTATTTATGGACCACACATTTTTGTCTAGTGTGGAGAACGAACCCACAAAAATTGGCAGCCTTCACATAACTTCAAAAACAGGATAACTTTGAGACATGCAGGTTTTCCTTCACAGAGCAATAAGTATTTAATACGCATATACCTACAAAAAGTCAGAAAAGCACACCTAGATGCGGGATGCAGGTTAAAACTCAGGACCACTACGTGGCACTCCAACAGTCTTCCACTAGGATATCGTTGTGCCTGAATAATATGTATATTCATATATATGTATTTTAGCCTAATAAACAATTCTCAATATCGAATTAAGGAGAATTTCATTGTGAATGTATTTACATCAACATATTATTATGTATATTAGACTTGTACTCAAGAAACCCGAATCATTAAAACCAGAACACAATTTTATGAGCCATTATCCTAATCTACAGAGAGACAGTTTTTTACGTACATTGTTTACAAGATCAATCTTAGCAAGACAATATTTACGGAACCGACGTCATGTTTAACACGCAGTTAGTCCATTAAACGAGGATTTAATTGCCGTACTGATATTGCATGGCTGTACGTCAATTTTAATACGAATGCCAGATTAGTACCAACGTACATCTATACATTGAATTTTATAATTACAATGGATAATTTAATGCTGACATAATTGTTTTAAAAAACGAGAATGTGTGTATTCCCTTTTGTTTTAAAGATTACTAGCTTTTGGATTTTCAAATTACTAGTAGGTATTCTTGTTAAACCCTCCAGCTAAATGCTTATGTTAGGATTCGAACCCCGCGACCTCTCGATCGCAAGTCTAATTCCTTAGCGGCTAACGCTTGAATTTATACCGTTTTTACCTCTTTAAGGCCGATTTAAAGATTATTTCTAAATGCTCATCTGCTTGTATAAGAAACCCTTACACAAAATGTCATAATTATATCTATCCAGGGATTTGAACTCTACCTTGATTTCTCAGTCTGTCAATCTATGAGGCAGACAATGAGTTAACCCTTTTATATATTTAGATTATTTCTGATCTAATATTTTACTCTTGTAGCGCAATTATAAACTTTATAAAAACGCTAGAACAATTGCCAAATCTAGAATTACAATAAAATTGTAAAAAACAATGTCTGATTAAACGGTTTTAAATCAAATCAATACCAGCAAACTAAGCGAAATCTAATCAACAGTCTAAGATAATACCCCGCTGTCAAGATTTTTGCTAAATTAATCCTTGAAAGCCATTAAGCCTTTGCCATTATTTTCTTAAGACGCGTTTGGCGAACGTCGATTTTATTGGTAGACATTATCTACTCCATTAATCTGTTACTGAGTCATTGATTATTCTTCGGTCATCGCTGATAAGTCACACAATATATCTTGGGATAAGTGTGGGACCACTTTCACATTATTCTTCGGACCGACTAATGCTAATGTACTTAGCATAGAATAAGTAACACCTGTTAGCCGAAGAATTTACATAGATTTCCACTTACCAAGACTTTGACCTACCTTTTTCGGTCATACTCGATCTTATATCTCTATAATATTAATAAAGTCGTCCAGGCCGAATTTCGTCAGGCCAGTCTTCATGAACACTAATCATCTGCGCAGGAGATATTAGCGCACAAGTATGTGTTTTGCTTTTCTTAACGACGTCTCCTGCACTAGGAGTAATTCCTGTTTCTCGGAGGATTTTACGAATATATTCAAAGAACGGATACAAAGAACATCCAGACTTAAAACAACCATTTGTGGATCACACAAAGTTTTACCACGTTTGGGTTTCGAATCCAAAACACTCGGAGCAACCATAATAGCAGTGACGAGGCGACCATTTAAACCATTACACCGCATCATTTTCGTGTTTGCTGAGGCACGGGGGTGTAACTCTAATAAGCAACTTTACGTGCAACTTGTTTTCCGCATAGGTCATATATATTTTAAATATATACATCATGTAATGATTAACATGTGCTTGTAATCTGCACAAGTAGCTTGCACATGTAGCCTGTGCTTTGTAGTCGTTAAATATGTGTTTGTAAGTCCACCGCAATATACTTTATTCTTATTTAATAATCCTAACTAATATTATAAATGCGAAAATGAGTTTGTTTGTTTGTTACGCTTTCACGCCTGAACTACTCAACCGATCAACATGAAATTTTGCATACACGTTGTCAGGAGTACAGAAAAGGGCATAGGGTACCTTTCATCCAGAAAAAAAACTGTTGCAAACCTAACCTAACCTAACCTACATTTACGCGAGCGAAGCCACGGGTGAAAACTAGTAAGAAATATATTAAATTGTCTGCGCTACCTAGATAAGTTGTGTGTATGTGCCAGTATCTCGTTTTGTTTTTTCATCAACACGGCAGCAAATTTACTTCACTAATTTGAACTAAGTAGATCGTTTATTGAACATTGCAATTTCCAAGTGATAATATCCTCCTCGCTTTCAATTATCATCTTTATATATCTCTTTATTTAGCCTTTGATCGTTTATAATAACAATAAAAGTAACAGATTCATAAATAATGGTAAAGTAGAGCCAATACAGTACTCGTGCGGTAAGGGTTCCGTTTCTACCTAAACATAAATTACTATGTAATTTCTATCTCTCAAACAAAGTAAATCTTTATGTGCGAAGCGTATCAAAATTTGTTACAAAATAAAGGAGTAATTAATATTTTAAATTTGGTTTTAATTTAAGCAAAAATGAATATCTCGCGATCTCCCTCGGACAGCTGCATTTAAATAACGGTTACGTCATAGTTTGTATCATGTACCCTTTTTCTGTCATTTAATAATTACCTCTATCAACAGGTCTAAACCGCTTGTACCTTATTTATTTTTGAGTAGATTTACAAAATATATTTTAGTGTTTGGGTAATGTAATAATAAAAAAACATGGTGAGTTAACTACCCCATTGTTAACAATATGATTTTAAGGGAAACAAATAAATGTATTTACTTCATCGTCCTTTATGAGCTGTTGTATGTAGTTTAATGATACATAATTATTATAGTCTTTAGTCCAAAGACAAATTCATACTAATATTATAAATTCGAAAGTAACTCTTTTACCTTTTCACGGCTAAACCACTCAACCGATAAGGATGAAATTTGGTACAGAGATACTTTAAAACATGAACAAGGATATAGACTACTTTTTATTGATGTAGGTACCACGCGGGCAGAGAGAGCTAGTATTAATAAAAAAATCTACCTTTTTACTTTTAAAGCCTCGGAACCCTAACACCATATTGAAATAAATACAAGTATCCGTCTCGCTGCGGATATACAACATCCAATTTATAACGTGCACCGTGTATTTGAGAATATTAAAGTGCTATCGTACTAATTAACGAATGACGACGCAGTAGGCTCAATTATTATTCGAGGCAGTCTGTGGGGATACAATTAGCAACGACACAACATAATTATATTTTTAAACACACTTTTACTCGTTCATAATTATAATAATTAGTACTAACCTATACAACTCGCTTTGGTGCCGCCTCTCTGGCGCTGAGGCAGAGATTGCGCCTGCTTTGCATGAGGTTACAGGTTACTTTCCCAGGTCGAATAATCTGTTAGTGTATTTTCTATCAAGAAATTCTTAGTAGCAGTACGGCGTCTGCAATTGTGCCCGGTAGAAGGAAAAAGGCGGGATTGTTGCCATTTATTACGCCCTATTACATGGAACCACTTCAGCTTCTAATTCTCTGAGCTATGTCAATGACTTTGGCAGTGGGCTGGCCATATCGCGCGAAGAACAGACAACCGCTGGGGTAAGCGTGTTCTTGAGTGGAGACCGCGACTCGGCAAACGTAGTGTAGGACGCCCTCCGACCAGGTGGGATGACGATCTGCGAAAGACTGCAGGCAGATGCTGGATGCGGCAAGCTGAAGACAGGGCGCTATGGCGCTCTTTGGGGGAGGGCTATGTCCAGCAGTGGACTATTAAAGCCTGATGATGATGATGACATGGAACCTAAAATTATAACTGTCGAAATGTGGGTGTAGTAAGTTCTCTGACTACTCTTTCAGGAAAATAGATGTGTAGAGCGTGTAATAAAAAGGCATGGTCATTAAAAAAAAATTAAAAATGTTATACACTACACTACTGCGATTTAAATAATTCAGAAATATTTTTTTTGTTCAGATGGCGTATAGATTTTTGTTTACCTCACAATTATGCCAAGCCGAGTATTGTGTGTTCGTACCCGGCATTATACATTTGTGTGATTCCTACATAGCAGTTCCAAATCTAGGTTACACATACCGGGATAAAAGTTAGTCTAGTTAAGGGACTTAAATAGACTAACTTTTATCACGGTATGTGTGCCCGTGGAATTCACCCGGGCAAAGTCATAGGCAAAAACATGTAATCAACACAAAGTTTAAGCGCTAATACAGCTGCCATCAAAAGCAATTAATAGCAAAGTAAGAATCTTATAAACGAATATATTAATAGCTTGCTACTCTTAAACTCAATTCACTGTCTAATATGATTGATGGATTACTTTTCTTTCGCTAATGGTTACTGGAGCGTTGAATTGTATTCATAACATGTAGTGTATGGTAATAGTGTGTTCTTGCTGTGAATGGCTGAATTAAATACTTAACTGTAAACTAGCTTTTGCCTGCAACTTGGCCTGTGTGAATTCTAAGGGAGCACATAAAGAAATTAAAACTATTTTATATGTTAATCCAGGATATAATTTAGATTTTTGAAAGACGTCTCCCACGCTTTAAAAACTTTAATAATTAAATCAAGCTATTGATGTTCTATCAGCTGAAAATCACGTTTTTCAGTCTATACTGAACTGGATCCCTGTTGCACAAGCTTGCATTGTCTATGTTTAACTGTATGAGTGGGGCAAAATCTAGACATATAATACATTTGTAACTAGTCAAACTCTGTGAATACATAGAATAAGCAAAATATAGATAAATACCTACATCCAAACTCCTTAGATACGTAGTTGCGGGCAAAAGCTGTTTTATATAGTTTTAAATATACAAACTTCTTACCGAGGCGATATATACTGGATTTGATAAATCCATATTGACAGTACGACCTAACTGAGTGGTTGCGGGGAGACGAATGGCGCCCGGCGCTATCGCATACTTGCGCCTTAGATTAAATAAACGAATGTGTCAGCATGTCCCTATAATAGCATCATATGTATATTCCCCAAAGAGTTACGCCACACCACATTTCGCCAAGTAAGTTTAGGTCCTAAGTAGCAGGGAGCGAATTTATTGCCGTCTCCCGTGCATATTTGCCAACTGGGTGCAGCTATTGAAAATGTTTTTCTTTTCGAAACAAAAATCAACGTCCGCACTACGAGTAAGTCCTATGTCGTCTTTACACTCAAACTAAGGTCGCAGAGAAAACCAGGACTCAGAACAATTATTTGTGAATTGTTTCGTGTGGATATCGAACCTGCCACACTCTACGCAGTGGTAATGGCGAGGCGACCATAACGGCATCCGTGCAACCTCTATACGAAACCTCGTCATTTTTTAAATCATTTAATTTTTTTATAATACTAAGCATATTCATTTATTATTTTATTTTTTCCTCTTTCACAAAGGTAAATACTTATTATCTAATACAATACATGTTGAAAAATTAGTGTTAATATTTTTACACAATATTGGCTTTTTATATACCTTAAGAGTATTTGTATTTCATTTTGACACATGGGTTTAAGTGATACCCATGGCAAGCAGTCATTAGCAACAGTAATGGCTTACCAGAAGTTTTGTTTGCACGACTCAGAAATCTAACCCGGGACATCACGACAATATTCAACCATAGCTTAAACGTTAAATGGCGTGCCTTCTTTTATTAACCTTATCTATATAATATTGTCTTAAATTAACCTTATCTATATTATCCACATTTGAATCAATGAATACTAAATACATATTGTATTACAGATATAGCATTGCTGTCATCATCTATATTATACAGCAAATTCAACCCTTACTGCACTGTTATGAGGATAAAATTGCGATTTGCGTTGTATGTACATAATGATTTTGTTATTAGATAATATTTGTTTATGTGTCATCATATTGTGCATGTATTGTGAATGTAATGTGCATGCCAGATGGTTTATAGCGAGAGCACGATCGACTGTCGTTGCTTTTAATACATAGCCTCACGCCTATTGCCAAAGGGGTAAACAGAAATAAGATATTTCTGCTTACACCTGTGGCAATATCATCATCATCATTTCGCCAGCTACGGCGTCTCTTTTCCAGACTGCCTACGTGATGAAAATTTCCTAACAGAAAACTAAGTTATACTTTTAACTAACGGGTATAATTTTATACTTATAAAATACCTCCATCCCAAGATAAAACTATGTATGTGACATCGTAATAAAAAATAATATATTTTTTAAATAACTATCGCTAAATATTCCAAGGGACAAAGGAGGTAATTATTGCTGTTAATTTTTACAAAATATTTATTTTCTACCTTTTGCCGACCTTACTCGGGAACAGTACTTTTTTCTAGATGAATGTCCTTTTGTGTGCCTCTGACAACATGTGCTAAGGCTTGAAAGCATAACAAACAAACTCACATTAGCATTTATAATATTATTAAGGATCATAACAGACGGCAAAAACTATTTCTGGATTGCTGAGACCTTCAACTACCAAGTAGTAGCATTACAAAAATTATTCCACGTGACAAATCGCCTGACATACGTTTAAATGAATAACATACTTTTTTAAACTAATAAGAATATATTCAATCATTTAAGTTAGAAATGACAGTTCGAAATAAAGTTATGCTCGAACCACTTTCGATCAATCTATATCTATACAAATAAATAAAATTGAAGTGTCTGTTTGTAATGTCAAAATAACAGCTTTTTATCTAATGCATATGAAAGTATATAAGGTATACTATACGAAAACATATATTTTTAAAATTTTTGTTTGTCTGTCTGTCTTTTTGTTCCGGGTAATCTCCGAAACGGCTGAACCGATTTTGACGGGACTTTCACTGGCAGATAGCTGATGTTATAAGGAGTAACTTAGGCTAAATTTGATTTTAGAAAAAAAATAGGGTTCCGCGGAGACAAAGACTTTTTAGTTAAAATCTACGCAGCCGAAGTCGCCGGTAACAGCTAGTCTATACTAGTAATATTATAAAGCTGAAGAGGTTGTTTGTTTGTTTGTTTGAACGCGCTAATCTCAGGAACCACTGGTTCGAATTGTAAAATTATTTTTTTGTTGGATAGCTTATTTATCGAGGAAGATTATAGGCTATATAACATCAAGCTACGACCCACGGGGGCGGCGAAGTAATCATAAACGTGGGTGAAATCGCGGGCACATCTAGTGCATTATAAAATGTTAACTCTGTTACAGCCTTACAATACAACATGACGATACTCTTTCTCTAATAAATAAAGATAACAATAAAAATCATACTTATTTACACATGCATATACATATATATGTATAGTCTTTAGCTGCCAGTCTAGCTAGTTACTAGGTTATATTATTATTGTCTATTACGTTTACGCAAATATACATTGAAATGAGCGCGTGAAATACGAATAATAAAATTTATTTATGTAATAATAAACAACGCAATAAAATCCGTATAAAGCAGTTTAATTTCAATGTAGTTACTAAGTAACAAAAACGGACTATACAGTACGTTAACTAAGGAAAGGCGTTCCCTTAAACTGGCAATATTATGGCGTGCGTAGATCCTAAAAAAAATGTTTCCATAAAAAACAAAAAATATTTTATTTTAATAACTTCAAAAATATTCAATAAAAATTATAAACAGACACGAAAAAGAAACACTCTTTGCATACGCACAAAAGTACCAATGCAAAACGGCAACGTCGCTTTTTACTTAGTTATGAATTTTTTATTAAAATTATTTTTTTATTAGTTTTACATTTAATTTATTTTTCATGTTTATTTTTCTATGTAAATATGTTCATTTGCATCTATTAATGATGTATAATAACCCCTTTAAGGGAACGCCTTTCGTTATTTTACTTACTGTATACACGTAACGCATGTACATATATGTTTATACATCGCTTATAGATTTCAATAGTTCGAGACCACTGTGATCGAGTGCGATCCAATTTGTTTCAATATCGACTCTAACAAACCGCCAGTTACTTTAATTGACAGTTGGCACACATTGTTTCCACGAAACACGCATAGCTCTTAATCATTATTTGACCAGTATCTAGCATATACCTACTCGTACATATGTGTACTTGCTGTCCTCCGCGGTTTATCTACGTTTATGATTACTGCTACGCTCCCATGGCCCGTACCGTATAACCTATGATACTTTTATAAAAAGTAGATTTCTAATTGTGAAATAGTTGTTAAAATAGGTTCGGTAATTTCAGTGTTAACGAATACAAACAAACAAACACTTACTTTGACTGCACGGATGGCGTAGTGGTTTAAGTGGTCGCCTCGCCGCTGCCACTGCGCCGAGTGTTGTGGGTTCGAATCCCACACGGGACAAAAAATTGTGTGAACCGCAAATTATTGCTTTGAGTCTGGGTGTTATATGTATTCGTTGTTAGAATGTTTGTAAAGTCCCCCGCGATACAGGAACTATGCATAGTGCGGAAGATGTCATTTTTAAAGAAAAAAACAAAAAACCTTTTCTATTTACTATTTATAACAAATTTTACTGTATAAGTATAGATACGACAAACGAAGAATTATATTATATTTGCCAAAGATTTAGTAATACCATATTACTTAGATCGTACGAAAAGTGTCCACACTAAGAAGATAATTTTCAATATGAACGAGCGTGGTTATACTGGACAACTTAACATCCAGAATGGTGACCATATTTTGACGTAGTATGTTTTATATGCTATGATTTTAATCTTTGGTATTGCTACGATCCGTTTTACCGTGGGTGAGCCACGCTTCGGCACGAATGGGCCTGCTCGACCGGAGTGATACCACGGCTTCACAAAAACCAGCGTGAAATAGCGCTTGCGTTGTGTTTCGTCGAGTGAGTGAGGGTACCGAAGGCCCAACCCCCCACAAAGAGAGAGCAACGCACTTGTGACTCCTCTGGTGTTGCGGTTGTCCATGGGCGGCGGTAATCGCTTACCATCAGGCGATCCGTCTGCTCGTTTGCCTCCTATACCATAAAAACATACGAATAAAATTATTTTTATATGATGAATACAGTAATTTATTGTTGCCTAATATAGCCTTTGCTGCATATTGTTTTGTTGTCAATTAATCGAACTGAGGCTTTGAATACAAAGGGATATAATATATTTCCAAACATTCAATGTACCACAGTCATGCAAGAAAGAATTATAAATAACTTAAACTCAGCCGTGAGTTACGCATTGCCAGAAATAAACTGTTTTGTTAATCTTTATACATCCGAATTGTTGCCCCAAACTATTTTAAGATGATTGATAATAAAAGAACTAATTGATATTTTAATAGTTTATTGACTGATAGGTATTTAAATATTGATAATAATGAGTACGCGTCTACCGTGAAATAGGCGAAAACGTGAACTAACGAAATAATGAATAAAATGACGCGTACTGACGCATGACCTACATAATATTGATGACTATGAAATATGTATGTACGGTTGCACCGTACACGAATTATTACCGAATTACTTTATACATCGGCAACAGCATCAGACGGATAACAGTCAGACGGCTAAAAAAAATTGTGTAACACTTTATTTGAGTCTAGAATAATAATGTGATTGTGTCTATTCCTTTTTTACATGTTGATTTTATATGTCTACTTCTACTGCTTATACTTATTTATTCTATACTAGCTTTTGCGCGCGGCTCCGTTCACGTGGTACCTACATAAATAAAAAGTAGCCTATGTCCTTCTCCAGGTTTTAAACTATATCTGTACCAAATTTCATCTAAATCGGTTGAGTGGTTTAGCCGTGAAAAGGTAACAGACAGACAGATAGAAAGAGTTACTTTCGAATTTATAATATCAGTAAGGATTATAAATATTATAAAATTATAAAATATTATAAAATTATAAATTATAAATAATAAATTATGAATTATAAATTATAACTTATAAATTATAATTATAATATATTATAATTATATATTAAGTATATAGTAAGGATAAGGATTTGTGAAAACTTTTAATTGGCCTTCTTTCCTTGTATCAACTCTGTCTATAATATTAATTTAGCTGTAAGTTTTCCTAAATTATAAAATGCTATTGGCGATTTATTTTGTGGCAAAAAATGGCAGTTAGGGACTAGCTCCACGTCACGAAGAACAAGCAATGAAACGAAGGTAACGAAAGACACTTGAATCTTTATGTGTGAGAATCGAAGCCACAATACTCGGCGTGTGCGTGGTGTTTAGCTGCGAGGAAGCTAAGCTACGCCACACATGCAGTAAAATTCTCACTTTAGTTTTAGGGAATCTCTTTTCGTGCACAGAAGCACACAGTTAAAATTTTTATTAATACGCAGGCAAGCCCAATAATGCGCGTGCAACAACTGTCAATCATGGTAGCTCTTGTGTAGTGAAAGGGACATATACGATGCGTCGGCTTAGTGTAAAATTTGGTGCGAATCTTATCTCTGTCCGTTTGATATGAATACCCATTACATAAACCTCGTGATTTGGTAACGATAAAATTTTGAATATAATTTTCTATGTACGTATATTTAAAACCCATGTAGTAAATACGATGCTAAAGTATTAAATATGCAAATCTCTAGTTTAATTTTAGTTCTTTATATCCTAATCCTAACTAATAATAGAAGCGAATCTAAGTTAATTTGTTTGTTTGTTACGATTTCTCGCCTTAACTACTCGACCGAACATCATTAAATTTCTTATGTTGTCAGGGTTACAGAAAATGACATAGGGTAGGCTTTCATCCAGAAGATCTAGTTAAGTTAATATAATTATAGGTACCTGTGATTCAAAAACAATTACGTTCAAATAAAGTATTACCATTTTATGAAAACCGAATGCTGTATGGTAAAACTTCTCTTAATCTATAATATTATTTGAATTTGTTTATCGTCATGCTTAAACGAATATTAACACTCAAGCCTTTAAAAAGATAGCCTTGGCTTTTTTATTATGTAAGTAAACAGCCATATCAATGAATAAAAAAGGCCCAAGTGACATTTTTTCTTAGTGTTTGATTTGTTGCTGTCATCAGTAATTTCGACACACAGTTTTTCGTACAAAATTTACGCTTGTGTGACCTTGCACGGGGTAAGAGCCACGTTCGGGGGCCCATCAAATAATTTGTCTGTATACTCTCTGAGAATATCTTCTTTATTTCAATCGTTTTTAATCTAGAGATGAAATAAGTCTATCAAATAGAAAAAAATTGTACAAGTATTTTATTGTCTTTTAAAAAGTAAATTCTATTTTGTTACTTATGATCAATAATTTTGATTCATATTTTATCTATCTTGTTTATAATCATTTAGATCAAGTATATCTAACGTGTGGTTCTAGCAACAAGCTCACTTCCACACAAACTCTGAGTTTGAATTACTAGAAATTATATTAAGTACGAATAATTTAATCTAGTAGTAAACACTCCTACAGGTGAGTAGCTACCCAACTTAACATTGCATTCAAAATGCCTTGTGTCGTACTACTACTACTAAGCACCAATACGTACCGAAGTATTTACAATTACCTACCGGACCCGACATTTATTGTCTTACCCAAACCTTGGCTTTCAAACCTAAACACGGGCTGTAAGAGATGTTTAGAAGCAGTTCGGTGATATACCAACGAGCAAAGAATAATAAATATGCTAAGACAATTTTTTTTTCTAAGACTACTCTTACTACTCTACTCCCGCACTATACAGCAAAATTTCAGTGTCGCGGGGGACTGTACGAACATTCAAACTATGGACAGAAATATAATAATAATTTTCTACCACATATACACAACACCATCTAGCCCAACCTAAACAGAGCTTGTACTATGGGTATTAGACAATGGATAAATATACATATATACTTTTTTTTTGTAAATACATACATATTATACATAGAAACATCCAGACCAAGACAAACATCCATTTTCATGCACACACATGTTTGACTTGTGCGGGAATCGAACCCGCGACCTCAGGCGTGGCAGTCGGTAACACTAACCACTACGCCATCGAGGCCTTAATGTTGGATGGTTATAATAATAATAATAATATTTATTTGCATCAAAAATGGTATATAAAGATGTTACAATTGTGAAATAAGTTACACATGTTTAGCTTAAAATAGCACGCAATACATTTAACACATAGTCTGGTAAACACAAAATAAATGTATTTTAAATAATCTAGTATTTAACCCTTTTAAGTGACAAGGTATCTTATTAAATATGCGTACACACATCACTAGACGGCTTTTATTATATTTAGTCAACCTTGCAACATCACTAAGCATAAGTGGGGGTCTCGTCTACTCCTTGGATTTATCTCGTCTGCTGTCTTAAATAATTCTTTATATTTCCTTGCAAAATTACAAATTTCATAAATGTAGAGAGACGGTAGCGGTAGCAAACCAAGCTCTTTAAACTTCGAACGACACGATTCATCGTGTTGTATTCCACACATGGCTCTAATACATGTTTTTTTTTCCACAAATACTCTGTTTTGATCAGTACTATTACCCCACATAATAAGTCCGTAGCGTATCTAATAGTGACCCTACATATGCGTGGTTACCTATATTTATAATAATATTATAAAGAGGAAAGATTTAATTTTTGTTTGTTAGTAAGGCTTTAACTCAAAAACTACTCAACTGATTTTCTTATTTAAAAATAGTGCTGTAACTGACATAACCAAACTAACTTTTACGCGAGCGAAGCGGCGGGCATAAGCTGGTATGGCATAATAAATAGCTACGCTACGGCGGCCAACCGCGATGAAACCGCGTAAAGCGGTTGGACCGCTCAGACGAACCGCCCCGGCGCGCGGTTAACCGCTAGTGCGTTTAAGCCCTTAGTAAGAGAACAATACTAGACAACGGATATACTAACGGTATAAATACTTATTTATATAGGTAAAAATAGCAATTTATTTCCCGCCATTTCGACGTTCATATCTATCTTTAAATACTTACCAACGCGATTAGGACCCGTCTAATAATGTATTAAATGTTATTAGTGATAGTAACATTTTAATCTTACACCATCATATCTTAACCCAATTGAACAATTTGTTGTTAACATAAGTTTGACATCCTCTAAACCAAATCCGATTATTTGACAACATAAACAGTAAATATTTTCCCTCCATCCCAATGAACAAAGAGACAAAATTATTATGAATAAGGCTGACAAGAACAGCTGACAATATTGTAAATAATTTAATTTCGCGCCAGTTCCTTCCTCCTACACCGGTAAGTAAAAAAATATGTATATATTGTAATTTTGAACCAAGCAAGATATACACGAGATAAAAAATCTAACGAATATTTAGTAAATTTTTTATTGTACCATTTTCTATTTATATATTTATGGACGTTTAAGAAAATCTTGTAATATCTATGCCATATTGGTACTTAAACATAATCAATTGACTGGACGTCGCAATGGTTTCAGTGATTGCTTCGTCATGCATCGAACGTTGTGGATTCGATATTCCATATAGGACTAAAGTTGAGTATACCTCAAATTATTGTTCTAAGTCTATGCGTTCTTTGAACGACTGTAAAATAATTCGCGTCACAAGAATTATTCCTAGTATGGGAGATGTGCCACCATAAACTCAAATACTCAAGTTTAATCTTTTGATAAGATTTAAGAAACCTCATTCTCAAATTGTAAGTAACAATTCTAAAGACTGCATTTGAACAAAAATTTACAATATTTCCAAAAATAAACTCTATGCTGATAAAATTTTTTGATCAATGATTTGCATATAAATATTATATATTTCAATTTATTTTCTTAAGGATAGTAATAACCAAGATGTAGAAGTTTTATAAAAATAACACCTTTTGAGAGCAATGTAAAAAATAAATAACGTGAAATACTCCTAAAGAATCGTGCATGTCCACAAAATGATGAACACCGCTGAAATAGGATCGTATATGTTATTTGTAATCAATATTTGCAGATCTCTAAAATCTGTGTTATTTGGCTAACTAGCTTAGAAAGGCTTTATGAAAAGACAATTTGTTGTTTATAATCAATCCAATCAATACCAAATATTTCAGATTTTCCTAAACACAAAACAATGAGTACGGCAAAAAAGATATAAGAATACGTACCTACTCAAATATTAAAGAAATATTTTAGTATGTGCAATGAGATACTCTTGTATAGTATACACTTGGCCTAGTAATCCTACTATAAACGTTAACCCGCTCATTCGGACCGGTTTGTAATAAAAAGTCCAAAAAAACTTTTTTCATTCGCAATAAAGTTGAAAAAGTATTATCAAAAACTGTGCCAAATATTGAGTTGATAGCAATACTATTTACTAAAATAAGCAGTTGTAACAGACGAACTCATTTCATTTTTAGAGTTCTAAAAAACTCTTATACAACAGCTTTGTCCGTCCGTCTGTCTGTTATACAACTTTCAACTCAAGAACCGTAAGAGCTAGAGACTCCCGGTCAACGCCATTCGACTCAGCATAGTCGATATACCCTTGAAATTACTATGACCTTTGACCTCTGACCTCAAGGTCACGTGGTAGCACGTGACCTTTGCATATTACTTGAACCATTTTTTCGAACTCTAAGATTTGCGGCAATTCATTATCGTTTCTCACTTGTTGTTATTGTATCCTAAAAATAGATACATGTCGCCCATGATAATATAATGTCATTTGGAAAATATATGCACAATAACTGTCACAACCAATTGCGAATCACAAAAAAAGAATCTGTTTTGGGATTTAAAGCAAAACACAAAGTCTTATATCCAGAGTCACTGGGGTGCACAAGTCGATTTCTCCATTCTTCCACCAGGACCTGGCGGAGTTCAGACCGTGCCGCCTCTAAAGCGGGAAGAGCTGTTCCTTCGCCCCGAGCTAGCACTTCCTGGTGCCAACGGTAGTTATCCTAACAATCCTAATCCTAACTATCTTAACTTCCTAAGTTTCCTAACTAATATTATAAATACGAATGTGAGTTTGTCTGTTTGTTTCTTACACTTTAATGCCTTAATTATTCGACCGATCATCATGAAATTTCGCATCCTCATTGTCAGTGCTATAGAAAGGGACATAGGGTACCTTTTATCCACAAAAAGTACAGTTACTAACTTAACCTAACCTATATTCAAGCAAGCGAAGCCGCGGGCAAAAAAGTACATAGTACAAGCCAGAGATATACGCAACTGAACCCGATCACAAACGGCAAATGTCCATCAATAAAATTATGAGAGAAGTGACGAAATTATACGACGAACAGTAATAAACGTAGGAGCAAAATTGCGCCGCATTTACACCGAAACGTAACATTCAGTTGTGATTATCACACAGGCATTTAAAATAAATTGTTCTATATTGTATCGACAAATATGATTGTCAAGATGGTTATTACTTAATCACGGGTAAACCTTTAAAAGGATTTTGATGAAACTTGGCTCACAGATCGAACATGCGCTGGATTGAAACAGGATCTTTTACTGCCGATTTTTCTTTCAGCATGCTTGCTCGTAGTAAAAACACTCTAAATCGCGAATCTTAGAAGCTATTCGGCTACAATATAATTATTTTGCATAGCTTCTGAATGGCATCTGAATTTCAAATCTCAAACAACTTACATCACGGTATGACTGAAAGCCGATATTTCGTACACGGCTCACGTACAACCGGGGTTAAGGGACGTGAACCAATATCAGAATCCATCCACTATTCACACGACTGCGGGCGGCGTCCCACTCGTCAATACTTTGATAAAAAAATTATAAGATATAGATTTCTCAAACTACATTATGACATTACGCTTGTATTTCCCTGAAGGGTTGGGCAGAGATGCATTGCCTTTCGTCGTCCGGCAAGGTCGCAATCGCATGTGTGAGAACGATCCGCGCGACTCTAGTTACGTCGAGGAACACCGTGGTAGGTTTAGTCGGTAAGACCGGGACGTTGTCATCTTTCCCCGGGTGAGTCCGATATAACCTCTCCGTCGCCCCGCGGAGAGGTACGCGTCAATGCGACAAAACGTAAAAAAAACGTTGCCTTTCTTCGTGATTAGTTAAACTACCAGTTATAATCTGTGTCATCGCTGAGAGGGTACTGCGCCACTTTGATACATTTTCGTCTGACTACACAAAAAATTATGTCACTAGATAATAACGATTTTCCAACCTGTCTTTCTTGATATATATATATATATATAACGGATTAGTTCCAAAATTATATTACTTTGATTTGACAAAATTTAAAGTGATACATACATATGCACTATTCGATCTGCTTAAGTACTTCAAAACGATTATTTAGATCCTTTAAGCGCAATAGTTTTGATTATACTCCATCATACGGAATAGGTATCTAAAATATAATATTAATAATACATATAATCGCATTTATTGTATGTTGTTTACAATTCCAACTTAAGTAATTGTAAATTATGTCACAAAGCAAATAAATGTTCAGTTGTTCAATTATTGCATACCTAATACACCTTTCTTATGTTCTTATTTATCAAATTACATAGCCGTATACCGTGTAGAAGAGAGCTCACGAAAACGTTTTTTGCTTTACATGATTTCTAACAAAGGCCTTTCATAACTCCCACCCAAAACCTCTTGAGTAAGTACAAAAGGAACGCAAACAATACAAATGTATTTTCTTATACCTCAAAGATGAGGGAGCGTTATAAATTAAAAATGCACGTCATTTAGAACAATCCTTTCAACAAAGATTGCTCCGCATCATGCGAAGATAATTTTATAAAGTTGTAAAGCGGTGATCATAGAACCTCCCTTTGATAATACCGCTGTTACAAACACAAAAAAGTATTCGTGCTAATATTTTCTGCTGTTTTGAACAGTGAACATGATTCAAGGGGATTAAAAAAAGAATTACGTGCATTCTTTATTATATTCTCAATATCATGCTATGATAATTTCATAGAGTTGTAAAGAAAGTGAAAAGGCTGTGAACCCCTTCCCTTATATTTGAAGTATTACAAGCAAAAGGATTATTATTTTTTAAAGGGAGAGTTAAGGGATAAAGTTATGAAAGACGAAAATTGTAAAATTTTTAATGATCATTAAATTTCGTCCGCTAAGAACTGTAAATTACTTAGGAGTAGTTTTTGCCCGCGGTTTCGCTCGCGTTAATCTACATTTTGTCAATAAATTTCAACCCTTGGGGAATAGTTAGAATAGAATACTTTTTCAGAATGAAAGGTATCCTATGTCCTTTACTGTATCCCCAACAACATGTATGCGACATTTCATGTTGATCGGTCGAGTAGTTAAGGCGTGAAAGCGTAACAAACAAACTAACTAACCCTCACTCTCATATTTAATAAGTATTAGTTAGGATTTAGGCTTACCCGATCATAGTACCACCTGGTTTTAGACTACTAAAAACTCCTCTTGTTTACTAAAAAAGGAGTTTGGCTGTGAGGAAAGATAAAAGAGCCCGTTATAAATTTTAAAACATGATAATACTTGTGTAGTTATGTAATCTTACTACCCAATGCCTTAGGGATAAACAGACGTGTATATACGCACTTTGTAATAAAATTATAATTCGCGATAGATACCACTAGCTGAGAATATAATTTACTGATAAGAAAGAATAATTTTTTCACTGTAGCAGGTTTTGGTATAAAAAGCGGGCTGTATGCGTGCTTCTCACGACCATAATTCACCCTCAAGGAAAAAGGAATTACACGACGCACAATCTCTTCACACACATAGAGTGCTTACGTCGCAGG
The DNA here is from genome assembly GCA_963564715.1 of Catocala sponsa. Lineage (NCBI taxonomy): Eukaryota > Metazoa > Arthropoda > Insecta > Lepidoptera > Erebidae > Catocala > Catocala sponsa. The sequence goes on along the minus strand of OY751345.1, from coordinate 8,811,930 downwards.
AAGGGAAAGTATAAGAATTTCCAGTTTATTTTCAGGCGTAAAGATAAACCTGCCTCGCAAATGTGAAATATATATGACGCTGATGGCGTTTAAAATAAGTAGGCAAGTGTAGCTGTAGGCAATCTACACGACTAAATACATGACTATCCTGAAATCCTATCTAATATTAATAAGTAGGCAAGTGTAGCTGTAGGCAATCTACGCGACTAAATACATGACTATCCTAATAACCTATCTAATATTATAAATGCGAATGTGAATTTGTTGGTTACGCTTTTACGACTTACTATTCGACTGATGATCATTTAATTTGGCATACACGTTGTCAGGGGTGGAGTCTCGTTTCGGTATTCGAGCGAGGTAGACGTGAGAACCTTTCGTCTCGCGTTGGTATTACGTCGACTTTGTTTACGTATTGCGCGCGCGCAATCGTCGCGCTCGGCCGTACCCCAGGTACCGGCTACCTGCGAGCGGCGGCCGGCAGATTCACTTATTTATATAAATGGATCCTATAACCATTCATTTAGAAGACGGATATACAGTAGTTATGGATGAAGATCAGAGGCCGGAATTAGGGAGCGAACAGGACTGTATATCAGACGAAGAAACGGAAGTCCTTCAAGAGGAGAATGTAGTTAGTATAGATGGAGGAAAAGGATTAAAAGTAAGCAAAGCGGGGAAAAGAGAACTAGAGGAAGATGGTGAATGGAAAGTAGTATCAAGAAAGGAGAAAATAATGAAAACAGATAAAATTGAGATATATTTATCGAGTAACGAAAAGCTACCGAAACAATTCGCATTGGCTAAATTATTTTGTTCCAATAATATTATTAACATAGATAGTGTTAAATACATCAACCCATTCAGAGTACAGTTAGCTGTCATAAATGAGGAAAGCGCGGTTAAAGTCGAGAAGTGTCAGGCTTTGTTAGAGAAGGGTTGGAGGATCCAGAGAGCCTTGGAAAAGAGTATGTCCTACGGTGTCATCAAAGATATAGATATTGATATACCGGATAAGGATATATTGGACAGTATGACATGTGAACCCCGGCGGAAATAGTATCAATTCATCGTCTTAAGCGGCGGGATCGAGAGGGAGAAGGCTGGGTGACAAGTGAGGCTGTGAGAATTGCCTTCCGAGGCTCTTTTGTGCCTCCTTACATAAGTATCGACGGCCTCAGAATTAAAGTCCATTCATACATCCATCCAGTGACGCAGTGTTCAAGATGTTGGAAGTATGGCCATATGACGAGACATTGCCCAGCAAAAAATATAGTTTGTCCAAAATGTGGTGCCAAACACGCAAACTGCGACACACAGACATACAAATGTGTTAATTGTAATGGCAGCCATATGGCAATATTAAAAACAGCTTGTCCTATATTTCTGAAGGAAAAACGCCTGCGTGAAATCATGGCGGAGTATAATTGTACCTATCGTAAAGCACTAGAAATATATGTCCCGCCGTCACCACCGCCTTCGAGTATGAAGGACGTAGATACTGCACCACAGCCACTGCCCTCAACCTCTTACGGTTGCGTTTCGGAACAACACCAAGTGCCAGATTTGGGTTATACTCCCCTATATTCAGAAATTCTTAGAACCGCGGTAAATATACACAGAGAGGCCCGTAACAGTGCTACCAAAATATCATCGACAAAACCCGTTCGACAAAGAAAAGAGGGCGATATGCCAGAATTCGCAGCTCCCACCGCATCGGTAACATCTCGGGACAGGGAAGAGACAGAGCAGACGCCTCGTGAGGAACAGCCAAAGAAATCAGTGCACTTTGAGGAACTGATAAGTAGACTTAGAGAAATTATATTCTTAAAGGGAACGGGGGTAGAATCAAAGTTGAATGCAGTAATTAAGTGTTGTTTAGAATGGCTTATTTTAGTAGTGGTAGATTATGTTTCAGAATGGCCCTTACTTAAGATTATCGTAGATTATTTCTGTAATTACGGATATGGATAACGGCCACAAAAATATTAAATTAAATCTATGCCAATGGAATGCCCAAAGTATTAAACCAAAAAAGTTGTTATTCGAACAGTTGTTAGCACAGGAGAAGGTCCACATCGCCTGCCTCAGTGAGACATGGATGGAAACCGACAGTGTATTCAAAATCAATAATTACAATATTTACCGGCGCGACAGATATGATTCATACGGAGGCGTGGCTATCTTGACGCACAATACGATTAAGACTCAGATTGTTGCGTTACAGCTCAGTAACCCAGGTATTGAGGTTGTATGTGTACGTGTGTTAGACTGCCCGCTAATTAACTATGTCATGTCCGTCTATTGTCCATCAAATATTCATACCTCACAAAATGATTGGGACGAAATATTCATAAAATTTACTGAGAAAACTATAATCTTGGGGGATTTTAACGCGCACCATTTGTCTTGGTCGTATAAAACAGAGCAAAGGGGCAATCAAGTCTTCGATTCTGTTTTAAACAGTAACTTCGTGGTATTGAATAACGGCGCGCCAACACGTATGAGACTAGTGAATGACTATTTACAAAAATCCTCCCCAGATATTTCACTATGCACATCAGATATTTGTTTTGGTTTCAGTTGGCATGTTTTAAACGAGTCATTAGGCAGTGACCATTTACTCATTAAACTATCCTCTTTATATCGTGGTAATAATGCACCAATATGTAAACTTAACTATAAACGCGCCGACTGGCGTTCCTATACAGAATGTTTGAATAAATTGTTCGGAAATTATACATTCACGGACGATATTCAAAAACTTTATGATGTTTTCATTGATTATATAAATATATCAGCTCATTTAAATATTCCTCTTATTAGAATTAACCAAAATCCTTCGTCTAAATTTATACCTAAACCGTGGTGGAACACAGACTTGTCAAAGGTTGTGGCGGAAAGAAGACGTGCATTATCAATATTTAGAAGTAATCCCACTCCTAGTAATCTAATAGTACTTAAAAACAAAATTGCTAAATCGCAGAGGGAAATACGTCGTGCTCGGAACGCTCATTGGCATAGTTTCTGTTCTTCTTTCGATGAATCTATCTCTTCTGCAGAACTATGGCGCAAAATGAGTTGGATCAAGGGCTACAGGTGTACGAGACAAGATATAGACCACGGAAAAGCCGATAAACTCCTTCATTCCTTGTCTCCTGATTATGTTGTGCCAAATCAACCCCATTTTTCATCGTTTTGCCCAAAGTTAGAAATAGAAATCTCCATTCAGGAGCTAGATAGATGTATTATACATAAGGATACATCTCCTGGATGTGATGACATAACCTACAAAATGATCCAATTCCTTCCTGAAAACGGCAAACACATTTTACTATTTCTATATAATAAATTTCTTTTAACCGGCTATGTCCCTGTGCAGTGGCGAGATATCCTTATTGCACCTATTCCTAAACCCGGACGAGATCTGAGTAACATAAACTCTTTTAGACCAATTTCTATGATGTCATGCCTATGTAAGGTTTTTCATTCTATTCTAAATATGAGGTTAGAATGGTACTTAGAGAAAAGATGTAGTTTCTCACCGAATGTCATTGGATTCCGTAAAGGCAAATCATGTCTGGATGGTCTGGCACAATTAGTAACTACAATTCAAATTGGATTTTCTCAAAATATGTCTACCATAGGGTGTTTTTTGGATATTGACAACGCCTATAATAATGTTGATATTGTTTCGTTAGTATTAACTTTAGACCATCTAAATATCGGATCAAAATTTTGTATTTACATTTGGAATTTTTTAAAAGAAAGATATCTTAAAATTAAAATAGGATCAAAATTCATTAGTAGGTCAACTTGTAAGGGCTTAGCACAAGGAGACCCTCTCTCACCTTTATTATTTAATATTGCTACTATTAATATTTGTAGATATATAGAACGTGATGTGTTCATCTCACAGTACGCCGATGACTTCGTTATATATCATACCTATAGCAATGTTACAGCAGGCTGCCACAAATTACAAAAATCTTTAAGCACTATACAGAAATTACTATCAAATTTAGGTCTGGAACTTTCAGCGAGCAAAAGTCAAGTGTGTTTATTTACGCGTAAACGTTTTAGGGATCGGATTAATCTCAAAATTAACGATATTGACTTACAGGTAAAAGATGCAGTCAAATATTTAGGCGTTTGGTTAGACAAAAGTTTAAGATGGACTAAACATATAGGAGAAATACATTACAAGATACTCAAATATATAAATATTTTTAAAGTTTTAGCGGGATCTGGTTGGGGTGTTCACCCAATTCATTTAAGAAAATTATATATCTCATTAATTCGGAGCCGAATGGATTACGCTAGTATAATCTATGATAACAGTTGTGCGACTTCTTTATCTAAATTGACTACCGTACAAAACCAGTGTATGCGACTTATAGGCGGGTATATTAAAAGCACGCCTATACACGTTATGGAGTCAGAATTGTTACTACCGCCACTTCATATTAGACGACGATATTTGTCATATAAGTACCTTTTGAGATTAAAATTCCTTCATCAAAACTCTTTAATAGATGAGTTAAGCAATCTTTCATTATTGGTTCGACAAAGTGGGTATTGGAGACATAGAAAAAAACCTTTGTTAATCGTCATTCATGATGAGTTTAATTCAGATCAAGGAACGACTGCCATGAATATGTTTTCTCTGGATGTTTGGGTAGGCTATGTGGACTTATCAAATGTTGTATTTACAAACATAGATGCTATAGATAGACCTAAAAGAAACTATCATCGTAATATGTTAAAAATTCTCTGTGAACAGTTTATGACTTATAAATATGGGCATTTTTATAAAATATTCTCTGATGGGTCGAGAACAGCGGATGGTGTTGGAGCAGCTCTGTTGGACGTACAATCAGGTCACTTTGTTAAGCTTTGTATGGACGCGAGGATATCTATTATGCATGCCGAGCTCCTGGCTATATTAGAAGCACTATCATATGTACAAAGTACGATTGCAAAAAATGTCGTCATATTCACAGACTCCCGTAGTGCACTTCAACACCTACAAAGATGTAATCATTCTAGCTTTTGGGGCATGCCAGTGGCTTATTTAATTATAAGTAATATTTTAAGTCTTAAAAGGCAAAATATAAATGTTGTCCTTCAGTGGATACCGTCTCACATGGGTATTACTGCAAATGAAAAGGTAGATCAATATGCAAAAGAAGCAACTTATTCGGGCATTCCAACGGACTACTTACCTTATTTTGCAGACATACTTTGTGAGGCTAGACAAAGTTGTTACAAAATATGGTCTGAATATTTTAATGAGAGATCATTAACCAAAGGCATCTGGTACAAGGTCATACAGCCTATCCTACCGCGCTCACTTTGGTTTGACTACTCTGATATGAGAAGACATACTATAGTAACAGCTTTGAGACTTCGCTCCGGACACTTCCCCCTAAATAAGTTTGCTTACATGATGCGCAAAGTGGAGTCTCCGAATTGCAGCACATGTAATCAGATTGAAGATATTCATCATATTCTTATGGAATGTGTCCGAAGCGAGGACCAAAGACGACAATTAAATTTTAACAACCTAAATGTGTGCGAGTACGTTACTATATTATCAGATCCTTTGTCACATAAAGCAGGACTCATTTATGATTTGTTCCTTTTAATACTTAAAAATAGAACATTCGTTGTATAGTGTATGAATTTCTTGTGTATATCCAATGAGGGCAACATTATCGACTATGATAAAGCCCTCTTTCTTTCTTAAATAAAGATTTAAAAAAAAAAAAAAAAACGTTGTCAGGGGTACAGATATGAACATAAAGTAGCTTTCATACTAAAGTAAAAGCTAGTAAATAAGCATAAGCAATAACTAACTGGTTTGCCTATTGGCATATATACATATATATAATAATATTTTATTGTTACAAAAAGATACATACAAAGGAATAACCCATGTGGTTATAAACATTTTAACATGTACAATAATTTTGTTGACCACTGGTACCCAAAGTAAGATTTAACTTGTGGTATGGGTACCAGGGCTCTCACAATTAATTGCAACAGGTAGATATGTGAAAGTGTAGTGTATCGTGGATGCATATGCATGTGCTGAATTGCTAAGGTAAGAATAATATATAATTATATAAATATTCATATTAATATTATAATTATATATATCGTACCGTATATATATGTATATTATATATATCTATATCTGTGTGTTTGTGTGCGTGTGTGTGTGTGTGTGTGTGTGTGTGTGTGTGTGTGTGTGTGTGTGTGTGTGTGTGTGTGTGTGTGTGTGTGGGTGGGTGTGGGTGTGTGTGGGTGTGGGTGCGGGTGTGGGTGTGTGGGTGTGTGTGAGGGATACATTTTGGATTTATAGTATACTTAGCTTAATCAAATTTTCTGTGTCTTCATAAGATTTGGACAAGAGCCATATGGTAACTTTTTTCTTACATTGCGATCTATTTAATGAATAGATGTTGCAGTATTTATTAGCAGTGTTATATAAATGACAGCTTACAACAGTGTGGTGACGCGCTGCTAACGCACTTCTGAAGCTATGAGCCTGGCAGACCTTATATGCACGGCGCTTTTTTGTGACTCGAATGTCATATTCCAGATCAACATGTTTTCTGCAGATTGTTTCAAGCACAAAGAGCTGTCTGACAGTAAGCAGTTCACATTCGTGATATAATTGGGCAGTCGAATATTTAAAAGGCTTAAATGTCATAACTTTAAGGACTGCTCTTTGTGCTCGTTCTAGGGGCAGAAAAAGCGATTTCATAGCTCCACCCCAAACAGATATACAATATGTTTATATGTATGTATGCGTCGTCTTTCATCCAAAAAAAACCTGTTCCCGAGCGATAGAATTTTATTGACAAGATCTAGATTAACGCGAGTGACGTCACGAGTAAAATGTAGTATTGATATACTCGTAAATCAAGTCATGTAAAGAGAATAAGCAGGTACCTACCTACTAAAACTTAATATTATGACAGTAGGTCATAATAACTTAATGTTATGAATTAAAATGGGCGATAAATGGCGAATCTATACTAATATTATAAAGCTGAAGAGTTTGTTTGTTTGTTTGGTTGAACGCGTTAATCTCAGGAACTACTGGTTCGAACTGAAAATTATTTTCGTAGCGGATAGCCTATTTATCGAGGAAGGCTTATAGGCTATTTAAAATCACGCTACGACCCACATGGTCGGCGCAGTAATCATAAACGCGGGTGAAACCTCGTGCACATCGAGTCAATTATAAAATTACTAGCTGACCCGCGCAACTTCGTCTGCTTCACTTAAGAGAATTTAACCCGTTTTCACAACAATTTTCATTGATGCTCTGCTCCTATTAGTCGTAGCGTAATGTTATATAGCCTATAGCCTTCCTCGATAAATGGGCTATCCAAAACTATAAGAATTTTTCATTTCAAACTAGTAATTCCCGAGATTAGCGCGTTCATCCAAACAAACAAATAAACAAACAAACTCTTTAGCTTTATAATATTAGTATAGATTACGACAAATTTTTAATCTTCCAAAAAGGCTGATGAAAAGGCACAATTTTATACATCAATTCAGATTCGCGCGTGGCCATAGCAATCTCGGATCAATTCGGATTAATTAGTCGAATGTTTGTTGTATTTGTTCTTTTTAATTTGTGCCTTAGCTAAAATTAATGAAGCCTTTTAATGAGTTTTGTATTGTAATCCGTAAAATATTCTCTCTAAGGATATGGATATTAGACGATTAAAAAATCTACCTTATATACTAATTAAATCTACCTTATATAAAATATTGGCATATCTGGGTTATTTAACACATTGAACGCCATGCCGATCATAAATGTCCGCGAACAATACATTTTATATTGTGTCTGCTACGAAGCATTCAATGTGTTAAGAGAAAACAGAAATGGTCTACATACCGGTCTAAAATTTTGAGTCCGGAGCCTAACCTGGGGAAGATACCTCAGATTTGTCAGGTGCTCAACAGTTCTAGAAAGAGCACGCCCCACCTATATATATATATATATATATATATATATATATATATATATATATATATATATATATATATATATATATATATATTATTATATGGTACAGGCTGCAAACGAGCAGGCGGATCGCCTGATGGTAAGCGATTACCGCCGCCCATGGACACCTGCAACACCAAAGGAGTCACAAATAAGTTGCCAGCTTTTTAAATTTGCCTTTCCCCCCCTTCCCTCAGAAGAGGGACGAGGGGAGGTTAGGCGTCCGGTACCCTCACTTACTCGACAAAACACAACGCAAGCGCTATTTTACGCCGGTTTTCTGTGAGGTCGTGGTATCACTCCGGTCGAGCCGGCCCGTTCGTGCTGAAGCGTGGCTCTCCCACGACAATGCGTAATATAATATACATATAGTGTAGGTAAGTCGCAGTAATCCGTTCAGAATTATTGTCAAACGTAACTATTGATGATTACAAGCTTCCACATATAGGTATTTAGTTATTTGCATACGGATAATGCAATACATAACTAGTTATGTATGTCTGTGGTTGTCGCCAAAGCATTCCTTATCCATGTGTGTATTTGTGAGTAAGACTATTATGTGTAAGCGTGTGTGTAAGTATAAATATTTTTTTATTTATACATACCCACATTGACGGCCTCGGTGGCGTAGTGGTTAGTGTAACCGACTGCCACGCCTGAGGTGACGGGTTCGATTCAAACATTTGGGTGCATAAACATGGATGTTTGTCTGGGTGTTTCTATGTATAATAATAATATGTATGTATTTCCAAAATAAAAGTATATATTATGTATGTTTATAGTACCCATAGTACAAGCTCTGCTTAGTTTGGGCTAGATGGTGTTGTGTATATGTGATAGAATATTATTATTATTATCTTTAAGAGAAGGTAGAACTAGCCAAATCCACTTCGTCGGTTTTTATCCGTGAACAAAGTAACCTGACACAGCGAGCATTTTAACGATAAACCAATAACAACTTCATCGTTCAGGTTTACCAAAGGATTTCGCGGCGGTTTGCAAAACTTATTCTTATAATCAAATCGGGGATCTCCGCGCTTCGAGGTGATTTATATTATTTGAACTGCGAACGAAATTGAATTTGCATGAGTTGGGGGAGTGCAAGTGAATAATTATGGATTTATTCGCGGCTTAAAGTCGACACTTTGAAATGGATATTAGGTTATTATTATGTGGGTATTAATATATTGTTACAGTCGCCGTTTTAGAGACATTTGTGCCGTTTTGAAGTATAAATGTCGTGTTTCCACAGCTATTCTGATTTCAGTAAGTAACAATTTACAGTAAAAGTGTAATGAATTAAGTACTAAGTGCTTAAAATTAGAAGTTCGAGTAATATTATTTACTAATTCGTTAAAGTTAGTATTTAATCTTATAGTTTACATAAGAATACAAAAATATGCAGCACACTAGGAGTTCTAGTTTAAGGAGTGTTTCACCGGCTGTGCGTTTTGCAGACCACGCGTTTCGCCGACCGCGTGTTTCGCTGACCGCACGTTTCGCCGACTGCGCTTTTCGCCGACCGGGCGTTTTGCCAAAAGCGTGGACTTTTATTAAATTATTTGTCTGATAAAAGTTTTGTTTGTTACTCTATTCTTTAACTTAATATAATACAATCAACCTTCAAATGTCTTCGTTGATGTTAAGGCGCTATTAAATATGAAGTAAAGTCAAAAAAGGCAGTGTATATACCTATAGTAGTAAACTTACTTAACACTATATGCCAGTGACATGGTGGATAAAAGCCTTTCTAGCCAAATCTAAATATTTAAATGCCTTAAAGCCGAATCTACATAGTTAAAAGCGTTTAGGCCCAATCTATATAGCTAAAAACACTTTCGCCAAATTTACATTGGTAAACTAGAAAAGCAATCCTAATACATATAGCAATAACAAGACTAGGATAACATCTTCTACGAACACAAGATAAAGTACTTGTTAGGTATTCTAACTACTACCTAAGCTTCATACCAAATTTCTTTTCGTTTCTATTCCAATAGTCTTGTAAAAACATGTTGGTATTTCAAATAAAATCGAACTAAAACATCTAAAAAAGCTGATAAAAGTATAATAAAAGTAGGAAGTATCGTTTGTAAAAGACATTTTACTCAAGTGTCTACATAAGTGTGCGGGTCGTTGACATCGGTATCACGAACATTTAGAAAAAGAAACCGAATTACTGAAGCGCTTTACCTAACGTACAGTAACATAAAATAAAATGAGTATTTATTCTAAGTACTTTGACAATCTTTGACAATATTATAACGTCTCGCGTGGGTGATATGGCTACGCAGTAAAGTTATATATACTTTGGGGATTTAGTCTTACGACTATATTCTAAAAGAGGTGGGTAGATGTGAATTATGTACACATCTCGCTTACTGTATTAGGTGCTGCGTAGCAGAGGGTGAGCCTATCGTCATATACCAGGCACAGTTATGGATATAGGAAACTGCAATAGCGCTTTGCCCGGCAAGGGAATTAAAACCGGGACTTCATGCACAGTAGTATTCACTACCGCTGTTAAAGATCGATCGAGGCAGTCTACAAACAGAAATATTAAAGCTCGCGCTAGAGACATTGCGTCCCTTAGCGTATTCTATCGCCTCTATCATGGCGAATGCTCCGAAGAGTTATTTGACCTCATCCCAACTTCCCCCTTCCTTTTGAGAACCACACGTGCCGGTCTTCGTAACCACGGATGGACGGTTAGCACAATCCCGTCTCGCACCAAAAGGTTCAGCAATTCCTTTTTATGCCGTACCATACAACTTTGGAATGGTCTACCAGCACATGTGTTCCCTTCCTTCTACGACATTGGGAAGGACCCAACGTAGTGTGAAGAAGCATCTAGTAGTCAGACCGGCTTGACACTGACAACGGCTAGAAGACATCTATCTTCTCCTCGTCGTCGCTGTCTCTGGGCTGTAATTGGGCATTGCATCGGGCGCGTTACAAAATAAAAATAGTGATTACATCTGAGTATCTAATTTATCTTAATCGCCAAGCACGTGTAAAACCAATAAGAATGACGAAAACGGTCTCACCTCATTTGATCAAATAATTGGTCGATGAACACCACTGTGCTACTAACAGAAACTAAAGTCGTTTTACGATAATAACTTTAACTTTGCAAATACTTAAAATTTGTTTTAGATTAACAGTGTTTGGTAGCAGGTACTATAATCGATCGAAGATTAACGGTTCTCTATTGTGTTGCCATAATTTTTTTTTGTCCTAATCATCATTTGGCCAAATGATGACTTGCCCGAATTTTATGTCACATAATATCATAATAATATGCCATAAAATTAAAATCTCTAAATACAATATGCCCTAGATTTGTTTGCTATGAATATTATAATCAATAATATCCAAAGGCTTGAAGCCGTTTTCAATAAAAGTTATAAGCCCTAAATTCAAATTATTTAATGTTTATTTATCCTAATAATGGGGAGGGGAGGAACTTGCAAGACTATATTAATCAAAGCTGAAAGGGCTCAGAGAGCAATCCTGAAAGTTATGCAGTTCAAGCGGAGAGACTATCCCACTGCACAACTTTACTCTGAGTCGGAAGTACTCACAGTGCGTCAATTATTTATTTTGAGAACATTACTACGCCGCCACTCTTTACACCCCCTTGACAAAAACATCACAAATAGATACCGAAAAGGTCCTCATCATTAACTCATAGTCTCATTGATATATACACACACACACACACACACACACACACACACACATGCACGCGCACACGCACACGCACACGCACACAGAAACACGCACTTATTCAATTATTCAACTTTTATAATACACTTACCACAAAATTACTGTTATTGTATTGCTTTAGCACTAGTACGTAATTATTAGCCAGAACTGTAACTCGGAGCGGAGACCTGGTGACCTATAACACAGGTTTTTACCTAGCTTAGGCACCAGTCCTCCACAATATTGTTTTTGAGAAACTGTATTACTTACTAAGCATAATGTTTGTAAATATCTGAAATATTGTGGTGAGAAAAATAAACATATTTTATTATTATTATTATAATGTTTTTAAAACTAATTTGAATTACAAAGCTTAGCTTTTGTCACGGCTCCGGCGCTGCGAGTCTCCGGCGGCGGCGCGGCGGTCCCACGCGTGCTAATCGTCGCAGACGGCTTACGCTCACCACCGCAGCTTGCGTGCCTCACTCATAGCCTCCTGCTCCTCAGCCCGCGGGCCACCTCACCCCTAAGCGCCTACGCGATTATAAATTACACTCTAGGGGTAGGGCCACAGAACAATAATACTGTCAAAAGGGTAGGCAGACAAAACTGCGTGGAGTCGGATTCACAGCGATTCATTTCTGTCACTACAACCTAATTTTTAGCAAATATTTTCGGTCTAACAATTTTATTATCAATTAACATTCGGAATAATACACATTATATAATACAATACTTAGGACATATGACTTTATTTCATGCAAGATTAGGAGATTCAATTATTATAGTACCCAATATTATGACAGAATAGTTTTAGAAGTAAAAATAATTAAGAAAAACAAAAATTCGAATTTTTGAACATTATGGTTACTGAAGTTTATCGCAAGCGTGTTATGGATAATGATTTTCGGACAAACAATTTTAGGAAAGTACCCTAGTACATTATTGTAGATGTTGCCAATAAATTTTTATTCTTTGGAAACAGTATTTTCCTGGATAAAAGATACCCTATGTCCTTTTCTGTATCCCTGATAACGTGTATGCAAAATTTCATAATGGTCGGTCGCGTAAGTTGTAAAAGCGTAACAATAAAACAAACTCACATTCGCATTTATAATATTACTAGATGTTCACGCGGTTTCACCCGCGTTTATCGTTACTGCGCCGCCCCCGTGGGTCGTAGCGTGATGTTATATAGCCTATTATGTATGACAGAATTGTTCCTATATAGTTATATAGGAACAATTCTGTCATACATGTTTTTTGCAAAACTTTAACTGTTTACGCAGCGCACGCAGCGGAAGCTCTCATGAGGAAAAAAAGCCCTCCGATTTTGAAACATTCTTCATTGGTGCTCCGCTCCTATTGATCTTAGCGTGATGATATATAGCCTATAGCCTTCCTCGATAAATAGGCTATCCAACACTAAAATAATTTTTCAAATCGAACCAGTAGTAATCACGCAGAATGAACCAGGAGAAACATCGTTTGTACTATGTCTGTAATGGGTAATTATTTTGCTGCAATGTTATTTTAAAACTGCGATATCTCCTAAGATATTCATTGAAATCGAATCATGTAAAGGGCAATTTTGTTTTAAATTAAATACTTGTGATGAATAACGTATTTATTTGGATAAGGATTAATATCATGTTTATAATAATGCCTTCGCAAATAATGCATTATTTTAGAACAAATTTAGTTATCATAAAAATGGTTATAGTGAGCCAACCTTAAAACATAGACATATGCTGTCGCGGACTTTTTTTTAGAACTATTAAAGGAGAACAATTCTGTCATACATGATTTTTGCGAAACTTTAATTGTTTACGCAGCGCACGCAGCGGAAGCTCTCAAAAGGAAAAAACACCCGCCGATTTTGAAACATTCTTCATTGGTGCTCAGCTCCTATTGATTTTAGCGTGATGATATATAGCCTATAGCTTTCCTCGATAAATGGGCTATCTAACACTGAAAGAATTTTTCAAATCGGACCAGTACTTCCTGAGATTAGCGCGTTCAAGCAAACAAACAAACAAACTCTTCAGCTTTATAATATTAGTATAGATAATATTAGTATAGATTAAGGATTGTACTAGCTGTCCATTACTATATAGCTTACTTACTCTAGGTCGACAGGATGCTTCGGCAGCTCGCTAAAGTACAACCACCCAGTGTAAACGCCTTCTTGTCTTTACTTACTCTAGGTCGACAGGATGCTTCGGCAGCTCGCTAAAGTACAACCACCCAGTGTAAACGCCTTCTTGTCTTTACTTACTCTAGGTCGACAGGATGCTTCGGCAGCTCGCTAAAGTACAACCACCCAGTGTAAACGCCTTCTTGTCTTTACTTACTCTAGGTCGACAGGATGCTTCGGCAGCTCGCTAAAGTACAACCACCCAGTGTAAACGCCTTCTTGTCTTTACTTACTCTAGGTCGACAGGATGCTTCGGCAGCTCGCTAAAGTACAACCACTCAGTGTAAACGCCTTCTTGTCTTTACTTACTCTAGGTCGACAGGATGCTTCGGCAGCTCGCTAAAGTACAACCACCCAGTGTAAACGCCTTCTTGTCTTTACTTACTCTAGGTCGACAGGATGCTTCGGCAGCTCGCTAAAGTACAACCACCCAGTGTAAACGCCTTCTTGTCTTTACTTACTCTAGGTCGACAGGATGCTTCGGCAGCTCGCTAAAGTACAACCACCCAGTGTAAACGCCTTCTTGTCTTTACTTACTCTAGGTCGACAGGATGCTTCGGCAGCTCGCTAAAGTACAACCACCCAGTGTAAACGCCTTCTTGTCTTTACTTACTCTAGGTCGACAGGATGCTTCGGCAGCTCGCTAAAGTACAACCACCCAGTGTAAACGCCTTCTTGTCTTTACTTACTCTAGGTCGACAGGATGCTTCGGCAGCTCGCTAAAGTACAACCACCCAGTGTAAACGCCTTCTTGTCTTTACTTACTCTAGGTCGACAGGATGCTTCGGCAGCTCGCTAAAGTACAACCACCCAGTGTAAACGCCTTCTTGTCTTTACTTACTCTAGGTCGACAGGATGCTTCGGCAGCTCGCTAAAGTACAACCACCCAGTGTAAACGCCTTCTTGTCTTTACTTACTCTAGGTCGACAGGATGCTTCGGCAGCTCGCTAAAGTACAACCACCCAGTGTAAACGCCTTCTTGTCTTTACTTACTCTAGGTCGACAGGATGCTTCGGCAGCTCGCTAAAGTACAACCACCCAGTGTAAACGCCTTCTTGTCTTTACTTACTCTAGGTCGACAGGATGCTTCGGCAGCTCGCTAAAGTACAACCACCCAGTGTAAACGCCTTCTTGTCTTTACTTACTCTAGGTCGACAGGATGCTTCGGCAGCTCGCTAAAGTACAACCACCCAGTGTAAACGCCTTCTTGTCTTTACTTACTCTAGGTCGACAGGATGCTTCGGCAGCTCGCTAAAGTACAACCACCCAGTGTAAACGCCTTCTTGTCTTTACTTACTCTAGGTCGACAGGATGCTTCGGCAGCTCGCTAAAGTACAACCACCCAGTGTAAACGCCTTCTTGTCTTTACTTAACTTAGTTTGCACCCGAAGTTACAGCCAAATCCAAGACTAGCCGAAGGCGCAGTCGCCTCTGTGGAGGCAACGCTTTGCCCGTGTCGCCTTCGGCACACCAAAGTAGTCAGAAAGCCAAGTGTAAATGAACTGTTACACTTTTAATCACATGCACGGAAATATGCCGTCATAATAGAGCGAAACCATTAATTTAATTGGCAAACTTTTTATATTATATTCTGTAGGGTAGCCGGAGGTATATTTACATCCTCATCTCACCAGCTTTGGTTTTAAGTACCATGTAATACGGGGGAGCCTATTGTCGCCTACCGGGCATATTTTCAGACTCCGAGTTGCTACTGAGATTTTTGAACCAGAAATACTTAATTAGACCGTCGGATTCGACGATTAAAACCGTTCACCTCACGATTCCACGCAAACTTATACAACGAGACCAACAAGGCAGAACACTTCTAAATCAATATAATATGTACTGAAGAAAACATTAATTTGATCTAGGAACTTTTAAACTTATAACTCTGTTATAATTATTATTAAATACCTACATTAATGAAAGATATACGTTGTACCTGCTACAATTTGCTTCTATGTTTTGGGATACACCCCAATAACTACCGACCCATAGCCTTACTACCAACAGCTTCAAAAATATTCGAAAAAGCTATGTGTAACCGAGTTTACTCTTTTTGTGAGAAATATAACATATTCAATGAGTCTCAAAATGGGTTTCGAAAGAACCGCTCAACTACATTAGCAGTGTATAAATATATACAAGAAGCCCTGAATATTTTAAATAATAAACAATATGCCATAGGGGTATTATTAGATAGGACCAAAGCATACGACAGAGTCCAGTACAATATATTATTAAGCAAGCTATATGAAATAGGTATCCGAGGTAGAGCATACAAATGGTTCGCATCCTATCTACAAAATAGAGAGCACCAAGTTGAAATTGAATATTATAATAGTTACAATAAGGAAATACAACATATCCGTTCTGATAAACAATTTATCAACAATTCAATCCCACAGGGTAGCGTCCTAGGATGCCTGTTATTTCTAGTGTACATAAACGATCTCCCAAATAACATACAAGGACCCTGTGTGTTGTTCGCCGATGACATCTCTCTTCTGATTACAAGCCAAAATTCCGTTGACATAAATGACAAATTGACAACCCTACTTAATAGCACAGTAAACTGGATGACCCAACACAATTTAGAAATAAATTACTCCAAAACCAAATTAATTACATTCCATCCACCACAGAAATCACAGTTCCATATAGATTTTGTATATAGAGACACCAAAATAGAAAAGGTCAATGAATTCAGCTTACTAGGATTAAATATAGACACCAATATAAACTGGAAATCACATGTACAAAAAATTAAATCTAAGTTATCAACATTTTGCTACGCTCTCCGGGAAGTTAAAAAGACCACTGATATAAAAACCGCTCTAGTCACCTACTATGCCTATGCATCTTCGTGGCTAAAGTACGGAATCACCCTATGGGGTAACAGCACAGATGCTCCTTCGCTGCTAATTATGCAAAAAAGTTAATAAGAACAATAGTAAACATAGATAACACAGAAAGTTGCAAACCTCATTTCCGAAAACTAAAAATACTTACCGTTCCTTGTATGTATATTCTCGAAACATGTAAATTTGTCAGACAACACAGACATTATTACACAAGAAGGGAAGATTTAAATACAAAATATACACTAAGACACAAAAATAGGCTAAACTTACCAACGTCCAGATTACAAATGCATGCATCAAGTCCCTACGTTATGTCCATAAAAATATATAATAAATTATCAAATAATATTAAAAATGAAGAGAAATTCAGCACGTTTATCAACAAATTAAAAGACTTTTTAATACAAAAATGTTACTAGGATATAAGCGAATATTTAAACGATAAATTTTAATAATTTAAAGTATGTAAATAGGTACATTTTAGAAAATAACTATTATATTTACTTTATAATAAATTAATAATAAACTATAATAAATAAATAATACGTTGAGTAAGTAAATAAAATATATCTACTAAGTTCTAAAATTTATTTCGTTCTCTCCTAATTTTGCCGTGCCCGACGGGGTCCATAATTGTTCTCTCTACATTTATAAGACCTGTATATACATTATGGAGTGCAATAAACGAATTAAATTGAATTGAATTTAAATGTAAAAAAAAACATGTAATGTTTTTAACGTTCTAAATTGATGTAAATAGTAACATTATATGGTACTTACTAGATGTGCTCGTGGTTTCACCCGCGTTTATGATTATTGCGCCGCCCCCTTGGGTCGTAGCGTGATGTTACATAGCCTATTCCTCGATAAATGAGCTATCCAACACTTAAAGAATTTTTTAATTCGGACCTGTAGTTCCCGAGATTAGCGCGTTTAAACAAACGAACGAACAAACTCTTCAGCTTTATAATATTAATATAGATAAAAATGGAATCTCAATAATATTCAAAGCGAGCACGTACCAGTTCAAATGATTTCAAATTCTTTGAAGAGATATCTATCTATTTACGTAAGGACGACCGTCGTCCTAACTAAACCCTTTCAATTAGATTGCCTTTTTAGGCTATTTTTATTATTTAGAGTATTTATATTATAACAGATACCTCTATTGCTGCTAACCTAACGGATAAGAAAGTTTTTGCGTAGCATCCGTAGCATTTAAACATAGGGAAATCTGACTAAGGAAGTCTGCCGTCTGTCCACTAACTAAAAATACGCCGTTTTAGTTAGCGCTTGGCAGAAGTTACCCTACTCCACAGATATTAAAAAGCAAAACTGCCGTGTTATTTTCCTTCATATATAAATAAATAGGCTCATGCCTACATCCTGAAAGGGGGAAGCAGAGATGTATTTCACCCACATTTCAACAACATAGTTTTGAGGCCCCACGTATCGCCATAGCGGACGACCCTTTTACAGTTTACCGTAGCTATTTCCAGACTCTGTGCTGCTATTGAGAATACCTTGACAGGAGTCAATAACGATTTGGACGACACGGGTCTATTCCGAGACCTCATGCACAGCAGTGGAGAGGCCTTGGCTTTTTCTATCAAATGAGTGATATTTCCGCTGTTTCGTAGGGATGCTCGCCGCATCCTCTCATCAGCGTAACTCACCGACTTCTGTTATTCAAAGTCAGCCTGATACCTCAAGAAGGTAATAGAGTGCCTTCCTAAAGTTAGTAAATAGGCTACAGTAACTACAGTATGCTCGCGACTTTTGCACTTGTTCGGCCATTTGCACTCTTATAATATATTTAGTACCGCTATATCCAATTTCTTGCTTTAGCCCGCGTCTTCGCTCGCGTATAAGTGGGTTAGGTTATGTTAGTAAAAGTATTTTTTTTTAAATAATTATAGCTGCGACTCGGTGATAATATAGCTTTTTAGTGGTTTAAAATCGGGTAAGTAGTTTTTTATTGAAATCCTTACAAACAAACATATTATATACGAGTATATAATACGTAACAGGTATTAACGCGATCATGCATAATGTTTACCGGGCCGTGGTCACAAGCTGCCTGCTGCGGCGATATCAAGTCTCCGTTCGTGAGGCACCCTCACTTTTCATATGTTTTTATTTGTCCATGTACCGTCACACACTACACCTACTATTTATTTCTGTGCACTACACTCACGGTATCCCTATTACATACGCTAGCCATCCGTCTTCTGCGATTTACCTGATTGTGCAAAAAAGCGTAAATTCAAATCTTTTCTCGTTATAATATTAGTATAGATATAAACAGCCAAATCAACCTGAATATCTTTTGCGAACTGGATTGCTATCAGGGATCTAGAAAATTTATCAAGTAAAGGATATTAGCACGAGTCAATTTTAGCGTCATTACTAGGCTGCACAGCAAAACTCAACTATGTAAATAACATATAGCATCGACTAAACCACAGATAAATAGAATCGTAGATGCCAAAAAGCTTTCGAGATTTGCCGTAAGTACCTACTAAGCCAGACCGCAAGCGGCGGCGGTCTAAAACTGAAATCGCTCTTCAAAGGTATGTTTTGCGCTGCACTTACTAGTTGGCTATTGCTAGGTGCCTTGCTATTTAAGTCAACTGTGCAAAATATATGGTTTTGCTGCTTTGCTAAGCATTTGGAGACCAGTTGTACTAAATCGTAAATGCAACTAATGCAATAAATAATCTACTCTCAACTAATATTTTGAATGCGAATGTAAGTTTTTCACGCTTTTACTACGCACTCAATCATTATGAAATTTCAAATAACGTGTATGTAAAATTTCATGATTTCATGACAGTTATCAGAGGACAAAAAAACTGGCCCAATGCGAGTCGGACTCGCGCACGAAGGGTTCCGTACCATAATCTATAAAAACGGCAAAAAATCACGTTTGTTGTATGGGAGCCCCCCTTAAATATTTGTTTTATTCTGTGTTTTTAGTATTTGTTGTTATAGCGGCAACAGAAATACATCATCTGTAAAAATGTCAACTGTTTAATAATCACGGTTCTGGGGGCAAAGTAATTTATATATGTACCTTCAAACAATAACATAAATATGGTTTATGATATTCGCACGCACGTCTATTTCAATAGCATTATGCAATAGTTGCATTACTACTAATAACCTGAATGTTAATCTCAACGTAACACGCAACTACGCAGAAACTGTTCGAAAACAACAGAAGTTGTGCGTCATTGTGTCTATCACTCATCTGTTGAATAATATATGTACCTATGTATATGGTCTTAGCAATGTGCAGTTGTATGCAGTATAGTAAACAAGCGCCTGCATTGACCGCACACATGGTTTAGTGGTTGAAGTGATTGCGCCGTCACTGCCCCGAGTGTTGTAAGTTCGATCCTCATATGAGACAGTCATGATTCCTATTTGATAATGGGTCTTTTGTCTCATATCCACAACTTGTTTTCTAGATATGGAAACAACAACAATGGAACAACTGTCTGCGAAACTGAACGTAGCCCAAATTAATAATGAACATATAACACGCGACACATTTGAACACAACAGACAATAAATATTTTTATCATATCGTTACTTACAGTGATAACAACCTACTAGACATAGATTGAAAATGTTCAACGATGTTTACATTTAATTTCTCATGATAATACCTAGGTACTTAATAATCAATAACGCGGACTGTGTACAACACTAATTTAAAATAACAAAATAATATTTCACTTTTTTCAAAAAACACCAATTTTCTCTTTAAACACGGTAGCTGAAAAAATACAAACTGCCTACCGTTTGAGAGCACACTTTGAGACGATTTACGTTCCTTACGACACGTCTTGAAGAAACTGGGGCTCGTAGTGTCGTGTCCTCGCTATCAATAGACATCACTTGACCTAGTAAACCAGCGGCATTCAGATCGTGTCGCGTTTAGACTAGAGGCTCGCCTCAAAGGGTATACGGCTATAAAACTTTCATGAAACGACTAAGTAGAGCCATAGAGTAAATAAACTTGTAGACGTGTGGAGGGTGTTGGTGGACACTACAGGCATAACCTAGCTAATCTTAATCCATACAATGTGTTAAATAGTGTCATGTCTACAATTGTTGTCAGTTGACAAAAAGTGCTGGCTAAGTACGCAGTTAGCCAGCGCTTTCCTTGCCCGTTTTGCCGCCTAACACCACCATTGATGTATAAAAAACCATAGTACGATCGGTAGCACACTTAGAGATAAGATTTTAGCTAAACTGCTATAAATATATTCCAGGAAAATTCTAACTACAAATTCAAATTTAGTAAGTTGACAAATAAGTTATAATAATATAAGATGTATCTTTATTATATTAACAAAGATACACACATTTTTTTCGCTCTCTATCGCAGTAAGATCTCCGCTGTAATCAAGACTTTCGCTCAAGCTAAAGCTCCTGCTTTAGCTACAATACGATTAGGGAAATACCACCACCACTTCGTTCAAACACCACACACTGCCCTAATGACGTGAGCATAGGGTACCTACATATTCTACGCGTGCAGCTAAGGATAAGATGAAGAAATACTTATTGTGTCATACCTACAAGGTTATTATGCAAAAGGTCGACATTAAGCTTTTTTCTGAGGTAGTTCAATGTTATTTAATTACTAGCACTATGCTCCACTTGCATTTGATTGATTATTAAAATCACCTCAATGCTGATACTCGACTCCGCAATTCATTACTTGCCTTCAAAGTATAAGCGACTTTATCCTCACAGCTTAAAGTATAAACTCAAACGTTTCAATGTTCACTCGTAGTTTTTGTCCTTATGATGTATCGTCATCATAGTCGGAATGGATATGAAAAGCGTCGCTCTTTTGAAGGGGATCGTGACGCAATTATTTTTAGCGCGATAATTGCGGATGGAGAGGCAACCGCATTAACGTCGTATTGTAAAGTACTCACCGTTTTCAACAGACTTTTCATATGAAAAAGGGGTTTTATCTTTATCAAATTATTTTACGGCTGAATTATTTCATGTCTGTGGAAACAAAAGTACTTTTTTCTATTATGCGATTCAAATGAAGTTGGTGAAGAGATAGTGGCGCGGGCTTTTACGTATACTGGGTAGGTACACTTAGGTCTATGCTAAAAAGGTACTGGCAGGTCTGTGATAAAAGGTAATTTCTATGAGTTAAGTTATGAGACATTGGTGCCAATTCTGTTGTCACAAAATTCTCTAAGCTTAACTAAAACATATACAGATGTATTGTTTTGTGATTGTATACTTAATAGATTAAATTATCTAAGGTTGTGAGTTGGTTGGTTTTAGGTTACCTGATTCACAAGATGGAAAATATAAATGTATTGCATTTCATACCTTTTCTGCGGCTTTTCTTAGGAATTCTTCTCAGGTTAAGCATAATCAAATGCTTGTAAATAGCATTAGCAGGGAACTTTAGGAGCTATTATCACTTTTATCATCATGCACGAATCAAGTAATCTCATACAACGTTCACAATACACACTTCACAGATCTCTTAATCTTATAATTATGTATGATGCCAAGACTACAATATAATATACGGGTATGATGTATCTGCATTTTAGACAAATAAATATATAGTGCCAGAAACATCTTTTCAGACATGAGGCCATCTTATGACGCTCATTACGTCATGAGCGTCGTTCTTATTTTTTTTACACAATTACATATAAGTAGGTACATTTTCATAACTAGTATTTATTTACTTTATACTTACTTACCTATTACCTACTTTTTCAATGTATTCTTTTAATAAAATAGTATATATTATGCCATATTTTCTCTCGTGGCTATCTATTTATGTATTATTTATTTCCTTATTTTGAGTGCACTATTGGCGGACCAAACGTCAATTATTGTGGTGTTCGCTGAAAATCAGCGTTGTGTAGTGCTTGCAGCAATGCAAGTGCCACAGCATTATGCTAAGCGCATCACCGTTGTTTTTGTGCCGTCGGATGGGACGTGCATCTGCACATAAACATTTTGTTTTTAAAATTTCTTTATACTTCCATATTTTTATTTACTTTTTGTTATACCTGCATTCTATAATAATTGATGATGCATGTCATGATGGTACAAAAATAAAAATCTTTTCATTTCATTTATTTTCATTTTAAAAATCACTAAAATTTAGTTTAGTCCTCTCAAATGACATTTCGTATTCTGAAATCGTTAAAAGAGACACGACTAAAAAAATTTTTGTGATTTTTAGTTAAGTTTAGAGAATTTTGTGACAACAGAATTGGCACCAATAGCTATCGAAACGCACCGAACTTATGGCACATTTCGGGGCATTTGTTTTAAACTAGTAACCTTTCAAACCGCGGCGGCACACCGGTGGCCAGACGCTATAGATTTTTAATAATGTCTGGTATTTGAAGACTTGACAGATTAAGAATCTACACAAGAGTAGATAATGCGATAGATACGTACTCAAGATTTCTGGTTTTGTTACCGTTATGCCGGCTGCAATATCACTTGTATTAAGAAGATTCATTAGCGTTATTACATACAATTGTTTTTATAAGACTATAAATTCGATACCCACGCTATGATATGGATGTAGGTAGGCATGGACGAAGTATTAATCGATGAATCGATCCGTATATGTACATTTTGCACATATACGCGTTAGGTTGATATATTAGTAGGTATATCAGTAGGTAAAGTTATTATGCAGTGAATTGAATTTTGAAACAGTTTTGCCAAGTAATATAACACATCAATTCTTCTAAATATGGAGTACCTACTTTAAACGTGATTATACAATACATACAAAAGTTTATACTGTATGGATGTAATATATGTATTGTATGATCAAATTTAAAGTTTCACGCCCATATTTCCGAAAGGGTAGTCAGAGATCTATAACACCACATTCCACTTGCTATGGGTCTAATGCCGCATAGTGCGGTTAAATCCTGAGCTATAATAATGAATTTGGGACTTTCTGTCAAGAGAAACATTATATTGATCCGGAAGTCAAACCCCAGATCTCATGCACAGCATTCGCATTAGCAACCGCTGCGCTATCGTGACAGTTTTGATTACAAACAAAACCAGTGCATTTCAACTTTCCTTTACCAGATGGCCTATAATGCAAACAGCTTATGTTACTGTTTAGCAGAAGCTTACGAAACAGAAATGTTGCTAGTGCAAATGAAATAATCTAACAAATGTCAGTTGTAAGGTTGTAATATTTCATATTAGGATTAAATATAATGACCACCAAAAATACTAATTGCACAGCTAAATATGCTTACTAAAATATATCATAACGAGCATCTACACGCCTCAAATCACTGCATTCCGTGTCGGAAGGGTTAGGTTCCTTCTTAAACCCACCCAAAAATAGGAGCCCCGCGAAGCTGGGCACCGTCGACTTAGTTTGATCTCTTTAAAATATTTTAGTAAGCATATTTTGGTGTGCAATTAGTATTTTTGGTGGAACCATAGAAATATAAAAAAGAGTTTGTTTATTATATCTATGGGTGGAACAAAGGCAAAAAATTGAGGAACAGTTAAATACTACCCTTTCATATTACCTTCAATGTCTAACTTGTTTTTATTTTCAAGTAGGTATTTTTTAATGACTACTCTCGCACTAGTAATAATTCTTGTGTCGCGAGGGACTTTATAAAGATTCAAACACACACAAAGAAAGAACACCCCGACTCGGAACAACTACCTCTTTGTTGATTACCTACACAATATTCTGTCCGTGTGGAGATCGGATCTACAACAGTGGCAAGGCGGCCTTAAACCACTACGCCGTCCGTGCAGTAAAATGTAACATTTTATAGACCTAATATTGTCTTCTGTTTACGCGAATGTTATTCATTGAAATTAAACTACTCTATACGGATTTTATCGCGTTGTTTATTTGACACTGTTACAAAATTTTTTGAAAAACTGTTACACTACTATAATTACTATTAAACTTTACAAATTTTTAAGCTAATTAAATTATTGAAACTATTAAAACTATTCATACTATTACTATACTATTATACTATTTAGATTTATTTTTACACTTTCCCCGACGTTTCGGTTGCTTTTCAGCAGCCATGGTCACGGGGAGACTAAGATGGTAGTTGTCTCAATGTTCCAGTGTAGTTATTTCAAAGTACCCGAACATAATTTAATCATGGGTGTTTCTATTTACGCAGAATGAGCTCAAAGTATCATGAAGTCTAGCTGTGGTTTGCTTCTTCTTGGGTTTGACTATTTGAATTACTGGAATCCAAGCTGGTGGTACACTCCAACCATCTTCTCTATTGAAATTAGGATGTTTCTTGATTTCAATAGCCTCGCGAAGCATCCTTGGTAGGAATCGGTGTTCTTTAGCGAGCATCTGTGGTTTGTCAAATCTCAGGTAGTGGTTGGTCCCCTGTTGCACATGTTCACACACAGCAGACTTCAACGAGCGTTGGTGTTTTACATCAGCTATGTGTTCTTTTATGCGGGTGCCTATGCTTCTCTTGGTTTGACCAATGTTTGAGAGTCCGCAGTCACAATCTATTTTATAGACCCCTGCATCTTGTAAAGGTAGTTGGCACTTGACAGATGGTAAAAATTGACTTATCTTCGTTGGCGGCTTGAAGTATGTATTGATTGAAGCTCGCTTCAAGATGTAGCCAATCTTGTCAGTGACACCCTTCACATAAGGTAGTATAGCAGGCTGGCGCTCGACTGTGGCTGGCTTTTCTCGGGATCTGTGACAGCGGCGCGGCTGTTGGAGCTTGTTGTCTTGCAGTACTTGCTTGACATGTTGAAGCTCGGCGTCCAGGTGTTTCTTGTCACAGATCCCGTGGGCTCTCTGAAACAAAGACATTCCCACGGTAGCTAACTGTTTAGGATGGTGGTGAGATTCACCGTTTAAGTACCTATTTGTATGGGTCTTTTTCTATATACAGTGTGGCTCAAAGTATGATCAGAATTCTTGATGACAAGGACATCTAAGAAAGCTAATGAATTATTTGCCTCTAATTCCATAGTAAATTTTATGTTGTTATTAAGGGAATTAAGATGTTCTAGGAATACACTTACACTATCTGTTGGTAATATTGTAAAAGTATCATCTACAAACCTCTTATAAATCCTGGGTGTGATGGGGGCAGTCTGGAAGACTTTGAGGCTCGAGCTTTGCAGACTGCCCCCATCACACCCAGGATTTATAAGAGGTTTGTAGATGATACTTTTACAATATTACCAACAGATAGTGTAAGTGTATTCCTAGAACATCTTAATTCCCTTAATAACAACATAAAATTTACTATGGAATTAGAGGCAAATAATTCATTAGCTTTCTTAGATGTCCTTGTCATCAAGAATTCTGATCATACTTTGAGCCACACTGTATATAGAAAAAGACCCATACAAATAGGTACTTAAACGGTGAATCTCACCACCATCCTAAACAGTTAGCTACCGTGGGAATGTCTTTGTTTCAGAGAGCCCACGGGATCTGTGACAAGAAACACCTGGACGCCGAGCTTCAACATGTCAAGCAAGTACTGCAAGACAACAAGCTCCAACAGCCGCGCCGCTGTCACAGATCCCGAGAAAAGCCAGCCACAGTCGAGCGCCAGCCTGCTATACTACCTTATGTGAAGGGTGTCACTGACAAGATTGGCTACATCTTGAAGCGAGCTTCAATCAATACATACTTCAAGCCGCCAACGAAGATAAGTCAATTTTTACCATCTGTCAAGTGCCAACTACCTTTACAAGATGCAGGGGTCTATAAAATAGATTGTGACTGCGGACTCTCATACATTGGTCAAACCAAGAGAAGCATAGGCACCCGCATAAAAGAACACATAGCTGATGTAAAACACCAACGCTCGTTGAAGTCTGCTGTGTGTGAACATGTGCAACAGGGGACCAACCACTACCTGAGATTTGACAAACCACAGATGCTCGCTAAAGAACACCGATTCCTACCAAGGATGCTTCGCGAGGCTATTGAAATCAAGAAACATCCTAATTTCAATAGAGAAGATGGTTGGAGTGTACCACCAGCTTGGATTCCAGTAATTCAAATAGTCAAACCCAAGAAGAAGCAAACCACAGCTAGACTTCATGATACTTTGAGCTCATTCTGCGTAAATAGAAACACCCATAATTAAATTATGTTCGGGTACTTTGAAATAACTACACTGGAACATTGAGACAACTATCATCTTAGTCTCCCCGTGACCATGGCTGCTGAAAAGCAACCGAAACGTCGGGGAAAGTGTAAAAATAAATCTAAATAGTATAATAGTATAGTAATAGTATAAATAGTTTTAATAGTTTCAATAATTTAATTAGCTTAAAAATTTGTAAAGTTTAATAGTAATTATAGTAGTGTAACAGTTTTTCAAAAAATTTTGTAACAGTGTCAAATAAACAACGCGATAAAATCCGTATATAGTAGTTTAATTTCAATTTTATAGACCTTCAATGCCTAACTGCACGGATTTTTTTTTTATACGGCTGACTTTGCCAACAAGCATACGGCTCACCTGATGGTAAGTGGTCACCATAGCCTATGGACGCATGCAACACCAGAGGCATCACTTGCGCGGTGCCGACCCTTTAGGAAAGGAAGTGGGAAGGA
Organism: Catocala sponsa; assembly: GCA_963564715.1. NCBI lineage: Eukaryota > Metazoa > Arthropoda > Insecta > Lepidoptera > Erebidae > Catocala > Catocala sponsa. The sequence goes on along the minus strand of OY751345.1, from coordinate 8,784,484 downwards.
GGAGCGGGAAGGGGGAAAAAGGGTAATTGGGCCTCCGACACTCTCACTCACCGAACGAAACACAACAGTAGGAATACTGCTATTTCACGTCGATTGTGTGGCAGGTACCTAAGGGGTTGTTTAGCCACTGCCGACGCACTGAGTGTTGTGGTGTCCGATTCTCATAAGGGACAAACGTTTGTGTTATGCTCAGATGAAATTGTTTTGAGTGTGGGTGTACTTTGTGTCCGCTAATTGTATATTCGTAAAGTGTACCGCAACACAGAGCTTAATAACGAATGCAGGGGTAGACCTAAAAAGAATGTGAGCGCATGGTGCATATAGTTTTAAAGGCATTTTGTGGTTCGACCAGATTAAATAGAATGCAGATAAATGATATAAGTATGCTCTCGAGTAAAAAATTAAACGACAGAAGTACCTACACATAACCAGCTGCCAAAACACTTCCCTAGCGATTTCCCTAAAAATCAGGTTAGTCCAAGTCTTGAAGCGGCCCTATGGATAAAGTTTTTTTAATACAATTGGGTATTGCAACTGAATGGTCGCGGTGTCAACTTTCGCCTTTAGTAATAGCGAAGTGAAGAAGAAACTTAGCTAAAGATTTAACAAGAATACTAGTAATTTGCAAACCAGCATTTTAGCAACCTTCTAAAATATCAATTATTGTAATATAATCTTAAAATCTTTCGCGTCAGAATCAAAATTGTTTATTACCTACTTACTATTCTACATTAACCTTTTGACAGTCACAGTCGCGTATAAATTACAACACGACACGGTCACCACCACATGACAGACTATTAATTAATTTAATTTTTTATTTTTATTTATTTAGTTTTATTTATTTATTAAACGCTAATAAATCTTATAAAAAAAGTATTCGTTTTCTTATTTGTGTTGTTAATTTTGCAGCTAGACTCATCCCAATTTATATTATGTGAACTGCTTACTGTTTACTTCATCCATATTAGCATAAGATCACAAAAACGATGTAGGTTAAATGATGAAATCGTAGCTTGGCGCCGAAAGCACGCTTTTGCTTTTTTGACGTGGCGGTCAAAGCGTTAATAGTGACAACACTAATGAATTGAAACAACTTTTGAAACAACATAAATTTATTTACAACTAAAATTATCTATAAGTGCGCTCTAGTTGTCCCATTTCTTCGAGACGTCGATATATTCGCCGTCCGGTGAGTTGTAGTTCTTGATCGGTGGTGTGGCCACTGTGCCGCGTATCTCGTAAGGAATCGGCGATAAATCGGGCTGTAAACAACAAAATACGTAAGTCAGTACTATCCAGATATCGCTGCAGTGATACTGTGGAAGAGGATCTGCGACGCCTTCTAGCCAACGACTGGCGGGACACTATTAAAGTCCAAATTAAGTGGCGTTCTCTTGTATCCGCGGCCATGACACACATTGGGTCACTGAGCCAATAAAGTAGTAGTCTCTAATCCAGACCCAACGCACGCTGTGTCGGTCGTTGTGGAGGACTAGTATTTCCACTTTAATCATTAACCAACCAAGCAACTAACCCTTACATGCCATAATGCTGAGAGAGCGACCATCATTAACAAAACGGTTTACAAATGGCTGCCTCATAAAAATCTCAAGGTACTCCTTACAAATATGGATGGCGACCTGATCCGGCTTAATGGTCGTTTCGCACGAATCTGTTCGCAGAAATTGTGCGAAACGACACTTTAATACTAATATTTTTTGAGGTGTCGATTCGCACACATTCCTTTTCGGAGAGGGTCATGTCGCACTTATATAGATGTGTGCAGATCGAAACTTAAAAATATTATTTTAAGTGTCGTTTGCACAGTTCGTGGGAACAGATTCGTGCGAGACCACCACTAAGTCTCTGATATAATATGTGACGGAGACCCGGTGCGCGATTAAGCGCCATAGCATCTAGTAAATCAATAAGGATATCTTCACTGAACATCATATGAACTATGGATTTAGTCTTCCGGACAATACTCATTGAACGGTACACGTCATCACGCGTCTTCATAAATGCATGCGTTGATCCCGCGACTATATCCTATGCGATTCGCGCTCAGCCGACCGGCAACCACTGAATACAACCGAATTCTAATGTGTACAAGTTCCATACAAATATGGACTTTATCTATAACTGTACAATAAAAAAAAATCTTTAATTCAAAAGTTGTAGTCGCTCTTTAATCCGACAATGTCATTGATTGCTTATGTATGTGTAGGTGTTATTTTTAACATGGATACCAACTTATAAATGAATAGATCTGAGTCCAGTTTTATAAAAGTGGATGGCGCAGCTTCGGCGGACGGGCCTCTCCCAACAGCGATGGCTAACATAGTGTCCTGGGGTTAGCAGAAGACACGTCTCACTTGTCCACACCCATAAGTATATACATATACCATAATAACCAACAATAAAAGTTGTGAGTCGTTGATTCAATATGATACTTACCATAATAGCTTCATTATATAGGTCTTCTGATACTTCATATAGCTTGTCAAGTGCCCGACGCTGTGCAGCCATAATCCTGTCTATCTGTGCCACGTTAGCCATATACTCTTGACGCTTATACCGTGTCCATTCCTTCTGCAACACAGCGCGAGCTTCTATCTCTTCTGCTGATAGTTTTGGATGTGGCCTCTTTCTTTTGCTGTAATCATAGAATAGGTTATTTTTATATTAACGAATATGTTATGTTATCCAAGTTCCAAAATACAAAGAGCTTTTTAAATCTTCTTGAAAATAAATAAGGTCAAATCTGGTAAAGGGTTAGTTGTAAAATTACAGAAAAAGGAAGCATGTACTTAGTTGTGACAGTGTGGCTTGCAATGGATAATATGAATTACTTTATCATTATTTTGAACCCAATTTATATATTTACTGTGTTTAGTAAAAGGTTTTTGCAGTTGCATATAACATTATGTAAAATATTAAACATTGGCAACTACTCTATTAATTTTTATTGTGACTTAAAAGATGGCAAACAAAATGTTAATATATATTCATCACTATTATTTCAGAGCATTATGCACCCTCTATACATAATACTGTATATAGTGTTTTTCTTATTAATCTATTGGCGTAAATAAGTAAGCCTATTTGGGATTGGCTAACTGCCAGCTATAAAATTTTACAGTGTGATTGGGTTGCTTGTCAATATTTTCTTTGTAGCTATAGTATGCTAGTTTTAATCTATGCCCTAATTAAAGATTCAATATCTATCTAGCAGAAGCTTTCTCCTGACTACATAGTTCCTAAACATAATCCTCAATATGACTAGAAACCACCTCCTAAAAGCTCAAAAAGGTATAAAGTTTACTTAATTTAATTACTACACCCACATTTAGCTAACATGGTTAAACACAATATAGGGAGCTCCCATTACACTTTACCCAGCAAAATTCAAGACATGCAACTATTGAAAATAATCTAATGAGGTCATGGCATGAGGCATGAGGCTTGAGGTCTCATGTAGCATGCATGCAGCAGCAGCATTATCTCACACTGCATTACCATGGCATTCATTTTATACAAGTATTAAGTCTTTCCAGAACAAATTTCTTATATTGCTATTGCAAATAAGACTAGCCTATAAACAGTAGATAACTGCAGTAGCAGTATAAAATAAGTTATGTATATAGAACAAAAAATTGGTTTAGTTAGGATTGGATGTTTTTAGTAGTATACTAAGTAGCAAAATGTATCTTACTTATCATTATTGACCAAATTAACATTGTAAAGCATCATTCTGCATAATCATATAATATAATATAATAATAATCATATCATGTTTACTGTGTTATTTTTACAAAAAATAATTCTTTACACAAGGTTCTTTACAATCATTTAAATAATGTACATTACAAACAACAATTTTTTTTTTTTTTGCTCGTCAAAATGACCACACTCCACCTGATGGTAAGCAGTCGTGTGGTCTAAGAGCAGTGGCTTTTTGTATTACAGATATTTTCTCCTATGTTGCTTTGAAATACACAACACTTCATGTAGTGACAGTGATAACTTAACCGTTCAAAGTACTATGAGATCTATGCAGTGGATTTATTCCATAATTATACACCTTAAAAGTACATTGAGATTTAATTCTGACGAATATTATAAATTTGCATATACATATGAATTAATGCCTCAACATTTGTGTCTCTATGTATAATAAGTAAGTATTTACAAAAACAAAAAGTATATATGTATGTTTATCCATTGTCTAGTACCCATAGTACAAGCTCTGCTTTGTTTGGGCTAGATGGTGTTGTGTGTATGTGATAGAATATTATTATTATTATTATTTTCATACATTAACTACTAAAATAATTAACATGGAATTTCACTGAACATTGTCAGTGGCACAGTTAAGGATGTAGGCTGTTTTTCACTAAGAAAAAAGTACTGTATTCAAGGGATAGGAAACTTACATTCATGTGAGTGAAGCTGCAGACAAAATCTAATAACTAATAATACTTACTTAAAATTGTCAAGAAGATCAAGAGGAACTTCCAACTCATCAATAGGCTTCAGTTGACGGGCATTCTTCTCTAATCTCCTGATCTGCTTCTCCAGTTTCTTACGACGCCTCTCCTCACGGGCTTTTACAATAGCTGGATCAATTTTTTTCTTTTTTTTCATAGGCTCTGCCCTAGAAATAGATAATATACAAAATAAATGCCTGCACTTTACATAAAAATAGCATTGTTAGTTTGTAAATTGTAATACTATTCAATTAAATTAAGATACAACTCTTGTAACTAAATGACCATAGCACAACTCTCTCAGTTTACTTGTAAATATATTTAAATTGCCTATATTGAGTCGCAACAACACACCGGCGGCCAGACTGAATAGATTTTTAAATATGTTATTCTAAGACTTGACAGATGTATGATTTCAACTTTGGTTTACATGGCTATAGATCTTTTCAGCAGTTTAATAATTCAATTCACTCTCCGGTCGTGTCGGATTCCCGTCTCATCGGATCATGAGAGTTAGGGAACAGAGAGTACACTTGTGTTTGTGCACTATAATATCTCCTGCGCAGATGGCCAGTCTCCGTTAAGATTGGCCGCCGTGACCGAAATTCGGTCTGGAGGACATTATTATTATTATTAATTCAAGTAATTTTTCATATAATAATTATTATGTTATATCAATTGACTAGTCTACTCACCAAAGTTGATCTGTTATTTTAAACTGCAAGGCTGCTGTTGTAGAAATATTTCTACTGATCAGGGGTGATTTTAATGCAGGACATATTGATAATCTGCAATATAAATCATGAATAACGTAATTATTTTGCGAATTTGTATGAGGTTTATTAAAAGGTTAAGTTGACATAATATTGGAATATATTTTTTTCAAACGTACCTAGAAAATTGTCTTAATAAAGACAAATTAAACATGGTTATTTAACTATTTAAACTTAAATTAATAATTATATAAAGGCAAATAATTCCACAATGTAAATTGTGGAATTGATACTTTGAGTTTGACAACTGACAGGACAGATGGAGAAACTAGTATCTTTGAATTCTTTGGTCATGGTCAGATTGAGACGCAGGGTACGAAACGTTTGTACTCGTGCATAAATGTTATTTGTGTTATAACAAAATTATGGAAAATAATGTCATTATAATTATAAGTAATCAACGATTTAAAAGTCAGTGAGACATATTAAAATTACATAAAAAATGTGGTGGTAGAATGGAACGTTAGCTATCAATACGTTCCGTTACAGGAAGACAAAGCTAACTCAGAATTTGTAATATAATTTCAAGTAACATGTTCAGGTTCGTTTATAAAGTAGATCATACATTTAACAAAATTAAATTTATTTCAAGATATCACATTTTATGTCCTTAATTCTGTTTATTTGAAAATAAACTAACTAACTCAGCTAGATTTGAAAAATAGATAATTACGAATAAAATACTATAACCATAATTAAATTCATACCTATTGTCTTTTTAAATTAAACAATAATTAATTTAGGAACACAGTCTTTAGCGAGAAAAGCACATTTATCATAAGTATGCATAACGAAAACGAAACATAAAACGTAAGAGAAAAGGCGTATAGGACGTGGGTCGCGTGTGAAGGAGGAGGGGATAATCGTTGTCCGTTAGTGCCTTACGCGTCGGATGCGTAAGATGACGTATTACCTACTAAATTTTTTATCTGACACGCAATATTTTATTTCGGAGCTCATTATAATTACCTAGACAGAGTATTAGTCACCAATAATAAGACCTTAGGCTACCTAGGTACTCATAATAAAAATGAGAGATGAACAGTTAATAGAATTGGTCAAACATTACGAAGTAATTTATAATGTGAAATGCGATGAATATCGTGATGTTTCACTGCGTAATGCAGCATGGGAAGAGATAGCAAAATTGTACGGTAAAACCGGTGAGTAATTCGCTATCTTCTATACAAGTTAAGACTTACCCATACAGAGGCGATTCGCTAACAGTGTATTGCATCTATGTGAAAGCGTCTTAACAGTTGTCGTATCTATACGTGAATTCGTATAGATGGAAAGATGTTATAGAAAGCACACCGTGAAGGGTTCCGTAGATATTTGATATGAACGTACACGATTAATAATTAAAATAGCAAAATAAACAGATTTCTTTTTGCAATCATTAAATTCTAAATCGCGAAGGTATTTTATGTTCCACTATAAAGATTTACTCACATAAATGTAAATCTTTTGAAACACCTATCTAAAGATTCAGGTACACTACTGTGCAAAGGTAGGTATTTATTTTTGATCCCTGAGTTACGTGTGTAAAGTGCTAAAGTTTACCTCTATACATACAATTTTTTTTATTCGTTACAGTGGTTATTGTTTATTGCATTCTGCCTAATTACATCTACAGTGCTAACAGCCTAATAACATATCATATCTATAGGCGACTGTCACGAAAATGTAACGGTATAATGGCTCTGCCCTGCGCTCTGCGACGAATAAACATACAAAATCGTTAAAAAATGCTTTATTTATCCCTCTAGTTTTTCAACACTGTTGCGTAGATTTTTATGTGTCTACCTACTTAAACTCAGTGAATAAAAAATACAATTAAATTGGTTTGATTTCGGCTGATTTAGAATAATACGATTACCTTAATAGCCATCGGAGATATAAAAATATGTTGTTGCAGTTAATGAATGTAAAGAAGACTGGAATAAGTTACGCAACTGCTACAACAACGCAATGAAAAGACGTCACAAAAAATGTGGTGAAACAGGAAAAAAATTGCCGCCGTGGCGATATGAAGAACAGATGTCGTTCTTGAAGCAACACATGCATGGGATATCACATATCGCAAGTGATATTGATGAAGATGCTTATGACAGCATACCTTCGCCTGAAAGCATTCCCTCCCCTAAATGCATTCTATTAGCTGAAAGTATTGAAAGTCCTGAAAATGATCGCGTTGTCTCTCCTACTCCCTCATGTAGCACTTCATATAAGAGAAAAGCAAGCCCTGACGGAGATTATAAACATTTAGCGAACATGGTTAACTTGATGAATAGTTCTCAAGATATGAGACAAATAAGAAATCCAGAATTAGATGAAATAGATTACTTTTTTCTAAGCATGAGCGAGACTGTAAAGAAGCTTCCAAGATTAGATCAAATTCGCATAAAATTGGATTTGCATGAGGCTGTCAGTAAAGCAGAACTCAAGTATCTCGAGATCAAGCAAAACCTGTAGCAACAAATGACTATTAAGAACTAATCTCTAGTGACGTAGTCATAATAAAGTCTATAAAAAAAAACTCTAATATCAGAGAATATATGTGCTATACTCTATTACTAATGATACAGAGCAGCCCTTAGGCGATCATGTAACTGAGGCTGCGGTCTTGACAAATCAAATTGTAGAGGTCGACATCGATTTCTTTCTCCCTGTACGTGTATGTTCAACTAGAAATGTTTGGCTAATTATAATTATTTACACATATCACAGCAATAAATAATTTTCAACACTATAGTTATGTTTCTGTTTCAATATGACTTATTATCATCGTAATAAACCTAGCGCACTGTCGATTCCTGTTTGAATTTGAAGTAGGGTGACACAGTAAATGTCTCCAGACTATCATAGGAAAACAACGTGGTGTTTCATGGCTTATGCAGGATTTCTGGAAAACCAGTCTCTATCCCTTACAGTGATTGCGTTTCAGCTTACTGTAGGAACAAAATCTGCGGTTAGCAGAAAGGGAGGTACAGTACAATTAAGGTAAGGTTACAACCAAGCTAGCTTGTCTTCCACCGTAGAAGTATTAAAATAGAAGAAAATTTTCCTTTGGAGTGTAGTAATTTTGACGAGCAAAATAAAAGAAATAAAAAATTAAATTTTTATTTTTTATTTTTCTCGTCAAAATGACCACACTCCACCTGATGGTAAGCAGTCGTGTGGTCTAAGAGCAGTGGCCTCCACATCGCCCCCACAGTAGCCGAGGCGATGTTGAGGTCTCTACTTTGACGGCCTGAGAAGATGCTTTTTCACGCCCCGCTTAAAGAACCCAGGATTGAAGTTTGTTATGGTAATGATAATATTAGCCTAGCCTAATTAGACAGCTTATTCAAAATGCATATTCGAGAGACCGGGAACATTAGTTTACTGTAAGTATTATAAAACAACCTTCTGAGATCCCCTGATCTTCCTATTTTATCATTAGACTTATGACTCTCTATTTCAATGAGATTGCGCGTTACAGAATGTATAGCTATGTCTCGTTAGAAACTGAAATTATAATGAATACTTAAATCGTTATGAATTCAGAAAAAGAAACACAGGACGGTGCGCGGCCAGTCCTGCCTGGAAAAGGGGAATAAAAATTCCTGTTTGAAATTAGATGCGAAAAGATGGTAACTTAATCTTATGACTTTTAACGTAGGTATAAAGAAAGGAAATCAATTAACCACCACCAGTAAACGGCAACAGGTTTGGTTAAAATTATTCAAAATGAAGTGCAGGTTTAAGATTATAAGAATATAAAAAATATATAAACGACATGAAAGCGTGGACGACATAATTTTAAGTAGAATTGATTTCTGCTGTTGACCAATCGAGTGACAAACGGAAAACAAATTGAACCTGTGAGAGCCGTTCTTAGATGTACATAAATTTACATAATCATCACTAATATTAGATAACTACACCGATGATGTAGCATATGTGTTTGATTCGTCACTGCCAGTGCGTTGAGTATTATGGGTTCGATGTTCCGATGAGTCCTGATGATCTTTGTGTCCGTTGTTTCAATAGGTACTTGTAAAGCGAGACAGAAATCAGGAAATCCCGATTGTCAAGTATGCATACCATCTTCAACATATACATTTACCTCAGACACAGCCTAATAGTTTACATAACTCTAGTAACTAATATATAAACTAACTGGATTTTGCTCGCGGCTTCGCTCGCGTTCATCTAGGTTTTGTCAATAAATTTCTGTCCCGCAGGAACAGTCCTTTTTTTTCTGGTTGAAAAATAGGTACTTGTCCTATTCTGTACCCCTGACAACGTGTACTTATCCGAAAATTTCATGATGATCGGTCGGGTAGTTAAGACGTGAAAGCGTAACAAACAAACTAACATTGACATTTATATAATTAGTTAGGATTTACTTAGTGGTTTTCGAGTTCAATAATAATACCTTAACAGTTGACACATTGAATTTCGAAATTAATTCTTAATATCCTAGAACTGTTAAAGAGGTTAATGAACTAGTGAGATATAACAAATCAGAAGATATTTTAATAATTTATCAGTTCTAATATTTATTACTTTTCTTCGTTAACTTAGGTATTATGAGATATAGCTCTTTCATATATTATTATTTTATTTATGTATCTTTACCATTGTATTGTATATTGAATATTGAAAAAGTGTTATATTAACATTCTTTTGCAATATCAATATTTGTCAGTCTATAATTTCTTAGATTAAGTCATCGAACCACCCTTTTTTAATGATGGGTACATATACATACACTTTTTTTTATTATTTAATTAAAACAATTACATTACCCTAGACTGGCAAAGTTATCCACCAACAGAGAGTTTTGAAGGTCTAAGAGAGAGGCTTTTGCCCAGCAGTGGGACTGGCAAAGTTATCCACCAACAGAGAGTTTTGAAGGTCTAAGAGAGAGGCTTTTGCCTAGCAGTGGGACATTTCATCAAGCTAATGAAAATTTACATTACCCAAACTCTAAAATAAAAATAAATTTTTGAAGTCTACTCGAAAATAAAAGCCACAAATACAAGCGTGACGTAAACGCTATTTAAATGTAGCTGTCCGAAGGAAATAACCAGATAAGCATGTAGAGTGGACATATCTGGCTATCTCCCTTAGCTATAAGAAAAAGTGGGTATGATGGGTATCAAAATTTAGAATATTAATTATTCGGAGTATTCCGCTTTCGGCAGCAATTTTTTCGGCACATATGGTTTCAGCACCTAAGCTATTCCACTTTCAGCACCAATAGGTATTTTTGCTTGGTGCCGAATATCGAATAAAATACCTATTGGTGCTGAAAGTGGAATAGCTTAGGTGCTGACACCATAGGTGCCGAAAGCGGAATACTCCAATTATTCCCTTATTTTCCAACCAATTTTGATACCTACTATTTGCACAAAACGATTTATTGTGATTGCTATTTGCTCTTGTAGGATGTAAAATAATGTATCAAATATAGGTACGCATCTAGGTATTTATTAAATTATATACTTTTTGTTTCCCTGACAACGACTATATAAAATAAACAAACAACTGCGCCTTACATACATCACATCTTTTAAGTAAACATATTAAATTACTAGCTGACCCGCGCAACTGTGTCTGCATCACATAAGAGAATTTTCCTCGTTTTTGCAACATTTTTCATTGATGCTCTACTCCTATTGGTCGTAGCGTAATGTTATATATAGCTTATAGCCTTCCTTGATAAATGGGCTACCCAAAACTAAACGAATTTTTCAATTCGACCCAGTAGTTCCTGAAATTAGCGCGTTCAACCAATCAAAGAAACTCTTCAGCTTTATAATATTAGTATAGATTTCATGGCGGCATTCTTACTGCAATACGTCATTACGAGTTTAAATGAAATCATACGACCATCTCCCAATAATAATCACAATAGCTTAAAAAAAAAATAATAATTACCTTAATAATACCCTAATAATTACCTTGGCATCAGAACAATCCCTTTTAATGACTATTTTAATGGAACGGCAGCTGACATTTTACTTCGATGCCTAAATTGAGAATTTATTTCATTCATGTGCTAACGATTTCTTTACTATAGGTATATTGGTGTGTTATTATTGTTATTAGTTAGTACTCTTTAAAAGCAAATTAGTTCCATTTATGAAGATCTACTTCGTGTTCTTCTTGCCCCGAACCTTAGCCCCGAACTGATGAACTGTACTTTCTGAACTAATTAAATACAGTCCAAAATTAGATTTCTATGAAGGAATTGCCATCAGCTGGCACCTTACTATCGTCTCATGAAACTTTGTCGATGCCTGCACGAAATCGAGACAGCACGATATACCGAATATAGTTCTGTCTCGTTCAAACGATAAAAAGTTTTAAGATAAAATTCTTAAGGTCTGTGACTATCTTAATTCCTAACCCAAAGTGATTACCTACATTTTCAAGGGAATTATCGGAATATTTAAAGGTAGTAACTAAACTTCATTTTCTTATTGAATAATGTGCTTTTCTAATGACGCATCACTTATGCACGCCGCCGCTGTGCCAAGCATTCAATCGCCAGAAAGCGAAAACGGGTATTACGAGTATGAGAGCACGCGGTTGCTAGAAAGGGCAGCAATGCATGGATGGCGTAGTCGTTTGACAGGAGTAATCCCATAATTAAGTATTAACTTACCTCCTATTTGATCGACAATTCCATCGATATTAAACAATTTTACCAGAATCCTAATCCTAACTAAGTAATATTATAAATGCGAGTTCGTTTATTTGTTTGTTACGCTTTCACGCCTTAACTACTCGACGAATCATCATGAAATTTCGCACACACGTGGTCAGTAATACAAATAAGGACATACGGTACCTTTCATCCAAAAAATGTATTTACTATTGGCGAGGGATAGCAAATTGACATAACCTACAAATAACCTACATTTACGCGAACGAAGCCGCGGACAAAATCAAATGAGTAATAAAACCATATTCATGATACCTATTATCCAAGTCATTTTAAATAATTACAATATCGTAATTACTGTACATCTTACGAGTACCTACCTACGTACGCAGGTCATACGCGTTCTATATCAACGTGAGATGAACACATGCATTATGGTTTTAGGAGCCTCGCTAACTGACTGAAATACTTTTCCTTTGTTAAACATCCTTATTGAAAGAATCTGTATTCAAAACGAAGCACTGAGCACTGTAATGAACTTAATTGGCAATAACGGCCACTCATAAACATAGTCCTATTTAACAAGGAAACTAAAATCCACGATTTGGATAGGTTCCGTATATTATTAAGGTTTTGCTTAAAGAAAATGTACAACACATCTATAAAAAACAATAAACCTGTTTCGGTAACTTGATTTTAATTGAGTAATGACTTATTTTATAATTACTATTTACAACCATGTCTAATAACCGGTATCTTGGTCGAAACTCCCTAAAAACCCTGACCTACACGGAGTACATAACACATATAAATCGCGAGCACGGAATACAATTCTTAAGGAACCATAAAACATGTAAATCGTCTCATTATAATAAACAAAACCAGCAGTTAGCTCCATCCTCAGATGCCGTATATTTGGCATCATTCTTTACCGGAGTCCGTCGCCACTGACATGTGCCAAACGTGAATTACTAGCGAACATATTTTATTACGAACAACCAAATGGTGCGAAGCAGACGAAAATATGGATACCAATATAACAGATACTAAATCGAACGTAACGTTGGACGAAGTGATAGATTATTTTAATTTGAACATTTCTAATGTGAACCAAAGTGAAGTGACTCAAATACATTTATTCGATTTGTACGAAGCGTACAGGACAATAGAGAAGGAACAATTGATGGTATACAAATCTGTCGCATATATTATTGGCACGCTCATTATTTTGAGCAATTTAACAGTTGTCATATCCAGCGGCCTCATACTTAGAAAAGGTATTTTATTAATCATTCTTTCATTACCTAGTCATTTATTTATATTATGAGCTATAGTTCTATTGGTTTACAACAAATAACATTTTATTAACCACAGATGAATGGTTAGGTATGTTCGTTCACTACTTTGTGTCTGTGTATAGGTAGGTTTTACTTCATTTGTTATAAATTATGTAATATTTATTCTACTGGCTTTATCCGTTTATGATGTAGAAGTTTATTATCTATTCGTTTACGTAAGTTTAGTTATTTGCTTTGCTTAATGACGTGAAAAGCGATAGTCAAATATATTCTTAAAAGTACTTAATCTATAGTTTTTGGCTGGCTTCGTGTGTACATAGTTTCTTTTGTGAACAAAATTGTTCAATTATAATACAAGAAGGTAGGCTAGAACGATACATTTGAAAATTGTATGGTCATTACAAGTAAATTGCTGTAAGCGTTTGAAATAATTAAGTTACCTATTGTAGTATTCTATGCTCGCATAATTTTTCTATGTACTGTTTTGAAAATCAGTAACATTACATTGCTACTGTGTATTTTAAAAACCATGAGTCAGTCAGAGAGTTACTCTATTCTACCGTAATCCAGTATACCCGATACCGTTTGATAGATAGATATATAGTGTACCCGATGAAGGACAAGCTTAAAAACTAACATTTTACAGAAAGTCTTAGTTAATGCAAAAATAATTTCGATATTGTGAAAATGGAGTTGAATGAATGTCGTTACAGAGAATCTCTTTGATGCTTTGAGAGATAAACTAATTTGAATTAACTCTAGGTTTGTTCGGCAATTACCTTCAGTTACTTCAAATCTCAAGGTTGCTAATGGCATATCCGAATTTGTCCAAAGGCCAAAAATTCTGTATAAAGGAAATTATATTTCAAAATAATTGGCTGGATATTCATAAAAGTATTATATAGCTCACCTTAACATGCTTATGATTTTTCGCTTTTATCTTACATACATTTATAGTTTAAAATTGTATGCAGACAAGTATTGCATCCATATTTTCCACGTAAAAGAGAGCAAGTCTTTTTTGTCTACCGAACTCAGTTTTAGACTCCATGCTGCTACTATTATTTCTTAATAAACTAATTACACTTTCCCGACCCTTCAATTGGACCTAACACCTCATGCACAGAAATCACATTCAGTACCACTACGCCACGGGATCCTTTAATATGACCAAATCTTACTGTTACAGCCATCTGTATACGTTAAAACAGTAAAATCTAATTTAAGGCTTACTGTTTTTTTAACTAAACAATCAACAAAGTTATCTAATTTGTAAGAATTATAAAAGTTCTGGGTATTCGACCTGCTTGAATCTAAAACTGTCCGGCTGAAGAATTATCCCATTCTACTGTAGGTAGAAGTCAAATAAATTTGTATCATCGTGGTAAAACCTTTTATTGACGCATTGTGCTGTCTTCAGAGCAACCATAGATCTAACGCTGGACAATGCTGCAATTCCTTTTCAGCAGGGTTGCCATTGCACGAGTAACTCCCACATTAGTATCGTTACTGCCTACAAACTTTAAATGTATCAATCAGGACTCACCGCCTACAAACTTTAAATCTATCAATCGACTGTATTTCAAAAATACAATTAATAATAGTAATCGCAAATATTTAATACAAATAATTTTGAAATTTACAGATATGTTAAGATTAATACCGATATTATTTAAATATTTTGTCATCTTCCGCAGTATTGGCACGTGTAAAGTTAAATATTGCGCTGTTAACATAATGCGTGTTTATTTAATAAGCTAACAAACCTTGTGCTTAAAAGCGGCTAATGAATCAGCATTTTTATGTCTTTCTCCATGTTGTTAGCGCATCAATTCTTGAAACTACATGAAAAGTACAAAAGTACATCATGCTGGGTTTTTTCGTACCTTTTTGAAACGCTTTTGCTTCGGCCAGGTTGCTCTGGTCGTGGTCACAAAGGGCTGGTTCAACGATGTCAGGTTTCCGTTTATTAGATGTTTGTAAATCTAGGTACGGTACAAATTTTCATCATGCAGCGCAAAAGTATAACAGTGAACATAAGTTTAAGTTATTGATAAACATAATTTAGTAGAAACTAAAATAAATGATAATACTATAGTTGTCGGCAGTCAGCCCAACTTGGAGTATGACTATACTTATACAATAATGACTTGCTTAATGGAATGCAAGGTCTCCTGTTAGACGCAATATACCTACTTACCTAACTGTTATGTGGCTTATGGATCTCCACTACTATAATAATAATAATATTCTACCACATACACACAACACCATCTAGCCCAAACTAAGCAGAGCTTGTAATATGGGTACTAGACTATGGATAAACATACATATATACTTTTTTTTTTGTAAATACATACATCTTCTACATAGAAACACCCAGACCAAGACAAACATCCATGTTCATGCACACAAATGTTTGACTTGTGCGGGAATCGAACCCGCGACCTCAGGCGTGGCAGTCGGTTACACTAACCACTACGCCATCGAGGCCGTCTAATAAATTAGTAATCAAATCAGAAAGCAAAATTATGGCCATTGATACGCAAATCACATTTTGCGTGCGTAATACCTATGCGCAAAAAATTTAATATTGTTATTTTCCTGATTCATTTCTTGGAAGGAATGTAAAAGCACGGTAATTATCATTGTAAATAACACATAAGAAAAAGTGCATACCGGTAGATTCACTGCACTTGAAGAAGTGGTTTGGTAAATTGGTACTTATTCCCAAATGTCACAAAAGTCCAGTTACCCAATAAATCTTAGCTTTGTCATAGCTGTCAGCTGGTTTACCAGAGTCCAATCACTCGTTCATCTTTGCATGTAATGAGACGTGATACGCATATACAACTGCTGATAGGTCTAACATAGTTACATAGTTTAACTAGGTTGTCCTGGTTGGAAATTCTTAGTAGCAAAGCTCTCGCTCGGCTCTCGAACAGTGGCTGATAGACCGAAGCAGGATGCCCAATATTACATAAAATAACAAAATCGCCGATTGAATGCGATAAAGTTCTGCTAGATATTTTAAAAATATACATATCGTCGTTCTAGATGTGACCCCTCGTATATACAAACTGAACAATTTTCCAGGAGAGACAAAAAACTGCTTTGTTAACAAAGTAAGTACATATACTAGATATCTTTTATTTTTTACAAATTTGAACTAAAATAAAATGAATTATAATGCAGGAGCATTTACCAGGTAACACCAGAAATACTTTTCTGAACTTTCTGCATAAAATTCTAATTTAACCAAAAAATGTTAGTTACGAGGGGTCACGTCTAGAATGACGATATGTACATGTTACGCTTATAAGAAACACAATAATAATATATTGTGTTCCATAAAAAATCACGAAAGTATCCAAAATATCAACAATTTTAATTTGTGTTCCGGTACACAAATTAAAATTGTTGACATTTTGGAATAAAAAATGCGGTTCCATTCGTTTTTCTGTTCTTTATGAGTTTAAATGGTCAATAATAATATGATTTCCGTTATTCTTATCTAGAATATGTACAAGATATTAACAGAATTTCACTAAGAGAGATTTAATTTGACACACTTTGGGTCGTTTTATTGCTTATAAGAAGTTATGAGTTACCTACAAACATGCGAAAAACTAATTCTGCGAGATGTGTGGGTGAGCTAGGTAAGTAACCCAGTATATAGGTACACTGTGCACGATCAGTTTAGTGCGATCATAAGCAAACTATTTGAATACATACATGGATGGCATAGCTTTAGATAGACATTCATACCTATGAATATAGTAAGGTTTATAAGGAAAAATCTTGTTGCAAGAAATAATGATATACCTATATTTTTAAAAGACACCTCGTCGACCAATTCTAACAAATCATTTAAATGTGTTGAATCTATTATTTTTCAAAAGAAGCAATAAATGACGTAGTCTTAAACAGAGCTAGTGTAAGTTACGGAATGATATAGGAACTCAAAATGTTATCATGTGAAGGTTACAGAAAGTCTTTATAAAGAACAAAGCTTACGCCCAGTTTTGAGAGCCTAACGAATACAAAACTTTCTTACTGGATGATCAAACTCATGTTAATTGCTGTAATAAGCTATTTGATTTATTGGTTTATTTACTGTTGGTTGATTGATTTGACACATCGCCTTTTTTATTTTTAATGTTTAATAAGATACTATAGCTTGCGAAATTAAGAGGTCGCGTCTATGTAACCACCACTTTAATCGTTAAGTTAAAATTGTGGTAGTTAACAGACACATCACACATCACTACTAGTTACTAAACACCATCAAGGTGCCGAGTTGTTTTTACGTTAACGCGATCGAAACGATTACCGCGTTTGGCTCTGATTGGTTAAGAGCTTGGAGCGGACCAATCGGAGCACCGAACGTTATAAGCGTGTCGATCGTGTTACCGTAAACTAAACACTCACTCGGGACGATACAAAACAGCATAAAGTTTCGCTAACGGGCGAAGCTAAAGATAAAAACTAAAACTCTAATAAGAGATCGATACTGTTGAATTACAACTCCGTTTTAAATTCATCATCTTATAATTGCTGCCGGCAATTAAAGCGGTAGTTAATAGATTCTAATAATGCTTTATTTATTCATAATATCTGGGCAAGAACTTCTCCTTAATGGCTTTTTACTAGTAAAGCAACTATAACGATAAACAACTATACAGCCTAATTGGCTGTAAGCAGTCTTACTAAATAGGTAAAAGTTTCAATTCTCTTAGCACAAAAAGGTTGAAAGTAAATATAACGAGATGGGTATAAAAATAAAAACCCAGGATTCAACCTCTTCGACTTCATGTGACCTTGTGACGCCTATATCTCGCGGGTCTTTTGACCCACAGGGCCCATATTCAAACTAGGTATGACCCCAAGGTATAAGCCCAAGGTGTCTGTACACCAAGTTACAAGTCAATCGGTCCAGTGGTTCCGGAGTTATGCCTGTCACTAACATACAGATACACAGACCCACGAAGTGTTTTCATTAACCTCTTCGAAGAAGACTCAGAGGTTAATAAAATTATGATCTCGTTGGTTTCACGCATTAGGGTAGTTGCCTGTGTCTGTTTTTGTACATTATTTTACATAGAAGAGCAAACAGCAATCAAAATAAATCTTTTTGGTCTTACCTGCAAACAATATCAAAATTGGTTACTACACTACATTACACCACAATACATCACACCTCATCACACTACACCAAACCACACCTCACCAAATTATACTATATCACCTCATATCAACCCACACTAAATGAAACTGTGTTTTAGTTGGTTAGTTTCTTTATTTCTTTTTTTTTTTGTTTTGTTTAATACTTAAATTTTATTATATTTTCAAACAAGATATGAAAGAGCGGTGTCTCCTAATACAGACATTGTTTGTCTAAAAGGAGGCTCCAAACACAATCCGTTGTAAAAAACCTTATATGAACAAATAAACTATTTTTATTTATTATTATTATTATTTATTGGTTGCAAAATATGCGAATAAAGAAAAAAATTATCAAGATTCAAGAAATCGTAGGCATTTAGTGGTTTTCATCTAGCTATCTCCTTTGGATAGATGCAATTTTAATAGCGGTTACGGCACAGTCTACTTAGTACATCCTTATACATTTAAAAATGTTGTTTTGTTGGAGCGGATTTAAAAAATAATGTTAAGTCAATACCCTATTATGATTTATCCACCAGTTGCGTTAAGATGCAGAAAGTCCGTCAATGTGTCTAACTTAACTTTCAGTTGTTCAGCAGTTATTTTCCAAAATAACACACCAAGCTTTAGAACCTTTTTTCGGCACGCGTCATCTGTAAAATGTTTGTTGTATATAAGTATTTATTAATTCCATGGCTGAAAAGTACAAAATTAACATATATTTAAAAACGACACGTGTCGCTTTGTAATATTCAATGACGATGCCGAAAAGCGTGTGGCGCTTACGTTCTTTAAGAAACATGTTCTTAATTAATTTGCCATTGAATTGTACATTAAGAGGTGACACGCCTAATTTATATTTTTTATGTATTATTATACAATCAACCAGGCATACAACTCGCATTTTCACTTGCAATACCAGAAGTCATCTTAAAAATGGCACCTCTGTGCTGCACACGCTAAGGATAATACATAATTACGGCCCTATCTTACCACTATTTCATTTCATAGTATGGTCATTGCGTAGGTAAAAAGAGACATAACTTTTATCTCGCTTTTTCTCTCTCGTCTTGCGCATGCAATGACAATGCCTTATGAAACGGTGGCAAGGCCTCTAGTCCCTTTATTCACCATACCTTATGGAACTTGGCAACCCTACACCTCTCTCTATCCCTAATAATATAGCTGACGACCTGACAATAGACCTTACCCATATATATGTGTAAAACTACATCTGAAGAAAATTCGTATTTTAGTGATAAACATATCGTTCCAAATACGTACCATACTTCTTACGCGAAATAGGTAATGATTCAGAGTTCTACTAAATATCGTACTAAGTGAATGTGAAAAGAAGAATAAAAGAGCGATCGTGCCTCCGTGTAGGTACTGTGTGACACGAGTTGACAACACGTTAATTATAAACTAAAATATTTGATGTCCACTTGAATACCCGTTACGACACACACGAAAAAGACTGCAGAATATTGTAGGCAAAGAGTAAAGTAATATATAGGGAAATTGTAGGCTTCAAATAGTTGTTCCAACTCTGGATATTCTTCGTGTCGGTTGTTTAAATGTTTGTCAACTCTCCAATTATCGCAGTAGCTGTTTATTAAAACAAATTAGGCATCAAAAAGTTATAAAATTACAAAATAAAAATATTTAGTAAAAAAATTGCCAAGGCAAAATATTTGTTCACGTAATTAAGAGTAAGCATTTATAACGGGTTCTTAAATGTCGTTTGGCAGCTAATGAAGTTAATATACTGCACATAAAAACCGTAATATCTCCTACTAGTATTATTAAATTCTTAGATATACTTAATTTGCATAAAATTAATCTATCTAATATGTTTTTACATAAGATACATATCGTTGATCTGTTGTTGACAAAATGCATATTTTCAAATACAACTGAAAGAATTTATTATTATTATCACTCGCGTAAAAGTAGATTTTGTTAATAAAGTACCGTTTTTCTGGATGTCCTTTTCTGTACTCCTGACAACGTGAATGCATGATTATCGGTCGAGTAGTTAGGGCGTGAAAGCGTAACAAACAAAATAAATAAACTCACATTCACATTTATTATAGTTAGGATATGACAGCAACTCTATCTAGGGCTCTACCAGCGTTGGTATTGCATGCGCAAGAAAAAACAACGCATTACAGAGAGTATAACTTTGTCTTTCTCGCGCATGCAATGACAATGCGTTAATACATGGCGGTAAGGGCTATGCTTAGTAACCCTCTGGGTCTGGACTTAATTTTTACAAAAGCATTATATAAGGCACCAGACCTTCGTATCATTGCTGGTGATGAATAGTTTTGTCGATATCAAGAGTTTGAAGAGGACTGCTACCTAGATTGTCAAACCTCCGTACAGCATTCTCAAACACTTTAACTGCGGGCTTCTTTAAAAGCCCACGATGTACCTGGCTGAATCTATTTAGCATGAATATTGTTTGTTAATGGGAATAGGATATTTAGAAATGTAGAATCACAAAATTATTACAACACGCTCGAAAAATATTGTCAAAAATTGTTATTTAAATAAAACAGATTAAAATGTTTGAGCTGAGAACTAAACATATTGATATGGATACACGGTAAGACTTTAAGGTAAAGTGATTCATACTTTAGCATCTCGCCCTTTCCGAAGTTTAATCATATTTCTCTAGCTAGACATAAATTATGATTATTATCACGATTATTATAGTCATACTTTGATGACCATTTTGTAATTCTATTAATGAATGATTTCATCGCATATTTTATTTATTGTTTTTATGCCATACAACTATTGTATAACACTTTATCTAGAGAGTGGAAATATTATCTTAAAGCAAGCAAGTTAAACATAGGTTCAAAATAGTAGATAGGTACCTACCTATCTACTATTTTGAACCTATGTTTAACTTGTTTGGTTACATTTAAATACCTACCTATCTACTATATTAAACCTATGTTTACTTGTTTGCTTTAAGATAATACTCCCACTCTCTAGATAAAGTGTTATACAATAGTTGTTTGGCACAAAATAATAAATAAAATGAGCGATGAAATCATTCATTACTAGAATTACAAAATGGTCTCCTACTAGGGTAGGAAACCGTTGGATTGACACGCAGTGGTTCCTGAATCCCAAGGCACACACACATCTGATATTTCGTTAGAAGTGCATATTAATTAGTTAAACATCGTTTGCTTTAACGGTGAAGGAACACATCGTAAGGAAATCTGCATGTTTATTTATTTATTTATAAGGATCGCCAACAAATGATACACAACTCTTACACAATAAAAGATGTTACAATAATACATGCCCTGTGCTCATTCTGTTATAGGCAACCACAACTAACGCAGGAAGTACCAGTACAATAAACTATAATATAAAATGATAAAAATATGAAAATGAGAAAAACGATAATAAGTGTTTAAAAATGGTTAACAGTGTAAAAATACAAGTTATTTAACTTGTATTTTTGAGATACTCCAATATTACTTTTTTAAATTTAGGCATAGGATCACAAAAAATGTCTAACTTAAGCAGACGAGCGAGTTCGTTATATAAATTCGTCAATCTAGTTATTGGCGAGTTAAGCCCAAGGTTGGTCTTATATCTAGGTATATTGAACAGTTTGAAGACATTTGAGCGCGGCAACCTACTAGGAGCTGAGATATGGATCTTAGACAATAATTCAGGACAGTCAACGTTATTATTTAATATATTATATAAGAATGATAAGTCAAGGAGCTTACGTCTATGGTTTAGTTGGACTAAATTGAAATGTTTAAGTCGGCTATTGTACGAATGTAGAGATCTGTGTAGTTATGTTTTATACGTGAGATGGCTAAGAAACCGTCTTTGAACACGTTCGAGTCGGTTTTTGTGAACTTGGTAATGCGGAGACCAAGCTTGAGAGCAATACTCTAATATACTACGTACTAATGAGTTGAACAAGAGAATTTTAGTTTTGGGATGTTTAAATCTTTGGGTATTTCTGATTATGAATCCGCACATTTTGGGGGCATTTAGGATTATTTTATCCAAGTGCGCACTAAATGTTAATTTATTGACTATTAAAACGCCTAAATCACGCACACCTTCAACTTGTTCAAGAGGTTGGCTGTGTATATTGTATGATGTTTGAAATTATTTTTTTTTCTGCTAAAGGATATGTAATTACATTTATCTACATTTAAAATCATTTTATATGAAGTCTGTAAACCCGCACTTGG
Source organism: Catocala sponsa (assembly GCA_963564715.1). NCBI lineage: Eukaryota > Metazoa > Arthropoda > Insecta > Lepidoptera > Erebidae > Catocala > Catocala sponsa. The sequence goes on along the minus strand of OY751345.1, from coordinate 8,761,849 downwards.
CCAGCGTGCCTAGTGACCTTTCGCACAATTCGTGCGAACAGATTCGAGTAAAACGCACACTAAGCCCCGCTAAACCGTAAACAGGCTCAACGCGTTTACAAAAAATTAATTAAAGTTTGCCGTTGGTAACCTCATCCGAATATAGCAAAAAATTCTATAACTTTAAAATCATGGATATTATTGCGATCAACATATAGAGAAATCCGCCTATGTGTATTTACTTTGATCTATTTCAATTTTCCAATATAATTATTAAGTGTAAATACCTAATCAATAAAAGTATAAAGTACAAAGGAGTTCACTTGCCTATATGGATAAAAACTCATTCTATACTAATATTATAAACGGCAAAGATTTGTATTTTTGTTTGTAGTAAACTCAAAAAATATAGAACCACTTTAAAAAAATCTTTCACTATTAGGAAGCTACTTTATCCAGAAGTATCATACGCTATATAACATGATGTTGCGAACTACGAAAGCGGAGCAGGTAATCACAAACGTGGGTGAAACCGCGGGAACAGCTACTAGCTGCTAAATATTATACGCACTAAAGTACAGTAATATAGCATTACTATATAAAACGATAATACTTGTTTTATTTAAATAATACCTTGTTTCAGGCCAACAGCCAAAGAGCACGTATCTTTTGCTCGGGAATGTTTCTCTGGCGGACACCATCATCGGGTTTGGCCTCATATTTGGAGTCACAGTAGATAACTCTGTGAGTTCTAATCCCTTATGTATATTTCAAATAGGTAAGTACCTAAACCTAATTATATTCTAAGATAACTGTTATTTTCGAACTTACATATTATGTATATCTCATTAGTGTAGTAAAAATAATATACAAGAATTATGAAGCTGCACATTTTTTTACGTTTGAACACAGCTATACATTGGTAATTACTGATATTTTTTAAGGTATCTCTCACACTAGGAATAATAGCCCCTAAACAACCATTCAAAAACCGAACACCCAGACTTGGAACAACAATTTACGGATCACACAATATTTTATCCCGTTTTCGATCCCACAACAGTGGCGAGACGACCACTTAAACCACTACCTCATTCGTGCTGACAGCAATCTTCTTAATAAAAAAAATACATTTATTGAGACAGACGATAGAATAATAAGCGTATATCACGCTAAGTTTCAAAGTGCGGAATAAAACTCAAAAACACAAATTAACGCGGTAAAACTGCGAGGCGAACCAAGTGTAATAGATTATATAAGTCTTGGTTTATCTGTCATTTAATTATATTTAGAATGAATTTATTAATAGTCCATTAATTTTAATCGTGCGAATGCTATTATAAATGGATTAGCAACAATATTTTTTATAAGTTGCTAATAGCTACATCTACATATATATTGGAAAAAGCCATGATGGGTAATCAGATAGTAAGGAACTGTTTTTGCATATATTATAACGTTAAATGGTAACAAGGATCTAATTGAAAATGTCACTTTTACACAGATTCGCACACGAGCGAGATGGATCATGGCATATAAAGTTAATTGATCTCACAGACCGGTAAATACAGATGCAAAAAATGTTATACCATAACCTGTAATATATTTTTTATACCACAGACATTTATAAACGCTTCGATTACGCTGAATCATGTTACGTTAGCCAAAATATGACGCCAATCAGCATTAGGATTGCATGCCTGGCATTTTTATATAACAATTTTGGTAATTAGTGAATGTTGTGCTTATGATCTCAAAAATATGTTATAATTCGAAAAATCTCTAACTTACCCATAAAAATTTCTATCCGAATCTTCGGGCTGAATGAAGAAACATACAACATTTTTTGGATTACTTTATTTTATTTTATTTCTCTTTATTGAAATTTATAGGCTTAAAATCTAAACAAAGATTATGCTAGCCCCATCATAACCTAAATAAAATCCAAGCGGCAAAGAAAGAGGAATATTAATTCAGAGTTGAGTTCTGTTCAAATTACTAATAAATTTATAGAGATTTCTTTCTTTCCAAATGACATTACTCCGGTGTTCGGTGACGGTGATGATGATAAAAGGGTTTAGGATAATCAAAAGATTACGTACCAAAAATAATAACGAATTTCGAAATAAATGAGTTTAATAATTTAAATGAGAAGACAGCACAAATACTTGATCTTTGCAATTGTCCTAGATTTTCGTAAATATTCCATTTATTCTACGACACAGACATGCCATATATTTACATAAATAGATAGTAATCACGGTATAGGCGTAAGACTATATATCAGACCTGTATGCCGAAGGGTTAGACAGAACTGTATTACTCTGCCAACTGTTTAAGATCCCACGTAATAACGGGCAAACATATTGCCATATCCCGTACGCAGTTCCAGACTTTTTGCTGTTACTCAGAATTTCTTAACATAAACAACGAATTTCTTAACTTTGCCCGATCTGAGATTCGGAATCGACTCCTCATGTACAGCAGTCGCTTTCTCTAACTCTGCGCTAATGTATAAAAACCGTATTAAAGCTGGTGCTTATCTAATTGAGTTATTAATTAAGACATATGTTTGTTCAACTCGATAGTGATCATCGTAAATGATATTTAAATAGCTACCTATATTATTTTAAATTCGAAGATATGTGAAGTCTGCCAAACCGCACTAGGCAAGCGTGGTGGACTATGGCTTAACCCTTCTCACAGTGAGAAGAGGCTCGTGCCAGCAGTGGGACAGTTTAATACCGGGCTCATATTATTATTATTATATTATTATTTTAAATTATATACTTACATTATTTATAAAGTAATTAAATGGATAGCATTCATAAATATTTTGTGACTGTAAAAACTAGCCACGTGACCACGTGTGGTCCGCATATAATATGACGGCATGTTTGGTAACATTCTGTAACGACCTCATTTTGCTTCTGCATTATACGGCGCGTGAGTTGCAGTCCTTATGTCGCGTATGTGTTGCTTAAAATGCCACGTGACACGCTGCGATTAATGCAAAAACCTAATAATAAAATTGTATCTAGTCGATATCAGTACATAGGCAATATTAACAAAAACTAATTTGAGAGGGCTTTATAAGACCTACGGCATCTTCAAATCATTTGCTTAGAATTTTTGTCCACCTGTTTGTCTACCTGCATGCTTATACGCGCATCAAGCTAAATTAAAATGAATGTAATGTAAAAATCACCAAATTGAATGCGGTTTCTAAAATTGTATTATTAAATCATATTATTAAATCTGTGCCGCCCGCCTAAAAGCCGAGTTTGTGCGTGTATCAGCTTCTCCTACGTGCAAAGAAAGAAAAATATAAATAGGTACCTATTTCTGAAGTTCGAATCCCAGGTCGGGCCAGGAAAAGTTTTCTGTTAAGAAATCTCAATAGCAACCCGGAATTAGGAAGTTGGCGGTTTTAGACACCCCCGTGCCTCAGAAAGCAAAGCCGTTGCTCCTGCGCCTGATCTCTCTCCGGTCGTGTCGCATTATCGTCCCATTTTTGAGCAGCGATAGCTCAGTAGGGAGACCAACAGACTGCAGTGCAGAGGGTCTCGGGTTCGAACTCACGTCGCGCACCTCTGACCTTCGGAAGTTATATGACTTTTCGAAATTATGTGCGTATTGATTGACAATTATCGCCTGCTCCGTGCCTCGGAAAGCACGTTAAGCCGTTGGTCCCGGCTGCCATGAATATCTATGGCAGTCGTTATTGGGAGAGTCTACACTCTCCCAATAACGACTGCCATAGATATTCTATAGTGACGTGACACTTCGACCCAGTGGGATCTTTTGTGTCTACACACAAAAGATCCCACTGGGTCGAAGTGTCGCCGGTCTGCACTGACTGGCCCCCACATAAGATAAGATAAGATCGTCCCATCGGATCATGAGAGTTAAGGAACAGAGAGTGCAATTGTGGTTGCGCACACACTTGTGCACTATAATATCTCCTACGCATATAATAATAATATTCTACCACATACACACAACACCACCTAGCCCAAACTAAGCAGAGCTTGTACTATGGGTACTAGACAATGCATAAACATTCATATAATTATACTTCTTTTTTTTTGTAAATACATACATATTATACATGGAAACACCCAGACCAAGACAAGCATCCATGTTCATGCGCACAAATGTTTGACTTGTGCGAGAATCGAACCCGCGATCTCAGGCGTGGCAGTCGGTTACACTAACCACTACGTCATCGAGGCCAAAAAACTATATGGCCAGTCTCCGTTAAGACTGGCCGCCGTGACCGAAATTCGGTCTGAAGGACATTATAGACCCTCAGTTCCCAAAGTGGTCCAGGGGTCCACGAGAGACTCGACGGGGGTCTACGTTGGCGTGACAAAAAAATGGGGATTCACAATTCGTAAGCGGGGGTCCACGAACTAAGAATGTTGGCTTGACTTCACCTATCAATGTAGGCAGATAATATTTTAAGAAGCTCAGCGACACCGATTTTTCAGTAGAGAATTACTAAAAAAATAAAACAAAGTTCAGCCCGCCTACCGTGGTAGGTTCAGTCCCGAGAATTTCAAAAACTTGAACTTGTTTGATTCTTCACCAACATAAATACGAATTCCAAGGAATATGGTAGAAATGTAGCTGCCATCCACCGGAACCAGCTAAATTTTGAAAGTGGTCAATGAGAAAAAATGTCTGGGAACCTCTGTTATAGACTATCCAAACCAGTTTATAAACCAGTATTTATTGATGTTTATTCATAATTTCAACAGGAATGCTCGTCTGTCCAGCGATGGTGTCAATTTTCAGCGTGGGCCTGATCGCCATAGATCGATACATCTACATTCTACACGGCCTCTATTACCAGAGGTGGTTTAATACAACTAGAGTGCGAATAGGCATTATGATCATATGGATGATCGGTAAGATACCTTTGCCTATTGTTGTTCTGTAATTAAATAACCATTGTTGTCTGAAGCATATCGTATATTATTTATAAATTTGAGCTTAATCTCAGCATTAATGTATAGATTTTATGTTCTTCTTCAAGATCTTAAGATGGATGATGTATCGATTCCTACTTTATTTGGCAGCTTTTATAAATGCAGTTTACTTAAAGACTACCCACATTGAAAAAAAAAATCCGCCATTAGACACAGACAGAGGTCCATGTCTCTCTAATAGAATCTGTTCAAAATAGACTGCCAAGTTTCAGTGATATAAATATTACCAAGAGTATTCTATAAGACAGTGTTATTTGTAAATTGCATTTCAAGTGACTTTTGACATTTATTTGATCTAGATCAGACCTCTATTTTGAACATATTTTATTGCGAGAATTGACACTCTGATACGATACGCTTCAGTAGTCGTGTAATTTGTATTTAACAGAAGCAGTAGATAGTAGTTTTAACTACATGTATGTGTTAACACTTATTCCAGGTATAATCCTCGGCTTCATGCCAGTCACTGGATGGATCAACTCAGAACTTATTCACACTCGCTGTTACTACGTCGCCCTGTTTCCTGGCGCACTATTGCTTCTCAACTCTCTCCTTAGTATCATACCTATCATAGTTGTAGCTGTACTCTACTCTATCATATTAGTACGAGCCTTAAAGACCGTAAAGAATTTAAATAACGGTGTCAAAAATATAAAAGCAAGTACAAAAGTGCCGAACAATTCAAAAATGAGAATCTATCGGGGTAGCAAACCCGACTCGGAAATAAGCACACAATCTGTAAAAGTTCCTAAAAAAGCACCATCTTATAAGCTAACAAGAAGTGCATCTTTTAACGTTAATTTCAAACATGATGATGAATCAGCTGTCGAGCAGGTTACCTCTAAATCTAAAAGCATAAATGACCTTATCGATGACTCTGTAAATGCATCTAATAGCATCGATAAGAGTATTGACAGAGCAGACAAAACGCCGTACGGTTCTGTATTTAGTGTTTGTACAATGGATTCCACAGTATCCGACCATAACATTGCTACGGGTGAAGTAAAACCTTATAAGCTCAGTGTTCATGTCAAAAAAATATGTAACATAAATAAGTTTACTCGTCAATCAAAGGAACCAAACAAATGGAGGGCTATCACTATAGTTTTGTTAACTTCTGGAAGTTTTATATTCACTTGGTTGCCTTTCTTCATCGGTGTATCAGTTTTTGTATTCTGTGAAGATAAGATGACGAATCCTAAATGTTTGTATATAAGGCATCTACTTGGTGGTCCGTTGGCCACAGTAGCCTTTATCAATAGTATATTGAACCCAGTAATTTATGCTTGGTGGCATAAAGGCTTCCAGAAGTCTGTAAAAGTTTACTATAGAAAATATGTGTGGCAATATTTTGGTCGGCTCGCCCGGGAAAGCTAAGGGACACCGCCGTATATCAAACTGTATATAATCGTTATTTAAATGTTCTACTTGTCCTACCACAGAGAGAGAGAACCGATTGTTAGGTTATTAGGATATTATATTATTATTATCATTATGTTATGTATATTACTTGAGTAATGCATTGTGTAAGTGACCGATGCAAGTTCAAATTAGTTCAACTAGCAAATGCCAAATTGCTCCAGTTATGAAACAAAATCAAATGATAAAGAGTCATTAAACGAAACAAAAGTCACTGTTTTCCTCTCATATGTAAACCCATCACTTATCTAGTCTAAATATATATTACCTATATTATGTTAATTAAAACGATACTAGTCTTTCATTTTAACATGACATTAAAACAGAATACATATTTGTACGTATCGTTGCTCTAGTAATGTAAGCGTGACCGTACTCTAAGCAATAATACGTAATGTAATTGATAATCGAAAAGTCCTCGAAACTACCAGATCGAATACTCGAGTGGAATTATATAAAGTATTGCCAAAAGATAACAGTACGGGCAGCAGTGTTGGCAACTCTGCTTGATATACGACATATAATAAACTCTCCAATGGCGTGATACTTATAAGTAAGGATAAGGGGTGCCACCTGTGTCCAACACTTCTTGTTTGTTGATAATTATAAATTTTAGAGTCGATTGTCAGTCGTTACCTCTACAGTTGTGGGCGTGGGACAAGTGAAGAACGTTGTATCCATGACAAACAAGTTTTGCTGAAACTCTCGTTATTTACGTTTACTTGTACACTTAAGAAGCCTTTATAATCTTGTTTGCTTATACGCAACAGATATGTGTAATATAATTAATAATTATTTTTACTAATGCCGACTGCAAAGTTTACTAAAAATATGCTTTGTAGTTTTGTTTAATCGCAAAAATATTTAAGTGCCTTGTGTGTGATAAAATGATAACTTAATCTAAGATAAAATTTTTGTAACATTTTTGTTATATATAGAGCTATAGGTGTTTACCATGACATTGTTTATATTTAGGATATTTCAGGAAATTCCTATAATTTAAGACAGAAAGAAAATAAATGTAAGAATTATGCCACCTAAAGGCTTTGTTGACTAATTGGCTAACATGCGGATCAAATAAAAGCTTGCTATCATGCACTACACCCAAATCTCTAGAAACAGTTTTCCTCTCTAAATTATGGCTTTTGATCGCATAGTGAAATCCATATACTTGACGCTTACGCGTAAAATTCATAGAGAAATATTTAGAGACATTTAAATCTAACTTATTACGAGAACAATATGAATCGAGACGTTGGAGGTCCTCCTGCATTAATTTAGCATCCTGAACATTATTAACTGTACGGAATATTTTTACATCTTCAACAAATAATTGAATTTATAAAACAGGGGCTAATATCATTATTAAAAATAACGAAGAGTAGGAGGTCCAACAAAGAATCAGAATCAACATGTTTTATCACAGCCGTTATTGAAGTCAGAGTATTTAAGCCACAGTATCCTTTTTTTTTTTTTTTAATTTAATTTTATTTAGGGTTTTCTTTTTAAAAAAAACATATCAAACCCATTGTACATATACAATAACATAACTAATTTAAAAAAAGGCTACTGAGGAAGTCGATGCTGAGTCCGCGGTATTAGCCGGTAAAATGCTGACATTATTTCCGAGGTAGGATAACTCAAAGCACTTTGTAAAATTCCTACATCCAACCTATTAATACCAAACTTTCTCATCATCGGCTCCCTGTCGACCTCGCTTCTGACACACTCCATCAGCAAATGTTGACAGTATCCTTTTCGGCGGCTAGACACAATACAATGAACCCTACATTTAATTAACTATATTTATAAAATATGATAAATTTAATTCCATATGTAAGTGTTTCAACCTTTAATGGATACAATTTACAATTAGAATTTTAGACAGATTCATTCCATCTTTAGTCCACGTGTCCAAAATACAAGATTATTATTCTTTTATTAAAGATGCCAGATCTTATTTTTATAATCATTTTAGTAAAATTCATGTAATTAAATCTTTTGTGACTGGTATTCAAAATGTATTTTATAAAACGGCTAAACTCACATTTGTATTCAGGTTTCCTCGGGTTTGCCCGCTGGTATAGAAACCACTCGGGGTTTTTAATTATGTGCGCTATGCCCGAGTATGATTAACTCATATGCTGGAACTAGTTGAGCAAATCTAAATAACAAATCTTAGTTTAACCGGCTTACAAATTATAATAAACGTAACGTCAAGCACAGTAGAACCATTGATTTATATGTTACTATCCATACTTAGAACCTAATTGTAGTGTTTGTATTTATACAGGTATATTTATATCGATGTTGCCAGCGATGGGATGGACCGGCCGCAGCTTCAGGGACTTTAGATGCTGGTACATCGCAGTGTTCCCCTCCGCATTGCTGCTTGTACTATCCATAGTTGTTCTCTCCGTCATAATCATGGTCTGTCTTTTATACATCCTCATTCTACGCAGTGCTGTCAAAACTGTCGATAAAATTAGAGAATTCAAAGAAACTAGTTACTCCAATAAAGGATTTGTTGACGATCTATCTTCTTCGCCGACTGTTGTAAGCATAACTGAATACGCCGAAAATCTAGAAATGGGTAAAATGGAGAAGGAAATCCAAAGAAATGATTCTAATATTATAAAAGAAGGAAGAGGTAGTGGATGCTGTTGGCTGAAACCAGCCAATCATCCCAGTAAGCTAAAGGCAGTGAGAACCGTTCTTCTAGTGACTATGTGCTTCTTATGTACCTGGGCACCTTATTTTGTATCCGTTATTATGTATGTGAGGTGCGATATTATGAAGAACGGCTATGAATGTATACCTCTTGAAGTATTAACTATAGGCCCGTTATACTTATTAGGTTGTTGTAACAGTCTTTGCGATCCACTGATATACGCATGGAGACATTCAGGCTTCAAAACAAATTTAAAGAGACTATATAGAAAGTACATGTGTAAGCCTCAAATGTGATGATTAAAATTAAATAATTTTTAAGATAAGTTAAGTTAGATATCATTAGTTTTGTAATACATTTAACTATGTATGACAATTAGAATACATGAGGCGAAATAATGTTGTTAAAATATAAAATATTTATGTTATATAATCGTTGTTTTTGTTTTCCTTGTAATCACAACTTTCAAACCTGTACCAGAGACTAACATTTTAAAAATTACGCTCATTACAGTACGTAATTGCCTACTATTAAGTGTAGCACATACATTAAATATGTTAACTGTGATATAATATATACGTATAGGCAGAGAACATTATAAGTTATAACTTACTAGTTTTTGCGCGTGGCTCCGCCCGTGTGGTACCTACATCAATAAAAAGTAGCCTATGTCCTTCCCCAGGTTTTAAACTATACCTGTACCAAATTTCATCTAAATCGGTTGAGTGGTTTAGCCGTGAAAAGGTAACAGACAGACAGACAGACAGATAGACAGACAGAGTAACTTTCGAATTTATAATATTATTAGTAAGGATAATGTACTGTAGACTTTGGTAATAAGGTAATAAAATATACAGTCACGTAGGAATAGATATAAAATAAAGTCTTACCAGTATTATAAATGTAAAATTTTGTAAATATGTTTGGGTAATTGTTACTGAATAACGGATTTAGTTGCTATTGCCATACAGGTAGATTATATCCTGAATTAACCAGGATACTTACGATACAACATAGGATCCTTTTTATCCCGGCAATGCGTAATCGTAGAATACTTGCGGGCGAAGCCGGGCAAGATCAACTACAAATTATACGCTTATCATTGATTTATATGACAATGCTATGACGATAAAACCTAATGAATAATAATCAATTAGTTTAAAAGCATTTTTTGGACTTAGATTAATATTATTGACTTGTGAATTTGTAATTTGAATAATAAACAAAGTAATTAAATATAAAATATATTTCCATTCTATTAAATATTCTAATAGTATCGCTTAATATTCTACTGGCAAATAGTGAGTGCAATAGAGAGGGATGACGTCCACTAGACGAAGCGACAACCTAATCAGTGATTCTACCTTGATTTTGATAGCTTTGACACGTTTGGTCGTTGACATTGTCTTTCTATCATTGAATGGACTACGTATAAGAGAAAACTAACGTAGATAGTTTGTAACACGTGTTGCAGCTCATGCTTTCTGATTAATTTAGCCTTAGAATTTAGAACTCATTAAGCCATGCGCTTATTGCAAAGACACGTTTGTTGCGTAAAGCTAAATTAACTAAGCTACACCGTAATACATATTCAGTCATATTTGGATCTAGATGTGCCCGCGGTTTCACCCGCGTTTATGATTACTGCGCCGCCTCCGTGGGTCGTAGCATGATGTTATATAGCCTATAATCTTCCTCGACAAATAAGCTATCCAACAAAAAAAGATTGTTATAATTCGAACCAGTAGTTCCTAAGATTAGCGCGTTCAAACAAACAAACAAACTCTTCAGCTTTATAATATTAGTATAGATACTAATATTATAAAGCTGAAGAGTTTGTTTGTTTGTTTGTTTGAACGCGCTAATCTCAAGAACTACTGGTCCGAATTGAAAATTATTTTAGTGTTGGATAGCTCATTTATCGATGAAGGCTATAGGCTATATATAACATCACGCTACGACCCACGGGGGCGGTGCAATAACGATAAACGCGGGTGAAACCGCGGGAACATCTAGTATTAGTATAGATTAAGCCCACAAACAGAGAAATTAGTAAAAACATTAATGGCAAAAATGCCACCGGTACCGCTCTGCTGCCGCTGTCTGTGTGTGGCGAGCTTTAGTCGTGCGGGTCGTGCCATTGCAGCAAGCATGGCATCTAAGTGAGTTAAAGAGCATGACCATATTAACTCAATGTTTTCTCCATCGTTTCCATAATCTACGGAACCAAATCACGCTGTAAAAGGGTCACATACCAATGGATGGTGTATAAGTTAAATGCTCCGTGAAATGGGATGACTCATTGCCGTATATAAGGAAACCCTAGAATTATAGCCTATTCTAAATTACATCTAAAATCCTTGGATTATATGTAAGCCATCGCTATATTTATTTTTTTATTAAATAGGCACAACTACAGATATCAAATTAAAATACGAATAATAATAGTAATAGAAATAATTTAGGTGCATGTCCATTTGACATCCGATTAAGGTTGAGCACAGCATTAGATAAAAATAATTTACAATTGAAGGGCGGCTAGGTAAAGAAGAGAAAATATTATATAAGATAAATGTCAAAAAATAAAAAGAATATCTTCAATACAATAACATTATACATTAAAATTCAAAATTAAATATTTTATATAAATACAATTAAAGTTATAGAAAAATAAATCAATTACATAAAAGAAACAATAGTTCAATTAAATTAAGTTAAAATTAGGTAATAATAACAATACAAAACAAATGTTATGGCGTCTTAAAATTACTATCAGCGTGGACTATCAGTCTACATTTTCCCAGGTATTCGCCGTAAGTATCATAAAAAATATCAAGGCTTTTGACATGTTCATTATAAACTTTACACATTATCGCAATCGGATCATTTAAAGTGACATTATTATTACTAGAAGGCAAATAAAATAGTTTCTGAATGCGTTTACTACCACCTATTTTGAGGAAAAAATGGGTCAATATAGAGGCTAAGCCTCTATTGAAGAATAAAATATTTTTAACGTCCTCTTACGTGCGCCCTCTTCGCGGTAAAGATAATATGTATGTCGGGATCACCCGAAGAAAAATGGAAAGTCTCGGATCCTACTGACTAACCCTACCACGGTGTGCCAGCACGCTGCCGTGAATGCTGGGTGCTCTGTGGCTGTGTGGGTCGCTGGAGCTGGAACTACGAGCTTTACGCCTGCGGGCAACGAATTTTGCGATGCCACGGTACAACAGAAGATGACAGTTTGATTGTCAATACCGACAATCGAACGGCTTGAGTTGTGTTATCCTGACAATTGTTGGAATTTCAGACATGATTAAAACCAATTAAAAACCAATTGTGTCTGGCAGCTGATGTATCGTTGCGACTGAATAGGTTAATAGATCCTCAGCATGAAGATCAGCTCTTAGCAGCCTGTATCTACACTCCAAATAGACATCTATAAAAGAAATCAAAACACAGGTGGATTGTATACGGCTGCGAGGATGATCATGATGATGATATACCTGATCATAGAATTGATCACTTCATGATGTGGCCGACCATTTCATTAGTCTGACCAGGTCAATGGATAATCAGCGTTTGATATTATGAACAGCTAAACGCACGGCTACTTCATGGTATGGTTACTAGTATAGTATTATATTATCTGTGGTATGGTGAAACATTAGTGATTATAACGTAAAATACTTACATTATCCACCGTTAGAGGCGCTAATATCATTTTGTTTTTATGATGCATAAGACAGCGGACAATTATTCTGATAAAAGGGGCCTCTATTTTCCTAACGTATTAGGGAAATACCCGTGAAAGAGAAACAAAAAATAATACGCCAATTGAAGAATTTCTACCACACAAAACTACTTGAAATATAAATTTGTTCTTTATTTGGATTTTATATTAAACCCTTGATATCATTGTAATCCTTTTTTTTTCCGTGGTTAAATGCTCCTTATGCATACCCCCTCGCAACAAGGCGATGCGAGAGGGCAATGTCGGGTTCTCCCGAGACTTCGGGCCTACCGACTAAAACCACCACGTTGTGCCACCACGTTGTGCCACCTCGCTGCTTTGTGAGGTGGGTGGGTCACTGGAACTATAACTACATCAGGGACCCACCCAGCAGGGCCCAATACAAAAACTTAAAAGGTCTGCGGGCGACGACTCCTGGGCGACGCCCCGGCACAGAGGGCGTCGCTTCGACTCAATGGTTGGCGGGCAGGAGATCCCCGTTCTCCCACCCGCGACCTTTGCTACGGCGGCATAAGGCGCGCGTAAGCGCGCCTGCGCCGCCCGGTACGCCGGCGGCGGCACGGATCCGCCAGGATATTTTCCTCACGGATCCGCTCCGCCGCCTCCTTCTGCGAGATGACGTCCTCGCAGAAGGATGCTACCGGTACCCACTTCCTCTCGCTGTCGACCATGGCTCTGATCACGGCCGGCAGCGAGAGGTCCACACCCATAACATCCTGGAGTTCACGGCGCTGCACCGCCCAAGCAGGACATTGCTCGAGCGTGTGCTGCGCCGTGTCCTCCTCACACTCGCAGTGGTGGCAGATGGGACTCGGTTCTCTCCTAGCGACCTTGTGCAGGTAATTGCCAAAGCAACCATGCCCTGACAACACCTGCACCAGCCGGAAGGAAAGGGTTGAGGAGTTCTGCCCGCCAACGGGCGATGACCCCTGCTAGGGTCCTGGAGGGGGGAGACATCCATACGGATATACAGATGGTCCGAAAGGGTCTCTACCTCTTCCAGGACACGCCATCCCCTTACGCGTGCGGCGAGGGCAGGAGTAGCAAACGAGAGGTCCACTATCGACCCCCCCTTCCGTCGCACGCACGTGTTGGCGGCACCCTTGTTCAGCAAACAGAGGCCCGCCGCATCGGCCCACTCTTCGACCGCCCTACCTCGGACATCCGTGCGGGGGGACCGTCACGCAGTGGACTTTGCGTTAAAGTCCCCCATCACAAGGATGCGGCTAGATGTTATCCGCCGTATCGAGGCCTCTAAGTTGTTGAGGAAGGCCTCGAAATCTGCCAGACTCCTGGTGGGGGAGAAGTATACACCAACGACAATGACCTCTCCCCACGCGGCCGCAACGTATCCCGGTCCCCTCTCTTTGACTGAGAGGGAAGGGGAACGAGGCGCCGTAGAGCTGACGACTGCCACGGAGCCATCCCGGTCACCCGCCCAATTGGAGCAGGGAGGAACGTAGTATGGCTCCGCGGCTACGGCTACACCAATCGACCACTCCGCCATAGACTGCAGGAATAGGTCCTGCGCTCGAGCGGAGTGATTGAGATTCGCCTGGAGGCGGAGATAGTCATGGTCTTGGTCCATAACTAAGTCGACATCTCCTCCTCCACCGCTGAGGGCGGTGTTCCTTCAAGGGAAGAAGAAGGAAGGGCAGCCGGGGCCGATGGGCTGTCCCCTTCTTTGGATCGTGCGGTCGCGGATTTGCATCCCCTGTCACCGTGGAAATGGGCGGCTGCATGGCCAGCCGCCGCGCACGCCGAGCAGTGCGGGGTCACCTTGCACGCTCCTGCGAGGTGCCCCGGCTGGCCGCAGCCATAACATGCGTCACTGCGGTCCTCGGGGCTAGGGCACGTAATGCGAGCGTGCCCCGCTCCCCCACACTGAAAACATCTCATGGGCCGTGGGGCCAGGATGTGAACCCTAGCCGAGCTCCAGCCCACGAGTAGGCGGCCGGCGTCAGACAGCAGCTTGGCCGCGGCGACAGGGCACTGCGCCCATACTGCTCCGACCCCACCAGGACCGGGACGGATGGTACCAATCTTTATGGTGTCTGCGGCACAACCAGATCTGGCGCTAATCGCACCAGAGACGTCCTCCGCGGACACCGAATCATCGAGGCCAGTGATGCGCATTTCTGCGCACTTCACCGGCCTCGTTATCTTTATACCATCCGTCTCGGGGAACAGACTCCGTAGCTTAGCGGCGATGGTGTCCGCCACTTTGCCTCCGTCGGCTCCGGGAAATTCTAAGATTCGCGCTCCCGTATGAGCAAGGCGGATCCTGGCTCCGTCATTGGGGATCTCTCCATCCCCAGTGTTCCGCCTCGCTGTGGAGAGCACGGCCTGATACGTCAGTCCGCGCTCAGCCGCTTCTGGGAGCACCGTGATCACCACGGCGGCCGACTTCGGCGCCCGGAGTCCGTTCTTTTTCCTCCACCTCTTGTTCTTAGTCCCGTTTTGGTTAATGGGGCCGGGCCTAACAGTCGCAGTTATAGCCGCAGCCGCCGCAGCAGACGCCGCCGCAGCAACAGCCACAGCGGCCTTCTTGGCCTTCTTGCGGCGAGCTTTCCCCAGGTTCCGCACTGTCTGCCAACCCTCACCCTGAGGGATGCTAGGCGCAGGGGGCGCAGGTCCAGTGGGGGCTCGCCGCAAGCTCTGAGGCAGAGAAGCCCTAGGTACTGGAAGGGGTGGACAGTCTTTGCCAGGCTTTTGCCCTCCTCCCTTCTCAGCCTTGTTGCGGCCTGCTAAGGGCATAGGATGGGCCGCCGATGCCGTTGTTGATGGCGCTGGCGGTGCCTTAGTAGCCACAGAGCTGGTAGCAGCAGCAGCCGTAGTCGGCGCGGCTTGCAGCCGCGACCGGTAACTGGGCGCTGGCAGCAGCCAGTCATCGAGACCCGCTATGCGGGCGTCCATGTATTTAAAAATGGACGCCTGCAGGTCTAGCTCCCTGCCGGACGACTGAGGCGCCTCTTGAGGTTCCCGTCCTCGAGTCTCGGATCCAAGCCGAGCCATCTCCCGGCGCAGCTCGGCCACTTCCGCCTCCAGGCGTGCAAATTTGTTGGCCAGGTACTCAACCGACTCCGTCATCGCAGCCGCCGCCTCATTGAGGTGTTTTTTAAAGGTTCCCTTGAGGTTCCGAGACTTGGACGCCACCTTCGTCACAATCTCGGAGCTGTCAAGGGCCCTTTGTACTGCCTCCGCCACCGACTTTGGAGTAGGGCTGTTCCTCTGCGAACGAATTTTCCGCGCGAGCAGCGCTACTTCGTCTTCCGCGCACAGCTCAGCGGCTGCACGCTTTTCTGCGGCTAGATCAGAATCCTTCGCTGGGCCATGAGACCCCACTGTGCCTGGCCGGCCTCTGCCCCTTCGGGCAGTTCCGACCTTCGGAATGGGTGCCGCACTCGACTCTCCTTCTGATCCAGAGTTGGTCCGACGGGAGCGGCGCTTGCGCTTCCGAACAAGAGTCACCTTGTCCGGGGCTAGCCCCAAGGCGACTCTGATCGCGGAGTCAGTGTCCGACTCCGCGGCAGTTTCGGTGCCAGAGATTTCGCGCGGCACGGCGCTGATTAGATGTTGGGTGCCCCCCCCAGAATACGAGGGGCAGACGGAGGCAGATGGCCCCGTGAGGGATTCTCCGGACGCTGAGCATCCGGTACCCTCCTGGGGTAGCATTTTACCTTGGACCGACATCTTCATTTTTAAATTGGGGTGGCCCTAATGCCTGGGTTCCCCCCAGCCATACAGCCCCTCACCGGGCCACAAAGCTTAGGCTTTGGGAAATTTTTATAGACGTTTTCTTCCTCGCAGCCCGAAGAACCCCGGTCCTGTCAATTCAGGATTACGGGTTGGGCCGGATGGGGGTCCATGCTGGACCGATCCACCCGCCCCAAGACCGCCCGACTGGGCAGGATGCCTAAGCAAATACCCCGGCCTAACGACCCTTACGGACCAGAGCCACGTTAGCCATGCCAGTAATTTTTCAATCATGTGTCCGCCCCCCACGTGATCTGATGGTCGATCCGGACGTGTGGTTGGTTTTTAGGGGGCATCATTGTAATCCTATATTAATGACATGGCTAAAAGTAGATTGGCATATCGTCAAACGTTGACGTTTAAATAATATGGTCAGTTTTAGCTGGCAATATCATAAAATACAACCATTTCATGAAATGGTCGGCCTCTATGGCGTAGTGGTTAGTGTAACCGACTGCCACGCCTGAGGTCGCGGGTTCGATTCCCGCACAAGTCAAACATTTGTGTGCATGAACATGAATGTTTGTCTTGGTCTGGGTGTTTCTATGTATAATATGTATTTATTTACAAAAAAGAAAGTATATATGTATGTTTATCCATTGTCTAGTACCCATAGTACAAGCTCTGCTTAGTTTGGGCTAGATGGTGTTGTGTGTATGTGATAGAATATTAGAATATTATTATTACATCATGGAGTGTTCAATTCTAAGATCTTGGCCTCAAGACACAGTTTTTTTTAAAGACAACGGTCTCTAGTTTTTAATCCTGTGTCGCGGAAGACTTTACAAGCATTCAAACAACCATTTGTGGATCACACAAAGTTTTGTCTCGTGTGGGATTCGAACTCACTACACTCGGCGCAGAGGCATCGGCGAGGCGTCCACTTAAACCACTACGCCATCCGAGCAGTCATATACATATGTATGTATGTCTATAGCACATTTCTTACGTCACACATGGTATTGAGGCCTCTGCTTCTCCAAATACCCAGTTTGCGTCCGAAACACCTATTAGAGATAAGACTGCTAATAAACCGCATAAAATTATGTTATTATCAATTCCAATTAATTTTGTTTATGTAAACTACAACATTACGTAATATAATATCAAACTTTATAAAGTTTGGCATATCAAATCGTATTGGATGGGCAATCTTAATCCTAATCCTTCCTAACTAATATTATAAAAGCGAAAATGAGTTTGTTTGTTACCTTTTCACGCCTAAACCACTGAACCGATCATCATGAAATTTTGTATATACGTTGTCAGGTGTACAGAAACCTTTCATCCCGAAAAAAATACTGTTTCCGAGGAAAACAATAATAACGTTCTTATGATAATAGATGGCGCCACGTATCTTTCGAATCATGATTGAATTATATTATTACAAGCAGAGTACAAACCGAATTGATTGTCAAATTCTAAATTAACGCGATCGAAGCCGCGGACAAAAGCTAGTACTAATATAAAGCAACGAATTAGATATGTTTATTTTACTAATTTATTTTGTTTATTGATTTATTTATTTTATTTACCGAGAGTAAATATATAAAACACTGAAATAATAAATGTGACACAAAAATGAAAATACCGATATCAATATTTTCATTTATGTGTCAATATATGCTAACCAGTTATAGGCTAACCAGCACAGTCTTATATATACTACATGTGATATGATACTGTGTTAAAATATAATATTTAATAGAAATTAATAGCAATACTTAGATACGGTAGAAATCGAAAAAAATATAAAATATAATTAAATCCATTTTAACATTTATTTATGTGTGAGGTTATTAGGGCTGATGGAGACACCAAAGGATTTAAATCTTTTACCAGTCGACGACGTTTACGAAGAGAGTGCGTTTTAAAATATTGTAAACGTCAACGCACGCGTTAAGAGTGCACCGCGTAATGCGGACTCCACACAATATTTGCGTATTCTAGTCGGTTACGAACTAAAGTATTATAGAGGATGATTTTGAAATCGTGTAATTCCTTTTAACCACGCATTCTACTGGTGATATAGAATAATTCAGTATATAAATTATTCTATATCACCAGTATATTTTAGTTTTTGTTGATTGGAATCTCTAAGTGTTTCGCGGGATAAGGCTCACCATATTTTGTGCTGATTTTACAACTACGCTGTCAATGTGATATATTTATCCCTTACTCAAATATTGTGTTAATTTGAAGGGATTGTACTCTTAAAGCAATACTTTTAAAACAAATAACAGCAAATAAACACAATACCTATGCATAAATTTTCCTATTTTAAATCCTTTACTTGACTCAATAACGGTTAAAGTATGTAACGAATTTGAGTTTTTAATCCGTTAATGCGTCTTCCCGAAATGGATCTGAGACCTGAGGTTATGCACATAATAAAATATTGAATAACAAACATAATTAAAACAAAACAACATTAATAAATATAATCAAAATAATAATATTTTAATATGCATGAATACAAATACAAAACTAATAATTCTTTTTCTAGGAAACCGCATAATATAACACATGAAAAGAGTAGTTACGTTTAGTTAGATAATTTGAAAAACGAAATAGAAATATTTTACAAATTACATATTTTGATTTAATTTAGGCTTATTTATACGCTATTACTGCATCTGGTTCCATCAAATCCATACCTGATGCTAATATAGTCCCATCGGGATGTCAAATACTACATAGCTATCGAGTGGATAGTCGGCAATAAGGTGTTAGCGTTTTTCGTGGCCACACACCGCTTCGAGCTACGTCCAGCGGCACGTGCGGCGATGCAGATGGCCCCGGCGCCGGCGCGTGTATGATACACGACCGTTTATATAATTAAAATTGTTAACGTACATGTAAATCTCTCTCATTATCAATTATCTTTTGAAAGATTGACAATACCATGGATGTGTGACTAAACTGTATTTCACCAGAGCTAGTACGGGCCAGGCAGCGATTTGGAACGCCTTGACGTTTTTGAAATAACAATAATGATAATCGAATCACCGGATGTCGTCTATAGGTAGAGCCTCGCTTAATTTCAGCTTGAATGGGCCGGCTCGACCGGGAAAGGACTACCCTCTCACAGAATATCGACGTGAAATAGCAGCATTCCTACTGTTGTGTTTCATTCGGTAAGTGAGAGTGCCGGAGGCCCAATCACCCTCTTTCCTCCTTCCCGCTTCTTCTCCTGCCCATTTCCTTTCCTAAAGGGTTCGCAACGCGCAAGTGATGCCTCTGGTGCTGCAGGCTTCTATAGGCTATGGTGACCACTTACCATCAGGTGGGCCGTGTGCTTGTTTGCCACCTTAGTTGCATAAAACAAAAAAAAATACAAGGCTCGTGTTATTATTCGCAGATAATCTCAAGTTGCTGCTTGACGTCAATGGAGCAAGGAGAACGAACTCTTTTTTATTGCGTCAAAAAGCTCAATGATTCTTACCAACTGCGCGCGTAGATTCATCGCCTATGAGTACAAGATCACGCAATCAAGTTACGCAATATACGATTTAGGTTGGTATGACTTTTGAACTTTCGTTCTTAATCAACACTTAAAAAATTCACATTGAAATTTAGGATTCCTAGACAATCATGAGCTGCGATAAAGGTTACAAGACCATAAAGCACTAGCTAGGAGCCATCATGAACTTCGAGCTGTATAGTTTTCCTATGAAGCCCAATTTTTGTCATGTGGGGTATGTTAGTCCCAACTAAATCTACAAGATACCTGTGCATGACACTATAGGGATTTTAACGATTCTACACATTAATATATATGAACGATTCTACACATTACATGTGAATTGAGGGTGCTTTGGGCATTTTCACTGTGATGAATGATTATACACTGAGCTATATAATCAGGGCGTACTTGGGTGCCTGACTCTTTACCTGCTAGACCACTATGAGTGGAAGCGACGATGTTTGTCACTTCTAGCCATGCTTGCAAACAGTAGCAGTTTATTGAGTAACTAGCTTTTGCCCAAGGCTTCGCTCGCGTTAATTTAGAATTTGACAATCAATTCAGGTCATACTCTCCTTGTAATAATATAATTCAGTCATGATTCGAAAGACACGTGTCGCCATCTATTATCATAAGAAGGTTATTGTTGTTTTCCTCGAGAACAGTAATTTTTTTCGGGATGAAAGGTAGCCTATGTCCGTTTCTGTACACCTGACGATGTATATGCAATATTTCAGGATGATCGGTTCAGTGGTTTAGGCGTGAAAAGGTAACAAACAAACAAACAAATACTCTCATTACACTAAACTCAATTTCGCTTTTATAATATTAGTTAGGAAGTTAGGATTAGGATTAGGATAGGATAGGTGCTTCTTACCTGTTCAATCTGAATTGTAATTGGAGTGAGTATTAGAATTGACATAGTCTTATGCCAGTTGAGTGAACTTACACAAGTTCTGCTGTACGTAATTTCATATATTGGCTAAGGAATACAGTAAATAAATAGACACTATATAGCATAGGTTAATATTATTGCCTAATATATAAAACTAGATGTGCCCGCGGTTTCACCCGCGTTTATAGTTACTGCGCCGCCCCCGTGGGTCGTAGCGTGATGTTATATAGCCTATAGCCTTCCTCGATATAGGCTATCCAACACTAAAATAATTTTCAAATCGAACCAATAGTTCCTGAGATTAGCGCGTTCAAACAAACAAACAAACAAACTCTTCAGCTTTATAATATTAGTATAGATTGATAGGATTTCGGTTTCATAGACTATGTATGAATTTGACAACTCATTTCAGTTCGTTTTAAATTGTTTTAAATAATGTACTAAGTAATGTGAGTTTGTTTGTTTTTTCACGCTTTCACGCCTTAACTACTCGACCTATAATCATGAAATATCGCATACACGTTGTCAAGGGAACAGGAATGGACAAAAGGTTCCTTTCATCCAGGCAAAAGTTCTGTTACTAATATAACCTAACCTACGTTTACGCGAGCGGAGCCGCGGGCAAAATGAAATAGATAATATGTTTATACACATGTTTACTTCTTGGTCTTCGGTCCTTCAAGCGCATCTTGAAAAAGCACCTCCTCAGACCGTCAAAGTAGACCACGGCACAACTTCACGTGAGGTGTAGTAAAGGGCTCTGCTCGTGGTGTGTCAAAGTATGTTTATTTTGACAGGGAATAATAAAAACAAAATTTAATCTTAATATTTTATAGGTATCTGTTAGTATTACGCTGTAATCTAACCTCACAATTAAATTAGATTTCAACCTATAAAAACATTATATGTAGGTATGTAATTGAGAAAAAGTCATGAAATTAATAAATACTAGTTTCTTGAAAGTACCTACTACTATTCTGCCGTGGTAATCGAAAGGGCAGTAAGTCAGAAAAGGCAGTTTTAGAAAATAGAAAACAGCGCGCAAAGATTTTGTTACAATTTTAGCATTTAGGATACAACTATATACTCGATTTTTATGTTCTTTATGTCAAAAAAAAGGAAAAATATTTTGTTTACAGTAGAGAAACATTCCAAATCATTAATTTAAAAAATGGGCATCTTTGACTTACTGCCCTCTCGATTACCACGGCAGTATTAATAAGGTACCTAATTGCTTCACAAATTTTACTATTTAAATCCAATAGTTACCTACATTACCCACACTGTACAATTCAAAGAATTTTTTAATCTGCACTCGATTCATAAATACATTAGATACAAACGTTTCAAATCTGTTAGTCATTCTCAAATGACAGAAAAAAGATGCATGATACAAACTATGACGTAACCGCTATTTAAACGCAGCTGTCCGAGGGAGAACGCGAGACTACATCACACTTTTTCTTATATCCAAATGTAAAACATGAATTTCTCCCTTATTTTACAACCAATTTTGATACTGTTTGTACAAAAAGATATCAATTGACTGCTATATGCTCTTGTGTGTAAAATAATGCACAGAATCAACCATATTATAAACATAAAATACACATACGAACAGTGAGGTAATATCAAGTAAAAGTCGGTATTTTAAACTAGTTACGGTATTTTACATTAAAAGCTATAGATTTTACAAGATCATAGCTAATCAGGCAACTTGATGGCTCCAACTCTATAATACATATATTCTAAGGCCAAGGTATATCTTGATGTCCTTATAAATCCACTAAGCAGTCTATTTTTACCGAGATTAAGGCACGTGTATCCTTTGACACTGCGACCCACTGTATTCTTCCGTGCATATAATTGGGCAAATTACCGCCTTATTAGAGAAATGTTCACTTTTAAAGTTCATCTGTATTCAAGACCGATGAATAAAGATAAGCGCGTCGTTATTAACAAACAGGTAAACTAAATCGACTTCGACGAGCTTAGTCTGGCTTAACGATTTAAGTAGTCGCTTCACCACTGCCTGTTCGAATCTCATGCGGGATTAAAATTCGTTTGATACACAAATACCCTCAATGACAAAACACTACTTAGTAGGTATTTAGCAGGATACAGGAGCATATATCAGTTGCTTCAACTGCCTGCCTGTTTATTATTAATAATAATAATAATAAATAGTTGTGCCGTGCCTAGTTTTTTTGAAGTGGTTGTTGTTTAGATATTAATAAAATCCCTTTCTCCGTCCCTCGCTATACATTAACTAAGAAAAGAGGCGGAATAATCTTTGAAAAAATATGTTTTATTTCATATACACTAGTTTTTGCCTGCAATTTCACTTCCTTTGCATAATGCGGTGCATTATACCGAGACATAAAGTAGATATCTTTATCCAAAAAAGGACAATCTATTACTCGTTACTTACGTTGTTGCATGAAAGACAAACACATTTTAACATTTTAACACTTTTAGCATTTAAAATATTACTTGATTTTACTCGCGGCTTCGCTCGTGTAAATGTAGGTTAGGTTAGTGACAGTCATTTTTTCTGGATGAAAGGTACCCTATGACCTATTCTGAACCCCTAACAACGTCTATGCGACATTGAATGATGATCGGTCGTCATGTTACGACAAAAAATTCCCATTCGCATTTACCTGCGACTTCGTCCGCGTAGATTTTAACTAAAAAGTGTTTGTCTTCGCTAAACACTACTTTTTTTTTAAATCAAAGTAGCCTACGTTACTCCTTATTACATCAGCTATCTGCCAGTGAAAGTCCCGTTAAAATCGGTTCAGCCGTTTCGGAGATTAGCCGGAACAAACAGACAGACAGACAAAAATTTTAAAAATAGATGTTTTCCTATAGGTACCTTATATACTTTCATATGCATTAAATAAAAAGCTATTATTTTGACATTACAAACAGACACTTCAATTTTATTTATTTGTATAGATTAATTAAAAGACTAGTTAGGATGCACGGATATTTAAATACTAAAAACAGGAAATGTCTCATTACGTTCTAAATTAAAAGCCAAAGACATTTCTATCAAAAGCTTATCCATGAGCAATATTGGCTTGCTGTTACTACCAATAACGACCCGTAAAATCTTATGCCCGCTGATATTAGGTACTTGCATAGTGTAGTTCTTAAGTTTTATACACCTATAAATTAAAATTAAACATATTATACATAACAAAATAGACCTAAACATATTATACTTAAAATATTTATGGGTGCACACCAGAGAGACGCCGCGCCGTCGTCGGGGTAGCCCACGGAAACGTTGGCGCAATGTTCTGAACTCATTTTCTGAACGAACCGACCAACCGAAACTCAAAATAGGGAGAAATAATAATAATAACACAACACCTCTAGCTGCTCGCACCGGTGTTGCCCGCTGCTGCTGGCTTGTATACCTATGTTGGCTATTCAGGGGCCAGTCTAAGTTGAGTGAGTTGGCTAGTAACTGTCTGCCCATCCGATTGATGCTATAAGAGTATTCACGCCGTTTTTCATCCATATACCAATCCATAAAACATCCATCCACATAACCCAGACGTATTAGAATACATATGTAGCAATAGTCCTACGCCTGCTGCGGCTAGTGCCACCGTAGGTGTTCCATCCCACTTTAGATTAAAATTCTCGAAAGGTCTCTTCACGTTGGACCCATGTCTCCGTGTAAGCCTCCCAAAGTTTTCTAATATGTTAGAAAATTATCTGTGATAAGAGAAACATAATAATAATTCTTTATTCAAGTGACCAAGACAAGACAAGTAAAACCACTTAGGAGAAATGCAGGGGAGACCTTTGCCGAACAATAGGACAGAATAAATTTAAAAAAATTATAATGTTAAATATAGTACTTAATGACTGTTTACTTTATACGTAGGCATTTGTAATAGGTACGTGCATTACTATCGCAAGTGTATATTAATATCACAATTCAGAATATTCTAGCTTATTTATATCAGCAGAAAAACAAAACTATATCTTTTAAAAGACAGCCGCTTATAATATTAAGGAGGGTTGATATCGCATGCAAATAAACAAATTATAAATTACTGACTGAACTCTCTAGATAATGGTGTATTATTATCGGATAGATTATCCCTAATCTAAGTGTATAAGATTACCGGATTCATGTCGCAAGGGTCATTCTATTGGTAAGTGTTCGTAGGGTCTCCTCAACATGGCTAGGGCGGCGATTTGTGTGCTATTGTGTGTCATTGCCACAGTACTGGGAGGACATGAAAAATATGAGGGGTACGTTCTTCATTTTATTATAATATTAGTTTTTTTATAAATCTACTAGCTATCTAGTTAATCCAGTAAGATAAGCGTCCAGTTTCGTAAAAACTCGGGATTAATGCTCGGATAGATTCTTTATACGATTCTCTATGCAAAACAATCTCAATATTTACTCTAACTTTTTGTTTTTTTCACAATAGGAGACTATTGTGAAAAAAACAGAAAGTTAAAAGTACCTTCGTTCGTTACTATCTTCGTTCTACACTGAAGATAGTTCAATATTTTGCCCGTCTTTTTTAAAACCACTGCATCTTACGGTTTGACTAAGAAACCTTTCTTATTCAAACCTCGTAAATTTGTGATTTTCTGATCCTTGTCTTCTAGACAAGTGTTTGCCTGTCTTTCTCTGAGTAACTATTCGAGAATTGAAAGCCGCAGCATACAGCTGCTGTCGTGACTACGTAGTCTGCTCTGTCTTGCAGTCTAAATTGCTAAACCACCTCAAAACAAGAACAGCTTTGTTGCTCCATTTGTCACGATATTTCCTGTAACAAATAAAAAACCGGACAAGTGCAAATCGGAGTCGGACTCGCCCACCTATGGTTCCGTACAAATTTGTAGGTACATATTATAAAAAAATTTTGTCCTTGCATAAAGACTTTGTTTTTTATGATTCAATTATTATTACAAATGTATAGTTTTTAGATTTTCCCTATACTTGTAGTATAAGACGGTATTACTTGCCAAATTTCATAGTTCTAGGTCAACGGAAAATACCCTATAAATTTTCATTCCCTTGAAAGTGTCGAAATATACGTTTTTTGCGGCATAAACAGCCGTATCCTTTTTTTACGTTAACTTAGAAGTTTGATTTTTTCACAGCTTCAAGAGACTGTAGACCTGGCTATATTGTTTTAATTTCTACTCGATACTTCCACGGGTTCCCGAGATAAAGGGTATTAACAGACAGACAGACAGACGGACGGGCAACAAAGTGATCCTATAAGGGTTCCGTTTTTCCTTTTGAGGTACGGAACCCTAAAAATACTACTAATTACATCTTTCTGGCTCAATAATTGTTAGAAACCAATTCTTATATATGCAGTCACGAGTTGTACCGTGTCGCCGGCGCTGTCGATGAAATCAGAGCCTTAGAAGCACATTTAGACTTCTTGAGTGTGACTCCTGCCTCCAAGGCCACTACTGGACAACTGGAGGTCCTAGTTAGATTGGCTCCAGAAGAAAAAGCACAATGGCTTCAACATTTTAACCAGAAGAACATGGACTACATAATGGTTGCAAACAATTTAGCAAAGTAAGTAAAAGTGTTTGTTATACTCTTTACTTATTTTAAAAACCTATATTGAATTCATAATGTATTAAAGTGGCTACAAAACATGTAAAATTCCCTATGTAAATGTTAAATAACCATATGTACTACGCAAAAGACTTCATGCCTACGGTCTCATTTTTTTAAATTCTTTATTTATGTAAAGGATTTTTAATATATAGGATATGCAAGCCCCATCTTACCCTAAACTTATAAACTACACAATATACATTTTTAAGACAGAAAGACTCATTGGTGCAGGATCATTTTAACTAAATTTCTCGCCGCTTCACCTATTGGCTCAACTAATATATTAAAAATCGCCCCTACATCTTGCTGTTAATGTCATACCTTTGCATCAATGAGTCTCTCCGTTGACAAAATTTAGCGCATATAATGAAAATGTGCTGAAACATCATCTAATGTCCCACAAACTTCACAAATTGGTGAATTTGCCTGCGTTCTCGAATGAGCAGGCACACGTATACATCCCTATTTCGGCAAATACAGTTATAGGTCCCACGTTATCGAGGGCGACTCTGTAGGCGTTTATCGGGCACATTGCCTGACTCCATGCAGCTACTGAAAATTTCTTACGAGGAAAACCCAATATCATGAAAAACATGCATTCTTAACCCCGGTATCATTTATTTAAATAAACGAGTGTTTACCATGAAAATAAATTTCCTGGAACTAATTATGGATATTAATTACAGCTTTAAACATTTTCTCATTTATAACCAAATATTTTATTAAAAACATATAGCATTCTTCGCAATGAGGAGGATCAAATAAAGTACGCAAGATCAGCGGGCAAGCGAAGCAGCGAGTCGATCACTTGGAACACTTACTACAGACATGAGGAGGTCAGTCATACAATGCATATACCTATATAACAAGAAAATGTCTTATGAAACACACTATTAAATCTTATTTCCAATCGCTTTAAATTATACTTTCTTGTTTAATATCTCAACATCGATCAATGAAAGATGGCAATTGATTGGTATCACTAAAATTCTATATCGTAACTGCGAATGTGAATTTGTTTGTTTGTTACGCTTTCACGCCTTAACTACTCAACCGAACCTCATGAAATATCAAATACACGTTGTCAGGAGTACTGAAAAGGACATAGGTTAAAAAAGTATTGTTCTCGAGCGAGCGAAGACACAGGTAAAAGCTGGTGTGTAATAAATATAATCATAATGTTGTTTTATCATGACGATGAGCCGAATTATCGCACAAAAGCAAAATTTACTTTGATGGCTTTGATGGCTGATTCTCAGTTAAGCTTTTCTAAACCTGCATAGAGCACAAAAATCTGCCTTCCTGGTTTATTTGTATTTATTTGCCACCTTTCAGACAACATCACGAGACTAATACGATTGTTCTATAGTTGTGATTGTATTTTCTATTTGTATTCATAACGGATGATCTTTGCAGACCTTTTCCATCTGTTTCGATGCTAGAGTTAAATAAGAGGCTTCGAATCTCTCTTTCTCTTTAAAATATATATATATTGTTACGTGCTGGGTTCGACGGATAAGAATGTAAACAATATTACCGACTAAAACACATTTTATTCTAGCACACAATTAATTTAAAACAACAAACACTATACCTACTACACTTTTCCACTGTAACTGCTTCAAACTTGGCGGTGCGCGTGCGCTCTATTTATACGCGGTTAAAGCCTTTCCGGAGTTTTCTAGAAACGTCATACCCGGTATGTAAACAGTACGAAGATTCGAGAATGTGCCAGCGTTCTATCTGCTTTTCTCATACGAAGTTCCGTAAGATGTCAATAGACGGCGCTGTAATAAATTATTAGACGGAACTGCTGAGTCTTCCCTACAATGCCGAGAGATGGCACTGGGTATAACAATATTAATACATGAAGCAAAAACTTTATAAGTACCCCTTTTTACGAAAATTGCGCGGAAGGAGGAGTATGAAATTTGGCACAGTTAAAGTTTACATGGAGAAGGAGAGGCGAATCCTAATATTTATATAAAATATGCATTAAAAATACATTAAATTAATGAAAAAACACTACACTCACACAACCATGCATTTGATACACGCAGTCGAATCGCGTTCTTAGTATTTCGGCACTGTTCAGCTGATGTAGTTACATATCTATACTAATATTATAGAGCTGAAGAGTTTGTTTGTTTGTTTGAACGCGCTAATCTCAGGAACTACTGTTTCGATTTGAAAATTCTTTTAGTTTTGGATAGCCTATTTATCGAGGAAGGAGGCTATATAACATCACGCTATGACCCACGGGGGCGGCGCAGTAACGATAAACGCGGGTGAAACCGCGGGAACATCTAGTATCAATATATAATGACATATATCAGCAATATCTTAAAGGCAAACTTTGGATTGGAATTATATATACTAATATTATAGTATATTTACGTATTTATATGTAATAATGAAAAAAGAAAACAAAGTAGCTAGCTTAGGAATGTCGTCAATTAAAGAGTATAGTTAAGTAAATAATAATTTGAAAAATATAGGTAAATTAACCTGTATAGATCAGAATCTAAATTAAATGTGATTATAAGGGTACACTACATCTACACAATAAAACCTTAAAATTTAAATAAATTATCGTCGAATTTCGACCACTAGGCGACCGCTAGTTAGTACAGATGTAGGATATTTTATAATTATGTCTACTAGATTTTACCTGCTGCTTCGCTCGCGTAAATGTAGGTTAGGTTAGGTTAGTTTAGTAAAGGGAACCGAGTCCCATCTGCCACCACTGCGAGTGTACTGAGGACACGGCGCAGCACACGCTAGAGGCATGTCCTGCTTGGGCGGTACAACGCCGGGAACTCGTCGACGTTGTGGGTGTCGACCTCTCGCTGCCGGCCGTGATCAAAGCCATGGTCGACAGCGAAAGGAACTGGATAGCGGTCGCATCCTTCTGCGAGAATGTTATCTCGCGGAAGGAGGCGGCGAAGCGGATCTGTAAAGAAAGTATTCTTGCGGAACCGAGCCGCCGCCGGCGGACCGGGTGGCGCAGGCGCGCCTAGGCGCGCCTGATGCCGCCATAGAGAAGGCCGCGGGCAGGAGAACGGGGATCTCCCGTCCGCAAGCTATTGAGTCGGAGCGACGCCCTCTGTCGTGCCTGGGCGTCGCCCAGGAGTAGTCGTCCGCAGGCATTTTCGCCTGCGTCGGGCACTGCAGGGTGGGTCGCTGATGTAGTTTCAGTTCCAGCGACTCACCCACCATTCAAGGCAGCGAGTTGGTACGCCGTGGTAGGTTTAGTCGGTAGTACCCGGGACTTTCCATCTTTTCCCGGGTGAGTCCGACAGAACCTCTCTGCTCCCCTTTTCCGCGAAGAGGTATGCGTCAAAGCATTCCACCACGAAAAAAAAAATACAAACTCATATCGGTATTTATATTATTAGCTCCGACATATATGCAGGTGTTAGAGCTAATAATATATTGTTCACGTTTCGGCGTGAGTAAGAAAGAAAGAAATATTTAATACGCATGTATACTCACGCCGAAACGTGGCAACGAAACAAACAACGATATAATGTAAAAGCTCTTCACAAGTAATCTCTTCATAAGTGTATCTACGGAATCTAAAGTCAAATTACCATAAAACTGAAACGAAAATAAAATAATTGGGTTATTATTTATAAAGGTAAAAAGTATAATAAAGTTTAACCGAATTGAGAACCCAAATTTATTTTGGTTGTAACGTAATTTAATACATACTATATTGTTTTAATCTTTAGATCAACGAATTCTTGGACGAGTTAGCCGCGGAGTACCCTGAACTCGTGACCGTCATCAACGCAGGGCTCAGCTACGAAGGTCGCCAGATCAAGTACGTGAGGATCTCTACCAGTCGCTTCGAAGACCTTCGCAAACCCGTCATCGTTATTGATGCTATGGTTCATGCCAGAGAATGGGTGACCACCCCTGTTGCTATGTACATCATCAACCAACTAGTCGTGGATATTGTAGACACAAGACTGACTGAAGAACTCGACTGGATCATCATTCCTCTTGCCAACCCTGATGGCTACGAGTATTCTATAGACGAGGTAAAACATGTTTGTATTTTCTATATTATTACGCGATGTAATGGATCATACTATCAATTGATATTATCATTTCAAGTTATGTGTGATTACTTCAAAATGTCAATGTTCCGCGTATCTGTAAGTAGCGTATATAGGCACACAGCACTGAAACTTTGTGATTAATGTACAGTGAGCTGCAAAAATGCATACCCATTTCAAAACTAAAATTGTATAAGCCGGTAATTGACGCCATCTAACGAAAATCCATAAAAGAACTGTTACTTATGTAGTTATAAAATAAAAAGAAGTGGATTTCTTAACAACTCAATTTTGATAAATTTACTTTAAACATTTTTTTTATGTCTATTCACAATAGTATATTTAAAAAAGAACATATTTCAGGGTATAACAAGAAGCAAATAATTACAAATGAATTTATAAATTTATAGTGGGTAGTTTATTTTATAGATACTTTCGATGACTCTCTATTCTTTTCATACGCAAACATTATTCTATAATATAATAATAATAACTTTTTATTTACCAAAATATTACACAAGTCCTTATAAATACAAAACTGCAAGTTTCCGATTATGGAGTAAATACAATGTAAGAACCTGTTATAGGCAGAATTATCAAAGTCTCCTACACTAGGCGTAGCCTGTCACGTAGGAAAACTTTACAAAATGGATTTCTTAATTTTGAAGTTTTGCCAGTGTTCATTTAAATGAATAATGTAATAATAAATTTGCATGCAATATATAAAATTATTTTGAAATGTAAATGATAGGTAGTTAACAATACATTAATATTAATATGGTTACAATAAAATAAAAACAAATTGAATTAAAATGATAACAATAGAATTTGTATGGAAGTATAAAAACACACATGAGAAATTGATTACATCCAGTTGAACAAAGCAATGGAAAACATAAGAAATCACATTAAAGGCCTCAAAAAACGCTCAGTGTCATCGTAAGTCCATGTAAGTAATTCCTTTTTGGTAATTATTTTCGTTTCACGAAGTGATGCTGTGTCTATTTGGCAAATTTTATTTTTCTTATTATAAACATAAGGCTTAATGAAACTACTAAAACGCCTGGCAAAAGTAGTATTTATTTTTGGAATTGGAAGTTTGAAGACTCTTCTCTTAATCATGTCTTCATAGTCAGAAGAGTTGAGCACTATCTTGTGAGTTGCCAGTAAGATTTTATGTATGTACAGTCTTCTAACACTCAGTACTTGAGTTTCATTAAACAGCTGAGTGGTTGGAAATCGATATGGCTTTTTAAACATAGTTTTCAGCACTGCGCGTTGGGCTCTTTCTAAACCCATAAGATGAGATGTAGCAGTACCCCCCCAGGCTGCAATGCAATACGTTAATATTGATTCGCAAAGTGTTATGTATACAGTCTTTAGTAAGCTCATCGGGGCCACGTCACGTAGTAGTTTCATAATGTGTATGATCTTTCTGACTCTTGCAGCCATGGCCACGACGTGCTCACTAAAGGTCAATTTCTCGTCTATGACAACGCCCAGATATTTGACTGAGCTTTTCTTGTTTAAATTAGGACACTGACAGCCTGGGAGAGTATCCACACCGGCAATAGCTGTGCATGAATGAGCTGTAATATTTAACCGCGCAGGTGGTGCTTGAAACAGCCGTTTTGTGAAAACATACTAGATTTGTTTTAGTTGCGTTAAGGGATAATAGGTTGTTATTTAACCAATTTAAAATTTTATTAAAGCCAACCTGCGCAACTTCAAACGTATTTTCCCATGATTTTTCACTAAATAATATGACCGTGTCATCTGCTGCATTATTAATAATTTTAGAATTATCGAAGTGGTTACTTGATGACAGGTCATTCATGTATAATAGGAAAAGCGTAGGTCCCAATATGCTGCCCTGCTTCTCTCCCTGTGTTCGAGTGTCTTTTCGGTTAAGATTATAATTTCCTATAAATTTCACCTATTTGCTAAAATGAGTACGCGTTGCAATATTTATAAAAAAACGCCATCTAGTTCATTCATATTCATTCTAATTCGAGTGTTCACGGGATTTTGGGTCTTAAAGTATCCATTCACTATTACAGATGACTGTACCTATAGCTTTAAATTCTAAATAATTTTTTGGGGTGCCATTAGATAAATATCGAAATTGTATTGAGAGGAAATATGGCCAGCACTAGAGCAAAATTATTTTGAGATATGATCTGTACCTACCACTGCCGTGTTTCTGTTTCACATTTTTCATAATTTATTTATTCATTGAAATTAAACTACTATATACGGTTTTTATCGCGTTGTTTATTTGACACTTTGTTACAAAATTTTGAAAAACTGTTACACTACTATAATACTATTAAACTTTACTAATTTTTAAGCTAATTAAATTATTGAAACTATTTATACTATTACTATACTATTATAATATTTATATTTATGTTTACACTTTCCCCGACGTCTCGGTTTCTTTTCAGCAGCCATGGTCACGGGGAGACTAAGATGGTAGTCGTCTTAATGTTCCAGTGTAGTTAGTCTAAGTTTAATAGTATTATAGTAGTGTAACAGATTTTCAAAATTTTGTAATAAAGTGTCAAATAAACAACGCGATAAAATCCGTATATAGTAGTTTAATTTCAATGAATAACATTCGCGTAAACAGAAGACAATATTATGTAATTTATTTATTATAATGACTAGGAATCTTGGAAATCACAAAAAACGCATGGTTATATGGCTGTTATCAGCTATCTAACAAACAAATTGGACGATAGCATATAAAAACACACAGATATATCCAAAAGCCTTTACTTCTGAACGAGTATATGGGATGAGGATTTTGTCTACAGCAATAGATCCATTAAATACTTTTCTTTAAATGTTTTGATGCCCTCGTTTCCGTCTGAACCATACAAAATATACGTTGGTAAATAAGGATCATAAAAAAGTTATACTTAATCACCTTTATACACAGGACCGATTGTGGCGCAAGACTCGTTCTAAGAACCACGATGGTGCGGACGCATGTCCCGGCGTGGACGGCAACAGAAACTTCGACCACTACTGGGGCACCAGTGCAGACAGTGCTGACCCTTGTTCCATCATCTACGAGGGACCTTCTGCCTTCTCGGAGCCTGAGACTAGAGTGATCAGAAGCGCGGTGCTCTCACAGTTGCAGAGGACTGCTCTCTACGTTAGTTTGCACAGTCATGGAAACATGATCTTGTATGCTTGGGGCAATAATGGTAAGTTATAATTAGGTTCACATGCAACTTTACAAACATTCATTACACAAAGAACACATAAGCGAGGATAAGACTCGCTTATGTGTTCTTTGTGTCCGTGCTCTTTAGCATTTGTGGAACACACAAATTGGGATCCCTTTTAGGTTCGAACCTATAATACTGCATGTAGTGGAAGAAGCAAGGCGACCACTTAAAACGCTACGCCATCCATAGAATCCTGCCATATTTTAACGATAATACATCAATTTCATAATGTTTATTCGACAAATATTAAAAATGTTGGATTCATTCTAAAACCAAACGTATATCTATGTCCTCAGGAACGCTGCCTTCCAACGGTCTGGTCCTCCACCTTGCTGGTGTCAGAATGGCCACAGCTATCGACGAGCTAGCTTTGGACAAAGCTGATAGATACACTGTCGGTAACGCCGCTCAGGTTCTCTACTACACAACAGGCACGTCCAGAGACTGGACCAAGGCGGTAGGAATTCCGTTCACCTATACTTTGGAACTGCCCGGCTATGAGTACGGATTCCTTGTGCCTCCAGAGTACGTTGAACAAATCGTCACCGAAACCTGGGCTGGTATCGCCGAGGCAGCGCATTATATATTAAGCTTATACTCATAAAGTTACCTTTCTTTACAGTTAAGAAATAATTAAATGTTTAAATAAGTAGTTTGGTTTATTATTGAACCTCCTTGGGTCTGAGGCTGTACTATTATTTTTTACAAGCAACAAAGATATAAACTCTGTAACGTGCTGTCTAGTTCACACACTCGCAGTAATAATGCAGACAAATCGTCATACACCATAGCTTACAAATACAATTAATGTGTAAGTTATGGTGTATACCGATTGGTACCTGCATTTTATGTAAAATTTCAAAAGTCGTCTAAAGGGCAATATTTTTATTGTAATATGTGGTTGAAATACTTCTAACTGTAGCCCGGCAACCTCAAAATCGTATCGGCCAATCCAAATATAATTCCTTGGGTGGCCATAAAGCGGCCAAATATTGACGTGATGATGTGTGTAGTTTAGCGCCGCCGGTCAGACTTAGTCAATTGAGGTCAATGATAAAATAAATTCAGGTGCAGAACGCTTGCGTTTAGTTAATGCAGGTGCATAGTTATCATCAAAAATTATCACCGACGTTTTTCACTTATCGAAGTGATAGCATAAGATAAGTTAAACGGTTATATAGATAATTAAAACTACGAATGGGTTAAGTAAAGGGGCTTTTAAACAGACATTATCTTTACTGCGATATGTGGCTGCAATAGTCAAATGTTTCTTACTTTTACTGTAAAAACACAACTCCCGCATTGACAATAATGCCTGTGTCGCGGAGGACTTTGTAAACATAGAAACAACGAATCCCAGATTCACCCAGACTAGGAATAGCTATATGTGGGAAACTAACATTTTTGTTCCGTGTGGAAACCGAACCCACATCAATTGACGGCAATGACGTAGTGACTATTTAAACCACTATGCCAACAGTACAGTCAGACCATTGGCTTATACAAATTTTAATACTCTAAGCACCTAACGGCGTAGTCTTAGATTATTGGCTATTATCTATACATGATACATGAATGTGTCATTACTTGATCTAGTTGCACAAATTCAACGAACATTACAATAGCCTCTGTAGAACAGTTTACAAAACAACTTACCACCGTATGATACTATATCTTAGTCAGTTAACCTCCCTTCGAATGCATACTACAACATTTTAGTTAAATCTGGAGTCTACAAGACAAAAGCCAATTTTATAAAATGTCTGTTCGGTATATTAAATTGAGATTTATCATTATACTAGTACTTTTCAAAAACACTGCAGGTTATCGTTTTATGAGAAGGATTCAAGCAGTTGGATACCCGTACTACAAAATTCTGATGGCTTTGGGTGCGTGCAGAGGTAAGACATTGCATTTTTTAGAAGTAGACGCATACTTAGTTTAACACATATGTCCTCGAAGTAGGCAGAGATGTATTACACACATATTTTCAGAGCTATGTTTTAAATCAGACGAAATTGGTGGTCAGCCTATTGTCGTTTACAGATCCCATACTCCGTGATATTTATATTAGAATTTCATCCCTGGAAAACCAATAACACTGCCCGGCACGCAGTCAAACTTTAAGTATGCCAAATCTCAGACTCCTCCTTGCGCGCAATATACATATATATAAAGGAGTACAACTTTTTCTCTTCGCTTATGAATGTACTGTAGGCCTACCATGAAGATGTCTATCCGAAAGTTCGGGCGAACGAAATAGGTTATTCCTATAATTTTTTTTTTATTTCAATATCACGTACATAAGTACCTATAACAAAGTATTTTTAGATTTCTTCCTTCAGTATGACTTAACTCTGTTGTACAGACATTTCATACTCTACGTTTCACTGTAGAGTTTAGGTTAATCAAAGCGTTACTTCTTGTGATTCATGGTACTAATAGTACCAACAATAGGCTCGAAACTTTGACATTTACGTTTCATGGTAGTCCTACAGGTGTACCTGTAATATTGTCATTGAGGCTTATTTCAGTTCATTTTCAGAAAGTCTTCTTTATACTAATCAGAAAATATGGGGGAAAGTTCCAATGAACAGAGTTTTTGATATTTACTACAAGAGCAGCACCGGTAAGATACTACGAAATAAAAATCAGTTACTTATTCATTTTTTAATATTTCTTTATAAATACAAATAACTGTATTATTACTTTTAACTTTAAGCCCGCTTCCTGTACTAACCCAGGTAAACCGACATGCCGTCACCAAATAATTAACATCGGCGGAGACATTCTCTTTTAATATCGCTTAATTAAAAATCGTATAAACGACGAACAAAACAGTGACTGCAAAGATAGCGTAGTGGTTTAAGTGGTCGCCTCGCCACTCCGCCGAGTTTCGTGGGTCGAATCCCACATGAAACAAAAAATTCTATGATCCACAAATGGTTGTTCCGAGTCTGGTTGTTCGTTGTGTCCGTTGTTTGCATGTTCGTAAACTCGCCCGCGACATAGGAATCATTCCTCGTGTAGGAGTTGACTTTTATAGATCCAAAAATAAAAAAGGAATAAACAACAAATACCCAAAATCATATCGAAATTCATAATCCTGATATATAATCTTCTGCGATGGGATTGTGCACGACGTACTCGTCGTGCACAATCCCATCGCAGAAGATTTATAGAGAACCTGAGATTCTAGGGCTAGAGTATTGGGTTTCTTCCTATTTAGTTTATAACTAAATAGGAAGAAACCCAATACTCTAGCCCTAGAATCACAGGTTCTCTATTTGCTGGGGTAGCATCGTTTGTCGGATACCCTTTGACTACCAGTGTCTAAAGAATAGGTACGATAACCGCTTACCAAGCTTGGCACGCTCAATACTCTTTTGAGACCTCAGCGGTATAAAAAGAGTTCAAATGTGGTGCCACATTCATTATAAGCTCATTATGGTAAAAACATTATTTACATCATCGGAATTATTAGCTGATAGCCACGCTTGGCATTTGTACTTGGCAGTCTCAAATCTGATGCAATTCTAACGTAATCCTAACTCTGCAGCTTTAACTGTATTGATGTATAATACAGAAGAATGAACTGCATGGATGGCGCAGTGATTTAAGTTATTACCTCGCCACTGCCAGTGCCCCGTGAATTCTGCGTCCGATCTTCATACGGAAAAAAACTAGAGTTATTCACAAAATAAATTGTCGTTTCAAATATTACTGTTCTTTGATTCGATACAGGAAGTATTACAAGCGCGTGCGATATCTTTTAAATATGAATATTATTTATGTAATATTAGGGTAGTTCTTCGAAATTTCATTCTTCGACTGATTCATCTGAATTTAATTTCACTTTCAGCTCTGTAATATATGTTCATATGAAAATAGGTATACCAAAGAACATATATTTGAATGAGGGACTCGTTTTTATAAAGTAGTTTTCAAGATATCGAGGTTCAAATATTTTGAGCCCAGATGAATCAGAATTTGTTACAAATGAATCAGAAACAGAAATGAAAATAAAAAACTTTATTACGAAAATAATCATATTTTAACAATTACAATAATCTCTTTATATAAAAACAATTATCAGTGATCATATTACGAAAAAAATCTGGTGAATTCAACAATAATTCTTGTAAAACACTTCTGAAACTCTAAAACAGTATATTCTTGTATTTACAAGCGAGAATATTGTATTTAAACATAAATGTTAACTTTTGCTAATTAATATTTGTAATACAATAAATTCTTTTAGGTACTAAAAAGTTATTATTCTTAATTGCTACAGTATATTATTCTCTCTGTTTAATTTTTTTTCATCTTTATTATACTTATTGACTTAGCTATAATCTTTCATAATTCAGAAATCACAGGAGTACAAACTTATTCTAATAATGGCACTTATGACATCAGTCTTAGTTAGGCAGTCTTAATATTAATTAATGTATTTTTACGTATTATTATCACATTACTGTATTTATTACTAACAATAAAGTAATAAAAATGAGATCACTTGTCTAAGTCTTTTCTTATTTTTTCCATCCTTCTGCGTTCTGCGAGTCTCTTTTCTCCTTCTTTTTATCTTCAGTTTGTGGCATTGTTGTGAACTGCGAAATTAAAATAACAGAAATTAGAAAGAGGCTGACTTTTTTATGATTGTTAATAAGGAAGATTAATGTCGAAAGTGCCATTTAATTAATACCGATATCAATATTATTACATTATTGTTAGTAATAAATACACTGATATGATAGTTAATTTTAAGTAAATATTTATTAATTCTTAACTAAGACATTTCAAAAGTGTCATATGTAGAGTAAGTTTATACTCCTGTGATTTTTTAATTATTTAAAATGTTATGCTAAGTAAATATAATAAATAAGACAAGAACTACTGACTTGTACACGGTCAAAAATTGGACAAGGAGAATTACGCAACAAAAGTCCTCCTTTCGTGCTAGAGAGGGGAAGAACTAATTTATTTTATGATACATATGGTGTTTTGACCATACGAATCAGGCACAGATGAATCAGGTTTTGCGTACAATCATGCATAACTCATCGTACATACAGACTTTATTATTGGCATTTTTCTACACAAATCTATAACTTAGAAGCATCACTCGAAACACAGACTGAAGTTGTAAAACAATAAAATACTTTTTATAAAGTAGGCATTGTAATCAGAATGACACCTGAACCAAGCACAGATGAATCAGATATTTACCTTCGTAACACCGGCATCTAAGCCAACCAGCCGCAAGTACTCCTTCTAGCTCCTCCGTTGCACGACTGGCTTCCCTCCGCGCGGGAAGCCAGACTCTCATTATCCAACCACGTACGGTCAAGTGCAGCTTACGCCATATTAATCAGTATTACACGCCGGACACTTCTTATTTACTTATTTATAAACACCATATTTATAACTAATACATGTTTTTTTTGTAAGAGGACTATTCATTTCCTTGCGATAATATAATAATCTATATTGATTTATCAAAGGGAAAATGCGACATCGACCATATTGTGCCGGAAAATGGCAGACGGACGTGCTATATGAATCAGAAGAACGAAGTTAAAATATTTTTATTTTGTATCTGGACAGCAATTATTTCAAAGATATAATTTGTCCCAGATACGGATAAAGCAATTTATATATATACAAACAAAAATTACTATACAAAAAAAAATTACAGTTTGTTTTGTTAGTTGGTTACAGAAATATACCAATAGAAATCGAAATTGTTGTCTCTGAAGAACTACCCAATATATTCCAATAGAATACTATATTTACCACTTATGTTTATTTGTCTACTAACTGAATACCCGCGGTTTCACCCACGTTTATGATTACTCCTCCGCTCCCGTGGCTCATAGCGTGAAGTTATACAGCCTATGTTACTTCTTGATACTAAAGTCCATTTCTTATAGTAAAAATCGATTCAATAGTTTTGGATATATTTGTTACAAATAATAACACAAATTTATCTCTTCTTTTATTCTTATTGAAAAGTATGCGATTCAATATGTTTTTCTTTTCAGCCGGCCGAACTGTATCAAGAGTAGAAATCATGCTTCTAATCAACAGCACAAACACTATTGCATTTTCTGAATCTGGCGTCGGTGGTGAGGAGTTCTCTGCCACATTATATTTACCCTTGAACGGCGGTTTTATTATTTACCACCTCGCTATTTTCACTTGCAGTCCTAATCTAGAACGACCAATTACCCAAGTCGATACTAATAAATATTTACCATTTTTATCGCGGCAATAATGTCATTAATTATATCGTCATAGCAATAAATGTTTTAAATCTTTTTATTGTGTCTATCAACCACCTGATGCTCCATTTAATTGATAATGACATACTTAAAATAAATTTGGGCAAGCTACTGCACTAATGTTAAAGATAAACTTATATAATTAATTAATTACGCTAGTTTGGATTATAGTTTTCCTGTTTCATTATCCTCTATGTTGTTCCTTCTATTGCACTTGGTATACTACTTCATGTTGCTTGATCTTACTACTCTACAGTTCATATCAAATGGAACCTCTACAGGACCAAAAAAAAAAGTACTTTTATCTAATAGCTTTGAGCTAAATTCATGATTGGTATTAAAAGGTATTCGTATGATATCCATTTTATATAGGCTAAATCATGGAAATAATAATTACAGACATACCTATTAGTAGTAGGTCTGTGAGCAACGTACTTTTTAGGAACACAAATGATCGCCCAGTGATTACGACGTTTTATTTTAGCAGCGCACTAGCAACTTATTATTATTCTGTATCAGTCATAGATTATACAAATAAATATTCAGTTGTCAACTACACCTACTGTCACACCCAAACTCAGAACAGCCCCTATTATATTTATACAAAGAAAAGTCAAGAACAACCACAGAGTAATGCGAGAACAACTCAGTACAATGACTAACATTTAATTCACATCATAGTAAATATAATTGTGCCATTTCCATTATGCCCGAAAAGTTCTAAAATGCTCTGGTGGCTGCCATGGTACACGCCAAGGTCCGAAAAGATTAAACTCCAATCATGCAGGAATCTGATACAACATTATCTTGGTAATTTCCTCGAACAACAACTCACTTTGGATCAGCTGAGTGTAAACATTTGTAAAGGTACTGGAAAGGTTTGTGATATTAATCTCAATTGTAAGGTGAGTGAACTTTTTTAGCAGAATCGCTATGCTTTTTAGTTAGGTACTCACTTTATTTGATTCTCGTTCTCACAAATGCAAGAATAATATTTAAAGAGAAGCAGGTGCGACCAAGAAAACATGATATTTAACCGTATATTTCCGTAAATTTTCTTATTGATATAAATATTGCAAACAGCCAAAACCGACAACATTGGGCTAAGTACACGAAAGACAATCGCTTGGCCGACAGGCCTTTCAAGGCACGTAAGGCTGTGAATACTTATTACATTACTATTATCTATACTAATATTATCTTTACTAATATTATAAAGCTGAAGAGTTTGTTTGTTTGTTTGTTTGCTTGAACGCGCTAATCTCAGGAACTACTGGTCCGATTTGAAAAATTCTTTCAGTGTTAGATAGCCCATTTATCGAGGAAGCCTTATAGGCTGTATCTCATCACGCTAAGATCAATAGGAGCGGAGCACCAATGAAGAATGTTTCAAAATGGGAGGGCTTTTCCTTTTGAGAGCTTCCGCTGTGTGCGCTGTGTAAATAGTTAACGTTTCGCAAAAATTATGTATGACAGAATTGTTTCCCTTTAAAAGTTCTAAAAAAAAGTCTGCGCAGCATATGTCTATCTTTTAAGGTTAGTTCACTATATCCTTTTTTATGCTAACCAAATTTGTTCTAAAATAATGCATTATTTGCGAAGGTGTTTTTATAAACATGATATTAATCCTTATCCAAATAAATACGTTATTCATCACAAGTATTTAATTTAAAACAAAATTGTCCTTTACATCATTCGATTTCAATGAATATCTTAGGAGATATCGCAGTTTTAAAATAACATCGCAAAAATATCATAAAAGCGTGATGTAGGTACCTAAAATAGCTCCTTAACATACGTATTATTTAAAAATATTTCACCTTACGTAAACGAAGTCGCGGGTTAAAGTTAGCATTAGTCCAAAGTAACTATTCCACGCGGACGAAATTGCGGGCAGAAGCTAGTTTATTATATTTGTCCAGTTTGCTACTCTGATACAAGTCCTTTGTTATTTCAGGCACTAAACGAATTAGGCAGGCAACAAAAATGGCCAATAAAAGTTGTGGAAAGTCACATGGAAGATATAACTGTCCGAATTCCTTGGAAAAATCTCTTCGAAAATGAGTCTATCTTTAAAATCAATGGCCTGTCTCTGACAGTTCAGCCAATAACCCGCACTGAACCAGGTAGATTTAACAAAAATAATAAGCAATGTCGTCAATGTGTTAATATATTATGAGTGTCTAGACGCTCTTCTTAAAATTCATAACAGTTTTTAATGCGGTTTTCTTTTTCTTACAAGTAACATCAATCTTGAGATGGATTTTGTTAAATTGCTCAAAGTTATATTTGACTAGTTATGTGTTCACAAGTAACAATAGTGAAGATAAAAGCCAAGAACCCGGTACCGGCCAGGCTGCCAAACTATTTGCAGAGAGTTTAAATTCAAGTAAGATTGCTTTAGTGCCTTCTACTTTGCTTAAACCTTTGTATAAACAGCACCAATGGACGCAAGCCTCTATTCAGTATGAGAAAACGTGGACTATTAACGGCTTACTATATTCTATAACGCCAACCCAGATATAATAATATTAACCCTGTATTAAACTTTCCTACTGCTGGGCACGGGCCTCTTCTCAGCGTGAGAAGGATTAGACAATAGTCCACCACACTGGCCCAGTGCGAGTTGGCAGACTTAACATATCATCGAGAACATTATGGAGAACTCTCAGATATGCAGGTTTCCTCACGATGTTTTCCTTCACCGTTAAAGCAAGCGCTAATTAACTATTTCAATACGCATAAAACTTCGAAAAGTCAGAGATGCGTGCCTTGCGATCGAACTTGAGACCTTGGCATGGCATTCCAACAGTCTCCCAGTAGGCTATCGCTACGTACTATTTGAGAAAATTATGGAAATCTCAGATATGCAGTTTTCTGCATTATGTTTTGGTTCAACATAAATAGATGCGCATATCTTCGAAAAATCAGAGGTGTGTATCATTATTCTAATCGAACTCAAAATCTTTGCGTAGCAGACTAGCGGTCATCTAGCATGTTTTCTAGATAATATCATGTCTTGTCATAACGACGACTTTTTATCATTTGATATCATAGTCCAAATGTGAGTTGGCATACACATGTACTTTTTCTGAGAATGTGTACCTTTGTCATTAAACCGAATAATACGAAAATGTTTAATTCCTATAACATAAAAACTGTGTAATGTGCACGATCAATCCGAACTCATGATTGGAAAGAACAATAAATGATCAACAATAGCGTAAAGCGTGGATTCTAAATCCTGCGTGGATTGCTTGATTCAAGGCAATATTTTACTACCAAATAATTTAATATTTTTTTATCACAAATAGTTTTATTATATGTTATGTAACTACACACTACTATTTCAGTCCAGAGACGACTAAATGTAAAACTCGAGAACACCAAAATTAGAATAGAACATGTACCCAAAGATATTGACCGAAGCTTCGTCCTAGAGTTCAATATTAAGCAGTAAGTATGTTATGATTGGTTTCATCATTTTATGTAATTAAATTGAATTAATAAATGATTTTCTAATAAGCATAACACGTTCTCTAGGTTATACCAATATTCGCTTCTATGGTTTCTATATTATTATATCTCTTAAAATATCATAATTTGCTTTGATTATTTTTTATGATTCCTTAAATTAATGAAGATAGTTACAATGTGAGTTTGGCTGTATGTTATAAACTTGTTCCGTGTTATAAACGATTTTTAGTAAATATATAAGCAAGTTAAAACTCGCAGTAATCGCTTCATAGATGTGATACATAAAGCCAGCTTAAATAACGACTACCTACTTGAAGTAGGCAGTCGTGGATCTTGGTGCTCCCACAGAATATTCTCTTTCCTTTCAGCATCGATTATTGTGATGACACCCCTCCTGATCTATTCCAAGTCAGGACAGATCGTGAACGATCTAAAACATATATAACAAATCCCCGAATCAACAAAAATATTAAATTTGAAGGAGTCACGCTATACATGCAAATGCACGAGGAATCGATGACAAAAGACACGAATAGAATGAAAAACTTTAACAATGACTGTCCATCTGATACTCTTAAGCCAGACAGACAAGTATCTAAACTGTTTGATGAACATGACTATGGTATACTAGCTAAGAAAAATTCAGTTATCGACATAGGAAAAGCACTAATATATCCAAAATCTGACAAAGTAACACCGATAGAAAAACCAAACCGAGAGGAGCCAGTACTTTTTGCTACACTAAATGAGCAGCAGGGATGGACGCTTAGTTTTGCAGATACTGACAACACGAAAGAACCATTAGTCAAAATACAAACCATCGGCCCCTTCATAATAGCGCTATCACCAAAAGAGCTAGAATCAGTTATTGAAATCATTAAATCTCTACAGAATTCGTAAACATAAAACGCAGG
This sequence comes from Catocala sponsa, assembly GCA_963564715.1. Taxonomy (NCBI): domain Eukaryota; kingdom Metazoa; phylum Arthropoda; class Insecta; order Lepidoptera; family Erebidae; genus Catocala; species Catocala sponsa. The sequence continues at coordinate 8,717,308 of OY751345.1, read as the reverse complement.
GTAAATTCTTCCTTAACTGGTCTGTATACACAATAAAATACTTAACACTAATGTTAATTTGAGTGATTAGAGATTTTAGATTGTCCGGTTTCTGGAGCTTTTCGTGCACGTAAGTTGATTTTGATTTTGATGCCTTACCTTGCTTAACATTACAAAATTGATATTAAGTAATTTGAAAAGATTTTCGACAAGACGTGGAGGAAACGTGCAGGATAATTTATATGAATAATGATTCGATTTTCTTCATAACAATTACATTGTTCACTTTGGAATATTTACTGAAGAACGATGCTTCCCTATTTTTCGATAATTCCCTTAAACAGTTGCTGTGACAGCCATACCAAGATAAGAGGATTACGTTTTTCCTTACTGTAAACAGTTATTTTTTGTGATACCTATGTAATCTTTCTGTTTACAGTAACGTAGCGACTACTGCCATTTTCAAATAAGAATCTTCATCTATACTAATATTATAAAGCTGAAGAGTTTGTTTGTTTGTTTGGTTAAACGCGCTAATCTCCGAAACTACTAGTTCGAATTGAAAAATTCTTTTAGTGTTGGATAGCCCATTTATCGAAGAAGGCTATATGCTATATAACATCACGCTACGACCCACGGGGGCAGCGCAGTAATCATAAACGCGGGTGAAACCGCGGGCACATCTAGTCATTTATAATAAAATGATATTCTACTGCTATTATTATTAATACTCAAGATGTAATAGCAAAGTATAATTAAAATTAATTAATTGTTTTAAATATATAATAATAACAGCAGTCCTGTACAAAAACTGTCCCATTAGGCACAGGCCTCTACTCAGTGAGAGAAGGGTTACCATACCTACTACATGACGCTGGCCCAGTGCGGGTTGGCAGACTTCACATACCTTCGAGAACATTATGGAGAACTCTCAGAGATACAAGTTTCCTCACAATGTATTCATTCATCGTTATGTAAAGCGAGCGATAATTAACTATTTAATCCCCTCAAAACTTCGAAAGGTAGGAGATGCGTGCCTTTGGATAAAGCTCAAGATCTCTGCGTGGCAGTCCAACGGTCACCCATTAGGCTATCGCTGCGTTCATTTCGCAGATATGACCAGACGATGGTCGGTAGGCAGCGTCTAGGTTGTCCGCTACCCATGACTAACAGTTAGTATCCACAATCGACAGGACCACAAGTTCGCCTGCCACTAAAAGCAGATTGGCGGGGCAATTATTGAACTAGATACGCTTTAATCTCTGTTTATATTCAGCAATCTGAAGAAGACGGACATATAACATCGTGATCCCAAAACCAACCTAATTCTCAAGCTCATATACCTACTAAGTTACAATCGTTGCAGCTTACTATAAAGTGGGCAAATGCATTTAGTTATAGAAACAAAGTCTGTATTGTACTAATGAATTAATTAATGTACTGTCTCCATCCAATGAAAGTTAATAATGTTATACAGTTTGATAATTTACTCTTATTTTATTTTATCCTCTTAATAAAGCAGTATTAAAACAGGTCTATTTATTTTACTTATTTGGTGTAAAATGTAGCTTTTTATTAGTGCAAAATCTCACCATACAACCTATCCTATATTATGATTTCGGGTGTCGACGTTGTAACCTTTAATGCATGAAATTATAAAGTGTGTAAGTAATAGTTTTACAGAGTTTTACAGCCGATGTTAAGTGACGATGTGCTCGTAGTAATAGAGCACGCTTACCTATTCACTTACGACTAACTACTCATTAGTAAACGTACACAGGCAAGGAGTTTAAATCCTGAATGACGAATAATAATCCAATTGAATGTCAAAAAGCTTTTGATATGAAAAGTTATTGAATGGGTATTTGAGGAATAGTTAATTAAGTAATAAAAATAAGGGAAAAAGGTCATACATACCTATGTACCTACACCATTCATACATCATCAATCATCATACCTGATAACGTACTTACGTACCTATAAGATCTTGCAGTAGGAATCATTTTGGGTGCTACAATTTAATTAAACGCTGGGAGATTTTTGCTTGTTTGAATTTGGATTAGAATGTTGCACGAAACAGTGAGGTCGCTTTATTTACCCATGTCGTCACTGATTTATATATTTCATTTTATTTTATTTTATTATTCAATGGAAAACTTACAGCTTATACGGTACAAGTAATAAAAAATTAACAACATAAATAAGGCCAATGACAAGTTTTCACAAACAGCTAGATATCTGATAGGTAAGTAACAATTTCATTTTCGACCGCCCGATTTCGTTTTTTATTATCCAAATGGTGAGTTTGAAGGCACGAATGGCGTAGTGGTTTAAATGAAAGATATTTTAGATCTTTGGTTTAAGTGGTCGCCTTTTTTATTCCCATTGCAATGGCGAGGCGACAACTTAATAACACACTACTATATTATTTTATATGTAGTAACGTTCCCGAGTTACGATGGCGTGGACAAATAATGAGATTTTACAATTTATAGAATTGTATCGAAATGAACCAATAATAATAATAAAATAATAATATTCTACCACATACACATAACACCATCTAGCCCAAACTAAGCAGAGCTTGTACTATGGGTACTAGACAATGGATAAAGATACATATATAATATTTTTGTTGTAAATACATACATATTATACATACAAACACCCAGACCAAGACAAACATCCATGTTCATGCACACAAATGTTTGACTTGTGTGGGAATCGAACCCGCGACCTCAGGCGTGGCAGTCGGTTATACTAACCACTACGCCATCGAGGCCGACAATAATATGGAATCCAAAGTATATATTATTATACAATATAAAAACAAAAACAAAGTAAGTTATTAAGCTAGATAAATAAAACGTAGATAATTAATACTGATTTGATTTATTTAGTGTTATGTCGTAGTGTTTTACTAATATTCTATTATTTTTATCTTTGTGCACTAAAAACTCGCGATGGCTAACGCGAGCTTGCGCGATATCGCTCCGAGCATGTAAGTCCGTATATGTTTTTAGGCTTTCGCGATTCGTATACATTAGGTATATAGGTACTAAGTTAAAAGTGAACATCAGGATGACGGGTGTACATAAAAATAAAGTGATTCTATACACACGAAAGGAATGTTCTAGCAATGTGAGCAATGTGCATAAAATTTAAAGCAATGTGCTTTTATAAAACTAGAGTTATTTCAAAAAGTTAGTGAGCCGCCAGCCTGATATCAGAATGACGGGTGTATTTTTAATCTGAGCAAATTACTTAATATCTAAGTACGAAAACATTAGCGTAGCAATGTTCCGGCAATGTGCTCGAACGTACCAAAAGTAAATTCAGATGCGGCAAGAGGTTTAAAAGTAATTATGAAAATAAAATTTTTAAATTGGAATGCCTGCTAATTTTATAATGGCAATCACGACGAAATATATAAAGAAAATGTAACTACAAAGGTTTCATGTCATCATTTGTTTATACTATATATGTATACGCAATCAGTTTACACTAGCAATTATACATTAAGTAAGGTAAATTTAATATTCTCACCACAATAAAATTATTATACACGAGAAATACATAAATTCGGCAGTCTGGAATTGAAGCCCGTACCTATACATAATCAGTCCACTTCAAATAAGTTGTCAAATTATACTCTGTCTAATAATCCTAACTAGTATTATAAAAGCGAAAATGAGTGTTTGTTTCTTTGTTACCTTTTCACGCCTAAGCCGTGAAAAAGTAACAGACAGACAGACAGACAGAGTTACTTTCGAATTTATAATATTAGTAAGGATTATATTATTACAAGCAGACTACGACCCGAATTGCTTGTCAAATTCTAAATTAACGCGAGTGAAGCCGCGGGCAAAAGCTAGTAAATTATATTAATAACAATTATTATTATTGCTAAAATCATAATTATTGTAATAATAAATGTAAGGTTATGTTATAGCAAATAAAAAGTAAAAATATCTTTAACCATGATTTATTTACATTACTGAAATCTGAAAATAAATTATTTTTGTCCGTACACAAAGCAATGCGGTATCATACTTTTCGGACTTCTTCTTGTTCTATTGCTTAAGTCATCAAAACATATCCATTTGTTTTGTCTATAGCTGTTTGTAATGTCAAAATAACAGCTTTATATCTAATGCTTAAGAAAGTATCCTATGTACTAACACATGAACAAAATAGGAATGTTGAAAAACTTAATTTACTTTTTCATAACAGTACATGTTATAACAATTATAGTTTATTTTTTGACACTAATAAGTTTATTAGTAAATTTTTATTGACTAAAGATACAATGTATCTATGTTCTTTTTATAAAAAGCAACTTGTTAAATTATTAGCATTTAATATAATATGTAGCGACTCAGGTACCAGTGTGGTTATTAAGGTTTTAGGACATAGTAGTATTTCTACTACAAATTCAAATATTGACACTTCTAGTAGTTTAAACTGTTAGATGAGACAAAGGATACACACAGTATTAGACTAATTCATCAGAATATTCAGGGTCTATCCGGCAAGGAGTTAGAATTAGATTTATTTTTTAAACAACATAATTTTCAAATATGTTTCATAACAGAACATTGGTTAAGAACTAATCAATTAATATTTAATAACGAATATTATTCAATTGTAAGTGGGTTTGTAAGAAAGAATTCTATACATGGTGGCTCTCTAATATATGTATGTAACAACCTAAAATGTAAAGAACGTAAAGATATAGTAAATCTTTCTATCGAGCGCACTGTTGAACTATCCTGTGTGGAATTAGAGCAACATGTCATAGTTTGTGTATACCGACCACCGCAAAGTGATTTTAGTGTATTTGAAACCGTAATAGAGGATATTTTAAAACGCTTGAGTTCTAGTAATAGGCATATAGTAGTGTGTGGTGATTTTAATGTTAATTTACTTGAGCAGTCAGCTGTCTCTTTAAGACTTATTAGTTTATTTAGATCATTTAATTTACAGCATTTATTTTCTGAACCCACTAGGATCACTTCACATTCTGCTACCTGCTTAGATATGTATTTTGCGACTGCCAATTTCTAAATAGGGCCATATTGAGTGAACTTACATCTGACCACTGTGGGCAAAAGGTAGTATTTCCTGTGAGTACAATTCATATAGAGAATAAGGTCACATGTAGACCGATGACATCTAATCGCTTAAAGGAATTTAATGATAACATAAGTCTCAAAGTTGTCAATATGGACCTTTCTCTGGATAGTCCAGACGAACTATATGAGTCTTTATTTAACATAATTACTTTAGAATATAATAATATTTTTAAATGTAAGACTTTTAGTCAGAATAATAGGATTAAGTTTTGTGACTGGGCAACATCTGGGATATATAGAAGTAGAGCAAAGCTATATGAATTATATGGTATGAAACAATACAATTTCGATCCAAATTTTATTCAATATGTTAAAAATTATTCAAAATTATTTAAAAAGACTTGTGCCGCTGCCAAGTCCCGTTACCTAAAAACTAAAATTCAAAAATCTAATAATAAAATTAAAACTACATGGAACATTATTAACAATAAAACAGGTCGCAGCAAGGTGCGTGATAATAAATTTGAACTGAATATAAATAATAGCGTAATTTCAAATAATTTGGAAGTAGTCCATACATTCAATAACTACTTCGCAAAAATACCTTTAGACATAACTAGTACCCTTAGGTCTTGCCCAGCTCGAGCAGAATACTTGGTCAGGGGCAACGTGGAAGAGTGCAAGATACTATTTAGTTTTGAGCGTGTACATCCGTATGACATAATAAAAGTATTTAAGTCGCTTAATTCAAAAAAATCAGCTGACTTCTGGGGTATTTCGGTAAAATTAGTTGAAAGTATTATTGTTAATATAGCGCCACACCTAGCCGCAATATTCACCGGATGCATTGATGTGGGCATTTTTCCAAACTTAATAAAATGTAATAAAATAATACCTTTATTTAAAAATGGTTGCAAAAGTGACCCCAGTAATTTTAGGCCGATTTCAATATTACCTGCTATTAGTAAAATATTTGAGAAGATTATATTACAGCAATTAGAGAGCCACTTCAGTGTAAACAATTTATTTCACGCAGATTAATATGGGTTTAGGAAGGGCCGTTCTACGATAGATGCGGGTGTTACGCTTTTAAAACATATATTCAGTGCCTGGGAGAATTCGCAAGATGTCATTGGCGTATTCTGTGATCTCTCTAAAGCCTTTGACTGCGTTGACCATCAAACGCTGTTGCGAAAACTCAGGCATTATGGCATCCGAGATACTGCACTTGACTTAGTTGATTCCTACCTAAGCGATAGACTACAACACGTTAATATCAACGGAAGTAGATCTTCTGGATTACCAGTCACAATGGGCGTGCCACAGGGCTCGATTTTGGGACCCTTTCTGTTTTTAGTGTACGTAAATGATTTGCCGTTCTTTGTTCAGGATTTGTGTGACATTGTTTTATTCGCGGATGACACATCCCTTATTTTTAAAGTAGACCGAAAAGCACCAAAGTTACATGCTGTTAATGATTCACTCGCGGAAGTCCTGGACTGGTTTACGACGAATAATTTACTACTTAACTCTACAAAAACTAAATGTATCAAGTTTACATTGCCAAACGTAAAGAGTCCTAACGGGAATATAATTTTAAATGATGAAATTATTACTTTTGTTCAATCTACAGTCTTTTTAGGATTAACTTTAGATTATAAAATTCAGTGGGGTGCTCAAATATCGTGTCTTGCAGGGAAACTTAGCTCAGCCGCATACGCAATTCGGAAAGTAAGACAGCTTACTAATATAGATACTGCAAGACTAGTATATTTCAGTTACTTTCATAGTGTCATGTCCTACGGTATATTATTGTGGGGCAAGGCAGCTGATATTGAGACAATTTTTATTCTTCAAAAGCGTGCAGTACGTAGCATTTATAATTTAGGACCACGAGTTTCCCTGAAAGATCGATTTAAAGAAATAGGCATACTTACTGTTGCGTCGCAATATATATTTGCTAACATTATGTTTATTAAACATAACATTTATTTATATAATAAGAATAGTGATATCCATAACGTAAACACTAGAAATAAGCATAAGTTAGTAGGCCCATATCATCGTTTACATAAAGTTCACAATACATTTGCGGGACTCGGTATTCGTTTTTTTAATAAATTACCTATTAATATCATTAATTTACCATTGCTTAAATTTAAAAACGCTGTTAAAAAACAACTTATTCGGAAGGGTTATTATTCAGTCAACGACTACTTAAATGAAAAAAACTCATGGAGCTACTTGCTTGTTGCATACAGGATTCAAAGATCTGTATTACTTATAAGTCAATTTAAGCCTTTGCATAGTCACAAAGTGTAAGTGTATACGCCATCATGCCATCCTACTGTCTATTTTAGATTTATATTAAATAATATATCTTAGCTCAAATTATTTCCTCCCTATAATATTATTAAGTTATTATTGTTATTATCTTTAGTTTTATAGTCAGTAGTATATGGCATAATGGCTGTAACACCTTGTTAATCTGAGTTGTAAAATACTGAAATTATATTTAACTGACGTTTTAAAAGAGTGGCCGTGAGTTTCTTGCAGGTTTCTTCTCATAGGCTCTACCCTTTGCCTGAACCTAGCAACTAACCTAAATGTAGCTTCAGTAACTTAGTAAACTCACTAACCTATATACTTTGACGTTCATAAGTGTTACTTTGTGACCTAAATGAATAAATGATTTTTGACTGAGTATATTATATGGTACCTATACGAAAACATATATTTTTTAAATTTTTGTCTGTCTGTCTGTTCGTTCCGGGTAATCTCCGAAACGGCTGAACCGATTTTGACGGGACTTTCACTGGCAGATAGCTGATGTTATAAGGAGTAACTTAGGTGACTTGGATTTTAGAAAAAAAATAGGGTTCCGCGGAGACAAACACTTTTTAGTTAAAATCTACGCGAACGAAGTCGCAGGTAACAGCTAGTTAAAGGAAATTGAGGAAATAGTTATCTCATTTGCATTGCACTGCAGAAAACTCCTGTGGTGTAAATGTTCCTCTATACATTTCGTCGTGATTGCCATTATAAAATTAGCAGGCGTTCAAATTTAAAATTTTATTTCATAATTACTTTTAAACCTCTTGCCGCATCTGAATTTACTTTTGGTACGTTCGAGCACATTGCCGGAACATTGCTACGCTAATGTTTTCGTACTTAGATACTAAGTAATTTGCTCAGATTAAAAATACACCCGTCATTCTGATACCTGGCTGGCAGCTCACTAACTTTTTGAAATAACTCTAGTTTTATAAAAGCACATTGCTTTAAATTTTACGCACATTCCTCACATTGCTAGAACATTCCTTTCGTGTGTATAGAATCACTTTATTTTTATGTACACCCGTCATCCTGATGTTCACAGGTAAAAGGGTCTCTACTTTGGTGCACTTTAAGAAAATAATTAAACATACTGTACAAACAAATTGCCGCGGCTCGGCTGCAAGAGATTCTACGTCCATCTTTATTAAAGAACCAATGCAGAATGAACGGTACAACAATGTGTAAACAGCGACATTTGCAATTCATTATTTTGGCCCGACATGCTGGCCCACTACGTTGGCCCAATGTGTACAGCCGCCTTTACTCTTTGCACTCTACCTACCAAAGAGTAAAGTAATACATAGGGAAAAGACAGCCCTCTTATGGCCAATTTCAGCCAACCCTATTTGAAACAGCGACATCTGAACTTTTGGCCCCGAATTAATCCTTTTATACATAGCTATAGCTATTCCGTATTCTGTGCCTATAGCTATTTATATTATGTATTTTGTAATCCAGAATTCGTATTTAAATTGCTTTATATCAATCGTATTTTTGAAACATAAAAATTGCAAATAGAACAAGTAGAATATTACAAAAATAGATCCAAACAAAACAATTTAAATACAATAAGTATAGGAAAGGTGCATATCGTAGTATAAGAATAAAACAACAACAAATAACATTTTATTATATTTATGTTTATTAAAATATAACTGCAGCGGACTCTAGGTTCACAGTGAAATGCGCAGCGTCTCGGCATTTTTGTAGTTGGAAAAACCGCACCACACTAAACACTAAAAGCGTCACTATCGCACACTGATAAGAACAGTTTTCGATGGTAAGATTAATTGACACAAGGTGGAGGAACACAGAGCTCGACTCAACGCACTTACATAAGACCTTCACAGCCGAAAAATATACAATATAGGACGAAAAACTACAAACGTGCGCACGGGCAAGATGCAGGCGCCATATTGTGACTGTCAGGGGGGGGGGGGGGGGACACTCCAATATCTTTCCTATATCCAAAGATAGGACTGACATCTGTGTTTTTGGCCCCGTACTTGTGCTGTAAATCAATCGCAGAAGATGGCGCTTAAACAAATTTTAACTTATTATTTAGTATCAGTTCTTACCTATCTATACTTTAATATTTTTAATTTATCTAGAATTATATTTTATTCTCTTTATAATTGTTTTATCATAAAAATGTCATAAAATACAAATTAGTAAATATGTCGGTTAAAGACTATGATTCAAACATTGGATTTGTAAGACAAACTCTATGTCTAAGACTTCACAGCGGTTTTGGGTAATTAAACACAAGTCTTGTAGAAGGAATAAACTCTGTGTCGTGAAAACCTTTATAAACATTCAAACATTGGACACAAAGAACACTCAGATTCGAAGCAACTATTTGTGAATTACATTATTATATTGTAGTCTTTGAACTACATACATTTTCGTCCCGTGTGGGGATCAAACACACTAATATGTATAATCTATGCACACTACACTCGACTCGTACTCGTCGAGTGCCGAGTCGAGTAAAGAACAAAATGTATGTAGTTCATAGACTACAATATAATAATGTAGTTCACAAATAGTTGCTTCGAATCTGAGTGTTCTTTGTGTCCAATGTTTGAATGTTTATAAAGGTTTTCACGACACAGAGTTTATTCCTTCTACAAGACTTGTGTTTAATTACCCAAAACCGCTGTGAAGTCTTAGACATAGAGTTTCGACATCCAACAGTAAAAATAAATTTATCTATAGTGCCGAACAAAAATATTTGTTGTCACATTCACTCGCACCCAAATTGCTCTGTAGCTATCCTGCTGTCAATACATCAAATCCACTGACAACGGAACAATGGGAATTTATTAATTGACAGTCGTCTGAGTGTAACGGAACGTTATGTTTATTTACGTTCGCGAGTCAATCGCACGCAAATCACAATAGTCATTACGCACAAAAATAAAAATTCTCAGTGTGATGCTCTTAAAAAAGTTCTGAAGATGTTGTGGTATCTACCATGGTCTGAAAGTATTAAAAAAAGAGCCTGCAGGTATCTACTACAACGTTATCTTGGCAATTTCCTGGAAGAGAAACTGACTTTGGATCAGCTGAGTGTGGATCTGTACAATGGTACTGGTACGGTTTGCGATGTTAGCCTTGACTGCGATGTAAGTTTATTTTACTATATTGCCCCATATCCTTTTGAATCGTACGAATCATGAGTGTGTTTTGTGTAACTATTACCTTGTAAACTCGTGCACAAACTTGCCAATACAATATGCGCAATACTAAACAGCACGTGTTATTCATGAATTTCAAACAAAGAACACCTAAGATCGTGATCATATTTCGTCACTATGGTGTGCGCTCCATACTCGTATATTCTTATCAATGCATTTAAATACTGCTACTTAGTCATAAAAGAAATGAGTTTTAATCCATGACAATGTTGTATTACATTTCTCTCTCCTAATCGAATGTACTTTATCATGCTCATTTGAATAAATATTATTGTACTAACTTCAGACTGCAAAAATACAATACTGATATACAAATTACATATTTGCTAAATCATAGACTAAGTACATATATTTTTGTACTAAGGTTAAATTGAAATATATTTACATACAGCTATGCCATTCTAATCAATAAATAAAGTACTTGAAAATTGTAGTGTGTCATGTGTACCTATCTTTTTACCTCTGAGAACAATAATAAATTCCTTGGATATTTTTACTTTATATTTGTTTATTGTCTATTTGCTTATACTACATTTTATTGTTATTCTGCAAACTTAATGGATCTTAGTTAGTTTAACCTTTTGAGTGGTAGCGGAATGCAGGTGGCCAGACGCAATAGTTTTCAATTATGTCTGACATTCCAGCAATTGACAGTTTAAACTGCAGTTATGTTCATGAAATATTAGAAAATATAATTGCAAGGCAGTGACTGTAAAAAACTATTGTGTGGGATCAAGAGAAATTTTAAAGTATTTACATATTAATTATGCAAACAGTAACATTACTGATACACCACATTGCAAAACAAGCTTTTGGTGTGCATGTTATTTTTAAAATTAAATCAGCTTGTATATAATAGAAAATCTACTTTTACTTTCTCTTTACTTTTAGGGTTCCATACTAAAACAGTAGAACAGAAAACATATGATAACACTTTGTGTGTCTATCTTTCCATCTGTACATAGATTTGTTAAATTCCAGATTATGTAGTTGTTCATATTGTGATTATTATAATTCTGCTAGTAACCTGTGTGATTATTCTCGAGAGTGGTTAACACTAATTACTCTATTAAATATAATGGGGTAATCACCATAATCACATATTATTTAGGACTATATAAGCAACACATACTCTTAAACGTTATATAATACTTATAATTATTATTATAACTTTTAAGGCACTCAATGAACTGGGAGACGCACAGAATTGGCCATTGGAGATAGTAGATGGGCACATGAAAGAAATCACGGTCACTATCCCGTGGTCTACCTTATTTAAAGATGACTCCATTGTCAAAGTCAATGGTCTCTCACTCACAGTGCAACCTAAAGTACGAGCTGAACCAGGTAAATATTAGACATACACAGTACATAGGCCTCCCTCAAGGCTTTCCACACAGACCGGTCTTGGGCCACCTACCTTGGACAACCTGGTAAGGTTTGCAGTAAGTGGTGGATCCCATCACTTACTGCAAACCTTACCAGGTTGTCGGTCCACCTTGTGAGGAGCCTACTCCTGCTGCATCTTCTATAATATTAAATTAAAATGTATATTATTATGCAATTAATTCTGGATAATATATACTAGTCATTTAAAAAATATTATAACAATATCTTTACAGCCATATTTAAAAAAATAATAATGCTGTCTCTATGTTGTGTTTTCACTACTAATCCACTAAACGGATTGGAATACAATTATTATTAATGCAGGAATAGATTTGCACAAGTTTGTATGTCAATCTAAATTTTTTAAAGATAGTGACTTTGGATTACATAACCTTTAAAGTATGTGCAATTGTTTTAGCTGGATAATTTTGATTCGATTTATTCATACATTCTTAATTTAACCAAGTTTGGGTATTAGAAGACAGCAAGGCCATTATTTAAATTATACACACCTTGAATTTGAGAAAGTACTGAAAATGCAGGATCACTTATATGTTACATACATATGTAATGCATCAAATCTAATGTAGATTTATGAAAACAATAAGCTGTCTAATTAAAAGTCAACATAAGTATTAACTTGTCCAAGGATGCACATATTATGGTAAAGGTACTGCTTAGACACTTACCAATCTTTCTTTAAATCCCATTTTGTGGGTGAACTTAAAAACATTCAACTACTTGACAAGAAGAACACCAAGACTTGGAACAACTAATTGTTAATAACACAAACTTTAGTCATGTGTGGGTATGAAGCCCACCATACTTGGTTCACGGCAAGTGTCGAGGCGAACACTGCCCATTACGCCATTCATGCAGTCATTAATATAACAGAAAATTATTTAATTCTTAAGGCTACTTCCAGTTGGATTGCTCCAGTTTTAAGCAGAGATTCCATTGTGATTGATACTTACCGAACTACTACAAACCTTTTCCTTATTTGTGTCATAAAAACTTATTAAGAAAATACATAATGCACAAGGCACAATTCACATACTACTAGATGTAATTTTAGATGTAAGTTTGATAATTGTAAATAAATAAAAAGTTATAATTTGTTTGGATATGTAGTGTCATCAATGCTGGAATCGATGTGGTCATCCATGTCATCGTCCATGCAGCTGGCTGCGGAGTGTCTTAGAGAAGAGGACGGGCCACAAGAGTCACATCCTGTGGAAGGCATAGAAATGTTTGCACATGCTATTGATTCAAGTAAGAGATTGATACTTTAATATTATAATTTTACACCAATGCAAACCTAATTTTGCTTTTAAAGGTGATGACTAAGCACATTTTATTTTCAACTAGTTGTGCTTGTAATTTCAGCCGCTTAAATGGTGTTTATGGTTACTGCTTCGCTCCTATGAATTGAAATGTGAATTTATATAGTCTAGAATTTTGATAGCCCACTTTTTAAGAAAGGTTATAGTCTTATACTATAACCTTTCTTAAAAAGTGGGCTATCAAAATTAATTTCCGTATTAGACTGGCATATTAGCATGTTTTTAAACAGCGGCAGAATTTATAGGATACATAAGTTTTAGGTTGTAAAAACACTGGGTGATCCTTGTGTCCACTACAATGATCACCCAGTCTCAGAACAACTATTTGTGTCCACACCATCAGATTACTGTCCCGATCGGTGAACGCGAACCTAAAATATTGAAGTAGACTATAATTACTTACACTGCAATAGACTGTTTACTGCCTCATTGTTCATCATCATATTTGCAGCGAATGTCCAGATCCCGGGTTTGATAAACGAATGTAACAAAATGTTATTGGTATATTCTATAAGAAAAATTCTCAGTCCCAGCATGGAGACATCAATAATTTCGTCCATTATTACAACAGACCTAAAATGTTGTATGCCTAATTTGAGTATACCACTTCTTACAACAAAACTATATTTTTGTGTACAACACAAACTGTATTTATGTGTATTTTTATTAATTTATTTATTAATTAACACAACTCAATCAGTATGTGTATTATATACAGCAACTGTTCTACTAAGAATGTCTTATAAATAGTGACTCATGTACTTTATTATTATATTACATTTCAGTATTGAGCCGAGTCAAAGTAAAATTCGAAAACACCAAAATAAGGATAGAACATGTACCCAAAAACGGTGACCGAGGCATCGCACTGGAGGTTCATATAAAGAAGTGAGTACATCATACTTCCTCAACGTTTGACCTTTATTTGAGCAGCTGATTAGAATAATTATAACACGCGACAATTCAACGGCCTTCATTTTATCGCTAAAGTCATAATTGTATTGTCTACTAATACTATTTATATAGATATGCTAGATTTTGCCCGCGGCTTCGCCCGCGTAAGTGTAGGTTAGGTTAGTAACAGTGCTCTTTCTGGATGAAAGGTATCCAAAATCTTGTATTTCTTCAGAAAAGCACATAAGATACCTTGTGTATATAAAATTTCAATACAAGTGTATATAAAATTTCATAATGATCGGTTGAGTAGTTAAGGCGTGAAAGCGTAACAAACAAACTCACATTCACATTTATAATATTAGTTAGGGTATCATACGGTGATATAGTGGTAATGCATGCGACTGCTGTTCATGAGGGCTCGGCTTCGATTGCCTAGTTCTCCTGTCAAGAAATTTTTAGTAGCTATCTGAAACTGGCCGCTCCCATATAATATCATACTCGCCGTCCGTGTCACCTTAAAATAAGTCTGGCGAAATTTGAGTGTAATAGACCTCTGTCTTCCCCATTATATGTATAATTAGCTTTTGCCTGCGGCTTCGCTCGCGTAAAAGTAGGTTAGGTTAGATTATGATAACATAGCTTTCTAATGGCGAAGGAATTATTAAAATCGGTTGTGTAGTTTTTATGTTAAATCCTTACAAACAAACAAAATATCAAGTTTTCCTTTTCATAATTTTAAGTATAAATAGGCGTGAGGCTATATATGTATGTCTATAATATTGCAATTAATCCATATAAAACAGTTTAATTTCAATTAAACTGTTTTATATGTTAACAATCGCGTAAACGTAAGACAATATTATGTCTATAAAATGTTTTTGTTATTTGTTTGTAAATGGAATTACCCGATACCAGCTGATCACTAAATAATAATAGTATGAAGATAAAAAAAAATGTTATTATTTATATACACACTTATTTTAATCTCAACAATCCAATCTCATTGCATTACATTCCAATTCGAATTGTAACGGACTTTCAAGGCTGTTGAATATTTTATAGAATAATGAGTTATTTTGTGTACATACTTTGTAGCTAAGGAATAGAGTTCAAAATCGTTTGACTATGAGTCTTGTTTATTGAATAGTTAGTGATATTATGTCAATGAATGTCGAGTCTGTATGTTATTGACTAAAGGTAGGACGCTAGTACGAATATGTTGATATTGTAGAATATGTCCTATCTCATTAGAAAAAATATAATAAAGAGATCAAGACAAAGACAGTAACTGCACAGATGGCGTAGTGGCTTAAGTGGTCGCCTCGCCACTGCCACCGCGCCGAGTATAGTGGGTTCGATCCCCACACGAAATAAAAATTAGTGTGATCCACAAATGGTTGTTCCGAGTCTCCGAGTTCTTTGGTCCGTTGTTTGAATGTTTGTAAAGTACTCCGTGACACAGGAATTACTCCAAGTAGTCTTTGTTAAAAAAGAATAATGAAAATTAAACCCATATTAAATCATAGACCGTGCGTATATTTGTTAACGTGCGCTTATAGTTGCAGAGGATTTTGGGGTGTGGGTTCGATGCCAGAAATTAGCATTAGTATTGTTATTTTTATTGGAAAATACTCAGTAGTTTAACGAAATCTGGAACTAAACCGAGACCCCTACTACATGGGCTTTCAAATATAGTTGTCGAAATGTGAGTGCGTAGAACTCCTCTGCTTACTATATAATGACATGAGGAAAAATATCAATATAGTATATAATACCGCGAGTTTCCAAGTGTGAACCGTGAGCAGCTTACAAAGGTGGCAACATTGTAACACTTAGTATATCTAATTATCTACTGAATCAATTTGTTTTTATTTAAATACTAGTTTTCACCCGCGGCTTCGCTCGCGTAAATGTAGGTTAGTTTAGGTTAGGTTCGCAACAGTTATTTTTTCTGGATGAAAGGTACCCACCCTATGTCCTATTCTGTACCCCTGACAACGTGTATGCAAAATTTCATGTTGATCGGTTGAGTAGTTAAGGCTTGAAAGCGTAACAAACAAACAAACTCATTTTCGCATTTATAATATTAGTTAGGATGAGGCAAAGTACCAAATATGCATTATAATGTATTGAAAATTTTTAAGAAGCAAATTAAACAGGATAAATACTTTTAATGTAGGTATAGTGGAAAAAGCTTATCCCAATCGGGACGCGAATGATGTACAATGATGTACGCGCTTTATGTTTTAAATATAGTTGTATCCTAATAATATTATAAACTAGCTGTCCTGTTTTAGACGAACTGTCAAACTCGCGAGGTTAAAATAGTCGTTAAGTTTCCTGAAATTATTCAATTTTCTGCGCAATTTTCTTAACTTTTCTTTCCGTAAAAACCTTCTACGAAGAATGAAAACGGTAAAATTGTTCTCTTTATGGCGTGACCAAGTAAAACAGGGATTAATTTTTATATCTATACAAATAAATAAAATTAAAGTGTCTGTTTGTAATGTCAAAATAACAGCCTTTTATCTAATGCATATGAAAGTATATAAGATACCTATACAAAAACATCTATTTTTAAAATTTTTGTGTGTCTATCTGTCTGTTTGTTCCGGCTAATCTCCGAAACGGCTGAACCGATTTTGACGGAACTTTCACTGGCAGATAGCTGATGTTATAAGGAGTAACATAGGCTACTTTGATTTTAGAAAAAAAAATAGGGTTCCGCGGAGACAAACACTTTTTAGTTAAAATCTACGCGAATCAAGTCGCAGGTAACAGCTAGTATAGATATAAAAATTGATTAAGGTTAAACGGATTTGGATAAAACTGAAATAAAAAGTATCCTATGTGAAGTAGGTAGCCTATCTAGGATATGGTCTATACTATGGCCTGTATTAACAAATAGGATACTTTTGTCCTCGTAATACGTTCTCATAAGAATTCACATCAGCAAATTCGCGGTCTGTAACTAATAATCAGGGGTCGGAATAGGTAGAGTTTTTAAGTACCAAATGTCGTAAAACTACCTACGAAATCTTAACATGGATATGCCTTTTAAACCCGGAATTGGGGATTAATAAAAATTGTTTTCTCAAACTTCCGGGATTGATATTATTGTCTTATAAAACTCTTTTTTCCTGTGTTAAACACATACTAAGTAGCGTTACACGTAACACGCCGGCAAATGGCGCTTGACGGAATTTTAGTACTCGCTGCCTGGCGGCTTGATAAAGTTTAATTATTTTCTACTTTACGTGCAAAGAGAGTAGAGAGATGGAAAAATGAAAGAAACTTGACTCTAAGTATATATTTTTTTATTAAAATGTATACCCCACTCTCCCTCCGAACCGATCATCCGCTCACGCCGCACCCCGCCTTGTAGCGGTAGTAATATAGAAAGAGAAAGAAATAATATCTACGCGGCGTACACGCTGTGGTGAGCAGCAAAAACTGCTATCTGACTTACTATGCTAATCACTTTTATATATTTGTATAAATAAATTATGTATTTCTTAATTATGTTTTTTCGAATGAAAATAAATGTTTTGTGTCCAGAGAAGGTAAACAAATTTAGATTTCGTAGTAGCATATTTGACGTCATTTGGTACTTTAAAACTCTACCTATTCCTACCCCTGCTAATAATTAATTCATAAAATAAATCAGCTTTTTTATGAATATTTATATTGTAAACGTTTTCCTTTAGATTAAATATAGATTTAAAGTGAACTTAATAATTTATTGAATAAAATCTTATTTATGAATATAACATGTTTACCTATTACCCATTCCAGCATCGATTACTTCGACGAGGCTGGTTCAGAGCCAACACCAGATGTGACGGACCCTGAAAAACCTAAAACATACATAGTAGCCACATACACGAACAAGAAGATCAAACTGGAAGGAGTCACGCTCTACACGGACGAATACCCTTCGAAACTAAGAACGATGGCCCGCAGCCTCATCATGGAGAAATCGGTATCATCACAAGGCGGTAAGACCGACAGCCAAGTAGAAACTCCAGATATGAACTACCAGAGTACACTCTCAGACGTGTTCTACGAGACGAGGAGTGTTATATCGACCATAGAAGCAGACCCAGTTAAGGAGATTATAGCTGAAGCGAAAAGCACGACTGAATCCAGAGAATTGACTCCAGATGAAAAGTTGAACCAGCCAGACCCGATACTGTTCGCTAAGTTGACTGGACATCAAGAGCTGACGCTGAAGTTAAAGCATACGGAAGAAGTGGAGGGTCCGAAGGTGGAAGTCAAGATGTTGTTTGGGTCGTGCATCGTGTTCATAACGCCGAGGCAGCTTCATACGTTGATTGAGCTGGTAGACGCGTTGAATCAACCACATTTGGAAGATACTAGGTAAGTTTTGCACTTGGTCTTGATAGATATAAGAATGCATGGATGATGCTGTGGTGTGGTGGTGCTGTGAGATACGCTTACCACATTGCCATCCCACTATGCTATCCTTCCGTGGGATAAACGTTACAACATTCATTATAATCATAGAATGAATCTAGCCTTAGGGTATCGTTAGCCTTCGGGTTGCGGAGGTCAGATGGCAGTCGCTCCGTGTAAAAACTGTTATCCAGTCAAATCCGGTTAGACTAGAAAGCCGATCCCAAGTGACTTGGGAATAATAAAGGCTAGGGAGAAGAAGAAGAAGAAGAATGAAAACAAAGTCATATCACCAAGTAGGATTTGAAGTCACGACTCCTTTATAATCTACATTATCATATTTTTTATCAATTGCCTCAGTGACACACTGGTAGTGGATATGTATGCTGTATATGAGGTTTTGGGTTTCGATTCCCGAATTGGGCAAAGTGTTATTGGATTTTTCTGCTAAGAAAAGCTAAGTAGCAGTACGGAGTTTTAAATTATACCCACTAAATGGCAATTAGGTGGGATCTACAACCCTACCTGGCAAAATATGTGTGTGGTATTATATACCTCTGTGTAGGTAGGTAGGTTCCTAATTGGAGAAATAGCCGTAACGGGAGGGTGATTTGTAATTTAAAACCAACAGACAGTTGCAAAGATGTTTTTATTAATTTCGGACTACTAACTCTGCCTTGCATTTATATTTATGAGGTAGCCATTTTTGTAATTACTCATATTTCCATATGTGAGCATTTGAAAAGCAAACGTCATAATCGTAAAGTAAATTTTCCGTTTAACAAAACAGCCCAATTAAACAATACCATATATATTGTATGGCACCACATATCCATAATCATTTACCATTGAACATATTACAATGCTCCAACATAGATTTGTTAAAACTTAAATTGAAGCAATTACTTATTAATAAGGCATACTAGGGTAGCCCTCCCACAAGGTGGACCGACGACCTGGTAAAGGTCGCGGGAAGCGGTTGGATGCGGGTGGCCCAAGACCGGTCTGTGTGGAAAACCTTGGGGGAGGCCTATGTCCAGCAATGGACGTCTTTTGGCTGACATGATGATAATGATGATAATGATGAAGGCATACTATAACATAAATGAATATTTTAATGACAAATTTAATTAATGATATTATAAAGCTAGGACATAAAAAAATGCAAATTGACTGTATATATTTTGAAAGCTAATTCTATTATTATTATTATGACTTTTTATTCACTCAGACATAACTATATTTAAATTATAAAATAATCCTATATATTGCATGCCAAACGATGAAGTATAGCTGTACGAAATGTTTGTTATTACAAAATATTATGTAAACACCTATTGTAACCTATATTCGCAATAAAACGATTGAATTGAATAAGTATTGTAATTATATTATTCTAATTAATGTATCTTATTTTCCAGCAACATACCGCTGCGTCCAACCGGTATGAACATGCAATGCAAACCTATGAGGCAGTCTGACTTCCAACTCATAGAGGCTCAACTACTCGGTAATTTAGAGAGGCAGAGTTCCAAACCGCCCACCGGCATGTATGGCTGGTCAGGACCCAGTTATGGTAAGCTTTGGCATGAGTATAATACAAAACTGTTTGGTTTGAATAATTTAAATTTATTGATGGCGCAGCGATTTTATTAACACTGTGCTACTTCACTGTAGGATATACCTAGTGTGAGAAATGCCCTTTTTTACCGACTTCAAAAAAAGGAGGAGGTATTCAATACGTCTGTTTTTTTTTTTTTTTTTTATGTTTGTTACCTCTTTACTTTCGACTGAGTGAACCGATTTTCATGATTCTTCTTTTATTTGAAAGCTGGTGCTTCCCGTGTGGTCCCATTTAATTTTGATCAAGATTTGACCATTCGTTTTCGAGTTATCCTTAATAATGCGTATTTGGCTACATTGATGATGTTCTCATGTCTGGCAAGGTTCACTAAAAACCGAGAAATAAACAAAATTTTAACAAAAAAGAAAACCGACTTCAAATAAGAATATTCTAAAACTTAAAATGCACTAAAAAGTTAATAAATAATTGCATATTCTTGTGAATAATTAAATTATTGGTATTATTGGAGTCGGTGTCAGCCAAGGTAGGTTTGTAACTAATTAAACATGAGATGTCTTACTATAATCATAACATAACATTGGCATGCACAATTACACACATAGACGCAACACGCGGCGCGGGCGGCTGACACCGACTCCAAAAATAACAATAATTTAATTATTCACAAGAATATGCAATTATTTATTAACTTTTTAGTGCATTTTAAGTTTTAGAATATTCTGATATGAAGTCGGTTTTCTTTTTTGTTAAAATTTTGTTTATTCTAAAATAATTAATCAATCAAAAATTCCCTTCTTTGCCCACTCTTATCATACGGTGAGCAAAGCAGTCCTTAGACTCAGGTCGGCATTGGACCCACGAACACCACGCTACATACGCTGTTATTCCTCTACTCTTTAGCGCGAGAGACATTGTAAATCCTAATCCTAATCCTTCCTAACTATATAATATTATAAAAGCGAAAATGAGTTTGTTTGTTTGTTACCTTTTCACGCCTAAACTACTAAACCGATCATTCTGAAATTTTGCATAATTATACATTGTCAGGTGCACAGAAACAGGCATACGCTACCTTTCATCCCGAAAAAAATTACTGTTCCCGAGGAAAACAATAATAACGTTTTTATGATAATAGATGGCGCCACGTGTCTTTCGAATCATGATTGAATTATATTATTACAACCAGATTACAACCCGAATTAATTGTCAAATTCTAAATTAACGCGAGCAAACCCATGGGAAAAAGCTAGTAGTTAATAAATAAGCTCCTCTATATTCAAAGTGACAACTATATATTGTATTAGATTTTGCCCGCGGCTTCGCTCGCGTAAATGTAGATTAGTTTAATAACAGTACTCTTTTCTAGATGAAAGGTACCAGTGTCCTTTTCTGTTCCCTTGATGATCGGGTGAGTAGTTAAGGGGTGAAACAAACAAAGTCACATTTGCATTTATAATATTAGTTAGGACGTATCCGGTGTTTTATTTAACTTTGAACCTGTGATTTTAACTTTTGAATTTAGTTCTAGCATTGTTATTAATGCTTATCTGTTATATATTTTTTATCAAACAGAAGACAGTGAAGCTGATAACGAGAGGTTCCTGCCGATGACTTCACTGGGCAATCAGATGTCTGAGAGTTTCTCGTCATCTGTCAGTTCAATGAGCACCAGTATGACGTCAAGTGTGAACCTGCCTACCGCTGCGCCGAGGATCAAGCGGAACAAAAAAGGTAAAAAGAATTTATACCATTTCATAAGGTAAACAAGTAAAAGAAGTTAATTTTTATGACAAATGGAATCATTAATTTCTTTTTCATTATCGTAATCTTTTATTTTAGCGTATTTAGATCATATTTATGAGAAAGTTATAATTGATGCTAAGTAAAGAAACTTCGATACCTACCAGTATCTATATACTGGTATATATTATATATATACACCATGGAATCTAATTCACTGTTCCCGTAAAGTATGTACTTAGACCATGATATAGAAGTTTTCCATTGCAATTGGACGTACTTTCTGAAAAACGCTCCAACCCACACTCGGGTCAAAATCGAGTTATTATTAGCAAATTAGTCACAGGGTTACTATTTACTAGCTGGAAAAATTTGGTAGCTCTACTATCACTCTAAATATGAAATCATGACTTAGTAGCCCAACCTACATGTATGAAGAAGCAATACGGGATTGAACTTCAATCACGATTATCTCAAAATGTTAACTTTGTGGATTGGAACGTTTTTCAGAAAATACGTCTCATTATTCTTCATAAAAAAATTGTTTACAAATCTGGTCTTTTCATCAAAATCAATATTTCACTGCGCTACGACGCGAGGTGTCTTTGTCTTCGGTCAACGTCTATCCCGTTTAGCATGAAATGGCACACTGACCTACTTACATAGACGAAAGTTGGGCAAACAAAAGAGATGCGGAGAGAGGGGGTACGAGCTCCATACGTTCGCGCCGATCGCGGTCGGGCGCATTAACGATTCAAAAATATTCTATATCATTGTCTGACTACATATGTTTCGAGAAAATAGTGAATTTAATTACTTGGTATATACTGGTAGTTATCGCCTACAATAATTTATCCCCTTGAGTATTCGAAAGAAACAAAAAAAAACATCCGTTTCTTTTAACTGTGTGTTCGTCTATTTTATATTATCGATAGGTTTGGTCTGGAAAAGAGATATGGATAATTGCTCGGGGTCCACAAACTGTAACTTAACTTAATGATAAGTTAGTTTTCTTTGTAATGTTGTATTAGTATTTCTTATAATTGTGTTTCCAGTTCCACATATCGACGGCGATCCCACAGCGGAGGTGTCCCACGTTAGCTTACGGATCGCTTCAGTTTCATGTGTTTTATTACATAAGGTAATTATTATTATTATATTCTTATTTAATTCACATTTTAAGTAAGACCTACTTAACTGATTGACGCACCCCACAGCACACTTATGTTTACTCAGACTTATATTAAATTATAGTGTTATATTATCACATTTCTCTGCGCCCTTTGTATTTCGTTTTAAATCTAATAATACTCTTTCTCTTCTAGTTTCTGTACTTTTGATTCGTTTTAATAACATGTAACAATACATAATTAATTATTTCTGACCTGAACTTCTGCCAAATCTATAATTTACATATTTTTTATAAGAGTTGAGTTGGCTTAATGAATGATGAAAATGATAATAAGTTATGTACGTATTAAATAGTTAATTATTTATCGCTCTCTTTATAAATAATCGTGTGGAAACCTTCATGTGTAGTAGTTCTCCATAGTCTCTCGAAGATATGTGAAGTCTGCATGCCTACACTGGACCAGCGTGGTGGACTATAGCCTAACCCTTCTCAAACTGAGAAGAGGCCCGTGCCCAACAGTGGGACAGTTCAATACAGGGCTGATATTATTATAGCCATAATTTCAAGCTTATTTTCTTTCTGCAGGATATTCTAGTCCCCACACTAATCGGGTCGGATTGCATATCGCCAGCCAGCGCCACCAAGATGCAGGAGGTCTCGAGCAAGTTCTATCAGAGCTTAGACCCCTTCTCTATCATAGACGACTTCAGCGCAGCCAATGAAGCGCTCGACAGAGCTACGGGCAAGAATCATTTAAGGTAACATCGAATTTAATTTATTTATCAAGTTAAAGTATTGGATGATTTTTCTGATACTGTGACTGTTAAGTCACAGATAAATTGGAAGTGACATAATTAGAATTAATAATTAATCTTTTAATTTATATTAACTATGTCAAAGTCAAATTTCTGTCGAATGCTTTTGTTTCTAATTCACGCAACAGAAGTTGACATGCGATTGAAGGATTGTTCAGAGCAGCGATAGCTCAGTGGGGCGACCAACAGACTGCAATGCAGAGGGTCTCGGGTTCGAACCCACGTCGCGCACCTCTGACTTTCGGAAATTATATGACTTTTCGAAATTATGTGCGTATTGATTGACAATTATCGTTTGTTCCGTGCCTCGGAGAGCACGTTAAGCCGTCGGTCCCGGCTGCCATGAACATCTATGGCAGTCGTAATTGGGAGAGTGTCGACACAAAAGATCCCACTGGGTCTAAGTGTCGCCGGTCTGCACTGACTGGCCCCCATATAAGATAAGAAGGATTGTTCATAAATCTTTGTGTAGATGTTCTTTTCTGATACCGGTGGAAAATGTTTGAAAATCTTCGTTCTGTTTCTAATCATGGTATAGTTGTGTTAAAGACATTGCTACTATTATCTATATGTACACTTTAGGTTTGCGTTTACAATCTTGTATAATTTAAATGTTACGATACGAGTAGGTAAATCATAATAATACATATGTGCTAAAGTAATTTTGAGTACATTTAATATGGACTTTATAGTTTAAGAAAAGACGAAGCACTAAAGATATGCAACATACATTTTTATACAATTTTATCAATATAATCGATGATATCATGATGTATCGATTCTCTAACTTTTTCGCAGGCTGCTAACATCGGAGATTGCGGTGGACGGCAGCGAGAAGGTGACGTCACACGGCAGCCAGACCATGTGCGAGGCGTCCGTGCGCCACGCGCTGCTGCGCGAGTGTCTGTACTGCCGCGGGGACGGCGACTGCGCCGATATTGAACCGCACGGGTACGACCTTATACGCTTCGAGAATAAAGGTACGAATACCATTTCTGTTTATAGTAAGGTTTTTTACTTGTCTTATTTAGTAAACAAATGTCACGTACAGTTGGCCAAGAAAGTGGTCTACCAGTTGTGACATAAGTTTCTGTGTGATCTAGTTACCGCCAGTGTTGCCCATTCTTGTGAAGTCGAGTCGCTAGATTCAATATCAAAAGTCGCCAGAAAGTCGCTAAAACTGATTCTGGTCTGATTTTTCGACTTTCAGGTAGTGAAATCCTAAAAAAAAAAAGGTCAGCTTGCCTACCTGTGGAGCGTCCATAATAGGCGGATTGACCTTTCTTTTTTTTAGTCGTTTTCTGCCTAAAACCTGGAGATTTTATAATTTTTTCCATATATATCTCTTCGCATTGTATAATTCTGTGTCGAATTAACAAAAAATATACTTATTACATGCCCTAAAATTGTTTTCATTTGTACTCCAAAAGTCGCCAGATAAGTCGCAAAAAAATTTTTTGCGGCAAATTTTATTTTTTGTCCCTAAGACATACACGAAAGTCGTCATTTCTACCGACAAAGTCGCTAAATTGGCAACAGTGGTTACCGCTAAGATTGAATTTTCTAACGAGAGAAAGGGGGGTGAGTTCTTGTTAGCTGATATAATTCAAACTTGACATATAGCAGGACATAAATATAATACATGATAAAGAGAGCAATGATCACTATTACAGTATTATTGGAAGGAGAAATCGACCTTGTTGTTTCATGATGTTCAAATGAACCTCAACCGTAGGGTGGTAGACCACATTTTTGGCCGACTGTAGCTACAGACAATAAATGGAGACTCATCTTAGTATATATTTTTATTTAGTGGGCTTATCCCGGCATTGTCTGATACCCACCCTAGGAATTAGGTTTTAATTCAAAAGAGCCTGACTCCGAATCAGCGATGGCTTACATATAATCATATGTAAGCCATCGCTGATTCGGAGTCAGGCTCTGCCTAGAAAATAACTTATATACGCTAATGGAACCATGTCATATGACACAGTTATCATAACTGATACGAATGTAAACATACATACATAGATTATATATAGAATAGCAGCGATAGCCTAGTGGGAAACCGTTGGACTGCCACGCAGAGGTCTCGAGTTTGAACCCAAGGCGCGCATCTCTGACTTTTCGAAGTTATATGCGTATTAAATAGTTGATTATCGCTTGCTTTAACGGTGAAGGAAAATATCGTGAGGAAACCTGCATATCTGAGAGTTCTCGATAATGTTCTCGAAGATATGTGAAGTCTGCCAACCCGCACTAGGCCAGCGTGGTGGACTATGGCCTAACCCATCTCACAGTGAGAAGAGGCCCGTGCCCAGCAGTGGGACAGTTTAATTCAGGGCTGATATTATTATTTATTATATATACATAGATTCACGCCTGTTTCCCAGAGGGGTAGGCAGACTACGGATTTCCATTTGGTACGATCCGAACACATTTCCCTGGCTTCATTCACTTTCATCACATTTCTCATACACGGTCGCCGGTTTAAGGTGCTCTTAACCTGGCCTTTGTCCAAAACGTCTCCGATCTGGTCAAGAAACGTTGCCCTAGGTCTGCCTCTTACGGCTGTTCCATTCATACTAGCCTTATAAACTTTCTTAGTCAGTCTTTTCTCGTCCATTCTTTCTACATGCCCAAACCAGCTTAACATACCCTTTTCTATTCTTGTCACTATATCCACTTTCATGCCGCATCTCTCTCTCTCTCTAATCACACTATTCCTTATTCTATCTTTCAGAGTCACAACCCATATGTCTCTCAGCGTTCTCATTTCTACAGCATTTATTCTGCTCTCACGCTTCTTTTGCCATACCCAACTTTCACTTCCATGCATAAGTGTAGGCACTAATAGTCCTCTATGAACAGCCAAACGTGCCTTTTCGGATATATTTCGACCGTTCATAAAAGCGCGTAGAGCGCCATTCAATGCTTTAATGATTTCATTCATACTAATAGGGCTTTCATCATTACTATCATTATCATTCATTTCGGAACTTTGACCTTGACATTCCTCTCTTTCTAATAAACTTTCAAAATATTCCTTCCATCGCTTCAGTACGCTCTTCTCTTTATTTAGTAAGCTTCCATTCTTATCTCTGATTGATTTTAGCTCTGTGGTTACGGTTTTACTTCGAACCGAGCGAATGGATTTCCAGAAGAACTCGTCTTTCAAC
This sequence comes from Catocala sponsa, assembly GCA_963564715.1. Classification (NCBI taxonomy): domain Eukaryota; kingdom Metazoa; phylum Arthropoda; class Insecta; order Lepidoptera; family Erebidae; genus Catocala; species Catocala sponsa. Next base: position 8,690,221 of record OY751345.1, on the reverse strand, counting down.
TCCTCGTTTTTCCTTTTAATCACATCTTTTACTACCTTATTCATTCTTATACACTTATTCCTAGCTTCGTTTACATCCTCGTTCGTTGCTTCTTGCATTATTTCATTGGCTCTGACAGATAGCCAGTCTAACCATGCCTGCTTCTTCTCACGCACTACCCCTTGCACATCTTTATCCCACCACGCATTCTTCGATTTTATCATTTTCCTCTTCTTGCTCATACCACATACTCCTGACGATATAGCAACCACTTCATACTTAAACGACTGCCATAATTCTTCTATATCATCAATGTCACAAAATCTTTCAATACTTTTCCTCAGTTTACTTTTATAGTCGTCTTTTAATACTTCATCTTGCAAATTTTCTACTTTTGTTCGTTCTTGGGCACTTGTTCGGGTAGGTATACGGTATCGCCATCCTTTGAAGAGACCACGTTGCCGGCTCATAACCAAAAAATGGTCTGTATGGACACAAAATAAATCATATTAATATTAATGAATTTAATACCTTTAATAAATTAATAATACTACTACGACTTCTTACTTTTTATTTATCTATGTAATAAAAAAACGGTTAAAATGTCAATATTTAAAATACTTCACATCTGTGTAATTGTGAAGTATTTAAATTATACTAAGTAACTATAACTGTAACCTAGAAGTATTAAGAAAACATTAAACTTAAAAGGTTTTTCGAAAATTATTATTACGAAATTTAGATACAAATGCTAAAGCTGTATAAACAAACTATATTACCAAATAAAGTTAACTTAAATAATGTGATATTACAGAGGACGACGACGCTTCTAGTCAACACAACTCGTCGTGTTCGCGGGCGAACATACGACTGAACTTCAAACAGACGTCCAAGTACGTGCGCATGTCCGGCGAGAAGAAACTCGTGTATCCCACTACAGATATTGTGTAAGTGACCTCACTTTAGCACCTACATATGAACATATCGCTGAGCTTATCTTACGTTACTACTAAATTTTGCACGTGGCTTCGCTCGCGTAAATGTAGTACTTTTTCTGGATGAAGAGTACCCTATATTCTTTTGTGATTCCGTGACTAAGTATAGGTATGCGAAATTTCATGATGTTCGGTTGAATAGTTAAACAAACTCACATTCGCATTTATGATATTAGACAGAAACATGAAAGGCTCAAACGCAAAGGTGATTTTGAAAATGTTGCTTCTGTATCTTTCTGTCACTAAATCTTGAAAAGTACTGGACGAATTGATTTCTAATTTTCACACAAAATTGTATTACAAATACAATATAAGAGATCCAATATTCTTTTATCTTGTAGTTGATTAAATCTATCAGATTGGGCCATGGGATTAGCTAGTATAAATATAAAAAATGTGTGTAAATAAAATTATCGTTACAAGCACTTCGACATGTGAAATTTATAGCCACCCCAGTGTTATGGTCGCATGACAGCGTTTCGGGAGAGATCAGCGATTTCTGTGATGGAATAGATTATACGCGGGTTGGTTACCCAGCACACTGAGACTAGCGAGTTTAAATTTTACATTCATGTATGTATCCTAACAAATATTATATATGAGCAAGTGAGTTTTTTGTTTGATTGTTACGCTTTCAAGCCTTAACAAGTCGACCGATCATTTTAAAATTTCGTTGTCAAGGGAACAGAAAAGGACATAGGCAACCCTCATTAAGAAAAAAGTTCAGTTACTAACCTAACCTACATTTACGCGAGCGAGACCGCGGACAAAATCTAATACACTAGCTATTGCTAGCGCTTTTTTTAAATTAAAGGTGTCCATGTCACTCGGTGATAATATAGCTTTATAATAATAATAATGATGCTATTAGAGTATTCAGGGCAGACGCTGTTTTTTCATCCATAGTTACCAATACACCAGTCCATCAAACACCCATACCCATAGCCCATATATTAGAATTCATAGATAGCAATAGTCCTACGCCTGCTGCGGCTAGTGCTGCTGTAGGTGTTCCATCCCACTTTTGATTAAAACTCGAAGGGTCTCTTCACCTTGGACTCATGTCTCCGTGTAAGCCTCCCAAAGGGCCGGGTATTTTCCTAACGTATTAGGGAAATACCCGTGAAAGAGAAACAAATAATAATAATAAGACAACTCACATCCAGTTACACACACAGCCACTCTGTTAACAACTCAATCACAACCTATTGCTGATGTACACTTGGCTTAGGCCCGTGGCATCAGTTCTCTTTCCGGTTAGCCAAAAAAATACAAGAAAATCAAATAATAATAGTTTATTAACGAGTGGTGGAAGATTGAGTTAAATCCTTACAAACAAACAAAAAAGCACATCTTTCCACGTTATAATTTTAGTATAGATCATATAATATATGTTGGTGTATTTTTCAGTATAAAATGCACGCCGTTGTACGTGGACGTGGAGCTAACTCTCCTGGAGCGCACGGCGGCGTCGTTCTTCGGCGGAGCGTCCCCCACTCCTGCCGCGCCTGCCACACCCGTCTCCGCGCAGAACCATCTCAGCATCGCGGTACACTGTCCCGACCTCAACGCTGTGCTCAGGTAAATCGCAAGCCGGCCTCCGATCTCTGTGATAGACAAGTCCTGAGCTGCGACCACGGGCTGTCAAAAATATATGTTTTAAAACCGATTTGATTAGCAATAATAAACATTTTATACTGTCTGTGTGGTTGTTATCCAGTGTTGACGGTGAATTTGTACACGACTCGTTGTCACATGACTGATCCGTCCGAAGTGGGATTTCGTCGAAGTCATTTGTAGAAAACGTCACGGGCCCTGCCAACGCTGCAAACATTGACTGCTTTATCTTTTGGGGCAATTCTACAAATAAGGAATTAATATTTAAGGCTCAAAAAAGATGCATTAGAACGATGTTCAAACTAAATATTACTGACAGTTGTAAGCCCTACTTTACAAAACATAAGATAATCACTGTTCCTTCTTTGTATATTTTTGAGATAACAGTCTTTGTTAAATCAAACCCTAAACTGTTTCGTCAGCTGTCTGACATAGTCAATCGGAGTAGACGTGATACCAGCAGACTTTGCCTTCATAGTTCAAAAACAACCCTCATGCGAAATAGTGTATTCTGTATGGCTCCAATCATTTACAATAAGTTACCCAGATACTGGAAGGAGCAAAATATTAATGTTTTTAAAAAGAAACTATTTAATGATCTGATAGAAAAAGCTTACTATGACATACAAGAATTCATTAATGATAAAATAGACCTGACATGATAATTATTTTTATAAGAATTCTAATTAATTTGATTCACAACTACATTTTAATTTAATTAATAATTTTAATATTGATTTGAATTTGAATTTCATTTTAATTTTGATTTGGATTTTTTTTTTTAATATTTTGAAGTTGATTTATTATTTTAATTTAATTTAATTGATGGTCTCTTTTTATTTTAATTGTATATTTCTATTGATATTTCTTATTTCTGTATATTTTAATTGTTAATTGTATATCCATATTTTGATAATGTTCTGATTGTGATGTTTTTTATTGACATAAATTTATTTAAATTTATTTAGTTAATTACTGTTGTTCTTTTAGATCCCGTGTAAATATTTGTACATCTTATAGGCAAAACATGACCGATCCTTTTATGTTTATATTTTTCATCTTGTATACTTATGTGTGCATACTCATGTTTAAACAAATAAAAGTATCTTTATCTTTAATATCCTTATAAAGTAGTCTAAATTCAATCAGAAATCTTAACTGAAAACTCAATAATACTAAGCCTGACCAGAAATCAAAGCCTCATGCATGACTGGCGATCTCACTTCAACTATACCACCTTAGTACTTGATAAATATTATATTACATAATTCAACAGGTTCCCAATAGCAGATCTCCGTCCGGGAGTGAACCGCGAAACCCGTCGTGTCCGGCCGGACTACTTAGTGTTCAAGTTCCAAAACGCGACCATCAGTTCGCAGCAAACACCCAGTATGCGCCCGCTACCTACCGCCGTAAACCTTCGGTGTACCACGTTAGACCTGTATTATTATGTAAGTAGATGAAACCTAGTTCTTTTACAAAACTAGTTTCAAACAGCAGCTTCGCCCGCGTGAATAAAAAATATTGTATATTATTGACACCAACTCCAAAAATAACAATTAAATTTAATTATTCACAAGAATATGCAATTATTTATAAACTTTTTAGTGCATTTTAAGTTTTAGAATATTCGTTTTTGATGTAGGTTTTCTTTTTTGTTAAAATTTTGTTTATTTCTCGGTTTTTAGTGAACCTTGCCAAACATGAGAACATCATCAATGTAGCCAAATACGCATTATTAAGGATAACTCGAAAGCGAATGGCTAAATCTTGATCAAAATTAAATGGGACCACACGGGAAGCACCAGCTTTCAAATAAAAAAAGAATCATCAAAATCGGTTCACCCAGTCGAAAGTTATGAGGTAACAAACATTAAAAAAAAGACAGACGAATTGAGTATCTCCTCCTTTTTTTGAAGTCGGTTAAAAAGAACTCTCGCACAAGGAATAATACCTGTGGCACAGGTACTTTGCAAACATATTCATACAATATACACAAACTCGTAATTCGGCACAATTACTTGTGGATCTCACAATTTTGTCTCGTGTGGTAGATGCAGCGTCGAGGGGACTTCACCATCCTTTCAATCTAATTATACTAATATTATAAAGCTGAAGAGTTTGTTTATTTGGTTGAACGCGCTAATCTCAGGAGCTACTGGTTCGAATTGAAAAATTATTTTAGTGTTGGGTAGCCTATTTATCGATGAAGGCTATAGGCTATATAACATCACGATACGATTCACGGGGGCGGCGCAGTAACTTTAAACGCGGGTGAGACCGTAGACACAGCTAGTTATTAGTATTCTTGTTCACTTCTCCAATAAACTTAAAATGATTGTATCAGGAGTGAGTTCATGTTTGTAATACAGTCAGCGACATAGGTCAATACACACTTGCGAGATATCAAGTGCCTCTCTTAGTTTTATGTAGCATACTTCTACAGTTGAATGTACTATCGACTCCAGCGACGAATGACCACTCCTAAGGTTAAAATCGCATAAATCGCATAGCAGGCCAACACTTGGTACCCGTACCCGTGACACGCCCCTTTCTTTGTTTGAGTTTTTTTACACCATTTGTTTACTGATTCTAAGGCGATACAAACTCTACTGGTAAACATGTGCAAGCGAAAATTTTTCTGAAATGGTCATCCGTCGCTGGAGCCGATAGTACAGCTACTTATGTCGCTGCCTGTACAATGGATCAAATTCCAATTTGCCTCTTTGTTTATTACTAATATTATAAATGTGATTCATATTAGTATGAAGAAGTTTTGAAGTTTATTACTCAATCACGCGTAAACCGTTGAACGGATTTGGATAAAACTTAGAGCACAGATAACGTGGATTAATACTATACATACTTACTATATATACTTTTAACACTTATAAACTTTTATCCTATCTATATATCTATATTATCGGTATACGTTCCCATGGGAACCACCTGTGCGAAGCGAAGCCGTATTTCATAAATATACCGAACACCCGGTATTTTATAGGCTACTAGATTTTACTCGCGACTTCGCCAAAATTAGATTTTATTTAAAAATTTATATTACTCGGAAATAGTACTTTTTTTAGGTGCAAGGTACTCCAAGTCCTTTTCTGCATCACTGACAACATGCATGCAAAATTTTATTATGATGATGTTAAAGCGTGAAAGCGTAACAAACTCACATACGCATTTAAAATATCCTACCTGACATTCATACTATTATTAGTAAGAATATCACATAGGATACTTTCTACCCCGATATCTATTCCTGTAAGATTACACGAGCAAAGCCGCGGCTAGAAACTAGTATGTAGTTACTACAAAATAATTATGTAGTTAGAGATAACTAAAACGTTATGTATTGTAAATCGCAGGAAAACGAAACATTCCCCGGTACTCACATAGCTCGCACTACAATGGACGACAACGTCACTGAAGGCAACATACTGAGCGGTAACGTCACTACTGCCGCTTTGCCTACGTAAGTAATAATATACTATTACTAATTACTATCCCCGCGGTTTCATCCTCGTAGATGTTTAGTACTCCGTCCCCGTGGCTCGTAGACTAACCACCTAGCGGGATGCAATATACTTTACGACCTATTCTTATACCTACCAAATATACATTAAAAGTTTTATAAAAATCGATCGTGCCGTTTCGGTGGAGCGCGACCATAAACACCGTGACACGATATTTTTCAAATATACACCGTGAATTTGTAGTCGTTTTGGAATCGAAAATCCTATACTCTATATCAATCATAGAATCGATAAAAGTGATTATTTTAATAAAATAAAAATATATTTATTTATGAACATTAAATTTAATGTCGTTTACGAAAAATAAATGAGAACTCGTGGTAACGCCACTCAATTTCACGTACTACGATTACGTGTGTCACTACGATCGATATCATTCATGTTTAACTAAGCGGTAAAATATTTGTTCGCGTTCACTAACTACCCTAATGTAGGTACCCCAGGCGCGAGGCGCCTAGGCACGGCGAGCGCTCCCGACCCCGCACCCCGCCCGCCCTTCAGTACCGCGGCAACCGACGTGCGAAATGGTTGCATAATGCATTGTTTATTGTCACGCGAAAATTACATAGTCGTCAGTACGAAAACTCTTTGACTACTTGGTTCAGCTGTATGCTGTTGCCAATTACAATTTGGAAGAGGCCAGACGGTTGTACTCCCAGCTGAAGCATTTGAATGTGCTGCGGCTACGAGGGATTGAAAGTCCTCAAGTTCCGACCACTCCCATCGTCTTAGCTGCAACTCAGCGCCTTCTCGACCATGGACAATTCCGTACGCCGACTCATGCGCAAGGCCGAGGACTTCTGAATGACCCCCGGAGATCGAAGAGGATATTAGAGCGGGATCCGCGGCGAAGCACGAGAATGGCGGCTCGAGAATTTAATATTAGCCAATACTTTGTATGGAAAACATTAAATACTAATAGATTACACCCTTATCATTTTCGTCGGGGTCACGTAATTAACAACAACGATGCACCAGCAAGGATCGCCATGTCAGTGGTTGTTAAATAATACGAATGCGAACATACTGTGGACAGATGAGTCATTGTTTACTCGAGTAGGACTGTAAAACGCTATAATCGCAACGCTGTAAACCCTCACTTAATACAGGAAGACCACCTCCAAGTGAGGTTCAGTGTGAATGTTTAGGCCGATATTATAAACGACCATTTAATAGGGCCTGTTTTTATTGAAGGTCATCTAACGGGCAGCTCGTATTTAGAAATGTTACGAACTAATATCCGAGCTATTGGAGGAAGTGCCGTTACCAATACACGAAATGTATTACTAGCACAACGGCTGTCCCACTCATTATGCAAGTGCAGTACGCGCCTTTCTCAACAATCAGTTTGGTGATACGTGATACCTATCACATAGGTACACGATAGGCCGCGGCGGTCCCGTGGCTTGGCCGCCGAGAAGCCCAGACAAGCCTCAATGTCGGAAATAAAAAGACTTGTGTATTCTCGTGAACGTGAAAGTCGTGAGGAGCTACGTAGTGCAATAGTGGAGGCCTTTAATAAACTGTCCATAGGTATGGAAGTTAATTATTTTGTAAATGGCTCCAATTTTTGAAATACGCCCGAAATACTCACAGTTCGTTCACCTGTGTTTATTTTTATTACATAATAAATAAAGTTAGCTATTCATCGAAAAGTAATGTTCAGATAAAGTATTTCCGACGGTCCTAAGCCCGTGTAAAGTATGAAGGAGAAATTGGAGTATCCATTTACGTATTAATTGTGATGTTTCACAATGCAGAAGTTACATAGTAAAAAGAGAAAACGTATTGCCTCGTATCAGCTGATTCTGAACTGTAATATGACTATTATCAATTTCGTCGCTATTGCATTTACCTAATTTTATAATACTTGTGTAGCTTCACTAGTTTTTAAATGACGCATAGGACTCGGTCGTGGTACACGAGGTTCTGGATAGGTATCAGCTGATATACGTTGTTACCTATCGTGCGTCGTTCATAACTTCGACTGTGCGCGGCGGCGCGGCGCGGCAACGCGGACGCCGCGACGGTGACGTATGCATGCGTTTGTGAATGAATCGTCCGTGCGTTACTACGATCAAACTCGAATAAGTGAAAAATATTATTTATATTCCAACTTTTTTACTATACGCAGTACAATTATTTTACAATTTTTTATTGATACAACTAACTATCCTAAGTTACCACGTTTCGGTTCCAAAACGACTACAAATTCACGGTGTATATTATGATTATTTTAAGCCTAATAGGGTAGTTGCCTATGTTTGATTTTGTACATTATTTTACACTCAAGAGTAAATAGTAATCAAAAGAAATCTTTTTATGCAAACAGTGTTAAAATTGCTTACAAAAGGGAGTAATTTATGTTATCTATACAGCGGCAGTCATAAGAAAATATTACAATTTATATTATTTTTTTTTTTACAGCATATCACTAACATTCAAGCCGCGTGCGACTGCCAAAGGTCCCTTCGACTCCCTGACAGACGACTCGGCTAACTTCGAGCCGGCGCTAGTCAACCCTATGACCACCTCTATGTATATCATGAACAACTTGAGAACCAACCACCCCAGTCCGTTCAGCGGCAAGAAACAAGCGCATACAAGCGTTACCAAGCATGAGAGTAGTCCGCAGCAAGGTAAAGATTATTTTATCCAGATAATAATATCATCAGCAGCCCTTTTGTTTGTATGTGTCTGAGCGTGCCGTGGTATGATTCCCGCTTTGGGCAAAATGTTATTCGAATTTTCTGCAAAAAAAATTCAGGAGCTATGCTCAAAAAACAATTATACGCACGTCCTCTATTATATAACATCAGCCCTGTATTAAACTGTCCCTCTGCTGGGCACGGGTCTCTCAAAGCGAGAAGGCCATAGACCATAGACTACCACGCTGGCCCAGTACTGATTGGCACATTTCTCTTATCTTCGAGATTATTATGGAGAACCCTCAAACATGCAGGTTGCCACACGATATTTTTCTTCACGGTTAAAGCGAGCCAGAGATGCGTACCTTGGGATTAAACTCGAGACCTCTGCGTGGCGTTCCAACGGTATCCCAGTAGGCCGTCGCTGCTTGGTATAGTGATCTATTATAACACTCAAAAACGTAGCTGGCAAAATGTGAGAGTAATACTCTTCAGCCTACTCCTTTGGAGATATAGGCGTCAGACTATATAATCTCTACAATGCTTGACCAATTCCAAACTGTACAAACTTATAAAAAGCTAGCCATGCCTGCTCTTAACATAATTTGTAGAAACCATTTGTCGATCTTTATATTCTATCAGTGTAGATTAATTTATAAACGAGATGGGTGTAAAAACCCAGAATTCAACCCCTTCGTCTTAAATGTAAAAGTAATGAAAATAAATGATCCTATATCTCGGGGGTCTTTTGACCCATAGAGCCCATATTCAAACCCGACTGAGCTATGACCCCAAGGTGTCTGCACACCAAGTTACAAGTCAATCGGTCCCGTGGTTCCGGAGTTATGCCTGTCACTAACAGACAGACACACACAAGACCCACATTGTGTTTTCATTAACCTCTTCGAAGAAGATTCAGAGGTTAATAAACTAGCTGACCCGACAGAAGTTGTCCTGTCTTAGATGAACTGTCAAATACGCGAACTTAAAATAATCGTTAAGCTTTCTGAAATATTCCAATTTTCTGCTCAATTTTCTTAACATTTCTTTCCGTAAGAACCTTTTACAAAGAATCAGAAATTTTTTAAAAAGTATGATTGCAACCTCATTCATAATTTTTTACGTTAACGTTACGTCGTTCTCAAGTTATGGCGTAACTAAGGGAAACAGTGATTCATTTTTATAAATAAAGATGTTGTTATTATTTTAGGTGGTCAAGAAGAAGAGTTAATAGTGCCGGGTAATGATGAAGAAATGTACGAGTTCACGTCCAGTTCGATAGAACTCTCGTCCATACACCTCGAGTTTCTACTGCCTATACTGAGTCTGCAACTTGAGTGAGTTACACTTACTTTATTTTGTACCTTAGTATTATGTTTTTAATTGATAACTTTTTATATAATCAGAAAAGTATTTATTATAACACAGAAAATGGTTCAATGGCCAAATATAAGGCAGTTTTTAACCGCCTATGTCGGATTAATGCCTCAAATATTTTCGTGTCTATTCCGCCCGAGTCGTATTTATACATAAAATCTTTGTTTTAATAATTTGTTTTCTCTATTTAATTACGTTGTAATGAATCTAAAATTATGTTATATCAGAAAATATGTTAAGTATATCTGGGGATTATTTACAGTATTATTCACTGCATTCTCATAATTAGAAACCATTAAATTTATATTTGAATTTATTTCAATTTATTAGCTTTATAAGCTAGACGCTGGGGGCACAGCAACAGGTATAAAATTAGGCGGGTAAAGGGTTAATGGCGAGAACCTACTTCCAACACAATCATTTATCTAAGCTGGAGTAATTACCAAGATTACCAAGAAATGGTCGTGTAATAGTAACAACACTGTTTGTGTGGTTGCACTAAAACATTCTTCAACCTACCTCCCTTTATAAATAACGGTTTTAACTATGGATTAAATTTTGTGAACTTATTATGTTAAAATATTAACTACTCAGGGATTGTAAGTTGTAAACAAAAAAAAGACAATCCATAAAGAAGAACTTGAGTTTATGACAACAACAAATTAAACGTGTACTAAAATTATAAAAAAATTACAAAACCTAATAAATAGAAATACTAGTACTAAATTGTGTAAACCTATTTACAGTAGTACTAATGAACATCAAAATGACACTTGTAAATCTGAATTTAGATTTGCCATGTTTAGTTTATCTATGTTCAGTTATTCAATAGTGTTTGTTGGTCGACAGATCGAAGCAGCTGTACGAGATAATATACAACCGCATCAACTCGGACCTGCTGTTATGGGAGCCTCAGCTAGCCGACCAATACGACATCAGCCCGCTAGTCTGTGGACCTATCAACCCCGCTTTTGGCATATGCAAGGGTTATGGTGAGTTCACATACACAGATACATACTAAAATTTTAACTTAATTGGTTCCAAGGTTTAGCTGTGGAAACACCACAAACATTGGATTACGACGTAATAGGCATGATAACTACTAAATGTTTCTAGTCCGTCTTTTAGATTTTTTTTGTCCCACAAATTAATAACAACGCATTTCAATGTCGTGTTACTTCACTTTTAAGTACAAATTTTACAATATTGTGACGTCACAAGCCTCCACTCCCGAACTTTAATGCGTTATGTATTAGCCAATTTAATTGTTTTGTTAAAACAAAAAATATGTGTCCAATATTCTTTTTTAGACTATTTAGACTTTTCTTTTTAACCCTGTCACCATGGCTTTTGTATAACTCCTTTAAATAGAGAATACCGCATAAGAACATATTTCCTACATTGCAAGGGAATTAACTAACATTCAATCAATGGACACAGAGAACAATTATTTTTGGATCGCACATTTTCTTTGTCTAATCGTAGCCTAGAACACACGGCGTAGTGGCAGCGAGGCAAACACTGAAACCACTACGCTATCAATAATATAGTATGTCCAATAGGTACATTTATAGACTGATCATTTCTTAACCGAAAATCCTATAACACGTTTCCCAAGGCCTTCCATGCACAGCAGTCACATTCATTACCGCTGCGCTACTGAAATTCTAACTAAGATTATAAATGCGAATGTGAGTTTATTTGTTTGTTACGTTTTCACGCCGTAACTACTCGACCGATCAACATGAAATTTCGCATACACGTTGTCAGGGGAATAGAAAAGGACATACTTAGGGTACCTTTCATCCCGAAAAAGTACTGTTACTAATCTAACCTAACATACATTTACGCGAGTGAAACCGTGGGCAATATCTAGTGACCTATAAAATACTGTCCACCAGATTCGGACTCAGACAGCACATCGTCCGAAGAAGAGAACAACCTGTACTACTCGACGTACGACAACAAGCTGCGCAAGGGCATCGGCGCCGGCGCCGCCAAGTCGCCGCAGCACGTGAGCGACACGCACAACTTCTGCCTTACGTTCAAAGTGGCCAAGGGACTGCTCACTATATACACACCTGTTAGAGTGAGTATCAAAACCATTCTGGCCATTAGCATACCTAATACTACTAAGGGCGATAATAAAATACAAACGGAAATAATATTAGTGACTTACAGAATGTTAATAGGTGCTTATATCGGTACAACACGCTATTGTATCAGTGCAGTTAAGGACATAAATAATGACCCAGCTGTAGCGACCGTATCGCTGCACTAAGTGCCGCATGTATATAAAGGTAGACGATTAGTGTCTGTAAAGCTACTGTATCGCGACTGATACGCAACAAAAAATCGTCATAACGGCTCGACGAGAACGAAATGCAGTAATAACTATATTTTTGAAAGGATAGATTACCTAGTTGCCTATGTTTGATTTTGTACATTATTTTACACATAGCAAATAGCAATCAATACAAATCTTTCATGAATGATGGTTAAATAAGGGAGTAATTAATATTTTAAATTTGGTTGTAACAATAAGTAGGGCTGTGATGGGGATATCTCGCTATCACCCCCGGACAGCTGCGATTAAATTGCGTTTCCGTCACAGTTTTTATCGTGCATCCTTTTTCTGTCGTTTGACATTTACCCCTACTACCAGAATTTGAAATATAACCCTATTTATTATTGAGCAAATTAAATTATGCAACTATTTGATTTAAGTAATTGTGAGTTAACAACCTTTTTATATAGAATAGACTGTCTTGCAGTCACTATTGGATAGCGAACGGTCGCATCATAATTTCTGTATATCATTGTAAAAATCAATATATCTAATATTTATTGTATCGGTGAACAAACAATTATAATTTAATTTTGGTCTCCACTCTAACTTAACCCAGTGTTTCAACACATACCTAAATAGTGCCAGGGCCCCCCAACTTTCCTTAAAAAATTAAATAAATATGTCATTGCTTCAAGATCCTATATAGACTTCATGTACTTCACAATATGTTACTTAGCCCCATAATCGGGCCATTGTGCGAAAGTGACCGTCGCGAAAAGTTGTTCGGTTACTCATATCACCTCAGCTCCGTCCAGAAAGATATAATAGGAGACCAGTATTGCGCAGTTAGTACTTCCATCGTCGTTACTGGACAACTCAAACAATCCTATCCTAATCCTAACTAATATTATAAAAGCGAAAATGAGTTTGTTTGTTTGTTATCTTTTCACGCCTAAACCACTGAACCGATCATCCTGAAATGCAAGTGCATATACGTTGTTAAGTGTACAGAAACGGACATAGGCTACCTTTCATCCCGAAAGAATTACTATTCCCGAGGAAAACAATAATAATGTTCTTATGATAATAGATGGCGCTACGTGTCTTTCGAATCATGGTTGAATTATATCATTACAAGCAGAGTACAACCCGAATTGATTGTCAAATTCTAAATTAACGCAAGCGAAGCCGCGGGCAATAGCTAGTATTATTATATCTCAATATATTGTAATACAACAATAATTTGACTACAGGATAGCAACAAACGTGTGGTGCCCGGTCAGATGGGTGAGCTAGTGTTAGAAGCTCACAACCTCGCCATGTGTCAAGTTAGCGGACTGAATGGCAAACCGAAGACTGCGCAGCTATGTCTACGGGCTGAGAAGACTACGTTATACCATGACTGTAAGTTTAGATTTAATATTCTTTTATTACCTGTAACATGTAACAAAAAAGTCGATGATGTCTATGCGCAGCAGGAATGCGATAGCTGTTGTGTGGTCGCGATAGATTCGATTCCCGATGTGAGAAGTCGTTTTCTGCGGTTTCTTTTCCTATTGAGAAATTCTCAGTAGCAACACAGAGTATAGAAATCTGCCTTAAGACGTCAATAAGCTCGCGCCCTATTACATAGGACCTAATAGAACATATGGCAAAGTGTGGGTTAAATAAATACCCTTTGCGAACCCATTCTAGAGTTATAGAGTTGTTATATGACGTATGTAAATACGGTAAACCTCAAAAATCAAAGTGTGATAACACCAACACAAAATATGTACTCTAAATTTGGATGTCGATGAAATTATCATCATCCTAATCGCAAGGGAAATGTCAATTACAGCTTTATGAAAATAAATTAATAAAATAAAGATTAATATTATAGCAACCTTGATTAGACTGAGATAATCTGTACAACAGCACATAATTATTTTAACCTATTGACCTATTGCCAGACATAATAGGTTCTTAACTATGTCTAGTTCGAATCCTTGGCAGGTTAAACTATCATTCTTCATTGTATTATTTTCAGCGCTCCTAACAATACCATCAGAAAAGCCTCCTCTACGCCAATACGGGTGCCTACTACCCTCACACCTCAAGAGTACCATCTACCCATCTGGCAAGGGAGTCATTATAAAGGAACGACTACCGAAAAAAGATATGTTCACACTAGCTCTGAAGGTTGATCCTGATTCCGAGACGCCTAACTTAAAGGTATAGAATATAATATAGTTATTTTTCAAAAAGGATAAGGCATCCCTACATATTATAAAACAAAGTCCCCCACTGCGTCTGTCTGTCTGTTTGCGATAAACTCAAAAACTACTGAACGGATTTTCATGCGGTTTTTAGCAATAGACAGAGTGATTCATGAGGAAGGTTTAGATGTATAATTTGTCAAGGTTTTGTACTACCCGTGCCAAGCCAGGGCGGGTCGCTAGTGTTAACATAATTAACAGTTATAGTCTAATTTCGGGACCGTTGGATAATCACCCAGAGATTTGAAGGCAATCTTACGGCTCACATAATTACTTATAGAAGTGTAATTCAGTGGTAAAGTAAAAGATCGTAGGAAATCCTACAATATTCAAAACCTTAAAGAAAAGTACGATTATTTGTCAAGTGTGCCAACTATACCGGCCAGTATAGTACATCTAATCATACTTTAATACAGTTAGAGACAGTGTTTTTGCCTCATAGTGGCTTTAAGATATTTAACCCTTATTGCTGGTACTTAACCCTTAGTAGCCTTGGTCTCATCCTTTCCATACTGGCCAGAGACCGTGCCTAGCAACGGGTAGTTTATAAACATACATACATAGATTCACGCCTGTTTCCCAGAGGGGTAGGCAGAGCCTACGGATTTCCATTAGTTTATAAACAGATCTGATATTAAGAAATAAATACATTACAATCATTATTACTGTATTAGTTTATTCGGAAATCAAATAATATATTTATTTATGTAAATAGCTTTAGGCTAATATCTGCACAGACTAGATCCTAGACGGTGCTAATCGGCAACGTAGTAGACCAAAGCGCCGATGGCGAGACGAATCAAGTAGCATCAGAAGAGGCTGGTACAAACTAGCGCATAACAGGGATATGTGGAAAAGCGAGAGGAAGGCCTTTACTGGAACAATACAAGCAGAAATAAATTAAATAAAAAAGTATTATTTGGTCTACAGACAATATGTATAGCTCTAGGCATAGAGCAAGCAACGCTGCGTCACAGAGGCGACAAGGGCATCGCGTGGCTGACCCAACTGATGGACGTGATCGACGTGATTGATTACCCGGTGCCCGGCTACACGCCCTCCACCGTGCTGTCCGAGCTACACGTACATGTGCTCGACTGTGCCGTCGACTATAGGTACCTTTCACCTGCTTTTTGTAACTGATAAGTGATAACTCATTTTTTTGATCATTTATCCCAAATAGTTCCATAATAAAAAAATTTAAATACACAGAATTTGTGCGAATCTATGCGTTTGAAATCTGGTAGTAGGAATAGTTGTCAAATGACAGAAAAAGTTGTACTATACAAACTATGACGTAATCGCTATTTAAATTGAGCTCTCCGATAGATATAGCAATGTATACCCATTACACAGCCACTTTTGCTATTTATCCAAATTTAAAATTTCAATTTCTCCCTTATTAGTTACCAATTTTGATACTGCTTGCACAAAAAGATTTCTTTTGTTTGCTATTGGCTCTTGTGTGTAAAATAATGTACAAAATCAAAATTAGCAACTACTCTATTGCTTTTTTTTACCTTTATCTTAACTGATAAACTAAAACAGACTTACATTCCGTCATTTCTGCTGACTAACGTTACATACTCCCCTGCTTAAGAAAGACTAATAAACGATCAAAATTAAAGACGTGTCAAGTTTTGATCAGCTGTTGCTAATTCAGTAAGCCAATCATAGCAGTAGATATGTGGTTTAGCCATTTGTTAATATAATTTTAGAGTGGATCAGAAAGCAGGAGTAAGCGAAGTAGGTATGCCGAAATAAAATACTTTCTTTTTTTTAAGAAAATGTGATAAGTCATTAAAGCAAGGATGCACTTTCGTGCAAGTGAGAATCAACGTTTCAAGTAGAAACACAACACAAGGTTACAGAACAAGACCCATTTATTTCAGCTCTGCGTTTAATATATTATGCCTCTGGTTTAAGATCAATACATTTAATTACAAGATCAATACAGATAGTTTTGAAAGCTTGTTTTATATTCCTATATTTGTTTAAATTTTACTCCCGCTTCATGTAGTTTTCATGTATTAAAACTTTATCGACATTTAAATAATAGACAGAAAACTCAGACCAGGCAGATCTGTTTCTGGACTATCATTATTTTTTAATTCGGTAATTAGCGAATCGAACCTATAATATTCATTGCACTGACAATGTCAAGGCCAGGTGACTATATAAACCGCAACATCCAAGCATTACAACACTCTGTATCTCCTACAGGCCTCTCTACCTCCCGATCCGCACAGTCGTCACGCTGGGGAACTTTAGCGTGTCAAGCAACCTAATCGCGGCGACGAACACGTCGTGCCTCCGCTTCCTCGCGCAAGAGTGCACGCTGTTCCTCATGCATGTGCACGGGACCAAGCCAAACGTGCCCGTACCGCAGGATGACGATAAAGTCCCCGATGTTCTGAAGGACTATGTCTGCGTTCTTGATGTTGGGCTGTTCGAGTTGTCACTCAGAATGGAGGATAAGACTACTTGTGTGAGTGTTTTCTTTTGTGAGATAATTTTAATACATGGCTGATATGTTTATATTATATATCTTTTAGGATGTTTGTCAAAGTTGTTCATGTATCTTCAATCATATCTCTAAAAATTTCTTTATTAATTGTACAGCGGACTTTGATACTAAGTTTATGTATGTTGGCAGTCAAACTCGCAGCCGCAGTTGGACCTGAGTGCGTCAAACAACATGGTGACGCTGCACACGTGCTGGGACTCGGCGTCGGCGCTGTGTCGCCTGCTCACGTATGCGGCCGGCGACGGCGACGCGCAGCCGCCCTTCGACCCCTCCTCGCGACACACCAGCATCTGCTCTGACCAGCCGCTCGAACCGCTCGTCGGTCAGTCACTATATACATACTAATAGTCCTAGGCCTATATCCGCGAAGGGTTAGGCAGAGATGTATTATATTATAAATATAACGAAGGGTTGACGGCCAACTCGCTTTTGACACGATGGAGCAACAAAATATAGGCGTGGTATTATATATCGTACCGCGTACGTATACTAATGATAGACAAACACAAAAAAATTAAACAATAGAGGCTGTCTTTGATTAACGCAGCGAGTTCATCACACCGAATGCCTCAATATGACACTGACAGCCAAAACTATAATATATAATATATTAAATTTAGACGAATATGGGAGGCTATGCCTGCAACTTATTACATCGCCGATATTTCAATAAATGAAGTGTCGAACATAGGAGATCTGGGTGTTGTGGTTGATACAAAATTGGACTTTCGCGAACGTATGGACAGTATCATAAGCAAACGCACTTAGCTGGTTTTGTTTGGTTGGTTTGGTTTACGACATACGAAGTTCTTTAACGATCATGAAATCACTCATGTTGTCTTATATTTGTACAAAAACCTTAAAAATTGTTCAGTGTGTCGGATATTTATGCGAACCAAATAAAAGAAAAGGAATTTACCAGCTAAGGTTTCAGGTCCCATATAACAAGAGGCGAGCCTATTGCAGCTTATCGGATTCAATCAGACTCCGTACTGCTAATGAAAATGTCTTGACAGGAAAAGCCAATATCACTTTGCTCGACCGATGTATTAAAGCTAAGACTTCATATATAGCAGTAGTATTTACCTCAATTATAGTCCTCTTATATCAATTATTCTCCTACTATAGTAGCAAAAATCATATTTCAAATAATGTTAAAAAAACTTATTTACAGGCTTGGAAGATAGACCTATAGAAGAAATTCGAGAACTATCACCAAATGAAATTCAACAAGTAAACGATCTGATGGCCGAAGCTATGAAAGAAAGCCCCAATACTACACGTAAGTACTACTTCTAAAACATATTGATTCTATTACTAACTATTTGATTCTATTGTGGGTAGACGTACATTTTCTGATAAGAGATTTTTGAAAGGTAAAATGTAGTTTTAAAATATCGTTATTAATCAAGTTACTTAGAACTAAATCCGTGAACCAGCTCAAAACAAATGTTTTCCCACGCTTGTAAACACGCTCTTATGCGAATACGTACGTACGCGCGTTCTTCTTTGACCTTCTCATTAGACAGGTCGGTGCCAAGTTTAATTTGTTGACAATATTGATGAATAATCTAACTTCTCTATTTAAACTCCATCGGTTTTCTTTCCTTATAGTAGAAGAAGATGAACTAAACAGCTCGACCGAGAAGGAAGGTGTCGAAATATTCTTCTTTCCCGACGAGTCGAACATGAAACCGAGACTACCACCAGAATCCTTGGAGGAATCAGATCCCAAGTCATTGGAGGCAGAGGAACTGCCTCCAGTAATGTTTGAGGAAGCACAGGAGGCCAAGCCCACTAATGTGCAAGTCGCGAAGGAGCTGGGTGATCCGACATCTACGCCAAAAGCTACGCCGAGGAAACCTAAGAGAAAAGCGGTATGAAGTATTTTCGTGATGTCCTAAATTTTATGCTTGTAATGGCTTTATTTAAGTTTAGGTCTCCATACCCTAACCAGCCCTATTACTATGCCTATATCAGGCAGTATAGACATGTTAATATGGCTGATTAGATGGTGATACAGAGAAAAGTAAAGGCTTTTAAAAGTAGGACAGACGGAGGTATTTTTGGTAAAAAATACATCCGTCTGTGGTTCAAAATACATGTGTCTTGCGACTGCAACGGCACACGGTAACCAGATACAATAGATTTTTAATTATATCTTGTATTCTAAAACCTGGCAAATTAAAGGGCTTTATCTTTAGAGCTGTAATAGGTAGCCGAATGATATTTTTAATGTCTGGCTAAAGGGTGAATACGGATCTCTCAATGCGCCCCTGACTTGCACTTGTCGCTCGGTATTTTTTTTGTTTTTGTAAATAAGTTTTCTGTTCAATGCTTAATATCTAAGTAGATGTTATCATTACTTAAACCTCTACAGACAAAATCAAACAGCGACGGCGGTAACACAGACGATGAGTATTGCTTCGTGGAAACACAAGCGTCTAACCAAGACAACGACTTGGATGAACCGGTGGTAAACTGGATAGGACCGGGCCCCGTGTATATGTTCGATAATCATTTCACAGTACCGGCGGCTAGGACTGATGTGCTGAAAGCTCCTAAAAGCTTCCCTCTACCAATGTTAAGGTAATATACGCATATATATGTCATTTGTAGAAACTGCGTACGTACACGTATACGATGATATGCACGTGCACGCGCACAATTGTCATTTTATTAATAACGGCGAGCGGTAGAAAAATTGTAGCTAAATCCTACAATTTTCCATTAATATTTTACATTTGTCTTATCGTTTTCTAGCAATGCATTTTAAGCGAAAGTTAAGTTCACGTGTTAATGTGTGAGTTCATTTTCCTCCTATCTCTCGCTATAATCAATGAATGGACAATTTAGTACGCGTGTATATCCGTGTGGGCGTGTATACACGCAATTATGCGTGTAATGAGGATAAATGATATTCTGTTAAGATATCTAAAGGAGTTGCTCGACACTACTATGCTGTTTATAATCAGATATTTTTTATGTGTGACACTTAACGAAATTTATATAATATTTTATTTCGAAACAGAGTTTTCTCTATTAACCAAAAGTTGTATATTTTGGTCAATAAAACAAAATCTCTTTATCAATTAGTTAGATTCTTGTCTAGTTTTTGTTTAATAAGTTTATCATTAAAGTAAGGACTACATATTTAATTTTATTAGAATCTCCGCCTAACGTAATCAATTTAAAGCAAGCTTTTTAAATATTGCAATGCGTGCAAAGCAATATTACAAACGACTTTCGTGGCCTTTAATCTATGGTTGCTTAAAACTAACAAAAAAATACAAAATACGCTTATATACACAGGTACACGCTCTGTGAGATGAGCGTGACGTGGAACATGTACGGTGGCAACGACTTTCGGGCGGCGAGCGACGCACCGCCCGCCAAGAAGACCGTTACTATCGAGGGAGACGCGCGGAAACAGGGCTCGCCTACTACCATCAAGTGAGATACTATAATAATGATGATACAACACGTATAATATACCTAGTCTTGCCATAAATATTGTTACAAGGAGAAATCTTTTTTTTTTCTATTGCATAGAACATTAATTACTGTAATGTGTGTTAGTTTATACATTAATATAATAACATTAAAAATATATGAAGCTCATTTAAAATGATCTCCATTGGCTTTAATAGAATCCTTTAAACGTTGAGGCCAATTATAATTATCAATATAAACACGCACTCTCTCCATGGGAAAATTCTTCACTGCCAATCTTATGGATTGTTTTAGGGACTCCAAAATATCATGGCGTTTATAGCATGCCATACTCTCTAAAACTAACCATAAATCATAATCCAGCGGTTTAAGATCGGGACTAGATGACGGCCAGTCTTCAGCTCTGATGAAGTCCGAAACGTTCGTTTCCAACCACACTTGGGTGGATCGAGCTTTATGATCCAGTGCTGATTCATGCTGAAAGGACTATTCTTGGTAATGGAACATGGTGTTGTTAAGAGGCTTAACCACCTTCTCAAGAATCGTATCTTGATACACTTGTGCCGATGTTTTCACACCTTTTTCACAAAAATATGGCTCAGTCACTCCTTGATAGCTAACACCCAACCAAGCCATCACTGAAGTCGGATAATGGCCACATTGTACTCTGCTGACTAATTGGGAAGCTTCTATAGAGCTTTGAGCATAAACTCGGTCATACTGCTTGTTAAAACATTGCTCAATAGTAAAAAAATCTCGTTAGTAAATAAAATTTTTCTGTGACCTCTATTTGCGTACCACTTAAGAAATTGTGTTGATTTTACCAGCCTATTCATTTTTAAATTATCAGTTAAATAATGACCAATACTTTTCTTATAGTCCTAATTCATACTTTAAAATACGCGACATGGTTCTAGGTGCTATATTCATTTCCCGAGATAAAATATTTTGCTTGCGGACAGAATTTCTTCGAATTCTTTCCTTCACTGCTTTGATCGCCTTTTTCGTACGAATACTACGTGGACGGCCAAATATTTTTCTGTCACAAGCAGAGGAGGTTTCATTGTACCTATCAATAGCCCAGTACACAAACATTCGACTGATACCAAGCAGATGGACAGTTTCAAAAATTGCATTTGGCTCCATACTTTATTTGTGTAATGCTATCACAACAATTCGGTTCTCTTTTTCAACCCACTACATTTTAATATTACAAAAATATTTAACACCGGTTGGCGCGAAAATCAGAAAATACAATGAATATTCATATAAGAATGACAGATTCCAAATTCAAATATAATATTGTTTTTTTTTTTAATTGTTACAGTATTTACGGCCAGACTAAGTATATTGTTCCATATAGCTTCTATGAAGTCAAAAAATTGATACTGTGAAAATAGTCCTCATCCTTGATGTTTAGACCCTGGCTAGTACTGTGCCCCAATTTTTTTTTTAGTACGCTTGTGAAGTTCTGACTGATCTTAGATTCACTTGCTTCAACTCTTCTTGACGCAGGTTAACAAGTTTGATTTTTCGACCCTGAAGGTTCACGGCCATATTGGCGACATCAATGTGACGTCGTTATCCAAATTCTGATTGCTTTGTTTTAGCCCAAAAATATTTAACAGATACTTTTTTCACAAGGCCTGATTGTAACTTTTAGTTTGCCGTATAATTTGCCAAGTGATATGAACATGGTATATAGCATTCAAACCTTCTCGGATCCCAGCCAGTTTTGGGGACTGAAATTCGTCCAATCTAAGTTGATTAGGGACGACCCTCGTGAATATTTTACAAACGTAACTCAGAAACATAACGTACGAAGAGAGTACAACTCTGCTCTGTCAATAACACCCTCGATCTTAAGATATTTATAGAACTGATTTATAGTCGTTTTTAAAACTGGGCAGGAATATCGTCATAATCAAAATACTTGTTATTTTTAAGTTGTTACTTGTTATTGCTACTCAATATCTGGTGTGTGTTTGAGATGATCGTAGCTATATAGTTCAAGGTCTACTCTGAGTCTTTAAAATTGACGCAAATTAACGCGTGCGATCATTGACATTGTACGGTTAACGTACAGACATCGCGTAGGTATTGTGCTTACGCTGTAACCTACTTTCCGCGTTTACTTTAAAATACATTCAGTTGATTAAAAACTGTCATAACATTCGCCACGGATTAGCATCCATAATAACTAACTTGTACATTTATCGTAATAAACTTTTTATTCTTATTAATCCGTGATTTACGTCCACTCACCCGTTATAACTTAACACACACCTTTGGGCCATACATCTCGTTTTGGTCCTTCGAGCAGTGAACAGTGGATACAAAGTGCATGTAGTGTTTTCAGTTCGATAGCGAATCGGTGCAACTGGTCTCCCAGAAGCGGGTCGCCCCAGTTGTATTGAGACGAAAACGCACATATCGGTATTGGAGCGCGAACGCACTGAGTACGTAATAACTATTTGCGAAAACTTCGTAAATAAGTGAACTTAGTGCCTGTGGTGATATAACTAACATCTCAACAAACATGGCTCAGAGTGTGGAAGAACTTATTAGCCGTCAAGAAACAATTTTCTGTAATTTGAAACAAATATGTAGCAACTATATAAAAGACAGTTCTAGCAGAAAAGATGCTGATTATCTGGAGGAACGTCTTTCTCGCCTTAACAGGAGCTGGGAGCAGTTTGTACACAACCACCAACTATTGGAAAAGTCCGGAGCAACGGACCTTCATTATTTTGCCGATGATATCTTTAACAGCACCAAGGCAATCTATGAAGAGGTTTTACAAGATATGCTGAAACGGAAAGCGAGTTTGCCAACTCTAACTCGGCCTGAGTTGTCGGTTGCATCTACAAGCATTGCGGCGCAGTCGCCCTCTGCGTTACCTACTAAAGGTAAATTAACTTCGAGATTTAGTTTCGATGACATAAAGTTTCAAGTAACTCCTCGGGAGACTACTGAGACAACTGAGAAGCAACAGGATCTATTGCGTCGCCAATACTGTAACTTCAAAGATTTTCAGCGAACTGTGGAAAAGATCGACTTGGACGTTTCGATGGAGAAGTGGGAGTTAGAAGATAATCTAAACGTTCTTAAAACCAAGTGGGAACTTATTGAAAAAGCGAACTGGGAACTAGATTATATCCTGCCAGAAGAAGATTCGATATACAAAGAAAAATATGATGCGGCGGAAAGCATATATGACTTGCGAAAGAAAATTCAATGTAACATTTGGAATAATGCACATTACGATAAATCAACACCAAAAATCGTTATACCTGATTTTTATGGCAACTACAATCAATGGTTAGCCTTCCGAGATCTCTACGCCGAGAGTGTACACAACAATCCTATACTTTCAAATGCGCAAAAGATGCATCATTTGAAAACCAAACTTAAGGGCGAAGCAGAAAAGTTGGTGCATCATCTTGGTATTAGCGCAGAAAACTATACTGCATGCTGGGAGATAATTACCCACCGGTATGATAACAACTCTCGGGTTGATGACAAAAAGACGGGAAACCACCCAAGCGACTTCGTCTGAGAGGTCAGACCTGAAGAAGCAAATTGCGAAGATGGTACGGCGCGACCTTCGGAGTTCCAACACACGCCTCATTGAAGAGGCGATAGAACGAAACCGAGGGTCTAAAGTATTCACTCAGCAGCTTGGCAGGAGCCACCTGACGAAGCTTAAAACGCACGACGGGAGGACCGTATTGTCAAAACCGGAGATCTCCGCCGAGATAGAGGATTTCTATGGCCGATTATATGCTGCACATGCCCCTCATTCCAGACGAGATGACCACGATTCCAGAGCTACCCTGATATGCCACTACACCGACGAACTGCCAGACATCAGTCAAGACGAGATCGTGTTAGCTCTGAGGCAGCTTAAAAATGGAAAAGCCCCCGGTGAGGACGGAGTAACATCAGAGCTTCTAAAAGCTGGAGGAGCCCCTGTTATACAGGAATTACAGAACCTCTTCAACGCCGTCCTTCACTGTGGGAGAACTCCAAAGGCGTGGAGCAGGAGTTTGGTGGTGCTCTTTTTTAAGAAGGGTGACAAAACCCTCCTTAAAAATTATAGACCCATCTCGCTCCTGAGCCATGTCTATAAGCTGTTCTCACGAGTGGTCACGAACCGTCTCGCCAGAAGACTCGACGAGTTTCAGCCGCCGGAACAGGCCGGGTTTCGCGGAGGATATGGCACCATAGACCACATTCACACAGTGAGGCAGATTATACAGAAGTCCGAGGAGTATAATCAGCCCCTGTGTCTGGCCTTTGTGGACTATGAGAAGGCCTTTGACTCTGTTGAAACCTGGGCTGTTCTGGAATCCCTACAGCGATGCCAAGTAGACTATCGTTATATCGAGGTGCTGAGATGTCTGTACGAAGCCGCCACCATGAGTGTCCAAGTACAGGGCCAGCAGTCTAAACCCATCCAATTGCGCAGAGGAGTGAGACAAGGGGATATTATATCCCCGAAATTGTTCACAAGTGCGTTGGAAGATATGTTTAAAAGTCTGGACTGGAAAGGAAAGGGCATTAACATAAGCGGCGACTACATCTCACACCTGCGATTCGCAGATGACATAGTCTTAATGGCGGAGTCGCTAGAGGAGCTGAACCGGATGCTGGATGGCCTAGCTGCAGCCTCGCGGCGTATCGGTCTTGGCATAAATTTGGATAAAACCAAAGTCATGATCAATGGCCACATTGATCCAGGACCGATCGTCGTACATGGTCACGCTCTCGAAATCGTTTCCGAATACACTTACCTCGGGCAGATTCTGCAGTTAGGTAAAAACAATTTCGAGAGGGAGGCCAGGAGAAGGATCCAGCTGGGCTGGGCAGCGTTTGGGAAACTACGCCGAGTCTTCTCGTCATCCATACCGCAATGCTTGAAAACGAAAGTTTTCAACCAGTGCGTGCTACCCGTCATGACCTACGGAGCCGAGACATGGACACTCGCGGTAGGGTTGGTCCACCAGTTCAAAGTCGCTCAGCGAGCTATGGAGAGAGCTATGCTCGGAGTTTCTCTGAAGGATAGGATTCGTAACGAATACATCCGACAGAGAACCAAAGTCATCGACATAGCCCAGAGACTTAGCAAGCTGAAGTGGCAGTGGGCTGGCCATATCGCGCGAAGAACAGACAACCGCTGGGGTAAGCGTGTTCTTGAGTGGAGACCGCGACTCGGCAAACGTAGTGTAGGACGCCCTCCGACCAGGTGGGATGACGATTTGCGAAAGACTGCAGGCAGATGCTGGATGCGGCAAGCTGAAGACAGGGCGCTATGGCGCTCTTTGGGTGAGGGCTATGTCCAGCAGTGGACTATTATAGCCTGATGATGATGATGATAACAAACGATTGCTGTTTACTTCTTATACGCTCATAAATCAACAAAACATCCAACAAGCGAGCGCCTCTAATATAAGGAATTTGCATGACGTCATATTGGAATGTCTTAACGGGCTCAAGAATATTGGATTAGATATTTCTAAGTCGGATCCCATTATTGTATACCTTATGGTTCAGAAGTTGGATAGCGTGACTTACAACGAATATATAAAGGATCTCAAAGAACCGAGACAATTTCCTGACTTAGGAGAATTTATGAAGTTCCTGGAATCCAAATTCATGGCACTGGAAGCCTTGCCAGGGAGCAATCAAAAATCGTCGTCTTTAATTAAACATCTGACGGTCGATAAACAACAGAAAAATACATATGAAGCACGCAACAATTATTATAATCAAAAATATAATAATGCACAGAAGTCATCGTACTTTAACAAGTCATATAAAACGCCACAAACCTTTTTCACGACAGCGAAAAACTGCACGATATGCAAAACAGACCATGTTTTGATGAATTGCGATAAATTTCTAGCTATGAATATAAACGCGCGTAAAGACATTATACGCGACCTACGTATTTGTAATAATTGTTTGTTTAGCCACGAAGATCAACAATGCTTTTCGAAAAAAACTTGTAAGTTGTGTAGCAAACCACATCATACACTTATGCATGAGGTTTAGAGTGAGCAAATCAGAAGTCAATCTACCCTATCGTCTAATTCTTCCCGAGCGGTGAACAATATATCGAACGAAGAAAAAGAAGTTTTGCTGACTACTGTAATTCTGGCTGTCAAAACAATAGACGGCAATTATATAAATTTAAGAGGTTTACTTGATCAAGGCTCACAAGTAAGTCTAATAACAGAAAACGCAGCACAGCGCCTCAGGTTACCGAGACGAAAAATGAGCGCCGTTGTGTCAGGTGTCGGGTCACTAAACGGCAGCTGTAGAGGGTTAATGCACTTAGAATGCAAGTCAATGCATTCAGACTATGTTTTCAATTTAGAACCTCTCATAATGAGAAAACTTATGAATAATTTACCAACTGTATCATTCTCTATTAAAAACTGGCACTACTTAGAAAACTTGAAACTAGCGGATCCACACTTTAACATTTCGAGTCCCGTTGACCTACTTTTAGGGGCAGATATTTACTCAGAACTCATTTTGAATGGTGTTATAAGGAGTGATAATAGTTACCCTATAGCACAACAAACGAGAGTGGGTTGGATTCTATGTGGAAACATGAAAACGTTTAATTGTTTCGTGACCGTCAACGACTTGAAAAGCATGTCGCGATTTTGGGAAACGGAGGAAGTTGCTGACACTGTCTCACCTACTAGTGAGGAACAATTTTGCGAAGAATTCTACAGTACGACTACTGAGAGAACAGGTGATGGGACATACGTGGTGCAAATGCCCATGAAACCGGATTGCGACACTATCGTAAAAGATACAAGAACTCAAGCACTCGCTCAGTTCTTACAGCTAGAAAGAAAATTACAGAAAAACAAAGAATTTTGTAATGAATACAAGCACTTTATGAACGAGTATATCTCTATGGGGCACATGAAACCCATAACTGCACGAAGGGGGACTAATGTCTACTTATCCCATCACGGCGTAATGAAAGCTGACTCTACTACAACGAAGCTAAGAGTAGTTTTCAATGCGTCGTACAAAACAAACAATAACAGCAGCCTCAATGATCGCATGTATGCCGGCCCTAATCTGCAAAAAGATATGCTCACGCTTTTATTAAATTGGAGGACTTACAGATACGGATTCACAGCCGATTTAGAAAAAATGTATCGTCATATCTGGCTAAACGAGAAACAGCAACATCTACAAACTATAATATGGAGATCATCCCCGACTGAACCTCAGCAAGATTGGCAATTATGCACTGTCACTTATGGCATGAAAAGTGCGCCTTATCTTGCAATGCGCACTCTGTATCAACTCGCAGAGGATGAGAAAAACAATCATAAAGAGGCTGCAGATGTACTATAAAATTATTTCTATATGGACGACTTAGTCTACGGTCAACACAGTATCGAGTCATCAAAAATGTTGGTTTCTCAACTCATTGAACTGTTGAAGACAGGGGGTTTTAACTTGAGGAAGTGGAAGAGTAATGAGCCGTTGATCTTAGAAGAGTTGAGAGATGATCAAAAAAGCAATACTAAGACTAACATCGAATTCAGTCCAGAACTTACATCAAACACAAAAATGTTGGGCATGAGATGGAATCAGGCTAGCGATACATTTAGTTACCATTGGAGCCTGCCAACGTATGTTATTGGGTGAAATAAGCAAAGTATACGATCCTCTGGGATTTCTTTCGCCTATAACAATGAAAGCGAAACTGTTGTTTCAAAAAATCTGGGTCGCTGAAATTCACTGGGATGAATGCCTACCGAACGCCTTACAAACAGAGTGGGCAACGCTGCGAAAGGATCTTCCACTGATAAAAAACGTATCTGTACCATGATGGCTACAAACCAGTGAAGACAACCTAGAGTTACATGGGTTCTGCGACGCTAGCGAGAAGGCTTACGCGTGCGTCGTCTACAGTCGCGTTTTACACTCCAATGGCACCTATATAACTACGATCATAGCAAAAACAAAGGTTGCACCGCTGAGCAAGAAGATAACATTGCCTAGAATGGAACTTTGTGGAGCTTTGTTACTTGCCAAGCTTATGGACAAAATAAAGCAAACACTTTCTAAAAAATATCTTAAAATACATTGCTGGAGCGACTCGATGGTGGTGCTAGCTTGGTTGCAAGGTGATGTAAACAGGTGGGCAAGATATGTGGCTAATAGAGTGGCACAAATAAATAGTATTATTCACGCGGAGCTTTGGCGGTACGTCAAGACAGAAGACAACCCTGCCGACTGCGCAACTCGAGGTCTCTCATCTTCGCAACTTATATCTTTCAAACTTTGGTGGGAGGGACCTGTGTGGTTAAAGAATAATATTACTCAAATCGATTATAACAATAAAATGACATACTTAACAAATAACGAATATAAACAAGAAAAATGCTTCGTAGGAACTTACAATCGCTGCGAAATTATAAATAAATTTCTTAATAAATATAGTTGCTATAATCGTGTAATCAAAGTGCTTGGCTGGATTGTACGATTTATAAACAAACAAAGCAATACAATGCAATCTAAAAATAACTTAGCCGACTGCAACAAAAGGAAGTTTTGTGTTTGACACTAGAAGAAATTACAAAAGCGAAGGAGATAGTGATCAAGGCGGTTCAAATAGAGTATTTTGGAGATGAAATTGAATGTTTAACCAGAAACAAAACCATACCAGCTAGAAGCAGCCTGCTGAAGTTAAGCCCATTTCTCGACGAGAAGGGGTTACTACGTGTGAAGGGACGACTAACTAATTCGACTTTACCGCCTGACTCTAAACGACCGATTATTCTGCCTGCGCAGGGAAGACTAACGGAACTTATTACCCAAAACGCCCACCGGGACACCCTTCACGGAGGAGCACGCCTCACCTTAGCATATATACGTCTTAAGTACTGGGTCATTGGCGGAAGCAGAACAGTGAAAAAGGAACTTCGGCAATGCGTTAGATGTCATCGGTTTAAGAGCAACAAGAACGTACAATTGACGGCAGATTTGCCGAAGGAACGCGTGACGCCAGCGAGAGCATTTGCTAATACCGGTGTCGATTTCACCGGCCATGTAGACGTAAAGATCAACAAAGGGAGAGGTGTAAAAACTTGCAAAGCTTATATCGCTGTGTTCATTTGCATGGTAACAAAGGCCGTGCACCTCGAATTGATCTCTGACCTCACAACACAAACTTTTATCGCCGCTTTCAAGAGGATGTGTGCACGCAGGGGTACACCGAAGCACGTATTCTCTGATAACGGCACTAACTTCGTGGGCGCTGCAAAACGGCTGTATGAAGATCTAGAACGACATAACACCTTTAAAACCTCAGAGTTCTTTGATGAAATGAGTAAGTTAGAAATCCAATGGCATTTCAACGCGCGATTGTGGCCAACAGCTGGAGGGTTATGGGAGGCTGCAGTGAAGTCCATGAAGTACCACTTACATCGAGTATTGGGCGAGCAGAAGCTTACATTCGAGCAATTTACTACACTATTGACACAAATAGAAGCTTGCTTGAACTCCCGCCCATTGTGCCCTCTCACAGAAGACGTAGAATATCTGGAATATCTGACTCCCGGTAATTTTCTCGTCGGCGGACCATTGTTGTCGTTACCTCACGAAGAAGAAAACTTTAACAAGCATGATCTAAGAAACAGATGGAGACTTATAGAGCAAATGAACATACATTTCTGGAATTGCTGGTCACAAGAATATTTACAACAGCTACAAGTACGAAATAAATGGCAGCAGTCAAAAGAAAACCTGGAAGAAGGAAGCCTAGTACTAGTAAAGGATGAACACTTACCTCCAGGCCGCTGGGCTCTCGGAAGAGTGATAGAATTACATCCGGGTACAGATGGCAGAGTACGAGTAGTAACGCTTAAAACCAAAAGAGGCAAACTCAAACGGCCTATCACCAAACTTTTACCATTACCGCTGCCTAGTAACTCAACCGCTACAGAAGAAACGAAAGAGAACAAGGAAAAACAACCTGAACCTAAGGGGCAGGACAATCCTGGAGAGGACATGGAGATGCATGAGATACGTCACTCGGTGCCACAGGCACCCCCCAGCGAAACAAGAATTGCGAACCAATAATTTTGAGGAACTATCGCAATGATATATATTTACTTGACTAATTCGATAATATTTTATTTTACATTTTAGCTATATGTTCTTTGCTTTGTACTGGATGCTCATCCCACTTTTTCCCTCGGGAGTATGTACGGTTAACGTACAGACATCGCGTAGGTATTGTGCTTACGCTGTAACCTACTTTCCGCGTTTACTTTAAAATACATTCAGTTGACTAAAAACTGTCATAACATTCGCCACGGATTAGCATCCATAATAACTAACTTGTACATTTATCCTAATCAACTTTTATTCTTATTAATCCGTGATTTACGTCAACTCACCCGTTATAACTTAACACACACCTTTGGGCGATGCAGACATATCCTCGCATACATTTTAGTAATTTCATCGACGGTACTATTAAAGGGGCTTTTAGGGCTACCTCTGGGTTAAGCGGATTAGCGGACGTTTGCAATAGGCTATCCGCATGGTCCACAACAAAAATGCAACGGACGGCCCGCAATACCTAACGTTTTTTATAAAAACAAATCTACGCGCAAGTTATCACCGAGTGTGTTCTATTGTATAAAAAAAGATGCCATGATTTTGACCTTTCTGAGACCCCGTCTATATCTATTGCGATTGCTATCGATCTAGTACTACTCAATGTCTACGCAAGCAAAATTATATGTGCGCGTGGGTCGAATTTAAAAAGTAACGTTCATAAAGAGTCAATTCGTGTTTCTAGACTATTAATGCCATTTTTGTTATTTAGGGTAAGCGACGTTGCTCATTGCATAACCTCACTCGGTGGAATTGAAGTTTAATTTGTTTGTGAGCAGGCGCAACAAAGAATACGAGCCGTATGACAGCGGGCGTGCTGTAGCGGCTGCCTATCGTTCAGGCGGAGTACGCTGGGCGCCGGGCGCCGAGCGCGTGCGTGCTGCGCGTGCGCCGCAGCACCGCGACCTGCGCGCGCGCGGTGGCCCGCACCGCGACCATCATACTAGGGTCAAGCTGTGTCTCACCAAGGTACGTGCTGGACTACCGATCATATACCTGCATGTCTTTCGGGGATACACAGGAGAGTACGAATCAGGCTCCTACCTCACCGACAAACCATGGCGTCGGCTACCATCTACCAGTCAGTTCTCTCAGTTTTCCCACAAAAACACGTGTACGACTGCTGTCTTAGCGGCCAGTTGGACACTAAGTGACTGTGACGCAGCTCGCTCGTGTACATTTGATTGGCGACGTCGCCAGCGCGCCAGAATATCTAGACTCCAAACAGAGAGTAGTTGGTCGAGGCTACGGTTCCAAATTGGCGACGTTGCCAAACCGTCGCCAAGTGAGTTAACTGCCATACGTTTCAATATGATATTTCCCTGTACCGTTAAAGTGAGCGATAATAAATGTTTAATGCGAACATAACAACACAAAAATTAAAGATGCCTCGGGATCGTACTTCACACTTGTGCGTAGCAGTCGAAACATCTTCCTAGTAGAAGACCATTGGACTGCCACGCAGAGAACTAGAGATCACTATCGCTGCCTTCAAAAACATTAAAGATTAATATTTTTTACTAGGTTAAATTCCAGTACGAGATATATCCTCCAGGCGGTATCCACGCGTCCCGGCAGACGCTGGCCATCAGCAAGATCGAAGTACTGGACCAGCTCGTGTGTAGTGACATCAACAAACTGCTCAGCCAATATAAGCTGAAGGATGAGCCGGAGAGGAAAAACGCACATATGGTACCATATTATTTAAATTATCATGAAAATAGAATTTACCCTAATAATTGAACTAACTAGTTCAACTATTAGCGTATTGTGTAATTGTAAACTTCTCTAGTATAATAACTTTTAAACGTTCGCGTTGCATGATATATATATATATATATATATATATATACATATATATACATATAATATATAACGGGTATTAACGCGATCATGCATAATGTTTACCTTTTTAGGCTTGACGTTTCGACCAGGTTACACCGGCCGTGGTGACAAGCTGACTGGTGCTGCGATGTCATGTCTCCGTTTGTGAGGCAGAAGAATTTTGATTCACCCTCACTTTTGGCATATTTTTGTTTGTCCATGTACCGTCACAAACTACTTCTCTAGTATAGATTGATAATATTATAAACCGCCAGGACTCCTAACGTTGTTTATTATCATTTATTACCTTCCAAAACGGAAATAAGTCAGACAATTATTTTTCACATAATAACCATCGAACTACTAACAAATAGGTACTGGACCTAGTACAAAATTTACGAGAAAGTGTACACGGTTGATGACAAATATCCGTAAAGACGCGAAACAGTGTAATTTAAACCCTACTTCTTACAGCATAATGCTCAATATTGCTTGCACTGTATTAAGATCTCATGCGTGTCAGCCCACACCAAACTAAGATCCTTCTTGCCAGGACGATAACGCGACCCGGTATTTATCCATTTGATTGATAACCGAATGTTGTTTTAGTTGATAGTAAAAGCGGTACACCTAAGGCCGGACCCGGCGCTTTCGGCCCAAGAGTGCTGTTTGAAAGTGTCGTTACTACCGCTATGGTTCAACCTCGATCAAGACACTCTAGCATTTCTTGTCGGATACTTCTCCAAACTTGGCACCGACGAGTCTAATGGTAAGTAAATTCTATAGTCCTTAGCTAATTTGTATTAAAGCGCGACCAGATATGAAGAAAATGTAGAACTAAACATTTGCAAAGGCGCTGACAATATAATTTGAAATTTGCACTAAGAATATTTCCTCTGTCGCGAGGACTTGATAAATGTAGTGAAAACTACGATTTCTTGTACAGAATGTTTCTTTATTCGATCAATACGAGAGTATTTATATTACAATATTAAGTATGTGTGAGCATACACATATACATGTGAACAGAAATATGTATGACTAAGTAAAATATTAAATAATTATTCAGCACAATTGAGTTACACAATTTAAGCCGTAAGTATTCTAAAATATTAAGGTGATATAGTACTTGTAATGCGTCTACAATAAACATTTAAATAACGGACACAATGAACACTCAGACTTCCAAGTCCAACAACGAATTCTACCCGGCGTAGTCGACTGACGAGGCGACCACTTAAACCACTACGCCGTCCATATCTACCAAGTTATATTTTATCCAAAATTACCAATTTTTCTTACAGATGAAGACTCTAAGAGCGTAGGCGGAGTATCGAGCGAGTCGAGCGGGTCTCGTCAGACGACGCCCACGCACCGGCCGCCCGTCATGAGCATCGCCAGTCACCTGCGCGACCCGCCGCCCACGCCCACCTCGCTCGGAGACGCAGACTCGCTCTCCCTCAACGACACTGGTCAGTAACAAATAAACCTATACTATATTGCCCATTATTCTTGGTTATCTATCCATTTGTATAACATTTTGAAACATAAATATATCATGGCACACTTTTGTTATATTTTTAAATTATATATTACTATTTTTCACCCGCGGCTTCGCTCGCGTAAATGTAGGTTAGGTTAGCTTACAGTTATTTTTTCTGGATGTAAGGTACCCAATGTCCTATCCTGTACCCCTGACAACGTGTATGCAAAATTTCATGTTGATAGGTTGAGTAGTTAAGGCGTGAAAGCGTAACAAACAAACAAACTCATTTTCGCATTTATAATATTAGTTAGGATTACAACTAGCCGCCTGGTGTGGACCAAGGGCCACCCCGCGGCAACCTAACGAATATATTTGTCGGGTTGTCACTACTATTACTCGCTTCGCAAGCAAGGTCGGGTAAGGGATCTTTGTAATAATAAATTTGATTGCTCGGATGTATGCAACAATATATGTATGTTACTTAGTTCGTAGGACAGCTTATAAGCGCGCTGCACGTATTCAGCCCTTATTTGCTATAACCAGATGTCGTACTAACGCGGGCCTACGAGCTCCGCTGCGACGCCTCACAAGCAATTATAATAAGTACTTTTTGGACTTAGACTTGTTTTCCATGTCACCTGGACAGTTTCGCAATCTTGCTTTAAAAACAACGAAAGAGTTGATACATCCATATTAAGCTCTTAATGTTCAAAATATTGTACTTAGTATAAACTATAAGAGCAGCGATAGCTCAGTGGGGAGGCTAATAGACTGCAATGCAGAGGGTCTCGGGTTCAAACCCACGTCGCGCACCTCTGACTTTAGGAAGTTATAATGACTTTTCGAAATTATGTGCGTATTGATTGACAATTATCGCCTGCTCCGTGCCTCGGAGAGCACGTTAAGCCGTCGGTCCCGGCTGCCATGAACATCTATGGCAGTCGTTATTGGGTGAGTGTCGACACAAAAGATCCCACTGGGTCGAAGTGTCGCCGGTCTGCACTGACTGGCCCCCACATAAGATAAGATAAGATAGTATAAACTATTGACTTTTATTTTCTTTTGTTTTATAGAAATTTCGTTTTTATAAACATTATTTTTACTATTCCTTTTATGATTTTATTTTATTTATGTGTTTAATCTAAGTAAGTCTGTACGGCTACTTACATACATTACCTTACTATGTATTCTGTGAATAACGTAGTCGATTACGCAGTTGTTAGTTTAAGATTACTTCATATACTATGTATTACCTATTGTGTAATTGTTTGTTGTTGTTAAAGAAAAAATAAAAATAAGGGGACCACACCAGATTTGCTGTATGCCAAAAACAATTATGGCATAGTATTATTATACCAAAGTAAAATATGCCAATATACATAGTTATGCCATGTATATTAGGGAAAAACATTATACGAAAAAAGGGGGTCCAATTTTTCTTACTTGTCTTCTTTGGTAAACAATCATATCAGTATCGCTCCATAATATTCGGAAGAATTACTGAACTATTAAATAGAGACGATAAAATAGGAGACTATTCTTGTACTAGTTTCACGTCTATATTCTCGAAGAAGTAGACAGAGTCGTATTGCAGCCACATTTCGCCAGGTATACTTTTAAGTGCCACCTAATAGGGACAAGCGTATTATCGGGTGTATCGGGCCACAGGGCTCCCCCGCACCTATACATCCATAGTATCACGCCTATACTATTGTATTTGTACTGTTTATACTATTATTTATACCATATGTGATATTTAGATTACAGCTCGATTTTGGGCAGGTCTTATTATGAAAATTGGCCCTCTGTAAATTTATCCCCAAATGTTCTATTAGATCTCTATTATGTCTACTTCATCACGCAATTTTCTTTACAACACATACAGTTGACATTCCAGTGATCCGCAATGACGAACCACTGATGGAGACGTATGAGGCTGAACGACTGGTCTCCGAGAACCTGATTCAACTGGAGGAAGACTTCAACAAACTGGGCATTCAGGAGAAGCCAGTGGCTAAGTTGCCAGTTGACACGGAGCCTGTTGATGACTCACCTATTTATTTCAGGTACCTATGTTACATTTATAGTAGGGTAGTTGCATCTGTTTAATTTTGTTCATTATTTTAATTTAAGCAGATAGCAATTAAAAGAAATCTTTTTGTGTAAAATTAGTTGCAAAGTAATATTTTAAATTTGGATATAATTAAAAGTGGAGATGTAGTGGGGATATCTTACTATCTCCCTCGCACAGATGAGCGGTTACGTCATAGTTTGTATCGTGCATCCTTCTTCCGTAATTTCACTATTACTACCAGATTTGAAATGCTTGCATCTTATTTATTTTAGAGTAGTTTTCAATAATCCTTTATATTAGAATTTGGGTAATGTAAATATTTATCTTAAATAATAAAAAATGTGAAACGACTACCCTATTATGTCAGAAATTTTAAGCATTAATAAGTTGAACTAAGCTATGAAAATCAAAGGGCCTTATTGGAGTT
Source organism: Catocala sponsa (assembly GCA_963564715.1). Classification (NCBI taxonomy): domain Eukaryota; kingdom Metazoa; phylum Arthropoda; class Insecta; order Lepidoptera; family Erebidae; genus Catocala; species Catocala sponsa. The sequence continues at coordinate 8,653,557 of OY751345.1, read as the reverse complement.
TATTATACATATTCCCTACTGTAAGGTAACCTTACAGTAGGGAATATGGGAACTAAGAAAATGAAATTTAAACAACTTACAACTTACAACCTTAGTCACTAAGGTTGTTTAAATTTCATTTTCTTAGTTCATAAAAGTGCATCGTGTATTTCAGACGCGTAGTTTTCTCCCCGGACGTGCCAATCCGGCTGGACTACGTGGGCAAACGCGTGGACCTGTCGGCCGGGCCAGTAGCCGGCCTGCTCATGGGGCTCGGACAACTCAACTGCTCCGAACTCACGCTTAAGAGGCTCGACTATAAGTACGTAACATTACCTTTCAGACACACAGCATTAATTGTTTGGACGGATAGATCAGCTTCAGCTACGCAACTATCAGTGCGGCAAATGTGGGTTTGATTTCCATACACTAAACAAAAAAATATGTTTGTTTTCGTCAATATATGTAAATTCTTCCGTTACACAGGTAACTTATCAATACGGTATTTAACATGAAAATCTAAATAATATAACTAATTCATCTTCTAACATTAAAGCAATGTTTCATGGTCTGCGGAGCAAGATGAACAGAGGAGGTACTGGCATATCATTAATTTAGCTGGAACTGTTTGTCTCAAAGCAGTGTTACCTAGTAAAAGACATGTGTTACGCCACGCCATTCCGCACTAGGCTGGCATGATGGACTATAGCTTAGGCCATAGCCCTTCTTACATTGAAAAGAGGCCCATCCCCAGAAACGGGACAGCTTATATTCAGGACTGATACTGTTTGTCAACTGTCAGCGATCGGTGGCAATCGTTAACAGATTACAGATGAGCATTAGCTAGACGGTACTATTATTAGTTCCGTTAGGCAATCGAAGTATGTGTTTGGTCCACAGGCTGGGCCTGCTAGGCCTGGAGAAGCTGATTCAATGGGCGCTGCATGAGTGGCTGTCAGACATCAAGCGTCATCAGCTGCCGGGACTACTCAGTGGAATTGGACCCATGCACTCGCTACTTCAACTCAGTAAGTTGTTGTATTCTATGCGTTTCGATTTCCTAGCATATGGCAAACAGACGTCGTTACTGTTGCCAATGGACACTTGCAACATCTGGCATGACACGCGCGTAACCGACCCTTCAAAAAATCATTTAGTAGCCACCAAATTATTATACTGCTACCAGAAATACATCTCCTTGAGTAATATGGAATCCTTATTCACCCCAGAATTGAAGATATTTTTCTACACCTTGATTTTCCCCACCTAAGTGTTGAAAGAATAGTTCCAATATCTTTTTCTAACAAGCTACTACCTACTACTATAAAAATAAAACATACTACATTGTGACGACTTCATATAACGAAAAACGGGTATTAACGCGACCATGCTCAGTATTTATCTACCGTTTTGGAAGGGTTGACGTGGCCGAAACAAAAATATTCGCATATATAGCATTTTCTTTTTTATTGACTTATCAATATCAGCACATTCTAGTCGATACTTAAACAGCACTAACAGGTGACGCAATTTTGATAGTGATGTAATGCGTTTGTATCGATGTCTAAATAATAAATAAATAATGTCATGAAATATTTAATGAAAATGGATACAGGTTCCGTGCACATTGATTATTTTCAGATATACATTATTGTCCTACAATATATCTACATCTATTACACGCTTTATATCAAGCGTCGCGAAAGCATAAAAGTGATTAATGTGATCAGTTGATCACTCCCTAATTTAATGTGTACCCAAATCTACCAATTTGCATCTATTATAACTTGCTTCTATTCCTTAGTAACCGGTATCCGCGACCTCGTCTGGCTACCGGTAGAGCAGTGGAGACGTGACGGTCGGCTGGTACACGGTCTTCGAAGAGGAGCCGCTTCCTTCACCGCCAGAACTGCTGTCGCGGCGCTTGACATCACCACCAGACTACTGCAGCTTATACAGGCAAGTCATTTTATAATATTGCGGGGTTGTAGTGTTTAGCGGAAGATAGAAAGGAAAGATAGTTCACAGTTCGGAGTTTATAGTTTATTACACCACACAATAGTTCACATTCAGATACACACGTAGAAGAAGCAGAGAATGAGATTGAGAAGGAGTACACAGTTCACAGTCTATATAGTAAGATGAGCAGAAGAATAAACGAGCGAAAGCGGATAGATTACAAGTTCGAGATTCACTATAATTACGATACTTTTAGCTATAATGCAGAGCTAAGTAGGCGTAGGCTCGGTAAGTGAGTAAGGAACCGACTGGCCGGCGACCGTGCTCTGGTATGCGGTAGGGCGTGTCACTCATGAAGCGCGTGTGAGTAAGACGGAGCATCTTGCGTCGCAGGCGCCGGCCGGTGGATTCACTACTAATATTAAATGTTGGTTTGTCAACATGTACAATACTTTTTATTAATTATTTAAGCAATGTTTATGGTTGAACTAAATTAACATAATAACAATAAATTCAACACAATAAATACAATTTACACGCTACAATATAATACATACATAGATTCACGCCTGTTTCCCAAAGGGGTAGGCAGAAACTACGGATTTACATTTGCTACGATCCTGACACACTTCTCTAAAATAAAATAATATAATATTCTATCACAGGCACACAACACCATCTAGCCCAAACTAAGCAGAGCTTATACTATGGGTACTAAACAATGGATAAACATACACATATACTTTTTTTTGTAAATACATACGTTATACATAGAAACACCCAGACCAAGACAAACATCCATGTTCATGCACACAAATGTTTGACTTGTGCGGGAATCGAACCCGCAACCTCAGGCGTGGCAGCCGGTTACACTAACCACTACGCCATCGAGGCCGACATATATTACCACCGAACCTTCAAGACGTTGTCATGCCTGAACGAAAAAAATATTCCTAGATTCCAATCGCAGCGGCATTCCATATACCAGATCGATACGTGAATTAAAAAAAAAATATCAGAATCGATCCAACCGTTTAGGAAGAGTTCAGTGACAACTATACGTACAGAAAAATGATATTATACATTTTATATTGAAATTTTGCAGTTTAGCTTTTTCCCCATTAATTCTAGTACTGTTCTTGCGACAAATAATCATTTTGTTATCTCAAGTATTTTTCTTACAGGCGACAGCAGAAACTGCGTTCGATATGTTGACCCCCGGGCCGACACTACAGCTACAGGACGCGTACGCGAGACGTGAACGTCGTCGTCGGCGGAGACACGACCCCGCACGACACCCCGCCGACATACGGGAGGGGGTCGCCAGCGCCTACCAAACTGTTAAGGAGGTGAGTTCCTAGACGTGTAAGAATATTGCCAAATTTTACACCCATGTTCGCTGATGAGAAAATGATGCTGAAATGATCCAATACAGTTGTCGTTATCATCTAACATTAGCTTGAGCTATTATGTCGTGCTATAATTGACGTGTGCGACGCGTACTAGTTGGCACGTGCGTGTGTGTGTGTGTGCGTGAGACTAACCCAGCCTGCGGCGCGTGCGCAGGGGTTCGCGGACACGGCGGCAACGATGGCGGCTGCGGCGCGCTGGCAACACGGCGTGGGAGTACTGCGCCACCTGCCGGGCGCGGCCGTGGCGCCGCTGGCGCTGGCGGCGGCGGGTGCAGCCGACGTGCTGGGTGGCGTGCGCGCGTCGCTGGCGCCGCACGCCGAGCGCGACCATGCGCACAAGTGGCGCGCGCACCCGCCGCGCGACCGCGACCGCGACCCCATCACCGGTAACTACTACACACATCTCAGTGGACTTACTGCGCCACCTGCCGGGCGCGCCCCACGTGCTACAAAACACACAGCCGGCGGCTCCAGCTGTTTGCGTGCCTCACTACTAGTAGTAAAAAATTACTTGCGGAACTGACGCATTTAAACTGCATTCAAATTATAGATGGCGCAATTTTTAGCCAAATCTCAAATAATTTAAAATTTTACAATATAATAATAATAATCTTTATTGATCAGAAAAAATAATATACATTACTAAAACAGATAAATCACTGGTCTCCACACTAGGATTCCCTGTGTCGTGGAGGCCAGTCTCTTTCATCGTGGTTCAAAAGATAATATAACATAAATGTACAATAAAGAAAAAGTTAAACAAAAACAAATATTGATCTTTTATGTATGTTTATCCATTGTCTAGTACCCATAGTACAAGCTCTGCTTAGTTTGGGCTAGATGGTGTTGTGTGTATGTGATAGAATATTATATTATTATATACAGGGTGTAAGGGACGGTGTACCGAAAACGTTGCACAATCGTTTGTCCATAAGTACACAACTGAATGGAAATGTCAATTCAAAAATGAAACGTACGATTAAAGTTTTATGCTAGTACATTGTAATTTACACTACGCAATGTATCGCTACCAATGCAATGTGTCCGTCCGCGCTATCGTATCGCGCTTCCCGCGCACCAACGCTACGCGCGCTCACATTATCTGACGGAGCCCGGATCACCTATTTTAGTGATCTACTACAATAATAATTTAAACGTTGTGACTAATAATCGGATTGTACAATTTTATTATTGTACTTACAAAAAATTTTAATAAATTGAATAACGTCTTATAAAATTAATCTTATACGCACATTTCGTTAATGACTATGGGTAAATTATCCAGTACTCGTTGATACGTACGAGAAATCACACGACTGTCCATAAGGTGACGAGCGTCAGGATACCGCTGGATGTAAATGCGAAGCGCCAACGAAGCATTGCCCTCGTGCCCCCCCGTATGCCATGAGCATTTGTCCATATTCACGTGCACTAAATGGCTGACTAATTATTTATTAGGTACAAACACAACTTTGTAGTTACACAAAAAAGTTATAAACAAAACAAAAACGTTAACAAAATGTTATGAACACAGTAAATAAACACAATTTAGTACATAAAATAGTTATAAACAAAATAAAAAACTTAACAAAATGCAACGAAAATAGTAAACACTCGCGAATACGAGAGATTACGTCAAGTACTTCCGATTCCTGACAGTAGCGCGACCGAACTAAAGAATTCAAAAATAAATTTCTTTTGCAGTTGTAGTCATATTAGATAGGGATGAGATACATCTATCTAATTAAATAAATCCATAGTCGATAACTCTCATAAAATATTTTTATGAGAGTTATCGGCTATCGATTAATTTTATACTTATACATAGTAATAAACTGTTTATGGCTAATTCTATTAACAAATTTTTGTTAGTTTTGTATTTTAACAGTTAAGTAAAGATTTACTAGATTACATTACATTGTATGAATCGCTGTGTACAAAAAGCTTTGTTTTAAAACAATTAGATGGTCTTTTACATTAATTATTATTAAAAGTGATTAAATAAACTCATACATGTACATTTACGATACGAAATATCAAAACAATTAATATTTTTTTACATTTAAAATGCAAATGGGTATTGTAAAGTGATAGTAGTATAACATTTAATTACAGGCTACTTTAATCATTACAATCTTTTCAATCTACGTGGCTAATTTAATAATAAATAGTGCTAACACGTTCATGTAACCTTTACTTTTAAAAGGAAAACAACTATTTTATTTATTAACCTATCCCTCTTTATTTAATACACTTTTTTCGATATCGATCATTGATCATAGATCTTCCCTAGTTCAGTGGTAGTAGGTACGATGCGGGCGGGTTTTTACACAGCACACTATTGCCGGTGCGTAAAAAAACTTTTTTGCGTTGGTCATTGCCTTGTCCGCGCAAGATCAGCTGATTGGTTCAACTGTGTTTATTTTGTATGTTTGGATTACATAGCTGTTTTTCGGTATTATGTAGTTTTTATTGATATTATCTAGTATAATGGGTCGTTTACTCATTATGTTATCATAATCAGTTAGAAAAATGTGAAATTTTGAAAGAAAATTCGATAATTTTCCGGTGGAAAATTCCTACGTTTTCCAACTCAGAATGATGGTCCGAAGCTAGTATTTCAGTTTTCGGTGAACCGTCACTTACACCCTGTATATTATATCTGATATTTTGAGATGAAGTTAACTTATATAAGTTAACTTCATGTGTGGCTTAAAAGATCATAATATCAACTCGGTTCTGTTACATACAACATTAGTTTGAATTTTGGTTATACTCATTCACAATGTATTTTTAAGAGATTGGCCCCTGATGTCAAAGTTTAGGGTCATTTTAATCAAATTATTTACTCTACTCCATAAATATACCAAACAAATCAATATACTAACATTTCCTTTTTGTTTCAGATTCTATAGACTAGAAGAAAGCCGTATATCAATCTTAGTACGATGATCTCCCCCAACTTACTTAGGCTCGTACACGATACCGAGGTGGCACCGGTACTGGAACACTGCTTACTGCTAAACGAGAACCTAACACAAGCGGTACAAGAGGACCTTTTCCCAAAACACTATACATGTCTGTGCATGCAGTGTTTTGGTGTACACTGTGTAAGATTAACGGTAATGTATGCAAAATCAAACTATGAGTTTTGTTTCGTAGAAACCGCGCTCTGGCTTAAATACTCAATAAGAAATCCGATATCGGTGTACCTTCGGCTCGTTTACTTTTAGCCTTTCTCTTGTGTACGTGTATTTACTAATAGGGCGGATTGCACTTGCTTATTAAACAAAATACACTTTTTTGCCTTCATTTCATCGAACGCTGATTTGTTTAAAAATAATATTATGTACACATGTGTACATAATATTTGCGTAGTACATATCTAAATACTTGTTCACTATATTAATATATAGTAAATGTACATATCGATCTTTGTCACAAGCCTATGTAAACTTTTATCATAGTGCTATTCGCCCGCAAAACTTTGCTCAGTTCAACACGAGGCTCATCCATCGACTGCCACTGAATGTTCACAGTTCGTTCATGAAAATACTGTTTCAAACATTGTTTTTATTGTATAGCTTATAAGACGTGTGATATATGAGGAAGCGGCTTTTATGAACGGATACTTGCCCCATTGGACTTAATGTAAAATTCTATGACACACGATATTTTTATACTAGAACGCTTCTCCATAGTGTGTGCGTCGAGTCAGGAACACGTGACCGATAACAACCACGCGTAGTGATCATAAAATGTGATGTATTTTTATACAATATTACAAATTACATAATCGAGGTACAAACGTTTCTCGTTTCGATATTAAATTATTTTTTATATTTTGGCAAGATCATGTTGCAATATGAAGGAGCGTAAGTTACGTAACTCATTGTAATCTTATGATAGTTTGTAGAATTAGTTAAATACTGTATTGATTTTAATGTGATTTCAAGTGCAGGGACATTTATTATTAATTTCTTTTTTATGATATATATTTCTAGTATTAATGACGATGTAAAACATCGAGCATTTGAAAATAATTATAGCTGCACTCGAGATCACACCTTTTAAATTATAATTCGCAACAGCAGTCAGCGAATAGTTGCATCAGTGAAATGTTAGCATCATCCTCATTCATGTTTTCTGTGTCAAAATCATTTAAAAACATTTGTAAACTTAAATGTGTGTACATACACAGAACGAATGTCGTTCTGTCCACTACCTTAATCTGAGGCTAAAATAGTTGTACCCGCTAATGCAACTATAGTCGCCGGAGTGAAATAAATACTATATACATTATAAAGTTAGTATAAACGCTGTAAGACTGTGGTGCTTGAGTTGAACAGTCTAGCATTTTAGAGCATTTAGCGGCTCCTTTAGGCTTTAAACGTTCATGTATATATGTACGTAATCGGACGGACTTCGGGTGCCATGACAGAAAGTTATAAATATTATAAGGTTCTCGCTTTATTACGCCAATACGCGTTGGCATCTGTACATAGATTTATTTACATCTTCTTGGAATTTTATTGTAATTAATTGAATTGGGATTTCGTTATTTTTAACACGTCCATTATCATTAAAAGTACTGGTTAACTGAATTTTGTTTTAAATATAGGTATCGCATAAAAGACAACAGTTTTAGCAATGGTATCGTCGAATCGGGGTATTGAGACGCCTACCCGCGCGAATGAATACATATAATAATTATATTATGATGGTATGAACATTTTGACACTACCATATTTTACGCAAAGAAGAAAGCAAATTTTTCAATATTTAATAGACTAGTAAGACTATTCCATTATTGTTTTTATTCAAACAAAGAATAATCCTTTTGATAATTTGAAATCAATAAATAAATAATTGCAAAAGTTGTTTTATTTTATTTATTTACTAATTACTAACAATTATAAATATACGTATTTCTAAGCTTCTTGTTCCTTTTTCTCTGGATATTTGTCTGTGAGGAAACTCTTGACCTCTCCATACTCGACCTTCAGGTTAAGTCGAATCTTTTCATGGTTCCGGTGCTTCTCGTATTTCTTTAAATAAATCTTGTAGTGTGGCATTGTTTCGTAGAAGCGCGGGAACTTCTTCTTCTTCAAAATTACTCTTTCATTCATGACATACTGTGTAAAGTCTAAGGTTTCATCCTTAGCTATTTGATCCTTAGACCTGATTTCTGTTGGACTGGCAATTACTTTCGGGAAATACGAGTTTTCTGCTTTGTACTCAACTAAATGGAGTTTCTTCTCTTCAGCCAGTTGTTGGGGAGTTCTCTGTACAAAAAATATAAATATTTTAATGGAGTGATATCTATGGAATTAAGTGGTAATTCTGTTCAATTTGATGGAGTAAATTGCGGCGTGGTTATCAAATAATTAATTTATTTGTGGATTACACAATTTTTTGTCCCGTGTGGGGATCGAACCCCAACACTCGTCGCAGTGACAGCGGCAGTGGCGAGGCGACCACCTAAACTACTACGCCATCTGTCCGCCGGGTGGTCAGACGTTTCGTAGAAGGGAGGGAGAGTGGCCCGACACATAGGCGACGCATTACTATATGCAATAGGAACATAATCAGTGCGGCCAAATCACGGTTAAAAATTTCCCCTTCCAAAGGCGAAATAGCACGATGCGTAATGCTGGGAAAAATTTTTACTCACAATCTGGCGGCACTGGGCATAGTAAAGTTATTTTACGTAAATATACGAAAAGCAGCTGTTGATGTAAGATGAATAAAAGTTTACGGCGGCGCTCATACGCCAAAACTATAGATTTTACAAAAACAGTTTTGTTACATAAATTGTAGGAAATTTGTCTTTAGTTTAATTTTGTATAAGATCTTTTTATAGTAAAATGAGTTGGAAATGAGATATTGTCAAAAAACTGCTATCAGGCGCCATTTTTCCAATATGGCGGCGCGAGCGACAGAGATACGAGGTGGCAAAGTTGAAATTCGGAAAGAGAACATCGAAATCTATAATACTACCAATTTTCAAAACTCCCGGAAAACTTTCCAGGTAAAACTACCAAATGACTGTACTAATACAACAGGAAATGTATTATATAAAGTTAACATAAGAATCCAATAACATCGCCTAATCTTGGTATTGGAAGTAGTATTGACTATCTATAATTAACACAGTTATACAATATTCATGTTATTTAGAATCTTACCTGTTGCAAAAGACCAATGAAGAATGCCTTGACAATGTGTTGCAAATTGGTGGAGCCCTCTACTTTAGCACGCAAGTCCTTAATACCAATAGCTTGACAAATCTCCTTGATAGCCCGGTGGCATACTAGACCAAAGCCTTTATTCTTTTTCTGTACAAATATTTTAGTACTTCCAAAAGCCGTGTAGAAATCGTGATTAACTGAAAAGTGGGAGGGAAAAATGAATGGAATTCGATATTACATTTTAGCAATAATAAACATATCTAAATGTAACTAATATTTTAAAGACAAATTCCACTCTATAAATAATTCCTGTGGCAAATAAATAATCAAATAACTACTTTACAAGTATTCAACCAGACTCAGAACAACTATTTGTAGAACACACATATTATATTTGTTCTGTCTTGTGTTGGAGTCGAAACCAAAACACTAAGCGCAGCAGCAGTGGCAAGGCGACCACTTAAACCACTCAAAAAGAAATTATTTTATTCATAAACATTTAATTTAATGTATTTTGGCACATATCTATATTAATTTATAAATTTTGTAATTTTGAAACATAATTCAAAATCGAATTAATTAAGTACGCATGCTGTCCTCCACTACTGGATGAAATATTCCTACTAACACAGTCCATGTATTTAACCGGCAAAGTTCCCAAAGACTGGGTTGGGTTTAGAAACGTGCCTATTCGTTGGGCAGAATCTAAGGGTAGTACGTGATACTAGAGTTTTCTGAGCCACAAGCAGTAATTTTTTCTTGCCGGACACCACTCATTTTTAAAAAATATAAGAAATTCATATTGCGTTTTTTGAGGTTATGAATAAGTCATTTACACATAATTACGTTCCTTTGGCAGAATCTAAGGGTAGTACGTGATACTAGAGAGTTTTCTGAGCCACAAGCAGTAATTTTTTCTTGCCTGAGATCACTCATTTAAAAAAAAAATAAGAAATTCATATTGCGTTTTTTGAGGTTATGAATAAGTCATTTACACAGAATTACGTTCCTTTCTACTTAGGGAAGTAGAAGGATGCAATTCAGTGTCAAAATGATTATAAATTAAAGTTATTATTATAGATATTTATTCCAAAGTCATATTTTTATTTAATATTTCGGTGAAAGTGATTAAGAGAAATAATAAAAAATAATTGACATTTTTGTAAAATAAAAATGTGCCTCTAAATTCGGAAAAAGGAAATACAATAAAGGTAAATATTAAAATCTGTGACAGACCCGAATTAGTTTACCCCGACTTCACGTGGTACTTTTTGCCCTACCCCTAGAGTGTTTTTTAAAGCCCGGAGGCACGGAAGGGGTGCAGCCTCTGCCCGCAGTAACAAAGCATAGGCACAAGCGAGCCTAAGCGGCCGAGGCTGCTTAGGTGAGCGCATGGGCCAGTGCTTTGTTACGCTAGGGCGAAGAGGCTGCACATCCTGCAGTGCCGGAGAAGATGCATTCTCAAGATATTGTATAATATAGACTTATCATAGATTTTTGAGTTATTTATCAATATATGACTTAATAAAATTTTAAAAATAAAAGTCCATTTTTCTCGGTAATTATAGGGCTCCGGCGGAAGGGGGAGGCGAGGATTAGTTACCCTTCCCCCTCCCCACCCTGCCACCGCCACCGTTACCCCCTATCGAATAGGCACGTTTCTAAACTTTTACCCAAAGACTTTCAAATCAATAAAATAGTCATGTTACTGAAAAATTAAATACCTACACTAAAATGTGAAGAGTACAGAACGCTTTCTCTTATATCGCATACATAAAAAATTTTACTTAAAATATTACAGCTGAGAATAAGGGGAAAATCAGAGGAATGTACAGGTGAAGATCAGTCCATACTGATCTTCACCTATACATTCCTCTGATTTTACCCATGTTTAGGCAAGGTAAAGGAACCAGGGAGGCAATATTAGCCTTAAAATTAGTTACTAATAGAAGATTAGAACTAGGCCTAAGCACACACATCGCCTTTGTTGATGGGTTAGGCTTTTGAGAAAGTTAATTGGAAGAAATTGATGAAAGTCTTGAAGAATACTGGATTACAGGGATAGGAAGACAATTTTTGAATTTTACAAGGATCAGGAGGCTGTGATAATAGGAGAAGAAAGGGAAAGAGCAAAGATCAGACAAGGCGTTAGGCAGGGATGTCCGCTGTCCCCAATGATTTTTAACATTTTCATAGAGTGCGCAATAAAGGAAATTATAGAAGAAGAACAAGGGGGAGTAAAGATTAATGGGCAAAATATACATTTTATAAGATACGCAGATGACATAGCTGCTTTAGCAGAAAGTAGAGAACAGCTAGAATTTTACTAAATCAAATGGACGAGGCTTTTTTACAAATTGGATTAAAATAAATAGTTCTAAAACCAAAACAATGATCATATCTAAATTGCCTTCTATCAATATTGAACCCATAAAACTAAACAACTTTCAAATAGCCAATGTTAATAAGTTCAGATACCTGGGAACATTAATAACCAGTGACTCCAGATGCACTCCAGATTTAATGGTAAGAATAGGAATGGCGAAAGGAGAATTTAACTCCAAAAAACAGTTACTTATGATCAAAAATATTTCAACTAAGACCAAGAAACGATTCATTAAAACCTATATCTGGAGTATAGCACTGTATGGCTCAGATACATGGACATTGACACAAAGAGACAGAGAGAGGTTAGAAGCATTTGAAATGTGGTGTGGGCGCATAGGATGGAAAGAATAAGTTGGACTGAAAGTAAAACAAATGAGGAAGTTCTAAATATGGTAAAGGAAAAGAGACATATTCTAAAAACAATAGAGAACAGAAGAGGGAAAATGTTGGACCACTTGATACAAAATGACACTTTTATAAGAAACATCTTGGAAGGAAAAATAGAAAGCCGAAGGGGAAGAGGATGGCCAAGGAGGATGTTCATAGATCAAGTGAAAGAAAAGGTAAAAGTTATGTCGTATCTAGAAGTCAAACCACTGGCTGAAGATAGGACATTATGGAAGAGACTCCACCGACAAGAGCTTGGCTCTTAAATTGAAGAAGTTTAAAATCAATGACTAATCTAATAAAGTACATTTTCATAACCACAAACATGTACAAAATGCTTACTTGTGTGACCATCATATATGTCAAAGTGCATCAGTTTCTGTCCCGACCTGTTCTTTGCTTTCCTCAGAGCTGCTGGTGCTTCCTTCGCTGTACCTAATCCAAAGCCAGCCAGTCCTTGCCCATTTCCTGTGACCACCTTAAACAAACAATTAAAGCACATGTATTTAACTGCACCAACCATGTATATTGTCTTAGATACTGAACTGATAAGAAAAATTTATCCTTAAAAAACAAGGGTTCGTCTTGACTACTAAAAATCTTGATCTAACAATAATAACTTAAATTAAAAAATAAATATTAACTATTTGCACATCTATAAAATTATGAACTTTAACTAACACACTCCTCTGTGCATGCAATATGCTTAAAAAGGCAAGCAAGTTTTTACTTTACATATAAATTAGATGACAGTATTGATACCAAAAATATTCTTACCATAACCTGATAATTTCTAGTGCGTCCAAGACTTCCCTTCATGATGAGCAGTGATCTAAGCTGCAATACTTTGGTGTCAAAGCCCACAAACTCATCTATAAATATGAACAGTATTATTAATAATTTTTTAACATCCATAGCATACAAACTGTACGGGCAAATATGATGAATGGTCCATACACCAAGGATGATGAAATGATAGAGATAAGTTAACTTGTTATAACTTTTATTATCTCTACCAAAGTAATGTTAAAATATAATACTATTTAATACTATATTATATGATATGTGTTATGGTCAATGACACACTTGCTAGGTCAACCGAATGAGTACAATTTGTTCCGTACTAAATTGATTATATATAATTATGTCTAAAGTAAACAAATAGCAGGTGTCGGCATAATGCTGACACCGCGATGTCTGGGTGATTTGCCCGTACACAAACAATATAACTTCATCAATACCAAAATAATCAAGAAAGTATTGTGCAAAATTGTTGTCCTACTACTGTTCTAGAGCTCAGGTGGCATAAGTAGCCAAACTCCTTGCATGTCATTCACTTACAACAATAGCCCAATTATGAGGCTAAGGTGGATAACAAATGTACAAATAACAACTAACCTTCACCAACTGGATCAGGAGGTCCCAAGCTTCGTCCAGGCATTTTAGAGCCAGACCAACCTCTCTCTATTGGACTTAATTTGAGACGTCTAAACTTTGTCATTGAGTCTCGGATTTTAACCAACTTCTCTAATCTGAAATATTTTTTTTTTAATTAGAGTACTGAGATATTATTAAAAACATTTCTTTTTAATCATAATTAGTTACAAATTAATAATATTCTTGTTAATGCATTAGTTTGGCTAAGCACTTCACTTCTCTCGAGTGTAAGATCCTTGATTATTGGGCTATACTTATAACTTCAATTTAGTCTTAAGAACAAATAGTTCATTTGTTTTTAAAAGGTCCCAAGACCACAATGTACTATATTATAATATGTCTATAGCAGAACAGCAGACTTATGACATATATATTGTTATCAAATCAAATGTTAGCATAAGTATTTCTCATGACATTATGCGAAGCAAGAAGCCGTTAAGATTATACTTAGATAAAATTGTAAGATATAATGTAAATGAAGAAGAATGAGTTATTGAATTAAACCATAACATAGATATTTTATCCCACCTCTCTGGGTCATCAGGTAACTGTTGCTGTTTAAGCAATTCTCTGCCTCTGATCACAGGCGCAGATAGACCAGGCCATAGCATATTGATCTTTCCTACACCAATGATTTGACCGCGATTCAAGTCACGGATACGAATGCGCCCCGCTCCTTTGCCACGACCCTTCTTAGCACCAGCATTACTCACAGATGTTACAGACTTCCACAGCTTTTCAGCAGGTACTAAAACATGACATAACATTGAATCATGTCGTAGAGCCCGAAAGAAAACACGACATATTTGAAAACATTCATTCATTTTCATTACGATTCTTTACTTTAATAATGTCTTTGCTTTCATAGTTTACTTACATTTATTAAAGAAGTTAACACAGGCAATAGAAGTGGTGCTAAAATTTGTTTTGAGGTTAGGTGTTACATTGTTTTGTCTCAAAAGAATGTTTATTGGTCTACTAAGAATGTTGCCCAAATTTAATATTTTCGTAGCCATTTAAATAATTAAAACAGAGACTTAGCTCTGTACTACCCCTTTATTATTATTTATAATTAAATAATGTGCAACGGAGTTTAATTTATATTCATTTTGATACCTTATTTTAAATGAAAATGTCAATCTGAAGTTGACATTGTTGACAATTGACATTGTATGTAACTAGTGTAGTCCATACGTTGGATGTCAACCGGAAAAAAACTTATTCTTCACAATTTTAATTTTCGGTCTTTTGCTTATATTTCTCGTATATACTATGTGTACATACATATTATGTTAATGCATAAAGTGTCGGGTTCAATTTCCAGATCGTGCAATATTGTATTCGGTTTTCATGTGGAGAAATTCGCAGTAACAATAAGAAATCTGAAAATATAATATTTTTACTGCGATTTATAGAAGACGACACTGTGAGACGGCCGTGGACACGCTTCCTATAATGTATTTCTCCCTATGGTATTTATAACAGTAGAGTAAATGTGGAATCTACTGCTTCCGGGATTTTAAGGACGTGTGCAATGACTCGGCAAACGTAGTGTAGGACGCCCTCCGACCAGGTGGGATGACGATTTGCGAAAGACTGCAGGCAGATGCTGGATGCGGCAAACTGAAGACAGGGCGCTATGGCGCTCTTTGGGGGAGGGCTATGTCCAGCAGTGGACTATCATAGCCTGATGATGATGATGATGATGATGTGCAATGAGCATAGGGTCATGCAGTCATGCCCGTTTACAAACCCTATTCTACTGAATGTAAAAAACAGAACACTTTCCATGGGAGTAAAATAAATAAACGTTTATCTTTCTGCAAAATCAACCTGATAAAAACATATTACTTTATTTTTTGCCACATACAATCGTCTTAGCTTGTCAGTAATCATTTTCTCGAATGTAAATAATTGTTAATATTTAAACAGTTCATAAAATACTTTTTATTCCTAGTAAAATTTTAGGCAATCTCTAAATCGGAACACACCAATATTATTTGACAGTTCATTTACGTGGCTGACTATCCCACTGCCACTTTTGTTTGTCTCCGATGTATTACAGAATTTCTCTGTAATTTCAGTATATTTTACTTAAAACGTGTAGCATAAATTAGAACTTCTTATAAAGTTTTAATAACATCACAATGGGTCTGTGTAAATGCCCAAAGAGGCGGGTTACTAATCAATTTTGTTTCGAACACAGAGTTAATGTTTGTGAATATTGTATGGTGACGAATCACCCTAAGGTTTGTTTATTAATCGATAACTAACCGTGTACGTATACTATGTATTGAAATTGTAATTAATGAGGCATGATTTTATGTTTCAGTGTATAATACAGTCTTATCTTCAATGGTTACAAGATAGTGATTACAACCCCATATGTGAGATCTGCACAAAAAGTCTCAGCGAGGGCGAATGTATCCGTCTTACTTGTTATCGTAAGTATCGACAGATAATATACTACAGTAATTAACAAACCATGTTTCTGATATATAATTAAGTAGATTAAAAAATACTTAGGCTACAGAAGTAATATATTTAAAATTAATAGATTTATTAATTTAAAAATAGAATATTCACCAATTAAAACTGCTTTAAATTTAAAGTGACATTACAATTTATTAGATATACCAATTCATATCTATTATTGTAATGTCACCTAATAACACCAATGTGTTATTAAGTGACTAAACCAATGTATAAGGAGTAAACAAAACCAATTGCATTTCAGATGTGTTCCACTGGACGTGTGCAGAGGCTCGGTACAGGGCTCTACCTCGCACAACTGCACCGGCTGGCTACCAGTGTCCATCATGTGCCACACCGGTATTCCCACCACCCAACTTAGTCTCCCCGGTGGCTGAAGAACTCAGAGAAAAATTGGCTGGAGTTAATTGGGCAAGAGCTGGGTTAGGATTGCCCTTGGTAAGTGATACTTGATTGTAACTAAAAATATTATAATAATGTGCTTGTCCACACATTGTGTAACTAAATTAAAATATATTATAATCTGTTCTCCTACTCTTAATGGAAAACTGTTTATCACAGAGATTTTGTATATTAGTTCATAGCTATACATTATAGCATTAATTATTAGTATTCATATTATTCATTCATTGAATCTATATTAATTTTATTATAGTATTTTATCCTAACCAATACTGTTGTTTCTGTATTGTAGGGCTTGCTTTCTTAAACACATGAACTCAATACATTACAAATTTTAGATACCAAACAAAGAAAAGTGATTTAGAGAGTCAGACACATTGCCATAAGCTTATGATAAAGAGTTCATACCTCTATATTTTCAGAGGTGTACTTCATTACACCCACATTTGATCAGAAAATGTCAGCTTCACAGATAAAGTCAGGCAGGTAGGGACTATGTTGCTAATGAGATATTCATAACAGAATACTAAATATGATATGTCTAGACTTAGAGAAACCATACAAATGGACAGCAATGATGGCACAGGATCAATGTATACTAATATTATAAATCTGAAGAATTTGTTTGTTTGGTTGAATGCACTAATCTCTGGAACCACTACTTCGAATTGATAAAGTATTTTTGTTGGATAGTTTATTTATCGTGGAAGGTTATACATTATATGTGTGTATTCGCTGTGTCCCCACAGACTATATAACAACACATGACGACCTACGGTTCAGTAATCATAAACGTGGGTGAAACCACAGGCACATCTAGTGAGATAATATAAACATATTTTTTACAGCAAATCTTATATTAACTTACTTCATGGGATTCTTTGGTACTTTCATATATGGCAACTTGTATAAATTTCCTTGCATTTTTTATTATTTTCGTCTTGAGAAAAATATGCAGAAATTTTAAAATGTCATACATTTACGTAGTATAATAATATACACAGACCTAATTTAATTCCTTCCTTCCTATCACCTTACTTTTAAAGTCCCAGAGATCAAACTAACCTAGAATAACTGATAAGCAGCAATATATTTAATATTTGTTACAATTTGTACTCCACAATTATTTTTACATTATCTCTATATTCTTACAGTATATTAAAAATTTAAACTTAAGTTTGGCATAAGATGATCATATTTATGTTTTATATAAAGAAGGGCATCTTAGAGTTGAGAGAGTTCTACATGTTTAATCTAAGGCAGTGTATGCAAAAATATTATATTAAAATAATTCAAATTTGTCTACTTGTATTAGTCATCCTGATTCATGTTATAAAATGAAATAAATACCTTATTTTTCTAAATTAGCAGCTTTTACTAGCTGCATTGAAATAGGCACTTGTTCCATATTGTTAACTATTATACAGTTCAATGTGTAACACTTGTGTAAATATAAAATAAGTTTTCATGTTAAAATTATATTATTTCCAGCTGTCGGAGGACCAAGACATGAAAGGTGCTGTTGGACGCCGCAGCCAGTCGCCCATAGACCATTCTCCCTACTATACAAACAATGTAGACAGCCAACGAGGCACTCCTGTTGGTGCAAGTGATGACGAGTCCACAAGTCGCTCTGCTAATGGCACTCCACATTCCATTGTTCAAATGTCTGATGAACCTGTCAATATCTATGACAATACTTCCATTAAGCGGACTGACAGTTTACAAGGTATTTTGTTTTATAATAATATAATTATTTATTATTGCTGGGCTTGAACCATATTTCAAAATTAGTAATAGCCTACTATACTGACTAAACAAACTACAAAATGTTTTAGAGCACTTTGAAGCATGTTTCATTATAAAGTTTTTCTTTATTCAACTAAACCATTGCTCCTGTTATTTTATTTGAATGAAATATTGTTTTAAGTAGAGAAATATGTTTGTGATTTTTTATTTCTCAAGTGTTTGAAAATTTTATTTGCATCATACATTCATCAATACATTCCATAGCCACAAACATTATTATTTCATATTTTAGGTGGTCAAGCTCCAAGAAAAAGCTTCAAATCTAATGACCCACCGAAACTGACGACAAACTTCGATCATGATGAAAATAAGTACAAACAGAAGTCAACATTTGCTTGGATCAGCAGGTGGTGGAAGTAAGTTTCAGTTTATTAGAACAAAATGTGTTTTTATGAATTTGTTTAAGTATATTATGAAAGAGGTTGTGATTGGTATTCTGACATAACTTTCTTGTTTTTTTACAGGAATTCACTCCCATCTTCCAGAGTGCGAAGAGCCGGAGGAATCTACAGGCGCTACTGGATCATGCTGTTTGTTGCCTTAACAGTGCTGATAGTCCTTGTACTGCTCAGTCGCAGGGGTGTAGATGACGAAAATCCGTTTGGATTTATACAAGATGATGACAAGAGAATACTTCAGAAAAACTAAACCATTATTTATTTACAAATCAAGCAATTTAAAAGTGATATATAAACCTATTAGCATTGTATTATAATATTATTATTTTTTTTGAATAATGTGTTAAATTAATAATTCCTTAATTTAAAATATAAGATGTTAAATAAAGTTTGAAACTCACACTTCATTGTTTTTATTATAAGTTAACAAACATGGTGTAAATACAAGATAAATATTTTAGAAAAGCGATCTTGAAAGCTTGGTTTAATAATTCAAAAGCTTACATAATCTTTGTGCATGTTTCAACTGGTTTGTTTAAGAACATTACAGAGAATATATCATTGTAGAAATTAGGGTAGTACTCGCAGGCTCGGCGACAGTCTGGCATCCAATTCATCTCAAGCAAAATGGGTTGAATGACCTTTTCTTTTTTGGAATCTCTCCAACTCAGCATAATATCGGCTGCATACAGTGATTTAGATTGTGGACTTTTTGCTATGCCTCGAGGAGGATCCTTGGCAGTTGCTGCAGTGAACAACTCTGATACCATCTTGAATATTGATTTTTCTATTTCTTCCCAGTCATAATTGGCAAACTGCCTTGACCACGCCTCTTTGAACTCTGCACATAACATTTTGAAAAGAGGGGCACCTTCTGCATAATTCATTACAGTAAAATGTTTTTCATATTCTTCAAATTCATCTAGAGAAAATGGTTTATTAGCAAACCTGAGGAAGAAATTGTTATAAATGTATACCTCTGTTGGGTTCACAGATGTTAACATAATGACAAAGCGAATATCAAACTTTACTTGTCCTACTTCAGGACGCTCAAACAGTACAGGTTTATCAATATACTTCTGTGCAATTTTAGGGCCAGTTAGAGGCAACCGACATAGGAAATCCAAGTTGTCACTAATATAGGTGTCCAGCCCTCTAGCAAGATTGTATGGTTTACAGATCCAATGATTATCTAATCCAGCCTTCTTCCTCTTCATATAATATGCTACTAACTTAGGTAGCTCAGTTTTCATATTAAATGTAGTGGGCAACCAAGCAGGACTTGTCTCTAGAGAGTCATTATCATTGTTATATTTGTCTGAAGCTCTTCTAGCAACAATAGCTAACAAATCCTTAATTGTAGTAATATATTCAAATGGAAATTGGTTTACAAATTTATGTGGTGAATTCACACTTAGATCTTCATATTCTTTGAAATGTTTAACATACCACAAGATGTCTGCCTCATTTTCATTTTCCACTATCTCAAAATCAGGTGAAGTTAAATATTCATTGATATATCTATACTCAGAGAATACTTTAAGCTTGCCATTGGACAGTTCTCTATCTTTTAACAGCTCTAGCTGTGGGAGTGTCTCAACCATATGTCCTTCAAGAAAATACTTTAAGCTTGGCTCTTCTTGAGAATAATTAATCCCAAAATGCTCATAATGCTTCCATGGAATGAGCATAGCTTCTTTCTGCAAGGAATCAGGAAAGTGTCCCTCCACAAAGTTTCTTGTGATCATGTTACCTTCCTCAACATCATTAATAGGAAACAACAATGTATAAGTTAATTGTTCAGGCACATATATGAAGGGTACAGCTCGAAAATTTGGGGTATCTGAATGAGTAATACCTGAACCTAGTTCATCTAATACATACCACACTGGCACTCTGTCTTCTACTGAGAATTCATCACCTCCAATGGCATAGGTGTGGGCATACTTCCACACGTTTTCTGATACTTTTTCGATTTGTTCCTCTGTACTCTTGGCCGATATCTGCATTAATTGACACATTCTCTGTAAGAGTCCTGGCACATTTCTCAAGTTCGTCCTTATAGTATTAGCCTTAAACGTCCATGCGTGATCAACTAAATAAATATGACTAGGATCCGAACACTCAATATCTCTGATAGCAATTACACTCCACAAGGGATCGTAAGGCATTTTATCTACATCTTCATAGTCTATTTTAACGAGTTGGAATGATAAACCAGCGTCAAGCATTTGATCAGTGATTTTCTTACATAAAGATGGCCAAAAATGTTCAGGTACTCCGGATAATACTAACTGCGGTCTATGTACAGCTAAGAAATTGTTATAAGTCGAGATTCCGTCCATGGCTTAAACGTTTAACTTACAATAAGCCGAAAAAGGAAATGAGACGAGATTAAACTCTCTCGGCTGATTCACCGGCAACTGTCATTGTCAAAAATGTCAAAACATTGCAGTAAGATCAATATGAAACACATGATGTGAGTATGTGCATATTGGCACTGAAAAACAATTTTATTACACAGTTATTATAGGTACATATTTGGCGCTGGTTTGTTTTGCTCTTCTTAGTACATGTATGTAGCGGTTATCTATCTAAAGCGATTCGTTCAGACAGGCAAAGGTTCGGCCATGTTCGCGCCTACCGTCTACGTGTGGGGGAAAACGAGCCTATTTAAAGGTATTGTATGTCATCGTGCATTTGTTTATTTATTTGTTTATTTGTTCAGTTTATCTAGAGAGTTATTGTCGAGCGTCCATAGATGTAATAAATATTTCGGTAGTGGGTGTATATTAGATTATTTATGAGTTCTGCCTCCTTAGCGACTGCTGTAGACGGTTTTGATGGCTACGATCAATGACTTTTCATGCTGGAGATGTACCCTACCAGTGACATTTAGCAAATGGTCAGCTATCCAAGAGGCGGCGGTGGCGACGAAGGTAAACGTCTGGTTTATGGATCTAAGGATCAATCAAGGTGCGCTATCTGCGACTACTTACTGTGCATAAGGCCTCGGGTTCAATTCTCGGGTAGTGTTATTGGGTTTTTCTGCGAAGATATCCTTATTAGCAGCACGGAGTTCTGGACTGTACCCGATAGCTGGTGAAATCTCTGCCCATCCCTTCGGAGATATGAGCGTGGCACTATTTACATATGTACTGTCTCTATTTATGAACTATTTTTTAAATAGTAAAATGTAACTCCTTCATGCTTGCAAACACTGAGCCACTACTGGCTGCGATTGGTGGCCAAGACGAGCCACTAAACGCAATCATCAGTAGTCGGTTGCGGCCAATAGTAGTAATAAGCTAGGCGGGTTAAAGTCGGCGAGCTGTGGTCGTGTGTGGGCGGACGACGGGTCGCAACTACTAAACGCGGACTACTTTCACAGCTTTTCAGAAGCGAACAATCGAATGCTCCGTGTGCCAGTTTTATACAAAACGTTTGCAAAACTTAACTAAATTTTTTGGCCACCACCGATGGCTGTGTGCGGCAGCGCTACATGGAATTCAGTTGTTTTCCGACTCTCTCATTCCTACTAATGGTTTTGGTTGGCTGAGCAATATTATTGAATGCACCATTGTCTTCGTCTACAATAAAGAAATCATATTCCACAAAGAAGACGTACATCAGAGACCACACGAAATACACGATTAACTGCAGGGATGGTTTAGGTGGTCGCCTGCATGATATCTTATGGATTCGAACCCCACAAAAAAATAATTGTGATCCACAAATAGTTGTTCTTAATGTGTGTGTTAAGCAACACTCAGATTAAGAACTTGATTCTCGTTGTTTTTCAATATTGAAAAGTGCAGCAATTTATTGTTTCTACACATTAAAGTCACTGCTGTTATAGTCTAGTCAACAAGTGCATTTTTGGTCAACTTTTTTCAGCAGTCTCGGAAAAATATGAACGGTGTGTCATTTGATTCGGAATGGCATATAGAAGATTTTCCAAAATCATGTTCCGTTTGCAAAAATTGCAAGTTAAAAACAATTAACTAAAAAAAAACAAGGGTTTAGTTTTTTGCAAATGTCTCAAAAACTAATTGATATTTTTCAAATCTAAAAAAGGATTCAAAAAGAGGAGGAAATTTCCTAAAAAAAAGTCTCGACTCCCGGAATTGTAGGACCAATATTTATAATTTTCCCAGAGGGATGAAAATACGGCCGAAAACGGGTACTATGGCTTGCGCGCAAGTACTTTGGACATTATCAATAAAAATTATTTAAACGTATTAAATATAACATTTAAGAAACGAATAAATTCAGGGGCCTACTGGATAGATAAATGAACAATAATCCGGCGGAAATGTTTTTTTATCACCTCTTTCAATTAGCTATGCAATAGTTAATTAATAATTTTTTGCTGCTTGAACGTGAACATTGCAAGTGTGATAATTGTTAAACCATAAATTTGAGACTTTTTCCTTTCTTGGAGCTATTCTTGAATGGCTTCAGAATAGATCCACGTTGGAAAAATTAAGAATTTCATTTATCAGTTTTTTATTAACAATTTTCGTAGTTGCATTGATCTCAGTTTTGAGTTATGACATATTGAACTAATTAATGCCTATAAAAATTAAACATCACATTTCAGAGTCAATGTATTTTTAATGCATGGATTTATGCTAACAACCTTTATCAGGGAACATTGATGGTTCTTATATACTAATTAAGTTATTTGATAATAATTAAATCACATTATATCTTTTTAATATAAACTATACATAAGCAAAACCAATGTATACGCAAAGCAACACATACTAACTGTAAACATGATATATTGTAAAACGTTAATAGAACTACATATTATCATGTTGGTATTGAAAGAGACATCAATGTGTAAGGATTACATGAATAGTACCTATTTATAAAGAGTAAATGTCTTGGCACTGACAGTTAGCCCTACAACCCCTGTAACGTGTTTATATTATTGTATTAGCAATAAAATAATGTGCAAAAGTTCATAGATAGCTTATGTTGCTATGCGCCTATTTCATAGATCTCCAACAATCGCCCTTATTACGTACAAGTAACTTTAATTAAACTGAAGTCTCCTATAATATCGACTTCATTTCCAATATTCTTATAATCATATGTGGCGTGAATAGTGGAATTTTACACACATTTACAGGGTGTACACCGATGAATATCAAGTCCCTTAGCGCTACTAACAATAATAATAAATAATAATAGAAGATACAGTCGTTGATAGTTGTCACTTACAGTAGTACAACTACAATTATAGTAGGGAACACATTAATATAACTATCTATTCAGTTCAGTTGGAGTCTGAGTCCATGTGATTTCTGTAGTTGCGTCGTGCCTTCTTGACTCGCTGTCGGAACTTGATGGCCTGGTAGTCGGGGTCGTCGGACACGTCGTCTGCGCGCGAGTGCGAGCGCCGGGAACTGCTGCCCACGGCCGTGCCTACGCCGCTGTCCGGCGTGCCCTCGGGCGCCGCCCACATGCTGCTCTCAGTACTACAACTGCTCTCTAGCTCACTCTCATTCGTCTCGTTCATCAGCCTGGCCACTGTCCTGTTGTACCCTATTTTAGGTGAGTGATGCTCGACGGATGTGCTCGCGCGCTCCGCCTGCTCTTTAGGCGGTGGAGACTCACTGGAGTCTGACCGCTGTATATTGACCCTGCCATTCCGCCGCACTCGCCTAAGATTCATTCGCAATCTGTTTTCTGGTGGTGGCGATGAATTATTACTTTCTGATTCCTGTGGCTCGACGCGTAGTGATTCCCCGAGCGAATCCCGCGACCCGTTGATGGGCGTCGGGATGATGCTGACAAGATTGGGAGGAATGTTCTGATTTCGGGGCGATATAGGCCGGCTGCCTACTGACTGGTCGTCGTCGGAATCTACCTCTGCTATCCGAAATAGCGCGGATGCGTTTTGACCCCTGTAACCTAAATACACATACTCGTTATATAAATATATTTTAATATAATATAAATAAATAAATGAATAAATAAAATGGCAATTATATATGACGTTGCTTACCTGTACTCGTGCTGGGCTGAGCCAAGTTGTCGTCAAAGTTATCGAAGTTAGAGAAATTATTATTGTCACTACTATCTTGAGCCATGGCTGCTCCTGAAATATAGCGTATTGACCTCATTAGATTACACTACAAAGAATAGATAAAGTAAGGTTTACAGTAACAACAGTAAACTCCTTAACATTATCTTAGATATAAAAGCAAATCTTGTATATATTGCTATTTAAAACTATTACATTTGCATTTATATATTATATACATTCTATAATATCCGACTGCACCTGGATATATTGCCGGCATGGAACGTGTATGAGATTTCGTTGATCTTCTCTGTTCAGACAAATGAACTCAGTAAAAATATTTATGGATGTTAGTTTCACATATTAACCGCAATGATTGTAAAAAAGATTGTTCTTATTTGCCCCAAGACCAACAAGCATTTAATTTAGATAATAAATATTATTATACTTTAATATACTTATTACCGCTTTACGTATCAAACGGACACTACGTTTCTTATTTAATATTTAAGAGTACCGGAACAAAGAACGCCGAAGATGCCGCCATCTTGGGCGACACCGAGCGTCGCGTCGCTTAATGCATTGTTTTATTATTATTTAGATACATTATTCTTAACATCAACTTTAGTTGATATTGATATTTAAGCACCTACGTAAATATTTTACAAAATCTCCATGCTCATCACATACTTAGCTACATACAGTTATTTAACCGTAGTAATTATATTAGTGAAAAACAATGTTTTCAGCACGATGATAAAATTCAACTAATCAGTCTGTGACGTATTAATTTATTGTTAAATTACCTATAGTTTAAATTAAATATGTGTATAACTGAATCGTGTATAACTATGTTCATATAAATACTTACAATAAATAATTTATCTCTTACATACCTAATAAAACTATATACATACATAAATATAGCATTGTACAACTGGACAAACTGTCCAGATTTCATACTAGCGAGTCGATGCGTCGCTCGGCTGGTATTCGATCTGCACTTGCCATCTTGCTCACGCGCATGATCTCGCTCTTGCGAACGGGCGGAGCTTGGAACATTCCAGAGCTCGGCGCGGGCGAGGCCGGCAGTCGAGTCAAAACCTCACGACGCGCACCCCCGCATGTCTGCCGACGCATCGCGCTTACGCGAGCTTCTTTATATATTACAATATCGTAGTAATTCTTAAGTTACCTTGCTACTACGCTTACGCCTATCGATATCTGTGCTGTATACATTCCTGTACCAAAACCTGTGGGGAATAAACTCTTCGTTATCGCATACCACTGCATTTCATTTCGGCTTACTCCTTCTGCTACGCAACAACTCCACAAGTCAATTCAGCACACTGCAGTACAGTGCTGGACATAGGCCTCCCATTCTTTTGGTAGGATTACTTTTATTGGTCAGGCAACAATAATAAAGCATACTACAATTTGTCAACCGCGCGGCATGCCCGCGCCGCTTATAGAAATAACCTCAAAATCTTAGTTTTAATTTTAAACAAATCTATTTTCTGAAGTGTCCGTCATAAGATGTTGTTTTCGTGAGCATATTGGAGTATTACAGAACACGTAAATAATTTTTCTTCACTGTTGGTTCTTGGGCAAACGATGTATTGACGAGGAACAATCTCCTTTATAAAACTCATCGATTTATCGTGTATTATAATGAACTAGCAGTCGCCTAGTGCTCGAAATTCGATCAAAGTTTGCCTGTAAGATATTGCTGGTATATGTCATTATATATTGATATATGTAACCATAGTTACGCGCTTCGACTGCGTGTGTCAAGTGCATGGTTGTGTGCGTGTAGTGTTTTTTCATTAATTTAATGTAATTCTAATGCATATTTTATATAAATATTAGGATTCGCCCTTCCTTCTTCATATAAACTTTAAGTGTGCTAAATTTCATACTCCTCCATCCGCGCAATTTTCGTAAAAAGGGGTACAAAGTTTTTGCTTCTCGTATTAATATATAGATAATCTAATCATAACACATTTGACAATTTTAACACACCAAAAATGATAAACTCACCATTGCTTCTTAAGGTAATAGCTTTTCTATAACTAGTGGTTTTGCTTTTTCTCTTAGCGGTGCGACTGAGGTTCATGCGTCGGCGGAGTGGCCTCAGTATCTGAAAACCAATGAAACGTACCGGTAATTAATAAGTAGAGATCAAATAATCGGATGCATATTTACCTAAAGTTTTGGTGCTATCTATTATGGAAAGCGCTTTTTATCGACAAAATTCTGCGATGCCGGGATTGAAAATGTAAGTGATAATTAATAAGATATTAGTTATTAACTTATTATAGACTATCATATTATCGAAAATATAAAAAACATAGTAAACTTGATTTGACACAAATGACCATTGACACAAATTTGGTGTAGATACATTCGACTAGTTAAGCAATCCCGGAAGACCGGGGTTTTATTTTTAACAAAAATATTCTGAGTAGCCGTTTCCATGATACGATTATGTTAGCCAAAAATTAACTTTAGATAAATATGCATCCTATTATCCGATTTCTAGTAATAAGATCGCATCAAGTGTAAGCACACTAGAAAAATATGCCAAAAACTTACCCTGCCAGAGTTCCGAAAGAGACAATGTGCGGGTTCATCGGAGTCAGTGCGCTCGCTAGAGGGCGCGGAGAGGCGCGAGTGCACGTGCGTGTGCGTGTGAGTGTGCGTGTGCGTGTGCGTGTGCACGTGCGGGTGTGTGTGCGAGTGCGTGTGTGTGTGCGCGTGCGCGTGCGGCAGGTGCGCGGCGGCGCGCGGCGCGTGGCGGCGCGGGCCGCGGGTGCGTCGCGCGGGCGCGCGCTTTCCTTTCGCGCTGGTGCCGCTCACACATTTGCCGCCGGACTTGCTCAGTGACGTGCGCGACTGCTTGTTCCGTCTGCATCAATTAAGCCATACATTAGAATTTCTCATTACAAATATATCAATGCCGATCGTTGCCGGCTAAAATGTTGCACCGGACCTGGTAGACCGGTTCGAGGTCCGGTGCAACATTTTCGTCGCTATTTACCTGAGAGATCCTCGTTTCTGTGAACGTAAGTTCTTTGAATATCGTGATGCGACGAGGCGTGCCAATCTGTTTGGACAGCGCTGACTGCGGTTGCCGTTGGAATTTGCTGTAAAATAAATAAATTTGATCGTGTATTAGATATCTTTACAGTCGTTTTTATTGTAACAATAAATGGAACCGACCATAGCAGATACTATTATAATAAGATGATGTTAAAAAATAAACATAATTTTGATATAATAATACTGAATATGATATTCAAAGATTTAAGAACAAAGAATTTTTAGAATTAAATAATATGACCATCAAATTATTATTTTAATCCAAGAACCTAAGATATAAAAATATAATAGACAATGATGCTAGAGATAGACAGCGCAATGATGTTAGAACTTACATACAACGTACAGACACGCAAGCCATGCAATTGATAAAGCATAATAAAAATAACAACTGACATCGTTTAGGCGCGAGGAAGTCGACGACGAGCTGGTCGGGGTCGGAGGAGTCGGAGTGTTGGGCGCGCGCGGTGCCGTCGGAGCTGGAGGCGCGCGAGTCGCTCTCGTCGGCGAGGCACTCGAGCTCGCGCTGCACCAGCGAGTCGAAGAACGCCATCATGCGCGGGTCTTCGCGCGTCGACTGCTCCGCGTAGTTGTGCGATATGTACTGCCATACAGAAACCTCAACTTAACGGTATAATGATCAAACACCGAGCTTTCAATAATACGATTTTAATAAAAAGAAGCCAAACCACTGAAAAGATAAAATTAAAAATATCTTTTTAGTCTTAGGAGCCTTCAGGTACGCTGTATGGCTTGTTTCGAATAGTAACGTCTCAAATAAGTGTTATATTTTGTGGTCTTGTAAAAGTAACAAATTTTTTTTTTATTGCCATTGGTGGCAGACGAGCAAGTGGCCCCACCTGATGGAAAGTGGTAACCACTGCTCATGGACTTCAGCAATGTCAGGACACAGCAAAGCCGCTGCCTACCGTGAAAGAAGAACTCTCTTTAAACCTCGTTTGAAGAAGGACATATCATAGCGCTCGGGAAACACCGAAGCTGGCAGTTCATTCCAGAGCTTGCACGTACGTGGGAGAAATGATCGCTGAAAGCGTACCGTCTTAGAATTGAACGCTTCCAGGTGATATGGATGAACCCTGCTTCGGTGTCGAGTGGTACGGTGATAGAAAGGGGCCGCTGGTACCAAATCAAACAGTTCTTCAGAGCACTCCCTGTTTTCTTAGGCTTAATTTTCAAACATGTGTACCTACTTAAAACTATGTACTTATTAAGTAGGTACACATTTAAACTGAATGAGCCATTGTGGAGATTAGCATAATATACAAACACACAAGCAAACAAACAAATGGCGTAGAAGTTTAAGTAATCGCCTTTCTACTACCACTAGCTCGACTGATGTGTATTTGAATCCCACACGGGACCAAAAGGGCAATGCAACTTTTGCCATAAATAGCTGGCATGTTTTTTTTTTCTTGCTGCCAAAAGTGAAACCTGGGCCATGTGTTAGAAGACTGTATGAGAAATCAATATCAAAAAGAACTAGGTCGACCAACGGTATCCGAATCAAGTTAAAGAGTGTTTAATAGATTGCTATTATTTAATATCAGGCGTTATTTTTCTTAAATAAAAATACTCCATGTGTGTAATATTTTAAGTTTTCCATTGTTAAATACTACTCGGCAACTGTAATGAGTCATTCCGCATCCTCCACTTCCGCGTACGTCACCGGGCACGGTATTAGGGTGGCGCGCGGCGGCAGGTGGAGGCCAAGTGACTCGTTTTAGTTGTCGTGTTATAGATTAAGTAGATTGTGTTATTGTTGGTTTTGTATTAGGTATTAAAACACAATTTTGTCTGATAATACATCTATAAGGTCGAAAATCGCATGCACCTGTTTTTTGTAAGCAATATCGATGGCTGATCACTTTCTGATAGTCTTTTGTTTTGTAGACGTTCATTTGTTTTACACAATTTTTCTTTCCTATAGTGGTGGTGGACCTATCCGATCCGGTTACCAGATTATTTTACTAGTTTTAGTGATATAAAACAGCCAGTGAAAATAAAATAACAGTGACAACCAACTTAAAATATTTTATCAAGGGAAACCTCAAAATATCACGTATGATACTCCAAATATAAAGCTATTTTTAAGTATTATGATAATTCTGTTCATTATTTTTTAAACGTGACAATACAAATACTAAATAAATAAAATTTACTCACGTATGATTGTATTTTCATACAAAAAATAAATAACGCTTGACATAAATATCATAGCAATACTTCTTACTACTTTTCTATGTATCTTCGTTCGGTTACGGTTGGTAGACCTGGATCTTTTTGATATTGATGTCTCGTATTGTCTTCTAACTATAATCTAGGTTTCATTTCTGGTGGCAGGAAAAAAGTAAATCATGCCAATAGTTTGCAATTTTGCATTGGCCTTTATGTGATCCACGAATGATTGTTGCGATTCTAAGTGTTTTTTGTTTCCATAGTTAAAATGTTTCTCAAGTATCCAGCGATACAGATATAAACGAGGTATTTTTTTAAGTTTATCTATATTTTTGTTTATACAACAAATACACATTTAAAAACAATTATTTTGTTTGTTAATTTTTTAATAGGGTGTCCTAAGCCTGTTAATTAAACTAAACATAATATGACATTGCGGTCTCCTAGTTGCAATGTCACATATTCAGATGTGTGACATAAATGCGGTGACTTACCTGTCCACTATGATGCACGAGAGATACGTAATCCTCGTGGCTGTATATCTCGCGCGGGTTGTCCGAGCCCTGCGCCTCTTCGAGCAACGAACCGCTCATCTCAGGGTACTGTACTGCTGACCACACCTGAAATATGCAACAATAAGTTTTGATTTGACTAGATCGTCAATAAAACTAGTTTAGCCTGGTATCTGCTAGTCAAGTCAAAAATCAAATTATATCCTGTTGTTAAATTATATATTGGGCTCAGTATGTACTATAGACGTTTTGCGCCTTCTAGAATAAGAGATGTAGTTAGTAACGATTTTAGCTAACTACCGTGGACCTACGACCACTTGGGTGTCTTTAAGGTATATTGGCTTACTTGGTAGCCTCGCCACTGCCATTATGCCGACTTAGAAGGATTCGGATAACACGGGACAAAGATATGCGTGATCCACAAACCGCTAGAAAAGTATGCTCAATTATTCGCATGCAAACTTCGAGCAAGACAAGATTTAATTTTATTCGAATATTTAAATAAAAACGTGAAGCTATATACCTATCCAACTCATATATAATTTGGAAAAAGCCTTTAAACTATTATAAAAATATAATTAACGATCTTATGTACAGGAGTATTGTGGCGCGCCATCTGGCATTAGATAAAACTTCAAGCCCAGTAAATTTTATAGCTTTTCAAAGACTTATATGATATATAAGAAAGAATTGTATGAGCTGACAGTCCTTTATAGAAAATTCCCATTTATTATTAGCATTTGCTCGTATTAGCAAATCGTCGAATTATCATTTCGGCGTATTCAGTACAGTCAATAAAAGTTTAAAAGTCGGCACGACATAAGTGTAATGTTAGAATAACGTTAATAAAAATAATTTGACTAAAACATGATTCACCTAACGACATATTATTTGCTCACAATAATAAATGTCATTCACACACTGACGCCGCATGCACTTGTCCTACTTTAGAATCAACACACTTTATAAAATACCTCGGCATAACGCTTGACACTAATCTAAATTTCCGCAATCACATTGAGTTCTTATGTAAGAGAGTAAGAAAGTTAATATTTATTTTTAAAACCATTATTGGTGTCGCTAACTTTAAATTACTAAGACGAGTATACATGTCACTATGTCAGTCAATCATATCTTACTGCATTACCTCATGGGGTGGAACATCAAAAACGATTTTATTGCCACTGGAACGAGCTCAACGGGCTATTCTAAAAGTGGCGACTTTTCGACCTTTCATGTTTCCTACCTATGAGTTGTACCAATCCACTAATGTACTAACTGTTCGCCAATTGCTTATTCTGCACACCGTGCTTAAACAACATGCACTACTTCCATTCAGACCACTTACTCCAGACAAGAGACGAAAAGATTTAGTATGTACTAAGCTTCATGACAAACATGCCTTTGTAAATAAATTCTTCTTATTCCTAGGACCATTTTTATATAATAGATTAAATAAAATGTTAGATATATATAGTCTAAGTTATAAACAATGTAATGTTATTGTTACCAAACACCTGCAAACACTAACCTACTCCGATACGATACTACGATACGAATTTGCTTATAGTTGTAAAATAGCCGTAAGTCGTCAGTAATTTGTAATAATATGTAATCTAAGTTATTTTTATTGTATCAATAAGTATACATATTTATTTTAAGTTTATGCACATTGACCTAAACCCTAATATTACTTGGCATATATTTTTTGTAAGCAGAGAATAGCCTGAAACACAGGTCTACACCTAGTTCAGGCAATCACTTAATAAAACCTAGAGCTTGAAATTAAATTAGAATGCACAATGTCGACCGATTAAAGTATACCTAAGTAAAACATGTACTTGCCAGATTAAGGATAATTATAATTTATTGTACTATAAGATTATTTTAGACTAATGACAAAAATTGATACCTATGTATTATTATTATTGAATAAATTATTAAAAATTATTAAATTGTTTTTGATCTGTTTCAAAAACAATTCGTCAAAAACAATTAATCAAAAACGAGTCGTTGTTGTTTGAGATTTTGTAAGATAATGGATGTTTACTTATTTTATTATATGAGTCTTTTACTTTCACTAGTGTAAAAAGTTGCAATAATGTTATTTTTTTGTGAAAATGATTAAGTAATAAATATATATATATATTTTTTTTTTACATAGGCAATAAAAGTTACAATTAAATTATCTTTTTGTGATGCAAACACAAACTCGTTCGAGTTTTACCGTGCATCATCTCATCGACTTCGACATAGCTACGTCAATTCATGCATAGTAAAATACCTTACAAACTTATAATTCAATGAACAAAAATTTTATACACTGCGTAATATTAGATTTTTACATATTGAAGGTAGATTCAAAAATACGAATGTTGAACCAAGCATCGCTTACGTCACCGCATTGGCTGTCTTTTGTATGAAGTCAGTGTTCATATTACGCATATACAGAATGTTCCATATGTTTAATTATGTATATGTTTTTACATCCATTTGGTATATACTGTAATGTTGCTTATTTGAGTTTAATAATCTATACAAGTATAGAAAATTGAAGTGTCTGTTTGTAATGTCAAAATAACAGGTTTTTACTAAATGCATATGAAAGTAGGTACATACGATACTTATGTCAAAAACGGCGGGACTTTTACTGGCATATAGCTGATGTTCTAAGTAACTTATACTTTTATTTTAGAAATTTGTTAAATTCCACGCAGATAAAGTCATGGTTAACAGCTAGTAAATAAATAAAATTGTCAAACCTTTATGATCTTCTCGACGCCTGACGAAGCGATGAGACAATAGTGCGGGTTGTAGCGCACCTGGTTCACTATAGACCGGTGCCCGTACAACACAATGTGTGGCGGTTCCATTAACACTTCTGCAATTAAAGATCCGGCATCAAGCCAGTATAGGTACACTATATTTACGAAGGGTAGCTCTGACTAAATGTACATATACCACAATCAAATAGAATTAACTTCGTGATTAAATGTTTTAAACAGACAATAAAAAATCTGCAAATATTACTAAAACATTTAGTCAATGTACCAACAAATATTGTATAATAATAACAAAATCAGCCCTGTAAAGAAACTGTCACCCCGCTGGGCATGGGCCTTATCTCAGTGTGATTAAGGTTAGGATGGTAGACTTCACACATCTTTGAGAACGTTTTGTTATGTAGAACTCTCAGACATGCAGTCCCTCGTAATGATTTCATTTAATTTTAAAGCGAGTTATTATTGACTACTTGATACGGACATGACTTCAAAGTTAAAGGTACAATAATTGTAGAATTACCGTATTCGTTTAGCGATTCATTTATTTTCGCTCACCAACAACTAAACAAAAGCAATAAGTACGACTACGTACTGCGACGTTATTAAATTAAATTACGCCAATTGTCAACCGTGCAACACGTCGCGCGTCGTCAACATTCGAATAACATAGATTTTTGTTCGATTACAATCGCATAATTGATAAATGTAATAAGTCGATTCGTTTTCAATAACAATTGCCAATAACTATCCGATAACTAATCCCTCACACATAATATTTACTAGACAATAGGTAGGTGAAATATAACTTACCATATCCATCGGCGATTTCAGGTATCTTCCACATATATAGATTAAAGTCATCCGATCCAGAAAGCACAAACTGGTCTCTTTCGCCGGCGAAGCAACAGCTCTTCATAGTGCACGAGTTGTAGTAATCTTGGTGATAGAACTCTACGACGGGCTCGGGCGAGTGTAGCGAGTACAGTATGGGCGCGAGGCGACGACGTAAGGCCAGTATGTGGGTACCAGCCGAGTTGAACCGAACGCTCATGCTGTTCTGACATGAACCACTATACGCCGCGTAGCGTAATGCTGGGCTGTGGAATAAAAATACGCTTATACCTACCGGTTGCATATGTAATACATACTAAAATTGATATAACTGTTAATTAAATATATTAAAGCAACGCGGTGTAGCGCCTTTCGGCAGATTGTAAAATGCTTATAAAATCTAATGCATCATCACTTGTAGAATGTACTAGGCCAAGTCCTCACAAATAAGATCAAGATTCGTTCTCTGTAATCGTCGCTGCGACTGCTGATTTTCGATGAGTTCAGATTACCATTAAAATAGTTTTACACGTCATATATAATTATATAATATTCAGTAAAAATCATTCGCCAATTAACAGTCATCAAAAATGTAGAAGTACCTAAGTACCTACTGTTATTTGAAGGAGACTTCGGAAACTCTTAAAGTTCAAAGACGGAATAGCTATTAGTGAAATATTAAAAACGCACTATATTATTGTATTCTTATCTATACATTTATTAGTAGTTTAAAAGATACCAAATATTACTAACTTTTTAAATAATAAATCGTTATAAATTTTGTCATCTTTTTGATAAATTTGAAACTACACGCTTTGCTTGCATAAAAATGTATAAAATTTTAATAAAGATTGTTACATTGATGCATGAATTAAATATACGAATTTGATCGCTGTTATTTATAAATGTTATCAACACTTAACCCAACAAATTGCAGCTTCCCTTGTTATCGACACACCGTTGTTAGGTGGATTGTAAACAAACGAATCGCAATCAAATTCGAAATCTGATGTATTTATGAGTAAAATAAAATAGATCATTCCATTTAATATTTTCCATGCTAAGATCTTTTCAATATAATAAATGAGAAGTTGGGAGTGCGTTGGTGTCTGTTACACAGTTTGTACTAGTTCAGACACCATCGTACACTCTATTTTAAACTGTAATCAAATATGTACATTTTATTTGTTTATTAGGATAGATTAACTGTGCAATGTTTTATGTGCAAATAAAGTTTATTTTTATTATTATTCTTCTATCCTTAAATAGGTGGGCTGAGTTGTATTATACCGACATATCAGTACCATATATCGTAAGCATCAGGTAAAAGAAATAGCCTATTACCATCAACCGTGCTGCTATTAAGAAACATTAGTATCACTTTGTACCCGAACATAAACTAAAACTGGAGTTTAAAATTAATAAAAATTTAATATACATATATTTATAGTTCTTGCAACTCATGAAGGCGAGCGGGCTATGTATATGTGTGTGTCGCTCGCAACTGACCGCTCTGTCAAACACGCATACTATCGCACTGTGCATGTACACGTAAAGCCCGTCTTCGTGAGTTGCAAGAATTGTATATGATATAATAATATAACTTACACTTTAGGATTACGCAAGTCCCAGAGGGCAACTCCGTCGCGCGCGTTGGCTGACACCAGCACATCCATCTGTGTGGGGTGGAACATCACGCCGTGGAACGCCTTCCTACAGCGCGATATCACTAGCGATTCTGTATATAAATGTTTATTACTAGTTACTGTCCGCAGTTTCACCCGCGTCAATCCCACAGGAGCTAACACCGCGCTACAGTATTAGTATAGGTTACAGAGCATGGTGTCCATCCAACCATCTGTGTGCTAAGTTTTATCCAAATTAGGTTTAATAATTGTGACTGAGTTAATTGCTTTCATTTTTTTTTGTAGGATATGTTGCTAGCCTTTTACTAGTAGACATCTAGTAATATTCTATCTGCTATTTTAACTTATTGAGTCACAGTGGTACACCGGTGACTAGACACAATATGTTTTTAACTATGTCTGGCAATCCAAGACTTGGAAGGTTAAATAGATCTTCTTCTCATATTTCGTACATTTTTCTCATAATAAAGATCATTGCAGCACTCAGTCTTGTTTTCTATCGAGGAGCCTCTTCTTCTTTAACAAATGTCTGTATATCGCAGGTCAACGACAAATATGATAATTAAATATTAAAAAGAAGCAAGATTGAAGGAACGAAAGTACACCTGATTGGTTGAGCTGTATAAAATAAAAACTTAATTATTATATAAAAAACCTTACATGCCCTTAGTTGGCTGCTCATATAGCAACTATTAAATGTGTGGTAAAAGTCTCAAACTGAATTAAAAGAGAAGTACAATCTTTATTGATTGTACACTCGTGACCCAGCCCAGTATTACATGGCTTCGGAAGTCTCGTCATGCAAACTAATTATTTATAGGTACATATAACTGGAATGCATCTTAGATATAAAATTGCCGCAAGAAAACTATAAGTGAAAACTGCTTCAAATTGCTTGGCATATTTTAGGAGAACTATGTGGATAAACAAACAGACAGACGCCATAATGGCTTTGTTTTATACTATTTAAACTATTGAGTCGCACCGGCCAGACACAATAGATCTTTAATTATTTTTGATATGCCGACAATTGACAGGTTAATGATAGAGATATATACCATGAACAGACTGTCTAGTATCAAACAGTAGCAGTCGTCCATCATTGCCCGCGGTGCTGACGACGCGCTCGTTGAACGGGTCGATGCTCAGACTGCACACTGCGCGCTGATGCTGCAGCACTTCCAATGGACACCTGCTCTCCAGGTCGTGAACTATCACCTGGTTTTAGATCACTGCTGTTTTAATCGGTCTAAAACATATTAGCAGGAATTCCATTTCTTTTATAAACGTCAAATATGATTAACTTAAATAAAATAAGTTAAATTTTCAACAAAACTCGATGTAAGACTGATAATTTTTCAATGATCGTAAAAATACTATAAATACTTTATTGATAACATAGTAGTTGCATTGAGAGTGATTTTAATTTCCATGGTGACTTACAATATCATCATTTCCTCCTGAATAAATCCTCTGGTTGTCACTAGTGATGCCAAGGCAGAAGATGTTGGACTGGTGGACTGCTTTCATAGGTTCGGGCTTGCCACGGTCTAGTATGGCTTGCCCGAACTGCCATAACATCACTCTGCGGTCATCTCCACCTGGTTAATAGATAAACGAATATTTAATCATTTTTAACAGATAATATTTATGGAATACAGTAACGGTTTACTTCTGCAAGGTGTAAGTTATTCAAGTGAAATTTAATTGGTTGATTTTGCATACTAATCAGATATTGTGCACATAAATGTGCTAGCTATGGCCAGTGACTTCTGTTTGTGTTTATTTTAGTAGGTTACATTTCTATGTCTTATCTAGGACACTAGCTATCTTCTCATCAAATTTCAATAAAATTGGCTCAGTGATTTAGCTTTGATAATGTAAAGAAAGAGACAGTTAAATTCTGTTGGTGTGGCTTTAAAGACCTTTTAAATGCTACCACTAATAAATGTCTAAAAAACTATGAAAGTTAAGACCAGACCTTTAAAATTATATTTCTACATTTGCAGCTACTTTGATGTAACAAATGTAAATGCCACATCTAATATTAAAGATAGTTAAAACAACTAAAAAGGCAAGTATAGTTTTGTTTACATTTATAATAATTATAAATATAATATGGCTTACACCTAAATAATCACATAACCAAGTGCACATTCTACAAAAGCTGGCCCTGAAAAATATGGGTCCAATCTAGGGGTATGAATGGGCAGCTAGAAATACTAAGATTAAAAATCAGGAAATCACCATTGAAGGACCAAGGAGCCAAGCCTTCAATAAAATCTGGAAGTTTTTGAAAACCTTTTAATATACCAATTAAATATGTTTTCCACTCCAATTTATAGTGCACAATAATAAGATCATAGTATCACAAAGTGTTTTAATATTAAGTACAACAATGTAACTTAGAGATTCTTATCAAATAATTTGAGGGATCCTTCAAGGTAATATATTGGATCCCATTAAATGGTAATTCACAAGCTTCACACAACAACTACATGTGTAAGCCAGCTTTACGAAAATACATTCCAAAATACTAGAATTGCCTTGACCATTTTTTATAAACCATGGGTGTATGACATGGTTATCTAATAAAAAATGATTTAGAAAAATTAACTTTCCACTGTTTAAACAATAATTTAAGGCCTAGCGCGCACTGCCTTGCGGGGAAACGCGGTGCGTTTATTTTACCATACGCACGTTTTATCATTCGAACTCTGTGGTGCATACACGTCATCGTTATGGACTACGATACAAGAGTTGCTATCTGTATATATTTATTATTGCATAAAAAAGGATACCCAAACGGTATTGGTTTCGACCCTTGATGGCCTTAAGGCTTATGAAGGGCTTTTTTTTCGTAAGATATAACGATCTACGTTCGTATCCAAAAAGTTTTTACCATCACCGGAGAAACGCCAGGTAACGACATATCTGTGTCACATCCCAACAGCAATTGAATGAGTGTCTCAGTGCGTTTTTTTCACCGCAGTGCGCGGCACTACTTGAAATCTCTATGCGATACAAAAATATGTCCGGTAGATTCACCGTAAATTTGCAGCGGGAGGCCAACGACGACATTACCCATTGCGTTTATTTCACTGCAATGCGCGCACTTCTATGACAATATATACTTTACAGATTATGCGTTAAAAAAACGCAAGGCAGTGTGCGCTAGGCTTAAAATAATCATGTGTCTGTATTGATATTATTACTGACAACTATGCTATTTGAATTATGAATGTGTCAATTCCCTCAATTATATTCAACTAGATGTTCCCGCGGTTTCACCCGCGTTTATCGTTACTGCGCCGCCCCCGTGGGTCGTAGCGTGATGTTATATAGCCTATAGCCTTCATCGATAAATAGGCTATCCAACACTAAAATAATTTTTCAAATCGAACCAGTAGTAATCACGCAGAATAAACCAGGAGAAACATCGTTTAGACTATGTCTGTAATGGGTAATTATTTTGCTGCGTATGTTATTTTAAAACTGCGATATCTCCTAAGATATTTATTGAAATCGAATGATGTAAAGGGCAATTTTGTTTTAAATTAAATACTTGTGATGAATAACGTATTTATTTGGATAAGGATTAATATCATGTTTATAATAATACCTTCGCAAATAATGCATTATTTTAGAACAAATTTGGTTAGCATAAAAATGGTTATAATGAGCCAACCTTAAAAGATAGACATATGCTATCGCGGACTTTTTTTTAGAACTTTTAAAGGGGAACAATTCTGTAATACATGATTTTTGCGAAACTTTAACTGTTTACGCAGCGCACGCAGCGGAAGCTCTCAAAAGGAAAAAACCTCCGCCGATTTTGAAACATTCTTCATTGGTGCTCAGCTCCTATTGATCTTAGCGTGATGATATATAGCCTATAGCCTTCCTCGATAAATGGGCTATATAACACTGAAAGAATTTTTCAAATCGGACCAGTAGTTCCTGAGATTAGCGCGTTCAAGCAAGCAAACAAACAAACAAACTCTTCAGCTTTATAATATTAGTATAGATGACCATGGCAATTGAATTCCACTGGCTTTGATTATACATACAAACTATAATTATGTATTCTTCTAGCCTTAAGCAATACAGGAATCACACATCTTAAAAAAGATGGAGAAGTCATTCAGGTATACAAAACATAATATGCCATGCAGGTATACCTATTATTTTTCCTTCAATGTTAAAGCAAGCAATAACTAACTATATTAATATGCACATAACTTTCACAAATGTTGGTGTACAAAGATTTCAGTATCTATTAGTTCTAGTTTGCCTTTTAAGATAAATTGATGTTGTTATGTATTCCTTTTCTGTTCTGTTCTAATGTCCATGATATAATTATTAAAGCTTTCAACATTGTTAATTAACACTGTTTGCCCTAACGAAAGTAAAAATAATAGGTATGTACATTACATTAGAATGAAAAGTGAACCATTAGCAATGTGAGCAACTAAACTAGCACATTGCAGTGATTTATCGTCAGGCAGAGTACAAACAAATGTGACATAATAGTAAAAGTGGGAGACTAAAGATTGTGCTGATTGAGGTTAATATTAATATTAACTATAAATTTATGAGAATATAATTATGTCTTACATTTGATAAATTGCACACTATGGATAAACCATTGTGTCTGGCACCCAGGGAATGAGCATTATAATAAGACAAATTATATTCTGTGTATAATGTTTTATTCATACACTGATAATAAAACTACCAAGCATAATAAAACTAGTTATCTATTCTATATGGCATTTCAATTTGCTTTCACATAATACCTGTATTTATTATTTTATCAGGTTGAGTTTAATTTTCAAAGGTTACGTTGAAAGGGGACCGAAAATTAATAGGCTTTCAATAAATAAGTTCTTGACGCTACTATGAATATGAAAAAATAAATGAACAATTCACCAATCAGCATCACATTGCTTTTCAGACCTATATCATACAATTACTTAAATTTTAGAATGAACATCATCAACATCATCATCATCACATAACTATATATAACTTGTTTGACATGTTATTTATTTTGCTCATTACTTATACAATATACAGATAGGTACATAAATATTATAATACAGTCCACAATCAAACACACAAAATAATGTCGTTGTACCAACTTCTGGCTTTTATGGCCAATGGACCTAGAATGAATTGAATTTAAACAAATAAAAGCAGAAGTCGCATAAAAATAATCCGCAATATTATTATAAAATATATGTACCTGATACGAGTAATTCGCCATTACTGGAAAACTCTATAGCATTTACACATCCAAAATGGCACACTAAATCACGACGATACAAGTTTTTTGCTATATTCAAACGTTTATTAAAAATCTCCGATTTTAAATTCGATAAAAGTCCGTATTCTCTTTTATTTAGATAAGTCAAAGGGCTAGCAATATTCGCCATGTTTAGACTTTAGATCAAAACCACCATTTTCTGATGAGTGAAACAAAATTACTTTTGTCTACCTTGTCGATCAGCTGTATTTTATTTTTAAAAACAAATTTACGTTCCGTACCTGTGACTTGTTTCAAAGTAATATACGATTTAGTCAAGTATTTCAAACAACACTTTTTTGTAAGATTACAGAAAGTACATAGTAATTAGACAAATCTTTGATAGAAAAATATCATCTATATGAATATCAACAGCTATAAAAAATTTAAACTGAGCTATAACATAATTAGGTAATAAGTAACAAGTTTTAAGAAACGGAATGTAGGTAGTCCATGCGCGATGTGCGCAATGCGCACAATGATTGACAGATCGCGTTTCATTTTTTTATAAGCATGATTTGTAACATGGTTTTAGTTTGATATCTCATACATATGCACAAAGTACCATATTTGTGTCTCAAGCGACATAAGCTCAAAGTATTGATACCTTTATTTTTGTAGACTGGACTAATCTTATATGTTCACACTTCACGATTCACATCACACGCCTAGCGCTGAAATAAGAAAACACGTGAAAATAAATGTTAGCTCTTTACTTAGAAGTATTTATTTTTGATAAGTATACATACTGAATTTAAAACGAAAAAGTACCATGGTAGTTGCGAAAAACATGAAGAAACCTGTAGTAAAAGTATCAAGTAAGTACATCAGTTATCAATGCTTAGAAAATGTTGCATGTCTTTCTATCTAGTGTTTATTCTTTATAAAAACCATACATTGAGTCCTACGCCTATATTTCTTAAGGGTCTGTCCCTGGAAGAATATAAGGAAGAAATGTATTTCACCCATATTTGGTGAAATATACTTGGTATGGTTTTAGGTTGCTACATAATAGGAGCGAGCCTATTGCCGTCTACCCAACATAGTTTCTGACACCGTAACTACATTACTTTACTCTTTACCCACTACTGAGAAATTCTAGACAAGGAAACCCAATAACATTGCCCAAACCGGACGTCGAACCCAAGACCTTATGCAGTGCAATCGCATTCACTAACGGTGCGCCACCAAGCTTTGGTAAATTGCAATTGTTTTATTCGTTTTGTGTATAACCAATAGAACAATTTACTAAAGCATAGGCTAGGTAATAATGGTATATTATTATGTATATGTAAATATTCATAGACACCTTTGAGCAGCAGTTTTCCATACCCTGAGCAAATTATAATGAAAACATATTATGATCTTTGTGTAAGAATGTCATGTATAAAAACTTAAACAGTATCTTAAACTTACTTTAACCCGGTGTCATGGGGGTTGGGTCAATATGACCCGGATACTTTTGATTTGCTTATGATTTGTATACAATGTGTGCAACGTTGACATTCTTCTCACTAGCTAGAGGTATTGAAGTGCTTTAACTGCTGTTGTCAAGCAGTTAGTTGGGTGGCGACCGCACTTGCGTCTATGTGTGTTAAAAGTTAAAAAGCTAAATATGACCCATCCTTGTAGTCAATGCACTAAATTTGCGCCCTATTTTCGAGGAGAATTTCACATTGTTTTTAGTATTTATTTGTGAATTTTAACACTTTTATAATGAATGACATGAATTTGGCACAATTCGATGGCATTTTTTTCTGTAGGTATTTCTAAAATGGATCCAGAAGCATGGCAATGTCAAAGAATAATTTCAATTCTTCAGGAATCAGATTCTGACGAAGTAATGTCTGAAGAAGAATTTACTGAAGAAACCAAATCAAAAACAATGTTGATTCTTGAAGAAATTAGGGCTGGTTCTTATGACAGTTCTATATAAAAGATTCCCAAGAAAGTTATATGCTAAGTACCTATAAGTGCCATTAAAATAAAAGAAAGTTAAAAAAAAAAGATTTTTAGGTATAAGCTTTTTAAAAAAATGTTGACATTTTGAGTGTTACGTTTGATGGAGATTTCATAAACATAATTGAATGTTTGTACTAAAATTCCTTGCTTAATTTACTAAATCTATGCATAAAAATCTTATATTATAGAAAATATCACATTATTTACTGTAAAAATATTGAAATAATCTTAGGTTAAAGTTTTGGGTCAGAATGACCCACCCCAATGTCCATGTTGCAATTTTACACCCCTATGACGCCGGGTTAAGTATAAGATACTGTATAAGTTTACATTACTAAAAGTTAAGTCTACATTACTAAAAGTTAAGTCTACATTATTAAATTGGTTGTCAAACATTTACAGTGGACTCGGAGTCAGAAGAAGATATCTCAAGTGCAGAGGAATCGGTAGAGCTAGACCAGGAGGAACAAATCGGTGAGGAAAAGAATACAGACAGAAATAATGCCAGTTCTGATGATGATGGTGATGATGCTGATGCAGAAAGTGTTGATTCAGATGAAGATGATGACAATAAAGATGGCAGTCTTCTGACAAATGAAGGCTGGGCAGATTCAATAGCAAAAATTT
Organism: Catocala sponsa; assembly: GCA_963564715.1. NCBI lineage: Eukaryota > Metazoa > Arthropoda > Insecta > Lepidoptera > Erebidae > Catocala > Catocala sponsa. The sequence goes on along the minus strand of OY751345.1, from coordinate 8,609,698 downwards.
TAGGCTCCAATAAACCTAAAAACAAGAAAACATTAGTATTGTCAAGAGCTAAAAAACATTCAGAAATAGTTAAAACAGTTAAAGAAGAAAAACCTGCATTTGAAGTCATAGGAGATGAGGTAGAAGAAAAACCTACAGTTAAAAAAGAAGAACCTGTAACATCAGAACCACCAGCTAAAAAAGTGGTAAGTGGCCCTTCTTTTTACCCTTTCAATTTATTCAACTAATGTTATAACTTAGAATTACTCACAAAGCATGTTTTAAAACCATTCAAAATCTGCAACATCAATTACTTATAATAGTTATAAGGGATCTTGGTTAATTTGAAGTTGCAGGAATCAAATTTTAAAAAAACAATGCTTTATAAGTTTGAACAGTATTTGATTTGTGTAATAATGGCTATTAAAGTTAATCTGTGAAATAATGTCATAATTAAGAAATCTGTTTTACTTTTAGAAACATGACAAACCATCACTAAGAGTGAAACCAAACATACTAGAAAAAGATCGGGAGAGATTACTGTCAAAGATAGCTACCAAGGGTGTAGTGCAACTATTCAATGCTGTCAGAAATCAACAGAAAACTTTAGAGAAAGAAATGGACAGAAATGATCTGTCTGAAAGTAAGAAAGAGAAAATCTTAAAGAAGTTTGATAAAAGAGCCTTTTTAGACACCCTGATGGGACAAAGTAAGTCAATAGTTGTTGATGAAGAAACAAAGGTCACTAAGAAGGAGGTAAAAGATGAAGATAAGCTTAAATGGAGTGCTTTGAGGTAAGCATAATCTTTTATTTTTTACTTCTAGTTGCAGATGGGTAAGCAGTCCACCTGATGGTAAGTGGTGACTGCCACTTATGGTACATGGCCGTGTGCCCGTGGTACAACGACATTGGAGACAAGCAACTCCAACAAAACACAGCCAAGCCACTGCCATTCATAGACCATATAGATAGCAAACAATAACTGTAGCCTATGTGCGCTTGCTACATTAAGATCCGTTCACACAGACCGGTGCGAGTTAATACGCTTGGAACTGGCCGGAGCCGACCAAACCGTTTCACATAGACTGGCTGTAAGAGCACTGTTAGAGCAGATGCGCTTGGAGCCGGACGGATACGATCGGAGACGAGCGGGTGCTCTACAAGGGCGGTATACCTCTAGTTCCGCGCAGTGTCCTAAATGACTCGGTTTCTGGACTCCTAGTTCATGCTAATACAATTGAATTATAGTCTCAGGATAGCGCCATTGTCGCGACTCATTTGAAGCGGTACATTGTTTCGCTTCACGTCTAGTAATGAGTCGTTCATAAAAACACATTCAGATTTGCATGAACTACCCATGACTACGGCTGTCGGCATGACATGGCGCACGCGGTTCGCTGAACGATAGAGGACGCAATCGAAGCTCGGCTGTGCGAGCGCGAAAGAGCAAGCAGACAGAGCCGCTCGGCTGTGCAAGCTCGTCATCAGAGGCACCCAGTCGGCTCTTCTTATTATTTCACACTAAGCGCGTTCAAGCAATAACAAAAAAATTGAAATGTAAAATAAACCTTATTACAATTATTCAAAACTCTGTTTTAAACGTGATAAAAATCTGCTCCCCTCTCCGAGCCGGTCTGTGTGAACGGACCTTTAGGAGCATCACTCTCATGTTACTATCTAAGATAAAGAGGATGGAGTGAAGGGGTAGGAGAAGTAAGGGGACCTAGAGGGTGACTGGACCTCAATCAATTTAAGCTTTGTTTACTACAAAATTTTATTTAATGCCGTTTAAGAAATTTAATTTGCCAAAAAGTTGCAGAATATATTTATCATTCCTAAAATAGTTATTTCGTAATTACTTTAAACCAATAATTAACCTGTCAAGTCATACAATCAAGAACACAAGACATAATTAAAAACATATTATATCTAGCCGCTGGTGTGCTGCTGCAACTAGGTTAAAAACCTGTTTCATAAATTATGTACTTAATACTATATAGCTCTGGGGAGAGCAATAGACTGCAATGCAGAGGGTCTCGGGTTCGAACCCACGTCGCACACCTCTGACTTTCGGAAGATAGATGACTTTTCGAAATTATGTGCGTATTGATTGACAACGCCTGCTCCGTGCCTCGGAGAGCACGTTAAGCCGTTGGTCCCGGCTGCCATGAACATCTATGGCAGTCGTTATTGGGAAGTCAGTGCCCTCTAATCTAATATCTTGAAACTGGTCTAGCCTTAGGGTAGGCTAACGAGCCTTCGGGTTGCGGAGGTCAAATGGCAGTCGCTCCGTGTAAAAATTGATATCCAGTCAAATCCGGTTTGACTAGAAAGCCGACCCCAAGTGACTTGGGAATAATAAAGGCTATATTAGGGAGAAGACTATATTATTCTCTTGTGAACACCATATTTTTTAAGTGCAATAATAGAATAGGTACTTTTTTTATTGTTATTTACAGAGATGACTTCATGATGGGTGCCAAGATGAAAGATTGGGATAAAGAATCAGTGGATGAATGAAACATAACACTATTATGTATGAATTTAATAAATAATTGTAAATACTATTTTTTTTGTCTATATTATTTGACCAATGGATTATTATTCTATATATTTAAAAATATAAATTAAAACTCAATAACAATATGTAATTATATTTTGAAACATTCAAATAAATAATTATTTTATACACAAAGAAATAACTTCATATATACATATACATTCAATTTCAGTAATTTAAGATTTAATATAAACATTGTGTGAACTTAGCATTACAGACAGACAACCAATAATAAAGTTCTTTTAACCCGTCAACTGTCGAGCGATCATACGTTTGTCTGCAAAAAATTAGTCACAAAAAAAAACAGACAAATGTTTGTCCGCTCGACACTTGACTTGTTAAGCTGCATATCTACAGTACCTATAGGGTCACAATGATAATAGCACATTAAAATGGAGATAGCATATACCTTAAAATATTTTAGCTAATGTAATATTATAAGCCGTCTCCAGTAATCTTTATCATACCAGGAAATTAAGTTAGAATACAAGATTTTTATAATATATGTATTTACAATATAATAAAATATATATATAAATTATTTATTACTCAAAATAAATGGAATTTATTTTATGAACAAGGTGTAAGCGTCATTGCCAACAGAATGCTGCGTGATTTGCTTGGGGAGTGTGGAATATATTTTGACTGGTAGGTTCCACACCATAGTCTCTATTGGCACATTTAGGGGTGCATTCCAGTCCTTGTCTTCAGGGCTTGGTAATAATTTCTCATTTGTCGTCACAAATTCAAAGTGGAGGCGCCAGCTTAGTGACACTGGGAAAATAAATTGACTAATATTAGTATTAAATCATCAGTTAGCCGGAAATCATGCAAGCGTCTTGTTATGAACTTTTATCAGTGATCATAATGTTCAGCCAGATGATATAGGTCTTTTACCACATAACATAAGTCATATACATTATCTGGTATAAAGTAATTCAGGATGAGCCTTCTCGTATCGTACGCCGTGGTATGATGATGATAATATTGGCAGAAATTATGTTAAGTTAGCGTTAAGACTTCGTTCCGGGCAAAGTTTGCTTTACTGATGTGTAAAGTACCATCACCTAACTGTGACATACGTGGCAAAATTGAAGACGTCCAGCATTTGCTGATGGATTGTGTCAGGAACAGGAATGAAAGAGAATTATTGATCAGAAAATTCAAATTGAATATTTTGGATGTTGGGCTTAGCTAAAGTATTTTGGCGAATCCAAAGTCAGAAATTGCAATGCGGTTTTGTGCTTTGGCTGAAGTCTGCCGCATTAATTGTCAATAATTCCCTTATCTGGTAAATATTAAGATAATGTTGTGTTGTGTGCGTTATGGTACGATGGGGTTGGCATATCCTTGTGGATAAAAACCCCTTATATCAATAAAAATTAAAAAAATATAATAGAAAGTCATATACATTGATACTTTACAACTCTCAATGGATGACAAAATGATCTCATTGTATCCATTGTTTTAATATTGGCAAATTCAGATCCTGGGTCCGGAATGTTAAACAATTTAAGATGCTAGCATATTTTCTTACAAACCTCTCACTGACCCAAAAGCATATCCTTTACTTTAACCACTACTCTATCCTTTGCTTTAACCACTATTTTATGAGTACTGGTAGGATACCAGTACTTACGATAGTACTTCTACCAGTGATATAAAAATTTAGTAATAATTACCATCATCAACTTCAAAAGCAGGTGTAATGTGCAAAGGTATAGGCAGGATCAATTGTGATTGTGTCAGTCCTAGAGTAACTTCATGGTACCTGGCCACAGTCATGGACCGACTGCTAGTATCTTTGTTAATGTTCTTACTGGGAGATTTTGATTTTATTACTTCTTCCGGTTGTAATGATACAGACACCTGGAAAATAATATAAGTAATAAGCAAAACTAATCGGCACTTCAATTGGTTGTAAATATTGATTAAATAGAGGGTTAGTGCATATTACCTGCATGCATGTAACTGTTCCAACGGAAAAGTCAAAGGTGCCAACAATATCCTCACCAAGTTTATAAGCAGATTTGAATAAACAGAACCTGCCTACTTTTCCTCTGGTGTTTGTGATCATGTATGAGTTTGGACTTCTTCTAGCAGTCAGGTTCTAAAAAAGAGACATTTAGTATTACTTCAGACATTATTATTATTAAGTATTAGTGCATTTATAAGAATAGAAGAAATTTTGTGACCTTCAGAATGGCTGGTCACTACCCATATTTTACATTGAAATAATTATAGAAAGTTGCTAGCTATTTGCTTCTAGTTGCTACTAATCGTCATATAATTGCTACCCCCGTTTTTTTATATATGAATAATATATTTTGTAATTATATATTATACATTTTGCAATTTATGTTTATAATATACTAGCTTCGTCTGCGTCTCATGAGAGAATTTTCCCTGTTTATGCAAAATTTTTTATTGATGCTCCGCTCCTATTGGTCGTAGCGTGATGTTTTATAGCTTATAGCTTTTCCCGATAAATAGGCTATCCAACACTAAAATAATTTTTCAATTCGAACCAGTAGTTCCTGAAATTAGTGTGTTCAACCAAACAAACAAACTCTTTAGCTTTATAATCTTTATATATTATATAATTCTACTGTACGTGTGTATGTCACTGAACTCCTCCTAAACGGCTGGACCGATTTTGATGAAATTTTTTGTGTGTGTTCAAGTGGATTCGAGAATGGTTTAGATTTGTTTTTTTTCTATTTTTTCGTTTGTATAGGACAACGTCTATCGGGACAGCTAGTATTAGTATAGATAATAATCTATACTAATACTAGCTGTCCCGACAGACGTTGTCTTATACATGCTGCTTTGCACTGTATAATAATACCGTGCAAAGCAGTTTAAAACAATAACAAAATATTGTTATGTTATTGAATGTAGAATATAATACATTATAAACATAAATTACAAAATGTATAATAGATAACTTTAGGTAGCGCCTGCTCATAAAATACCCGATTTGCATTTAATTTCATATTTGCTTTTTTAATTCTACAGGCGTTTAAGGCATCAAAATAGTAAATTGATAATAACTTTTTATGATAGCAATGCAATTCTATGCAAGCTATGAGTCCCAAAACCATGTATATAAAGGTAGCATTCTAGTAGCAACTTCTGATTTAAAAAAACTCGGTTCATTTGCGCAGTTGGGTCTCACTGGATAGGCTACCAGCCATCCTGATGTCAGAATAGCCCGTCACCTTTAAAAGTATATACTTTAAAAAAAACGGGGTAGTAATTATATGACGATTAGTAGCAACTAGGTAGCAACTTTCTATAATTATTTCGTAAAATATGGGTAGTGACCGACCATTCTGATGGTCACAAAATTTTATTCCTCATAAGAATATGAATAAATTTTAAGATATAATAATCTTTTTATTCATAGTCTTAAGTTGCTAGTTATTACTTACTGTACCACAAAAATATTAATTAAATTAAATTAAATAAAGCTAATAGCTAAATTATTTAAAGTATGACTCTGTCCATAGACACAACAATTTGAGCATTGTGTCTGGATGCTGGCATCTGATCAATTGTTATAAAGTCGAGGTTTCCAATCAAACAACAACAACAATCTTTGAATCTTATTTGACAATATAATCATAATGGCCGAATCACTGTTCTCAAATTACCTGTAACACTTGTAAAGCCATAGTTAATGGAGTTTCAACTTTTCTTTCCTCAGAGAATGGGTTAGTTGGTTGCAGTTCTTCAGTCGTTTCATTGCCACACAGTGCAGCCAAGTCCTGCACATTCATTATAGGACTAATGGGCAACACTCTGAATGGTATCCGCACCATCTTGATATGGGAGCCAACTTTTTGAGTTGCTATTGAAATCTTGTAGGAGTACTTTACTGAAGTGCCTCTATAAGATGGTGGTGCCTCAATAGGTAGAGATTCTCTATACCAGACTGGAAAATAATATTATTTTATTAACCTAATATCTATTTTAGGATGTAGCTGCAAAAGCCATTTCTTTTATAACTGCAAAATTATAAAGGGTACATTTTTTTATTTAAGTATATTCAGAAATTTTACCCCAAATGTAACAATCTACTTTATGGTGAAGATTTTCTCGCTTGCTATCTACTTAAGCATATGTGTTAATATCCACAAAAGTTCAATCCAGCATAGTAATAAAAAGATTTAATATGAGTAAAAAAATCACCTAACATGTCCTTTCATTTTATTTTTCTTTTTATTTAATAAAAGTGTAAATATTTAATCATCATAATTAGAGTAGTAATAATTGTTAATGTACGTTATATGTTTATAAATAATACATAATATTGTAACATGTAAAAGTATCTAAATATGAACTTTTAATGATACAGCACTTACAAGTTTTAGTTTCTCCCAATGGTATAGTCAAATCACAGAAAAGGATTTTGGGTTTTGTATAAAATATGACATCTCCAATATCACTGGATGTTACTTCTAAGGAGGTTGTTCTGCCAATAGTTGGTGTCTTGTCACCTGTGTTCTTTGATGTTGAGTAGAAACAGTGGATTTGGGCTGATGCCCATGCTAAGTTTTCAAGAGCATCACTAAAATTAAACACATAATTATAAGTCCCTCTTTATTATAGCAGAAATGCAAGTAATAACCACAACAAATCTCCTATTGTGAGGACACCTTATAGTGATTAATAAATGGAATTACAGTAAATAATAATTACCAATGACTCTGGGAATTCCTGTGTTCTGGTTGTGTGGTGTAACAAAACGATATACAACATTCTAACGCTTCGCCAGCTAAATAAACTGTGCCAGTAGTTAATTTCGCTGACAGTTCAATCATTGTTTTGAAATAGGAATAGCTATAGCTTATTAGTGAATTTAGATTTGCGCTTTTTATAGCGATAAAAGAAAATACAACTTTTACAATTTTCAAATTACTTTTTCATTGCAAATGAAACTAAACTCTAACAAAAAAATCTAAAGATATTGTACTTGGTTTTTAAAGACAACATCAACAAGTACATTGACATTAGACGTTTCCAGCATCACAATTTGACAACTGACAATAGGTAGGTAGTGTTGTGATTCTTTGCAATATCGTATTATTGTAATATACAACAGCACATCGACAAGATAATATATATTATTCTGTAATTTCTATACATACACAATTATTTTTTTAACAATTCAGTTTTCATGCCTCCTACCGCTAAAACACACTTTACACTCGAGACGATTGTTACTTCAGGCTATGATGCTCTATGACCTTACTAGCAATAACTATGTTTGTACCAAACTTATTAACGCTTTATTGTACCCAGATCTGACTAATAAGACGAGAGGCGCGCGCCAACCCGCTATTTGCTACTACGACTGCTAGTCGTACGAATGCGGGTGAGCGAGCGCCCTTCCACAGAATAGTTAAAATGTAAAAATTGATCGTTAATATAGATATATTTGCCTCTACTCGTAACCAATTTAAAATTAATATAATACTTACGCTTCGTCATCAACAATAGTATAAACATTTGTCAACATTTGTATAAACACTTAGACTTAGATTTAAGTAGATACTAGCTCTAAGCTTCAATTAGGTTTAACTGTACTTTTTAAGGTAATATGTGGAAACGCCGTGGATTGTACATTAATTTATTTTGTTATGTACCTAGCCAATAAGACACAATATTCAGAAACATTTGTTCAATTGAGGAAATGCCTTTTACACCTATCGTACCGTTACATCGAGTTCGTCCATAAAAAGGAGGAAAATCCAAGGTCCTACCGACTAAACTTACCGCGGTGTTCCTCGACGTACCAAAGTCAGCAGGGCCGCACGATTCGTTTTCACATATGAATCGCGACCCCGCTGTTTCGGTCTCTACACAAAGCTACCCTACCCAAACAGACTGGGACTGGGACTACTCGCGTGGTAAGGGCGCCTAAGCCCAGCACCCCCAGGACATGCAAAACAATTGGAGTCAATTCTCTGTGAGTCTACCTTATTCACCACTGGGTGTTATGAACACTGGTGTATACACCAGTTCAATTACACAATTAGTATGCAATGCACTGCTGTGTATACGATATATCGTATACACAGCAGAGGCATTGCATACTAATTTCATAAAGTAACAGAACTTGTATCTTTTTTACTATAGATGACGAACAATAATAATATTTATGTACAATAGTTATGTCATATAGATGACGAGTTCTAGGTTGCCCTTCAATATGTGTAGGTGCCAATACCTATCTAACTGTGGTGTTTACCTCTAGTGACTTTTTTATAATTTTCATTGAATAAATTTCTGTTATAAATAAAGTTTAAAAAAGAAAAGTATACTGACCTGAGCTTACTTTAAAAGCAAAGTACTGCAACATTCGTAGGTCTGCCCGCCGCCCGATCAGCTCCAGGTCTGAGAGGTGGCGTGCGTGTTCCTATGCGTGCCTCTCAGTTGTATTTTATTGGTCTACACTACTACAGTAATGTAGACAATTAGGGATAAAACATCTACCTAAATGGCGCGATTGAATGTAAAAGTTATTCGCGCAGCCCCGCTGATTGCAGTTATGTCGAGGAACACCGTGGTTTGGCGTGGTCTGAGTTGCACTCCACGAGAGCATGTCCACTTATGAGGATTATGTGATTATTGTAAAGTGGTGGTTATTAAGTGAAAACACAAACATCATGGCCACGATGCTATTTTTATTTTTTCCTCCGCATGTAGAAAAGATCTCCTTCACGTTGGGTTTTTGATTTTTGCCCAAATTAAAATAAACATGCTGCAATTTGATTTGCTCCTCGACCTGATATGGTCTCATCCCACATATAACATGTTGTTGAGTTGTTTCCTAGGTCATGAATGGTTGAATTAAATGACCAAAGCTGTCATTTGTTAGAGCAGACCGAAGTTTTAATTAAGGTGCTGGCAGGCATTGTTGGAGGTCAAATGCAAATGCTCTAATTAAAGAATCTTTTTTATAATGTCTTTATCAAAACGTTTTTCATTATAGGCTTTTTGAGCTTGACTGTGATGGTCAGCTAATTCCGCATTCAAGATAATTTTGCGATCTCCACCTGCTTCTTTAATTTTAGCGTGGTAAACGTTGCATGTATGCACGTATCTTTCAAGGGATTGCTTAATTAAAAGAGAGGTTTAGGTCAGGCAGCATTTGGCATATTATTTCAGAGAAACAGGATTGGACGTAGATTTTTCGATAGCGAGCAGTTTTGACGATGAAATTACATAACATCTGCTATTTTTATTTTGGCAGGTATGCACCGCGCATTATTCTTGAAACTCTTTCCATAAATCATACTAATATCAAAAAATTAGGTGCGTTCAACAACAACTAAATTTCTTTGAATTTTTACGAAGGTTTGGTGACAGCTTCATTTATAACTACTAGATTTTTATAGATTTAATTTAATAACTAAAGATATTCCACTTTGAACGCAATACTTACATCATTATACTATCATAGTTAATAAAATCGATACTAGGCGAGCATAACTGGATAAGTCAATATTCCTATGAATTCCTATAATAATAACTGGTTTGCTGTATAATATGTATAATAATAATAATAACATTTTCTGTGGCGAATTCAAATCATACGGATTTGAATTCGCCACAGAAAATGTACAGTACAAAAAAATATATATCTAGGAGATAATTATGGCTTTGTTTCACACACGTCAACAGGCGTGAATCTATGTATGTATGTATGTTTTACACATAAATCTCAAATATTTATTTGTAAGAAATTAACGAATTCACAGCACAGCCTCTAGAATAAGTATTTCACGCTTTGTTATAGATAAGGTTCACAAACTGTATCATTACCAAAGTGCTAGTATTATAGCAAATACAATAAATTATTATTATAATCACAAGTAATGCGTTTCATCCTTGGCATATTGTTGTAGGCGAGCATAAATTGATATACCAATGTCCAATTATACCAAATAATATACCTAGGTATATAAATCTTCTGTGCGTGTGTTTGCAATTAAACTCCTCCTAAACGGCTGGACTGATTTTGATGAAATTTTTTGTGTGTGTTCAACTGGATTCGGGAATGGTTTAGATTTGGTTTTTTTTCGTGTGTTCAGGACAACATCTGTCGGGACAGATAGTATATCAATATATTGGCAGCAGTGTTTTTTATTTTTGTGAGTGAGCATAACTTGGTAGGTCGATATATCAATCTGTTAACAGAATATATTGTGGTGCGTTATTTTAATGTCTCTTTATTTTAAAATAATGTACCTTCAAGGCCAAGATATCCAGGTATTACCGGATGTAACTAACTCAAAAAGTTATGAATAAATTAAATTGGATTTTTCCCCTGGTAGAAAACAGGCTAAAGAAGCGCTTAAACGGATAGAAAACAATCATGTATATCAAGATATTAAAGTATGCACGCCAGCCACAGATATAATAAAATAATATGTTTAAAACTAGTATACAAAAAGGGGACAACACTAGAAGTTTCAGAACACAATTACGTTTCAATCTATGCATGGTATTTATCAGTCGTTTGTTACCTAATTCGTGTTGACGCAATTTAAACAAAATATTGATTGTTTGTATTAATACGAATAAATTATTTAATGACATTGAGAACTTTTATTGTTTTACTTTGTTTTATGAGTTTATTAAAATCAGTATTTTAAAGATTTTAATAATTATATCGTGATATAAAATGTAAAATTAAATGTTACATTTATGTTTTGTCGTGTAATGGAACGACAAATATAACGATTTTACGGATGGCGGATTTCAAAAGTCGCTCAAATAGTGTCACGAATTAGCAATTAGGAAAATAAACAAAATGTTAATATCAGATGGAATTAACCATGGTAAACTGCAATCAATAATCGTAGGCGAATTGAAAAAAGCTGGTTTAAAACACCGGTTGAAGAAGATTATTTTAAAAAGTGTTAAAGTAAGTGATCCTGTATTTCCTGTTCAAGTAATGGGACTATACTTAACCCATAATTAGTCAAATTAACGTATCTATTATTTGTTTCAAGGATCACAAGACAGTATTTGGAGCACCTTTGGCGAAGGTCCCATCGCGCAGTGTTATTTGTTGTGGCAGTACATTGAGTGTTCCTATAATTGTGACTGAAATGTCTTCCGTGCTGCGTTCTAACGCCCAGGTTGAAGGATTATTTCGTAAAGCTGGATCACAAAACCGCCAAAAAGATATAAAGGTATTATTTTTTTACATATTAATGAAACAAGATGAGAGTATTTATAAATTGTTTACTCATATATTTGCTACCAATAAGTAAAAAGGTACCAATATGTATCCTGTATAAATACTGTAAATGACATTATTTTATACAGGATACATTAATAATGTATCTTTGCTTCTAATCAATCCTTTTTATATAGCTTTTTATAGGGTTATATGTCTGATACCACCATATTTAATATTTTCCTTATCTTAATCTATTATGTTCTATTAACTTTAAATGTTCCATTCACAGAGGTTACTAGATGCTGGTGGTTGTGTATCAGAAGGCCACCATCCCATAGATGTGGCGAGTGTATTAAAACTGTACTTAAGATGTCTACCAGAGCCATTGATCAGTGCAGAAGTACAAGACTTACTATTACGATGTAGACTGACTGCTGGGGAAGAAGCACTAAAACCTATTTTACATACTCTATTATTACTACCAGTATTACATGTTCATCTATTACATTATATCATGGAGGTAAGTCTGTTTAATTATGCAGTGCAGGTGCCGTATTGTTTCCCCATTAGTATAGAGGAATTAATTTTATTATTATGCTGATTAATTAGTCCATCTGTGCTTGAATATAATCCAGTCACAAGGCTTTTATTATTGTCCTAATTTTGTTAAGATAACATGTTGTATTAATTAATAATATCTATACTAATATTATAAAGCTGAAGAGTTTGTTTGTTTGTTTGGTTGAATGCGCTAATCTTGGAAACTACTGGTTCGAATTGAAAAATTATTTTAGTGTTGGATAGTGCATTTATCGAGGAGACTATACAACATCACACTATGACCCACGGGAACGGCGCAGTTACTTTAAATGTGGTTGAAACCGTGGGCACATCTTGTTATGTATACAAGGGAGTAATGTTGTTTGCCCTTTACAATATAAAGAGAGCAGTTTCAGTGACTATTAGAGAATCTGAGTTATTTCTTGTGAGCATTTTTCTTTGAAATTTTAATATGAGCCTTTAAATATAAGTACTTCTAAAGCAATATAGAATGATAAAATTAGCTGTCATAGACCTCTGAACCCTTCAATAAGCAGATGTTAGAAATTATAAAATTAGTTTTATAACTAATTTTATAATTAGTTTTATAGCCACTAAAATTATTTTGTTTCAGCCATTGATCTTAAAATGTAATATATATTTTGATTACAGTTGTTAAACTTCATAGCATCCAAACACAAAGACAATTTGATGGACTCATCCAACTTGGCAATAGTGATGGCACCCAGTATCATGCCATTGCCGGCTGCAGCATCAGCACAGAGACTAGAACACCATGTTGCACTTGTTAAGGTAGAAACATTGCTGTATAGTTATCATATCAATTCTTTGCTGTTTGTATATCTTTCTGGTTTATTTTCATAAACTGTAACAAAAATTATTTATAACAAATTTTCAAGCACTTTATTTTAATGCTTTGACAATATATTGTACCTACTATATTATAGAAATCATTTGGCATTCATTTCTGGTGTGTAGGAGAAGATAATAATATAATGTTTTGTTAATAAAATTGCCTGTTTGCTTAATCAAGGATAAAATATCAAATATATATTTTATTTAGATGTTCATCGAAAACTCAAAACACATTGGTTTATTGACTGAAGACCTAATGATCAAATTAGACGATGATTCCGATGGCCATCATGGAAGAAGAAAGAAAAGACGTAGTGGCTCACTGAATAGTAAGTTGAACTGCAATATTTTAACAGCATTTATAATAAAAAGTATGCAAACTTATTTTTGATAAACATAAAGAAGTTAGGGTTCCTCTTATTGTATATGGACTTATATGGTACTTATTTAAGTGTGATAACTTTGGCTAATTCATCAGATATTTGTATAAGGCCTGATCCTGATATTTAATATTAATAATATAGCAATGTTTCGCGGAATCGGCCTATGGCGATGACATTTTATTATATGGGCATTAAAATAAGTATCGTCTTGAGCGTTTATAGGTTTGTGTGCCTGCAATGTGACATTCACTCTAAACCCACACACCCTCTGACCTAGTCCTATATTGTATGGCTTTCACAAACACACAAACTTATTGTTTATATTTTATTTTAGGAGTACTAAATGGGCTACGCAAAATGGTGTCAGGTAGTGTGAACACTCCAGCAACAGTCAATGAGAACGGCAAAACTCCAGTCCTGAGCAAATCAGCAGCCAAACGAAAGTTTGACACATATGAAGGACTTTCCGCTAAAACTAGGTGGTTTTTAATGGTTTCATTCGATTGTTCTATTTATTTAATTTTCTTCGCGTGGGTACGCACTTTACAAGCATACTAACAATGGAACACCCAGATTCAGAACAACTATTTTGTCCCCTGTGGGTATCTTCATACTAGTGGTATTATACCAGATAGTTTTATACCTATAAATGTAGTTGTACATTTAACAGTGAAATTAATATAAATCTTATGTTTTACTACATAAGCCATTTTAAAACAATGTTTATATTTGTTACAGGAAAGAAATTACGAAAGCACTACCTCAGAAGGAACTATCGTTTACGCCAATGAAGATGTAAGTATTAAATATTACTATGTAAAATCATGTATAATGTGATGTAATTGATATCAATATAGGACAGGAAGTTAGATAAATGTGTTCATGGTGTTCTGATAAAACATTTAACAATCATATTTTTAACAGATCCTAAATAAATATTTCGTATATTACTAAATAATTAATTTTATTCAGTTGTTAAGGGTGGTGTCACAAATAATTTCTTGGCTTGAATTACATTTTCAGGGGCCTGGAAAGAAAAAGATTAAGGTTGAGTCTAATGGATGCAAGAAGTACGCCCGTTATAAACAGAGACTTCAGTTCACACAAGAACTCTGAAACAAGTATTAGCAGTGAGGATTTACTGACTTCCTCTGAACATTTGTTCAGTGCTCATGACACAATTGACTTGTCTCCCGATATGAAACAATCCGACAAAGATTACGTCAGAATCTCTAAACAGGAGTATGAGGAGATCAAAAGTAGAGTATCAGCGATAGAGAACAGACTGTCTAGAGAGTTTACCGACGTTATACCGAGAGTACAACCGCTACAGCAAGTACAAAATGTCTACGAACAAACGTTAGAGGAAGTAGCTATGTTGAACTGCCCCACTTCCGACCACCTAGCACGACGGCTAAGTAAAGAATTGAAAATACGACCGAACGAAGACGCCAAGATAATTCGTTCGCCAAGCGCCAGAAAAATCGGCTCAATACGACGTCGGTCTAAAGAAAACATCACTAAAATTGTAAGACATAAATCCTGGAATGTATCCTCTCAGTCGCAATCTAGTCATAATACGGACAGGTTTTATCCGTACATAGGCATGAATCGTAGAGAAAGAACCAGCACTGCGAAACCTGAATCAGAAGTACAGAAGTTACAGACATCAATTGTAAATGAATGGGACGGTTCAATCTCCGAGAATTCCATCAATAATGTGTCTAACTCCAGCCAGAAGTATCGTTCACGGAAACGAATGAGTCTGATACCAGATTACAGCGCAGAAAAACCCATTACCAGAATACCGGCGCGTAGATCGTTGAACATCACTATCAACAACAGTTGGGATAACACAGTTTCAGAAAACTCAATTAACAACACGTTAAATTCTAGTGGAAAATCTAATAACTCAGATAGGGCTAGATGCTACCAAAACATTCCTAATAGGAGTACCAATAATCGAAAGCAGAGTCCTCAGCACTCGCAACAGAAATGGCGAAGTGCGGCTGCTTTCTTCATGGATAAGACTGGAGAAGTGGAGAATACTAGTCAAACTGGTAGACCGTCAGTGAATAAACTGCGACGACAGAACGCTGGTGCGGTTCTCGCTAAAGCAAAGTTGTTCGAGTCTAGCTCCGACAAATCTTCAGAAAGAAACGACAAAGCTACTCACACTGGTTTTGCTAGAAAACCAAGACTAAGTGGACAGCAAAGTAAACCTCAAAAGAATGTCGCTCACGTAAAACCTAAAATCCATATAAATGACAATTTGTCACACAATATTCCTGTTAGAGATGCCAGGCATGTGGAAATTGCATCAAACATGCCGTCAAAATTGTACTGTATGAATACTCCAAGTAGACATGACGTTGATTCTTGGCGTAATGTTAAGAAAACTACGCCTCCAGTAAAGAATGTAGTTTCACCACAAAGTATTTTAATGAAGACTCCACAAATACCGGTTTTGAAGAAGCCTTTGTGTACACCTAAGAGTTCTCGACTGCCAGCAGTAAATCATGATCTCAGAAAGACCAACACGCCATTAAAAGCCGTTCATATATCTCCGAGAAGACGATCTCCGCGGCAAAAACACCGTGTATAAGACGGAACTAAATCAATTTCACTTGATTATAATAATTATGTATTTATGTACCTATTAGTAACTTGATTTTGTTATGTTATTAACACACACGATTAGGTATAATTATTCGTAACAAGTGGCCATGTGTAAATACAAATCTAATTTTATTAGTCATGATTATAATATTAAAATGATCACAATTGTTTTATTATATTTTAACCTGTACTCCACCTCGAATACGAAAAAAAAGAATTCCACTAAACTTGACGTATGTTTTAACCAAATTAAATGATTATAATATTAAAATGATCACAATTGTTTTATTATATTTTAACCTGTACTCCACCTCGAATACGAAAAAAAAGAATTCCACTAAACGTCAACTTGACGTATGTTTTAACCAAATTAAAAAAGGGGGCAATTCTCATGTGCCTGATTATTTTTTTATACTAGACTAGTTGTGTTTGCGGTTTCACCCGCATTTATGATTATTGCGACGTCCCCGGGGATCGTAGCGTGATGTTATATAGCTTATAGCCTTCCTCGATAAATGAGCTATCCAACACTAAAATATTTTTTCATATCGGACCAGTAGTTCCTGAGATTAGCGCGTTCAAACAAACAAACTCTTCAGCTTTATAATATTAGTACCTATAGGTTTGCGTTTAAACCCCGAATTTATACTATATCAATAAATCTAGGGTTACCTAAAGTTATGGGTTATAGGTACTTATTATCATAATTTCTGCAAATTACAAAGGTCTTAAAAGAAATTAGTTAGACATTATTTTTTTATATATTTTTCTTGATCTCTATGTAACAAACTACATTTCTATATAAACTCACACTTGTTCCCTGTAATGTATAGCAGAGAGGATTGTAGCAAAAAGAATTACAATTTAGGCTGTCTCGATGGCGTAGTGGTTAGGTTAGGTTAGCCACGCCTGGGATCGCTCCTGTGGAACATCGGCTACGACTGGGTGCTGAGAGGCGAACTCCCGTCGGGCGCCGACTTGACGTGTTATGCGGACGACACGCTCGTAACTGCCCGGGGGAGCTCGCACAGGGAAGCGACGTTGATAGCCACGGCTGCGGTGTCACAGGTGGTGAACCGCATCCGGCGCCTGGGCCTGGAGGTGGCCCTAAACAAGTCGGAGGCCATGGTGTTTCATGGCCCCCGACGTGTGCCGGCGCGGGGATTACACATCGTGGTCAGCGGGGCCCGGATAGCTGTCGAGTCCACCATGAAGTATCTGGGATTGGTACTCGACAGCCGATGGGAATTCGGGCCCCACTTCCGGCGGCTGGCGCCCAAGCTGATGGGCGCAGCGGGCGCGCTTTCAACGTTGCTTCCCAACTTGGGGGGCCCGAGCGCCGCCTGTAGGCGGTTGTACGTGGGAATCGTGCGGTCCATGGCCCTGTATGAGGCCCCTGTGTGGGCGATGGCCATGACGGCCAGCACTCTCGCTATTCTGCGCAAACCGCAGAGGGCGATGGCCGTCAGAGTCGTCCGCGGGTATCGCACGATTTCCTACGAGGCGGCTTGCGTCCTGGCCGGATCGTCGTCGCGTCATTATATCGATGGCGCGAGGAAGACCGGGCACGGGGCTCGAGGCCGGTGCAGCGGCAGATCGCGCTGCGCCGAGAGGAGCTCCGTCAGGTCTTGGTGGCGGAATGGCGGCAAAGGCTTCTGCGCCCTACCGCCGGCCTCGCTACCGTCGAGGCGATCCGGCCAGTACTCGACGACTGGCTCGGGAGAAGGCATGGCTCCCTGTCGTTTAGGGTGACGCAGGTGCTGTCGGGGCACGGCTGCTTCGGCAAGTACCTGTGCCGCATAGACAGGGAGCCGGACGCTGGGTGCCAACACTGCGTCCATTGCGGGGAGGACACGGCGCAACACACGCTCGCCGAGTGTGTAGCTTGGGAGGAGCAGCGCCGTGTCCTCACAAATGAAGTAGGAGGCGATCTGTCGCTGCCGGCCGTAGTGCGGAGGATGGTCGGTAGCGCAGAGTCGTGGGACGCGGTGGTGTCCTTCTGCGAGGACGTGATGTCGCAGAAGGAAACTGCGGAACGGGAGAGGGAGATCTCGACTCCCTTCCCCGGCCGCAGAAGGCGCACCGGGCGCAGGAGAAGGTCGGACAACGCCCTTTTCCGGCCCCATGAATGGGTCCAGGGGCGAGGGACTTGGGGAAGTCCCCGCCCCCTATTCGATGAACCCGAGTCGCAGGCGCGCGCGGGTGTCGGCGCGCGCGTCTGAGGCGATGCACGGTGTAGTTCAACACCTCACTACCCCGTGCAGGAGACGAGGCCCGGACAGACCCGGCCAGCACTAGTGCGGGGCTGCGAAAGAATTTGGACTCCCGCGGCCCCGCGCGCACGTGCGAGGAGACACCGAGGTGGTTTTAGCCGGTAAGAGTCCGGCACGCCCCTCCGCCTTTCCCCAGGCGGAGGAAGTCCATGAGGATTTCCCCCCGAAAAAAAAAAGAGAAAAGGTTAGCCACGCCTGCCACGCCTGAGGTCGCGGGTTCGATTTCCGCACATTTCAAGCATTTGTGTGCATGGACATGAATGTTTGTGTTGGTCTGGGTGTTTCTATGGATAATATGTATGTATGTACTTATTTATAAAAAAGAAGTATATAAGTATGTTTATCCATTGTCTTGTATCCATAGTACAAGCGTCAAGCACTGTGCGTGTGGTGCGAGGGCCACTTTGTTATAACTCTAATAAATAATAGTTTAAAAAAACTAAAAAACACGCTTTATTACACGTTCAACGCCACGGGTATATTGTCATAGTGCAACTCTCACAGGCCAGTGAATATCTGGCCACCTTGAGTAGTCAACTTTAGAGGCCAGTGTATCATTAAATATACACCGCACCGAACATTCTGTACCCCAGATACACCAAACGATTTGTGAGGGCCAGGGTTACAAAGTCATATACAAAATGTTCGCGGTGTATATTCAATGATACACTGGCGTCTGAAGTTGACTACTCAAGGTGTATAACCAGATATACACTGGCTTGTGAGAGTTGCATTAGGGTGTTTAATGACATATACACGTGGCGCTGAACGTGTTAAAAAAAAAACAAACTAAAAAAGGTAGAAAATAATTTTAATGTAAAAAAGCGTTAGGTGGGGGTTATCAAAATATCTAAGAAAGCACCCTACGTTTTTACATTAAAATTATTAAATTATTTCTATTTTTTTAGTTTGGTTTTTTAATAAAGCGTGTTTTTAGTTTTTTTTTTTTTAATTTTTTATTTTCCTAATCTATTTTTTTTTTTCAAAATTATTGTATTGTCCTCGGTCCTCGTTAAGTGTGCAAAGTTTAAAATCAATCTGTCGGTTTGAATGGGGTGAAAATCACGTTAAAAGATTCCGTTATATAGATACATACATACCTACCAAGCTAATAAAAGCGTGTTAAAAATGTGCATAGGATTTAGTGAACATTCTCAAAGAATTATGAAAGTTGGAATCAGATTTATGAACGTCAAGATGACGGAACCCCGCCAGGTTTTTCGAATATCATTTGAATAGGATTTAATACAATATTTCTGCTATTTAATACTTTAATAGAAAAATCATTTATTTATTATTAATTCATTCACATTTTGTGAATGTCAAATAAGCGAGTTAAGGACTGTAAAGTTGGGCCCTCAGTTCCTACATAGAGGATTGAGGGCCCATTTGTATTGGACAAACTATGGACACTACAGAAAGTCTTAATGCCGTAGATAGTGACGGGTATAATAACACGTAGACTCCAGATATCAGAATGTATATTTGATTTTTGACATCTTAATGTATAAGTACCTACACAAAATATAAAGTTAACCAATAAAAACTAATACAATATTTACAATAGATATGCAACCACTAGCAAGTCTTACAATTCGACGAATCAGGAATGAGTTGAGTTTACGCTAATTTCCGTGCGCGGCGCTAAAGTCGAAGCGAACCGTTTCCGCGCAAATGTGAGTCATAAAACAGGTATTTTTTATTTTATGGCATAGGAGTTAAACGAGCAGACGAATCGCCTAATGGCAAGCGATCACCGCCACCCATGGACACCCGCAACACCAGAGGAATCACAAGTGCGTTGCCAGCCTTTTAAAATTTTAAATTATCCCTCTGCCACCGCTAAGAGAGGGGAGGGTTGGGCCTCCGGTACCCTCACACACTCGATAAAAACCACGCAATTGCTATTTCACGCCGGTTTTCTGTGAGGCCGTGGTATCACTCCGGTCGAGCCGGCCCAATCGTGCCGAAGCGTGGCTCTCGCGCGAGTGGCTCGGTTTCTATATTGAACATGAAGTCTTATCAAACAGTTTTTTTCGGAACTAATCTTGTTTATATAAAACAGTCATGGTCTTGTGGTGTCGTTCATGTGCGGTTCAAGGCTGCATACGTGCGGTCGCTACAATGCCAAAATCTAAGCTAAAGCCAAACAAAATTTGTGATATCAAGATATTATCGCAAAACACTGTCCTACTTCGTATATCTTCGTTCAAAATGAGCCCTCAACTCTCATACACGTAAGAGTTTATTACGCAAATAAAATGAAACCATTACGTAACTTACAATTCCCGTTTGAAATCCTATATTATGCTACTAAATAAATTGTGAAAATTTGTGAAGGCAAGAACAGGTCACTACTTCTTACTGTTTGAAAGTTATGACCTCTCTAAAATTTTAGCACTCAGTCCAGTGGTGTAGCGTAGTGGGCTCGCTGCGAGCGGCACTTTTAGGGGGCGGCAAAATTTAACAATAAAAAATAATATGTTGTAAATATTTAAACCATTTCATGACGAACAAGAGGAATGGGCAAATGTACAATACACAATAATGATGACTGTTCTTACCGAAAAGTTCTTTAGAATTTCTGTATATTACAGTCTTTTAAATTGAAATACCTAATTAAGAGAGCGGCAAAATTTTGTCCCGCCCCGGGCGGCTGTCACCCTCGCTACGCCACTGCCTCCATTTCCTTTGGTTTTAATTTTATTACGCTTAACACATGAAAGATGAGACAAACACAAAATTGACCCATTTTTGGAAAAAAGTTGTTCAACAAATTCGATACCAGGATGGAATTAAAAGACCCTTTATTGTATAAGAAAACGAGTTTTATTCTCTGAATAAGGCAATTTCTTTTTGACGTATCATTTAAGTCTTGTCTTAGGTAGGTACTTGTAGTTCTAACGTAGCAGTCAACTAAGAATTAAATTTTGTAATTGCATTTGATTTTAATGGTACTGATGAGTATTGCCTGCAGGATATACCGCACACACTAAGAATAAAATCAAAGGTGTACGAACTTATCGCAGTAATTGAATTCGTTCCTCCACCTTTCGCTGATAGTATTGGTCATTACAAATGTCATTTATTAATGAATAGTCCTTTCAAATGCTGTGACGATAATAAGCGAAAAATCGAAGAAAGTTTATTAAAACCTGTCTTTTAATTTCATCCTGGTGCCGAATTTGTTGCACGATTTTTTTCACAAAAAGGGACAATTTTGTGTTGTCTTATCTTTCATACGTTAAGCGTAATAAAACTAAAACCAGAATAAATGGAGAACTGAAGATCCGAACTTTAGCAAGGTTGCTAAAATTCGGGCCTTTTTTCAAACAGTAAAAAGTATGTAGTGACCTGTTCTTGGTTTCACACATAGGATTTTAAACGGGAACTGTAGGTTAATGGTTTCATTTTATTTGCGTAAAAAACTTCTACGTGTAAGTGAATTGAGGGCTCATTTTGAACCAAGGTACCTATACAAAGTAGGATAGTGTTTTGCGATAATATCTTAATATCGCATAATTTTGTTTGGCATTAGCTCAGATTTTGGCATAAATACTTTTTCTGTTGTGTCCGTAGTTTATCCGGTAAAGGTGGGCCCTTAATCCTCTATGTGAGAACTGAGGGCCCAACTTTACAGTCCATAACTCGCTTATTTGGCTTTCACAAAATCTGATTCCAACTTTCACAATTCTTTGGGAATGTTTACTAAATTCTAAACACATTTCTAAAGATTTTTAAGAAAGTGGCCCTCACACCACACGCACATCAAGCTCTGCTTAGTTTGGGCTAGATGGTGTTGTGTGTATGTGAGAGAATATTATTATTATTAATTTGCTACGATCCTAGCTTATCAATCTCTTTAGCTTCATCTATGATTTCTATTTTATTAAGTACTCTTTGTGGCGAACGAACTAGCGATTACCTGACGGTAAGTGTTGTCTGCCGCTGATGGATTTCAGTAATTTCAAGAGTATACACAGGCAACCCATTGCCCGCCGAGATAATAATGCTCTCCTGATTTATTTATAAAGTAGGACGTCAGCTCTCGGCGAAAACCGCAGTAGTTTATTTCAGAGGCTCAGTCACAGAATGTTCACTTCGCAAAATGTCTACGACCTGTAGACACAAGTTTATTTATTCTACTAACTATTATATACAGTTGTATCATTTTAGTTGCCAAAATAAATAAATCTGGCAAACTATGTAATGTATGCCTTAAGATACGAAAGGGATATTTTGTGAAGCGGACATTCTGCGACTAAGCTATTTCAGAGCCTGCACGTATGTACAGGAGTGAAATAAAAAGCTAAAAACCTACAGAGCTGAACGGGATCGATTTCATCCGTGCAGCCAGCCGTAGCGGTGTTAGAATGGAGATCATGGTACAGCCAGCGACATAAGTCGAAGATTTTAAATTGTCCTATCGTTCAAAGTAACCACCAATCTCATGTTCTTACAACTAATAAAAAATGTGTGGAGGGGGCCTGGTGTCTTATCTATGGTCTACCGGGCACAGAACTAAACTTCGCGCTGCTTGGTACTGAGAATAATTTGACAGAAAATCCGTTTTGCGCTAATGCGTTTGTTGTGATCAATGTCGATTAAAATTATTTTTTTTAATACTAAACTATACAGTTAGATCTTCGTTCGGTGCTGTGGTTTTGTAAATACAAGGTGTCTCTGCCAAGATGAGCGCTCACTTTGGCACAGTCACCAAATACCCCCGGCATTTCCCCTTGTATCTTTTAAACAACGGACCGACCAATTCTGCTACTTTACAACCAATTTCGCATCTTTTACCCGTAGTACAGTTCAGATGTCCGGTCAACCGGAATATGGATAAAAGAAATTATCCATGGTACAGTTAACCAGACTATGGAACATTTTTTTTATCCATAGTACAGTTGACCGGACCACGGAAGATCTAGTGCTTAAGCTAGATAACCTTTTATGGTCTAGTACAGTGGTCGGCAACCTTGTCGACCAAAGAAGCCAAATATAAATAATACACAGCTGAAATCTATTCAAAGAGCTATTTATAACTTAAGCTTTGCTTTAGCAAAAGACGTAATTACGGGTAAAATTAAGATTCAAAGAACACTCTCGAGTTTGCCTTTGTCAAATAAGTCTTAGCTTAATTATCAGTAAATAAAATAAAATTTGGTATCATACTTCTAAAGCAAGATAATAGATAATATCCCGTGCCTGCACTAAACATTTCGTGGAAGAGCCGCAGCCGAGGAGTCAAAGAGCCGCAGGTTGCCGACCACTGGTCTAGTAAAACTAAAACAATCAGAGGATGCGTTCTATTAAGCGCTCACGATACTCACGCCACGAACACGGTTTTTGCGGTTCCGCTTGTTTCCGAGCACATACCTACATTAAACGGATAACGAAAGATATACTAAAAGACGATGGAATAAGGCATATTCAATTGCAGTATGTTAGCGAAGAAATTATTAGGCCATGCATTAGAAAAAATAGCGAATATGAACTAATTTTAAGTTCTATATAGCCTTGTTCATAAAACCAGTTCAAACAATCAGTTGAGACCGAGCGAGTGCCGAATCCATAGCGTGATACAGGCAGAAACACCTTGTCAGGAGCTAACGACCCAGATATACATTTTAGTACGACGCGTCAGCGCTCGCCTCCACCGCCATCAGTCTTGTTCCCCCTTCACCTAACAACCAGCTTGGGTAAGATCCTATCAATGTCTCTCTAGTTATTCGTCATGGTTCCAGAAATAGTTAAAATATGTTTCCCATTCGCAATATCATACCATCTCTCTCCCCCAGACATAGACAGTAGCATTTTCGTTATACCCATTTGACACCGCCAACGCACCTTATTATGCGTTTTTATAAATCTCATTAGGGTGCCGGCAACGCTTCGTATGCGTTTTATCACTATGTTTACATTTTGTCGTTTTATGACGTTATTAATGGGGATTAAATATAATGACCACCAAAAATAGTAATTGCGCAGCAAAATATGCTAACTATAGCTATTATATCGTACGTATCTTCATATTACGTAGAGTTACATAATCTAAATTTACTGTCGTTATAAAGGTGTACCAAGGGTACATGATACAGCTTTTTATTTGATTGTAAGTGTTATGGTTTACTTACAAATCCGTTTCTTTCGGAATTTCGGCACCATTTAATTACATTGGTGTTTATCAAACAAATCAAAAACTAATGTTTGAACAAATTAAGGTCTATTATTGGTATTTTTTTCAAACTTCTACGTTGAGCCGTTTTTGAGATCTGGACAATCCCAAAACGTTACCGCAGTAAAATTTTAAATAACTTGAACCACAAGACACAAATTTTGCTGTTCACAAACATTTAATACGCAATAAAAGCTATCTATTCATGCATTTAATTCCGGGCTAAAACAATTAAAAAAAAAATTGCTGGGGTAACGTTTCAAACGTGACCCCAGCAAAATGTGTTTTTCTCGAATAACTTTAAAACTACCACTTGAACAAATTTTACTATTAGTGAACAAATTACTCTTCACGATGGACTAATTATTTGCCATACTCTCACCTCTCTAAAGAACAAAATTTTTCAACATTTTGCTGCGGTAACGCACACGATGATTTACTATTTTTGACTGTTATGTTTTACTATATCTGGTGATAAGTTAAACATAAGCCTTATTAATGGTAGGATTATATTTTTTACTCTTGGCAACACAAGTATAATATATTTTGGTATAGTGATACTATTAGCGGACTGTCAATCTATTCAAAGTCGGATGCATATTTCCGTTAAAATTTAGTGAAGTTTTGGTGACACGATTTATGGGTTTCTGGTGCACATAACCTCAATAAACATATAAAAATCTATCAAAAGTAAGTCATATTTTATGAATATATAAAAATAGATACATTTTATTAGCGTTTTCTACAAAATATATAAGGTCAAAATTTATGCTAGGCCTGGCACACAGGTTTAAAAAATCAAATGGATGACGTTATTTAAAACACATCACAAATACTATTGCAGCATTGAATGATAAGAAACTTGAAACTTACAATATTCTTATTGGTTTACTATTAAAGAAAAATCTGAACAGAATGGGCGATAGATGTAAGAATTTGGTGCTACTTGCTCGTGGTGAAAAAACAATAGAAGAAACTGCCCAAAATGTGTAAGTAAAAAAATAAGATAGATTGTGTATTAAAATTTGCACTGGAGAATTATTATTATACATATTATTAGTTTCATTTTATTACCGACTTCAAAAAAGAAGAAAGTTATATGTTTGTCCGGAACTACCGGACGGATTTTCATTATTTGCAGTAGCAGTAGCTTTGGTATTATTTAACTTATGGAACAGTGTAAGTTTCTGCGAAATCGGTTTAGTTGTTTGCAAGTACTAGCGGTGGCCCCACAATTTTATCCGCGGAAATGCAGATCTCGAGGGAATTTAGTGAGAATAAAAAGTATAATATACTATTTGTTATTTAGTTTTTTAATACGAATTAAACTCTTGTTTAGTTTGCATATCTTTCAATTTTTTGAACTAAACATAAAAAGGTCGCATAATGCCATCCATTGTATGAACGCATAGCGTACGGAGTCGGGCTTTATCAAGAACATTGCCTGACGTGTGCCAGCGACGAGCACCGTGCGTTGTATTCAATATACAATAATTTATAAGCTATTTCATTTAAATATTAATTAATTAATTATATTTTGGTTATATATAATCCAAATATGAACAAAAATTAAGTCGCACCGAAGTGAATTGTACTATGGGTAAAAGATCCAATTTCGTCTTATTCACTACGGAAATAGATTTCCAGTTTGCGATGGTGGCTGTGCCAAGATGAGCCATACGAGTGGCCACGGCTTGGTGCCATGCGGTCTCATGCCAAAATGCGTTTGGTACCTATTAGGTTAGTTGTGCTTGTCTGCCACGTTTAGACAAACTACACCTGGCAGCCGTAGAACGTCGGTGGGTTTGGATTAGGGATGTTACGATAAGAAAGAAATCACTTGTTCAGTAGTACGTGTTTAATTTATGAACCTTTGCAAAACAGGCTTGAACCTGCGAAGGCAGTGATATTAGATACTTTATATTAAATAAGATGAACAATTTTCACCAACATCCGCATCAATTTGGACATACGCATCCGTGGATGTGAGTCTTAAAAATCCGTATCCGCGGATGTCAAAAAATCTGCATCCGCAACATCCCTGGTTTGGACTATACAGAGGAAATATACAAAGAAACGAGTGCGCCCCAGAGGCCCGTCTGTCATAAACGTTTCTTTGGTATGGGAGTAGTCATCTGACAGCTCTAACACCACTCCTGGGAAATTTTACTCTCTTAAGATTTATTGCAGTACAAAAGCGCTACGATTTGACACGAAAAAGATTCTCTGCGAATATACCATTAGGGGGATCGTATGTGCAGGGCAATCATACATGTAATGTTTGGTAAAAAGAAAACAATTTTATAAAACATTTATACTGACACTTTAGACGCTAGGAATCTGAGCTCTTATGTACGTGTATTAAGAGGGATGAAATAAAATTCCAATTATAATATTATATGATGTATATCACGGATTTTACAGTGGTATTTTCGTGTATAAACAAAATATCCAGATTTCAATTCAATAAATTAAGGACTTACAATTCAATAAATAACAATTTTCACATTCAAATATATAAAGCATGGGCGCCACGATAAATTTCCTGTTATATTTGACATTAAAAATTGAATAAACCATTTCGAATTTGCTTGGACAATAATAACATAATAGTCATATTCATTCTGTATGTGGGATTTAACTAAAATATTTTCACTTATACATGTAGCGATGATCACAGATTTGAGGATTATAAAAAAGCAGATTCAGAACATACCGTGCTATGGAGAGACGATTTAACAATTCGAAACTTGCAATAGTGATTACTGAGTAATTTAGGTTTCATTATAGCTTATTGGCTAACTTATCACTATCAGCACTCTGGCCGCTCACGCACGGCTATCCAGTTCCTAACATTGCTTCTCGATCGATATCAATACCAAATTTAAATTAACAATATAATAAAATATCAATTGTACCTAAGATCTTTTCCAATTAAATACGCACATTCGTTCTTAATTTGCATCTTAATATACACTAACGGGCCGCTACGGCGGCTAATGATATCTCCGGACTATCTACTGGCTCACAGGCAATCGTGCTCTTCACACAAGCGACCGACCGGTCCATCCGTCTGACCATAAACGTACGTAATTCCATAATTAAACATACATGTTGTGATCAATAATAAAAATATAATGATACAAATACATTAATTACTACATTTTTCGATTATTGTGTGACATAAATATTTACAAAGCGCATTAGGAGCGCCGAAATAGTTAGGCGAGGCAGACTCCTAAACGAGAGATTAATAAATGCGCCGCGCCTAGTCCACTACTAGCTCAGACACGACACGACGCGAGCGGACTGTCGCAAGTCGCCGGCACTCATCACTCGTCACTCCAACACTCGACACCTGACACAGTCCACGCTCGGCTGCTCCGCTCCACGAACTAAACCTTCACAACTCGTACAAGTATCTTTATTAACTAAAACATCTGACCAATTACTTTATTGTCAGGAGAGCTAAGGAATAAATGCCCCAAAATAAAATGAAATCGTATAGTCAAAATGTTAAAATTATATGGATTCATTATATTACAAAGTTATCCTGACTGTCACAGTCGCTGGATCGACAATTATTACATAACTAAATATTAAAGATTTTTGAGAAACAAAAATTAATTTACTTCCCCATGATTATGAAACTAGTAGATACTATAATATATAAGCTACTACCAGTACATCTTATAAAACGAATAACATTATTCTAAATATCAATGTGATCTCTCGATATTATGGTTTACGATTACAATTTGGGAATGCATGATACTACTCGACAAAATACAATAATTATTAAGTACCGATGATTAAAAAAACTTCCTACATATACAGATAGCGTAACAATGTCCGAAATATGATTAGTTGCGTCAACTATAAAGTACAAAGATGAAAATACGTCATATCAGCCGGTTACACGTGTGCGCACGGGAGGTGACTCTCGCAACTCTCGGCAGCGACTCCCTACGACGATACACAATACCAAGTTTTAGATAATAAAAATAATTGAACTAGAGGCGTTCGTCGCCCGGCGCGGGCGAGTCGCGCGACAAATAACTCTACGATATAACGTTGCTTGGCGGCGGATAACACCTAAAAATAAATAAAACGAACATAGGTTTCCGACGAATACTGATATCCGACGCGTGTGTGGCGGGTGGGCGGTATGGCGGGGCGGGGGTGGCGGCGGGCGCTCAGTTCACCATGAGCGTGTGCGACTCCATGGGCGCCGCCGAGTCGTACAGCGTGTCTGTGTCCTGCGTGGGCTCGCCCTGCAGCTGGCACTGGTTCGACAGCGTCCCCGCGCCGCAATCGCAGAAAAATCTGTACAAACATCGCACACACTCAATATTATAGTACTACGGTACTGTCCCACATCAGCCACCTCGAGCATAGAATTGTTTGTTTACCTGTCATGGCGAATAAATTCTACGTCGTGTCCGGAATGGCACGTTTTTATGCAATTGACACAGATTGCATTGCGGTCTGTCGTGTTGCAGGTCTGGCACCTGGAAAATAACGAAGGAATTGTTAATTTAAAATCTAAAATTATAGAAATATTAAATCTTCAGCTGTCTTCATCATAGTTGTGTACTTACCTATAAAAATCATGCATCGGAAACGATGTGTATGATGAGATTTTATAAAGGCACTGGCCCCCGCCGACCGCCTTCTCCACAGCATCTTGATTACTGAATATTTTATTACCCCGCACTAGGGGTGATACGCCGGACGCTAGACATAGACCTGTCAACATACAAATATTCACTCATTAATCTTCAGTACATACAACTTTGTTTATTACCTATTGAATTTAGTCTAGTAATAAAGAGGTAAACATTTATTTTATTTCATCGCTAGTCTAACTAACCCTTCTTACACTGAGAAGAGGCCTGTGCCCAGCAGTAGTAAAGTTTAATACAGGGCTGATATTATTATACAGTGTGTCTCGACTCTTATGCAAGCAACCTACATCTACAGATAAATGATCTTCTGAGCAGCCTTGTGTACCGTTGGTCACTTATTTTTTATACATCTGCTCTGATACGGCTACGTAACTCTTCTAATGAACCTATGGGCTTACAGTAAACTTCCTCTTTGAGGCAGCACCAATAAAAAAGCAATAAAAGTAGTGCTTGCATTAGAGTCAGGGGAAAACCATTTGAGCATTTGTTATGAATTAATATGAAATTAAAGATTATGTTAATGTCAAATGTTGTTTTTATTAAACTTGATTGGCCAGGTACTACCATTTAATTTTAAAAATATTTTACATTTTGTTTTTTGTCAAATTTGTTCCTTTCCTACATTAATAGCAATAATTCTCTATTTACAGTAAATACAATTATGTATAATACGATTAAAAAATCTACTTGAAATCAACATTTTGATAAAAATATTTTTTATATATTTAATAAATATTCATACTTTTTTTAGACCCAAGCGTACTATAAAAGTTATACTAAACACCATTTTAACATGTGTTTAGCTAGACAGTGTTTAACGATTTGGACACCCCTTAAACCCTCGTTTAGGTTCCTTTACTACAAAACGGTATCTATCACGTGTTTAACTAAACATGGTAGGATTTTACGGTTCATGGTAGTATTTGACGCGTTCTTTAGCATGCAGATATTTTAATACAATTTTAATGTAATCTAAGGATATCTTGTATGAAATCAATACTACTTATATGCAAATACGAGTATTGTTATTGAATAATCATTGTTTTCAATATAATTGTTAGTACATACTTAATTAAAATTTGATAATTTTAATAAAGTATGTATAACATTGTTGACATAATTATAGTGAAATAGTGTGCTAAGGAATGTGATGTGTCATTGTCAAAGTTAGTTTGTTATTTTTAAAACTTTGTTCTGAATAAAGGGTAGTGATTTATTTGAAAATAAAATGCATACTTCATCAAAAAGTAAGGAAACAACTAGGCAGCGAGGTGCAAGCAACAAAATTCGGTTACGCCGGTTACGCATTAATGTGTAACTTTTGATAACTGTGACAGCTACAAAGGGTTAGACATCTGTTAAACTAGCTTAAGCGTGTCTTTAAATTTAAAACACGTCTAAGGGATGTTTAACGGTAAACAACGATTAACCACTGATTTGTGGTATGGTATTGTTTAGACATGAGTTTAACACGTGTTTATGTCTTTTGTAGTAAGATTTTATATGTTTAAACTTTGATTAAAAATAATTTTTGTATTTACAACAAAAAAAACATAGTATGATTATTTAAAAAAAAGTGCATTAGCTAGTCATACTTTTGACTGTCTATCTGTTAGCATAATTAGTGTTTAATAATAAAACAACAAAAAATTCGATGGATTTAATTCATTTATGGTCGTAGTGTACAAGAAAGTTAAATAGGGAAAAATTTTGACTTTAAAGAAAGAAACATATCTCAGGTAGTAGTTAGGATAGATTTTTTCTGAACGGCCATCAGTTCTACTATAAGACATTTCAAGGTTATCCATTAATTACCGGACACCCTGACTGAATTCAGGTTATATGAAGAATTCAAAAATAATTAACCAGTATTTAAAAAGTTTCCAAGTTTGGATACGCATGTGCTTCAATAGAAAAGGTGCAGTATAAAGATATTGAATGCACGGACGGCTAGTGGTTTAAAGTGTCGCCTCCCAACTGCCATTGCGCCAAGTTTTGTAGGTTCGAATCCTTCACGGGATAAAAATGTATGTGATCCATCCACAAAAATGTTTCTTCTTTATGTCTGGTGTTTAAGTTTGTATGTCCCCGCGACACAGAAATTATTCATAGTGCGGGAGTTGTCTTTTTAAAACAGAAAAAAAAAAAAATACTAGAAACTGACCTCCAAATCTATTATTGAATATCTGGTTGTGTTCAAGCGTGGCAGTGGCATTGTTGGTGATCTCGACGCCGGCCGCGAGTCCGTCGAAGATCCTGTTGCGGCGCAGCACGGGGTGGCTCTGCGTCGAGATCAGCACGCCCGCCTGGGCGTTGCGAAATATATCGTTCTCCTCCAGCACTCCCTGCACAGCAAAAATACATCTTAATCCCATAGTCCACCATTATGTCCTAGTGCAGATTGGTAGACTTAACATATCTTTGAGAACATTACAGAGAACTCTCAGACATACAGGTTTCCTCACGATGTTTTCTTTTATCATTACGACTACTTACTTACTAACATAAAGTTATACCTATATAAATCCTCTTAGAAATACAGTATAATGTGTAAAATAATAATACAAATATAACTGACTGTTAAATATATCACATATTTAACAGTCAGTTGTGAAAACAGTGTGAAACTAATGTAACAACAACAATAATAATCCTCATACAATGGCACACCATATAAGTAATAAAACACTACATAATAATTATTTGTGTTCAATGCGATAATGCTATGTTAATTATGACTTCTTGTTACAGCTTAAGTTTTATAAAACCCTGCTTAGTCATTTAATTAATCATGTTTAATGCAAAAATGTTACAGCAATAGTTATTATATTATACACTGTTTTTAAAGACTCGGCTTAGCTGTTATTTGAAGCTTAGTCATGTAATTATTTCAGTTCATAAATTTAATTTCACAAGCAAGCTCTTATGCTTTATGTGATCAATAATTGTATTCTGTCTATTACATTAATTACCTATATGATTTACTAGATGTTCCCGCGGTTTCACCCGCGTTTATCGTTACTGCGCCGCCCCCGTGGGTCGTAGCGTGATGTTATATAGCCTATAGCCTCGATAAATAGGCTATCCAACATTAAAAGAATTTTTCAAATCGAACCAGTAGTTCCTGAGATTAACGCGTTCAAACAAACAAACAAACAAACAAACTCTTTAGCTTTAGAATATTAGCATAGATATATTATAGAAAAAAGCTATGTTACATTTCCTTAACACATTGCTTTGTTACTCGAAAAGCACGCAGAAGATCGCAGCCAAATAATGTATTATGTTCCTGTTTTTAAATGGATTCTGCACTTTTTATCAAGGACCTATCATGGATGAATAGTTGTTCTCTTGTGCGACTAGGACAGTGACTACATTATTTCTGGTTCAATCATCTCAAGAGTGCCTTTACTCCCAAGTGGTACAGCATAGGTTGATTAAAATAAATTAATTACATGTGTTGTTCAGGACTTACCTTTCCACCATTAAAAATACAAATTCCCCCATCGCGCCCATCGAATATCTTATTTCTCTTGAGCGTTGGGTTGGAGTCAGTCTTAATCCATACTCCGGCCATGGCATTATCAAATATCTCGTTTTGTTCTAAGAGCCCTAGGCCCCCGTTGTAAACGAGTACGCCACCGTTCTGCCCGCCCCATATCTTGTTACCCCTGATCACGGGGTTGCTACCCGTCCTGATCTGTACGCCAGAGTACAAGTGGTTGAATATATCGTTGTCTTCTAATTTCCCATGGCCATTATCGTAAAAATACACTCCAACCTATGAAAAGATAACTGTATAATAATAATTGTTTCTATTTCCTAGAATTGACTTTTGAGATATATAACAAAATTATCTGCTTGCTTGATCATTTACTGGATTAGACTCGACTGCCATTAAATTGAGTTGTAATCTTGAATTTACTTTTAACTTATTCTATTGTTCTGTAAATTATTCTCAACCATTATTTTAAAGTTTGTCTAAACAATAAATCTGAAACTTTGACGTCACTTCACTGGACTATAATTTGATTTGAATATTCATTTCAATATTTTTTTTTTGTTAGACAAAATTAAATAAGAGGATAATATGATGATGTGTGTACCTGTTTCCCCGAATGTATACGGTTGCGTCGCAGCACGGGCGTGGAGCCGGTAGTGATCCAGACGCCAGCGAGCGTGTTGGCGTACACCTCGTTCTCCTCGATGAGCCCCTGTCCCTTCTCGTGCACGTAGATACCGCCGTGCTGCCCGTGGTGGATCTTGTTGTGCCTCACTATTGGATCACTGTTTGTACGGATCTGAAAACAAGAAAAAATCAATAAGCATTTATATGAAGATTCAATAATGTGATTTATGTAAGTAATTTGGTCTGTGGTTTGGATGTGATTGGCATTGAAAAATATCTAAAACGCTTTTATATTTGCAGTAGTACTGGTAGACCTACAAGCTAAATCCTTACTATTATTTTTTTTTTACGCTTTCACTCTTTAATTACTCGACCGATCATCATGAAATTTCGTATACACGTTGTCTGGGTACAGAATAGGACAGAGGGTACCTTTCATCTAGGAAAAAGGATTGTTATTAACCTACATTTACGCGAGCGAAGCCGCGGGTAAAATCTAGTAAACAATGTTTTGATCTGTTGGAATTGGTTAGTAATTGGTAACCATTGTAAATTGTTACCAATAATGGTCTGGTTAAATCTCGAATGTAGGATATACCTTTAAATCATTGTTATAAGTGTTCGAGAATACAATGACTTTTACTAGTAATAATTATAAACGCGACAATGTGGATGTAAAATGGTAAAAACGATGCAAAATGAGATTAAGCCATGGACTTGAACTCTAAAGGCAAGTAAGTAGTAGTAATTTAAAACTAATCTCTCTCTTTCTAGGCGTAAAATGTTCGTATGCAAGGAAAGTTTAATTCTCATAGTGAGAAGTACCATAGGGGCACACGGTTTACTATGCGCTCGTAATTTGCGGGACAGGCATATAGTGACCAGGCCCGCTCGTGCAGAGCATTGAATAGTCTAAAAGCTTTGACTATAAGTCTCGATTTACGCTATGATTTTGTATTTTATTAGGAAAAACAATTATGATGCATAATATAACATTTCGATTAAAAATATATTTACTCTAACAGTTGAAATTTATATTTGATTAATGACACGGCATCTGATTGATGGTATCATATTTTCAATGTCTTTTACATAAAATATGTGGTTCTCTATGCAATTAGCAAAACTAAACTCAATGTATGAGGAGACTTATTGTGAGGCTTATTATATAAACACAAATAATTATCTTTCAATATGACTATTAATAAAAATTGTTTTAGCATACAACATTTGGCAATGGCAATACTTATATGGCAATGCATACTTTTACAAAACTATTATTATTTGCCTCATTCCATAAAATATAACATATCAAACATAACTATAGTTAAAAATATTCTTATATCTACAATCCAGATGATTAATTAACAATATATTAGCAATAATAAAGTATTCTCAATAAAAAATGTAAGTATACTATTATAATATTAAATTGACCTTAAAGCACATGTTACCTTTCACTATTATTAACACAATGGCTCGGGAAGACACGCTCTGGCTGGCAGAGCGCATCCTGTTTCTAGCTATATCATTAGTAACACTACCTACTCACTGAATATAAATATAAACAGGATACAGAAAATGCCTATTATTGCCATATATGCATAGTTATATAGTAGTCCTATCAAATATTTAATTAAGTACTTGATTATAGGTACGATTTTAACTTAATATTATAAATGCGAATATGAGTTTGTTTGTTACGCTTTCAAGCCTAAACTACTCAACCAATCATAATGAAATTTCGCATACACGTTGTTAGGGACATAGAAAAGAGCTTCCAGAAAAAAAGAAATGATGCCGAGGGATAGAAAATTGACATTACGCGAGCGGAACCACGCGCAAATTCAAAATTATAATATACTAAATCATATTAAAGAATTACATTTTGCAGACCACATTTTCCCTTGGCGCATGGGTTTCCGACTAAAATAGAATATGAATATTATGAACTCTCGTGTCTCGCACATTTTATACCGCGCCGTCTTCGTAGATGAAAATAACACAAACGTCAGACAGATGCTATGATCTACTAAAAAAAACAACAGTGCGAGGCACCGCAGTTTAAATGATTACCTCATCACTGTCAACGCGTCGTGCTGCGAGTTCGAACACCCAACGGTACAAACTTATACTTTTATACGAATTCAGTGTTTGTCGTATTAGTATAGTATCAAACTTTGTAAAGGCAACACAAAAGTAATAGTGTATTTTAAAAATATAATGATGAACTTAATTATTAATATTTGAAATTGACTTTCAGTTCTTTTGTCAATTTCATTAGGTGAGGGTCCCTAATGTTCATATTGTAGGAATCAGTAAAGAAATTTTAATATTGGAACTGGTTACATATGGTTGCAAACAACAACAACAAATCTTTATTCATCCTTTGGATCTGTACCCCAGTAATTTTACCGCCATTAATGAACATGTATATTGTCATACTCTGAAAACTGGTTGATATTTATTGAATAAAAGGTTATTCTTACCTGTATACCAGCTAACGCGTTCCCGTAAATATTATTGTGCTCGATCAGTCCACGTCCCTCGCCGAATATGTACACACCTCCTTGATGTCCGTTGTATATTTCATTACGCCTAATGGTGGGGTTGCTGTTAGAAGTTATCCATACTCCGGCGAAGTTGTTCGAGTGTATCTTGTTATCTATAAACTGGCCTAGACCAGACTCGTGCACGTATATGCCGCCCGTCTGGCCGTGGTGAATCTCACAATGTACTACGGTGGGATTTGCGCCGGCTTTAACTTCAAAACCAGCGATTCTGTTGTTGTGGATGTCATTTGCTTCAAAATAGCCCTGTAGGATAATAGAATATGTTTAGTTTTATTTTTGTATACTGTTGCCTAAACATGCGTTGGTTTAACCTTGTAAATTAATATACCTGTGTAAACTAAGACAGCTAAAATTTGTGCAGACAAACTACAATATTTATTTTATATTGTGTGTCATGATGTACTTCAATCTCAACAATATAATAATATAGTAGGACCTATTACGTAAAGCAGAAACATAATTAGCGAACAAATTTTCTATCATTAAGTTTGCTTTGATTCAGGGATCAATGATTCACGATTGATTCATTTGAAGCAGATGATTATTTATATTACCCAGTTATTATATAATAGAATATATTTATTATATAATAATATAATAATTATTTTATAGTTCATGTAATTCTCAGAAAGTTCAAGAGTCAACTGGTTGTGGAAAAAGAGAACTAGTTACAATTAGTGATGTGCCGGATGATTAAAATGTAGATCCGCAGATACGGATCCGGATACGATTCATTGGCTTCAAGATTCGCGGATACGGATCTTAACTTTCTTACTCAATCGGTGTCGGTGAGCGTGACGTAATTAGAATAATCATTTAATTACAATTTAAAATATTACAAAGATTTAACTTTTGTTATAAAAGTGATCTTATAACTTTCTATTATTTCAAAGTAAATTCGTAAATTAAAGAAACTAAATCAACTACTTATCTAATATTTATATTTAAACACTTACTTATATTCAAAGAACTCAATTATTGATCTCATTATAAAGATATTTTAAAAAATATATTATAATAACTTCCTATACTATATAAGTAAGTGTTTAAATATAAATACTAGATAAGTAGTTGATTTAGTTTCTTTAATTTACGTACTATTGGTATGTTAACTCACTATGATAAATGTTTGCAATATAAAGATGTCAAATATTTGATTTTTAGAAATAAAAATTAATTTGATTGAAATTTAATAGTATTTTATTGCTACCTAATCACCTACATATAGAATTGAATCTATGTATTAAAAATTAATAAGGTAAAAGATCCGTCAAAAATGTAACGGATATGGATACGAATTTCTTTTCTCCCGCGGATATCCGCGGATACGGATATCCGGAACACCACTAGTTACAATATTCTAAGATTAAATGCATGTTCACTTCAATTCTCATTTCATTGATATTGTTTAATTAATTGTATAGCTTACTAAACTGCACCAATTTTAGCTAAGTTAATTTTAGCTCCGTTCAGTTTCTATTAGTTAAATATATCTATCTGTATATAAAGATAATCAGAAAAAAAGGAGGATAACACAAAATATAGATATTGAACAAGGTACAAGGGACAAATTGGATAATGCCCTCCTAAAGATTATGATGTATGATGATCCTTGTCTACTGGTCTCTTTTAGCCGGTGACTATGTCCTGGAGAGGGCAGTGCAGTCATATACAGGGTTGATATTACGATATAGAATACTTACCAAGCCATTTTCAAAGGTGAATATACCGACATCTCTGCCGTGGTGTATGTGGTTGCGGCGCATGATAGGGTTAGCGAAGTTCTTGACCCAGATGCCGGCGAGCGCGTTGCGCGAGATCTCGTTGTCCTGGTAGGCGCCCTGCGCGTAGTCCGTGACGTACAGACCCACGTTCTCGCAGTCACTGATGTCGCAGTGCTTGATCACGGGGTTCGCGCCCGCCCCGCTCACGCACACCGCCGCGCCCACTGCGCACACACACATGCAACTCGTTATATGGTATTATATTAACACTCAATGTATTTAATCTATCTTGTGTGGCAGTTAAATTGTTGTTTCTTATATTCGAAGTATCAGAAAAGTCTTGAGTTCAGCTGTTTCACATAATATCTGCTGGCAGCAGATATTATGTGAAAATATCTATTGATTTCCCAGTCAAACTACCATAATACAAACCTAACTGAACCTAGATGTCATCTGGGAAGACACAATCACACATGTCGAGAAAGGACATGATATTTTAAGAATGTGCGTATGTTTCGATTTTTGTCACGCATTACATCAACCATTTGATATTCCTAAGTCAAAACAATGTTTAGACAAAAAGTCTGCCACCATTTATGTAAAAAATACATACACGATTTTTTAGGCAATTTTTCGGTGGATTTATTCATCAGATTACCGCGCCCGCGCCGCCGTACACATCAGTGCAATGGAGACGAAAGCGCACATCGTTAGGTCTTCCTATTCGAATGGAGAGACATGTGACATGTGCATAGAGACTCAGACATTTTATGCGACGCAACGCACCAAACACATTCAGTTGGAGAATATGTTGCGTGGACTTCTGGTTATGGTAGATTTGAGTTAATGCTTCTTTGTCTGTATCTCAAACAGTTTAGCTACATGAAGACTGCTCAAACAGTTTAGCTACATGTAGTGAACTACCTTTTAGCTTATCCATTATAACAGTCCCAAGGTTCTAATCATTCTATAGATCGAAGTTTGATCAGTACACTCACCAACACTAGCACTCCGTATGATACAGTGATCGACGGTGGGCGAGCAGTTGTCAGACACCTCGAGGCAGTAGTGCTTGTGGTGCTGCATGGTGCTGGTCGCGTCGGGAGAGAACTTAAGCGTCATGTGTCCCGCGTACGCGCGATTAGCGCCCTCCGCGAACGTCAGCGTAGATTCCGCTTCACGCTCCAACACTACTGATTCTGCTACATTGCCTGCAGCACAACCTAGAGAAAACACAGGTTTAGCTCTTTCGCTCCTTAACTGTAAGTCATATTGTTCTTATAGATGTTGTATAAAGCAATTGTGACATTGTATTATTGAGGCAATGGAAACAACTTGAGAATGTTAGTGTCTGTTGGTATATTAATGCTTATAAAATTTCTCGATTTGTACACATCACTACATATTATAAAACAAAGTCTTTCGCCGCGTCTGTCTTTCTGTCAGTTCGCGATAAACTCAAAAATTACTGAATGGATTTTCATGCGGTTTTCACTGAGACAGCATGATTTATGAGGACGGTTTAGGTGTATAATTTGTTAAGCTTTTGTACTACCCGTGCCAAGCCGGGACGGGTCGCTGGTGTCTTATAAAACAATTGTGTTGGCAATGGGAACTTGAGATTGTAAAATGTGAAATGTAACATTAGTGTTAGTTGGTTTAAATATTAATGCTTTTAAACTTTCGCGACACACAGTTATTAACATTACATAACATTAGACAACGGGTGTTAATCGCGATTAATTTTATTTAAAGGTAAAAAATACTGATATGTTTATTGTCCGAAACCCGCACTTCACGAAAGCGCCACTTAACCCGTGACCACGATTGATGCAAGTCGGTCGAAACTTCGGGGAATATATAGGTATTTATTATTACCTTTAAATTATTAAAACTTACTTTGTATATTCTAGTACTATAATAATTAATGCTTGTAGTTAGATTCAATAATCGATGTAATATAATAATTTCTTTTTAACTATAATAGTTTTTAGTATTGCTTTTTGACTTGTATATAGGAGTTAATTGATTTTGTAAATAGCATGAGTTAAACCGAAAGTAACTGAAAATTGTGACATTATGTTAGGGAGGCATTGGGAAGGAAATTTTCAAATGATTTATGTATTATTAGTTTGTCAGTTTGAAAATTAATGCTTGGTTTGTATATTCCAATAGTATAATGAATCCTCATAGTTGGGCTCAGTAATTGATGTAAGATAATAAATAGTGTTTCTTTTTAACCTAAATATTCACCTACTGGCTTACTAGTACTGAATGATAGGATTATTACAAATGTATAAACCTCTTGTTCGTTAAAACGAAGCAATATTAAGTTGTTATTTGAGTAATTTGAATAGGAAATGTATTTGCTGATTATACAGTGTAATAGTGAGGTCATATATAAAGAAATGTTTTCAACCTAAGTAAATAACTGCATGGATGGCATAGAAGTCAAGCGGTCGCTTCATAACTGTGGCAGCATTGAGTGTTGCTGAGGATGTAGATTACACAAGTAATCAGACAACAGACAAAAAGTATACCTAACCCACTTTTGTTAAGTGAGTATACTTTTTGTCTATTTATGTTAGCAAACTTCTGTGACATAGGGCTTGATAACAAAAGAAAGAGCTAATTTAAAAATAAATGTGTGTGCTTAATAGACACTTTGGTTAAAATAAACACACACAATCTTATAAAAGTCTGTGTCTGAAATAGCAATAAATTTTTAAACATAGAGAGTATGGGGACTTGCAAAAATACGAATTCAGGCAATCAGATAGATGAACTGGTTTGTGTTAACAACTATCTACAGTTGTTTACGTTGCAAGATACTGACATTAACACATAAACATAAACTGTTAACTTTAGCCCAAAAATATCAGAAACAAGTTTTGCCTTTAAAACAATTTGGTGAAACATCCATATAATCAATTTTGTTTTAGGTGTCCATACTATTTATCAACATTTTACGACTTTCAAATATGAGCATAACTTACTGTAAGGTCCTACATGACCAATGATTCACTTACAATAGTCATATTTGGATTCTATTTATTATAAATGTGTATCATTTCTCTTCAGAACAAACCATTATTTACAATGATGTCCCATATTTCACTGAATCTACTATTCCGTTCATACCGACTTTCTGAATGGCTCATGATTTGATTGACGGCTGTTAATTCCATAGCTAATAACAGCAGTTGACATGCATGTAACCGCCTGTTTACTACTGTGTGTGTGACTTGTCTATCAGATGGTTTGCCCTCAACAATTTGAAAGAGTCTTTGCTGTACTACTTTAGGTTTAGTGCACGATTGGTAGTGTCATGGTAGTGCGTGTGTTATCTTTGGTAAATCCTTGTTATTACAAGGATTTACAAAAACACATAATAAATAAACATTATTTTGTATAAATACTAAATATCAACCTAAACATTAAATCAAGATTTTTACAGTGTTGGCATTATCTTGAGTTTATTTCTCTAATCTCACAATAAAGTTTTGGAAATTATTAAGAAGACTGTACTTGTTTGCCATTTGTCATTATTGTAGTTAAAAAAGGGGTAATTAACTCGAGCTTTAGGCTGCCTGTCCATTGAAGCGGAGCGAGGTTGAGGAGCGAAGAAACGGAGAAATATTAACCAATAGAATTGCATACTGGAGCGGAGCAGAGAATTTATGCAATCCTATTGGTTAATATTTCTCCGTTTCTTCGCTCCTCAACCTCGCTCCGCTTCAATGGACAGGCAGCTTAAATGTTTAGCTAAGTTAATGTCATCTATATTATTTGAATGATGATTTTTACAGTGTTTAATAAAAGGGCATTTTTTGGGGAATCCTACAATTCCCAAAGGTTAATAATAATAAACATAAACCATTACACACGATAATTCAAACAGTTCACAAGACATCTAAGTTAAGCAGTTTTAGTGGGCTGGTCAGTTGAGCAACTGACCAGCCCAGTGACTGACTGAGGAGCCTCAGTGACGTTGAATCGCCGGGTCATGCGGGTACACATATATTGGTCGTGCAGATCAGGACACTCGCGTGCTGACAAACATATCTAGTCTCACCAATGAGCTGCACGTCGGTGTCGATGGCGAGGCACTCCTCCTGGTAGAGGCCAGCGTGCACGAACACGAGCGCAGGCGCGTGCGCAGGCGCGGCGCGGCGGCACGCGCACGCCGGCGCGCCGCACGCGCACGGCGCCGCCCCGCCCGCGCTGCTGCACGCGCTCACCGCGCCCACCGCCGCGCCGACCCCAACCGCCGCGCCGCCCCCCACCACCCCGCCGCGCTCCTCCACGTACTCGAGAGCCGCCTAACCGAAACGGTCACTTGTTTAGGCATATTTAAGCTTACTCTTCACGACTACGTAAAAAACGACTGTCACATCAAAACATATACTGTCATCGTGAACACCCTCGAAATTGCATCCAACTTGACTAACCAGAGCAGAATACTCATTATAACCTATGATTACTACATGCTGAGTAATTAAAATGATTGGCTAAGAGTGAGTCAATCAACTGTCACTCTATTGCTATAATTAACAAATTTTCATTCATAAGAGTTGGTGTTGCGTACTTGCAATACAAAATGACTAGTAATGGTATAGTATATGATGACACATGTCTACTACAACATATTGAACCCATCAAACAAAAAGAACATTTTGTTGTAAGTATTATGTATCTAACTTACCCTAATTGTATTAAAATGTTTAATGCGAGAATCCTTCTTGGGGCGATAGTTGGGTCGCACGTGTATTCCATAATAGAGCTGCCTGAAGCTTTCTTTCCACGGGTTGTCTGCGTCGCACTCGTCGGGAGCTACGAACTCAAACTGACAGGGCGCCGGGTGCATCAGTGGCATATCGTACTCGAATACCGACTGATATAAGCTTTTCCTGAAGACCGAACATTAAATAAATGTATTACATAAAACAAATTATACATACAAATATTCAAAGTACATACTTAGAACACTTTCTATCATGACTTCATAATATTATGTATATGGCCTACTTTTTTTTGCATGTACATAATTCTAAAAGTAATTATGTGTATTACAATGATGGTCTTACCATAGTTCAGTATCATTAGCAATAGTATTAAATCTCTTGCAGACTTGTGCGACGCGACATAGATCCCGTTCCGTGAGGTGTGATAAAATACACAATAATACTTCATCAGGCAACTCATACTGCAGATATTGTGATACATTGCACACATCCACACCTTGAGATAAGGATCTGTATGGACAAAACATTATTCATGTTATAAATTTGACATTACCTGCCCCAATCTTTAGCATTTAAATGTCACTAATAATGTAATTGCTATGTTTTATTTGGGTTGCTTTTAAACGCTAATGATGTAGATACGAAGTTTCAACACCACCTTTTTTAACTTGTTGTATTCAACTTCTGTTTATACATAACATTCATTTCTTGGTTATGCATTCATATTTCATTCTTCACCAGGTTTTAGAATAGTTTTAATATACTTTGAAATCAACTGTAAATTAATGAACTGATTCAATTAAAGATTACTCTGTAGTTGAGTCAGCCAAACCTCTAATATTATGTTCCTCAGTGTTGACATGATTTATCCTGGCAAATTTTCAAAATGGCTATTTAAACTGTATTGCAAACCAACAACAAATTGAATGGGTGTTCAGGGTAAAACCCAATATGTATCATCTCTGGAATAGTTGTATTGACTACTACTACACATGACTATTTTGCCTACATTTAAATTAATAAAATTTATTAATTCTGTATTTTTGTAGAGATATATATCAAAGGGACTTACGTTCTGGGCCTCTTTCTGGCTGGTAGAGAGCAAGCGCCTGAAGGGCCGGGAAGGCCGTCGTGATAGGCCGGCGGCGACTTACGGCGAAGGTCGTACGGGCTATGGTGGCCTGCCGTGGTGGCGGGCGCGGCCGCGGGCACGGGCGGGGACCCGCCGCCGCCGCCGCTGCCACTCGCGCCGGCACACGCCGCAGTCGCCGCCATCGCGCTCCCCGTCACGTTGTTGTTAGGAATAGGGACTGATTCACATGGCTCACCTGAAACATCATATATCAATTTGCATCAGCTATCATGTTTAGGTTTTAGACAATAGATGAAACTTACTGACAACTGTGAAACCCTCTTAGTAGAAGGTTGCACTGTGAAAATAGAGCAAGCTAGATAAACACATTAGAATAAGACATCTT
Source organism: Catocala sponsa (assembly GCA_963564715.1). Taxonomy (NCBI): domain Eukaryota; kingdom Metazoa; phylum Arthropoda; class Insecta; order Lepidoptera; family Erebidae; genus Catocala; species Catocala sponsa. The sequence goes on along the minus strand of OY751345.1, from coordinate 8,565,753 downwards.
ACATAGTCTAGTCAATTCACATAAATACAAAAACAAGTATTTTATTACTTTGAAAGTTAATTAAATCTACATTAATGGTTTTAATTATAGTTTGTTTTACTTTAAAAGTAGATTATTTGGTATGTAAAATAGAAAGTTTTTGATACTATGACAGTCAAGAACAATATAACAGACAAGAGTGTTATCAACTTGTGATGAGATAGCATTTTTTGTACAACTGCAATACTGTTGCATATTTTCCTTTATTTTTCATTAGCATATTCGTATGTCCTACTAAAGGGCAAAGGCTCAAATCACTCTGTTCTTTGCTATTCCTTGCCAGTTCCCTTTTAATACTATTACTATGATGGAAAATATTTGGGAATAATTTAGTGTTTTTGATTCTGTTTTGTGTAATTTCAAGTGGTGTTTGCTAAAGCCAAAAGGATTTTACAATAAATAATCTTACACATTTTATATTGAGTTCTAGTAATTTTAGATTACATATAGGTATGACCTGTTTTACTTAGACAATATAACCATATCTCCTCACATTGTAAAAAATATTGTGTCTGGTCCTGGTTATTTGTAAACATTGGTCAGATGTTTTCCTACTAATAAATAAAGGTATCTATGTTAAATCTCATACATTTAGTAAATAAATAACGATAATATGTTGTGGTTTACACAATAAGTTATATCAGTCATGTTTAGGTTTATGAAGGCACAGTTAATAATTTTATATAGGTTTCTTGGTATTTTTGGGAGTTATATTAATGAACTTGTTAAAAACAATTTAAATCTGGCCACAGTACCATTTTGTAACAGATATGTATTATAAATTAGTTTAAGTAGTTTTGATGTGTTGCCAAACTTGTGACCCATTTAAGATATAAATGTTTAAAAATAAGTGTGCAAAATTTTATAACCCTCTTAATTGTGCATAGATGTAGGTGGTATTTTAATATCACACAGAAAATTTATAATTTAGTACAAATGAATCACACACTCTTGAATGAATATATTATTGTAACGAGTATACCTATTGAAGCATAAACAACTGATACATAAAATATGTAGAATTTTGTTATGACTAATATTTTACCTATGTCATGTCCAAATTACTAGTATTCATGATTTCTGTAATTCTACTATTGAATGAACATCATAACATGACATTAGAAGAACTTTGTAAAAATTTGGACTTTCATAGAACCTTGAAAATAATCTAACTGAGTATAAGGTCATAGTATGTGTATACTATGTCTATATACTATAAATATTATTACAGTTCATTTATTGGACATAAAAATAAGTGCTTATGAACTGAGTATTATTTAACAATTTTGCCTATCGCTCAGTCCCTAGGGTCAGACACAAAGCTTTTTCAATATCTGGTTTGCAACTTATTGATAAGTTAAATGAATACCTTGATCTTGATATGAATCGAATCAGAAGCAATTATTAGCTATGAATTCTAGATTTAACAGTAATCTATACTAATTTTATAAAGCTGAAGAGTTTGTTTGGTTGAACGCGCTAATCTCAGGAACTACTGGTTCGAATTGAAAAATTCTTTTAGTGTTTGGCTTATTTATCGAGGAAGGCTATAGGCTATATAACATGACGCTTTGACCCACAGGGGCGGTACAGTAACAATAAACGCGGGTGAAACCGCGGGCACATCTAGTATGTAATAATTGTTGAGCCCCAGTGGTACACAAGTACCCAGACACTATGTTTTCAATTATGTCTGGAATTTCAACAATTAACAGGTTAAACATATTAGAAACTTTATTGATAGCCATTAATTTGTAACAGTATGCAATTCATACATACATAGACTCACACCTGGATCCTAGAGGAGATAAGCAGATACTATAGATTTCCACTTGCTACAACCTTGACATATTTATTCTGTATCATCCACCCTTACATCTTCACACTAACTTAGCATGCCATGACGAAGTTTAATATAAAATCATATGTAGTCAAATTAACTTCCTAATGTCCAACTCTTTTATATTTATGTATATTATACTAAGATATTCATATTTTTAATGAATATTTTAATATTTTGCTGGTATAAGACTACAAAAACAAAACTACACACCCTATAATCAAACATCAACTTATCATCATATAACTATAACTACTATTTATAACATTGTGTAAAGAATAATATTCTGTGAAATATTTCTACAAAATCACTAAAATATTAGACAAAGATCTTGAAAGTATTTTCAAATCAGACACTGCACACATATTTAATTTGACATGTTTAGTATGCATAACAAAGACATGATAAAATATAGCTGGGATCATATGATTATCAGGAAGTAAATGTCACATAAAAACCAGAAACACATAAGGAAGTATTATTTATAATTATGGACAAATAAATCCTTATAGTTAAAACAAAACGTCATAGTATATTTGAATACATTTTTTTTTTAAATAAAGATCTAATGTTGGGTATCTCAAAGCAAATTTCGATAAGATATTATATTATGTAAAATATGTCATATATATTTTTTAGGTCTACAACACTATAGAAACTATGAGTGACAAAAAACAAACAAGCACCTAAGCAAATACCAATGTGTGTGAACTGAAATGAAAAAAGTTTCGTAACTGCATACAAATACACATCGGCTATTCGGGCTTGTATCAGAACAGCTGTTTCGTCATTCTATGTAAAATAAGTTTTCATCTAGCAAATCAATACCCATATTGCGCAAAATGTCACCGAAATGCGCTATCCGATACCATCGTGAATCGTTAAATGTATCGAAATAATAATTTACATGTCAATCAACGTTCGAGGAACAATGATGAACGAATTCAAAATTCAATAGCAAGCTCAACATTTTCATACAAAATGGGGATGTCAAATCTTTAATTCAGTTACATAAATTACGTATTTGTATGTCGCTTCATGGTTTCGAAACAAATTTATTAGTTTTCCAATCCAATTGGACCAAGGAATTACTTATAACGAAGCATTTATAAAGGTTGGGGCGACTTCAGCCGACCCGGATTACTTACTCGATTGTGTCCTAGAAGGTAGTGGTATTCGGTGTCCGCCTTTTCTCCGCGATCTACGAACGTAAGAACGCGAAGAGGAAAACGAGGCACTAGGCATTATTTCTTTTAACACTTATTTTCACTAGAATTCAGCCCTAAACAAAGGAGACACCCGCACCAACACCGTCGGCCATTTTCTGTTTAGATTAGATTGGACAGGCAAAACGGGAAACCGAGATTATACCACATTTGTAATTGCTAGGTGATAGTTAAACTGTTATACAAATATTACACTGATCACTGACACTAAATTTATTATATTAAACTGATAATAATCATTATCTGAATAAATTATGATGAAAATCCACACTACCCTATAGCGACGGGCGACTCTCAGCAAAATATGGCGGATTTGGGATTAACATGGCGACGGCGATTGCAGCGCCACCTACAAAATAACACGAAGTTTTTTTTTATTTATTACTGCGTTCACATTTTACGTGGTATTTTTAAATGTTGTCTGTTTTTATGAAATGAATATTATTTCCATTGGTGACATTAGCCCAGTCGGTTGACTATAGTCTATCAATTATAACTTAAGACTTAAGCTCCTATAATTTCAGTACAACCTGTGTGTATTTAATACCACAAAAATATATTATAAATCCGCCTATCATTTTTTAAATACAATATTATTTTTGTACTAATCCACTGATACACAGATACAAGTTGTCAGACTGGCGTTAAATCAATGATCAGTTTAGTATATGGATTAGTACCACGTTCGTTGTAAGTACTTGAAAACGGCCCAATTGGATTGTAAGTATGCAATACGTTCAAGTATATTAGAATAAGAAAACATGTAAACCACTTTTGTTATTGATGATAGTTTTCTTTTTTACTTATGTGTTTTCACTATCTTTTGAGCTACTCTTTAACCTCGTTATTCAGTTATTTTAAGACTTGACAAATTCATGCAGCTTGACAACATGCTTGCAGTTTAGTGTATGCATAGACTGCGCAATTAGATTTTAAACATTAGCGATTATGAATGTCACACAGTCAGACTGGTGTGGGTTCCGGGGCATGCAGGGGTGCAGGGCAATGAGGAGGCTGATTAATTAGCCAGAAAGGGCTCGGAGCAACTGTTTGTGGGCCCCGAGCCATTCGTGGGACTCTCTGAGAGCACTGTCAGGACAGCTTTGAATGCACATGGCAATGATAAACACAGGCTAGAGTGGATGGTCCTTTGGGGGTCTGGAATACTCCAAGAAATTTATTGCAAACAGAGCTACAGGCTTCACCCGGAAGTTCTGCGGGTATAACAAGAGCCAATTACGCCTGCTCACAGGATTGTTCATTGGCGATTTTGGCACCAACGACTTCCTGTGCAGATTGAGATTGGCACGCAATTCGATCTGCAGAGTCTGTGTTGAACAGGACGAGTCCATATCGCACCTATTGTGCGAATGCAACGCGTTGGCTGGACCGAGGATGGGTCTGATGGGATTAGCATATCCAAACCCTGAAGACTGCAGGCTTCTCCTTCTGAAGTGTACACTGCGGCTGATGCAGTACATTCATAAGGAGATAGCTAAGGGATAAATCTTGCAATAAAGTATTTTACGTGTTTATTCGTAACAATCGTAACACTTCGCATTATCGTAGGCCCGATCAATATATTCAAGAAATGAGTCGTTTGAGCTGCGGAGAGTTAAATTTTTATATATATATTTTTTATGTTCGGCCTGAGTCAAGAAATGGTTTAAAGAATTATTATTATTTTGTTTGACGAGCCGTTCTTACAATCTCATATACGCAAATGCAGATGGTATCTCAAATCCGGAAACACGCGATAGAAAATCGCTCCTTGATCTCAAAATTAATATTATTGATCATTAATTAGGGTGTGATCTTTTAAGTAGCGGGCAAGTTAACACAGAAACTATTAGCAGACAAATTCTCTCCCACCGGAGGCTATCAATGTAATCTAATACATCAGAGGAGTTAAATCCCACCGAGTTCAATATTGAATATTGCGTACGGTTGGTATTGTGGAGGTGGCATGGTAATCCTATCCTCAATTTGATGGGTTCACATGACACTTTTTTATGATCACTATCAATCTTCGATCAACAATACAACTAGATATCGGGTCACGTAAAAAATCAAAGCTAAATGCTGTCCGCGTGACAATACGTATACACAGCTACATTTGTTTACTAACAAACGGAGAGAAAAGTTTTAAAATAATTTTAAGTTCAACCTAATTACAACCATGGTACCTAATAATAAAGTCACAAATCTTCAAAATATTATCTAATACTTACGATCATTCGTCACATACAACAACATTTAGTGTGAAATCAACCTTACGCCGCAATAAATAAAGTACTTTTTCCGTTATTGCCTTGAGAGCTACGTTTTGTTTCGTTTATTTTTGTTATAAAAGTTTGTGCGTGTGTTGGCGAGTCTTGGCCAAACATTTGTAGCGGTGGTTTAAAATCGATAATTTTGTTAAAAATTTGATATTATTTGTTAGTTAAAAGTTTAAAATATAACTTTTTCTTCATGTACTTACCGAAAGTAAGATACTCCGGCCGTTAAATTGCTTTTTCAGGCATTATTTTTGCAACTTTTGAATACACACTACAGTATTGTGAGACGTGTTTACATTGGCTGTCTTTCAAGCGAACTAAACAAAATAAGAGCTCACATCTCAAGTGCGCTGTTATTTACCGAGACGTATGTTTTGCGCCGACCCGATATCTAGTTGTATTGTTGATCGAAGCTATCAATACCTGAAACAAAACACACACACTGATTATTATGCACTTAATAAGGTACCTACATAATCGTAATATTTGTGTGTGTGTATAATTTCTATTTTTTTGTTTGCAACTTCATTAGTTTGTACTTATGTTTTCGATTATCGCTGCGTTTATGTATTTGTTTTGATATATTAAATTGAGTAGAGATCCGCATAATAACATTCCAATGACAATCGATCCAATCCAGTTAAGTGTTACACTTATATGTGATAAATAAAACAATACCTTTCACATTGTGTAGATTATGTCTTTACGAGCATTCTTCAATATTCGCACTAGTATCTCCATACAACTAAATTTCCAAGTCCAGACTCGAGAGTTTGCCAAAAATACTCTGAGGTTTTAATCCTCGTAAGAATACCTACTCACTACTGTAATTTATTATACTCTCTGTGAACAAATGTCATAATTGTCAAGTATGTCATATCAGGTGTTACTGGTGTGGTAATTTTATTGAAATTGAATCATATTAGATTCTGTGAGGAATACAAATACCTAGTATACTAATAAATTATTTACTTTACTCTTTGGAGGAATATGTGTGTTGAAAATGTAAAGTTGTTTTGACTGAATTAATTGTAATTTTCGTGTGTAGAATTCTTCGGTTTACGAGTGTTAGAGTTAATTTTCCAAGATGTATATAATGGATTATATGGATGGATATAAGTGTAGCCTCTCTGTGGTTGCTTGTGTTTTTCTAACATTTTCATATGTCTCAAGCTTATATGTATGGAGATCTAAATTGAGCAGGTAAATTCTGAATAAAATGTTTTTTGATAAGTAATTAAAATTATTTTAAAATATTTAATAATATCTCCTTTTTCAGAGACCATCCAACTACAATTAAAAGAAGATTTTTTAGTGTTTTAGTTATGATGTTTTTGGCACCAATATTTGTTCAGTTTTTCTTCACTAAAGAAACTCTAGAAAAAGGGGACTTATTTACACAGATGGGATTACGATGGTCTGGTATTATACCAGCTACTTTTGGACCTCTGTTTTTGACTGCAGTACTATTTTTGGGGCCATTAATTATGCAGTTTTATTCTGGAATATGGAGACTTTATACAGGTATTACAGGAGGTATAGTTAAACTTGTTTGTCACTTCTGCATGTTTTGATGTAATACATACATTTAAAAAGAGTATATCTATATTGCTATGTGAAATGTCTTTATCTTAGATTTGCCTGCACAGACACTCTATCATGAGTGACAAATCAATATTGTTGTGATTAGATCAAAACCTTCCAAGCCAAACAAGTCAACTAGTTTATTCTGAACTGCCTAGAGTAAAATTGTGTTTTTTAATTCAGAACCTCTGTATTGGTTATCAAGCTGGCAAGACCTTGTGTGGGTGAGGAATCATGTGATGGCACCACTTAGTGAAGAGTGGGTTTTCAGAGCCTGTATGACACCACTGCTGCTGCAATGTCTTGATCCCATGACAGCAGTGTTTGTTGGCCCTTTGCTATTTGGAATAGGTAATTAAAGCTATTATTTATGTTGTTATGAATTTGTGGGTAATAATAGGTAAAATGGTTTTTAAATTGGTATGGTATGGTAGGTAGTGATCTTGACTCTAGGGTTACAGCTGTGTTGATATAATAGCTGATAGTGTTAATGTCACCATTTTAATGAGTCAATATCAATCCATATCTAGACACGATTTATCTCAATCCCATGGTCCAAATGACGAGTACATATAATACTAATCCTTTTATGTAAGTTTCTAAAACCCAGTGCCAGTGCAATCCAATGCCTTGAAATTCAAAACCTACTGTGTCCGGCTGCTGGTATGCTGCTGAATTTCAATAGGTTAAGCAGCAGTCAGTGATTGTGATCCAAATTAGTCATTAATAATGTTATCGTTGACAGTTTGATACATATTATGATCACTTCTTCTTCGTCTCAAGTCGATGGAACAATTATTTAAAAAAATTTGATCGCTTAATGTCTGTATATTTTGTAATCAAAGTCAGTGTCTGCTGATTGTGATTGAATGTGTGAGCTCAGTCTCGCATCATTCTATACTGAGTATTCTGTGCGATAGGGCGCCGATAACACGCGCCATCAAATGTCAAACTACCAAAAATCAAACTACCTCAGCAACCTCTATTTAAACATGATTATAATATTACCTGCCTGATTAAAAAATATACTAGTGGTATGGAAATACACTCCAATTATTTCATTAATTTAGACTTATGCCAATAGATTTGGTAGCTTTAGCTTTATTTCAATTCACGATCATGAGGTTAGTGCACATTGTTCATTCTCACATATAGAATAAATCATATCTATACTAATATTATAAAGCTGAAGAGTTTGTTTGTTTGTTTGCTTGAACGCGCTAATCTCAGAAACTACTGGTCCGATTTGAAAAATTATTTCAGTGTTAGATAGCCCATTTATCGAGGAAGGCTATAGGCTATATATCATCACGCTAAGATCAATAGGAGCGGAACACCAATGAAGTATGTTTCAAAATCGGAGGGTTTTTTTTCCTTTTGAGAGCTTCCGCTGCGTGCGCTGCGTAAACAGTTATAGTTTCGCAAAAATCATGTATGACAAAATTGTTCCCCTTTAAAAGTTCTAAAAAAAGCCCGCGACAGCATATGTCTATCTTTTATGGTTGGCTCACTATAACCTTTTTTATGCTAACCAAATTTGTTCTAAAATAATGCATTATTTGCGAAGGTATTATTATAAACGTGATATTAATCCTTATCCAAATAAATACGTTATTTATCACAAGTATTTAATTTAAAACAAAATTGCCCTTTACATCATTCGATTTCAATGAATATCTTAGGAGATATCGCAGTTTTAACATAACATCGCAGCAAAATAATTACGTATAGCCTATTTAACGAGGAAGGCTATAGGCTTTATAACATCACGCTACGACCCACGGGGGCGGCGTAGTAACGATAAACGCGGGTGAAACCGCGGAAACAGCTAGTAATTTATAAATAATAAACGAGTTAATGTCAATTATCGCCTGCTCCGTGCCTCGGAAAGCACGTTAAGCCGTTGTTTCCGGCTGCCATGAACATCTATGGCAGTCGTTATTGGGAGAGTGTCGACACAAAAGATCCCACTGGGTCGAAGTGTCGCCGGTCTGCACTGACTGGCCCCCACATAAGATAAGATAATGTTTTAAAGGAATATATTTATATCTTTACATTTAAATTAAGTCATTTAAATTACTTAAAAATATTTTTCACGAACGCGATCTCGCATATACGTACTTATATTTTCTGTCAGCTATTAATAATAGTACTACCAATGGAGTAAATAATACAGTAACATTTGCAGTGATCATCACATCTAAAGTAAATGATACCTACATATCTAGTTCTTTTACTGTAAATGCAGAACCATAGATGTGAAAAGAAAATACAGTTAAGTCTGTTATCTAAAATTCCATTGAATCCATAATAATGTGATCCTAAATAAATATCTAATCTTGGTTATTACGCCCACACATAATAATTAGCCCTGTGAATTTCCATAACATGGCTATGACGTAACATTTATTACCTACCCACAGAAAAAAGCCTACCACCTTCAAAAGTACCTGGCATGGGTATTGCCAGGGTAGGATAAAAGCAGGAACCATCCCCGCCATTTTTATTTTAACGCGGGGAAATGCTTCTGATGCATGACGCGACAAGGGAAGGCGAGATGGTTATGTCGGGCTTTTCCGAGAGTTCGGGCCTACTGACTAAGACCACCATGGTGTGCCACCTCACTGCTTTGTATGGTGGGTGGGTTGCTGGAACTGAAGACAGCTAAGTGCTGTGTTACTTATAGACATGACAAGATAGAGGCAGCTTTGCTAACTCTAGATTAAGACCAGTTGTAGTGCCTGGTGTACTAGGGCACGGGGCGCCTTGAGGTAAACATTTCCGTGTAGCTCAAGGTATCTAACGACATGCGAGCACGAACTAAATAATATCTCCATAGCTTTGTTGCCCACTGATATCCTGATGATGTTATTTTTATGATTGTTCGTTTAACGTCCCTTAAACTTTAGCCTAACGAAACTATAACTACCTTGCTTATGTCGTTTTGTAGAAATAAATTTTCTGAGAGGAAACCCCCCAGAAACTTCAAGTCTAATATTGGTTATTGCAAAAACTGTTCACACAAGTCACACGCTGCCTAATCTTTTCTTCAAATCTTATCTGTTAATTTAAATATGAATAGACCTTCACTTGGTACCTTGTAACATGTCGTGCGTATGATTTGCATTCATATTTGGAGGTCTTCATTAACAAATAATATCATTGTTCTGAAACATATTTATACGTATGCTTATTTCCTTAAAACAAATTTTATGAATAATCATATTATAATGTTCTGTTAATCTTAACATAAACACACGCACGTGAAAAGAATACTCTTCCAACGTAGAAATAGGGTAAAATACATTAAATATGTTTTGTTCTAAAATTTTTTCAGTGCATATATTATATACACTAGATGTACCCGCGGTTTCACCCGCGTTTATCGTTACTGCGCCACCCCCGTGGGTCGTAGCGTGATGTTATATAACCTACAATAGCCTTCCTCGATAAATAGGCTATCCTGAGATTAGCGCGTTCAAACTAACAAACAAACAAACATACTCTTCAGCTTTATAATATTAGTATAGATAGCTGACCCGCGCAACTTCGTCTGCGTCACATAAGAGAGAGTGGGTCGTAGGTATAATACAATTTTAAAGGAGCTGAAACTTTCTTTGTTAAATCCACGAACCACATAAGAACCATTGAACAACATTTTATAAATATACCTACAGTGCTAATTTAAAATCACGCAGAATAAACCAGGAGAAACATCGTTTGTATGTCTGTAATGGATAATTATTTTGCTGCGATGTTATTTTAAAACTGCGATATCTCCTAAGATATTCATTGAAATCGAATGATGTAAAGGGCAATTTTGTTTTAAATTAAATACTTGTGATGAATAACGTATTTATTTGGATAAGGATTAATAGAATGTTTATAAAAACACCTTCGCAAATAATGCAACAACAATTAGAACCAATTTGTTTAGCATAAAAAAGGTTATAGTGAGCCAACCTTAAAAGATAGACATATGCTGTCCCGGACTTTTTTATAGAACTTTTAAAGGGGAACAATTCTGTCATACATGATTTTTTGCAAAACTTTAACTGTTTACGCAGCGCACGCAGCGGAAGCTCTCATAAGGAAAAAAAGCCCTCCGATTTTGAAACATTCTTCATTGGTGCTCCGCTCCTATTGATCTTAGCGTGATGATATATATTATATATAGCCTATAGTCTTCCTCGATAAATGGGCTATCTAACACTGAAAGAATTTTTCAAATCGGACCAGTAGTTTCTGAGATTAGCGCGTTCAAGCAAACAAACAAACAAACTCTTCAGCTTTATAATATTAGTATAGATTCGTTTGCCAGCGTTTCGCTCGATAACAAGGCATTTAACTATTCCCTGACGAGAGGAACCCTATGTCCTTTTCTGTACCCCCGACAACGTGAATGCGAAATTTCATGATGATCGGTCGTGTAGTTAAGGCGCAAAAGCGTAACAAACAAACTCACATGCGCATTTACCTATAATATTAGTTAGGTTAATAGCTCAGACTTTAGGCATAATAACTACTTACATCTTTTATGCACAACACTTGTGCTGATTTGACCGGGTTTTATTATCGCCTGATCTAGGCTATTATATTCATTAAATATGACTTAAAGATGACGGTGACTGAGATAGGCCGGATGCGGAAGGCGGAAGACTGGGTGTTATGGCGTAAATTGGGCGAGGCCAACCCAGCAGTGGATTGAATTGAATTAAACTGATTGATTGAAGAAATATGTTTTTATATTTCAGCTCATTTTCATCACATGTTAGAGCAAATGAAGGCGGGATATGCATTCAAAAATGCTTTATTAATTTCATGTAAGTTATATTGTTATAAAGTAGGTACTATCTATATAATTTTATGAATATAAAATAGTTTTGATCGAGAAATAATGTTGGCAAGTATTCAGTATTCGTAGCCAATTGTTACAGCATAATATGTGCTAATTATTCGTTGGATGTCTGATTCCCAGGTCTGATTACTGTGATTAGGTCTATAGACAGAGAAATATTTATGTCATAGAGTCATGGTAGCTTTGCATCGGTCGCGTGATTATCGAATAAAGAAAATTCAAGATACGCTATCTTAAAAAATAAGTACGAAATTGATTCTTTCTTTTTCTTTCAGCATTCCAGTTCACCTACACCAGCATGTTCGGTGCTTATTCGGCTTATTTGTTTCTTAGAACAGGTAACTATCCATATATTAAGATACTAGCTTTTGCGCGCGGCTCCGCCCGCGTGGTACCTTGATCAATAAAAAGTAGCTTATGTCCTTCCCCAAGTTTTAAACTGTATCTGTACCAAATTTCATCTAAATTGGTTGAGTGGTTTAGCCGTGAAAAGGTAACAGACAGACAGACAGAGTTACTTTCGAATTTATAATATTAGTAAGGATTTGTTATACTTACTACTGATTTAGAACTTATTTATTCTGAGGTTTTTAGATTTTCTATTTACCTTTCACCATTTTTTAAAAGTTATATCAGTAAAAATAGTGCTCAAAATTATATAGGAACAGTATAAAAAACGCTAAACTGTTTAATACAAAAATATATTAAAGCTGCGTTAAAAGAAAATAATTTTAAATTTACTTTATACTTATTTAGACATTTGCCATGTGTGTGTGTGTGTATGTAAATATAAGTACATTATTAGACAGCGGGTCTTAATCATTACTGTAAATATTTAAAGGTACCTATATAAATACTATAGAAACATTTGTTATATTATAGCATGATCTTAGCTTAGGGAAAGCAATAACGTATTGTAAAATAATAAAAATTAAATCTTTATTTGCATACATTTGAAGAGTAACCAGTAGGGATGAGCGTAGTCGCACAGGCCACACACACAAGTTTATTGTATAACCTATATAACTGAATGCAACGTTATTATGAAGTACAGTCTCTCGCACGCTGTCGCAATGTAATCTTAACAAAGAATATTGAATAAACAGTGCCCAGTTTTTACATACGAACTTCTTTCATTTATATATCCCACGGAGCACCTAAAGCTTATCTCAATCCATGATGGTCTAAATAGCAAGCGAATTATTACAATATATTAGATATAATATTGAACTGTTTATTTTTTTAAAGTTCCATCGAAAATTTACTTTGCTCAATATTTAAAAACATTTAGTTTTTTATTATTTTAAAATAAACAAGATTGAAGCCGTTTGAATCGTACCAGTAGTGGCTGTCAAATGACAGAAAAAGGAATAATGATGCACGATACACATTCTGAAGACGATATTTAAATTTGCCTACTGTGTTCCACTTTTCCTCATCTCTAAATAAAAAAATATTAATTAATCCCTTTTTATAAACTAATTTTGATGGTATTTTCACAAATAGATATTTTCAAACTTAGGGATTTACCCTATATGATCAAAAGGTTGCTAAATATCACACAATTTAAACAATAACTAATGTTTTCTCTATTTCCAGGACATTTTGTCGCGCCCCTAGTTGTTCATATGTTCTGCAACCACATGGGCTTTCCAAATTTCGGCGAGATCAGCGAGTTTCCACCACTTCAACGACTGGTTATTGCATGCAGTTTTGTATTAGGATTAGGATTGTGGTGTCTCCTACTCGTACCGTTGACTAACCCGGAAATATATGACAATAGATTATATTGGGAAACTTGAATGAAACACAATATGTTGTGTTGTGATACTGACATCTCGCTAAAGATTCTAATACTAAAATTTGAAACGGCAATCTATCGAGCTTTTTATACTTCGCTGTTATCTATTTTAGTAAAAGGATCTATATGTATCTATTTATACTATAACAATACTGTAGAGGTCGAAGTGTATATTGAATAGATTTTCATAAAGTTAGATAGAAAATCAAAATAGTATGATTTTACATTTGTCCGTATTTATTCTGTATGTTTGTTCTTTAAAAACTTAAGAATGGCTCAACGAATTTTGATACAGTTTAATGAACAGTTGCTATTTTATCTCAATCAGCTAAGCTTTTCCTGAGAATTCTGAGATATGTACATCTTGACCTCTCTGTTATGTGCAGTCCAATACAAAGCAGAGGTCATGTTCATCAATTGGTATACTAAATAGTGTTCACATTGACAATTCAATATTTTGAATTATGAAACATAAAAATATGTTGCTAATAAAATCACGTTTCACGTTCATTTTTTTTTAAAGTTACTTTTACTATACCAAAAAAATATTTGAGATTTAAATAATCGTAATTAAGTATATTCCTTTTTTTGCTATTAGATAGCGTTCGTGTTGTGCAATTTATAAAAAAATATTGGAAATAATTCAATATTTTGTAAATTAAACAGTCACGCTGCCTTCAATCATAATTGTACGTTTAACGTTACTTCGATGGCGTAGAGAAATTGATTATGAGAGCTCTGTATGAGGTCTCGGATTCGAACTCGGGGTTGGGCTAAATGTTATTGAATTTTTATTTTTATTTTAAAATTGGTGTCATGACTTCGTTCTGTACGGTACTACATTATTAAAAAAACGTTTTACTGTTGTCTAATTAAGTTAGCTTCGTAGGTTTGTTATTGTTTGGTTGGTTTGTGTTGTTTATTATCATAATTATATTACAATCGTGAAAAAGAATATTTTATAATAAAAATGGAAGTAATTGCTACGTTTTCTGGCAATTATATTGATGACGAAAATATTAGGTATGGATGATTGTGCAGTTTAATGGAAAAACAATTAATAGTTTCTATAAAGTTCAATCTCGAATCTTTAAATTATCACGTTATTCGCCATCATAAAGTATATCTGTATTCCATTTTTTTCTTTGCATATTTGAAATTCTGACATGCTTAATTTATTTATTTATTATAGAAATGCCAACAGTATACCTACATATACAACATTGTTTAAAGAATATACATTTATATATTTATTACTCAGTTCCCTTGGCCAATAGCGTGATATATTGACCAATATGTTCATGGAACTACTAATATTTGAAAAACAATGACGGACTACGCCCAGGAATTTGTTAGGACTCATAATTAGAATAGTAAAGTTTGATCGTAGGTTAATGTGTAAATATGTATAAGTATATTAAAATGTATTTGAATTGTATGTATTATTATACAGAATAAGTATTGATAATATAGATTATGTTCACGCGTCTATAGACTGTTTCAAATACGAAGTCCCATTTGACAGATGATCTTTGAACTGTAATAGTGAAGGGACCATTTCAATTGGCATTTCACGATATCGATTACCGATTAACATTATAAACATACTATAATTGAATTGTTTGGTATCGAAACAAAAAGGATAAAAAGCAGAAAAAGAAATATCACCTCGGTGCTTTCCAAGGTGTTCGAGCGGATTATAAACACCCAAATTGTCCGCTACCTGGCGGATCAATCGTTGATCAATGATCGCCAATACGGCTTTCGGTCTAAACGATCAACGGGTGATCTTCTAGCGTTCGTCACGCACCTCTGGGGTGAGGCTATGGACAAGCACGGCGAGTCTTTGGCTATCAGCCTTGACATAGCCAAAGCTTTCGACAGAGTCTGGCACCGGTCTCTTCTTTCCAAGCTTCCGGCCTATGGCTTGCCCCCTCAACTGTGCACCTGGATTGCAAGTTTCCTGCAGAAGCGTCGTATTCGGGTCCTTTGTGACGGTCGCGCTTCCAAATTTATGCAGGTCAATGCAGGAGTGCCTCAGGGGTCTGTCTTATCCCCTACGCTCTTTCTTCTGCATATCAATGATATGTTGAATCTCGGCAACATACATTGTTATGCGGACGACAGTACCGTGCATGGGCGATATCTCGGACATCCTGGGGCCAAACAGGCTGAGGTTGAGGGGAAAAGGCAGAATCTTGTCGTTGAACTTAACCAGACCTTGGACCGCATCTATGAATGGGGTGCCAAGAACTTGGTGGAGTTCAACGCCAAGAAGACCCAGGCATGCGCGTTCTCAACAAAAAAGTCTTCGTTCCTTCCCCTCCCTTCTCTGAAGAACACTCCACTGATAATACGTGACAGCCTCTCCATCTTAGGTATGGATCTTTGCCGCTCCCTTAATCCCAAAACCTACATCGAGAGCGTCATTAAGCAAGCTTCGCGAAAACTCGGAGTTCTGAACAGGGTGAGGCGGTTCTTCACACCTGGGCAACTGTGCCTATTGTATAAGGCATAAGTGCGCCCTTGCGTGGAGTACTGTTCTCATCTTTGGGATGGCTCCGCGCAGTACTTGCTGGACGCTCTCGACCGGTTACAGCGGCGGGCTGTCCGTATTATCGGAGATCCAGAGGTCACGAGTTCACTGGAACCTCTGCAACTCCGTAGGGACATTGCCTCATTGGCATGTTTCTACAGAATATACCACGGGGAGTGCTCTGAAGAGTTATTCCACCTTATCCCGCCCTCCCCTTTCCTATCCAGAATAACGCGTGCTGGGCTCAGATGCCATCCTTACACGGTAGAGTCGATTAGAGCGCGTACCAAAAAGTTTGGGTCCTCATACCTCTGCCGAACGACCAAGGCATGGAATTCTCTGCCAAGGCACGTGTTTCCTTCTTCCTTCAATCCTGGGTCCTTTAAGCGGGGCGTGAAAAAGCACCTTCTCAGGCCGTCAAAGTAGAGACCTCAACATCGCCTCGGCTACTATGAGGGCGGTGTGGAGGCCACTGCTCTTAGACCACACGACTGCTTACCATCAGGTGGAGTGTGGTCATTTTGACGAGCATGATAAAAAAAAAAAAAAAATCGAGCCACATAAGCCTAAAAATAACAACCTATCGTAGCATGGTCTTTTCTTATTGGTTACGCCTAAGGATCAATGGCTTCAACCAATACCCTTAACAAGTATAATTAATAAGTAAGTATCACATAACAAAATTAAGTTTAATTGCCTATTTATTATATGAACAAAATAACATTTTATTTGCCAAATTTCCAAACCTCTCTTGGTTGAACCACGATTTAAGATACGCGACAACCCAATAATAGTTGATACCAAACACAAGTTTCTACTCTGTCAAATTTTTAGCTCGAATTGGGTTGATTTTATACAATTCATATTATTCCGTCACTATGACCAAAAGTATAAAAATTACCATAGTGCGTAACTATGGTAATGTGGTAAAATGTTATTTTATTTTGAAGATTAAATTATTTAAGACCGACATGACATCATTAAAAATAAATAGTTAATTATGTTTGTGAAACAATTATTTAATGTTTTGTTTAGATTCCAATTTTTTTAAGAAGTCTTTGGTACCATAAGTAGTCATTGTTATTATTAAATGTGCAGATTTACGTGCTATGATGTGTCAAAAGGAACTTCGTATTTGAGACAGGCTATAATTATTGCAATCGGAAGATGGGTTCCATTTCAGAGTTAGATATAACATTTCCGCGCGATATAGGCATCTTATCTTTAAATTATATGATTTCTAGCGACAGTGAACCTGGCAGACAGTCAGCCTTACTTATAAACCAATCGTCGATTAAGTAACATAAATAAAAAGAAAGGGTTTAGTAATATTATGCCTTACGTCAAATGCACTAAGGTATAATATTGCTAAACAATATTGTTGTGTGTATGCTACATAATAATTATATTCTTTGTTTATTGGTAATAATATATTTTATATAATTTATTTCTAAATTTACAAGACATTACAATTACATTGTGAACAATAGTAGTATGTGTAACAATGCATAGTAAGCCGAGGTAAATATTTATGTGCGCTTACCATACATATTAAATATTATATATATGATATGGTATGACAATATTTAAAAAAAATACAGTAATGAGCCTTTTTCTGATTGTGATCAAAACGATAAGTTTTTGGATATAATAAGTTATAAGGGGTAAAATAATAAAATAATAACTTGGTATTACCATATAAAAATCTGTATTGTATTATAAATTAATGACGTGACAGTATTGCTCATTGATAATATTTAATCAATATACCTCTGCAATCTAATCATGATATAATTGTACTGTACGTTTAGTGACTATTATTATTATTTTTTTACACATTTATGCTATATTAATGGCTATCAAAGTGGAAATGACAGTATGACATAAAATATGTACAATTGTACATATCATAAACAAGAATTAAAGTATAACATTTTTGTTGATTGTATATTCATAAAGTCGAGTGTCGTCCCTAGGACGGACGGATTTACAAATGACTTAACCTGCTTTTTCTATTTGATCAGGCTTTTGAGATTGTAACATAATAATAATGATATTAAAACGTCGTAGATTTGTTACATGCGCGCCAAAAGTAAGAAATCTTACCCAGTTGTAGTACCTTTCAATCTGCTGCTATAATAACTGGTGTTAGACCAAGCAGATAGATACTTAATATAATAAATTGTATCATTTATTGTCCTACCCTCATATCCATTTGATGTCTTCTAATGCCTCAACCATTCAATGCATCATTTAACTATACTGTGTTTATATTTTATACTTAAGTTTAGTATAAACCGTAGATTTCTGGTGCGTCTCATATCTACCATACCCAAGAGAGAATAGAATGTTTTTTTTAATCTCAGTTAACGTGAATTTACGATTGATGACATTAATATGTATTTTCTAGAAAGTCTCGAGGAAAGGATAGGTATGTTATCTTTGTTCGTGAAGCTTGTCCTATATTTATAATATACTATTAAAACACTTGACCGTCACTGGAAGCTTTATATTGAGATAGCATATCCGTTTCCGTCGATTTCCTACCAGTTTTAGCACCTATTTTCACTTCATTTCCTGTGCTCAGTGGCGACACCTGGCGTTCGCGCGCCATTTTGTTTCGTAAAATGCGTCGGGCGACTTTTGCTTCATTGGCGTTTCGTATTCCGTCGAAACAACTTGTTAGCAGCAACTGTCCCAAGGATCGTTGCAATAGTATAAAATATAAAATAAAATTTATATTGAAATAAGAAATAAAAATCAGTTCATAAGTACCGACAGTTTAAATAGTGTTCGTTACAAAAGTGAGTGTGGAGACAAACTGTAAGTAATATTACATATTTTGACCTAAAAATTAATTAGTAATGACCATTATATTTAACGGGTTTTCCGTTCGGGTCACTACTTATAGTTTAAAATACCAGTAGTTAGTACCTACCTACCTTTTTGTTGTGGAAGTTAAAGTTTCTGATTATATTTGTTTTTATTTGTGTATTTTGTGTAATCTAACATGAATCACCGTACAGTAATGGGTTGTGAAAATAAGTCGAACGCTGAGCCACTAGCTATGGCTGGGCCGAGTAATGCGTACAAGCGGAAACGAAGTCCCAGCAGTAGTAGCAGCAGTAGCAGCTCTTCAAGTGCATCATGCACCTCGGATAAAAGGCGGTCCCGTCAATCTCGCAGAAAGAAAAGTAAGCGCGCCCGACGTTCGGACAAGATGATAGAAAAGCTATTTAAGGAAGTGGGTGAGCTCCGCAAATATGTTTTCTCAAATAATATTCAGTCTGTTTGCCATGACAATGTGTCAATTTGTTCTGACTTTAGTGGAGAACTATATGAAAACAATGTCGCTACCGATCAGTATCCTGGGGACGAATCTCAAAATTCCAACCCCGCTTTTATATTTAATATTGAAACCAAGCTGAAGGAACCATCAGTTCCAAAAACTTCTGACAGCTATCTAAGAATGTTACTAGACGTTCAGCGCTTGGGTAGCACGAATTGGTCAGATGTGAGATATGCCGAAACACAAAAATTATATAATCATACGCCAGGCTTCATTGACTTAGAGACAAATGATGAGGTAAAAAGTTATGATACAGTACGTCACCTGGCTCATGGAGAAAAGTCGTATGCTGCTTTAACATACTGCATTTTAAAACAAAAAGAATCCTTGCAGGATAGTATTTGTAAGCTTCTTTCTTGGGTTAAAAATACAGATGTAAATTTTAATAACCTGAATGACAAAGTTGATGAATTATTTAAAAAGGGCGAGTTCAATAAGATCTCTTCAGATTTGTTGCAAATAGTTTGCGGCCATCGAGCCGAAGCTATAGAAATGAGACGAGAGACCATAACTAGCCAGGTTCGAGATCCTTTAGTAAAATCGTCCAAGATACCGCCATCATCAATTTACATTTTTGATCCTACCCCTTTTACATAAGTTTTGGAAAAGGCTGGCGGCGTACGTAAAGTTTTTTGGCCTGCAAAGTCCAGTACTAATTCTCAAACAAAATGCAGTCAGTCTAATCGCCGCCCCTCGCGGGGGCAAGGCGTATATAAACCAGCAGTTCCATCGTGTGGAACTCAATGTACTTTTCATGAACCAGGCTTACCAATGTACATGCATACCTGCAGTGACCCACCCTCGCGGGGTGGATATCAATATGCCAACTACACGTACAAAAATCAAGGTAAACACTCAAACTATCAGTACGATGATTATAACACCGTTGGCAGAGGTTCATTTCACAACCGAGGCTCGCGGCCCAACCGTGGAGGAAATAACCGAGGACGCTCCAACGTTCCTTCAAGAGGTTCTAGAGGAACCCAAAAAAGAGCTATACAACAATGACTCGAAACATTTTCAAGCAGGTCAATTGGCACACTACCAGTCTCGGTGGAAAGAAATGGGAGCACTAGAAATAATATTAAAATTAATTCAAGGATATCGCATACCTTTTTTCCAAAAACCTCCACTTGTTTACCCAAATGTAATAAAAAGCTCCTTTCAAACCCCAATTTCAGAAGAAATGTCTGCAATTGTAGACAAAATGAAATTACAGGGCATTAAAGTTGCACAACTGTCGCCGAGCTTTATTTCCCCTCTATTTTTGGTGCCAAAACCCGACGGATCAG
Source organism: Catocala sponsa (assembly GCA_963564715.1). Lineage (NCBI taxonomy): Eukaryota > Metazoa > Arthropoda > Insecta > Lepidoptera > Erebidae > Catocala > Catocala sponsa. The sequence continues at coordinate 8,544,949 of OY751345.1, read as the reverse complement.
CCCGTCCAATCTTCAATCTAAAAGCATTAAACGACTTTGTGAAAACAGAACCATTCCACTTAATAAACATGTTTCGCTTTCCCAACTTCCTGCAACCACGAGACTGGATGTGCAAAATCGATCTATCTCAAGCCTACTTTATTTGAAAATAGCAAAGTCACACAGGCGCTTCCTACACCTAATATACAAACAAGAGCTTTTGGAGATGACTTGTCTTCCGTTCGGTCTAAGCACGGCCCCCAAAACGGTTTCTATACTCACCAATTGGGTGGCTCAAATATTACGAGAAAGGTGGAATGTACGAATCATTGTTTACCTCGACAATTATCTGATAGTGCATCAAAACAAACACATACTTCGCGATCATGCCCAGCTCACAGTAAAAACATTAAGAGTCTAGGGTGGCAAATAAACTTCGAAAAATCGATACTTTTTCCCCAAAAGAGCATAACTTATTTGGGTGTTCTTTGGAACCCTTGGGACAATTTGAAACCCTTCCAAAAGAAAAGACTGTTACAATAATCAAAAAAGTAACTCTAGTCCTAGATCAAAGAAATTTCACTGTAAAAGAGGTACAGAAGATAACAGGACTTCTGAACTTTGCAAGCTTTGTTGTCTCTCGAGGACGGCTCAATCATCGGCAATTGTTAATGTTAATGAGCTCACTACCAGACTCATCACCGAAAGCTTACCCACTACCTCAAAATGTGTGCCACGAACTGAACTAGTGGATTCAGAACTGTGAAAATGCATCGGAGGAGGATGGTGTGGAGGTGTTGATGACTATCAACACCTCTACATTATCCTCCTCCGATGCATTTTCTGACAACAGACGCATCGAACCAAGGTTGGGGGGCACAATTGGACAATTTGTCCCTTTCAGGGACTTGGTCGCAAAAAGAACGAACATTGCATTGCAACCAAAAAGAGATGTTGGCCATATTACACGTTCTCCAGGGACAGGCCCATCTACTGCGAAACAGCTGTATCCTCATTCAGTGCGACAACAGGACAGCTGTCACTTACCTACGGAAGGAAGGAGGTACGAAATCCTTACCCTTAATAGAAATCAATTACCAAATATTGAATTTATTAGATCATCATCAAATTCACTTCAGCATACACCACCTCCCAGGCAAGTACAACAATCATGCCGATCACTTGTCACGTTATCGCCATCCTCCAGATTGGCATCTAAAACCTGTGTAGAAATGGTGTTTGCAAAGTGGGGAACCCCTGTGATAGATCTGTTAGCCTCTGCGACAGCTCACGTAGTTTACAATTACGCATCCGGAGACCTGAAAGATCGTCGAGCCCTATTTCACGACGCGTTCAGTGTTCCATGGAATTACCCGCTCGCGTAGGTGTTTCCACCACCGTTCCTTGTCCCGAAAGTCCTGATACACCTAAATCAGGCAACGGGTATATTTTTAATAGTAGTACCTCGTTGGGAGAAAGTATTCTGGCGCGCGGACCTCAAAGCAAGGGCTCTAGCAGCGCCGTTAGCTCTGAGAGATCTGCAGAAAAAGCTAGTCGACACGTCGACAGGCCACCCGCCACCACAGGTCGAGAACCTCGTCCTCGAGGTATGGAGATGTGGGGGTGGTCCGAGGCAATAGAAACATGGAACACTGAACAGCTATCACTACTTAAAACTTTCTGGCAAAAATCTACTTTAAAGACCTACGAAGTGGCATGGAAACGTTGGACTTCATGGTGTAGGTCTGAAAATATTGACATTAAAAATCCCACTGGTTCTCAGTTAGCACAATTTTTATCAGATTTCTATTTAATTAATAGGTTATCGTATAATACAATACTTCTACATAAATATGTGGTTTCCACATTGTGTAATGTTGAAACCTCAAGTCATTCGAGTTCACACGTTCTTGTGAAGCATATTTTGAAATCAATTTCTTTACAAAATCCAAAAGCTTCCAAACCACCGATCTGGGATGTTAGTAAATAAATTTTATTTTTAACCAACTATAACATAGACGTAAATAATATTTTTCAAACATCACGGTATACTGCAATTTTGTTATTGCTATGCTCAGGTAGACGTGTACATGACCTGACACTACTTAGAATCGATTCTGACCATTACATAAAGTCTGTAGATAATATAATATTTTGGCCTCAATTCGGTTCAAAAACTGACTGCAGTAATTACAGACAGTCTGGATGGAAACTACTGTTTAATGCCAATAACCGTAACCTAAATCCAATTTTCTGGATAGAAAGAACAATAAAGTTATTAAATGAAATACGTAATGCTGCAAAATGCTTTAATCTGTTTATTACAGTTAGGGGTGTGGCTAAACCCGCCTCACGCACGGTGATAGCAGGCTGGATAAAAACGTTATTCAAAGAAGCTGATATTACAGCTTCGCCTGGAAGTACTCGATCAGCTGTAGCTTCAAAAAGTTGGCTCGATAATCATCCCCTTGATGAAATCCTATCTCGTGGAAATTGGCAATCGGCCAATACATTCCAAAACTTTTACAGACGAGAAATACTACGAACTCATGATGATTCTGGTTCAAATGTCACACAGTTATTTAATCCGATAAATTAGCCTATTTAAATAATTAAATGTTATGATTTAATTTCTTGGTAAAAATAAATTATTGTAATATACCAATTGTTATTTATTATGTCCTATATTATCACATTGGCGTTAATTAATTATAGTGGCGTCACCAGGCGATAACAAACAGACTCTCAATATAAAGCTTCCAGTGACGGTCAAGTGTTTTAATAGCAGCGTTTTAACTGAAAGAAAACGCATATTAAAATACTTACCTCACGGGAAGCTTTCACTTTATTTCTGCCTGGTGAATTCGAGCCAATGAAGCAAAAGTCGCCCGACGCATTTTACGAAACAAAATGGCGCGCGAACGCCAGGTGTCGCCACTGAGCACAGGAAATGAAGTCAAAATAGGTGCTAAAACTGGTAGGAAATCGACGGAAACGGATATGCTATCTCAATATAAAGCTTCCAGTGAGGTAAGTATTTTAATATGCGTTTTCTTTCAGGTAAAACGCTGCTATTTTCTGATATTGACTTTGATCTTTTATGTATTACTTCTTTTCTCTGTCCATTTTCTAATAGTAACTAAGCGTAGGACTGTATATAACTGTGCCAGAAATATTATATTCACTGCTCGAAATAATGACTTATATAACAATAATCACATACACGTATTATAATTGTGCTAGACACTTATAAGGGGAAAAGGATAATATTGAATTCCTTTATGTGTAATCTTTGTGCAACCGATTTTTAATTCATATTTTGAACATCGCAAAATATCTACGTGATATTTCACATGTAGGTTATCTATGGTTTTTAGCATGATTAAAGTTATGAGTATGGAGGGTAGAGGTGAGAAGAAACATCTGTGTCCGTCATCCTCATCAAAAATTATCTGTCAAAACGTAACGAATTAGGGTTGCGCCACAGTATTTTCAACTGAGCGCACTTCACTCCGTTTACATCTGGTAAATTCATATAATTTCCTCTTGCTACACTATAGCTATATTGGTAGGTTTTTGAACTGTAATTTGCTGCCTACAGTTGGACGCTTTTTCAACTTGTCCCCCGTATAACACGGTTCTCCTAACCTATACCCACCATAGTTATAAGCCTTATTTTATAATTTGAAGCATTGTTTTCTTTATTCGAATATAACAGGAATCAACAATCAACCAGTGAATACATATGTGAAATTTAAATAAACAGTGATGATAGAATTCTTAGACTTCGTTTTCTCGAACACTTCTCGACGATAAAACTATGCGAGTGTGAGCCCTTTCCTCTGCTATCATACCAATAGCGGTGCTTTCGCTGTTGCCTATAATTTTGTCTCGAGTTTAAGTCTCTTATTCGATATGGTACTTGATACAGGGTTAAAAAATATGATTGATTGACCTTGAAAAGAACGAGTATTTATTTAAAAGTACATAAATAACATTTTATATTGTTGGCCTATTTATTTATAATCGCCTTGTATTTAACATTAGATTACGATTGACTATATTTTATACCACCATTATGATAATTTCACCTAATTTTATATTGTGTGTTTATATTTGTTTTACTACTAATGTATATAATTATGATGTATTGACACAATCCACTCGAGAAAATCTTTCGATATACGATCTAACTGTGAAGTAAATTAAATTTATTTCTAACGGTTCAATATAATATCAGGCTAGGGTTGTCATCTTAATATCGTTTAAAGTGCTTAAACTATCATACTTGTCAACAACATTATTTTAGTATACACGAATGCCCCGAAGCACCAGTAACCATAGATATATAATATATATATATACATGTTTGTATACTATCTACCTAAAACATTATTCTTGCTTGATAGTAATTGCGAACGTAGGTAAAGCTATTCACTACACTTGGTGGTAGTTAAATAACATGCGAGACGACAATAGATGCCTCATCGTCGTCGGTCTATTACGTACATACCTACTAATGTATCAAAACAAATATCAGACGATCGATTGAGCTACAGCCAATTGAATCTTTTCGATTAACTAATGGAACATCTCGATAAAATGTCGTATTGTGGTTATCTTTTCGCGCTATTTAAAACATTTAACCATAGGATTCGAATCTATTATTATTAATTAAGTTCATACTAATTATATCAAGTCAGATATTTTTGAATTAAAACTGTTGTAAAGCTTCTAACATCAAATTAAATCGATTGACAACTTATCGTGAGGTTCTGAATAGTCTTTCTTTTATAAAGCAATGCAATGCCAATATTGTGCCAGTACGAAGATGATTTATAGATTGATATAAACTTTTTTATCCTATTATAAAAATAAACTATTCTTAGGGTTATTGTGTACCTATACTTAAAGTTGTGTTATTATGATTCTTGAAAGCAGTAGTAGTAAAACTAATAATACATTGTTGTTATGTTTGTGCCATACATTTCACTAAGTTTTATTATATAATAATAATTTGGTCAGGGTTTGCACGCATGGGTATATTGTAACTGAATGCCTCAATAGTCAATCGATGTAGCTATTGTTTTTATTTTTTAATACTAATTATAATGACTTGTGTGTGTTTGTTAAACAAAGATATTCCTTGTCATGAAATAAACTTACTTTTATAATCGATTATATGTTTTTTTTTAACCTGAATTGTCATATTATTAATATTATAAAGCTGAAGGGTTGTTTGTTTGTTTGAACGCGCTAATCTCAAGAACTACAGGTTCGAATTGAAAAATTATTTTGGTGTTGGATAACCTATTTATCGAGGAAGGTAGGAGGCGCTACGACCCACGGGAGCGGCGCGGCGGCGCAGTAACCATAAACGCATTAAACGCGAGTGAAACCGCGGGCACATCTAGTTTATTTATAAAAATAGGTTACTAAAACCGTTCTTGCATTTAGAACCTTCGGGGTTGCGTTGTTCAAATAAGTGCAATCTTTCGCAGTGACGTTAATAAATATATTCGTGACCGAAGTGAATCTGATTCTTATGAGCCTTAAGTCTGACAGTGCATCGGGTTGGGATAACATATAAATAGGTTACTTAAAATATATAAGAAGTGATATCGTTCCCGTGATAACTCAACTCGCTAATCTCTGTTTTACTAAAGGAGTCTTTCCAAGTCCGCTAAAACAAGCTATTATCACGCCTGTTTATAAGGGTGGGGACAGAGGCGAGATCGGTAATTACAGACCTATATCTGTTCTATCCTCAATATCTAAAATAATAGAAAAACTTATTAACAAAAGACTCTGAATCGGAATTTGGCTTTCGTCAAGGTCTTTCCACTGAGGATGCTGTTACTGCCCTAAGCACGTTAATCACTGAACAACTTGACAATGGTAAAAAATGCTTAACTGCATTCCTAGACATAAAAAAGCATTTGATACCGTCTCTGTCCCAATCCTTGTGAACAAATTGGAATGTATCGAAATTCGTGGATTACCGCTCTGCTTGTTAAATGATTATCTCTCGAATAGAAGGCAAAGGGTTAAGGTTGGTCAGTACGTTAGTGAGGATGCAGAGGTGTCATATGGCGTTCCGCAAGGAAGCGTGCTGGGACCCACACTATTTATTATTTATGTAAACGACCTCTTTTACATACATATAGATAATGCTAATATCTTTTCGTATGCCGATGATACCGCTGTAGTCTTGACTGGTGATACTTGGCAAGAAGTTCGACTCGGCGCTGAATTGGCTTTAGCCAAAATAGCGAAATGGCTGGACAGAAACTTGCTCACCCTGAATATCGCAAAAACAAATTATATTTGTTTCAGTATTTGCAACCGCACACAGCCTGGAGATGATTTCAATATAAAATTACACCTATGCGACAATAACTCAAATTGTAACTGTTCATCCATTAATAAGGTCACTCATATTAAATACCTAGGTGTCTTGATTGATCAAAGACTATCATGGTACCCTCAAATTGATCAAGTTGCAAATAGAGTCAGGAAATTAAGCTGGAGGTTCAGGACTCTTAGATATGTAGTTCCCAAAAACTTTGTCTGTAATTCAGGCCAACCCAAAAATCTCTTAAATGAGATATATGTTGCACTGGTGCAATCAGTACTATTATATTGCATACCTGTTTGGGGTGGTGCAGCGAAAACAAAGTTTTTGGAATTAGAACGATCTCAAAGTGCTCTAATCAAGTGTATGTATTTCAAAAAGCTTCGATTTCCAACCAATGATCTATACCAAATCGCAAATCTGCTTTCGGTCAGGAAGTTATATATTACACAAACTGTACTAAAAACACATAGGACTGTTCCGTATGACTCTAGCATATTGTCGAAAAGAAGGAAATGTAATATTGTAAATATCCCACAAACACGAACCATGTTTGCCTGTTTGCAGTTTCGCAAAAGATCTGCACAGCTTTATAATAGGATTAATAAACATATTTATATATATCCTAAAAACTATTATGATTGCAAAAAAATTATAACTGAGTGGATAAAGACACTTACTTATTGTGATATCGAGACACTTCTACAGTATATTCATTGATGCTGGCACATACACACACACACACACACCCTCTCACACACACACACCCTCTCACACACACACACCCTCACACACACATACACTCATACATATTTTGTTGTTTATTAATTGTATATTAAATGTTTAGCACCTACATATATATTGATATACTCACGTAAATTACGTTTATTATTATGTTTGCTCAAATAGATCATAATTTAATGTACGTTGTATTATGGAAGAGCAGGGTTTCCTAACACAGGCATTATTTGCCTAAAAGGAGACCTCAATCACTATTTTGTTGTAGTTCTAAATCTGTTTGCTCAAATAAACGATTTATTTATTATTTATTTACTTAACAATATTTTAATGAAACAAGAAACAACCCACGCAAGATAAAACAATTTGTAGATTACGCAAATGTTTGTCTATGTATGGAAACATAAAGCAGCGTTCATAGTCGAGAACTATCTATAAACACTTCCACAGAGTACTTTTTTATATAGGGAATAGAGGTCTCTCTCTGCCCCTGAAATAAGCATCGCGACACTACCGCCGCCTGCATTGTTGAGATCGAACTATTTCCAGTAAATATACATAACTATACCTACATTACCTACCTATAATCTGTGTACGGATAGGTACCAGGCCTTATTTACATGTATATTATATTTCTTTTATTACCGTTAGCATTATTTTCAACTGTCTATATTACAGAGTTAAAGAAAGTGCTAACGATAAATACATCTTGTCACTTGAGGTTTTCAGGAATAAAACAATAATTAACTATAAATAATTATTTATTTCATCTTTTAAAGCACTTGTGAAAGTATTTTTACGCTTTTATTTGATATTCATCCTCATCATCATTAGGATCTCTCGCCTACTAATATTTTATTAATGTCTTTGCCATAATGTCTACAGTCCACTAATATAAACACAAAAGCACAAAATAATACGAGTCTCTATCTCAAACAAAAACGGAACAACTTCGTACAATGCGACGTAAATCTGGAGGAGAAGGACAAAGCACTTAACTCAACTCAACAGACTAGGACTAGGAAATACAATTACTCCGTTATATCAATTCAAAAACATCAGTCAACAAATTCACAACAAAGTCAACAAAACAAAAGATGAAATTGAATTAATAATAACGGCGCGGTGTGGTTGACAGTAAGATTATAATTTCTACTAAAATAAACGTAAAAAAATTAAGAATATTATCATTTCCATATTCTTCAATATTTTTATCGATTTTAGTTAATCTTGTTAACCGACAAAAAATAATTTCATATCAAAACTATAATTTGTAGGGAATCACATGGCATTCTTATAGCTCTCATGGATTAGAAATCTACCATATAAAAATAAAATTTGTAGCATGTTTAAAATGATAATGCGGCTAGTTTTAGAAGTAGTGGCAATACACTGAAAGTTCCGCCAAACGACTGTGTTCCAGATTTGATATAATATTCTCGCTGGTAGTGCCATCGGTATGCCTGATACCAAAGCAAGACATTATAATGCTACTAAGTTAAAAACGTACAAATGTACATGGGTTCTCTATTCTTTTCTGTTCAACATAATTTAGTACTATTATTTTTCGACAAGTCATGAAATAATGTACTAAGATTGAGTACCCTGAACACTTCTGTACTCCGTATGTAAGTAAAACATACTAATAATAATTATTCATCGACATATATTGTGTAAACTACACCTTTTACACAATAAACCTTACTTTCAACCTTACTTTTCTAACATAAATCATGAAGCCCAGCACCTTTTCTCTTTCCTGTTTTAACTTCTTTATCTTCTGCTTTTACACAAACTAGGTATACAATTTCCAGACGCAAGGAAGAATAGCGAAAATTTTTGAGGAACCGCGCGCCTTTTCGCCCAAACTTCTAAGCGAAGTTCACGTCAGTGTAAACATTCATTCAATGTGATAAGTTCACTGAGACGCTAAGGTCTGTTCGACCCACTCTCAGGATTCGATCATTTGTCGGCCTCAGTGGCGTAGTGGTTAATGTAATCGACTGCCACGCCTAAGGTCGCGGGTTCGATGCCCGCACAAGTCAAACATTTGTGTGCCTGAACATGGATGTTTGTCTTGGTCTGGGTGTTTCTATGTATAATATGTATGTATTTACAAAAAAAAAGGATATATGTATGTTTATCCATTGTCTAGTACCCATAGTACAAGCTCTGCTTAGTTTGGACTAGATGGTGTTGTGTGTATGTGGTAGAATATAATTATTTATTTATTTATTTTATTAATTGTGGATTTTCTAGTTGACGCTTATTTTACTCTTGAAGGTCCTCGAATTTATTGTATATCAATAAAACACAGATAATGTGTAAATAATATTTTATACATAATTTTGTATCATCTATAAACAACTCTAATTTCGATCTATTTTACATTATAAATAGTACACTTGTTTGAAGATGACAAATATAAAACATAGTAGAGACAAAAATCTACTTCACTTCCAACTAAGTATTATGCAATAAGAAAATATAATATCCATTTTTCATCTTTTCAATTTTTCATGAAGCCCTATGCCTTTCAATATTCAACGAACGGTCTACAAGCATTATTACTAAGTTTAATTCTATACATTGATATGACGTACTATAAGCCAATTATGTAAAATGATTTCAAAAATAGACATTTAATTTAGTAACAATCGTTAAAGATTAAAGTGAGAGAAGAGATTATGTTAATTTTGCAAATCCCAAAGTCTCTAGATGAGGCTCTAAAGGAAGTTTATTACTAATAAAGGTAATGTTATAATAGAGAAGAATTTTGTATTTCTATTTTGCTTTGAAAGTTGAAGTAGAATAGATATTTGTCTATTAAGATATAACCTTAACACCACGTTAATAAATGCATTTTAATATAAATATATTACATACGCATCGTCTTATGTTAACAAAATTGCATTAATTCATCACATCTATCTAATTTATTACTCATTAACATATGCATACACACATCTATGACATTAAATTATTATACTTAAATATATAAAATTATCTTTCAAAAATAAAGAATTCAAAATAATCATAGAGACAATTTTGATCGCGATTGAGCTTGTGAATCAAATCAGTCTTTATGCCATTTAAACTTTATACATGACTGTAACGAAACAATTTCAATAAAGACTTTGATAAAACATAACCCATTCTTTGCTTTGAACTTATGGGTAGAATATCACGAGCATAGAGAAATGAAGTTATGAGGAAAGGACTCTTGTGACGCTATGCTTCGTGGCCTTTTAACAAAACCCTGTAATACGAGCATAACAATGTCTTCAACAAAATATTGGTGTATATTCACGATCTCAAGTTAGACAAGCGTTATTTGATTTGTCAATACGTTGGTGCTGCCATCTGGAGCCTTTTGAGATCTCGAATAAGAACGAGTCATAAGAAAGCCTTTTAGTATACATATATGTAAGTACATAAGAACAATTAATAATGCGAATAAAGTTACCAAGTGCAACAAATTGTTGTGTAAAACATTTAGGCGGACATTCGAACTACCTATACAGCAATTGTTAAAAAAGTGCAGTGAAAACTAATTTCATTTTAAGTAATTCATTCATATTCCTAGCGTATAAGGCAAAAATTGGCAATATTTAATAAGATTCTTTATTTAAATAGTCGTCATATAACATAGCTGCCATAGTCGATATTTTACTTGTACCATATTTACATGTAATGATCATCAATATCCATCTATATCACTTATACAAAACAACAATGAAAGCACATTCAAAGACATCTAGTTCATTAGAGAGATCTAACTAGAGTTCTATAACAAGAAGATTATATTTATTTATTTTAAATAATCTTTACTTTATCGTTAAGACAATTTAGCACGAGTTTTCGAAACACTCGATTACGTTGAACGTTATCGCCTCGAACGACGACTTTTCATTTAAATAACTACCAACAAATGTAAATGTTTGGTAATACAGGATGTCGTCCAACGTAATCGAGAGCTATATAAACACGTGCAAAAGGCAACGTTCTATACATCACACAGGAGATATAGGCACTCTCAAATAAGTAGATGCAGCCCATTTTGCATCTGCGTCCTAAGAAGATAGAAATGAATGGCGTTATATCTTGAACGTAGATGAGGCACAGTTCATAATTATAGTACCATTAATACGAGTTTTAATAAGCTTTAAGTTAAGAAACGTAGGTTTGATATATATATTTTTATACATTTTATCACAAGACATCTAGCGGTATTTATCGTGAACTACTCACATATGTTAAGAGTGTTATGACACTTCGATGTCCATCGTAAGCGAGTTATAAAACTAGTACTAAGAACTGTAGTAGTATGAAAAGTACTGTTCTTTAATGCAGGCACTTGTCCAGTAGGTACGCAAGGAAACACCGAGTGACCAATATGGTGTAAACAACAGAGATAAATATTTATGTGTAAGTAATACCGAGATAGCGTTAGCGTTCGTAAAGGCCTTAAGCTGTCTATATACCAACTTTCAGCTAAATTGTTCTTACTGTTCAATTATGATAAGAACTCTTGATTTAAGCTTATATTGAAATAAATTACATTTAATATCTTGTATAGAAGTTAAACTAATAATTAGTCAGTGGCGATTCATATGAATGAGTCCAAAAGTCTGAGTTGCCTTACGAAAAGAACATCACTACATATTATAAAACAAAGTCTCCCGTCGCGTCTGTTCGCCATAAACTCAAAAACTACTGTGCGGATTTCCATGCGGTTTTTACCTATAGACAGAGTGATACACGAGGAAAGTTTAGGTGTATAATTTGTTAAAGTTTTATACTGCCCGGGCGAAGCCGGGCGGGTCGCTAGTAATATTATATTCCATTTAACACGAGCATGCCTTCATTGCTCATCCACGACAAGCAAGCGAAAATGAAGCATGCAGAGAAAATTAAATGGATTGCTTTATCAATTACTGTTAAACGAAATATCAGACACGCTTTATTCTCAAATTTTAAGCAATCTAAAAAAACTAATAATCTTATCATAAATAGAACTGACTTCAAAAACATTGATGTGTTTTAGACTTAACTAGATTCCCGATGGAATGTAGCCAATAAGAAGTTGGTGCCAACAGCTTAGATTCGACCAATTTATATAATCAATCTAAATTGCTTTAGGTAATACTTGCGTTATGAAGAATATCGCAAATAATTTATTTTATACAACGGGGATTTATTTTATACATTCGGGATATTGTTTCACGTTCTTATAACTATTATAGGAACGTGAAACAATATCCCGAATAATAACACCAAAATAAATAAAGAAGATAACGGAGACAGACAGCTTAATTTTTATAATACTTATTGTTGAAAAACAAGTGTGATATCTAGTTTTTCAGTGTTATAACACTAATAACTTACAAGCTATCTCGCGTACACACATAATGATGAATCGAAATAAGATCGCGCTCTTGAATTCAAACACTCTCTACATTACAATGAAGTCTCATCATCTGTTTCCTCATCATCACGTCGTTCTTCGTAGAAGGCAGGCGTATAGTTGTGAAGAGAACTATGCCTATGTAGACAAACATTGTGTCAAGCATTGACGAGTAAGGAATATAACCTGAGTACGGCGGCGCAGAGGTTAGTGGCCCTGTTTCATGGCGCCTGTATAGGCCGGTTGGGGGACTGCGGCACACCGGAGGTTGGTGGAGGCGCAGGCGCCGCGTCAAGATCGCACGCCGAGAGTAGGCGCACTAACTCGTCTGGGGTCGGCCCGCCGTCGGGTGCTAGAGATTCTTCTTCTTCACCTGTTGAATGGACATTACAATACATTTAATGTAATTTTTTAAAGAATTGAATTATAATACCCTTTTTTTAAAGCTTAGCATAAAGCCATATTCAATACCTGTATCAATTGAAAAATACAAATGATAGAATAACTGTAGGTACGACTTTTATTATCGTGACGTTATCAGACATTATACAATTATAACATAATATTATGCATATGTGAATGGATACCGCAGCTGCTGTTGTTGTGGCCAAAAATTTAATAAATGAGTAAATGAATTTTTGAAATAAAAAGCCTAAGGGTCTTTTTATTGTCATGCGTGTTTGCGGCCGCATGCAGGCCAGGCACGCATGCGTGCTGCCCTCAACCTATACCTACATGTTTATAACATATATCATACATGTTTTTATTGTCATGCGCGCCACACGCACGCGGCGCACTTCGCACGGATGCGCGCCGCCCGTGTGCGTGCGGCGAACCATGGCAGTCAGTGTTGTTTTTACTGTCAAGCGGGTCGCACGCACGTTGTATAATCAATATGTAAAGGTTGTGATAATTTACATGAAACATTCTAGTAAATAGTCTACTCTCCAGATAGGGGTGTCGACATAGAATATTCTCAATCTTTTTCTGTTCTTAGGAATTAAGTAAGCAACAATTACGTTCTTTACTTTCATTTTAACACGAGTTCTCTTCCTGGCGACACGCACAATACTGCGGCGAGGCGAAAAATATCTACTCTGCGTGCGGCCCGTAACACGCATGCGTGCCTGGCCTGCACGCGGGCGCAAACACGTATGACAATGAAAAGGCCCTAACTATTGTATGTATTATTAAACTTTGATTATATTGACTACCTTTTAACTATATATGCCATAAAAATTTAAAATTTGTTATAATTTTAAAAGAATAAAAGGAAAACAATAGATATATTTTAAGTGTGTACCGACTTATGCTGCTGACCGCATGTGTGTACCGACTTATGATGCTGACCGCTAAAACCGATAAGTCAGCACACAGTTGCGTGTACCGACTTATGCTGCTGACCGCAAGTGTGTACCGACTTATGGTGCTAACCGCAAGTGTGTACCTACCGATGTTGCAGTACCAATCCCTATGCAAGTTTGCCACATTAGCGAAATAAAAAAACAAAATGAGCACGCTACCTCCGCCATTGCCAGCGACGCTGCCAGGCTGGTAGGGCTTGACGGCCTTGTCGATGGGCACGGTGAGGTCCCACATCTGCGTGGCGCCGGAGCGGTGGCCGCACAGCAGCAGGCGGCGCGGCCGCAGCGCGCCCTCGCACTCCGCCACCACGAAGCACGACACGGCCGACCCGTCCACCGAGCGGATCGTGCATACCCTGCCACATACCGGTTACACTTATGGATGACGATGCAAAAGTCCGAGTTTTTAAAACCTATTACACTTAGTTTAAAAAATATATATTATTATACGTTTTACTTATTGAGATCTACTCAAAAACTTTCTTTAACACCTAGACTCAGAATAACTATTTGTGAATAACACGAGTTTTTATCCTGTGTGGGAATCCAACCTGCTACTAAAAACACTAAGCTAGTCAATTTTAAAATATCTAAAAGGATTTGTTAGTTTTAATTTATTCGTATCAAATCGTTCGACTGAACATTTTGATTCGCTCTAGTTGTTGGTTAATCAAACCAGATTTTCAATTTTACTAAATCGACTAAGGAGGTTAATAAATATACTATATTTTAAATTTTACTAAATCGGCTAAAGAGGTTGATAAATATACTATATTTTCAATTTTACTAAATCGGCTAAGGAGGTTGATAAATATACTATATTTTCAATTTTACTAAATCGACTAAGGAGGTTGATAAATATACTATATTTTCAATTTTACTAATCGACTAAGGAGGTTGATAAATACACTATATTTTCAATTTTACTAAATCGACTAAGGAGGTTGATAAATATACTATATTTTCCAAGCATAATCGCATTAACTATATTGTAGTTAATGCGATTAGGCTTCGACGCAAGTCCGTATCTAGGATATCTGATGCCTGGGTACAAACAGCGCTGATTGATAAAGTTTGAACTGACAGTTAAGTAAATAATTCCTCGGGTCTCGGTATTCTTGAAGCCTCAGCATCTTCCTACAGAGACATAGCCTATGAAACTCTTCCCTGGGTTATAAGACGGCTTAAAAACTTGACGAAATGTGGGAGAAATGCTAAATATAAAAATTGTAACAGTACCTTTTGCCATTTGAAGCTAGCCGTACGTACATCGTGTCCGTATCAGGAACAACTTTTTGTATAAATATCTGCTCTTCATCCTGTTCACCGTAAGGACCTAAGACGAGAAAAATTTATCAAGCATATGAATATAATAAACGCCAGACAGAAAGATGATTAAGACCTCAACTCGCTAGCTATATGAAGATCTTGCGGTTTCACATATTATTTGAACTCCTAGCGTAAGCAAACAACCAAATCAAGCATTTAATTCGGTCTGAGTTCTTTAACAAGAACTATCTGTTCGGTTTGCAATTTACTTTGAGCAGGGGAACCATTCAATTGGAATCATCCTACCGTATTATTCTACTGCTTTCTAAATTGGGGATATTCCACCAGCAGAAGTGCTTTGTTACACCTTTTCTAATTCTTCAAGAACTTAAGTCAGCAAAATAAGTCAAACGTCAGTGTTGTGTTGATTTGATTGTGATTAATTCACATAACAGTAGTTGGGATTACTTAACATATAAAATATTTTACAAATTTATTTACTGTTCAGTTGTACTTATAATGCTGACTGTATCGTCTTGGTAAGCACGGTCTATTGTCGACAACATCATCTTTCAACATCAGTTCAGAAAGGTTAAGACACCATCTCACTGTCTCGTTCCCACGCTTTGAAAATAACATAGTAAGTCGAAGTCAAAACTCATTTATTAATTTAGGTCACAAAGTAACACTTTGAACGTTAAAGAGGTTAGTGAGTTTATTACATTTTTACGGTTTAGGTAAAAGATTTAGCTTGTAAGAAGATATCAAGTTGAGCCTGGAGTTTTCAAGGCCACTTTTTTAAAGCGCCATCAAATTATATCATATTATTCAGTATTTTACAAAAAGTAAGAGCGAGACTCATCACACCGTTAAGACTGCGCTGAGCGAAATGCGCCAAAACAGGCGGTCACAGTTAAGTTGATATAATCAAAATATACATTTACCATAACAATGAATGTGTTTACAATTACTCAGTGTAAAAAACTTAAATTAATATTTTCGCCTACAAAATTACGTAAATTTGCACGAAAAATGCAAAAACATAAGTTGGTGTTACGTGATTTTTAGAATATAATAACCAGTGATCGGAATAGGTAGAGCTATTTAGGTTCATTGACCGCAACCATTGATGTTAATATGGATATTCCACGGGATTCCGACTGATACTACGGGATTTTATTGAATTTCATTCTTTTTGACAATATTTATAAAATGGTTTATGTAAGCCAATAAGCGCATGAGCGACGTTGTAAATTTTACGTCAACAGCACGCTATAAAATTACACGCTATAACATTGACATCCTCAGAGAATATGAAGGAAAATTATCGAAAAATGATGTGAATGACGAATTTTGTCATATAAATTCGCTTCACTAACATCAACAGATGTCGAACGCTCGTTTTCCACATATAAATGGGTGTTAGATGTAAAAAGAAATAGATTAAAATTAGATAATTTAGAAAAAAATAATGGTGATTTATTTTAACTCTGGTCATGATCAGTCTTCTAGTGAAGCTGAAGACAAACAAGACCAATGACATTTTATGTTTAAATACGTGAATTATTGTTGAAGCGTATTGATTATTTTAAGTAAGATTTTATTGTAAATACATATTGTTCTATTTGATAATGTTTTGATTTTCTGAGGAACAAATAATTTGTATGGTAATATGTTTTTGTACAACTTCAGAATAAAAATTTTTAAATGATTGTTGATTCTTGAATAAGAAATTGTTACGTAAAAAAATATATGTGGTTTAATGAATCAAGTTTATCTATTTATTATACTATCCTTAATCCCGTCCTTCTTATATTTACCCGTCAGAAAGGAAGTGTAATCTTTCATTAGTCGGGACTCGGGGAATATCCATATTATTCTAACCTATGGCAAGTACATAAAACAGCTCTACCTATTCCGATCTCTGATAATAACAGTAGAAATCTATTCTATTTATAGCTTAAACTAAACATAAATAGTTATATTACAATTTGTCCGTCCCAAATATTTAAGTTATTGGTTGACAATAAAGATACATATTTATCAAAAAAGCATTTCAAATTCTCCATACAATTACTATGGCGGACGTGCGCCGATTTGAATATCGAGCTCTGTCATTCAGTCCAACCGCGTCTTACGCTCGTCGCAGTCTTAAGAGCTAATGAGATCAGTATAGTTACCGCAGTCATTATGAGGCTGTGCAGTAGGAGCTTCTAGCGCTAACACTTTAAAGGCAGCCTTAGGCGTAGTGCCGGGCTGAGTGGAGATCATACCGCGGAACCGCGTTACTCGCCACGTTCGGACATGATTGTACTCGCTGCATACAGATATTAGGTAGTTTTCTGATAGGGATACCTGTAACGAAGGAGTCATGTTAGATGTTCTGGGTAAGTTAAGACGATCGTAAGATCTCAGTGAAATAAGAAAATATCGTAAGTATTAATACATCATAAAATATAGGTACTTGAAAGAACAACTATTATAAAGAAAGACTACCAAAGTCTACCCTAAACTAAATAAAGCGTGTCCGTTGTCGCAAATTCAAGGAACAAATACATTTTTAATTACAATTTATTTTAATCATATAATTAAGTCATAAATCGAAGAACAATATTAAATTAGCACAGGATGACAAAATTTCATTAAGAGTAGTACCTACCTGCTCGTAGTGTCCAACTGTATTTGAATATCATTCGATTGCAATACCTAGCATGATGAACATAAAGCATCACTAACTTAAAATCAATATTACCTAAATCTTGTATAATTGTAATAGTAATTGCCGCGCCAACTGTTGTGAGTTCCTCATACAGGGCAAAATTTTGTGTGATCCGAGTCTGAATAGTTGTTCCGAGTTTTTTTTTATACACCTGATGGTAACTAGTCACCGTAGCCTATGGACGCCTGCGACACCAGAGGCATCACTTGTGTGTTGCCGACCCTTTAGGAAAGGAAGTGGGAAGGAGAAGGAGCGGGATAGGGAAAGGGGGTGATTGGGCCTCCGGCACTCTCATTCACCGAACGATACACAACAGTAGGAATACTGGTCTTTCACGTCGATATTCTGTGAGAGGGTAGTCCTTCCCCGGTCGGGCCGGCCCATGCATGCTGGAGTCAGCGAGGCTCTACTACATCACTACTGGACTTTCTATGTGTCCGTTGTTTGAATGTTTGTAAAGTCCTCCGCGACACAGCAATTATTCCTAGTGCGGAAGTTGTCTTTAAAATATATAATACTAGATGTTCCCGCGGTTTCACCCGCGTTTATCGTTACTGCGCCGCCCCCGTGGGTCGTAGCGTGATGTTATATAGCCTATCCTTCCCCTTAGCCTTCCTCAATAAATAGGCTATCCAACACTAAAAGAATTTTTCAAATCGAACCAGTAGTAATCACGCAGAATAAACCAGGAGAAACATCGTTTGTACTATGTCTGTAATGGGTAATTATTTTGCTGCGATGTTATTTTAAAACTGCTATATCTCCTAAGATATTCATTGAAATCGAATGATGTAAAGGGCAATTTTGTTTTAAATTAAATACTTGTGATGAATAACGTATTTATTTGGATAAGGATTAATATCATGTTTATAAAAATACCTTCGCAAATAATGCATTATTTTAGAACAAATTTCGTTAGCATAAAAATGGTTATAGTGAGCCAACCTTAAAAGATAGACATATGCTGTCGCGGACTTTTTTTTGGAACTTTTAAAGGGGAACAATTCTGTCATACATGATTTTTGCGAAACTTTAACTGTTTAACTGTTTACGCAGCGCACGCAGCGGAAGCTCTCAAAAGGAAAAAATACTCTCCGATTTTGAAACATTCTTCATTGGTGCTCCGCTCCTATTGATCTTAGCGTGATGATATAAAGCCTATAGCCTTCCTCGATAAATGGGCTATCTAACACTGAAAGAATTTTTCAAATCGGGCCAGTAGTTCCTGAGATTAGCGCGTTCAAGTAAACAAACAAACAAAGAAACAAACTCTTCAGCTTTATAATATTAGTATAGATAACATAAGCTAAGTAAATAATATTAACCTTAGTAATAGGACTCTGATGCACGGTAAAGGTTTGGAACAGCTGTGGTCCATGTCCCACAGTCTCTGGATGCTGCACGATGACCCGCACGGAGCCACATCTAGTGCCGTAGGCTATCTCGATCCAGTTGCCGCATAAATCTGGTCATATTAGTAGAAAAACAATTGATAAATGGCAGAAATAATAATGGTGTAGGACCATTTACATGGCCGGGGGTTTTTTATATGATAACGTTTGTGGTCTGCAAGAACAGATTGCCTTTGTATGAGTTTATTGTTATACCTTATATTTAAAGCTCCTAAATCTTTTGTGTTAGCGTGTATTATTATATCAGTTTAAGAATAGATATCCAATGTCAACTCTATTTATGTTCACGTCTTTAATTATGACATTTCCTACTTGGCTACTATGTACTTTTGTCCTACATCTAATTTCGTGGTTAACATACAAAATTCAATGTCTTTTTTTATATTTCAAGGGTAAATTAATATATAATCTATTATTAGTAACATGTATTACCCTTACTAATATTATAAATTCGAAAGTAAACTCTGTCTGTCTGTTACCTTTTCACGACTAAACCACTCAACCGATTGAGATGAAATACGGTACAGATATAGTTTAAAACCTGGGGAAGGACATAGGCTACTTTTTATTCATGTACGTACCACGCGGGCGGAGTCGCGCGCAAAAGCTAGTTAATAATAAATATAAATAACCTTTTATACAAATTGTATAGTTATATTGCTTAGTGCTCTTTATTCGTTGTTTCAATTCGCCATAATTACATGATGGTTATGTTTTTGCTAATGTAAGACATAGTATTGGATTAGACATATTCACGTAAATATAAGCAATTGAACATGAAAAAAAAAACATACAGCAGTTCGAATTGCCTATTCATAAAATATTGATGAAATAGTATAAAAACCAATAAGTTACCGGATCTTCCTAATACAAAGCGGCAAGTTCATATTTAAACCACTATTATTATTCGAAGTACGTACGTGCATTTCACTTAACTAGTATGTGTTCTATTAGTTTATTTTATGCTAAATAATAAAGTTTAAGTTAAGTTCATGTTATTGTTTAATTTGCCAAATTAACACCAATATTTTCCGTTTTGATTTCGTATATATAGGCGAACAATTCAGAACGGCTTATGTTTAACTTATCACCAGATATAGTAAAATATAACAGTCAAAAATAGTAAATGATCACTAAAAATAGTAAATGATCACCAAAATTAAAACCGCATTTTAATACCAAAAATATTAATTGCACAGCAAAGAGATCAAACTAAGTCGACGGAACCCCGCTTCGCGGGGCTCCTATTTTTAGGTGGGTTTAAGAAGGAACCTAACATAAACTTAAGTATTTTTAATAAGATTTCGCAATTACCTGGCTGCCCTCAATGTCAAAAAAGATTTTAACGCTTTACTTACTTTTAGCTTCACTATTCAGCAATACATCTTTTAAATCGGCGGCTAAAATAATTAAGTTAAAGAAATCCGTTTGAAGCTCAGACATTCGCGCTTAAGGCGGCTGTACATATTGCGACAACGTAGTGGGCCAGCATGTCGGGCCAAAATAATGAATTGTAAATGTCGCTGTTTACACATTGGTGTACCGATCATTCTACATTGGCTCTTTAATAAAGATGGACGTAGAATCTCTTGCCGCCGCGGCAATTTGTTTGTACAGTATGTTTAATTATTTTCTTAAAGTGCACCAAAGTAGAGACCCGTTTAACTTAGTATATAATGTATACGAATCGCGAAAGCCTAAAAACATATACGGACTTACATGCTCGGAGCGATATCGCGCAAGCTCGCATTAGCCATCGCGAGTTTTTAGTACACAACGATAAATAGAATAGAATATTAGGAAAACACTACGACATAACACTAAATAAATCAAATCAATATTAATTATCTATGTTTTATTTATCTAGCTTAGTAACTTACTTTGTTTTTGTTTTTATATTGTACTAGCTTCGCTCGCGTTAATTTAGAATTTGACAATCAATTCGGGTTGTAATCTGCTTGTAACAATATAATTCAATCATGATTGGAAAGACACATGGCGCCATCTATTATCATAAGAACGTTATTATTGTTTTCCTCGGGAACAGTAATTTTTTTCGGGATGAAAGGTAGCCTATGTCCGTTTCTGTACACCTGTTAACGTATATGCAAAATTTCATGTTGACCAGTTCAGTGGTTTAGGCGTGAAAAGGTAACAAACAAACAAACAAATAAACTCATTTTCGCTTTTATAATATTATAGTTAGGAAGTTAGGATTAGGATTAGGATAGGATAATAATATATACTTTGGATTCCATATTATTGGTTCATTTCGATACAATTCTATAAATTGTAAAATCTCATTACTTGTCCACGCCATCGTATCTCGGGAACGTAAATTTCACTAACGCGTAACAGTACTGTCTTTACTGACGAATGACAACGAACTGAATAAGACGCCAACGTGTAAACACTGTTTGCGGAGCGTGCCAAGATCCTTTGATGTGCGCACGAAAAACCGACAACATTCGGTTTGCGGGCCAATTTAGGCGCCAACTACCAACATACCGCCAAGTAGATCTCTACACGTTGGCCCAACACGCTGGCCCACTACCTTGGCCCAATGTGTACAGCCGCCTTTAAAGTCAAGTTTAACTTGTCTTGTTTGTCTACCCTAAGGTCACACTAGAACCGCCGAACGGAAATACAGAAAATACTACGCTTAGATTTACTTTAGACCGCCAGGTCGACTAAGTTGATCTAAATAAGATATAATAAATAAGTCTTCTGTTTACGCGAATGTTATTAATTGAAATTAACTACTATATACGGATTTTATCGCGTTATTTATTTGACACTTTATTACAAAATTTAGAAACTGTTACACTACTATTACTATTAAACTTTACTAATTTTTAGGCTAATTAAATTATTGAAACTATTTATACTATTACTATACTATTATACTATTTATATTTATGTTTACTATTATACTATTACTATACTATTATACTATTTATATTTATGTTTACTATTATACTATTACTATACTATTATACTATTTATATTTATGTTTAGTGTAAATAGTTTTAATAATTTCAATAATTTAATTAGCTTAAAAATTAGTAAAGTTTAATAGTAATAGTAGTGTAACAGTTTCTAAATTTTGTAATAAAGTGTCAAATAAACAACGCCGTAAAATCCGTATATAGTAGTTTAATTTCAAAGTTGATCTAAAGTTTAATATTTATAAAAATACTAATTAGTGAATTAGCTAACAAAATGTTTGATCAGTTAACACAACGGGCAGTTACTTTAAAGATCTACTCTTTCTCTTTTTCTTAATTAATAAATTAAGTTACCACAAGGTAACCTTACCTTGTGTTTAACTAATCCTTATTGGACGTGTTTTATAAAACAGGTAAAGCCTATTTGATTTGGGTCGTTTTGTATATACATATATACGTTAAAATTTACAGCCGAATCAGTATACATAAAATATCAGTCCGTTGAGCCTCGCTATCAAAACCCGCTTAAAAGGCCTCGTCTCTACGAAGTGAGAAGTAGTGTGTAGATGAAAAAATACTAATAGTTGAATACTTACTAGTTTTAGGCGTGAGGTATACAGATATAGCTGTGATAGGCTCTTGGTTTGGGTCCTTATATAGTTGTGTCACCAGTAGATCGTTGTCTTTCATCCGTAGCGGAAATTTTTGCATATCTGAGAACAATATATCTCATAAGTCATAACAGCACTAAAATACTAATCAGGTATTCAACCATTTTACCGGTTCTGCATAATGCCCATCTACCCACAGTCCCTAAAAGGCAGATCGACACAAACATTTGTAGACAGATTGTCAATGAATTATATTAGCTATTGGCTGGTTGAATTAGCAACAGTCAATCCACTCGACATAAGCGGGTGTTAATATTGGCTCCGAGCGAGCGATATACGAAGACAGTAGTCGAATATTTCGAAATAAAAATATTGTCGAATATTTCGAATATGAAATGATATTCGAATATAGCTGTCCATAAGCGATACCTACTTTCAGCAGAGGATCCTATGACCTTTGTTACTGTGTTAGCAACGCAGCGATTTCTTTTTTCTGTTAAGCAATGCACTAATAATATACTTGATGTGATAATACTACGGTAACTTGTTACTAACAGATGGGCCGTAGATTTGTTTGTCACTGTAGTGGTATAATAAAGATTGAAACAAAGTGCATTGATTCTATATCAGGTGAAATTGTCCAGCAGGTTATATATCAGATCCCAATTCAAAGGTATATAACAATATATCTTGCAGCTACCTTAAATTCTTGCAGAAAGTTACATAACAATCCACATACCAATATAATTAATAGCTCCGGTAGCGGTTCCTAGCAGGAGAAAAGATCCGGCAGTATCGTAGGTAGTGAGGTGTGCCACGTCCTGGGTCTGCCAGTGCTGCGTGCTGGTGTGCCACACGCCCGCCTTGCTGCGACTGCCGGCGCCGCTCAGTGCCACTAGCTGTGGTCCCACAAACAGCAGGTGTTCCACTCGGACACCTAAGTTAAATGTGCCTACAAAAAAGCATATTCATATACTGGCTTATTTATATAAATTATTATTGGTTGTGACCACGATCATTCTAGATTTGAGATTAGCATTTGCCTAAGATTCCGTCGCGTAGGTACCATATCTCTGCTTCTATTGGAAATAATTAGGTGGGACGTACCTTTTAAGATGAACTATAAGCTACTAAAATATGTGTACTGCATTAAAATCTGTTCAGTAGATTCAGCGTGATGGAGGTACATAATAATAATGTCCTCCAGACCGAATTTCGGTCACGGCGGCCAATCTTAACGGAGACTGGCCGTCTGCGCAGGAGATATTATAGTGCACAAGCGAGTGCACAAACACAAGTGCACTCTATGTTCCCTAACCCTCATTATCCGATGGGACGGTAGTCCGACACGACCGGAGAGAGATCAGGTGCAGAACCAACGGCTTTACGTGCTTTCTGAGGCACGGGGGTGTCTTACACCGCCAACTTCCTAACTCCGGGCTGCTATTGAGAGTTCTTAATAGAAAAACCTAATAAATTTTTGTTGGCCCGACCCGGGATTCGAACCTCGAGACCTCATGCATAGCAGTCGCATTTACTACCGCTGCGCCACGGAGGCAGTTTATGGAGGTACATACAGACAGATCAAAATAATAAAATACATGCATTACATAGGTATGCCAACTGCTTTTTCAAAAATATTATCCGGAACCTCATACAGTTATATACTACTCAAAACAAAATAAGGGCCACTAAGATTTTTTGCTGTACCATGAACACAATAAAGACATTAAATTGTTTAAATTATGTAACTACAAAATAATGTTATTGGTTATAATATAGGCTAACAATTGTTTAAAATAATTATCATGAATTGTTTTTTTTAAGTTCATAATGTAATTGGCCATTTTGAATGAACAACATGTACAAAAGAAATCACCGGAAAAAGACAAAATACTGTTCTTGTCACTTTTGTTTCTTCTTTTTAGTAACGAGTATGTCCTCCTCTCTTAGCAATACACTCCTGAAGCCTCGTATGCATACTCTGGATCAAATTCCTCACGTTTTCATCTGGAATCTCCTCCCAGGCACGTTTTAAAAGCGTCAATCAGCTGCTGTTGGTTGTAGACCCTTTGCTCATTCTCTCTAACCCTTCGTTTCAATTGGTCCCACAATTGCTCGATTGGATTTAAATCCGGACTGTTAGCTGGCCATGGTAATACCTCAATATGAGACCCTTCTAGGACAGTTTGGGTCGATCGAGCTGTGTGTGCACGGGCATTGTCTGGCATCAGGATGAATCCAGGCCCCACTCGCTGTGCAAATGGGATCACTTGAAGCCTGATGACGTCCTCGCTGTAACGTTCTGCAGTTATGGTACCCGCATTTAAAATGGTGAGCTCGGTTTTACCGTGTAAACTAATCCCACCCCAAACCATTACGTTGGGACCACCGAAACAGTCAACTTCGTGGATGCAGGACTCCGAAAACCGCTCGCCGCGTTGTCTCCACACCCTAACACGCCGATCATTATTAAAAAAATTTACTTTGCACTCGTCTGTAAAAAGCACCTTGCCCCACTGATTAATCCCCCAGTTCAAATACTGACGGGAGAATCTTAAACGGTTTGCACGTTGAACCCTGGTCAGAGGAATTCGAACAACTCGTCGTCTTGACATTTGCTGGTCTTCGTGCAATCGATTACGTATAGTTTGATCACTGACACGGGTACCCGTTGTCAGCCGTAGGTGGTGTTGTAACTTACGGGCCGTTACTGTACGATCACGACGAGCACTTAGTTCGACGTACCGATCCTCGTGCGCCGTTGTTACACGAACTCTACCTGGACCGGTTCTCCTGGCAACACTGCCGGTCTCTTGGAAGCGATTCCATACATTTTGGACAGCTCTTCGAGAAAAACCCAACTGCAAATCTACGTAACGCTGAGAACGTCCTTCTTGAATCATAGTTATGGCTCTGGTTGCTGTAATTGTATCCATGTGCCTTCGTACTGGTGGCATGATTAACGCGAGATGATAAATGAATCAATTAAAATTGAAAAACTAAAACTTTTTTCCTAAAATAACCGAAACAAGTTAGAGGTAGTAGAGCCAAGCTGGTTACAGCAGGAATGGACCGGCTCGACCGGGGAAGTACTGCCCTCTCACAGAAAATCGACGTGAAACAGCAGTGTTTCGCTGCTGTGTTTCGTTCGGTGAATGAGAGCGCCGGAGGCCTAAGCATGAGGTGACGATTCTCGCAGCTTATGAGGGACCTGCAGAGTATCCGTAGAGTCATTGTGTGGGTGGCGCGAGTCGACCCGGCGGCCAGGGAGAGCCGTAGAAACGGTGCTCTGCTGGCCGACCGCGGTATAGTCCAGAGGCCCAACCGAGTCTAACCAACTAGGTTGGCTGCCTTATCATGCCGCGTATAATCTCGAGGTGGCTCGTCGTACCGGATGGTGACCGAAGGGTGGGTCCCGGCGACCACTTTCGGGAGGGTACGGGGGTCCTTCCGTCCGTCGTATCGGCTATCGCCATACCATACATTTATATGACAAAACTTGCTCTGCGCCTTGCCCCACTTTACTGCGAGAACAGCCGCCTCTTTTTTTTTCACGTTTCCCCTTCCTTTCACTCTATGGCAGTACGAATAAAGCACTGTCTTTCCACAGCAGCCAATCGCCGTAACCCCACTGCTGCTTCCTGTGTCGTGGAGTTTATTAACATCAGAGGACTCCACGCTAACCTTAATGCCGTCCATCACCACCTGGAGACGGCTCGGCCGGCAATGCTTTTTCTAACGGAGACACAAATACGCCGTCCTGCAGACACGAACTACCTGCAATATGCCGGCTACGTGCTAGAGGAGTGTTTCCTCGCGAAAGCCGGGGTATGCTTGTTTGTTAGGGCGGATATTTGCTGTCGCCGTCTACAATGCCTAGAGGACCCTTCCTTCTCTGTCCTTTGGGTACACGTAGATCATAGCTCTTTCAGCCAAATCTACATGTGCCTCTACCGATCCCATTCAGGAGATGCTGAGACAACTCGACTCTTCAATTACCTGAGTCAGGCGGCAGACGACGCGCAGGAGCGGTTTCCGAACGCTGAGTTGGTGTTCTTGGGAGATTTCAATGCCCACCATGAGACCTGGTTGGGTTAGACCACGCGGGACGAACTGCCCATGCGTTCGCTCTCACGCATGACCTGTCTCAACTGGTTCTCCAGCCCACCCGGATACCAGACATTGCAGGTCAGGCGCCCTCTCTGCTCGATCTGCTGCTGACGAGTAACCCGAACCGGTACAGTGTGTCGATTCGTGCTCCTTTGGGCACCTCAGACCACTGTCTGGTTTGTGCCACAGCTGTTGTTGTTACGCCCCCACGACCCGAGGAGGCAAGACGACTGTGGCACTACTCGTCAGCAGCCTGGGATGGAATGCGGGAATACTTCGCATCCATCCCTTGGGCTCAACGCTGCTTTGAGAACAGGGATCCATCAGAGAGCGCTACTGCTGTCGCTGGTGAAATCATCCTGGGTATGGAATATTATATTCCATACAGTGATGTCACGAGCGGCGGCAGTAAAAGGCCCTGGTTCGGGCGTGAATGCGCTGATGCTGTTGAACGCAAACAGACAGCGTATCGCGCTTGGACCAGGGCTCGCACTCTCCACGACCCTAACGTGGATCACCTGAAGGCAGCGTTCAACCAAGCCACAAAGGTCTGCAAGAGGGCATACTTAAGAGCGGATGCCCAGCGCGTCGTACGGTTCGGCCAGGAACTAATGGCGCATCCTACGGGCAGTCGTAGCTATTGGCGCCTGGCCACAGCCGTGCAGTCCAACTTCTGCCAGACCTTGCTGCCCCCTCTGAGGTATCCGAATGGATCACTGGCTCATCGGCAGCAGGAGAAAGCAGATCTGCTTGCAAATCTCTTTGCGGCCAACTCCCGAATCGATGACTGCGGTTCGCAGCCGCCTAACATTGCCAACTGCGGCTACACCATGCCTGATATATGTATCAGGCAACGAACCGTTCGTGCGATACTGCAGTCTCTCGATGTTCGGAAAGCCAGTGGACCTGACGGCATCCCAGCTGTGGTTCTTAAAAAATGTGCAGCGGAGTTGTCTCCCACACTTACGCGCCTATACCGGACGTCTTACGCCGCAGGCATTGTGCCTGAGGCTTGGAAGGAAGCGAACGTTCAACCGATTCCCAAAAAGGGGGACCGTTCCGAGCCAAGCAACTATCGACCCATAGCTATCACCTCGGTGATTTCCAAGGTGTTCGAGCGGATTATAAACACCCAAATTGTCCGCTACCTGGAGGATCAATCGTTGATCAATGATCGCCAATACGGCTTTTGGTCTAAACGATCAACGGGTGATCTTCTAGCGTTCGTCACGCACCTCTGGGGTGAGGCTATGGACAAGCACGGCGAGTCTTTGGCTATCAGCCTTGATATAGCCAAAGCTTTCGACAGAGTCTGGCACCGGTCTCTTCTTTCCAAGCTTCCGGCCTATGGCTTGCCCCCTCAACTGTGCACCTGGATTGCAAGTTTCCTGCAGAAGCGTCGTATTCGGGTCCTTTGCGACGGTCGCGCTTCTAAATTTATGCAGGTCAATGCAGGAGTGCCTCAGGGGTCTGTCTTATCCCCTACGCTCTTTCTTCTGCATATCAATGATATGTTGAATCTCGGCAACATACATTGTTATGCGGACGACAGTACCGTGCATGGGCGATATCTCGGACATCCTGGGGCCAAACAGGCTGAGGTTGAGGAGAAAAGGCAGAATCTTGTCGTTGAACTTAACCAGACCTTGGACCGCATCTATGAATGGGGTGCCAAGAACTTGGTGGAGTTCAACGCCAAGAAGACCCAGGCATGCGCGTTCTCAACAAAAAAGTCTCCGTTCCTTCCCCTCCCTTCTCTGAAGAACACTCCACTGGTAATACGTGACAGCCTCTCCATCTTAGGTATGGATCTTTGCCGCTCCCTTAATCCCAAAACCTACATCGAGAGCGACATTAAGCAAGCTTCGCGAAAACTCGGAGTTCTGAACAGGGTGAGGCGGTTCTTCGCGCCTGGGCAACTGTGCCTATTGTATAAGGCACAAGTGCGCCCTTGCGTGGAGTACTGTTCTCATCTTTGGGATGGCTCCGCGCAGTACTTGCTGGACGCTCTCGACCGGTTACAGCGGCGGGCTGTCCGTATTATCGGAGATCCAGAGGTCACGAGTTCACTGGAACCTCTGCAACTCCGTAAGGACATTGCCTCATTGGCATGTTTCTACAGAATATACCACGGGGAGTGCTCTGAAGAGTTATTCCACCTTATCCCGCCCTCCCCTTTCCTATCCAGAACAACGCGTGCTGGGCTCAGATGCCATCCTTACACGGTAGAGTCGATTAGAGCGCGTACCAAAAAGTTTGGGTCCTCATACCTCTGCCGAACGACCAAGGCATGGAATTCTCTGCCAAGGCACGTGTTTCCTTCTTCCTTCAATCCTGGGTCCTTTAAGCGGGGCGTGAAAAAGCACCTTCTCAGGCCGTCAAAGTAGAGACCTCAACATCGCCTCGGCTACTATGAGGGCGGTGTGGAGGCCACTGCTCTGAGACCATACGACTGCTTACCATCAGGTGGAGTGTGGTCATTTTGATGATCACGATAAAAAAAAAAAAGAAGACAATCAAAGAAAAACATAAGAATAACATCCAATTTTTTATTTTCTTAAAATGATGGCCTATACTTTTCAAATTAGGAACACGAACACCAGCATAAAAGAGATCAAACACCAAAGAGTTCGTAATATCAATATAATGCTACTTATCAGTTACTTTCAGTTTACTAAAGTGCACTTAAATGTAAATAAACTAGTGGCCCTTATTTTGTTTTGAGTAGTATATAATAGTATAGATATAAAGTCTGAAGAGTTTGAAAGTTATTCTTGTAATATTTCGAGATTTATATGTAGATCTCACAGTCAAATTGTAAGCGTCAAGAGCTGTGAAAACTTATTATAAATCCTTAGAAAAATAAGATTTAATAAGATTATTATTATGTTTCATGATAGTTTGTAGAACAGATAATTTGCTTTACCAAACTCTTGTCATGTCTATATGATTTTCTTCTGTTTGAACTTACCAATAAGAGTTCTTCTTACAGGTTCAGTATGCGTCGAAAACGCCCATAACCTTACATAAGCACCACTAGCGATACCGAGCATGACGTCAGTGCCGGTAGAATTGTTGCCACCAGAAGTGCCGCCGCCGCCCCCTGTCTTAGCGTTCAAAGCTATTCGTTCTATAACCGTCTCTTGAACTGGAGATTGGAATACAACGTACCAGCCGCAAGAATCTGTTAATCTGTAACGATTGAGTGAATGCTAAAAAGAGCCATAAAGGAATGGTTCTGTTTGCTTCTGAATGACATCCGAATTCGAATACAATATTATTATAATATTCATTGCCTTTTTTATTATAGATGAGTAGTTTCTGTCAGCGGGATAAATAGGTATCTATCCTATGTGTTGTATGTTATTATCCCTCTGTGTAGCTGTATAGCAAAGAGTGTGGTATTCCGTCGCTTCCGCGGGCAAGTGCCACATGAACGCATAACAACAGAGTGCAAGTGGAGCATTACTTACATAGTTAGGTAATAAGTTATATAAATACGTACTAACACAAATTCTATGTATGTTAGTCCATAAGGTAGTTAATGTATTTATATATGCGTCTATGATACGCGAAATAAAATGGGTATTATATTATTATAATTATATTGTACAGCCGTTCAATGGTTTACCTACGCGTGATTAAGTCTCAAAAATCTACACAATAATTCTATTTATAATATTAGTAGGATGCTTTAAAGGTACACATCGCCCTTTATCGCAATATTATGACATATCATAATCATGCATATTTACGTAAGTTTTATTAATTTGCCGAAGTAAAATGTAACATATTAGTCATCGTATCATATTAGTCAACGCGTGCATCGATAAAAATACTTTGACATGTGCGTTCCTATATTCAAGGGAAAATCGTACATACCTGTATCCTGTTACGAAATGTGTGTAGGCGACCGCAATCCAATTGTGGTGTGCTTTGATAATTTGAACTTTCATACTGTCTGCCCACGAGCTCACTGCAAAGGAACATATAATGAATAACCTTGTCCACCCGAGCACTGTTTGTAAAGCTACAACAAACAAAGTGATCCGGGCCAATATTGGTTAATCAATACACTTACTTATAGGATCACTTCGGTGTTTGTCAGCCTCAAGCGGTGTCTGTCTGTCCAATGCTAATTGACAATGAAAACTGATATTGGACACACAGATATAGTAAGAAGTAAGAACACTCGGTCAAAAATGTTTTCATTCCTAATCGAAGGCTCTCGGAAAGGTCAGGTTTAGCATGCCCTATAGCAATAAGCATTAGTACGAGGTACTCTTAGTCTGATCTTTCTCTAGAATGTTACGTGAAAAGTATTGTGACAAGCAAAATGTAAATTGTATGCAGTTTCAGCATGTCCCTTCGAAAATCTAGGCTGCACATCCCAGTACATCACTACCCACATTAAGCTATTGATCCTGGGCCTGTTAGGTATCTCTCGTCGGTCTAGTCACCGTCACATCTGATCATCAGAGTGATGGAATAGACAGTAATACCTCAGTTTGTGCACTATAATAGGTATATACTCCGCAGACGACAACTATCCATTTAAATTGGCCAACGCGAAAGTTCTTCTGGAGGACATTTTCATTATTTCTCGATCTTTAATTGATCTGGACTAGATTATAGAGCACCAATTTAATTATTATATTCACGGAATATAATCTAGATTGCCATTTTTACAACATTAACTAAAGTCAATGGTATTACACAGTATGTATTCATACATGTATAATTGTATAGTCTATGATAAAGGTATATATCTTAAGGCAGAGGTTCCAAGCCTTTTTTTTCTCATTTAGCTGGTTCCGGTGGACCCCTGCAGCTACATTTCTACCATATTTGTTGGCATTCGTTTGTCTTCTGTTTACGCGAATGTTATTCATTGAAATTAAACTACTACCTATATACGGATTTTATCGCGTTGTATAAAGTGTCAAATAAACAACGCGATAAAATCCGTATATAGTAGTTTAATTTCAATTCGTATTTATATTAGTAAAAAGAAAAAATTGATCAAATCTCTACGGGCTGACCTTTTGTTTTTGAAATTCTCGGGACTGAACCTTCCACGATAGGCAGCCTAACCTTTTTTTAGAAATTCTCTACCGAAAAATCGGTAGATTCGAGACCACTGGTACTGAATATGGAATATGCAAGTTTTTACAAGTAATAGTCTTTGAGCTTCTTAAAATATTATCTGCCTACATTGATAGGTGAAGTCAAGCCAACATTTTAGTTCTTCACTATAGAAAGTAAATAAATTTTCGTGGACACCCGCTTACGACTTGTGAACCCCCATTTTGTTGTCACGCCAACGTAGACCCCAGTCGAGTCTCCACCTGGATCACTTTGGGAACTAAGGTCTTAAGGAGTAGGCGGAAGGGTATTACACCCACATTCCGCAAAGTAAAACAATTTTAGGACTCACGTAATAGGAGGTCAGCATATCGACTTCAACCAAGTACAGTTTTAGACTCCGTACTGACATTGAGAATTTCTTCACAAAAACCCACTTTGCAACCCAGGAATCGAACCCGAGACTTAATGTACAATAGTTGGTTGCGCTACCGCTATAGTAGACATCGGTTTATTGAAAACAATATTGTACAGGAACATTATTCAACCTCCAATAGATAAGTAGTTTCGACACAAAATTATAAGGCATCTGCATACACGTTTTATGAATGTTTTAGTCTATAGTACTCAAACAACTATGTTCATTATATGGAGAGTAATCTTCATAGATAACTGCGTAGATACATTTATAATAGATACTTACTGTCCGCCGGTCGATGTCCTTTGTGATTGTCTGTGTTGCCTAATGAAGCTGCCCTTGAGTGACCCCTGCCGCATCGGCTGCGAATATAATAAACAGTGATTGATGCCAATTGTCTGGGATGATTTATCAATTTTCTTAGTTATACAATTTCGAAAATATATTGGTAGATTATTTCTTTAATTATTAGGCGTAGGCGTAGTCGGCGTAGAGAATGCACAACCCGAGTTTTATAAGGAATGGTCAAAATAATGAACTATCGGGCATGCCATGATAACTTGGACTGCATGGATGGCGCCGCATAGAGCGTTATGGATTCGAATTCCACATGCGATAACGCATGTTTGCTGACTCAGGGCTCGCTGCCTGGAGCGGGAAATGTCTTTGATAATAATAAAAAAGTCTGCCGATTAATTACGATAAGATAGGAGTTTGGAAAGTGTAGAGTCATACACTCATATTTAGCTATATATTTAAAATTCTAAGGGTTAAGCCTATTGCTATCAACTCGGTACACAGTTTGTCAGTACACACTATGCTAGCATGGTGGACTCTCCTTATAATGAGAGGGGACCCGTTCCTAGGACAGTTTACAAAAGAGCTGATGTATTTATTATATTGTAAGGTCACACAAAAAATAAAGTATCCAATATTACTAGTTTTTGCCTTCCTCTTCCCTCAGGAACAGTACCTTCTATTTTGAATGAAAGGCACTCTATGAACTTTTCTGTAACCCTAGCAATGTGTATGCGAAATTTCAGGATGATGGGTCCAGTAGTTGAGGCGCCAAAGCGTAACAAACTCACATTTGCATTTATAATATTTATTATGATTTACCTTAGCTGATCCTGCGACGGTATCCTGCCAACGGTACGTAGATCTAATGAAGAGTTTCTAGAATGTGTCCTGTTAACTGCAACCTCTGTGCTTGACGCCGAAGAATTCTTTCGTGAACAACTGTTGGCACTTCTGCCGCTGTTGTTATTTGGCAAGGTTGTGTTTACTGCAAATATAATATCAATGAAAATATATAAATTTTATGATTAACAAAATCAATGATGTTTATTATTTTCTATGATGATAAATAACCTAATTTATATAGAAACTGTTTTTGTTTGAGAAGTATAAAATAAAGTAGTTGGCACATGTGTAAAGTATTTATTTTGTAGTCTTGGCTAATACTCGGAAACCAGGGGGCTAACCCGAACAAAAGTTTTTTTACTTGTTCCATTGACTGTTTCCTGATTAAGTTATAATTTTTCATGTGTTTCGTTGACTATTTAGTGATTAATTTGTTTTCAAAATGAGTATAAACTTATTTTGAAAATAATTTTCCAAAAGCATAATACTTTATAAGGTAAACTGTATTACGGAAAAATATTATATATTAATAAAATAACTTATTGAGTCACACCAGCACACCAGCGGGCAACCACAATAGTTATGCAAAAAAATTATTTATTTTTATTTAATTTTTTATTTTTTTAAGTCAGCTTTAGTCTATGTATCTTGCTCATTGTAACAATTTTGTATAATTTGTTTTTGGGAAGGACTGTTTCCCAACATGCAGCTCACGCTAGTTTGGGAATCAGGGCTGACACTGTAAATGTATAAACTTTTTGTTGCAATAAAGAATTTATTATTATTATTAATTGATATTTGACTCATCATGTTGATGATTCATTATAGTGTAGCTGCTTATAGATTTGTTAGGACATTACAATGTAATTATTATAGTATTAATAATACTGATACTGCTAAATTCTTACTGCACATACTACAATATTATAAGCAGTGAGATCTTTTATTTTGGTAGAACTAATATTTATGATGTGTACTTAGAAATCCACCTCGTGTTTGGAAAATTATATCTATATGTTGAAGGATAAATGGAATCTGAATATTATGGAATAATTCTTTAAGGGGATTGATAATTAAAAAAAGAAAAGCAAGACACTGCATTTCAACATTTACACAAAGATTGAAATTTCTTAGAACATCTGAATATCAACATATAAAATTTAGTTAACTTAGTATGCTTTAAATATATAGTAAATACTCACATGGAGGTGGGAGATAGCCATAAAACAGGACATCTCCACAACTTGAATGGTTCATCTCATCACAGAGTGCCAGTCTTCTGCTCAATGGTGTTATACCAAAGTAATCACATTCATGCCTTAATGCCCTTATGTTTACATTATTGAGATCTATATCTCGAGTTCTAAGGAAGTTCAAAATGAGAACAAAGAGATTTGGGTCTCTGTCTATGAATATTGCTCCAGTTTCATCCCGCACCGTGGGTATTCTGCCACTGAGGAGGGCAGTAAAGAATGTTTCTGGTACCCATGTCAATGTCTGCCATGATGTTGAGAATCTAAAAATGCACTCACATCTTTATGTATATTTTGTTAAATTAAATTAGTATTAGTAACAAAGTGCAAAGATGAAAATTATGTATTTCTAAAATAATTATGTTAGAAATACATAATTATTATGACTATCTTGCACTAAAATTTGCATATATCTAACAAATGTACATTAATTACACTTATGTCACAAATTATGTTACTTGTAGTGGCACATCGCAGATATAAAACTGCAGTATAAATATAAATAAACTTAGAATAAATGCATTTGCGAGAACATAATTTCTTTTAAATAATAATAATCATTTATTTGTAAAGACATGATTATACAGTTACAAAAATTTGTAATGTAGGGTATTGATATTTTATGTGGTAAGTTCATGTCATTGCCATTTAATTGGCATACAAATATTTTACAAAATGTATATTTTACATCTTTATATATATAAATCTTCTGTCTGTGGTTGTAATTAAACTCCTCCTAAACGGCTCGACCGATTTTGATGAAATTTTTTGTGTATGTTCAAGTGTATTCGAGAATGATTTAAATTTGGTTTTCTTCTTTTTTTCGTGTGAACTGAACGTCTGTCGGGACAGTTAATAGATTTATATATTTTTCCGTATATTTTACTGAAGTTATACAAAGTTAAAAAAGATTTACAATATTATACAAAATAATAAACTAATTTAATATAAAATAAGGTAATAAGAACAGTTAACAAAAGCATAATATTTCATAATTTTGATTTACTTTTAGCTTTAGCTGTCTATAAAATCATTTCATTTAATTATAAATGAAAAGGCGTTGAATAAGTTAAAGGTTTACGTGGTGCATCTTAATCATGTAGTTCGTTCTAATCAACCCAGTCACGATACTGATACGAGGCTAATTTAAAAATAACGTAGTGTAAAAAATAAATACCACACTTTCCATTTCATACAACACTCACCTTGTGCCACCCACGTTTAAGTTTACAATTTCTTGATAATTGGACATTTGATATAACTAGAATGATACAATTTCATTCGAAAAGTAGTAAATTATAATATTAAACCGATAAATTAAATTTTATTTACGTCCGACGACATGGATGGCAAAATGTCAACGTCAACAAACAGCTGTAAAAAAACACAAAAATATACAAAGGTGTTGTGTTGCTGACATAAAATAATAATTGATGTCTCACCACACTATTTACAGTATCATTTCACTACAGTAATTCTGTTTGCCGGTTATAGCCGGTTTTGAAATAAGACTCAATCTTGACCGATACATTTTTTTTATTTGGCAACCTTATTTGTAAGAGAGACGTGTCCGTACGTCAGTCATCCAAAAAGTCAATTTTCTTCTAAATCGAATTGTTGGGACTGATGTATGAAAATAGTATTGTTGTAAATTATTAGGGTAGTTTGTAGTGTCACTAGCTATTAAGATGCCGCAGACTGCAACTGCGAAGTCTGGCAATGGCCGTAATAAAGGAATATTCAACAATACTGCCGGCTTGAGTACTCTGATTACTGTTACGGTATTGTCATTGGCTTGGTTGGCCGGTTTCGCATCCCGGCTATTCGCTGTTATACGGTTTGAGAGTATAATTCACGAGTTTGATCCATGGTAAGTGTGGAAAATTTGTATAATGTGAATAACCTGTTAAAGGTTTACTTCCCTCCATTTATTGCATACGTGTTCTAGGTTCAACTACCGCTCGACGGCGTACATGGTACAGCATGGGTTTTACAATTTCTTGAACTGGTTCGACGAGCGTGCGTGGTATCCACTGGGGCGCATTGTGGGCGGCACAGTGTACCCAGGCCTTATGATCACATCAGGAACTATACATTGGATCCTCCACACACTTAACATTCCCATACACATAAGAGATATTTGTGTGTTCCTCGCACCTGTGTTCAGGTAATTATTGTTAAGATGTCTAATTGCACTTTTGTTCATTCTAACAAACAGATATTTACCTAGTTACACTATCTTTAAGTGGATGATAACATTAGATAAGGTGAATACAGCTTTTATTGCAAGTATCAAATGGACTAAAAACTCAAATGAATATTGAAGTATAATATTTGCTGAGGAATTCATTCATTATTTTTTATAAACTTTGTATTCATTTATTAATATTTTTATGGTAAATATTTCAAAGTGTTTTACTATTAAAGTGTGTGTTTTTAGTGGGCTGACAGCCATAGCCACATACCTTCTGACATCAGAGCTATGGTCGCGAGGAGCTGGTCTGTTTGCTGCCTGTTTCATAGCCATAGTGCCCGGCTACAGCAGTCGTTCAGTAGCGGGAAGTTATGACAATGAAGGCATTGCTATATTTGCACTACAGTTCACCTACTACTTGTGGCTGAAGAGTGTCAAGAGTGGATCAGTGTTTTGGTCTATATGTACTGCACTTTCTTACTTTTACATGGTAAGTTAAACATCATATAATATTTTAATAAATAGTGTTAGTAATAAGGCATCCACAGAAAATTTTAACCCATTCTTGCATACCTTACTTATATCTCCAGTATCAGGGCAGGTATTAGAACTTAACAAGCTTAGCTGTAGTGTAAATAAAGATGAAAACCATTACTAATTTGTAAATATTAATTCTTAAATAAACTCAATGCATCAATATTAATTTGTGCAACATTGTATGGACACTGATATCTGCTTCAATAAGCATTATTATATGGATATGCTGACAGGTTAGTAATCCCTAAGTCAATCAGTGTAGTTATATTCACTAATTAACCCTAAGGTTAGCTTAATACATAAACAATGAAACAGATCATAAGCTTTTATTTCTGTGACATGTTTACAATGTATAATAATATATTTTATATAATAAATTTGTATTCTTTGCATTTAGGATGATTAAATTATTGCTTTTTATAAAGGGAGTACATAAATAAAAAAGATTAACCACTTTAATTAGCTAAATATTGAAAAAATTGTAGGCAAAATGAACAAAATATAATAAGTTGCATCAATACTTAGTTTAAATTCACATCAATTTTAAATTAATTAGATAATTTCTAATACTTATAGAGTACTTCTAAACATGTCTATTGAGTAGAGATTGATTGTAGTAGAGAGTAGGATATTACATTACTATTCAATTATTTAATAGCCAGAATTGGGACACAATGGAAAAACCATTGTGTCTGGCTACTGGGGACCAGAAATAGCACAATGTAAGCATTGATATACACCCATAGCATAACACAGCATACAACAAAGTGAATTATTTATAAACCAACAGTAATTCATACTGATAGGTAGTATAATAACCGACTCGATCTGCAGAGCCTGTGGTGAACAGGACGAGTCCATATCGCACCTACTGTGTGAATGCGACGCGTTGACTGGACTTAGGATGGGTCTGATGGGATTGGCATATCCAAACCCTGAAGACTTTAGGCTTCTCCCTCTGAATTGTACACTGCAGCTAATGCAGTACATTCATAAGGAGATAGCTAAAGGATGAATCTTGGGGCTGACACAAAAGATCCCACTGGGTCGAAGTGTCGCCGGTCAGTACAGACTGGCCCCCACACACAAGATAAGATATTATAATAACAAATTAACAATATGAGATATCAATACAATTATTATTCTCCATTCAATTGTATCTGGTTTTTTTAAAGTTAGTGGTGGTAGTGGTAATACTGGTACTATTCAGAGGGTTTTCATTTATTGTGTGAATAAAAAAATAAAGTTGTGTCAGCAAAGCAACTTGGTTTTGTCAGAAAATATATTGAATGTCACTCATTATTGTTAACTGTACTTAACAGTTAACAATAATGAGTGATTTAATTATCTAACATATACTTTTTCCTCAATATCTGTGCCCCATCTTATATTTTATGATGTTTAGTATCAATAAACAATTTAATGGCGCATATTTTATTGAGTTTAGTAGATTAAGTTACAGTATATGCGAATATATCTCATCTTGTAATGTCTAGAAGAAATTATTATAAGCTTTGAAATATCAAAGCTTATAATAATTTCTTCTAGACATTCAATAGCCTTTTGAACGATTAAGTAATAAACACAATATTTATTTGGAGTTGAATACACAACTTTGCTTGTATTTGTTGCCCCATTGATGAAATTATACCAAAAGCTATTTTGATTTCAAGACATGTCAATATAGCATTTCGTAAAAGGTCGTACCTATGGGAAGACGGGAAAGCATATTTATACTTATTATCAATTTTTATATAGCATATTTATGCTTAAAATACAAAAGGCGCATCATAAAGTGAACTGCTGTTTCTTTTTATATCAATTCGGAGTGGGACATTCGTCACACATGGTACTCGTTCGGTGTTGATCAATCTATCAATAATGGCATAGAAGGCTAGTGCCCGAAAATTGAACAATCTCTATTAGATCATTGGACAATAATTTGAGTTACGTTTCTAAAATACTTCTACTGCTTTAGTATATAAACTTGCTTCTACATATACCTAAACTAGTTTTCACCCGCGGCTTCGCTCGCGTAAATGTAGGTTAGGTTAGGTTTGCAACAGTTCTTTTTTCTGGATGATAGATACCTTATGTCCTATTCTGTACCCCTGACAACGTGTATGCAAAATTTCATGTTGATCGGTTTAGTAGTTAAGGCGTGAAAGCGTAACAAACAAACAAACTCACTCATTTCCGCATTTATAATATTAGTAAGGGTGTAATGGCATATATTAAATAGTTTTTGAATACAATTGGACATTTATGTCTTGAATTAAGTAAACATCCGTAAAAGGCAAGTAAATTACAGACATTACATAGGTACATCATGTCTTATTTTACGCGAATGTTATACATAAGTACATTGATATTAACTACTTGAAAGGTACGGATTCTTTTGCGTTGTTTATTTTAAAACGCTTTTATTACATAATTTTGAAAATGTTACACTACTATTGTTTAACTTTAAATAAACAACGCGATAGAATCCGTATAATGTAGTTTAATTTTAATATACAGACATTACAATTTCAGTGTAAAGCAGTCTTGTAGATTCCATTTTGTTTCCTGCAGTTTACGTTCCATTTCCAAATATATTGCCGCTCCAAACAGTTGGTACCTATATAACGCGATTTTATTTCGAAACGTTGCTTATCGCGTCGTCATCTTTATCGATTTTACCTGACCTTTCTCATCAATATTGCATGCAGCAGGGAGCATAGTGAAACAAACACACTGTAATATCCAGAACCATCATTTTTATAGTATACTAATGGGGTGCCATCAGCTGTTTATTCCCATAAGCAAAACAATGTCTTTCACGTGATTTATATAAAACGATATCCTTTGTTTTGGCCTGGTATAGCATATTAAGGTTTTGATTTATCTCTAAATTAGATTATTACTTATAAAAATATCACTAACTTAGCCTCAGTTACTCTAGCTCTCAAGTTCTTCATCAATGATTAACCGTTAATCAACTATGTTACATAAATATTAATCAAAAGTCAGAATTCAAATATCATTTATTCCTTTAAGTCACAAACTAACACTTATGAACGTCAAAGTTTATGAGTTCGTGAGTTTAGTGAAGTTACTGAACTTACATTTAGGTTAGTTGCTAGGTTCAGCAAAGAGTTGAGACAATACCTTTTACACAGTACATAAATATACAGTATTGTAACTCGGCCGTATCTTTGAAATAAATGCCTACAGCCGCGCGGTACGTAAACATGCGATAGGGCTGCCCACCTACAGCATTTTAATTAAATCTGCCTACTTTGAGTTTCTATTTTTGTGATTGTAAATATTTTTTATTTTATTTAAACAAATAAAATACTTTGTGAATGGAATAGGAAGTGTTCAATAAAAATGCATGTTGTTCACTCGTGTTA
Organism: Catocala sponsa; assembly: GCA_963564715.1. NCBI lineage: Eukaryota > Metazoa > Arthropoda > Insecta > Lepidoptera > Erebidae > Catocala > Catocala sponsa. The sequence goes on along the minus strand of OY751345.1, from coordinate 8,504,009 downwards.
ATCACTTTTCTTTACTTATTCACTTTATTTATTAGTCCAGGCATTTCTTTTTCGAGAGGAAAAAAGATCCTTTAAAAAGACTTAAATTACGTACCTACCTACTAGTAAGTATAATCATTTTATAGTCTTACCTTTTGGAGTTTCCAAGTAATCTAAAAAAAGTTATGTCTGGGTGCGTTATTGAGGAATTCATACAACCAAAAACAGCACAATATATTCTACTTGTCATATTAAATAGGCTATACTTGTACTTATTTTTGGTAAAAAAATCGTGTGGTTACTGTTTAAAAAACAACACACCGTCCGTTCGTCACTGCGGCGCATTCGCGACTGGTTGCGTGCCGAGCGCATGCCGACGCCGAGGCGCGTAGGTATGACTCGAGTTCCGACCGTTTGTATGAAGATAGGTTACGGTATAATAGTATTACCGTGCCTTTTATTTTGGATGTTACTACCTTACTGCACAGACTAACTGTGATTTTTCGAAAATTACATTAAGATGATTTAGCTTACAGACTTTTTACCGACTGACGAAACATTCGCTGAACACAAACTTGAATGATCAAAATTTCTTAAACTGTATCTGGTTTATCAAACAAAACATTGTTTATATTTCATTTTACAAACGCGCGGCAAGTTATCGATTATGCGATGGCTGTTACAGTTATCGTCGATAACCTGTTACAGACGATATAATCGATATTTCTTTAATAATGAGACGATTTTATCTTATGGCGTGAGTCCGTGGATTACATACATACTCCTATGTGCATATCTCCGAAAGGATAGGTATAGTTCTATTATACCCACGTATCGCCAAATATGGTGTAGGTCCTACATACTAGACTATCGGGCATAGTCCCAGACTCAGAGTAGTTACTGTTCTCAGTAGCTGCTCTATGGATTCTCTGTCAAATAATTCCTTATTTGACAGAAAATCCTAATACCATCGTCCGACCCGGGCATTTAACCCGAGATCTCATAGACAGCAATCGTAAGCACTACCGGTGCGGCAACGAGAGTAATGCTATGCTGACAATATTCAATCACCTAAACAAAAAACTTAAATTGATGTTACGGGTCTAATTATAAAATTGTTCTTCAGAACTATTACGCTAATAAATACCAAATAAATACCACAAAGGATACGGAATTGCATTCAGTACTAATGTGTTATATAATTTATGTATATTTGATGTATTGGCCAAAATAGTATTGAATTGAGCTAATAAGCTCAAATCTACTACCGGTTTACTTAATTCGTCATCTGGATGCATACATTTTGTTTTAGTAATAAGTTAAATAGCTAAAATGTTGTACATTTGTATAATATATTATGTTTCTAAGTAGGAATAGTTACGATTTTATATTGTGTTGTATTTCTTAATGTTCACTATTTAATTTATTATGATTGCAACATTCGGAAAACTAATATACCATATAAACGTTTTGATTTATATGTTCGCTTATACAAACATACAAGTATAAAAATATCGCTAACATATTTTATATTATACTCAAGTCCTTGATCAATGGCTCATCGTTGTTCTTAACTATTACTCAACTAAAACTCAATGTCTAGTAATGTTTATAAGTTTCTGATTAGTCAACATTTAATACTTAGCTACCTCATAAATATCTGGGAGAAGTTTATAAGTAAGGCTGAAATTGTTTTATGATAATATATATCTTTATTTGTTAAAAATATATATACGGTCGAATTGAGAAACCTCCTTTTTTGAAGTCGTTTAAAAAAAAAGTCCTGTGTCGCGGGGGATTATACAAACATTCAAACAACGAACAAAAAGACCACCCAGGCTTTATATTGAGTTCACCATGTGGTCACACGTTTACATATCCTATACTTTTATGTTTTAGTCATAGTATAAGCTTGTCGTTCTGTAGGCATTGAGAAAGTTGTAACCTTTCCACATTGTGGGATCTACGGCGAGCTTGTTATGTACTGAGTGGATATTATTTCGTTGTCGTAATTTCAGTATTTGTAAAGTACAGCTATAATATTTTTGTAAGATGGTTGACAAAAAGACTGAAAAAAAAACAGTAAGGCTTTTCTAAAGCTCCTTAAATTACTAAGAGAAGACATCACCACACACTTTTAGATTGCCTGTTGCTCACCCGAACTATTCCAATAGAAAGTCTTGAAAATATCGAAATCCTTCGATGATAGTTATCAGCGTCGTAGCACCTGGGTGCAGAAGGCGGAAGAATTCGATATTGTCAACCTTTTTCTATTGGAATAGCTATTTAAAAAGAAAAATCTTAACATCCTAAGGTGGGCAATCTGAGGGTGCATGGTAGGTTCCTCTTTTCGCAGTTTACTACAAGTCTACAATGGATTACCGCCAAGTAACGCCCAATTCCATTGCATATTATCTTAGAATATTAATGTTTTAGGTGTCAGCATGGGGCGGCTACGTGTTCATAATCAACCTGATACCTCTCCACGTGTTCGTGCTGCTTATCATGGGCCGCTTCTCCCAGCGGCTGTTCGTCAGCTACTCAGTGTTCTATATCATGGGGCTTCTTATGTCCATGCAGATACCCTTCGTTGGGTTCCAGCCGATCCGGACTAGCGAACATATGGCTGCTTCAGGTGAGAATAAACTTAAGAGCCATTTTACAAAATTACGCAAGTGAAGTTTAGGTAAATTCCGACTCGCCGAGCGATCGAGACACTACGATGCGTCTAGGAGCGTCGTGGTATAGTGCGACCGTGTTAACACTTACGTTTTGATATTTTTCTTGGTACCTATTGCTTGAATTGTATTAAAGATACTTTTGCATTATGTAAGTTTTCAAAACAAATAATGTATTTGTATTAATTATAGATACATCTTTTTTTTGTTCGAAAGACAACTCCCGCATTAGGACTAAATCCTGTGTCTCGAGGGACTTTAAAAAACATACAACTAACGGACACAATGAACACCCAGACTCGAAACAACAATTTATAAATCACACGAAAGTGTTGTCTCGTGTGGGAATCGAACCCACAACACTCGGCGCCGTGTCAAGCGACGAGGCGGCCGCTTAAACCACTACGCCAACCGCGTGGGTTCTTTCTCTGATTCACCCATTTCAGTGTCTACAACATATCCCGTCTCCTATAAAATTAAAAATATAACATTATTAACATGTACTAAGTACATTCACTAAATAACTTTTGACTTCTTGAAATAACATATAGCTTACAGTTTCTTTTACCGAATCTGATTGCTTCTTAGATGTACTCAACACGGCGTTGCATCCAGAAGTACTTTGCTCCTCGTCACAATTTACTATCTCAGCGTGTAATTTAAGTGGCCGCTTTTCCTTTGAATTATTTGAATGAACTATGACTGATATACAATAAAACTGTTACGTTTACATAAACTCACATTTTCTGTTACCGATTTCATTACAGCCTCTGAGCGAGTAATCTTATTTCTCAATCTAAAATTAAAAATATCTTGACAATACCCACAAAAAGTTTCAGCAAAATCAATGCAGCCTAAGAAATATACAAAGTTATTTTATCTTTAGTGCAATGCTCTTAGGGGGTAACTTTTGTTGTGGGATTTTGGAAGTCACGAAAATATAATCACCTATTCCATATAAAATTGAACTATGACCCCGACAAAATATATGAAACAACTTATAGGTATTTATTTCGCAATTTCGGCAAAGTCTTAGAACTAAAGTAGTCCATAATGATGGTTACAGTTAAAGAAAAATAACGTTGTATCATTTATACAGGGTGTTTTGTAGGTGATCGGACGAATTTTCGTGTTAGATTATAGTTACAAAGTAATACAAACATAAAGCCTTAATTTTTGAAAAATAATATGTATGTATTACTATACCATATAAATATGCGGGCATTCTCTAGTTCAATATAAAGAAGGAAACCCCATCATACGCAAAGTGTCCCTCTCCCACTCTATCTTCTAAACTGCAGTATTTAGGTATGTATAAACTATGCTAAATAGTGACATATATACCTAATGAATTTTTAATGAAAATTGTAACTGCTTATTAGACTTTACTAATTAACGAGTAATAGACAACTAACTTAAACTTCTACTTGCAAACGATAAAGTGCATATTGTGCTTGAGTTCTACTATCCTTAGTCAGTTTATGTCAATATGTAGGTACTTATGTGATCGACAACTGTATATAATTATGAACTGCAAATAAAAAATATCTACCTCGCTTTCGTTGTTTTCTTTAGGGCTGTACAATGTTTGTTTTTCCTTTTTTTTGATACAATGGTATACAGAATCCTTACGCCCCATTGCTAAAACGAATAAAATAAAAACATAACATTATACAAACTACATAATACACTTGATAGTAAACAAAACAGTAATACACTTATCGTAGGAAAAAAAAACTAAGAATCAAAATGTTGTAGTCGTAGTATAATAATGCGTTTACGATACGGACGCTTGAAGGTCGGCACGCGAGACAAAATGGCACAGGTCCTTCCTCAACGGGCGCTCGCGCCGTACTAATCGATGCATGCTTGTGCATCATAATTTATTCTAAATTAGAGTTGTATTCATATACATTTTATGATAAATTTCATGAAGGGATTTTCATCAAACTTTGAAATTAGATTTCTTGAAGAACATAGTTTATTTTGACATGGTTTTATAAATGTAATTACACTTTATTTAAACCAAAAAATCGCAATAAAATAGGGATATAAAACGTAAAAAGTGGCCTCAGATTTTATTTTTTTACGAAATAGTGTTATAAATAATCGATATTCTAGTTTTATATATGGCAACAAAATTATATTTCTGATACGATACGTATTTTTTCCAGTCAAATTTATAAATATTAGTGATAGATATGAGAGCATGAAATTAACTATGCGTTGTTTTTTCAGTAAACTTGTTGTGGGAGATTAATCACCACAAAGTAAACAAATATTTTTTTGTAAATGTGTTTCTAAACTTGGCCATACGAAAGATAGGCCTATTTTTTACATGTATTTAAAAATGTCGGAGTTTTACCTAAGATGGTAAATTAGGCGACTGAAATCTTAGATATTCGCGCGAAAACGTGAAATGGCTCTTAAATAATAATTTTTTTATTTATTCTAATAGAGAAATACACATGCTCAGGTATAAATTAATAATGTATCTAAAGAATATAATGTTTCGTTTTGCCAAAGACTTCCTGCACTAAGCTGAGCCCCTTTTGTATCTAATGTTTATATTCACATTTACCGTTAATTATTATTGACTCGACGTATACATAATATTACCATGTAAATCTAGGATATAAAATGTTTACAATAATTAACAACATAATTTTAAAATTATTAGTCTACTACTATTGAACTTTACTACTCTCTAATCCATATAGTTTAGTATTTTTAGTTTAGTGAAAATTATATTATACATAACAATTTGAGTATCTATTTGAGTATCCACATATTATAATGAGAAGAGACAACTGTATATAGACTGTCATACTGCTGGCAACAGGCTTCTTCTCAATAAGAGAAACGTAAGGCCAGTGCACGTTGGCTGACTGTTGATATTCGTGAGAATTCTTGTAACGAATGTCACACGATAAAATAATAGTATATTATTTTATTGGGTAGTGTTCATGAGATGTGGGATGAGAGTGCATCACATAATAAAATAATATATTATTGTGCGATGTACTGTCATCCCACGAACTTCATGATATAGAGTAAAGATTTCCTAACTAATATTATAAATACGAATGTTTGTTACGCTCTCGACCGATCATCATGAAATTTTGCATACACGTTGTCTGGGATACAGAAAAGCAAATAGACATACCATTCATCCAGAAAAAAAGAACTGTAAGTAACTAACCTAACTTACATTTACACGAGCGAACCGGGCAGTATCTAGACATCTTTATAATAATATAATGTTGATAAACTATTGATACAAGTCCTTCATCAGTTATAAGGCAACACACAGTTTATACAACGACCAACTCTGCTATTGGCTATATATATATATATATATATATATATATATGTATATATATATATATATATATATATATATATATATATATATATATATATATATGTATATATATATATATATATATATATATATATGTATATATATATATATATATATATTTTAATACCATTTATAACTATACCTAAAAACAAAGTGTTTTGTGGGGTTGGATCCATTTTGCATAACTACGTCCAAATGTACACCAAACGAGTCATAAATAATAGACATAATACGGTTCTTATGTGGCGTCGCGTGCGGCTGTTCTAATATAATTGACGGTGTTGATAGTCCGAGGCGACGTAAACCAGTTTATACCGGAGTTTAAGAAACGTCGGTGTACCTGTCCGTAACATGCTCGCTCATATTAACTATCTTCAAGGCGCACGGATGGCGCCAAATTTTAAATGATCACCTAGACGCATATCTTCACTGATGTGCGACTTGTTCAGAGACTATATGAAGCTGAAGACAGGGCGCTATGGCGCTCTTTGGGGGAGGGCTATGTCCAGCAGTGGACTATTATAGCCTGATGATGATATGAATTTTTATCTAGTTGTATTTTCTGTCATACAGAATTTGTGAAGGCGGCTTACAGGCTTTTGTAAATGTCAATGTATAATAACAATTTGACTGCACGGATTGCTGGCCGGCAGCTAGACGCAATTGGTTTTCAATGTTTTAAATGGTCGCCTCACCACTGCCACTACGATGACGTTTGTGCGTTCGATATTTAAACTGGACAAAAAACGTGGAATCCACAAATATTTGTTCCGAGTCTGGGTGTTCTTTGTGTTAGTTAGATGTATAAAAAAAAAATGATGTCTGGTATTCCAGCAATCAACAGAATAATTTGCCTAAGCAATTTCATGTTTTCATAATCTATACATATAATAAAATCGTAGGTAAGTCAAAACTGTACATTGAATATTTTTTTAAAAGAATACTTGGAGCGTGATCTACAATCGATATCGAAGCCAAAAATATAGATTTTAGAATTTTTGTCTGTTTGTCTGTATGTATGTCCGGGCTAAACTCCAAAAGTACTGCATGGATTTACTTCAAATTTTGCATGAATATTACTAACAGGTCGGGCCAACATATAGGCTACATATTATCACGCTATCACCTACGGGGGAGGAGCTGTGAATCTTTATTTTTCTTACGCATTCTGTGACAGCGTGTAATCTAACGACACATATTTAAATGTTGTTTTTGAGTAAGCCATGCTATTATCTAGCTTTACACTATAAAAACTACGCCATTTAAGTAACTTGGGCAGGGAAATATAGTTGGGTTCCGCGGCGACAAACACTTTAGTTAAAATCTACGCGGACGAAGTCGCAGGTAACAGCTAGTAGAGCAATAAAATATGACTTATTTATTATCAGTTAGTAAATAAAGGCTTATATATTGCAAATGTTAGATTTATCAGTCAGCCTTGCAACTTTAACACTTTCATCGCCGTGGCAATCACAAATGGTGTCTGCCAACACGCGTAAAACAACTGCCTAAGCCAGGGATGGCGAACCTTTATTGGTTAACGTGCCGTTATTTATAGAAAATAGTAATGTGTATCTAATGTGCAACCAAAGAAACATAAAGCATGTTTCGCGTTTCAATCAAGTAATGTACATAGATTCGTCAATTGGTTTGTAATACTTAGTGAATTACTAGCGAACCTGAATTATTCTATTACGTGCCAGCACTGGCACGTGTGCCATTGGTTCGCCATCCCTGGCCTAAGCGTTCAAAACTTAACTTAAAACTATTTACGAGAACTCTACGCGTTTACATACGTAGAAATAAATGTTCTCCCATTTATACGTTGACCGAACGTTGTCGTGTACGCATGTTTGATAAGGTTTATTATGCTTCCATATAACATACATAACGCAGTTCAATTTACCGTGTAATGGATTCACCTATGCCTGCTTAGCAAACCATAAAATGTGAAAATAATTAAACGGGATGTAAATCAAACATTGATTGATTTATTAATTGCAACTGTAAAACGTTGTTTTTTAAACCTATTGAGGCGCAGCGGTACGACCGCAATAGGTTTTTAATTATGTATGTCTGAGGTTTTTGACTTGATAGGTTAATGAAATTGTATTATGCACTAGGTATGATGCTGCTGAACGATTGCAACCCATAACAACCTAAAATGTTTTGTATAATTCGTTGTTTAACTATTCAAACCGTCTATAAACAAGTGTCGGTGTGCTAGAGCGTGAAATTACACAGAAAAACAAACATTTTACGAATATTTACCGTTTCCTGTCACTAACACACGTTTCGATAGTACAGGTGTATTTCCAAGGTGAATTGTTCTAGTAATAAATTATATGATTTATACTTATTTTAAAGTACAATTGAAAAGTTATTATCAAATGGTCGTGGCAAGAATAAGAATGCGTTTTTGGTTGAAAATGGCGCTGGTTGAAGAATGGGACACTTTGCCTCAGGAAATGATTGAAGGTGTCATAAGGAGCATGGGTAGACGTATCCAAGCCCTTATAAGGGCAAGAGGAGGCAACACGCGCTATTAATTCTTTTTATTTTACTTTTAATTTTGCTCTGTCCTTACGCATTAGAAAACATCCACATTTGTCACTGTAGACCACTTTCATTGTTTATTTTTTAATAAATCCTAATAAACCCTAAATTTTTAATAAATCCTAATAAACCGTAAACAATGTCAAATTAAGCGGAAACAATAAATAAAAGACATTAAATCTCAAAAACTAATGTATTTTTTTGTGTTCCTCTAATTTTGCCGTTGTGTGTATTAGTATAGGTATTGGCGATATTGCACACCATTTACCTAGTACGATATATTGAATTGAATATTGCAAATGATTTGCTTCACTAGTTGCTATAGATGGAATTTACAATACTGTATGCATTTGGGCCATTGAAAGCAATGTTCCTGTAATATTAAACTGTATTCTACACGAACAAGTATGCGGCTTGGCGAATGGCCAACTTGAAGTTGTACTTAGTGTCTCGGAAATTGACTTTAAAAACAATTAAAGTAACTGTGAGAGGCATGCGGTGAACATTCCTCGAGTTTTTTGTGATAATAATGTTATTTTACGGATATACTAAAATATTAGGTACTTATCTATACTAATATTATAAAGAGAAAATATTTGTTTGTAAGGACTTAATCAAAAAACGACTCAACCGATTTTAAAAATTGTTTCGCCATTAGAAATTTAAATTATTATCACCGAGCTACATAGGCTATATTTTATTTTAAAAAGTACTGTTACTAACATAACCTAACCTAGTTTTACGCGAGCGAAGCCGTGTGCAAAAGCTAGTAAGTAGTGAGCTTAGGGACGAAGCTGTTGTAGAAACATGATCTAATACGTAGTGATTTTAGAAGCTGTAGAGCCTGCTCCACTTCCAAATAGCATTTATCTATAAGATAAAAGTCTCGCCATCTTGCTTCTTTAACTTTACAAGAGTGAGACAACATGCTATTTATCTCTCGGATAACTTTTACTTGATAGTTGTGAAACTGCCTAGTAATGTTTTAAGTTCATATTAAAGGTGGGTTTTTGTTTCCAACTCCTCCCAGTATTGGTAATGCCTCGAATAACATACCTCGTGTTCTATGCGCTCATAGTCTACAGTAAGTTTACTATGGAGCAAGCCATATCCTCATATGATCTAGTAATCCACTGCACGGTTGGCGTAGTGGTTTAAGGCGGTCGCCTTGCCACTGATTGCTGCGTCGAGTGTTGTGGGTTCGAATCCCACACGAGACAAAAAATTGTGTGATACACAAATGGTTGTTCCGAGTCTAGATGTTTTTTGCGTTCGTTGTTTGAATGTTTGTAAATTCCTCCGCGACTCGCGACACAGGAATTATTGCAAGTGCGGGAGCCGTCGCCGTTGTGTAAAAAAATTTAGTACCTAATTATTGTATTATAATAAAAGAGAAAAATTGTAAACTAATCCATAAATATTCAGAAAAGGAACTGATTACAATCTCTAGCAATTGCGATAGAAGTTTGGAACACAAAACCATCGCTTGTTTATAAGTTCTAAATCTGTCAGAGAAGTTCTTAATAATATTGAAGCATGTCTAAAACATGTCGTCTGCCTGCAACACTAGTTGCACATTAAAATTGAGGGCAAACTGCGATATGGCGAGTTAGTCACTAGGTAGTAGGTATACCTAAACACCTATAGTAGTAACTGTATTATTACATGACTGCAAACTTAAAATAATTAAATTGGTTATAATCGTAACTAATATTATAAATGCGAATGTCAGTTTGTTTGTTTGTTATGCTATCACGCCGGAACTGGACCGATCATCATGAAATTTCGCATATATGTTGTCAGGGTAATAGAAAAGGACATAGGGTACCTTTCATCCAGAAAAAAGTACTGTTACTAATCTACATTTACGCGAGCGAAGCTGCGGGCAAAATATAGTATGATATAACAAAGACATTTTAGAAACTACATGTTTAAAATAAAATGAAAATAAATTTCACGTGATGTTTTATAATGTCTTTTACTCCTGATGTTGACAAAACATCAAGAGTAAAATATATAGGCGATATGGCTTATAATAACAATATCGAAGTGTAATAACATAATATGGCTATTGATTGGTATGTTGATGATGAAAACGGATTACATTATTTAGTTCATAATCTATACTAATATTATAAAGCTGAAGGGTTTGTTTGTTTGTTTGTTTACTTGAACGCGCTAATCTCAGGAACTAATGGCCCGATTTGAAAAATTCTTTCAGTGTTAGATAGCCCATTTATTGAGGAAGGCTATAGGCTATATATCATCACGCTAAGATCAATAGGAGCGGAGCACCATTGAAGAATGTTTCAAAATCGGAGAGTATTTTTGCTTTTGAGAGCTTCCGCTGCGTGGGCTGCGTAAACAGTTAAAGTTTCGCAAAAATCATGTATGACAGAATTGTTCCCCTTTAAAAGTTCTAAAAAAAGTCCGCGACAGCAGACAAATGGTTATAGTGAGCCAACCTTAAAAGATAGACAATCTTTTAAGGTTGGCTCACTATAACCATTTTTATGCTAACGAAATTTGTTCTAAAATAATGCATTATTTGCGAAGGTATTTTTATAAACATGATATTAATCCTTATCCAAATAAATACGTTATTCAACACAAGTATTTAATTTAAAACAAAATTGCCCTTTACATCATTCGATTTCAATGAATATCTTAGGAGATATAGCAGTTTTAAAATAACATCGCAGCAAAATAATTACCCATTACAGACATAGTACAAACGATGTTTCTCCTGGTTTATTCTGCGTCATTACTACTGGTTCGATTTGAAAAATTCTTTTAGTGTTGGATAGCCTATTTATCGAGGAAGGCTATAGGCTATATAACATCACGCTACGACCCACGGGGGCGGCGCAGTAACGATAAACGCGGGTGAAACCGCGGGAACATCTAGTATGATATATGTAGGTACTGATGATAACAATTAAACAAGTAACTTCCTTAAGTCCTTCTTATTCAATAACAGACATATCAATTACTGACAAGTTGAACGGATATGATAAAATCCAAATCCTTTTTTTGCCTTAATTATTATTGGGTTGCTCTGTTGTGGATAAAAAAGCAAGTTTACCCTAGATATACATATACAAACGAATTAATACTTCTGTTAGAACTTAGGACTCTTAGGGGAATGATGTGGTCGTATTATGACATAATTAACGATATATTGATTGATAGCATTGTTAGAAGTACTAGATTTTAAATGAGTTTCGTGGCGATAAGGTGTCTACAAGGTAAATTATTCGCCAGCTTCAAGGTACACCTGTATGTATTTACTTCTGTATATATGCCGTTAATGTAAGCGTTAATGAACGTTCGCAACCTTCGATTAGACACAAGGAAATAGGTAGGTATATTGCAAACATAAGTAATCATAATGAAGCTCTAAACCTAGATTGATGATGATAAGTCTAAAGATTTTAACTCAAACCTTTACAATAAATTATTTTGAAATTTTAATAAATTTAAATGAATGCTATAAATACAAAATAACTTACATGACTATATTATTTTATTAGTATTACAGTAAATAATAACAGTAGGGATGCAACAGTATATAAATTAGTTTGACAACCCTGTAATAAAATATTATTTCTTCTTCTTTTCGTGTGGTTAGTGGCCAACCTATTGTCAAGAGTTGTTCAAGCCGCCTGTAGGCCTCTGACATGGCTTAACGACTGCTGTCAATTTGACAACAACCGGGACCGACTTTTTACGTGCCCTCCGAAGCACGGAGACGCTCAGATGGAATACCACTAAGTGATATGATGAATCAGTCTATAGATGGGTGACCACCCATCTATAGACTGACCGCACCCAACATTGCTTAACCTCGCTAATCGTTTACCGATCAGTGAGTCCAACTGGCTATGAGCGCCATAATATTATTTCTACAAAGTATGTATGAGACATATAATAATGTATAACAATAATTATAATGTAATTTGGCCTAACCTTTCTCACCTTGAAAAGAGCCCTGCGCCCAGCAGTGGGACAGTTTATTAAAGGGTTGCTATTATTATTATTATTATACAATTATAATATATGTTATACGGCTATATTTTTGAACCTATTGAGATAAAATTTAAAAAAGTTGAGAAGACAGGGGAAGAAATAACTAACTATCTGTATACTCTATAGGTACCATGTTTCTCTTTGATTGTCACTTGTTTTGTGAACCAAATCAATGTATATATCAGGTACTAGCTTTTGCCTGCAGCTTCTATCACTAAAAGTAGGTTAGGTTATGTTAAAAACAATATTTTTAAATAAAATATAGCCTGTTACACTGTGATATAGCTTTCTAATGGTGAAAGAAATTTTAAAATCGGTTGAGTAGTTTTTGAGCTTAATTCTTATAAACAAAAACCCAATCTTTCCTCTTTATAATATTAGTATAGAAGTATAGATATATTTTCAGAAAGTCCTTCAATTAATACTGATATTTCTTTACCAACAGGTGTATTTGCGCTGTTAATGGCCATCGGTGCTCTGAAGTACCTCCATAGCCTGAACCCTAAGGGTCAGTGGAAGCAGCTGTTGATCCTGGGCGGTCTGGGCGCCGCCGGCCTGGTCTTCTTGGCTGTCGTCGGCCTCACGTATATGGGAGTCATCGCGCCGTGGAGCGGCCGGTACGTATATCAAAATATTTGTACTTCTTCGATCAATCTTTTATAAATGTTGGTGTTCTTTGGAACTGATTCTTGCTTATAATACTTAGGGCAGTGTTTTTCCTATCTTTTGACGTCAAAACCAAAATGACCTCAATATTTAAGAAAATACAGCAGGTTTTCGTTGTTTTTTTTTGCATTTTCGTTTGTTTATGTTGTATGGTATTACAGAGCAGCGATAGCTCAGTGGGAGACCAACAGACTGCAATGCAGAGGGTCTCGGGTTCGAACCCACGTCGCGCACCTCTGACTTTCGGAAGTTATATGACTTTCGAAATTATGTGCGTATTGATCGACAATTATCGCCTGCTCCGTGCCTCGGAAAGCACGTTAAGCCGTTGGTCCCGGCTGCCATGAACATCTATGGCAGTCGTTATGGGAGAGTGTCGACACAAAAGATTCCACCGGGTCGAAGTGTCGCCGGTCTGCACTGACTGGCCCCCACATAAGATAAGATAAGATGGTATTATAAACACACTTCTCGTTGTTTTATAATGATTCTGCAGTACAATATATTGGAAATTATGATATGCAATCAAATTAAATATAGAAATTTGTCGTTTTCTTATTTAATAAGTAAACACACATAAAGTAAGTATGTGCATCGCGCGGTCTTTTTGTTAAAAGCGTTTTCTATGGACATAAACGGTTAATCAGAACCATTTAACTTACTTTTATAATAATACCTCTGGAATTGTGGATTCCACAAAGCTAATTACACATTTATTTTTAATTACACTTATTAGCTAAACTTTTTACAGAAATATAATACTGGAACAATTAAACCGATGTAAGAGATATTTTATTAGGATAAGCTGAGCTTTTTATGTTGCATAAAGGAATCGGCCATCGCTAATGCCAAAATTCTAACTTAATATTATAAATGTGTTTGTGAGTTTTTGTCTGTTACGCTTTTACGCCTATAAGGCGCTGCGCAAATGTGGACACTTGTGTTTTGTCTCGGATACAACTTATCAATGAATATTTGATTTCTATATAACCAGTATGAAATCAGCCACTCCCTGCGCACACGTAAACATTTTTTGTATCTAGTTGCTTCCACTTGATACATACTCGTCGCCATTAAAAGTGTTCGGTGTCGGTAACTGGAAACTAAAAGTCGTCAGTTGAAGACACAAGTGACATTAACAAATTTTCTTTACAATTCGCCGCCACCGGACATAGCAACTACGGTTACCAGTGACCGGGAGTAACAACCGGCGACTTTGTCCGATCACTGCTACAGGGTACAGCAACTACGGTTTTCTGTAATGGTGTGCCGCGTCGGCAACAAAAAGTGTCTACGTTTGCTCAGCGCCTTAACTGCTCGACCGATCATGGTAAAATTTCGCATACACGTTGTCAGATGAACAGAAAAGGACATTGGGTACCTTTCTTTCAGAAAAAAAAGGCACTGTAACTAATCTAACCTATATTCTAGAAATCTAGTAAAATAATATGTTCGGCCATAACCGATTGAATCCGAATAAATTGTAAATATATAAGAGAACAGCGGTGTGTTGCTATCGAACCGGCACAATGAGAGCTCATGGTGTAATGTAAACATGGTACAAGGAACCTACATGTGTGTTAATATATTAAATAATAAGTATGTGTATTTTACACGTGTTCTTGTTTAAAATAGAACAGACATTAACAAATAAAAGGCGCTTAAGATATTATATCAAACAGCAATTTTTTATTTTGTTGTAGACTAGATTTTGCCCGCCGCTTCGCTCGCGTAAATGTAGGTTATGTTAATATTCTATCTCTCGGAAACGATTTTTATCTGGGTAAAAGGTACTCTATGTCCTTTTCTATACCCCTTACACAGAGTATGCGAATTTGATGATGAGTAGTCGAGTAGTTAGCGGGTAAAAGTGTAACAAACAATCTCAAGGAAACGTAAGGATTTCGAGATGTATTTTTTATTATTACATATAGCTGTTACCTGCGACTTCGTCCGCGTAGATTTTAACTAAAAAGTGTTTGTCTTCGCGGAACCCTATTTTTTTTCTAAAATCAAATGTTACTCCTTATAACATCAGCTATCTGCCAGTAAAAGTCCCGTCAAAATCGGTTCAGCCGTTTCGGAGATTACCCGGAACAAACAGACAGACAATAATTAAAAAATAGATGTTTTCGTATATGTACCTTATCCTCTTGTGAGACAGCTGGATGTTTACATTATCGCCCGTTATCGCCGCGTGCCACTTGAGATTTTGTTATTGTTAATTACCGGCCCACTCATAGCTCGTAGAATCAAAAAAATGGTACTACAGAATTTGTTATGATGTCAGCTACGTAGTAAAATATAAACAAGAGCTTTTTGCTGGCTCGCATGCGAGCCCCTGGCACACTAGAGGTTAAATACTTTCATATGCATTAGATAAAAAGCTGTTATTTTGACATTACAAACAGACACTTCAATCTTATTTATTTGTATAGACTACTATTATTGTGGCAATTAAACATCACCCGCCCTATGTTGAACTGTTACCATAGTCTCAGTAAATAATAAAGATTGATTATTTGAATTAATATTAATTTATTTCTATTTAATAAAATCATAAAAAGGCTTCTATCCCTACGTCAGGCAAGTATCCCCCGAAGTATTTTTAACGTTAGGCCACAGTAGGCAACTATCCCATTTTTAAGAGGTCAAATAAAACAGGATTTACTCAAAACAAATATTAATTTTGTTTATAAAAATGGACTTCTATGAAAGAAGTGCGGCAATTATCCGGCTTTTACCTTACATCAGTAAGCGTAGTCATAAATTTGCACATTGAAGCGTAAAAGACAGATTTGTAGTTTACACATCCGTTTTGCCATTCGAGAGGTCGTGACTGACCCACTTTTAATACATATTGACGGCCTCGACGGCGTAGTGGTCAGTGTAACCGACTGCCATGTCTGAGGTCGCGGGTTCGATTCCCGCACAAGTCAAACATTTGTGTGCATGAACATGGATGTTTGTCTTGGTCTGGGTGTTTCTATGTATAATATGTATGCATTTACAAAAAAAAGTATATATGTATGGTTATCCATTGTCTAGTACGCATAGTACAAGCTCTGCTTAGATTGGGCTAGATGGTGTTGTATGTCATAGAATATTATATTATTATATTATATATTTAGCTTAACATCTGGAGCAGTTGACTTAGTGATGCGACACGATTTCAATTTTACTAGAGTGACTCGACTCTACTACGGTAAAAACTGCATTCGAGCCAAAGTAATATCGACTCAAATTTACTCGGACTCGCTCAAATTACGTCGCTCAAACAAATAAGAACGACTATGTTTTGTGTTAACTGTGTATAATTTCTAAAGTTTGACATGACAGCAGACTCGAGTGATAAAATTGGACTCGAATCGCATCACTGAGTTGACTAGAAAACTAGTAATTTCAAACTGCTAGTCAAAATAATTGTCATATACAAAGTGACCAACTTGTAAATGTTTTTTTCTAGATTCTATTCACTGTGGGACACAGCATACGCAAAGATCCACATTCCTATCATCGCTTCCGTCTCGGAGCATCAGCCTACCACGTGGTCTTCGTTCTTCTTCGATCTACATGTGCTCGTGTGCACCTTCCCAGTCGGACTGTGGTACTGCATCAAGAATATCAACGATGAGAGAGTTTTTGGTAAAGTTTATATTAGTAACTAGCTGACCCGCGCAACTTCGTCTGCTTCACATAAGAGAATTTGCCCGTTTTTGTAACATTTTACATTGATGCTTCGCTCCTATTGGTCGAAGTGTGATGTTATATAGCCTATAACCTTCCTCGATAAATGGGCTATCCAACACTAAAATATTTTTTCAATTCGAACCAGTATAGTTCCTGAGATTAGCGCGTTCAACCAAATAAACAAACAGATAAACAAATATACAAATTCTTCAGCTTTATAATATTGGTATAGATGTATTATTTTAGTAAATTAATTGTTTATCTTGACTGCTCGAATGGAAACATTACGCCATGCTAAGAGTTACGGGTTTCTTCCGTGTGGTTTACAAGGACCAAAACTGTCCATAAATAGTTGTTCCGAGTTTGAGTGTTTTTTTTGCCGTTGTTTCAGAATTTGTAAAGTTTTATACAATACAGGAATTATTTGTAATGTAATGTATATGGACCAAAAATATATATTGCCTATGACTGCCAAACAGTATATCAAAAATAGAGTCCCAAGAAGTCTCTGAATTTAAATTTGAATAGATAGGACGTGTGTAATGCATGCCAAAAGAAATATAGGAGT
Source organism: Catocala sponsa (assembly GCA_963564715.1). NCBI lineage: Eukaryota > Metazoa > Arthropoda > Insecta > Lepidoptera > Erebidae > Catocala > Catocala sponsa. The sequence continues at coordinate 8,486,479 of OY751345.1, read as the reverse complement.
TGCAAAATGCTAGACCGCATCAGATCTCGTATGGAGTGATAACTTTGACTTCAACTGCCCAAAAGTAAGACAAGACGAGTTCTGAGCAGTAATGTGCTTAGTATGATTTTTAACAGTACCTAAAATGAAGTTCATGTTGTACCCTCTTTATTTGACAATTGCACTAGCATGTCGTAAACGAGAAGGATAAGTTAGGCAACCCCGACTATTGGTCTTATATAGAGGGTACTGCCACTAGTATTGAAGGGAATAATAGAGAGCATTTTGGATTTAAGTAATGCAGAAATAATAAATATTAAACAATCGGTTTTGCAGGTGATTTTTTGTAATCATCAGGAAATAATTAGCTTATAAATAACTATGCAGTTTACATTTGGACGTACTTTCTGATAAACGTTCCAACCCACACTCGGGTCAAAATCGAGTTATTATTAGCAAATTAGTCACGGGGTTACTATTTACTAACTGGAAAAATTTGGTAGCTCTACTAACACTCTAAATATGAAATCATGACTTAGTAGCCCAAACCCACATGTATGAAGAAGCAATAAGGGATTGAACTTCAATCACGATTATCTCAAAATGTTAACTTTGTGGATTGGAACGTTTTTCAGTAAGTACGTCCATTTGTTACTTTGAATAAACGGTAACGAATCGTACATGTTCCAATTAGTAATCAACATTTACGATTCGAGAAAGTTATTGAGACTTGTGATTGTGTTCAGCGCGTATAAAAATATAATAACGTTCGCTACGAGTATTTTCTAAGCCAAGACATGTTCTCCTTTGCTATACACAATGCAAAATACAATCTTAAATCTCTCTAGCTAGCAAGCCGAGTTTTATTTTGAAAATTAGAAGAGGGCCTAAAAACATAACATTTTTTGTTGCGGTATTTTGAGCCTCGATAGAGATCTAAGGTTAAACCTATGATTTATTTGTAGACGTGACATTGTTTCTCGCGTGAAATTGCGTACCTAAATTCTGGTATCCCGCCTTGGCGATTAAAAAGAGTGGCCATGAGTTTCTTGCCCGTTCATCTCATGAGCCCTACACCCTTGATTTGCTGAACGTGGCAGTAAATGTAAATACACAGAAAAAAATTGTGGTGTAACTTTGACATTTATAAGTGTTACCTTGTAACCTAACTTGAATTATTTTTGATTTTGATTTAAGTTTAGGTTTATCAAGTTTTGACGTAATCTTACCTCATTAATGTAATTCTTAAAATGATACTATGATGTACAATACAGCCGTGTTGATTACTTAGCTTAGGGCTACCGATAGTGAACATTGCAGATATTATTAGTGAGCATAAAGACTAAAAAGCATTAAAAAAAAGACTAATGCCCGAAAGTAGACCGAGGTTAGTATTTCGGGCAGTTTTTAGCAAGTCTCATATTGTTTTTGTTTTCTCGCTGAAGAAGATTAAGACAGCAAAGACTTGCTTCAAAAAAGGGCTATTTTAAAAAAAATTACAAATTCTATTTCGCACTAGGTAATTCCTGTATGCGGGTGACATCACAAGCATTCAAATCACGGACACACCAACCACCACGGAACATCCAGACTTGGAACGACCATTTGTGGATCTTTAAATTTTTTGTCCCGTGTGGGATTAGAACGCACAACATTCGGCGCAGTGGCAGTAGCTAGACGACTACTTAAACCAATACGCTATCGCACGCATAGCGTATTGGTTCAGTCATAGTCTCTTGCTTAAAACTCGTAATAAATAGTTCACTACATTAACAAATAGTCTACAGTATATTGCAGCGTACTACGAGATATATGTTGTTCGTGTCTGGTTCCATAGTGGCGCTGTACGCACTGAGTGCGGTGTACTTCGCGGGTGTGATGGTGCGGCTGATGCTGACACTGACTCCCGTGGTGTGCGTGCTGGCCGGCATCGCCTTCTCCGTACTCCTCGAGCTCGTGCTGAGAGAAGACGAGATGCCTCCACCCCCAGCCGACGCTGACGACTCCAAGAACTTGTATGACAAGGTAATCTAATAGTTACGTAAGTATATTATTAGGTTGGTACGCGATGATTTTGGGTCTATGGACCAGTCCTGTGGAGTCTAGCTGCTGCTATTGGGCATAATCTATACAAATAAATAAAATTGAAGTGTCTGTTTGTAATGTCAAAATAACAGCTTTTTATCTAATGCATATGAAAGTATATAAGGTACATATACTAAAACATCTATTTTTAAAATTTTTGTCTGTCTGTCTGTTTGTGCCGGCTAATCTCCGAAACGGCTGAACCGATTTTGACGGGACTTTCACTGGCAGATAGATGATGTTATAAGGAGTAACATAGGCAGGCTACTTTGATTTTAGAAAAAAATAGGATTCCGCGGAGATAAACAGTTTTTAGTTAAAATCTAGGCGGACGAAGTCGCAGGTAACAGCTAGTCTCTAATAATTTCTGAGATAGCAGCAGCAGATTTTATCGTTTGTATAAGAACAAACGGTTATTGCATAGTGTTGCTCTTGTAAGGACAAGTCACATGTAGATTAGTTTGTTTAAAGGTGTAAAAGTAAGTTTAACTTCAGTAATGTACAATAAGTGTAGCATATGTTGGGCCTGCTCAACATAAATAATAAATGTTTGTTTTGTCGTTGCTCTCGTTTCTATGTAATTATTACTTTATGACATACGTAAAATTTTCTATTGTATGTGTAGCACACATGTATTTTCACCTTTTTATCGAATTGCTTACGATGTCAGTTTAAAAAAAGGAAAAACGTTTTATTTAATTTTAATCTTTAAAGCTTTTCATCACTGCCCACGTGCGAATGGGAAATTAAAATAAATTTCTCCTTTTTTTAATCCGGTTGAAAATAACAAGCTATAGCTAAATAATAGATGTATGTATAAATGTCCTTTAGTCACTTTAGATAAAGCATTAGGCATAAAAACTATTTAGATTTCCAATAGCTTTATTTTTCAATATACAATTCGCATTTATTACATAGATAAAACAATAGGTAATATAATAATTAAAGCGTCATTTTTCAGTAATTTGGGTAAACAATCAGTCTTGTTATTCTTTTTTTAATGTTTTTTTGTTCTATAGGCCGGTAAGCTGAAGAAGCGATCCCCCGAGGCGGCGGCCGGCGTGGACAACAGTCTGGGCATGAACGTTCGCTCGGGCACGCTCATCGCGTTCATGATACTACTCATGTTGTTCTCTGTGCACTGTACTTGGGCCACCTCCAACGCTTACTCCAGCCCTAGTATTGTGCTGGCCAGTTATGGGAATGACGGGTAGGTGAAATCTAGACCTTTATGAAATTTATATACTATATTTCTAATTGATTGTCCTATTTAGTCAACAAATATGGCGTACTAGTACATACAGAGAATACATAGAGGGGTATGTATCTCTGTGTATAGTCTTTCTAATCTTTTATCAAATTTATAAAAGTGGTATGGTCCAGGAAAATTCACTGGATTTTTTAGTTTGTTTAATTATGAGGTAAGTAAGAAAATTTATTTAAACGATAGTTGTTGTACTGTCGTATGTTTGTACGTTACATTTCTCATAATACTGGACAGGTCCCTAAAATTAATTTGTAATTCACCGTCTCTATTTTGATACTGCTTAGAAAACTAGAACGAATTGGAATCAGAGGAGTTAGCTTAGATCTGTTTCATAGTTATCTGGCAGGTCGGAGGCTGTGTCTGAGGGCCGGTTCATTTGTCAGCATCTAACAGAAAACAGACTTCGGACTACCGCAAGGTAGTATTCTAGGTCTCACGCTCTTCCTTGTTTATATGAATGACCTGTCAGCGATACTTTACATAGCCAATTCAGAAATAATCAATTATGCTGATGACACAGTAACCATTTTGAATAGAAAGTCATGGGAATATTTGTTTAAGACTGCCCAAGTCGGATTTAATCATGTGATCAATTGGGTGGATAGCAATTTGTTGCCACTTAACGCATCCAAGACCAGATTAGTGTGCTTTCATAAAGCTGCTGCTACCACTCCACCAGCAAACTTAAGAATAATAGCGCACTTTTGCATAAAATCAGGAATGGGCTCTGTTTCACCTCCAGGTTGTAAATGCATACATATAAGTAAAACAAAAACTGTAAAATATCTGGGGGTCATTATAGACGATAAACTCACGTTTAGGGAACACATCGTCGCGACGTCAGCGAAAGTTAGGAAACTAATATACATACGTCATGAAAGCACTACGGGATGTCGCTCCGATGAGCTTGCTAAAGACGGTATACGTTTCCCTGTGCCAGTCAGTCTTAATGTACTGCATTACAGGCTGGGGAGGCACAGCAACTACTCACCTTATTGGTCCAGAGGGAGTACAGCGCGCGGTTTTTAAAAATGCATGCTAATTATGGAGATTGTTTTAATTATATATCGTCACTATTACAGATACTGGTAATTTGTATTTAAAAACTTTCCACAGGATAGGCTTAGCCTAGAGTGGGAGGTTTTTGTAAACATAAAAGCGAGTTCTAGTATTATATTATTATTTAATCCAAATTATGTTATTGTATAATGAACTGTAATCTGTTATTGGAAATAAATAAGTTAAATTATTAATTTTAATTATATTATTCTAGATCTCGTAAAATCTTGGACGACTTCAGAGAAGCATACGGCTGGTTGTCGCAGAATACCGCTGAAGATGCCAGAGTGATGTCTTGGTGGGATTATGGATACCAGGTAATCAATACAAAATGTTTGTAGCTTTCACATTTATACTGAAGCTGGGTTTGTCTTCGAAATTGCATAATTCGTCTAATCTATAAAACGAATCAAAATAAATATGTTAGTTGTTAAAACCAAAGACTACGCTTTTGTTTTCGAGTAAAACAGTACCTATCAACAAAGCTAGTCGTGAAAACCATAACAGTGTACGCGCCGTAGCCAAGAAGGCTGTTTAACGTTTTGAGGGACTGCGGCTCCTCTGCTGCCAGACACAATTCAAATTGTTAATTATCTCTGGCATTCCAGCAATGGACAGAATAATTACACTTACCAGGATCTCCTAAAAATAATATTTGACTTATTCTAATAAACTACACATGTTATTCTAGATTGCGGGTATGGGTAACCGGACAACTCTAGTGGACAATAACACATGGAACAATTCCCACATCGCGCTCGTGGGCAAAGCGATGGCGAGTAACGAGAGCGCAGCCTACGAGATAATGACGATGCTTGACGTCGACTATGTGCTGGTCATATTCGGAGGTGCCATCGGTTACTCTGGCGATGACATCAACAAGTTCATCTGGATGGTCAGAATCGCAGAGGGTGAACACCCCAAGGATATACATGTAAGTGACCATTTAGTTATCTTTAGATTTATAATTCTTCTGTACGTGTGTATATCACCGAACTCCTAAACGGCTGACCCGATATTGATGATTTTTTTGGGTATGAGTACCTTGTTGGTTTAGATCCGCAATTGAACCAGGAAGGTGGCGTTGCGATCGGGTTGCTGCTCCGCTAGTTTATGGTATAATATGTAATGGTGAGTTAGGGTTGCTGTATGTCCGGGTCGGTATGTCTATGAAGATGAATGTTCAACAAAATGTTACTAAGCATGTCGAATAGTGGAAGAATCCGTACGTGCTGATCTGCCGATTATACATAAAGCGAAGTGAGTTGGTTTTGCCGTCCCGGGTCGCACTGAATGATGAATACACGTCACACAGAAACTGCAGTATTGAATGCCATATACAATCGAATAGGTCTAAATATGTGCACAGTAAACTCTTCAATTTCCAAACAATATATACATATACGTCAAAAAATAAATTTATCAACATCTTTATTTGTTTATTGGATGTTTCTATTCAATTTACATTTGTTTTTCAGGAAGCAGATTACTTTACGGAAAGAGGAGAGTACCGGGTGGATAATGAAGCATCAAAAACTATGTTGAATTGTTTAATGTATAAGCTCTCGTATTATCGGTAAGTACATATTATATTGCTATATAAAATTCTGCAAAAAAAAATGTAGGTACTTATTGTAATATTGTGATAGACATATTTAGTCATTAAAAGAAAAACCGAAGAGAGAACTGTCTCATAATAATCGCGGGACTTATAGATGAAGACAGGTAGGCACACAAATACAGTAAGAGACATTCCGTGCTATCAGTAGTAGACTCTGTCCCTTGTAACGCAACAGTGTTAGCAAACTATATATTTTTTTTACTAATAATGATATTTAATCATGTTGTAAAAATAAAATCATTATAAAGATTCATTAAAATTCGTGTACGGTTTGCACACTTTTAGATGATTTTAGTATAAAGAGAGAAAACTGATTATGTGATATAACTGATTTATTGCACTGATAATCTGATAATATTAAATGAACGATGTGAGCCGAACGTGATAGTAATGCCGACTGAATGATACAAAAGTTAACTTGAACGTGGGAAAATATGATTGTTGAGTGCGCACAACGCAAATATGTGCGGTGTTGAGCCGTACAATTCGTTAAATATAAAATTTAAAAGCATTTTTAATTTTTATATGTCGTTTGAATAAAATATATTAATAACATATATGGTACACATGAGCGTAAAGTGTAAGCGATAGGTACATGTATACGTGTGCGCTGTGCTCGCAGGTACGACAGCGGCGGCAGCCCGCCCGGGTACGACCGCACGCGCGGGGCGCTGCCCGGCAACCGCGGGTTCAAGCTCACCTACCTCGAGGAGGCCTACACCACCGAGCACTGGCTTGTGCGGATATACAGGTACCTACACCTTTTTTTAACGTGGCTTAATATATTTATGCATACCTCTCCCCAAGAAAAAAGAGCCAGAGTGGGAAAGTTTCCGGTCCTACTGATTTTCCATTCGCGTTAAGAAAATACGACGCTCGCGGTGTGAGCCCTAGCATTGTCGTGCATAAATATGAAAGCGTTGCCAATAAAATGTGCATAGGGCATCACGTGAGGCTCAAGACACTGTTCGATGTACCGTTGACTGTTTAGTGCAGGCAGACATGGCCCAGACACAAAGACAAGCTCTGTCTTACCGTCGGCGCTGATTCCTCCCCAAACCGTTCTCGAACCGCCACCATAGCTGACCTTTTCTTCAATGCAGCATTATGCAAAGCGTTCTCCATCTCTTCTGTAGACATAGTATCCATATGTTTTAGAAAAAAAACTTTTTCAGACGTTCCAAAGTCACAGTACATACATAGTATACAGAACACAGAACAAAAAGTTTTAAGATAAGTGCTAATTTTTAGTTTTCAAAGGTGAGATGTACTCCAACTCTAAACACACATTTGTCTCAAAACAGTGAATCATTTCATTTATAGGATAAACAAATGAAATTCTAATTTTGAATTTTTGCTTATCACTGTAATGGCCAAACTGCCAGCTATACAATCATGTAATTTTTTTCATGGAATGAAAACTCTTTTGTTTTAAATTAGGACAGAAACCATAAAAACGGAAGTGTTTCGATTTTTCTGATGAGAAGTGTATAATGAATGCACTTTTCTCCTTATAGCACATTTGTCTAACTCATCAAATTTGTTAATCGAGTCGAGTTTTTTATTTACAGGCGAATTTGGAGCATTCGTTTCCTTCTGTTCTTTAATAATTTTATAAACGGTATTTTCAGAAATACTATACTAAGCTCTCCATAGTCACGTTTTGATCACCACACTGTTTAAAGTACCTACTTAAAAACTTTATAAATCACTCGTCTTTCTCCGCTATGAATTATTGATCCACTTTTATTTTTACAAATAGGTGAGGTATTCATTTTTAAAATTAACAAAAGACGCGTCCGTACTGTCTGAAAGGCTTACTTCAACTGGTCATTTGGTCAATGTGACCACGGCTTTCTAATTTACTAAGATCTAATTGGTCAAAGAGCGTGGCTAAGCTGAGTGACAACGATGAGTCACTATTTTCTTAGTGCAAATGGACTATAAACTTACTACGGCGTACCAACTCGCTGCGGTGAATGGTGGGTAGATCGCTGAAACTGTAACTATGTCAGCGATCAGGTACATCGGTCCTATGCCACCCGTTTGCAGCGACACTTACAATAAAAACATTCATCAATCATTATTGGTCGTAAGTGATAAAGTTCAGAGATACTACGGATGTTCACTTGCTTCGGAGCAAGACATATATTAGCATCGGTGCTAGTATATGTCTCGGGCTTCATTCGTCCAGTGAGAGTCTACAATGGTTTTAATCTATTTCCATTTTCCAGAGTGAAAAAGCCAGACGAGTTTAATCGTCCGCGCTTGCCGCTTGCAAAACGCACCGTCCCAACAAGTAACACTATTTCTAAAAAGGTAAACTAATTTTTAGATATTACAAATTAGTCATTATTTTGCTTAAATATAACTTACTAATTTTACTAAATAATTGCATCATTAAGACTAATAATAATAAGTCAGCAGCCCAGTTTTCATCGAACGTCTATCCAATATACGAGAGCGTATTTTGCGTCAGCGATTGAGATGTACGAACGTCAGTCTTAGAATATTGTGTTAAGTGTTCTACAACAAAAACGGTGTTTTTAACAGAATAAATTATTAAAATCCTTTCTGACACAATAAAAGCGATTTAATTTGGATTTGAAATAAGAAACGTTTAAAAAATAGAAAATAAGCAGTTTCTTGGCTTCTGACTTCTTGACATGTAAGCAGTTGAGATTAATACTGGCAATATGTGCATTATCATTTTTAGTTGAAGTACAATTAACACGATTTCGCGCGTTGGATATTTTTTCGATTCATTGTTTTAATAACTAACTAATGTACTAAAGGTTGAGGTATTTATATAAACTTTATTATTGCAGCTTGCCCTAGCCGGCGGATCGACGGTATAGTAATAATGTTGAGTTCTTTGACGATGTATGTAGATGTACGAAGCCTGCTTGTGTGTTCACGTCATTAATTTCACGTTGCTTATAGTTGTATCGATTGCATTACTTACATTGTTGAATGTTGTCCTGACGTCACATTTGTCTTCACACTACTATAGTTATGTGGTCTAACGACACTTAGTAAACTTTCTGTAATCTGGTCCCGAAATTATCGTTAGAAAACAAGAAGAAATGGTTGTATATGTTTTTTCCGAATTTGCTACTTACTGGGTAGTGACAAGGTATTATGTTTGATAGGTGTTATGTATAGGTATGGTTATGTACCAATAGTAGTCCTGTCATCATCTTATAACACTATCCTTATCCACTGTATTATTTGAAGATCTTATTTGGCATGTTGAATTTGAATACTGATTTATTTTATTTTATACATTTCCAGTAACTCTAAACTTTTCTTCGATATAGTAGTTTTAGTAATAGATCCCAATATTCAATATTTTATTGCACTCTATAATGTTTTATTCTCATTTACTAAAACAATTAAAAATATGTAGAGTCGTGGTTAATAGAAAAGAAAATAATAAAATCATTTATTAAAAAAATATAATGTATTTTACACCTAGGGTTAATTTACAAAATACTGTATAAAAATACTTTACTGTTACATGTTTTATAACAAAAAATGGCGTAATTAGATACCGGTCACTTTTCTATACTGTTCGCAATTTCTTCGTATTTAATGTAAATAATCTAGCATTGATTAACTTATTAGGCACCCGTTTCAGTATACATATACAAATAAAACAATATAGTTGAATGTTGTGTGGTTATTGTTGATTGAATGTAGCGATCATCGCATGTATCAATCGTGTAACATTGTACGAGCGTGTCCGTTTGCTGAGCTTATTCGTTCATGAAACTTAATAATAAAACTAAAGTGAATATTTCTCTCAACAGACATCGAAAAGGAGAAAAGGCATGATGAAAAACAAACCGAGTATCGTGAAGGGTAAGAAGGCGGTGCGGCTGGAGTGACGGAGCCGGCGCCGCGCCGGGCCCGGCCCGCGCGCACAGATAGTGTTCCACCGTCGGTGCCCAGCGCCGTGCTTTGTACACCAACCTGTTTGACATAATTGTATGGAAGCCCTCCCGACACACTACAAGAGGACGACCATCCTTCACCAACTAATTATTCAGTATCTGCATTCCTCTTAACTTCCAATCTTCTTAATGAAACTACATATCATATTTTCCACACGTGCATTTATATCGATAGATTTTTCTTATATTGCCTCTTATAGAATAATACAACTTAGAATTGTACTGTATGTTTTATACATGAGATGTTTTGTAATTTGTATGTGTGCTCATTCTCTTGTATCGTGAAGGCCTAGTGTTGACCGATAGATATTGAATATTAAACTTAAAATGTCTAAATTGATTATATTTTAATCAATATTTGTATTGCAGCGTAACTATCAACCATAAAACTATTGATTGGCCTACTTTATTAATGTATACCGTTTAAAATAATTACGTAATATTCAATATATTTGTGTGGCGTGTTCTGCGGGTGTGTTGTCATACAATTATAATTAATGATAGGTGAACTTATATAACTATAATTATGTGTATGTGATTTTAGAATAGCAAATACAAAACACGGAGCTGTCACTGATGGAGTATAAACTGTTTGACTGACACCAATATGTATGTATTTAGTCCATTAGATAAAAATGTTTCTAAAAATTAATAATTTTGTTTATCGACTCTAGCACTGAGTAGTTTGGTGTTTAACTAGTGTTGAGTCCCAACTCAGCGGACACTTGGATGCAATAATTCATTAAAATTATTATTAGTACAGAAATAATTAATATATTACTTTATGCACGTTCGAATGTCGGTTATGTAAATAAACGCTTCATTTACATTGTATATGAAATTATTTTCTTTTATTCCATCACTATGACATACTATTGTTGTAGTCGTGTATAATATTTAAACTTTAGTCCATTGGAATTATATGTGTTTGTGTGTGGAATTATAATTAACTAAGGTACTCGGTAACTGAAGATATATGCAGAAAACAGACTGTTCTATAAAATCTTATGTGTTTAATAAATAAGCAATGTAGATCCATAGCAAGTCAATCTAGATAGTTCCAATTTATTGTCACTACCGTTTGTCAATTTCAATATAAGTAACTAACAATGATTCTGTACCTTACCTTACATAATTTCGTAGACAACAATTTCTTTTCATATAGGACGCGTAAGTGTGCTGCGACTTTTAGTCGCAACATTTGCTCAGTCGTTAGCGAATGTCGCATGTGCGTCCTAACAAAATTTGTCTGAGGAGAATTAATATTTACAATCACTACGTCCATTTGTATAAAATTAAATTTATATTTAGTGCTATTTCTCCTAATCCGTATATATTATTTGAGTTAATTTATTATTATTTGGTGGTTCGCTTTACACTCAGTACTTATCACAAGTTATTGTAACACAAGCATCGTTGTGAGATGTCAGAAAAAATGCAATAATGTGTTGTGTCTTGTTATATGTATCGTAATTTAAATCTAACCAAAGTAATTGCATATTTTGTTAGGTGCCCATTCGTTAAATGTTACATTGAGTTCGAGTGTGACTTTAAGTGTTGTCTCTTCTATAGTTCTATTGGCCTGAGTAGAAGATTGCCTTGGCGATAAATTCATGATAAGCTGGCTAAGATCGATTCTGTAGACTTCGATTTGTGACGTGTTAAAATTAACCAATGAAATATAGACTTTAACGACTGTTGTTTAAGGTTGATATCGCTAATTTCTATATTAACTCTTCTCGCTAAGACTTTTACACCATTTTTAAAACTCAAAAAGGGACTGCGCGTAAAGTTGTGAACTCACGAAATAAAAATATAATTGAAAATATTGTCAATATATAAATGATAAAGCAAGTGTTTGGTGTAATTCCGTGGGTGTTATTGTGTTATGAATTTTTATTTTATTGTTGTCCATCAATTGTTTTCGTATGTAACAGAGTTTTATCGATCTGTAGATAAGAGTCATTGTTCTGTACAATGTTCTTAATAAACGGATGGAGACGAGTATGTTGGTTTTCTTTTGGATATATACCTAACCTTACCTGTAAGCCAGAGATATGTGAATAATCCAGTATCAGAAATATGTTAATAATCAATCAGCTCTTTTTGGAAACTGTTATATTATCCGACCGTTGTACATGGGCCACTTCTTAGTACAGCGATCACATGTTGGGAAGAGGCGCAGTAGAAACCCAGCGTAAGGTTGAAGCTCTTGTCATTTATATGGTTTTCGTGCTTATGTTTGTCGTGCGGTTCCTGGCTCGATTTCCAGGTCTGACAATGTGTTAAGTAAGACATTTAAAGTTGCAACTCGCTACTGTATTGCGTCGGCGATAATGACCTCCGCGTTCCGCGCGCATAAAAGCAGCTGATCTATTTAAATCGTCGACTAATTTAATTACATTGCAATATTTTGCTAAATGTGGTATTCTTTGACTTTTAAAATAAAATTGATGGTTTATGCATTGTTATGATTCACAGTAAGAAAAATGAAAAATTGCCGTAAAAAGAAATTTATTCTCCTAAAAAAAATTCCAACGATTTTTAACTTAAAATAATGGTCTGAATCTTCTATTTCAGTTTTCGATACAGCGTTACTTACACCCTACATCTATACTAATATCATAAAGCTGAAGAGTTTCTTTGTTTTAACGCGCTAATCTCAGGAACTAATGGTTCGATTTGAAAAATTATTTTAGTGTTGGATAGCTTATTTATCGAGGAAGGCTATAGGCTATTTAACGCTACGACCCACGGGGGCGGCGCAGTAATGATAAACGCAGGTGAAACCGTGGGGACATCAAGTATTTTTATAAATACCTACAACATACTTCTCTCTCCATAAATGTACCTACATCACACTACAAACGTTTAGTTTTCGGCAGCGCTATACTTTCCACTCTAAATTTCTATTCGGCCTGTACCTGTACTGTCAATAGCTGACGAAAGCTTCAATTAGTGCAGTCCGAATTACAGAGACTCGTTGGACTCCTCTATCAAATATTGGTTGGCACTCTCCAATCCCCACAATAGGCATTAGGTATCTATGCCTACAGATACAGATTTTTTGTTTTTATCCCTTGGGTACATATTCTGACAAAAGGTCTTATTTTAGAAATCCGTTTTTTCATTAATTTGTCGTGTTTCGATGGTAGGTAGTCTAAATAATTTTTTAACAGCAGTACCTACAATCAATCCTAATTTGAAAACGCGACGTTATAGGGCAATAGAGATGAATTGCGTATCTATAGTATGTGTAAGGTGTAAGATAAAATAGTTAAAGCATCTCTAGTTGTAATTGACCATAATTATGCAAAACAATACCACAGCCAATTTTCGTCAAAATGTCAGGTTGGTTCGTGATTGTAAATATATTTAGGTATCTATTACCGTATATTCTACTGACATATTTTTATAATACGTCTGTATGACAGCAGAATATAAATAATATATATTGAAAAGGTGTAAAAATCAGCTACCATGTTACACGTCTAGAAGATCATTAAATAAAAGTATAATTTATATTCTTCAGAAAACAGTTAAAGGGTCAAAACATCGGTCGTTCTTCATTAAAACATTTACATAGCACAATTCCAAATCCGTGAGACATAGAGCATTTAAATGCTCTATAAATAAATAATATAAACAATATAAATGTATAATAATATAAATCTCCTTGAAATTAAACTACTGTTAGGAATCAGAAGTAAAAGAGCTTAAAAAAATAACAAATGCACTTTATCCTTTAAATAATCATTGAATTATTCAAGATGGTTATTGTAACCGCTAATTAAAGAAATGCAAATAAAGTTATACATAATAATTGATATCACCCAACAACGATCACACAGCACGTTTGCTCCGTCCCCCTCTCGATGTCAAAGCGAGTAATTGCGCGCCGAGCACGCTTTTATAACCCGCTAGATCGGACGATACTTGACGTTACTTATTTTATCGCGTTGTTTATTTAACACTTTACTACATAATTTTGAAACTTACACTATTACTATTGAACTTTAACACTTTTTAAGCTAATTATATTATTAAAACTATTTACCATTTTCAGTTGCTTTATAGCAGCCATGTTCACGGGGAGACCTAAGATAGTAGTTGTCTCAATACGTTATTTCAAAATATCTGAACATAATTTATTTACTGGTGTTTCTAAATGTCTGCCTAAATACGCAGAATGAGCTCAAAGTATCATTAAGACTAGGTGTGTTTTGCTTCTTCTTGGGTTTGACTATTTGTATGACTATATATTACTCCCTATTTTGTAACCAATATTGATACTGTTTTAACAAAAAGATTTGTTATGTTCTTGTGTGTAAAATAATATACCTAAGTACTAAGTAGGTAATTCAAACTAAGACCCGGTTCTATACTCAAAAAGCGAGTTTATTTAGGTACATACGAACAGTTAATTTTTGACATTATGTAGGTAATTAACTAATTATATTCTATACATAATATGTTAAAATTTTACTGTTCGTAACTAAAATGACTCGTTTCTGAAAAAAAGCCGGTCTAGCTTAGCCAACTAATCTATTGGCACCACTGTTACATTGTTTAGTTGTTCATAGGGATCATAGTAGATACACGTAGGTAGGTAAAAATAAAAACAAATTGACAAAACCTTCACCATATATTTATTAATAAAGACAATCTAAAAGATCACGTAATAGTCATTGTCTTAAAAAATTAGTTACCCTAATAAATTTATCAATATATATAATAAAGATTAATTTTATTACTTATTGTTTCAAGGATATGCCGAAGTTGTGAATAGTCGCCCGGGAAGGAGGGGACAGGGTTTCAGTTAAGTCGTTGTTCTTTACGAATCATCACATTGATCGAATATAACAATGAATCTATTCATACAATACACTTATCATCTCAATGATTACCTACTTCATCGTTTAATCTAAATGCTTATTAAATTTTTGGCCTAAAGTGACTACGCGAAGAATTGTGCTAATCTAAAGAGGTGTCTACATTTTTTTTCCATAGTATTTTTAAAGACTTTTGTAATTTACAGAACGTTCAAAATCACAACACAGAGTGTAATATCAATTATCGTGCATTTGGCACGTGTCGATGAATCCTCTACAGTTATATTACAAGTTAAGTACGTATTAGGTACGCAGTGTAGAAGGCGCGAGCGCGCGGCGCGCGGCCGCGGCGGACGCAGCGGCGCACCGCGCGTCGCACTCCTCACTCGATACAAAATTAGAAGAATATAATATCCATTTAGACTTACAAAATATTAATACTATAGTAACATTTTATGTGTTGACACAAATACAGAAGTACTTACATTTACACTATGTGCCGTACCAGGACTACGAGTAGAAACAAGATTTGGATTACAAGAACATTCATGAGCGAACATAACATTGATACTTTACACTAAACATTTATAACATTATTAATTAGCGCTGTATTCAACGGTCCATTCTATATGATACAATGTTTAATGGTAACTTACACTTTCACATTATGATTAGGTACACTTTTAATAAGTACAATTGACTTTTAGCTATTATTGTTTTATTCTGATGTTGTTATTACTTCGGAACAATACTTTATATGTATATAGATGTCTTTATACAAAACCAAAAAATAATAATGTTTATTACAGTTTTGGTTACTAATAAACCACTAATTTTATTTACTAGGATTATTAAAAAGAAAAGAAATTCTAAAGCGATCCGCAGATCTATTCTGACTTAGCAGAATGGATAGTGGATCAATAAATGCAATTTCCAGTGCTTTTTGGTATTAAAAAGAAAATAAACTATGAAAATAGTATAAAAATTAAAATTGTAAGGCACTTCTATATTTAAGTTGAAATAAGTTTGTTTAAATCGTCAATCTTAAGTTTATTCATTTAATACTTATCATCTGAGTGCATACTTCTATTAGAATACAGCGATAGGTATACTAGTGAACGCTAGGGATGCGCGACACGACAGAGGGCGCGCTCGGCGCTGCACGCAATAGAACTGTCGCTACGATACCTATTGTTAAATGAATGAGGGCATCGATATAAACCTATACCCTGACTAGATGGCACGTGGAATGGGTTAGTGGCACGATTACTACCGACGCGGCGACGGCTACGCGACAGTTAATGAACAACGAACCAAATCAAACAGTCGTCTACATTATGCGAAACCAACGAGGACTTTACTGAATTTAGAGCATACCGTTCAGTCTTAATGGCTAAGAGTATTGTTAAAAATTATTTATTTCTGGAGGGACTGTCTTTAATAAATCGTATTACGACGTAGAGCTATATCGGGCACGTTTAAGTTTATTTTGAAAAAATATTCAGTATTTACACGATAGTTTTGTATGACTTAACATTTATTATTATTTAAGAAAATAACTCTGTACGATGTTGCCGTGAAACGAACGATAACGTCGGTCTATACGATACAGTCTAGTCTTGAATAATTGAAACATTTAATTTACTTTAACAACGTAATAAATGGCACATTATTCGAAGTTGCATACGAGTCTCTTATATCTTTAGTTTTGGGGTTTCATCAAAGCCTCGCCTTAATCTAAAACATGGCCTCTTTTTTCTAAAATACCTGTCACTAATAATATTTCGTTCTAATACGGCGTACCTACTTAAATCAGTTACAATTAGCGATTTGGCAAAAAATTGGCGTATAGAGTTAGAAAGTATAGAATAAACATTTCATCATTAGAAAATTTCGTCTAAATTGTTAAACACAACCAAATAATCACACAAGTTAGTGATGTACTAATATTTAGATGCGATATAAATATTAACATCTAGTGCCGCGGAGACGCGGGCACAGCGCGGGTGGCGCAAGACGCGCGGCTACGCGGCCAATTCAACTAAATTATTTTGATCATTTATGTTAGAAAATGTCGAAAACTTCAGGTACTCGTGGAAGGAAAACGAATACTATATGACGTATCTTGCGCAGATATTATAAAAATAAGACATCTGTAATCTTTTGCGATATACGGTAACACATTGCCACGTCACACTAGATTATGTCTAGTTGTCAACGCGTCGCTTGTAAATATAACTTTTTATTTTTACTGAACAATCTTCGTCATTAATTTAACTTTGTCATATTAACATGAGTTTTTATTCAACATGGCCGGCTAATGTGTAACGTTTGGATGATGTATCAATTCGATCGGTAGAACGACATGGCAGCGGCACAACTGTACCTATGGTAACTCTTTAATACATATCTTTATTTCGATCTACAATCATAATACTGTGAGCGTCGCACGCATTTTCATAGATAGTGTTAACTTTAATCTAAAGAAGAAATTGTTAATAACAATGATTAAATAAATACAAGGTTAGTTAGTATAACATGTCTTTTAGGAGGAATTCTGCCCCAAAATTAATTTTGCCGTAGTAGTATCGGAAGACAATAAACGAGTAGACTTATGAACATCACAACCACGTAATATTTGTTACTCGATAGATGAGCCGTTAATTTGGGAGCAGCGGACTGTAGGACCGAATGCTAGCCTACTGACACACTCGCTAGGTATATAACTTGAGCAACCGTTTATTGCCCCTTTGTACCTTCAAACAATAGACAGAATACGTTGAAACAATATAACATACATACATATATCACAACACGTAGACACGTACATCTTTATAGAACTAAATGTACCTATTCAAATTAATTAACTACTTATACATTTTCAAGTATCAAATAATGGCATATCAGAACAATCAACAAGTAACTAGATAATAATATTACCAACATAAAATATAGAACATTTGAGCATTCAATAATATTTGTGTAAAAAAATATTATCCCTCCATTTTGTTGACTTCCGTGAACATTTCGGAATCAAGTGGAAGTGCGTAATTAATTAGTATTATAATATAATCTATATCTAATATATGACGGATATCAATTCATTGTTTTGTTAAGTTTAGTCAAATAGGTCTGTTTTGTGTTTCCACTTGATTGCGCGAAGTCACAGGAACAAGGATGAGTATTTGGTCTAAGTGCTGCTGGATTACTATCGGTATGTGACTAGTAGGTACGGATGCTGAGTTGAGTTCCGTTCTATTAACTATTTTGTAACCTACAAGTCCTACAACAGAGTAATCAACAAAATCCACAATGCATTTAACAAAAAATTGTCTAATACGACTAGAAAAATAAATAGAAATGAATAACTACAAAATCAACAAGGTAATGAGCAAACAAGCGAATGTACCGAGCTGCGCTCGCTATCAAAAAGAAACATCTGAAATTGAAAGTAACGAGGTAGTGTAGTTACTACACGATTTATATTATCACACGTATAATATAGTAGTAATACTTATATAGATCAATAGTATAATCTCGAATACAGCTCGAATACGCGACCGACGACGTAGCGTAACTACGAACTACTTGTTCTATCATTATGTACAACATCACACTTGCAAGTCACATTAAGAAGTCTGTCATATAAAAACTTTACGAAGAGCTACCTATTTATGTATCAATCGTTATACAAAATATCTTTATGCGCTCTTTTCAAGCTTAGCATTACGAGATTTTAGAAACAATTAGTTTATTTTTCATATAGGTTATTTTTAAACTAATATTTCTAGCTATTATAATTTTTTCTAAATCACGTTTAATTTAATCTATATATTCTATTTTGTTATCATAATAAATGCTTTAACGATTCAGCATTTAGTCCGAGTCCGAGCGAGCAGTGATCGTGTCGTGGTCGCGGTCGGGGCGGGTGCGAGTGTGCGCGGACAGCGGACACTGGCCACTATCGCCAGTGTCGCGGCGCTAAGGGCGCGGACCTGCGGGCGGTACGTTCAGTTACGGTGGCGGTCATTAGTGGGAGCACAGAACGCGCGGTGGAACAATGAGTGAGCAAGGAGACGGTTACTGTGCGGGCGGTTTGCTTTGGTATTCAGCTGTCGCGTGGGATCTGTCATCGGATCTTTCAACCTTTTCATAAGGCTTTTCGAGTTTGGGCCGTTTTGGCTCGGCGTCGAGTGGCCGGTGCGACTTCATGTGTGCGCTACGACTTTTTACTTTGTTAAATACTCTGAAACATAACAGGGTACACTATTAGAAATGGCAACACAAGAAAATAAGAATTAAGCGGAAAAATAAAAACAAAAGATTAAAAACTTAAAAGCAGAACCTTAGACAAAGCAAAGCGTTAAGCGTTAGTATTAGAGAAAACTTATATACATACAACATTAATACACAAAATCTTTTAAATATATTAATCCTAGGATAAGCACGATAAATAAAATAAAGATATTACTATCGACTTCTTAAGCATGGACATAAATTCACTTGTCTTAATATTCCAATAAAAATACATTATAATAATCATATTTACATTCATTGCTGTTAAATAATAAAATCTATTCATTGTAGCTTTAATATACATCTAAGTTTTGCCTAAAGTTTTGAATTTTGTATACGTTTTCTAATTGCAGTTTAACGGCACAAGTACAGTATAAATAGTACACAACACTTTTCTTGCTTTTGTTATTTTCAATCTAACAAAATATATTTCTTAATTTAGTTCAAGAATAGTGCTGCTGAGTTTAGGCACCATTAATGCTTGGCACAAGGTGTTTCGGCAACATTGGCCTATAGTCACTCTATAATGAATAGATATTACATAATATAAATACATATTTAGATTAGGTAAATACGAAGTTTGGCAAACATTAACTTGACATGCAATCAACATCAATAACACTGAGGGGCGCGGGGCGCAGGCGCCGCGAGCGACACTGTACTGAACATTTGTACGTTCGGCGATTTACGATATTACAAAAGTAGAGCCGTGTTAACTGAGCCGCTGCTCTATATTTTACTTAATTTAACATATTATTATTCGTCCATTGAGTTAGTAACTATTAAGCTGTAAATATTTTTCTTAATGCTTAATACATGCACAAAAGGCAATTTAGGTGAAACTTAACGTCGTTTATTAGTTTTAGACTTTGTATATAAACACGGAAGGATAAGGGTATATTTATGAGTTTTGGCACTGGTTGTATAAAGTCGAGAGTGTTTCACGTAAATTGCGTTTGCGCGAGTTCGCTGTAAAACTGATATATTATGTTTGGAAGCAGTTTGTTGACGTGCTTCGTCGGAACTTACTTCCCGCATATCTTGCATGGGAACTCCTCAGTTTCGAAGGACGTTGGTGAGGAGGTGCACGACGCGGTGTTGTGTGCGGTAAACTGGCCTACAGTACCCTGAATGTAGATAAGTCGCGTGTATTAACATTCCGTCAACTATTTGTCGTTCACTCATCAGAGAGTCTGAAGATAAAGTGATGTAGTCCAGAATTGGTGGCAGTGCTTACTTGTGTTGATACATGTTGCTCCATGTTCCAGCTTCGTAAATACAGCGTTTTGTAATCTTTGGTGAGTTTCTTCCAGAAGTAATAGAACTGTACACACTGCTTCGAGTCTTTTGTTCTTACCTGTGGAGTAAGGACAGATTTCTAAGAGTACGTCTAATTTTCAGAGTTATAGTATAGACCTGCCTATGTTTGAAAGGATATCTTACCAATTGGGAAATTCTGTAAAAATCTTTATCATAATGTCCTAGTCCAGCTAAGAAGGCTTCGACTTCATCAGGTGCCCAGCGTGACTCGTGCTGAGTGGGCGCCGCGGGGCGCGACATGAGCCGAAGAGTCGCCGCTCTGATATCCCCGCCGCACTCGCCGAGGGTTTGGAGAGCAAACTCCCGCGTGTGACCACCTACTGGCATCGCAGCGCACATGGCTAACTCCATGAACATTCTCACTGTGAAAAATAATATATCAGTTCGATATCATGTACGGGATATGGCTTACGCGCTACTGAAAGGTTCCTAAGATAACACTAAATAGATTGTTGTAAGATTTATAAAAAAATTTGATCTAGTTTATATACGCTAGTTATGTGTAAGTAATTAACACATAAGTAGTATCTACGTGTTGTGATATATGTATGTGTGTAAGTATGTACAAATTATATGTACTTATATAAAAACTAGATATGCTTACCTTCGTTATCATCTAGAGCGTCATTGATACCGGGGTCCCATAGAAGCTGCTCCGGCACGCGATGTAAGTCTATACGATCATTACAAAGTTCTGGCAAATCAGCCTGGAAGTCGCGGCCAATATTAATTTGAGGCAGCCTGGGTTCTTCCAGTTGCGCTAATACATCTGTCTCGGTTGCAGATATTCCTAATAAATAGAAGGAAAAATGGATATTTAGCATGACGAGTACACCATTTTTAATAAAAAGTAATAATTTAATAGTGTAGTTACCTGATGCAAACTCTATTAGCAGTCCGGAGCCTTCTCTGTCTGGTGGCAATATCGGGTGAGGTATATAATGACGGTTTGTACGACGCATACGTGAGCGGTAAGGTTCAGCTGGCGATGCTCGGCGTTTACGTCTTTGTGGTGACGCGGGAACGCTACTTGGACTCAAAAACACTGCAGGTACAGTTTCTCTACCTTCCACACATACCTGAAAAAATATATATATGAAAATCAGTATTTTGTTTTAAAACTAAAATAAGGAACATAAAAGATCGTTTTAATTCATTATAACCTGAAGGGATGATGTATCATGCTGCCATTGTTGTAAGTGCGAAAGAGTAGACGTCGCCATACGACTTTGACGACGAAAAGGCCGCTGATGTGAGAAGTCACGAGGACTACTCGAAAGGAGTGGATCTTCAGAATTGAGCATGATCCGTCGTGGTGTTGGTGACGGCTCCAGCGCGTACGCATCCAATGATCTGCATTCTTCCGGCAATACTTCCTCTAATGCCTCTTCCACCTACGCAAAATAATTAAAATTACATTGAATTCATTTTTGACAATTAATATTACCTACAATTAAAAATTAATTACCTCTTCTTGACTAGACATTGTTGCTGTGAAAAAGGCAGCTGAAAGCGGTGATGATGCACGCGGTACTGTGTGAGCTGGCGAGTGCGCATCGTGTGACGCTGGTGGTGTTGGGTACGCCAGTCCTGGCGATGGTTCAGGTTGGTTTGAGTAACTTCCGCCTGGCGAAGCAGCCGTGTAAGCCAAGCCTGGTGAGTCACCCGTAGAATACGAGAGTCCAGGTGAATTGGCTGCATAACCCATTCCGGGCGATGGCACAGGAGATCCTCCATGACACGCTCCAAAGTCTGCTAGCGATTCTGGCAGTGGTGAATTAAGTACAGCAGCAAGGCGTCTGTTTGAAGGAAACGTAACAGGCGACCGTTCTCTGATAGATGCGGCTACAGTCGCGTAGTCTTCTAACGATGCGAGTTCTTCGAGTTGTTCGGGGGTTGTAGTAAATTGAAAAGTGTCTTCGTTTAGAGCTGGCGAAAAGTAACCATCGTCTGAATTGAAAGAGACTCCAAATAACTCTGGGCGGAAAGTGAAATCTTGTTGGTGTGGCGAATTGCCTGGGTCTGATGCTGATCGTTTAACAACCTATAAATAAAATGGCATGATTAAACAAGTTAAAAGACGAATTCACATATAAAAGTATTGGTTTTCAGGAATGTTTATACCTTAGTGTTCCCTTTTTTTAATAGTTCTATTAAAGTAGAATCTCTCTGTGCTGCACATATATTTGTTGCATGGTTTGTGGCAACTGTGACTACCGGTGGCGCTCGTGGAGAGATGAATTGTGTCGAAGTAGCCGCGGGTGAGGCAGGCGATGTCACTGAGCTACGTATGGTTGAAAGCGGTGGCGGCGCCGGTGCTACAAATCCTGAGCGGGACACCACTGTGTCCGTGCTTGTGCCTAGAGAAGTAAGAGAAATGCATTTAAGAAATTATGCAGATATACGGAAACGTTTGGTCTTTTTCTACAGTTTGCTCAATTAAGGGTACCTATAGATGGTGTAGAAGCTGCAGTGGCACCTCGACGGCTTATGATCTTCTCTTCAATGAGGGCTCGAACAGAGACTGAAGCGGTTTGTAAAGGTGGTCCTGTAGATTCCTTCTTGTCTAATTTCTTGCTGTCCGAATCCTAAAAACAGATATGCACATAAAAGTTTAGCTCTAGTAACCTATGGATGATTTGTTCAAACGTCAGATATTACTTATCCAAACCGTTAATGTTACAAAATAAGTAAGAAAGCGATTAATTGCGTCAAGCGTAATCCTTTAAGTAGTTAAGGTTTATCTGATGATTGAAGTTAACTCTTAATCTTATAAATTTTTATATAATTATGTAGGTGATATTGAATAGAGCAATTACCTTTTTAAAGTATCCGCCATGAAGTCGCATGTGTCCATTGAGAGCAGGTATGTTTTTAAACTTGCGGTGACACAGGTTGCACTCCACCGGTTTGATGTCACTCGCGCGTGCGCTGCTCGCGCCGCTCGACGCTCCGCTAGTGGTCCCGCTCCCACTTGCACCACTCCCGCTTTTCTGACTGATTTGCTGTGTCTGTGAAATTCACGATGACTTTTCAAAAGTTCAAAAGTCTTTCGAACCTATTACGTACTTCGTAATTTCAAGGTATAAACTTTCGATCTTCAGTAGCTCGTTAATATTCTGAGTTAATTAATGGATTTAGATGGACTCTGCGTAATCCGCGACGGTTTGAAGAAAATTGGTAATTATAGGTCAATCCAAAGCCGTAAATAGATCACAGAAAGTGTGACGCTGACTCTGGTTTGAACATTAACAGTGAAAAATGTTCGGCTGGGTAATATTTATTTGTGAAAACTTTTCTACAAAGCGCAACGAGAGCGCAGTGCATTTATTCATTCACGTAGAATTTTAATTAGTTGCGGATTTCCGTCGCACCGCGCGATGGTGTCCCACGCGTCGCGCGGCCACTCGTAAATTATAGCTGATAAAATGTTTTAATGTCGGAATTATTCTATTTACGTACATTAGTATTTGAGTTGGCCGTACACGCGCAATTTGAATCGTGATTATGGAGATAATTTTGCGTAAATAAAATTGCCTGGACGTTCGGCAGTATTCGCATTGTTTTTCGAACAAAAAGGAGAGCCTTAGATAACCACTCGCAAATATCTTAAATATTTAAGTAAGAGTCAATTTAAGAGGAATAAGTTTAATGGCATGACTGGCGGATCAGGGTTGATAGTGTTGGCACCTGAAACTTTTCGGCGTTAATGTCGTCTTGCAAGCAATAGTACTTGAACTATACCCCTGGCGCACTTTGGGCAGGTATATGAAGATGGCTGTTAAACGACTTATTCGCTTTAAACTCGTCTCTGGTGATAACTTATAGTGCTATCCAACTGAACATCAACTGAACGACATTTTGACGGTTGCGCGATTAACTCGAATCGCGAGTGATATGTCTCAGACGCATTTAGTAAATGAGTAGAGCGACTAGCTTAAAACTAGGTCTTTGCACAAGGGCAGACGTTGCATTGCTTAAGCAATGTAATTTTAGTATCCAATAACTAACTTTATAGAAACTGTTAGACCTTGTTTGTTTTTAGTTTTGTTATGTATGATTTTTAATATATTCGTACATTACATAGTAGATTGGTACATACCTAGGCGCCTACCTAGTTCCCATGGGGTACGCAAAGACTACGGACGCTCCACTTCTTTGCGACCTAGCTTCTTGTTATAAGTCTATGACTTTCCTAGAGTAAACATAGGGCTTCATATTTATTTTCGCCTAGCATCAGAGTATCAAAATGGTTACAATGAGAATAGACTCTTGTGCACGTTACTTGACTCTTTATTCTCGAACAATAACGACGACTGACATACTTCAAAACAAAAATGTCGTACGAGACGCTATAATTTCCGAATTAATCCATTGAGATGTCGCATAAATATAACGGAATGTCTTTTATTCGAATGGAAACGACAATTTTTGTTATTAGGGTAGACATAACAAAAATTAAAGCTGCGATAGACGATCGCAATGATTGCAGGGCTGTTCGTGTCACATGATTTTGCGTATTTAATTGTTGTTTATAAAAACAGAGAGAAGTCGAATCAATCGAATTTTTATTAAGTTTAGCGTATGCCTAATAAAAATATTTTTAAAGTTCAGTAGTATTTTTATTGTACCTACATACTACTTAGCACTCACTAGTTTCCGTGGCTTCCTCCGCGTGGTATGTCTATCAAATTATCTCATATTACTCAGGGATACTGTTGAGTTTTATTTGTAATAGAATTTTCAATATCGGTTAAGTATTTACAAAGATTACCGTAAAATATATAAATAAACAAACTAGTATTTTCGTTAACCCCTAGTTAATTATGCAAAATTATAATGAGATCCACGTTTTTAGACCGCAGATGTCTTGATGATTATCCCTTAATCTTTTGCTGGTCATGTATATATAAAATGTGACATATGAGGCAGATTGGTATGTGGGCAATGTGGCGGATTGTCAAAGTCCTGCTTTGCCATTGCATTTGATCGGTTTTTATAACAATTATTATTTTCCTTTTTATCATAAAATAGTGCTTGTATTTCTATCACATGCTTCTTAAACATACTTATAAAGAATTTAAACATACTTATAAAGAATTTAAACATACTTACATTCACGAAACTTATTTTAATTTTACACGTAACGGGAAAGCCCTTTGCCAATATTGTCTATTGGGCACGGTTTAAGTTCATGAACATATGCATTATAATAAGAAGTTTCTAATATTAGATATTGTATGAAACTTTTCTCTTTGCTCGGCATATAGCTTTATTTTACCGACATTTGCATTTGAATTAAAGCTACTGGACCAACGAGACGTGTAAAATGCTTCGTTGCATAAAGTTTAAGGATATTTTATGAAATAAAGGTATACAAACATCCGACTCGCCTGATAGTAAGTAGTTATAGTAGCCTATCGTTTACAAAACCAGAAGTAGGTATTGCAGTTCCACGGAGAACTAATTAAAGATGGATTGAATGGAATGGAATAAAGAGAGCGTGAGCCTTTGGAATTTTTGCGTGAAACGTACTAACAGTCTCACTACTACGTTGGTACTGTTGCTACTAGAGTACTTGAAAAGGCAAGTGGGTGTATGTTCTATGTAAATAGATACATATATCGTTATTATGTGTCTATATATTTAGCTACCTGTGATAAAACCGAAACCGTGAATAAATCTATTTAGGAGCTGCTGACACATTAGCTCAAAAACTGAAACTAATATGAGCTCCAACTAATGGCACAGCCCGCGTTAATGACGTCACACGCCAGGGCTGCTAAACAAAACGTTGCATTATGTCTTCATTTGTACAGATAAACGTTTTTTGTCACGTGACTAATAACGGTACAGAGGACACATGTTAAAAGTGGGTCGTGGGCGTAATTTATTTGATTTGAAGCTTTTTTCGCGGGGCAGCCCTAACGCGCCATTAGGGCAAGCTCGTTAGGTTAATGCGGGAGGTGAGAGCAGATGTTCGCTAGAGCTGTTGGAACGTTTTTGCTATACATCATCCGTACTGCAGTTGGCTCTAGTATTGTGCTTTTTTGGTTGTATCGTTTTCTTGTAGTTGTAGCAAATGGTGATTCGGGTTTTACTAACCATATTAATTTACAAAAATACATTTATATGAGCTGGAGTGGCGAAATTATTTCAGTGTTGTAGTGATACTATTTAGTATTTATCTTACTGCATGTTTATATTTTTATTTGATATAGGTATCTACATTTATATTGATCGCATTAACCATGTCAAAACTATAAACGACGAAACTCAGCATGCTATGCCTGTCAGTCAATATTATTAGATTCATCCAGTACTTGTTCTCGCTCGGAGTGGCACTTTGGATGACATGAAATTGTCCCTATGCCATCGCTTAGTTAGACCATGTAATAAGATTATGACACGCTGTGACAGACTGGTCATATCTAACGTCGGTTCAGAAGGACTTGAAGGATTTTCACAACAACACCGCGTTCGAATGGGATAGAAACAAATGAAGACATCAAAGGAGAAGAGTCATACCTAGATAAAGGCCTGAAGTATGCTGAAAGAAATGCTTATATCAGTGATGGTAAAGTTGAATAAAATTAGTTTACCATCGGTACATGCTAAGATTCTTTTTTTAATTTAAAATAAGCTATGCAATTAAGTGTAGACCCGTCTTTATTAACAAGGGCAAGTGCTATTTTACACAAAATTAAATTATAATAATATATGTCACATATAAGAACATACTAATAGACATTTATAGGTAATTGACAATTTATGTAACATAATTATTGAAATTAAACGCAATATGATCTACAATACAATTAGTACCTATTGACGATGTGTTGAATTTAATTTTAATATTAATAAAGAACAAAATATATTACTATAATATAATTAAACAGTCAAATCATACCTTGGGTTTATTGAAGGTAGGTGTTTGAAAAAGCTCTGATATCCAATTGTCCATTTCTATTCACACCACAGAAACTATGAGCTAGTTATAAAGTTAAAACACTAACAGCTGGCGAAATGATCTCAACTTAAACACAAAATACTTAGCGGTCAGTATGATGTTTATCTCACGCTCTTCGAACATAAAATGACGATACAATGGATGGGAAAGATATCGAAAAGATGACCCCTCGATGAATTTTCGACCTCGCGAATCGCGAGATAACTGGCCAATGAACAACAAAAGGAACGCACTTTGTATGAACATTCATTTGCATATACTTTATACAAATACCATCTCGATTAAAACATGCAATTTCTTGTGAGAAACAACATTTTTATTCAATTACGAACGGCTAAATAGAAAATTAAAAAGGTACGTTATTTTCGTAGCCACGTTTTTATTTTAAAATAAATAGCCTATCCCAACTGTTTCTTTAAAAATGATAGCTTGTAAAATAAAAGTTAAATACAGGCCGACTAGTTCTGATAAAAGTTTTTATTTCTTGACAGTGAGTATAAGATTAATTTTATAGAAAGTGCCTTTCTTCTCAAATAAAGTTGGATTTTATGCCAAATTTATCTTTTCTAGGATTAGTCAGTCACTTTTACGTTTTACTGAAAATACTTTCCATACTTTGCTACTCTATTAAGTATGTATTTTTACATCTGATTGTATTTATTATTTTATAAAATTGTTCTATATTACTTGTAATATTGCTGTTTTGCATACTTTATAGAATATCTGTATAACATAATTCTTAATTGAAGACGCGGAGTGTGGCAGAATAAATCATATCTATTGTTAGAGGTCGTGTGAAAAATTAAAATGCTGATTTTTGGAAGCCAACAAATAAGGGTCAAGTAAAAAGTGACGTGAAAGTCGAGGGGCGAGGCGGCCACGTGGCGCCGAGGTCGCAGGTCACTACGCGTTACGAAAGGTCAAAAGTCTTCACTTTTTAAAAATAGGGTGTCTGCTTCAAGTGGTGCGCTTTTTAATTAAAAATTTTAATTGCTCGCCTTCGTTTTTCTGGTAAAAGTGCCTTAACAGTGGTACCTAGCAATATTGCGCAAAATCTCCATTTATAGGAATAAAAAGCCTAAGTAGAAGCCGCGCTCTGTGGTTCAGCAAAACGGATAAATATTACTTGAAAATATATGTATTTCAACAAGTCAAAAAGATTTCACGCGACATTTGATCTTAAGCATTTATTGGTAAAGCATTAGGTTTATTTACGACGCCGAGCGTAAGCAATTTTATGGGACGAGAGGGATATTAGAAAATAATCCATTGCACGCGCTATTAAAGTCGATATTAGGAGATAGAGGGAGTCACGTAAGTGGTACGTTAGGTACACGTCTTCAATTATGCATCGAGACGTTTATCGGCACGGCGCGGCGGCGCGTCCCGGCCAGGCGGCCCCGGCGCACCTGCGTCCTTGCCACACTACATTATTAATGGACCGAGGAGCGGGATCGCACCGCGCCATGTCGCCCTAAAACAATGACACTGTCTTTATAAACGATCCCTTTTCTAGCTAAAACTTATGAATTATTGTTGGATTCTGCTCCTGAAGGGTTCCTACCGTTTTTAATCAATGTATGCGGAGTTTCGAGGATTATACTATGAATATGTAATGACTTGTTAACTCTGATAGTTTGTGATGTGGTAGATTGACTGCTCGGATTAACGTGTGTAAGTTGTAGATTATATCTTCACATGTATCTCCGTCAGGAAATTTTCAGTAGGAGCGCGGAGTAGATTATTACGACGCGGAACTTAAAAACACGTAGCGATACGTTTATGTAATATATATACCTGCCATTCTTTTCTCCGTATCTACTTTTTAAGTAAATACGAACTTTTTACATGATCTTGATTAAATGGAAATAAAATGATGCTCATTCTGTTTCAATATTGGCGATTGTATCTCGAGAAAGTTTGGCATATTTCTTTGCAGCGGAGGGGAAAAAATTAAAAGTCTGTGAAATATTCGAACAGATGACAGCTGAGAAAGAATCAAATTTGGAACGAAGTTCCTGCAAGTGGGTGGCTACATAGAAAGACGTAAAATTTGATAAGAGACAGCTACAAATTCTTTTGGGACGTGGCGTGAGATGAGGACACACTGCACCGTTCTTTGTGCTTTTAACTATGTGCCAGCTGTATTTGTTCAAAATCTCTTATGACACAACATGATCTCTCGAGTCTACATTGCTTTAGCCATCTGCTAAATGTATATGTTAGTTCTATCTTATTATACTAATCGATTTGATAAAATTCTATAAATATAATAATTCAATTGAAAAATTGAGTGATATAATTATCTGTTCTGTACAAATTTAAGGTGTAATCCTGTACTAGTTTTAAGTTTATAAAACAAAGCATCATTATGAATTCAAAGAATAATATGTGGCCAAAGTAAACGTTATCTAGTTTTTGAAACGTATCCTGACGAAAATAATGTGTATGCTGTAGATGTTTGATTTAGTTAAAATGACTTCATTTAATATCTTCATATACTGAAAGATATACTAAACGTTAAATGTGCAGCCTTATGTATTTTTTGTTTCATATCGTTATTTATAGAGATAAAGTACAAGATTGTAAAGTTGCTAGTAATTATGAAGTTTTTATCACATAACTCATCGGGATGTAACGTAGCTTAGCTTTTTAAACTGTAAACTTTATGGCTCTACGTGCCTTCGCTGACATCAATACATCGTCTATTAAAACTCCTCACAAGTTCAAACGAAGTAAGAAAAAGCCTCATAGGTAGTTTATTTGTTTTTTATATTTTATAACGCATAGCCGATGATAAATCAATGTTCTTTAAACGTATTAGCAGCGTGTCATATGACGCTACGCGCGCACGTAGACACGTCACAGGACAATTATAAAAACCGGAATGTTATAGACAGGAAAATAATATCTATTAAAAGGTTCGGCCTGTGACTTTACCAGTGTAAATCTTATAGGAATGGAAACCATGATAGATATATCCTATGTTTTAATATAGGACATGGTATACCCGTATGCTAAGTTTTATTCAAACTCGTTGTACCGTTTGCGTGTGATCGAGTAGCTCACTTTCCAAAGTGTTAATAAAAAAATTTTTTTATTATTAACTTTACCCTTGAATATGATAGTATTGCATGCCAGGATAAAAAGTATTCCATGTGTTAATCCAAGATATACTCTATCTGCGTAGTTTCAACTAAATCTGTTCAAAAGTTTACGCGTGATTGAATTATAAACACAACATTTTCATTAACTGTTTCATTAATACCATTAAGTAGTATCCATCTTACGATTGGTTAGCAACTGAGTTTTGGTCTATAGGATATAATGTCTGCATAACTTCATGAAACCACGAGCATGACCTAACTATGTCGAGGTTTCTTGAACTCCAATTAGTTTGTAATATTGGAATCGATTGAGAATAATGGCTATCTCGTTGGTCTGATTGCGAAAGCATAAGCATAATCACAATTGCCGATTGATAAGGCTTGGGGTTAATCATCAATTGGTATTAATACGATTAGCTGACAGAAAAGTACAACTATGTTTGGTCTTTTAAACAGGGCAGTTGACTCATCTTGAACCATGTACCTAGATAAAGAAGTACACATAGACCTCTGTCTTACTTGTGATATTTGGATTTCGCAAACATACTTATTATAAAACAATTTAGTTTTTGTTTTCTGACTACAATTAATTATTCATTTTCTAAAAGATATGATCATAAATTAAATTATAAGTAATAAAAATGTATCGCCTATGTATTCTTACTTTTATTTCTTTAGTTACTATTACGTCTTATTTTTTTACTAATTAAGAAATTTAAGGAAATTGATATTACTTCATTAGTTAATTTAGTTACTACCCCTCTGGGGAACAGGCGTGAATCTATGTATGTATTTATGTAGTTTAGTAAGCTAAATAAACAATAAGAAATGCAATTAATATCAATTCAATAAGCGGTCGCAAAAGGAGCACAAAGTATTTGCCAAGTAAGTGACACAGTTCCAGGTGTGTTCCCAACTCAGTGGCGAGGTGTGAAAGTTGGCGCCGGTCCGTGGAGACGGCAAATGCAATTTGTGGTCCGCGTCAAAAATTGCAGCGAGCGTCGTCGCGCGTCGTTGCCGTGCCGCACCCGTACAATCTTCACTATTCACCGTCGCCCAGCGGGACAACTAAACATGTATTGACTACTATTGACCACCCCAAAAATTGCTTTCTATTGAAAATTCCTCCGCATTTTCAACGGAAAATGAGTTCTTGCATGAAAGCTATGGCATGTTAGTAATCTCATTTCAAAATAAGATACGTTATGTTATGTTCGGCACTACTTTTAATGTTTATTTCTTGATATTCCGGTGCAATTTATCGCGTGTAGGGTCGTAAAGCGTGTGTTAGGTTAGATTCTAGGATTAATAATGCATGTCAGCAGCTGCTAAGGCTTCGAGGAGCATTAACACACTCGTAAAGGAAACTTCCCAGCGCCACTTCGGTTTTATAAGCCTAAAACCTACTCGCCTATTCCGACACATTTTATTCATATAAGATGATTTTTTAATTCATGTTTCTGTACTTCGATTGCAAGAGTTTGTTGTTTTAATATATATAACGTGAATAAATCAATTTAGGAGTTGATAAGATTTAGGTTGCACTAAAAGACACAAATTTTATGTCACATCTTTCAATATACCTACTATACAAGATAATAATATTGTCAATAATTTAAATATACAATTCATTTAGTGTAATTTATCGTTTGATACAAGATATGTAAAGCCGCGAGAAAGCTTACGTGGAAGCTATTTTTCAAGGATATAGTAAAGCTGTTTTATCTAGCAGTAATACATTTATCTAGGCTATAAAACCACAAATGAGTAGCTAGAATTATATTATCACCATCATGCTTTAGGTCCCACGTAATAAGCTAGTTAATTGCCGTCTCCAGAATTGACGTTACAGATTATGTGCTTCTAATGAGATGGAATTTTCTATCGAATAGACCAGCTGTACTTTGCACGATCCTCGAATCGCGCGCCGAATTCAGTTGCAAACATTGTGCTTCGACACCAATCAGACTGTCCTACAACTATTTGCTGTTGAGCCTCAGAAGTAAATTATAAAGTACCTACTAATTAATACAGCCAGTATATGTAGGTGTGACAATAATAAACGGTACACAGAAATTAGGGCTGTCACGAGTTCAACAGCTGCATACTGAAATTTTAATCACTAAAGCGCTACACTATTGAACTGGAAGTAAAGTGTTGAAGTTATCGCTATTCAAACTTAATACACGTTTGATGCAACTTTAAGTTCACTTTCAATGGGGATTATGAATAATATTATCCTTTATAATACAATAAAATGATTAAAATGATTGAAATAATAGCGTAATAGCGTTTATAAGCCACTAGGATTTTTGTCAGCATTTGCAAAGGTATCTCGTATGAGAGTACACCAAAAATACATCGTCAGCAAACAGAATCTTAGTTCAAATTTATTTCACTTTATAACTATGAAGACATAGGCTCTACATACTGCTTAATTACAGTTATATTTTGCTCAATGCTACGGTCCCGTGACTCCTATGTAGACACACATTTCTAGAGTAAGTTCTGCCATTGAAAATTATCTCACAAAAAGCTTTTCCTAAGCCGGGTATCGAACAATCATAATAGTGACAAACATAAAAAAAAGCTATGGCATGGGAGCAATGAGGAAGACCATAAGTCAACCGAAATTAACACAGATCTTAGCTGCTTTTATTAGTACGCACATCTTTTCGACTCAATTACCTGTGGCCAGTGAAAAAATACACATCAGCTCATTTAAAACAAAAGCAAACCCAATGGAATAATTAAGCAGCTTTGATTGCATTGAAATTACGTGCAAATGGTTTTAATTTTAGATTGGCTGTTTACACGGACCGGGCCCTGTATTAATAAAGTTTATAACCGACACGACTTCTCTTTGTCACCTTACAATAGAATGCAATATATATATATATAATGAGATAGTTGTTCTAAAGAAAAAGTCTTTAAAAGATTTTAAATCTGTTGCCTTAATGAAATAGCTGTGATCTTTTAATTACGTTGAGAGTAATACATTATTTAATAGCTGCCCGGCTGTTTCATTACGTACAACCACTTAGTGTTATCCGTTTGAAATAGGATGGTATGTCGTGTGAGGAACATTCAAGAGGATGGGTGTCGTTTCCAGTGAGTCACATAACTTGCCTAATTAAACGTATGTAAGAAGATTTTATTGTAATAAATATTATACGGTTAGAGTAGATTAGGTTAAGAAAGGTAAAACGTTTTATTTATTTAGGATCGTATGAGTTGTAATACGTTTCAAACCACTACTACCTCGCGAATTTAAAATATTTTTTTGTGGTTTTAAGTTATCAATTAGCCAGAAATCACAATGAAAAAAGCATTGTGTCTGAGCCCCAAGGTTCGAGCGTAGGCTGAGAGATTACGAATATCTTTTAAAAATCATTTTATCGTTTGTCGCATTATAAGTACTTGTAATAAATAATTTAATTATACTTACAGTATTCGTTATGTTAACATTATAATTTAATTATACTTACAGTATTCGTTATGTTAACCTAGAGCAGTTAGCTTATATTTTTGCCAAGTTATTCGTAGAATTAATCGATAAAGATGATCACAATAATGTCTGAACAAATTTTCTGTTGTGGCTAATCTTAACGGAGACTGGTTATTTGAAAGTAATGGAGATGGTATGATTGTATATTGCACAATGTGTCTTTATTCTTTGATTCTCGTACTCCGAAGGGATGGCATTCTAAGAGACTGTGGTACGATCAGACACAAGACCAACGGCCTTAGGTGCTTTCAAAGTTACGAGGAGGAATAATTTGCTGCCGAACTCAGAGCTGCTTCAGAGACTTTTATGACAGGAAAGCCATTTCTTTTTTGTTGGCCATTATATTATCATGTTGTTAAAGAAAACGTAATATTTTTGTATAGGTATGATCATGTTTCGATTAAACGTTGCAGACGATAGCTTTGTACACGAAAACTGTACTCGACATGTCCGATCCAAAGTTAACAATTACGTCAGAGTATAGAGAGATAGTATAATTACAGCTGACAGATTAAACCGATTCTCCGCATCTCCCACCTCAGGCAATATCAAGCGCCAACGTACTGACACACGACCCATTGTTATTAGTACCTATCAAATCCAGACGTGAAATTCGAGAGACCAGCCGCACACCATGGATATGCCTAAACCTATCAATTGAACACAATTTATCAAATTAAGTCCTTATTGTAATGGCGTGAGGATTGAAACTCAATTGTTTCTTTAAAATTAAAAAGGTGTACTGCAGTGTTAAGCCGCCGCGGTCGAGTTACAGTTAAAACCGCTATTACGTACGGCGGAAAATCGTGGGTAAAAAAGAAACAAAGAAATTAATTGGAGGTAAAATTAATGTATCTATTACGTTCATTCGAGGAGGGTTAATTAATTGTACTCGAATTAAATCATATGTTGTTCTATGACTAATTACTAAAGCTCTTACTACTTTAACAGGTACATATTTTAGCTAAATGCAATGATTTCTATTTTCCAATCAACCTGTGATTATATCGACAAAAACCGTACATTTTACGTAGTGCACTGAATATCATAATCGCACGTAATACTGGCTCCGAAAAACATTTTTCAAAGCTTCTATTTCAATTATTCCGTAGCGGCGAATTACGCGAACTTAAAAAACGAAAACCAAACTGCGTAGCAATCATACATACATACATAGCGATGGATACTCAATACTTAAAATATAAAGCGGTTAATAGTAAAGAGCGCGGCTCAGCAATGTTGTTCGAATATAACTGCGGGCATGTAATTATGTCCCAGTATTTGTGTCCGCCTTTATTACTTCCTGCAGGTGACGGCAAATCAGGGGTCTGATCAAAGTGAGTGCTTTTAATAAACCTGCCGGACGCATACCTGATGTCTATTTAATATTGAACCCCTACTGTCAGCAGTCAAACACAAAATTTAATGCCTGCTTTACTTATAATACCCGCGTGAAGGTTCATTTTAGTCTGGTCGCCACCCGGCTCGCGTATCGCCTCGTTTAGTTCAGTTTTAATTTGGTGTTGTTATATTGTGGGAGTTTGGTATTTAATAATTTGATGTCGGATGACTCTGGAGTGGCATATTTGCGTGTAAATGGTAAAATTTGTGCTTTAATTATATGAAAACCCAATGTTATGTAGTGGCGAGCGATGCGCTATGCTTTGTATTGCATTTTGGGGATTATTAAAATGATTGTTCCAGTAGAAAGTATACTAATGAAATACTCTAATTTTAAGCTTATTTTATTTGCTTATTGTTTTGGAATATTTGCTTTTTCAAAGATATTTTACAACTGTTTTCAATACAACAAATATATGCTCAATGAACTTGATGAATACGGCCGGCGCGCCCAGATTTCTATTCAATAGACATGTCGCATAAAAACTTCCAATACTAAGGGGTTTACAAGAATAAATAAGCCTCTAAACCTATTATTTAATAATATCACTGCAGTTTTATTCTCATTGGAAAGTTCCCAAACTAATTCTGGTTCATTCAAATAGGGTTGCAATGCAGTGCGAAATGTTATAGAATCTAGTAGCCATGAAACTGGTTCTGCGAATTGAACTAGAATCCCTTCGAATTAATGCGTCTATGGGGCGAGACGAGAACAGGCGGGAACAAGCGAGAACAGGTGGAGGCAATGTGGGACGGTATTCGCAAGCGGACCTCTAACCACGAGAACGTAAAGCGACATACCACCTTAATATTTGATATTTATTTTTATATGCTAAATAAATAGTCTAGCTTTTAATGTAGGTATAATGTTATTTTGATCGAAATAATGCTGGTATCGTTAAAATAGATTTTGATATTTGTGGATATGCACAACGCTGAATTCTATGATAACAATTATATCGTTTAGGTATAATGTATAACCTTATAAAAGTGTAAATATGGTTCTTAATAATTTCTAATAAGTAAATACGTCAATTCTAATTAGGAAATTAAATAATAAATGTGATGCCGTACAATATTAACTTAGTAACATTATAAAAGAGATAAACCATTATTTCTCTCATCTCCATTCGACGTTTGATATCGCGAGTGTTTCGTGGTAGAGGGTCGGTCCGCGACCGCACCTGAATTATTAAACCGTTACAAAGGCTGATGAATGGCCGATTTAATTCACAGGACGTTTCGCACTGGACCGATCCGCGACCTATCGCCATTTACATAAGAATCCAAAGCGCCCTCTTTCCCACGATCTACTTACATTGTTTTCTCTACTAGAATTACACACTAGCATTAATAATTCACCTCCAGTAATAATAGTCAATTATGTTCAAGTTGTGGAGTTGTTGGCAGACTTAATTATTGCAACCGAATAGCTTAAGAGTGCTCTTGTTCTGTGAACTTTGAAAACGTTTGCGTTTGTTTACTAATCCGCTGTTTTGTTAAAGGAAAAATGTGTTTTGAAGGCGTTATTATGACGGACGTTTTCGTTGAATAATATATAATGTAATTTGCTCTACGTAAGTACGATGGGTTTTTGATGTTGACGAGCGAAATCCGGTAATATTGTGTTGTTTGAGTACTTGTATTTATATCGAGTTTATTACAAAGAATATTTTAATTGTTTATTTTAGTCTGAATGATTATTGGATATTAAGAAATATACATGAATTAATTTGAATGATTAATAAAGATACGATTACCAATGTTACTTGGAGGTAAAAATCTTACAAATTTTCGAAAGCCAATTTCATATACAAGCACTCTATCAATGGTACTTTCATACCTGTAGCATACCACCACTGAAGATTAATATCTACGATAACAAAAATATTTGTCTCATATTTGTCGAACATCTACCTTACTACCATTTAGTATAATTACGGGATAGTTTCATAAACAATAGGTACAGCTACGCCATCGGTACAGTTTATGACTAACGATTTAAGTTTGACCTTAACATATATGTAAGTGGTTTATGCCGACGGAGCACATTGTACATAAGCATAATATGTAGCGCATACGTGTATACGTAGATAAATGTACGCGGTCCTTACTTAACGATATACAATCTACAACGAGGCTGAATTGTTCTAAAGTCCAACATGTTACGATTTAGTGCTGCGTCGTCTACGAAACTCCGTAGGAGTTTGCGGTCGGCTACGTACCGTAGCACTGTTGGTATTGTTACAATCTACGTCGTAGCATGTTTTGTTTGAGTGCAGATGTGTAATTGTTAGCACGTGAGTTACGATAAATATTATATGGAAATTATGATTGTACTTAGGGAATAGAGAATTGTGTTTATGCAATGCGATAAATGGTATATATTACATTTTACAGCGACTAACGGAATGTACGACTCATAGTTTAAGGTGCCTTATGTAATATACCTTACTAATCGTCTTGTATAACAATCCTTATTTAGTATATACTAAGAACTGCTCTTCATTATTTTAGTGACAGTAACCAGAGAAGTTAAAACTTTTCAACTTATTCTTTGAAGTTTATTGTTTGTGGTTAATATACAGCTGTTCTTTCTGAAGCAATATTAACAGTATGGTCACCATAACAATAATAAATAAATATTACCGAGCTACCGGAGCAGACCGTAAACGTGGGTAAAACCGCAGGGAATAGCTAGTATTCGTTACATAAATATACATTGTCGCCAGTTTGGTTTCACTACTTTACGCCTTTTTATAGAGTTTTCTGATTACAAAGTGATGCGTCTGAAGCCAGGATGACCCGTCGCACAGGTCATAGATATGACAGATGATACCTCTACAGCGATGATTACTTACCGTGGAAGACTTGGGTTTGGCAGTGCTGGTCTTAGTCTTGGGTCTTGCGGGGGGAGTGGGAGGCGCGGGCGGGGTGCCCGGTGGGCTCGAGTCAGTGCTCGACGGAGTGACGCTAGACTTCTCCGACCCTGGATTGCTCGACTGCAACATGCCGAACAAGTTTTAATTGTGATTGCTGTTAGCTCTTGATTACATATAGATTGTGTTGCAAGCACGTTGCTGTTTTGTGTTATGTGGGTATTCAATGTGTTGTTTTGTGTGCTGTTCGCGGTACATAGTTACAAGTAATTTACAGAGATTTCTTAATGTAATTTCTTGACGAAGTTTGGTTATGACACAGCGATGCCCTCTTTGAATTATTATTTAGTTAAGTCAATCCATTTTAGATATGATAAATAGCGTATGGCGTAGTGGTTAGTGTAACCGACTTCCACGCATGAGGTCGCGGGTTCGATTCCCGCACAAGTCAAACATTTGTGTGCATGAACATAGATGTTTATCTTGGTCTGGGTGTTTCTATGTATAATATGTAAGTATTTACAAAAAAAAAGTATGTGTCTATGTTCATCCATTGTCTAGTACTCATAGCATAAGCTCTGCATAGTTTGGGCTAGATGGTGTTGTGTGTATGTGATAGAATATTATATTATAATGTACAACTTCACGAGGGATAGAAAATTGGCATAACCTACATTCACGCGAGCTAAGCCGAGGGCAAAATCTAGTATTCTATAATGAAATAAAAAATACGAAATTTATTTGTAACATACAAACATATAAAATGTCATAAATACGTTAAATATATTTTTTATTGAAACCTTTAATGGCGGGAAATGAAAAGAGACACAACGTGGATTTCAGCCTAATTGGTTAATTAATAAGGGCGGGTGTGGGGTGGGTTTTACATGGCCGAACAGCTGGAAGGACGCCAGACGTTTAAATATAAAAAGCTAGATTAATGACGCTACCTAGCTTCTAGCTATGAACTAGCTGTGACGTCACACTATCGGATTACCAGTATTTGTACGTTGTACGCCTCGTGATTTATAGATGTAAGAGTATGTATGTTGAAAACTTAATTGGTGAACAAGTAAAACGTGTTTATTTTGGTTGTAGAAGCTTTGTTACATAATGGTAGAGTATTTTCTATGTGAATAAAAGTAATTCATATAATATTTGAGATTACAAGATGAAGTTGTAGACAAGTTGCCGGCTTATAGCAAGCATTTATTATAGCATTTCTCGCTCTAGCTATACTTCCTGAACGATTATTAAATCAATAAGACTCTAAACCTATTCGTGGCTCTGAACCTTCGATGTTTTGGTTCAGTATAGTGACCACGTGACTACTTAAATAAGCGACTGTGCAAATGTCAAATTGGGTTTCTCCATAACTGCTCTGAATGGTCAAATGACTTTCTCTGAAGATACCTATCAGAAGAGTTCCGTTCAAAATTCTTTATACTTTACATATTGCTTGAATCACTTAATATCCAGAAAGATAAAGAAAGTAAGGCAGTATACTCACGTCTGACTGTGGTGGGTGCGTGCGAGGCGGCGAGGGCGGTGACGTCACTCGGTGAGAGTTCACGTCGGTGCTCGTGCCGCTAGTGGTGGCGCTACTGCTTGAGGACGTGGGAGTACCTAGGCAGAAGACAATCAACTTTAAAAAGATGCTAAAAGTAAAGAATATTTTTCACAAAGCTTTTGATTTAAAACCAGCTGCTACAATGCTCGCGACTATATTTGATTTTTTGAAAAATATAGCGTCCCTAGTTCGCCCTCTGGCGTTCGCATGCTTAAACATACGAGCGCATCTAGACGTCATGCTTTCATCGTTATGCCTCCATATGGTTAAGCTGGCAGGTTAAATTGAGTCGAAACTATCTCAATAGGCTTACAATCGGTCTATTTGTGATTGTAAACACCCAGATTGCGATATTTTCGTGTTTATATAACACTAATATTTGATGATTTTCGAATAATATTAATAATAGCTTTCAATAGTAATTAGAATTGGATTCTTAGTGTTCTCGTACTAAAGAAAAAAAAAGTTGTTGTTTCTATTTATTTTAGATATTTAGATAAGAGAAGAAAAGACTTAGTCTGTATAAAGTCTCAAACCAGACACGCATTTGTCAATAAATTCTACGTATTTTTAGGACCATATTTATATAACAAGTTAAATAAAATATTAAATATATACAATGTTAGTTATAAAAAATGTAGTATCATGGTAATGGAATACCTAGGAAAATTAAATTATACGGACACAGAAAAACTGATAGAAGTCTTAAAATTATATTGATATTAATTTTAAAATTGTACATTACTTCCTGAACACCATTAATTGTAGATGTACTTTCGACTGTAAATATGTGTATTAATTATGCGCTAGTATAAAATAACATTGTCAAGTGATGTCCTGAAACACAGGTTTATCCTAGTTCAGGCAGGCTTAAACATAATCTTTTGAACTTCATTTATTTTGTATACACTATAAATTAACATAGTTTAAGAATTAATTTTAATTTAAGTTTAAATTATTTAACAATGATGTAATATGTATGATATAGTGTAAGGATGTATTTTATTTTTTCTGTCAATAAATAAATAATATATATTATTATTATTGTTTTCGAAAACGATGAAAATAATCGTACGAAATGCATGAAAAAACATGCCGATTGATTTTTCATATATTTTGGTTAGGTCATAGAATTGTCATTGCTAGAGGTAGAATCTATAGAATCATCTGTCGAGAATTTATTCATAACGTTCTTCATAATGGTGAGTAATTATAACTAATACTATTACCTTGATGAATTCGCGTATATATGAGTCCCCTATTCTATCTATTAAGTACGATATTGCTATTGACCTACTGCCATATTATAAATCTTCCCACCGTACTAGCTGGCATAGATGTTTATTCTTACAAGAAAAGATCGCAACACTAGAGCTTATGAATATTATGAATATTAAACTGATATTAATCGTGGCAGAGGTCATTTATATTCGCCCCGGGTTTTAAACTAGTTATGGCTATACAACTTTATATGTATGTATGTAGATATTTGGCTAGTATCGGATATTAAATAAACTTTGTACTTTTTCCTGCATGTATTTTAATATTGTTATAAAATTGTTGAATATGAATTTTTAACTCGTATTGCATTATGATATTGCGAGCGATTGTTATGGGTGATTGAATTGACTAGTGTAGAATAAAGGTATTATTAATTTATTGTGTCATTCAATATATGGAAGTATTTTTAGAACATTCCATATTGTTTTATAGAATCAAAATAATTAGAATTTTATATAGCCTATATCTAATAAAAAGAAAATGGTAAAATTATTTCGTTATACATATCGTGTTTGTTTATTTCATCATTTTATTAACTATACACTAAAGTACTACCATTTATTTCAAACTTAAGAAATAATTAAGTTTTCGGACTAATTATTTTCCTTTCAAACGAGAAAGTAAATATCGCTTCGACTTATCATTTTTGATAAGTCTTTTATATTTATTTCTGAGGTGAC
This sequence comes from Catocala sponsa, assembly GCA_963564715.1. NCBI lineage: Eukaryota > Metazoa > Arthropoda > Insecta > Lepidoptera > Erebidae > Catocala > Catocala sponsa. The sequence continues at coordinate 8,444,668 of OY751345.1, read as the reverse complement.
ATGTATTATTCTTATATAATTAAGTTATCTTGTTCAAAAGAAACTCGTTTTATTTTTATTATCTTTTCAATGTGAACAAAGGCAAAACAAATTCATTACGTTATATTTACCACATTTATTCATAGCCTATATTGAACGAAAAGAAGTCAATAAAATGATTACAAATGATCTACATGTACTTGTTATATTATCCTATCTAGCGTGACCCAAAAACCCTGTTCAGAAACTAATCAGGAATTCAAGGAACAGGATTAAACAAATTGAAGAGCCTACTGTGCGGGGATCGATTAAAAATTGGTATTCCCCAGGATTATTACCGACCCTTCCCAGATTTACGATTTCCCTCTTATGTAATGGAGAAATTGGCAGATGTATATTATCAATAACTTATTTTAATACGGGTTTTATTAAAATGTTTAAGATAAAAATTTATATATTGCTCTAATTTATGAACGGTACGTTGTCTTTATTTATATTAGACTCTTGTTCTTGTCTTATGACAATAAAAACTTGATGTTATGATGTCATAATGAAGACAAAAATTAGCCTGTAGCTACTACAAGAGCAAAACGCCAATCATTAAATTTTTGGGTCATTTGATTTATATAACTGATTTGTTTTTAATTTTATAACTTGAGAATAGTTCTCTCAATAATGTATTCAATGAGTTAACATCGCTCAGTCTCATAATGTGATCAAATCGAAAATCGAAGTGGAAATTCGGCGTCTGGAATCGTGTCATACTTGACATGTAGAATCAATCAAGTGTATAAGGAATAGTAGGTATACATACTCTAGACGAATACTAGACGATAACAGTGAACACCTTATTCTTAAAGACAACTCTGTGTTCTTTCTTACAACTCCAAACTATCTCTATATAATATTGCATCAAAATCTGTTTAGTTGTGTAGTAACTAAACAAACACAGAGTTACTATCGCATTTATATTAGTATGAGTAAGTACCATTGAAGATGCTAAGTTAGTTAGGTTTTGCTACAGCCATTTGGCACATTGCAGCATTACTTAAAACATGTTCGTGTATAAGTTGCAAGTTGTTACCATTGTCCGGCGGCGGCGGTTGGTGGTGGTTTTCGGTGTGTCGCCGCAAGGAACGAGCGTCGCAGTATGACTTGCCGCAGCCATCTGCTTTGCATTCGTACGGCTTCTTGTTGCGGTGGGTTAGCATGTGACCGTTGCTGCAACAAATGATACATCACTGTTATTAGACTTAATACATTCACGTATATTTTATTGAGCACATTTGGAACATTGCGCGTTAGATTCTTGACCAATTCATTTGCAATATATGGACGGCTTATTGGAAAAGTATAACATTGTCAATTTACATTGCGTGTTGTCGCCGTGATTTCTAGGCTATACTAACATTTGTGTAGGCTATTAAAATTAGTCCTGGATCTGGTGTGTATATCTATTGTAGCTGCGTCTTTACATGTTTGTAAAACTTTATGTCATACAACGATTAGGTATATGAGAAAATCATGCCTTTATCTTAGTTTTAATATTTTATTTCTCTAATGGATAGGGTGTATTTTAGGCCTAGTTGGGGTACTCTAAACTTACGACCGCGCATGATAAAGAATATGGTTAAAGTGAATGAAGCAAGACAAATATGCTTTAAGGGAACAGGCATGAGCCTGAGGTGAATATGTAAGCAAAAAGGATAATTGTAACTTACATAAATTCATTTTAAAATCTTATTGGAAGTATTCTTATTTTATCAGTCCAGAAAGCCAGAGTTCTATTATTAAATTTTAAAAAGATTAATGTACGAAGTTTGGCCTGCTATTTCATCGTAATTTTTGTATATAAGCTTTAGGTACAAAGAGCTTCGTAGTCGACGTTAATAAAATAACATCTTGACTTACAATATTTAATGGGTGCATGAACACCTCTCTGCAGATTGTTTCACATAGACAGCGTGAATTTAGTGTTCGGGACAAAATTGGTCGTGTCTGTTATTGGATAAAATCGCAAGTTAGACTTTCCAATTTCCGTTGGGCCCTTCCAATTATACTATTTAGGATATAGGACGGGAAAAGGCACAGAAAGGTGTTCGAAGTAAATTAATAAAGGTCCGTTAAGATATCTACACCAGGTTTATGTAGATAACTTAATTTTTATATAGAATCGTGGCATATAATGTACTTAACCTAGTTAGAATAATGATTACCATGCAAGTGTAAAATTGTATAAGTGCAACCTAAAAAGGTCGTAATTAGTAAGGTATAGCGAACGATATAAATATATTTTAAGAGTCTAATATTATGTTAATTCTGTTACAGAAAAATGAATTTAACTATAAATAATTTGTCATATTATTATACTTTGGATTAAAGTACTATTCTTTTTTGTAAATATATTTTAGATTTTAAATTTAACCTATTTGTTTAATACATGTACTTTAACAAATTTATTTCTAGTTTCTCTAGAAATACTAGTTGAGGATGCCTTGTAAGTTCGCCTATACACAGTTGGAGTCAAGTTAAAAATACAAAATGTTACTGTGTTAGATGTGGCTTCTAAGTACATTATAAGTTTGCTATGTGAACAAAACCGCGTTTGACAGCATGTGTGATAAATGTCAGACCTCATAAAATTTGTGCTCCAACATATTTGGCTAACTAGTTCGCAACGAGTATGGCTAAGTTTGTTTACTCAATACATTGCGTTGACTCTCGTTCATTAATATGCATGTGGCTTAAGTTGAAGCGATTAAACCAACACCTTGCTCCTCGGTCGACATATCAGCTCCGAGTTGACTAACTGCTTTCATCCCCGAACTAGCGAGATTTGTGTACAAACCGACTTAAGTTGACCGATGTTCCATGTCGCAATATGTGTACACGCACACATTGATGTGGCTCGTCTGATTGGTCGATGCTGTTTGTGGATTAGTTGCGGTGCGGTTTAGCTGGTGTTCTTTTGTGAGGGTACGACGGTTATGTTAAATAACTGTCGTATAGTGTATTATAATAGTTGTCTTTGGCTAAATGTTCTCTTCTATGATTCACGCCATTACGGCTAACTACGGCCCATGTCGGACGTAGTTTCGATGGGCCTTATCATATTACTTATGAAATGTAGTTTTATCTTCCAGCTTTATTTGGCACAGTTTCCTTATTTGTTCCCAACAATGAACGCTACGCTAATTTAAATTAGTTTTAATCCGATTTAGCACGTTCTATATCGCGTGATTGGTAAATGTATATTTAAAAAGCGTTTGAATAAATCTGTTGAGTAAAAGGGTATTGGGTATTAATTAAGTTGCTAAATGATTTATTGTTTGCATTGTATTTGTATTTTCCAAGAGGAGATATTGGTGTATTTTTTATACATGTATCGAATTGCATTAGCGTTTAAACAAAATCCTTTAATAAATCCAGTACTTTGTAATAGTTCCTGTACCGCAGTAGGATCACTCTGACTCGGATCATGCAAATACTTGGTAGAGAAAAGATTTCTGTTCCACTGCGTCATACGAGCAGTGAAACATATTCACAGTAAAATGTACGGCAGCATTGACCATTTAACGGATCGTTCACATAGACACAACGCACGCACAAATCGACGTGACTTGCTACACGTATTACTCTTTTGTATAAATGCGACGGACATTGCCTCCGAGCTGACTATGAACTTTATGTCAGCAGACTTTTTGTCTTAAGCGTGCGTTGTAGCATAGGATTCCATATGTTCTATTATGCTGGTTTACCGCTGTCTGCCATCTATAAAACGCCTTTTCGGTGTAGCATAATAACATTGCAATATTTACCAGGCTAAAAGTTCTAGGTTTGTTAAAAAAAAACACGCATATTGTCACGGCATATGGTCACACCCCGGGACTTGTCACGGGGATGTACGATACTTATATGTGTTGTATCATAGTTCAAAAGATTACTTACAGATGATCTTGCCTCTTGAACGCCTTGGCACATGTGATGCACACATACTTGCGTTCATCGCTGTGTGTGAGTTTGTGCTTGGCCAGCGCCGACGCGTTGCCGAAGATCTTGTTGCATACCTATAACAAAAAGGAAGAATATTAGTTTCAGTACACCAAGCGTAAATTTGTGATCATGTAAAGATGTTTTTGTATTCTTGAATCTCTTATTTCAATTAGGTATACTACTAGATCCCTAACGTATAGTTTGACGAAACGAAGTTCTCAGCGATATCCATGTTATACTAAGATCATTGTTATAATATCCTCTAGAAAATTTGTCTTTCTCCTAACTCAAGTGGAGTTAGGAGAAAGACAAATTTTCTAATAATAATTTATAATTGCTGAGTAAACATTTTCTAGTGGCATTTTTGATGAAGTAATCAAAATGTATGGCAAGAACCGCCGACGATCAAACATGTCGACAACCAACAAGACCTATAAAACGCGGTTTCTTTCTGCGGCATTCGTCCATGCTCGCGATAAACGCACTACGTTTGTCACGCCTGCATCGCTGAAGGTAGCTTTTATTGCGCCATCCTACTGAGTCGTAACGGCACACCTGCGGTGTTATTGTGTCTACACAAAAGGTTTTTAATTATGTCTATCTTTAATTATGTTTATCATTTTATGTGCAAAAACTATATGGAGAAACCCTGTATTATTCGAATAATGCTGCGTTAAAAATATTTGCAAACTATTCACGCTATAAACAAGGATACTTCATACGAATATTGAGTAGATAAATTATTTTTTAATATGCGTTTGACGCATTGCGTCTCTCGGTGCGATAGCTGCTACGTTCAACGTAGAAATTATAGCGTAGTAATTGCTTTATTATGTTATAACATAGGTCGCGGCAATCGCAATGCGTTTATTGCATCGAGTGTCGCATAAATGGACCGCGGGCTTAATCTGTCAAGTCTTGGACATACTTTGATTGCACGGATGGCGTAGTCGTTTAAATGGTCGCCTCGCTACTGCCACTTCAACGAGTGTTGTGGGTTCGAATCTCACACGGGACAAAAAATTGTGTGATCCACAAATGGTTGCTCCGAGTCTGCGTGTTCTTTGTGTCCATTGTTTGAATGTTTATCAACGACGCACGAATTATTCCTAGAATCGGACCTGTCTTTTAAAAAACAAAGAGGGAAAAAGAGATAATTAAAAAGTGCTCAATCTGTCTTAGAATACGAGATATAATTATAAATCTATTGTGATTGGCCACTGGTGTTCCACTGCGACTTACTAGGTTAAAACTCATAGCACATCTTTAGTTACGTGTTCTAATGCTTTATAATACTAATACACGATATAACGATATAATAATTTATTGATGTGTTAAAAATAGATGTGGTAAATGTCTTTATGGTATTTATAAAACAATAGATCCCTTTAACCTTCACATTAGTTTGAAAGAATATAGATATTCTTTCAAACTAAAGTATTTTCAATACAACATATTAGAATTATATATAATTAGCTGTCCCCCGCTGCTTCACTCGCGTTTAGGATTATTTCGCTTCTGAGGCTCGTACCGAGATCTTATATAGAAATTGAGCTATCAAAAGCAAAACGAATTAATCAAATCCGACTAGTAGTTCCAAAGTTTAGCGCGTTCATACAAAAACAGACAAACACTTCAGCATTATTATATTATACTAGCTGACCCGCGCAACTTCGTCTGCTTCACATAAGAGAATTTTACCCGTTTTTGCAATATTTTACATTGTTGCTCCGCTCCTATTGGATAGCGTGATGTTATATAGCCTATAGCATTCCTCGATAAATGTTCTATCTAACACTAAAAAAGTGTTGCTATTTGAACTAGAAGTTCCTGAGATTAGCGCGTTCAACCAAATAAACAAACAAACTCTCCAGCTTTATAATATTAGTGTAGATAAGTAGGTACTAGCGACCCGCTCCAGCTTCGCATGGGTAGTACAAAACCTAACAATTCAATCTGTCTGTCAAACCGCAGGAAAATCCGTTCATTAATTTTTGAGTTTATCGCGAACAGACAGACGGACGCGGTGGGCGACTTTGTTTACTAATACATACATACATAGATTCACGCCTGTTTCCCAGAGGGGTAGTCAGAGACTACGAGTTTCCATTTGCTACGATCCTGACACACTTCTCTGGCTTCATTTACTTTCATCACATTCCTCATACATTGTTTAATAATATATAGTTATTATCGATATACCTCTGTCTAAACTTTAGAAGGGATAGAGGCGTTATGTTATTCGAGATAGAAGAGATAATTATATGTTAGTGTATATTACACCTATGTGAGTTCGTGTGGGCGTATTATTAGGCGCTAATATTCCTGAGCCATTGTTCTAAGTAAGGTGCCTCATTAAGGGGTTAGCTTACATAGCAGTTAATTAGGTTTTACATATAGTTACATACCTATTATGCTAATATTAATTGTAAGGTTGTTTCATGTTTTGACCGAATTGTACTACTAGAACCTTCACTAAACGTGAGAAGACAAGAACTAGCTTACAAATCTGCCGTCTGCTAATGAAAAAACCGCTTAGTGCTATGAGAACTCATACCACTTACCGGATTTTTAGTTACCAGACGGCAGAAATGTTTGTATGTCTACAAGATATATGTCAGGTAAGTAAAATATCTCCTTATTAAAATGCCGCTAAATTATATGAGGACTCATACCACTTAGCGGCTTTTTAGTTATCGGACGACAGAAATGTTTTTATGTCTACAAGATATATGTCAGGTAAGTAAAAGATGTCCATATAAAAAAGCCGCTAAGTGATATGAGGAGTCATACCACTTAGCGGCTTTTTAGTTATCGGACGACAGAAATTTTTTGTATGTCTACAAGAACATAATATATGAACATTTCTCCAAATCGCAAACAGTTTATTTTGACCGGACACCCAATCCTCGTGGTAAAAATAACCACTAAAGCAAAAATTATCACTAAGGCAATCCGTCACTTATGTGATAACATAACTAATAAAGAAAAAAAGATAACATTTCAATATCCGTCGTCGCATTCACTTAGCTTAAATATAACATTATTGTGTTTGACTACAAATACTTTTGAATGTAGGTTAAGTTACTTTGCGTAAAACTATAGATATTTATTTTAATTTTATAGATTTTTATATTTACGAGAAGCGGTCATGGCAGTGCAGATACTTTAAATATGCTAATTAGAATCAATTATTAGGCGTACCTACCTATGTACTAGCGTCTAAACCCAAATGGATAGTAGTTAGACTTTTTTACAATCTGTTTGTCTGTGTACCCGCATCATGCAAAAACTACTGAGCGGATATTGATACTGTTTTCACAGAACTTGGAGATCAAATTGAACGGTAGATACTGTGCATGATGTGATCCACACGTAGTTGACGCGGACGAAGTTGCAGTCAAATGCTAGTTATTCGAGTTAAAAGGTTTTATCCAAAGAATATTTTGCAAGAAATATAATAAGCTTTAGGGCTTACGCAAGCCCACGTGTCTCCGTTTGTCATGTAAAACGTCTACGAGTATCAAGATAATGACGTCTGTTCATATAAACAGAACTAACATCAAAATAAGGGACCGCCTCTGGCGAAACAGTAAGCTGTAGTTAATATAATAATTATATTAAATTGAAGCGCCTACATTCAGCTACAATGAGAGAGGTCCCGGGGCGAGTGTTGACCCTAATCTTGCGTTTGTTTCTCATCTAATTAGGAGGTCTTTTCGTCTCTTATCCTGTTTTTATTTTGGACCTCTCGGGTAAGCTTATTGATAGTGCGTGTAGACGAGTCTATGTTTGTTTTGAGATGAAAATTATATAATATTAAAGATCTGAGAGAATAAAGGAGTTTGATTGTATTAGTAAATCCGTTCTATAAAGGTATATTAAACATACATGATGCATCGAATATATTTATATATAGGTACAAGCCTGGCTAAACTTCTATTCCTAAATCCAAAGTTTAAGATACATATATCCGAGACATTTTTCGACAACAAGAAACGCATCTCGAAAACGAAACAACTTTGTTCATTTTATTTCAATGTTAGTTACATGTAATTAAAGTTATTTTCTAATATTTATTTTTATAAAATTTTTATTAAATAGTAGTTTAATTTCAATGAATAACATTCGCGTAAACAGAAGACAATATTATTTATTGTTAGGACTAAAAATTAGAAAGTTATTTCGATAACTTTAGGAGAAGGATTGATAATTAAAAGATAGAACATATGTATATAAAATAGTCAAATAGTTACTACCATGCTGTGCTTGTGCTACACTTTTGTCGCCATTCTATTGTTAGAATCACGCTTATATCACGTCCTTGTCATTTCTTAAGTTGTCTCTAAAAAAGGGACATGGAGTAAAATGGTTTGGCCATTATGTTTCATGAGATTCACAACACAATCAATCGTACCTCTTACAGCAGAAAACAAAAACTGTACGATATATTAAAACTCAAACTTCAAATTATGTCGTAGTTTTATTATCAACATATAAGTACATCATGAATTATTTATAAGCGCAGGTTCAACTGAGACGTGAATACACACGACCCGCTATTGTTCCAAGTTATTATACCCTACATTTGAATATTTGACGTGAGTACTTTTTCCTAACGTATTGTCTGCTGATACACGTTACAGCAATGCCGAGTGTATTATTGTAGGAACGTGGTTACGATGCCGTTTCCGGATGAAAGAATAATATCCCGTCAGCAGTTTATCTTCCTGAGGAATTGATTGAGGAAAATGGAGCTTATTAGAGCCTATAGGCCCTGGCCTAACAGACTGTCATATCTTAATTTGCCGGTACTGTTGTGTATTTGCGAATGTACCTTATGTCGTATACATATATTATTATTAACCTGTAAATTTAAAAATGCCGGACATAATTAAGAACTTATTTTATTGGCCTCCGGTGTGCCGCTGCCAGTCAATTGGTTAAATACATTCATAGTTGCAATATCAGCAGATTGATATACCATTTGAAATGTTGTATAGAAGTGTTCATTTTGATGTAAATTTCATCATATTTACTAACATTTTAAATCGAATATAATTTACAACAAATTGTATTAAAGGCATTATAAGAAACCTATTGTACCAACTATCCAATTAAATATAAATTCCGTTCTTATTTAGAGTTTATTAAGCAAAGGAATAGATTTTATAGAATTCATAAAAGCGTTCCGATATTACGGTTTATTGCACTCCCATCATAAACATAATAGAGGGTTAAAATTCACCCCGTGGCGTGGAACAAAAAATGTATTTTGAGAGAACGGGGAGCAGTAGACGAGTAAATATCTCAATTGTGTGAGGTCCAGTGAACATTTGAGTGGAGAACGAAAATATCGCGATCGGAAATCAAATTCGTGTTATTAAATCAGAAGCGCTATGTTCTGTGAAATAACAAATACTATTTTGTCAAGCTAATCTTTATGTATATTTGCATGTATACATATATTTTGAAGGTCTTTGCTAATTTCAAATTTGCTATAACAAAAATCGTATGCGTAAATTAAACGGTTGCCTTGTGAAGCCGCGTTAGCTCAGTGGGAAGAGCGATGGTTTGCCAAAGTAAGAAGGCCAGTTTCATCCCAAGTCACACATCTTTGTATTTTCTAGGCATACAGGTAAACTTTATCCCTATCATTTTTGATTGACTTTCACTATTAAAGCAAGTCTTCTTCTTCTTTTCGTGTGGTTAGTGGTCAACCTGTTATCAAGAGTTGTTCAAGTAGGCCTCTGACATGGCTTAACGACTGCTATCAATTTTGACAACAACCGGGATCGACTTTTTACGTGCCCTCCGAAGCACGGAGATGCTCAGATGAAATACCACTAAGCGGTCACCCATCTATAGACTGACCGCACCCAACGTTGCTTAACCTCGCTAATCGTTTACCGATCAGTGAGTGCAACTGGCTATGAGCGCCTCTTAAAGCAAGTGACAATTAATTATCGTTCGCTTTTACAAAAGACAATCATCGCAAGGAAACCTTATGCGTAATAGACCTTTATAAAGTCTTTAAACTTCTCGAATTTAGAACAGCCCATAGAACACCAAAAATATACATAACATACTTTATGGAACAGTTATGGGATGCACAGGGTCAACCTATACTTTAATAGCAGTCTGTGAGCAGCCCAGACTGCACAGATAGCGTAGTGGGTTAAATGGTCGCCTCGCCACTGCCACCACGCCTAGTGTTGTGGGTTCGATATTTAATCAGTGTGGGAACACCGGAAAAAAAATTGTGTGATCCATAAATGGTTGTCCCGAAGTCTGGATTTTCTTTGTGTCCCTTGTTTGAGTCTTCGAAAAGTCCCCCGCAATATAGAAATAATAATTCCTAGTGTTTGAGTTGTCTTATTTTTAACAAAATAATGGCATCTGTGGAAATGACCATAGCTTTGTATTTCTAGTTTTAGAATATTAAACTGTACAAGAAATACATGAGCACGTGCAACATGCGTCGAAAAACAAAAACAAATGTGACTCTCAACAAAATGTGTACGTAGCTCAAATTAATATGTACGTAAACATCAACTCGGTGCGTTCTACTGTACGTATTTAATGCACAGTACTTATTCAGTCAACCATTATAAAACTGGTTCTAAGCTTTTAATTAACTAATGGCTTCGGCTGACAAAGGACACACATTGTAAATCCTAGCACTAGTAAGGTACTTAGACAAAATAAACATGTCCTTTGTAGTATAAAAACAAATCCGTTGGTTGAAATAATATTAATGGAGATTGTGTTTTTTATACTATAGAGGTGCCGGTCCGAGAGCAAAAGATTTAAAGATGAGATGGTAAGAATCGGAGTGGGCCGGTAAGTAAGACTGGAGACTCACACGAGTCTCCAGTCTTACTTATCGGGTCAAACGCAGTAACACTGCATAAGGAAAAAAAGGACGCATCTAATTGTTTTGAAATTTAGTTTTGTATGTATTTGGAATTAGCAAAAAAAGACGCATCTGATTTATATTAAACTAGCTGTGCCCACGGTTTTACTTGCGTTTATGGTTACTGCGGTGCTCCTATGGGGCGTAGCGTGATGTTATATAGCCTATAGCCTTCCTCGATAAATAGGCTAACCAATGTTAAAAAAAAATTCAATTAGGACCATTAGTTCCTGAGATTAGCGCGTTCAACCAACCAACCAAACAAATAAACTCTGATATTAGTATAGATTTAAAAATACTGGCAGATACGACTTTTCCCCTTATGACGGCAGAACAGTGTTTCTATTGTTAGTACTGTTAGTACTACCCCGGCGAGAGGCGACTCATACATAATTATGTATTACATAATGTAACGCTTGTATCTCCATAGGGGTCGACAGAGGTGTCTTATACCCATAGTTCGCCAGCTAAGTTTGAGGTCCCACGGTCCCACTAGATACAGTTCTAGATATCGTACTACTGATGATATCTAGACACAAAAACCCAAGAATACCCGACACGGGATCGAACCCGAGACACCGAAGAAGTCATTCATACCATTAACAAATAAATAGCAACAGCGAGCTGTTCGATTCAATATTACTCACGGATTCATAATTACAGTAAAGTATAAAATAAAGCTCACTAGTAGTATAAGTGTATGTTGTATAACTAATGAACGCGAGTAACCAAGTTAAAAATACAGAGTATTTATAGTAAACTAGCTGTTACCTGCGACTTCGTCCGCGTAGATTTTAACTAAAAAGTGTTTGTCTCCGCGGAACCCTATTTTTTTCTAAAATCAAAGTAGCCTAAGTTACTCCTTATAACATCAGCTATCTGTCAGTGAAAGTCCCGTCAAAATCGGTTCAGCCGTTTCGGCGATTACCCGGAACAAACAGACAGACAGACAAAAATGTTTAAATTAGATGTTTTCGTATAGGTACTTTATATACTTTCAAATGCATTAGATAAAAAGCTGTTATTTTGACATTACAAACAGACACTTCAATTTTATTTATTTGTATAGATGTATAGATAAATCAATAACACTATGAAGTTATCAACTTTGGCCCGTAGACCGTAAGCGGCTCACACGCTATTACATATTTGAGTTGACCAAGCGCTCTCAATTACGCCGGCGGACCGAGCAGCCAGTTTTACGTCTTATTCTTTTTAATGCCATTAATTATATTTTTGATATATCATTTATCTTTTCACAGATGTATTTGTTAATTTTCTTTCTTCAAAAATATATTCCCGCATTAGGAATAATTCTCGTTTTGGGACTTTACAAACATAAAAAGAACACGCACGCTCGAAGCAATTGTTTGTGAACCACATATTATAATAAAAATTAACTGTAATTGTCTATCGAATACTTATTCAAATATTTTGTCAAACTAGGATAAGCTGTTGGACCTCCATAAATAAATAAATATATTTTTATCCCATGTGTGGATCGAATTAATAACATTCGGCAGTAGCGAGGCGACCACTTACACCACCCCATCCGGCAGTATCTGCTTTAACATTTATTTATTTTCCTAATTATAATAACCTTTAAACTTACGCGTTGAATAATAAAAGTATTATTTGTAACTGGACTCATCGCGATCATGCATATTGTTTATCTTAAGTTGCTTAACGTTTCGACTATTTATTTAATAATTTATTCAAGGTACACCAACGAAATTTTTACAAAATAATTAATATTAAGTACACATTCATTAACTGGGATGCAGAGTAAAAACATCACTTAAAGGTGTGCACACCTTCACAGTTTTCATTACATTATTTCTAACGCAAAATTTTAAATAAAGTAAAATTACAATAAAATACAATAAAAAAATTACATTAAATGAAATTAATTAAAAATTACACTACATTACATTGCCGATTAGATTACATAATATAAACGAACAAACAAAATAAAGAAATATATAATTTACATAAAATGAAAATTAAATATTTAAATGTCAGAGATGAAAATTGAAATACATGGTATTCTGAAATATTCAAATAGTACAACTGTATGTGATATTATGTTTGTATAACCAACAAAAACCTCAAGCAGCTTCAGGTATACTTTCTGAGTACCTAATTAGCGAAGGATTTTATAGCAATATACTTTATAATTACGAGTATATCTGTTTGTTTTTATAAGTAAACAGATACAACTAATCTTAATATTGTGAAGCAGCGGTTAATGTAATATTAGATTGGCTAGTGATTTTATCGGACACTGAAGGGTTTGGTGCAGGACAAAGGTCCAGAAAGGGCTTCCATTGTTCTATACCCACGAGACACGCCCTGTTGTAGTTCTCTATGCCCGCTATAGTGTATGTATACTCGGAATGTCCATTGTAATTAATATGTTGAATATGGCCTGCATATGTATTGTTATTGATAGATTTTATTATATACCTACCCAACAGAAAGTTAAAATTAAGCTTGATCAATACTATCTATACTATATCTAAACTAATATTATTAAAAGGAAAGATTGAATTTTTTGTTTGTAAGGATCTAACTCGAAAACTAATCAACCGATTTAAAAAATTCTTTCTCCATTGGAAAGCTATATTATCTCCGAGTAACATAGGCTATATTTTATTTTAAATAATAGTACTGTTACTAATATAACCTATCCTACTTTTACGCGTGTGAAGCCGCGTGCAGAAGCTTGTTTGCGACAAAGCTCTTGTCTTTTTAATGTTATCACACCGGTTACCTTAAATTGTTACCTGGCGAAATGTGGCAATGTAAACAATTCTACTCTCTCCTTCAGGGATAAAAGCGCTAGGTAATTAGTGTGATTACCGATTACATAGCGTCGACTAGCGTTGACTTTGACTTTGCCGACATCTCCGAGGGTGCACACAGAGCTGATATTACACACACACATTTTACCAGGTGTTGTTTTGGGGCTCACATTATAGAAGACAAGCCTCAATAGGTTGTTTACCCGTATTTTAGACTCTTTGCTTCTATCACTTAATTTCGTGGAAGAAAAACACTTTGCCTAGTTAGGCATCAATTCCGTGACCTCATACACAGCGGTAATATTCAATACCGCTGCTGAAACTACTTAGTCGACTCTTTGTCTATGGCTTCTGTTATTTATCTAGGATGCTTGTTAATCCTACGAGCATGCATTAAGAATGAGATGACAATTAATGAAACAAAAGAGCATAGTAAATCAGGATTGAAGCAAGTGGTCTAAAACTACCGTTCCATACTTCTGTAAACCATCTGGAGTTTGTGGTAGGTAGCAGAAGGCTAATTATCACAAAGTAGACTTTTTTATTTTCTGAGATCGGAGGCAAACGAATAGATGGATCGCCTGATGGTAAGCGATTACCGCCGCCCATGGACACCCGCAACACCAGAGGAGTTACAAATGCGTTGCCGGCCTTTTAAAAAGGAGTACGCTCATTTCTTGAAGGTTTGTAGGTCGTATTGGTTCGGAAATACCGCAGGCGACAGTTATTTCCACAGTTTTTCGTCTTCGATATCCACTATTGGAGTTCAAAATAGGTCATTACGACCAAAACTATGTACTTCTTTAGAATTAGCACTCTCAATATCACACTTTCTATATTGGAATCTAAATTTGCGACTACTTTCTGCCCTTTGTCTATGGAAATCCCATAAAAACGCATTGCTGGTATAAAAACATACATAATATATTTTTAATCAAGACATGATCTAGAATTCTAGACTATGCTCAGTTTCATTCAAATCCGTACAACGGTTTATGCTTGATTGAGTTACAAACATTTATATGTCATAATCGTAAATGTTTTCGATTACATAATTCATGCAAAGCTAATAAAATAAAATATGTTCTCATAATTTTACTTTAGAAGATTGCTGAGATAGTTTAGCTAGCTAATGTAGGGTGCGCATAAATATAGTCAAGAAAGTCATAGCATAAGACGTCGAGAACTTACGTACCAACTCATTATTAACGTTCTGTGATATTCCGTGACAATACCTATTTAGTACTGACTGGCTAACAAAGCAAAATAAATAAAGTTCTCAGAGAGAAGTATTTCTTAGTAGCGGTGCATTAATGATTGCTACGTTCACCAGAACGAATTGTTAGAACGAGGCAAATGCATCTTTTAACATACCACTAATGATCTGTGTGGATGCTATCTTGCTGGAACATTTGTTTTTATTTAAGTAATGCTGCCGTTACATAGAAGCTTCTAGGTTTAATAAGAATGTCGCAATATTGATAGTTGGAAAAACTGTGTGTTTAGTGTATATTCCTTATATAAAGAAAATAAATAAAGTATTTAAAGAACGTTTACTCGCGAATGTTACAAATAAAATTAGCTCTACAATTTTCATCCCTACTTACTTTCTTTTAATTACTGCTACCACATTGGATTATTCTTTGATAATGCCTGCGTTAGTACCGATCCTCATGTCTTGATAAACGCATCAACTATCTACCTTATATCGTCCCAGAACTTATTGTTATTAGCAAATGATCTAGTCAATATTGTGTTTTAGATTTTGCCTTACTCCTAAGAAACTCAATACAATAGGTACTGCGATTTCTGCTATGTTGCTACGTGAAAGAAGTTCAAACCAACAAATACACGTTCTCTCTTCGTTGTGGCACTGTTTGATATTTTAATTGCCCGTTTCTGTAAGACCTTCGTGATAAGAAGTATATAAAAAGACTCTTATAGGGAAATGTAACATTGTGTCACATTTTTAAGTGAATCCATTAACTACTTTTTGAATATTGCGGACGCAAACGTACGGGCAGTTCGGCAGTAAACATGTAAACATGAAATAATTATTGAGGATAGCAAAGTAAGAAGAAAAGTACAGCTTTGCAAAAATAATTGTTTTATTCAAATTATGTTTACTTTTGTAGATTTTATGGCAGTTTATTTGATACTTTTAACGTACGGCGTAAGATCTATTTCATTGAGTTAAAGCAAAGATCATCAAGCATTAAATCGGTTAACATTTACATCAAATTAATAAATAAATGCTTCTATTTTTCCTTGTCTCCAATTAAAGAATAAGACATTTATATCAGGAAACAAGAAACCAAACAACGAGACTTCACCATTAAAAGGAATCAGGAAAATTATTTTCACAATTTATTAAAACTCAATTGGCTATACAATACAATGAAATAACGAGTGAAGATAAAATTTCTATAAAGAACAAAATATAGTAGGAAACCGGTAACAATTGATATGGAAAAGGTATTCTTTTAGAAATTAGAAAGGAAACAATATTTTTTGCGGTATCTTTTAATAATGAGTGAATTCATCTATACTAATATTATAAAGAGGATAGATTAGATTTTTGTTTGTTTGTAAGGATTTAACTCAAAAACTACTCAACTGATTTAAAAAATTCTTACACCATTATAAAGCTATATTATCACTGAGTAACATAGGCTATATTTTATTTAAACCTAACTGCGCGAAGGACGCTGCGGGCACAAGTTAGTCAGAATAATTTTAAAGAAAATATTGGTTTGCCTTTGCAATCGTCGATTTCAGATGACCATTTCTCGTAGTAAAACCTATGCAAAACAAGCTATGCAAAACAGAGCTCCGATTCATCCAGCGACACAAATTTCACAAATGGCATTCTCCTAAATTAAAATAAATGACAAATTATTGTTGTTAAATTGCATTTCAGTTCACATTTAACGTTTATTGGACTAGATCGGAACTCTATTTTGAACATTTTTATTACAAGAAATGGCCCTCTAATATGAAGGCATTGAAAAAATCTACGTTGGTGTATTTTAGTATATATTTTTATGACGTAGGTTGAATGTAGGGAATTTTACGATTGGGTAATACTGTAAATTATCTTGGTGTGTCAACTTGCGTAGCACAGCGTAACTGTATTGCGATTTCTTGTTAAATGGTACATTTTTCCAAAATTGGTATTAATTTAAGACTTGTGTTGCATTTAATTGCGGGTAATATTACTAAGGAATTATTCATTCATTATTCAGTCACATTGGGATTGAATATACCAATAGTACACGAATTACAATTTTTTTTGCGTGTATTGCTATAGCTTGGTTTAAATTATATTATCAAAAATAGCAATCATTATGATGGCGAATCGGAGCAACTAAACTGGGCAGATTCTAAACGGCCTAACATCCTAACTAATATATAATAAAAGCGAATGTTAGCCTGTTTGTTGAGCAGCGATAGCTCAGTGGGGAGACCAACAGACTGCAATGCAGAGGGTCTCGGGTTTGAACCCACGTCGCGCACCTCTGACTTTTGGAAGTTATATGCCTTTTCGAAATTATGTGCGTATTGATTGAGAAATTATCGCCTGCTCCGTGCCTCGGAAAGCACGTTAAGCAGTTGGTCCCGGCTGCCATGAACATCTATGGCAGTCGTTATTGGGAGAGTGTCGACACAAAAGATCCCATTGGGTCGAAGTGTCACCGGTCTGCACTGACTGGCCCCCACATAAGATAAGATAAGATAGCCTGTTTGTTACGTTTTCACACCTTAACTACTCGACGGATCTTCATGAAATTTCGCAAACACGTAATCATATAGGTGTTACAAAATTGGATGTAAAGGGTAAACGGTAATTTCTTAGGTGACCTAGGATATTTAAGCACATTGTAGGAAATTTAAGCACGTTGGGTGATAACAATCCTTGTCATTGTTATAATTTGATGTACACGTAGAAGTTATAGTTTCTCAACAACCATTATAGTACGTGTCATGGGTTTATCCATGGTTTTATTGGCATATAAACTGACAACGATGCTCTGGGACCGATGTCAAAGCAGATATAGTTTTGACGTGATCCGGATTCGAACCTTTACACCGGACATTAATATCAGTTTTATGACACGAAATAGTTTTCGGAAAACGATTTGGTTTATGCACAATTTCATGTTTTATTTATTATCGGATTTCAATTTTTATGTGATTACTTGCTGAGAAGAGGTTTGCGTTTTGAAGGGCTGACAGGCAGTGGGGTCGAGTTTATTGGAAAGCTTTGAAAGTATTAGTTTAAAATAGAAGTATATGGCAAAATAAAAGTGATTTATGCCATGCAGTGAGTTTAAGATATAAAGATGTTTATAATGTATAGTAATATATCGATCCGCCGATCAGCTCAAAAAATTAAGAATCAATTAATATGTGGAACTGCATAGCCCCTGTTTTTTGGAAATGTAATTAAAATGTCACTGTCGCAACTCTTACTTAGCCGTTTGAAATATAACTTACAATACTTTATAAAGCGTAATTAAAAATATTTTATTATCTTTTCTTGACATGATGTCAACGTTAAATTGTTGAGATTATTTTCTATTATTTCTTCAGTTATTGTTAATGTTATCAACATTACTATTAATAAGTAATTGTAAGAGTATTTATTAACTCCTTGCATAATGGATACAAATATTATCAATGGTTAATATAAAGCCATAACAATATTTATGTCATTCAAAAGTACGATATGTTTAAGTTAAATGAATATATTTACGAAAGTCACAGAATCAACGTAATAATATTTCACTGTATCAGGCTTAACTCTCAGTAAGCTTTAACAACCACAAATAAACCATTACTTCTCAAGAACTTAAAAGCCTCAAAACAAATTAAAGAGTGCAATTTAAGAGTAATTTGGTGCTAAAGCGGCTGCATTCGTTTCATTTTAGCTGACATTTTTCTGTCGACCCAATTCTTGCACAGCTGAGTCCGTGACCCACATTGTTCTACATGTTACAACGGGGTCAAGACTCGCATTATGTACAACCTGCCTTTGGGCCCTTCACAAGAAACAAGTCAAAAATACACCTTTAGTATTATATTCGGTCTTTTATTTGATCAAGTTAACGGTATTTCGCCGGACAATAAGACTTGACCTCATTAAAATTATGTCAAATTGAAAATAGATTTTGAAAGAATTTCAATTTCAAAACGATACGCTAG
Organism: Catocala sponsa; assembly: GCA_963564715.1. Taxonomy (NCBI): domain Eukaryota; kingdom Metazoa; phylum Arthropoda; class Insecta; order Lepidoptera; family Erebidae; genus Catocala; species Catocala sponsa. Next base: position 8,425,771 of record OY751345.1, on the reverse strand, counting down.
TCATTTTTTTCTAAAATATGACAAGATTGGTCGAAAACTATGTTAATTTGTGTCAAACAAATAGTCTACGAGTTCGGTCCAATACAAAACAATTTTCTATGAATGTTCAAAACTGTTTTTATTAATGTGTATTTTATTCTTTAAGCCTTTTGAGTCGCAGCGGCACACCGGTGATCAGATACCATAGAGTTTCAATTATGTCTGGTATTCTAAGACATGATAGATTAGAGCTATGGTTTTAAAATGTTCAAATATTGCGGGTGTCAGCATATCACTTAGACAAACCATTAATTTATCTAATTAATGTTGAATATAATCAATATAATGTAAATTAATTAATTTACTAATTATTCAAAAAAAGAACAATGTGAATTTATTGTTTTCTACGTGAACATTTTATCTAATTAATTTTGAACATAATCTATGTAATGTAAATAAATTAATTATAGTTTACTTATTATTCACAAAAAGAACAATGTGAATTTGTTGTCTTTTAAGTGAACATTTTGGGCTGAGCCAGAGATTAAATTAGGATTATTTTAATAACTTTGTCCTGAACTAGTGTTTGGCTGATCTAACGATGTTCCCAACAAAGAACGAATGTCTGTTATCACGAAAATGAAATGAAATATAGTGTATGCCTTTTAGTTTATTCGCCAAATCTCAGATCGTAACTGAACAAACATATCCGCTCGTTTAAGTGTTTTCATGTACCATTGAACGAACATTTGCTTGTTCAGAATTGTTCGAAACATTAACTACTGCTTTAGAAGTAAATACTTTATAACTTAGAAAAATATTAGAAACGAAAAGTTTAATAGGTACAACATTGACACGTTTGTATAAACATACGAGTATTTCTGATAGAGTTGTCGCGATAACCTATACAAATAAAAAGTAAAATGTAAATGCCAGACTGCATCTTTATCGTAGGTTGATACGATACCACTTAAATTTTGACAAAGCAGTTTTATTTTTAGTCTGAGCTCAGATAATAACAGGCTAAGCTCACTGACAGACAGCTTTCAAGTGGAAACTTATTGAACTAAGGATTTTTATCTCGTTTCAACGAATCGTGACCTTATCTCGGACATCAAAAGAGACCTGCCAATTCTAAAGAAAACCGTTTTGTAAATAGGTGGCGGTCTTATTTACTGCACGCTTTTATTTCTTTTTACCAGTATAGTTCGGTAAACTCGTGTTTACTACGTTTTATTGTTGCTGCGTGCTTATGTTTTTTGGTAAATGCCGGTTTTTATACGTTTCATGAATAACAGTCTAGTTGAAAAAGGGATTCGTGTAAAATAGTAAAAATATTGATATATTTATTTGTTGCAATTGAAATGTTTAACGTATTTATCGATAGCAATTTTATTTATTAAGACATTATCAGGTTTATAATCGAACCAAAATACGACATATTTTTATGGAAATTACTATAGGTAGATGTGAAATTTGCTTAAATGAGTCACAATGTAAGAAAATGTTTTGCTCACAAAATAAGGTAACAAATGTTAACATACAGCCAGCTTGAGCCAGCCGATATACAAAATTACAACGCTTATAAGAATAAATCTGTCAAAATACTTACGACACAAGTAAAATTTTATATATAGAGTTACACAATCACATATCACTTTCTTTCCACTTTGGAAACCACAAAAAATCGTCCGAAATCTAGTCAGCAAATCTGTCATTTCAAATAACCGAAGCCTCGTAAAGCCGTTAAATCCCGTTTTCCCGACACATCGTCATTGGGAAGTGCGAAGCAGTTATGGATAGAGGGCGCTGTTGTCTAAGCCCCCGGGGCGCACGCCGCGCACGCATCAAATTTTTCGATGACTTAATCTTGTGGATTTGTCCCACCCCTGGAAGCGTGAGCCGCGTCCCGAAGAGGGTGTTACAGGTACTGTGTGCTTTGTCTTTTATATTGTTTTTAGAATTATTCTTTCATGCAGGTTAATGCTTTTTATAAATATTTTTAATGTATGTTGTGCCAGCGTTTTTTTCAGTGACACTTATCCGTTCAGGGTGCTTTAAAGTTATTAAGGAAGACTTTACTGTCATTCGCTGAATTTTTTTTATGTTATAGGAGGCATGCGAGTAGACGGATCGCCTGATGGTAAACGATTACTGCCGCCCATGGACACCCACAACACCAGAGGAGGTACAAATGCGTTGCCGGCCTTTTAAAAAGGAGTACGCTCTTTTCTTGAAGGTTTGTAGGTCGTATTGGTCCGGAAATACCGCAGGTGACAGTTCATTCCACAGTTTAGCCTTGCGAGGCAGAAAATTTCTGGAAAAACGCACAGTTGTGGACTGCCAACCATCTAAATGATGGGGATGGAAATTCTGTCGCATAGAACGATGGCGAAAAGAGGCGGCATGGATCAGTCCGAACAATTCCTGGAAGCACTCCCATAGTAAAAGCATGTATGAAATATCTCCCCATATAATAAACACCCAACATTAAAAAGTATTTTTGGTTCCAAATGTATGCAGAAACGAGAAAGGCAGTTCTATAGCAGCCAGATTTTATTAAAACAAAATAATATTTGAATAGAAGTTCCGCTCTCGAATTATGTTAGAAGTGTAAACTCGAATATCGAGTATAAGATACATATTGGGATATTCAGTTTAAGCTTTCCAATATAAATATGCTTTGAGCGAGTCCTTAACATAATCTCACGATGTACCGCTTCCGATCGCAGGGATTTACCTCACCGCGAATCGAATTGAAAGTGGGATGAACGCTCTTTGTTTATACAACCCGCTTTTGTTGGAAAAATATGGATTCTATTGGTAACTTCACGGTTCTTACTTTGAACAGGGTAAGCACAAGTGTCAAAGCAGCCACGGGATGTGGAAGCTTACTCGTATATATGGAAATGTATTTGAAATTGACAGTCACTTTATATTGTTGAATGTTATTTTTGTCTATAGACTTCAAACACAGAACAAAATGATTTTATTTTTTATATTCGTTTATAACGCGGCGATATTTTGTTGAATGGATTATTTTTCTATTTACTCTCTTATACGTATAAAATTGTGTATATATGATAATGCCAGCTTTAAGGCAAACTATTATTAACATTATTTATCTAAGATTCTTGGCAACAAAAGTTTTAATTTAGCTCCCATTACGCATGTTGAATGTTTTGGTGTGTGTATTCTCGTGTGTGAGAGTGTCGGCTTATACAGTAAGTATAATCAAGAAACAGTTACGTTAATTATATTAATTTGAACTATTTCAAGCTAAAATAAACAGTTATACATATATTGAAGTCTTGAATATGTAGGCGAATAAAAATGAAGGGACTGTAAAAAGCTTTATTCTCAGAAATTCTATGTTGATACACTTAAAGTAAATTAATACCAATTATATTTACCTAAACGTATTTAGCATGTATATGAGGCCTAATTAATTAAATCAATAGAAGCACTGACAACTTTTCTAGTCTTTGTACACGTTTTCTTTAATATTTTTACGACAACGCTATTAAAATAAATCAAATGCGAGTTCTGTTTTCTCTCGAATTCTGCTACAGACAATTTTTCGTAGCAGTTTCGTAGACTGCTACGATTGTGTAGAGGAGGTATAGGGTCTAATTAATGTCGTCAAACATTTTAGTCTTCGTGTACCTAAGCAAAACAAGACTGTAAACGGCAGATTAATTTGTCTATTTTAAAATTAAGGCATAGATTTTGTAAGAAGTCTTGATATTCAGTCTAGAGCTCGATACTGAATTGCGTAGTGTGCCAATCTATTTATATTTATGTAGTGGCGTATTGCTAGCAATTTTCTATATTTGACATTTTGTGAAAATATTCAGATGTTTGCTATTGAACCACGCGTAAACCGTTAATCATATTTGGATGAAACCTGGCACACACATAAAACATATCCTCGATTAAAACATAAGCTTTATAAATTGTGGTATGCGTTTACAGTGAGTTGCGGTCGAAGCCGCTTGCAGAAGCTAGATTAGAATATAACTTTATGAAGTACTTCACTATAAAAAATGTATAATTTCAAACATAAACACTATTTAGTATAATATACAATATACTATCGAATTCACAAGTCCTCGCGCGCCGTGTAAATGTGGTAAAGCATTTACTTTTTAACTCAACAAACAGGTCGGCTGTTTGACCCATATTCTTATACCAGATCCTGCTGGCTCCCAGCAAAGACGTGACACAGTACAATAAATTAATCAGCATTCATGGACATACAAAGCCACGTCCTCGCAACATCGTCGATTAGTTAAGGCCGATAGGACATATCGATCGCGGCCATCTTGTCCCACGTGACGGGCCTCCTTTAATTGGATGACGTTTCTATCCGTGGATCGACGGCTCGTCAATTAAGAGCTATTGATATTCGTACATTACAACTTTGTTTCGTGGTGAATGTATGTTAGTCACGTGTTTTTGCTGAAGGATAGGTAAGGATTTAGGAGAAATCTAGTGATTGGAAATATAAATCTTATATGTTTATTGTTTATCTTCTTGTTTGTTTGATTATTAGGTATAGGTTTTGGTCTAACCAGATACTTATAATATTTCTTTTTAACGAACGATTGTTGTCGTTAGTAATATCGATGTCGTCTGAACGATTTAGAATATTATTGTTCATTGATGTTTATTATAACTAAGACCAATAGCTTTATGCATTTTCTAAACCGTGAAGTGTTTCATGTTTTACAAGCGGTCTCACAAGGCCTCCATTCTAAATCTCGCTCGCCTGCACCCACTTCCGGGGCATTCAGTTCTTTCTGAATACGGAAAAAAATATCGGAGTTGTCACTAGTGGCTATTGCAAAGATGTTAAGTGGCTGTGAAAAGTGCTTAGTCTTTTTGTGTGACTGTTCTGATGCAGTAGTCATATCCACATTTTCATAGTGCAAGTAGCTTTATATTCCAACCAATATACCAGCACATAACAATTATTTTACTTAATTACAAATATAATAATATACCTAAAGTACTACTATTGAATCGTAATTTAAGACCAAAACCATCTAATTTATTTCTAACGAAATCAGGCGAAAATCAATATCACTAATTACAATGTTTAAGTTATATCCTTGTCCCTGTTTCGTTCGTCTGTTGAATTCTAATTAGTTGGATCAATGGTAATGATTGAAAGTAATTCATGTAAAGAATTTACAAGGTTTGACTTAGCCCTACTTGTAACACAGTCACGTCGCACGGGTATCTTGTATAGAGGTGCTGTTGATTCGGTATCCGCATTTTCAGCTATCGATAGATCAATAAAAACGTGTAAAGTAAAATCCTGATCATTTGAATGAAACGTTGGCGGAAAATTATGTTATTTCTTGTTATTTTTAACTATGTGCATATATTGAGTGCTTCTTAAGCTTTGGGGTATATGTTTATGGTTAGTTAGTCTTGGCATCGTTTGGCGAATCGGGTGAAGTTTTGTAAGTTTTCCTGTTATTATTCCTATACTGGTTACATTCTACATTTACAGGGATTACTTAGGGAGCCTTAGCTGTTAGTATCGAGAATGTAACTTCGTTTGCCTGACTCTTAACTTAGGTAATCGGGGCCATGATAGATCTCTGCCTACTCCTATACAAATGTACAGATATGTATGTGTTATAAATCATGCGATTGTCAAGAGAACATTTAGTTAGCGTTTGGTTGGTATGTTTTGAGCGCTTGTGGGAAAACTAGGAAAAAGATCGGTAGAAGGAAAAGGACTATAAGGTAAGCGCTTGAGCCTCCGGAACTCTGATTGACCGGCCGAAACTCAGTAACAAGTCTTTCGACGATTTTCTGCGACACAGTGGTATTTTCTCCGACAAACCGATTTGTACGTTCTCCCACTTCAAGATACTCTTAAATATGCAAAATATACTAAAGATTATCACACGTTAGTAATTTAAAAACTGACATTTATATAAATAATTTAAATAAAACCAACCTTACTATTAAATATTATAATACATATAATGAGCTTTACTAGTTCAACAAAATCAGCAGCTTATCCAAAAAACTGAGATGTATTCGTACAGCGTTGTACTTATCGAGATTGTACTAGACCTTGTCGTATAATAAAAAAGTGTTTTAGTAGTCTATAAAAAACCGATTTTTATGAGCTCGTTGTGAATAAGATCTTTTATTTGTTAGTTCGTAATTTTCGTACTTGAAAGGAATTTTACTTTATTGAGTTTACAGCTGTGTACAGCTATATACAAATATAATATCGAACGATTTCAAGGAAAATTGATGAAAGTCAATTTGATCGGCAGGTAATATAAGTTCTAAATACATTGAAAACGTAATAATTTGATTTGAATGATTTTAGTAAATATGGTTATACCTAAAGACTTTTTATATACACATATACTGCAAAAGTATAAAAAAGTAAATACATAAAATGAATAATTATTTTGAAGTGAATACAAACAAGAATAAATGTGAGTATTTCCAAATCCTTAAATGAAAAATGATACAAAAGAAGTGTTGATCAATATGGTTTTGTCAGTCTGAACACGTGTGTGTTTTACAGAACATATAGGTAGTTCGGGGTCACTCGTTGCCAAATAATCCGGGGCATTCACATACCGAAATTTTCTTTTATGTTCAATCGGGAGAACCTCTGTCGAAGCGATCTATTGTTGTTCCACGTAGATTTGTATCTTGTTTTTGTTGTTACAGGGTCACCGCCGTCCGGGAAAATTTTAGTTTTGCAAATATAGTTACAAGTTTTATTCATGTCTCGAGTTGGTGAGATAGGCCCGTCACTGTTTGTTATTCCAAGAGTTTTTTAACATCTACATAGCGACAGGGAAAATACAAGTTTCTTTAAATAAATTTTCATTCCAGCGTGTATTTATATCGCTTGTATTCTGATTTATAAACAATAGCTACAAAAGTAAACACAGCCGACAAATAACAGTGACTGTAATTCAACAATCAAACAGCTTGTTCCAATTGGAACAATAGCCTTAGTTGAAATAATGCACTCCTTTCGTTTAGGGCAAGACAAATACCTCAGAGAAGAAAACAAAAGCCGCTAGAGGGTGACAAATGACACAGCACTGCTTTTCAAAGCAAACCCGAGACGGAACAACCTTCGACGAGAGAAAAATACTGCATTTGTTCCATTATTTACATTATGCAAAGGACTGGCAGCTTCGCTGTTTGCTTTTAAATTTATTATACTTTTTGTGCGAGTATAGGCAGAGCATAAAGAGATTTAAACTTTGTGTTTATCAATACATTGGTGTATTTATAACTCAACAGACAGTTGATGTTTATTTAATTACACGGAATATGTTTTGACAGTTTCCTCTTCCTTTGACTGTAAATGCTGGTAATTGTGATTTGTACAATTTTACGTATAGTAATTTTGTATACATATTTGATATAAGTTTATTAATATACATATACATATATTTAAGCTGTAGAATAGTTTCTTAATAAAGGATTACTTTAGCACCAGACTTTTGTGCCCTAGAAGGCTTAACAAATATTAAGATCATAAGGACCTACATAGCCTGAATAACGCTAAAATTATAAGGCAGCGAGTGTATCACTCCAGACGCGTGCGTTAAACTTTAATGGGGTTATATGCACTATTTTTGTGCTATAGCATCATACATATCCTCGCACTGCACCAGAAACAAGCTCTATTTATCACACAATTTATTACCTCTCACTTAGTAACTTATTCTCCTAATCTCTGTCTTCTCCGCTGTCCTCATTTGCCATGCCTACACTGAACTACTTTGCCACTTTGCTGCTCTCTCAACTGTTCCTCGCTTTCACTTTCTAACTTTACCATTCTCTCATTATCCCACAGTGTTGGATATTATACAGTAGTTGGACAGTAGGACATTGGACCACGAGTTTCTACTGCACTAATCTCCCACTTTTCGAATCGTCATCTCTTTTTTACAGTGATATTCTACCTATTCACCCTCCCACTTATGCGTATATTCATACTTCTATAGCAGTATTGCGTTTGCCGTGTCAAAGGAAGCAACACTTCCATAAAAGTTGTATTGTATTAACAACAAAAAAGGTAATAAACGTACTGTAATAAAAAAAGTAGTTGTAAACGTAGAGGTCGGCATAAACATATAGAAGGCTTAACTAGTTGAGCGCACGTGGGACTAACTAGATTTTTGAACACTGATCGGACCGCGTTCGTTCGTATGCATATATCAGACAGTATTGGAAATTTCTCGAACGAACAACGAAATATCAATCTAAAACGCTCCCCACAAAACGAACTATCTCCGCCGCGTGTCGCGTCAACTAACCCAAACTATTCGAGTGAAATATCTTTATTGAGGCAGCCATTTTATTTCGCTATTTCTTTACACCGGCCGAATTTATTAAAGAGCGATACACGGGGACATAATTTTTTATTGCGAAAACGACAATTTTCTTTGTTTAACTAACCGTCGCACATTTCCTTGTTCGTAATAAAACTGACCTTTTTTTTACGGTCGTGCAGACAATCGGGGATATAATGTGAATTTGTCGAGAAATCCCAACACCTAGCATTTGGATCGAGTTTACCTTTCAGACGGATTCTCCCGGGAGAGCTTGCATTACATAGGGCAACCTACGCTTATGTCCTTAACTTAGAATTTAGATAGAACGGATTGTACTATACTTTCAAGCTAACATTTTCTATTAAAATGAAATATTGTACTATCATATTTTTTATATAGTTACATATATACCTAGTACCTATATATACTACTTATACATTGGTTTCATGTTTAAGATTGAGCTTATGTTTGGGACCAGTCTTGAGACTCCGGGTTTGATTCACGCGTCGAATAAAGTTTTATTGCGTTTTGCTATTCCAAAATTCTCAGTGGTAGCACAGAATTTGGCAATGTGTTTGGCAAAAGGCGATAAGCTTGCCGCCTATTACTACGGATTTAAAAGATATACAGTGTATATAATAAACCCTGTCCGATCCTTAAAGGTGTTATACAGTAGCTTATTATGAGTACGTAAGTGATATCCTTTTATAAAAGCGATCAAAAAAATTACCCCAGTAAATTTAATTTATTAAAAATAATATATTAATTGATTACCCATGGTAACACCGACAAATTATTAATCATAATACCTAGGTATCATTAAAGTTTACATATAAAGGTTCACCGATGCCGCGCCGCGTTACGCCGCGCCTAGCTAAGTACCTACGCCTTAAAAAATGTCGCCAAAAGTATGCATACCACGCTCCGCGTCCTTGTCAAGTTTAGTGGAGTGTTGCTAGACTGAGCGAAATTTCAGTAATTTAAGGGTAAAAATGTTGATCAATACTGTACTTAAAAATATTAAGAAGACGTTTTACAATGATATAAATTTTTGAAGTGAAAACTTCTTTAGGCGCGTTGAGCACTTCTTGTGTGAACAAATATCACAGAACTCGCGTCACGCTTCGTCATCGTCACCCTTCAACGCTTTTCATTTTTGAATTATTTTAGAATATTAACAATATCTCAGAAATGGTGCGTCCTACCAAAAAATAACGAAATTTTGATCCCTTTAATAACCTCTAAGAGAGTATCAGGAATCCAACCGTCCCTTTTGTTTTTTTTTTGTTTATAAAGAAGTGTTTATGATCAAGGATTAAAGTTTTCACTTCTACCGGCAGTCCCCAAAGAATTTTTTTTTGTTATTTTTGTTGATGTTTTGTAAGAGAGAAACAAGCCCTTAATGGGTTGGACAGGGTTTATTATACACACTGTATAGTTATGCGTATTATACACCACTGCTTATACCATTGAGGCTATAAAGGTGTGAGGATATATGTATATGTAAACATGTTAAAATGACGAGTATATAATTGTAAACAATAATATTGAATTTTATCAAAATATAGAGAAATCCTGTGACAAAATTTGCATATATATTTATTTTCAAAACGATCAACAAAATCCAACATTTGTTTTACTTTTTTTGCGAACATTGATTGATGCGCATTTCATGTCAAATCTGTGCCTCTGGGTATGGGACGAGGGTGATTTATTTGAATAGAAAATTAATTGAGCATCAATCTAATGAGAATTGGACAGAAACCAGGATTGAATGGACTCTCAGCGGATGGGCTCACTGTGGCGTAGCTATGAAAAGATCTGTAGAGCGCACTGAGAAGACAAGGGACTTAAGAATAATGAAAACTGGAAAAAGGGAATTGTGTTGCAAGTTTTCCAGTACTTACTTGATTATTATATCGAGAGTCAATATGTTTGTAGATATATAGTCAATTTTACACTTGACTCTGTCATCGCCGTAAACTTGTTATTATCTAGAAATAATTATTAATAACTAGATTTTACCCGTGGCTTCGCTCGCTTAAATCTAGATATTGCCAATTAATTTCTATTTCTCTCAGGAACAGTACTTTTTTTCAAGACGAAAGGTTCCCTATGGGCTTTTTTCTACCTCTTACGTGTAAGCGAAATTTTATGATGATCGGCCGAGTAGTTAAGGCTTGAAAGCGTCACAAACAAACAGACAAACTCACATTATTATTAATAATATAAGTTAGCATATTGACATATATGACATATAGCTAATGCCTCTATGTTCTAAAATAGCTTAATTATATTAAAAGATAATTATGAATATTGTTTCGATATAGTTTCCAAATATCGATTGTGAAGCCAAATATAGTACAGGAAACAACTATTTCTAGTCTGCCTACTCTCATAGCATTTTTCCTTTCAGCGGCATTTCGACTGTTATGAATGTCAATCTCAATTGGTACATTCGGTGCGTCCGGCGTAGACAAGAGCAAAAAATTGCATTTAGTAAATCCGTAAAGCGCGCAATGTGCACGAAACATGCAATAGTACGGCCACTTTAATAGAGAATGCCCTTTCAGTTTAAAGCTTTGTTGTATTAGCTTCCACTTGTGACTAACCAACAAAGGGTTGTGCTACTCACAACATTGAATCAAAACACTGTTGTAAACTGGCACAAATAGACAATTACACTACAAATTGATACGAAATTACGAACAGTGGTGACCGGCCGAATTGTGCTTCTAATAATTGTAACCGACACAAAACGCGGGGTGATTTGCGCAGTTTAGCCGGACTAAATATCGGCCATGGAGTCTGTGGACGTGACCACAAGCATTTGTGGGATTACCTGGCGCGGTTTGGCGCTCATCCAACCGTTACACGACTTTTGCTGCGAGTCACTGTGCCGATAATAAGGCTGCGTTTAGCTTAGAGTTAGACCGACTTGTTAGTGCCCTCACTGTACAGACTATCGGTTTTGTTCGTCATAACTTTACGTCTTAGAACAAATTAGGTCAACGTAAAACAAGTTTGGATAAAATGACCACGATGAAAGTTGTTCCTTAATTCTAGCAAAGCAAAATGTTTTGAAATATGTGTTATAGTATAATGCCATGTAATTCAAGCTAGATTTTAAAGAGTGCGCTGGATAAAAATATTCACAAACTGTGTAATAATCGAAATACCAAAGAAACGCTAAATAATACGAGAAGCTATTCCGAGAAATATAATTCGACAAACTCTAGAGAACATACTGATTTTTATATAGCTATATAAAATCCTAATCGTACTATCACAGCAACTGAAGCACTCAAAGTTGTCCTTAACTATAATTTAAAAATATTCTCAGATTGTGAATACCGCTTACTTTCTCGTCGATTTAACTAGATTTAGTGGTTCCAATCTAGCGACTCTCGTGAAGTGATATTGGTAGGATGATAGACATAGATATCTCTTTGAAAGCCTTTCAATAGATTGTTATAAGGTGAATTCTGAGATATGAATTCCAATTTTGGCGGCGTTATAGATATTACTTTAAGTACTGGGAAAAATGAAGTGTAATAATATACGCGCGTGTGCCGTTTAGTCACCTTTTTATGGATTGTTTTTAAGGAACCTTTTTTGGAATACAACCCTCTACAATGTTAGAAATCTGGTTATTACCTGTTCACGAATTGTGCTGATTCAAATTTAATACAATACTTATAAAGCTGGCAAATTTAATACTATATCTAGTCTTACATAAAAGGCCACACACTGTAAGACAGATTGTTTTCTAAGCCGTATGACAACCAATTCCCTGGATTGCTGTTTCTCATCCAACTTATTTCGTTTTTCACCAAAGTTTCGTCATACTTCATCGCAAGCGGTACTTCAGTAATTACGGTCATCTAAGACGGGATGGGGGGTTAAATAAGAAATATGTAACGTGATGGGGCTCGGCTTATCGGGGCCTGGCAGTCACCCAAACGTTCGGCTCAGAAGCTTTGTGTCCCGGGGCTCGGCTACAATCCAACCAACTTAATGCCTCCATGTACGTAAAACTACGAGAAAATATGAACGAAATACTATCGATAGGTAGTGCTTAAAGTTAAGTCTTTGTTTTTAGTAATAGGTTTTAGATATAATTTAACATAGTTGGACTACTTTGTAGGCCCAGTGGTAGGTATAGGTTTATGTCTCCTTTTATTGTAATGGTTTGTTATCTCAGGTTCGATGTCTGAACCAGGCTTACGGTTACTCAGTTAAAGCTGTAAAGCATAAAGTAACTCAGCAACAGTATGAAGTCTAGTTCTGTGTTCGTTGGACGTCAATAAGCTTTCCTTCTATTACTTGAGGCTTACACATAGCTTGCAAAATATGGGTTTTATACTACAAGCTGCATACAATTTATTCGTTTCCTGCTACGGCTATGTTTGTGTATTCTACAGAAAGTGGCTTCAGATGCGTTATGGGTACACATTGCGGGTTACGTTCGTAAGTTGAGGTACCTACCTAACTGAGTGTAAAAACCTGCCGCGAGCCTACCGCAAGTAACTCGTATAAAAAATACGCGTATATAGCCCGCGCGATCTTACTATCAAAATAAGGGACTATAATATGTATATCTGAAATGCTCCGTTTGTTCGTCGATATTACTACCGATAGAAGATTTTAAAAACAATAACATTATGTCTAGTGTGATACTTCATTTTCTTGTTTCTCGCTAATCTCTATTAAAGCTGTTCTTGATTTCAAGACAAAGACTGACATGAAGTAATTAGTGATCCCTTGTTCTATTACTAAATGCCCGAATGTGGATTAATTTAATATAAAACAAAAATGTGTGTGTGTACCAGAGTACACAGGTAAGAAGTGAAACTTCTTTACGACATATCATTTTTCTACTATTTGCAACTTCACGAAAATGGGGTAGATAAGGCTTAAGCCTTAAGAAAATCATTTTTTTCCGTATTAAATTAAAGCTATTTTATTATTATAGACATGCATACAATTAATGAGTAATTTATTTTATCATTGTTCTTATTATAATATCTATATAATTTTAGAATTAATAATGTTCACTAGATTTACAGTCATATTTATTAATACTTGCTAATTTTAACAGATTTATATACATTCACTGATACTTACAATCAAAAAGTGAGGTTAACCTCAAATAAATATTAAAATCATGCTCATACGTGTTGAATTTATAAAACGAAATATATAATCACTCTCACTTTTCTTGTAAATTCACTTAAATTTGAATAAGTCTTTTTATTTTATCACTTTCAAATTAATATATTGTTATTCTTATTTCAAACCAAACTTCAAAACTAATATATTGTTGTTATTATTATAATATATAACATTATATTCTTTACGTCACTATACTAAACTTTGATAAAAAAAGCAACATGGCGCGTAACCGAAAAACGTGACGTTTTTTTTTTTACACTGCTACAAAATTTCTCCCATACGTCGATAAAGAAGTTTCACTTCAATATATTTTGTTTATTTTTGTTGTTGTTGGTAGCTGAGGCTAAGATGATGATATGAGAGACTTAGTTTTAGCCCTTTCATCATTGCAGAAGCAATGCAAAGTAAACACAACAGGAAAGGACACGGCTTTTGCCTGTTAGGTGGCACGCAAATCTGCGTGATTGGCATAATACCCAATAGTGGTAAAAATCACTAAGGTACACCATTATTATAGGATAGGAGAGAGGGGAGATAGGATGTGGTAGCGAAGGCTTGAATACTATATTCGACAGACAGGATATTTTTAGAAGAAACCTCTGTCTTATAATCATCTGAACACGGATAAGAATCCGAACTTTATTAAAACAGAAATAGCACTTATAAATAAATCATCGTTGACCAATAGGATGAAAGGCATTTCAAACTGTGTTAAATTATTATTTTACTAATAATTAATTGATGTAAATATAAAGCCTGTACAACACCGGTTGTAAACATAAAATAATGATCCACGCGAAGTTCATTACAACTAATAAACACCCTGAAATTCCTCATAACAGTTTGATAACACTGACTTATAAAACAATTTTGATACAAAGTCGAAATTTAATTTATGTAAAATGTCTTCTAACTTAATATCCGAGACGGGAACGGGTGAACTCTTTTACAATCATTATGCGTACCGAATGTTGGCGGTAAAACATACAGTTTGAAGTATATCGTAAACGATAAAGTTAGGAGAAGTTAAATGGTATTAGAAACACATTCGCACTGTCTCAACTCGCCCCAACAATCGTTAAATATATTATATTTATTTTGTGGCCTATTTTTTTGGGGCTTATTTTAACTTTTCGTATGCATATTGTTCTTATGAATATATCGCTTACATCAAGATTATACATACAAAAAGTACTATGAAAAGCGTTGAATGTTGTCAGCGAAATTTTGTATTTGTATGTGGATTTCTTACAAAATCATACAGTGCTTATAGGCCGATTGACTCACATGTTATCGACCGCGATGAAGAAAAATAATAGCATTTAATAATAATTTTGAAAGCTACCATTTGAAGATAAAGTTATTAGTTTGGTAAGAAGTTGGTTAGTTTTTATTCTCGATCAATAGCGTTACGCACACAAAAACTAATAAAAGACCACCAACGAGTTAAGCAAATGTTAGCTTCAGCTACTTAGTTTATTTATTACATTGTATAATTCTCGTATATCGTAGAATATTAGAACAGGAGGATGTAGTAGTAGTTCTAGTATGTAGCATGACATTAATATACCTATTCAGTACAGGTTGCCACAACATTGTTGCAGATATTAATTTAGGTTAATCAATAACTCTCCATAACTCACTTTCTAACTCGTCAAAAATGTCACAGACAAAATTCCGCAACTTCCAAACCAGAGAGCGGCGCCAATCAGAACAGGAATCCGTCATAATTAATACGGGTAAAACTCAAGATATTTGCTGAAGGAAAATTCAAGTGATCGACGGTACAATAGGGTGGTCCCGGGGGCTGCTAATTAATTCCAACGTGGTGTCCCGGTGGGCACCACTAATGTGGTGATCAGCCAACGCTAATCCCTCGCGTATTTCCCAATGTTCTCGATTGTCGAAACAACATCGTTAATAGACTGAAATTATGACCGCATTTTTATGGGATAAGGAGAACTCTATGGGGTATTTATGTGTATTGAAAAAGCCATTAGGGATATTACAGACAGACATAGTGGCTTGTAGCTGCTTGAAGACGCCGCCTTTATTGTGGGCAAGTAAGCCTTATAACTGCTGTAATAGGGAAATAAGGGCTCAAGTCAGTAATAAAATTATCTTCTGTGCTATTATTTTATAATGACATCCCTTTTCTCATTCTCTATATCTTTATTTTAATATCAGCGGCATTTCCAGAGTTGGAATAAACATGTTTAATATGCTATACTTGTAGGTAGGTATGTAATTTGATGTCATAAATAAATGCCATTTCAAAATTACTATTTAAATGGAATTTACCTTTGATATGAGAACCATGTAAATTTAATATACAAAAGCAATAATAATTAAAGTCAGACAACGAATTAAATATTATAAAAATAGTGCTAGACAGTTTAAACTCCACAAATAGATGTGTTAATTATTCATATTGTAATCAAAACAAGTAAATTGTTATCAGACGGTCAAATGGACGGTGAAATACGTTCAATCTCAATTATGATATCTATGGAATGTACGAAGTTCTTAAGTCGAATTAATCACCGTAAAATGAAGTCAAAGTGACTCTTCATTAAGATTTCTCTTTGTTTTGATAAAACTTTATTCCTTGTACACGAAAAATGTATAAAAGGCTTATTTTTTATTTATATTAAATGTAAAAAGCTAGCTAGATTCTGAAATACAGATGCCTGAGTAAAATAGTCTGGTACCTATATTACATAATATCTTTGTGTTATAAAATTTGACAAACTGAGAGAGTGCCAAGTATTAATAGACGTCATTATGTTATGGATTCGACTACGGCACGAAGGAAAGACAAAAGATTAAAAAAGTAAGTACACAACAGCTTATAAAAGAAAACAATCTCCTTGTTCCATTTTCAAACCGGTTTCGAAAAAGGAGGGATATTATAATTATATTCGACGCATATGTTTTCTGTTCTTTTTTTTGTGATTTGATGTTTTCATAGCACGCAGTAGTGTGCTAGCGAATTTTTTTTGTGAAATTCCGTTTTTCGAAGATGATAATATGTGTTTAATTCCAATTAGTGGTACATCTTAACGTGATATCTACCATGATATGCCATAATTTTTTAATAGGTTGCAAGGATGGCGCACTATGTGGCATATTTTCTTTGTGTAGATTAGCATAGCTATAGATTTGTGTGATATTAGTTTTTATTCTGAGGAATCTTTTTATGGGTTCTTTTATGTTTGTAAAGTCTGGTGCAACGCAGTTATACGACTAAGGTGGCAAACAAGCATACGGTCCACCTGATAGTAAGTGGTCACCGTAGCCTATGGACGCTTGCAACACCAGAGGCATCATTTGCGCGTTGCCGACCCTTTGGGAGAAAGGAGAAGGAGCGGGAAGGGGTAAAGAGGGTAATTGGGCCTCCGGTACTCTCACTCACCGAACTAAACACAACAGTAGGAATACTGCTGTTTCACGTTGATATTCTATGAGAAGGACTATCTTTCCCCGGTCGAGCCGACCCATTCATGCTAAAATCACCCTAGTATAACTAGTATTAATGTGTGTTTACAAAAAAGAGAAGCAGAAAGGACGAATGAATGCGTGCTATCGTTTGAATCATGACATAACCTTATTTTTATAATACATCTACAAATTATTAAGAGATCGTTATAATTATCGCCGAGGAGCCAAATAAAGGCCCAAAATAGTCGCAGAATCGGCGGCAGCTCATCTATTACAATAAGTATTATGGGACAAGTACAACGTACCGTCTTATTTAGCGAGCAGTTTATAAGGATTCGTAACGAAAATATCAGCTACGCTCTGCGGATCTACTTAATTGCTTGATTAATTATTAGCAGGGGAGTTAGATGGAGTTAAAACGAGACGAGGGTCTTCGTCCCTTAGATCTACAGCCTACGACATCAATAAGCTTTAATTGGCGCCGACCATCACAGCTATTAGCCTGGCCCAATTAGTGATATCGGTTCAAATCTGCGACGTGGCCTTAACAACTTTAGTTAGCGTTCGATTGGGTTAGGTCACCGAAACTTTGTGAATTCGTGTATTGATTTAAGAGGATAGGTCACGATCAAGGTTGGCTGTATCGCTTTCATACAGGCCATTGAATGAGTAACCTAAGTAATATGATTAATGATTTCCTTGTATGATGGCGAATTGGCGTTAATGGAAAATATAAATACCGTAATATTAATAACGTACCTATTTGACAGGTATGCCTAAAAAAAAGTACCTTAGAAATATGATTCAGGTATTAAGTCCCTCATGCTCAAGGATAATACGTCTTTAAATTATATACGTGCTACACTTTAGGGTCCTCTAAATCTGGTCCTTATTCAGAAGGTCTCTGATCTGATTCAGCTAGGTTAAGGAACCTAGCTGCATCAGATCAGAGACCAAGATATGTGATTTGAGCAGTAAGAGTAAATAATCTTACTGCTCATATCACATATCTATACTAATATTATAAAGCTGAAGAGTTTGTTTGTTTGTCTGAATGCGCTAATCTCAGGATAGTTTTTCAAATCGAACCAGTAGTCTGGTTCGATTTGAAAAATTATTTTAGTGTTGGATAGTCTATTGATTGAGGAAGGCTACCATATACCATCACGCTATGACCCATGGTGGCGGTGCAGAAACGATAAACGCGGGTGAAACCGCGGGAACATCTAGTGACTTATAATAATTGGACAATCTTATGTATGTTACTGAATGTTTCAAAAGAATATAAATAATTGCCAGTTTTAAGTACTTATGATATGTATAAGAACCTAGTTTGATTGCGAACAATGACTACTTAATCTTTGTATTAAAATAGTTTTTCTATAGCATCTTATATAATTTTGATATAGAACAAATATATCTGTTTATATCTAAGTATATATTTGATTGTTCCTCGTACTTGTAACCGTGCGCGTTACAAAGGACAATAAGCGCGTTACAATATTACGTTAGATACCCATTTGTATCAGAAAATGAAAGAAAAATAAGGGTGGATTGAGGAAAATGAGGTGATTGTGACTGTCGTTAGGCATGAGATTGCAACCTGTTACTGTTTATTGCAATCTTTACATTCTTATTTCAATGCCGTACGTGTTAAACGAATTTAGATATTTGGTACTGATTATTTCTTTAGCTTTATAAGTATTGCCAATCCCGAAGTATTAGAAGTACGAGCTTATGCCCGCGGGAATACTAGGATAAAAAGTAGCTTATGTGTTAATCCAAGATGTGGTCGATCCAGGTACTACGTTTTATCTAAATCTGATCAACAGTTTACGCGTGATTGAGTAACAAACATGCAAATATCTTCACAAACTTTCACATCTATACAATGACATATGATATAATTGTAACTAGTCGATGTCTGAACATAGAAGATATCTAATGAAATGAATGTGAGGCATTATTTTCCCCACACATTATTTTCTTAAATATCTTCTACTAGATGTTCCCGCGGTTTCACCCGCGTTTATCGTTACTGCGCCGCCACCGTGGGTCGTAGCGTGATGTTATATAGCCTTCCTCGATAAATAGGCTATCCAACACTAAAATAATTTTTCAAATCGAACCGGTAGTTCCTGAGCTTAGCGCGTTCAAACCAACAAATAAACAAACAAACTCTTCAGCTTTATAATATTAGTATAGATAGCTGACCCGCGCAACTTCGTCTGCGTGTCATAAAAGAGAGAATGGGTCGTAGGCACCTAAGATACAATTTTAAAGGAGCTGAAACTTTCTTTGTTAAATCCACGAACCACATAAGAACCATTGAACAAAATTTTATAAATATACCTACAGTGCTAATTTAAAATCACGCAGAATAAACCAGGAGAAACATCGTTTGTATGTCTGGAATGGGTAATTATTTTGCTGCGATGTTATTTTAAAACTGCGATATCTCCAAAGATATTCATTGAAATCGAATGCTGTAAAGGGGGAAATTTTGTTTTAAATTAAATACTTGTGATGAATAACGTATTTATTTGGATAAGGATTAATATCATGTTTATAAAAATACCTTCGCAAATAATGCATTATTTTAGGACAAATTTGGTTAGCATAAAAAAGGTTATAGTGAGCCAACCTTAAAAGATAGACATATGCTGTCGCGGACCTTTTTCTTAGAACTTTTTAAGGGGAACAATTCTCTCATACATAATTTTTGCGAAACTTTAACTGTTTACGCAGCGCACGCAGTGGAAGCTCTCAAAAGGAAAAAAAATCCTCCGATTTTGAAACATTCTTCATTGGTGCTCCGCTCCTATTGATCTTAGCGTGATGATATATAGCCTATAGCCTTCCTCGATAAATGGACTATCTAACACTGAAAGAATTTTTAAAATCGGACCAGTAGTTCCTGAGATTAGCGCGTTCAAGCAAACAAACAAACAAACTCTTCAGCTTTACAATATTAGTATAGATAATAGTCATAAAAGAGAAAACAGTTTTTATTAGAATTTTTATCTCTCTGTCTGTACGTTTGTGCGCATATCACGCAAAATCTACTGCACGAAATTGAATGCGATTTGTACAGTTGTATTACTAGAAGTCTAACTTTAAGCTTTGTGCATGTTTTATTATGATACGTTGCTTGGATATTGAGTATAATATGTGTAAAGCAGCTTATTATTACATGGAAAGAATAAAAAATATAGATAGGTACTATATCTATTTCACGCATACAAAGTCGCGATCAAAAGCTAGTTTATAATTTTAGTAGGATACTTGTACTGCGTTTCTTAAGATGCTGAAATTTTATACGCTTTTAAAGAAATATAACACTGAGAAATAAAAAAATATATATTTTACTTTTGTTACTGGTTTTAATAAACACTTCATCAGTTATACCCGAAATGTATTTACTTTGTATGGATTGACTCTGGTTCTTGAGATATTCAACATAAACAACGGTTACACAAGGTAGGACATTAGAACGATGAAAGAAAGTTACCAAGGCCGATGGGACAGCCATATTATGACGGCAGACTATTGCTTGAGTTTAATAAGGAATTGTCCTGAACATAAACACAATAGAAAAGCTTATAGATAAAGATTTTACTAATATTTTTTTATGAGTTTTTGTTAATAGCATATGTATTATTTATATATTATATTACTTTTTTGTCATTATTATATAGCCGCATCTAAAATATATATTTAATATGTAATTGTAATAAAGTCTTATCCCATAAACTAGAGTCAATTTAACAAGTCTGATATTTTCTCGTATTCAGCATACTGAACTTACACAAAATTGACTTTAACTTACCATGCCGCAAAATGACTGTTCCACAGTGTAATATTTAAGATGTCCTAATATAAGGCGAATGTAAACTAAATTTAAGTTTTAAGTAGCCATATATGTAATATATCAGGGTCTCTGCAAATAAATAAGGTCATCCATATATGAATGAGGTCGAAATTACATAAGCAGTTCACAAAAGTTTCTAAGGGTTATCCATTAAACTCTTAATGGTGATAAAAAACGAGTAAAGGGCTTTTTAATTTTATTTATTTTAAGCAAGAGCTTATTGCCTATTGTTTTACTCACACCTGCACCACTAAAAGCCTAAAGTGATGCTCTAAAACTTTTAATCTCCACTCAAACGTTAGACCACTCAGAGAGCATTTAGCTTTGCGTAATATAAACACCAGTTAGAGATATCGGTTCATTTACAAAGTGTGCAATTACGTAGCTGAGGGCGCCACACAAAATATGATGAATCGCTACTTTCTTGCAGAGTGGGGTGCCGACCCGTGTAGGTGTTCCACAATCAAAGATCATAATTTCAGGACTAATGTTCAAATTACGGAGAGTTTTATAGCGTCACTTATTATTATTTGATTTTCGGAAACTCAGGGTCCACACACAATGCTCTTTACAGCGTGTGGATGCCGGCTATTAAAACATTAAAGAGATTCATGACTATATCAGTGAATAACGCAATTTAGAAGCGTTTCATATTTTTTTACGCAAGTTGGACGTTGACGCTAAGATATTGTAAACTAGTCGCGTCTTAGTGGTAATAATAATTGTTAAATTAATATGCTTTATCAGTTTAATACTCAGTAAATAGAGTAATTATTAAATAGCAAAATGTCAATAAGTTATGATTAAAAGAGCAAACATTAAATAACTATTTCATTAAAAAAAATGTAATCAGTAGGCCACCGAGCTTTTTTTCAAGCAGCATAGGATTGCTTATGCGCTATCAATAAAGTATAAAACATGTTAGGCGTTAAAAACGAAAACGTTGATGTGACTGAAATAGTAAAATAATGTAATAAAACAACAACTACATCTAAACAAAGTAAAACCACAGACCTGAACAAAAGTATTATAAGCATCTTATTTGCAAAGAGAAAGTAAACTATATTCACGAATAACCTACAAGCAGAAAACAAACAATCGAAATAAATTATAGCCGCCCGCCGACGTCGTCGCTCTCGTTTCGCAAACTGCACCGAAGAACGGGAATCAGGACCATCCATGAAAATAAGTGTTAGTGGTAACACGGGCGCGGGCCCCCCCTCGCGCCGGCGACGTTCTTTATCCCTCTTTTGTTGATATTCGGCTGACCTACAAACACAGTTTCGATCTCTACCAGTTCGGGACCTACCTACCTAACAATAATATCTTATGTACTTTTAAATTTGTAGATGAGTTCCTTTTAAGTAGGCGTTTTAGTAATAAGGAGTAATAAAAATAACAATGAACATCAATTTTTAGGGGTGTGAAAAACATTTGTGACTGACTCGTGCGGAACTTGAATGGGACGCTGAATTTTTTATAGAATTCATTGTTACATTTAATCCATTAGAAAGGATTTTGAATGTAATACTTGTGTTCAATCTAAAAAATACCGTGTTGCCTGAAAGTATTTTGCTCCCAAACGTAAATCGAAAAGTTTTGGAAGCGAAAAGGGGCAAATTGAAAACGGGTTTCGATTGTGTGTATGCAGCCTAAACAGAATAACTTTTCCATCGTCTGAATGGAGCACATGGGCTTCAATTATGGAAAAGTTTGAAAATGAAAAATCTGGAATACTGTAGCATTCTAGCTTCTTTCCGAATGTACATATATCTTCCATATGTACATACAGTATGTTAAAGCTTTATTCCCCTATTTATAATATATATACGTACTCATTATATATTATAGCATTTATTAAGTTCCAAAAATATAATCTATATAAATCCCACACTTGTTGGACAAAAGACTACCCATGAAAGCATGGAAGCTGGAAATTTATTTCGTGAGCGTTTCACTCGTCGCGTGACGCGATAGAAATAAGATCCCGGATATGAAACACTCAGGCCTTTTAGTGTTTGTGTTGCGTACCTTCCTGAGATATTCACGTCGAATCCCAGGAGCCAAGTCTCATCCGATATACATATGTGTATATGTAAATGTTTTAAGATAAATAAGAACGAAATATGAAATGTTATGACGTATGTATTTTCAAGTAAAGATTCGTTTTATGGCTTGTTAATGTCTTATATTGAAGGTTGTATACTAGGTATGCTTAAAAATTATTTTCATGTATATATGTACATTGTACATATTATGCCTATTTCACAGATAGACACAGGCAGTAAGAGATACAATCTTAATTTAAATATAGATCTGACAACTTGTACTCTGTATAAATTTGTTTGAAAAGCAATTAATAACATTTATTTATTTCCTTGTATTTTCT
Organism: Catocala sponsa; assembly: GCA_963564715.1. NCBI lineage: Eukaryota > Metazoa > Arthropoda > Insecta > Lepidoptera > Erebidae > Catocala > Catocala sponsa. The sequence goes on along the minus strand of OY751345.1, from coordinate 8,402,574 downwards.
ACATGACATGCTACAGAACTCGTGTAACCAATATAAGATATGAGAAGCTTTGCAAACCATTACTATGGAAACAGCAAGTCAACGTTTGGTTATTACGTTGTTCGATATGAAAATTCAGCATAAAATGTTGAGCGTAGTTTCCAGAATAATAGATACGATTTTTTTTTAAATATTTCTTTTCTTACGAATTCTTTAAACAGTTTATAGAGGGTAAACAGAATAACATGTCTGTTTCCTAGTATCACTAGGTAACAATCATACAGTAAAATTTTTAGTTTATTTATAAGTGACGTTACTTCGTTTAAATGTTTGTTTTTCATTATAAATCAATTACTAAAACATAAAGTTGCCTATCATTAACTAATTTATAACGTAAACAATATTCAAAACGGCTCTTCAAAAGAGCTCTCAATCATATAAAATATACAAACAATATATATTTGATATAGTTACACGATCCTTTTTAGATATTTAAAACGTCGGACTGACGAAGTGTAGTTTTGTGATTAGTTTCGGGAGGGCGTAGTAAGTGCCAATTAGGAGTGTTTACTAGTGCCGTTCATCTGTAAATATTTACGGGCTTGTTACCTAACTATGTGCAAACGATCTCTCCAATAAAATACATAGCGCAATTTTCCAAAGAATATTTTAGTTTATTGAACGAACGTCGCGATATTTCATAAATACGGATTCCTCTCTTATAACGAATATTTCAGTTATTACAGAATCATTTTATATAGGAATTCTTGTTTGAGCACTTGTCAATATGGTATCAAATTGTTTTGCTGTTATGTGTACTATGTGCTTACTGGATTTCGTTAAAAGATCGATGAGACGGTGTTTAGTGGCATGCATATTCAGCAGTAGAAGGTCCTTTTAAAATGACCGAGTGTAGCATGTAATACGCATCATTTTAGCACCTGGGACCTTAGTACCTTAACTTAAAGAATTGTCATTGCATGTGTGAGTATGAGATATCGTTATAGAGTGTATAATGTATATACCTTTATCTTGTTCTCGCACATGCAATGACATTGCTTTAAGAGATGGCGGTAAGGAGCCTGGCCGTTTTATAATAAAAATAAAGAAAACATAAATAACTGGAATTAGTGTAATTAGGTCATTTAGTCATTTTATTATTTTAAAACTTCGATAAATTACGAAGTAGAGTTATTTAATAGCTTAGTTAGGCTTTTAGGCTTATGTAAAAGTGCTCTTTTTAGCGATTATGTAGTATACCTTAACTTAGGTCTTGGATGTTTGGACTATAGGGTATGTAGTTATCTCATCATCATCAGGCTATAATAGTCCACTGCTGGACATAGCCCTCCCCCAAAGAGCGCCATAGCGCCCTGTCTTCAGCTTGCCGCATCTAGCATCTGCCTGCAGTCTTTCGCAGATCGTCATCCCACCTGGTCGGAGGGCGTCCTACACTACGTTTGCCGAGTCGCGGTCTCCACTCAAGAACACGCTTACCCCAGCAGTTGTCTGTTCTTCGCGCGATATGGCCAGCCCACTGCCACTTCAGCTTGCTAATTCTCTGAGCTATGTCGATGACTTTGGTTCTCTGTCGGATGTATTCGTTACGAATCTTATCCTTCAGAGAAACTCCGAGCATAGCTCTCTCCATAGCTCGCTGAGTGACTTTGAACTGGTGGACCAACCCTACCGTGAGTGTCCATGTCTCGGCTCCGTAGGTCATGACGGGTAGCACCCACTGATTAAAAACTTTCGTTTTCATGCATTGCGGTATGGATGACGAGAAGACTCGGCGTAGTTTCCCAAGTAGTTATCTCATCATTGGTTAATTGTGTATGAACTATTATTTTTAATGAAGTATTAACAACGTAACGCAACTAGTATTTTAGTAGTTCTGTGTTTGAGTATTCATTGGTTATGATACCAATGTTTATAAAGCTTAGCTTTTTCAAGGTGTCTATAACTTGTATACCTCCTCAGTGGCGTACTCGCGTCTCTACGCGTACTCTTATACTCGCGTCAGGCAAGTGGCAACGGGTGTTTATTTGTCAGGAAATTCTCAGCACTAGCATGGAGAATGGAACTGTTTGCCGTAGACGGTTAATAAGTTTGCCTTTTATCATGTAGGGCATAAATGTAAAGTTGGCGAAGTGAGAGTTCAATATCTGCCTACATCTTCTGGGGAATAGTCATGAGACTTTGAAGTACGCTATACACACAAAATACTTTGTTCAGAACTATATTTAAAAAAAATAACGCGACTGCACGGATAGCGCAGTGGTTTAAGTGGTCACTTCGCCACTGCTACCGCGCCGAGTGTTATGGGTTCGAATCCGACACGGGACAAAAATTTGTGTGATCAATAAATGGTTGTCCCGAGGCTGGATGTTCTTTTTGTCTGTTGTTTGACCGTGTAAAGTGATACAGGAATAATTCCTAGCGCGGGGGTTTTCTTTTTAAAATAAAACTATATACATATATATTGAGATGAACGTTAAGATATTGAAATAAAACAGACTATTAGGTCACAATATGCTGAGCATAAGATAGTGGCCGGTGTGTATGAGACAAATGAGCGGGCGTGTGATCCTTTGTAACTCGGGAAGACAAATAGAGGCAATCGCCTCGGTCCATCGGTCTTTATGAGCCGGCAACTAGCCGGAACACCGACACGGCTATATGAAGTACGCTTCTAATATACACATGGTATAAGGTTTTATATTGTGAAATACTAGATTTTGCCCATGGCTTTGTTCGCTAAAATGAAGGTTATGTAATTTTATTATCCTTCGGGAGCAGTACTTTTTCTGGATGAAAGGTGTCCTACGTCCTTTTCTGTACCCCCGACTATGCGTATGCGAAATTTCGTGATGATCCGTCGACTAGTTCAGGCGTGAACGCGTAACAATCAATAAAACAAACTCACATTAGCATCCTATTTATAATATAAAATATTTATAATGTGAAAATCATGTACTCCTTTTTAAGCATATTGCGTGCACGGAGGCGTTTGTCATGTGACATAGTTAAAGTTTATATATACTATAAGTATACTAACTGATCCGCGCAACTTTGTCTGCGTCACATAAGACATTTCTGCCCGCTTTTGCAATATTTTTCATTGATGCCCCGCTCCTATTGGTCGTAGCGTGATGTTACATAGCTTATAGCCATGCTCAATAAATGGGCTATCCAATACAAGAACAATTTTTCAATTCGAACCAGTAGTTCCTGAGATTAGCGCGTTCAACCAAATAAACAAACAAACTCTTCAGCTTTATATTATTAGTATAGATTACGGTCAAATTCCGACCACTGGGCGACCACTACACATACTAGCTATAAAGGAAACACTTCCGGACACAAAACCAGATGATAGTGTTGGTGATTACTGATACAATACTACTAAATATCTATTTAAAATATATCCCAGAGTTTAGTTACCAAATGTACCGTATTAAGAAATTGATTTCCGTCTCACGGAATATTTTAGACATCAGTAAAATAGTGTATAAAATTGGACGCCAGTAGAATTTCGTTTGTCGTTCAAGTCGAGAGGCACTCTTTACTGAACGCGGTATATCTGCGTCGGCACGCTAAGCAGAGATAACACTTCGACACATTCAACGCCGTCTCCCTTTGACTCAAATACGACTAAGAATTCAAAAGTCTATGACGATTAGTCTAAATGACGCTTTTCACTAAACTGTCTAAAAGGCAAGGAATATATTTAGGAAGTATTTACCATGCCGGTCTTGCTTTTATTTTAAAAGACTACTGCTAGTCATGTCTCATTGTACTGCTGGACTTTACAGATATTCTAATAACGCAAAGATCATGCAGACGCGAGACTACTGCTATTCGATTGCTCAAAACTTACCCTGTGTTCGATTCGAACCTATAATATTATTGGCTGTGGCGAAGTGACCATTTAAGACAATATAACAGCCGTCCAGTCCATGTTACAATTCAAGCTTTTTGATAACATTTCTTGTTATTATTAAATAGATAACGGTAAAATTTAAATATGAAAAAGAATGCTTAGATGTACCTTAATGAATAATATATTTATGTTTTGAAATGTTTTCTCACTCACACAACACTCTTTTGTGCGTGTGTATGTAAGCTTGTAGTCTATTCAACATACCTATCTTACCTAAAAAGTACCTGTACATCGGATTACAAAGTTGTTTTTCTTTGATTTAGATATAATAAAATATATACCAAATATTCTGCTATTCTTTAACGTAATAGTAACAAATACGAGATATTACTATGAAGTATGTAGCTTTTGAACTATTGCTATGGGTACAACTCGCACAACGATTCCATGCTATAAAGAAAACATACAAAAGTAATAAACTTACTTGACATTGCTGCGGCCCCTGCCTGTTGGGTGAAGCAGGTTTGGGTCGGACCTTCTTAGCTGTGAGCGAGGGTCGGGAGTCCAGCCCCGTCACCGCCACCGACACCGTTGTGATGGGCACCACGCCGCTCGACGACGATGACGTGGTACTGCACTCTGCAACAATATTGTTCACGGTTAATAATGATTTATCAACTACATATCTATATATAACTAAAAATGCACTCTATTTTGATGTAGTAAATGGCGATAGTCGAAGTCACAACGTCATGTCCTTTACAGTTTTTTACGAGCATTGTCAAAATTACATTAATCTATTTTTATATGTAGATGCATCTGTTCAATATAACAAATCTTAGTTTTTGTGGCTTAATATGTTAAAATATTTATTTTTCTGTAGTTATTCCTATTTCAAAACTGTTGAAAAGGATTACAGAATAATTGCTATCGTTGAGCCAGATCACGAAAGAAATAATGCGCAACGGCTGACGCTTTTGCTCATATGTACATTCGTTTAATGTTAAAATCAAAGATATTAAAATCCAAAGTATGGAAAATGGTCATTTTACCTAAAGCATAATTAAGTACTTACTTTTTCAGTGATATTTTGCAAAGTTGCATACTTATTTAAATAACCGCGGCGCAAATAATATTTCTCATAAAAACGAGTGGAAACAATTCCACCGAAAATATTGCAATCATTTATTTATGTTTGATAACTTTATCGGTTATTGGTAAAAGCAAATATGATCCATTCATTTTATTTCGTCATATTTGTATGGTATATTTGATTAATCAAAAATGCTTTGACTTTTGCAATAGTCAATTATTTAATAATACACCAAATAATAGTATTGTTTATAATAGCGGGCTTTTACGAAGTTATTTGTTTGTATATATTATACATGTATTATGTTTATGTAGCACATTCTATCGAACTTGAAATGGTAACAAAAATTTCTTATTAAATTTGGTATTTATCTAGGCTTCAATTCATGACGTCATGTTTTGACCGTACTGGACCGCACCGCTCTCATCGCTTCAATTCATAATTTCGGTTTGCTCCTAATTTCCAACGTTCGATATTAATTTAGAACGAGCCGAAAGCAAACAAGAGGGTGCTCCAAAATGTATGCCCGGCGAAATTCAGATTTATTTCTCCTTTTTCACGCCCGGGAAAAACTGTTGAATTAGGAGAAAGTAAAGATTGTTTGGGCAAAGGATCAATTTTGTTAAACTCGAAATTTAAGCTGTTCACTAACAATCTAATTTCGTTTTATTTTTCGTTTATTAGCGCGTGCATTTAGCTCGCGGCTTAACCTTATATCAATGTATTTATACCCAATCTGTAATTTTAGATTTTTGTTTTTGTTAAGGTACTAACGCAAATTCTATTTCAAAGGTCTGGTTGGTTATTCAAATACCCAATGATTAATCAATGTCTAACAATAATGTATTCCTTTGCCTTCAAATTATTTCTTAGAAGCCACGAAGCTCTCATATCGATTTTATTATTGTTGAATATAATAATAGTGTTTTTTATTGATAGCGCAAATACATTATTGGATGGGCAATAAAATATAAAAATGTAATAAGTACACCCAGTTTTGCGTGCCTTTTTCCTCCGTTTGAGAGTTCCGCAAGCAATCATTCTTGACTATATTACCTCTTACGTTGAGTCAAATATAAGTCTAATAGAATATTGATGTTTCGTCATTCTATCTAAATATGGTATATTGTTACGAAATAAGATAAAAATAGTTAAATTAAACCGTGGATTAAACGAGGAGTAAATCGATCTGGCTTTGATTTGGCTTATGTTTAATTTATCACCAGATATAGTAAAGTGTAAAATATAACAGTAAAACATAGTAAATTATCACCAAATTGCACAGCAAAATATATTTAAAGAGATCAAAATAAGTTGACGGAGCCCCGCCTTGCAGGGCTCCTATTTTTAGGTGGGTTTAAGAAGGAACCTACTTAACCTAACCCTTCCGAGACGGAATGCAGTGATTTAAGGCGTATAGATGCTCGTTATGATATATTTTACCAAGCATATTTTGCTGCGCAATTACTATTTTTGTGATCATTATATTTAATCCCCTTGGATTCTATTAGTCATAATTTTGTATTTAGGCAATAAAACCAAATTTTAAAAACAAAATCTGTTCACTTCTCGTAAGATATATCTTCATATGTAAAACGAATTGTAATTCGTGTTTACATATGAATTAACAGAGTAATTGACGTCATTGTCTCACATTTAATTCTCTAATGTTGAAGGGAGATCACAGTGTACGACAATGCGCTAGAATGGCCACACAAGGCGTCTCTTATCCTGACTTTACCCATTGTAGGGTACATTCAGTAGGCACGGAAGATCCACTAAAGGCGATAGTTATCGGGTACAATAACGGTCGGTTTCAGAGGCCTCCGCCGCTCATACAGATTCGTATTGATTCCGTCGCTTCGCCATCTGATGGGATGTTCTTTGTCACTGGAAGGACCCCATTACTTTGTTTATGTTTGCGCAGACCGCATATCCGTCTCGGCCGGCCTATGCTCACTAATGGAACCGAAGAAAAATGATTCCCGATCTTTCTCACGAGGGAACCTGTGCGGAAAGATATATAAGTAACAAAGTGGTCGCTTTTCAGCGATCCGTGTGATGAATAGGTAATGTCGTCGAAGAAAAAAGACGTCGCTCGTTCCGCTCAAGGATAAGTTCGGTAGGTCCATTTAATTATGTTAGCTTTTATGTCTGCGTAGGCGGTACCTACTTGAGTGATTTATTTATATTTTTCAATGTTGGATCTTAACCTATTGAGTCGCAGCGACACACTGGTAGCCAGGCACAAAATATTTTTTGTATTGTCTGATCTGACAGATTTAGAATTGTAGTAAATAAATGTTTACTACTAATGAGTGTACTTATGAGACAAGTAAATACGCTTCGAAACACCAATGCATTCAATGGTAGTGCGATTGCCAGTCAAGTGGTTTCAGAAGGTTATCATAATAAAAACTGTTCAAAATAGAGTTCCGATCTAGTCTCGGTGTCATAAATATATGTATAATGTTACAGAAAGGTATTATAACTAAACTTGATTGGAACTATGTATACTTGAAACAGTTTTTATTACGAGCATTGAACCTTTGGTTCAATCAAGCATTATTTACAGCTTCTATCAGAAACATCTCAGTAGCGGCACGGGCTCAAGAACTATCCTTGATAGAGAAAAATAGACTTTCCTATGATATTCTTTTTTTCTTTCTTTTTTGTGTGGTTAGTGACCAACCTGTTGTCAAGAGTTGTACAAGCCGCCCGTAGGCCTCTGATACGGCTTAACGACTGCTGTCAATTTGACAACAACCGGGACCGACTTTTAACGTGCTCTCCGAAGTACGGAGACGCTCATATGAAATATCACTAAGCGGTCACCCATCTATAGACTGACCGCACCCAACGTTGCTTAACCTCGCTAATCGTTTACCGATCAGTGAGTGCAACTGGCTATGAGCGCCTAAATTTGGCTATGATATTAAATCTATACATATAAGTTTGTGTGAGTATGATACTCCTCTGCATAACCTTTAACTCGATATCATGCCGTTGGGTAATTTTTTTGCAGACACAATGGCCCCTTTGTTTCTTTTAAAAACAAGATCGACGGTACGTAGGTATATCTGATATGACGCTCGGAGATAGGCCTCTCCCTTGAAACTCGTATTAAGCTTTATTGCACGCGCAGTAATACCCACATTATGTAAATGGTGCTAGTTCAGGCTTATACTACAAACTGTACGTTTGTTCTAATACGTTTTGAAGTGACAGTGGCGATTAAAAACAGTGTTTTCAGTAATTATTACAGGTATCAATCATGCTTACGCTTGTAAACTTGTTTTTAGGCCAACTAATTAATTAAATAATAATATCAGAACCCAATGCTGGTGGGCCTCCTAAACATTTATATATTTTAAATAAGTTTTGTTTTATATTTCAACATATAAAATTTTTACATAACAATGTTTTAAATAAAGGAAATAATATCGAGAAATGACTATGAACACCATAGCGATTTCTAAAAGCTAAAACTTTAAAGGTCTGCCATTGCACAACACAACACACGTTGATTTGGCTTCGATTTGAAGGGGATATGTACTTCTCCAGTACCTATTTGTTTTAGAAAGCGCTAAGTCTATAACAACTATTTCGTTAATATAGAAATAAATAATACATTAAATACGTCTATAAAAATAATTTAACGACCCATTGCTTTGGATCATAATACGTTACTTAACCATGTGACAATATGCGTGGGAGACACATGGTATTCAATCTCCGCAAATAAATATATTGTAGGTAATCCTAACTAATATTATAAAAGCCAAAATGAGTTTGTTGGTTTGTTTGTTACCTTTTCACGCCTAAACCACTGAACCGATTATCCTGAAACTTTGCATATACGTTGACAGGTGTACAGAAACGGACATAGGCTACCTTTCATCCCGAAAAAAATTACTGTTCCCGAGGAAAACAATAATAACGTTATTAGATGGCGCCACGTGTCTTTCAAATCATGATTGAATTATATTATTACAAGCAGAGTACAACATGAATTGATTGTCAAATTCTAAATTAACGCGAGCGAAGCCACGGGCAAAAGCTAGTAAACTAATAAATAATAAATCAAGTACCGGTTTTCTGAATTATTACGTTCTGCCTATATTTTCCTACTCCTAGATCTGTTTATTTTCTCTTAAATACTTTAAGAACTACCTACATGGTATTTTTGGCAGAGAGTTAATGTCGATGATAGTGGTAGATAGATTGTTGCTAAAATAACCTTACTGCCTTTACCTGTGTCGGTATTAACAATCATTATAAGAAAATACGCCTGGTACTAAGTTAAATACTGACAGTATTTAATTTAGTAGTATTACGTTGTGAGGATGCGGGGTTCTACAATTTACTATTATCGTAAGTAATTACAATAGTAACAAATTTTGGGGCCTCGCAGTTCCAAAACAATATATTCAGGCACTAATCTTCAAACTTTCGTTATAAAAGGAAGGTGTTGTAAATCTAATCGAAACGTAAGGCACTCAACGTAAAATATACCTACCCAGTTAGTAAGCAGCCTTAGCATTTTATAGAAAATGCTATCAGTATGATCTAACTACAGCAAAAAGAGTAACACTCAACAAGTCGTTTAAATGCTCAAAGTGTTCCAAGTCAGCTACATCAACAATCATAATCGAATTGAAAACTGAGTGTCGTAGAACTTCCTTTTAAAAACAATGTAGTACTTCAAACAAAATTAAAGTGCCTCCATACCGTGAAGGGGAGGTCTTATCCATTCGTTTTTCAATAACGCCGTACACGCTTTAGATACAAAGCGTAGGCTAGGCACTTAGTGTTTTATTGCTCTGTGTTTACATCAAGTGAGTTTCCTTTTCACTTATTTAATGAGGCTGTTAAAGTTGGATGAGTTAATAAGAGCGTTCCCTCGAGACCCGCTTTGGCCTCGCTCTGGCCCCGGTTTGGCCTAAGTCCCTCAAAGCCTACATTACGTGTTGGGCCGTTTCGTTTTTGGTTTAGCGAGCGCGATGGACTTAACGAAATTTCTTTACACCATTTACTTAGCGGGTGATTACAGGCATTAAGGAGAAAATTGTTTTGTGACGTGTGGAAATCAGTTCGAAATATTATGACGTCACGTCCTTAATTTGTAAAATGTTTTTTGCAGGACCCGCCTCTTTGGTAGAGTAAATCAAATAAATTTTCGATTAAAGAGGTATATTACAAGTAGCTTGCCAAACAGAAATTTTAATTCAAGTTAACAAAACCGAGAGTAAGATTATTTTTTACTACTACGTAGCTACTATTTTAGCCCATTCGTTTAGATAGCTATTCTATAATTAATATTGCTATTAATCTCAGTATAGAAGTGTATGTCCTAGATGAGTATTTAAATAGATCGATAAGAACAATAAACTATCCGACAATCCAAATTCGGTCGCAAGGAGATTGGCGTAAATAACTGACGTCGCCATCTTTCTAAAAACTTCAAAGTTATTTATTACGTTGCCTATGGTATTGCTGCATAAAAAGGCGTTTACGATTCGTCATAAAATTGTCTGTGAGCCAAAAATGGCAGACAAAGGAGTGAATAAACGTTGAGATTGGAAAATTATTCATATTGGTGACACGGTCGCGGCGCGCCCCGGGCGCCCCGGCCATCCCTTCTCTACGTGTATCTATCGGGGAATTGATGGATATTTCTACAAATGCTTAGAAATTTATTACGGACACAAACCTTTTTTTATCATTTTGTTTTGCAACTATCTGTAAAGATTTTGTTTATACGACCGAACGATAAAGGCCGAAATATATTTCTGTCCGATAATAGTGAACTGTTTAGATGTACGATCCATATACCTAAATAAATATGATTTACGTAAATAATCTGATTAGGGATCGGTCCGGTCTTTTCCTTAACGAACTGCCCCTAAGCGGGTTGAGTTTGTTTTGCAGAAGACATTATATTAACAAGCCACGAACTCGAGAACATACGATTGCAAAAGGAATTATTTGGGTCTTTGTGTCCCATAACATTCTGACTGCAGTCAAGTTTTAAGCTTCTATTACATTAGCAAAGCAGAGATGAGTAAAAATGTATCCGAGGAGACAAAGGCTTGCACACAAATACAAATCAGTATTAAAATGGAAATAACAAAGTGAGTTACAACATTAGCCTGGAGCTGGGAAGTAGAGCAAGATAAAATATTTAATTAATTAATTACGAGGATATGAGACACTGCGCGACATCAGTCATGAGTTTCAGTTGGGGGGGAGATTTTAATCACATTAGGAGCACTCGCGGAACTCGAAGTGACCTTTTGCAACGCGACCGACGGCGCAAGCTTTAGACACATTTGTACAATGGTGAAGTTAGAAACGTCGCAAGTTCGCCTGCACATTAGTCGCGAAGCAGCATTTCATGAAACGAAGCAATAAACTTTATTAGTTGTCACTCCGACTTACATTAAATTTGGTGACATTCCATTACTAGATAGCTAGAACTCATACTGAAGAAATAAATACACTGCATTATTGGCATATTAAAATATATGGTATGTTAGCTAAAAGGTAAAAACCAAAGGGTGGTTTGTTTAAGTCCGTACTCAGAGGTTTGTAGTTGTAAGTTCGGTACTAAAGCTACAGAATGTTATTAAGGGAATAATTTCTGGAGCGGTAACTTGAACCAGTAGTCCCTGAAGAAATCAATCGCGGCCAAATCTCATTAGTTCTAACTTTACTGCTTGACTTTTAGTTTAGAATGCCAGTGAGATTAGACTTGATTGTCAGGAATCTTACTAAAGTCAGGAATAAGAACACTGTATGTAAATGGTGCACTGGTGTAAGTGAGCACTAGCAATCCGTTTAGTAGGTCATGTGTACAGATGAGGTAGTGGTTTAAGTTGTTGCTTCGCCAATGGCATTGCGCCGAGTGTTATGGGTTCGATCCCCACTCGGGACAAAAAATTGTGTGAACCACATATAGATATTTCGAGTATGGTTGTTTTTTGTGTCCGTTGCTTGCATGTTTATGAAAACTGAATTTATTCCTAGCGCTGAAGTTAAAAGAAAATTAATTAAAATTTTTGGTCTTAGTTTTTTTTTAATTTTTTTTTATTTTGCTCGTCAAAATGACCACACTCCACCTGATGTTAAGCAGTCGTGTGGTCTAAGAGCAGTGGCCTCCACATCGCACCCACAGTAGCCGAGGCGATGTTGAGGTCTCTACTTTGACGGCCTGAGAAGATGCTTTTTCTTAGTTTGGTCTTAGTCTTTGGTTTTGATCTTACTGATAGTTTAACCAATTTCGAAAGGTCTTCTAGTTCGTGAGGCTTAACTCCAGTGATCTCCCTGCTGAAATTGGGTGTTCTATTAAGACAAATGAATTATCAATTGTCTTTGTTTGAAAGTCTTCACGGATAGATGAGGATATATTCCCTTTATTCGATTTTTGGCACTAATCTTACTTTGGCGGTGGTGCGTGGTTTACATCAATCATTGACAAAGTACAGGTAGTGAGACATAACGTGAAAATTCTATAACGTCATATATTAAGAAAGAATATATCATATATTAAGAAACATGTAACATGTTACTTTAATACGTGTCATTCTGCTCATATTTGTAAGAAAAATTAGAAGCCACTCGAATCGTGACAATGATTGCTTGGAATAAAGAATATTTACATGAAAGAAGTCTTATCAGTCTATTGTCGATTGAACTTTTTGTGTTCTCAAGAGATATTTTTGATGTGTAATAAGGAGAGGCTTTTAGAACAACGCCTCGGGAACTTTTAAGGTTTTATTGAAGCAACGGTATAAGTTTCGTTGACGATGCCGCTCAGCTGTGAGATTGCGACGACTCGCTTCGCTGACACGCAGGCTTAGCTCTAACTTCGGCGAGACACATCGATTTTTCTTCTCAGAATTGTATTAAGTAAGTACTAAGGTAAACTTTTGTAACTTGTTTGCTAATAATATAATTTAATTATATTATAAATGCCTACTTTTTATCTTTTTTAGTCTTTATTTAAGGCGCTTTGTCAGAATATGACTATATCGCTCCATCCCAGTCACTGTATGTATGATTATAGACTTTTCATAATTTTATTATACATATTATATAAAGACCTTGCTAGCTCTAAAAGAGGTTTAAATAGTACACTATTGCATTTTCCAATGTCACACTGCAAAATATCTAATATATTTACTCTGTATTCGATAACGTAAATACATACTAGATCAATTAAATATGTATAGCGCTAGTTATATGTGATAATTTTAACGTAATTTATTTTGTTAATTTACTTGTATGAAATAGTAATAAAAAATCTCTGGTCTATAAATAAATTAATACATGCAGTGATTCATCCTGCGAAACGCAGTATATTTGTTGATCGTTCATGCCTATTGAAATTAAGACAAAACTTTGTTGTTTAAATAGCCTACAACAGGGTATTGCGCTACAAAATATTGGTACCTTTTGTTTTCAGTTCATAACTAGCGCATCGAAACCCGGTGTCCTAAACTTTACCACATATTATATGCCGTACATGTTATACATATAACGAAACCTACATAATAAGTAAGTGGTATATGGCATATGAATAAAAATTAATGTATTAAATATCGGTTCAACCAACATTCCCAGAAACAAAATTAACCGCATCACAAATATTTAGCTCGTAAAATATTTATACAAACATCCACTAATTGCCCAACATTGCATACGGACGTGGAATGCGAATTAATATGATGTGTTTCGCCTATCACAATGATTATATCACTAAGAGGGAAAGGGATGGGGCACGTAATTGCGGGTCCCATCCATCAAGCACGCGTGGCAATTTTACAGTGAGTATGAGTGAATCATAGAGAACATATGACACTGCAATTTTCTGCGCTTATTTATTACTGATGATGTGCTTGCGAATTGCGCAGCAATATTGACGTTATATTATTTTTTGTTTCATGCGAAAAGTATTGCAGTACGTGCTTATTTGTGTCAATGACAGTGTCAGAACGTAGCTGACGGATCAGTTTTGTGTTGAGATAGTAGGTGAATATTAGACGGATGACATAGTGGTGTAAGTAGTCGCATCGCCGGTAACACGGCCGAGTACTGTGGGTTTGATTACACGGAATAAAATTGTTTGGTGTAAAATTAGTTGTTTCGCATCTAGTTTCTTGTGTTTATTGTTCGAATGATTGCAAAGTCTCCTGGGACACAGGAATAATTTCGATGCGGGCGATGTTTTTAAAAAACAAAGAATTGTGATGCGGCGCTGTTGACATCTCTCTTCAACCGCGAAAATAAACCGCTTACACAAGAATAATTAATAAATAACAACGCATAAATGCGTAATACATAAGATAGTTCTGGTCAATAGTTTCCTAAAATAAAGTTCAATAAATCCAGCACCTATAACCATCGAGAGCTTTTTGAAAATGTATGTTGCCTATTTCATTCCATACGATTTCTAATAGTGCTACTAGTAAATAGTTTGTAAACTAAAAGCTACAGTATAAAACGGAGGAAGGAGTGAGTGTTTTCTCAGTTCGAAAACTATTTAAACTCTGCTCCTATTTTTGAAGTACAGATAGTTAAAACTTGTGCATTTTGACTTCAAAAGGTTATGGTCAACGGAGGGTTGCAATCTGAATATCCACTCATCCTCGTAAGTATTGAAATACCGTGTTAAGAGGACCTTAAACATTGAAACGTGGGTTAAAGATGTATTGAAGGAGATTTAGCAAGACGAATATCCTTGGTCCCTGACTACTCGTCCAGGAACCAGGAGTAAGACAATGTATATATGTAACGTAAATTTATATTGTAATTTAAGGCTAATAATGACTTCTATTTTATTATACACACAGGCACCTGTACTGCTAGGATGTACATTATACACACAGGCACCTGTACTGCTAGGATGTACATTATACACACAGGCACCTGTACTGCTAGGATGTACTGCTAGGATGTACTGCTAGGATGTACATTGGCCGAAACCGCGTCTGGGTGTTCTTTGTGTCTGTTATGTCAATGTTTGTAACGTCCCACACGTCGCGTCACAGGAATAAATCCTAGTTTGGGCGTTGTCTTTTTAAACACATAACTAGACACTTAAATACATTTTTAGGGAAAGGCGCAATCGAGTTTACAAACATTTAAACAACGGCCACAAAGGACACCCAATCTTATCTTATGTGGGGGCCAGTCAGTGCAGACCGGCGACACTTCGACCCAGTGGAATCTTTTGTGTCGACACTCTCCCAATAAACACTGCCATACATGTTCACGGCAGCCGGGACCGACGGCTTAACGTGCCCTCCGAGGCACGGAGCAGGCGATAATTGTCAACCAATACGCACATAATTTCGAAAAGTCATATACCTTCCGAAAGTCAGAGGTGCGCGACGTGGGTTCGAACCCGAGACCCTCTGCATTGCAGTCTGTTGGTCTCCTCACTGAGCTATCGCTGCTCAAGGACACCCAAACTCAGAACAACTAGTTATGGATAGCAAAATTGTTTCCCGTGGATCGAACCTACGGCGCTCTACGCAGTGTAACATGTTCCTTCTATTGTATTATCAAATTTTTGTTACGAAAGATAGTATAAATATTCAGAAATAAACATAGGGTATGGTTAGCATAATCGTTTAAGTAGGTAAACCTTTCATCAACGTGTATTGTGTTGATTTGATCTCCCCTCAGTGCAAAACTTTGTGTGATCCATAGATTATATCCAAGGCTTTAAGTCTGGTCTGATCCTCCGTGTGTAGTTTGTATCCGTATTTCATTGTTTGTAAAGCCCCTTCGCGATACAATCTCTCGAGTGGGTAAGGCACCACGGTCATCTACGCTTTACATCAAAACAAACTGCAGAGGAAGAGAAAGGGTTTCTGGTACGCAAAAGAGGCACAGGAGGTGCTTTATAAAAGCATAAAAACTGTGTAGATATAAAATGTGTATCACCAGACACCGTCCAGGCAAAGTTTTTGCAGTAATTTGCCTAAAGGACATATAAAAAGTGTCCCTAAGTAGTTTACTGTAAAATGTTACTATACAAACTTGTTCATTACTTAGTAAAATTATAAACAGTCGTAGTAGTCGTTTGAAATAAAAGGGGCTTTTTTAAATAAATTCTTGTTCTCAACATTGCTCCGTTTCTTACATTATTGCGAATCTGGACGTAAGACAAAGCGATCCTCTATGGACCAGTCCAGCCTGTGTCAGTTAAAGTGCACCGAAATACGAATGTTGTATTAACTTTATATAATTTTCATTATTAAAAGCTGGTGGGAATGCGTGGAGCACGCCTGCTTTCCAAATTTATTTTCTTTCTAAAGACAATTTATTTTGTTTTCTTTTTAAAGACAACTCTCGCACTAGGAATTATTCCTGTATCGCGGCGACTTTACAAACATTCAAACAACGGACACAAAGAACACCCAGACTCGGAACAACCATTTGTGGTCCACACAGATTTTTGTCTCATGTGGGATTCGAACCCACAACACTCGGCGCAGTGGCAATAGCGAGGCGATCACTTAAACCACTACGCCATCCGTGTAGTTCAAATCAATTGCACACGTGCATGAGTCAAAACTCGCATCACAAACTGATCGGCGTTCCCTCGTAAGCCTGACTCGCGCGTCACGCGTAGTGTAAAGGCCCATTTACACAAGTAAAGTATAGTAGTAAGTTTCTTGAAGCAAGTGTCCCGGTATTCCAGATTTTTGCCTAGGAAGACAAAAACAGCACGTCATTTACTTCAAGAAACTGTTATCGTGTTAATGAGCCTTTAGGTCGCAGCCGACTTATATAACACCGCTCCAACACCGCTCTCGCACAGCTGAGCCAAACGGAGAGGCCATTACCCGCTGTCCACGCACCGACAGCTAGCACGCAACCAGCTGTCCACTGGCTTACAGCTAGCAGTCAACTAGCTATTACTATCCGCGCGTGCGTGCGTACATCGCGCAGGCCGCCCGCTTGAAGCGCGCGGTAAGCGTGGCTTCAACTATCGAGTGGGACGATGGCGGTAAGCTCGCTTACAGTGAGCTGTTTGCTAATTTGTGATATCTACAGAGGACGCCCTAAAGCTCAAATTTCTATTAACTTTATTTTGCCGTGTGGGAGCGGTGTTGTATAAGTCGGCTGCGATCTTGTATGCCTACGCGTAGCTTTACGTACGAACTGCGAGTCTCAGTGCGCGCGTATTCATCATAATTATGTATACGACAAGCCGTATCAATACAGTCATTCTTGGAACGTTCAAGATTTGACCTTACTGTTTTAGTTGACATATCCAAAGATGATATGTTGCTGTAATATTAAATAAGCCTTTCTCAACGACTGATGAAATACTGCACGACAAACTGTGTTAGTTAACTGAAAAAAGTCTTCGAAATAAAAGGAAATTTTACGCAGTAAGGCTCACGGTGATTTAACTAAAGCCCGTGAAGGAAAAAACAAACGATTTGTATTCATGATGGCGTCCTTTGCTTAGGTTTGGGAGGTGCGACACAGTCTATTCGCAATTTTGCCTGATTCTCTAGAGGGAACCTTGATTCGGTACAGTTATTACGATAAATCTGGTGCCTACTTCGCATATATCGCACTTGAAATGAAAATGTTTAGATATTGGATACGCACGTGTATTGTTTCAAATTTACGTGAACAGTGACACAGGCAGATATAAAAAATATATATAATACCTAATAAGTAAAATTCGCTTAAAATCGCATTCAGTGAAGTAGCGACTGTCTTGGTGGCGCAGCAATTGTGAATGCAACTGTTCTGCATGAGATCCCGGGTTTGATTCCCGGGTCAAGCAAAGTGTTATCGGATTTTTTTATCAAGAAATTTTCAATAATAATAATTTCATTATTTGTATTTTATTATTTGTATTTCATGATTTGTATTCATTATTTGTATTTCTTTATTAGTATTTCATTATTTGTAATTCATTATTAGTAATTTACTATTTGTAACTTTGTCCAATTTCGCCAACTGTATGTATGTACGTTTTTACTTTGTATGCTGTGGCCTACTGTAAGTGAGGGTGCACACTTAATCTATTGACCTAACACTTCTGCATTTAGCTTTAAGTTGTGTGTATCTTTCTAGATGGTCCAATAAAATAAATAAATAAATAGCTGCGTTGGAACTGTGTTCGGAAGATGGTAATATGTTTGCCAACTATAATTTTGTGCTGAAATGCAGGCGTGGTACACCTATGCCTATCACTTCGCAGATAATTGCGTGAGATGTATTTATGTGTGATGTAGGTAATGCATTTCATATTAGAGTCGGCTCCTAGTCTAATCCAATATAGTTTTGCATAACATGATTGATATCTGGAGATCAGATGTCAATCATAACGTCAGGCATATCTAAGGGAGCACTATATTCTATGTGACGATGCCATCTCGCTATACTGGCTTTAATTCTCTTGGCCTACAATTAGCGGCACGACAGTCACTACTAATACTGACTACTGATTAGCCAAACAAGAGGAAAATTTCATATAGCCAAGTAAACATGTATGTATACCTGATTAAATTGAATCTAGAAAAGTTGATATACTAGTTTTAGATAAATCGGATTTAATATTCTACGCATATAGAAACTCATTTGGTTGCCTTTGACACTCTTGCGTCAAATCGTACAGATTCCCTCCAAAAACAATTCAAAATAAGAACCACCTTAAACATAATTAAACTAGAACGTGCCTAACAATATAATGAATAAACAATCTTTAAATTACTATTCAGAATGTTTGGCTCTAAGGCGGCGCTATAAAACCTCGGCTGTCGTGTTCAAGTCAACCCGACCGCTGCTAAACGCGATAAATCCGAGAACACACGTGACAAGTCAGATAAATAACCCTAACTCGAGCCTTTGTGGAAGTGACACAACATCGGTGCATAGCCTTACTTAATTAACTCGTGTTTTATGCGATAAAATAGGCTCCAATTTATTTTAGAGCATTTTAGTTAGAATTCCTATATTCCTTTAAGCAAGCGTGGGTGGGACTGTACATTGCTATAAATAGGCGATTCACCAACTCAGTATTCTTATTTTTTACTCTTTTAGAATGTGTATATTTTAGAATGTGTATATTTTTTGTTTTAGACTATAAGGGTGCCATGGTATTAGAAATCACCACGCTTTGCCTACATTACATTTCTGAAGATGCACAAAATAGTAACTAACTCAGCAGAACTTCAGAACCTTTTAAGACGTAGGGTGTACCGAATTAACGTACCCGAAGTAAAGACATCCTTTGCAAGACGTTTCAGTCCATTTATCGATTGTTATGTATACAACAAAGTAGTTAAGTACTGATATTCGGCAGTGTTCTATTAAAGAGGCAAAAGTTAAGACAACTAATTGGCTTACATCTTTGGATTATGAATCAACGGGAAAACTACTTATACA
Source organism: Catocala sponsa (assembly GCA_963564715.1). NCBI lineage: Eukaryota > Metazoa > Arthropoda > Insecta > Lepidoptera > Erebidae > Catocala > Catocala sponsa. Next base: position 8,383,195 of record OY751345.1, on the reverse strand, counting down.
CTTAGCCTAGAACAAGTATATTACCTTGAGTTTACATTACACGTAAAAATAAAATAGTGAGTATTTTATTTATATACATAAATATATATGTATTATATAGTAAGGATTATATATATGTATATATACATAATATATCTATAAATATTTATTTTTACCTGTAGATTAGAAATACGTACATACATACTTACCTTAAATTGTTTGTAAATTTACTTTTGTTGATTTCGATCGAGCCAAAATTATATTTCAATTTGAATTATTGTAATCGGAATAAGGCATCCACAGGACAGGCTTGCCTAGTGTGGGGCCAATGGATTCTATGTGAAATATTGTACTCTTTTGGTGATATTTTTCTTTTTTAATTTTTTTTTTGCCAGTAGACAGAAATCTCAGTGTTGTGGATTGGAACACCAGACGAAATAAAAAAAGATATCCGCATAATAAACCTTCTATACTCGGCACTGGTAACTATTATTAACAGGTTCTTTGTCCAATGAATCACATATGATACATAATAATAGATTTTCTATTGTGTCTATCACGGGACAGCGATTGGGCTAATCATGATTGTTTATTATTTGAGATATTGGCGTAATAATGACAATTAAATAATAAAAAATAGTTACATTGTTTCTTCAGAACGTGACTGATCATAAAGCCTCTTCGCCAGAATATCCCCCAATTAAAAACATCTCCAGCAACGTGTAAAGCTTATTGATGGCGTTCACAGCCTAGCTTGAAGCGATGGTTGCTCGTTTCCTTTGAGGCACTGAGAGCCTCGATATGTAAACATTGGACGTCCAACTACCGCCTGCAGCGATACTAAACATGAAGACGTACAGCCTTTGTAGTTGCATACAGGTAGCGAAGTATCAAAGTACGTAAAGAAAATGTAGGCAAGATATCCATGATATTTGTCTTACAATATGTCTGCCCTTGTTATGATTTTAGTAAAACAATCCACTTAAATCCGGGAAGAGTAACAACATTAACGAGAAAAGGTCTCAATACTCCACTTGGGCATTTGCCTAGCAACGCTTTTGGCTTCCATTGTAGGCAGAATACAGTTTTCCAAATACGGTATTAGTATTTAATATCCCCCGGGAGGTATTGTTTCGAAAGGGCAAGACGTCTATCGCAGAATAAAATAATAGGTATACAACCTCTTTATGTACTACAAGTTCAGACATTGTATTGGACTGGCTGACGCATTCGAAAATTACGTCGAAAATAATATTGAATTGTTTTTGAACTTCGAATTGAAAAGCAATTTGAATTATGGCGATAGGTTAAACAATAACATAAATGTTTTATTTATATTATGTAGAACAATTTAGTTTTACAAACAAAGGGCTCATAGTAAAGCAAATACACTTAACAAGCTTAGTATTAATTGCTTAAATAAGTCATCCCTTATTTTGACCTCCGTAACTGTAAGCCATCAGTATTTTAATTTAATCGGTTGTTTTTTTACTATTTGATTTAACCCAAGACGCACCAAGATTCGTTGGCTCTCATCGTTTAAAAACTATGTATCTGTCTTATCAGACTGATAGATGTTGACATGACTTAGAAGATTCTAAATGTTGCTGGGGAAAGACCACATTGTAGAGAAATTCGTCATTCCCCGACTAAATCAAGCTTACAAAGAACATGAAATATAATTCATCAACAATCCGTTACCTATATGAAAGTCATTATCATTATACGATTAAACTTTTTTCATGAACTTAAGCAAATACTTAATAGTAGAAGTAGTGAAGTGAAATGTAATGAACTTCAAATTTTAATCTGAAGTCTGACATGCATAAATTGTAACAATATGGTTTCGTGGAAATTTAGGATACAAAGCGTCGACTTGTATAATTTGATTGCTTGTCATTTGAGAAGTTTGGCTATGTTTAAACTTTGTTAAAAAGCTATATTGACCGCATGTCTTATACCTATATCCGCGAAGGCAGAGGTGCAACACATCCACACATCACATGTGGGTTTGGTTCGACGTCGGGTCGATCACTTGTGCTGAGTTTGTCTATTTAAAAAACAGCACGGTGTCTAAAACTGTGCCCTGTAGACAGCTATAGGCTCACCCTCTATTACATCAAACTTAAAATAATAGAAGGCGATATAATTGTGTAATACAACTCCATCTACACCTTCAGATAAATAGGCGATATATAGGCGACCAGTAATATAACGTATTAAAATTTAAAAAATAATTAATATAAACACAATGTTATCTCTACTACGATGTTATAAACGCGTTTCCAACTCAACCGTTTAGGTACCTTTTGTTTTCAATATCAGCATCCACTCACCATGTTTACACAACTTATATAATTTACAGGCTTAATTTCAAAGTGTCCTTCATAAAGCTATAACTGTGAAAAGTAAGCATAAATTAGTGTGGGACGGTTCTACCAAGGTCTTGGTGGCTTTATTCGTCACCTATCTGGACCACCTGTGTTGAGAATTTACGACACCCGCCCCGCTTATAAAGTTCTGTATATAAAGAACTTGCAAGCTGTCGCTACGATACTGGCGCGGTCAATGCGGTTTTTTAAACTAGTTCAAGGATCATTTTTAAAGACGGCTCCTTTTAATTAGTTAAAAGCTTATAGCCTCGTTGGAAGAGTAACGGTTTCTTTTTAAATAATTTATATGAAATGTTGTAAGTATTTCGTTATTAAAATGTTACGTTTTGGTTGTCTAATGTTGCTAGTTCATAAGATCAAGTAATTGGTAGGCTACTTGCGCGGGCTATTTCTATATATATAGTATATGCATATTTGACCTTTATCAAAGGATGTTGCCTCAAGAATTTATTACAGTATTTATTGTTCCGTTTAAATGTTTTTAGTCTTTTCTAACTCTTGGCATAACCTCTGCATCATGGTGACTTGCAAAATCTTCAAACGAAAACAAAAAGAACGACGAGATTAAGAAAAATATTTGGATTACACAATGTTGTGTCCCTTGTGAGGATCAAATCCACAGCTCTACGCATTACTAACGTCCACTTTAAACTCAGTGCTATCCGTCTAGTCAAAGAGTAAATAGTAATATTAATTATTTCTTTATATAAAGAATCTACTATTTACTATCACGAAGACACGCTCTAATTCATGAATATGCGAACAGATTATCGTGAAGTAACCCCGAGGGCAGCCAAATTTATTTCCCTACGTATAAATAAAACAGATTTTACAACTCGCATCATTTATATAGAGAAGAAAGTTTTATCAAAGTAAAAGCCCGTATTATGAATGATGAAGCAAGTTGGGAACTGTAGGGTTTGAGCCGAACGAGGTTATTGTGCAAACGGGAAGCGGCGCGATCCATCAGCGGTTGTCAACAATTGGACCCTGCGGGCGCCTCATTACCATGCACTAATGTATAATGTTCTATTGTTATTTGCATTTAAGTTGGCTATTTTAGGCTCATCGCTTTATTATATTTTATTGACGATACTCTGAGTGCTTGCGTAGTGATGCTGCAACAACGCGTAGTGTTGTTTACTTGTGTGATCTACAAATAGCTGTCTCGAGTCTAGGTGTTCTTTGTGTCCGTTGTTTGAATATTCGTGAAGTTCTTCATGATATAGGAATTATTCATAGCGTGAAAAATGTTTTTTTATAAAAAAAAATAGAATTAGAGATATAATTATAAGCCTTTAATTTGACCACACTCTCATCTGATTAGGCAACGAAGTAGTCGTTGGATCACGCTTTCCGTTTACTGCTAATGAAATTGCATTGAATCGTTCAGCTATGTTTAAAATGCAATGTGTGGTTAGAATCGAGAAGTGGCACTTACGCTTTTCTGATCGTTAGTTTCTGCAGTTATGTAGGCAGCATATTATTATATGTATATGTAAGGGAAAAAGTGATTTAATATCAATCACGAAATTGGTTGGATTCACCGTTCTGTCACTTTGCAAGGTTATTTTGGCCAAGTCTATCAGTTTCTAGCGGTTAAACACTATTTAGTTGGAAAGATCAGGCGAAATCGCGTCTCGTGTATCAATGACAATCAAAATAGAATACCTTCGAAATGTCGGGCGGACAAAACGTTAAGCTAATTAAAAAATGAAAAGCCTATTAAAATTTGGCTTTGGAACAATGGCATTCGTCTTAAAAAATTAGTTGCAATTCCAGTTTAGGCATAATATACCTACCGTCTAAGTATATGCAAATAAGTTTGACTGCAATATTTCCACATGTATCACTATCTAAGATATATGCTTTTATATATGAACATTAATAAAAGCATAAATCTTTTCAGCCTTAACATTACTAAAGGCCATTACGGCTAAGCTAGCGTAGTATCATCGTCATTATATATAAGTCTACACAGTTATGGAGAAAAAGTTATTATAAAGATCCTTCACTTTATATCTTAGAATAATTAAGAGAGCAGCCCTCTTAATTATCCCATGACGAACACATAACATTAAATACAAATTCTTACAACGTTGGTTTATATTAATTACATCAAAAGCCTTTCAATGTTAACAAAAGATGGTACACCGAGTTCCTATTTACAGTTTCAAAAACATTAGTTATGAATAGAATGTGCAAAGCTCTATATTTTGCCGGCAATATACAACGGCATTTATTACACACGGCAATACGGCATCGAAATGTAACCACTCGCAAAATGCTATTAATTTCATACGGAGACAACATTTTTTATGCACAGTTAATATCGGAATAACTTAAAATGTAAAATTATATTGCTGAAGTACTTACCGTAAATTGTGTGGCAAAAATATTAAATGGTAATGAGTTGGGACAGAAATGATTAATTGGCTGTTTTTAGCTGTTTGTTAAATAGAATAATAATAAGTGGTCGTTTTGAGTGCAATCTGTTGTGTTTATTTAACGTAGAAATGTTATACGTTATTTTAAAACGCATTGCTGTATTTATTTTTAATGTGTGTGTTTTGTTTTATATTTAAACTGATAGTAATGTAATTCGAAAACGTTATGTGTTCAATGTTCGACCCGGTAACTCGTCTGTGTGATACTTTAGAAGGTTAGTTGAATTCAATACTAATGTTTTTAATGGTTTTGGTCAAATCTAGGAAAAATATTGTATTTCCCACATCCGCACGATGTGGGAAATACAACAGTTACTGGTAAGAACTAGTAATGAGACAAGGTGGGTGCATTTACATAAGATTTGCAAGGCTGCCTTTCAATATATTTACAATGATCCATTCACCAAACAGTTGTAACAAGTTTAGTTGTCAGAATACTACTCAAAAGCCTAGTTGTGACTCATTTTGAATGAGAGGAACAAAGACATTCATGTCATTTAAAATGAGCAACATATAGACTTTATTAAAGCAGTAGCGCAAAGGCTCTTATTTACTTACTTTACCTGTTAACGTGTCTACTTTTACCGAAGTCTAAGTAGCCAAACCAACCTAAAAATAATAATGTAGTATGCAATTTAAAAAAAGTATATTCCAAAATATTAGTCGGTGAAAACTTTAGATGATGGCTGGTGTAGTAAAAAGTTAGGTACTTATTTCCTTAATGCCGATAGTGATAAAACATTAAAACAAATGTATAAATGTGTAACCAACATACATTTCTAAACAAAAGAATTTCAAAATCATAGTACACAATAAATTAGTGTAAGGTGACGTTGCGTAAACAGCAGGAACATTTGCTTTTATTAAATATACCGGCTAACATAAATGTACGGAGAAATTGCAGTATCGTTTGTCTTCCATTTCAGCAGTCTCTAGTTCCATTGTGCGCTATTCGATAAGGCATAACGATGCTTGACCAGAATGCTCTCGGGGGAACTGAAGAGAATATAACAAAATGTATTTTGAAGCATGCCTCTGAATGCAGACATTACAACCTTACCTAACACAATATTCAGTTGGGAGTTAGTTGAGTTCTAGTTTCGTATCACTACACTGACATAAAAACTGTTACAAATATCAGACCTACAGCATGGCTGAATAAGTCACGTTATGTTTAATCAGTCATGTGAACTTAACTCTGTGGTAGATTTAATAAGTAGATAATGAAGTTAAACTTCGTTTTTTTGGTATTCTACATTCATAATATAGTGTCACGTCTTTATCCTCGTAGGGGTAAAGGAGTATTAAACATTCCTATAACTATGATTTTAAATTCCACCAATAATAACCGTTGAGCCTTTTGCCGTACCTGGTACAGATTTATATTCCACTCTGATATTGATAATTTTCTGATATATAAACTCAATAATACCTTCTTCGACCCTCAAGCCGAGACCTCATGTACATTAAGCCTATTACAACAAAAAGTATCTAGGCCTGACTGTTGGCGTCATTGTACTTTGTAATAATTTTACCAAAATTAGCAGAAGATGCTGGGACGGACTGCGCTACAATTTTTTTTTATACAACTGTAGAGGCAAACAAGCATACGGCCCACCTGATGGTAAGTGGTCACTGTAGCCTATGGAGGCCTGCAACACCAGAGGCATCACTTGCGCGTTGCCGACCTTTTAGGAAAGGAAGTGGGAAGGAGAAGGAGCGGGAAAGGGGTAGGAGGGTGATTGGGCCTCCGGCACTCTCACTCACCGAACGGAACATAACAGTAGGAATACTGCTATTTCACGTCGATATTCTGTGAGAGGGCAGTCCTTCCCCGGTCGAGCATGCCCATTAATGCTGAAATCAGAGGGGCTCTACAATTGTTTTAAATCTATCTATTGATACAGATGTGTACATTATTTATCAATCTAATTAAGCTAAATGCTTGTACATCAATTCTATGACATGTGTAGCTATTGCCGCTATCTAGATAATGAGGAGTTTACTAGAACGTTCAGGTTATTAGGAACATCAAAGGGAAGGCTACTCTATCAGTGATTACAGCTAATCAATGGCGGCTATCGATTTCCTTTGCGTTTGAGATCATTGCGTCTTCAATTTGGCGTTTGATTTCAGGTAATTAATATCGTAGATATCGATAGCTGATATTGAGTATTGATATATCGAAACTAATATCTTAATGTTAGTTAGTTGGTCTGCTCGCTTGTTTGTAGTTGACGTGAAAAGGAGTGGTGTGGCTTGTTACTGGGCTTGTAATAGAATTATCCGGGCTTAGAGTAATCATTCTGAGCTATTGAAAAAATAGTAAATCGAAATTGTAAGCGCAGTCTTTGAAGTGGTTACCTTGTCTAGCGCTGCAGTTGTGGGTTTGCTTCCGATCGATCAACAGGAAATAAAATTTAGTACAAATTCATTTTTTGTTAAATTTCCTGTGTGTTTTTTATTTACGTTGTTTGAATGCTTGCCTAAAAGCATAAGCATAGAAATTACTTTTATATATTGTTATTTAACTTTTATAATATATTATACTGTACGGGTGTATCCCCGGTCCACAGGTTGTTTAATGACCTATATGTCTATTATTAGTTGTATACCTAGCAGATATTCAGAACCAAAAAGACGTTAGGCCATCAAATATGTTGGAAACGGGATATCCATTAGTTGTAATGGATTGTCACAAGGCAGTATTCGTGCGTCAATCACGGTCGCTTCAGGCTTAATTTGTGCCGACGACGAGAACGAAATTAGTCAGGGTGTATTGCAACTCACAAATCTTGAATATCCATTGTAGAAATGAGAAAAATGTTTGCCGAATTGCTCTTGCAATTGTTTGGGAAAGTGAAGATATAAATTGAAATGTACTTAATGTCTTGACTGTCGAATGAGCATACTGGTGCTAAAAAGTTATTAACATTCAATTAATAATCTTCGAATCAAGAGAATCGATTATATTATTAATGTTCTTTATTTGAATATAATAGTAAAGTTTCCAAAAAATCAAATTGGATGTGTATCGACTTACGAATTGGGATATGTGATGCATTTTTTTCTATCCAACACTACAATTTTATTAAAACTGATGGTTTTCTTTGCAATTATGGATTTTTTTTTGTTAAAAAGCACTATTTTGTGGTATGCAAATCTGGCGAGGATGTTTTTGTACCAATTCAAGCCAACCTGAATTAATTATATCAACAGCTATAAACTATAAACAGACTATGTTTATTGGTTAGCGAGTGGCACAGACAGTGGCACCCTCACGTTTCTACAGATAACTTGATCACCCTATTCTATGCGAGATTGTCAGTCAGAAAATGACTAGGGACAAGTGACAGCACGGACAGGTTTGACTGGCATTCATTACTGCAACCGACGCGACTTTGGTTCCCTCAACGCCCCGAGGCTTGCATCCGATACGTTTTGAATTTTGTATTGGGAAATGGAGAATTTACATAATTGTTAGTCAATTATATTATAGGGAGTCAGTCGTGTCGTAAATTTCTTTAGTTAGTTTCATTAGGTGATTAAATACGTCAGTCTTATTTTAAACTTGATGTACATATATAAATAATAAGAGGGAAAGTTAATTGACGCTTTGTTGATTTAGTCCAGAGGTTCCCAGACTTTTTTCTCATAGACCACTTTCAAAATTTAGCTGGTTCCGGTGGACCTCCTGCAGCTACATTTCTACCATATTCCTTGGCATTCGTATTTATATTGGTCAAGAATCAAACAAGTTCATTTAATTATTTTAATTAAAAAATTTGATCAAATCTCTACGGATTGACCTTTCTTTTTTTAGAAATTTCTACCAAAAAATCGGTAGGTTCGAGACCACTGGTACTGAATATGACATATGCTAGTTTTTACAAGTAACAGTCGCTGAGTTTCTTAAAATATTATCTGCCTACATTGATAGGTGAAGTCAGGCCAACATTTTAGCTCTTCACTATTGAAAGCAAATAAATTTTCGTGGACCCCCGCTTACGAATTGTGGACCCCCATTTTTGTCACGCCAACGTAGACCCCCATCGAGTCTCCCGTGGATCCATGGGGGTCCACCTGGACCACTTTGGGAACTACTGATTTAGACAAACTTTAATACCAATATGGTCATGACCGAAATTAAACGTTCAATGACGGTCACTAGATCGTGATCGGTTTGAAAACATCGAAAAGCAACTACAGTTTTTATAATTATCTTGTCGAATGTTTAATGTTTTTAAAAATACAAGTGCAATAAAGTAACGGTATTCCAATTATTTAGCAGTGTATTTAAGTTGTGCGCAAGTCTGAAAAACTTATCGCTGGCAGGGCAACAGTTATGTATCTTAATATAGTAGCGCAGTGTAAGATTCATGTAACAGGTTGTTACAAACGTTTCCTATATATTTCATGTCTCATGAGCCATAAAACTGTGAAGTTTCGCCGTTATCGTGCGCGGGCAACTCGCGAATGTCATTGCACGAAACACATCAATCTCAAGAAGTTCCCTCGGGCGAGCCCGCCCCGCGCTACTCCGCCCCACCAACCATCTATTCATCTTAATGTTTTTAAGGCCGCATTCATCAATCTACAAAACATAAGCGTATCATTAGGAATACATATATTTCATTTCAACTCACTTCATCTCGTAATATAGTGCAGAACTTTACTTTTGAGATATTTTACAGTTTTCTATTCTAACCTAACAGAATTTGGTAGAAACAAAGTATTCTTTTTATGACCGCACGTTTCCATTATTAGTTCTTTCATTTGCCTTAATGTTACACGAAGGCTGACGAGATACGATCTAAATAAGTTTCAAACACATTTCAACGCTATCCGTTGAAATGTGTTTGAAAGTATTGTACATTTTAGTTCTCAGAGTAATTGTCATCAAGATATTACACAATATCTAACCTAGGTTTGAACTTTAAAGATAATCCCATGTTGTTCGAAAATTATACCATTTTGTTTTGTTTTTTCATCTATAGAAAGATATGGTTTGAATAAAAATAGATTTCGTTTTACGATCCCCACTTTGCCAAAATTTTTCTTTCTTCATTAGTAGTAGACGGTCTTTGTTGTGATATCGTCGTAATTATTTTGTTCTGTTCGAGAATTTTATCGACCTAAAAAGTACGTATTTCTGTCACTTCAACGTTATCCTTTACGCGTACATGCTTTTATGACGCTACCAAAAAAACAATCACATTTCCAGATTCATGTTAAAGCTAGCTATATCTACGATATCAGATGATATTACTATAGATTTTGCAATCCAAAATAAGAGCCTTATATATATTCCTAGCACACGATACGTTGCTGCCTTTGACATAATTTGTATCCACTCACGTATAATAGGTACTGTTCTATTTGTATGTATTTAGATTCTATGCAAATTAATTGCACTTTATCTGGAATCAAAGAGCGTCGTGCCGAGATATATTGTTGTCGTGAACGCTGAGATGCCAATACAGTTAGCGAGTTGCGAGCAATAAACGGATACATGAAATTGGCATTTATTTTTCAATAATATTGTTGAACTGCACTGCGAATGTACTGATGTTTATTCCGAGAAATATCGGATTGACTATTTAGCTGCCGAATCGGTAAATTAGTCTGTATAGTGCTTACTGAATCGTTAGATTTGGCGATGAAATCTGATAGTAGAGTGCTTATTTTGTCATAAAATATACAAATTACTGTCTTTTGCACAGGTTTACCCTAGTACAGGCAACCCTTATATATTACCTTTACGATTTAACCTAAGCTCGGTATCCATTTGTACCAATTTAAGTTGAATAAATGATTATTAGTATTGATTATTATTAATTCGTATGAAAACACTTTAAAGCCTGACTAACTCGACATCGGACTGACATTAAACATGACATCTGGCTTAGCACTGAATTTGATATCAAACTTGTCAAAGCTATATTTAATAGAACATAGGGCCGAAATGCGTTATATGTTTTCCCAAAGCTTTATCCAGGCTGTGCAGGTAATGTTGCGAATAAAATTGACTATATTATCAATTTGAAGAAAAAGAGAAAACATGACCGTTATATACGTTTAGTGTTTTTTTTACCAAGTCGTTTTAAGAAGGCACTCAAGCCGGCCAGCTTGATGCCAAGTGGATAACCTATGATTTCTCGCAATAATACTAAGAGTATCACTCGCGTGTTGCCGTCTTTACGAAAGGATTTAAAGACGAGACGGAGGATAGGAGGAGGATGGTATATACGCAGGAATAGAGTTAATACCCCTACGCCACTTTTTTATAAGAAGATGGTATGCCTTTGAGCTACCCAGCACATTTGTACCGTTCTTAAGTAATTATCAAATGGCGTTGATTGTTCTTCCATTCGAAAAATAAATTATTAGTTTGAAAATTATTACGTACACAGACAAAATGCATACATGGAAAATGACCGTGTTTTTGGTTACCAGGTGTAATAATGGCGACCAGGTGTAATATTGGAATTAAGGTGTCTACTGATTTGGATAGTTATATCAGCGTCCTTTTGCCTCGGTAAGGGTTAGTTGTTTTCAAAGCACACACTGTTAATGTCGTGCTTACCGTTATCATGGTCAGGCAGTGGTAGACTGTCAGAAGCGTCGGACGCAAGTGCTAGATCTGGTGACGCGGACCCTAGTAGAGCTGTGAGCCCATCATGTTCACCATCTGTGGAAACAACGCATATTTATTCATGTGAAGATTGAGCTTAAGGTGCCAAAGTCAGGTGGTATTGTTATACCACCACCAAAGTTTAATCATGTCAGCCGTGGAACTACATTCGAAATTTAATAGTTGTTGTTCCAAAAAAGTAATAAGGTAGATTTATAGGTAGTTTTGTCTTCTATTGTTTTCTGTTGTTAATGTTTTTCTCTTTGTATTAGTACCATAGCTGTAAAATGAAAAGCATTATGTGTTGGCATAGATTGCTAAAGAGAAGAAGCATATTTGTTAAATTTTCAAATATATAATTTTAATGTTCCTTTTAAAATAAGTTTTTAATACTGATGACATTTCTTTATAAAATCAAACAAGATGGCGGGATTTACGTCAACTTTATAAAGCTACTCACACTTCTTCTTAAGTTACTTGTCCTGAACATACCCAATGCCTATTTGAATAGATATTATGTCAAAAACTGTAGAAAAAGACGAATTAAAGCCTTATAAAAAGACCATAAACATTATTATGTTAGAAGCCGAAAATCTTGCCACAGTTGTAGAAAGTTAAATCCAAGTCTAGCATCTTTAGTCTTGGAAACTCGATTTAACAAATTATTCAATGAGTTCTTTCTGCATTATTATAAGGCTTTTTTATTTTTATACGTAGGAGGACATCTTACTGTCGAATGCCAAACAAGATCGATACTTAGACACGTAATAACTTACACGTGTAACGACAACTTCGTGATGAAATACTTGAATTACAAAACTTACTGTTACTAACTGTTGTCACCGTTATTCATTTGTCTACTTTACATAAATTAAGTTTAGTTTAACAATCCTTTTGAAAAGTTATTGATACCTTACAAGGGTGTCGGTAACTTTTACTATTGAACGGATTTAAAACTCTCAATCAAAATCCTTTTTGTTCCACCAATATTATTACAATAATTATTATTTATAGTACCGGTGCTGTACCGCGGCACAAAGTAATATCAAAAGTATCTCACGGCATAATAATTGTTTTAAGACAGTCTGGCGGCGGAAAAGCACCGCGATCGTACCAAAGACCTCTCAAAACTTGTGCAGCTTCGAATCCCTATAAATAATTTATGACAGTTGAGCAATTTCCTATTCCCCGATGTACGCCGCGTTCCCTAATTACGTAGGTTTTGAGTACCTCTTAGATGTCATACTCGATTGTCTATTAAAGAGAGTACTGTTTGATCCAGCCCTAATTTAATATTTTCGAGTGCTCTGTAAGAAATAGGACGGGGAAAAGTCAAAGCTTAAAAACAACGGCAAGTCAAATATTAAACGAGCCTTCTTGCTCCGTCATTAATATTAAAATTTTGTTTTAATGTATGATTGTGACACGAATAACTGAAGTTATTAAGTATAATATTTTTGTTTGCCTAGATTATCAAAGTAATGTTTAATCAATCATCGTGCAAAGGTTGTGGATTCTGTAGGCACGTCCCAGTACTTCCAGTTATCATCTTGTTTATTCGCAGCCAAATGTGGGACATAATAAAATGCCAACTGACGCGCGAAGGGTGCAATAAACGGGAGGTAGTCGTGGCTTCAATTTCAAGAATATTTTTCTTCTTGCAACGTAATCTTGAATTATGATTCGTTTACACATGGATATTTTGTCTGCCCCGTGTGTAGCACGTATGTGTACCAATTTAAATGCCATAGGTGTGCGCTGCTTTTGATCCTATTTGTAAGCGGATTGTCTTCTTACCACATGTATAGATACCGACGCAACTAATACTATGAGTTACATGTGACGTGTAACTATGGTGACATATATTATGTTCGATGGACTTGTGTATTTTCCTAACGTAAAAGGTTTTCTTTAAGACGGATAAAACTACTTAATGCATACTTTTCCGTCGCAACTATTTCTGATTTAAAGTGTATTTACAAGATATTTGTTAATAAGTAGCGGTCACCCACTGCAGCCAAAACATAGCATAATTTAGAGCCGAACAATCCTTGTAATTAGAAATTCATTGTTAGAAAACAACTTGAGACGGGAACAGAATAGTTGAATACTAGTGAATAGTTAGCGATATTTCGGTAGGAATGGTCAATATTAATTACAAAGTGAGCCAACAGGGCCCGACGGTCGCACCGCGCCGACAAATTTATTCAGCTAAATTAAATGACACTAAGTAAATGGTGAGTGCAAATTGGTAGCAGTCTATTGTGGCTCAAGTGCCACCGAGCAGTTTCTGGCTAAGTTTCGGCAGTAAGTCAAGCCCAGTGCGGTATTACTTCATTTGCAACTTTATGGTACCGCATTTCCCTTCGGCGGTCGGGCGAGGGTTCTGTGCCTCAACTTATTTTATGAAAAAAGAAGTCTGGGGCGGTTTTCTTAAAATTATTATCCCGACGCCGCCCCTCTCTTTTGTTCCAGATATAGTGAGGGAAAATAGGTCGTCGTTGTACAACTGGCCCTTGTTATGTTTCCGTCAAATATCATTCTGAGAACTACCTAACTACCTTCTATATCTAATTATCCATTATTCCTTAATTTGCTTTGAGAGTTTATAAATATTGTCGATTTGTTCTGATGACTGACGTCACTATTCTTTGATGACTTTAATACTGTGAATTTGCGGTAAAGGACGTCGGAAAAGCACTTTGGAAAATTTTGTAACTCTTTCATCGCCAGCCAGTCATTGGTGATGATGGTAATATATTGTGTTTACTGCTCGGCATCCATGGTTAAACTATATCAATATTATATTCTGAATTATGCTTTGTTGTTTGATTTTGTAGAAACAGCGTATCACTTAGTACTATCGAAATACTACTGATAATATTGTTAGTTCAAAAACCAATAACGATCACAATTTTAGCATAAAATGTGGTTATTGAAAATTTTTAACTAAAAAGAAGACGTAACTCTGGGGCCAAGTTGCATGAGCTCTAACTTTGCGGAGCTTCACTCTTTATTTAAACGTCATGCTATTCACAATTTTAACTTTTGGTTTTTTACCGCGATCATTAAGTTCCCCTTAAGACGGCGGGTTCACTTCGCAAAGAATATTCAGATAATGGAAATAAAACGCACATTTTTATAGTTGCCCGCTTTGTCTAGCTGTTTTTGTTGTAAGTAGTGTATTGTAATGTAGAAAGTATAAAAATAGCGGAGATTTTATGGATTATTTTTCTTTTCCTCTCTATTAAATTATAAAAGAAAATTATTTTCGACGCGCCCTAAACGTTCAGACTACGACTTTGGCAATTTGTATCGTCGCTTTGCTAAGTGAACCAGTGCCAAATAATTCTCTTATTAACTAAAGCCTTCCAACAATTTCCTTTTACATTATATGCACGTAGAATTTGTTAGCATTAGCACAGTTTTATAACTTTAATTTTATTTCCTTTTGGGTATTGATAAAACTGGTCTTCAGAGCGAAATATTTAGTTCGAGATATTTTTGTTTATGTTTGGCAAAAACAGTTTGTATTCGATCAGTGGACCCGGAAGCCATTGAATACACGAGTTTCAAAGCAATGCAAATAAAAAAAAAACTATATTGTTGAAGCAGTCGTTTTGTCATGTACGGATGTTGAAAAATTGTGTACATCTATTGATTGGCTGCACTCTGATGGGACAAAAACAAATCGGGAACGAACTGACCAGTTATAGCTTTTTAGTTTAATCTGTATAAATGGAAATCGGGATGTCACCAATGACGATAGTGTAAATCGAAAAGTTGCTGCTCTACATGTTTTATATTTGACCATTTTTTCAATCTCTATCATTTTATAAATGAATCTTTATTATTTTATGAATGAACTGGCTTTTACTCGTGACTTCGCTCGCGTAAAAGTGGGTTAGATTAGGTGTAACAATACTTTTTTTAAATAAAATATAGCTTATATTAATCAGTCATAATACAGCTTTTTAATCGTGTAAGAATTTTTAAAATCGTTTGATGAGTTAATTCATTGCATACAAACATACACACAAAAAATCAAATATTTCCTATTTATAATATTAGTACAGATATATATATCTCGTAGTTTCTGTATTGTTTTATAATAAGTACTAAAATAATTTTAAGATTTTTAGAGTCGTTATTTAACCAAAGTGTGTATATTAGCAAATATTAATTTAGGTATATACATATTATTATATAAAGAAGTGTTTCAAGTTGGAAAGATTTCTGACAAACAAGATATTTCAGTTCCTACAAGTAGTTGTTGTGATATCGGATAGAGTGAACAATATTTTGTTATTTACCTCTTCGGCCAAGAATAGAAGTAATATAACTTAGCACAGTAGCCAAGATTTGATGTAACTATGATAGTAAATCATTTTGAAAGATGGCGGCTATCCCGCGAGGTTTGGACGAACTTAGTGAGCTGTTGATAATATCCCTTAGAGTTCAACTTAGGAGGATCTTCTATCAGCAAAGAATTATATCGATAGGACAAGAGTTGACCACAAACAGATAGTTTCACGGGTTTATGTGGTTGCCTCGCTATTGCCGAATTATGAAATCAAGCCAATACATTTTAAGCAAACTAGTAGCAACACAATCCACAAGTACAAATTATTGTGATAATCATCAATTTGAAAATTTGTGTGAACGTAAGACAACACTATAACGATCTTTTTTTTCTTTTATTTTTTTAAAAAGATAACGCCCGCACTAAGAATCAATCCTGTGACGTGGAGGACTTGACAAACATTTAAACACGGATCACAAAGAACACCCAGACTGGGGACCACTATTTGTGGTTCACTCAAATTTTGCCCCGCGTGGTGATCGAACCCTTAACACACGGCGCGGCGTCAGTGGCGAGGCGACCACTAAAACCACTACGCCATCCGTGCAGTCAAATAATAACAAACATTTTACCTTATTGTTTCAAAATTAAAAAGAAACTGAAGACCTCATTTCCAAAACACGCACTTTGAGAGGATAATACGGTTAAAACGGCGTCCTAATTACAGCGTGGGTTAAATAAATTTCATGACCCCTCGTATTCAGTCTTTCACTCTTAAGTCTTTGCTCTTCGTCAAAATACAGACGATAATGAGAAGGCGTATTCTGGAACGTATTGTTAATATACAATACTGTATCTAATAAGAAAGCTGAATAATATATGATGAAATAAAATGATCTGTAGTTCAGCATGTTGGATGTCATTCAAACAACAAATGGAATGATCTTGTTAGTACTTGTGGTCTCGAAATTTCTTTGTTCCAATCGGAGATCTAAACCAAAATGGATCACATCCAACAAAGTTACTTAGCACGTTCCTAACTTAACCTAAAATTTTCAGTAGCTCAGAATTTCAAACGTGTGTTGGTTTATCCTAATTAATTATTATTATAAATGCAAATGTGAGTTTATTTGTGTGTAACGTTTTCATGCCTTAACTACTCAACCGACCATCATAAAATTTTGCAGTCAGGGGTACAGAAAAGCACATACGATACCTTTCAACCAGAAAAAACTACTGTTCCCGAACGAGTGAAGTCGCGGGCAAAAGCTAGTAATACATAGCCTAGAAGTTAAAATAAAATAAAAATACCTAGCCTCTTATACTCATAATGAAATAATGTTTAGCAGGCACATATTATGTAACCTAGATACAAAGCAAAAGTACACTTAAAAACATTTGAAGTGGAAATCTTCGCTCGTTTTGTTGAACTTTTGAATTTTCTGTGCAGTGGCGACGTCTCGGATTCTGCAGAGGACAATTATGACATCTGATACGGGTTTAAAGTTCTTAGAAGTCTTGAGAACGTGGAGGAACTTAAGTGCCACCGATTTAGATAATTACTTTATAGACTTTGTTCAACAAGTTTTATTTTTACAACCATTTATTTGTTGTCAGCTTATAAACGTCACCTGAATTAGAACTTGTCAAATTATAAGCAATACTAATAAAATCTTAAACAATACCAAAAATAATAAAAATAATGTTTTTTTTTCGTGCAAGCTTTTGTATTTTTTTGTAAACTTTTGTATCTAAATTTCTTAGTTATGACTTACTTTGCTACTGTTAATCAAAAGAAATCGATGAAAGAGTAGGAAAAGTATTGTAGGCTTACAAACCTATTCTAACTACGTACCTTTCAGCCCAATTTACTAATTTTATTCTAAAATACTTTGCCTAATTGACACCTTTGGTCTAAACGTTTTGTATTAGTTATTGATCATAGACTATGGTAACCACTTGCTATCACACATTCCATGTGCTTACTTGTCATCGTCACCTTTTTCAAATATATGACTAACTGTTACTAACTCGCATTTAGTCCAATACGAGATTAATGATAATTTCGAGAGATAGCCTATACATGTTATACCCAAAAGCGGTGTGCAGATCTTTGCAGAAACAATGTGGATTGGCTATAACTACATGCATATCAACCTGACTTACACACTGCGCATGAACCTCACCCTCAACACAAACTTTAGACAGACACAAATCACGAGTTACTAATAGTTAGGCACTAAAGTAAAAGGCATTTACCAAGCAGACTTAAATAGTTACGTCGCGTAGCCATTTTGTCAGATGCGACTAACATCTGGCTCCAATATATTATAACATTTATTAACAAAGTTATATGAGGGTTCGTGTTTGTCGTAAAATTTAATAGAAACAGCCCCATATGAATTTACGAGGACCAAAATGCGGCCGATCGAGATGCCAGCCCGCTAATCTCATTGGATACTGGAAAATTTCGTACGAACAAAAATATTTATGTTGTGATTTCATTTCGCTGGATGGTTTTAAAAATGGAATCAATTTGTGTAATTTTATCTCACTTTGTTTGTATGTTCACTGTGTTTGGAAATATAAGGCCCATTGTCGGCGGTGTAGACTTTGTGCTTCATTTAGAACCTTTATGAAAACGTCAAATTTATTATAGTGTAATTAATTAATTGATTTTTCTATCACTGTATTTTATTAGAACACATAATATGTATTACTATACATATATGTACTAAAATACATAGATTATGGGTACATTAATTTATTATACTATACATAGATCGTTTCAAAAGTAGTGGTAAATTATGTATAATAAATGATTATTGATTTTACGTAAATTAATTATCATTATCACCAAAATTAAGAGCTTTGTTCTTGTTGATAGTGTAACTAGCACTTGTCCCTATTTTCGGCTATTTTACCTTCCTTCAAGAATTGTCCTATAAATAATATTTTCACACCGCTATTTATCATGCTTTTGTAAGCTAACTAGTGTCAACGTTAGTCTTTCATCCAACGTTAAATACCTCATTTATGTAAAACAAACCTAGTGGACGTGGTCACAACACTAGAACAATGACGTTGCAGCTTACATTGTCCGCTGCGGAGCACGAATCAGATGCAAATTAATGCAAATTATGCGCATGCTATTGCTCCACTTCGAATGTCATTCAAGGTTGAAAAAATATAAAACCCCATTCTTCCTCTATATTCTTTTGGTGTATTTTTAATAGACTAAAACACGAATGTAAACCTAATGGAGTGAAAAATCAAAGAAAATCACGCTATCTGTGCCATTATTTTGGCACAGGCATTATAGTTTGTGTCAAACATTTTTTATTTATTAGCACTCCAAAATATGTTTTTTAAAAATGGAACCTCATTATAACCAATATAGAACTATACAATATTGATGAGCGATGTTCATATTATTGAGTGATCCTACGTCATCGGCGCGGAGTCGAAGTGGGTGAATCGGGTGAATCCGCGGTACAATTTACAAAAGTGACAATTCATCTTTGTAAGTGCCTGCGTCGACGATGCTCGGAGTGAAATATGCACAACTACCATTTATTCATATTGCAGATTGCTTACTGCCCTGTTTTTTATTGTTTCCAGTTTACTGAGGTTGTGCTTTAAGGAAAATAATGTTTTGTTTTTCTGTTTGTGTGAAACATTCTTGCATAAAATTATGAGTTATTTCTTTTGAGGCTTATTTTATTGTTTATTTACTTTATCGGTCTCAAGTATTTTCGTTGCCTGTTTGTTTAAATATTGATCGTAAAATGGAATTTCTGTTTTCTTATGAGCGTAGTATATTCCTTATATTCGATATAATATTGAAATGTTACAGATCCTAATTCTCTATTTGGTGTTTTATTTGTTTTCCTTTCATTTTCACACATTTAAATACATTTATCATTACAGTTATCGCTATGAAGATTGAACAGCAAAATTAGATCGTGTTAAACGATAAACGAGATCTGGTACATAGTGAGTAGTTAATACTTACTATGTACCAGATATTGCATCTTAGCACATGAATAAAATAAATTTGAAACTTTCTTTGTCATTATCATAAAAATGTAGCTACTCGTAGATTATAATATTTTCTGTATGTTCATGATATGGAACTTGCAACACAGTTATTATCTGTATCTCAATGCCGAGGTTAATTACCCTAGATTTTTAGGAAGTACCTAATTACCTATAACATTTTCCACATTAGAAATGAATTAATTTCTAACGTGTAAAATATTTGCACCACAACAGCGTTCATTTCCATTTGCGTTGAGGATATTTTAAATCCTACCTACGTAATTTCTTACGAAATCAAGCCATTATGGCTTATCAAAATACTATGCTATTAAAATGTAATTAATGACTAATAACGTCGACGTTGTTGTAATACGTATAAGATATTGATTTCGTTCGACTGACATTCAGATGCAATACTACAATAGAAAACATGAGGTGTTTGGTGAGTTTTAGCAACATTATCATTAGTTATAGTTGAAGAATCGGATTAAATATTAGATTGTACGAATAGCACTACAATTATTATTTTGCGATTGACATTGTGTCATCGCGGGGTCGATTTCTGAATAGGACAAAAAAAGATGTTGCGTGATCTAGACCTCTAGACACAATAGACTAAACACCCAGACTCGAAACAACAATCCAGTTGTTTCGGTTCTAAGTCTATTGTTTTAATACATGTCAAGCTCTTTGTTAGATTTTCGTGCCATTACTTAGACGTTCTATCGCTGAATATATTTTTCTTTTTAAAACTATTCTTAACGTACTGTATATATTATAAAATTTGAATTCTCTTTACGCGCTAATAAATAACTGACCTTTTTTATAGATTTTTTTAATCGTCGCCGTCGTTGTGGCTAAGGCCAAGCCATTCTATGGTATGGGCGGACCAGGTTACGGCTCCGGTAGTGACTATGGTGGTTCGAGATATGGTGGAGGCCACAACGGTTTCATGGATGGGGGGGGGCTATAACAACAACCAATATAGAGGTGGACACGATATTGGACACATGCAGAATGATTACGACGCTGTAAGTAAAGCAAGACTACATTTTGCCTGCGACTTCGATCGCGATAATCAAGATTTTCAATTAATGCACAATTTCATGATGATCGGTCCAGTAGTTGAGGCGTTAAAGTGTAATAAAAAACTCAAATTCGCGTTTATAATATTAAATTAGGATTGTCATGGTTTATTCACTTATCTTCTTTCCAATAACTGGGTTTAATCCAGGAAATCAACAATGGTTCCATAATTCGTAGTAGCGTTACCAATATAGGCAGCAAACCATCATCACTATTATCTCAGCCGCGAGATGTTCGCTGCTCGACATAGGCTTATCCCACGTTTGTCCTCACATACCGGTCTTAGGCCACGTGCATCTCGACTGGACTCTTATGTCGGTCTTTGTTCAGCAAACCAATCTGTATCCTATTTGAACTTTATAGAAATTACAAATATTTTTATTGATTGCTTTATGTCGCTCGCACTTATTCACGGAATTATCTCTTGTGTCTTTTTTAGTATGTCCACCGTCACCAGTACGCTGATCACAATGTCGGTGGTTATATGCAGGGCAATCAAGGAGGACACATGATGAATGGCTACAACGGCTATTATGGAGGCCGTAATGGATACGGCAACGGATGGAACAACGATTACTACTAAGATCCGATAGAAATTTAAATTCATTTTCAAGTATTATTTTGTTTTTTGTTTTATGGATTAGGGGGAAAACGAGCAGACGGATCCCGTGATGGTAAGCGATTACCGCCACCCATGGACACCTGGAACATCAGAGGTGTTACAAGTGCGTTGCCGGCCTTTTAAAAAGGAGTGGTGAAGGTCGTATTGGTCTGGAAATACCGTAGAATATTTATACAAATTATAATTGACTTAACCAAAACTACTTTAACTTATCTTCTTTTTATAGCCCTATTGAAATGGCTCTTGCATACCATGCGAGAATCATGCGCAAGTTTAGGATATGCATAGTGTAAGCGAGCCTGTATGATTAGCTCGTGCATTTAGCTGGAGTAACTTGCGTACATACCTCGCACCAGAAACTTGCGTCGTGCGTTTAACTAACTGTAAATGTAACATACATGTATGTATTATACGTGTAGAACCAAAATAAAAAAATTAAAACACAGACATGGATAATTTTTAACGCCTTATTAAATTATTTTATCTGGATGTTGACGTATGCAGCGCCTATTAATTAATTATTTATCTACATAGAATACTAGTATTATATGTGTCTGCAGTCTAAACTAAAACCAAATGTCACATAAAGTTTAGGTTGATTATAACATTAATTTAGATTTTTATTTGAAAAAGAAATATATATCAAATTAAATATTTAATTTTGCTTTGACTTTATTCTGCCTAGTAAGCTCTTTGAGTCTAAATTATATTTATAAATGGTTTTTATTTTTGTGAAGTGCTTTAGTTTTCTAAAAGTTTTATCTTGAATTGCTATATACTAATTCTACTTTAGATTTTAGATCAACAAATTAACTTCGTGCTATGTTATTTATATTAATAAAGTGACACAATTAGTTTTATTATGGTCTAACGACATAAGAAGCGTACTTTATATTACTATTTTAGCATTTACACTGTCGTCTCGTTTACAAACTTCTCATTGCATTAGAATACTTTCTAAGTGGATTACAAGGAACAGTTCTTGTTTTACTTTCCACCTTAATCGAAATAGTTTTGTAAGGAAAGGGTTCATATTATATACATATGGTAGATAGTAAAATGGTTAGATATCAAATGAGCGACCAGTGCCCATAAATTTGACATTAAACATGATCATGTTTAATGTCAAATTTATGGGCACTGACCGCCTGATTACTAGGTCCTGTAAATTTTGCCCTTTAGTATAAGCCAAAAAGAGTAAAACATTTTCAGGACAGGTCAACGTTTCAAAAGAATGTGAAATCACCGAGGAATCTCAGAAAGTCAAAACCTTTGCACGAAAATTTAAAGACCGAACAACAATGTCAAAATATTCTGCCATGTTTTAAAGTATATTTAAAATGCGACAGAAGTTTTAGAATGTCGAAAAGTTTATACAGAGCACAAAGGGATAATGAACTTGTTTACCATATGTTAATTAAATAGTCTCTAAGGGATTGGCTAATGGAATTCACGAATATTTACCTACAAGGGTAACTGTGATGAAACACCGTGTTCGTAAACTTATTACATTTTGGCAAACTGTTATAGAACACAGTCGCTGTACTGCCCGTAAGGACTATGAGAAAAGAGTTTATAGCAGTTTATGGCTAATATTTACACTTCTTGAAATAGCTAATAATTTTTTTCTTAATACGTCAGCTCTTCCACAATATATAATAACGGACACAAAGAATACCTAGCTTCGTGGAGTAGTATTCTACACGACACAAAGATGTTTATCCGTGTGGGGCTTGATTTCATAACACTCGGTATATTGGTACTAGCAAGGCGACAATTTAAACTATCGGTGCAGTCAAAATTTTCACGACGTATATTAACATAGCATCTATTTATCCTTGGTGGTTACTCAGAGATTCATCTTTGTCAATATATATGTATGTGTACATATATCGGACTTTAAAAAGCCGTCTTGACTCAAAGTGAAAACTGTGTCGCAATCACGATTACAGACGTACCTACTCTAAACCTTTATATTATTGCATATAATCGCAATGCACACTTCTCAGAATACTTTCTTAATTAGTTTAAAAGCATCAATATTAACAAAGGAGTATTAAAACAGTGAACGTAGAAAATTAAATAATAACTTGATAATTGAAATGCACAACGGTTAGATCTTTACAATTTACGTGCTCAATAATAAGAGAGAAAATTTCATCGTTCGCTTAAGGAGATCTAATTCAATTAGGGGCTTCGAAGCTCGTTTGCATGAGTTTGCATTTTTAAGCAAAATCGAGACAGTTCTCAAGTGAATTTTGACAAGTTGATGTCCTGCAATGGCGGCTCCCTCGGGGCGTAATGGCGAGCGACGAGCTAGATAATTCAAATTTGGAATGCTAGTAAATTATGTTAGCTTTGATCTTCAACAAAAATACGAGAAAGGATCGCATTGTGTAAATATTTGAAGATGTTCTTCTTTTAATATGAGCTGAACAAATATAAACGTTTATTTCAAGACTAGGAGGCGTGGGATTATGTTTTTTGATAATTATGAAGAATATAAATAAAGTTGAATGCTTATCGTATTACGCTTTCCTAAATATAGTAGAGTAAAGAGTATATAACGCTCAAATTATAATAACTAGGTTTATGTCGCACGTGTCTCGTTAGTCCGAAGATAAAAACTACGACTAACTTAGTTAATATATTTTCTTATACCTGCAATAGAAAATAAATATTGCGGTTCAATGGACAGAAAGTATACCCAAAATCAGAATAATTATAGACTATACAGTGTGTCCATTTCATTAATTGGATCTAAAATATGTCTACTTATCCTTCGTTCGATAACAAAGTTGTTCTACTTGATTCACCAGCCTTGCCCATTTACTCAAGACGTATTCATTTTATTCAGTCATGGGTAAATATCAGTTTTTCTAAAGATCGAATAGCATCTGACCTCCCTTGCCCAAAAAGATCACAATATTCAAAGCCTCGGCCAGCTGCCATGAAATCTGTACCTATGTATAAAAGTAGGTCGTATTTATAAGACTTATGAAGTAACATACCTTCTTGTTCTTAAATAGTCATTCAAACTAGATTAAGCAGAGTGGTCTTACTCAAATATTTTAATTGTAACAGTTGTGCCAAACGATGCTGATGGATAATTTAATTTTATGTCTCTATTTTTTATTTATGGCAATAAAATATATTTAATATATAACGTATAATGTAAAAGAGAAATTTGTACAGCTATCCTTTTTATTGAAAATAGCCTGTAGAAATTAAATAAGAAGAAGAACATACATGCCAGTACACAGTAATGTATATAAACACATCTCTTTGGTTTTTCCAGTTCCATTTTATGTGTAATTTATGGTACGTGTGTTTTATGAAATAAATTATTATTATAATATAACTTGGAACTGGAAAAACCAAAAAAATGTGTTTATCCTTTCCTTAAGGTACAAAATGGCATGGCGATGCAAAATGTAATAATTTATCCGAATCGTTATCTATTTTAATCATACATTTGAATGTAACTCACATTCGAATTTATAATATAAGTAGATAAGGATATTTGTTTATTTGTCACGCTTTCACGCCCTAAAATAGTCAACTTATCATAATGAACTTCGCATACACGTTATTAGGAGTATAGAAAAGGGTAATGTATAAAGGTACCTTTCATCCAGAAAAAGTACTGTTCCCAAGCGAGTGAAGCCGCGGGTAAAGTCTTGTATGAAATATTTCAGCGCCATGTCGCAAAAATATAACAATTTATCAGAAATATTCATTAATA
Source organism: Catocala sponsa (assembly GCA_963564715.1). Taxonomy (NCBI): domain Eukaryota; kingdom Metazoa; phylum Arthropoda; class Insecta; order Lepidoptera; family Erebidae; genus Catocala; species Catocala sponsa. The sequence continues at coordinate 8,357,945 of OY751345.1, read as the reverse complement.
AAACTGTTTTTAATTACAGCTGTAATATTAATGTGACGAGGTTTACAATCAGAGCGCCATGTTCTGATTGTGAGTTAATCTTCGGATGATGTATGCACATTGGTGCATTGTTTGTTGCCACTTGTAATCTCACATAATTAGTTTTCCTCCGTGATTAACAGTTGCAAACAATTTGTAAACAAATAGCCTTATATAGTAATTGTTACCTAATTATTGTTTTTTGCCTCTAATAGCCTTGTTAGGTAAAAATGCGCGAGTTTAATTCTCGTATCAGGCAAAATGGTATTGGTATTTGTTGTAAAATTCACATTTGCACCACGCAGTCACAGTATGTTCCCGGGTGATGGTAATAGGCTTGACTCGTGTTACTCAGGACTAAAACATAGCGAAATGTAGGTGTAATAATAACCCTTCAGGTATACAGATGTGTGTCGATCTACGTAATGACTGCATTCAATTTAAAATATTATTGTTTCGAACTAGCTGTCAAATGTGGTTGATATTATAAGGATATCAGCTCCGTTTGTAACTGCCCAAATAATATTCTTCTTCCTCTTAGGGATTTTGCTGCGTACGGGTTAAGTGTTACGCAGTAAGGCTATCTTGGCCTATTACGGGTTGCAAGATTTCATTATTCTATCTTCGAGGAAATGATGCCAAATGCAAATTTCTGCAAGTTTCTTTACGATGTTATCCATCAAACAAGTGATAATTGAATATTTAAAAAGGTAAAAGTAAGTTTAAAAAGGTTGACAATTGAGGAGTGAGTGCGCTGGGAGCGACGTAATACGTATACCTTTGCGTGGCAATGAAATGAAAATTATCCTAGCAGGCTATCGCACACGCACTTACATTCCTGCTCTACATACAGAATTATTAATTAATTAAGTCATAAATCTTTTCCTTGAAGATTAGTTTGTAGTAAAATCAAATGGGCTAATGAAGTTATCAAAAGTAATATTTATAAGTGCCACATATTGTCGCATTATAGCGTACCTGGGGAGATCAGTTTATACATTGATGTGCCAAGCGTTACACGGGAGCTATTGCGATGCATCGATGGAGTCTGAGTGCAGACTACCGTTAATAGTGCTTATCGTGCCTGGCCATTTCTGCATATAGAACTGATTGATGCCTTACGAAATGGCATTACAAGATTGTCGCCTTGAAGTCAATTGCGACAGGTATCTTTGTTAGATATATTTGCAAAGTAAGTTGGTTTGTGGCGTAAGGTATGCGCAAGTTTTGATTATGTGACGCCATTTAGAATCGGTAAGTTCGGTAAACTGTTACCGTTCAGTAAGAAGTTTGCCTTGTATTTCGTGAAATATTAGTCAAGCAGGTAAATTAAATCCACGTTACAATTTAATACGTTAAAAAAACATTTTTGTTTTCTCCTCTTGTTTGATGAGAAAAAAAGATAAATACTTTTCACAATTCTTATATTTATCTGAATTATAACAATAATTTGCCTCAAATCTCTGCATTGTATTTTTAACAAACGACTACGTTACACAATATTCTCAACAAAGAATTTAATCAAGCTTACACATCTAACGTAGTACAAACATTTTCATCTGAGTCACAGTCCCATCGTGTGCAGTAGCAAGATTTAAATGAGTTGATAACAAATGACGAAGCGATGCCACGATGTCCAAGCGAGCGCCAAGCCAGTTGCGAATGCAAAATTCGATATTTGAAATTCAAAATAACCGCTGTAGCTGCCCGACTGAGATGTGGAGCGATCCTCGTGCCTCTTTGCGTAAAATAAAATGGCATGAACGTTGTACGGACATCTGACTGTCAATTTTGAAGACTGTCATTTCGATGTTTATGTAAACAAAATGTAGGATAATGTAAGGTTCTCGGGTTGAGTAAACATAGCATCATCGTCAAAAATAATGCATACTATTGTTAAACTTTGTGTTATTGCTTTGTTTGAAAAATTGCAACATCGAGTTAAAGTTTGTTTACTTTGCCCAATAGAGAGCAATAGATTATATTTCTTATTATATAAGATTTAAAGGTCATTAGTTTTCTCTACAACGGGCAGTCGGGGCGATAATATATTTTTTTGTCATAACTGCCGCACTCTATGAAGTCTATTGCCAATCTTTGAGAAAAGAAGCCACTATGCTCCTGTGCTATTACTACAGTACTTCCTTATTAAGAGCATAGCACCTTCTTAAGGAGTCTAGAAATCTTACTCACCGCAAGAAGACTATACATATTCTTTAGGTGCAGTCTTCTGTAGGATGGAGGTATTTCCAAAGGCTAGATGCGCCATTTTGAGTGAAAGCCTAGATTAGACCGATACTCCTACCTCGGACATTGTATCAAACTAGTATCCTCACAAACGACTGTTGGTTCTAAGTTATACCTACCACTGGATTAACGGGCCAATCGGAGAATATTCTTAATAATATTTAAGTACTTGAAATATTTTTATATTAAGTGGATTTACTTTGATAATTTAGATGCTTGGTTTGTTTATGCTGAGTGAATGTAAGACTGTTATTATTTGTTCTGCAGATTGGTTCAGATGTTGATTCGCGTTGGGCTAATCTGAATGCTTAATCTGTATCTATAGACTAAGCAAACAGTGAGGCATAACAGCCAGCGGTGTTTGTTAAATGTGTAAAATTATTTAAATTATGGGAACGAAAGTTTGTAAGCTATCACTTATGTACATACGATATGTATATATGCCTAAGAGTTTCCACGTGTCACGATTATATAAAAAGGTTTTGGTTTGGGTTTGATTTGAGTTAAGATGATAATAATTTGCTTGGTAAAAAGAGGGTAAGTCATATTTATTTAGTATTGCTTTATTATAATTATTATTGTACTCATTATTTTATTTCTTGCTACGTTATCTAATATAAGGCTGAGCTGTTGCCTATTGACGTTAGATTTTATTATTTTCTGTAACTGTAGTTTATTGTATATATTTATCAATGTTAATTATACATATTTTATGTTTTGATTGTTTTCAGGGTTATCTTATTAATGATTACTCGCCATTATTAAGCACGCATTTTTAAATTAACGTCCATTTTATTTATGACCGGATTTGAGTGCAACAACTAGTAATCTGGCAAATCTTAGAATAGCCGCCGGTGTACTGCTACGACTCACTTGGATAGGTAAATATGGCTTATATTAATACACTCAAATTGGTTTGATCAATTGAAAACTACACTCAAATTGGTTTAAACAATAACCTGTTAAGATGTTTTAAGTGTGTAGATTTGTCAGCAATTCTAGAGGAAAGTATCTATACGATATATGGCATAATTTTATATTTACTTTAAACTTCTGATTATAATCTAGTCTAGTCAAATGCATAATCCAATGCTTCGTTGAGTCTCAATTTATATCGTAGTAATTACACCGAACTCTAGGTATAATTACTACAAGATGAATTATTATTGTAGGTGCACAACTATGATCGAAAAGAATGAATGTGTAATGAAGTGACGACAACCTTTTAAGATGAGATTTTTGTAGGTTAAGTAGGTGTTCAAAGCATTACGTGAAATACCATTGAATGTATACCACAGAGCGAAGATGTAATCTAGCTTTATTTTTTAGATCCGATTTTGTTTTTGTCTTTAAATTGTTTGTAGTTTTATTTTTTTTACATCTTCTTTGTGGATCTTTTTATTTATGTAATTCAAGTCACACAAATAGTGTTTCATTCCATATAAAGCGAATATACCTGTATTATTCGTAAATATATCTCTGTTAGTAGTCAGGAATTAAAACAAGTGTGAAAGATGCTTTTAAAAATAAAATAATACAATGCGTTCCTTTAAATCATAAATGGGCTAACTTACTTAAGTATACAGATATTTAAAAGATTCTGTCTGGTGTGACCAAAAACGGCTCAGACTCAGTCAAATTGGGCCAATACTTTTCTTTTTCTCTCTTTTTTCTTCTCTGGCTAAATTATACGACTTTGAAGTAAAGGTCACACTTTAAGTCTCTGAAGTAAAGGTCTGTTCCACTTACCGATATCAGCAGCAGCATGGAGCAGGTCGGCGAGTAGCTCTGGCTCGTGACAGGCTATAGCTAGCCTGTCATCGTGGAGCCGTGCTGCGTCGAGCTCCCCCGGCGCCGCCTCCCGCAGCTGCAGCGCCACCGCGCCCTCGCCGCCCACGGACGCGCTGTACATCAGCACAGCCCGCGGCGAGAACGTCGGCAACGGCAGCCGCGTTGTTTGGACCTGTACACAACATTTTCTATTAGATAATGACACACAACATGTATTATTCGTATGGAGCCAAGAGTCATGGAACCACAGCGCTCGTGCTCTAAATAGAGAAATAACGAAAAGGCTAATCGACGCTTCACGCGACCACAGGGCTGGTCTTTATTTCGCGGCAAGAATAAGCATTGGCATTCAACCAGCCAGTGGGCATACTACCAGGCTAATACTCTAGGATGTGGAGGAATGCTATGACGCCTAGTAGGTTTAACTTTTACTTTTTTAAATATATATTTTTTTGTTACATGTGTAGTTACCACGGCAGCTTAACTCAGAAGGTTGTTTTCAGCAATAATATCGCTAGGTATGTTCACGACCTATGTGACGGGTGAATCACGTTCTCCGTTATATATTAATAGTTACTCTTATTATGTGGCACCTAAATACAGTTGAAAAATGCGTGTGTCTACGTTGTGTTAACCTATGCAGTGAAGTGGCACACCGGCGGTAAAATACAAAAGATATTTAATTTTATATATCTGGTAGCTGTTCGGAAGCAATTGTAAATAGTATAGCCACAGCTACGAACTTGAGTTCGTGTAAAAAACAGATTAACTAAGCCATATTACTTTGAATAGCCTAAAACATGTCGTAAACGAATCTTTTGATCTCTTAAACTTACTAAATATAATATACATCCACAAGAGCCCACCTAAATACCTAGCCTACTAGAAGTTTTACATACTTCTTCGCGAAAGCAATATTCCCTAAGAGACTCACTTCAACAGTTTTGATAGAGACTTCACGAACAAAGCCCCAACATGTTCAATCGAATTACGCCATACTTTACAGCCGTTGAATTACGAAACAATGCGCGTATTACGAAGGAACCATTTGCCATAATGTTATGATGTATGATACGGCAGCCTGGTAATTTAGCATGTCGCTCGAATACATCAAAAGCCTATCCATCATAATCTAAAACACATAATTATGGATCATGAAGGTCCTCGGTACAGAAATGTGTGATACATATGAAGTAATAGTTTGTATGTGCCATAGGTAAACAACAGAAGGTGAACTGTTCATTAGACTAAAATATACCAAGACATGCGACTCTGGCTTCTGGAACCAGTGATATCATATACCATCGATGGTTCTAGAACTCAGAGAAAGTTAAAAAAACAGATCCCATCCACGGATTTGGTGTCGTAACTCTGTCCACCTTTTTTATCGTTAAGCAGAGACCTGTATCAGTTTAGATTCTCTATGCTCCTGAGATTCAATATGCTCAATTCTATATCAACTGTGAAGCAGGCTATCTGTTGGACCGTTTACTAGTCTAGAGAGGCAAATAAATGCTAAGAGAGAATTTAAAAACGATATATTTTATATTTTTGCGTAGTATTACAGCTATGGTTTCCTTAAGCCCGGTATACAGTGCGGTTCCCAGTACGTATTTTTTATGATTTTGTATCTGCTTAAATGAAGACATGGTAGGCACTTTTCTTTGTGATCATGAGTAAAACACGACTCTAAAACTCAGCTCATTTGCGACGGTGGTTAATAGAGACTGATCGTGAAAATAGTCAACATGTATTGTTCACAGGCAAGTATTTAGACATTTAAGGAGCAAAATCTTCGTTACGCAGTCATGCCACTGTAACAGATTTTAAAAGGTAATAATTTACCACGTAATCTTACTTGTGGTTTTATTAACCAAGGCTATTCAGGAAGTCATCATCATTAACGTTAATTAATACACAAACACTGCTTTTGTATGCTTTCGAGCTGTGAATAGCGTTCATACAATACACCAGTCATGCCTTGTTCAAAGTTAAACTACCAATGGTTCCCTGTACTGTTGAGACGCGAATAAATAGTTACTCGCGAGTAATTATCGGCGGGTATTGTTCATTGCTGGCGTGTAACGACGATCAAGATTATAATGCGATTATACCCGAAGCTGTGCGGTTAATGGAATAATGGTACGTAACACTACCAATATTGGTTAATTCACTTTTATTTCACATTATTTATTATGTGTTATTAATTGTAGAATTTGTACTCGTGAGAGAAGCTGTAAAATGAAGTGTAGCTTCTTTTCAGGATATTGTTGGGCTTTTTATAAATTTATACTATTTTACGGAACATTAAGAGTATGCAGGATAATCAGTTATATTATATTCCGTTTCAAGATTCAGATTTATATTCTAACCAGCTCTGCCCGCGGATTTGCTCGCGTTAATTTAGAATTTAACAATCAATTCGGGTAGTTCTCTGCTTGTAATAATATAATTCAAACATGATTCGAAAGACACGTGGCGCCATCTATTAGTATCATAAGAACGTTATTATTGCTTTCCTCGGGAACAGTAATTTTTTCGGGATGAATGGTAGCCTATGTCCGTTTCTGTATACCTGTCAACGTATATCCAAAATTTCAGGATGATCTGTTTAGTAGTTAAGGCGTGAAAAGGTAACAAACAAACAAACTCATTTTCGCTTTTATAATATTAGTTAGGATTGAGACTCGTTATGAACTTAGATTATGATTATTTCGTTTTAAAATTAGATTGTTGATGTTATATCAAGTCCTTAATGAGAAAATATGTAATCGCGGATAATTAAGAGGAGGCAATAAAAAGTTCAGCTTCTTGTCTAGTAGAGTAAAAGAACCTTACAGAAGAAATAGGGTACCCAATTTAAAAAAATATAAGTCATCATTAATTTGTGACCTTTAAAACGGCTAAACCTTTCTAAAGTATTGGACTCAATTGGAATTAAACGAGGCAAAGGTGAAATTGGGCAGGAAAACCCACAGTACAGTGGAACGATATAGGCCAATGATAATAATGTCTTATTTCTAAAATAGATTACAAGAACAGGGAGTAATGAAATGACAAACAGAGGCAAATAAAAAAGAACCATGTTGTAGATAATGGCAATGATATAATTTTGGGTATTAATAATAATATCAACCCTGGATTAAACTGTCCCACTGCTGGGAACGGGCCTCTTCTCAGTGTGAATAGGATAAGGACATAGTTCACCACGCTGGCCCAGATTGGTTTGGCGGACTTCACATATTATCTTCGAGAACATTATGGAGAAATTTCAGACGTGCAGGTTTCATCACGATGTTTTCCTTCACTGTTAAAGCGAGCGATAAATTAACTATTTATGACGATTTTTTATTTTTATTTTATATTTCTTGTAAATAATTTGTGTATATTTTATATTATTTATTTATTTATTTGGAATAACAAACAGCAACACATTGTATAAACATGATACATTTACATAAATGTGCACTCATAACGTTATCCACTTAATATATTTATAATATAATTAATCAAGTAGTGAACATGACAATTTTTTTTAATATCCGCACATAACTTCGAGAAGTCAGAGATGCACGCCTTGGGATCGAACTTGCGACCTCTGCGTGGCAGTGTTTTGGGTATTACTCGCGGACAAATCCGCAGGTGATTGTTACGTTAGATATAAAATGGTATTCGTCACTTTAAATATAGCGATCACTCAAAGTAAATAACTTTAATAGTTCAAATAGTTGGGGTAAAGTTTAATTGCAATGAGGACGGTTCATAGATTTCAATTTCAGTTTCAAATTGACTAGCAAGACTTCAAGGTTCGCTTGAAGCAGACTTAACTATGTTTCACTATGTAGTCGATCTATTAATAAGTCGATATTATTACTGAACAACCACAAAGCTTTGAGGTAGTTAAAGGATAATAACGTGAAGACTGTTGTTTTGTATTTTCCTTGGCCCTCTACCATGGAGCGTTCACGTTCGCGGCCGATCGACGATCTTGCGATCGAAGCGCGATTTTATGTATAAAGTCAATTTCTGTAAGATATTTAAAAATAGGTTGCGAAATGTAAACGTAATCATACTCTAAAAAATCTGTACTATGTGGAATATAACTGCACGGATGGCGTAGTGGTTTTAAGTGGTCGCCTCGCCGTTGCCACTGCGCCTAATGTTGTGGGTTCGAATCCCACACGGAACAAAAATTTGAGTAATCCACAAATGGTTATTCCGAGTCTGGATTTTTTTGTGTCCGTTGTTTGAATTTTTGTTAACATAGAATTTATTCGTAATGCGGGAGTTATTTTTTAAATAAACCAGGCGCATCAAAATTTGTTTCTCTTGAGATGATGATTTTGGTATTAAAGTTTGAAATTAGAAATACATCTATGTTAACATTGACTATAGTCAAAGTTATTTAATAGTTTTTGCCCCTCTTCATATGTTTATAGCGACATGAAACAATGACACGGTATAACAATTAACGCAGAAATATTTCACGGCGACGTTATATGGCGTAAATGTCGTGAAAATTGATACAAGGCGGCATGTATCCGAGGCGAACAGGCTCTGACATAATTACAAGACATTGTATGTCCCACGGGCTCATGCCCAAGGCACCAACTTGATTACATCGCGGTTGTCTCTCGTTAGGGGGTAATGACTAGTGTCGCCACGCAACCGCGCGAATTCTTAATCGATTCGCTATCATCAAAATGCGAAAATCGAACACTTATAATCATTGCGTAGTAGGAGCTCTGCTTGTGTTTAATGTTTTCCAGGCAAAAATTCTGAGTCGATTTTGTTAAAATCGTTACGGATATAGCTTAAAATCGCTCCAACTCCGCATGAACGAAGAATTGTATAATATCTACCTATACCGAATAAATAGTCTTTCCAAATTAAAATTGTATTATTTATTTCCCCTTTGATTACGCAAGTTCTAAAAGCTTATCAAAAAGGGATAGTAAACTTTAATAAGTTTAGCTATTATTATCTAAGATAATCTAAACCGGCTTAGTCTAGATTAAGCTCAGAATAAAGAACTCAGCATAAATCAAATTACGTTCTAATATCTAAGTCAAACCTTTAGAGCTAATATTTAAGAAAGGATAAATTTTTACAAATACGCGAATATCCGATATTCGTACCGGTTGGCACTAATTGTGATGTCACATTGTTGCCAGTATGTTGCAGTACCTTTCATGATCATTTCAGTAATGTTCTTGACGTGTTTCCGATGTAGGTTAATTAGTCCCTTTTTGGGCCTCTAATTACTTGGAATTAAAATGGAAAAATGCAAAGCTATTCCGAAATGTTACGGATTAATTACAGAGAAAGGAAAAAGTGATTGTATAGTTTAAAAGGAAAGGAGATTACAATAAAATGTGAGGGCGTCGGGAAGTAACGTTTGTTAGCTTCGATCAAATATACCATAGAATTCTCATACAAAAACCGCGTCAATATGTGGTACTGACCAGTACTACTTACTTATAAGTGTCTGGATTTATTATGCAATCCAGGAAATAAACCGGAATAACCATTGAACGCCTATTGAGAAACATTTTGTAATAGTTTAGTTAAAACGCGTCAATGTATAGCGTCCTAAGTGTGTTACTCGCGATACGCAAGCGTACTATGTATATGGTACGGTCTCCACCGTAGTAGTGGTATCGATTCGCTCTCGCTTACGGGCAGCGCACGCAAGAGTGAGTGGGACAGGTGCATAATATAGCGCATACGACTGATTTATGCACAGTTTTGTTGGGGCCGTTTTTCGAGCGACGATCGTGCATCTATGGTATATTTGATCGATGTTTGTTAGTGTTACCGAATTATTGCTGTCGTATTAATGCAGTTCTTTCTGTAATAAGGGACAAATAAATCTCGACCTCATAATTAAATTAAATTAACAAAATAAAAGGTATATGTTCCTATGTTTCTTCCTTAAATATCAAATTATATCTGTCCCAGCGTACGTTCCTAGTATAATTAGGTGACCGCGCATATGCGACTGTCGTTTGTATGGTAAAGGTGGTCAAAATGTTTTTATGAATTCTTCTATCAAGTAATTCTGAGTAACAGCTGTATTAATTTTTGTGCTATTGCAGTATGTATTACACGTTTAACTATAGCACTATTGCATAATGTGTGCAAGGTAATTAAGCCTTCGACTTTAAGTGCGCTGCGCACTCTCAACCTTATAGCTAAAGAAACTGACATATTTTGTATTGCACTGAGTGAATTTACAAGAGTGGCATTTTTTGTAATATGTTATAAACTTAAATAAACTTATTGTATTAAGTATTAGACACTATCGCATTAGGTATAAACCTGTAAAGATATGTGTAATTTTGAATAAATAAATAAATAAAAAAGTACATGCACTCGCTCATATCGTGTGGTTTTCGAATTTATAAAAACTTGAATATTGTTTTTTTTTCAAAAAGACAACTTACTAGTAATAAAAACTGTGTCATGGGAGAGCTTACAAACATTTAAACAACGGACACAAAGAACAACCAGACTCAGAAGAACTATTTGTGGATAAACTAAATTTTTTTAACCCCTCACGAAACTATAACACTACGACGGCGACATTCATTACTGTGGCGTGGTAACCACTTAAACCATTACGTCATCCGTGCTAACCTAACTCTTCAAGAACACATAGGTGCAACGTTCCGTCGAATGTAATATCCTACTAAATAATATAAATGTGAAAGTTTGTGAGGATGGATGCAAGTTTGATACTCTTTCACGCAAAAACTACTGAACGGATTGTGATTGAAACTTTACAGTATTATTGCTTATAAATTAGAATAAAATATAGGCTACTAAAAAATCTAACTATACTTACAATATTATAAAGCTGAAGAGTTTGTTTGTTTGTTTGAACGCGTGAATCCCAGGGACTACTGGTTCGATTGGACAAATACTTTTAGTGTTGGATAGCCCATTTATCGAGGAAGGCTATAAGGTATATAACATCACGCTACGACCAATAGGAGCATCAAAGACAAATGTTGCAAACACAGGGAAAATTCTTTTGTGTGACGCAGACGAAGTTGCGCGGGTCAGTTAGTCTTAACATAAATCTCCATTAACGCGAGCGAAACCACGAGCATAATCTAGTGAACTCTATTTATGACAAACATTAGAAGTTGTACAAAATGAACGCACCATTACCCGGCTCGTCGTGTAAATAGTGGAAAGGTTTAAGACATAATAAACCAATTTGGAATCCCATCGCGGCAGATAATGAGCTGGCAATTATGAACTGTTTACTGCTGATAAACACTCTGAGGAAAGGTGAGGAAGCCTTATTGATTACTTATTGTGGAGTTCTTGTGTATTTATATAGAGAACAGGGTGTTAGAGCATCACATATTATGACTTTTACACTTTTGATATGAAACCAAATTGAACAAAAGGACGATGAGTAACAAATATTTTTTTGCCTGAGGAATATAATACTAGTCTTTAGTATTCTTCAGTATTTATTGAGATGGATTCCAAAATCTCAGTGATGGACAAAGATTTACGTCATAGATGTGCTCTACAAAGTTGAAATATGTTCACCTGTCTGGACGCGACGTTGTCACCTAATACACAACGCCAACTTGACATCTGAACTATAAATATACTGTTATCACGCTCACTCATAATAAAAATTATAAAATCTCGTTTATAATATAATTTACTTTTAAATGTAAGTTCGATTAGAGCATTGAAATCTTTGGTACTAGCTAACTCAATATGAAATGGATCATCTATACTAATATTATAAAGAGGAAGAAGGAATTTGATTTTTTGTTTGTTTGCTAGGATTTAACTCAAAAACTACTCAACCGATTTTAAAGAATTTTTCCCCATTAGAAAGCCGAAATTACCACAGAGTAACATAGGCTTTATATTATTTAAAAAAATACTGTAGTTAACATAACCTAACGTAACCTACTTTTACGAGAGAGAAGCCACGACCAAAAGCTAGCATGTAATATGTTGATTTCATTGCCTTCAAGTATGAACGCATGGTTAGTGCCATCTACCCACTATTATTACGCCGAGTGTTGTGGTGCTACCTGCATAGATTAAAAGCTTGTGATTCACAAATATTTGTTTCAAGTGTTGGTGTTCTTTACGTCTGTTATTCCCTACTTCGTAAAGTACAACAATTACACACACTGCAGGATATTACTTAAAACACGTCATCGTACTAGCGTTAAGCTACACGCTAAAAACCGTAGGCATAAGTATTTAATACATACATCACGTAATAAAGTAAAATAGTACACTAAACTATATACTCTGTAAGAAACAACAATTTTAAACTAATATTTCAATATAATATCTGCGACTAGGGGATCGAAACTGTGTCTCCTAAACGCAGGCTATCCTGTAGCTTATCTAGGAGAACAGTACTCCTCCCACAAAATTGTAGATCAAAATTATTCTATCCATGTAACCTACTATTGTAAAACCCTACAATCATTGTTTGTGCAAATAAAGTTATTATTATTAGTTGAATTTAAAAAGACTTTATATTACATTAGCGTAAAGCTAAACGCTAAAATTAGACTTAATTTCTCATTCTTACATGACAATAAAATAAATTCGAATAAAACACTAAACCATATTCTAAAAAGAAAATTAAACAAATCAGGCGTTGAATTTAAAAATACGTGTTCGTGAAATTATCAGCGTTCAACACACTAAAATCATAGGCCCTCGCCTACGGTTTTATCCTCATTTCAAATACTTCCATCACATAAAAAAACTCTAATAGTCCACTAAAACTAGATAAAAGCGAACAATAAAATTCTAATGAGCGTGCAATCAGGGTGGGAGGTCTAGTTGTTCCATGAGACCACTATTTACGTTCGCCACAGCTGAGTCCCGCGGGCAAGCCGCGCCGGCTGATTACGACACAATTATACCCCGTTGGCCGGTAAATAAACACGTAATAGGCCGGATGAGCAATTTGACCGTCACCGTATTATTACGCATTCAGATATGAAAGTTCATTTCGTTTGATGTTGGCAAGAAAGGTCTTTCGTGTCCTGCTATAGCGCTGTTATTTTTTATTTAACTGTGCTTTTTAACAAAGTGTTATTGTTAAATGTTGCGTGAGTAAAATGTTTGTTCTAAATGTTATAATGTATTCCTGTAATATCGTTTTCCATATTTAAAAATATTAAACAAAGACAATACTTTTGTTTCAGTAACGTATGCCATTTAAGAATATCTTTGGTAGGAATGGTAACGCGCGAGTCATAAGTTCTATAAGCGATCAAGATTATGGGAACTGCTGGTGCGAGTCGAATGATTACGTGTAAGCAATAGAAAAAAAGAAAAAATTCTGAGGTTGCCAGTATGTATTCGAAAGATAAATATAATATCTGGCCAGCTATATCAATCAATTGAGAAGTGTTTAAAGTTGAAGTCATGTCACAATAGAATGTCATTACAATTTTCTTCCAGCCACGTGGTACCTATATGCGAAAGGAAGTTCTATATATAAATGATGTGAAATAAACAATACTAGCGGTCGCCAAGTGGTCAAAAAACGACCATAATTAATAATAATAATAATAATAATATTCTACCACATACACACAACACCATCTAGCCCAAACTAAGCAGAGCTTGTACTATGGGTACTAGACAATGGATAAACATACATATATACTTATTTTTTTGTAAATACATACATATTATACATAGAAACACCCAGACCAAGACAAACATCCATGTCCATGCACACAAATGTTTGACTTGTGCGGGAATCGAACCCGCGACCTCAGGCGTGGCAGTCGGTTACATTAACCACTACGCCATCGAGTCGTCGAATTGATTTAAATTTTAAGTTTGATCTTTATTAAGATTTTATTGTCTACAAGTTTACCCTTATAATCACATTTTATTTAGATTTCGCCAACGCTATACAGGTTAATTTACCTATCTTTTTCAAACAAATTATTATTTACTTAACTATACTCTTTCATTGACGATATTCCTAAGCTAGCTACTTTGTTTTCTTTTTTCTTTATTACATATAAATAAGGTATAGGTAACCATAGTTACAAAGAATTGTACGACGTCAGACAAACAATGCCGAAATACTACGTACGCGATTAGACTGCGTGTGTTAAATGCATGGTTATGTGCGTGTAGTATTTTTTCATTAATTTAATGTATTTCTAAAGCATATTTTACAAAAAATGTAGGATTGGCCACTCCTGCTCCATATAAACTTTAACTGTGCCAAATTTCATACTCCTCCGTCCGCGCAATTTTCATAAAAAGGTACAAAGTTTTTGCTTCACGTATTAATATATAGATGTATGAATGAAAAAGTAAATATACGATTGATAAAATAGATACACATAACGTCAGTCATTTGGATCGTAGAATTGTCATTCGATTATGATAAATGAATTAAATATACATTACATTATCTTCTTCTGAACATCAACAAAAATGTCAGTAAAGTCTTATTTTAAAAGATTCTCACCGTTATTTACTGTCGTATATATTTATATATACCTACTGAGTTAATATAGACCTATGTACCTCATATATCTTCGTTAGAATGTTATTTTGTTGGTTCTTCTTGACATTACGATATTATACACAAATTATTACACATATCCAATATCGTATTTTAAATAATCTATACTTATAATATAACTGTAGAGAGGTCAATTCTGTACATTGAATATATATTCAAAATTAATATTGGAGGATGAATGGTGATCGATACTGATGACAAAAATGCAATCAGTAAATTTTTTGTCTGTCTGTCTGTATGTGCACGCATGGGTCAAAAACTACTGAAGGGATTTTAACCAAACTTGGTACGATTGTAGTCCATACTCCTGGGCAGGTTGTAGGCTATATAACATAACGCTAAGACACATAGGAGCTGAGCAGTGACGATAAATTTGAAGCAAGTCGGACGAAAATGCGCTTTCGAGCTCTTATCCTCGCATACGTTGATCATACACCAAAAGTATGTATTACAAAGATGGTCTTCAAAAGATCTACAAAAAAGTCCTTAATAGTATATATCTATCTTTTATAAATTAGCCACAATAACGTGTTTAATCGTTAGGCATTTCTTCAAAGTGTATTAAAATACATAAATATATTGTATTTCACATAGATATATCTTTATCAAACTCCCATATTCAAAAAGTACACTTTAATATTTACATTATTTAAAAAAATATAGGAATCGGTTTATAAACACACAAGATATAGATGAAATAAAACTTCCAAATCTCGCCGCGCCAGTATGGGTACGGCTATACGGTTGATTGTTGTTTAACGCGCGAAACGGCCATCCGCTGCATTTATAAAAGGCGGGGGCGCTCACGCGCCGACTTCACTCACATTTTGTTTGTTTGGTTGAACGCGGTAATCTAAGGAACTACGGGTAAAAATTAGAAAAATATTTCAGTGTTGGATAGCCCATTTATAGAGGAAGGCTATATAACATCACGCTACGACCAATAGGAGCGGAGCATAAATGAAAAATATTGCAAAAACTAGGAAAATTCTCTTATGTGAAGCAGACGAAGTTGCGCGGGTCAGCTAGTTATAAATATAGTTAGATTTGGGTACTTGAAAATTGTTGAGTGGCGATATACTCATATAATAAGGGCATCAACAAGACGTATAATTGTAATGTATATGAAATGCGATGTAAGCCATTTCCAAGCCTGCGGTATTATCTAACGCTTACTAGTTCTATAACTTACAGTATAATCCTAGTGATTAATCCCTAGCAGTTACTGTAATCTGCAGTTTCATACCTACGCCTCCTGTTAAATTCAACTTGGCAGAAATTGCTAATTGATAATCCCAGACAACTGGCTTATTAATAATTGGAGCCAACAATTGGCGCAATATCATTTGTTTGTACGAGACTAATATCAAATTTGGCGGAGGCTGTAATAAACCCACTGAATAATAAAACTGATAATTCACTTTTGAAATCCAATACAATATTGAAAACGAAATTTACTGGCTGTCGAAATTCTAGAGAGTTCGCCGATCAAAATATTTCGTACATAATAAAGGCTACTGAGCGAGACCGTACTTCAAAGAAAATAATATATCCTATCGTAGCTCGAAAGAGGTCAAGAGCGCGTACTAATCTCACTCGAGATTTGCGCATTCGTGTGATGATTGCCAACGACTTGGCTCATTTGTTCCCGTTACGTGTTAAGCCATGATATTACGAGAAATCGCGTGAGTGATTAACAGTGTGTATTGTGAGTAAATGGCTCGGCCGCAGTGCCCACAATGCGTGCCTTCACCCTACCTGACCTGTTTTTCTGCGTAATGATAGGCGTTCTGGACGTTTCTTTTTATTATTAGACTAGTTAATTAATATCTTGCGTTATTGTGTTCAGTACAATAAGGCGGTTATGTGGAAACGCCTTAATTTCTATAGTATGTATTTTATTGCCGTGTTATACGAAAGCCCTGAAATAAAATGACTGCCATCAAAAATTTCGACAGATACATCAGAAATAATGAAAAAGACAGCGTTATGTAACTCACTTCACTTTTTCCTTTTAATACTTTTTATGAGCCCAAAACTATAACATGCATTTGTATAGCTATTTTCGGTGGAAACAGTTATCTGTTTTTTAAAAAGAAGCAAATATAAAAGAAACACTTGTGTATTTTTATATTTGTAGTTTTAACTAAAACTGATTCGTCACTTGTCATACAACAGACCAATTCAAAAGTGATGAAGCGCTGTTATGTCGTAAAAGAGTACAATCACTGCGAAAAGTTTCGTGCAAAACCAACGAGACGTGTTTTGTGCTATTTTTCGTGTTATTTTAAAGGCCCGAAGCGATTCGAGCGATCGACTACAGTTTATCATTACTGCTGAATTCTCTCTCCGTATAGGACTCGTCAGGCGTAAACCTTGCTATTTACGAGTATCTAGGCATAAACTAGAGAACTGATGCGAAAAAAAATCGTCCAAATCCCGCTGGAGTATAAAATATAGGCAGATATTTTTATGGACAGTAAAATTGGTATGTGAAATGGTTAGGTTTGGGTAGTGTGTGAGGATTTATCCCTCGGGCGAATCTCTCATGTGTTTGACGCATCAATTCCTGTGTGACGAGCAGAATTAAAAAAAAGGATTCATAAAAATAGCTCGTTTAGTATTTTTTGCGTTTTGTTCGACAAATATTCTTTGTGGTTGTGTGGCTTAATGCTCAGTTGCGTGGGAATAACAATGTAAAGTAAAAATTTTATGTTATACATTTTATGTTGTTAGGATAATGAGTCTCTAGAGAATGTTATCTACTATAATGACCAGGCTAGGTATTATCTCATATCAGTTACCTTTATGAAATGGTGTATTGTGGAACAGCAACGAATATATTTCTACTAGATTTTGCCCGCGGCTTCGCTCGCGTAAATGTAGGTTAAGTTAGCTTAGTAACAGTGCTTTTTCAGGATGAAAAATACTCTATGTCCTTTTCTGTTCCCCTAACAAAGTGAATGCGAATGTAATGCATGATGATCGGTCGTATTGTTAAGACATGAAAGCGTAACAAACAAACTCAGATTCGCATTTATAACATGATATATAGTTAAGAATAGTTACGATACTACTAACGTAGCAAGTCGCGCCCGCATGGAGCATTTTAGATGATAAACGTAGATTGCTGCTTTCAGTTTTGTGATTTGTAAGTCTTTAAGGTACTATGAATATGTCACATATGTAATGGAATGCTACTGATATTATAAATGTGTAAGATTGTAAAAATGTTTGCGGGTTAGGATATTTGTTGAAGTTGTGTAATCAATCCCGCGGCATTCATCAAACGGATTTGGATGAAACTTTGGAAATGGATAGATTATGCGTTAAATTAGAGGATGCAATACTAATATACTAATATTATAAAAGCGAAAATGAGTTTGTTTGTTTGTTACCTTTTCACGCCTATACCTTTGAAGCGATCATCCTGAAATTTTACATATACGTTGTCAGGTGTACAGAATCGGACATAGGCTACCTTTCATCCCGAAAAAATGTACTGTTCCCGAGGAAAACAACAATAACGTTCTTATGATAATAGGTGGCGCCACATGTCTTTCGAATCATGATTGAATTATATTATTACAAGCAGAGTACGACCCGAATTGATTGTCAAATTCTAAATAAACGCGAGCGAAGCCGCGGGCAAAAGCTAGGTAGTATTTTTATATTTATCTCAGTATGACTTCTCGTGTTCCCTGAAAGAGATACATAGAAAATATTCCAGCGACAAGAGCAAGTTCTTAAATTAACTTGATGATGTCGAGACATCATAAACCAATTACAATATACATAATATATTGCTACCTCAAGTATGACAGTTTCTGCTAATATAATAAATCCACACAGCCATGATTCTATTTGAAATAGAATATAATATCTTAAGATACTTTATTACATAATATATATACACAAATTATTTACAAAACATATTTAAAATATGTTTTTTGTAAAACTAACTGCATGAATGGCGTAGTGGTTAAAGTGGTCACCTCACTGCTACTGAGCCGGGTGTTGTGGGTTCGAATCCCACACGGGACAAAACTTTGTGTGATTCACAAATGGTTGTTACGAGTCTGTGTGTTCTTTCTGTTCGTTGTTTGAATGTTTGTAAAGTCCCCCGCGATACAGGAATAATACCTAGTTCGGGAGATTCTTTTTAAAAGACAATACAGGGTATTTATTCTAACATATTATTAGTGTTTTTACACTAATAACATGTTATCTAGCATTAAAATTATTAAATGCATATTATTAAATTGGGGATACTAGGAAAATGCATACGCATTGGGGATTTTTTAATTAAGAATACGCGGTAAATCGTAATCACTTTAATTTTCCAAATTAATTAATTGGAATTTACCAAAATATACCATTCAAACTCATAATATGTACTGCTATTAAGACATCGTTAATTACTAATAACATTGATATTGGTAGGTATAACTATATAAGATACCGAATTTGTTGTATTGATATTCAGTTGCAATACTACAATAGTGACAATGAAGTGCTTGGTAAGATTTTATTTTTTATTTCACTTAAAAATAGTGTTACTATTTAACAAAATATAATTATTATGTACTATTAACATAATTAAATAATTAACAAGATATATATCTACATTTATTTATCTTCACCTTAATTTGTCAAGTCTTAGAATACCTGACATAATTAAAAAAATATTGTTTCTGGCCACCGGTGTGCCGCTGCGGTTAATATGCAGTTAAGGTTAATAAGGATATAGAAAGAAGTACTGCCTTTATCAAAGGATTTGTTCTAAGTAACTTATTTCATTTCTCATCACTACATATAAAACAAAGTCCCCCATTGCCTCTGTCTTTCTGTTCGCGATAAATTAAAAAAGTACTGAACGGATTTGCATGCGGTTTTCACCAATAGATAGAGTGATTCATGAGGAACGTTTAGGTGTATAATTTGTTAAGGTTTTGCACTTCCCGTGTAAAGCAGGGGTGGGTTGCTAGTTAGATACAATGTTTTATTGCCTCTGTGGCGCAGTGGTAGTGAATGCGACTGCAGTGTATGAGGTCTCGGGTTCGAATCCCGGGTCGAGCCAACAAAAAGTTATTGGGTTTTCTGTTAAGAATTCTCAATAGCAGCCCGGAGTTAGGAAGTTGGCGGTGTTAGACACCCCCGTGCCTCGAAAAGCACGTAAAGCCGTTGGTCCTGCGCCTGATCTCTCCCCGGTCGTGTCGGATTACCGTCCCATTGGATCATGAGAGTAAGGGAACTGAGAGTGCTTTTGTGTTCGTGCACACGCTTGTGCACTATAATATCTCCTGCGCAGATGGCTAGTCCCCGTTAAGATTGGCCGCTGTGACCGAAATTCGGTCTGGAGGACATTATTATTATGATGTTTTATTAATGTTCTTAAGTAACCTATATAGTTTCTGCTGACCTACATAGCTCTGTAGGTAGACAAATATGTGCAATATACCCATATTTCACCAGCTATATTTTAGGTGTTATGTTATTGACATGAGAATATACTTAACAAAAATCTTAATAATACTTTTGTTCAGTCGGGTAACAAACCAACGACCTTATGCAAAACACTCGCATTTATTTACTATCGATGCGCCACCAAGGCATTGTTAAGTAACGACCTCTTTTTGACATTAATAATTAAACAAAGAAGACGGCACTACTATGGCCTGCGTCGTAATAAATTAATTACGTCATAGTGGTTCATAATGGCGCTTAGTAAAAAGAGGACAGACTCCATTTTGTATTCTATCAAGTCCTTTCGCATAATAATATTTATATCTATAATTTCATCTTATTTTTCCTAGGCTATCCTTATCTTCGCTGTGGCTGTAGCCGTACAGGCTAAGCCTTTTTATGGGATGGGTGGATACGGGATGGGTGGATACGGGATGGGTGGACTCGGGATGGGTGGACTCGGGATGGGTGGATACGGCTCCGGTGGCAGCTATGGTCACTCAGGATATGGTGGCGGCCAAAATGGTTACTCGAACGGGGGTTACGGCAGCAATATACTACATACTGGACACAATATTGGGCACGAGCAAAACGATTATGATGCTGTAAGTAATTTTTGTAGTTATCTTATTGATATTGATGTTATGACTCTTTAAGCACTGACTTTAGCACAAAGCCCATCGATATCATGCTGATATAATTTACATGATTATAATAGGATATATGTACTGTGTAGTCTTATGATAAAACAAATAATATGTATGTATTACTTTTCACTTTGGTTGATTTTAAAATATCAGTGGCTTTGGCAATAAGTACAGTTTTATAAAGAATGGTTTTGTTTTAGAAATATGCAATATTTCACCATTGTAATAAACAAGAATAAAGTGTCATCCTAACTAATATTAAATGCAAAAATGAGTTTGTTTGTTACGCTTTCACGCCTTAACTACTCAACTGATCAACATGACATTTTGCATACACGTTGTCACGGGTAGAGAATAGGACATAGGGTACCTTTCATCCAGAAAAAATAACTGTTGCAAACCTAACCTAACCTACATTTACGCGAGCGAAGCCGCAGGTGAAAACTAGTAAATGATAATCCTAACTTAATTAATATTATAAATACCAATGTGAGTTTGTTCGTTACGCCTACCCGCCTTAGCTACTCGATCGATCATCATGAAATTTTGTACACACTTGTATGAGGTACATAATAGGACATATGATACCTTTCATCCAGAAAAAAGTGCTGTTCTCGAGGATAGAAATTTATTAACAAAAATCTACATTAATGCGAGTGAAGCCACGGGCAAAATCTAGCGTATAATCTGTTAAATTTATATTGAGTTAATAAAATCACTTCATCTGGTTTGTTTTGTTTTAGGCGGTCCACCACCACCAGTCCGAGGGCCACGACATCGGAGGTATGACGCAGGGCAGCTCTGGAGGTCACAACATGGCAGGATACGGCGGCTATGGCCAGGGCCAGAATGGTTACGGCAGTGACTATCAACACAGCTTTTATTAACATCCTATGAAACCTTTCGTTATGTAAGTGCTGTCGCATACTGCATCAATAGTGGATGTGATTGGTGGCCCAGAAGGGTCGCTTATGGCGCTGCTACCGGTGAGCCAATGTTTGGCAGTACTTACTACACAGCACTTAGCTGTGGCTAACTCCCGGTTTCTGAATTCAGAATTTTGAGAACGACTTAAACTCTACTTAAGTATTACTTAAAATTAATTTTTGTTTCTGTATCAAGTTTTCTTACACTTTAATAATATTTGAGTCAGTATTTGTACATTATTGGCTTAAGTAAATGCTCTGTTGATAGCGATTTGATGAAATTCGATTCTGCAAATATATTTGAGAATTATCAGTTGAGATTTGGTTATTTTCTTAATTCAGATTTTGGGGGTAAGGTACTGCGGCTAGTGGCTCGTCTTGACAACCTATCACAGCCATAAATTATTGCCACAAATGGCTTAATGTGCGGCAGCACTAAAACCCTAGAACGGCATTAAATTTATATTAATTAAAATAAAACAGGCTAGGCTCATTATATTGGCAACATTTTTGTTTCTAACGGCTATATAGGTATATAAACATATTGTACGCGTGTTTTGTATTAAAATATTATATTACGTATTGTTAGAAGCCAAACAAGAATTGATTTTCAACGCTACACAGTAATTCAGTGTGTACTAATTGACGTATGTACATCGAGTTAGGAGCTGGTATTCATTATTTGGAATACTAGGTATTGTGTGTTTGTAAACAACAAATTTATTGTCTAAACTACATGTCAGACCAAATTTAGATTGATTAACATGTTTATTTGAAACTTCTAGGTGTTAGATTAAAATAAACTGTTTTCTCTTAAATAATTTGACTTTTTGAGCTATTGGGATTTATATGAGCTTTAAATTGTGTATTCTTTTGTATACTACGATTCTGATAATGCTATGTCACTTTCGTCTATGTATGTATTGATGTATGTACTAATACTATGATTAGAATCAGAAACTGCAATAAAAAGGAATCTAGTATAATCTGTTTTGCATGATGGTGAAAATGTATGACTGTTGTAACAACTTCTAATTTAGTAATATAATAGAAATAAAGATAGCAATCATATATTTGTTTGATTATTATTTTCCTATTTACGTTATCTATGGTTCCTGACGGTAAGCGGTTACAGCCGAAACGACTCATTTCTTAAATATGAGATCCAAGAAACGAGTCATTTTACCTACGGACAGCTAATTTCTATTTTATGAAAAATATGTAAAAATGTATGAGCTAAATAAGACCGGAAGAATTATCAGCCAGTAACAAACGATCATAATTTTAATTGGCATTTGTTTTCATTTCATAAAGGAGTAAATATGAATAGCTAAGATGTCGAGGCACCGTGTACTTGATAGTATTAAGTAACCGTTCACATAATACACGCTACCTGAATAATGAATAACGGTATATTTCCATTATCAAAAGAGCTTTTGTCGTGTGGTTGTAAGCACTAGCGAAGTACCGGGTCCCTCAGAATCGGCTTTGTGTACCGATTAATTGGGGCTTACAATATTGATTTTGTATTACAGTAAGCCGATAGAACTTGCCGATATTAGACTGCAGATGCTGTTTATTTATTCAAATCGTGTGTAATTGGTGCATTTTTGATTGTTTACTCGATTATTTATTAATATATATTTTGTTGTTTGTACCTAAATAAGGAGTGTATCCGTCGGGAGCGATTTTAAACGCTACTTAAGGACATATATGTAGATATGTGTACTGTAAAATTATCAACGCCTAGTCTGTACTAAATGTCGATCATTGAAAGAAATGTTAAATTTGTTATTCTTAAGCGACTAAGTAAAACTAGTGTTTATAAATTAGACGTACGTAACACAAAATAATTGTGTATGTATTATGTAATTTTATTTAATAATTATTACTATACATAACGTAGTGACACCATACATATAAAATCCAAAACATTATTATTTTAAAACCACCGAAGTAGTACTCTACTTATAGTTTATTACTTCAGCTATGTATATCTCTTAAAACTCTACTACCGTGGATTGTGTCAAGACGTTTACAAAGAAACGCACTATCAAATTACATAATCTGTCAAATCTTAGAATACCAGACATAATTAAAAATCTATGGCGTTTGGCTACTGGTGTGCCGCTGCGTCGTTATTTGAATTCACTTGATTAGTTGAGCTAATAATGACGCATAGTTCTACTCATGTATAAAAATACCAAGGATCGTAATAATAAAACCCTTTTCCCTATAATATGTGATGCGTATTAGGAAAATATAATAAACATAACTTACAAAGTTACGTTTATCATTGCATAAGAAAACGTATAACTTACGAACATCGTAATGTAAGGTGATCTCAGAATTTTCTTCAGAACTTCAACCTGTTGGTGTAATCGCGGTTTAAATAAGAAAGTTACGGGACCCTAAACCTACGATAGTCGAGTTTCAGTAGTATTTATTTCAAGTGCTCTCAAAACTTCCAACTTATTTTAAGTTGCCACTTGAACTTCCCTGTAATCGATTGTTTGGAACGAGAGATGTGTGTGCCAATCGAAAATAGCTTCTTAAATTTATTAAGACACTTTGTAGATTATTATATTATTTCAACTTGGGTTTTTATTCGTACAATATTTAGTATAATTTTGTTAAAACTAAAATATAATATCCAATCTAGGTGGAGACGAACCTGATATTACACAGATGGATTAAACATGTACCAAAATTGTGTCATGCAATGTTATTATTCTCGAGCTGAGATGTATATGGATGGTCTGATATGGAATTTCTAAGTTTATAGGAGGGCCAGTTCCTGACAAAATCGTGTCTAAACTATTGTTTATTTTTGATATACTAACAAAAATAATAGGTAGGTACATCGTTTTAGATAAGTCTTGTACCTTGTTATTTTAGTCTAGAAAAATCCTCCTTATCGCATTGGACTACATGTGAAGACAGTACTAATCGCGATGGGACTGAATTTGAAATTTAATGGCTACGAAACGAACAAATAGCGTTTTTTTTCATTTCAGTAGCAGCACGCAGGTATATAGAGACGTTGAAAGTGAATCATGGCATGATACTTGCCAGTATAGTCCTTTAAAGAAGCATAGCCGTGATATTACAAGGCAAAGCATACCTAAAGTAACATTAATAACTATACGTGACATATGTATATTGATGTCACTCTACATCATATAATTTCGTCATGTTAATTCAAAATCGGGATATATTCAAACATTAATTCATTTACCATTTAGTAACTCTTGCACATTGCAATATTTCCATTAGCGAACGTAAATTTAATATCAAACCGTAGCGAACATCCCCAAGCCAACCGTGAATCTGCAATACTATCAACAGCTTAACCAAACTTCGACTAATGTACGGGGATTTAAATGCACTATGTATGTGGTGGTCTATGCCAATGGTAGCGAAGTTGTACGCCGTTGTGCTTCCAATACAAAAAGCACGTACGCTTGTTAATGGCTTGTACATAATAGTTTACTGGATGGGACATGATTACGTAGGTTAAGCAAAAGTTCGACTGACTTTGGTTGGATGATTGTGTTCGGAAGAAACGTGACAGCTTCATCAAAACATTTAGTTTTGCTTTCAGACGACTTTTATAAGGTAAAACAATTTTAACAAATATAATGTTGGCCACTAACGATATTATTATGACAAAGGAATCGAATAATGTTGTTATATTATGAAGACAATGAAAAATCAATAGGTTTTGTTTGCCTATTTATACTTTTGTTTTAGACAATAAGTAATCTTTGCGTTAAAGTATAGGTACGGAATGGCGAGTTATTCTGTAGTTAGGTATCTTCTAGATTTTAGCAATCTATTAATTATAGCATTTCGTGACGACTCACGGATCGCATTTAGTAATTGTTTATACATTTGTATTTAACTCGAAAAATATTTTAAAGTAACGTTTAAAGGCATGTATCGTTGTGTAATTACGGCGGAACAATATGTGTCATTCGTTTAACCGGACAAAACAAACAAAACAAATGTCTTAAAACAATGCCCATATCAATTTACAAAACGTTTTAGCACGGTGACCACGCATAAACGCCATTCCACAGGACACGAGGACCCCCGGCCGTATATTCGAACACCCGAAATGTCATCCGAACGTTTTATAATTTCCCCAATTATACAAAATTAATTTCATTGCTGTCTTCGCTTTAAAAAAGTAACGAGTTTTCAAAACGACACGGGCGCTTTAAAACGCTTTATTGCGGACTCTCTCGGACATGGGTAATGGTCTAAATTTATTGGGTTAAATGGCCCGTGCGAACGGAAATTCAAGCTAAATTGTTCGCTTGTCTAATTTTTGTGGATTTGATGCTTCATTTCACCGACTGAATGTCTAACATCGGTCGCGAGAGATTGAATTTTAATATAACGTTTTGTTCGAGAAGTCAATCGGAAATGTATTTATTACGCCAGAATATTGTGCTTAAATCATTGTCGGTTAGTGCTATTCACGACTAATAGCTTTGTGCAATCAGAATGTTTATATTATCTCAAATAGCTGAACAAATATGACTGGAATTGCGTTCAAAATATTATTTCCGCTCTTCATATTTCACTGTATTTGAGGTTCGTTATTATTCGTATTATTGATGTTAGGCTATGAATTCAACAATTTGAGCAACATATATGGCTATGTTTAACTCAATCTTCAATAGCAGACAAGGCAAAGGAAATAAGCGTCACAAGCTCAGCAACTCCCAAGGCATAACGTTACGGGTTCCTGTGTCTATAAAAAAATCGAGCGAACCAAAAGGAAAATGGTAAGAATAATAACGGCCGGTAGACGTTAAATCACAGTAAATTTGAGTCTGGAACACAATAACTCAAGAGAACGCCGCCATAACTGTCGCAAACATTGTTCGGATGATTCACGCATTCGGTAATATGATGTTTTTCTCGAGCCTCGCCGCATTCCCGAGGCATTCGAGATTTCCCGCGGTAAAAACTCGTTGCACGCACTCGTTATGTGCCCCCCTTATTTATTGGTATTACCGATCTTATAATAAACCAAAACATTCGCGTTTGCTGCGCTGTGTTCGCTAACGACCTTATTACGTATTCAACATCAAAGACGTCGATACAAAGTCTACGTTTGGTTTACAAAAGAATCAGAGACAACTTGTGGGTAGATCAAATACTTAAAAGGTTGTTAGTGGCTTTATTTAGTCTCTGGGTTTGTCTAGACCTTAGTCTTTTGATGTTACATAATGTTTACTATTTTGAATAATAAATAATAGATCTCTACTGGATTAACCTGTGTTAGTTCACTCTGTTGTTGTCGTTAACCTTTCTAACAAAGAATATTTTGAAGACCCATTAAATTGTCATATGCATTAAAGTGTAGCATTTTTTAATACCAATTCTTTATAGTGCTGTTGTTGGAACTATAATATGTCTAAATTTCATTTTGTACGCTGTCCTGAAAAGCCAATCGGCCTCGATGGCGTAGTGGTTAGTGTAACCGACTGCCACGCATGAGGTCGCGGGTTCGATTCCCGCATAAGTCAAACATTTGTGTGCATGAACATGGATGTTTGTCTTGGTCTGGGTGTTTCTATGTATAATATGTTTATATTTACAAAAAAAAAAGTATATAATATGTATGTTTATCCATTGTCTAGTACCCATAGTACAAGCTCTGCTTAGTTTGGGCTAGATGGTGTTGTGTGTATGTGATAGAATATATTATTATATATATTATATTAAGTGAGATTCATTGTTTACAGAACAGGTTGATAATAATGTAAAGTTAAAACCCAATCTAGGTTAACAATGTTGGTTGAGCTTAATATGTATCCTCATAGTGAGGTAAATCAAAGTAAAGAATGCATGATATAATTACACAAATATTAGTTGACCGTAGTTTTGATGAATATGTGTTTGAGAAATCCATAGCATCACGACAAATAAGGAAATTAAATTAACCTGACAATTATTGGAACACCAAATAAACTTGAAAATCTATTGTGTCTGACCGCCGGTGTGCCGCTGCGACTTCTAGTTTTCGTTCCAATGTGTAGTACTGAACTGTTGCTCTACTAAAGTCATTTCAATCTTCATAAACATACCGCAATATCAGTCCACACAAGACAATAGCAGCTACAAGAGATTGCTCTGAACGGTAACGTAAGGTGTCGGAAGGTGACCAGCAGTAAATCCTACCCAGGAATTGAATCAAACGGGCCTCGTGACGGCTCCCGCGATAATGGCCGATTTATGCCACGTATTGTCTCTCTATATACCAACCTGAATTTTTAATTCTATTGTGTTTGCATTCGCGTGTTTCGTAAAGGTGTAAATGGATTTAGGTGTAATTAGATTTTATAACCAGAATTGGCCAGCTGGTTTGGCAACCAGCTGGCCAATTCTGGTTATAAATTAAATTCAAAACACAATTTCAATCTAGTCTATATATCACAATAGCATTTTCCTTAATTAAAGTTAACGTCAAAAAGCGAATTTAAATTGTATTTCAGTTCACATTTGACGCTTAATAGACTAAATGGGAACTCTATTTAGAACATATTTTATTACGAAAATTGGCCTTTGATACGTGCGCATGGCATAAAGTTATGAGGTATTGGCAAATGCACTAGAAATTTCATGACTCGCTAAATCTGGCCTAAGCTGAGCTTTGGCACTGACTGTACGCAACGCCTAGACTTATAGTAAAGGTACGTGATAGCTCATAGTGATAACCCATTTTATAAATGGATACCAGATATTTATACCACAAATGGGGAATTGCGGCGAAAATATGACCTGGATTCTGCGAACAGCTAAACGTGTGTCTATTTTCATGTGCTTTCATTAACGATTGAATCGGGAGCCTGTTACATGTGGTTTTTGTTTGGACAATTATTGCATAAAATCATGTTTTACGCGATATTTTAGCAAAGCATATTGAGTTGACGTCACTATAGAATCAACAGTACATATATCATTAACGTAATAGGACTAGTATTATAAATAGATGTAGAGTGCTCTTTTCCTCTTAGTCTTCCACATTATTAAAATCTTTGTCAGACTGCAATTTTAAGATGTATGTACTAAGTTTGGCCTTATCGATTAAAGCAATTTTACAGTCTACTGAATAACTCGGCTCGATTTAAAATCCTAACTAATATTATAAATACGAATGTAAGTGAGTAAGTGAAAACGCCTTAATTATTCAACAGATCATCATGCAATTTCGTATTCACGTTTTCACGAGAACAGTAAAGGACATAGGGTACCTTTCATCCAAAAAATAGTACTGTTACTAACCTAATCTAACTTACATTTACGCCAGCAAAGCCGCGAGCAAAATCTAGAAACAATATAGGTAGAAGATAATTATTACGTAGCAGACTAAAACAAAAAGGTGTTAGAAGAAAAATACTCATTAGAAAAAAGGTAATATTACCCAGGTGTAGTAATTCTCTAGTATTATTTGTATCACGTTCTGTCGGTAAACTGGTAAACAATTCGGTAAATACCATTGTTAATGTGATATTCCCGGTAATATGATATATGGTTGAAATCACTTAAATGCAATATGCACAAATATAAATCAAAATATTTACACTATGAAGTACATGTAATGCGCTCTTAAAGTTATGATGCAGGCTTCTCTAGTTTATTTATTATCATCAGATTGTACGATTTTTAGAGACTGCGGATACGATCCCCGTGGGAGATATTCAAGCGATAATCTTTTATCTCTAAAACAAGATATCTCCTGCTCTAGGGATGAAGCCAGTATGGCTTTTGTAAATTTAAAAGAATGTGCACAAAGAACGTTCGGATTCAGAACAACTATGTGGATCGCACTGATTACATAAATACCAATGAGCTAGAGATTTAAGTGCTCATTATAGCGATGCATTGAGTCTGCCAGATTTGATTAGGGAAGAAAATCCGCCTATACTTGTTAGATTTCTTCATGTCTAAACTATCAGAGACTTATTGTACTAGAATTTGGAATTGACTACTCATTGAGATCGACTCAAAGGATAACTTTTCGAGAATTGGAGATACTTTTAGTTTAAGTTAAGGTTAAAAATGAGCACAGGGTGAATCCTAGGTCTATTAAAATACGCCATATTATTAAGACAACAGGTTCACTTCTGTTCTGAGTTACTTAACACCTCTGAGCAGCAGCCGTAGAATACTTTAGATATAGTAAGGTTCCTACGTAGGTCGCACGTCTTAAGTATTGTTATCAAAACATAGCCGTGACAATAACATTATGCATAAAACGACCATCCAAACGGGTTTATAACATCAAACCGTTATAAATGTGTCCGAATTCCCCGTACTAAGGAATAAATTTGCGAAATTCTATTTTATTCTATTCGTGAAAAGAATAGTGAGCCTAAATTTACGGGCCGAGGGAGGGTAGTAAAACCTCGTTAGGTTGAACTATGTGCCATTCGAGACTGTATTATCTAGTATCAGTAAGTTTTAGCCACATTTTGCGAAGCAATCAGTTGTTTGTGGATGGCGAAATGTTGTCTAGGAACCGTTTTCTTTTTCTAACATATCCAAATCCTAATCTTAACTAATATTATAAATGCGAATGTGAGTTTGTTTATAACGCTTTCATGCCTTCATTACTCGACCGATCATCGCAAAATTTCGCATATACGTTGTCAGAAGTACAGAATAGGACATAGGGTAGGTACCTTATATTTAGAAATTGGACTAACCTACATTTACGCGTAAAAGTGAAGCCTCGGGCAAAATCATTAATCATCATCATAAAGTAAGGTAAAACCAAAAAAAAATAATATTTTTTGGTACTGGTCTATTTAATGTCTGTATCAGTTTGGTTATAATATGGCAACTGACCTGTGTTTCTGTTGTGTTATATCTATCAGCAACCATTTCTATTATGTATCTAGAATGTATTGTCTATGTGTTGTTTGTGCCAATGGTTATTAATTAAGTTGGGTTATAATATTACACTTGATTTAGTTATTGTTTCAATTCTACATGTTGATATACGTTTTCTATTCAATTTACGTTTTACATAGGTAAATATATTTATCTATAATTATTAATATTATTTGAACAGTGCAACCTCGTCACTTAAAATAGTTAAAGTAAATAATACCTATACATAATAGTTTTGATGACTATTTTAATATGACATATGTATATACAAGCAGTATATATAATTAGAGAAATTTTAGATACAACGCAATCTAAAATTTCTCATAAATATATGACTGCTTGTATTTTAGGCTACGATGGGGCTCGCCTAATCTTGGTTAGATTTTAAGCCTCTAAATTTCAATAAATCGAAAATATACATGACTGTACAGTACAATTTAAAATCGCTAATAATTTCCCATTAAATACACTCACTCTGATTACGATCAGCACTGTGGATACGGGAAGCCGTCAATCAATCAAAAAATTCACAGAGATTGCGGTACCGAAACATTCAAACAAAAAACTTCACAACATTAGTAAATAGGCCCGCTCCGGCTGCCAATAAAAGTTCA
Source organism: Catocala sponsa (assembly GCA_963564715.1). Taxonomy (NCBI): domain Eukaryota; kingdom Metazoa; phylum Arthropoda; class Insecta; order Lepidoptera; family Erebidae; genus Catocala; species Catocala sponsa. The sequence continues at coordinate 8,326,762 of OY751345.1, read as the reverse complement.
CACATACGATTTGATCGGATCATCGTCGATCAATCCAACTGTCAATTATAGCTGGCTGATCGCCAGTCGTACATCTAAATGTAATTGTCAGTACTTGGATTATCTTAATAGGCGCATTATTGTAGAGATATGGTAATCGCGAGCTTATGCCTAGCTTGTGTGTGTCGAATGGTTGAGATTGTGTCTACGCAGAGGTTTAGCGTATTAATTATGTGATTTATGTGTGATCACTTGACTATGGGGCACACTGACCAGTCATGTCATTCTAACATCTTATAGATAAGTAGATTTTGCCTGCGGCTTTGTCCGAGTTAACCTAGATTATTTCTATAAATTTCTATCCTTTGGCAACTTTTCTGTATCCCTGACAACTTGTATGCGAAATTTCATGATGTTCGGTCGAGTAGTTACGGCGAGAAAGCGTTACTAACAAATAAACAATAAACACATTTATAATATTAGTTAGTATAGATAGAGTAAATATAATTCGTAATGGTATATTGTCTAGGCATAATTAAATAAGTAGTTGTTATGCCGATAGTCGGGATTACAGTACTAGCCCTATTTCTCGGAAAATTTCCATTGAGTTCGAGTCACCTAAATCCACTGAGCATTTATTAGATTCAATAGTCTTAAAACCTAACTTCGGAATCAGTTACTGTAGTGAACTCAACCCTTTTCTATTTGGTATCCTAAACTCATTAGGAAATTATTGAAGAGCGTAATATTTGAATATCTCTTTGCTTTGAGTTAGGTTTATATCTTCCTAACATTACATCTTTTTATTTATCTGCATGATTGTTGAGTCGGGTAACAGAAGTGTATGGTGATATTTAAATATTGTTTAATGAAACGCATAAATAACATCAAATAGAAACGAAACGCAAATATAAAAAAAAACTAGATTTTGCCTGCGGCTTCGCTAGCGTAAATGTAGGTTACGTTAGGTTAGATTAGTAAAAGTACTTTTTCTGTATGAGAGGTAGGTACCCTATGTTCGTTTCTGTTCCCCTGACAACGTGTATGCGAAATCTCATGTTGATCGGTCGAGTAGTTAAGGCGTGAAAACGTAACAAACAAACAAACTCACATTCGCATTTATAATATTAGTTAGGATTAGGATATAATGACCGACTGCCACGCCTGAGGTCGCAGGTTCGATTCCCGCACAAGTCAAACATTTGTGTGCATGAACATGGATGTTTGTCTTGGTCTGGGTGTTTCTATGTATAATATGTATGTATTTAAAAAAAAAAAAAGTATATATGTATGTGTATCCATTGTCTATTACCCATAGTACAAGCTCAGCTTAATTTGGGCTAGATGGTGTTGTGTGTATGTGATAGAATATTATTATTATTATTATATAAATTTCAAGAAATTCTCATTAACAGCATCGAATCTGGTTCCGTGCTTGATAGACGGCAGTAGGCTCGTTATAACTTGGAACCTAAAACCATAGGGTAATATATGCCCACCAGCCTCCTCTTCAGTGATCTATATCCCTGAAGGTACAAACTCGCACGTCAACTCGCACGACTAGGTATCTATGTATGTAAATACATATGAATAAACCTCAACCACAAAGTACCTATCAGATTCATAATTAAACACTATTTACATTTACATGTACGAAACAAACTTTTCAAATAATCAAACTCAAATCAAAACTACGCCGTGGAACAGTTTAAAACACAGCATTGTAGGCACGTTATACCCTGACCCACATTTGGGAGTGCCAGAGTCGTATATCATTAGACATTGGGGACCGAGGTGATTCATCATGTTAAGTGCAGGACACCGCCATTATCATTTCGAATGCTTCAAATGTACGAACGGATATGCTTACAATTAGTTTCGGATGCTTCTGATGCGACTGTGTTATAGTTTCGAATCGTTTTATATGAAAGAAAACGTCGCTTTACTGTTATCTTAAGTAAAATTATAAATGGGATTATGAGTTTGTTTGTTTGTTATGCCTTAACTACCTTCCATGCCGGTAAAAGTATCTACTGTTAATTTTTTTCTGAGTGGTGGATTGCTTGCGCATACCATTGCGCGGGGGCGGGCGGAGGGGTTATGTCGGACTCATCTGTTTATAATCTAACCTAACCCATATTATGGTTTAGTGTCTATTGCTGAAACTGTTAGTAGAATTTTTTTTTTCTATTCCTTCTAACGTTATTATTACAAAAGGTGTAGTATTTCACCTGCACAGCAAAATATGCTTACCAAAAATACTAATCGCACACCAAAATATATTAAAAAAGATCAAACTAAGTCGACGGAGTACCGCTTCGCGAGGCTCCTATTTTGGGTGGGTTTAAGAAGGAACTTAACATAACCTAACCCTTCCGAGACGGAATGCAGTGATTTGAGGCTTATAGGTGCTCGTTATGATATATTTTAGTAAGCAAATTTTGGTGTGCAATTAGTATTTTTGGTGGTCATTATATTTAATCCCTTACAAATGTGTCTTGCTTAGTTTGCTATGTAATTGAAAAACGGGAAACTATAACTACGAAGCAATTTTAACCACTCATCCCAAAGTAGTCCTCACCGAGACTTGAATCTCATGTTTATAAAAATAATCCTGATTTGTTTTTGATATTTTAAGCTATATATAAGATATAGCCATACTGAATGTTATCGAAACAAAATGAAAATTTGTGTAGTAAATTAATTATATATTTTGTTTTTGTCTTTCAGAAACATTCTTAGTTAACGTACTCAATAAATACTACGTACATATATAACGCATTCTCAACATAACATAAAACGTTTGTTTTTTTAATGGTGTATAATGCAGTATACATTTTAATATTTTAATTTAACGTAATCCAACCCTATTACCGAGTCTTGCGTATTTTATGTATCTTCAAATCTGTGCATTCAATAGGACACTTCTAAAATCAATTACTTTAAAATTATCGGGACTGTGGCGCTTTTAACGAACCATATTCTTCATTATAAATAGCGCGATTAAGCGAAGCGCAGGCGGCGGTACCTGTGACGTTACTCGATCGTTTCAATATTTCATGCACGGCCTGTCTAAAGAAATATTAAAAGGAAATTAACTGTCGGAGAGCAGCTTCATTTTCATGTTATGACGTCATATTTTGTACAAAGTCTTGTAGTTAAATTCGCTCGCTGCAACTGAAGCAGTGCGCCACTGAAGCGTGATTTAACAGTTTATATACATTTCTATATTTGCGCTGATAGTTTGTTTTTATTTATTGAATATTAGCAATACTGTTTCAGTGCTTGAGATTATGTATAATAACTACAATTATTTTTTGTAAGGTGACAGCTATGATTTGGTTAGACTAGACATTTCTGTACTTTTTAATAAGGATTACTAGCTATTTAGGGTTACCACTTACTAGTTTTCATGTTTACTCGAAATCGCGACCTTGTGATCGGTAGACTTAATGCCTTATCTATTAGACGACCCCCACTTACATTGCTGCAATGATATCTGATAATAAACATTGATGATATGCATTGTTAAAACTATATTTAAAAAGACTTTTAAAAACAACATAACTAATATATAAATTTAAAAGTAACTTTGTATGTTTGTTATGTTTTCAAGGCTATACCATTTAAACAATATTTTTTTAATTGGTATGAAAAAGCCTTAAAAGCTAGGAAACGCAGGCGGTAAGCGCAGGTATTAGCTAGCGCATATCAATAGTAGGTATGCTCCAATAGTTTGTAACTCATCAATTTAATCCAATGTTACCTGCCAATCGTTTAATTATCACGCAATTTATCTTTCTCAACGCCAACACCACATCAAAGACAAGATAACCTATTAATTGTATCCCACGTGTATACATTCATAGACATATGTCTAAAATTAAACACTCCCAACTCACGGACGAATTAGTTCTACAATAACTGACATCACTACGTCAAAAACAGAATGAACTACAACATAAACCATTAAACTAAACGCCAAGGCGGAAAAGCTTAAGTTGTTCTAGCATTAAAAGCCCCGTCCTACTAATAGACCACATTCATTATATTAAATTACTCGATTAAAAGCACCATAAGTCACACTGATTTAACTACGAACTCTCACAGATACCAAAACGGCATTTTTTTATGATAAACAGCGTCTCCGATTCTTACGGAGGTTGCTTTAAATGTATTAAAATGAATTACTTCTTTAAGCGGTAAACTATGCAAGTTGGTTAAATGCTTTTCTACTGTGAATGGGCAAGTTTAGTTACTAAAGTGCTTTCAACATATTTTAAATAAAACTGGTAGAAAAAACAACTCCTCGCATTTGGTGATTGGCCATGTTGCTATTTGCAAACTCAACAATGAACACAAGTATACCTGGATTCAGAACAATTATTATTTGTTTTCATTTAAATAATTGTCCCGCGTGGGATTCATACCCACAGCAAATATAATTGCGACGAGCCAAGCTTTTGCCATCACTTGCTTTCTATTCTAGAAACACTGCTTTAATAATATCTTAACGTCTTTGCTTGCTGCGGCCCGCCGGCGACCAAACGCAGTTGTTTTCCAATAACGTCTAGCATTCGAGCAATTGACGAAGTAAAACGAGCAACAAAATTAAATATATTCTAACAAATATAAGGGCACATAGGCTACTTTGTACCTCAGCAAAACTGTCTCAAAAACATAATAATGACGGTGTGTTAAACAACACGCAATTTATTTCGTCTCACGCGCTCCGTGCTGCGTGTCTAGTCCATAACATTTAATAAAATCGTAAATAGAATATCTGTACGTTTGTGCACGCTTATCGCCCCTATGCCTCAACCAATTTGGATGTGATGTTTTAGTAATGTATTGATCTCAAATAAAAAAGCTCATCTAAGCTCAAGCTCACATTTTTGTTAAATGAAAATATTTGACAATTAATTATAGGTATGTGAAGTTAAGTTAGACGTAGACTGGGTTGCCACGTAGAGGTCACGAGTTCGATCCCGATGCATGCCTCTCTGACATTTCGAAGTTATATACGTATTAATAAGTTAATTATCCTTAAGTAACCTAAAGAGGTAGGTAACCTGCATGTCTAAGAGATACTGTTCTCGAAGACGTGTGAGGTCTGCGAACTCGACCTGGGCCAGCGTGGTGGACAATGGCCTTACCCTTCTCAAACTGAGAAGGGGCCCTTGCCCAGCAGTGGGACAGATTATAAACAAGGTAGATATTACATATGTTATGCATGCGGGTATTAGATAAATTATCATCCTCAGTAATATCATGGTCCAATACTGTATTTATTTGTTCAACTTTTAAACTATATCTGTTGAAAGAAGAAAATGAGGACGATAACATGGACAGTAAAATATATATATTTTTACATTAATCGCGAAGTAAGTTACAGTCGGTAGTCACAAATAAAATAAAAAATATCATCAATAAATAACACTATAATCAAAAAAAGATATGCGATACATGTCGTATTCAATGAGTACATAGTGATAAAAATATACTTTTAAAAGAGATTTCCGATGAATGATACTGTTATATACGAACGCGGCGAAAGCCACGAGAAATGGATGTCATTTTATATTGAGAGAGCAAGCGAAACAGTTATTAGTTGTGTCTTCTACAAATAAATAGTGGACAGGTTATCAGTCAATTTTATTGCTCTTGATGTACGTAGCTACTGAGTGATACATTGTGTACTTGTCACACGTCCACAGAAGTATAAATGACTCGTACGATGTACTAAGATTTATGTACCAACAAATAATCTCAACTTTCGTATATGTACTTTTCTATTTGAATTACGCGAAATACTTGTCGTGATCCAGAAAAAAAGCAGCTTTTTATTTAGTGTAAAAGATGTATGCTTTGATATTTCAGATGTATAATATCGTATATGAAGTCGGCCAAGTGTGAGTAGGATTTGTGATCTGCGGGGTCGTGTGTCTTTATCCATGGGAGTTATTATATATCGCTTAATTTTTTAAATTAAAAGGTGCCGCTACCATTTTAATGACTTAATTACATATGCACACAGACTCACACACACACTTATTTTAGAAGGAGTAAATAAAATACTGCAGTCATGCTACACACTATACTGGCTTAAGTTCATTAGAAGTCTTTTATTTCTATCGTGTTTTATCTTCGTATACAGAATTCATGGAGCAGTAGCTATCGTATTCGAGTAAACATTTTATACGTTCTTGTCAGAAATTTGCATTTTGTTATGTGTATATGTGCACAATTAAAAAATAATACTCTTTGGTCCTTTTTTATTAGTTCATTATACATTTGGCTATGAAATCGGCTTTTGGGGTAATATAGATCATTTCCTGCAATATGTATGTATTAGTTTTAAAATGCCTAAGACAGACATGTGATGTGATACAGACAGACGCATAAAAATAATGTTATTAGATTCTGGAACTCTAAAAATTAGTAAGTACCAAAAGTTCATTAACACTTCCCACGTATACATCGCTGTGCATTCCAAAAACCTTGTACAAATAGTGTACGCAATTACGTAATATATAGTTACTTTAAAAATAGTTATACACAGTGTTAGGTGTAATTTGGCAGAGCGATATATTTTTAATATTTTATCACTGTGGCCGGATTCCAGAGGATTTTTATCCGGAGTGACGCGGCTGGAAGAGGTCCAACAAACTTGAGGCGTAAACATGACAACGTCCTTTGCAGTGAGACGGTTAACTGAGGCAGAACAAAGGATCGTGACGTCACACCACTGACATGAAAAACATTAAAGTTGGACCGCAGGGAGGCGAACGCCTACGCTGTCAGATGTTTTAGACTACTTGAAAAATTGTTACGAATAGCTTTAGACAAGGTCCTTCAAGCCCGCCACCTGACAATTGGGGGAGCTTAGGATGTGAAATGAAAATGGTTAACGGCTCAATTGTAAGTGGGTGTGTACAGGAATATTTATCTATTGAACTGACTTAGGATAGGATTAAATAGTACAATTGTGAGATTTTCATGGCAGTAATTGTCTTGCTCCAAAATAATAAATATAAGATATATAAATAATTATAATATATATTTTAGTATATTATATGCCTGCCTCGCTGGTCTGGTGTCTCAAGTTTGCGCTTATGTTTGAGTGCGATTGTGAGGTTTTGCATCGATTCCTGGATCAGACAATGTTAATTTGTTTTTGTTACGTTTTTAAACTCTGTATCTCTGTAGTATGTAGTAGTTACAACATAACTTCTTATTATTTTCGTGTGGTTAGTGGCCAACCTGTTGTCAAGAAATGTTCAAGCCGACCGTAGGCCTCTGACATGGCTTAACGACTGCTGTTAATTTGGCAACAACCGGGAATCGACTTTTTACGTGCCCTCCGAAGTACGGAGACGCTCAGATGAAATACCACTAAGCGGTCACCCATCTATAGACTGACCGCACCCAACGTTGCTTAACCTCGCTAATCATACCGATCATTGAGTGCAACTGGCTATGAGCGCCTCAACATAACTGACATAATAGACGTGTTAAATGTAACCTTTGAAATACGTACAGGCGTGAGATTATAAATCGCTTTAAAGAGTTTATTTCTCAAAAGAACATTACGTAGTTCACTTAAAATATGAGAAAATTCAAACAATTATAACATTACAAGTACATATTAACATTTATATTCGGTTAGTCCAGTCTAGGTTCAAGTTAAGTTAATTTAATAAGTACATTTCTAATCTACTTTTAAAACTATTAATACATAAAGAATTTTACGTTTTTAGATAATCCTTATCCTTACTAATATTATAAATTCGAAAGTAATTCTATTGTGTTAGCTTGTATTATTATATCAGTTTAAGAATAGATATCCAATGTCAACTCTATTTATGTTTACGTCATTGACTATGACATTGCCTACTTGCCTACTATGTACTTTTGTCATACATCTAATTTCGTAGTTAACGTACAAAATGCAATGTCTTTTTTTATATTTCAAGGGTAAATTAATATATTATTATAATCTATTATTATTAACATGTATTATCCTTATTAATATTATAAATTCGAAAGTAACTCTGTCTGTCTATCTGTCTGTCTGTCTGTTACCTTTTCACGGCTAAACCACTCAACCGATTTAGATGAAATTTGGTACAGATATAGTTTAAGACTTGGGGAAGGACATAGGCTACTTTTTATTGATGTATGTACCACGCGGGCGGAGCCGCGCGCAATAGCTAGTTTATTATATAACTGTGCTCGCTCATACTGTAAAACGTTTTTACCGTTCAAATTTCTTATGCGAGGTAGTTCTATTATTATTTCTATTTCTTGTGTGATATCTGTGTGATTTGATAAATAACATCAACTATTAACATGTTTCGACCCATAAAAACATAAGCAATGCCTGCTCTTAACCCTCAGAGTTATCGATAGTCAAAGGTGATAGGTTGCCACAATACTAAAGAGAACGGACGCCCCATATCGTCTGTCATTGATGTCCGTGACAGCCGGGACCGACAACTTTACGTGCTCTCTAATATATTCGCACAAACAACCATAATTCTTGTAATCCTATCAAATGTTACCTAACCGAGTTCTGAGTTTTATCATAACATCCCCAGAGGTACACATCCATAAACGTTTCATAGATATGGAACAGCGGAACAAAGCTTGCTATAAAAAATGAGATGATCATACTATTTCAATGTTAACGATAGATTTACGTATGATATTATTGTTATTTACGTAATGTCGTTAGGTGAGGCAATTTAATATTACTGATATGTCCGTAGAGGATGCTCTACGCTACTATAAGCCAAATTTGGAAAGAACGCCCGCACTGTTTTCCGCGGCGTCTGTGACGATAGTTGTTTGGACAAATATGAACATTACCTTTGAAATTAAGCAGATTTGCCGATATACATTTACTAACTTTTCATTTGAATCTTTACTGTGAAAAACAGAAAATTATTTAATTAATATTAATTATATTATTAATATTCTACCACATACACACAACACCATCTAGCCCAAACTAAGCAGAGCTTGTACTATGGGTACTAGACAATGGATAAACATATAATACTTTTTTTTTATAAATACATACATATTATACATAGAAACACCCAGACCAAGATAAACATCAATGTTCATGCACACAAATGTTTGACTTGTGCGGGAATCGAACCCGCGACCTCAGGCGTGGCAGTCGGTTACACTGACCACTACGCAATCGAGGCCGACATTGTAGTTAAAATGTTGATTGACGTTAAAATCAACTAATCATTATTGTTGAATTTCATATTATGTATGAACACTTCGTTATTAAGGGCCTGTTCCACCACCTCCAAATAGCATTCATCTTTAAGATAAAAGTCTCTGCACCTTACTTCTTTAACCTAACAAAAGTAAGACAGCATGCGATTTATCTTTCGAATAACTTTTACTTGGCAGTGGTGAAACTGGCCGTAAGCATCATGAATTACTTTGGGAGATTTGAGACTGCCGATCGTAGTTTTCTATTTGATTGCCGAGTTATGTGTTGTAGAACATACATAATGACACAAAGAAAGCAAAATATAACTAGACACATCAATGGGACATGTACTTTTTCGCCCAATACAGTTTATAAGGACAAATTTATTTTCGTTGTGGAGCCTATTTCAATTACAAACGCAATAAATGTCATAAATCGCTATCGCGATATATTTATTTGTAAAGAATTATATTAATATTAATTACGTCCTCGTGATTGAATACGTCGGCCATAAGGCATGTTACCATTTTACGCCAGTGTTTTTATTTACTAAACTCCAATATGCTACACTGAGAATTGCTAGACAGAAAAATCAAATATCACTTGTTACATAATTACGCTGCCAGTTCTACCACTAAAATTAATTTATCGCAAAAATGAGCACTTATGACACACTTGCTAGGAAAGTCGACTACTCATAACAAGCGCAAAGAAAGTTTGTAAAGGAATTGCACTGTTGTTAACTTCAAAGAGAGATGCAAGTTATAATAAACTAGTTTTCACCCGCGGCTTCGCTCGCGTAAATGTAGGTTAGGTTAGATTAGGTTTGCAACAGTTCTTTTTTCTGGATGAAAGGTACCCTATGTCCTATTCTGTACCCCTGACAACGTGTATGCAAAATTTCGTGATGATCGGTTGAGTAGTTAAGGCGTCAAAGCGTAACAAACAAACAAACAAACTAATTTTCGCATTTATAATATTAGTAAGGATTATCTGCGCTATTTAACATGGAGTGGCATTTCGCAACTTTGCTTGATCTTTAATGTCTTTTTTTTTGTCCTATAATATATTAATTTGTCAAATGTTAGAATGCCACATAATTGTAATTAAATAAAATATATTAATTAAGTATACTGAACTAAATTGTAAACTTATTACCTATGTAATATTGTTTTTGTGGGCTACCACGTACTGTCGCATTAGGTTTTTATCCTGTAAAGATAGTATAAGTTTATTTAAATAAATAAATAAATAATTGGAAACCTATTATGCCGCGCCGCCGGTATGCCGCTGCGACTCAATATGTTGCGTTATGTTTCTTATTGTTGTATAGTAATGAATTTTCATTAATTATCCTTTAAATGTTATTTCAGTCAAATATGAGTAATTACCATTATTGTGTACGACAAAGCTATTCAAAATCTCGCGTATTTATCGACTTATGTCGTTGACTGTACATTGACTTTATATCTCTGTTTAAAAACTACGTGTATAAATCCATACTGAGCAATAACAATGCTTGTACTTTTGTGAAAGATGTCAAAAGTACAGATAAGGAGTGGAGTGTTTCAAGACAGCTACAACTTCAACAACAACTTTTCAAGTTAGGAGTCTCAGATTGTACACTACATTGTTTTTCTTTTGTCTTTGAACCGTGGCTGAACAATGTCAGAAATATACTTTATTTGTAAATAATGCTCGTTTGTAGTATTACGGGGCCGATTAAATCATCACAGGGTCAGTTACCGTAATAAAAATTGTTCAAAGTAGAGTGCTAATTTAGTCTAAGAAAAGTCAGGTACGAACTGAAATGCAATGCATGTTTATTGTGATCATAATTTGTCATTTATTTTGCTTTAGAATTCTACAATTTGCTATATTTATGAACAAACATAAACAAGATCGATTTACTATAAAATTATTACCGATGCTGACTCAATAATACGTATCTATACTATAGTGCGAACCTCGAACTCAATTTATTTTTTTATACAACTAAGTTGGCACACGAGTATACGGCCCACCTGATGGTAAGTGGTCACCGTAGCCTATGGACGCCTGCAACACCAGAGGCATCACTTGTGCGTTGCCGACCCTTTAGGAAAGGGCGTGGGGAGGAAAGGGAGCGGGATGGGAGAAAGGGGTGATTGGGCCTCCGGTACTCTCACTCACCGAACGAAACACAACAGTAGGACTACTGCTATTCCACGTCGATATTCTGTGAGAGGGTAGGCCTTCCCTGGTTGACCCGGCCCATTGATGCTGAAATCAGCGAAGCTCTACTATTCAAGAATTACATTAGACATTTTGTAATGTCTAATGTAATTCTTGAGTAGTAGAGCTTCGCCATACAAAATTAAAATGTCTTGCTTGTGCAAGACATTGTAATTTTGTATGGCACTCTTGATATTTTTGTTACGATTCCAATGTAATAATGTATATGCAAAGACTATTGATTAAAAAGGATATCTGATTGTAAATACATGATTGCATTATCAAAAGATTTCAAATAAAAATTACGTTGCCTACTAATAAGCTAAATCATTAAGCGAGGAATAGGTTCTACGTCATTAGTGCAGCACGTCGGGCTCTAACGTGTAACGCTGGGAACGCAGTTAGGGTGCCATTTAACTATCGAATTCGTGTAAATAATGATTGATTTCAGCAGTACCTGTAACAGTACCTAGTTTACTCGCAGTTAAGTAACTACCGCACTTTAACCGAATAATTAATACACAACATTCAGGAAAATATATTATAAGATTCTAGATAAAATTTTTGTTACTCTAAAGATATTTATGTAATAATATTTTTAGAGAGTGCCGAATGAGTAGGACTAGAAATAAAACTTTTGTGACGAAAATTGTATTTTGAGAATATTACGTGTGAACAACTATCCAATGTTATTATATGTAATATATGATATATTTTGAGTTGGCTGTGAAATGTGTTGGTGTAGGATGCCGTGATTATATGTAATTTTATTTACTTTTGAACAGTGACTGTTAGTAATATAGAACATACTTTATAGCGTTTCCTTACGTTTATTTCAAGTGGCAGATGATCCATAGGCTTTTCTGAAGATAAGCGGAAACTGCGGTTTATGAACATGACTGTGTTTTCTTAGCATTTTAAAGCAATGCCATAAAAATACTATCATGCTCCTGTCTACCGCAAAAGGAAGAAATAAGAACAGTTTTCTGCCCTTTATTTGAAAACGAAAATGTTTTGGGTGCTAGAATCCGCTCCATACTATCATCAAAATGAAGGAACGGAGCAACTTATTAATTAATTAATTAACAGTGCTTAAGAAAAGCAGAGTAACAAACAGAACCAACACCGTGAAAAATATGGCACAGAGAGTATAGCCTCGATGGCTTAAGAAATTGGAGTTACATCCATAAGTCACCCGTATCTCAAGCGAACAGCTAACAATAATAATTAATATAATAAACCTCTGACTAAAAATCTTCTGATATTTTATTGCATTCGTCTAACTTTCCTTAAAGTAATAGTCGAAACGATGGGTTAATAGTAAGCCAAATAAACGGAACAATAAGCAAAAAAGAAGTTTATCTTCAATATACAAAAGGACTACACTTACACGCCTACGAAACAAATCATAGTTCTCTCGTAATAATTCACGCAATATTCACTGAAGGACTACCGCCGTATATCTAGCATCGCTACAAAGGCCAAAAGCCATCGCAATGATGTACACCCAAAGCACTATCTTCGTAATACCTGAGATTATAATATAAGGCAGTGCGAAATGGCTTTGCCAAGTGAAAACGGTAGATATATCCGGCGGAGATTGTGCCGGGCACAAAGTTATTGTGTATCGGTAACTCGGCTCTGAGACTCCGAGCCGGATATTGTGCTCAAGACACTGTCAAAGCTTTGAGCCAAGTGATTAGGTGATTATGTTCACTCATATCTTGTTTAAGGTGGGTGTTCAGGAGTGTGCGTAAACGGTGAGCCTCGGTTTCGAGCGGATATATTGGTTTGCTTTTAATCTTTGTTTTTGTTTGTCATAATTTAACACAACAGGCCGCAAACGCTTTTAAGTTGAAGGGAAAATACTTGACATTTTGTATTTAAGTCCGCACTAATTTTAATAAACAATTCAGCCCTACATTTGGCATATTGGCACTGGATTTAAAATGTTGTATGAGAGGTTTTTATAAGAATCAGATCATCAAATGTTGGTGTCACAAAGCGCTAAACTTCGTGTCCATTATCATATATTGGTTCTAAATATAATCAGAATAGGACTCAAAGTTTTACATCGATAAGAAATTGAATTGATTGGTTTAGGTAAAAATATGATTTCTGACGTAATAAATGCTTTAACAAAATCTCCAACTATTTATGTTTTGACCAACGATGAAAAATGACCAATGATGCAAACGTGTGTAATTATGTAAAGATGTATGTAATTTACAATGCTTAGTATCGTCTAAAACATAATTATGATAAGCTTACTAATATCAGTATAGAAAATATCATTTATTTTGTTAAAGAAGCTCAGGTAAACAAAATATGGATGCGCTGAGCTTTTACGAAAATAAACCAGGAACAGTCAGACATATACATATAGACGTATATATGTATATTGTGCGTATGATGATAAAACCGTCTCGCGGCCATGTCACGCCAAATCCCTTTTTCCGACACAAAGCCTTTGCGCTGCTTTTTATTTTAAAATATACTTTATATACTTTCCTTTTGTTTTCAATAAAATCACGGTTGTTTAATGATTAATTTTGGGGTGCCTTTGTGTGTTCTAACTATAGTTTTGTCTAAGGTTTGTGTTTCATGGTTTTGTACAAGAATATGTAAAATATATAGTTTGTATGTATTGCTAGTCTTGTAGATGAATAAAAGTATATGTAACTATTCGAATTCTTTGGCAACTAAACATAATCATGAATAGTAAAAACTTAAGTTTTTGCAGAAGTTGACTTGAAATGTAGTAGTAGTGTTTACACACACACACACACGCACACATACAAATGTAGTACACTAATACTTAGTTGATAGAGTATTTTTGTTTTTGTGTCCGTTATTTGAATGCCCCTTAGCGATAGTTATATATTTCAAGAGAGATAAGAGCTTATTTAAAAATAACTAGGTGGAATATTAAATACCCACGCTGTTTACTGGTTACCTAAACTACACGCAATTTATACTACGGTTCGTACCACTATGTTAATTAATATAATAATTAATACTTCAGCAATAGCCGGTATAAGAACGCATAGTATAGAACGATAAACAAAGTACGAGCTGTTAAAAAATTCACACAAAAGCTGGGTTGGCGCGTGGTATTCATGAAAAATTCCTTCGATTTTCGGCTATAATTTGTCACCTAATACAGTGACAAGGCCAAAGGAACTTCGCGAGGGGATCACGAGAAACATTATGAATAATTAAGTGCATGGAGCAACTTTTTATGCGGGCGCACCTCCATAAGTATAGGTCATTTTTCATGCGGCAACTGGAGGTACATGGAAACTCACTTTCCAATTTCTTAAGATGTTTCGTGAGATGTTGATTTTCGTTTCTGCTTTGTGGTTCTACCATCGATATGCAGACTCCTAATACAGCTAAACACATTGAAAAGAAACTTGAATTTTAGATGATTGTTTAAAACTTTCTTGGTTTTTTATCTCTAAAGACATGGTTTCAATGTCATAATTTATAATTTATAAAGAACTTTTAATTTTACAGTCAACTTGGAAAAGGTACAGTAAATAATCGAGTCCAAAAATACATTTCCTAAACGTCTTAAAATGATAAGTTATTGAACAAGTTGTTGAGATTCGAGGCGGGTTCGAACGTTTAATATTTTACTTAAGTTTTGCCACGAGTAGGCTTCACTGTTCAATGTTCGTCCTTCTCTTCACTTATTTATTCATTCTGTTTTGACGGTTCGTCAAACTTTTGTTTTTCTTATTGATGACAGCCTGTTTCGTTGAGAGTTCTCCGGCGCCATATTTAATGATTTTAGTTTCATTCGTTGTGATGTAAATGGCGGAGTTATACTGTAATCTTGTTACTGATTGTTCGTCTTTGTTTTATAATTGTAGTTTTGATACTTTTGTGCCTGAGCCCTTCTGAATTTAAGGGCGTAACGTTATCTTAACTTGTTCATATTTAAACCATTACAATGGTTATTCTGGAAAATAACCGTAGCATACAGACGTAATATTACAGATAACTATATGATATACTTTAATTATACATTTATATCTATTTATATAAAAGCATATGGTTGATAATATGCTCTCAGCATTTGACGAAAGTATTGATAACAAGCAAAGAAAACAAAGATATCATACTAATTTAATTTCAACATGTAACAGTCACTTAAACACAAGACACAATTTAAAGCTATTTTAGCATTTATATAATCAAAATATTACGTTATTACAATAGTACTGAGTTAACAACAAAATTGTAATGTATACCAATAACAACAAAATAGTCAAAACTACCTCTGTGCCGCGGCCGAGGCCCACTAATGGCTTTAACAAAACTTTCGGTATTAGTGTAAAACTATTTGAAAACAAAGCCGTTTGCTAAGCTAAGTTAGCAGAACGCATCCATTACAAAATTATCGGACGCCGATTAATAATTATTAACTACTGACGTCATTGTTGATAACTTCTGAACTTGAATTAAAATTGGCAAGCTGACGTGATTTACGAGATCGTGGATATTTAGCACGCTTTTACTGATTTGATTCGGATGTAAACAAATCTAAGAAGTCGATTATCTTACTTCTAATTGTTGTAAAAACTTCGTGGAATTTTAAACTTTTGAAGCCTATTTGAAAATACATACACCGAAGATGTATAACATGTTTGAAATAGACATGTTATATACGTCGATACTGTGTTTTACGATTTTCTTCTTTTTTTATAAAAATCTTCTCCCGCGCTGGGAATAATTCCTGTATCGCGGGGGACTTTACAAATATTCAAACAACGGACACAAGAAACACCCAGACTCAGTAAAACTATTTATCGATCACACAAATTTTTGTCACGTGTGGGGTTCGAACCAACAACACTCGGCGCAATGGCAGTGGCAAGGCGACCATTTAAACCACTACGCCATCCGTGCAGTCGATATCTGCGCCTAATCAGAATATTAAAATCGTATTTTAACTGCATGGGTGATGAATAGCTTTAATGTGACTAGTGTTCAGTCGTTGCATCGGTCTGCCAAACAACGACACAAACGAAAAAAATTACGCTTGGTATAGAATGTATGGTAGCTGCAGCCATATTCATAGAAGTAACTAAATAGTTAATAAAAAATACTAATAGTAATATGTCTGTTTTTGGCGTTAACACCGCGGCACGCGTCGTTCATTTTGCTTTGCGCTCCGCTTTAATAACCTCCTTAGGCAAAATATATTCTTTTTGCGTAATATGACTATATTTTGACATAGAAACAAAGACAACAATAACAGTAAATATCAATTACATTAGACATTCTACGAATATAGCGACTTAAATCATATATGAGTTTGATGGCAGCACAAAAGAGTAATATCTTGACAATTTGTAAGACATTTTGTAATATTACTACGCAAAATAGATGAGTGAAAACTTACGAGTAAATTTGATATCAATCGGCGAACGTAATAGAGACATGCACGTTCTCGATTAAATTGAAGCTGTAAAAAAGTTCGCAAAGGGAGCTTATTCATCTAGTATAGAGAGGTTACGATTATTAAAAACTGCACGTGGTTTCTATATACACGGCGGCGACGCTCGGCGCTAGCATCGATACGCACGTGTGCCTATCACGTATCGATGTCATATGCAGATGGACGTGAAATAAAGACTTGTGGAATCGGTTGATTTTAAACCTTTTAAATCTGTATGCTTTATGCAAAAGTCTTCAATGATCGTATTATTACATGATTGTTTCCTAATACTGCCATTGTTTAAGAACATGGACCGTAGTTAAGGGTTGTTGAAAATTGCATATCGTCACAAATAAATAAAATACTTTACAATCAAGAAATTAATAAGTTATTAACTGTATCAATCTGATTTATCTGTCCGTCTATCCTAAAATACGTATACATTTTTCGAATACACTACACCAAATATAATTCCAACTGCGTCAATAATTAACACACTAACTCAAAAGTGACGAACAGCAACATTGTCTGACTACTGACCTAAAAACCCCCTACTCTTCCAGAACCTGTTCTATAATAAATATGCAGTAGATATATGTAACAGTACGGTAGGATGTAAATTAATCATATGTGCGGAGTTGATCCAAACATGGAGTCGAGACACCGGTATCTCATTTCCGTAGTACTGTGTGTGATGCCGCGAGCTACTTCCGTGACCCGGCTCAGTTGAGATGGGATGTAGGAGAAAAATTACATACAAGACTTGAGGCTTGTTGTTCTATTCACGAGTTTGCATGTTATTCGCTTATTATGGATATTTTGGGCGCTTAGCATATCTTATAATATGTATACAGTAGGTAAAGAATAGAGTGGAATCATTTCTGTTATAGTTTTTTTCGTATTAGCGGCAAGTCATAGCTTGCTGTAAAAATACATACAATAAATTAATAATTTAAACAATTGACTGCACGGATGGTGGAGTGTTTTAAGTGGTCGTCTTGCCATTGCCACTGCGCGGAGTGTCGTGGGTTCGAATCCCACACGGGACAAAACTTTGTGTGATTCATAAATGGTTGTTCTGAGTCTGGGTGTTTTTTGTATTCGTTGTTTGAATGTTTGTTAAGAGTGCGCCTGCGCGAAATGTTCCAGAACAGGCGGTCACAGTTAAGTGAATAAAATCTATACTTTTTGTTTAATCATCATCATCAGGCTATAATAGTCCACTGTTGGACATAGCCCTCCCGCAAAGAGCGCCATAGCGCCCTGTCTTCAGCTTGCCACATCCAGCATCTGCCTGCAGTCTTTCGCAAATCGTCATCCCACCTGGTCAGAGGGCGTCCTACACTACGTATGTTTGTTTAATACAAATCTATATATATAAAGGAAGATGTCCTGACTGACTTAGAGACAACGCACAGCCTAAACCGCTGGTCGTAGGAACTTGAAATTTGGAGAGCATGTGTGTTTTAATTTGTAGGGGTGTACTAAAAAGGATTTTTGAAATGCCACCCCTAAGGGGGTGAAATAGGGGGGTGAAGTTTATATGGAATTTGCTCATTTCTGGACTTATAAGTGGAATGGACAAAACTCTCCCCTAGAGGTGTAAAATGGGGTTAAAATTTGTAACGAAATTTTCTCATTTCTGGACTTAGCAGTATGAAAATTGGTACATAAGTTTTCGATTACAATTGAAAAATATCTGTGTTATAAAAATTCTTTCACCATTAGTAAGCTACATTATCACCGAGTAACATAGCTATATTTTATTTAATAAATTGTGCCGTTACCTACTTTTACGCGAGCGAAGCTGCGAGCAGAAGCTAGTATAAAATATACATTTACCATAACAATGAATGTGTTTACAATTACTCCGTGTAAAAAACTTAAATAATTAATATTTTCGCCTACAAAATTACGTCAATTTGCAAAAATGCAAAAACGTAAGCTCGTGTTACGTGATTTTTAGATTATAACAGTAGAAATCTATCCTATTTTACAGCTTAAACGAAACATAAATAGTTATATTACAATTTGTCCGTCCCAAATATTTAAGTTATTGGTTGACAATAAAGATACATATTTATCAAAAAAGCACTTCAAGTCTTTCATACAATTTTACTATGGCGGACGCGCGCCGATTTGAATATGCGCCGCACGAGCTCTGTCATTATCTGTCTTACGCTCGGCGCAGTCTTAAGTGCCCTGCGAGACAGGATGTATTCATAGTGCGGGAGTTGTCCTTTTTAATAGAAAAACAGTATTAAAGGTTGCTATTAAAGGTTGTAATAATAATAGTTAACTCTTGAAATTAAGCAGTTATACAATGCTTATCTGCTTAATTTAAAGTTCGACGCAGCGGCGCGCGGCGCGTACTAAGAGAACATTTTTTATAAAGTTTAATCAACCTGGTGCGGAAAAGTGTTGACTTTTAGTTGTTAGCTTTATAGTAGTAACTATTGAAAACTGTTGGTTATTTTTTTAAAAAGCCTCTTGTTAGTACGTATTACGTACTATTTATCTTATATCTTTTAATTTATTGGCATATTAACAAAAAATATTTTAAAATCATTCGATGGATGGATGGATTTTAGAATCTTCAAACTGCCTTAGGCATTTTTCCTTAGTTGACTAAGGAAACATAGTTTGAAAAGCTTCATACAGCTTAAATAGATAACAGAATATCTATAATACTTATTAATGACAAAAATATAAAGCAGTCAATGATGAGATGTTTGGATATTTGAAAGAACAAAATATACCTTGGTGACCCCAATTGAATTGAGATCAGGGCAAGAGAATTATAAAATGTCTTGGTAAAATTAATTTATTACCAACTGAATTGATAGTGGTTTGATTAATTTACAACATGATTGAATTATTATTAATATTCATAGTTTCTTCAAAGTTATTCAGCAGCTATTGACCATGGCTAGTGTAAAAACGTTGTAAACAATAAAATTGTTACCGCGACAAAATCCGTTTTCGATAGCTATCGTGTGCGTAGCGTAGCATATGTAAATGTCCTTTAAATAATTGTACTAATTTATATACGACAGACTTTTGCCCGCGGCATCGCTCTCGTAAAAGTAGTTTAGGTTAGGTTAGGTGTAACAGTATGTTTTTTAAATAACATATTGCCTATGTTACTCGGTGATAATATAGCTTTCTAATGGTGAAAGAATTTTTAAAACCGGTTTAGTTGTTTTTAAGTTGTATTACCAACAAACAAACATACAAACAAATAAACAAAATATCAAATCTTTCCTCTTTATAATATCAATATAGATATAGATAATCTGTCTATTTTTTATATAATACCAATAGGTAAGTCGTTAGACTGGCAACATTAGCCGCATTGGTTATTGGTTTGAGTTATGTAGCTAAGTATATATTATAATCTGAGGTATTAATTAAGGCGGCAAAGCCTTAGCCTATATATATTCTTGCAGATTGATAATAAACCCAGTTTTGTTATTGACATCTTAATATTATTTATCTGAGTTGTAAACCTCGATCCTTCACATGTGAGTAAACATAAGACAACAATACTATCTGTAATACTCATTTTATTATAGAAAACAACGGACAACTCCACTCCATTATGTTCGTTCAATGATTTACTACGGCGCGACGTTTCAGTTTCGTATTGTCGGTATCATTTCCGACTCATGGCGACACGACACGACCGGTTTAGACGTCTCGCTCTAGTTGTCTCATTTGAAACGTCAAACAACAACTGTGTCGCACGACGGGTGGTATAACGACATTCATAATATCGGGTTTAAAATTTAAAAACATATGAGTCACATTTTCATTTAATTCATTGATTGTCAATGAATTAAATGAAAATGTGATAATGTGTAATTAATTTCTTTGTAGATGAAAGTTCGATTCATCAAACATTATATGCTTACTCCAAGCCTAGCTGTGATTTTATTATGATATCCATACGTTTAAATATCACGTTGTAGTCTGAATGAATGATTGAATGGATATATAATTGGAATTTATGTTGGTTCCGTTATTATTCTGTACAACACAAATGTAACAATGACATATATTTTTTAATCTCACCATCAGGTGTATTTAATCAATGAAATGTACTTCAGATCTTCGTTATGTCACGCACATACATGCACGTATGTAAGCCTTCAGATTATTACCAACAGCGTAACCGAAACCGTGTGGCTTCGGTTTTATTTAATTAAAACTGAACCAAGCCCTCCCACGGGTTTTAATGAACTTAAAAAATACATTAATTAAAGGCACTGTTACAAATATTTTTTATCATGGCGTCGTTTCTTTTTGCGAATCATTATTGATCGCAAAATTTAATGGGTCCTCATCTATCCCATTAATTAAGGATCAATTTCGTCAAGTATCAATTTTGGAACTCTTAACTGTAATATTATTTTTATGTGTAAATTCGGTTTATGACGTCTTGTAAGGACGCGTTTATTGGGGTACGCAGTTTTATCATGTTCTACAATCATTATTAAGCATTGTTAATTATATTTGCATCCATCGAGTAATAATGGGAGGCAATTTCTTTACTACGCCTATTTAAGACAACAGCTTAAGATTGTCAAATATAGTAATAGATACTATATGACGGATGACATTGTGGTTTAGGTGGCTGCCTCGCTACTGCCTTGCGGGTTCGACCCCCGGTGAGATCTACAAATGGTCGTGTCGAGTCTGGGTGCGCTTTGTGTCTGTTGCTTGAATGTTTTTAAAGTATTCTACAAGTCAGGATTAATTCTTAATGCGAGAGAGAAAATATAAGTATTTATTTGTATTAAGTGCGAAAAGTCATATCGTTTTTAAGTCTTTGCACTAGAATTCATCTTTGTTGTTGCCGCGATAGTCAGTGCTAACCGTATTTCTCCCTTAGGTTCCAGTAAGTACCTACTTACTATTATATATTAAAAACATATGTACGTGCCGTATATGTAAATATTACATAAGTAGTTTAACGCAATATATAATAAACAAGTGCGAACAAAGTATATGGTTATAATTATGTGTAAAGGTAATCGTTGTCTATTTAGCAGTTAGATTAAGCCATGCTGGCAGTTTCCCTTGTGTGTTTGTTGGCGTACAGTTTAACTAACGCTGCGAAATATTAGTATTGAGTAAGATTTCGTCTGACCTCTGCCTAACGACCTTAAGCAAACGTGTATCAAATTTGTACAAATTGCATAATATAATATAATATAATATTCTATCACATACACACAACACCATCTAGTCCAAACTAAGCAGAGCTTGTACTATGGGTACTAGACAATGGATAAACATATATATATTCTTTTCTTTTGTAAATACATACATATTATACATAGAAACACCCAGACCAAGACAAACATCCATATTCATGCACACAAATGTCTGACTTGTGACTGTGTTTACAGCCTGAAATTTGGCATCTATGCTGTTCTTATCTAACTGCGTTCACTTTAATAAAGTCAACTTTTTGATAATCCTAACTAATATTATAAATGTGAATGTTAGTTTGTTTGTTTGTTGCGCTTTCACACCGTAACTAATCAACCGATCATCATGTAACTTCGTATACACGTTGTCAGGAGCTTTCATTCTAAAGAAAGTATTGTTCCCTACTACTAGACCTTTATTGAGAAAACCTTCATTAACGCGAGCGAAGCTTATTAATA
The DNA here is from genome assembly GCA_963564715.1 of Catocala sponsa. NCBI lineage: Eukaryota > Metazoa > Arthropoda > Insecta > Lepidoptera > Erebidae > Catocala > Catocala sponsa. Next base: position 8,304,210 of record OY751345.1, on the reverse strand, counting down.
AAATGATAACTTTGATATAGAAAATACGTCTTTGTGTATACATATAAGACGTCAGTGAAATGGTGTGAAAGTACAGGATAGTTTAGTTAGTAGGCGGGTAGTTTAAAATAATACGTAACTAAGTAGCCGAGGGAAGCTTAACCCATGATACAAGTTCATCAACTATGCCTAGAACTGTAGTATTAACCGCACAACTAATTCATAGAACACAAAATGCTGAACCGTAAACAAGTTAAGTGCGGTAAGCCAAGTCTTGGCTAGGTAACGCCTAAGTACTAAGTACCGGCTTAGTTGGAAAGTAGGACAAGTTCCAACTTGGCGCCTGTATCAAATGACTTAGGTGCTTGGAACTGGCAGATGAAGGCAATCTCCACGCCTAAATGTTCTCCCGATAGTTCAAGTAGCGTAAACAAAATGGAGTCATGCCTATAGACTAGAGTCTAACTTGTATTGTGTAATTTAGTTTCGTCTGTATTCGGTTGTTGGGTTTGTATTGAACGAGTCTTAATGCTTTGGAACTATTCGTATTATTCTTCTTTCAGAACCCTTTAGGTACATTTAGCTTTTTACTTTTAAATATATAACCTCAGGTATGTATTTTTGTAGGTTAGATAGTAGTATATTACATCTTCATTCCGATGATTATGATGTAGCGGACATGGCCGTGTGTGATAAAATCGCCGAAAAGAAAATAAGAATAAAAAAATCTACCTTTCGCCAATTGTGATTTTAGGTGCTACATTATAAGGGGAGCCTATCGCTGTTTACTGAGCAGTTTTTGACTCTACTGCTACTACTGAGGATATCTTGACAAAAAATGCACATTACACATTACACGAACCAGGATTCGAATCTAGATCCTTATGCACATTTACCGGCATAGAGGTTGTCTTTATGTCTTTATACTTTATCTTTATAAAAAAGTGCCTTCTTTTGCACTAAAATTTATTTATATTATGAAGTGGACTTTTCAAACTATTAAAACGGACACGAAACCTATTTGCGGATCACTCCATCATTTGTTGAACCTACAACACACGGCTCACTGCCAAAGGTACTACTTAAACCACTGCGCTATCTGTACAGTTCGTCTCAGCACAGACAAATTTGTAGGATTGGATCAAACGTACTAAAACTTTAATATATTCTACGTTTAGTAATTTTGTCTTCGGTCCGTAAAACACAATTTGAATGCATTGGATCCCCGCCATTGCCCACGATAAATTCAATGTGAAAACTTTTCCTATGCGTATGACGTCACTGAGACAGTCTTTGTCCTTTTCCATCAACAAACAAACCACAATGATAACATCTTTATTACTTTTCATCAAATTATGAATGTCAGTGCATATAAAAATTCCAGATTGATTCGTCATTTGTTTTCGTAGGATGCGTCGCCGAAGACGTCATAAAGTGGTCGTATAGAGGGTAGAGTCTTGTGATTGGCTACTGGCCAATCCGATTTAGCGATGTTATCCTGGAACGTCTTAAGATTGTCTTTCATATAAGTTTGTTTGAAATACACGTGTGATACGATCAGCATTGCTTTGCTAGACGCTAGGAACAATAAGACGTATGTCCATGAGTCTCGGCGTCTATCTAAAATGTTTTCGCTTTGTGGTATGTACGTATGCAGGTTTCATTCATTTTTGTTACTATAAGTTAAGATATACTACTAGATTATGCCCGCGGCTTCACTCGCATAAATGTAGGTTAGGTTATTAACAGTGGTACCCTATGTCCTTTTCTGTTCCTCTAACAAATTATGCGAAATTTCATGATGAGCGATCGCGTAGGTAAAGCAATGCTTAACAAACGAACAAACTCACATTCGCATTCAAAATATTACTTATGAGTATTTCTCGTTTACTTTTTTGTATCCGCAGCTTTTTGTGTAGGTATCGATTTGCTTATTAAAAAGTTGTATTTGAACACTTTTTATTCGCTGTTATGACGAAATTGTACGTTGTATTTATCTTTGACGCGAGGTTGCAATCCATTACAATCATTAAAGATTAATATTTAACACAATGTATACGTTCGCTGTTACATGAAAATATATTTTATTGGGATGTTTTTATTTAACCAAGCAACATGAATACATACATAGACTCACACCTGTTTAGTTTACTCCTACATTCTGCCAGCTATTATTTCAGGTATCACGTTATAGGAGGCGAGCCTTCTGTCGTCTACTGCGCACAGAACTAAACATCATCCCGCTATAGAGTCTAAATTCAATTGCTTTCATTTTTACTTTCGTTACAGAAACTCGGATAACACTTTGCCCGACCTAACAATAGAAACCGAGACCGCATGCACGCTAGTCGCACACACATACAACCTCCGCGGCATCATGATCATCATCACTTCGATAACATACGACCATAATGGTCGTATATTATTGAAGTGTATGATCATGTTGTCTGCAGAAAGGTTTTAGTCTAATTCTAAATTCAAATAGTGTAAACATTTCTTTTTAAACACATAACCCCCGTTCTAGCAATAAATCCTGTGTCACGGGGGACTTTACAAAAAATACACCTCGACTCGGAAGAACTATTTGCAGATTACACAAATGTTTGTCTTGTGTGGAGTTTTTTTCCAAACTTTCAAGCAACGGACATAAAGTACACCGCGACTCAACAATAGCGGATCACACCATTTTTGTCTTGTGCTGAGATTGAACCGCATTCGGCGCAGTGGCGAGGCAACCACTAAAACCAGTACGCCATCCGTGTAGACAATTATATTATTTAAATAATATGCATATTTTATATACAACTTACGCATATTCTTACACGCCTAAAATGTTACTAGCAAATACTCATACTAATACTAGTACACGTCGGCCAAAAATGTGGTCTACCACCCTACGGTTGAGGTTCATTTGAACGTCATGAAACAGCAAGGTCGATCTCTCCTCGCAATTATATTATGACAGTGACGATTGCTCTCTTTATCATGTATTATAATATTAACGTCGTGCCGTGTCAAGTTAGAAAGTCAACCTTAGCGCTAATTAGATATAGAACATTTTGTCAAAACTGCTAGACCACTTTCTTGGCCGACTGTACATGGTTTGACTATACAGTTCAATCCTAGTGACATCGGTATACCTATAGGTGTGTGACTGGTAGTCAATATATATTTAGTAAGCCAGTGATTATGACACGTGTACGTCCGAATACATCCGGTAATTAATTTATCGACGCGTGTTAACTTAGTGTTTACTGAAGCCGGCTTTTGGATTTAGTTTTGACATGAAGGTATATCCGGATTTATCAATCAATTCGTTCGTTATATATTTGTTGATAGTTGTTGATTTAATATTGTAAATTGAATGTAGTTGATTTTTATTTTATGTAATTATGTTATTGATTACTTTCAGCATGTGGGAGTCATTTGCCATTAGAGTTTATTTATTAATCATAAATAAACTGGTGGCACCTACAACCTTCTATAATAAACCGACAGTTTAAGTAAAATAATTTTTCAAGATAAACTGTTTTTTTAATAGAACTGTCTATGGACAAGTAAACAAGCAATATTTTAAATATTAGTATAGATGAGAATTTATTTTAATTATAATTCATAATACAAAAATACTTTACTTGATCGAATAATGGAACCTACAACTATAAGGTTAGCCAAAAATTACTCTCTATTATTGATTTCAACTTTTTAATGTTTAGGAAGTGGTACACACCTATTCGATAATGCATTAGAATAACTATCGCGCTCAAAGGTTCTATTTATAACCACTACGACAGGAATGGGTGAGGTGAGGGTGGCAAAACTTCATTCAGGCATAAAGCTTACATCACAACAAGAATACTCGTACTAATAGGTAGTTCTTTTTTAAAGTACATATTGTAAAAATGACAGCTCAATTATCTCAGCCTAACATACGAACAAATACAAATGAATTGCTAACATAAAGGATCGCTTGTTATGATGTATAAAGTGAAGACAGAAGCGAACGGCCAGTGAGATTGATGGAGTCCAGCGCACGGGCCCACGACTCACCAGATAATTGATATTCAGTAAATATTGGCGGATAAAATAAACTGAAAATTGAGTTTCCAAAACCGGCCTAAATTAATTTGCAACTTCATAACAGCTTCGTGTCGACGTAAAATTTTTATTAAAGGCAAATCCCGACGCTTTTTATCAGCCTTTGTATATAGATACAGTATTGCCTACAAAATTTCCGTTAACGTTTTATGCTTATTACAAAGTAAAAGGATTAGCTTAGGTTTTTATTAATTGTGAACAAATTGTGCGCTATATGCACCTGTTTATACATAATATACGTTTATTAAACGTAGTAATGTAGCAGTTTCACTCTGTTTGATGATACCTACCTATTGAGCATTATTCGAAATTTAAACTGAACCATCAGTCTACAGGTTATGTAAATAAGAAAAATATCAGGCCGCAGTATATATTACCTTATTTTGTAGAATAAAACCTACCGCTCTATTAAATACTTTGCACATATTCTCTCCGAGCTCAGAACGTACCTGTAAATAAAAAAAACAAACATTAAAACCATATTCTCGTTTCACGTAACGTCTTTATACATTAAGTATGTTGGTACATTAATATATTGGCGAAATTTTAATCACCCCACTCTTTACTTTAATTGTTCCTGTACAACAGTCAATTAAATGCCTTTGGTCCGTAAAATGTAAAAAGCTTATTATCATGCGTACGGCTCTTTACAATAAAAAAATGTTGAATAAATGTTTGTGCAAGAAAAAGCTGTTACAATGCAAATTTGGCAATTTTCCAGTTTCATGGGAGTGTAATGTGGGTAACTTTTTAATGAGTGGCCGGCGTATAATGTCACGTCAGAAAGCATTCATTTAGAATTCAAGAAAGGAATCATGAAGCCAAAATGTTTTTGCTTGCACGATCGCATGCAAAAATGAATTGGTAATAACTATGTGATTTATGGAATATAGAATATTTATGTGAATAAATATGAATTATGTAAACTACGTTATACTGTTTGGCAAAACTACTGCGCCGTGAGAACATAACGTTATCTCTGACAATGTATTTTAAGTTAACGTCCAAATAGTATGAAGTAGAGTTGAATTATTCACCACAGTGGGTGAATGCTGCACTGGGTGAAATTAAGTTGGTTTATGGGTGAAATTAGATTGTCATAAATTGACATCATGTTAATAGATAATAATGTTTGCAAGTATACGTGACAAGCTGAAATATGAGTGTAATATCTTTATGATTCCTTTTAGGCCAGAAAATGCTAAAAAAATACACAGGCATGGAAATACCTGAAAATCTATACCTACCTGATAGTTGAGTGAAAAGTAATTAAAATTAAATCATTCCATCTATATTTAAATATGCACTTTATCAAAAATCCTGTCTTAATTCTTGTTTGTCTGTATTTTTCTTTTAATAACCACAGCACGTATATTTCTGAATAAAAATATGGTTGATATTGTTACACAACCTATCTTTTTATTACTTCGATTTTTGGTTAAGAATTATTTGTTGTATACACAGTAGCTATACAAAAAAAAAACATTTATGTTGATATAAATAAAATACTTCGTAAAACTTCGCGGTCAAACGCAAGCCTATTGCAGGATAAAAAATATATATGTATATGCATATATGTAGGTATAATATTACTTAGTTTTTACATTATTTGGAATTATGAACGTTGTTGGTTTCGAATGTAATCTATTACTTTATACATAGAATGATCAGTCGGTTTATAAAATTTTCTCTAATTTTGTACATTACTGGCCACGCATTGCCTTTGAGAAAAAAGCCGTGGGCGACGTAGTATAATTTCTTTAATTAAAAGAATTTTAATATAAATCTTATGTAAATATATCTTTAAGATGTTTTGAGGCTTCAAATATAATTAATACCCTGTTATAAGTTAAATATTTATACATTTCTAATTTCCAAATGGCTACAAGTCAGCGTATAACAAAAAGGCTCAGCGTCCAACGCATGACGCCGAATGATTCAGAAAGGAATACCATTGGTTTGGTAAAACTTAAAATAAAATCATGAAAGCTTGTATATTGGCGAGCAATTAGTACCTCTACTCCATTCATGTTGTTATATTCGGAATAAACCGTAAATTATTTATTTTTCAGATCCAATAGCGGAGTCCATTTAAATGCAGCATGGAACATGATATATTAAAATTTCATAACCACACGCTCTCCGGGTAACCGAGACTGTCGATTGTTTTTTTGTAACTACAATTTCTGAATTTTATTTTCTCGAAGCGCGTATCCGGGGACTTTTTTTATAAAATTTTTATACAGGTAAGGTGGCAAACAGGCATACGGCCCACCTGATGGTAAGTGGTCACCGTAGCCTATGGACGCCTGCGACACCAGAGGCATCACTTGCGCGTTGCCGACCCTTTAGAAAAGGAAGTGGGAAGGAGAAGAAGCGGGATGGGGGAAAGGGGGTGATTGTGCCTCCGGCACTCTCACTCACCGAACGAAACACAACAGGAAGGAATACTGCTATTTCACGTCGATATTCTGTGAGAGGGTAGTCCTTCCCCGGTTGAGCCGGCCCATTCATGCTGAAATCAGCGAGGCTCTACTACTCTATAAAAAACTGTTTAATTAAAATTCGAGAACGATTTTATGAACTAGAAATTTAATTATGAAACCTTTGAACCACCTTTTTAAGTGTATCGACAGTAAATTTGTGCGGTTGTTAATTTTATAAAGCGCTGTAGGAAATATTTATTACGACACGGAGTCACTCTGGCGAGCCCTTATTGAAAGTCTTATATAGCTTTTTGAGTTCTTCCGTGACTTAAGGGACTTCAACGAGTAAGTTTATTTATAATTGTCGTTATGGAAATATGTAATTTCGTTGGTAAATAATCAACGTTTTTTCATTTTACTATGCCATAATCGTCTGTAAATCCTTTCTTATGTAGATGGCTATGTGAAGTTACGGTGCCTTTACAAATACGCAAAATGTTGCGTCTTATACAATTTATTGATTCATTTATTACCCGTCTATAATCTTGAAGTAAAATTAAAACAACTAGAGATCTACTGATAGTGACTCGATGATTTAAAATATTGTAATAGTGACTTGTAGTAATTAGTGTGTTTCCTTCTTCCTTCAATCCTGGGTCCTTTAAGCGGTGCGTGAAAAAGCACCTTCTCAGGCCGTCAAAGTAGAGACCTCAACATCGCTTCGGCTGCTATGAGGGCGGTGTGGAGGCCGCTGCTCTTAGATCACACGACTGCTTACCATCAGGTGGAGTGTGGTAATTTTGACGAGCAAAAAAAAAAAGTACTAGAAACTATTACAATATTTGAAATCGTCCATAGTGAGCAGCCATCTATTTATTCACACATATAGCAATAACGACACAATTTTCACATCACATTTATTGACATTATTATAATTGATATCGAATGTATTCGGATCGGATATTCATTTTGTAAATCTAAACGCATATTTTCATCCTGGACGTCGTATCAGATATTATATATTATTTTAATGTTGTGACCCAGTGCCAGGTTATATCTTCGTTTTATGTTAACATGTATTCAGCCAGGTACAATGGCACGGAATAACAGTGAAGGCAGTTGGCAAGTTGGCAGCGACGATCGGCTATAATTCACAGAAATGCAATCTCAAGGCGGGCTCGTAGTAAAGCCCGCGCATTTAACTGTAGCTCCCGTAAAACTCCTACCATTGTTGGATTGCAGATATTATAGTGAAGGTGTGAATTTTACGAACGAGTTGTAGATAATAAAGTTTAAGAATTTTGTGTTTAATATAACCACTTTGCTTCGGTTTATTGTAATGACTTTAATAGAAGTTTACGTCGAAATTTTATAGACTATTCATGTTGGATTATTTCAACTCTATATAGAATTTTCCTTTTAAATGCCGAGCGAATATAAAAAGGTAAAAGTTTATTTTAAGTATAACGATCACTCTGGGTTTTCAATCAATTTATGTTTTTCAACAGAGAATTGAAGAATTTTACTTTCCAAATTTAAATTTGTTGCCAAACATAGTGCCTATATATAGTACAATTTACTCAGAATCAAGGCAAATATTACAAATGCGAATGTGAGTTTCTTTGTTTGTTACGCTTTTAAGCCTTAACTACGCGCATCATCATGAAATTTCGCCTGCACGTTGTCAGTGGTACAAAAAAGGACATAGGGTACCTTTCATCCAAAAAAATACTGTTCCTGAGGTATACTAAATTTAATGAAACAAAGAAAATTTGTTATATAGAATTAATAGCTTACTTTCATAAACTAAAACTTTAACATGAAACTTAAGTATAAGTAGTATCACATACAATTCATTCGCAATCTCCTAAGTTGTAGTCGTATATCTTGACAGTCATTATCCCGGCACAGGCAATTCAAACTCGGTTCAAATTCTAGTAACATTCGAGACCTGGAAGTAGTTCAATGATGTTTGTGAACAACTCTAACTGTGGATGCTTTTAGCGAATTGGGTTATGCGATCCAGACAATATACTCGGAAATATTACTTAGTGTTTTTGTGTAGAACGTTCAGTTCTTGTCGGTTTAAAAATACTTATGAACGAATTTATGAAAAAGATACTTCCAATAATATCTCTTATATTAGATTTTATTACGGTCAAGGTATCAATGGACAGTATAAAATAATAAACAAGACGTTGAAGAGATCGTAAAAATTATTATCTATTGATAATTTTACACAATTAACAGTGAAAAATCTATTTTAATTATAATGGCGACATCGTCATATTATTATATCAAAGCGATTTTATTTTTCTGAGAATTTTATTTCTTAGCTCACGATTCATCTAACACTGCGTGCAGTTTTCGAGACCTGACCTGTATGATAATTCGAATTTAAAACTTTGCAATGTATATAGAAATGTCTGCATACATCAGCCATATTTATCTCTATCTATCTATCTGTTATAATAATTGATAATCTAATACGAACACGTACTGTTCACGGAAACTTATGAATAGAACAGAACAGTTCTGGAGTAGTGCGAACACCGCCTTAGTTCGCAACGATTCTCTGATAAGTTGTACTACTTAACGCGACTAGTTTCGATGAGTTCGCACTCCGAGGTGTATATATTTGATATTTAAGGCTTGAATACTTACTTGTTGTCTTGTATTGTTTGAAGTGGCTGTAGTATGAAGAGTTCAGTAAGTATTGTGTTTCGAGAACTGTAGATTTTAACAAGTTTAATGGTTCTTAAGCGTAAATGCAAGCGTGTCGATAGAGTCTAATTTTTATTATGTTTATTTATTTTAGAAGTAACGTCAAGGTTTATAGTATAGTATTATACAGCCTAGATGACAATATGCCTCTATTATGTCAGACTTAAGGCCCTGGGCGTGTATGTAGTTACGCATCAATACTAAAAGACAGGCGGTGCTATATGTCATAGGAATGGCAGACAAATTTTCTTAGTAAGTTGTGATAAATATAATCCTTTTGTTTTTCGTAAATAATTCTTTTCTCGATTTTCTCACTCTCTATGCTTCATTCATAATAAGGTGTTTTGATTCTGAGGATTGCTTTTATTTATTATACCGATAAAAGCTCTAGAAAAATCTCTATAACACAAATATGAGGGATAACTTTGGCCTTACGGAAATCGAAATAACTAAAAAAATGGAGAACGCAAATACACCTATACATAGTAGCTGACCCTACGACTTGACATTGAAAATATTTGCAAGGTGTAAGTTGCAAGGTGTATAAGAGTACACAAATAATATTGCAATAGAGTTTTATGTTGTAATTAGTCGTGTAAACATAAAATAATAGAAAATTTCAATTATGTTACATGACAGGAAACCGTTTTACTCGTAAAATAAACTAAGAAATGGTTCCTTCCTTCTTTCCTTCCTATACTATCTTTGGCTTGTGAAGCAAAACAATTACTAGACAAACAAACAGTAACAACTAGTACATGTAAATTTAATGTAAAACTATATAGACTAAGTACTATCTACTACGGAATCCCAGCAAACAAAAGTTGGCAAGGTTTAGGTGCTTTAAACGCCAATGCTTTTTAGCCAATGCAGTTTGTATAAAACGGTAAACACTTCGAGTTTACATTTGAATGTATTAAATGCGTACTATTTAAACTAAAATGTGTTTTCATATTACAAATATGAGTTTCCATTAATTTCAATCAACAGTGTGTTATTAAATAAAAGTTTAATTATAGAACTTGTTGAATATGTGGTGTAAATCAAAGTGTTTATGACTGCTGGACTCATATACGGGTCGCAAAACTGTAATGGGTATTTATGTCAAGAAATGATCTGCCTTACGAACGAAATTGATAATCAATATAATCAAAATAGATTTATTCAAAAATATAAAAATTGGTCAAAATTTTCGATTAAAGCGATTTTTTTTTAGGTTTATTGAATATCAAATAAATAAAATATACACAAATTATTTATAAGAAATATTAACTAAAGAGAAAAATAGAACAACAAAATTAAAAAGCGTAAAGCTATCTATATTTTCATCGGGTCGAGTGATCAACATTTCTGCTTATATATATATATATATATATATATATATATATATATATATATATATATATATATATATATATATATATATATATATATATATATAGTTACGCTGTTACTATACTAAAATCTATAACAATACAACATAGTAACAGTTATTATTCTTTGACAATATTGTCCGTGAATGTGTTGCGGTATAGACCGAAATATCGATGAAAACCCAATGCAGAGATTTATCGAAGCAGACAAGCAGATTCGCATTCGTCTCAATTATGTAGACGGGCCATCTGTCAATCAGGCCTCCCGACGGAGTGATTCGTTACTGATTTCATTGGAAGAAAAAAAATGTGTAGAAAGAATTATTCGTTGCATTCTTTGATTTTCATACTTGATTACGTTTCAGTGAGGTCAGGTGGCTAGAGAGCGACTTTTTTATTTGGCATTTTACGCACGTAAAATTGCTAACTGTTCTCTAACTATACATAAATGGATGCAGGTTTCCTTTTTTAATAAGCTGTAGTCAAAATTTTAGTTTAAAATAAATTTTGTGTCCAGACACACAAGAATTCATTATTTTCTAGTACGCGAATTATATTATTTAAAAACATAATAGGCACTAGCATTTTTTGGTGTAGCATTTCTACAATATTCGTAGCGATTTAGGTCGTAGAACCTAAGTACCTACTACGAATATTGAGATTACTGCTACTATGAAATTTAAAAAGTATAATAGATAGAAAATGTTCTCATAGATGTATTCGTATATCGAGCTGGTTCTGGTTACTCTACTAATATCGTTTTTACCGTTTAAAACCAGCGTGCGTATAAAAACACAACAGTATATTTCAGCCCTCTCTTTGGTAATATCGATTTATGTTTCCCTTTTTAAATATTTCATTAATATAGCTCTTATATATGTGACTATATGCCAGTCCTTTCTGTCATTTGATATATCACAAAACAAGAGTGACAACAAAGGGCTCCAGGCAGACCGAATCTCATTAAAAGCAGCTGCTATACTTATAAAACTTGTTTACAAAGGCCTTTCGTGTGATTAATGCATATTTCATATCGGTCCAATAAATAATGTACGAGCGGGGACTGCCAAAAAACCTGCCAAGTCCGCTGACCATAACTTATAAAATTTAATCATGAGCCAAACAAGTTGCCGCAACTTGGAACTTGGCTCGCTTAAAAAATATTTTAGACTTTGAGCGCAAGTGAAATCGTTTGAACTGTGTACTTATATTTCGAAAGCGTAGTCTGGCACTAAAAGGGCCTAGTTGGCTTGTAATTTGTAATATTTCTACGGAAACTATTTAGTGATTTTCTGTTAAAGTCGCCAAGTGGTAGCCTCTGGTTTTGGAAACTGAACTGTTACTAATAAGTTGTCAGTTGTGATATTTGGTTGGTTAATTGAATATTTGTACAGGTTACTGTAATTAGTTAACGGTGATAAGTATTCAATAAGCTATGTTAATCTATATAATTAATTATTCGATTACGATGATACATTGAGTAATAGGATGTTACATTAATAAATAATTCACCAGTCAGGTGCAAATTGGGCGTTGATAGATTTTGCAATAGTTAATATATCTATGAGAGTGCCGAAGGAAACTCATTGCTTTTTTGATGATATCATTTGTTTTTGAGAAATGTAAAATATATTATGACGGGCAAATTTTTATCGGGTATTTATTAAATATTTTAAGGTGAGTTCAACTAATGTAGCAATTTTACTGTCGAAGCCTTTGTATCTTTAAGGATTTCGGTCGCTTAAGTGATATATCTGCTACCTTATGTCTTTCTCTGTGGTCTTTTCCAGTAAACTGACTAACGTAACCTATAAATTTGAGCTCAATTGATGAATCACTTACATAATGGGAGGTTCGATTCCCGCACAAGTCAAACATTTGTGTGCATGAACATGGATGTTTGTCTTGGTCTGGGTGTTTCTATGTATAATATGTATGTATTTACAAAAAAAAGTAATATATGTATGTTTATCCATTGTCTAGTACCCATAGTACAAGCTCTGCTTAGTTTGAGCTAGATGGTGTTGTGTGAATGTGGTAGAATATTATTATATTATATTATATTATTATAATATGCTCCAATACAACGAGCATCTAAGTGATACATAAACCATCATTGATGAACATATTTATAATAATAAAATAATAATGACTACATTATTACAACGGGTAAATAGTAACAGCTATATTATTATATACAACGGATAGAACAACGACACTAAGTAACTAAATATAACACCGAACTTTGAAACCCACAAAAATTAATCTCATATGAGACAAACAGCTGCCATTCTTCATTTTATCTTGTCTAAGTAGGTTCCAATGTTAAATGAAAACTTACATAAGTATTTCTGAAGTACTATAAAGAAGTTCATGTTCGCCAACAAATGAAGAATCTGTATTGTAACTGTCAAGAATCCATATTGTCCAGACTAGTGTTGTACCAAAAATCCGACGGGTGATATAGATTCGTATCCGTACGTCATTCCCTACGGAAGGAAGGCTCGTGCGGATATCCGCGCATGACACTGGAGGGATACAGGAGGGACGGAGGATAATTCGCGCGTGTTATGGCCACTATTACCGTGACAGTAGACGTTTTAGGATCCACCAATGCCATTTAAAGAGATTTTGATAGCAGCTTTGCTGAAAAACTTCGAATTTAAGAATGGATTGAGGTTCGTTCGGCTGGTATAGTTTCAAAATATCTTTTTAAAATAACTTTTTATTTGAATTCTTATCTAACGATTTTGTTTTAAAAGGTGATGGATTATTTAAGTTACCTTTTAAAGTGTGACTTAACTAAATGTGCTCACTATGTGTAGGTATACGATTATTAATCATGCCGTAGTATACGACGTATCAGCTGATCATACCTTTAATCGATATTCGATTAAATGTATTATTGAACGATCGACCTTTGGTCAATCGAACTGAGTCGAGGCGTGCTGTTTACTTATATATTGAGACGAGCGAGTTAAAAGTTCCTCGTGGAGCTGCTAAAAACTAACATTATGACCATTTTTATTAAGGCACAATGTAACTATACAAATAATCATGTCGATCTGTTGCTCCGTTGCTACGTGAATAAACAACAAAATAGACTTTCAAATTTATAATATTAGTAAGTAAGTATATCTTAAAAGGGAATAAATTATTTATATATAATTATGTACATATTTTGAGTACGATTATATGTCTAAAGATTGTATAATAATACTAGATGTTCCCGCGGTTTCACTCGCGTTTATCGTTACTGCGCCGCCCCCGTGGGTCGTAGCGTGATGTTTCGTGTACCGTTCCGTAAGGAGCCGGCAATGACCACGCGTCTGAGCCGCGCTGCATGGTATCACGTAGTTTTCGGCCGCCCTTACACATTATAAATGCGCGCGCAGTACAAACTTGATCATTATTTTGCTGCGTATGTTATTTTAAAACTGCGATATCTCCTAAGATATTCATTGAAATCGAATGATGTAAAGGGCAATTTTGTTTTAAATTAAATACTTGTGATGAATAACGTATTTATTTGGATAAGGATTAATATCATGTTTATAAAAACACCTTCGCAAATAATGCATTATTTTAGAACAAATTTGATTAGCATAAAAAAGGTTATAGTGAGCCAACCTTAAAAGATAGACATATACTGTCGCGGACTTTTTTATAGAACTTTTAAAGGGGAACAATTGTGTGATACATGATTTTTGGGAAACTTTAACTGTTTACGCAGCGCGCAGCGTACGCAGCGGAAGCTCTCTAAAGGGAAAAAACTATCCGATTTTGAAACATTCTTCATTGGTGCTCCGCTCCTATTGATCTTAGCGTGATGATATATAGCCTATAGCCTTCCTCGATAAAAGCGCTATCTAACACTGAAAGAATTTTTCAAATCAGACCAGTAGTTCCTGAGATTAGCGCGTTCAAGCAAACAAACAAACAAACTCTTCAGTTTTATAATATTAGTATAGATATTTAGACTTTCAAAATTAGTAAAGGAAATAGTTACCTACTTGAAATTTTGCAAATATATTGTGAAAATGTTGTAAAGAGAATACAACGTAAATAGTACGTGAGTGGCGATAAGAGCTTGCGAGATTAACCTCCATTAAACCAGCGTTAATGCTCTCGCTGCAGTCTTTAACAGATTACAGACCGAAAATTAATTAAATTCACATCATTTTATGCTAAAATCACCTAGGTTTCAGCTATAAGTGGATTAAGGATAAATTTTCATCAAGCAAACTAGCACGTAGCAAAAACTTTGTTATAAACAGTTCTATGTACCCTTGTTAGTGAGTATTACAGTTATTAATGCTTATTCAATCGTCATTATTTAATGTGTGATGTAATATTTATAGAGACACATGATTACATGTCTTAGTATTAACTAAGACTTATACGAATGATTTAAGAAGAAGTATAAAGTAACCTTTATACTTTAATAAATTTTGCCCGCGGTCCCGCTTAGGCACAATACTTTTTCTGGGTAAACGGTACCCTATGTCATTTTCTGTATCCCTGATAACGTCTATGCAAACTTGTATGATGATTGGTCGAGTAGGTAAGGCATGAAAGCGTAATAAACAAAGAAACAAACTCACATTCGCATTTATATTAGTTTGGATGCTCAATTGGCGTTATAGATTTTTATTATTTCTTCGTGAAATAATAATTTACATGATAAATTTTTCATGTACAAGAAGGCCTAAAATATGCTTATAATAGAGTTTTGATCTAGTCTAATAAGCGTGGTGAAACGCAATTTTAGTTCTTACTTGACGATTCTTTTCTAGGAGAATATCATTTGTGATATATTATGACACTGGGACTAGTCCCAGTTGGATCCCAGAGATTGGTACTCTATTTTTAAGAGCTTTAATAACGAGAAATAGCCCTCACTTCTATCAGCAAACAATAAGTTTCTAATATGTTTGCCAAGTCGGTAAGTATCCTTAAATTCGCGCTACAGGTCGTGTTCCCAATCTCCTCTTTTACGATCAAACCGTACAAAGTTAAAGTATAATCGATGTCTTAGCTTTACGATAACTTTACGATTACTACAAGTAATATTCAAACCATTTGAATCCTTTTGATGTTTTCCACCAAACGATTTTTATGGGAAATAGTTTTATTGATATTGGAAGGCAAAGTTGAAGAGTCGTAAAATCAAAGTTGTAGGTGAGGGAGTTCGATAATATTTTAGTTTAACGGGATTACTATCAACTTTGTGCGTTATTTAGGTATTGTTTAAATCGAAAAGTAAGCATATTACAAGAACTTAAATGGAAACATTGGAATAATGATTACAAGTTCTAATCATATAAACGTGAAAGTTGCTCGTTGGATTTTCCTTCATGGCAGACTCAACTTCTAATAAGCCATTTCATTCTTATTTTTTTTAGGGAACTGACGTAACTTAATAAGATATTAAAATATAAATGATAACAGGCCTGTGTATAAACTATGCTTCTGTTGGGCGGGTTCTTTTCTCAGTTTGATGAGGATTTGGCCATAGTTCACCACTATGGGCCATGACGCAGTGCAGATTGGCAGACTTTACACATCTTCAAGAACTTTATGGAGAAATCTTAGACATGCAGGTTTCCTCGCGATGTTTTCACTTACCGTTAACCCGAGCGATAATTAACTAATTAATAGGAATATAACTGTAAAAGGTCAGAGATGCGTGTCTTGGGATCGAAATGGAAAGCTATGCGTCGCAGTATCTCACTAGGCTATCGCTGCTTCTTCATAACTTAATAGTACTAGTATAGTGAGAAACTAAACTTAACGTATTTTAGTAATCAAATGTAACTTTACTATTGTATTCAATTATCCATCTAAAGAGAACATGTAGTTTTTGAAGCGTATAGAGACGAAATTTATACAAAACTAGACGCGAATAACATATAACGAGTTTTCATGAAAGTTGTTTCGATTGCTGTCCTAAAAACTAGCTGAGGGGAATTTATTGTTGGCTAAATTTTGTGTCAGTGTAACTGTGACGTCACGTCGCGTCGTTCACAGCTATGTACGCTACATTGTTCGCTGCACCCACCGGCGCGTGTCACAGATGCTTCAACCCTAGTTTGTTATTGCTCAAGTTCTGTGATAAACACATGCGACTCATTGTCTAAACTTTCCCATGAGTAATGGACGCTTACAACTTTTAAAACTGTCCGTGCAACGTTTGAAATGCGAATACGTGATGAGAACTACGGCAAAGTCATGCCAAGTATGTTTCCACGCTTCCTATACGCGGGATTAAAAAAGAATTCTGTGAATAGAATATTTTTTGTCCGCAACGTATGTCCGTAAATATAACTTACTAGCGCCGATTTTGCGTCGCTGAACACGGAAATGTGTTTTATTAATTTTATTTATGTGTTACGGGTTGTAATGTAATTTTTTATCCTTTTTACATTTGTGTTAATATCTAATGTGTGCCAATTTTTTGTTAACTGTATATATAGTCTTTAATAACTTTTTTATTATAGCTGGGTATTACAGATATAAAGCATGTAACAATAAGGTCTGGTTATATTTAAAGTTGTATAATGGACCCTGTAACTAACATAAAAATGTCAACATTTAATAACAGACCATAATATTTAACATGGCTTATTTTTTAGATTATCATGGCTCTAAAATATAACCACACTTTTCTGTTACAAGCTGTATATGAGAGCCAGTCACCTTTTTTGTACTTAATAATTCAAAAGTTATTGATAATGTCACGTCACATCATAAAACATTACTTAACTAAATCTAGTGTTGATCAAAGATCACGACGACAAGTATTTTAAGCGAGCTTCAATAACATGACATTCAATATAATATTAACCAGTTCATAGTAAACTTTAGTGATACTCTTAGCTTTGATAAAGCGTAGGCTTTCGATGTAAATAATACAGTTTGATTCAAACAGTTGCTGGTGTGTTCAGAGTTTGGTATTAGTTCAAACGAAAATGATTAATGTTGTAATATTGGCGATGTGAAGTGGAACCCTTTTAAGTTATAAAAATAGGTTTTAAATGATTATATGAGGACTTAATAAACGTTCCTTTCATTAGATTAGTTTCCAATATATTTTTAAAAACAAAGAATCCGATAACGCTTCTTCAAAATTGATAAAATTTTATTATATTTATTGTATATTGCAGTGGTTTAGCACGCGGAAAGAATGGACGAGAAGTGATTCATCAAGAAAATATATAAAGAAAATGTTAATTGGACAGTCTGATTGGAAAGATACGGACGAAAGTTGGCAAACTAGATCAAAGAAAGACCAGAGCGTTAAAAGTACCTAAAACCAACGAGCTCTGCTTACCCCGCCGAGAAAAGGTATGAGTTAACGTATGTAGGCATTATACTTATTATTATACAAGGGCAGTACTTGTATGTTTCTGTTGCAGACCAAAATACTGAAGCAGCAACATTTTAAGTTAAAGTTTGACTGTGAAAATGGCGTCTTCAATGCCCAAGGCATTCTCATCCAGTCACAGTAAGGAAGAAACTTAAAGAAACTTACGTTAACTGTCGAGTAATAAAATGTATGAATATAATGCTTTAATTAAAATTTGTCAGTGCCTTTAGTTTATTGTAAAAAATATTGACATTTTGATTACTGCATTGCGAAACCGTTCTAAAAACATTAAACTTATGTATTTTATTTTTATACATAGAGTTGATGTATTATATGAAAGATGCTATGTTCTTGTTAGCGAAGCATTCTCTAACTCTATTCGACACGACATGAAACTTCTTCTAGTGCTTTGCCAAAAGATTGCTGCCCTCCTTTGTTCATATTAAGTTTAACCGATACTTTTATTTTCTACTAGCCGACTCGCGCAATTCGTCTGCTTCACATAAGAGAATTTTCCCTGCTTTTGCAACATTTTTCATTGATGCTCCGCTCCTATTGGCCGTAGGGTGATGTTATGTAGCCTATAGACTTCCTCGATAAATGGGCTATCCAACACTAAAATAATTTTCAATTCGAACCAGTAGTTCCTGAGATTAGCGCGTTCAACCAAACCAAACTCTTCAGTTTTATAATATTTATTAGTATAGATTCTTCTTATTTCATACATTTGCACGTTGGTAACAGTAAGGTATTATAAATTAACACTCGTTTTTGCGGTGGTAACCTTAATTTAGCTACCAACTTTAAGAATCCATCAAAGTCACTTACTTAAGGCTGCGTTGTGCGCAAGTTAAACTGACTTATGAAACGGTTACAATATACTGGTAGTGACTGCTTATCTTGTTAAAATCCTTGCACATAACAAATATGTATATAAATACTTCAACAAACTTCATTAGATGAAGAAGCGATCTTTTAATTTTGAATTACCACCAAATTCTTAGAATTTGGTACAATTGTCATTAGTTATTTTAAGACTTATTGAAACGGAAGTAGCCGATGATCATCTTTTACACAGATCCGGTTTGTTTTCGTGTTCCCAAAAGCGATGAGTGGTTTTCGATAGCAAAAGCTTTTACCCAACAACAGAGTAGTTCAGCATTGCCAATGTTTTTGAAATATGTATATTCGTTTGAGTTGACGATCAGAGTCATTGTAGTGATTATCAGTTCATCTTGCCTTCGATATATCAGTTACTAACTTTTTCCCGCGGTATCGCTAGGAAACAGTATATTTCTGGATAAAATGTACTCTGCGTCATTCTCTGTATTGTATTATTTTCCTTATATGCAAATCTCATGATAATCGGTCGAGTAGTCAAAACTAGCTTAACAAAGTCATATTCACATTTATAATATGTATTAGTTAGGATTTTACTTAGATAGCAACGATCTTTTGCCTATACATATTCCAAAGTTCAATTAAAATAAGTTTACTACCAGAATAAAGAAATCAAATTAAGTTAGATTAGAAACAAGCTAAACATATAAAATAAATCATAAACTTGGAATATAAAAATAGATTAATTTAAAT
The DNA here is from genome assembly GCA_963564715.1 of Catocala sponsa. Lineage (NCBI taxonomy): Eukaryota > Metazoa > Arthropoda > Insecta > Lepidoptera > Erebidae > Catocala > Catocala sponsa. Next base: position 8,284,648 of record OY751345.1, on the reverse strand, counting down.
AAATCCAAATTGTAATTTGGTCAAACGTTTTAAAGCCGGGGTAAAATTTTCTGGCAATCACTGTGAACGTGTACCGAAAATTTTGGGTGCGAAAGCATCATTTTTAACGCTTTTTCTTCGTGATTAATCTTTTTAAGCTCGTCGCCCGTCTCTAGTTGCGGGCGGGCATCTCGTAATCCCTTTTGTTTAATATTCCTTGTTGGAACGTGTCAAGATGTAAAAATTAAAATGTAAATGTAAAGATTATAAGCTACTTTTTCTTTTTTCATTCCAGCGGAGTAGGATTGACAGTTGACACATTTTTCTCAATTTAGATTTATGTTTTATAAAGTAATATTTTGAGCTAGACTTTCTTGGCTCGTCTAATATGCCACGGCGTTTAATAAATATAAGTAGTAGTCGAAGTTTTATTAATTTTAAAAGCTTTAGTTGAGCCCGTTTACAATTTGATATAAATCGCTCACACGGTTCAGAGTCAGTCATAAATCATTATTGCAGGCGCAATAATATGGACAGTGTCACGTCAACGTTCATAGTAAGCAATTGAAAAATCAGAGCTTGTGTTTACCGAAGTCAATCAACAGAAACTCGTAAGTACCCGCGGCTAATTAATATCCAATCCAATGAATATCTGACGCTGTTAATTTCGAGAGATGGACTATTATTAAATTTTCGAGTCAGATAAATCGACTTCGAGTTCAAGTAGAGTTAGTTGATTTGTACAAGCTCAATAATAATTAATTAATATACTTTAAGCGAATGGAATTTTAATAGAAATAATAATTTTAGTACGTAATTGGGCAGTAGCCAATGTTGTTAGTTATATCGATGTTGCGCAGTTTCTCTATAAGTAATTTAAATTTAATTATATCTGTAATAAAATCCCAATTGCCTTCTTATTCTGGTGTGCATTGGTGTTGCATAATTAGGTATACGTAACATTCAATTATGGCATTAAATTCATTGCTACAATCATACACTTTCGTTGTTGCCTTTACATATTAAGTAAGGATAAGAAAACTCTGATTTCTTTGAGTGGTATGTAGGTAGTTTATTTGTTAATGAAGCTGGCATCTGTCATTTTGAAGTGTAAATTATTTGCATGTAGTAGTTATTTAAACTGCAGTGTACATTATTTATTAAATATATAATTGCGTAACGAAATAACTGTCACAACCAAAATAGTTTCCAATTAAATTGATTCGCAATATTGAACTGGAGCTTGACTGCCTCGCTACACAGAATCGATTTGCTTCTAAGTTGAAATATGCCATCTCTATTAATTGCGTCACCGAGACTGTCAACAGTGTCAACACCTTGCCCTGGAATTTGTGTTTAGATTCAATATAATTGCTCCTGAATTACTGTCCTGTACATTATACCGTACAGGTATTTATGACCGAGGTATGTTTAGGAGGGAAAATCGAGTAGATTTCTTGACGAGCATCCAAATAGGTGATGACTAATGTACGTATTTAAATGAACAAGTTGATAGATTTTATGTGTAATATGCTCTAAATAGACAGATTGAATCTGCCGCGAAATCATGATGGTTCCCATGTATGTAGCATATACAAATACTTTTTGCCTATTCTTCTTTTCTAAAAAACAGTCTACTGCCGCTACGAATAAATCGTATGTCACCGGGATGCTTTACAAACATTCAAACAACGGACACAAGGAACATCCAGACTCTGAATAACCATTTATGGACCACACAACTTTTTGTCTCGTGTGGGCTTGGAACCCACAACGCTCGGCGTAGTAGCAGTGGTGAGGCCATCACTGAAACCACTACGCCATCCGCGCAGTCAATTTTGAAACATTAAAGGAGATGCTATTTTTCCTATATAGTTCTCTTAAGCTACATACGTGTTGCATAATATGTATTGTTGTAATTTGAACTTATAAGTAGCACAATAGAAATAAAAAGAGCATACGTGAAAGAGATAGCTATCATTCGAATAAAAATTGTAGTTTTAATGTTTAGCAACGCATCTTGCCAAACTGACTTTGATTGCGACTAATAACAAAAGATACAATTGTAACGTTTTACGGGTATTCACTTTGCGTGCGATGGTAACGTACCTGCTTTTATTATTTCTGTTTGTGTGTCTATATTTTGAATGTATTACCGCTTGTAGAAAAGACAAGATACATATTCGAATCATTATAATTAAACATTACTTAAAGGAAATATCTGTTCTAACATCAAAGTCGGTCAGACATAATTGTGCTGACGCTATTGTTTACCTCGTTGAAGGAAATCCAAGTTGAAATGAAAACAGCTCAGATTTTATTTAACTTTAGTCGGTAGAGTTCTTGGAAGTTCTCTTTCCGTATCTAAAGTATTATCGTTGTTTTCATGACTGTGAATTCTAGTACTAAGAGCCTTGTAATGAGCTGAGGAACAAACAGAATCTTGTCAAGTAGCCCGTTTGCTAGGAACCTGTTATGTCTTCATTATATGAATTAAGGCAAACACAAGTATCTTGCTCTTGTAAAAGAATTTAATTTTAATTATATATATTATTATATTAATAATTCTTTTAAAGCTCGGGGCTAATAAATGTGAATCACAGACTCAATGTGCTCCAAGCGTGAATTAAGGTCAAAATATACGACTATGTCATAGAGAGGACAACAACGTCTTGCCTAATTCTTAATAAATGCTGCTTGGTGTGCAATATAAATATATATCTATCTATAATATCTTTAGAAACTCACGCTTGTATGTTTTGAAATGGGTAAGCAGAAGTGCATTACGGCCATATTTCACTGGTTATGTTACAAAAAATATTCAAAGCCCATAATTAAGGGATTTGAATAGTTTTCGTAATAATCATGCTAGCAGCCTATCGCCATCAGTCGTAATATTTTCAGATATCCGTAAATGCTACTGAAAACATCCTAACGAATTTTCGTTATTTGTTTAGTTATCTGTGTCAAGCAAATATCTTTAAGGGGTATTTACCCTTAAAGATTTTTGATCGACCCAGATATCAAACATTAGGAATATTGTACGTACACATAAGCGGAAACTCATGGTAAGGGACCGATGCGGTAAAAAGTGAAGTGATTAAAATGCCACTGAGTTAGTTTTAGCAGATAAGAGTTGATGTATCTTGACGGTAAATTAATATATTCGTTTGCATTTAATTTATTTACAACTTCATCGAGGATAAAATTTATCTTAAGAATTATTTTATTAAAGCCTGCTATAAAAATGGAACCTTTTACATTTAGTCCTAAAAGACAGTCTTGGGCGTTCTTTGCTACGCCTGCACGCCATTTTGACAACGATTGTTAGAAAATGTATAGCTAAATGAAAATATGTAATGATCTCATCTATACTAATATTATAAAGAAGAAAGATTTGATTTTTTGGTTGTTTCTAAAGATTTAACTCTAAAACTACTCAACCTATTTAAAAATTGGTTGTCTGTAAAGTCGGTTTGCGGACGATAGTTTAACGTGACAACGTCATAACGTGCCTTTCGCTCGCTCGTGTAGCGCTCTCACTCCGATGGTAACGTTACAATGAGCGTAACGGGACAATGAGTCATCCTTTTTCGTGCGTGCAGCCGGAGTTCATCGATTTATTAGACGTCACGTCAAAAAATCCTTCGCCATTAGAAAGGTCAACTCGGTGTTACTCGGTGATATATTATCACCGAGTAACACCGAGTAGAGTAACTATATTTTATTTAAAAAAATGTACTGTTACTAACATAATCTCACCTACTTTTACACGTGCGAAGCCTTGGGTAAAATCTAGTCTTAAGTTTATGTACATCCTTACTAATATTATAAATGCGAAAATGAGTTTGTTTGTTTGTTACGCTTTCACGCCTTAACTACTCAACCGATCAACATGAAATTTTGGATACACGTTTTCAGGGGTACAGAATAGGACGTAGGGTACCTTTCATCCAGAAAAAAGAACTGTTGCAAACCTAACCTAATAGTTAGGTTAGGTTTGCAACTGTTTTTTTTTCTACATTTACGCGAGCGAGCGAAATCTAGTTTAAAATAATGATAAAAACGAATTAAGCTCATCTTATTAGGAGTTTTTTTCTAAATCCGAAACAAAGTACTCTTTTCTGTTTGTTTGTTTAAAAAATTACGGTACATACTCGAAAGCGGTGTTTATAGTTGGGGAATCAAATAAAATCTAAGCCAGGTGTGATCTAATTCCTTACAGTAGTGGTGCAATGGTAGTAAATGCTACTGCTGTGCATAAAGTCTCGAGTTCGATTCCTGGGCCGGGTAAAGCGCTATTAGGTTTTTCAGACAATATATTTACGGGGTCTAGAACTACCCCATAGGTGGCAATAGACTCACCTATAACGTAGGACTTAAACAATACTTGGGGAAATGTTGGCGATAATATACTTGGGCGATATTGGCGTATGATAATGTATGTAGGTATGTGCAATGTTACAGGCGAACTCTACCTCACGGGACGTAATCGCAGGCATAATCTAATAAACTCATATAATTTATTAACACTATATTTAATCCGAGTGCAGTATTATCGGATTTCAAAGGATTACAACTATGAATTTGTGTAAAAAATAAACTGACAAAGGTCGTTTTAATGAACCATCTCTATTATTATATTCATATGTAGAATGCAAACTAAATTCATTTCGATATAAACATAAACAGACTTACTGAACAACTAGTGAATATTTGATATTGTGTTTGTATGGAATTAAATCACTAACATCGATAACATTGTTTAATAGAAAATTCGGGCTAAAAGCCTGAGGCGAACCTTTTGATACGTTGTACAAAATCTGTCCGCTACATTGCGTTATTTACATTTGTAGTTTCATATTTCTTTTTTAATATATTTTGTGAATATTTCGCGTTCACGATTTGAGGCTGACAGGGCCTTGAACGCTTTGAATATTGATTCGCTTGATTGGGGTTCGAAATGTGGCGTTTGAATTTTGTTTACGTTGTGTCATTACAAAGAGTATGTTTTTTTTTTGTTAAGCTGTGCTATTTATTACGCGTATACAAACAATATAAGAGCCAAAAATAGTTTTGAGTGGGAATAAAAATTATATTTACCAATTCATAACAAGTATTTTCTTTTGGTATGAAAGTAGTTTGCAGTAAATATATTTACGAATTTTACAGATATCATAGAATTCACTGGATAAGAGATGATTTAGATTACGCTCTATGCGCTAATCTAAACCATCTTTTAGATAAAGCTCTATGACATTCTATGAAATTGTAAACAGTTTTTTTGCGCGTTTGTGCATGTTGATCTCTACAATCGCTAATCAGACTTAAAAATGGTTTTCAGTCAAGTTTTGAAAATAGCTTGCATTTATATTTAGCTATATAGTTTTATCATTCGGTTGTGTAAAAAGCCCTAATTTTTAATAATACTTGAGGCTAAATGTGTTTGTGTTGTAATGTTTCAAAGACATACATTTAAGATCCAGGACACCTAACTGTTGATCACACAAATCTTCATATCTGGTAATATTAACATTGAAAATTGCTACATGTATAATAGAGAACATAATTGTTGGCACGACAATTAATTTTCTGACATTATTATTGCCTACTATGCTAAAAATTTCAGCAGTGGACTAACCTTATTCTGCTGGTTATAATTTCTGCTACGGAAGGACTCATTTAAAACGTACGGCTAATAAGCGTATGTGGAACATTAGTATTAAAAGCAGTTTGTGCTGCGTTGTACCATGTACTTAACAATACTAGAATATTTAAAACTAGTTAATACGCGTGAATATATATACGTTATTTAAAAAAGTAGTCTTAGATTCCATATTCAATTTGTTTTGTGTGTGACTGCGAGAATGACGTAGTGGTTTGAATTTTAAATGGTTGCTGAGCTATTGTCACTTCGCCGAGAGTAGCAAATTCGATTCCCACGCGAGATAAAAATTATGTTATACACAAATAGATGTGCCGAATCGGAGTGTAAACAAACGTTTGTATGTTTGTATTTTGTCTCCCACGACACAGTTTTTATTCCTAGTATGAATAAAAGTTGTAGTAATTATAAATAAATATAATTATTTTACATTTCATTAACCCTTCAAGAGTAGCATATAATGTAAAATTGTAACAAAATATAATGTATTACAATTTCAAATGCCAAATTTTTAAAAGCGACCTTTTTCAACATTACCTATTCAAATACCTTGAAACGAATTATAAAAGCAAATAATTATACCTTGTATTTTTTGCAACCCACTAAATTAATATATTATTTCTCAGTACTCACAGAAGTATTCAGAAAGCTGCACAAGAACATATTTCAAATGAAAACGCGAGTTGGATTAGTGATTGCAAAGTTCGCCTTACAAACTATTGAATCGCATGCCGGTCACATTGACACAGATTCTCGTAGACAGAGTGAGGGAAGCGTACCAATACACAAGTTTGTAGTGTATTCAGACCTCCACAATGTTATTCGTTACTGTAGATACTAATTGCTCGACCGCCTGTTGATACGTACCTAGTTTTTGTATAGCCATGCTTCTATATCCTCTGTTTTTATTATTCACTCGTGTATAGAGCTTTTAGTCTGAACAGATGCGAATGAATAACAATTTTATTGGAGCAACTGCTTTTTGAATTAGACCGCCTATTAAAGTACTTATATTCTAAATCTTTGGGTATGTTATTTCTTTTGAGTTTAAGTATTAGTAGTTGCCTATTTAAGTAGGGTTGTAGCCTCCACCCGTAGCACACTAGCTGGGTATGTTGCATTGTTGCAATGTGTTAATGTTGCATTTGCACACAATAATAATCTCTCTATGCACTTTGTGCTGTGGTTTCTGTGTAGTTTCACTACAAGAATTGCTATTTATATATAACTAGCTTTTGCCCGCGGCTTCGCTCGCGTTAATTTAGAATTTGACAATCAATTCGGGCTGTACTCTGCTTGTAATAATATAATTCAATCATGATTCGAAAGACACGTGGCGCCATCTATTATCATAAGAACGGTATTGTTGTTTTCCTCGGGAACAGTAATTTTTTCGGGATGAAACGTAGCCTATGTCCGTTTCTGTACACCTGACAACGTATATGCAAAATTTCAGGATGATCGGTTCAGTCGTTTATGCGTGAAAAGGTAACAAACAAACAAATTCATTTTCGCTTTTATAATATTAAGTTAGGATTATTTTATAGAACCAACATAATTAAGAAACGGAGAAAACTATAAGGTGATGTATTTTAAGTAATACTTTTAATTAATCATCTTTTAATGTAAATTGTAGTTATATTAATACATTGACTACAATAAAAAGATATCCGTTTTAATTAAGATTCGAATGTAAGAATCTATTTTAATTTTAAAAGGCGATAGGTGTAATCCTGTATCGCGGGGGACTTTACTAACATTCAAACAACAGACACAAAGCACACCCAGACTCGGGACAACCATTTGTGGATCTCACAAAGTTTGTCCCGTGTGGGATTCAAACCCACAACACTTGGCGCAGTGTCAGTGGTTAGGTGACCACTTAAACCACTACGCCATCCGTGCAGTCATTAACAATTTGATTGATTTTTGAGTTTTGAATTGAGAATTTGAATTTTAACAATTTCGATGACACGTCATCATCATCATCATCATGTCAGCCAAAAGACGTCCACTGCTGGACATCGATGACACGTATTATTGACTAAAGATTTGCTTAACACTGACATGTTCTATTCCACCTCAATAGCATAATCTCCAAGTAGTATTTTTACATCTCAATTTTAACAAATATACATTAAATAAAAATCCACTTTAAAGCTTCATATTCTATACAAAAACACGCGCACACACTTAAGCGCGCACAAAAGCAAGTGCCTTTTGTATTGTACACAAAAAGCTATATCTTATGCGACTAAAGGAGGGTCTAAAACCCTAATGAAATATTTTTGACGACCGCCCTGAACCCGAATTTAATGAAAATTTCATAAGGTCCTTAGTTGCGTCACTTTATAACGTTAATAATTTCGTAGTGGTACACAAATGGACCGTTATCACTAACTCATATGTTAATTATGCTCTCTACAATTAAGAAGCGGTATTGTATATTGCTGATATGGGTATAACCTGAACTGAGTGCTGCTAGTTAATATTAAACTATTATCATGGCTCTTACTATAGTTGACTAAACTATTTTAACGAATCGCATGTTTCTTGCCATGAGCGTCGGAAAAAGAATTTGAGTATACTTTAAGTTATGTTCATGACAATATTTAAAATAAAAATGTCATGTACTTAACGATGATATTTTCTACATAAATATTAACTACTTATAGTAGAAATAAAATTGATTTTAGAAGCCTACATATTTTCAAATTTAAGCACACGTTTTCATACGCCACTGAAAGTCGTCTCAATTAGTGAAACTGTAAAGGTTTAACCGCGCCATAACACCTGAAGATCGAGCGCCATTTTGACATAAACACGTGATCATAATTGAATTATATATACGCATTAATCCGTATAACACTAATAATAGTATTTAATTAATAGTCAATCTATATACCATAACGGAAGTAACACGTTAATATATATGTAAATACGATATCAACAATAGATTGGCTCAAGAGATTATCCCGGGGTTGTACGTCTGACAAAACATTTCATTCGCATGGTATCACAAGATTCCATGAGGGTGATGCTGATTCAATCATTCAATCAACCGTTCATGTGTGGGTACCAAGTGTAACGAGGATATGGTATACGTGACATATAATTATATTTCTCTAAACCACTGAGTTGGCAATCGGGTGTAAACCCCGCTCGTAGATTGCCTGACTTGCCAGCTTAACCATGTCCAGATATAATGATTAAAGCGTTGTGTATGGATGTCGCCGTCCAAAGTATGATCAGTTTATACTAATACTAGCTTTTGCCCGCGGCTTCGCTCGCGTTAATTTAGAATTTGACAATCAATTCGGGTTGTATTATGCTTGGAATAATATATAATAATATAATTAATTCAATCATGATTCGAAAGACACGTGGCGCCATCTATTATCGTAAGAATGTTATTGTTGTTTTCCTCGGGAACAGTAATTTTTTCGGGATGAAAGGTAGCCCATGTCCTTTTCTGTACACCTGACAACGTATATGCAAAATTTCAGGATAATCGGTTCAGTGATTTAATAAACAAACAAACAAACAAACTCATTTTCGCTTTTATAATATTAGTTAGGATTTTAAATGCGAATGTGAGTTTGTTTGTTACGCTTTTACGTCTTAACTACTCGATCAATCATCATGACATTTAGCATACACATTGTCAGAGGTACAGAAAAGGACATAGGGTACATTTTATCCAGAAAACAGTACTGTTACTTTCTTGTACCCTATGGATAGAAAAGTGTCAAAACCTACATTTACGCGAGCGAAGCCAGTGGCAACATCTATTATACCAATAACAATCAACTACAAACTTAAGATTCTTTATACGGCAATGGTTCTGCGTCTGCTGCAGTGAATGCTTACGTAGATGTCTCATTCTAATTAAGGTTAACATCATCAAAGTTTAGTTCTTCGATATGAGTCTCTAGTAGTTTAAGTTAAGAGTAGAAACGGCTATGCCATCACTCCGAATAATATAAAAAAGTATCTATTAGTTTACTGAATAAGCTTGCACGGTAAATTTCACTTACTTAACATAATGCCCGTTTATCTAAAAGAGCAGCACAAATATACATGTCGGAGCGTCAAGAAAATAATCATTGGATTGCAATTCATTTCTGTAATTAGAGTTGAATAAAGCGCCATCTATTGGTTTCTTTCGGAACATCAAGCGTAAGCTTGAGTGAGGTCGCCATAGAGCCAATGTGTCAGTTGGAGTGACAGTTGTAACTGTCAGTGTCATATTGACATTATATAAGCGCTGGAGACTCGTGCGCGGACACATTCAGTGGACCAACTCGCTGCGTTACGGATCAAATCAAAGATAATCACAGTCAACCTTTATTGTTTTATGTCTCTTGTATTTGCCACGCCTATATTTTGTTGCTTCATCACGTCAAAAGCAAGTTGCCGTCGTACTCTCCGACATACATAAATGACGATGTACAAAACTAATGCAGAAAACCGGCATAATATGAATAGCACAGTTATTGCATTTCGCTTGATGCGTTTCTACCGATCCAAAGGCTTTCCTTTTAACCTGTGTTTAATTATTTTATTCGGCTACTCACGATTGATGTTCTTTGTATTGCAAGTCGAAGATAGGCTACGGTAACATGTCAAGTACACAATTCTTCAAGTGCTTACAATTCTTAATGTGTAGGTACTAAGTATGACATGCAATATTCATGTAAATAAAAATATTGGTTAAAGTCTGTATATACAATATAGCTTGATATAATACAGCTGTGTGCAAAAGACGCTTCTCACATTATAGCATTGCAACACAATCAGCCGTAATAAATATAACGCATCTGTGTGGGAGCTTTAATAGTAAAACAAAGGCTTTGTTTACAAACTGTATCAGATACGTCATAGTAAGCGTACTGCTACGACTGCGTAGTAATCGTAGCAGTAAGTTCCGCTACGCCGTAACCGTTACGTATACCTTAAAGTTAACTGTGAGGTTTACTGTAATATCATTTAAGTTGTGTTCCCGGAGAACATCGCCCCTTCACTTTCAGAGGGTGTCATAAGAGATGAATAATGGTTTGTATAAGAAGGTTAGACAGATTTAGAAGTACCTACTTGTTATAACTATTAAGGTTCGTTACTTAAGAGAGTTATGATGTGTCATGTAAACATACAAAATTTTGACATATTTTGGGACTGTTTGGGTTTCTAAATCGCTTTAAGACATTACATTGTAATTGGGTACCAGAGTTTATCGTAAATACTAAATATCGTGTTTGTGACGCTGTTAATGTATTTTTGTGCTGAATTAAGAAAATAAATCTTATTATTATTACTGCGATAATAGAGTACGCATGTTTAAAATAGTACATCATACATTTATTGTTCTCATACCTGGCTTTTTATTAAATATCTTATGAACTTAAACTAGACAAAATGTCATGAAAAACACTTCAGCGGTTTTGTTTAAAATTTGATGTGAATCTTCAACAAGTATTAACACTTTATTTCTTATTCAGATAGTAACCAAACACAAGGCGACAACTTAAAGATAACATATCATCCAGCATTAACGTTAGGACAAGTGCGTCTTATTTGTCGCGTGGTGAGTGCACCGCTTTAGCAAACATTAAACCCTACAGGAACTTTAATATCCTCCCTATTGTTTTGTTAGGCGCGCCGTTCTTATGGCGACCCAGTTCAGAGCAAGGATTGCGTAGAGACGTTTTCATTGTTATATTTGCCGCCATATTTGAGAATCGAAAGATAATATTTTGTACGGAGTTTATTTTTCGTGGTTTACTGTTTTCGCTTTTTTATTAGTGATGTTTTAATATTTTTGTTCCACGTAAAACACAATGGTTTAAATGATTATCCCACTACTGTCATTCAATAAGTTTGGTACACTTAAAGTAAATATTTAAGAGCGCAACTGAAATAAATCACAACTAATAATCTAAATGTTGAAATGGATTTGTTTCATTCTTTTTTCATAAGCAAATTAAGCAATGATACTAAACTAAGAAAACTAGTGTAACCGTAGGATACATAATTTAAATGAACTTCAATTTAGTAGATTCTCTATCTATAATATCAAGTTGTTATTCTCTTGCAAAAAAATACTAATCCCTGAATGATATGAATACATTCCGATCAATCACTCGAAACCAACAACTCACTGATCGAAAAAGTATTAAAACTGATGATTACCTGTTGAAATAACTGATGGTTTAACGCGCGATCGCGATTCAAATCTACGATAGCGCATTTAAAAACATAAAACTGAACTGAATCCGTACATTCACAACACTAGTTCAACAGGGCTGTGTTAAAATATAGCGAGTACGATTTACAGCATCACATGATCGAATATTTTCCCTTGATATTTACAAACGAACTTTTTTGTATATCGGCGTATCTTCTTTTTCCATTTGAAAAGCGAATGAAAGTTGCATTTGAACCACGGATTGATAGACAGGCTTATATTTCAATGATAAAAAAATCAAAGCTTGTTTGTTTACTTTTAATTATATATGTACATACGTTAAATTATTGTGTGCACGTGTTTTATAAAAGAGTGTTAGTTGCATAAGTTTGAACATATTTATTTTTAAAGACAATATACTTTTTTAAAGTGCATACATTTGGCTCGCTTTGGCTTGTAGCTATTGTATTTGCGTGCTACAAACTTTAAACATTCTGCTCGTTTTATAGATTTATTGCAAGTTTCCATTTTGTAAATAAAATCAATGTCTGTCACAAAAAAATCATAAATAAAGTTTATTCAAATTATGTATTAGTACATATTAGTACCTGAGATCGAGCTCATCACTACTAAATCTTATATTGCCGCTGGTTTAAAATTATATATAATAATAAGTTTATTTATTAACATAATAATAATAATAAATATGTCTTGCACATAACACCAAAAATAAATTACAATTTATTAATAAAACCGACTTCAAAAGCACATAAATCAAAAGCCTCATTTTCCAGCAATTCTTTTGACATTCGCAACCGCAAGGAGCACGAGTGACATTAGAAAAGTATAATTTATTTTCGCGAGACTTCTCAAACGCAGATAGTTCAATATGTCGATAACGTGCTTGCTTTCTAAATATTAAAAAGTTAAACAAACGCAAGTTGGTTACAAATAGTCAATCGTTTATGTTATAAAAAAGGTCTGTACTTGACATATAAATAAAGAAGAAACCTTATATCAATGTAAATACACTTACATACATTCGATATTCATAAGCTATTATTACCTAGCGTGGCTTTGTGTTGTAAGCGTATTTTATACATTCTCTCATATTTGACATACGGATAATCAAAAACGCACATAGGAATATCATATGTAAGTTTGTGCGAATTTGACTATTGGATTGAAGACCACTGTCAAAAAGTCTTTAGTTCTTTGTGATCCTGTGTTAAGTAGAGATGCTAGAACATTAGACTATGGAGATGCAATTCTAGCTAAAAGACAGGCGGCTAGTGTCATTTTAACCTAGCGATAACAGCAAACTATATTCTTTTAGGATGGGTAATGCGTGGAACGCAAGCTATTTTTACAAGTGCCTATTAGGTATGGTGATAATCTACCCCAGGGAGATTGAGTCTTTATCACATTCTTTGCATAGTTGAAGTCGAGGTTTGAGCGGGAATAATAAATACTTATATACGTATCTGCTTTCTCAGGGATATTTTGCTCGTGCTTAATTTATGGACGTCATTCAAATTGACAGCCGATTTCGGCTGAAGCATCGACGGGAACATCGGTTACCTAATTAATAATTTATGTTACGTAATTAGCTATATGATGGACGTTTGCCGTCATATCGTCATCATCGTCTATTCTCAGAGATAAATATTATTGAAGCTCATTCAAACTGTAATACCGATTCAAATAAATTAGTTTTTATATTTGGAGATGTTTATCTACAAATGTTGGATATTAATTTATACTCACAAAATATAATGAATTCAGTGGTTTAATACTATATCGACAAATTGTGTGCATCACATGTTCAAGATGTGGTTAAAATATACATAGAGTCACGTTTGTTTATCGTCAAAGGGCAGAGGTGTATTACTCTAAAATTTTACAGCTATGATTTAGGTAGGTAATAGACTTGCCCTCGATAACTCAAAGCGCAAATCTTTTGTTGTTTACCGGGCACATTTCCAGACTGTGTGCGACTTCTTTAGAATTCGTAAGCGATATAGCTCTATAACACATATATTTGATTTTAATCGAATTCAGATCTCGTAATTGGTCATAAGCGTAAGTAAATGACTATCACAGAGTATCCTTTAGACTATAAGTCGTTCATGAATGCTGGAAATCGAACTACCGACTTCTTGCAAGTCCATCGGGCAGTAGCCAATGCTAAAAATTTAAGTATTTTGAATCTAAATATATTAGCATTCAACTAAAGTTAAAAAGTATAACATCGAATTTCTCTAGTAGATAGTGTAGGACGCGCTCTTGGCCTGTGATGACCTACTAACGTTCGCTGTTGAACTTGACCCCTCAGAGCTGGTAACAAAGTTGAACTGTTTATCAAATGCTAAACACGCAAGAAACATTATTTTGATTCAGAACAGCAACACACATTCGTTCGTGCGCACATTCTATTTGAACGAACCTGAAAATCTAATATTGCCTTTGAAATTACGCCTTAAATTTTTGTATTCTGAATCGAAAACTCATTTATTCTTTACAAAATGACACTTTGAATGTTAGGGATTTATGTTTTATATAATTACTTCAATGAAGTTACATTTTGTAGTTGCTAATTTTAAGGAGAACAAAGGAATACCCAGTTCTATGTTGCTGCGTTAAGAACAAGTCAAACTAAGGCAACAAACACGCTATCTCATTTAAAATGTTTAGCAAGAACAACAAAGACAACTCGCTAGCGACTCTGGTATACGTATGTATATAGATAATATAGAATGAGAGGGTTGCACCTCCCAATTTAACAGGCAACCTTTGCTCTGCAAAGGGGTAGTAACTGGATAATTATAATTAATTATTTTTACCAAGCTGCCGTCAGTCACCCCACCGAACTTAAACAGACATACATTACCATTATTCTGTTTGTTTAAGTTCGCAGTTTTATTTAAGCAGATTATCGTCATTATATGGTAGATTTTGTATAAAATAATTTTAATAATATTATGCTACAAAATAATTAAGTAATGTGTACCATCATAATATACATCGGAGCATATAAACACGACTCTTATGACTGATGATTAACTAGCTCATTTAGCCCACGCAAGTAGCCTCCGTATGTAACCGGCGCTAGCTACTTGTATCTTTACCATACTGCTGCTTTAGAGGCTACCATCAAATTTTATTAAATGCTTGAGTATGTTCAGTAGTAATTCATAGAGAAATGGTTGCAGCACCTTACAGTCATGATTTGTAAACAAAATTTAATTGTAAACTTGGCGATTAAAATGAGTAGCCATGAGTTTCTTGCCCGTTCTTCTCATGAGCCCTACACCCTTGCTTTGCTGAACGTGGCAGTAAATGTAAATTCACAGAAGAAATTTAGTGTAACTTTGACATTTATAAGTGTTCATTGAAATTAAACTACTATATATCATTCAAATAGTCAAACCCAAGAAGAAGCAAACCACAGCTAGACTTCATGATAATTTGAGCTCATTCTGCGTAAATAGAAACACCCATGATTAAATTATGTTCGGGTACTTTAAAATAACTACACTGGAACATTGAGACAACTGCCATCTTAGTCTCCCCGTGACCATGGCTGCTGAAAAGCAACCGAAACGTTGGGGAAAGTGTAAACACAAATATAAATAGTATAATAGTATAGTAATAATATAAATAGTTTTAATAGTTTCAATAATTTAATTAGCTTAAGAATTAGTAAAGTTTAATAGTAATAGTAGTGTAACAGTTTTCAAAAATTTTGTAATAAAGTGTCAAATAAACAACGCGATAAAATCCGTATATAGTAGTTTAATTTCAATGAATAACATTCGCGTAAACAGAAGACAATACTATTTATAAGTGTTATCTTGTAACCTAACTTGAATAAATTTATTTTTAATTTTGATTTGATTTGATTTGTCAGTGTTTTTTAATGATTCAAAAACGTGGTCAAGGTAAAGGCGTCATTTTCTTATATTTTCTACTAAACAAACATTAGTGATTCGTACTAACTAAAAAAAAACTAAGTACGTTGTAGTCATGATATAAATTACAATTACCTCTAGAATTACATACATTAATATCAGTATATTGTATATCATCATTATGGGATGTGCTGCGCGCCTACGACGTAGCTAAGCAACACGGCTTAACTGAACTAGAATATATACGTAATTGCGTAGCCGTGTAGCTTGAATGTAGAACCTTGCTACGACTGTAATTAGTACGATAAAATATTACGTACGATTATTGATTACTAAGATAACTTTGTCTTCTGTTTACGCGAATGTTATTCATTGAAATTAAACTACTATATACGGATTTTATCGCGTTGTTTATTTGACACTTTATTACAAAATTTTGAAAACTGTTACACTACTATTACTACTAAACTTTACTAATTTTTAAGCTAATTAAATTATTGAAACTATTAAAACTATTACTATACTATTATACTATTTATATTTGTGTTTACACTTTCCCCGACGTTTCGGGATTCGTTTCAACATTTTGTAATAAAGTGTCAAATAAACAAAGCGATAAAATCCGTATATAGTAGTTTAATTTCAATAAGATAACTTCTTTCATGATTTCAGCCGAAAGGCGTCCACTGCTTAATGTAGGTCTACCCCAAGGTTTTGCACATAAACCGATCACATATTTAGTTTGATTGATAATTTCTTTAGTTTCGATTAAATCATAGTAGAAGCTCTGTATTAAACTGTGCCATTGACTGTCTGAGATCTATCATGTAGGTTTCCTCTCGATGTTTTCCGTCACTGTTATGATTTTAATAAGTAATCAAAAATAATAAATAGATGCAAAATTATAGTCGTGTAGAATGGCCCACGTAATAGGCAACGGGTATCGAGTTCTGACCTATATACATAAACGCACCTTATAAGTAATTACACGCCTACATGTCACCTGTTATATTTTTTAATATAGTGCGGGTGGATTCTGCTTATAGCAGGTGTTGTCTTTTTATACAGAAACGTAATATACTGACTATGTAAGCAATACATAATTTGTCGATGTTATCCGAAACTGTAGAAGCTGGCGTATCGCCGTACCGCGATCGTATCGAGCGATTATTTTCAAAGGTTACTCAATAATTGTGCTCGCTGTGACTCCTACACACCTGAATGATAATACGTTATCTGTCCTCGGGTCTGTTTGTTTTGCCGCGTGTTTAACGTCCTTTGTTTGTTTAGACATAATAGAAAATACGAAAATTTTACACCCCGCGGATTTATTACAATGTAAATTTATCCAAAGTGAATCTCTTTCAGTCAACATTTGTGTTACAAAAATAAATGTTGCTTTTTTCGTTGTTTGTTCGTTGGTTTTAGAAACGCTGGTATCAATTTTTGTTGCGAAATTTTTGACAATATGTTGTTAAAGTTTTTGTATGTTGTTTTATACATACATCGAGGGTGAGGGCGTTTGCGGTGTATTTTGCGGTTCTGAATCGCGCAAACTGTTATAAGATTTTCTTTTAAGGTAGTTCTCAGAAAAAGCTGCACGAGTGGCTTAGTGGCTTAATTGGTCGCGTCGTCATTGGTACTACGCCGATTTTTGTGGGTTTGATCATCACCAGGGAAAAAAAATGTGTGATCCACTTATCAATCAATCAATCATATCATTTATTTCGGGCTGCATAGGCCCATAGATACCTTAACCTAAATTTACATATATACATATTATAGTCATTTCGAGTTTGTTTGTTATTTGTGTCCGAAGTACTAATGTTTGTTGAGTCCCTTGCGTGATAAGTATTGTTCATAGAGATTAGGCTATTTAAATGAAAAATTGCAGGATATTCAGAAATGTGCCTGTAAAACGGCAAACGGCTCACCTCCTATTACGTAATATCTATACTTACACAAAACTACTTACCAAAAAACTTACCAAAAAGTTTGGGTCATCTTATCTCTGCCGAACGACCAAGGCATGGAATTCTCTGCCAAGGCACGTGTTTCCTTCTTCCTTCAATCCTGGGTTCTTTAAGCGGGGCGTGAAAAAGCATCTTCTCAGGCCGTCAAAGTAGAGACCTCAACATCGCCTCGGCTACTGTGGGTGCGATGTGGCCACTGCTCTTAGACCACACGACTGCTTAACATCAGGTGGAGTGTGGTCATTTCGACGAGCAAAATAAAATAAAAAAAAAAAAAAAAACTGTCGAAATACATGAACAATACAACTCTGGCTTCCCCCCGAATAAATAACATATTAATTTCTGTATATAACATATTAAAAGATAATAACACCAACGTAACATCAAAAGCAAATAACATAAAATAATGATTACTGCCAGTAGCACACACATCGGCCGACACAAAAGCCACGGCATGTCATAATTAGACGTTAACATGGTTCCGTACGATATTGACAGATACATAAATTGATACGTTGATAATTTCGTGTTAATTATACCCCGACGGTCGTACATTAGTGAGTCGATAATGAATAGGCACATCATGTGTTATCATCTCGATGTTCTTGGGGAAACGAACTATTATTAGAAATAGGGGAGCAGTAAATAGTTATTGCCGCGTAATTGTGCCATCTACATTCTTATAAATATGTGTCACTCTTGTGCTCAATTAATGTTACGGGATGAGAAATTGTTTTCGGCTTTAATTATTTTTTGTGAAGCATTTTTTTATGAAGTTATCGCAAATACTGCGTTTAGCTTGGCAAGTGTAATATTTGGGATAGGTGACTGTTTCGTCTTAAATTATTTTCATGAGTCATTTCTATAAGGTTTACGTAAATACTGCCTATAATTTTGAAAATTTTGGATGAGTCGTATAGTCGTCTTAAATATTTTATATAACGTATTTTTATGTAGGTATTGCAAATACTGTGTTGAACTGTCTTTGTAAGTAAATGATTCGGGATGAGTGATTGTTTTCGTCTTTAATTATTTTCATAACGTCTTTTTTATTAAGTTAATGCAAACACTGCGTTTAACTTGATATCTAAATAATTCGGGATGAATTACTGTTTTCGTGTTAAATATTTTAAAGTATTTTTGTGCAAATACTGCGTTTTGATTCGGTGAGTTCGGTTAAAGCTGCCTGTTACATCGTTTACTACTTTTTAATATCAGAAGGCCATGAAATTAAGTAAGTGCACAATTGAGAATAAAATGAGCAACGAAAGGCTCGTAAGATTGGGTAGATTTAGGCTGTTCAGGTAACGGAAACGTTTTGTAACCCGAAGAGTATGGTAATAAGGCACATTACCGTCTCGCTTGAGACACTGCAAAAATTGAGCATATACAGAAAATACTCTCCGTTGCGGGCTTGAAGCTTGAGCTGTAGACGAGGTGCAACTAAAACTCACGTACCTAAAATTTTATGAACTTTATTTCATCTTAACTACCAGTGATTTTTATTTTGCCTAATGTGTCTGAAGTAAGATTTTATAAGATACGTGATAAGAGCTGTTGATACTGGAATATTCTTTGCAGTTTTTACAGTTTGTAGCTAAGGGTTCCACTTAAAATTTTTGAATTTTATCTATTGAGACTCAGACAGAACAGTTTTCTATTCTTTTATCGAATAAAGACAACTTCCGCTCTAGGAATAACATCTGTATCGCGGCGGACTTTACTTACATTCAAACAATGGACACAAGGGACACCCAGGCTTGGAACAAACATTTGTGGATTACACAAATTTTTGTGTGAGCCGTTCAACCTCACAACACTTGGCGTGGTGACAGTGGCGAGGTAATGACTTAAGCCACTACGCCATCCATGTACGGTGTATAGCATCATCGGCGTGAATGACGTTTCAGGCGAAAATATTCATCTGTTTAAAATAAATAATAGTTTAAAAACTAAAAAACACGCTTTATTAAAAAAGTAGAAAATAATTTAATAATTTTAATGTAAAAAGCGTGGGGTAGGTGTTATCAAAATATCTTAGAAAGCACCCCACGCTTTTTAAGATTAAAATTATTAAATTATTTTCTACTTTTTTTAATAAAGCGTGTTTTTTAGTTTTTTGAACTATTATTTATTTTAATTTTTTTAAACTATATTTTTTTCTAAATTATTGTATTGTCATCGGTCCTCGATAAGTGTGCAAACTTTCAAATCAATCCATCGGTTTGAAAGGGGTGAATGTCACGTTCAAAGATTCCGTTACATAGATTCATAGATACATACCAAGCTAATAAAAGCGTGTTAAAAAGACAATCTCTGATCCATATAGACAAGCCCAGATATATCCACATTCAAACAGCAGACACAAATAACATCCAGCCTCGGAATTAGCATACATACATACATACATAGATTCACGCCTGTTTCCCAGAGGGGTAGGCAGAGACTACGGATTTCCATTTGCTACGATTCTGACACACTTCTCTGGCTTCATTCACTTTCATCACATTCCTCATACACGCCCGTCGGTTCAAGGAGCTCTTAACCTGGCCTTTGTCCAGAACGCCTCCGATCTGATCGAGAAACGTTCGCCTAGGTTTTCCTCTTTTGACTGTTCCATTCACACTAGCCTTATAAACTTTCTTAGTCAGTCTTTCCTCGTCCATTCTTTCTACATGTCCAAACCAGCTTAACATACCCTTTTCTATTCTTGTAACTATATCCACTTTCATGCCGCATCTCTCTCTAATCACACTATTTCTTATTCTATCTTTCAGAGTCACACCACATATGCTTCTCAACGCTCTCATTTCTACAGCATTTATTCTGCTCTCATGCTTCTTTTGCCATACCCAACTTTCACTTCCATACATAAGTGTGGGCACTAATAGTCCTCTATGAACAGCCAAACGTGCCTTTTCGGATACATTTCGACTATTCATAAAAGCACGTAGAGCTCCATTCACTTTGTTGCCAGCAATAGTTCTCCTTTCAATATCTCCGTCTTGTTTACCATCCCTTGTAAACAAAGTACCCAAATATACAAGCTCTTTCACTTGCTCCACTTTTTCTCCATCAATCATAATATTACACATCGTCACGCACTCTTCCTTTTCAAATACCATTACTTTCGTCTTGCTTACATTTATTTTCATTCCTTTACTCTCAAAATCACCATGCATAA
Source organism: Catocala sponsa (assembly GCA_963564715.1). Classification (NCBI taxonomy): domain Eukaryota; kingdom Metazoa; phylum Arthropoda; class Insecta; order Lepidoptera; family Erebidae; genus Catocala; species Catocala sponsa. The sequence goes on along the minus strand of OY751345.1, from coordinate 8,263,752 downwards.
TAGTTACCATCGCCTGCAACTCTTCTGCTGATGACGCAAGTATTACTTGGTCATCGGCATAAAGAAGACATTTGACAAGTAACTCATTCATTCTTAATCCCCATTCACAATATTTTAAATCTTTCAAACAATTGAATTATCATGTGTAATTATTATGGATTATACAAATATTTTCCGAGCAGGGATTCAAACCCTTGGCGTAGTAGCGGTGGTGAGGCAACCACTTGCACTGCTATGCTATACGTGCAGTAAATTAACTGTCTACATAGCCGAAGTCGTGGGCAAAACCTAGCAAATATAAATGCACCAATATATTACCCAACTAATAAATTATTGGGTAAAGCATAAGTTGTCATCATAAATTAGCACAAAATTTGCTGTGAAATAAATTAACATAAGCATACGAATTAAAATAATCATTCGACGTTAAGTATTTAAGAGCGGTGTATTTCTGTATCTTAATTGGGTTTCTAATCTAGACTCTAGAAGTCTAGACGATCATCTGAGTCTAAATCAATGAGAAAATTTACTGTACGGATGGCGTATTGGTTTAAGTGGTACTGTCGGTTCGAATCCCACACGCAACAAAAATTTGTCTGTTTCACAAATGATTGTTCGGATGTTCTTTGTGTCCGTTTTTTGAATGTAGAGACCTCCGCGATACATGCGCGAATGATTTCTAAAGCAGGAAAGACATTTTAAAAAATAAAGAAAATAAATAATTAACTTATACAATACATTTTAGCGCCAAGTACCGTCAGGTAATTAGGTCTATAATATCTGACTAATATTATAAATCTTGTTAAAATGTTTGTTTGTTATTCAATGACGCGTAAACCATTGCACGGATTTGGATGCACCTTAGAACATAGATAGTCCAGGTCTAGTATAAACACACAGGATAATTCTTATCTCAGTATGCAAACTCGTGGAATTAATGCCAGTGAAGCCGCGGTTACAAGGCAGTTGTATATTTAGGACTAACTTTTGAGAATTTAACTGTAATATATGTGAATTACATGTTTTAGCTTTTATATAATTCTCTTCTCAATTTGCATTCTACATAATATCTGTAGAAGTATGTATGTTTTGTTTATGGTAAATAATTTGCTATTTCGTAATGTTCATACCTGAATTTCTCTATTAAATCAGTATATATATTATATCATAGTATTAAAAAGTCAGCGAAATAATATTTTGAAAAAATACTATACTAGATTTTCCTCGCGGTGCTCGCTTAAATATAGGTAAGGTTCGGTTAATACCGATACTTTTTTTTGATGAAAGGTACCCCATCTCCTTTTCTGTTCCTCTGGCAAAGTGTATGCGTAATTTCATGTTGATCGGGCGGAACAAACAAACAATCTTACATTCGCATTTATAATATTAGTTAGGAATAAGATGCAAAATTACTTTGACTATCCTAAAAATATAAATCTTTATCAAATTGACAGGTACCCTATAGCAGCCATGATCAGTTAGACTAGAATACATTCCTTAAATTAAAATCTATTTTGTTTAAATTTTAAAATTTGTTATATACTAGCTTTTGCCCGCGACTTCGCTCGCGCTAATTTAGAATTTGACAATCAATTCGGGTTGTACTCTGCTTGTAATAATATAATTCAATCATGATTCAAAATACACGTGGCGCCATCTATTATCATAAGAACGTTATTATTGTTTTCCTCATGAACAGTAATTTTTTTCGGGATGAAAGGTAGCCTATGTCCGATTCTGTACACCTGATAACGTATATGCAAAATTTCAGGATGATCGGTTCAGTCGTTTAGGCGTGAAAAGGTAACAAACAAACAAACTCACTTTCGCTTTTATAATATTAGTTAGGATTTAAAATTTGAAAGTAAAACAAAGCAAAGCTAGTCAAGTTTTGTAAGATCATAACTTACAAAATAATGCTCCTAACAAAATATAGCGGTCACGTCTAGTATAAACTACAAGTATGACGTGGATATATCGAGGTGCCAAGCTCTCTACAATAACTGACATTCTATTATATGAATATATTCAAAGCACTTTGAGGCTATATAACTTGGCTGGACTTATTATATATGATGTATTTAGATCGACCGATGGCAGCTGTCAGTTTGGGTGAAAATACGACTAACTTAGGACTTGTTCACATTTAGTGAGGGCTACAAATACAGTTTACATGTTTTTATCATCTAAAACAATATATATCTCAATATTCCTGTTTTATTCCCACGGGCAAAATTATGAAGGCTAAATATTTCATGTTATTTATAGTATAAAATATATAAATAATAATATCAGCCCTGTACTATACTGTCCCACTGCTGGGCAGGAGGCTCTTCTCAATATAAGAAGGGTTAGGCTATAGTCCACCATGCTGGCCCAGTACGGGTTGGTAGACTTCACATATTTTCGAGAACATTATGGAGAACTCTCAGAAATGCAGGTTTCCTCATAATGTTTTCCTTCACCGATAAAGCGAGCGATAATTAACTATTCAATACGCACATAACTTCAAAAAGTCAGAGATGCGCCTTGGGATCGATCTCAAGACATCTGCGTGGCAGTCCAACGGTTTCCCACTTGGCTATCGTTGCTTGATATTTATAGTAATAAGGGTTTAAATATGAAGTTACCGCTTTGTATGAAGAAAATCGGCAACGTTGTGATTTTTATACCAACTATTTCATCAATATTTTTTGAAAGACCAATTTGAATTACATATTTTTTTCACGTATATTTGCTTGTATTTAGGTTTCTAGGGCTTGTATTAAATTAACAAAAACATCAACCATCATATTGTAATTATGGAGAATTGAAACAACGCATACGGGCAGACATTAAGCAATATAACTTTAATACAAATTGTATAATAACAGGTTATTGATATTTATTATTAATAATACATAGTAGGTATTAGTAGGTAACATATATAGCCTATTTTCGACATTTAAATTGATTTTTAAAATAACCGTTGCATTTCGTCCGGAAACTGTGAAGTCAAATGTACGTAGGTCATAAACGGCAATTTCATAGTAAAAGACCTAATAATAATTATATTATTATTTATAATATTATTATACTTAATTATTTTATGTACTTATATATTATTCTAAAAAAGTTATATATTTTATGTTAGGTGAACAATAATATGGAAATTTATTTTTCTATAATTATTTATTTATTTGTTTATAATTTTTATATCTATTCACACTTTACATTTATTACCGTAATTGCTATTTCAGTTAAAGCTCCAAATGCTCTAAAACAGTAGCTAAAACGTTGCTTAAGGTGCTTACTTATAAAACAAACTAACTATTTTATACTTACTTTATTACGTGCACTTACTATTTAAACTAATTGTGTATTAAGGTTTTAAGTAGTTTACATTTTAATATTTGACCAAAAAAGATATTAAGTTATAATCCATAAACGACCGCTACGTACGCCATGAAAATGTAATACATTTTTGCCCGTGAATAAATGTCCGTTACATACCATTGCTAACAGACTAGAACGCGGAATAAACAACCAAATAAACACTCGTATATCTACCAACACAAACCACAGTCGTGGTAAGATAAGCAGCTGATACTTTCTAGTTATATTTTCTTTAGCCACGAGGCCAAAATCACAATGGTATCTTTACCTTAACATAAGAAGAAAGAAAGTTCCCGGTGGCGTATCGTTTAATCTTGCTGTCGGTGGGATCGTTGCTTAGCGATTAAACACGTCTCTGCGAGATCGATCGTCCGACCTCTGTTTACTTTCATACGTTTGTGGATTTATAAAGTATTTTATTTTCTAATGTATATTAACTAGTTGGTCCTTGTGTTTAACCAATGTTTATGATTACTAATCCGCTTTTGAGGCTCGAACCATGATGTTATATCCTATTTACGATATAGTACCTATTGTTAAAAGCATTTTCCTATAGGTCTAGCAGTTCCAAAAATGTATGTGTTCAAACAAACACATAAAACAATCTCTTCACTTTAATATTAGTATAATACAATTTATATACAAAACGTTTCATTCACAAACAGCTCAGTTTATCCTAATGTAAACATAACATACCTTTCAAACTATTATATTCGAAGTAAAATGGAACGTATTCTATATTGTGACCATCAATCGGAATTCCGATTGATGGTCACTTCAGTTGTCACGGTGTTTAATATGATTATCACTAAAAGGCTACCATCGGCCCTCGGTCCACATAGCTGAATAAATATAATCCCAAGTTTTAAACTATAGCAACATATACCTATGTCCTGTCGGTGTACCAAGATTTATTGAAATTTGTTCAACGTCTTACGCGAGATTGTAATTGTGTAATAAACATCTTTACGAAATTTCACATTTGTAATTTTAGCAGGATTGTCTTTAAGTTATCCATGCAACGCAACCCTTCACAAATATTGAAATGAGATTTTAAATCTCTGTATCTGATGTCACAATGGGTACTCATAGATCACATACCCCCTACATCTAACACGTCGTCGCTTTGCAAGCTGGTGAATCGGCAAAATTTCCAATACATCAAATGTGCTTTCTGAGTTTTCAAAGCTTTCAAGGAGCCTTTTACTAGCGGCACCTATCGGCACACACGGCTTAAAGTATCTTTTAAAGCTTACTATTCTTTGAGTTTGTCCAAATAACTCTGAATACGTGGTACATCGCCAATAGCTTTTGTCAAGATATTGTTTTCGTCTAATAGCGAGGAGTCTTACGGTCCGTTGCATTCAGTCACACCTGGATATCTTTCAAGGAGAAGACCAAGAACGTATAACACTGACATTCTACCACATACGTTTTAAGACCTCACCTAATATAAACTTAAAATTATAACTATTGTTATAAGTGCGAATGTGAGCATGGTTGTTAGTTACGCTTTCACGCCTTAACTAATCGATCGATGATCATGAAATTTTGCATAAACGTTGTCAGGGGTACAAAAAAGGCATAGGGTACCTTTCATCTAGAAAAAGTACTGTTCATGACAGTTAAAATCATTGATAAAATCTACATTTACGCGAGCGAAGCCACTAGCAAAGAACTAGTTATTATACATATAAGAGCCTGTTACCATCTATCGGTAATATTTATTAGACTCAGAGCTGTTACTGCAAACTTTCTAACAGAAAAACCAAACGCTTTGCTCAACCCATAAATTAACTGCAAAGTTATGTCGCGTGACCAATGAGCACTCTCTCATATTTGATATTTATAATAATCATTGCATTTCTGCCAGATTTTACTTTTTATAATATAATTATTACTATTTCATAACATATTTATACTGTTATACATGACAATGAGCGGTAAGAAAAAAGAACTAATGAGTTTAAATAATTACACAAATTGCCTAAACTCATAACCTTTTCGATTTTCTAGTCGGGTAAAAATACAGGCGGCTTATCCAGCCAGCCCGACGAGGGTCGCCTGTCCGACTCCATCTCTCTTTTATCTTATTCTGATAAGGTTGATAAGGCATTTTTATGTCGTTTCCTTGTTTCGTTTCACAATGATTGGATTTGTACATTTTTGTTATTCTTATTCTTGATTCTTTGTACTTATATATACGTTAAAATATAAAACAATTTAATTTAAATAATTACGACAAATCTATACTAATATTATAAAGCTGAAGAGTTTGTTTGTTTGGTTGAACGCGCTAATCTGAGGAACTACTGGTTGGAATTGAAAAATTATATTAGTGTTGCGTAGCCTATTTATCGAGGAAGCCTATAGGCTACATAATATCACGCTAGGACCCACGGGGTGGCGCAGTAACTATAAGCGCGGGTGAAACCGCGGGTGCATCTAGTATTTTTTTTAATGTTTTTTTATTGCCATTGGTGGTAGACGAGCAAGTGGCCCACCTGATGGAAAGTGGTAGCCGCTGGTCATGGACTTCAGCAATGTCAGGACACAGCAAAGCCGCTGCGTATGTCATATACATACTTACATTTTAATCTGTCAAGTCTTAAAATACTAGACATAATTAAAAATGCATTGTGGCTGGCTACCGGCGTGCCGCTGTGTCTCAATAGGTTAAATGCAAATATTATTTTATTATACAAAATGATTTTAATATCGGTATGGTAACAATTTCTTGACATATACACTAAATTAATCTAATCTGATGTACGATAATTAGATATGATAAAATCTGTTTTTACTGTTAGGAACAATATTAAGTGGCAATAATAAATTTATTAATATTCAACGAATAATCAATTTATTATGCCGTATTAGGCGTGCCACAACTTTCGACAAAGCTTTTTTATTTTTATTTATTTATTGGTTTACCAGCAGTTATTACACTAAAACATTAATAACATACAGAACATAGTATTATGCTTAATCTAAGTGCATAACTTATGTAGGTAAACACCACAAGCATAATTATAATTTAGAAAATAACTATTGACAAAAGTTATCCAAATATTGGGGAAACAAAACTTAAATGTCCAAATTCAATATTGTAATAAAAGTTTACACCCTGGCTCGATAGATGGCGTTGTACCGTGTGTCTAGATCGCGATATGGTTTCGTTCCACGCCAGGATATATAAGCTCGAAAAAAAATATTTTTTTTGAACTTTGTTCAAAGTGTATATTGTCCATTATTCGAGTAATAAATTCAGTGGTGCAGTACACTTTGGCGAGGTTCATTTGAGGACCCTAGTAGTCAATTTTACATATTGCAAAACTTATGCATATATAGTACATAATTATCTCTAAATAAGACAGTAAGTTTTAAAGAATAACGGACGTACTATCTCAATTTATATTCAACATTAATTCTTTACTCAATAATACTAAAAACATTACATGGTAATACTAAAATTAATCGTGTCATCATTTCAATTTGAACATTATATCAGAACACTAGCTGACCCGCGCAACTTCGTCTGCTTCACATAAGAGAATTTGCCCCGTTTTTGCACCTTTTTTCATTGATGCTCCGCTCCTTTTGGTCGTAGCGTGATTTAATATAGCCTATAGCCTTCCTCGATCGAATGGGCTATCCAACACTATAATAAATAATTTTTCAATTCGAATCAGTAGTTCTTGAGATTAGCGCGTTCAACCAAACAAACTCTTCAGCTTTATAATATTAGTATAGATTTAAAATGGAAAATCCTCGTCTAGGTTGGTCGGAACAGTTTATACAGTTCATATCTGCATATTTGCCGAAGCACTTGTGTAAAATAAGTAAAAACTGCACCACGTATTACCATTCAAAGCCGTATGTGGCACGTGCACATATTAGTGTAAACATCAACGTTATCTGACATGTCAAAGCGATAGTCGAACCGCCTGTTTGTCCGCACCGCTCCCGCTGTGCACGTTACTTGCTGTGTAAATATTTAATTTACTCGTTATTAATTTTTTGATGTTCACTTTGATATCGGTATTGGTTATTACAACTCATATCTTAATTGGTTATTACAACTCATATCGTAATTGGTTACAGATTTATTTTTGGATTTTTGTGTATAGTGCGCGTTCTTTTCAGCCAGTATTTGTGGTTATGATATATAATATAATTTTGGTATTGGTGAATGGATATTCATTAACAAATTGCTGTTTTGATAAAAGTACGTAGCTTTTATCAGATTCTACCAAAAATTTTGTTTAAATAATTTTACATTGAAACACAACTTTGTCAAAGGAAAGTTTTATACTGTTTTAGGGATACCAAATAAAGATAATAAAAAACAGTCGGTATAGAAAGACCTTAGCGAACGTTACCTGACTAGATCGGAGATGAACCTATGTTGGGAGTACTCTGGATGTCGGTTCAGCGTATTTTAAATACAAGCCACGCTTCATTTACTCTCATCACATCCTTTATGCAAACACATTAGTGCTTGCATAAATATTGTAACAAATGAAATCTGATGTTTCTGTTTATATTCCGGGCTATCAGAAATAATACTCGTTCATATTATTTTGTACTTTTAACTAAGTACATTGACAGAAAATGTTCCATGTAATTCAAGGTTTTCTCGATGCAGGCTGCCTAGTGAGGAAAGAAGAAAAACTCGGGTTATGGAATTAAGCTCTACAAAATGTATGCAGTAATATAGGATACATGTTATACATAGTATTGTATTAATGTGCATTCTGAGGTACAAGCACTGTTTTAAGTAATTATGTTTGACCTTATAATGTTCTCATATTTTATCAGTAATAAACCATTTTTACGTTACTTTATTTAATTTTTATATTTTGTAATACAATAGAATAAATATACACGCGATTGTTTTAACACTCTTACAATGAAACTTTCTCTATAACTTTTAAATGTAAATCCCATTGCGAGAATTGCTAGCTTATAGTAAGTACATGTTAAATCTTATAGACGCAATACTAAGATAATTTTGTTCCAAGCGGCTTCGCCCCGAGCTGCCTTAAATTGTGCCTCTTTTTTTCCTAAGGGACATGTTTCAACGTCCCAAGTCCATGTTTTCCTGTTAAGAGCCATCGTTTCGGCAAAACACTAGAATACGCAACGTCTAAATCCGCAGATTTCAGCAAATTTTATTTCTTCGGAATGAAGGTTTTATTTTTGCTTTTCAATTACCCACACGCAGTGAATAGGAGTGCTTAAATCTTTGTAACAGTTTCGCTGGTTCTTTTTAGAAATGTTTATGAAAAATAACATTTTTATTTGTACACTAAATAAAATGAAAGATGTAGTATTTGGAAATGGGATAACTCAGTTCTCTCTACAGCTACATAATATTCGTGCTAATCGCCTGGAAGTCAGCTTAGTCTCGTTGTTACTATACATAATTGGACTAACATGGCAGTGCTTCATTAACAACTAATTAAAAGCTTGAAGCCGAGCACTTCATTCAGAGCTCCGCACTCCATGAGTGAACTTTCATAAATTAACCAGTTCTCCAGTTATGTTCCTTTGAGAAGATGTACCAAGATAAATCCGAACTAAAGTCAGCTAATTTTGTTATAGGGGAGTATCATTCAATTAACTTTACACCGCATTAGACGAGCTCCGAAACGTCTTTATACATTGTAAAGGCAAAGTTTCCGTTTGCTAAAGCCCCAGTTCAAACAGTGATGCGCCGAACTAAAGCAAATTTGCATGTTTACACAGGGGTTGACGTCGCGCGGCGCTGCTTGCCGAATGTCGCACAGCGGCACCCAAGTTGCGAGTATGCGCTCATAAAAATAAGTTTTCCAAATACAAGCTAAGCAAATATTGGCGAGATATCGGCGCGTGCGGTTTTTGTTGAAGCTCGTTGGCTACGTGACGGACTACGACTGTTGCCTAACGTTGCGGCACAGTTGCCGCAGCCGGCACGTCGCTTTACCCCAGTTTGCCAAATTTATCGTGTTTTTACTTGCATGCGTTTGTTTGCAAATGTTTGGCTGCCTCTGTTGTTATTGACAAGAGACATTCAGATAAGGTTTTGGTTCAACGACTTCGGATTATACGATTGGATTTTTGTTTTTGAACGAATAGAGAAACTAAGTTTATTGAATTCGAAAGTATTTATCTGTTGTTTTTGGTTGCTTTCAGGCCCTAATCGGGCAGAATTGAACTGGCTATCTTAAAACTTTAACATGCTTTGGCATTGCACTGAAATATTATTGTTTATAGCACACTGCTTCTATATAGTTGTAGCTTAAAATATATTTCTACCTAGTGCAGATGCTAAAGAAAATGTGCTAACAAAAATACAAGTATACTTGTACCTACTCGTAATTCCGGAGCCGTTCATACATTGTGCTACAAAGTACCGTCGGTCCGTTTCGTCCGACAAACGGATAGACGCGACCAAATGGTGCGGATGTAAACTGCCCTTGTTACTGCATCGCAGAACCGAAGCGGATTATACCTAACAGAATTTGTACTGAGCTCATTTCTTTCGACTTGTTTCACGTTTTCGGCAGATATCTGCAATATATTTGGTTGATATTTTATTTTAGACAGCAGTCAAAGAAGTACATTTAAAGTTGTGAAACAATATACTATGTTCTACTTCTTTAAAGAAAGTAAATAGTCTCTATTATTTTGAAAATATGTTAACTTTCTATACTTATTGAATTATATATTTTTATCAAAACGTTTCTATCCGCCTGGCAGTTTATGAAATCCCCTTTGACAGTGTAAAATATCACAAGGAATGTTCCAAAGATCTTCAAGTATTTTATAAATTGAGCGAGAAATATTACATTTATCTAGAGAATTTTATTTCACAACTGCAAAAAACAATGCAGCTAAAATTGCTAGCTCGCTTTTCAAACTATTATAGTATAAAATACTTCAAAGCACCCTCGTGATGTCAGCCACACATGAATTTAACACATCACAACTCAATACAATCTCCTATCAATTCCACTCGAATAAGTAGCATCAATGTCCCTTTCAATTACAACAGCCTCAAAGATAGGTAAATGAAAAGCGGGCTCTGGTTTTAAGGCCCCGTGGGTTGAAAAGGGATCCTTGTTCGGTCGACAACGCTCAGCTCATTCACTATAGATGATGGAATATCTGTGTATGGTACCTATCGGGAATTATTCGCCGTCTGTTTTCGACAGAAATAGGACGAGTTAAATTTATGGCACAAGTTCTCGAGGCCGCGGCCTCAAGTGGTGGGTTCACGATTTTAATAGTTTATGGCTTATTGTTGCCATAAACTTCAAAATTCTTGCGACCGATTTGGGTGAATTTCATTTTGAAAGTTTTCTGTTGACTGCTTCGAGTTTAGTGATGTCAATGTATAGACATATAGAAATACATAATTATTTTTATAACATACGCCTTGCGTTTTTGTTTGCCTTTACTTATTTAATACTAGCTTTTGCTTCGCTCGCGTTAATTTAGAATTTGACAATCAACTCGGGTTGTACTCTGCTTGTAATAATATAATTCAATCATGATTCGAAAGACACGTGGCGTCATCTATAATCATAAGAACGTTATTATTGTTTTCTTCGGAAACAGTACTTTTTTTCGGGATGAAAGGTAGCCTATGTCCGTTTCTGTACACCTGTCAACGTATATGCAAAATTTCAGGATGATCGGTTCAGTGGTTTAGGCGTGAAAAGGTAACAAACAAACAAACAAACTCATTTTCGCTTTTATAATATTAGCTAGGATTAGGATAGGATTAGGATTCGCAGATAAATTTTAAAACAATTTGTTAAACTTCTTCTTCTTCTTTCTTCAGAAGAATTTGTTAATGTTGTCATGTAACAACGCAATCTTTTTAGTGTGCAATAAAATGAAAATGTATACAGGACGAAAATATTTTTAGTTCGGCCATGATCGCAATTTTATTCCCTTTATGGACTCGCGGGCACTATCTTTGAGGCCATAGCCTGTAAATATAAAAGGGAGGTTAGTGTTAGTGGTATAATGGCCACGGTTAGTTAGGTGGCTGTTGAGTTTTAGTGAACGCTTTGACCTTTCGAAGACCCGGTTTTAGAAAGTCGTTACATCAAAGTAATATTTTAGCTTTTTGGTAGCTGTAAAATTTATTTGAAGATGTTTAGGTTAGTTTTTAATAAATATGCGATTTTTAATTTCTTTTTGCTGAACTATGTATTCCAACTAGATTTTATTACTTGAGTTCAGTTTGTATAATTATAATCACCTAATTTGTAATGTAAGAATGTAAATTATTTCAAAATCTATTTCAGTTGTAGACTAAGGACAGTTCCATAACTAACATAATATGTTCTGTAATGACTATGAAGAGTAATAATTCGACGTAGTAAGTACAGGTTTACAGTTATATTTTCTTAAAACATACCACTATAAACGTAACTCGGCTGCATACGCACATTTTATGCCGCGCCCGTACCACGAGGGACGGTTTTTTATGACTCACAAACTGACATAAAATGTGCCTTGAGTACCGATTTTTCACGCATTATTATATAAGCATGGTAAATATAAACAAGAATATACAGTCTCCGCCCAAAAAGATGGATAGCACACGTTGCGGAATGAGAACCTTTCTCATTATTTACTTTAAGTAATGTGCTTGGCTTTAACCACTCTCGCGTACAACAAAATGACGAGAGACATACAACATAAGACTACCTACGTAATATAATCAAAACACATATTCATAGTTCGCACAGAAAATCAGGTTGTAGTGTCAACGAATTCGATGTTCTCTATTTTCTAAAAGTCAGTGTCAGAAGAGGACGGTTGAAAGCCGAATCCGCGACAAAGACGACAAATTTCCTCGGCATTCACACGGAGCAAGCTATTGGAAATTATTTCTGTAAAGCGAAATTCTGCCGGTGACGTAAGTAGGTCGCGGTATTTTATGGCTACAGTTTTTACAATGCCTTGCCCTTTTTGTGCGGCCGGACTTTAGAAAATGCACTGATTAATTAATTGTAATAGGGGAGGGTGCTTCGTTGAAGTTGGCTTGGCGAAAGGTTTTTGGGTCGCACATGCACTTTTGTACACCAACACAATGGATATTCGTGCATCTAAATATTTAAAACGAATGTTATGAGGCTATGATGCATAAAAAGAGACAATGTTAAACTCTGTCCAACAATTTGCCTTCAGGAGTTTGCGCCATGATGGATGGCTAGATTGAAGAAGATAGCCAGTAAACCAAGAACCGCAAGAAGTTTATGGATTTGGAACGCAAGGGCAAGTTAATGCTGTGGCAAATTCTTATAGCTGCACTAATATAAAAATATTGGAACGATAAAATGTACTGAAATGCCTTATACTTTACTATAAAGCTAATATTACGTCACATACATGGATAACACTATGCGCTATATTTTGGATTACAGAACGGATTTAGATACAACGTGGGTTAATTATAAGTTAATTTATGTCTCCACTAAACAGGGAACCCTATAAAAAGCCAGGTGATTAGTTCTTAACTTATTTCTGAAATGTTCACTCAGCATCGCTACAGTTTAATTATCGTATAGATAGATGAAAATGTATATTTTAACAGAATCTAAGACTAGTTTCTATTAAAGAGATATTTTCTAACACATTTTCTTTATCTGTACTGACACTCGCTTACAACAAATCCTAAACAATAACGATATAAACTGCGAGCGAACACGTCATAAAAGGAAAAATTTATCAGATAACTCGAGCGTTACTTGAATGTACCATGTTTCTTGTTCCAATGTTCCGTGTCCCAATGTTTCGTGTCCCGGTGGTTTCTAGTGTGACCAATAGCGCACTTGAATTTGTCCCGCGCTGCCGTTGACATCACGCGTTTATTTCTCGACAGTACCTTTTATATTATTTCTTTGAATTCCCCTCTTGTGAGTGCTTTGATTTTTCTAATAGCATTTTGCATTTTACTACTTTGTATTTCTTGGATCTCGAAATAATAAACGTTACGTTTACGTAAGCTGTATTTATCAAGTCTATAACTATCTTAAATCAAGTGCTAATCGTTTAGGAAATAAATTCATCGTCATTAATAGGTTTGTGAAACATAATCTATTTTTATTAGGCTATTACTTTATAACACATTAATAACTTTACCATTAAATAATGGGCGTTTTCTTGCTTCAGTCGTCGATGTAGAATATTGAGGACTTACCTGAAAAAATTAACATATTTTTAGTAAAACATAAAATGGTGTATATCAAAGAGAAAAGGCAAATATTTTCCTTGATTTTTGGATACGTGCAAAATTGCGTGAATTCCAATTCGATTTACTGTTAAATGTAATTTTCATGTACTTAAATCTTTTCAATTTTCGCACCGTATTTCTGCTTTTATTTGAGACGTTTAATTGTTCAAGAAAATATTCGGTCTATTTGTAATATTGTAAAATGTTTGTTTTTATAAAGCTGATTGGTTGGCGGATAAACCTTTTTTCGGGATTTTGTGTTCCATTGTTTTTTATCAATTGGAAGTTTAATTATAGTTGGTTTATATTCAGACAGTTCTAAATAATTACTTTTAGACCGGCTTAAGAATTTCTTTTTCATATTTTGTCTGAAAAATGTTTGCAAGCGTAATATTTTTAACGGACATTAATTTTTAAGAAAAAATGAGTGATGTAGTTGACTGTTTAAATTATCATTTTGTCATCTTAGCAGTAAATACCCATCATCGACTAAAATTTTAAGACTTCAATTTGTCAATCAACCCATTGTAATCTATTGAGGTGCAGCGGCACACCGATGAGTAGACACAATAGGTCATTTATGTTTGGCATACCAACGATTAGAGACGTTAAATTAATTTGACAAGTTTTTCTATCTGCTGCGTGTGCTTTTATTTTGTCATTAGATTATAATATATTTCGGTTGACTTTCGATAGCAGTTCATATTATTTCCTGCTATCTAATTATACCCGTATAAGAGCTAAAGCTTCGACTGAACTACTGTTCTATGCAAAGTATACAAAACCGCAATGCGTATATTACTGGTGAGGCCTTGCATTGCCATTGATAATGACGAAATATCATGGTAAAAAGTAAAGACAACATGCCCAAAAGACTTAAAAGAGGTCGAGATGGATATGGTACTGACATTATGCTATAAAACGCCATACACATATTATAGTCTCTTAAGTTTGCTATGCATGACGTCTCTAGTTCGATTGCCAGGTCAAGCAAAGGTTTAGTGGGTTTCTGCCAAGTTATTCTAAGTAACAGCACGGAATCTGAAATTGTGCCCGGTAGACAAAAAAAGGAACTTAACACACATACGCCTCTGCTTACCCTATCGAGTAACGCTTATACCGAGAGCAGCGATAGCTCACTGGGGAGACCAACAGACTGCAATGCAGAGGGTCTCGGGTTCGAACCCACGTCGCGCACCTCTGACTTTCGGAAGTTATATGACTTTTCGAAATTATGTGTGTATTGATTGACAATTATCGCCTGCTCCGTGCCTCGGAAAGTACGTTAAGCCGTTGGTCCCGGCTGCCATAAACATCCATGGCAGTCATTATTGGCCGAGTGTCGACACAAAAGATCCCACTGGGTCGAAGTGTCGCCGGTCTGCACTGACTGGACCCCACATAAGATAAGATAAGATAACGCTTATACCGAGGACATAAACGTGTGACTATACATTTATGTATACCATAGTATAGCGCACGATATACCTTGGTTCAGGTAGTTCAGTTCAGGTGTATAGTACATTTTAAAAGTTTCCACCTTTAAGAGCAGTTTATGTTATACCCTTGGAGGCCATTAATCCATCATTGTGTCCAACTGCGCTGAGATCTACCGGACTGCAGCTTTCTAAAACCGTTCCACTTCCTTTTAGGGTTGCTTGACTACCCGTCTTGGCAAGTTTTATTAATATAAAGTATAACTACTTCGTACAAGAAAGTAAAATTTAAGTTTGTCCTGGGTTTTGACTATCCAAGTGATATATTTGTTTTATCAATTTGTCGCAGTTATTAGTCTATGTTTATGTTTTTAATAAAATCTTATTAATTTTAATCTCACCCATGAAATTTTAGAACGCTTGAAGAATGAGGCTGTATTGTGTAGTGTGACTTAAATAAAATGTATATTGGTTCATACATCATAGCAAATTTACATGCTGGACAAGTTAATAAAAACAGTTTTAAATAATTTGAACGAATACATAATAATTATTTGCTATATACCTAGCAAAAAACATGTTCAATGATGATGACAGCAGTCATATGATTTTATTTTACCTAACATTTAAAAAAACGTTGCAAGGATTTCTAATAGCATATATGTATATCTATCTAATCTGTATTAAAAATAAGTGGGATGCATCGGATATGATTAAGAAATTGCCAGCTCACAATAACTTGCCATTATTTGATTACTCTTTACATATAAATAAGGACCCGTAATATCCCTAAAAGAAGATCGTAAGTACATACTATATCATTGAGCGTGAAAATTCTAAAGTGCCCATTCCCGGTCCTGATAACCCTATGTTCGTCTAAATGTATCCGTCTCAATCCATTTTTCTTGTCCGGGAAATTGGAATTGTGGGAACACAATCGTTTTGTATCTTTGAACGATATGTCAGGTGGTTCGCGATAGCTTTGTTGTTTTGTTCATGATACATGACCGGTGTTATAAGTGTGGTGAGCAATGGATGTCCGACACTTTGTTTAGGGTCGGCTGAAAGTATCTCTTTGGGTGTATAAGCGATATGTTTATGTAAGAGTGTGTACCATTGATATTGGGTTTTTTAAGATTTGACCAAGGTGATAAACTTTATATCCCCAGGTTTGTCAATGTCATCGTCTTCGTAGTGAATATACAGTCTGGATAGGTAAGAAATAAAGTACCATCTATTGCTTATTAAAAGTACGTAGATAAGATACTTCAACAAGGAACATAGGTACTCATTATGAGATAAAGATGCAACATTCTAAAAAATAGTAATATACGTAATTGTTTCGGTTGTGCTATACATTGCGTAGTTATGTAAGCTTCACACTATTTGGATCTGCAAAATAGGAGCAACATAATAGAAACAAAAGGCTTGGTTCGGCGGTAGCCGTAGGGTAAATGGCGCGGAACTACTACCGTTTTATTCGAGCTGCGTGCGACCACAGAGCCCACTTCGTACCTACAGGATCAAAGCTAAAGGTTGCGGTACGAGAATGCTTCGCTGTAAGCAAATTGTTTAACTACGTTTTACTGTACATGATGTTCCGCTTTAATAAAAACGTGAGAAATGACTCGGATTGATTCTGTCAAACTTCAACGAAGAAAGACGTTGAAATTTGACAGAAACAATCCAAGTCAATCCAATTTTACAAATCAAATAACATGACTTTGAAAATCTGCGGCGCCCAAAAATGGTGCTGTGACATAGCAAACCTAATATTGCCATAAACAAAACATTTCGCGAAAACTGAAGTAGCCCAACTTTGGGATAAGTAGTATCTCCACTTTAGACAAAATCACATCCAAACACGAAGGTTATCTGGCCGTTGTGATCTATCCCTACGGTACGCACATTTGTCTTTATGGAGTCATATAAATGGCTTGTATAATTACAGAAAATATCTCTAAGAACCCTCTATCTCAGAGGGTTCTCGATAACGCTCTCGAAGATGTGTGAAATCCATCACCCCAACTGAGGCAAAGTAGCCCACAGTCTAACCCTTTTCACACTGAAGAGACCCGTGTTTAGCAGTGGGATAATAAATACATAGTAGGTACTTATATTATATTTCGCAATGTTTAAAATCAACAACTAAATGACGTAAACGTAGACTTTAGGTAAAATTTTTACGCCTACGTTTCGCCAGGTTTATTTCTTATTATCTATAATAAGGAGGCAGCGAAATTTATTCAATGGGTATCCTTACTATAAAAGATATCCTAACAAAATACTTTACCTAACGTAAAAACCGAAGTCACTGTTCACAATGGCCGGCGACGCCAATAGACCAACGAGATAGGTCTTTTTATCCGAAACAAAAAACGAAAACTAGTGTTAACCGCATTGCACCTTTGCCTCGGCGGTGCCCAGCCATGCCTCGACGGGCAAGTTCTACTTTAATCGGGGCCAAGTCCCCACAACCGTTAGCACGTGGATTTTTATGAGACGGCATAAAATTTCACTTAACGTAACATACGCCAGCACCAATTTGGTTTGTTGGTTTTACTTCATTTCGTATGCTTCATGCGTCATGTTACTCGCATAATGTGGAAATGTGAGCTTTTGTTTCGTATTTGACGTACATATACATAATTAAAACGTTACATCCATGTATATGTGTACGTTTTGTGTATTCATAATAATATCATTTCGTGGCGCGGTTCAATGATATAGAAATGATATCTTTTATCAAAGTATAGCAGCGTTGTTTATATTGTTATAATTATAGATAACTGGCGTCTGTCAGAATAAAAGGATAGAGAACATTACAAACATTCTAAATCTGTCAGACATGTTTTATCACTAGCTGTATTAATAGTTAAAATGATATGATCTATTTTAAATGATTCGTCGTAACTGTCTTAAATCGAGTGGCAGTCAAATCATATTATTTTTTGGTGTAACCTTTATTCTTTGTAAGATGATGGCCGGTAATTAATATCGCCAAACGACGAATGTTAATTAAATGTACAAACAAAGCACTTTCATAGTAAAGTAGTACCTATATTTTGCAATCATTATAACATTGTTGAGATATTATACCTTTACTCTCTATTTTTTAGTTGTTATTTTACAACAACTAATTCAAATTCTAGAATTTAAAAGAATTACGTTTAGTTTTACAGAATTTTCAAATTATATTGTTAACTGACTTGTTTTTGTTTATATATTAAAACCTACACCTGTGAGACAACAAGACGCTTAGTAGTATTTTTATAATTATTCATATATCAAAGTATTTAGAGCGTTAATTTTAATGTATGTCTTTGTACGTAAACGATCGTAAAAACCTTCACGAACGTGACAAAGTGAGCCACAGCTGATTGTGTAATAGTCTGGATAATTTTTCTCTAAAAACATTAACCTTTACATTTACGCACAAATTGTTATAATACATTACTAGGTATATCTGTATTCTATAGTTCTTCTCATAGTTCAGTTTTACGTCACAAGTAGGTAAATCAAAAACAGAATTATACGAAAAGCTCTCTTAAATTATTAGAAGTACGTAGATCATATTTCGTGCCGACAAATATTATTACATTTACAATTTATTATCATGAAATATTCATGTTCTATTCATGTTGTACTTTCTGAATGCACTGACCTTGCATAGTTTTGGGTCATTGATACGAGAAAATAGAATGCGTATTATTAGATTTCATGCGTTCCTTCCTGCAAAAACACTTGTGAGTTTACAATTTTTAAGGCCAAGCTTCAGATGAAGCAGAAACATAAACTTCAGAAAGACCTAATAAACGGATTACGTAAAACAATGATTAAATAAAATTCAAGTAATTCTATTCATTTAAATTGCATTTCGTTTTGATATCTGTATGTTCAAGAGTAATAAATAAATTAAATGACTTTCACCAAGGCTTAAAGCATCAATTGATATTATTACGAAATAGTTCAGAAACAAGATCAACTCAGCGGGAACAAAACTGAAATTTATATGTGGTTTATCACTATAAGGTAATATTTGTTGTGGATTTCTAGTTACAAAAATTCCATTAAACTTAAATGCCCCTTAAGAGCAATTACACCAATTTGCCCATAAAACAGATACACAAAGCATTGTCGTTGCTACAAAACTTCTACGATTCTTCCAAATTACGGCCAACATGTTTTCTTTTCAAATTTTGCTCTTTATTACACTCACGGTTAAGATTAACGAAGAGACTATCACAACCAAAAATTAACAGCATTCTAAAGTAGTCAGATAACTGAGATTTACTAATATATTTTAACCATTTTCAGTAATAAAGACACCATAATTGCCACTAAACATGCAAAATAACCCTAACCGTACCTAATCCAATACCGTTAATTCAAAAAGCCGGGCATATGGAAGCGGTTTGTCGCGAGCAAATCTGTCGCAGCTCACACCGACTGACGGTTGGCTCTCTAATGAAGAGGCGAGCGAGTGATGCGGCTGCAATTACCGGACGAACTACTGACTCTGCTGTTGCATTGCTCATTACTGACACTTCTATCTGTTGACTGTGCCTAGTTGCGAACTTAAAAAACGCTCTTGATTGCGATTTGAGGACAAAATCATCTTAGTTAGAATTGAGATGTATCATTGATATTTTAAATTCTATTTCTAAATGTTGAAATTACTCAGAAGCCGGTTTTGCTATTTCAAAATATGATACCAAGTTATTGAACGATACAATTTTATAGTGAAGTTGCTAGTAGGTCATGTTGAGATATGAGAGTAGTTTATAGAATAAAATAAAGTTTAAAAAACTATAACCTGACTACGTAAAAGAGGGGTCTAACAAGGATGAAACAAGAAAATAATTCAGATTAAAATTCAGAAATGCATAGGTTCAAAAATGGTCAAGGTAGAGCCGTGGTCGCACCTACTGTATACCTACTATGATTATGTGGATGCCAGGAGCACCTCCATTAAATAGACGTAGTAGTAGAGTAGGTATACAGTGGGTGCGACCACGACTCTACCTTGACCATTTTTGTACCTTATGCATTTCTGGATTTCTATCTGACTTATTTTCTTGTTTCGTCCTTTTTAGACTTGTTTTTTACGTAGTCGGATTATAGTTTTTAAAATTATATTTTTTATTACAACTTTTCCGTATAACATTAATTTTGTGTTATTTTTCGAAATGTACGACCGCATTATAAACATATATTTTGACTTAAACAATATGATATATATACATATTTGTAATGTGCTCGCTAAGACCTTTCTTTTAATACCAAACACGTGATGATTATCTCAGTTTAATTTTTTTCGAGGTTAATTCCGTCATATAAAATTTTGATAAAATTTATATAGGCCATGTCACCCGGGCTATTATTATAAATCTATTGACAACTCATTCATTAAAATTAATTCAGTAGGTTAGGCGCTACGGTGAAACATACAAACATACATATACAGACTGCCAAAATCATTACCCTTCCTTTTGGCTTCGCCGTAGTCGGATAAAAATAGTATTGTAGACTTCCCTCGAACTGCATCGAGAAAATATACTTTAGACACTTTCAAAAAGTTTAACGTAATACATGTATTTACTACTGCAATCCTTTAAATACAGCATGTAACATAAAAGGTATGGTCAGTTTCGATCCCCATAATATCTACCACTAGGGGATCGAAACTGTGTCTCCTAAGCACAGGCTATCCTGTAGCCTATCTAGGAGAACAGTACTCCTCCCACGAAATTGAAGATCAAAATTATTCTATCGATGTAAAATACTATTGTTAAAACCCTACAATATTTTTTTGTGTAAATAAAGTTATTATTATTATATTTAAGGTTAGTACAGTACTCATATTGAATGTGGTGATCGAAAATGTTTACCTAATGGATCACGCTGTATAAGTGTATATATTGATACCAAGTAAATAGAAACCACTCAGGTATATAATATTAGATGATGTTTTTAGCAGTATATATTGCTGGAAACCATGAGCTAATATTTTACACCCAAAGAACAAATTTTACTATATTGAGTAATGGGAACAGCGAAGGCAGCGCGCTGAGGCGTCTCGATACATCATCACTTTGATTTACATTCATAATTAATATGCATTGTGTAAAATAAATTGAGCTATGTCTAGCACAAGATATTGGTTTAAAACATAAAGCATTCTAATAAAATTATAAAAATGGAAGTAGGTACAATAATCACGACAACAAAAGATCAAGTACAGATGTTATACTCCGATAATGTCCAACTCAAGGAAGATTCAATAGCTAATTAATGCCATTTTAAAACCGATACGATTCCACCAAATTCCGATACTTTCCAATCTCTTTGTACCCTCCACCAAATCGGATTTTGTATCGTTGATGTGCCTTGAAACTGCCATTTGCTCGGCTGAGCGTTCTAAATGTTTACCCTCGCGGGCTGAGCGAATAAAATTCTAGTAGCGATACGCAGGAAGATTTGTAATTATAAAAAGCGTTAATATTGTTTTTTTATTTTTTATTATTCAATGGAAAACTTACAGCTATACGATACAAGTAATAAAAAATGAACAACATAAATAAGGCCAATGAAAAGTTTTCACAAACAGCTAGAGATAAATAAATTTATCTCTAGCTAAAAAAGATTATAGGTAGATAGGTAGATTCTAGAACAACAAAGATCAAATTAAACAAAATATTAAACACAATTATTGTTAACAAAGAACTTATCACACAATGTTTTCCTTAATGTGGTAACTTTGGTGTTAAAAAGATCGATGTCTGCCTATAATTTGTAAGAGTAAGAACTTTATTTAAATATAGCTTATGTTTCTCGGTGATAATATAGCTTTCTAATACATAGACTTTTTTTTAAATCCGAAACTACACAATCGATTTAAAGAAATTACAAGCAATCAAAAATCAAATCTTTTCTCTTGGCAATATCAGTATAGATAAATATTGTTCTATTTATGTTGATGATTAATCTGTCAAGTCTTATAATACCAGACATCATTAAAAATTTATTGTGTCTGGCCATCGGTGTGCCGCTGCGACTCAATAGGTTAAAGCTATCTATTTGTTAGAAACTTTCATTTAAGTCCTTTGGAAACTTTCTTTTCTGAAGACGGTTACAACAATGATTCCAAGTATGTGTCTCATTTAGGTTATACTTTGACCCAAAAACAACATAAATAAGCAACGTAATTATAATGAAATTAAAACGATTGTCCCAAATTATCTGAACGTAGCGTGGATCATTAAAGACTACATTTAAATGAATGAAAAAAGTGTTAAATTGTAGGTAGAGTAACGACCGGTGTACTAATTTGTTCAGTAATTGCGACAGTTCTCGTCAGCATTAAAAACCGATCCGTCAGTGAGTACGAGTCGGATAAATCCGACAGATGATCCGGACGCGATAAATTATGTCAGCCGTTTCTTTGTACGGTTTAGACATTTAAAGCAAATTCTGTGATGTGATTTATAAGGTGATTTTTGTCGGGGATTTCGTAATGTAGGGGCAGTGTAGACTACGCATAGATTACCGACATGTTGCAACTGATTTACTTTTGAGAGTAATAATTTGGTGAAACACTATCTTTCTATCTATAATATTGCAAATGTGAATATGAGTTTCTTTGTATGTTTGTTACACTTTCACACCTTAAATACTCAACCGAACATCATGAAATCCTAAATAATATTATAAATGTGCATGTGAGTGTGTTTGTTACGCTTTCTCGCCTAAACTACTCAACTGATCATCATTAAATTTCGAATACACGTTGTCAGAGGTACAGAAAAGGACATAGGGTTCATCCAGAAAAAAGTACTGTTTCCGTGGAATAGAAAATTGACATAACCTACATTCACGCTAGCGAAGCTGCGCGCAAAATCTAGATGGTAATAAACACATTGAAATGTACCAATAGTATAAAACATATGGTGTTGATACTTAGATATCTATCAAAATCGAAATACGGTCATAAGTTTAGCCATAGATCTAAGCACAAAAAGCAATTCATAGAATTCAATGCTAAGCTAAGGGGTAAGTTAAATAAAAGGAAACGGAAACTCGGAGCGGGAATAAATCCTGACAGTATCTGAAGGCAGCTTTGAAATCACGTCGAGAGCGAGAGGGTAGACAGAACTTTCTATATTTATTATTTGACAAATCTTGTAATTAAACTCGATCGTATTTTAAGTGACTTCGCCTTAATTTCAGGTTGGCGATTTTCAATTTTGGAATGGAGTTTGATAATTGTTTCTCTGTTATGATGCTGTGTAAGCTATTTATAGTACCATCCTTTTTAATTTGTGAAAGTATAAATTAAGTTGACATACAAAACATGTTTCTTTATAATATTAGTATAGTGTACACAATTCTTTAAAACTTACTTACATATACCTAAAATATTATAAAGAGAAATAAAAAAGAAAAGGAAAGCCTAAAACCAAAAAGTAAACTCTCCAAAAGGCTTCATAGAAATGCTTCGCATCACAGTTGACTTGTAATGTGCCCAAAAGACTGCCAGCATTGCTACGTTGAAAAGCAATGCTTATTCTTTCCGCGAATGTTTTTTATATAACGTTACCTAAAGAAAACTGGTTAGTGGAAAAACAGAGGCTACTACAACTTGATTAACAGAAAAAGTTTTGCAGCTGTTATATTCTGCGGTGCCACATGAGTGATATGTACCCACTACTCTCCCACAATACCACTTTGATAAACACCAACAAAAAGTTTTCAATCGAAGGGCCGGTCAATGATTCCGCACTTGCCCTCAAAACTTTCCCTATAAAGGCTTCGAAATATGTTGTGATATTTCTCGGATAACAAGCAAAGTTTTGTCCTTCGGCGGCCATAAAGACTATCGGGTGCTAGATGTTTGTCCCGCATTGGGCGTGTGCCAGAAATTTTCGCTTACCTCATGCCATGTGCTACCATTAATGAATGGAGAAAATATTACGATGTATTTATGTTAATTCAAATTACTGTAGCGCCGTTGGCAATCTTCGACTGTGAAATGAGTAATGGTGTAGAACGTGTGAGCTCCTTTCTTTTGAAATGATTTTTAAATAGGAGCCCTTTTTTATATTCCTTTTTGGGATTTCCGATTTTGGACACAGACTTGTATATTTTAATGTTATTGACATTATTAGTATTTTAGTATTAATTATTTTCTGGGACGCTTACGGACAAATTTGGACATAATATCAGCACCCTCGAAACCACACTTTGTTATTACGTGCTGTGTATGAATAGATAATGAGGTATTCCTAAAAATGAAAGATTATTTTTAATATAAAAGTAAAAACCATGAGAACAAAACGATTAACTTCAGCTTGTTTACGAATTTTTACAGAAGGTCTTATTGAGTCGGGTCAACTAATTATTTTGCCATCAAAGCGGCTAATGAGACGTATTTTTCTCAATTCTGATCTTAGTTCATGTATCAGACAGAATATTATTTAATTAAACTTGAAAATGAAGCTGAAGCCGTCGACGAGGTGCTGTCAAATTGCGCTGGATTAATTTTGATTCATTTTGTGTAGCTTCCACCTGTTCTAAATTTAATTATGTCGGAGTTCGCTTCATAAGTAGCTATCTCATTTCACATGATCCCGAGACTTGAAAGCTCTAATTAAATTCTTTATACAAGCCGGCAAATAACGATGATTTTGATCGTCTTGCCATTTATAACTGATATAGGAAAAAGGAATCCATGAGATTGTTCGAAATAATTAAATATTTCTTGTATCATTTGTTTTGCTTTACAATAAAGGATGACAGTCAAGGGTTCGATCATTCGAATAATTATTATTTGCCTCAGTTTCCTGTTTGTCCCTTCTGGAATTTCGAGGTAAGAATTTTAAGCGAGAGGTACAACCTACGCGCAAAGTATGGTAAGCGAAGGCTTTGCGAAATTCTCTTTTACTTAGTTTTGTGTTGGTAATCTACCTGGATCCATTTTCGTATAGAGGCTTAAGTGGTTTTGTGCAGGAGGCTATGCTGGGCATACTGACCTATTACCACCAGGCTTTGCCTAACTTCAGAGTTTGATGGTATTTGCTTTTAGAAAGGTATGAGTAACTACATAATAACTTAGCTAGAATGCCCGCTTGGTAAACTAACGGTTGCGCTTTCGTTTACTGCCTATTCGGATTGAGTCAAGTGTTATTGAGGATTTGGATAAGAAATTGTCTTTAAAAGAAGAAGAAATTTAAAACTGTACATGGTAGATGGTAATAGGCTCGCTCCTATTACTTAGAGTTTAACATTTTGGGCCACGTAAGCGCAATCATAAAGGCTTACATTTAAGTTTAATATTTTATCAATATTGTATTCGTTTACTGGCCACAAAAGAAAGTATGGATAAATATTAGTTGCATTTAATATTAAAGTAAATATTCAACAAGAAATTAAGACCTTAACAGAGTAATAGATGCTCTGAATACCGCCGGCTTTGTCGTATAGAACGTAGTCTACAAAGCCACGCTGACCTGAGGCGCTCTCATAAAATAATATTTATCGACGTAATCAACATACGCATATCTAACACATGTACGTATGTACTTAGATATACATATACATATGACGTCAGCAGTAACCGTTAGCTACATTTACTCGATATATCGGTCCATTTGTGCATGTAATGTGTAATGAAGAATATTGACTGAACCGATACCGATTCGGGATTGTGGGCCGAGTGGACTCGCAATAATCTTACCAAGTCGAATTAGAGCGAGACGAATTCCACGTGATGGCTCATTACATAAAGTAATAACCCCAAGTAACAATAAGTACACTTGTCTGGAAATAGATCAATAGGTAGTCGTCTTAATAACTATATATATTATTTGGAGGAGGTTGTACGATGTTGGATTACAAATGATTGCTACCTCAGCTAAATCGTTTACCATTTGTATCTTGAAGTAAGCAGACTAAGATGTTTCAAGAAATTGAGTATAAAAGTATAGAGAGATGTGGTACTGATGGTCTATGTATAATTGTATATAGTCTGAAATGCTGGAGCCGCCAGATTTACATCATTTTAGCATAGCTGAGACTTATTTAGTTAATGTTTAATACATACTTATTTTTAGGTAAATCGATAGCTTCACGGATCGCCTTGTCGCTGGAAGCTTGCAAGTGTTATGGGTTTGAATCAACAATTTCTGTTGGACAATTTCTTGTGTGATTCGTCAGTTGTGGTTCTATCACTACTTTTTATCATGTAAAAGTTATCTGCGACTCATTGTTTGATTCTAGGATGGTATTGGCGAATGGCATTTAAAAAAGCCTAATTGATAATTTAAATACTGAGTCAGTAGTACTCGTATATTATTTTGTCCTGGGTTTGATTTCCAACGATAGCGAGATCTTATAAGCCCATAGATACCACATTTTCTATGAGCAGGGCCAAAATAGATTAGTAAATTAGAAAATCTAATGCACACATATGCTCCATCACTGTGATTACGAGAGCCATATCAATTAAGAAGATTTATATTATAGCTTTCATACGGACGTTTTCGTTTCATCAATTGTTGATGTCTTCGAAGCATAACTATGTGAGTTACGAGAGTCCATTTAGTTTAAACATTTATTTATCTTTACTACTTTAATCCATCTTCTATACTGTAATATAACTATAACAAGACTCTATCTGTAAATTGGAAATATGTTAAAACATTCATTGGGATAGACTATTTAGAGGTATTCGTCCAGACAATGGTTGTAGAATTTCTGTCTGTCAATTTGTTCCACTATCACGCAGAATCTCAAACCAATTTTGATGTATATAGTTATTTTTACCTTATAGCTTGAGGCACACATCATAAATGGAAGCTGAATTTAATAAATTTCATTGTTTCATTTGAAGCAGAAATATAAATAATGTGCATAGTGTTCAGACCCAACTATTTATCTGTTTAAGGATAGATGGGCAATGATTTTGTTAGCATGTTTGAAGTTTTATGAGAAGGAATATTATCGGCTTTTTATTTGTTTATATTCTCATAATCAGTTTTTTTTATTAAATACAACTCCTGCACTAGTAATAATTTATGTATCGCGGGGAACTTTACAAACATTCAAACAACGGACACAAAGAATACTCAGACTCGGACCAACCATTTGTGGATCACACAATTTTTTGTCCCGTGTGGGATTCGAATCCACAACACTCGGCGCAGTGGCAGCGATGAGGCGACCACATAAACCACTACGCCATCCGTGCAGGTTTTGGAATTTTACTGTCCTAATTAAAGTACTTGAATACCTGAGCGAACGAATTCGTAAACTAAGGCTATTCAAACGGCTTATTCCCGCCCGCTCCGCTATGTTGCTCCCAACCGCTCCAAGACTAAAATGAAATATTATTATTATTTTGTTAAATCGTTCCCAAGGGCTCCAAACGCTTATGAATTTTTTTTTCTTTAAATCCTCTGATCTCCGTATATTTATTCCTAGGAGCTCCAAATTATATTACAAATAATTAAATAAAGACCTACTTACTAGTGTGTTCCCGACAGCTCCAAAACAAACTGTATGGTTAGCAAAATTCAAACATGTTATAATATAATATTAGTTTTTGATAAGAAATAAAATCTCAAAGTACCTTGAGAATGTTTTGGAGCTGTAGGGAATGAAATTGGTAAATGTGGCTTTATTTATTATTTTCATATAAATATCTTTGGAGCTCCTGGTAACTAATGTATGGAAAAATGAATTTTAGAGAACAATAGATTTGGAGGGCACGGGAATAAGCCGTTTATATAAACTTTTTAACCAAAGTATAAATCTTCTCCGTCATTCCAATTGACGTTAACATCATGTGAGATAAACTGCACATTAAACTCATTGACAGGTGCCTTAATCAGCACGCTGAAGTGAATTTGTCGTCTCTCTTGTATTGTCAAAGTGTCGTCGATACAAATACGTAAAGTCAGTAAAATAATTAACTAAACATTTTACAAATACGTAAAAGTACTTTATGTATTTTATTATTATGTATTTTTGTACTATGACCAAATAATCTATTATATCTATAACTATTACTGCTATAAAAACAAACATCCAAACCAATATTTTAAATGCGAATGCGAGTTTGTTTGTTTGTTACGCTTTTCTGCCTTAACTACTCGACCGATCATCATGAAATTTCGCATACACGTTGTCGGGGGCACAGAAAAAGACATAGGGCACTTTTTGTCTAGAAAAAGTACTGTCGCTAACCTAACCTAATCTACATTTAAGCGAGCGAAGCAGCAGGCAAAATTTTGTTTTTTTATAATTTTGATAAATAGAGCCAAACGATACCTCGCAAGAGTGTATCGACTTATATAATTATATTGCTGATTGTACAAGTAAATATATTATTAAACAGATGCAGTTTGACGGTGGAACTTTCTTTAGTTGGTTGACTTTGACATATTAAAGTCGATAGTTCACGTGATGTCGGCCTCAATGGCGTAGTGGTTAGTATAACCGGCTGCCACGCCTGAGGTCGCGGGTTCGATTCCCGCATAAGTCAAACATTTGTGTGCACGAACATTGATGTTTGTCTTGGTCTGGGTGTTTCTATGTATAATATGTATGTATTTACAAAAAAAAAGTATATATGTATGTTTATCCATTGTCTAGTACCCATAGTACAAGCTCTGCTTAGTTTGGGCTAGATGGTGTTGTGTGTATGTGGTAGAATATTATTATTATTATTATTATTTAGATATTAGAATTAAATAGGTTTTAAGTAAATATTATTGTTTTAGAACGTTATCTGTTTCCTACGTGAAAGAAATCCAGTCTGGATACTAAGATGTCCAAACTGTAAACAAGTTCTTGTTTCGTATGATATAGTGACCATTTTAACCCTTTATCACCCATATTGTCAAGTTGTATATCACTTACACCGCCCATTATAATAATATATTATAATGTAATAGCGTATCGTAATGCCAAAAGAATTTATTTTACTTGCGATCCTAATATTACTTCTACGAAAATATTCGGCCTACAAATACAAAGTCTTTCTAAGATAAACAGTGATCCATAACTCAGGCATATTCTCAAATATATGCGATTTGTGGTAGCAGAATAATGTAGTCCCTACGTGACGCGGTAGATGTCGCTAGCGTCACGCGTTGCTCCAATTTATGTAGATGACGTGCTCGTACGAACTGCACACTCCGCGCTACTGCCAAATAAGGTACACTGTTAGTTTGCTTTTATGTAATTGAATAACGTAAGGAATGGTTTATATGCTGCCTGCTACTTGTTCAGAATAATATTTATCAAAAAAAGATATTTAAAATTGTTATTGTGTCTTAAAAGTGTGTGCTTTTAAAAAGTGTGTAATTATTTAGACTTACGATTCTTGTTTTTATATAACTAGATTTAGGCCGCGGCTTTGCACGCAATTAGGTTTTGTCAATAAGTTGCTATCCCTTGGTAACATTACTTTTTTTGGATGGAAGGTACCCTATATAGTTTTCTGTCCCTGACAACGAGTATGATAAATTTGATGATGATCGGTCGAGTAGTTAAGGCGTGAAACCTTAACAAATAAGCAAACAAACAAACTCACACTGGCTTTAATAATATTAGTTAGGATTAGGATCTACGTTCTTAAAAGACAGACTCGATATTTAGATGTAATAATAATCGAATATAAAACGTTGAATTAATGAGTATAAACTGATCCAGCTTTGGAGCAGCAGTCCGTAGGTACCAAATTTTTTGTCCCATGCATTTTGACTACAGATGGGTTTAGTTGACATTTAGTATAATCTTAGCAATTATGTCACAAGTTTTTGACGTGTAGTTAGTCTATGATTGCAATAGTAAAGACATTCAATTATACTATTTTAGATCTAACAATTGGGCACTAGAGAGTCACTTATTAGAGACTTTCAGTAGAAAAGTTTAATATATTAAATAACATGCCTTCAAGTGTATATATTGTGGTTTAGGTTAAATCATTTTGCAGTCAACATTCAGTAAGTGCTTGGCTTGGACTGAATGATTAAGAGAGCATGCACTGTAATTCATGTGACAAATAGTATGGCAGTTGTATAATATTTTTAAAAAATAATCTTGTACTAGGTATACAGCAGTCGGTATGGCAGGAATGTGCGTAGGAGCAATAAATTGTATAATCAGGCGACAACTAATTAAAATTAAAACGTTTATCTAACTAGCGGTCGCCTAGTGCTCGAAATTCGACCAAAATTTGCCTGTAAGATATTGCTGATATACTTATGTCATTATATATTGATATTATATCAATATATAATGACATAAGTGATACACGCAGTCAAAGCGCGTAACTATGGTTACATATAATATGTAACCATAGTTACGCGCTTTGACTGCGTGTGTCAAATGCATGGTTGTGTGCGTATAGTGTTTTTTAATTAATTTGATATATTTATAATGCATATTTTATATAAATATTAGGATTCATCACTCCTTCTCCATATAAACTTTAACTGTGCCAAATTTCATACTCCTTCGTTTGCGCAATTCTCGTAAAAAGGGGTACAAAGTTTTTGCTTAGATAATCAGGCGACAACTAATTAAAATTAAAACGTTTATCTAATAAAACACGCCGATTACACGATAGGTTGTGATATATTTTGAGCTAAATAACAAACGTAATAATTAGAATGTCTGTAAGAAATCGTCTAGACGGTTTCTCGGTATCAAGATGGCTTACTAAAATTAAGATTGTGAGACAGTTATATTTGAATGAAAGGTCTTTATAGGAACAGAAAAATCAAGTAAATCAGTAAGTTATTTTCGTATTTTCAAGACGTTTAGACATTTAGGAAATATAATATTTGGTATTTTAAATATGGACATTTTACTGGCATAGTGTGTGATTATATTCCACTTTTAATCATTGTAAGGACTTATGAAGACAAATATTATTCCAATGCTAAGAAAACATAATATATTTCATTGATTGTAAATAACCATATCTATGTACATGGCAGATAGATATAATATCAGAAATATCAAATCTTAACAGGACAATTTTATCTTCAGCTGAATTTAGGTTTCTCTGTAAGTTGTAATTTACCGAGAAAATCAGATTTAGCGCAGGGTTACTTTACCTGTTTAATACAGCAGATGACACAAGGTGTAGATGAATAGGTTGTGTATACTTAAAAGGATATTGACATTTAGACTAATTCTAAACTTGATTAGACTGAGAAAAAGATGTGATCTGTATGTGCGTGTTTGTGTGTGTAAGTCATGTTCAGTTTCATTACGATTCGCTACATAGCGCATCGTGCGTTTATCTTTAATATGTTATTCTATCTACGGTCGCACCCTGGGTAATAAGCTACATATAAGATTATAGATCAGTAAAACTCAGAAATAAATTTAGCTGACTATATTAATAGATAAAAAGATAACATAGGTAGATGGCAATGATATGCGTTTATAAATTGATAGACACGGTACGTTCTTTGATTGTCGAACGTGAACGCAAGCTATGTTAAAATGCATATTATTTTTGTGTAGTCTGTCAAGTCTTAGCATAGATACCAAAAAACCTATTATGTATGACCGTCGGTGTGTTTTTGCGACTCAATAGGTTAATTTAAATAATAATTGAAGTAAGTTGTTGACACGGCACAGATAAGTATTTAGTTCAATATACACTACGTATAATTTTGTACACTTAGTAACTTTGTATACTCCATGGTGGCGAAATTGGCAGCGGCAGGTAACAAATATTACAGTATAGGCACAACCCTAAATCATAAAATATCTTGGTCCATGAAGCGAACAGCGCGCCCGCTATTGAGAGCCCCGTTTGTTACAAACTTCCAGCAGTCTATAGTTGCCGCTGTTGTTTTGGAACGACTCACTTTATTTCTTTAACAACTTGTACTACCACTAGTTCTTGTGACTTGTTCTAATTTTATAATAACAAAGTTTTAAATTTTATTTTACTTTTCTCTCTACGCGTTATGAAAGGGACTAACACCAGCGCCTGTCTATGTAAAACGTCTCGGCAGTAATAATTTCGTTAGATAACTTTTTTAAATCTAATGAGTACGATTATTTCATGGATGACGTAATGGTTTTAGTGCTCGCTCTGTAATTATCAAAGCGCCAAATGTTATAACTTCTATTTACACAGGGCAAAAAGTTGTGTGATTTGCATATATTTATTTCGTGTCTGAGTGTTGTTTGCTTTAGTTATTTTTAATGTTGGGAAAGCTCTACGACAAAGGCATTATCCCTAGTCCGGCGATCAAAAAAGTAAATTGTTTTATTTTACATGAAAAATATATATACCTAAAGGAATGAAGTACAAGGTACTTGTACCACACTCCTCTATACACGCCTCCTCCTATATACTTAAAAGTAAATAATGATGACGTAATTTTCTTTAAAACACGTACTTCTTGATTTAGTTAACCGGTGAAAAGCCTGTGGTTAGTTTATAATTGACATCGTTACACATAACGTTGATAAAATGAACTACGTGCTTATATAAAACGCAATAATTGTAAATTCACTATAAAGAGTTAAGCATAGGTGACAACAGAGGCTCGCTTTAAGCCCAGAGATTGTTATTTGTTGGGCACAGTTCCAAATACGGACTAGAATTTTTCTAGCATTGAAACGAAATTGAACTTTTGCCCAGCGTAGGTGATAAAACGAAAGCTTTTTAACACCCTCAGCGCCAGTGTATCATTTTTACACACACTTGTTATAATATTGTGTATCAAAAATGATACACAGGGCCCAAAGTGTTTGGCACATTGTGTATCTTAAATGCACTCGAGTTTGATACTTTTTGTACAAGAAATAAAATGTCCTGGCCTGCACAAACAAAATGGTATATTTGGGTTTGGGTTATGACCTATGTTAGCGCAAAAAATAAATTACGGTGAAAATTGAGTTTTATTCGATTGAGGCTTGGCGGTGAGGGTGTTAAACGTTTACAGTCTAAAAACATGCAATATTACAACTTGAATAAATTTGTTACACTAGATGGCGTAGTGGTTAGTGTAACCGACTACCACGCCTGAGGTCGCAGGTTCGATTCCCGCATAAGTCTGTCTGATATCTGTCTTGGTCTGGTTGTTTCTATAATATAATATTCTACCACATACACACAACACTATCTAGACCAAACTAAGCAGAGCTTGTATTATGGATACTAGACAATCGATAAACATACATATATATATTTTTTTTATAAAAAAAAGAAGTATATATGTATGTATGTTTATCAATTGTCTAGTACCTATAGTACAAGCTCTGCTTAGTTATTATTATAATTATTTTGGAGACAAATTCTTGGTAACCAAAGTGACAAATTCATATGCATCCATTTTATTCTTCAAATCATTGAATAAGGTTTACTTTTATAGTAGGTAGGGTAGTAATTTGTTTGTGTGCCGCTAGCGCGAGTCCAGCAAGATTGTTAGCACGATAATATTTGACCCAGACTGTGAACAAATTGATATCATTCGTTGCGCTGTGCGTGGCACGTCATTTGCGCGATAAAAGGTAAAATTCCAAGCCCTAATGACAGAATTCAAGCTCAGTCTTGCCATTAGTAAAATGGCTCAGCGTCAGATTCTTTTATCGTTAAGGTTGCTGAAAAATAAGACTTAGGTCCTTACCAAATAGAAAAACTTTCAATTTCTTACAACTAAGTTTTATCGCTTTAATGTTTATTCTGAAACAGCTACTGTGAATTTTGGGTTTGTGTAGTTAAAGCTATTTTTTTCCGCATCTTTTTTAAAAATAACGCACATTCTAAATTTGGATATCCCGAATCTATTTAGGTATTGACTCATTCAGTTGAAACGGATTTTATATAACTCGCAGTCTGACTAATAGTATATGTACTCGTAATGTGCAGGATGTAAAACCAGAATATTTGGGTCAGAGTGCTAAAAAAACGCTTGCAACACTCCGCAATTTTCAAAATGCACTGTCTATTTACTCGGATATTTGCTGAACAATCGCGTTTCGGCTCGTGTCATGCTGCCAACGTTTACACAAGGCGACTTTAAACAGTGACTGGAATCACCTATGTCAATACAAACCGTAAAATATTAAATCCCATTGAAAATTCGCTCGACAAACGAAATTGCGACCCAGTTGTCTGAATAATCCGTACATAAGCTAGATATCCTGTTATCCCGTAGCACGCGAGTGGCGGGACACATCGCTGGCTCGCATCCAACCTGTCCGATGCTCGCCTCATCTCGTTGCTACTCGACACAGCCCGTTGGGTCTTGTTGTATTCCGTCACATGGGACAATGCCATGCCGTCTCGGTGTCAACTCGCTATGACTCCAATTTGCTATAAAGTGGTGGCGCGCCGCACTCGCTTCTCTACCGCCGACCATTTTGCGGCGTCGTTAAAATTTTACGTTCAATACGGCTTTGATAGCGGAATAAAGCTGACGTTATAGTAAAAAATTAAGACTCATTTTTTTATAAATTGGTGGGCATTAAACATTATTTCACACGGCTAATTCAGTCCGCGGTCGTGAAGCATGACGTATACTTGTCATCTGACAGACGCCAGCAGACGCGTAACGTTCTGCTGCATTTGGCATTTGCGTCATCGGAAATGGTAAAGATAATTACGTTTTCAAACAAACTCTCAAAATATTTAAATAACTCCTGAAAATAAATTTACTCGGATAAGAGTCGAGATAAAGCAATCAGAAAATTTTGAATTACTTTTGTAATCTATGTTTGGCTATTTAAAATTATTTTGGAATAGGATAATCTCAATTAAAGTTGGGCAAACAGATTTCTGGCGTGTTTCCAAGGCGGTCGAATGGCCGGCGGCGGGAGGGGTCGAGTCAACTCAGCGATTGTGATCCACTCACTCGCTAAAAGGGTAGAAAGGACCCGTCGCCCACTCGACGGGTTAGAGGCCCTCGAAATAGTTTTCATGTCTATTTTAGATTCGTATACATATATTATAGGTTTTCTTTATGTTTACTTAGGCATGTAGGCGGTCAATATTTGTGTGCGCCATACCTGCCTGGAGGTACCACTTCTGCTTACCAATAATTATGATTCTACGAAGTGTTTATTTAGTAACATAATATATCAGAGCGTATGATTTAATTTTCGCAGTTCTAATAACATAGAAGACAATAAATATGGCGTGTTTATGCGTGATCCGATTGGACGCCAGAGTTATTTGTCGTGTGGTAAACATGTTGATTATACGGCGCTATATCTTGTTATGTGACCAAACTGCGCCGAGCTGAGTCTCGTATTCGTATACAAGTAGTACACTGCCTCAAGAGATATGTTAGGGTGGCGATGAAAAGCGCTTGATACCTCAATTTTATGCCCATGGGGGCAGTAGTGGCTCATTATCTGCAGCACTGAGGGTTCGGCCGCCATCATGAAGACGCGATAAAAGCCTTACATTTTATCTTTCAAGTAAATGTTTTGGCTGAAAGCGTGAAGGGACGCTTAGGATGTCGTAATTTAATGACACAAAATGATCTCTGGGAAGTGAAACTAACGAAGTGATACCATTCACAGAAGTTTCACTTTAGTGGAGCACAGACAAGACGAGTATAATGCCAGCAAATAAAGTATTGAGAACTTTTTATGCACTATTTAGACATTTATCGTACACTTACTGCACTTTAGTTTAATGTTATTGTCAGCAATAAATGCCAACACTCGTGTTGATGGTATACTGTTAGTTCTATTTCTTTACAAAATATCGTAAAGTTAAATACCTCGTTTTATTGATTTAGGTAAAGCACCAAAGTACCTCGATGCTCCTTCGTTCTTCGAAGGGCTTAGATGTAAATCCCAGCTGTCATTAGTAGCTTAAGATGCTAGGAAATGTAAATTACACCGTTTCGTTGGCAAGCAATTTAGGTAAAATTATGTACCTTGTATTTTTTAAGTAGAAATTAACATTTTATTGTATTTGTTTTAGAATAACATTAAATAAAGGGCCCGTGGGCTGAAAACAAACGGGTCTCCTAATTACTCTCCAAAAAAAGAAAGTAGTTTGGCAGATTATTTAAACGACTTGGGAAAAAGATTAGTCTAAAGTTTAAGCTAATGAACTATCTCTAGGGATAAACATGAAAGAAGTCTAACTTAAAGTCTACATTAATAGCGACAGTATAGTATCTGTACAAAGCGGTTCATAATTGTGGTGTTTTATAAAAATAAATGCTATTCCAACGAGCCGTAGCGCCGTGTCCTACAAAAATACAGACAGAACAAATGAAGCCATTACTCAAATCAAAACAAAACACTGACGATCATTAAGATTTGATAAGATGGCCCTTTAAATGGGCAATCGGAGGCAACAACATTTCTACCCGTATTTTTAATTAAATTGAAATATTCATTCATTCCTACTTACCGACATTTATCTAAGGACAAAATTCCTTGTAACAGAGGGTCCTCAGTCAGATTAAATTTCCGGCCGGTCCACTCGAGCCCTAGAATGCCCTTTATTACCCGTTACAAAAGACTTCACTGTTGGCACTAGAATATTAGAATCGCACTTACTCATTTCCTTGTTTTTGTTAGGGTTCACTTAGTTTGAATCGTTTAATGTTAGTGGCATGTAATAAATAGTAATGGATATATAAATATCCTATTACTACTTACGTATTTTAGATATTTATATTGGAGATTAGCTGCCATTTGCGGAGCTGTTCTTCTTCGATCGAAAATGAAGTAAACATATAATAATAATAATAAAAACTCGAGGGTATGATAAAATTACACTGGCAGACTGTTCAACGTTTAATGCAATTTTAGGTACCTGATTTGATGAGTTCCATATCAATTTGCTATTCGGTTCAATCACTCAACTGTTTATTGCCAATCACAAAATTTTCAGTGCTTCAATATTTTTGCCAGCAAACACGAAATTTAATAACTCAATGCACTTATGGAATTCAATAAAAATATATGATATTTGTAGGCGAGTGTGAGGCCAGCTACAGTTATCTTTCGCGCTCATTTTACTGCGTAAGTTGAGCAATATCCCTTTTTGAATGGGGATGTTACACAGGACAATGTTATTTTGGGACGCGGTAACCTCTCGCAAACTGCCACTAAACACTTTATTAGGTTACAATAAAGTGTTTCCATTGTTTACATTAATAATAGACGTCACTGATTATTTATTTATGTTAAAATCAAATTGTGGATATAGTTTTTCTATAATTGTCGAAGACTGCAGATATACGTCGCTTTAATAATTTGCAGATTTAGGAGCAGATGTTTTTTCAACTCTACTAACGTAACGTACTGTGGCCTAACCCTTCTCACAATGAAAAGAGGCATGTGCAGTGGGGCAGTTTATATATATGGCTAAGCTCTTATTATTATTGCATATTATATTTATATTTAATCTTCTTCTTCTCCCTAGCCTTTATTAGTCCCAAGTCACTTGGGGTCGGCTTTTTAGTTTAACCGGATTTGACTGGATATCAGTTTTTACACGGAGCGACTGCCATCTGACCTCCGCAACCCGAAGGCTAACGATACCCTAAGGCTAGACCAGTGTCAGGATATTAGAGGGCACTGACTTCCCAAAACGACTGCCATAGATGTTCATGGCAGCCGAATATATTTAATACCTAATAATAAATATATATATTTAATACCTAAAATTGTTTCTAATGATTAATGGCGCAAACTACAGGCGAAGATTTTTTTCATAAGCTCGTGTGTACTGCTTTAAACATTTAAAAAATATAACCACTGTTTTAAACACTCGCTGCCTTCACCACCCAGGATTTACTCGTAGTCTAAAACTGAAATAGTTGGAACGTAATTTCTTTCTTCATTCCAATAAAATATTATTGACGATAGAAATCTTTACAAAATAACTAAAGTTTATTTAGTTTAAGTAGTTTATCCTGTCGTTTCAGGCGCTTTGCAGCTTCCATGATTAAAGAATTCACATAAATAAAGTAGCTGAACAAAGTAAACTCCGATAAAATCCACAGACGTAGTTTAATTCAATTCGATACGGATAAAAATTATTAATTCAGTTAGATCGCAATTTATCACATTTCACGATTATGTGTACCTATATTTTTATATTTACATACATAGATTCTCGCCTGATTCCCAGAGGGGTAGGCAGAGACTATGGATTTCCATTTGCTACGATTTTGACACACTTCTCTGGCTTAATTCACTTTCATCACATTCCTCATACACGCTCGCCGGTGTAAGTTTTTATATTTTATCCTTACTAATATTATAAATTCGAAAATAACTCTGTCTGTCTTTTACCTCTTCATGGCTAAACTTTGGAAAGGACATATGCTACTTTTTATTGATGTAGGTACCACACGGGCGGAAGCGCGTGCAATGGCTCGTAATTTATAAAGATTTAGTAATATCAGCTTATAAGCAACGTAGTTTCTCATTGGTATTACAACGAATTAGTACAGGTCTAGACGCAATGAAAAAGCATTGTTTCTAGGCGCCGCCGGTGTCCGACGGCTTTGACATTGAAGGTACGTAATAGAAAATGGTCTGACGCTAGAATCCATATTTTCGTTTTTCCAGTGGTATTATCTTCAACCGTTCAGATATTCAGACAGCAGTCAATTTATTGAAATATAACATATTCATACTAAGATACGGCTTAATATTCCAGTTTTGTGACGACTCCAAAAAGAAAATTATAAGGCTAAATACAACTTTTTAAATTCAAGCAAAGCGTCCCGTTGGACTACAAAGCCGATGAGAGATTCGCTACAATTTTAAATGGTCTGTAACAATGTTGTACTATTTACAGTATCAGCAAGGATTTGCAATTATAATTCCTGGTACGATATTGTAAGATAAACATACCCAAACAAAGGCATTAATGATGACACCGCAGTAGATACATGTCTGTGTATTTTATGAGTGGGAAATCCTCTGCTCATTAGCGTAATCCAGTTCGATCGGTACCAGCGGGGAATAAGTACACAACTTAACTTGGCTCGCTTCCTCCTTTTTTATGTCCTTTAAATGACAAAGCTCCGTGATTTCTCTGATAACTTGTAAAACGTTACACAGTACAAATGTTTTATGTTTCTTTTTGTCTCGAGCAAGGATAAACAAAGTTCCTTGCTTTAAGATACAGTCAAAGCGATATTTTCCCCTTGTATTTTTCATTCGTACTCGTTTTTGTTTCGTAAAGCCCTGCTGTGCTTTGAAAGTTAATGTAACTTTGTTAGGATATATATTTTTAATTCAGTGTGAATTTTATGCAGTGATTTATTGTTGCGCATAGCAGAATATGTAGTTGTTATAAATCTGTATGTTCTTTACATAGGTCTATTGTGCAGTCTCGTGCATTACATAGATTATTCGTGGAGGTTTCTTAAAAATATAAGATATACATACAAAAAATAAAACAGTTAGGCTGTAAACTTGCATCGAAATATCTTTCTAAAAGATTGGTCGTCGCAAGTCTTTTAAATCTAAAATCATATTTACGGACGTGTATTTACCGTAAATGTACAGTTTGGTATATTAGCGGTTATAATATTGTTAAATAGATAAAGAAGTTAGCACCTGGCGACAAACCTTACAAGACAGATAAACGATATGTCAGTGCATAATATTTTGGATCTCTGCGTAAAAAGAGTACGTACATAGTGTATGTGATTGTCAATAGTAGTTTAAAGAAGGTTCCACATTATCATAATATGTGAATAGCACTACATATAATTATGTACATATCTATGTAGGGATTTCCATAAAATATACATTGATTCATATTCTTTAACTCAACTTCAACTTACTAGGGAATAAATGTATGTCAATTATTTGGCCACCAACGTTACAGCATCGACATATTAAATGAATATAAATAAAAGCAATTCTGTAATCTTCATCGTTCATCGATGCGTTTCATCTATTATTATCATACAACCATAGATGACACACTGTAATGGAACGAAAACTGACAAAAATCAGATTCTCTTTGTTTCATAATTATGTGATTTGACAGAGGCCAGTGTAAACCAAACAGGAAAATGTACTTTAAAAAACAAATTTGCCTGACATATGTAAGTCTTACGCGTTCCATCTGGTGTATTTACTTACAGCTGATTCATAACATTCTGTGTTACGTTGCATTCGATAAAATTAAATGGTTCGTAAAATGTTGAGCATATCAGTCAGTGGTGCAAGCAGATCGAGTGGAATTTATGTTATAAGACAGTGAGACAACAAGTGTAGTTTCAGTAGTTTCAATTTATGATAACAGATGGCGGTAGCGATCGCTTTATTTAAAGTAACTGTCGAATTGTTACTTTATAGCCTAGTGGTTTAAGTTGTCGCCTTGCCTCTGCCACTGTGCCAAATGTTCCAGGTTCGAACTCCACTCGTGACAAAGATGTGTGTGATCCATAAGTAGTTGTTCCAAGTGTGGGTGATAGTTGTGTCCGTCGTTTGAATGTTTGTAAAGTACCCCGCGATGCGACACTATTCATAATGCAGCAGTGGCCTTTCAAAATAAAAGTTTGTACCAGGCTTGTATATCGGGAGATACGCAAGGGGAAAGATTCGAGATTGACTTATATACTCGTATTATGTAACTTTTATTACCTGCACATTTATAAATAGGTACTGTGTGATCGATAAAAGATTTTAATCTTTATATTCCTGATCGACTTGAAGACTTCGAGGAGGTTTGCAACTTATAAGTTACTTGCCAATTTATTAGTGAAATTGAAAACTAAACCATTTTGAACTCCAGGTTTCAATAGTTACAATAGTAAAAGTCGCTGAAAGACACTCGGATCATTCTGAAGAATCTTAGCTATACAGATTTTGACCTCGTCTTAAGGTTAATGACGAAAGTCGGATTTATTACATTTACGAGTACAGTAATCGTGCAATAAAACGTAAGAACAGTTGGAACTAGAGTTGTGTGTGCGAGAAATCGTTTTATTGCTACAAGTAGTCAAGATTGACAATTGAATCCATAAGATTTAGGGCAGAAAGACTGTTTAAAAAAGCTTGTCTTCAATATTATTCATTCATATGTGCATAAATATACACACACACACACACACACATATAAATATATATATATATATATATATATATATATATATATAGTTACAGAAATTCAATTTTAACCTTGATAACCTGTGTGAAAGACTGGTTTCCGTATTATGTAGAAACCTGTATGACCAGCCTCTAATAGTAATTAACATTAATAGCATAACAATATGTAAATATTTACATAAATACATTATATTTTATATAATTAAAATAAATTATTTTAATTGCTAGATACATAGCCCTCTTCCTCTCTCTTAGTTTGCTGAACCCGACAGGGTCAACAATGACCTAATTTGTTCATAAGTCCATCGTTGTATATCATTATGAAATGCAATAAAACATTGATTATTGAGTATTAAAATCTGTTACAACTGATTCGCGCTGACGACAATAAATATAATATAATATATATACAATAGGTATAGATACTAATTTACCTGTTAGTTTTAGTATGCTAGATAATTGTCCTGGTTAGTAGCTGGTTGGCTGGTCCTTATATTAAGTGCTAGGTGCCCCCAGCGGCTTCAAACACGTTTATGATTACATACCGTTTCGCTCCTGTGACTCGTAGCGTATACAGCTTATATTGCGAATGGATAAAGTAGCTTTCTACTACGAAAGGTAAGGTAAAATAATTTATAAAATCAGTCTAAACGTTTTTGAATTTTTTTATTCCTAGATGTTCCCCGGTTTTACCCGCGTTTATCGTAACTGCGCCACCCCTGTGGGTCGTAGCGTGATGTTATATAGCCTTATATAGCCTTCCTCGATAAATAGGCTACCCAACACTAAAATAATTTTTAAATCGAACCAGTAGTTTCTGAGATTAGCGTTTTCAAACAAACAAACAAACTCTTCAGCTTTATAATATTAGTATAGACTAGATTTTACCCATGGCTTCGCTCGCGTAATTATAGGTTATTTTAGTAGGAGTACTTTTTTGGATGAGAAGTAGCCTATGTCCTTTTCTGTTCCCCAGATAGCGTGTATGCGAAATTTCATGATGATCGGTCGAGTAGTTCAGACGTGAAAGCGTAACAAACAAACTCACAATCGCATTTATAATATTAGTTAAGATAAATAGAGATACAAATCTTTTCTTTTAATCTGCCAAGTCTTGGAATGCCACACATCATTAATAACCTTTTGTGTCCGACCGCCAGAGTGCCGTTGCGACACAATCGTGTTATAATAATATTAGAGTAGATGCTAGGTTTTGTAGAAAAGTGATTAGCCTTTTAGAAAAAGAAATTTAAATATTAGTTTAGCAGTCCCAGTGAATAAACCTTTCAAATAAATAAACAAATTTTACCTATATATAATGTTACTTTTTACCCGCGGCTTCGCTCGCGTAAATGTAGGTTAGGTAAGGTTAGGTTTGCAACAGTTATTTTTTCTGGATGAAAGGTACCCTATGTCTTATTCTGTACCCCTGACAACGTGTATGCAAAATTTCATGTTGATTGGTTGAGTAGTTAAGGCGTGAAACCGTAACAAACAAACAAACAAAGAAACTCATTTTCGCATTTATAATATTAGTCAGGATTGAGATAGTGCAAATACTTCTGTCATCCTGAAGACTCGAGAGGTACGATTACAAATCAGGAACGTGACCGTGTTTTCATTCATTAGCATGAATCTCCCACACTGGCTGGATTTTATCTTGTTTTGAAGGCATGGCTAATATGAGAACAAACTTCTGGTTAACTCCAGCAATTCCAATCAATTGAAAAGTCTTGGCAGCGAAAGAGTTAATTTGCCGTCGCATGGACTTATATAGAGAAAACCTAGTTTTTATAAAATTGCAAACCTATTTAGCTTTGAAATATTATTTTCAAAACAAATATTGCATCTCTGATATGTTTTTTATAAGGTTGGCTAGCAGCAAAGGCATTCGGTATTGCCAATATATTTTTAATATGCGGAATGATGATTCTCCTTACCACGCATTTTTAACAACTAATTGCCGAATCAAGTAAATTTCGGCAATTTAATTACTTTTCATCGAGCTTTAATCTGTGGACATAGAACACAGCAATGTAATTTACTGCATTGTTAAAAAGTAAATAATACTAACATGTAACATAAATCATTGCTTAGGTGCATCAGAACTCTTAAAATGGGTTTAAAGTAGCGTATTTATGAAGTAGCGAGTTCTAACTTTAATAAAATCGATTCTGATTTTCAATGAGCTTGAAACTCGATAATATTGTGTAATTTCGATTCGGCAGAGGTCCTGCAATGATCCTCACACTTCTATTGGAAATTGACTCTTGGTTCGACAGTCTACTTATTGTT
Source organism: Catocala sponsa (assembly GCA_963564715.1). Classification (NCBI taxonomy): domain Eukaryota; kingdom Metazoa; phylum Arthropoda; class Insecta; order Lepidoptera; family Erebidae; genus Catocala; species Catocala sponsa. The sequence goes on along the minus strand of OY751345.1, from coordinate 8,220,321 downwards.
AGTCGGAAATTGGAATTAGAGAAGGCGGGTGTCTGCTCAGTTGCGGTGAACAAATAAGAACCCTGAGCTAGATTTTGCTCGCAAGTGACGTCACAATCTAAAGCCAATCGCTGGTTTCGTTATATACTTATAGGTAGCTATATACTCATAGCAAGTTCTTGTGGAGAATCATGCAAAGGACAATTAATTTGTAATAATATCATAAATCAGGCTCCTTAGCTTCTTACTATGACTAATAAAATTTTAGTCAAATAATATTTTCACTGTCTTTATGGCAATTGCAAGTATGTTTATTTGCTAGATTATATATATCATTTAAAAGACACAGTTTAGTTTATTGAAATTATAAATCACTTTATGCAACGATACTATAATATAATTGAATAAAAAAACGAATAATTTACTTTTATAAATATTATATAATTGAGAACCAGCTGCTAAACTGTGCATATCAAATATTCACTTATACATCTTAAAAGCAATGTTGAAGAACGTTTCTAACATTCAATATACTTTGATAAGCCTGGAATAATTTATAATAAACATTAACTCTAGATTGACTCATTTTACCGAATAGAACAATGAAAGTGCTGCCAATACATTAAAGATTATTCAGATATAGATCGATGAAAGTCATTAAACGACTATCGCCGAACTGCAGTTGCTATTCAAATGCGATGTCGTTTGGAAGGCGTCCATGGCGAAGCGGCCGACGCCAGCACCATTATACAACCAACCAGTTCAAAATGAACTATACTAGTCTTCAAAAATTTTGCCTAATGTTAATACTTGTGGAGATCTAGTTAATCTGGGCACGTTATACCTGGGAGAGAACAGTGATGAGCCAACTCGCAGTTATGTACCTCAATCGCTGGCTGTTAAGCTCTAAACGAGGCCTTATGGTCGACAAAAAATACAGAAAATAAAACAATGGGTAGTATTTGGAAGCGGTTCTGTTTAGTTGAGTTGATAAAGGCGCCGCGCCTCTTACAAATTTTTATGTGTCTTGAAAGTTGTGGTTTGAATATTATTAGATTCTGGTTTGTACGCAACCACATGCGTTTGTGAGTCACCCAGAATTTGAATGTTTAACAAAGTCAATATTTCGATGCGAAATAGGTTAGTAGGTAGTTTTATTCTGCGACGTCCGAGTCTAGAGACTTAATAAAGTAGGTTAAATGCTAATGAGTGCTTTAAGTAGTCCCGTTCTATGTATGTAAATACTATGTATATAAATACATCTTTGAATTTTCTATTAGTTCCAACTTTCGATACCTATTCATTTTTTTACCAAGATGCAAAATGTAAGGTATACTTAACGCTTTTAAAAACTATATCGTGGTTTTGATACACAATACAATACATAGACATGGGTCAGTTAGGAGCTACGCACCATCCCACACATACTCGTATTTTTAAATAGATAACGGTTTAATTTTTATGTTTTTGTTGGAGGATAGGTTTAGATTTCTTTCCGATTTTAGTTTAAATTTAATATGTATTTGTATTATATTAGTTAAATACCAAGTCACAGATCGAGTCTTGAAAGTATATTCATTTTCACAGTGACTTTATAAAAATCATGTTCTTGTCAAAACATTTTAATTCCGTATCATAATTTTCGGCAAATAACAAATTAATCAAAGTGCGCTCTCAAGACGATCTATTTAAAGATCTCCTTAATCACTTCGGCTATTTAAAGATAAATCAAAACTGGCCGGTTTGAGTTATAAGCTCATATACAGTTATGATGGATATATCACTGTAGGTATTAAACCTATATTTCGTTACATTTAGTATAGTTGTATTTATTTTATCCTATTAACTTTTCGTATATATAACAACAAAATATAATAGGACCCGTTTTATTTAACTACAGAATAGTTTTAGACCGTTTCACATACTTATTTTTTTTATTTTTATAGAATACTAGCTGTGCCCGCGGTAACACCCGCATCAGTGGTATTTGTGGTTACTGCGACGCTCCCGTGAGCCGTAGCGTGATGTTATATAGCCTATGTCCTTCTCAGGGTCTCAGACAATCTCCATTCGAATTTTCATCCAAATCGGTTCAGTGGATTGAGCGTGAAAAGGTAACAGACAGACAGACAGACCGACAGACAGATATACAGAGTTACTTTCGCATTTATAATATTAGTAAGGATAGTGTAAGAATGTAATGGCGATAAGATTCAAGACGGATTGACGAAATAGTATTTTTTTGTATTGCTCAACCAAGCGCTTTCGGTAAAAGTGACAAAGGCATATATTTTGACTAATCTAATGGTCTGTCTGTCTACTTATCTATACAGTTAACAAAATAGGAACATTGCCAGCGAATAATTTGTCGTCAGCATATACAGTGGCGCTTTATTTAGTTATACTAGTAAGCTTAAACACTTTTATGATTGTAATAAGATTAATATGACTCGTAATACCTACTATGATAGAAAAATTATGTGCGAAGTAAACTGATACAATATTACTCCTTCAAAGTATCCGGCGCTGCAAGAAGTTTTTCTAAAATATCGCTACGTCCCACAAATCGACGATGTAAATATGTTAAACACGTCACAAATTTGACAAGTGTATATCCCGTAATAAAGTTCTCGTCGCTGAAAATTTATAATATCGCGAAAGAAGAGTCCTCGTGCAGAAACGACGCCAATTAACGAAGTGTATAATGGGCCAGATTTTCACGACGGATTGAACCTTGTTAATGAGATGACTACGTTCATATAATAATACTGTACTACGATATTAATTTTAAGCCGGCTCCCAGATGGCAATATGAAAATAACTTTGTTAAATGAAAATTGCTATCATGTAAATTCATTGAGATCTAACTTGCAATGTCGAATACCCCGGTTCATTAATTCATGTGTTTCAATAAGCTGTTAATTTTGAAGCTGTTTTGATTAACGGTTCCATAAAGTAAAGTCCATAATTATATATAAATGTCGCGAAGAGGCTTCGCACATATAAAAGAAGAAAAGTAAGAAAATGTTATGCTTATACTTTTATGAAATATATTATTATTACATTGCATTATAAGTACTCTCATCAACAAAAGTTATGACGCATATTTGAATTTTTAAACCGATAAAACAAGAACTAAAACTTTTCACAAGTACCTAATTGCCTACGATTTTTTTTTACTTGTAACTATTTTAGATATAACTCTAGCCAGTCACTATCGGCAAGATGTATAACCCTTAAACATCGAAATGGGGTTAGTGTGACCAATAAGGGTTTCGTTTCATCGAAACGCAGTAGGCGACCGCTTGTTAGTGTGCGTTAGTCTAGTTTTTGCCCCCTCCATCAGACCTGCAGTAGCGTTTGGGGAGGATGCACGTACGCTCGCTGTCTGCAAAGCGTTCTCGCCGATGCACAAACTTTGTAAATCACGAACTTTACTGATAGTGGCTCTGCTGAGATCGTAAAATACTATCTTAACTTGCTTATGTAATTTTGCAAGATATAAATGTGTGGCAACGTGCAATGAATCTACTAATAGAATGTTATGTTGACAAAATAGAATTTTCCAGGTATTGTATTACGCATATGGTAATTAATTAGTTTAAATGGAATTTTAAACAGAATAGTTTAAATATGAAGGTTTTCTTTGTCTACTACTTCTATTATGTTTCTCTTTTTTACATATACGTGAAATGCTTTTTCGCATGGTCTACAAAAGAGGCTTTAAGTTTTGCAGAAAACTTTAAAGTATATGTTAAAGAAAACATTATAAGTACTATGTCACGTATATTTTGTAAATATAGCTTACTAAATGTACAATTAAATTTGATTATTTTAATCATACTTTGATATAATAATTACTTAATATAGCATAATGTAATGAAATAATCTATTATGGTTATGGTATAATTTTTTTTTCTTTTTCTTTTTTGTTCGTAATGTAAATGCAATATATAATATAATTTATTTTTCTCCCATATCACAATTAAACACAAAAGTACAAAGTTGTCAATAAAAGGAATTAGGAGATTGGTTTCTAAGCTAGGTAAAAACCTGTGTTATGGATAACCATTATGTACTTGCTTAACTAAAGATCTATGAATTGCACTGGGTATGTATATGTACATTGACTATAAATAAAATCGAATAATATACATAAGATTACATCATCAAAATATACAATATTGTATATTAAAGAGAAACATTAAAACAATACATAAGAATAACATCATGTCGTCGTTGTTTTATTACATTTCAACAAAATTACTATTTATAAGACTTTTATTTAAATGTTTGTTCTCGTTCTAGCCCGGGAAAACGTCTAGGTCATTGACTCCTCCAAAGTCTTTCTATATCTGAGTACGCACGTAAGAAACAAATGATATCAATGTACTGTATTGTTTGATAAATAAGGTTTGTTTGTAAGAAGCTTACCGAGTTTACGGCCGCCATCGCTACATGGGGGTCCCCGCTACGCTACCAGCTCATTCTGAAACAAATAATTTATACGAATTAGTTTGACTTACTTAGTTTGTGTTATGTGCGACAAATCATATAATTGATAACAATACATTTTCTATTGTTTCGACCGAAAAGGTTATGTCAATCGGTCTTCTAAATTGCAAAATACATTCTCTAAATGGTAGCTCTGGGTTGTGATAATAGAGATGAATTTGCCCTTTTTTATTTAATCAACTATCTTTTGCCCGCGTATTCGCACGCTTGAACATAGTACTTTTTCTTCTTCTTCTTTCTGAATGAAAAGAACCCTATGTTTCATGACAACGTGTATGCGAAATTTCATGATAATCGGTCGCGTATTTAAAGCGTGAAAACGTAACAATATCACATTCACATTTATAATATTACGAGTAGGTAGGAAAAGTTCTATGTCCCGTCCGTGAAAATATCCTATACAACCAAATTGCAATAAGAGAATCACAACACCTAGACAGTATTCAAGTACCTATCTATTGATGCAGCATCGTCCCATGTGGACTTGTACAAACACACGTCGCAGTAACAATTATACACACGAAATCCGTCTAGTTCTAATCACTTGTTTGCTTGTAAATACTTTGTAGTTATTTCCACCATGCTCTACAACGTATGCGGGGCGCTAGTGTTGTTTTATTCCGCTTCATCTAACGTGAACACCGTACCTAACACTATAAAGTAAATTAAACTCAAAGCGATATCGTAATCGTTGGCCTTGTTGACATCTCATATGACTCAATGCTGTCTCGGTACGTCTCAGCCAATAGGGCTGATAATATCTCTTAGTGAGATTAAAGTATGAGATTTCTTTTTAAATGTCACTCCTATGTATCTGGCAAGAAGCTACGCAATAATAGTGAGACTCAGTAATCAAATAATGCACGTTATATTTATTTTTGTCTATTTACAGAAGTGTTTCAAAAATAGGGTATATTTTAAACCATAGGCAGTTCTATGCGATACTATTTTTATACTGACGGCACAATTTGAAACAGAATGCGCATTTGTTCTTTATATATCAGTCACGATTATACATTGACCAATTTTCAACTAGATGTAGCCGAAAATCGACGTGGGTTCGAACCCGAGACCCTCTGCATTGCAGTCTGTTGGTCTCCCCACTGAGCTATCGCTGCATATTTTTAAAGCTATAGAACTTAAAAGTATTACAACAGTATTTTTATGATTATTGTAAGTTTTTTGACACATAAACATTATTCAAAGATCTATTGCGAGTTACTTTATAAAGAACGTTTTGTCTACACTAATTCTGACGTCACGAATACTTTTCGACGTCTCTGTTACCTATTATTTCGCCCACATCTGAACTTTAGCATAAAATCTTCGGCTTAAAATAAATTACATTCTAAATAACAATTGTCCGGAATTACCCTTAGTATAGTAGTTTTTTCTTTATTGTCATCATACGATGTGGTTACGTGTGGGCGGTTTTCTGAACGTTTCTTAATCTCCGGTTCCATCGCAGCCCTACAACAAATAGACGATGCCGTACAATAAAAACTGCACCTAAATACGGTGGGATAAGTTATGAAATGAGTTATCTAGTCTTAAAGATGTACGTCTCGCGACAAATAGAATGGTCGCGTTCACAGTCAGTAGGGCAAGCTTCCAAGTCCATTAATAAAATTGAATCAGACGGACATTCCGGGGCACAATGTGCACGTGTGGAGATAAATAAAACTCGATGATATTAGTGCGGATGCAGACGTCTCGCCGGCAGGCGTTACGTGGATGGCGATGTGGTTTCGTGAAAAACGACAATTATTTTTTTGATGCAACATAAAAAGAAAAACATTTAACATCTACCGACATATAATACTATATGACTAACAAATACATATAAAAACATAACTATATATTATATTAGTCGATTCTATAAATTAGTTCAATTCTGTGGTAGCCATAAAGGTTTATAAATAACACCCAGGCGCATGAATTTCAAACAAACCCTACAAAATTATTCTCAATTTTAATTGGCATTTATTTTAGAAAAAATATAGTTGCATCCGTAGCTAAAGATGACAAATAAGTCACGGCCAAGAGAAAAATTGGGGGTTTTGTTTTCACAAAACCCCAAATTGTAGTATACTACTGCGACACAGTTTGAAAAATGAAATAATACAATACACTTAATACACAGGGGATGTTTTCATCCCCTGTGTATTAAACGCCCTAAATTTCATTAACAGAAAAGGGACTTGGTCATCTTCAAGACAATGAGTTATCCCGTAGTGTTACTTCAGAGATAGACGACCAAAATTCTTATTATTTTTAATTAAAGGCATTATAGATACTTATATGTTTTCTTTATTTTTATTATAGATAAATGATCTTTGATACTTTTATTATAAAATAAAATTTAATATAAAACAATAATTTTATTAAAGAATTAAATCATTGTTTTACTTTTGGTTATCGGAAATGTTATCGGAATATTTAGACAGCGAGTAAAAACAACATGACCGTTACAGAGATCCTGTTTTTACAATAGCCAAGACAATGACCAGTATTGAAGGAAATAATAACTATATGTAGCCACGTAGTTGTTTATTTTTGTATGAGTATGTCCGAAAAATTGTTATCATATTCTACCAACTTGACGAAACAAACTTTTAAAGTTGTTTGTTGCCATGATATAATTACATGTATTTGTTTTTTTTGTTTTTTTTTCTTACTTATATTTATGTTTACTTGATTATTCATAGTGTGGCCTTCTTTTGTTTTGCATTGATGTTTTAATATTTTAATGTTTGGTATATTGTTTGTTTTTTAATTTTATTATATTTTTTTGATATTTTAACTTATTAACGCTATAATATGGTGCATGGTGTGACACCTTAAAATGTTGTGCATTTATTCTTATTACTGTGAAAAATTTTAATGTATAAGCACTAATGTAACAACTATTGGTTGTCCAAATAAATAAATAAACAAATAAACATTGTAATGTGTGTGATCTATAAGTAGTTGTTCCGAGTCGGTGTACTTTGTTTTCACAAACCCAAAACAACAATTTATTTATAAAGTCGCACAGAGATTATATCTAGTGAACGGGCGATGTCCTTTTAATGAAACCGCGAAACAAACTAGGTTCAATAGATTGGTCGTGATTTTATTCAATTATATTTAATACTAGCTGTTACCTGTGAATTCTTCCGTGTAGATTTTAACTAAAAAGTGTTTGTCTCCGCGGAACCCTATTTTTTTTCTAAAATCAAAGTAGCCTAAGTTATAACATCAGCTATCTGCCAGTGAAAGTCCCGTCAAAATCGGTTCAGCCGTTTCGGAGATTAGCCGGAACAGACAGACAGACAGACTGACAAAAATTTTAAAAATAGATGTTTTCGTATAGATACCTTATATACTTTCATATGCATTAGATAAAAAGCTGTTATTTTGATATTACAAACAGACACATCAATTTTATTTATTTGTATAGATGTATGGACTAGCTGTAATGACATGAAAACAATTATAACATATTATTAGTTCTTATATAATAATAGTATATGCGCATTAATTCGTTGCAAATAATCGTAGCTGTCAACAGTAAAATAATTACTAATTACTCATTAGGATAATCACTGCTTTTGCTGTATTTATATCCAATTGAAATAGTGCATGTATTATTATGAATGCTAGAGACTGGGCCAATGATAATTATTATTTTATATCGCGATAAATATGACATTAAAATTCAATAGAAAATGTTATTGGTTTCACGACAGTCATAATTTAGTTTATTTTTGCACATAGTTTATTTGCATAGCTTGTTTTGTTGTTAAAAATGACTTTGATGTTGCAATTTACTCATATACTTTGTAATTATTTTGACTAAGCTAATAAATCTATTGATTTGATAGCAACAACAGTATAATAAGTTCCAGTTCATACTGTACTACAAACTGTAGGAATGGCGCGGCGGGCAAGTGTTCATCTCACCTCTGACGCTTAGAGTTGTGGGTTCAAATCATACGGGAAATTTTTTTGGTGTGATCCACAAATGATTGGTTTGTGTCTGAGTGTACTTTGTATTTGTTATTCATATGTTTCTTAAGTGTCCTGTGACTCAGGGATGAATTACAAGTTTTTTTTATTTTTTATTTTATTTTTATGGATTAGGGGGCAAACGAATAGACGGATCGCCTGATGGTAAGCGATTACCGCCATCCATGGACACCCGCAAAGTGCAGGCGTTCTCAATAAAAATATAAACTTGTAAGGTATTTAGCTACGACCAAACGCAGCGACTTGAACTGTAGGGTCGAAAAATAGTTCTCATAGATTCAAGAAAGATACGCTGTGCTGTCTAGGAGATGTCTAGTAAAACATGTCCCTTGCGTTGGTATCGTATCATTGTTTGCTTTCACAATAAGCTTTGTATTGGACTCATATCAATGGAACAACCCTATAATCTTCTTTCAGCAATGTCTTAATCTTTCCTAACTAATCCTAACTTAATATTATAAATACGAACGTAAGTTTGTTAATTGGTTTATTTGTTTGTTACGTTTTCATGCCTTAACGAGATAATAGATCATCATAAAATTTCACATACCTACACGTTTTCAGAGAGAAAAAATAAGGACACAGGGTACTTTTTACCCAGAAAAAAAACTGTCACTAATCTAACCTAACTTACATTATACACAAGTGAAGCCACGGGCAGAAATAGCAAATAATAAAACGCAAGCATGTTACAGGTTAGCTTCTAAATCAGTAAAAGTAAATCGTTCAGAAAAACTGTCCGTGTTAATGACAGCTCTAAGTATTTCCAGTGTCGCGTTCGCTAGCTCCGCTCGAACGCCGCTTGCATTACACGTTTCATTTAATGTGTCAATATTACTCGCAGTTATGTGTCCGGCGTTTCTTCAAATAAAGAAAACGAAAACAATTAATAGCTGTTCCTTCAAAATAAATAATTTTAAACGTACTTTATTATGTTTTATTTTGAAACTGTTTAATTTGTTATTTTTATTGTTAGGTTGGTGTACACCACTATTATGTACTACACATTTATTTTTTAAATATACCTAATTTTAATATTTTATATGTCTAGACTAGTGTTGTGTTACATTTTGATATTGTGTTTGTCAATAAGTTCATACTTATGTATATGTTTAAAATGGCCAATGTTACAATTATATTTAAAAGGAGTCTTTAAAGTGTGACATGTATTTATTTGATGATAATTATACAGAAATATTTGCAAAGAAATGAACTCTGCTAAATAATAAGGAATGGATAACTATTGTATGTATATTATATTCGCCATTCATTTTAAGACCTCGCCGTAATTATTGCTGAACGTTTTAATGCACACCTTTTTAATATGTACTAAACACTTCATCGAACAGTAAATTGTACTTTATCTACATGATATGTATTTAACATTCGGGCTATATAATAGGCATTACATGCAACATTAAAAGCACATAACGCCTACCTATGTAACGTATTTAAACCAATTGACTCAATAAAGAGTGAAGTTTAGCTACGTTTAGTCATGTAAAGCCGAACAATAAAATCCCTGTTTTACTTCCAAAGTTGTCGTATCTTCATACAAAACTTTGGTTTACGTATTGCACGAAACAACTAAAACTTGTGAATTTCATCGCTTTTATGTCTATTACAAATGTTGTGTGATACATTCAGCACACGAATCCTAAAACTAAGCTAAAGCAGACTTTATTTGAAATAGAATGGATTTTGTTTAAGGAATACCGTCGCGGTCGTGCCGAAAATTGTTATTACATCGAGCTTTTTAGGAGAACTGACGCTCCGATGTAACGCGCCAGTATTTTAAACTTTCTCTTTTTGGATGTGGTTTAAAGATTTTAATAGTACGTAAGGTTTATTGAATAAGGCGGCGAAATGTTGTACAATTGGTAAGCTTGCTTCTTTTTATTATGGGGAACATGGAAACTGCATCTTTGGTGGTGGCTTCGTAATAAAAAATGTTTCAGGTAAATAGAAAAAAATAAAGCTTCTGATTTGGAAGTTTGATTAATACTTAATTCTGACTAGTTAAAAAATAAAGTGAATGTAAATGCCTTAGGACGTGCTTTATTTTCATGGTAAATACAGGCAAACCAAATTCTTAAAATGATCATGCTAATGATCATATTATGCGCTAGTGAAGATAAAAAAAATATATTAGGTACGTATGCCTCTTTCAATAAATTACGAATCTTAATTGTTGAGTTTAGTGTGGCTCACGGTTCCAATATCGTATAGAATATTTCTAGATAGGAAATATTGCATTTGCTTTATTTAGTTAATAATTTCAGACATTAGGTCATAACATGAATGACGTGGTGATCTAATACTAATGTAGGGTATTAAAACACAAATTCTTTCGACTTCAATAGATCTACATATATGAATTGCTGATCTAAATTAACCTAAAATGCTTATACTTAGAACAGATTAAGTAACACCAACAATAGAGAACAAGGATTCAAGTTTCGAACGAGCCACTGTGAAGTTCATAAAGGCTTTTGTGGTTAACAAACACACGCACTCTCTAAACATAACAACTAAATCTGCTAATTGTTCACTGCAGACTACTCGGTTGTTTGGTACTTTTGTATACGGACTACTTTTAATCCTAGCGTTATGTTTAGAAAATAATCTAGGCTAAATTATACCTACATCGAATATTAGTATGTACTATTACCAAGCGTAAGCGTTACAAAAACTTAGATGTTGCCCTAAAATTAATTTAGTTCGAATGGATGGCAAACGCTCTTTACAATAAAATTAATTAATAAATAAAAATAATTTTATTGAAAGAAGTTCACACAACAATATATCTTACAACATAATGATGCAGTTCTATAAGAAAATAATAAGTGTAGGTACTAGCATAACCTAAACCTTATTTATCACAGTAAAGACGGTTATCCAAGAGTAGAACAGTTTATAAGGACCGACATTATTATTATATATATAGATAGGTGTACGACGACGCTGAGTTTAAAAAATCATCTATTATAAGTCGTAAGCCGTTGCCAAGTGTTGGACGAAAATGATTGATAGTCTATCGAAATGGTTGCCTTTCGTATGATTTATTATTTTAATATTATATTGGCTGCATGTTTAATGAGGTTGGAGGAATCGTAACTATAGCATGTTATAAGCAATTTTGAGCAATGATCCTGTATCGATATAAGGTTTATGAAGAAAAAAGAAAATCTAAAAAGTATGTAATTGAAATTAAATTACATTATATGGATTTTGTCGCGTTGTTTATTTAAAAGAAACTCTTAAGTAACAAATTTTAAAAATGACGCTATTATTATTGAACTATACTACAATTTAAGCTATTTAAATTAAATATAACTGTTTATATTTAAGTTTACGCTTTTCCCGAAGGCAAATCCGGTAGCAGAATGTGATTATTGCATGAAATCAGAGTACATGCAACACATTAAGTATTAAGCTTTTATAAGGTAAATAGTGTAAAAAATATGAATAATCAATGTTTCAATAAGAAATATCTCGTGGGGCATAAAAATGCATATCCATTATGTTGAAATTATTAACAATTACTTTATAGAATCATTAATAAACTATTAATTTGTTAGTGCCGTGTACTTTAAGATCAGAATATCTAGACTGATATTGTTTACGTAACTTCTTTGAAATTTATAGCATTACTGATCTGTATTCATATGACACCAATTTATTCAGGCAAACAAAAAGGTAGTTTCATGGAGCTACGAATACCGTCTACGAAAGGTCTACGAATATCACTTTATGGTCTACGATTTATTACCTTCCCAGATAAGCACAAAAACAGAATTAAGTACAGGTCACCGGCATCAAAAACTTTCGTCCTTTCTCATTCAAATAAAAACGAGAGCTTTCATTAAAAATTATTACAAAATAAAGACAAAGAGGCCACGTTATGAAGGCCCGTCATTTTTATCACTTTGCAAGAAAACTTTAATAAAGTAGAGACACAAGGTAACATTGCAGGTAAATTATTACATTTTTATGCACAAAGTGTTTTTAATTTTGTCACGTAGTACGAGGGTGAGGTGTGCTCTAGAAGAATAAATCATAAAGGATTTATGAAGTGATGTTATGAAAACAAGGAAGATTGGATCGTTTATCGTGCAAGTTATACAAGTGCTGCACTGATTTTACTCGAGCATGTAGCAAACCCAAGAGTTCTTTCCTTGTTCATAAGGGATAATTTCTGTTACGCGGTTCGTTATCTTTACTAACAACTGGAACACTGGATCGTCTTTATTAATATCAATGTAATTTACTAGACATGACATATTCAACAATTTAATATATATATAAGTTTAATTAGTCAGTAATACAATTCTTATAAAATAATCATCAAATAAAAATGGTAGATGAGTTACTAAATGTATCAAATGCACAAGCGTCAACTGCAGGCTATATGATGACAAGGACTAGCCATATATGTAATAATAAATTCACACACCTTGCTATTTAATAAATGCCTAAAAATAAAATAATGCAGTAAATATTAAGTATAATAATTTTGTTTCATAAAAAATGCCATATGATGAACATAAATTCTTAAAAATATAGTACCTTTTATATTTTCATTCTAATAATAGTACTATTATTACTGTACATACTTATAGCCAGTTAAAGATAATTCGATTCAATAGACTTCGAATGCTAATCATCCACCTTGTGATCACTTTAATATGTTATAATCACTTCCAACTGAAGCTATTATCATCTGATATTTCATCGAATTCTATCGGTATATTACTATTTCTCAAAATTATCCTAAAAACAAACCAACCTATTTGAAATGTCAATCTCCAGTTGAACCTTAACATCTCAGAAAAAATACACACTAAGTAAACGTATATTTTCTCTTGCTATCCCAACCATTCGTCGTTTAGTGACATGTAATAAGTCTTCCTTACTTTTCATTATATTTTGGTCTTTATTTTTTTAGCCTTCGGGCTACACTTGGATCCAAGTGTCTGTATTTATTGGAATCGAGATCACAATATATGCGTACCAACCATTATGATACTTTGATATTATATTAGATATTGATAGGTGAACGTTTTCGGAAAATAGTTCGATAGAAATTCTTCGTATTCGATAAATATAATACACAATAACTGTTTTTTTGTTTGCTTTCATTGATTCTGATAGAGTTATAATTTGATTTTTGTTTAGTAATTGTCTTATGTATTGATGGAATGGTTTATTAAACAAAACATGATCAGAGTGTATCTGAAATCTATACGCACACAATGACTACCTAATAAAAGCAGTGCCAGACCAACTCATTACATTATCAACGTAGGCAAAGGGATCATATTATACTTTATAAAAAAGGCATTGGGATTACAAATTTGTCAACGAACCACATAGAAGAAAATACAAAACAATTCTGTAAAACGTCCACACACGCTCGGATGACTGATATAGAGATAAAGTAAAATGGCCGAAGCCATTAGTAAAATTGAATTAGTGGCCGCTATTGGATGACAATAGCACTTCACTGGCGCACACAAAGCAATGTAATCCGTAAAGAACCAAATTCAGCCGCCAGCCTTTCAATACGTATGCTCTGTACAGTTTCTGTTTGACAAAGACTAACATACGGGGATTAAAAAAGGGGAATGTCTAGATTAATAAACGTAGCCCTGTCTGCGTGTTTTTGTTCGCTTTTATTTTGTTTTTTTTTTATTTTTATGTAAAGGTAAAGGTATTTTGTGTTATTGAAGCTCGTTTCAGTTTATACAAAATTAAAATCTTTACAAAATAAAATATAAATGAAATTCATTAGATTAAAAATACTTGATGCGCTCTTAACAAATGTTGGTAAGGCATTCTAAGCTTTTAACAAAATTTGTTAAGTTAATTTTGTCTGCCGAGTTCACACACTTGCGCGTTAGTGTGTAAGGTTTGTGTGGAGGTCTTATTCTAAGGGAGTCCATAAGTTTTATAGTTCTTGATCAATCGCGATTCGTTTGCTCGTCATAACATTATGACGATCAAAATATACATTTTAATTGAACTAATTTAAATGTATTAAAATAAATATTTTAATACATTTTAATTAGTTCAATGGCATTTCCACCTTAGGCAGATTTAAAAAATGTATGGAGAGATGTGGATTCAATAAACTGTATCAAGGACCGTCGAAAGTTATAGTCAACCTTGTGTTAAAAATTATATAATGGACCTGAGATACATGTTGATATTGATACCAAGCAAGACAGGTCATTTTTATGCGGTAGCCAAGCATTTGCATTACAATATGTTGGTAAAAATAAAGAAAGAATTAAGTTTGAGGATCTACTACAGGCTGGTGACTTGTGTGTGTAAATTGCTTTTGTTGCTACTACTTCTGAATAAAGCTTTATTTTATAATCAATTAATTATGACTATTAAACAGCCCATTTTTAGTCTCCTTTGTCCATTGTGCGTATAAAGCAAATAGCTTTTACCTGTTCCTGAAGTTCCTGAATAAGTTCTCTGTGTAGATGCAAAACTAAACAATGCATATTACCGTGCACAAGCGTTCACCAATTTCAAGGGTTGTTTCATATGAACATAAAGTGCTCATTACATAAGGCGAGCAACGGGACCGTGTTTATTTAGTAATAACCAAGTTTTACGACAAAAGCCGAGTATTGTGGAGCACATCCAAAGCACAAGGGTAATTATTTTATCTTCAAACAATCGTGTCAATTGTTTCAGCAATCGTTCAGTGCACTTTGTAGCTTATTTAAAAATAAGGATCACTAATTTGATCGCAGTTGTAAAATTAGATTGGCGGTGACGATGTTTACTTTTATTTTATGAGCTTGTTGATAAAATGGGAGTACTTTATTTTAATTACGGTTTAATTTTAAATTCGTACGAGCATTGCAATGTATCCAACATTGCAATGCTCCGTCATAATTGTACCAATGTCTTTGTTCGTTGATGTCACATGAAAATGTTAAATTTGTAAGTATTAAAATTTGTATTGTGTTTCTTTGGTCTATCCGTCAATTTAGTTTATAATGAAGAATAATGTAACTACAGCACTAGGATTAATTTCTGCGTCGTGGAAGAGTTAAAAACATTGAAACAACTTACTACATAACGCTTTGTCGTTGCCGAATTTACTTAACCCGTATGGCCATAGGTTAAACTACTCACATTCATGCATTTAGCTCTGACGATTACACATCGGACAAAGTACAATGGCATTGTATCTTAGAATAATTTAGCACCAGCACGGAATTTGCAACCACGCCCATTAGATTCTCAAAGATTTGCTATTACCAAGGCTCTGTACATGCAATTACTTAAAGGAGACCGACCACATTGTATGGGACCCTGACCTGAGCGTGAACAATTTTATATTGTAATAACAATATTAATTTTGAGCAGCCTAAACTAAGTAGAAAACATTATTCTATGAAGTTTAGTATCAAGTTCGTTAAATAATAAAATAAAACACATTGTTTAAAATAAATATTTATTTTCATGTGTCACCATCACCTTCATAAGTTATTTAAATATTTTATAAAAATTGGGCTGGTGTAGTGACATTTTCATATCTTACCCAGCTTAGGTACCATATTACAGACATTATGTGAGCACAGCAACCAAAAGTCCTTCGGCCGACTATGCAGTTGCAGTAATACTGCCTTATTGCTTATTGAAAATCATTTTTATTATATGTCAATTTCATACTACTGGATGGTAACCAATATTTATAATATATTAAAACAAAACTTTTAATATTTTACTTTGTTTATAAGACGATTGTCCACGTGCAAGCCGAATATGGACGGTCTCCTTTATAGGACAGATAAAGGCAACGCATTGTTACATATACACACTTTTCCTTTTCTTATTCTTTTTAAAAATACAAACGCCGCACTAGTCGTGTTTCTTGTATCGCGGGGGACGTTACAAATATTCAAACAACTGACACAAAGAACATCCAGACTCGCAATCGTGGATCACTCAAAGTTTCGCTCCATGTGGGATTCGAACCCACAATAATCGGCGCAATGCGACGAGGTGACCACTCAAACCACTACGCCATCCGTGCAGTCACGCTCTTAACTACATAGTCTCTTCATAGCCTCTTTACAAAGGTAATATATTCATTTTGCCATTATTGTCTCACAATATATTATGGAAAACGACTTGTTTCTGGAAACAATGTCTTTTGGCAACGTGTACCGTTTAAAACGTAAACAAAGTACAGCTCGATACTACTAGCGGAGTACAAAGAGCGTACACATGCAGTCGTACGTCAATGAATTCCAGGAAGTAGGGCGTGATGTAATTAACAACAGCATTGAGATGCCGTGGGTTGTTTACTCACTATCACGTGTGTCTGTAGTACTTTATAAGGAGAACGTATCGTAGCTTTCGTGTGCTAACTATAGGTTTACTTAGGGTCTTGGGACTTGGTATTAAATTCTTTATCTTTATAGGTAACTAGCTGTGCGCTTGCGTAAATGTAAGTTAGGTTACATTAGTAACAGTATTTTTTTTTTGGATTAAACGTACGTTATGTCCTATTTTGTACCTCTGAGAACGTCTATGCGAAATTTCATGATGATCGGTCGCATAGTTAAGGCGTGAAAGCGTAACAAACAAACAAACTTAGTTTCGCATTTATAATATTCGTTCATTAAGATTAAGATAAGCTGACTTTAATGTACGAGTATATAAGGATTATTTATTGAAGTTTGACAGAGTAGGAAATTCTAATAATATTTTAACGGTGGAAACTGTCTCTTTTTCCGGGGCATAAGTTAGTTTGCGTGTGATTGTGAATACTAAGGGGAAAGTGTTTTTAGCAAATTTTTTGTAGCAGCACATATTCTGCAAAATGTGCGTATAATACACCTTTAGTTAGATCTTAAGGTAAAAGTTTATATAATTATTATGCTATCACAATAGTTCTGCTAAACTTATTTTCATTAAAAATGCAGATAGCTTGAGACTTGCGACATTAGGTAATCAAAAAAAAATTCATGGATGTCAATTAGCAAAGACTTGAAGCCTCTCCCCATGGTTTAGGCTTTGCTCAACATTTAAGTATCCAAATAGTCGTAAACAGCAACAGTTACAAACGTCTTTATACTGTAAGCTGTTCTCCAATTACTACAATACGTTAGTACATAGATGAAGTGCATTTACGATGTGATCGTTGATAAATGTATTAGATCGATCATGATGGATCTGGCCCGTAAGCGTGCCTGACAACGACATACACGGCGATATGTCTTACTACGTTCAGGTGTCTAGTAGCGAAACTTACATGATAGATACAGGCTAGTTGACAATATAACGAATCACTTGTAATATCATGTGCAACAAGCTAGTGAATATACCAAAATTGATCTTCTCGTTATAAAGACATTTAATTTACTCACGCCTTAGTCAAAGTCAAAGTTGAAGTCGAAAATAATTTATTAATTTAAGAAGACAATATATTTACTTGCCAGGAATATGGTACATTAGATGGTGACATCAACTGACAGCCTATAACAGGCATGCGAATATTATTAGTGGGAATATTATATACTAGTTTTCACCCGCGGCTTCGCTCGCGTAAATGTAGGTTAGGTTAGGTTAGGTTTGCAACAGTTCTTTTTCTGTATGAAAGGTACCCTATGTCCTATTCTGTACCCCTGACAACGTGTATGCAAAATTTCATGTTGATCGGTTGAGTAGTTAAGGCGTGAAAACGTAACAAACAAACAAACTCATTTTCGCATTTATAATATTAGTAAGGATTTAGGTCACAATGTAACACTTATTATCGTCAAAATTTATTGGTGAGTGAGTACCGTTACCTAGCAACTAATCTCGATATACCTATAGCTTCAATAACATATTATTGAAGCTATATCGAGATTAGTTGCTAGGTTCAGGCGAAGTTTGAGTTTATAAGAAGATACCTGCAAGATATAGGCACGTAAACAGAGATAGATTACCCAAATCTAGAAACATTTATTTTTAACTTTTTTATATTATGCCCTAACGAAGACAGAATCACCTGTTCGCACGAACATCAGTGCATGCTTATGCCACAGAACGAATGAGTCAGGCCGACAATATATCGAACACATTTTATTTACATAGAAAAGCATTAAATAATATTATATTTTAATTTACACTATTTAAATTAATTACCCATTACATATATATGTTTTAATGGATAATTCATTAAACATTTTATTGATATATCTGGGATGGATCCCAGCTATTATCAAACAGAGCAGTTTATTTGCTACTTTGGTAGTAATATAATAATGATTTTTATTTTAAGAGATAATTTAAAGTGCTATAGGAAAATATGGCAAGTCAGATAGTAAAATGAATGGTATATACACCACACACGGTAACATTTGTTTTTATTTTTCTTGGATGAAGTAATGTACAAAGACAACTCTAGCGCTCTAATTCTTGGACTTTACAAACATTAACAACGCAGAGAACTACCGGCCTATTTGTAAATCACAATTCCGTGTGGGATTCAAATCCACAACAATCAGATCCAAGGTTACTAATATATCATCAATGCTATAATAGTAGGTATTATTATAAATACATACATGCATACATAGATTCACGCGGCGATTCCAGAGGCGTAGGCAGAGACTACGGATTTCCATTTGCTACGATCCTGACATACCCTTGCGACTGTTCCATTCACACT
The DNA here is from genome assembly GCA_963564715.1 of Catocala sponsa. Lineage (NCBI taxonomy): Eukaryota > Metazoa > Arthropoda > Insecta > Lepidoptera > Erebidae > Catocala > Catocala sponsa. Next base: position 8,201,126 of record OY751345.1, on the reverse strand, counting down.
AGCCTTATAAACTTTCTTAGTCAGTCTTTCGTCGTCCGTCCGTTCTTTCTACATGTCCAAACCAGCTTAACATACCCTTTTCTATTCTTGTCACTATATCCACTTTCATGCCGCATCTCTCTCTAATCACACTATTCCTTATTCTATCTTTCAGAGTCACATCACATATGCTTCTCAGCGCTTATTATAAATATAAGCTCAAAAATAAAATAATCACGTAGATATGTGTACAATATATTTTTAAGTGCTTGTTAGATAAGTAGAAACTCTCTCGTTGCAGTAACAAGCAATCCTGTGTAATTCTGTATGCGAGAGGTTCGTATGTAGCACGTGTACAAATCTGTACATGTTGCGATGTTCTCCTAATTATGTCAGCGAAATTCATCGCTGGAGGATTGTGATGTTAACTAGTTTCATATACGTATTGTAGTTTTGTAAACTAAGGTTCCGCTGCGAATAGGTTGTTATATATGTATCTACGTATTTGTATGTTATTTGGCGTATCATGATTGGGCTGTAAAAAGTTAGGTGTTTTATATTTTCAGTTTATTATTTCTACAAAATTAGGCCGCGTCTTCGCTTGCGTATATGAAGGGTAGGTTACGTTACTAACAGTACTTTTTTCTGGATGTAATGTACCCTGTGTCCTTTTTTGTTCCCAAACTCACATTCGTATTTATAATGTTACTAGTTAGGATGGTACATACATACATAGATTCACGCCTGTTTCGCAGAGGGGTAGGCAGACACTACGGATTTCCATTTGATACGATCCTGACACACTTCTCTGGCTTCATTCACTTTCATCACATTCCTCATACACGCCCGTTAGGATACGTTAGGATGGTAACTTAAAATATTTTGTTTTTTTTATAATTATATCGTTTTGTTCGGCCAGAGAGCCAATGATATGTATGTTGTTTTCTTGTTATTAAATACAGACATTGATACACATGTAATTGCTTATTACTTACATACGTAAAAATCAACTCAACATGTGGAATACTTAGCCAGGAAGAGAGAAGTAATATAAAATCAACTAAATCGCATATCGTATAAGGTTCACAATGTCTTAAATCATAGAAAGAAGTACTTATTAATTCTATGTATGTTTGAACATCAATAAAAAAAGCTATAATTTACTACCAATTTTGTTTCGGACACTGTAATAATACTAATTTAGTGTTTCTCTAAAATAATTGTGTTATTCATCCATATCCATTTTATTAGGTTTACCGGCCTAGTAAACCCATGGGTGTGAACGCATAAATATGGGTTATGTGAATCCCATTGCCTAGAGTTATACGTTCCGTATATAGCAATGGTTCGACACCTGTGGCGGCTAGTGCCTCGGTAGGTGCCACATCTCACTTTACATTAAAACTCTCTAAGGGACTGTGCATTGTACCCATGTCCCTTTGTAAGCCTCCCAAAGGGCCGGGTATTAACTAACGGAAGAGTTTATGAAAACATTCGTGGACAAAGAGAATAAGTTTACAATAATTAGTGAACGTAAATATTTACAGCAGCATGTTATTAGTTATTAGCGACCATATCATACCATATCATAAAATACCATATAGTAAAAACCTATTTAAAATGCTATCTCATTGTAAATTCAAAATAATAACATTTCCATAATATTCAATCAACATGAATTCCTTTAATGGATATTGCTATACCCATGTAATGAACGTTATTATTATTTTTATATCCCAACTGCAAATGACTACAATCAAGAACCCCTTACAGCGATCTAACACAAAGAGCACAAACTAACAATAAATCCAGTAAACGAGCCCAATATTTTTATTTGCAACAGCGAAATGTATCATTTGAATAATTCCCACCATTTCGCAGATTCCCGCAGACTCCTAATTTCGGGGCCTGTCTATAGAGATTTCGTGACAATAGAAGGTTTTTCTATGGAGGATGGAAAGGGAGATGCCTCCCTCATAATGAATAAAAGTGAAGGCTTACCGGGGTCTTTGTTACAAACGACGCTAACCTTGTTGCCAACTTCAAGTTCGAACGCGTTTCCGATTCTTAGTAGTGTGGAGATTGTTTGTTACATTATCCTTGTGATACTTCACATTTATTAGCGTTCTTCCGAATTCTAAGTATCAAGTATTATCTCTTCATATTTTACTGAATTTATAGCACTTGTGAGCAGTAAATATAACGCAAAAATAATACTGTATCAAAGCTCTGTCTGACGTAAGATATTGACAAAGACTTTAATTTCTGCGAGCGGCGTTCGGTTCTGTCTGCTCAATGCGATCGCGAACTTGTAAACAGTTACAGTGAGTGAAATAAGTCGCTGTCCATTTGGGAGATTTTGAATGGTTTAATAATTCGTATCTATTCCTTATTTTTAAAACAAAAACAGTTAGAGAATCGATAGTTTAATGATACTTTATAAACAGGAGTATACATTTTTATATTTTAATTCAGGAAATGGGTTTGGAAATTAATTAATTGTTACCCTACTTATATTGCTGATTGTACTATACAAAGTTAAAAATGAACGTCGACTAGAGGTGCCATAACACTGTTCATTAAATTAGAAAGTACATACAATTTGGGTATCTACACTTTATTCATCAGATACAAGCAGCATGAAAATTGTACTATCTTTAGATAAATAATTAATATCTGTGTAGGTCCAACTGTGATACAGCCATTTAAATGTACCTCACAGTTAAGATACATACTATTCTAAGACACTGTAGTTTCTGCAAGGAGAATATCGGTCACAAATAATTATTACATAGAGTGTCCTGTGATTATATCAGTATTGTTTGCGATGCAACAATTATAATATATAGATGTGCCTGCGGTTTTACCCGCGTTTATCGTTACTGCACCGCCTCCGTGGGTCGTAGCGTGATGTTATATAGCCTATAGCCTTTCTCGATAAATAGGCTATCCAACGCTAAAATAATTTTTAAATCGAACCAGTAGTTTTTGAGATTAGCGCGTTCAAACAAACAAACAAACAAACTATTCAGCTTTATAATATTAGTATAGATTCTAACATAATTTGTACGTGTGTATGGTATCCTGTATACAATAATTACTAAACAATTCATTTCCAGGCATTCGGAATAGAGATAATAATAATAACATCATCCCTGTATTAAACTGTCCCACTGTTGGGCACAGGCCTCTTCTCTGTGTGAGAATGGTTAAGTCATAGACCACCACGCTGGCCCAGTGCGGGTAGGCAGACTCACATATCGTCGAGAACATGATGAACAACAAAACTCTCAGACATGCAGGTTTCCTCACGATGTTTTCCTTCACCGATAAGCGAGCGATAATTAATTAATTAATACGCACAATCTTGGAAAAGTCAGAGATGCGCGCCTTGGGTTCGAACTCGAGACCTCTGCGTGGCAGTCTAATAGTTTCCTGCTAGGCTATCGCTAGAGAAAGACAGATAGAAATATCACAACGAACTACTGCCTTGTAAGGTGTAGGTGATGTTTATATAAACTAAGACATATACAGCTTACTTTTGCGTGTAAGTGTGCCTGTTTGTAAACTTACATAATTACAAACACTTTGCTGATGTTGCTAACTTTTAACTTAACTTTTTGGATCATTATGTATCGTCTCGCTCGTAAATGTATTTCATTCTATTCGCATTACTGTTGCCATAGTCTGCCTGAAGCTGTGACGTCACAGATGTTCTATCATTATTTGTGGTCGATTACTATCTGATTATGTGGTTATTGTGGCTTTATAGATCATAAAATTTTGCCCGCGGCTTCGCTCGTGTAAAAGTAGGTTAGGTTATGTTAGTAACAGCACTTTAAAGAAATAAAATATAGCATATTATGTTACTCGGTGATAAACTAGCTTTCTAATGGTGAAAGAATTTCAAATCGGTTGAGTAGTTTTTGAGTTAAGTCCTTACAAACAAATAAACAAACAAAATAAAATCTTTCCTCTTTATAATATTAGTATAGATTACATGCTTACCACTTCCTTATACTATACATCTCTAGTATAATTACAATTCAAAGCAAAAACTGCTGGTAAACTTCACTATCAAGCTCGCATCCTAGTCGACTATTATATTTGAGATGTTTACAGTATGTACCAGTGACATGCTAATAACAGGTTATTCTGTAGGAACAATCTGTTACTGCTATTTTACTGGTAGCCTTGCCAGTAACTATTTACTGGCGAGACGACAATCGAGTACAAGCTTTCTTAGCAGATAGCTCGTCTACACACGTTTTGTCTAGCTTCACTAAGCCTCAAAGCACAACACCGGACATCGACAAATTATTTTTTTCATTCCTTTGAATTGCGTCTACGGAATGTAGACAATATCCGAACAGGCTTAACAGAGGCACGTGAAATGTGCGCTGCGGTTTAAATAGTTCATTCACAACGAAGATTTATATTTCAAAACAACTGATGAAAAACAATAGAACGACCATAATTTAAAATAAAAGACGGCGATGTTTAGAGTGACAATTATTTTTGTTGGGCCACGTCACAGCAGGCGCTTCACATCGGTCTACATTCCATGGCTCTTCTTAGCAACCATACTAAAAAATAGTTAGTTAAATAATCCGAACTTATTTTAATCGTGTTTTGTCATTGTGACGAAAATGTGGATGTTTTTCTATCCACAGGATGAGTCGCCATTGAATTATTTAGCTATAATAAAAACGTATAGAGATTGTGGAGATTCTTATACTTCAGTAACTAATATAAGATCTCGATAAGTTTTTTTCACATATAAATAAAAATCAACAAACACATTAAAGATGTGTTTGTTGATTATTATTTACATGTGAAAAAAGTTTTTAAATACTTGTTCGTTGCGGGTACGAGTAGGCACAAATTATTACGTTTTATCTAATATTAGTGATGTTTGGTTGGACCTGAGAAATGCATACAAATAAATATGATTAATAAATAAACGCATTATGGGCGTAACGAATAATAAAAATAAATCTATATGTATACTCATAATTGATGTTATTTTTATAGCACATACTCGTATATTTAATTTATTTATTTATTCTCTCTTAGTAGATAAAACAGTAGTTGTACTGTCTTGAATACTATCTCAAACTTGTAATATAGTAAGAAGGATATAATGATACAATAATGTATAATTATATCCATGAAATGAATAAGTATTTCTTTGAGAATTGAGAATACGAACTGTTTCTTTTGTTAAAATTTATTAACAGTAGTACGAAGCTGGTTTTATATCTTAGTAGGTATGTTTTAAAAAATGAGTTTCAAGCCAAGGAGGTTGAGCTAGCAGATAAAATCTTCTGGGAATTCCTAGTAAAGGTTAACGTGTGCTGGTCTGACATACAAACTACAAGCACTAGAAACAAAATATTCTTAGATATTTATAACACAAATAGATTTTGCCCGAACTTCGCTCGCCTATATGTAGGTTAGGTTAGAAACCGTACTTTTTTCTGGTTAAAGGTACTCTGTGTTCTTTTCTGTACCCCTGAAAACGTGTATGCAAAATGTGATGATGATCTGTTTAGGTTTCGTTTTTCGTAATCGTTTGGTGATTAAAATCACCAAACAAACTCACACTATCATTTATACTATTAGTTAGGATTAGGATATTTGAAATGAAGGTTGTTTTCACACGTACAAACATATAAATAAATTAGTTTCACTGAGTGGACTATGCTTATGACGTATAGAGGATGGTCGGTGCGTTCAGTTTGTATGAATTGTGCAGCGCGGCATATGAGTGTCAACCTTAGTACACGTTACATCAGTATTCTACGTTGCTTTGTTTTCACGCCGTGTCCAAGGTGAGCCAAGAATGTAATCCGTTTAATGGATCGCTGAACAATGTATCAAAGAATGCTGATTCAGCCTCTAAATTGTTCCACAATTGTTTGTTTTGTAACAAGAAATTTTTAACGCTTTTTTGTTGTTGATTTGATATTAAAGCTTTGTTGGTGTTTTTTAATCGGCAGCGCTATTGCAGGCAAAACTCAGAGAGATTCCATAGCAGTACTCAATGTGAAATCACAACTAATAGATAGTAGCATAGATTAGCCATATAGCTGAGACATTGTCAATTGTGATAATGTTATCTAGCGTCGCAGCAGTACCTACAAATAATAATTTCTAAATTATTTTTGCCAATATTAAATGTACTACAAAAATTACGTTTAATTTCATGTGAACAGTTACATTCATTACGTCTTGTCGTATTTTTTTTCCGTCTATCATAACCCTTGGCACTCAGTTTTAGTAATATTTAAATGTGTAAGTAGGTATGTCGGCCTCGGTGGCGTAGTGGTTAGTGTAACCGACTGCCACGCCTGAGGTCGCGGGTTCGATTCCCGCACAAGTCAAACATTTGTGTGCATGAACATGGATGTTTGTCTTGGTCTGGGTGTTTCTATGTATAATATGTATGTATTTACAAAAAAAAAAAGTATATATGTATGTTTATCCATTGTCTAGTACCCATAATACAAGCTCTGCTTAGTTTGGGCTAGATGGTGTTGTGTGTATGTGGTAGAATATTATTATTATATTATGTGAACAAAATTGTCTTCAAGCTACTTTCATCATATTTTCTATTCCGTGGTAACAACCTTGCTCTCTAATATGTGGGACAAAAGGTATATACCTTCCATCATTTATAAGCGATATATCCTTACTTAAGTCTAAGAGGCATAAGCATGATTTAATGTTATGTACTAATAATGTGTGTTTGAAAAAGACTGATTAATGTAACGACCGAACAGCGGAACCTTTGTAGATGTAAATTATTCTCAATTTGGGTGAATTACGTTTGGATTTTCTTTTTCGAGATTGGAGGCTTGCCAGGTAAGTAGCGATAGGTCTCCATCGAGATTTAATAACTGTCGGAAGTTGTAGATGTGAGATACTGAAACTGTGTTTGCTCGTTCCAAGATTCCCGGAGGATAATTGTAAGGTTATATTACCTTCCAAAAATATATCTTAATACCAAACAATATTATAGTAATTGTGTTTGACTAAAAAAAGGTAGTAAATTTGAGTTATAAATGATACTGTGATACAAAACAATATAGTTGTACTCATCATACGAATTTGTAAATTTATTACGTATTATAAGGTACATAAATATGTAATTAAAATTTGCAAATTATAGGTATTTTGCAGGGAAGGGTTTTAATATTTATATTGCTTTTTGTAATTTATTACGGAAAACAAAAAGACTATTTTAGTATTACTTTTATCCGAATATAAATTTAAATTATATTTATATAAGAAAAATGTTTACGATACATTGCAATATTTTCTGTATTAAATATTTGCTTACTGGCTCAAAGGCAGTATATGCAAAATTATTTGCATTTTAAATAGTTTTTTTACATTTAGGGGATTTATAACATACCTACTATTAATACTTAATCGTTCAAATATAGATCATCTATGCTTTGGAAGACCTGTCCACTTATTAAATATCATTAAAAGTCTGACCTAGACAATAGTTGAAAATGCACAGATCAACTCATAGTCGTTATACTGAAACTGACACTGAAACACACATCACAAACACATGTTTAGTATTAATTGATTTACCAAAGTAAAAGCCAAAACAACCGCTATCAATATTAAATGAGATTTGAAATAATTTCAATTAGAACCAGATATATAATTAAGGCTTCATTTTACCATGCGGTTTCAAGCCTTCAACCATAAATGTTAGTGTTTGGTACTACGCTCACTGGTTCTATTAATAATTTGCTTTGTTAAAATAATGTCATTTTGTTTGACTATGTGCTCTGTTTATATCGTGACTTGTGTCATAGTTACAAGTGGTTAATACAATATTTTTAAGTTTCGACGGAGTCGCGATTGCGTGTGAAAATGATTCGCGCGCCCCTCCCCTGACTCGTCGCTAGGACCGGGACATCGTCATCTTGCCCCGGGTGAGTCCAACATAACCTCTCCACAGCCCCGCAACGTATGCATCTAAGGATTGCAATACCCTGAAGGACATTTTTGTATAATCTAATTAAACGTTAGTATTTCTTACTTATGCCACACGTAACACAATAACTCTCTGCATGCAAACTTACAATAGTTTTTGCAGCAAGAAGGCCAAACTAGCTGCACCGATCTCATCAAACAATTTGAGCTATACTTTGAAAAGCGTGACACTTAAAATATACCAACACAAAACTATCAATGATTAAAATAATGAACTATGTACTCTGCCTGAATTTATTACACAAATAATAAGGCTCTCGAACAGGATCATTATGAAACCACTCACTATACTCATGATTGCTAATTCACACATGTCGACAGCGAAACGTAACGAAATATGTAGAGGGCGTATCTTGTTACCTGAACAACCGTCGAGTGTCGTTTAATTTATTCAACAAATACGTTTGTGATATTTCACGTGAACAAATAAAAGCAATTGTTCATTAACTTACTCACGTATAAAATAAATTAACGATTGGAACAGCTTGCTCGAAACATTTTAATAACACATTAAAATGATCATTAATTTTACACCAGATAAGCAATTATGTCGCTTGATCGGATAATTATGTAGTCGTGTAATTACTTTTTTTAATTATTTGTAGTCTTTACCGTCACTTTGCATAGTAAATTATAAATGTCCGTGTCTTTTTATTTACCCACTTTAGACTGAAAGTTCACGTAATAAATTACAAAAATAAATTATAAAATCTTTGAGCAATTCAATATAAATAAATAATAGAAATACAATAAGTGAGAAAGAATTTCCTCTCAAGAATAATTTTACAATGATATTACGCAACAGTACTAGTGCCACGTGTGTTTTCTGATGTCATTAACACAATCATTCCATATTCCAATTAAGGCCTTGGTTGACACGAGTATACTTCATGCCGAAAAAGTAATAACAGCAAAATGTTAATATATTGACTCAAAATAACAATATTTCACGTCAACTTTAGTCTTTTACCGCCTGTATTTTGTAGTCGTAGGTACACGTACGCGTAAACTGACCGTAAACCAACACGTTCACGATTTTTTAACCATCGCAGTAAACACAGCATTCCGGAAAAAGTAAAACATTTTTATTTGGTTGGCAGAACTATAGTTTTTCGAAAAAGTTTATTATAATGGTAACTCGCTGACTTTTCAGACGCAAGTTTTGTTCTACTTTTGTTGGCCTAGATTTTGTTCTACATTTTTTTTCATTGTTAGTCTTTGGCAGCGGAGCTAATTTGACAAAATTCTTCGTAAGCAACCCGATCTCGATTGAGTCAAGCAGACAAAGAAATGTCTTTATTCTGAAAAGCTTGGTACGGGAGGTAGATTGGCTTTGGAAAGTTTTCTTCTATAATACGTTGTTAGAGAAATGAAGACCGTAAAACATGACGAAAGGCTTTTCGGCTAACGGAATGTTTGTAACGAGGTTTGCGCTAACAACATTATGGAGTTCTAAATCCACAACTTTATTGTATCTTTAGCATTGTATTGCTATTTTTGTGTATTGTCTTAGTGTGGAGGAGAATAAATGTTCTAAAAAATTATACCTCATATGTAGGCTTAGTCGTTATAGTATTTTTAATAGCATAGGTATTAAAACATATTAAAATCACAAACACAAAATCTATCTACATCCCAAACAATTAAGGCTATCACTGTGGTATTTGCGATAATGACTTTAGTTTATACAAAATATATATTGCCACCTACCAAGTATTTTTGTCTATTTATTTATTTGGCTTACAAAACAAGTTTCAATGAACCAGATCTTTTTGAGTGAAAACTGTTCATTTCGGTATTCGAAACCTGACCTGACATACTTCATTAAGTAAACTCCAATCACAATCATTAAAAACTTTGAGCGCTTTTATAAGTGCAATATGTTGCCCAATCAAAATTAATGCTATATATATTTTTTCCTAAATGTGTTACCAAGCTAAAAATTACAAGAAATTGCAATGAAATATTGTTATACATTTTGACCATGGAAACAATAATAAAATACAACTTGGCCAAGAACAAACTGCACATGTGGCTGTTAATTTTACATTTTTAGAAAACATCATAGACGTTAGTGTTTGCCAAACATATGCACATGTGTCTCACTCAGCTTTACGAATATGTAACACATTCAGTAGAGAAACTCTATAGATCATGTACTTCTCTATATACATACATAGCCGCCTATATCTCCGAGTCAAAGGTATAAAAACGCTTACATTTTGCCAGTTATAAACTCTAGCTGGTCCCACTTAACAGGGACCACCTTATGCTTCAGAAAGCATAACGTAATAGCGTTGCTCCTATGCTTGATTTTCCCGGTAACGTCATATAGCCGTGTCATCGGCCTATTAGAGTGAGTGAATGCAGAGTTTTGGTATATTTGCGCATATCTCATGCCTGGCTCAGTGAAAATTTGCCGCTGAAACCCGAATTAGTTTTGAAAGAAAGTCTATGCTGTGATCTTTACGACAATATAAAACACTTGGGGCGAAAACCGAATAAAATAAATAATATATTTAAATTATATAAAGAAAAAGCAGCTCAGGCATACATACTGAAGCACTTGAACATGACATTGACAACAACGTAACATATCAACAACAAATGCAATGACGATTACATTAAAATAAAGCAGGAATGGCTCCGAAAATAATTTAGCAATAAAATGTCTAACTGCAATAAAGTGTTTGTTTAAAATTTATCGTAGTTTTGTTGCTAAAGGTGGGATGGTATTCACTTTAAATAAATTTAGCTAACAGATAACCTGGCAATAAAGGAGATAGATAGGATCCGAAAAGGAAAGCCTAGCCATTAAGAAGCTATCGCCGGTCGTCGCACGTTTTTTGCTACACGGCAGTATTGTGTCAACAAAATAAAATTGGAACGCAATTTACTGAAAGTTTTCTATGCAATTATAAAAAACCGGCCAAGGCAAGTCGGACTGGCTCACAAGGGATTCCGTACAAACTGGTGGGTATAAAACAGAATATTTTATGTATGTAATAGATTTTTTTTTATGTAACTACAAATTTACGGTTTTAGGATTTAGGTATCTTTTGATTGCGTTGAATTAGAAGTTTGATTTTTCACAGCTCTAAGGAAGTGCAGATTTGAGTATTTGGTATTCATTTGATAACTTTACGCATTCCTGTGAAAAAGGCAGGCAAACAGACGGACAAGGAAGTGATCGTATAAGGATTCCTTTATTCATTTTGAGATATGGATCCCTAAATATAAAACACAATGAGACTTCGAATTTGGGATTTTAATAGATTTATTTATATATATTACGTTAAAAGACAAACTGCCATATAGTATGTACTGCGGCGTGGTTGTTCCCTTGCCCCAGTATCGTACACGTAATCGCAATTGCCAATTGTAAGACAGTTAGTTCAATTCGGTAAAGTATTAGTCGTTGTACAACGGAGTCAGGGTATTAATCGCATTATAAAGATGAGTTCGTATCTTACCAGTTACGCCAGAAGGCTTTCAGGAGGAAACAGGCTCGGCCTAGTTTAGACGTTAGAGTTCACTGAATATTGTATACAACCAGTTATTGTATTATAGGTTAAGAAGTTGTATTTATTGTCATCTATTTGGTATCAATAAAGAAATTATTATTATAATTAAAACTCAGGCTAGTAAGCTAGTTACAAGCTATACAAATATAAAAATATTAACAATCTGTATTTTTTTGTGTTAAAAGATCTAAAGCCGTGGTAGAATATTGATCAAATGTTTTGTTACATGTAATTGAAAAAACGAAAGCAAAATCCTGTGAAATCAGGCCGGGTTAACATAGCAACCTTGATTTTACAGCCGTAACGGCCTGTAAAAGTAACACCGAGTATGCCCGTCCATAAATTAATTTAAAAAAATAAGGAAACTCTTTTGTTCCGAAATTAAGTTAGGCTCGTAATTAAAACATAATATAATTGGGCCGCGTTTATGAATGGGCTATTAATTTTAAGCCGGAGTCAAAAGGATTTTAATGTAAGGGTACGAACGTTTATTTAAGGAAAGTTCAGTAACTAACAGGAGCAACTGTGACTTGACGGGGATCACCTTTAGGTGTGCGGGATTCTGAACGAATTAATCCGTTGGAAAAGTTCCGGTTTTCATTACTAGTGCTGGACACGCGTGGGGTCTCTAAACGAACTCGGGTTGAGGCTAACGCTCGTGTTTCCAACTTTGAAAGGAGTTTGCTTATATACCTATAGTGGGGTTAAATACCGGATTGTAGTGAAAGAGTTAGTTACAATTGTGAATAGTTTGTACAAATAAAAATAATATAACAATATTGTTGTAATTTAAGAGGATATTCCCGAAAAAGGTAAGTAAAGAGAAATGCCCATTTTTGTTTAACGTGTAATTTTTAGCCACCCAAGATTGCATGTATGATAAAAAAATAAATATTTTAATTTCTAATAATTTTTAGTACTATTCATTTACCGAAAGAAGATAGATAGATCTAGATACTAAAAAAGGTATCGTAACGGAGATAAGTCTTGTTATAATCACCAGTGTTGCCATGTTATAATTTCAACATTTTTTAGTCTCTTTTTAGAGACTAATATTATTGAATAAAAATATTAGAATTGATAAACAAATAGCATAGTGGTATTATTATATGTTAAGAATCCACAAATAATAAAGCAAATATATTCGTTTATTTTATTATGCCAGTAATAAGCAAAATAATAATGTCGATTAGATATTGATCTGTGAGTTTTTGTTTTTAACTTGCAACACCGAAACCAACTGTCACAACACAAATCGGCTTCCTTGCTTACGGTTTCCTTTCGGTTTGCGTGATTGTGTTTCTTTCGCTGTGATTTTGTTATTTTATTTACAAACAAGCTTAATAATGGTCAATTTTTAGACAATCTTTTAGTAATTTGCGTATGATAATAATGATGATACCTATGTGACAAGAGTGTGTGAGAAAAACATTTATATAGAAATCTTGTCATCGGTAAAAATAAAAAATATTTTATCTCAATACCTTGATTAATGAAAATCAAAATCATTTATACATTTAGGTCACAAAGTAACACTTCACAATCATTTAATTACATTGCATACTATCATTTAAATATAGTTTTAAATATAGGCACTCCTGGCCAAAGTGACTATGGGTAGTGAGCATTCCCCTTTCTTATGAACACGTTTGTTAACATCAGCATATCTTAATATATGATATTGTCAAGATAATAGCTAATTTTACGACGTTTACATAATATTTGTCTTTATTGTATGTCATATACAGCAATGTAATAACTTTAAACGTGATATCATTACAAAGGCTTAACCTATGCCTCCCCTTCTCCATAAAAAAGCATAGCATTTCATGCCGTGCTATTCCACCACTGTCTTCTTTGCCTGATGATACAGCGTAAATACAGTACCTAAACCGAATAAATATTAAAAAGGTCATTAGTGGCAGCTAGCAAAAGCGTGTTATGTAGATTTTCCTAATATTGACGACCTCGATGGCGTAGTGGTTAGTGTAACCGACTGTCACGCCTGAGATCGCGGGTTCGATACCTACACAAGTCAAACATTTGTGTGCATCAACATGGATGTTTGTCTTGGCCTGGCCTGTTGCTATGTATAATATGTTAGTATATACAAAATAAAAACAAGGTAAGTATATTTTATGTATGTTTATCCATTGTCTAGTACCCATAGTACAAACTCTGCTTAGTTTGGGCTAGATGGTGTTGTATGTATGTGATAGAATATTATTATTATTATATTATAAATACGAATGTAGGTTTGTTTGTTATGCTTTCACGTCTTAACAACTAGCCCGATCATCATGATATTTTGCATACAAGTTGTGAAGGATACAAAAGGCACACAGAGTTCTTTTGATCCAGAAAAGAGTAATGTGCTCGAGCGAGTGAAGCCGCGGGTAAACCCTAATTATTAATAATAATATCAGATCCGCTAATAATAAAATAAACCTACTATTATACTGTTGGACTTCTCCTCAATATGTAGGACCTTTTTTATTACAGAAGTCGTAATTATTAACTTCTTTAACTTAAATAGGCCACTACAATTTTTTTTAGCGCTTAAATTGCTACACTTTACACAAAATATATCTAATAAAATCTTATTGACTTATTTTATTTCTAGATTTCACCATGTTGATTATATTTTTCTAACCCACATTTGAAATTTTTTATTTAGCGTGTATTAGATTTCGCAAATTTCAAGAAGTCTGACATTTTATATGTAAAGATAAATCTTGTGATAATTTATTCTGATCATCGGCAGTCCGTAAATATAATGTGAAAAATCGCATTCAATATATAAGCTTTGACATTGACTGTGGAACATTTCTGGTGACGTTAGTTTTTGGAATGCTTTCGTATTTGGATGACTAAATTGATGTTAAACCTAGTACATCTATAATGTGAAAATATATTTTAATTAAATTTTGGGTGTAAAGTGCGCCACGCGTCGGTGTCATTATAGTCATAATAGTAGCTTCTGGTTTTGTATTTTTCGATCATACCACATAACGTATCTGTGAAAAATATAAGTAAAATTCAGCTCATACTATTTTGTGATGTCTTAATAATATTACAAGTACTAATGTGAGTTTGTTTGTTATGCGTGCACGCCGTATTAACTCGATCGATCACCATGAAATTTCGCATACATGTTTTCAGAGGAACAGAAAAGGACAGTAACCACAAGGCCACCCCTAGGTCACCTTTTATCCAATAAAAGGATTGTTACTAACTTACTTAATCTACATTTACGCGAGCGAAGCCGCACGCAAATTTTGTATTTTTATACACTCTAGCTGGATATAGATAAATTTACTAAGTACCTTCTAGAAGTTTTTAAGAATACCCACGATCTATATACAAACATATCGTCGTTATATAAAAGCGATTTGTTAGAACAATGCCATCGGTCGATGGTTGGCAGTGCACCAACTTATGTACAAGGCAACGATCGAATTATTTACTCAATGGAAAATTATATACCGTATGACATTCATAGGATTTCAATATGAATGTTGTTCTCATTTATGACGACCTGGCTATTGGGTAGTGGTTTGTTTTTTTATTTTTTTTTATTTTGCTCGCCAAAATGACCACACTCCACCTGATGGTAAGCAGTCGTGTGTTCTAAGAGCAGTGGCCTCCACACCGCCCCCACAGCAGCCGAGGCAATGTTGAGGTCTCTACTTTGACGGCCTGAGAAGATGCTTAAGATGGTTTAAGAAGACGCCTCGCCGCTGCCACTGCACCGAGTGTTGAGGGTTCGAATCCCACACGGGACAAAAATGTGTGGTCCACAAATAATAATAATAATAATAATATAATAATAATAATAATATTCTACCACATACACACAACACCATCTAGCCCAAACTAAGCAGAGCTTGTACTATGGGTACTAGACAATGGATAAACATACATATATACTTTTTTTTGTAAATACATACATATTATACATAGAAACACCCAGACCAAGACAAACATAAATGTTCATGCACACAAATGTTTGACTTGTGCGGGAATCGAACCCGCGACCTCAGGCGTGGCAGTCGGTTACACTAACCACTACGCCACCGAGGCCGACAAATGGTTGTTCCTGGTCTGGGTGTCCTTTGTGTCCGTTGGTTAAATGTTCCTAAAGTCTCTCGCGACAGAAGAATTATTCCTAGTGCAGTTTTAATTTTTAAGCTAATAGAAAATAAAAATGTAATCTTTCCTTTATGCCTGATGCTCTTTGCTTCTTATGTAGGTACTAATTTTGAAGTAATGCAATCCACTAGATCTTAATATTATTATCATGTAGATGAATAACTGTAGTAAGCAGTAATACGTCATAATAAGTCAATTAAGAAACTTTGTGTTGAATAAAATGGTACTTGAATGCTCTTATGGCTCGCCTAACAGTAAACTGTTACATATCTATTGCTTGCAACACCATAGATAACTTACAGGCGCTGGCGAATATGGAAACCAAAGAACGCTACGAGAAAATCAGGTTGCTGTTAAGAAACTACATAACACTATGGACAACACAGTGTTATTTGACTGCGATTTTCTGTAAACTAGAATTGTCACTATGACCTACTATTGCTTAAAAAAATGTGTGTGTGTACCAGAGTACACAGGTAAGGAGTGAAACTTCTTTACGACATATCATTTTTCTACTATTTGCAACTTCATGAAAATGGGGTAGATAAGGCTTAAGCCTTAAGAAAAACAATTTTTTAAAATTATTATTTAATTTATATTTTTTATTGTTTTTAGAATTAATAATGTTCACTAGATTTACAGTCATATTTATTAATACTTGCTAATTTTAACAGATTTATATACATTCACTGATACTTACAATCAAAAAGTGAGGTTAACCTCAAATAAATATTAAAATCATGCTCATACGTGTTGAATTTATAAAACGAAATATATAATCACTCTCACTTTTCTTGTAAATTCACTTAAATTTGAATAAGTCTTTTTATTTTATCACTTTCAAATTAATATATTGTTATTCTTATTTCAAACCAAACTTCAAAACGAATATATTGTTGTTATTATTATAATATATTACATTATATTCTTTACGTCACTATACTAAACTTTGATAAAAAAAGCAACATGGCGCGTAACCGAAAAACGTGACGATTTTTTTTTTTACACTGCTACAAAATTTCTCCCATACGTCGATAAAGAAGTTTCACTTCAATAATTTTATACAACTTCTCTCTTAAACTTAAACTCTTACTCGTGATTAAGTATTTAAAGGTAGTAACTGTTTTGAAAGTGGTCACGGGTCATACGCAACCTGTGACTACGATCGATACAAGTTGGTGGAAACGCCAGGCAATCAATACTGTCGTCATAAGCAAAAGAGAAGTATCTGCAAAAAATAATATTTTGTATAAATATACTGGCAGATGTGTATTTTTACTGATTCCAAATACGTAAGAAAATCAAGGTCAAAAAAAAAATTTTATACGTCTATTTTGTTTATGACGGCAGAATAGGTATTTATTATCTTTAACTACATCATCGCTTGGATGCAGGTGGCCCAAGACCGGTCTGTGTGGAAAACCTTGGGGGAGGCCTATGTCCAGCAGTGGACGTCTTTTGGCTGACATGATGACATCATCGAGAGTAAGACTCGTTGTCTAATATTATATTAAGTATGTGTACAAGTCTAAAAACGTTAAGTCACCTACTATTGCCAAAAAAAGTTTTAATTAACCAACTAGAACAGAGCACTATTACAAACCGATAAATTACCAAATGGTTTTAAGAACCCGTATTTTTAAATATACATATGTAGATGGCTTTTACACACAACAGATTTATCGAAAGTTGAAATATTATATCCGATAAGTAGAAAATAGAGTAATAAAATATACAGCACAGATGCGCCAGATAAGCTCGCAACTCGAAAACACGAACTAAAGAGATAACTTATGTGAATACACAAGAGGATTTTAGTTGAGAACGCGCATGGAACTAACAAAGCATAAACCTTAGAAAATATAAAATATCAAATAAAGAAAATATAGAGTTAAAACAATCGTAAAAAGAAGACTGTTTCTTTAGTATCGACTGCATGGCTAACACAGTGGTGTAACCTAATGAGTGGCAACAGCACACCGGCGGCTGACATGATAGATTTTCAATTATGTCTGGCATTCCAACAATGGACAGGTTAAGTGGTCACCTCGCCACTGCTACTACACGGAGTGTAGTGGGTTTGAGCCCCACACTGGACATAAATTTATTATTCTTGTCAATTGTTATAATATTTATTGAGTCGCCACGGTACAGTTGTTCGCCTAAGGCCGAAGTTGTCTGAATAAAATATCGAACCCACACTCGGTGCATTGTAAAACCTATTACGCCATCGATATAGTGGACATTATTTCAAAAAGTGCACAAAAATGTATTTATCTCGTAATATACTTCTTAGTATAATGCATATTACGTACACTCGTTGTTATAAGTGATTGACAATAAAATACTCGACGTGATAAATAATAAATCTCAATGTTTTACACGAGCCAATATTTTTAATTTCGTTACCAACACAGAGGGCGCCGACCTTAGGGTGTATATTTTCGTAGAACAGTTCATTATGATGGTTTATATTGTTATTGTATAATCGTTTCCTACAGTAAAATAAGCGTACAAAATATTATGCCTCTTTCTATGAGAACATTTAAGCAGAAATTGAATAAATGTATATACAACATGTACACTCGGCTACACATCAAGTTAAACACCCTATATACGCATAACTACGCTACATACAGAATAGAGAATTGTCGGAAAGGGACAGTGCATAGCGGTGTCCATGTAATGGTAAGGATAGAGCGTAACAAAAATATAACGCACTCGCTCACACGATTCGCAGCCTTCAAATTCTAATAGTTCAAAGTCCAAATAGTCTAGGTTGATGCGTTGCTCTGTGTACATAGCAAGCTTATATGGGCTAGGCAGATGTTTATTTCACCGAGATTTTGCTTGTTAAGTTTTAGGTTTTATATAATAGGTGAATCCAGATTTCATGCTGCTATTGAGAAATTCCTAACAAAATTCGCATAACCTTTCACCCGCTGAGAGAATTAACCCCGGAACATACATACAATTACTATGGACACAACGATGCAGCAATGTAACACTAATAATATGAGTGTATTATTGTCGTAGTCATTCTTATTATATTAATCTTATTTATTTATAAATGGTCCCGCGGTTTCACCCGCGTTTATTATTACTACACCGCTCCCGTGGGTCATAGCGTGGTGTTATATAGCCTATAGCCTTCCTCGATAAATAGGCTATCCAACACTAAAATAATTTTGCATATCGAACCAGTAGTTCCTGAGATTAGCGCGTTCAAACAAACAAACAAACTCTCCAGCTTTATAATATTAGTACCTATAGATTATTGTATAGATTGCTTAAAATAAATATATAAATATATGCCATATTACATATGCAGGGATCCTAAATAAATGTACTACCAATTAATAAGCAAATACCGCATGCATTATACATATCATATTTAAACAACCTAGTGATATATTGAACAGCTTAATTATCTGATAGAAGCTCCAATAATACTTTTCCACGTCCCGATATTCGATCTTAACATGATATATTATGGTAGTAACATACGTTTTCGTAACAGGACTAACGCAATAAAAATATATAATTAAAAGTCTAAAACAATTATGTAAAAGACGTTGCAAGAGTAACAAGCAAATTTAATGGATGTAAATTTGAAACTTTAACAATAGGCAAGAGCAAAATTCGCAGAATGTTACATATTCAGTATACGAGAAAGCCTAATTAGATTGTTTGACATTATCATAAGAACAATATTCCAACTTTGTACCAAATTTGACATTTATAGAAAGCATAATACTTATTGTACAACAATATTGAGTTACATACCTACGCATAAAGTCACGTATATTTTCTAAAGGGCTGTAATGAGACCTTTCGACTTGCTACGATTGCGGCATATCGCTCTTGCTTCATTCACATAACCTCAAAAACTCAGACTGTCTGCTTTGGAATCCAACTCAAGACCTCTGTATAACAATCTATCGGTCACCTACCAGCCTATCGCTGCTTGTTTAGATAATTAGAGTGCTTAAAACCTGACCTTTAGTTATAATGTCTGGTATCTAGGATCTAGAGTTTATTTTAAATATGAAACCATGTACTCTTTTTTTTCTGTTAAAGTCCTGTAAAGATACTACACACATTAAAACAAACACTAAAACTCAGAACAGCTAACTGTGGATCACACAAGTATTTGCATCGATGTCGAAATCTCAAATATAGTTGGTCAACACGCCATCCGTATGTATATTATTATTTAAGTACAAGTACCGCAACGAAAATATTATAATTATATGGGTAGATGAATATCTGTATTGAAAAACATAACGTGAAATTAATTAGCATTACCAACAGTAAAACAAGACGGTGATGGCAATCAAAATTTGGCGAAGACCTAGAAAGTTGATAAACATTTATGAACAGTTCAATAATACTCAAATTTCTTTGTTCTGTGATATAATGACAACTGGAATTCTACCGGTTCGCTCAAAAAGATCCAATTATGTTTTAATGACACCAATTACCGTTTATATTTAATTTTGATTCGACCTTGTTTTGGTCTAACTCACAATTTTAAATGATCTACTTAGTGTTCCAGACATTGCCAGTCATTTTAATTACTCGAACAACGCATAAATTACCTACTCAAGTATATTTTTAAACACTTTCTTAGGAACATTTTAAATATATATTACTGTTGGTATGTAAGTCTGTGAATTCGTAAAATATTAAAAACGACTATAAGGTGCCATATTAACTTTGTATTTTGTCATAAAAGAAGGAATAGAGAATAATATTTAGAATCGTAAAACTAGCAAGTCTCTTCCTTTGTTACTCATTTAACTATCGAGATACAAAGAAGCAAAATACAAACCATTGAAAGCAACATAGTAGCTTCGTAGTTTAAGGAATGTACTGTCTTCGAACGCTTGTCTGTATTTTTAGGTCAATTCTTCTACATTGATTGTCACGGAGCTTCATAAACATGGACACAAAACACTCGGGCTTTGTGTCAGACTTATATTTCTGCGTGACACAAATGTAGTACAGTGGGTCATTAGCAGTGGACACATTAATTTACTACATAAAACACTGCGGTATTCGTACTATACTATTTATAAGAAAAATAAATGAGAGATAATCGGTTGCAGTATTGGCCTAAATGTGAAAATACATTTATTCGAAGCTAAAGGTTTTCCGTTAATTATGAATAAATTACACTGTACGTTGCTAAGTATAACCAACAAATCTAATTAGTTTATAGTTTGTTTAACTTAAGATGTAGATGGTATAAACGTTATAAATGCAATATATTACCGATCCCCTGAATACCCGATAGCAGATGTTGACTCCATATCTTACTAATAGTTTGATCACAGTCTATGTTAGTTCTGTTATAGTAAAACCGTAGTGTGTCCCATTCTACGTAAGACTTGATGTCTCTAAGGGCCTATGTATTAGACCCATGTTTCCTGTAAGCCTAGCAAAGATATTCTGTTGCCCCGAAAATAATGTTAAAGGTGAAAATAGTAGTCAAATCAACTATGCGTCTGACAATGACGATTATTGTGAAGGACCTTCTAAAACAAACCAAACTATAATTTTATTAATAAAAAGTAAATATATTATGAAAGTACAACGACTTTCGTGAGTAATATAAATGATAATATTGAAATTGGTTAATTACATTACTTACAAAATTAGGTTTTAATAATATAATATTTGAGTTGTACCGAATTCAATATTCTTTAGAGTTTGTTTTTCATGATTTGGATAAAAGGTGTTCGCTTGAAATATGTTACTATATTCATTAGTAAAATTATTTTGACTTATCATTTCATTATCTTATATAATGTAACTTATGTTGCTGGGTTGCCGAATCACCTGTTTTACAAAACCATTAGTTGTTTTATAAAATAGGTCCGTTATGTAAAAGAGCTAATTAGGCAATCCATCGGCGATTAAAAGTACTTAATGCATAGCTATGCATTTCTTTTAATCGTGCAGTCGTAGCTATTGGCGGCTGGCCAAAGCCGTGCAGTCCAACTTCTGCCAGACCTTGCTGCCCCCTCTGAGATATCCGAATGGATCACTGGCTCATCGGCCGCAAGAGAAAGCAGATCTGCTTGCAAATCTCTTTGCGGCCAACTCCCGAATCGATGACTGCGGTTCGCAGCCGCCTAACATTGCCAACTGCGGCTACACCATGCCTGATATATGTATCAGGCAACGAACCGTTGGTGCGATACTGCAGTCTCTCGATGTTCGGAAAGCCAGTGGACCTGACGGCATCCCAGCTGTGGTCCTTAAAAAATGTGCAGCAGAGTTGTCTCCCACATTTACGCACCTATACCGGACGTCTTACGCCGCAGGCATTGTGCCTGAGGCTTGGAAGGAGGCGAACGTTCAACCGATTCCCAAAAAGGGGGACCGTTCCGAGCCAAGCAACTATCGACCCATAGCTATCACCTCGGTGCTTTCCAAGGTGTTCGAGCGGATTATAAACACCCAAATTGTCCGCTACCTGGAGGATCAATCGTTGATCAATGATCGCCAATACGGCTTTCGGTCTAAACGATCAACGGGTGATCTTCTAGCGTTCGTCACGCACCTCTGGGGTGAGGCTATGGACAAGCACGGCGAGTCTTGGCTATCAGCCTTGACATAGCCAAAGCTTTCGACAGAGTCTGGCACGGGTCTTCTTTCCAAGCTTCCGGCCTATGGCTTGCCCCCTCAACTGTGCACCTGGATTGCAAGTTTCCTGCAGAAGAGTCGTATTCGGGTTCTTTGCGACGGTCGCGCTTCCAAATTTATGCAGGTCAATGCAGGAGTGCCTCAGGGGTCTGTCTTATCCCCTACGCTCTTTCTTCTACATATCAATGATATGTTGAATCTCGGCAACATACATTGTTATGCGGACGACAGTACCGTGCATGGGCGATATCTCGGACATCCTGGGGCCAAACAGGCTGAGGTTGAGGGGAAAAGGCAGAATCTTGTCGTTGAACTTGACCAGACCATGGACCGCATCTATGAATGGGGTGCCAAGAACTTGGTCGAGTTCAACGCCAAGAAGACCCAGGCATGCGCGTTCTCAACAAAAAAGTCTCCGTTCCTTCCCCTCCCTTCTCTGAAGAACACTCCACTGGTGATACGTGACAGCCTCTCCATCTTAGGTATGGATCTTTGCCACTCCCTTAATCCCAAAACCTACATCGAGAGCGTCATTAAGCAAGCTTCGCGAAAACTCGGAGTTCTGAACAGGGTGAGGCGGTTCTTCACGCCTGGGCAACTGTGCCTATTGTATAAGGCACAAGTGTGCCCTTGCGTGGAGTACTGTTCTCATCTTTGAGATGGCTCCGCGCAGTACTTGCTGGACGCTCTCGACCGGTTACAGCGGCGGGCTGTCCGTATCATCGGAGATCCAGAGGTCACGAGTTCACTGAAACCTCTGCAACTCCGTAGGGACATTGCCTCATTGGCATGTTTCTACAGAATATACCACGGGGAGTGCTCTGAAGAGTTATTCCACCTTATCCCGCCCTCCCCTTTTCTATCCAGAACAACGCGTGCTGGGCTCAGATGCCATCCTTACACGGTAGAGTCGATTAGAGCGTGTACCAACAAGTTTGGGTCCTCATACCTCTGCCGAACGACCAAGGCATGGAATTCTCTGCCAAGGCACGTGTTTCCTTCTTCCTTCAATCCTGGGTCCTTTAAGCGGGGCGTGAAAAAGCACCTTCTCAGGCCGTCAAATTAGAGACCTCAACATCGCCTCGGCTGCTATGAGGGCGGTGTGGAAGCCACTGCTCTTAGACCACACGACTGCTTACCATCAGGTGGAGTGTGGTCATTTTGACGAGCCAAATAAAAAAAATAAAAAAATGCTATGATATATATATGCATATATATATATATATATATATATATATATATATATATATATATATATATATATCTCATTATAGAATGCGCAATAGATGCAACACTGCTTCTTGCTTACATCGAAGAGATAACAACCAATATGACTAGGCGTTTTGTCCACTAAATGCATTAGGGTAACTATGCGACTAGCAAATTTATTATATTAGGTAGATATTCGTATTATTTATTAGTTTTTGCCCACTGCTTCCCTTGCTCGAGAATAGTACTTTTTCTCGATAAGTTTCAATGTGTGCCACTAAAACTCTAGAGCCGTAGCTCTAAAGTTTTACCGCCATATATTGAATAATAATTTACTTCATTGGTTAATGAAGTGTTCCAATCTCCTTGAGGCGACTTGCCAAACCATTTTTCTTCTGAGTCGCTTTAAAGATAATAAATAAACATAATATAAGCCCGCATACCTTGAGCTAATGCCCTTGTTTAAAAGACCGCCGTAGGCATTTTCACCTTCTTTAAGCAATTCTACAAACGACGTTTACTGGAAATTTCTTTCCATTGTTCTTCCAAATTATTATTCAAAGAAGTTTCCAGGATTACACTATTTCCGATAGCACTAACTGCCTTGATCTCATTTTGGTTGGCCTTATCTGGATAGCTCTTCTGTATACTTACATGGTAAATGAAGCACGATAGGATCAGTATTGGTCGATACAAGACAGGTGTGCTGTAATCTTGTTATCCAATACACTTTTTTTGTGATAATAGCCATTATATTGTAGGACTTTTTAGCTGTCAAATTAGGTCAGTTGGTTGTCTTAAAGTTGAAGCATTACTAATTTTAGGTAAGGAGCAATGTTTCTAATCTTTTGGAACTGTATACATTTAGTTGTCAATAATAAAATATAATAATCAAATTCTCACCACGAGTTAAAAAAATAATTTCACATTATTTTCTCTAATGAACAATTTGTGTTTTTTTAATGGGATAATAAAATTCAGACGTATAAACAATTTGCCAAGTTTTTAAAATGACGAATTGACATTATAAGCTCATTGACTGAAATTGTTAACGAAACAACTCATACATACAAATCTATTTTTGAGGTAGTTCATTGACCTATTTGAAATTCGTGAGATATATCTACTAAACTAAATGAGTATGTTTTTGTACAAAGCATAAGAAACACCCGGTGAATTTATATCCACGATTAATGCACGTATACAGTTAAAACAAACTAAAGTTGGGCAACAATTCACAATTACGTATGTTTACAATTCAATAAGCACCAAGAGTACTTATAAACTGAACCCATTTGCCGAAGAGTGGCAGTAACAAATCCGATACACCGGTAATATGGTAAAGCTCTTCTCTCTCCAGTTGATTTTAGCTCGTCGACTTGCTCACTGATCCGTAACACTTGTGATTGGATAAAGGGTTCTGTAGAATTCGTTAAGGGCGAGAGTACAGGACTGTTGGTCTTTGCCGCAGAATAATTTATGATCTACATTACGGGACCCCAATACACGTAGCGTAAGATCGGTGATGCAAAAGGAATTATTTATTTTTTTCATATGATATTTGATGTGTTTTATGTTTTGTAGGTAAGCTTTGAGTTTTTAAAATGATTTTTTTTGTTTTGGATGTTGTTGGTGGTATCTATATATCTTTTTGTTACGATATACACAGGTCAAAACTAAGTATTTGAAGATATTTAATCATCTCTTTCCCCCTTCCCGCTCCTTCTCCTTCCCACTTTCTTTCCTAAAGGGTTGGCAGCGCGCAAGTGATGCCTCTGGTGTTGCAGGCGTCTATAGGCTACGGTGACCAATTACCATCAGGTTGGCCGTAAAAAACAAATTGTGGCACCATTACCAATGAGCAGAGTATTGCTGTTTAGATTTTTGCATGTGATTAACATATTATTGTTTAGAGACTAGGTGAGTCTATTATCTCTAACTATATATCTATATATCTCTAAAGAAGAAGGTAGAAATGTAACGATACTCATATGTTTCAGTCACATTTGTAGGCCCCGAGTAAGTAAAAGTGCCCAAAATACCGTGCACTACTGAGAATTTACTAATAGAAATATACAAACACACACAATACATCATGATAACATACAAGTAGAAGCACAATTCTGTATCATGAGACCAGCGAGATGATCTATTATATAAATATTTATATAAACCGTTGTCACACATGGTGTTTTGAACTTAGAACAATAACTGAAGTTCTAAGTCTTCCTACTTTGGATTCTTTTATTTTAAAAGTAAAACATATAAAGAACTTATTGCTTATAAATGTTTAAAGATAAAATATTTTGTGCAGTAACCGGGGATTAGTATTATTTAAGCTAAGAAAGAAAGACGTAACTAACAAGTAATTTAATTTCAAAAACAGATTATCTTTTTTCTATTTTTAATATCTGCTAAACTAGACCATTCATAGACTTAATTATGAATGTTATTTAAGGTTATTAGAATTTTACCAAATGAAAATATGGTTTGTAGTTTTTAGAGAACTTATTACGCCTTTAAGAAGAAAAAATATTTTATTTATGAATGTCTAAATCCAATTCTGTGGTCTTAAATTTAAGAATTTTATTTGTATGATATATAATGTATGTATACATAAAATTAAAATAAAATGAAACCCAAAAGTATAATATAAAATTATAGTTCAATATAAAAATGCGGATAAAAATATGATCATCATCACTATTATAGATAGCTGAAAATGTTGGATAAAGTGTATTACTACAAGTGCCTAAATTTTATCATATATATAATGAAATCAACCAACTCAAGTTATGAATTTGAAGAAGATAAATTATATCGAACAGTTATATAGCTATAACACATCTAATACCAATGCTATAAAGGATAGACACATGAAATGCTACTGAGACTAACCGAACAGAAAACTCAATATTTTTTTAAATCGAAATTGCAACGCTCATGTTGATGGTGACAATAAGCCTGCACTTACATCACTAAACCATATACATTTTTTATTGCCATGGTAGCAAATATAAAATGTTCAAATCAATAAATAAGTGTGACAACACTCATTGTTCCAATTAAATACAACGATTTAGTTTCTTGTCTTTCCTTCCGTCAAACAGTGGGCTTCGTGCCAAGGCGTACGTTAAAATATTGTAGTCATGTGAACTAATAGTGCTCTGAAAACAGTATATTATTATACTCATTAGGAAAGATATAGCATTCGCTAAAACGAGGAAGAATTTAGAGGACAGATCAAAATAAAACTGGGTATTTATATTTACGCTATTTATAATTTGGATGTTAACATAATGTCAGGCTGATTGTGCAAATGCATTGTATAACCAATTTTATTTCAATTGTTTAATACAAAAAGAACAATGTTTCACAATAGTAGCAAAGGAATTGTTTGACATTAAACAGTAGTCATTGAATCGGTATTATTGTTTTTCAAAGGAGTAGTTAGGAGTAAAGGTTAAGTTTTAAATAAAATACTAAAGCGTAGAAAAAATTTGAGTGTGTGTCATTTAGGCAAACTATTCCGGGCCGCGACGGAATGCGTTCGTAACATCTGTCGAGCTCTAACTCACACAGACAGATGTACGCGTGGAACTTATACTGAAAACAATAATTGAGAAACGTTATAACAAAAGCATTCTGAAAATAATAAAATCTATGTCTTCATAAAATCCCTTCAATGTGTTAATGTGTTCTGTTTAATGTTCTTATGAATAAACTAATGCTAAAGATTTATGATTTGGATTTTACGATGCTTACTTTGGTGATCGTGCGATTTTCAGTTCGATTTCAGAATCAGTTTTATTCTAACTCGGCAACGAGATCACTTTCTATAAAATATGAACCTCACACTGTACGCAATGTATATTGAACATAGTGTAAAACTATAAAATGTTCATAAGTGATGATTAGGAGCTTGTAAGTAAATACTATTAGACATAAACTTATAATAATAATAATAATATTCTATCACATACACACAACACCATCTAGCCCAAACTAAGCAGAGCTTGTACTATGGGTACTAGACAATGGATAAATATACACATATACTTTTTTTGTAAATACATACATATTATACATGGAAACACCCAAACCAACACAAACATTCATGTTCATGACTTGTGCGGGAATCGAACCCGCGACCTCAGGCGTGGCAGTCGGTTACACTAACCTCTACGCCATCGAGGCCGTGCGGCCGCACTTAAGTGGTGAAATGTGGGTGTGATATACTTTTCTCCCACTACAAGTATACCCATGGAGGTAACTGGAGCCGTACCACTATCTCTTATAGCATTATTATTGAATGCGCAACGAGACAAAGCTATACACTAAAACGCTGTGTCGTTTTGACGTACGGATTAAAAATTTTATAAGTGATAATAGGTACGGCACATGGTAGTTAGTATGTTTTATTAGGTCGCGTAAACATTAAACAGTTCACTCTAAAGTGCTCCGAGACTAAAATTAAGTATAATATTAACCATAAAACCTCCAACTAAATATTTCACCCACATAATGAAAACAGATATGACCACAGACGATAAATTCGAACAGGCATCCGGAGAAACCCGTTTCCCTGGACGATTCCTACAACTTGGGGAGAATTTTAAGTAGATCTGCAGTTTCTTCTTTACTATCTCGAGTCGATGGCGGTGGGCGACGTGCAGAATCGTGTTTGTAAAGCTGTATACACATGCCCTTCAACATCGTAAATCTTTATATACTAGAATTATAATAGATAGTAAATTACGCTCGTTAATTCATCCGCGTGAACTACAGCTGTTGTGGTCTATGAAAAAGATCATGTACCACTCTATTGGCGTCTTAGCAGTAGCCATAGTAACCATCTATCATTGCCATGATTAATGTAGAAGTTATAATTTTCACTGTTGACTCAGTAGTCAGTTTAAAGAATTTCACAGTATTTGGCCGCCACAATAAGTTACGTGGATGATACAGTACCTTCACTCAGTTTTTTCCAAATACAATCAGATTTTAAGGTAAACCCCAAGCTATAAAAATGTATAAGCCTGTATTTTTCTACATACATACTTTTCCAAGGGGTAGAAAGAATACTAAACACCAACATTTCTCCACCCATATCCAGAACAACCAACTATTTGTAAATTAAAACAAACTATGTCAACGTAATAAAGAGCGAGGCTTTACCAGTTTTGCCGTTTACCGAACAGAGATTTAGACTACGTCCTGAGGAATTTCCGACAGAAAGGCTCATCTACTACCACAACTTATTATTTTAGTCTAAACGAGAAACGAAAATGGAGACATATTGCGTGAGCAATAATTGTTATATTGTTAAATCTATACTAATGTTCTAAAGATGCCAGATTTCTTAGTTTTGTAATTGGTAAGCTCTGAAATTGCAGAACAGATTTTAATAATTTTTCTCTATAGAAAGCTGCTTTATCCAGAAATAACAAAAGTTATACCTATATATCTATGCTATGTCCAGCAGTGGACTATTATAGCCTGATGATGATGATGATGATGATGATACCTATATAACATCATGCTACGATCCACGGAGCGGAGTAGTAATCATAAACGCACAGCAGCTAACAGCTAGTCCTAAATTCTAACTATAAAATATTATAATTGTGAATGACAGTTTCTTTATAACGCTTCAGGCCTTAACTACTCGACTGAAGATTATATAACTTCGCATACACGTTGTAAGGAGTACAGAAAAGGACGACTGTTCCCAAAGGGTCGCTAGACGCTAGTTAATATTATTAAGTAGGTATGCTACTGTTTGATCTTTTGGCCAACGCTTGGACCCCGGGGCCTAGACACAATCTTTCCCCCATTGTATCTGGTCACCGGTTATTGACCCTCTAAATATGGATCCATTATTTGTGCGAAAATTGCGTGCGTTATAAAAGCTGAGTTATATTATGAACTACTTGAATACACTGTAAGCATAGCACAACATGTCTAAAAGTCTAGCCACGATAGTTTTATTGAAGAATTCGTTTCACGTAAACACAGACGCTTTTAATTCACCACTTATCGCGTTTCAATACCGTACAAATGCATTACGTACAGACTAAATAATGTAAACCAGTAGAGCACATTTTTATAATGGATATTTTATTTTTAATCGTGTCCGTGACTTTTGGGTTAAATTTGTGAATATTAGCGTTGGTTCGGCAAAAACTGTGTTTGAAATATTGAATACCTCGTCAACTAATTTGTAATTAGTGCTAGCATTCTCGTCCACATTTAAAGAAACGCATAATTCTTTAAGACTAACCAGCTCGATCAGCCAATGACATCAAACCGGCAATAATAAGTTACGTATAATTTTATATTTAATTCACATACCATCTATACTAATATTATAAAGCTGAAGAGTTTGTTTGCTTGTTTGATTGAACGCGCTTATCTCAGGAATTACTGGTTCGAATTGAAAAATTATTTTAGTCTTGGTTAGCCTATTTATCGAGGAAGGCTGTAGGCTATATAAAATCACGCTGTGCAGGGGCCGCGCAGTAATCATAAACGCGAGTGAAACCGCGGGCACATCTAGTTAAGAAATACTCAAGCTTCTTTGTTCAAAATATCAACTATACAAATTTTATTCCTAAAAAATGTTCATGGAACCTATCACACTCTCGTATTTATAATATTGTCTACGTATTACATTCCTATAAACACCAATAGGATACCTCACTATGCTTGTTTAGATTTGATAGGGAGATAGCCTGGAGATTTGTCACACAGATTTTGAACTTATTACACACAAAGGTTGATTTTGTAACTGTTACTGTACTCTATTTGTGTTTAAAACGTGTATGCTCCTTTCGAGAGTACATTATAACGCAATAGAAAATAGATTTTTATGAAAACAGCATCAAAATAAGTTGCAAAATTAATAAGCAATGCATATCAAAAATTTCGGTATAAGAAAAAGTAGTGCGGGCATATCACTATTTCGCTCGCACGTGTGCATTGAAATAGCGGTTACGTCACATAATAGTGACGTCCGTTCTTTTGTACTCTTCATCATCATTTGACAATAACCCATTTTATGCGATTTAAAAGGCTGTTATCTAAACAAATATGTTGTTTGAGTGGATTCTATGTATTTTAAATCTTGGATAAAGTAACATTTTATTTATAACTAGATGTGCCCGCGGTTTCACCCGCGTTTATCGTTACTGCGCCGCCCCCGTGGGTCGTAGCGTGATGTTATATAACGTATAGCCTTCCTCGATAAATAGGCTATCCAACACTAAAAGAATTTTTCAAATCGAACCAGTAGTAATCACGCATAATAAACATCGTTTGTACTATGTCTGTAATGGGTAATTATTTTGCTGCAATGTTATTTTATCTCCTAAGATATTCATTGAAATCGAATGATGTAAAGGGCAATTTTGTTTTAAATTACATTTTTGTGATGAATAACGTATTTATTTGGATAAGGATTAATAGCATGTTTATAATAATAACTTCGCAAATAATGCATTATTTTAGAACAAATTTGGTTAGCATAAAAATGGTTATAGTGAGCCAACCTTAAAAGATAGACATATGCTGTCGCGGACTTTTTTTTAGAACATTTAAAGGGGATCAATTCTGTCATACATGATTTTTGCGAAACTTTAACTGTTTACGCAGCGCACGCAGCGGAAGCTCTCAAAAGGAAAAAATACCCTCCGATTTTGAAACATTCTTCATTGGTGCTCAGCTCCTATTGATCTTAGCGTGATGATATATAGCCTATAGCCTTCCTCGATAAATGGGCTATCTAACACTGAACGAATTTTTCAAATCGGACCAGTAGTTCCTGAGATTAGCGCGTTCAAGCAAACAAACAAACAAACAAACATACAAACAAACAAACTCTTCAGCTTTATAATATTAGTATAGATAATAAACATCGGTTCAAATAGCTTATTGTATTAACCAATTATCTATTGTAGCATCTTCAAACGTGTGAAGCAATAAAGTATATGAAGGTGAATTGGCATCTAACAGAGCAATAAACTGCGATGAATTATTAGTTTTAAAACGGTTTAATGACCAACGGTGATTAGTGATAAATAACTGGCTGAAAATCTATATATCCACGACTAATAAAATGTTTGATGATTTGTTGGTATACTCGTTCATTAGTTACGATTTAAACATAGGATATCCTGTTAAGCGTACCAAATGTGAGTGTGATTCATCCAGAAAATATGCCACGAACATAAGACAGTGCTTTTATCACTGGTGGTTTGTTACTCTTAGAACTGAACCTCTTTTCGTCTTCTTGAAGTCCTACTCAGCTTTTCGGATCCTTTACTCAGGAAAAAGGATTTAAATCCTTTAAGATCTGCTCTTATTTAAGGATGGCAATGAGAATATTGACCAGGGATCGATACTATGATTGACCGACGAACCGACGCGCTTTGCGCCACTTAACCGGGATGGTAAAGAGATCTTATTATCATTAATATCGTGGCTATACTTGATTTTTTATTGGAGCACCACATCGGTCTCTTGCTGAAAGTGCCGACTGCCTTTGTTTAGGTCTTGCCAGCAAGCTCCACTATATCGTAAATTTACTTCATTTAGCGAAGAACTGTTCGCTTCTAAAAAAATGTAATCGTTATGTTAGCGTTGTATATGAAAATAGGTTATTATTGTGATATACTTAGTTATTCGTGAAAGAAGTATGACTGAGCTCTATTGAAAAAAGTATGATTCACTCTTCACCTCATAGCAATTTAAAAAATAATACTAAAGGCAAGACCTAATGAGCAATAGTCAAAGAGCCAAGTCTTTTAAAAAAATCTGTTTAAAATAGAGACCCTTTGTCGGTACCCTATTATGAAAAGTTTTAATTATTAGACGTCAATTTTAATTCACATTTGACGTTAATTTGAATAATGGAGAATACCGTTTTTTGAGATTTAGGACACTAAGGCTAGATTGCATCTTTATTCTGAACAGTGTTTATTAGAAAACGTCGAATGTGAACTGAAACAAAATGTATGTTCACATTTGAGTTTTCATATAGGAGAATACAATTTGTGATATTCAGCACACTGGGATTAGATCGAAACTATATTCTGAACAGTTTTTATTGGTAAACGTCAAATCTGAACTGAAACAAAATCTATGTTCACATTTGAGTTTTCATATAGGAGAATACAATTTGTGATATTCAGCACACTGGGATTAGATCGAAACTATATTCTGAACAGTTTTTATTGGTAAACGTCAAATGTGAACTGAAATTCAATTTATGTTCACCTTTGACGATTATTTTCATTATTATTCTATTATAAAATATGTTATCTTTATAACACTAAAACTAGATCGAAACTCTACTCTGAACAGTCCCCTTCTCTCTACGACTAGTCCAGTTTATGATATAGCGTTCCCCTACACCAACCTTCAAGGTTATATTAGGGGAGCCGCTGTACCTTCCAGTGCCCGAGAGCACCTTCCGGGACCAGTTATAGACAGGTATTGTCCCCAAATCTCGACTCTCCATCCTAACCTCAGAGATCCGGTTCTCGTAAGCGAGCTATACCGTGCCCAAGTGACACTACCTATTCTCCAGATAGGTACCGGAGCAATAAAGCCGCTCACCACCCGCAACTCTAGGAGTTGCTAACGAAAACCTCGCTGAAGCCGACGGAGAAGTCGCCTCCCATATCTCCAGTATGGTACCGGAGCGGTATAAGGCACGCTCACTTGTCGACGTACATCCATACGCCTACCCAAATAGGCCTACAAGCCGGGTGTGGCCCGAGTCACCCAGCTATGACTCTTACTTGCTGAGCAGACAAGCCCTCGAGATGCGTTGTGGCTGTGAAACCACACTGCCACTTCGCTAAAGATAACTCCGTGCTTCGCACGACTGACTGGTTCGCACTAGCCGCGCCTGAGTCCGACACTCGAACGCAACGTGCTTGCCGAGCAACAAACATGTAGTCCTCAGCGGCTAACCACATACCCCTGCGAGTCCAACACCATGTCAGGCACCGCGCACTCTAATCAGCGGTCGATAGAACACGTCTTTCGAGGCGCAGTGGGCTTCCTGACCCCGCAGTACCCTGGTCCAAAGGGTACCCGCAGTTCTCCCCCCGAAACCCTATCTACTCGGGTTCAGTAGATAGGGACTCTACTCTGAACAGTGTTTATTGGTAAACGTCAAATGTGAACTAAAATGCAATTCATGTCAGATATAATATTTGATCAGATTATATTACGAAAGTTGGCCATCTCATCTCATATAGACTTCAAAGTTTACTTGTCAAGGTACATACCGACTAATCGATCAACTGATGTCAGAAATAACATTGTTCAAACAAACAACCGTTCAGTGGCGTCGTAAAGGTCTGCGTGCACTCGGCCGGTACTTGAAATAACTTTATTGATGCAACGGAACCATTAAAGTTTGATGGCCTCTATCATAATGGCCGTTGTTCCGTTCATGTTTACATTGTCGCGAACATAAAATGCATGCGAAAGCAAATGAACTGACAAACAGATTATTAATTATGTTTTACTGGTACGACATAAAAATACCACATAGACGGATTCTGGTATGGCGGCAATATCGAAATCGAAAAAAAAACACATCTGTGAGTCCAGGTTGTTTATTTTATCGATATGATTAAATACCACCACTGTAATATCGCAAATAATAGAACAAAATATTATATTAGGAATGAATTTGCCTTAATTTTTTTTTACGTATATATCTGCAATGTTCACCTCTAATTGTTTCGAATGCTAGGTACGTAATGAGGTCACTTAACATAAATTATACAATGTAACGTCAGAATCGACACATAAAAAAGTTCGCATACCCGTTCATTCACTTTTATTTAATGGAATATGTACTAGAACTATAACTCACGTAATGCCTAGTAATGGCTTTTTGTTTGAAAATGAGCCAACTTCAGTGCATCTACACGCGCCGTCAAATTGTTTTTTACATTACTCTGAGTTTAACAGTTTTGCTTTGATCTTCATTTTGCAAAACAAGAATGATTATGCATGTAAGTGTGCTATTTATGAACATAAACTATTGCATTTTACATTACAAACTTTACATATGGTAAAAGCACACAAAGTAAAGTTGACAATATTTTAATTTAATATATATCCTAACTAATATTATAAAAGCGAAAATGAGTTTGTTTGTTTGTTTGTTACCTTTTCACGCTTAAACCACTGAATCGATCATTCTGAAATTTTGCATATACGTTGACAGGTGTACAGAAACTACATAGGCTAAATTTCATCCCGAAAAAAATTACTGTCCCCGAGGAAAACAATAATAACGTTCTTATGATAATAGATGGCGCCACGTATCTTTCGAATCATGATTGAATTATATTATTACAAGTATGCACAGTACAACCCGAATTGATTGTCAAATTCTAAATTAACGCGAGCGAAGCCGCGGGCAAAAGCTAGTAATATATAATAATACCAGCCCTGTATTAAATTGTCCCACTACTGGGCACGTGCCTCTTCTCAGTGTGAGAAGGGTTAGGCCGCAGTCCACCACGCTGGCCCAATGCGGGTTGGTAGACTTCACATATCATCGAGAACACTATGGAGAACTCTCAGGCTTGCAGGTATCCTCACGATGTTTTCCTTCACCGTTAAAGCGCGCGATAATTAACTATTTAATATGCACATAACTTCGAAAAGTCAGAGATACGCGCCTTGGTATCAAGCTCAACGCCTCTGCGTGGCAGTCCAACGGTCTCCTACTAGACCATCGCTGCTACCAACTTAATATAAAAGTGCTGTTGCTGTTCGAAGAATAAATCTTATTTAAAAAGATAACGTGATAATGCTTGATAATTTTATATGAACGTGATTTTTATATTCTGCGTTAGTCTAGTAATTGTCAAGTGTGGTATGTGTTCCTACTTTATTGGAATAGACGTAGTCGAAGAGACTAAGGTACTCTTAAAGCTGTGTTTCTAGGATAGGCGAGGTTGAGAGATATTACACCTACGTTTTAATAACTATGCCATAACTATTGAAACGTGAGTATAAGTCTCTACTACACATATGAAACCTATATTCCACATGTTCACTAGCAAGCGAAAGTATTGCCATAACTGTGCACAGTTCCAGATTTTGTATTACCTCAGAGAATTGCCGGACAGAAATACTTAGAACCAGGCATCTAATTTCTTATCTCATACAGATCAGTAATTGTCATCTGTAGAGTAAACTCTACCCATGCAGACACAGTCGAAGAGAACCAAAGATTTAAGGTACCTACTCCTAAACCTGTGATTCTTGAACATTGTTGCGATCAGCTATGTCGCGATGTAAAGGATTGCCTTTACATCGCGACATAGCTCCAGTATATCCAGACCATTGTTCAGTCTTCCAGAAGTCTGAACAATGGTCAGGTTCAAGCCAATGGAAATCCAGATTTCGATTCGCTTGAGTGCTTTTAAAGTAAGTTAGTCTCTAACCACATGAAAAGAAGAAGTTACACGTGTGAGAAACATAATAAATGTATAAATAACTATTTGGTAAGTTATTACTTATACACATTATGTGTCTGACACGTGTAAACATTATGCGACAATGTTATAATGTAATCGCATGTCATAAATAATATAGCGGACTGACAAAGTTAGTTTATTGGTGCTCTGTCTTTACTATGAGAAAGTGAGGATCTAACGTCTGGAACATAATATAAACCAACTGTATTAATAGATAAAATTGCATTCAAAATATTGATATTATTATAAAATGTGTAGACAAAGTCTTTTAAATAATATGTTATAACCGCAATTTATAGTACTAAGTAGTTACTTCAATGATTCACGGCTGCCAAGCAAAAGCATATTCTATTTTTAAAAGTTCTTTAGTCTTTATGCAAAGACTATAAAATTATGAACGAAAACATCTTTGTCATCATGCTAAATTAAAAGTTAAAATTTTCATAACAATTGTTATATTTCGTTTAATTTGCTGTGTTATTAAAACAAAGTAAAAAGACATTTTCCTTGCTCGACTTTTTGTTTTATTTTATTCATCCATCCCTATTACTTTTTAAGTTTTATCTCAGCTTTATTATTACCAAGCGTGGTGAATTTTGTTATTAATAAAATAAATAGACTTCGGATAAATGCAAGTAGTGCCTATCATATGCTATGCGCATTGGCCAATGGTATTATGATATCCTAAAGCGGTATCGATGTGATAGATGTTCATTACAGACTGGACTCACATGCTGTCTCTGAGTTGGGAAGTGTGTGACGTTGCAAATGGTCACCAATCTATGAGAATTACAATGACAACACGGTTTCACCTTGCGGATCATTCAATTTACAAGGCACTACGCAACTAGCCTCTGTTTATAACGTAAAATATTTGTCTTAAGTACAGGCATACCTTTCTATCACCCGCCGTATGGCTCGTAGGAGAGCTCAGCGCAGTATTGACGAGTTGAAAGATTGATTATAGGCTCTTAGCGCAATATACCTAACTTAGTGTTAGCTGAGTAGTTTGAAAAGTGTTATTTAATAGCTAAACGGTTTACCGATGTTTACATCGATCATGAAACATTTATTTGACAGAGGTGACACAGTGGGAATTTCTGCACAATCCTAACTAATATTATAAATGCGAATGCTCAGGACATTTACCACTTAACAAATTTAAATATTTGATAAACATTGTTGATTCCCCAAACTGTGAAACGTGTGGGCAAATAGAGGATGGACATCACATTTTAGTGGAGTGTGTTCGATATACGTCTGAAAGACAGATACTTTTAACTGAGCTGAATTTAAATCAAAAGGATTTTGGTATGTTTCATCATATATTAAGTTATCCAACATCAGCAGCAGCAGGTAAACTCTTTGTGTTTGCCAGTCAACGTATTGCTTGAGGCTCTTTCTGTTTTATTAAAAAGTAGAAAGTGATTCAACTTAGAAAATGATAATCCTTATTTTGCGAATGTATATATAAAGAACACAATGATACTTATATGTACATTATTGTATAAAATATGTTCCTAAATAAAATTCAAAAAGAAAAAAAATGCGCATGTGTGCTTGTTTGATAGGCTTTCACGTCGCAACTACTCGATCATTATGAAATTTTACATACCCGTTATCAGGGTTACAGAAACGGACATAGTGTAGCTTCGTCCCGAAAAAGATGAGATTTTTTATAACTAAATAATTTTAAAAGCAATATTAAACTATTTTATTTATAACCTAACTACAAGAAATAGTCACAAGGCATGTAAAAAATTCTAACCAATCACGCAGTATACTGTAGTGCACACTTGTGTCACATGAGTAGACTTGTGTCGCGTTTATAGCACACTAATGCATTTTTATTGTTATTACGAACATTTCGTGACACACGAGCTCTTATAATAATATGATTCAGTCTTGTTTCGATATTTATACTTGATGCATGTCAGAGTTCCCTCATCGAGTCAAGATCTTAATTAAACTTTAATATTCTGCACTATTTACACCGATTATTATTAGTGCTTTTATTAAAAATTTTAGTCTGGTATACTAAATAATAGCTTGAAGTGGCAGATATGTTTTTATAAATATAATTAATTATCTTCTCACACTGAGAAAGGGCCCGCCCCAGGACAATTTAATACAGGGCTGATATTATTATATATTGTAAATGTATACTAGATATTGCTCGCGGGTTCGCTCGTGTTAATCTAAATTGATATTTAAGGATATATTATAAGACTGTAATGATGAGCGTGTATAATAAGGCCGACATGCAATTGTAAGGTAACATCTAAACAAATAAGCTACAGAAAGCGATGCGCGCTACGCTACCAGCGGCTTTCTTATCAAGGACATTTTTTATCATCGAAACAGTGGAACTAGTGGTTTGGCGGCGATATTCTGAGGTATTTAATCATTTCCGCGGCTCCAGTTTGGGCCCAATAACAGAATAAATGCAGATTTCATCGTGCTTTATTCTCCCCATGCGAAATACGAAAAAATATCTAACACTTATTTTTTTATTATAATATTGAATTAACCAAATAAAGCTGCAAGCAAGCATTAAAATTTTAAAACTGAAATCATTTCACGGAATCATTTAGTATTATAGTTATTTTCACATAGTGTAGGATAGTTTTGTTATATTAAGTCTATTAATTGATGTATATTGTTTTAACAGTCCACGTCAATTTGAACGATGTCTTGTAGTAAATAGAGTAGACAATCATTTCGCAAACTATTTAGAATAAAAAACGGTATTGAAACATATGCACGACTGTTTATTACAATTACTGCGAAATACAGATTATAAATAGTAATTTATGGCAACCGGTGAACTGCCAGACATCGTGTGCCGAGGTTTATTGTATTTCAACAAATAATTATTTGTATAATTGTTTATTATTTACCCATTTGCTTGTATTAATGGTCGCATCATTAGACAATAATAGTATTATATTACAATTTTATTTTAGGAAACTTATTTGTTCGTTTTACTAATAGTCTGTTGTATAAATATATGTATATATGTAAGTCTTGTAAAACTTGAGCTTTTGAATGTACTATATTTTCTGGTAAATGGAAACCTGCGTAATGTTTTTCTCAACTATAATGGTGAAGGTTCTTTAGTTGTGTAATAAATCAGTAGCCAGTCTTTTTTATTATCCACTTTAACGGTGAAATATTAATTTTGCTTTATATAGGAATGAATGTGATAATTATTTACGTTATTTTAACATAATATAATCTGTAAAATTTGTAAAGTTAAGTACAAGGCTATGGACATAATGTTATTTTAATTTTTTATTATAATTATTAGTTTACTACTTTTTTTTTTAAATCATGACTTAGACAATGTTGCCACGCAAGAGACTTGTGCTCACAATGTAGAGAATCCTAATACAGAGTTGTATCAAACAATAAAGTGAAATGACAAAATATTGTCCTTTTTACAAAAAAACAATAAAGTTATTATTATGATATAATAATTGAATTATTTAGAGGTCGTGTAAAATTGTACCCGTAGCTTAATAAAAAATATAAAAAATTGTACTGAATATAACATTGAAATCAATAAAAGCATGATTTGGTTTCGGATCTTATTATCTTATGTTTATAAAGTGCAAAATCTAAATAGATAGATAGCTTAACAGAGATTAAACTTTACTAAGTAAAATATGGTTATTAAGTTATTTCATTACAGCTAATTCAATTATTATTAGATAAATTACCTGCAGGCAAGAACTATTAATTGAAATACAGATTAAACAGACGCAGCTCTAGATCTGAAATTCAAATAAATAGATAAATCTCCTAATGGCTTAGTTTTAACACAGCAGGTGTTAAAACTAAGCCATTAGAGTTAAAAAGCTCTTATCATAGTATCTAAGCTCGAACGAACATAGAGCAAAACAAACGGGTCCTGATAAAATAAAGGTATAATCAGAATGCAAATGAACTACCAAAGAGTATTCATTTAGGTAGTACTATACGTTGAATTAACGAAGTAAATAGAATTCGAAATTTAAAACGCTGAGTTTTTTCGCGGGTATTACACAAAAAATGTGTTCCGTAAGCCAAAAAAGTGCTTTTTAGTTGGGCGTTCTCGTGGGAACATCTAGTATCGTTTTTTTGTGTTGATAGCTCGGCTTTGAATTCTAAAGCATGTGTTTTATTTATACTTCATACACAATATTTTGTATGCTAACAGCGTTTTTACCAGTTTTCCTTGGGGTATGTAGGGGTGAAATCGTAGTTTTCTCACGAAAATCAGTGGTATATTTGTATTTCACAAATTATTTCACATGTGATACTTTAAAATAATGAAAAAATATACGAATTATACACAATTTACAGTCTAGTTCTTTGATGTGTGCTGCATACTGGCATTATTAACTGCAAGCGTAATGCAATAATAATAATATAATTGTTGCTTTGTTTATGTAAATAATAAAATAAAAGGATACATAATGGTTTTCAACACGCCATTAAGTTTGCATGCAAGTTTGCATTACAATAGTGGAGAGTTATGTATAATTTGCAGTGTATATTATGATATATAATCAGTTTTAAATTGCAGCTTGTATAATTTATATTTACAAATATAGTATCAACTGGCATAAACGAGGATGTTGCGATAATAGACTACCGTTAAGACACCATTTAAAATAAATATTTAATATGCAAACTAGTGATAATATTTATATTTCTGCTAGCTTCTACAAATGTTAGTGGAATTTTTGATTAAGATTTAATCCTATTCAATTTATCCTTTCTTGTGTTGATT
Organism: Catocala sponsa; assembly: GCA_963564715.1. Taxonomy (NCBI): domain Eukaryota; kingdom Metazoa; phylum Arthropoda; class Insecta; order Lepidoptera; family Erebidae; genus Catocala; species Catocala sponsa. The sequence goes on along the minus strand of OY751345.1, from coordinate 8,160,297 downwards.
TTCTTTTTAAAGTTAATTAATCCCAAGTAGAAATAAAGCAGGAGAAGTATCGCAGAGAAAACAAAGTATTTATCGGATTGGGCTGCTAAATAGATATTATCAAGACAAGCTCCAAGAAATCTTCTCATTCTATGAAACCTTTTGGAAGATTTATATACAGGCCATTAAATCTAGGTATAAGTTACTTAAAAAAGCAGGTTTAATCCGCAGAAGTATACACTGGAGACCGTTGAGCACTTAAAGAGTAGTATTTTTCTCTCTCTGGGGAGTAAGCTAAGTTGGAGTGACTTCTCAATAATTACAGTTCAATTCAATTTCAACGCCTTGGGATTTAAAGTTGCGAACTTTCAATTACCAGTTAATACTAGAGTCGCGGAACGATCTTCGCCGTTACAATTTCAATATGCAAACATAGTTTTGAGATAAAAATTAATGGTATGCAACAATATTATAGGTACTATAACTAAATGTTTTCTGACTAAACTTCATAATTAGTTACGACCATTGCAGATAATCACTACTATGTGTACTCATTAAATTATAAATCTAATTATTAGACGATGTTTTCTTTTTTTTGACTTCTAAGTTGTAATATAAATCAAACTAAATACATAATGGTACGGTCGAGTTTCTTAACGGGAGCCTATTTCTAGGCACTGAGACCACTCTAAAATCTTGTTCAGACAAAGAGCATTTACTCGGACAGCACCTACAAAAACAAGAGTAAATTAAATGAAACAAACGTTTTCCGAGAAAGGACGCTAAAAGCCCACGGTGGGGTTTTTTATATTATTTATCATTTTCTCGTTCAAGAACTCAAACTCGCCGTCTTAATTTGCGTCTCGTAACAAATTACACACTTTTTCCTACAAAAAGTTGTTTTATAAAGTGCCTCGAGGAAGATTGATGTCCATTAGTAGCTAATTTCCTAAACAATTTCGCCAAAGGACACAATGTTAATCGAACCAAAGATGATTGTTCCATGTTTCTGTTACTCAAAGAAAAACATTCGCTTTGTTCTAGAAACGGGTGTACTTATTAATTATTTACGACCTTATTTATAGCCACGTGACTTCAGTCACTTTTAACTGCAGGAAACAAATGTAATAATGATTTATGTTATGCCTGTAATATAAACGTCAGTGGGAGTACCACCGTACATCCCACCATTCACAATTACCATGAATGCTTCATCCAATCCATCCGTCAAAAAAAACTGTCAAATACTTAAACTTGATCTTTCTTGGATAAAGAGATAGTGTCAACAAATGATATTGTTAAACATATGTATCACAAATTAAATAAAATTAAAGATAACTTCACACTAGGTATTCCGCATTCTTGCATCGTAGGAGAGTTGGAAACATTGAAGAAATAGAAACCGAGAACACCCAGACCAAGAATGATTATTTATTTACTAATATGCAAGTCATATATTATCATTTCAAAAAAGCATATCTTGAAAAATCAACTATGCCAACAATAATAGGTAATTTTATTAAATCAAACGTACACCACTCATGACAAGAGCATCATATACCAAGGGTAACAGAAAATTCTCTATTTTGTATCGACACACAGCACAATCTATGTTTCAGAGCATGTCGCATTATGTACATCACAGTGTGTCACTCATCCAACATTCTTTCCCAACGTTCACTTCAGAATGCTCAACAAAAATTATTTCGACGGCATTCGTTAATGATTGTACTAGATTCCAAATTAAATTCATTTTGAAACCCTTTTCTTTTACAGCGTATTTTTCAAATCAAGATGTCCCCTAATTATTTTAGACACATTTCAATGACACAATTCTAGGATTGTACAGAATCTAGATATATCTTTGTTGTACAAATGAATACTTTTTGTTAGAAAATCCAAAGCGTTCATTATATATTTTGTATTAAGCCTTCATTTTTAGATTATTGTGGGCGTTGATGCATTTCTAAATCTATACCGTACACCAGAGCAAACAATTCTGTTAAAGTCATGTAGTAGCAATCAAATACTTTTTAAAGAAAATGAAATAACTATTTTGACTTGGTATCTCACTTTTGATGTTTCTCTTACTATATTTGCATAAGTTTAAGTATACACCATTGTCACGCTAGCTAGATACGATCAACGGGGTAATCAATTAAACACGTAAGTTATAACTAAAACATAACATAAGACCTATTTCTATACTAGATGCAAAACGTTCTTTTTTAATATCAAGTTCATAAATCAATCCATTTTTGAACGTTAAAAAATGCTATCATTGTCAGTTATTTGAAACGCCTTCATACGACGCTATTTTTCATCGGCGCTTGCGCGAATAGTTGGATGATCCATAACGTAACTCCGGCCGGTCGTGTGGGTGACAGCCCTGGGTGACATTACAAAGGGCATCGCATAGTAGACTTATATTTACTTGTTTAGCCTGATTGATAGGACTCCGATTCTTCAACGGTATTCTAGAGTGACATGTACCGTGATTGTAATGCTATTGTCTTTTGATTCTTTTATCATAATAATATAAGAACATAGAATACCTTGAGCTATAATTATTCCCATACCCATACCCAATTATTCATAATTACTATGATATATTAATTAGGTTTGAATGTGTAGCTATAGAGACCGGTTTTTAATAAAACGGTTTAATAAAATTTACCAAAAGGGTTATTATTTTAATGTGTTTGTAATGCCTCATGATCAAGGGAATATTTCATGGCTTTGCAAACCATGCATTAAGAACATTGTGTAAGAATTTCCCTCAGTTATGTTTGTTGTCTTTGTTAACCAAGTTTAAAACAGAGAGTTTTCTATATTCGATGCGTGGGTGTATGTATCATATTTTTTTAACATCAGCTAACTATAAGCTGCGTATAGGTGGTATCTCTGAGAATAGTATTTTAGATTTTACCAAACCTAGGTAATACTTTGGTAAAATTTAAAACGAAATTCTCAAAAACGTGAACTGGTTTCTAAAATACTAAGAACAAGTTATAAAAATTATATTTCAGACTTAATTAAGCTTTCAATCGAATCTAACTAATTTGGAGTCGGTGCCAAATACCCAACAAAGATAAATCAATGAAAAATTAACACAAAATAAAATCACCAATAGTTTGCTATTGCTAAAATATTATTTTATAGGCTTCATATTGTTTAGATTCGATAGAAGTTTAGTTAAGGCGAAAATATATGTTTAATTAGTTGTTAAAGTTTTTAGATACGGTATGCTTTTAATTTATGATTTAATTTATATTAAACATTATCAAATATTAAGATATGTGTATAAGTGCTTTCATATTAATTTTATATTAAACCTGTGAAACTATTGAGGAGTGTTAATCTTTTTATATTTTCAATGAGACATTTGGAATGTGTAGAAAATTATACATTTATATGTCTGTGCTACAGTGATAGAACATCATTAGCAACAAACCGTGATTACTGATTGTGACGTGCATGGCATACGTGTGTTAATCTATTAACATATTGAACGATTACGTACCAGATTTGATTAATGCGATATGCTAATTCGTACCAAAAACTATATGAATGACAAACATTAAATTTCGACTGTCATGGTAGACATAATAAGATCGTCTAAATCATTAGTTCCCAAAGTGGTCCAGGTGGGCCCCCAGGGGTCCACGGGAGAATCGACGAGGGTCTACGTGGGCCCCCAGGGGTCCACGGGAGAATCGACGAGGGTCTACGTGGGCGTAACAAAAAAATGGGGGTGCACAATTTGTAAGCGGGGGTCCAAGAAAATTTATTTGCTTTCAATAGTGAAGAACTAAAATGTTGGCTTGACTTCAACTATTACTTGTAAAAACTTGCATATTACATATGTTTTTCAATCTTTCGGTAGAGAATTGATAAAAATAAAAAAAAGTTCAGCCCGCCTACCGTGGTAGGTTCAGTTGCGAAATTTCTAAAAAAAAAGGGTCAGCACGTAGAGATTTGATGAATTTTTTTACTTGTATGAACTTGTTTAGCTGCAGGGGGTCCACCGAACCAGCTAAATTTTTAAAGTGCTCTGATTCTGAGAAACATGTCTGGGAACCTCTGGTCTAAATAAACGTTTGCATTTAAAATTCTAATACTTACTAGTCTAATATCGATATCTGTATTCCTATTCACCAATCAATTATATCCAAAATACCCTTAACCAAAATGATCAGTGACACAATCAATATCGCGGTAATGTTTTGAACGTTCGACGACCCACATTCAGTATCGCTTCCTGATGATATTCCCGAGCTTCGAATCCAAATTAATTTAAATAGGTACATCCTTGTCTTTCCGCTTCGCCGGGCGTGAGTCGATTTGCAATTCCTACACCCCAGTAGTTCCGTTTCGTTCACTGACTTAAAAGTACTACGAACTTTGCTACTCTGTGTCGCTTTTTATTTGTTTCTCCGCCTACGTAAGCTGAGTTAGTGCTTATTTTTCAGCTTTCAAACCTTCGTGGTCCGTGATTCGGAAAATCTCCAGCTCTCGGATGGTGATATATTACCTGAAAATAACGAATACGTACTTTAATTAGGTTGCTGAGCTGACTTTAGTTGTGTTCATTGTTTATTATTTTGTTACATATTGCATGTGAAGTTCTATGAAGGTAATCGCCTGTATGATACAAGACATAAATATATATTAAAATAGTTCGTTTACAATCAAAACAAGAGGGCAATTTTTAAACAAAATGTATTTTACACACTTTACATTAATTATAAATAACAAGCATTATATTGCTGTTTAAATTATCGATTCTACACTTTAAATACGAATTAAAAATATTCTAGAACATTTCCATTACCCAAGCCACATATAAAGATGTCCCTACAAAATATTTAGATGATCTCGTAAATCCATGAGACAATGTTTTGAAAGCGAACGTGTCGCTCGATAGGTACGTAAGTACAAAGTAGTCGCCAAATGTCTAAAGATAATTCTCAAGGAAATACTAGTAAAATGGAACGTCGTTTATATAGAAGAACAAATGGAATCATGTCGTTCTACGCAAGAAAAGAGTGACATTGAAAATCACATTATATTTTAATTTATGTTTCCATGCTGTGGAATTAAAAAGTATAGTGTCATTTGATTATTATTTGAAATGCGTGTTTTGTTTGTTTCTTTATTTAATTTCTATTCTGAAACAAATGCAATTAAATTTTATGGATCTGCCACGTGAGGACGCAAACACATCGCATAAAGTTACTTTAATTTATTTTAATCTAGATCAACGTGAATGTTCTATGAGCTGCTATCGTATTTTGCTCCCTAAGTATCTTGACATGTATAATTATGTACGTAGAAAATAATACTTTTAACTGTATAGTCCTCCTCACCGATTTCAATGACGGCGACCTCAGAAGTTATAGATCTTATCTTTGGTGTGCCCTAATATGACTTGCTAGACTGAACTTGGATGACCTACGACAGGTGTGGCAGTAAAGTGGGCCTGTGCTGATGTCGTATACGTATATGAGAGTTTGGGTCTTTAAGTATTTGGCATTATACTTCAATCGTTTTGAGACGGTTTTTATAACTTGTGTATAACCAGTGACAAAACACGTGCACACAGTTATCCAATAGCGCCGACTTTGCTCTAACGCTTTAAAAGCAAGAAAGTAGCCGACAATCTGAAACGTGGATACATTCTCGTGTAAACGTGTTACATTATTCCATTAGAATTTGTTTTATTATGTCAAAGTTAGTTTGTCTGTGGTAGCTTTACTGATCTAATCTATTTGAAGCATAGTAGAGTAGCGCACGGAGACGGTAAAGAGTTGAATAGTGGCAGTGGCAGTAACAGTAGTAGGGTGCAATCTCGGAAAAGTTTATTATTTGCCCGAATGTTAAAATTTTATTTAATACTAGCTTTTGCGCGCGGCTCCGCCCGCTCGGTACCTACATCAATAAAAAGTAGCCTATGTCCTTCCCCAGGTTTTAAACTATATCTGTACCAAATGTCATCTAAATCGGTTGAGTGGTTTAGCCGTGAAAAGGTAACAGACAGACAGACAGACAGACAGATAGACAGACAGAGTTACTTTCGAATTTATAATATTAGTAAGGAATTAAGGATATAATATTATACAATTTTAATTAAAATACGTTCACTTTTTCATGTCTCAGGTTTTTTGTTTTAAATATATGTATGACATATGGACACCAAATTATAGGATTTTATTGTTTTATATGTGCCTTTGCTATTTACCGCTTACATGATAATACCGCTACTAAGTTTGGGTACCTCTGATTTAACGCCTTCACTACTACACCGATCATCATGATATTTACATACTCACGGTCAAGGAAACAGAAAATTATTAAATAATTATATTTTCGGTGCGTCGGCACAATGACCAATGCCTGTAAACTCAGCTAGTGCACGTCTCTATCAATTCAAGTTGATCAATTAAATAAATGAATACCTAACATAATATGTATGTACATAAATACGTTTGATTGTGTAAAGAGAAGTAACATATCCACGCATATATAAATAATTGTTGGTGATTGGGGATTGTGGACATTGAAACTTTAGAAAATCTGCTTAAAATAATAAGAAATATAAGCGCCGTGATATTTTAAAATTATAACAACTACTAACATTTCTGTAGCCAAATAAACTACCGTACTTCTAAAATATAATGAAACATGAAAGCCATAACTATTCATCTTTTAAACCCGTTGACATTCACAATTCTATTTAAATAAAAAGTAGGCCGGCTATAACATTACTGTCTCCTATACTACAGATTGTTCTAAATATTTGACGGGCGTATAGTCACTCGCGCTCTCGCGTCATCTACGAATAAACATGAGTACGCACTGAAAATAAAATATTATGCGATCGCATTTGTAACGCACGGACCGAAATAACACCGTGTGTCACCGTGTCTACCGGCCTAGTATGGTAGAAGGAGGAGCATGATTGTGTCAAAAACTTGCCATTATCGTACCGTATTTGATACGACACGTGCCATTTCTAACTGCTTCAATAATACGATACCACATTTATAGCTAAAGTAGGTGCTCCCCCTTTAGCCACGATAATGATAAGTTTTTGACACAATCATACTCCTCCTTTTTTATATATAATTATTCTAAAACCCGCCACTGCCGTACCATATTTAATACGACACGTCACTTGCCATTTCTGATTACTTAAATCATCGCAAAAGAAGAAGCATGATTATGTCTTAAACCTTGCCACTATCGTGCCGTATTTGATACGGCACGACACGTGCCATTACTGACTGCTTTAAAGCGTGTGATTCAACACGTATGGTAAAAGGTGGAGCACGATTGTGGCATTAACTCACTACGTGCAAGCGATACATGTGTAAATTTTGACTGCTTTGAGCATTCGACGCCTGTGCCTTGACTGCTTTTAGGTACCGAATCGATAATCGTCTTACACTTTTGTTATTGACGTACTAGCTTAGTTGTACATATACATAATTAAAAATGTGCTATATATTTACTCCTCATATATTTATACAATGTATCTGATACATTTTACATTATAACCTAATTTAGACATCAGGTTCACAAGAATTATTTCATAAATTTGACAATCTTAACCCTATTAATTGCATAATCAGGTTATCTAATAAGTCGCAAACCCAAACACCATTCCGCAACCACTTATACATACTAACTGCCGATCCAGAGTAAATTGTCAGGTGTAAATATTGTTCGTTACGTCAAAGGTTAAGCTGAATCTAATACATAAAAGTTCAAGCTAATTGCTTTCAGATCAAGAACACAATAAAAACATACGAAGCAAAAGTAGCATCGCTATTGACTTTACAGTATACGTTGAACTTTAAAGTGACTATTTCGATACGGTAGTAGTACACAGAACATTAACTTGCTGTCTGTTACTCGTGCACTACTATTAGAGTATCATTACATTGTAGCATAGATGTCACAATGGCACACATACAACGACTTGTATGAGGACGCTACCAACAATGTATTCGAGACCTAAAATAAATGTAAGAGAACATTATTATGTCATAGTACGACGGCTTTACATTCATGTTTAGTTCAAATATGATTAAGGAAAAACATCGTGTTGCTTTAGAGTATGTATTATCAACATAGAAGTTTATTAGCCTTCGGCAAGCAAGAATTGTGTAAGCAATTAATTAATTAAAAATGCATTAGTTGTTGATGTTCAATATTTATATAATCAAACTCAAACATAGTTCCGACGGGGAAAATAAATCATTCAATTATTAGTATAGCAAAATACGCCAAGTATTAATGATCATTTTTAAGATAAAATGGCCGTCAACTTAAGATCTGTGTTATGTTTCGTTATTTATACTATTTATATTAAGAATAATACCGTCTAGTTGCTCCTTTTTGAAGCAAAAAAATTTAGCAGCCTTACGTCAATTTATAATAGAGATTGTAAATATTTCAAAAAAGTAAAATTTAAAAAAAATTCTTGCCCTGAATTTTTTTAAACTTGACTTTTTTGAAATATTTCATATTTAAATGTAGAGCCAGTCACAAGTGACGTGATGGTGTCGTAGCTTTTATAATATAATAATGTTAAGTAACGTTACCTTCACCCAAGTTTTCTCTATTATTATAATTTAAAGGCGCGAATAACTTTTTATCGTCTTTATTCGTCAACCCGATCCTATAAATTTTCTACTTTAAACTTGTTTAAGCCTCTTAAGGATTATCGCCACTTTCTTACCTCGACGAGCTCATCTTATAAATGACTAGCTACGGTATCACTAACATTATTTAAAATTCACTTAAGTGTTCTGACACTTATTTTTAACACTAAATTTCTATCGGAATTTAGTTAAGTTATTTAGTATTAAGTTTGTTCATCCTAACTACCTAACAAATATTATAAATGCGAATGTGAGTTTGTTTGTTTATTTGTTACGTTTTCACGTCGTAACTGCTGGCTCGATTATTCTGAAATTTCGCATACATGTTGTCAGGAGTACAGAAAAGGACATAGAGTACCTTTCATTCAGAAAAAAGTTCTGTTACTAATGTAACCTAACTTAACCTACATTTACGCGAACGAAGCCCCGGGCAAAGTCTAGTAAATAATAATGATTAGATAATGTTTGCTGTTGAACTATGAAGCCTACACATATATATGATATACGAATAAGAAGATTCTTTCCTTACATAACAACTAGCAGAAAAGTGCGGCTATATTTAGAAAAAAATTATGGCTGATTAATAATCCGTCCTATCAATCAGAAAATGCAAAGTCATTTTATTCTATGTCTCCATCGTTTCACTTATAAACGTCTTCTTACAATAATTGTTCTAATCTAAATTCTTATTAAGTTATCGTTGTTATTATTAGAATAGGTTGCCAATAAAAGTCGGCACCTAGATTGAGCATCATACTGTAGATTAAAAACTTTTACGAAGTTAAAAACTGACTGCACTAATGGCGTGTGCCATCCACAAATAATTGTTCTATGGATATGCATTCTTTGTGTTAGTCGTATATCTAATACAGTAGTTGACATTTTTAAGACTCAACATTAAAAAACTACTATAAAAAGGGCGTTTAGTAAGAACACTATTTTTAAGTAGGTGTATGGAAACTAAATTGTCATTAATCAAAAACAGACAGGTTACCGTAACAACAAACAACATAGAAACACATTCTAGATCCGTAAATCGGTAGGTATAAATAAAGACCATCCATTTTACCATTTTGAAAACTGGAGTTTGGTCCGTTACTATCATAAACATGTCAGAGAGAATATTTTTTAATTTCCATGACGTCATGTCACATTGCTTTGCCTAGCGGCGTGACACCTGCCGTATCACTGTGACGTTTATCCTTACAGTTGCGTACTGTGACACGAGGCAGACGGAAAGATTCGGAAAAAACACTGGTTGTATATTAGGAAAATTGTCCACCTCAACTTGTCAAAGTGAATAAATCCATGTCGGACGTACAAGTTTTTGTATTATTAGTATCTTATCCAAACAAGCATTCTACAGTGACTGTAGAAATAAATGAATGCAAAGTAACTTCTGCGTATTTCTTGATAGATGAGACACCATTTTGCCTGATCTGAAATTAAAGCCCAATCTATACGATTAAGCGTTGCGCCTGAGTAATGTTTCACTTAGCTACTTGATTAACTAAGAATTAATAGACCCATTTTGGGTATGTCATACCTACAAAAAAACAATAATTTATTTATATGTTCAAAATGTCTATTAAAACAGTATTTATTTGGCTAATTTTATCAAACATTTAACTGAAAACCTACATGGATTTAATGTGTAACAGACCTTACGAAAATTTAGAAATGCCATAAATATAAATATTTTCTTACATAAAGAATAGTAAGATAATAAATAAGGCAGAGAGAATAACTATTTACATTATTTTTCTCATCATTATTTCATCATACAACGTATTACGAACTCAGATTTTTATCTTTATAAAGGAAGCACTATGTCTTAAAAGTATTTTAATATGTATTAATATAGATGTATAAGTCACGAAACAATAAAATTCTGGCAAAGATTAATTTTGTTATTGAAACAGATTATACGATATTTTTACTTTATCAACGTTAGTTATATTTTAAATTGTCTAACCTTGACTATGAGGCTTATTGAATTCGCTGTGATCCTTGAGAAATATAAATGATATTATCTGAGATGTTCATCTCCATGTGGTCTTTAACGATGAAACGTTCCACGATGATACTTATTTATTTATTATATATATCGATGAAAAGAATTTTCCACCAAACAGGATCTATTTACGACTGTCTATCAAAACAGTAACGCTTTAATCTTTTCAAATGGCGTATTTTCGAGCAAAGATTGTAAGGTACAGAATTACGTTCAAACATAGAATTGTGGAGGAAATTGATTTCATAAGCAGCTGTCTTTTCATATTCCCAACCTATATATTTACGGAGAAATAATGAAATGCGAGTCGAGCGGGCGTCATTCATTCTTGCGAACATCGGGTAATTAGGGTGATGTTCACCGAGCGAAATATGTACACGAGACGAGAAAATATCGTAAGAAAATAATAAAACAAACGATTACTTACGTAGTAGACCAAAAGGCGAGTTTTCGGAGCAAGGGCGTCCGTGACATGCATGAAGCGAGACCGAAAGAGGCCTGAGGCGAACCCCTTTCACGTCATTTCTATTCAGGGCTTGTGCCGACATCACGAGACCTAAGTGCTAATAGTGATAACGGAGAGTGTAGCAAAGCCGAGCCTCACCAATAACACCGGCCCAATTATATCCCGACCTCAGTACCACTCGCTTTATTTTATCTGAGGGCTCGCTGGGCAATTTTAATTAGAAAAGTAAACTATGAAGTCAAAACAAAGACTTTGTTGACATACTTTGTTCAACATTTATTTTTGATTCAAATGTTCGATGATGAGGTTATCATTGGAATTTATCCTAAGGACAAAACAAAGTCTGGTCCCGTAATTTGTTGTCTAAATATTGATTGAGACTATTTGCGTCTAAATTTTTGTTTGACTTTGCCATTACTACATTTATCGCTAATCAGCTGGTTTATTTATAGGAATGTAATGTCAGTAAATGCAATATTTTTTGTTTTAGCCGTCAATTTTAAATATTAGTCCAGGGTCTAGATAGATCTGCCTGGTAAATTGAAAATGCTTTTATTCATTCATATATATCAATACTAAATTTTAAAAAAGAAACCTTTTTGTTTGTAATGAATTAAATCAATAAACACAAGACCGATTTTAATAAGCTATTTTATTCAGAAATAACATTGACTATATAACGTTACGCTACGAGCAATGGGAGAGTTGCAGTAATCATAAGCATAGGTGAAACTAGTGAACAGTAAAATAAAACAATGAAATGTCAAATCATGTTTAGCATGAGAGTGAACATATGTTATTTGAAGAAGATGTAAAGTCATAAACACGAAGTGCTCTCCGTTAAATAAATAGTTCATTGAAGGTAGAACGTGTAGCCTAGAACTCGTTATGCAGTTTTATTGAGTGTCGACGTAAGACCTGGTGTTTACAGAATATGTTTTTGTTTACTCACCGCCTAATTAAATGTTTATACACACAGCTATTAACATATTGTGTGTATTAGTGACCTAAATACATGAAAAATAACATCGAATTCTAAAACTTCATATTGAAAATCGCATTATCAGTAGGATGTAAAATTACTGGTAAATCGCAGTGCTTAATATTACAATGTCATTTTTAATAGAATAAGTTAACTAATAGAAAGGCTTTGGTATCAACTAAGTAATTGGTTACGGTACGAATAACTCGGCTCATCCGAGAGAGTTTCCTCCGAGTTTCATCCGAGATTAACGTTACTGCGTTTTGCCCAGAGCTCACATGTGTATCTCTGTCGTTCTTTTCCTATCATCTTTCAACTTTAATGCCTTTACCCCAATATTGGCAACGCATAAGTGCAAATGATCATCGATCTCAGTATCGCTCACCATCAAGCACATTGCTTGTTTGCTTAGTAGTAGATAACAATTAACAAAATAACTTTCGGCACATTAAAAAATAATAAACTAAATTTCTCGGTCAATGGCAACGTAAACATTCAGTTAAATAAGTCGTAATATAAAAGTGTATAAACGTACTTTTCATCATAGATGGAAATATTAATTCATTCACACTGTGTACTGACCTATTTTGGCCTTTTTGCAAGATATCAATTCTATATCAGCAAACGATAGATCTTGATTTATTTTAGGACAAGAACTGACGCATTAACCTGTTTATTGCTAGAATGTCAGACAAAATTGAAAACGCATTCTGTCTGACCGCCGGTGTACCGCTGCGTCAAAATATACATTTAAAACAATTTTCCCGCTCTCTTTTCCAAATGCATCATTTGTTGGTCTTCTATAAGACATATAGATGTGAGAAAGGCGCGTAAGCGTTGGTCACACTGGCATGTTTGCTTACACCGCGCACTGACAGCCGCGCTCATATATTTGTAACTCGGTGGGCGGCAGCTATTGTGTTCGCACTAGGGTTGACCGCTGTTTTTGGTTACATTTTTGTTTTATTTTTCAGTCCCGCTGTCTGGTACAATAATGGAAAAAGAAATAACAGTTGCGGTGGATTATCGTGCGTGTTATGTTTGTATGCGTGTCTGATTTAAAGGTGTTGTTGTTTTAATAAAATCTTGGGGAGTGCTGGTTTTTAAATAGAATGATACATTTTAAAATAATTTAGAAAACTTGGATGTTCTAGTTGCAAGTACAAATTAAAGTCTTGAATGCTTGCGATTTATAGAAGAAAACTTTGTAGACATATATTATTATATCAGATACACAAACAGCTACAGAAACTCGATCTTGCAACTAAAGGATAATTGTTGATGATACTCGTCAACAAATAAACACAAATAATGTAAGTGCAAGCTTTTCTTAGTATGTTACTAAACGGTACTATGACCAGAAGAATCGGTCGACCCCCTAATAGCTCATACTAATGTGCTTTGGTTTAAGTCACCCCTGAGTAATGGCCTGATGATACGAATCACTACGTCGCGCCACGCTCTACAGGTTTTAATAAATTTGGTATTAGTATATTTTAGAAATCAAATTTGAAATTCTTCAGCCAAGGATGGCCGCAATATTTATAGCGAATAATATTTTCCTTCATTAATCCTAAAAGACCCGTTACCTTGACTGATTGAATTGATATTGTTAGACATATTTTTTTTATTATAAGGCATTTTTTTGTTTGCAGGAGTAGTGTCTTAACTTGACAACCCTGCGACCGCCACTCAGTCGTAGTGTCACCGCTGGCCTACCGCCAGAACGAATGCGGAGCTATGAGCAATCCCCTTAATAACCTGTATCGGTTAATCAACCCGATACCGCCGTTGTGCAATTAGATCCGACACCCACTTCGTGTACAAGTCTCATTAATTTTACCACGCTGATTCTCTACACATTGACACCTTATTGTGGACGCCATATTAACTAATTGACGCCTTATGTTGAACGAATTTTGCGAGCTTTATTAGAGAAAATGTTCCTAACAAGGAAAATTCCTTCGCTCATTATACTGCTGCTCATAGTAAACTACAAAGTCATAATATTACTTTGGCTCTGTTTACTTTTATGACATTTAAACTTAACAATTTCAATATTCTCAAATTAAAATGTTTTCCTATTAATAATGTAAATGAGAAACTTTGTAAAGATGTTTAGAGGTTTACGTACTCAATCACGTGTCAAACGTTCATCAGATTTTGTCAAAACATGGTACACGGAATGAAAACGTTCTGGATTAACTGATAGTATACTTTTTATCTCGGTTCACGGAGGCTAAGCCATGGACTGAAATCAGTATTTTTATATGATACAAATAGTTTATTAAAGCTTGTCACACCACTTGGAAACAAAATAAAAGAGAGCAGCAATCGTGAGTAGCTAAATAAGTATGTGATGATATATTTTCGTGAGGATCGTTAGTAGTATTTGTCGGACTATAATGCGTTCAACAGTAGATATTTACGATGAGAGCACGTGTACCAAGCTGAGCACCTACTGATGTGTATATCCTCCCCCACACATTGAATCTATAAATTCTTGACTCTCTCAAAACATTCTAACAAATAATGAAACACAAAGCGCAAATGTACGTTTATTTTCATTAAAAAAACTAAATATTTTATTACAAAAAGACATTACGTCGTTTAGCTTACGTATATACGCAGTTACCGCGAAAACTGGAGTATATAATCTGGCCTCGTTTATGTTCCCGGAAGCCAAACTTTCCGCCATACATCACGACAGTATTTAGCAGATTCAACCAAACTAAGAACCAAAGAAGTAACTGCAATAACATATTTTATAGCACAAACATCTTTATAGTGATTACAACATAAGCACTTTGGATTAGTCCCAAAACCCCAGAATTAACCCGAGATTATCGAGATCGAAAAATGGGACAATTGTCGGATTCTGTTCACTAGCGAATTTTAGCGCCGCGGGTCAGGTACCCCGTGACGTCACGTAAGCGAGAGAACACACGTGATTGTACTGCCAATACCCCACAAAGCCTTTGGGATGTTCTACCAATCACGCTCACTGGTGCTCTAAGTACGTGCATACTAAATATCGGACGAAAAGCGAACGCGGTCCGACTACGTGAGGCCTATTGAAAACAGATTCGATTTTTGGGTGTTTCGTCAGCTTTTTGTGAATCAGTAAATTTGATATAGTGTTATATAATTTATTTAAACTATCAAGTATTTTAACAGAAAATATTTAAAAGCGTGTTTGGTTGTTTATAATTTCTTAAAGAACATTATTTTTTAACACGCTTTTATTTGCTATTACAAGAAAGTTGTTTTATCTGTTGATTGAGTTAAAAAAACGAACTACTTTTCCCTTAGATTAGGTATGTCTATAATACAATCATCTCAATTTATATGCATTATGGTCATTGTTTTGTGATATATATTTACTAGGTATATACTCGTACATTGTTGGAAGTGAAGCATTTATCCTGCAGTGAGATATGGAATAATAAATCAGCATTATTTTTATAAATAAAAGTTTATATTAAAGTACTACAAAGTTAAAATCGCAGGCTATAGTTACCGCCAGTATAGTGTCCAATCTAATAATAATATTTACTCTATACTATCGGGTAAATCCTTTGTCATAAAATTTATCATTAAAGCAACATACTAATAAATACATTATTTAGAGTGTACCTAATCACAAATGAGTCATAGAGCTTGGCAGACGACTTGGCGATGTCTGTGAGACATTAGTTAACATGTTAATGCTGTGTATCAAATTAATTTGTATATTATATTATTTTCCTAATAGATGAAATAGTTACTAGAGAGGCCCGTGCCGTAGTAGCCACCGCAGATAGGCCGGTTCACAAAATGAATCAAGATGGCCACTGATGTGGTAGGTTAGTTAGGTATTCGTACCTCGCAGTGCACCCAATTTCATCGACCTTAGCTGCACAATTGCGATCAAAGTACTGAAGGCTTTAAAGAGCGACTGCTAGCTTGATTGGTCTTCTTAACTAACCCACGCTCACCACATCAAGACACAATGAGAATAGACTCAGTATTACCTTAAGGTAGGGAATTTATCGTTCGAAACATAATATATACATATTATGTAATATTAATTAGGTGTAATGTTATCAAAATAATGAAATTAATGTTGATGATGACCTTATTACCATGCAAATCTAGAAGTGGTGTAGGAGAACACTGAAATGAATACCCGGGTATATAGTGCTATTCGTTTTAACTATTGTGGCTCATTTACAGACCACAGTGAACAGATTACCTTTTTTTTAAACCCATATTGCTAGAGTGCAATATTTGTCAAGTAAACTGAACTAAACCTTTTTGTGTTTCAATATTGCAAATGGTAGAATTCGAGTCGAGAATTTGTTAAATAATGTGATATTCCACTTCGATATAGGCGCCAAATGATCTTACTACAATAATAACAATATTCTATATCACATAACCACCCGAAGCCAAGCCTCAGCTATACATACATCAGTTGTCAAATAATATAACATAAGAAAGCTTTCAAACTCTCTTCAATAAAAGCTTACATACAAATGAAGGAACTGATGTAGCATCAAGTTAATTAATTATGGTCGCAGTAAAATTACAACCGCAAACGAAAAACAGTACCAGTCAAATTACTTCGCAAGAGATACGTCCTCGGCTCGTCGTTCGTAATTTAGTTCATGACGAACTTTTCGAAATTAATGTATTCAATTTTAAATTCGCGATGCAAAATAAACAAATCGAAGCCAACGCAGATAAATCTACGTCTTCTGTTCGGTGAGGGATCATAACTTTCTAAGCCACCTGTAATTGACTTGACCGTCTCCACGTAATTTTGTAATTTTATGTTGGCGAAACATCCAACACAACCGTTTACCTAACTCGATTCGTTCATTTTAAATCCACTCCATTTATCCTGACATCGCTATTAAGTCTCGGAAATGTAAAACTCAAAACGGAATGTATGAAGATTAGGTCACATTTTAAAAGCTTGGAAGTTGCAACGAGAAAATATAGCGAAGCGCGAAATGGTACGGCGCCGAGTGGTAGAGAACAATCTGCGTCTCATTTTCGGTGGTCCTTTTTAGTGGAGCACTTGATATAAAAGCAAGGCAATTTCGCTTATCACGCTTTCCTTCTAAATGGGTACGAGAATATAAAATAGACTTCACTACAATGCACCTGTATAGCGCGATTCCAGCTTCCAAATATGATTTTGTTTTTCACACATTTTCATTTCGGTTAAATAAAATACTTTTAGTTGTGAAGATCGCAGTTAATGCCCCAGAATAGATGGTCAGTAATTGTGTTCGGGTCCTTTCATATATTTTATTGGTGTACGGTTGATTGTTAATAAAGTATTTAAACAAATGAGTCGTAGCGGCACACCGGCGGCCAAACAAAATAGGTTTGCAATGGTATCTGGCATGCTAACAATTGACAGGTTAAAAGTTAAAATGCATTCGTTTTTATAATGATTAACAAAATCACGTTTATTAATTGTTCTATAACGGTATTAAAAGGGATAGGAGACACATTAAACAGAGTATTAGTTAGGATAAACAAAGATTTTATTTAATTACTACATTAATTTTAAGATGCCTAGTTATTGAATTTAGAAGATATTGAATTTATATGATAGGATAATCACTCTGAACATTTTTCAACGCAAATCTTCAAAATTTTTGTGTAATAGTTTTGCTATTAGACAATATATTCACGTCGACAAACAACTTTTTATGTTTGGTTAAAATTCCTATTGACAAAAGAACGTAGCCACCAAAAGCCGTTGTGAATTGGTTTGATAAAATTCCTCTTTGAAAGACTTTTTGCGCTTGGTCATTTTTTCAAAGAGAACATCTTTCGTTGAAAAAGTAAAGTAAAAATGTTTAGCGCGTGCGAAAGCAAGGGTTCAGACCGCTAAAACATTCAGGCACGCGTGGGACGCCCCCATTGTTTTTATTATAAGCAAGCATTGCACGCGTTTTGTTCTTTTCCCTTGTTAGAATTATGATAATGGAACCTTTTGAACTGCGGGTGTGTTAAACGATTTAAAATAAAATGACGTATATTTTCATACTCCCAACACAAACAGAGGAGCTCCGAGCGGGATAGGTACGCTTATCACAGAAAGATACGTATTTTTTAAATGAAAGTATAAAATCAAATATCAGGTTTATCTGCCTTTACCTTTTGGGAATATATCTCATTAAAATTATACTTTAAAGTAAAGTTCAAACGAAACATGCAAGGTTTTCACAATGTTTGATAACATACAAGAGCGTATAGAAAATAATATGTTGACAAAGGATAACCTCGAACTAACATGGCGTGTTCTATTTATTATAAAAATAAAGTAACATGTTTAATAAACGTGGTTATGTATGTATAATATCCTCTTGCTAAGAGCATTGTTCATACATAGTACTTTATTTTTATTCAGACCTTAGACGAGGGAACATTCTTTCAAACAGACGGATTTATAACTGAACTTAAATCTCTCATACTAAAATAATAGAGTGGGGAAATAGAATGTCTTTGTTGACACTCAATGTGTGACACACGGCCGTGAAGGCTTCCAAATATATTCTATTCTTCCTTACACCCGACACTTGTCTCGTCCCAAGGTTGTGTGAACGCGAACAAATAATTTGTGTTCCAATATTTTTTGGCTAACCAGTGTGACGTATTTGTTACTCTTAACGGTATATTAATTCTGTTTTGGCGTTTACTTGGAGGCAAATAAAAAGTTTCCTAGGTATTAATACTTCTATTATGGTAATGTTAAATTGAATACGACCATGAAACCTTGTTTACAAGTTATTCGTTAAAACTTCTGATCAAAAGCCTTCATTGGAAGTGAAATAGGTTCCGCTTCAGTTTATCAGCGGCTAAGTGCGTGTTAGCAAGTACATACATCTTTACGTTTATTTTTATAGAAAAGAGTCATAGCTTAAGTTAAAATTTTACTCATCGCTTGGGTTTTCTTTTAATATGAACTTATTTTGTATACGTATTACATTCAAATTTTCTAAATCGACCTTTTTAATTATATGAATTGTCTAAATAATATTTTTTTTTAATAATGGTGGGTGTATTCTTATTTACTCATTAATGTGTGGCTGACTATTATAATTATTACATAATGATTATAAGATATACAGTCAACCACAAAATGATATTTAATCTAATATTAGGTTTTCTAAGCGGGTTATGAGAGCGAAAATAATTAAATAATAATGGATTAATTAAATTAATATTACGAACTTAAACAGTGAATTGCTTGATCGAGTAAAATAAACATCAAAATTGTTCTAAAACAGTACATTCACTACAGTTCAAATATTGTTTGTTTTATTTTATATAGCGATAACGTAATAGACATATAACCTATATTTATTAATTGTACAGTATGGATTACTTCAAATAATGATGTTTGTATTTCAAAATAAACCAAATAATACCAGCGTAGTTGTACTCTACCGTTAATCAGTAAATAATTGCTAGAATATAAGTCAGTGCGAAATTTACAATTGCGATTACATAATCAATGATTTATGTACTTACTAGCTTTTGCCCGCGGCTTCGCTCGCGTTAATTTAGAATTTGACAATAAATTCGAGTTGTACTCTGCTTGTATTAATATAATTCAATCATGATTCGAAAGAAACGTGGCGCCATCTATTATCCTAAGAAAGTTTTTGTTGTTTTCCTCGGGAACAGTAATTTTTTTCGGGATGAAAGGTAGCCTATGTCCGTTTCTGTACACCTGACAACGTATATGCAAAATTTCAGGATGATCGGTTCAGTGGTTTAGGCGTGAAAAGGTAACAAACAAACAAACTCATTTTCGCTTTTATAATATTACTAGGTAGGATTAAAGGCTGCTTAGACGAAAAATCGTACATTGAAAATACGAGAATACATTTATAAAATAATGCTCAAACTATTTCATGTAGTCATATTCGTAATCAGTGGAAATGCAGAGTTAGTATACCTATACACATTTTTCTTTTTATTTAACGTATAAAGTACATTTTCATACGATTTGTAGTCTCCTTACTCTGCCGCAACTCTTGTAACTAATGCAAATATACGTGACAAACAAATTTGATTAACTTGAGACTATTCGACTATTCCCTTGTATGTCACTTATTATAGGAGTAATATTTTCTTATTTATTACCTACGAGAAAAGATTCTAGAATAACCTTATTCATCCTCGACTTGGCAATACCGTTACGTCCCATCATTTTACCAACAAGCAGCACTTAAAATACACTTGTCTAAGCAAGGCATACCAAGCAGGGCTCACGAATACAAATTTGAGATAATACGCCACTTGCTCGCTCGTCTCGCAAGCTATGAGTCACGGGTATAAGTGAATTGGCCGTTGGCGCGACTATCCTCCATATTGGAATATGAAATCCCTACGCGCCACGCGGCTGTGGCTTTTATTGCCCGACTTTTCCCGAAAAGAGTTGCCGATATCTACCCTCTTGATAAATAGTGTTGTTTTCGCCAAAGCCGCTCGTGTTTGTTCCCGCGGTTGGGTTCACTATCGAACGTATCCACCTATTACGGAACGCCACAGTTAACAAGAAAACATCGTCGGCGCCAACATCTTTGTTTATGTCTGAAAGCCTCGATTGGTTTATAGCTCGGTTGATTTCAATAAAAAATGATAGAAAACAAAAAATATTATTGTGACACAAATAGGCTGTTTTCAGCGTTTATGGTTACGACTAGACTCGTAAATGATATTTTTATCAATAAGTTATGTATTGTAAACATGTCTACTTCAGGCTCTTAGGCTTTAGGTCTTGTTTTTATGACGTGTTAGTATCAATAAAGGCAAAAACAATATTGGTTTATTTTTAAGTTTTCTTTGAATGCTGCCTTGAGTTTATACTATAGTCAGTTTATTTCTCAATAATCATGCTCATTTTTAAATAGTTCCCGTGTAACGTGTAATTATGGATAATTAGTGAGACATAACTATTAATCTATCTTTGTTAGATGAAAAAAGAAATAAGTCTTACTGATTATATTTTATCTTTGTTCAAGAATAAAACGCCAATAAAAACTAGGCCTACAAGAAAATTTGAAATAAGAAAAGTATTCGAAAAAGAAAATATCAGTAATTACTTTGAAGACAAGTATATAAATAATATTTTATATGAGGTGTAGTAACAATGGCTTCGCCGGGTGGTGTAATGAATCTCATAAATTACGGTGCACAGTGGGCCGACACGCGAACATTGTTTCAATTAATCTTGCTTCTTTTGCTTTATGAGACTTATTGGAGATTTTGACAGTTCGGCACGTGCTCTCGCTATGGCAAATTGATTAAAGTGGGTTAAGAAACGTGCGCTCGTGTCGTCGTGTAAAGGGTTGACTTTAGATAAAAACAGTTTCTTCAGTCCAACAACTGAGTTTAAAAAAAGTATCTTATGGTCTTTAAGTTAATCACTATTTTTTTATTATATAGCGTCACCATAGGAATGAGCGAGCTTACTTGTAAAAGTACCTCGTGCTACTTTTAAGCTAATGCTTAAAAGTAGTAGCCTTGCTGCTGCGATTCATCCGCTGATATTAAGCTCCGATGGCTCATATATACACCTTATAAAATATGTGTTTCCTTGTGCCTTCGATCCTAGATCATTCAAGCGGGGTGTGAAAAAGCAAATCTTCAGGCCTTCAAAGTTGAGACCTTGGCACCGCTTCAGCTGTAATGAGAATATGTTGTGAACGGCACAGCTAAAAGACTATATGACTTCTTACTACTTTGCGTAATATAGTCATTTTGATAATAACTGCAACTATTATTATTGTTCACTAGCTTTTGCCCGCGGCTTCGCTCGCGTAAAAGTATGTAAAGTTAGGTAAGTTGTAACGATCGTTTTTGTTTTAAATAAAAAGTCTCCTATATTACCCAGTGATAATATAGCTTTCATAAGGTAAAAGAATATTTAAAATCGGTCAAATAGTTTTTAAGTTGAATAGTTACAAACAAACAAACAAAAATCAAGTCTTACCTCTTTATAATATTAGTATCGATAAATTGCAAATATAAACTAGTATTGCATACATAAACAGAGTAAAAAATCCATATATCAATTCTGAATACTTTTTCAACTATGTTGATTGCATTTTTAAGAAGTAACCAAAATAACTTTTGTATTCTCATACAGACCTGCAATAAGATAAATATTTTATTCATTAACCTTTGTAGTAGAAACTTCATTCGCCCGTTTTCCTACTAAGTTTTGATTACGTACTTGACCTATTTTGTTAAGTTAGTGCGTATTAGCGTAGCTTCGTCTAAAACTAAGGCAAGATTATAAATTCTGTTAATGTCAAAGACTAACATTCACTACTTCAGTGTATAGGGGTAATCACATTTTGTGTTTGTTTTATGTACCTATATGAGATACTGGCCGATTGGCACCAATGTTTGAGCCAAGTGAGTCACCAACACTCCTATAATCGTATATTGTTCAAAAGAATAGTTACAGTGAACCTCTACATTTTATATATTTTGTCTATATATAATTTCGGTTAATCGTAATTCGGCTGCAATTTTTAAGGCACAATATTTATAATTTTACTGTCATTTCATATGAAAACTTAAAGAAATCTTAGCTATACATATATGCATAGAAGTCTCTATCTTTACTAGTATAAGAAACGAATGAAGGCTGCCTCATTGGCGCATGCGACTGCTGTGCATAAGATCTTGGATCCGATGCCCGGATCCTGGACGTTAGCTATTGAGTTTCCCTGACAAGAAATTGTCAGTAGTTTTATATTTTGTTTGTAGCTATTTAACTCAAAAACTACTTGACGGATTTTAAATATTCTTTTACCATAAGAAAGCTATATTATCATCACTGGGTAACATAGGAGACATTTTATTAAAAAGAAACCGATCGTTACACCTTACCTTAATTAACCTACTTTTACGCGAGCGAAGCCGCGGGCAAAAGCTAGTGAACAATAATAATAGTTGCAGTTATTGTCAAAATGACTATATTTCGCGAAGAAGTAAGAAGTCGTATAGTCCATGAGCAGAGCCCACCACACCGTGTTCTGATTATAGCTGAAGCGGTGCCGAGGTCTCAACTTCGAAGGCCTAAAGATATACTTCTTCACGCCCCGTTTGAATGTTGTCAAAATGTATATTACATCTCTGCCTATTCTTATCTAGATATAGCCATGAGGCTATGAATGTATGTAAAACAATATCAATGAAAATTTGAATAGGCTATATTAGTAAAATAAGCACATCGCCTTACATTTAACCTTATACATATTATACAAGAACAAAAACAACACGTGACCGGATTACAAGCGAGCCGTAATGATAACATTCTATACATTTTATTAGAGTTTCTACTCCATGGCGGCGGCAGATTGTGCATATATCCGGTAATTATTATAACCCAAGATTATTGACATGAAAACAAAACTTAAAATTGGTAAGGACCATCGTACAAGAGAACAAAACACGGTATATATTTGTATTTAAAAACCTAACACGATCACTATAGTAAAAATATTTAACTTGATTCCCAATACAAGATTTCGTGATAACATAAATTGTTTCAAGTAAACAAATATGTGACAGCTGGCAACAGAAAATATATTACTCAATTCACGACTCAAATATAAATCTTGAAAACAAACAGCTTAAACGTAATCGTTTGTTGAGTATTAAATAGTACTTAAGTATCTTTTTGTTTGTTGAGAAAACAAAAAGGGAGAGATCTATAATTAAAGGCCGGCTTTAATTAAAGACAGCTTGACATTTCAAAGAAGGAGGACATAGGTTTAATTATAATCGAACACAAATATCATTGGGCCAGCGTCGAGGGAGTGATTGCAGGTCGGTGTGCGAGAGAGATAGATATTGCTAGACTTATTAAGGTTACCGCAAAATAATATTTCATATCACGTTCATAAAAAAGAATTAATTATTTTAATAAAATAGGTATACATTAATTTGATGAGGAGCAAGTATCGATTAAAAGATAGGGTCTACAATTCAGTTTAAATTAAAAAATACTTCAGGTCGTTTCTGTATTCCGGTTCAATGAAACTTTAATCCACGTTTTGAAGTATAGAAGCTTTAAGTTTAAAAGTGATTAGCAACGCCCATTAATCCCTGAGCTTAACAGCCCTATGCGTGACAAGGACGGATGCTAGGATTGCCCTAGTTGAGAAGCTATCAAAGCATTGTTTGTCGCGCCGAACTACGAAATGGGCACAGACGTAATGTCAAGCAGGTCGACGGAGATAGCTTGTCAGACTGTCTGGAGACCGAAACTAGCTAGTTTCGCCCTTTCACATAATCTGATTGTAGCTGGTGACGTCAAATATGATGCAGATCCATAGACTTCTGAAATTAATGTCATTTTTAAAACTCGAAAGTACAAAAAACAGCGTAGATGGGTTTTATTAGTAATACTAAAACATCAACTTTTGTTCTTCTTAATAACATCGTCAGTTTTATATTTTAAGCGAGATTTTGATCAAGATCGTGAAAGAACGTCAAAAGTCATATACCATACTGCTCACCTGCTTTATATTCAAATAGAAAATTGCAATAAAATAAAGAGAAAACTCCGTGACGTTAAAATTGAGCAGAGCAAGCTGCGGCTCATTGCATTTGACAGCGGCGGATAAAGGTTAATTATTTTCTTGAATAGATTCCCCCGCTGCGAAGAACTTTCTCGAAATTTTAAACATAAAAATTAATTTTCAAGTGGCGCAATCAGACAGCTATTGTTGTGGAACTCGTAAACAAGTTGCCTTTTTTGTGTATTTGCGATTAAACACTTTCGAATAACCCATTGAGTAGGAAACTTTCGGCGCTCTTAATTTTTAATTGTACAACTTGTTAGGAAGATTTTAAGTGGTAAATTCTGGGGTGAAACTTCTAGAAAGTATATTTATAAATTTTACAAAAGTTATTAAAGCTGTACAGTACAATACAAAAGTAAGTAAAGGTATTGTAGAATAATAGACTTCAGTGAACTATATAGATTTTATAAAAATACTGAGTTTTATCTGAGTATTCTTAGTATCCGCTGTTTGAGTACCTACCTACTTGTAAAGGAACGTAGGAAATATACATAGGGATGTTGAATACATCCCTATGTCCACGTATTTATAATACCTTTACTTTTGTATAATACTGTATAGTCTGGTAATAACTTTTGTAAAATAAATAAACCAAAAAATATATCTAAAACCCGACCAGCGAATTATATTACTATTACTTTTTGTAGTAAAATTGATAGTAGTATGCCGTTTTTAAAATAAAAATTGAATTGTGATGAATCTAATGTTAGGCATAATAACATCTTTAACCATAACCAAACGTAAAAGTATCCAGATTGGACTTTTTACCTAGCACACTTCTTCACAGTATCGGTGAGGTTATGCTAAAAACCTCCGACAGCCGCCGCGAACTAGTTCCCACACGGACCAACTTTTATAAACTAACTTACAAAGTGTGTACTTTCCATAACGGGATGTCGCGCCCGCAGCCATATTTCATAAATTAAATCCTTCCATAGAATAAGTGAAACTGGGAAAAGCGTAACGGAAAGAAGGCGAACGGCACACACAGAATTCGTCATAACGCCCAGCGAGACAACTTGGAAACTTGCCGAAGAATATATTAAAACTTTATCAAAGCTGAAAGTTCCATTTCCTTTCCGAGTGTCGTGGGAATCCGGCCCGCGAGGGAACCTGCCAATGTACCTTCTGACAGGTGAAAATTAAATTAATCGGAAGTCACGTTGCGTGTTTTTAATTATGTACGACCATTATTCTGTGATTCAATTATAATATGGGACGTTTTTGAATTTGGAACCAAAGCACACATGTCGCTTTATCATTGGCGTTTACTTTTTTACTGAATTTCATTTTAGAGTCTATGTCCTTAGTTTCTAAAGTTTAGTTGCCGCATGTAACTGCCAAAAAGCAACAAAATCTCCAATCGTCTATCACACAAAATAAAAAGCAGAAAAGAGTGTGCATTTTGAATGTGACTAATGCAGGGGACGACTTCGAGAGCTTAAATCAAGCAAAAAGAAAAAAAGCCACTAGACTACCATAACTGGATGCAGTGTAAAACCAAAAGATGGGTTAAAGCTCTCGATCGATGAGGAATCTCTTTGTACCAAGCTCTAATTAAATCTCTAATAAGGAATTCATTAATATTAAAGATACTTCGTAGGTACATTCAAGAGTGCTTTTATATTTTAATAGAGATTTTTCTGAAGAAAAGTAAAAAACACTATCGGAACTATCCCCTGCATCGATTGATAAATATTCATGGAAGCATAAAATTTAATTTCTCTCTTATTCCAAGTTATTAAGCGTAGTATATCAGCAGATTGCTTCGAAGTTAATTGATGTCCCGTTCGTATGTTATGAGCCATTTTATAGCTTTACCAATAACAATTTTACGACTTCATCGTTGTGCGACGAACAATCGACCCAATAAAAACGCTGATCACTTCAAACTGAAACTGTTATAGTACGAATTTTTAATCTTTCATTATTACACTCTAAAATGTCGGTCAAAAGGTATTTTAAATTTTATGACGCATTTCCAGAAGCTCGATCAATACGTACCTACTAATAACTTCCTTTCTTTCCTCAAGCAGTACATTGAAAATAACAAAATGCTTCAGAATTATGTCAATTAATGAGTACTTAAGAATTAGTTATTTCTATTACGTGTAGAATAGTGTAAATATATTAGATAGTAAAGATATATTAGATAGGTATATAGAACTAATAATTGTTTTCAACCATTTTCATTGATTGTAACAGTAGTATCAGCATGCAAATCGCAATGCTTTTAATTGAATACCAAAATATACCAATAACAAAATGTATCTAAAAGAGTAGTAAAACATGATGATAATCTATAGATTTCATGGTCATCAGAGGTGTATACAACATCCACTGTTAAAATCCTACGTAATATCGTGTCAGTTTATTGTCGTCTCCGTACTACGACTGAGGACTATAACACAGACAAACCGAATAACACTTTACTTTGAACATCGAATCCGGCAGATCTTTTTAGGCAATTACACAAGCATTCATTTGGAGATGTAAGTGTACACCTCCAAGCAAGGAGACTATGAAACTGATACTAACACTAACAACAATTTAGAAAAGTACGAACAAAAATGATACATGGCCTAATGTTTTAAATGGATCCATTCTCAGGCTACTAAGAGTCTTAGTAACAAGCAAACAACATTACTTAGAAATTGTTCTCTTCAGTCTAAATTATTCGAGATGTGAATGGGCAAACAGACGTCGTATACGAGCCTTCGTCGCCCCCAATCACACACTCGGCTGCCTCTCAAAAGAGGGAAGGAGGCCAGAAAATCGACTTCGCGAATGTTTAATTAGAGTACATAATTATTTGCTGGAAGCCATTGTGTTAAAACACTATTACTTAGTTTCATGAAACGAGGACTACTGTGGAGGAAAGCTTTGCTACCTATTTTTTCAGCTTGTTTTAGAGCAAATAAAAAAGAAATAGAGACTATTTTTGCACTAAGAGTCATTCTTATGACGTAGTTGTTTTACAAACGTTAATACAACGTATTAAATAATGTTTTAGATGTTACAGGTCTTTCAATACATAGAAATCGAATTTAAACTTCAGGCGTATTGGTAACATCACGGTTAAGCTGAACCTCTTCTCTAATATAAATAGCCAAAATCAATGCAGCAAAATATTACAATACATTGTACTAAAATTGTGATTGCCATAACAAAAGTCAGTTTTTGACATTCGTAACAATCCTAAAGTTGAATTTAATTGTAATAAGCATAATCAAGGTTCAGCTGAACCTCGCGTCTAATAAAAATTACCAACTTCAAACACCAATCCAGCAGAATTAGCAATTCTTTTGTACTAATATTTTGGCTGCCGTAAATTGCTATTTGTCATACATCACAGCCAAAAAGTTGAATTGAATAATTATAACAAGGATACAGAAAGAAGCAGGTAAATGCCCTTTAATTCTATATGTTCTTCGCGCAATAGTCTTTAAGTTGTGGTAATGTTTCCAGAGTTGGAAACCTGCACGTTACTGCTTCACATAGCTTTGGAACACTTCGTTTGCACCGCCTTTGTTCTACTGAAATTCTTAGCGAAATGCTAAGTCTTTAGATGTGTGAATGTAGGAGTAACGAATAACTCTTTGTGGTTATTGCCAAACAGTCGACTTATACAGTTAACTGGAACCAGTGGTATTGGTACAGGCACCTAAGATTATGCTATATTGTTAAATCCTCTCTTGAATCATTTCTGGTGTATATATTACTCTTTATTTAATCTTCCTCTTTGCTTAAAGAATTCTAAGTCCTTTCGAGTTGGAATTCATTTTTCCTAGTCCTCCTATATACTCCTGATCAAATTCGTTGTGGATCTCAAGACAGTAGACAAACTTTGTGTTTTCTTTGGTTACCACTGCTGAATCTGGCTATACATACAACAATTACCGTTTTAAAAGTTATACAATGAGAAATATATTTTGCTTTTGGTATTTTTGTAATAGCGTAGTATGTATGAAAAAAAAATGTGGTAAACATATGCTATAATTCGATTCTGCAAGATATTTTTTTTTAGAAGATATGCGTTTATTTATCTGTCTATAGTTACGTAAGGAACTTTGTTGCAGTTATTCTTGGTTATACACTTGTACTACAGACAGCGATACACAAAACGTAAACATGGATCCCGTAATTTCCAATTCTACACTCGTAAATACGCATTTTCACGTGCTCCGTATTCTTGATGACAGAATGTCATCGTCTAAAAGGTAACATACAACACAACGTGTGTATGTGCTTGTTTGAATATTGTCGATGCTTCTACCGTAAAATTGGTTACAAAAATTAAGTTTTTGAAAGCCGCTGACGAATTTTTGACGCGTTTGTATTTTTATTGGATTTCTATACAAAGCGCAGACAAATTTGCTGTTTTGTCTCTTGTCTCGTCCCTTATCATACAAGTTTTTTTACCAATATAGATACAAATTTAACCCTTCAATGTTTAGAATGCCAGATGTAATTAAACACCTATTGTTATATTTGGCCACCAGTGTGCAGTTTCGACAAAAGGATTAAAATTCAATATATCTATGCCAACCAAATGCCTTATCATTTTCACACTAATAAAATCTCCGTGCCCAGCAATGGGGCAGTTTAAATACAAAGCTGATATTATATTTATTCACCGAACTTAATCCTATGATAACGAGCAAATGTAAAAATCTACTTATAATACCTTGAACTGAACTAAGTGGAAATGTGTTTCAGGTGAAGGAAGGTAAAATAGAGTCTAATATAATCACCTAGAAACAATATTGCTGGTAAACACTAAACAATCTAATTATTGTACACGGTAAAAATTTATCGATATATATATTTGGACAGTGAATATATTGTGATCGTAAATGATGTGAAGCTATACATGTCCATATATGGCATTTGTGAACCTACACATAAAAAAGACTTTACAAAAAATCTATAAATACAATAGATAATCAATTAATGCATATTTGTAAGACATACTTATATAAAGTAATATTATCTTAGTAGTCTTTTAAATTGATTTGCCTCTAGGTCGCTACAAAGTACTAATATTTCCAACAAAATTGTATTAGAATCATGAAATTTGGTGGAACATTTTGAACCAATTTCGTGTTAAGGCAATTTATGATCAGTTCGCTCATCAAGTCGCTCGTTCTTGGTTATGGTGTTCCTTATTATGTGTTAATTAACAAGTAATTACACCTTTAACAGACCATGTGTCTTTCAGATCTGTTTATCTACGTAACTATATTAATAGTAAGGCGGGTGGGAACACCTCTTACATATTAAAATTAACGTATATTTAGACTTTTATTGAAGCAAGGAGTCATTGAAAATATTTATGCATTATTTTTTTTTACTTTTAGAGAGAGACGTGGTCAGTAATAAGCCATTTATTTTATATACATTATGTATTTTTATGATAATTAACAATGTTGTTTGTAATATTACCAGTATTTTAGTTAACCCCTTCAGCAAAGCTTCAACTATGTTTGGGATAGGAACAGATTTACGTCAGTAGAGCGATAGGCAAGAATCGAACCCAGGATCGCTTGATTTTATAATTACACCTACATTTATAATAGTAAATAAGTCCAATGTCATTTCGCCAATGGTGGTTTACCAATGGTTTTATCATAAAATGGTTTATTATACAATACTTTAAAATAACAATCCAAAAAACACTATCTCGAATCATGGCGCATAAAAATATTTTATTTATTATAACAATAGCTGTTAGTCAAAGATATCGCTACGCATTATCTACACAATACAAAGGAGGTTTATTGTGCTCCATCTCATCGTTTTATTGAAGTGTCCAATTATCCACTACTGAACTGTTTATGACATATTTTATTACTGTAATTAGAAGTACTGTAATTAGGTATTAAACACCTACAAATCACAGTGTTATTTGTTAAGAAAATAGTAGAGTTTTCTAAGTGCTATTTCAAAGTTTTCTCAGAGCACATCCCAAGAAATTGAACGAAGTTATAAATTTACTCATTTACGCTACGTATTGTGTTATGTCGGTACCACAGTGAGAATGTAGGATATCCACAAATTACTACTTAGCTGAGCCATCACAAAGGGTTCATTAGGCAAATACTCTTTCGAGAGAACGTTATAATACGAATTAATCAGTGAGTTTTATTAAAATAATCACTAATATCAAAATGAAGTAGTTCATTTAATAATAACTTATTTATTGCTTGTACTTGTCTACAACCTTATAGAGGTTTGTGAAAAAACACCAATGAAAAACAAAACGTCTTACGCAATAAACGAAATAGAAGAGACACATTACTGATTCCATACGACATCGAACAAATAAACCCCACTGAATGAAGACGACAGCTCCTATGAGCTTCCGAACTGAACCAAAACAATAGCTGGCAAAAAGAAAACGAAAGATCCTGTTAAAACCCTCGTGACGTCACCTGAACGAATTAAAACTTCCGTCCTTGTCTCGCGCGATGATCCCGAGCCCTCTCGTTCCCTCACAGGAGGCAATTGACCTATTTTCGGGCGGGCGTGCAATAATTTCACGAAGGGCGGTCTACGTAGCTTTAGTTATAGATTCCGTCGGCTTGCACATTCTTAGGATCGCATCGACCGAGTTATACTTTCAATTTGGCCGTAGCTTTGTAATCGTTATGGCCAATAACAATACGGATCGCTGTTTACGAAGATTGGATACAAACTCGCCAGTAACTGCTTTTATTGCGTACGCAGTCCGCCAAGCTCGTACAAATAGAATGTTTTGATACAGCCGTTCGTATATCACACTAACCGTAATCACTGTTGTTTGTTTAATCTGAAATTAGTTGCCGCTTATATTTCGCAACGGCAGAACTTGGCCTGTTAATATCGCTCGTACTTGAGATAAAACCGTATCTACTTTCATTTATGTGTAACAAGTACATTTAATGTCATGTTTATTGTTAAACAAAAACCTCGATATTTATATTATTTGGTAGTGTGAGTAATGGGTGAGTGAAAGTTGTGGCCATGTTTACCCCGCGATGGCCTGGCCCCGCTTGAGGGAGTCAAACTCAAACATAAGAAAACAAATATTGCGAATCGACGGTGACTTGTGAAGTAAAAAGTTTGTTCTTAAAGAGGTACTGTACCGAAAAAGAGGTGGAGGGAAATAAAATATTTTCAAGTCAATATTCTTAATGCAAGAATTTTTGAAAAGTATAATATCTTTCATAATACACAACAATTTTCAAACAATACTTTACCTTTATGTAGCGTGTAATACGTAGCTAATGTTAGTAAATACAGCTGTCAGTAAAACAGTAAAACCACAAATGTGTGACGTGTAATAATACTACTTACGACCACGAAAACGACACGGCTGGTTACTATTATGTGACAAATT
Source organism: Catocala sponsa (assembly GCA_963564715.1). Classification (NCBI taxonomy): domain Eukaryota; kingdom Metazoa; phylum Arthropoda; class Insecta; order Lepidoptera; family Erebidae; genus Catocala; species Catocala sponsa. The sequence continues at coordinate 8,128,192 of OY751345.1, read as the reverse complement.
TTACCATAAAATAAATTTCTATGTCATTCTCTTTAGTGTTAATACTTACGATAAACAATACAAGCATTGGAAACGCAATCGTTGACGTGTCAATCTAAATCAATATTGAAAGTCTAAGGTTTGAAATATCCAGTAAGGCCAGATTACCGGTCCGAATATCACTTGCACATTGTTGCTGATATGGCCCTTTTATTTTTAAATGAATAGCTAGCAAAAATATTAGTCATAGGCCCAACATTCTGTGTAAAGGCAAATTTAATTATATCTATAATTATGCGATAGTTGCCTCGTGTGACCCTGAAACATTATTAAGATGGAGGTACTCGAATCATATTGAAGGCAAGTAATTATTAATTAGAAACTCATAATCAATATTGTGAAACTTAACTACCCAATATTTTGCCCGAGGCTTTGCAGTCGCATTTACTACCACTGCGAACATAATCATAATATTTTTTGTGGATCATAATTCATACGTTACTATACAGTTCTTAAGGCTATGTTATAAATAAGCTATGTCCTACTACATAATATCGTGACAGAACAGCTTCTAATATTTAAAAAATATAGTGCTTAATGCATAAAGCACTCTTCTCTTTCATTATTTAATGTAGATTCATGACAAAATATACCTAATGTTTATATGATGCATATATAGTACATACAGATCCAAGAATCTTTTCTTTATGTCGCTATTATGACAAAATATTTCAGCGTTTATATAAGAATCTTAAACCCTAAGTCTTAAAATTTTACGACCCTTAAACGCGTAGGCATATGGTATATTTTTAAGGCAACCATTTCTATACAAACATATTTTATTATAATTCAGTCAAGTTTGTCGCTCAAGTAGACTAAGTTGTCCCAATATCCCTATTCAATACAGCGGGAGTACGGAGCGTCGTATAAGCGCACAAAATCCGTCAAAGCCTCAGCGGTTACGCAGGCAATATAACGTTACATTTCAAATAAAATTCGTGCCAGCCCAAGGCCGTGCCATTGGGCCATTATTATATTTACATAATATACGTAATAAAAGGTAACTGACATTACTGTGGAAGGCAGGGGAGGGGGCGGCGGCCACGCACGAGTGGCTCTGTAAGCGAGCCCCGGGCTCAGCTACCAACTAAATTGCACACCAATATTGCAAACTGTAATAATAATTGGGAATAACCCACGAAAGTCGATTCGTAAGCCCTTTCTTTAACGTTTCTTTTACAACTAATATTTGAGTATTTTTTGCTTTTATTAGTCTAGTTTTTCTAATGTATTTTTATTGCGTTGTAAGCAAAAGTAGGCCTTTATATACTCGCAGTTATTTGAGAGAAATGTTAAGGTTTTTACGTGGGGGGAATTGCGTGGAATATTGCTGTATGAATGACGTCAGTAGGTTATTACATGTAATAAGTGTTTCTAAGTATCATCTGAACAGACTAATTCAAACCATACATCCGGTGATTTCTCAGTAGATCAGTGATGTGTTAGATGTGTATTCATAACATCCGGCAACTTTCATTAACCCTATCCACGATATGCACAAGAGTATTACCACGTATGTTAAAGAATATTTACAGATGTTCGTGAAGTCAATAACCATCTGACTTATAGACACAACACGTGGAAAAACAACATTTCATAACAAAAGATCACTTTCAAACGAATATGAAATGAGTGTAGCGCTACAAAGAATTGGCGCGATCACCTGTTTCTGAACTCAAACCAAACGGAAGTGAAGCGGTAGGTAATGGCGCCGAAAATGTCACTTCCGTCGTATATGTTAACAGTTAAAAAATATTATCAGTGATTTTAGAATCATGTGCTTTTTTGGATTAAGTGTTCTTTTGGTTAAAAATGCCTTTATTTGATGCCTTGTGTACATATCGTATATACATCGGAAATTATTGCGTATCACTACATACTATATAAAATAAAATCCCCTGCCGCATCTGTCTGTCTGGCTGTTCGCGATAAAATCAAAAACTACTAAACGGATTTTAATGCGATTTTCACCAAAAGACAGAGTGATTCATGCGGAAGGTTTAGATATTTAGAGTAGTAGAGCCTCACTGATTTCAGCATGAATGGGCCGGCTCGACCGGGGAAGGACTACCCTCTCACAGAATATCGACGTGAAATAGCAGTATTCCTACTGTTGTGTTTCGTTCGGTGAGTGAGAGTGCCGCAGGCCCAAGCACCCCCTTTCCCCCTTCCCGCTCGTTCAACCTTGCCACTTCCTTTCCTAAAGGGTCGGCAACACGTAGGTGATGCCTTTGGTGTTGCAGGCGTCTATAGGCTACGGTGACCACTTACCATCAGGTGGGCCGTGTGCTTGTTTGCCACCTACTTAGAATAAAATATATATATATATATATATATATATATATGTAATTTGTTAAGGTTTTGTACTACCCATGCGACGCCAAAGCGGGTCGCTAGTCATATATAAATTCAGAAGCTAAGCAAAAGCTAGGTATATAAAACGCAATAAAACGATGGAAAATATTTTAGACAAATATGGTCCAAAAATCTCAATCTGTATTACCAGTGGCCACAATTTATCATAGCTTATGTTTTAAAGGACACGCAACTGGTCCTTTAAAACACAAGCTATGATAAATTGATGACAGTATCTCTTATTAGCCATATAAACAATCAATAGCCTGTTTTAGTCTGTCACTGAACATAGGCTACTCTATTGTGCACCAAACATCTAGCGTTCCACTTTTCGTACCCATTAAGTCGCAGCCACCTTCTCCAAATTATCGTTCCAGATGCTCAGATGTTCCCGATGACTATCTCACCTTACGTCTTACGTACTTTGCGGTTTACACTTTAGGATTTGTCTCCTCAACAGCAGAAGGACTCTACGTCAGCATATAAACAAAGTACATGCATTTAAATTCACTCGGCGTTGCTAGGGAGAGTCAGGGCCTATTTCTCGAAAAGTGAATATATCTATATGACATAGTGGTTTAAATAGTTGCCTGGCCGCTGCTTCTTAGCAAAGTATTGTAAGTTCGAATCCCACAAGGGAGAATAATTTTTGTGATCCACAAATGATTATTTCGAGTCTGGGCATGCATGTGCTTTTAAATAAAAACAAAAAAAAGCGGCTTTCTTTGAGATCAAACGATTTCAAATCACGACCGCCATTTTATTTTATCGGTTATAGGTACATTAGATAAAAATATTAACTACGTAAAATTAGGTCACTAGATAGACATAACCAAACCATCTGTCACAGGCTATTGATGCCAATGACGTGGAGATACAACACTGACGAATGAACTTTGTGATAATGACCTATCTGACATGGACACACAGTATCTAATAAATCGTCACACAATAATAGCAGATCTCTTTTTAGTAAATCCAGTGCGCGTACGTGTTGTGGTTTGGCTAATGCCCTGTTATCCCCGTTTATAAATCATTCACGTCGATCGCACGCTCAGCTTAACGGGGCTTACGGTAACGCATAATGGTTGGAACGTAACAATCGTATTTTTATAAGCGACCGTAAATACTGGACGTAGGCTTTTATGTTCAAAATGGCCATAGAGGATTATAACATTCAGATGGTATATAGTTTGCAAACATTACGTAACGTCGGTAAATCCTAACCACCAATAAAGTATGCCTGACATAGTTGTCGAAATTAAAACTGAAATTATAATCTATAATACAGTTTCAGTTCTAGTGATGTTGATACCCATTAAGCTCAGAAAAATAATGTTTTCTGTTAACACAATCAGTAAACAAACAATAGCGCGATTCAGATGATTCAAACAACGTCATCTATCGAAGCATCGTATAAACTTCTATTAAGGTTTATTTATCTAGTTTAAAAACAATAGTCGCGTGACTAAGTAGTACGTGCAATAGTGATGTGCACTAGTATTCGAATAATTATATTCGATATTACTATACATAGTAGGTACTCTGCATACTTGATCGTACAAAGTGTTGTGCCCAAATATCTTCGGATTATGATATCCGAATACATTTGGGCACAATTCGAATGATCAAATGCAATTATACGCATAACTAATGTGCTAGTGCGACTAAATTATCTGATGTGAAAGCGCTCTAATAGTGTATATGCATGTATGGTGAGTGCTTAGTAAACATATGAATCTAGAACACAAAATACACTCAAACACAGTACAACTATCTATACGCCATCGAAAATAGTTTTGCCATACATATTTTGCGATTAACTAATCAGCTAAATGCAGTGCATTGTTAATGAGACCAATTAACTCGTTATATTCAAATGCCACAATTTTATTACAATTAATATTTTATCTGTTTCAATAAATGGCTGAAAGGAACGCATGAAATTAGTTTATGATACCTTCATTTCTATAACTTAATATAAGATATTATTGTGACTATTGCTTCAAGGTAATGTTTATGGAGATTTCAATATTGTGGAGATTTTGCCAACATTAAAATAAGAAACATAAGAAATACCTAGACTTGCAACTGGTATATAAAGATCTCAATCCCCAACTCTATGATATTCTATTCTTTTAACAATAAGTTACTATATACTAGACTATTCTTCAAACAATAAAATCTTTAAATGGAGATAATATATTAGACATGCTTTCCTAATATGTTGTATTTTATTATTTAACTTTAAGAAACTATGTATAATTATGTTTATAGGTATATTGACGGCCATTATAATGATACGTCGACATTGAATGACATCCAAATCACAGAATGACTAACGAATGTTATAAATAATCATGGAAAATGACTAGAAACTCACAAGCAAATCGATAAATATCAACGAGCTATCAAAGTAATCAGTGAAAAAAGGATTTTAACAAATCTACTAAAAGGTTACATGGAAAAAACCTCTTTAAAAGGATACTTCGAACAGGAAATTCTGAATTTCCCGTCCCTTGTAATATAATTATTGAGTGATCAAATAATTTATGGGTTGACTGGGAGACAAATCTCGGCGTACAAACTAGAAGCATTGCGTAACAGACATTCATCATGAGTAGAGCGTCTCGGAGCAACAACATAAATCATTAGACTGCCCCCTCCCCCCTCCGACTTCGCGCATACCGCCCTCCCCTCCCGCTGTACTGATTCATCAGGCCATCGTCAGGATGGATTTAGACACAAACATATTTAACAAGCTGTATTAATGTTGCACCATGCACACTTAACACGCTTATGTTCACTACAGATACAGATCGTTCGACGATCCAACAATTCCTTTTTTTTTGTCAGCACATGAAGATGTCAAAAATTAAAATATACAACAAAACTCCTGAAAATTTACGTTACTAACGCAGTGGGTGAGGAACTAAGACATGGCATTTCAAACCATCGGGCTCTCGCCACTTCTTTATATAATCCAATTGATATGCAATCTGACAAATTAATTTAATTTTAAATATACTTCGGTTCAGAATAGCTATTCTAAATCTTATATAATACGTTTATATAATTTGATTTTGCATTATTCAATTCATTTAATAGGAAGTTTAGAGATATCATTACAGTTCTGTTCACATTACTGAGCAATAAAAGCCGAGCAATTTTCACACGAGTGTTATTCAGCCATAAGCAGTTTCACAAAATGCTCATACCACTCTCAAGTGAGAACACTAAGGACGTAATTTTCAGTTCACATTTACGACCGCTGAACACTAAAATAGTCTAGAAACTATATACAATCACTATAGAACATTTGAGATCTCGTATCCCACATGATGAGGGTACCCGATACCCAGATCGATGCAAGATTTACTAACGCCCTTAGAGCCGACCAACGTCTGCACATTTTATCTTGGGCCCGTCACCTGTCATTTTATTATGGGAAATTTGAATAAACGATTACCCAACGATAAAAGATACGGTATTCGTATTTCAGTTCCATAATGGCGTTTACATGGGTACGGGGGAATGGCGCAAAGTGAAAATGTCGTATCAAGGCGAAATTTATGTTGTTGAAAACCCGTTCACATTTTTCTGGATACATTGACGGGTATATCGGTAAAGTAGAAATAAATCGAATCTCTTTAATATAGTTCGGTCAGTTCGGAACTTAGTATAAAGTTTAGTTTTGATACAATATTTAGGATGACATAACAGGGAAGACACACGGAGACCTTTGTCCAAATACAACAACCGGATTTATACTTAATTTAGGTATATCAGCTGCTTGTTGTTTTTATTAATTTGATATCCCACTGCCTAATCTTTTAGGAAAATATAAGCGCAAAGCTATGTACTAAATATTACGCCTTAAACATTATTGAAAATAATATTCTGTATATCTATCAAAACAGATTCATAATTTATTTCATAAATGAAAAATCAAGGAATATCAATTTTCAAACTAAACATTTCTGAATAAACTTTGTAACAAAGTTGGATCGATCAAATTTCACTCAGAAGAGTAATTAAATTACTGATCATTACAATTAACAGTTAATTAATGGATTTCAAAGTTACTTTTATACTTGAACAGAGTTTATAAAAAGTAAATATACCATTTCTAATCTCAAAAGTTTCTTGAAACGTTTTCAGCACAAATATTTACAGTTATGTATTACTAAACTAAACTGGAGTCTTGTTTTAATACGGGCCTTCGGAAACTTGTGTTTTATTACATTATGAATATACTTGAGATTAATATTCTGCTCTTATTCAAATATGTTATAAAAGCGTTAGTATAACCGAACAATAATTAAATTTAAATATCGAAATTATGCTATTGTATACAACAGAGAACAAACCGAAGTGATCACGCGAGCATTGATTGAGCTGCATTTCTAAAGTTTGTGGTAACGAATAATAAATTTCACTTCGCACACATAGCACACACTATTAGAACCGTTCGAGTTACTTTTAGAAGTTCGTGGCTTCCAGAGAAACAAAACGCAATACAGTAAAGATGTTGTTACTAAAACTTGCCATCGTGATAAAATGTTAAGAGATGCGAAAATGAGATGCAACTTCAATACTATTATAAATTCGCTAAATACTGTTATTAATGAAAATAATATATCTAAGTGTTTATTAGAACCAGTATTCGTCATGGTATACCCTCTAGCTAAAATGTAAAGTGAATAAAGTCAATATCAATCAATTTACTAATGATAAATGTATCATAAAACAGACACGATTGACTGGAGATAACTCGCAGAAGATAATATCGCGCCAATATCATTCAAGATATTTTCTAATACTAAATTTTATTTAAATCTAAATTAGCCTAGTTTCAAATTGGTTAAGAACATAGAAATCTTTATAAAGTACTGTATTTTAGAGTGCAGAGGGCGCAAGGACCAGCTCGGGCATAAATCATTGGTGTCGAACGCTTTCTATCGGAGCTGACACCTAAATCGCAGGAGGCATTACTCATCGGGGACACGGTACGAATAAATCCCAGTATTTTTCCTTTTTTCCTTAACGACATTCCACTTCGCGCCTCCGAGACGGTTTCGGAGTAAACGCTGATTTTTATGTGTTGTCAAATGTAAGCAAGACGTCGACAGTTCGTTTTCGCGAGATAATGTTCAGTATATTGTGCGCTAAGTATGTTTTGTCCAGACCCAAATCATTTCACGATACGTCAATATTATTTTTGAAGACAAAGTTCCGTTACCATAGATTTATAGGAGGATGACGAGATAAAAATATTCGTCTTGTATTGTAACTAAAGTTTATAAATGTGAGACAATATTCATTTCTATCCAGTCTTCCTGTTAAAGAAAAGTAACGAGATTATGTGATATTTTTGTATGAATGATGACAATATTATGTAAACTAAAAGATAATGAATTGTTAACCTAAGGGTGACTTTCGACACGTGTTTTAGAGGTTGTGAGTTCGATCCTCAAACCGTATTATAAAAGCGTATCGTGTTCAGTGTCGTAATGTCAATATACTTCTTACACAAGCTTTAACTTAGCTAGAGGGACTTACAAGAATATTAATAATTTGAAACTTATATTTTAGAAACCATTGTTCTAAAAATAATATCTCTAATTTATACATTTTTAGATACATAAGTAAGCACAATGCACTAACACAAAATCAATAACAAAGTCGCTTCGATAAATAGTGCTTCATGCCTTTTAAATCCTATTACCACGTTAAGCGACGCGCGTACATTTATTTTATACAATCACTGCATTAGTCCCGTAACGAGTTAAAAGTTTTCCAGTTTGTCCGCAATAGACTTCAATACAAGGCGTCATAAGGAAGCCAAGTTTTTCATTTAAAAGATCGAGAGCTTGCACAAATCCGCACCACATTTAAAATATGGTATCGTCTGAGGAGGGAAGAGGCGCGAAGCCTTGAGCGATAGCCGTTTTACCAACGAAACAAGTGCTTGCTCATTTTAATATTCCCAAGTTTTCTTGAGCGCGGCGTCATTAAGCGAAAAAAGTGCCGCGAGCGAAAGTGGGCCAGGTCCTTTAAAACCTCTCGGTCCATTGTTGTATTTTCTCCCTACACCGCCTGTTTTAGGGACCTAGTCGGGCTGGTAATGTTTTTCTTTTTGAATTTTACTGGGACAGCATTGATTTTTTATTGTAAGTAAAATACGTAATGTTTTGTTATATTACGTTATTATAATTCTTCAAGCTTCACTCCACTACTAGAGGTTGGCAGTGAGCTCCAGGTACATGTGTATATGTCTTTTAGAACGGAATAGTTCTGCAACAGTAGAGACGTATGTTTAGTCTTATTAATAAACTAATGACAATATCACCTAGTCCATATTCTAACTAATATTATAAATGCGAATGTAAGTCTGTTTGTTTATTAAATTTTGCATCACGTGTACAGAAAAGTACATAGGGTGCCTTTTATCCAGAAAAATACTGTTCCAGAGGGATAGAAAATTGAGATAACCTACATCTACGCGAGCGAAGCCGCGAGCAAAACCTAGTTACAACATAAATCTCAAATTCAGAGGTAAGTCAGAGGTTTGTTGCAAATACGAGTACTATTATATTTTTATTATTTGATAAGGTGTATTATCTTATCTTATCTTATTTGGGGGCCAGTCAGTGCAGACCGGCGACACATCGACCCAGTGGGATCTTTTGTGTCGATACTCTCCCAATAACGACTGCCATAGATGTTCATGGCAACCGGGACCGACGGCTTAACGTGCTCTCCGAGGCACGGAGCAGGCGATAATTGTCAATCAATACGCACATAATTTCGAAAAGTCATATAACTTCCGAAAGTCAGAGATGCGTGACGTGGGTTCGAACCTGAGACCCTCTGCATTGCAGTCTGTTGGTCTCCCTATTGAGCTATCGCTGCTCTAAGGTGTATTAACATTTAGCTCCTATTTTATTTGACTAGGGGACTATACCATTCAATTAACGAACATAAAGTATACTCAGGATCGGGCTAATTATTCATGGATCTCACAAATAATTATTGTCCTGTGTGGGGTACGTACTCTCTATATTTAACGTAGTGGCGGCGGCGCCATGACTGCTCGTCTGCTACGCCCTCTGTGCAATATAGATAGGACAATATGCGAATCGGACCTTTTTTCTCACCGAACGTTTTGCGAATCGGACGTTCTGCGCCTGAACCGATACTAATACTTATAACTCCAAATGATATTACAATACCGCCCTTCACCGTAAAAATGACGTGTGGAACAAACATACGAACGTAGAGCATTCCTACACAAATATTAAAAACAACACGTCATCAGACAAAAAACGTCGCAACCGTGAAAACTTTATTTAGCCGAGTCGTACGATCGTCACTAAAACAAAATGAAATCTATGACGTACGCCCGTGTGTTGTTTTACGTTCGAAATCGAAGAAAGATGAATCATCTTTACGTAACAACTATAAACGGCAAGAGTTATTTTAACTACTGTAGTAGGGAGTGATTCTCGTTTCGTGGCCGGCGTTATGCATATTTAAATTGTTATACAAAGTAGGTATATTCAGAATTAAAATAAGTTTTAAACTAATTGTATAGTCACGATGCCGTAATGGTAGCAAATGCAACTGTTATACATAAAATCTTGATTTAAAGCATATTTTCTTACATTTACGCGATACATTGAAATTAAACTACATTATAAGAATTATATTGTGTTGTTTATTTTGTATATCTAGCCAAATATTTTTTGAACGCGATAATATTCGTACATCGTACTTTAATTTCAATAAGATTCCCAGGTCGATCAAAAGTATTATTTAGTTTTACTGTCCAGAAATCTTTAATAGCACCACGGAGTCCGCAGTTAGCAAGGCAATAGGATAGCCGCCTTTTACGTATGATCTGAAATCACAGTTTGCGAAATTTGGGTGTAGTGTACCTCTGCTTAACCTTTCAGGGATACAGGCGTGAGACTAAAAAGTCATACACATACATACCAAAAGATTGCGACGTTGATACCCATACGAATCAATATACTGTATGTATATGCATATAATAATCTAAACACTAATAGGTACCTACATTTACATGTACATACATTTACGCGTGTTTCCCACCGGGAATTACGGATTGCCATATGATCATTAAATTTTCATTAAAACATACTAAAATATAGCATCATGTCTATTTATTCCCGACTGGTGTGGCAGAGGTAAGTGCATTGTATATTACGCTGACGTCGGCATTTTGTGAGCAGATCTGTTAATATTAGTCTTTACTTTGAAATTAAACTACTTTACACAGATTTAATCGCGATCGAGGAATTGGAGACAGAAATTTTGGGTAATCAGTCAATAAAATGTCGAGTAACTGCACGAATTCCAATAACCCGATTCTATTATTAAACCTGTTTGTTGACATGTGCAATAAAATAAGCTTATCACAAGTAGTAGCTGTAGGTAAGTAGTAGTAGGTAGTAGTACTACTACCTACTACTACACGCTACTACTACACGCTACTACTACACGCTACTACTACACGCTACTATTACTACCACCTACTAGATACTGGTAGATGATGATAGCTAAAAAAATAAAAATATTGTCATCCATTTAGTAATTGAATATTTCATTATATAAATACTAATGCTAATATAAGTTGGACAAATAATGAACATGAAACTTTCACCCAATTATGCTTTAACGCTTTAATCAGTTACTTGGGCAAATATTCATCCTTCAACAATAAAAAGAAAGCCAGAGAATTCATTCCGAGAATTAACGGATGACGGCTGCTGTAACGCTTAAATCACTATAAAGAATCAAGCCATTCTAGTTTATCATTGTCAGATAACAGTACAGTAAGTAGTTAATAAAATGCTATAAAGTACGGTCAAGAAACCCCACAACCGAAATGCTAACGCTTCATTAAACTTTTCTCAAAATGATGTTCCAAGGAACATTTCCTATCAGTGTGAGGGTTAGTTATACATACACACACTCATGCATATTTTTCCCTCCATCCTCGTCGTGTTCCATTCCGTCCATAAATCAGTGACTTGTCAAACAGCTCGGATCTCGCCAGATATATTGCCGTTGTGAGCTGTACCCTGTACTAGATGCTAAAAAGTACGGCCAAGAAAGCCCACTACCGAAATGCTAACGCTTCATTAAACTTTTCTCAAAAATATGTTCCAAGGAACGTTTCCTATCAGTGTGAGGGTTAGTTATACACGCACACACTCATGCATATTTTTCCCTTCATCCTCGTCGTGTTTCGTTCCGTCCATAAATCAGTGACTTGTCAAACAGCTCGGATCTCGCCAGATATATTGCCGTTGCGAGCTGTACCCTGTACTAGATGCTAGAAACTTGCTGACCGTACCAAATGACTAACTTACTCAAATACTTGAATTCCAATATATTGAATCAGAATTAATAAGTGTTTATCGTTTGTAGAATTATCTGTTGTCAAAATCTGATGCTAAAACTCTTGTAATTCATTGAATGTTTCGTTAAAGATTTATGTACGTCTTACAAATGCTGTGTTAATTTTTTTTATATTAATATATACTATATAATATATGTATTTGTTTAGCTATTTAGTAAATATATTATTCTTTTAAGAAAGACGATTACCATATTTTGGTATAATCTCTTTCTATAGCGACACCTAGATCTGAAATTACATAGCGCAGAGATCATCTATTTCCCCGTGTATGAGAATAATTTCTCTCCATGTGATACATTATTAATGATATGGCAACCATATACTATTGAACTACTCGTGCCATCTAATTTGTAACTGGAATCTTAAGAAAAGTTACTTAAAAAGCGGCGACTGGTGTTTCTCCAAACTTCCAGTAAAATCCTCTGAATTCACGCTCCAACTATCGTAAGAGGAGTTTAAAACGTCAAATTGTAATAATAGAATTTATTTTTGTTGAAAATATTTCGAAAGGTCGTTTCGACACACGTATAATGCATACACGACTATATGAGCCGTCAAAATTAGTCGCCGCATATTTTTGTCTCTATGCCGCCTACAGTTCATTTTTACCAACACGATTTATTTTTAAAACGCAAACCACTGATTCACGGTTTCCTAATGCTTCAGCTTATGACATTAATTAGCCAGTTATTATTTTAACGCAACTATCAACGGTGGCTAAGATAATAAACCTCCATACCTCAAACCACGAAATGAAGTTATAATTTATTTTTCTAAAATTAAAAATGACTGAGATCGCGTTTTTATTTTCAGATTACAGCTGTAATTTTAATAATAGGTACCTACTGGCTGATTTCATAAAAATATAAATTGTGTTGTTCTAAAATATTATAAGGTAGGTGTAATAAAATTTTTGAGAAAACCCGTGATAATATTGTTCTTAGAACATTGGAGTGGGAATATGGTGGAATATGTTACATTATTACGAAGAATACGCATAGTAATTAGAATGTTTTCAAACTCGCTTTCTTATAATGTTGAACGAAAATAGGTATTAATTTTTAAGCATAATATTCTTGAATACGTGTACTAAGTTTTTATTTACATAATTATAACTTTCAGTAAACATGCAGCACTTCAGAAACAAAGCACAACAGCCATTCCAATTTAAATGGGCTTTAAGCATGAGGTGGTTTCGTGCCTACATTGCTGTCTTTGAATGCTGATAAAAGCAATCTATTTTATTAAAACGCTTCGTTAGTTTGGTGTAAGCCTCAATATGATAACGTCTACACAAGGTGTAGTCTTGTGTTGGACAAAGTGCTAATGATAATTAAGAAAACAACTGTTAACAGCAGTATGGTACAACCTGGCAGATCTCAAAGAATGTATAGACTGCGACTAGTAGCTCTTTCAGTATATTTTTGTTTTCCTGTCTATAGTCAGCACTAGCTTAAATAGCAAGATGGTTTATCAATTTCACGTTTTTGGTCAGTCCATTTTTTTTCCCGTGTCGTGTTTATGAGGTTATTTGACTTTGATACCAGGTTAACTATTTACTAGCTTAAGAGTTATCTATAATAATAATTTTACTAATAATCACATATAATATAATAATATTCTTTGTTTGATGGTTGTAATGCTAACCAGTACTCTAAGTAAGAGTGATGATTGTCGAACGATATTTTCACACATTGCAGCACTAATTGATAACACTTTAAGTATAAGTCAAGACTCATACTCTGTGAAGAAAATACATACCGACTAAAAAAGTTTATCATAATCTTATAATCGCACCACAACAATATCACCTTTAAGAACTAATTACATTATCACAATTTTTATGACAGCACAGATTTGGCAACTACGTAAGTCGACTCTCTCGCCACCGTCACGCGTCAGTGCGATAAGTATTTTGTGTTCGATTCCCACACGAAACAAAATTTGTGTGAGAAACAAAACAGAATAGTTGCAATTCTGAGTGTCTTTTGTTTCCATTGCTTAAGTAGAGTTATAAAGTATTTTTAAAGGCAACCGTAGCTCGGCAGATGTCTAAAGGCACCACCCATTATAGCACTCTGTATTTTATACATAGTTAAAAGCCACTTTATAAAAATAGCACGCTGGTATGACCGAGACTTTAGCACGAACACATTCAGAGATTCAACCTTTAGCGATTACGTTCGTACGAGGCACAAATATCAATAGTGAGCAACACACGTATACATACTGAAAAGAAATAAATTTTGTTCAGTCATAGCAAATATTCGGCGTGAACCATAAAATAGTTTTACGAGCTAAACCTAGTTAGTTATTACACGCCTCGGATACACGTTACAGATCATGCTCACATAAATCTGCAGTGCGTCAAATTTTTGGTGCGCTTTTTAAAAGAAGACGTGTTTGACATATTCAAGCGCATGGCCTTAAACACATGATATTCATACCGGAGTAAAAGCGATGTATTTTTATTTACTTTGAGGATTTTTTGCGTTGTGGTTTACAAAATAAGGGATTGTGTTCTTTTGTATTGAATCAGCCAACTTCTTCTAAGCTAAATTTTGTACAGAGAGTAGGTTAAAGGCTGTAATAATAATAATATAGATTATTTTTCATTTGTCGAATATAAGTTTATTTTATTTTAACATTTTATATATACCTATTACATGCAACAAATACAACATTTTACAATCCATCTTAGATTCAAATTCGAACACAATGCCGAAAATTGGCTGTACATCATAACTCGATTTACAACATCTGAAAACATAAACACTTATATTCTATAAAGAATTACAAAAACATAAAGTCTATGAAAATATTGAAGGCTAATACTTGTAAATGTTTCGTAGCAATTACTTGTGTGTACGTAGCACCTACACCTGCTACGTCGTAGATTATTGATGGTGATTGATAAATGACCCTGTCGTAAAATTGAAATTATTTATTTGCGATTTTTTGCTATAGTTATTTTCGTTTAACTTAAAACTAGATGTTTTTGTTGATGACGCTACATCAATTTATAGTGGCTTTACTAATACGTCTATGCATATGAAATAAAATTACCGTATTCTGTTGTAGTTTTTATCAATTAAGAAGTTTATGGACAATTAATAATAATATGCAAATCGCTGAATAGGCAAATATTGTTATTTGTCGAAAAGAAAAAAATGTAAATGCACCTAGCCTGTTACATATAAATATATAAATATGTCAGAAAGTCGTAGCCAACACCCTTCGCTTGTGTGCTTACCGGAGAATAGAAATTTCAGACATTCGTCATAAAAGTGTCTATCATGTATAATATTTACCTTATTGATGCTTGACGTTTCAACCAGGTTACACCGGCCGTAATCACAAGCTAACTTGACCGATACGTCAAGCAGGTAAACATTATGCATGATCACGTTAATACCCGTTACGAATTATATTTACACTTAAAAACATTGTATCTGGACCCCGAAGCTCGAACATAAGAGCCCAAGAGATTGACCTATATGATGACAACATAACATTTCTCATAAATCAAAGAAACTCGAATTCAGTAGCGCAACAATTCGTGAAAAGGGCTTACTATAAATCATAAATACTGTTATTTTGTGACTAAATTAATTTATCTGGCAAGTGTTCCTGGCCGGCGATATTGACCGAATTCCTGCATTAAACGAAAGTAACATGTAAATACGTTCATTGATAATGTTCTTAAAATACGACCTTATTGTAGAGCTACGACGCTACGTATAACTCCACATGTTTGTCTGTTACGCTGACTGATCTCGAGAAATTCTGGACAGACAGAGCGATTTTTATCATTTAAGAACTCACAAAGATAATTTCTTACACAATACGTAATAATGTAGTCGTATTATTTGATGCGTTGCCAATGTAGTCAACAGTTTTATTAGTCATAAAAGTTATTATAAATGGAGACAATTATTGTCCTGTTTATTTATATTTTCTTCTCTGCTTCAGTGGTTTAGAATAATAAGTGTAAATGATTGTTGTATTTTTAATACACTTAGAAGTAACACAAAGTCTAGAACTGATGACGATACTCACTCAAAACTTGACTTAACTAGGAATTTTATAGTACCAAAATAGCAAATAAATATAAGGGTCACCTGATAGTAAACAAAATTTATCTCTTGGAGTACCAGGGATATCATGCGTGGAGTGCTGCACTATCAAAATAAAAGAAGCTATACTGCTGGAACAATGGCCAAAAATCACACTAATCCCTGCTGATAGTACACTTTCTCCTCCAAGAGCTTGGTCATCATAATCTTAGCAAAAACACAATACGGTTGCTTGGCTGCAATTTTCTTTAGAACCTAATTTCATAGTAATTCGCAGCCCAATTGGATATGTACCACCATACCAATAGTCGGGCTTCCCCAGTTTGTGCAAACTCCAAGGCTTAAGTGAAAACTCCATTGTACTTTACATATCATAGTACCTATAACACAATTAAAACATAACTGATGATACATTGGTAATTTATCGTAGAGACAGGATTTAAATCCTTAAAATTTGGAACGAATTACTTTGGTGGTGTGACACGAAATCTAACATGAATGATGGATTCAGTTATAATACTGTTTAATAGAAATGAGTGGTGACGTGCGATAAACATAGTTCATGGATATGAAGCATTTTAACGAGCTTTTTATATGTTTTCGATTGTGGCTGTGTCTCAGAGAACATTGTACGTAAGTACCCTCGCTCACAAAACGCTTAGTACAATTATTTTTCTATTTTATTTCTCTCGAACATTGTTGCTTATATCCGCTTTTTTAGTCACATATATCATATCAATATGACAGTATCTATTATTTACTATCTGATAATAGGGGCCGTATAACATTTGAATGAGTTATTTTTGCTGTATATCGTTTTAAATACAATCAGGAGAAATGCGAAAGCGTTTGCTTGTATTTTATTTACTTCAATAAGAAGCAATAAAATCAAGTGATTTTGTGGCGTGGTGCTTTCAGACGGTTCAGTATCTGATAACTTGGGAAGCTAGTATTGAGTTTTTTTGTGGAGTCGCAGTCTATAGCTCGTTTATCGTTTATTTTGTTAGTAACCTTGAGCCTCTTGACGTGTTTTCCATTTTTATAGCTAATCCTACTTAAGTGTGCTCCTATGGCAGGTGTTAGTTATTGCTCCGTGTTTCTTTAAGATTGATGTTAGTTATGAGTACAAACTACTAGTATTTTTGTTAATCCCTTCAGCGAAACTAAGCTAAGACTCACGTCGGTAGTGAAATGAGTAGGATTCTAACCCATGAGCTCTCTAACGTAAGACCGATGTTTTATTTTTTGAGTTATCGTCGATTGAGAAAACTCGTATTGTTGCAAAAGGTAGTTCAAAGAATCTGTAACATCTACATTTATAATTATATATTAAGATAAAGAGTAATAAAGCTGCCATTTCCATAAAAAAAACACGACAGACAGCTATTCCATTACAAAGGGGGATTGTCATAGTTGGAATTTCAGAAAACAATGCGCTAATCTAAATTTGAAACTGTCAGTCGACATGTCATATGCTAAATGACTGATGTTCGCATTACAGAACATGGCATCAATTGTCACAAAATATAATGTATCTTTTACACAAAATACTATTGTTGTACAATGTCGGAAAAAAAGTGTAACATCATTATTTTTTTATTTTAAACACGAATTAGATTTTTATAATAGTACTAGCTTTTGCCCGCGGCTTCGCTCGCGTTAATTTAGAATTTGACAATCAACAATCAATTCGGGTTGTACCCTGCTTGTTATAATATAATTCAATCATGATTCGAAAGACACGTGGCGCCATCTATTATATAAGAACGTTATTATTGTTTTCCTCGGGAACAGTAATTTTTTCGGGATGAAAGGTAGCCTATGTCCGTTTCGAAACACCTGACAACGTATATGCAAAATTTCAGGATGATTGGTTCAGTGGTATAGGCGTGAAAAGGTAACAAACAAATAAACAAACAAACTCATTTTCGCTTTTATAATATTAGTTACGATTATTTAATAAGATCACAATAAGGTAAAAATAGGATAAAAACTGCTCTCGTAAAATTTAATATTTTTGGTATTTAACACTTGTGTAGAGAAGTATACCGCAGAACTATAGTAGTTTATTATAGTCCATAAAAACGGTCGCGTGACTGAATTACAGAAGCGCATACATTAGAAAAATTTGACGGACGGTCTAATTAAATCGGCGAATGTACCAAATATCTAGTTGCCCAAGGCTGCACATACTTATCAACAGTAGTAATGTCCGATTGCTTTGCACGACGAAAGACAAAAACAATATGAGACAGAACCAAGAAGCGGTGACGAATCCACTAAAAGCCGTGTCTATTTATATTTTGCATTTTTCCACTAGAATAGCCTTGACTCGCGAACTGAACGAGCAATGAATAGAATAAGATTCCGCCTTCGTGAAATTGAAACTGAAACATAAGGTTTAACGAATTTCTTTGAACATTGTGAATAAAATTCTTACTCTTACTTGACTTCAAAGTGATTTATTTTCAATTTTCCTTTTTCCGTTGACTGCATGGCTTGGCATGGCAATAGTTCAAATAATTAATTAGCTTTCTACAATCACTTTATATCAAGATGTGAACTGGAATCCCGTATGATTTGAAAATTTGGGTCATTGATAGACCAAACTTCTGCGCAAATTATTTTGTACTCATGATTTCGATGTTTACGGGATGTCATAAAATGTGGTTGCATATTATAGGCATTAAGGGAGTGCATTATATAGCAATATTTAGAGATTGCTTGTCAGTTGTCTTTGTTCTCGTTCATTATAAGGTTTACTAGAAGAGTTTATTATAACGCGTTACCCGATGAGCTTTATTTTTTTCTCCGGAAAATAACCAATATTACTCTCCGAAAAAATCCCTTCCTCTCACACAACTAAACATCTTACAAAATCAGAAAAAATTTTGCTTATCATACTTGTCAGAGAATTAGGTATATTATTCCAACTGAATAAACATTTTTTTTACATTTATGACAGAGAATATGATGTCATGTCTATAGCATCTGTGTTTTACATTTTTCATTTAAGATCTAACGTCATGTAAATGTCAAATTGATCCAAATCGGTCCGAACTCCTCTCTCTTTAAAAGTATTGACGTAACATATTTTTCACAAGAATATTACGTACAAGTGCTCGTAGCTATCAAATAAATAATTTTGTAAACTTATGACTTCACCTTATAAATTTATAAACTAAACAGTAATACGTAGCGTAAGCTGTCTAAATAATCGAAAATAATTTTAAACTCTGATATAAAGTAAATAAATTTGTCGAAAGAGTATAAAAATCCTTTTAAAATTAAAGTTTTATATTAGTATTTATATTTATTTATCGAAAGATATCACTACTGGCTCGTGACACAATCTATTAATTACGCCATCTTTTAAGTACTTACATAGATTCTTTTAGATAACCAATTGAAATCTTAAATTGAAATTCAATTCAAAAACATGTAACGCCTATTATTTCTTTATAAATCAATTATTTTACGTTTGATATTTTATTTATATACAAAATAATTAGAAACGTGACATTGTGGTACCGTTATCCTAATCCTAAGTAATATTATAAATGCGAATGTGAATTTATTTGTTCGACGCTTTTACGCCTTAACTACTTGACCGATCATCATGAACATTTGAATACACGTTGTCAGGGATACAGAAAAGGACATACGGTTACTCTCATCCAACGAAAACTGTGCTGTTCCCGAAGAATAGTTCATGGACAAAATCTAAATCGAAGGCAAAATAATCTTGTTCATAATAATGGCAAGTACTTGATTTCAAATAAATCAATACAAATACCTAAATAGCCAACCGTAAGATATTTACGAGTCGATTGTACAAAAGAAATGTCCCAGTGTCGGAGACAATAGAAGGTCAGTTGGTGTATCATAGCAATAGAATTCGCCTTGGCAGTAGTAATACATTACTGGGGCGCGATTTGGCTCGCTCACAACGTTAAAGCAAGGAACGGCCGGCAATAACAACCGCTCGACTCGAGCGTACTTCGCCATCATTATTCGAGTTTAGGCCATTTATTTTTTTCTCTACGCACGTAAACAGCCGTGAACTGCGAGGGTTGTCGATGAGTGTACTTTTGTGTAGTTTTTTATGAATTCAAGGTCAAGTACAGTATTTCCTAATTTGAAAAATATTTTTAGTCACACTTTTCTATTTTGGTAGAATTCTGTGAAAAGAAAAGAATGCGATCTTATGGCTAGTCAACGTAATTAAAGTTAGAATTATCAGCTTGCTAAGAATCATAGCTGAATCATCCATTTGATCTATAAAATCTCGTTTATGTGTGTTTTTAAAAGACCGACCATCTCAGGCAAGCTAAAAAAATATCTGTTAAATTATCTCAGCTTAATTTCAATCTTACTTTAATATAGGGTGTTTTACAAATAGATACATATAATTATAGTGTGATTAGAGAGAGATGCGGCATGAAAGTGGATATAGTTACAAGAATAGAAAAGGGTATGTTAAGCTGGTTTGGACATGTAGAAAGAATGGACGAGGAAAGACTGACTAAGAAAGTTTATAAGGCTAGTGTGAATGGAACAGTCGCAAGAGGAAAACCTAGGCGAACGTTTCTCGACCAGATCGGAGGCGTCCTGGACAAAGGCCAGGTTAAGAGCTCCTTGAACCGACGGGCGTGTATGAGGAATGTGATGAAAGTGAATGAAGCCAGAGAAGTGTGTCAGGATCGTAGCAAATGGAAATCCGTAGTCTCTGCCTACCCCTCTGGGAAACAGGCGTGAATCTATGTATGTATGTATGTACATATAATTATTAGTAATGTCTGTAAAATTATTCCAACAAATTACACGTTTCTTTAAAGCTGATATAGATACTCAATAGTCGAGTTTAAACGTGATGGCAAAGCTATAAATAATTCATGAATCAATTCTGATAAACACAGCTGTAATAGCGCAACCAGTAACACACATAATGAGAGACGTATGCGTTCAGCTTCGATCACTCGACGCCTTAACCCGCGCGTGCTATAACTCAAATAAACTAGTTCCCGACGACATATAACTACATGCAGCTGAATCATAAATCTTTAACGCGTATTTGGGTAATAGTGACATGTAAAAATATCTATTATTAGGCTAATTACGCGAAAATACGGTTATACTTTGCAATTATATGATTTCTGTTTGTGTGTGTACGCTTAAGGTAATTTTATAACTAAAACGATTTTTCGTTATCACTTATCTAGACTAATATTATAAAGAAGAAAAATTAAATTTTTTGTTTGTTTGTTTGTAAAGATTTAACTCAAAAACTACACCATTAGAAAGCTATATTATCACCAAGTAACATAGGCTACATTTTATTTAAAAAAGTACTGTTACTTACATAACCTAGCTACCTAGTTATCTTATAAACATGAATTAAACTATTTTCATCGAAGAATATTGTTTAAATATTGGTTAACCTTGTTGTAAATAAATTTGTTTGTATACTTATATAATTTTAATTAATAAAGTTATGTAATCATTAGTTAATATACTCTTATACATACATTCTAATAACGTGTAAGTGGAGCTACAACAAATGAACCTCGAAGACTATATGAATATACATAAGTTTTGGTACCTACTTAAGATGTATGAATTTTTCAACGACTATACTAATATACCTCATGTTGAGCACTTTACGCAAATTAATGGTATTATGCAATGTAATATTGTTAGCATCTGTATTCGTACGTGTAGATGTCAACAAATATAATAGGTATATCCACTCTAACAATAACGTTTATACATGCAAACGTATTGCCGTTAAATATAATATGAATGGGATGGAAATGTCACACCTCGTTCTATATTTATTTCCACAACACATGGCTATGCTAATAACCTATTTTTATGGCAAATTCTGACAAAATATGGTAACACTTTGAATAAATCTGTCACCAGTGTAATCATAGGTAGTAACTCGTACATCCTAGTTGTCTAACATTGTTTATTCGTGTAAATGTTTATAGAATTAACATCTTTATGTTAAAACTAGTAAAGACTAAAATAGCAAGCCCTACTTTAAAATTTAGAGATAATTTATTGCTGCTCTGGTGGACAAATCAAACATAAATATGACAAGTCGTGAAGGTGGGATGATAATGAAAAATAATATTGATGCGGTCATTCACTGTTCTAATATTAGGACTTATAATATATAGCTCTACGAAAAATATATTAAATTTTACTTTAATCTTTAACTGATGGCGCTTCAGCTGTTCATATTCTACCTAGTTCATGGTATATCCAAAGTTAATTTTAATCAATTGAGTTAGATTATGTATGTATTTCTTGCTGAATTATTTTATCTTACTACTTATCAATAATGAAATTGCTATAAGCAACCTAACTCGATTTTTATATAATTTAGTATAACGTCTTGTGTCTTCTTTCACTTTGCTAGTAGCTATTTATAGTCTCACAGATTATTTATTAAAGATTATGGGAATTCTTTCTAAAATGTTTACCTTTTAAGAGCTGAAACGTTTCGAGAATTAGGTTAATTCAAACATAAAAATAACATGGATTTGTCTGAAGCCAAATTAAATGTTTAGTTACGAAACTTTTATTTCAGTTTTAAATATAGGTACTTATTTATTATAATTATCTTCGCATTAATTTTCCTCGTTCTTAGCTTCTTCATATGTGTGCTATCTCTCTCTTTTGTCGGTCTCACGACTATCGCTTGCGTATGTGGTGATTTTCTGAAGTTCATTAACCGAAGACAAAATTACCAAATTTTCTATCCGTATCTTGCCTTCTAGAAAACTGGTACAGTTAACGAACTGAAAGAATAATCTATACTATCTTGCTATATTCATTTCAAAAGCATAACAAATGAGATCTAATACCGATTATTCATGATTACGCAAGTGTTTTCAATCACTTGTCTGCATGCTAAATTGCATATGTTATTTAAAAAGTAGCAAATTTAATAATAATGCGTTAACAGCATAACACATATCATTTAGCACCTAATTAACCCTCAAATTGTTTCTGTCCGTTTTATGTGACATGTTATAAAAACGCACATAAGTGCGATTTGAGGTGACCCTTGCACCTGTCACGTGGTATTTCGTGTCTAATAGGCTATTCTTTTCACACTGACGCATTCAAATCACTCTCTCGCTCGATAGATACGTCGTACCGATCATTTAAAATATTGCAACGGCGGACTAAGTTTGCACTCGTCAAAAATATTGTTATTAGTTAAGTATTTCTTTGTTTTATATTCTATTTATGTTTAATTTATTTAAAATAATGATAAGTCGATAGTGTTCAATTGTTTTTATTACCGTAGCATTCGTATTTTTTCCCCGTTATCCAAAAAAAACTTAATGGGTGTTTGTTTTGGTCTGGGTGTTTCTATGTATAATATGTATGTATTTACAAAAAAATAAGTATATATGTATGTTTATCCATTGTCTAGTACCCATAGTACAAGCTCTGCTTAGTTTGGACTAGATGGTGTTGTGTGTATGTGGTAGAATATTATTATTATTATTAATGTCACTTGAAACGGACATCGTCAATTAGGTCTTACAGGGAGTAACTTTTATGTTTGTCCCTTGTAACGGACTTTGCCTAAAAGCTCTACAAAGTATGGTTGCTTATATTTGTCATTTGTAACGGACATTGCCAATTAGTTACTAGTAGAATTTAAATTACCTATTTACATTATATCATATATAATATAGATATATGTCACATTTTTATAGTATAAATAAGTTTTAGAATTGGCTATATTCATTTTAGTAATATGACGAGAAAAGGTCTAAGCAAACTCTTGCGCTACTATCTCCTTCCAATTCTGAAGATCTGGAGACTGAATCTGAAGATGATGAGGAGAGAGGAATATTAGCGCGTGAGTACCTCAAAATAACTACACTGGCTCTCACAGTTCTTTACCGGCTAGAAGTATTTCGCCTGGTGATTATGACCTGATTCAGGATGTTAGTGACTTCGAAGAACCAGAGGAGATTTAGGGGGTTGTACATCAGAGAACCACGTATACCAAAATGTAACACGGTCTATGACATCAGCATCATTTTCTTTAGTAGCTAGACCTCAAGTTCTACCACCTTGCGTTGTACCGGAAACACCAGCTACAACTTCCATAAGATCTCCACTGACAAGTACAATCACAACACGACGCCGTACCAGACAAGTCGCCAATAATGAGTCGTCCCCCATGCTACTTCTATCTGCAGCACCTGTTGCAAAAAAGCGTAAACTAAAACAATATAATATATAGGATTTATATTTAAGAAAACCAAGTATACAGGAACCGTGGAAGTGGATGCAAGTGTTAGTTTTGCAGAACAGTGTCAATTAAAGTCTTCGTAGCAACATTTCAAACACTGACGGTCTGTTAGATTGTTGTTGTAGTATGACTAAGTATCGAGATTATTATGGAAATTATAAAGATGGCAGCAATTGAAGATTACTGGAGTAACGATCTTAGATTTGAACCAATTGCATCTGCCATGGGAATAAAACGTTACAGATCTATCAAACGCTTTAAATTTCCATTTTTGTGACAATACAAACGTAGACAAGAATGATAGCTATCACAAAGTATCTGCAGTGTCATGTTCCAGAAATGACCTACAACAGTGCCTCAATGTAGAAGAATAGAGATCATTTGCTGTTGGTGACATGATCATACCATACAAAGGTAAAAAAGCTGGCAATTGCAAGCCCCATAAATGGGGTTTTAAATTCTTAGTTTGACCTGGCACTTCAGGGATGGTTTATGATTTTTTTGCCTATCGTTGCAAGTTTAAAACTTTTATTTTGTTAATTGTAAGTAGCATTTATATATTTCATGGTTCCTAAGTTGCAACATGAGCTCATAATTAGTTATAAGCCTTGTGTTTTAATAATTTTATATTACTTTGTATTATTTCGTTAACTAATTAAACTGGCAATGTACGTTTTATGTGACATATATACTGCGTTCAATACTGTAGACTAGTTGGCAATGTCACTTATAAGTGACATTAAAAAAACCTGTCAAGAAATAATATATTTGTTTAATTTTCATATATGTTATCTTTATTTATCCCTAACAACATACATAATTTTAAAAAAGTCTGCATAACTCATCGGGTTAAGGTACTGCCAATTTAAGGGTTAACTGTTATAAATAACAGCGTTTTTTTTTGGTTTGGGCTCACATTTTGAAGAAATGCCACCTCGAACTTGTAGGATATTTTTTATACAGATTTTAACATACTTTTAATATTTGTATTATTTACAAAACTGTATGGTTGAAGACGTGTCTTAATTATAGTTTGTTATTTGTTAGTTTATGTTTATCTACGATTTTATCACTTTATAGGTTAATTACTGTTTCAGTGGTACAGCGATAGTGTATGCGACTGTCATGCATGAAATATAGGTCTCAAATCCCAGGTCGGGCAATGTGCTATTTGGTTTTTCTGCTACTTAATTTGCAGTAGCACCACGGAATCTAGAATTGTGCATTATTTAATACTGTGCGCTACGTTAATTGTGTATTACGTAGAACTTAAAATATATTTGGCGTAACGTGGTTTTAATGCACCTGTATCTATCTCTCCTAGGATACTCGGATGGAGATGTACGTATAGACTATTATATATACATAATATCTATAATAATATTAGCCCTGTATTAAACTGTCTCACTGCTGGGCGCGGGCGTCTTCTCAGTGTGTGTACCACGCTGGCCCAGTGCGGGTTGGCAGAGTTCACATATCTTCGAAAACATTATGGAGAACTCTCAGACATGCAGCTTTCCTCACGATGTTTTCCTTTACCGTTAAAGCGAGCGGCAATTAACTTATTTAATACGCACATAACTTCGAAAAGACAGAGGTGCCCGCCTTGGTATCGAACTCGAGACCTCTGCGTGGCAGTCCAACGGTCTATCAATAAAACTTGATAAAGTGTAGTTTTGCTATATTTTTGATAAAGTTAGTATATAGTATGACAATTTAACACCAATTGAACGCAGTAACACTGAATTTCGCATTGCTTTACCGTTATTTTTTCGTACAGCATTTTATCGGTGTGGGAATTAAAATACTCGGGAGCAATCAACAGCGATTCGGTGCCGTGACATCAGCTTCGTCATTTCATACGACTCTCCCTAGAGGTCAACAAATTAGCAGAAACGTATGTAGCTTTTCGAAAATATATTATTACTTGTGTAATATGCACGTGTAATAAATACCTACGAGTATTGTATCGTTAATCCCTATTAAGCATTGTCGGTATTATTTTATTCGTCGGTAAAATGTAGAACTCCACATTGTCACTCTCCGACGTAGAGCCAATGTGGAGTTCTAAATTTTTACTTTTTTGGTTGCAGCAATGTTTTCTGGAGTTAGCATGAGTGATAAAATGTCGAGTACTTTTCCAGTATTCACTATTATTTTGACTTTGACTTTATAATGCTAAGACACTTGCTATAATTTTTTTGTTTCTCTTCTACGTAGAGTCAATAGAGATAATGAAGACGTTATTACTTCTCGCTTTCAGAATTGTACTGAGAAGCTAGTTTGCGTACTAATGATTACACTTTGTACACTAATAGTTTTCTCAGTTAAATATGGATTTTAATATTGCCGTCGGTATCTTAAATACCGCTTTAAAACATTAATTGTTTATTGAAGTTATCATAAATATTTTGTTACTAAACTGAATAGTTTATTCTTGTTTAAATGCTGGGTTATTTATTTCATTAATATAATCGTAGTAATTTAATATAGTCTATAGGTAAACGAGACTATCATTACCAAATGAAGGCTTTGTAATTAATTAATCATAGAGTATTCTTGGAAGAAATCTAAATGGTTGATATTAGTCGATATTTAAATATCGCACTATTTTATTATATCGAACAAAAACATTATTTTGTCATGAAACTCTTTCTGTTTTATATTTTGGTCTTATTAAAGAGCTACAAAGATTTTAAATCGAATGTAATACAAATATTTTGTGTTTAAGATGTTTTTAGTAGCATTAACATATTTTACTACATCCACTAAGCACTAATTAAATTCGTTCGCACCTTAACATACCCGTTGCCTAAGTACCTTTACTGTACACAAAATTGTAGCCAAGAACTTTGAGTTTCAGCTACGAATAGGGTTATTAAGTCCTTTAAGGAGGTATTGTACTGTAAACAGCGGATCGTTGTGATATCAGCGTTTTACATTCGTAACTAGACTAGTGTGTAAATCAAAATAAAAGTTCAGCCAAATGCTAGATACATATACCTATTCCTTCTCGCGTATATGAAGTTCTACACGTAAGCATGGTTGTATTTTTACATCCAAAACATGTCGTGGCAATCTATTACTAACAAAATAAAATCTAGGTATATATATATATATCGCACACTTCCAAATTAATTACAGGTTATTTTTCTTTTTATTCCTCTTCTCCTCAGTCCAAGTAATAGAAATAATAGCACAGGTAGTTTGCTCTCATCCTAAACCTTTAACACAAGTCATATATTTTTATTCTATGCTGCCAGTGTCAGAAGTGTGATGTAAAGATCAGTGTTAAAGAACAAAGATGTCATTCGAAAACATGATTGACAAGACAAGACATAAAGTGGGTCTATGATTTTCTTTAAGCAATTTAATAAGCGAAAACCTTATTTCGTTTTCTTATAATGTAAATTCTTTACTGGTGTTCAAAGAGCCTCAATGGTAGAGCCGTATTGAATGCAACTGTTGCGCATAAAGTCTCGGGTTCGATTTATAGGTGGTCAAATTGCTATTGGGTGTTTGTGTCAGTGTTTTTAGAATCAGCACGGAGTCTGGTACAGAGCTTTATATTTTATTTTTTGATTGAGCAATAAGCTACCTCTTTTTTTCGTGGGTCCTAAAAACATAACTGGTCAATTTGAGGGTAATTCGCCTCTGCTTTCCTTTTTGGATATACAAGCATGAATGTATGTACTTTCTTATATAGTATAAGTCTTGAATAAAGATCTGATATATTAGACCATAGATACAGTCATCAAATATCGTTTAGAAGCGTCGTATGGCATACGGAGAACGGATTCGTTTTCTTGGTCGCACATTTCATATAGGGCAAATTATAATTACTGTTAGGTAATTTTCAAAAGCAGTGCAATGTGCACTGGATCTATAAACGATAGAATACAAATTAATAACACTAAATGTTTACCCCGCGGTTATATTTATAAGATCTGCACGGTCAAAATTAGCGCGTTATACTGCCTAAGCTGCAGCAGTCGATAAGGTTCACGCCTTAAAACACATATTGTGACGTAATAATTGTATTACAAATTATTGTCTATAGTGTTATGAATTGCCATCAATATATAACAGCCTAAAACAATAAAGTAAACACAGTGTTTAATTCAGCACTACAAAAGAAACAAAGGATGTACGATGTGTGAATAATTTCCCGTGGGAAACGGCGTATATTCATAAATAATAACTAATTTCAATTCAAACATAAACCTTCCTATTTACATGTGAAATGAACAGTACTTAAACATTCCTCGTATTCGAAGAATAATACAAGTACCTATGAGTTTAATACGATGAAAAATTCTTTGCCAGTATTTCATAATGTGAATACAGAAGTTGTCCTGTATACAAGAAAATAAAAACAAATCTAAATTATACTCGAATCCACTTGAACACAACAAAAATGTCTTCAAAATCGGTCCAGCCGTTTAGGAGGAGATTAATAACAAACATAGATTTATATATACCTATAAAGATAAGATATTTTCTTTCAAAATATAATATTTTACTGTCTTTACAATGTTTAATATTTACGCGATTAGTAATTGTTTATCATGCTTAAATTATTTACAAATGATTTTTGTCTTCTGGAACAGTGCTTATAAGACAACAATTATTTTACAAGCTATTATGTATTCAAATCGTACTACAATCTTTTCACATAGACGCAGAGAAGCATCTCTAGAAAAGCTGAATAGCATTACGTTCTGTAAGTATACATTAAAAATAGTAAGTCCGTAAAACACACTCATTTCTGAAATAATAGTTCGTTCATAAATAGATTCATGTATTCCTTGCTCAAAATAACGCGGCTTTTTAGTAACACAGTATACCCTACCTTTATTTTATTTCGGAAAATATTTAAAAAATACTTCTTTTGCCCGTGGCTTCGTTTGTATGGAAGCAGTAGTTTTTCCTTTGTAAAAGGTATCTTATGTTAGGACATAAGATACCTTTTACAAAAAAAAGAGTACTGTTCCCAAACAAGCGATACACTTTGTAAGGAGTTCAGAATAGATTCTTGACCCCTGACAAAGTGTATGCCAAATCTCATAACGATCGGTCAAGTAGTTAAGGCGTGAAAGCGTAACAAATAAACTCGCATTTTCATTTATAATAATAATAGTTAGGCAAATAATAGAGATTGATAATTAGCACTGCGTACTTTTCAAAAACGTCTTCGTGATATGGGATACGGATAAAGCTAGTGCAATATTCCTAGTACTGAGTTCATTTTTCTTTTCGCAGTTGCATGTTTCAGAATTCTTGCAGTAGTATGGTAATTCAAACTACTACAGGAACAAAAATGGGTATCTGTGTCTGTGGCGGAGACAGATAAAAATTGTTGTCTGCTTTATTTCTAGGACTCCAAGCGTACTGTAGCTTTACCAGTCACCTATTTACCTACTGCAATTGTCGAGAGGACTATACGTAACAAACTGAGGACATTTTTTACAGATTTTTCAATACTAGCGGAAAAACTTAGCATACGTACTTTGTGTATTGTATATTGCTTAGTGACAAAAACATTAAAAGAATACTAGTGATAGATTTGTCGACCTCGATGGCGTAGTGGCTAGTGTAACGGACTGCTACGCCTGGGGTCGCGGGTTCGATTCCCGCACAAGTCAAACATTTGTGTGCATGAACATAGATGTTTGTCTTGGTCTGGGTGTTTCTATGTATAATATGTATGTATTTATAAAAAGGTATATATGTATGTTTATCCATTGTCTAGTACCCATAGTACAAGATCTGCTTAGTTTGGGCTAGATTGTGTAGGTATATGTGATAGAATATTATTATTATAGATATGATATGTTACTTATAGGTAATGAGTCGTTCAAGTCTAATATTACGTCATTATAACAGGCCGCATATTTTTGCTAAAAGACTAAAAATTTTTAAAAGAATATCTCTGTGCTTGGTAAAATAGTAGGGCTCACATAAAATTAATATAGTGTGTTGAAGCTAGAGATATTTTATTAATAAAGAAAAGATAAAGATTTTAAAGAAACTCCCGAAGTTTCTATTTAAAATTGATATGGACTAGTAAATTTAATTATCTATACTAATATTGTTTGTTTGTAAAGATTTAACTCAAAAATATTCAACCAATTTTAAAATTCTTTTACTATTAGAAAGCTATATTATCATCGAGTAATATAGGCTGTATTTTATTTTAAAAAAGTACTTATACTAACATCCGAACAACAACTGAATCTAACCTAACCTACTTTACCGGGCGAAGCCGCGGGCAAAAGCTGGTAATCAAAATATAAGTGATAAATGATAGTTCAGCTGTTTCAATATTTAGCACTATATAGTAAGAAGCAGGTGATGTTTGGTCAGATAGTTTTAGCGCGCACGTCCATTTATTTCGGTATAGTTGCTGTATCACTTTAATCTTTTTATGAGCTTTTCCAATTTTTATAGAGTCATTGCGATTTTAATTAAACTTTGCGGATTTTATTAAATTGTTTCAGTTTTAATTAAGTCGTTCGAATTTTGATTGATTTGTCCCAATTTTAATACAACCGTTCCAATTTTGATTCATTATTTAGGTACCTATTGAAATGCATTTAATAGTGCTTACAGTGTATTTGGACTATATTCTAATACTAAACTTTTTCCGCGGCTTTGCTTGCGTTAGTGTAGGTTTTATCTGCTCGGTTCGTATTGGTCGTATGGTGAAGTTATATAGCCTATAGCCTGCCATATCATATCTTACCCAACATTAAAATATTCTTTTAATTCTAATCAGTAGTTTCTGAGATTAGAGCGTTCAAACAAACAACCAATCTCTTCAGTTTTGTAATATTAGTATAGATTTTGCAATATTTTTATTACGCGTAAGGTTTTAAAGTGCCGTGAGTTTCATTAGACTTTTTCATAAATTGCTTTAGCCTGTGCTTGTGAAGCTGGCTGCTTAGATGCAGTAGATGGCACTCTTGTTATGATTATATGATATCATATTATATGATTATTTTAAAGTATATCCTAAGTATTTTAATAAGCAAAGTATTGTGCGCGTTATCCTGTGACTATAATCCGCAAACCACATTACTTGGTAATACGATTTATGACTGCACTGCCACTGCGTCAAGTGTTGTGAATTCGATACTTAGGATAAAAAATTGTGGATCAGATTAAAAAAAAAAATATTGTTTTTTAGAGTCTAGGTGTTTTGTATGTCCATTGTTTGAATTTTCTTAAAGCCCCCCGCGACACAAGCATTATTCCTAGAGCGGGAGTTGTCATTTAAAAGAAAAAGAAGAGAGGTACTTATAATGGGGGTTAAGGTATGGAGTTGCTGTTGTATAGTTATAGATACTTTGAATTGATATAAAACCTTCATGGTGTGAGATTTTCTAGTGAAACCTTTTTCATATGATACCTATAAGATTCTTCTTTTAAAAAATGTGCAACATTCGATTTTCGACTTTCAATTGTTTTTTTTAATCAGCTTAGACCGGAAAGATGGGGACGTACCTCTGAAATATACTATATACTTCCAAAATAAGCTTAAAACTGCCCAGTGTCAATAACTTACATTAACACAATTTTGGAACCTATATAGAGATTAAATCAGTGAACAATAGGAGTAGCGCAAATATTTCTTTATGCGTATTCCGTACAACCGTTGTGCCTTGTCTTTGGTAACTGGAAAATATGCTACCACTATTCTTCACTTCACTATTAATCTTTTCAGTAGCAGTGGCACACCGGCGGCAAGATACGTTAGATTTTAATTATATCTGGTACTCTAAGACTTGACTGATTAAGTACCGCAAGTAATTTACTATATAACAAAATTGATTAACCGTCTCTAGCCAGGTTGAAAACGAGGAAGCTGAGGTTAAGAATATTCTACACCTAATGAGATTGGACGAAGCATATATATGCTAGAGTCATTTAATAATCCTTACTAATGAGATTGGAAGAAGCATATATATGCTAGAGTCACTTAATAATCCTTACTAATGAGATTAGAAGAAGCATATATATGCTAGAGTCATTTAATAATCCTTACTAATGAGATTGGAAGAAGCATATATATGCTAGAGTTATTTAATAATCCTTACTAATATTATAAATTCGAAAGTAACTCTGTCTGTCTATCTGTTTGTCTGTTACATTTTCACGGCTAAACCACTCAACCGATTTAGATGAAATTTTGTACAGATATAGTTTAAAACCTGGGGAAGGACATAGGCTATTATTTATTGATGTAGGTACCACGCGGGCGGAGCCGCGCGCAAAAGCTAGTATATTATATTTCAGCCCTGTATTAAACTGTCCCACTACTGGACACGCGCGTCTTCTCAATGTGAGAAGGTTTAGGCCATAGTCTACCACGCTGTCCCGTCCCAGTGCGAGTTGGCAGACTTCACATATCTTTGAGAAAATGACGGAAAACTCACAGACATGCAGGCTTTCTCACGATGTTTTGTTTCACCGTTAACGAGAACGATAATTATCTATTTAATACGCATATAACTTCGAAAAGTCAGAGATGTGCGCATTGGGATCGAACTCGAGACCTCTGCGTGGCAGTCCAACGGTCTCCCACTAGGCTATCGCTGCTGTCATAGCAAGTGGAAATCCGTGATCCCTACTTACCCCGTTGAGAAACAGGCTTGTCTCTTAGTGTATATATATGTGTTAGGTAACTTGTAGTATAGGTAGTTCATCGTCTATTAAATGATAGCAATCACATTGATGCCGCGCGCCGTTAGTCACTACTCGCGGTTTCAGGGCTTTGGCAATATGTATCGTTGTCTGTTACCGGGCCAGACATTATATATATATATATTTAAATTAGTATATAGTATAATTTATATTTATCATGTATAATGACCCGATTATGGAGTAATTTGTGTGGTTATAAAGAGCCAAGTAATGTGTAAATTTTGCTTTTCCTTTATTACATATGTTAAACTCATTTTATGAGTTGGTTTACATTAGTAATTAATTATTTAATATTAATAACACATAATTATAGCTTAAATCACAGAAAAGAGTTTAAACTTTTTAAATATTAATTTTAACATATTGTAATTGATGACAGAATTATTTAAAATTTGCTTCAAGCACTTACATTAAATATACGACTAAAAAGAAAATATTCTATTCTACATTTTAAATAAGTTATAATCTCTTGGAAAATGTTACATATTCAATTATGGATTATAAGAAAACTAGATAAAAGCTATACCTACGTAGAGTATTAAACGAAAATTGTACATTAAAATCTTTTTATAATTTACTATACACTAAGCGCCTCCTGAATACCGACACAATACAAAGTTGATTCTTTATTACACATTCATATAATAAGTACCCTGCAGTATTAAATATGAAAACCTGTAACACAAAAGAGCGGAACTACCACGCGATAAATTATAAACGAGTAGCGCCATGAAACGTTATTATAGCAATCAACATCTCATAGGAAATTGCCTGCTAATTGGTCCTCCATCCACGAAGACCCATACACTTAATAATGTTGGCGATGTTAACTAAAATACACTTTAACCCCAATATTAAAACCATCAACAATAATGTATACCTCATTCAAATTCTTCAAAAACTACGCTACAAAAAACATATAATAAAAACGATAACTTAATAAAAAAAAGGTTGCTAAAAGAAAAATAAAAAAAGAAAGACAAAGGAGAAAGAATCTAATTACATTTAAATCGCGCGAATTCGCTAGAACAAAAGAGAATCGAAGATTTTTTTGCAGTTTCTCGGCTACAGTGAAATAAATGTGTCGCTTTAGATTACCGTGTCACTTAAAGCTCTATTAAAATATTACATTTGGTTACCTATTATATTATTTATACACCAATTACTACATAAAATGATAACATAAATAACTAAAAGTATAAAGAAACTAGTAAAATCTTACCTGGAAAAGTTCGTTGGCTTGATCGCAACGCACGGTAAGTCCAAACAAGTGCACTATATATCACTATAGCACAATCACGTTCCAGGACAATCACATCTGAATGAGAATGGAACTTGTGAGTTTTTGCCCCAGTTTGTTTATTGTAGTAGTCACAACCTCATGGGAAATTATCCAGGGCGAGTTCCCAACGCAGACAATCTCTCAACGTTTGTAATGGAAATAGAAACGAACACTAAAACATGTACCTAACATATGTACATAAAATACTTAATTTTCACTATTTATCCGTACATACGTAAATAAATTTGCTTGCCTAGGAATTAATCACAACTTACGGTAGTATTACAACCAGATTTTTTGTAAGTCTTTCCAGGACTGAATCAAACGCACTCCGTTTGTTTGCCTTTAATATATCACAACCATTTTTGCCCATCCGGAGATAGTCCAAAAGTTCACGGTGAGTCTCGGCTACATGGCTTCTGTATCCAAGTTTTAAACACTAAACTTATCTAAGCGTTATTCACAACACTGAAGAGGTAAACATTGATTACATCCAAAGATTTTCATGATGTTAACTTTTCGTGTCTCTCGTAAAAGTTTTAAATTCCATATCAATTCACTGTTACATCACAACCAGTGCACGGTCGTCGCGTACGAGCATGTCTACATATGGTTTATTTGATGGTATTTGGCACACTCAAGTTTGACAGTCTTCATGTTAAGCACGTGAAGTTTGACACTGTTACGCGACACGCGCCTTTTCCACTAGAAGTTCAAACCGTCCACTGAATACACGCCGGATCCAATTGTGCATTTATAAATAGTTATATGTATCCATGTCGGAGTGTTTCACTAATACGCGGTGCCTCCATAGTTCGGAGGACAGCGGTGAATGTCAGGTGATGTCGGAGCTGTCAGTGAAACTGTGTTTTCGGTTTTCCAATGCGACGTGTGTTCCTCGTACTGTTTGTCCTCCGTTACTAGAGGCACGCGTTCTACTGCAACTGCTGAAAGGCGAAACCTGTTGAAATAGGACGGGGGACTGTGTGCGAGAGAGACGACGCGAGTTCGCTCGACTTCGTACCGAGTTTCAGGCGCTTATTTTGCTTCGTGCACGTGTGTGCGTGGAAACTCGCATGCTTACGAGCAACGAATCGGTGTTAGTGAGTTGTGGAAAACTCTCTTTAGGACGCTTTCACAAGCGCAAGGATTTTCATGATTCCAAACAGCTTCTATCTATATTCTATTGAATATCGTGTAGTACCGATGTATCGGAACCAATCTAAGTATTAGATATGGGTAGTCTTAAGAATTTTGAAACTTGTTGGCATTTATTACGAACGTACGTTGCTAGAAGTTCAGTAAAGTGCTATATAAAAACTTTTAATTGATAGAAGAAACTTTTTGCGGTAAAGAATATACTTAGGTCATAATTATTACGTAATATTAAAAATAATATTAGTTGCGTATTATTATTTAAGATTTATGAATTTTATCGCTACCTAAAACTTTTATAAAGAAATGTTTAAATTTATTCTAATTTTTGACAATTGTAATTGAATACATTAATATAAACCGTTTCTAAGAAACGGAGGTGTCGTTGTAAGAATTAATCAATTTAAAGTGGCATCAAGTCCAATATAAACAAGGGGCCACACAGACGCGTGGCATAATCAAATAGCACGCAACTTTAGTAGGCTGTGTAGGTCGGGAGGCGAGATACGAGAGCGGCGACCGCCTCGGAGCGGGCGAGATAACAACACGCACCGTGGCTGCGCACGCAGCGCTCGATACACCCTCGCGCCTCCACACTCACACCCTGATCAAATCTATACCAAACTCGGCGACCGCCTCTGACAGCTCGCTCCAATGTAGCGATGTACCCTTCATTATATCGGGAATCAATTGACAAATGGGCACCGTGCGTTTGTGGTCGCGCACCAACACACGCTCGCCCTGCAACCGTCTGCACGACTACGTCATCGGCCCTTTGTTTATCTTTTTTAAAAGCCTACTAATGGAGAGACGACGTGCCCGAAAATCCTAAAGGACGGTCGCTTTGACGACCGTACCTAAGAATGTTTCGTCACAAATTAATTGAATGTCTTACCGTTTGAATCTCCTTGATGTAACAGTGAAACTCAAATACAACAAGTTTTGTACTTTTTGCGCTTGTATTTTTGTTATTGTCTTATTCGTTTCATATTTGCGAGTCTTTTGTAGAAGGGTTTTTGTATCTGACGGGGCTGAAAACTCAAATGAGTTTTTAAACTTGCCCAAAGCGATAAAACTCGTCGACAATGCTTTGGAAATTGTGAACAAAACAGAGATTTTAAATTCATGGCTTGAATTAATATCCTCGTAATTCTGCTCACTTACTTGTTTGTTCTATGCAGAAAAGTAAAACGCTAGTCACTTTTATAAAAGT
The DNA here is from genome assembly GCA_963564715.1 of Catocala sponsa. Lineage (NCBI taxonomy): Eukaryota > Metazoa > Arthropoda > Insecta > Lepidoptera > Erebidae > Catocala > Catocala sponsa. The sequence goes on along the minus strand of OY751345.1, from coordinate 8,091,628 downwards.
TTTAATTGCGTAACATTTCTGCATACATGATTCTTGTGTGCAGACATAATGAACTCTATCCTTAATCTATTAAGAATTCATTAATACGACATTTTAATCTCACAAAAAACCAATTGAGACATTATTCCGAAAATACAATTTACTTGTATAATCATTTATTGTTTCCAAAGCTCTCACAGTCATGCTCAATTATGAACAATAAGGAGCATGAAAGCAGTGCAGAGTCATGTTACGAGACAGGGGCAGGCTTCAAGGGCGCTATAAGGATTTCGGTGCGAGAAAAAAGGCTTTCAAAGTTATTAAATTTGACCTCTACGATACCTTGCTGCTTGTGTTTAGAAATATCAAGGGAGATTATAAAATTAGCATTTATAGTATCGGCACGCGTTGCTTTTGTGTTACGATGTAAGAGAGAGGTCGCGAATATGTTTTATAATTACCACTGCTAGAATTAATATGTTTTATGTCCCCGTGTAACAGGCAATATTACGTACAAACTATGTAACTGTATAACTTTCGATTCTTTTGTTATTTTGTGACGACGGATTTTGTTAATGTTTTATAAACCATGTTTTCATGGAAGTGATTGTATATATCTTATATGAGAATAAAATGTCTTTAAACCTATTCCTAGTGCAGGAGTTGTCTTTTTAAATACTAAATTATCTTTTAGTTTTTAGTAAGAGCTGCTAACTCTCTGGACAAGATTCATACCTACATAAACTTTTATTAAACAACGTTATAAGAAATTATTTGGCTATATATTTAAGGATGTTTAGCATTGTTGATGTGTAAAGATGTTATACTTGTATATTACTGAATTGTATTAGTCCGAGTGATTGATGTTTATTTTCTAATTATTGGCATTTCTATCTGCGCATTGAGTCAACTTTTAATAGTACGTTTCTGTATTTCAGTACATTGCTTACACTAGTGCTAAAAACTCTATCACATTAAAACAACACTGTGTCTCGAAACAACTATCTGAGGAGTACACAATGTTTGATCCCCTACCACGCTTTCTCATATCCCTTGACACATCTCGACACGTGTCATAGTACGTTATAACACCTCTAGTGGACACATCGATTAACAGCCTAATTAAAAATATATCGATGGCCAAACAGTGTCACCGTACAACGAGAACTACGAAAACTTATACTAAACTTAAATCTACCATGTTTTCATTTTCATTTCATGTTATCAGTTTCACTTTTTAATCGAGAATCGAAGCCTCGACCAAGTGCACTGAAAGTGACGGTCAGATTGATTTTTTATCCCATCCAATGGTATTATTATGGACACGAGGTTTTTCTTTTAAGATGACTGGTGCTTTAGTGATTCTCCGTCGTCGCCACCGGTTGCGGGGCACACATACATTGACAAGCATACAATTAATTGACACAGAGTAGACCGAGATTTAGAACAATTATTTCTGGACCATACAAATAATTGCCTTGTATGGGATTGGAACCTGCAGCACTCGAAGAATCGGCAGCGGTATGGCGACCGCTTGCCTACTACGACATCCATGCAGTCACATAACTAAAAAGATCTAAACCAATTGTTATAAACATCTACATATCTAGTAGCAAGTTTTTAATAACTGTAATTTTATTAAATTATTTATATTATAAACTTCGCCCCGTCTCACATCTGTTGCCAAGTTTTAAAACATCGATCAAGGATAACATTTAAGAGTGTTAATAGGCCTGTAAGTTTGGTATTTTAATTGATATTCTTATTAATGCGCTTGCTTATGTTCAACAGAATAAGGATAAAAGGCGCTTCTTTCTTCTTTTTTAACTTTTTTTTGGTATTGATTTGTTTAAATTGGTTGCCTCGCTTTGTTACTACGGCGAATGTTGTGAGTTCGATAGCCACACGGAAAAAACATTTGTGTGATCCATAGCTGTCAAGTCTGGGTGTTTTTTTTGTCCGTTGTTTAAATGTTTGTAAAGTTTACCGTGCCATAGGAATTATTTTTAATGAAAGAACAGAAAAAAAACTATCTATAAGTTCAAACATTAGCGTAAAATCAAAAAACGTATCAAATAATTATTATTCTTATCAATAATTTGGCTGTGTTCTTGAGATTTTGTATGTATACTTATGATACATAGATGCATAAATATAGTAAGTACCTACATTTTTATATAACGATTTGCATCACGAATCATTTATTTGTGAAAAAATCCAAGCAGATTTCCCTCCTTTTTGCACTACAAATGCCCAGTATTATAGTATCGTCGTGCACGTAAATTTAACCCATTCAATGCGGCAACAAATTTTGCTTTCACTAGCCAGAATCGGCTTATATTTAACGTAAACGCCGATCGGTGTCAGCCGCACTTGATGAGATAAAAAAAAACAAAATATCAAAAAACTACTCATATCAGGCATTTCATTAGTAAATTCCAAACAAATTTGTTGTTTTATTAATATAATATCTTTAAATTTGGGTAAAATATAAAACAACTATACATGACGCCGATCGGCGACCGCCGCATTGAATGGGTTAACCGCCCCAGCCAATGATTTGATCCCCGTACGGATAACAAATTGGTATGCATGCTCCCGTAGACATACCCGAGTCACTACAAAAGCGCAGCAGCCGCAACAGCGTCCTGAAGGTGGTGTGTAATTGGACTTCTACAGCAGCGAAGGTATTCTGTTGATACACGTGTTTGATCGGCTAGCAGTACACCCTTATGGCCAGTTTCACAACTATCAAGTAAACGTTATCCGAAAGATAAATCGCATGCTGTCTTACTCTTGTTAGTTAAAGAAGAGGGATGGCGAGACTTTTATATTATAGATAAACGCTATTTGAAGTGTATAGAATAGGTCCTTAGTGTTGCTTTAACGTTTTTTTGAGGAATACAGTTGTTATCGATATTTAGTGGTATAATAAAAGCTATTTAATAATGAAATTAAACTACTTTATACGGATTTTATTCAAGATCCGAGCATCACCGTGAAAATGGCTGCTGGGAGGCAACCAAAACCTCGAGGAAGTGTAAAATTAAATATGACTGCACGGATGGCGTAGTGGTTTAAGTGGTCGCCTCGCCACAGCCACCGCGCCGAGTGTTGTGGGTTCGATCCCCACACGGGACAAAGCTTTGTGTTCCACAAATGGTTGTGCCGAGACTGAGTGTCCTTTTTTCCGTTGTTTGAATTTTTTTAAAGTACCTCGGGACGCAGGAATTATTCCTAGTGCGGTTGTCTTTTAAAAAGAAAAAGAAAATTAGCTTTGATAAATTAAATAGCTTAAATATTAAAAAAGTGTAACAATAGTAGTGTATTTGTTTCAAAATGATGTAGTAAAAGTGTTTTAAAATAAACAATGACATAAAACCCGTATTAAGTAATAATAATTTCAATGTATAACATTCGCGTAAACATAACGCAATATTATAATAATATCAGCCCTATATTAAACTGTCTAAATGGACATCCGTAGTCTCGGCGTAGGTAGAGACTACGGATTCGGTTCGGTTTCTCAGAGGGGTAACAGGCGTGAATCTATGTATGTATGTATTAAACTGTCTCACTGCTGGGCACAGGCCTCTTCTCAGTATAAGAAGGGTTATTCCATAGTCCACCACGCTGACCTAGTATGGGTTGGCAGACTTCACATATCTTTGAGAACATTATTGAGAACTCTTAGACATGCAGGTTTCCTCACGATGATTCCTTAACCGTTAATAAAGGAGATATTATAAAGCCATTATGTGTTACCAGATAAGTATAAAAATTTGACTGCGCGTATATCGTAGTGGTTAAAGTGCTCGCCTAGATACTGCCACCGCGCCTACTGTTGGCAGTTCTATCGGAGTGTAAGCTATTGTGTAATTGGACATCTACAGCGGTAAAGGTATTCTGTGTGCACACGTGTACGATCGGCTAGCCAGATGCCTATAGTTGCTTTATCTTCCTTTGAGTTATAACTACAGCTGTTATTATTATTTCGTGGTATAATAAAAGCAATTTAATGTGGCTAGGTATTAAAATTCGACTGCATGAATAGCGTAGGGGCTTAAGTGGTCGACTTACTGCCGCCACGCCTAGTGTTGTGAGTTCGATTCCAATATGGAAAAAATGTGTTTGCGAGTCTAGGTGCTCTTTATTTGTATGTTTGTAAAGTCCACCGTGATACATTTTGTTGCGCCAGCACACAAAGAGACCTACACTTTAGGAACTACGTACTTTTAAAAAGCCCTACGCCTCCTCTCCCCTCCCCCTTGAGGGGAGACGGATACGACATAGAGACGCGCGTGGGAACACGCACGCCGCCTTTCGGACCTAGTACTGATCGGGTGGCGGGCAGGCGCACGAAGCCCACCACCCCCAGGTCAAACCTCAGGATGGCTGGAGGTCATCTCGCGCCCTCCGGCACCTGGTTCTGCGGTTGGGGAGAGGGTTTAAGCATTCCCTCTCCCGCTCCACTGCCTCCTTGATGAAATTACTTCCTCACAGAAGGAGGCGACGGCGTTCCACGACCTCTCACTCCGGACCATAGACTGAACCACGGCCGGAAGTGAGAGGGCAACCATACCGACTACCGCGATCAACTCACGGTACTGTGATGCCCTGGCGGGGCAGTCCGCCAAAGTGTACAGCGCCGTGTCCTCAACAATGTCGCGGCAGTCGCGACAGTCGTCGCAGGGGTGACAACTGGGCGTCTCTGGTCGGCCTATGTGACACAGGAACTGGCTAAAGCAACCGTGGCCAGTCATTACCTATGCCAGCCGGAAGGTGAGGGCGCCATGCTGCCTCTTCAGCCAATCCTCAAAAACGCCACGATATCTGTTATGTGACCTTACTTTAACTTGAAAATGGAATGGAATGAATCTTAAAGTACTTAAACATATAGCTACCGGTTTCCACTAGCGTTCCCAGTTTCTTTATGAGAATCATATAGCGAAGATACAGTTGCTTTTGTAATAAATAAAAGTATTAACTGCATTACACACGACGGCGACGCAGGTAATTTGATAATTTATGTGTGCGAATTGCAACATCGTGCAATTTAATCCACTTTATTAATGACAGATCTTGTTCCAAATAGTATTTTGACATCAAATGTAATAAAATTCTATTTACTCTGATAGGTATAATGAGCGTAATTTATCGCATATTCCAGAATAGTATATAAATAAAATGTGGAAACTAAATTATGACTTAAATAAAAACTAACACTAAAAGCCTAAAGATAAGCTACTAACTATATATATGTAGTTCTTCTGTACGTGTGTATATTACTGATCTCCTAAACGGCTAAACTGATTTTTACGAATTTTGTGGTAACACTGCGATCGATTCGTCCAGTCAGGACAACGTTTGTTGGATTCGCTAGTATGCTATTATATTTTTAAGTATATACGCAACGCCTGAACATGAAAAACCAACTGCATACTTTAAAAACAGTTAATCAACGGATATATAAACCTTACAACGATATATGGATCACATTTTTTGTACCAGTACGGGGCTCAACAAGTCTTTAAAAATGCTATTAACTTGCAGGATTTCGGTTGGGTCTGCGTTGATTCATAAATACGGATCATGATAATTATATACAGAAGGCATACCATTTATTACCTGTTTAATTAATTGAATAACATAATTTTACATTGTAACAACACTTAATAGACAAAAAAATGCGCACTAGGAGTAAATGCTGTGTCGGGGGTCTTTGCAAACATTAAAACAATGGACAAAAAGAACATCAAGATTCGGCACAGCCATTTGTGAATCACATAAATTGTTGTCCCGCGCGGGATTCGAACCCACGACACTCGGACGTCGTGGCTTTGGTGAGGCGACCACTTAAATGATTAATTATCGTTATCTATTATACTATATCTACTCATTTATGAATACTGAGTTATTAGGTACTTCGTTCTAAAGGAGACATCTCAACTAAATTATTATAACGAGTTAGAACGCATGCTCTTGTAACTCACTTAGTTTGAACCAGGCTATTACAGCAACTACAATTTTGAGTGCAATTCTCATTTAGTTGTAGCGTAAATAATAAGTTTATTTTTATTTAATAAGTTTGTTTGGTTAATAAAAAAAGATAAGAGTACACAAAATTAGATGTGACACTGAATCCCGCACTAGGATACCCTGTGTTGCGGAATCCAGTCTCTTTCGTCTGATATTCTTACAGTAATTGCATTAAATATAAACAGTTATTATATTGATGCTACTTATAAAAATATATTATGCTACTTAATAATAACTATATATTAAGACTATATAATATTCTTATGTGTATATATAATATTAGGTATGTTTTCTATATGCTAGTGCGTGTTTGTAAGTGTATTTGTGTTTGTGAGTGTGTATGTGTGTGGATGAATATTTGTGTCTGAGGGTGTGTATAAGTGTAGGTGTGTTGGTTTGGGTGAGAGCTTGAGGTTATGTGAGTGTGTATAATAAAGAGCGCTTGTTATTGTTTCAATATTGAGTAATAAAGTTTTCTGTCTCATAGTAACTTTTACTCAATAGCCAGTCATACACATGTTTTTAGAAACAGATTTCGTCATTAAGATAATGTTTAAATGTTTATTTAGTTTATCATACAGTGTTGGTCCCATATAACTAAAAGATTTATTACCAAATTTTAATTTGCACCGAATTTTGTTCCATTTTGGTCTTCTACGCGTACGCTCGTCGATCACGGTAGTGCTAATTGCATTTTTATGGAACTTAAGAATAACTGAGATAATATAAAGTTGGCGAACCGTTAGCACTTTAGTCTCGCGGTATAGTAGATTTGTTGGATGTCGAATTCCTAGCTTATGTGAGACTTTTAATATTGCTCTCTTTATATACATGTTACAAAGCGGCGGTAACCGAATGGATAAGGCATTGGACTTGCGATCGAAAGGTCGCGGGTTCAAACCCCACCCATTGCACTACTGACGTAAACCCACTCCTTACACAAGCATTCTAGCTTAGCTGGAGGGGTTAACAAGAATACTAGTACTTTGAAATCCAAATTGCAAGAAATCTTTATTAAAAAACACTAAAAATTGCGCTCAAATGTGTCGTTGCAATAATCGCTGAATTCAACTTGAGCATGCACTCTGACGCGAGTTACAAACTATGGAACAGAAAATACGAACAAAGATGAGATGTCTTCTCTACATACATACGTAGATTCACGCCTGTTTTCCAGAGGGGTAGACAGAGACTACGGAATTCCATTTGCTACGATTGTCTACATAGTGCATATTAACTAAATGCTTATGAAGACAAAAATGCTGATACATTTTAGTATAATGCATCCTTTAACTACTCGACCGATCAATACGAAATTTTGCATACACGTTGCCAGGGGAACAGGACATAGGGTACGTTTTTCATCCAGAAAAAAGTACTGCTACTAATACCTAACCTATATTTACACGAGGGTAGCCGCGGGCAATCTACTATATTAATACGTGAAGAGAAAACTTGGTAATTTTTTTTGAGCATATTACTCGCAAAAAGGAGTGGTAGATTGGGCATAGCTAAAGTTCATGTGACCTAACCCTACCCACACTAAAACTTTGTAACCTTTTTTGAGTATATTACTTGCACAAAGGAGTGCTAGATTGGGCATAGCTAAAGTTCATGTGACCTAACCCTACCCACACTAAAACTTTGTAACCTTTTTTGAGCACATTGCTCGCACAGAGAACTGGTGGATTGGGCTTAACTAAAGTGCATATGACCTAGCCCTACCCACACTAAAAAGATTTAGGCCATGCTCGTACCCAGCAGTGGAACAGCCCCAATATTTAAAAGTTCATACGAGAAAAAAGTAAAAGGTAATATTTATAAAAATATAGGTTATTGTATTCCGATCGAATTTCGATCACGGGGCAATCACTAGTATTTTTTAATCCGCAGCAAACCGATCAGGATTTTTTCGAATGTAGGTCAAAGCTTCTAAAGGGCCGAAGTTGAATAGATGAGTGCTGTATAAACAAGTTGATCTAAATTCTACATGCTTCGGATATCGTACCCAACAGTTGGATTGATTTACCTTCAAAGATAGGTAGGTAGGATAGTATTCTCGACCTAAATAACGCTATTTCACCGAATTCGGTCAACACGTCATGACTGTCGAACTTTAACAACAATTTGTAATAGAAATAGATTGTTCTCGTTCTTATTTGACAAACGATAGTTTACTATACGAATGAGAAACTATCGAAGGGAACAAGTCGAAATCACGCCATTCCAAAATGTAATTCCTAAGTAATATTATAAATGCGAATGTGAGTTTGTTTGTTACGCTTTCAAGCTTTAACTACTTGACCGATAAGCATGGAATTTCACATACACATTGCCGGGGAACTAGAAAAGGACATAAGGTATCTTTTGTCCAGAAAAAATTAGTGTTTGTATTTAAACCTAACCTACATTTACGCGAGAGAAGCTTCGGGCAAATCTAGTCTTTTATAAATTTTGAATTATGCGTTTGAGTTATATTAATTATACTTATTCTGTTATTTAAGTGTTCACTTGTGACAGCGAGCATTTACCTATTATGTTTGATTCACGGCAATCAATATGTAACGTAAATATAATTTTTCTTTATTGTTATCACCAAGAAAAATAATTGTATCACAGCAATATTTATAAGCGTTCAAGTATCGGATTCAAAATACTACCCAACCCGAAACAATGACTCACATTCAATAGACAGATGTAAATCTTACAGACTTTGTCTGCCGTATGTGTATAAACCCTAACCATTTGACAAATTTGCGGTGACTATTAAGCCAGTGCGCCAGTCTACAGTCAGAAACTTACCTAGATTAGCTTCACAAAAAAAGAAAATGTTATAAAACCTACGCATGAACATAGCCGTGACAGTAAAAAAGAAATAAATAGCTTTTCTAAACGTTCAATATAAAAAAGGTATTGTGATTCTATATTTAAAAAACAATGTAAGGTAACGCAGACCGCGACCATAAAAAATAGCTAATGAGAACGATTAATCGTATATGCAAATAAAATAGCCTGTTAAAATGTTGTCACCCTGCCAACGTGGCAGTAACTCAGTCGCTTCGGATTCACCAAAATAATTACTATGTCGCATTCCTACTGCTATTGTTAGTGACGCATTATTTCTAAATTGTAATGTTGTATTTATGTTAATCCTCCAATTAGTTCGATCTCTGCTACAAGAGCCAGGATTAAACATAGATTTGTAACGTCTAGCGTTCCTAATTAGAATGCTATCAACACAACGTTATGCTTAAAATCGTAACCGTTAATTAGCGTTTTATTTCACAGTTATTACGTTTTAGTCGTTTGTTGCTAAACGATTATTGTGATATTAACTTACTGTTAAAACGCTTTGTTAGGTAGCATAATTGTAATTAGGGGATATCTCAGGGTAATGAGCGTTATCTAGTTTTGTTAACGTAATTGCTAATTGATATAACATAATATACATTTAATGAGTGGTTTACGAACTGTTTGTTTAATAATAATAAATATTGTTTATTTCTCTTAAAAAAAGGTGTACCTATATTAAGTATATTTATGGTGTTTATAAAGCTTTATTTAACTTAATAGAAAATAATAGACATAGTTCAGTAGGTACAGCGATTATTACCTTAAATCTAAATGTACGTACAAGAAAATGATGTGCAAGTAAAAGAAAACACCAGTCGTATTTTCTTACGAATCTACAAGTCATTTTAAATTAACTAACCTAATGAAGTTTGATTGACAATCAATCACCCCATCCCGCTCCTTCTCCTTCTCCTTCCCACTTCCTTTCCTAAAAGGTCGGCAACGCGCTAGTGATGCCTCTGGTGTTGCAGGCGTCCATAGGCTACGGTGACCACTTACCATCAGGTGGCCGTAAGCTTGTTTGCCACTTTAGTTGTATAAAAAAAAAATTCAACAACTACGATCATTTCTACCTAGTCTTAATAGCCTCAATCTAGGCATAATATCTCTGAAGATAACTATATGGTGTTGTAGTTTATATGGCATCTTCGCCACTGTCAGTGCGTTTTGTTTCGTGGGTCCGACCTCCACGTTATTCCGAATTTGGTGTACTTTGTGTCCAGTGTGTTTTATGTTTTGAAATCAATTGATTCCCAGTGTAAGAGTTGTCTGTCAAATTAAAGATCTAATTTTTATGCAAGCAGTAAATCATACTTAAAACTCAATATTAGAAATACGAACCCTGTTTGTTACGTTTTCGATATTTAGCTGCTGAACTTATGTCAACTAAAGTTAAGCATTAGTCCTAGGGATAACATTTGTCGGCCTCGATGGCTTAGTGGTTAGTGTAACCAACTGCCACGCCTGAGGTCGCGGGTTCGATTCCCGCGCAAGTCAAACATTTGTGTGCATGAACATGGATGTTTGTCTTGGTCTGAGTGTTTCTATATATAATGTGTAAGTATGTATTTACAAACAAAAAGCACATATGTATGTTTATCCATTGTCTAGTACCCATAGTACAAGCTCTGCTTAGTTTGGACTAGATGGTGTTGTGTGTATGTGGTAGAATATTATTAGATATATTATTATTATAGGTATGTACGATTTAAGTATATTTTAAAACTGACGGGCGCATTAAATTTTCAAATACTTTAAAATACAATTACAAAAACGCAAACACAAACAGAATACCCAAACTATTGTGAAACAAAAAAGTATTTTCTGTCACAAATGTATTTGTCTATTTCCGACAAAATGTTTTCCTCAAACATTCGGCGAACACGCCGATACGATGATAGGCTCCTATCAAATACGTCGGCGTTTGTCCAGTTTTAACTCAAAGGCGACTAAACATAGCGACCACCAACGTATACACCAAGAGATAGTTTATAGAGCGCATTCCGCTCGTGTTCTGCACTTTGTTTCATCTCGACACATACATCAAGTGTTTCCGGAGATGTGTGTGAAAAATTGCACCGAGAAACGCAGAGGTAGCGGACTATGACGTCATTGTTCGCGTCGTTAATGCGAGAAAGCTATTTGCGGAGCGCATTAGATGTTTTTTGTTGCAAGTGTTGGTCGTGGGGAAGCTTAATGCGTTTACAATAAAATGTTTTTTCGGTCATTTTTGTTGCAACAGATCAGAGCGATCAATTAGGTACAGCTTAGTATTTTCAACATTCTGTTTACCATTGATCTTTTAAAGGTAAGAGGTCGTTTACAAATCCTTTGTCAAACTGTATGTAATATTGTCTTACGTTAACGCGAATGTTATACATTGAAATTAAACAACTTTATACGGATTTTACACTTAAGAACATTGAAACAACCACCCATCTTAGTCTCCTCGTGAACGGGGAAAGTGTAAAATTTAATCTAAATCTAAATATTTTTATAATTTAAATAGCATAGAAGTAAACAGTAACTAGTAAAAGTGTTTAACAATTAGTAGTTTAAAGTTTCAAAATATGTAATAAAAGTGTTTTATAAAATTAAACAACGCGATAATATCCGTATAAAATTGTTTAATTTCAATGTATGTAATGTGTAAAGCTATAGGATATAATGAAACGAAATGAGAAGCGCCTATGTTGCAATTACGAAATGCATACATCACTAGAATCAAAGCGCCGCGCCACCTGTTCGAATCAATCATCGCACGGGACAGTCTGTATGATGCATAGATAGTTGTTCCAATCCAACGTAAGTCATGATGTTCATTTTCCTCCTGCACTAGGAGTTCATAAAAAATAAACCGAGGCATATTTTTATACAGCAGTAAATTTTTAGTACAAAACTGCCTCAGTGACCCAGTGAGTAACAGAGGCTATTATGTACTCGTTAGTGCGACTGGTTTGGTGCCCGTGTTGTGAAAAGTTTTATTGGGTTTTCAAGAAAACCTCAGCATTAGCCCTAAGACAGTCTGGAACTTTGCTCATTGGACGGCAATATGTTTGCCCTTATTGCGTGAGATGTAAACATAAATGACGAAATATATCTGTAATAGTGCTTATCTATTCGCAGACCTATCAATTTGGATATATTAGTATATAACGACGAGGGTTGTACAAAATAATTTTAATTACTGCAGCGATATATTGGCAAATATACTATCCCAATCCTAATTTATATTATAAATACGAATGTGAGTTTGTTTGTTACACTTTCACGCTTTAACTACTCGACGGATCATCATAAAATTACGCATACACGTTGTCAGCGATACGGAAAAGGACATAGACTACCTTTCATCCAGGAACAAAGTACTGTTGCTAATCTCTAATTACGAGAGCAAAGCTACGGACAAAATCCAGTCAACAATATACGTGAAACGAATTAATAATAATAATAATATTTATTTATTTTCACCCAGTTGACAAAAATAAGTATACACTGTTTTGATGACATAGCAGTGGAAGACTGGTTATCCATCACTCAGGTTAGGTCACAACCTGGGTGATGGATAACCAGGCCCATTTCAAATTTACATTGATAATGCAAAATTTACAGTTACAGGGAATGAAAATAAAGTAAACAATTGATACACAAATAAAAGACGAATATTACTCGACATACTGAACTAAAGCCCGTTTACTGAAAGGTTAGCTGATAGCCGTAGTACGTACGCCAAATTTTACGTCGTTACTAATCCAATAACTCCCAGAGGCGTACTCCGCCCGCAACTTGTGAGCTAACACCCTTTATGAATTCCTTTACGATACTACGTGTACTTATTGTGCGGGAACTTGCGCCATTCTAGTGCGCACACCATTTAATGCGGTTTAACTAATAGCCTATTTTAAAGTTGCCAAAATTTTGAATGTTATTGTAACGACTGTTTTGCGGGTCCCGCGGCGTAAACATAAGAGCAAGCGTGACTAATATTCTATCGCGATTCAGGTACAATACATGTAATGTCCTCCAGATCGAATTTCAGTCACGGCGGTTAATCTTAACGGAGACTGGCCATCTGCGCAGGAGATATTATAGTGCACAAGCGTATGCGTAGTTTACGCACACGCTTGTGCACTATAATATAGTGCAAGTGCACTCTCTGTTCCCTCACTCTCATGATTCGATGGGATGGTAATCCGTCACGACCGGAGAGAGATCAGGCGTAGGACCAACGGCTTTACGTACTTTCTGAGGCGTGCCTTCTTTCTTTTCTTACACCGCCAACTTCCTAACTCCGGGCTTCTATTGAGATTTCTTAACAGAAAACCCAATAACGTTTTGTTAGCCCGACCCGGGATTTGAACCCGTAACCTCATGCACAGCAGTCGCATTCACTACCGTTGCGCCACGGAGTATATAGCGCCACGGAGTATGTAGTACCTACTAGTAAACCAATTCTTCTAACAAAATACGTATGTTCAAAATAAAGTTGCAATCTAGTCTAATAAAGGTCAAATGTGAACTGGAATGCAATTTATTAGACACATTTACGTCTTTTTTAAAAATTTTGGAAATATATAATTTGTGATGACTCTGAGACCAGATCGAAACACTATTTTGAACAGTTTTATAACGAGATTGGACGTTGGAGTATAGGTGACATATTACGATAGTCATATACATATGCGTCGAAATGTTGGTATTTCTTTTTTATTCGATTAAGGTGGCAAACAAGCATACGGCCCACCTGATGGTAAGTGGTCACCGTAGCCTATGGACGCCTGCAACACCAGAGGCATCACTTGCGCGTTGCCGACCCTTTAGGAAAGGAAGTGGGCAGGAGGAGGAGCGGGAAGGGGGGAAAGAGGGTTATTGGGCCTCCGGCACTCTCACTTACCGAACGAAACGCAACAGTAGGCATACTGCTATTTCACGTATGGTATTATATACCTCTGTCTAACTCTTTACGAATACGTAAGCATGATGTAGCATTACGCTTATTTTTGTAAATCTTATTTATCGCAAAAATAATATTATATAATATCAGCCCTGTATTAAATTGTCCCACTGCTGGGCACGGGATTCTTCTCAGTATGAGTAGGGTTACACCATAGTCTACCACGCTGGCCCAGTGCGGGTTGGCAGACTTCACATATCTTCGAGAACACTATGGAAAACTCTCAGACATGCAGGCTTCCTCACGTTGTTATCCTTCACCGTTGAAGCAAGCGATAATTAACTATTTAATACGCATATAACTTCGAAAAGTCAGAGATGCGCGCCATGGGCTCGAACTCGAGACCTATGCGTGGAAGATCAACGATTTCCCACTTGGCTATCGCTGCCTTTTAAGATAATATTAGAGAAAATAAAAAATATATAACGCAATCTCACACCAGTAAAAAATCATTGGCATTTCAACAGCCATAAATACTTCAATTAAAACGCTATTAAATTAAAAAAGAAAACAAACAGTTCACAGTAGAAAAGAAAATTAAATACGAAACATTTAAGACAATAGTTTTAGAGGCGTCGTTTCTAGGAAACGAGGTCAGTGTCGTGAAAGAAATAGAAATATCCACCAGTATGTCTGTATTGAACGTTACCCTTTTCATCTCCAGTTGTGCAGAACTAAAACGTCACACAACTCACGACCGGTTTTACTACAAAGGCTTATATTTTATTGATAAAAACATATCCATTTATAATGTATGGTAACATCTTAAAGGAAAATAACATGTTTGGAAGGGAAACTAGAAAACTTGTTTGGAGGGAAACCATGAAGATTGATTTTTATGTGACGTAAGATTATGTGTAGTATCTCCTCGGTTGGGTGGGCAGAGATGTATGACACGCTCGTTTTGTTGGTTATATTTAGATGATACTAGCTATGCCGTGACTTCGTACGCATGACTAAAGAATCGTTCGTAGCAGTAACATTTTTACAAGTAGGTGAGTATTATTTTCTTATATCTATTGTCAAGACTAATATGCCTGAACCGATCTTAATTCGTTTACCTAGTACACAGTAGTAGTAAAAGGTCAGTTCTTATCTTTTATTAAATGTTTAATTGCCTGCCTTAATCAGACCTTGTCTTTCCGTCATTATATATTATTGAAGTAGCTATTTTTGTTAAAAATAATCCGCATCTGTTTCCTCGTCTATCTGACAAAGTTGCACGAAGTCGACGAGATAATACCAGACTCTGTATACACCCTGCAAAAACATCGATGCTGCATAATAGTGTAGTATGCATGGCACCAATCATCTTTAATAAAATACCTACCTATTATAAACATTTAAATATTAATGTATTTAAGTCACAATTTAAAGCAATGTTGGCAGAAAAATGTTATTACCATATTAATGAATTTTTAAATAATAATTTTTAATTTAATTTTATTGTGAATCTTATTATTTTAATGTAATAAATTATTAATTTTATGACATATCTATTAATAAATATCATTTTAATATTGTAATTAACATTTTGATATATTTTAATTAATAATAATAATAATAATATTCTACCACATACACACAACACCATCTAGCCCAAACTAAGCAGAGCTTGTACTATGGGTACTAGACAATGGATAAACATACATATATACTTTTTTTTTTTTGTAAATACATACATATTATACATAGAAACACAACAACAACAATTGTTAATATTATTTGTATTTGTATGCCTATATCGGCAAAACATGTAGATCTAAATTGTCCATAACATCTCGGAATATGCATGTTTTGTTATATTGTACACACATGTTTTCACAAATAAATATATCTTATCTTATCTTATCTTATCTTACAATGTTATAATATCATTATTTGTTATACACCAATAACCTAAATACTTAGCATATTTCGTGTTCCTAACATTAAAACGAAGAACGTTCATAATTATATACTTTCCAGTACCTTTTAATAAAGCCGTTTCTGAGCTGTCGCTTTAAGAAACCTACGAGCAATATCAGCATCATGAATTATAGAGTAGTATTACGCTTATAAATGTATATGTTTAGATAATGATGTAAAGTGGAGATGGAGTCCGTCATCATCTACCGAAGATAGATCCGACGGCCAATATAGATATTCTGACAAACAAACCACGTATTTAAATGCCAATCGGACTTGAGACAATACGTAACCACGCTGACGTCACACATACGTTTACGTCGCATCAGTAGGCCAACGTAAAATAGTTGGCATATCTTTAAATAGGTATGTACTATAAAAATTATTATCTGTACGCTTTAATAATATTTTCTGTACGCTCGTCTATCTGAAACGCTTATAGCTTGAGAATCACACATAATTTTCTAGTCATTTTTGTAAACCTTTGCGTTCAGTGCATCATAGGTACCTAATATCAGAAGATAAATCGTGAGATCGTTAATAAGTACTTAGTCCACGCTAACAGACCCGGAGTCATCCTATTATTTACATATAAACATGACTATGTACAATGTACATTCATCAGATTGTCTTTCTTTCATTTAAAATCCCTTTTCCCGCATTAAACTTTGTGTCGTGGGATACTTCACAAATATACTAATAACGTTCAGAATATATACCTGGACCTTTTGTTTGTTTTATAATATGTTATATAATTGATTCGAATGAATAGCTCATTGCACGAAGACAGCGGCACGGCAACCAATTGCCCGCTGCGCTTTTCGTGTAGTTTTGATTGTGATAACGCTAGCGTGGAGTCGTGTGGAATAAGAAAAAAAATCCATTACAACGTACATATGCCTCATTATAGATCAATTATATAAAACTATAATAATTATATGTTTTAAAATCCGAAGAACAAATTTATTCATTTTTAATTTCTAAATATATGTTTTTTAATAATATTCAGATAATAAGTAAACTACCGAATGAATATAATTCACATGCGTTGGTCTAAATATAATTAATTACTAAGATCTTATATTATGACATTTATATGATATTATAATTGTAATAGAAAATATAACCGTGACAAATGCGAGATACATGTGTATACAAATGATACTTACTTATCGTGTCGATGGCAACACATTTTATATAATTTTCGACCAGTTTTCGGCAACGCGGATTGCATTTGGTTTAGCCTGGTACAGGTCATCCAGTGTGCACGATTCTGGGCTCATGGGGCACAACAACAAGAGAGGAGCCGCCCCGAGCGACGTAGAAAAGTGATCAAGAGTCCCAACGTCCGGCGTACCCTAGACACCTAGCACTCGGTAACGCAGAGTCTAGGTGACTAATCCTCTCACCACGATGAATCAACACAACCACACTCAACGGCGCCTATCAACTCCACCTCAGGTGCCACAAAAAAATAAACGCCTCTTTTTACAGCCAACTCTACGCATACAAATGATGAAATTAATATTATTGTTCGAATATAAGATTATCTCAATCTGAGGTAAAACATATAGAATTACAAACTATTACAAACTTAACATAAATTTGTGTCATTAAAGACCTTTTATACATGTATATAAAGCTACCTACTACTTGTATTTATCAAAAATCTATTCAGATTCTCCTGATAACGGGCCATATATACATATACACGGCATGTTACCAGAAGAAGGGATAGGCAGTAACTACGTATTACCACTTTCTACGAACCTGGTCACCATAATACAATATTCGATAACGGGTCTTCTTAATCACGTTGGTAAATATTTAAAGGTATAAATACCTGTTTCTATTCCGACGTTTCGACCGATTTGTATCAGTCATGGTGACGGGTAAGCTCAGCGGCGCCGGCGCCTTCGTGGAGTTTCGGCAACTACACTCACTAGGTAATTCTTATGAACAATTGCACTGTCGGTACTTCGGAACTGATTGTTCATAAGAATGCACAGCACTGACGACTTCTGCACACTGACGAACTGAGTCACTACATTAGTCATCAGCAAATCTTGCCGATGACTATTTTCCAAGAATTAAACACTTGATTTCAATCCCACTCTTTAAAATTGCGCTGAGTTTTAGGTTCAACTGCTTCAAGCACTAATACTATAGTGACATTTGGTTGATACGACTTTTGGTTGTTCAACGAACGTGTTTAGCTACCGACTGTCCAATCCGTATCAGATTCTACGCATTTCATGCACTTCATCCGCTTCAACAGTGGAATATAAACAAAATGATCGATTTGATAACAACATTTTATGCAGATAATTTTTGTTTAGTAAAACAGCTAGGTACTGAAAATAGTGAAATGTATTGTCTAAGGTTTGTAATTCTAATCCTATTCCTTAAATCCGAATGTGAGATTGATTATTTGTTTGTTTGTTACACATTCACGCCTTAACTACTCGACAGCATCAACATGAAATTTCGCATACATGTTGTCAAGGGAACAAAACAGGACATAGGGTACCTTTCATCCATAACAAGTACTGTTTCTAACATAGCCTAACCTACATTACGCGAGCGAAACCGCGGGCAAAACATAGTTAAAGTTAAAATACCTTGATGTGAATCTGGCACAGAAATAAAACCCACAACGTAAATTGCAACCTGAACAATTCACAGTAACATGCAGGACGCGAGTATAATATCAAAGACACACAAAAAGTCACGACGAACGGATAGTTTCTTATTAAAGTTGTGTAATTTGTGTCCAGAAAACAGAGTTGTTCCATTTGTTCCGTACCTGCTTAATGAACCGTTTATACTTAGTTCGCTAATGGTTATTGGATCACCCAATCATGGGAGTTGAAACACCATCTAAAACACACTTCCTTTTACCAACTTTTGTTGAACTCCATTCATTGAAATGCAATAAAATGCGTAGTTAATTTTTAGAGCACTAAATTTCTAGTTTTTGTTACAAATAAGACTTTATTTATTTACTAGTTGCTACTCACTACAACGCCTGAATTTTTGATAAGTACCCTATCTTTCTCCTTAGAATGTCAGCGCAGGTTTCGCATTTTAGCCGTGTAAAAATAAAAACGAATTCGTTTTGGATATAAAAAAAAGCATTGCTTTAATTAGAAAAGTATGTTCTGTCCACGGATTCGCTTGCATCAATCCCATGGTAAAGCATTCTAGGATATAGAGTATGTTGTATTTATTCAGGACATGTACCTATCTCTTCAAGTTTCAATCACATGCTTTTAATGTTTTGCACGTAATTGAGTAATAAACACCCTCACAAAATTTTACGTTTTTATGATTAGTAGGTTATGCCTTTGTTTTGCTTCATTATGTTTTGTTACTAGGACATTGCCTACATCCATAAAATCACTTTGTTATTAAAGGTTGTCTAGAGAACTTCAGTAAAGTAGTGCTTAAACCAAAACAATCACGTCTCGTACAGTAGGCGAGCGCCTGCAGTTTCGAATAGATAGGATTGCTACTTAGCGTTGTTAAATTGGGAACATGTATGTATATAATGCATTATATGTACATCATATACATATGAAATTATCAACCCTTTCATTTCGTAGTATACTGCTATAGAATTTTTAATGATAGTTAAACCGCATGCGTCCTGATGCACCGGTCTGCTCTTACAAAGATTTTTTTTCATAGATTAATTAAATGAGAATAGACATGTGAAGACAATATCTTAATTTTGCTGATTCTGTTTTGGTATGCCTGCAGCTCAAGATAAGCCCTTTAAAAATTGTCTGTGGACGCAATGAGGACTCTGCAATCAATTAAAATATTTTTGGTTTAACGGTAGCGTTTTGCTCTCTAAATACCTAGCAGGAGACAAAAGTTTAAACCTCCACCCCTTGTGATCTGTATTCTAAAAATAGCCTCCATAATGCGAGCGTAATACTCCCCACCCTTTGGGTAAATAACAACTTGAAGTTATATAAGTTATTTTTCCATTATAACTTATGTATAGTTGATTATACCCGCAGGACAACAGGTCATAATAAAACGACATAATTTCATCGTGCAATGTTTACAACATGTTCGCTCGTTATAGACAGCTATTAATTATCGTGCATAATTTGTAGAACACGCGTTCCTGAGTGCATACACAAGCTCAAGGTGCGAATGTTGTCATGAGCGCGGCGATTTTATTAAAGACTGGCTTTTGCTCGCGTAAAAGTATGTTACAGTTACTCGACGATAATGTAGCTTTCTAATGGTGAAATAATGTTAAAATCGGTTGATTCGTTTTCGAGTTAAATTCTTACAAACAAACAAAAAATCTAATCTTTCTTCTTAGTAGGTATAGATCCGCAAAATTGAAATTATATTGAGATTGGATTGTCCTGTTAGAAAATTTTCAGTTATGGTAAGGTGTAGGGTAAACAACAATAGACTTACCTGTTATTTAAACTATTTTCTATTTCGTCAAAGATAGCGTATCGTTAGTGACGCAACAGTAATTTATGTATAATAGATGTGCCTGAGGCTCCAGGTACGATTGCCGGGTCCGGCCAAAGTGTTATTGGGTTTTCTGTGAAGAAATTCTCAGGAGCAGCTCACAGTCTGGAACTGTGCCTAGGAAAAAGCAAAAGACTCAATATATTATGGTGGTCCTTAAACAATAGCTGACGAAATGTGAGGGTGTGTTTCACCTCCGACTCCTATTTTGAGGATAAGGGCATGACATTATGCGTGTACATATGTATTAAAAAAGGGTGATTCGGCAAGTTTACACCTATTTAAGAAGATAATTCTAGTGACTAAAAGGGACTACTTTTAAATATACAGGTTTCCTGCAATATTTTATTTCACTGCTAATACATTAAATAATAATAGCAATATAATGAAGGTAAGAGATCTTACTCTTATGGATGCTGGTCAAGCTGAGTCGTGCTCAGTAGAAGTCTCGATTTTGGATCCTTAGATTCTACTCAGCTTTATTTTATTTTTTTTGGCTTGATTGTTTGGTTTGGGTTGGTTATTTTGAAGTTTTTTTTTTGATATATTTGTTTATGATGTTCTTCATGTCAAAGGATATATCATGTCCTGGAATAATCTTTGTAAGTGTGGATTTCACATATCTTAAGCAGTGATCAAACATGCAACATAGGTGATATTACCCTTTATTGTTATTTAGCCTACAATATAATTAAAAAGAATATAATCTAAAATATTTGAAAGCATAATGGGTTTTTAAAGCAGGAATGTAGTCGTAAACATCTAACCTTACCTCAAACTATTTCGCAAACAAAGTATCAATGGCAGACGACGTGCTTTTACAGTATTTTTTTATCAGTTTAAGTCAAGTCAACGATACTACTAGTGCCATCTAGAGGAAACCTTTTGTATTATTAAAGACGGTGCATTTTCACGTTCGCGCCTCTAATATGTATTCTCTGAATAGCCAAGAGGTGGTAATACAAGCTTTAGTCTGAATATTCACTGCTGAATATTGATCTATTTATTATGCTAGTTGTATAGTTTTAGTTATACCCGCCGGCCAAAATAGGAATATTATACATTACAATTAGTTTATGTTATATATGGCTGCAAAGGTTATACGAAAACTATTTATTTGTACTATAATAATTATAGAACTGTATAGGTTATATTTAAATTATATTGTTTTAATTATTAGGCGCACTTAAATCCGAAATATCGAATGCTTTTTAGAATTTTATCCGATCTGTATGGTTTAGCGTCACGCAAAAGCTGATTTTGTAAAGGATTCCATAGCTTCGGGTTCAAATTAAAATATATGAAACACATTTTATCCAAATCTCTTAAGAGTATCGGCATTGTGGTACATCATGTGATCCATAAATTTTCGTAAATGACGTCATGGGCGTACTGCAAGTTCACGCTGATGCGATAGCATAAGTGAGTAAAGCTCTAAATGTTACAACCCAATGGATAAGGTAGTAGACTTGCTATCTATAGACCATAAGCTCAAATCCCTCAAATTGTAATACCGATGTCAACCTACTCCTAACACAAGAATATAAGTCTGATCAGTTATGGCTTAGCAAGAAGAACAATAATTTGCAACTTCAAAAAATAATAGAAAGTTTAAATTGGAAGCTTAGATTCAAACATGCAGGCTGCTCATACATTTACTTTTTATATTACTAGCTCATGAAAAATCCTTACTAACTTTCGGCGTGTTTGGGCAAACAATGTTTCCATTGAATCAGACATGCCGTTATTTAATGTAATAATATTTAGACATGTGCTGGCGTAGAAACCTAAAAGCAGAGAAGTAATTATATTTTAGTTTAAGTATCACTCTTCATGAATAAGCTACAACGTACCTAAGTACTTTGCAGGCAGAATCATATCAAATTGGTCTCAAAGAAACACAGACCCATCTAAATCACAATCCTTGAATTGTTTATACTCGTTCATTCATTTAATAGTTTTTGGGTAAGAACTAAATTTGCTACTGACCGTCCTTTTAATATTGCCATTAAACATTACGTTACTATCTTTATTGCTCCTTTGTAAATATGATGCAATAAAATATTAGGAAAGACTAGTAAAAATTATAGAATCTAATAGGTAAAGCTTACCTATGTCTCCTTTGAATGACAGCTATGCCTTGCGTGATCGTAGTTAGCTAAACGTAAGTAATGGAAATATAATCTATATATTAATACGTGAGGCAAAAACTTTGTACCCCTTTTTACGAAAATTGCGCGGACGGAGGAGTATGAAATTTGGCACAGTTAAAGTTTATATAGAGAAGGAGGAGCGAATCCTAATATTTTTATAAAATATGCATTAGAAATACATTAAATTAATGAATAAACACTACACGCACACAACCATGCATTTGACACACGCAGTCGAAGCGCGTAACCATGGTTACATATATCAATATATAATGAATGACATAATATATCAGCAATATCTTACAGCCAAACTTTGGTCGAATTTCGAGCACTAGGCGACCGCTAGTATTTATAAATTTGCTAGTACATAATTGCTTCGATTATTTTGTGAGGAAACCTGTATGTCTGAGAGTTCTCCATAATGTTCTCGAAGATATGTGAAGTCTGCCAATCCGCACTGAGCCAGCGTGGTGGACTATGGCCTAAACCTTCTCGCACTGAGAAGAGGCCCGTGCCCAGCAGTGGGACAGTTTAATACATGGCTGATATTATTATTATAACTATTAAGACAAAGATTTCAATGGTAATACCATTCGTAAATACCATCTATATCTTAATACGCGATGAGAAATATTTGAACCCTTTATAAACATATTGCGCGCATTGAGAAGTGTGATATTTGGCATAGTCTACATGGAAAAGTACTGCAGAAAGCTGGAAATGGAAATGTCGATGGAACTACCGACAGCTGGGTGCCCATTAATACAACTTAAATTCGAATAAATATCAAGCTAGCTACATA
Organism: Catocala sponsa; assembly: GCA_963564715.1. NCBI lineage: Eukaryota > Metazoa > Arthropoda > Insecta > Lepidoptera > Erebidae > Catocala > Catocala sponsa. Next base: position 8,068,437 of record OY751345.1, on the reverse strand, counting down.
TTAACGATAGGTATAAATTGTAAAACTTGCTAACAATTTGTCACTGCATACCTTCGCCTACCTGCATCTGCCAACTGGCAGCAGTTCTATTGTTCACGATAAATTACGAGATTTTGTTTGTCAAGCCCGATTCTGTTATTACCAACTAAACCAATCTAGATTTTACTGCTTTTCTTTTTCATATTGATTAAAATGATACGATAGATGGGTTTAGATAGGGAGAAGGATAGGTAACGTGCCATAAAATGTATTGTAAAACACTTTTAATACAATTTTGATTATTTATTATTCTTCTTAACAATTATCAAGTTATTTTGCAAATTAAAATTAAATTCAAGTAAAACAGAAAAGAATCTCGCCGTGTATTTTTCTTTAGACTGTTAATTTTAAAATAACTTGTTGTAAAAAGAAAATAATTTTTGTGATGGAATACGTAGTCTCTCGTAAATTTCTAACACTCGTCTCCTTAAGTAACCTCTTTTATTGATTATAAGAACGTTTGTGCCGAACAACTATTGAGATTGTAATTCAGAAGCAATAATAGTGTTAGCGAGATGATCACAAAACGATGTGAGTAAGTGTAGTGTAATCGATTGTAAAATAAGTGCTCAGAATAGTGACGCTCAATATTTAGCTTGTTAAATATATATAGTAATTTTCCATTTTTATTGTCGTAAGTGGTAAACGAGCTAGCTGCACATGTTATAGACGGTAGCACTACTTTTTTTAAATCGGTACGTCTTGTTCTAGACTTCGTTTCAGTATCATGGCAGTCTTTCTAAATATAGGCACAACCAGCACAACGTATCCAGATAGTGTGTACCTATATTAACGCAATAACATAATCACCATTGTAGTATTAAAATTAGTTTTGCGCGATGTACATCAGAATAGGCGCCAATACCAAATAAAATGTAGAACAATTAATATTAATGGTCGTTTCTACACTATGTTGTTTATTCCGAGTAATAAGGTGGCATTTTCCCAAACACTGCTGTTGTGAAATATTTAACATATAAAATTTTATCATTATTGATAATAACATCAATTCAATATTATTGCCTCCTCCCCTCCAACAATTATTGCGATAGGAAAAGGTTGATTATACTGAACTACCGAACGATGGGACAGCCACGACGTGGGACCCGGGCGTACTCAAATTTATATATTTGTTTTTATTTTGCTCGTCAAAATGACCACACTCCACCTGATGGTAAGCAGTCGTGTCGTCTAACAGCAGTGGCCTCCACACCGACCTCATAGCAGCCGAGGCGATGTTGAGGTTTCTACTTTGACGGCCTGAGAAGGTGCTTTTTCACGCCCCGCTTAATGGACCCAGGATTGAAGGAAGAAGGAAACACGTGCCTAGGCAGAGAATTCCATGCCTTGGTCGTTCGGCAGAGGGATGAGGACCCAAACTTTTTGGTACGCGCTCTAATCGACTCTACCGTGTATATAATTTCACAAGATATAGGATATAATTTCGCAAGATATAATACTTTGCATATTAGCAGAAAATAATAACTATATTACACATCGGTAAAGCAACAACCTAAAGTAAGTGGTTGGAATAAACAAGAGTCAGAAGACAGTAGGCATTGCCTTTTCTGGTCATTCAAGATATGCATATGCCCAGCAGTACACGGGAAAAGGATGAAAGATAAAATAAAAAATTAAAGATTAGGTTGCGTGATAATTTAGAAAATCATCGCAACACAATGATCAAATATACCTAAAATTTGTGTTCAGGAGAATAGATACCTAATAGTTGTATATGTCTACCTATGTATATGGTAATAAAATGTTACATTCACGATACGTATTTTGTCCGCTTGCGATATTATCGCTGTGAGAGAGTAGCCTTACGTTCGTTGGCACTAAAGATAACAGCTCTGGTTGCTGACAACCACGCCAAAATAAACCTTTAATAACTAAGTTAAACTGGCTTTGCTGTATCTATGGCTGGAGGTCCATGGTTTATTTTGTATTCTAGAAGCAAAGACATACAATGTTATATATGTTAGCAAAATACCATCTACGTTCCAGGCATTTTTCTGAATAATTATCATGGGGAACTTGCAACACTCTTTGTTAGACGTTGTATATATTTTTGGGAGTAAAGGCTACTTTGTGTCCTGTTTCAGTATAATTAAAGTGTTTGATCAATTAATTGTATTAATTAACTAGACATAATGTATTTCAGATATCTAAATAAATTATTTCATCCGAACTTTTTTATTATCTATACTAATATTATAAAGCTGAAGAGGTTGTTTGTTTGAACGCGCTAATCTCAGGAACTACTGGTTCGATTTGAAAAATTATTTTAGTGTTGGGTAGCCTATTTATCAAGAAAGGCTATAGGCTATATAACATCACGCTACGACCCACAGGGGCGGTGCAGTAACAATAAACGCGGGTGAAACCGCGATCACATCTAGTACAAAATAATTTAGTTTGATAAGCTGAACGCATATCCAGAATTAGTTAAGGATACTGCAAGTATGATTAGCAACCAAGGATATTAAAATTATTACTTTGATAGTAGTATACTAATTGACCAAAACAGAACACATAATATTAGATTTAATTGATTTTAAAATTTCTTTATACTTTCATATTTTTATTTACTTTTTGTTATACCCGCATTCTATAATAATTGATGATGCATATCATGATGGTACAAAAAGAAATATTTTCATTATTTTCATTTAATTTCATTTATATACCATCATAACAACAACACAAGCAACAACACTCGCCTGTATAAATTATCATAGCAAAAACGACAAATCTCGTAAAACAGCGTAAATAATTACAATTTTATTACTACTATACTAGATACATCATTATGATAGAACAGCAATAAAAAGGTCATAATCATGCATATCGTGGTTTACTTAGCATGATACTCACCATTGCTTTTTGTATCATTGAGGTGGCAATTAAGCAATACCGCCTGGCGGTAAGCGATTATCGTAGTCTATGGACGCTTACAACACCAGAGGAATCACTCGCAGAACTAACTAGCTCTCTTCTTGAAGAATCCCATTAGTAAAACTATTTCAGACAGGTGATTCAATAATCTAAGCGTCCAGTAAATCCTCTAAAACCGCTTGGACCATGACCATTCTTATATTCAAAGATAAGATTTTAAAGAAACTAAGCAAATTACTGAATAGCTTACCTTTTATTCATTATAAACAGGAAATCATCAGCTATATTCACTTGGCACTCCAGAAGTTATTTACTTCACAATTGATTTATTATTTTCCTTGTATCTTATATTACCTTGAATTGAATTTTGCTCAAAACTAAGTCCAATTAATAAGTTCAAAAGTATATTTTTGTAACTACCTACCTAAACAAATGTTATGAGTGGGTATCGTCATCGATTCGCAGAAAAACGTTATATGTGACGTAAATGTGTGAATCTGTATAAACATCTGTACAAACGGTGGAAAATGTTATTATTAAGTAACCTGCACCTCGAACATTTCAAAACTTACATTGCTCAAACTGACCAAATTTTATTACATACAATTTTATTATTTTATAAAAGACAAGTTTTCCCTAGCGGCTTTGTTCACGTAAAAAATGATGTAAAAATATTGTATTTAAAATGCAACAGTAGAACATACTTTTTAATTAAGTACTACATTTTATTTACTTTTCTAACACGAAAAGTCATTATAGGTATACTTGTACGGATCACGAGTTCATTACCGTACATACCAACGGTGCCGACGCAGCACCTACGTCCAACACTAACATGCGTCATAAAGTATTTCGCAACACCTTTTATATTAATAAGCTATTAACCAAGTAATAATGAGTACATTATTAACTTATAACTACAACATACTATCAAGAAAAGATAAGTCAAGTTGTTTACATTGTAATAATTTTAAACTAACTTAAGTAATTTACAGTGTGTAACTTCCGGCTATCTTTCTTTTCGTACTCCATTACAACTCTACCAATACCATAAAGTGTAAAGTGTGAAGGTTAACTGGCCCGAACAATACTAAAAGAAAATAAAATTATTAAGTTTATTGACGTGTTCCTGAATTAATTATACATCTTCTGCGTATGTTAAATGTGACATGAAAAATGTCCTTCCTACCATCTATTGCACCGACAATATACGATTTTAGCTATAAATTTGTTTACAGAATAAGAAAAATTCCCAAAAAAAAATCACCTGTAAAACATTATATTATTTCAATTTACTCCATTAAACATAATATTGATTTGCCTGATTTAGCCTTGTAGCAAAGTTAGTGTATATTTTTTAAATGATCCCCAAAAAATATTACTTACATTATTACGTGACGCTGCTGTTGCCTACTGTTAAAAATAGAGTTAGACCTACTGCTTATTGTCGAATAAGAAAAAGGACAATGTTACTAATAACCTCAGCAATAAAAAATTATAATAATATAATACTCATGCACCTCCTTCGTACTGGAGGAGACATCTCAACCAAAGTATTTATAACATGAGTTAGAGTGTATAATTTCTAGCTGACAACAACACGTTGAAGTGCAAAATTTTAAAATTTGTAACATGCCCGCATAGGCGACTTTTCATGTTTGGCCTAGCTCAGATTGACTAGGTAAGTAAGAGAAGACGTACTTTAACTCATGTTACAATCGATTTAGTTGAGATGTCTCCTCTAGTAAGTAATATTATGAGTAGTAGAGCCTCGCTGATTTCAGCATGAATGGGCCGGCTCGACCGGGGAAAGACTACCCTGTCACAGAATATCGACGTAAAATAGCAGTATTCCTACTGTTGTGTTTCGTGTGGTGAGTGAGAGTGCCGGAGGCCCTATTATCCTCTTTCGCCCTTCCCGCTCCTGCTCCTTCCCACTTTCTTTCCTACAAGGTCGGCAACGCCCAAGTGATGCCTCTGGTGTTGCGGGCGTCCATGGGCTGCGGTTACCACTTACCATCGGGTGGGCTGTATGCTTGTTTGCCACCTTAGGACTCATGCAGCGTGCTGGCGACGTCGCGCGACTTCGGTCGCACTGACTCGCAGCGACTTGATTGAACGTGTATAACTGCACTGGTCATCAGTCGCGGGTTATACACGTTCAATCAAGTCGCTGCGAGTAGGTGCAAGCGAAGTCTTGCGACATCGCCGGCACACTGCATGAGCCTTTAGTCGTATAAAAAAACAAGTTCTTAATGTATAACTGTTTTATTTTTGGAACGAAGTTCCTTACGGCAGGCTTGGAGGGGATAGGGATTTTGCTGCGCGACCGAACTGAAAAAAATGTGATAGTAAAACCGTAAGAAAAAATCCGTGGAAAAAAGTGCGTGGAATAAAACCGTTAAATGAGACGTGCGCAGGCGCGACAGTCGCATACACAAGCGAGTAGTGTATAATACCTTTCTCTTTCTCCCTCTTTCTTTTCGTTCTCTCATCCATTCTCTTTCTATTACCACTCCACCCCGCCAATGCATAGTATATACTCATTTGCAATTTGTGTCGATTCTACATTAGCCGAAGGAACTTCGTTCCTACCTGGTGACCCACGACACCACATTTTTTTTTTTTATAAAGGATATCTCCTAAGGAACTCACTAGGTATAATTCCTGTGTCGCGGGGGACTTTACAAACATTCAAACAACGGACACAAAGACACCTACACTCGTAACAACCATTTAAGTATGGATCACACAATTTTTCGAAGCCGTATCACTCGTCGTGGCGGCAGTGGCGAGGCGACCACTTAAACTAGGTACTACGCCATCCATGCAGTCAAAACTATGTATGTATGTAACTGAATGGCATAAAAAAGTGATATTTAGTTTTATACCCTAAATAGTTAAAGTAGTGTGAACGCTCACATTGAAATATGTTGTTACTAGCTTTTGCTCGCGGCTTCACTCGTGTTAATTTAGAATTTGACAATCAATTCGGGTTGTACTCTGCTTGTAATAATTCAGTCTTGATTCGAAAGACACGTGGCGCCATCTATTAGCATAAGAACGTTATTGTTGTTTTCCTCGGAAACAGTATTTTTTTTCGGGATGAATGGTAGCCTATGTCTGTTTCTGTACACTTGACAACGTATATGCAAAATTTCAGGATGATCGGTTCAGTGGTTTAGGCGTGAAAAGGTAACAAACAAACAAACTCGAAAAAAACAAACGCCTCGGCTGCTATGAGGACGGTGTGGAGGCCAGTGCTCTTAGGCCACACGACTGCTTACCATCAGGTGGAGTGTGGTCATTTTAACGAGCAAAATAAAAAAAAATAAAAAACAAAAACAAACAAACAAACTCATTTTCGGTTTTATAATATTAGTTAGGAAGTTAGGATAGTGCAGTAAATGTATCTGAAGAAGTGAAGACTTACGGACGTAGGTCGTCCACATTTACGCAAATATAGGTATTTGAATTATACACGCTTTTTTTATACTACGTCGATCTCATATTTCAGAACTGACAGTCTTATTTTAACCAGTAATATTAGCCTCTTATTAAAACAAGTGTGCTTCCCTTCTCACCTTGCAAATATAATAATACTAGGTTACTTTATGTGTAAAGGTTAAAATTGATTCTTAGTAAAAGCATCTTTGTATTTTTAGACATCTATAAATGTGTTACAAAATGTTTAGAATGCTTTATTAAGAATTGTCCGCGGCTTCGCTCGCGTAAATGTAGGTAAGGTTAGGTTATATTAACGACAGTATTTTTTTCTGGATGAAAGGTACCCTAAGTCCTTTTCTGTTTCCCCGACCGATTATCAAGAAATTTCGCATACACGATATATGGGAAATTTCTTGATAATCGGTCGAGTAGTTAAGACGCGAAAGCGTAACAAACAAACAAACTCACATTCGCATTTATAATATTAGTTAGGGTTAGGATTTATGCCGTAGTTATATTGTTTTTTGGAGACTACACAAGCAATAATCGTTAATATGTTATTGTAGACAAATAATGATATTTACAAATAAGCCAATAAGAATGTTTACAAAGCGTATAAGCTATTAATATGGTGACAAATCGCTTGTTATGACTGTGCGTCTACATAGCGCTCCGGTGGCGCATGCCAGGTGCTCTAATTTCCAAATGTTCGTCACGCTCTTGATGAAATATCAATTACTGATATAAATAGATATGTAATTACATTTAGAGTTATCATTTGTTTGTAGTATGAGCAACTAGAGAAGCATTCGATGAAACTACTAGATTTAACCCGCAGCTTCGCTTGTGTGCTGGATGAAAGGTACCCTATGTCCTTTTATGTACCCCTCAGAATGTGTATGCGAAATTTCATGATGATCGGTCAAGTCGTTAAGGTATGAAAGTGTAACAAAAAAAAACTCACATTCGCATTTATAATACATACATAAACATCTTGTTTTCGAATGAAGCTCATTTTCATCTTAATGGGCATGTGAATAAGCAGAACTGCCGCTACTGGAGTGCAACGAATCCGAAACGCAAGTATCAGAAACCCCTACATTCGCTTAAAGTGACCGTATGAGCTGCGATGTTGGCGCAAGGAATTATCGGACCTTATTTTTTTGAAGATGAAAGGGGATGTACAGTTACAGTCAATTCGGAGCGTTACGTGGAGATGTTAGACAACTTCTTGGTGCCTGAATTGCAAAACATTCCTGGCTATAATCAAAGAACATGGTTCCAGCATGACGGAGCAACTTCACACACGTCCAACACGTCTCTGCCACGAGTTCGTGAAATTTTCCCTGGTAATTTGATCTCTAGGAGAGGTGACATAAATTGGCCTCCACGCAGTCCGGATTTAACCCCTATGGACATTTTCCTGTGGGGTTACCTCGAATCTAAAGTTTACGCCAATAGACCAACCTCTCTGGCGCATTTGAAAGAAAATATCAGTCACGATGACAACCATCACAGAGTCGAACTGCCGAGCCGTCATAAGAAATTTTAGTGTTCGACCGTAACCGCGAGGGTTTACAATTGGACGATGTTATTTTTAAGAAATAAATTCTCAAATTGTGTACTTTAATAAATAATAAACAGATTTTCATTATATTATGGCTTATTTTTTTTGTAATTGGTCCACTAAATATAAACTTTCTTTTGGGACTCTTTGTATATAGTTAGAATTAGGATTTTATAACTAAAAGCAGCGATAGCCAAGTGGGAGACCTTTGGATTGGTTTGCAGAGGTCTCGAGTTTAATCAGGCTCACATCTCTGACTTTTCGAAGTCGCTCCTTTTAACGGTGAAGGCAAAATCGTGAGGAAACCTGCATACCTGAGAATTCCCCATAATATTTTCGAAGATATGCGAGGTCTGCCAACCCGCACTAAGCCAACTGGTGAACTGTATCTTAACCTTTCCCACACTGAGAAAAATACTAATATAATATTTATGCCTAACTTTTGCCCACGACTTCATATACGTGGAATTTGCAAGTAGGCAATTTGCAGCTATCTATCTTTCTCTCTTTATGTGTATAGAGGAAGCTGTACAAATAATACTGGACTGTTAGGTGGCATAGCAAGGTAATACATACACCAGGTTTAAATTAGAGTACCAGCTATACAACTGTAAAAATTGTATTGGGTTTCGTGTAGTATCTACTTTTTGCGTGATGCATACAGACAGACACAAATTCAAAAAAATATTGTTTTAGCCTTTATAGTTCATTTAAAAACCCACATCGACCAGTTACAATTTTATGATATTAGATATAGGTACCTATAGATATTGTTTACGTTTTAATATTCTTATGTATAGTAACATAATGTTGCATTTTATATAACCACTAGATGTTCCCGCGATTTCACCCGCGTTTATCGTTACTGCGACGCCCCCGTGGGTCGTAGCGTGATGTTATATAACCTATAGTCTTCCTCGATAAATAGGCTATCCAACACTAAAAGAATTTTTCAAATCGAACCAGTAGTAATCACGCAGAATAAACCAGGAGAAACATCGTTTGTACTATGTCTGTAATGGGTAATTATTTTGCTGCAATGTTATTTTAAAACTGCGATATCTCCTAAGATATTCATTGAAATCGAATGATGTAAAGGGCAATTTTGTTTTATTAAATACTTGTGATGAATAACGTATTTATTTGGATAAGGATTAATATCATGTTTATAATAATACCTTCGCAAATAATGCATTATTTTAGAACAAATTTGGTTAGCATAAAAATGGTTATAGTGAGCCAACCTTAAAAGATAGACATATGCTGTAGCGGACTTTTTTTTAGAACTTTTAGAGGGGAACAATTCTGTCATACATGATTTTTGCGAAACTTTAACTGTTTACGCAGCGCACGCAGCGGAAGCTCTCAAAAGAAAAATTCCCTCCGATTTTGAAACATTCTTCATTGGTGCTCAGCTCCTATTGATCTTAGCGTGATGATATATAGCCTATAGCCTTCCTCGATAAATGGGCTATCTAACACTGAAAGAATTTTTCAAATCGGGCCAGTAGTTCCTGAGATTAGCGCGTTCAAGCAAACAAACAAACAAACTCTTCAGCTTTATAATATTAGTATAGATTCTTTATGTATGAATTGATGGATGGATTCTTAGTAGCATCTCGAAATTCAGTGTTTGAGCTTGAAGTAGGATCCATTCAACGCTAGTCTAATTAAAAATGCAATTAACCAGTAACATTCACTAGAAACTCTTATTTGAAAAATACTTAGTGACATTCATTTATATTGTTAAATGCTATTTGCTCTAAAGTATTGTGAATAGTCTGTGCCTACTTTTATTTACATTAAATATAAATAGAAAAAGTACAAGGCTTTAATTAAGTGTAGCTTCCTATAAATAAAAAAATATTCTAAATACTAGCTGTCCCGACAGACTTTGTCCTGTACACAAGCAAAAAAGACAAATCTAAACCATTCTCGAATCCACTTCAACACACACAAAAAATTTCATCAAAATCGGTCCAGCCATTTAGGAGGAGTTTAATTACAAACACGCACAGAAGATCTATATATATAAAGATTATGAAAGATTAACCTAACCTAACCAGATGTTTTTATACATATTTACATAATCTCATGCATAGGCATATTCGCAAAGGGATAGTTAGAGATGCACTACACACAATTTTCCTACTGTAGTTGTAGGTACCACATAGTAGTCTATTGTATACCTTGCACATCTTCAGCCTCAATGCTACTGCTAAGAATTTCCTGACAGGAAACCCACACTGGCCAATATTTGAAGCGATCCCAAGACCGCTGCCTACGTAGTGCAAAATGAACAGGATTTACCGTCGCTGATCCACTGAGTCAGTGAGTAGGACAATGAGATTTAAAACATAAATTCAAAATAAGTCTTCTTTTTATACTACTAAGGTGGCAATCAAGCATACGGCCCACCTGCTGGTAAGTGGTCAGCTTAGCCTATGGACGCCTGCAACACCAGAGGCATCACTTGCACGTTGCCGACCCTTTAAAATCCTATGTTTAACTAAAAAAACTATGTTTGTAAAAGAATAAAACTAAACAATAGACCAAACTGTGCCTACTTACGTAATTTTTTTATACAAATATTATAATTATAATAATAGAACACACATTACTCATTTTTTATACAAATATTATAATTATAATAATAGAACACACATTAGTCATATTAATAATTATAATTATAATATACGCTAACAAACATCTCAATTATAAGGCTGCATTAGGTTGATCTAATATTACCGGCTCATCGGCTCGTCATCAATCTCTGTTACAAATATGTCAACAAATTACTTGCGTAAGCGTCTGGTATTTCCAAAACCATGTTATAGTCTGGTATATTTTATGTGGCTTTTCATAGAATATAATAATATCAGCCCTTGTGCCACTGGTAGGCATGGTATTTTACAGAGTGTGAGAAGGACTAGACCATAGTCCAACACTCTAGTTCAGAGAGGGTTGGCAGACTTCACACATCTTTGAGAACATTAAAGAGAAATCATATGCAGGCTTCCTCACGATGATTTCGTTTACTGTTAAAGCGAACGATAATGACCTATTTATTACGCACATAAACGAACGATCATAATTTGGAAAAGTCAGAGGTGCTTGCCTTGGAATCGAACTCGAGACCTCTTCGTTGCATTTCAACGGTGTACACACTAGGCTATCTCTGCTGCTTTATTTTTTAAAACTTACATACATTTTATCATACTTGCACATCCGTGAAAAGAGGAGAAGGCACAATATATATATTCCATGGTAGGTAATAGGTTTAATACACATCGTATTAGATCTATTGTTATCAAACTATTTACACTGATAACAGTCAAAAGTAGGCATGGAAGACTTTTGTCCAGAAGGATAGTATAAGTTTATAATAAACAACGCGATAAACACCGTATGAAGTAGTTTAATTTTAATTATAATAATAACTTAAATGAGTTGGCAGTTGAGAAATCTTCTCTGGCTGTTATAATTGTTCATTATTTGTTTTTTATTGGTATCAAGTCTCAAACGTATACCCTTTAATATTTTAATCAACCTGTATACCATCAAAACGTAAAATAAGTCTAGACTTTAAATATTTAGGTTTTGATGGAATGTATTGTCTTGTTACTATTTTAATGTAGGTATTGTTTACATAGGGAACTATCTTGCCATCCTTAGTTATAACGAGTGATAATGTAACGGTCACCAAAACATATTCACAAACCTTCACATTTAAAATATTATTCTGTTAAGTCTTGGAATACCAGACACAATTAAAAATCTATTGTATCTGGGCACCTGTATGCCGCTGCGACTCATATTGCCATACACTAGTATTAGACTTTTACAAAGTCCATTTTATTCAACCCCATTCTAAACTTCTTCTCCCTAGCCTTTATTATTCCCAAGTCACTTGGGGTCGGCTTTCTAATCTAACCGGATTTGACTGGATATCAGTTTTTACACGGAGCGACTGCCATCTGACCTCCGCAGCCCGAAAGCTAACGATACCCTAAGGCTAGACCAGTGGTCAGGATATTAGAGGGCACTGACTTCCCAATAACGACTGCCATAGATGTTCATGGCAACCGGGACCGACGGCTTAACGTGCTCTCCGAGGCACGGAGCAGGCGATAATTGTCAATCAATACGCACATAATTTCGAAAAGTCATATAACTTCCGAACCCGAGACCCTCTGCATTGCAGTCTGTTGGTCTCCCCACTGAGATATCGCTGATGCATTCTAACCCCATTCTAAACATTAGTCATAAATAAAGTCACTCTACTGACTCATGTAACAAAAAGTATTTTCCCATATATCGTGATATTCTTCAAAGACAATAATAGATATATTGTAGTATTATTTCCTCATTCAAAATAACATATGCATATCAAAATAACAAAGTAACCATCATTATACTGTTAAAGAGTAATTCCCACATGCAAATTATTTATAAATCAGAGATGCACACCGGCTATCCGAGGTTTATGGCAGGATAAACTGTTGAAATATATATATAAACAACATAATTATTGAATGTGATGTTTACCGCTAACAATCTTATTATGCATTAAAAAGACAACTCGCGTACCAGGAAAAAGTGCCGAGTCGCTTTACAAACATTTAAACAATGGTCTCATGGAATACCCAGACTTGGTACAACCATTTGTGGATCACACAATTTTTTGACCCATCTGGACATCGAACCCATTACACTTAACGCGGTGGCAATGGTGAGGCGACCACTTAAACTATTACGCCATCTGTGCAGTCAAATGCTATATTAGGTACATATATTATACGGTTACGGCCTGGCAAATCTCTCTTCTTAGCGTGCCCAAGGAGATTCACTTTAATAGAATTGAATATCGGGTGTGGACATATTATCTAGATTCTGTGTTAAAAAAACCATTACATAAGAAACCAAACAACACAACCAATTGAGCATTGGGTATATGATTTTATGGATGCTTAATATAATCTGCTAACTTACATTTCATACCGTCATTGTCTTGTACTCCTATATCAAGAACTAGCTGTCCCGCGTAACTTCGTCAGTTTCACATAAGAGAATTTGTCCCATTTTTGCAACATTTTTCATTGATGCTCCGCTCCTATTCGTTGTAGCGTGATGTTATATAGCCTATAGCCTTCCTCGATAAATGAGCTATCCAACACTAAAATATTTTTTTAATTCGGGCCAGTAGTTCCTGAGATTAGCGCGTTCAACCAAACTCTTCAACTTTATAATATTAGTATAGACTAGGCTATAAAAAGTATTTTTATATATTACTGGTAATACATGGTTCAATTTGTAACTGCTGCCATACAACGCTGTCACATAAACGTTCATCAAATATGTATTATGAGTTTATGACATATGAACATTAGGTATGTCAACTAGCCTTTGTTGCGTAAATAGCAGAATTGATTAACATTGTACAGTTGCATTCAATTTATAATATTCATTTGTAAATACTATTACAATTTATAATATTCAATAGTAATAGTAAATCGAATGCGACTTAAAATAATTATGTGAGGTAATGAAAACCATGCTTAAATTAAAACTATCACTACAGATGGACCAAGCCGGCTGGAAAAGTGACCCAAAACTTCCCGTAGGCAATTAACTTCAGTGTGTATTTTAAAAGTATTTTAGGTTAAATATCGATGACATGTGTAAATAAATATCTAATATAAAAACAAACACAAAAATTGCCATATACGAAAAATATTACATTAACATCAAAAATATAACAATTCTGGGAAAAAGCAGTTCGGGGCACGTTTGTATTTTAATGTTAGATATATATTAAATGTCGATGATGTTTTATTGAGAAATATAATGATATAGTATCGTTTTATAACATATTTTATAACTACATTCATTCAAGTAACTGTCAACATCGTAATCAATACCATGTTGAAAATACAAAACGAATTAAACATTTTCGATCGTCAGCTACACAGAACTGTCGAATATTTTATAACAACAATGATAAAGCTTATAGACCCATTCAATACGAGGCGAGGGTTCAAATTATTTTCCTTAAAATCGGACACGGGAAAACATATTCAGAATATGAAACAAGCCCGCGGAACCATATTGCACTACCGCATAATACCTGCTATTGAATTCATTATAATACCTTTGAAAAGCAGATTAAACTTCACTGTCCAGTGCGCTTGCGTCACAACGGGCCAGACTCGAATGTTTTGATTTGCTGTAGTTAATAAATAGTAAGTTAATAAATAAAATTGAAGTGTCTGTTTGTAATGTCAAAATAACAGGTTTTTATACGAAAACATATATTTTTAAAATTGTTGTCTGTCTGTATATCTGTTTGTTCCGGCTAATCTCCGAAACGGCTGAACCAATTTTGACGGAATTTTCACTGGCAGATAGCTGATGTTATAAGGAGTAACTTACGCTACTTTGATTTTAGAAAAAATATAGGGTTCCGCGGAGACTAACACTTTTTAGTTAAAATCTACGCGGACGAAGTCGCAGGTAACAGCTAGTATATAATATAGACAGTTTTTATTTTATTTTTAATAGCCTTGTATTTAACCGCGATCTCACCTGATCTTATGTGACGATGCAGTCGACGATGAGGCATGCTTACCTATAAGATCTCTATTCACTCGCGACTTGAAGACTTCCAGATTGAACTCCTCGAGAAACACAGACTTAGGTAATGGTTACGCTCCTTTGCGGTACGCATTATAAAAGTGGAAGCAAAGCGCTTCGTGCGTAAATGTGATATATCCACCATGTAGGTACCTGTGGCGCTGGTCTGCTTATCTGGTCGTCCGATGGTAGAAATGAAAAGGAGGAACCAAATAATACGACAATTTTGCTTTTCAAAGCAATTTTATGAGAATCAAACGATTGACTGTACGGATGACGTAGTGGCCTAAATGGTCGCTTGACCACTGCTACTCTGCGCCGAGTGTTGGGTATGAATCCCACACGGGACAAACAATTGTCGACAAATGGTTGTTCCAAGAATGTGTTTTATTTCTGTCCATTATTTTAATGTATGTAAATTGTAAAGTCCCCGCGACACAGGTGTTATATCTAGTACTCACAGAAAAAGTACAAATTAATAGGAATACTATGTATGACTGATTCATAACTACTACAAATATAACAAGTTATGACGTATGCAGTGTCCTCTTGGTCGTCGCCTTACCTCTGTATATTGTATACGGATACAGTCCCCAATGGCAAACTAACACTCCTATGACACATTCCCTAAATCAAGAACAT
This sequence comes from Catocala sponsa, assembly GCA_963564715.1. Classification (NCBI taxonomy): domain Eukaryota; kingdom Metazoa; phylum Arthropoda; class Insecta; order Lepidoptera; family Erebidae; genus Catocala; species Catocala sponsa. The sequence continues at coordinate 8,053,211 of OY751345.1, read as the reverse complement.
GGCCACATTCCCAGCCGTTAAATAGTTGGTTTTTTAAATCCCTTGCAATTTGTATTTTATTTATTTATAAGGCATATTAACAGAGTAAACACATACATTTACATAATCACTAACTGAGACAAGGTTGTGTGCTTACGCCAATTACAAATATGCACAACATTTACATAAAGACAACATGCATTTAAATATACTTAAGTCTAATAAAGATCCTACATAACAACTAACACATAATTATTAACAAAAACATGATAAAAATTATAAAATAAAATAAAATTACACTGAAATAATATAAATATATATTTTACTTTTTTATAAAGACTACTCCCGCACAAGGAATAATTCCTGTGTCGCGGGGACTTTACAAACATTCAAACAATGGACTCAAAAAACACCCAGACTCTGAACAACCATTTGTGTATCACACAAAGTTTTGCCCGTGTGGGATTTGAACTTAAAACACTCAGCGCAGTGGTAGCGGCGCGGCGAGGCAACCACTTAAACCAATACGCCATCGGTGCAGTCAAGTGTATGGTCAGTGTATAAAGCATTGCTTGTATGTACAATACTTGTGAAAGATGATAGTTCACATCATACTATGAATGGAATTATCCATTGGACTATAGCTGCTTAAAAATTATTTTACCATTAGGAAGCTATTTTATCAAAGAGAAACATAAGATAAATTTTATTTAAAATAAAAAAGGGTTCTTTAAACGTTCTAGCATAACCTAACCTCCTTCTACGCGAGCGAAGCTGCGGTCAAAAGCTAGTAAATAATAAGGAGACCGATCGAACTTTTGTACCCCCGAGAAGACAGTAGTTTCTAACGGCTAGTATGTATATTATAGAGTAAACTATAAAATGAAATAACACCAATAATATCTATATTATTCCCGTTTCCCCTGATCCGTCTTGTACGAGCAGTTTACCCGTACACCGAGATGTGTTGTGTTGTAGATGTTATGGCTAACAACGGGATGTACACAGAAAAGAAACTTCAGTGTCTTAGTGTCCGTAAATAACCAGAGTATTTATTGTACTGAAAATATATTGTAAAGATATATAGAAGTTGTTTAGTATTAAGCAACAATCGACGCATTCGTTTATGCAAACATGTATCGTCAGCAAAAGGTGCGATATAGTTATTATTGCTTATACATTAAAAAGTAAAACAAGTAGAATTATGTGGCGATGCTCGTACACGTCTCCTCGGGGGTACAAAAGTTCGATCGGTCACCTTATTTACTAGCTTTTGCCCGTAGCTTTGGTCGCGTAAAAATAGGTTAGGTTAGGTGCAGCAGTATTTTTTAAATTAAATATAGCCTATGTTATTCGGCCATAATATAGCTTTCTATGGTAAAATAATTTCAGAATTGGTGAATTGGATTTTGTATTAAATCATTACAAACAAAAAATCGAATTCTGCCTCTTTATGATATTGGTACCTATAGACTAGGAGACAGTTTGAACTAATATTTCCTATCTGATCTCGTTCCTGTTTCTGCAGGGGGACAATCGAGATAATTATGGTAAATAGCAGGGAGACAAATCAAACATTTCATCCTGTTTGTCGATAACTCTATTATATGATGTTTATTAAAAAAAAAACTCTGTTACCTTGCCGAGACTCATATGTTGGTTACTAATCTGATGACGTCAGAACTACAAAATAAGGGAAAAGACAAAATATTTCCCTCAATTAATTAATCATAAAACGATGATTTACTGCTGGCGTATGACTATAGGTAACAGACCTTATTAATTGTGTCACTTGAGGTTACTTCACCCGCATTGAGCTAAGTCTACTAAGTGAATTAGAAAGAGTAGGTATGACTAGTAAAATTTAATTGCCCTCGTGAAACACTTAATCAAATAATAATAATAATATTTTCTTTTCTTGCCTCGATAATTGATTATTTTCTGTGTTTTAATCAGTGTGTATTTATGTGTAACTTAATCATTAAATGTAATTATAACAATAACCCTGCTTTGAACTCACAACTGCCCATAAAACATCACTCCTGAGATCATGTACCTTAAATAGTTTAATTTAAATCTATATAATAGCAATGGACTATATATTATTGTCTGAAATATATGATTCAATATTATTTCAATTATTTGTTTCTCTTTCACGGCCATTTTCCTAGAACATTAGGAAAATGCCCGGCCTACACGTTATTATTATAAATGTTTACCAAAGATTGTCTATTATTTCTATATAGTAGTATAGGTAGTGTCTTCCTCTGAATAATCCCTGACGTACTTGCATACTTGTACCATTGTACAAGTATGCAAGTACGTCAGTTACTGTGATTAGTCATTACTAATCACAGTAATCACACAGACCAACAATCGTTACATAATTCTATTGTTATTGGCATAAAACCGAAATATTCAAACTAATATAAAGGCTTAATTGCAGTATACACTTTCGCCACAAGCATTACTTGTCTAAAAATATACTGTGGTTTGGCCAGCTCCAATCAAACCCGTTTGTACCGATCGACTAGTCCCTATAAAGAGTTGTTCGGTTGACCGTATCAATAGGTATAACCTATATTTGGACGACGACTAAACCAAAACAAAAATCAAAAATATGTTTATTCATATAAGTCACAAAGTAACACTTATATTAATAGTATCAGCCCTGTATATATACTGTCCCACGGCAGGGCACGGGCCTATTCTCAGTATGAGAAGAGATAGGCCATAGTCCACCACGCTGGCCTAGTGCAGATTAGTAGACTTCACATATATTCGAGAGCGTTATGGAGAACTCCTTGACATGCAGGTATCTTCACGATACTTTCCTTCACCGTCAAAGCAAGCGACAATTAACTTCAATTCGAAAAGTCAGAGGTGTGTGCCTTGAACTCGACACTTTCGCATGGCAGTTCAACGGTCTTCCACTAGACTATCGCTGCTCTTAAAGTAACACTTATGAACGTCAAAGTTACTAGAAAAGAACTGGCCAGAAACTAACAGCCTCTGTTTTTAATCGCCAAGTTTACAATATTGTTTATTATACGAATCTATTCTGTAAAAAGCTGCAATCATTAAACTACTTACAACTCATGAAACAGTCAAGCAATAAGTAATATTTAAAAGTTAGACTCTAATATTAGTTAATAATAGAATAGGAGCATCATCTTACGTGCGCATAGAATAAAAACAACGTGAGACCATATTGCAGTCTGACATGAAGTTTAAATTGTTAATAAGTGAAAAATGTATTGCCACGGTCCACAAAACCAAGGCCGATCAGCGACTGCTATCGATAACACGCCGACAAAAATTTAATGGAAATGATTTTGGTTGTCACTGTTCTACCGTGCGAACAATATATTGGGTTAACCAAGTCTTACATCTATATGTCTGTGGTTTTAACCTGTCAACTTAACTATTATGAGACATCATGATAAAAGCATTGCATCGGGAAGGCGACAACCATACTCCGATGGAGGAATTAAGGGGACACCGCGAAACGTGACGTAGTACTCATTGACACTCATTGTGTATCAATCGTTAAAGAGAGGTCTTAACGTCTAAAATTGCGATGCGCCCGCAATGATGGAGAGCGCTTAGAAATTGTTTGTTAAAATCTTAAAATATTATTTAAAAATTATTGGTTTTAGTTATGGAAATAATGAGCTAGCAAATTACTATAAATATTGATGTTACGAATATATTTGAGTAATTCCTAAAAATAATGATAGTGTAACTTCCTTGTAATTTCAAAAATAGTAATTTTACAGAGGTGTTTTCGAAAATAATTATGATCGAGCCAAAATCACAATATCGTGTTTTTGAGCTAGGAAATTCTAGTTAAAGGCATCAATTTACCTATATCAAAATTCTAGATTAATTGATCTTCTCATAGTCCTATACTATTCGATGAAAGTTAGTGCATTTTTTCAGTGTATCCTCTTAAGTAGATGGACATAATATATGACAACTACGTTGATGTATATGACAAGCTTCGTAAAATACTTTCAAAATTTGTATCAATGTTCAGCTAGTTATCATTCTGACTGTCCAAGGTGTTTGGTAGCTACGATATACGCTTGATACACATATAAGTACAATATAGTAAACAATACATGATAATGAAACATTCCAAGGAACTTGCTACTTAAAGATGTAAATCTGTTGAATGTGTAATATGGCATCGTGTGATTTCAAAGTAATTCCGTTAATCTTTAATCTAAACAATGCCTTGAAAGCAAACAAATTTGCATCTCCGTAAAATCTTTGCGGATACTGACTCATTGGTTATATATACTATCCTAACTAATATTATAAATGCAAATGTGACTTTGTTTGTTTGTTTTTACGCCTTAACTAGTAGACCGATCACTATGCAATTTTCGACATAGAGTACTTTTCATCCAGAAAAAAGTCTGTTCTCGAGCTAGCGAAGCCGCGGGCTAGATTTAGTAATATTATAAAGATGAAAAATGTATATTTCTCTATGTTCTTTCATAATGAATAATCACGAAAATAACAGGAACGATTTAAAATATCTTTTGTCAATAGTGGCTAGTGGGGCGAAACCGTGGTGGACAACTATAATCGATATACTCAGTTTTAAGTTTCTATGTTTGAAAATTCTCAGTAGTAAGTATCTATAAATTTTCCGGTATCAATCGGCTCGTCCTCTTTTTATGTGAGACGTTAAAATATAGTTGAGGAAATGTGTGTGTACTACTAGGTACTTAGACTACAGCTACAACTACAACAATACAGGCATGATTCTATGTATAATTGTAGTCATTGAAGGTACACAAATTATTTTAATAACTGGCATCATTTACATGCAACTATGTTTTGATTGTTATTTTTCCTTTTAATAATAATAATAATATTCTATCACATACACACAACACAATCTAGTCCAAACTAAGCAGAGCTTGTACTATGGGTACTATAGACAATGGACAAACATACATATATACTTTTTTTTGCAAATACGTACATATTATGTATGTATTTTTATTTCTATGTATTTCAAAGCTTTTGGTCTTCCTAATACATAAATAAATAAATAAATAAATATTATACATAGAAACACCCAGACCAAGACACAAACATCCATGTTCATGCACACAAATGTTAGACTTGTGCGGGAATCGAACCCGCGACCTCGGGCGTGGTAGTCGGTTACACTAACCACTACGCCAACGAGTTTTCTTTCTTTTGCTTTCTTGCTGCATATACCGGTTGTTTTAAAAATTATTTTCGGCAGTCCAAGGATATAGATATTTCGACTGCACGGATGGCGTAGCAGTTTAAGTGGTCGCCTCGCCGCTGCCACTGTGCCGAGTGTTGTGGGTTCGAATCCCACATGAGACAAAACGTTGTGTGGTTCACAAATGGTAGTTCCGAGTCTGGGTGTTCTTTGTGTCCGTTGTTTGAATGTTTGTTAAGTTCCCAGGAAGAAGAAGTAATACAGGAATTATGTCGCACCTGACTGGTGCGAGAGTTAAGTAGAAAGAAAAGAAGAAGAATATTTATAAATCTAAACATTGTTATCGAGATAGTGTCCGTAAATTCCAAAGTCAATGAATACCTCAATAACATCGATATAGACTAAATAAAACAGGTTTTTTCTAATAAAAGAACACCTACTTGTCAAGAATATTTGGCTCTGTTAGTTTTCTTCGAATAGCTTAATCTTGGTTTGATAATTTTGGCGCATACTAATTTATGTTAATTTATATTTTATAGTAAAGTGACAAAATCAATCACGTCATCGTAGGCTATGTCTGACCCATACTTAGTATGTTAATAAATAAATACTAATCTACTCACAATATTATGAATATTTGGAATGAGTTAATTTAAATATAGAGTTCAATAAGTCAACACTGTTGTCCTCTTAGGTTAACATATGCGTAAAAAGCAGTAGAGTTGAATTGTGACAATTTATATAGCAGATAGCCTAGTGGGAAACCGTTCGGCTGCCACGCAGAAGTCTTGAGTTTGATCCCAACGCATGCATCTCTGACTTTTTGAAGTGTTTTTTTTTTTTTTTTTTTATGAGTTTGTAGGCAAACTAGCAGACGGATCGCCTGATGGTAAGCGATTACCGCCGCCCATGGACACCCGCAACACCAGAGGAGTTACAAATGCGTTGGCGGCCTTTTAAAAAGGAGTACGCTCTTTTTTTGAAGGTTTGTAGGTCGTATTGGTCCGGAAATACCGCAGGCGACAGTTCATTCTACAGTTTAGTCGTGCGAGGCAGAAAATTTCTGGAAAAACGCACAGTTGTGGACTGCCAACTATCTAAATGATGGGGATGGAAATGATTAGTTAATTATCGCTCGCTTTAAAGGTGAAAGAAAATATCGTGAGGTAACCTGCATGTCTAAGAGTTCTCCATAATGTTCTCGAAGATATCTGAAGTCTGCCAACCCTTCTCACACTGAGAAGAGGCCCGTGCACAGCAGTTTAATACATATCATCTTTTCTATAAAGGAGCTAACTATAGATAGAATGTCCCCTAGTTACATTATTTTAATAACGTCACACCGAAAAACCTATTTTGCTTCTTTTTATTTATTTAATATTGCATACTTACACACAAGTATACATTTAGGTAAGTTACAATATAATATTGTCTTCTGTTTACGCGAATGATATTCATTGAAATTAAACTACTATATACGGATACGGATTTTATCGCGTTGTTTATTTGACACTTTATTAAATTGTCAAATAAACAACGCGATAAAATCCGTATTATATAGTAGTTCAATTTCAATAAGTTACAATAGTTATTTGTCATTATACTCATAACAAGCTTCCGCATTTATTTTATAGAACAAGAAAATCATCATCATCTTCGTCATCATTAGGCTATAATAGTCCACTGCTGGACATAGCCTTCCCCTAAAGAGCGCCATAGCGCCCTGTGTTCAGCTTGCCGAACAAGAAAATACAAATTAATAATTAATAAAACACAAGGAACAACAGGAAATAAAACGTGAAACCTCATTTACTTGAAATCTCATTTATTTTTTAAGATACTAGGCACTTTTCCCAGCTTCGTTCACGAGCTATACCTGTTATAATCTTAAGACTAGTAAATGAACCTACCTTATTTTGAGGTACTGTAGCTTCCTATGAGAAAAATATTTTTAAAATCAGTTTACTAGTTCCAGATTTCAATAGTCTCTAACGACTCCCTTATATATAAAACAAACAAATAGCAATGACAAAAATATCAAGTATATCAGAAATATAATTTATAGTTTTAAATTCAGTATAGGTATGTACATACCTACTATTTTTATTACATTTGTAAAGGTCAGATTGTGCCTTTCCTGTTATCCATTTGCTTATAATCATACTGTTCGGCTCATGTGTAAAAAGAAACGAATGGCGACAGATGTTTTTAAATACAAATCAAGCATATTTTAGAATTTGACAATCAATTCGGGTTGTACTCTGCTTGTAATAATATAATTCAATCATGATTCGAAAGACACGTGGCGCCATGTATTATCATAAGAATGTTATTGTTGTTTTCCTCGGGAACAGTAATTTTATTTCGGGATGAAAGGTAGCCTATGTCCGTTTCTGTACACTTGACAACGTATATGCAAAATTTCAGGATGATCGGGTCAGTGGTTTAGGCGTGAAAAGGTAACAAACAAACAAACAAACTCATTTTCGCTTTTATAATATTAGTTAGGAAGTTAGGATTATTACAATGAAGTATAGTTACGTTATTATTTTATTATATAGGTGAGTATTAACAAAACAAACAATGACACATCACATTTTTGCTAGGCGTGTTACTAGGCAGTAATCTCTTTGACGCTGATTTTAAATTTTACTAGTTTTCCCCGGGGCTCACCCGCATAAATATAGGTTATGTAAATTTTCTTACCCTCGACGATTACCCTCGACGATAGTAGGTACTTTTTCTGGATGAAAGATACCCTATGTCCTTCGCCGTTCTCCTGACAACGTGTATGCAAAATTTCTTGATGATCGGTCGAGTAGTGAAGGCGTGAAAGTGTAACAAACAAACAAACTCACATTCGCTTTAATGATATTAGTTTGGATTTTCCCCGATGTATCAGTTGCTTTCTAGCATGACCATAATCTCCCACGGGGAGACTATTTCCTTACTAATATTATAAATGCGAAAGTAACTCTGTCTGTCTGTCTGTCGGTCTGTCTGTCTGTTACCTTTTCACGGTCAATCCGCTGAACCAATTTAGATGAAATTTGGAATGGAGATAACCTAAGACCCTGGGAAGGACATAGGCTATATAACATCACGCTACGGCTCACGGAAGCGGTGCAGGAACCTAAATACCACTGACGCGGGTGAGACCGCGGGCACAGCTAGTCTATAATAATATTAATAATATAATATTGTATCACATACACAAAACACCATCTAGCCCAAACTAAGCAGAGCTTGTACTTTGGGTACTAGACAATGGATAAACATACATATATACTTTTTTTTTTGTAAATACATACATATTACACATAGAAACACCCAGACCAAGATAAACATCCATGTTCATGCACACAAATGTTTGACTTGTGCGGGAATCGAACCCGCGACCTCAGGCGTGACAGTCGGTTACACTAACCACTACGCCATTGGAGCCGTTAATAATAAAACAAACTCACCGTAATTATTATCCTTAAAAGTTAAATGTCTTACACTGGTTTACACGTTGTCATTTTATTTACTTTATTTGCATGTTGTGTAAACCCACTGAGGACGTTGAGCAAACATGCATACATTTAATGAATATTAATATAGACTAGAGTAAAAAGCGAAATATGAACCTACATAATTATAGGTTCATACTTCGCTTTTTACTCTAGTCTTGTTTATAAGATCACGCAGTAAAGTAGTTACTAATGTGCATATTTTATCGAACTCTTCATACTAAAATATATTTAAATGCCAATATACAAATTGAAAGTTAATCTCAAATATTAAAGTTGCTTAATTATACTTAAAGCTTGATCTATAATCTCCAGAATTAATGATAACTTATTCAAATGCAAGCCTTTGTTATGCTCTTCAAGTTATTAAAATAATAATTTTCTATAGCATATAATCTTATATCGGTGAACCCCGGAGTGGCTAGCAAAGGTTCACCCGGTAAACTACATCTTAGGTCTGATGTACAGCCTACGGATCACGAACCTATTACAGTTCATCGGATACATTGCCAAACTCTACTGAGAATGTATTCATTAACAGATTGCCTGTCCGATGAATCACATAATAATATGATACATAACAATTGATTTTCTATTGTGTTTATTACGGAACATCGAAAGGGTTATAAGATCGCAATAATAGTTTTGCTCGGCCCAGTACAGACTTATCCCTAGGGACAAACAACACAGTCAATGTCAGTTAGAATACAATAAAAATCATATCTCTCGTTCTTGTAGTTGTTACTTCATCAAGAAAACAACGCAATCTCAGATGTCGCAATTACACCAGCTGTTAAACTTTATACTTTAAATAAATCTGTGACAAGGTTTATTGATATCACATATTCTCCTTAGCCTTTATTATTCCCAAGTCACTTGGGGTCGACTTTCTAGTCTAACCGGATTTGACTGGATATCAGTTTTTACACAGAGCGGCTGCCACCTGACCTCCGCAACCCGAAGACTAACGATACTCTAAGGCTATACCAGTGTCAGAATATTAGAGGGCACTGACTTCCCAATAACGACTGCCATATCTATGGCAGTCGTTATTTTTTCGTTGTCGTTAAGCCGTCGGTCCCAGCTGCCATGAACATCTGTTCATGGCAGCCGGGACCGACGGCTTAACGTGCTCTCCGAGGCACAGAGCAGGTGATAGTTGTCAATTAATACGCACATAATTTTGAAAAGTCATATAACTTCCGAAAGTCAGAGGTGCGCGTCGTGGGTTCGAACCCGAAACCCTCCGCAATGCACTGAGCTATCACATAACCTTTTAAATTGACTGCACAGATGACGGAGTGGGTTAAGTGGTCGCCTCGCCACTGCCATTGCGCCCAGTGCTGTGGGTTCGAATCCCACACGGGACAAAACTTTGTGTGATTCACAAATGGTTGTCGAGTCTGGGTGTTCTTTGTGTCTGTCGTTTGAATGTTTGTAAAGTCTCCCGCGACATAGGATTTACATCTCATGCGGATGTCGTCCTTAAACCTTTGTTGTTGCTCGTAGTGCTTGTAACAGTAGAAGGGCGTAAGAGTAGAAACACTGTTACGTTTCGCTTAGTAAATAAGAAGTCTGGATGCACACAGTATCTCTCCCATACCTACTTATATACCTATGTCTCCCATAACTATCTCTCCAATACTTACCTCTCCCATGCCCTCCTCTTCCATACCTAACTCTCCCATAACCACCTCTCCCATAGCTAACTCCTCCATACCTACCTCTCTCATACCTATCTCGCCCATACCGTCTCTTTTATCTCATTTTTAATTTTCGTTCTGCATCGCCCGAGTTATAGACCAGGTATTGCAAGCGATTCTGGCCTACTGTTATCCGCTTACCATTAGTCAGACAATTCTAATATTTAGCTACCTTTGTTATATACAGAAAAGTCTACAGGATTTCCAATTTATTTTTTATATTTTCGATTCGTCAGCTGATCTTCTTAAATAGTAGTTTTCTCAAAACGACACTGACTTGACTTTTGCAACCCAAAAGGATAAATGCTCTTCTAACATTAGACTAATTGTCAGAATATTTGATCGTAAAATGATTCCCGTAGCGACAGTACTTTACCAGCCGGAATGAATTCTCTGCGTCATGAGTTCTTTAACTAAAGACTGCTCTTATCTAGATCGCATGAATGCCAAAAGTATCAAGTTTAAGGGGATATACTTTTAGGGACGTGTACATAACAATTATGTTATACACTTTAAAGTCGGTGTGTCATTCTGTGTGCCTAAAACGTTTTTCCTTGTTGTAATCATAATTGTGTATTTATTGATGATTGTGACCCATATTTTTCGCACGAAAAAGGTAGAAAATATACTACTTTAAATTGCAGTTTTGTGGGTTTTTCGGCTGAGTTTTTTTATTGCCAGGTAATTTTTTTTCTTAATGTTTTTTTTAAATTTTGAATGACAAAGAATTTTTTAGATTCATAATTTTAAACCCGAATTCTTATATAGAATATTTATTACATTGCCTTGACCCGGCCCAATAATCGGATCTTTATGCAAACAATAATATATTTTAAACTGTTCGCATCCTAGTACTACTAATAATATCGATATTGACTAGACTAGAATTTCAAAAGATATTAAGAAAACTATGTAGAACTATCGGTTGACTGCACAATTTTGGTTTTATGTGGATTCAAATTGGCAACAAGGCACGGCTACCATACCTAATCCTTATCTAATTAGACAGAAATCGGTAAGGAGTCGACATTTATCAATAGTTATGATAACTGCTCTAAGTATTACATTAATTCCTGATGAAATCCTCTCTTTCGACTGTATGGCCGAGGAATTGGTATTTAAAATAACAACTTCCCAAGTTGTTATGTCAAATACCAATATCTGATAAGCCTTTGTCAAATTTCAATTTCTAATAGGTCAAACAATCGAAAGCTACATTATTAATTTAGTGGCTACATGTTACAGAAACATTTTGGATAAAGTTCAAGGTTGTGCATAATTATTGTAATTAGTTGGCGATCTGGTTTTCTATTCTATACAAAAACGCATTACGAAACTAATTAACGCATAAAAATACATAGTAATTTAAATAAATAACGTGGCAAAGCAAGTTAATTTAAAAAATAAGTAGAGCATTATGTGAACCAAAAGCACAAAAAGCGCCACTTATTATTTAAAATTGCTTGCACAGCTAATTCATACATTCGTTCAATAAAGTTGCCAAATATATCCTTACACTAGCAATCGATAGTCGTCACGTTTATAAGTAATAACTTGTGTCACAATTCAAAATTTTAATCATATTATGTTTCATTTTTCAAAATTGTCATAAGTTTATAATTATGTCAGCTGTGGATAACGGTGTGTGTTGCATATTTAATCAAACTTCAATCACAATGTATTAGTTATAAAGACCTAATGTGTAACTGATTGTTATTCCAAATAAATAAATAAAATAAATAATATTCATTCGTACAGGTATGTTTTAGTACTTACATTACTATATGCTTAGAACTGTTGTTTTTCTTACCCATATAATATAGAACACTCTGCCTATTCATGTTATATCACAGCCTCAAAACAAAAAGACATAAATTATAGATCAATAAACTTTAATAAATAATATTACACATCGAAATCTGGTTTTCTTATTTAGCTTGACGTGTTGGCTTAGTCATAGTCACTCTGGATCGAATCAGGGATGCACATATTGCCTTGCCAACTGTGACCTTTTGGACAGGTTCCCGCTGAGAGAGCTATACGGCTTTCAATGACTGGGACGATGGCTTGAGGAGATTTTGCTTCAGGCCCTTTTGACGGTAGCTCTTGAACATTGTCTTTCGATGTCAAAACTGGATGAGGCTTCAGAGTTTTGTCTTTCGTATTAACCGTAGACGTCAATTCCCGAAGAGATGACGTATCTACTTGATATTTCACCACATGAGCGTAGACGCAGACTAGAAGCGTCAAGCACACAGATAATCTTACAAACACATTTGAATTCATTTTTGAGACAAATATGACTAGATGCGATATACACGGTTACTGATAGGATTGTGACTGGAAGTGAATGATGCGCCAGCTTTTATAGCAGTAGGTGTCCTTATATCGTGGCATAAAAATTGTGCAGTGACGATGCAACATGATTCAGACACAATTTAGTTAATATACGTATGTATTTCATCAGTACCAGCGATCATTATGTAAATATGAATTACAATGGGTATTGCAAGGGTTATTCCAAGATTATAAATCAAACCCAAGTAGATATACTATAATTCCTTTCTATTGGGGCATAAGCACTATGTTATATTAATCTATTTAACGATTTGGGGTCGCCCAGAAGTGGAAATATAAAAACAACATGGTTTTAAAATTGTTACTAGTTTCCATTCTCCATATCAACTTCAACTATGACAATATAATAATAATAAAAATAAGAAAATAAAAAAAAATATTTATAAATTTCTAAAATTGCAAATTTACAATATCAAAATATATATAGTTTCTTTAAAAAAGTCCATAAGATCACAACATTAATCATTTTCACAAGAAATATCTACATAAACCATAAATTAACCCGAAATCAGCAAACAGAAAAATGACAGCAAATGTCAAAATGAAAATTAAGAAAATCACCCATATCATGATTTAATACGATGTTGACTAGAGCAAAAGCCAGAGCAGAAGCACAAAATAGATCCCCGGACTTGCCGCTCAGCTCCGCCTCGCAGCCGCCAGGTCCCGCATTAGCGACGGTGGCTACTGCAGAGGCGTCGAGCTCATCAAGCGGCGAGTATTTCACTCCGCCAGCGTCGCCGTCACCTGTACGTCGGCGAGGAAGAGGCCGGCCACCGACACGCCTGGGACCCAGAGGCCCACCGGCCCCGAAACGGGCCCCCGCTATCGGTGGTAATGTGCACCGCATGAGATGGACAGAATCAATGAATGAAAATGTCATGCGGGCATATTTTATGGCGACAGAGGGAGGACTCAACCTCACTTCCTACCGTGATCGTATGCTGCCTCTGTTTCAGGACTTGGAGCCAGCTGTCAACGTTTGGGCACAACGACTGTCCGATCAAGTGCGGGCTATCCAACGTTGTCACCTGTTGGATGAAGCTGCACTTGAGAGGCTTCGCTCTGACGTACGTGGTAACCCTCCTATCCTTTCTACCACACAAAATATAAATCAAATAAGCTGTATAACACCTGTCCCACATACAAACGGTGTTGAAGAAGTGGATAGTAGGACACACGTAAGTACCCGGTGCATCGATAAACTAAGGAGTGCCTTGGAGTGCGCTGTTCGGGAATATAGGTACACAAGTTTAGAAAATAGACCTCGCCTTGCATAAGAAAAATATGGCGCTAGTTTGTGCCCTGGATTCACTACTGTCTATTTATTTAGACAGTAGTGAAGATCTTGGTGATACACACTTAATTTTGTACTGTGCAGCTGTTGCGGTGTGTCGAGTAGCAGGTATTAAATTTACATACAATAGTGAAACTGCTACTCGAACTAATACCGTACCGGCCTGGCAGTGTAGGATTGAGCGGCGTATCGCCGAATCTAGGGCACTCATTGGCAAGCTAATCTGCTTCAGGTCGGGCAATACACGCCCGTGAGTGATGCGTTTTGTGACCTGGGTATTTGTGGGAACGGGCATTGAGCCTCACGAATATGCTTCACGGGTCACAGAACGCATTGACTTCCTGAAGCAGAGGGTTTATGCGTGGTCAAACCGAAATTAGGCGATACAAAAAAAGAGTGGACCGATATACCAAGAACCGTGCATTCCAAAAAAACGAGAGGCGTGTGTACAGAGTGTGGGAACGATCCAATTCAAGTGTGGATGATGGACGTCGACCAGATGTTGAAATTACAAATAATTTTTGGCGTAATATTTGGTCGGCGCCCACCAGCCACATGGAGGGCGATTGGTTCAGGGATGTCAAGCGAGCGTGTGAGGCAATAACTCAAATGGAGCCTGTAACCATTAGGCCAGAAGATGTATCTTGTGCGGCCCGTTCGCTCCCGAATTGGAAATCACCGGGACCGGACGGATTGCACAACTTCCGGCTGAAGTGGTTACGCAGTACTCACGATCGATTGGCGTCCCAGTTCCAATTTGCTCTGGAATCGGGGTCGTTGCCAGACTTTTTAACCACTGGTGTAACCCACCTGCTCTTTAAGTCAGGGTGTACCACGGACCCCAAAAACTACAGACCTATTACGTGTCTGCCGACTGTTTACAAACTTTTTACATCCATTTTGAGAACAAAATTATCACATCACATAAATACTAACCATATCATGTCCATATCTCAAAATGGATGTAGAAATGGGACTCGTGGTACCAAAGAGCTACTCCTTATTGACATGACCATTTGCCAACAAGTACGTCGTCACCGAAGGGATCTGGCGACATGTTGGATAGATTATAAGAAGGCCTATGACTCTGTGCCCCATACATGGCTCTTGAAGGTGCTGGAGTTGTACAAAATAGATACAACTTTATGCACTTTCTTGAAGACGTGTATGGGGCAATGGAGGACTGTCCTTCGCTATCCGGGATGTCGGCAGATCCAGAGTGATGGTATGCCTATAATGATCAAGCGGGGTATATTCCAGGGTGACAGTTTGAGTACACTGTGGTTTTGCCTGGCTCTAGACCCTCTTAGTACTTTACTGGAGAATTTGGAGCTAGGCTACCGGTTGCAGAGTAGAGGCCAGGTCATATCTCACCTTTTTTACATGGATGAACTTAAATTATTTGCCCCCACCCATCTTCAGCTGACAGAGTTACTAAATGTAACTGAAAACTTTAGTAATTCTATCAGAATGGAGTTTGGTGTGAACAAGTGTGCGGTAATGTATGTAAAGCGAGGTGGGATTGTGGAATCTGATGGGATGGAACTATCGGATTCCTCAAGACTTAGGACTCTCTCTGCAAACGAAACATACAAATATCTGGGTATGTCGCAGGCGTTGGGCATTTCAGAGACTGGCATGAAACAGACATTGCGGGATCGCTTCTTTGGCCGCCTGACAAAGATACTCAAAAGTTATTTGTCGGGCGGTCATAGGGTGCGTGCTTGTAATGGCTGGGCCATGCTGGTCTTAATGTACTCCTTCGGCATACTCAGATGGACTCAGACTGAACTAGAGGCCCTGGATAGAAAGGTCCGTACACTGTTGACCGCATACCGGATGCATCACCCGCACTCGTCTGTAATGAGGCTGTACATCCCGCGGAAATGCGGGGGTCGTGGCTTCCTAAGTGCCAAGACCCTCCATAATCGTGAGGTGTGCAGTCTTAGAGAATATTTTCTCTAGACCAGCTCGGGTGTGCATCGGGCTGTAGTCTCAGTGGACAATGGCCTTACCCCGCTGGCTCTGGCTAAGGAGAACTGGCGCAAACCTGTGGTACTCAGCACTGATGACCGCAGGGATGTATGGAAGGTAAAGAGCTGCATGGACGCTTCTATCGGGCCTTACACGGGCCCGATGTTGATTTAATATCTTCTGTGGCCTGGCTACGTTTCGGCGATATTTTTGCCTAAACAGAAGGTTTTGTCTTTGCAATAATGGACGAAGTTGTTATGACGAATAACTACCGGCGGCATATCCTGAAGGATGGGACGGTCGACATATGGCGGGCGTGTCACCAGCCCGGTGAATCTCTCAAGCATATTGTCTCTGGGTGTTCCCGTCTTGCCAACGGCGAATATTTGCACAGCCACAACCAAGTGGCCAGGATAATCCATCAGCAACTTGCCTTAAAGTACAATCTTGTGGATTCAGAGATACCGTACTACAGGTATGTGCCCGATCCAGTTCTCGAGAATGGTCGTGTCACTATGTACTGGGATCGATCTATCATCACTGATAGAACCGTTGTGGCTAACAAGCCAGATATTGTGGTGATAGATCGATTAGAGCGCCTTGCAATGATCATCGATGTCACCATTCCCTCATGACGAGAACCTCGTGAAAGCTGAAAAAGATAAACAAATTAAATATCTGGACTTGGCTCGCGAGGTTGTCGACATGTGGGATGTAGGCTCGGCGATCATTGTACCGATAGTCGTTTCGGTAAACGGGTTAATTGCCAAGAGCCTCGGCCACCATCTTAAGAGGCTCGCGTTGAATAGCTGGGTCAAGTCCTCGATTCAGAAGGCAGTATTGCTTGACACGGCGCGCATAGTGCGGAGGTTCCTTTCTCTGGAGCCCTAACCACCGATAGCTTGGTCCCTGCACCCGATATCGTTGGGTCATTTCAGTTTTTATATTTTTAAATATATATAATTTTTATATTTATATTTAAAATGTAATTATTAGAGAAAATAAGTAATAAAGAGAATAATAATAATCTTTATACCCAGTTTTACAATTTTGTACATACAATGTGCTAAAACAAACATTATTTTTACAAATTGTAGGTGTACAGTGTTGTAACCATCTGACACCCAATCTAAGATTGAACTTGTGTCATGGGTGTCAGGGTAACACTATGACATTATTTCTCTTATGTGCTGCAAATTTTCTCTTTAAGTATACCTATATATGTATATCTACATAATTAGTAATATATATATATATATATATATATATATATATATATATATATATATATATATATATATATATATATATATATATATATATATATATATATATATATATATATATATATATATATATATATATATTACATATCGGTATGAACTTTGTTTTCGAGAATCTGGGGTGTTAATTTGCATATAATAATCATCGAGTCAAAACAATGTGTAGCAAAAGGATAGGACTGACCTGGTATTTACAGGGTAAGAATTGGTCTAAAACTTATATAATTATAATATACCTAGTCGTATTATGAATATTGTTACAAGGAAAAATCTTTTTTTTTCGATTGCATAAAATATTTATTCTATACTGTAATGTGTGTTAGTTTATACATTAATATAACATTATTAAAATATATGACGCTCATTCAAAATGATCTCTATTGATTTTAATACAGTCCTTTGAACGTCGAGGCGAGTTATCAATAGAAACACGCACTCTCTCTATGGGAAAATTCTTCACTGCTAATGCTATGGATTGTTTTAAGGACTCCAAATTATCATGGCGTTTAGAGCATGCCACTCTCGAAAACTGACCAAAAATTATAATCCAGTGGATTAAGATCGAGTTTCGCTGACGGCCAGTATTCAGCTCTGATTAAGTCTGAAACGTTCGTTTCCAACCACGCTTGGGTGGATCGAGCTTTATGACCTGGTGCTGCGTCTTTTTGAAGGCTAAAGAACAGTGTTGTTAAGAGGCTTAACCACCCTTTCAAGAATTGTATCTTGATACACTTGTGCCGATGTTTTAACACCTTTTTCACTAACAGCTGACTCAGTCACTTCTTGATAGCTAACACTCCACCAAACCATTACTGAAGTCGAAAAATGTCCATGTTGCACTCTGCTGACTAATCGAGAAGCTTCTATAGAACTTTACGCATAAACTCTGTCATTCTGCTTGTGAACACATTGCTCAATAATAAAAAAAAGTCTCGTCAGTAAATCAAATTTTCTGTGACCTCCCTTTGCGTACCGCTTGAGAAGTTGTATTGATTTTACAAACCTATTAATTTTTTAATTATCAGTTGAATAATGACCATTGCGTCTCTTATAGGCTGCAAGTCCCAAGTCATCATTTACGCGATATGGTTCTAGGTGCTATATATTCATTGCCCAAAATTAATTAAATGTTTTGCTTTCGGATAGTATTTCTTCGAATTCTTTTCTTCACTGCTTTGATCGCCTATTTCGTACGTATACAATGTGGACGGCCAGATCTTTTTCTGTCACAAACAGAAGAGGTATCATTATACCTATCAATAGCCCGGTACACAAACATTTGACTAATACCAAGCGGAAGAAGAGTTTCAAAAATTGTATTTAGCCCCGTACCTACTTTGTGTAATGCTATTACGGCAATTCGGTTCTCTTTATCAACCCACACCATTTTAATATCACAAAAATATATAACATTGATTAGCATGAATATGAGAAAACACAGTGAATATTCATATAAGACAGATATGACAGAGTCTAAATTCAAATGTAATATTATGTTTTTTTTAATTGGAACCGTATTTATGGCCAGATAATATAATGTAATTATAATATACGATAATATTAAAATCGTAATCGTCAGAACATAATATAGACTTAAGGATGACTAGAGTACTCCTGGGACGGTTATAGATCTGGACATCCGCTTGCCAACACGTATTGGAACAAATTATCTATATCTATACTTATAATAAAACTGTAGAGAGGTCAATTCTGTACATTGAATATATATTCAAAATTAATATTGGAGGATGAATGGTGATCGATACTGATGACAAAAATGCAATCAGTAAATTTTTTGTCTGTCTGTCTGTATGTGCACGCATGGGTCAAAAACTACTGAAGGGATTTTAACCAAACTTGGTACGATTGTAGTCCATACTCCTGGGCAGGTTATAGGCTATATAACATAACGCTAAGACACATAGGAGCTGAGCAGTGACGATAAATTTGAAGCAAGTCGGACGAAAATGCGCTTTCGAGCTCTTATCCTCGCATACGTTGATCATACACCAAAAGTATGTATTACAAAGATGATGGTCTTCAAAAGATCTACAAAAAAGTCCTTAATAGTATATATCTATCTTTTATAAATTAGCCACAATAACGTGTTTAATCGTTAGGCATTTCTTCAAAGTGTATTAAAATACATAAATATATTGTATTTCACATAAATATATCTTTATCAAACTCCCATATTCAAAAAGTACACTTTAATATTTATATTATAAAAAAAATATAGGAATCGGTTTATAAACACACAAGATATAGATGAAATAAAACTTCCAAATCTCGCCGCGCCAGTATGGGTACGGCTATACGGTTGATTGTTGTTTAACGCGCGAAACGGCCATCCGCTGCATTTATAAAAAGGCGGGGGCGCTCACGCGCCGACTTCACTCACATTTTGTTTGTTTGGTTGAACGCGGTAATCTAAGGAACTACGGGTAAAAATTAGAAAAATATTTCAGTGTTGGGTAGCCCATTTATAGAGGAAGGCTATAGGCTATATAACATCACACTACGACCAATAGGAGCGGAGCATAAATGAAAAATATTGCAAAAACTAGGAAAATTCTCTTATGTGAAGCAGACGAAATTGCGCGGGTCAGCTAGTATAAAATAAATTACCCAGCAACTGTAATCGTCAAAGATATTATATTCCATTTCTGAGTAATATTCGATCATAACAAAATACCTCAAAAAAAAAACAACAAGTATACAGTAGGTATAAAAGCCTGAAAGTCCGGTTGTTCCACAGTCGTTCGTTGATCGTATACATTATAGTACGCCAACGTGAAGTTAACAAAAATGTATACAAACTTGTATTTAAACATCGCTCTGTGTTGTTGTCTCTGTTGTGTGTCATTGCTCGCTTGTATCGAGGGTCGCGTGCTGCAACACCAACAGCAGACTCCATCGTCAGAAAGAGTTACCATTTCGGATACTGGGATTTACAACCATGGATCTGATCGGAGGAACGACGGCAAACAGCTGGTCAGAGCATCGAGGGCCACTAGTGACCCTCCACCAAACTTTCTGCCCACTATTGAACAACGTATCGACATACGATCGGGATTATGTCTAATTGGCTACACTAAGTTTGGTGCTTTCTGTTTGATACCCAAAGATTATTAAAGAACAGACTTCATTTTTAACTTGTGTGATTCATTTATTTTGTGATTCATAGTAAAGTATATTTCAATGTTGACTTGTGTTTTTTTGTTTGATGTTTTATGTGAAGGAGACAAAATCTTTATTCGGCTTGTCATGAAGTGTGTTTGTTGGTGGCTATGAACTATGTTCTTATTTCACGTAAAAACGGGTTGACAAATCGACGTGATTATCGGACTACAGATAGTTTATGAGACAGAGAAGGACATTGGCAGACGGTATCTTTGTCTATCAAAACATAGTTCCTATGACATAATTATTTTTCTAAGAACCTCGGTCACAAAACCGCGATTATAAACAAGTATATGATATAACATTTATTTTCAATGTCTTTTTGTGAGTCGAATTAATTAGCATAAAGTTTCTATAAAGTATATATTCGAAATATAGCGTTCCGCTAAATATTTTATACCTAATATAGAACTTGTTTGTTTGAACGCACTCACCTCAGGATCTATATGAATATTATTGTAACAGTTTGATATGTTTGTGTTAATAACAGACAGTTTCAAGATTTCTGGAAAGCAACCTTGTTCTAATGATAAATTTATTATATAAGCTAATGGTTCCGCTATGTTTTGAGATATAAGTTTTATAAGTTCTGCAGTAAGGTTGTCGTGGCCTGATGACTTACTATTTTTTAAAGATTTTATTATATTATGAATTTCTATTGAGTTTGTTGCTGAGCGTGCTCTATTGCTGGCCGTGGGAGGATGGCGATCTGGTCTTTGGCTTCAGGCGCTTCCATCTTCCAATATACGTACCATGTTGGACGATACCACTTTCCGCCCCTCCACTTGCCTCCGTTTAGGTGTTTCGTGTGTTTCTCCGCATTGTTGTCACTGTGGAAAAGCTGTCGATAGCCTCGGACACCATGGACTCTTTTGTAGCAGAAGCGCTGGTTTCTCGCCACGCTAATCTTAATAACATAATATGTCGTACTCTTGTTACTACTGGTATTCCAGTTGTACTTGAACCCAATGGCTTGGTACGTGACGATGGGAAGAGACCTGACGGAAAGTCGTTGTTGCCTTGAAAGATGGGCAGGCCTTTGGTGTCGGACGCAACGTGCGTTGACACCCTTGCACCATCACATCTTCCAAGCACCGCGAGATGTACCGGCGCTGCTGCTGCAAGCGCGGAAACCCTCAAACGGCGCAAATATATGTAGTAATTTAGTCGGAAGTTACATTTTTGAGTAGTTTGGGATGGAAACCTCAGGTTCATGCGGTCCGAGCGCTCGTATTTTGTACAGAGAGATCACAAAACGCCTGATCGTCGTTTTGCGTAATCAGAAGGCTGATCTGTCCCTTTGAAAGATCAGCCTTTTAACTCTACTGCTATTCAACGTGGCAATGCTACCAGTCTTCTGGGCACGTTACCAGTTGACAGCGATGCTGATGAATTCTACGATGCCAAAAATGATGTATTTTTGGAAATATTTAGTATTATGATTATTGGTGTTTTTGTAATTAAGTTATCTTTTTTAATACGTTTGTAAATATATATTAGTTTATTAGTTTTAAAATTAATTATGCAATTATATTGTAAATATTATATTACTAACTAGCTGACCCGCGCAACTTCGTCTGCTTCACATAAGAGAATTTTCCTAGTTTTTGCAATATTTTTCATTTATGCTCCGCTCTTATTGGTCGTAGCGTGATGTTATATAGCCTATAGCCTTCCTCTATAAATGGGCTATCCAACACTGAAATATTTTTCTAATTTTTACCCGTAGTTCCTTAGATTACCGCGTTCAACCAAACAAACAAAATGTGAGTGAAGTCGGCGCGTGAGCGCCCTCGCCTTTTTATAAATGCAGCGGATGGCCGTTTCGCGCGTTAAACAACAATCAACCGTATAGCCGTACCCATACTGGCGCGGCGAGATTTGGAAGTTTTATTTCATCTATATCTTGTGTGTTTATAAACCGATTCCTATATTTTTTTTTATAATATAAATATTAAAATGTACTTTTTGAATATGGGAGTTTGATAAAGATATATCTATGTGAAATACAATATATTTATGTATTTTAATACACTTTGAAGAAATGCCTAACGATTAAACACGTTATTGTGGCTAATTTATAAAAGATAGATATATACTATTAAGGACTTTTTTGTAGATCTTTTGAAGACCATCATCTTTGTAATACATACTTTTGGTGTATGATCAACGTATGCGAGGATAAGAGCTCGAAAGCGCATTTTCGTCCGACTTGCTTCAAATTTATCGTCACTGCTCAGCTCCTATGTGTCTTAGCGTTATGTTATATAGCCAATAACCTGCCCAGGAGTATGGACTACAATCGTACCAAGTTTGGTTAAAATCCCTTCAGTAGTTTTTGACCCATGCGTGCACATACAGACAGACAGACAGACAAAAAATTTACTGATTGCATTTTTGTCATCAGTATCGATCACCATTCATCCTCCAATATTAATTTTGAATATATATTCAATGTACAGAATTGACCTCTCTACAGTTTTATTATAAGTATAAGTATAGATAAAGAAATAAATAATGTTATTCTACAGTACATAAGTACTACAAGAGTACCTCTTAATAATAAATATTGCTTAAGACATATCTTGCAATCAAGATACCCTTGTGTTGTAAATTTGAAAACATTGAAACTACGAACGAACTGTGGATTATTGTTATTTCTGTTCCTTTTGTTTTGTGACAATAGTAAGGTGATTGCTTACACCACTGCGTCATCCGTGTAGATGTTTCAAATTACGTTTGATTCCTAGTACGTAACGTTTGATGCCTAGTGTCATTGAACTGCCCAGTAGACGTCAATGGGCTCGCCCTCTATTATGTCGGACCTAAAACTATATATAATATATACATATATATACATTCTTGTGTGAAATGTGATTGTATTTCATCACTGTGGATTGGCAGAGGTGTAATATACCAATCGGGAAAAAAGCGATTGAGATTATGTATGTAAGTATATTAATTGAGGTAAGTAGGTATATTAATTGAGAGGAATAAATACCATTTCAAATAACACAGCATTTTTAGTTATTATTGCTCTTTATTAGGCTTACAACTTTTAGGACTTTAGGCTGTGCTGACAAATCATAGCTGCTGCTCGTTCTTTAAGCTCACAGCGTCATCGAAATTAAACTACTTTATACGGATTTTGAGGCGTTGTTTATTTTAATATACTTTTATTACATAATTTTGAACTCTAACACTATTATTATTTAGCTTTACTAAAAATTAAGCTATTTCAATTAATTAAAACTATTTATATTTCCCCGACGTTTCGATTGATTTACAGCAGCCATGTTGAGGCGGGGAGACTTACAATCTTTAGGACTTTAGGCTGTGCTAACAAATCATAACTGTTCGCTCTTTTAGCTCACAGTGATGTTGATATCCTATATTCTTCCTTAATAAATAGGACATCTAACACAAACAAATCAAACTGATACAATAGTTCATAAAGTTCCTGAGGTAAGCGTGTCCACACAAACAAGTTCTTCGCCTTTATAACATTAGGTACACAAATATTTAGCGGAACGCTATATTTAAAATATGTATATACTTTATCGGAACTTTATGCTAATTAATTCGACTCACTAAAATACATTAAAGATAAATGTTATATCATTTACTAGTTTTGTTTCGTGACCGATTCTAAGAAAAATAATAATGTCATAGGACGCATTGGTAGACGAGGATACCGTCTATGGCGCCACCTTCTCTGACCCATAAACTATCTAGTAGGCCGGTAGGCCGATCATCACGTCGATTTATCAACCCGCTTTTATGTAATAGAAGAAAATAGCCTTTATAATAAATACACTTCATGTCAAGCCAGACTAAGTATATGATCCCTCCATAATGAAAATCGAACAAAAACACATAAGTGTCATCATATCAAATATAAAGTATATTTACTATCAATCACAATATAAATGAATCACACAACCTGAACATTAAATCCGTTGTTTAATAATCATTGGGATAACAGAAAGCACCTGTCCTGGTGTAGCCAACTGGACACGATCCCGATCGTATGGCGAAACGTTGTTCAATAGTGGGCAAAAAGTTTGGTGGAGGGTTACTGGTGGCCCTCGATGCTCTGACCAGCTGTTTGCCGTCGTTCCTCTGATCAGATCCATGGTTGTAAATCCCAGTATCCGAAATGGTAACCATTTTTGACGATGGAGTCTGCTGTTGGTGTTGCAGCACGCGACCCTCGATACAAGCGAGCAATGCTAAACACAGAGCGATCTTTAAATACAAGCTTGTATACATTTTTGTTAAATTCACATTAACGTACTATAATGTATACAATCAACGAACGACTGTGGAACAACCGGACTGATCAGGCTTTTATATCTACTGTATTCTTGTTGTTTTTTTTTAGGTTTAGAGACACGCGGTATTTTGTTATCATCGAACATTACTCAGAAATGGAATATACGTACCATCTTTGGAAATTATTGTTGTCTATATGATCTTCCGATTACGTGCGATTGTATAAAGCATTTCCGTTGTGATTATTTATTGATAATTGAATTACAAGAAATTAGATACAGAAATAAGTATTAATGAGATACATGCTGGTTTTTTATCCCTGAGGTTATAATTTAATTTAGTTGAACTAATTTGAAAATAATATTTTCAAATAACTAATGAGAATATTTTTTAAAGTAAAATATTGTTTGTGCTTGTAATTTTCTTAAATGTAGTAATTTTAGTTAGTTGAACTAATTGGAATAATATTCTTATTATTTCAACTTGAATATGTTTAGGAAGTTGAAGTAATTGGAATATTTTTCCATTTAGTTTAACTAGTTGAAATTTGAGTTGAACTTAATGGAATAGATGGTTTAAATAGCCCCTCGCCACTGCCACTGCGCCGAGTGGTTGTGGGCTCGAGTCCCACACGGGACAAAAATTTGTGTGATCCAAAAATTTGTGTGATCCAAAAATTTGTGTGATCCAAAAATTTGTGTGATCCAAAAATTTGTGTGATCCAAAAATTTGTGTGATCCAAAAATTTGTGTGATCCAAAAATGGTTGTTCCGAGTCTGGATCCTCTTTGTGGCGGTGCTTGAATGTTTGTAAAGTCCCCCGCAATACAGGAAATAATCGTATAGCAGGAGAAGACTTAAAAAATAAAGATGGACCTGAATAAAACTTTACAGACTGAACTTTCAATCAAATAGTTGAGCTGCTCGAAATGAGTCTCAAAGATGCTGACAACTTTTGTACATAATATACTCGTAAACTTACTTCGTCCAACAATATTGCATTTAAAGAACATTTGACCGAATATAATTGAAAATCAGAATCGTATGTTCTATCGATTATAATATAATAATATTGATACTACCATTAGGGCCAGAGCCGCTATGAATCGGGCATAATTATGTCTATGTATCTATATATTAACGCCTTGGCCTTCTAACATAACCTATCCGATTTAATAAGTATTATATATAAACCACAGACCATTATAAGTGTGTAAACGATAGATCGTACGATTTTGATATTCAATTATGTTCGATCAAATTAATGGTAGAGCACTCCTAAAAGTAGCTACACATCGACCTTTTCGCTATCCCACATGCCTTTTGTATCAATATTCTAAAGTACTAACAGTCCGGCAGCCTTTTATAATGCACACCGTACTAAAACGACATATTACTCTTGATTATAACCCGGAACTTACTAACACTAAACGACGGAAAGATATCGTTTGTACTACTCAGTCTCAATCTAAGTATATTTGTACCAATAGGTTTTTCGCATTTTTAGGTCCATTTCTTTATAATAATATAAACAAAATAACTGTGATTTATGACAAAAATTATGCTAACACTAAATAATTAGTTCAACAATATTTACAGACCTTGAACTACGATCAAACTGAAAATTTGATGACTGTTGTTCGATAAGTGTTACGCAATAAAATAGGTCTTTAAGTTGTCATAGGAATCACTTACTTTATAACGTAATTCATAACTTTTGTATACAAATAATAATGTTTTATAAGTATTGTCTTAGAATTTATATCTTTAATATACAGTATGTGCCCCTAATGCCTGCGGCACAAGTTTACCCTAGTACAGGCACCTCTTATAATTACTTTTACAATGTAACATAAGCTCTGTATCCATTTGTACCAATTTAAGTTAAATAAATGATTATTATTATTATGATATGTTGTTGGTAATAACAATTATCGTCATATTTCAACCAATTTACTCAAAACCTTCACACTTTACACACCTAAACCTTCCTCATGAATCACTCTATGTATTGGTAAAAACCGCATTAAAATTCGTTCAGTAATTATTGAGTTTATCGCGAACAGGACTTAATATTGATAACAAAATTAATTGGAAAAGCATACAGAGGAATTATATAAAAAAATCAGCAACACTGCATAGGTATGCTCTTTTTAATCTGGCACATATTCTACGTCTTGATGTATTACTCATGGCATATCATAGTACAGCTGCTTCAAAACTGAGATATGCCATAATATTCTGGGACAACTCAACAAACAAAGACATCGTATTCAAGGCACAAAAGCCATGGAAGCAATCTTTAAACTAAAATGCATAGACAGTTGTATAACATATTTTATAAAATACAATACTTTAACACTAAGAATACATGTAAAACGAAACAATACATGTAATAGGCTTCGTATACGAAAAGCCAGTACCGCTCTAATACATTTATATTTCTATACGCGGAATACAGAAATATTAAGTTTTCGTAAACTTTGCGAACTGAACAAACACTTTTTAGTTAAAATCTACGCGGACGAAGACGCGGGTAACAGCTAGTGCCATATATGTAAATAAACAGAACTAAACAACTATTACCTTACGCGACCATTAATATATCCTTACTAATATTATAAATGCGAAAATGAGTTTGTTTGTTTGTTACGCTTTCACGTCTTAACTACTTAACCGATCAACATGAAATTTTGCATACACGTTGTCAGGGGTACAGAATAGGACATAGGGTACCTTTCATCCAGAAAAAAGAACTGTTGCAAACCTAACCTAACCTACATTTACGCGAGCGAAGCCACGGGTGAAAACTAGTATGTTAATATAATGCGTCACTAAAAGTGGCGACCGCAAGCAGCGCCAAGTAATTATGCTCTATTTAAGTCACTATCCATATTTAACTATTATGTCGCAGCGGCACACCGGCGACCAGATAGATACTATAGAGGTCTTAAATTATGCCTCGCATTTCAACACTTGACAGATTAATAATATTTTTTATTGTTTTGACATAAAATCTAAAGTTTAGAACAGTAAGCTGTGCATTTTCTCAGAAATGGTTAGGAGCATTTTAATATAATTTCTGAGAAAATTGATCGCAAATGTATCTAATATACACCTGACACCTGCAAGGTTAAATTCTGTTAATACCTACATAAGATATTGTTTAAAAAACATCGCGTCATAGAATGTAGTGCCATTCTCAACATCCTCAAGCTAAAGGCAGTCTAACATCTACATATTTATTTGATTCACTAGAAGAAAGTTATTCGTCTTCTCTAGCATACAGTGTCTATGATGAGATACCGTATATTTCCTTGCAATTTAGGGTGTTTGATCAAAGACATTTGATCGTCGAAATGTCGCTACACATAATCATATTAATTAGTTCAAAGACGTTGTGGCTAGAGATGTTTTTAAAAAATGTATAGATAGACTAGATATTGCCCGCGGCTACGCTCGCGTAAATGTAGGTTAGGCAAGTAATATTTTTTCTGGATGAAAGGTACTCTATGTCCTTTTCTGTTCCCCTGACAACGTGTATGCACAAATTCATAATGATCGGTCTCGTCAGTCAAGTCATATATGAATTAATGTTTATATATAAAAAATGGCTTACTAAGCAATATTTTACGAAAGCCTCTATTAGTAACCAAAGCATTGTTCTTACGAAAAGCATGATGCGACAATTCTATCATCTATTTAAACTGAAGTTTCGGCATCTACCTGAAGGTCGATTCAGAAACTTTTAAAGAGGCAGAAACAAAACTCCGTATCTTCCTATTCTAAGGCAGTACTGTTATTACTAATATCTTCATTCAATTCAACTATAGACTAATGTATTCCCCTAATAAAGTTTGGAGTAAAAGTTTATTATGATAAGGATATAGACACCTTTTACTATAACCGGTATATTATACAATTAGAAAGTCATTTGTCATTAAGCTGCTGACAATATTATGGACTATGAAGACAGATGCGCAAGGTATTCAAAGTATCCTGGTTCAACATAATGACGCTGTGAATCCGTAGAGAATATGCGCCAACTGGTAATACGCCGAGCTGATGGCACCATCTGTCAGGACTTCTGCAGAGCTTTATGCCGGAGATTCTGGACGCTATCTTAAGAAAAGAAAGGTCGTGTTAAAATAATTCTGCAGACATTGAAGAATACATTTCAGCGGCCATTGTCCTGGTGTGACACGTAAGCGAATTGTAATTCTAATCATACAGTTATTGAAGCAACCAATAAACTATTTTCTATTATATATTAACAGCTTATCATTATTTTCTTCTATGATATTTTTAGGTATAGATATGAAAATTAAATGCTGTGGAAATAATACAATCAGAGAAGTAGGTATGTGTAGAATCTTCAAATAAAAGTATACAAAATATATAAGAAAACGCTGTGGCGCAAAACGAAATAAAGTGATAAGAATTATAAAAGCTGAACTAAAATCGCTGTGGCAAGATGACAAAAGATTGACCAAGCAAATATATAAGGATAATGTAAATGGTATACTTAACCGAAAAAGACTTTGGTGAACATTCTCTGACCAGATTGAAGATATTTTTAAGTAATGCCAGTTCCCCTTGAACTGGCATTACTCATAAGTACCTTGAACTATGAGTGTATAAATGAAGCAAGAGGATAATTATTTAGAATACTTAGCTAGATTTGTAGCAAGTGGAAATAGTAGTAACTGCCAAGTCCTCCAAGAAACACGCGTGACTGTATATCTATATCTCTACTTATATTATTAAGAAAAAAGATTTGTATTTTTGCCGTTCATATTTTTGTTTGTAAAGTATAAAACACAAAAACTAAAGAACAGATTAAGAAGAAAAATTACGGTTATTAAGGGGTAATTTTATTTATTAATTTATTTTACACACACATAAAACTATTATTACAGATACTTACTATCTAATGTAATAGCCTATGTACATAAATATAAAAAGAAAAACAAAAATGAAACTAAAGAAATTTCACAATAAGCGGACCGTGTAAATTCGTTCAGTGTACACCAAAAGAGATCCATTCTGTGAGCCAACGTGTTGAACGCACGCAGCGCACGCGTGAAAGGTGCGCGCTGCGGCAGGCATGTGCGCGCATGCGCCACGACTAGTTGCTCTGGACGCCGCGCCGCCGCCGCCCTACGTACTCGTTCGGGACGCACAGCTGGAGTACCTTTAAGACGTTAGATAGGTAGACGGTGAGAGCGAGCTCCCTTCTTACTTGGAGCCTGTAATACCCCACCATACCCAGAATAAATAGAGTAGGGTACAGGAACGGGTAGCCTGGGTATATCCCATATCATTACCAATACACGAACCTAGCAAATTTGTTCTGGATACGTTCTAGCATCAATCTGTACCTACTTCTTCTCGTGTGGTGACCATATTACGGCATTGCACTCCACGAGACTCTTCACGAGTGCCTTGTACAGTACTTAATAATAATACGGTTATAAAATATATTCAGATTTATCATCCAATATCACGCTATGAGCCAAAGGAGTAAAAGCAGTACCTAATCATAATAATTTTAGTATAATAAACTTGCTTCTATTTCCGTATATATGAATTTCAAAGGTACATTTTTAACATAAAACATCAATCTTAATAAGTTTAACCTAATATAATTCAAACCCACATCAAACCGCAAATATAGGTACCTAATTATTTCCTCAACCCACAACACGAAATTTCATGAACAAACCAAACTATATGTAAATAACCTTAATATATTATAACCTTAATATATTATATAGTGAACAGTAAAATACATTTATATCAACCAAACAACATCACATTCAGTTAGAAGCAACAAACTGGAAACGTAAACAATAAAGAGTTTGATCACGTGATAAGAAGTTTCCTTTAACGTGATTATATTATTATCTTTATTGTTGATTAGGTTTTGCCCGCGGTTTCGTTCGCGTAAAAGTAAGTTAGTGTTAGTGTTAGGTTATGTTTTTAAAATGAAATATAGCCTATGGTTACTCGGTGATTATATAGCTTTCTAATGAAGAAAGAATTTTTTAAATCGGTTAAATAGTTTTTGGGTTGAATCCTTACGAACAAACAAACAAAAATCAAATCTTTCCTCTTTATTATATTAGTATAGTAATACATACCCAATAACATGTTGCCTATCGTTTTAATATGCCCAAAAGAGCCGTAATCCTTTCTAATATTATAAATGCGAATGTGAGTTTGTTTGTTAGGTTTTCAAGCCTAAAATTCTCGACTGATAATCCTGAAATTTTGCATATTTTCCTTTTCGAAACCAGAAAAGGACATAGGGTACCATTCATCCAGAAAAAAGTACTGTTACTAAACTAACGTTATCTACATTTACGCGAGCGGAGCCGCGGACAAAATCTAGTAGGTATATTCATTGCGCAATTGGTGCAATTACCTTATTTGTATGAATATAAATATGTTAGAAGTATTCAGACATCACAATGACGTGAAGTGAATTCCATTGTGATGAGTTTAGCCGGCGCAATTTTAATGAACCATCGTCCTCTACCTGCTATTCATTTTCTACAATCTTCTATAACTCTGCCTACATCCAGTGCATACCTATTATTTTTTTGCTTTTTCCGGTTATTAGTTATAAGGGTGGAAAAGTATACGCCTCGTCTGATTAAAAATGGTTAGCGGTTATCGTAGCGGTTATCGTAGCGGTTATCGTAGCGGTATCATTCAAACGCGTGTAGCCTATTTTATCTTTGTACGCTCTTCTAGAAGAAACATATGCTGTTATCTCTTTGCATACTATGGCATCGAGGTCATTCAACCTTAACTGAGATATTTGCCTGTCACTTGCAGAATGTTTATTTCGGTACCTACCAACCTATGAAGGTGAATACAAGTTATTCACCTTCATAGGTTGGCTGTCGTAGCAAGTCTTACGATGAAAAATAGTCAACATAATTTTTTACAATTCTTTGGACTACAGCCATTTATCGAGCGGTAGAATATGAATAAGAAGGCAATATATCTAGAACTGTTAACACCAATGTAAGTTTCTTATAGTTGAATAGACTAATAAAGAAGCAGTCTTGACTCCAAAATAGAACGCTGCTTCAATTTGATGACGCCACTGTAGTTGTCGATACCGAGGAAAGAATAGCAGGTGATTGAGATAACAATAAGAACAGTGTATATCTTGACACATGAGAACGTTAAACGTATAATTTTTTTGTAATCACGTAAACAAATTTTGCATAACATACGTGCTTAGTCTCAAACCTATATCTCCAAAAGGGTAGACGAAATATTACAGTCACATATCACAAGCTATGGTTTAAGATCTCAACTTAAAAAGGGACCAACCTCAAGTCTCAATTTCAAACCCTAAGCTGCTGCGTGCGTGTTTAGAAATTATTTTCTGTAAGTGTAATTTAGTGTCTCGGCGGCTCAGTGACAGTTAAGTTAAGTAACTGCTGTGTGAAAGATCTCGAACTCAATTAATGGATTAAGCAAAGTGTTATTGGGATTTTGCTGTCAAAAAATTCTCAGTAGCAGTACGGCGTTTAGAACTTTAGCCGGGCATCGGCAATAGGCCTGAATACTATTTCGTGGACATAAAACTAAAGCTGGCAAAATTTTTACTACTTCTGCTTACTTCTTCGAAGATACAGGCGTAAGACTATTTATGTATATACAGGTATATTTATTACTGAACTACGTTACTTTCTTTTGAAAAGAGGGCTCCTTTCAAAAGAAAGTAACGTAGGACCAGACTGTCTTTTATTGACGGTAAATATTTCACAGACAGCGGTAATGTTGAGAAAAAAGGAAAATTACGTAGTAACACAGGTATAAAAGAAAGAAAAAGACGGCAAAGAAAAAAATTATAATAACTTAGAATACAAATATTTAAATACATATAAGCTTCATTATATTACCATTTAGTCTGCTGAAGGCAGAAAGACTGTAGAGGATACAATACTATCTTCCTGATGATGAGGTGCCCATGACAACGCCACATCTTTCGCCTGTCTATTCAGCATGATCCTTGTCAACCGATATGCCTGCATATCATCCTTTTTAGTTACCACATCCTTGTCTTCGGATACAGGTAACGCGCTTGCCTTAATACACACAACTAGCAGAAGACACAGGGAAATCTTCAGATACATTTTTAAATACGTAATTAATGAACTGATACGTTCCGCGATCTTATAAAAACTACATAGAGAACGCCTCATGTAGCTATTTTATACTATCCCTTCTACCTTCACTCATAGACAATCAATGCAGGTGTTGATAATTCAATATTTACGTTTTATATGTATATGTTTTTCAACTACGTGGGAAAGTTTATGATAATATATTGTTCATAAATACATGTTATTATACATTATGTAGTATAATATTAAGGTTACCGTGCACAAATAGTGTAACAGAGCCTTATGTATCGCAAGGTTGCTTTATACTACCAACTTATTATTCACAATCCAAATTTTTGTGCCATGTGAAACTTGAACCCACGTTTTTGCTTTTTGCACCACTTAACGTATATCTTCGTTGAGAAAATGCTTGTAACATTCTCATACCGTCCAGAAAGATGGTATGGCCTTTGTTTTTGTATGGTCACATCATCAAATGATAATACGTAGGGCACTAATAGTTCATTGAGCGGACAAATAGATAATATTTCTCATAACACTTTACACAACCTGATAGCTTCGATATTGGCTTTTTTCTTTATTTCGATGAGGCAAATCCTGCATTCTGTAAATAAACTAAATAAAAAGTTCAAAATAGGACTGGTTCTATCAATGGATATCTTTTTCTTTTTTTGTACACAGGCTTTAATAAGTTAATAAGTTTAAAAAAGAATCAGAATAGGACGATTTTCAATATTGTGTTTCGTTACATACATTATTTTCAGTCACTTATTATATACTTATTATTGGCATTCCCAAAAGTGACTAAATAAGCTAAAGAAGACTAAAGAGTTTCATCATTTGTTTATTTTTTATGCAGCAGCTGAACTAGTGTTTCGGCTTTGGCGTTTGCATAAATTAGGTATAAACCTAATCTTTGCCTTATAGAGAATCACAAGAAGCCTGGTCCTGTTATTGTGATTCTTTTTGTAATCTAACTCATATAAATTCATTATACAACATACATTACATACATCGGCCTCGATGGCGTAGTGGTTCGTGTAACCGACTACCACGCCCGAGGTCGCGGGTTCGATTCCCGCACAAGTCAAACATTTGTGTGCATGAACATGGGTGTTTGTCTTGGTCTGGGTGTTTCTATGTATAATATGTATGTATTTACAAAAAGAAAGTATATATGTATGTTTATCCATTGTCTAGTACCCATAGTACAAGCTCTGCTTAGTTTGGGCTAGATGGTGTTGTGTGTATGTGGTAGAATATATTATTATATATTATTATTATATTATATAATATTTGAATATCGTTGAATATCGTTACACTTCTCGCTCGTTCAGTGATAGTTTCACACGTCCAAATTAAACTAATCTTGTTATTTAAATCGAGCTGCCAAAAGAGCATATCTCGGGCGTCCCGAGCGTCGTCCGGTGGGTCGTCCAAGGTACCGCTGGAAAGACGAAATAGCTAAAGACCTGAAAGAGATGAATGTGCTCGATTGGTCTGACTTGGCACAAAATAGGAAAGAATGGCGCACTTTAATGTCGGAGGCCAAGGTCCACTTTGGATCGCTGAGCCAACGAAGTAGTAAGTAGTAGTAGTTGTTATTTAATAACAGTGTTCAATGATGTACCTTAAGATCGCTTCTAGTTTGATCCTGATCGTATATATAAATTGTGGGATATTGACCAAACGTCATCTGCCGCGTATAAGTATACATATATAATTTTAAAGATAATGATTTATTTATTGCATAACAGTAATTGATCGTATTAATAAAACATATGTTTTTGGACCCAACAGTTTATTCATATCAGACATGCAACTTGTAAGGACATAAGGCAACAAATTTAACACATATTAATTTATTCATGTCATATCATTGTTACATATTGCTTTTTAAAAAACTCTTGAAGGTTAAAAAATACATTTTCAATTAACAACATTTTAACTTAATTTTAAATATATATATTTCCATTTAATGCCTTATAGCTGTTGGTATTTTTTTTAATACACGAATTAATTGTTAAATTAACAATTAAAAATAGTTAAAAGCAAAGCTTCAATTTTAAAAATGTGTGTAAAATAACTTAATTTAAATAATTATACCAGATGTAGAAATATGTTTTGCATTTATTGAATTTTTGCGATATGTTACTACAAAATGTCGTTATTTAAAATGGATGTACAACATCGTAAGATTCTGTCTTAATTGCAATAGAGAGTGCTCGCTAAGAAAATATTCGAAATATAAATTTAATATACTTTCAGTGTCAATTAACTTAACATAATAAAGTGATTGAAATTAATCTGCTAACACGGATTTCATCGCGTTGTTTATTGACACTTTTATTACATAATATAAAATTTGAAAATCTTACACTACTACTGAACGTACAATACAATACAATCCTAACTAATATTATAAATGCGATTCTGAGTTTGTTTGTTACGCTTTCATGCATTAACTTCTCGACCGATCATCATGTAATTTCCTATACACGTTGTCAGGGGTACAGAAAAGTATATAGGATATCTTTCATCCAGAAAAAGTACTGTTCTCGAGGAAAAAGTTAGATAGCCTATATTTACGCGAGCAAAGCAGGCAAATTCTAGTAATTTACCTAATAAAGTAAATTAATTGTATACATTCTGTATCTTTAATTTTTCCTTATGTCACATCAACAAATAGATACTTGTACATACACATACATATACATAAATATGTATAATAACAATTATTTATTTATTGATGCGTTTCTGTGACATGCATACGTGAAGAATGGGTATGTACCTAGCACACATCATCATATACATATCCCTATTGCCTCTTTCTGCTAATCCAATGATGTCGGCCTCGATGGCGTAGTGGTTAGTGTAACCGACTGCCACGCATGAGGTCGCGGGTTCGATTCCCGCACAAGTCAAACATTTGTGTGCATGAACATGGATGTTTGTCTTGGTCTGGGTATTTCTATGTATAATATGTATGTATTTACAAAGAAAAATATATATGTATGTTTATCCATTGTCTAGTACCCATAGTACAAGCCCTGCTTAGTTTGGGCTAGATGGTGTTGTGTGTATGTGATAGAATATTATTATTATTATTATTATTATTGTATTACAATTTCCCATATGTAATACAAGATTTTACCCGCGGGTCCGCTCAAATCGATTTCGCTCTAAACGTAGATTAGGTTATGTTAGTACCAGTACTTTTTCTGAATGAAAGGTACTCCTACGTTCTTTTCTGTTCTCCTGACAAAATTTAATAATGATCAGTCGAGTAGTTACGACGTAAAAGCGTAACAAACAAAGAAACTCACATTCGTATATAATATAATATTAGTTAGGACTACTTTGGATATTTTGCTCTGGAATATGTAAACAAGTTCCTAAATACTAAACACATTTTGCGCATTATGATTTGGGTTCTATTGATTCTGTGCTGCTTCTCAGAAATTCTTGTCAGAAAAGGCCAATAACACTTTAGCTGACCCGAGAATCGAACCCCAGGACTCGTAAACAGCAGTCTCATTCACTACCGCTGCGTTACTGACACAGTTTATCTATACTAATATTATAAAGAGGAACGTTTTGATTTTGTTTGTTAGTTAGGATTTAACTCAATAACTACTGAACGGATTACAAAATTTAATAATTATTTCAAATTTAGAAAGCTATATTTCATCGTGTAACATAGACTAAATATATTTAAAAAAAGGTACTGTTACTAACATAACCTAGCCTACTTTTACGCAAAGCCACGGGCAAAAGCTAGTACTCTATAATATTATACTCTATACTTTTTACCCAAAATCTGTTTTTTTGTGTAACACGTATTAATCCTAATCCTATCCTAATCCTAACTAATATTATAAAAGCGCAAATGAGTTTGTTTGTTTGTTTGTTACCTTTTCACGCCTAAACCACTGAACCGATCATCCTGAAATTTTGCATATACGTTGTCAGGTGTACAGAAACGGACATGGGCTACCTTTCATCCCGAAAAAATTACTGTTTCCGAGGAAAACAACAGAGTACAACCCTAATTGATTGTCAAATTCTAAATTAACGCGAGCGAAGCCGCGGGCAAAAGTAATGATTAAAACGTTGAACCGGTTTTGATATTTCCAGTCTTCTGGGCAATTTTCCAGTCGACAGCGATGCTGAGGATTCATACAAGGTTTTTTTTACCATGCCATGTACTATAATATTTTTAGTCATTCTTTTTATTTGTTTTTTTATGTATTAAACATAGATTTGGCCCGCGGCTTCACCCGCATTTATCTAATATATTTAGTTAAAAAATTTATATGCCTCGGGAATAGAACTGTTCTGGATAACAGATATCCTAGGTCCTTCTCTGTTACCCTGACAACGTGTGTGCGAAATTTCATGAAGATCGGTCGAGTAGTTATGGCGAGCAAGCGTGACAAACAAACAAATCAACAAACTCACATTCGGATTTATAATATTAGTTAGGATTAGGATTACGATTGTGTACGACTTAATGACAATATGTATAGTCCATTGCATTTAAGTCTTATTTAGTAGTAAACAAATATAGCCTACTGCTAGCTAAAGACAATACAGAGAGAAAGACAAAATAGAAAGACCATAAAATGAAGGTGATCTTTCTATTTTGTCATCTCTAAAATTAGAGAACGGCTAATGTAGTCTGAAAACAGTAACTGGTTTTATAATGGATTGTTTGTTTACCAAATAAGACAATGAAGAATGTTTGATTATCACTAGGTAATCTATGCTTACTAATATTATAAAGCTCAAGAGTTTGTTTGTTTGAACGCGCTAATCTCAGGAACTACTGGTTCAAATTGAAAAATTATTTTTGCGTAGGATAGCCTATTTACCGAGGAAGGTTATAGGGTATATAACATCACGCTACGATAACAGGAGCGGAGCATGAATGAAAAATATGTAGCAAAATCGGGAAAAAATATCTTATGTGAAGCAGACGACGTTGTGCGGGTCAGCTGATTACTTAATAATAAAGGAAACACGTTTTGTATACAATATTAAAGAAATAAAAAACTGGTTATTATTGGCTATTTATGATTTATTAAATATCAACGGCATTAGATTAAATTTGAATAGCAGATATTGTTTAGTAATCTGGTGGCTCTGTCACGCAAATTTGACCAACTCTTATGTCTCCTTCCGCACATTTAGTAACGTTGATGACCCCGTTGCGGTCTTCCAACTCCGATTCCAACTCCGAACTGCTACTAGTAGACGGTAGAGTACTATGTTCAAACACTTTTGATGTCATTCCTATAGTTGCGGGTACCAAGTAGTTCACCTCTTCAGAAGCTTCATTGTCCAATGTTGTAATTAGTTGATGTCCCTCGATTTTGCCTGGCATTGCAGTTACCTCAGGGAGGTCTTCAGAAAACACCCGGTTTTGTACTGCATGGTATTTAAGCACATGAGCGTCGATGCAGACGAACATTGCCAGACTTAAGATGATCTTCACACACATATTTGAATATAATTGTAATATTAATGTGTTTATTGACCGGTAACCTAGTGACGAGTGTGGACTCACGAGATATATATCCTACTTTTATACTAACGAATTGACGTAAGCTTTATGTTTAACGGGAATTATGCCAGGACGATTAGTGTGACACATGTGTTTCAATAATAACTATAATATAGGTACATAATTGAATTCGTATTTAAATGAGTATCATTAAAACTGGTAGACAAAAGATACTAGCTTCGACGTCCCAAATTGTACTTAAATGTAAAAATATCTTATTATATCTAGATAGATAGATATAGATACCTTAATATAGATAAACTTAATAGTTCCTAAATAATTTATTAATAGATATGATGCAGACATTTCTGAAATATTCTACTACAATACCCATTATCAAAATTAAAATTATATTTTCTGTATGCAACTATTCTTTTTAATTCTTAACAATTAATTATACAAGCAAAATTTAGCGAAATGGTGTATTTTATATAATATGTGCCTTAGGTGCTTTTTAAAACACATTTATGATGTATGTTTGTTAGAAGTTTACTTAGTTTATTATACAGTTTAATTTAAATTATTAGATAGATTAAAATATTAGATACCACTTTCTGTATTCATTCTCATAGTTTCTCGGTCTGGTTGCAACAACTAATTGCTATCTCGGCACTTGAAATGGAAAGAAATCTTTGATACAAAAGCATAAAAAAGTATATATTATTTTGTATGTTTATTCATTGTATAGTACTCATTGTATAGTACTCATAGTACAAGCTCTGCTTAGTTTGGGCTAGATGGTGTTGTGTGTATGTGATAGAATATGTGATAGAATATTCGTTTTCTAATTAAAACTTTTTTAAATTGTGCTTACGGGTACTCTCCTAGAATATGAAAGAATAAGCCATAATTTAGTGCAGATTGGCAGTCTTTAAATATTTAACAACTTTACACGCCTGCCTTCTTTTCTTACGATTTATAACTTTTTATAACGCTCAAGCCAGATTCACAGATTTTTAAACATTAAACAAATCTATTAAATCAATCTTCTTAATATAGAAAAACATACCTATATAGTTTCCAGTATTAATTTCATATGACAGCAATATAATATTGCATCATTAATGTCAATGCCATTAACAGTAGGTAATTAAGGTATAGCTCTATTATTGTCTTCCAGACCAGATTTCGGACTCTTAACAGAAACTTACCTTCTGCGCGGGAGCTCCTAATAGAACACAGAGCTGTGCACAAGCATAAATACATTCACTGTTGGGTACCTCAATTGCATAGTCCGATGAGACGGCAATCTGATACAATCAGGCGCTGGATCAACACTGCCAACTTCCAAACTCCGTCCTGATATTAAGAATTTCTTAACAGAAAACTAAATAACTTTCTGTGAGCCCGACCTACGATACAAACCAGATATCAAGAAGACCAGAAATAATTATGGAATTAAAGTCCCTGTATTATTATAATTCTTTCATCTTAACAGTAAGTCATCTCTTTAGATACATTAAAAGCAATTACTTTTTGTCTCGGCTTATTACGTGCTTCTATACTTGTGTGTTCTCTTGAAGGCTATTAACAATTTCAATAAGTTGATCTACCATTTAACAATTATGTGATGTAATATAATCATCAATAGATGCAGCTACTTCAAAAGATGTTTAACTTCGTTGCCTGACCTGCCACATCCTCATAAGTATACTGCAAATTCTTTCTTCCAAAAAGAAAGCCTCTAGAAGAAGTAAGTGGTGACTAACATGAGGAGATAACATATATTATGTAAGGTTCTGTAAATGGTGTTGTCTAGATTGACTATTAAATCAAGCAACTAGTTACAGTTATAGTCATAGATAATAGGTGAGCATAATACTAAAAGTTTCTCTTCAATGTCAATATTTTGACAATTAACAAACTTAGAATATCTTCTTCCTTTTATTTGCGTCATCACTGTCATCAGTTTTATGTATGTGACTCAGTCAAAGCTTGCAAAATGCATGTTTACTTTAGCAGATTTAAATAAGGCTACAAATATAATAAATTACTTAACCCTTTGTACGCCACCGCGGTCACCAGTAACCGTGTACAATAGAATATCTATTGTGTATATTGCAGCAGTTAATGTGCAAATATACTTTACTACATATTATAAAACAAAGTCACCCACCGTGTCAGTCCATCTGCTCGCGATAAAGTTAATAACTACTGCACGGATTTTCATGCGGTTCTATCCAATAGACAAGGTGATTCATGGGAAAGTTTACCGACCAAAAGAGGCGGGTGTAGCCCCACAAAGGTTAAGGTTATCGTCCAAAAGAGGCGGGTGTAGCCCCCAGTAGAGGGGAAGTTTTATTTACAGGCTTGTTATTATTATTATTATAACATAATAATATGTACTACTTTCAGTAGTAGTCTATGCCATCGGACTTTTAAAATTATGGCGAAGCATGGGTATCATACACGTCAGCCGTTTCCTGTAGGGACATATAAGCGTGAACCAATGTTTGTATGTATAACACCGACACACATTGGCCCACGTGATATGTGTAACATGTATATATACAGAAGACAATATTATGTATATATAGCTGATGTAATACAAGGAAAATACTAAAATACACACGTTCTAAACAATTGACTTTATTTTGACACTGAAAGAAAATTTCACGTCTCTAAAGATGCATTGGCAGATATTCTTCTATTTGATGTCTGATAGAGTCTATCGCGTTGGATAAGCTCGACGCGCATTGTCCAATGCAGAGGCCGTCACGATTTTCCAGTGTCTTCTATACTGTTTTGATATTTAAAGTACAGATCGTACTTATCATAGTTATTCTTTAATAGTTAATGTTCCTTGCACTTTTTCACTGCAATATCCTCAGACAAAAATATAATGTTCTTCTAAGTGCTGGTAGTTTCACGAACCTTGGGCTTCGTTGGTAGGTTTATCTTTAGTAGTCTTTGTCCTCCTTCTTTGTCACACATCTGCCGCTGTGTCTTGTGTGACCCTTTGGACAATTATAAGAATGAATGCTGATGCGGTTTTCAAATGTTGATTCCATTTCTGTGGTAGACATGTTAGTTTCTTCAAACACTTTTATTGCCTCTTCAGTCGTAGTGAATACAATCAACTTGTCCTGTTCATTGACGTCGTTGTCCATTGGTGTAATTGGCTGATGTTCTTCTTTGTTTTCCACTGTGATATCCTCATTGAAGACTCCAGGCAGTTCTTGATGGATTGCAGGATGCTTAATCACGTAAGCGTTGACACAGGCGAGTAACACAAGGCTCAGAGCGAACTTCACACACATTTTTGAATACATAATTACATGTAATATTAATGTGTGGAACGTTCGGTGGCCCAGTAATGAATGTGATGTGACTGGAGCTACATAGAGCTTATATACCAGCAGATTGCGGTAAGGAATAATTGTTTATTTTAAACTTATTACGCAAACCATATATGTTAATGCCTATATTTATGGTATAATGATCACATAATTGGTAATGCATCAGCAAACTTAGAATTTATTTTTTCATTTTGTCCTGTTTGTTTCAGTAAGAACAAATTTATTACGTCAATTATAAAATAAGTATATGATAGTCATAAACAGCAGTATTTTCATAGAATTACATTAAATAAGTAAACAGTTGGGTTAATTGCTGTTGTTAGATTTTTCCTTTTACAAATTAGTCATTCCAAAAAAGCAGCAAAAGCTTAGTGGCTTAATAGCCCGTTGGACTGTCATGCAGAGGTCTTGAATTCTATCTCTAGGCGCGTATCTCTGTCTTTTCGTAGTTAAGTGCGTAT
The DNA here is from genome assembly GCA_963564715.1 of Catocala sponsa. Classification (NCBI taxonomy): domain Eukaryota; kingdom Metazoa; phylum Arthropoda; class Insecta; order Lepidoptera; family Erebidae; genus Catocala; species Catocala sponsa. The sequence goes on along the minus strand of OY751345.1, from coordinate 8,010,960 downwards.
TAAATAGTTAATATTATCGCTCGCTTTAACCCTTTATGTATTTTTGTATCTAAATGTGCACAAAACATTGAAACACGCACCACACAAAATTCAAAAGTCGCGCCAACGTACAGCTCTCGCCTATTGGTTTATCAACGTACAAAAAAACGAGAGCGCAATACGTCGAGCCGCGGCTACTATCTCTTTCTCTCCAATAACATCAAAAACTTAGACGATTCGCGCCAAATGTGAGTAATGGTGTACCTCCGTTAAAGATTTATGAAAAATAGTAGTAAAAGTGATTATACTGTGGATAGGTTTGTGTCATATTGTTTGAAAGGCATCTAATTATTACAGGTAAGTGTTATTTCATTCCGGAATTATATATTTTATAAATAATTATGAAAGAAGTACCTGAATCTAAATAGATACACTGCGATTTAGTCGTAAATATCATGTATAATTACCATGTATCTAAATAGATACAGTGATTCTTTTTCCGACTTCGTAGAAGCTTATTTGTATGTATCCAAAAAGATACATGGAGACTATATGTTTGTTATAGAAAATGAAGCGTCACTCAAGAGTATCGAGAATTTTATCATTGGTGCCGCCGGAGGACTCAGGATCTGATGATTTTGATATAGATTTAGACCTGTCTTCGGATGCACCGGATATTCCTGATGATATGATGGATACATTTGACCAATCAGATATCGAAGAAGACTCATTACCGTTACAAGTACCTCCTCCAATGGAAAAATGATCGCTGCCTCACGCACCGTTGTACACAACAATCCAATCTTCACCTTCTCTTCTGTCAGTAAATCCTTCACCCGAAATAACACAAGCGGTACAGCTACCAGGAACACCAAGCACAATTTGTTCTGATATTTTCAGTCCTCTTACTCCAATCACATCCAGACTATTACGACAACGTAAATCATCAACTCAAAATCAAGCCAATAGAAATGAACCTTCATCTGGCACACAACATGAACATGTACGCATAGTTCAACCCCTTATCGCTGGTGTAGGTCAGCGTACATCAAGAAAAAAAAAAGAACATATGGACTTTAAATTTAAATGTTCAAAATTTATGTGGTCTGTTGACATGGAAGCAAATGTCGACTATTCATTTCGGGAACAAGTTACTGGTATTGATACTCCATACCAGTACTTTAAAAGATTTTTTGATGATCAATTGTTTGGATTAATTTGTTATCAATCAAATCTTTACTCTACTCAAACCACGGGAAGATCAATTGATATGACAGTTGAAGAATATGAAAACTTTTTAGGTATCGATATGTTGATGAGTATTGTCGATATGCCATCATACAAAGATTATTGGTCACATCAACTAAGATATGACAAAATTGCTTCAGTAATGCCACTGAAAAGATATCAGCTGTTGCGTAAATACCTGCATTTTGCAGACAATAGTAATGAGAATGCTAATGATCGAAACTCCAAAGTGAGACCTACTATGGAACACATAAGGCAAAACTGTTTACAAACAGAGCCCGAAAAAAGTTTTTCCGTTGATGAAATGATGATTCCATATAAGGGAACAAGAGCTGGATCAAGAAGGCAGTACATTAAAAATAAGCCTCATCCTTGGGGATTTAAGTTTCTAGTCAGGGCTGGGGTATCCGGTATTGTTTATGACTTTTTCCCTTATGCCGGTGAAACAACTTTTGATGACGTTAGTTTTACAGATACCGAGGATAAATATTTTGGCTTTACGGAAAAATGTGTATTACGTGTGGCGAAAACCATTAAAAACCCAGCTCTGACCACTTTATTTTTTGATAACTGGTTCACTTCTCTTGAGCTTATATCATATTTGAGAAGTGAGTTTGGCATTTTATCGTTGAGGGTAGTTCGTAAAGATCGTTTGAGAGGATGCAATATGATAGCGGATAAAGAGTTGTTGAAGAAAGGAAGAGGAAGTTACAAGGTTATGGTTGATAATAATAAGAAGATTGCTGTTATTAAGTGGGCGGATAATAAATGTGTTACGTTAGCCAGTTCGTATGCCGCAGGTAATAGGGAAACTTTTGTAAAAAGATATTGCAAAACCTCTAAATGTAAAGTAGACGTAAAATGTCCAACGGTTATATCAGAATATAATCAACATATGGGTGGTGTGGACTTGGCGGGTATGTTTGTGTATCTTTATCGAAAAGGTAGTAAGAGCAGAAAATGGTATAAAAGAATATAGTTTCATTTAGTGGACATCTGTGTTAATAATGCCTAGTTATTATATAGGCGACTTTGCAAAATGTTAAACGAAAAGAAGTATTTGTCTCTCAAAGATTTTAAATTAAGTGTATCGTACACGCTTTTACAAAAGGGAAAATCCGTTAGTAGGGTGACAACGAATTCAGTAAAAATTAAACAGCCTGTAGTGCCAAGGCCTGAGAGGGACCCGCACTGATGGATTGCATCATATTCCTACGATTACAAGGAAGGGTCGGTGCAGGTACTGCACTTCTGGTCAGACAGTTATTAGCTGTATAAAATGTGATACAAGGCTGTGTCTTACGGAAAAACGGAACTGTTTCCGTGAATTTCATACAAATTAGTAGGTATGTAAACAAATTTTTTTTAATCCCCGCGCTAAAAAACGGGTTTTATTTAATAATTATAACCTTTGATCTCATAGAAGTTGTGTAATTTAGTTATATTGTTTGTTTTTTAAGTTTTGATATTATTGATAAAAATTAAACCCCTTAGTTCTTTTGTGCATTTTTAGATACGCCGTTCCTAATGACCTACTTTGTAGGATTGTATTGTTGTATCTAAATAGCTACAATCTGAAAACTCGCTATTGATTTCCTGAAAATTGTTTTTTATGTTAAATTATTGTAATATGATTTAATTAAATTGATTTGGCCAAATTTTGTTTTAATTCACCATCGTAATCCTTTATTGCTCCATAAAGGGTTAATGGTGAACGAAAACATCATAAAGAAACCTGCATGGCTGAGAGTTCTCCATAATGTTCTTGAAGATATGTGAAGTCTACCAACCCGCGGGCACCCCACTGGGCCAGCGTGGTGGTTTATAGCCTAGCCCTTCTCGCACTGAGAAAAGACCCGTGCCGTGCCGTACCAGTTACCAATTATATGGCTGAATTTCATCTATGCGAAGAGAACACGCCCAAGCTAATACTTTTCGTAAAAGAGGAATAAAAATAAAGTAAAAATCATATATTTACTAAGGTCACAAAGTATTCAAGTCACTATTTACATCAATGTTTACTGGCAGCGATAGCCTGGTAGGAGACCGTTTGACTGCCACGCAAAGGTCTCGAGTACGATCCGACGGCATCTCTGACTTTTCGAAGTTATGTGCGTAGGTAATTTTCACTTGAATGAAAACGAGACGGAACATAATTTTGAAGATTAACGTGATTTCGGCTATCTGTACAGAATCGTAAGTTCGTTGCCTTAATTAATTGCGCCTACGTTGACGAGGAAGGTAAACATCTTGAGCAAATCTCCATGTCTGAGAGTTCTCCATAAAGTTCTCGAAAATATGTGAAGTCTTTCAACTCGCACTAGGCCAATACCGTAGACTATGGCCTAACTTTTCTCACAGTGAGAAGTATGGCCTAACTTTTCTCACACTACGAAGAGGCCCGCTTTATATACAGGGCTGATATTATATTATTGGTTAGTGAGTTTGCTAAAGTTACATTTATGTTAGTTGCTACGTATATTAATAATAAATTTACCTCATGGCCACTTGTTTAAATCGCCACTAAAACATAATTTTAGTATTTTAAAATTTATATTATCAAAGTGTTGCCAGCGTTATACTTACCATTTATTACTGGCTTTACAAGCCACCTATTTTCTAAAATGATAACCATAAATACTTAATATAATTAAGAAGATGGTATAAAGTCACGTTATAATATTTAATAGTAGTCAATAACAGAGAGGTACGGATGAGAAGGCATAATTATGTACAATCTGAAACAATACATTTAGATAAAATATTATTTCAGTATTTTACAATTCATATCTACAAGGTGTTGCCACCATTATTACTGACTATACAAATGTAAAATCATAACTATAAGGATTCAATAATATTAAAGAGATGGACCTATTTAAGTTACGTATTACGGAATAGTAGTCATTATCAACACTACATATTATTATAAAACAAAGTTCCCTGCCATCTGTCTGTCTGTTCGCGATAAATTCAAAAACTACTGAACGGACTTTCATGCGGTTTTCACCAATACGCAGAGTAATTTATGAGGAAGGTTTAGGTGTATAATTTGTTAAGGTTTTGTACTACCCGTGCGAAGGCGGTGCGGGTCGCTAGTAAAATATAAATTAAAGTAGTGTACCTAATAAATCAATGTATCTGCATGGTATGACGGCGCGTGTACATATACACTTTGTAAGTATGCAGAGGTAATTCGTCACCGAATGTGGTTGGAAAGGTGAAGAAAATTAGAAAGATACTTAGACATCACAAATAATCAGGAGGTACCTTTACATAACGATCTTATTTGTCGACCTCGATAGCGTAGTTGTCAGTGTAACCGGCTACCACGTGTGAGGTCGCGGGTTCGATTCCCGCACAAGTCAAACATTTGTGTGCATGAATATGGATGTTTGTCTTGGTCTGGATGTTTCTATGTATAATATGTATGTATTTACAAAAAAGAAAGTACATATGTATGTTTGTCCATTGTCTAGTACTCATAGTACAAGCTTTGCTTAGTTTGGGCTAGATGTTGTTGTGTGTATGTGGTAGAATATTATTATTATTATATTATTTCGTTCATCTTAAAAGTAAAACCGAGATAGAACTATACCGGTACTACACACAGCTAAGGCTATTATTTGATGCGCTTTTATACCTAAATGTAAAAATGGCAAATAAGAACTCACAATGTGTATCAAGCACAAAATTACCAGAATCAAAAGAAATAATCAAAACACATTCGTATATATCAGTCAATTTAATTGAATAAACAAAACATAACAGAATAATTCACATTACTTGGGATCGTATTTGCGTCCACTAACTAAAGTCATTGAGTAATATGGAATGCTTAACATCTTTTTAGTTAGCTGACAGCAGCGCACGAATAAACTAAACTAGTAGTCGGTAAGCACACACAATCTACCGCGTCTCATAAAGCCTGAAGGACAACTGCCAACAACGATACCGGCACGATTTTCTAGCATAGCTTCAAATTCTGGCTCGGCAGCATCGATCGATCCTTCCAACGATTCCTCGGGCGTAGTAATCACATCTTTATCCAGTTCGTCAATGTTATTCTCCAATGTTGAAATCGGTTGATATTGGTCGATCTTATTGGTCTGATGGTCTGATCTCAGCACGTGAGCCTCGATGGAGATGATCAGGGTAAGGCACAGAGCCACCTTCACACACATGTTTGAATACATAATTGTAATATTAATGTGTGGACTGACCGCAGGTCCTAAAAGGACTATGAAGCGACACAGTATGCGCTGATTTTTATAGTCCTGTGAAACATGACGTCAGTTTAAAACGATTGTTAGAATGGTAACATTCCCAAGAGAATGGAGGAATGGAGTCGATGTAAAGCGTGAATCATTTGGTGATAAACCTTTGAGGTGTGTCACATAAAATTGACGACGTAAAACGTGTCATATGGGTCTGGGAAATCCCTTTGTATATGAGCCATGCAAAAAATTTATGAACGTGTACTCTTTAAAACAACAACGTGAAACACTGAACATTTTGGATTAGAATAATACAATGTTATGAGTTTGGATTGTATCTTATGTTAAACATCATGATTATCATCTTATGAATCAATAAAATCAGACATACTCGTACAAGGAAGAAGAATTGTGTCTGAACAGCGACGTCCAAACATCGATTTAGTAATGAACATTCTAGAAAATGATATTATTGCGTAATTTGTAAAAACATTTGGATGTGTGTGTTACTGAACCACGCGTAAACAGTTGAAAGGATTACAAAGAAACTTCGCACACAGACAGACCATGTCATGTGTCTATTCCAGTACACGTTTCTATAGAATCCACGTGGGGGATAAACTTTTCTATGACTATTGACTTGATCAGCGAAACAGATGAAGAAGTTGTTAATCAACATTGAAATGAACCAATTAGCGTCCAGATTACCTAACCTATCCGAGTTTTTCTAACTTACCCATCCGAGTCAGGGTGGTACCAATCCTAACTAATATTATAAATGCGAATGTAAGTTCTTTTGTTTGTTACGCTTTCACGCCTTACTTACGCGACCGATCACCATGAAAGGTTGACTGTTATGTTATATAATATATATTTTAATATGATTTGTATTTATATGATTTCTATTTAAATTTTCGTGTTTTACTAGTTGTGTAAGAATACTTAAGTTTTCTACATGATAAAATAAAAATATAATATGGCGGCTTTAAAAACTGACTAGTATACAACAATTTTATCAATAGTTTTAATGAACTATAAATTATAATGATTATTTTAATTACATATTACATTTAAAAATCACAGTCCATTTGTCATTAAGGCGTTCCGTTGTTTATCTCCAGAAACCCTGGATGCCCTGGTTTGGTCGATTGTGTATTATTTGGCTAAGTAACAACTAGCACATACCAATAATACACATTCAAACAAACAAAAATCCTGTGATCCAGAAGTCTGGAAAAACAGATGGATATACATCTCAAAAAAAAAACGCATGGAACATACACTTTTAATTTACTTACTGCTTTTTTAAAGTCGATTTATGAATATAATTACATTTCAATATTGTTTTCCTTGTTAGTCTAAGAGGTTTTCACGCATAACTGACAATCGTATCCTTCGTCTGGAATTTTACCGTTTAGACGACAATGGGCTCGCCCGCTCGACCCGTTATACGTGGGAACTGAAACATGGCTGGCGTAATGTAAGTGTAATACAACTTTGCCTAATTATGTGGGGCCTGTATCCCTAGACTATATGAATGTTTATGTATAGAAATACAAAGTGCACAAAAACAATTTTAAGATGACCATACAAAAAGTTTATACTATGTATATGTATCCATGAAATCACAAATGATTTTTGATACTTAAGTGGCAAATAACACTGTCGGTAAGCAGCTGATGGTAAGTCACAAAAATAAATTATTACACTGCTTATTGCAGTAAGGCATGCTATTTGGGCGAAGAAAATAAAAACCCCACTAGCAGCCGACACAAGTTAAAAAGATATTGCATCTCCCTGTACCCAGCACAGAACAGTACTTTTTTGTTTATTAGAGATCACTCTAGGAATAGGTTCTGTGTCGCGGGGGACTTTACAAATATTCAAACAACGAAGATTTAGAACACCCAGACATAGTAAAACTATTTGTACTAGGGGCAGGCATTGGTGAGATACACTTAGGTATACCTACCACTACGCACGCCATCCGTGCATCCTATGCTACTACTTAGAATGTCTTGACCTCAAAACTACGAATTCATATTACCTCATATTTAGTAGTCATGCATGTGCATGTATGCACAAATACTATTAAAATGCACAACATCATGATACTGTAGATTTCCTTACAGGGCAAACCATTTAACCTTTGCCCAGCCCGGTAATTAAACGTACGATTATGGTAACGAAAATGTTCTTTATTCGTGTGGAAGATCTCGTCGTTCCCAATTATATAGTGACGTCATGAATGAGGCTATTCGCGGGGAAGTACCACTGTCTTATAGAAAATTGGCGTTAGGATATCATTCATTGTTTTTACGTTTCGCCCGGCTTGTAAGAGTGCTGAAGGTTAGCATACCTACCTCTTCCATTTCTTTGCTTTTATTTTATTTCCGTTAGCAACACATTAGCTAAGCTACTTTAACCATCAGGCAGGCAATATGCTAGTTAATCACCTCTATTATAAGTAAAATTCTTTAACAAACAGACAGACAAACTCTACTTTGACAAACAGAATATTTCAATTATATTGTAATATTATTAGGTAATTACAAATTATCTAAATAAATAATTAATGTCTTGTAAATAATGTGTCTTGTAAGTTATTTGATGTGCAATATATATATAAATAAATGGCATTTAAAACGTTATGGCAACATATATATATCACACTAAAAGTTATGAATGACAATGATGTCTGATTCATGGCATTTATCAATTAATAAATACTTTGAAATTAAATTGCTAAATATTCTACATTTGAAGTGCGTAGACATATGGTGTGACGCATTTACAATATGAATTTATTCGATGTTAAGTTCAGTATCATTTTAAATTGTTTAATGTTATTTAACTTACTATAGTAATTCATTACAATAAATAATGTTTGTTATCTTAATAGGTAAATAACAAAGCACTTATAGAGAACATAAATCAATAGCAATTATAAACATCGCGTGAGATGAAAACTAATACATTACGGACCTAACTTAAACGTCAATTTAGTTGCATGTAGTGACATAGCAATTATTGTAATTAGACGCTGATGTTGTCATCTGTGTTACGCAATCGCTGGTAATAATATAGCAACAAATAAATTGCTATATAAGGATTTACAATACCTACTACAAGCTATTTCTCATCCAGAATTCAAATACATCGCATCTCGTCATCGTATCATGGAGTCGAGAACGTGTGTGACGGTGGCCTTGTGCCTGACGCTTGCTGTGTGTAGCGCCAGTATTGTGCCGAAAACAACTGACAATCAGAAGTCCAACAAGATTGAAGTTGCGATGCCTCCTGGGAGCCTGATTATGGATCTTCTTGTTAGGAACCGCGACACTCATGAGCCGATGGCCAAAGTTAAGATTGATATCAATGAACGAAGTAAGAAAGTTGTGCTGTCGTTGATCCCTGATCCTCTCCCAGATGTTTTACCTGCACTCGAAGATCGTAGCGCGATTGTGGTGGGCACTTGTCCTGAAGGCTATTTAAAAGTCGGTGGATTCTGTTACAAGGATGATGATGATTATTAATACCATAGTATGTTCGGATAAGTTGTGAATAAAAGTTTTAATGAGCCCAAACGTATTGTGACGTGGTATATAAACATTGGTGAAAAGCTGCTTAAGGACAAGCAGCGTTAAGCGAGATTTGCGAAACAATGTGATATAATTTATTTTTTATTTTCTATTAAAATGTTACTGAAATATGTTTGTTTCTGAGATAATGATATATCTGAGATAATAATTGAATAAAAAAAAACATCGTCGCCGGCCTGTTCTGTGGGTTCGAAATTGGATTCACAGGAGAAATGCCCTTGTTGCATTCAATAATCTATTGAAACAATGGGCTGCAGAAGATCCAACCCGATACCGAATTTATTCGAAATTCTAAACGTGCAACTAATATCTGCGCGTTCAATTTGAAGGTCACTTGAATAAAAATATGTACAAATTCAAACTACCCCATACAAGTTGTATGCAATTTGCAACTGGCAGGCAAGTAACCTTATGGAATCGCGCCTTTACACGGCGACACAGTTGCAACGTGCACCGGCCGTTCAAGAGTTATTAATAATATATTTAGTTGAATTGTAATGATGACGTAAATTGGATTGATCACTGCATAATAACTCGCTGATTTTATTTTAGACTATGAATAACAAGAAAATACGAAACTCAGAATAACAGCTATCTGCGTCACAAAATAATCACCTAATATCGAGTACATTAACATACAACATCACCTCGGCTGCTATGAGGGTGGTGTGGAGGCCACTGCTCTTAGACCACACGACTGCTTACCATCAGGTGGAGTGTGGTCATTTTGAAGAGCAAAATAAAAAAAATAAAAAAGACTACAAGAATTAAATTTCCAACACTTCGTGAACTAGATGAAAAGTAGCAATACCTAAAGATCTGTCTGTATACTATTTTAAGGATTTGATTTAGGCTCTTGATAGCTATAATTGTTGATCACGAAATATAATGTTTGTTGCTTTACCTAGTAAAAACTTATGAAGTGATTTTAAATAGTGACTAGTAATTGGATATTAATCTATTTCACTAATGTACATCACACGCATACTATTAATGTAATACATATAATAATATAAAATAATAATATCAGCCCTGTATTAAACTGTCCCACTGCTGGGCACGGGCCTCTTCTCACTGTGAGAAGGGTTAGGCCATAGTCCACCACGCTGGCCTAGTGCGGGATGGCAGACTTTACATATCTTCGAGAACATTATCGAGAACTCTCAGATATGCAGGTTTCCTCACGATGTTTTCCTTCACCGTTAAAGCAAGCGATAATCAACTATTTAATACGCATATAACTTCGAAAAGTCACAGATGCGCGCCTTGGGTTCGAACTCGAGACCTCTGCGTGGCAGTCCAACGGTTTCCCACTAGGCTATCGCTGCTATGTAATACATAATAATATGTATATTAATGATGGCACGGACACACTTAGTGAATTAGGTGTTCGCCTCGCTACTGCCACTTCGCGAGTGCCAATACGGGACAAAAAGAATTGTGCTCCACAAATAGTTGTTCCACGTCTCGATGATCTTTGTGTCGAATATTTGAGTTTAGTAAAGTCCCCCGCCACACAGGTAATATTCCTATTGCGGTATATTTACTAATTAATTATTTTCAACAAATATTAAACAATATATCTTTACTATATAATAATAAGTATACAAACTCTAATATGATACATTTTATACCATAATCACGATATTTATGATGAACTAGGAATTAATATATTAAACTTGACGTATGTGTGGCTATCGTGGCTTTATAAATTATAAACAACAAAGCAGGGCCTATATAAGTAAGGAAACGGTTAGCTTGAGTCATTCATTATTCAGAGTTCAATCGAACAGTATCTCATACCTCGTCTGCTCAATTTAATTCAAACCATGTATTCGACAATGCGTGTGACGGTCGCCTTGTGCTTGGCCCTCGCTGTGTGTAGCGCCGGCGTTGTACCGAAAAGAGCTGATAATCAGAAGACAAACGAGATCGAAGTGGCGATGCCTCCTGAGGGCCTGATTATGGATCTTCTCGTTAAGAGCCGCGACACTCAGCAGCCGATGGCCAAAATGAAGATTGATATCAATGAACGAAGTAAGAAAGTGATGCTGTCATTGATCCCTATACCTCCTCCAGACTTTTTACCTGCAATTGAAGACCGTTTTGCAATTGTGGGGGGTAATTGTCCTGAAGGCTATACAAAAGTCGGTGGATTCTGTTACAAGGATGATGAAGATTATTAATATTATGTTCGGAAAAGATGTCAATGAAAATAAGTAATTTGACTAGTACAAACGTATTTTGAAGCAAAATATAAACTTCAGTGAATAAAACTGTTGTGCAGGATTTATGGGCAGACCTTAAAGCGAGTTATGCGAAGTAATCTGATATAATTTATTTATATTATTTATGGGCAGCTTTAATTATTATTAAATATATTTGGTTTTTGTTGTTCTGTATAAGGACTTGTTGAATTTTGTATGACTATTTTTGTAATATGAATGTAGTTATTGATTGTGTCGTTGGTTTAATTGTCTAAATGTGTTAAGGAAGTAGTTTGTCAAGAAAGTCTTAGCAGCAACACTGTGATCTATAGTTTTCAAATGCCAATAGGCTTACTCCTTCTATGTAGACCTTGAGAGTTAGCTGGCATGCCGTGACCGCGTTTACCACACTCACGCTGTGCCTCATAAGGGTGATGCGGGGAAATGTAAGTGTGAGGCAATATTATGATATGTTATTATTGGAACCACATAGTAGATACTAGTACTGTGTCGTGTACATAGGCCTGTTGTCATTGTTCAAAATTTGTATAAATCTAAGACCATAGAATTTGTATAAAATAAGATTAGAAAAATTTGCAATAATCGGAAACTGGCTGGTTGCTAAATGCTAGTTTATTTATTTATTATAATAATTATAATTTATTCAATACATATACATTTTTGTTATTTGTCTAAAATAATATTATACTACAATACATTATAATTATCCTTAATCTGGTACATGATTTACTTATACATCGGCCGACATTGTGCATTCTAATAAAATTTATTTCAAGCGCTAGGTTTTTATAAAGGACTAGGTTTAGACTTGTTTTTCAGGATATTTTTCTACTTATAAAAAATATATGCCAAGTAATATTAGGGTTTAGGTCAATGTGCATAAACTTAAAATAAAATATGTATATTGATACAATAAAAATAACTTAGATTACATATTATTATTTATATTTACAACTATAAGCAAATTCTCCGGTTCGGAGTAGATCAGTGTTTGCAGATGTTTGGTAACAATAACATTACATTGTTTATAATTTAGACTATAATATAGATCTAAAATTCTATTTAATCTATTATATAAAAATGGTCCTAGGAATAAGAAGAATTTATTTACAAAGGCATAAATCTTTTCGTCTCTTGTCTGGAGGAAGTGGTCTGGAGGAAGTGGTCTGAATGGAAGTAGTGCATGTTGTTTAAGCACGGTGTGCAGAATAAGCAATTGGCGAACAGTTAGTACATTAGTGGATTGGTACAACTCATAGGTAGGAAACATGAAAGGTCGAAACGTCGCCACTTTTAGAATAGCCCGTTGAGCTCGTTCCAGTGGCAATAAAATCGTTTTCGATGTTCCACCCCATGTGGTAATGCAGTAAGATATGATTGACTGACATAGTGAAAGGTATGCTTATCTTAGTAATTTAAAGTTAGCAGCTTCACGAATGGTTTTAGACAAAATAAACATTCCAAGTTTGAAATATCTTTTCTAATGCTTACATACATAATTATGTCATACGTCATACATATATAGGTCCACGCTGCAGCCGAAGAAATCTGCTGTAAGGTGGCAAAACTATGTTACATAGAGTTTAGAAACGTCTGTCTACATAGGGCAGAAATTCTTGCGGAAAGCGTGCAAAACGGTGTAGTTTTGAAGACTGGTTTAGATGTATGTATCTTTGTATAAACTCCGATGGTGGTTCTATCTATACTTATAATAAAACTGTAGAGAGGTCAATTCTGTACATTGACTATATATTCAAAATTAATATTGGAGGATGAATGGTGATCGATACTGATGACAAAAATGCAATCAGTAAATTTTTTGTCTGTCTGTCTGTATGTGCACGTATGGGTCAAAAACTACTGAAGGGATTTTAACCAAACTTGGTACGATTGTAGTCCATACTCCTGGGCAGGTTATAGGCTATATCACATAACGCTAAGACACATAGGAGCTGAGCAGTGACGATAAATTTGAAGCAAGTCGGACGAAAATGCGCTTTCGAGCTCTTATCCTCGCATACGTTGATCATACACCAAAGTATGTATTACAAAGATGATGGTCTTCAAAAGATCTACAAAAAAGTCCTTAATATATATCTATCTTTTATAAATTAGCCACAATAACGTGTTTAATCGTTAGGCATTTCTTCAAAGTGTATTAAAATACATAAATATATTGTATTTCACATAGATATATCTTTATCAAACTCCCATATTCAAAAGGTACACTTTAATATTTATATTATAAAAAAAAATATAGGAATCGGTTTATAAACACACAAGATATAGATGAAATAAAACTTCCAAATCTCGCCGCGCCAGTATGGGTACGGCTATACGGTTGATTGTTGTTTAACGCGCGAAACGGCCATCCGCTGCATTTATAAAAAGGCGGGGTCGCTCACGCGCCGACTTCACTCACATTTTGTTTGTTTGGTTGAACGCGGTAATCTAAGGAACTACGGGTAAAAATTAGAAAAATATTTCAGGTTGGATAGCCCATTTATAGAGGAAGGCTATAGGCTATATAAATCACGCTACGACCAATAGGAGCGGAGCATAAATGAAAAATATTGCAAAAACTAGGAAAATTCTCTTATGTGAAGCAGACGAAGTTGCGCGGGTCAGCTAGTTAATTGATAAAGTAGAAAAATTGAAGCCGTATTTAAAGCCGTTTCAAAAAGGTCAACGACGTGTCATAATCAAACACATGTCAATTGAATTCATTAGCCTATAGCTAAATTTAGTCAGCTAATGACATCAGTTCATATCTATAGTTACCATGATGTTTATGCATTTTGCGTCAATTTTAGTATGATAACAATGGCGTATATTCTACTGATTACTACATCCTATATCCTTTTTATTTTTAGACTATGATTAAACTCAGCATTGGTATAAATATGAACCAGACAACGAAAAACCCCTGACTCAGAATAACAGCAGCTATCTTCGGAACATAGCAATTTCTATTTTAAGACAAAGTACAAGATTCAAATTTCTCATACCCATCCCATGAATTGGTGGCGATAAACAGTCATATGTTTATATCTTAAGATCAGTCTGTATAAACTTTTCAAAGGGTTTGAGTTGATTTAAGCTTCTCGTAATTATCATTATTATTGATAATGGAAAATGCGTTTGACTAAAAACATACGATTTGTATATGTAGTTTTTAAGTATATACACAGCTTATAAAAAGATATGTATTATCGGCGAATCACATAATAAATCGGAGACGCATATTAAACTATCTTAGTAATGCACTTTAAACGACCAAATCTAAACAACTATATCTTTACATAGAAAATGTGGTACATATATACATAGATTCACGCATGTTTCCCAGAGGGATAGGCAGAGACTACGGCTTTCCATTTGGTAATTATTCTATAAACGAAAACATTATAGCGCAAATATAAATGCAAATTTTATTATATGTGAACTAGCAACTAATATTTTAAAGGTTTTCTGGTTTCCTGCAATCGCTGATATACATCAGCAGCAAAAAAAACTATATAAGTAATGAAACGGCTAGCATTATTCATTCTACATCCAGAGTTCAATCAAGCATTACCTCAAGCCTTAACCGATTTAATCCGAGAGATATGTATTCAACAACGCGTGTGACGGTTGCCTTGTGCCTAGCGCTCGCTGTGTATAGCGCCGGCGCCGGTGTTGTACCGAAAACAACTGACAATCAGAAGACAAACAAGATCGAAGTCGCGATGCCTCCTGAGGGCCTGATTATGGATCTTCTCGTTAGAAGCCGCAACACTTACCAGCCGATGGCCAAAGTGAAGATTGATATCAATGAACGAAGTAAGAAAGTAGTGCTGTCATTGATCCCTGACCCTCCTCCAGATATCTTACCTACAATCGAAAACCGTAATATAATAACTGTGGGCACCTGTCCTCAAGGGTATACGAAAGTGGGTGGATTTTGTTACGAGGATGAAGGCGATTATTAATAATACGTTTGTGAATTAAAGTATAAATAAGCAATTTTAGGAGTTCTAATTAATGTTTTGTAGTGCTATATATGTGTAAGCTGTGGTAAAGATTACTACTGAAGAGAGTGTCATATCTAGATTTGCAAAGTGAAGTGATATAATGTAATATCAGCCCTGTATTAAACTGTCCCACTGCTGGGACACAATGACACGGACCTTATGACAATGTGAGAAGGGTTAGGCTATAGTTCATATAATATATTATTATTATTTATTTGTGATTGTCTTATTAAAATGTTGGCAAAATGTATTTGTTTTATTACAAGTTAAGTCGATCTGCTTGTTTCATCTTGTTTTAAAATATTATTATATTCTACTAATCGACGAAGTGCGCCAACTTGACTGCACTGAAAGGCTTAGTGGTTTAATTGATCGCCTCACCGCTGCCACTGCGCCGTGTTGTGGGTTCGACCCCCACACGAGATAAAAATTTATATGATCCACAAATAGTTGTTCTGAGTTTAGGCGTTCTTTGTTTCCAATGTTTAAATGTTTGTAAGGTCCCCCGCAACACAGGATTTAATCATAGTGTGGAAGGAGTCTTTCTAAAAATGAACTCGCGATTATGAGATACCGAAGTTATTTTGTCTATTTATTTATTTATTTACATTCAATTACTCACTACACTCACAGTTTCCCAACGCGTGCAGTGAGCCATTACATTTGATTATGTATTTGTACAGAAACATTCACAAATTTTGGTAATAGTAGCTTTTTTTGTAAAAAACAGATCAAGTACCGGATACTGAGCTATCAGGGCGTTGAGCAGTGCAATCGCTCGATTAGTCGGTGCATATTGGGCGGTGCACGTTCGTACTGGCGGTGCGGCCAGAAGACGGCGCGAGCGTAATCGCGTATACTGGTTAGGCACTGATAATGAGCACCGAGACAAACAACACGGGTTGTCGATTTTATTGTTCATCAGTAAATAATAGTGCAATACTAATGCACATTTGCGGCGTGTTTCAAGCGTGTCGATGCCTACCATTCCAGATACGAAAAGAGACGGATAAAGATAAGGATAAAATCCATAAAGCTTCTTGTACAAATAACGAGCGAATTTGCGCTGAACGCGTTCTATCATTATGCTGTACTTAGCCTCGTACGGGTCCCAGACTATTGAGTTATACTCTAAGATACTCCGCACAAAAGAAAAGTACAGCACAACGACAGCACTCCTGCTCTGAAATGGTGCGGATTGCCTCATTACAAAGCCCAATGCTTTCAAGCTTTGACTGCAGATGCTTGTGATGTGCATGTTAAAAGTTAGGCCCGAATCCACAGTCAGACCCAAGTCACGCACAAGTGTGACGCGCTCCAGCGAGACATCTGATATGCTATAAACATGATGATATGGCGAGCGAGATCTTGTCAAAGTTATGGTTTTACATTTGTTTATATTAAAGTCCAGTCTGTTTCGGACACCCCAGGCTACAACACTATCGATGTCCCGCTGAAGCATTTCACAGTCTGTTACGTTACTAATACCCAAGAACAGCTTCAAATCGTCCGCAAACATGAGACATTGCGATGCTTTAACAACACTTGGCAAGTCATTGATCATTATTAAAAATTGCGTCGGACCTAAAACGCTGCCTTGGCTCACGCCAGAGCGGGTGACATATGCGCTAGACTTGTAATTACCTATCTGGACATACTGTGTGCGGTTCGCAAAATAGTTGGCAAATAATTTTAATAGATTAGGAGTAAATCCAAATGCAGCGAATTTTTGCAGAAGTATACCATTGTGGACACGATCAAAGGCTTTTTTGAAGTCGAAATATGTCGCATCCACCTGCCTATTCTGATCCATTTCGCTTACACAGTAGTCAACAAAGTTAATTAAATTTGTAGCTGTTGACTTACCGGCACTAAAACCATGCTGACATTCACTTAGCTGCGCTGTAATCTGTCTAGTGATATGTTTGTTTAATATATGCTCAAATACCTTGCCAAGCGCTGACAACACCGCAATGGGTCTATGGTTTATAACTTCATACCTGGAGCCATCCTTGGGTACAGGTGTAACGCGTGAGACCTTCCACCTAGCTGGATAAGTAGCAGATTTCAAAGCTAAATTTAATATATGTAGAAGAGGTTGCTGGAGTACTCTAATACAGTCCTTGATAATAAAAGCAGGTATGCCGTCAGGTCCTACAGATGATTTAGTCTTTAACTGTTTGACGGCTAATAACAAATCAGACTCATCGATAAAATCTATTGCAATTCTCGACGAGCAGAGATTTCGTCCTCCGTCAGAGTCCTGTGTGATTTCTGGGTCAGATGTTAGTTCATCAACTAAAAATACCGATTGGAAATAGGTTGCAAAAGCATTTGCAGCATCCTGACCGCAGACTACGCTTCCATTATACTCGAATTGATCGCAGGTGTGCCGCGAACAACGTTGTGCTTTTACAAATGTCCAAAAAGCTTTCGGATCCCTCTTTATACCCGTCTCAGTTCACTCGATAAAGTTGGCATATGCCTCCTTTATTAACTCTTTAACTCGTTGCCTATAAAACACAAACAATTCCCTATTGAAAACTAAATGTAATTCTCTAAATTTCTTCAGATGATAGTACTTCAGTTTTATATTTTTTATTAAATCTGATGTATACCACGTAGGGTATATATATTTGTAATTATTTACAGTTTTAAAAGGAACATCATAATTAATGCTATTCGTTATCTGTGAATAGAAGGCATCCAACGCTTCATTAACATCAGTAGAACCCATTACTTCCGACCAAGATAATGTGGCAATAGATTCATACAGCGAATAGATGTCCGCTTTTTTAAAGTTCCACTGCGGCGAAGATGAGTCATGTTGTTGTGACAGCGCGGGCAGCGAGCGAGCGCGCTCAGCGGCCGGCCGCGGCACGCGCAGCCGGACCCCGAGCGGCGGGTGATGCGCGTCAACAGGCACTAGCGGCTCGATGTCGTCCGTCACACTTACATGCTCATCGCCCAGATTACTCAGTACCAGATCCAACATATTGCCTAATATATTAAAAATAACATTGTGTTGCTTTAGTTCACAAAACGCGAGAAAATATGCGAAATGTAAACTAACATTTTGACTACACGAGTTCAAATTGAAGTCACCAAGAATCAAAACACCCAATCTTGGATATTTTTGAATTATATTTTCCAAGACAGAAAAAGTGTTCATATATTTTTCATCTGCAGAATTAGGCGGTATGTATACAGAACATAATAACATCCTTTTAAATTTAAAATTAACTATTGCAGCTACAACTTCGATATCTCTAGTGTAACCATCAACATCAATAATTTGCGTGACAGAGTATTGTGCTCGCACGGCCAACAACACTCCTCCCCAACCAGCATCATTAGCACGGTCACGGCGTAGCACTGTATACCCGCTAGGAAACACTTCCCCATCATGAATACTACTCACTAAAAATGTCTCCGTCAACGCATATACATCCGCAGATTCATTAAGTACAGACAACTTAAATATATCTAATTTAGATCGCAATCATCTTACGTTCTGATATATTATAGCGTAACATTTAGGTTTTGGGGGCTTGTACACTTTGTTTACGAATTCCACTCCGCCACGGTTTAACACAAATATCTTCAGGCCAGATGTCTGGAGACATATACCTGTCCAAATGCTTTGCTGGAACACATAATTTAAAAGACGCATATTCACCTCGAGCTTTTAAAACCTCAGCGGAACAGTTATCATTTGGACAAACACGAGACAAATATTCTAGCACTTGTTCAACTGTCGTTCCGACTTTTAAATAATATAAGTGGAGGTATATTTTTCTCTCCGCAGCGGACAGTGAAGTGGGGGACGGTGTGGCCGTACCACGAGTCACGTTCTCACTCGCACGCCTAGTAGGTCGGTGACGCACCTCGATCCAATCGTTGTTCTCAGCCTTGCGAGTACTCACGCGCGACTCGATCGGCTCACTTTTGTCTCCTGCAGTATCTTGCGACGGCGTCTCGATGTCCGTAGTAGTAGCCATATTCGACGAAGCGGCCGGTCCAGGCTTGCTTTTGGTTCCAATCTTCCGAGCGCCAGCGGTGATGGCCGATGCCGCCCGAACTCGGGCTTCCCGGATAGGGCGCGCGTTCGATTCAATCGGAGGAGTACCCGCACTTGTATGAAGTTGAATTTTGTTCGTCACTGTATCTTCACCAACTAGTTTTTTGATTAGCTTATTTTGCTCCAACAAAAGCTTTTCGAGCGCTATCACTTTGTCTTGCAGCAAGATCACTAACTTGTTCAACTCGGAAATGGTAACAACCGTGTTTTTATTCGTCATTTCTAATTTAAATTATAGAAAATTATAGAAAATTTCTGAGAAATGTTCTGACTCATCTGAGGAATGGGATCATACTGGCATGATGCAATAATACATACAATGTAACCTCGGTATTACGAAACTGAAGGTAATTAGAAAATATTCGTTATACCAAGTAATTCGCTACAATGAGGTTTGTTATATAGAGGTTAGGTTGGACTACAATTCGTTTTAACAAGGTAAGAAAACTTGTTTATTAACCTCAACATTACGTAGATACTCATCTGCTTACCCTGTTAAAGCGAACGATTTCAACTAATAAATGGAAACACATTTTAATGAAAATACTGTATTGTTTATTTGAAAACAGTTTACACAGTTTGCTGTCAAGAAATAGAAATCACAATGAATAAATAATATTCGCATATAAACATAGAAAATCAACAATGTGTATGGTAGGATAGCTTAGTCTCCATTTTGTTTCTCTTGATTAGAGAAAAAGTCATTAATTGCGGTCAGCCATTGCAACTTAAAACTAACAACAATGACAAAAAGCAGCGTTTACATTACTTAGCATCAAACAACAATGATTGTCTTACGAAAAGTTTAACGTGTCTAAACCTGTCGAGACATGAATTATTGTGGAATTGAGGGAGAGATAGGATACGTTATGTAAAGGTTAAAGTTGACAAAATTCGTTAAATAGAGTTAAGTCAATGTGCCAGTTGTGACGGCAAACAAAACACAACTGAAGTTAGCTACGAAGATCACTCCGTTGTCCCGTTATGACGTGTGCGCAATTTTATCGACGGCGCAATCTTATACCACCCTACCCTATTGGCCATCATTTTAAGAAAAATAATAATTGGATGTTATTCTTATGTTTTTCTTCGATTGTCTTCTTAACTTGTTTCGGTTATTTTAGGGAAAAAGTGTTACTTTTTAAATTTTTTTGATTCATTTATCATCTCCCGTTAATCATGCCACCAGTACGAAGGCACATGGATACAGCAACCAGAGCCATAACTATGATTCAAGAAGGACGTTCTCAGCGTTACGTGGGTTTGCAGTTGGGTTTTTCTCGAAGAGCTGTCCAAAATGTATGGAATCGCTTCCAAGAGACCGGCAGTGTTGCCAGGAGACCCGGTTCAGGTAGAGTTTGTGTAACAACGGCGCACGAGTATCGGTACGTCGAACTAAGTGCTCGTCGTGATCGTACAGTAACGGCCCGTAAGTTACAACACTACCTACGGCTGACAACGGGTACGTGTACGTGTCAGAGATCAAACTATACGTAATCGATTGCACGAAGACCAGCAAATGTCAAGACGACGAGTTGTTCGAATTCCTCTGACCAGGGTTCAACGTGCAAACCGTTTAAGATTCTCCCGTCAGTATTTGAACTGGGGGATTAATCAGTGGGGCAAGGTGCTTTTTATAGAGGAGTGCAAAGTAAAATTTTTTAATGATGATCGGCGTGTTAGGGTGTGGAGACAACGCGGCGAGCGGTTTTCGGAGTCCTGCATCCACGAAGTTGACCGTTTCAGTGGTGCCAACGTAATGGTTTGGGGTGGGATTAGTTTACACGGTAAAACCGAGCTCACAATTTTAAATGCGGGTACCGTAACTGCAGAACGTTACATCGAGTGCGTCATCAGGCCTCAAGTGATCCCACTTGCACAGCGAGTGGGGCCTGGATTCATCCTGATGCAAGACAATGCCCGTGCACACACAGCTCTATCGACCCAAACTGTCCTAGAAGGGTCTCATATTGAGGTATTACCATGGCCAGCTAACAGTCCGGATTTAAATTCAATCGAGCAATTGTGGGACCAATTGAAATGAAGGGTTAGAGAGAATGAGCAAGGGGTCTACAACCAACAGCAGCTGATTGACGCTTTAAAACGTGCCTGGGAGGAGATTCCAGATGAAAACGTGAGGAATTTGATCCAGAGTATGCATACGAGGCTTCAGGAGTGTATTGCTAAGAGAGGAGAACATACCGGTTACTGAAAAGAAGAAACAAAAGTGACAAGAACAGTATTTTGTCTTTTTCCGGTGATTTATTTTGTTCATTTTTTTCATTCAAAATGGCCAATTTCATTATAACTTAAAAAAACAATTCATGATCATTATTTTAAACAATTGTTAGCCTATATTATAACCAATAACATTATTTTGTAGTTACATAAGTTAAACAATTTAATGTCTTTATTGTTTTCATGGTACAGCAAAAAATGTTAGTGGCCCTTATTTTGTTTTGAGTAGTATATATATCACGCACTTCAAACATAACTAGATAATTATTTATATCTTATATGTATATATAATATATCATAATAATCTTCATCATCATCATCATCATCATCATCAGGCTATAATAGTCCACTGCTGGACATAGCCCTCCCCCAAAGAGCGCCATAGCGCCCTGTCTTCAGCTTGCCGCATCCAGCATCTGCCTGCAGTCTTTCGCAGATCGTCATCCCACCTGGTCGGAGGTCCCATCTTAACTGTATAATATTATAAATGCGAATGCGACTGTGTTTGTTTGTTGGTTACGCTTTCACGCCTTAACTACTCTACCGATCATCATGAAATTTCGCATATACGTTGTCAGGGGAAGTGAAAAGTACATAGGCTATCTTGCATCCAGAAAAAAGGACTGTTACTAATGTAACCTTACCTAACCTACATTTACGCGAGTACATAAAAGCTTCTTATTAATATGTATTACGCGCTTCAAAGGTAACGTAGATTATAATTTATATCTTATCTGTTAATTATTATAATCCAACTATACATTACGAAACATGTTTATTATCTCACTAAAACATACAGGGTATAATGACCTACTTATAATAAACAAATTGTTTGAGAGTCCCACCGCACGAAACATTTTATATAAATATAGCGTTACAGAGACGATATTATAATAGTATATATAATGTATATTCTAATATAGGTACACACTAAAGGATTAATTACAGAGCAAACATAAATGCCAATTTAATTGCATGTGGTGAACGGAGAACCAGCAATTATTATATCAAAGTTGTGGTCTATATTACACTTGCATTATGCAATCATTGTAATTTATAAAGCAATTACAAAAGAGCTATATAAGTAACGAGACGCCTAGCTTGACTCATTCATCATCCAGAGTTCAATCGAACAGTACTGTATACCTGTCTGCTCGATTTAATCCAAATCATGTATTCAACAACGCCTGTGATGATCGCCTTGTGCCTGGCGCTCGCTGTGTGTAGCGCTACCGTTGTGCCAAAAACAACTGACAACCAGAAGGCAAACAAGATCGAAGTGGCGATGCCTCCTAAGGGCCTGATTATGGATCTTCTCGTTAGGAGCCGCGACACTCACGAGCCGATGGCCAAAGTCAAGATTGATATCAATGAACAAAGTAAGAAAGTAGTGCTGGCATTGATCCCTGAACCGCCTCCAGACATCTTATCTGCATTCGACGATCGTAGCGGCATTGTGGTTGGCACTTGTCCTAAAGGTTATACGAAAGCTGGGGAATTTTGTTACAAGGATGACGAAGATTATTAAGATTATATTCGAATTATTTATTATTATTATAAATTGTGAATTTTATAAACGTCGTTATGACGCAATAACATGAACTTCGGTGAAGGAAACTGGTGAGGAGTAATTGAAGAGCAGGCCTCATAGTGAGTTTTGCGAAGTAATGTGCTATCTACTTGTATGATTTAAGAGTTGTTTTTGTTTATTAAAACTGGTTACTATAATTATTATGTTTGTTTTTTTTACTAAATATGTTTGTGTTTGTCAACACACAACTACAAAACTGCTCTACCCAGGAATCGAACTCCAGTCCTCGAGAGGTCAACTGCTTATCGTGATAGGCAGTTGTGTGAACGCGCATAATTTGTTCACTGGACAAGGCCGTCAATAACAATAAAGGATAGGTATATATGACATATCCATTTTTGTTATTGACGGCCTTGTAGACCTCTCGAGGACTTCGATTTCTGGGTCGAGCGAGATATACCGTTGTACCACAGTAGCACTTTGCTTGAAACTGTATGTACTGTATTTGCGATTTTTTCACTTCATCCTAGGAGAAATGTGATGCACATTGATATAAGTGTATATCTTTGCAATTTTTCTTTCATACTATAATTCTTTTGAACCCTTCGAGTTAAGCTAAATGCTTATGTTACGAGTGGGTTAACCTCAGTAGTGTAATAGGTGAAGATGGAACCTTTTTGGGTTACAAAATGCTAGTTTCCTTAGAATACCCTTCAACTAAACCCAATATTTATATTAAAAGTAGTTTCGGTAATATAATGAGTGTGGATTGAACCCACGTTCTCTCGATCGCATGCCATTGACCATTCCCTACTTACAGCTACCATACGAATCGTGAATCATCCACGTAAAAAAACCTAAGCCAATTTGTTTTATTCATATTATACGTATATTAATAGATGCAATGACCTCGTAACGGATACGTAAACATCAACTCATATCAGTTATAATATAACTAAATTTTGGCCACGGCTTCGCTTGCGTAAATCTAGATTATGTAATTTTTTCTATTCCTCGGCAACAGTACTGTTTCCTGGATGAAAGGTACCCCCTGTCGTTTTCTGTACCCCTGACAACGTGTATGTCAATTGCATGATGATTCGTTGGGTAGTGAAACTGTAACAAACAAACTCACATTTGCATTTATAATATTAGTAAGGATACATAGGTGGCTCTATTAATACGACCAATTAACTTGATGATATCTTTGTCTCGTTCTAACCACACGTTTACTATGTCTCATGATATGATTACATTCAAGGAACCATTATGCGAACACCTACATTGTGTTGTGTAGTCTGTCAAGTCTTAGAATACCAGATATAATTAAAAATCGAGTGCGTCTGGCCACCGGTGTGCCGCTGCAGCACAATAGATTAACCGCAAAATATTGTATATTTTACAGTACTTAAGTGCCAATAAATAGACAGCCAGACAGAATTCATAATGGAGCAGCCTAGTTAACGAGAGCATGCACTCAGCAACATAGGTAATTATAGAATAAATTTGAAAATACTAATCGTGTTTTCGAACTCTTAACTATTCCTAATCTTTTAACTATGTCTACTATAAAGGGAAAACAATTATTGGTTTCTCTTTTTGTATTTTTTTTTAGATATGGTAACCGAAATCTCGCAGGATTAAAGAAAAACACAGCCAAACGATATTATGTTATGTTACTGACGAGGATAACCTTCCTAGACTTCTAAATGAGGCAGAATCCTGTGCTATTAGCAAGGGAAGGAGCCAGTATAATCTAACATTTTCTCTTCGCGCTGCAAACACAGTGCCCCAATTTTTGAAGAGTTGCTACTGTATGAGGAATAGCCATAGCGATACAACAGTACTTAAGCACCGGTAATTTACAGTCGGCGGTTATTGTATGTACCTGTATTAGTCGGTCCATGAACACAAGGAAAATACTATTTTCCTCTATCGACAAAAATACCATAGGAACTTTATACTGTTATTGAGATCTTCCTAGCAGAAAACCCCATTTATAACTTGCTTTTAAACAACCCGATATTCGAAAATAGAATTGGGTAAATGTCAATAAGGTAGTCGAATAATACATACATAATCTTATGTCCGTATCTCCAAAGGGGGCAAAGATGTTTTACACCCATAATATAATAATAATAATAATAGAATTATAAGCCACCAATTAAGTAATAAATTAAAGTGAGCTCTGCCTCCTGAACTAGGTTGTAGCCTGTATCCCAGGAAACAGTGCCTTCCGTCTAATACATATATTTGGTCATTACATAAAACAAGTTTTGATACAAAATTAAATATTAAGTTTAATTAATATTTCATTAAGTATTTCATTAAGTATTTTGCTCAGTGGGGAGACCAACAGTCTGCAATGCAGAGGGTCTCGTGTTCGAACCCACGTCTGACTTTCGGAAGTTATATGACTTTTCGAAATTATGTGCGTATTGATTGACAATTATCGCTTGCTCCGTGCCTCGCAAAGCACGTTAAGCCGTCAGCCGGTCCCGGCTGCCATGAACATCTATGGCAGTCGTTATTGGGAAGTCAGTACCCTCTAATATCCTGACACGGGTCTAGTCTTAGGGTATCGGTAGCCTTCGGGTTGCGGAGATCAGATGGCAGTCGCTCCGTGTAAAAACTGATATCCAGTCAAATCCGGTTAGATTAGAAAGCCGACTCCAAGTGACTTGGGAATAATAAAGGCTAGGGAGAAGATTAAGTATTTTGCCAGCTACAACTTTAGGAATCACGAGGAGTCTACAGGCGTCAGCCGTGCACAGTTCCAAACTCAGTGCTGCGCCTGAGAATTTCTTGACAGAAACCCAATACCACATTGCCCAACCCGAGAATCAACTCATGACAAAGGGTATGGCTATCGGTTTTAGTCGGCGCCACTAGCGAGTAAGGTCCTGTCAACCAGGATTGATTTTGACAGCAGGTTTGACAGATCACAGCTGCTGTCAAAATCCGCATTTGGCGGTAATAAGGTTAGGTTACTCACATATTTTTTAAAACTATTCAATATTAAATAAAAAACTAGCGTTTTATAATTGATAGCAAGGGAATAGTCAAATCGCAGAAAAAGGATGCACGATACAAAATGTAATGTAGCTACTAAAACCTGCTGTCCGATAGAGATAGCAAGATACCCACACCACATCCCTCCTTTTTCGTAAACCCAAATTTAAAATATTAATTGCTACCTTATTTAGCAACCAAGATTTCTTGTTTGCTATCTGCTCTTGTGTACAAAACCTATTGTAAATTTCTATGGCGACGTCTAAGAGACTTCACTATCCATTAGTACCTCTAGCGGGGAATTCAAGTGGAATAATGGTGTCATAATAATTATACACGCTTACACATGTAATTTGAGAAGTCGGTTGAACGTAGTTTGTTTTATCAAGCTATCGTGTTTCATCACGTATGATGTACCTCTTACTTCAGCCTGCAGCTTCGCCCACGTGAATCGTAAGGGCAAGTATACCAGGATAAAAGGTATCCTAGGACCCTTTGTCTAAACCCAGCAACTAACATAAATGTAGCTTCAGTAACTTAGTAAACTCACTAAGCTATATAATTATGTATTTTTACTTTCATAAGTGGTACTTTGTGACCTAAATGAATAAATGATTTTTGACTCTCTATGTGTCAAATTTTATCCAAATCCGTCAAATAACCAACTATAATATTAGTAGGTATTGATGGTGTTTACTTAAATATGCAAAAGGTATATGGCTGGCACTATTCCAATTAATAGCCATTGAAAAAAGACGATTAATTATACCCAGATTAAGGTAAGGCACGTTTACTAACCGTTTTTCCCAAAGCTATATTCTTCATGCTTACTCGTACATGCAATTACGTGGCATTTCGATGCAAGGGGATTTCTTAATAAGCTAATAATATATGTATGCAACAGTATTTATGGATATATCAACCTTGGCACTGTCTATTGAAATGAATACGCAATTAGTTCACGAGCTAACTAATATACATATTAACGACTGCTCTAAAAAGGTGTGGGAAAGGGACAGTCCCGCATTTACGTTATGTTGGTTTTGAACATATGTCGTCAGAATTATCTAATAGCACTTAACATACATACATATTTCGCAGAGGGTTAAGCAGAGACTACGGATTTCCACTTGCTACTATATTCTGAAATAGCAGCGATTGCCTAGTAGGAAACCGTTGGACTGCCACGCAGAGGCCTCGAGTTCGACCTAAGGCACGCATCTCTACCTTTACTAATTTATATGCGTACTAGATTGCCCGCGGTTTCACCCGCGTTTATGATTACTGCGCCGCCCCCTTGGGTCGTAACGCGATCTTATATAGCCTTCCTCGATAAATGAGCTATGCAACACAAAAATAATTTTTCAATTCGGACCAGTAGTTCCTGAGATTAGCGCGTTCAAGAAAACAAACAAACAAACTCTTCAGCTTTATAATATTAGTATAGATTGTAATTTAGAACTTATAAACCTATTTTCATACTTCTAAGTCCAGAAGTGAGAAATTTTTCCTACAAACTTTATCCCCTCTTCCGCCCCTTTAGGGGAGAGTTTTATCCATTTCACCTACACAGATATTTTCAATAGTAATCGAAAACTTATGTACCAATTTTTATACTGCTAAGTCCAGAAATGAGAAAATTTCGTTACAAACTTTACCCCCATTTTACCCGTCTAGGGGGGAGTTTTGTCCATTCCACTTACATAGAGCATTTTTGTTTGTAATCAGGACCCAATATACCAATTTTCATACTTCTAAATCCAGAAATGAGAAAATTTCCATGCAAACTTTACCCCCCATTTTACCTTTTTAGGGGGAGTTTTGTCCATTTTACCTACACAGGTCATTTTCAATTATAATCAATAACTCTTATACCTATTTTTATACTTATAAGTCCAAAAATGAGCAAATTCCATATAAACTTTACACCCCTATTTCACCCCCTTAGGGGTGGAATTTAAAAAATCCTCTCTTAGTACACCTCTACAAATTAAAACACACATGCTCTCCAAATTTCAAGTTCCTACGACCAGCGGTTTAGGCTGTGCGTTGTCTCTAAGTCAGTCAGTCAGGACATCTTCCTTTATATATATAGATTGAATAGATAATTGTCGCTCGTTTTAATGGTAAAGGAAAACATCGTCAGGATGTCTGAGTTCTACAAAATGTTCTCGAGGATAATTATGTGAACTCTGACAACCCGTCACTGTCGTAGACTATGGCCTTACACATCTCACACTGAGAAGAGACCCGTGCACAGCATAGCGACAGATATACAGGGCCGATATTATTATTATTATTCTTTATCTCCGCTCTGGTCAGAAAACCTTAACCGAGGTGCGTACCGATTGTCCGCGTGGCGAAGAGGTTTAAGTGGTCGCCTCTCCAGTACTAATGCGCCGAGTCTTGTACGGAACACTAATTTAGATGAATATTTGTTTCGAGTCCATTGTGTGAATGTTTGTAAAGTTTCCCGTGACATAGGATTAATTCCTAGAGCGGGAGGAATTATAGGAAACAATGGCAACAAAGACCAGCCAGACTTGGATCAACCATTTGTGGGTCACACAATTTTTGTCCCGTGTGGGATTCAACCCAGATCCAACCAGGTAGTGGCAAGGCGTCCACTTAAACCACTACACCATCTGTGCAGTAGATGAATTTTATATATAAAGATGAGCAGCGATAGCTCAGTGGGGAGACCAACAGACTGCAATGCAGAGGGTATCGGGTTCGAAGCCACGTCGCGCACCTCTGACTTTCGGAAGTTCTATGACTTTTAGAAATTATGTGCGTATTGATTGACAATTATCGCCTGCTCCGTGCCTCGGAAAGCACGTTAAGCTGTTGGTACCCGGCTGCCATGTACATCTATGGCAGTCGTTATTGGGAGTGTCGACACAAAAGATCCCACTGGGTCGAAGTGTCGCCGGTCTGCACTGGCTGGCCCCCACATAAGATATATAAAGATAGTCATATTAGTAAATTAAGAAAGGTATATTTTATTTCACAAGTAGATCATTATTTAGGTACCTGTTGGATATTTATATATTTTAAAACTAGCGATTCGCCTCGGCTTCGCACAGGTAGTACAAAACCTTAACAAATTATACACTTAAACCTCCCTCATGAATCACTCTATCTATTCAGCATTCAGCAAAATCCGTTCAGCAGTTTATCGCGAACAGACAGACAGATAAACAAACGCGGCGGAGGACTTTGTTTTATAATATGTAGTGACAAAAGTTCCAACAAGTTGAAACATTAAATGTTGTGACGTCACAATAGCTGCGTCATTCTGTTGCACTAGACTTCATCACTCCAATGAAAAGTGACGCTAGCTTTATTGCAAAAGGGAATATTGAGGCCACGACAATATCCAGCCAATAATTACGCCAGACGGTGCCCACGTCATTCTTTCTTTTAACTGTATTTGCGTTTAATCTAATTGAAAACAACAATATTTTACGGTCAACATTGGACAGAGTACATACTGAATTAAAAATCGTGGTTGAGAGTAGGTAATCTTTACGGGGCTTACTAAAGCGTAGCTAAATACATACGTTTTATTTTCACATAGAAACAAAAAATATTTATTCTTACGCTATAAGTTTCTTAGTAATATTTTGATTTGTAACGAAACAGGTTGAAATCTAAATTTCTAAAGAGTTCATCGAATATTAAGCTAGAAAGGGTAGGGTAGAAATTAATTAAGTACTTCGTTAGTTAATTACTAGAACTGTCGTTTATCGTGTCTTTTCTTAACTTCTTTATCTGTAAACTGCCTCCGTGGCGCAACGGTAGTGAATGCGGCTGCTGTGCATAAGGTCTCGGGTTCGAATCCCGGGTCGGGCCAACAAAAAGTTATTGGGTTTATTTTTTTTTCTCTGCCTATAATAAGCTATGTCCAATGGCCCTAAAATACTGTTGTTTGTTTTCATTTAGATAATACACAAATATAACTTTAAATAAAGAATGATGTCTTCACCGTATTGCGCAATTGTTGTCTCGATGTTGTCATGGTATAAATATTTGTCCTTCTTTAAAAAAGTAGCGTCACTTATTATTTTATTGCACAATTTTAAATGATTTGTGACTAGGTGCTTCTTACGATAGGTCTAGTACAACAGAATGACGTAGATACAGGCACGTCACAACAATTGATATCAAAACATATTTTAATAAAAGCCGCAACAAATAAATGAAGATCGCCTCATTAAAATAAAAATTGTATAGGCCGCAGATTAAAAAATAAAAGACTGAGTGCAAAACATTACCATGTTTTAGAAAGATGAAAGAAAAAAGGGAAATAGGCATCGAACACATGTCTTCATTAATTAGTAAAGTACCAGGTAGGAAGTCTATCGCTATTTGACGTGTACGGTGTCCCTACAGTCTCGTGTAACGCGCTGCTCGAGGATTTCCCCTCACAATTAAACCAGTCAGTTAGCCTGACTCAGAAACTTATTATTAGATAGTAATTACCTATCTACCTAGAACCTATTGTGGCTTATTTGGGTGCTAGTGTGCCGCTGCCACTTATTAGGTTAAATGTATAGCCTCTGATGACTACCGATTACAATAAACAAAAAATAATATTCTACTAAACGTACATAATGAACGAGCAGGTCTGCCTACCCCTCAAAGTAAACGATCTCCACGTACACTGCAAATTCTTAATATCAAATATTAAAACCAAACGTTTAGTATGTGAAACAGCGAACAACATCGTGCCACGTGGGTCCGATCGGGTCCACACTAGTCTCGATAAAGTTGAAATACGGACCGGGTTACTCAGATTATAGCAATAAATATTGCTGAAAATATGCCGCGTATCATAATGGCCACTCGACCTACGATCCCCGGAGATTGCCTTCATATTTACTCAAATCATGCTGTAAAACTATTACTCGTGATATAGAACTGGAGGCCTTTGTACTGAGCCCTTCATATTTTATGTACAGCCTCTTTGTGACTCAGATATTATTGTTTTTGCCGAATTAACTGTAGATATATGGCATAAAATGTCTTGACGGCGGGGTTGTACCGTTCGTGGCTTGTATACAGAATGGATGAGAGCTGACTCTGATACTATTTGTGTACGGGTAGATAAAATGTAACAAGTTTCTTTGCTTTTTTAGTCTATTGCCTTTTGTTTGTCAGGGCATAGACGCAGTTGTAATTATAAAGCAAGCGTAAATTGAATATGGCTGACATAGTTGAGTATTTGAGATCACTGCAACAACAACGCCGATGCGTAAAAATGAGTGAGTTATTACATAATATGTAGTATAATTAAAATTTCTAGGAATGAAAGTAAAAAAGTGGTCTCTGATGAGACATAATGAGCGGGACCAACAAGCTGGGGTGGTACCCTGTCATTTTAAATTTGCGACCAGGTAGGCAACCCTTTCGACTGACTTTACATAAAGTATTAAGTTAATTTAGCTTTACTATAAAAAGGTTGGGGGCACAACAGAATCTCATTTTTCTAGTTAATATTAATTAAAATCAATTAAAGACAATAAGAGAAAGAGGAAAACCAAAGAACTAAAATTGTCTATTATAAAAAGATATGTAAAATAAATCTTCTTTGCACGTGTTTGTAATTAAACTCCTCCTAAACGGCTGGACCGATTTTGATCAAATTTTTTGTGAGTATTCAAGTGAATTCGAAAATGCTTTAGATTCGGATTTTTTTTTCGATTGTAAAGTACAACGTCTGCCGGGACAGCTAGTTAATTATAAATAGCTATTAAACAATACACTGAGAGCAGACAAGGATAAAGTTGGTATGCAAATTATTCTGGTACAGCATTAATAGATACATACATTTATTAGGTATAACCATAATTATAATTTTATTTAATTACCTGATACTTGTGAATAAGAAGGAAATAACATTGATAGAATTGACAAACCTAATATTATTCTGTTTGGAATTTTGATCGTGATTACAATTAATACCTTGACTATCACATTTATATTAAACTATTTATATAACAGAAAAGCACATGGAAGAAATAAAACTAAATTATTAAGTGACCAGCTAATTGTAGGTCTTAAGCACAACTGTAGGAGTTGTGTTTACGCAGTATAACTATGCGTAATACCTACTTAATATTTATCGAGTAGACTGCACGAATAATGCAGTCATTAAAATTATTATCCTATTACTACGATTAAGAGCAATGATTCATACTGTATCCACGTGTACCACACAGACAGATTTTCACATCTAGATTTCGAGATCCCTTTTTTTCGCATTATGTTTGTCCCTAGTATACCTACTTTGACATAACTAGTTCGGAATAATTTTCTTTGGCATAATAAAACTTTGGCATAATTTTCTTTGGCCTACAGTTTATGTTGACATAATAATCTTAGTGACAACACGTATAATAGGTTCAGCTGTGATAATATACAACTCAACTTTAGTATTAGGTATGCATATAATAATAATAATAATAATAATATTCTATCACATACACACAACACCATCTAGCCCAAACTAAGCAGAGCTTGTACTATGGGTACTAGACAATGGATAAACATACATATATACTTCTTTTTTGTAAATACATACATATTATACATAGAAACACCCAGACCAAGACAAACATCCATGTTCATGCACACAAATGTTTGACTTGGGCGGGAATCGAACCCGCGACCTCAGGCGTGGCAGTCGGTTAGTACTCTAGTCGGTTATATACTGGTTGTAAGGGACGGCGTACCGAAAACTTTAACAAGACGTCTTTCTATAAGTACTTATCACAACGCACACTTCAATTAATAAAAAAACGCAAGATTTAAATGTTATGTAGATTAACATTATTACGCGGTACCCAATGGATTGCTACCAATACATCGCACTCGACGAATGAAGTCTGCGTTCCGCGCGCATAAAAACAGCTGATCTATTTAAATCACGACCATTTAATTACATTGCTGTATTGTAGAAAAATACGACAGGCAGAAAAATTAAAAATTGCTGAAAAGCAATTGCGATTGTTGAAAAAAATTCCAACGATTTTTAACTCAGAATAATGGTCTGAATCTACTATTTCAGTTTTCGGTACACGGTCCCTTACACCCAGTATGAGTAATGAGTATTAATGCAATCATGCATGTTTACCTCTTTTATGCTTGACGTTTCGACCAGGTGACAAGCAAAGCTTAAATGTTATTAAGAATTATGCTCTGCGTAAATATAATAATTAGGACAAACAAAAGTATGCCATATTATACTATGTCTTAAAATGTAATGCAAATGTATAGAGATCTCTAGGTTGCGATGTTGTTTTACAGTTTATTCTGAGTGCGGCTTTTAATTTTTCATAAATATTGTTATGTATGTACGTAACGTTAGACAAATATTTTTTATCTCTGCACCGCAGCGGAGTAAGCTCTCGTGCGGATCAAGTACTTTATGATGACAAATAGTCCGAAGATTTAAAGTTTTATCTATTATATATTTCAGACTTTTGCAAATTGGTCGCGATATTATAATTTTATATCCTAATTTGCAATTGTATTTAATATAATAATCTTTTTATTATTTGTATATCTAGTTTTAATTTTCAGTTACCAAATATATTGTTATACTTTTAGTCTTATACATCCTCACTTATAATTATGAAGCATTTAGGTATAATTCAATATGTTTGTAAACAATAAATCGTGCTTTTCACGGCGAGATAAAGTAATAGTTGGTTTTAGCTATATTTGTAACATGTCCCCCCTATGTTTCACAAATAAATTATTTTGAATATTTTATTAATAACTAAGAAGAGAATGATTAATTATTTACTTTGCCCAGTATTAAATAATTAAACGTTAATATAATTTAATACGGTTAGTATATAATTATATTAAACAACAAAATTAAATATAACTTACAAATGTAAGTATTCCCATCGGGGAAATACGTATGAGGAAATACTATAATTATGTAGGTATGTCCTGGAAAATATTGTTATAGATATAAATTGTTGTAAGTTAGTGAATTCCATAATAAGTAAGTATATTAAGACACATGACATGTATGCTGAAAGTGGCAATTTCAATAAGAAAACATTATACTCTTATATTTTCTGTGCTTTTAATAGTCTCCTTATTCTTTTTACTTTTATTTGTTCACTTCAACCATTATGTCTGACTACCGCTGCAGCTTAAATGTTAATATATTATACATACAATATAAATGCAATATCTTTTCAATTAACATTTTATAGGCTTGATTTACATCAAGCCTATAAATTGTATTTTGCTCCCTAACCGTTAAGCTAAGGCGATGGATAAACTAATACACATAATAACTTCAAAAAGCCAAAGGTGCGTGTCTTGGTATCAAACTCGAGACCTCTCCGTGGCATACCAAAAGTCTTTCACTAGGCTATCGCCTTTATCATAAATTGTGTGACATTAATTTAAATGTTTACATTTAAACATACCTTTGCGGTTTTATTATTAACTAGCGGTCGCCTAGTGCTTGAAATTCGACTAAAGTTTGCCTGTAAGATATTGCTGACATAAATAATTATATATTGATATGTGTAACCATAGTTACGCGCTTCGACTGTGTGTAGTGTTTTTTCATTAGTTTAATGTATTTCTAATGCATATTTTATATAAATATTAGGATTCGCCCCTCCTTCTCCATATAATCTTTAACTGTGGCAAATTTCATACTCCTCCGAACTGCGCAATTTTCGCAAAAAGGGGTACAAAGTTTTTGCTTCACGTATTAATATATAGATTATTACATCATAGATTAGTAACTTATTCCTTGAATTCAAACGTCACTATGATTCATAGAAAACGTTACTTATTTCTCTTTATACTATAGTAGCTCGCAGGTCGTTAGCCTTATGCAGCATACTATCTATCCGAAACAAACCATATTTGGTATTTAATTATTATTATAAATGCACAATGGAAACTGCTGAAAACGATATGCAATTTCGAGAATAATGATGAGCAATACGGTCGGAATCGACATATTTCCATGATATTAAAACTTTAATTAATTTGTGAGTTCTTTTTCCTCGCTGATTCATTTAATTAAGTAAATAATATAGTATAATATTCTACCACATACACACAACACCATCTAGCCCAAACTAAGCAGAGCTTGTGCTATGGGTACTAGACAATGGATAAACATACAGTTATAATTTTTTTTTGTAAATACATACATACATATTATACATAGAAACACCCAGACCAAGACAAACATCCATGTTCATGCACACAAATGTTCGACTTGTGCGGGAATCGAACCCGCGACCTCAGGCGTGGCAGTCGGTTACAATAACCACTACGCCATCGAGGCCGACAAACTTAATGTATACTTTTTATTATTTTCTGTTATGTTATTTTATAAAAGACAACTCTCGCACTAGGAATAATTCCTGTGTCGCGGGGAACTTTACAAACATTCAAACAACGGACAGACTCGGAACAACCATTTGTGGATCACACAAATGGTTGTTCCGTGTGGGATTCGAACCCACAACACTCGGCGCAGTGGCAGCGGCTAGGTGACCACATAAACCACTACGCCATCTGTGCAGCCATTGAAATTAAACTAACTTATACAGATTTTATCGCATTGTTTATTTACTATTATTAAACTACTACTGTTAAACTTTTCTACTATTTAAACTACATACCTATTTCAGTGATTAAACTACTAGCTTTTGCCCGCGGCTTCGCTCGCGTTAATTTAGAATTTGTTAATCAATTCGGGTTGTACTCTGCTTGTAATAATATAATTCAATCATGATTCGAAAGACACGTGGCGCCATCTGTTTATCATAAGAACGTTATTATTGTTTTCCTCGGGAACTAATCTTTTTCGGGATGAAAGGTAGCCTATGTCCGTTTCTTTACACCTGTCAACGTATATGCAAAATTTCAGGATGATCGGTTCAGTGGTTTAGGCGTGAAAAGGTAACAAGCAAACAAACTCATTTTCGCTTTTATAATATTAGTTAGGAAGTTAGGATTAGGATTTAGGTTTACACTTTCCCCGACGTATGGCTTACTTTTCAGCAGCTATGATCATCTTAGTTTCCCCGTGATAAAACCCGTATAAAATAGTTTAATTTAAAGGATCATATTGGCTACATGGGATCTCGTCCAGCCAATCTCTAAAACAATGAGGTCAACCAACTTAAAATAAAGTAATAAAATTTAACATAATGAGCGGCAACAGCATACCGGCGGTCAGCCATAATAGGTATTGAAATACGCCTTGCATTCCAACAATTGGTTAATATTACAGCAATTTTTCCTACAGTTAAAGCTACTAACCAAAAGAATCCCCACTGAAAAATCCCGTGACACGCGTTAGCAATTAAATGGCAGTTGATAATTCTGTTTACGACAGAGTACCTACTCAAACGTAGGACCACAAACCGCAATGAGCCACGAGCCCCACACTACACCAAATGAATGACACACGTGTCATTGTTCTCTTGTTCGAATGACGCAACTGGAGTACCTTCTGACACACTTCAGTTGACTGAGTTCGACGGCTACAAAGTACAAACGCTGGTAATTAACACATGTTAATGTAGGTTATGTCAATTTTCTATCTCTCATGAACGGTACTTTTGCTTGATTACAGGTACCTATGTTCTTTTCTGAGTGCCTAGTGCGAGTTGTTTTTACGTTAACGCGATCGAAACCTTTACCGCGTTTGGCTCTCGGATTGGTTAAGAGCTTGGAGTGGACCAATCAAAGCGCCGAACGTCATAAACGTGTGTATACCTGACGGTTCTTTTTTCTGGATGAAAGGTATCCCTTGTCCTTTTTTGTACTCCTGACAACGTGTATGAGAAATTTCATAATGATCGGCCGAGTAGTTAAGCGTAACAAACAAACTCACATTCGCATTTGTAATATTAGTTAGGATTTACAATTGAGGCCCGTTTATAAATAAAAATTTCTTTAATCAAGTGCCATCCCTGATTTTCGGGCAGTTTATAAGGTTAAGTAAATGTACGACACTTGCCTCGTGAAAATGGACCTTTATCAAATGGTAAAGGTCAAAGAAGTAAATACTTCTTAGTAATAATATTACTAAGAAGTATTTACTTCTTTTACTTTTTTATGTAGATCTACCAAGAAACGTCAATACCTAAGTTTCGGGTTGATTGTTTGTACCGTGAAACACATTTATTCTGAAATTCGTTCTGAATTTCGTTACCTGTTTGTCCTGAACCCTTCCAAGAAGCAGGGCGAACAACGAAGGTATGTCATTTTCGTGGTAGACCTACTGTTACCAGTCGTTATTAGCTTTAAAAAAGACCTTAGCTTCTTAACCAATTAGCTATCGATTCACAGAGTTTGCGACACCGATCAGACCCGCCATTCAACATTTTGTTTCACCATCATAAAATATGTAGTAAACATACGTATCGACACATAATAAATATAGGTATACAATATAATAATAATATAATATTCTATCACATACACACAACACCATCTAGCCCAAACTAAGCAGAGCTTGTACTATGGGTACTAGGCAATGGATAAACATACATATATACTTTTTATTTGTAAATACATACATATTATACATAGAAACACCCAGGCCAAGACAAACATCCATATCCATGCACACAAATGTTTGCCTTGTGCAGGAATCGAATCCACGACCTCAGGCGATTACACTCGATTACACTAAATTCACGTCGCAGTCGATTACACTAAACACTACGCCATCGAGGCCGCCAATCGATCGACTGATGGATAGCCAGTATGGTATTTTACTAATTAATGGAGAAATATATTCTATATCACACTTTTCTCTATTTATCCGTCACCTGTTAAAACATGGCAACGTTTCCCTCATTATTTATTCATTTGACGCATATAAAAAATATTTTTTAAACAAGACAATCTTCATTTCCTTTATTGTTGAAGCTTCAATTTAAAATACGTTGTACGTCAAATGTTATGACGTTCCTGTATCTGCGTCATTTTGTTGCACAACACTTATCGTAATAAGCACCCCACGTCACAAAAGTTCTGTGAATCATTTGTGCAATATAAAGTGATGCTATTTTTTCATATTTATACCGTGACAACATCTAGCCAACGATTGCGCAATACGGTCTACATCTTCCTTTATTTAATTTGTATTTGCTTATTCATCATCATCAGGCTATAAAGAGCGCCATAGGGCCCTGTCTTATTTGCTTATTAAGTAGGTATTATTATAATTGAAAGTAACAAAATAATTAGTGTCTTACGTTTACGGGCATGTTATACATTGATATTAAACAACTTTATACTGATTTATTATTTATTTGAAAACAATTATAACAGTATTTTAATTACTGCTATTTGAAACAATTTAAAATATTAATCACACTTTACCCGACTCTATAAACGTTTTAATATCGTACGCCTGAAATATTGCTTCATTGTTATCTTTCTACAATTATTATTAATGTTGATACTTTCCATAAACTAAATCTAACCTTTTCAACCGATTCTGAGTCCATACGAGAATGAATTAACTTCAAAAAGATAATAAATAGAGAAGATTAAGTATGTTTTCAAAAATTGTAGTAGACAATTAATAATAAGTAAGTACACAATTTTGCTTGAATCTGTCAATTGCTAGGATGCCAGACATAATTTCTTTTTATAAAGATTTATAGCAATTTGGGTTTGAAATTACTAGTATTCTCGTTAGCCCTTTCAGCTAACCTAGAATGCTTGTATTAGGAGGAGAAGATTCATGTCAATAGTGCAATGGTGGAATTCGAACCCGCGACCTTTCGATCGCAAGCCTTATCCATTGGGCTACCGCCGTCGCATAATTGAAAAACATTTGTATCTGGTCGTCAACGACAAGCACTGCAGTTTTATACGTTACCAGTAAGAAACAACTAGATAATTTATCTGTACTATAATCGGTAATAAGTCAAGTATATATATTTGCTTTTTACGCAAATAAGAGAACAACAGTTTCGACTTGGCGATCCTTATATTTTAAATAACTCATTTATCTCGCAAATATGAAAGACTTAGCAATTAATTCTTTCAATCGCTTAATCGTAGCCGGGTTTTCTATCCGCGAATATCTTGAAAAACTTTTTCAATATTATGTAAAGCAGTCGGGTAGAGTGCTGGCTGACACTGTTTTCTTATTGAATTATTATGAAACCGATCTTTGTATTATTTTTATAAATATCTCAGTTTTTTACAGTGGATAGGTAGGTATATACTAAAGAAGTTATTACTCTAAAGAGCCTGCAGTACAATGATAGCAATCAAGCACTAAGCCTGCCTGTAAGCAGTTACCTTATCCTGCAGACATTGCAATACTAAGGACATGACTGGCCCGTTGCAGATGTAGCTAAAAAGGAGACTGCATAGCCAGCCGAGATACAATGACCACTAGTTCCCTATATAGAAATATAACAAAACGATATTTGATTGCGATCTATTGTAGTCTAAAGGTACTGCGTCAATTGCTTTGCTTAAAATTCAGGCGCCTGTGCCCTATGATCATGTACTTCATACACCGTACTAACTT
Source organism: Catocala sponsa (assembly GCA_963564715.1). Taxonomy (NCBI): domain Eukaryota; kingdom Metazoa; phylum Arthropoda; class Insecta; order Lepidoptera; family Erebidae; genus Catocala; species Catocala sponsa. The sequence continues at coordinate 7,971,247 of OY751345.1, read as the reverse complement.
TGATATTTTGATCAAAATTCTTATAGCAATACAATATCAGAAGTTATGTCAGCGCTAGTAAACCTAGTTATAAGAGTCCCGTTTGAAGTTATAGTAAACATATATAAGAAAATTTTAGAAGAAACAAGAAGTTAAAAAAATAAATGTTATTGAAATTAAGCAGTTATGTATGCAAGTCAGGTCTTTAGGTTGCGCCTAGGCTGCTATAACCCACATTAACTGACGTCGACATTTCCATACAAATAATTGGAAAGAAGTATTTTATCCAAGTTCCAAGATTTTCTCGAGTATTTGTGAATTAAATAAATGTAAAATTTATCAGACGCCTGTACCAAACAATAGATTAAACCTTACGTAGAGGTTTTGCTATTTTCATATCAGGTGTTTTGTGGAACAAAGAGACACGAACTGCCACGTCCTAACTACACTGATAATCAGAACCAAATAGTTTAATGAAATATACACAATCTTAATTTACAAATAGACAATTTGTAAAGCAACTCTAGTATGTACAATAAGTTTAAATGTAACGTTGTTCCATGTAAATAGATAGTACTTAAGAGGTACTAAAGCTATTTTGGATTCAATAAAAAGACAGCTATCGGATTAGGGATCAAGCCTTGTGTGTTGTTTATTAATGTATTGTACCTGTGTCGTAAGCAATATAATAAATAATAATACACAGCGTGTGTACCTAATCTAATGCCTGCCGCAGAGCCTGTCACAAGCGTTAGGCAATATTTAGATTAGGTTAATTCGTTACACATCTAGAAAGTGTAAGACTTTAAGAGTGCTAGCCTAATACTGCATTCAAATATTCAACTATACTAAAACATTTTTTTGTAGTGTCTAAAAATATATACAACTAGATTTTGCACGCAGCTTCGCTCGCGTAATTGTAGGTTATGTCATTTTTCTATCCCTCGGGAACGGTACTTTTGCAGGATAAAAGGCGTATAAAATCAAATGCAGCAAAGTGCCACAAAGTTAAATTTTAAGGAGATAAAACATCGTCCTATGGGACTCATAGCAAAGAGGTTCTATATGTTTTGAATTTGGCATGTAGAACGATTGATATTTTTTTGTTTTTTAATTAATGTCGCCAACCTACTACAATATTAAGTCGCCAACCTACTGCAATATTAAATAATAGGTGGTTGTAATTGTGGTTTTATTTGGACTTTTGCTGCCTTTGATCCTATACGCCTCCTCTGTCCTTTTCTATAGGATTATTGTCGTATGGGAATTTTATGATGAGCAGTCGAGTAGTTAAGGCCTGAAAACGTAATAACAAACTCATATTCACATTTATACTATTAGTTAAGATTGTTTACACTTACTTATACATGAAACCCAAACGCTGTAGAAAAGCTTGTGTTTGCCTTACAAAGCAAGTCGCAATAAAATTTGTAGTCTTTATTTGGCAATCTGGAAAACTATGAACGGACCGTAAAATTACAGGACAGGCCTAGCACTATACTCGAATGACAAGGAGCACCGCTAACATTGTGCAACGATGTTAAACGTCTTCTACTTAACCTTTTAAGTCTTAGAATACCAGACATATTTAAAAATATATTATGTTTAGCCACCAGTGTGCCGCTGCGACTCAATAGTTTAACGAACAACGAAGACGCGACGAAGAATTGTAAAAGGTAACCACAACTGAAAATATTCAACATAATATGAAACTATTATCATTTTGCCCATAGTTAAAAGCACTGATTGCAAATATTTGTAGAATGGTAACTATGTATTAGAAAAATATGTTTCAATTATTATATTATCTACCGAATAACACTTGACACCGCAATGTTTAACATAAATCATAATAATGGTATATTCACTGATAAAATAACTACATATTTCTTTATTTATTTAAAAACGGCTAAGTAAAAAATGTCACGTAAATTCAGTGCTCACACAAAAAATATATTTAAGGTATATTTTATTGTGTTACTTTAGTAAGTGTTAATTATAACTCTATTTATATAAACTATCGCAGTACATTTTGACAAATATTTTATTCCTTTCCAGTGTAAATGTTTTTATGCTAGAAATTCTGGCAGAAGAGCCTTTAATTCTAACACCTTATCTTGAGAGAGGCGAAACGGAAAAAGCAAAGAATCTGTCGATAGTAGACGCGACTCAATTCGCTGGTATAAATAGTCATGCTGCGTACTTCACTGTTAATAAAACCAGCAAATGGCACTTGTTTTTCTGGTTCTTTCCAGTACAAGAAGTGCCTCTCGAGACTACACCGCTAGTTATTTGGTTGCAAGGAGGACCTGGATGTTCCTCGTTAACAGGCCTTTTTGATGAAATTGGTCCGTTACAGATTAAAGATGGAAAAGGTAACTAATATCTTTTTTTTAAAGATGGAGGATGAAAGTTTGTATTTTTTTTTTTTTTTTTTTTTTATTTTGCTCGTCAAAATGACCACACTCCACCTGATGGTAAGCAGTCGTGTGGTCTAAGAGCAGTGGCCTCCACATCGCCCCCACAGTAGCCGAGGCGATGTTGAGGTCTCTACTTTGACGGCCTGAGAAGATGCTTTTTCACGCCCCGCTTAAAGAACCCAGGATTGAAGGAAGAAGGAAACACGTGCCTTGGCAGAGAATTCCATGCCTTGGTCGTTCGGCAGAGATATGAGGACCCAAACTTTTTGGTACGCGCTCTAATCGACTCTACCGTGTAAGGATGGCATCTGAGCCCAGCACGCGTTGTTCTGGATAGGAAAGGGGAGGGCGGGATAAGGTGGAATAACTCTTCAGAGCACTCCCCGTGGTATATTCTGTAGAAACATGCCAATGAGGCAATGTCTCTACGGAGTTGCAGAGGTTCCAGTGAACTCGTGACCTCTGGATCTCCGATGATACGGACAGCCCGCCGCTGTAACCGGTCGAGAGCGTCCAGCAAGTACTGCGCGGAGCCATCCCAAAGATGAGAACAGTACTCCACGCAAGGGCGCACTTGTGCCTTATACAATAGGCACAGTTGCCCAGGCGTGAAGAACCGCCTCACCCTGTTCAGAACTCCGAGTTTTCGCGAAGCTTGCTTAATGACGCTCTCGATATAGGTTTTCTGGTTAAGGGAGCGGCAAAGATCCATACCTAAGATGGAGAGACTGTCATGTATCACCAGTGGAGTGTTCTTCAGAGAAGGGAGGGGAAGGAACGGAGACTTTTTTGTTGAGAACGCGCATGCCTGGGTCTTCTTGGCGTTGAACTCGACCAAGTTCTTGGCGCCCCATTCATAGATGCGGTCCAAGGTCCGGTCAAGTTCAACGACAAGATTCTGCCTTTTCCCCTCAACCTCAGCCTGTTTGGCCCCAGGATGTCCGAGATATCGCCCATGCACGGTACTGTCGTCCGCATAACAATGTATGTTGCCGAGATTCAACATATCATTGATATGCAGAAGAAAGAGCGTAGGGGATAAGACAGAACCCTGAGGCACTCCTGCATTGACCTGCATAAATTTGGAAGCGCGACCGTCGCAAAGGACCCGAATACGACGCTTCTGCAGGAAACTTGCAATCCAGGTGCACAGTTGAGGGGGCAAGCCATAGGCCGGAAGCTTGGAAAGAAGAGACCGGTGCCAGACTCTGTCGAAAGCTTTGGCTATGTCAAGGCTGATAGCCAAAGACTCGCCGTGCTTGTCCATAGCCTCACCCCAGAGGTGCGTGACGAACGCTAGAAGATCACCCGTTGATCGTTTAGACCGAAAGCCGTATTGGCGATCATTGATCAACGATTGATCTTCCAGGTAGCGGACAATTTGGGTGTTTATAATCCGCTCGAACACCTTGGAAAGCACCGAGGTGATAGCTATGGGTCGATAGTTGCTTGGCTCGGAACGGTCCCCCTTTTTGGGAATCGGTTGAACGTTCGCTTCCTTCCAAGCCTCAGGCACAATGCCTGCGACATAAGACGTCCGGTATAGGCGCGTAAGTGTGGGAGACAACTCCGCTGCACATTTTTTAAGAACCACAGCTGGGATGCCGTCAGGTCCACTGGCTTTCCGAACATCGAGAGACTGCAGTATCGCACGAACGGTTCGTTGCCTGATACATATATCAGGCATGGTGTAGCCGCAGTTGGCAATGTTAGGCGGCTGCGAACCGCAGTCATATAGATTATAATATAAACAAACCAATTATTTACAACATGGTTAAAGAGAAAAATTGCAACAAAATTTAAAAAGCGTTGTTATATTCCTCTGCATCACTGTCAACTGGCAACGTGCACAAAAGGCTGGCAGCATTGCCATGTTGGATAGCAATACTTATTATTTGCACAAAAAAACACCAACCTTCTGGTCATGCAAGGCGTCGATCAGCGGCCTAGCACTTGGACCGCATATACTGCATAATATATGGCCCCAGCATTTCGACACCAAACGGCTCAAATATGTAAAATATTATGCATCTTCTTATGTTTATTGTTATAATATCTCGCTTCGAACAAAGAAATACATATTTCGTGTTTCAGTGGAACAAATGCCAATCACTTGGGGAAGCAATTATTCTCTGCTGTTTATTGACAACCCTGTTGGTACCGGATTTAGCTTTTCAGAAGACCGAGACTTGTATGTTACTAATCAGGATACGGTTAGTAACCTTTCCAATTTAAACTGTTGCAATATATCTATATTGAATTTTTATTCCTGTTTTGCCATACCTTACATATCAATAACATCTTCCAGATCGGCGCGTGCCTTCTTAATTTTATCGAACAGTTCTTACAAGTTTTTTCAGAAGTAAGGGATTCCCCTTTGTTCATAGCTGGCGAGTCGTATGCTGGCAAATATATACCTGCAATTGGGCATTACATTCATCAGAATAAAAATGAATCATTTCCTATAAATTTAAAGGTCAGTACTTTACTTTCCTTTTTTACGAATGATTTATGTCTTTATGTTAAAATTGCTTTAAGTAATTTAAACGTGTATATTTATTCATCAATGCAGTTCTAATTATTATGAGTCTGGCATAATGTACAAAAAATATTTATTGGAATACAACTAGTTTTCAATTCATTACAAAAACAGACATTTTTTTACTAATTAACAGACTATCTTAGACATGGATCTTTTATTATTTTTATAACAAATTACTTTTTGGACAATAAAACCAATTCTGTAATCAGATTACTCAAAAGAATTTTCTAAATATTATTTTAACATACCAACAAGATCGGTCTGTGTGGAAAACATTGCGAGAGGTTTATGTCTAGCAGTAAACGTTTTTTTGCTGAGATGATGATGATTTCAACATTTTTAGAATTTTCTTATACATATTAGAATTCCGTGCTTACTCTCAAGGCACATTTTTAATATATTTTAGGGTCTAGCCATCGGCAATGGATGGATAGATCCACCGACATTGCTTCACTATTCAGAATGGGCGCTCCAAGTAGGATTAATTGACCCAGAGCAAGCTGATCGGATACACGAGCTAGAGGAAGACGCTAGAAAGTATTGGGACCAACGCAACATGACCGCATTTGAAGAGGTATTATATTACTTAATTATTTTTTTATTTGATAAATTATTATAAATTTGATTGTATAAGAAAGCTTCTTAACATTTGATGAACAAACTAATTTCGGAATATTTTATTTTGTATTGATATAGTATGATAGTAATAGTTCATACTACAGCTTAGACACGAGTATTCCAGTCCAATAATTTACACGAAGGAAGAAACTTATAAAAAATATTTTTATATAGCACAACCTTTTCTTTAAAACTTAGTTTGATTTAACATTTCACCTTTTTATTTCAGAAAGCGAGTGATGCATACCATTTATTGATCTCATATGCCCCTGTATATCTTTATAATTATATAGAAGATGCACCGAAACCTTCAGAGGTCGTACCTTTTATGAATAGAATAGAAATTCAAAATTTACTTCATGCGAAGAATGTGGACTATGTAGATTGTAACTATGATATTTATCATCACTTGCGTTATGATATTTATGATACAGTTAAACCTTGGCTAGAGGAACTACTAGAACACTATGGAGTAATGTGTTACAGGTAAAAAGATTTATTAAACTATTGAGTACTAACGACCCACCCTGGCTGCACATAATTTACACAAAACCTTAACAAATTATACGCCTAAACCTTCCTCATGAATCACTCTATCTATTAGTGAAAACCGCATAAAATTCGTACGCGGCGACGCACTTTGTTTTATAATATGTAGTGATTATTCCAAATTTCTAGGTTTCTTATGGAATGATTATGTTAGTAGTGTTCACGTCAATATAGGACTAATACAAACTATCCAAGACGGCAAAAATATATATAGATACACTCATAGTCTCGCGTCTATATTCTCGAAGCGATAGGCAGATACGAGTAAGTATGACATCCATGTATCGCCAGCTATGTTTCACGACCCACTTAATAGAGCCTGTTGCCTTCGTTGCTATTACTGTCCACCGGGCACAGTTCCAGATTCTGTGCTTCTGAGAATTTCTCGATAGGAAATCCCAATAACACTGCCCAACGCGAGAAACGAACTCAAGTCCTGGTGCACAGCAGTTTCATTTACTACCGCAGCACCAGCAAGGTGACGTTATCAGAATATTATAATGTTCTTTAAAATTATTGAATATCGCGTGACTATTGGCAAAATATATTTAGTAGAAGTAAGAATAAGGAAGTATATTGATATCGCAATTATAGAGGTACATTTATAATACATTTATACTATCTTGTTATATTTATAGCGGTCAGCTGGATTTAAGAGTCGCGTACGCACTGTCTGTCCATACTTACCGGAGTCTGAACTGGTCAGGACGTCAAGCATACTTAAACGCTTCTAGAAAACCACTCTATGACGAAACTGACAGCAGAAAAGTTAATTCGTGAGTATATAAATTTTTAATTTTTTTAATTTATATGAATATTCAAAGTTAGGTACCTACATAAAAAAAATATTTGTGGAAGCTTGTTAATAGCACCATTCATTACACATTGTAACTATATTCTAGAATATTAGTCTGTAAGCTTTCCAATAAAATTAAATAAATAAATAAATTTCAAACAGCTTACTACTCACTTCTGCGTCATGCTCGAGCACTATGTCGCACTAATGCGCGAGCGATACACGACCAATAAATCGACAAGCTAAATATCACTACCTTACCTTGTTCTGTTTATTGAATCTTCGTGCTAGAGATACTGGTATTAATAGTGACCATTAAGTACTGGAACTACTAACCATCAGAAGCACCAGACCGTTAGTTGCTGCCATCATGGTAGTACAATAAAGTACAAAGGATCCTTGCAACGTAGTAATTTATTGCTGATAACTATGATATTTTACATTTAATCTGATTCACAGCATTGACCGTGTGTTTTTTATTTTGTTATTATTACCTGTCAAAATTACTACACTCCATCTGATGATAAGTAGTCGTGTAGTCCATGAGTAGATCTCTCCACACCAAGTCCTCTCGTAAATTCGTGGCGAGGTCTCACACCCCGTTTAAAGGACCCAGGATCGAAGGAAGAAGAAAACACATGCTTCTGCAGAGAATTCCAAGTTTAAACTGTTAGGCTATGTTAAGAGGAGCTGAACTTCTTGGTACGCGTTGTTATCGCCTTTACGGTGTAAGCCGAGCACGTATTATACAAAATAGAAAAGGAAAAGATAGTTATTACACTGCGCGACTATAAATTTAAGACCAAACTTTCTATTACAAACTGCTTAATCATATAATTCCAGTTTCGTAAAGGCAAGTGGCAACTTCATGGACGTAATGGTGCGAGGTGCGGGACACACGGTGCCTTCAGACCAGCCGCGAGCCGCCAATCAAATAATAGACATGTTTATACAAACATTCAAATAAATCAATCATCTATATTATTTATATATTGTAGATGCTTAGGAGAGAAACATAATGATAATAAATAAATAAGCATATATTTTTGTATTTGTTTTATATTAGGTACCCATAAGGATTCATTTCGCAACCATCATATTTAAAAAGTTCTACTATGTGAAAATATATGTAAAGTACTGTAAGAACATTAAACTAAAAAATAAGTCTTTGACCTGTAAAATCCTACACTGCGTTCCAGTACTAGGTACATAATATACAGCGTTTATATTTTAGATTTTGTTGAAATAAGTTATTATAAAAAAATATATCTTAGTGAAATACTATTCTCATAATTAGTAGCGTCGTAGATAATAATAAACACCATAATAATACTTACATTTTACCAATAATACACTTCAGCCACACAAAAAAGAATTTTATTGGATAAGACTTAAGATTTAAAATATGCTTTAAAACAATTAAAATTATCTTGGAAATAATAATTCATAAGTAATATTTTATAATATCAGCGATGGGATGGCCTTGTGGGAGACCGTTGGACTGTGTGAGTGATCTCAAGAGATTCCAAGGCACGCACTCCCGAGCTTTCGACGTTATGTGCGGATTAAATAAATAATTATCGTTCGCTTTAACGGTGGAGTGGTCCATAATGTTCTCGAAGACATGTGACTACGGTTTAACATTTCTCATACTGAGAAGAGCTCCTTACCCAGCAATAAGACAATTTATATGCAAGGCTGATATTTTTACACAGTATATCCTTTCAAATAACATTCTTAATTTTATTCTTATAATAAAAGAGATTCATCAAAATCTGTTAATATAATATAATAATAACAATAATGTCCTCCGGACCGAATTTCGGTCACGGCGGCCAATCTGAACGGAGACTGGCCATCTGCGCAGGAGATATTATAGTGCACAAGCGTGTGCGCAAACACAAGTGCACTCTCGTTCCCTAAACCTCAAGATCCGATGGGACGGTAATCCGACACGACCGGAGAAAGATTAGGTGCAGGACCAACGGCTTTACGTGCTTTCCGAGGCACGGGGGTGTCTAACACTGCCAACTTCCTAACTCCGGGCTGCTAGGTATTGAGATTTCTTAATATATAAACCCAAAAACTTTTTGTTAGCCCGACCCGGGATTCGAACCCGAGACCTCATACACAGCAGTCACATTCACTACCGCTGCGTCACGGAGGCAGTTATAATATAAAAATATATTATAACTGCTTTTTATATATAATATAAAAAGGCAACGTCTCGAAATAAGTGTCGTTTTTGCAGTCTGATAAAGAAGACGATTAGGTATATATTTATATACTAGAAAACATGAAAATAGAAAACTAGTCTATGATAAACGTTACTTGAACCGACATAATCTGCTTGCGTCGACATATTTAAATGTACACACTACTATACAACAAAACGCGTAATAGACTTACAACTAACAATTTTCTATAGATGTCATCCAGAATCACTACCAGTAGTTTTCTAATAATATCAACACAATCGTTACGTCATACATCAACTACGACAATCTCTTTACTTTTGTTTTTTTCCCCGTATAAAGCTCACACATGTATATCAATGTTGATAAACAGTAGCCTACTATAAGAATCACAAAAGCACCATAAAAATCATCTAGTTGCAATGGTTTATGCTTATTTTGTTTAACATACCTACATTTGAGGCTATATTTGTTGATTAACCCAAAAACATATTTTTGACATATTCCTGTCGAAATTATAATATCCATAAAATTTTGTAGGTGACCTAGCAAAACTGAACCACGACGAAGAAATATGGTTTGCGGTATTACTGCGTACGGATCAGGCATTCTATAGACACCTAAATAACAATTTTCGTCAGCCAACATCGGCGTCATGAAATCATAAAAAATATTTTGAATAATTGTGTAACTTAATTTATCTTCACAATTCTTTATGTATAATAAACAATTAAAGTTAGTTCCACAAATACGGTCATATTTCAGTGTATGCTTATTATCAAATGTGACCTGCAAATTGAGTTTATATCCTTCAAGTTCATTTATAGTCTTCGGCTCGTAGCCCTGTATCGGGTTAGTCATTACACTGTACAAATATGACTGAAGTATGTATGGCATAATTAATGCAAATATGAAAATACATGTGACAATAAGTCTTTGCGACAATCTACGATTTATAGTTTTCACAGTCGTTTTGTTCAATATACTCCCCAGAACTAGGATAATATCACGCGCAACATTCTTTTCTCTCAAACGAAATATTGCCAATAATATTGCAGCTATACAAAAAAATATAGATAGGACTCCAGCCATTATACACAAATATAAACACCGTTGCAGGACTGCTTGCCATGGCCTCAAAGCTTTTGCCTGAGGCAATACATAAATTTCACGGTCTGCTAGAAAAGGATAGATATATGATAAGTTTCCTGAATACGCAAGATAGGATTGAATGGTAAAACCTCCTATTGCACCTTCGAACTCATTATTCGCCACTCTATGAAGCATAGTTTTTCGATAATTGGCGATAATGTTACCGTTTTTATCATGATTGGGGTGTTGCACTAGATAAATTTTTGCTCCTGTATAATTTTCAAACAAGCTGATTACTAGCTGGTCAAATCCTTGGATCGTATCATCAAAATTAACATAAGGCCATAGATTGTGTGAAAGCAATTTAAAACGGCATCCATGTATTCCGAATTTTTTTACCAGTTTTGGCAATCTGTCCTTGTTGCGATATTTAGAACACCACGAGAAAAAGATGAGACGTCCTCCTCCATAACAAGCAACGCTCGATGTCAAATCATACATATAAATGGCATATTCCATATGTTGAAATGTAATTATTATGACATCAACCATATTATATTCTTGTAATAGATCGCCAATACTACCTTCATCGTCTCTTATATTTTCTACGACAATAATAAATCTAGCTGTAGGCTTCCAATAAATATCTGCAGACGCTTCGGCTAGAGCAAGTTTTAACTCCACATAGTCTTCACACATAACCAGGTAATCAAGATTTGATACAATATTAGTACCCCAACGAAATATTCTTGAAATAAATTGTATGTATTCTAATTTATGCAGTGTAGCCAGATCCAAATTGTTTGCATTCATGACAGTTAGATATAAATGAGGTCTGTTCTGATTGTTTGATTTCCATTCTTCAATCAATTTTACAACGCAGCTGGTTAGGTCCTCAGTTCTATTAATATTTTCATAATCAATAAATGCACTAACACAAGTCCAGCTCAAAATAAGAAACAAATATCTCTCCATGATCCTTTGTTCAAATTAGGCGTGTATATATGTAATATTGAGTAGAGGTTAAATAATCATTAGACAAGTTTACAATAAACCGATTTTATACATTTGTATTTATTTGTATACATTGTTATATTATGTATGCTTTTAGTGATAACATTAATCACGAGTACCTACCTAAATGATTTCTGTCAGAAAGGTAGGTACTTACTTAAAATTAATCTTATGAAAAATGTTTTATGTGATGAATGCTTATTCAACACTAGCAATACCGGCGGGTATCGCTCGCTTAATCAGTTGTAAGTAGGTTTTAAATAATTTTTCGCCTTACGAATAATAGAAAGTTATAGGTATAGGTTACGTTTTTTTTGTTGTGGTTACTAGTATGAGTCGGTGAGGTTTTTCGCCTACACTATTTTATGACAACAGGGAGTATATCATGGATTAGAAATAGAATCTGTATATTGTTAATCTCACTAAAAACATTTTCATGTAAAATGTTGGCACGACGAGACCATATGACTCGCACTGTCAAAAAATTATCAAATCTCCTAAAGAGCCAAGCTTCTAACTGTGATAAATATTAAAATACTTTTTTTTGTTTATTAATGGTTTCATTATTATTTTATTACATTTTTTCATTTATAATAACAAGGAGTCCCTATATCCCTATATCAATTTTCAGACCTCTAGCGTCAAAATTGCGGAAGTCTCATACAAACTTCCATCCCCTAGTTTAAAGGGGTTGGGGGATAAAAGTTATAAGTTTTAAAATTTTTTTGTTGTTCGTGTACCAAATTTCAGGATTATAGGGCATTAGAAAATAGCCTAAGACTTTTGATGATCATCAGTCATGAGTCAGTGACAAAATCAGGGTTTTTAGATATCAATAAAATCTTAAGTATAAAAGCTATGCAATTAAAACTTTATACGTTTAAGTCCGCTATTGACAACATATCCCGAGAATTTTGTTTATCTGTTATAATCCAAACCCAAGTTATTAGTACCTAAGGGTTCAAAAAAACGACGAACGCTTCGAGAAAAGGTAGGTAATGCCCTTGCGCTTCGCTTCGCTCGTCATGGCGTCAGATCTTACTACATGTTATTGTATAAATGTGGCAGTTAGGGAAACCGTTTTAATTTTTGTTACTCATTTATGTGAAACAGTAGGTAAACCGTTGAAAAGAATTGGATGAAACTTAACACATAAATAAATTATTTCCCGGATTGACACATCGGTATACCATGTGTTCATCCATGTGCGTTCAAGAAGGCTTCACACAGACGAAGCCACAGCAGAAACTAGTTTTCAATAATATGAAATACTAGATGTAGCGGCGCCAGCGCATACATTCCGCGCGAGCCGCTCACTTGAATGACATCATCCCCACCGCAGCTCCGACCGTTGACGAAGAACGTTCCGGCATCTTCGTGTCAAATCGTCGCCGTTCGGTTTTCTCGTGGTGACACGCCTCAGTGCATTGTTTCAACTCGTCCGACGCACGCTAACGCGCTAATCTATCTTGCATATAACGGTCAGCTGATTTCGCGAGCTAGTATTTAAATTCTAATTTAAATTCTGTTGGCATTTGCCGGCTCGGTCTATAGCGGTTTGCGAACCCTATCGGCCGAGGCTACTAACCTAACCATCTTCTTGGGCCTCTTTTGCGGGGTGGCGGGTCGACTCTCGGGTCACGAAACACAAGAGAAGAAAGTTAAAGTATATAAGAATAGATTACAGCGATAGGAATATAGTATAAATGAATTTAGAATTTAAATACTAGCTCGCGAAATCAGCTGACCGTTATATGCAAGATAGATTAGCGCGGAGTGTGCGTCGGACGAGTTGAAACAATGCACTGAGGCGTGTCACCACGAGAAAACCGAACGGCGACGATTTGACACGAAGATGCCCGAACGTTCTTCGTCAACGGTCGGAGCTGCGGTGGGGATGATGTCATTCAAGTGAGCGGCTCGCGCGGAATGTATGCGCTGGCGCCGCTACACTAGATTATGTCGGCGGCTTCGCTCGCATAAATGTAGGTTACGTTAGATTAGATTAGTAACAGATTTTTTTCTGGATGTACTGTATCCTATGTCCTTTTCTGTTCCCCTGACAACGTGTAAAAGAAGTTTCATGTTGATTGGTAGAGTAGTTAAGGTGTGCAAGCGTAACAAACAAACAAACTCACATTCGCATTTATAATATTAGTTAGAATTATAATTCTTAATAAGGAAAAGTAACAGTGGTCGGAACTACTAAAATCCCTTACCAGCTGGATAAGGTTTAACACGTCAACTGCACTATATCGAGCTGACATCCTACTTACAGAATAGGACCTCAGCGCCATCTTACCTGAATTCAATTATATACTTATACTAGTGCACCCGACAAAAGTCGCCTTGCCCGGATGAACGAATTTCAGCGTCACCTACCAAGTTCTTTCGTGAATTAAAACCATCAAGGAACACACAAAATATTTATGAGTTTTGGTCCAGCCGTTTAAGAGTAGTATAGTGACAAATAAATAGGTTGATACATAAAAAATATTTATTTACATTAGCCTTTTATCTATGCACCTTTAACAAGATGTACGCTGTCTGATAGACTTACTTAGTGAAAGATTATTTATGAACATAAACTAACATTATTTAAATTATGACGGTCTGTTTGTGTGCATGTCTGTCCATATGTATTTCTGTAATCTACGGTATGGCTAAACTCCTCGACGAAATGGGTATGCATAGATTTTTTCACACAGTTTTAATAAATCATCAGAATCGTCCAACATCTATGTAGGTAATGAATGAAGGATAAATATTTTGCTTGACATATAGGGTAAGTACTTACTTTCATCACGGTTAAAGCATTGGGCAAAACTTAGTAAATAATAAGATGAATACCAGACATATTCTCGGGGTCTGACTTTATTTAGGTAATTATTCTTGATAAATTGGATGGAAGCGGACAAATAAATAAAACTTTTACTAGCACATGTTTATATTTCTTGAAACCGTTTTACAAGACACAGAACCACAGATAATCAATAACAAGCAGTGTTAACAGGTATACTAATCTATGGGCAGTGTTGCCAAAATTGCTACTTCAACAATTATTAGATACAGTTAACATTATATTATGTAACACATATTATTAGATATCATAAAAGTAAGTACCTACCTAATTTATACAAATTTAGTCAAAAGTAAAACGATAGATACTTTTACCTACATATCTACATTCTATTTACGTCTGTAAACGTATCATTTTGTTATACTTATCTTACAAAGTACTTTACGTGTAAGAACACGGTGTTCAAGTTGCTAATGTGAATTTGCAGACAAAACGCAAACCACTTCCATATGCAAAAAAATATGTACAAATAAACTAGGTGTAAGAGTAAGGTTTCGTTACTTCAGTGGCGTAGCGTAGTGGGTCATATGGCAGTAGGAGCGGCCCGCCCCGGGCGGCACTTTTAGGGGACGGTAAAATTTAACAATAAATAACAATAACATCGTGTAAATATTTGAACTGTACAATACATAATAATCATGATTGTTCTGGCTGAAAAGTTCTTTAGAATGACTGTATACTTAAATAACAGGGCGGCAAAATTTTCTTCCGCCCCTGGCGGCTGACACCCACGCTACGAGTCAGAAGATATCGGTGACCAATCAAACATATTAGGTATATAGATACAGAAAAGAAGCAGATATTTTAATAGTGCACGCAAAGTGAAGACTCAAAAACGGCTTAATTAGTACGATTTTTTATTAGTATCAGAACAAAATTGGTTCAACAAAACCCCTTAAAAAACATTCAAAGCGGAACTGTTCGAGTTATAACTTTTTTAACGTACTCTCTGTCTATATACTTATATTGCATTACCTACTTTAAACTCATTAGTTAATATAAACAACACAACACGATTGGGAAGCAGATTTTTGACGCCGATCTAATTATTAATTGTTATTAGCAGTGTGAACTATAAAATATACCTTTTTAGATGTTCATTCAAAGTTATTTTATCGATGTTTTTCTTAATGACGTAGTCTCTATACTCTGTTCTAAACGTCGACAGAGACGGATTCAAACGTATAATTTTATAAATGTTTTAGTCTTACTAAACATGTCTTACTAAACGATCTTAAAATATCACCATAACTTTCTGCTACATTCTGTATATTGACCGCCTTTGTTGGCGCCTCTCACTAAAACTGCACGTGTATTTCAATACTTTTTTAAATTAATCTCTCATATTAGACCATAATTTAGTATCTCCGAATTAGAATCTCACAAATAAACACGAACAAAGACAAACAGTTACCAATAATAAGAATCTCAAAAGCAACATATAAGTCACTGAGCTTCAACGTTCTTTTAATGTCTGAAGTTCTTCGGCACCTAAGTCCGTATTTGTGATATAATTTGTGGGCATATTTATCTAGTAGACCACCTGACATGGCATAAAATAAAAATCGATTTAAAGGTTTAAGTAAGATCGATCCACGGCGTAAAAAAATTGCCCGTAACAACATTGAATAGGGTTCCTTCAATGTGTAAACGCCTAAATTACAATACTCATCAGCTAATTTTGGCATATAAACAGCATAAAAAGAATTTGAAATGATTGTATAAATTGACTTATCTTGGCTGTTTTTCACATCTATCAGGCAATTTAACCGCGATTTACAGTCCCCCGCATATTCAAAAGTGTTCTTGGCTGGAAAGCCTGTAAACAATATAAGCTTATTCACATTAAGTTCTGTAACGCTCTTCGGTTCGTAACCATTTACCGGGCTACTTATTACGCTGAATAAGTATGCCTGGAGTACGTATGGCATTATAAACGCAAAAAACAATATACATACGACAATGAGTCTGTGTGGAAGTCTAGAGTTAATTATTCTGGCATTGGATTTACTTAAAACATATGCTAGAACGAGAAAGATGTCACGGAATACCTGTTTCTTTCGCATTGGAAATATCGACAATAATGCGGCTGCTGTACAGAACATTATAAACAACACTCCTGCCACAATACAAGAATATGAACACCGTCCTAACACTGCTGCCCAAGGCGTCAATACATTTGCTCGAGGTAACACGTATATTAAATGATCTACTGCCAAAGGATACGTATACGACAAATTGCCTGCATGGTCATACAATAGATAGGAAGTCCGAAGGTTATATGCTCCGACTGTCCCTTCGAACTCGCCTTTGTGGACTCTACGAAGCATCATTTCCGTATGATCGACAATAATGTTATTGTTTCCATCAAATTCCGGCTGCAAAACCAGGTCAAGTTTAAATCCTGCATGATTTTTAAACAAACTTAATAAATGTTGCTCAGTGCCTTCTATTTTTGATTCGTCAAAAGTTACAAAAGGCCATGCATTTGGGGCAATAAACTTGAAGTGACATCCATGTAAATCAACTTTTTCCACTAAAGCTGGCAAAGTATAATATCTGTCACGATATTGAGAACACCATGATACCAACACAAGTTCTTCACTTTCAGCACATAAAATGTTTGATGTTAAATTATGCTTAAATATAGCATAGTCACTGTTTTGCTGTATAATGAGAGTGACATCATATATCTTATGTCCATGTAGTAGTTTGTGAATATGCCTTAGGTCGTCTTTCGTGTTTTGTATTACAATAATTAATCTTGCTGAAGGGTTCCAATACAAATCTGTAGTAACTCCAGCTAATGCCACTTGTAATTCAGTATAGTTTTCACTCATAAGTATGTAAGCATAACTGTTGATATCAGAGCTTCGTACACTTGTTCTTGAAATAAATTGTACGTCATTCAACTTATGTAGTGCACCCAATTTCAAATCGTTATCAATGTTCATAAGAGTGACATATAAATGTGTTCGATTATAAGAATTGGTTGACTTCCATTCTTCGACAAATTTCACTACGCAGTTGGTAAGATCACTATGCCTTTTGCTATTTTGATGCGCAACAATTAATGCACTTGCACATGACAAACCCAAAATACAAAAAATATATTTCTCCATTTTTTTTATATAATGCTGTAGCGACACAATGCTTTAATTAAATACGCATACCAGAGTATTGAGCAAGCAATAACAGTTACTAGACAGGTAGGTACGCACCTATTTCATAGGTACCTATTTGTAGTATTTAATTGTTATAATGTGTTATTAGCTCGAACATTAATCACGCATAAAAGATTTCCATCAATGGGATACAATAAGTCAAAAATTTGGGTCGTTGGGCGTTACACACCGCAAGCGTTACGGACCGCGGTGTCAACTGCCCAAGAGCTGTTTTTGAAGTGGTCGTTTTACACCGCGGTGTGTAACACCCAAGGACTTTTAGCAATTAGTCGATTGGAACCGCACAATAAAGTAGGTACAATTTTCTTATAGTACAACCAGCAACAAAATAAAAATTACATTTGTTAAAAGTAAATCAATTACGAATACTTATCATGTTATACCACAGTCAATTTTTTTTTTTTGCAAAGTAAATACATAGACTAGTCAAAAATATGTTAAATAATGCAAAAAGCTGCCAGTATGCGCGTACATATACCTTCCAAGAATCTCAGGTAAGATTAACCCTTTGTTAAAAAGTAGACTTACCGGCCACTTAAACAATAGAACCACCCTGGCGCACGGGCTCGTGCTTCTGATTGGTAGATGCTTCTATAGACAATTAGCTTGCACTGATAGTGACTGGTAGTAAGGGTTACAGTGCCGTAACTACTTTAAGAGTGATAACGTGACGGGATAAATTGTTGTGGTGTGTTGTGAGATTTGTATGGTAAGTACAAATATATATATTAAACATTTATTTTTTTATTTAGTTTGGTGCGCACATTATTACAAACATTAAATATTATAAGTTAACTGAACAAAAACCGTAGAAATTTCCCATTATACTATCTTGACTAGGCTGATTGGCATTCCTTTAATATTTTTAGTGTCGTTATTGTAATAACTACTATTATCATTGCTTTACGCATTTCTGTTTATTTTATTTTTTTGGGGAGCTTACAGTTATAGTACACAATAAGCTAGCTTAGTAAATAGTAGTACAACATGTCAAAAGCAAGCTTCCAAATATTGAGTAAAAGCATTTTAATACATTTTAGGTTCTACTCAACCTTATTCACTAGGATATGGTCATTTATAAAGACATGATATTTTTAGGTCGCTGTTATTAACTACAGTAAAAATGTCCGATTACCCGTCAACCTCATATGGGCAACCAAGTACTGTCGAATTTAGAAAAACGAGAAGAGGGGCCCAAATGCTGTGTCGCGCTGGTTATAGCTATGTGTTGAAGAGAACGAACAAAGACGGTTCTGATTTATGGAGATGTACAAAAAAAAACAATAAATGTAATGCCACACTCAAAGTCAGATCTAATCCATTTACAATATTGCATGAGACTGCGCATAATCATCAACCCAGAGACGAAGCAGAGGCAGACATAGAGCAACAGATGCTTTTATGTACTGAAACACTGCGAAAGGACATCAATAAGCCAGTAACACAAATTTTTGGGGATGCTGTACAGAACCTTATCAGTAAGGGAATCGATTTATTGACACCTTTACCTCAATTTGATAACATAAAGAAAAAACTTTACAAAGCTAGGAACGATTCGCAAGGTGCTAAAAAACTTAATTTTCATAAAGCTTGTGAAGTTGAAATACCAAAAAAGTATGAAAATTTATTGTTTGCCGAATATAAAGACGAAAAGAAGCGAATTTTTATTTTTGCAAAACAAGAAATGATTAAATATTTGAAAGAATCGACAAGATTTCTTATTGATGGCACATTCAAAATTTGCCCGAAGTGTTTTTGTCAAGTATACACTATTCATGCAGATGTCGGCAGCAATGAACAATATGTCAATGTGGTTCCCGTGCTATACGCATTGCTTCCCGACAAAACAAGGGCTACATATGAAATTTTATTTCAAATTATAAAAAGTGAAGTGAAAGAATGGAAGCCTTCGCAAATTTCAATGGACTTTGAAGTGACTGCGATTTTAGCAATAAAAAATTTATTTCCTGTAGTGAACATAGTTGGGTGTAATTTTCACTTTAGCTGCAGTTTATGGCGTAAAGCTAAGAAACTGGGAGTGCTTAAAACAAAACTGGGTGTAGTTCACGTAAAATTATGCACACAATTATCACATTTACCTCCGAACTTTTTGGATGAAGGGTGGCTATAAGTGATGGGAGAAAGTCCATGTAATACTGAAGTCACCAAATTCAATGATTATTTTGTTAAGACATGGCTACAAAATTATATACTCTCTGAAACATGGAATACATTTAATGTAAGTGATAGAACCAACAATATGGTGGAGTCCTGGAATAGCAAAATAACTGTAGGACATTGCTTAGAAAAATTGAGAATTTAGTTTAAGTTTACATCTAATACGTTATTAAACTATATTAGGTCTTATTTTACCTTCGTTGATTTTTTAAATGTTATGCATGTGATTTTTTAATTTTATTTTTCTTTTTTTACTAGTCTAAAGAAAGTTATAATGTACAACAAAATCTGTGATTAATAAAAGTTAGTTTTAAGTAGAATGAGTAATGTTGATCAAACTGTGATTTAGGACTTGTCTATCTTTATGTAGTAAAAGGCCATTCTTATATTACTCTATCTGTCATTTTATTATTTTTGTATACTGTGATTGTTGATTTTTAAATTATACTATATTTTTACACATTAATTCGTTTTTATTCACTAACCACTTTTCTACTCAACTGTACGAACAAATAATAAGCATAAAAATTTTAATATGAACCTAAATCGTCGTTTCATTCTGTGGTCCGTATCAACCTATTCCAAAACATACCATGGGCGTTTGACACCGCTGTAACCACTGTGGTGTGTATGAACCTATTCAGTATCAGTACTTGGGCGTTACACACCGCGGTCCGTAGCGTTCGTGGTGTCAAAAGCCTAAAGACCCAAAAATTTAATGTATTAAACGTAGCTTAATGTGTCTGTGGTATGATGGAGTTTAATTTTATTTATTGTCAAAAATAATTGATTGTTATAATGTAGAAATAATGTAGGTACCTAATTCATAATATCGGTATAAACGGTATTGTAAGGTAATCCTTAAAATACCGTTCTAATCTTCTCGAGATAATTGGATATTGAGACTGAACACAGAAAACACTTAAAAGCGCACGGCTCTCCGTTTACCACTGCAAATGGACATTGTTTATTATCAAATAATAATATTCTATCACATACACACAACACCATCTAGCCCAAACTAAGCAGAGCTTGTACTATGGGTACTAGACAATGGATAAACATACATAATATATATACTTTTTGTTTGTAAATACATACATATTATACATAGAAACACCCAGATCAAGACAAATATCCATGTTCATGCATGTAATAGTTAGGCAGGACCATTTCAGCAAAATATTGATGTATACTCCTATAAAAATGAAAATCACTCAAGCAAGCAACGTCGAGAGAACATTGATTGCGATTGCAAAACAATAAGTAGGTACTATTAATAATGCAACTGAATAATAAAATAGGCTTAATATTTAGTGTCTATGGTCACGAGTAGGAGCATTAGAATTTATTTAAAGGTGGCATTTTAATGATGTAGTTACAAATTTAACTAAGTAAGCACTATCCTCCTATATATTTCTTAATACGAATGCTATTATCAATGCTATTGTATAGTCTTATCAGCTGTAAATAACTGTAGCTTCTGAACTTAGCTTTGCTTTTCAATACTATAGGTATATGCCGTTCAAATATCAGTAGATTATTCTTTTACGGGCATTTATATTCATACTATCTAATGACCAGGAGAGCAGCGATAGCTTAGTGGGGAGACCGACAGACTGCAATGCAGAGGGTCTCGGGTTCGAGCCCACGTCGCGTACCTCTGACTTTCGAATGTTATATGACTTTTCGAAATTATGTGCGTATTGATTGACAATTATCGCCTGCTCCGTGCCGTGCTCCGTTAGAAAATATTACCGACTTGTACAGAATAATAAATACAAGGAAGATGTAGGATAAATATCTATACTAATATTATAAAGCTGAAGAGTTTGTTTGTTTGTTTATTTGTTTGTTTGTTTGGTTGAACGCGCCAATCTGAGCAACTACTGGTACGAATTGAAAAATTATTTTAGTGTTGGATAGCCTATTTATCGAGGAAGGTTATAGGCTATATAACATCATGCTACGACCCACGGGGGCGGCGCAGTAACGATGAAAGCGGGTGAAACCGCGGGTGCATCTAGTTAATATATATTTTTAGTATAGCCAATTTCTTGTGCACCTCTGGGTCTAATTCTGGCATGCCCCTTTGCATCACATTTTTTAGTTTCGACACCATGATTACACGTTATCATGATAGGACAGGAAAACTAACGACGCGGCGCGGCGACGTTCGTATTATTATGAATTAGATCTGATTGGCCAATAGATGCACTAACTTTTTATTAAATTTAAATTTTACTGGTAATATTGCACGACATTTGATGTCGTTTTAATTTCGTCAAGTCTTAGAATACCAGACATAGTTAATAAAAAAATCGATTGTGTCTGGCCGCCTGTGTGCCGTTGCGACTCAATAGGTTAAAAATTTTTATTAAGCTTCACCTACTGGTTCCTGTGTGTAAACAAATCTTGCAGATTAAATCTATACATATAATAAAATCGTAGGAAAGTCAAAACTGTACATTGAATATTTTTTTAAAAGAATACTTGGGGTGTGATCTACAATCGATATTGAAGCCAAAAGTAGAGTTTTTAGAATTTTTGTCTGTTTGTCTGTATGTATGTCCGGGCTAAACTCAAAAAATATTGCATGGATTTACTTCAAATTTTGCATGAATATTACTAACAGGTCGGGTCAACATATAGGCTACATATTATCACGCTATCACCTACGGGGGAGGAGCTGTGAATCTTTATTTTCCTTACGCATTCTGTGACAGCGTGTAATCTAACGACGCATATTTAAATGTTGTTTTTGAGTAAGCCATGCTATTATCCAGCTTTACACTATAAAAACTACGCCATTTAAGTAACTTGGGCAGAGAAATATAGTTGGGTGCCGCGGCGACAAACACTTTTTAGTTAAAATCTACGCGGACGAAGTCGCAGGTAACAGCTAGTTAAACATAAAATTCTAGGTGTTCAACATAATATCATACTTTCGTTTCTTGGTTCTACTAGAAGGCAGAATAGATGTAGAATTATTAGCTTTCTAAGTAAAAAGTATAAATACGATAGTCTGATCATTAGATCTTATCTTATGTTATGTGGGGGCCAGTCAATGCAGACCGGCGACACTTCGACCCAGTGGAATCTTTTGTGTCGACACTCTCCCAATAACGACTGCCATAGATGTTCATGGCAGCCGGGACCAACGGCATAACGTGCTCCCCGAGGCACGGAGCAGGCGATAATTGTCAATCAATACGCGCATAATTTCGAAAAGTCATAACAGGTAATATAACTTATGAAAGTTAGAGGTGCGCGACGTGGGTTCGAACCCGAGACTCTCTGCATTGCAGTCTGTTGGTCTCCCCACTGAGCTATCAGTGAGTGTTTGATTTGCTTATTCCATTACCGGCCGCCAACGTATGCGCTCATATTAACTTTTAAGTAATCTATCATGGATAATTTTGAATACGAAACGTTCATAACTTTAGTGAAGGACAGAGCAGTGTTATTCAATGTATTACTAACAACTGTCTAGTGGTATATTAAAATCAACGGCGAGGACGCGGTGGCGGAGTGATGGCGGCGCAGTGGCGGCTTGGTGACGGTGCGGTCGCGACCGTATACACAGCATAGAGGCGGGATGGCGGAACGGTTACGGCGCGGCGGCGGCGTCGTGTACAGGAGCCGTAAAAGTGCCGCCCGGGCGAGCCGCTCCTGCCGCCCCCACTATAATGCTACGCCACTGATAAGAAGACAACCGCTCTCCACGATATTCAAATAATTACTAGAGTCTGTCAAGCGAGTCGTGTCCCTTGAAAAAGGCGGCAAATCTCTGATAGTACTGTAAAAAACCGTCTTGATACTACTAATATATATACACATATATATATTTGTGAATTTAGTTCTAGTGTGAATTCTAGTATCAAGACGGTTTTTTTACAGTAATATCAGGGATACCATACCACGATTTTTTAAATTTGCCGCCTTTTTCATGGGACATGACACGCTTGACGGACTCTAACGCCCTTACTGCTTAGGAAGGTACGCAAATTCACGCGCCCTAACTTACCCACTCTTATTGCACCGTACTAACTTTCATAAGTTAGGAAATAATTAATTTTAAGACAATAAATACACACATTCATTATCTTTCATAATTTTTAAGTTGTTATTATGCGTGAAACAAAATGTACTTCAGGTAATGTCACATCGTGTAATGTCAAATGATTGTCAATTTAAGCTCAAAGCTGTCAAAATCCTGCCGGGATCTGGAACATAGCTGTGTCAATCAATCAAAATGTTACCAAAATTTTATTAAAAACTATGATCTCATAATTATTTAAATGTGGTTACTCCTATCTCTACTCTATTTATTATTTTAATGTTACGAACAGTTTTAGTGTGCAATTATCTACTTAACACCTGAAAAGCAATGCAGCAATCACCTTTTGAGAATATATTCAATATTATAGGTGGATTATCGGAAGGCAACGAAAAGCCTATGAAACATGGGTTTTATAATGCTTTTGCCTTGTTTATATTGGCAGTATGTTGTGTTGCGGTGTACGTCCTATTTCTAATTCTAGAACCATTTTTCAAACCATTGTTTTGGGCTTTGCTCGTGGGTTCTTTACTACACCCTTTCAAATATAAACTTTCTAAGAAACTAAAATCATGGTTCGAGGATCTGGAAAAATCCAACACATCCGTGATATTCGGCTTAATGGTAATACCGGTAAACGTCGTTAATTTCGCGTCTGATACAGTTGGTCAGCAATTCATAGATCATTATAAGGTAAGCAGTTATTATATTTTATTCTCCTTCTCCTTAGCCTTTATTATTCCCAAGTCACTTGTGGTCGGCTTTCTAGTCTAACCGGATTTGACTGGATATGAGTTTTTACGCTGAGCGCCTGCCATCTGACCTCTGCAACCCGAAGGCTAACGATACCCTAAGGCTAGACCTGTGTTAAGATATTAAAGGGCACCAACTTCCCAATAACGACTGCCATAGATGTTCATGGCAGCCTGGACTGATGGCTTAACATGCTCTCCGAGGCGCGGAGCAGGCGATAATTGTCAATCAATACGCACATAATTTCTAAAAGTCATTATAACTTCCGAAAGTCAGAGGTGTGCAATGTGGGTTTGAACCTAAGACCCTCTGCATTATAGTCTGTTGGTCTCTCCACTGAGCTATCGCTGCTCTCTATTAGTTATTATATTTTATTATTATTATACATAAATATTCAGTAAATTTTATGCTCTTCGTCATAGCACTTCTAAGGCTACTCACCAACAAAGATAAACTCTTTGTTGTATTTTTTAATTATATTAAAAATGTTAATAGGAGTAAGGGCAATAGCCATAAATAATTATATGGTGTTTGTAAATGCAGATATTACAAAATATACAATCATTTTAATTATTGCCGGCTTCACTGTAGACTTATCAAGACAATAATTTTCTTATTTATTATACTTAATTATTAATTAATTATAAACATGTCAATTGTGTTTAATATCATACCACTAATAAATAGTATTGTACAATGTTCATGTTCAACTGTCACCCATTGGTAAGCTACGATCATGTAGTAGTCATCTGCATTATAATACACTAAATTCATTATTAACCTATTGGTTCAGTCTTTTCTTCCCTATGGAACATGCATGCTATCTGCATACCAGATTTTATCAAAATTGATTCTGCAGTTCTACAGTAAAAATGTAACTAACAGATATATTTTTGCATTAAATATTCACCATGTTACTGTAAGGTGTGGTCATATTTTAGGTTTGTAAAGTACATATATAACCCATGCCATTATCTGCAAAGTAGCCGTTTAGGGATGACGCTGTGGAAGCATGCAAGCAGCATGTGGGTGCAAGCCTACTGCTGACAACCAGGCCCAGATTTAAACTCTGTTCTGAAAATATCAATTGTTATTTTCTTAATGATTTTTATTTGGTCATTTCCAGACAATTTCAGACATGCTATCAGCTCACTTGAGAGTCTTTATATACAGTTAATTCAAATCAACTCATGTATCATACCAGAAAACATGTTGTATTACTTAACAACATTTGTAGTCCACCAAGTAACATTAAAAAAAAGCCTACATTAATATTTGGGACAATATAACATTATTGAATGTTTAATATCAATATCAGTCACAGTGTTTACTCTATAATCTTAAAATATACCACATCTTACGTTACATACTTATAATATCCAAATGTGATGGTGTAAGGATGGTGAAGTGGTTAAAATGATATGCACAATGCACACTAATGACTGTTTAAGATCTTATTTGTATTCATAGTTTGCATGTATGGTTAGATAAGAATTATATTACTTACTAATAAACATTGAATCATACTGATTCATATTTCTTTGAATAATTAGACAAAGATTTAACACACCTACACCCACAGTCAAGGTGTTGCCAATACTTCTTATGTTACAAGTAGCTATAATTAGCTAGTGAGCTAGCTTGCCACCATATAATTATTATAACAAGAAAATACCTAAACTTCTGGAATTCCTATGGTATCAGCACTAAAAAATAAAAATATCTTGTTCTTAAGTCAATTTAACGGAGTATTCCGCTTTCGGCACCAATTTTTTCGGCACCTATGGTTTCGGTACCTAAGCTATTCCACTTTCAGCACCAATAGGTATTTTATTCCACATTCGACACCAAGCAAAATTACCTATTGGTGCTGAAAGCGGAATAGCTTAGGTGCCGAAACCATAAATGCCGAAAGCGGAATATTCCAATTTAACTCATAATTACAACTATAATTACTTTTTACGCATTGAACTGCACAGATAGTGTAGTGGTTTAAGTGGTC
The DNA here is from genome assembly GCA_963564715.1 of Catocala sponsa. NCBI lineage: Eukaryota > Metazoa > Arthropoda > Insecta > Lepidoptera > Erebidae > Catocala > Catocala sponsa. Next base: position 7,945,004 of record OY751345.1, on the reverse strand, counting down.
ACTGCCCCTTGCACCGAGTGTAATGGGTTGGAATCTCACATGGGACTAAAATTTGTGTGCTGGATGTTCTTTGTGTCCATTGTTTGAATGTTTGTTATGTCCATCGGGACACAGGCATTATTCCTAGTATGGGAGTTGTCTTTAAAAAAGAAAAAGGATTTTACCAAGTTCATTTAAGTGCCACTGTGCATACATAATACAATAAGTAAAGAAATTAGTCTGAACACTGATGCGATTAATGTGCCTTACAGGTTTTGGTGCAGAGAATAATACCTGTATATACCATACATAGATTAGATTCCCACATTAGAACTATGAGTGAATCCCACAAACATACTCGCATGTTTACAGCAATCTGCCATAACATTCTAATTTCTTATTTAAATGCTGGATCCTAACTAATATTATAAATGTGAGTGTGAGTTTATTTATTTGTTTGTTACATTTTCACGTCTTAACTACTCGACTGAGGATCATGCAATTTCGCATATTTGTCAGGCGAACAGAAAAGGACATAGACCTTTCATCTAGAAAAACCTATTGTGACTAATCTAACCTATGTATATACTTGCTAAGCCATGGACAAAATGTAGTTGCAAAATAAATGTAAGCCATAATAATATTTTATTGGTGATTTCCACTTTTTAAAATGTGACAATAGAATAATTCTTTTATAATTATATTATGTACTAGTTTCGAATAGAGTTTTATGTGGCATTTACAACAAATTTAATGTAAGATTAGCATTGGTACTAATGTAGCATATTACAGGCACCGGCATTTTCGATAATTTATAATTATGGTATATTTTCCGATTAAAATTATTTTGAGAGACATACTTATGTAAATGAATATCATTATTGGTTTCTAGACTGTGATAGGGTTGCTGTCTGCAATATTTGTGTTGCCATGGCTGTACAACTCGGTACCAAGAAGTCTTGGCTGTCTGTTCTGGCAGCTCAGCAGTTTCGTCAGCTTCTCCACTACATTGCTGATCAGCGTTTGCAGCAGTTATATTGTAAGTAAAACTAATTATGCTCTATACCTGTGATATATATGTATTTAAGTAAATAACATATACTTAATAATAATAATAGCCTTTTATTCAGATAAGAATATGTACGCTTCATAGCTTAACAAAGTATTATGTTGCTTTTAATTAATCATTTGCCTCCACAACTCTCTGTCCAAGGCTGTTCTATTCCAAGTACCTCCTGCTATCTCTTGTATTCCATCTAACCATACATACATAGATTCACGCCTGTTTCCCAGAGAGGTAGGCAGAGACTACAGATTTCCATTTGCTACAATCCTGACACACTTATCTGGCTTCATTCACTTTCATCACATTCCTCATACACGCCCGTCGGTTCAAGGAGTCTCTCTCCATCTAACCAATAACATAAATAGCCCATATACACAAATTGACTGTGTCTCGAAGGATGTGGCTTACACCTGTAAGCACATCATATAGCAGCCCATACAACCAGCTCCGAAAAATTGGGTTTATATACAAATAGGTACTTGAACGATACGAAAGTGTCAAATAAACAACGCGATTAAATCCGTATATAGTAGTTTAATTTCAATGAATAACATTCGCGTAAACAGAATACAATATTATGTAAATAGGTACTTATTGTAGCCGTCTATCAGAAATTAAATGGAGTATAATTTTTCCTTCAGTTTAAAATGCTTATCTATATATACTCAATGCTTATTACTGAAGGTTTAATTCCAATTTAGCATTCTTTAATCAGCGATGTCTATATGACATATAGCCACAACTGGTTGGCCTCACTGATGCAAATTAATTAACATTTAGATAATTATGAATTATGTTCATACAAAATATTGTTACTACCTACTTTAATGATTAGAACAAGGTAACATTTCATGTTATACAACACATTCCTATAGATACTATCACCATTCCCTTGTTAATAGGGGAATGTGATGAAAACACGCAAGTAACTGTTATTGGACATGTACCTTTATTGTTTCAGACTCTAACGATATTTCTAGCTTACGTCATCAGTGTATATATTCTATGGACACCACAACGAGCGAGCGTCTTTCGTGTTACGTCACAAGTGATGTGGCTAGTGATTTCTAGTTTCATAGCCAGTCTTACAGGGTCCCTCCAAGTATACACTTTTGTTCTTCTACAAGCAATATGCATCACTGGTTTTGCTTTAGAAGTTCTAGACGTCCACAAAAAACTATTGGCGAGGGGTACGTAAAATTGTATATTATTATTCTAGTACTTACCTGTCCGTTTACATCAGAGTAATCTGGCTCGTTTCTTGGCATTATAAAGACTAAGAAAACACAGGTTGGCTGTACATTTTCTAACAACACCTCTAACTTGAATGAGCTAATCAATATGTATGGAAAGTGTGACGGATCATCGCGAAAAATTAGGATAAACATAAACAAAAATGTATTACTTATACTGTTTTAATTATTAAAATATAAACAATGGCGGCTTAGATTCGAAAAAGAGCCTGCATGTTTAGAACTTAAATACTTATTTGACAAAAAAGCCCAAATTTGTACTGAAACAAGCAATGTTGCCAAAATCAATAATATCTCTTTTGCCAAACTTCTTGGCAGTATATGATTAGGTATAAATGAGACAAAGTTGTAGTATAGTCTGGTTATAATTATCCAAAGGTGCATCTTATATACTAACGACTACGTGTTGATCACGGATAGTAGAAACATTTAATAGATATTGAACGTGCGATAAAGATCATAAGATTGCGATGTAGATTGTAGATACAGCACAAAGATATTGTACTGTAACAGTACACCCCCCTTTAAAAAAAAAAAATAATATTATTATGGTAATAGTGTTTACAATATAAATTTGACCTAGACCTTACTAGTTATTTGCTGATGTATATAAATAATAATGCTATTGTACGCGGTGGAATTTGATGACGCCTGTTGTTACTAGTTATTTGCTGATGTATATAAATAATAATGCTATTGTACGCGGTGGAATTTGATGACGCCTGTTGTGGTGTGATTTGCTGACGTATGTAATTTTGACTTAGCTGTTGCACGAGTGTTTATTATTTTTTTCCGTTAAACTCTTCATTCTTCTGTCCAGTGTTTTCATTATGCCGTAAAGTAGGATCACGCCGATTGTTAAAATAATCTGTCCCATTGCAACATTTCTTGTCCACCGTAAGTCCTCCTGGATCAGGTTACGGAGTTTGTCCGCTTCGTTTTGATTGAGGCAACTGTCCGTATTGTATGTTATCTGGTCCTTAGAACTTTGATTTCCCATTTTAGATGTCTTGTTGTTACGAGTAGTTGTGAATTAATGGTATATGTTAAGATCTATGTTAATATATATACGAATAGCTTGCTTATATCAGCGATTTTTTATAGACGTACTACTGGCTTTACTTTACGTCCTGATCGTGTAGTGTACGTGTGTGAATGTCTGTAGAAATCCTTTGAATCTGGCACGTAGTTTGATTCGTCATTGATCATGAATGCTGGTTTCAATCTATCAATTGATATCACTGTCTCTTTATCCCTAATTCTAATGCAAAATGTTTTATCTGTTTTACTAATTACTGGGTAGGGTCCTTCATACGGCGGTGTCAGGGCTTTCTTAATTCTATCACACCGAACAAATACGTGTGAGCATTCTTTGAGTTCGGGATGCACAAATATAGCTTGGTTGTGGTTTTTTCTTTTCGGAATTGATGTCATTTGTGTGATGTCCTTTTGAATTTGTTTTACAAACTCTTCGTACGTTGATAACTGTGCTGCTGATGACTCAAAAAATCCTCCAGGGAGTCGTATTGGCGTTCCATATGTCATCTCTGCTGAACTATAACCTGTGTCTTCTCGCAAGCTACTCCGCAACCCGAGTAAAACTGTTGGAATTTCTTTTAACCAATTTTCGTTGGATTCTCTTGTCATTAACGCCACCTTTAAAGTTCTATGAAATCTCTCTATCATTCCATTGGATTGCGGATGATAAGGTGTTGTCCTAATTTTATGTATTCCCAAAAATTGTGAGAGTGACTCAAATATTCTTGATTCAAACTGTCGGCCTTGATCCGTAGTAATGCGCAATGGACATCCAAAACGAGTAATCCATCCTTCGAAAAGTGTCTTGGCTACTGTTTCTGCAGTTATATCTTCTACCGGAAATATTTCGGGCCATGACGTACAACGATCTATGATTGTGATTAAATATCTCTTCCCTTGTGAAATCGGAAGTGGTCCGACGATGTCAATATGTAAATGTTCAAAACGTTGCGCTGTCATAAATGTACCAGGAGGTGATATCGTATGTCGTTGTATTTTTGATTTTTGGCAGGCTATACATGATCTACACCAATTATTGATATCTTTGTTCATATACGGCCATAAATACCTTTGGGTTATCATTTTTCTCGTAGTTCTTTTTCCTGGATGGCTCATACCATGAATGGTATCGAAAATTTGTTTGCGAAATTGCTTTGGTAAGTAGGGGCGGCTTTTTCCAGTAGACGTGTCGCAGGTGATGTTTATTGTGGAACCCGGAAGCGTAATGTTTTTGAATTTTAATCTTTTATTGTCACGTAATTTACTTAGTTCATTATCTGTTGATTGACATTTTTCCAATTCAGCGTAATCGATAGGTGATGGCACGTATATTTCCTCTATTCGAGATAAGGCATCGGCGGTAATATTGTCACGTCCGCTTATGTGTTGAATGTTGGTACTGTATTGTGAAATGAAATCTAACTGCCGGACCCGTCGCGGTGTATCGTTTGATGATGGTTTTTGGGAGAATGCGTATGTCAAAGGTCGGTGATCCGTAAATATTGTAAATTCTCTTCCCTCGATTAATCTGTGAAAATGTTTGACGGCCATGTATATTCCTAACAGCTCTCTGTCAAACGTAGAATATTTTTGTTGAGTTTCGCTCAATTTTTGTGAAAAAAAACCTAATGGTTCCCAATTGCGTCCGGATTTTTGTTGTAAAACTCCACCAACGCAAGTAGCACTAGCGTCGGTCATGAGCGCTAGTGATGCGTTGCGGGAAGGATGCGCTGTTAACACTGCGTTTTTCATGCTTTCCTTGCATTTTTCGTAAGCTTTGTCTGCTTCCGTTGTCCAAGGAACAGGTGAATTATCGTTCTTTTTTGAACCATGTAGATATTCGTTTAAAATTCTTTGATTTTCCGCTGCGCGTGGAATATTACTTCTGTAGAAATTGACCATGCCCAAAAATCGTCTTAATTCTTGAATTGTTTTCGGTTTGGGAAATTCCATGATTGCTTTGTAATTTTCTTCGGTAGGTTGTATTCCTTGGCTCGTTATATGATAACCTAAGAAATCTATTTCCCTTCTGAGAAATTCGCATTTTTCGAGATTAATGGTTATTCCATTCTCGTGTAAACGTTTGAAAACCGTTTCTAAATGCTGATAATGCAAATCTTCGTTGTCCGATGCGATGAGACAGTCGTCTACAAATATAAATACGAAGTTTAAATCTCTAAATAAGGAATCCATGAATCGTTGAAATGTTTGTGCCGCATTGCGTAATCCGAAAGGCATTCTTAAGTACTCAAAAAGTCCGAAAGGTGTGATGATGGCTGTTTTTTTCTATATCTTTAACAGGAATACAGTGGTATGCTTTGCGTATATCTATCTTGCTTAGTATCTTCTTATTTTCTAATATGTATGTAAAGTCAGTTAATCTTGGTAGTGGGTATTTGTCCGGTACTGTCGTGCTATTGAGCATTCGATAGTCTCCGCACGGTCTCCATTCGCCATTTTTCTTTTTTACCATATGTAATGGGCTTGCCCATGGGCTATCTGACGGTCGGCAAATTCCGAGCTCTATCATATTTTGAAATTCCTTTTTGGCTATGTCGTATTTTTCTGGAGGTAATGGTCTTGCCCGAGCTGCGACGGGTGGTCCTGTAGTGATAATGTGGTGTTCAATCTTATGTTTGGGCGCATTGCGTAGAGAGGACTCTTTCGTGATGTCTTCGTATTTGTTTAAAAGTTGCGTAATACGTGAATTCGTTCCCACTGCGATAGTACGAATTGTTTGTTGTGTCGCTTTTTCTGAAGTTACATGCGTTGTCAGCTCTGTAACTTTGTCGATAAGTTTGCGACCTGCTATGTCGACTAATAGTTTATAGTGCTCTAGAAAATCTGCTCCAATTATTGGTTGTGTAACATCGGCGATTATAAAATTCCATTTATAACATCGTTGTAGTCCTAAATTCAAGGTAAGCGTCTTCTCGCCGTAAGTCCTAATTTTAGTCCCATTTGCAGCGTATAGTGTGTATTGTTCATTTTGTAAAATTGAATATCTCTGTTGCTTGCTAATGACTGAAATATTTGCGCCCGTGTCAATCAAAAACTTCATACCACTTTTTCGGTCGGTAATGGTGAGGCGATTGGATGGGTGGATTGCACAGAGTTTCGCCGTTGTCTGTGCTCTTATTCGTTTCCCTGGTTCCGTACGTAAGTCATTGGTTTCCAACCGCATGGTTTAATGCAGTTCCTTGCATATTTTCCGAATCTTTCGTGGTAGTAACAAAATCGATTTGCTCCTCTATAGTTTGTTCTCGGCCTCATAATCGGGAATTGTTGACGTTTCTTGAAATGATTGTGCGTGCTGGGTCGATAGCCATATTGACCTTGCTGAATTGCGTCAATATCTATCTGTAATTTTGCTAGCTGGGCTAAAATGCATGCTGTATTGTTGTCGTTTGAAGTGTCGTTGCTAACAGCTGATATTTCGGTTACTTTTGAATTCATTATTATTTTGTCTGCAATTTGGCTCAGTTTGTCAATTTCCATGTCTTCCGTAACTGCTAGAACCGTAGTAACTGATGTTGGTAAAAGCCTGAACCATAGTAGTTTAATTGTTTCGTCACTGATTTTTCCTCTCCCGAGGACTCGCATTTGACGTAATAACTGCGAAGGTTTTTGTTCACCGAGTTCTGTCTCTGATATTAATTTTTGAAACTGTCGCTGTTCTGTTTCTTCGTAACAATCAATTAAACGTTCCTTGATGTTTTTATATTTATCTGTAGTCGGTGGTGAAGTGATTAGGTCACTAACTTGTAGTATTTCTTCCTTGGATAATTTTGCTATTACTGTACAGTATTTGTATTCGTCTCCTTGCTTCTGTGGTGCTAATATGGCTTCTAGTTGCGTGAACCATAATCTTGGTTGGTCTTTCCAAAATTCCGGAATGCGAGATAAAACCGAGGTGCCAGCAGCTACTTCAAGTGTTCCTTGCTGATTTATGTTCGCCTTGCATGGTGATTGTGCCATGTTTCTTGCTGCGTATTCGTTCGTCGGGGTCACCAATTTGCCAAACTTCTTGGCAGTATATGATTAGGTATAAATGAGACAAAGTTGTAGTATAGTCTGGTTATAATTATCCAAAGGTGCATCTTATATACTAACGACTACGTGTTGATCACGGATAGTAGAAACATTTAATAGATATTGAACGTGCGATAAAGATCATAAGATTGCGATGTAGATTGTAGATACAGCACAAAGATATTGTACTGTAACATCTCTTAACTTCTTTCAGATCCCGAAGCTTCATTAACGCTGGCTTTACATAAAACTATTATAAATGAACACATAGACGAAAATCCGTCTGAGGAAAAGCCCCCAGAAGTAGCTCAAACTGAGTCTAGTGATCAGGAGTCTACACCAGAGAAAGATACTCCATCGCCTGTCACTCCTGAAACATTAGTGAAAAGAGGAAGCTGGGCGACCAATGAGGGCATGCAGAGCTCACCAAGACACGCCAAAATGTTGTATAAAACTAGAACATTATCCGCACTACCATTATCCAACAATAAAATAAAAACCGATACCCGATTCCTGACTGCCTTCAAACAAAGGTCCCTTGACGAGAACTATATGAAAAACAATTTTGACAATGATGAAGAAACAGCTTTGTATTTTAAGCTTTTGTTCTTTGGATGTCTATGTATGCTCGTGTGGAAACATATATGGTTGTTGCCGGTGACTTTATTCTTCTTGGCCATCCATGTGCTGAAAAGATTGTTGAATTATTTTGGAGTGTGGTTGTTTTTTGAGAATCATTACAACAACTTTAAGAGCAGAGTGAATGACTGGTGGATGCTCAGGTAAATAAAAAGAAGTACTTTGTTTTCCTTTCAAAGAAGCAGTTTTGTCTATCCTCAAGATCTGTTATCTCGATTCCAAAAATCGTTGGTTAGTTTGACCCGTAGCTAACTCCAGGATCCAGACAAATGTCTTTTTTATTGAGTCTGGATTCCATTTATTGAAGCATAAAGCGATACAGAGTTACTTTTCCATTCAAATTATCAATGCTTATTATTACGTTTAGTTTAGATACTATCAGCCCCATATTAAACTCTCCCATTGCTGGGCACGGGCCTCTTCTTAGTGTCAGAAGGGTTAAGCCATAGTCCACCACGCTAGCCCAGTTAAGCAGATTCACATATCTTCGAGAATATTAGGAGATCTTTCAGACATGCAGGTTTCCTCACGATGTTTTCCTTTACCGTTAAAGCTGTCCTAATAGCATAGTGGTTTAAGTGGTGGTCTCGCCACGGCCGCCGCACCGAGTGTTGTGGGTTCGATCCCCACACGGATATCTACTATCTACACACAAAGGAGACCGACCACCTTGTATGGGACCCTGGCCTGGGCGTGAACAATTTTATATTGTAATAACAATATTAATTTTGTACTCAAAATAGCCTAAACTAAGTAAATAACATTATTCTTTGAAGTTTAGTATCAAGTTCGTTAAATAATAAAATAAAACACATTGTTTAAAAAATATTTATTTTCATGTGTCACCATCACCCACCAAAACTGGGCTGGTGAAGTGACATTTTCATATCTTGCCCAGCTTAGGTACCATATTACAGACATTATGTGAGCACAGCAACCAACAGTCCTTCGGCCGACTATGCAGTTGCAGTAATACTGCCTTATTGCTTCCAGGCTGTGTGTATTATTTTGATATAATATAGAAATAAAATACGTTAATTTCATACTACTGGATGGTAACCAATATTTATTACATATTTAAACAAAGCTTTTAATATTTTACTTTTTTTCTAAAACGATTGTCCACGTGCAAGCCGAATATGGACGGTCTCCTTTGTGTAATCCACAAATGGTTGTTCCGAGTTTGGAAAATGGAATTTGGAAATAAATTATTCTTAGTGCGAGAGTTGTATTTTTTATGTAGGTAAATAAAATGTAATTCGTACATCAATTTGAAAAGTCAGAGATGCGAGATGAGCCTTGGAATCGAACTTCAGACCTCTGCGTGGTAGATTAACGGTCTCTCACTAGATAAAATTATATGTGGTTCACGGCATCTGCTGTTATCTCGTCATTAACTTAAGATGTTGTAACTACAGGAAATCGGCTCTAATACCAGCGCATGTGCGCGGCATCAGAAAGATGCTGTCTATATGCAACGCGAGCACTCGCGAGGTGGCCTACAGCTCAGTGGACACGGTGTCCACGTGCATCGTCATCGTGGGCCTCATCATGTTCCTCACTGTCGCCACAGTCTTCATTTGTATACAGGTACTGTACCTATTTACCTCTATATACATTTGTAAAGCTTTTAACTCTATACTTCTATAATTATACTTTACATAGATATAAAATTGCATGCGTTTCTAATATATTTTTAATCACTTACAAATGCTAATGTCAAAGGAAAAGCTGTATTATTACAAGCAAATTATTACTTAAAAGGGGGTCCGAGACGATTTAATGTAAAACGCTGTTTGTGAAGAAATAAACATGTTATTGTAATTTTAATACTTTTATACCTACTAATACCAGTTGTCCTGGAAAACGTTGTTCTGCCATATAAATTATTTCTTAGCGGTATGAAATATACTTTACGACCTATTCTTATACTTACCAAATATACATAAAGAATTTCATAAAAATCGATCGAGCTGTTTCGGAGGAGTGCGAGCACAAACACCGTGTCACGAGTTTTTATATATCTATATACCTATATACCATAAAGAGGAAGGATTTGATTTTTTGTTTGTTTGTATTTGTAACAATTAAACCTGAAAACAAAAAACCGATTTAAAAAATTCTTTCGACATTAGAAAGCTGTATCATCACCGAGTAACATAGGCTACATATATTTTTTTATTTTTAAAGGTATCTATTGTTGCTAACATAACGTAACCTAACTTACTTTAAGGCTGCCTATCCATTGAAGCGGAGCGAGGCTGCGGAGCAAAGAAACGGAGAAATATTAATCAACTAGCTGTGCCCGCGGTTTCACCCGCACCTATAACCTTTTAACCTATAACTTTCCTCGATAAATAGACTATCCAAGATATTTTTTAATGCGAACCAGTAGTTCCTGAGATTAGCGCGTTGAACCATACAAATAAACAAACAAACTCTTTAACTTTATAATATTAGTATAGGATATTAGGAGGATTGCATACTGGAGCGGAGCGGAGATTTTATGCAATCCTATTGGTTAATATTTCTCCATTTGTTCGCTCCGCAGCCCCTCTCCGCTTCAATGGACAGGCAGCTTTACGCGAGCGACACTGCGTGTAAATGCTTGTGCTATAGTAATTTTGAAAATGAAATATAGTACATTTTCAAAATTCGCTTTACAAATCGACATGCTAAAATTCTGATGAGTTTAAATGAACTCAATAGGTGAATATGATGCTAACAATGTGGAAATGCTTAGTCTCTCCGCCTACTTGAAACCTACGTGAGTTTGTGGTATTTATGTTTAAAAATACTTAGTACTTATAGGTAAATCCTAACTAATATTATAAATAAGAATATGAGTCTGTTTGTTACGGTTTCACCCCGTAACTACTCGACCGAACATCATGAAATTTCGCATACACGTTGTCAGGGATACAGAAAAGAACTTAGGACCTTTCATCTAGAAAAAGTGCCGTTACTAACATAACCTAACCTACATTTTCGCCATCGAAGCCGCGGCGAAAATCTAGTGCGCAATAAATGCATAGCGTATTAAACCCTTAGTAAGATATTATTTAGGAATAAGAGCGATATTATATTTATAGTCATGGATAGGTATACATAAATACTATTTATATTATATAATAAGAAAATATATGTATTATATACTAAGAAAATAAGATTTGTTAAGCTAGTTTGAACCAATCCGAGCATATATAATTATGATTAACGCAAAAATTGTAAATCGTAGCAGGCACCCACAGGACAGGCTTGCCTAGTGTGGGGCCGCCGGATATATTGTAATGTTTTTTTGTTTACTGTAAATAAATATTTTTCTATTTTCTATATTGTATGGTAGTTAACGATAAACTGACATGCATAAAATCTGAAAAGATTATATGATAAAGATAATAGAAGTGGTCGTCTCCCCACTGCGCCAAGTGTTGTTGGTAGGTTCGATCTCAAACGGGACAAAATATCGTTTCAACCACAAATAGGGATCGAACCTGCAGTACTTGGCATGTGGCAAGTAGCGAGATGACCAGTAAAACTACTACGTCATCCATGCAGTTAAATTCAGTGTTTGGTTAATCATCATGGCGAAGAAGTACAACACATATATATCGATCGTTGCTATTTAGCTCGCAAGGCCAGTGTTTAGTGAATTAAAATAGGCGTTACTTAACGATAATCCATTGTGGCGCTATCGTTGATAAGAATAACCCACATTGTATCCAATTATACGTAATTTTTTATGTAATACGTAATGTAATACAACGCGGTTGAAATAAAGTGGTCTTTATTTATACCTCGTGATGTTTATTACTTAATATTATAAATGCGAATATGAGAGACGTGATGATGTATCTAGGTATGTCTTACCTGTATATAGGTTTTTAAAATACTAATTCAGGCACCAGTGTCTCACAGAGTTAGGTCCTATATGATAGTTGTAAAGTTCGTTTTAAGGAACTCGAAACATTTTAAAGAAACAACCAGAATACTATTATTCAATGCGCTAGTCCGAAGCCAATTGGAGTTATGCAGTGTTGTGTGAAATCCTCAATACGCCGTACATTCCCAGCGTCTTGAAGGCATTCAAAGGAGTTTTACCAGGCGAATTGCCTTCACTTCTTACGGTATATCCCACAGATGCCCATATAGTCAACGATTGACATATTATAACATGCAGTCACTACGCGATCGCCGTACGATGCACGATTTGTTACTACTTCATAAATGTACTAACGGCTCGGTTCAATGTGAAGCCATACTGGAATGTTTATGTTTGACTGTACCATATCAATATCCAAGACAACGTATTGGCAAAATTTTCCATGTACCACCCTGTAAAACTAACCTGGGGCGACATTCACCGATTTCCAGAATATGCTCTGAATATAATGAAATTAGCATATTATACCCAGACCTTGATGCGTTTTCCGACCCGCTCGCTAAATACAGACGTGTAATATTGTCCAAAACAGATTCGTCTTTACAGAATTAAGTTTTAAACAATTTTTATATAATTTTGTTATTGTTTCGTTTTGTATTTTTATATTTTAGTAGTTTTTATCTTATCTAAATTTGTAATATCATAATAACTGTGCTTCAGTGGTAAATGTTGTGTATAGCTGTAATTGGCATGTGTATCAGACCGTTTCCATGTACCTTTTTTATTTTAATTTTAAAATATGTATGCTGTTGGTGTACCTAATTAAATAAATAAAATAAAAAATAAAAGTGAATTGGCATTGTCTTAACTATTGCGAAGAGAAAATAAATTGAAATTATATTATAGATATATTCTGTATGTTATATATTTTACAGGCAAATGTTCCCTTATAATAAATAAAGAAAAGAACACACAAATGTTAAATGTCTGTAAATATATTTCTGATATTAACACGTTCGAAATTCGAAATACTTTGTCACGCGAATTTCTGCTTCGTTACAACTAATACGGATAACACGCAACTCAATATACCTACCTACATAAATAACCTAGAGGTTTCTTAGGTTTACGTGAAAGGCACCGAAATTAAACTAATTCTACATATTATATCGCACGACCGACGTTAATTCACTTCTAACACACGAACAAGGCGATATGCTATACAGAAAAAAGGTCAAGGTCAATGGACGAATAGCAGTCTCTTGCTTTAATTTTTATATACCTTTTAAAGGACTACTACTGTCACTAGGAATAATTTCTGTCTGAGGACTTCACAAACATTTAAACAACGGACACAAAGTAGGTACACCTGGATTCGAAAAAAATTTTGTAGATTCAAAAATGTTTGTCCCGTGTGGGGATCGAACCCACAATACTCGAAGCGGCAGCAGTGGCAGGGCGACCACTTAAACCGTGCAGTTTTGTGGACTCTAATGGTCTCGAATGACGTCATACTATTATTGGACGACCGCGCAGATTGATCGATATGCGAGGTTAGCAAACGTAGCCATCTTAAAGCAACCGTGCTTGTAGATGGTTGACCGTTTACATGAAATCACAAAGAGTATAGACTGACTTTATTTTGGAAAGCGCCTAAAACTATCTAGCAGTCAGTCATCGATAGCCTAGTGGGAAACCGTTGGACTGCCACGCAGAGGTCTCGAGTTCGACCGAAGGCGCGCAACTCTGACATTTTGAAGTTATCTGCGTAATTAATATTTAATTATCAATTGCTTTAACGGTGAAGGAAAACATCGTGAGGAAACCTCATTTGTATGGAATTCTCTGCCAAGGCACGTGTTTCCTTCTTCCTTCAATCCTGGGTCCTTTAAGCGGGGCGTGAAAAAGCATCATCTCAGGCCGTCAAAGTAGAGACCTCAACATCGCCTCGGCTACTGTGGGGCCGGTGTGGAGGCCACTGCTCTTAGACCACACGACTGCTTACCATCAGGTGGAGTGTGGTCATTTTGACGAGCAAAATAAAAAAAAAAGCCTGCATGTCTAATATAGTAGAGCCAAGCTGGTTACAGCAGGAATGGGCTGGCTCGACCGGGGAAGTACTACCCTCTCACAGAAAATCGACGTGAAACAACAGTGTTTCACTGCTGTGTTTCGTTCGGTGAATGAGAGCGCCGGAGGCCTAAGCATGAGGTGACGATTCTCGCAGCTTATGAGGGACCTGCAGAGTATCCGTAGAGTCATTGTGTGGGTGGCGCGAGTCGACCCGGCGGCCAGGGAGAGCCGTAGAAACGGTGCTCTGCTGGCCGCCCGCGGTATAGTCCAGGGGCCCAACCGAGTCTAACCAACTAGGTTGGCTGCCTTATCATGCCGCGCATAATCTCGAGGTGGCTCGTCGTGCCGGATGGTGACCGGAGGGTGGGTCCCGGCGACCACTTTCGGGAGGGTACGGGGGTCCTTCCGTCCGTCGGATCGGCTATCGCCATACCATACAGTTATATGACAAAACTTGCTCTGCGCCTTGCCCCACTTTGCTGCGAGAATAGCCGCCTCTTTTTTTTCACGCTTCCCCTTCCTTTCACTCTATGGCAGTACGAACAAAGCATTGTCGTTCAACAGCAGCCAATCGCCGTAACCCCACTGCTGCTTCCTGTGTCGTGGAGTTTATTAACATCAGAGGACTCCACGCTAACCTTAATGCCGTCCATCACCACCTGGAGACGGCTCGGCCGGCAATGCTTTTTCTAACGGAGACACAAATACGCCGTCCTGCAGACACGAACTACCTGCAATATCCCGGCTACGTGCTAGAGGAGTGTTTCCTCGCGAAAGCCGGGGTATGCTTGTTTGTTAGGTCGGATATTTGCTATCGCCGTCTACAATGCCTAGAGGACCCTTCCTTCTCTGTCCTTTGGGTACACGTAGATCATGGCTCTTTCAGCCAAATCTACATGTGCCTCTACCGATCCCATTCAGGAGACGCTGAGACAACTCGACTCTTCAATTACCTGAGTCAGGCGGCAGACGACGCGCAGGAGCGGTTTCCGAACGCTGAGTTGGTGTTCTTGGGAGATTTCAATGCCCACCATGAGACCTGGTTGGGTTCTCCCAAAACAGACCACGCGGGACGAACTGCCCATGCGTTCGCTCTCACGCATGACCTGTCTCAACTGGTACTCCAGCCCACCCGGATACCAGATATTGCAGGTCAGGCGCCCTCTCTGCTCGATCTGCTGCTGACGAGTAACCCGAACCGGTACAGTGTGTCGATTCGTGCTCCTTTGGGCACCTCAGACCACTGTCTGGTTTGTGCCACAGCTGTTGTTGTTACGCCCCCACGACCCGAGGAGGCAAGACGACGACTGTGGCACTACTCGTCAGCAGACTGGGATGGAATGCGGGAATACTTCGCATCCATCCCTTGGGCTCAACGCTGCTTTGAGAACAGGGATCCATCAGAGAGCGCTACTGCTGTCGCTGGTGAAATCCTCCTGGGTATGGAATATTATATTCCATACAGTGATGTCACGAGCGGCGGCAGGAAAAGGCCCTCGTTCGGGCGTGAATGCGCCGATGCTGTTGAACGCAAACAGACGGCGTATCGCGCTTGGACCAGGGCTCGCACTCTCCACGACCCTAACGTGGATCACCTGAAGGCAGCGTTCAACCAAGCTACAAAGGTCTGCAAGAGGGCATACTTAAGAGCGGATGCCCAGCGCGTCGCACGGTTCGGCCAGGAACTAATGGCGCATCCTACGGGCAGTCGTAGCTATTGGCGCCTGGCCAAAGCCGTGCAGTCCAATTTCTGCCAGACCATGCTGCCCCCTCTGAGGTATCCGAATGGATCACTGGCTCATCGGCCGCAGGAGAAAGCAGATCTGCTTGCAAATCTCTTTGCGGCCAACTCCCGAATCGATGACTGCGGTTCGCAGCCGCCTAACATTGCCAACTGCGGCTACACCATGCCTGATATATGTATCAGGCAACGAACCGTTCGTGCGATACTGCAGTCTCGATGTTCGGAAAGCCAGTGGACCTGACGGCATCCCAGCTGTGGTTCTTAAAAAATGTGCAGCGGAGTTGTCTCCCACACTTACGCGCCTATACCGGACGTCTTACGTCGCAGGCATTGTGCCTGAGACTTGGAAGGAAGCGAACGTTCAACCGATTCCCAAAAAGGGGGACCGTTCCGAGCCAAGCAACTATCGACCCATAGCTATCACCTCGGTGCTTTCCAAGGTGTTCGAGCGGATTATAAACACCCAAATTGTCCGCTACCTGGAGGATCAATCGTTGATCAATGATCGCCAATACGGCTTTCGGTCTAAACGATCAACGGGTGATCTTCTAGCGTTCGTCACGCACCTCTGGGGTGAGGCTATGGACAAGCACGGCGAGTCTTTGGCTATCAGCCTTGACATAGCCAAAGCTTTCGACAGAGTCTGGCACCGGTCTCTTCTTTCCAAGCTTCCGGCCTATGGCTTGCCCCCTCAACTGTGCACCTGGATTGCAAGTTTCCTGCAGAAGCGTCGTATTCGGGTCCTTTGCGACGGTCGCGCTTCCAAATTTATGCAGGTCAATGCAGGAGTGCCTCAGGGTTCTGTCTTATCCCCTACGCTCTTTCTTCTGCATATCAATGATATGTTGAATCTCGGCAACATACATTGTTATGCGGACGACAGTACCGTGCATGGGCGATATCTCGGACATCCTGGGGCCAAACAGGCTGAGGTTGAGGGGAAAAGGCAGAATCTTGTCGTTGAACTTGACCGGACCTTGGACCGCATCTATGAATGGGGTGCCAAGAACTTGGTCGAGTTCAACGCCAAGAAGACCCAGGCATGCGCGTTCTCAACAAAAAAGTCTCCGTTCCTTCCCCTCCCTTCTCTGAAGAACACTCCACTGGTGATACGTGACAGTCTCTCCATCTTAGGTATGGATCTTTGCCGCTCCCTTAATCAGAAAACCTATATCGAGAGCGTCATTAAGCAAGCTTCGCGAAAACTCGGAGTTCTGAACAGGGTGAGGCGGTTCTTCACGCCTGGGCAACTGTGCCTATTGTATAAGGCACAAGTGCGCCCTTGCGTGGAGTACTGTTCTCATCTTTGGGATGGCTCCGCGCAGTACTTGCTGGACGCTCTCGACCGGTTACAGCGGCGGGCTGTCCGTATCATCGGAGATCCAGAGGTCACGAGTTCACTGGAACCTCTGCAACTCCGTAGAGACATTGCCTCATTGGCATGTTTCTACAGAATATACCACGGGGAGTGCTCTGAAGAGTTATTCCACCTTATCCCGCCCTCCCCTTTCCTATCCAGAACAACGCGTGCTGGGCTCAGATGCCATCCTTACACGGTAGAGTCGATTAGAGCGCGTACCAAAAAGTTTGGGTCCTCATATCTCTGCCGAACGACCAAGGCATGGAATTCTCTGCCAAGGCACGTGTTTCCTTCTTCCTTCAATCCTGGGTTCTTTAAGCGGGGCGTGAAAAAGCATCTTCTCAGGCCGTCAAAGTAGAGACCTCAACATCGCCTCGGCTACTGTGGGGGCGATGTGGAGGCCACTGCTCTTAGACCACACGACTGCTTACCATCAGGTGGATTGTGGTCATTTTGACGAGTAAAATAAAAAAAAATAAAAAAAATTATGTGAATAAATTAAAATATGCGTAGTCTGCCAACCCGCTCTGGGCCAGCGTGGTGGACTATGGTCTAACCCTTCTCACACTGTGAAGAGGCTCGTGCTCAGCAGTGGGACAGTTTAATACAGAGTGATATTATTATAAAACTGACTTTCCCTGTTGTCATAAACACGTCTACGTCGAGACAGTATCTATACTAACATTATAAAGCTGAAGAGTTTGTTTGCTTGAACGTGCTAATCTCAGGAACTACAGGTTCGATTTGAAAAATTATTTTAGTCTTTGATAGCCTATTTATCGAGGAAGGCTATAGGCTATATAACATCACGCTACGACCCATGGGGGCGGCGCAGTAACGATAAACTCGGGTGAAACCGCGGGAACATCTAGTAACCAAATAATAATCTGACATTTGGTATAACTTTAGATTATCGCTATCTCTTTAGGTGGCACAGGTCTGGAGCCATACGGGCGAGAACGAGACAAAGCTATACACTCCGCAACGCGCTGTATCAACCTCGTGCTTGTGATTGCACAATATTCTTAACAGATGTTGGTAAGGCTCCTACTGGCTGTCGCTCTGTGGATAAACTAATATAATACCGAATAAACCTAACTAATATTATAAATGCAAATGTGAGTTTGTTTGTTTGTTACGCTTTCACGCCTTAACTACTCGACCGATTATCAAGAAATTTCGCATATACGTTATCAGGGGAACAGAAAAGAACATAAGGTACCTTTCAACCAGAAAAAACCACTGTAACTAATCTAACCATTTTTTAACGTGGCGAAATGCTCCTGATCCATACTTCCTCGCCACAAGGGGAGGCGAGACGGTTATGTCGGGCTCTTCTGAGATTTCGGGCCTACCGACTAGAACCACCGCGGTGTGCCACCTCGCTGCTTTATATGTTGGGTGGGTCACGAGAACTGAAACTACATCAGCGATCGGATCCGCCAGGATATTTTCCTCACGGATCAGCACCGCCGCATCCTTCTGCGAGATGACGTCCTCGCAGAAGGATGCTACCGCTACCCACTTCTTCTCGCTGGCGGCCGTGATCAAAGCCAAGCTCGACAGGTCTTCTTCTTCAAAAAAAGTAATATTACTAATCTAACCTAACCAACATTTACGCAAGCGAAGCCGCGGACAAAACCTAGTCGATTCATAAAACATGTACGAAAGAAATTTGTTTTTTGTTCCAGATATATTCCGAGGCGATAGTAGTAGTGCAGCTAAGCGGTAGCTTACTTAACAGCACTTACGTCCAAAACAGTGAGCTTCACGCGTACCTGCCCGAAGGCTGGGAGGAAAAACTCGACTCACTCATCGATAACGCTTACACGTATGGGAGGGAAGGAATCTCAACAGCGGTAAGTTCATAGTACTGCTCATTAAGTAGGCAGCTTATACCAAACGATGACAAACGACTGTTTAAAATTAATTTTACTTTTGTTTTCTGCTTCCAATTGGATCTACTTTAAAAAGATTGAAGGACTAGTAAGTGCTACTATACATGAACAGTTATTTTATTACAGAAATCATTATGTTTATTTAAAATACAAGGAAACTTAATATTGAGCAGCACATCTAAGTAGCAGTACTAGTAGTAGTACGTCTTTGAGAGAATCAGAGACAATTTTAAGAAATAAAAATCGTACACGCTCGTTAAATCTAATTCGACTACCTATACTATAGCCGAATTAGCTTGAGATTAATTTGTATAGCCGCTGTACAAATTGATAATATGAGTAAATAATTGCACGTATATAATGAGATTAAATATAATGACACAATTACACACCAAAACATGCTTACTAAAATATATCATAACGAGCACCTATACGCCTCAAATCACTGCATTCCGTCTCGAAAGGGTTAGGTTATGTTAGTTCCCTTCTTAAAACCACCCAAAAATAGACTTATTTTGATCTCTTTGCTGTGCAATTAATATTTTTGGTATTAAAATGCGGTTTTAATTTTGGTGATCATTTACTATTTTTGACTGTTATATTTTACTATATCTGGTGATAAGTTAAACATAAGCCGTATATAATTGGCGCAATTAGCATAAGTGATATTTACAATAGAACGGCCATTTAGTGATCTGTCTCGATTACAGAAATTACATGAGTACAGATGGCCAGCTTAATGTTTTACTATATCTGGTGATAAGTTAAACATAAGCCGTATATAATTGGCGCAATTAGCATAAGTGATATTTACAATAGAACGGCCATTTAGTGATCTGTCTCGATTACAGAAATTACATGAGTACAGATGGCCAGCTTAATGTAATGCGCGATATTAGGACTTTAACACATAGTTGTAGTTGGGAACTTGATCCTAAATTACTGTCTTCCAGTGTCTACGTGTGAGCGCATCTGTTCTTGTACGTGGTATTGAAACCGCCATCTGTGTACAGTTAATTTATGGTAACGCGGATACCGATGGAACTTACAATAGGCACCTATAGTCTAATATAGAACCTGTTACAACTTCATAAAGTTTATATTTACTTGTAACATAAAAAAGCCTCACAGTTAACAGGCAATACATCATACGCTGACACTCACTATTATCTATATATCGCGCCTTATTTCACTGTTAGTTTATTCGTGCCTCACGTTCCTTCTATAAAGATTCCTTATTAAAATACCCTCAATTATCACAGGTAAAAAGCATACTCAAAGAAGGTGATCCCGAAAAGATAAATCGTGTAGAACAACAAATACTGGAGCTATGGGACCGAGTGTACCAGAGTTGGGTGTCGGGGCACTTCGGCTCAGCAGGGGGCCCGCAAGTCGATGGCACCGCTATACAAGACTCGTGGGACAACTTTGTGAACGATGTGTCTAATGCACCCGGTAAGTGTAACTTTATATTTCTTTGAAAAGGCAACTACCGCACTATAAATAATACCTGTGTCGTGGGGGACCTTACAAGCATTCAAACAAGGGACATAAAGAACATGCAGACTCGGTACAACTATTTGTGCAAACTATTTTTGTCCCGTGTTCCCCACACGGAACCCGAATAACCACGAACCCACAACACTTGGCGCATATATATCTAAAATATGTTTTATACCATTGTAAACTGTATGACGAGTTGCTAGCTGCTACTCATCCATAGATCAAGGATGTCCAACCCATTAATCGCCCATCCAATCAAAGTTTAATGTTTCCAGTACTTCGCCACTAACATTACGACGAGTGTCGATACTTACACAGGACAAAAATAAGTTATGATACATAAGTAATTGTCCCGAGTCTAGGTGTTATTTGTGATCGTTGTTTGAATGTTCGTAAAGTCGTCTGGGGCACAGGAACTAAACCTAGTGCGGCACTTGTTATTTAAGAAGAACGATTTAATTATTGAAGTTTAATTTGTGACCGTTATTTGAATTTTTGTAAAGTCTCCTGAGCCACAGGCATTAATCCTCGTGCGGAAGTTTTTTATTTAGGGAGATAAAATGTAATTATTAAGGTTTCATTTATTTTATATAAACAGTTAGTTTCATATAATCCTAAACTAATATTATAAATAGATACGAATGTGAGTTTGTTTGTTTTTAACGCTTTCACATCTTAACTACTCGACCGATCATCATGAAATTTCGCATATACGTTTTTAGGGAAACAGAAAAGGACTTAGGGTATCTTACATCCAAAAAAAAGGACCGTTACCTATATTTATGCGAGCGAAGCCGCAGGCATAATCTAATGTAGTTATAAAATGCACATTTTAATGGCAGGTATGTTCGACTACTCAGGGGTGGTAGACTGGGTGAAGGCCAACGTGGGCACCCTGAGTGCCATAGCAACAAGCATCTGGGCGCCGCTCGCGAGCAACGTGTCTCTGCTGGCCGGCTCGGTGGGCGCACTCACCTCTCTACTGCTGTGCGGCGGTAGTGCCCTCATCAACATGTTCATTAATATGGTAACTACGTTATACTCTTTGGTGTCGACCATTGCGTTTTTGGCGTTTCAGAACGACTCAACTCAGTTACGGAACGATTTGACAAGTGTCATCCATCCTTATGAAGATTTTAAACTTTGAACTTCATGTATTCGGAATGTAAATAAATGGATTGAAGAGTTGATTTTTATACTTGATTGGAATAGGAAAAATAGCATACATTTCTCGTATTTGAATCAAGAACAAAAATCGTGGTATACGATTAATGATTTAGAGCGGTTATGATTTGAGAGTTTTAAGCTGTCTGTAGCCCAGCCCTATCTTATCTTATCTTATGCGGGGGCCAGTCAGTGCAGACCGGCGACACTTCGACCCAGTGGGATCTTTTGTGTCGACACTCTCCCAATAACGACTGCCATAGATGTTCATGGCAGCCGGGACCAACGGATTAACGTGCTTTCCGAGGCACGGAGCAGGCGATAATAGTCAATCAATACGCACATAATTTCGAAAAGTCATATAACTTCCGAAAGTCAGAGGTGCGCGACGTGGGTTCGAACCCGAGACCCTCTGCATTGCAATCTGTTGGTCTCCCCACTGAGCTATCACTACTCTTAGCCCAGCCCTAACAAATGCCTTAATAGTTTCGATACTATAGCCGTAGAGTAGCCTGAGCAGATCACCGAACTTCAAAAACATAATAATATAAGGGGCAAAAATTACTTACAGAAGACCGTCTCCATAATTACACAAGACAAAACGCAAGGATAACGTTAGGATTGGAAAACATTCTATTCTCAGCCGAAACACGTGTTACTTTCGATTCTGGTTCTTTCAAGTGAGGCGTGGAAAAGCACCTCCTTAGGCCGTCAAAGTGCTGTACAGTGTACCTTTGCTGTAGAGTGTTCTGCTCGTGAACTAGCTGCTTATCATCATTACTTCCCCAGTAAAGGATTCTTTTGCGTGATAACTTTTCCATTACCGGAGCACAACCGACTATACTTACACGATCTTTCTCGACAAAAGTGGCAATTACAAGAGCATAATAATATAAGAAATAAAATTTTGCAATGTTTGTCCACAGGTGGTCTTCTTTACGACGTTGTTCTATCTGCTAGCTTCAAGCAATGCGCTTTATAAGCCCGTAGAAGTGATCACTCAGGTGCAACCCAACTTCGGACCTAGGCTAGGCATAGCTCTCTCCGTTGCTATCAACCAGGTAATATATACATAACTAGATGTTCCTGCGGTTTCACTCGCGATTATCGTTACTGGGTGACCCCGTGGGTCATAGCGTGATGTTATATAGTCTATAGCCTTCCTCGATAAATAGGCTATACAACAATAAAATAATTTTTCAAATCGAACCAGTAGGTCCTGAGATTGGCGCGTTCAAGCAAACAAACAAACTCTTCAGCTTTATAATATTAGTAGAGGAAAAGGACCGAATATGGAATACGTAAACAAATTCTTAAAAAAATCAGTAAAAACGTTTTATTTTAATCAGTCTCATGGGTTACAAATAAATGTAGTCATAATCACTCTTGAAAAATAATAATAAAATCAACAAATAATCAACACTTTCTCTAAAATTATCATCTAAACGAAATCAATCAAAAACATGCTTCTTAAAAATGTGACCCTATTATGGAATAGGGTATTCCATAATAGGATCACATCCAGTAAATCAAAACAAAATACTTCTTTCTTCACTGGTGGGGCCATGTTGATCATATATATCTGTAAAATAGAGAAAAATATTCAGTCACCTTATTAAACTTGAGATTACGTTGAGGTCCTAATATGAAATACTATTCCATATTAGGACCTAGTCGATATTCCATATTACGAACAACATAAAGGCAGGAAGAAAATAAAAGTAACTTTTTTTCATTATTAAATCTTCGCTCAATAAGAATTCCATTCAAAAACTACATACTTTGGTTACATACTTATCAACTTATTTGGAAATATTCATGTAAAAGTAATAAGATAACATGTAGGTAAAACTTACCTAAATATTCAATCAATGTTGCGTTAATAGTGTCGCACGCTCTCCTTCACGTCTGGTGCCGCCGAACGCCGCACGCGCACTTGCCGTCGAACACGGGTAGCGGGAGGGGTAACATGACACACGTTTGGGATACTCGTGGCGTTTAGTTTTAGAAATATTACGGTATTCCATATTAAGGACATATTCCATAATTGCTACCTTTCCTCTATACATGTTATCTTACGTTTACGCGAATGTTATAAATTTAAATTAAACTACTTTATACGGACAGTAGTAGCGTAATATTTTCAAAATTATATAATACAGTGCAATAAAAATTGTAAAACAATGCGATAAAATCCGTATAAAGCAGTTTGAATTCAATTAAAACACTATCATAACAACATTTTTATAATATAAACTGCTACTATTAAAACTCACTACTATTCAAGCTATATAAATGATTAAAGAATTTTAATTCAGGTTTAAACTTTACTCGACGTTTCGGTTACTTTTCATCAGCCTTGGTCACGAGACAAACATACATATTTTTACTCTACCATAGCGGCAAGCACACGGCCCGTCCGATGACTGGGACAAATCGTCTCCTAGGAAACTAACCAATACCTCTAAAGGAATAACCATTGGGGTACGAACGTATTAAGAAGTATACTATATTCAAGAAAGAAGTTCTTGCTACAGACAGTTTTGACTTATTTTTTATAGAATACTAGCTTTTGCCCGGTGCTTCGCTCGCGTTAATTTAGAATTTGACAATCAATTCGGGTTGTACTCTGTTTGTAATAATATATCAATCATAATTCGAAAGACACGTGGCGCCATCTATTATCATAAGAACGTTATTATTGTTTTCCTCGGGAACAGATTTTTTTTTTCGGGATGAAAGGTAGTGTATGTCCGTTTCTGTACATCTATCAACGTATATGCAAAATTTTAGGATGATCGGTTCAGTGGTTTAGGCGTGAAAAGGTAACAAACAAACTCATTTTCGCTTTTATAATATTAGTTAGGACGTGTCAAAAGTTATCTGTCCGTAGCTAAACTCTAATGAAAATTGAGTAGAGATTTGAACATATACATAATTTTATATACAGCTATATACTTAAGTAAATGCTCAGTTGAATTCGATTCTGTATAAAATATTTGAGAATACTTACATAAGATTTGCTAATTTTCTCAATTTAGAAACCGGGTAATATTACTAGCGGCCATAGGCGGCTATGTATGGGCATACATAGGCATTACAGACGCTTAAGTTAATGTCTGTAATAATAACCCATATGGGTATTAGATTGACGACTAGGTGATCCTAAGCGTTGGATGAACATCACAACAAACAGGATGGAACATTTATTGAATTTTGCCCGCGGCTTCGCTTGCGTAAATGTAGGTTAGGATATTAACATAACAGTACTTTTTGCTGGGTTAAGGTACCATATGTCCTTTTCTGTACCCCTGACAACGTATATCACGCACCTATGGGGTGAAGCTATGGACAAGCACGGCGAGTCTTTGGCTATCAGCCTTGACATAGCCAAAGCTTTCGATAGAGTCTGGCACCGGTCTCTTCTTTCCAAGCTTCCGGCCTATGGCTTGCCCCCTCAACTGTGCACCTGGATTGCAAGTTTCCTGCAGAAGCGTCGTATTCGGGTCCTTTGCGACGGTCGCGCTTCCAAATTTATGCAGGTCAATGCAGGAGTGCCTCAGGGTTCTGTCTTATCCCCTACGCTCTTTCTTCTGCATATCAATGATATGTTGAATCTCGGCAACATACATTGTTATGCGGACGACAGTACCGTGCATGGGCAATATCTCGGACATCCTGGGGCCAAACAGGCTGAGGTTGAGGGGAAAAGGCAGAATCTTGTCGTTGAACTAGACCAGACCTTGGACCGCATCTATGAATGGGGTGCCAAGAACTTGGTCGAGTTCAACGCCAAGAAGACCCAGGCATGCGCGTTCTCAACAAAAAAGTCTCCGTTCCTTCCCCTCCCTTCTCTGAAGAACACTCCACTGGTGATACGTGACAGTATCTCCATCTTAGGTATGGATCTTTGTCGCTCCCTTAATCAGAAAACCTATATCGAAAGCGTCATTAAGCAAGCTTCGCGAAAACTCGGAATTCTGAACAGGGTGAGGCGGTTCTTCACGCCTGGGCAACTGTGCCTATAGTATAAGGCACAAGTGGGCCCTTGCGTGGAGTATTGTTCTCATCTTTGGGATGGCTCCGCGCAGTACTTGCTGGACGCTCTCGACCGGTTACAGCGGCGGGCTGTCCGTATCATCGGAGATCCAGAGGTCACGAGTTCACTGGAACCTCTGCAACTCCGTAGGGACATTGCCTCATTGGCATGTTTCTACAGAATATACCACGGGGAGTGCTCTGAAGAGTTATTCCACCTTATCCCGCCCTCCCCTTTCCTATCCGGAACAACGCGTGCTGGGCCATCCTTACACGGTAGAGTCGATTAGAGCGCGTACCAAAAAGTTTGGGGCCTCATATCTCTGCCGAACGACCAAGGCATGGAATTCTCTGCCAAGGCACGTGTTTCCTTCTTCCTTCAATCCTGGGTTCTTTAAGCGGGGCGTGAAAAAGCATCTTCTCAGGCCGTCAAAGTAGAGACCTCAACATCGCCTCGGCTACTGTGGGGGCGATGTGGAGGCCACTGCTCTTAGACCACACGACTGCTTACCATCAGGTGGAGTGTGGTCATTTTGACGAGCAAAATAATAAAAGAAAAAAAATATATATGCGAAATTTCATGTTGATCAGTCGTGTAGTCCGGTCGTTGAAAGCGTAATAAACTCTCATTCGCATTTATAATATTAGTTAGGACTAGCTGTTACCTGCGACTTCGTCCGCGTAGATTTTAACTAAAAGTGTTTGTCTCCGCGGAACCCTATTTTTTTTTCTAAAATCAAGGTAGCCTAAGTTACTCCTTATAACATCAGCTATCTTCCAGTGAAAGTCCCGTCAAAATCGCTTCAGCCGTTTCGGAGATTAGCCGGGACAAACAGACAGACAGACAAAAATTTTAAAAATAGATGTTTTCGTATAGGTACCTTATATACTTTCATATGCATTACATAAAAAGCAGTTATTTTGACATTACAAAAAGACACTTCAATTTTATTTATTTGTATAGATTTATAAAATTTTGTTCCTGTTTAAATATATCTAATACTAGCTTTTGACCGCGGCTTCAGATGCGTAAAAGTAGGTTATGTTATGTTAGAAACGGTACTTAAAAAAAATATTGTCTATGTTACTCGGTGATAAAATACCTTCCTAATGGTGAAATAATTTTAGAATCGGTTGGGTAGTTTTGAGTTAAATCCTTGCAAACAAACAAACGAACGAAACATCAAATCTTTCCTCTTTATAATATTAGTATAGATAGTATACAATAAAAAGTAAGCTCAAAACACAGAATCGGAAAAACGTCTGATAACCGTGACCCTATAACTGATAAAAAAATAGTAGATAGATAAGGTGGTTTTAGCGTTCATTCGCTAAAACTAATAATAAAAAATGGCAAACTGACTGCACGGATAGCGTAGTGATTTAAGTTCGTTTTGCCACTACGCCTAGCGTTGTGGGTTCGATCCCCACACGGGACAAAAATTTGTGTAATCCATATTTGGTTGTTGCAAGTCTGAATGTTCGTTGTGTCCGTTGTTAGAATGTTCTATATACCTGCTTCTTTAATCAAATGGATCTTGTACTGTAGATATACTATAGTATATACTTAGGGAACGTATCCATATAACGTGGCCCATATTTTACGAATTTTCCCCCATCTCGGTGACCACAAGTGGTATATGTCTAGAACCCCTCTCCCACTTTAGTTTTTACGTAGTAATTCATAAATATGGTTTTAAATCATTTTTATGCAAACAGAAAGTTAAAAAAACTACTTTATTTGGCTTATATATGTCTTTATTAATACGGCGCTTGTGGCGTGTTGAACTAAGCTCGAAAAAGTGCGAAATTTTCCTAGAGCTCTTTAGGACAAACGTGGTATTTTGAAGAAACCCCTCCCTCCCCTAAACTGGTCACGTTGTATGGGTACATTCCCTTAATCCAAATCAACTGTGTGTGTAACTGTATTTGTTAAATACACATCGCCCAACAACAATATCAGCCCTGTATTAAACTGTCCCGCTACTAGGCATGGGCCTCTCCTCAGTGTAAGATTTAGGGCATAGTCCACCACGCTAGCCCAGTGCGGGTTGGCAGACTTCACATATATTTGAGAACATTATGGAGAACTCTTAGACAAGCAGGTTTCATCACGACGTTTACCTTCACCGTTAAAGCAAGCGATAATTAACAATTTAATACGCACATAACTTCGAAAAGTCAGAGATCCATGCCTTGGGATCGAACTTGAGACCCCTGCGTGGCAGTCCAATAGTGTCCCACTAGGCTATCGCACCGCCCAAACGTTTAGTATTATTACAATTTATTTATTTATTTGCAGGTGTTCAGGGCCTCGTTTAAAATGGCACTATTCTACGGATTATGGACGTGGTTGGTACATAATTTGTTCGGCGCCAAAGTTGTGTATTTACCATCAGGTAAGACCCCACCTATCTTACTGACGTTACGTCAAATTCTGAGCTTGATAAACAAATAAATTATGTTGGCTGCCATCTTTGCACAGCGGTAGCGATCTGGTTTAATCCTGGATCTGGAAAAGCATCATGCTGCTACGGAAATTAAAGACAAAACAAGTGCTATAAATATGAATACTTATTCGTTACTCAGGTGTGTCTTGACGCTAAGAATTGGATAAAGATGTAAGATATTTGCCATACAAACAATCATGTTCAGCGATTGCAGTCATTTACGCTGCGCTATAGAGTTTAAAGCAAGAATTATCATTAGTCTATTAAAATTTAAAATCCGCTTTCGTTGTTGATGTCCTTTTTAAACTTCGATCAATAATACACTAGATGTCCGGTAAGTGCTTCAAAAACGAGCCGAAAAATAAGAGCACAAATACGGTTGTGCTCTTATTTCAAATTAGTATGATCCAATCATACCCAACATTAAGACGTCAAAATGCCACAGTGTGCGTTCAAAAATTGTGCAAATAACCACCATAGCACCGAGATTTTCGAAGGAATATCTATTTTTCGGTAAGTTTATATCATTAAGTATTTTTCATAAAGTAAAAACCTAATTAAATAGTAAATATGAATCAATTACCAAATATTATGATTGTTTGACCAACGTTTGTGAGAACGCGCCAACTATTGTAAATTGTTATTACTATTTTTGGCACTTTGTAATTTAGACTTTAAAACATGCGTATAAAATTAAAATTGTTTTGATGTGATTTGAGCAGCGAACAAAGGTCCTAAAAATTAATTGCTTTTTGTACATAGCTTTGTGAATGCAACTTTAAGTATTGGATTTAATGTTGAATTTGCATTAATGTATATTTATTTCAACTAGAATTCTTAGAATTACCTACACTCACAATTGGCGACAGTTTTAAAGAGGACTTTTGTATGGGATTGTGTATCTAGTCTATTATTGATCGAAGTTTTTAAATCATAAATACTTATTTAAACAACAAAATGCTACCTTATTTTTAACAGTAACATTACTATAACAGTAATATAATACTATTAATTCATAAGCCGTGGCGATTTTTACTAGCAACGTAATCGACGTTATTCTGAATGCAATTAAGAATAATGCGATACTTAGCGCAGTCAAAAGGCAGAAAGAAAGTGGTGCGCACCTTTGTACTATGCTCTCGACACATTTGAATATAATATCATTGGAATACAGTGTTGCGCATCGCTATCTTTAATCTATTGTAGGAAACTGTATAGTTATCGAAGAGGCAAAAAATGATCGGTTACGTCTAGCCTAATATGCCTACATTTAACTAACTTTTTAAGCGTATTAAATTATAGAATCTAATTCTACAGTACAGTTATTAAATCAGTTTATATCAAGGACAATAATAATTCTAAGAATAGTATACTATTTTTATTCAATCATTTAAAAGGCCCGTCCAGTGCGCAAATCGAATTCGCGGTTTTTCCTGAATAGAAGCATAGCAATAAATTGGAAAATTCACGCTCGAAATTAACAACTGGATTTGTTACTTTTTATCCCGATAAGCGTGCTCATGGGAACATGTAAGAGACACCACAATCAAAAGTTATTGACTAAACGGCATCAAAATTGTATCGGGTATCTGGATCCAGTAGGTAATTTTGGAAAATTCCGTTCACGTATAATATCGGACTATGCGCAGTACATTCCATTAACCGCATTCTCTAATACTTTGTAATCGAACGAGCCAAACGGAAAGTTTTGAAATAAATTTAGGACAATGGATAGCCACGCGAGCGACTAGTTACAGGCATAATATTAGGTTTATATATACAAAGAAAAGATTAAGTTTCAATAAAAATGCTAGACAGTATCTTTAAATAGAACTGTAAATAGTTTAATCAGCGTTATTAATAGCG
The DNA here is from genome assembly GCA_963564715.1 of Catocala sponsa. Lineage (NCBI taxonomy): Eukaryota > Metazoa > Arthropoda > Insecta > Lepidoptera > Erebidae > Catocala > Catocala sponsa. The sequence continues at coordinate 7,915,018 of OY751345.1, read as the reverse complement.
CGAATACCATGTTTACTGCTATTTGTTTAATCTGTCATTCCTCAGATATTGTCATTATATACTCGGAGGGATGTTGCACAAAACATTCCATTATCCTTACAATGTCCTTGTTATCTAAAGGCCAGGGCCAACATAATTTTATAGGTATACAACAAGCATGAGTTTAGTATAAAATTACACGTGCTCATAGACCATCAACATGGCGCATCTAAATTCACTATTTCCGATGTAAAATGCGGATATTATTTGTAACATATAGTAAGTCGAGACGAGTCAATAAACTTTTCGATAAAATTTGATAATACAATTCATGAATGTGTTTACGTCATTCATTAGGAATTATCACGGGATGATGTTCAGTCGGCGCTCTCGTATTTTTATTGCGAACGCGTTATTGTGCTAATCGTACAAGCAGATAAAGTTTGTACTAAAATATAGTTAGTTGAAGTAATATCATGTGATTGTGATGGCGTACGGGTACGTTTTGTTGCTCTCTGTGATTGTGCAGTCTGCTGTGAGTGTGAGGATCAATTTTACTAGCTGCCAGGATCCGGAATGGTCTTGTGTGAACAATCTACCGAATGAAATAGTCTACAGCTGTGCCGGAATGAGAAGCAATGTAAGTACGTTATAGTTAAGTCCAGTGTTAACAGAAATCGATAAGTTTTGTATAATTTGATCCCTAAAAAAGGTCACTACGTGTCAGTGCAACAAATTTTATTTTAAAGATGCAGTTTTTACGAAGTTCGTCATTTTAATGATATTTTTTTATTTTGTTTTAGGACTTTGTAATACATCTAAAAGACTACTACACTGACCATATTACAAGTGTGACCGTACAAAACTGCAGAGACTTACGAGTAGTGCTCGACTGTCCAATATTGCAACGAGCATCCCAACTTCAGCGATTCAAAATTAAGGACTGTCAAAAACTCGAATTCGTTTCACTATCGAGTAACTCCCTTTTGCAAACACCGCCTGAACTGTTCATAGAAAATGTAAACGAAGTTGTCTCAATACCGAGACGAATGTTCAAGTCTTCAACAACCACCACAGAACAAAAGTGTTTAGGAGCAGCGACGTTAAAAAGAATTCGTATATGGAACAGTAAAATAAATACGATCCATACTAGAGCGATTTATAACGTAACCGGTATAAAAAATATAGAATTTGATAACGTTACCATAGCAGACGTTCGCAACCAAGCCATAGAGGCTATTATGGGCACAGACAGTGTGTTTACACTTATTAATAGCAGGATCAATAATTTGGAATTCAAAGCAATCGTTGTCCAAAGTACCACAGTGACTGTGAGAGATAATACTTTTAACGATATAAGTACTGGTTGTATAAACATTACTGCAGATAACTTACATGTGGTTGCCAATAAACTTAAAGAAATAAGTGCGAACGGTCTTGTCTTTAAATCTGTCAGCACTGATATATCGCAAAACGACATAAGTAAACTGAAAAGTAATGCGTTCAACAGCATCACGTGTTTAAGAAAACGGACCAATCAGAAACAGTTCAACTTTTCAAGAAACAAAATCGAAACCATCGAACCTCACTCGATTATCTTTGACTATGCCAGCTGCAAATCAGCTGGCACTACAATCAGCTTTAATGATAACAAAATGGACTGTAAATGCCGAAATATAGCCTTTTTAAACAGTTCAACAATCAATGCGGAATTAAACAACATTATATTGGATGTATCGAACAATAACACATGCTTGTCAGCGCCTTGTACGCTGCCCATTGATGTAGTCAAAATATTATTAGAGAGTGACATGTGCCAACTGTCTCTCGACCCACAAGTCATGTGTCTGTTGTACAGTGATAAACATTCGAGTACCAATGAGGTTACTACTGACGATGACGTCACGGAACCCGCGCCAATGTTCTACCTAATACGTCAGGCGAACTCCCCGAATGGTGACGCAAGCGCCGCTATGACAGCTGTCGACAAAGACGACCTCCTTAAAGACAGCCACTTAAATATGACTAACAGAACTGCCATCAAAGTTGTGTTTGACTCGTCTAGAGATTTTGTCGAGACGTTACGGAGTACGAGCACATCACGCAAAAGACCAGCTGAGGAGCCAAAATCGCCTCCTAGAGAGGAATATGTCAATCGCTGTGTGGGCTCTCAATGTAGAAATAATGCATATGACAAACAAAAGGCTCTTGCCTTTTACAAATACGTATACGCTCAATTAAGACCGCCCAGACAAAATGATAACAAGAAAAAGAAACCCTGATTGTTTTTAATAGTTTATAAATAAATATTACTTCACAACTTATCGTTTTTGTTTGACCTGTAGGTACGGGCTTATGAGATTGTGACATCGTACTAAGAATGTATACAAATCATATTTTTCTTAGGCGATATTTGCATTCACTAAATTGGATAATAATAATAATAATAATAATTTGTTTTATTTTCATTAAACAGATTTTTTGTGTAGTGATCGAAGTCACCTAGTAAGCAAACAATGCCTGTGACAGGTGGCTACGCTCTTCCATAGCTAATAAAAACTAAAACATTAAAATAATAATTATATTTTGTACTTAATACGTGCACTTAATTCTTAAGTACTGCGAACATATTTAATTACATATAGATATACATTATAATTCAATGAATGTATAATGTTTATCGGGTAGTTTATCTACTATATAGTTATACTAAATAAGCGATAAAACAAATTGAGTAACTAAATATTAATATCTGGGATGCAGAAATAAGAGCCTCGCGATACTGAGACCTAACCACTATCTACTATCACTATCAAGTAAAAACTTTGCTTAATATAATATGGTAGATGTCATCACAATATTGGTAAAGAAATCAGGCTATATACGTGCTTTATTATGACATAATTATATATAAATCCATGAATAAGGTAAGATATATTGAATTTTTTATATATAAATTTAATTTTTGCAGTCCTCGCTGCAGTACTAGGTGCTGCGCCGTTCCTAGGCCCATATTTAGCTGGTATACCGGCTGCGTTAGACGTATGGCTTCAAGGACGACCAATGGCTGCTCTTCTACTGCCCATAGCGCAGGCCGCACCTATAGCATTCCTTGACGCTGCCGTGTATGCCGAAATTAAAGAGTAAGTTATTTTACGTTTATGTATATTAGTGCATTTTAAATTGTTTATCGCTCGCTTGCACGGTGAAGGCAATCTTTGTGAGGAAACCTACATGTCTGAAAGTTCTTTATAATATTTTCGAAGTTATGTGAGTGTACCAACTCGCACTGGGCCACCGTGGAGGAGTATGGTCTAAACCTTCTAACACTGAGAGTAAAATTATTTCCACAGTCATCTAGTTTGAGTGAAATTCCAGGTGTTAACGAGAATACCGCTCGAATACCGAATCTCAGTCTTTTCTTCTTAAAATATGTAAGTTCCTCTAGAACGACAATAACGTATATACAAACATTGCTAAAACTAATATAACATGACTAAAATCTATTAAAGTTTTGAATGCGATATCGACTTTTTAAGTAATTGGCAATATTCTCGCGACTACAGCAATAAAAAAAGATATCAGCAAAACAGTAAAAAGATACTCAGAAGAGTATTTCTCGTAAATGACATCTTGGTACATTCGTCATAGTCGTTCTTAAGAAGCGATTTGTTACATGTATGTATCGGCTAATACCATTTCATAATTAATATATCTCTTTCTTCCAGCGGAGGTCATCCATACGTCACCGGCCTGGCTATAGCCGGCGGTATATTCTACCTGGGACCCGAGGGTGCAATCCTCGGTCCACTGCTACTGTGCTGCTTGATGGTCGCCCTGAACTTGTCTTCCACCTTCCTGCGAGACACACCGTCCGAAGAACGAGCCGCCTTACATTCACGTGTCAGGTAAATGTACGGTTTGTACGACACCCTGAAGCGAACGTCTACGATGGTACACGCACAAGCATTTTACACTAAAACTGAACATTACTGGATAATAAATCACGTTTTTTCAAAAAATACTATGGTTGTGCTGTCGTAGACAAAACCCTTGTACAAACCATCCCCATTTTCGGTTTCGATTTTGTGTGAGGACTGCTCCCCTAAGTCCTGAGTGAAAATTTTACCCCATCTTGAATTTTGGATTGTTTTTATTTTTAAGTAATACATTAACAATTACATAATGACAAGTAGTTGTTTATAATATGCAGTTAAACTTATATTTCTAATATTTATTTGATTTGTATAAGTCTTAAGTTAAATATTTATAAGCTCTTAAATGTTTACCGTTGAATCGAATAACATCGTAACTCCGATACCTACATGTTTTAAAAGAATACGGATTGCTATTTCTGTAATTGCACATTATATTTTAAGTATTCTTATAATTCAAAAAGTAAACAGGCACCTAACCATATTCCAAATATTATGTGAACAGAAAGTGAAAAATACAAGTGTTCATTACGACGTGGTGTTATTCGATTCGTATATATTTATTCTTACACAATAGTCTTATTCAAACGACTTACATGGCAAAAATATAAAAACATTATAATTAATGTAAGACTTCCCAAAAAACTCTTTACCTCTATTTACTTCTGCCAATAAATGTTCTTCGTAAATTAAAATAAGTTATAAGCACACTACTGCCAATTCTGTTGTTACACAATTCTCTAACCTAAAAATCACTAAAGTTTGTAATTTAGTCCTGTCAAACGACAATTTGCATTCTGATATCGTTACAACTAACAGGACTAAACTTATTTTAGTTTGACGCGATTGAAATTATTTGTTCCATCGATAATGGAGAAACAATACGTACGCCGATTTTCAGATGCTCTGATGCCTATTTCAATTATTGTTTATAGTTCTGAGGTAAGAATAGTTGACATAATTATGATATACTCTTCAATCTACAATGTCATGTCAACTGTATCTACTAGACTAAAAACAACATAAAAAATTAAAAGCTCTGATTGGGTTGCCAGGTAAAGGAGCTTAATTGCGCAGAGCTCACTGGGTAAGAAGCAGTTAAACAACATCATCCTTACCGTTTATTTAATGTATAAACAAATTTTTACATTTTTAAATCTATCAAATATTTTTGTTATTATTATTTTTCAATCATCCTTCGACTTTCATAGTGTAGTTTGACGTATTTTTAGTACCGGTAACACTGCCTCAATTGAAATAAGTGTTGTTAAAAATTAAATTTGAAGCTGTCAAAATGTAATATCTATACTAATATTATAAAGCTGAAGAGTTTGTTTGTTTGTTTGGTTGAACGCGCTTAATCTCAGGAACTACTTGTTCGAATTGAAAAATTATTTAAGTGTGGTATTCTTTTAGCCTATTTATCGAGGAAGGCTATAGGCTATATGGCATCACGCTACGACCTACGGGGGCGGTGCAGTAACGATAAACGCGGGTGAAACCGCGGGCACATCTAGTATTTAATATTATAGAAATCTCTGTAGGAAAACTAACGTAAGTAAGATTTTAGATTAGTGAAAATGACCTATAGCAGAATTGGCATTACTGTCATTTGTAGCATACTTAAATAAAAAGTCGTACCTATTGTACATTTCTTGGCAAGCTGGTTTTACACTTTTGTGTAAACTGTGTTAAAATATTTAGAAGAATTAGCTACTTATTACTTTTTCTCTGCTGTTTTATTAACGTAGGTCATTGTTGGGAATATTCTAATATAAGGTGTGTATATTTCTGATCTGAACTTTGTATATTTTTTATTTTGCACAAAGACGTTTATACGCATTGCACTGTTTATTTTTTTGATTTGCACTGAATTGCCAGCGTCTCTATAGCACCATTTATTTTATAAGTATGTGAATATGCAGTGAATGTTAAAAAGATGTTGATAGCCATTTATTAACCGACTTCAAAAAAAGGAGGAGGTTCTAAATTCGACTGTATATATATTTTTTAATGTTTGTTATTTATTTTTATTTTGTGTTTGCTTGAAAATATTTGTGTATGGTAAGTATATGTATTTTTATATGCATGCTTAGTGCTAAATATGTTGTGTTTCTTAGTTATATTGTAACACGCACTGCATGCACCTGTCCCAGTATTTTCTGATAGCTGCCATAACATATTATCTTCGAGGAAAGGTCCAGAAAAGGATATTGGTACATTATATTAAATGGAGATCTCTAAACTAATTATTGGATGTCTTTTTAATCATTTAATTATTATGCCTTTAATTTTATAATGGGGAAATTTGGTTATGATATAACATTACACCATGCTGGTGTAATATTATAAACTAATTTTCCTTAAAATTATCATGTAACAACATTGTCCTAATTCTGTAGGTTTAATAATCACATTCGTAGAGGTAATACTCTCTGTCAACAATATTCTATTTTAGAAAAGATATACAATAATATGATGCATCATTTAGATAATGGTGCCAATTCTGTTGTCACAAAATTCTCTAAACTTAACTAAAAATCACAAAAATTTTTTTTTGTACTGTCACTTTTAACGATGTCAAGTCAAGTCAAGTATCATTTATTCATTTAAGTCACAAAGTAACACTTATGAACGTCTAAGTATATAGGTTAGTGAGTTTACTAAGTTACTGAAGCTACATTTCAGAATACGAAATGTCTTTTGAGAGGACTAAACAAAATTTTTGTGATTTTTAGTTAAGCTTAGAGAATTTTGTGACAACAGAATTGACACCAATGTCTAATAATTATTTACTATGCATAATAAAGTACCTGAAATACAAATCCGAAAAACCAGCATTCATCAAAAATCATCCTTACAATAAATTATTATATCCTTATAATATTGTCTAATTAAAATAAAATAAATTAAGACGTATCCATTATTTGAGATGGACACTATGTAAAGAAGTATTCTCATGTACCTATGCTATGTATCTTCTCGTCATATATATCTAGTCATCTCTTGATCTTCAGCTCTACCTTGACTTACACGCAAGCAACCTAATGTACTCAAAGCTCATGGTGCAGGGCTGAAATATAACTAATGTGATTCAATTCTCCCAATGCTTTAATATCTGATAAACTCTATATTAATTTAGCATAAAACTACTACTAGCTTTTTGTATCAGAAACTTGAAGTAATCATTCTACTTATACTTTTTATTAGTACCATAATTTACTGGACATTATATTCTAATTATAATAATGCTATAATAATTTCTTTACAGGCTCGGTGCTTATCTCTGATGGGCTTGCATGGATCACTAACATTAAAATTTGATCATGTCATTTGTCAATTTATTAAGCAATCTTTGTGTAACATTGAAAGTCATGGGTGTATACTTCGGGACGCGTTAAATCTTATAATTATATTAATCCTTTGAACGCCACGTCTAAAAAGCAAAAGCGTGTACTCAGCGCCAAGCTACGATTTCATCCTTTAATTTGTTGGCATGCTGGAAACATTTTGCTTTGTCATGTATACATGACTAGTGGTCAAAAGGTTAAAGAAATAATTATATACAATAATGTTTAAATGGTTACTTTAATATGTTCCGTCGCATATTTGTATTTCTGGTGATGTAATAATGTTAAGCGTTCTTGGGACGAACATTCGCACGCATATTGTGTCACTCATTGCAACGCATATGCTAGGTTGTCAACAAATGGTTGAACAAAGTTAAACTAATATAATATATTTATATAGCAAGTATTGCATGCCATTGCGTATTAGAAATTATATTGTGCTGTTATTATATAAAATATTGCTATCAAGATAGACTTGGTATTAACTAGGATATTGCCAAATTATTTGTTTGTGTATGTTTTATACGTTCTTATATACATATATGTTGTGTATTGTGTGAAAAGTTATATTGGCTTATGTTTTGTATGTTTTTGTTCATCTTCTCAATTAAATTACTTATCTCAATTTGAGACTATAATAGAGCATGTGATACCTGCCATTGTAAATATATTGATCAGAGAATACAATGTCATGGTATGTTGCTCTTTTAAGATAAATAGAAGAGAACATAATTGGCCTTCTGAATAACTAATGGTGGTAAAACAAGCCATAGATATGTAGACTCCGCCTTATTTAATTTGACAACATCAAATCAAATAATTAATCGAAATAAGCATTCCACTTCATAAAGTGGATTTGTTATAGCCAGTAAGTTTTGTATTAGATTCGTTATTCTGTCTGAGATTTCTATTAGTTTCGTTATTTATTTGTGTAATAATGTTTGTCTAAATATAAGTTTATTTATTTTACATTAAACAACGATAAGTTATGTTTTAAAGACGCTACGTTATATAATAATGTATAAATATTCTGCAAGCAGTTTTTTGTTCTTAGTAGAAGAAAGAAAGTAAGCTAATTATACTTATAATAAAGTAAAAGGTACCTAATAAATCGGTAAAAATAAAAAGTCATAGTTAATTACGACTTTCAGATAGCTTAGTAACTGAAACTGTCTTCGAACTTGATGTAATTATAGAATGAGAAATTAAAAGCATAAAACCTTTTCGTATGAGATTTCCTGGCTCTGGATGATGTTAAACATTGACCTCTCTTAATGTTTTGATGATGATTAGTTATTTTTTTACTAAATCTGTCATGATAAGATATATGTGTATGATTATATGCCATTCAAATCGGCTAATTTGAACTTTAATCGATAGCTAGAACTGATTACAATGCCACTGAAGCGAAATAGTTTAATAAACATGACAATGGATTTAGGCTGTAGGTTTTTTTTATCGTAGTAGGTACATTAATGTACCTATAGTCATGCGTGTTCGTGATATACCGGATTAAGCTGGTAATATAGCTTATAGTTATTGATTAAATAACTATTAGCGATATTATCTAACAGGATAAAACTGATATCAACTTCGTTTTGTGATGTATAAACATGCTTGAAGTGTTTTGTGTGTTTCATCACTTTTTGTAATCTCGTATCGATCTGGATGTCGAGTCTTCATACCTATACAGAGTGAGTTTATAATAGAGGAAGTAGATATTACTGCTACCCTAACCGTTTAAGATACAAATATGTTAAAGATGCTTTAAATGTTTTTAAAGATTATTCAAATTGCTTTTATTATTTTAAAACTTTATTTCTTTGCATAATTTACAAATTCATAGAATATAATTATAGAAAAACAATTTCTTTAACAAAATAATATAATAGGTACCAACTGATAGCTTTTTAAATCCATAAGTCTAGTTTAAATCGTTTGAACTACGAATAGCTTTCTTAAATTTATGTTCTGGTTCCCCATGCCTATACCGTTTTGTACCGGTTAAAAATAATTTCTATATGTTTGCGATCAGGATATGTGTTAAAATGGAAACACTGATGACGTGGCGGAAAGGAAGCCTATGCGCCCACTGTCAGCTTTTGCACTGTGGACGCTAAGTTCTAGGAAACAGATCAAGGCCGATAACCCCACCCAGGCTTGAAAGTCACTGATTATACTACGACGGCAGGAGAGATTTGGTTGTCAATGACAACGGAAGAAAAGAGCAAATGGGAACAGAAGGTTGCTGAGGCCAAGGAGCAATATGATAAAAATCTAGAGGCATACAATGCCAAACATGGGGACCGTGATGACAGTGCCCGTGCCAGAAGTACCAAGATATGGGAGCCATAATTTGATGATATAGAGGATTGTTAATGATTATTACACCTCATGTAAAAGAATTTACTTGAACTTCTTTTCTGTTTTTTTTTTATGGCACAGGGGGGCAAACGAGCAGACGGATCGCCTGATGGTAAGCGATTACCGCCGCCCATGGACACCCGCAACCCCAAAGGAGTTACAAGTGCGTTGCCAGCCCTTTAAAAAGGAATGAAGGAGGGAAAGGACATAGGAAAAGGATCGGGGTAACTAGGCCTCCGGCTCTCTCACTCACCGATACGAAACGCAACAGTACGGGTACCGTTACTTCACGCCGGTATTCTGTGAGAGGGTAGTACTACCCCGGTCTGTCCGGCCCATTCATGCTGAAACCAGCGAGGATCTACTACCTTCTAAAACTTAATTTATTACAAATATATCTCGTGACTTACCGAAATGCGTAACAATTCGCAGTTTCTTTTTTTTATAGTTGTGGCTCAAGTTTATAATTGTGGCTAAAGTTTCATATGAATAAGACCTAATAATTTTGGGTCTACACATGCAATTGTTGCTTATGTCAATATGTCTACTAATTAATCGAAAATAAATGTGATTGAAAGGGCACGTAGAGAGATTGAATAATTCTGCCATTGGATAGGATTAAGCTTTGCGCGCCTCGACGAACTAATATTTAAATGTTAGATTACTACATCGACGGTGAAGGTGATACATGAATGGTAGTTTATGTCAATTGATTCTGGATATAGATTTTTGATTAAATTATCCTAACAATCAATTGCAAAGTTCATAGAGGCCGCAAGCATACCCCTACCTTAAGGTTTGATATCACTAATAATAATCAACTTCGCTGGACAATTTAAATTATTATTTGAGTTAGGAAAAATAAATAATTACGTTTTATATAACTCTTTTAAATTTGACATATTCTTTTTAAAAAGTAATTGCATTTAAAATGAATGTTTAATTTAAACGATTAAGGTAGCTACCAAAGATCTACCCCTAAAAAAGAACTCATCCTGTATAGTGAACTCATCTTGTATACTATATTCTTCAGTTGAAAATATATATACATATATGTATATAGATTGTGACCTTAATGCGAGAATGTTGCTTGTTCAATTATACAATATTTTACCCTTATGTACCTACTTTATATGTATAAAGCATTGCTTTATATTGTATCTACATTTTTAACTGTGTTTTAGAAAGTATAATGTTGTTACTCGTACCTTACTGGGTCTCAAAAAGGATAACATCCTATTTGGTGAAACAGGTCCGAGATATAATGTTAATTTATAAAATGGTGCTTTTTAGTATACTTCTTGTTATGAGACGCGGCTCTGTTGCAATAACTCGTTGTGGCCTTTTAAAGGTAAGGGCCTTTATTTTAGCTATTAGCTATTAAAGTTTGCTTATACATCCAAGATATGAAATAAATTATTTGTATATTTTTGTATGGTTTTTATATTCCAGTGTCTATTTATTTCTTGTAATATTTACTAATGCTATTGTACGCAAGGACGGTCAGTTAGCAAAATTAATTTGTCCAGTATGAGGGTAGCTATAATTCTCAATCAATTTCCATTATTTTTATATACTTCAGTTAAAATTGGACTTCGAGAAATAAGTAAGATGTAATCAAATATCTTTTATCGTATTTATAAGAAAAGCCATGTATATAAAATGTATTATCTAAATGAATCCTTCTAAAAACTTCAAACTATTGTACATTTTATTTCCTGAGTCGTAATGAATTTTTAGCTACCCACTCAACCTATACTATAAAATTATGAACTATACTGCAAAAATTATAAAACATAATTATAATAAAATAGCTGTAAAATATTTGTATTTGAAGAAATTCAGCAAGCCCTTACCAGTTCGTGAAAAATCGTCCAAAGATTTAATTTAGAAGCTCATTATTGTACTATATTGTATTGCAGGTACTTATAATTAGTTTATAAATACAGCACGCATATTCGCATTGTTAACTCAAATTATATTATTAAATTCATTTGCTTTTATAATTTGTGTCTTATTTAAAATGGTTGCAGCTCCTCACAAAAAAACATTTATAAAAAAGCAATACTTACAGTATTGCTTTTTTACAAATCTTTCTGGCGATTAACTTCTTGAACGTCTAGAGGAAATACGTAAAAAATAATTAAAAATTCATTGTGCAAACAATACACAAACGGACAAATGTATGTGCGCTCGACACTTGACTCATTAACGAGTCAAGTGTGCAGCGGACATACATTTGTCGTATTTTTATTTAATTTTTTTGATTAGTCATTTTTGCGGACAGCGTATGTCCGCTCGACAGTTGACGGGAACAGGGTGACCGTGAGTTTTTTGGTGTTGAGTTCCTCTGATTAGTTCTACGCCCTTGCTTTGCTGAACATGGTAACGGTAAAATATGTAAATTCACATTAATAAGTTTAACTTTAACGTTCATAATAATTGTTCCTTTGTAACCAACATAAATAAAAAAATATTAAATTAATAAATAAATAAATAAATTATTTGACTTGATTATAAAAAATTAAATGAAACAATTTACGTACAAATGCACATAAATGGTAATTCGTAAGCCGTTAGGATGTAGTTATTTTTTTTATCTTATTCACATTGTAAAGGTGGCAAATGAGCCGTTGGACCTACAGCTAATGATAAACTGTTTTTTATGTATCTACATTCAGCTACCGTTCGGACATTGTATATACCTATATTGCATGTATATAACTTAAGTAATGAGCTTAATTCATTGTATTACATTGAATTTAAACTACCTACTGTATACGGATTCTATCGCGTTGTTTATTTGACACTATTACGTAATTTAGACTGTTGCACTACTACTACTGTTAAACTTTACCTACTAATTTTTAAGCTAATTAAATTAATAGTTTTAGTAATTTAATTAAATTAAAAATTAGTAAAGTTTAATAGTAGATAGTAGTAGTGTAAAAGTTTCTAAATTATGTAATAACGTGTTAACCTTTGCTGATAAACAACGCGATAAAATCCGTATATAGTAGGTAGTTTAATTTCAATAAAAAACATTCGCGTAAACAGAAGACAATATCATTGTATTACAATTATGCATTGTCGCACCCCTATAAAGTAAACATAAATAATAACAAAGCCAACGGTCATAAATTTTATTTCCAATATGGAAGCTATTTGTTCACAAATCAATTCATATAATACTGGAACGTAATAGATTTTTGTAATATGTGTGGTGCTACATAACGATTACAAACAAATTTCACTTTGAGGCGTGACTCGGTGACAACCATGCCGTTGTCGTTGAATTGGCCTTCGACATTTGATTCCAGCCATAAAAACAAAACAATTGTGTCAACATATAAGTCTATGGCATATTCTAATCTACGGTCCGGTGTCCTCATCACGATATTTGATACGCTTATCTGAAAGGAAAATATACATGAAATGAGGCAATAAAAACACTGACTGCAGTAAACAAGTATGTTATAATCATCTATATACCTAGGTGAAGATATCTTGTCAGAGACTGATAATGAAAGCAATAATAAGATGACTGCACGGGTAGCGTAGTGATTTAATTTAGAATATTAAAATTTTGCACTCGGAATTGTTACAGAAATCGCCTAAATGAGTTAGGGCATGTCCTCTAACTCGTATTACATACAATCTAGTTGAGATTGTACATATTAACTCAATGACAAGCAAGACAAGTTCCAGCTCTGAAACTGAACTCTTTACTTACAGAAAAACACAACACTGAATTAATTTACTGCAAATTGTTGTAGAGTACATGTTGTATTTCTCTGTTGAGTTAACGTAGTAACTATTATCTAATCTGTGGTTGAGTTGCTAAAAACAAATTAATATTAGTACCATCATGTTACTACTTACGTTTATATTAGGCTCATCCAAACCCACAATTGATTGCAGAGGCTTAGGGAATACGTGGTTATAAGGCGAAAACTTTACTCCAGGTGACTTCAAAGAGAATCTCAAAAATACTTCCTTTTGATTATAATTCTCCCAAATGTCTATCTTGATATCTTGTAACTTTGCAGTCAATGGACCAACAGCAGCGGGAAATGATTTCACACTCATCGGAGTAAGACTTGTCCAATTAAACACGTGTAGCTCTATCTGAGCGTCGTTTATTGGCACCAGTCTGTCGTTTATGAGATATACTTGCACTTCACCAGTTAGCAATAGTCGAGGTGAAACAAGAACTGGTGCGAAAAATGACTTAGCAAAATAATGGAGCATCTTCCATCTACCTCCGTATTCTGAAAATATAAAAGTCATACGTTAGTAAATATTTGTACCCTTTAGTGGTATACTTAGCAAATTGTAACATCCAACGTTTATTTCTGTGTGAACAATGGAAACTGACACTTCTGCCAGTGATTTTTTTAATTTAAGTTATGTAGTTTACTTCTGCCAGTGATTTTTTAAATTTAATTTAATTTATGTAGTTGAGTAGAAATAAAGTCAGATAGGACCACGACTTATACCCTATTACATGAAACTTCATCTAATAGATGTAACACAAGGACGTATCTAAGAACATAATTGAAAATGACAGAACCATTCCCTCAACATCGACAAATTGTCGTGGGTAGGGCAATTTCTACATGAAAATTAAAATTTATAAGTGTTAAGAAGTGTAAATATCTATGAAAGTTAATGATTATTATGCAGGTAGATACAACACTTCGATACAGCCAAAATGTCGACAAGTGTTCAATAAATATACTGGTAAGACGTTGAAACGTACGAAAACAAGTAGGTAGATAGTTATGAACGTGTAATTTTGTTATTTTGAGGTTTTTATTATATGTTAATAGATTTGTTTATCACATACTGCTAATGTTGTTAAAATGAACATAAATAATTACGACCACAATGTATGTTCAATAAAATAAACATTAGTCTATCCATGCAAAAACTAATTTCTTGATTTGATTACTTATTACATTTTTATTACTACTTTATAGACTTGTCCGCTGTAATAACCGCATAAAACAAACCTTGCTACGATTAGATGTAGCCTTAGTTTTATTTTAACTAACTCCATATAAGTTTTGTTCCTAATAGGCAAATTGTTACATTAACACACATTAACGTTGTAAAGAATAGCAACAATAGCATTGTGTCTAGCTATGGCCTAAACACAATGCTATTCTTCTATTTATTATAATAAGATACCTATTATATAACTCAGGTCTAGGCCCCGTGGTCCAAGTTAATATGCAACGATAACAATCCTAATAGCATAAAATTTAAAATTTGTTTCCAAAAATGCCTTACCAATACCAGCCCAAGACGGTGCCTGCCAAACATCGTTAAGCTGCCAATACAGCGCTCCCATCGTGTACCAGTTAGCCTGACTCTGTCTGTAGAACTCAGTCTCTGCCTTCATTGACATCGCTTGTGATATCTACAAACATAATTTACATATTAAAAAACAGTTAGGTACCTACTAATGCAATCAGGTCTATTTATATTATTTACACTTGTGTTCGGTAATTGACCATAATCATAAGGTAAGGAAAATTTTTGAAAAACATGAATTTACATTTTGCAATATTTTTTTCTACTCTTTTACATCCGTTCACTGTATATCTGGGAATATGTATCTACTTACAACACAGTTCAAAACTATTATAATTAAATTCAATAAATTTAAAAATGCCATCTTTTCCAATTTTTATGGATGAACTAAAGCTAAAAACTAAAGCTTGTCAAAAACTACTAAACAAAACAAAGAAAGAAAATCGTTTCACCAACTTATATAATTAATAATCATTTTCGCCAACTTATTTAAAAAGTTATATAGGCTCAGTAGAAGTAGTTTCATAAACATATAAAACAACACACATTTAGAATCACATGATAGTCTAGACTCTAGAAATATACTAACATTCAAACTTAGGCGTAGGTTGCTACCTACGTTCGAATGTTCCAACCTTCCTCAAAAATTGGTTAACTAAGTAATCTCATGAAAAGGAATTTGGAAAACTATTCACATCAGACTAACTTTGCTACGTTTAGATACATACAACATTCGTTTCAGCATATTGGCTATGACAGTGAAAGCTGTGGATAAAGTCTTGGGTTCGAAATCCGGATCCGGTAAAGTCAACAGGTCCGCCCTTTATTACCTACACGGGAACTAAATAGGTGGCAAAATATGGGTGCAATTCCCCCTTTGCCTTCTGTTTGGGGATATAGGCGTGAAACTAGTTAGATATTTTAAGTTTGTAACGTACAAAAAACAAAATGAAACTTAACAATACCTGGCTATAAAAAACATATTTTTCAAAATGCTTAGGATCATTTTCGTCCAACTTTAACCGGCTTTTTATTTGATTTGTAATATAAGTGTAACCATTAGGGCTGTGCTGTCTATGTTGAGAGTAAGCACTGTTCAAGGCGAAATCCTCTGACTTATTTGTAGCTGTCCTCATAGTTGCGAGGGACGGAAGTGACTGCAATCCGTACTCCGATGCAAACCTCGTTTTCGGAAATGTATTCATATCCCAATTATCAGCAAAATAGTTATAGTAATGTGTGTCTCCGTAATGACCATCGTAAGGGTCGACTGCTATGTAATCTTCGCTCTCAGACTCTAGACCATTTGATGGACTTGACACCAAGTATCGTCTGCCAGGGTCCAAGTCAGCAACGATGGGTCTAATCGTGTCAACATACAATTTGATATATTCGTTTTTATATCGCTCGAAATCTTTCTCTGTGTTGTACCAGTTGCCTCTAAGCGCTACTTCATTTTCGTTGTTGCCGGCCCAAACAGCTACAGACGGGTGGTATTGTAGTCGTATTACATTTTGTTCTATTTCTTCTCTCACTGTCCTATAATCAAAATAATCAATTGATTAAATATGTGTAGGAAAACGCTAGTGAAGTCTCAAAACATGACATAACTTAAATTTAATCTCTTTTGTTTTGTCAAGAAGGCAGTGCTCGCTCTTACGTAGGTATACCCATAGGGTATTTGTATCGCATTTTTTATTATTTAACTCAAATAGTCACATTACCGAACTATAAACAAAAGAATTTAAAAAAATACACCTCCTTATACAATCACTTTTTAAAAAATAAATAAGGTACAGGCATTTCCAATCTGATAGTAGGGGTAGTTGTCAAATGACAGAAAAAGGATGTAGGTACGATACAAACTGTGACGTAACCACTATTGTACCGCAGCTGATAGCGGGACATCTCCAGTATGATCTCATTTTTTCTTATATTCAAATACAAAATATTAAAAACGATTTACTAATCTATTGTACACACAGCGACTTATAAACCTAGGCTGTTTAGACTTTGAATTATTAGAAGTTGAACGCTACGAATCGTGCGCGGGAGTACCTACGTTATATTTTCATTCACGCTGAATGGGCCGCGGGCCGACGCCGACGCCGACCCGCACTCGCTAGAGCACCGTGATCGGTCTACACCACTATGTGCTGTCCCTTTCCGACAATTCTCTATTTTGTATGTAGCGTAGTTATGTGTATATAGGGTCTCTAACTTGATGTGTAGCAGTGTACGAGAGTTTGCGTATAGGTATCTGTAGGTACCTACTTGAATACTCAGTTATCTGGCAACCAATATTGATACTGTTTGAAACAAAAAGATTTCTTTTGATTGCTATTAGCACTTGTGTGCAAAATAATGTATAAAATCAAACATAGGCAACCATTAACCATTTTGTTGACAATACAACCAAATAGGTATATTCGAAGGCGATTGTACGTACACATGGCTCTAACACACTCAACGATGAACTAATGTTTGTTGTAAGAGCTAGTTAAGCACTTACACTATATTGCTTGTGTTAACAGTTGGTTGATAGGGTTTTGTTGCTTGTTTGAGTATACATGAAAACACTTCACCGTAATAGATAAAATAGTTTAATGTTACGTGTTCAAGTTATAGAAAATATATAAAATAGTGGCGAGTCTTTCACTAGTCGGCAGTAAACTGTGTACTGGCGTAATAATTAAAAGTAATTAGTACTATATAGCAAGTATGCAATTCGCGTTGCCGCGTATGTGCTGACTCGCTTATATAAATGTACGGTGGTGAGACCGTACATGCTGGCCACCCCAAAAGATAAGGAAAGTTTTGAAGGTTTAGTTTAGTCTAAGTAGAAAGTGAAAGAGACACCATTACAATAAAATTAAAATACAAAAGCTATGTTATCTGCTTCCGCAAGTTGACGGCGAGATTGGTCCCTTTGCGGTGTCAGCGCCTGGCTCGTCAGTTCTCTGGCCGCTTCCTCTGGAGTAGGATGCTTCATTTGCTGCATTGGCCGAAGTTCAATGTCCTCAAATCTGGATGATGGTGCATTTTGCCGTCTCTTTTGTTTTGTACAACAAAATGGGTTGTATTTCATAAGGACCCACGCGATGCTCGCAATGATGATTACTCCGAGTAATGTGTAGCATACTGCGTACTGATGTATGTCATGAGAACTAATCGATGTAGACAGGGTCTCTTGTTGCTTTTGGACAGCTAATCGCTCGTCTATGTCTTCTAATTGTCCTGCGAGGTCACTGTGCTGAGTACTCCAAGAAATCTTGGGGTGAGTTACATTCACTATGTTGTTTACAGTCGAGTTAAATGCTGGAATCCGGGCGTCATCATTATTTACATGTATAGTAGAGCTGTAGTGATTATGGGAATATATTGTGAAACCCTTCGACTGTAATGTGCATCCTTGCTTTAATGTAACGATTCCGGATGTTGTCAGGGTGTGCGTCTTGATTTCACTTTCGCATATTGTACGTAAAGTGCAAGTTGCACAGCACACCGCCAGCCAGGTATTAGACGCATGCAGTTCGTACCATACGTCATTGCATGACGTCTTTCTGACGCCACAAGGTGAGCTTGAATGGTGGCTCAACAAATTTGCTTCACACACACATTACTATCATGTAAGTTAAATACAGGTAGATTTTTGTGGCAGATGAAGTTGTCAAACTTCAGTTGTAAACAAAGCTTCATGTCTTCGTGATTCAGCGAGAAGTTTACGGCAACGTACTTCGAACTTATCTTAATGGTAACTGTTCCTGATTTTACTCTGACGGGGAGTGGTATTGCGCGATAGAGAAGAAAGTCCTCATCCGAACATAATGGTATGTGCACCTCAAATAGAAAATAATTGTTAGTTATGCGAGCCTTCACATATAGGAGTTTATAAATGTCCTTAATATCGTCACTAATCTTCTCGATAGGCAAGGTTAATGTTTTTGGTATTTTTCCTGCTATTATATTTAACTGTTCGATCAAACTGCTCGGGCTAAGTAAATGAACGTCCATGTGTCCTTTGTAGATGTCGGTCAAACTGTCAAAAAGCATTTCTTGCATTTTCTTTAGATTATTTATGAGCAAATATGTTGTTAATGACACCGAATTGAAATAGGATGTAGCCATCATGATTTCCATAGTAGATTCGATTTTAGTTAATTTCCAGTCAGTATGATTCACGAAATTGTCAATCATAGTAAATTGTCGGTTTATATTGTCCTCATTTTTCTTTAACGCCCTGTTTTCCAATGTTACAATAGATGTTTGATTTCTCATCAACTCCAGTAGATGCTGCTCGTTGTTTTGTATAATTTCAATGTCCTTTTGGTATTTAACAGCAAATTGTTGGTCTAAAATACCAAACAAGCTATTTGCAGCGTATCCAATCCCATTGATGAGTCCACGCTTTCTTCGGTTTGACAGGTGTTTATGTGGAGCTAGCATTATGTCGTTATAGTGTGTAAGCAGGTCCATCTCGTGAAGCAGTTGTCCTAATGTGGTCTTGCAGTACCTCGGGTCAGTGTTCTCACACAGATCGTTTAATCCATTGAGATAAACTTCAATCCTTTTAACGATGTTTCAGTAATCAGTTAAATTGTAATATAATAATAATGTCCACTCATTATGAATAGTTTGTATTTTTCCCAAGGTGTCGTAATAGATAGGGCGCTCGTGCTCGAGACTTGTAATGTGAGCGCTTGGTGTCATTTCACTGTCCGACGCGTATGTTCCGGTGAGTAATGTAAACATCATAATAATTAACGTTGTAAATAATGTAGAAATACATCTTTTGGTTGAGTTTTTGTTCGATTTCGATGGTTTTTTATCGTATGGATCATGAGAATCATCTTCCCTTCCTAGTGACATTTCAGGTCCCATCGGGAGTGGTGAAAGTTTTACATCAGGACGCTTAATGACACTATTTTGCGTTTTAATGGAGGTCACACGCACATAGCCGTCTGCACCGGGATAAAGCTCCTGTACGCGACCCATAGCCCATCTTCCCGGCGGCAAATTGTTTTCCTTTACCAATACAATATCACCTTCTTTGATGTTTTTTGTCGGTTTATTCCATTTACTTCGTATTTGCAACTGAGATAAATAATCGTTTGACTATCTTTTCCAAAATTGTTGCATCATATGTTCGGTTAGTTGCCATCGACGGCGTAAATCGATATTATTCACGTCAGAGTAATCAGACAACGGCAGGGATAGTATAGGACCACCGGTCAGGAAGTGCCCTGGAGTTAAGTAGTTGTGAAACTCGTCCGGATCTTCAGATAACGGACACAGCGGCCGGGAGTTAATGCAAGCCTCTATTTTTGTTAATAGCGTAGAGAATTATTCATACGTTAACTTCTGATCGCCAAGTACGCGCCGAAGATGGTGCTTCATAGATTTTACCGCCGACTCCCACAAGCCGCCTGCGCTAGGCCACGCAGGAGCATTAAAGTGCCATAATACCTCCATTTTACTAATCTCATTAAAAAATTCAGTTGATAACATTTTCTTAAAATCTTGATATTCTTTCATCATAACCTTTGAGGCACCGATGAAGTTTGTCCCGCAATCTGAGTAGACGTGTTTTGGTGTACCACGACGAGCACACATTCTTTGAAAAGCGGCGATGAAAGTTTCAGAACTGAGATCTGATACCAATTCGATATGTATGGCTTTTGTTGCCATGCATATGAAAATGGCAATGTACCCTTTCGAGGTCTTCACACCGCGTCCTTTGTTTAGCTTGACTTCTACGTGACCAGTGAAGTCAACTCCAGTGTGCGCAAATGGCCGAGATGGGGTAACCCTGTGTTGCGGTAAATCACCCATAATTTGATAATTTTCTGTTGGCTTAAAGCGGTGACATCGAACACAATGACGCAGTATTGCTTTGACTGCTCTGTTGCCGCCGATTATCCAGTATCGTTGTCTAATGTATGCTAACGTTAGACGAGCACCGCCATGAAGTGTTGTTATGTGCGCTTGCTCAATGAGTAAATGAGTAAAGCGACTTTTCCGGCTCGAAGGACCAGTTAATGTAAGAGCTAGTTAAGCACTTACACTATATTGCTTGTGTTAACAGTTGGTTGATAGGGTTTTGTTGCTTGTTTGAGTATACATGAAAACACTTCACCGTAATAGATAAAATAGTTTAATGTTACGTGTTCAAGTTATAGAAAATATATAAAATAGTGGCGAGTCTTTCACTAGTTGGCAGTAAACTGTGTACTGGCGTAATAATTAAAAGCAATTAGTACTATATAGCAAGTATGCAATTCGCGTTGCCGCGTATGTGGTGACTCGCTAATATATATGTACGGTGGTGAGACCGTACATTTGTCCTTTGGTGTTATGCCACGGATCCACGCGATTCTCGTCATCTTAGCAGTTGACGACGTCAAGGATACGTGTCAAGAAGAAAGCAGATTCGTTTCATTGGAAAATAAAATTAATGCCTACTATTTTAGGTCTATATTTGTTTAAAGACCTATCTTTATGAACGATATACAATGGTCATAATCATAATTATTTATTTGTCAAACATAGGTTCTTACATAAAAAGATCTTGGATACAAAATATAGGTAGGTACAGTGCGCTATGTTTTGCCAATGTTGACATACCTACATAGTGACATAAAAGTTATTAATTTGTTATACTTACCCAAAATTACAATGGTCGGTACGTAATTTTTTTATTTAAAATACGTTACGAGCCCAATTTCTTACTGGTTTTAAAAATATACAATCGTACTTACTGTAGGAAGTCGTTATCCACTGGATACATAGAGCAAGCGAACAAGAGATCTTGCCAAATTAATATACCGAGCTGGTCGCATTTTTCGTAGAAATAATCTGATTCATAGACACCTCCTCCCCATACGCGAAGCATAGCCATATGAGCATCGTGGGCCGCTAGTAGCAAGTTGTCCACTAAAACATACCCAATATTTTACATTACATAAGTAATAAACGTGGTCATGCAAGTGAAGTGAGGCATGGAATTAGGCGTTACTTAGCGTAAATGCATTGTAATAAAATTATTTTGAGGGCAGAGAAGAATCCGCCACGCACCCTCGGATTGCCATCCCAACTATTGCAATACAAAAAGGTTGACAATACTGAACTCTGGATAGGGAGTGGGACCCGGTCGTACTCCAACTTGCAGTGTTCCGCTTCGAACACAAAATATACGTCGACACGTATTTCGCCTCAGCGCGAGGCTTCTTCAAGACCGATTGGCAATTTTATTTTTAATGCATGTGTGTATGGGTCTAGCACATTAATTTGTATGAGTTGATAATCTCGAAAATATATAGATTTTACCTTCATCAGTAATGTTTACGCTACACGTTGCCGCTTCGTAATGGGTTCGTAATGCCTCTTGCACCCATTGCCTGACTGGGGAATCTAACATGCAAATGTGCTATCAATTTATAACCGACGAGGTAGTCAACTGAACATTGAAACGTTACAAACAACTAACACGTATGTAGCAATAAACATATTTTCTTGGTTTATGTAGACGTAATTTCTCTTAATCTTCTTGTACCTACACCGATGAAAATACACTGATACTGATCAAATTAATCCTCAATCATCTAGACCTCATGGATATATAAAACCGACCAACAGAGGTCGATGGTGTAATATCCTGATGTTCACACCATTATGTTAAAAATAAAACGAATAAATAGAAGTAACACTTCTGACACCGAGAAGAGGGGGCTGATATTATATTCATATTACGTACCAACATGTTTTTGTGTTTCCCCCAATTCCGGCAGAATATTTGCCGGGATCCAGTTCGAGCCCTTCATAAAGATAGGGTAACCGTTGACCTTGAAGTAGAAAGCAAGACCGGTACCAGCGTCAGTGGTATTCCCTGGAAAGTTTATTTATTTATTTTCTTTAAGGATCTCCAACAAAGGCTGTACACATCTTATTCACAAAAGAAAAACAATTCAAGACGTTTTTGGTCTGTGTACTCCTTCAATTACAGGAGGCCACATCATGCGTTAAATACAGCGTCTAAATGTGAAAGTATATTATAAAAATGCCTAATTTAAAAAATAATATGATAAACATACAAGTACATGCATCAAAAAAGGATAAAATAAAGTTACAATTATAATTTTAGGTTTAAAAATAAATCAAATTTAAATAGATACATACTCACATGCGAAACAATATTTAAAAAAGAGAATAACAAAAACAAAACCACAGGCTATTAAAAGCACAAAACATTTAAGACTCAAATATTAACATAGCATGTCTTCTATACATGCGTAAGGTATCGCTAATGTCTGCTACTAGTTTGATAAAATATATAAGAAATGTTGTCAGTCAGTCTGTGCAAAACCCGTTATACGCGGCACTAAATGCTAGCTCATTGAATACCACATCTATACTGATCGTATTATTGTGGGGTTAGCATTTACAAACATGCAGACACAAATGGTGTATTTACGATTTTATTCAATGTACCTACCTACATATTTTTATTGTTAAATGTCTGCACCAGAAAGATTGCCTGTATCGCCGGGGACTTTACCAGTATTCAAATAATACACACATATATACAAAGACAGCCTAGGAATAGCTATTATTTATTGACACAAATTTTTGACCCCAGCAAGGCTCGAACCCACAACACTCGGCGCAAGGCCAACGACGAGGCGACCACCTAAATCACTACGCTATCCGTCGAGTCGTATTGATTTCAATAGCACGTTAAACAATGAAGATATTTTTGATCATAGGTTGATACATAGTACATTGACTTTTTAGATTTATGTCGATACGTACTTGTAGTCTATGACGTAACAAAATACTATTAGTTACTTTGGGTCATAGTTGCATATGCACAGTTGATGCAAATCCTTAAGCAAAATACAATAACGGCCATAACTTTCTATAAGCCCAAAAGCCTGACTTGCTTAACTAAATACCTTAGATATTATTTTCAGTCTAGCAGTGTGGTTGGATGACCGTACAAATCCAGCTGGCCTATTCTGAAAGCATAGCCAATCCACTGAATAGAACTTACCTAGCATCGTTGAAGCATCTTCTTCAACCATCTCCAACATTCTGAAGCCGATCTTCACATGTTTATGAGAAACTTCTTCCTTATTATCTTCCGTAGTCAACTGCACTTTCAAATCGTACAAAGGCTGCTCGCCATAACCGTTAGGCCACCAAAGTCTTACCATGTTCTGGAACAAAATGGTACGGATGACTTGAAATCGTTATCGTCATTATCTATATATATGAAAATGAATCCCTGTTTCCCTTGGTCACGCGATAACTTGATAATATCGATATCATTCATCTATTTTTTTAAGTTTTCTAATACATTGTTGGAGGTTCTTATGGAAAGAAAAGTTAAGAAAATTGCGCAGAGAAATTGGATAATAGCAGAAAACTTAATGACCATTTTAACCTCGCGGGTTTGACAGTTCGTCTAAGACAAGACAACGTCTATCAAGTCAGCTAGTAAAGGCCCCTGGCCAGAATCGACACGCAAACAGAAGCGCAATCTTATACCACGGGATCAACAGGGCAATAAAAAACTGCGTACTTATATATGCTATTGTACACTATACCCAAAATATTAAACTAAAGCACTCATATTCGTCAACTGTAATTGTTTTTGATCCCACGCTATTGAGGGCGAACGCATAACTATCTCACAGTTCCAGATTCTGAGTTACTAGTGGGAATTTCTTCGCAGAAAATCCCAATAAAACTACCCTATCTGGGAATCGGGACTGATATACAGCAGTTGCATTAACTACCGTGCGCCAACGAAGATGCACCAGTCAGCTTCATATATAGAATATAGATAGCATGGATGACGTAGAGTTTAAGTGTTTTTACTACGCGTCTACCAGTCGTTGAGTGTTTTGGGTTCGATCGCGCCGCGAAACAAAAAATTTTATGTTACACAAATATTTGTAGCGTGTGTGAATATTTTTCGTAACCATTGCTGGAGTATTTATTTAAAAAAGTACCCTGTTTTATCGGCATTATTCCTAGCGAGGGAATAGTCTCTTTAACAAGATTAATAGTCGAACTCACCTCACTAACAGTAAGCTCTATGTCTACTTCAGTTGTTCCGTCACTCGTGGTGGTTGTATTGAAAGGCAGCCATCTCTTCAATACCTGGCCACCTTCAAGTTTCAACGAAGCAGTCAAAATTCCCTTAACTTCTGTCACTTGTAGGCCAGACTCTATATGTGCTCTTACTATTAAAATCCACTTAGGTCCAGACTTCTCTGTATGTGTAGTCAAGGACCTTAAAATCGCTCCGTTGTACATTTCTACATAAACTGGTTTCCTGCAACGTGCAATACATATAGATCATTCAACAAATAGGCAATCTACTTGGTTTGCTAAAAATAACGGGGCAATCCAATTGATGTTAGAGCAGCACGCTAGTTTAGGTAAATTACTGCACACAATCTAGCGAGGACAGAATTGAGTCCCCTCTACCACCACTGTGATTGCAAGCATGTAGCTGTGTTTTGCCGGAACAGTTAACCCGATACAATAGTAGGTGATGACCTCTCGCTGCCAGCCGTGATGGATGGATGTGAAGTGGGTCAGGGTCGCATTTTTCTACATCTCGCAGAAAGAGAGGCGAAGTAGAGCCAATGCGTAAAATAATTTTAGGAATCCGATCGTCGATGGACCAACCACCGCAAGCCCACCTGATACCACTGCCAGGAAGACCGTTAATTAGAGAGTGGTATTTTAATCTTCCACCCGCAAGGAAACCTGTGAGATGTGGTCACGGCTTAAGTTCTGCCTGCCAGAGCGTCTTATATACATC
Organism: Catocala sponsa; assembly: GCA_963564715.1. Lineage (NCBI taxonomy): Eukaryota > Metazoa > Arthropoda > Insecta > Lepidoptera > Erebidae > Catocala > Catocala sponsa. The sequence continues at coordinate 7,889,237 of OY751345.1, read as the reverse complement.
TTTAGATATATACTACTTATACTAGTTCATTAAAAACATACTTACTTACTTACTTCGCTGGCTCAGCGATCCAAAGTGAATCTTGGCCTCCGACATTAAAGTGCGCCATTCTTTCCTATTTTGTGCCAAGTCAGACCAATCGAGCACATTCATCTCTTTCAGGTCTTTAGCTATTTCGTCTTTTCAGCGGTACCTTGGACGACCCACCGGACGACGCTCGGTGGGACGCCCATTAAAAACATAACTAATGTTTATACAATAATGTAATAATCACATCTTTAACTTACCAGATACCCACGGAAGGAAAAGCGGGTCCCCAGTCCCAGCTAAAGGAGGCTTGCATCTTCCGGAGCTGGTTAGCATGACACTCTCCTTTATAATTTGACGGCACGCAGTCGGGTGCCGTGAAGTGCTTCTCTGATCGATATAAGGCTGCTTCCACCGGAGATATGAATGTAACTTTTAACTCGTTATCGCCAGGCTGCAATATAAGGTTTGTTTATAGTATACCTTTCGTGTTGTAAAATAAATATAATTCGTAACGGGTTTAACACAATCATGCATTTTTAAATATTTGAAATACTTGACGTTTAGCATGCGTTACCGGAGTACCATAAGCGTAGTGTGTGATGGTACATGGACAAATAAAATACGCGACATATGAGGGTGGATGAAGATTCTTCTGCCTCAGAAACGGAGCGATGACATCGCCGAACTTTGTGACCAAGGCCGATGTAATCTGGTCGAAACGCCAAACATCAAAAACGTAAACAATATAAATGATTGTGTTAATTTAACACCTATCACGAATCATATATAAACTAGATTTTGCCCGCGGCTTCGCTCGCATAAATGTAGGTTATGTAAATTTTTTATCCCTCGGGTATACATTTTTAGGCTAACCAAATTTGCTCTAAAATAATGCATTATTTGCGAAGGTATTATTATAAACATGATATTAATCCTTATCCAAATAAATACGTTATTCATCACAAGTATTTAATTTAAAACAAAATTGCCCTTTACATCATTCGATTTTAATGACTATCTTAGGAGATATCGCAGTTTTAAAATAACATTGCAGCAAAATAATTAATTAATTACCCATTCCAGACATAGTACAAACGATGTTTCTCCTGGTTTATTCTGCGTGATTACTACTGGTTCGATTTGAAAAATTATTTTAGTGTTGGATAGCCTATTTATCGAGGAAGGCTATAGGCTATATAACATCACGCTACGACCCACGGGGGCGTCGCAGTAACGATAAACGCGGGTGAAACCGCGGGAACATCTAGTATCATATAAATTGTGTCAAATGTGAAATGACGTTATAAGTTAACAGTAAAAGTTTTAATGTAAAAGTTATTTTTTTTTCTTTTTAGCGCATTTAAATCAAAACCTTGTTTTTAAAAAGGTTTTTTTACATTTAATTTTTAAGTTCAATCCTCACAAACAATAAAAAAAATCAAATCTTTCCCTTTATAATATTAGTATGATGAATGCGTAGTGTCAATAACTGCGATTATAACCACAGCACGTCCAAACACCTTTTTATACGGTTCGACATACAATTTTTTTGTTCTGAGATGTATAAAAAAATCTTATCATCATATTTGAGCTCTATTTATCTGTTCATATGTATATCAGAATATCCACAATACCTGTATCTCATGTTTGATATCATAAATGTATCGCACGAACATATTCTTGCTCGTACCGATGGGATTGTCGTTGAGTTCCACGAACGCTATTGTGTCCAGTCCTTCGAATACCACTTGTATTACGCGTGCGATGAGCTCGTCGTTCGACACTGGAAACATACATATTTAGATTACATATTCTGCCAATTAATTTGTGACTAAAAATCTAAATCAAAATGTAAAGAACTAGCTAGAAGTAGCTCGGGCACAGAACACTTGCTAAACTGACTGCCTCGCTAGCTCAGGAATATCTAGTGGACAAGCAACTATTGTATCTCGGGTTTGATTACTGGGTCGGAAATCATGTATTTAGGCTTTTTCTCATGAAATTCTCAGTAGCTCGGATTCTGAAACACGTCAAAGGGCTCATTTATTTATTTCTTTATTTATTTTGGAAAAACAAACAGATACATACAATTCTTAAATTAAATAATTTACAAAAAGTGATAGTGGTAAGTAGGTATGTATTATCCACATGTTAGTAAAATATTTGTTTTGAACTTAATTGCATGCGAGCAGAACTTTAACAGTGAAAATATTGTAAGTCAAATATAGTACATATAACTAATAGAAAGTACAAAAAATCATACAAATTACAAAAAATCCTCTATTACATGGCCTGAAAACTATAGATGGCAGCATGTAGGTGTTTAAGACACCTCTGCCTTCATCTTCGGCGACATGGGCGTGACACTATATATGTATGTATGATAGCTAGATGTCAGCGATAAGAAATTTTATTTTGGGTAGGTATCCTAAAATCAAATTGAGACCGTAGATTTTGTATTATGTTGTATCAAGCAGCGATAGTGGGAAATCGATTGCCACGCAGCCGCAGAGGTCTCGAGTTCGATCCCAAGGCAGGCATCTCTGACTTTTCGAAGTTGTGTGCGTATTAAACAGTTAATTATAGCATGCTTTAACGGAAGTCAAAACATAGTGAGGAAAACTGCATGTCTAAGAGTTCTACATAATGTTCTCGAAGATATGTGTTGTCTGCCAACCCGCGGTGGGCCAGCGTGGTGAACTAATCTAACCCTTCTCACACGGAGAATAGGCCCGTGCCCAGCAGTGGGACAGTTTAATACAGGGCTGATATTATATAATATTGTATAAATACTTTTAAAACATAAAAGATCGTACGAGTGTAGAATGTTGTTAACCTTTGAACTTGGCAGTATATGTCCATGTGTCGTAGGCGACCCACCGCGTGAGCACATCATTGAAGCCGGACAGGATGTCGCCAATAACACCGGCGCTCTGCAGATCTGAGTACACGCCGCCCGGCACCGACGCGTTACCTGTTATTGCTAGAGGTACAAACAGATTTAATACCAATTTAACCAATATTTTTTAAGTTAAATAAGTTACTTTCATATGTAGTAATGGACCTCAAAATCTGGTGCCCAGATAATAATAATAATAATCATTTATTTAACTTAAATTGGTACAAATGGATACAGAGCTTATGTTACATCGTAAAGGTAAATTATAAGAGGTGCCTGTACTAGGGTAAACTTGTGCCGCAGGCATTAGGGGCACATACTGTATAATAAAGATATAAATTCTAAAACAATACTTATAAAACATTATTATTTGTATACAAAACTTATGAATTACATTATAAACTAAGTGATTACTATGAGAACTTAAAGACCTATTTTACTGCGTAACACTTATTGAAAAACAGTCATCAAATTTTCAGTTTGATCCTAGTTCAAGGTTTGTAAATATTGTTGAACTAATTGTTTAGTGTTAGCATAATTTTTATCATAAATCGCAGTTATTTTGTTTATATTATTATAAAGAAATGGACCTAAAAATGCGAAACACCTATTGGTAAAAATATACTTAGATTGAGACTGAGTAGTACAAACGATATCTTTCCGTCGCTTAGTGTTAGTAAGTTCCGGGTTATAATCGAGAGTAGTATGTTGTTTTAGTACAGTGTGCATTATAAAAAGCTACCGGACTGTTAGTACTTTAGAATATTGATACAAAAGGCATGTGGGATAGCGAAAAGCTCGATGTATAGCTACTTTTAGGAGTGCTCTTTGTGCTCTTTCAATTGGAAGAATAACAGATTTTGGGATGCCTCCCCATGAGGTAATACAGTATTGAATAATGGATTGGCACAGTGCCTTGTAGATCTGTGTAATAAGATTATTGTCTGCGATATAATGCAGTTTTCTAAAACGAATATTAATTGCCGTAGTTTGCTTGACAAAGCGGCTATGTGTTGTTTAAATGAAAGAGTGTGATCTATTATAACCCCCAGATATTTAATGTTAGTTGTACTTACTATGAATTGCAGAACATGTGCAATCATCATTCATGATGTTACTAGGGACCCGCCCCGCCTTCGCACGGATAGTACAAAACCTTAACAAATTAATTATACAGCTAAACCTCTCTCATTAATCACTCTGTCTATTGATGAAAACCGCATGAAAATCCGTTCATTAGATTTTAAGTTTATCGCGAACAAATAGACAGACGCGACGGGGGACTTTGTTTTATAATATTTAGTGAAAGAGACAGTTTTCATTTGAACCATAAATATATTGCAAGGGGTTTTGTTGAACCGGTTTTCTATTGACAATAATAAATAACGTCCCAAGAGGAACATCTTTGAGTGTTTACTTGCGTGCGCCAATATCTTCTTATTTTCTGTATATGTAGGTATAGTATCATTGGAGCCAAGGAATTTATTAAATAGTTTATTTATATATTTTTTGCCATGTCTTTATCATGTGCACACTCATCATAGACATATGCAATATTAAAACTTCATGTTTTTAATATGTAGAGCAGTTATAAAATTCCTACTTTATAATAACGTAATAAAAATAATTAAACGCGTGACTGATGAATAATAATAATATGCTAAAATTTTAATTTAAGCAAAAAAAGCAAGCCTTGGATACCTTCTTTAATAAGTAAGTACAGGTACCTACGGCTAATTAAAAATTATCAAATTATATAATTGCTCAAACATTATTACCTAATTCGGAAACGATTAATGAGCATTAAACTTACACGTATATTTTGTAATAAAATAGTCTCTACTTAGTTTATAATTAATTTTATTATACGCTACGTAATACATCAGTGTTGTTACGTGATTTACTCGTTATAATTATATAAACTTTCTACATTATATCGTAAATAATTGTTATTATAAGTGATTATTAATAAATCATTTTTTCTTTCATTCTTTTTCTTATCTTACCGGTACTGTCTTTCTGTATCAGTATCTATATGGGTCACTGTCCTTTACATATAATTTAAACAACTGTGTACGAAGCTACTATCTAGGTACATAGCTATACCTACTTAATAAACAAAAATCAAAGTAAAACTTACATTAATTTCTGTAAAAGCATACATAAGATTCTCACTATATAATAGGTCACAGTCCTCTAATGTCTCATATATTTGCTTATACCTACAATGCGAATCACTTCTGCCTAAACCAATACTGTTGTGTACTTATGTAGTACATAGGGACCCTGTAAACTCTTGCTCTAATCGTCGAGTGTATACAATCCGCTTAAAGTAATAGCCAAGAATCAAGTATATAATGTAACTTACATCCATTTCCATTGACGAACGTCCACAAAACATCATTGCTTGAGGATAATTGAATGTTTTTAGCGTTAATAATTGATATCGCGGCGCACAACAAAACGAGCGCCTTCATCGTTCACATCAAAAATGGTACTGTTTCACTTAGTATCGACAAGAATCGACAATATTAAGATTAATGTTTTATTCGGGACGCTAATCACTATCAAGCACTTGTCACTGACTCCATCGTAATGATGTGCATCGTTTGTTTGTTTGTCGATAAGAAAATTATAACTAAATGAGCAGCCGTTTACCGCTACGGTCCTCGCGCTCATTACACTTCATTTCTCGTATTTGTAACCATGTTTACAACTTTGATATGGTGGCGTAACAAAATACGTATATTATTTTCGCCGACTGTTGATTGGTAGATAGCCACATACTTGGAAATATTTAATCAACTTCAATACGTAGCTTAGGTCAGAAATAATGACTTGATAATAATGAAAATTATTAAGAGCGTGCAAGCGTGCACCAAGCACATTGTACATATGACGGTGTTATGTTGTCACAGTCACGTGCAATTATAACGGGAGTTCTCATAAAAGTAACATTATATGTTATGTTTATGCGGAGTTCCGTTAACAAATATAGTTTCATTAACTATAAAAAAACATTATGTTTATTATAGTCAAAGAAAATATGACTTACCTATTTGGTAACATTTGGTGGCGAATTGACTCTTTAAATACTAAAGTGGGCACATTAGATAAAATAATTTTTTGAACGGCGATGGGTTCGATATAGGCCTGGACCGATATCGTAACTGATATTTGTATCTACTGAGTCTTATTGTCGTCTGTGTATAATATCTTAATGTTTAAGAATAGCTCGCAGCACAGGTGCTGTAGCTACTTATACAAATGATTACTAACATAAACAATTTTGTACTGAATAGCATCAGAGTTGCTTGATTCGAATTGCCGCAGTGATGTCACATCACTAACAATGCAGCGATTATCTTCAATGAGAACATACGATCATACAGATCGTTGTTGTGCCAATCGATTATCTCAAGTTTCATAAGTCTGCTTGTGTTTTCATTTTAGCACTTACATATTTGCGTAGGTACACATATACTTTTGTGTTGTTATGCATACGGTTGTTATCAATTTAAAAGTACCTATAGATATTTCTAGAAATATATGAAAGTGCACGGATGGCGTAGTGGTTTATGTGGTCACTTCGCCACTGCCACCGCGCGCAGCGTTGTGGGTTTGAATCCCACACGGGACAAAACTCTGTGTGATCCACAAATGATTGTTCCGAGTCTGGGTGTTCTTTGTGTCCGTTGTTTGAATGTTTGTAAAGACCCCCGTGACACATGAATTATTCTTAGTGCGGGAGTTGTCGTTTCAAAACAAAGAAAAATTTACCTCTACAGGAGGCAACAGATACCTAGTATGACGAAGTAAGTCGGCGCTTTGTTTAACGATAGCATAAGCAAATCTGTCTAATATGACGTCTTCAAATGTAAATATCTCTAATAATAACGCTCTAATCATAACGCCCCTAAATATCTCATCACAGCATATTACGGCTTTCTTTGATACACTTCATACACTGAACATGTCGCAGTATAACGGTGAGCGTAATTCTAATGGCAGATTGCTTGACCTTGTATTTTGTAATGATTCTATATCTGTGTCGGAAAGTAGGGAGCCATTAGCACTGCCCATTGATTCGCACCACAAACCATTACTCATTCAAACTAAATTAGTTGAAATTGATAAACTCATAGACAATCCTACAAAACGTTACATATTTTCAAAAGGTGATTATACCACTATTAAAGCGGAACTTGATTTGATAAACTGGTCTCAATTATTACTGACAGTGAGTTTAGAGGATGCGGTTACAACATTTTATAATGTATTGTATGAACTGAGGGATAAATACATACCAGTAAAAAAATTTAAAAATCTTCCTACCCTCCATTGTACACCCCTGCATATAAATATCATAAGAAGTATAAACGATACAAAAACTTATCAGATTATAATTCATTCTCCTTACTTCGCAGCAGATCTATTGAATTACAAAAAAAGATGCTACGAAAAGTATATTTAAAATATTGAAGCTTCTATTGTTATGAACCCTAAATCATTTTGGACGTACGTGAAAAGTAAGCGCATTGTGGGCGCTTTTCCTAACGTAATGCGTTATGGTGAGACATATGCGGACACAGGGGGGGATATTAGCGAGCTATTTGCTAGGTATTTCAGGTCCACATTTCTGGTACCTGATCCATCGGCAAGTAGTGAAAGCACCTCGAGTGAGCAGCACAGCGGGACAGCAGTGTCCGTCGGCACAGTTGACATAAATAGATCACGCATATTGAAGCTGCTCAAATCATTAGACCCCACCAAATCGGGAGGACCTGATCTAATACCGCCAAACTTTATCGTCAATTGTGCTGACGGTCTTGTTGAACCTCTTTGTATTTTGTTGAAACGTTCTTTGGTGGAAGGCTTAGTGCCAGGTATTTGGAAATCTACATTAATTACCCCAGTTTTCAAAAAAGGTAATAAAGCTGATATTGGAAATTTCCGTCCTATATCAAAAATATGCCCTTTTTCAAAAATTTTGGAACGCGTCGTCTACACTGATGTTTACACAGCTTTCAAGGCTGATCTCGGTGAGGAGCAGCATGGATTTGTTAGGAATCGCTCAACGACGTCTAACCTACTTCTGTCACATGAATTTATAAGTAACGGAATGGTACGAGGGCAGGTCGACGTAATCTATACGGATTACTGTAAATGTTTTGACCGAATAGACCATCGCGTGCTTCTGGAGAAGCTATCGCTTGCCGGAATACACGGAGACCTGTACCGATGGTTATCCTCTTATATAGAGAACCGAACACAGGCTGTTGCTCTTCAGGGTTATGTCTCAGGTTGGAGTCCTGTCCCATCTGGAGTCCCTCAAGGCTCAATTCTCGGGCCCTTGTTGTTTACGTTGTCTATTCTCGACATCAAAGAGTGCTTCCGTCATTCGTACATCCTACTCTACGCTGACGATATGAAAATACAGAAAGTCGTACAGGATGCGTCTGACGCAAGTAAATTACAAGATGACTTATATAGGTTTGAGGTATACTGCAACCGAAACAGGCTCCAACTTAATGTTAATAAATGCTTTCATGTAACATTTTCACGGCGAACATCTTTTATAAATAATAGCTACACATTAAACAATGTAGTAATCAATAAAGCTAACAGCATTAGAGATCTGGGAATCATACAGGACAGTAAGCTATTATTTGATCAACATATAGATAGTATCGTGAAAAAAGCATCAAAAGCACTAGGATTTATACTGCGTAACACATCTTGCTTCCGCACTTTGAAACCAGTCAAAGTACTGTACTGTTCTTTCGTACGCAGCCACTTAGAATACGCGTCCCAGGTTTGGAACCCTCGGTACGAAATTTATAAATCTCGCATTGAGGGCATCCAAAAAAAGTTTCTACGATACCTTGACTACAAGGCACAGCAGTGTTCAGTTGATTACGAGCAAAGATGTAAAAGGTTTCACTTCCTACCTTTGGAAATTAGGCGACGTATTGGGGATATTAGTTTCCTGTTAAAAATTGCTAATGGTCAAATTGACTGTCCTGATTTACTAGCTAATATCTCAGTTCGCACGAATTTGATAAGCTTCTGTCAACGGCCAATATTGAATGTTCCGTTTAGTTCAACAAACTATAGGGGTAATGCCTTCTCCAGGAGAAGTGCTGTAAGTTTCAATACGCTTGCACGGGACCTGAATATCAATCTGTTTTGCACTAGTGTTGCCACCATGAGGCGGCAATTGGCCAATTCATACTTTGTTAATGTGAGCACTAATACCGAATCAGCACAGGATTGACTGAATGAAAATACTTTTTTTGTTATATTTAAAAAGAGTACAAAAATCGTCATTCTTTTTTTTGTATACATGTGAGGGCTTTTAATTGGCAAACTGAAAATATTATAACTGTTATATTTCATAGTTTTAATTAGTCCGTAAGCCTTTTGTAAAACTAAATAAATAAAATAAATAAATAAATAAATTGAATTTTTCTGTATATTAAATACTGCTGGCCACTGCGTGAAACCTACGAAATGCGGATATTCACGCCACTTTTAGCGTGAAACGTAAACATACGGGGTTGAATAGGTAGGTACTAAAGTCTGAAACATCACAATTTACAAAACACAACATTTTCTATTCTTTTTTTTTTATAAAATAGGTAACTCTTGCACTAGGAATAATTCCTGTGTCACGGGGCCTTTACAAACATTCAAACGGACGCAAAGAACACCCAGATTCGGAACAACATTTGGGGATCACACAAAGTTTTGTCCCGTGTGGGGATCAAACCCACAACACTCGGCGCAGAGGCAGTGGCGAGGGGACCACTTAAACCACTACGTAACACTTCGCTGCGTATAGTGTTTTGGGTTTTAATCCCCGTTAGCGACAAACTATTTATTGCCTGATTCAAAAAGTTGTTTCGATTAAGTGATATTAGTGCCGGCGTTGTACTTAACCGTATGTGAGCACGGTTGTAATCCCGGTTGAGACAATAAAATGTTTTGAGCTTACTGTCAAGTAATTCTCATCTATTACTGGAAAAAGCGTAGGGTTATAGGCAATTGGTAGTGTTTATTTTCAGTACCTTGGCAAGCTCGTAAATTCGTTATTCCTGAACCTGAACTATCGGATTATGAAAGTGAGAGAATGTCATAGAGAGCGCGCTAGTGTTTGCGGTTACCCATGCTCACTTTAATATGTTAAAGTGCAGGCCTCGCCCACAACACTTGGCGTAATGGTAGTGACCACTACGCCAAGTGTTGTGGGTTCAATCTCCACACGGGGTAAAAATTTGTCCAGAGTGTAAATGTTCTTTGTGTCTAAATGATTGTAAAGTCCCTTGCGACATAGGACTTCATGTTAATGCGGTAGCGTGAAGCGTTTGAGCTGGCCTCGCGCTGGCAGCCCAACGACCCCTTATTTAACAGTCCGGTAATACACGTGCTATCGTGTAATAGCTACCATAGTCTATAGACGATTAGCACCAAAAGGTTTGTATGCTTGTCATTTAGTAGCATAAGACTTTTCTTATGGCCCTGAAGATCTAGGCAGAGTCTTTCTGTTTGGAGACCTTCAGGGCCAGTTCAATGCTATATAGATGTAGACTACATGTACCAAATCGGATCTTTAAGAACTCACATACTAATTTAAATTTTAAGGAGCCCAAATGTGTCTGGTATTTAAAACACTCGAGATAAAGAATGTAAATCCTTTTATTGTATATATATAATAAAGCATTTTAGCATATACATATATATATATATAATAAATGTATTTACGTATAATGTGTACCCATCTGTAACTTTTTGAATAAATAAGTATTATTATTATTCTCTTTATTACTTATTTTCTCTAATAATTACATTTTTAAATATAAATATAAAAATTATATATATTTAAAAATATAAAAACTGAAATGACCCACCGATATCGGGTGTAGGGACCAAGCTATCGGTGGTTAGGGCTCCAGAGAAAAGAACCTCCGCACTATGCGCGCCGTGTCGAGCAATACTGCCTTCTGAATCGAGGACTTGACCCAGCTATTCAACGCGAGCCTCTTAAGATGGTGGTCGAGGGTCTTGGCAATTAACCCGTTTACCGAAACGACTATCGGTACAATGATCGCCGAGCCTACATCCCACATGTCGAAAACCTCGCGAGCCAAGTCCAGATATTTAATTTGTTTATCTTTTTCAGCTTTCACGAGGTTCTCGTCATGAGGGATGGTGACATCGATGATCATTGCAAGGCGCTCTAATCGATCTATCACCACAATATCTGGCTTGTTAGCCACAACGGTTCTATCAGTGATGATAGATCGATCCCAGTACATAGTGACACGACCATTCTCGAGAACTGGATCGGGCACATACCTGTAGTACGGTATCTCTGAATCCACAAGATTGTACTTTAAGGCAAGTTGCTGATGGATTATCCTGGCCACTTGGTTGTGTCTGTGCAAATATTCGCCGTTGGCAAGACGCGAACACCCAGAGACAATATGCCTGAGAGATTCACCGGGCTGGTGACACGCCCGACATATGTCGACCGTCCCATCCTTCAGGATATGCCGCCGGTAGTTATTCGTCATAACAACTTCGTCCATTATTGCAAAGACAAAACCTTCTGTTTCGGCAAAAATATCGCCGAAACGTAGCCAGGCCACAGAAGATATTAAATCAACATCGGGCCCGTGTAAGGCCCGATAGAAGCGTCCATGCAGCTCTTTACCTTTCCATACATCCCTGCGGTCATCAGTACTGAGTACCACAGGTTTGCGCCAGTTCTCCTTAGCCAGAGCCAGCGGGCAATATATAGACTTTTAAAAATAATAATTTTACTTCAAAATTTTAAAACATAACATGTTTTTAACTATTCAGTAATTAACATTTTAACATCAAACGTATTTGCCTTTGACATATAAGAAACAATTATTAAAAAAACAGGTTTGAGCGCCATTGCCCCTGACTTTGGGTAATGCCGCTCAGGCTAAGGGTTAATGACGGTAAATATTTTTTTTGGGAAAAGTATCTAGTAAGATTCATTTTCTTTACACTACTAAGCGTGCGATCAACCTTCAATAATTAAAGTAAAGTCTACAATCACAAATTAGCATCAAGTATACCCATTTGTACGTGACGTAAGCTGTTAGGCTGGCTTAGAAGATGGTGCAATAGTTGGTGTCATTGCTATAGCAGCAAAAGATACAAATGCCACATCAGATTCGGCGCATACTTATTTGATGGACCTGCCAAAGGAGACGTATGTTCTGAAATTACGGTCGTAGGTACTACAAGACTGCGTATATCCAAGATGCTGGACATTTTGGTCTTCATTTTGAGCGATTTGTTCAGATTCTTTTGCCATAAGTGATGCTGCCAGAAAGTCTTGATCAGTAAAAACATTTAGGTTTAGAAGACTCTATTGATTCACCATGGATCACGTAGCAGCCACGTTCTTTATACGTAGGTACTTGTAAATACCTTTTGAATGTCCTTTAGAAGAACATGCAATACAAGTAAGTGAGATAGGATTTAAAAACCTATGATAAAAACGTTGAGACATAGATAATCTAACAAACATAACACCTGATGCAAGAGATACGTAAGGCCCAAATGAGATTATTCTACGCCCGTTGTATTGCGTTGTATCCTAGTTGTCTAGTATGTAAGTAGGTACAAAAGAGCGCCTGTAGCTATATATTGAGCAATCAGGCTTTCTCTTGGCACTATGCCAATTATTGCAATCACTCACACACTTTAACGAGTCATCTAGTGCGTGTTGATATACAGTAGTAGAGCCTCGCTGATTTCAGCATGAATGGGCCGGCTCGATCGGGAAAGGACTACCCTCTCACAGAATATCGACGTGAAATACCAGTATTCCTACTGTTGTGTTTCGTTCGGTGAGTGAGAGTGCCGGAGGCCCAATCTCTCTTTCCCCCTTCCCATTTCTTCTCCTTCCCACTTCCTTTTATTCCTAAAGGGTCGGCAACGCGCAAGTGATGCCTCTGGTGTTGCAGGCGTCCATAGGCTACGGTGACCACTTACCATCAGGCGGGCCGTATGCTTGTTTGCTAACAAAATAGTATAAAAAAAATCCATAGCATAGAAATGTTAAGGTAAATATAGTGCCCTTTGCTTCTAACTTCTTCTTTTCTTTGGAAATATAGCGAATAGGTTTGCACTGTTACTGACAGATAGTTTCATTTACTAGATCTAGCCTGAGGCTTCACACGCAAAAATGAAGGTTAGGTTAGAAACAGTACCTACTTTTTTCTGGATGAAAAGTATCCTATATCGTTTTCTGTTCATTTGACAACATGTACCTATGCGAAATTGCATGATATTCGATTGAGTAGTTTTAAGGCGTGAAAGCGTAACAAACTAACTCACATTCGCATTTATACTTAATATTAGTTAGGATTAGGATTTCGCGATAGATATTCGTATTAGGTAGATCACACTTATATGTCTTAAGAGGTATTTTACTTATTAAAATTATTCTTTCTAAAAAGACTGCATGTGTACCTACCTATAGTCTTCAATTTAAAAAGTATTTTGTCTTTCTGTCAGCTTTACTTCACGATTCAAAGAACAGGGCTTGTAGGGATAAAATAAATAATGTATTATAGCATAAATCTACACCTAGGCACTGCACAAAGATACGACTGTTTTATTATCTAAACCATAAATATAAATAAAATGAAAAATGTGACGTTATATGAAGAATTCCGACTTATTGAACGGAGTGAGGTCGCTATAAATAGAGCTTGGAAAGGTACCTTATGCCTATAATTTTTGTAAACAGTTTCGTTAAACAACATAGAATGTTAAAAAAAAAATTCAAAACGATGTAGAGCAGAATTTTCGAGTAGCAAACAGAAAACCTTTCAAAAAAGACTGCTGCATAAAAATGTATGCAAGAAACTCAACATAAACCTGACAATAGCCAAAAGGATATCTATATATACTTTTGGGTTATTTGGTCAAATAGTAGTTGCTTGCGCTGTTGAAACCTGAGGCTTGTCCGAAGCTAGTTAAACTAGAAAGCCAACCACAATAGACTTCGAGAGTACCAGATCAGGCTGTCAAATATGCATAATTATGTATATTATGTAATATGCCTAATTATACATATTATGTATGTATATTCGATATAATTTTATGTATATATGCCAATGTTCTAGGCACACTACCAGTCGACTGTGATGCGGAGGAAATCTATACCGCCTGTTAAGTTTTAGGTTTTCCTTTTCCTTATTCTAAATAATTGCAATATATTTATTCTGGAATTCACTTTCGTTATATCCAACTCGGCTGGGCAGCGTTCGGGATGCTACGAGAACGACATATCTTCGCGTCCAATATACCGCAGTGTCTCAAGACGAAAGTGTGCTGCCAGTGATGACTTACGGCTCAGAGAAGTGGCCACTCCTATGGGCCTTATCAAAAGGCTCAAGGTCACTCAGAGGGCCATGGAGAGAGCTATGTTTGGGATTTCTCTTCGAGATCGCATCAGAAATGAGGAGATCTGCAGGAAAACTAAATTTGCCGACATAGCTCTCAGGATAACCAAGCTGAAGTGGCAGTAGGCAGGGCACATAGCGCGCAGAACCGATGGCCATTGTGGCAGAAAGATTCTGAAGTGGCGGCAATGCACCTGAAGACGACTTGGTAAGGGTCGTGGGAAGCAGTTGGATGCGGGATCGGTTTGTGTGGAAAACCTTGGGGGAGGCCTATGTCCAGCAATGGACGTCTTTCGGATGATATGATGAAATCAAGTTTAATACTTACATATATTAAATGATGTATCCTATTGTATGTTTTAGGTGCACATCTTCTGCTCTTCTTCTTGGCGTTCGTGTTCGGTTCGTTCTGCACTTTCTGCTTCCACATGCTAATGTACTTGTTCGACGAGAAATGCGTGCTATTTCCGAAGCTGCTGTCCCTCACACCGCTACGACACAACGTCATCTATGAGTTTATCCCGTCTAGCAGAGAGTTATCAACCCGTAAGCGTAATTTTCTTAAAAGTGTAACATGTGTGTGTGTCATATCATAAGTTCTTATTATCTTAACCTGACAGTACTTGGGACGATGAAAACCGGCGCCGGCCGCAATTATGCCGCTGCGACTCAATAGATTAATGACATGACTAGACATGTCATTAATTACATACTTCATTTTACATACTTCAACTACAAATCAATACCCAAATGTTACCCGCGCAATTTGCAAAGGGTCAGTTGTGCTGTACGTATCTACGTGGTGCAACCAGGGTGAAATTGTGTGATACTTTCATATTCAAAGCGATATAATCTTTGCAGCATTCAACGGGCTTAGTACACCAAATAGGTATTCTTTATAATCTAATAGTTGATTATGCAGCGTTGTAATAGTTAAATGATAATAAATAACTCTGATCCTAACTCTGATATATTATCCTCCAGACCGAATTTCGGCCACGGCGGCCAGTCTTAACGGAGACTGGCCAACTACGCAGGAGATATTACGCAAATTGCGCAAACACAAGTGCACTCTCTGTTTCCTCACTCTCATGATCCGATGTGACGGTAATGCGACACGACCGGAGAGAGATCAGGCGCAGGACCACCGGCTTTATGTGCTTTCCGAGGCACGGGGATGTCTTACACTGCCAACTTCCTAACACAGGGCTGCTATTGAGATTTCTTAACTGAAAAACCCAATAAAATTAAAAGGATTAAGGAGAAACGATGACTATTAATATATCGGTAAAGATTAACTAGAATATTGTTTATTGTTTCTATACAAGGAGCAATTTGGGTTTCAATTTACTAGTATTCTTGTTAACCTCTCCAGATAAGCTAAAATGCTTGTGTTAGGAGTGAGCTCACGTGAGTAATGCAATGGGTGGGATTCGAACCCGCGACCTCTCGATCGCATGTCTAATGCCTTATCCATTGGGCTACCGCCGCTAAATACGCTTGATTAGCTATTTAATACGCCAGAGATGCGTACTTTGCGTTCGGAATCGAGACGTCTGCTTGGCAATCCAATGGTCTCCCACTAGGCTATCGCTGCTTGTCCAGAAACTATCCATCTTTCTAATAATCTCGTTTGCACCATAACAGATAGTATTTGTATTTGCTAACAGTTCCAGTAGACTTCCTGAGCACGCAGTGGGTTGAGAAAAGTACGTGCGCTTTACCCACATACGTGCCACTCGTGTCCGGCATCTTCGGTCTAGTGTGGACCACTATGTACCTCATGTGTTCCACAGGGAGCAGGACGCTAACTGGGTAAGCACCTTTATGTTTATACTTACCATCATTTATATATAACGTGATCGAACCCTTTTTGTAGTTATTTTCAATTAACATTATAGACCTGAATCTAAGTGGATTTAAATCGTTACAGAAGTGTGTCTACTGTGCTATCCATAAATACACACTAACCAATTAAGTACGTATGTAGCAAAAACTTGAAATCTAAACTCACAAATTGAACATTGATGTTCATAGGTATTAAGTATTAACTTTAGGTGATATCAAACCGTTGGAAAGGCTGGAACGAACTATTCAACTGAGACGGTGAAAAAAAATAATTAAACTGTGCATTTAGTATAAGCGAACCTTCCACCTTAAGTGCCTAATTTTAGCTTTAATAAACGAATTTTGATTCATATGCTTAAACGAACTGTGATGAAATAGAATAAATACTTATTCTTGTAGATACCTACAAGGTTAGGTGTTTATTCCATTTCATCACAGTTCAAACAGATCACAAAATAAACATAAAGTACTACATAGAAAATCGAAGTTGACTTTAGTCTACTAGTATTGATATAATTATTGTCAATATTGCTCAGATTACAACGACCTTGGCGAGTGCTGCCCCCTGTGTTCGTCTTCTCTCTGGCGATGGGTGCACTCTGTGTGTACTCCTCAGCTGTCACCCACTACGGCTTGCAGGACCTGTGCTTGAAACTTGGAGAAATCACCGGCAGTTCAACGTTCGTAACATGTATTGTATATGTATGTCCTAGAATAATCAACAAACCGAATTTCGCGTAAGTTTTAGGCTGGATCGTACACAAAGAAGACCGCTCTCCATCTGATATTTACGATACGAGTTATATCAGGTTCATTGCATGCCAATCTGACTACGTATATTTATATTATACGTAGTAAAATTAGCATGCAATCTGAATCATAATATATTTTCTTAGTCCACCGAAGTGTTTTTAATTACTTTCAATACAAAATTAACCTATTAATTTTATGACAATAATTAATATTCATTCTGTCCATATTCATACAAGTATTGCTATTAGAATGATAGAAAGGCTTTAATTTTTGTTCGCACTGATGAAGGCGAATATTTCATATACCTGCATAGTAGCAGTTCGCAAGAATATAATTGCAAACGACTCTTTAGGAATACCTTCAATCATATTTCTGCAGACGAAATTTTGTTCTTAGTGGACAGAGTTCAAGGTCCGTGTTGCTACCATAGTGAACAACTGTTAACTATTGCAGTTCGCTGATGATTGTACTAAATCAATCACAGGTGGACCTTTGCATGGCAAGCCGAATGAAAAAGTACCAAATATTGTTCGATTACCCAGTACTTTGTAACCTGTCATCGAGAATTTTATACATAGCCTCCAATTACACTTCTGATTCTGACAATCGAGTGGGTCGCAAACTTACCACACGACCAACGAAGCATTTATAGATGCCAAGAAATATGAGAACTTTCGTCAGCTACTGTAATATGATCTCAGAATATTATCTGCCCTACGAAACTAGTTGGTTCTGTGCCCATTCTTATGGAGTCCAAATTGTATTTATAAATAATATGAAATACATCATTTAGTATTTAATTTTTTTGTGGTGACTACACTTTCTGTGCAATAAAATAAATATATGTTCCTATAAAATAATTTAAATGTTTCGACTTTACCTGCAGACTGAAATGTTAATCTATATATATAAAAATCTCGTATCACGGTGTTTGTGGTTGCACTCCTCTTAAACGGCTCGACCGGTGTTTATGAAATTTTATGTTTATTTGGTAGGCATACCGCTAGAGGTGTCCCTATCGAATAAATTTATATGGCAGAACAACCTTTGCCGGGGTTTATTATTGAAATGTAGTTGATCCTTAGTTTACTGTTACGGATAATTCTTCATTAAGTAATCACTTGTAAACAACAGCGAACAAGAATATCTTGTTATTAGCTAGTAGGATATTAGAAATCGTAGAACTAATCTCCAGTATTTCGTCTGTTGAATGGTTAATAGGTAAAGTGTTGTTTATAGATGTACGTACGCCGTGAACGTGGCGACCCTGACGTACGAGCGGCGCATCCGAGGCGTGTACCAGGCCACGCGGCTCACCATCGTGTCCGCCTGGTTGCATACCTTCTGCTGGCTTTGTTCAGCTCTCCTCGCTGCAGTCCGAGTGCTTCTTGGCGTCGACTTCCAACTCGTCCGCATTTCCGTTAAACTGCATGGCGACGTCGACAAAATTATGGTAACACTAGATTTTTCCAACGGCTTCACTCGCGTAAATGTTTCTCTGGATGAAAGTTACTCTATGTCCTTTTGTGTTCTCCTGTCAACGTGTATGCGAAATTTCATGATGATACGTCTAGTAGTTCAGACGTGAAAGCGTAACAAACAAACAAAGAACGATGGTGAGGTTGGATCCACAAAATGTAAAAATTAACTAAGTACCGTTCAAGTTCAAATATACGTTAGTTATTTATATAGTTAGTTAACTACAGGTTTATAAGACTTTTATATAAAAAATATTGTGTCATTATAAGAAGGGAATTAAAAGCTATGATTAATTTTAATTTATTATAAAATGAGTCATTGTGCACTTACAAATCGCAACTTATATGGGATTACATTCTAATCTACAATACTTTATATTTGTTTTACTTCAGATTTGATCTCGAATAAATATAGGGTTTTCTATTTAAAAACTCACTTTCGACAGTAAAAACATGAATATTACATATGTAAATATGTATTGTACGAGTAAAACGACTATAAAAATATTTAATTATAAACTATTACTATACTCATGGTATAACGTAAAACGGAACGTTTAGCTGGCAATACTGTCTGTTAGTTGTCAATCATAATTCATAATCTGTCTTATTTAAATCCTATAATATTGTATCTTTTTTCTCCCAACTTCTATAAATTACTTTCTATTTAATTTTTTGTTAGTCTTATATTGTTCTACAACTATCAATGAGTTATCTTAAGGCACGTTATCTATAAGATTGGGTCCCAAAAGACATGAAATCCGCCATTGTTCTATACATTCGCATTTATAATATTAGGTATAAGTTAAGGTTAGGATACCATTTAATCCTACGTGGCATTTGTCACTAGTAAGATAATAATATTTTTTATGCTCGTTTACAGGAGCAAAAGGAAACTCAAATACGAACTATATTTCCCGACAACTTATGGCTTTCTCACGAAAACGAAACAGAAGTTCGTACTGTGTTAGCTAAGAAAGAGAGCTCAGACTCGAGTGTGGAAATGACTGAGCTACTAAAGAATTCTGACAATATATTATTTGACAATACTGCCCAAAATTCAGAATTATCGCTTGTACCCGCAGAAAGTTACAGATTAGCTAGAATCTCAGCATATAAAAGTATGCCCAAAGAGAAACAGTTTATTGTCAAGATGGTATTCGATATGATAGAAAATTTGAACTTGTCTGATAGTGTTTTAACAGTTGCAAGTGGGTCTACATCTGAATTCGCATTCGAAGACGACAGTAAGACAGTCATAACACACCATGAAATGCGAGAATTGACCAGGGACACAGGTTTGAAAACCAAGACACACATGTATCTATCAAACACATTACAAGAAACTGAGGAAATAGTGCAGTACATTTGCGAAAAGTTATTAGAACAAACAAATAAACGAGTAAATGATGCCAAGGACATACGGTTAGCTCGGCGTAAACTTCAGATAGACTCAGATGCGCAAGTGGTGGAGTTGCCGATGCTATCAACGCGTCAGAATACTAGCGCTGACTCTGTTATGACCATTACTGATGAGATGAGGCACATTTTAAACGGTAAAAGGGGTCAGACTACACCAGCCCCAGATGACTCTTCTGATAAATCTGATAAACAGAAGAAAATAAAAAATAAAAAAAGCATAGTAATCCAAACTGGATCTGATAAAAGAAAAAAACAAGAACAACAGAAGCCTAAAGAGAAACCATTATCTATTACGGAAAATACTGCGGACGAGGAAGTTCTATCAACACAAGAAGAGCAAGACACAGTAGACAAGGAGACTCAGATCCGAAAGAAAGAAAAAGAAGATTAGAAATAGAAAACCAAATATAATGTTAGTTAAACTATTATGACATGACTATATATACAAAAAGTAGTACATGTTATTACAAAATTATGCTTTATGCTTTAAACTTATTTAAAATGGCTTACTATTTTACTTGGTAACTTATTATTTTATGAATAAATAAAAACAGCTAGGATTCGTTGTTTAATATTATATTGATTTAACAGGTATGCTACATATCTCATAGCACTGCCGTAAATAATGTTACATTGTATAAATTAACTTTATAATTATATAATTTAACAATAAAAAATATCTATTAGCTAATATTTTATAAACACACATTGAACGAATAACATTATGTACTATATTTTTATTCTTTAACTAAGTTTTTAATTTCTCATCACCGTGTCCTTATTTGCACTTTTATGGTTCTCGAATAAGTTGAACGTCACAATGTCGTCGCTGGGCACGTAATAATCAATTAAATAACAAAATCAAACTGCACCGATTGGAAACAACTGATTGTCGATCACACATTCGTTGGCCCGTGTAATCTTATTCAATTTTCAATCAATCTAAATCACAACGATCATTGGCAGTGACGAGGTTACCGCCTAAACCACTGGCCGCCATATTTGCAGACCTGATTAATTCATTAAGACGCTAACCATAAGAGCTGCTTCTAAAATTACAAAGATACGACACCGTTTATAGTGACCCCGGTATATTTCTAAATCTTTAATACGAATTTGAACAATAGTAATTAATTCCATTAGCTTCCTTGTCGATGACACCTACAGTCCGATGCACCCATACGTCAGTTCCCATTGCATGAGTTCTGCTATGTAAGGTCAAAGAAAAAAGTCGAGGAGCATCATAAAGTAAGTAATCGCTTGTAGTTCCGAGCGAATACCGTTGTGTGTGTGATGTTTCAACACAAACAATGAAACATTATTCATTATTTTATTAGGTGAAGTTCGTCATGTGCATGTGTGCAAAGCTAGATAAAAACGAGTTCTTGTATATATAACTATAATTACTAGGTACTATTTCATATATTTAACAACAGTGTCCGTATTTAAAATTTATGCTTAAATGTTCCGATAGCGGAGCGGATAACGAGTCTTATTACTTTGAGACGATTGTATAATAAGGGTGGTTCAAATCCTGGGGTCTACTTCCACTTTATATTTTTTTATTACTAAAAAGAAACGATATTTTTGTCTACTTATTACCCAAATTTAGTGTTTTATAAGTGGTTAAACTAAAAATTATTATTTATCAAAATTAATTAAAATTTGTAATTACTAAAATCACGTTATGTTTTTATTAAATTAATAAATAAATAATGCAAAATATTATAATTACAATAAACAAAATTTTATTTTATTTAAAATAACAACATTATTTTACTATAAAAAAAACAATGTCAAAATATGATTATCCAAAATGAACTTAAGGTTTAAATAAGTCTTGAAGTAAAATAACAAGACATCGATATTTCTAATATTAGAAAAAATTCCAAAAAGATTGTCACTTCTACAGGGGATCGAACCAACAAGCGTTAAGTTTTGGAACGCACTATTACCAACGTAGCTATAACACCAAGTGGTGCACATACGCAAGCACATACGCAAGTGCGTATGTGCTTGAAATTAATAGTCACAATCATAATTAGAACAGGCGATAGAATAAGTGAGGCGGGTTTATGTGTATGTGTGCAATGATTTTATTGAAAAACGTCGTAAGTACAACTTGTTTTGATCCTACTGCTTTGTAAAATTGCTACTCGACTTTTGCACCTGATCGTACATAATGCAGCACAGGGCCAAGTGCATCGATTGGTGGTGGTTGCAAATTGTCACTTTTTCTGCTCTGCCTGTGTGGCAAACACGTCCAGTTCTATATGCACATCACTTTTGCCACCAAACTACACGTATAATCCCATGTTTAAGTCCTAAATTCACAATGATTTGAAGATCTTCTACACTTCAAGCCGTTGTCTTAACTTGAGCCACACTCCACCTTCTGCTGCATATACTAGTGATGAGTTCTTTATTTTCATCGGTACCGCCGTCCTGTTGTCCAAAAGCAACTCGTACTTATGCAGAACTTTGATCAATGCTATTTTTGATTGGATGTAACCTTGCCGCACTCCTGGAAAACAAATAAACTATTAAGAAAAGGTATAGAAAGGCCAACGAAACAAGAGAAAATATTATCCAATCAGACCCCGAGATGTCAACATTTATTTCATCATTCTCATAGATGAAAAAATTTACTGACATTACAGCTTAGAATGTCAACTATGTACTGTGAATTAATATAAAAAATAGTTGTGTCTATTAATTATTATCGTTATTTTTGTCATCATCATTGTCAAAGATATCAAACTTCGATTGAACCTGTCGATATTTTGAAAATAAAAATGATAAAACCGCTGATTGTTTGTTTATATTCATATTAGCCTAACTTAACAGTACCTACATAATTATCATAATATCGTAAGCATTTGGTTGTGTATTTCCATGCTTTTGCGCTCTTTAGTCCTCAAAATGGCTGAACCAATTTGGATGTTGGCTTTTAAATACATACTTAGGATCAAGTCGCATCACTAAGAGTATCAGGTGTATCATTTAAGTTTATACGAATAAAAATTATATATCAATGCTAAGTTTTAGCGAACATATGCGTGTGTATTATAGTCGCATGCGTAGATAGATCAAAACGCCGACGAGTGCTTTTTGCTTACGTCACAGATAATGTGTCAGTCTTGATCACGCTTACATTAACTTACTAATATAGTATTAAGATGTATTTACTAACATCAAATCGGTCTCGATGGCGTAGTGGTTAATGTAACCGACTGCCACGCCTGAGATCGCGGGTTCGATTCCCGCACAAGTCAAACATTTGTGTGCATGAATATGGGTGTTTGTCTTGGTCTGGGTGTTTCTATGTGGGTATAATATGTATGTATTTATAAAACAATAAAGAAAAGTATACATATATGTATGTTTATCCATTGTCTTGTACCCATAGTACAAGCTCTGCTTAGTTTGGGCTAGATGGTGTTTTATGTATTATAAAATTATATAATATGTAAATTTAGGTTAAGGTATTTATCTATGGGCCAATGTAGCTCGAAATAAAAAAAATAAAAAAATTAAGGCGGTCTTTCCGTCTCTACCTTTATATAATTTGTGCCGCATATCTTCGTAGATTTAGGCAGCGCGTATCACACACTCGTGTATGCCAGCTACGCTTAGATTTACTACTTGGCAGCTGGCAAAGGGTTCACCCAATTTCAATTATTTGGACCCATAAATACGTTGTAAGCACATGAACAATGAACACTGTTACTACTGCTGCTACTATCTAGGGTCCATACAGCTACTAAAAATTGTCTTGGGGTTTCGAGCATGCGAATTCAGAATCGGTATTTGCACAGTCGATCACATATACCTACGCACTGTACTATCCTGGCCGGCCATAGTTATGTGTTATAACCTATTGTGCAGGTAGTGTCGAACCAAATCAAACAAGCGTTCTGTTAATGACCTCGTGGCCCCGTTTGTCATATTCTATATATAATCCAAGCACATGCTTGGGTTAATTATAGACTATGACACCGACATCGATGTCATAATCTCGTAGAAGTAGTATTACTTTCATCTGTAGGTAATAGAAACGTGCCGCGAAATATTCCGAGCTCGCTACTATTATCTAAAAACGGTGACTTCCAAAATATTTCCTAAAATTTGTAGTAATATTACTTAACATTTAACGTAAGAAACACGTAACCACTCTCTATACCGATCACGAATAATAAATTCTCTCTCGTTTGAATGAAACAGGTTCTTGTGAATCCGATAGCTTTATTTAATAGATAGATTGCCGAGTCAGAACGTGACGTGATTACGTTGTTAGAATCGCGGTCAATGGAAACACACCTGGGCGATGGCGACGTAACCGTTTGCTTAGCTAAGTCGGCTCGTGAGTACTCCCGACCTCTCAGGTCAAGGATAACAACAATGTATGCACTATCTTAGATATTACAAAAGTGCAGTCACATTTGACACATTAAACGGTTTAGATTTATATGAGTTAGCTTCAATTTATTTGTCAAGCTTCTGGTAATGTTATATGAAATTAAAAATTATGAAGGTAGCTACCAATTTTCTGAAATGTCCCGTGGATATTACATGACAAGCATTTAATCCCTATAAGTACGTACTATAAGTAGCAATACGAAATGAACTGTTTCAAAATAGAAAATAATTAAACAAAATATCTATTATGTGTCGCTTCGACTACGAATAAAGCAATATTTTTTATTAAGTTGATATCATGCCATTTATGAAAAGTACTGAAGATCGATCTACAGTAAAAATATGTATGTTTCAATGTTTGCAATAGTACGTGTTAGATCACGAATTGTAATTATCTGTGGCACAGCGGTAGAGAAAGCAACAGCTGCCATGAGGTCCCGAGTTTGATGTATTAATGAATTTCTGTCGATATATTCTCAGTATTAGCAAGGAGCCTGGTAAAGTGCCCGGTGGACGGCAATATGCAGTCCAGTAGGGCTACCGGAAGGACTATAGGATGCCCCACGTAATAACGTAGGACTTATGGCTTACGCCTTTAGGGGTATAGACGTAAGCTATTATGTATGTACATAATTATGGATATATAGAGATTTACTATAATAATATGAGGACAGACTTACCTAAACATTTCTTTGGACCTTCTCCAAATGGCATCCAATGACATGGATGTAACTTTGCTTTGTTCTCGAGCGAGAATCTCTCGGGATCAAACTTCTCTGGCTCGGGAAATATCTCTGGGTCCATGTGTATCGCTTGTATGGGTATGAAGACCATCGTGCCTTTCTCTAGAACCAAGTCACTGTTCGGTAGTTTGTAGTCTCTGTTGCATCGACGGAATAACGCACGCATTGATGGATGTATTCGCATCGTTTCTGCATAACAATAAAGGAAGTTATTTTAATTAATTAGATGACATACACACAAGGGTAGTGGTTTGAGTGGTTGCTTCACCACTGTCGTTGCGCTGAGTGTTGTGCTTTCGATCCCTACACGGGACAAACATATATGTGGTCCACAAATTGTTGTTCTGATTCTGGGTGGTCCCTTGTGTTCGTTCATTCGTTGTTTGGATGTTTGTAAAGTCGCTCGCGACACAGGAAATATTCATAGTGCGGGTCCCTATTTTAAACAACTGTTCTACTGCTCGATAGGGGCTTTTTCTCAATGTGAGAGGCCAAAATGAAAATTTTGCCTAGCCTTTCTCATACTTACCAGTTCCGGCCCAGTGCGAGTTGGCACCTTTGCCACGAAAAGTCAGAAGTAAAAATACCGGGTGTAAGGGACGGCGTACTGAACACTGAAATAGTAGGTAGATTCAGAAAATTATTCTTATTTAACTCGTTGGATTTTATTTCAGACAAACCTCATAATGTTTTTCGAATTATCGTTTTTCTTGTTGTAAATTATAACTATGCGTAAACTGATCACGAAATCAGTACACTAGCTTAGCGCGTAGAGAAATTTACCCGTGCACTCTTAAGCTTACATTTTCATTGTGAATTGAAGTTAGCCATGAGATAAGTACGTATAGTAAGACAATTTGATAAATATTTCATGATACTCGCATTCTGTATTTTACAAAATATTTAAAAAAATTACTATAAAGTCTACGACAAATATGTATATTTCTATGTACAACAAACATTGAAAGAACGGATTCATAAATCACACTAATTAGTTATTGTGTGGGGGTCGATACCACACAACACTCAGCGTATTAGTAATGTCTAAATTAACCACTTACCATCTAACACCATATTCAAGTAAACCATCTCGTTTTGTGCCTCATACGTGCATTCTCCACCATGTTTAGTGAGCACCCGGTCCACTTCCTGCCGTGCCTTAGCCTGGATGTCAGGGTTCAGTGCCAGCTGGTATGCTGCGAATTGGCCCGTAGTAGCCGAGGTCTCGTAGCCAGCTATCATGTACAGCATCGTGTTTGCCGCCACGTCGCCCATGGTAAACGCGAAATCTGTCACGATTTTCACTTTGCCTGAAAATTTTGATATCTTTGAATGAAAGTAAAAGCAATTTGAAATGCCTTAGTGCATATTGACATGTCTTTGCCGGACTCTGAGATCGAACCTGCGATCAGTACCGATGTTAGCGATTGCAACCTTGCAAATGAGGCAATCAGTCTCTTGTTATAAAAAAAATAATAAGTGGTTCATTAAAAACAATATTTACCTTTTAGGTCCTCACAATATAATATAACTGAATTTAATTAGTCTAATCGAAAATTATCAGAAAATTATTATCGAAAATTATTTGAATGATTGTCGTTAAAAGACTTTTAAATTTAAATCCATAGATTTTGAATTAATTAAATCAGCTAACTTACCTCATAAAACGACGTAACAGAAAGTTTTACTCAAACTAGCCTAGTAATAAATAGTTATATATTCCTTCCACGTACCTTTCTCGTCAACCACGTGTCCTCTCTTTAACTCTATTAACGTTTGTAGAAAATCATTCCGTTTGATCTCATGTCTCTGACGATACTCGACGGTACTTTTCACTAGTCCGTAGAAAAAATCCTCTATTTGCGAGCTGATGCGCTTAATCTTCAATTTATCAAACGTGTCTGGCGCAAAGAATGCGAAAGCTCGAATGATTCGCCTAAAAACATTGTTAAATGTAGTACAGAACGATAGTAATCAATTATTATTATAAATCTAAAGACTATTTATCTCATTATTTATATATTAAGTTCTATATAGGTAGTCTAACGACCTTTCAATAAATAACAAATATTTTTTTTAATATTGTCTTACGTAGTATTTAGCAGCCCTTTCTAACTTCAAAGGTTCTACTTAGCTTAAATTAGATTTGCTGGCACAATAGGCCATTCAATAGCAATAAAGCTACAAACAAAATAACTTTTGCAATAAGTATATAACTTGTCATAGAAAAGTGCATAATGGCCTTAATTTTTATTTTTTACAATTTTAATCGAATATTTCTGTCATCTACGAGTATATACGTAACTCATCTTATTGCACACCAGAAAGTAAAAGACGTAATACAATTTTAGAATTAAATTTGGTATTGTTACCGTAAATTGTGATTTCTTTCGGAGTCTCATTAGCCATTTCTTTATAGTGTTAATCCAACGGAAATATTGGTTGAGAGCAAAAACACAATACCCTGATATACTCGTATTATATATTATGAAGCAAAATTATATGAACAAATCAATAACTGTATTAAAATTAAAATACCTTAATTTCCATCATAACTTCTATTAATAAATCATTGAACGAAAGTAGTAATTTCGACTTACCAGTAGAATGATTGATGATCGAAATATTCATGTCCTCGAATGTAAAACTCAGATTTTGGATTTGTAAACCCGTTACACTCCACACCGAAACCGACATTACCTATTATTTCCATCGCATATTTAGAGTAGAATTCGGAGAAGTTTACTGTCTTGTTCGAATTTAAACCATCGATATAGTTCAAAGCTTGCTTGGCAACGTCCTCAACTATGGGGTACATTGTCTTTAGTTTCCCCGGCGTGAACGTAGGAGTCATTTTCAGTCGCAAATTCTTCCATCGTTTACCAAATATATTGAATAAATTTTCCGCCAAAGGATCTCCAACTCCTCCGGCATACGTTCCACGCGATTGGAAATAGTCGAAGTCTTTAATCAACACATGCTTAGCTATTTCTGGATCGTGTATCGATAGCACGGGCTGGTGGAAACAGTACATACCAATATACGGTAAATGTTTATATTTGAAGTAATTATCACAGTAAGGCTGAAAAAACTGGGTTTTCCTTGTAATCACTTTTTTTATATTACCGAAAAGAAACTCTGGTCTAGGACCAACAACACCTCGTTTATCCCAATACTTAAATTTATAACGGAACCATAGGACGATGTATACAGAAGCGACAACCACAAATATGAAAGATTGCGGACTAAACATTTGCGTTAAGAAAAACGACATTATTGTAAAAGTTCACTTAAAATTTACTCGTGACACTAGACGTTTCAAATTTGTATTTTATATTTTTATCACTTTGAGTTTATTTCTTAGAAATAAATTATTAATATTAAACGCTTGTTTGTGGCTGCGTCAGTTTAACGCATTACGCGGCAGCGCGGCGCCGATACCCGAGTTACACACAACACTAGACTTGCCTATTTCTAAATGCAAGACTACTAAAGGCGAACGCATAACAATTTCAATGAACTTGAGTGTAACTCAGAGCCAGTGAATTGAAGTTAATCGCCCATATTGCCTAACCATCTTTTTACTGATCGACCTCGATTCAAAGAACGGTCATATTTGAACCTGTTTTGTTAGTAAGACAAACTTGAGGTCGAATTTCTAGGCCTTAGCTTTGTCTTTCAATAGACAGTGGAATCCGTGATTGTACTGTACTAACATAGCCAATTATGCATATACAACAGCTTTTAGCGACTGCGACGTTGGTCAGATGGCGATGTCACGACTTCGATTCCCAGGTAAGGTAAAGCATTGCTACTGTTTTGGACATTCTCAGTATAGCAACGTGGAGAATGATAATGTATCTGGTAGAATGCAATCAACTCGTCCTCTACGTGCGACCCAAAATATAATTTATGGAGATACTCACGCCTATATATCTAGAAGAGTTATGCAAGTGTATTCCAGCCACATGTCGCCTGCAGCAGCTTTAGGTGTCAGCTAATACAGAATTGTACCCGTTAAATAGCAATAGGAATAGCTCGCCGCAGAGCCTATTACTGGGTTCAATTCTCTCCGTGCTCAGTTGCTTGACACAGAAACTAATAGTACTTTACAAGACTCGAGACTTTATGTGTACCAGTCGTATTCACTATCGCTGCACCAGCAACGCAATTAAATATGAATATATACAGACGAGAGTGACACTATCAATGTAGTAACAGTGTTTTTTCTGGACGAAAGGTTAATGTCTTTTTCTGTTTACCTCACAACATTTATGCGAAATTTCAAATCAGTCGAGTAATTAAGGGCCTCATCATACTAGCGGTTTGCAAGCGGCTGCGGGGCGGGGCGGGCGCGCAACGAATGCGTCGCGAACACGCCGCGGCTGCACAGCAAGGACGTCGCGGTCGCGTGGCAGATACGCAACGTTTTCGTCGCGTGTTTGTAACGAGTTAACGACGTACAATACATTCAGTAACAAAATGGATTGCAAATCTCTTCCCATGCCTTTATTTTTAAAATTACGGTCACTATATTCTCTGCTTTTTTGATCCCATATTACGTAACGACTTTGAATTTCACTTATAAATAAATCTGTATCAATATCCGAGTCTCCTAATGATGCCATGATGATAGATACGTCCTCTCACATTCGTGTCTCGTTACGGCCTGCAGTGAGGCGGGGCGGACGGGCTGGCGTTTGTACGAGACAGTACAAAATGATGCCATTTTGTACTGTCTCGTACAAACGCCACGCTGCTATTCGCGGCGACCTCGTTGCGCGTCCGCAACGAATTCGCTGCGCATGCGCGGCGTGTTCGTTGCGCGCCCGTAACGTATTCGTTGCGCGCCCGCTCCGCTGTGAGGACGCTCGCAATCCGCTAGTATGATATTGCCCTAAGGCGTGAAAGTGGTACAAAAAAGCAACCTTACATACGCATTTATAATATTAGTTTGGATTGATTTAATAAGTATGCTTTTGAAGTTCTTCTGGTAAGTGTTGCATAAACTACTCAGTAATTTTATTCAACAACAAAACCGACAAATAAACTTCGTGTAATGGCTGATTATACCAAGGATTGTCATCGACTACTGTTCTACTTGTGACTAGTTACGACTAAATATTTGCTTGCTGCTTTTCACAACTTACGGTCTTATTCATAAAAAATATCTTACTGAAGACTTAATACGCTGGGTATTAAAAATACTTAGTAACTTTTAGTTCTAACTAATATTATAAATACGAATGTGAGTTTCTTTGTTTGTTACGCTTTCACGTCTTAACTACTCGACGAATCATCATGAAATTTTGACATACAGGCGTACAGAAAAGAACATAGAGTACCTTTCATCTAGACTACTTAATGAAGAATAGAAAATTGTTTTTTTTTTATACTACCGCGGTGGCAAACAAGCATACTTACCTGATGGTAAGTGGTCACCGTAGCCTATGGACGCCTGCAACACTAGAGGCATCACTTGCGCGTTGCCGACCCTTTGGGAAAGGAAGTGGGATGGAGAAGGAGCGGGAAGGGGGAAAGAGGGTGATTGGGCCTCCGGCACTCTCACTCACCGAACGAAACACAAAATTAGGAATACTGCTATTTCACGTCGATATTATGTGAGAGGGTAGTCCTTCCCTGGTCGAGCTGGCCCATTCATGCTGAAATCAACAAGGCTCTACTACTCTAGAAACACTGACCCACTGACATAACCTACATCTACGCGAGCGTAGCCGCGGGCGTAATCTATTGTCTAATAAACTCATTACATAATATAAAAATACTTTATTCATTATCTATTTTTCTGTAAACGTTTATCATTGTATACAGCATCGTTACTAGGCCAGCTAGCATCTTTATGCATTATTATTTATTATCAACAATACTTTTAAGAATTTTTACTTATGACGACGTTATAACCCTGCCATATTATAAGTTTTATGAATATGGCCGTAAGAATACAACCTACGATATATTATGCTTGCCAAGGCACTAAGATGCCCAGTTATTTAAAAACTTTTAAAACACATAGCCGGTATATTTTTTATGTTGATAAGTATAATAGAAAAGCGTTTTGTAGCTTTTTATATATTTATTACAAATACCATTGAGTTATACTTAATTACTATAAACTTTTTCAATAATATAAACTATTAATTTATTTCTGAGACGTATCTATAGAGCAGTCTGTGTTGTCACTTTCTGCTTTTACTACCTCTCTTCTCAACTGTACTAAATGCTGTAAATATTCCTTAGGTTTTCGTATTGGTGGTTCAGTACCGTCTATTTTCGCACTTGCTTTGGAATTCGATACATAGTTTTCATATTTTGTTACTGATTCCTCCAAATTGTTGCATGACTCAAGCAATTTACGTTCAATTTTCTGAAATTGACCGTCTTCATTATTATAGTAAAACTTGTTATTTACATAAGGTTTGCGTCTTCTACATTTATATTCTGGTATCGCATCTGTGTCGCGACTATCGCTAGAACTTATATTATCATTAACATTTTCAGTTGACATGTAACTTGGCAAACTTCTTTCTTTCTTATCCTCGAAATTATCAAAACCTAAGAAATCTTTTAAAACTCGTGCTTTCGCTGTTTTATACTTAGGCGCTTTATATACAGGCACATAGTCCTTTCTCAAGCTTCTCATAGTCTTGCTATCTATATTTTTCTTCCATATGAAAGAATCTTTCTCAATTTTACTAGATTCTGTTGAATCTGAATACACACTTTCATAATCGTTAAATACAGGACAATCTGTTTCAGAAAGAGCCGCGTCGGAATCACAATCGTTTTTAACAGTTACATTAGTACTATTGTCACTTTCACTTTTAGATTCAGAAACAACGGCAGTTGCCTGATCTACGTCAATATCTTTAAATGTAACAAGTCGCTTTGTATCTCTTTCTCTTGGCGGAGAAAGTACTATATTATATGGATAGATATTGCCGTTTCGTCCTAATATCATATTTTTAATCTCAACTTGATTGGCTTTTCGTAATTCGTTAGGACTCACTCGCGGTAGAACAAAATCAACTGAATCTGGAAACTCTTCAATTTGCTTGTCTATTTCTGGTGCCTTACAGCTTTCTTGAATATTGGGCATCATTTTATCTTCTTTTATATTAACAGAAACGCTAACTTCATCCTCTCCGATCTCTATAATATTTGGCATATCTGTGTTGTGATTTGTTAATAAATCTGGAGTTGGTGTTACATTAGGTATCTTATTCTCGGTTACTAAATTCTCAGAATTATCATCAGAACTTTGAGATTCTGTATCTTCGGGATACGATTGCGATATATTTATACTTATAACTGGAACAGCCGAACATTCTTCAACGTCAGTCCGAGTTTCATGATTGCAAATGTGTTTTGATGAATTGTTTGCACGTTTTTTTCTTCTGGGTGGTGGCACAACATTAGTTTGAGTGTAACTCTCAGACTTAATCACAATATCGGTCATCATGCACGAGTGCTTACAAATGATTGGCTTAGTTCCTGTAGACCTATCACTAAAATTCAAAGAGCCCACAGGACCGACAGCTATTTCTTTACATCGCGGTGTCATCGGTACTGTCTCTGTAGCTGCATCGCGATGAAGTGTAAAGACACGTCTTGTTCCAAGAATATATGAATGCAAATCCCTTTGAACATCAATAGCTTGATCTCTTACACGAGTAACTATTCTCCTCGTCTGTGTGTGTGCTGGTATTCCAATTCTTCTTCTGTTTCTAACAGCTTTCTGACTTAACTCCATTAGCCTTTGTCTAGCATTGGTGCAAATTTTCAGTTCACTCAGAGGTTCCACTATTTTTCTGTCTACAATCGACTCTACTTTAGAAACCGCTGATTCTTCTTTCTTTTTCAGTTTTGAATACAATCTCTCAGTAACAGATGCAACTATTTCTGCTCTTTGATTATCATGAAGTATAGGTATACTTGGCACTTTTTGTTTTTCCTGATTCGGTAAGTTATTTATTTGCATTTCACTTTGGCTTGGAATATTATTTGCCAAATTAGGAGTGGGGTTTGGGTCTGTGGTCTCTTCAATAGTTAAAACCTCTTGAGATCTACACTGTCGTCTTTTATGTCGAAGTGGCGCAATGACTTTCAAATCGTCTCCACTGCTGGTTCTTTCCAATGCGGGCCCAAATAATTTATCCATTTCTTTATTTATTTCATTCGTAATATTAGTGTTTTTGTCCATTGCGTTAATAACATCTGAACTGCCACTAGCAACCGACGACGCCGTTGATTCAGAATTATTAGCGTCAGTCTTAGGACGCATTAAATTCATAATGTTGCCTATGTTTGCTGTTTTATTTAAATCCTCACCCTCAATTTCATTTTGGTGTAGATTCCAATGTTCCTCATTGAATGTTATTTTGCCCGTCTCAGGATTCTGTAAAGTATTATATTGGGTATAAGTACAAATAATAGGCGCAACGTTATATGAAATAATCGAAGAGGGATATAAGGGATATTACATATCGAATATGATTCTTGGTGAGTTCAGCGATGAGATTGTTGAATTGCGCTTGTAGAGCAGCTTTTGAAGCTGTATTAGAGTTGTTGTTGGTAGCACGAGGCGTTGGCAGTTGACGAGCTCTGGCAGCCCAACGAAGAGTGGACGCTGACTCACCGTAGCACGCAGCGCTTGGAGACACAGCTGCAAGTAGAGGCGATAAACAATTAATTAGGTATAGCAATCATTTATTGTCCTTAGAAAAAAGTACTACTCACTAGCTATAATGTAAGTATTGGCGCCGCCTGTGAAACAATCCTTCAACAGCCAAGTGAGAGCAGAGTCGCGGTATGGAACAAACCGCCCTCGCCCCGTGCCTCCGCTGACTATAAAACAATAATACAAATAAATCATAGGGCTTATTATCTTTATGTAACTTTGACACATATCACTTATTATGGCATAATAGTAGCCTCGGTGGCGCAGGGATAGTAAATGTGTCTGCTGCACATGAGATCTCAGTTTCGAATGCCGGCTTAATATCAAAGTGCTTTGATTTTTATTTTAGGGTTGGTTTTTCTACCAAGTTGTTCTTAATAGTCTAGAACTGGGCCCTCATTATTTGCAATACAAAATCAATTGCTGGCGAAATGTATTCCTAGAACCAACTGTAGTGTATGCGCTTATTTACCCTCCCATTCACACAGACAAACACTGTCTCGTTCGCACCACGTCATACGAGAGCCATCGGCGAGAGTAGACGTGTCGGTAGTCTGTCCGTTAAGTGCGTGTACGAGCCTGTGAGATACCCCACCAGTGGTTCGGTTTTACAAGTGGCGACGAGCAAAAAGGTAACTTCATAACATATAAAAAAAAATGGTAGACGGGAGGATAAGTAAACAATACTTGGAATGTTATAGGTTAGGATGTACATAACGAGTAATGGAAATGAATGGATTTATACAATAGGTATTGGTTGTATAGGTACTTTATACAACCAATTTAAAAGTCAACCGATTCGCACAGGTTTTGTTAGAATTATCTTGATTGTTCTCCGTTTAATTTTGTTAACATACCGTCAAATCAAATTAATATTATTATGTTCTTAGTCGTTTATAAATCCTTGTTGTATCACAGAAGAAGTTCCATATGGCGTGTTTATTTACATTAGAATGAATAGGCAGCCAATAGTTAGATTGCATGTTGCAATAGGAAAATGTTTTATATGACAGATGTGATGGACTATATAGACAGATATTATTTATTCTTTATTATCCATAAGCAGGTTCAAATTTAAATACAAAATACGGTAGGTTATAATATGTTATCTACCAAGTCACATAACCAATAACCATAATTATTAATTATAGAAACAAATAGATCAACTAAAACAACGAATACGTATAGGTATTTACAATATTTGTCATACAGATTGTTTCCAGCCTGTCTTCTTATAAATATGTACCTTTATAATAAGTTAGTGCGTAAAAAATATAGATCGTACAAGGAATAAAAAACACATAAATTAATTAATTCCTACATTACATACTGTTATTTAAAATAAATAAATAAATTGTTATGTTCAAATAGTTTTAAAATAATGCCAGGTTATATATGTCGCAGAGTGTAGTATTTTAATGGAATGTCAAGCATTATTAATTTAGTTAATCGTTTATTTTTGTTAATTGTTTATTAAATTTCATTTTGAATAATGCTTGAGTGTGTTTAGTTGTGATACGGTGACAGCTAACGAATGACAACTGACAGATGACAGGCAGTCAATTTGAAGTGACAGACGTCCGTACGACATTCTTTCTATCGAGAACGCTCGGAGCGGTCGCTCATATCGTGTTACAACTAACCTCACTACATCGCACGTGATTGTAATTTTAAAATAGCACTTCAATCGTGAAATATTGTGAGCATCCTCAGTGATTTTGTGACTAAAGTTAGGTTATCAATAAACATCGGTGTAACGAACATTACCCTAGTGTTATTTCGAGATTTGCCTCATGTCTGACCACCACGTGGACCAAGTAGAAAATGAAGATGGGCCCTTTTACGCCGTCATCAGAAGTGGGATCTGAACTCCATTCTCACGTGTATACTACGTTCGAGATGCAGCAGAAGAACATGATGCGATTGATCGAGGTCAACAAGCGAGCGCCGCGTGAAGATGGTTACTATGTACGTCACTATAATCAGGTGGGTCGCTTTCATTATATTTCGATTCCGGGGCCGAGTGTTCTCTTGTGTCATTAATTGTAGCTAACATATTTGAGCGCACACGTTATAATAATTCTGTTCACATAACTGATATTGCTAATTTCGCTATTTGCTGTACCGACCAACTTTGAGGTATTGTTTGAGGTTATTTTAATGAGAATAATCTTGTCATTTTGTTCCATATTCTACCCGACTATGCTATAAAACATGAGGTTATAATAGGCCGTGATATTTTAAAATAAGGATTTACAATTACAATTACTTAGTTACTATTTGTGAAGTACCTTCAGTAATTAGTTTTCATAATGTTGTTCGTGGTCTACTCGGACAACATGCAAAAGTTAATGTTGTTTTTGCATAGCTATTTAAATTTCATTGTGAATGGTTAACGAAAAATGCGTGTGACTATTTGACTAATCAATCCAGATCTTCAATCTCAACATCGTGCATACCGATCTAGTTTAGATAACAGGCAGGTTGTACGTACTAAAATTAACGAATAATAATTGTTACAAGCTAGAAGTATTTGTCCTAGTTGTTAGACTTTTGCGAGTCCCGTTCTATTAGTCAAAAAGCGCAACTGTAGTGATCGTATAAGCGTGGACTATCGCGTACTTAATAGAAATACTGTGCCAGTGGTTTTCTTTTGCTTTTAATTTCGAATTTGATTGCGAGGCTGTTTGGAGCTTAGTTTCTTTAGCTGACTGGCTGACAGTGGCAAACATGACAGCAAAGATAACATAATCATTTTTATAGACGCTTTTACTAAGTAGTTTTTTTTGTTGCACTAGATTTCGCCCGTGTCTTCACTCGCGTCAATGTAGGTTATGTTGGGTTAGGTTATATTAGTGGCGGTCCTGGATAGGGGGCACCCTTTGTCCTTTTCTGTTCCCTGACAACGTGTATGTTTAGTAATAATCGGTTGAGTTGTTAAGGCGTGAAAGTGTAACAAACAAACTCACATTCGCGTTTGTAATATTGGTTAGGATACGTTGCATATCAACATACCTAGCGTAATGAATGCACTTAAGTTTAGCATTTCTGTTTTCAGTGTTCTTTATCGCGTAATAATTTAATTGTTTTTATAACGGAGGAGACTATTGTTGTTGGTCGTATCGCGGGAGGCGATAGCGATATGGGTGACTGCTGGTCACTAGCTGTTGATAAAACCAAGTCATGTCATTTTATGTGATCGAGATGGTTAACTTTCGATCGTTGGTTTATTTGATTTTGTGAACGATCTTCACTAAGAGGATAAGACTTTTTTACTGTTGCAAATAAATAACGGAGTTCCCTTACCACAATTTGATCAGGTAGACCGAGGTTAACAGTTTACTCCGAGATGTTTTCTTGTTTACAGATGCACAAGAGGGCGTTCCAGATCAAGGCGCGATTTGACTGCTGTCAAGACCCCGTTACTTCGGCTTCCTATCGGTAGACACGAGGAAGTTGCAGATCAATGTGCAATTTGATGACATCAAGACTCAATTAGTTCAGCTTTCTAACGGTGACTATGGTTTATTCTAAAACTAAGATCATAACTAAGCAAAGTAAGACCCAAGTAGAAGGGACCATTTAGAGTCATAGAGATGTTAAAGGGGGATCGCTATACTTTGAGAGCTTTGAACTCTAAGCATACTTACAAGTATGCACATGACAGGTTGAGGGCAGTGCCCGAGGGCCAAGTACCACTTGAAGTAGAGCAGGAGTTTGATTTGAGTGATAGTATGGAATCTCAGGTCAGCTGGTCAGACCGTACCAGTAGCCATTTCGTAGCCGTAGGCCGTTAGAAATCGGCATCTGTTTTAAACAATCCGTGAATATGCGGTGCACGGATGGCTCTGGCGGAGGTCGGGTCTAATGGAGACCATAGAGTCAGGTGGACTCGGCATTCATGAGGAATGCAACAAAACAAATGTGGGTTTGTTGGTGGGGCTCAATGTAAAGCCACAGGCCATGAATTTGATTCCTGCTTTGAGATTTGTGTTAATTCAAGTAACGATTTGCTGGATTTGGAGAGGTACTTGGTTGCTCTTGCATTATTTTGATCTGATTTTGTATTTGATCCAATGTTTAGTTTTGATTCAAAATGAAGAAAGAAATCAGACAAAGTTGGATCGTAAATATAAGGGACCGTTTAAAATTGTAGAGTTGCTTGACAGCGATCGCTATACTTTGAAATCTTTAACTGGTTACAGAACCTACAAATACGCTCACGACCGATTAAGGAAAATGCCCGTAGCTAATTCTCCCACAGAGCTCGATATCGATGTAGACGTAGAGTTTGATAACGAGTCCGTGAATTAAACAGCTAGTTTGTTGCTGTAACGATTGTTACTTGAACTGTCGCTCTTTCGCTGTGTCATAGCTGGTTAAGCTGTGTTTTTATGTTGGCTTTCGCTGGTTAAGCGTTAGTATCGCTGGTTAAGCGAGGAATGTTGAGTATCGCTGGTTAAGCGAGGAATGTTGAGTATCGCTGGTTAAGCGAGGAATGTTGAGTATCGCTGGTTAAGCGATGGTGATTCAGTATCGCTGGTTAAGCGATGGCAATCCGTATTGCTGGTTAAGCATTACTGTTCTACTGTCACTGGTTAAGTGATAGGTTGCGTAGCGCTGGTTAAGTGCTACGGTGTTGCTGCTGCAATCTTTTAGCGTAGTGGCAGAGTGCTGGCTCAGTACTGGATGCTGTTTACTACTGGTTAAGTAGTAATGTGGAGCGCTGGTTAAGTGCTATTGTTGCTTACACGTTAGAGCGATAGTCACAGTAACTTATTACTTTGAAATTTGTGATTATTGTCGATACAATGTTTTGATAAGTTCTGATTTAACAAGCTTTGATAATGTAATTACTTAGTTGACCTAACCTATTAGATTATTTTCCATTACACCTTTGAATGGGTCAGGATAGCCGAGTGAACTGGTTACTCTCGTATTATCTCTACTTGCAGATATTACAACCCACGAGGACGTGTGAGAAGTCAGAATGGCCGTGTCGCAGAGTGTAGTATTTTAATGGAATGTCAAGCATTATTAATTTAGTTAATCGTTTATTTTTGTTAATCGTTTATTAAATTTCATTTTGAATAATGCTTGAGTGTGTTTAGTTGTGATAGGGTGACAGCTAACGAATGACAACTGACAGATGACAGGCAGTCAATTTGAACTGACAGACGTCCGTACGACATTCTTTCTATCGAGAACGCTCGGAGCGGTCGCTCATATCGTGTTACAACTAACCTCACTACATTCCACGTGATTGTAATTTTAAAATAGCACTTCAATCGTGAAATATTGTGAGCATCCTCAGTGATTTTGTGACTAAAGTTAGGTTATCAATAAACATCGGTGTAACGAACATTACCCTAGTGTTATTTCGAGATTTCACTCATGTCTGACCACCACGTGGACCAAGTAGAAAATGAAGATGGGCCCTTTTACGCCGTCATATATATAATAAATATTAGTGATACTAGGTTGTAAATATCATGTTGTGGTAACTGTTAAGAAATTGTTTACCATTGTTATTATATTTTATTTCATTTAATGTTTACTTACCTATAAACGTAAGAGTATTCACACCGATCTCGACGGTTGGATATTAACGACTGCGATACGCAGAGTCGCGAGTTCGAGCCCTGTCCGGGGTGTACATGCGTTTATTTTGGGAACGGGTAACTACGTGTGTGGATGTTCCCGTGTTTTTATTTATTCATAAAGGTGAAATTTACAAAAGTAAAGAAATAATTTAATAGACGTATACCTTATAGTTTTATAGGGTGTTTAATAATTACAATAAGTTCTGACCGGTGTCCCACGAAGGTTTCTGGCGATTGGAGTAGGTTCAGTTATGCTGCCATTAAATTGGTAGGTCATGTTATGCTGCCATTAAATTGGTAGATCATGTTATGCTGCCATTAAATTGGTAGGTCATGTTATGCTGCCATTAAATTGGTAGGTCATGTTATGCTGCCATTAAATTGGTAGGTTATGTTATGCTGCTATTAAATTGGTAGGTTATGTTATGCTGCCATTAAATTGGTAGGTTATGTTATGCTGCCATTAAATTGGTAGGTCATGTTATGCTGCCATTAAATTGGTAGGTCATTTTATGTTGCCATTTAATTGGTAGGTTATGCATGCTGCTATTTAATTGGCAGGTTGGGTAAAAGATTGGCGTGAGATAAAAATAGTAAAACGTTTTCAGCTAGATAGGATTATTCCATAATTGGGTATTTTCAGGTTACCCCATCAAACCAGGAAGTAAATGGACGTAATGGCGAGTTTTATGCCTGGGCCGGACAAACTCGATGTAGAAGGTGATACCTCTGCTGTTGGCATTCGTTGGGAGCGCTGGAAAAGGTCGTTGCTAATTTACCTTGAGGCTGCTGACATTCAAATTCCCGTAAAGAAAAGAGCCACCCTGTTGCATTTTGGAGGACCAGGACTTCAGGAAATCTATTCAAATTTACCTGGGGCTAACGCTGTTATCTCTGCACCAACTGGAGCGTCAGATGCTGCAGCGGAAAGTCAAGATGTATTCGATATTGCTTTGAAAAAACTCGATGAGTATTTTTTGCCTAAGCAAAGTAAAGTATATGAACGGCATCTATTTAGACAATTGAGACAGGAGACTGGCGAAAAATGGAGAAGTTTCTAGTAAGATTGCGTAACCAAGCGGATAAATGTGGATTCGAGAAGCCGGACAATTTTATCATCGATCAAATTACAGAGAAATGCACATCAAATGAACTGCGTAAGAAGATTTTAACAATGGGGGACAAAGCTTCCCTAGATGAAATAATGACGCTAGCAAATACCTTGCAGTTGGTGAGTCATCAATTGGACGTATACGGAAATAAAGGAAATGGAGAAAAAGACCAAGAAGTTAACCAAATTATCAACAAAGGCTATAGGAGAGGATATTCTAATGAAGCAAGGACAACTTCACAAAACAATTCACGCTGTACTAGATGTGGGGGCAAATATCATAAATCCATCGATGCAAACTGTCCAGCGAAGAATAAAACCTGTCATTCGTGCAAAAAGATAGGTCATTTTTCAGCGCATTGTAAATCTCGGGGTTCTGAAACAAAGCCACAAAAGAGGAAGTACAGTGGAAACCCTAGTTATAATACGTACACAGAACGTAGAAAGAGACTAAAAGATGGGAAAGGAAATAATGTTGATATGGTTGATGATGAAAAAGTGGACTATGTTTTTCAAATAGACAATGACTCTACTGTTAGATGTATGGTCGGTGGAGTGAGAATCGATATGCTTATTGATTCGGGTTGTAAACCTAACCTTGTAACAGACAAAACATGGGAAAGGCTAAAAGATAGTAGTATACAGGTATACAATCAAATTAAAGACCCCAGTAAAATTCTTCTCGCTTATGGCAGTAAGTCTCCCTTAACAGTGAAAGGTTCATTTGAGGCTGAAATTGAAGCAAATGATCGGAAAGATACCTTCTATGTAATAAGTGGTGGGACAAGGGACTTACTGGGGAAAACATCAGCACTGAAATTGGGAGTATTACGAATGGGTATCGGCATTAATCAAGTTGAAAACTTGATTACGCCATTCCCGAAATTTAAGGATGTCCTCGTAGAGATACCGATTGACGATTCCGTGAATCCCGTTTGTCAACCATGCCGTAGAGTGCCTATACCTTTAGAAAAGAAAGTCGACGACAAAATCAAGGAACTTCTCAATGAGGACATAATTGAAGAGGTAGAGGTTCCTTCAAGATGGGTTTCGCCCATAGTTCCAATTCTGAAAGAAAATGGAGAGTTAAAGACTGTGCGTAGATATGAGACGCGCAAACAATGCAATAATGAGAGAGAATCATCCTCTTCCCACTATGGATAAGTTGTTTCCGAAGATAAATAAAGCCCAATACTTTACCAAACTTGACGTCAAAAATGCTTTCCATCAGGTAGAGATCCACCCAGATTCCAGATATATAACGACCTTCATAACTCCAAACGGTTTATCTCGCTACAAGCGGTTAATGTTTGGTATCACGTGTGCACCGGAGCTATTCCAGAAGATTATGGAGAGGCTCTTGATTCAATGCGTTGGAGTAATAAACTTTATCGACGACATTCTGATTTATGGTGATAATGAGAATGAACACGATACCAGGCTGAAAAAAGTACTACAGACACTAAAGAATAACAACGTGGTACTTAACGAAGGGAAATGCATTTTTAAAACGCAGAGCGTAGATTTTCTCGAACACCATCTTGAACCTAACGGTATAACACCTCTGGACAAGTACGTAAAGAGTATAATGGATTTTCGTGTGCCTAAGACCATAGAGGAACTTCAAAGCTTTTTAGGCCTTCTTAACTATATAAACAAGTGGATTCCTAATTTGGCTACATCAGAACCTTTGAAAGAGTTACTTAGGAAAAAGCTAGGTAAAAATGCCAATATTGGGAAATTCTGGTTAAAGGCGCAACAAGATTCATTTGACAATTTGAAGCAAGTGCTTACAAAAATCCAATCGTTGGGGTATTATGATGTCCGCGATAAAACCCAGGTAATAACTGACGCAAGCCCGGTCGTACTAGGTGCTCTCCTTGTCCAAAACGATGCAAAGGGACCACGCATAATTGCATATGGAAATCGAACCCTTACAGATTGTGAACGAAGGTATAGCCAAACCGAGAAGGAGGCTTTGGCCTTAGTATGGGGGGTTGAACACTTCAACATTTTCTTATTTGGCAAGGAATTTGACCTTGTTACAGACCATAAACCCCTAGAGGTTCTTTTTGGGAAGAAGTCCAAACCATGCGCACGTATAGAGCGTTGGGTATTGCGCCTTCAATGCTATAAATATCAAATCATGTACAAGCCAGGAAAAAAGAACATCGCCGATCCCTTGTCACGACTGTGCAAATTGAATAACAACCCTTTGGATGATGAAGACACACATGTGTGTCAGGTGGTTAGCTATGCACGACCACAGGCTATACCAATGAGCGAGATTATGAGCGCATCTGAGATTGATAAAGAAATTTGCGGTGTTAGAAAAGGGCTCTATCAAAATGCCTGGGATGACTCCGTGAGAAGCTATAAAATTTTTGAGAATGAGTTGTGCTTCTTTGAGAACATTCTGTTACGAGGAAATAAAATTGTAATACCACATCGTCTCCGTAAGAGTGGTTTAGATGCTGCACATGAAGGCCACCCGGGTATTGTATCGATGAAGGGTCGATTGAGGTCAAAAGTCTGGTGGCCACGCATTGACAAAGATGCAGAGAACTTAGTGAAATCGTGCAAAGGGTGTACTTTGGTAGCTTTACCTAGCCCGCCAGTCCCCATGAAGAGGCGAGAACTGCCTTTGGGGCCATGGATAGATGTGGCAATGGATCTTTTAGGACAAGTGGTCCAAGTAATGATTATCTACTAGTCGTCATTGACTATTACAGTCGATACAAAGAATTAAAAATGACAAAATCAATCTCAACCACACATATAATAAAAATACTGAAAGAAATCTTTAGCAGGCTTGGGTTCCCCGTTTCTATAACGGCCGATAACGGGAAACAGTTTGTAAGTGAAGAATTTCGTGAATATTGCAGAGAATGTAATATTCACCTTTACAGCACAGTCCCATATTGGTCTCAAATGAACGGGGAGGTCGAACGACAGAACAGAGATATTCTGAAGAGACTGCGGATCAGTCGATCAGAGAGAAAAGATATTAAGGAATGCTTATACGAATATCTAATGATGTATAATAGCACACCCCACTCGATTACTGGTCAAACACCGTCAGAACTGTTTTTCCAAAGACAAAACAGGGACAAGATACCCGCAATAGAGAACACAAGTAAAAAAATAAACGATTCGGAGGTGAGAGATAGAGACAAGTTTCAGAAGGAGTTAGGAAAAGAGTATGGAGATAGGAAACGGAAAGCCGTTGATTCAGAGATAAACGAGTGTGACAAAGTTTATGTAAAAAGCATGGACGAAACCAATAAATTGGCACCGAATTTCAACCCAACCCAGTATACTGTAGAAAGTACCAATGCAGGAGATGGTGTTGTACGGAATGACGAAACAGGACAATCTAATCGAAGAAATGTCGTTCATTTAAAGAAGGTAGAAGGTGAATGGAAAGCTGTAGTATCGGAAAAAGAAAATGAAGAA
The DNA here is from genome assembly GCA_963564715.1 of Catocala sponsa. Classification (NCBI taxonomy): domain Eukaryota; kingdom Metazoa; phylum Arthropoda; class Insecta; order Lepidoptera; family Erebidae; genus Catocala; species Catocala sponsa. Next base: position 7,845,324 of record OY751345.1, on the reverse strand, counting down.
GTGGAAGGAAGTTCAGATGAATAAATTAGGCGTGCTATTGTATCTTTTATTTGTTGCTTTGGTTATGTGGATTGAGTCTTAACAAATAAATTATATAATTAAATTTATTGTTTTTGTTGATTTGGTTTTGTACATTGATACAGTTGAATAAATAAAAATTGTGATAAGGAAGGGATGTAGTGTATGCGCTTATTTACCCTCCCATTCACACAGACAAACACTGTCTCGTTCGCACCACGTCAGTTATACGAGAGCCATCGGCGAGAGTAGACGTGTCGGTAGTCTGTCCGTTAAGTGCGTGTACGAGCCTGGAGATACCCCACCAGTGGATCGGTTTTACAACAACATCCAATTTACTATGGAATTAGAAGCATATAATTCATTGGCTTTCTTAGATGTAATTGTCATCAGGAATCCTGATCATACTTTGAGGCACACTGTGTTTACGAAAAAGACCCATACAAATAGGTACTTAAACGGTGAATCTCACCACCATCTTAAACATTTAGCTACCGTGGGTATGTCTTTGTTTCAGAGAGCCCACGGGATCTGTAACAAGAAACACCTGGATGTCGAGCTTCAACATGTCAAGCAACAAGCTCTAACAGCCGCGTCGCTGTTACAGATCGCGAAAAAAACCAGCCACAGTCGACCGCCAGCCTCCTATACTGCCTCATGTAAGGGGTATCACTGACAAGATTGGCTACATCTTGAAGCGAGCTTCAATCAACACATACTTCAAGCCGCCAACGAAGATAAGTAAATTTTTAAAATCCGTCAAGTGCCAACTATCTTTACAAGATGCAGGGGTCTATAAAATAGATTGTGACTGCGGACTCACACGTTCACGATACATTGGTCAAACCAAAACAAGCATAGGCACCCGCATAAAAGAACACATAGCTGATGTAAAACACCAACGCTCGTTGAAGTCTGCTGTGTGTGAACATGTGCAACAGGGGACCAACCACTACCTGAGATTTGATAAACCATAAATTCTCGCTAAAAAACACCGATTCCTACCAAGGATGCTTCGCGAGGCTATTGAAATCAAAAAACATCCAAATTTCAATAGAGAAGATAGTTTGAATGTACCACCAGCTTGGGATCCAGTGATTCAAATAGTCAAACCCAAGAAGAAGCACACCACAGCTAGACTGCATGATACTTTGAGCTCATTCTGCGTAAATAGAAACACCAAAGATTAAATTATTATTTTCGGGTACTTTGAAATAACTACACTGGAACATTGAGACAGCTACCATCTTAGTCGCCCCGTGACCATGGCTGCTGAAAAGCAACCGAAACGTCGCGTCGGGGAAAGTGTAAACACAAATATGAATAGTATAATAGTATAGTAATAGTATAAATAGTTCTAATAGTTTCAATAATTTAATTAGCTTAAAATTAGAAAAGTTTAATAGTAATAGTAGTGTAACAGATTTCAAAATTTTGTAATAAAGTGTCAATTAAACAACGCGATAAAATCCGTATATAGTAGTTTAATTTCAACGTATGTATGTACCTACATATTTGATTCTTCTTTTAACAGCCCACTACAAAGACTAATTGCAGTGGCCAACTCTTTTAATTATATGCACAAACATGCATTAAAATAATGTTTCTCATAGGCGCAAACACATTAAGTTACAATACAACGATGTTTGTGATCGTAAATAATATTTATTTAACACTAATATTAAAAGGTCATGTTGATGACATGACCTTTGTGCACAAATTACTGACGCATTTGTTGACATGCAAATGCAAAATTAGCCTACATTTTTATTTAGGTAATTTTCCTGAAACAAAACCCATCAAAAACGTATTTAATTAAAGATGTGTCACATTGGCGGTAATTTGTTTAATTTGGAATTTGGAAGCTTATTATAATTTCGACAACTATAATTGTACTTTCTAGCTATTCAAGCGATTCAATTCGACGTCGCCTTAAGTCAGAGTTGCGTTATCCGTAAGTATTCATAATTAATTATAGTTTGCTTTTAAATCAAAAGAAAGTAATATATAGAATTAAGTTTAGTTTGAGTTTAACACGATTTTCTCGAAGCTGAGTGGAGTCTTCCAACACGCATTTGTTCACGGTATGAATATGATAATACTGTATGGATTACTTATGCACTATCATTCCCAGAGGAGACCATAGTTAAACTTAGTTTGAGCATACATTTTAATGAAGAAGTAGCTTCTTCATTAAAATGTAAATATATAATATAGCATGTAGATCAAATCCAGTGTTAAATCCGGGGAAAACAAGTCCGACACTAGCAACCTCAAAAATCAAGTCCAGGAGTGGAGCGACCAGCTAAGCCTTGCCAACAACAACAAACAGTGGTTAGAATAGAATAGATGCGAAGACGGAAAACTGGGTATTACAGCGTTAATTAAACGAGGATAATGTCAAAAAAGGACTACATAATAACCGATTGATTGATCACCATTATGATTATGAAACCATGTAAATAATTATTTATTTTGGATCGGCAAATGAGTGCATTAACAAAATATCAAGTAAATATATACTTTCATAGCTAGGGTGAGTTTACATAATTATATATTTTTTATATTATTTAAACAGGGAGAACTCCGGCACTAGGAATTATTCCTGTGTCTTTACAACCATTCAAAGAACGGACACAAAGAACGTCCAGATTCACAATAACCTTTTGTGGATAACACAAATCTTTATCCCGTGTGAAGAACAAACCCACAACGCTCGGCGCAGTGTCAGTGACGCGATGACCAGCCGTGCTGCGTATTATCCTAAATATAAATGGCAGTAACTTGAATATAGCCTGACGAAGCATCTACTTACGAGCGTCGTCGGCATGTCTCGATCGATATGTTGAAACGTAAAAGTTTGTTACTCCCAAGTCCGACATACCGAAGACAAATCACTTTAGTAAAGAAGGGTAAAGGTTGATTTGAATGTTATAAACACTATCCTTAAATATCAATGGCTTGTTATTATAACTTGGGACTCATTAAGACATATGGCCAACAAACATTGTTATTATTGTGATATACATATAAGATATTCAACCAGAAAAACGAAGGCCCGTCGGCGACACTTACGGACATGTCGCACTCTTAATAAAATAGAGGCCTATCTGAGTTTATCGGATTAAATAAATTTAAACTCTGTTGCAATTACTTAACACAAATATAATATTAGAATTATAGACACGCATTAGAGTTCAAATGGTCTTTCTTCCAAATTTTGAGTTAAGTTAGTGTTTTATTAAGAGTGCGATGTGTAATCCTCGCGAATATAAGTTTGTTTGTTACGTCTTAACTACTCGACCGATCATCATGAAATTTACGCATACTCGTTGTCAGGGGTACAGAAAAAGACATAAGGTACCTTTTATGCAGAAAAAACAGTACTGTTCCCGAGGGATAGAAATTTATTGACAAAGTCTACGTAAACGCGAGCGATGCCGCGGACAAACTCTAGTACGAAATATAATATAATATAATAATAATATTCTATCACATACACACAACACCATCTAGCCCAAACTAAGCAGAGCTTGTACTATGGGTACTAGACAATGGATAAACATACACATATACTTTTTTTTTTTTTGTAAATACATACATATTATGCATAGAAACACCCAGACCAAGACAAACATCCATGTTCATGCACACAAATATTTGACTTGTGCGGGAATCGAACCCGCGACCTCAGGCGTGGCAGTCAGTTACACTAACCACTACGCCATCGAGGCCGACATATAATATATGTATAGAACTCTAAGAGACCATCGTTCAAAGTACACGCGAAGTGAACCATTTCATCAACTTCTGAAATTACCAGTTATCTTGTATATGGTTCATATACTATCGTATTACATAATAAAAGTTGGATGTATTGATCTCATTTTACTAACATTTCTCATTATTGTTAACTAGCTTTTGCCCGCGGCTTCGCCTGCGTAAAAGTAGATTACGTTAGTTTATGTAAGTAACAGTACTTTTTTAAATTAAAGTATAACCTATGTTACTCGGTGGCAATATAACTTCCTAAAGGTAAAAAAAAAATTCAAATCGGTTGATTAATTAAAATCTTTTCTCTATAATTATACATAGATACATACATAGATTCACTCCTGTTTCCCAGAGGGGTAGGCAGAAACTACGGATTTCCATTTGCTACGATCCTGACATACTTCTCTGGCTTCATTCACTTTCATCACATTCCTCATACACGCCCGTCGGTTCAAGAAGCTCTTAACCTGGCCTTTGTCCAGAACGCCTCCGATCTGATAGAGAAACGTTCGCCTAGGTTTTCCTCTTGCGACTGTTACATTCACACTAGCCTTATAAACTTTCTTAGTCAGTCTTTCCTCGTCCATTCTTTCTACATGTCCAAACCAGCTTAACATACCCTTTTCTATTCTTGTAACTATATCCACTTTCATGCCGCATCTCTCTCTAATCACACTATTTCTTATTCTATCTTTCAGAGTCACACCACATATGCTTCTCAATACTCTCATTTCTACAGCATTTATTCTGCTCTCATGCTTCTTTTGCCATACCCAACTATATTATAATATTAGTATAGATACATATATAGATAATGCTAAAGGCTCTAGATACTTACCAAGAGCGGAGATGACGTTACTAAGCGCTACCAATGATTTGTTTATATTGGCGCCTTCCTTCTGCCTGCCGCCGCCGCCGCCACAACCCTCCCAGCTGGCTTTCTCACTGAAAACACATGTTCATACGTAACTTATCATACATATTTAAACACTACTGTAGAGTTAGTCGCCACTAACTGCAACCCTTCTATCGCTTGTAGATATTTTGTCCAGATAATTATGTTTGTGCTTGTAATTACTACAATGAACTGATAACGGTAGTCCTGCAACATTTCGTCTTGTCCCATTACTATATCGTGTATTACTCGATAAAACTTAGCTCGTATCTGGCATGAGCGGTTGATCTTATATACCTACCTAATCCAAAGAAACATTGCACTGCTCTGCCTTCCACCACGAATGATTAAAACATTTAATATCTTAGTAGAGAGTATTATTTTTAAATGTTTAATCACTCACAAATATATTTTGAGAGCGAATTCGTTTTATTATTTCATATTGATGATAAAACATACGTCATTTGCAATCTCACAACTGAAGGATATTGACGGTACAATGATGCTTATGTCTTTCATATAATTAATATACGTATAAGACACACATATAAAATACAGTCAATAGCACACAAACAAAACATATTATTCAACGGGGCTGCATCATTGGTAGCGTGTTTGCAGCTGGCGATCGTAATATTCATTCGATATTAGATCGGCTAAAGTATAATTAATATTTTCTTTTAATTGTCTGTACACCGCGCGGTCTAGATGTATGTCTGTTAGACCACAATGTACTCCCCACTTTTCCACCAAACGGCACAAAAATATATCAAAGACGAAGTACTTGCGACATTATATAACAAAAACCAACTAAGAGATTTTCGACTCTATGTATAACTTAATTTGTAATAAAAGCAAGGCAAACGTGATTTTATCGCGTATTTGAATTAATTGTACGTCATTTTTACACAACTGATAGATTTATAAGTAGTTATGTAAACACCTTGAGGTGTTTGTTTTTAAAATATTAGCCAATAAATCGACCGACAACCTCGTTGGTCGCGTGACATAAGTTTATGTTTGCAGACATTCGTGTCAAATTCGATTCCCCGACAATGTTATTCGATTTTGTGTCAGAAAATTCTCAGTAGCAACATGAGAGTTTGAAATGCCCGGCAGACATTTTTAGGCTAGATTTTTATGCTGCAATTTTAACTTAGACGAATAATTACATTAGCAATACAGACCTGTTTAAATTGTAACAACCTGAAGATTGCAATTCACTGAGAGATGATAATTAAGTATTTTTATTACAAATTTAAAGGTTTTTTTAACAATGTCTGCTTCGTAAAAATACGTAGCTACAATACTTTGAAATAATCATTTACAATTATTAAACGAATCATACTTACGGCGAATTGTTAGATTACCCGAGTCATTGCCATACCAATCAGAGATCAGCAGTAAATGGCATCACAAGTTAATAGCTCTCTCACTTTACTAAGTTACGTGCGTACTTTGATAGTTTATTATTGGTGATTTTAACTGCATGTCTGAGTATATTTTTTAAAAAGAAACGATTATAGCAGTTACTTTTAACATGCTGCAAGAGTCAATACAAAACTCCGATCAATTGCCAGGACTGTTCAAAATGTTGCTTGTACTTTAACAATATGTAAACGGAGCCTATTTATCGATCGTGAAATGAAATATAATAAATTCAATCCAATAACTATAGCATGGTATTGGTAAAATTCAGATACGCGACATGCAGTTATAAGGCTTCTACAAACTGCGCATGTTAGAAGCTTAACCCAGCCTATGAATTAAGAACGCCAGTCTACAATTATTCTTAATCTCTTTAACCATACGGCGTGGTACTATAACTTTAATTTACTTGTATGATTAGTGATTACTCTGCTAATGTTAATAAAGGAATCTATTTATTTTAGACTAAGTTACTTTAACGCTTGAACACAGTTATAAACAAGATACGCTAAATATACTGAATCGTATATCATCCTTTTAAACTACTTACTCATTAAATTGAACATTGCGTACACCTGAGCAAAATTAACCTATTGTTCTTTATAAACATTAATTCTTTAATAAGAAATTGCAGAAGTAATCATAATTTTCTAATTAATTTACTTTTCATTAACGAGTATTTTAAATGTATGTACTTTTACATTTAATAGCTATCTAGCAGTTCAAATATACCAATTAGGTATAGCTATGTAAAGAATATTTCCTGGATCCATTGAATACCAAAAGCAACGTGGTAGGTAGGTACATGATAAGCTAAACCTTACATTTTTTGCAATCATAATTACCTAGTTTCTATATTGTGTGTGTTAAACTCCTTATAATTCCTTAACCGTAGTAAGTGTGCCGTTTTATTGTTATCCGAGAAAACATGTAATTGTCTTTCTAAGTTTAGTTATAGGTTATTTTTTGTATAGCTGTTGGTTTTCCATTTGCAAATAAATACAATATTTCACGTGTTTTACAGATGTCGACTCGCCTGAGTTCACTACATAAAATATTAAGTTCACAATCAGTAACAATTTAACAATTCTTAGATACCTATACCTAGATTTTTGGTTGACAGGAGAGATGAATCTTCTCACGTGTTGATGAGATATAAATTCAGGAAGCCTTCGCAAATAAGCTACTATTGCATTTGGAAGTCTGTGACCTTTATAATTGCTTTCAAATACAATGTTACGTGTAATCTAACAATGCATATTAAATCTCTATAGTATTTATTGTAATAGGCGAGACTTATGAATGGTGGCTCTTCCTATTGATGTCGGGATAAGAGTTTTGGTAACTGAAATAGTTTTGTAAACTATTATTGTGTTACATTTTCCTTGTCATTATAATTGTCATAAACGTTTCATTGCTATTCTGTAGTATTTATAATTTGTAATAGTTATAATCATTCATAGATATCTTATGAATGGTTTGTTTTCTACGATTTCTTTGCGTTTTAAAAAGTGGCGAGGCGACCACATACATCACTACGCCAACCAAGTTGTAAAATGTTGATAGATATGAGATGATGTACCTCCCAGCAAGGTCAGCGAGGTGTAAGGTGGCGTGAGGGGTGGCTATTTCCAGCAGTGCGTGCGATCGTGATGAGGTGCTGTTGCGCCTGGTGGCTGCTGTGCGTCGACGCTTCACTCCTTCTGCCACGAGTGCCAGGAGCGCCTCTACGTTGTGGACCGATACTCGCCGGAGATCTGTTATGATAGTCAATTTAATCGTGAATATCTCCATTCTTTCCTTTACAGAAAGACGTAGAGAAAGCATGCGTGCGTACCATGCGTTAGTCTAATAGATATATATTATACCTAAGTGTGATTCGCTACGCTAACGTTTAATTTCGATAGCTCTATCTATATTTCACGAGGTTCAAGATATTCCTCAAATCTATCAAATTCCGTTAGGTAGAATGAACGTAAAAACTTAGCAATCAGACAGACGTATTGGCGCGTTTATAATATTAATACTAAGTATTATACGGTTAGGTATAGAATTGTAAAGATAGGTAACTATAACAGAAAATTATTGTACAGTCAGTAAACACGTACGATCTTCCACAAATCGTTAAGTGTCAGAAAGGGCTTATCAACTCCGGCTACATAATACAGTGATCACCATAAGCTTTCAAATATCGGTGAACACGCGATTTACTGAACACGATAATATCATAACATTCGATTATACGTGTTAATTTACTTTTGTCACTTACTCCGTCTTTAGTTACTGTGCTTATGCTTAAGAGTACTGGAGGCTCCCTAAGAAAATGATCTCTCATCTTTTTATACGTACATATGTGTGTGCACAGACCCCTTTAATTCCTTTCCTTTCTGCCCGTCTTTAATACTCCTTCTCCTTTGGTTTAGCGACAAATGACGCCCATAGTGTTATCATGGGCTACGGTAACTCATAGTTGAATAAAAGATTACATTTTATCTTCCATCACACTTATACACATATACATATATCTCAAAGATTATGCGATATGACATAAACGCAGTTCGATCCCTAGTTAAGGCATGTAAACATAATGCTTACTTAACATATATACATACGTAGATTCACGCCTGTTTCCCAGAGGGGTAGGCAGAAACTACGGATTTCCATTTGCTCCGATCCTGACACAATTCTCTGGCTTCATTCACTTTCATCACATTCCTCATACACGCCCGTCGGTTCAAGAAGCTCTTAACCGGGCCTTTGTCCAGAACGCATCCGATCTAATCGAGAAACGTTCGGCTAGGTTTTCCTCTTGCGACTGTTCCATTCACACTAGCCTTATAAACTTTCTTAGTCAGTCTTTCCTCGTCCATTCTTTCTACATGTCCAAACCAGCTTAACATACCCTTTTCTATTCTTGTCACTATATTCCCTTTCATGCCTTATTTTTTTACTTAACACAGTTCAATAAACTGACTTTCTGAGACAATTTTTTATAGTAGGTACCTTTGCATCTGGTAGGCAATAAAGTGAACAACAACAACGCCATGGTGAGCTAGGTCAGGTACGTACTCGCTGATGCAGTTTCAGTGCCGGCGATTCACTCACTACATAAGGCAGCGAGTTCGCACACCGTGGTAGGTTTAGTCGGTAGTACCCGGGACGTATAGCAGCGATAGACTACCACGCAGAGGTCTCGAGTTTGATCCCTGATTGATCCATACTGACTTTTCGAGATTATGTGCGTATTGAATAAAAAATAAAAAATAATAAAAATAATTATCGCTCGCTTTACCGGTGAAGGAGAACGTCGTAAGGAAACCTGTATGTCTGTGAGTTCTCCGTAATGTTCTCGAAGATATGTGAAGTCTGCCAACACGCACTGAGCCAGCGTGGTGGACTATGGCCTAGCCCTTCTTACACTGAGAATAGACCAGTGCCCAGCAGTGAGACAGTTTAATACAGTTGATACTCTCCGCTCCCCTTTTCCGCGGAGAGGTATGCGGCAATGCATGTTAAACAAAATTAAGGCTGGGTACGTACTCTGCACGTAAGTGCCTCGCTGTGGGTGTTCGCGTACGCGCAGGTCCTTGCGCGCGTTACCGCGGCGGCGCGGCAGCGAGTGGCACGCCGGCGCAGGCGCAGCCTCCCCGCACAACAGATCGTGCACACGCTCGTTGTATATCTCCAGGAAACTGTACACAATTCAAAACATTCAATTTTAAGATACTGTCTACGACCTTACTATCTTTACTTAATATTATAAATTCGAAAGTAACTCTGTCTATCTGTCTGTAACATTTTCACGGCTAAACCACTCAACCGATTTAGATGAAATTTGGTACAGATATAGTTTAAAACCTGGGGAACTGCATAGGCTACTTTTTATTAATACCTACACCACGCGGGCGGAGCCGCGCGCAAAAGCTAGTATTATAAATGCGAATGTGAGTTTCTTACGCTTTCACGCCTTAACTACTCGACCGATCATCATGAAATTTTGCGTACACGTTGTCAGCGGTACAGAAAAGGACATAGGGTACCTTACATCCAGAAAAAGTACTCTTACTAATATAACCTAACCTACATTTACACGAGCGAAGCCGCGGGTAAAAGCTAGTTAAGGCGAGGATTTCCCAAAGGACTGTGTTATCTAGCGTGCTTAAACGCGTTTTATTTGTAAATAAGATAGATTTAAATTCTGAAAAAAATATATGATATTTTACAGCATTGGATCTTGATTTGTCGGGCATTCAAAACATGATTACTGACATTTTATACGATCGAAAAAATCGTGAAGATGGGTCTCTGATTTAAGCATTTTTCGTGTTTTATTTGAGTTATATTGGGATTTAAATTTTCAAAAATATACCAAAAGAAAGGTCATCTAAAAACGGTTATTTGTCGGGCATCACAATATGCATTATATAATATATAAAAATATAATACCGAAAATATGTGATTTCCTACTGTCGACGCGCTCTCTCGCGTGTGGCGCAGTCCCGAGCGGGATGTAGTGGGGACAGGACGTATTTATTTTATTTTATTTTACAATTTTAGGAAAACTTACAGCTAACTTAGTATCATAGACATAATATAGATATTAGTATCGCTAGTTTGCAGAGCGCACCGCAGAATTACGAATAATTTTATCATCAGTTACGAATGTCATCACTTATTGATAAATATATTATATCTAGGTTTAATTTGTAAATAGGTATTATAAATTTTAAGTAATAAGAGTGTATATAATTAGCATAGTTTTGAAAATATCGTTTTGATTATTGGACGAGATAACGGACTTGATAACAACAGCATAGTTAGGTACCACTTACCAGTGCAAGTCCGTTATTAATTTGTAGATGACGAGTGTAGAAATGGGCAATAAAATAAAAGAAAATCAAGGTTGTCATCTTTACCTAAGCTAAACAAATGTAAAAGGTAAAAGGTAAGTTGCCTACCTATTATTTGAAAATTACTAAACACTACCTATCATATTTGTATAGGACTTGAATAATTATTTTATAGCATTATTATTATATTAGGTAGGTATACGGGAATAAAAATGTGAGATGTGCCTAAAAGCAATACGAGCGAATTATATAGGTACCTACCTACCTAAATAAATACAAATATTATCCGCAGTTATACCTGCGCGTTGTGGTATTTATGGTTACCGCACCACCCTCGTGGGTCGTAGCGTGATGTTATTTGGTATAACCTTCCTCAACAAATGGGCTACAGAGGCAAAAGAATCATAGAAATTGGCCTGCTAGTTCCGGATACTAGCGCGTTCAAAAAACACAAAATGTTCAGTTTTGATATAAGTAGGAAGGTATATGAATTTCCGTATAAGTTATCTATACAAATAAATAAAATTGAAGTGTCTGTTTGTAATGTCAAAATAACAGCTTTTTATCTAATGCATATGAAAGTATATAAGGTTTTGTCTGTTTGTCTGTCTGTTTGTTCCGGCTAATCTCCGAAACGGCTGAACCAATTTTGACGGGACTTTCACTGGCAGATAGCTGATGTTATAAGGAGTAACTTAGGCTACTTTGATTTTAGAAAAAAAAATAGGGTTCCGCGGAGACAAATACTTTTTAGTTAAAATCTACGCGGACGAAGTCGCAGGTAACAGCTAGTATTCAATAATCCTATTGACTATTACCACACTATTACCAAACATGGAATACGGTTTGATTGTTATATTTACGTAGTTTTCATGGATACCTAATAATATTATTACCGTATTATCTATCACTATCACGCCTAGGAAGAATGCACTAGTGTCACAGCTTAAAAATGTTCGGTAAGTATATCAATACGACTGGCAAATAATAAAGAAACCTAGAGTTTCTCATTGGTTGGCGGAAAAGAAGTGTTATGTTTTTAGATTTTATGTGGGTACTAGCTTCTGCCCGCGACTTCGTCCGCGTGGCATAGTTACTTTGGGTTAGCGCGAACTTTAACCCGCGACTTCGTTTACGTAGAAGGTGAAAATATTTTTAAATAATACGTACATTAAGGAGCTATTTTAGGTACCTCCATCACGCTTTTATGATATTTTTGCAATGTTATTTTAAAACTGCGATATCTCCTAAGATATTCATTGAAATCGAATGATGTAAAGGGCAATTTTGTTTTAAATTAAATACTCGTGATGAATAACGTATTTATTTGGATAAGGATTAATATCATGTTTATAAAAACACCTTCGCAAATAATTCATTATTTTGGAACAAATTTGGTTAGCATAAAAAAAGGTTATAGTGAGCCAACCTCAAAAGATAGACATATGCTGTCGCGGACTTTTTTTGGAAATTTTAAAGAGGAACAATTCTGTCATACATGATTTTTGCGAAACTTTAAATGTTTACGCAGCGCACGCAGCGGAAGCTCTCAAAACGAAAAAAAAACCTCCGATTTTGAAACATTCTTCATTGGTGCTCCGCTCCTATTGATCTTAGCCTGATGATATATAGCCTATAACCTTCGTCGATAAATGGGCTATCTAACACTGAAAGAATTTTTCAAATCGGACCATTAGTTCCTGAGATTAGCGCGTTCAAGCAAACAAACAAACAAACAAACTCTTCAGCTTTATAATATTAGTATAGATTTATATTTCGTACGTATGTATGTATGTATAATTTTGTTAACTTTTTTCACTACTACTTGCCGATGCCAGCGCCTAAATTCATTATTCGGTATTTGAATTACACGTGCGTGCACGTGTGTCTGCATGAGTATATTGCTATAACTATTGCCCTGTAATACTAACGACATTATTTTTTTATTTTAGTGCAATGAGTTTGTAAGTTCAAAAAGTTGGTAAGAGTACACCTGCATTATTATTGCACACGTCAAGTAAGTTTATATTCATAGACAATTTCTACTTCTTTGTTGTAATAGATTAAATTCAAAATTTATGTTGAAGGTTGATGGATAAGCCTGAGAAGGGTACTTCGATAGCGGTACTAGAGCCTGTGTAAATTTGGATAACCTATAAATGAGGAGTACCTAAGTAACTGCCATAACATAGTATAGCAAACTAGTTTTATACGGGACATTCGAATGCGTTTTTACATCGAATGGAAGATGCATATCAGCAGCTGCTTAACATATACAGAGCATCGATAGCGCATAACTACATACCTCGCCAGTGTAATCTTCCTACCCAAACCGAGTTTCAGTATCCCTCTACCCAAAAAGGCATTGCAAGAAAGCACGTAAAAATTACAAGCAGTCAAAGTTCAAAAAAAGTTGACACTGCCGATAATTGGTGCCACCACCCTACCTACGTCACCGGCACTCGCGAGTAGCATAGCGCCCGACTCATCGTAATTATGGACGTTGGCGTACGCGCGAACCGGGGAAGCGGGGGGCCCCAAAAGCTTTGAGCGCTCGGAAATCCTCGCCTTAAGCTATAAATTGCTAACGTATGTTTGATGGGATATTTATTTATTTAACTCATCAAGTTTCCGGAAACTAGACAATGGAAAATACATTGTATCTGGGACCCGAGGTCCGGCTCTGGCTTATAGATTAAATCAGTTAACAAATACAGATATGTTCATTTTAAAATGCGTCCCTGAAATATGGTGACCAAATATAATTATTGTCATATACACAAAAAAGTTTTATTTGTTAGTAGGATACGTAGACGATCTTACACGAGGGCGCGAACGAACGTTACGAATTGACGCAAAGCGGATATAATTAAATATAAATAGGTAACTACAAAAACAAAATATTCCTCTGAAAAAGGAGTGCAATAGTGGTAAATCTTACTAGCTAACAATAACTTAATGCCTTAATAAACTAGTTTATAACCAAAATAATAATCATACGTGACAAGAAAGCATACTTTAAAACATCTTTAAATTATTATAAGCTACTTGCCTGAACTAGGTTAGACCTGTGTTTCAGGCGATCACTTGACTAACTATTATAAAAGTGGTAATTTATTTATCTGTTAAAACATTAATAATATAACTAATATACATAGATTCACGCCTGTTTCCCAGAGGGGTAGGCAGAGACTACGGATTTCCATTTGCTATGATCCTGACACACTTCTCTGGCTTCATTCACTTTCATCACATTCCTCATACACGCCCGTCGGTTCAAGGAGTTCTTAACATGGCCTTTGTCCAGAACGCCTCCGATCTGATCGAGAAACGTTCGCCAAGGTTTTCCTTTTGCGACTGTTCCATTCACACTAGCCTTATAAACTTTCTTAGTCAGTCTTTCCTCGTCCATTCTTTCTATATGTCCAAACCAGCTTAACATACCCTTTTCTATTCTTGTCACTATATCCACTTTCATGCCGCATCTCTCTCTAATCACACTATTCCTTATTCTCTCTTTCAGAGTCACACCACATATGCTTCTCAACGCTCTCATTTCTACAGCATTTATTCTGCTCATGAGAGCAGTCCACACTTATGTATGGAAGTGAAAGTTGGGTATGGTAAAAGAAGCATGAGCTTCTTTTGCCATACCCAACTTTCACTTCCATACATAAGTGTGGGCACTCTATGAACAGCCAAACGTGCTTTTCGGATACATTTCGACTGTTCATAAAAGCGCGTAGAGCTCCATTCACTTTGTTGCCAGCAATCGTTCTCCTTTCAATATCTCCCTCATGTTTACCATAATATAACTAAATATAAACTTAAGCTAAAATTGCCTGTATATAAATAAGTATATAATGCGTTTGTTTTTACTTTCTTCATGTTAAAAAGAAAAGCCTTCGAGTAATTTTACATGCAGCTAAATTTTGATTCTGCTTTAATAGTTAAACGAATTTACATGTTTTATATATACTTTGCGTGCGAATCTGATAAGCGAGTTCATTACAAATGCAGATTCCTTATCCAACGTACCCACTGTTCCTTATTTTTATACCGATAAGGATTCACTGATTGACTCACTTCCTAGTAACCCCTGCCTCTAACTGCCTCCGTGGCGCACGGTAGTGAATGCTGTGCATGAGGTCTCGGGTATCGAATCCCGGGTCGGGCCAACAAAAAGTTATTGGGTTTTCTATTAAGAAATCTTAAATATGAGTCCGGAGTTAGGAAGTTGACGGTGTTGACACCCTCGTGCCTCGGCAACCACGTAAAACCGTTAGTACTGCGCCTGATCTCTCTCCGGTCGTGTCGGATCATCCGTCCCATCGGATCATGAGGGTTAGGGAATAGAGAGTGTACTTGTGTTTGTGCACTATAATAGGTATCTCCTGCGCAGATGGCCAGATTTGCCGCCGTAACCGAAATTCGGTCTGGAGGACTTTACTATTAGTTGCCGCTAAGTTTACTCTTGAGTGACGGCATGAGATCTCGCATACGGGAATCAAAACCTAGCCCTCAACGTCCGGCAAATTGTAACTGGTCGTGTCAGTAGCAGCACCAGCAATTATACCCGCTCCCTATAGGAATCTAAATAAATAGCTGGCAAAACGTGGGTGGTATACACTAACTATCCCTAAAGAAAAATCTGGTGTAAATCTATGTCTATAAAAGCCTAATACTAATTGTCTAATCTTATCTTATTTATGTGGGGGCCAGTCAGTGCAAACCGGCGACACTTCGACCCAATGGGATCTTTTGTGTCGACACTCTCCCAATAACGACTGCCATAGATGTTCATGGCAGCCAGGACCGACGGCTTAACGTGCTCTCCGAGGCACGGAGCAGGCGATAATTGTCAATCAATACGCACATAATTTCGAAAAATCATATAACTTTCGAAAGTCAGAGGTGCACGACGTGGGTTCGAACCCGAGACCCTCTGCATTGCAGTCTGTTGGTCTCCCCACTGAGCTATCACTGCTCTCTAATTGTCTAATACTTCTATACTAATATCATAAAGCGGAAAGGATTGATTTTTTGTTTGATTGCTTGTTTGTAAGGATTTAACTCAAAAACTATTTCACCGATTTTAAACATTCTTTCACCATTAAAAAGCTATCATATCACCAAGTAACATAGGTTATATTTTTTTTTAAAAACGTACTGTTACTTACTAACATAACCCAACCTACTTTTACGCGAGCGAAGCTGCGGGCAAAAGCTAGTTTTTTATATATTTGTGTAGTGTCAGTTATCTGTTAGAAGATATTGTCAAACATGCTTCTAAAAGTAACAAAACCGTTTTAACACACACGTACCTTTACCTATGTTACAAATACCCTGCGTACTGAATGTATGATCCTACACAAGACGCTTACAATTACACAGGTTTGATTCAAGTCACGACATAGTTTGTTTACAATTTGCTAACTATTGCATTAGAATATGTAAGAATGTCGTGCACAAAATATCAATGTTTAGACACTGCATCACACTTTAAACTTAGGTACATTGCCTCACCAAACACGCATTATTTAACACGCTAATTATAAATCTTTTAATGATTATAGTTAAGAGTTACCGATAATATTGATAAAAATAATTATAATCCTTACTAATATTAGATATAAATGCGAATGTGAGTTTGTTTGTTTGTTTGCGCTTTCACGCCTTAACTACTCGACCGATTATCATGAAATTTCGCATACACGTTGTCAGGGGTATGGAATAGAACATAGGGTTATCCAGAAAAAAGTACTGTTACAAACCTAATCTAACCTATATCTACGCGAGCGAAGCCGCGGGCAAAATCTAGTATAACGATAAATTAGAATGTACCTATATGATGTATATTAACATAACTTCGCGTAAAATAACTAAAAGGATTTTTATGCGGTTTTCATAGTTGACCTGATTGAAGTCCAATTTAAAATCTTTGAATACAATCCACAGGCGAATATAGCCATAGCCATGAAGTCACAGGCCAAAGCTAGTTTTTTAATTATTACCAATAATACTGGGCCACATATTGAAGAAAAAGCTTATTGTCAGCTAATATTGTGCCTGCAGACCGAGGATACCGGTATTCATAACCATATTCCCCAGAATGCATGCGTAACCAATACTCATTTATTTTCCTTTCTCCTTACTTTTTTGACAGTTAATATAAACCACAAACGTGCGACAAAATGAATACAAATTTATTTTTATTTATCGAATATTTTCCTTTAAAGTATATATCTGTCATATCATACCGCGATACAATCCTCGAGCTTAGTGCGGAAGCTGCTGCCAATTATAAAAATGTGTAATGTAGTAAATAGATAAATAAATAAATAAATATGAGCAGCGAGAGCCTAGTGGGAGACCATTAGACTGCCACGCAGAGATGTCCAGTTTGATCCCAAGGAACTGACTGACTTTTCAAAGTTATGTGCGTATTAATTAGTTTATTGTCGCTTACTTGAACAGTGAAGAAAACTATGTTAGGAAACCTGCATGTCCCATAGTTCTCTATAATGTGCTCGAAGATACATATGACGTCTGCCAACTCGCACTGGGCCAGCATGGTGAACAATGGCCTAACCCTTCTCACACTGGGTAGAGCTAGAGAGGCAGTTTATCTATAGGGCTAATATAATATATAAACTTATCAAATTTATATGCCACATTGTGTAAATATAACAATAGAAAGGTACGCATAGATTAGCATTTAATCTTAACACCCTCAACTGCAGTGGAACACAATCCAAAATAATCACTACGCTTCATAATAAACCATTTTTATAAATGTCAACTGTCGACCTCCAATACTAAAAGAAAATACTTCGGATGCATCTACTTTGATATGTGTGCCAATAAAATAAACAGAAAATTGACTATACCTATAAGAAACGATATTATATATGAAACGATTGACGAACTGTTGTATTTTAAAAATCGATGCTGATATGCTCACTATCGCATCTCTACTGCAATCTAGACAGCAAGGACTTTTTCTAATTTCAAACAGATTTATGGAAGTAATTTCCGAATCCGCAGTCAGTTATGTGTGAATATCTAATCTGTCTCTTTCACCGAAATCAAGAGAGTGAAGTACTTAATTAGATTTCGTACCATACAAAATCATATATTACATAATTTACAGAATTGTAACTAAATAGGAATGCCTACGACTTTATGCCTTCAAGAATATTAGACTCAATAATTCGAATTCCAAATTAAGATTAAATTATCGTTAGAAATTTCAGTTAAGTAAAAAAGGTGTTCACCCATATTTCTTACACTTTAGGTTATTCTACTTGAAATGCCACTTTTTGATCACAATGAAACTAAATAATATAATGCCAGTATTTCACTATTTCATCAATATCTTGTAAAGATATACGAGAATAGAATCCACTGCCAATCACTATGATAAGCCCTATTATCCTCCGTTGATAGTTCATTACGCGTCTTTAGGAAACACTTGATATCAATACTGAATCAACCACAATCGATCACGACTCGGTTGTGATTGATTGAACATGAAAACGGCAACCACAGTGTTAACAAGCTTAAAAATAAGCACACCAGGGCATTCAATTGACTGCACAGTTGACAGAGTGGTTTAAGTGATCGCCTCGCCGCGGCCACTGCGCCGAGCGTTGTGGGTTCGTTCTTCACACGGGACTAAAATTTGTGTGATCCACAAATGGTTGTTCTGAGTGTGGATGTTCCTTGTGTCCGTTGTTAGAATCTTTATTTAGTCCCAAGCGATACAGGAATTATTTCTAGTGCGAAAGTTGTCTAATAAAATAAAATTAAGAATGATAGATACCTCATCTAGGGAAGTACGGAGTATCTACTTTATAAAGAAAGCACTGTCCACGTGTTTACGGCTTCGCATGCGGAAAAAAGTAGCGTTGACGTTTTCGACCAACTCCTCTATTGATAAGTACATAATTAGTTTTGTTAAAACAACATTAAAGTTGAATTATTATATAACGGATCACGTTACCGATATACAAAGTATCCTAAATGTCATCATCCAAAACCATTTATCGGTATATGCATATATGCGTGATTGAGTAAGAAAAGTCCAAATATTAAACATATTTACAAAACTTTCACATCCTAACGAATATTATAAATGCGAATATGAGTTTGTTTGTTTGTAACACTTTCACGCCTTAACTACTCGACCTATCATCATAAAATTTCTCTTACACGTTGTCAGGGTAAAACAAACGTAACTTTCATCCAGAAAAAGTAATGTTACTAACCTAGCCTACACGTACGCGAGCGAAGCCGCAGGCTAAATCTAGTTTTTAATATTAGTAGAATAGTAGGATTCAGATCGCAGCTAAATAAACCATATATTGTTTTACAGTGAATGGTAGTTTCAGGTAGGCTGATGTTATAGTTACCGTAGCCTATTTGAACTAGCAACACCAGCCGCTACATAAAATGAAGCGATGTAGGGCATTCCCTAGATCGCTTCATTTTATGTAGCGGCTGGTTTTACAGTGAATGGTAGTTTCAGGTAGGCTGATGTTATAGTTACCGTAGCCTATGTGAACTAGCAACACCAGCCGCTACATAAAATGAAGCGATGTAGGGCATTCCCTAGATCGCTTAATTTTATGTAGCGGCTGGTTTTACAGTGAATGGTAGTTTCAGGTAGGCTGATGTTATAGTTACCGTAGCCTATGTGAACTAGCAACACCAGCCGCTACATAAAATGAAGCGATGTAGGGCATTCCCTAGATCGCTTCATTTTATGTAGCGGCTGGTGTTGCCAGTTCACATAGGCTACGGTAACTATAACATCAGCCTACCTGAAACTACCATTCACTGTAAAACCATATAAGGTTTACCAATTCCTGCTTCATTAGGCAGGAATCCGTAGGGTGCCGAGTGGGGAATCGGACCTCCGCGGCTCTCTTATTTACCAATCGAAACGTAACAGTGCGATACTGTTTATACATCGATAGTACCTACATCCCCAGTCCAGCCGACCCATTCCTATCCAGCCGACCCACTCCTATCCAGCCGACTAATACCAGCGACACTCTACTACCTACTTCTACTCTACTATAGTTAACTTATAAAATAATGAGTATTTCAAAGGTCCACGGTGCTAGCAATGATAGTAACCATTAACCCTTACATTAAATGATAAATTCTTTTTACTTGCTTACGCAAATAAAGGAAATTTCAGCATACTAATGTTTATAAATGCACAAGTATAGTTCAATGTTTTCTGAACAATGAGTCTACCGTTGTTGTGACGCTTTAAATTATAAAAGTATTTATTTTTATTATTATTTATAAATTACTGCTATTCATTGCGATACAGCATTACGAAATTGGTTAATAAAAGAGAGCTTCTATTCAATTGACGAATTTATTAAAAAGTTTGCCTCTCTTTCCTATCACTTTGAAAATGTATTTATTGTAAACCACGTTTTTAAAGTTTATATATTATTTTAGATATCTAATTTAATGTTTCTCTTTTGTTTAAAATTGAGTTTGATGTAGAGTTAGGTAATATAAATGTTCCTATTTACCAAAAGTGTAAATGAATAAAAAATTGCATGCTATTTCAATATGGCGAAATGTGCTCAATACCTATAATTATGTCCTACTTACCACCTACTTTTGTAACAACCACATTTTACGAAAATACAAATAATTATTATTATTATCATAACACTAACGAAGGATCACTACCGGTGAGTTTAAAATAGTTTGATTCCAATGCACAACAGCTAGGCCACAGTGTTATGCCGCGCTTTCATCCTTTACATAAATAATCTAAGGTACATCACTGCCCGTACAATAACTAAACTAATAGCCAACACTAATTTGAGTTCAATCCACGTGTTACAAGTTCACAACTACGGGAACTTGCGTCGCTCTTTTAACAGCGTTTAGTCACGATCGCGCTAATTATGTTTTAATAAATCATCGCGCAATTTTCACAAAGTGGAAAGCTATGTTACAAACTTTGTTTAACTATTCAACAATGCCTAAGGCCTATGTTTTAGTTATCTTATTAGAAATCGTAGGATTTACAATCTTTTTTTTTTTGCTTCTGAAAGTAAGCTTTTGATTTGATGTTTGAATGAAAAATCTAGTCAATCCTAAAAGAATCCACGTGTGTAAGAAAAAGCTTTCATGATAGTATATATTGTTATAATACAATAATGATGTACTTTATCACTGCATATTATAAAACAAAGTACCCCGCCACGTCTCTCTGTCTTTTCGCGATGAACTTAAAAAGTACTGAACGAATTTTGATGCGATTTTCATCAATAGACAGAGTGATTCACGAGGTTTAGGTGTATAATTTGTTATGGTTTTGTACTACCCGTGCGAAGCCGGGTCGAGTCGCTAGTTTTAAATAAAAGGAGCAATGAAAATCTGTAGAATAAGATCATGAAAGTCATGTTCGCTCGTCAGGTGCCGCATTATAAATATAGTATACGATAGAAGTAATTCAAATGCGATTACTGCGCTTATGAGAACAAAAAACATAAGCTACAAACAAATAAATAAAATACTATTTACAGTAATGACATATTAGAACACAAAAGGGCTCTCGATATGATTTGTTACAGGTATTTTTCTTTATTTGCGTTTATTATTCATTATAATTATCAAGACTTAACTATAAAAAGCCGTTCTGTTGAATTAGCTACTTTATACAATAATTCATGCGAAAAATTCATGTCAGAGCAGGGCCTAGTATAAAATATAATAGAGGTAGAAAGGCAAACTCAATTCAATGATTAGTTTTTAGATTTTCGCTCAAAATTTGGCACTCAAACCAACAAAAATAATAACGAAAGTTTCTGCTTTTCATTTTGGATCTATTTTATAGGTGGTAGTCTGTTATTACGGTGAAATAGCAGACTGAAAGTAAACATAACGTGATGGCGGCACGTACGACGGCACGTGACGTGGATGACGGCAGGCCAGACACCTCGCACAGTGTGATACAGCCGTCGTTAAATAACTTAGCACCGCACAACCCACCATTATTAAACTGTAAAAAATAACTAAGTATGCTTTAGGTATCGCTAAAAATACCCAAGCCTTTAACCCTTACTTTTAGAAACTAGAAATATTTATGCGACATCAGTTCTGAAAAAGTCTTTGTACTTTTATATTGCAGATACAGTATAGTTTAAGTAACTGTATGTAATTGCCTAACTTACATGAATTATAAATTAGCAAAATTGAAATTTCTATATATGTATATAGATACTAGATTTTGCTCGAGGCTTCGCTTGCGTTAATGTAGATTTTGACAATACATGTCTATAACTCGGGCACAGTACTTCTTTTCTTGATGTAAGGTATGTCCTTTTCTGTATCCGTGACGTGTATACAAAATGTCATCGTGATCGGTTAAGTAGTAAAGGCATAAAAGCGTAACAAACAAACTCACATTCACAATTTTAATATTAGTTAGGACATACTTGTTTCCCCGCAGGATAGGTAGGTAGGTGCTACGATTCTGGCATCCTCCTTACTTCATTTATTTACATTTCATTTTTCATACATGCTTGTCGGTTTAAAGAGTAGGTACTCCTAACCATAGCTAGGCTCTGTCTGCGATATTCTCGAGAAATACCAGGTTAAAAGCTCTCAACCTGACTTTTCTCTAGTATATCTCCGATTTGATCAGAAAAAATTCACCTTTCTTTTTTTAAAATTAATTTATATTGCAGAACTTCCCTTCCAGCTTTTGATTGATATTCACCTTATATATACTTCCTTGATCAATGTTTTGCCGTCCTTTCTTTCTACCACGCTCTTTTATCATACTATTCCTTATTCTATCCTTTACAGACACATAGGTAATATTATGTAATTTCTAGTGCTATTTTATGTTATTTTATTTCTTCTACGTATAGATTGTTTGAGTACATCATTAAATCCATGCGACATCAAAATAAGTATTAAAATTTGATTTTCAGTAATATTACTCTGTGACCTAAATGAATACGTGGTTTTGATTTAGTCTATAGAGACAGGTCAAAAATCTTTGTTAAATAATAATGTAATTTATCATGAATTAAATGCAATTTTATTGTAGTGATATAACCATAAGGAAGTCTCGAAATATGTAATTAAGTACCTACATCATTTTCTGAGTGTACGTCTACGTAACAACCGCAATATAAATAAGAAGGTTGTATTAACAAAAATACAATATTATTTTACACAAAATGTACATGAAGCCCCCTAACAAAAAAACTGGAGGCGGATCACAATTTAAAAGATCACATAATATCAAATTGCTATTTTAGTTTCAAAACCTTCTTTGTATGTACATATTTCACATTCTTTATTTAATATAAAATGGTGTTCATGCATTAACGCATACTAAGTGGGTATGTAGTGTCTTACTGGTGCATTTGGACCTTTCTCAAGAGAGACTTGCTAAGCCACAGTCCTACATACATCGCCTGTGTAATGAGTGACCTAATCTGTTGCCGTTATTGCAATATTTTATGACATTATTGTGGATATGAAAGCCAAAAATATTATTTAAACTAGCGACCCGCCCCGGCTTCCCACGGGTAATAGAAAACCATAACAAATTATACACCTAAACCTTCATCATCATCACTCTGTCTATTGGTGAAAACTGCATGAGAAAATCCGTTCAGTAGTTTTTGAGTTTATCGCGTACAGACGCGGCGGGGGACTTTGTTTTATAATATGTAATAATACCTTACTTAGTGCAGTCTAACAGTGCTTTTATAAATATATACTTACCTATAATATTCTCCACAGGTGCAAACTTAACACGAGGTAATTACAGCGATACGGCGGGTGAGGTCTCGGCGCGGTTCTAGGCGGCGCGGCGGCAAGCGGTGCGATGGAAGCGGCGCGCTCGCGGTCTCGCCTCGCCCCGGGAGGACTGAAGCCTTACTAACCGGCACACAAGCTGACACCCCGCACACTACCCTTAACTATCTACGTAATATACAAGTCTTTAATAATGTTACGAAGCTAAACAAAGGGTAAAGTAAACCCGTTTTCTCATAACTTCACTTTAATATAACCTGCAGGTTAGACATTTATAAATATCTGATAAAGATTAGCTGCTATCCCTCTTTCGATGCCGTGGTGTTATAGCAAATTAATTGATAAAAATATTGCCTAAGCCGGGAACTAAAATACATTAACTATAAGACACTAAGAAAGAAGGTTGTAACTTTATAAGTAACTGCATTTCTACGCTTTAATAAGAAACATTAATAATGCTTGGGCAGGAATTGGGCAACTTACAAACAATTAAGAGGAAAAGGTTCTGGATGGGTGTCTTACTTTAAAAATCAATAGGTACCTAGGTACTACATAGTTGTACTGCTCTAGTTGTGGACTGTGATTGTTGTAAACCACACAACGTTATAAATATTTATTTACGATTTACTGTAAGGAGGTTTCGAGTTCGATACCAAGACTCTGACTCTAACTCTGAATTTTCGGATTTATGTGCATATTAAATAGTTAATGATCGCTTGATTTAACAGTGAAGATGTTTTCTTTCATCGTTAGAGCAAGCGATCATAAACACGTCGTCATCGTGAAGAAACCTGCATGTTTGAGAGTTCTCCATAAGGTTCTTGAAGATATGTATGTGAAACCTAACTCTCTCACACTGAGAAGAAGCCCGTGCCCAGATTCTCAGTCGTGCAGGTTTCCTTAAGATATTTTCCTTCACCGTTAAAGCAACCAGTAATTAAGAAATAAATACGCACTTAACTGCGAAAAACTGGGATGAAACACGAGACTTCTGCGTAGCAATCCAACTGTCTTCTATTAGGTTATCGCTGCTATACCATATGAATGACAAAAATACACAATCTTCGCATTCGTAAGCAGTCACCGTAGCCTAAATGAAGAGGACGGAGGGCAAGTGGAGAGGCGAAGCAACGCCGTCGCGTCGGTCTGGAAGGTTATTATTGGGTCGCCGCCATTCTCAGTCACCGAACAAAACGCAGGTTTACATATAGGAAAGATGCACTTCTATCTAATTATTCGAATTCGAAACGTACGTTCAACATTCTTTTTTACAAACGTTGATTGACTTTTCTTTTTAGAGTTCGAAAAAACTCTTATACAACAGCTTTGTCCGTCTGTCTGTCAGCTGTCTGTTATACAACTTTCAACTCAAGATCCGTAAGAGCTAGAGACTCGCGGTCAACGACTTTCAACTCAGGATAATCGATATATCCCCGAAATTACTATGACCTTTCACCTCTGACCTCAAGGTCACGTGGTATCACGTGACCTTTGCATATTACTTCAATAATTTTTTTGAACTCTAAGATTTACGGCAATTCATTGCCGTTTCTCACTTGTTATATTTAGAAAAGACAATTGCCGCGCTAGGAATAATTCCTGTGTCGCGGGAGACGTTCAAACAACGGACACAAAAACATCCAGATTCGGAACAACCATTTGTGGACTCGGCGCAGTGGCAGTAGTGAGGCGACCACCTTGCTGTCAATGTCGTGCAGTCGTGATTGATTATAAAGGTGTTGATAAATAAATCCCTGAATATAAAAAACGAACAATCAAGTTATTATCTTTGAATATTTGTGCGGTGCTTGTATCTCTATCTTATCTTATGTGGGGGCCAGTCAGTTCAGACCGGCGACACTTCGACCCAGTGGGATCTTTTGTGTCGACACTCTCCCAATAACGACTGCCATAGATGTTCATGGCAGCCGGGATCAACGGCTTAACGTGCTTTCCGAGGCACGGAGCAGGCGATAATTGTCAATCAATACGCACATAATTTCGAAAAGTCATATAACTTCCGAAAGTCAGAGGTGCGCGACGTGAGTTCGAACCTGAGACCCTCTGCATTGCAGTCTGTTGGTCTCCCCACTGAGCTATCGCTGCTCTATGTGGGTATCTCTATAATTTCGATATAAATGTTATTAATCCCAAGGTTGACTGCAACATACAAGACTACTGCATGTCTCGAGACCATACGACGCTACACATTAATATTATCTTGATGCAGGGGAGCTTATAATAGCAAAAGCTTATGTGTAAATAAATGCTTTGAACGAACTTGCTAAAGAGCTTGACTTGGAATAGATACTTTAGAGTATGTGCATTAAAAAGTGAGGGTTTTTTTTATATCTTTTCATTGACAACATCGAACAAAAGGGACAGCCAGGCTCGCAATTTTCATCAGTGTTTTTTTTAAATTAAAAACATCGAACAAAAAGGAATCCCAAGCTCGCAATTTTTATCTGTGGAACCAATTCCTCCTGCATATTTTTGTACGTAAAAGTAATCAACAACACTCAGTATTGATTCAGATCATTTTTATAATTTATAACCGAAGTCATTGCCAGCTCAAAGTGCATAGTACCAAAATTCGTTCACTACAGCTCGATAAAAATATGTTTTCTTATACATTAATCTTCCTAGGTCGAATTAATGGTTACTTTCTTTCGCCATATTCATAAACAACTTCTTAAAAAATGAATAAATATTATTGCTTCTTTGTGATTAAATACAGCTTCATATAATTTATTTGAAGTGTTTATTTCACAGTCTCATTCTCTGTATGAAGCGAATGTTTGCGAATAGATACGTTTCCAATATCGGTTGTTTTGCTATAAACCAGACACATGTTCACGAGCGGAGAGATATTAGTACAGATAAAGCCATGATGGCAGGGTGTTACAGGCTCGCGTGTCGTTCCAACCTTGGGGTCAGGAAGTCATGGTGCCTCTTTATTACCATTCAAACTTAATAGAATACAACTACCAATATATTACCTGAGTGGTGAAACAGTTGAAAAAGTTTTGGATAAATCACCCGCAACTCAATCTAAAGAAACATGCAGTTTGAATTGAGTCATCAAATTTAAGAGCTTCCTGTTTATTTATTATCTACTAGATGTTCCCGCGGTTTCACCCGCGTTTATCGTTACTGCACCGCCCCCGTGGGTCGTAGCGTGATGTTATATAACCTATAGCCTTCCTCGATAAATAGGCTATCCAACACTAAAATAATTTTTCAAATCGAACCAGTAGTAATCACGCAGAATAAACCAAGCGAAACATCGTTTGTACTACGTCTGCAATGGGTAATTATTTTGCTGCAATGTTATTTTAAAACTGCGATATCTCCTAAGATATTCATTGAAATCGAATGATGTAAAGGACAATTTATTTGGATAAGGATTAATATCATGTTTATTATTATAAACATGATATTAATCCTTACCTTAGCAAATAATGCATTATTTTAGAACAAATTTGGTTAGCATAAAAATGGTTACAGTGAGCCAACCTTAAAAGATAGACATATGCTGTCGAGGACTTTTTTTTAGAACTTTTAAAGGGGAACAATTCTGTCATACATGATTTTTGAGAAACTTTAACTGTTTACGCAGCGCACGCAGTGGAAGCTCTCAAAAGGAAAAAATACCCTCCGATTTTGAAACATTCTTCATTGGTGCTCAGCTCCTATTGATCTTAGCGTGATGATAGATAGCCTATAGCCTTCCTCGATAAATGGGCTATCTAACAATGAAATAATTTTTTAAATCGGACCAGTAGTTCCTGAGATTAGCGTGTTCAAGCAAACAAACAAACAGCTCTATAATATTAGTATAGATATCAGGTGGTTTTAAGTAACTTCACAACATAAATAATCGCAGGATTATATCAATACAGTACCTATAAGTTTGTATATTAGACGTGTTGAATCTCAATGCCTTTATCTAGATAGAGCTTACTAACCAAACAAAAGCAGATTGTTAAGAAATTCCACTGATGTAAGAGGACTTTCTCAAACCGCCTTTTTTTATCCATTCCAAATTTATTGGTTTGTTTAGTTGGATGTGTACCAAGGCTACTTAATCCTAATCCTAACTAATATTATCAAAGCGAAAATGAGTTTGTTTGTTTGTTACCTTTTCACGCCTAAACCACTGAACCGATCATCCTGAAATTTTGCATATTCGTTGACGGGTGTACAGAAAGGGACATAGGCTACCATTCATCCCGAAAAAAATTACTGTTCCCGAGGAAAACAATAATAACATTCTTATGGATAATAGATGGCGCCATGTGTTTCGAATCATGATTGAATTATATTATTACAAACAGAGTACAACCCGAATTGATTGTCAAATTCTAAATTAACGCGAGCGAAGCCGTGGACAAAAGTTAGTAATAAAATAAACGCACTTACGTGTATGTAAGTGCGTGCAGGTGGTTTATTTAGGTACCTAGTAAGACTAGCACGCTTAAAATTACTCAATTTATAATAATTATTTGACGTCTACTAACGATCGTATTGCGAAATATATGAAAAAGAACACTGAAATGAAACGACCTCTAGCATTTAAATATCTATTGACGTATATAAAAAAATCTCGTGTCACGGCGTTTGTGGTCGCACTCCTCCGAAACGGCTCGACCGATTTTTATGAATTTTTTTATGTATATTTGGTAGAGAATAGGACGTAAAGTATAATACATACTTACCTACTGCTAAGAAATAATTTATATGGCAGAACAACGTTTGCCGAGTCAGCTAGTATTCTTATAGGTTTTCTGATACTATATTGCTTTAAAATCCATATTGAATCATACACACGTGTATTATTTGCTCACTATACTATACTATAACTATTATAACACAAGGTTATTGACATAGAGTTAAGATTTCGCAAATTGCTATCTAAACAGAATGTTGTTTGATAAGTGTACGCAATCGTTCGAACTTGACCTGTTTTATATCAAGTTTTGATGAATGTGTGCACGTTATAAATTAATGACCTTAACCTTTGTAAAACGCACGCATAAGTATATATTTTGTAAGAGATATCTATACACTAAACTAGCTGCTGGTCGTGACTTCGCTCGCGTAAAAGTAGGTTAGGTTATGTTAGTAACAGTACTTTTTAAAATAAAGTATAGCTTGTTACTCGCCAATAATAAAGCTTCCTAATGGTGAAATAATTTTTAAAATCGGTTAAGTATTTCTTAAGTTAAATCCTTACAAACAAAACATACAAAAATCAAATATTTCCTCTTTATAATATCACTAGATGTTCCCGCGGTTTCACCCGCGGTTTTACCCGCGTTTATCGTTACTGCGCCGCCCCCGTGGGTCGTAGCGTGATGTTATATAGCCTGTAGCCTTCCTCGATAAATAGGCTATCCAACACTAAAAGAATTTTTCAAATCTAACCAGTAGTAATCACGCAGAATAAACCAGGAGAAACATCGTTTGTACTATGTCTGTAATGGGTAATTATTTTGCTGCGATGTTATTTTAAAACTGCTATATCTCCTAAGATATTCATTGAAATCGAATGATGTAAAGGGCAATTTTGTTTTAAATTAAATACTTGTGATGAATAACGTATTTATTTGGATAAGGATTAATATCATGTTTATAAAAATACCTTCGCAAATAAAGCATTATTTTAGAACAAATTTCATTAGCATAAAAATGGTTATAGTGAGCCAACCTTAAAAGACGTGACGACTGTCGCGGACTTTTTTTTAGAACTTTTAAAGGGAAACAATTCTGTCATACATGATTTTTGCGAAACTTTAACTGTTTACGCAGCGCACGCAGCGGAAGCTCTCAAAAGGATAAAATACTCTCCGATTTTGAAACATTCTTCATTGGTGCTCCGCTCCTATTGATCTTAGCGTGATGATATATAGCCTATAGCCTTCCTCGATAAATGGGCTATCTAACAATGAAATAATTTTTCAAATCGGATCAGTAGTTCCTGAGATTAGCGCGATCAAGTAAACAAACAAACAAACAAACAAACTCTTCAGCTTTATTATATTAGTATAGATTATTAGTATAGATTAGCTGTTGGTCTAGATATGATTCACGCGGTTTTCGATATAGTAAGCATAAACAGGCTTATAGCGAAGACCCATAATTAACCGACTTCAAAAAAGGAGTAGGTTCTCAATTCGAAGGTATTTTTTTTTTATGTTTGTTACCTGATAACTTTCGACTATGTGAACCGATTTTGATGATTCTTTTTTATTTAAAAACTGGTGCTTACAGTGTGGTCCCATTTAATTTTGATCAGGATTTGACCATTCGTTTTCGAGTTATCTTTAATAATGCGGATTTGGTTGACTTCGGCTACATTGACGATGTTCTCATTTTTGGCAAGATTTACTAAAAACCGAGAAATAAACAAAGAACAATGGTCAAATCGTACCTGACGGCGACCCAACATGTATTGTATATGAAAAATCCGTTATTGTTTAAGATTTTAGGAAAGATAAGAAATATCTTTTTTTGAAGCGAGGAAAAAAAGATATAGGTACATGATTTTATATTGTATTTTCTTTAACTTACATAATTTTAGAACACATCTTTTCATTTCACTTACGATGAGATTCGTTTCTTTTTGCATACTAAAAGTTTCAATACTCAATACTTGCAATTATTATATATTCACTGTAGGAATATATTCCTACAGTGAGTCCTTCTGGTCTCCTTAAGATGACAAGTACATCGTTAGCAAAGGGCCAATGTTATCTTTGCCCTTTGCACTTCTTTTATGAAGGACACCAAAATAAATATGGTTAACTAGATTGTGTCCGCGGTTTCGCTCGTGTAAATGTAGGTTGGATTAGTAACAGTACTGTTTTCTGGTTGAATGGTACCTACCCTATGTCCTTTTCTGTTCTGTGTATACAAAATTTCATGATCGGTCGAGTAGTTAAGGCGTGGAAGCGTAACAAACAAACTCACATTCACATTTATGATATTAGTTAGGATACATTATTCCTAAGGCTTTCTATAATATCATGCATCGATACTAACCTATCCTTACCGATTCACAATAGTTCTAGCATATAAATTGCGCTTGCTTTTAAGCGTTCCTGATGTAAGAGAGGGTGTGGTCTACGATGGAGCACGATTGGTGGTTTCCCGACAAAATTCTATTCATGCTATATCGTTGAAAACACGACACGCTATAGATTGGTTGCAATAAATATAAATAAGTATACTAGACCAGAATCAGATAGGAAAATAGTTACAATAATAATTACGTTAAAAGAGCCTTATTAAAAATAATTTCATAAGTAACATTTTATGAAAAAGATCTCGGACGAACGTTTATAGATCCAAAAGAAACTCAGATTCGGAACAGCTGTTAGATTACACAATTATTTTTCCGAGTTTAGGTACATATTGGACCCATACCTAACTTGGCGCTCTGGCAATGGCGACGCGACCACACTGCGCTATTTGTGCAGCCGAAAGATGCCTTCTGATTTCACTGCATTAGACAGGCCCGTCGGCGTCGCGTCGTAATGAATCCCGTAGCTTTTATCATATATTTGCCGGTAACTATGTTATTGAACAACAAAAGACTTAGCCATTAGCCCGGTTGCTCGCATAGAAGTAAGTTAGGTTAGGTTTCGTTAGTAACACTACTTTCTTTAAAAAACATCTATAGCCTATGTTACTCGGTGATAATATAGCTTTCTAATAGGGAAAGAATTTTTAAAATTGGTTGAATCGTTTTTGAGTTAAATCCTTACAAAGAAACAAACAAAAAATCAAATCTATACTAATATTATAAAGAGAAACGCTAACATACCTACAACGACAACTACGCACAATTCAACGCCTGCTATCATTTACCGTAGAAAAATCGGCGCCTAAGAAATAACGCGCGACACCCATTTCATTTTGACAATAGCATCGCGTGACCTCACACCTATGGCTTCTTCACACGGCATGCATAAATGATACAAACAATTTACTTTCCAAAAACAAACTGCTTTTGGAAATGGACGTGGAGATTACAAAGGCAAGTAAACAATACGTGCTGTGGCAAATGCGGCTAACGGCATTGAATAATCTGAAGCAATGTCGTAAATTCACGAATATACTTCTTTGATTCTTTTTACTCCAATTGCAATAGATTTTAAACTGATGGTATGTGGTGCGGAGTAAATGCGGATTTACAATAGGTTCACCACAGGCTCTGCAGATCAAATTGTTTGCCAATCTCAATCTGCACAGGAAGTCGTTGGTGCCAAAATATCCAGTGAACGCTTCTGTGAGCAGGCGTATTTGGCCCTTGTTGTAGTCGCAGAACTTCCGAATGAAGCCCGTGGCTCTGTTTGCAATGAATTTCTTGGAGTGTTCCAAACACCTAAGGGCCACCCACTCTAGCCTGTGTTTATCATTGCTATGTGCATTCAAAGCTGCCTTGACGGTGCTCTCAGAGAGCCCTACGAATGGCTCGGAGCCCACAAACAGTTGCTCCGAGCCCTTGCTGGCTATGGGTACCTATCTAACTATATTAAGTACCTACAAAATTTTGCCCGCGGCTTCGTTCGCGTAAATGCAGGTTAGGTTAGGTTAGCGACAGTGTTTTTTTTCTGTCCTTCCTTGTGTTCCTTATGTCTTTTTCTGTTCAGTTCCCCTGATAACGTGTATGCAACATTTCACGATGATCGGTCGGGTAGTTAAGGCGTGAAAGCGTAATAAACAAACAAACTCACATTTGCATTTATAATATTAAGCTAGGATAAGCACGTTGATGAAATGATCATTTTACTAAGAGATTATTGCGCTTCAATCGCTTCATTTACTGTAACTTATGTAAAAGGTTATTATAGGTTTCATTGCCCAGATATTTCGGTCGAATTGTAATCACTGCTGTCACTCGTGAATAATTAATTCAACAGTACGATTTTTACACCCAGCTGAACTTTGACTTGTCTGTGTCTTCTCTCTGAGTCGTAAATATTACAAATCGTATTCCCCTAAATTAAAAAATACCTCAAATGTGAACATCATTTGCATTTCAGTACATTAGACTAGATCGGCGATCGATGACATGGTAAGGCTCGCGGGAAGCGGTTGAATGCAGACGGCCCAAGATTGGTCTGTGTGAAAAACCGAAGAGCCTAATTAAGGCGTATGTCCAGCAGTGGGCGTCTTTCAGCTGAGATGTTGATGATGAGACAAAGATCGGAACTCTTTCATGAACAGCTTTTACGAGAACTGGCAATCTGGTATCATCCGCGCTCTTAAATAATAAAAGTATAATTCAAAGAACACGTTTACTTCGTCACAAGAAATGATAAAATTTCTTTACCTGACGGTGTAATCAGTGCTTTGTTGTTGATACAGCGCCTTGCAGAGTCTTGGAATCAGTCCGGGTTGTAAGTCAGTACCCAACATAGTATGTGTCTTTCCAGTGGCGCTCTGCCCGTATGCCAGCACGCACGACGAACATCCTTGTGAGACGCTGGCGATCACCGACTGGCCAATGCTTTCGAATACCTAACACACAAATAAACAACATACATAATTATTTATAAAACATCATTAAGTACATTAAAATGTTAATAACATTTCAATGTGATATGTATTTTTGTTATACACACCCTAACACTTCAAGGGCTTAAAAAGTAATGCGACTGTAGTTGAGGGCAGCAACTCGTACTTATAATGCCCACTTATAAAATTATAACTGGCGCATTTTCTAGCTTCACACCCTTTATTTAACTATTGATGCTACTTAAAGATGATTAACATTTCATGCTACTTAAAGATGATTAAGATTGCCATGTTGGTGATATCTGGGACGAACACTGTTCATACTGGCTTAGTCCCTTTGCCCTGCCTATACCAGAATACTGCTGTCCCAACCACCTTTCTAGTCTACTATATCTGTTAATTGTTTAAGTGGATATTTATTTTGGCCACATCCGTGCCATTAACTCTTGAGTAAGAAGATCGACTTCGTATAAGCTCACCTTCTCTTGAGAGGCATACGTTGCTTGTGTGACTGGACAAGAACTATCGAAGGTATAATCGGCATAGTACTGCCGTATGCGCTCGCGACTGTCGCCAGCACCGGATAAACTTACCTGAAAATAGAAAAAATATTGTAATTCTCAATAGTAATAGGTTGTTCAGACTACAGCAACATTGACCATACTTGCGTTTGAATGCAACTTGTATGGTACCTGCAATGAGTACCTACAAGCTTACGGATATGTAGGCCACAAACATCTAAACAATACCTAAGCCAAAATATGGATCTGTATTCTTAGGTAGCTTAAATTTAAATTTACACTTTCGCTGACGTTTCAGTTGCTTTTTTGCAGCCATGTTCTCCTCGTGACTCCGTATAAAGTAATTTAATTGCAACATCTTATCAACACTAAAATATATAAATGCATACTATACATTTCTTCTATAGGTATGTGAAAAGTTTTTATTTGAAAAAATTTAAGGAATATATAATACTCCTCCAAATTTGTTCTAATAAAAAAAATTCTACTTACCTAGGTATATAGCATACTTGCTTTTAGATACATACTACAACCAATTCTATGATAATCTACTAATAGGTAGGTTGTAAATTTCTCATTGTAACTCTCACTCAAATCAGCACAACCTTTTTAATAAAGCCCGACAACTGATAAGAAAGATGCAGGTGTAAAGAATTATGTTATAATATCCTCAAAGACAAAATCACTACTCTGAACAAAAAGCAAAAAAATGCAGTACCTAACGAAATAACTGAAATTCAACTGAACATAGGAAGAATAAACGAAAGCTCGAATTTATACAACTTATGGTTACGAGGAGTTCCAAGGTTAAAACGATGGAAGCGATGCCGGTTATCAATACGATTGAAGACTTCCAAACTCTCTAACTGTGCTATTTTTAAATGGCACTTAACTTCCGATGTTTCGACCTACACAGTAAGGAAATACTGGATGAACTATAAGTTTTAAATAAAATTGACTGACTGGGACTCTCTAAGATATTTAACGATTACTAAAAAGATTCCTTGGTAAAGATCTGCTAAGTATGAAAAATGAGTCACCTAATTAGTCATCGAATGTCTCCGAGTGCGGCAGTAAGACTCTGTAGGGATTTCTTTTACTAAGTATTTAATATTCTTAAAATCATAACAAGTATCTAATCGCATTTCATAATAACAATTACCCATACTAAACTGCAATACCCTTGCTTAGATGTCACTTTTATTTTTAAATTTAGTTCTATACATTACAACCCATTGCAAAAGAAAAGTGTAAAAATTGTTTTATACCTACTAATAAAAATATTGGAAGAAATGGTATTATAAGTACTCACTTTGATGTTAGTTATGGTAACTGTATTAGCGTCTATAACATCCACCACTGGCACGCGGTCCTTTTCTGATCTTATTTCTCTAAAAAGAAGTAATAGACCAATTTTATTACTTAGACAAGACGTTATACCACG
This sequence comes from Catocala sponsa, assembly GCA_963564715.1. Taxonomy (NCBI): domain Eukaryota; kingdom Metazoa; phylum Arthropoda; class Insecta; order Lepidoptera; family Erebidae; genus Catocala; species Catocala sponsa. Next base: position 7,810,053 of record OY751345.1, on the reverse strand, counting down.
ATCGACATGACGTGTATGTCAAGCTTTATAACTTACTTTTCCGTAAACGGCCTCACTCTTATCGCTAATTTCACATTAGACATTTCAATTTCACAAATACGTCATATGTAAAACAATAATATTAGGCTAAACGTACGTAGAAACCTCCGAAGATGGTACAACTCTCATGAACGGAAGATGTATTATGAGTGTAGTCAAAAGTTCAAGACCCGTGTTGTTGGACAAAGTTATTTTGAGACGACGCACCCTTCCTGCTGCTTCTTAAACACAAGGAAGCTAATTAACATAAAAATAGATTTCATTCTCGTGTCCACTAGGTAAAAATTATAAGCTGTTAAGACAAACTAGATAGTACACAATTTCATAAGTAATAAAGTCAACAAACTTGCCTAATTTGAGATTATTATTATTGGTGATAGGTTAGCACACGGGTGCAGTAAAATACATCTGTTTGTTTACAATAGAATAATTGACGGCGATTAAAGGTTGAAATTAAGATTGAAGGTTAAATTCTTGCAAGAAATTTTATCACTAAATATTTATGTATAAATAATAACAAAATATATAGTAATATAGTAATTTATCATGAGTTGTAACAGCTTTTCTTTTGTTATTTATAAGAACACTATCGGACAAATCCTTTCAAACAACATCTTCAACGCTAATTGCATAGCGGGTTAATTTAGATCAGCTAAAAATTTTAGAGATACCTATACGTATGTGTAATCATCAGTAATATTATAAATAATAGACGATGTTACGAATTATACTTTGACCGCAATGTCGGCACTGTCGAAATGCCGTTTAGCTCTGTTTGTACACATCGCCCAAGCTAGAAGCAACGCTTTAACCGTCTCGTCGATAGTAACATGCTACATGTTCTTTGGCTTTCGAATATTAAATAACAGATAAAATTACTTTCAATATCTCCAAAAAGGCGACAACTTACACAAAACCGAAGTAGATAAGTTGGGTTGAATCAATTTAACTTCCTGTGGTGGTCACTATCCAATTCTGGAGTAAGCACGGCTTCCTGGCCTACTCCCATTACACCCCTTATGGAGGGTGTATAATGGGCGTGATAATGGGTATAGCTATCTCTGGATCTCACAATTATATATCCATAGGATGACCACACCAACCACGGCGCAGTCTATATGTACCTACAACATTTTTATTCATACAAGCTCATACAATATTAATACATATTTACTTTAATCGTTAATTTGCTTTCATTAACTTGGTAAAGAGTTGTAACCCCTTGAGCTGCAGCAGCACACCGACGACCAAACTCACTTGCTTTAAATTGTGTCTGGAACTCCAGCAAGATCAGATTAATGTGACATTATAATATTTATTTTTTATAATAATGTCTCGTAATATTATTATTTTTTTATGATTATTACGGATATGATTATCCGAAAATATTCATTGTAATAGGAAAAATATATGTTAGCCTAAGTCTGATATATATTATACCATATTGCCTAGTTTAAATTTAAATGCCGCGTTTAATATGCGACTAATTATTAAAGTATATCTATATCTACTTGAAATTCAAGCTGGAAAGCACGAGACTATTAGGTTGGTATCAAATCGGAATGAATATTATTGACCTCACCATGCTTGCGTTGAAAACTATGTAATATACCAAATTTAATTATTTCTTGGTTATTCTATGGTTATTGTCATGATAGCCAAAAGATGTGCGTTTGTGGACATAGGTCTTCACCAAGGTTAATCACACAGACCCGTCTTCAGCCACCCCATCCAACCGGTTCCTGCGATCCTTAACAGGTCGTCGGTCTACCTTGTGAAGGGTCTAGCTATGTTGCGTCTTCCGGTGCGTGGCCGCCACTTCAGAACCGTTCTGCCCAACGGCCATCGGTTCTGCCAGCTATGTGCTTCAACCATTTCAACTTGGCTATCCAGAGAGCTATGTTAGCGGCTTAGTTTTACTGCGGATCTTCATTTCTAATACGATCCCACAGGGAAACTCCGATCATAGCTCTCTCCATAGCCTTCTGATGAGGTCCATAAAAAACGACCACGTCTCTGAGCCGTATGTCACCACTGGCAACACACACTAGTCAACGACTCTCGCCTTAAAACACAGCTGTATAACGGGTGCGAAGATATGTAGTAGCTTCCCCAAGGCTGCCCAGCCGAGTTGGATTCGACGATTGACCTCACGCTACCTGATTGGGTTATTTGTCCCAAATATATCCAGCTTAGAGTATAATAGAGTCCCCACCTTGAATGGGAATAGGTGCGACGTGAACGTTTGACACTTACTTAATTTTCGACTTGTCAATGTTCATTTTAAGACTTGCCTACTTGTTGGAAACTCTAGAGGCCATCGAGTATTGTGCCTAGTTCTTCCATGGTCTCAGTCATGACCACAATGTTGTTGACAAATCAATGGTGAGTCATGTACTCGCCGTTGATATTGATGCTGAGTCCTTTCCAGTCCAAAATCTTAAAAATCTTGTTCACCGTCACAGTGAACAGAACGATGCGCTAACATCTATTTCTTACTATAGTCATTTCAATATTGGCTCATTGATAACAATTGTCATGGATCAAAATTACCGATAAAGATTGGCTCAGATATATTCAATGTTAGTTATGTATTTTAAATATCTGGCATGTTCTAGATTATCATCACAAGTACTTACCATCTCAACTTACCATGAACAGATAGATAAATTCATCTATTCATGTAGGCTTATAACTTTTAGCATTCATGTTATTATCTTGCCAGAAGTATGTATATCTAAGTGCTTCCTACCTTTATCAGATGGTAGCACAGTCAATGTTAAGGTAATATAAAAACAGTGATATTCAGGGTTTCTAAAGGGAATCCTATTTTTAAGCTTACGTCGCCTGACTGTCGCCCTTAAACTTTAATTACTGCTTACTGCTTAATTCGTGTCTTAATTGCATTAAATCGTGTCGTCCCAGTAATCTCCAGACTTAGTCTAAGTGAGATGGCTCCTCTAGTAGGTACTTACGGGTACACTACATTAGCACGACAAACTTTATTCCGACTGTCACAAATACGAATTTTAAAATACCAATTTTCATAATTCCGGTTGGTTCAAAATTCCTAATATGTATAACAACTCCGATTTATCATTAATCCTAACGTCTATAATTACTATTCTCAAGATACCGAGTTTCAATAGATCCAATAACAAAAAGTCCGACTTAATGATAAGTAGAAACATTAAAATACAAATTTCGATTATTAAAATACCGATTAATTAGAATGCCGAAATAAACACGCCTTTAAAACCGAATAGCAAGTTGCGCTGGTCACTGTTCTAACCTAACCAAAGCAAAATTAGATAGCTCGACGGAGCTCCGCTTCGCGGGGCGCCTATTTCTGAGTGGATATAAAAAATCTCTCCGTATCGGGGTGTTAACCGTAATGATGGTATCAGTATATATTTTAACCCGCTGGAATTATTGGAATATTGAAAATCAGAATGCCGTATTTTTTTTTTTTTTTTCTTTATTTTGCTCGTCAAAATGACCACACTCCACCTGATGGTAAGCAGTCGTGTGGTCTAAGAGCAGTGGCAGAGCAGTTTTTTGGACCGAGAACCCATCGAGCATTTGATTCCTGGAAATCGGAAAACAAACGACTAGGACTTTCGGTAAAATTAATTCCGGGATGTTTAATAATAGATATTATAATTCTTAGGTATTATAAAATTCAGACTTTTGAAAATCGGAACATCGAAATTCAGAATAAAATATTTCGCAGTATAATTGAGTGTTCCCACGTAATACTTCGTAACTCAATAAGTACTCAATAGTAATCAAGTCTTTGTTTCAGCTCTATCTTAAAAACAGAAAAAAATACATAGGTTTAGGTTTAAAGATTAAATACAAGTTTCATACTTGGAGTTATTATAATGTTATATTGCCTGAAATCTGACGATTAACAATCTTTATTAACATATGGTCTAGTCTGAAATTATTAAATAAATACTTTATTGCAAAATTAGCGCTATCTACTGAATAAAGTAAAAATTAAGTGATGTCAAAATTAAATAAACAATTCCAATATTTCGATAGGGTGCGAACATGGTGGCATTATCTACCTATATAAATAAAAATCAATTGCCACATGTATGACGTAGCATCACTTATGAACCGTCTCGACCGATTTGGCTGTTTATTTTTGTTGTGTTTGTAATTGTCAGGACAAGGTTTGTTTGAACGAAAATTAGCGAAAATTCCGCGGGAAATGTCGAACATTTCAATGGTATTTTTATATGAAATAAAATTCGTTGACGTTTTGATATTAAATTTAATTACATGAATACATAATTGTATTTTTGTAGGTATAGATTAACAGGACAACGACTGTCGGGTCAGCTAGTCAAATCTATAAAATCAAGCTATTACCTACACACTAGACTGGCTATCCTGTTCAAATTACAGATATCTTTTGTTACCAATTGAAGCGTCGCTATTGAGCCGATAATATATTATACTAGTCTATGCCATCGAGCGTCGCGTACCAAAGTAGAATAAATTAGAAAAAATATTGCATGTTTTAAATAAGAAAAAACGAAATATTTTAATTGCAGGTGACTATAATAATTATTGATTCTCTGCGCCGAGCGAAATGTGCCAAAAGAGGTGGTCACAGTTAAGTGAATAAAATCAACACTTTTTTTTTATACAAATATAAAATATACTTTTACCATAACAATGAATGTGTTTACAATTATTACTCAGTGTAAAAAACTTAAAATAATTAATATTTTCGCCTACAAAATTACGTAAATTTGCAAAATAAGCTCGTGTTACGTGATTTTTAGATTATAACAGTAGAAATCTATCCTATTTTACAGCATAAACGAAACATAAATAGTTATACTACAATTTGTCTGTCCCAAATATTTCAGAATTTTTTAACGATTGTAAATAGTTATATTTTTTTTTATATTTTTATAAATATTTGTTCATCTGATGTTTTGTTTTTAGTTGTTTGTTTTTATGTTTTGTTTATGTTTTGACTCTGGTATTTAAATATTGTTAGTAGTGTAGTTTTTAGCCTTTATCTCGTGCACTAAAATATATGTAATTAATTACTTTTAACTTTGTTGTCTCGTGTATAAAAACAATTTCTTGTGCACTAAAATATGAATTCGAATGTACTTAATTAGTTTAATAACATTTAATTTCTAGTTTTTTAGTATTTGATGTCTCGTGCATTCAAATATAATTTTTGTACGCCACAAGTGGCAAAACATGCAGATCCTATTTTAACTGACCACCATTTACCTATATTACTTATTTGTTACTCATGTTTTACAAAATAGATATCTTTATCTATGATTGTACCAAAGATATTGTAGTATTGTATAATAAAGGATTTTCCAATAAGAGGTGTTATTTTGAATCTCGGACCAAGTGATAATTGGTCCGAGTTTTGAATAGCCCGCTATTTCGGTAGATGTCACTTTTGAAGCTGTCATTTTTTGACAGAAACTACGCCATTAATAAAAATGGAACGATACACGCTTCAAAAATGGTGAAAATTTGGCAGAGACGGTTCGTAAAACTTGAACATTTTTGGGTCGTCGTGAAGCACCTTGTCGGACCGCAATACAGAAATTGGTGGAAAATTCGAGCTGTTGGGACAACTTAGTGATGTGAAGAATAAAACCCATGCACATCGCTCAAGAACAGCCGAGAATATTGCTGCTGTAGCCGAAAGTGTTGAAGAAAACCCAGGTTTGTCCATTCCTCGTCGTTCTTTGGAATTAGGCATTCCACAAACGTCATTACACCGTATTTTGCATAAAGATTTGGGTCTTAAGGCTTATAAAGTTCAGTTAACACAAGAACTCAAGCCGGCCGATCATCAACAACGTCGTGTTTTGGTCGTTGAAATGCATGAAAATGATCCGGAAATCCATCGAAAAATCATCTTGAGTGATGAGGCCCATTTCCACCTCGGTGGCTTCGTCAACAAGCAAGATTGTCGCATCTGGGGCTCGGAAAACCCAAGAATTATTGTTGAAAAGCCTCTTTATCCTCAACGTGTGACTGTTTGGTGCGGTTTATGGTCCGGCGGAATCATTGGACCTTACTTTTTCGAAAATGAGGCTGGAGCAACAGTTACGGTGAATGGATTGCGCTATCGAGAGATGATTAATTATTTTTTATGGCGGGAATTGGATGGTATTGATCTGGACAACGTTTACTTTCAACAAGACGGCGCTACGTGCCACACAAGCAACGAAACCACTGATCTTTTACGGGAAAAGTTTCCGCACCGTGTTATCTCTCGAAGAGATGATCACAATTGGCCACCGAGATCTTGTGATTTAACACCTTGCGACTTCTTCCTTTGGGGCCACGTGAAAGAGAAGGTCTACGCCAACAGCCCAGCGTCGATTCAAGACCTCAAAGATGGAATTCGTGAGGCTATCGAGGACATAGGGCAGCCACTTTGCGATTTGGTTATGGAAATTTCATGAAAAGGATATGGTCCTGTAAGCGTGGTCGTGGTGGTCATTGGCCTGATGTTATTTTCCACTATTAACGGCATACCTTCCTCTTTATAATGAAATAAACATCAGATCATTTTTCTTAAAAAATGCATTTTTCTTTGAATATTAAAATAACACCTCTTAATGGAAAACCCTTTAGACGTATACCTCGGACCAAGTAGTACTGTGTGATAATTGGTCCGAGATGTGTATGTGATTATGTTCATGAGCCCTTAATATATTTATTTACCTATCATGAACTTGGTAAAAATTTCAATTTTATAGTTCACCATCAAGTTTTAGGGTTACTGAAACGAACTATAAATCTTGAAACGGCTAAACAAATTTTATTGAATAAAAGCTACAAAAAATATTTTATTGAAATCTTTGGTTAAGATAATGTTCAATCAAGTCAGAAACAAAAAAGAATTAAATCAAAATCGGTTTATCTGTTTGGGAGCTAGGGTGCCACAAATAGATTCACACATTAAACTTATACAACTATATAATATAATATATAGGTACTCTCTTTTTACATCGCAGTTAAGAATTAAATGCTGTCCCTTTTTCGGACCTGTTTCGGGTAATTTTTGAGATGCTCATTATCATTACTCTAAATACTTTTTACGGCACATGTAAATTTATTAAACTGACGATCTCTAACTGTTTATATAACATATTCAGAGTTTCAAACATGTCTGAAAACGTGTCGGTTAAGGATCGCGCACTGTATGATGACCGGTCTGAACATTGCGCGAGTGGCGTCGCAGTTGCAAGTTTTAGGTCTCTTTGGTGACAGGGGGCGGGGGCGGGACGCCTCTTAGCGACTGTACCTGCGCATCAATTCGGAGACACTATGTTCAGACCGGCCATCATAGATTCGCGATCTGTACCTCATCGTGATTGTAGCAAATATCAATGATGCGTAACGTTTAGGGCCAAAGTTATACTCCTACAAAATTATACAATGTCAAAGCATGACCCATGGACATCACTAGTAGTTGTTGTGGAACATCGTGTTGAAATTGTAAAAAATATCTGTCATGTAATAAATGTCATTTTGTACTTTGTGAAATTGAGAACTCGAAGTAGGTAATGTTTGTATGTAATAAATAAATTTTACGTATAGGAATATAATATATTGCACTAAGGTATGTATGAATATTATATTTTATTTAAAACCTTTGATCGAAAATTTAAAGAATTTTATTATTTACTGAGTATAAAAAAATAGCAAATTTATTTTAGTAGTTTTATGTTCTATTTAATTTAAAGTAACGAGTTTTTGCTTATGCTATTAGGGAAATAAAATATTGAAATAATATCAAATGCTCATTTATTACTAATAACCACTACTGCAAATATAGAAGTAGGTAATTGTCACTAAATCTGATGATGCTCTTACAGAGCAAAAATTAGCTTTCTACTTTATTATATATGCTGTCCTAGCCTTTTATCTTATTGCAATCATTTAATAACTATTGCATAATTATGACTTACCTAAAACAAATAGAAAATCTAAACAATATAATTTTTTTATGATATTACACATAATAACTGTCAACTTTCTTGTTAACTTTGTTGTGTTTTATAAGTTATAGCCGCTTTTGATAAGTAAACATGTGACATATTAACACTATAATAGATATTGGCACCAACATTAAATAATTGCAAATTCACAAGACAAATTTAAAATATTAGTATCCATCTATACAATATTAAGAACAGTGTACATTATTTCACTATTGAATTTGTTATTCATACACAAAAGATGACATTATCCTGTTGTTGAAAATAGATAAAATCTGTAAAATTAGCATCAAAATACACTGGAGCAGCATTCTAATACGCTTAAGCAGCATATTCATGTTCATTCTTTCTTTGGCTGTCCAAGATGTTAGTTCGAAGAATAACAAGATCGCTGTGGAACACAGTACGAGTGGACAAGAGGCTCCTAACATCAGAGCCTGTAAAACCACTAGCTGAGGAAAATGAACAGGTTGAACCTGTACAGGTAGGCAACACAAAATTTTTTTAGAAAAGCCAGCTTTCCTATTTTGCATATTGTCCTCTATTTTACATATTGTTTATCATTATCTGTTATCTTCGATAAAAATAAACTAGTGATATGCACAGATTGCATAGCTATAAGTGTATGACATAATAAAGAATACTATATTTTGTTGCATTTATAGTTCTTACAGTGCTAATCCATTGTATTCTTTAAGGATGAAAATGTCACTGGTTTGTTAAACTTTCACTTATGTGTTTGGTCAACAGGCACCAAATAATAATATTATAAATGTGAAAGTGTGTATGTTTGCTATCTAATCAGGCTAAACTGCTACATGAATTTATATGAAATTAAGTAGGTACTTACTTAAGGCTAAGCTACTACTGTGTGGTCAATTCAAAGCTTGAGGTGAAAATATTTTTAATTTTTTTAATTATATTAACTTACTGAGTCACCATGGCAACCCGGTGGCTAGATACAATTGATTTTAATTATGTCTGGTATTCTAAGACTTGACAGTTTAACATGGACAGATCAATAAAACTTTTACATTATAAATACATAAGTACTTATTTTAATTACTCTCTTAGAGCTTGTCCCACCACCTCCAAATAGCATTTATCTATCAGATAAAAGTCTCGCCATCTCTCTTCTTTAACCTAACAAGAGTGAGAAGCTTGTGATTTATCTTTTGGATAACTTTTACTTGTTACTTATGTTACTGGTCATTAATGTAGTTATATTGTTTTAGTTAGAAGCTCTGGATAAGGATATATGCTTGTTAGTGGATGAGAAAGACAACTTTATTGGAACAGCCACTAAGAGAGTGTGCCATAAAGTGGGAGATGATGGCAAAGTACCACTTCACCGTGCATTCAGTGTGTTTCTCTTTAACAAGAGAGGAGACATGCTGCTGCAAAGAAGAGCCAGTCAAAAAGTAGGTATTTCATACCACCAGTACTGCCATCCAGTAACTAAAAAGCTGCTAAGTGATATGAGTTCAAATATAATTTAGCAGCTTTTTAGTTAGCGGATGGCAGAGAAGAAAAGAAAATCGTTCTCAGTAATTATAATTGGTCTATCATATTTTATTCCTTATATTTTATAGTATACATATATACATAGTTTTATCAAAATATTGTAATTTACCATAGTTTTCAGTTTTAATTATTTAATTGAAGAATAAATTAGATAAATTTTACAGATTTTATGTAATAAATATGTAAAATTTATTTCCCAGGTGATCTGTTTGAATAAAGTAGTTAAAAGTATTCGAATTAAAATAACATGTATATAATGAAGAAATTTTTGTATATTTTCTTCTTTAAGACGGCTTAAGATATTCATCTTCTTCTTTGTCGTTCCCCCACTAATGAGGATCATGACCATATACAATCTGTCTCCATTTGCCTCTGTCCTGCGCCAGTTCAATAGATCAATGTAGAGTTTCTCCTGTTGCCTCTACAATACTTTTGCACCATCGTGTTGGAATATGGCCCCTGGAGCTCATCCCCTGCATTTGTCCTTGAGCAGTTGATCATGCAACTGCTCCAACTCATGCATATGTGACCACATTATATGTCCAAAGAAGCTTAGTTGACGTTCTCGGCATAGGACAGCTAGCTATATAGCTTCTTTGGACATATAATGTGGTCTTTGAAAACTTTTCTAAAAACTTTAAAAAGCTTTTTAAAGTTTTCGACTCACCTCTAAGAGGTGAGTCGTTTTTTGATGTGGAGCTCTTGTAAAATTGATACGTTTGTTCTCATGGCTGTCCATGGTATCCTTAGCATTCGTCTCCAGCACCTTATTTCAAATGCGCTTATTTTGCTTATGTCTCGACTTTTGAGGCATCAGAATTCAGCTCCGTACAGAAAAATAGAAAATACTAAGGAATGCACTAGACGTATTTTGGTAGCTTGACGTGTATACCCTTGTTCCTCGAAATTTTCTCAAGGCTTGACATTGCACTTTTAGCCATTCCTATGCGACGGCCCAGCTCATTAGTACAACTGCTGTCTTGCGTAATGAGGAAACCCAGGTAAACAAATTGATCTACTTTTTGATAGTCTTGGAGGGCTAGTGAAGGAAGGAGTTTGTGTCTCTGATCTACCAACATTATTTTGGTTTTTGAAACGTTGATTTTGAGGCCGAGTCTAGCGCTTTCTTTTTCTATCCATATAAGGAGCGCAACTAACTCCTCTTCACTAGATGCAATTATGGTCGTGTCATCTGCCTATCTCAAGTTGTTTATTTTATGCCCACCTACAACAATGCCACCATCCTAGCCCTCGAGTGCTCTTCTCATAATATTCTCCATACAAGTTGAAAATTTTTGGTGACAGAATGCATCCCTGCTGAACGCCTATTTCTCTCAGTATTTCGAACATATTAGATAAGACATAAACATATTAGAAACATATTAGATAAGATATTCATCACACTGAACTAAATTTCTGAATGGCATGTTTTAGGTAACATATCCAGATTACTACACAAACGCATGCTGCAGCCATCCTCTGTATATTGATGAGAAGGCTGAAGATGTGATAACAGCTGCGAGGCGTAGGCTCAACCATGAGTTAGGCATACCTCTTAATCAGGTAATACAAAATATATACTCTAGTCTTGACTGTACGGTTGGTTTAAGTGGACGCCTAGCCGCTGCCACTGAGGCGTGTGTTGTGGGTTCAAATCTCACATGGTACAAATATTTGTGTGATCAACAAATGGTTGTTCCGAGTCTGGGCGCGACACAGGATTTATTCCTAGAGAAGAAGGTGCCTTTAAAAAAAAATATTGTAATCTCATTTTTTTGTGTTTTGGTTATCTTACTACTCACTATCCAGATATCAGGCGTGTACGCAAAATTGTTTGTTTTGTATAGCGGTCGTGTGAAGGATAATGTATTTGCGCAATTGGTTTTATTTTTAGCTACTTACTGATTTTCGAAACAGCTGTGATAGTACACACGGCTACACATCAAGTTAGACACCCTATAATACGCATAACTACGCTACATACAAAATAGAGAATTGTCGGAAAGGGACGGTACATAGTGGTATCGATGTAATGGTAAGGATAGAGCGTCGCGACCCGTTCTGCGTGAATGAGACAAAATAACAAAAATATAACGCACTCTCTCGCACGATTCGCAGCGTTCAACTTCTAATAGTTCAAAGTCCAAATAGTCTAGGTTGATGTGTCGCTGTGTGTACGTAATAGTATCAACAATCAGAGAAAGACATTTCTAATTTACTAATTGTTTTCACATCTGAGCCTTTTTGTTACATTGGTTATCGAAAATTTCAAAACAAAATATCAAAACCTTATTTTTCCATTACTCTGACTTGACTTTTGTCTTGACTAGTCCTCAGCCTCACATAAAACCAAATTGATTGACAACGAATTGTCCGTCGGCTATAAATGTGTGTACAGAATGTTGATAAACGAAAGGCGATCCTTCGAACTCAGTATTCAATAACATTAGTAGATTTCAAAAAGACATCATAATAAAAAAATCGAAGAGCCCGATCCATACCAAATACCTATTAAAATAAGGGCATTCTAAGTGCGTTAAATTACGCTGTTGAAAATGATAAACGCACGTAAAAAGTGCTTCTGTCACCTTTTGTTTATTATTTTCAATAGATATTTTCTTATATAAAGAGAAAAGATTTGTTTTTTTTGTTGGTATGTTTGTTGGTAAGGATTTAAATCAAAAACTATTCAACCGATTTTTAAAAATTCTTTCTCCATTAGAAACCTGTTATCAATCATCAAGTAACTGTTACTAACATAACCTAACCAACTTTTACGCGAGCGAAGCCACGAGCAAAGGCTAGTATTTAATATAATAAAATCTTTTTTTTGTGGTATGTTTTATATACTTATTACTTATATATGCGCTGGAGTGTTGTCGGTTAAAAGGTACGCCTTTCGTTAAATAACATACTGTACCCTTAATAAAGTGTCAATTTGCTATTGACTATCATCTATCTAAAACAATTATAGCTATGCAGTATGCTATACATTGTTCTTGCGCATTCAAAACCGCGAATGTGACATTTTGTTCAAAATAAAGAACGTTATTTTATGTCGTCTTATACGTTAAAATACGCAGTCATGCAAATCAATTTTGCCCAAAAGTTAAACCAATCCTGTTATTTTTCGAGTCGGGCAAAATCGCGAGCCTTAAAGTTTTAGGTTCACAGTATCAATAAATTATACCTACCTAAAGGTTCTTTGTCTCCTGTAAAATTTTGTGAATGTTGAATTCACGTTATTGAATAATAATTATTTATTATTCAATAATAATAATAATAATAATTTATTCAATATATAATAATACATAGGTATACATTTTTGTCATTAGTCTAAAATAATGTTATAGTACAATAAATTATAATTATCCTTAATCTGGCAAGTACATGTTTTACTTAGGTATACTTTAATCGGTCGACATTGTGCATTCTAATTTAATTTCAAGCTCTAGGTTTTATTAAGTGATTGCCTGAACTAGGTTTAGACCTGTGTTTCAGGCTAGTCTCTGCTTACAAAAAAATATATGCCAAGTAATATTAGGGTTTAGGTCATTGTGCATAAACTTAAATAAATATGTAAGTACCTATATTGATACGATAAAAATAACTTAGATTACATATTATTACAAATTACTGACGACTTACGGCTATTTTACAACTATAAGCAAATTCTCCACATCGGAGTAGGTCAGTGTTTGCAGGTGTTTGGTAACAATAACATTACATCGTTTATAACTTAGTTAGATTTTTATAATTTAATCTATTATAAAAAAATGGTCCTAGGAATAAGAAGAATTTATTTACAAAGGCATGTTTGGCATGAAGCTTAGTACATACTAAATATTTTCGTCTCTTGTTTGGAATGCCGACGATATGCTTGGTTATGGTATATGGTATACAATTTCATGCTTTGTCAATGTTTAGATGGACCCGGAGCAGTTCACGTTTATGACCCGCGTGCACTACCACGACCCCGGTGACGGCGTGTGGGGAGAGCATGAGATCGACCACATCCTGTTCTTCCAGAGCGATGTCAAGGTCAAGCCCAACTCGGACGAGATCTCCGAGTATTGCTTTGTGCCTAAAGCTGAGTTTAACGCGTAAGTACCGATACACATTTACGAAGGAAATAGTTATTTTAGACCTAAAGGTGATCCGCGACTACATGCGATTTTTAAAGTTGGTTTCCTTTCTTCATGGTTGATTCTAAATTTTATCAGCAATGGCCAGCAGCTTATTAGTGAGAAAGGAATAAACCAGTCGAGACAACCACATAAATGAATCTGCTATATGTAGTAAGTATGTACTGTTAAATATCGTCAAAATTAATAAAATATTAAAATATCAATGACATGAATACTTAAATATCACTAGGAAGAAACATATTTTCAAATAGGTCTACTTATTAAAAAGTAATTGTCGCGTTTTTAACTCTATTCCATTTTATTCAATGTTATTATTGTTTACAATTATCAGTGTCCTTTTTCAAGGTCCAAGGCTAGATGTAAATCTAGCAAATAGAATTTATGGTTTCTTTATCTTATAAAATGTGCACTGTTTACAAAACTTGTAATATTATGTTGTCGTCTTTTCAAGAGAGTCGTGATTTATCTTCGATACTTTATTTCATATTATTATTTAAATTACTCGTACTTTGTTTCGATTTTTATTTAAATACTTCTAACGGTTTCTTTGAAAAAATGGAGACGCGTTTTTATAAGTACATATATGTAAATTTAATGAGTAGCGGTTTATGTAAAATACTTGCTAGCCCATTATATGACTATATTTTTTTATTCTATTAAATGAGATTGCTAGGTAGTCATGAAGCGTAGTTTTAGGTCCAGCAAATCGACTTAGGAATACGTAGGATACGGCTTTCCTTCACAGAGATTGCGAATGTCACCTAAGAAGTCGCCAAGCTTATTAAGATTATGCCGGACACATTTGGTTTTCGAGGAGATTTTGGGGTCAAGCGGTGCACCCCAGGCGATGCTAAGAACCAACATGGTAGGCCGAGGAACTGACTATAGGATAGGCTAACCTCAATGAAACAAAATGTAACGCAATAGTGCTTCTCTATTTTGAATAAAAATATAATTATAGATCTATCTTAATGTAGATATACATTGGTGCCAATTCTGTTGTCACAAAATTCTCTAAGCTTAACTAAAAATCACTAAAATTTAGTTTAGTCCTCTCAAATGACATTTCATATTTTGAAATAGTTAAAAGAGCAAAGACTAAAAAAAATTATAGTGATTTTTAGTTAAGTTTAGAGAATTTTGTGACAACAGAATTGGCACTATTGTCAAGATTTAAAGACATAGTAAATATTTGTTAGATGTTGCTAAAAGCGACAATAAGTATGGAACAAACAGGTTTAATATTTAATACCTACTTTATTTTCAGATGTTGTACTTTATTTTATAACTCAGATCTCTATTTGTTAAAAATAAAAGTGAAAACGCCAGTCACTACTTTTACGGTAGTTTCTTATAAGAAAGAGCGTTGCATTATTCTGCACCAACCGGCTTATCGGTACCGTCACCAAACAATTTCCAAACAACGCCTTTTTGATATACAATTGATCGTGTCTAATCATAGCATCAAAAATATGATAAAATGTTGATCTCCGTCAGGTACCTACCGACGCTGGAAGGCCCAGTCACACCATGGTTCAATATGATACGTCGTCACAGACTGAAGCTC
The DNA here is from genome assembly GCA_963564715.1 of Catocala sponsa. Taxonomy (NCBI): domain Eukaryota; kingdom Metazoa; phylum Arthropoda; class Insecta; order Lepidoptera; family Erebidae; genus Catocala; species Catocala sponsa. The sequence goes on along the minus strand of OY751345.1, from coordinate 7,794,766 downwards.
TGGTGGGACAATCTCCACCGTCTCAAGGAACTCGCCGAACCAGACAAGATACAAAAGTTCTTAAATGAAAAATAGATACATACTTGTCGCCTTATATTAGCTATTGATATTCTGAACTTGTATTTAATTTTTACCGAAACCGAGAAATGGCTATATTATAATTTAATATTTTTATCATTTAATGCCATCGTAAAATATGTGACCGGGTACATCCCTCCCGTATAATCATGATCCGATTTGTTTTTGTTTATGGTACGCAAACTTTTTAATTTCGCTTCATAAGAGTAAGGAAATTTTTTAATTTCATTTCGTAAGAGTATTACGAAGTGAAATTAAAAAATTTGCGTTTGGCTTCAAAAACGAGATAAAGAAAGATAAACCAAGTTAACTTTTAACGTTAGTTAGGAACTGTTGCTAATGATTATGGTGTAATAAGTACGATACATTTAAAATAAAAAAAATATTTTATGGTGAGACATAATTTGTGTGTTATTATTTGTGTCAATTTAAAAGTATAACACCACGTTTTGGTCCAACAGTAACCATACGTTAATTTTGGTCGTAAAGTCGCGAAAACTGAATAGTTTGATCAGAGTTATATCTGAAAGTAATACATAACAATATATTTTAATTTACAGGCGTGTGATAATATGAACAAAAACGAAAGGCATCACCTGTATTTATTTATTTTGTTTATGTCTACTATTGGCTGTAGGTATCCTACAATTAAATCTGGAGTTAGTAAGAAAGTGCTTTCAAAACATAGTAGTTGTAGGTTATATAGATTATTTTTGAAGAAAATTATTATGATTTGTAAGTATACGGATTCCAAACTTTAACCATGTCTTCTTATTTAATTCAAACAATAGAAACGAATATTTATTATTGAAATAAAACAGAGTTTTATTTAATATAGGATTCCCCAGTTATTTCATAGGAATCAGGGTCTTGCATCCAATGAATCTTAAGATGAAACATAGATATTGTACCAGACGGGCGAACTCGGGGCTTTCGTTACTATATGATGATGGTTACAAAACAACCGTCGAGTCGCTGACGTCCTGTACACGATGTGTAGACTGTACTATATTGATGACTGGTTACGATGTCGGAGGCTCTGAAAGGCGTGTTGTTGCGGGTTCGATGTGCGGGTCAGGATCAGGACTTTAAATGAATAGAAACAAGCTTCATAGTTCAGTTGGTTGAAGGCTTCTGGCTGGCTCCGTTCCGTTCTCGAGGCTTGAAGATGAGGTTTCTTGAGCACCTGCGGTCGATCGATAGTGTACCGCTTAAGTACCTCTAATCTTTACCGTAACGAGAGCCGGCCAGAAACCTCGGTCCACAAGTTTATTTTTAACTATATATTATACATATTTCTGCTTATATCTACGGAACTATACTAGCTAGCGTGATGATACAAAAACTTCCGCGTAGGGCACGATAAGACCTATCTATTGGTATCTGTTTTATCTATCGGAAGTTAGGTCTAGATATAGTTATTCTAGGTTTTAGGCTAAAAACCTATTTTGGTGTAACATTTATATCAGAAAAAGTGTAATAACTTTTTAATTATAAAATTTATATTTTGTAGGAATATGATTCCTTCAGTATGTTGTAGTGCTTTTAGTAGTGTACAAAATAAAACACACAAGTGAAACCTTTTATTAAAATCTTAAGACCTAGGAACCCTAACATACCTAACTTGAGGTAAAAATACATTTTATTGGCAATATTTATGCTTTAAACATGATATTCTTATAAACTATATAAAAGAAACATAATATTATATTACTTACACTGTTTATCTACATCTACACTTTTCAAGTCTATATATGACCTAATTCGGCACTACTGTAACGATAAACTTTATTGATACGTCACACTTATGTATTCACACTCACAATAACACGATTCAAGTCAATATTAACGTTGTCGCGAATAGATATTAACCAGGGACTCATTCCAACTAGAGTATGAGACAAGATTGACTTAATACCACAAGTGACCAGTTGACCACGAACACAGGACATTCTACGCTATGACTCTCGATGTGACCAGCTGACCACGAACAGAGGCCATTCTAAGCTATGGCTCCAATGTAACCAGTTAACCACGAACAGAAGCGATTCTAAGCTATAGCTGTCGATGTGACCAGTTGACCACGAACACAGGCCATTCTAAGCTATGGCTGTCGATGTGACCAGCTGATAAATATTTTTATTGAGCCTTTTTGCCTATTGGGATCTTGGGACCTTAAAGCAATACTTTATTTCATGATCTGAATGTCTGTCTAGTTGCCGACTAATTGATAAATTTAAAATTGTTAAAGAAAAAGATCGTCAAATTACCCATGGGACTTGATAAGGAGTTATCAAATTCTGAAGCTCTGGCTAACGACGCCCTCGTAAGTACATATTTGCAAAGCAAAAGCAAAAAATTGCCACTGTCGTATAAATGCATGAACATCTTAAAACGATATGACGTTGAAGTAAGTAAACTGCTGCGACTCTATTGGTTCTTACTTAATTATTATAGAGATCATATTGCGTGTATGTATATGTGTGCAAGTTGTCGGGCACGCAAGACACAATGTGAAGTGGGACATCGTTTGTCTTGCACCGCACGCGCAAGCCAGATCGGTACCGCCTGAGAATTTTCATGTTTTCTTTGCACCGACCGACCTGGGTTCGGAGTCTATTTAGCGACTTCGAGACCGACCACGGCATTTGATGTCCAGGTGGAAGGCTATCAGCAGATAACACGAAAGGAGTAGGTAGAAATATATTTTCTCGCCACAGGCTGCATCTCGCCTTTGATGGATCCAGGGTCAGTGCATGGACACAGTTAACAAAGCTGTTACGGCTCTTCAGCCTTTGCTGCACTGGCCTGTGTCCATAGAAGGGTTGTCGTGCATCACCATCCATCTCTGTTCTCTCTGCTGAACTCGCCACAGCTCTGCGGATTTCCGGAGGTGTGATGCCAGCCAATGGGGTCGATTAAGGTAAACCGGGATAATCTGGCAAGTTTCGTTAAGTGCTGTATCCACAGACTTTGCATGCGCCGATTGACTCCACACAGTGCACATGTATTCACCGGCAGAAAATGCTAGCGCCAGGGCAGAAGTTCGCAATACTTGCGGTAAAGCTCCCCATTTGGTAGTAGTGGGACGCTGGAGCGGGTTATCGCGGGTATGAACCTTCTTCAATATCTCGCAATTTTTTTCCGTATGTTCTTCCCTATCAAGAATGATTCCTAAATATTTGGGATGTTGATTGTCTACCTACCTTCTAAAAGTGCAAACTGGTAGCAACGGATTATTAGATAACATGTTTATATTTCCTGACCTAAGTTCAAGTCCGCCACACTATAGAATGTAGACATAGAGAGGTACGCGTCCCATTAAAACACCATTTCATAATTTAGTACCTACCTACTTGAGTGCCTAATGGAGACGATATTAAAATCGTCATTGATGCGTTAACCTTAAATATCTGCCGAAGGTCAACACATCAATCACGATTTAATTTGTCCAATTAGCATAATAAATATATACCTACGTAAGATTCTACAATCTGGTAACTCGATGTCATTCTGTTAGTAAATATAAATTATAGTTTCAACCACAAATTACCTACAGCTTATAGCTTAGGTGCCGAAAGCGGAATAGGTACTCCGTTAAAACATGTTTTTATCTTATAACTGCTGATTTAGATACGATTCGATCTGCAGAGCCTGTAGTGAACAGGACGAGTCCATATCGCACCTAGTATGTGAATGTGACGCGTTGGCTGAATTGAGGATGGGTCTGATGGGATTGGCATATCCAAACCCTGAAGACTTCAGGCTTCTCCCTCTGAAGTGTACGCTGCGGCTGATGCAGTACATTTATAAGGAGATAGCTAAAGGATAGATCTTGGGGCTGACACAAAAGATCCCACTGGGTCAAAGTGTCGCCGGTCTGCACTGACTGGCTCCCACATAAGATAAGATATACGATTAATTTTGACTCTTAGTCGCTTATAAAAAGTTTCAAGTGCTTCTGCGAATCCGTTATTCCCAATCCCAAAACCGCATTTGGTTACCTACCTAGCGAAGTGCACTTGAATCTGTTGGCAACACTCAATTCGCATCACTAGATCAAACGGCTACATTACGTGTAGTCCATTGAAATGTTACCTACATGAGCTTTGTATTTTTTAGAGGACGCAATTTTATTTTTGGGGCATGTGTGGGGGTCAATAGCAGCTTGACCCCAAGTTTGTGGGGTTGCCGCCCTTGTCCCCCGGCCGCCATCTTGGAAAAAGGGGTGCAAACACCTATTTCGCGATATCTCGGCAACTATGCGTCCTACAAAAAATTCGTAAAGACATAATTTGTAGCAAATCGCTTTGCCTACAAATATCTTCATATAACTTTTTGCCCTAAATTTAAAGTTAAAGAAGTTATAAGCAAAAAAGTGAGAAAATTTCTATAAAATTTTCTTTTTTGCTCTAAAACTTTTTTTATACATTTTACAAAAAATTACCTCAGACCAATCTTGTAGATGGTCTTTTGAGGAAAATTTTTCACTATAATTTTTTTTAATTTCATTTATTTAAAACGCTGTTACAGCGCCCCAAAGTTGACCGAGTTAGTCAATGCTCATGAGAATCTATACATACATGTCCCAAAAATAAAATTGCGTCCTCTAATAAATGCAATATTAGGTCCTTAAATTGTAACATTTCAATGGACTACTGTACCTACTTACACAAATATCTATTTACTTATATCAATAGGTATTGATATACTGACTATTGAATACTAAATCATCGAATTATTTTAAGATTATTAATTAACACTTATTATTTACTATTTATTATTAGATAATTATATCCAACTACTAAGTAAAAGATTATTATTGCAGAAAATAAATTAATAATACTTTATTGACACACAATACCTAACTAAATATATAATAAATAAATTTGGTGGCCTCGATGGCGTAGTGGTTAGTGTAACCGACTGTCACGCCTGAGGTCGCGGGTTCGATTCCCGCACAAGTCAAACATTTGTGTGCATGAACATGGATGTTTGTCTTGGTCTGGGTGTTTCTATGTATAATATGTATATATTTACAAAAAAAAAGTATATATGTATGTATGTTTATCCATTGTCTAGTATCCATAGTACAAGCTTTGCTTAGTTTGGGCTAGATGGTGTTGTGTGTATGTGATAGAATAATATATTATTATTAACTATAGTCAAACCAGATCTTATTGCAGGACAAAATACTTAACAAAAAAAATTGCAAGTGAGCTTTTGTGTGAAATCTTATTCATAAATAGGCTTCAATAATTCTTCTGAGCTATTGAGATCTGAAGCTGAGGATGTATATCTTTTTTTTCTATAAGACACAGATACCCACTGCAAAGTTCGAGCTTGGCGGAATCTTTTCTTTGTAAAAACTTTCTTTCCAAATGGATTTTTCGGCGGTTCCGTATCAGTTAGGGACCGTAAGAGATAAGCTCTACAGGTGATCTGATTACCAAAATGTAGACCATTCTTGTAGGCTGTATGAAGATACCTAACAGCTATGACTTGCATGATCTGTAAGTATGCAAAAACAATTATGCAGGGTAATTTATTAACGTTTCCTTTTAAAATATGAATCGTACCATTGCCAGTATTATAAGAGCCATAACAGCATTGAATCGCCACGAAACACACATCATTTCGCTGATCAATTTCTCTTCACAGCCCGCATTCCATATGGTTAATTGTTTCTGAAAAAACGATACATGGAAACGTACTGAGTACCTAACTAATTTGTAGCCAAGTGCTTTATTAGGTACTTGTTCCGATTACCTACCTACTGCAAAACCGGCTTACTTACGTTGTAAAAATATTTATACTAACTTCCACTGGATAACCAACGCAAACAGTCCGGTTACAAAAATGCATGAAAAGATACTAAGACCGGTTTTACTACTTTCGGTTACCCGAGATATAACATATTTTACGTTGACGAATAACCGCTTTATGAAACTGATAGATAAAAGGCATTAAAAGTTTACATACAATAACATACCTCTGGGTTATACTTGTATATAGTGCCCATTCGAGTAACGCCGTGATGAATGCAGGGATACAATTTATCCATGGAGCAACAGCTGTATGGAACGTTGTCTGATACAAACTGGTGACTTAAACTGTTAAATAATCAGATATTAAATTATACTGCAACTAGACAACTATAAAGAAATATCAGAGTATGTAGACACCTATTTTTGGTCATCAATGTCAATGAAAAGTCGCACTAGTTGAGATATATTAAAATGGGTATTGGATGTTCTACTGAAACAAAATACCTACTGGAACAAGGTACCTACATCGGTAATAACAAAGTTTTAGTGTCGATATGTTCTCCATTTGTATACCAGGGGATGTAAAACCACTCCTGGAAACTGACGCGACCACAGCAGTGAAATCTTGTTTGAAGTCTGTCTATAGCCACTTTAGACGGAAGATGACTTGAATATCGGAGCATTGCTTTAGTAATTCCACCTTTTATTTTGGCTGCGAAAGGTTTTATAAGCCATGAGTTGATATAAAATACACAGGTGGTATAAAAACTAGTATTATGCCAATAACTAATGATATAAAGTCAAAGACCTCGTATAATAGTTGACTGAAGTCCAGAGTAAAACATAATGGCGAGGAAAATAATTATCATTATTATTAGACCCCAAACGTAATAGAAAAGACCATTCGTAACGTCATACTCTCTCTTCGCTAGACCTGCCTTAAATAATTGATACAATCCATACAGCTGAAAAAAGAAGAACAAACTTTACTACGCAGAATGTTATTATATTAGATACGACTCGTTGTTTTGATACAGGGCTGCAATTACCTCGGTGGCGCAGCAGTAGTGAATGCGACTGCTGTGCATAAGAACTCAGGTTCGGGTTCGGATAAGCTAACAAAATGTGATTGGGTTTTTCTACCAAGAAATTCTCAATAGCAAACACAGCAGTTAGAGTAGGCCGTTGTTGTACCCGGCAAATACGTAAAGCCGTTAGTGTTGCGTCTGATCTCACTCCGTTCGTGATGGATTACCGTACCATCTGATTATAAGAGTTAATTAGCAGATAATGTACTTATATTAGCGCACACTTGTGCACCTGAGCAGATAGCCAGTCTCCGTTAAAGTTGACCGCCGTGAACGAAATTCGGTCTGGAGGATTAATATCTAAATAATAAATAAATCTGTTACGCAGGGCCACACAATGATACGATCGAATTAGTGAGGTTCGTAATGATCACCATCGCAGCATGTTACCTAAGGCCTTCGAAACTTAACGCCCAATATGCGTGGTGCACCTTTATTTGAGGCTCAACGCTCACTGCGATGTGCTGAGCCGAGACATTTGGAGAGTATGTTTCGTGGTCATCGTGTTACAAAATCGCGATAGTCCAGTACAAGTAAAAAAGGAGATCGTTACCACTTATGATCTTAAAATTGCTTTGTTGCTTAAGCTTTAACTTTAATTTATACCTCTATAACAACTGCGATGATGGATCCACATGCAATGATAACAGGAATAGCATTTCCATCAGGCCAACATACTAAATCTAATAAAGTTCCTTCTTCACTACGTATTCCTTCTGAAGTATTTATCAACCATATCATATAGAATATAATCACAGGCATACAAGCCATCATCAGCATTCGGATATTATTGAATGTAGCCCACGTTATATACATTTTTAATTATTTTTATATTTATACATTTCATATGAAGCAGGGTTACCAACCGTAGAAATCAGAACTTTATTTATACTTCTGTACGAGGAATAAAGTTCTACGGTTGAGATCCAAAACACGAGTGCCTGCTTGAGGCAAAAACCACGTGTTTTGAAAAAAAAACAGAATTTTGGATCACAAACCTCGTACATTCATTATTGCATCTAAAATGAGATAGAACTAAAAAATAGACATATCAAACGATGAATTTATAACGATATAAATAGAACGATAAATAGAACGTATAGAACGATTAACATTATGAAATAATCAATTGCAAGTTTTCTACTTAAAAACATCACTTTGTATTAAAAATAATCTTTAATGTTGGCATCGTATCATTTGTCTGTATATTATTGACTTCCATTTATGCTACAAAATGTTGCCTGCAATGAGAAATCATGACGTTATTATTTTCAATCAATAACAATTTCAAATAAGTCGTCACGGGACGGGACGCCTGGCAGATGTGAAACATCGAAATTATTTTGTACAAGTAATATGCATAAAAGAACAGATTACGACAAAATCTAATATGGCATAATGTAAACATAAATTATTACGAATTTTTCCAGAAAATGATGATTGTTTATTTAATGAGATAGGTATAAAAACCCAGGATTCAACCTCTTCGTCTTCATGTGACCTTGTAACCCCTATAACTCGGGGGTCTTTTGACCCACAGGGCCCATATTCAAACTCAACCGAGGGATGACCCCAAGGTGTCTGCACACCAAGTTACAAGTCAATCGGTCCAGTGGTTCCGGAGCTATGCCTGTCACTAACAGACAGACACACAGACCCACAAAGTGTTTTCATTAACCTCTTCGAAGAAGACTCAGAGGTTAATATTATAAACATTTATTTTCATTAAATACAAAACACACACTACTACATATATATTATATACTATCATATAGCATGGCGACGCGTCGCCACTCGCCACGGCATGCGTCACCACGCTAGCAATCGGTTTTACGTGCGGCTAAAGATGTGTCACATCAAAATCTTGTACTTAACTGTAGGTACGAGGCTAACACTGCTGACAGTGTCCTCGTACCTCGTACGGGATACCGTGCTACAAATCTCGTATTTGTACGAGGTTGGTATGAGGAACCTCGTATCGTTGGCAACCCTATGTAAGTATGTATTACTTTACTCTTTGTTGGCAACCTTGATATGAAGAGTGTCTTATCCTTTTTGTTAGGTCTTATCCGGTCTTATCCAACTTACCTACTATGCATATCACACTGACCACAGATAACTTAATTAGGGTGTATTATGTGTTCTGTGGCCTATGTCCAGCAGTGGACGTCTTTTGGCTGACATGATGATGATGATGATGTGTTCTGTGCAGATAACGCTTGAAGAAGTCTTGACATAATATTATAATATTACAATAATTATTGTCGTGAAAGAAAATGATTGAAGTCAAGATCAAAGACTACAATATATACAAGACATCATATCACGATTTCGCGTGAAAAATGTGGAAGAGCTATAGGGTTGCTTTATGGCGCAATGAAGTCAGTGTTACGTACCACAGATTAATATATATGTAGCAAGTTACGTACGCACTCTGTAGAACTCTCTGAGTATAAGTGTTCTGTGCTGTAGAATCCGGGTAGATGTAGAATCTGTAGACTGATATGTCAAAAATGTCATTATGATATTATTATCAATTTTTTATCATTGGACATTGATTCAACAATAAAATGTGCGCAAAATAAAATAAAAACGAAGAGTACCTAGACTTTTTTATGATATTATTTATTTTCTTTTTTAGTTTAACAATTACAACATAAAAGGTGATTCACGTTACTATGAATAAACAGATTCGCCGAAAATTATGGGTGATAAAGTTTTGTTTAAAAGTTGTCTATCCAAAGTACAACTATTATACTTTCCTGGTTTTCCTCGCGATAAGGTATAGAATTCGGTGTCAGAAGATAGATTCAAATCTACCAGTTATGGATACCTTTGAAGTGAGGACGATCCCATTAAATATAGCTAAACTACTGATAAGAGAAAAGTTGGAGGACAATTTTCCAGTACTTGTAAACAAATGTATAATATTGTCAAAAGAACAATATGTGCAACTAGCCAGTGAAAATTTATTTTATGTAGATAATGGAATACTTTGGCTGGCTTTAAAATTAACATCTGAAGAGAAAAGAAAACATAGAGAAAAACAACATTGTAACAATAAAGAAACTAAATATAATCTTCACTTTATGACGTCGGAATTACACAAGAGGCTTTGGACAGACAAAGCAAGAAATGATACTGATAATATAAGAATAGTACCAGTAGTTGGTTCTAAACATGTGTCAGAGAATGTAGCATTCACTAATGAAAATGAATTCTACAACATCACATCATGCTTTGGATTGACTCCTAATAAAGATGTATCTGTTACCTTCCACTCAATGCCTAATTTAGATAGTTCACCAAAGATAGCGGCACTTGCCGAAGTTAGTGTTATTGTTAATGACTATGACTTAGCCAATAACTTTATAAAAGAGGTTTTGAACAACCATTTCGAGACTCCAAAGTTAGTGAGCTTAAATGACGTATTTAGTGTAGAACTGACACCAGAAGTAACTGCTAAATATCATTATAAATACTTGGACTTAGTAGAATCAACTGGCAGACTATATTTCAAGTGTAGAAAGCTATCTAGTGATGCCAATGGCAGTAATGAGCCTAGTAATAATATAGTACCAGCATATTTTATAGTAAAAGGTGTAACACAGTTAACTTTAGGAGAAAATATACATAGCATTAAGCCAAAAGATGAATACTTCAAATTAGAACAAAATAGAAGCTTCAGCATGCTACATCTATGTCCAACTGGATTGAAACACAAGTTTGATCAAATTCAAGAAACTATTCAACCATTTTTGACTGGAGAAATGAGTAAAGTATTAATTTTGTAATAAATTTTATAAGTTGATAAAATAACCATGGAGAAATTTAGCTAATTTTACATATAGGATTGTGAGCAAGTACATTGGTGTCCTAATCATAAGGAAGGATTTAATATGTCAATGTTAAACTTAATCAAGAGCCATAAAACTCAAACTAGGAGAATAGATTTAAAAGGCTTTGAGGTTTAAGTAAGTACCTATGTAATTTTTGATGCTAATCATCAAAAATCACTTAGGTATATACAATGGCCGCCTTCTCCCTGTGCACAGTTTATCCATACTAATATAACAGAAAAATTAACTCTGTTGACCTGATAGACATGGCATGCAATCACTAAACTGATTTTGATGAAATTTGACGAGGAGTTAGATTATAACCTGGAGAATCGCAGGCTACCATTTATATATGTATAGTACTTAATAAGATAAATGTGATTAAATCAGTAAAACTTCTCCATTATTGAAGCCTTTCTATAAAACTAATAATATAACTTAATTTTCAGATGAACTGTCATCATCAATGTCAAGCCCCATAGTTCCAATGCTCCTCCTCACAGGATTGATGGGTTCTGGGAGACATTTGCTTACCAAAATATTGGCTAAATACAATGGTATGTAAATAAAATACTTTTAATTTAACTAACTTCACTCTTTTTTAGTCATAACTAGGTAAGGTTACCCAGAACCAATGTACATGCTTAAAATATAAGAGTAAGCAAAACCAAGATAGTTCTGCCTTTACAATCATGTCTGTCTGGCTTCATACCCATTTCTGCTATTGGATCAAATGCAAATCTGTATTCTATTCTGAGAAACAGGCATCTAAAACAGTCTACACAACATAAAATAAAATAAAAACATTGTATTTCACAATAGGATAAATTTTTATAGCAAGCAATAAATAGTTTGTAACTAAAGCTTAAAAAATATATTTACTACTTGTATAGCAAAGATTTTCTTTTCGTAGCTTATTACCCATTAATATTATATACCATTTAATTAATTTTGTATATTTTCAGCAAAATGTATGTTTATTTTAAAGAATATAATCTATAATGGCTTTTGATATAATTTAAATGCAATTGTTATCAGGACTGAACTGTCTTCCAATAGACTGTAATGCGCTACAGAGTTCAACCGCCAAACAAACAGAAAGCAAGATCAGTGCAACAATACAGAAAGCTAAAGCTGCGGCACCTGCTTTTGTGCTACTGGACAATTTTGAGGTATATAATTAGATTAGGCTAATTAGCTCATGTATTGTTAAGTTTTCTATATAGTATATCGATTAGAAGTGATAGCCTAGTTGGAGACCATTGGCCTGCCACGCAGAGGTCTTGAGTTTGATCCCAAGTCGCACACCTCTGACTTTTCGAAGTTATGTGCGTATTAAATAGTTAATTATCGCTCGCTTTAACGGTGAAGAAAACATCGCGAGGAAACCTGCATGTCTGAGAGTTCCCCGTAATGTTCTCGATGATGTGTGCACCAACCCGCACTGGACCAGCGTGGTGGACCACGGCATAACCTTTCTCACACTGAGAAGAGGCCCGGGCCCAGGGACAATTTGATACAGGGCTAATATTATTATAAATCGACTTTCGGACCCTGAAGCCTCGACGCAACACGATGTGCTGTTAATGCATAATGATGTCTCCGGTTCGATTACCGGGTCAGCAGTCTCATTGGGTTTTATTATCAAGAAATTTTCAAAAGCAGCATGGTGTCTGTAACTTCGTTCGATAAATAATAATAATAATAGTTTATTGTCTCATAAAAAACAAGCAATACATGGATTGAGGCCCTAGACCCACACTAGGATTCCCTATGTTGTGGGATCTAGTCTCTTTCGTTCAAATACAATAGTTCGACAATAGAATAAGATGAAACGAAAGTACAAACAAAAAAATATATATTAATATGTTATGTAATTTGCGTAGTATGAATAATGAGAGTTGGTAACAAGGGGTGAGATATGGAGTGGAATGTAAAAGTTGTTATGTGTGGTGATTTGGTGTTATGTGGTGTGATGTTATGTGATGTGGTGTGATGTATTGTGGCTGTGGTGAAGTGTGGTGTGGTACGGTGCGATGTGGCGCGATGTGATGTGGTATGATGAAGTATGGTGTGGTGCCATGAGGTGTGGAGTGCTATGCATGTATGTGTGTGATAGTGTTTTCGTTTATAATTGTTTTTCTATTTATTTATTATGGTCTATTGTTATTCTAATATCTTTAAAAATTCTTCTGTTTTATTATAGTCTAGATTAAGTAGCCAATTTGTTATCGTTTTCTTGCAATTCTTTCTTTTTAATTTAATTATATTATGAATATTGTTAAGTTTCGTGTAAATGTAAGGTCCCATGAAGCCAAAAGATTTTTGTCCAAACGATTTGCGACATTTGAGTTTAACCCAGTAAATTCGCCGATTAGAACGGCTGTGAGTGCAGGTGGTTAACGAGGTTCTGTGAAATCTTAAAGCAGTAGAGAGAATATACAGCTGCCTGATCCTAAGCAATTCAGCCTCCGCGTATAGTTGATTAGTGGGATATCGAAATGGGCACTTGAATGCCACTTTTAAGAGAGCTCTTTGGCCACGTTCCACTCTCATTAAGAAGCATTTAGCTGCGATAGCCCATGATATAATGCCATAATTGAGTATGGATTGGCATAATGAAAAATAAACTAGTTTTATAACTACCTTGTCAGCAATTTTCCCCGAGTCGCTTAAACACCTGTATTAGCAATCTAATCCTACTACTGAGCGCTTCCAGGTGCTTAGACCATGAAAGATGACTGTCCAAGAAGAGACCCAAATATTTGATAGTAGTTGTTTGTTCTATCTATGGGCAGTCACAGTTTATACGGTCAGTGCACGAATGGAGTTTTAGGCTAAAATTACTATGCGGAGATGTTCTTTTGGTGATTGAAAAGTTGATTGCTTTGGTCTTGTCTATATTAAGGGTCAACAAGTTCCGTTGTAACCATTCAGCGACCACTCGTAAGCCATTTTTAGCCACCACTTGAACTTCGTCCCAATATTTGGCGTAGAAAACGATTGCCGTGTCATCAGCATATGTGAATAGTCTAGCTTGCGGGAGTTTCAGCTCACAGAGACCATTCACATATACGATGACCAGCGTAGGGCCTAGTACGCTTCTCTGAGGGATACCGAAGTGTACAGAAGCAAGTCCACTGCGAAGATTCCTCATAACTACTCTCTGTTTTCTGTCAGAGAGGTAAGAACTGAACCAGTCGAAGGCGTCACCGCGTATGCCAAGTAGCGACAGTTTCTTAATTAATATTTTTCGAGAGACGGTATTGAAAGCTTTTGCTAGGTCCAAGAAGACACCAGTACATGCATGTCCATGATCTAGGTTATAAGTGATGAAATCCACTAGGTTCGTTACTGCGTCTTCATGCATAATAAGATCGCCCTGTGTTATTTGGAACCTTAAAAATAGTTTGTGAAATATGTGTATGTAAAGCCAACACTGCCTACCCCTTGGACGATATAGACGTGAGACTATGCATGTATTTATAATAGCTTATGTCCGCGAATTCGCTCGCGCAAATGTAGGTTAGGTAAAGTTAGGTTAGAAATAGTATTTATCTGGATTAAAGCTACCCTATGTTGTTTTCTGGACTCCTGACAACATTTATCTGAAATTAAATGTTTATCGTTAGAGTAGTTACGGCCTGAAAGCGTTACAAACAAACTCACATAAGTATTTATAATATTAGTTAGGATTAGTATAGTTTCATATACTTAAGCATTAAAATAATAAAATTTCAAATCAATTGCAGGTTTTCGCAGTAGACCCTGAAAACAATGAAGACTGCAGAGTATTAGAATATTTCATGAACACAATCACAGACTTATATCAAAACTACACGAGGCATGTCATCATCTTTATCGCCATTACAGAGAGACAAGACTTAAAGCCAAACATGCTCCGAATGTTCCTAGACAAGTTCCACATACCCCGGCTCAATGTTCAACAGAGATATCAAATGCTGGAGTGGTTCGTTTCTGTGATGCAGTTAAACATCGATGGTGCAGACCTTTCTTCTGACATTCTGAGCACAGATAAAGAAACAGTGCCTCTAAGTAAATCTGCCCGTGAAGTTTTACAAAGGGTAGCGGCAAAGACTGAAACATTCCTGTGTGGTGATTTGGATACGTTACTGCATTTCGCTATAAGAGAGTCCTATTTGAAACAACACAACGACTACAATCAGTTGCCCCCTGTACCTGATCTGCATTTCGTACAAGAAGAGGACTTTAATTCAGCACTAGGTATTTAATTTTACTAATATTATAAACTAGATTTTGCCTGCAGCTTCGTTTGCTTAAATGTAGTGGTATAATAATATCAGCCTTGTATTGACCTGTCCCACTGCTAAGCATTGGGTCTCTTTTCAGTATGAGAAGAGAAGTAAATGTGGGTTATGTGAAGTTTTCTATGCCTCAGGAACAGTTCTGAAACTAGTAATTTATAAAAAATTTCGATTTTGCTCGCGGCTTCGCTCGCATAAATGTAGGTTACCAGTACCTTTTCTGTATGAAAGGTACCCTATGTCCTTTTTATATCTTTGACAACGTGTACCTATGTGAAATTTCACGATGATCAGTCGAGTAGTTAAGGCGTGAAAGCGTAACAAACAAACTCACATTCTTATTTATAATATTAGAATTTGCAAGTATGTTGCCTTCTAGTTTTACGTTTGTTGTGAAATTCGGAGTCAAATCTGTTTCAAATGTTGGATATTAGAATCAAACCCGTCGTGATTGACAGTCACCCTTAATCTATGCTGACGCTACTGAACCGACCATAATAAATAATATTTTGTCGCTATAGCTAAAGCTACTTTTGCTAATAATGAATACTTGTGTTTATTTCACAGAGTCTATTCGGAGTTTACAAAGTCATCATTTAGATGCGCCTAAAATCCCAAAAGTTTACTGGGAAGATATTGGTGGATTGGAGAAATTGAAGAAGGAGCTGCTGAAGACAATAGAGTTCCCCATTAAATATCCACACTTATTTAAAAACTCCAGTCTGAAAAGATCAGGTAAGCATTCCTGAAAATGACATGTGTAAAGGGGAAACATTAATACATATTTTGTTTTCAAAATGCTAATTGAAATTTTAAATAGGTGGTTTTGGACACAACATAGTCATGGTGCACAAGCCATTATGGTAGAGCCAGGTAAAACCCTACATGGCAAGATGTGACCGTGTCGACTGTGGTCTTTACAAGCTGTTTTTTTAGATACCTGCCTTCTCTCCCGTAGTCTACGGTTAGAGAAAAGGGCGGGATGCTACCCAAAAAAAGTTTAGCCAACGGGCTGGCGACATTTGTGAGTAAATACTCTGGCCAGATCAGAGAAGTTGTGCAAACTTTTAAGACAGAACTCTAACCGATGAGCGTAATTTAAACACGTTTGATAGAAGCAAGTGGAAAAACCGTAGTCTCTGCTTATCCTTCCGTTTCCATATGTATGTAATATTAACTGTTCTGTTTCAGGTATATTGCTGTATGGCCCACCAGGCTGCGGCAAAACCCTTGTAGCTAAAGCTGTCAGCACTGAGCTTAATGTGAGCTTCCTGAGTGTAAAAGGTCCGGAATTACTTAATATGTATATTGGACAGTCTGAAGAAAATGTCAGAAAAGGTTTGTATTATTATTATAATATAATATGTAATATATTAGCAGACTCGAAAGACATTTTCCTGTACAAATGATATTTTTCCTAAAACCTGAGCCCGGCGCTATCGATTTCAATAAAATTGTGAATCTAACTCATCTAGGAAAATACTAGAACACAAAAAAGAATCCTAATCCTAATTAATATTATAAATGCAAAACTGAGTTTGTCTTTTTGTTACGCTTTCACGCCTTACCGATCATCATGAAATTTCGCATACACCTTTCATCCAGAAAAAAGTCCCTAGTATTACTTATCTAATCTAAACTACATTTACGCGAACGAAGTCGCGGGCAAAAGCTAGTATGTGAAGAATATATTATACGAAGTCAATTAGTAAGTGATATATACTTGTGTATGTGGTAGTGTTCGAGTCAGCGCGCGCGTCGTCCCCGTGCATCGTGTTCCTGGACGAGCTGGACGCGCTGGCGCCGCGGCGTGGGGCCGCCGGTGACTCGGGGGGCGCCAGCGACCGCGTTGTCAGCCAGCTGCTCGCCGAGCTCGACGGAGTCGCCAGCGGGGACGGTAACACTCACACACAACCTACGACAACATAGCTATCTAGTGGGGCCGCCGGAGACTCGGGGGACGCCAGCGATCGCGTCGTCAGCCAGCTGCTTGCTGAGCTCGACGGAGTCGCCAGCGGGGACGGTAACACTAACACACTCTAGGACAACATAGCTTCCTAGCTTACTAGCGGAGTTTCCACCGTCCCACAGAAGATTCTAAAGAATGCCTCGACCACCGCAGAGAAAATCTAGGGCTGGAGGGTCTCCGTGAGATGGAGGGGGGAGAGGGCAGGGTCCGCGTTTTTCAGCACCGCGCGATAAGGGCGTTCATAATATGATGAGGTCCCAGCCCCATACCAGTAGTCTCTCTATTTAAACTGGTCGTCTTAAAGACAGATTAGTATTTTTTGAGAGTACCAGAAATCTTAATTTTTTTTTAGGTTATTGGTTAAAAGAGCTTTTAATAAATTTAAGAAAGAAAGAAATAATCATTTATTCACAAGGAATATGGTTACAAAGATGTTGTAGAAAATAAATTGTCCACAGCACATTTCGCCTTTTCTAGGCATGTGAATATTAATTACTTATTCTTATTTAGAAGTCTTGAATTCTAGATTTAAATATCCTATTATAGCTTCTTACACTACTAAGACTAAACTGATATTTGCCTATAAAATTATCCTTGGCTTGTGCCTGATTTTTTTTAAATTTTCTTTCGTTTTAAGTGCACATTTATACATTTTATCGTGTAATAAAAAGAATAGATCATAGAGTTATTGATTCAAATAAAATAATGTGTTCCAGAGGCCGACACGTCGAGCTTCGTATTTATAATGGGTGCGACGAATCGTCCCGACCTGCTTGAACAATCTCTGCTGCGTCCCGGACGACTAGACAAGCTCATATACGTGGGCCCCTACTGTGGACCAGAAGAAAAGACTTGTGTTCTCAAAGCTCTTTGTAGAAAGTAAGTATACATATATATTTTATTATGTACTCGCGACCCACCCCGGCTTCGCACGTTTACCTCAAAACCTTATCAAAAAATTATACACCTAAACCTTCCTCATAAATCACTCTGTCTATTGGTGAAAACCGCATGAAAAACCGTACAGAAGTTTTTCAGTTTATCGCGAACAAACAGACAGACGCAGCAGGTGACTTTGTTTTATAATATGTAGTGATAATTTCTAATATACAACCGTAATCTCAATCTCGGTTTGGGCAATTCTTACCCGCCAAGTATTAAGATAATATTTTTTTCTTTTGTTGAATTTAGTATCCCGTCAACTCCATTGTGACGGTATTTAAAAACAGACGCTAACTGCATGACCATTTCAAAGCGCTGTTTTATTTTACGAGTCGATGAAACTAGAAACTTTTACTGATAAAAAGCAATACTACCGCGAGTAAAATATGGTATGTTTTTAGGACTTATCGTACGAGTGAAGCAAGTGGAGGGTAACTGTTAATCTATAGGTACTTAATATATTTAAGCTGAAGAGATTGTTTTTTTTCTATTTGAACGCACCGTAACTACCTGTCAGATTTGCATTCGATAGCCCACTTCATGAGTTATATGCTATACTAGATTATGGCTGCGTTAATTTACATTTTGTCACTAAATTTCTATCCCACAAGAACAGTTCTTTTTTCCGTACCCCTGACTCACGATCATCGGTCGAGTAGTTAAATCGTGAAAGCGTAACAATCTAACAAACTCACGTTCGCCTTTATAATATTAGTTAGGGTAACATCACGCTATGAGCCATTGAAGCGGTGCATTAATCAGCGGAAGATGGCTAGTAATAAAATACTTGTTATAGTAATATTGTGTGTTCAGTTACAGACTGCGCTCTGAAGTGCAGTTGGAGACAGTGGCGGCGGCACTACCAGACAGCGTGACGGGCGCCGACCTACTATACGTCGTGGCCACCGCGCGCGCCGCCGCTATCCGCGCACTCGTCGCCAAGCTGCGCGCCGGTACACATCTACACTGTCATATGTCACAGAGTCACACTTATGAATGACGTTCATAAGTGTGACTATGTCACCTATATGAGTTTTGTTTTTTGCTAAATTGCTATAATTGATATAATATTCTTGCCCGATTAATTACACTGTAAAAACTCGCGTCATTGTCACCGTACGCTTTCCATTTTTGAATTATTTTTGGTTTATAAAGAAGTGTTTATGATCAAGGATTAAAGTTTTCACTTCTATCGGCAGTCCTCAAAGACTGCCACTAATTTATTTTTATACAACTGAGCTGGCAAACAAGCATACGGCCTATCTGATGGTAAGTGGTCACCATAGCCTATAAACGCCTGCAACACCAGAGGCATCACTTGCGCGTTGCCTTTAGGAAAGGGAGTGGGAGGGGGAAACAGGGTAATTGGATTGAATATGGTACACAGTAAAAAAACTCTACTCTATGCAATCTCAATCAAAACAAGCAAAATTATGATCACGAATACAATATAGTTTATATAAGTGTTGATTTTCACTTTTCAGGTACAATAAAAGAGAGCGAGCTAAGCCCAGATTCAGTGATATTGGGCAACTCCGAAATGTGGGAAGGCGTGGAATCATTTCGACCTTCAGTGACGAGTGAAGAACTAACGTATTATGAGTCGCTGCAATCGCAAATGTAAAAAAAATCTAGTCTGCACCTTATATTATAGTTGATAGGTAAAAATAAAAAGAATAATACATTATATAGATTTATTCATGGACTGCGGTACATTTATGTATTGGAGCTGTTGCTCTTAATAAAGGTGATTTAATTGAAATCGTTATTTTTATAATGTAATCACTATGCCCAAAAAATAGTGTATAAATCGTCACCACACTCGAGTCGGCTACAAATCTACTTGTCCGCACAAGTTACTGGGATTTCAGCACGATAGGGCGTGTAAACAAGCAATAAAGACGAGGGCGTCGCCAGCCGATGGCCCAAGGGGGGCAAGTTGATATGGAAAATGAGAAAAGCACATGAAGCTTTTCACTTGTAGTACGAGCCTTCCATCTACAGCGATTGTAATAATAACGGTACAGGGTCCAACGTGTACAGCTTCACGAGTTCTTGACTGTACAATAAATAACACTTACAAATAAGTTATTACATTTATTAGAAAAATAGAATAAAAATAATTTGGGAGTTTGAATTTGAATATACAGTAGTTTTTTTTTGTAATTACCAGATTTTATATTATAGTGGTCGATAAAGATTCTTTTTTTGATTAGGTTAATTAAAACATAATAGTCGGCGGTTTTTTGAAAACTTTTCGACCAGTTTATTATGAAAATCTTGTAAGTTTAAATAATGTAAGAATTTTAGAATAAGTTTTCTGTGCACAGTCATCATAGCCAGACCATTGAGGCGATTTTCACCCATAGTGCTTCTTAGCCAGGTTTTTAGCCTCCTGAGGCTGCTTAACGATCGCTCTACCGTACACGTTGTGCACGGCAGAGCGATCAAAATTTTCAACGCTTTTGCTGTATCATAAGTCATAAGTCATAACACAGAGCAGAGCGTAGTTGAGCGTACGGAATATTAGGAATGGAATTGGTGAATTCATTCGTGTTTCGACGTACAGGAATGATCGATCAAGCAAGTCAAGTCAAAGACAGGACTTTGGTTGCTTTACATTTGGCAACCTTTTTAGAATCTCTGGAAGGGGCAGCTGCCAATAAAAAAATTCTGTTCCGCGAGTTCCGTAACATCGTCTAAGTCCCACATGTTTTTTCTTCACTAACCACGTGGTCACAGCATATCTTCCATTTGTTTGAGTCTATTGTTGCTATTGCGTCATAAAACAGCTTTTCTACATCTTTAAGTTTAATGTCGAGTTATTGGCAGCAATATAATTTTTATTTGAACCCCACACCAACTCAATTGTATTGAGTTTACAATGCTACGGCGGCAGGCGAAGAATCTCAATGCCATTTGCTTTAGCCGTTCCGTCGACTAAATAGTAAATATGTATTAGGTATATTGTGGGGCAATTTCACCAACTTTCAACATAAGTTTTAATTAAATAACTCATATCCATTGCCACGCCTTTACTTTGAAGCCAGTCTATTATCTGCTGCTTATTCCACTGAGATGTCGGTATCTTCTCGGATTCAACAGTGATAGGAGCGTTATCCATGACGACAACGCTTCCCAGTTTTGGTACCTATTATATTTTTGAACCAGTATAAAAATTTTTCGCCGTCCATTTCTTCGTAGTAATCACAGAACACTTATATCATAGATATATAAGTATATCTTATACTCAGAGAGGTGGTAATCTGTTATTGATTTAGATCAGGTGGTGGTATTACAGCCTCTATCAATGTTACCAACCCTACTGTTGTAACAGTAGATTTGCTGTTTTCCGCTGTTTTCACACTGATGCCCGGGCCCCTGTTTTCTGTTTCATTCCTAATTTTTACTGTTTTTCAATTAGCGTTCAGCGCCACCTATTACATTATGCAAATATTTTTTGATAACCAATAAGTAATAAACGGCAATGACACGCAAATCCGAAATAACCGATTGCTATTCATTTGAAACCACAGAAAGGCACATGAAGAAAATTAACAATAATATGTATGATTTTAAAAAGGAAAATGAGTCTGAAAATCCTGAAGATGAGGATGAAAGTGGAAAATAATTTTACTTTGATTTTTGTTTTTATTATGTTGTGATCAATATTATAATATAACAATGTATGTGAGCCCTGGTAATTAATAAAAATTACCAGGGCTCACATACATTGTTTTAATTACATGAGGACAGGATGAAATCTGCCTTTTTTATTTTACCTACTGTTTTCTGTTTTTTTATTGGTGAGCTGTTGTTTTTTAGTTTTTGGGGTTGGCAACACTGGCGTCTATATTATTTTACTCTTTGTATCATAGTTAGAATATCTACATTTGACAAGCGATTGCAGCACAAAAGCGGACAAATTAAGAACTATTCCTTTAAGGTTCCTAATATTATGCAATTTACCACGATAGATGTTACTGGTCAAACATAGATTGTAGAATATTTTTAGTTAATTAATAAAACTTACAATAATTATATTACTATTGTTTCATAATAGTACTTATTGATTTATTAGTATCATGTGACTTCGATTTATTAATTTCAAACTAACAATACAATTCAAAAATTTCACAACATGCCAACGACAGATTATAAAAGTTTATTTTGTGAACGTCTCAATAAATTTATTAATTTGTAGCTTGATTAGTACTTCATTTTTGCCACACCTTAACCAAAATAATTTGGTCGCAAATGGATTGTTGTACATTGTACAATGCTACAACTAGCTATTCCATAAGGTTCACCTACATTATGATCAATGATCATACACATCCCTGCACTCCCGTGGTGATGTTTTATAGCCTATGCTACTTCTGGATAGTAAAACAATAATAAGTATGGAAAAATTCCACAAGTAGTTTAGGAGTTAAATCATTACAAAGATTAAATTTTTCTCATTATATTGTGATGTAGATATTCGTAACCCACAACTTAAGACATAATAGTGTTTAAGTCAATATTTGCAGATTCAGTAATATTATATTTTAAACTTTCAAGAGTGATTGTGTGTGTGTGGTGTGATTTGGACCAAATCTTAGTGCTATATAATAACTAATAAGTGAGCAGTGTATCATAATATGATGAAGCTATCAATATTGTAATTTTTACTAAAAGCTAACATGTAAAATTTATTGTAAATGGCAAAATGCCACCCAATTTAGTATGCCAATTATAGTATAGTATTATGTTTCTGAAACTTATGGGAATTTGTCTATGAATGCTCTCGCACGATTTTTAGTTTTTAAACGTAAATGACGGTAAATGTCAAACCACTGATTCCATAGACAATATTCCTTCAACCTTCTTTCCGGTTTCAAGATGGTGAGTGAATAAGCTGTGATCCAATTTTCGTAAATTTTATTGATAATTTTAGGTCTATTTGAACATATTTTACATGAATTATAATACAATACTAGTAAATAATTGAAATATATTCTTTGCAAAGTAGTGAATTGAAAGAAATAAATATTCCCGGGAGAGTTTGGATATGGGACCTCGTGGCGAAGCTTGTTGTCAACGATGTTTTTATAATTTCAGCCGCCCAAGAAGGACACTAAGGCTTCGGCCAAGCAGCCACAGAAAACACAGAAGAAGAAGGAAGGATCCGGTGGCGGCAAAGCCAAGAAGAAGGTAAACAACTATGAAAGTGAGGTTATGTGTGCGTGTGACAGTGACTGCGGAATGATGGATGAATAAAATAATTTATTTCCTGATTCAAGCTTATTAAGTTCGTATCATAACTAACAAGTATATATAAATTAAATAGTTAATATTTTTGCCCTTGTACGATGGACAAACCAAACACGATACTTGCCAGATGATTATAACTTTAGTACTTGAACACTGTGAGAGTAAAATTTACTGATATATTGAGGCTGATGGCATCGTAAAGCACTACTAACTATATTTGGAATACTATTTGTGTATATTGACGCATTCTTTTATAACATTGCAGAAGTGGTCCAAAGGAAAAGTTCGTGACAAGTTGAACAACCAGGTGTTGTTTGACAAGCCTACGTATGAGAAACTGTACAAGGAAGTGCCACAGTATAAGCTGATCACACCCGCTGTTGTCTCTGAAAGGTTGAAGGTTCGTGGCTCTCTTGCGAGGCGGGCACTCATCGAGCTCAGAGAAAAGGGTAAGCTGCTATTTTTATACAATTCTATATTTGAAATGTAATAATATTGTAATCACTACTGATACAGCAAGTGTTTTAGTCGCCTGTGGCTTTAGACTAACCTTTCAGTTGTTGAAATGCTAGACATAATTGAAACCACTAGGGTCTGGCCACAGGAGTGCCGCTGCAACTCAATAAGTTAACTGTTAGGATAGTGTAGCATAAATTGGGTCCCAGAGTGCCTATTTAAAACAGTAGTGTACTGACATTAGTTTTATTATTATCTTTTAAAACAAAATTTGTTTTAAAAGATAATAATAAAACTAATAGTACCTAAAGAATGTCAAGCTAAAGCATTTAATGTTTTAGCTTGACATTCTTTAGGTACTATACTGCTGATGATATTTGGCTATATATTGACTAGAATAATAAATACTTATGTCCTTGAATAAAAATAGAGAAAAAAAAACAATGACTACCTACTTGTACTACTTGTAGTATGTATAGGTTACCTCTATCTCTATAGGAATAGAAATAATTTTTACCTGTTGAGTCACAGTGGTATGCATGATTGATGACGAGCAGCATTCCAAGACTTGACAGGCTAAAAGAAATAATGTTGTGTCTATTGTTGTCAGTTCCCATAACCTATTCATGGCTTGTTTTCTTTACTATAGATTGAAATTTGACATAAACTCTGTACCAATTTTGTCAAATTCTATAGCTAGATAAATTGAATGACTGTCAAATATTGCTGTAGTTATATTTCTAATATACCTGAAAATGTTTTTTATCCAGTTAATAGTAATAAAATGCAGGTAAACTTATGATAAGTTTAGTCTATTAGATTTTTATAGAAATTTTACCCTAATAGGTAGGTTTCTCTAGGATACTTTTGCATATACTGAAATACTGGTAGAAAATCAGTTTTTAAGGCACTATACAATAAATAAAATTATTTAACTCTTATATGGCAGTGACCTGCTGCTGGCCAGACAACTGTTTTTCAATTATCTCCTGAATTCTAGCAAATAGGTTATAATATTTTTACTGCTACATACCACATAGTATCAATTTGTAATTCTTCTTGCTAAAATGTTGAATTAAACACCAGAATATCTGCTATCCAAGAAATCCTTATCCTAATAAGTATTAGGATAAGGATGCCAATATAGGATAGGATATTGAATGGCAATTATATGTATATCTCACCCATTTGTTTTTAACTTACTAAGGTCTACTTGTTATGATGTTAACTTTCTCTGGATATACTATGACAGTAAAAACTGATATATTGAGTCTGAACAAACACTTAATAATTTTTACACTTTTGGTATACCTGCACACATTTCTAATACAAAAATCTATTTTTGCAGGTCTAATCAAACAGGTAGTCCAACACCACGGACAGGTGATCTACACGAGGGCCACCAAGGGCGATGACCCTGTCGCATAAGATTATGTATAAGTAAAAAATAATAAAAAAAAACTAAAAATTCCTTTATTTTATTCTCACTTAAAATTTTATATCCTTACATAAAAGCAAATCAATGATTTGTATATAGGCCCAGTATAAGTTACATTTACATGGTCAATCATCGCACAGCAACTTTGTGCTTATCGTCGAGATCAATGACAGCAAACCTTGCCGAAGGGTACAGTTCACGTATTCGATCTTTAAAATTGATCGCATGCTTGTCATTCGTAGTTTCTACCACCACGTTAGCCTGGAACAGAAATTGAATTTGTATGATTCGTAGGCATTATATTATAAAAGTATTCGTCACTAAATTCGTAAATTGCTTTCGAATCAAACCAAGTTTTAAGTACCTAGAATTGTATATATGAAATGGCGAACTTAGCGTGGAGATACAGTACAAGATTCTCGACCTTGGCTGTTCGCTATACAATCAATTAAATAATGAAATCTAGCGCTTTTGAGCATAAAAACTAACAACGTTCGCCTCGGCAGAGGCCGCACATTTGCTTTCCTTGGGCAAGCTGATCAGGCAGTACGCGGCTAAACAGGACAGCTACCGCTGGCCGTAAAATGCCTTTGAATATATAATGTAGTACACTAGCTTTTTCCCGCGGCTTCGTTTGCGTGAAAGTAGGGTTGGTTAGGTTATTTAGGAACAGCACTTTTTTGTACCTAAACAAAAGTAATAAATCGGCGATAATAAAGCTTTCAAATGGCGAACTTATTTTTTTTTCTATGTAATATTAGTATAGATAATAAATAAAGACATAGGTACCCAAGTAGTAGAGACATCGCTATGCACCCACATCTGTTCGGTGACCAAGCTCTTGAGCACTGCACTTTCATCAGCTATAGCCTTGGCGAGATGCTCCAGCCCGCTGCGGTGGTCGGGGATGGCGACCGCGAACCGCATCAATCTGCCATTGGCGCCTAGACCTCGCTGGATCATACGGGTCAGACGACTACAGTCGATGTTGCCGCCGCTTACTACGCACACCGCGCTGGATTCCAAAACAATAATATAGGTACTGAATGATTTTGACACGTTGAAATCAATCTGAATGAAATTCGACTGTATGGATGGTGTAGGGGTTTCGGTGGTCGCCTCGTCGTCAGTGCCACTGCGCCGAGTGTTGTGGGTTCGTATCCCACACGAGAAAAAAATTGTGTGATCCACAAATTATTGTTCTGAGTCTGATATTCTTTGTGACCGTTGTTTAAATGTTTGTAAAGTCCCACACAACACAGGGGTTACCTATACCTAGCACGAAAAAAACCATTAACACAGTCTTTTATTATAACAAAGCAGTCGTCTAGGGAGTTCAACTGAAGTTGCCTAAGACCATAGCCGAGTAGGTACCACCTACTAGGTAGATATTAGATACGCATTGCGATATGTATTAAATTTTTTTTTAGATTTAGTCTTCAGAAAAATAAGTTTTAAATTGTGATCAGTCTCATTTTAGAAGGATAACAAAAACAAATTCTTCTACTATTCACAACTTGTAAACAAGATTACGGATGGCGCAGTGGTTTAAGTGGTCGCCTCGCCACTGCCGCTGCGACGAGTGTTGAGGACAAAAATTTGTGTGATCGAGAGAGTAGTTGTACCGAGTCTGAGTGTGTTGTGTCCCTTGTTTAAATATTGTAAAGTCCCAGGCAATACAGGAATTATTCCTAGTGCGGCAGAGACTTTTTAAAAAGAAAAGATATACTTTGTTGTTCAGTTTTCGTACTGACCGTTTCCCACGGAGTTCTGGAACGAGTCCCTGCATAATTGCAGCGATAGCACAAACGCCAGCTCCGTCTGCCACCAGCCTCTCCCGTTCCAGCATCGATATTATAGCGCGAGCAACAAATATTTCGTCCACTACCAACTGTAATGTAATATCAAAACACGGACTTACAGGATAGGAACCTATTTAAGACTTATACCTATTGTAGAGGAACGTGGTCTGATGTCCCTCCAACACAAAGGTAGATTCTCCGACCAGGCTGGGTGATCGTGCCTGGCGGATAGTTTCTACAGTCTACAGATATCGGGAACTTGTGTAGGTAATGTAGGTATATACTTAATCGCTGTCAATGTCACTTGTGTGGTGCAGAATTGTATGGTCAACATGATTTTAAGCGCTTATTGTGTACATCGCCATCTGTGGGATGTAGTCGGAACTTTATCGTCTGTATGGAGTCGCCACAATATCTTTCGCCGCTTCATACTTAATGTTAAAATCCTAGCGATGATATCCATATAAAAATAAATAACTGTCTTCTTACCATCCGATCAAGCCTGCCTTTGATGGTGGCAAAAGCATTAGCGCCAACAGTCGAGGCGCTGAGTCCGTCGGCAAGATTCGGTATTACGGGAACACTGACAGGCCGCCCGGCCTGCAGGGCCTTCATCATGGATGGCACTTTCGAGCACTCCACCCCCTACAGGCACACATACAATATGTTTTATTTAGTCCTGTTCAGCTTATTAAACACTAATACACGAAAGTAGCTTTTGGTAGCTTTAGGTTTTAGTACGACTTTACACTTAGTAAGACCGTAAGTTATTGGAGAGATTACAAATATTTACGTGTGAAATGTGCAAAAATCAAAGATAGATTTCTCTTGTTTTTGTAATTTGCAGTAAAATTTCAGCGTCAGTCTATTTAATCGACTGCTCGGATGGCGCAGTGGTTCCAGTGGTCGCCTCGCCACTGCCGCCGCGCCGAGTGTTGTGGGTCGATTCCCACACGGGACAAAAATTTGTGTGTCCACAAATGGTTGTTCCAAGTCTTGGTGTACCTTGTGTCCGTTGTTTGAATGTTTGTAAACTCCCCTGCGACACAGGAATTATTCCTATAGGGAGAGCTATTGTCTTTAAAGAAAAAAAAAAATTTAAAACTTACATAAACAAGACAAGAACACTTGAGTTTCTTGCAAGCAACGAGTACACCGGCCAGCAAGGCGCCACTTGCCACCGGGACGATAACCGCGTCCGTTTCAGGCAGCTGTGTGATGATCTCCACGCCCACCGTGCCCAGGCCCGCCATTACATGCGGGTCATCTGGTCTGCATATTAAAATACAAAATAACTCGAGAATAAAAATTAGTCAAGCAGGGATTTTTATATATCAATGTCAAGCAGGTTTAAAACAGCTAAAACATTCATACAGATACATTCAAGTAATTCGACAATGAAGTAAATAAAGAGGCACGGCCGATGTAGGTACACACCCATATTTCCATGATTATGTTTTAAGGCCTTCATTTTAGCTAATTGCGTCTAATAAAAGAGCGATCCGATTGGCGTCTACGAGCAAATTATATCTGTAGGTATATGTTGGCCAAGCGTAGGCCAACGCGAGCAAAGGCTAATTGATGCAAGTCAAGTACTACTGTTATTGCAGCTACTGGTATTTA
Source organism: Catocala sponsa (assembly GCA_963564715.1). Classification (NCBI taxonomy): domain Eukaryota; kingdom Metazoa; phylum Arthropoda; class Insecta; order Lepidoptera; family Erebidae; genus Catocala; species Catocala sponsa. The sequence continues at coordinate 7,766,221 of OY751345.1, read as the reverse complement.
TTTGATTATGACACTCCAACGACTTATCCACAATTAATGAGCGCATATCTCCCACTATACGAACGCAGGAAAGTAGCGGATCTAACATTTTTGTACGGCGTTATGAATGGCTTAGTTGATGTTCCTGAGTTAGTTAACAAGGTTGGACTACGCGTACCCACTGCACACCTACGAAGAACAAATCTTCTCGATGTACCTCTAGCGAGAACAACGTACAGACAAAATGCATATATTGTTAGAGCATGTCGTACGTTTAATGGGGAGTGTCGGAGAGTCGATCTTGGCTTGTTTGCATCAAGGATTGGTAATTTAAAAATCCATTAACAATAATTTTTTTGATACTTAGTGTTAGATTTTCTTGTATGTATAATCTTTGTATGAAATACATCGCTGTCTACGTAAAAAAAATATATATTATACTATTCATCTGTGAAAACTTGTAATTGGCCTTTTGCTAATATGTTTTAACTTATAAGAATTATTAGCTGTAAGTTTCCCTGAAATAATAAAATAAAATAAAATATCATTATTATATCAGTGTATACCGTAGTAGACTTGAAAAATAAACAAAATTTTAACATTAAAAAAACCGACTCCAAAAAAGTTAATTAATTAGTTACAAACCTAGCTTGGCTGACACCGACTCCAAAAATAACAATACTTTAATTATTCACAAGAATATGCAATTATTTATTAACTTTTTAGTGCATTTAAAATTTTAGAATATTCTTTTTTGAAGTCGGTTTTCTTTTTTGTTAAAATTTTGTTTATTTCTCGGTTTTTAGTGAACCTTGCCAAAAATGAGAACATCATCAATGTAGCCAAATACGCATTATTAAGGATAACTTGAAAACGAATGGTCAAACCTTGATCAAAATTAAATGGGACCACACGGGAAGCACCAGCTTTCAAATAAAAAAGAATCATCAAAATCGGTTCACCCAGTCAAAAGTTATGAGGTTAACAAACATTAAAAAAAATACAGTCGATTTGAGAACCTCCTCCTTTTTTTGAAGTCGGTTAATAAAACATTTTGTACGTATAACGGCGATGTTCGCCAAGCGCTAAATGGCAGCCGGACCAACATTTTTTATTTTATTTTTTATTTTATTTTATTAGGAAAACAAACAGTATTATCGACTAAAACATAGAAACAGATTACTTAACTATTTACCAATTACATGTTTTCACATATAAATATATACAGAGCTTGTTTAGCAGTAACATAACAGAAAATTTCTTACTTATAATGGTAGTAATAATTACTTACTTTAATTTGTACAGTTATTGAACCAATGTGAGTTCATTACTTTCTTAAAGACAGCTGGTGTAGTTGTAAACAAATCAAATCCCGAGTTGTCGATCAACCCATTATAGTAGTTAGCGGCTCTTATGAAAAATGAGTGTTGTCTATAATTTGTGCTACAACGCGCCACATTGAGTTTAAGATGAGGATTCCTAACAGATCTAGTGGGAACTCGCAGTTGCACTTTAGAGAGGAGATGCGGAGAATCAATGGATGACTGAGCCACCTTGACAAGAAAACAAATATCGGCTATATTCCTTCTCTCTTTGAGTGTCAATAGATGGAATCTTTTGCATCTCGATTCATAATTTGGATCTTCTGTTTTACACTTGTATTGAAGGTATCTGGTAAAGTTTCTTTGTACTGATTCTATTCTGGAAATATATGTATTGTACAGTGGATTCCATACTTGTGAACAGTATTCTAGAGAGCTACGAACATAAGAACAATACAATATTTTAATAATTTTGGTGTTCGGGAATTGAGAGCAAGACCTCTTTAAGAACCCCATGGCCTTGTTGGCCTTTTGTACTACGGTGTCTATATGTTTCTCATATGTAAGTTTCGAATCGTGTATTACACCTAGATCACGTATATAATCAACTCGCTTTAGCTGACTATTTTTTAATGTGTACCTATGAGCTATTATATTTGTTTTGCGGGTGAATGTAATCAACATGTAGACGCTATTTGGCCGAGCGCATACCAACGCCTTTGATTTGTGCAGAAAAACCGACACTGCTTCGAAGTGACATGAGTGGTCACGAGCGACTGCGATTTGTTACAAGCTACGCAAATTAGGGTCTATACACGTTGGCACTCGCCTTCACTCGGCCAACTAGGCGAGCGATACCAAGCACTGGCAAGGTAAAGCAAATACACCGTCTATACGTTGGTATTGGCTGTCATTCGGCAACGTTGGGCCAACATGTATTGTCGGCTTTAGACTTCGTGTTGCTACTGAGAATTTCATGACAAACAGTAATAAAAATTTGATCGACGCTGAAGAACCAATCTCGAGACGGCAAAATTGGCTTAATCGTAAATGCAGACTTGTCATGGCACCAACGTGGGCAACAAAACATTGACGACTTAAAATATTTACCTATAAAAAGCTGAGGATAGTGTCCCACAATGAGTGATGTTACGGTTATGTTCTACAGACGAACCTCATACGTAATAGAAGGTACGACTGGCTGTAGGTAGTGCCGGTGTCATTTGGTTGTCGCAGCTCGTGCGCGAGAACAAGAAATACTTATCAATGTGCTGCACGATGAGCTCGGCGAGGATTTCCGAGCGTTCAAAGGTTTTGGGGCCCCCCGCTTCACCGGTTCGCGCTACGCCGACGTCCATAATTACGATGAGTCGGGCGCTATGCTACTCGCGAGTGCCGGTGACGTAGGTAGGGTGGTGGCACCAATTATCGGCCGTGTCAACTTTTTTTGAACTTTGACTGCTTGTAATTTTTACGTTAATAGCTTAATTTGCTTTCTTGCAATGCCTTCTTTGGGTAGAGGGATACTTAAACTCGGTTTGGGTAGAACATTTCTAAGCTGTGACACTAGTGCATTCTTCATAGGCGTGATAGTGATAGATAATACGATAATAATATTATTAAGTGTCCATGAAAACTACGTAAATATAACAATCAAACCGTATTCCATGTTTGGTAATAGTGTGGTAATAGTCAATAGGATTATTGAATACTAGCTTCTGCCCGCGACATCGTCCGCGTGGAATAGTTACTTTGGGCTAACGTTGACTTTAACCCGCGACTTCGTTATACTTAGTTAGCTGCGTTATTTTAAAACTGCGATATCTCCTAAGATATTCATTGAAATCGAATGATGTAAAGGGCAATTTTGTTTTAAATTAAATACTTGTGATGAATAACGTATTTATTTGGATAAGGATTAATATCATGTTTATAAAAACACCTTCGCAAATAATGCATTATTTTAGAACAAATTTGGTTAGCATAAAAAAGGTTATAGTGAGCCAACCTTAAAAGATAGACATATGCTGTCGAGGACTTTTTTTTAGAACTTTTAAAGGGGAACAATTCTATAATACATGATTTTTGCGAAACTTTGAGAGTTTGAGAGCTGAAGAGTTTATTTGTTTGTTTGCTTGAACGCGCTAATCTCAGGAACTACCAGTCCGATTTGAAAAATTCTTTCAGTGTTAGATAGCCCATTTATCGAGGAAGGCTATAAGCTATATATCATCACGCTAAGATCAATAGGAGCGGAGCACCAATGAAGAATGTTTCAAAATCGGAGGGTTTTTTTCCTTTTGGGAGCTTCGGCTACGTGCGCTGGGTAAGCAGTTAAAGTTTCGCAAAAATCATGTATGACAGAATTGTTCCCCTTTAAAAGTTCTAAAAAAAAGCCCATGACAACATATGTCTATCTTTTAAGGCTGGCTCACTATAACCTTTTTTATGCTAACCAAATTTGTTCTAAAATAATGCATTATTTGCGAAGGTATTATTATAAACATGATATTAATCCTTATCCAAATAAATACGTTATTCATCACAAGTATTTAATTTAAAACGAAATTGCCCTTTACATCATTCGATTTCAATGAATATCTTAGTAGATATAGCAATTTTAAAATAACGTCGCAGCAAAATACCCATTACAGACATACAAACGATGTTTCTCCTGGTTTATTTTGCGTGATTTTAAATTAGCACTGTAGGTATATTTATAAAATGTGGTTCAATGGTTCTTATGTGGTTCGTAGATTTAACAAAGAAAGATTCAGCTCCTTTAAAATTGTATTATAGGTGCCTACGACCCACTCTCTCTCTTATGTGACGCAGACGAAGTTGCGCGGGTCAGCTATCTATACTAATATTATAAAGCTGAAGAGTTTGTTTGTTTGTTTGTTGGTTTGAACGCGCTAATCTCATAATAGCCTATTTATCGAGGAAGGCTATAGGCTATATAACATCACGCTACGACCCACGGGGGTGGCGCAGTAACGATAAACGCGGGTGAAACCACGGGAACATCTAGTACCAAATAACATTACAACCCACGAGGGTGGTGCAGTAAACATAAATACCACAACGCGCAGGTATAACTGCGGATAATATTTGTATTTATTTAGGTAGGCAGGTAGGCAGGTACCTATAAAATTCGCTCGTATTGCTTTTAGGCACATCTCACATTATTATTCTCGTATACCTACCTAATATAATAATAATGCTATAAAATAATGATTCAAGTCCTATACAAATATAGGTAGTGTTTTAGTAATTTTCAAAGAATAGGTAGGCAACCTACCTTTAACATTTGTTTAGCCTACGTAAGGCTAAAGATGACAACCTTGATTTTCTTTTATTTTATTGCCCATTTCTACACTCGTCATCTACAAATCAATAATGGACTTGCACTGGAAGTGGTACCTAACTATGCTGTTGTTATCAAGGCTGTTATCTCGTCCAATAATCAAAACGATATTTTCAAAACTATGCTAATTATATACACTCTTATTACTAAAAATGTATAATACCTATTTACAAACTAAACCTAGATATAATATATTTATTAATAAGTGATGACATTCGTAACTGACGATAAAATTATTTGTAATTCTGCGGTGCGCTCTGCAAACTAGCGATACGTCCTGTCCCCATTACATCCCGCTCGGGAGTGCAAGACACGAGAGAGCGCGACGGCTAGTAAGAAATCACACATTTTCGGTATTATATTTTTGTATATTATATAATGCATATTGTGATGCCCGACAAATAACCGTTTTTACATGACCTTTCTTTTGGTATATTTTTGAAAATTCAATTCCCAATATAACTCAAATAAAACACGAAAAATGTTTAAATCAGACCTATCTTCACGATTTTTTTCGATCGTATAAAACGTCAGTAATCGTGTTTCGAATGCCCGGCAAATCAAGATCTAATGCTGTAAAATAACATATATTTTTTTCAGAATTTAAATCAATGTTATTTACAAATAAAACGAGTTTAAGCACGCTAGATAACACTGAACTTTGGGAAATCCTCGCCTTAACCCGGTACTTCCATTATACCAGTAACGAGGGTGTACCTTAGTGCGCCGATGTAAGTTGGTGCGTGATAATGATAATTCGTAAAGTCGAAGCGTTCCGATTACGTTATTCGTTAACTGTGTTTTAAATAAAACTTTGTGTACCTAATGTATGCAATAGAAAGCGTTATATGAACTTGGAACTGAGGATTTTAGCAGTAGCAAGGATCTATTTTCACTTTTGGTTTGTCTATTTCAGTCTATAATTAACTACTTGTAAATATAATTCGTCTTATTGCCACAAGTGTCAAATTAAAAACCAAGCAAATATCTTGTCCCTAACCGACTGACCAAATTCTCACCTTCTCAAAATACGAGATTAATAAAATAGCTTTCTAACGTACAAATTGTAACTTAATTAACGCGCACCTAGCCTGGTTACCTGGCATTTCTAAGAAGTAGGTACACGATTATTACAAGAATTTCCACTTACGTTAACAAGAATTGTTTGCTGTCTAGGTGCACTTTCTTGGCGTAGGTGATGGCTTCGTCAATTGTTTCACCGCACAGCACTACGTCGGCGCCGAGTTCTGAGCAGCGCTGCGCGTAAGAAGGTGGCATATGATCAGGCAGCACCACCGTCACCTGTATATACACTTGACATTTCCTTTATTTGTTTTATATTTATTTATATGGCATAACGACTCCAACACCTGGTACCTACATAAATGAGTTGTAAAATACTGAAATTATAATTTGATGGCGATTTAAAAGAGTGGCCTTGAGTTTCTTGCAAGTACCTATTTTCTCATAGGCTCAACTTTTTGCCTGAATCTAGCCAATAAATAATAAATATGGGTATTAGACAATGTATAAACATACATATTATATAATTTTTTTTGTAAATACATACATATTATGCATAGAAACACCCAAACCAAGACAAACATCCATGTTCATGCACACAAATGTTCGACTTGTGCGGGAATCGAACCCTCGACCTCAGGCGCGGCAGTCGGTTACACCAACCACTACGCCATCGAGGCCGACAATAATTACAATAGTATAAACAATTATCTTTCTGTTGTGTTTTATATATTCAAACATGACTCAAAGAACACCCACACTTGAAACAATTAATTGAATTACATACCATTTTATGTCCAATGTGGGGATGGAGTCCACACATGACACAACACTCGGCGCAGTGATGACCACTTAAGTGACTACGCAGTTCGTGCAATAAAGTCAATTAGTAACATAGTATTCACCGGTACTCCGAGAATGCCGCCGTGGTATGCTGCACCGATACCCAGATTGCCATGTGAAGGAACAATGACACCGCTCATTATGGCATCATTGCCATAGCTAAGCAATGCGTTGCGAGCGCCGCGCTCGGCGCAACTGTATGCAAAGATATGTATTTAGTATACCCTACTATAGATATTTTTGAACTTCAGTAGTAAGATAATATAATATAGGTATAATCATATATATTATTCAAAATCACAAGTACCTGCCAGTGTACTGTAAGTTCTCACATTTCAGGTAAATATCGTAATCCATGTATTTACTTATCTTGGCTTCCTGAAATGAAAAACTTAATGATAAAACCTAGGTTCGAAGTACCTATACCTTGTATGAAAGCTCTAATTCGGTCTGAAGTTGCTGTCGTCTGCGAAATTCTATCCCTCGAGCTGCCCGTGTTCCCTCCGGCTGGTAACCAACTACTTTTAAAGGTATACCAACTACTTTTAAAGGCTAACGGTCTTATATATAAAAAATATCTTGCTAAAGGCTTAATACGATGGGTAGTTGAAATACATAGAATTACTAATAAATTAATGCATTCTAAAAAACCTTTATTCATAAATTTTCTGTAAATCTTTAGCAACAGCATAGTTATTAGACAATCGACTTAGCATTCTTATGCATTATTATGAACAATACCTTTTAGAATTTTACTTATAACGACGTTATAACCCTCTTGTAACTTTTATGAATATGGCCGTTGAGGGTCAGCGCCGACGGACGGAGTGGCGGCGAAGAGACTAATTCAGTAACAATTTAAATTCAACCTAAATTGCTTCAGAATACGACTGTATTTGGTACAACGAAATAAAATGACGGCGAGCGAAAAACTATGGTAAGGTATACGATTTGTCTATGCCATCGATAATATAAGTATGCTATAGGCTGACCGCTTAACTGAGACCACGCCTGCGGGGTACAGGGGCGCGGGGATTGGACGAGAGCGGGGATACAGAAGGGTGCGGGCGGGGGGCGCTCGTAGTATGACATACATGAGATAAAATGTGCATTGTATAGATCTTAAGATATGTGACGTCACTGTGGGTAACGGTGAACAGGTGATGGTTCATTCATTTGAAACTTAATTAATGACTGCTAAAGTATGCGAAACAAAATATGTAGGTAATAAATAAAATAAACGAATATACTATTTATTATAAGAAAAAAAAACAAATTATAAATCAATCACTTATGTCCATATCGATATCACTGAAACTTGATCCTTCACTTTCGAACCAGTCCTCATCAGAATTATTCGAATTATCCTGAACATTAATAATAAAATCTACAAAATCATCTAAAACTCCGTCATGATCAAATGCATCTCGCACACGTCAGCATTCACACACCTATGCAAGACCCCACACACTCTTTTTCTGCGAATCTGTTTTACTTTTTTCGGCGATTTAAATCGATCGTTGTCTTTTAATAATTTTGCTTGCTGTACAATTCAAGATACAGACTTTTCCGATAGTCCAGTAACTTTTGCTACGGTTTTGTTTAAGAACATATCTTCTTGATATTCAGCAGAATTAGGATCTAGTTTATTTTTTCTAAAATATTCATATACATTAAAAGCCATTTGCTTGCACTGACTATTAATTTTATGTCCAAAGATATTTCGACTCATCTTTAGAATGTAATCTCTTGTATATCTCGAACAAAGCGTCAGCAACAAACGTCACGTGCGATCGCTAATCGTGTAGCGACTAGAGCTGTAGCAAACCTTATATATTCGGTACTGAGTAACGGGTACGACATCTAGTACCAAGTACCGAAACGTTACACACAAATATATTTCGTTACTCGCATGATCATCTATCATGTTATTTATTCATTTTAAAATTACCTACTTTTATTTATTATTTAATTTTAAAACATATTTGATAAAGAAAATATTCGAAACAGCTTTCCCTTGCAAATCAGTAGTTTCCCATCAGATCCTTGGGGTAATTAAATTACAGTTTACTTGTAGTTTTAACCAATTTACATATTAAATTAAATAAAACTTAGATTTACATATACCTACACAAAACGACAAGTCTGGTTCAAAATATGTCTAATAAATTAATAATATAACGTATAAGTATTTTTTCTACAAAGTACGAACGACGCGACGCCGACGTCAACGTTATACCGTACGCAATATGCAACACGACCTGATGCGATACTCTATGTTATCGGGTATCAAAAGTAACGAGTAACGTAACGATACGATAGTAACAAGTACTGATTGTTATAGTAACGAATGCATACGGGTACGCTATTTTTAGCGACCGAACTGAGTTTTGACAAAAATTCGCCCGCCGCCCGCACCCTTCTGCATTCCCGCTCTCGTCCTTCCCCTTGCGTCGCTGCACCCCGCAGGCGAGGACTTAATTAAATGGTTCAGCTATAGTCTATGATGCCATCAAAGTTATATGCCTCAGTTTTGTAAGTGTCAGATTTAACAAAAAATCAATGCTCCGTGAATAAGCCAAATAGCCATTAAAATAATTTACTTACGCATAGAGGAGTATGAATGATGCCGTCTTCAATAACTTCACCAGCTGTTTTAATCTCATTGAAAGTAAGGATATGTGGCTCTTCCTGCAATAATTTAATATTGTTAATTCTTATGTACCCTGTTACAATTAATTTAACATTTGAGTAATTACTTTACATACCATTTTTATTTCACTGGAATTTATCAATTTAGATGTTATATGTTGTTCAATGATTCTGGTTAAAACTTAGATAATTGTTTGACAGTAATATTGTCAAAGAAGAAAAAGTCAGTCCATATCACAGAGTACATTTGATATTCCTAATTGCCAGAGTCACTCCATAAAAAACACAAAAAACAGTAAAACTATTATACAACCAGCCATTAGGCCTTGCAAGGAATACCATTTTATGGCAATTTTAGAGTGCGTAAACCCTTTAGTCCCGACAGGAATGAACATCTATAACACTAGTCACAGAGTAATTAGGTAATAGAGATGTAAAGGCATCTGTCAAAATGTATATATAACGTATGGTACGCCAGCTACTGGTGCTAGAAAGAGGTAAGCACCATGGAATTATTATCGTACAACAGGAATGTTCTCTGTTTTGAGAGAGAGAGAGTTCCCGAAGTTCGATGCGTCCTACTTCAAATGGGTAACCATTTTGAATATAATGTGGAGTATTTTTAATAAATTACAGGGCTTAGTCAATGACGCCTCTATTGATGCATATTTTATTGTCGATGATTTTAACATACCCGATATCGATTGGTTGATTCTAGGTAATCATGCGATTGCACGGGCATCGAATTCAATAGGGCGCACGTTGTTTAATTTCATGAGCTTAGTTAATGGTTTACTGTACAATACCACAAGAAATAAAATAGGCCGAATATTAGATCTATTCATTTCAAACGTAGACTGTCTTAAAGTGTCATGTAACGCTCTACTAGAACCCGATAGCCACCATCGTCCTTTTTCGACGTTTACTAGTCTCGGTATGAATTTCACTTCTATGAAATGCCGTTCAAGTAAGAGGTATAACTTTATTAAAGCTGATTATAAAGGCATAAACAACAATCTAGCAGATGTCAATTGGAATGCGTTACTTCATCATCTATCGTCTGAACAAGCTGTTAGCGTCTGTTATGAGATTTTGTATGGCATTATCAGATCATACTCGGGTTAAGCGATCTAATTTCCCTGTATGGATCAAGTGGAAGAAGTACCGCAATCAATCTGACTACTTACAATAATTCTCTACTTATCGTACTCTATTTCACAAAGAGTGTAGTAGGTAAATGTTACCGTAACTATATGAATTCAGTTAAAGATTGCATTCCTAAAACATAAAGCATTTCTGGACCTTAATAATAAACAGAAAGAGTAACGCAAGCATGCCGGCTACTATGTACCTTCGGGAAGCATCATCCGGTTATACTGCAGATATATGCAATTTATACAACTTTCGATCTTACCAAATGGTTACACTATAAAGTTTGTGCGGATAAGGCATGCTGCCTATCTGATATTTACCTGTCTGAAGAACTCATTTGCTCACAATTAAAATCCTTAGATTCGTCTAAGAGTGCTGGGCCTGATGGCTTACCACCCAGCTTTTTTATAAATACTTCTAAACACTTGTGGACTGCCTTACATAAAATATTAAATAAATGTCTAGGTGAAGGCAACTTTCCGACGATCTGGAAGCATGCATTCATTATTCCTGTATACAAGAAAGGCGTTAAGGCAAATGTTGAGAATTATCGCCCCATCTCCATCTTATCCACATTGTCCAAGGTCTTTGAGAGTCTTGTACATGGTGCTATGTATCCTCAGACCCACCAAATTATCATACCCGAACAACATGGCTTTGTCAAACACCGATCAACTACGACTAATCTTATAATATTTACTAATTACTTGTTTGAGAATATGGATCGACGAATTCAGGTAGATACTGAGTATACAGACTTTCAGAAAGCTTTTGACAAGGTTGATCACGCGCTGCTTATGGAGAAAATTGGCTTTAATGGTATATGCGGTAATCTGCTTAGATGGTTTGCTTCATATATTTCTAATAGGTCTCAGATATTTGTCGTTAAAGGTTATGAATACGACTCTATATTGGTAACATCTGGAGTTCCGCAGGGATCCATATTAGTACCGCTTTTATTTGTTTTATTTATCAATGATATTAAAAATTGCTTTATAAATTCACACTTTTTATTATATTCCGATGACATAAAAATTTACAGACCCTGCAAAAATACTCATGACTCATGACTGACGACGAAGACTACTCCAAGACGATCTTAATAGACTTCACTTCTATTGTATTCAAAATAAACTTTTTCTCAGTTTACCTAAATGCCACTCAATCACATTTACCAAAAACAAAAATAGGACCAACTTTGATTATTCCATTAATGGTGTGTGTTCGAATAAGACTAATTCAGTCCGTAATCTTGGCGTTACGTTGGACTCTTGTTTACACTTAGATGTACACATTGATAATGTTATTAATAAGGTCTTTCAAATGTTTCGTTATGAGATCTTCCCGTGACTTTGTACGGACCTCTACGTTGTTGATTCAATACAAAACTTTGATACGATCTCAGTTAGAATACGCAATTCCTATTTGGCATCCCTACTATGAAACATACAAGTCTAGGCTAGAAATGGTAAAAAAAAAAATAGTTTTTTGCGTTCTATGAACTACAAATTCCATTGCTCAAGCATACCTTACAAAGATTTACTTAATCGGTATGGGATTCTAAGATTGGAGCCCAGGCGCTTACTTTTGGGAGCCATGATGCTGCACGGTTTATGCAACAACAGATTTGACTGCATTGAGATAAATAATAAAATATGTTATATGTAGGTATAGTTCCTAGAACTGTCATTCGACGAGGAGTTCGTGTGCCTCCTCTGTTCTATACAGATACATGCAGAACAAATGCCGGAGTACGTGCGCCTATTCGTAGATTTGTTGAAGCATACAATACGTATCTTATTCAGCTGGACATATTTTTTCTCACTCATCAACAATTTAAACGTAAAGCTATTGAATGGCTTAAATCACTTTAGGTTAATTAAGTACAACGTTTCATTTTAGATTTTGTTTGTTAAAAATTGTCAAATTCATTCAATTGTGTTCACCATCACTTTCATTTTCCATTGTTAATCCGTGGACAATGGTGTTGATTATATGCTTGATAATTTAATGTAAAACACTATATTGTAATACTTTAACATGTAATTGTTTTTGTCCCTGATAAATTGAAAAAAAATAGATTCTTGGATATAATTTATGCTTATGGCGGACATAAAATAATTATAGACCAATGAGGCTATTAGATACATTTCGGTGTATAAGCAAAGAGTCGGAGATGAATTATTGAATTCAACCTCAACTCTTTACATAATCATACAATTAAAGTTAGAGATATTTTATATTTATATCAGTATATTTTATATTTATATTTATATATTATGTATATTTTATATTGATATCAGCCCTGTATTAAACGCACGCTGGCCCACTGCCGCACAGTGTCTCGACTAGTACAAGCTAGCGGGACAATATTGTTTCGTCGCTTATTTCAATAGTTTATGTATCTTAAGCTATTTTAACCAGGTATCTTAAGAAAAAAAGTTGAAAAATGTGTACTGTATGTGTATTAATCGAAATATGTAGCTGCAAGACGGAAGTGGTTTACTAATGTGTCTCATTTGTTCACTATTGTCGCTAATTGTTATTTAATTAGCTACGTCTGCCTACCATTATGTGTGTAAAGCACAATCATGTTTGTTTACAAAGAAAATTCTAGGAAAAAAATAAAAATCATAATGATAGTACCCACATTTATTAATTTACAGAATATTATTTCTTTTAAAATAAATTAGTACAATAACAGCATCTATATATCAATTATTTACAATAACGAGGTGTATAAGTAAAATAAATATAATATTAAATAAGTTATATACTAAAGCATGAATTATAAGCAACTACAACACACAATAAAATAAGAATAATAATTACAATAAAAATATACTTAAACCTACTAATCACCATCAGATGAGGTTAACACACATGTTTATTTCGATGCCGGATCCCTCTAACCAATCTTTATGTTTGATTAGAAACATTTCTTTGTTACACTTTAAAGAAGTCCATTTTTTATTGAATTTTGCTGAAAGGTTTGATATTTTCATTTTGAGTTGTTTTAGAGAATCGTCAGAAACATTAAACATAACAAACATATTGAATTTTTCACTTATATAATAAAACATGCCACTACTTCGTTCAGTTTTGTCATGTATTAGCCATTCTTCAAAAATTCCATTTTCGTCATAGTCACGACTCGTTCTGAACAAAATAAAATAATTTTACTTTCGGGCCTTTTCGGGGTCTATAATATATATGAATCTGTGCCTGAAGGTTGTAGATATTACATATAGAAAAATCTAGGTGGATATATGTGGATAAAAAAAGTTGCTACTCTTTAAAGTTTACAATTAATGTAAAATTTGCTGGATTTATCTATTCGCTATATCATAATTTTTGTAAGACTTATTTTAATTTAAAGCGTTTTTTTTGACACGGAGCATGATTTTATAAAATTATCTCCGACACGACCTCATTATATGACTTTATTGTTGTACTCGCTGTATATTATCATAAGATATAAGAGCTAAATCACTTTTTTTCTTTGACTTCGTGGCTATTAAATGGCGGCATGCCATATCTCAGGTTCGTATGTTAGGTTCCTTAGCCTCTGCTCTTTCTGTGTTAGAGAATCCGTTATAATGGAAACTTCTGGTATTACGACCAGTTGAAATAAATCTCGGCAATCCCATTGTGTTTCAACATGTTAGGGACTCCATCAATATAACTTTTTATTAAAGAAAACTCCAGCATAAGCGCAAATACTGAGCTGCGAGGATCACTTAAAATCAAAAAACGGACTAAAATAACACCCAGATTCGGCACAATTATTTATGTATCACACAATTTTATGTCCACACACGGGATTGAATTCCTAACACTTCGCAAAGTCGGGACCACTTAAACCACTACACCATCCGTACAATACATAAGTGAAATTAGACAGTGACAAATCATGTTTTATATTAGCCTATAAAGCTTCGCCGAATTACTAAGAAACAGTATTTATTAAAATCGCAATAGCATGAAGTTATACGAGAACTAAAATTACTGCAAAGTATATAAAATATTGAATAAAATATAAATACAAACGGTTTCGTTTAATTTATTACGTACGTAGTGTCAAGATAGTCCACGCAAGTGGTAAGTGCGTGGTCATCCTACTAACCAAAGTGTTGACAACCTATATGTATGACAGGGACACAGCAAGCTAATGTAAATCTCCGTTGTCATGTCTTTCCGTCTCGGACCAATTATCACACAGTACCAGGGAGGGGGACACTGCCCAATATATTTCCTATATCCAAAGATAAGACTGACATCTGTGTTTTTGGCCCCGTACTTGTGTTGTAAATCAATCGCAAAAGATGGCGCTTAAACAAATTTTAATTTATTATTTAGTGTCAGTTCTTACCTATCTATACTTTTATATTTTTAATTTATCTAGAATCATATTTTATTCTCATTTTAATTGTTTTATCATACAAATTTCATAAAATACAAATTAGTAAATATGTCGATTAAATACTATGATCCTCATATCTCTGCCGAACGACCAAGGCATGGAATTCTCTGCCAAGGCACGTGTTTCCTTCTTCCTTCAATCCTGGGTTCTTTAAGCGGGGCGTGAAAAAGCATCTTCTCAGGCCGTCAAAGTAGAGACCTCAACATCGCCTCGGCTACTGTGGGGGCGATGTGGAGGCCACTGCTCTTAGACCATACGACTGCTTACCATCAGGTGGAGTGTGGTCATTTTGACGAGCAAAAAAAAAATAAAAAAAATAAAAATAAAAAAAAACATTAGATTTGTAAGACAGTCACAATACGGCGCCTGCATCTTGCCCGTGCGCACGTTTGTAGTTTTTCGTCCTATATTGTGTATTTTTCGGCTGTGAAGGTCTTATGTAAGTGCGTTGAGTCGAACTCTGTGTTCCCCCACCTTGTGTCAATTAATCTTCCCATCGAAAACTGTTGTTATCAGTGTGCGATAGTGACGCTTTTAGTGTTTAATGTGGTGCGGTTTTTGCAACTACAAAAATGCCGAGACGCTGCGCATTTCACTGTGAACCTAGAGTCCGCTGCATAGTTATATTTTAATAAACATAAACATAATAAAATGTTATTTGTTGTTGTTTTATTCTTATATCAAAAATATTTGCTGTATTTGTAGATACTTTTATTGAAAAATCTTATAATTCCTATTACATTCTACTAGGTACTTAATAAATTAAAATTAAATTATATCATGTCCATGTATAGGTTAAACAGCCAAGGTGACGCTTTACATCCTTGTCTAACACCTTTTTCGATGCTAAACCTTTCTGTGTAGATCCTATTTATCCTAAAACAAGCTCTAGAATCATCATAAAGAGATTTCAGAGCTCGTGTGCGGTTGCTATTCACTCCATACATGGGCAATACCGACCAAAGTTCATTCCTCACCACTTTATCATAAGCCTTTTCCAGATCCATGAATGCGCAATAGACCTTTTGACCTTTGGCCAAAACTTTCTCGGCTATGCTCCGTAAGGACACTTTCGCATACAATTTACCAACGACGCTGAGCAAGCTAATGCCTCTATTGCTTTTACAATCTTGCTGTGAGCATTTTCCCTTGTATAAAGGTACTATGATGGCCTTGCATCAATCACTTGGTACACGGCCGGTATTCCGGCACAAGTTAAAAAGGCGGAACAACTGAGTTGCTATGAGACCCTGTCCAGCTGTCAGCATTTCGACTGTAATCCTATCATACCCACCAGCCTTTGCATATTTTTTTAGAAGTGGTTCGTTGCTACATTTTCGCTTTAATCTTATCAGCAAATCTTGATTTTCGCTACCTATGCTATTCAACAAACCTAAAGACTCTGGCTTAATAAGATTCTCTCTTTTTAAATAATTTATGACATTTAATAAGATTGCATTTTTTTTTCAAGTCTACATTTGTTTTCCCTTAACTTTTTAATTGTCCTTAGTCGTCTCAAAGCCACTGATCGAGATCTTGCTAGAGATTCTAAAACTCTCACTGCACGCCTGGGTGTTGTGGGAATGTCTTCTATCTTCACATCACTCTCTTCCAACTTTTTTCGTTTTCTAGGTGTAACACATTGAATTTCATCTCTGCGCTGAGATGGTTTTCTTTTCTTCACTACCTACAACATTAATTTTGAAAATCTATAAACTTGACTAAAGAATAACCTATCGTAGACCCACAAAACATTATTACCTACCATGTGAGATTAAGAATACCACGGTGTATTAACACCGAGAGAGTGTGTTAATTATTATTGTTGGGGTCAAACCCTTCATTGATAGGTCTAAGCAGTGACATTAGAAAAACTTACCGGTTTATAGTATACTGGATATCCTTCAAAAATCGTTAGTACTGCATCAGTTTTGAATTTCTTAATTGATAAGCCAGCGATATAGCAGGATTCAGTAAAATGTTTCGAACAAAGTCTGGAGTATTTTGTAGGCTCCCTGTTATTACGTCTAATAGCTTTGATCCATTCACTTCTTATTTCTGGGCATTTTGGGAAGCTAAAAATAATTGTAAAACTTAAAAACATGAAACTAAAATCGATAACAACTAAATTTGACGGTAAGCGCATCACTAGCACAGATGATAAAATTGTCTCGGATAACTTTTATTGTGTTTATATATTATTTTTATCATAATCACATAGGAATATGAACTAGATTGTTAAAATGTTTAGACTTCATGTTATTACTTGTTTTTCTAGTAATAACCCTCATTATTTTAGCATTTTTATTCGGGGAGAATGTTGTCCAAAACTTACGTATGAAATGACAAATCCGGGTCTTTTACTCCGCCTTGTGGTTCTTGACGAACAAAACACAGCTGAACACGACATATTTTTACCTTTTCAATTAAATTTAAGTAAAAACACAGTAATTTCTTAGGATTTCTCGATAGCCTATAACCTTACCACAATGTTTTGACCGACTAGTCGGTCATAAACTGACACAACTTACATAGACAGTGCAGCTTTGTCAAACGTACACCAGCTTTCTCTTTTACTCGTAGCTAGGCTCCGTGGGATAGACAAAAATAAATGATCACTATAGTGTTACACTGATATAAGAGCGGCAACGTCTCATGATTACGTCCAGTCATCCAGTGTGATACTTGGTCCGAGCTTTCCGTTTATCTATGATTTAAGACATTTTAAGGGTTATCATATTATTTGCAATTAAGTTGGTTATTATTTGTCTTTAATTTACAATGCACAACTGCCTGAATCGCCTAACAGAGAAATATTGGGCCTTATCGCCTTATCCGAAGAGGAAATGACGTCATCAAATTATTCTTAGAAAAGGTTTTAACCGATCGATTACCTTCTTAGCATAATAAATGACTGCCTTTAGTAGTCAGAACAGCTGTAATTGTAGTTGTATTTGAGACCAATTTGCGAAACTGATATATACATATACCTATAATTAATTAAACCACTGGGCGAAAGCATACGCACAAGCTATTTCATTCTATAAGTTAAAAGTCTGCGTCCAATACCAACTCTCTAAATCTTGTTAATTAAGTGTGATGTAATATTTTGAAAACATTTTTGATATAAAATCCCTATATAGGTATTTTACGATATGATCAACATGCTACTTTTGTTTGTGATGCTGATATCTTTTGAAGTACAAACTACTTTTGACCAAACTCTTTCGTTAATAATTATTTTCACTGTTTTCGCCAGTAAAACGCAGTTTTGGCCTTAGGGTTTGACTGAGAAAGTTTTTATTGTGAGAATTGTGACATACACACTCAAAGTAAGAAATAGGCAGGTAGAGTACGTGTAGGTACTCATTTGTCTCACACATGGGGTAAAGATAAAAAGTCTGGTCTACCGATGACGGACCGGATCAGTAAGGTTATCTTTCTCGCGTTCTTAGTCTTCCTTTAGTATTAGTTTCACGTTGACAAACAGACGGACGCTCTCGACCGGTTACAGCGGCGGGCTGTCCGTATCATCGGAGATCCAGAGGTCACGAGTTCACTGGAACCTCTGCAACTCCGTAGGAACATTGCCTCATTGGCATGTTTCTACAGAATATACCACGGGGAGTGCTCTGAAGAGTTATTCCACCTTATACCGCCCTCCCCTTTCCTATACAGAACAACGCCTGCTGGGCTCAGATGCCATTCTTACACAGTAGAGTCGACTAGAGTGCGTACCAACAAGTTTGGGTCCTCATACCTCTGCCGAACGACCAAGGCATGGAATTCTCTGCCAAGGCACGTGTTTCCTTCTTCCTTCAATCCTGGGTCCTTTAAGCGGGGCGTGAAAAAGCACCTTCTCAGGCCGTCAAAGTAGAGACCTCAACATCGCCTCGGCTGCTATGAGGGCGGTGTGGAGGCCACTGATCTTAGACCACACGACTGCTTACCATCAGGTGGAGTGTGGCCATTTTGACGAGCAAAATAAAAAAATAAAATAAATAAAAAGGAATTAGGACAACCCCTACTTTACGGCGCGTTATAAAACTTGAAATCCTACTGCAGTACATCACCCTCTGAGACGTATTGGAGCAGCATTTACGCGTGTTTATCGTTAGAAAATGCCAACTCAGTTCGGCGGAGGCGTACTGAAGTAGCTTTTCAATATACGCTCCGCGGCCTGTTTTTGTGAGATGCCTCACGAAAAGACACCAGGAACACAGCCCAAGGTTTTGTGTGTGTTTTGTGTCCCCACTGCAATACATCATAGTGGTGACAGGCTCAATTTATATAATTTACCAAAGCAACCATATCTTGGCAAAAGCTGCGTCAGCAGGAAAGGAAAGGTTTCGTGCAGCCATCCTGCTGACGGCTGAAGTCAAATCTTCCGGTTGAAGGACGTCTTCACATCTAACCACAGCTTGCTGATAATTTCACGACTCAAACTAAGTAGTCTTAAAGGTAGCCTAAAGTAAATGTCCCCGGGCTGTGGCGAGAGTGTCATTTGCGTAACTAATGAGATTTAGCCGAGGAGGACGATCACCGCGGCGCATCGACCTACATAAATAATAAAACACCTACATAATAAACCAACATTCTACAGGAGCGTGCCAACTGCCAATAACCGAAGTCTGCGGAACACCCACGATATGGGCCTTCGGAGAAGTGCCTCACTTGCCTCGTAGAAGACGCTTCTGTCTCTTAAATAATCTGCCTTGTGCGGCACAGGGGCACCACTCCGTGAATTACTTAATCCTATAAAGAGTTCATTAATTGTAAGACTAAGGCATGTATATCTGAATCAGATTAACGCGAATACCTGTAATTAAGTTATGTAATTAAAAATATATGTTTTACATTATTAATTTTGTATTATTACGTTTTAAATAAGTACCTACACATTATTTCAGGATAACTTATTATAAAAAAATGATACTTGATTTTATTAACGCTAAGTTTCGGTTGTGCCACATCACTATTTAAGAATTGCAATAAACTGACAACACTCGTAATGTCAGTTTAGTCTACGAGATTAAAAAACAGACTTTAGATATAGGTAAACACAATTATCATTGACTTGTTCGCTAACTGAAGTAACTGATACCTACTCGGTTACTTCAGTAACTGCCTTAGTGGCGCAGCGGTAGTGAATGCGACTGCTGTGCATGAGATCTCGGGTTCGAATCCCGGGTCGGGCCAACAAAAAGTTATTGTGTTTTTCTGTTAAGAAATCTCAATAGCAGCCCGGAGTTAGCAAGTTGGCAGTGTTAGACACCCCCGTGCCTCGGAAAGCACGTAAAGCCGTTGGTCCTGCGCCTGATCTCTCTCCGTTCGTGTCGAATTACCGTCCTATCGGATCATGAGAATTAGGGAACAGAGAGTGCATTTGTGTTTGCGCACACGCTTGTGCACTATAATATCTCCTACGCAGATGGCCAGTCTCCGTTAAGATTGGCCGCCGTGACCGAAATTCGGTCTGGAGGACATTTATTACTTCAGTAAGTTCTAATAATGATAACTTACCGTACAATAAAAGCGCTGAAGGTAATTATTAATTTATTTTTGTTTGTGTTATAACAATAGGCGGATAAACATGTGCGGTTACAAAACTGACGTCAGACGAAACTATAACATGATAAAGTGTGAATGTGGGTAGTCCTTCACTAACTTTTTGTCCAACTCCTTTGCGTGATTCAAGTCACTTGTTTCGATCAACATGTTTACCTGAAATCAAAGTTTTGATAATTTTTGTTAAAGGTTTTCAATAACATTGTATTATAATTTGACCGAAACCGCTGTACCGCACCTTAGGAAAGCGCGGTTAGGTGGGGGCCGAGGAAAAAAGAGCATGAGTTCACATGAGATCGATATTGTCGGACAGATCTTATGATATCGGTTTACAATATTTAAAGCTTTAAGGTACGACTGGTGTGTAAACCCCGAAATTATTAAAATTCCTTATATAATAATTTCAGGCTTTACACGCCATTAAAATGATTAAATATGATAAGGAATTACTTAAATCAGTGTACCTAATATTTCATTTAATTAATTAACTATCTATAATATACTAGCGGTCGCCTATTGGTCAAAATTCGACCAAAATTTCTTAGCTTGCTACTTTGGTTTCTTTCTTTATTACATATAAATAAGATATACCTTATATTTTATTGTAATAAAGAAAACTTGTAGCTATAGCCGAAATACTACGAACGCGATTCGACTGCGTGTGTCGCTGCACGTATTAATATATAGATTACAGTTACTTAATTAAATATAACCGAAAAATACCTATATTTAATGAAAACAACAAGTAATCAATAAAAACTAAATCTATAATTCAAATTTAAGAAGATTGTTTAATTTTACACATCATTTTTTTATTATTAAATTAACTAAGTACAGTTAATCGGACATAGATTCTGCTTCAACTTCATCTTACGTTTCGCCACCGGAACTTGAATCAGAGTTGTTCTGCAAATGAATTTTCCGTTGGTTAGCTTCAACCGCCTACACTAATGTGATAATCAGTGAAGTGCCCAGAAACCGGTTTTTAAAGGAATCGAAAATTAATTATTTGCTTCGGTTTATATGTAATAGATATAAGAATGTATTGTACATGGATATGAATTACTCAAGAAATTTACCGAATAGGCGACATATTTCACTAAATCTTGCAAGATCATTAAAAAAAGAGATTTTATGTATACATTATCACCTGCAGGCATCCCAGTATGAGATAATGTTAAAGGGAAAAAAATCATTTGAAGATAAATGTATTCAAGTTAATTTAGATTTTGACCAACATTTATCAATTAATAATGTTAGTAATAATCAATATAAAAACAATTTGACTAGTGAAAAAGACAGAATTGATCCAAAACTTTTGACGGCCTCGATGGCGTAGTGGTGAGTGTAACCGACTGCCACGCCTGAGGTCGCGGGTTCAATTCCCGCACAAGTCAAACATTTGTGCGCATGAACATGGATGTTTGTCTTGGTCTGGGTGTTTCTATGTATAATATGTATGCATTTACAAAAAAAAAAGGTATATATGTATGTTTATCCATTGTCTAGTACCCATATTACAAGCTCTGCTTAGTTTGGGCTAGATGGTGTTGTGTGTATGTGGTAGAATATTATTATTATTATATTATTATTATAAACAAAGGTACTTTAACTAATTTATTTCGTATATAGTTTTATTACTGTCCTCCATCAGAATATCAATGGGCTGCTTAACAAATCTGACATGCTCTCTGTTTGCCTGAGTGAGTTAATCACTAAGGGTATTTCTGTGGATATATTGTGTACTAGCTGTGCCCGCGACTTCGTCCGCGTGGATCTCCTTTTACAACAATGTTTTTCTTTAAACTATAGACTAATAAAATACAATTTAATAGATATATATGACGCTGCCTTTTAAAAATCTATTTAAGACCGTAATTTTTGTTTTGCATCGTTTCTAACAAAATGTTATTTAATATAAAAAATACATAATTTCAGTGTAAAGCTTCCAGATAAACTATATTCAAAGTGGACCCTTCCGGTACGTATGCATAAAGATTTCTGGAACTACTGACCCGGGAAAGAGCGACGTACAACTGCCCATGTGAAAAACAACTGAGACTAAGATCTACTCCAGCAACGCGGCAAGTCTGACCCTGAGCTTTATTAATTGTCATTGCATAACATACCGATACTGGGAATTGCGTTCTTTTAAACTGAAATGGAAAATTATTTGGTATAATGGGAATTCTGGGAATAAAAATAAATGTCGCCGGCACTGCAACCTGTTAGAATTTGAGCCTCTATTATGTTTTGTTGTAATTGTATGACTTCTAGTCGGGTTCCGTTGCATAGTTGTGGTGGTCTTAAATTTCGGAGTAGAATAATCGAAATACCTATTTTTAAATGGATTTCATGAGATGGAAGTCCGGGCATATTTAAATAATTTAAAAATTCTATCGGATAGTTCGTGGCTTCTTGTTGATCAAGCATTCTGTTTATAGAAAAATATATCTTAGTCTCGCCTTGTATATTTGACAATATATTGCTATTTATGCTTGGTCATTGCGAGGGGTTAAAATGGATCTTTCGCATAACCAATTATTGTCCCTTTCAAATAGTTCTGAAAGGTCGATATGACGATAACATATATATGTAGATATAGTTATGACGATAACAACTTTTATAACTTTTGAATCGTTATATCTCAGAAACGGTGGCTCGTAAGAAAAAAAGTATTGATACATTTTTATAGATAATTTTATGATCTACAATTTTTGTCTGAGGTACTTTTATGATAAAACTTACCGTTTTGCTGAAAATCGCGAAAAACTCATTTTTTTGACCTTTGACCTTGAATAAAAAAATTTCCATACACGGGAATGATGGGGAACTTCTAGAAATTGTTTATAATTATGTTTTGAACAATTTCACTGAAATCCAGCTTGTTGGGACTTTATGTAACTTCGAATGTCTAATTTGACCGGACTAAATGTTAATGACCGAAGAAGTCTATACATCTAAAGCTGGGACTGCTCAATTCGGTGTCCCACAAGGCAGTATTTTGGGCCCCTTGTTGTTTCTTTTGTATATAAATGAAATGCCTTCAATAACTAATCATGATATTACACTATTTGCTGACGATAGCACAGTGCTTTTTGACAATTTAACCAATTTAGAATTTGACATTAATCAATCCTTAGAAAATATTGTAGACTGGCTTAAAATTAATAATTTAATGATCAACATCGATAAAACAAAAATAATGAATTTTAGAATACGTACACAACGCACGGATCCCTTAAAAATATGTTATCATGATAGCGAGATAGAAGAAACTGATGTAACAAAATTTCTAGCTTTAAATATCGATAACAAACTTAATTGGAAATTACATGTTGACTACGTCTGTAAAAGACTAAGTCAGTTTTCATATGCTCTCAACAGGTTAAGAAAACTCGCAAATCAAAAGACTCTTCTTGCAGCATACCATGGCTACGTTAGTTCAACCCTAAGATACGGAGTAATATTTTGGGGTAACAGTACAGACAAAGCCCGGGCATTTGTAGCACAAAAACGCTGTATAAGGGCTATGTTCAATCTGCAGGTAACCGATTCGTGTGTATTATATTTTAAAAAACTTAACATTTTAACTTTGCCAAGTCTATACATCCTGGAGGTCGCATTATTTATTAAAAATAATTCTGAGTTGTTTAACTATCGTAAACGTATAAGACATGAGAACAAATTACACATAGTTGCTAGCAAGATTCATTTAATGCACGCAAGTATATTTTATATAGCATCGCGCATATTCAACAATATTCCGAGGGAGATCAAAATGGTTAAAGAAATAACTATGTTTAAAAAGAAACTGCATGATTTGTTAATAAATAAATGTTATTATACAGTAAATGATTTCATAAATGATAAATCTCTGCTCCATTACTCTATACCTCAACCATGACGTGTTCAGTAATCTCTACTTTTGCATTATTATTGCCTGTTTATAATTTCTGTGACATTGTGATCCATATTGACATAATTGATATTCATGCATTAATTATTATTATAATTATTAATGGTTCGATAATATTATCAAATCTACAATCGCGATCTCAGTAATTGTTTTTATATTTTTTTGGACATGATCATCACATTTCTACTATTTTGCCGCTGTGAACTCCGAAAACAATTTATTCAATAAGTATATCTTTTCATCTAGATAATAGTTAATATGGGTTTGGGCTATGTTTTTTTTAATATCAGTCCAGACTAACTCTTTCAAATCTGGATGGTACGGCGGTAAACGTAGAACAGTGTGTCCATGGGCTTTCAGGAGTTCATCAATTCTGTACACGGGCTCTTTTTGTGTATTATCGATAAGAAGTTGCAGTTGAGCTTTTGTCATAGCTTCCGAAAATGCAACATTGTGGCGCCGCGCCGTAACCAGTTCTGCATTTCAGTTTTGAAGCTTGCTATGGTTGGCTTTTTGTCAACCTGAACGCTGTGGTAAGACGCGTTGTCCATGACAACTATAGAATTCGGCAGCAACTTATCTTTTAACTTTTCATCGACCCACTTATAAAAAGTTCATGTCTCCATAATAGTCGCCAGTCTTAGCATCTGATTTGAATAACGTCAATGCACCATCAACCAAGCCATTTCGACATCCAGCGTGAAGAATTGCCAAACGCCGTTCTTTTCCGATATCAGCGTGAATTCCAGGTTCGGACGACGATTGCCAACATTTGCTGGCATGGTGACTGGCGTTAATGTATGTTTTTTATCAAGGAAATATATGTTGCGTTTTTGCGTTCTGTAATTTCTGATTTGTGTCAAGTATTTTTCCGCCACACTGTAATATTAGGCTGATCTACAAGGAGATGTTTCTAGTATTTGCATTTTTGGAAACGGTAACCCATTGTGTGTAAAAGGTTTCTTAGAAATTCTCGTCCACAATTTAATATGCCATCTTGTTTCAAACTTGATAGTAACTTACGGACACTTGGCATTCTTTTTTCAAGTTCGTAAAACTGATGAATTTTTCTTCTGATTACTCCTAAATCAAAATCATCAACATGTTTTTCTTTATAACTTTTAGTTTTTTCGGCGAATCAAATGTCAATCGGCCCAAATTTTCAGTTGATGAATTGCCGCTTTTATCACATTTCTTACGGTTTTTTCGCAGTAGGGGTAGCCTCCGCCACGAATTTGGCAATATTCGCATCACTTTTATATTCAAAGCTTTCTCTTTCTGCTTTTCTTTTCTTAAAATATTCGGCCACTTTAAAAAATACTTGTCTTGATATCACGAGATAACTCACGACCCATCTTTGTATATTTATCTCATGTGCGTCTGACATGACAGTCCGGTACAAACAATGCTAGCTACCGCCGCGCCGCGCCGTAAGCGTTGACGGCCCTATGTATTACTTTACTCTTTGGTTGACAGCAGACTGATGGAACGGACTGGTCGATACTCACCCTCGTCTCGCCGCGCGCATACCTAAGGTGCGGTACAGCGGTTTCGATCAAACGATAACAGTCTTATAAGACAAAAATCCTTTGTCTTGTTGATAGAAACATGTTAAGGGTAGGTACCCGATTTTTTTAACATTTGAGTAGATCTAGATTAATCGTGAAAACTAAAAGAACATATTCGATAAGTTTTTACGTGTGAACAATTTTAGGTTAAATGACATAGATATCTACATGATACATACCTACTTATATAAACATGAATCGCCTTGATAAAAAACACACGAGTATTTTAAAGAGAAGGTATGTATAAATCAGTCATCGGAGAAAGTGACAATGTTTAAGTACTTTTAAGTGTCATCATTTTCTTGCGTTTCCTTAAACCGGTTAGGAATGATGACACTGCAACTGCGCCGAGTTTTCGATGGCCGCACGAGTCAAAAAATTGTGTGATACACAAATAGTTATGCCGAATCTGGGAGCCTTTGTGTCCGTTATTTAAATGTTTTGTAAAGTCTCCCGTGACGCAGGATTCATTCGTAGTGCGGGAATCGTCTTTCTAAACAAAAAGGAAGTTAAACTAACGTTGAGATCATTGTAATGTAATACAAATAGATCAGCTTACAGAAACAGTAAAGATATCGCGCCGCATCCAGGCGCGTTCTGGCACGAAGCTTTTGACGTCCGCACCGTGGTCTGTGACTCTCGCCAGAAGTTTGGCCATGGCTCCCGGCACGTCAGGCAATGACACGCTGAACTTTACCAGCCGACCTTCCGCCGCCATCCCGCGGTCGATCACTCGAGACATCCGACTGCTGTTTATATTGCCACCCGACAATATACATACGACACTGCAACAGACAAAGGACTCCGCATATCATCCTCAACTCAGCCGAAAGACGTCCACTACTGGACATAGGCTTCCTCCAAGGTTGATCACACAGACCGGTCTTGGGCCGCCTGCATCCAACCGCTTGCCGCGACTCTTACCAGGTCATAGGTACGCCTTGTAGGAGGCGTACCACTACTGCGTTTGTCTTTCTGCTCCACATATGAATACAATAAAGTAAGTTATGCTCTATTTATAAAAAAGTAAGTAGACAACAAAGTCGGCGATTAACCTTTTAACCGCCCCACTTCATAACAGTTGTCGTGCCCCCAGCGCCCGTCACAGTGAATCGAACATAAATATCTACTGAAATAAATACTTATTTTTAGGACTTCTAATTATGAGACTAAAGTGTATTAAATTGTAAATGATTACTTAATTATCCATTTACACAATATAAATACAGTAATTAAATAAAAAAGCAGATTAAACGAGCTGTGATATCTCGTCGGAAATATACGACGCTGGCGAAATGGACACGAAAATATTTGTCAGGTTAATCCGACGTAAGCGGTTAAAGGGTTAAAGACAGATGTCATGAGTTTCTTCTTGCATTCATGTATATTTAATAAGCTCTGTTGTTGGCTGATGTTTTTACTTCTCATACTAATTGTTTTCTATTTGATTTTATAGTATAGACATTTCCGATATATAAAAGAGAACGACACCTACATCGTCGATGATTTTTTCTATAAATAATAATGTAAGTACTTAGTGCAGGGATGACAAACCTTTATTGGTGAACGTGCCATTATTTATGGAGAAATAATGTGTATTTAATGTGCCATCAAAGAAACAAGACACATGTTTCGTATTTCCATCAAGTTGCATATAGGTTCGTCAATTACTTAGTAATACTTAGTCAATTACTAGCTTGTCCGAATTATTTGGTCGCGTGCCATAATTGGCAAGCTTGCCATTGGTTCGCTATCCCTGATATAGTACCTACTTACTTTTTGCCCCTTAGTTCTGGTACCTTCCTAGCCATAATAGCAGCGACAGGACACGCCGCCGCTCCTTCCACTACCATCTTTTCCCGTTCCAAAATATTGATCATGGCGCGTGAAATCCATACCTCATCCACAGATATCTACAATTTTAAGTTTATAGTTGGTAATCTATCGGTATGTAAGATTACAGCCTTGCTCCTTGCTCCCAGCTCTTGTTTAAAAAGTTTCTGACTTTTTAAACAAGAGCTAGGAGCAAGTAAAAGTTTAGGTACCTCAGACGAAAAAACAAGTTTATAGTTTAAAACGACCCTCTTGCTCCCTAGTTACTCCCTTAGTTGAGATAGGATATAAACATGATCATCTGCATGTAAGTATGTATATAATCAGTAAAACAACGGAAGCCCTTAATAAGCTTTTATGGACTTTTAAAGATTACTTTAGAATCAAATTAATGAAATCAAGGATTATGCGTATGGGCTTGTTTGTAAATGACTACACTTTCAGTGATTCGGTCATCTGGCTGCTTTGAAGTATCGTTTTAAATTCATTTGTTTGCACCATTGATCCTGATAAACTACCGCGTATCATAAAACATGCATATCACGGTTAACTATTTGTGATATATAAACAAATTGTAACCATTCTGTCCAAATATCCTCTTATAATATTGAAGGCGTTGTTGCTTGCGATGGCGATTGCAAGACTGTCGGCAATAGTTGGGTTCAGCTGGACCATCACTGGCTTTTTTTCTTGCAGAGCTTTAGTCATCGTTGGAGCTGCTGCACATTCGACGCCCTTGATAAACATGTTTTAAAAGAGGAAATATAAATAATTAAAACATACCCATATTACCTATATATTAACAACCTTACTTTTACAAATATGTAACATAAATACAAAGATAACAAGGAAACATACAATTAGGCTTCATTAATAGCGGCAAAGTCTATTATATCATTTATATTTGTCATCACTCATCAGGGTCAATATCGCCTTAGGTTGGCTAAACGTCTAAGGGTAAACTGCCGCATAGTAGGGATTTCTCTTAAGCATCATCATTTTCACCACCTTACTAAAGGCCTGTGTAATAACAGACTCCGACGTCGCAAGACGCTGTGAGTTATCAATTTATGAAACGTTAATACATATACTGTACGAGAATCTAATATACCTACCCATGATACAAGAATCTCTTAAAATAAAATATAATATAATACATAAATTAAGCAGCTGGGCTTAAGACTCTTGACTGCAAGAACGAGGCTCGCGATCAGTCCGCCACTACCGACGGGACACAAGATGGCGTCCACCTTATCCATCTGAGTTAGCAGCTCTAGACCCAGGGTGCCGTAACCAGCGATTAAGTCCAAGCGATCTGATCTATGTAAGACAGAAACGAATGCTAAGTTAATTGTTAAATACATTTATACGTAGACTAGATATTGTCGGCGGCTTCGCTCGCGTAAAAATAGGTTAGGTGTAACAATACTTTTTTAAACCAAATATAGCCTATGTTACTCGGTGATAATATAGTTTATTCGGTTGTTTGGTTTTTGAGTTAAATTATTGTAAACCAACAAACAAGAAATCAAATCTTTCCTCTTTTTAATATTAATACCTATAGATGCGTTGTCTCTTGTCTGATAAAATCTTTCTTCAAATGAAATGCAGGGTTGTGTGCAGCACATCAGAAAGTCATAAATATTCGGGCGTACCTACCGTATAATTATATTCAAAAGTTAACTTACCCGTGTATATAATTTGATCCAATCTCATCGCAATAACTAAGCGCGTGGAGGTTGGCGTCATACGGATCGTTGCCGTGCACTTTAACAATGGCAAAGTTCTCTTTGTACCAATGCTTATCGACAAGAGGACAGTCTTTGGGCACAATCACGTTGATCGGCACCGACTGTTTGAAACCGTAGTATGTCATGGCACAGAGGTAGTTGCGCCCACCGGATATCGTGCAGCCTCTACTTTTTTCTGAAGATGTCATGCTACTCAGGATATTGCACGCGCCACGTGCTTTAAAACTGTAATGTTGAAAATTTTATGAAATGTAGGTACTTATTGCATGGATTTCTTTATTATATCTATACTACCTACTGATGATTTACTCACCTGCCTGTGTTTTGCAAATTTTCACACTTTAGGAACACAGAGCCGAAACCTTTCCCAACATATTTTGCCTCCTGAAAGTATATTAAGTACTAAGTAATTTATTTTGCCAAAAACATATACCTACAGAGGTTTCCTTACACAATTGACCTTATAATATAACTACACATAGTATTAAAATTACCAAAACATAATTTGTAGACTAAGGAAAAAATTGCTCGTGAACTCCACACTAGTTCAGGCCTGTCTCGTGGAGTCCTTGAGTGGTAAATATTATGATATTAATTCGTCCACTTATTTATTACACCATCTATTTATTAAAACAATGTACATAGTCTATATAATTAGTAATTACTTACAACCACAGGAGTAAACACTACATCGTCCTTTATTCTATTATGAGCATCTTGTATGTCTTGTAATTTCAATTTGATTCGGGTGGCCTGATCAATTTTATATTTCTTATCACTTTCCTGGAACATTGACATAAGAATTAGCAAGCTTAGCAAGTAGTATAAAAATATAGAGGGGCAAGATCTGCGGAACATATTATCATCATCATCATCAGGCTATAATAGTCCACTGCTGGACATATTATACAGATAATTATAATTTGAATGAGATGCCAAACCTTTCAAGAAAGCGAGTTAAGCAACAGAAAACGATTTCTAGTCACCATGCGTTAAATAGTTACTTTGCTATTACAACGACACTTCTAGGTACCTGATAAGTTATCAGGTACCTAGTATCAGTGATAACTATAGGTACCTACCTACTTAACGCAAAAAACAACAAAACTTTGCATGACTGTAATCTCCTACAAGGTTTAAGCGAAATATCAAATTTAAGTTGGCAACCTGCCGTGCCGTTTTTTAAGAAGTTATTCGGTAAAATCGTGAATGTAAGATTTTCTGACATTAAACTAAAATATCTAATAATCTAATCTTCCAGGAAACTGTTAAACAACAATCTTACAGGAAACTGTTAAACAACTACTGCTCTAGGGAATAATTCCTGTGTCGCATGGATCTTTACAAACATTTAAACAACCGATTCAAAGAATACACAGACTTTGAACAACTATTTGTTGATTACTCAAATTTTGTCCCGTGTTAGGATCGTAACTCAGAACTCTTGGCCCAGTGGCAATAAGGAGGCGGCCAGTTAAACCACTAAGCCATCCATGCAGTCGTTGTCAGTCATTTAGGATAATGGATGAGGCCATTAGGCATTATTACCATGCTGTAGGTACGTATTATAATTTATTAGTTTTCAGCTTTATATAGCCATCCGTAAGTGAAGGGATTATTCATAACTAGCACACTCAAATGCAACTAATGCATTTATCCATATAAGCCTGTGCCTAACCATTCTTCTTTTTAGAGTTGTAAAAAACTCTTTGTCCGTCCGTCCGTCTGTCTGTTATAGGTAGGTACAACTTTCAACTCAAGAACCGTAAGAGCTAGAGACTAGCGGTCAACGCCATTCGACTCAGCATTGTCGATATACCCCGAAATTACTATGACCTTTGACCTTTGACGTCAAGGTCACGTGATACCATTTTTTCGAACTCTAAGATTTACGGCAATTCCTTGTCGTTTCTCATTTGTTTTTATACCGCGGTAGCTCGCATTGGACCTCTTCAAAGACTAAATGCTATGCCCTAGTTTTTAACTTTGAGCACTCACCAAGCTTTTAATTATTTTTAGTTTTCATGTTCTTACTATACAAATTTCTCTTGTTTACTGGACTATATTCATTAATACCTACACTTCAGCTTTGTCAATCTCCTGGTAAGTAATAAAAATGATGGATTAATGGTTAATTATGGTAAATGTAATTTTTTTTTATTATTAAGAATCGAATTCTGTGAATTTATAATAATTAGTTAAGTAATATATAGATACACCCGTCGACCGGTAGCGCTATAGTAGCTTCCTAATCTCTAGCGGATGGCGTCTACGTTATAGCAATAGGTACATACGAGTACATATGTATATTCGCCATTACGACGAAACGATAATACATTAGATATATTTATATAAATTAGATTACCACTTGTATAATTTGCGTTAAGAATTCGAAATAAGTAATCTATAAAGTAGTTTTATCGATGCAATTTAAGTGGTACATCCACAGACAATTATCGCATCCAAGAATATTTTAGAAGGTGCCTATAGGTTTATTTACCAACAGTTATTTTTTAAATAAAAACATAGATATACATAGGTAGTTCTATTGCTAAAACACAGCTTGATAAAGAACAAAAATACATCGTCACCATTTATTTATAGACAAATATTTTTTTACAAGAATCTGTCATGGCGCCCCCGTTATTATTAAGCCCAACGATTGTAATAGATAAAGTTTGGCAATAGCGAACTCCTCTGTTGATTGGTCATCCGATTAATAGTGTAGTCCGACAAAACGTGACGTAGGTACTTGGATGATAATATGGATCAACATTGGGCCAACATTAAATGAGGCTAATTTATAAATACTAGGTCAAAGGCATAGTTTATAAGAACAGTATTAAATTTGAGAATGATATTATTCGATCATATAAAAAAATAATGAATAATATCTTTATCTAAACAAAAGTAACCATTTTTGTAACGCCCCGTTCACGACCTTGCCGTAGTGAGCTGTAGCTTAGCGCGGGGCGGCGAGCGGTAAGATCAAATGTATAAAAATGTTTGAAGCACGCCACGAGACGCCGCGCCGCTCATAGCGAAAACGCGCGCGGTTTTCGCCGAGCGAATCGCTACAGCAGCGCGGCGGCGCGCGGTGCCGGTAACGGCCGGAACAAAAGTATAATTGAATGTGTGCGACACCACGACACAGAACGGCACGCCGACAGCGGTGTAGGAGAGACGAACTCAGCAGTCAGCGGAGAAGCAAATTACAAATTATATTACGGTATGGTCACGACTTCGGTTTAGCGGCGAGCGACGCGGCGGCGTGCGGCGCGATGTCGCGCGTCGGTGAGCGGAGCGTTGTGCACGCCACGTACCCTACGTAGCGGTTAGTGGCAGCGGCCGAGGTGGACGTACATATTTTGGTAGTCGGAATATGCCCAAAATCATAGCTTTATCTAAATTATCCCTTCTTTGTTTTGAAAGCATTCTTAATATGAGGGAAGGAGTGCACGATCTGAATAAAAAAAACCGAAATTTCTTCCCACAACGTTTTAATCACGTTTTTATATTTATGATGAGGATGTTTTGACATCCCTATAGGCGATCGATTTAAAATTTCAGTAATAAACGCTTTGGTATTCATTACCGCTACAAAATCGTTAATGATCGTAAAGTTATCTTGATATGAAATCAATTGCAGATTTTAATTAAAGTAGGTAGATAGCGTTTTCAAAAAAGATTGCATTAGACAAGTGCCTTTGTTATCAACAATATACACAGGCTGCTGCGAGGCTACATATTATCTTTTTTTGATAAATACTAGAAACATTGTGTTTTGGTATATTGCACCCAGGGTAGAGCGAGATTGTCTTTCTTTCGGTTTCATGTTAAATAAATAATAATATTGAAATTTAAACTTTCATTTTTCCAAATTTGCGCTTGGAATTGTTTTGCGCATTCAGCATTTTGGCGCCCTTTACCATCTGGCGCCTAGAGCGACCGCTCGGCTCAGTCTTCTCCAGGGCCGGCGCTGACTGCACCACATATAATATACCTACCACCTAACGTGGGCCATTAGTGAGATTATTTCGAATTTAAAGAATTTCCAACAGCCAGGGTCAGTTACAAAAAGACTAAATAAGTAATAGGTAGGTATATGTACTCTTTGACACAAATAAGCGATAGATCTATTAAAATACGACATAACTTTACAAATTACGTTATGAAGTAAAAGCGACCCGTCGAAATAGTCATTTTCATCCAATACAATAGCTTATCGCCATAATCCTCCATTCGGAAAAATGGAAAGCAGCATAGGTACTCGAAGTAGGACCAGCAAAGTATAACGCAAATTGTAAGTTTGCATTCACCGGTAGTATTCTACGCACTGCTTTAGCTTCCACTATATTATATTTGTTAGCTTACCTCAGAAACCTCATACTGTTTTAGATGTGGAAAATTATCGCCGAACATGTTCCAATCGGGCTGCTCACTGGCATTACTTAGCGGTGATGAAGCTGGTTGATCCATGACCTCACCAAGAACCTGTCCACAGCCAATGTCAAAAATAAGATAAAGATGATATGACGTTTAATTTTATCCACCTTCATTTAGTTAGGTGCGAAGTTGTGAGCAGACACAGTTAACGGAAAATTTTACTATTTTTAATTTAGCCAATCTAGATTGATTTCTTTATACGATTGCTTGATAAACTAAATGACCAAATGTACTCTGTGTAAATGACTTTTAGAATTTATGACGTTTTCTTGCATGGCATCAAAGAGAATAAATTTCTATAGGAGGATTATATAATGAATATGTTCTCTTTGCAATAAGTCTTCTATTTTAGTAGGTAATTAGTATTAATAAATTTTAGAGTCGTAGAGCCTCGCTGATTTCAGCATGAATGGGCCGGCTCGACCGGCGAAGGACTACCCTCTCACAGAATATCGACGTGAAATAGCAGTATTCCTACTGTTGTGTTTCGTTCGGTGAGTGAGAGTGCCGGAGGCCCAATCACCCTCTTTCCCCCTTCCCGTTCCTTCTCCTTCCCTCTTCCTTTTATTCCTAAAGGGTCGGCAACGCGCAAGTGATGCCTCTGGTGTTGCAGACTTTCATAGGCTACGGTAACCACTTACCATCAGGTTGTTTAGCAGCAGCAGGTATGCTTATTTGCCACCTTAGTCGTATAAAAAAAAACATTATTCTTAAAAACTAAAACTGAATCTTGGGAATTATCGTGCACAGATAGACAGTATAGTCCATGCAACTAAAACAAAGCTTTATAACGTGAGCCATTTCATAATTTTACATCAAGGCATCAAAGCAGGTGACTCTTCCTATATGTATATTTGCCGCGAGCCGAACAAAGGTATAGGTACCTAATTCTCAATAACCAAAGTAAGTCCATACAAGTCTTCAGAAAGTGGTGGTTAGAAGCCCATCTTCCGCAGCAAATATGCCGACATTTACGCAAGCCAGGCATTTGTTTATTATATTGTTTTGTGTATTATTATTCTTACACTTCTTGTCTCATTACCACTACTGGCTTTTAAGAGGCTTACAGTATTAAGTTTAAAGTGCTATAGATCATTTATCGAGGTGCTTCCTCAACTATTACAGACTGATTGTTCATAATTGGTGCCGAGCTATTACTAGATATGGAATCATAAACAGGGTTATAGTACATTTAATTAAGAATTATTGGTATTGAATTCATGGTTGACTACTACTTGTTCTAAATACAGACGACGCCAGAGGAGACCGTCCATATTCGGCTTGGAGAAGTTTTATTTTAATATATAATAAATATTGGTTACTATCCAGTTGTATGAAATTGACGTATTTTATTTATATATTAAAACAAAATAATACACACAGCCTGTAAGCAATAAGGCAGTATTACTGCAACTGCATAGTCGGCCGAAGGACTATTTGTTGTTGTGCTCACATAATGTCTGTAATATGGTACCTAAGCTGGGCAAGGTATAAAAATGTCGCTCCACCAGCCCAGTTTTTGGAAAATATTTTAATAACTTATGAAGGTGATGGTGACACATGAAAATAAATATTTATTTTAAACAATGTGTTTTATTTTATTATTTAACGAACTTGATACTAAACTTAATAGAATAATGTCTTCTACTTAGTCACAGTACATAAATATACAGTATTGTAACTCGGCCGTATCTTTGAAATAAATGCCTACTTGTCATATTAAATAGGCTATACTTGTACTTATTTTTGGTAAAAAATCGCGCGATTACTGTTTAAAAAACAACACACCGTCCGTTCGTCACTGCGGCGCATTCGCGACTGGTTGCATACCGAGCGCATGCCGACGCCGAGGCGCGTAGGTATGACTCGAGTTCCGACCGTTTGTATGAAGATAGGTTACTGTATAATAGTATAATGAAACTCAATCGTTTAAAATATTATGTGACTATATTACCAAACTCACAGCAATTACACGGACTATTGAGAACGTCTTACTCAGTTGAATGCTAGTTCCTTACTGCTGAGCGATCTTTCGCCGAGAGAACGAGTTAATTTTCCTCTCTACAATAACCCCACTATTTAAAAATGATAGTTGGCTGTGTTGCCAATTGAATGAATAAAAACTCCCGAACAGAATTATTACCAAAAATAAGAAATCATGACAATAGTATTACCGTGACTTAGTTTAGGCTACTCAAAATTAATATTGTTATTACAATATAAAATTGTTCACGCCCAGGCCAGGGTCCCATACAAGGTGGTCGGTCTCCTTTGTAACATTAGATCAATCTCAAAAACTAAAATGACAATGATTGCCTTGGTAGCATAGAGGTAGTGGATGTGGTTGTTGTGTATGAGGTGTCTGGTTTGATTCTAGGCCATGCAGGGTCTGTCATCTATACTAATA
Organism: Catocala sponsa; assembly: GCA_963564715.1. Classification (NCBI taxonomy): domain Eukaryota; kingdom Metazoa; phylum Arthropoda; class Insecta; order Lepidoptera; family Erebidae; genus Catocala; species Catocala sponsa. Next base: position 7,729,968 of record OY751345.1, on the reverse strand, counting down.
TTATAAAGCTGAAAAGTTTGTTTGTTTGTTTACTTCAACGCGCTAATCTCAGGAACTACTGGCCCGATTTGAAAAATTCTTTCAGTGTTAGATAGCCCATTTATCGAGGAAGGCTATAGGCTATATACCATCACTCTAAGATCAATAGGAGCGGAGCACCAATGAAGAATGTTTCAAAATCGGACAGTATTTTTTGCTTTTGAGAGCTTCCGCTGCGTGCGCTGCGTAAACAGTTAAAGTTTCGCAAAAATCATGTATGACAGAATTGTTCCCCTTTAAAAGTTCTAAAAAAAGTCTACGACAGCATATGTCTATCTTTTAAGGTTGGCTCACTATAACCATTTTTATGCTAACGAAATTTGTTCTAAAATAATGCATTATTTGCGAAGGTATTTTTATAAACATGATATTAATCCTTATCCAAATAAATACGTTATTCATCACAAGTATTTAATTTAAAACAAAATTGCCCTTTACATCATTCGATTTCAATGAATATCTTAGGAGATATAGCAGTTTTAAAATAACATCGCAGCAAAATAATTACCCATTACAGACAGTACAAACGATGTTTCTTCTGGTTTATTCTGCGTGATTACTACTGGTTCGATTTGAAAAATTCTTTTAGTGTTGGATAGCCTATTTATCGAGGAAGGCTATAGGCCATATAACATCACGCTACGACTCACGGGGGCGGCGCAGTAACGATAAACGCGGGTGAAACCGCGGGAACATCTAGTCTATACATATAATAAAATCGTAGGAGAGTCAAAACTGTACATTGAATTTTTTTTTAAAAGAATACTTGAGTCGTGATCTACAATCGATATCGAAGCCAAAAATATAGTTTTCAGAATTTTTGTCTGTTTGTCTGTATGTATGTCCGGACTAAACTCAAAAACTAGGTACTGCATGTATTTACTTCAAATTTTGCATGAATATTACTAACAGGTCGGGTCAACATATAGGCTACATATTATCACGCTATCACCTACGGGGGAGGAGTTGTGAATCTTTATTTTTCTTACGCATTCTGTGACAGCGTGTAATCTAACGACGCATATTTAAATGTTGTTTTTGAGTGAGCCATGCTATTATCTAGCTTTACACTATAAAAACTACGCAATTTAAGTAACTTGGGCAGATAATTAAATAATAAGAACGGAAAACGGGCTAAGAACAAGAATTTATTTACTATCCGTTCCGTGCTACATAGTACCATCGGCCAAGAAAGTGGTCTACCAATTTTGACAAAAGTTTCTGTGTGATCTAACTATCGCTAAGGTTGACACATGTTGACACATGGCATGACGTGAATATAATCCTATCCTAACTAATATTATAAAAGCGAAAATGAGTTTGTTTGTTACCTTTTCACGCCTAAACCACTGAACTGATCATCCTGAAATTTTGCATATACGTTGACAGGTGTACATAAACGGACATAGGCTACCTTTCATCCCAAAAAAAAAGTACTGTTCCCGAGAAAAACAAATACAACGTTTTTATGATAATTGATGGAGCCACGTGTCTTTCGAATCATGATTAAATGATATTATTACAAGCAGAGTACCACCCGAATTGACTGTCAAATTCTAAATTAACGCGAGCGAAGCCGCGGGCAAAAGCTAGTATTTATATAAATCTTCTATGCGTGTGTTTGTAATTAAACTCCTCCTAAACGGCTGGACCGATTTTGATGAAATTTTGTGTGTGTGTGTGTTCAAGTGGATTCGAGAATGGTTTAGATTTGTCTTTTTTTTTTCTTGTGTACAGGACATCCGGACGATGTCCTGTACATCTAGTTATACAGTGTGACCCGCGTTAAAGTGCAACCCCGAAAATGGGTGAAATTAGATCGAAAACTATCGACGAAAATGGGTCTAAAAAACTTCTAAAAAAAAACTAATTTTTTTATACGCCACTGAACATTTGTTTCCCGAATTTTGACCTCTATGTACAAATAAATTTATTCCTCCCAAACTAGCTGGCCGATTTTGATGAAATAAACGACAAATCAATGCCAAGTATTTAGCGATGAGAATAAAACAAAAAAAACAACAAAAAATGGCTTTAAATACTTCATTTTTTTAAATACTTGTGAAAAAAGTCACTATTTTTCACTGTTTTTTTTCAATCAACTCAAATTTCTATGAAATAAACCCCTACATCTTGATTTGTTTTATAATTTGTTATTATTCTTGAATGTATTAGCTTTCAAAAAAAAAATAATCAAACATTGTATCTCTAAAAATACAGGAGTTACGAATTTTTAAAGTTCACTACTCAGAATGGGCAAATCCAGGTAGAGACCCTTTTTTTATTCCTTTGTTATACCGGTGGCCAGCTGCTATTGTATTTAATGCTTGGGGTGTATAACAAAACGAAATAAGCTTCCAATGAGCTTATTCCGTTTTAGTTGACAGTTGAAATAAAACAAAAATTAATCAAAAACAATGATTTATTATTAATTATTGTTGACTTAGATTATAATGTATTAGGTTTTCGAAATGTGCTCCGCGTTGTTGCAAACACATTGCCACGCGTAATGATATGTGTTGTGTGGCCCTCCGTATAAGTTGCGGTTCATTTTTCAATTCTTCAGCGCACCTCATGATGCGGTCATGAAGCTCAGCCTCTGAATTCACAGGTGCACTGTACACCTTTTGCTTCATGTGGCTCCATAGAAAGTAGTCGAGCGGCGTCAGATCAGGAGAGCGGGCTGGCCAGCCCACTGGGCCTTCGCGCCCAATCCAGCGATTGGCATAATTATTATTTAAAAATTCACGGACATTGCGCCCGTAGTGAGCAGGGCAGCCGTCCATTTGCAAGTACATGCCCTGTCTCGATGCCAGCGGCACATCCTCTAACAGACGGGGAAGCTCATCCCTTAATAAAGTTAGGAATCGTTCCGAATTTAATGTCGCTGGTAAAATTACTGGTCCTATCAACATGTCGTCGAGTAGACCTGCCCAAACATTTATTGAAAATTGCACCTGGAATGACAAGGCCCTCTTCAGATGTGGATTATCATGTGTCCACTCGTGCAAATTCCTAGCGTTCGTGATGCCATTCCTGGTGAACTTCGACTCATCCATCCATAAAATCTTTTTTAAAAATTGTGGATTGCGACGAATTTGTCGTTGTAGCCAGATCGACATAACGCACCTTGATTGGAAATCCATATCCCCGTGCAAATCGTGGACTCTTTGATAATGATATGGATGTAGACCTTCTTTCTTCAAGATTCTCCACGCTGAGGCTTGTGATATGCCGTGGAGTAAAGCTAAACGCCTCGTACTAATAGTAGGAGTGGCAAAAATGGTACTTAAAACCGCTTCTTCTATCGCTGTGTCGATTACAATGGATTCTTGTTCACGTCTTGTGTGTTGTAATCCAAGTCCGATGTCGGAGAGCTTCCGATGAACTTCCTGGAAGTTCCTTGCCGACGGTGCAAGTCTGTTCGGAAATGCATTTACGTATGCCGATCGAGCGACTGTTGTGCGTCCACCATACATTCCATAATAATAATGGATGTCAGCGATTTCTCGCGGGGAGAATGCATTTAATCGCGGCATCTCAACCCAGCACAACCACGAAAACAGTCGAGTAACGTAACAATCAGTCAATAACAAAAACGTAACAAGTAGTCAATAACGAAAACTCAACGAAAAACTGTAACTTTAATGCGAGAACAACAGCTGACGTACAGCAGCAGCGATGTGATCGGAGCGGACTAGCGCGGGCGACTGCCGGACTGTACCAATACCCCTTCCCTTTTCCCCAAGCATTGAACACAATAGCAGCCGACCACTGGTATAACAAAGGAATAAAAAAAGGGTCTCTACCTGGATTTGCCCATTCTGAGTAGTGAACTTTAAAAATTCGTAACTCCTGTATTTTTAGAGATACAATGTTTGATTATTTTTTTTTTGAAAGCTAATACAGTCAAGAATAATAATAAATTATAAAACAAATCAAGATGTAGGGGTTTATTTCATAGAAATTTGAGTTGATTGAAAAAAACAGTGAAAAAATAGTGACTTTTTTCACAAGTATTTAAAAAAATTAAGTATTTAAAGCCATTTTTTGTTGTTTTTTTTTGTTTTATTCTCATCGCTAAATACTTGGCATTGATTTGTCGTGTATTTCATCAAAATCGGCCAGCTAGTTTGGGAGGAATAAATTTATTTGTACATAGAGGTCAAAATTCGGGAAACAAATGTTCAGTGGCGTATAAAAAAATTAGTTTTTTTTTTAGAAGCTTTTTAGACCCATTTTCGTCGATAGTTTTCGATCTAATTTCACCCATTTTCGGGGTTGCACTTTAACGCGGGTCACACTGTATAGAAATGTCTCCTTATTTGAAGTCAGCTTTCAGTTAATTTCATTGAAATGTTATTTTGTTTACGAGCAGGTACTTATGTACATAGGCAGAGACTACGGATTTCCATTTGCTACGACCCTGACACACTTCTCTGGCTTTATTAACTTTCATCACATTCCTCATACACGCTATTTTAGGTACTTATGTATTTTCAACTATTTACTACACATAGGTACATTTACTTCCAATAAATATTAAATACCTATAGTATAAATTCGTAACTCACATATTATTTTATTACTATCATTTAGTACATTTTATCAATTTATAAGTCATGAGTATATTATATAGTCTATAATAATTTTAATGACGTCAATATTAGGGTAAGTATAATAATAATATTTAACTGTATGCAATTTGGCGTTCAACCATAAAGCTTCTGACTATAAAATATAGTTTAAACGTACCTACATAGAATTATTTATTAAATGTACTTACAGGTAGGTTCTTATTCATTCCATAGTTACATATTTAATTGGTAGCTCCAGAGCCTGACTTATGATTCTAGCTTATTTAAGTCTTTTGTCTGCAATGGATGACGTAGTGGTTTAAGTGTTCGGCTCGCTACTGCCTCTACGCCGACTGTTGCGAGTTCGAATCCCACACGGGACGACAAATTTTGTGATTCACAAATAATTGTTCAGAGTCTGGGTGGTGTAATGTTTGTAAAGTTCCCCGCGGCACAAGAATTAATCCTAGTGTGGGAATTGTTTTTTTAAACAACAATAACTTGAGCCATTGTTTTTCGGTCTTGGGTCTATTTGACAAACGATAGCAAAGATTGCAATGTTTTCGACCAAACGTTCACTCGATCAAATGTAAAAATATCAATGGTTCGTTCGACCAAATCTCTTTTAGTCAATTGTTTAGTCGATCAGCTAAAGAATGACCAATAGTTCTTTCGGTCTTGTGTTAAACGGTCAAACGAATTTTGGCCTCCAGTGGTAAACTCAAATATCTTCTAACTGCTTGTTGGTCTAGATAGCAAGTGCGATTGCTGAACGTGAGATAAGTACCTACCAAGTGGAAACGGCGTGCAATGAGGACTTCAGAATCATCTTACCATCAATCCAATCTACATACTACCAGTATACCAATAGATCCAAAAATAGATCTGTTAGCTTTTACGGCCTTGATTATTGTCGGCCTCGATGGCGTAGTGGTTGGTGTAACCGACTGCCGCGGGTTCGATTCCGCACAAGTCAAACATTTGTGTGCATAAACATGGATGTTTGTCTTGGTCTGGGTATTTCTATGTATAATATGTATCTATTTACAAAAAAAAGTATATATGTATGTTTATCCATTGTCTAGTACCCATAGTACAAGCTCTGCTTAGTTTGGGCGAGATGGTGTTGTGTGTATGTGGTAAAATATTATATTATATACAGTAAAATTCCCACAATAAATAATATGACCAATTCATATTCCACACTTGTAGTAATATGCAACAACTTTAATAACAACCTGTATTAAACGTTCGTCAAGGAAACACTTTCACTAGTAAATCTCGTAGTCGTTAAACGTAACTGCATTCTTTATGATATAGCTGCAGAACTACTGTGTTGATAGAAAATTTTAGTGCTAACTTTTAGTTAAATTCTCACAAGTAAAGGTGACACAGATTGTTATTTTTAAAGCCAAGATATGAAGGGGTATCTAAGACGTATAGATGTAAGTATTTATTAGTTATTAGATGTGTCCGCGGTTTCACCCGCATCTATTACTGCGCCGCCCCGGGGGTCGTAGCGTGATTTATATAGCCTATAGCCTTCCTTGATAAATAAGCTACACAACAAAAAAATAATTTTTCAATTCGAACCAGTAGTGCCTGAGATTAACGCGTTCAAAAAGCAAACAAATTCTTCAGCTTTATATTATTAGTATAGATAAGAAAATCATAATTACACTCCTTAATCCTTAAATGATTGTTATGAATGGTATTTGCGGTTGTTTTGAAGAAACTCCAGTTACCTACTGTAATGCAACATGGAACTGGCACATAAACAATTTTTTTTTGTTAATGGAAGTTAGCCTGTGCTCAATACCTTGCCTTAATGAATTTGAGATATTCATTTATGAATCAACAATTAAATTTATTAAATAATCATTTCTAGAATCATAAATGATGATGATGGTCTTGTAGCTCTAGCATATTTATTTATATAAAGAAATGCATGACATAGAGAGGTACAGTACTTACTGCCATAACAAGCAGAAGTCCTGAATAGGTTATACTGATTATTGTATATGATAAACTAAATTTCTAAATCATATAAATATACATCAATTCCTCAGGCAATGTTCAGACACTGCTCCCCTGATGCAATACTTTTTATTGTGTCTAGATATTGTTATATTGATTTATTCAAATGACTAATAAACATAAACTATAATTTTAGGTAATTGAATATTTATTTCAATTTATTTTAATAACAAAAATGTAATAACTAAACAATTAGTAACTTTTAAATCTAAATAAATGAGAATTGTCGTGCTTGTCCGACTGATTCTTGGAATTCAGAATTTTTTTACATTAAAATACTTGTATTCTATAGATTTATAATAAAAATGCATGTAATTAATGCCATAAACATTTTATTATAATTAAAATACAATCTAATTAATAGCTAGTGCATCATTCTGAGCTTCCTGAGCTAGCTGTACTTGTAGATTTAGAAGTTTGTTTTTCAATACAACAATACCCATGAGGACAATATTTTCTGGTTTAAGTGCACCCGATGACTCCACATTGTAAAAGAATTTATTTGGTTTTGCCTCCCAATTAAACTCAGCTTCATACTGATCTTCATCAAGTTCCGTATGTTCACTCTTTGGCCACTCATCAGGTTTGGGGTACAATGTGTGCCTCATAATGTTGTCTGGGTCATATTCAAATGATACGCCCGCTGTAGGATTCCACTTAGCATGCTCCTTTCCAAATCCTTTCTTTGCATAAGCTCTTAACTTCAATTCCTGTCCTTTACGAAGTTTGATAATAAGAATTTCGTCAGTCTCGCCATAGTCAGCTTGGTCTTCGTCTCTATGACGCGATGTCACCGGCACTACTCTGGGATCACTAGACTTCAGATCAGCTGTAGTGACGTGCCTTGTTTGATCGCCTGTACATTTTACATCCAATGTGAATTCGACACTACATTCCGAACAAAAGTCGGCACACATACAATCTCGAGAGTAACGGATCTTGTCGACAACATCATCCGATATCAAAGGGATGAGACCGATGCGGTGAGCTAAGAACTCATCACTAAGCACAGTGGAGTTTGCTTCTAATTGCACCCAATCAATAGCCATCGTTGGCGTTTCTGCTATAAACACACGTCTCATACTATTGGCGACGCTAAGCTCTGTGTCTTCAACAACGAACTTTACGTTATCGTCGGTTAACTCTGTTATATGTACAGAGGGTTGATTTGCGTACGGCATTTTGAAAATATAGCACTGTCTCACTATATTCTTAACCCAATTTGCAGCAATGTAATTTATTTAGTGGCTAATTTATCATAATAACGCCAGAGCAACAACATATAACTAACCCCTCTTTCGTCTGTCAAACAGATGTCAGCAGTATGTCAGCTGAGTGAGTTTGAGGCAAAGATATTGTAGAACACAATATCTTTGGTTTGAGGGTAATACCATAGGCAATATTAATACGTTTTGTTATCATTCTGAGTATGCCTTGTAAATGGGAACACCTAAATACTCCGAAATATGTATTTAAATCCGAATTTCAATGTTCCAATTTTCAAAAGTTTGAATTTCATAATACCTAAGAATTATAATGTCTATTATTTAACATCCCGAAATTTATTCTACCGTAAGTAAATGCGATTTGTTTGTTTTCCGATTTTCATAAGTTCGAAGAATCAAATTATGCTCGATGGGTTCTCGGTCCGAAAAACGACTTTCCGATTTTCAATATTCCGATAATTCCAGCAGGTGGTTATTTTTTTTATAACCACCCAGAAATAAGAGCCCCTCGAAGCGGGGCTCCGTCAAACTATCTAATTTTGCTTTGTGATTAATTTTATTTCTAATCATTTAATGTTTCGATTCGATTTATGTATCGTTAAGTCGGACTTTTTGTTATTCGATGTATTAAAACTCTGTATTTTGAAAAAAATAAAATAGAATTAATGATTAATCGGAGTTGTTATACTTATTAGGAATTTTGAACCATTCAGAATTATGAAAATCGGTGTTTTGAAATTCGTATTTGGTTTGTGACAAAGCTTTTCGTATTAATGTAGTGTAGATACCTACCCTTGACCTACCCCTTGTAAATTTATTCTTTTTTGTGACCGTTTACGTTGTTACCCTTAGACGTAGTATTTACATGTAGCAATGATTATAATAGGCAATATGCAAGTAAGAAATATAATATATTACAATAAAAAAAATGGAGGTTTTTCAGTTTCTTCATATAAGTAATTTTAAATTTTATAGAATAGATAGGTACGACAAATATTCTAAAAATTTTAGAGTATTTATGAGAAATGGACTTAATTAGTTATATACCTATTTAGTGCACGTCGTATACCTACTCTACTGTAGTGTGTTACAGTACACTGTACATTACAAAAACCATTGCTATTTTAATAAGCTATAGGCCTGTCTATAGGTTCTTTATGTAAGTTTTAACCGATAGGTACAAATAAAAAAGGTAGAAGAATGTTAATGACCTTAATGAGATGTTATTTTAAAAAAATATCATAAATGTAAGAATATACTTACCTATCTAAGCTTAGCAGCTTATATAACAGGCTGTGATTTGTAATTTTCCGCTATTGATATGGTTTCACTAACCTCGTAAACAAAATTATATCATAGCGTACGAACAAAGAAATATTTTTATGAAAGTAAACAACGCTTAGATATACCTATGTCAATTAATATCTTAATGTTTTCTCTAGAATGTTTGGGGACTACAGCGAGAAAAGCATAAAACGGGATTTTGTAGGGCAACATGGCGCGGGTAGATGACATAGGTACGCCCATACGCTTGCGTCCCGTACCTACATCCCGTATCATCGAACGGGCTACACGTTTACCATCCTGATTTTATATGACAACCTATAAAGTACAAGAGCGATATAAATATCGACATAGATTATCCTAATCCTAATCCTAACTTTTTAATCCTAACTATCCTAACTTCCTAACTAATATTATAAAAGCGAAAATGAGTTTGTTTGTTTGTTACCTTTTCACGCCTAAACCACTGATCCGATCATCCTGAAATTTTGCATATACGGTAAAAGGTGTACAGAAACGGACATAGGCTACCTTTCATCCCGAAAATAATTACTGTTCCCGAGGAAAACAATAATAACGTTCTTATGATAATAGATGGCGCCACGTGTCTTTCGAATCATGATTGAATTATATTATTACAAGCAGAGTACAACCCGAATTGATTGTCAAATTCTAAATTAACGCGAGCGAAGTCGCCGGCAAAAGCTAGTATTATATAAATCTCTTTTTTGAATAATAAATTATCCCAATCGAGTCATTCCTAAAATAGAACTTCACCTAACTGTGTATCTAAATTCAAACAAAAATGATACAATTAAAGGATTAGAGAAAAGGTTCCATGGTCCAAAGTCTAGAAACACGGATGCTTCATCGTACCGTATTGTATTCCATTTTATAGGTATATTTTTTTAATCCATAGCTCCAAAGACCTGCTGCCGGCTTATTGCAATCCAAAAAGTTCGTAAATTGTGTCTTATTTCAATCCGTATTTCTTAAATAAAATTTATCTATTTATACGATCATCTACAATACATTATTTGGGTGCGCACTTACATATAGCAAAATTATAGTACCGGCTTGAGGATTTTGCGCATTTAGCTGTTGCAACTTCCATTCTTTGTTACAAGGATAGTGCATCGGTGGCTGCTACTATTGCGCTCAGTGTGGCAGCTTCCATCCTTGCACGAGGCAGTCATCGTGAACTCAAATGTGTGATCAATAATTAAAATCAGTATTTTATTAATATTCATAATATCAAGAGGTCTTAAATTGTAAATAGCAACTTGAAAAAAAAAATTCAAATGTCTGTAAATTCGTCGCCAAAGCACTTTTGATAATAAATTTACAGCGAAAGGTCTGTAAATAAATTTATTTTAAAAGTGCTTAAACTGGGATTGATAATTTTCTTCAAATAAATAAAAAAACATACGGGACGGTATAGATGTGATAGGTATAGGTGCAACGTAGAAACGTTATCAAATACATTAATATAACCCCAAATTTAACGCGACAATCACTTCTTAATTATTCTTCGCAGTCACTCGAGACAGTGCGGTTCGGTTTATCACTTTAATACCTAAACAGATATCAAAATGGAGATCTATAAGGTCGAGCCTGTAGTGAGTACAATCCGGCTTTATACTTACTGTTGCCCACCTACTAGACTAATAGCCTGACTGACAAGGAACATTATTATTCCATCACCTCATTCACCTTTAACCCTCAGCTCAATAAGATTATGATAACGCAAAACACTCATTCCGTGAAGTGAAGCCGAGGGGGATCGAGGTCTAGCCGGGGGTTCAATTAATTATGTTTTAGTAGTATTTAGTAAATTAAACAACGACGATGGTGTTCCAGACAATCGAGTTCGATCCTATGTGTGATAAGGAGAACCCACAAAGAATTTCATTTGAAGATGTGTCAGGAGCCGCTTTCCGGATTCAGAGCGGGATTATTAAAACGCCATGCGTGGTGAGTGATATTTATTACCAAAGAAAGTTCTTTATAAGCCTACAAAAAAAAAACAATATCGTGGTTACCTATAACATTAAATATTATTAGTTAAATCTACTTGTTAATTTTACGCATTGTTATAGGTATAGATTTCCCCCAAATAAAGTCAAATAAAAAGGTAGATTCACAAGAAACAATTTTTACATAACATATAATAAGTGCCTGGAAAAGCACTTATTGAACATCGTAACTATATATGCTTTTTATTTTTTTAGAAATCTCATATGTCTTCACAATTCGGAATGGATATTTTCCTCAAAAATGATTTTCTGCAGCACACTGGGAGGTAAATGCACTATTATTTTGTTTCCCTATGGTATAATTATTATAAAATTACATTTTGGGATATTGGATGGCCGTTATAAGGAACAATGCAAACATTAGATAGTTGTCCTACCCTGAACATTCAGTGAAATATATATCAAACTAATAATAAGGTGGGATTGCTATTTTGTCATGCCTACTACGTCAGAAGATGCGATTATTATAATCGATTATTATAATATTATTATTATTATAATCAACAACGCTCAAATTTAGCGACCAACTACATTTGATTATCTGTTTTCATGCAGCTTTACACAGCGACGGATACGTACAGAAGACCGCAGACAAGCAGCCTTGTGTTGTGTTCCTGCGGTGAGTAGGGATTCCAGGACCCTTGAGCAAAACGGTGTGATGTTAGCAGGGAGCACTGAAATCCTGGCTCCTTGCGCTGCTGTCACAGCCTCTCCTTTAAGGGTTGGCAACGCACGAGTTATGCCCGCCTTGTGTTGCAAGCTAGCATAAACCGTCAAGCGTGTAGTATCCCTGACCCCTCGTGGTAGTATAAAATAAAATGTATGTCACGTAATGCTTTAGCATTAGCATACATTTTTGTTATGCATTATGTAATTTATTACATTACAGTTATCTGCTTTTCAGTTTTAAAGAACGGGGTGCGCGCAACGCGTTGCTCCTACTTTCAAAAGACAATAAGGATCGCGGCGTGATCTCAGCCTCTCTCGGCAACCACTCGCAGGCACTAAGTTACCACGCGAACAAGCTGAACGTGCCAACCACCGTCGTGATGCCCAACGTCGCGCCCATCATGAAGATAGAGAAGTGCCGTTCGTACGGCGCCAACGTGATCATCCACGGCCACGATATGAAGGAGGCCAAGTACCACGCCATGTCCCTCGCTAAAGAGCGAGGACTTATTTATATCAACGGGTAAGCAATATCCTATATTGTTACCGTTATAGATATATGTATATTTAAAGTAATGTGTAGTACCTAGGTCTGAAGAAAAGCAACACAGAGTTAAAAAAGTTACGGACCATGTGAGGTTACTACATGTCTTACATTTTTGCTTGGTATCCAAATGCGGAACACCCAGCAGGGGTAGGCCTCCCACAAGGTGGACCGACGACCTGGTAAAAGTCGCGGGAAGCGGTTGGATGCGGGTGGCCCAAGACCGGTCTGTGTGAAAAACCTTGGGGGAGGCCTATGTCCAGCAGTGGACGTCTTTTGGCTGACATGATGATGATGATCCAAATTTTAACTAGCATATGTTTAAAATATATTATTGTTATTATAAATGAAAGAGCGTGTAGCGACGCGCGACGGTGGCGATACAAATGCACTTGCCCAGAGAAATTATTAGTTTTTACAAGAACCGGCGTTAAAAAAGTAGCGCGTGTTTTACCCAGTATATAAAAATTCCGGAGTCACATCTCATACCTGCCTACCCCGTTTATTTCGTTTTATCCCATTCATAATTAATTCTCCGCAGATTCGGCAACGCCGGTTTGCCTCCTTGATAGATACAAAAATGAAGTCGGCTCTATGAAATAAATTGATTTTTCAAACACCCTTTCATATTTGACTGCACAGACTGTAGTGGTTGGAGTGGTCACCTCGCCACTGGCGCCGCGCTGAGTGCTGTGGGTGCGATCTCCACACAGGACTTTGTGTGATCCACAAATGGATGATCCGAGTCTGGTGTTCGTTGTTTGAATGTTTGTAAAATCCTCGCGACACAAGAATTGTTCATAGTGCGGAAGTTGTCTTTTTTAAATGAGATGAGAAGCTCGATATTGTTCAATAGCAATTAATAAAATGATATGTATCGGTACACAGGTACGATCATCCTCACATAATGGCGGGGCAGGGCACGGTGGGTCTGGAGATCATCGAGCAGGTGCCAGATGTGGACGCAGTGATCGTGCCGGTGGGAGGCGGGGGGCTGCTCGCAGGCGTCGCCACCGCCATTAAACATCTCAAGCCGCAAGTGCTTATCTACGTAAGTATGCATTTTGACTCCACGGATAGCGCAGCGGGCAAACCTTCGCTTCGCCCGCTTCCGTGGCACCCAATGTTGGGCGTTCTAATCCCACAAGTGGCAATTATTTGTGTGATCCGTAAATTAGAGTCCGAGTCCCCTAAAACACAGGGCTTAATTGAACGTAAGATTAGGAGACAGTATTAATTTAAAAAACAATAGATTTTGTTGCTTAGATTCCGCTGAACTCTTCAATCAAGGACAAAAAAATACACTGGTGAAATAACGGTGCACAAATGACTAGGTATGTTTGTAAACTTCAGACTATCTACAAGTAGTATACAAAGTACCTAGTAGTGTATTAGGAACTGAATTGAGTATAATATCGATTAGTTACGTTGTTGACAATCTTTGTTTTGTAAAATACCTAATAATAAAATGATTAATATTAGATTAACCCACCACCATATTATTTGGATGATTCGTTAGGTAGGGTAGAACACCCAGTAGTCAGCCTTTTAAAGCAAATTAAAACTTTATTTAACTGTAGTTTAAACGTTTATTACTATGAATAAAACCACATGATCGTATCGAAAACATTATTTATTTAATTTTCGAATAAAATCAACAAAAATACAATAATTACTCATAATTCTATTAAAAATCAACATTAATCAAAATATGGCATTTTTCACCAGTAGGTACTCAGCCTCATTTTTCCAAAAGTCAGCCTTATCTTACGCAATAGTCAGCCTCTTAATTACTATAACTACATGTTTGACATATAAAACTTTTATTACGGGCGTCCTGTCAGCCAACTCAGGATTTCGTCTCAAGAAAGGAACTAGGAAATTAGGATTGGATTAGTCCTGTTTTCGTCGGCAATAACATTGTGGGCGGTATTATGGAGATTTCATAGAAAATCCACATTTAGCTTACGCTATGCACAATTTTTTAAGAGCCGACTTTTCTTCTTTTATAAGTACTAAGGCTGGACCCGTTTTACGTGGCATTTCTGAAACTCTTAAAGGCAATCGATCTTGTATGGTTCCTCGCTGTAGGTACTCTAAAAACTCGAGTCGCTTCTCTTATCTTCATGTCATTCCTAATCGCCGTTATAGCCTGTATTAATTGTTCCTCTTTGTATTAATGAATTGTTCTTTTCGACATGATGGTATACTAAAAAATATAAGCTTTACAATGAAAACCACATAAAACTATACCTATTATTACAAAACTTTTGGCTGACTACTGGATTTTTGTTTCAATACTCAGCCATTGCGACATTGCATATTTAAATACGGCCGACTACTGGTAAAATGACAATTTTGTAGTATAAGAGTGACGTTCAATGTGTTAACTTATACGTGAACTATACGATATATTAATTTCAATCATATATTCTAAAAACAGACCAAAACCAGTAGTCAGTCACTCATGGCTGACTATTGGATTTGCCTTACAAAATTGAAACCCAGTACTCAGACACCCAAATTTATATGTAAATCTGTTCGTGTTAGTATTTTCGTTTCTGGGTGTAACACGGTTAAAAGAAGCCGTATTTAAATAAAATGTTAATATACATTAGTATACCTACCTCAGTTCTTAGGCTGTATGCATTAGGTATATAGGTACTAACTTACAGTTGTGTCGTCATCAGGGCAAATTTCTCTTACAATTTCATCATATAAGAGTGTCTTCTGCATGGCTCCGGTAATTAATAACAATCTGCCAAAGCGGTTTAAAGATTTGATTGCAAATAACCTGATTTGATTTAAACGTTAATGCATTTAAAAGACAATTAAAAGAAATTTTACAAGTTAAAGTATATTATAATGTAAATATCAGAATTTCTCACAGATAGTATTAATTAATTCTATATTATTATGGCTTTAATTATATATTAATTATATTTATAAAGATTACAATGACCTTAATTAATTATAATTACTCATAATTATGTGATATATCACGATGACATCTAATAACTTTATTGAAATTATTATTTAATAAATAATACCTAGACTATTGAAATTAAACCACTCTATACGGATTTTGTCGCGTTGTTTATTTTAAAACAGTACTATTATTGAACTGTTCTGAATTTAAGCTATTTAAATTAATTAAATCTATTTATATTTAAGTTTACTCCAGGTCTACTTGTATGAACCTTGTTGCCTTTAGTGATACTCTGGTACAATCAATTGAAGCAAACAGGCAGGTAGACTAATATACCCGGACTTTAGTAAGGCGTTTGATAAAATACCACACAGAATACTTTTGCATAAATTGGCAGCGTATGGCGTTACTGGCACTCTCCTAGATTGGTTCAAATCATATCTCGATAATCGTTTTTTCTTTGTAGCAATTAATGGCTTTCAATCGGACATACGCAGAATTACTTCTGGCGTTCCGCAGGGATAGCATCTTGGACCGATTTAATTTAATTTATATATCAACGACATTACTCGATGCTTCCGCTCATCTGATTATTACAAGTATGCCGATGATCTCAAATGTTTAGAACCATAGAATGTTTAAATGACGCAAAATTGTTACAAGATGACATTTTAGACGATAGGGTTCATTGATTATTGTATACATACAGTTATTGTATTGTAGGTTAAGAGTTTGTATGTATGTATGTATGTATTGCCATCTATTTGGTATCAATAAAGAAATTTTTATTAGATAACTTTATGAGCTTAAATATAAAAAAGTTTTACCAAATTAAGTTCACCAGAAAACAGCACCTTTGCAATCCGGATACTGCATTGGATCCGATATCATCCAAGAAGTGAGAGAAATAAAAGACCTGGGGTGCTATTCGATAGTAATCTTACATTTGTGCCTCATGTGGAAAACACAATCAAACGAGCGTCAAAAATGTTGGGATTCTTACTCCGAAATGTGAGAGCTTTTCGATCGCATAATACAAAAATGACACTTTACAACTACCTCTTTCGCACTATACTGGAGTATTGTAGTACAGTCTGGCGACTACATTATGTTTGTCACAACCTAAGATAAGAGCGAGTGCAGAAGCGTTTTCTATGGCAAGTGCTTACACCGTGGGAATAGCTCGCAAGGTTAAGTCGTACGACAAAAGGCTCATGCATTTCAAGATAACTTCGCTACAAAAGCGTGGTATTGTAATCGATGGCGTATTTATATTTAAGCTATTGCGAAATAAAATCGATTGCCCTGAACTCTTGAATAAAATTAAATTTCGAGCTCACGCTAGATATCCGCGTGCACCCATGACCCCGCTGCTGTATCTACCACTTCGTAGAACCGTACTTGGTGCTAACTGTCACATCTATTTTTTCATGCATATTAGATATTTGTAATAGTTAAGTTCTGAGTATATAATGACAATCCGTATAGTTTGATGGCCACGACACAGGCTGTGTCTAGTGTGGCTGTCACAGTAAATATTAATATAATGTGTAACTTAACTGAAATGAACATTATTATTATTATTTCACTGACGTGATAAAACGCAGTTCACTAATCTACTTTTCTTATCATGAACTTTAACCTATTTCAACACTAGGTATATCTGGTAGCGTGTCGAATTAAGCTGAACCGAAATTATGTTTATATTATAATCGTCTGCATAGTTCACCGCGTGACTGCGGCTGGGATGTTGCTGGAGCGACATTGTGCGTCATTGTAGCTTTGTTTACCATCCTCGTATCATCTATAAACCATGCGCTTACGACTAATTAAGATATTCGTTTTATCATGATTTCTAGATGGGACGAGCGTCGAGCACGCAATATTTAATATGACAATGTGTGCGACATACTGCACGCAACGAGATAAAATTAGTAAAAGCTTAGGATAACAACTATTGCTATGTAAAGAAGAACACACACGAATACGACTGTCAGTACACTCAGTACTGCAGTGTCGGCGTGATTCGGTTCTCATCGCTCGTGTGCGATCGAGAAGTACCTACTTACCTACGCGCTGCTTACATACATAATAGAGCGTTGTTCTTGTCCTTTCGATGAGCTCAGCTCTAGAATCTTTATTCTATGTTCTGTCCTAACTATGAGAGCCCGATATCCTCCTAGCTCCCACAACAGGAGCAAGTGCTTCCGTAACGATGTGAGACTAGTAGTTAAAGGTAGACTACTGCACCTACTTATCGCTGTTACATTGCATCTGCCTCCGTGGCACAGTGGTAGTAAATGCGACTGCTGTGCATGAGGTCACGGGTTTAAATCCTGGACCGAGCCAACAAAAAATTATTGGGTTTTGATTTAAGTAATCTTATTAGCAGCCCGGAATTAGGAAGTTGGAAATGTTAGACATCCCCGTACCTCGGAAAGCACGTAAAGCCGTTAGTCCTGGGCCTGATCTCTCTCCAGTCGTGTCGGATTGCCGTCCCATCGGATTATGACAGTTAGGCAACAGAGTGCACTTGTGTTTGATGCAGATGGCCAGTCTCCGTTAAAATTGGTCGCCGTGACCGTGATTCGGTCTGGAGGACATTATTAGGTACTTTCCATCGCGGTACCGCAAAGCTATCAAGACAAAGCTGTTTCATACGTGCGCCATGCAACACCATATAGCCTTGTACATGCACCTTGCATGTATATTTGACGCATGTCATTCAAGCCACCCGTGCATAGCACATATATATACATCCGAGTCCAGCTAAAACAGCATTCAAGTACCTGCTCTAGTTAATGTACTCCTATAAACAGATCTTCGTTTTTGCAGGGAGCAGAGTCTGAGAAGTGTTCAAGCATGAAGCATGCGATGAAGAACAACGGTCCTGTGAGCGTTAACATCAGGTCGACCCTGGCTGACGGCCTGGCTGTGCCGACTGTAGGGTACAACGCGTTCGCCACCGTCGAAAACGTCATAGACAAACTGGTAACTGTAGCATCTATCTACTATACATGTTTAGCTTTCCAGAAGTATGGTTTTTAAAAATTGTTATACAAGTCACAAACTACAAACAAGGCTTTTTACTTATCCGATGAACGTTCATGAAGATTGTTATGAGAGTAAATAAACAAAAGCGATACGTCAGTATCGTAGCGAGTAGAAATCCGACGGCTCTGCCTACTATGCGAGCGAGGGCTTAATGAGCTACCTTAAAACTAGTATAACAGCGTCACAAGTGTAAACTGTAAGGTGTCGTAGCATAGTAGTTTATCTTCGCGCATAAACGAATCAAAATCCATTCAATTATGTTGGCGTAAAACTCAAACAAACAGGTCTGTACAAATCAAATTCTTTCAGATTTAGATACCCCATAATTAATTGATCTAGGTAAGTTATATTAGAATAACCATTATCTAGATAGCTACTTTACAGTTTTGTTACAGTGTAGATATTTATATAATATGTAACGGGTATTAACGCGATCATGCATAATGTTTACCTTTTATAGGCTTGACGTTTCGACCAGGTTACACCGGCCGTGGTCACAAGCAAGCTGACTGGTGCTGCGATGTCATATCTCCGTTTTGAGGCAGAAGAATTTTGATTCACCCTCACTTTTGGCATATTTTTGTTTGTCCATGTACCGTCACAAAAAGTGTAGTTTGTTACGTACCGTTACATATTATATATATATCATGCAACGCGAAAGTTTAAAAGTTATTAGTGTAGATATTAATTGTATCGTAAGCGTAAACAGCGCAGGTCACACTTTTGTAGCTAAAGCTTTTGTAGGTGGAGTGTGGTCATTTTGACGAGCAAAATAAAGAAAAATAAAAAAAAAAGTATCCAAAGATAATGTACCCGTGATAATTTTTGTTTATCTCATTACCTAAATATATATTACACACATTAAAACGCACGTAGTTACACACGTGATAATATAACAAGCTTGCTAATTAATTTTACACAAGCAAATAAACGTTCATAGATATTGTAAAAGTCAACTGTGGGTGCAACAAAAAAAAACAAAAACTATAAATAAGTTTGATGATTATTAAATAGGTACTTAACTATAATTTGATAAGCTACGCATACCTATTTTTTAAAACAAATTCGTCACTTCTGATAGTGATATATAACTATTGTGTAATATCAGAATTGGTTTGAGGTATAAACCGCAAACCAACAACAAACCTTTTTTCTGTGTTATAATATTTGTATAACGTGTACCTATGTTTTGAAAAATAAATAAATACTTTACTTTACTTTACTAATAAATACGTTACTTATTTTTTCATAATGAGTATTTGTGCGTATCAAATATATGTATAACTATTAAATGTATTTCTTGTGCCTTGAAAGATGAACTTTTTTTTATATTTTTTTTTATTGCCATTCGTGGCAGACGAGCAAGTGGCCCACCTGATGGAAAGTGGTAACCGCTGCTCATGGACTTCAGCAATGTCAGGACACAGCAAAGCCGCTGCCTACCGTGAAAGAAGAACTCTCTTTAAACCTCGTTTGAAGAAGGACATATCATAGCGCTCGGGAAACACCGAAGCTGGCAGTTTATTCCAGAGCTTGCACGTACGTGGGAGAAATGATCGCTGAAAGCGTACCGTCTTAGAATTGAACGCTTCCAGGTGATATGGATGAACCCTGCTTCGTTGTTGAATGGTACGGTGATAGAAAGGGGCCGCTGGTACCAAATCAAACAGTTCTTCAGAGCACTCCCCGTGAAAGAGTCGGTAGAACACGGTAGAACAACTGATGGATCATTTTATTTGCTTATCAGAATAATTATGTAAAGGTGATTGAACTTTAGTGTGTTGATACCCAGATAAGTACCTATTCTTCATCAAATTTTGTTGTTGATACCTAACCTACCTAGCAGATCTTTTATGAAACAATTATTTGAAATATTAGTTCAAATAATTGTTTCATAAAACATTTGCTAAAGTTTTAATCTATTTGTAGGTATATACCTAAGTATATTGTCTGTTTGTCTTTGTTTATCACATGTAGATAGCTTAGTTCTTTAATGAGTTTATTATTGAAAAGTCGATTGAGATCATTGATATATATATATAATTTTAATTGAGATTATCAGAAATAGGTAAGTTCCTTGTCCTACCGCTACGCTGGCAATTAGCATAATTATTGTGGTAAGTATGGTTATAATAACTGCTTACTATACATATTGGTAAAAGGGGAGTCTGTCAATAAATTATTTATATCAATTGACATTAAGCTCCTCACGTTTACAATAAAATTAATTATTTTGTTAATCACTTTATTTCTATTCGAAGCTTATTAAAGATTATTTTTTACTTTTTAGTTTAGTTTTCTATTAAAACAAACTTTTTATTTATGTTGATCAATTTTTTTTGACTTTTTATTTATGAAGACGAAGTAACTAAAGATACTCTTCGAACATTTGGATTAGCCCTCAATTTTAACGAATCTGCCACATTATTAACAAAGGCACAAGTAGATCAACAATTTCAGTGGTAAATATATAATGCGTTACAATTACAACAGATTATATCCCGAGGTCACCATGATATCATCTGTTGGCCAGGATACTAGGACAAACTTATGAAATTATTGTACTGTCATCCTTGACAACATACAAAGTTTAAAGTTATTGCGATGTTTTTAAATGGGTGAAAATCATATTTAAAGATTCCAGAAGATATGTAAAACTATGCGCAGTACTACACTCCCGTCATAAGAAAAAAAGACGTATCTGAAATATATTTTTTAATTAATTTTCTACTGATTCCATATAGGAAAAAGTTTTAATAACGAAAAAATGTATCCGTCTTCTTGCCTAATGACGGCAGTACACTTGACGCATACACAGTCTTACGCATATGTGCTTGAAGTTATAGATAGGGAAGTATTACATCCAGATTCCGCCAATTATAGTTTTAGTTCTAACGTAATACCAGACGAGCCTTTTGACTTCCAGGAGAGTTTTCTTTTCAGTAAAGCCCGACAACACTGCCCAACCCGGTTATCATAGATCACAGTATTCGCATTCACTATTCTGTCGCCATCGAGGTAAATATAAAACTACTAGCGCTTGCCCACGGCTTCGCTCGCGTAAAAGTAGTTTTAAAATAAAATAGAGCCTATGATACTCGGTAATAATATAGCTTTCTAATGGTGGAAGAATTTTAAAAATCGGTCATTCAGTTTTTGATTTAAATCCTTACAAACAAAGAAATCAAAATCTCATAGTATTACTATAGACAATGGAAATAATATAATGCGTTTGTTTTCCAGATATCTGTCAACGAGGATTGGATCGCTCGCGCTATCCTGCACTTGATCGAGCAGGAGAAGTATGTAGTGGAGGGGGGTGGGGCAGTAGGTGTGGCCGCCATTATGGCCGGCCTTGTGCCCGAATTAGTCGGCAAGAAGTAAGTACCTAACGTACTGTAATCATTATGGCCAGTTTCACAAAGAACTAACAAGTAAAAGTTATCCGAAGGATAAATCGCATGCTGTCTCACTGTTCGCATACACGTTGACAGGGGAACAGAAAAGGACATAGGGCATCTTCCATCTAAGAAAAAGCACTGTTTCTAACATAACCTTTGTTTTTACGTGGGGAAATGCGTCTGATGCATACCCCCTCGCCACAACATTAACATTACACGAGATTACATCAGCGACCCACCCAGCAGACTACGACTCCTGGGCGATGCCCCGGCACTACAGAGGGCGTCGGACCGACTCAATAGCTGGCGGGCGGGAGATCCCCGTTCTTCCGCCCGCGGCCTTCATTATGGCTCCCTCCTAGCGACCGTGTGCAGGTATTTGCCATAGCAACCGTACCCTGACAACACCTGCACTAGCCTGCACTGAGCGGTCAGGGAGTCCCTCCACACCGGTGCGCCGTAAAGTGCTATCGACCGAGTAACCCTCGTGTAGAGTTGCCGACAACCAGCACTAGGCCTGTTCAAATTTGGCAATAGCCGCCCAAGGGCGGACGCAGTGCTGAGAAGCTTCTGGGCGAGCTGTCTGAAATGCTCATCGAAGTGCCACCTTCCATCCAGCACCAAGCCCAGATATTTCATATAGGCCTGGACAGCAACGCGCGTCGAGCCCACCATTATCGAGGCGCCAGGGCCTTTGTCTTGCTAAAAGCCACCCGTAAACCCTGCGTCTCGATACGCGCGACTACCTGGGAAACCCCACGGTGGCCAAACGGGCCGCCTCCTCGAAGGTACCCCCACGGGCTGTGACGAGGGTGTCGTCAGCGTAACTGATGACACTAAGCCCGAGGGATAGGACAGCACGTAGGGCCCAGTCGTACCCCATGTCCCATAGGAGCGTATCAAGAACCGATCCCTGCGGGACACCGCACGACATGGGCCGCCGCCAAACTTCGCCTCGAACCTCGAGGAGGACACCCCTGCTTCTTAGATAGTCTGCCACCAGCCGCTCCAGGTAAAAAGGTACTCCGTGATATCGGAGCGCCCCCTAGACACAGTTGTATGGCAGACTGTTAAACGCGATGTCTAAAGACACCGCCAACAGAACACCGCCGCCAGCGACCGCCTCCTCGGTCGCGTCCCTCAGGCGTATAATGGCCCCGATCGTCGAACGTCTTTCCCGGAATCCGAACTGAACGTCCGAAAGGTCGGGACCGACCGTACTCAGGTGCCGGACGATGCGGGTGGCGAGAATTTTCCCTAACATCTTCCCCGTCTCGTCCAGCAGCACTATAGGCCTGTACGCCGCGGCCGACTCTGGAGGCCGTCCCGGCTTGGCCAGCAGTACCAACTTTCAGCACTCAGGGAATCGTCCCGACACCAGGCTCGGGTCAAAAAGTTCCCTGAGGCGGACATCCAGGTGATCAAGGGCCAGCGCAGGAGCTCGCGCCAACACACCGTCAGGTCCAGGGGCGGTCGTCTTGGAGCGGATCCGCAAGACAGCCGCCCTCATTTCCGCATCTGTAACCGGGGGAGCACTAAGATCCGCCTTCTGATGTTGGCCGATGTGATCTGCCCGGTCAGAAAATCGCTCCTCGACCACCTTAGAGAGGAAATTGGGCTGGAGGGTCTCCGTAAGGGAAGGGGGAGTGCCGGGCACGGAGCTTGTTCAGCGCCGCGCGATATGAGCGCCCCCAGGAGTCATGGTCTAGATACGCTTGTGCAGCTTGGCCACGGCGACGGCATTGCGCCCATACAGCTCCGATACCACCAGGGCCGGGACGGATTTCGCGGTTACCGGACGGTGCTGGACGACAGCGTGCGTGCTGGCCAGTGACACCCCCTGGGAGCTACAAGCGGAGGTCCTCGCCGAAGTTTACTACTTCGTGGTGGCGAGGAGGTCCCGTGGGGAGCCCTCGGGGTGGGAGGAGGTCGCACGCATGCGGTGACAGGCGCGGGCCGCCCTGTTGAGGCGGTGGACGGAGGACCTGGCTCTACCGGTCCCGGGCCAGTGGACGGTGGAAGCCATTCGCCCGGTCCTCCGGGGCTGGATAGGGCGGCGATTCGGGTCGTTGCCCTTCCGTCTGGTGCAGGTGCTTTCCGGGCACGGATGCTTCAGAAAGTATTTGCACCAGATCGCAAGACGGGAGGCGATCCCTGCCTGCCACGAGTGTGGGGCGCCGGAAGACACGGCGCTCCACACGCTGGAGGCGTGTGCCGCATGGGGGCCGCAGCGGCACACGCTTTCGGCCATAATAGGCGGGGATCTCTCCCTGCCGGGCGTGATCATCGCCATGCTCGGCGGTGAGAGGTCGTGGCAGGCGGTGGTCTACTTCTGCGAGGCTGTCATGGCGCAGAAGGAGACCGCGGAGAGGTCAGGGAGAACAATCCCCTCGCTGACCCTCTCCGGCGCAGACGGACGGGAGCGAGGAGGAGGCGATTTGCTCGCCTTCTTGCTTGTGTATAGTGGGATCACTGGTACAGAGTCGGGGGACTATGTACCGGCTTGCACGGCCCCACACGTCTGGGGGGTGGCTTTGGTGAGCAAGGCCACCCCTCCACAGGTGCTCAGGCCCGGTTACCATCAGCCGTGCCAACCGCCGGGGCGGGATGGTGATTGCTAACGCGACCCCATCCCGCCCCACCCCCTCGGCAGTGGGACTGCTCACCTCAGGTTTTTAGTGTGTATACCGACCCCCTTCAGGGGCGGAAAGTCTCACATAACACACTCCCCCGGCGGGGGAGGGGGTATCCATAAAGGAATTTGCCTGGGTCAAAAAAAAAAAAAAGGGCCGGGACGGATGGTGCCGATCCGTATGGCGTCAGAGATGTCGTCTGCGGACACCGAGTCATCGAGGCCGGTGATGCGCATCTTTGCACACTTCTCCGGCCTCGTAATCTTTACACCATCCGTATCAGGAAACAGACTCCTGAGCTTAGCGGCAATGTTTTCTGCCGCTTCGCCTCCGTCAGCTCCGGGGAACTCCAGGATGCGGCCTCCTGTATGAACGAGGCGGACCCTAGCTCCGGGGTACGTAACGTCCCCGGTGTTCTGCCTCGCCGTAGAGAGCACGGCCTGATATGTCAGGCCGCGCTCAGCCGCTTCCGGTAACACCGTGATAACCACGGCAGCTGACTTTGGCGCTCGGAGTCTGTTTCTCCTCCGCCTCTTTTTCTTGGCCCACCTTGGTTCACAAGGCCAGGTCTTACTGTGGCTGCGGCAGCCACAGCTGTAGCCGCAGCAGCAGTCGCAGCGACCTTCTTGGCCTTCTTGCGGTGAGCCTTGCCCGTATTCCCCACCGTCTGCCAACCCTCACCCTCAGGGATGGCAGGCGCGGAGGTTGACTGCGCAGGAGGCGCGGGACTAGTGGGGCCTGGCCGCTAGCTCTGGAGCGGGGAAGCCCTGGGTGCTGAAAGGGGCAGGAAGTTGTTGGCAGACTTCTTCTCGCCACCCTTCTCAGATTTCTTACCGCCTACTGGGGGCGTGGGACGAGACCACAGTAGCGGCGTCGGCGGCACTGTTGACACCAGCGGTGACCTTTTGGTCGCAGAAACGGTCGCAGCAGTAGCCACAGGAGGCGCGGCTTGCAGCCGCGACCGGTAACTAGGCGCCGGCAGCAGGCGATCGCGAAGACCCTCTATGCGGGCGTCTACATGTTTGAAGAAGGACGCCTGCATGTCCATCTCCTTTCCGGATAGCTGAGGCGCCTCTTTAGGCGCCCGCCCTTGGGTCTCGGCCCTGAGCCGTACCATCTCTCGGCGCAGCTGCGGCACTTCCGCCTCCAGCCGCGCGAATTTGTCAGTCTGGTAATCGATCGACGCCTTGGTTGCGGCCGCCGCCTCTTTGAGGTGCTTTTGAAAGGTCCCTTTGAGGTTCCGAGACATCGACGCCATCTTCGTCACAATCTCGGAACCGTCAAGGGCCCTTTGCACCACCTGTGCCGCCGACTTTGGGGTGGGGCTGCTCCCCTGCGGACGGATTTTTCGCGCGAGCAGCGCCACCTCCTCCTCCGTGCATACTTCTACCGCCGCGCGCTTAGCTACGGCCACCTCGGCCGCCATCGCCGGGCCGTAAGACCCCGGTGTGCAGGGCCGGTCCCTGCCCTTTCGGGATCCTTTGGGATCGGCGCTGCGCTCGACTCTCCGTCGGAACCTGAGTGGGTCCGACGGGTGCGGCGCTTGCGCTTCTGCGCTTAATAACCTTGTCCGGGGCTAGCCCCAAGTGACTCTCATCGCGGAGTCGGTGTCTGAGTCCGCGGAATACTCGGTGCCGTATATTTCGCGCGGCACGGCGCTGACATGTTGGGTGCCCCCTCCCCTCCCCCCAGAATACGAGGAACAGACGAGATTCTCCATGCGCTGTTCGCCCGGTATCCCCCTGGGGTAGTATTTCACTAGTATCCGACATCATAAGTTTGGGTTTAAGTGGCCCTAATGACTGTGTTCCCCCAGCCAGCCACTCGCCGGGCCACAAAGCTTGAGCTTTGGGTTATTTTTATATAAGTTTTCTTCCTCGCGGCCCCAAGGCTCCCGGTCCTGTCAGTTCAGGATTACGGCCGGATGGGGGTCCATGATGGACCGATCCATCCGCTCCAAGACCGCCCAAATGGGCAGGAAACCTAAGCTTCCCACCCGGCCTAACGGCCCTCACTAGTGATTTTTTAGAGAAGTTGTCTTTTTCTATCCCCTCGTGTAGGCCGGATGGGGGTCCATGCTGGACCGATCCACCTGCCCCAAGACTGCCTGACTGGACAGGATGCCTACGCACCCCGTAACGTCGGTTACGACCCCCCTGGTGATTTTTTAAAGAGGTTTTCTTCCTCTATCCCCCCCGTCTCAACGTGTCCTCTGCTAATCAGAGGAACATGTGGCGAGACCTCCAAACGCGGTCTTCACGGGCCGATAACCCCGAGACAAAATGCCTTTGGTTCCCTATGCGTGCCAGAGTATTAGCCACGAGTAATAATGCCCCTGAAAGGACATTATTACCCGAGTTGCCCGGGGTGTACCGGCCCAACGTCTGCTATTCCATTCCACGAGAAGTGCAGATGGGACCAGCAGCCGTCAGGCACACTAGGAGGTTCTCTGGCTCCACACCCTTGTTTCTAACATAATCTTATCTAACCTACATTTACGCGAGTAAAATCTAGTATACATATAATACCCAACGGGTATTAACGCGATCATACGTTATTGATGCTTGACGTTTCAACCAGGTTACACTGGCCGTGACGACAAGCTGACTGCAAAGCGAAAGTTTCGAAGTTATTATATATATATATCTTCTTAATATATAAAAATCTCGTGTCACGATATATGTTCGGGATAAACTCTGAAACTACTGAACCGATTTTGATCAAACTTCGTAACTATCTGTAATTCGGTCCAACTTAATAGATAGGATAGTTTTTTTTAATTGTTTTTTTTTTCGTTTGTACAGGACAACGTCTGTCGGGACAGCTATTTATCATATATACTATTTTCTAATTATACTCTTGCACGAAGAATAATTGTTGTTATAAGAAAAGTATTTCACTTAAAAAGCAAATACGTACCTACTAATTTAGACGGATGGATAACTCTCATAGCACAGAAATTTCCTCACATGGGAGTCATAGATCATAGTGCAACACTGTTGTATCACATTTTTAGTAACCCTTATAATAAAGATTATTATTATTATTGTAAGAATGGTGTATTTGCAGAGTGGTGTGCATTCTGTCCGGTGGTAACATCGACACCACGATCCTGGGGCGGTGCCTGGAGCGAGGGCTGGCCGCAGAGCAGCGTCTTGTCAAGTTCAAGGTGACGGTGTCAGACCGACCTGGCGGCATCGCGGAGCTTTGCAAGCTTATCTCATCCACCGGCGTCTCCATTAAGGATATTATTCAGGAGCGCGCCTGGGTACACGGCGATATTTTCAGCGTTCGGGTAAATTATTTATATACTACTACTGGTTCTAAAACATTTGTTATATTGCTAGCTAAGGTCCTAACCTATCTATATATACCTATTAAAATTAATCCGTTTCCCTTGGCCACGGTACTAGTATAGTATTATATTATCTGTGGTCACGGTATAACTTGAGAACGACTTTACCAATTTCATTCATCTTTTTTTAAGTTTTCTTATACTTTTAGAAGGTTCTTACGGAACGAAAAGTTAAGAAAATTGCGCAGAAAATTAAAAAAAAAAGAAAATCGACTTAAAAAAAAAAGAAACGGATCAGTACCTAGCAGGTATAATAATACTTTATCTATATATTACGTGAACATTGATATATAAAAACCCTAGCATACCCATACACAATCCCATACAAAACTTACACTTAAAACTGAAAAAAAAAATTATAAACAGAAAAAAAAATTGACGTTGATTCCTTGACGCAATAATCAGTAAGTATTATAATATAATTATAATAATAACATTATAACTTACCGAAAATATGAAACACCCTCCTTTTTTAGTGTCCTGGAAGTATGATTTTATAAGTTTTAAACGAGCTCTGCGACATGTTTACTTTCGGAGCGATCAAACGGTACTAAATTAAATGAGCACCCAAATGTTCAAGTGGGTGCTCATTTGGTGAGGACGTTTTATGACACTGATTGTGTATCTAGGTTTTTTATACATCAATGTACGTGAAGCAAAAACTTTGTACCCCTTTTTACGAAAATTGCGCAGACAGAGAAGTATGAAATTTGGCACAGTTAAAGTTTATATGGAGAAGGAGGGGCGAATCCTAATATTTTTATAAAATATGCATTAGAAATACATTAAGTTAATGAAAAAACACTACACGCACACAAGCATGCATTTGACAGATGCAGTCGAATCGCGTTCGTAGTATTTCGACATTGTACAATTCTTTGTACTTAATTTTTCGTTTAACGTCGTACAATTCTTTGTAACTATGGTTACCTATACCTTTTTTATATGTAATAGAGAAAAACAGAAAACAAAGTAGCAAGCTTAGGAATTTTGGTCGAATTTTCACCACTAGACGACCGCTAGTTTAAATTAATAGTTAAGAGATTTAGACAAAACTTGTCAATGTAATTGTGTAAATAAATCATCATAATTTGTAAATACTAAATACTACATAATTGTGAAGTAAAATAATATTGTTATAGGTATTTTTCGCATATTATATTAAATAGGTAGGAAGACAGTTCACAGAAGTAAAGTATTTCGTTTATTAAGATTTTGTAATAATTTAGTATTTACGTAGGTAATTTATTTTTAACGAAATTGGAAATCTGTAAAAGAGAATTCTTACACATTTCTATCCTTTGAAATAAATGTTTCATTAAGTTTATTTTTCGCTTTTTAGTGCTGACATTTTTTTGTAGTCAGTTTTACTTTTTCTAAAATTGTTTATTTTCAATTTTTAGTTAATTTATAGCATCATGGGTAGACCAACTAAAGGTGCCGCCCGCATGAGGGAAAAGAGAGACAAGGAATCGTTTGAAGCAAATAAAGAACGTTTATCCAAAAATTGCAAACGGAATGCCATAAATCTTGTTCCCAAGAATCACCGTTGACACGTCATGCTAGATTATCTCAGATGAGAAGTTACATGCTTTCTCAATTGTCACAGGAGTCGCAAAGTAATAAGACCCATGAGTTCTCAATTGTCATAAGAATCGCAAAGTGATAGGACCCGTCGACTCAATCGTATTCATGAGCGTTTGAGTGGCGAGTCATCTGAACAGCGCGAGCATCGTTTAAGTATTATACGAAACCTACTGGCTAACGAGACTCCTGAGCAGCGCGAATATCGTTTAAATGTCATACGAGACTGATTGATCAATGAGACTCCCAAACAGCGGGAACATCGTCTCAGTGTTATTCGAGAACGGTTGAATAATGAGAACAGCGCGAACATAGACTCGATCTAATAATTTGGCTGAATTTGCCGTTCACTACAAAACATTTTAGGACGATGATAATGGTGATGTTGAGCTAAGGGATCAAGTAAACGAGAGTACGAAATACAACCAATTGCGCGATATTACAAGAATGCGAATCAGAAATCAGGCGGCAGTTCTACGCACTCGCTACTACATTTTAAATAGTGACAGAGAAAGATTTTATTACAGTCTGATTGTATGTCACATTCCTTTTCGCAATGAAAGTGAACTCATTGAAGAGGGCCAGGGCGAACAGCTGAAGGTTGTTTCTTACGCCGACAATCAGATTAGGCCTCTTCCACATAATTTATCTGTAGAACAATTCGCCCATGCCGAATAAGTCATCCAACAAGCTCTAGTTCAGGCTGTAGCACTAAACATTGTGAATCAGGATAGAGACGTCAACGGTTCTACAGAACAAAATGTGAATATTTATGCCGAAGATCAAATCAATGTGTATAATCATATTATGTCTTAAGCAACTTTATTACACACTAGTTATCCACGCCGCGGCTACGCCCGCGTTTAATAAGGTTTTCCCGTGGTAAAAGTAGCCTATGTCCATCAGGGATAATGTAGGATTGTAATGGTGAAAGAATTTTCAAAATCGGTTAAGTCGATCTAGAGATTACCCCCTATAACCTCACAAACTCACAAACATACCTAAAAAATACGCGTCGAATTGACATCATCCTTCTTTTCTTAAAGACGGTTAAAATGATTAATACTATTAGTTTCTAGCACTCACACTGTTGTCTCCAGAAAAATCAATTATCGATATCGTCAAGTCTCTATACATTATTCTAGAACAAGAAATCACCTAACTCCTAACCGTGAAAGAGTTGTACTTTACTTCATCAGCTCAGCGTCATTAGATGATGATGACCATACGCAAATGTCTCAATAGCTTTAGAAAATATATGAAAAACATTGTTAACATTTGAGGGTTGCCCTCGATTTCCCTGGGATTCCATCATCAGATCCTGACTTGGTGCCAATGGAGCCACCCTTGGGATATATCCTTTCCAACAAAAAAATAATCATCAAAAACGGTTCATAAACGACGAAGTCATCCGCGAACACACATGAAAAAAATATATATTTGGTCGAATTGAAAAACCTTCTCTTTTGAAGTCGGTTAAAAATTGGATATTCTTAGAAAACTTAACGACTATTTTAACTTCTCTAATTTGACAGTTCGTCTGAGACAGGGCAACGTCTGCCGGGTCAGACAGTAGAATATGTAAGCTGCCTATAGACGTAAATGCGAGGTGTGCCACATGCGCATTGCCTATAAGAAGAGCCGTCGCACTGCCAGCGATATGGATACCACTAGTCTGTCTGCTAACAATACAGCGTCTCCTTATGGAATGGCGCACCTCAGTAATACGATACCAGTTTATTTCGTTGTGATCTTCTTTCTGTATGGAGATATTTTCCCAAGTGGGTTGCTCTAAGTCGGAACACATGCATACCTTTCTTGGCTAATAATTATGTTGCACTTTTTGAGTCTGGTCTGCAAGAACTTTGTAAATTACTTAACAATTATACAACGAAAAATTGATATTATGAGATGCATCCAAATAATAGGTACTTGTGATTAAAATGTTGTAATACACATAAAACGTTTCTTTTATACTAGATGTGCCCACGGTTTCACCTGCGTTTATCGTTACTGCGCCGCCCCCGTGGGTCGTAGCGTAATGTTATATAACCTATAGCCTTCCTCGATAAATAGGCTATCCAACACTAAAAGAATTTTCAAATCGAAACAGAAGTTTCTGAGATTAACGTGTTCAAACAAACAAACAAACAAACTCTTCAGCTTTATACATAATATTAGTATATTATTATATTACTTATAATATTTCTACTAGTTAACACTGTGTGCAGTAAATAATGATATACAAGTTAATTATTTTACTGCACAGATGGTGTAGTCTTAGTGATCGCTTCGCAATTGCCACTGCGGCGAGTGATGTGGGTTCGAATGTGTGTGATCCACAAATGGTTATGACTGAGTCTGGATGTTCTTTGTGTCCGTCCGTCCGACACAGGAATTATTAATAGTGCGGAAGATGTCTTTAAAAAAAAAATTACCTAATGCATGCATCTTGTTATAGGTAAAAGTAGTATGTGAGACCCGCGGCCCGGACCACTTGGAGGAGCTACGCGGCGTAATCGCGAGCGCGTACCGCGAGTGGGACTTCGCCGGCGAATACGACGCGTTCACTCGCAGGAACAGCGCAGACTCCCTCGACGACGTATCCCACTAGAACATAATTATTATGGCGTCAGATATCTCAAATGAAGAAATCCAATAGATCTTATATACCAACATTGTTAGAACCCCAATCTAAGAACTCTGTTTGAAGAATCAACCGGTCACGAGTAAACACTAACAGTTCTAACCTTAATTTTCTTTCTTTAATGAATTAGTAGGTATGTTATTACTATAACAATCATTAGGCAAATAGTAACTGTTAAAGAGAATAGCGATAAGAAGAAATCAATAAGATAAGATGACTTAAAAAATTTAAAGACGCTCATTCTATTTATTTTTTGTATTTGCATAATTTGTAATCATTGGACAACAGTATGATTATACAATCAGTGTCTATTATTTATTGAGCATTTGCCGCTAAAAGGATTAGAAAACAATGTTTTATAACGTATCGATTTTGAACTCTATTCGTTTATTGCACTCTATAATGTAGGTATACACAGGTCTTATAAATGTAGAAAGAAACAATTATGGGCCGCGTCACGTCGGGCACGGCAAATATCCT
Source organism: Catocala sponsa (assembly GCA_963564715.1). NCBI lineage: Eukaryota > Metazoa > Arthropoda > Insecta > Lepidoptera > Erebidae > Catocala > Catocala sponsa. The sequence continues at coordinate 7,697,473 of OY751345.1, read as the reverse complement.
AGTTATATGTATATACCTATATAAATATCCTAGTTATATGTATATATATAAATTATTATGGATGGGAGACATTGTTGTTGTTTCTATCTTGTTTATATATTTGATAAAATGTTTTGTTTTATATTTAACATAAATATGCGTTTATATTTAAAGGTCCTTTCGTAGAATGATCTTGAAGCAGCGGGAGAATATAATAAATTATTAACTTGCGCATATGCTTAAGCGTTTTCAATTGTAGGTCAATATTGTATTCTGAATTATTGTATAAGTTATTTTCTAGAACTGTGATAAGTGTTACATTATCTGATGAAGTACATTCATCGGCATATTTTTATTACTTTATAGTCTTTTGTCTTCTAATATTAACAATGTAGGTATGCTATGTACAAGACAATCACTACATAATGTTATAAACATTTTGGACGATATTATTTAACAAGTAGCAATATATGTACATTTGTAGTTTAGATTACAATTGTATATTCATAAATGTTTTGCTTAACCGATATTATAATTATATTTGAAATAAATAACAAGTGTTTTATAACTTTGACGTCTCTTTACCGTATTTGTAAGTTTATAGTTGCAAATGTTGCTATGTTTAGCTTGCGAGCTGCCTTGGTCTCTGCACTCTCTGCCAACATGAGCTCTGTTTGAAAGACAGAGTTTAAATATCTGTAGTCCAATAAGGCATTTCATATTTTCTACTGTAGTGTGTTACAAAATTGGATAAAAGGCAGCGGCGAGATTATCTGTCGGCGCCTTTTGGTCGACGTTTTCACTTCACGTAAATTCTACTTAGCTTTATGTTAAATTAGCTGACCCGCGCAACTTCGTCTGCTTAACATAAGAGAATTTTCCCCGTTTTTGCAATTTTTTGATTGCTACTCCGCTCCTATTGGTCGTAGCGTGATGTTATATAGCCTATAGCCGACTTCGATAAAAGGGCTATCCAACACTAAAAGAATTTTTCAATTCGGACTAGTAGTTCCTGAGATTAGCGCGTTCAACTAAAACAAACAAACTCTTCAGCTTTATAATATTAGTATAGTTATATAATAAACTAGATGTTCCCGCGGTTTCATCCGCGTTTATCGTTAATGCGCCGCCCCCGTGGGTCGTAGCGTGATGTTATATAGCCTATAGCCTTCCTCGATAAATGGGCTATCTAACACTGAAAGAATTTTTCAAATCGGACCAGTAGTTCCTGAGATTAGCGCGTTCAAGTAAACAAACAAACAAACAAACTCTTCAGCTTTATAATATTAGTATAGATACCAAATTAAAAAAATCAACTTGTTTTGCAAATATCAAACAAATTAAATTTTTATTGAAATTGTTTTTCGTATTCGGCTGTTTGGCGCCCCTTGCCATCTGGCGCCTAAAGCTACCGCTCTTCTTGCTCTACCCTAGGGCCAGTTTTTAAGGACGCAACCAGTTTGAGATAAAACTTATCTAGTTAATAGCATTGTAGCCATTGTGTCTTTGATGTAATTATCACTACTAAATACCACGATTCAACAAGGTGTTATATAATATGTTTTCGCAAGGTACGCGATCACGAATCACAGCAAGTTCCATGACCGACAAAAATCTCATAATCCCGAAATGTCCAGGCATGTATGTAAACTTGAATTAAAGTTCACGTCGCTTTTCAACATGGCTGCAAACATCTTGTACATAGAAATATGGTTACGCAAACAACGAACTGTCAGCGACATAGCTAGTTGAACATTGAGCAAATTTTGAACAGTATTGTATGAATGAAAAGTTACTTATTATTGTTATAAAGTAACAAATTATAATCAAAATAACTCCTCAAACTGTGTATGGTACAATCATTCAAAATCTTACCAATTTTTATGGACTTATGTCGCTGACTGTACAATCAAAGTCCATAAGCTTACGGGCTTTGTCATATTAAAAATTGCCTTAAAATATGATACTGAAACTTCTTTCGTCATCAGTGACAATAAAAAGTAAATCTTTTTAAAAAACAAAGCAAAAATAAGATTGTCAAGTGTGATTATGTTAAGTTCTAAAGAGTAGCAGTCCGATTTCGTTTGGATTCTTAAACAAAAACATAAAAATGATAAATTTCTCGTGAAAGCCAACCCTGCAAACAAACCAGAAATAAATAAAATCACCAGACTGTAAGACTTGTTAGAAATGACTTCGAATACTGACGTAAGTACATCATGTAAACTCACACTCTTCAGAGTATAATCCAAGTATTTTTATCTTATTTTTTTATTTTATTTATTCAGGACAACAAACAATTGTACACCATGCTATCTTATCTTATCTTGTGTGTGGGGGCCAGTCTGTACTGACCGGCGACACTTCGACCCAGTGGGATCTTTTGTGTCAGCCCCAAGATTCATCCCTTAGCTATCTCCTTATGAATGTACTGCATTAGCTGCAGTGTACAATTCAGAGGGAGAAGCCTAAAGTCTTCAGGGTTTGGATATGCCAATCCCATCAGACCCATCCTAAGTCCAGCCAACGCGTCGCATTCACACAGTAGGTGCGATATGGACTCGTCCTGTTCACCACAGGCTCTGCAGATCGAGTCGTGTGTCAATCTCAATCTGCACAGGAAGTCTTTGGTGCCAAAATGGCCAGTGAACGCTCCTGTGAGCAGGCGCATTTGGCTCTTGCTATACCCGCAGAACCTCCGGGTGAAGCCTGTGGCTCCATTTGCAATGAATTTCTTGGAGTGTTCCAGACCCCTAAGGGCCATCCACTCTAGCCTGTGTTTTTCATTGCCGTGAGCATTCAAAGCTGCCTTTACGGTGCTCTCAGAGAGTCCCACGAATGGCTCGGGGCCCACAAACAGTTGCTCCGAGCCCTTTCTGGCTAATTCATCAGCTTCCTCATTGCCCTGCTCTCCTGCATGCCCTGGAACCCACACCAGTCTGACTGTGTTCTTCCTGCCTAGTTTGTTAAGGAGCTTAACACAGTTCAGGACCAGTCTGGAGTCCACCCTACACGAGCCCAGAGCCTTGAGAGCAGCTTGACTGTCACTGAGAATATACACAGTCCTGTCAGTGACACCACTGTTGATATTCTCCTGAGCACAGGCAATTATAGCATAGGTTTCCGCTTGGAAGACCGTTGCGTATTTGCCCATGCTTTGGCTCACCTTACAGTCGTTGGCATAGATACCAGCGCCCGATCCTGTTTCCATTTTGGAACCATCAGTGAACCAGTTGAGACAACCCTTGTCAGGGGATTGTAAACCTTGTCTCCATTCGTCCCTCGTGGGGACCTTTATCTTAAAATTCTTTTTGAATATGTGCAATGGTTGCATTTTGTCACATCTCATGCTCATAATGTTTTTGAGATCCTTTGAGATCTCCAATTTTGTGTGTCGAGTTATATTGACGCTCCACAGCCCATGCACAGATAGCCTATGTAGCGCCTTTATCGCCTCTGACTCGACAACAATGTGTAGCGGCATTAGATCCAGCAGGACCTCTAACGCTGCCGTTGGCGTGGTCGGAAACGCCCCTGTTATAGCCATGCAGGCCAATCGCTGCACCTTCGACAGCGCGTTCCTGCATGTAGCTAGTTTGGTTCTTGGCCACCAGACAATGCTTCCATACGTGAGTATGGGTCTTATCATCATCATGTATAGCCACTTGATGACCTTGGGCTTTCACCCCCAGGTCTTCCCATAAGTAGATCGAATCATGCCAAAGACCCGCTGGGCCTTTACTATGACTTTGTCTACATGAGGTTTCCACGTTAGTTTGCTATCTAACGTCATGCCTAGATATTTCACCTCCGTGGACCATTGTAACTGCGTACCATACATGGAGAGAGTTCCCAACTCCGTGAGATCCCTCTTCCTAGTAAACGGCACGACAGTAGTTTTCCCTGGGTTGATCGATAAATGATTGCTGCTGCACCATTTTTCGACCATAATCAGGGCCTTCTGCATAAGACTAGATACCGTACTCGGAAACTTTCCATTTACGAGTATCACCAAGTCATCCGCATATGCGACCGTTAAGTACGGACCTTTGTTGAGTTGTTCTAGGAGTGAATTGACTACCAAGCACCATAAGAGTGGTGAGAGTACTCCACCCTGAGGGCAGCCCTTGGTTGTCGTAGCATACATTTCATCTCCTAACAACTCAGACCTTATGATTCTACCCCTGAGCATACAATCGATCCACCTGCAAATGGTTGGCTCTATGCCATGATTTGCCGTTGCCACACTAATGGCATCAAAGGTGGTCCGATCGAAGGCTCCTTCAATATCCAGGAATGCAGCAATGCATACTTCCCGGTTATCTAATGCATGTTCTGCCTTATTTACCACAAAATGTAGTGCCGTCTCAGTGGATTTTCCCGACTGGTAGGCACATTGTAGCCTGTGGAGGGGGAATTCCCATAACGCTCCCTCCCTGACATGTCTATCTACTAACTTCTCCAGGGCTTTCAGGAAGAACGACTCAAGACTGATAGGTCTGTATGCCTTGGCTTCTTCGTAGTCTGCTTTGTCCGGTTTCGGTATGTAGATGACTTTAACACGCCTCCATATCTTTGGAATATATTCAAATGCTATGCAGGCTCTGTATAATCTGCACAAATGCGGAACCAAGAGTGCAGCTCCCTGCTGTAGGATGATGGGATAAACCATGTCTGGACCAGGTGACTTGAATGGTTGAAAACCATTTAGAGCTCAGCCGACCTTCCCTTCATCCACTACCTTCCTAGCAGTGTCCCAATCTGCTTTGGTTGTCCGACAGCTTCGTTCAACCAGGCTGATCGGGTCCTCCTGCTCCTTTTCTATTATCTTACAGTCCGGAAAGTGTGTGTTTAGCATAATTGCTAGTGTCTCCTTACCAGACTCTGTTCGCCGCCCATTGCCATCCTTAATGGTTGTCAATGGGTGTGCTCTGACAGTCGATAAAGCTTTGGAGAGCCTCATTCCTTAAGGAATCGTACTGATGTTTTCACAGTGTGCTCTCCAAGCCTTCCGTTTGGTTTTCCGCACAGCTTTGTTATAGTTGGTCAAACAACGAGCGTAACCGCTGTAGTCCCTACTGGTCCTAGCATTGTTAAACGCTCGTCTGGCTTCTCTTGGGCCTAAGCTCCCTCTCAGGGCAGTTACTTGTCCAGGCTGTGTTCACAGTCTGGACCAATTTGTCTGCTGTAAACTCGATGTCTAATATAGAATTGAGCTTACCCTTAGAATCCTCCAAATCTACTCTGAGGTCACTCCTAAAGGAGTTCCAGTCCGTATTTCTGGGATTCCTTCTACGTACTGTAGGAGCCGGCACCAGCGTCCTGTACTTAAAGCATATGTAATTATGATCTGACAAGGTGATTTCATCAGACACATGCCACTCGACGATCTTAGTGCTAGCCCCGTTAGAGGCTAACGTGATGTCAATTACCTCTGCTCGCCTACAGTCAGCGAACGTTGGCCTGTTTCCCTTATTTAGTATTTGTAAAGAGGTACTTACCACATACTCCAGTAGTTTTTCCCCTCTTACATTCACATCCGTGCTCCCCCAGACTGTGTGGTGTGCGTTGGCATCGCACCCCAGGATCATGTCCAGGTTCTCCCGGCTGCCATATTCAACAAGGTCCTTTATCTGTCTCGATACAGTTTCCTTGTCCGTATAGTCGAAGTATGCAGAGGTCAGGATTACAGTATCCCGCCCTCCGCTCCCTCGCACATCGATCTTAACTGTCGTAAGATCCCTAGAACAAAAATTGTATAAGGGCATTGCATTTATGCCATTTCTGACATAAACGCATGTCCTTATATCATTAGTGGAACAGTTGTGAAAAATTTCACCTCCCGTCCCACCCAAACCTGTAACCATTCCCCCTTTAACATAGGGTTCCTGGATCAGAGCAATATCAAATTCCTTCATCCGTAGGTGGCGGGCCAGAACGGCCATCGCCCCAATGCAGTGATGAAGGTTTATTTGTACGCACCTTAGTCCCGCCATTCGGTCTGCCTATATGGTGGCGTCTATAATGGCAGTCACTACTGGCCGCCCACTTCGCTCCCTTCCTCCATCAGCGCCTCTGCAGCCTCCGGCGACGACAGATCTAAATAATCTATTTGTCCGATTATTTCGTCGGTCTTCGGAGACGCACATGGCGATGATGTGAAGAGAACCGTACCTGGTTCAATCACCACTGGGTTCACAGGCTCCTCCCCGTCCCCCACCTGTGGTGCCGTCGCATCAGGGGCCTCCTCTCCCACACCGGCAACTGCTGACACCTTCTGAACGTTCACATCCTCAAGGATTTTGAACGTGCTCTTGTCCATGCCAGCATGAAGACAGAAGCCGCCTGCCTTTATTGCCGCAGTCGACACACTGTCCACTAGGACGATGCGCCTGGTGTGCGTCTCCTCGACCTGCGTGCCCGGCACCTTCCACTCGCAGGTCCTCAGAGAGGGATTGAGGCGCTGCAGCATGTTCAGCACCCTGGAGGCATCTAGGCACCAGGTATTCCTGGTCTTCCAGGCCATCTTCACCGGTCTTGGAAGCTCCTTGGCGCTGATAACTCTCAGCTTCATGTTCCCAACGGTTTTGCCGTTGAGCCCGCGAAGCCACTCTGCAGCTCCTTCACCCTCACAAGTCACGTGCAGAGCTCCTCCAAGCATTGCACCGACACTAATGGCCGGCAGAGGATCCGGCGTGGCCTCTAGCTGGTCCCAAATGGCCACCCTTATGGGTTCCACCTGTTCTGCACCAAGCAGAACGTCAGGGAAGTTGTCGGCAACAATGGCCATTTTAACCCCCGTTAGCGCCTCCCTGTAGGAGTCGCCTTGGGTCTTGGCTCGCTTGCCTACGCCTACCTGAGCGACGGCATCATCGCTCGCTTCTCTGACCCTTTTTGAAGAGCCTGCATCGGTTTCCAGTGCCAACTGCCGTTGCAGCTCACGCCGCTTGCGCTTGGCACACCCGCTGCGCCTCTTCCTGTCCCGGGTATGGCCTGCAGAGTGTGCAGCCGAGTTTGGCTCCCCCTTAGGGTGTGCCTCGCCCGACTGCTCCTTGCTAGCCTCCCCGATCCTGGAGGGCTGACACCCACTCCCCGAGGGTGTCGCGCTGGGATCCCCCTTCGGGTATTCCTTGCGTGTCTGACCCCCTCTGTGGCTGCCACGCCCTCTACATTGGTAGCCCTTTCCAGGGTTACCCCCTCTCCATCCCTTAAAACTGCTCGTGTGAGCACCACTCCCCTGGCTCACGCTCGGACGGCCACTAGGGCCATCACGATCATGTAGCTTGGGTATGTAGGTGCTCGCACGTGCAGCTCCTACACTAACACTAACCTCTCCCCCTAAGGTTCCAGAGGTCCTATGTTGCTCGCCCTTATCGGTCAAGCCCTTGGTTGTTCTTGTGACAGAATCCATATTTGGTCTATCTAGTATTCACCTGCTGGCTCCCCACCCACCATGATGGAGCCCTCAACGTTGGGGGTGCCTTGTTCAGGCACCAGGGCTACCAGCTAGGTATAGCACCCCCAAGTGAGCTGCCCCCGAGACGTACAGCACTAGTCGCTCCACCCCAAACCACTGAGATGGGAAACGAGCACTGCCGGCTGGAGGCCTCTTCACCCAAGGACACTCGCCTGGCGGCCGCATGAGCGGACACCGCAGCCGATTGATTGCAGCTGGCTAGACTACAACCTCCCGTGTGAGAGGAAATCCAGACCAAAGGGGCGTGTTGCAGATCAGCAGCACCACTATCGCCACATCACCACTCAACCCCCAGGACTCCTTCATCCCTCCGTACGGGTCCCCCGCGCACGGCACAAACACGCGGGAGGTCATTACTATCCATCGTCTGTCGTTCGACGATGGACCCGCCGCCGAACATGACCTCTCCATCCCAGGCAGTGATCGTCTGGTGGTTTTAGTTACGTCTATTTCAGAGGGAACTAGACCAATAACAGAGGGCAACCACGTGAAGGATTTCCCACCAGACTTGTCTTAGGGATCTACACGACTATTGCGCTCTCCCCTAAGACCATTGCACCTTACTCGTCTTGAAGAGTCGAGTAAAGTAGGTTTGCATCTATACTACACAAGTGGCCAATCCAGTGAAGCTAGGAATCAGAAAAAGCAAGCTAGCCAATGCAACTTTCCCCTTTAATAGTTCTAAAAGTCTGCTGTCGCGGACTTTTTTTTAGAACTTTTAAAGGGGAACAACTCTGTCATACATGATTTTTGCGAAACTTTAACTGTTTACGCAGCGCACGCAGCGGAAGCTCTCAAAAGGAAAAAATACCCTCCGATTTTGAAACATTCTTCATTGGTGCTCCGCTCCTATTGATCTTAGCGTGATGATATATAACCTATAGCCTTTCTCGATAAATGGGCTATCTAACACTGAAAGAATTTTTCAAATCGGACCCGTAGTTCCTGAGATTAGCGCGTTCAAGTAAACAAACAAACAAACTCTTCAGCTTTATAATATTAGTATAGATTAGTAAGAATGTATAGACAACCCTGTCCGATCCATTAAGGGCTTATTTCTCTCTTAACAAACATGCTAAGAAAAATAATCTATATTATCGTAAAACGCTTACATAATAATGTTTAAGTACAGTATTGATAAGAATTTTTACCCTTAAATTACCGAAATTTCGCACAGACTGGCAACACTTCACTAAACCGCGGCTTCTTTGATGTATTTATTTTTCTATTAAAATTTGTCGGCTTTTCTGTCAAAGGTTAGCAGTCAAAGGAGCCGCCTCATTGCTCGCTGCGTTTGTACCTAGACAATCGCACCGCGTTAGGGATGTAACTCTTCTTCTCCCTAGCCTTTATTATTCCCAAGTTACTTGGGGTCGGCTTTTATAGTCTAACCGGATTTGATTGGATATCAATTTTTACACGGAGCGGCTGTCATCTGACCTACGCAACCCGAAGGCTAACGATACCCTAAGGCTAGAACAGTGTCAAGATATTAGAGGGCACTGACTTCCCAATAACGACTGCCATTGATGTTCATGGCAGCCGGGACCGACGGCTTAACGTGGTCTCCGAGGCACGGAGTAGGCGATAATTGTCAATCAATACGCACATAATTTCGAAAAGTCATATAACTTCCGAAAGTCAGAGGTACGCGACGTGGCCGCGCGTGGGTTCGAACCCGAGACCCTCTGCATTGCAGTCTATTGGTCTCCCTACTGAGCTATCGCCGCTTGTTCGCTTTAGGGATGTAACTATCGATCAAATAAAAATATCGAAGTAAAAAATTTTAAGGATGCAAGTTAATTTATTTGTAAAATACAAGAAAGACTCTTGTGTGCAAAATTTAACTTTATGTAATTATACGTTTTCTTTAAATTAAATAAATCAAAATAATACATAAATAGACTCACGGCAGTATCTCTGAAGAGTTGGGTATAGGTGTACCTATTATTACACCACGTTTTACCAGCTAAGTTTTTACATGCGTTTACCGTACATATTTTACGACGCCGTAACCATGTTGTTGTTGAGAAATACGTAACAAACAAACTCAACTGACATTTTGCACGACCCCTTTAATCCAACCTGAGACATCTATCGTACTCGCCAATTTATTCAATTTTTTTATCACTAACAGGCGAGTGTCGCGTCACTACCAAAGGCACGTGCCGGCACCTGTTTTGATTCGTTTGAAAGCACGCCGACAATCATTGCGAATTCGGCTGTTGATAATAAAAAATAAAGTTAAAATTGGCATGGATGAAGCCGTCATTTCTCAAAAGGCCTGTGTACGTATGCGTGCCGCACTTTAAGTTGTGCCGCACTTTAAGTTCTACCGTTACGCTACACCGTGATTTTGCGAAGTAGGCCTTAACGCGATGGCTTAAGTATTATATTTGAGTAAACATGTAAATATGAAGTAAATCGGCTTTTCTTTTGATTCAAATGATATAAAAAGTAAGATTTCATTTGTTATTAGCTGCCACAATATTGCAATTTTTACCAGAGTAGCTCATCAAAAACTACCTAGCTAGCGAAATTTTAAGTCTGAATATAACATTACAGCGAGCGAGTGATAGTGATTAGATACATAATTCATTTTTTATTTTTCATTTCTTCAAAAATTAAAACAGTGGAAGGATTTGGACTTAAAAAAAGCACATTGTTCTAATTTAGAAAATAAACTGTGCCATGCTGGCTCTTCAGATGTGGAGAAGTTACAGCTCTTCAATGAAATCGGATTATTACCGATGTTCATTGACGATTCCATTACGCCGTTGGATATTTTAAATTATTTGTTTGCGAATAAATTAATTTCAGTGTTCCCAAATCTATCCACAGCATTTACGATTTACCCTCACATTGCGAGTCACAGTAACATACAGGGAAAGATCATTTTCTTAACTAAAAATAATTAAAACTATCTTAAATCGACATTGTCGCAAAGTCGATTGACAAATTTATCGTAGTATTGGACATGAAATCAAAATTGAAGTCAGTGACATAATTAAGGATTTTGCTAATACAAAAGCACGAAAAGTAACTTTTTGTAATAAAAATATATAATGTTGATTAGGTACGTCCTGTAATATTTAGTTTCTAAATTACTTTTTTTTAAATAACCACAAGATCGTGTTTTGTTATTTTTGTCACCCCTTCCATCCCAAAAAAACTTTACCCGTGTACATTGACCTAGCATCAAGCTTCCCGAATCTGTCAAATGTATCCCAATTGATATTGAACTCTGTATGTTTGACATGAGGTCGAAATTAGAATTAAGCAATTTGATAGATGTGGGTAGCTTGATACGAAGCTCTGTGTACCTATTGTTTCCCAACATCATTTAAAATTGTACCATTTGCACCCGGATCTCCGATCCCTGTTGTAAATATAAGGTGTTTGGTAAACACGTTCCCATGTTAACATGTCTATATAAATGTTAACATTTGTACCTATACCATTTTGATCGCGCGCTTACTAGAGGGCGCTAGGGTAATGATTGTACACGGGCGCTACATGGGCTAGAGACGCCTCTGCTTTTAAGCATGACATGCCTGTAGTCGGAGGCTCTGCTCTTCGGTATCTTTACTTTATATTATTAAATAAAACAAAAGACTTATGCATTTCAAGTTGATTAAATTGAATTTACTAACCTATTTTTATATACCTACATTCTCAGCAAATAAAGATCTATTCTATTCTATTCTATTCTATAAATATAAATTCAGTTAAGTACCTTACAAAAATAAAACAGTTTCCTTAAAACTAAAACAATAATCATACATAATTTGTGTGAAAGAGTGTGTGTATGTTTGTGTGTGTGTGTGTGTGTGTGCGTGTGCGTGTGCGTGTGTGTGTGTACGTGTGTGTGTGTGCGCGCGTGCGTGTGTGTGTGTGTGTGTGTTTGTGTGCGCGTGTGTGCTTGTGCATGGGTGTCTGCGCAGTCGTGGCTGTATTAGTGTTGCAGCATTGCCTCCGTGTCCTCATACGTGAGTGGTTTATCCAATTATAAATATTTTTTTTGTATTCGTGATATTGCTTAGAATAAATATTTAGCTCTTTATTAATTTTATTATACAGTTGAGCAGAGCGTTTATCAAATTGTATACTAACAAAAGAAGTTGTTTTTTTCGGTGCTTAAGCTACTGTGTATTTTAAGGCCCTACCTTATGACACTCCCTTAGTCGCAAAAAGGAGATTTATGTAGTTTTAAGATAACCTGGGTTATGTACAGCTTAATTATATGCAATCTTCTTTAATAGAATGGAGTGATCCACTTTATCGAATGCCTTGCAAAAATATGATCAAAGAACAACATTGCTTGGTAGTTACTTACCTATTAAGGCGCCCTGAAACAACTCGAAAACTTAGCCTCACCTATGTGATAATAAAACAGTTAGGTACTAACATGGCACTTCACGTCGCGTACATAAACACATCACACTTGAGCACCTGTTCGCGAAAGTGACTTCACTCCATATTATGAAATAGTGTTCTGAACAAATCCGAATGAAGCATTTAGACGCGTTAAATTTAGGATAGTGATGACTGGTGATGACTGCTATCCTAGATCTATAACTTATAGTAGTTGTCAAAATACCAAGTAGATATTGGACAATGTCTTTTTCAGACTGTAGTATTTGTGGATTGTAGAGGAATCTACATACTGTTGTGTTGTGGTTGTTTTAAGAAGCACTAATCTGTAAGTCAATTGTCTAACATAACCATTTTGGGGAACTGCCTAGCCACCCAAAATGGTAACTGAATAAATTGCCGAAAGTAAACTATGACCGAATATCAAAGTGAGCTTGTGATCGACTGTCGTCTAGGTCGGTCATCGAAATTGCAAATATCGCCAGGATTCTCGCAGCGCCTCTGTATGAACGACTCCTTAAACTATCCCTTAGAGACGAATAATTATAATTTACTAGATAGTGCCCCTTAGCAAAATTATAAAGAACTGACGAGTCTTCTCCACAGTGCTGAGAAATGGCACTGCCTGTAGCAATAGTAACGTCTATGTGACCATTTTAGGACGTAGAATATGATGAACAATGTGATCCAGACAATCCACGCAAGATCAAATATGATGATATTCTTGCTGCATCAAAACGAATTGTTGGACAAGTCGTACGGACGCCATGCACGGTAACTACCACTATACTTTCTTGTTTTTATTCGATTTTTACTTCTTCTTCTCCCTAGCCTTTATTATTCCCAAGTCACTTGGGGTCGGCTTTCTAGTCTAACCGGATTTGACTGGATATCAGTTTTTACACGAAGCGGCTGCCACCTGACCTCCGCAACCCAAAGGCTGACGATACCCTAAGGCTAGACCAGTGTCAGGATATTAGAGGGCACTGACTTCCCAATAACGACTGCCATAAATGTTCATGGCAGCCGGGATCGATGGCTTTACGTGCTCTCCGAGGTATGGAGCAGGCGATAATTGTCAATTAATACGCACATAATTTCGAAAAGTCATATAACTTCCGAAAGTCAGAGATGCGTGACGTGGGGGTTTGAACCCGAGACCCCCTCTGCATTGCAGTCTGTTAGTCTCTCCACTAAGTTTTCGCTGCTTTTTACTAAAGCTATTCTTTTTTTCTATTCGATTTTTACTAAACCTGCAAAATGCTTAGTATCTACAAAACAACTGCGGTAATTTTTTCTGACATACATATACGTACATCATTTAGTGCAAATGATAGTCAATAATTGACTTGAGCAATTATGAATGTTATACCTAGTGCTCTCAGCTTTATCATACTAGAGATAAGTTGAGATTTGCGAACGTGTCTCCAATGAGAGAACCGTTCAACGTGCTGGAAGAGAGTTCGCCAGGTAAACAGATGCGACAGACGCATCCTTACTTTTTTAATTTTATTTGCGGGATTGAACCGCGATTCGCAGCAGTTTATAAAAAATCTTAAATTTGGATTGAATGCTGTTGTCTGTTGTGTATATAATATTAATAATAAATAATAATATCAGCCCTGTATTAAACTGTACCACTGCTGGGCACGGGCCTTTTCTAAGTGTGTGAAGTGTTAGCCCAAAGTCCACCACGCTATCCCAGAGCGGGTTGGTAAACTTCACATATTTTCAAGAACATTATGGAGAACTCTCATACTTGCAGGTTTCCTCACGATGTTTTCAAAGTCAGAGATGCGCGACTTGGGTTCTAACTCGAGATGTTTGCGTGGCAGTCCAGAGGTCGTCGCCCACTAGACTATGGCTGCTTAAAATAAATATAATATTTATTTATTTTAAGCAGCCATAGTCTAGTGGGAGACTTTCATATATATAAATATTATATTTATTACAGCGAACATAGATTATATCCAGTCAATATTTAAGCGGTGTTTAGCATTGTCACTCCTTTCAAAGCACGGAAGCCTTGATACGCGTGTCCGGCTCACACTTTACTGGTTTATATTCTTTTGCAGTCCTAATACTAGAAATAATTTATGAATATATTTTGTTTTTAGAGAGCTAACATGTCAGATCGTCTTGGAATGGAATTATATATAAAACAGGAGTTTTTGCAGTATACTGGAAGGTTAATAGTTTATCTTCTATTATTCAGATAAATAAATAAATATGTAAATGACTGCACGGATGGCGTAATGGTTTAAGTTTCGCCTCACCACTGCCATTGCGCCGAGTCTTGGGGGTTCGAATCCCACACGGGACAAACCTTTGTGCGATCCACAAATGGTTGTTCCGATTCTGGATGTACCTACTTTGTGTCCGTTGTTTGATTGATTATTAAGTCCCACGCGACACAGGAATTATTCCTAGCGAGCGAGTTGCCTTTTTAAAATTAATTAAAATTAGTTGTGACCTATGCAAACGATGTAAACGCTGGAGTAAATTATTTCGATATTTTATCAATAATGCTACTTAGATCTCAAACATCTTATTCGTACTTTCTGTTCCGTGGTTCCAAGCATGGTTATAATGACGCTACATTTTGATACGTGCCGTAATATAGTCACTAGTATCTAGCCCTATTTAAATGCCCTTCGCCCTTAAAGTGTAGCTTTGTTTATATAGTGTCTAATGGCTAGTATTCGATCAGTTTTAAGGAGCGAGGCCTGCGAAATACTCTACTGCTGCTCAACGACGAACAGAAGAAAAATGGCGTCATCGCCGCCAGTACCGGCAACCACGGCTGCGCAGTCAGCTATCACTCCACTGCCATGGGTATACCCAACATAGTGGTGATGCCTATGAAGGCACCGATCACTAAAGTGAACAGGTGTGAGAAACTCGGTGCTAAGTTAATATTGCACGGCACTGACCTGAGCCTGGCTAAACGTTTCGCCATGGGCTTAGCTAAGGAGAAGAAAATGGTGTATATTAACGGGTGAGATAATACTAATGCTACTACACCATTAACGAATACCTGGATGACAAACATCTAAAGACTTAACTACACTGGTACACATACATTCGTAACAATACAACCGCGATATAAGTCTCGAGCTTAGTGCAGAAGCCGCTGCTAATTATAAAAATGTGTAATGTAGAAATAAATAAATTAAAAGTTACAGTAAACTTCTAATATAAAACAGATAAACACTTATGTAACACAAAAATATCCTCTTACCCGCTCTCCTACTTTGCTGTGCCCGACAGTGTTCACAATGACTCCTTTAAGCTAAGCACTACCTAAGGCCCGTTACGCACTAGCGATTGGCCGCCTAAGCAGTTCGTTTGAGCGGCCAGCCGCCTGACGCGGTTGCCATAGCGGTTGACCGCTACGGCGGCCAACCGCTATGAAACCACGTGAAGTGGTTGGACCGCTTGAAGGCGTATTGGATCCATTAACGAAATGGACGCGTTCGAGGTAGTTTGTGTTATCTATTTTTACTACCGAAAACAACGAAAGAAAATAAAAAAGATAATGGATTCATCCTTTACTAGAAACACGCAACGAATTTGGCAAGTTCGCAAGTTGTTTTCAAGAACAGAAGAAGCACGAAGATAAATTTTTCGTCTATGTTAGAATGAGTGTTTCGTAATTTGAAGAATTACTCACACTTTTATATGATACCATCAAAGGACAAGATACTAAATTCACATCTTCGCAATTCCGCATAGCTTCTCGTTATTGAGTTTCAACAATGAATTTCTCTGTGTCGAAGTTCATGGCTGCGCATCTCCAACGTACAAAACTCATCGGTGGCTCGCCGCAAAGTGAACCGCCAGTACAGTGCGTTTAAACAAGATGGCGGCCAGCCGCAAGGCGGGCCGCAGCTCTCCATTCAACCGCCGCGGAAATTTTGTGGCGGTTAAGTGCGTACAATCACAAGCGGTTGCATATTAAACTGAAATAGCGGCTAGCCGCGCGGTTAGCCGCCCTCGCGGTTTAACCGCTAGTGCGTTATAGCGCTAAGTACACATTGTGAAATGCAATAAAGTATTGAGTATTTTACATTGCTTGGTTATTATGTATTTATTTCTTAACATACATTGCTTTATTTACATTCACTAAGTTATTTTCCCTTATCTTTTATTTAATAAAAAGCAAGACTTCTCAAAAATAGACACGTAGAAATTTACCGTAATTCTTCTATAAAGATTTATAATTCTTCGGGGAAATTGTGGATTTTAAGATTAAACATATGTATTTTAGGCCCTGATGTTCAATTCTGTAAAATCTCTACCAAACTCACTTCCGAATTTAGAGAAAATTAGTACTTTTACAGAATCTATGACAGAAATAGGTGGATCTCAAAGCCATTATCGGCGTGATAGAGTCAGATATTATTTTATTAGGTATAGCATAGCATGGCTGTTCCTTTAATAAGTTTGCTTTTCATAGTGGTTGTGAGAAGTTATGAGAAAGTATTTTAGCTTAAAATTAACTAAGCCCTTATACCATCATAACCATTATAATTACAGTTTCGATCATCCCAATGTGATTGAAGGCCAGGGGACCGCTGGCATAGAGATCCTGGAACAAGTGCCCAATGTAGACGCAGTTGTGATCCCTTGCGGCGGCGGCAGCCTCATAGCCGGCTGTGCTGTCGCAATCAAGCATCTCAAGCCGGACACTGAAGTATATGTACGTTAAGTTACTAAGCTTATTTTTGATACATAATACTTTCGGCTGAGAGGTATTGCCGCAGATTATGCCAGCTTATCAATCCCACCTACTTAGTAAATATTAAAATTTGTTTGTCGGCGTTATAGTCATTATGATCAGAAATATTACAAGCTTGTGCTCGCTCTATTGCTGTCTACGAGCATTATCATACGCCATGCTGCTATTGATAATATCATAACAGAAATACTCAATTTGTCGCAGCCGGAAATAAAAGGCGGAGTCTCACACCCGACCTGTGCACTACCAAACCGCTCACATCTTCCAAATTCTGTACTAATGTAGTAAAACTTTCGTTAAAAGCTTAGGTAACATACTGGACGAAAACGTTTGTACGTGGAAAGAAAAGGATGAAGCTTTAAAACAGTAGAAAACGAAGAGGAACCCAATATATATTTGTTGCTTCAACGACACCGATCCGACCGTCAGATTAGGTGTATCGAGCACTCGAATAACACACAACACACCCTTGTAGGAACCAAATGTCTTAAGCTCGTATTTATGCCAAGAATCTTAGCAATACTCTTCAAGTCTCTTTAACAGGCTTGTAGATTGGTGCAATGATAACTTTATGAGCTTAAATATAAAAAAAATTTACCATATTAAGTTCACCAGAAAACAGCACCCTTCGCAATCCACATACTGTATTGGACCTGATATCATCCAAGAAGTGACAGAAATAAAAGACCTGGGGGTGCTATTTGATGGGAAGCTTACATTTGTGCCTCATATGGAAAACACAATCAAACGAGCGTCAAAAATGTTGGGATTCTTACTCCGAAATGTCAGTTTTTCGATCGCATAATACAAAAATCACACTTTACAACTACCTTGTTCGCACTATACTGGAGTATTGTAGTACAGTCTGGCGACCACATTATGCTTGTAACCTAAGATTAGAGCGAGTGCAGAAACGTTTTCTATGGCACTTGGCCTACACCGTGGGAATAGCTCGCAAGATTAAGTCGTACGACCAAAGGCTCACGCATTTTAAGATGACTTCGTTACAGAAGCGCGGTATTGTAATCGATGCCGTATTTATATTTAAGCTATTGCGAAATAAAATCGATTGCCCTGAACTCTTGAGTAAAATTAAATTTCGAGCTCCCGCTAGATATCCGCGTGCACCCATAACCCCGCTGTATGTACCACTTCGTAGAACCGTACTTGGTGCTAACTCTGCTATACCCCGTCTTTGCAGAACCTTAAACAGCTACTCTGATGTCATAGACGTGCATGTGGACTCGCTTGCCACATTCCGTAAAAATATTATCAGTGTGATGTAAACTCTAAAGGGCTATGTCCGCCTTCCATACAAACTTCGGCCTAAAGTGAACATTCCTGCAATATATATAAAATCATAGTCTACCAAAGCACCAATTTAATAGACGTACCAAAGGTTTAAAAAAAAGTTAGGGATTTTAAGATATTTTTATTTTATTTTTTTGTAAAATACATTAATTGTCCTCATGGCTATCCATGTCATAAACAATTAATACATGATCCAAAAATGTAGCAGGTGCACATACGTTGCTTTGGTGTCTAGCCCAACCTAAATATTATAAAATGGTCATGACATGGGAGCAACAACCCACTGTCCGCCGGCCAGCAATGCAATTACAGCAATAGCTTACTATTACATTGCGTCCTGTTTCTTTATTATTTATCACTAGCAACCTGCCCCGGCTTTGCACGGGTTCTTTACAGAAAATATAAAATAGCCTATGTTAACTCTGAGGTGATGATATTATTAGCTTTCGGTAAAATTGGTTGAGTAGTTTTTGAGTTAAATCGTTACAAACAAAATATCAATCATCTTTCCTCGTTATACATAATATTAATATAGATTATTTTTTGAGTGGCAATTATTTATGAGGCAAACAAAACAAAAAACGTTTAGATTAGTTTCTAAATATTAGTAGTATTTCAATTGCCCGTGCGAAAAGCACTGTGTGCTTAAGTCTACTCCCGCAACTTTTAATGTTTGACCCTGCGCTTTATTAATTGTCATTCCAAACGCTATTTTTACGGGAAATTGTAGCCGTTTAAATTGGAAAGGCAATTCTGAGGGTATCATGGGAATTCTTGGTATAAAAACAGTTTCACCAGTTGCGTTGCCAGTTAATATGATACATTCGATCAAAAAAAAATTTAAATTGACTACATTGAGTCTTGTACCGTTGCACAGTTTCGGTGGACTCAAATTTCTTAGTAATATAATAGGGGCACCTACTTTTATAATTAATTTGTGTGGCAGGATTCCAGGAGGAGTCAAAGAATTAAAAAATTCTTTTGGTTACTACCTCTTCTCTATCCACAACTGTGTCAGCTGAGTAGTAGGTTTGCGATGATGCTTCGAACTTGGAAGTAATAAATTCATTTATTTTTCTTGAAACCAATTTAGTGTCTTAGTGGATATGTTACTAATATCAAAGTCGTAGCTGAGGTTAAAGTCGTAGCCGAGGTCAAAGTCGTAGCTGACGTTTAAAGTTGTAGCCGAGGTTAAAGTCGTAGCTGAGGTCAAAGTCGTAGCTGACGTTAAAGTCGTAGCCAAGGTTAAAGTCGTAGCCGAGGTCAAAGTCGTAGCTGACGTTAAAGTTACGACTTTGACCTCAGACATTTCCTGCTTGAAATCCACCATTTCCTATTTGGAGCAAGTCGTTAGAAAATTGCCTATTATCTTCGCTAGACGATAAAATCCTCACATTGGTTTTAAGTTTACATTTCGTTATATGTGGCCAAAGATGCGATCTTTTGAGCGATGCATTGACTTCATCTGCTGTCGTTCCCCTAGTTATAACTGGCAAAATTTGACGGAAATAGTCATAGAATAAAACAGTACTACCATCCATTGGGCAGTTACTGTTGCGCAGATCTCGCATTGTCCTGTCTAATGCCTAACCTGAAGCTTTATGAGACATAAAAGACTCATCCCAAATAATCAAACTGCAATCTCTCATTAATTTTCCGGCATTACTCTGTTAGAAATATTGCAAATGCTAGTGACGTCATCACTACATATTTTTAATGGCAGTTTGAATGTGGAATGGGCGGTCACCCAGCTTCCAAAAGTGTGGCTGCTATGCCGGGCGATGCCACAGCTAGGGCAATTTTTCTGTCGGATCGTACTTTTGCTAATAATAAATTTATTAAAAATGTTTTACCTGTGCCTCCAGGGCCATCTAAAAGAAACATTACCTTCATTACTCGAAATTAATTTCGTTGCGCATTATTTTGATTTTGCTATATCTCCTAAGGTATTCATTTAATTTGCATGGTGTAAAGCGGAAAAATAATCTTCATGAAATGCTTAAGCCAACTCATCATCATCATCATCAGGCTATGATAGTCCACTGCTGGACATAGCCCTCCCCCAAAGAGCGCCATAGCGCCCTGTCTTCAGCTTGCCGCATCCAGCATCTGTCTGCAGTCTTTCGCAAATCGTCATCTCACCTGGTCGGAGGGCGTCCTACACTAATGTATTTAAAATAATAAGGATTAATACCGTATTTGTGTAAATAGCTTTCCAATTACCGCTTTATAATTGCCCATTTTTTAAGTATTAAAGTGGATATAGTATGTTATCCTTAAGAGATAGACATATGCCATCGCGGACTTTTCTGTAGACCTATATAAGATACGCAATTCCACCGTACATTATTTTGTTATATCTCAAAGGGTTTAGGCAGCGTTTTCGTTGAAAGCTCCCAGACGGGTTATTTTTTCCGACATCTCCAACAAATATCGTTATATTTTAGCCAATCTATACAAAAACTTAACAAATTATATACTAAAACCTTCCTCGAGAACCACTCTATCCATTGGTGTAAACAGCATGTAAATTGGTGCAGTAGTTGTTGAGTTTATCGCGAACAGACAGACAGACAGACAGACGCGGCGGAGGACTTTGTTTTATAATATGTAGTGATTACATAAACAATATATATCTTACAGCTAATGTAATGTGAATTTTGGCCCTTACTAATGTGCATTCGGCATCTTCTAGTAGGTTGTTGCCCCTGTCTCTGCTTATCTCTATTGAATAGGTAACATTAAACCTTATATTATGTTCACCATAATAGGAACGGGCTTATTTCGACTGATATGTTCCACAAACAATCAGGATAAGGGCATCATAGCTGAGGTGGGGAATTGAGGTGTACTACGGTTTCCACTTATGTCCATGTTTCGGTTGCCAAAGTCGTCGTGAGAAGCGAAATCGGTATTCGTGATCAAAGAGCCGCCGGGGTCGTCATGCAAAGCGGATGCGGAGTCCATAACAAAGCTGGGGTCGTCATTTGAAGTGGGTTCGGGGTCCATTGGTAAGGCTTATCGTTAGAAAAATTATTATCGCAAAGAAAGAAATCACCAAACACAGCGGCGCAAGCGTCGGTAGGTAGGCAAAGACAGGATTGATAGGAAAACTAGATTTTTGCCAGATTTTCTCCCTTTTATATCGAGGCGAGCCTCGTTTAATCGATTAAGTAGATATATTTTAACGAACAAAATATTTTTGGTAACTCACACTGATATACGGACAAAAACAATAATAAATCACTGTTATAACTAGATATCTATAATGTACGTTTTACGTTTGCAAAAATTTTAGTATTTGAACACACCTGATCATAATATTATATCCATTAATAATAATGATAATAATGTCCTCCAGACCGAATTTCGGTCACCGCGGCCAGTCTTAACGGAGACTGGCCATCTGCGCAGGAGATATTATATAGTGCACAAGTGTGTGCGCAAACACAAGTGCACTCTCTGTTCCCTAACTCTCATGATCCGATGGGACGGTAATACGACACGACCGGAGAGAGATCAGGCGCAGGACCAACGGCTTTACGTGCTTTCC
This sequence comes from Catocala sponsa, assembly GCA_963564715.1. Classification (NCBI taxonomy): domain Eukaryota; kingdom Metazoa; phylum Arthropoda; class Insecta; order Lepidoptera; family Erebidae; genus Catocala; species Catocala sponsa. Next base: position 7,676,038 of record OY751345.1, on the reverse strand, counting down.
GAGGCACAGGGGTGTCTTACACCGCCAACTTCCTAACTCCGGGCTGCTATTGAGATTTCTTAACAGAAAAACCCAATAACTTTTTGTTGGCCCGACCCGGGATTCGAACCCGAGACCTCATGCACAGCAGTCGCATTCACTACCGCTGCGCCACGGAGGCAGTATATTCATTACTATTTATTGAAAATCATAATCGATTTAATAATTGAGTATTTGATTATTTAGCGGCAACCCTGTTCTTATATTCCCTTGTTATAAATGGCAGCACGGTTGTCGAAAATAATAAAACTTCTTAGTATTCATTCTCATTACTCCGAACTTCATATAGTTCTACATTGATATCAAAATTCCTATTGAAATCAAAGAAGAATTTTAATATTAATGAACATCTTGTCTACTGCTGAGCCGCCGATGGACATACCCCTTTGCTATATACTTACATAATTTTTAATATTTAGTGTTATATAATATATTATTGGATTGCATATTAATGTTATAGTTCTTATTTATATATTGCCTAAATAATTATTTACATACATATTGTTACTAAATGAATTTTCTAAATTTCGCTTTATTAACTTTACGAAACTTGTGCATGCTGTGCTTGCCTGTAAAAGGATACTATACTATTATGTAATTTAATAATGTAAAAGAAAAGTGTATTAGTATAAGTAGTTGTTGGTAAGCCGAAATAAATAGTGTTGCTAGATTTATGCTTTAAAAAGCCGAATTCATTAACTTGGTGTGAAGTATCATCTGGCTCTTTTCAAAGCGCCCACCATTTTGGCTTTAACTAGTCCCAAATACCTGGCAATTTCGTCGCCGAAGTTCCGGAGAACCACTCTAAAGATTTCTAGACTTTAGATACAAGTTATGACCGTCTTTCCTGTACCATATTCCAGAGGACATCCCGATGGTCGCTACACATGTATCGGGCGTACTTTTACTTGATAATGATAAGACATTGCTGATTCAGAAGACAGCATCTGTAATATCTCCTCACTGTCAACTAAAAGTGATTAATAAAATACGTAATGTTTGTTGCAGGGCGTGGAAACTGACAAAACTTGCAGCATGTTAGAGTCGCTGAAGAAGAATGAACGAGTTGTTATATCTATAGACTCAACTCTTGCTGATGGTCTAGCTGTCAATAAAGTAGGAGTAAACACCTTCCATACTCTCAAAGGAGTTGTGGACAAAATGGTATTGTTTATTTTAGGAGGAGGATAAAATTCTCTATTTATGACAATAAATATTTGCAAATGAATTAATGATTCGCAGGTAGTAGTAAAAGAAGACTGGGTTGCACGAGCAATTATGCATATTGTGGAAGAAGAAAGGTATATAGTCGAAGGAGCTGGAGCTACGGGGTTCGCAGCCATCATGGCGGGGCTCCTACCTAACCTTAAAGGAAAAAAGTGAGGAACTTATATTATTTTGTAACAGCTTAATAACGCTTTCCTAGATCCTTTCTATGCTGGCTGTTCCAACAGCGCAGTACTATTACTAGATAGTAAAATAGTACCGTATGACAGAAATGCTAAAGTATCTTTGACCATTGTACATCACGGCTTCCATGTACAGTCGGCCGCAAAAGTCGCTTAACAGAATCAAAAGTGCATAACAACTGAACACCCAACAAACCGTAAGTCTTTGACGTGACAAGGGAGCAAAATAAACTTACCTTACAAATGTTCGTAATAAGCATAACACAACTGTTTCATAATTTCCTAAACGCTTTCATTCCAAAAGTCGCTACATTGCTAATGAAGTACAATTCAAAAAATACCATAAACCTATAATCCAAATCCAGCATAATCAATAGATATTAATGTCAAATTATTTCAGAGTTGTAGTGATAGCTACTGGTGGTAATATCGACACTACGACACTGGCGCGTGCACTGGAGCGGGGTATGGCTGCGGAAGGTCGGCTTGTCAAGTTCAAGGTGACGGTGTCAGATCGGCCGGGCGGCATGGCGGAGCTGTGCCAGCTCCTTGCGAACAACGGCGTCACCATGCGAGACTGTATTCCTGAGAGGGCTTGGATCAAAGGAGACGTGTTTAGTTGCGAGGTAAATCGGTCTACCTATAATAATATTCTATAATATTCCATTACTTCGGGCAGTGGTAGGTTAGAGTACATTATTAATTTATTATACTTGATGGAATAATAAGACAAACTTTGTCGAACTGAGGAGCGCAGATTATTCTGAGAATTGGAACATTACAATCATTGCGACAATATTATACTAATACAACATTATAAATATCATTAATGTTGTATGCAGCCCATTAAAAATAATGTATAATGTTGCTTTATTTCAAAAACCGCAAGATACGCATTTAGTGACTAAAACTTTCCAATTTAAGAGCATAGTGCACCAATTTAAGAGCATAGTGCACCAATTTAAGAGCATAGTGCACCAATTTGCCTTCCGTCCGACACTTCGCTCGAGTGTAGACGTGTGCTTCATTTTTATTTAAAATTTAAAATATCTCTAATACTATACCGACGTAAATACCACCCCTAAAGTAAAGTCTAAGTGCTCATTATCGCGTCCAGTACACCACCGCGTGACGCGTGCCACCGCCACAGTGACGGGAGCCCCGCCCCTGTGAGGGAAAAAGACAGTGACCATAATTGCCCTCCCGCTCCGCGCCGCTACGACCGCTACCGGCATCGCCAGCGCTTAGCTGTGCCTACAAGCTACCTCAAGCCTAATTAGAAACTGCTACGGTGTATAATTACATAGACGCGACTCGTCACCTGTTACAATGCCGCGGGTACAGCGCTCACCTCCACCCGAGACTACAAATACAAACAATAAGGCACTACAACAAGCTCTGTCCGACTCCGATATACCACAATTGGTATCTGGAAGCCCTCATGAAAATATAAATACTGGGATTCGTTATAAGTGCTCCTGTCCGTACTCATCCCCCAGCTCCGAACTTCAAGAGTTTAAAAAAGAGATACATGAGTTACTATCGACCTGGAAATCTGAGCAAGAAAGCTACCTTAAGAATTTTTGTAGTGAACAAAACAGCTCCTTAAACAAGCTTGTTGCAGAGATAGCCGAACTGAAACTACAAAACATAGCAATCCAAAAGTCTAATCACGAGATAGAAAAGACAATCACATTTATTAGCAAGCAGTATGATGATATAACCAACCAAGTAAACATATTACAAAAAGAAAAGCTGTTGGCCAGAGAATGTATACAAAACCTGGAAACAAAAATTCAAGATCTACAGCGTTCAGCCCGGCCTTCTAGTATTGAGATTCGAAACATAGCCACCAAAGAAACGGAATCCCCGTCTGACCTGTCTGATATAGTCGCCAAAGTGGGCTCAACAGTAAACATGAAAGTGGATACGACACATATTCGTGATATCTATCGTCTACCGGGTAAACCGGACACAGTTAGGCCTATTGTATTTGAATTTGCCAATGTAAACTTTAAAAACCAACTACTGTCAGCCGTCCGCAGCTTCAATAAAAAACAACAGGATACGAACCGCCTAAATACCCAGTGCATTGGCCTGTCCGGCGAGCGTAGACCAGTGTATATATCAGAATACCTCCCGCCCAGCACCAGGAAGCTTCTATACGTAGCAAGAGAGTTTGCTAAACTAAACAAGTATGACTTGCTGGCCCGCTAACGGGAACATCTTCCTCAGGAAAGCTACCGGAGACAAGCAAATACTGATAAAATCCGAGAAAACTCTGCGAGACCTACAACTGCAAGTGAACCAATGACTCTTCTTCATAAGTGCCATAGTATTGCCTTCTGCACGTAAGCTTTTTATTTATTTAAGTTTAAATAACAACCCCATAACTAAACCATTTACATGTAAGTACGTACAACGAATATACCTTTACATCTGCAACACATTAATTATTATTTGTAATAATATCTGCAAGCTTGTAACATATTGCATTAACATATTTGCACTTGTAACATATCTTACTACACCATACATATTAAATTACCCCTGTAACACACATAACACATTCAACCACTTCACAATTAGTAAATATATTCAGTTTTCACAACACACTATTATTACTACATGTACATCAGTCGTTAAATATATTAACAAAAATAATCTCATGCACACAGATCCGTTGTTAAAAATGAACTGCACAACATTTTGCATTCCTATGTACATATATTATGTTCCCCATAATAATAATAAGGTCTCCTCTAGTAACAAAAGCCACGACCAATGGCTATTATATGTGATATAATTAATGAATTGGACAACGTAACTGTCAGCGCGTCGTATTCCTGCGCGCCCGAAAGCTGCGCTAAGATTATAAAGTCGTGTAACGGGCTAAATATTCTTCATCTGAACATCAGAAGTATTGCTAAAAATATAAATGAATTTATGTGCCTTCTTGTAAAAATCAAAATAAACTGTGATATAATTATTCTTACAGAATGCTGGCTCAAAAGCACTGTGACTGTCCCTACTATACAAGGCTATAATTCCCATCAAACAAACACCCTGATTAACCAGAACGATGGTGTAGTCATATATGTCAAAACTTCACTGAGTTGTCGCATAACCGAACCATCTTTTGATGACGCGAGCTGCCTTATATGCACAATAGACAATCATTTAGCGATAATCGCCCTTTACAGACCACCATCACAACGAAACATAGACAACTTCCTCATTAGCCTAGAAAACACCCTTATCAACTACAAACAGTACAAAAATTCCTCTATAATAGGGGATATCAACCTTAATATTACAGGTACTAACAATGACACCCGTTGTCAACAATATCTTAATCTTGCAGCTTCATATGGTTTCCTCCCAGCCCACTTAATTCCAACCCGTCATAATAATTGCTTAGACCATGTGCTATTAAAAGCGAACAACAAAGCAACAACGCTAATAATAGATACAACGATCACTGACCATTTGCCTGTCTTATTACATCTGGAAGTTGAAACTCCAAAAATCAACAACAAAACAATAAAAGCTAGCTAGCCTAGCTAGTGCAATCAATGACATCGAAAAATGTGACTTTTCCAGTATTTTTACGTTGAACGACCCTAATCTTGCAACGAACACTCTGCTCAAAATGTTGTCCACTATCATACTAAAAAACACAATCACTAGAACCATCCCATGTAAATTTAGAATCATTAAGCCATGGATCACAACTGGCCTCCTGAGATGTATACGGAACAGGGACAATATGCACAAGAAAACAAAAAGAGAACCACATAATATCATCTTAAAAATTACATACTTGCGCTATCGCAATTTCTGTAATAACTTGCTTAAAAAGCTTAAAATCACATATGAAAAAAAAGTCTTTGATCAAGCTAAGAACAATCCAAAGGAAATGTAGGCAGCAATACGTAACGTAGGTAATATTAACAGAAAACCCTCCTTACCCACTGAACTCCTCACAATAGAGAATAATCCATCCGATTCCATTAATTCTGTAAACAATTCTTCCTAATGTAGGCAAAACATTAGCTAATAAAATCCCTCAGCATCGGACACCGCTCACTAATGTTTCACCCACTCTGCTAAACTCAATGGTGTTGCTAGAGACCGATGTTGAACAGGTTGAATGTATTGTGAAATGTCTTAGAACGGACAGTGCCTGAGGCTGGGACGGCATCTCCCCCAAGCTGCTGAAATCCGCTAGTCATATTCTGTCGCCAGCATTAACCCACATCTGTAATCTCGCATTACACACGGGCATCTTTCCTAAAGCCCTGAAACGAGCAATTGTTCACCCAATACACAAAACAGGTGACAGAGATAGTGTCAATAATTACAGGCCCATTTCAGTTTTACCGGCAATTTCTAAAATCTTAGAACGGATTATTTACAAAAGTATAGTCTGCTTTGTAAATAAATATAATATTATATCCCGAAATCAATTCGGATTCAGAAAAGGTGTCTCTACAGAAGATGCCGTAATTACTTTGTTAGACTTTCTTGTTGAGAAAATAGACAAAAACCACAAGTGTCTAGGCATATTTCTAGATCTCACCAAAGCCTTCGACACTGTCTCTGTCCCTATCTTGCTTAAAAAAGTGGAACGTATAGGAATCCGTGGAACTGCCCTCAACCTACTTAAAAGCTTCCTCTCTGAACGGACACAATGTGTCAAAATAGGTGAACATTTTAGCAACGATGAACACTTAGAATTTGGACTACCCCAAGGTAGTTTACTAAGTCCTATTTTATTTCAAATATATGTAGACGAGCTCTGCCAACTCTCTCTTCCTTCTACCCGGCTAATAGCGTATGCTGACGACACGGTGATACTGACCAGTGGCCCCAGTTGGGGAACAGTGACAAAGACTGCCAAAACGGTCCTAAGTACCGTAATGACCTGGTTAGCTAAAAATAGCCTTACCCTTAACCTAAATAAAACGAATTATGTAACTTTTGGAGCCAGACCATCCGTGCTACCACCTCTAAATTCCTTCTCTATTAAAGCACATTTATGTTCTGTAGTAGGTGATAACTGCGGGTGCCCTATCGTCACTCGAACCACAGTAGTCAAATATCTTGGCCTACAGATAGACTCCTGCCTCTCTTGGAACACCCATTTGCATATAGTAGCTGCTCGAACAAGGAAGTTTATCTTTCTCTTCAAGAAATTGAGACTAGCCGCTGACGCGGACATTCTAAATATGGTCTACAGCGCCTTATGTGAATCCATCTTAAACTATTGTATCTCTGCTTGGGGAGGCGCTTCAAAAACTGCAATTATCCAAGTAGAACGCGCTCAAAGAGCAGTAATTAAAGCCTTGTTAAGAAAACCTTTTAGATGCCCTACACAAAAACTATATGCTGAGTACAAGGTATTGACAGTGCGGCAAATGTATATCCTACGTGCTACCATAAGAGACATTAAAATCTCCCACCAAAAACCCTTCCATCCACTACACGAAGAAGAAGACCTGAACCTGCTTGCCCTAAAGTATATACTAAGACCGCTTTCGCGCAGCGACACTACTCTTACTTAACCGCCCTGCTATACAACAAACTCCACACCACCTTAAATATACACTTCCGAAATACATACGAATGCAAAACAATATTAAAAAATACTTAGCTACATTAAATTATGAGGAAACAGAGGATTTGATAAAACCACCGTTTAAATAGACTAAACATACACACACACACACTCACACACACACACACTCACACTCACAGCTCACACACACACACACCCACACACACAGCTCACACACACACACACCCACACACACAGCTCACACACACACACCCACACACACACACACACACACACACACACACACACACACACACACACACACACACACACATACACACATACACACGCACACTATTATTACTATTGTATAATATTAAAATACAGTACGCAAAATGATAATAATCACTATGAAAGACGGATGGATGTCCCCCGCAACACAGAATTTTCCTAGGGCGTGGGACATTAATCTAAATAAATTGTATTCATAATACAACCCTGTACTTTCTTTGGTGTCAATAAATAAATTTATTATTATTATTATATGTTTCTCTTTCACGGGTATATTCCTAATACGTTAGGAAAATACCCGGCCCTTTGGGAGGCTTACACGGAGACATAGGTCCAACGTGAAGAGGCCCTTCGAGAGTTTTAATCAAAGGTGGGATGGAATAACTACAGCGGCACTAGCCGCAGCAGACGTAGGACTATTGCTACGTATGGATTCTTTATTATTATTATTATTATTTAAATTGAGTGCAAGATTTTGATTAATTAAGCTTTACCATGACCATTGCCAGATGATACGTAAATGTAAAACAATACAAAAAGTTCGTTGATTTGTACCAAAAATAAAAATGTGTTTTCAAGATCGAATTTTGTCTATTCGCAATCTATTGCTACTTCTGTTTGATGAAACATTTGTACCGAACTGTGTATCTTGTTATATACGTATCAAAACTAATGATCACTACTACAAATGATCATCAAATCTACATGACTGAACCAACAGTAAATTAAATAATTTGTTTCAGTTAAAAGTTATTGTTGAGACTAGAGGATGGGACCACACCAAAGATATGGTGGCATCAGTCAAGAAAAACTTCAAAGAATGCTTCTTCCCTGAGATGAGTGACAAACCAGAAAAGTCTGGAGCAACACGACGCGGGCCTTGTCTTGCACCTAATCCGATCTGCATGCAGAAATAGATTAAACTTTAAAAAATAAAGCACTTAACATTTTACACATTCGTTCAGTAACATAATAATATTGTCAATATACTTTTAATCACTATTTGCGTGTTATTCATTTCTACGTAGGTCCGCATCTTAACTTTGCGAATGTGAGTTTGTTTGTTACGCTTTCACACATTAATTGCTTGACCGATCATCATGAAAGAAGACTCACCGGGTCTGGCCCAAGTGTTGCCCAGAAATGGGAATACTTTTATTTTTTCCCTTATAGTAACAGAAAATGTTTAAGAAAATATTCGCTCCTGGGGTTACCGGGAAATTACAAGTCTTATGTTTAAGTTTTTATTACATTAATTTCTGTTTTTTGAAACATTTACATACAAAAACAATTGTCTGCATTCAGATATACCCATTTCAAACCTAACTACAACAGGCGTGTGCAAGCGCAAAAAAAAATGTTGGTACTAAACTTCTGTTTTGACTTTTGCGAGACGAAACTTATATCGAACGCTCGTGCGTGTTATGGCGTTGTAATAAAAAATATTTAGGCATCTTACGATCAGTCGGCGCTCGCGGCTCGACAGGTACGTAATGATAAACTTTGTTTATTTATTATTATTGTTGTTTTATCACTAATATTAAAAAGTTTATATTATAATTGAAGTGATTACGTAAAAGTATTTGATTCAAGAATGGTATTTACTTGATTTTGAGGAGTTAAAAACAATACGCACGATCGTAGCAGTTCGGGTTTTAGGCATGTTTTAATACATAAAAATGCACGCTTGTGCATGTTATTATGTTACTTACTTTTAATGACAATTTTGTGCTTAAGTACAATACAATATCGTTATTTTTACATTATAGGAGTACATCTACCGGATGACTTTACACTATCCATATTAGGAGATGGGAACGACTCTGACATTGAGGATATTATCGACGAACACTTTATTGAAGACGATTTAATTGAAAGTTTGGATAGAGAAGTTAGGCGACCATCAACAGCTTAGTGAACCTGAACCAGGGCCAAGTGTCACTAGTACATGAACAGTTTCACAAGTGCGCCACTCCTTACACCAAGTCGAAGAGGCCAAAACAGAGGCAGAATCTGGAGACAAACAGCATATCCTGACAAAGCACATGACTTCCCACCCCTATCACTTTACAATGTTAGGACACCAATAGAATACTTTGAAGACTACTACAATACTGCTTTTTATCAGCTCGGTGCGGGCTGTACTAATAACTATCATATGAGAAAAACGGGGCATGTGTTGAATGCTACTGCAGATGAAATAAAAAACTATTTGGGATACATACGAGCAGCGATAGATCAGTGGGGAGACCAACAGACTGCAATGCAGAGGGTCTCGGGTTCGAACCCACGTCGTGCACCTCTGACTTTCGGAAGTTATATGACTTTTAGAAATTATGTGTGTATTTGATTGACAATTATCGCCTGCTCCGTGCCTCGGGGAGCATGTTAAGCCGGGACCGTTGGTCCCGGCTGCCATGAACATCTATGGCAGTCGTTATTGGGAGAGTGTCGACACAAAAGATCCCACTGGGTCGAAGTGTCGCCGGTCTGCACTGACTGGCCCCCACATAAGATAAGATAAGATAAGATACATATTTACATGGGAGTTTTCGGTTTTCCTCGACTGTATCTGTACTGGCGACAAAGCACAAGGTTGGCGGTTATAGCTGACATCATGACACGTGACCGTTTTGCAACTTTAAGAAGCTCTCTACAATTTGTACCTAAAGATCAACCCAGTTCTGCTGAGGGTATACTTAATCCGCTATGTAAAGTGCAGCCTGTTATAAATCGAGTCAAAGAAACCTGCTCTCTCTTGGCTACTCTTGGCAACTTTATCTCATTTATTTTTATAGGCAAAAACTCTTGGTGACTTTATAGCAAATAATGTACCCCAAAATAAAATCATGGACTTATTGCATTTTCGTTTAGAAGTAGCTGATGGTTTAACTCAAACTTCTACTAAAAGAAACTTAGAGACTGAAGATAATAATCCAGGGGATGAAATGTCGTCACCACTACCACCCAAAAAGTTTAAGCAACCTACTCCCTCAACATCTAAACGCAATGATGGTTACAATCACTTTCCTGTTTTTGATGACGACATTACATCCCCAAGAGTATGTAAACTGGAGACCTGCTCTAGTAGGTCGAAGATAAAGTGCACCAAGTGCAACGTATACTTATGCCTTTCCAGAGGCAAAAACTGTTTTGCTGATTATATCACAGTGTGAGTCAAAAGTGATCATTGTTCCTAATAAGTTATACCTAAGATTAATAATTTGATTAACAGCAGAAGCAAATTGATCTCATTTAAGTTATAGGTACTAATTAATAAAAAATGTGACGAAGAGGCTAAGACTGATAGATTTTTTATGTTTATGTGATTAAAGTTTATAAGAAAATATGTATTTTACTTTCAAAGTCAAGTCTACGCTAGGGTCATAAGTCAAAAGTCAAAGTCAAAAATCATTTATTCATTTAGGTCACAAAGTAACACTTATGAACTTCAAAGTATATAGGTTAGTGAGTTTACTGAGTTACTGAAGCTACATTTAGGTTAGTTGCTAGGTTCAGGCAAAGGGTAGAGCCTATGAGAAGAAACCTGCAAGAAACTCACGGCCACTCTTTTAAATCGCCAGTTAAATATAATTTCAGTATTTTACAACTCAGATTAACGAGGTGTTACAGCCATTATGCCATATACTACTGACTATAAAAAACTAAAGATAATAACAATAACTTAATAATATTATAGAGAGGAAATAATTTGAGCTAAGATATATTATTTAATATAATTCTAAAATAGTCAGTAGGATGGCATGATGGCGCATACACTTACACTTTGTGACTATGCAAAGGCTTAAATTGACTTATAAGTAATACAGATCTTTGAATCTAAAAAATATCTATGTTCTTGAAGCGGCTATGTTTGTGAAGAACAATCCACATCGTTTTGAACGTTTGTCTGATGTATACCCAAGAAATAGACGTGACAATTCAAAATTAATTAATGTACCGTGTTAAACTACTATGATGCGCAAAAGTATTTATTGCATGGCCCCAGTTGTATACAATAAATTGCCAAGTGCTTGGAAAGATTTGAAAACGGTGCAATTCAAAAGTAGACTTCGCAAATTATTAATAGATAAAACATACTACAGTGTGAATGAGTTTTTAACGGACAAATTTTATTAAATTACCTCGAATTTTAATGAATTGATTATTTATTTACTGTTTGGAATCGTAATGTTAGTTTGTTTATTTATCTTCAGACCAAGATTTGAAATGTAATAATTTTTTAATTTTCATGTATCAATATGAATTTAAATGTTAGCAATTTTAAGCAAATAAGAAAAATGTTTGCATGCCGAACGGTGAAATATGGCAGAACTCTGATGTAAATCTATTACCTTCTTATGTATTACCCATATTTGCAAATAAATGCTAAAAAGAAAAAAAAAAAGAAAAAATCCTGTATGCAACAAGCAACTAGCTCCATGAGTTTTTGTTATTTAAGTAGTCGTTGACTGAATAATAACCCTTCCGAATAAGTTGTTTTTTAACGGCGTTTTTAAATTTAAACAATGGTAAATTAATTATATTAATAGGTAATTTATTAAAAAAACGTATACCGAGTCCCGCAAATGTATTGTGAACTTTATGTAAACGATGATATGGGCCTACTAACTTATGCTTATTTCTAGTGTTTACGTTATGGATATCACTATTCTTATTATATAAGTAAATGTTATGTTTAAAAAACATAATGTTAGCAAATATATATTGCGACGCAACAGTAAGTATGCCTATTTCTTTAAATCGATCTTTCAGGGAAACTCGTGGTCCTAAATTATAAATGCTACGTACTGCACGCTTTTGAAGAATAAAAATTGTCTCAATATCAGCTGCCTTGCCCCACAATAATATACGTAGGACATGACACTATGAAAGTAACTGAAATATACTAGTCTTGCAGTATCTATATCAGTAAGCTGTCTTGCTTTCCAAATTGCGTATGCGGCTGAGCTAAGTTTCCCTGCAAGACACGATATTTGAGCGCCCCACTGAACTTTATGGTCTAAAGTTAAATCCTAAAAAGACTGTTGATTGAACTAAAGTAATAATTTCATCATTTCAAATTATATTCACGTTAGGACTCTTTACGTTTGGCAATGTAAACTTGATACATTTAGTTTTTGTAGAGTTAAGTAGTAAATTATTCGTCGTAAACCAGTCCAGGACTTCCGCGAGTGAATCATTGTGACTGGTAATCCAGAAGATCTACTTCCGTTGATATCAACGTGTTGTAGTCTATCGCTTAGGTAGAAATCGACTAAGTCAAGTGCAGTATCTCGGATGCCATAATGCCTGAGTTTTCGCAACAGCGTTTGATGGTCAACGCAGTCAAAGGCTTTAGAGAGAGCACAGAAAACGCCAATGACATCTTGCGAATTCTCCCAAGCACTGAATATATGTTTTAAAAGCGTAACACCCGCATCTATCGTAGAACAGCCCTTCCTAAAACCATATTGATCTGCATGAAATATATTGTTTACACTGAAGTGGCTCTCTAATTGCTGTAATATAATCTTCTCAAATATTTTACTAATAGCAGATAATATTGAAATCGGCCGAAAATTACTGGGGTCACTTTTGCAACCATTTTTAAATAAAGGTATTATTTTAGTACATTTCATTAAGTTTGGAAAAATGCCCACATCAATGCATCCGTTGAATATTGCGGCTAGGTGTGGCGCTATATTAACAATAATACTTTCAACTAATTTTACCGAAATACCCCAGAAGTCAGCTGATTTTTTTGAACTAAGCGACTTAAATACTTTAAATCATACGGATGTACACGTAGAGCCGAGAATGTTTTAGTAATCCATTACTAAAACATTCTCGGCTCTATTTAATTTAAAAAAAAATTAAAAAGCATTATCCTCCAGGATAATGCTTTTTAATTTAATTTTTTTTATTAATTTTTTATTTTATTTATTTGGGATCTCCAACAAAGAATATACACTGCAATTTACACAGAATTTTTCATATAAGTGAATGAAGTTATATGACGTATTCTTTCTTGGTATTCGAAAGGGAATTTTAATGGGCATTGAGCTCAATAATAATAATAATAATAATAATAATATATTCTACCACATACACACAACACGATCTAGCCCAAACTAAGCAGAGCTTGTACTATGGGTACTAGACAATGGATAAACATACATATATACTTTTTTTTTTGTAAATACATACATATTATACATAGAAACACCCAGACCAAGACAAACACCCATGTTCATGCACACAAATGTTTGACTTGTGCGGGAATCGAACCCGCGACCTCGGGCGTGGCAGTCGGTTACACCAACCACTACGCCATCGAGGCCGACAATAATGGACTGCTTTCTATAGTGCCATTAATTACCTTGTGTAAGAAGATATAATCTAATTTTTCTCTACGGCTTGCGTTTTAATATTGCATTGTTTTAACCTATCGGTGCAGCTAGTGCATTTTCTTGCTATATGATCTCCATAACACAGATGATACAGAAAGCGCTTCTGGACACTTTCTAAGCGCCTTTTGTATACATCATAGTGTGGATTCCAAATTACGGAGCCATATTCCAGTATCGGTCGAACTAAAGTATTAAAGAGTTTTATCTTCATAGATGGTTTTTTAAAATCCCGCAATTACGTATAACAAACCCTAGTACTTTGAAACCTCGTGCAACAGTATTCAATATGTGTATGTCGAACTTTAGTGCATTTTCTAATTGAACACCCAGATCGCGAATTACATTTACATTTCTTATTTGAACTCCTTCTATGTAGTAAGCGTTATTAATTGCAGATTTATTTCGGGAAAATTGGATATGGTGACATTTATATTCAACAGCATTTTATTTAATTTGCACCAATCTGTTAGACAGTCGTCAGATTGTCTTGTAGTTTTTTGTATCTTCTTTACTCTGAATGGGCATCATAAGCTTAGGGTCATCAGCAAATAAGTAAACATTTGAATTTTTGAAACAGCAGACGATATCATTTATAAACACTTTGAATAAAATTGGCCCAAGATGCGATCCTTGCGGAATGCCAGAAGTTGCTACATAGTCACCGTCCCATAAGTAGTTAATTATGACTTTTTGCTCAGTTAAAAATCCGTACAAAAATATTATTTTCTAAATACTCCTCGGATAGATTTTGAAGTGCTTTGGGTTACAGACTAGTATTAGTCTAAGGAACATTATGCACTGTGTCAGTGTTGGGCAGCATATGGGCCAACTTCTATATATTAATGGCCAGTCTCTTTTCCAATAAGTATACGTTGTCGGGGGTATAGAAAAGGACATAAAGTACCCTTCATCCAAAAAAATTTGTCGACAAAATCTACGTTAACTCGAGCGAAACCGCGGGCAAAATGAAGTAAAAAATCTATACTAATATTATAAAGCTGAAGAGTTTGTTTGTTTGGTTGAACGCGCTAATCTCAGACACTACTAGTTCGAATTGAAAAATTCTTTTAGTGTTGGATAGCCTATTTATCGAGGAAGGTTATAGGCTATAATATAACATCACACTACGACCCATGGGGGCGGCGCAGTAACTATAAACGCGTGTGAAACCGCCGGCACGTCTAGTAATAATATATAGACCTTGCTACAATGGAATACCGTCAGCGCGGCGGGTACCTAGAGACCTTATAATGCTCTGGTTACCAGTAATCGCTGTTATCTTTATTTCAACACGTCGTGATAGCAATTTATCTGAAGACTAGCTTTTTTCAACGACTTCGCTCGTGTAAAAGTAGGTTGTTTTATTATATTACTAGCTTCTGCCCGCGACTTCGTCCACGTGGAATAGTTACTTTGGGCTAACGCTAACTTTAACCCGCGACTTCGTTTACGTAGAAGGTGAAAATATTTTTAAATAATACACACGTTAAGGAGCTATTTTAGGTGGTATCAACTGATTTGCCCGAATTTTATTTGCCATAATAGTCAACAGCCATAATATTGTATGACGTAATATTCATTTGCCCTACTCTTATTTGCTATATTAGTCACGTGCTAGAAGCTTTATTTCCCATAAAGTCACTTACCATAACATCATTTGTCATAATCATTGTAAGCCCTAATTATCACATGCCCTAATTGTCACATGCCATAACATCATTTGCCATCGACATTGGGTGTGTAACGGTTGTTATATCAGGAGAAACTGCATGCAATCGGGACTTTAGGGCACCCCGACTCGGATAGGTTAGGTTAGAAGGGGATGGCGGAGTCGTTTGAGCGAGCGAAGCGAGCGAATAGACCCCGCCATCCCCTTCGTGGTTATTTTTTTATAAACCACCGAGAAGTAGTTTGGTTAGGTTAGTATTATGGCATTTAAATATTATGTCTAATAATTATTATGGCAATTAAAAATATGAAAAACAATACGTATGGCACTCGTATCTTATGGTATCTAAGTTTCGGGCAATTAAAAATATGTCATATGTCTTTTAGGGCAAACAAAACATTCGGGCAAATGAAATTCGGGTAAATGAAATTCGGGAATATGATGATTATGGTATATAGTCTTCGGGTAAACAATAGACAACCATTTTAGGTACCTACATCACGCTTTTATCAGTAAGAGTGGAACTTTAAAACGTTAGGTAAAATAGGTCTTATAATCTTATATCATGTAGATTGTAGGTTATTCCCAAAAAAACTCAAAACTAATGTTATTTTTAACCGACTTCTAAAAAGGAGTAGGTTTTCAATTCGACCGTATATTTTTTTTTATGTGTGTCCGCGGATAACTCCGTCGTTTATGAACTGATTTTGATGATTATTTTCTTGTTGGAAAGTAGATATCCCAAGGATAGTCCCATTGGCACCAAGTCAGGATCTGATGATGGAATCCCAGGGAAATCGAGGGTAACCCTCAAATGTTATAGGTAGTAACAATGTTTTTCATATATTGTCTAAAGCTATTGAGACATTTGCGTATGGTCATCATCATCTCATGACGCTGAGCTGATGAAGGAAGGTACAACTCTTTAACGGTTAGGAGTTAGGTGATTTCTTGTTCTAGAATAATGATATAGAGACTTGTCCATATCGATAATTGATTTCTCTGAAGACAACAGAGTGAGTGCTAGAAACTAGAAGTATTAATAATTTTAACCGACTTTAAGAAAAGGAGGAGGTTGTCAAGTCGACGCGTATCTCTGGATCGACTGAACC
This sequence comes from Catocala sponsa, assembly GCA_963564715.1. NCBI lineage: Eukaryota > Metazoa > Arthropoda > Insecta > Lepidoptera > Erebidae > Catocala > Catocala sponsa. The sequence goes on along the minus strand of OY751345.1, from coordinate 7,659,545 downwards.
GATTTTGAAAAATCTCACACCATTAGAATCCTACATTATCCTTGATGGATATAGGCTACTTTTACCACGGGAAAACCTAATTAAACGCGGGCGTAGTCGCGGCGTGGATAACTAGTGTGTAATAAAGTTGCTTAAGATATATGATTATACACATTGATTTGATCTTCGGCGTAAATATTTACATTATGTTCTGTAGAACCGTTGACGTCTATATCCTGAATCACAATGTTCAGTGCTACAGCCTGAACCAGAGCTTGTTGGATGATTTGTTCGGCATGGGCGAATTGTTCTACAGATAAATTATGTAGAAGAGGCCTAATCTGATTGTCGGCGTAAGAAACAACCTTCAGCTGTTCGCCCTGGCCCTCTTCAATGAGTTCACTTTCATTGCGAAAAGGAATGTGACATACAATCAGACTGTAATAAAATCTTTCTCTGTCACTATTTAAAGTGTAGTAGCGAGTGCGTAGAACTGCCGCCTGATTTCTGATTCGCATTCTTGTAATATCGCGCAATTGTTTGTATTTCGTACTCTCGTTTACTTGATCCCTTAGCTCAACATCACCATTATCATCGTCCTAAAATGTACTCGAAACGGTTTCGTAACGAACGGCAAATTCAGCCAAACTTATTAGATGGAGTCTATGTTCGCGCTGTTCGGTAGTCTCATTATTCAACCGTTCTCGAATAACACTGACACGATGTTCCCGCTGTTCGGGAGTCTCATTGGTCAATCGGTCTCGTATGACATTTAAACGATATTCGCGCTGCTCGGGAGTCTCGTTAGCCAGTCGGTTTCGTAAAATACTTAAACGATGCTCGCGCTGTTCGGATGACTCGCCACTCAAACGCTCATGAATACGATTGAGTCGACGGGTCCTATCACTTTGCGATTCCTGTGACAATAAAATTAAGAACGTATGTAATTTCTCATCTGAGATAATCTAGCATGACGTGTCAATGGTGATTCTTGGGAACGAGATATGGCATTACGTTTGCAATTTTTGAATAAACATTCTTTATTTGCTTCAAACGCTTCGTTGTCTCTCTTTTTCCTCATGCGGGCGGCACCTTTAATAATAATTGGTCTACCCATGATGCTATAAATTAACTTAAAATTGAAAAATAAACATCTTTTTAAAAAAAAGTAAAAGCGACTTCAATAAAAAAACATCAGCACTCAAAAACGAAAAATAAATAGATAATTTTTGTCTAAATCTCTTCACTATTAAATTAAAGAAAGTATTATTTTACTTGCTAGGTACCTACCTACTGGTCTGTTTGAAGTCGGTGCCAAGCCCAAAAATAATAATACATCTATATGTATTAACACCTATTTGTTGATACGTGCAAAAAATAATTCTAATGAAAATCACTACAAATGCCCGCACGTGTCTGCCCGTTTAGGTTGTATCGCTCGGCACGAGCCCTCTCCTTCTCACGCGTATTACGCCGCGCGCCGCGCGCTGTGCGGCAGCGCAGGGCCTATCAAGCCTATTTGGCTTGGCACCGACTTCAAACAGACCAGTAGGTAGGTAGGTACCTAGCAGGTATAATAATACTTTCTTTAAATTAATAGTGAAGAGATTTAGACAAAAATTGTCATCCACACTTGATACACTTTCTTTCGTTTTCTTTCATGGTGACTATAACTTCACAATCGAGTCTCTATCTCATAAAACACGCAACACTTAATTACACCAAAACACTAAATCGGAGGAACAGGAAACTCTACTTAACGTATCTAATGTGAAGGCAAATTTAAAATTATTTTATTTGTAACAAATAAACTTCGAAAACAAGACAAAACATAATGGCGGCAAAAGTATTTCTTGTAGTTGTCAGATTTGACAGCATGTTGGTTTTAAAATGTAGATGGTACCAGAAGGAAAAATCATTTATTATAAAAAAGTATTTAGTGGTAACATTATTATCTCTCGCTCGCTCTTTCGTACCCCCAGTACGTTTAATTTTGCTGTACGACAGTTGACTGGACCTGACCGAATGTGCCCGCGCACGAGTATCCGGCGCTTATATAACGTCAATATGACACTGACAGTTATAACTGTCACTTCAACTGACACATCGATGGCGACCTCACTCAAGCTTACGCTTGACGTTCCGAAACAAACCAATAGATGGCGCTTTATTCAACTCCAATTACAGAAATAAATTACATTCGAATGATTATTTTCTTGACGCTCCGACATATAGAATTTGTTATTCTGTGATAATATGGCATCCTATGGTAAAATAATTTTTAAAAGGTCAATGAACAATTTGGCCTATGAATCAACACACATTCTACCTAAACAATAATTTGTATTTTATTTTACATACATACATACATAGAATCACGCCTGTTTCTTAGAGGGGTAGGCAGAGACTACGGATATCCATTTGCTACGATCCTGACACACTTCTCTGGCTTCGTTCACTTTCATCACATTCCTCATACACGCCCGTCGGCTCATGGAGCTCTTAACCTGGCCTTTGTCCAGAACGCCTCCGATCTGATCGAGAAACGTTCGCCTAGGTTTTCCTCTTGCGACTGTTCCATTTTAATTATTTTATGACTTAATAATCAATCATTACTATCTCACGGACACTTTCCAATCTTGTATTCGTTTTAAAAAGTATTTACGCGATTTCAAATACACCAGCATCCATTGTTTTAAATATGAGACACGCAGTATTGCCATGCCTACAGTTTTAACAATAATATATGTGTACGGTTTTATCAGATAAATTATTTCCTATTTAGCTTTTCTGTGTTTTTTCTTACGTAGTTAATACAAATGCTATTCTATAAATACCATTATTGAAATTCGTCATAGATATTATGTCATGATCGGTAGATAAGTGTTGCCGACGATATCTCAATGGAGTGTATAAATAAGACTAGTGGACTGTAGTTTGAAATGTATAATGATTTAGCTAAAGATTTACAATATTTAAATTAAATATGAGCGCGTAAAAACAATAGTTAAAAATGATGCGCGAGTGCGGCCGTATGTGATCGTGTCTGTGGCTGACTGCCGGCATAGATTAGTATACCTGTTAACTGCCGGTGCGGCGGGCGAGCGCCGATGGCTGGAATGGGGCGGCGGTGGGGCGATGACGTAGAAGTCCCGCTCCGATCAGCGGTTAGGCGCGGCAGGTGCATGTACTCGACAATAAGTATTTCAGTTAAGTAGTATGCAATATTCGGAAGTGTCCGTGAGTTATATTCACTTTTAATTATCATTGTAGTCATCCTTAACTTCATATTTATCATTGTTTTGTGGCTGTTGGTTCTTAGGCTAACAATGTATGGCAGCTGAACAATATCTTTTACGTAGTTTTTGAGTTAAATCCTTACAAACAAACAAACAAAAAAACAAATCTTTCCTCTTTATGTTATTAGTATAGACAACACACTTATTAAAGTGTTTTGGCACTATTCGGATTCAAATATTATGTACATAAGGCATAAGCAAATATCTGATCTGATTTATTTTACCATTTTCATTTGTACATACATTAGAGGTTTTGGAAAATTGAATGAGGTCAACTATTCAGTGGGATCCAAAACCAAAACAAAACCTTTGAGTTTGTATAATGTCCACGTTTGTTTGTTTCGATAGCACCTAAAATAACTAAATGGATATATGTACTTTAAAATGTAATTAGAGTTATAACGTAAGCCATGACCTATTTATTTTTGTTAAAAAGATAACTCCTGCACTAGGAACACTTCTTGTGGCACGAGAGACTTTACAAACATTCAGACCAATCACCCCATTAACCCTTTCCCGCTCCTTCTCCTTCCCACTTCCTTTCCTAAAGGGTCGGCAATGCGCAAGTGATGCCTCTGGTATTGCAGGCGTCCATAGGCTACGGTGACCACTTACCATCAGGTGGGCTATATGCTTGTTTGCCACCTTAGTAGTATAAAAAAAGAAAAAAAAAGATAACACACAAGGAACAACCAGACTTGGAACAATAACACTGAGCACGGCGGCCGCGGCAGTGGCGAGGCGTCCACTTAAACCACTACGCCATCCGTACAGTCAAATCTTTCTAATTACTTTTCCGTATAGATGTGGTGCAGTTTAGTGATGTCACCCTACTTTACTTACAAATGCAAAGTGATAGCGAATCTAACTCCTAAGCATGACACCTCGGATTAGATTTTCTGGTCGAGCAAAGCTTGTATAGGGTTTTCTATCAAGAAATTTTCTGTAGCACCATGGCATCTCGGAATGGGTTATCTAACTCATGCAACGAGCCACGAAAGTAGTAAAAAGCATCATAAACGGATAAAACCGCGGGGGATATGGGTAAGTAGTTTGTGGTAGTCCCATTCGCCACCCCCAGCATTGCCCCCTCCGGTAGCGAGTGGAATATTCCAAAAAAATATCCCATTCACCACCGGTGGTGACGCCTCCAGTGGCGAATGGGATGTTTATTTTGGGTTAGTCCCATTCGCCACCCCCAGCATGCCTCCTCCAGTGGCGAATGGGACATTTTCCAAAAAAAGATATTCCTTTTGCCACCGGGTGTGACGCCTCCAGTGGCGAATAGGATTCTTTATATTGAAAATATCCCTTTCGCCACCAGAGGAAGGAATGCTGGGGGTAGTGTAGTGTGTAAGTATAGTGTGTAATTACCTTTATAATATCTTGTGTCAGCATTTGTACGTATTTGCGTTATTGTAATATTTTATACTTTTGATGACACTAATAAATGGCAACCTAAACTGGCTTGACGTGTTTCCTTTCTATCTAACATTGGACCGTGTCTCTACACCAAGACACACCACTGTAGCGACTGGGTTCACTCTTTTTTTTTTAACATGTCCCATTCGCCACCGGAGGGGGCAATGGTGGGGTGACGAATGGAACTAACCCGATTAAACTCATCCCAGTTGCCACCGCCGGTGGCGAATGAGATATTTTTTTGGAAAATTTGCCATTCGCTACCGGAGGGGGCAATGCTGGGAGTGGCGAATGGGACTAACCCAGTAGTTTTGTACAGAATAATAAAATAAACAGTGTGTGACGAAATCAACTATTATATTGTAAGTCTTTTTTTGTATAACATCCAAATTACGATTTACTCTTCCTGACATAACACGGGCATGTTCGTTTGTCGTTAAATGGTTCAGATTCGAATATTATTGTCTCTGGGTACGCTCTTTCCATGACCCTTTTTAATTCTAATGCATGGTCCAACCCTTTCGTTTCCACGACGACCCTCACCTGAAAAACAACGTCAATAATATAAGTGATTATTTAACATGATGTATATTATAGGCTGACCGCTTAACTGAGACCACGTCTGCGGGGTACAGGGGCGCGGGGATTGGACGAGAGCGGGGATACAGAAGGGTGCGGGCGGGGGGCGCTCGTAGTATGACATACATGAGATAAAATGTGCATTGTATAGATCTTAAGATATGTGACGTCACAGTGGGTAACGTAAACAGGTGATGGTTCATTCATTTGAAACTTAATTAATGACTGCCAAATTATGCGAAACAAAATATGTAGGTAATAAATAAAATATTAATTAATGACTGCTAAATTATGCGAAACAAAATATGTAGGTAATAAATAAAATAAACGAATATACTATTTATTATAAGAAAAAAAAAACAAATTATAAATCAATCACTTATGTCCATATCGATATCACTGAAACTTGATCCTTCACTTTCGAACCAGTCCTCATCAGAATTTATGCGAATTATCCTGAACATTAATAATAAAATCTACAACATCATCTAAAACTCCGTCATGATTGCAGTACTCGTCCTCGACTTTCATTACGTGGTTTATACAGTGCTTCCACTTTTCTTAATATATGTTTCTTTTGTTCTAAATTACTGCCGATACTTTGTTGTGCTAACTGTCCTTTAATATCACCCCGACCAACTCAATTGTTCAATGGTTCAGGTCTGGGTAATATGGAGGCAACCGCAACACTTCATGTCCGTTTCTTTTCAACAACTGGTCAATTTTGTAAATATTTTCCGTGAAGTGGGTTTTGATTAATTTAAATAAGTTATATTTTTTCTTTTTTTTTACGTGGGGGAATGCATTGACGCATACCCCTCCGCGGGGGCAGAGGGAGGGGTTATGTTGGACTCGCCGGGGTAAAAGAAAGATGTTAAAACGATAAAATAGACCTCCCGGAATACCGACTAAACCTACCACGGTGTTCCTTGACAAACCACTATCGGCGGGGCCGCGCGAATCACTTTCACATGCGGTCGCGACCCCGCCGAGGTTTCGGCCCGCTGTATAAAACGGCAGGCCACTGCACAAAAGACCTGCCCAATGGTCACCTTTAAAAAGTCCCTACTGTCTCCCCCCCTAGAGCCCTAGAAGGGAGACGGACACGACACAGAGGCGCGCGTGGGAACACGCACGCCGTCTCTCGGACCTGGTGCTGAACGGATGGCGGGCAGGCCCACAAAGCCCGCCACCCCCAGGTCAAACCTCAGGGTGGCTGGAGGTCATCTCCCCCGCCCTCCGGTTCTGTGGTTGGGGAGAGGGTTTAAAAGCTCCCTCTCCCGCTCCGCCGCCTCCTTGATGGAAATCACTTCCTCACAGAAGGAGGCGACGGCGTTCCACGACCTCTCACTCCGGACCATAGACTGAACTACGGCCGGGAGCGAGAGGGCAACCAATCCGACTGCCGCGATCAACTCACGGCGCTGCGATGCCCAGGCGGGGCAAACCGCCAAAGTGTGTAGCGCCGTGTCCTCAACAACGTCGCGGCAGTCGCCGCAGTGGTGACAACCGGGCGTCTCTTGCCGGCCTATACGACACAGGAACCGGCCAAAACAACCATGGCCAGTCATTACCTGTGTCAGCCGGAAGGTGAGGGCGCCATGCCGCCTCTCCAGCCACTCCTCGAACACGGGACTTACCGCCACGATTGTGGCGTGCCCGAAGTCATATTTTCTATGCTTACTATCAAAAGTTATGTTATGCCGTCGTAACCAATCTTGCATGGCTGGCTTGATAGACGTCATAGTCGGCTTTTTTCTTCTCTAACCGAATGATAAGCTGCGTTATCCATTACTATAACTGAATTTGGTGGTATATCAGGTATTAATATTTCATTAATCCATTTACTGAAATTCGTGAAATTCATAGAATCGTAATAATCACCTGTTTTACTTTTAGATTTAAACATCAAAAGTGCTCCGTCTATAAACCCAGTTTGGCCCCCACAATGTACGATAATCAAACGGAATTTTTTCTACGAATCTGTTTTACTTTTTTCGGTGATTTAAATCGATCGTTGTCTTTTAATAATTTTGCTTGCTGTACAATTCTAGATACAGACTTTTCCGATATTCCAGTAACTTTTGCTACGGTCTTGTTTAAGGACGTATCTTCTTGATATTCAGCAGAATTAGGATCTAGTTTCTTTTTTCTAAAATATTCATATACATTAAAAGCCATTTGCTTGCACTGACTACTACTAATTTTATGTCCGAAGATATTTCGACTCATCTTCAGAATGTAATCTCTTGTATATCTCGAACAAAGCGTCGGCAACAAACGTCACGTGCGATCGCTAATCGTGTAGCGACCGAACTGAGTTTTGACAAAAATTCGCCCGCCGCCCGCACCCTTCTGCATTCCCGCTCGCGTCCTTCCCCTTGCGTCGCTGCACCCCGCAGGCGAGGACTCAATTAAATGGTTTAGCTTTAGTTACATTATAGCGTACCGATATGTATGCAATTATAATTTATTAATGAAAATATTCGTAAACCTAACCGTATTAAAGGAATGCCAACAGGGTTGCCTTCACAGGGTATTTTACTGATTTGTTTGTAGTTTTAACTTGTGCCTTCAAGCCTTAAAAGGCAACTGTGTTCGCAAAGTATGCGGTTTACATAACATAACAGCATAACATCACATAACTGTTTACATAACAGCAGCAGCAATACAGCTGTGTACCGAAATATCCCTAAAAATTTATTAGCTACTAGATCTTGCCTGAGGCTTCACTCGCGTAAATGTAGTTCAGGTTGGGTTAGTAACAGGTTTTTAGGATAAATGGTACCCTATGTCTTTTTCTGTACCCCTGATAATGCGTATGCGAAATTTCATGATGATCAGTCGAGTAGTTTAAGCATGACAGCGTAACAAATAAATAAACAAAAAAACTCACTTTCACATTTATGATTAAGCTAATAATTTAGAGGTATATATAGATATTTTGCTGTTGCAATTGGTATAAGTACGACTAGAAGAAATTAATACAATGTACGAGTATATCAACCCAAAAAGTTGTAGATACCTACGTCATAGGTTGTTTTACATCGGTTTAAATTAGAATTATATGTTTTTTAACACAATTTAATACAGAAATATATATAAATATAACCGTATTAACAAAACCCTTTGCATCTATCCACTCGCAATAAAAGAATGTATACGTTCCCTAGAACGCTGGCTGAAGACTCTAGACTATCATGCAACTGAAAATCTATTGAGTCATTTCATTTCAAATCAATTTTTCTGTCAACTATGCGCACTCGTAACAACATTCATGGCTCCTTATCCTGACACATTCTACATACACATAACATCTCACTTATCCAAATTGACTAATTTAGTAAACAGATTTATTATGAAATTTTAATGTTTTTTAACTAGTGTATTTTCTATTGTATATTTTATTCAAGCCATATATAATAAAATTAATATATTAAAATAAAATAATAAACATTGTAATGTAATCGTATCCAATATTAGGTACCTATTAACTATTACTATAATCAATCACACTTACACAGAATTTGTCTATGCATAGTGGAAGGCGCTGGCACCTGTGATACAATGTATACATACATTAGTACAGGTGCTAACGTTTCACATTTAATTGTTTTTATATATTTTATATTATCTTTGTTATAATGTGATGATTTTTGTAAGCCCTTTTTGTGTACAAATAAAAAAATTATTAAAAATAAAAATAAAAAGTCGAATCTAGTACTCGAGAATTACTATTTGCGCTGGTACGTACCCATACTACGTAATCCGTTCAGAGGGTAGGTGGGTTTTTAAAATACCACGCGTTGTCACAAAGGAACGGGGGACAATTAAATTTTCGTCACGTACCTAGTCAATATCCTCTAGGCAAATGTTGCGCTTTTTCGAGCTATATTCAAATGTGAGCTAAAATATTATTTTTTACTTTCTGTTCTCAAAATGCCAAGCGAATTACTATGTGAAAATTAGAGGGGATCTTGGCATATACTACAGGTGGTCTCAAACTCCGCGGACGCTATATATATATAGCGACAGCAGTTCCGTTTTTATATTGAAAGGCCTGTATTTAAAGTCTTGTATTGTATATCAATGCACTCGGAACGAACTGAGTTTTTCGAACACACCAGTTGCCAACTGAATAATATTGAAATAATATTGTTATTGTCATGTCACGTGACTTCGCGCCAAACGTTCGTTCGTCGATGTTATTTGTGCCGCTGTTTTCTGTAGTTTTTTGTAGGGCAAGTATGTAAGTGTAATACATTATTGGAGAGCTTATTCTTTCTATTTTTAGACACAAAACAATACTGTCTAATATTATTTCTGTACAACAAACTGAAACCCAAAGTAACCTATTATCATTTATCGGATTTCCCACCCTTTTTGATATTTGTTGTTTTTTTAGTGCAGTATTATAGCGTATTTCAGGTTTCAATCATTATAATAGTGTTATTTATTAGTGTTTCTATAAAAATATCTGAATACAACGCACAAGGTTACGTCGATTATCATTATTTTTTAATGTTCAAATTTTACTGTCTGCGCGCTCTAAATGTACTCGTCACGCGTTTCAGTGCTACTTTCAGATGCTAATATCTTAATTTTTTCTCACAGACATATATAAATACTTTTTTTATACTATAAAGAGTATTTAACTAGGAAATAGAAAAAGTACCTCTTTTTATTACATTTACATTTGTTTAGAAGCAAATATTTTCAAATATCGAACATTTTTACAGTTCTGGTTAGTTTAACCAGGCGTATAAACTAAAATATACACGTAAATGCGATGATTCAGTATACTTGTCGTAGCTTACAATGTAATTAGATATTTCCATTTAGAAAACATACAGAAAGTCTAAAGAAGTTTTCGGCAATAACAGCCATTATTATTGTGTATTTTACATTTACCCATTCCTATTGTTCGTCATGAAATGGTTAAAATATTTACAAGATATATTATTATTTATTGTGAAAGTGACCCTAAAAGTGTCACCCGGGGCAGGCCGCTCCTGCCGCCCCCACTACGCTACGCCACTGTAGGGTACCTTTCTTCCAGGAAATTACTAACCTAACCTACATTTACACGAGCGAGGCCGCGGGAAAATTTTGTATAATGTAAGTTTGTTTGTTTGTTACGCTTTCACGCCTTAATTACTTCATCAATCATGATGGAATTTCGCATACAGTCAGGGGTATATAAAAGGACGTATACGATACCTCTCATCCAGAAAAAAGTACTCTACCCGAGGGATAGATAATTTATTGACAAAATCTACATTAACGCAAGCAAAGTCGCAGGCAAAAGCTAGTAGGATATAGATCGTAGCACTTAGTATTCATAGACTGTGCTATACCTGACTGAAGCAAGTTTCCCCTTCTATCCAGTTGTTGTCGATAAAGTGAGTAATAACATTGAACCCGCCGTCTGACATTAGCTTCATCAGATCTCTTTTAGCTCCTGCTACATTGTACACGCCAACCTGTAAGATACGTGTATTAATAAAATAGTAAGAGCACCTTTATTTTTTCATATTATCAACTAGCTGAAATCAGCTTCGCGAAAGAAAACTACTTTTTGTTAAATTCCATAATATATATATATAATAATTGTCCGCATTGAGAGATCCGCTGAAGTAACTTAGGCTTTATATTAGAAAAATATAAAGCCTAAGTTACTCCTTCTAACATCAGCTATTTGCCAGTGAAAGTCCCGTCAAAATCGATGCAGCAGTTTCAAAGATTAGGAACTTAGGACAGACAGACAAAAATGTAAAAAATCGTTTTTTAAGTACGTATATACTATATACATACTTTCATATGCAATTTGGTAAAGAGCTGTTATTTTGACATTACAAACAGATACTTAAATTTTATTTATTTGTATGTATTGTATAGATATATTATGAAATAATCTGGGGGATGTAATGCCTTCACCAAATCGGCTACCAGCCGATGTAACTATTGTTGCTTAGAATAATTAGAATAAATAAATTATTTATGGCTTGTAACAGCAGGCGCGATAGCCTATTGGAAGACCGTTGGATTGCCACGTAAAGGTCTCAAGTTCGATTTGAAGTCGCGCACCTCTGGCCGCTCGAGGTCATGTGCGTATTTCGAAGTATTGCTTGCTTCAAAGGCGAAGGAAAACATCGTAAGGAATCCTGCATGTTCGACAGTTCTGCATAATGTTGTCAAAGATATGTGAAGTCTGCTAATCCGCACTGAGTTAGCGTGGTGGACTATGGCCTACAATCTTTCTTAGGCGCCGTCCGTCCTCGCGCGATGATGCGATGCGATTTCATCGTCCGATAAATCCGCTCCCGCGATCTGAAATCGTAGGTCCTATTTTGGGGCGATGCGATCACATCGAAAAATCAAGAAAACGTACACCACATAATATACTGCATAAACACAGAAATCAGTGCGGTGAATTTCACAATCAGTATTTCGACGTACGGCAAAACGAAGAAGATTTTTACGAATATTTGTCTATGTCAACAGAAACATTTGATTGCATCTGTAATGGAGTACGTAGTGCTTGTAATCGTTATACTCGTATTAGTGTGGAAGAAAGAGTGGTATTAACATCAAGGTATTTTTTTTTTAAATAATAATAATAAACGAACACACTCACAGCCCTATACTAGAATATTCCTGATCGTGTGTGCACACACAAACACCCAGACCCGGAAGCAAATATTTAAATTCATGTGTAACAGAAAGGGGCTATCAAGCCGCACAGGATCGACCCGGCTCATGAAACTGAACAACTTTCTCCAAGGAATATGGGTCCGGAAACGGAAAAAGTTTGAACCTCCCATACAACTCGGCCTCGATAGCGTAGTGGTTAGTGTAATCGACTGCCACGCCTGAAGTCGCGGGTTCGATTCTCGCACAAGTCAAACATTTGTGTGCATCAACATGGATGTTTGTCTTGGTCTGGGTGTTTCTATGTATAATATGTACATATTTACAAAAAATAAAGTATATATGTATGTTTATCCATTGTCTAGTAACCATAGTACAAGCTCTGCTTAGTTTGGGCTCGATGATGTTGTGTGTATGTGGTTCTGTTACGCTCTGTAGATTTTAATTGTTTTGTTTAACTAACTAGTTACTTATGGCACTGATTTAATATTTCTATATTTTAATTAGGTATTTAATTAACTAATCTAATTTATTTTATACCTAATTTAATTTGTTTATATGTGTAAAGTGGCTGATTCAAAAATCATCTGGTTGCTTGAAATAGTTTTGGCCACTCTCGCGAGGGAAGCGGCCGTTACTTTATGTATGTGGGATTGTAGGTGTGTATGGTGTAACATTAAAAGGTGTACGTCATATTTCAGGATGTAAATGTACTTATGAGACTAAACAACTTGCCCAAAAATACATGGGTCGACATCCGAAAAAAACTCCCATAATAAATTGATCAGCTGATCGACACTTTTGTATAGTAGATCAAAATTTTGTTTTTGGATTTCGACCCATGTTTCTTTGGTAAAGTTGTTCAGTTTCATTGCTAGATACACTCCCTAAAATATGACTACATCTTTCTGTTACACCTTGTATTACATGTGTATATGTGTAAGTAAATTCTTTCTTGTAATGTATGCAGATAGAAATAAAAGATTGAAATAATTTATAATTATGTATTAGGTTGGCTAACAAGGAAAAAGAAAACAATATTAGGTATGATTGTTACTGTAGGTATTCAAACATCGTCATCAAATGATTCGTAGAATTCTCGAGTACGACACGGTGGCGACGCCATAGATGCGTGTACTGGAGAAGGTAAAATTGAAGCAGAATTTGCAGAGGTTGAACGGGAAGGAGAAGTCGTTGAAGCAATTTTATCAGCAATTACATTTTGTAATTTACTTTTCAGTCTCAGTTTTTGTACTGGACTTAAATACCGGAAGTACGGAGCAAGTGATTTTAAAAATAGCATATCTTCATCAACTTCATTCCTTTTTTCCTTAAATGCTTTAATTTTCTCTTCTTTGAGTTTTAGCATTTTGGTTTCAAATTTTCAAACAAGGAGATTTCTTATGTTTTGTGCGTCTATTTCCTTGACATGCAGAAGACGTACTTGCGCTCTGACTGCTGCGCTCTCGGATAGTGGCTAACGGTTCATCATCATCAGATACCGTATTAGCTTCCGTATTAGCAGTTGAATCCCTTTCATCAGGCAGCGGTGGAATTGGCTCTGATCTTGATGAGTTATCGATCTCAGACTCCCAATTGATAGATTGTTCGCTTTGTGATTCATCATCATTGACGCCATAGTTCCCTTGAGTTGGTCGAGGCGTCATAACATCCTTTTAAAATGTTATATGATGATAATAAGTCCACTTCCCTGAATAAATTCCTGAAGAATTTGGGCTGCCTGGATCTCCAGATCGCGGCTTACGAACCTTTTTTAATTATTTTTGAAATACATACCCCAAGTTTCACCACCTACTTTTAACTGTATTTGCTGTAACAAAAATAAAGTTTAATTGAATTTTGTTTTCTTTTTTTCAGGTATCTAATAACAGGAACACCTTTTCGGAAGTTGGCAGTGCCATTTCGTATTTAAAAAACAGCAATAGCAAATATAGTTGTTCAGGTTTGCAATTCCATATGGAATAATTTTAACAATACCCATATGAAATTTCCAAGTACAGAAGATTTCAAAGAAATTGCTCACTCTTTTTCAAATTTAAACAAATTTCCACATTGCTGTGGCAATCTCGACGGTAAACATATTCGTCTCAACAGACCACATCTATCTGGTAGCATGTACTATAATTACAAAAATTATTACTCAATTGTATTGTTAGCGGTCTCCGATTCACAAAACACATTTCGAATCATTGATGTAGGAGCTTATGGAAAAGACAGCGATGGAGATGTTCTCAGCAATTCTCTTTTCTTTAAAGATCTAAGCAGTGGAAAAATTCAGTTACCACCTGAGGAACGACTACCACAGAGCAATATTGTCGCGCCATATGTGTTTTTAGGAGATGAGGCGTTTCCGCTCAAAACATTTTTAATGAGACCTTATCCAAGAAGTCAAGCATCAGGAAATGCAAGTAAATCAAGATTTAATTACAAGTTATCAACCACGAGGGTTGGAATAGACTGCACATTTGGAATGGCTGCGAGTAAATTTCGAAATCTTTTGAAAGGTATTGAAAATGGAATTACAATTGTAAAGGCAATCTGTATATTGCATAATATTATAATACATATGGATGGAAGACAATCACAAATAACCGTAACAAATAGTCAAATAAACAACAGTTTGAGGAGAATTTAACGTAGTACAAATAATAATACAGCAACAAGAACAGCAATTATTGCCAGAGAAAGATTTACGGCAGATTTACGGCTTATTTTTGTAATCAACAATAAAATTATACTTGATATAATATTTTAAATTATAAATACCTACATATTAAAATTTACACTTACTTCTTTTATTCAAATTCCTAGTAATAATAGCCCATTCTTTGTCATTTTTCACCGTGTTTTTATAGTCTTCATTCCATTTATTCTAAACAATGGGGTGAGCACGCACTTCATTAATTAAGTTTTCTTCAAATGTCATCTTAGGAATCCATGCAACCGAACCGAACGATTTACACAAAATGGCAGTAGTCCATTGAAATGTTACAATTTAAGGACCTAATATTGCATTTATTAGAGAACGCAATTTTATTTTTGGGACATGTGTCAATAGAAGCTTAACCCCAAGTTTGTGGGGTTGCCACCTTTGTCCCCCGGCCGCCATCTTGGAAAAAGGGGTGCAAACACCTTTTTCGCGATATCTCGGAAACTATGCGTCCTACAAAAAAATCGTTAAGACATAATTTGTAGCAAATCGCTTTGCCTACAAATATGTTCATATAACTTTTTGCCCTAAAAATTTTCTTTTTTGCTCTATAACTTTTTTTTATACATTTTACAAAGAATTACCTCAGACCAATCTTGTAGATGGTCTTTTGAGGAAAATATTTCTCTATAATTTTTTTTTAATTTCATTCATTTAAAACGCTGTTACAGCGCTCCAAAGTTGACCGGGTTCGTCAATGCTCATGAGAATCCGGTCAAAACGAAATGTTTAACTTAGTATTATGCTCTTTTTTGCCTTTAATCGTTCAATAACCGTATGCTTCTCTGAAATGTAGTCTCCTTTAATGGATTTCATTAAATCCGTAAGTCGAAATTGGCACTCTTCACTATTCTCATGCAAGTGAGCAAAAACATCCTCCATAGCATTGTCAATGTTATTTTTGCGCTCATCATGACTTATTTCGTCACCCCATTTTTTGGAGTACAATTGCTTGCTGCAATCCTTGCGATACCTAACTCCAACATTGACTAAGCTAGAAACATTAGCTATGCGATCAGCAATGCTCTTTGCCATGTCATCAGAACGTTTGAGAACAAGGTCCAAAATGCTTTTTTTTGTACCTGCATGACGTACATTACATATCTTCTTTTGACGGCTTTGACGCAAGTCACTCTGATCCTGGGATACTTCGCCGCAAATAAAGCAATTGTTTGAGAATTCAAAATCAGTATCTAGATTTTCTGATACTGAATATGATAATAATGATAACAGGGAATATGAACAGTTACTTCAAAAACACTGTAAAAATAATTTATTGTCCACATCGTTTTTGAATTTAGCTCACTGAAGCAAAGTTTTCACTCCTCTAGCTTTCACAGTTCGAACTTTAATGTCCCCAAAAGGATTTTTACATATGAAACAATCACTCATGGTTCACGCTTTAAAAAAGTCGCAATGTTTATAACTAAATGAAAATTTCAGCACACAAAACTCGCAGTTTAATTGATTAAACTGAAAACAATATCCACAATTTTCAATACGTCTACACGTGGCAAAATATGTAGCACAACTAAAAGAATAAAATGAGGTAGAAGAAACAGCTGAACCTTCGAGGGCTACATATAATATTAATAGTCGTAGCAGGCAGACGTTCATTTGTCTCCAAACGGTAACTCGGACCTTTTCTACCTGCTTAACATTCTCGAAAATGTACACTCCTCTTAGAAATTACTACAAGAAACAATAATTTGTTAAGTTCTATAGTAAGGAAAACAGTTAGGAATCAATAAGTAAAGTAGTTCAGATTTAATAAAAAGTTTTTAAGAATGTATTTACAATAAAAAAAAATCATAAAACTAAGTTAAACATTTCGTTTTGACCGGATTCTCATGAGCATTGACGACCCTGGTCAACTGTGGAGCACTGTAACAGCGTTTTAAATGAAGGAAATTTAATAAAATTATAGAGAAAATTTTTCCTCAAAAGACCATCTACAAGATTGGTCTGAAGTAATTTGTTGTAAAATGTATAAAAAAAAGTTATAGAGCAAAAAAGAAAATTTTTGTAGAAATTTTCTCACATTTTTGCTTATAACTTCTTTAATTTTAAATTTAGGGCAAAAATTTATATGAATATATTTGTAGGCAAAGCGATTTGCTACAAATTATGTGTTTACGAATTTTTTGTAAGACGCATAGTTGCCGAGATATCGCGAAAAAGGTGTATGCACCCCTTTTTCCTAGATGGCGGCCGGAGGACAAGGGCGGCAACCCCACAAACTTAGGGTTAAGCTTCTATTATCCCAAAAATAAAATTGCGTCCTCTAAAAAATGTAAAGCTCATGTAACATTTCAATGGACTACAGGCCGTCGAGCCGAGCGCACGCCTTTGTACCCCTCCCTTGCCTCTTCCCGCTCCTTGGTTGCGCGAGCGCCATTAAGACATTCAGTAGTTTCAGTACTGATTAGTATGTTTAATCGGACAATCGTCCTGCGTCGATAATCGCACGACGAAAACTAGACATTTCGGTCGCATCGCATGATCGCACGACCTTCAATAGGACATTCCGCAGATATGAGTATGTTTAAACGCACTGTCGCGCGATCATTTTCGTCGGACGCACGCATGATCGCGCGAGCGATGCCAATAGGACGGCGCCTTATACTGAGAAGAGACCCGTGCCCGTAGTGGGTCAGTCTATATACAGGGGTGTTATAATTTTATCTTTATTATACGTAGTGCGCTGCTACTTATGAAGCAGATAGTGGTGCCAATTCTGTTGTCACAAAATTCTCTAAACTTAACTAAAAATCACAAAATTTTTTTTTGGTCCTGTCACTTTTAACGATTTCAGAATACGAAATGTCATTTGAGAGGACTAAACTAAATTTTAGTGATTTTTAGTTAAGCTTAGAGAATTTTGTGACAACAAAATTGGCACCATTGTGGACTTAGGCATTACAGGCGCTACATAGACTATCTATCTGTGCATGGGCTGTGGAGCGTCAACATGCCGGAAACTCGACACACAAAATTAGAGATTTCGAATGATCTCAAAAGTATTATGAGCATGGAATGCGACAAAATGCAACCAATGCACATATTCAAAAAGTATTTTAAAATAAAGATTTCCACGAGAGACGAATGGAGACAACGTCTAAAATTCCCTGACAAGAGTTGTCTCATCTGGTACACTGATGGTTCCTAAATGGAAACAGAATCAGGCGCTGGTATTTATGCCAATGACTGCACGGTGAGCTTTGGCTTTTTTTTTGCAGTTGGGAGTTTATGGTTAGCATTGGCAAATATGCAACGTTCTTTCAAGCGGAAACCTATGCTATAATTGCCTGCGCTCAGGAGAATATTAAGAATAATGTCACTGACAGGACTGTTTATATACTCGGTGACAGTGAAGCTGCTCTCAAGGCTCTGGGCTCCTGCAGTGTGGACTCCGGACTGGTCCTGAACTGTGTTAAGGCCCTCACCAAATTTGGCAGGAAGAACACAGTCAGACTAGTGTGGTTTCCGGGGCATGCAGGGGTGCAAGGCAATGAGGAGGCTGATGAATTAGCCAGAAAGGGCTTGGAGCAACCGTTTGTGGGCGCGGAGCCATTCGTAGGACTCTCTGAGAGCACCGTCAAGGCAGCTTTGAATGCACATGGCAATAATAAACACAGGCTAAAGTGGATGGCCCTCAGCGATCTGGAATACTCCAAGAAATTCATTGCAAACAGAGCCACGGGCTTCACCCAGAAGCTCTGCAGGTACAAGAAGAGCCAAATACGCCTGCTCACAAGATCGTTCACTGGCCATTTTGGCACCAACGACTTCCTGTGCAGATTGGGATTGGCAAACAATCCGATCTGCAGAGCCTGTGGTGAACAGTACGAGTCCATATCGCACCTACTGTTTGAATGTGACGCGTTGGCTGGATTGAGAATGGGTCTGATGGGATTGGCATATCTAAACCCCGAAGACTTCAGGCTTCTCCCTCTGAAGTGTATACTGCGGTTGATGCAGTACATTCATAAGGAGATAGCTAAAGGATAGATCTTGGGGCCGACACAAAAGATCCCACTGGGTCGAAGTGTCGCCGATCTGCACTGACTGGCCCCTGTATTTAAAATAAGATATGAAGCAGATAGCATTTTCACAGACAGTGGATAAACTTACCCAGTCGGTCTGGTCCGGGTTTGAACGAGGCGTATAACCCGCGTTGTCTACATTTTTGATCTGTCTTATTGTCAAATTTATACTACTAGTTGATTGCACGGATGACGTAGTGGTTTTATTTATTTATTTATTGTTAATTACAACGGTTAAATAAACCAATTACAATAATTAACATAGATTACAAACTGATATTTAAGTGGTCGCCTCGCCACTGCCTTTACGCCAAGTGTTGTGGGTTAGAATCCCACGCGGAACAAAAATTTGTGTGTGCCACAAATGATTGCTTTCAGTCCGGGAGTTTTATGGTTAGTTGTTTGAATGTTTGTAAAGACCCCGCGACACAAGAATTATTCCTAGTGCGAAAGTAGTCTTATAAAAGAAAATTAAAAAACGTTAACAAATTACCTTGAATTTAATTAGACGTCCTTCAGCAGCCAAACCTCTCTCGCAAAAGCGCCTAAAAATCATAGTGTCAATATTGCCCCCGGTCATGATACACACAACACTGAAATTAAGAAATAATTGCCAGCTGTCATCACTTTATCTATTTTACCTATATATTATGTAGTTAAATATTGAAAATGTTCCACATGATATTTACTAAATAAATTTTTGTTTAACGTTGAAGGAAAACTTCGTCGTAAGGGATCGAAGATGAGTGAAGTCTGCCAACGCACACTGAGCCAGTGTAGTGGAGTATAGTCTAACCCTCTTCTCAAACTGAAAGCCTAGCAGTAGGACAGTTAACATACAGAGCTGATATTATATAAAGTTATTATAATTTTGTGAAATGAATTGTAATTAATACATTATTATTTAATTACTAGGTATTGCTGTAGGCTGTAGGTAACTGAGAATAATCATATTGTTACACCCAGTGCCATCTCTCGGCATTGTAGGGAAGACTCGGCAGTTCCGTCTAATAATTTATTACAGCGCCATCTATTGACGTCCTACGGAATTACGTAGTTCGTACGAGAAGAGTAGAGAGAACACTGGCACATTCTCGAATCTTCGTACTGTTTACATACTGGGTATGACGTTTCTAGAAAACTCCGGAAACGTTTTAACCGCGCATAAAAGGGGAAGGCCGGCGCTCGCCGAGTGAGTTTACAATCGTAAGCGGTCAAGTATTCATCGAAGCGAATGGAAGCGAAAATACTACGGAGTTTGAAGCAGTTACAGTGGAAAAGTGTGTTTGTTGTGTTTTAAATTTAATTGTGTGCTAGAATAAAACGTGTTTTAGTCGGTAATATTGTTTACATTCTTATCCCTCGAACCCAGTACGTAACAATATTTTATATGATTCCACAATGCAAAATATCGCAATTTATTGGCTTATGTTGTAGCTATTCTATTTGATCCTGTATGTATCAGATCTCGACTTATTTTGGACTTAACATAAGACTCGTAGAGTAACCTCTTGCAGTCATGTATTTTTATAATTAGTTTCCTTTCGACAATGGTTATGCAATGCAATCTGGTCGAAAAGCTTTGTAACTAAAGATACCTAAATATCTAACGAGAATTCAGTTAGCTACCATAGTGCAACGTAAACTTTTAAAATTATACTTTTGTGATTCCTATTCTGTGCTGAGGCGTTGTGCAATAGACAGGCAATTACACGTGAATAATAATAATTACGTAATAGTATATAGCAGCAGCGATAGCCTTTTGGGGAACCGTTGGACTGCCATGCAGAGTTCACGAGTTCGATCCTAAGGCGCACGTCAATTTCTTGTCGAAGTTATGTGCCTATTAAATAGTAATTATCGCTTGCTTTAACGGTGAAGGAAAATATCTCGAGATAAGCTGCATGTCTGTGAGTTCCCCAAAATGTTTTCGAAGATAATTGTGAAGTCTGCCAACCCGCACTGGGCCAGCGTAGTGGACTATGGCTTAACCCTTCTCACACCGAGGAGAGAACCGTGCCTTACAGTGGGACAGTTTACAGGGCTGGTAGTATTATTATTATAATATAAAACAATATGGGTACTTTTTCGTTTTCAATTCAGGTACTAGGCTTCCGATAATAGTAGCCAACGGCAGAGCTCCTCCACCTTCTACCACGAATTTCTCTCTTTCTGCCAGGTGTAATAATGCACGGGCTACCCAATCATCTTTTACGAGAAGCTGCAAATAATAAAAAGCAAAGAGGCTGATGACATAGTAATTTAAAAGCCACACTACAGTAATAAAAGTAATAAAGATAGTGACGAAAATTCCTAGTTTACATTTTTTTCTTGTAGATCTTAATTGACTACATATGGGGTAGTGAGGCTACATTTACGCCCGTTCCCTACATTCAGAAACGAGTTGTTTTAGCTACGGACAGTTAAATTTTGACATATTTATCAAAACCAACAATAAGTGTCAAACATAAACATTAAGACTGCGCCGAGCGAAATGTGCCAAAACAGGCGGTCACAGTTAAGTGAATAAAATAAACACTTTTTGTTTTAATACAAATATAAATATACATCTATAATATAAAAATGAATCGCTGAATGTGTTGCTAAGCGCAAATCTCGAGAGCAGCTGAACCGATTTTGCTAATACTTTTTTTAGAATATTCCTTGAAGTACGAGGATGGTTCTTAAGGAGGGAAAAATTTTAAAAATTGTCTGTATAGGTTAGACCTATTCAGACAATTTTTGAAATGTTTCAACAACAACAACACTTTTCTATACTCCCATATAATCGATTCGTAATAATACTAAAAAGTCAATTTGAACTTTAATGCCATACCATAAAGTTTAAGTGTTAGTGGAGAGGTTCCGGGAAGGCAAAACAATTGAGTGACGTTAGTATCGTAATAAATGTTAATGTCAATATTTGTCAATATTTATACGATGGTGTAACATTACTCAAAAATAAATTGTCTATGGTAAAATGTAAATTTTCTGTGGTAAAATGTCATTTGAAATGTAAACGTCTCTTTGCTGTGCATCTACACTAATATTAAAAAGAGGAAAGATTTTTTTGTTTGTTTTTTTGTTTGTTTTTTTGTTTGTTTGTTTGTATTGAATAGGCTCCAAAAGTACTGAACTGATTTCCAAAATTCTTTCACCATTAGAAAGCTACATCTTCACTGAGTAACATAGGCTATATCATATTTTCAAAATCAGTAGGGATCCCTACTAAAATTGAATGGATAATGATATGGATGGTGAATCGCCACAAAGGGTTTTAGGCCCAGAGGTGCACAAGAAATTGGCTATACTAAAAAAATATATTAATACTTATCCTAGTTTTTCCTTGTATTTATTATTCTGTACAAGTCGGTAATATTTTCTAAATTAGAAAATATTAAACAAGAAAACGACTAAACTATGTAATAGAACTTGGAAGCAAGTACATTACCGTGAAAATGTTGCCATTACACAAAATATGTTGTCAGATAATTAATCGAAATAGTAATTTTCCATTGCTATATTATATAACTAGCTTTTGCCCGCGGCTTCGCTCGCGATCTATAACTTTTTATAGTTGATTCCTAGTTTGGTAAATAGCATAACTGTCGAATAATATTTTAAATAACTTTCGTTCGTAATAGTACCTAGTTTATTTCTATAGCATATGCACCCGCGGCTTTGTTCGCGATTAGTTTATGACTGGCCTCATAGCCGGGACGGTCAACGAAAAGAGTAGCAGGATTACCGATAGCGACGCTGGCGTTGATTGCAACAAATGCTCACAAAGATAATCGTGACAGGGACGACAGATAGTCACTGCAGGACATCAATTGAGAGCTTCAGCATACACAACATTGTCAGTGAGCCCATCCGGAATAGAAACATAAAGGTTCCTTGGACTGCTCACACGCGAAAGAGCGACGTAAAGTTGACCATGTGAAAAACAACTCACGCTAAGATCTACGCCAGCACCGTTCAAGCCAAATTCAACCTTCGGCCCTACATTTACAGCGCAACGTTAGTGAACTGCGGGTGACATAAAGGGCGACAAACTTATTATTTGCGGTTGGTACAGTAACCGTGTCTAGGGATTGAACCGCAAAATTAAGTTTGTTTTTTATTATATATATTTTTCCGGGATAAAAAGTACCCAGTGTGGTGCCCAGGATATTAAAGTATAATAATACGAAGTTTCATCGTAAGTTAGTTTTTGCGTGATGCTTGAACAAACAGACAGACAGACAGACAGACAAAAAAAATTTTAATCACATTTTTGGGTTTGGTTTCGATCTAGTAACACCCCCTGCTATCTTTTTTTTTATATTTTCAATGTACAGAATTTACACTTCTACAGATTTATTATAATATGTATAGATTATTATTTTAATCGTTCATTTCATTTTTTAAACAAAAGTAATACAAAAACTAATAATAATTATTAGTTTTATCTTTGAAAGATAGCTTTGATTAACTTAAAGTATTACTATTATCGATGTATCGAGGTTTTGTGTTTATTATGGAAACACCATCTTTAACTTGTATGACGCAGGAAAACGTAAATATCAATATCATTGCTTGTTTTGCAACTCCATTGTGACGATTAATGTTTATTTATTGCGGTGAATATCGACAACTTTTACCTATAAGCTATAAAACTGCAATGTACTTATTCTGTTTTATTTCATTCCTAATAGATTGTACTCATAAATAAATTAGAATAATGTATAAAATAATATAGCACATATCTATACTAATATTATAAAGAGGCAAGATTTTTTTTGTTTGTTTTTTTGTTTGTTTGTTTGTATCGAATAGGCTCCAAAACTACTGAACTGATTTCCAAAATTCTTTCACCATTAGAAAGCTACATCTTCACTGAGTAAGATAGGCTATATGATATTTTTAAAAAAAATTGGGATCCGTACTAAAATTGAAATAACGTAACCCAAGGTGTGAAAACTGAGTCGTAAAATGTCTGTCATCGCATGCGCTGCGGAAACTATTGATGATAGAACAAAAAAATGTTCAACAATATTATAGAACGTATCAATATCTACAAAAAAGTCCGCGATACCATATGTATAGTTATAGTTAACTGTTATAGTTATGTCTCTACAAGTACTTTTTTACATTTTAAAAGTTGATAAAAGTTCCGTCTAAATTCAGATGATGTTATTAATACCTTTATAATAATCCTTATCCAATTCAATCATGTTATATTCAAGACTGCTTCAATATCTATACATTACTATTTATATTATTGAAATCGGACATTCCGTTCAAAAGATACCTATAACGAATTTAAAATTGTCAGTCCTTCCTTTCTTCGCGTGCGCTACTTAAATGGTTAAAGATAAGACAAAATGATGTACTAATGAACTGTAGGACTAAAAAAGATATACAAAAAGAGGTACATATATCTATCTACTAGCGATCCGCCCCGACTTCGCACGGGTAGTACGAAACCTTAACAAATTATACACCTGAACATCTTCATGAATCACTTTTTTTATTGATGAAAACCGCATGTAAATCCGTTCAATAGTTTTTGAGTTTATTGCAAACAAACGCGGCGGGTGACTTTGTTTTATAATATGTTGTGATAATGGAATTACTGTTACAATATTAATAAAGCGGGCATGCGACATAGCCAAAAAATATCTCCTGTTTTGTGTACTACAAAAACCAACCAAATATTGAAATGAAATGAAAGTTTATTCGCATGAGACATGATTACAGAGGATGTTGCCAGGTTAAGGTACATCATATCTCGCCTTTAGTAGGCGTACGAATGTAACAACTTATTACAAAAATTTATTTACTAAACATAATATTCATTATTATAAACAAATGTCAATTATTTATCAATAGTAAAATTAATTATAAAAATGCAAAAGGAATAAATAATATCATAACTGTATAAAAAATACATTTTATAATTTTATATAGTATTTATTATTTATATCGTCAATAGACACTTCGTTTTAAAGAATGTGGGAAATTACATTGTTTGCAATTAAAATATTTCATTTTAATGTATAAATTAATATATTATTTATTCTTATGTCACAAGTAAAACTTCTAAATGTAAAACTATGAAATACCATTTACAGTTGCCGAGTGTAAACAAAAGGCATTATAAGAATAATGTTTGAAGAAACCACGACTACTGTTTTCAGATCGTCAGATATTCTCTGTTAAAACATAGTCTTAACTGTTGTAATCCTTAACAAGACACGCACAAGCATTAAAAACAATAAGTTACGAGTGCAATGGACAGACGATACATTTTTATATCATTTTGTTAACAAAGTAGACAATGTAAAATTCTGTACTTAAAGAAAACATTAATAGAGCATTTTGTCAAATATTTTGTCCATTATTGTAAGACTTCGTTCTTATTCATTATTCATTTCAATATTTTATAACTTTGAAATTTATAGACATACATTATTAGTTCAACAAAACATATTATAGTATTAAAATACTACTCTCATACTAATCGTGATGTCTAGCATTTATTTTTAAAATCAGATAGGTATCCAATTGACAAAAAACAACTATACTAAATATTTAATTTTACGAAACCCAGTCACGGTAATGATATCTACACAGTATTGTAACTCGGCCCTGTCCTTAAAATAATTACCTACCTACAACAGCGCAGTTCGTAGACACGCGTTAGGGCTGCCCGCCTACAGTATTTTAATTTTATCTACCTAGTAGTTTCTTTCTAGTTTAGTGATTGTAAATATTATATTATATAATAAAAATTCCGCATTCGGATAAAAAGTTTAATTAAAAGTACTTTCGGAGTCTCCAGGTAAGTTAAAAAATTATATCTCTGGGTGCGTTATTGAAGAATTCCAGCAACCATGAACAGCACAATATATTCTATAATTGCACTTTGACATAATTATTATGTAAGTACTTTTAGTTACTCCAATAAAATATTCACAAATCGCACGTTTACTGCTTACACACAAAACAATCACACCGTCCGTTCGTCACTGCGGCGCATTCGCGACTGGTTGCGAACCAAGTGCATACCAACGCCGAGGCGCGTAGGTATGACTCGAGTTCCAACCGTTTGTATGAAAAGATAGAATACTGTTAATAACATTACCGTGGTAAAGGGTAAATTCAAACAAATTTTCACTTGCACCGATATTTAGTTGTCGTGATAGACACCCGTTGCGCTATGATTTATTTATAGAATCAAGGCTCGATCCCCGGGGGCCGGAACATGCGTAGTAAGGGCTTGGTGCCGAGGGCTGTAGACATTTTCAGGGACCTAGCTGCACTCAGCAGCCTAGCAACTAGCCAGATCAATACTCTGTACTCCATAACGATATCAAACGACGCGTTCAATGTTTGTTTACTTTATGACGAAGCGCCATATTTTTTACTAGATGTTCCCGCGGTTTCACCCACGTTTATCGTTACTGCGCCGCCCCCGTGGGTCGTAACGTGATGTTCCGTGTACCGTTCCGTAAGGAGCTGACCATGACCACGCGTCTGAGCCGCGCGGCATGGTATCTCGCAGTTTTCGGCCGGCCTTGCACATCATAAATGCGCGCGCAGTACAAACTTGGTCATTATTTTGCTGCGTATGTTATTTTAAAACTGCGATATCTCCTAAGATATTTATTGAAATCGAATGATATAAATGGCAATTTTGTTTTAAATTAAATACTTGTGATGAATAACGTATTTATTTGGATAAAGATTAATATCATGTTTATAAAAACGCCTTCGCAAATAATGCATTATTTTAGAACAAATTTGGTTAGCATAAAAAAGATTATAGTGAGCCAACCTTAAAAGATAGACATATGCTATCGCGGACATTTTTTTAGAACTTTTAGAGGGGAATAATTGTGTCATACATGATTTTTGCGAAACTTTAACTGTTTACGCAGCACACGTAGCGGAAGCTCTCTAAAGGAAAAAACCCTCCGATTTTGAAACATTCTTCATTGGTGCTCCGCTCGATAGAAAGAAAGAATGGATACTGAATTATTGAAAAAAATAGTAATTATAACGTAATAGTTATGGAAATCCGTATTCTCTGCCTACCCCTCTAGGAAACAGGCGTGAATCTATGTATATAATAGTTAATAAAAAATGCAAATTATTTAGAATTATATTTATCAATAATAATTTATAAACTTTATATGGTGTGTTTTTAATCGGGACTACAATTTTACCTCGAATGATACTCTAAATAGTAAAACACTGCGCGCGCTCTGTCCTCTATCTCGAAAATTGTAAGATATAAAAAAAATGTTTAAACAAAAGTTGTAGAGAATTGAATCCTCTGCAATATTTATATTAAATACAAATAGCATAGGAAACGAGATATTTGCAATAAATTTGTAAAACATAGATTTTTTTACCTTTGACCTTGGAATATTTGTAGACACGGACGCTCTACGATAAGTAGGTTTTGAGACAAGTTTTAGGGTGCCAAAATAAAGGTTTATACAAGTTTATAGCTGACTATCTCTCATTCCGAGGTGAAACCCCTAATATTCCTGGACTACAAGTCCATCGACACAGTGTGCAACGTCGAAGACACTGTAAATTACCCTCAAGAATTTTTAAACTCTTTAAATCCGTCTGATCTGCCGCCACACGAACTGAAGTTAAAAGTTGAAATCCCCGTAATGGTATTAAGAAATTTAAACCCTCCAAATCTGTGTAATGGAACAGGAGTTTTAATTAAAGAACTTCGAGACAATGTCATTGTAGACACCATCATCACTGAACCCGCAGCCGGACAGCTGGCACACATTCCACGTATTCCAATGATACCGATGGATTTGCCTATACCGTTTAAGAGGCTTCAGTTCCCAGTTAAAGTATCATTTGCATTAACTATTAATAAGTCCCAGAGACAAACATTTTCATTGGTCGGCATTGATTTAAGAAAAGAGTGCTTCTTCCATGGCGAACTATACGTTAGCCTGTCACGCGTGGGATCTCCGGAAAATCAATTTATTTTGCTTCATCCGAATAGTACATCAAATATAGTTTACAGAGAAGCCTTGCACTGATTTTTTAGCCTTGAATTTTTTTTTTAATTTATTAAGTTACTTATGTCGCCATTGGGAATAACAAGGGGAAATGAGCATAATTTATTTACACTATAATAACGCAAACGAAGTTGCGCGGGTCAGCTAGTTTAATATAAATTTTATTGATGAGATATACAAAAGTTTTGATAACTTTAAAATGCCAAGTTTTTTGTTAATCACTTTTTATGCTAATTAATTATTGACATTGCTTACTATTATTATCATTAGCCTTTGTAAGTGTGCACTGTGGGCCCGAATTACTATGGCGTCTTGGCATGCCCCTTTCAGTCGCACATCCGTCGGAAATTGATAAAGAACAGGTTAGTTTTTCTAATTGTAACAAATATAAAAGTTTCAGTTTCTAATAAATAACGCATGATTGATAACTACATATTTTTAATAATTACTAGTAATGCTGTTTTTGATTTCAGGAAGCACTGGAAAATACATCTGATTTTAAATTAATTATAAAAAATAAAAATGAAGAGCAGGAGGAAATTATAATAAATGGTAACAGAATTATAGATATTGCGTACTTTTATCAACAGTTACAAGAAATTTCAACTCATAACTCAGCATTTGGCTGTAATCCGAGTTGTTTAAAACTAACCAAGTAAAGAAAGGGTTTCTTTCAAAATTTTATTTTATCTGTCAAATGAATCATCTAAAATTCGAATTAAAAAATTGTCCAGATTCTGATAACTCCATAGATCTCAATCTCAACGATAATGTAGTAAGCAGTTTTATGTCTATAGGTGTGGGGTTTTCAGGTTTGGAACATGTTTTAGCCAGTGTTAACATACTATGCATGTCCGATAAATTATATGCAAAGTGCCATACCAAGTTCTGTGAACTATGGGAACTAGCCAAAGAAAAAAGTATGGCAGATGCAGCTAAAGAAGATTATGATTTAGCTATATTAAATGGAGAACTTGATTTAAATGGAATACCAATGATAACAGTGGTTGCAAATGCCTGTTGGTCAAAAAGAACCTATAGAAAAATTATAATGCATTATCAGGTGCCGCTGTGATTATAGGATACAGGACAAAAAAGTTTTGTATATGGCGGTGAAGAATAAAAATTGTATGGTTTGTGCTCGAGCAAAAAATAAAAAAGATTAAAACACCAGATCATATTTGCTTTAGATATTATACGGGCTCCTCAAGTAGTATGGAAGCAACAGCTTTGGTTGAAGGTTTTAAAACTTCCATTGGAACGCACAAACTGATATACTCTAGACTGATAGCTGATGGTGCTTCAAGTACGAATAATAGTATACCAAATGCTAAACCTTATGGTCATCTATTAGTGGAGAAGATTGAGTGCATCAATCATTTAAGGAATTACTGCACAAAGTATTATTATTACTTACATATAAGTATATATAGGTATAAGTATACCTACCTACATAGGTACCTACATATAAGCATACATACATATAGATGTACATACCTACATACTGAAACGAAACAAAATTACTTTCACATTACGCACATCTATTATGTACGGTCAGGTGCAAAAGTCGAATAGCAATTTTAAAAAGCGACTCGGATACATTAAACGGTGAGGTAGCGTGCAGCTGCTATGTTGTGTCCTGTTCTATCACACGACCTCGGACGCTCTAGTTTCTCTCTCGCACCTATCAAATAGCTAAAATTCTAAAACTTTATAGCTTGGCAATATTTTATTTACGATTTCTTGCAGGCAAGCCTATACGATTGGGTTTGTAATTAAAATATCTTACCTATGATATCAATTTCGATTGGTTAACAGATCGGTGTAGTTACCTATATTGATTTACCTGTTCATATCTGCTTGCCAGGTAGCCATGCACAGAAATAAGTAGGCAAGCCTACCTAGGCATATTCTGCGTGTTAAAAACTATCAGTTGAGATAAAACTCATTCGGTTACCAAAAGAGTGATGATCACCTTCACTCTTTTGGTAACCGAATGAGTTTGAAAAAGAAAGATGAGACAGAAAATTGATTAAAATTAATTAAATTAAAAATAGCTATGAACACTTTTCGATAGGCAAGTTATTATAGACATATTGGTTTATAAATTATGTATACTAATATTATAAAGCTGAAGAGTTTGTTTGTTTGTTTGCTTGAACGCGCTAATCTCAGGAACTACTGGTCCGATTTGAAAAATTATTTCAGTGTTAGATAGCCCATTTATCGAGGAAGGCTATAGGCTATATATCATCACGCTAAGATCAATAGGAGCGGAGCACCAATGAAAAATGTTTTAAAATCGGAGGGTTTTTTCCGTTAGAGAGCTTCCGCTGCGTGCGCTGCGTAAACAGTTAAGGTTTCGCAAAAAAACATGTATGACAGGATTGTTCCTCTTTAAAAGTTCTAAAAAAAAGTCCGGGACAGCATATG
The DNA here is from genome assembly GCA_963564715.1 of Catocala sponsa. NCBI lineage: Eukaryota > Metazoa > Arthropoda > Insecta > Lepidoptera > Erebidae > Catocala > Catocala sponsa. Next base: position 7,629,364 of record OY751345.1, on the reverse strand, counting down.
TCTATCTTTTAAGGTTGGCTCACTATAAACTTTTTTATGCTAACCAAATTTGTTCTAAAATAATGCATTATTTGCGAAGGTGTTTTTATAAACATGATATTAATCCTTATCTATATAAATACGTTATTCATCACAAGTATTTAATTTAAAACAAAATTGCTCTGTACATCATTCGATTTCAATGAATATCTTAGGAGATATCGCAGTTTTAAAATAACATACGCAGAAAAATAATGATTAAGTACTGCGCACGCATTTATGATGTGCAAGGCCGGCCGAAAACTCTGCGAGATACCATGCCGCGCGGCTCAGACGCGTGGTCATGGTCGGCTCCTTACGGAACGGTACACGGAACATCACGCTACTACCCACGGGGGCGGCGCAGTAACGATAAACGTGGGTGAAACCGCGGGCACATCTAGTATTTGATAAAAAATATGTCTCATCGGGTTATCAGATTGGTGAAGGTCGATCTTCCACGTCTCCTCTACTATTACTGTGTTTACATATTAAATTTAATAAAATATGAGTTACGTTCTTTTGAATACGGCCGGTCGGTAAAGCTAGGCACACACGGTGTTGTGTGCGTTAACGCACACCGCTAGCGTAATACGCAAACAGCGACCGAGTCTTAAACTCGGCGCAGTCTTAATAAGAGCAAGTCGAGAAAACACTCGATATAAATTTGAATTGGTTTACTAATTGTTTTTAACTAAAGATGTATCTTTCCTATTTCATCTAAAATTTAAGAATGTAGATTTTGACAACAGTAATTTAAAATGTAACCACCTAAATTTAATTTATTTTTAAATTCTTTGCCCATAGTTTACAAACAACGGATACATAGAACTTTCAAACTAGGGACGACTCCTTAAGCTGCTCACACATATGTACCATGTATAAATAAAACTACAGCATTGTTCATTTGTGCAGGAGGTACTTGTTCATTTAATTACACTTGCCTAATACTGTCCTAGCAAGATATGTATTAACATGCATGATCGATTGATTTATTTATTTTAGGAAAGTTATAGACTTCGCACGGGTTCTTTATAGAAAATATAAAATATCCTTTTCCGGCATTACTCTGTTTAGAAATATTGCAAATGCTAGTGCCGTCACCACTACATATTTTAATGGCAGTTTGAATGTGGAATGGGCGGTTCGCCCACCTTCCAAAAGTGTGGCTGCTATCCGGACGATGCCACAGCTAGGGCCATTTTACTGTCGGATCGTACTTTTGCTAATAATACGTCTGCTATGCAGTATATCTTCAGCCATGCTTTGACGACAATTTTGCCAAAGAAGATGCGGGTCGGTAACTTGACAGAAGGATATCATGATGGCAAGTAAATGTCTAATCGATTTAGCTGAACAGCATAAGGCAGCTTCAGAAAGCGTACTTTCCCAATGAGAGTCGTCTTCTAATAGACCCATTGCTTTACAAACTCCTTGAAATGTTTCATAAGTTCATAAGTTATACCTTGAAAAGTACGTAGACTACTGAAAGAAGTAGGGTCGTTTACTACGTGGAGTAACATCCTTAAGTGAAAGCACTCACAGTTGTTGGGATAAACTACGTAAACTCTGCCAAGAGCGTCTGTTTTTCTCACGTCAGGATACCCTTCAACTACCATTCCTTGTTTCCACCGTTGGCATTAGGCAAGATGGTGCGGGTGGAGGGTCGGCGATTGCATCAAGATAAGGGAGGCGCTTGAATTTTATTCTCGCGTCCGTAATTTTTTTGCGATTAGGTACTTTTAAGATATTCGTTAAAATTATATGGTGTAAAAGAGTAAAATTTGAAGTCTCTAACTTATTTAAAATGATAAGGATTAAAACCGTATTTGTGTAAATAGCTTTTACATTTCATCATTATAATTGCCAATTTTTAATTGCCAAGTATTAAAATGGATTTAGATAGTATGTTATCTTTAACATATAGACAAATGCCATCGCGGACTTTTCTGTAGGCATATATAAGATACACAATTCCACCATAAACTACCTAAATTTTCGGATCCCTCCGGCTCGGACGCGAGGCGCGGGGTAACGTATTTAAGGCGAGGATTTCCGAGCGCTCAAAGGTTTTGGGGCCCCCCGCTTCACCGGTCCGCGCGTACGCCGACGTCCATAATTACGATGAGTCGGGCGCTATGCTACTCGCGAGTGCCGATGACGTAGGTAGGGTGGTGGCACCAATTATCGGCCGTGTCAACTTTTTTTGAACTTTGACTGCTTGTAATTTTTACGTTAATAGCTTAATATGCTTTCTTGCAATGCCTTTAGTGCATTCTTCATAGGCGTGATAGTGATAGATAATACGATAATAATATTATTAAGTGTATTCCATGTTTGGTAATAGTGTGGTAATAGTCAATAGGATTATTGAATACTCGCTTCTGCCCGCGACTTCGTCCGCGTGGAATAGTTACTTTGGGCTAACGCTGACTTTAACCCGCGACTTCGTTATACTTAGTTAGCTGCGATGTTATTTTAAAACTGCGAAATCTCCTAAGATATTCATTGAAATCGAATCATGTAAAGGGCAATTTTGTTTTAAATTAAATACTTGTGATGAATAACGTATTTATTTGGATAAGGATTAATATCATGTTTATAAGAACACCTTCGCAAATAATGCATTATTTTAGAACAAATTTGGTTAGCATAAAAAAGGTTATAGTGAGCCAACCTTAAAAGATAGACATATGTTGTCGCGGACTTTTTTTTAGAAATTTTAAAGGGGAACAATTCTATAATACATGATTTTTGCGAAACTTTGAGAGTTTGAGAGCTGAAGAAGAACTTTGAGAGCTGAAGAGTTTATTTGTTTGTTTGTTTGTTTGCTTGAACGCGCTAATCTCAGGAACTACTGGTCCGATTTGAAAAATTATTTCAGTGTTAGATAGCCCATTTATCGAGGAAGGCTATAGGCTATATATCATCACGCTAAGATCAATAGGAGCGGAGCACCAATGAAGAATGTTTCAAAATCGGAGGGTTTTTTTTCCTTTTGAGAGCTTACGCTACGTGCGCTGGGTAAACAGTTACAGTTTCGTAAAAATCATGTATGACAGAATTGTTTCCCTTTAAAAGTTCTAAAAAAAAGCCCAAGACAATATATGTCTATCTTTTAAGGTTGGCTCACTATAACCTTTTTTATGCTAACCAAATTTGTTCTAAAATAATGCATTATTTGCGAAGGTATTATTATAATAATAATAATAATATATTCTACCACATACACACAACACCATCTAGCCCAAACTAAGCAGAGCTTGTACTATGGGTACTAGACAATGGATAAACATACATATATACTTTTTTTTTGTAAATACATACATATTATACATAGAAACACCCATGTTCATGCACACAAATGTTTGACTTGTGCGGGAATCGAACCCGCGACCTCATGCAAAACAAAACATGATAGTAATCCTTATCCAAATAAATACGTTATTCATCACAAGTATTTAATTTAAAACAAAATTGCCCTTTACATCATTCGATTTCAATGAATATCTTAGTAGATATAGCAGTTTTAAAATAACGTCGCAGCAAAATAATTACCCATTACAGACATACAAACCATGTTTCTCCTGGTTTATTTTGCGTGATTTTAAATTAGCACTGTATGTATATTTATAAAATGTTGTTCAATGGTTCTTATGTGGTTCGTGGATTTAACAAAGAAAGATTCAGCTCCTTTAAAATTGTATTATAGGTGCCTACGACCCACTCTCTCTCTCTTATGTGACGCAGACGAAGTTGCGCGGGTCAGCTATCTATACTAATATTATAAAGCTGAAGAGTTTGTTTGTTTGTTTGTTGGTTTGAACGCGCTAATCTCATAATAGCCTATTTATCGAGGAAGGCTATAGGCTATATAACATCACGCTACGACCCACGGGGGTGGCGCAGTAACGATTAACGCGGGTGAAACCGCGGGAACATCTAGTACCAAATAACATAACTCACGAGGGTGGTGCAGTAAACATAAATACCACAACGCGCAGGTATAACTGCGGATAATATTTGTATTTATTTAGGTAGGCAGGTACCTACCTATAAAATTCGCTCGTATTGCTTTTAGGCACATCTCACATTTTTATTCCCGTATACCTACCTAATATAATAATAATGCTATAAAATAATGATTCAAGTCCTATACAAATATGATAGGTAGTGTTTAGTAATTTTCAAATAATAGGTAGGCAACCTACCTTTTACATTTGTTTAGCCTACGTAAGGCTAACGATGACAACCTTGATTTTCTTTTATTTTATTGCCCATTTCTACACTCGTCATCTACAAATCAATAATGGACTTGCACTGGTAAGTGGTACCAGTTAGGTACCACTTACCAGTACCTTGCTGTTGTTATCAAAGCCGTTATCTCGTCCAATAATAATCAAAACTATGTTAATTATATATACTCTTGTTACTAAAAAATTATAATACCTATTTACAAACTAAACCTAGATATAATATATTTATGAATAAGTGATGACATTCGTAACTGACGATAAAATTATTTGTAATTCTGCGGTGCGCTCTGCAAACTAGCGATACGTCCTATCCCCATTACATCCCGCTTGGGAGTGCAAGACGCTAGAGAGAGCGCGGCGGCTAGTAGGAAATCACATATTTTCGGTATTATATTTTTGTATATTATATAATGCATATTGTGATGCCCGACAAATAACCGTTTTTACATGACCTTTCTTTTGGTATATTTTTGAAAATTCAATTCCCAATATAACTCAAATAAAACACGAAAAATGCTTAAATCAGACCTATCTTTACGATTTTTTTCGATCGTATAAAATGTCAGTAATCGTGTTTCGAATGCCCGACAAATTAAGATCTAATGCTGTAAAATAACATATATTTTTTTCAGAATTTAAATCTATGTTATTTACAAATAAAACGCGTTTAAGCACGCTAGATAATACTGTACTTTGGGAAATCCTCGCCTTAAAATGATAAGGATTAATACCGTATTTGTTTAAATAGCTTTCCAATTACCGCTTTATAATTGCCCATTTTTTAAAGTATCTATTATAAACAAAATTTTAACATAAAAGTTAACCGACTTCAAATAAGAATATTCTAAAACTTAAAATGCACTAAAAAGTTAATAAATAATTGCATATTCTAGTGAATAATTAAATTATTGTTATTTTTGGAGTCGATGTCAGCCGCCCGCGCCGCGTGCTGCGTCTATGTATGTAATTGTGCATGTCAATGTTATGTTATGATTATAGTAAGACATCTCATGTTTAATTAGTTACAAACCTACCTTGGCTGACACCGACTCCAATAATAATATAATATAATACTCTACCACAATAATAACAATACTTTAATTATTCACAAGAATATGCAATTATTTATTAACTTTTTAGTGCATTTTAAGTTTTAGAATATTCTTACTTGAAGTCGGTTTTCTTTTTTGTTAAATTTTGTTTATTTCTCGGTTTTTAGTGAACCTTGCCAAATATGAGAACATCATCAATGTAGCCAAATACGCATTATTAAGTATAACTCGAAAACAAATGGTCAAATCTTGATCAAAATTAAATGGGACCGCACGGGAAGCACCAGCTTTCAAATAAAAAAAGAATCATCAAAATCGGTTCACCCAGTCGAAAGTAACGAGGTAAAAAACAAGCAAAAAAAAATGCAGACGAATTGAATACCTCCTCCTTTTTTTGAAGTCGGTAAAAAATGGATATAGTATGTTATCCTTAAGAAATAGACATATGCCATCGCGGACTTTTCTGTAGACCTATATAAGATATAACAAAATAATACACAATTCCACCATACATTATTTTGTTATATCTCAAAGGGTTTAGGCAGCGTTTTCGTTGAAAGCTCGCAGACGGCTTATATTTTTCCGACACCTCCAACAAATATCGTTATATTTTAGCCAATGTATACAAAAACATAACAAATTATATACTAAAACCTTCCTCGAGAACCACTATCTATTGATGAAAACAGCATGAAAATCGGTGCAGTAGTTTATAAGTTTATCGCGAACAGACAGACAGACGCGGCGGAGGACTTTGTTTTATAATATGTAGTGATAGTGAATAGTATAACACAGAATAATAAAAAAGAAAATGTATTATTAGCCTCCACATATAACGACTAAGTATTTAATAAAATTATATCAGTTTTGCATCCAATATAACAAAAAATAAGGTAGAGATGAAATTTTAAAAATAGATCCTCATTTTTCTATGGAATCTTTAAATATAAAAGTTGAAAGCTTTAGTTTTAGACTCATAATTGACACATCACGTTAAAATGTAAATACCAAATAAATGTATTCAAGACAACAGATGCTCTATAATGTATTAGAAATATTTCTATTCTATAATAGTACGTACCACTTTGTCTAAGTGCGCCTTTGCATTGGCGAATCCGTTAACACCAACACTATTGATTGCTGCCGAAGTACCAGCGAGGTTCTCTTTCCATGGTATGCCAGTCAGAGGTTCGTCCTTCTCCAAAGATTTGAAAAATACAGGTAGGTTCTCACATTCGACCCCCTGCCATACAATTGAATACAAATTAAGATCAACGCGTTTGTTGTTTGTGAGCGTGGTAGAATCGGATCAAAATGGTATTTGTCTTTTTGTTTATCATCTCAGCCGAAAGACGTCCACTGCTGGACATAGGCTTCCACAAAAGTTTTCCACGCAGATCGGTCGTGGGCTACCCGCATCCAACCGCTTTCCGGAACTCTTAGCGGGTCGTCGGTCCACCTAGTGGCAGGGCTACCCGTATTGCGCCTCTTGTTGCAATATACTTATCGTACAAAAAATTGGAAACTACTCTCAACCCTCATGGCCATTAGTAAAAGAGAACATATTAAAATGGCTTTTTCTAAAGTTTGAAACTAAAATTTGCTTATGGGAAACACAAGATGCATTCTTTAAATGTCTAGCCTAGGCAAACGTTAAAAATAGAAATAAAAGAACTTACATAAACGAGGCAAGAAGGTTTTTGATGTTTGATAATATTGCTAATGGCTCCGGCTAGACCACCGCTGCCTATGGGCATGATGATGGCGTCGACAAATGGCATTTGTTCCAGAATCTCCAAAGCAATAGTACCATATCCGGCGAGCATGTTCGGGTGATCACGGCTGCGGTCATATTGTATATTTAAGCCTTTTAAAACTAACAAAATCAGGCAGTAGAAGTACAAGTTAGTACCTAGCTATTATCTACGCAATGTTTATAATAATAATAATACTCATTTATTCAACTTAAATTGGTACAAATGGATACAGAGCTTAGGTTATCTTATCTTATGTGGGGCCAGTCAGTGCAGACCGGCGACACTTCGACCCAGTGGGATCTTTTGTGTCGACACTCTCCCAATAAGGACTGCTATAGATGTTCATGGCAGCCGGGACCGACGGCTTAACGTGCTCTCCGAGGCACGAAGCAGGCGATAATTGTTAATCAATACGCACATAATTTCGAAAAGTCATTATAACTTCCGAAAGTCAGAGGTGCGCGACGTAGGTTCCGAGACCCTCTGCATCGCAGTCTGTTGGTCTCCCCACTGAGCTCTCGCTGCTCGTCGAGCTTAGGTTAAATCGTAAAGGTAATATATAAGGGGTGCCTGTACTAGGGTAAACCTGTGCCACAAGTATGAAGAGCATATACTATATAATATATATATAAATTCTAAAACAATGCTTGTAAAACTTTATTATTTGTATACAAAAACTTATGAATTATATTATAAACTAAGTGTTTACTATGACTAATTAAAGAGCTATTTTATTGCGTAACACTTATTGAACAACAGTCATCAAATTTTCAGTTTGATCCTAGTTCAAGGTTTGTAAATATTGTTGAACTAATTGCTTAGTGTTAGTATAATTTTTGTCATAAATCGCAGTTCTTTTGTTTATATTATTATAAAGAAATTGACCCAAAAATGCAAAAACCTATTGGTAAAAATATACATAGATTGAGACTGAGTAGTACAAACGATATCTATCCGTCGCTAGTATTGGTGTTAGTAAGTTCCGGGTTACAATCAAGAGTAGTATGTTGTTTTAGTACGATGTGCATTATAAAAAGCTGCCGGACTGTTAGTACTTTAGAATATTGATACAAAAGGCATGTGGGGTAGCGAAAAGGTCGATGTGTAGCTACATTTAGGAGTGCTCTTTGTGCTCTTTCAATTGGAATTTATTATTATGTTTTAATATTATTAATTAGCATTTAAACGGTAAGACCCATCGTGGAGTGGCCAGCCTGGGCAGAGGGGCGCTGTGACCTCGTCGCGCATCGCGGCAGTCGGGGTGGAGTGTCTCTCGCTACCGGCCATGGTTGAGTCTATGGTCGAGAGCGAGAGCGCATGGGTATCCGCCGTCTCCTATTGCGAGGTAGTAATGCTCGCTAAGGAGGTGGCGGAAAGGGAACGGGAGAAGAATACCAGTCTCCCGGCCCGCAGTCAACGCACTGGACGCCGTAGGGCGCTGAACGATGTCCGGCCTCCGTGAGCGTTAGCCTGAGGCGACAGAAGGCTGTTGCCCGTGCAGAACCAAGCCTGAGTCGGCGGCGCCTCGTGTACAGCGCGAGCCTCTCCAGAGAAAGGAAAAATAACTTGACGAAGCCGCCACGACTCAGTGTGGGCCAAAATCCGGCAGGGCTGCAGGATGAATGCGCGAGCGATCCCTGCGCCCCGGACGAAGATCGTGTTAAAGAACACCGTGGTAGGTTTAGTCGGTAGGACCCGGCATTTTTTGTTTTCCCCGGTTGAGCCCGACATAACCCCTACCGCCCGCCCTCCCAGCGGTATGCGTCAAAGCATTCACACACATAAAAAAATAAAGGTATTTCTTTATATATCCCTCAATATGATCTTACCGTAATGGCAGATGCTTTAAACAGAAGCTAATTAAACAGAATTATAGTTAGTATAACAGACGAAATATTTATACCCGTTGATATAAGTGAGTCCTTTCTCGCGGGCCAAGGCACGAGCATACTTTTGAGCGTCGTTTAAGTTGTTACCTTGAATTATTACTTTTGCACCCATATTAAGGCAATGTTGGTGCTTTGTTAGTGGCATAAAACTGGGCATTATTACAGTTACAGGTATATTCATTTTTGCTGCGTAGTAAGAAAAACTTATGCCTTCATTGCCTGTTGAAGCTATTACTATACCAAGCTTCTTTTTATCGGCGGGCAGCTGCAAAAGAACGTTCAGAGCACCCCGTTCTTTGAAGCTGTAAGAATTTATATATGTTTAGAGACATCATAGTGTCATCATCTATCCACACTATAAGATAACAATTTCTCACCTTCCTGTTCTTTGCAAAATTTCTAGTTTATAATGAATATATATTCCAAATTCTTGTTGAGTATGTGCTGCCTGCAATTAGGATTTTATACATTGAGAATGATCAAACATTCTACTTACCACTGGTCATTACGTCGGTACCTATTGATATACTTGCCATGCACGGAGTCTGTAATATGTATGGTCTAATTCTTTGCGCTGCGTCCACCACATCCTGGAGTTGGATAATTTTAGGATATTCTGGATCGCAAAATTCGTCAAAATCTTCCTATAATTATAATTACATTAGTTAGGTGTAAGCTGGATCCTGTATTCAAAAAACGAGAGCGCGAATTTTCTAGAATGGCGCCATACTTAACGCTGAATTACGTGCACTTTATTTTTATCTTACTTATAACTTATAAATGGATGATAAAATATAATATACTTCTGTTATCATAAAATTTTATCCAGTTAGAACAGATCCGTAACATTAACAGCCGAAAATAAACGCGCCTTAATATGGTATTTAAATAACTGTATCCAATTTTTAATTTTGAAATAGATACCTGTGTAATGCCTATTTAATATAAGAAAAAAGCCTTTACTTCGCCTTGTATGAAATATAAGAATATAAATATTTCGTACGAGGCGTTTTACACGTGTCGTTTCAGTGTTTAATACTTACCTTCTTTAGTGGATGGTAAAACATATAATCAGCGGATACTTACATTTCGTCGAGACATAATGGAAGTAATGTGGCAATTTGGATGTTATATATTACAATAATATTACAATGATGTTTAATGTATAATTTTATGCATATTGCAAAGACATGTTTATGAAATGTCAAATTTGTCACATTACTATGGTTTTCTTTTTCTTCATCTTATCAAAAGCTACCTCCCTGGTTAAATTTTACACGGCCATTGATTTGGTATTTCTATTTTATATGACTGATTATGGTGACTATAAAATATTGATCGTATGGTCCAGAAAACTTTCGCCTTGCTTCGTTATTTGGTGAACGAGAACTACGACGAACATATAACTATATATTCCATATTTTAGGGAAGCATTGACACAAGTCTTGTATTTTGTAGAATTCTTCGGAGAACTTGCATACATTGGGAAATAACTTGTTCATAACATGTATTAATGTATCAGCGTGTCGCCAGCCACGAGTTTCACACGTTACGGTCACCTGGTCAAAACCATAATATAGATACATAAGTTTAATTATTATTATAATCTTGCATGTGACTGCGCCGTATCACCACAGACAATGGGTTATCTGTTGTCGTGCCCCGTGAGCCCAGAATCGTGCACACTGGATGACCTGTATCAGGCTAAGCCAAATGCAATCCGCGTTGGGGAAAACAGGTCCAAAATTATATAAAATGTATTGCCATCGACGCGATAAGTAAGTAATAGTCTTGCCGATATGATGATAGAGCAATGTTTGAATAATGGAATATCGCAACTAGACAAAACGTTTTGTCTAGTTGATTATTCAAACTTTGTACTCTGCCGCTTAAAGTGACAATTGAAGTAAAGCGGTTATCAGCAGTTGAAAAAGAAGTAGCCAAATCGAATTCAGTAGCTTCGGCTAGAACTACGACTGTCGCCCAGGAGTCGTCGGCACTGCTGGGTGAGCCGTTGATGTAGTTTCAGTTCCAGCGACCCACCCACCATTCAAGGCAGCAAGGTGGCATATCGTGGTAGGTTTAGTTGGTAGTACCCTAGACGTTCCATCTTTTCCCGGGTGAGCGCTAATTACCCCTCTGCTCCCCTTTTTCGCGGAAAGTTGTCAATGCATTCGCCCACTTTAAAAAAAAGAACTATGACGGTGCCATAATGCCTACAATGTACTGACATTGGCTTATAACGATGATGGTGACGTATAGTATTTTTTTATACAATTGAGGTGGCAAACAAGCATACGGCCCACTTGCTGGTAAGTGGTCACCGTAGCCTATGGACGCCTGCAATACCAGAGGCATCACTTGCGCGTTGCGGACCCTTTAGGAAAAAAAGGATGTGGGAAGGAGAAGAAGCGGGAAGAGGAAAAGAGGGTAATTGGGCCTCCGGCACTCTCACTCACCAAACGAAACACAACAGTAGGAACACTGCTATTTCACGTTGATATTCTGTGAGGGGGTAGTACTTCCCCGGTCGAGCCGGCCCATTCATGCTGAAATCAGCGAGGCTCTACTACTCTTATTCTAGCCTCGTGAACAATGAGTTGGGTAGTAAATAAAAGTAATTTGTAATTAGTGTAGCTTATGCATCTTCAAGTCCTAGCAGTGAATTTACGACGATTGCATGTTGCCAACTGTGTGCGACAATTTAGTAAATTTTTTCGTCTATTAGACGGCGATTGGATAGATTGGATAAGGGTAAATATTTAGATTAAATAGATATGGTACGAAAAGACGAGTTCCAATTTTTCAGTACAAATCGGCAATTTCATACTTTAACCCATTAATTAGGGCCAAATACTCATTTGTACATTGGCATAGATTTCATTGTGATATTTCAGCAGCTCGTCTTAGAAAGAACCTCTAAGACAAGTTGAAATATCTTATGTAGTCTATATGGAAAATATTTCTTGAATTGTGTAGTAATCGAACCCACAATATTCGGCATATACCTACACAAACCAACCATTTAACCATTTAAACAATTTCGTTATTCACGCATGTGTTCTGAATCTTCTATTTGCAGTTAGTGATTATTTACTATGGTATAACTTAAAGAAAGAATTTATGAATAAAAGTTAATTAAATATACAGGGTGTAAGGGACGGTGTACCGAAAACGTTGCACAATCGTTTGTCCATAAGTACACAACTGAATGGAAATGTCAATTCAAAAATGAAACGTACGATTAAAGTTTTATGCTAGTACATTGTAATTTACACTACGCAATGTATCGCTACCAATGCAATGTGTCCGTCCGCGCTATCGTAGCGCGCTTCCCGCGCACCAACGCTACGCGCGCTCACATTATCTGACGGAGCCCGGATCACCTATTTTAGTGATCTACTACAATAATAATTTAAACGTTGTGACTAATAATCGGATTGTACAATTTTATTATTGTACTTACAAAAAATTTGAATAAATTGAATAACGTCTTATAAAATTAATCTTATACGCACATTTCGTTAATGTTTGTGTAGGTAAAAACAGAAAGCCAAATGTGTTTATAAAATAAAAAGGTAGGGTGATTTACGATAAATTCTTTGAATTAACAGTAAATTGTAAAAGTAATTAAACCTTACCTTAAGATCTCGCGGGCCTTATAAGATATGGTTCAAAATGGCTGCCTCCAACTTGTTCACAAACTTGCGCACGATTGATTGTTTCGGCGTGAAGGCGAGGCATCATGGAGGGGTCTGCGATAATGTCAGCTTCTAACTTTACAAATGCTGCCGTTATACGATTCCGCATTTCGTCCGCAGTAGTGCACTCACTGACGAACACTTTTTCCTTGATATAGCCCCACAAAAAAAAATCCAGCGGTGTTAAGTCCGGTGAGCGGGCTGGCCACGAGTGAGGCCCTAATCGCCCAATCCATCTCCGAGGAAATGTGTCGTCAAGATATTGGCGCACTCTGAGCACGACATGCGGTGGCGCACCGTCGTGTTGAAACCAAATTTGAGGTAATTGAGCAAGCGGCAAATCTTCCATTTGATCCCATTCTGCGGCAAGGTCGGAACGTAACTCATCCAGGACAGTTGTCAGGTCTTGCTGTAGAAAATCCAAGTATCGGGGTCCATTCAAGCGCTCCGGTAAAAAGTAAGGCCCTAAAATTTTGTTGTTATAGTTACCATACAATACGTTTACTGACCAACGCGTTTGGTGACCCGTTTGTTGGGATGCATGTGGATTACTTCGCGCCCAAACGTGCGAGTTACGTCGATTCCACATGCCATTCCGAGTAAACGTGGATTCGTCAGTCCAGATTATGTGGGATACAAAATTTGGATGTTGCCGCTGCTGATTCATCAAACACCTGCAGTATGCAATACGCCGAACTTGATCGCCAGGCACGAGAGCTTGCACTTTATGAATACGGTACGGCCGTTGTCGATCTCTGCGTAAAATTGTATGCACAGTCCAGTGCGATACGCGAGTTCCGTAGTTACGGCGCAGAAGTTTAGCGGTGGTTCGCGTACCAAGGTGTGGATTACGGTGAACGGCATCGAGAATTCTCCGCTCAGTGGAAACTCTAATCGGCCTGCTGGAACCCTCCTGATGCGGTACTATGGGTAAATTATCCAGTACTCGTTGATACGTACGAGAAATCACACGACTGTCCATAGGGTGACGAGCGTCAGGATACCGCTGGATGTAAATGCGAAGCGCCAACGAAGCATTGCCTCGTGCCTCCCCGTATGCCATGAGCATTTGTCCATATTCACGTGCACTAAATGGCTGACTCATTATTTATTAGGTACAAACACAACTTTGTAGTTACACAAAAAAGTTATAAACGTTAACAAAATAGTTATAAACAAAATAAAAAACTTTACAAAATGCAACGAAAATAGTAAACACTCGCGAATACGAGAGATTACGTCAAGTACTTCCGATTCCTGACAGTAGCGCGACCGAACTAAAGAATTCAAAAATAAATTTCTTTTGCAGTTGTAGTCATATTAGATAGGGATGAGATACATCTATCTAATTAAATAAATCCATAGTCGATAACTCTCATAAAATATTTTTAAGAGAGTTATCGGCTATCGATTAATTTTATACTTATACATAGTAATAAACTGTTTATGGCTAATTCTATTAACAAATTTTTGTTACAGTTTTGTATTTTAACAGTTAAGTAAAGATTTACTAGATTACATTACATTGTATGAATCGCTGTGTACAAAAAGCTTTGTTTTAAAACAATTAGATGGTCTTTTACATTAATTATTATTAAAAGTGATTAAATAAACTCATACATGTACATTTACGATACGAAATATCAAAACAAATAATTACATTTAAAATGCAAATGGGTATTGTAAAGTGATAGTAGTATAACATTTAATTACAGGCTACTTTAATCATTACAATCTTTTCAATCTACGTGACTAATTTAATAATAAATAGTGCTAACACGTTCATGTAACCTTTACTTTTAAAAGGAAAACAACTATTTTATTTATTAACCTATCCCGCTTTGTTTAATACACTTTTTTCGATATCGATCATTGATCATAGATCTTCCCTAGTTCAGTGGTAGTAGGTACGATGCGGGCGGGTTTTTACACAGCACACTATTGCCGGTGCGTAAAAAATCTTTTTTGCGTTGGTCATTGCCTTGTCCGCGCAAGATCAGCTGATTGGTTCAACTGTGTTTATTTTGTATGTTTGGATTACATAACTGTTTTTCGGTATTATGTAGTTTTTATTGATATTATCTAGTATAATGGGTCGTTTACTCATTATGTAATCATTATCAGTTAGAAAAATGTGAAATTTTGAAAGAAAATTCGATAATTTTCCGGTGGAAAATTCCTACGTTTTCCAACTCAGAATGATGGTCCGAAGCTAGTATTTCAGTTTTCGGTGAACCGTCACTTACACCCTGTATATTCGACATGTTTTACTTACGTAGTAATTGTTGATATCTTTCTCTGTCAACCATGTATTTTCTTGGTTATAATAGATGATATTGCACCCTAAATTAGCAATGACTTGAAAAATTTTTGTATATTCCCGCATGTTATCGATTGGGCACACCACCTAAAACATGTTTGTAGATATTATGCTAGCTAAGCAGGTAAATAGATTTACATAATTATTTGGCACACGTATTTGACAGTCAAACTACTGTTTTAAATTATTCATGTTCAATTCGAAATGTATGCTACTTTACAGTAGTTGGACACTACTGTAAAGTAAAGTAGAGACTAAATACCATTTTAAGTATTCTCAGAAGAAGAAAGAAGCAAATGAAGAGCCTCAGTTTTGAGCAACATTAGTCTGCCTCGTTGTTTCAATGGCTTGATCGAATAACAAAATATGATGTCGTGGCATTTCCGTAACTTTACATCACTACATACCTATTATAAAAAATGTGAGGACCTTGTTTTATAATATGACACGTCTGTCTGTCCGTCTGTTCGCGAAAAACTCAAAAACTACCGAACGGATTTTCATGCGGTTTTCACCAATAGACAGAGTGATTTATGAGGAAGGTTTAGGTATATAATTTGTTAAGATTTTGTACTTCCCGTGCGAAGCCGGGGCGGTGCGCTAATTTATATATGTATATAGAAATCTCGTGTCACGGTGTTTGTGGTTGCACTCCCCGAAACGGCTCGACCGATTTTTATGATTTTGTTATGTGTATTTGGTAGGTCGTAATTTATATTTCATACCGCTAGGTGATTAGGGTGTCCCTACCCAGCAGAACAACATTTGCCAGGTCAGTTAGTGTAGTGTACTAATAAAATAATGTGGATTTATTTGCGAAAATACCATGATTAAAGATAAGATTCAAAGTGGACTGCAGAAGGAATATATTAGAAAGTAGATTTAGTTGAACTTTACTTCTATAGTTACAATTCGACCTTCAATAATCTTGCCACGTTGGAGAGCCTTCAGCCATGCTGTTGAGTAATAGTTGGAGCCAGTAAGAACACATACTACGCTGAAATCAACCAATTTGATGATATTTTTAAAGAGGTAGAGAAATTGGTTCTGTTTAACTTGGAACATTGACGGCTGAAGGAGTAGCTCCACCTACAGCGTGTAGCATATATTATGTACATTTGTGATAATATTGTCGGGTTGCAAAACATGTTTCGGACGGGCAACCAAATTTATTTAATCCGATTTTGTTATGCGATGGAGCTACACAATTCCGAAAACAATTACGGGCCAATATTAATCATTTAGCTTTATAATTTATATACTTCGATAAATGCGGACATGACATCAGCACCTTCGAAAGCTGAGCAGTACATAAATCACATGAGAAATCTACTGTATCAACATTTTTAAGTCCAGTTCTGATTTTCAAGATATATTTCTTTATTAAAATTAAACGACTTTAATATACAACCACTTTTTATTGTTACAGGATGTATAGATTATGTATTAGCACATTAACTGTTTAAAAAGAAAGATCAATAATAATAAATTAGGAACGTAGATTTGGAGAAAATTACAGTACATACTTTTTAGATCGTAATTCCGGGACTATGTTAGGTTCGGAAAAAAGGGCTGCCAATCCCAGGGCTCCCTTATGTTCTACGACTAATCGCTCTTCTTCAACCAGATATACTAGTGCTTGTGCTATCCAGTCGTCTTGAACTAATATCTGCATTATATAAATGTTATTTATTAGTACTACCTACTTAATAGTTGGACAGAAAGATATTTCATCCAGATCTCGTTACGTTACTATATAATAATAATAAATTATTTCCATAATTCTGAAATCCATGTGAACAATGAACATTTAACGCATTACCAGCCGGCGTGCATAAGCCAGGTCCGTAGCTGGTAATATATTTTCACTTTTTACGCCTTCTTATACCTATCCCATTTATTGTTCATGCAAGTAACGCTAGCATTAATGTGTACAATAATCATTTACACCAATCAGCGACGAGTAAACAAAATTCTAACATTTACGAGGAGTTCTTAAGCGTGTGTGCGTGCGCATAAATACTGCCACTATAAAAACGACCATCGACCGCGCCCTCTCCATGAAGCCCCATGTCAACAACGTAGTCGTCCAAACGCGCACCGCGCGCGCCCTCCTGCGTCCCGTGCTATCGTCCCGACTGCCACTCCGCACAAAGCTCAGCGTCTACAAGGCGTACATCCGCAGCCGACTCACCTACGCTGCCCCGGCCTGGTTCGCGCTCACCTCTGAGACGAACCGCCGTCGGTTGCGTGCGCAGCAGTCGCTCGCGCTCCGCACCATCGCTGACGCCCCACGCTTCGTCCGAAACAGGACGATCTCCAGGGATCTGTGCATGGAGTGCTTGGGCGACTTCGTGAGACGCCTGAGCCAACCTGTTCGTGCGCGCCGACGGATCGCACGCCCGCCATCTGCGGGAGCTTGCGCCTTACCATCGGCGACCGCCGGACAGGATGGCCCTGCCGTGAGACCTCGTCTCCGTGGCAACCCCCACTGGACCCACATCAACGCTCCCCCTGACGCTGGCTGACGGGCGCTCCCCGGGAAATTCTTCCTGAGGAACTCGACCTCGCCAAGCGCAGGAGGGATCCATCGGACATGACCCGAGCGCTGCTGGCACGCTGGTCGCCCGCGGGGACTCACCCGTGCGGGCTGGATCTCGCTAGCTGCGCCACCCATCGGCTATGACGACCCGGACTGACCAACGGGCCCGCACAGGCCCACCCCAGTGACCCGCCTGTATTAGCAGGCGGCGACGACCACTACCAAGACAGGCCCGCGGCCTGGTCTGGTTACCCCGAGACCCTGTACGGGTCTACGAGAGGAACCCCCTGAGATGGCCTCTTCGCGCGTCGCTAGTTCGTCAGTTGGTTTCGTCGCGGCTAGACGTATGATGCTCCGTTCGATTGCCTTCGCACGTCGCGTCGCTTGGTTTCGGCGTGGCTAGACGTATGATGCTCCGTTCGATTCCAGGTTCCTAATAAACTTATATGTTAATTGTGCGTATATACATACGCCACAAACATATACAGGCATCATAGCATGGTAACATTCATTGAACTCTAAAGGTAAGAAGATTAAACTTGTGTTATGAGTACCAGGGCTCTCGCATATAAAAAGAAAATGCAATAATTTGTGGATTATTACAAATACAATTCATTGAGCAAGTTACAAAAGATTTTTCTCGTTGCCGTTTATAACGCTTTGTTTCATACCATTTTATCAATAAGTGATCGTGCTGTGTGAAACGCATTGTACCCTGCAGTCGCCACATTTTGCGTCGTCTCCACATCTATTGTGTACGGATTACCATTATCCAGAGCCTTAAAAAAACAGCTACCAATATTTGTTTCCACGCCCTGTCAACAGAAGATAAAAATGTGATGATTAACAAAAATGTTTCACATATTATCTATACTAATATTATAAAGCTGAAGTTTGTTTGTTTGCTTGAACGCGCTAATCTCAGGAACTACTGGTTCGAATTGAAAAATTATTTTAGTGTTGGATAGCCTATTTATCGAGGAAGGTTATGGGCTATATAATATCACGCTACGACCTACGGGGGAGGCGCAGTAACTATAAACGCGTGTGAAACCGGGGGCGCATCTAGTATTTAATAAAGTAGAAATAATTTCAATAAATATCAGGGGCAAAAGTTTATCTCGGTTCAAGTGATACTGTGTTGTTGAGTTATTTTCTCCACGTCAGTTATTATGAGTTATATCAATACTTAGTAGTCATTATCTTTATAAAATTTCATAAAAAAAGACTAAAGTCAGAGGGCCGTTGGTGCATATAAAAGCTTTTGAGCTGAAATGCGAACGGCAATAGACTGGACTAGGAGCACATTGGGACTGATTTACTGTTTGATGGATTTTTTTATTATTTATTTTTTGATTTCTTTTTATAAATTCTAAGGGTCTGTATATTATAGCAGATCAGTGCAGTGTTACCATACTTCGTATCTATCGAGTATATCAGATTGTATAATAACGCGGGTCGCGTATTTCCTTTACATTTATTACAAATTGTTAGGTAGGTATATTACGCACATCGTCTATAATTGTCAGGTTCATAAATTACCAGGACATTATTAGGTATCTGTTGTTTTAAGAACTCCAACAACGAGGTTAAATGTGGTTATGGGACTCGATTTTTATATAGATATTCCATAGCTGATTCTGCGTTTTTACTGGAACCACATATTTTCCACAAGACAAAAGAACTGGTTGTAGAACTATTGGTTCTAAAAAGGTCAGTTGCATAATATACCTACCTATGTAAGGTGCAATAACCCTGTTGGATCTTACAGTTTTATTTGGTTTAGGTATATGTCTGCAACAGCTCGCAGATATGATTGATACATTATGAATTAATTAATTGTATTTTAATGAGTTGATTTGATTTAGATAGAGTAGCCTTGTAGCTAAGCCTAGCATCTGTAACTTCATTTAGAAAGTTAATTGTATTTTAAACCTTGACGTTTGTAACCATTTTTAATCAGAGCGAGTCGGACTTGTGCTGTTGTGAAATAATAAGAATGTGGCTTTAAAATAAATAGCCTTCGACATCCATCATCACCTCTGTGAGTCATTGGGCTAATGGGTAAAATTATCCATTGTGTTCCAAAAGAACTTGGTTGCCAAAATTTCGTAGGTAATTGGTAAGAGCGATCAATTATTATAAGAACATATACACAGGTATCATAGCATGGTAACATGCTGTTTCATAAAATCTGGAAGATCCAATTGTATACGATGCTAGTTCAAGCAGCTAAGTAAGAAGAAACAAATAGTTTGCAATTATGAAGTTCATTAAAATATTATATATCTTACTTGCAACAGTGTATACTTAGCATATTATGCAAGGTTACAGATTAGGGTTGCATATTAGAAAATCAAAACTTTTCTAAACAAATTTCAAAAGAACAACGTACAAATCAACAAAGTTTAAAATAACGATGGTTATTTGATCAAAAGTTTAGCTGACCAAAGTCTGGAATATCAATGTTTATATTATTTATTACACTATTGACCAAATCGTTTAAAAGTCAAAATGGATTACTGGATAAATTAATTGCCGATAAAGTTTTAATTGCCGATAGCCGTTATATCGAAACATAAAATATCGATGTCCGAATGCCCGAAAGGATGAAACCCCGAATGGACGAAATACCGAAATAATATATGAAATAAACATTTAATAAACTGGCTGGCTAATACTTAGGCCATCCGTACGATTCCGACTCGGAAGCGGTAGGTTGTGTTAGGTTCTCTTTTGTAAACCCACCCAGAAATAGGAGCCATTTAGTTTATTAATTCTTTGGGATTTTTAACTTCGGGATATGGATCTCCGGGATTTTAACCTTTCGGGCAAGTGAACTTTCGGGATTTAAAACTTTCGGCCAAACAATCATTCGGCGTTTAATTTTTCGGGATTTCTTCCATAGGTATTTTAAAATATGGTCTTTTAAATTTCGGTATTGTAATACGTACCGGTATGTATACTATTTTGAGGACTGTTATCATAATTTTTGGACAAATTAATGTGTTAAAATTAATGATGTACTTCAAATATAAGTATACCTACATTTAAATTAATAATTCTTAATAAGAAATCATTTGTGATTATAAAATTTGATTAGTTATGATTTGATATTTTAATTCAAGTGTCAGGATCGGAGCAAATGGAAATCCGTAGTCTCTGCCTACCCCTCTGGGAAACAGGCGTGAATCTGTGTATGTATGATATTTTAAAATTACATCTAGCAACTTTTGATCAGTCGTTCATTTGATGTCACATACATTGGGATTCTAAAATTTTTCTAAATAAAACATTTGGTCATTTAAATTTTGTTATTTCGTTTATTGTTCTTTTGAAATTTGCTCGAGAAAGTTTTGATTTTGTAATATGCAACCCAGATTAGGCATATTGCATAAATAAAAATCAATCAAGAAGAGGAATAATAACAATATGACCGATGTTCGATTGATGTTTACATAACTATTTTGTTTGTGATATGATATCGCATGAACTATATTAAGATAAAAGCTGAGATTCAATAATAAGTATTAGGTACATAAATCTGTATGTCCGGTTTGAGTTTCTTTATCACTGTTGCTATACCAGCGAGCAATCCACCGCCGCCAACTGGAATGATGACCACGTCGGTTTCCGGCAACTGTTCCAGTATTTCAATACCTATGGTACCTTCGCCAGCTATCACGTGTGGATGGTCATATCTAAAACATTTAACAAGCTATTAGGTACCAATTAAAATCGTTAACTGTCAATTACAGTTGATTTGTCACCCGGGAACAAATGATCAATCGAACAGAAGCAATTAAAAATCAAATTCAATAGCGCGTGAAATATTTAGTTAGTACTTTTCAGCCAATAGAAATGTTTATTATCAAAACATTAGGTATACCTACTACTTAATTTATTGCAGCACGTTTCCAAACAAATAAATATGCAAAACTAACAAGATCCGTGCATTTGAGAGATGTAAAAATTTATTCGCTATTATTAGAGACGATTGTATACACAATATTATAAACATAATTCATGATTCAAATCTTGAATTATTTATGTAAGTAGGTAGTCGTTAATTCGCGACCAACATTCTATCCATATGTTAATACCTACATAATACTGGAAGGTATTAAAAGTAAAAGGGTTTATTACCATCTTCCCCCGCATGTCTGCCCCCGAATGGGAGAAAATGGGAATTTTCGTGTCATCTTCCCCCGAATTTGTAATCGGGGGAAGTGAGTAAGTTCTATTCCCATCTTCCCCCGCATCTCTGCCCTCGAATGGGGGAAAATGGGAATGTCTGTGTCATCTTCCCCCGAACTTGTAATCGGGGGAAGATAGGAAGTAAAAGTTTCATTTGTCCCCAAAATATTTTTAATAATAAATTTTGGTTTGTGCCACCGCACCCAAGTATGGTTCGAATGTAATAAACATGATTTTTTCAGGAATTAATAAAACAACATTTGATTACCAACTTTTTTATAAAACAAATAGTACAGCATTTTTCGATTTAAAATCAGTAATATATATATACTACTATATATATACATATACAAAAATTCCTCTAATTTAAAAATATCAATCTAACAATCAAAATTAAATATTATTAATAATATTCTTCTATATACAAAAAAAATGTAAATCATATCTGTAAATCATTGGGTGCGGTGGCACAAAATGAATTATTAAATATATTTCGGGGACAAATGAAACTTTTACTTCATATCTTCCCCCGATTACAAGTTCGGGATAAGATGACACAAACATTCCCATTTTCCCCCATTCGGAGGCAGCTATCCGGAGGAAGATGGGAATAGAACTTCCTCACTTCCCCCGATTACAAATTCGGGGGAAGATAACACGAAAATTCCCATTTTCACCCATTCGTGGGCAGACATGCGGGGGAAAATGGGAATAAACCAGTAAAAGTAGTATTAAATTAATTATTTGATAAGCTGATCTTGCTTGGTTTCGATCTCCTTACATGAATGTGGCCGGGTATAAGAAAAACAACATAGCCGTTTTTAAGAACAACGTCTATCGATTTTAAAACGATAACCATGTAAATGGTTATGTACAGTGAGAAAGATCATTCTATCGGGTTAATCGTTTTAGCGATAAGCATCAAGCAAATTTAAAGTGAACGAACTACGAATTTAGATAACTAATGTACCTATATTAAAATGTGTGTTCAGAATTAATTAACTAAAGAATTTGCTAAGATTATTTATCCTAGCGAAAGCATGTATGGAGGTGCAGTACCTATATATATATTGTTGGCAGTAGAATTGTTAGTAAAGAGATAATAGCAAACACCAGTAGGTATTGCAAGTTCGTTTATTGTTAGGTACCTATTTGAAACTCTTCGAATATGGTAAATTATAATAAAAGAATATTATAAATGTAAACTATAATAGATATATTAAAGTTAAAATTAACGAATTTTGGGATATACGTACGTATAAACGAAAAAATTATTTTATTTATTTAAATTATGGCACTCGCTCGCAGAGCTGAATTCGTTTACACTATGACTTTACCTCGTGCATGGTTTCTACGCGGTTTTACGGTAGCTAATCGGGTTGTGTATATATTTGTTTGCCAGAATAATTTGCTAACTTAAGCGCAAGTTGCTGCCATTTGTGAGTCTTCTTTAGAAAATACATAGACTACAAAGTAGTAAATACTACTCAGTATTACTGGTGGCGTCTTTACTATTTTATCAATTAAAATTGGAGAAGATTTAATAAGTTTCGGACATTTAATAAGACAAATAACGTCAGACATCAATCAGAAAAGACACGGGTATGTACATACCCGTCTTGGTACAAATAATATATACTTGCCAATTTATTATACATGTGTATATATTTATTTACGGTCTGCTAACGAAGGTTACAGCGATACACTCACATAATGAAAATATATCATAATAGGCTTTGTAGAAAAAGTTACATACAATTAGGTAAATATAAACAAACACTGTATGCACTTAATAATTATGGATTTCTATAATAAAAGAAAACTAAATTTTAATGATTAAGGTTATTAATATTTTAGTTGAACTGCCAAGCAGAGGGCTCATGTTCTATCCCAAGTCACGCATCTCTGACTTTTAGTTTCTGAAGTTATGTGTGTTAATTATCGCTTGCTTTAACGGTGAAGAAAATCATCGTGAGGAAACCTGCATGTCTGACAGTTCTCTATAATGTTCTCGAAGATATGTGAAGTCTGCCAACCTACACTGGGCCAGCGTGGTGGACTATGACATAAGCCTTCTCACACTGAGAAGAGGCACGTGTCCAGCAGTAGGACAGTTTAATACAGGGCTGATATTATAAATAGGTAAATACCTTTTCAGTACTTTTTACTTGTTTATTAAATTATCGTTTTTATTACTGTTACTTATGATAATATCTATTTACCCGTTTATATAGGTACCGGCACCGCTATCATTGATAAAAACCATTGCTCTTCGGCTAGCTTCATTGAGATTTTTGCCAATGAACTCAACTGTCGCGCCGAGATCTCTACATTTGTATCCTAGTTCAACTCGATTTTGAACGGGGAAGAATATATTTACTGGTATATCCATTTTTTTGGCTTCATATGTTAAAGCCTGCGAATGTTATACACAAAAAGTAAACTGCAATAGTTATTATCTATGAAACTGTAGTGATAATATATGTACCTATAAGTTACTAATGTACTATTTACCATTCCCCAGTTACCTAAGGATGCTGTAACAACACCGGCTTTTCGTTGCTCATCGGTAAGCATATGCAACGCATAAATTGCGCCTCGGTCATGAAAGCTAAAATAAAGGGATTTGATGTAATTATTACAAAAATAATGTCATATACATAATAGTGGACAATGTAAATTAAGTCTATGAAACATACCTGCCAGTTTTGTTTATCGACTCCAATTTGAAATATAAATTCATATCAAACATAGAGCAACCATTTGATTTCTGAAAAATAAGAAATGATCTATTAATACAATCAGTTATGATCTTTAAGTAAGCTAGGCAAGTTCGCAATCATATTTGATTTCAGTCTTTTATAATAGTATTCTTTTGTACAATGTATGTTAGATACTCGTTTGTCTTAGGCAGGACGTGCCTCCTTATATTTCCCATCAGGAGTTATCCTAGTAGGTATAGACAAGATAGTAACTGAAAGTAAATTGTCTTTGCCATGAATTTAGTAGGTAATTGATGAGTCCACTGCTGTAACGTATTGTTAATGATTAAAGTTTAATACGAACAATATTACAAATAAATAATAATAAGTAAAAATGGTTTGCATTCACAAGGAAGCGCTATCTTTTTTAAAGTTTACTCCTTAGCTGGTTGTAATTTTTGCGTCACAGACAACTATACAAACATTTAAACAAAGGACACAAAAAACACCCACACTTGTTTTATCTTGTGTGGAGATCGAATACACAACACAGTCGGTCACAGTGGCGACGCGATCTCTTAAGAGGAAACACTAAGGGCGAGAGAATTGAAAAATTGGTATTTGTAAAATCTATTGCTGTCGCGCAGTGCCATGTATAGTATCATGAGCGCGATAGAGACAACTGCAGCTTGGATCGAAATATCTATTAAAAGTACACAAAATCAACGTTTCGTAGTCCCCTGATTCCTTCTCCAAAACTTGATCGATTTAACTACTTTTTCCATTAAAAATTAAAGAAAGACTTTGGCCGTGTTCCTATGTTTTCTTTTTTTTATATAATCTAGTCAAATTTGTTTTCTGGATGTTAGAACACAGCAGAAAATCTGGTCAATTTTTGAGATTTTGAAGCCTCATGTCTCTTTTAATCATTAATATATGAAAAAAAGGAAAGCATAGGGACATGCCAATAGAGCCCTTACACTTTTTGGAAAAAAATTATTGCTCAACTGGCATTATCCAGGGAAGAAACAGGGGACTACGTTTGTATGGAAAAACGGCCTTTGTGTTTCCTCGTAAGCCACTACGCAATCTGTGCAGTCTAGTTACTACATTCGGCTTTGATTTATCATAGCTATTATGAGTGCTATTGCCTGTTTGAGTGCTTTCAGTGCCACACGTGCGGCACAGAGGTCACTTTACGTTTGCGTCACCATTCTTTAATGTATAATACTTATTACTTAACTATACCTACTAATATTTAAAGCTGAAGAGTTTGTTTGTTTGGTTGAACGCGCTAATCTCAGGAACTACTGGTCCGAATTGAAAAATTCTTTTAGTGTTGGATAGCTAATTTATCGAAGAAGGCTATAAGCTATATAACATCACGCTACGACCCACGGGGGCGGCGCAGTAACTATAAACGCGAGTGAAACCGCAGGCACATATAGTGTATAATATTTATAAATAACTATAGGCTAGCTTAGCTTTTGGCGCAGCTCCGCTCGCGTAAAAGGAGGTTAGTTTATATTAGTAATAGTAGATACCTTTTCAAAATTGAAATATAGCCTGTTACTCGGTGATAATATTATGAGAAATTTGGTGATAATCGGTTGAGTAGTTTTGAGTTATTTCCTTACAAACAAACAAAAAATCATATCTTCCTCTGGGTTTCCCCCTATCTGGTAGAATCTTGATGTTCCGAAACTTATATGGCATAACACAGTTGGCATAATCTTCTTTAATCGAATATTAGTAAGGCATAAAAAATATTTAATATAAACATTATTTGGCCGAATGTTTATATGTTCGAATTTACAATGGCATATTTTTAAGATGGCAGAATTTAATCTGGCATAAGTACCTACCTTTGGCAGAATTAATATTCCGTATAATTTCGTTTAGCATAACGTTCATTTAGATCGACGATTATATGGTACTAGATGTGCCCGCGGTTTCACCCGCGTTTATGATTACTGCGCCGCCCCCGTGGGTCGTAGCGTGATATTATATAGCCTATAACCTTCCTCGATAAATAAGCTATCCAACAAATAGAATTTTAAATTTGAATCAGTAGTCCCTGAGATTAGCGCGTTCAAACAAACAAACAAACTATTCAGCTTTATAATATTATTATGGATTTTACTTACCATACTATGAAGATAGCAGAATTTCATTTGGAATAATTATTTTATTTGGCATATTTCTATTAAATAGCATTTTAACCTTAAATTAAAATTTAAATACTGTCGTAAAAATTGTATACGTGCTGTGCTACAAGAGATAGTGACAGAAACGAATCGCTGCAAACCCCACTCCACGTAGTCTAGTTTGTCCTAACCCTAGAGCGTAATTTAGAATCGCGTAGGCGCGTAGGGGCGAGGCGAGGCGGCCCGCGAGCTGAGGAGCAGGTGGTTTTTCTACGCAATCTACGCTTGATGCCGCGACTGAGGCTGACCAAATTATACCGACTAGATGATATTATTATGATAGATCAGTCTCTCAATTATTATGGATATGAAAAGTATGCTAAAAGATGATATATATGACTAAACTTTCTGAGATATGATGGTTCTGCCTTTTAATGACTATACCTAGATATTAAATGTATGCCAAAACACGATTCTGACTATGAACTTTCTGTGATATGATGGTTATACTTTTTAATTATTATGAATATGAAATTTATGCCTAAAGATGATTCTGACTTACAAAATTATGAGAGTTTTTAATGCATGATAAATGAGTGTAATGAGTGCCAAACGATTTTCTGCGAAATGAAGTTTATGCTATCCGTTGTTATGTAAAACAATACCTATCATGACATAAAAAGTTCTGCCATAAAAGGTGGACCCCCGACCCCTTTCCTCTTTATAATATTATAGTAGGTAGGTATAGATATAGAACTAGATATAGATTATGCTATTTGTCGTTCTTTGAAGAAGGCAGGTAGGCACGGTTGCTGTGTAATCCGCTAAGTTTTATGGCCTTCCTCCTTAACTTTAAAAATGTGGCACACCGGCATCAGCCAGACACATTATAGGTATTCAATTATGTCTGGCATTCCAAGAATGTTCAGGTTAAGCAGTCCGGTAATAAAAATTGGTAGGCATTTGGCTTAGTTGTCGTTTCGCACATATCTAGTCGCAAGAATTGTGCGAAAGGACACTTATTAAGAAGAATACCTGCCTATGTTTTTAGGTGTCGCTTCGCCCACCTCCATTATCAGACGGGATCGTGCCGCACTCAAATTGATTCGACACCTGAAAAGAAAAACGACCGCAAAGCCAGGCATGTTTATCTTCCATTTAGGGGAGAGTACCTAACCTATATTGAACCGGCGTTCAATATAGATTACTCTACCCTAACACCTATTGTCTACTGAGGTACTTATCGAGACCTTGGCTGCGGGTCCTGTAGATAGGTCACTCTCTAGCTCTTATAATCTTTTATATACACAGTTCTGTTTACCATAAGTGGAGTGGTCGGTATAATTTTCTTGACAACACGACGAGCTTTGATTACATCATGATAATGTATAGTTTTAGGTTGATGTTGGTCGCACCAAGGGTCGTGGGCAAACGCGAACGGATCTACTTTCTGAAAATTAAAGTCTCTGATAAAATACAATAACATGTCATCGAAAGCCTAGTGGGAGTCCGTTGGACTGCCACGTAGAGGTTTCGATCCCAAGGCTTGCATCTCTGACTTTCGAAGCTATATGTGCGTATTAAATAGTTAATTATCGCTCGCTTTAACGGTGAAGGAAATCATCGTGAGGAAACCTGCATGTCCGAGTGTTCTCCATAGGTCTCGAAGATATGAGAAGTCTGTCAACCCGCTCTGGGCCAGCGTGGTCGACTGTGGCCTAACCCTTCTCAAACTGAGAAGAGGCCCGTGCCCAGGAGTGGGACAGTTTAATACAGGGCTGATATTTTATACAATTATTTAGTTGAATATTTTTTACACGCCAGGGTAATAGTGTACAAACTAGATTGATGTATAGAGTATTGAAAACAATAACTTACTGGGCACCATACTTCTGGTTCATATGTTCCTCGCTTGGCAAGTACTGCTGGTGATAAGCCAAGTGTCTGGTTCTGTTCACACTCTGGCCGTTTCACATGTTTAGGCATAATGGAAATGATTGCACTTAGATTAGTTACTATCAATTTAAGTTACGATAAACCATTTTTTGAAGTAGATATAGCTATTGCAATGCCAAATATTGGTGGCATCTGTAAGTTAAATAATTGGTCCGAGGTCTAATTGGTCTAAGGCGGTCTCCGGTAAAGGTAATTGTCATACCCAAAAATATTGCTGAATCCAAAGATATTGTAGAATGAATCGGTATCAAAATTCCAATGTTTCTACAATGTCTTTGGTAATACCATAGTCATATCATCATTATATTATTTAATTATAATAATAATAATAAAACTTTATTATTTTCAAACTTGAATAATTTACAAATTCATAGTGACATTATAACATAATCAAAATATAAATAAAATTAGTAAAGCAATAAAAATGATAAAATATTAAATTGTACATAATATATTGAACATTAACATTCAAATTACAATTTAATTATTAAATATTGATCATTTATTATAATTATTCATCTGCGGCGAGTGCACACATGCGTATGTGCCCAATATGCCAGAAACGGACTATCATATTTTGCAAATAACACTTTTAGAATAATGTTAGGACTCATCCGCACCCTGCTCATCATCGTTATGCCTGTGCATCCTAACTTAATATTATAAATACTAATGTGAATTTGTTTCGCTTTCACGCCTTAACTACTCTACCGATCACGATGCAATTTTGCATGCATGTAGTCAACAGTACCGAAACGGACATAAGATACCTTTTCTCGAGAAATTACATTAACGCGAGCAACGTCGCATTTAGAATCAAGTATAATATACCTAAGGTTTGCATAAGCACTACGCCATTGACTAGCCCCGATGGCGTAGTGGTTAGTGTAACTGACTGCCACGCCTGAGGTCGCGGGTTCGATTCCCGCACAAGTTAAACATTTGTGTGCATGAATATGGATGTTTGTCTTGGTTTGGGTGTTTCTATGTATAATATGTATGCATTTACAAAAAAAGTATATTATGTATGTTAAGCCATTGTCTAGTACAGTACTAGACAATGGCTAACATACTGACATAATACAAGCTCTGCTTAGTTTGGGCTAGATGTTGTTGTGTATATGTGATAGAATATTATATTATTACATGGTTATAAGTTATAATATATGGGGTTTTATGTGATCTACTAATTCATGAATAGTTATTAGAAGGCTGTCTGTCTGACGGTCCGTTTATTTGTTACTAGATGTGATCGCGGTTTCACCCGCGTTTATCGTTACTGCGCCGCCCCCGTGGGTGGTAGCGTGATGTTATATAACCTATAGCGTTCCTCGATAAATAGGCTATCCAACACTAAAAGAATTTTTCAATTCGAACTAGTAGTTCCTGAGATTAGCGCGTTCAACCAAAGAAACAAACTAACAAACTCTTCAGCTTTATATTATTAGTATAGATACTCTACTTTCATATAGACATAAGACTACGTCTATACCCCCAAAGGGATGGCACAGGAAAGCGGAAGTATATTTTATTAGACACAGTTCCGACGGGTAGGTTCCACATATCCCTATTAAAAAAATATACCTATTATAATCGGTTTAGTAATTTCAGAATTTATTATTACAAACAAGGAAACTTAACAAAACGGTAACAAAAAAACAGATTTCTATTAAAAAATAAATTTCCAAAGTAAGGTAAGATGAAACGGATGGCGCAGTAGCTGCCAGTGCGCCGAGTGTTGAGTTCGAACCCTACGCAAGATAAATATTTGTATGATCCACAAAACATACTTGTTCTTTGTGTCCGTTTTTTCTTAAGTAGGAACCCACAGGTAAGAAATTACCCCATTCGCGAGGTTGTAATCTTTGTCAAAAAGATAAAAAGAAAATATGAGTATGTCACGCGAATACAGTTAGAACCAATTTTTATTAAGATGTATCGAAAAGTTTACAATAAGATAAACTTATATAACAAATGGATACATTGAAACTACTGCAGTATGATCCTATATCGTGACGAACGGACCCGTCGCTCGGGGGAAGATTATTTTCACCGAATACGGGCGCCACGCGTCGATATTCTTGTACCTGTACAATAAGTTGGTGTACTTATCTTACTGCGTCGCACCAGGCTTAAGGTTACCTACTTAAGAAATTGATTTTCTATAATATTATCTCGGGTATCCATAGAATGATATAGACGACAGTAGCTATAACTACAAAAAAATAGGTACGTTAAAAAAGAAAAATGTTTCGAATCAACTTGCTATTCTTATTTAAGTTGTCAAGAGACCATAGAATACCAATACTCAGGTAGCATTTAAAAGTATTTTATTGTCACGACTACGAAACCTGATAGGGCTCGCGCTAGGCGACAGGATTGTTTTTATTACGAAAGGTCTTGTCAAGGCGCGTTATTTAAATAATTTATATGTACAAACTACAAACATATATTACTTAAACAAAATTACTCTCAAATAGGATTGAAATCTACTGCAAGCATAATTATTGGAAGCAACAACATGTGATCCATTATGCACCTTTACCCAATTTACCCAATCATGAAGGTAATGTATTAAATTTAGTTAATTTTACTATTAGTGAATAATAAGTGTTAGGCATAAAACACAACTAGGTACATGAGGTCAAATATTATGTTTAAAGGTGTCAATAAAACATGCTAAATAAGGAAGTGTATCACATTATATATTTCCTGCTACTTAAACAAGAACAAATCAAGAAAAACAAGTAAATATTTATTTATGATTCTGGCAAACAAACATTGACATCCATACATAGTCTTATTGGTAGACATTCATTGGCATTAAATATAAGTTAGTTGAAATTCTTATCCATAAAAGTTGCCATTTTGATGTCCCTTTTGCTTAATCCATTAACATCGTGAGAGGACAATGTGACCTATAAACAATTAATTTATGTGAGTCTATCAATCATAATTTTAAAACAAAAGTAAAGTACAATAATTAACACTGCTTTAAAATATGGTGTTCATCACAGGTATTGTGCAAATGCAGTACACAAACAGGTTTTAATTAATTACACAAGTCAAGGCTCAATGTATAAATTTGTGCATATTTTGTTTTTAACTTGAATTTGTAACAGCTGTTGGTTCACATACCTGCAACTTATTATAAACATTGAACCACTCTGGATGGTGATCCATCTTCTCAGCAAGTAGAGCCACCCTGGTCATGAAACCAAAGGCCTGGTTGAAGTCCTTGAATTTATACTCTTTCTCAATAGCATCCCGGTTACTTTGTACTTTCCAGCCAGACTGCAATAGCGGCTGGAGCAATGTGTCGCGTTCTTCTTGACTTAGTTTGTCGGCCTATAAATTGTAAATAAAATATAAAAGTTAAAAAATAAACAAGCAACAGGTAGTCAAATAACACTTGCAACACACACACCATTTTCCTCCTATTGGTCGAGGTCGATAATACACTTGCGTATCGAACGCCGACTTGACTGGCATTGAGCCTGAGCGCAGGTTTCGTTAGCCCACCCGCCTCCGCGGGGTGAAAGTGTATCGCTACGTTCGCCGCACAGCGAACTCCTCCGACTATTCGGTTTATAATCATTGGTTTTAAGGATAACAACTATTTGGTTCTTAATATATATTTTAGTTCGAATACTTAAATATTATTTGTTATTGAATTTATATTACAGCATTTTAAATTATGAATTGTACAGAATTATTTACAAAATTGGAGCGTTTGACAGACGCAGTTTGAATAAAATTGTCATGATGACAGTTGACACTTTGAACATACGGACATTCTGAGAAGGCTCATCTATCATCTGGGTGAATTTCAACAAAGCCGTTTTTTTCTTTCATTTCGGTGGATTTTTTTATTATTAAGTATTTTCAAATTTTTACTGTGGTTTATTGTACTTCTTGATATTCTTGATGCATATATTTAATGCCATCAAAATATCGTAATAAACTTATGAGATATACGTGTTTAAAATGTTGATGCCACCAAAATGATACTCGTTCACCAAAATGAAATAACTAGCCATCGAAATGAAAGAACCTATCCACCGAAATCAAAATCCGAAAAGGACCAGAAGTCGGTTTTTCGCCTACATAATTACGTAAATTTGCAAAAACGTAAGCTCGTATTAAGTGATTTTTAGATTATAACAGTTGAAATCTATCCTATTTTACAGCTTAAACTAAACATAAATAGTTATATTACAATTTGTCCGTCCCAATTACAATAAATATACATATTTATCAAAAAAGCACTTCAAATCCTCCATACAATTTTACTATAATAATAATAATGTTCCCGATGTCGTTGGGTTATTTAAATTTTTATATTTTTAAATATGTATAGTTTTTTTATTTATATTTAAAAATTTAATTAATACTAATAACTAATTGTTTATTTTGTTCTCTCACACAGTACATAATGGCAAGTAAATATAAACAATAAATTTATTTCTTTATTTTAGTTATAATGTAGTCCTAACCGACTTCGGTCACGGTGGCCAATCTAAGCAGAGTTATTATAGTATATTATAATACACAAGTGTACAAACATAGGTGCACTCTCTGTTCCGTCACTCTCATAGTCCGATGGGATGAAAATCCGACACGACCGGAGAGAGATCAGGCGCAGGAGCCACGGCTTTACGTGCCTTCCGAAGCATGGGGGTGTAAACACCACCAACTTACTGACTCCGGGTTGCTACTGAGTAATTCTAAAAGGGAAAACCCTGTAACTAATTACTTGGCCCCACCCAGGATTCGAGCCTAGGACCTCGTGTTCAGCGGTCGCACTTCGCGACCATTAGACCAACGAGGCAGTCATACACGGTCGTATACAGCGCAGCGTCGAAACACCCGTTCGGCGCGAGCTCCTGAGCGACACTAAGCACGCGCCAACGTGTAAATACTTCGCAAGCGCTTGCCACAAGCATCCTTTGATCTGTGTTCAAAAACCGACATCAGCACGGATCGGCGTCAAGCTCACGCAAACCAAGCCGAACACCCCGTTCACACGCTTGTGTTCGTCATAGATTAATATGTATTACGGGTATAGATGGGTATCTTACGTCATGAACTTGTACCGCGCTTGTAGCGCCATCTAGTACCCATAGTTGAATTTGAAGTTCGTCAAAACACGTACCTATGTATATATAGATAAGTAAAGTATAGATTAGTACCTACGTATAGCTACTACAAAAATATATTATGCATATTAATGTGTATAAATTGTGAATCTAAAAACATTTAAACAAAATATATCTCAAACGTATCCTACATAGCATAATCATATACAAAAAATATGGTATGTAAATACGTTTGAGATACTTCTAGCTTGTTTAAATGTTTTTAGACCCACAATTTATACACATAGCTACGACGGAGGATAATTAAACTCGACGTCAATAGCAAGTTCACAGCCACAGCGGAGGATAGTTAAACTCGACGCTAATAGCAATGAAACCACTTTCATTATAAACAAGATAACATTGAAAGTTAAGAAATGAAAAAATGCCTGTGCGCATCAAAACACCGCAGACATATTTAAATTTTGATTGATATAGAATGTTGCCGAGATAAAAATGAAAATTCATATCTGTAATAAAGTTTTATAAATAAAGTCTAATTTATTATTCAGAGCATAGCGTTTAATCAAAAATAGTAAAGTAATAAACTATTTGGAGATTCAGTTTTATTTTTAATTAATGGTATATAAAAAAGTAAGGCTCTTTTATAAACACGTTTTTCTTTTTTTAAATAACAACATTGACGACTATTTGTACTACTTTATTTCAACTATGTCCGTTAGATGGCGCTAGTAAAATAAATCCTAAAAGATTTGTTCTAAGATACTACACCATGGTGTTCGTGAACCATGGTGTAGTATCTTAGAACAAATCTTACAAATCATACGTACTTACGTAGGGTCATAATTGCAAGGAATTTTTTATTTTATAGGGTTTCATGTTTATATCTTCTCTGTTCTATTTGTGGCTATTTTTCGTAGTTTTTTTAACTTGTTTTAGGCTTTTTACGTTCATACTATTTTTATAATCATTCATTTTTATTCTTTACATAAACGCAACCGAGCGCACCTCGGCACTCGCGCTGTAGCCCGCGCTTTTTCAAAATAAATCTTAACTTTGCGCATTTTTGTGATCTTACGTAAGAACTATCAAGACTCCCTCCCATCCCCTTGTAAGAAAAATAACATGGTCGATCACCCTCACCACCTAAATTGTTTTATATGATAAATGAATGGCGCCTTGCTATAAAATTGAGCACTTTTGTATTTATTTATTTCAAATTTGAAGGTTTTAAGTGTGATTAGTTGCTGCTGAGATGTGTAACAGGCGGACGAACCAGACAGACAAATGTGCACCATAAGGATTCCATTTTCACCATTATAATGTGGAACCCAAAAACCTAAACAAAATCTTTGTACATAATTACAAGCAATTTATGCCTGTGTAATTATGTGCAGTATTTTTATAGTTTGCATTTTTCAATAACAGGCACATACAGGCACAGCATTATACTGTACAGAGCAGGTTTAAAGTGGGCACTAAAGAGGGCTCAGGAAAAACCAACTTAAGGTCCAGTGATATCTAGTAGTGATATCTCTTACCATCTTGCACATGAAAGCTTTACATTCTTAAACAATAAAATATAATTATTATTATATGTACCTACTTGGTTTTGTTAGTATGTTATTGTTTCCCCAGTAAATAACATAGCATTATAATAAAAAAAAGCTTTAATATTTAAAATGTGTATTTAAGTAGTAATTGCCTCAATTCCATTCTCGGTTATAATAAACTCTATTCTAGAATTAGGTAAATCGGGAGAAAATACAATTGACAATTCTCTTATATAGTAAGGAGTATCTTTATTTTGATAGTTTGAATTAACTTTCCTAATAGTTTTTTCTATCATCAACCTAGTAGTAATCATATTGGACCATGCTAAACCTAATGATGGTAACACATTCGCTGAATCATCAAAACATGCTGTAACTTGGTTAATGCAAAGTACAGCCAAATTATGTCTTTGCGCTATTTCTGTCAATAAAATTGCAATTTCTCTCATTTCCTCTGCTCTCTTTACATAATTTGTACTCTCACATCTGAAAGGGGCTGCTATAGAATCTATTATAACAAGTGACAAACTATTTAGTGCCAATAATTTTGGTAAACGCACACTTATACTGGACAGTAGATCACTTGCTTCAGTTACATGTTCAATAAAAACATTTCTTCCATAGTCAATGCTATGATCATATGTGGGTTGAGCTATTTTCATTTCTTCAAATCTTTTTGCTGGAAACAAGTCTTCAGTGCATATATAAAGGCTCCCATGATCCCAATTGTTTAACGCTATTTGTAAGGCTAGTTGAGTTTTACCGCATCCACTTTCTCCGAAAACTTCGGTTATAGTACCTCTTCGCATACCACCTTTTAGTAGTTGGTCTATTACACTACATTTTGTTGGTATTCGTGATTGTAGGCAATTGATTTCTTTCTTTAAAATATCACAAGAAACGATTTTGGGACAAAGACTATCTGAAACAATGTTTTTAACGAACAAAATATCTTCGATACTTAAGTTTGTATACTTCTTGATATCCCATACCGACAGAGTAATTAGTTGTTTTGTAGTGGATATTCCAGCTCTGTCTATTACTTCAAATAAACCAGGAGGTAGCATACGTTTCAAAGGCATAGCATAAACACCAGTTTAATTAACTCTATTTAACACTACCTATTGACCCAATTTCATTATAATTATACAGAAACAGCCGCCACATATTCGCTATTAAAATGTCAAAATACAGTGCTGCCAACAGTGCCAACTTTATCAAAGTAGAAAACGTAGACAGAGAAACTAACTTGGAACTTGATTAGATGATTGATTGACTTAGAACTTGGTTTCTCTGACTACGGTAGAAAATTATTGTAATTCGTATCCCTGTCTACGTTCGTATCTCATAGCCTCATAGGCGTCCATTACACGCTCACGCAAGTGACGCAAGCGTCACTCAATTGCTCAATTCCAAAAATCATAAATGAGCAATGAATTAATGATGAATGACTGATGATGGTGAGTGACGAAAGTTTATTCGACATTAGACATTCATTCTGCTGACTGATCGTCAGGTCATACCCAAGATCAAACTAGTTATTATAATCTTTGCAAAAGATTTAACAGAGAATACACGTGTTCACTTAAGATTATATGGATATTCATAAAAAAAAACCATGTATTGGGATTTTGATTGCGATTATGAGCAAAAAGCGTGTTATAAGAAAGCGTTGGGTGAAAGATTGGCTTGGAAAGGGATATTTAAAGCCATATAAACTTTGGCTATTGGCTGATATACGAGATTCAAAAGAGGACAAAGACTATGAGAACTATTTCCGCATAGTCATGGAGCTAGTTGCTTGTTGCATACAGGGTTCAAATATCTGTACTACTACTAGTATAGTAGATTCTGTGGTATTACTTATAAGTCAATTTAAGCCGTTTAAGCCTTTGCATAGTCACAAAATGTAAGTGTATCCGCCAACATGTCATCCTACAGTCTATTTTAGATTTTTATTAAAATAAGGATTTTAATAAAATTAGTTGTCTGTAAAGTCGGTTTACGGACGATAGTTTCACGTGACAACGTCCGCGTCATACAAGCCGATCGTGCCTTTCGCTCGCTCGTGTAGCGCTCTCGCTCCGATCGTAACGTTACAATGAGCGTAACGGGACAATGAGCGTAACGGGACAATGAGTCATCCTCTTTCGTGCGTGCAGCCGGCTTTCGATTTATTAGACGTTGTCACGTCAAAATATATCTTAGTTCAAATTATTTCATATCTATAATATTATTATGTTATTATCGTTATTATCTTTAGTTTTTTATAGTCAGTAGTATATGGCATAATGGTTGTAACACATTGTTGATCTGAGTTGTAAAATACTGAAATTATATTTAATTGGCGATTTCCGTGAGTTTCTTGCAGGTTTCTTCTCATAGGCTCAACCCTTTGCCTGAACCTAGCAACTAACCTAAATGTAGCTTCAGTAACTTAGTAAACTCACTAACCTATATACTTTGACGTTCATAAGTGTTACTTTGTGACCCAAATGAATAAATGATTTCTGACTTTAACTTTTTGACTTTTTGATTTTAGTAGCACCATACCTAAAAAGACAAGATACTTGTATGAGAAAAGCGTGTGCGTTACCACAGCAAAATGTTGAAAAATGTTGTGCTTTAGAGAGGTGAGAGTATAGCAAATAATTAGTTTATCGTGAAGAGTAATTTGTTCACTAATAGCAAAATTTCTTCAAGTGCTAGGTTTTAAAGTTATTCGAGAAAAACAGATTTTGCTGCAGTAACGTTTGAAAGGTTACCCTAGCAAAACATTTTTCATAAAATCATTTCAGCCCGGCATTAAATAATAATAATAATAATAATTTATTGTTTCTCTCTCACATAGCTACAAAATACAAAATTTCACAAAAGAAACTTAATCTAGATATGTTTTTTGCTACTATGGCCATGAGTTTCTTGCCCGTTCTTCTCAAGAGCCCTACACCCTCGCTGTGGCAGTAAATGTAAATTCACAGAAAAAATTTAGTGCAACTTTGACTTTAACCATGATGATGATGATGATGATGATGCTGATGATGAAGTGTTACCTTGTAACCTAACTTGAATAACTTTATTTTTGATTGATTTGATTGATATGTGAGAGACTGGTATCTGTACTAGTCTCTCACATAGTAGCAAAAACATGTCTATATTAAGTTTGCATGAATAGATAACTTTTGTAGCGTATTAAATGTTTGTGAACAGCAAAATTTGTGTGTGTTGTGATTCTAAAGTTATTTAAGATTTTTCTGAGGTAAAGTTTTGGGATTGTCCAGACCTCAAAAACGGCTCAACGTAGAAGTTTGAAAAAAATACCAATAATTGACCTTAACCCATTCAATGCGGCGGACGCCGATCGGCGTCTTATTTTTTCATACTCAGATTCGGAGGACGCCGATCGGCGTCATGTATAGTCGTTTTATATTTTACCCAAATTTAAAGATATTATATTAATAAAACAACAAATGTGTTTGGAATTTACTAATGAAATGCCTGATATGAGTAGTTTTTAGATATTTTGGTTCAAGAAATGTTGAGTTTTCTTACTCTGGTGCGGAAAACGCCAATAGGCGTCTTCCAGGGATTAACAACTATTGATTTATAAAATGTCGTATTACCATAAGTAGTCTGTAATAAACATTAGTTATGTTTTGTTTATAATTATCAATGTACTGTTATATTCATTGTTCATCTTTATTCACAATTAATTGCACTTTTCAAACTGTAAAAAGCTTTTTAAAGCATGTGTATATGATGATTTTTTCAACTATAGTCAATGTTTGTCGCTAAATAGGTATAATAAATAATCATTGTTTGTCTTAGTCTGGGTGTTTCTATGTATAATATGTAGGTATTTACAAAAAAAAGTATATATGTATGTTTATCCGTTGTCTAGTACCCATAGTACAAGCTCTGCTTAGTTTGGGCTAGATGGTGTTGTGTGTATGTGATAGAATATATATAATATACATGTTTATGAAATGAAAACATAAAATGGTTTGCAATCTCTGATAATATGCGGAGTTATCAACTATATCAATTTTTATGCTTTAAAAAGGACGTTTATAAGATGAGAAAGCACAAAAGAAACATTTATCAAATAAAGACAAATTACTCACCATTTATATCCATAATCGAAACAGGAAAACCGCAGATATTCCTTTTCTCAAATTTCTTTCAA
Source organism: Catocala sponsa (assembly GCA_963564715.1). Classification (NCBI taxonomy): domain Eukaryota; kingdom Metazoa; phylum Arthropoda; class Insecta; order Lepidoptera; family Erebidae; genus Catocala; species Catocala sponsa. The sequence goes on along the minus strand of OY751345.1, from coordinate 7,589,989 downwards.
CAAATCTTTGCGAATCTTATATAAAACTGGCTAAATTAATTAAATAAATTATTCTGCTCTCTAAAAACCGTCGTTATTGCAACATTTATGGTGCATTACTGGAGATTTCGCATGGATTTGAAATTAATAAATTCAAATTCATAACAAGATGCTGAAAACGCCGATTGGCGTCTTTTTTTTATTTCATCAAGTGCGGCTGACGCCGATCGGCGTTTACGTTAAATATGAGCCGATTCTGGCTAGTGAAAGCAAAATTTGTTGCCGCATTGAATGGGTTAATTTGTTCAAATTTGTTTAAACATTATTTTTGATTTGCTTGATAAACACCAATGTAATTAAATGGTGCCGAAATTCAGAAAGAAACGGATTTGCAAGTAAACCATAACACTTACAATCAAAATAAAAAGCTGTATCATGTACCCTTGGTACACCTTTATAACGACAGTAAATTTAGATTATGTAACTTCTACGCACTATGAAGATACAAATAAATTTAATTACATTTTATATGGTCAGATTTAAATGATCGAATAAGCAGTTCCCATAAAACAAGGAAACATGGAATAAGTACTATGAACAAATTAAAATGTTCCATCAATAAACAATCGTGTTAATTTCAAATTTAAATTACGATTATTATAAAAGATAAATCAACAAAAAGAATGTGTCAGCAATTCTTCTATAAGCCGACCAAATTATAAAGGCTACGTAAAAGCGACTGCACCATACATACGGGTAAACTTTGCTAATTAGCAGGTTAGTATCCGATGTTTTGTACAGTCAAGTAGAATATCGTAATTTGTGCAGTCGATTTTATAAATAAGTATTCGATAAATATTTCTACTAGTTTGGTATTTTACTAATTACAGTCATGTTAGTTATGAGTATTATACAATTTTATGGTTTATAAATATTCAAAACCAAAGTAACATTAAGAAGGACACAGACTCCAAAAATAACAATTAAGCTGACCGCATACATACGTTTTCCGTATTCGTTTTCCATATTCGGAGCTCCGTATGCATGGAATCAATATAAAATACACTAACTGCCGCACATGTCCGCTTTCTCTCCGAACGGAAAAGATTCCGTATGTACGTTTCGAATGTAAACCTGTGCGTTCGGAGAAACCCTTCGGGAAAACCTAATGACGTCATGCGGAATGTCGCCCTTGCATACATTTTGTTTGTGTCGGCGCACACGTTCGGAAATTCTCATTCGGAACCGCGCCCGCGCCGCGCGCATCGTACGTACGTAAACGATAGTTATAATGTGTGAGGTAGAAACATTAATATTGTCTATTGAAAAATACCCTTGTGTAAGGTTATGGTTGTAAGGTAATTGAAATTAAAAGAAATTGTAATTCTTTAATAAATAATTTATATTGAAAATAATGTTATTGCATTAAAATATATTTATGAAATAATTCTGACACTTCAAATCATCAATTCCTTCAACAATTGGTTTATTGAAATAATTGATTTAATTTAAGGTAATTTTAATAATATTCTGGCAACACTGTCGGAGGAAGGGATCGTTGGAGTGGGATAGAGCTAACGTTAAAAACAGATAAGATAGCGAGAGCTCAGTCGACCGGAGGTCGTCAATATAGAAACAAGTGGTGTTTTTGCTGTAGTCGCAATGTGGTGTTTGTAGAAGTGAGCAAACAGTATAATATAACAAAGTGTGATTACTTAACGTGTGGAGTTTCATTTATTCCCTAGACTGAGGTTATTCTACATATCAGAAGTGGGATTACGCACAACATGGATGAGGATAATAAACGACGTAAATTAGAGACACCATCGCGTAACCGAAACCGAGGTGGAGGCGACGCGGGTCCTAGTCGAACACGCACTCGCAGCCGTAACCGAGGCAGAAGCGACACAGGTCCCAGCCGATCACGCACTCGCAGCCGAAGTCGTCTTGGGCAGAATCTGGACAGAGAGCTGGACGTAGACCGGGAGCGAGTCCAGAGACTAGAACGAGAGCTACAACGCGAACGGGAAATTCTACGGCAGCGGGAGAGAAGTTCGTTACGGACGAGTAACCTACGACTGGCGGAGCGTCGGGAGGACTACGAGCGTGACAATAGCGCAAATCCTGGACGTCCCGCCTCACATACCAGGTCACGCACTCCTTCTTTCTCTACCAATGATGTGGTTAAAATAATTAAATCTATAAGGCATGGTCTTGAATCTCAATCAGTACAGCGAGGCACTCCTTTACTTAATAAAAATATAGATCACAAGAATATTCTTCCAAATTTTGACCCGGCTATTAAAAACCAGAGGATAGATATTTGGCTTAAGAAAGTTAACGAATGTGCAGCAGTATATGGATGGGACGATAGAACCACTATACATTTTTCCCTGCAAAAACTCCAAGGATTGGCCAAAACATGGTTTGAGAGTTTAGATACGATCATGTATACTTGGCAAGAGTGGCAAGAGAAGCTAACAAATGCGTTTCCTCATGAACACAATTATGGCCAATGCTTGGAAGACATGTTGAGGAGGAAAAGTAAATTCAATGAACCTATAGAAACGTACTATTATGAAAAGTTGGCATTGTTAAATTTATGCGATATTACCGGTAAACGCGCGGTCGATTGCATCATTCACGGAATTAGTGACAAAACCATGAAGTCTAGTGCTCTAGCGTTACGATGTACTCATCCAGAACAACTTTTACAATTTTTAATGAGCAATAGGGACACAATGAGCTTTCAACAATCTGTTAACTTTAAAAATAGGAATATACCAGATAATAGTAATAGTTCGGCGGTAAACTCTAAAAAGAATCCTAATCTAGGCGTTTATTGTTTCAATTGCAAGGAACGGGGGCATCCATATTTACAATGCTCAAAACCATTGCTAAAGTGTAGTACATGTAATAAGATAGGGCATAAAACAGAAAACTGTTTCAATAGATCAGGGAGTTCTTCTACCAAAACTGATACGGTTCATAAAACAATGCGTATCTCTACCTCCAATCCAAGTGCAAAGTTCACTAAAGAAGTGCGTATTGAGGGCGACTCGACACGACTCTAGAATCATTTGTGGATTTTGGGAGCGAGATAACTTTGATTCAAGAATCAATAGCACGTAAAATAGGCCAGGTTCATGACAATATACCAACCGTAATGAGGGGTTTTGGCAACGATCCGGTGCAGTCCCCTGGTAGTGTAGTTCTTGATCTTGAGATTGATGGTGTCTGTGCAAGGGTAGCGTGTAAAGTCGTAAACGATCATTTCTTGGATAAACCACTTTTAATCGGTCAGTCCTTCACTGAGCAGCCACATATTACAGTGTATAAGGACTCTACTAGTTTGCGATTCCTAAACTTTGGTTCAGAACTACCTAAAGCAGATTTTTGTACTGACTGTGATCGATCCCTTAAGTGTAAAGTAACTGGTCTCGTTCAGCTATTTGGTACTGCGAGCGTTAGGGTATGTACTGAATCGGGGTATGATGGTGAAGTATTAGTAATGAGTAAGTTAGTGGGTAAATTAAATAACCAACATCTTGTTTGGGGAGGCATATTTCCAGTTAAGCACGGACAGGCATACGTAATTGTCTCACCTGTTACTGTACCGTGTTTACTGTGCGAAAACTCCATCATATGCCGAGCCGAAAAGATTAAGGTCGTGAATAGAGTAATCAAAGTAGCCTCAGAGACTTTGCCTGATAAAGATCATAGGGAGCTAAGGGATAACACAATTGATGAAAGTCAAATTCAAATCGGACCAACAGTAGCTGTTGCAGATAAGCACAAGCTTATCGAACTGTTAAATCGCTTTAAGCATTGTTTCGCTACGTCTCTACTCGACCTAGGTTGTAGTGACGTTACCGAGATGAATATTGAATTAAATAGTCAGAAACCCGTTGTTTATAGGCCATATAGGCTTTCCCATTCGGAAAGAGAAAAAGTGTGTAGTATGATCAAGGAAATGTTGGAAGCCGATATAATTAGAGAATCTACGTCGGACTACGCAAGTCCAATTATTCTAGTGCGTAAGAAGAACGGCAATACCAGAATGTGCGTTGACTATAGAATGCTTAACTCTGTAACCTTAAAAGAGAGATACCCTATGCCTGTTATTGAGGACGAAATTGCAAGGTTGTCGGGTCAAGCATGGTTCGTTACCCTTGATCTCATGTCTGGTTATTACCAAGTCCCTATAGCCGAGAGTAGCAAACGCTACACAGCCTTCGTTACCCCGGACGGTCAATATGAATTCAACCGTATGCCGTTCGGGTTGGCAAATGCACCGGCGGTATTCCAACGAATGATGTATGCCATTCTTGGCTCATCGCGATATAGTAAAGCTACCGTATATATTGATGACCTATTAATCTATGGTAAAACGTCAGGGCAGTGTTTGGATAGGTTGGAGGATATAATGAAGTTAATTGAAAGAGCTAATTTGACACTCAATTTGTCCAAATGCAGCTTCCTGCAAAATAAAATCAATTACCTTGGATATGAAGTAAGTGCTGCAGGTATCAAACCGGGCACAGAAAAGTTGCAAAGCGTCATAGACTTTCCACGACCAGTGAACATACATGGTGTGCGACAATTCCTAGGATTAGTGAGTTATTTTAGAAAGTTTGTCAAAGGCTTTGCACTCATAGCGCACCCTTTGAATAAGCTCCTTAAGAAGGATACTGCCTGGGAATGGTCAGATGCACAGGAACATGCTTTTCTTGATCTTAAAAGGAGTCTTGTGGACAGACCGGTCTTGGCTATTTATGATCCCCATGCAGAACTAGAGCTCCATACAGATGCTAGTAAAATAGGAGTAGGTGGCATCTTATTGCAGCACATCAAAGGATGTGATGATTTGCAGCCCGTAGCATATTATAGCCGACAAACTTCACCTGAAGAAAAGGTCTTTCACTCTTATGAGCTTGAAACCCTCGCTGTTGTAAGTTCGCTCAAGAAGTTTAGGGTGTACTTGCTGGGAAAAACGTTTAAGATAGTGACCGATTGTAGCGCATTACGTTCCACATTTAAAAAAAGAGACTTAATCCCACGAATTGCTCGATGGTGGCTACTGCTACAAGAATTTGATTGTAGTGTCGAATACAGAGCAGGTACTAAAATGGCGCACGTTGATGCACTGTCACGTAACCCTGTCTTCTCTGAAAGTGATCATTCTTGCGAACAACTACCCGCTATATTGACCATTAGTAGCGAAGATTGGCTATTAACCCTTCAGTTAGGCGATACGGAGTTAAGCAGAATCCGGGATATTCTTTCCAATAACGTAGGTGAAAAGGAACTTCAATATATTAGAGACAGTTTTGTTATACGTGATAACAAACTATATCGGTATATAAATAAGGAAAAGGACCAAGCTCGCTGGATGGTACCGAAAGGCGCTCGTTGGCAGATATGTAAAATGAACCATGACGACATGGGACATTTAGGGTTCGTAAAAACATTAGATAGGATAAAACGGAACTACTGGTTTTCAAAGATGACCCGTTTCGTGAAAAAGTATGTAGATGCATGTATAGAGTGTGCCTATGCCAAAAAGTCTTCAAATATACGAGAGGGTCTACTACACCCTATTCCAAAGGCAGACATACCTTTTCATACTCTTCACATTGATCACGTTGGACCTTTTGTAAAATCCAAACGTGGGCATACACACATTCTAGTCATAGTAGATTCGTTCACAAAATTTGTATTTATCAAATCCGTGAGAAATACTAAGGCTCAAAACGTAATTAATATGCTAGAAGAGGTCTTTTACATATTCCGTAACCCCGATAGGCTGATTAGTGACCGAGGTAGTTGTTTTACATCTCATCTTTTCAAAAGGTTCTGTCTCGATAAAGGCATCAAACATATTTTAAACGCGGTAGCCAGCCCACGGTCAAACGGTCAAGTGGAAAGATATAACCGCACCATTTTAGATTCGCTTACGGCACAAAATTATAATGATAACGAAAAGGATTGGGATAAGAAACTAGGCATAATTCAATGGGGGCTTAATAATACTGTACAAAAGACTACTAATCGAACACCTGCGGAAGTAATGTTTGGCTTAAAAATGAACAGTGAATTAAACCCCGTTATGAATGAAGTCACGTTGCCTAATAAAACCCCTGACTTGATTTCTATACGTGACGAGGTTAAGGAAAAGATAGACAGAGAACAAGACAAACAAAAGGAATATTACGATAGGGACAGGAAACCAGCTCAAACATACAGTAGCGGTGATCTAGTGAAAGTATTAAAGTCATCCTTTAACAATGATGGTAAAAGCACAAATTCATGCCTTCTTATGAAGGCCCCTAGGGCGGAAGTAGGTCCAACTCACCACCTTATTCTGTATTAATTATTAAGTGACTTAGGCATACTTCCATTCTCTGCACCTGAGTCAGGAGCAGAGTCTGGCAAATGGCTTTAGGGGAGAGCGCAAGTCGTGTAGATCCCTAAGGCAAGGCTGGTGGACTATCCTTCCCGAGGTTGCCGCCTGTTATTGGTCTGGTTCCATAAGAAACAGACGTAACCAAAACCTCCAGCCGTTATACACACACACCCACACATACACACCCACACACAAACACCCTCATACGCACCCACACACATAAACACACTCAAAGCGCGCGCGCGCGCGCGCGCACCCACGCACAGACACACACCCACACACAGACACACCCTCCCACACACATACACACAAATACACACACACACACACACACACATACACACAAATATATACACATACCACACAGCAAAATTTAAAAAAAAAAAAAAAAAAAAAAAATCTAATACAAAATGGACAAAGTGACCCACACATTTAAACTACCCCAGGAGGGTACCAGCGTCCGCGACGCTGGAGAATCCCTCCCTGACCCTACGGGATCAGGCCGCTCCACGTATTCTGGGGGGAGCAATGGATCACCAAAGCCAATTCATCTGCGCGAGCTGGCCAACGCCATGCCCAGCGCAGAAATCATATCAAACGCCTCCTGGAGCATTGCACCGCGTCGAGGCGACGTACGCGCTAATGCGAACGCCGCCTCCGCGAAGCACGCAAGCACAGGAGTAAAGAAACAAAGTGGTAACCGGCGCAACCGACGCAATCGGCGTGCCAAATCCACTGTTGCGCAATCAGTAGGAAGCGAACCGACTACGTCGGTGTCCGCACCGCTGGATGCGCAGTTAACGAGTAGGACAAACACAGCTGAGGGGAATGCTCAGCCAGTCGACCCGACCAGGACCGGTGACACTGTGGGTTTGACTCGGATGGAACTTCCAACCGAACGCGACACGCAAGGTGAACGCAGATGCCAAAACAGGCACGCGGGAGCCATTCAGTCAGGGAGCAGCGACCCTATGATAACGGATACCGCACCCCTGACAGAACAACGCGACGCGAAAGTTGGAACAACGTCGGAGGCAGCCCAACGTGTAGATCCGGTCACGGCTGGTGTCGAAGCAGAGCCGACTCACTCAGCCGTTACAAAAACAGGCTCGCGTCGCAAACGCGGGCCTCGAAAACGCGGACCACGCATCGATGCGCATCGCCCATCACATCCGGACACAGCGAGTGCGCCTACCTTACCTGCAAAGGCAAAGAGAGAGCGCCCAAATGACACGTTGTCGCCGAGAGATGGGCTGAAGCGCGCGAAGCTGGACCAGACGCCAAGGAGGGCAACGATAAGCTATGCAGATGCGACTCAATCGCACCTGCTGATAGCTGTCGCTGCCACGCCTCCCACAGACCTAACGGTGGAACAGGCACAGCAGCTCGAACTCTCCTTAGAGGAGAGGATTATCGAGGCAGCACTTGCCCCACCGCCAGACAACGAGCCAGCGCTCGCACCAGCATTCCGAGGGAAACCTCTGTCTACAGAGGGAGTACTGAAGATGTGGTGCGAGAACGACAGCACTGTAACCTGGCTCAAGAACACAGTAGCCACGCTGCAATCTCCTATTCCAGGGACCAAGCTGACCGTCATTCGGCAGTCAGACATAGTGAAGAGAGTTCGCGCTTCGCTATGGCTGCCGAAGTCAATCGGTTTGGACCTGACGAGGACCCATCGCCTCCTAATTGCGCAGAACCCATGGTACAGCGTCAAAACCTGGCAGCTGTACGGTGCGGCTATGCAGGAGAAGGGCATCTTCCTGACCCTGGGCATCCCAAAATCTGAAGTGGCCAAGATTTTGGAGAGAGGTCGTCGGGTCTCCTTTGTCTCAGGTAGTGTTTACGTTAAGTTTCACACTGCCGGGGACGGAGTTGACTCGATGACCACAGGGCCCCGGGAGGAGCCTAACACCGGCAATGAGGAGGCATCAAAACGGGCACTGCCACTTACTGGCCCAAGTACGTCAGGCACAGCCTGCTCCAAACAGGTATCCATGGTAGATAACGCTACTCCCATACCTACCATGGACACCAGCGACCACCACACGTCTTCAGACGGGGAGTCCGTGAACAGCGATGTTCTCGGATCCTCGTCAGATTAGTGTGGTACAAACCAACCTCCAGCACAAACAAATTGCGACGGCTACCCTACGCAGACTGCTGGAGGTTAACCAAAGGACCATAGCCCTGATCCAGGAGCCGTGGATCAGAGGCGACAGCATATGCGGTCTGAAAAGCATCGGGGGTAAGTTGATGTACAATACTTCGGTTCAAAAGCCAAGAACTTGCATCTATATCCCTAGATCAATATCAGCTCTGCTATTAACAAACTTCTGTTCTAGAGACCTTACTGCGGTAGGACTCCAAACAGGGCTCAACAACCAAACGTTAGTACTAGCTTCAGCCTACATGCCCAGCGATGAGGAAATCCCATCTAAGGGGCTGGTTGAACTGGTACAACACTGTGAAGACCACGGCTGGCACATTATCATCTCAGCCGACGCAAACGCTCACCACCCACTGTGGGGAAGCCACACACCGAACAAAAGAGGTGAGTCTTTAACAGAATACATTTTCTCGACTAACCTATCTATAATGAACAATGGCTGCGAGCCCACTTTTGTCAGTTCTAGATACCAAACTATAGTAGATATCACCCTTGCATCGGATGGTGCGGCAGAACTAGTGTCAAACTGGCACGTTTCAGCCGAACCTTCGTTTGCAGACCACAGGCGTATCTGCTATACCATACAAGTGCCAGAGACGGACCAACTGCCTAAACGCAACCCCCGCAAGACGGACGTAGCAAGGTACAGGACCCTTCTCCAATATGAGGTAGATAAAATCTGTTTTAAAGATATGTCTACCAGCACTGACAACATAGACCACAACACTAACATACTTACCAAATGCATCCAACAGAATTACCAACAAGCCTGTCCCCCCACACAACCACCAGTGGCAGGTAAGTCCCAATGGTGGGGACCAGAGCTGGAGAAACTTAGACTCAATCTGAGGAAACTGTTTAACCGAGCTAAAAACACCAGGATCGATGAAGACTGGGAGCGATACAAACAAGCTCAACACCACTATAAGAAACGCATAAGATACCGCAGAGGGGAATCTTGGCGGCGTTTCTGTAACAACATTAACACCACTAATGAAGCAGCCAGGGTGAAAAAGGTCCTATCGCAAGATAACAACAGAACCCTAGGCACCATTAGAAAACAAGACGGTACCTACGCGATTTCAGACAATGAAATAAGTCAGGTACTTCTCGAAACACACTTCCCTGGGTGCGAAGTGACGGTAAACCCAAACTGGGAAGACACGCCGTACAATCAACCAACCCAGATTGACTGGACAGTGGCCAAATCCATGGTCACTGCTGACCGAATATCGTGGGCGATAGATAGCTTCCAGCCCTTCAAATCTGCGGGCCTGGACGAGATATTCCCAGCTCTCTTGAAATGGGGACAAGCAACAGTTGTGCCACACCTGCTTAACATATACAGAGCATCGATAGCGCATAACTACATACCTCGCCAGTGGAGAGAAGTCAAAGTAATCTTTCTACCCAAACCGGGTAAGTCAGACTACACACAGGCGAAATCATACAGACCGATCAGCCTAACCTCTTTTCTGCTGAAGACTTTAGAGAGACTAGCTGATCGGTATTTAAGGGAAGTTGCTTTAAGACTCAAGCCACTACACCGCCAGCAACACGCCTATAGGCAAGGCAGATCAACGGAATCAGCGCTACACTCTGTTGTAGGAACAATAGAAACAGCACTATCTGACAAATTAATGACACTAGGGGCTTTCATTGATATAGAAGGAGCTTTTGATAAGACAAAATTCAATAGTATCAGCCAGTCACTCAGCACATTTGGAGTTGATAGAACCACTAGTGGCTGGATCGATCAACTTCTAAAGATGCGGGCCATACAATTCACGGTGAACTCTACCACGAGAGGCATAGTAGCGAAGGGCTGTCCCCAAGGAGGAGTACTCTCGCCGCTGCTATGGAACATCGTGGTAGATGACCTGTTAGAACGCCTTAATAGCAGATGCTACTACACGGTCGGCTATGCGGACGACATAACCATTCTGATCAAAGGCGACTCAGAAAACATAATCTGTAATCGCATGCAATCGGCCCTCAGGATCATGGAACAATGGTGTAAACATCATGAACTGACGGTGAACCCGACTAAGACAGAACTGGTCCTTTTCACACATAAAAGGAAAACTCAGTTAACAAACATGCCAAAATTATTTGGAACGGAACTTACCCTATCGCAAGAAGTCAAGTATCTGGGCGTAGTACTCGACCATAAGCTGAACTGGAGTAAGCACCTTAACACGAAAATAACCAAAGCATGCACAACATTCTGGCAATGCAGAAGATTAATAGGCAGAAAATGGGGCCTCAAACCATCTATAACCATATGGCTCTACACGGCCATAATACGCCCTATGATAACATATGGCGCCATAGTTTGGTGGCCCCGCACTCTTCTAAGCACAGTCATGCACAAACTACAAAGCCTACAACGACTCGCCTGCCTGGCGACGACAGGCTGTATGAGAACAACCCCCACGGCAGCGCTGGAGGCCATACTAAATCTCAGACCCCTACACCTTATCATACAGCAGGAAGCTGTCGCAGCTGCCATACGGCTTGAAAAGGTAGGGCTCTGGAAACGAGACAATAGAATAACTCATGCGCGCCTAAAGGAGTTAGTATACAATGAAATTCCAATGATAGAGGCGACATGTGATATCATCCCAAAAACCTTTGTCTTTGACAAAAAATACCACATCCAACTTCATGAGGAATCTAAAGATAGCTCTGGCATACATGAAGTGAGAATATACACGGATGGATCTAAAACAAAATCAGGAACAGGAGTCGGAGTCTTCTCCCACGACCTAAACATCAATTACTCAACGACCCTGGGAAACCTCAATACTATCTTCCAGGCAGAATGTGTTGGAATCACCCGGGCTGCAACAGCGGTTACATCAAGGGTAAGCGATAAGTCAATACGCATTATCTCAGATAGTGCCGCGGTACTACAAGCCCTTAAGAGTAACTGCTTCAACAGTGGACTCATTTTGGAGTGTCACCGTGAGCTGCAAAGTATTGCAACAAAAAATCGGGTAACGTTGCAGTGGATACGCGGCCACAGCAACTCTTCTGGCAATGATGCTGCAGATCAACTGGCAAAGAGAGGATCGAACACCAACATGGTAGGACCCGAACCAATTGTCCCGATACCCTTCTGCCAACTCAAAACATGGTTATGCGATAGAACCACGGAACTACACGAAAAACAGTGGATAGAAACAAAGGAATGTAGACAAACGAAGGAAGCCCTTCCATGCTTAGACAGACATTTGTCACGCAAACTGCTACGTTCCACAAGGAAAAACTTACGTCACCTAGTGGGTATAATAACAGGCCACTGCTCACTCAACAGGCACCTATTCAACATCGGCATCACTGACAGTCCCTTATGTAGAGGCTGCATGGAGACCGAGGAGACACCGGCTCACGTGCTTATACATTGTAAAAGCGTGAGCAACCAACGGGCGAAATTCCTAAACAGTCCAGAAACGATGAAGGAGGTACTGCGCAACATCGGTCCCCTATTGTCTTTCTGGATGGAGCTGGGGTGGTATGAGTAGCCGAACGGTATTCCGCGTCGGTTACTTACGCACAATGGCCCAATTGTGGGGCTAAGTGCGGATAACATACGTCCAACTAAACTAAACTAAACTATGAAGGCCCCTACAAAATAACAAGAGCTTTAGGGAATGATCGTTATAGGATTGCACCGATTCCCGGGTTTAAAGCCATGAAAAATAAACGTAAAACTACTGTCGCCGCGGATCGCATACAACCGTGGATACACATCGCGTCACTCGAGGTTAATAATGATGAATCTGATTCTGGCAATGATGCAACCGATAATGAATGATGTTAGGTACAAATATTACTTTATAAATTTTAACAAATGTTTGTGATAATTTATTGGTATACAAATCGTTAGTAAAACTAAATGACAATGATCGATTATGTATTTGATTACTTAATTAATATATTAATTTAATTACTGAATGAGTTCATAAGTATTTTACTGCAATATGATTTTCTCCTTTGCAGATCAGGAGCGAGAATTGATTGGTTCGCACCTTGATCTGATGATTGATTCGTTCTTAGACGATCGAAGTCCTTGAGAAGTGATTGGTTCAAGGCAACTACGACTGAGAATTGATTGGTTCGGTCGTAGTAAAGATAAGCCCTTGAGAATTGATTGGTTCAAGGCAGTTGCAACTGAGAATTACTGTTTCGATTCGAAGTCCTTGAGAAGTGATTGGTTCAAGGCAACTACAACTGAGAATTGATTGGTTCAGTCGTAGACAAGACAAGTCCTTGAGAATTGACTGGTTCAAGGCAATTGTAACTGAGAATTGATTTTTTCGATTATAAGTCATTGAGAAGTGAAGGGTTCAAGGCAAAATGGTTATATATGTATGTAGTATGTATATTAGATATTCAACAGAGAATTGTTTAGTTCATAGTATTGTTAGGCCTAATGTAAGGTTATCACCTGATTCGTGTATGAGGGCATACACATTGTCAGGACGGTCGAATGTAAGGTTATGGTTGTAAGGTAATTGAAATTAAAACAAATTGTAATTCTTTAATAAATAATTTATATTGAAAATAATGTTATTGCATTAAAATATATTTATGATAATTCTGACACTTCAAATCATCAATTCCTTCAACAATTTGTTTATTGAAATAATTGATTTAATTTAAGGTAATTTTAATAATATTCTGGCAACACTGTCGGAGGAAGGGATCGTTGGAGTGGGATAGAGCTAACGTTAAAAACAGATAAGATAGCGAGAGCTCAGTCGACCGGAGGTCGTCAATATAGAAACAAGTGGTGTTTTTGCTGTAGTCGCAATGTGGTGTTTGTAGAAGTGAGCAAACAGTATAATATAACAAAGTGTGACTGATTACTTAACGTGTGGAGTTTCATTTATTCCCTAGACTGAGGTTATTCTACACTTGCTTGTAAAATATACATGACAAGGACTACCACAACAGAGATATAAAAGACTAGATGTTCCCGCGGTTTCAGCCGCGTTTATCGTTACTGCGCCGCCCCCTTGGGTCGTAGCGTGATGTTATATAGCCTATAGCCTTCCTCGATAAATAGGCTATCCAACACTAAAATAATGTTTCAATTCGGACCAGTAGTTCCTGAGATTAGCGCGTTCAAACAAACAAACTGTTCAGCTTTATTATATTAGTATAGATTTGGCCTGGGAGCAGGTATTTAAAGAGGTGTAGTTCATACTATTCACATAATTTCGTTTAAATATGTTTGTTTTATTTAATGTTGTTTTATTATTGTTGATAACTGTTAAATCTATACATATAATAAAATCGTAGGAAAGTCAAAACTGTACATTGAATATTTTTTTAAAAGAATACTTGAGGCGTGATCTACAATCGATATCGAAGCCAAAAATATAGTTTTTAGAATTTTTGTCTGTTTGTCTGTATGTATGTCCGGGCTAAACTCAAAAAGTACTGCATGGATTTACTTCAAATTTTGCATGAATATTACTAACAAGTCAGGTCAACATATAGGCTACATATTATCACGCTATCACCTACGGGGGAGGAGCTGTGAAACTTTATTTTTCTTACGCATTCTGTGACAGCGAGTAATCTAACGACGAATATTTAAATGTTGTTTTTGAGTAAGCCATGCTATTATCTAGCTTTACATTATAAAAACTACGCCATTTAAGTAACTTGGGCAGAGAAATATAGTTGGGTTCCGCGGCGACAAACACTTTTTAGTTAAAATCTACGCGGACGAAGTCGCAGGTAACAGCTAGTATTGTTATAATTGTTTTATATTGAAATGCAATTGCTAATAAATCATCGTCCTCCATCGACGTGCGTTCACTACGCTATCACTATCCGTACTGACAGTATACATTCCGAATGAAAAAAAACTAACGTGTGCGCTAGTCTCACGGAAATCCGAATCGAGATTACGTGTTAGGAAATCGAATTCGGAAAACGTATGTATGCAGCCAACCTAATTCAATTATTCACAAGAATATGCAATTATTTATTAACTTTTTAGTGCATTTTAAGTTTTAGAATATTCTTTTTAGAATTCGGTTTTCTTTTTTGTTAAAATTTTGTTTATTTCTCGGTTTTTAGTGAACCTTGTCAAAAATGAGAACATCATCAATGTAGCCAAATACGCATTATTAAGGATAACTCGAAAACGAATTGTCAAATCTTGATCAAAATTAAATGGCACCACACGGGAAGCACCAGCTTTCAAATAAAAAAAGAATCATCAAAATCGGTTTACCCAGTCGAAAGTTATGAGGTAACAAATATAAAAACAAAAAAGAAATACAGACGAATTGAGCACCTCGTCCTTTTTTTGAAGTCGGTTAAAAACATAGGTATGCTATATAATGAGCTTGAAAGCTAAGTCACACATGTTTATTTGCACTTACTACACATGATTTTAATCGTACAAACGGTAGCACGTTTAAATAAAATATCTTACATTGATTCCTTGACGCAATAATCAGTATTAAAATGTAATTATAATAATAACATTATTGCTTACCGAAAATATGCAACACCGTCCTTTTTTAGTGCCCTGGAAGTGTGATTTTACAAGTTTTAAACGAGCTCTGCGACTTGTTTACTCTTGGAGCGATCGAACGGTATCTATCTACTAAATTAAATGAGCACCCAAA
The DNA here is from genome assembly GCA_963564715.1 of Catocala sponsa. Classification (NCBI taxonomy): domain Eukaryota; kingdom Metazoa; phylum Arthropoda; class Insecta; order Lepidoptera; family Erebidae; genus Catocala; species Catocala sponsa. The sequence goes on along the minus strand of OY751345.1, from coordinate 7,574,778 downwards.
AGTTCAAGTGTGTGTTCATTTGGTGAGGACGTTTTTTGACGCTGATTGTGTATCTAGGATTTTAATACATCAATGTATCTAACACTAAAATATTTTTCAAATCGAACGGTTCGAACCAGTAGTTCCGGAGATTAGCGCGTTCAAACAAACAAACGAACTCTTCAGCTTTATAATATTAGTATAGATTTCACGGGCACCACCACGTATTACTTTATTCTTGTTCGTGTAGAATGATATAATATTATTGTCAGACAATATAATGTTGTTACGAAAATACATCGACAACAAGCCCCCGATAATATATTAAACTAGTCTAGAACAAGCCTAATAAGACGCCAACCAGATCGTCTATTATTCATGTAGTGTTGCAAGATGTTGAAATTTTTAGCTCTCTAATAATTTAATGTCTACTCTTTTATGTCTCACTGTATGTTATTGTTGCAAGAATTTTTAAATGGATTTAATAGGTATGGAATTAATGCGTGAAAATCAGTTTTATCAATGTTTACTGCCGTATGCTTTAACCGTTCGCGCGTTCTCGTAAACTCATGTAGGTATTATGTTGACATCTGTCCCTGTGGTAATTGGCAAAAGTGACAGCCGTCAGTAAATCAGATAAATAAAGAAATGTCAGAAATCTGAAATCTTATTTAATTATTTCTGAATGTTGTTTGCTTATTATTCAATATTCGACGATGGCTTGCAATTCGTGTGCAAAGACTTTTTCGTTGCTCCGAAAAGAGGTAGGTTTTTATTTTTGTTTATTTTTTTAAATCATTATCACGGTTAGACACAGCTACGATATTAATAATATAAAATTTTAGAAAGGCTGTGCTGGGTGCGGATTTAGTTATTGTTCTAAATGTCTCGGACACAAAATATTTATACCAAAGCTGAACGCGGAAGCCAAGGTAATACAAAGTTTAATAACAAATACTGTATCTAATCTTACAGCACTATTTAGATATATTTTTAATTTTACCATAGGTGTGTTCGAAATGTAAAAGAGCTGCTTCTAATCCAAATGAAACTAAAGCAGTGGTGGAGCCACCAGATGTATATTACAGGTAGGTCATGTCTAATGTAAATTCCAGCTAACCAAACTAGATGTTTATTATTAATTATATCAAATCAGTTTGGTTTACATTGTATTTATTATTTATGCCAATCTCATCCAGGTTTGGCCTAGTGAACCCCAAGACTGAAATAATAATCAACTTGTTGTCTTTAATATTACTAAAAAGAATAAGAAACCCTCAACAATCCAATATTTCAGGAGATTGGGATTAACAGAAGATAAACAAACTAGCAAAAAGGCTATAGATGGCAAAACAGACAATAGTAGAATAGATACAAAAGATCAGAATATTTTGGAAAGATTACAAAAGCTTAAGGAAAATAGAAATGTAATCCCTACAACTACAAAAGATGAGGATATAAGAAACCGTCTTCAGAACATAAGAGATGAAATGCCATCTACATCAGATGCAGAGATACAAGCAAGATTAGCAAAGTTGAGAGGTGTTCCCATTGAAAGTATCACCAGTAAGGTATTACTGTTTTGAGTAAGAAATACTAATAAAATACATTTTAATCATTTTCTGAAACCACAGTATAAGCCCTGTGTAGTGTTGTTGGAAACTGTGGATCACTATTAGCATTACTACATTTAAAACGATTTAACCATTGAATTCCTATTCCTTTTAATTACAGAAATAATTCATGGTGTATTTCCAAAATTAGTTTTATCAATTTCAACATAAATTCTTAAAGAAATTAAACCTGACAAATGCTGATGACACATCCTTCTTCATGACTTCAAGTATGCAATTTGAACTTAATAACTTAACTGGACAAACTTGCCCAAATCTTGGCCCCTGCTAATGGTTTAATTGGTTGCGTCCCCGCCACCGTGGCGCAGTGTTGTGGGTTCCAATTCTACAAACAAATGCAACAAAAATTTGTGTAATCCACAAATAGTTGTTCTGAGTCTGGGTATACTTTGTGTTTGTACAGTCTGCGATACAAGAATTATACTTAGTCAGGAGGCTGCCTTTTTAAAGAAAAAAAATATTGACCTTTGATTCCAGCCAGTACTACTATCTCCTGACACAAGAACAGAGCAAGAGCAAGCCGATGACTTGCTAAAACAGTACACGGAAGTGATAAATATAGACAGCAAATATAAGGATGAATTTGATGGACTGATTAGTGACATGGAATTAAGAATGAAAAAACTAAAAGAGGTTGATTCTTCTGGTGTTACAGGGCAGACCTCAAAAACGGCACAAGAAAATGTAGAGTCTGAAGATGAAGAAGAAGCTGTTGTAAAGATAGTTGAAAAGGTAGTAATTTTGGTAAAGAGATTGTATAAAATAATTGTGTACACATCAATATAAGATTTATTTGGACTGCGCCTTTTCTAGTACTGATGTGATTTATGTTCATATAATTGCTTTTATTTTTATTCTTGGGTTGAATAAGTATAGTTTGCATGTTAGATTATAAAGATAGTTATCTATTGTATTACCCAGACTGTAACATTTGTTTATTTGTTGATAGAACTATGCTTAGTCCTATCATACAAATAACATCTAAAATAGGATATAAAGCTTCCTTGCATTGAAAACATAAGGCAGTTGTACTATAATTTTGATAACATTAGTGACTAGGCTATTACTTTCATAAAGATATTTTAAAAGTTAGCCTGTTTAATTTCTCAAGATTCAAGCTTGTATGACATGTAAAATGCATCAAATAGGCAGTTCCTTTGCATATTTATAATAATTATGACTTGCAGATGAAAGCAGAAGCCTCCATGGAAGATAATGAGATTGGTCCTTCCACTAATGATGAGCTGCCATTTTGTGAAATATGCAATGAAGATGCAACAATGCGTTGTCTTGGTTGTAAATATCTATTTTGTAAAAGATGCTTTGTAGAACACAAGGATGATGATGATGGTTGTAACAGATATGAACCTTATCAAACACCAAACAGTCATTGATATATTAATATTACACTAGTTAAGCGCTACAAGTTATAAATTACAACAATGTCTACTGTTTACTTTACTATACAATATGGCTAAAAATTTCATTTTAATAATGTAATTCAAGCTTTCTATATCACATATAATCATAGAGCTTATTAAATTATTGCATTTAAAATTATATTAATACACATAGCTGTTATTTTTATAATTAATAATCTTAAAATAAAATATATATTTCAATTACTTTGCATGTTTTATTTTATTACTTTCAAATTTCTCCAGTATATTAGGAATGTGTTTTACTAGATCATTTTCTGTTTGTTTGTACTCATTTTCAATCCACAAATCTTTAAGATGGCTGATGATGGGTCCATACATTTTACCTGGTGGTACACCAGCATCTTTAAGCATTTTACCAGAAACAGGGAACCTAGGTATTTGCCAGTTACTAAATTGTTCCAACAGTTTTTCATCACCTCTATATTTTAAAACTTCCTTAACATATTCAATGGCATCTTTTTGTTTCATTTTAGTGTTAAGAACTAATTTTTCGTATGGCCTGAAAATAAAACAGTTATAAGTAAGGTTTGCAGCATGGGCTAACACATGCTGATTTTGTTAATTTTTATGATTTATTTGCAACAATTAGACAAAAGTTGATGTGAGAAAGTAAAATTTTTTATACAGGCAATTTCCTTTTAGGACCAAATTGGCAATGGCTCCTGTGTTAGCAATATGTGAAGAATGAAATTAACTTTGATAATTTCAAATAAATTTCTTGTTATTCTACCAAGCTAAATTCCAATTATACTCACAGTAATGGTCTAGTGGCAACTTTATCCTCTCTGTGCTCCACCAAGAAATAAGTTAGATCTCTTTCATAACTCGAAAGCTTGAGTCTATTGTGTAATACCGTTACTTCATCCAGGTCCAGCAGTAATGCTGCTAAATAACTCATTGGATGTACCTTTAGGTGCTCAGACCGTTTTAGGACTCTGTTCAGCTCATCAATATTTACAGATGATGGCAAACCTGTTAAGTAATCATTATTATATTATAGGTTTGTACTATAATATTTATACCTTTGTGATTGAACAAAAGATAGAACATTTACCTATGTATTTTCCAATTCCCACATTAATCATTGTCTTCAAAAGACTCCCAGCAAAATTTCCTTGGAGCATTTTCTTAAGCTCTACCCAAATTCTTTCCCCTGATATATTCTGCAAACCCTCAACGTTATTTCTCAGTACTTTTAGTGTCTTTTCTTCATGATTATCTGGCTCAAGTGCTATTTTGCCATAAAAGCGAAAATACCTTAATATTCTAAGATAATCTTCCTTAACTCTTACATCAGGGTCACCAACAAAAGCTACTCTGCGCTTTTGTAAATCTTCATATCCGAAAAAGTAATCATACACAGAGCCATCAAAGCCTGCAAAAACAAATAATTTTAATTTTCAGCAGTTTGTTAGCAGGATTTTTTTATTATTTACTTTATTCTCTTGATACATGGCATACATTCAAGGTAAAAGGTTATTATAGCTATTGATATGAGACAAAAATATAAATCTTAATTTTATTACACTAAATATGACCACATTTAATGTAGTTAACATTTATATTTGCTTGTAAAGTGTACTTTTAACTCTTAACCTATCAAGCCACCAGTATGCCACTGCAAATAAAAGGATTGAAAAATAAGAATAAATCATAAAACATATTACTCACCCAAAAACATAGAATTAATAGTAAGATCTCTTCTATTGGCATCTAATTTCCAATCAGTGGTGAATTCAACTTCTGCATGCCTACCATCTGTGACTATGTCTATTCTCAGTGTGGTCACTTCAAAGCTCTCCTTGTCATGGATCCTTGCAGTAATGGTGCCATGCTTCTCTCCATTAGCATTGATCATTCTAACATTCTCAGCTGTGAACATATCTTTCATTTGCTGAGGGGTGGCAGTTGTTGCAAAATCTAGATCTTTAGGGCTTAGGCCCAATAATAAATCCCTGTGAGAAGAAGTAAATTATATTCAATAAGATGTTTTATACAAACTATATAATATACCTGTTACTGTTTGCCAGACATAATTGAAAAGCTAAGTTGCAGCAGCCACATACAATTAGTAGGTTATTTACAAAAAACTAAGTTATTTATTATAGTTTCACATATTATATATGATTAGCATTAAATAATTTGGAATCTTTTACTTAAGGCTAATACTATTATTTATTTATTCCTAAAAGTTAATTTTACGCAATAGTTTTAATTATTTGAAGTACCTGACTGCACCTCCAGCCACTCGTATTTCATATTGATATTTATCGAAAAGTCTCTTCAGCTCCGTCACTTCAGGTGTAAATATGTTTTGGAATTCTGCAGAGTCTAGTTTCAGAATTACTGGATTTTCTCGACTTTTCATATCCATGTCTATTTTGGATCGTATTCTACGCCTAGCAGAGTTGGTGCTGCTGCTATATACCTATAAGCCAAAAAGATTTATGATGCAACAGTTAAAACAAACTTATATATATATATATGACACTATACGTTTAACGGTTAGTTTGTGAGCTGACCAATTATTTATTTCTGAATTCTTCTTAACCTATTGTGAAAATAGGTTATAGAGGAATTTTATCAAATTACCCTTTTCGGCAAGTAATGAAATAACTTCGTCAATCCTAAATACGTAGTGTACATTACGTTACAAATAGCAATAATTTACAAAACATGTGAATTCTGAACTATAATATTAGAAAATGCTAACTTTATAAATAAATTAATGTCACTGTCAACTGTCAAAACACTCATTCAAACATAATATTAATCTATGATTCAAACAGTGTTGCCAACTCCTATAAAGACGAGTCGCTAGATTCAATATGAAAAGTCGCCAGAAAGTCGCTGAAACTGATTCTGGTTTAGTATTTCGACTTTTCGGTAGTGATTTACAAAAAAATAAAAAAAAGGTCAGCCCGTCTACTGTGGATTAAGTTCAGTTCAGAACCCACTCCACAGTAGGCGGGCTGATCTTTTTTTTTATGTCGTTCTCTACCGAAAACTTGGCAATTTTATAATTTTTCCAATTATATGTATATCTCTTCGCACTGTATAATTCTGTGTCGAGTTAACAAAAATGTGTTTATTACAAGCCCTAAAATTGTTTTCATTTGTACTCCAAAAGTCGCCAGATAGGTCGCTAAAATATTTTTGGCGACAAATCTTATTTTTTGTCGCCGAGACTTCAACGCCCCTTAGGGTATATGTGTTCTGTGCTTATGCCCGCCGGCTGATAATGCGTTAAACATAATATAATTATATTTAGCAGTGGATATCGTGGCTTAGCTTTCCATTGACGTCCGTCGAGTTGGAGGTTGATATTTTTTTTATAGAAAGATTACATTATTATAAGCACATACGCAAAGTTTCAACATGCGGAGACGCGTAGTTTTTGAGAAAAAGAATATTGAAAATCAATTATTTTTCCAATATTTCTGTCAATCCCTGCCACGGATTATATCAAATTCTCGCTATTGAACGTTTCGTTTTACCTACGGTTAAGTTTTCATACGTTCGTTAACATTTTATTTTATTGAAATTAAAATTAATTTTATTTTATGTAAATTTACGTAAATAATTATATTTTATATTTATTTCAATAGTTGTCATGCACACATGTATTTAACAGTTTATATGTATTAAATTACAGCATTATTTTCATTACGAGCTATAAAATTGTTTACCGTCTTTTGCCGGCTTGTGAAACGAAACGTAAAACTGACGCGTCGCTATTATACTGAAATTATTAATATGTGTGACAACAACACGAGCGGGCGCAAGAGTGGGCACACTTCGCGAGTACCGCTACCGATGCAACGCACACATTGATACGAACGCCGCCTATATAAGCGCGGCTCTCACGGTCAGACGGCACTCTGCTCAGACTCACCCCAACCCGCTAGTGGTTGCGGCGATAAACTACACTCAATCTAGGATATCCAAAATTAGGAGACCTAGGCTCATATTAGACGAACCAGATGATAGCATCACACTCGCACAAGACAAAGCATACACGGCTCGCGAAGCCATACAAAGTCGTCCGCGGTTCCGCCCTCGCCGCAGAGGCCGGAATACGCGTCGCGCTAATGTTAATTCCGTGGATCACCTTAGATCCACGTTGCCGACAACGCCCCAAGCCGAGGTCCGTGGTAGTCCACCCTTGGGGACCAACGTTGTCTAGTTTATTTTATAACGGGTTGGGAGCCTTCTGCGCTCACCCACAGTCCGCGTAAAGTTGTAAAGGCCATCTGAGGCCAACAACTAGCACACACAAAAAAAAAAAAGTCAGACGGCAGACAGTTAGTAGGAAGCTCCAATCCGCGGCCAACGCCTTAGGCGCTTGGTTTCGGAAATGGCGAATAGAGGTCAATCCCGAGAAGAGTCAAGCGGTGTTGTTTCACAGGAGACAACCTCGCCTGTACCCCCCGGGTGCGACCCCTCTAATAAGAATGTTTGGCTCCGCTATCCCATGGGCTAGTGAAGCCAAGTATCTAGGTGTCACCCTTGACAATCGACTCTCGTTTCTACCTCACCTAAGGAAGGTTCGCAACCGGGCCGCCTTCGTGTTAGGTCGACTACATCCTCTCATAAACAGTCGCTCGAAACTATCACTTAGACACAAAGTTCGGCTGTATACAGCATGTGTTAGACCCATAATGACCTACGCCAGTGTAGTATTCGCACACGTTAAGCCACACAGGATCCATAGGCTACAAACACTACAAAATAGATTCATGCGCAAAGCTACGGGAGCACCGTGGTTCGTGCGCAACGAAGATCTACACATAGATCTAGAGCTGCCGACCATCAGGCAATTCATGAAGCAGTGCTCTCGTAGCTACTTTGACTCTGCTCAGACTCACCCCAACCCGCTAGTGGTTGCGGCGATAAACTACACTCAATCTAGGATATCCAAAATTAGGAGACCTAGGCTCATATTAGACGAACCAGATGATAGCATCACACTCGCACAAGACAAAGCATACACGGCTCGCGAAGCCATACAAAGTCGTCCGCGGTTCCGCCCTCGCTGCAGAGGCCGGAATACGCGTCGCGCTAATGTTAATTCCGTGGATCACCTTAGATCCACGTTGCCGACAACGCCCCAAGCCGAGGTCCGTGGTAGTCCACCCTTGGGGACCAACGTTGTCTAGTTTATTTTATAACGGGTTGGGAGCCTTCTGCGCTCACCCACAGTCCGCGTAAAGTTGTAAAGGCCATCTGAGGCCAATAACTAGCACACACACAAAAAAAAAAAAAAAAAAAAAAAAAAAAAAAAAAAAAAAAAAAAAAAAAAGTCAGACGGCAGTCTGATACACGTAGTGCTCGCTTCCGCATCGGAACGATCACTCAGCTAACAGGCGCCCCTCTGCCTATCTACTTTTTTAAAATATAGTGTGTTTGCGTGTACGGACGGTGCTTTGTTTTACGAACGCCGCCTCGGACCGTGAACTTATAAAGTCAAGTTGTTGTATCTCTCTAAGTACAATATATATACAGAGTTTTGTTACGTTTGCCCGTTTGTTTATTTTATCCTCGCACCCGAATATCGTTGCTACAAAGTGGCGCTCAACGTAAGGGCTCGGAAGAAGGCTAGTCCGAAGCTTACACGACGAAGAAATAAAGTGGAAGAGAGAGACATGGCGGTGAATATGTCTGCGGAACAATTTGAGCACCTGTTGTCAGTTATGGGTTCACGTCGCCGAGAGTCGTTTGCTGCCTCAAATATATCATACAGCGGCGCTAGAAATACAGAAGTCGTTGAAACTTTTTTGACTGCAGCAAGTGTCTACAAATCGGTGGAGCATATCACAGATGAAGAAGCCATCAGGAGTTTGCCACTTATATTAAAAGATGACGCTGCCATATGGTGGAACGGGATCAAAAGTCAAATTATAACCTGGTCCGAGTTTGAATCAAGACTTCGTCACGCATTCGCACCTGAGAAGCCAGCCCATCAGGTATACCAGGAGATATTTTCTGTGAAACAAGACCCACCGAGCTCACTGAAACTTTTATAGCAAAGAAAAGGGCATTATTCTCACAACTTCCCGCTCCGGGGCATGAGGAATTTCAGCAACTTGATATGATATACGGTCAACTTTGCCTTAAACTTCGAGCAAAAATACCTAGGGAATCAGTTGCAACATACGACGCCCTATTAACAGCAGCCAGGGGAATTGAGCAGCTATTCATTGAGCAACCGGCATCTTCGCAATCCGAACCTAGACAAGGTGGTAGGAAAAGATACAATTATTGCAGGCTTCCAGGACACACTATTGAAGTATGCCGAAGAAAGGCCAAGGCTGAAGCAAGTGTGCAACCTGGCACTAGTACTGTAGATCATAAAAACCAACCAACAAAACCAACTGTCGCTGTACATAGCACTCAAGCTCCATCACCGTCACAGCCGAAGTTCTCATGCTATGGATGTGGAGCACCTGGAGTGGTCAGGAGTAAATGTTCAACATGCAGTACAAAGACACCTGTGAAGCGGGAGGATATAAGCTTCTGCTCTATAGGAATAAAAACTGATGTTCGCTCTAGACCTATAATTGCCATCGGCGTAGAAAAGATCACTGGTACGGCGTATATCGATTCCTGTGCGAAAACCAGTGTAGCCTCGTACGAATTATATAGATGCCTTCAAATACTTGGCTATACCTTCAAGGAACAGCAAGTCACGGTAACATTGGCCGATGGAGTGAAAACCCAGCGAAAGGTTCTAGTTGTTAGAGTTCCAGTCACCATTACCAATAGAGTGGTTCCTACAACATTCATTGTGTTTCCTGAAGCCCGCGAGAGTCGAACTCTATTGGGAATTGGTTTCATACAGGATTCTGGAATGGTCGTAAACATTCCCCAAATGACTTGGCATTTTGTGGATGATCCCACACTGAAAAGAAGAGGGCGGCCACCTAAGCTGCCTTCTGTTCCGGCAAAGTCTTCGCGTGGACGTGGGAGACCTAAGAAGATTACTACCTAGAGTATCATCGTCTGTCTGCTCGTCGGGGCGTCTTCGCATCCAGAGGGGGAGACTGTGACAACAACACGAGCGGGCGCAAGAGTGGGCACACTTCGCGAGTACCGCTACCGATGCAACGCACACATTGATACGAACGCCGCCTATATAAGCGCGGCTCTCACGGTCAGACGGCAGTCTGATACGCGTAGTGCTCGCTTCCGCATCGGAACGATCACTCAGCTAACAGGCGCCCCTCTGCTTATCTACTTTGTTAAATTATAGTGTGTTTGCGTGTACGGACGGTGCTTTGTTTTACGAACGCCGCCTCGGACCGTGAACTTATAAAGTCAAGTTGTTGTATCTCTCTAAGTACAATATATATACAGAGTTTTGTTACGTTTGCCCGTTTGTTTATTTTATCCTCGCACCCGAATATCGTTGCTACATATGTATTTAATTTGTTTTATTTTAACAGTACCTATTAGATATATAGGGCAGATAACAAATAAAATAGGTTAGGTTCAACTTATGCCAAAGAACCGATTTGATTGACCCCAACTCCACCTGGTACAAGTCTGTCCTACCCCTAGTGTTTTTTAGAGCCGGAGGCGCGTAGGGAGAGCAGCCTCTGCCCGCTGTAACTCCTCGCCTCCGCAGCTCTGGCTTGTTGGTCGCCTTCGGCAACCAGCCTCAGCCGCTCCGGCTCGTCTGATGCCTACGATTTGTTACGCAAGGGCTGCTCTTCCCGCAGCGCCGGAGACGTTGCAGTCTCAAAATAGATATAGAAATCCCTCTGAACCAATCCGGATCCCCCTATTTTTTTTTGATGAAGGGGGTTTCCTTCTTCCGTAGAAGGGAACCCCCCTTCCCCTCCAAAGGGTTCTCCCCTTGGTTTTTGCATCTGTTATTAGTTTTAATCCATAAAATGAGGAAAATTTCTTCAGAATTAAAAATTAAAAAAACTCGAAAAGGGGGTTTCCGCAACTATTCCTTTTAAGGGTGGTAGTAGGTACTCCTCCCCCCCTTCCCCCTCCTTAATTCGACGGACGTCAATGGAAAGTCGTACCAAAGTATGGTTAAGAATGAAATAGGTAGTCTCTGTGCATTAAATGATAACTAATATTTCTATTACAAGTAAATTCAGTATTTGACTCATGTGTATAGATTAATAATTAATTAAATAACGCATTTTCATATAGGTACCTACTGTTTAATAGATAAAATATTTTTATAATTCAATTTAAAGCATTTTGCCAAGATAAAAAATCAAATTAAAAACAATTACTTTTATTCTTAGGCCAAAATTAAAATCTCAAAAGAGATTTTCTGAATATTATTAATATTATGGTTAAAAGTTGTTGCTAGTCAGTAGCTTTTTTAAGTTAAATAAAGCTAAATAAATATCATTTGGCCGAATATTTTAGAAAATTAAATCCTACCAAAAACATAACTGTAAAAAAGGAGAGCCAAGTTCAATACAAAAATTATGCTTGGCTGTGGGCTTCGCCGCAAAAAGAATGGAGATCTAAATGATTACCAAGTTCTATGGAAAATCCAAATATAAAAAATGCCACCAAGTGGTTCGTGTAATATTACACTCGGCGCAGGCTAGCCAGTTCCTTTGCTTGAACTCGGCTTGACACGCTGCCGCGTGTCTAGATAGTATCGGTAACCAGCTGTCGCATTTACAGACAGGACACGTATTGTGTTCTCAGCTGCTTAGGTTTATTGTGTAGATAACTGATAAACAATAGGTTTAAAAATTATACGCCCTATTGTGCAAAAAAGAACGACTAGCTACTTTGTTTCTTTAGAATTATGCCAATAAGTCGAGTTCCTTACTAGCTGTATTAGAAGCTAATCCTTGTATTTGGTTCTCTATTGTGTTACCTAACTTTTTTATCCATAATCTTAGTGCCTTGTTTTGTCCTAATCATCATTTGTCCGAAATATGATAACTTGCCCGAACTTTATGTCACATAATATCACATGCCATAAAATTATAATCCCTAAATACAATTACGTCCTAAATTTGTTTGTCATAAATATTACAATCAATAATATACAAAACCGTTTTCAATAAAAGTTATAAGTCTTACATTTAAATTATTTAATGTTTATCTATACATATAATAAAATCGTAGGAAAGTCAAAACTGTACATCGAATATTTTTTTAAAAGAATACTTGAGGCGTGATCTACAATCGATATCGAAGCCAAAAATATAGTTTCTAGAATTTTTGTCTGTTTGTCTGTATGTATGTCCGGGCTAAACTCAAAAAGTACTGCATGGATTTACTTTAAATTTTGCATGAATATTACTAACAGGTTGGGTCAACATATAGACTACATATTATCACGCTATCACCTACGGGGGAGGAGCTGTGAATCTTTATTTTTCTTACGCATTCTGTGACAGCGTGTAATCTAACGACGCATATTTAAATGTTGTTTTTGAGTAAGCCATGCTATTATCTAGCTTTACACTATAAAAACTACGCCATTTAAGTAACTTGGGCAGAGAATTAAATAATAAGAACGGAAGACGAGCTAAGAACAAGAATTTATTTACTATCCGTTCCGTGCTACATAGTACCATCGGCCAAGAAAGTGGTCTACCAATGTTGACAAAAGTTTCTGTGTAATCTAACTATCGCTAAGGTTGACACATGTTGACACATGGCATGACGTGAATATAATCCTATCCTAACTAATATTATAAAAGCGAAAATGAGTTTGTTTGTTTGTTTGTTACCTTTTCACGCCTAAACCACTGAACCGATCATCCTGAAATTTTGCATATACGTTGACAGGTGTACAGAAACGGACATAGGCTACCTTTCATCCCGAAAAAAGTACTGTTCCCGAGAAAAACAATAACAACGTTTTTATGATAATAGATGGCGCCACGTGTCTTTCGAATCATGATTAAATTATATTATTACAAGCAGAGTACGACCCGAATTGACTGTCAAATTCTAAATTAACGCGAGCGAAGCCGCGGGCAAAAGCTAGTTTATCCTAATAATGTTTTTAAAACTAATTTGTATTACAAAGTTTGGCTTTTGTCATGGGTCCGGCGCTGCGGGTCTACGGCGGTCCCACGCATGCTAATCGTCGCAGACGGCTTTCGCTCACCACCACAGCTTCGACTAGCTGCAGCCTCAACTGCGGCGGCTTGCTCACAGCCTCCTACTTCTCAGCCCGCGGGCCGCCTCGCCCCTACGCGCCTATGCGATTCTAAATTACGCTCTAGGGGTAGGGCAGACTAGACTGCGTGGAGTCGGATTTACAGCGATTCGTTTCTGTCACTAAAACCTAATTAATTTAGCATATGTTTTACGACTAACAATTTTATTATAAATGAACATTCGGAATAATACACATTACATAAATAATACAATACTTAGGATATATGACTTTATTTCATGCAAAATTAAGAGATTCAAATTATTATAGGTATAGTATATTATGTACTCGATATTATGACAGAATAGTTTTAGAAGTAAAGATAATTATGTAAAACAACATTTCGTATTTTTAAACATTATGTTTACTGAAGTTTATGGCAAACGTGTTATGGATAATGATTTTCGGACAAACAATTTTAGGAGAAGAAAGGGACTACCCTTTTATGTACATTTAGCCTCGCATGTATTCAAACGAGACACAATAGATTGTGTATTGTGTCTCAGCTGGTCTCGGCACCGGCGAGCGAGCGCCAGACCAAAACAAAAGTCGTTCGTAAAAAATTCTAAGCACTGAGACGCGTGGACATTAGTCAAAATAAATAATCAAATAAATCAGACATTAAGCAAAATAATTTTAAAATAGTGTCTTCTTTCTTACGTGTAAGGGATGTTTTGATTCATAGACTAGTATATTATTATACTTATTATCGGTAATTTTGATTGGTTAATGTGAAATAAGGGCGTGGTTTCATTTCTTAAGCTTGTTCAAAGGAATCAGTTTGCAAAGTGGCACAGCGCGGATTTGGCCGATAGTAACTACATACAGCGACACATCAACCGAGACTATTAGAAGTTGAACGCTGCGAATCGTGCGAAAGAGTACCTACGTTATATTTTTATTACGCTCTATCCTTACTATTATATCGACAACACTATGCACTGTCCCGTTCCGATAATTCTCTATTTTGTATTTAGCGTAGTTATTTATTTATTGGTTTACCAACATTTGTTACACTTATACATGTTCAAAACTGTATGCTATATACTATCTAAGCGTACAAAATCAAGCGGTAAACACAACATTTACAAACTAAAAACGGATAGGTAAGAAACAATGTCTTGTAAGCAAGTACATACAATATTGCATATTATAATATATGTACTCACTTACAAGCCATTAACATTAACAGCTACTTTATTATTATAATGGTAATTATAGAAATTCAGTTAGTTATTTGATGGACTTGGTGCTTGAATCCAGAAAGAGAAGTGCCAAATATATGAATCTGGTAGGCAAATAGGTTATGAAGCCTGCAAAGTTTGGGAATTGGAGAATTAAAGCCTAAAACTGTTTTACGGTGAGGTGAATGTAGTATCCTAACAGGATTTCGGGGATATTTATAAGGGACATTAAGTTTTATTTGTTCAAGTAATTGGGGACAATCAATTAAATTATTTAATAGTTTGTTCAAAAATAATAGATCAGACATGTCTCTGCGTGATTGCAATGATCTAATACTAAAAGCTTCCAGCCGATTTATAAATTGCGGGTTCTTTGAGCACCCGTCGAGTAACTCAAATTATTTAAAAACCGCTTTTGTATACGTTCTAGTCTAAGCGCATGTGTTACGTAGTGGGGACGCCAAACAACAGAACAATATTCTAGTACACTGCAAACGAAACAGTTGTACAGGTATATTTTAGTTTTAGGCTTACGAAAGGGCTTTGCAGTGCGGAGAATAAATCCGAGCGCTTTAATAGATCCCCTAGATCTTTAATAACGTCTACTTTGTTTAGGCAAGTACCATTCATATTGTAATTTGAATCAATAATATTCAATTTCCTGGTAAATACAATCTGAGAACATTTTTTAATATTCAGTTGCATTTTGTTTTCACTACACCACTTTAAAATATTGCTTGTATCATCTTGCAGCAATTTTGAATCTAAATGAGTTTCTATTACTTTAGCTATCTTTAGGTCGTCAGCAAACATAAATGGCGTTGTGTTTATGAGATAGCTTGGTAAATCGTTAATAAACATAATAAACAATATAGGCCCTAGGTGTGATCCCTGGGGGACTCCTGAAGTTATTTTATAGGTGTCAGAGTTATATCCATTGGCCACAACGTAAAATGATCGACCGGTCAAGTAAGAATTAAGCCAATTAAGAAAAGAACCTGCGAACCCGTAAAAAGAGCGCTTTCTAATCAGTAGGTAGGTACTTCATGTGAAACTTTATCGAAAGCCTTGCTGAAGTCAGTATAGACAACGTCAACTTGTTTGTTAGCGTCCTTCGCCCCAGCAATACTCTCGACAAAGGTAACTACATTGCTACTCGTGGATCAGCCCGCTATAAAACCGTGTTGACAGTTCGCGGCATATATTTTAAAGTAATTTTGAATACTTGGGCTTATTAGTGATTCAAAAACCTTTTATAGTTATGCGTATATAGGGTGTCTAACTTGATGTGTAGCCGTGTGTACGTAGCACGGGGTCTGGAGCTGTGAATGGTAGACGAAAATAGACTTGCCTCTACATTACGTGAGGCCTAAATTAATAACTGATGAGTGATGACAGCACGGATGGCGTAGTGGTTTAAGTGGTCGCCTTGCCACTGCCACCGCGCCGAATGTTGTGGGTTCGAATCCCACAAGAGACAAAACTTTGATACACAAATGGTTGTTGCGAGTCTGGATGTTCTTTGTGTCCGTTGTTTGAAGGTTTGTAAAGACCCCGCGACACAGGATTTATTCTTAGTGCGTAAGTTACCTTATAAATAAAAAATAGTTGAATGATATACATAATAGGTAATGACTGCACGTGACGTAGTAATTTAAGTGGTCATCTCACCACTCACTGCGAGTGATGTTGGTTCGATCCATACAACAGACACACAGACATTATAAGAAGTAGGTAGTTCAATCAGCGAGATAAAAAATTACTTTGTATTGGCATGAGACTATGTAATATGCAGGTATTTTATCTACATAGAATTACTACGCACCGTTCCACAGATACTTATTAATATAGATTAATAACTTTAATAAGTAAGTACTTGCGGTACGGTACGTATTGATTTGTAACATTTTTGTTCGCGACAACGTTAATATTAGCTTGAATCGTATTATTAAGATTGTAAATGTACATAAATATACCGTATCAATAAAGTTTATCGTTAAAATAGTGCTGAATTAGGTCATATATAGACCTAAATAGTGTAGACAAATAGTGTAAATAACATAATATTATGTTTTTTTATATAGTTTATAAGAATATCATGTTAAAAGCATAAACATTGCCAATAAAATGCATTTTTACCTCAAGTTAGGTATGTTAGGGTTCCTAGGTCTTAAGGTTTTAATAAAAGGTTTCACTTGTGCGTTTTATTTTGTACGCTACTACAAGCACTACAAGATACTGAAGGAATCATATTCCTATAAAGTATAGTTAAAAAGTTATTACACTTTTTCTGATTTAAATGTTACCGCAAACTTCGATCAATAATAGACTAGATACACAATCCCATACAAAAGTCCTCTTTAAAACTGTCGCCAATTGTGAGTGTAGGTAATTCTAAGAATTCTAGTTGAAATAAATATACATTAATGCAAATTCAACCAAACCATTCACAAAGCTATGTACAAAAAGCAATTAATTTTTACGACCTTTGTTCGCTGCTCAAATCACATCAAAACAATTTTAATCTTATACGCATGTTTTAAAGTCTATATTACAAAGTGCCATAAATAGTAATAACAATTTGGCGCGTTCTCGCAAACGTTGGTCAAACAATCATAATATTTGGTAATTGATTCATATTTACTATTTAATTATGTTTTTACTTTATGAAAAATACTTAATGATATAAACTTACCGAAAAAAAAGATATTCCTTCCAAAATCTCGGTGTTACGGTGGTTATTTGCACAATTTTTGAACGCACACTGCGGCAGGTGACGTCTTAATGTTGGCTATGATTGGATCATACTAATTTGAAATAAGAGCACAACCGTATTTGTGCTCTTATTTTTCGGCTCGTTTTTGAAGCGCTTACCGGACATCTAGTGTAGATGATGATGATGTGATCGAAGACCACAAAATAGATTTTTAGCCTACAACATAGAATAACTATATCTAGACCGAACTCCCGATAGATAAAACAGATATCAATAGGTAGGTCTTTTCGTGCCCTACGCGGCACTTTTTATACTATCACGCTAGCTAGTATAGTTCCATAGTTATAAGCAGAAATATGAACATTATATAGTAAACAATAAACTTGTTGACCGAGGTTTCTGGCCGGCTCTCGTTACGGTAAAGATTAGAGGTACTTAAGCGGCACAGTATCGATCGACCGTAGGTGCTCAAGAAACTTCATCTTCAAGCCTCAAGAACCAAACGGAGCCAGCCAGAAACCTTCAACCAACTGAACAATGAAGCTTGTTTTTATTTGAAGTCCTGATCCTGACCCGCAACAACACGCCTTTCAGAGCCTCCAACATCGTAACCAGTAATCGCTACAGTAGAGTCTACACATCGTGTATAGGACAGCAGCGACTCGACGGTTGTTTTGTAACCATCATGTAGTAACCTCAGCCCCGAGTTCGCCCGTCCGGTACAATTTTCATACCATTATTTTGTAGTTACAAATTGTGGTTGAATAAATCCTTTATCTATTTTAGTAAAAAGCACTACTTATTAGGTAGATATAATATTTTACGACAAAACAACATAAAATATTGAAAATGTTATTAGACGAAGGAATTTTACTCAATTCTTGCAAGGGGAATCGCCGTAGCTTTGGATAAAATAGGTATAAAATATGATTATTTTCAAGAAGCGGAGAAGTTATCCATATAGGTAAAAGAGATTGTTTGAGTATGCTATCAATATACAATATATCATACTTATTTTATGCTACTAATGTGGCAAAATAGCATACGGCCCACCTGATGGTAAGTGGTCACCATAGCCTATGGACGCCTGCAACACCAGAGGCATCACGTGCGCATTGCCGATCTTGGAAAAACCTTTTAACACCCTTTTTGAAGAACCCCATACTTTAGTTTTGTGGGAAACCTCGGCAGGGAGTTCATTCCACAACCTGAGCGCCGGATATCTACATATTCGGACGCGTTTTAACTGAAGCAATAGGAAGTCGGTGTTTCAAACAGGCAATTGCCGAGCGAGGTTAAGAGACATCGCATTGCCAATCAGCGTAAACCGACTTGTTACAAATTTCATCTAGGTACTTTCGGTTCCGTGCTACATAGTACCATCGGCCAAGAAAGTGGTCTACCAATTTTGACAAAAGTTTCTGTGTGATCTAACTATCGCTAAAGTTGACACATGTTGACACATGGCATGACGTGAATATAATCCTATCCTAACTAATATTATAAAAGCGAAAATGAGTTTGTCTGTTTGTTTGTTACCTTTTCACGCCTAAACCACTGAACTGATCATCCTGAGATTTTGCATATACGTTAAAAGGTGTACAGAAACGGACATAGGCCACCTTTCATCCCGAAAAAAAGTACTGTTCCCGAGAAAAACAATAACAACGTTTTTATGATAATAGATGGCGCCACATGTCTTTCGAATCATGATTAAATTATATTATTACAAGCAGAGTACGACCCGAATTGACTGTCAAATTCTAAATTAACGCGAGCGAAGCCGCGGGCAAAAGCTAGCATAAAATATTTTAAGCAATATTACAGTATCTAATAATGTATCCGCTGAAGCAGAGGACAAACTAGATGTTACATCGACTTCACGGGTTCCAACTGATCGCAACTCCTAAGAGCTGTTTTTAGAAACATAGACAAAAAAGAAAGAAAACGGTACCTACTAGCATTGCAGTATTAGTAGTCTTCTTTTGTAAGTCCGTATGGTAAGGTCTTACATTGCTATGAGAATGATTTCTAGGGACATTCATCTTTATCTACAACAGCTGCTTCATGATCTAATCAATATATGTATACTTGGCGCGGCGGCCACAGTGGTTCGTTCCCATACAAGAGGTCGGACATAGGGTATTAAAAAAATTTAAGTCGTAATTTCAAATAACTGAATATGCCATTCGATTTCTATATTGAAGAGAAACAAATTCTAGCAGCATGAGTTATTATAAGGCTACACTTACACTGTGGTAAAATTGAATAAAACTGTTTTTAATGTATGGGAAGTAACCTTTAATTATGAATATCTTTTGATTTTGGCCCATTTTCGGTCTGAATTTTTTATGGCAGTATCTTATCATTATTTGCCACATTTTTCCCCAAGACACATAGTGCTACTTTTGTGCCGTTTTTGAGATATTAAATAAAGTATAGAAAATAGGAAAAAAATAGTCCAAGTAAATATTAATTGTATATTGATACGAAATAACGATAATAAACATTAAAATAAAAAACAAAACTTAAAACTAACTAAAATAAACATTTAAATTATAAAAAAATAGTGAAGAACCATGAAAAAAAAATCAGTTTACAAAATTATGATTCATCCTAGTTATCATCGTTATCATCATCCGAGGCGTTATCACTATAATCTGAATCTGAAGTTTCCGTGGGTATAGAAGAGAGATCAATGAATTCAATTTCATGATCATCACAAACTAGTAACGCCTCGACCTCTTTTGATAACTTTTTCTTTTCTTTCTTATTGAATTTCCATCGTATGTCACTCAACAAAGGATCCGAAGATAAAAGAAGACTGTTGAGTATATCCTCGTTTGTTGCGAGGCTACTACACTTTCGAGTGTGGTCCGATCGAACCTTTCTGAAGTCCTTGTTTCTGGCTTCTGATGCCTCTTCAGACAAGAAACCTATAGGCACTACAAGAAAATGCTTCACTATTTCAGGTCCGTGTATCAGCAACTTATGCAAGCTTGATGGCATGTAGTACCATGAATACAATTCAACGTACAAATTCGCTGTTGCATCGCAATACTCTTTGAACATTGTGAAGTTTATTTTCTCACCCGAAGAAATGCATTGTAGTATAACAGCTATCCTTTGGGTTAATCCTTTGTCTAATCCTGTGATTCGGGCTGTTGTATCTGTATCAGCAAAGAATCTCCGAGCCGCATTACCGGTATTTGTGTTACCACTTCCTTGCTTGACTACATCCAGTAGTAAGCCAGTTTCTCTACGAAAAGTCTCTTGTATCACTTCTTTTGTCTTCTGCTGCAATTCTTTACCTCTTGCCTGCCATGATTTAATTTCAATTTTATATGAAATACAGAACAAACACTCCATGGACCTAATCCACGCGTGCAGTGAACTTAGGCCATATTTATAAAGTTCTTCTTGCACTGGTTTTGCTCTCACTGTCTCCAAATCATTCATCTCTGTAGGGCGAGCTTTGCACAGATCACACACAGCAGCCGATGTTTCAGAGATATATGAGTGGACTTTGCCATCTATCATTGTTAACATCAAGCTATGTGTCACATTCATATTCTCGTATGTGGTGGGAGTAAGGTTTGAGATCTCAGACTCAAAAGCAGCTATTTCTGACTTGATATTGGCTTCTGTTTCTTTCATAAATTTGAATGAAATTGGACGGCAATACATAGTCGACGAGGGTCGATCATTTTGCCACAAAGTATTACCACTTGCTGATTCAGTCAGTTTCAGGGGTACAAGACTTGCCATGATAACCGTTGACAAATCTTCACTGCTCACTGAAGACTTTTGATGGTAAACATTTTGACTCGATGCTCCATCGATGCCCCACTTGCTGTGCAATATGAGTTGCTCACATGATTTGATATCCAGTGATTTGATGAGTCTCTTAACAGTCAAATCTAATAAAGATTGCAATTTTATCTTTGCCGAGTTTTCTGTAATTATAATGTCATCCTTTATTGGATAGCACTCTTTTTTTTCTTTTAACAACCTGTAGTAACTAGGGTACTTTGACAGACCCTCTTTTGAACTGAAGTCTCTTAGTGTAATGTAGCGCCACTTGGATAGACGCATTGAGATATACAAGGCCAATGCTTTTTGTAAAGAAACTTCACAAGGTTGTGTCATTCGGCCATCGATAAAATTTGATACTCTGGATACTTCTTCTGGATTTTCGAGCAAAAACTTCAAAACTTTAGCTACATCTCCTTTTCCAGCCGACTTAAGAGCTAATTCCGTAGAAAACAATAACTCATTTTGAGAAGAAGATGCACGAAGTTCTTCAGTACGTCTTCTTTTTTGTCGATTCGTCAGATCTTCAAAAGTTTTCCGGGGAGATATTGCAGTAGATGTTGATGCATCTAATTTAGATGGGCTCTCAGCTTCAAGAGTTTCAACTGAAACGTTCACCGTGTTTTCTTTAATGCCCTTGGGCCACTGTATTTCAGAATCCAGCCATCCTGTATTTCTTTGCAAGAAATTGTCAGTAATTCTTTTGGATTTGTTCCATCTGGCACTGACACGGTAACAAAACTGACGGCACCAGTTTTTTAGTTCTTCTTCAAGACTGTCGCAAACTTGAATACTACAGCTTGATTTTAGAACACTTAATAGATAACTATAGTCCCGTAGATCATTATGCTGGCTTAAAGCAACATAGAGATCTAGATTCGTTACAAAACCACGGAAAGACATAATGACAGCACTCAGTGAAATTGTAATTACAACTGAATTTCTAATACCCCGTACCACTATTTATGTACTCCCAGATATCACAAGCAAGGCACCGCTAATCACCGCTAATTAAATTTCCAGGAATTACACGTGCAAAGTAGCTTAATCCCTGCTAATTGCACTTAGGTAGCGACATAATAAACAACCTATTGTTATAGAATTTGTTCGGTAGCGACCCCAAAATCCTATTGCTATAAATAGATGCCTATCTGATAATAGATACTGAAATAGGTTTCAGGTGGAGGTATTTAATTGCTCAATCGGTAATCCAGTGCACGTGAAGGCTATTTTATTTTTATTTTATTTTATTGTTTTTGGAAAACTTACAGCTAAAATGGTACAATATACATATTTATAAGATAAGATACGGCCAATTAAAACTATATAACAATAGGTTGTTTATTATGTCGCTACCTGAGTGCAATAAGCAGGGATTAAGCTATTTTGCACGTGCAATACCTGGAAATTTAATGAGCGGTGATTAGCGGTGCCTAGCTTATGATATCTGGGAGTACATAAATAGTGGTTTGAGTGTAGGATATACATACTTATTACTACATAGATTATAGTAATAACGCCTCGGATGATGATAACTAGGACGAATCATAATTTTGTAAATTGTTTTTATTTTTCATAGATCTTCACAATTTTTTTTATAACTTTAATGTTTATTTTAGTTAGTTTTAAGTTTTGTTTTTTATTTTAATGTTTATTATCGTTATTTCGTATCAATATACAATTAATATTTACTTGGACTATTTTTTTCCTATTTTCTATACTTTATTTAATATCTCAAAAACAGCACAAAAGTAGCACTATGTGTCTTGGGGAAAAATGTGGCAAATAATGATAAGATACTGCCATAAAAAATTCAGACCGAAAATGGGCCAAAATCAAAAGATATTCATAATTAAAGGTTACTTCCCATACATTAAAAACAGTTTTATTCAATTTTACCACAGTGTAAGTGTAGCCTTATAACTCATGCTGCTAGAATTTGTTTCTCTTCAATATAGAAATCGAATGGCATATTCAGTTATTTGAAATTACGACTTAAAATTTTTAATACCCTATGTCCTACCTCTTGTACGGGAACGAACCACTGTGACGGCGGTCCGAGCGAAGAATAAAGGGAAGGCGCACGGTAGACCAGACTCTCGACCCTTGGCGGCCGCGCTCCGATGCTGCGATTTTCTGATCCAGCCTGGAATCATCGTATCGCCGGGAGGTCACGCCCCGGGATTGTAACTCTTGTAATTTGATGCAGTTTGTAATATTTGTATTTATATTGTGTTCTATTAACATCATATAGTCTCATCTTTCCTTAATTTGTTTAGGGATCACCTCCTAAATCCTTCTTATAGTCTTATTAGCTACAATAGATACAATTAAATAGACTTTTGTATATTGGTGGCCACCTTTATTGGTTAAAATACAGTTCAATAATTACAGACATTAAAGTTGACTTAATGACAAAACTAAATCTAGTGTCATTTGCCACCCATTAAACTATTCATCCCACTTGAGCCCTGCTGTAGTTGCCTCATCATGTTGTGTAGACCAGTCATGCCACCCATTTGTTGCAGCATACGAGGATCCATCATTTTGGCCATCTGTTGGTTGAGCTTGACCATTTGAGTCTGGTTGACATTTTTGGCCATATCACCTCCTTTGAATAGTCCCTTAATACCACCCATCTTTTTTACTACAGCTGCAAACTTTGTGTACTGAGCAATCAAGTCTTTTACGTCTCTTTCTGTAACACCAGCGCCCTGCGCCACTCGGGTTATCCTCGTGGGTTGTTTGGAGAACAGCTTGGCACCATCGCGATGATCGAGTTCACCTTCGTTCATGGAGTCCATTATGGTCATAAGCCGTTTTAGTTTTGCCATTGATTCTTGCTCACTTCCTTTCGACATGAGATCCTGGGAGAATCCTGGAATCATACCCTGTGAAAAAAATATTATATTATTATTTTTAAATATTATGACAGCCTCGCTCGGTCGCGCAGGGGTATTGAATGTGACTGTTGTCAATGAGTTCATGGGTTCATGTAGTATTTTCTATTAAAGTGTTTTTAAATAGCAGCATGGGTCTGGAATAATTCTGACTTAATAACCAGACCCAAAACATAATTGGCGAAATGTGAGTAATACACTTCTACATACCCTTTCGGGAACTATGTATCTGTTTTGACATAAAAAATAACTTACCATAATCTGAGAAAAGGGTCCCATTTTCATAATATTTTGGAATTGTTCATACATAGCCCTCAAGGTAAACTGTCCATGTTTGAGTTTTTCTAATAGTTCATCATTTTCATCAAGTTTGAGCTCATTTACTTTATCCAAAAGACCCTCAATATCTCCCATTCCCAATAGTTTGTTAATAAAAGGTTTCGTTTTGAATGGTTCCAAGTCATCAATGTGTTCACCAGTACCTATGAAGATAATTGGACTCTGTGTTGCGGCAACACTGAAAGCACACAATCAACTTAGAAAAGAAGTTGATGAAATGACATTCATTGCGTCACACTAACTAAATATTATAATAGAAAACCACACAAAATTTGTTCAACAATATAACACTCACGCTGATAATGCACCACCACCCTTAGCGTGACCATCTAATTTGGTAATAATAACTGAACCAATGTCTACTTTCTCTTTGAAGGCTCGGGCTTGGGCCTCACAAGCTTGACCAATTGTTGCATCCATCACAAAAATTATATTGTCAGGTTTCTGTAAAATAATAGCACTGTGTTTATACTTAGTTGCTTCACTTCAAAATGGCTATAAAGGATAACGGATAATTAATTTGACTGCACAGATGGCCTAGTGGTCGCCTCGCCATTTCCACTACGCCGAGTGCCACAACACTCGGTGTAGCTCGAATCCCACATGGAACAAAAATTGGTGTGGTCCACAAATGGGCGTTCTTTGTGTCTTTTATTTGAAATGTTCCCAGTGACACAGGAATTATACCTAGTGCAAGAATTACTTTTTTTAAATAAAATAATTAGATTAACTGCATAAATTTGCATTCTCATATAAAGATATGAGAATCTATACTAATATTATAAAGCTGAAGAGTTTGTTTGTTTGTTTGATTGTTTGTTTGTTTGTTTGTTTGATTGTTTGTTTGTTTGTTTGCTTGAACGCGCTAATCTCAGGAACTACTGGTCCGATTTGAAAAATTCTTTCACTGTTAGATAGCCCATTTATCGAGGAAGGCTATAGGCTATATATAATCACGCTAAGATCAATAGGAGCGGAGCACCAATAAAGAATGTTTCAAAATCGGAGGGTATTTTTCCTTTTGAGAGCTCCCGATGCGTGCGCTGCGTAAACAGTTAAAGTTTCGCAAAAATAATGTATGACAGAATTGTTCCCCTTTAAAAGTTAAAAAAAAAAGTCCGCGACAGCATATGTCTATCTTTTAAGGTTGGCTCACTATAACCATTTTTATGCTAACGAAATTTGTTCTAAAATAATGCATTATTTGCAAAGGTATTTTTATAAACATGATATTAATCCTTATCCAAATAAATACGTTATTCATCACAAGTATTTCATTAAAAACAAGATTGCCTTTTACATCATTCGATTTCAATGAATATCTTAGGAGATATCGCAGTTTTAAAATAACATTGCAGCAAAATAATTACCCATTACAGACATAGTACAAACGATGTTTCTCCTGGTTTATTCTGCGTGATTACTACTGGTTCGATTTGAAAAATTCTTTTAGTGTTGGATAGCCTATTTATCGAGGAAGGCTATAGGCTATATAACATCACGCTACGACCCACGGGGGCGGCGCAGTAACGATAAACGCGGGTGAAACCGCGGGAACATCTAGTAGTTTATAAAACTGTTACACTCACAATAGCATTAGCAACAGCCAACATCTCCTCAAACAATGACTCCTCCTGTTTGTGACGACCACTAGTATCCACAATGATCATTTCGAATCCTTCCTTCTTGAACATCTCCACACCTGTTGTTGCTATCACCACTGGGTCTACTTCTGTGTAACTATAACAAATACAGTCAAAACCAGATATAACAATATTGAATGGACCATATAACTTTGGATGTTATATCCGATAGTTGTTATAAGCAATATACATAAATATTATGTAGTCATATTAATTGTCATGTGTGTTTATAATTTTTAAATATGCACCTGTATGTAGTATGGGTATAAGTTATGCTTATGAACATGTTTTCAAATAAAATGTCAAATAAAGAAATAAAAATGTTTATTCTGAAAAAACTTATAGGTATACATATAGGTACCTATACTAAGTGTAGTCTATAAGCTATACTCAGCTTAAAACATTCCTTCATAGATTGGAATAAGTTAAATTTTTAATAACAAAATTGTTCGTATTGTTTTGTTTTTCTGGAACAAATAAACGGTTGGTCGCTAAAGCCGATGAATATCGATAAAGTTTCGTCGTTTTAAGCAATATGTCGCTATATCCGATGTAGTTATAAGCGGTATGATTACTTAATTGTTTGTATAGGGATTCGGCCGGGACCTTGCCATTCGGTCGTAATAACCGATTCGTCTTTATAACCGATGTCGTTATATTCGGTTTCGACTGTATATACCAAAATATATTTATTGCTTCTATGCATCAGCTGTAGATCTAACATTTGGAGGTATATATTAGTTTAACCTGTCAACCAATCCAGTTATCAATAATACCAAAATACAAAAGAGCTATTCAAACAAAAGAAGACTCATAACAAAATATACCTTTTAAATAGTCTGGTTAAGCTCGGATGCCGGCGTCCTAGCGTTGGTTGAGAGGTTAAAACAAGAATATACAGGTTTTAATACCTTCAATTCAATATAACTGACTTGGTAAGTAAATAGTGGTTCTTAGTGGTATCTCCTCTGCTTTTAATATCCTGAATATAATAATTGTCAATGTAATAGATAACGCCTGAAATATCTATCATAAACAGGTACTGGGTTTATAACAATAAAATAACTAAGCAGGTATAAACTAACCATATTATTACATCAAAATCAGTGAAATTTTTAATTGATCATCACAATAGTTTTAATTGTTAGTGGTTGAACTATGAATATTACTTTGTTATATTATTATTTTAATTTTAATGTATTTAAAAATAGCCTAATATACATACCTTCCATAAAAGGGTATCCTTGCCTTTGTACAATTCTGCTTGACTTGATCGTAAGCACCAGCTCGAAATGTGTCAGCACACACAAGACTTGATTTCCAGTTCTTCCTTAAGTAATGGTATGCAAGTTTAGTACATGTAGTAGTCTTACCAGAACCCTGGAGACCTACAAACATGATCACATTGGGCTTGCCCTTGATTGGTTGGTATGGTTTCACAGCTGGATCCACTAACTATAAAATAAAGATAATTTTATTTACTAACATTTAGTAGCATGGAGTCAACCACAGTGAAAAAGCATAATATCAGGACTCCAGGATTTGAAAACTGGCTATGAGATTTAATCATTAAATTAAATTTTTAATAAGCCTGTTACTTTTTGTTTAGTGTATTTTATAAATATAATCTAGATCTAAACTATAAAGGTATTTTAAATTAACCTATTGTGCTATATTAAATAACCCATTGATTATGATTTTTTTACTTTAGGACCAAGATATTTTCTAATACAAAGAAGTATTCTTACAGAATTATTGGCATTTTATATTGAATCTGTTAAAACTGTTACCGATTCAATTGGTATCTGCATTATTTATTCACTCAAGTTTATTCAGATACAATAACCAATTATTATAATGTAACAAATACTATGTGATGAAAATAAGCATTATTTATTTCTAAAGATATTCAGGATTATTTACCTGCTAATTTATTATGTACTTTATAACTATATGTACAGACAATAAGTTGTAATTCTTAAGTCAACATTCAAAACCCAGGGTCCAGATACAATACTCTTTCATTGTATATGGATATGGTATTATTGACAAGAAAAACTGAATTAGTTACATATAATTAAGTTTATGTTCAACAATATTAAGACCTACTTTGACAAGCTCCTTGAACACAGCTGATTGTATCATCCGGCGCTTGTTGAGACCACCAGCCATTTCATCAAAATCAATGACTGCCCTGACATTTTCTCTCAGATTCTTGACCAAGCGAATATTTACATCAGCTTCCAACAATGCAGCACATATTTGTTTGAGCATAGAATTTAATACCTGTAAATAAAATTTAAATGTTCATTGTGTGTCTTATAATGTACTGTGTGTACATCAATAGTTCATATACTTATGACATGAACTTACTTCTTCATTGATAATGGTTGCCCTACTTAAGGACTGCAGGGCAGTCGTAATTTTACGACCTAAATCTGCTAACACCATCTTGAATGCTTAATAGAGATGATTACAATTTACAAAAATATGCCAAAATAATTTGGCATCAGCTGTTGGAATAAAAACTAGTGGTTTCTATGGTGAATGAACGCTGAATGTTGGACACTTCTGAGACATTTTAGTTCATTATTTACAAAACAATAATTAACGCCACTATTTAATTGATTTATAACGAAATCACAACACCACTCGTAAGTATTTTAGTACACTCGACAAATAAGATAAAATGACATGAGGCGTACACGACGAGCAGACACGTCAAATTTTGTGAATTACATTGCTCTGATACGTTTCGTTATTTGCCAAAGGCACACTAACTATACACTAAAAAAAAACATTTTATACAGTGATTTATGAACTGTTCCAATACTTAAGTACTACAATAAACTTATAATTTATTTTTAAAGTATCACTAATTATAATTACTATTATTATACTGCTGGTAATCAATGAAAATATAATGGACAATTAAACGTTGAATCGGTAAAACATTAGAGAATTTCGGTATTTTCTTATTGTAATTGGACGTCTGTGGCACAAATTCCGCTTTGTAATCATTCACAAGTTTGTGCAGTCACTGGATTTATATAGAAAATTAAATTGAAATTATAAAAGAGGTTTACAATGGTAAGTGACTAAACCATATTTATTCAGATAAGCTTCTTCAATTATAACTTAGAAACTAGGCAGCTGACATAAATACTATTTATTGATTAGGGTCAAAACCAATCTGGAGGTGGAAGCGGTGGCGACAAGAAAGATGACAAAGATAAAAAAAAGAAATATGAGCCTCCAATTCCTACTAGGGTTGGTAAGAAGAAGCGTAAGGCGAAGGGTCCTGATGCGGCTCTAAAACTACCTCAAGTTACACCACACACAAGGTGCAGGCTCAAACTATTGAAACTCGAAAGAATCAAGGATTACCTGCTTATGGAAGAAGAATTTATTCGCAATCAGGAGAGACTAAAGCCACAAGAAGAAAAAATTGAGGAAGAAAGGTCGAAAGTGAGTAAATATTTATGCAGATAATAACCCTTAATTTTAATATATTTTGACACATAGAAAGTAAGTCAGTTGCCATTTTGCTTGAATTAGACCATTGTATTGAACCACATCATTGTTTACAGTTCTTGTAAAATATTCACCTTGTTTGGTACTGGTATATATTAAATGCATAGTCACTTATTTTAACAGGTAGATGACCTGAGAGGGACTCCTATGTCTGTGGGTAATCTAGAAGAGATAATAGATGACAACCATGCTATAGTGTCCACATCTGTGGGCAGTGAGCACTATGTAAGCATTCTCTCTTTTGTGGACAAGGATCAGCTGGAGCCTGGCTGCTCTGTGCTCCTCAATCATAAGGTACACTTTACTTCTGTTGTTTAGTTTTATTTTTGTGTATTTGTGACACTTATCATATAATCATACTACCAAATAGTTTTTTGTTTGTTTCATGTATATTTTCTTTGTTTATTAAATCATCAATTTTTTAATTATAGGTTCACGCTGTGGTAGGTGTGTTAGGAGATGATACAGATCCTATGGTGTCCGTCATGAAGTTAGAGAAAGCTCCACAAGAGACTTACGCTGATATAGGAGGATTAGACACTCAGATCCAGGAGATAAAGGTAAAAATTACATATGTTTGGAATATGTCATTGTATAATAATATTTTTACATGTAATCATATTGTAATGAATTTATGAAATGAATCTTAACAAACAATGAATACTGAACTCATACAAGCAGATTTCACTGAAACATATTTTAGATATCTAACATATTGCAAGGTCTTGGTGCACCGTGGAAACATTCCTATGTTCCCATAATGTGCCAATACCTACCTTACTATAACCCTAGAAATGATTTTTTATCTTTAGTCTATTATTTATATGTATGTTATGTACATATTTACAAAAAAAAGCATATATGCATGTTTATTGTTTCGTACCCATAGTACAAGCTCTGCTTAGTTTGGGCTAGATGGTGTTGTGTGTATGTGATAGAATATATTAAGATAATGTAAAAAATGTAGTTACTCTAAATTATTTTGCTTTTGCAAAGGAATCCGTGGAGCTACCACTTACACATCCTGAGTATTATGAGGAGATGGGTATTAAGCCTCCCAAAGGTGTGATTCTGTATGGTCCACCGGGTACTGGCAAGACTCTGTTAGCTAAGGCTGTTGCTAATCAAACTTCTGCTACTTTCCTGAGAGTAGTTGGATCTGAACTTATTCAAAAATACTTGGTAAGTTCATCTCTCTCTGTGTTGTAATTATAATTTTTTAATAATTAAATGTCAACAACTTGGAACTTTTATTAATACTGTATGTTTAATTTAAATAGGGAGATGGACCCAAGCTTGTTCGTGAGTTGTTTAGGGTAGCTGAAGAACATGCACCTTCCATAGTATTCATTGATGAGATTGATGCAGTGGGCACTAAACGGTAAGCTATCAACATTTACTACTGTCATTATATTAATAAGAATTTCACAACTTTTTAGCTGTTAATCACAACTATATCAACTGCCAGTCTTCCTATTGAGAGTGAATGATATTGCAGGCAACATCTGTTGAAATAATTGGTAGAACATAAGAGACCTATACCTATGTCCAACCATTGAAAATTACTCAAACTGCTTTTTAAAACTTCAGTAGTGTGTTGAGTATAGGTTAATACCATAGCCAAACTGTAATGTTACAGATATGACTCAAACTCTGGTGGTGAGAGAGAAATCCAAAGAACTATGTTGGAATTACTTAATCAACTGGATGGTTTTGATTCACGAGGTGATGTAAAGGTATGTCTCCTCAGCATTATCTTAAGTTATTTGAGCTATGTCATAAACATTAATGAGTTGAAATAAATTATCATTATTAGCACGGAAACAATATATCCATTTAGATTTTTAAACAGTGAATATTGGAATCTATAGAATTAAATGAAGAGTAAAATAAAAGTTATGTGAAAATGGATCCTAATTTTCATTTATTATAAATATACTGGCAGATGCATTGTTTACTGATTCCAAATTTATGTAAAAATCTCAAAGTTGAATATTTTTTATATGTCTTTTTCCTTATATAATTGACCACCTCTCTGTTTCTTGTCCACTTTTGGCCATCCATGGACACAATGTTATGAAAAAAATAATT
Organism: Catocala sponsa; assembly: GCA_963564715.1. Lineage (NCBI taxonomy): Eukaryota > Metazoa > Arthropoda > Insecta > Lepidoptera > Erebidae > Catocala > Catocala sponsa. Next base: position 7,543,344 of record OY751345.1, on the reverse strand, counting down.
TAATGAATATTTTTTATTTATTTTTGTTTATGTTATTTTAAAAGTCATTGTGTAATCTAGAAAAAATCGTTGAAAAACAGACAAACGAAACATAGTGGGCTGTAGAACAGTGGGTTGCTGCGCTCACATAATGACCATAATATGGTTTTTAGGCTGGGCAAGGTATCAAGAGCACATTAATCTACCTGCCCAGTTTCTTGATCATATACTACTTACATATGAGTCTGATTAATAAAATATTCATGAAAAATATTTTTTTTATTAGATTAATTATGCTTTTCTATAACATTATAAACCTATCTAAATATAAAGTCTGATACAAAATTAGGTTTATATTCTCCTTTTTACTGATGTGAAGTATTTAATTGATATTATATTATTAGCTAAATGATCTGTCCATGATTGGCCTAAGTGTCTATAGAAAGTGGACTCTTTGTGTGATCCATAATTGCTTAGTATAGGTATTCTATTCTCTATTCAGTTTTTGTAAAGTCACCACAATACAGGGACTATTTTTAATATGAGCTTTGCCCTTGAAACATCATATTAATAGAATTTCATATTTACAGGTTATCATGGCAACAAATCGTATAGAAACCTTAGATCCGGCTCTAATTCGTCCTGGCCGTATAGACAGAAAGATTGAGTTTCCATTGCCAGATGAAAAAACAAAGAGGCGGATCTTCACCATTCATACGTCGAGGATGACGCTGGCTGATGATGTTAACCTGTCAGAACTTATCATGTCTAAAGATGATCTATCTGGTGCTGATATTAAGGTACAAATTTTAACATATTACTACCTACTTGTAACATCATTTTTATTGGGTATTGCTGTCACGTTCCTTTATAAAGTAACCTAGAGTTTTAATTTCTGTTCTAAATATCTAAATCGAATTAAGCAGCTATAGCTGTAATAATCGGTAAAAGCAAAGAATAAATGATGCGATTAATATAGCATATATTATGTATGGCTATGTTTGTTTGTATTTGCTGTAAGTTACGTAAAATGTACATTTTTACAGGCTATTTGCACCGAAGCTGGTTTGATGGCGTTGAGAGAACGCCGAATGAAAGTCACTAATGAAGATTTTAAGAAGTCTAAGGAGAGTGTTCTGTATCGCAAGAAAGAGGGTACTCCTGAAGGACTGTATCTATAAACAGTTTATCATGTTGTTTATTTACATATTGTCCTTATAAGTTTTCCGAATAAAAAATATACGTTGTACGTCTAATAACGCTTCTTTTATTCATACCACAAAATTTCGACTGTAGTTGGCTATATTATTGCCTGTAGTGCTATGACTGTTTACATATTTTGGTTATGCGACGCTGATTTAAGTAGTTACTTGATATTTATTTTTAACCATCAAGTCATACTTTTATGTGCCTCAAAGATGTGGTTAGGATCTAATTCTTATTGGAAGGTAGAGCACAATGTGTTCTTCGCTACATTCTAGGTTATCTTAGATTTTGCTAAAGCTCGACAACGCAAAATTGACGTCGTTCACTCTACGCTATGCTTTAAGTATTTTGGTGTTCCTTGTGTCCGTTATTTAAAGTTGAATAAAGATTCCCGCGTCGCAGGCTTCTTAGTGCGAGAGTTGGAGAGAAAGGAAATTAAAGAGAAATATAATGATAGGCGTTGAGTAGGGTTTTCCGGCTCTTTAAGAGGCGTTGTAATGTCGGCAGGCAATTTCATTTTAAGGATACTAGGTGTTGAAAACTCACCTTCAAAATCTGGTGTTACAAACGACCGTAGTTCATAGAAATTGCTACCTATATATAGCTCTTAAAACCAAGCAAGGAGTTTCTAGTAGGTAGCGAGCGTGATTTGGTTTTGTGTTCTGTAGTAGGAACAGTGGTGTAACGTAGTGGGGGCGGGACGTGCGGCGGGCGCCCTGGGCGGCACTTTTAGGGGGCAGCGTAATTTGTAAATATTTGAACTATACGATAGGTACACAATAATGATGACTGTTCTTGCCGATAAGTACTTTGGTACTGAAAATGATAGTCTTTTACATTGAAATACCTAATTTTAAGAGATCGGTGTTTTTCTGCCCCAGAGCAGCGATAGCTCAGTGGGGAGACCAACAGACTGCAATGCAGAGGATCTCGGGTTCAAACCCACGTCGCGCACCTCTGACTTTCGTAAGTTATATGACTTTTCGAAATTATGTGCGTATTGATTGACAATTATTGCCTGCTCCGTGCCTCGGAGAGCACGTTAAGCCGTCGGTCCCGGCTGCCATAAACATCTATGGCAGTCGTTATTGGGAAGTCAGTGCCCTCTAATATCCTGACACTGGTCTAGCCTTAGGGTATCGTTGGCCTTCAGGTTGCGGAGGTCAGATGGCAGTCGCTCCGTGTAAAAACTGATATCCAGTCAAATCTGGTTAGACTAGAAAGCCGAACCCAAGTGACTTGGGAATAATAAAGGCTAGGGAGAAGGTGTTTTTCCGCCCTGGGCCGCCTTACCCCCACGCTACGCTACTGTATTATGGTAATGGCTTCGATCAAATATACCATAGATGCACGATCGTCACTCGAAAAACGGCCCCAACAAAATTGTGCATAAATCAGTCGTTTGCGCAATTTCGCTCGCAGCCACTTTACGACCGCGCTAGCAGTCACACGTTTCACGATGCCAAAGTGCAAAAATAGGATGGAATGTCGTACTTTCGATAAGTATAGTATTGTTATGAAATATTTATTATATTTTTTTGAATACGGCGCTTTAAATAATATCTATGAAGATATTTTCGTTTAAATTTAAATGCATGTATTACGCACCTGTCCCACTCACTCTTGCGTGCGCTGCCCGTAAGCGAGAGCGAATCGATACCACTACTACGGTGGAGACCGTACCATATAAGTATATGGTACGGTCGATCGATACGCAAGCGTACTAAGTAGTACGCTTGCGTATCGCGAGTAACACACTTAGGACGCTTTACATTGACGCGTTTTAACTAAACTATTCTTGTGAATAATTAAATTATTGTTATTTTTGGAGTCGGTGTCAGCAACCAAAATCTTATTTCTTTTTATTTAACGAAGCTGATTTCTTCTTCAGTAAGTCACAGTACCTACTTGTTGGGAAACAATTTCATCTGTATACCTACCTACAGATGAAATTGCTCCACAAAACATTAATTGTTGATCCATAGCAGGCACATCTATCAGCACCACTTTTTCAAAACAACTACACAAATGGGTGGTGAGGAAAATCAAACATTCCGCACGTGGACCCGCTATGCGCCATCGACTAATGAAAACGTGTGGACAGTTTGACGGTTTACAGATTCCCATCTCCATCATACTGCGTGCGGGTCATATGGCATGCCTCCTGTACACCGTATTCGAGCTTCATCAACTAATGAAAATCGTTTCCGCATGCGGTCCCTATGGCATGCGTGAACAAAAATCTCTTGCACGAATGCGGCATCTAACGTCATCATGTGTATGTCGTAACTTCATGTGTCCATTGTATAGATGTTTTGTCGTTTTTCTTGCTATTGTGTAGGTACTTGTTTAGTAAATTTTGGTATTCGGCTTCATGGGGTATGCAGCTACGGTAGAAGTTGATCATGCCTAAAAATCTTCTTAACTCTTGCACTGTAGTTGGTTTTGGAAACTAAGTATGGCTTGAATGCGTTCTTCTGTGGGTTTGATTCCGTTCGGTGTAAATTCATAGCCGCGGAACTGTATCTTGTCTTTGCTAAACTCACATTTATCGATGTTTAGAGTAGTTGACGAGTTGTTCGGGAAGTTGTTGTAAGTGACGCTTGTGATCCACTGGGTTTTCTGAGTGAACTAGTAAATCATCGACGAACTAGAATACGTTGTCGTCGAGCCCTCGTAGTACTTCGTGCATGAAACGTTGAAATGTTTGGCCGGAGTTGAGTAAGCCGAACGTCATACAGTGAAGAGTCATACTCGAAGAGGCCAAAGGGGGTTATTATGGCCGTCTTCGCAGCATCTTCTTTTTCAATAGGTATTCAGAAGTACGCCATTTAGAGATCTAGTTTTGAAAAGATTTTGTTCCCATGTAGCTGGTACGTAAAATCTTGAATTCTCGGAATAGGGTAGCGATAGGGTACTGTAACGGTGTTCAATCTTCTATAGTCGCCACACACACGTAGCGAACCATTCTTTTTCTTAACAACGGTGACGTGAAGCGGGCTGGCCCATGGACAGTTTGACGGTTTACAGATTCCCATCTCCATCATCTTCTCAAATTCTAGCTTCGCAGCATTGGTTGTACTTAGTCGGAGTTTCAAGTGACATGGGTCGCAGTACGTCGGGATATTCTTTCAAGATGTCGTGATAGGCGTGATGGTGGCTGATAACGTATACGGCTTCCTCGGTGCTATGGATTTTGATAGTGTGAACGCTGAGGTCGGTAATGCGGTCGATGAGTTTTTGAAGTGAAACTTCTTTATCGACGCATGGGAGAAATTTTGTAGCAGTGTAAAAAAAACGTCACGTTTTTCGGTTACGCGCCATGTTGCTTTTTTTATCAAAGTTTAGTATAGTGACGTAAAGAATATAATGTAATATATTTATAATAATAACAACAATATATTAGTTTTGAAGTTTGGTTTGAAATAAGAATAACAATATATTAATTTGAAAGTGATAAAATAAAAAGACTTATTCAAATTTAAGTGAATTTACAAGAAAAGTGAGAGTGATTATATATTTCGTTTTATAAATTCAACACGTATGAGCATGATTTTAATATTTATTTGAGGTTAACCTCACTTTTTGATTGTAAGTATCAGTGAATGTACCTATATAAATCTGTTAAAATTAGCAAGTATTAATAAATATGACTGTAAATCTAGTGAACATTATTAGTTCTAAAAACAATAAAAAATATAAATTAAATAATAATTTAAAAATAAAACAAAACACGATTAGAAAATAAAAATATGTATACGTACATCTTTTTTAATTATTCGTTTTTAATTATTGATTTATTCATTTTTAATTTTATAAAATCGTTGCATTTCTACAAGATTAACTGTCATCATATAATTGTATTACTTTGAAAAGATAATTCCAATTATTTATTCATAACTTGTGTAATTGATTAAGTCATTAAATATCTGCTTTGAATTATTTTTATTAAGTTATGAAATAAATATTAATATTAAAGTTAGTTAAATAATTTTTGTTAACTAATTAATGTCGTAAAGAAGTTTCACTTCTTATCTGTGTACTCTGGTACACACACACACATTTTTCTTTGATGTAGATCGACAAGTAATTTGTGCTTCGCTAAGAAATATAGTATAGTATTGATGTTTTCACGTCGGCCACGGTAAATGTCCATTTGTTACGTAGACCTAGGTTGAGCTCGAGTGTGCGCTCACCGTAGGTACGTATCTCCGTACGGCTTCACGTGTTTATTATTTCTTGCAGCTAAAACGGATATGTCGGCACCCGTGTCAACTAGACACTTCTCTCTGTTATTAAGATCGATCACTCAGAGGCGGTAGCTTGGTTTGTTAACATCGACGCCCGCCATGGTCGATGTATTTTCTAGTTTTCCTGGTTCTTTTTTGCGCACGGTGATTCGCATCTACGGGCTTCATCTCCATAGCGCAGGTGGTAATAGCACAGCCAGTCGGGATCGCCGGGTTTGCGGTTTGAGCGGAAAAGGTGTCTCGAGTTCAATCGCGATCGGTTGTTGCTATGCGGACGAGTGGCGCCATAGTGATACGACGTACGTTGTTGATTGGTTCGAATCTCGGCGATTTCCAGCGTAAGTTTTTCTATTTGTTTATATAATAGGTCGAACTGTAGATTTTCTGTAGTTGGGTAAGTTGAGCAATGTAGAAACGACGGGCTTGATGTGTGCGTAGACGTAGAGGTTGTAGTGTGGACTGCAGCGACTGTTGCGGGTTCGAAATGTTCAACCATTTTGTCGGCCATCACGGCTAAACATTCTAGCGACGATTCGGTGTTCACGGAGAGTACGGCGCGGACTTGTGTGGGCAATTGGTTGAGCCACATAACTTTTAGAGCTTCGTCGGTTAGTAATTTACCGCTCAAATCGCGCATTTTACGCAGTAACTGGCTAGGTTTCATGTCGCCGAGTTCTAGACCGCTGAGTACCTAATTTCTGTAGCTGATGATGGTCTGATTCTTGGTACGTCGATATCAGTCTGTTCTTTAGCGTAATATACTTGTTGGTCGATAGCGGGTTCAATATGATGTCGCCGATTTGTTCGAGATCGCTACAGCCTAGCAACGAGACGACGAGGTTGAATTTTTGTTCTTCTCCCATCTTGCTGGCAGCGACGGCGACTTCAAACTGTGCTAACCACAGTCGTGGGTTTTGACGCCAGAATGGTGATAGACGTGCAGGCAGCGAGATTGTAGTGACATCACCGTGGAGAAGGGTCGTTATTTGCTTGTCGGTGAATCCTTCAGCTTTTTCTTGTGTCATGACGATAAGATAGCGTACATTCTAGATTTGGCCGAAAACCAACAGAGGTTGGGTGTCGGTTCAGTGAACCGATATTACCTACAACAGCACTAGAACGATAAGAGGTCAGCAGGGGTCACCAATTTAACGTATTACGAGCCGGCGGGCATAAGCCAAGTCCGTAGCTGGTAACCGTTAGGGTTGCATTGAAACACGTAGACTGATTCAACTGAGAATATATTTTCACTTTTTACGCCTTCTTATATCCCATTTATTGTTTATACAAGTAACGCTAGCACTAATGTGTACAATAATCATTTACACCAATCAGCGACAAGTAAACAAAATTCTAACATTTACGAGGAGTTCTTGAGCGTGTGTGCGTGCGCATAAATACTGCCACGTACCTATAAAAACAGATGGCCTCTTTGGGAGCCTTCTGCGCTCATCCACAGTCCGCGTAAAGTTGTAAAGGCCATCTGAGGCCAACAAAAAGCAAGCACAAAAAAAAATCGCGTGTCGTTACTTCGTCAATTGGTTTCGTCGCGGCTAGACATATAATGCTCCATTCGATCGCCTTCGCGCATCGCTTCGTTTCGGCGCGGCTAGACGTATGATGCTCCGTACGATTCCTGGTTCCTAATAAACTTACCTATATGTTGATTGTGCGTATATACATACGCCACAATATGAAAGGAACCAGAGGCGTCTTTACCTAGTATGCAGGGTGTGCGGTGCACACGGGTGCAGCGGTTAGGGTGCGCCGCGCCGGCCTCGGCACTTTCAATGAACCTACGCCCGTGTTATGACACGGGATGTTAACTCAACCCAAAAGAGCTCCGGTTTGCATACATTTTGTATGGCATCCGGAGCTCTTCTTATATATCTCGAGTTACTGCAAAGCAAGGCGCGCCACGAGCGGCTCTTACAATAGTAATTTTTTTTCAACATGAAATAAACCTTAAAACAGATAATTATACAGTACTAGCTTTTGCGCGCGGCTCCGCCCGCGAGGTACCTACATGAATAAAAAGTAGCCTATGTCCTTCCTCAGGTTTTAAACTATATCTGTAGGTACCAAATTTCATCTAAATCGGTTGAATGGTTTAGCCGTGAAAAAGTAACAGACAAATAGACAGACAGAGTTAGGGTAGAACAGGGTAATGGGAGCCTACTAAGGGAAAATTTTAATAAAAAACACATTTGTTAACATTCTTATAATTTTTAATTATGAACTCTTAGCTTGATTATTAAAGTATATTTTAATCACAGTTATAATCAATTACAGCTACTTATTAAGGTACAATAACGATTTTACAAAAAAAAGTCAGTCGCTCCCATTACCCGACACATGCGGATAATAGGAGCCCATTTGACGGTCGTATGGGAAATGGGAACCATGATATTTACTCTTCCCCAAAATTTGACCTAATCATACTTTAAATGAGATCTTAGTTATTAATACAAAGAACTATAATTATCTAAGGCAAATAAAATTCTAATTTACTAACAAAACAAAGAAATAAAGATGAAATTACAAACTAAAACATATGATCCAAATTTTACGGCTCCAAACAAAATGCACAAATAGGTATAAGAATCTGGACTGTTACTGCCAGAACATTCTTCATCTCACCACGCATAAAGCTTCTTCTTCAGAATATTCTGACTCATCATCGCAAATTGCATTTTCGTCTACTTGATCAGTAGATAAATTCATCATTAGTTTTAAACTTTTTTTTTGCACTTTTCCTCTTTTGTTTCTGGTTGTAGCATCCTTGTTTTTAACCCCTTTATAAAAAAGGGAAAATGTAACAAATGGAAACTAACCAAAAGGTTACTTTCCGTTTGTTACATTTTCCCTTCTCACAATTAGAATTTATTGCAGTTTATTTTATATTTCTTTATTGTTTTTGTCTTATTGTCTTTTTCACCACCACCACCGTCCAAGCAGCTTTTGTGGTTGTTTGAATTCTTTTACGTGGCATCTAAAATAAAAAGAAGGTATATGTAACATATAAATTACATTAAAAATATATCGTGGAAGTTAATGGGGTAATGGGAGCTATGTCGGGTAGTGAGAGCCATGCTAGGCTACCATTACCCGCTGACCACCATTTTGAAAAGTAATACCATAAATATATAATTTGACTTTCAATAATAATTTAACCAATTGGATTTGTTAGTAAATGAATCTAGGGATGTAATAAGCATAAACATAATAAAATAAGAATATAACTTCATGCTTACCTTGGCGCTGAGAATCGGCAGATTTTTATAAGCGTGCAGCGAAAAACACACAACCGTCCCTCGTGACTTAACGATTCGCACGCATGAGGCTAAGTTTCTCGATAGTTGACGGCAACGGCCGAGTGCTTACGATCGCGAAAATGTGCATTCTTGCCGTTTAAACACCATCACTCCCATTATCCGACCGCTCTCATTGCCCTGTGCCTTTCGAATTTATAATATTAGTAAGGATGTATAGACAACCCTGTCCAATCCATGAAGGGCTTATTTCTCTCTTAACAAACATGCTAAGAAAAATAATCTATATTATCGTAAAACGCCTACATAATATTTTTAAGTACCTACATTATTGATAAGAATTTTTACCCTTAAATTACCGAAATTTCGCACAGACTGGCAACACTTCACTAAACCGCGACTTCTTTGATGTATTTATTTTCTATTAAAATTTGTCGGCTTTTCTGTCAAAGGTTAGCAGTCAAAGGAGCCGCCTCATTGCTCGCTGCGTTTAGTATCTAGACAATCGCGCCGCGTTAGGGATGTAACTCTTTTTCTCCCTAGTCTTTATTATTCCCAAGTCACTTGGGGTCGGCTTTCTAGTCTAGCCGGATTTGACTGGATTTCAGTTTTTACACGGAGCGGCTGCCACCTGACCTACGCAACCCGAAGGCTAATGATACCCTAAGGCTAGAACAGTGTCAGGATATTAGAGCGCACTGACTTACCAATAACGACTGCCATCGATGTTCATGGCAGCCGGGATCGACGGCTTAACGTGGTCTCCGAGGCACGGAGCAGGCGATAATTGTCAATCAATACGCACATAATTTCGAAAAGTCATGTAACTTCCGAAATTCAGAGGTACGCGACGTGGCCGCGCGTGGGTTCGAACCCTGGACCCTCTGCATTGCAGTCTGTTGGTCTCCCTACTGAGCCATCGCCTCTTGTTCGGGATGTAACTATCGATCAAATAAAAATATCGAAGTAAGAAATTTTAAGGATGCAAGTTAATTTATTTGTAAAATACAAGAAAGACTCTTGTGTGCAAAACTCAACTTTATGTAATTATACGTTTTCTTTAAATTAAATAAATAAAAATAATATATACATAGACTCACGGCAGTATCCCTGAAGAGTTGGGTATAGGTGCACCTATTATTACACCACGTCTTACCAGCTAAGTTTTTACATGCGTTTACCGTACACATTTTACGACGCCGTAACCATGTTGTTGTTAAGAAATACGTAACAAACAAACTCAACTGACATTTTGCACGTCCCCTTTAATCCAACCTGAGACCTCTATCGTTCTCGCCAATTTATTCAATTATTTTTTATCACTAACAGGTGAGTGTCGCGTCACCAAAGGCACATGCCGGCACCTGTTTTGATTCGTTTGAAAGCACGCCGACAATCATTGCGAATTGTTGATAATAAAAAATAAAGTTTAAATTGGCATGGATGAAGGCGGCATTTCTCAAAGGCATGTGTACGTACGCGTGCCGCACTTTAACTTCTACCGCTCCGCTATACCGTGATTTTGCGAAATAGGCCTTGATGCAATGGCTTAAGTATTATATTTGAGTAAACATGTAAATATGAAGTAAATCGGCTTTTCTTTTGATTCAAATTATATAAAAAGTAAGATTTGATTTGTTATTAGCTGCCACAACTATTGCGACTTTCACCAGGGTCGGAGCTCATCGAAAACTACCTAGCTAGCGAAATTTTCAGTTTGAATATAACATTACATCGAGCGAGTGATAGTGATTAGATACATAATTAACTTTTTATTTTTCATTTCTTCAAAAATTAAAACAGTGGAAGGATTTGGACTTAGATAAAAAAAGCACATTGTTCTAATTTAGAAAATAAACTGTGCCATGCTGGCTCTTCAGATGTGGAGAAGTTAGAGCTCTTCAATGAAATCGGATTATTACCGATGTTCATTGAGGATTCCATTACGCCGTTGGATATTTTAAATTATTTGTTTGCGAATAAATTAATTTCAGTGTTCCCAAATCTATCCACAGCATTTACGATTTACCTCACATTGCGAGTCACAGTAGCATACAGGGAAAAATCATTTTCTAAACTAAAAAGAATTAAAACTCTCTTAGATCAACATTGTCGCAAAGTCGATTGACAAATTTATCGTAGTATTGAACATGAAATCAAAATTGAAGTCAGTGACATAATTAAGGATTTTACTAATATAAAAGCACGAAAAGTAACTTTTTTGTAATAAAATTATATTTATGTTGATTAGGTACGTCCTGTAATAATTAGTTTTTAAGTATTTTTTTTATATATCCACAAAATCGTGTTTTGTTATTTTTGTCACCCCTTCCATCGCAAAAAAAACTTTTTACCCATGTACATTGACCTAGCATCAAGCTTCCCGAATCTGTCAAATGTATCCCAATTGATATTGAACTCTGTATGTTTGATATGAGGTCGAAATTAGAATTAAGCAATTTGACAGATGTGGGTAGCTTGATACGAGGCCCTGTGTACCTATTATTTCCCAACATCATTTAAAATTGTACCATTTGCACCCGGATCTGCGATCCCTGTTGTAAATATAAGGTGTTTGGTAAAATCGTTCCCATGTTAACATGTCTATATAAATGTTAACATTTGTACCTATACCATTTTGATCGCGCGCTTACTAGAGGGCGCTAGGGCAATGATTGCACACGGGCACTACATGGGCTAGAGACGCCTCTGAAGGAACACATCAAAGTTCAAATCAAAGGTAGAAACTAATGTGAGTCTCTTGTAACGTCTTTTTGTATATCTATGACATAGGCCTTGTCTGCACTGCGATATTTCACCGCACGTTTTTCTCGCAATTCTGTAACACATTGAATCTTATAGGAGTAGCCGCACTGGCGGTTTAAAATTCACGCAGGGAAAAATCTGTGATTTGATGCAAATTGAATGCGATGCGGTGCGGATTTATTTCCGCGCGAATGTTTTGTAAAGTATAAAGTTGGTATAGTTATGGCCGCACTGCGAAATAAAATTCGCGTGTTTCGCTCAGTCGTGCACCAGCGCTGGCAGGATATCACGTGCTTCGTCTCCCGCCCGATCGGGGGCCGCACAGGAATTACCAGAAAATGACGACATTGATATAGAGCAATTAATCACGCTTATGCACAGGAGACCTCCCCTGTGCAGTGGGACAAATTTGATCCTAAGTACCTCGACAGAATATTGAAGGCGAGATTGTGGGAGGAAATATATCAAGAGATATATTTTACTTGGGAACAATGCAGTGTTGCTGAAATAAAACTAAAATTATTAAAAAGTAAATTATTTTTTCTGTTATTCATTTTATTCATAGACGTTCCGTTCGTCTCAGCTCGGAACTGCATCGAACTGACAAAAATCGTACGAAATTTGATTTGCAGTGCATAATAAGTGTAATTCTGATCACGGAATATAATACGCTAGAATAAAAAACGTGCGGTGAAATATCGCAGTGCGGACAAGGCCTAAGGCCCAACGCGCACTGCCTTGCGGTAGAATAAACGCATTCACGAGGGCGCGCACTGCAGCGAAAAAACGCACGTTTTGTCATTCGAACTCCTGCTGTGGTGCACACACGACGTCGTTTTGGACTACGATACAAGAGTACTCTCTCTCTACTCTTGTATCGTAGTCCATAACGGACTACGATACAAGAGTTGCTATCTGTTTAAATTTATTATTACGTAAAAAAAGGGTAAAATGAAATTAAAAGATTTTTATTTTTGTACCATCATGGCATGCATCATCAAATTATTATTATAGAATGCGGGTATAACAAAAAGTAAATAAAAATATTTAAGCAAAAAGTTTTTTTTTAAACAATTAAACTGTAAATATATGCAGATGCACGTCCCATCCGACGGCACAAAAACAACGGTGATGCGCTCAGCATAATGCTGTGGCACCTGCATCGCTGCAAGCACTACACAGCGCTGATTTTCAGCGAACACCACAATTATTGACGTTTGGTCCGCCAATAGTGCACTCAAAATAAAGAAATAAATAATACATAAATAGATAGCCATGAAAGAAAATATGGCATAATAAATACCATTTTATTAAAAAAATACATTGAAAAGTAGGTAATAGGTAAATAAGTACAAAGTAAATAAATATTAGTTATGAATATGCACCTATGTAATTATGTAAAAAGAATAAAACGACGCTCATGACGTGGGTAATGACTAATGAGCGTCATAAGATGGCCTCATGTCTGAAAATATGTTTCTGGCACTATATATTTATTTGTCTAAAATGCAGATACATCATACCCGTATATTATATTGTAGGCTTTGCATCATACATAATAATATATGATTAAGAGATCTGTGAAGTGCATTGTGAACGTTGTATGAGATTACTTGATTCGTGCATGATGGTAGTGATAGGTACCCAAACGGTATTCAGTCCATCCCTTGACGGCCTTAAGGCCTATGAAGGGCTTTTTTTTCATAAGATATAACGATCTACGTTCGTATCCAAAAAAGTTTTTCGCCATCACCGGAGATACGCCACGTAACAATATATCTGTGTCGCGTCCCAACAGCAACTGAGTGTCTCAGTACGTTTTTTTCACCGCAGTGCGCGGCACTTCTTGAGATCTCTATGCAATACAAAAATATGTGCGGTAGATTCACCGCAAATTTGCAGCGGGATTTCAAAGACGACTTTACCCTTTGCGTTTATTCCACCGCAATGCGCGCACTTCTATGACACTATATACTTCACAGATTAATAATTATGCGTTAAATAAACGCAAGACAGTGTGCGCTAGGCCTAATAAGTAATAACATATGCAATTAAGTTTTGACAGTGAAACTTACGAGCGAAATATAGGTTACATTAAAAAGTCAAGTTAAATAACTACTTTTATAATTTTAATAAATAGGTACAATCACGATCAACAAACGACGTGGCTTTTAATAACTATAAGCAAATTTATTCTGTGGTGTATCGTCTAATACTAATCCTGACAAGACTTTTTTTAATTACTGCTAGTTATTATATTCTTGTTAAATCCAGTGTATATCATAATTCATAACATTTTACATCATAACATTTGTGTCTACTATGTATTCGAATATCTAACCATTGACTTAGAATCGATTATCAAACAAATTTTATGTCACATCTCTAATTCGAGCCCAGATTAGCCCAGACCATAGATTAGTATACCTGTTAGCCCAGACCATAGAGCCATCACTGTTGCCAATTTAGCGACTTTGTCGCTAGAAATGACGACTTTCGTGTATGTCTTGTCGACAAAAAATAAAATTTGTCGCTAAAAATTTTTTTGCGTCTTATCTGGCGACTTATAGAGTATAAATGAAAACAATTTTAGGTCATGTAATAAATACATGTTTTGTTAATTATAAAATGTCCAGGTTTTCGGCAGAGTCAGTCCGCCTACTGTGGCGAGTCCACAGGTAGGCGGGCTGACCTTTTTTTTTTAGTAATTCACTACCTGAAAGTCGAAAAATCAAACCAGAATCAGTTTTAGCGACTTTCTGACGACTTTTGATATTGAATTTTGCGACTCGACCTTGCAAGAGTTGGCAACACTGAGAGCCATAGAATTAGATTAGTATAGTATACCTCCCCAGACCATCGTATACGACGCGTACGACGTCTTGTGGAAAACTTTGTTTTCTATTTTATTCTTATGTAGGGCACCTGCGTCATTTAAAAAAAGTTATAAACATAATGTCAGCTAAGCAAAGGTTTGATGAATGAGTGATACCGGTAGTGATACTGAGGAGGTGACAGAGCACACGGCACTCATGGACGGCCACATAGCAGAAGCCCGCCCCGACAGGGAGATTGCCGAAAGAATAGCGAGAAAGCGAAAGACTAAATCCGAAGCTCAACGCTCATACGGTGTAAGTCTGTTAAAACTATATTGGGTATATCGCATTTGTCGGCGTCTCTCTTTGTAAATATGTAACTACGTAAGCAAGCAAAGCCTATGACTAAACCTTCGTCCAACACCCACTATCTAATCGGTTTGAAAGCAATTTATTTACATCTATTCAAGTGGTATACCTATTTAGGATAATAATTCACATCATGCTTATTGTATTTTAGTGAAGTTTACTAAAGCAGACCTAATTGTTCCGTTTTATTTCTGTACATTGATTTGAGTCACATATGTGATGACTGTCAGTTATTTAAACATTTTAGCCCTATGCTTTTGTTTGAAAGATTTTAAATAAACTTACTTTGAATTTGTGTCCATACAAACACATAATTTGTATGTTTCTAATGTAATATACTTAATAATACTTCAGAAAATAAATAATAGGACAAGAACATCAAATTGTAACTATGCACCAATATAAAGCAAATGTATATTTATGGACCTATTCTAGTAATAGTTCATATATATAACTAGTTAATACTTGGCCTAAATAACAATGGCACTTTCAAATTAATTTGGGTATTATTTTTATATGTTAACTAGATGTTCCCGCGGTTTCACCTGTGTTTATCGTTACTGCGCTGCTTTCGTGGGTCGTAGCGTGATGTAATATAGCCTATAGGCTTCCTCGATAAATAGGCTATCCAACACTAAAAGAATTTTTAAAATCGAACCAGTAGTTCCTGAGATTAGCGTGTTAAAACAAACAAACACTTCAGCTTTATAATATTAGTATAGATTGTACTCACAAATTTATACACAGGTGCCAACAACTATACAAAGTATCAATTCAACAAGTTTAATGATGTGTGAATGCATAGAAGATATACTATACAATTATGTACAATAATGAAGATAATTTAATTTTAACAACAATGTGTTTAACTAACTTATTGTGTGGATTTTAGAGTGTTGAGCAGACAGAGAGTAGTGGACCTGGGGTTGCCAGTGGCTCGGCACCGGTGCCACCCCCGGTACCTCCAACTGAGCCCCAGCTAGAGGAATTGGAGCTCAAATATGGTGCCCGCCATGTTATCAAGCTATTTGTGCCTGTCACCTTGTGTATGCTTGTTGTTGTTGCCACAATATCATCAATAAATTTTTATTCAGTCAAAGATGTTTATTTGTAAGTATTACTCTTTAAAAGATTCATGTTATAGTAATATTTTTGTACCAGAATATAATTAAGGCCTTGGACCTTTTAAAGTGGAATAAAGGAGAGCAGCATAAGTTTACTTGTCTCTAAACACAAATATTATTCTAGCTAAGCTACTTAATAATAATTGTGTAAATTAATGTATTATTTTATAGAGCTTACACACCATTTCATGAAGAGAGTCCATATGCAGTGACAAAAGTATGGAATGCACTTGCCAATTCAATGATCCTGCTGAGTGTGATAGCATTAATGACTGTGTTACTCATAGTTCTGTACAAGAAGAGATGTTACAAGATCATACACGGGTGGCTCATACTCTCCTCACTCATGCTACTGTTTCTGTTCTCCTATTTGTACATAGAGTAAGTATGCAGTAGTTAATTACAACATTTATAGAATAAATAGAAGTGATAATGTAAAAGGAAAAAGAAAATTAAATAATTAGTCTTTTATATTAAGATGTTTTTATGCTGAGCACTGTTGTGGAACATATTTACAAATAAAACATATATTAAATAATTATTATATGGCGAGGAGTTTCACTTGCAAGAAGGTTTAATGAAGAGGAAAACTGTGTCTTGTTTGAAGAAATAATAACAGTTCTTCACAGTACTACTAGTACAATTTACTATAAATGTATGTTAAATTGTAATGTTGGATTTTATTTGATGAATAAATATTTTATCTGTTTGTTACACAAAATCTCTTATTTCCATATAGGAGATTTAGTTTATAACTAAACAAAATGTAATTATCAATGTAATATTAATTTTTTTTCTTACAGAGAAGCCTTACGTGCATACAATATTCCAATGGACTACATAACGCTATCATTTGTGATGTGGAACTTTGGCGTGATGGGCATGATTGTGATACACTGGAAAGGTCCACTGCGGCTACAACAAGCTTACCTGATTTTTATAGCCGCTTTGATGGCACTCGTCTTTATTAAATACCTGCCAGAATGGACCACATGGGCCGTTCTCGCTGTTATATCAATATGGGGTTATTATTATTCTATATTTATTATTCAGGTCCAAAATAATGTGCATTAAATACTGTACTGTACCTACAAGTACGATTTTCACCCATGAATGTTGAAAAACGGTTCTTTTCTGGAAAAAGAAATTATAAAATAATTAATTAAGATCTTACTCAGTGCTCCTACTGGAGTACTGATTGTTCCCCTAATAATTAATGATTTTGTTACTACAAGGAAAGTTACTGTAAATATTTAATTTTTACACTGGTAAGCATATGATAAAAATATTAATGAAAACTTTGTTTCAGATCTGATAGCTGTGTTAACACCAAAAGGTCCACTAAGAATATTGGTAGAAACGGCGCAAGAACGAAACGAACCAATATTCCCTGCCTTAATTTATTCATGTGAGTATTGATTGTGTCGCTTATTTCAAATGAATATATTTTTCGATTTTTAATAGAACATAGAACAAACTTGTATATTTAAAAAAAGACGCGGATAAAAGGTTGTTACTATTTTCCATTGAATTTTGAGGTGGCAGCCAATTGGATACATGAGTAATAGTAAACATAGCCACGGAATATGGCGACAAAGGTTAGAATACTATTCGTTTCTAGTAACAATGTCAAAGTCAAAATTCATTTATTCATTTATGTCACAATGTAACACTTATGAACGTCAAAATATATGTAAAATAAATATATAGATTAGGAAGTTTACTAAGTTACTTCAGTTTAATAATATAAGTGCATCATCGTTTATCATATTCGACAATTCAAATCGACAATCGACTATTTAGTACAATTGCGCCTAATTAATACTAATCAACTGACACACTTAGTACTCAAAATAAGTATAACAAGTTCGAAGACAGAGGCAAGAACTGAACCAAGAAATGGAAAGGATATGGCGAATTGGCTGCCAATTCGCCATATCCTTTCCATTTCTTGGTTCAGTTCTTCCCTTTGTCTTTAATTGGCTTACAAAAGAATCGAAGGAATTGCTGAGAACTAGAGCTAAACTAATAGCTATGCCGGGGAAGACGAAAAAAGATAGAGGAGATGTAGCCGGAAAAAGTATTAAAATCAAGACCAACATGAGGAAAGACCGCCAAAGATACCGGCTCGGACTACAGGAAAGATGCATCCAGAAGACTAGAGGCACCAAAGAAGTGGCCGAACAACTGAGGGAGAAAGTAAACTGAATACCCTGTGTTTCAAATAAGAACGGTAAACACGAAACAAGACGTTCAGAAATCATGTCGATCGCCACTATTTTCTTTCGGGACCTCTACGCAAAGAAAGGAGACAGTCAACGTACAGACCTGTCAGGTGGAGACGTCGTGCCAGATGTGTTACCTGCAGAAGTAGAGAAAGCAATAAAGAGCCATAAGAGAGAAGGCTCCTGGGTCAGACGGCATTAATAACGAATTCCTAACTGAAAACATAGATCACCTTGTACCAGCACGCACATATTTATTTAACGAAGTGATACGAAATGAGACAGCACCCGAGCAATGGACAACATCGACCATCATACTACTACATAAGAAAGGAGACAAAACAACATCAACAACTACAGACCTATCAGTCTAATGTCAAATATAAACAAGGTTTTCGCCAAGATTATTCTAAACAGGATGACCAAGATACTGGATGAGATGCAACCAAGAGAACAAGCGGGTTTTAGGACTGGATACTCGACTTTATACCACATCTACGTCGTAAAACAAATAATTGAAAAAGGCAACGAATTTAATATAACTTTCCTACTGTTGCTTTGTAGGATATAGTAAGGCCTTCGACTCACTACAACACGAGAAGATCTGGCAACCGCTTATAAACCAAGGAGTAGAAAAGAAGTACATAAGAATCCTTAAAAAAGTATACGAAAACAGCAAGGCTAAAATCAAACTGGAGAAGGAAGGGAAAGAGATAAAAATAGAAAGAGTGACGTCAGGGTGACCCCGTCGTATCACCTAAACTTTTCACAGCAGTCTTAGAAGAGGTTTTCCGTCAACTGGATTGGGATAGGAGTGGATCCAGTAGTCCATCAATGTCGTGCAACTTCTCGCACCTAAGATTTCCAGACGACCTTATAATTTTCTCAAAGACAAAGGAAGGACTACAAACTATATTAAACGATCTCGATAGAGGAAGTCGTAAGGTAGGTCTAAGCATTAACATCCAAAAAACCAAAGCCATGACAAATGGAAAGCAAGAACCTATATCAATAATAAAGTAATCGAATATGTAAGGGAATATGTTTATCTTGGACAACCAATCTCACGGCAAAACGTGACTTTAAAAGAAATAGACAGACGAATAGGAAACGCATGGCGATAATACTGGAGCCTGAAAGAAATAGTGAAAAACAAACAAATATGTCCATTAAGAGAAAACTTTCGACACATGTTTACTGCCAGTAAACATGTGTCGAAAGTTTTCTCTTTATGGACATGCCTGTCAATGGACAAGCCTGTCAAACTTGGGCAACAAACAAAAACCACATTAAAAAACTCGAAACTTGTCAGAATGTTATGGAAAGAAGTATGATGGGAGTGATACTGTCTGATAGAGTTAAAGCAACAACTATAAAGAAACAAACAAGGATGAAGGATGTTACAGTAACAATCAGAAAGCTCAAGTGGACATGGGCAGGTCACACAATTAGAAGAAAACTGGTCCAAAACAGTAATGTCTTGGTTTACAGGACACAGGAAAAGGAAACGAGGCAGGCCACTTAAAAGACGGGCAAATGAAGTACAGGCTGTAGCAGGTAGAAATTGGACAACAATAGCAGGGAATAGGAATAAGTGGAAAGAGTTGGCGGAGGCCTTTGCCTATAAAAGGCGTACAGATAGGGTTGTCAAATTAATTAATAAAGAATAACTAGTGATTTATATTGTCTACTGTGTACTTTCTGAAATGAAGGCTTTTATTATTAACTGATACATTCGAAGGCCTATGAAACTTATATGAGATCGGGAAATACGTAAGTGAATATATTTAACTGTTGTGTTAACTTTCAGCGACTGTGATGTACTGCTTAGCGGCCACAACGCCGCCGGGCAGCGCCAGCGGCGCGGCGGGCGCAGGTGAGCCGCGCGAGCGGGAGCTGCGCCCTCTCAACCCGCACGGTCCGTTCTCTCCTACTCCTTATTTCTCGGCCATTCCCACTTATCATTAATTTTACTCGTACATTTTTTCTAATTTCTCCTTAACCAAACTTTTCTTATTTAATTCTTAACTTTATTCCGAAGCTATGCTGACATAACATTGCAATTTCTAATTTTATGACCTACGGGAGCACTAGGAAAACGTGATGTAAAACCACCAACCACCTTTTCTTGTTCAATCCTCATAAGAGTGGATAAGTTGATTTGGATTTCTGTTTTTATTTGACATTAAGCAGACATCACTGTACCGGACGGGCGAACTCGGGGCTGAGGTTACTATATGATGATGGTTACAAAACAACCGTCGAGTCGCTGACGTCCTGTACACGATGTGTAGACTGTACTATAGCGATTACTGGTTACGATGTCGGAGGCTCTGAAAGGCGTGTTGTTGCGGGTTCGATGTGCGGGTTAGGATCAGGACTTTAAATGAATAGAAACAAGCTTCATAGTTCAGTTGGTTGAAGGCTTCTGGCTGGCTCCGTTCGGTTCTTGAGGCTTGAAGATGAGGTTTCTTGAGCACCTGCGGTCGATCGGTACTGTACCGCTTAAGTACCTCTAATCTTTACCGTAACGAGAGCCGGCCAGAAACCTCGGTTAACAAGTTTATTTTTAACTATATATTGTACATATTTCTGCTTATAACTACGGACCTATACTAGCTAGCGTGATGATACAAAAACTGCGCGTAGGGCACGATAAGACCTACCTATTGAGATCTGTTTTATCTATCGGAAGTTAGGTCTAGATATAGTTATTCTAGGTTTTAGGCTAAAATCTATTTTGCGGTAACATTTATATAAAAAAAAATGTAATAACTTTTTAACTATACTATGTAGGAATATGATTCCTTCAGTATGTTGTAGTGCTTTTAGTAGTGTACAAAATAAAACACACAAGTGAAACCTTTTATTAAAAACTTAAGACCTAGGAACCCTAACATACCTAACTTGAGGTAAAAATGCATTTTATTGGCAATATTTATGCTTTAAACATGATATTCTTATAAACTATATAAAAGAAACATAATATTATATTATTTACACTATTTATCTACACTTTTCAAGTCTATATATGACCTAATTCGGCACTATTGTAACGATAAACTTTATTGATACGTCACACTTATGTATTCACACTCACAATAACACGATTCAAGTCAATATTAGCGTTGTCGCGAACATCACACTATATTTTGATCATACAATGTAATTTTGCAAGTTCACATCTGCTAGGCATGGTGGTTTGTGTTGATTAGTTAGTTATTCTGTGCTACCGCGTGGTACTATGCGGGGTTGTGTAATGCCGTTGGTATTGCAGGAAGTGTCGGTGCCGCGGGCGGGGTGGCCGGCGACGCGGCGGGCTTTGACGCGGCGTGGCAGGCGCGCGCCGCATCGCAGCGGCGCCTGCGCGTGGACAGCACGCAGCCGCCGCACTACACCACGCGCCTCGAGCGCGCGCCGCCGCCCGCACACCACGCGCAGCCTGCGCCTAGCGACATGGACGAGGAGAGTGAGTGCAGCGCTTAACTATATACTAACGGTTTGACGCGGCGTGGCAGCCACAGCCTTCGATAGCGTCCACTAATCACGAGTTTCCTAACGCTAGAACTCTCAAATATACCCTATCACCGTCGACTTGGGCTCACGTGGCTACCTCGCGAGACAAGTCGCCTCTGCCGATTGAATATCGCAGCTGAGTTGTGCGCTGTCGGCAAAAGCCGGTGTGAGAAAGTTTCGTTAAGCGTACCTATGCAGAGGTGAAGCGTACCTATACCACGCAATACCTTAATCAGTATTACTTGTTTGTTCTACAGAGGGTGTAAAGCTGGGTCTGGGTGACTTCATATTCTATAGCGTGCTGGTGGGCAAAGCTAGCTCATACGGCGACTGGAACACGACACTGGCTTGTTTTGTAGCTATATTAATTGTGAGTACCCGCATTTAGACAGATTTATGTAATACATGTTCGAAGAAGGGTTGTAATAAGCGGCGTGTTTGTATGCCAGGGCCTGTGCCTGACGCTGCTGCTGCTGGCGATCCTGAAAAAGGCGCTGCCGGCGCTGCCCATCTCGATAACGTTCGGTCTGATCTTCTACTTCGCTACGCGCTGCGTGGTGAAGCCGTTTGCAGACGCGCTCGCCGCCGAGCAAGTGTTTATTTAGCCTCCGCCCGCCGCTCGCGCCTGAGCGCCTCCCTCACGTACTTAGCTAGATCAAGACTTATCGTTTCATTAACAAAACAGATGTATAGTGAAAATAAAACATGCTGTTACGATTTACCTAACGACATGAATTAAATATTTTTACTATGTTACGGTAGGGCTCAAATGCCAATTCGAATTGTTCAAGTTCCAAGGTAAGCCCGCAGAGTATAAAGTTCGTCCTTACAGGTATCAACGTTACGACGGACGCAACTTGTAGATATTAGGATATAGAGTGGAGAAGTGAATTGAATATTTAATGCAATAAATTAATTAGACATCAATAGTGTTAATATGTTCAATGTACATAGTAATATTTATTAAAAATAAAAGAATTACGAGTAGGATATGTAACGATCCTTGAAATTCTCCTGATCTCTGAAATATTTGGCGAACCTAAAATGCTCTAACTTTAGAATCGAGTCAAGAGTCTAGAAAGCTTATTAATTAAACTTGTGTTACGTCTACGTATATTCTGTAAGTATCTTTGCAAACGTTTTAGCTGTAGCTGACGTGTAACATTCCAATAATTAAGTTAAGTGTTGTGCATCTTTAACTCATATGATTAGTTTGTGCTCTCTTGTATCAGTTTGTGTAAAGCTCATTCTTATCGCGACTTCCGTTTAACAATTTTTAATGTAAACCTTTATAATATTTTCCTCGACAGAAGTAAAATGAAGTTAACGATTTTCATTTGTTTTATTAATTTCTTTAAATCTTTTATTACACGGGCATTCATGCAAGACTGTAATAGACAGCTCTGGCAAGATAATGCGTGCGATTAAATCCCTGTGCAGAATGTTCTGGGAGGCTTCCACATACTAAGTGCCGCTAGGATTATTCTCAGAGAGGAAATTAGCCTTGCGGATCCGAGCCGCCGCGCCGCCGGCAAACCGGACGGCGCCTGCGCGCCTTATGCCGCCTCAGTGAAGGCCGCGGGCGGGAGAACGGGAATCTCCCGCCCGCCAACCATTGAGTCAGACCGACGCCCACTATACAAAGCAGCGAGTTGGCACACTGTGCGGTTTTGGTCCGTAGGCCTTTGGGCCTTTTGAGATAGGTGCTGACGAACCTCCGAGAAAAATTCTTTTTTTTTCGTCGGACAACTCACCTTACTCATACCTCCTCGCCACAAGGGGAGGTGAGAGGGTTATGTCCGGCTCTCCCATACCAAAGTACGGTATGACGGTGCGTTGCCCGACGAAAAAAAAAAAATTCTTCTTAGAGGTTTATCAGCACCTATCTAAACTATTAAATAGATAATAAGAAATCATTTATAACCTGAATTTCTTATGTTTAAAATATCTACATAAAATTAGGTAGTTATTTTTACACAGTAATGATGACAAGTTATTACATAGGTACTTCAAAGTTTAGTAGGTACATACACTACAGCATACTAATCCTTACTTCCTTACTATATTAATGTTATAAATTCGAAAGTAACTCTGTCTGTCTGTTACGTTTTTACGTTTAAACCACTAAACCGATTTTGATGAAATTTGGTACAAACAGACTAGACCTTGAGCATGGACATAGATTACTTTTTGTTGTAAACAAGGGCATGAAGGGGTTGAAATAAGGGATGAAAGTTTGTATGGGAATTCGTCATTATCGCGCCTAAAGCACAACCGATTTTGATGAAATGTGGTACAGAGAGAGACTAAACCTTGGGCAAGGACAAAGGTTACCTTTTGTTGTAAAAAAGAACATGAAGGGGTTTAAATAAAGGATGAAATTATGTATGGGAATTCGTCATTATCGCGCCTAAATCACAACCGATTTTGATGAAATTTGGTACAAAGATAAACTAGACTTTAAGAAAGGCATAGTTACCTTTTATTGTAAAAGAGGGCATGATAGGGTTGAAATAAGCGATGATAGTTTGTATGAGAATTCGTAGGCACTTGATAAGAAGTAAATAAGTAAACATTGGTTCCAGGGATTTTCAGATTTCAACCTACATTGAAATGAAATAGGAGACAAATGGTACTTTTAACTGGTGACTTTAAACAGATCCTGGCGGTTATTACTAGGGGTACACCGCAGATTAAATAAATGCCTGTTTGAAGGCGTCTGTATTATGGGTAGGTATACCTATACGTAAAAAAGTTTTGTCTGACAACAAATATGTGAGTACAACTACACAACGATTCTCACGCATGCAGCTGCTCTTCTAAAAGTCTGAGAAGATTGTATGCTAACAGGCAGCAACGGCATCATTACACTAAGACGTGAATTCTGTCAAATTGTCGATAACACAGATGATTTAAATAATAATGTCTATGCAGATCTACAAATAAGTACCTACAGTAATATCCCGAACTTACGCAATATGTGGGACTGAGCGATAACTGCGCAAGTCGAATTCGCGTAAGTCGGGGTAAAGTTTAGCATATAAATACCTACATTTTGGATTTTACAAATATAAAATCTAGGAAACTAGTTTGACGACTCAAAGACTTTCTTCTGCAATATTAGCTCAATTCCTGAACAATAGCGTAAGGACAGTAGTTAAGTCTAAAATCGACAATCGAGACTTGTGTGATCACACAAAAAACGAATCGATGAGATTTTAAAATCGCGTATCTCCGAGTTCGCGTAAGTCGAGTTATTACTGTATGGACAATCGAGAATGGTTGTGTGACAGGTGAATTTTGTTTGGCGCCGACAAATAAGAGTAGGCCAGATAAACGAACAAATTATGTGAGATGTTAGTAGACAATGTTATGAACATCGAACAAGTGCCATCGTACCCTATAGAATATCTCAATTCTTTAGAATTAGCGGGAGTGCCTTCCCATAGTTAAGGCTGAAAGTTGGTATTCAGTCCTGTCTATGAGAAATCTTGCCGCACAAAGGCTATGTAATGGTAAAAGAGAAAATGTTTTAATTCCCCATATTCCGATAATTCCGAGCAATTTGCCATTTCTGTTTATAAGAGTGCAGATCATAGATTAGTATACCTGTTATAGATGGGTAACTCTAGCCTCGCTCGAGGTCTGCATAAGTGCTGCCGCCAAGTATCAGTATCATGAACTAAACCAGTATATATTATTATCGGTAATAGACTGGAATCTTTGACATTTTAAGCGACTGCATCGCCATCTTTAGAACTAGCAAGCAACTCTGCAATTTTGTTTCGTTTAAAATGGCGATAGATGTCGCTAATTTTAGTATTAGCTGTGTTGATTTATTTAACTTGTCAAATATATAGTTTTGGTAAGACAAATAAAACCATAGGCTATACAATCACGAATTTATTATTCACCATTTCACAATACATGAACAAAGAACACAGTTTTAAAGGTTTTGCCAAAATCAGAACATTGGTAAATAAGGTCCAAACTGCCAAACTGGAGGGCCTAGACTTCGTTACACGGAGTACCGAACTTGACGTGAAAAGACACAACACCGGTGAAGATGCTTGATTTCCTGGTAGACTCGAAGGAACTGATGCTCAACTCGACGTGAATATCACAGAAAACAACACGAGCATGTAAACGAACCGGCAGCCATTAATTTTGTGTGATTGATGACAGTTACAGCTAATGAAAGAAGATTGACGTTACGAAAAATTATATTTTTACCATTCGGTTACAATACGAGAAAAAATTGTATAAACATATACATATTTTGATGGTTATAACAATGTATTAAAATAAAGTATAGGACTTATATCTTCTATTATCTCATTACTAATTTTCCTAGTATCGATTTGAATTTTGTATGTCACAGAACTCATAAGCTAAATTCTACTAATAGGTAGTTTTTAGTTTAACTGGTAGGATGGCTGTAAGGTATGTACTTACGAACGAAAATAGTTCCATGTCTAAAAAAAGAGGGCGACTGTGTCGAAGTTTTCCTTCAATGTAGGCAAGATTCCGACTCATGGCTTATATCGAGAATTTTCTTGTTAAAATCCGTAGATTATACACAAAGTGTTGTTAGATGATCTCACTATTTCTACTAAATCTTATTCAGTTAAATATTTTAATCTGCATTGATATTACCTGTTTAGCTCTATTGTACTTTTACATGGCATTATTACTGAGATTTTAGATATTTTTTATACAAATTATCATCTTCATTGATTTAAGTTGTTGTAAACTAAAAGAAAATATCCTACTGGATTTTTACTTTGCCACACTAAAGTAGACACGACCGCAGAAAAATTTTGGGTAAAAGTTTAGAAACGTGCCTATTCGATAGGGGGTAACGGTGGCGGTGGGAGGGTGGGGAGGGGAAGGGTAACTAATCCCCGCCTCCCCCTCCCGCCGGAGCCCTATAATTACCGAGAAAAATGGACTTTTATTTTTAAAATTTTATTAAGTCATATATTGATAAATAACTCAAAAATCTATGATAAGTCTATATTATACAATATCTTAAGAATGCATCTTCTTCGGCATTGCAGGATGTGCAGCCTCTTCGCCCTAGCGTAACAAAGAACTGGCCCATGCCCATGCTTAGGTTTTTAGGCTCGCTTGTGCCTATGCTTTGTTACTGCGGGCGGAGGCTGCACCCCTTCCGTGCCTCCGGGCTCTAAAAAACACACTAGGGGTAGGGCAAAAAGTACCACGTCAAATCGGGGTAAACTAATTCGGGTCTGTCACAGATTTTAATATTTACCTTTATTGTATTTCCTTTTTCCGAATTTAGAGGCTCATTTTTATTTTACAAAAATGACAATTATTTTTTATTATTTCTCTTAATCACTTTCACCGAAATATTAAATAAAAATATGACTTGTAATAAATATCTATAATAATAACTTTAATTTATAATAATTTTGACACTGAATTGCATCCTTCTACTTCCCTAAGTAGAAAGGAACGTAATTCTGTGTAAATGACTTATTCATTACCTCAAAAAACGCAATATGAATTTCTTATTTTTTTTAAAAATGAGTGGTTTCCGGCAAGAAAAAATTACTGCTTGTGGCTCAGAAAACTCTAGTATCACGTACTACCCTTAGATTCTGCCCAACGAATAGGCACGTTTCTAAACCCAACCCAAATTTTGTAATATCGCCATCTATTGAAAACTATATAATAACACAATTAAACATAATTATTTGATTATACTGTTACTAGAGGCGCGCGTGTCGAAAAACGTACCCGTACATTTGTTCATAGGTTACCACACCATGGTGCAGATTTCCCTAAAATCAGCATTTACGATAATAATAAACAAAACTGTTTTCCATGGGTAATTCTATGTGGTGGCATGCTCACGAGTATCAAACCCAAAGGTAAAGGGTAGAAAACAAAAAAACTTAGTTTATAAAAAATGTATCTATTATAATAAGCTATTTGCGGTAAACCAAAGCATTTATAAGTGTAGGTATAATTTGCAACAGTTTTCTTAAAAATTTTAAATGCTGCCCAATTTATCTATTCCACGCGGACGAAGTCGCGGGCAAAAGCTAGTTGGTATATTAATACGTGAAGCAAAAACTTTGTATCCCTCCGCGGACGGAAGAGCATGAAATTTGGCACAGTTAAAGTTTATATGGAGAAGGAGTGGCGCATCCTAATACTTATTTATATAAAATATGCATTAGAAATACATTAAATTAATGAAAAAACATTACACGCACACAACCATGCATTTTACACACTAGGTAAAATGCGTACAGAGTCATAAAAGTACGCGTCCGTCTAAAGACTTATTCCAAAAACTAGGTCCACGAGTATTTAGGCGTCTTAAGTTTAATAAGTTTTCTATAACTTACGTGTCCTCGTAACTTGGAGATCGAGTAATAGAGTATTATCGGTTTATGGATTATTAATGTCTATTAGACTAGGTACGTGTAGTAGTTCGTATCTTTTTTCATTTTAAAATACTTTAAATTAAATCTTATTGAAAACAATCCTAAGCCTGTAAAGTATGAAGGGAACTTCATACTTTACAGGCTTAGGATTGTCAGCTTATTTTATAAATATGATATTAAATTAAATGTCCATTGTACATATCTTGCACTGTGCTTTATAGTCCCCTTTATCGTCAAAATGATCCCATGCTACACTTTTCTTAAGAGCCATCGTTAATTTAAAATGTAGAATAAGATAAATATCAAATTATTTACAAATTACTTAATAGTTTACAATACTTAAACACCATAACATCCGTCCACGAATCAAACAAAAGTCAGTTCTTTATTATAATACAACAAAAGGCACTTTTAATCTTAAAACATAAGTTTACGTAAACAATAGGCACCACTCCAGTGACGTATCGTAACATTAGTAACGTACCGATTTAAAAAACAAATATTGCGAATCAAAAACGTAAACAAATAATAATAATGCACGCTGCTTATCAAAGTAATAGTGATTCTAACTGTATGGACATTAGGTTTAGAAACGCAAAACAAATAAATCGACTCGCAAACATCGAGTGCCGAACCGAACATCTCTGAGTTCCGACGAATGTCACCGGCGCGAGTGTGGTAGAAACGTCGCGTCGGCGCTGTACGCCTAAATACTCGAGACGCGTTTATGTGGTGAGCACGGAATAAGTAAAGACTTAGGTTTTTGGCTGGACGCGTAAAGACGCGTCCAGCCAAAAACCTATTCCAGTATATACGTCTCACTCCTATTACACACGCAGTCGAATCGCGTTCGTAGTATTTCAGCATTGTTCGGCTGATGTAAAATTATTCATCGTAACTATGGTTAGATACATATATCAATATATGATTAGATAGGTACTTAAATAAGCAATATCTTACAGGCAATATTTGGGTGGATTGAAATGATATATTATACTATTTATATTATAATATATTTACGTATTTATGTGTAATAAAGAAAAAAGAAAACAAAGTAGCAAGCTTAGCAATATCGTCAATTAAAGAGTACCTCTATAGTTAAGTAAATAATAATATGTTTAAAAAAGATAGGTAGGTAAATTAACCTGTAGCTATAGCCTTGGCGAAATCTAAATGAAATGTGATTATAATATTATATTATGTCACTAGCTGACCCGCGCAACTTCGCTTCGCTTCACATAAGAGAATTTTCCTAGTATTTGCAACATTTTTCATTTATGCTCCGCTCCTATTGGTCGTAGCGTTATGTTATATAGCCTATAGCCTTCCTCTATAAATGGGCTATCCAACACTGAAATATTTTTCAAATTTTTACCCGTAGTTCCTTAGATTAGCGCGTTCAACCAAACAAACAAAATGTGAGTGAAGTAGTGAGCGCCTCCGCCTTTTTATAAATGCAGCGGATGGCCGTTTCGCGCGTTAAACAAAAATCAACCGTATCGCCGTACCCATACTGGCGCGGCGAGACTTAGAAGTTTTATTTCATCTATATCTTGTGTGTTTATAAACCGATTTCTATAATTTTTTTTTTATAAAATAAATTTTAAAGTGTTCTTTTTGAATATGTGAGTTTGATAAAGATATATCTATGTGAAATACAATATATTTATGTATTTAATACACTGAAGAAATGCCTAACGATTAAACACGATATTGTGGCTAATTTATAAAAGATAGATTTGAGGATTTTTTTGTAGATCTTTTGAAGACCATCATCTTTGTAATACATACTTTTGGTGTATGATCAACGTATGCGAAGATAAGAGCTCGAAAGCGCATTTTCGTCCGACTTGCTTCAAATTTATCGTCACTGCTCAGCTCCTGTGTCTTAGCGTTATGTTATATAGCCTATAACCTGCCCAGGAGTATGGACTACAATCGTACCAAGTTTGATTAAAATCCCTTCAGTAGTTTTTGACCCATGCGTGCATATACAGACAGACAGACAAACAATTTACTGATTGCATTTTTGTCATCAGTATCGATCACCATTCATCCTCCAATATTAATTTTGAATATATATTTAATGTACAGAAATGACCTCTCTACAGTTTTATTCTATCAAACTTAAAATTTAAATCAATTATGGTCGAATTTCGACCACTAATATATACGTAATAAAAGCTTAATAACTACTTATCTAACTTAAAAAAACAATTATGGTCGAATTTCGACCACTAGGCGACCGCTAGTACCTATCTCGGCCAAATGTGGGATACGCGAGTCTAAGCTGTTTTCATAGGAAGGGCTCAATGTCAATATCTCTGGTTTGAATATTAATAATTTAGGACATATCTACAGTGCAGCATTGACTGTAAGTTTGGCATGTTTACGGACAAGCGTAAGATACGGGCCCGCATTACTTTGTTTGTTTAGTGGTTGTTATAATTAAGAAGCCGGTAAACTTTTTTTTAACGTGGGGGAATGTATTGACGCATACCCCTCCGCGGGGGCGGGCGGAGGGGTTATGTCGGACTCGCCGGGGTAAAAGAAAAGATGGAATGAGAATAATGTACCTCCCGGAATACCGACTAAACCTACCACGGTGTTCCGCGACAAACCACTATCGGCGGAGCCGCGCGAATCACACAACATGCGGTCGCGACCCCGCCGAGGTTTCGGCCCGCCGCGCGCTGTATCAAACGGCAGGCCACTACACGACAAGACCTACCCAATGGTCACCTCTAAAAAGTCGCTACTGCGAATGCGAAATCAATATACATATAAACGTTATCTGCAGACGATAACGACATAAATACATAACAAGTAGCTAATTATTATTGTTATTTGAACTAAATACTGATTACTCTTGGTCTGGATGAGTGTAAGGAAGATTGATGGAATACCTACGCGCGCAGCTTCGTTTTGAACACAGTCTACTACGCGAGTTATTTTAAAAATACAACAAATTGCCAGGAGTTTCTTGCCTAGCGCTGGCAGCTGGTTTGTTTGCAGTGTTGTAACCATTACCTATAATCCGTGGGGGTTACAATATTTACCAACAGGTCTGGCTGTGACCTCGCAAGTAGTTCAGTATAAGGAAGTATTTCGCAATTTACAGAAACAAAAGTAGTTATTTTAAAAGGTTTTATTATATAAATGTACATATGTAATAAAATATAATTTATTGCTTACACGTCAAATATTGCTGTTTAAATTTGTAAAATAGGATGAAACAACTATGTATTTAAATGTACTTCCCTCTAACATTATGCGCACCGTAGTGCATACAGATTTATTTAATACAAGTATAAATCTATGTGTTTAGAATCATGTCGGCAGGTTACCGCTATTCTGTAATGTAGGTACATCCACATAATATTTACATTAGATTTGTTATAATATATTGTACGAAATAGAGAGGAAGAGTAAATATATGAAATGAATAGACATTCATAATGTCACTCTTAATATTGCACTATCTGGTGATTGGTAACTTCACTAACGATCTGAGTAACGATTAACGGCACAACAACATTGAAACAAAACAGATATTTGTCACAATTTTGCACTACAACATAATCATACTTAATATATTCTGCCTAAAACGTATTTATTATTATATTTATTAGAATAAATAAATTATATGAAATAATAATAACATTATGCCTTGCATTTTAGTGACCAGTTAATTATTATAATATATTTTAACTCGCGTAATAAGTTGCATTGTCAAATTGGTCCAATATGATAAGATTTAATTTTAACATATAAAATTCAAATCACAATCATAAAAAATAAACAATTTAAAGGTATAATAAAATTATAAAGCCAATAGGAATGTATACATATGTTCAAAATGTTACTATGTTTTGGAATTAACTAAGGTGCGAATACTAGAATCACTAAAGGTGCGTGAACTTCGCAATAACATCATATAAATAATTAAAACGTGTACATTATTAAATATTCTAACGATAATAAAAAGACCAAAAAATCTTTAGTCCAAAAATGTTACTTAACAAATCGACTTCAATGCGAATCCACATTATGTAAGCTAAGTGCAGTTTGTTTTGATTTTTATAATAATAAATAAGGAATAGTGTTGGAATGATTCTGGGTATAATAAGAATATATAGGGATATAAAGTTTTAACAAACATACCTCAAATCACAAACATTAAATAAATGCAGCTCGCAGATCTTATAAAATTATTTTTAAACTCAATACAAATACTACAACCAACGCGTTTTTTCTACCTTTCACAATTTGTTCCTTTTAGAGAGATCTTTAAAGTAAAATCTGTTACAATACAACAACATACACAACCTTGTTCACTTACTGGTTAGGTACAGGGATTTCAGTGGGCACGCCACCCTTTTTGATGACTTTTAAAGTTTCCTTCGTCGGCTTCGCTGTGTCTGAGGGAATTTCTTCTTTTATGGGAATTTGCTCTTTAGGCTTGCCCTGAGCAGCAGGTTTAGGAGTATCTTGCTTTATTGGTTTTTGCGCCTTTTTAGGTTCTTCTGGCTGCTTAGTACTTGATTTTGGAGGTGGTGGCGTGGATTTTTCGGTAGGTTTCGGGGGCGGGGTTGTTTTAACCTCAGGCTTGGGAGTGGCAGGTTTAGGTTGCTCTGGTGTCTTTTTTGGAGCTTCAGGAGTCGTGGGTGGCGTCGCTGCCTTGGGTGGTGGCGTCGCTGCCTTAGGTGGTGGTGCCGTTGCCTTGGGTGGTGGCGGCGTCGTCTTGACTTCTACTTTTGGCTTTGGAGTGGTAGGTTTCGGAGTTTCAACAGGTTTAGCTGGCTGGACAGGTTTAGTTTCTACTTTCGGAGCTTCCTTTTTCTCCTCTACTTTAGGTTTGGTTTCCACTTTGAGTTTTTCCTGAACCTTGGGTTGCTGTTGTACTTTAGGTTTTTCTTCCGCCTTAGGATTCTGTTCTACTTTTACTTTCTCTTCCACTTTAGGTTTCTCTACCTTAGGTTTTTCTTCGACCTTCGGTTTGGGTTGTTCAACAGGTTTAGCTGCTTGAGGTTTTGCTTCTACTTTAGGCGCTACAGATTGTTTACCAGTTTGAAATGCCTTTTTCAATAGAGAGGGTGCTGGTACCACACCAATAAAGTCCTGCTTATGAGGGCAACCAGTATAGAGTTTGTCATTATACACTATAGCGTCACTGATATGCTCCAAGGATCCGTCTGTGTTGAAATAACTTGCCACTATGTTGCCATTCCAGTCAACTTGCAACAGTCCAGACATGGCGGGTAAAATAGCTGATGCGCTTTTGAAGTGTCCAATCTGTAAAGAGATTTTAACATTGATGTAATGACTCATTACAGTTTTTTGACAACTAATAATTATATTATGATTTATTACTAACGTGATATTCGATGTCTTCAAATACAACGTGTGGGTATAAGTTATTGAGATATTCAAATGGTACTTCAATAAGCTTTTGCAGGCGTGCTAAGAACTTCCGTACAATCGGTGTGCCTGCCATCGACCGTGTAAGCAGAGGTTGTTCATCGTCGAACACTGTGTAGAGACCCACTAGGACGCCGGAGCCATCAGGCAACACCCGCACGTTGTCAGGGGTACCTGAGCAAATATAACAACGACATTATGATTACGTGTTAATGTTATAGAAAGCAATAAAGGTGTCAAATGATTACAACAAAACTGTAACGATTCCAATAAAAACAAACTAACACCTGTGTAAATACATATGTTATAAGTATTATATCTGC
Source organism: Catocala sponsa (assembly GCA_963564715.1). NCBI lineage: Eukaryota > Metazoa > Arthropoda > Insecta > Lepidoptera > Erebidae > Catocala > Catocala sponsa. The sequence goes on along the minus strand of OY751345.1, from coordinate 7,509,658 downwards.
CGTGCGGTTTAGCATCAGTAGATATTAACACGTAGCTATAGAAGTCATGCATTCTCTTACAATCCTTATTTTCATTGGAATAGTATGTTCAAAATGCTACGCTCAAATGTTATATCAAAGCGACGTAAACTTTAAAGTCGAGCCTGGGTCAAGAACTTGCTTCTACGAAACTGGAAAGATTGGACAAGCAATGGAAGTGTACTACCAAGTGTTGGACGGCCAACACGGAGACTTGGATATTTCGTTCGACGTCATCGATCCCAAGGGTGCGAAGCTGGTGTCTGATTACAAGAAAACGCAAAACTCAATTATAATGGAGTTGACAGTTGACGGGGATTACGCGTTTTGTCTGGACAATACATATAGCTTGATGAATTCTAAGCTCGTGTTCGTGTATGTTCTTATGGAGGACGTTGAACCAGAAGAGGACCACGAAGAAGCAGAGGTGTCCGTCGTAGACGGTGACGAAGGTGAACAAAAAGAGGAAGAAGTGCTGGAATGGGGCAGTATCGATGGAAAAGGCGAGAAGTACTTCATAGAGGTGGAAATTATCACAGAATCTCTATCACGCACTCTAAAACATGTGCTCAAAGTGCGACATCTGCTGGACGTTTACGGCGCGACTAAGTCTCGCGACAGCCATATGGCGATCGAAGATACCTTCATAGTGGATGTATGGTCAGGTCTTCAAATAAGCCTAATGTGCATCGTCGGATTGTTACAAGTGTATACGATTAAGAAGTTGTTCAATCGTCCATGTGACGGATATAAAAGTATGTTCTAAATTAATTGATATATCAATTAATAAATTAAACTATTTTTGTACTCAATTGACATTTAAACACTTCGTTTTTGAGTGGTGTCGGTAATATCCATATTAACTTTCATATTAGGCTAAGTTTTAATCGCCCTTAATGCATTTTACGTTAAGTGACATGTTTTTATACCAAAGTAGGTACAGCAGTGATAAACATATTGTTAAACGTATAGAGAGCTTAATAATAATTAAGAACTTTGTAAATTTAAAACAATAATCAATTTTTATTTCTAAATATACTGACTTCAATGTTACTGTATTGTCTCTATCCGTTTCTAATCCAGGTAGGTACCAAAGGAAAAAATTGATCTAAAACCGAGTGCCTTGTTGATTTCGTGGTATATTGGTGTTGTAGTGCGATTGTGAGACCCCGGTTTTGATTCCTAAATCGAATAAGGATTGCCCGTTAGAAAATTCTAGCACCACAGTCTGCCCGGTAGACTGAAATAGGCTCGCCAATTATTACGTGACTCCAAAATCATAAAAATAAACTGTAACATGTTATACTTCATAAAATTAACAAATCAGTTAATATCAGTATCTTGCTTTTTCATCGGCCTACGACTTAATCCACTACCTAACAGTGTGTAAGGTAGGTACCTACTTACTCATCTAAGCTCATATTATAAGAGGAAAGATTTGATATAATTTTGTTTGTTTGTTTGTAAGGATTTAACTCAAAAACTACTTAACCGATTTTAAAATTATTTCACTATTAGAAAGCTATTATGACCGTGTAACATAGGCTATATTTATAACCCCCGACGCAAAAACAACGGGGTGTTATAAGTTTGATGTGTGAGGGTGTGTGTATGTGAGAGGGTGTGTGTATGTGAGAGGGTGTGTGTGTGTGTGTGTGTGTGTGTGTGTGTGTGTGTGTGTGTGTGTGTGTGTGTGTGTGTGTGTGTGTGTGTGTGTGTGTGTGTGTGTGTGTGTGTGTGTCTGTGGCATCGTAGCTCCCGAACGGATGAACCGGATTGATAGGTGTATTAGGCTGGCCGCATACATACGTTTTCCGTATTCGGTTTCCTAACACGTAATCTCGATTCGGAATTCCGTGAGACTAGCGCACACATTAGTTTTTTTTCATTCGGAATGTATACTGGCAGTACGGATAATGATAGCGTAGTGAACGCACGTCGATGGAGGACGATAATTTATTAGCAATTGCATTTCAATAGTAAACAATTATAACAATATTTAACAGTTATCAACAATAATTAAACAACATTAAATAAAACAAACATATTTAAACGAAATTATGTGAATAGTATGAACTATACCTCTTTAAATACCTGCTCCCAGGCCAAATCTATACTAATTTAATAAAGCTGAAGAGTTTGTTTGTTTGAACGCGCTAATCTCAGGAACTACTGGTCCGAATTGAAAAATTCTTTTAGTGTTGGATAGCCTATTTATCGAGGAAGGCTATAGGCTATATAACATCACACTACAACCCAAGGGGGCGGCGCAGTAACGATAAACGCGGTTGAAACCGCGGGAACATCTAGTCTTTTATATCTCTGTTGTGTTAGTCCTTGTCATGTATATTCCACAAGCAAGGGTATTTTTCATTAGACCTTCTTTCTACTTCACACATTATAACTATCGTTTACGTACGTACGATGCGCGCGGCGCGGGCGCGGTTCCGAATGAGAATTTCCGAACGTGTGCGCCGACACAAACAAAATGTATGCAAGGGCTGTATTCCGCATGACGTCATTAGGTTTTTTCCGAATGGTTTCGCCGAACGCACGGGTTTGCATTCGAAACGTACATACGGATTTTTTTCCGTTCGGAGAGAAAGCGGACGTGTGCGGCAGCTAGTGTATTTTATATTGATTCCATGCATTGGGAGCTCCGAATATGGAAAACGAATTCGGAAATCGAATACGGAAAACGTATGTATGCGGCCAGCCTTAGTCGGGAGAGTTATCTCTGCCGAACGACCAAGGCATGGAATTCTCTGCCAAGGCACGTGTTTCCTTCTTCCTTCAATCCTGGGTTCTTTAAGCGGGGCGTGAAAAAGCATCTTCTCAGGCCGTCAAAGTAGAGACCTCAACATCGCCTCGGCTACTGTGGGGGCGATGTGGAGGCCACTGCTCTTAGACCACACGACTGCTTACCATCAGGTGGAGTGTGGTCATTTTGACGAACAAAAAAAAAAAAAAAAAGGTTCTTAGCTATGTTTGATGAAAATCGGTCCAAGATGGCCGCCACCACAAAATGTCGAATTACATTTTGTTTCACAACTCCCTCAATATGGGTATCAAATGAAAGGGCTTGACTAATAGAACACTATATGAAAGGGAATGGAGAATATTAGCTAACGAAATTTAAGGAATACCTACAAGAAGCATGAAATAAAAAAGTTAATTTAAAATTTAGAAAACTCCCAACACAAAATAATAAAAATAGTATGAACGTAAAAAGCCTAAAACAAGTTAAAAAAACTATGAAGGAAAAACCACAAATAGAACAAAAAAGGTATAAACGTGAAACCCTATAAAAAGAAAATTACTTTTAAATTATGAAAGTAAGTACCTACGTATGATTTTTTTTAATAAATGTTGCGTCGTAGGGTAATATCTATTTACTATTAAAAACTAGCATTGGTTATAATAATACAAAATAGAGGCAATCGAAATATCGCATGTGTAACAGAATATTTTTTAAATCAATTAATTTCACTGTAATGTCTAGAAGGAATAGGGACTTTTTGCTAAAATGCTAGCTTAAGTAGTACTCAAAAAAGGTCCTTTATCTAACACTTTTAACATTTACATATCTATAACATTTCATATCCTGCTAAAAATTCCTGTATTTAGTAACTACTTAACACAGAGCTACACTCAACATGTATGGATAACAACTTTTTATACCTATTGTCATTATTATGTTAACCACAGACAAAAATTGTACTCATTAAATATTAATAATATGAGTTATTTTAATTGTTAATTTTTTTTACAGCTGCTTACGTAATATTATAATCTCACAGTAAATGTACAATAGTTAAGTCGACTGATAATTTGAGTAGCTAATGCAACTTTTATTGTACCAAAGTATATGATATTGTAATAACATCGAAATTATGTGAAAAATAAGAGGGATTGAAAACTTGTTAACTGGAGTTAAGAGATCCATAAAATGAAGATAGCATGCTTATATTATAAATATGTTTTCTTATAATTTAATGCATATGAATGGTATTCTGTTTATTATTTTAATGGTCTAGTAAAATGAAGACCCTGATTAAAAAATATAGGCAATTATGATTATCACTGAATGATTTTAATTATAGATGCATTTTCTATATCAGCTAGTCACTTTTAAATTCATATGTTGTACAGTTTAGCATGAATAGACAATCTGTTTTATCTCATTTTACGTCATTATAACATAATAAAAAGTTATTAAAGGATAGATTATCTTATGATTATTAAAATATAGTTTGAATTAATTTACTAAGTGCAGGGATTACCCCTACATAAAAACGAACAAATGTTACCTTTTAATAATATCAGTTAATGCAAAATACTAAACTAATTTAAAAGCTCAAAATAACATGTCTTTATCGAGTAGACTGTTTAGAAAATAAACATAATAAATAAAAGCTGTACCTGGTAAACCATCAATAAAAACTTCAGTCTTTCCTGCCTTGGGCCCTGCGATGTAGTGCTTTAGTAGTCTGTACTTGAAACTCTCCGAGATCACCAGGAAGTCATTGTTTGGAGACAATACCAGTCCATTTGCAAACCACAGATCATCTACAAGTACTTTACTTTCGTTTTTGGCGGCAATATAGTGGAAAACTCTAGAAAATAGACATGATTTTATTATCTTTAGAATTAATCAATCTTATAGTTAGATAATCAATTGATACAATCACAGATAAAACAATGCATTAGTTTGAAATTACCTTCCTGATGGATCATTGAGTACACTCATAGCTCCGTCTTTCAAGTGAAAATCACTACTGGAATCCGTCCAGTAAAAGTCACCATTCTTTCCCAAAGCAATAGAGTTAAACAGTTTTGGCTGACGCTTGCCAATTTCTACTCTAGGTGAGACCAGTAACTGCTTTTTGTCAGTCCTCAAATCAACTTTCCAAATGCCATGATAAGCATCTGCTACATATAACATTTGACTTTTGTCATCTATCTGGAAGCCCAGGGGTCTTCCACAGATATGTTCTTTTGAGAGCCCAGCTAAAAGAAAGTTGTATTAGTTGTAAAATTATATATTAAAAGCATTTTAATTGTATAGTATCATTGATTTATTCTGTTTACACAGTTACTGTTGACACACAATCCAATTTTAGTCATAAATCACTAGCATATTAAACATTGGTGAGGTTTTGTATGATAATTTGTTTCAAACAATGAACATTGAACACAATTCTGAATATAAATTACCATTAAGTAATACTTTTGTACATAAAAACCATCTCATGCTTAATGATGTAATGAGATATATATAGGTCTACATCTGTAAACATAAAAACTTAATGACATTTTGATGTTAACCATTTAATAAAATAACAAAAAGCAATAATATTAGTTATGAATACTCACAGCATGGTGCTCCTAATTTAGTAATAAAAGTAACATGGCCGCCCGGTGAGATTTTCACCACTTCTCCTGTTGCTAAGCTAGTGTACAGCTCTCCATTAAACAACTGGAATGCTTCCGGTCCCAGCAGCTTCCCTTTGTATTGTTTCTCTGCATTATTTAATGCCCCATTTGGTGCCAATGGCCCCACTCTGGGTTGTGTTGGTGCTATTCTAAAAATACATATTAGTTAGCAATGTAGGAGTGAGAAATGTACAAAGTACCAATAATAAAATATACTAATCACAAGAATCTTTTATAAGGAAAATTAAGCTAATGATGTATCAACAATAGTGAATATTGTATGGTTTTGATTCAGTTAACAAATCACCAACAATATTCTGTATTATAAAATGATTATGGATATTAACTATTTGCATTTCCGATTTATCTAATATGGTATGTAAGTTAATGTATCTAAGTGATTAGAATACTGGATAATTAAATCAATTAGTACTAGGTATATTACTTAATAATACTTACTCAATGCTTGTGAACTTTGTATATGGCGGCAAATTGGGTATAAGAACAATAATGGTTGCAAACACTGCTAAATATAAAGATAACTTTATTGTTAGCTTTATTATTCTTTTTATAAAATTTAAAATGAACCCCATTTTGAGATGCAAATATCTGAAAACCATAAAAAAATAAATCAAATATAGTTAGATTAATTATATACCAACTGGTGCTGTAAGTTTTAGCTAAACTAAGATTAAACAGCATAAAAATAAGGTCACAGGTTACATGCCTAGGTCAGACAAAATGCTATTTGTTTTGCCAACAATGTTTTTGTAGTAGCAGCACAGAGTCTTTATTACTGCCCAGTAGACGGCAATAGACTTAGCGAAAAGTGGGTATAGTACACCTCTGCCTACACTTTAATATAAAGAGGCGTGTAACTAGGTATGTATGAAAAAAAGTGATATAATTATATTATTCCAATATTATCTTTATTTTTACTTACAGGTATTTAAGAGATAACAATTATTATAAGATACATGTTATAACAATAAATTTTATTAGCTTCGTGAGGGAGCAAAAAATGCCAACGAGTACGTCAACGTGGCTGCTGGTTACAGTAAATTAATTACTCACAAAATCACTTTCACGCCGATTATGTAGCAACATTAGGCTCAGAAAATAAAATAAAAGGTAAATAAGGAGGGCAAGCAATGACCTACGACTAAGTTACCGCATACTCTCAAGTTGTACGGGTGTAACTAGTGACCTTAGTATCACATTTGATCGCCTCTTTACACGATTATCTAAGCGAACCAAAATAAAAATAGTCTAAAATGTAAACATACCTATAGTAGAACACCTGTGATTATCTCAGAAATATAATTCTAACACATCTATACTAACGCATATCCTGTTCGACTGATACTTGACTTGACTGATACCATCCAGACAGAAGACAACTCAACTACTGTCAAAGTGTCAATTGTCAAATGTCAACTAAAACTAAATGAAAGACTGATGTATTTATAGTTAATTTAGAGTCAATTTCAATCAGTGCAAATTTTTAGGCGGCCGTGTACATTACGTCAAAAAGCTGTGTTTATATGGAAAACAACCAACGGTGTGCCGTGTAACAGCTTAAAAAAAAGAAAAACGTTTAAAACGTATTATATTTATATCTATATTTCTGGGCACAATGTTTCCTTGTCGCAGTATTTTCTTTTTTGGCTCAGATTAGGGTTGCCAACCGTACTATAATATATAGTATTTTACTATATTTCGAGTCTGCGTACTATATACTGTTGAATAAATATATAGTATGCTAAAATACTATATTTCAACAACGAAAAATAAGACACCAAAATCTTTATTAAAAAAAAAATATCGACGCTCCTTTACTACTGATGCGAAAGCATATATCCGTACATAATCCGTTTCGAACCTGTCCGTGATGTCCAGATGTCAGATTAACAAGGTCGAACATATTTAAAAAACAGTAGATAACAAATAAATGTTTTTCCATAAAATACTATATTTTTATAAATGTATTATATTTTGTTATAGTTTATTTTAAAAATACTATATTTCGTCGAAAATATGTTGGCAACCCTAGCTCAGATGGTCCCTCATTACTACTTTCGCAGTCCATTTTGTGATAAAAACTGTTAAATATCACACTCGACACTCAAAGAATAAATAAACGCAAATAATTCAGAGCGATAGCTTCCGTGTTTAAAATTATTGTTCCGCAACTAAATTGTGATAGTTAACTAATCATTTGTCTCACTCGTTTACCAATAGGAAATGTGTGCGTTACGATTGCTCCGCCAAGTTATACAAACAGAAAACAACTTCGCCAGAAAAATTATCGAAATTTGTCAAAATCGAAGGGAACAAATATAAAATTTGTCGAAGTAGAAATAAAGAAGTTATAAGGATTTAAAGTTGGCCGCGCGAACGTAACGTCCACGATTGCGCGGCCATGAAGATCTCAGCAACTGCTTGGGTTAGAAATCTAATTCTTTTTGTAAATTGAAGACTAAATTTGTTAAAAATTGTCGAAAAAAGAATTACAAGCTTTAGATCAATATTTTACGAATTATTCACCTTGGAAGTTATGGCCGCGCAATCGTGCACTTGTTGTTTCTTTATTGTTAATTATTTCTTTAATTTTTAGGCTTCATACAGTAAAACTGTTACAAGAAGAAAGGTCTTAATTTGTCAAAACTATTGAAAGCAATAAATACTAGCAAAGTTTACTAAAACAGACGATATCAGTCCAAAACAAAAAGTACGAAACGTTATTTCGTAGGTTAATATCTCATTATTGATAACTGCTAGGGTTCCGGTGTGAACATCCATTTATTCGACATATTAACCTCATTAGAATGACATATCGTTTTACCCTCAGAACAGTTTTTAACGCGTGTAATTTTAAAAATAATGTGATCTCAAACAATATTCGTGCAGGGTAACCATAATTTCGATTTTATTTGGAAATATTTCTAACTGGAGACCAGCAATCCGCCAAGCAAAGCCAGACAACATGTAGCTCAATCTGCAAAATGTATTATTACTAAATAAAAATGTATGTTTCAATAGTTTGATATGTTTATTGAAATTAAACTACTATATACGGATTTTATCGCGTTGTTTATTTGACACTATTACAAAATTTTGAAAACTGTTACTATACTATTATACTATTTATATTTGTGTTTACACTTTCCCCGACGTTTCGGTTGCTTTTCAGCAGCCATGGTCACGGGGAGACTAAGATGGTAGTTGTCTCAATGTTCCAGTGTAGTTATTTCAAAGTACCCGAACATAATTTAATCATGGGTGTTTCTATTTACGCAGAATGAGCTCAAAGTATCATGAAGTCTAGCTGTGGTTTGGTTCTTCTTGGGTTTGACATTTGAATTACTGGATCCCAAGCTGGTGGTACATTCCAACCATCTTCTCTATTGAAATTAGGATGTTTCTTGATTTCAATAGCCTCGCGAAGCATTCTTAGTAGGAATCGGTGTTCTTTAGCGAGTATCTGTGGTTTGTCAAATCTCAGGTAGTGGTTGGTGGTGTTGCACATGTTCACACACACACAGCAGACTTCAAAGAGCGTTGGTGTTTTACATCAGTGCAACAGGGGACCAACCACTACCTGAGATTTGACAAACCACAGATACTCGGCTTTTCTTGAAAACTGCCACTTGTAGTGAGCTATTGTTCTAAGGATTGGAGGAATAGATTTAATAGCACCTAACAATCTATAAACGGCGATAGCCCAATGGATAAGGCATTGAACTTACGATCGAGAGGTCGCTGGCTCGCATCCCACCCATTTCACAACTGATGTGAACCCACTCCTAATACAAGCATTCTAGCTTAGCTAGAGGGGTTTACAATAAAGGGGTAATCTTTTTTGAAAAAGAAAAAGAAAATATTTGTTTAACTATAATATTTAGATATACCTATTTCATGTAACAACATCATTTGTGTGCCATTTAAATCAAATGTTACTATTTTTATAATGTTTTTAATTCGACTAATTCATTGCATTTTCTGCATCGTATATTTTTTTAATCATGAATAAGAATAGCCTCTTCCAAGGTGGTAATTGATTTTTTTTTATTAAATCTAAAAAAGGTAGTAAAACGTGTTTTCTCTCTGATGGGTCCGAATATTAATACACGTACTATTTGAACAATTAGTAATGGAACTTCCGTCTTGATACTACTAATATATATATATATATATATATATATATATATATATATATATATATATATATCTCTTTTTTTTTTTTTTCATTTTTATGAATTTAGTTCTAGTGTGAATTGTAGTAACAAGACGGTTTTTTACAGTACTATCAGGGATACCAACCCACGATTTTTTAAATTTGCCGTCTTTTTCAAGGGACACGACTCACTTGACAGACTCTATGATTAAGAATGATGTCTGTGATACCTTTGGTGTTATTGACTATAAGCCGTTTTCAAATCTTCATAAATTTTTCGACGTCTATTTCAGTGCCGGATTAACCACGTAGCAAGAGTAGCAATTGCTACGGGCCGCGCACGAAAGGGGGCCCCGCATATTTAAGCCCACTCATCTCGGCCTGAGCGTAATTTTTTGAGTGAAACTTATTACTTAAGATGTGGTATATTGAATTTAATTGATGTCACAAAAACGTGAAACGTTACAACTTTTCCTAATAAGACAATCCATGTCAGACAATCGGTAACCGACTATTTCCTTGGCGTAAATAAAATACCGAATTTCATACGGTAAAGTGTAAACGCACAAGTTCTACAATAAAAAATGTGTGTGTGTACCAGAGTACACAGGTAAGAAGTGAAACTTCTTTACGACATATCATTTTTCTACTATTTGCAACTTCACGAAAATGGGGTAGATAAGGCTTAAGCCTTAAGAAAAACAATTTTTTAAAAATTATTATTTAATTTATATTTTTTATTGTTTTTAGAATTAATAATGTTCACTAGATTTACAGTCATATTTATTAATACTTGCTAATTTTAACAGATTTATATACATTCACTGATACTTACAATCAAAAAGTGAGGTTAACCTCAAATAAATATTAAAATCATGCTCATACGTGTTGAATTTATAAAACGAAATATATAATCACTCTCACTTTTCTTGTCAATTCACTTAAATTTGAATAAGTCTTTTTATTTTATCACTTTCAAATTAATATATTGTTATTCTTATTTCAAACCAAACTTCAAAACTAATATATTGTTGTTATTATTATAATATATTACATTATATTCTTTACGTCACTATACTAAACTTTGATAAAAAAAGCAACATGGCGCATAACCGAAAAACGTGACGATATTTTTTTTTTTACACTGCTACAAAATTTCTCCCATACGTCGATAAAGAAGTTTCACTTCAAAAAGTCGCTCGTATAAATGTGTAGAATTTCAGTCGGCCCAATAATCAGCTATACAAAAAGTCTGATGTATGCAAGCACTCTTACCTCTTAGAATTTGCTACGGGCCCCGCGCTTGCTTAATCCGGCACTGGTCTATTTGTGGCTGTAGCGCGTGGCCTGTGTGTGGTAGCCTAACTGTTTTATTAATGTTAATGATTTATCATTAAAATAATAATTATGCATTCGGCTATTCTTATAATTCTTTACCAGAGTCTAATGTCTTGAGAATTGGAAAATTAAAAACAAATTATATTATGTAATGTGGAATAAATAACGTAGTTTTTTTAGAAATAGTAATTTTCTTAAATTCAGAATATGCATAATTATTTAATTATAGATCCCTTTTGAAAAATCGATACATAGACATAGACATAATAATATATTTATTGCATAAATCTGTGTGTACAATGGTGTTACATAATATTAGAATCAATAGTTACCCATTCAGGTATTGCAAGTTTACAGTAAACAGTAACTCTAGTAAACATCAACATTTTTTATAATTTGACATCACATAAGGTAGACACGTCCAACGTCATGGACCTCGGACCAAGTATCACACAGACCACAGTCATGGACAAATAAAATCTCGAATAAAATGATACCTATCATTGACCTTATGGGTTGTTTTTTTTTTTTTTTTTTTTTTTTTTAATTTTGCTCGTCAAAATGACCACACTCCACCTGATGGTAAGCAGTCGTGTGGTCTAAGAGCAGTGGCCTCCACATCGCCCCCACAGTAGCCGAGGTGATGTTGAGGTCTCTACTTTGACGGCCTGAGAAGATGCTTTTTCACGCCCCGCTTAAAGAACCCAGGATTGAAGGAAGAAGGAAACACGTGCCTTGGCAGAGAATTCCATGCCTTGGTCGTTCGGCAGAGATATGAGGACCCAAACTTTTTGGTACGCGCTCTAATCGACTCTACCGTGTAAGGATGGCATCTGAGCCCAGCACGCGTTGTTCTGGATAGGAAAGGGGAGGGCGGGATAAGGTGGAATAACTCTTCAGAGCACTCCCCGTGGTATATTCTGTAGAAACATGCCAATGAGGCAATGTCTCTACGGAGTTGCAGAGGTTCCAGTGAACTCGTGACCTCTGGATCTCCGATGATACGGACAGCCCGCCGCTGTAACCGGTCGAGAGCGTCCAGCAAGTACTGCGCGGAGCCATCCCAGAGATGAGAACAGTACTCCACGCAAGGGCGCACTTGTGCCTTATACAATAGGCACAGTTGCCCAGGCGTGAAGAACCGCCTCAGCCTGTAATTAATTTCTAAAGTTTAATTCCATAGACAGAGTATATACTATAATAATCTATTTCAATTGATTTCAATACCTAGGAATACAATGTAGCTCGCCATAAAAATTAAATTCAATCTTTAAATGTTGCTCGTATAATAATTTCCATGTCATAATATAACACGTTTAGATATTCGATCAATAATAGCAACTAGATATCGGGTCGGCTCAAAAAATACGTCTCGGTAAATAACAGCGCACTTGAGACGTGAGCTCTTATTTTGTTTAGTTTGCTTAAAACTCAGCCAATGTAAACACGTCTCACAATGCCGCAGTGTGTATTCAAAAGTTGCAAAAATAATTCCCGAAAAAGCAATTTAACGGCCGGAGTATCTTACTATCGGTAATTACATGAAGAATAAGTTATATTTTCAACTTTTAACTAACAAATAATATCCAATTTTGAACAAAATTACCGATGTTAAACCACCACTACAAATGTTTGGCTAAGGCTCGCCAACACACGTTCAAACTTTTATAATAAAATTTGGAGATTTGTGACTATTACTATGCTATATATTATGTGCTATTGTTGTAATTAGATTGAACTTAAAACTGTTTTAAAACTTTTCTCTCCGTTTGTTAGTAAATAAATGTAGCTGTATACGTATTGTCACACGGACAGCATTTGGCTTTGATTTTGTACGTGACCCGATATCTAGTTGCTATTGTTGATGAGTTGGTTTAGAGGATGAAATTCAACTTTCAACATGATTTGTTATTGCTTCTTCTGACTGACTATGCTGCGGCCTATATGGTTAGCCACTGCGTAGCAACAAAGGTTAGTAGTCTACACGGGTAAGCGTTAACTATAATTATGTAACTACACGTATAATTATTTTTCACGCGTACGTGGGACAAATGAAGTAAAAAGAATATGATAATACCATGACAAACAGTCACAGTTCGGGGGCTCCTAGAGTACTCCACCGGACCTGTGTTTGTATATACCCACACACATATAAGTGTGTATAAATCATAAGATGGTGATTTGGCGTGAAGTATTCTTTGGATCTGTTTAGAATTTTCTCGCTCGACAGTTGGGCTTTGTCTTCCACATGGCTTCCAAACGGAATAAAATTGTGCTGTAGATTTTAGAGCCAATGGTCCAAATACTACAAGACAAGTTTCTCCTTGGAACCGCGGCGCAATGACAAAAGGGACCTTCTAATCTGCAGTGAATGTAAACACTTGTTAAAATATTTGCGATTCTATAAGAATGATGGATGATCATGTTTAGTGTTATATATACCTACAGTGTTATTAGGCGATTAACACACGGCACCGCGCACCGCCATGGTAGGCAGTCAAGCGGATCTTATGTCGCATTGGCCTCTACTAAATCCGTTGATGCCTAACACACGTACACCGCCCGACCGCGCGGTCGAGCGGTGCTCACACCGCCATCCGCGCTGCCGTCCGCGCGGATGCGGAGGGGCGGCGCCTCACACACGGGACGCCGCATAACCGGATCATCGTTGGTGCAGGTGTGATGCAATTTAAAAATGATCAAACTGGTCATAACCGCGTTAAATCTATCCGCGCGGACAGGCGTGTAAACCGTCTTACCGCACGGTGTACCGCTACGAAATCCGCTTTACTGCCACCGCCCTCTGCGGCGCCGGCGTGTATTTTTGTTTCCGTTTATATTAATTTTAGAGTATTCGTTGGTTTTAATGTACATTTAATTTATCATTTTAATTAATAGACTGATGTTATAATAAAGTGAAATAAAAAAATCATTTTCTAGTATTAGCCCTCTACTACTTTGTGAATAGTGGCATGATATAAGCACTCTATTATTATACAAAACCAAATCAAAAATATATGTGCCTTTATAATAATATTACTATGCTACCACACCTAGAGATTTATATAAATATATTTAATTACAAGCAATGTGTATGTCTCATATTTTTTATATATCTGCTCATAACTAGTTACAATCATAACTTCATAAATCCTAACGCAAGTCATAGTTACAAACGGATCAAAAAACCCAAACAAATTTTGTTGCCAGGTTTCAAATAAAGAACTAAATGTCAAATGCCTTTTAATTATCTGTTCCTTTTCCTGTCTGTCAATTAGTGCCATTCGTTCCTAAATTTCATTCTTTTTATCTGTGTTGCCGCCATTTTGGACGTGTTCCGTCTTGCTGTGCAGCGAAGAATTTATTTGCACCATGGGTCACGCAAATATCTGGTATTCCCACCCTCGCAGATACGGTCAAGGCTCACGCTCTTGGTAAAGTTTAGTTTGAGATGTAATCTGACGTAAAGTTTCAACACCTCTATTTGGTTAGAACACGTGTTTGATGTGGGTTCCTTTCCATGTTTCAGCCGCGCCTGCTCCAACAGACATGGACTTATTCGCAAATATGGTCTAAACATTTGCAGACAGTGCTTCAGAGAGTACGCTCACGACATCGGTTTCAAGAAGGTATGTACAGTGTTATGATAATCACATTAGGCAAATTCGAGACTCCTTTTTAGATAATTTGGTTCTAAAAGTTGTGAATGTCACTATTATAAATTATTTTTGGTGGTTTTCTGTTCATGATTTTGGCTCTGTATTTGATTTGGCATTCCATAAAACTGTTTACTTCAACATGCTACATAATAAATTCTTGTCTGGACCATCAAGAAACCAAGTTATAATAATATTTGTTTTATCACCTGTCATTATGATTTGTTATTTCTAATGTCTCTTCATTATTTGTTATTATGTGTATTGCACCAACAGTCGGTCAGTGCCAGCATGTCCTTGAAAATAATGTTACTTTTAGCTATGTTTTAAGTCCCACGTCATAACTATGGGTCTGTTGGTCTATGTTCAGGCACATTTCCAGGTTGCTTCTGAGTATTTCCTTTTGAAATATCAACCCTTATATTTACCCATTACTAGAACTGACCATAAGCTAAACGATGAATGTGAAATGGCACAAACAAATCATTAGTATATCTTGGTTAAAAGTATATTAGATCATATTTTTCAATACTTGCCTTCTTTCCAATGTTAGCAAAATATTCCTACCATATGCATACCACTAAGCATATTAATTAATTCAATTTGTTAATGTTATTTCTCTTTTGTTTCAGCTGGATTAAAATGTTTAGTCAATAAACTTTAAATTAAGCTACCAAATTTAGTGTTTTAATTATTCATAGTCCTTGTGAAATTACAACCTGGTAATTACCGAGTTATCGAAAACAGAACAATAGATGATTTTGCAAATAAGTAGAGGTTGTGTAGAAGTTGGTAGTGGAGATTATCAGTGATGGTGATGACAATGAATTACGAGTTGATTCATAATTTGTTAAATAGAATTGTGATATATATGGGTATATCCAGATGCAACAAGAGGAGATAAAGTAGAATAATCATGTTTTATATTCACCAATACTGTGGGTAACACATTTTAACTTAACGGACCAGCCATAAATTTGAAGATCCAGAGAACACATTTACTTTTTCTTAGTTCATTGATAAAAATAACATTCAACTGTCATGCAAACTACTATATAAATATAAGACTAGCCTATTGCATTGCAGTGGCACAATAGGTTTTCAATTATGTCTGGCAGTTCAAGATTTGACAGGTGACACTTATAGCTAGGAGCATGCATTTATTGATATGGTCACAAAATAGCCTACATGTGATGCAGGCACAGCAAATGTGTTAATGCATATTAAAAAGTTTAGTTTGCATCTGAATAAGTTTTCCTATAAACTGTTGATGGTTGCTATAGCAGCAGTATTACATGGGTATAACTGACTGTATGCCATGTGTCACTAAACAACACTGATACAGAGTAGCAGATTTCAGCTTGAGATGCCCTGGAACATAACATGGGAATACAACAGTTCTCTGGGTGGAGGAGGAAGTTTTGATTCCAGTTGATCAGCACCAAGTTTATAGAACATGTTCTTAGAGCCTTATCTCTTTAAAATGAAGTAAAAGTTTATTAAATGCAAAAATGATTAGTTATTTGGGTCTCATATTTATTTTGGGGTGAGTGGTTCTAACAAATGCATAACAGAAATATGTAAAAACAAGGTGTCCTATTTCTGCAGAAGATAATATAGACTGATATTGTATTAAAATTTACCTGTTGCTAAGACAAGGAAGGTAAGAAAATGGATCCTGCAGAACTGGCAAGTAACTCCAGGCCCTTTGATTAACACAATCGCTGCTTCCTATATATGTATTTGTTGCCTTGTGCACTCCACACAGTATTTTGATCATAGATTAATATGTATTAATTTTGATGCCATGCCTCTAACACATAGGTATACGTGTAGGAAAATAACTATTCGCCTGTCTTTTACACGCAAACGTGTTTTCAATATCCATAGTCAGTGCCTTTGGCACACATGTGTATTTATTTAGTACAATATTAATTATATTAAATTTACCCATCAGATGTGCAAAGAATCGCATCTATTACACCACACTTTGTATAACAAGACACTGCGCGGCTATAACTTTTTAAGCTATAACTCAGTTGTATATAAAGTACTCTGTGGTAGTGTTGTTGCGATAGTGATAGTCGATCGATAGTATCGGGATACTATCGTGATCTTGAAAATCAGTCATACTATCGATAGTCCTATCGAAACTATCGACCCTTAACGATACTATCGATAGTATCGATTGATAAAAATAAGTAATACTATTGCTAAAGATCAATAGTATCGATACTATCGATAGTATCAGTACAAACACCATCGAAACTATCGATAGAATGCGTTTCGATACTATCGATAGTCTTGCCCTATCGATAGTCGAACATTTTACGATAGTATTGCTTGCTCATAAGGTGTAATATAGCGGGCGTTTACATAGTTCATCTATCACCTTATTCTTTATACTTTATATTCGCAGTTCATTCATATATTTGTGTCCCTATGTTACCGACCAGGTGTCGTTTTATAACCAGTCGATAGTTACTAAAACAAAACTATCGATACTATAGAAACGCGTCGCTAGATCATAGATAGTATCGATATTATCGACTTTTTGACGCGATACTATCGATAATATCGTATCTCGATAGAATCGATAGTATCAACAAATTTCAATACTATCGCCTAATTTTCACTATCGATAGTATTGCAGCATTTCGATATTTTCGATAGGACTATTCGCGCTATCGACTATTTTTCAAGGTCAACTATCGATAGCGAAACTATCGCTATTGCAACAACACTGCTCTGTGGCTATAACCAATCAAACCTTTATGTGGGATTTCGCAAGTCATAGAGATTACCGGTACTTTTTTTTATAATAAGTAATTACCACATCAAAAAACTAAATATTTTAAACACTAAGCTAAATATTACTAATAAGTGTATTTGCACTTATTAAAAACGTACGAGATAGGTACTTGTGTAACAACTTATTTCAGGTGAAGCGTTTAAGACAAAGAAGACAATTTGACAATTATAACAATACTATTTATTATGAATAAATATTTCCTATTTAACACTTATTATATGTATTATTCTAGTATAATAATAATCACGTGATGATAATATTAAATATTATAATACTATAATATCGTTTAATATATCACACTGGTACATCTCTAATAGAATGGTTCCCTCTATGTCGAGTCCCTTTACGTCGAGCCGAGAACCTTGTCTCGCTTCTATTACCTTTATGTCGAGTCTACTTTTTCTATACCGTTTCTACTCCCTTAACGTCGATTGTCTTTACCCCGCTTCTATTACCTTTACGTCGAGTTTAATAATATCATATTTTGAAATACAGTCAGGTTCACATGTTTTATCGTATTCGAATCTATATCTATATATTAATACGTGAAGCAAACTTTGTATCCCTTTTTACGAAAATTGCACGGACCGAGGAGTATGAAATTTGGCACAGTTAAAGTTTATATGGCGAAGGAGGGGCGAATCCTAACATTATTATAAAATATGCATTAGAAATACATTAAATTAATGAAAAAACACTACACGCACACAACCATGCATTTGACACACGCAGTCGAATCGTGTTCGTAGTATTTCGACATTGTATGTCTGACATCGTACAATTCTTTGTAACTATGATTACCTTACCTATAGATACCTTATTTATATGTAATAGAGAAAAACAGAAAACAAAGTAGCAATCTTAGGAATTTTGGTCAAATTTTGACCACTAGGCGACTGCTAGTACTTATAATTACTTGTCCCGACTGACTGATTCACAATGCAGAGCCTAAACCGCTTGGGCTACAAACTTGAAACTTTGGCAGTTGATGCCTCTTATGTTGTAGGCATCCACTAAGAAAGGATTTTTCGAAATGTCATCCATAAGAGGGTAAAATATAAGATAAACGGTTGTATGGAAGTCCGTCATTTTCAAAGAAGCACCAAATTTCACATACCTACATGCTTCTGGTTATAAATAAATGCATACATGAATCGACGTTTTTCAAAATTTTACCTCTAAAAGAGTGATTTAAGAGTTGAAAATATTATTAAGTCCACGCGGGCGAAGCCGCTGGCAACAGCTAGTTACTATAATATATTATATTTTAAAATTTAAATGAAAGTATATTTACTATATTACAAAATTTTTAAAACTGTTACACTACTATTACTATTAAACTACTAATTTTTAAGCTAATTAAATTATTGAAACTATTAATACTATTTAATAATAATAGTGTAACAGCTTTCAACATTTTGTAATAAAGTGTCAAATAAACAACGCGATAAAATCCGTATATAGTAGTTTAATTTCAATGAATAACATTCGCGTAAACAGAAGACAATATTATTATTTCAAGCTACCTGTTTCCGTTATCAATATCGAGCAAAAACGAGCAAAAAAATCACGTTTGTTGTATGGGAGCTCCCTTAAATATTTATTTTATTCTGTTTTTTAGTATTTGTTGTTATAGCAGCAACAGAAATACATCATCTGTGAAAATTTCAACTGTCTAACTATCACGGTTCATGAGATACAGCCTGGTGACAGACGGACAGCGGAGTCTTAGTAATAGGGTCCCGTTTTACCCTTTGGGTACGGAACGCTAAAAAGGAAAACAGACCGGAATAGTAAATGTTCCCGGTGGAAAAGAATATATTTCTATGTGTGCAGCCACAGTACATCTTCCCAAAAATTTCATCACGGAAGCATGGGTGTCATTAGAAAGTGCAAATTATTATTCAAAGTCGAAATTATTATTCAAAGAAATGTGTAACGTCGCAGTGGATAAACAAAAATATTGATTTATTTTGTTGTTACATTGAACGTCACAGGACAACGAACCCAGTAGAGGGGTAGCATAATAGGCTAAATAAAAAGCTTAGTAAAAGATCTCCGCTATATACTCTCATCAGCACACTTAGAGATGAGGCTAAAGAAGCTAGATTTAAGAGAGAGCAGGCAAACATTTATAACGATAATAATCAGAAGCAAATAAATAAAAAATCCTTGGCTATTGTTATGCGTGTTAATAAAATAGGTGAAGATTTTACAAGTAACAAACTTGATTTAATGATGTTTCTTAAACGACTGTCATGTGTAAGATTTCATAATTGACTATTTAGAAAATAGTCTAGATTATTTAAAATACTTTTTACCTAGGCTGAAACAACGAATGCAAATTATAAATTAAAATATAGGTATATAACAGAAATTTTGATTTAGAAAGTTACTTTTTTTTAAGAATAATCTACTGTGAAACTATAATATGCTGATTTACATTAACACTAATAGCGATAATTAGACTGATTATATAGATAAAGAAAGTTACTTTTTTAGAAACAATATTTACTGTAAAACTATATACCTACTTATTTACATTTATATTTATAGTGATGATTAGACTGATTTATATAGATTAAAAAAGTTACTTTTCAGAAGAATAATTTACTGTAAAACTATAATAATATGCTGATTTACATTTGCACTAATAGTGATGATTAAAATAAATAAAACTATATACTGATTTACATATTTTACACTAATAGTGATGATTAGACTGTGATTTATATAGATTAAGAATGTTAATTTTGTTAGGAGAATTATTTACTACTAGCTGACCCGCGCAACTTCGTCTGCTTCACATAAGAGAATTTTCCTAGTTTTTGCAATATTTTTCATTTATGCTCCGCTCCTATTGGTCATAGCGTGATTTTATATAGCCTATAGCCTTCCTCTATAAATGGGCTATCCAACACTGAAATATTTTTCAAATTTTTACCTGTAGTTCCTTAGATTACCGCGTTCAACCAAACAAACAAAATGTGAGTGAAGTCGACGCGTGAGCGCCCCCGCCTTTTTATAAATGCAGCGGATGGCCGTTTCGCGCGTTAAACAACAATCAACCGTATAGCCGTACCCATACTGGCGCGGCGAGATTTGGAAGTTTTATTTTATCTATATCTTGTGTGTTTATAAACCGATTCCTATATTTTTTTTTATAATATAAATATTAAAGTGTACTTTTTGAATATGGGAGTTTGATAAAGATATATCTATGTGAAATACAATATATTTATGTATTTTAATACACTTTGAAGAAATGCCTAACGATTAAACACGTTATTGTGGCTAATTTATAAAATATAGATATATACTATTAAGGACTTTTTTGTAGATCTTTTGAAGACCATCATCTTTGTAATACATACTTTTGGTGTATGATCAACGTATGCGAGGATAAGAGCTTGAAAGCGCATTTTCGTCCGACTTGCTTCAAATTTATCGTCACTGCTCAGCTCCTATGTGTCTTAGCGTTATGTTATATAGCCTATAACCTGCCCAGGAGTATGGACTACAATCGTACCAAGTTTGGTTAAAATCCCTTCAGTAGTTTTTGACCCATGCGTGCACATACAGACAGACAGACAGACAGACAAAAAATTTACTGATTGCATTTTTGTCATCAGTATCGATCACCATTCATCCTCCAATATTAATTTTGAATATATATTCAATGTACAGAATTGACCTCTCTACAGTTTTATTATAAGTATAGATAATACTATATGCTGATCTACGTTTACACTAATAGCGACAATTATAAAGATTAAGAAAGATACTTATTTGGGAAGAACTAATACAACTAATAATATAACAATATTTTAATACTATACGATACAACTCGACGTAACGGTTATAGAAAGCGTAAAATAGCAATATTTTGCAAGATCAATAGACTCTCGGACTCGACGTAAAGGGAACCAATCCTCTAATACAATAGCGGCAATGTTTGTAAGCGCAGTGCTGGCCTGCTACTATTATTGTGTAGGTATAAAAGAAGGAATTCGATGCTTGGCGTAGAGAACACAGATTTTCGTTATTGACGTGGCGGTCAAAAGGTTAACATTATATAGTTATACCCAATTTAATGATGGCAGCGTTAACTAACAATGTTAATTTTAATTTATTTAGATAAGTATATCTTGTAATTTCAACCATTTTCCACGAGTTCAAAGATCTTCCTGGTCATCGTATGGCGTATGGGTCAGCCATGTCATTGCTCCATAAGCTCCATTCATAATTTTTGAGGGAAAGGGATAACCCGATCCAGCCATGATGCAACCGCAACTTGTACGTCAAACTGGTCCGGCTCTTGATAACGATATTTGTATCAATCGAATGTATTATTTTGCGCAAACGCAATTGTTTTCATTTATAAAATGTAAGTAACGCTTTTATAAAGTTTAATGTATGTAGGTCATCGATCAAATATACCATAGATGCATGATCGTCGCTCGAAAAACGGCCCAACAAAACTGTGCATAAATCAGTCGTATGCACAGTTTCGCTCGCAGCCACTTGACAACCGCGCTAGCAGTCACACGTTTCACGATGCCAAAGTGTGTAGTGAAAAATGTAAAAACTATACTCTAAAAGTGCAAAAAAAGGATGGAATGTCGTACTTTCGGTAAGTATAGTTTTGTTATGAAATATTTATTATATTTTGTTGAATATGGCGCTTTAAATAATATATTTGAAGATATTTTCGTTTAAATTTAAATGCATGTATTACGCACCTGTCCTCTTGCGTGCGCTGCCCGCAAAGAGTAAAGTAATACATAGGGAAAAGAGAGCCCTCTTATGGTAAATTTCAGCCAACCCTATTTGAAACAGCGACATCTGAACTTTTGGCCCCGAACTAATCCTTCTATACATAGCTATAGCTATTCCGTATTCTGTGCCTGTAGCTACCGTATTCTGTGCCTATAGCTATTTATATTATGTATTTTATAATCAAGAATTCGTAGGTATTTAAATTGTTTTGTATCAATCGTATTTTTGTAACATAAAAAATATGCAAATAAAAATTGCAAATAGAACAAGTAGAATGTTACAAAAATAGATCCAAACAAAACAATTTAAATACAATAAGTATAGGGTGGTTTCCTCTGTCTAAGTATAGGGTGCATGTCGTAGTATAAGAATAAAACAACCACAAATAACATTTTATTATGTTTATGTTTATTTATAACTGTGCAGCGGACTCTAGGTTCACAGTGAAATGCGCAGCGTCTCGGCATTTTTGTAGTTGGAAAAACCGCACAATTACTAAAAGCGTCACTATCGCACACTGATAACAACAGTTTTCGATGGGAAGATTAATTGACACAAGATGGAGGAACACAGAGCTCGACTAAACGCACTTACATTATAGGACGAAAAACTACAAACGTGCGCACGGGCAAGATGCAGGCGCCATATTGTGACTGACTTACAAATCCAATGTTTGAATCATAGTCTTTAACCGACATATTTACTAATTTGTATTTTATGATATTTTTATGATAAAACAATTAAAATAAGAATAAAATATGATTCTAGATAAATTAAAAATATAAAAGTATAGATAGGTAAGAACTGACACTAAATAATAAATTAAAAATTTGTTTAAGCGCCATCTTCTGCGATTGATTTACAGCACAAGTACGGGGCCAAAAACACAGATGTCAGTCCTATCTTTGGATATAGGCAAGATATTGGGCAGTGTCCCCCCCCTGGCTGCCCTTAAGCGAGAGCGAATCGACACCACCACTACTTTGGAACAAAGTCCATATGAAATGTCATGGAGTCGTTATAAGTTGTTTTGAATTATTATTATAATATTTGGAGTCGTTATAAGTTGCTTTGAATTATTATTATAATATTTAATTTTGTATTAATTTATTTTAACTTTCCATAAAATTAAATTCGAAGGGAGAAATGGAGACGTATTATAGCTCGAGATGACGAATTTTACCAACCAAATACTTCTAGCGTAATTTGTTCAGAGCGTTTTAATTTATTATATATATATATATAAATTAAAAAATAACAGACGCATTTTAACCTTTAAATAATGATTGACTTATTCAAGAAATGCATTAACAAATAAAGTAAAAAATAATTGATATCACCCAACAGCGATCACACAACACATCCGTACCGTCCGCCGCTCGATGTCAAAGTGAGTCATTGCGCGCCGAGCGCGCTTTTATAGCACGCTCGATCGGATGATTCGTGACGTTACTTGTTTACGTCGCATTCCGCAACTAACAATATATATATATATATATATATATATATATATGTATATTGTTAGTTGTGGAATGCGACATAAACAAGTAATGTCACGAATCATCCGATCGAGCGTGCTATAAAAGCGCGCTCGGCGCGCAATGACTCACTTTGACATCGAGCGGCGGACGGTACGGATGTGTTGTGTGATCGCTGTTGGGTGATATCAATTATTTTTTACTTTATTTGTTAATGCATTTCTTGAATAAGTCAATGATTATTTAAAGGTTAACATGCGTTTGTTATTTTTTTTAAGCTGTTTCACATCCGATTCCTAACATCAGAAGTGGGATAAAGATTCCTTTGCTCACAAGTAATAGAACTAGGTTCTGGCGTTTACAAATAAAATGAACACAGCACATCGTTCTCAATAAGGTAAGGTCTAACTACGTGAGGCTGTCACGTAATATTTGAGGACGGCCGAACGGTTACGCGTGAATCGAGTAGAGCAACAAGTCATCCAGCAGCTTCCGCACTACCGCTATGAGTTGGAGCTCTTGGCGGGGTCCTATGGCAAGAGGATCCAAGCAGCTGCTGTAGCGCGCGTGGTGCGCGAGCGCGCGGCGGCGCTAGCATCTTTTGTCAAGTGGCTCATATCCGGTGACGTCATGGTGCATGTCGTGCAACCGGAGCGGACATGCGAATCAGAGATGCCTCTGTCCAGGACACGCGAATCAGGGATGCCTCTGTCCGTGTGATAAAGTAGACAAGCGAATCAGAGATGCTTCTGTCTACTAGTTTAAAGTGTAGATGTGCGAATCAGAGATGCCTCCATCTACCTTAGGCAGCGGGGACGCCTTCTGCCTAATCTGTTCACAGCGTGCTGTTCAAGGACCGCAAACTGAACTACGCGCGCAGCGTGGCGCACCCGTTCGTGGGCGACTACGTGCGCCTGCGCGCGTCGGCCGCGTGGCGCCGCGGGCTCGGCGCCGCCGGCGACCGCTACGTCGTGTTTGCCGACGTCGTGGGCAAGGTGGCGCGCTCGACGGGGCGCGTGGCGCGCTGCCTGTGCGTGGTGTCGACGGGCGCGCTGCTGCTGCTGGAGGCGCGCTCGCTGCGCCTCAAGCGGCGCGTGCCGGCGCACGCCGTGTGGCGCCTGTCGCTGTCGCCGCACGCCGACGACCTGCTCGTGGTGCACGTGCGCGCCTGCGCCGTGGACGCCGACGAGCTGTCGCAGTGCTCCTCGCGCGACGCCGCCGACGCGCCCGGCTGTCTCTTCGGGGTGAGCACACCGCACGCGCACTTCGACACAACGCACAGTTAAAGAAGAGTGGACGCCGGTTACGTGTGCCTTCTTCACTGGTGGTGAGTGGTTTAGCCACATGCGCTTGCCGATGGCAGCTACCTATGGCGTGTGCTTTGTTGTTTAGAAGCCATGTGCGCTTGCCCTATGGCGTGTGCTTTATTGTCTAGAAGCCACGTGCGCTTGCCCGATGGCAGCTACCTATGGCGTGAGCAGTATTTCTTAAGGGAGGTTACGTACCTCGCAACCACATGCGCTTGCCCCACTGCAGCTTCCTATAGTGTGTGTTGGCAAACTATACTAGCTGGCATAGCGTTGCTATGGGGGACATCTCATTAGTTATGATTTCTGAATATGTTTTGTGAAACTATTGGATAGCAATGTTCATGCACCGGTCATGGCTGTTTGAGTGCACGCTTACGGTTGTGACGCGGGGCTGTTTATTGTTATCACAAATGAGGTATACGAACTTGGAGCCTAGGCCTACTAGATTGAAGTGAAAATGAGGAACCAAATTCTACACTGAGACTGCCAGTCAGGTTAGGCAGGTTCATCTTCCAGATCTGACGAGGACGTCAGAGTGTCAGGAGAGGCCGTGTTAGTTGCGGAATGCGACGTAAACAAGTAACGTCACGAATCATCCGATCGAGCGTGCTATAAAGGCGCGCTCGGCGCGCAATGACTGACTTTGACATCGAGCGGCGGACGGAACGGACGTGCTGTGTGATCGCTGTTGGGTGATATCAATTATTTCTTACTTTATTTGCTAATGCATTTCTTGAATAAGTCAATCATTATTTAAAGGTTAACATGCGTTTGTTATTTTTTTTAAGCTGTTTCACATCCGATTCCTAACAATATATATATATAGGTATATATATATATATATATATATATATATATATATAAACCCTTTCTTAGTTACATATCTACTTATATATTAATTTCATATAGTCCATCGTATGGCCGTTCTAAAGGTCTAAGGACTTTGTCATTTCTGACAAAAACGTTCCTACGTACACATTAACATATAGTGCCCTTCTACACATCTTCAGATAGTTCTTTTGAGGTGTGTATTCTAGGTTTCGTGGTCTGACCAGGACAGACTCAAAAGCAAAGAATCTAATTTAATTTAATATAGTTTCAGTTTGTGCTTGTCCCAAATGTATAATAAAGGTCGAACATACTATACCCGCCCGACATACTGGCGAGGTAACCACATAAACGACTGCGCCGTCCGTCGTCATCATCAATCGATATTTTGAAAACTCCGATATTCCATTCGTCTGTAAAGTTCTACAGTCTTACAGTTAAAAAAATGCCGCCGTGCTGATTTTATCTTATTTTGCGAATAAAACAGGGATGCATAGAGCATGACACTTGCTTCAAAAACTTGCCTTGTGCAAATGGGCCTTAAAATTGGCAGTATGACTAAGAATTACCTGTTTCTCATTTACTTTTTCTATTTATCTTACTACTGCCAAAAAGAGTTGACCTATTTAGTTACATAATTGTTTATTAGTTATTTGTGCCCATTCTATTGTTAGGTACCTACAAATGAATTTCAAACAGCGAAATTGCTTTTTCTATTTAAGACTATTGTATAAGTAATAATATTATTTGACCTAGGTTTAATAGCTTCCTTCTGTCGCATTTTAGACCACGCGTCAAGCTGACCGGATCGTTATAGCTCAAAATGTTTAAAATCATTTATATCTATTACAATTACTCTCTTTATGAAAGTAATGAATGAGGTTTCTACTCAGAATAATGACCTATAGACTCACTCTGAGAAAACACTCATAATGTTTATAGGTAACCTAACATGTAAAGTTAAAATTAGTTAGAAATATTACTATCTACTTAGGTGGGTATCACAACAATAAAACAATAGTTAAAAACAATATTTATTATACAAAACTGTACAAAAGTATAAAAAACTAGTCAAATTCACAAACTAATTAGGAATAGATTTACATTAATTTAATAATTACAATTTACTTGCTTGTCTACTTGTCGTACGTTAACTAGTGAGGAACCTAAAAGTCCTGAAACAAATATTTAAGTTAATATTGCTAATGAATAAATAGTATAAAACGATGTCGCAATGGGTATAAATGATTTTACCGACATTCCCATATTATATTTCTATACATAGGGATAACAGATCATAATTATTAAGATTATAAAAATGATAGGTATAGACCAACGGCCTACGCCATTTAAATATTTTATTATCTGATTATCAGGCTAAGTATATAATAATTAAATATCTATTTTACATAGCTACTGGTTATAAATAACAATCGATCAATTGTATACAATGTGTTGGTCTTCATTATTATTACATAGGTAAATACAGCAACATGGATATTTAATCATACAAAATAACTTATCTATTTTTATTTTTACACATATTTGCAATAATTGTTTTTAGATGGTAGTAAGAAAATCCTTGCATATGCGCAGTACGATAGCTATATTTCGTGCTATTGTACCTCGGTGCCTTTGTGATTTCGTCGACTAGCATCAAAAAATCCTTGTATTGTAAGTTCATTTTGTTTTAAGTGGCCAACGCATTTGTCGACATTTATCTATATATTAATTACGGGAAGCAAAAACTTTGTAACAGATTTCTAAAAAAATTTAAAATGCTGCCCAAAGTAACTATTCCACGCGGACGAAGTCGCGGGCAAAAGCTAGTATATTAATAAGTGAAGCAAAAACTAGTATATTAATAAGTGAAGCAAAAACTTTGTACCCCTTTTTACGAAAATTGCGCGGGCGGAGGAGTATGAAATTTGGCACAGTTAAAGTTTATATGGAGAAGGAGGGACTAATTTATATAAAATATGGATTAGAAAATACATTCAATTAATGAAAAAACAGTACACGCACAACCATGCACTTGACACACGCAGTCGAATGGCGTTCGCAGTATTTCGGCATTGTTCGTCTGACGTCGTCGTACAATTCTTACAAGTTTTTTTTATCTATATATAATTTAATACGTGAAGCGAAAACTTTGGATTCCTTTTTACGAAAATTGGGCGGACGGAGGAGTATGAAATTTCGCACACTTATAGTTTATACAGAGAATAAGTGACGAATGCTAATATTTTTTTTAAATTTGCTTTGGAAATACATTAATTAGATTAATGAAAAAACACTACACGCACACAACCATGCATTTGACACACGCAGTCGAAGCGCGTAACTATGGTTACATATATCAATATATAATGACATAATATGTCAGCAATATCTTACAGGCAAACTTTGGTCGAATTTCGAGCACTAGGCGACCGCTAGTTATAATAAATAGTACCTTATTTATAGGTAATAAAGAAAAAAGAAAACAAACTAGCAAGCTTAGGAATTTTGGTCGAATTTTGACCACTAGGCGATTGCTAGTTATTTATTAATACACATACAGTCTATGTAGGTAATGTCAGGTATGTATGTATGACATAATACATGATACAAGGCAATAACACGGTACGGTCTGGGAATTGAATCCGAGTCTGCAGTCGCATTTACTACCGATGCGCCACAGAAGCACGTTTATTATTATAAAAAATAAAATATGATTTATTAGGATACTCAGTGTTTTTTCATTGATTCGTTAGGAACAAGCAGTACCTATAGTCATCTCTGTAAATATGGCGAAAATGCAGATCAACACTTTGTATAATACCTGCATAAATTTTATATTATATCATCATGTGACATAGTTTTAAACATACATTTATGTTGTTAGATTCTTACATATTACCTGCTTACCTATTTATAATAGTAGCAGAGATATCCGCTGAGGTTATATATTTTACCTACCTAATTATTTACCGACGCCAGCCAGTAACGAAAACAAACTGCGCTGCGGAGGTCGACAGTGCTTCTTGCCTCCCTCAGCACAACACAGGTTGGGGAAGCAGTCTACACTAGAGCTGCACTTCTGAGGAAATGCGTCGAACTCCGGAGGAGGCGTACATTGTAGGTACTGTTCTATCATCCTTACGGCTGCAATCAGAAACAATATTTATGAAGAACACTGCTCAGAAAACATGTTTATGTTGTTGTTCAAAGACCACTACGACATCGACACTACGAATAATTCTTGTATTGCGGTCTTGGCAGACGGCAAACATTCAAGCAACGAACAACAAGAGCACCCAGACTCAGTACAATCAATTGTTAATCACACAAAATGATTGTCCCGTGAGGAATTCGGATCTATGACACTAGGTGTAACAAAGACTAACTTGAATAGCTACCTACCAGTATCTGTGGATCATGCAAATGTTTGTGTGCAGAACGTGGGCTATTATTTTTTGGCAACTCCCGCACTAGAAATAATTCCTGTATCGCGGGGGACTTTACAAACATTCAAACAACGGACGCAAAAAGAACGTCCAGACTCGGAACAACCATTTGGATCACACAAAGTTTTGTCTCTTGTGGGATTTGAACCCACAACACTCGGCGCAGCGGCAGTGGCGAGGCGACCACTTAAACCACTACGCCATCCATGCAGTCCGTCTTTATGTACATAATATGTACCTAATCTTTGTATATATATGTAATTTTGTATGTACAGAATGCATGCTAATCGCTGGTTAATGAAGACTGTTTTCTCTGTATTCAGTAGGTATACCTGTTATCTTGTGTCTTCAATTCAAAAGAAAATTCCCGCTTGAGGTTAATAGTGCCTGTCTCGGGAAGCTTTACGAAAATTGAAATAAAGAATGCCTAGAGTCGTAATAAATAGACCAATAGGTAGTGACGTACGCGCTTCGATCCTACTGGCGACGGGCACGAGATCGAGGCGCGCGCGCGCCGTGCGGCAGTACGAGCGGGTGCCGTCGGGGCAGCAGATCCGCGGCCAGCAGTCCGCGTCACTCTTGCAAGTTTGAACCTCGAACAAGAGCTCGCCGAGTGGTGTAGTCGGGCACTCCCGAGGGATCACACCCAGTAAAGCTGAAATATTTGAATAGAGAACTTACAATTCGTTATAGCTTTTTATTCGTACAGTTTTCTTGTTAGAAAACTGTACTAATATTGCTTAGTGATATACCTATTACGTAATAATAATAGTGTCAAATCTAATAATAATATCAGCCATGTTTATGAATTGCCTCACTATTAGGTATGGGATTTTGTCCAGTATGGGATTTTATGGTGGTCTACGGATTAGGCGATATTGCCGTCATAAGGAAAAAGACGTAGGTATATACAATGTTTTTCAAAATTTATTTTTTTATGTATTTGGAATCATCTGCCAGTAGAATATTCATAGAAAATAGTTTTTTTTCGGCAGATACGTATTTTTCCCTCGGCAGCATAAACCACAGGTTGGTTTGCTTCACACATCTTCGAGGACATTATGTAGACGTTTTATACGTGCAGGTTTTCTCATTATGTCTTCCGTCACAGTTAAAGGGAGCGATAATTACTTAATTTTATTATTTGTTACCCAAATGTGCCTTGTGATCGAACTCAAGACCTTTGCGTGGTACTACTTATTATCTGACTAGGCTATCGCTGTAACAAAATTATATTGTAATAATTAATACTGCCTATTATATCATCAGTTCATCACAGAAAAATATTAACATGATGTAACACTATAGGTACTTATTACAATGTTACCTATTGGCCATAAGATACAAATTAGTACCTAAGTATCTACGTAGTAAACTGTTACAAGATAAATAATTAACATGGGTTTTTATACATCAATGATTAACATGCAAGATTTACCATTACCTTATCTTAATATGGGAGGTAACAAACACAAAAATATTTGTATTTTGTGAATCATGAGATCATAACTTTCAAACTAACGCGTAATGTGTTCCCTCTAATTATGTGTAGGGTAATATTTTTGTAGTTATTACATTTGATTAATATCGACCGGTAATACATAGGTAGGTAATTAGGTACATGTGATATTTAATTTTCCTTTGGCCTTCACAGCGCCATATTAAGTTCGATTACAACACAGCGAAGTAGGCGCAAGTGGCGAAAGGTGAAAGACACATTTTGCCTTTTTATTCTCGGAGCTCAACATGGAAACCAGTATGAAATGACGTAATTTTTTACATCGTTATCGGTACTTTACTAAGTTACTTGTATAAGTGCATATAAAATTCTTACGTTGGTGGGGTTTCGGCGGCGACGTTGGCCGCGGCGCCGGAACACCTTTCACACATCGACCTTCACAGCACACCTGGTCGGGCCCGCTGGTGGCGCGGCATTGCGAGTTCTTTTGACACAGGATCGGGAACAGGATGACCGGAGCTTGTCCCGGCTTCGGACACACGAACTTCTGATTTTTGCCTGCGCTCGAGTAGTCCACGTTATACTCGTAAAAAGTACCAGAGTTGTGTGTTCGTGAATAGTTTATGTCAGCTGTTACGGAATTGCCTAGGAACAAGATGACCCTAGTTCCTTATCAAAATGTTGCCAAATGTAAGCTTCTACTGATATTACTTACAGGCGGGTATAGGTATATATGTATACTTAACTCACGTAACGTTTTTATACTACACTAACTACTGAGGCGTGTAAATCTGTTATCTAATAGACAGGAAGGCTCTAAGAGATTATGCTTAGACATTAGGTACTTATTATGTGCAATTGCAAAACGGAATATCTTAAACGATTATTTTCGCATATAAGGCACGTAGGCATCTATGTAAGCGGAATATGTTTTCCAGATGACCCAGAGACGTCATTGGTTTATTAATTAATAATAATAAGGCATGTGCAATTACATATTAGCTTAACTCATAATTAGTACCTACCTTTGTTTCAAGTGATAGCATAAAAACGCAATATTATTGTGTAGATAATATGGAACATAGAACTTTGAAATACATACTTATGTAAATACTTCATTCCACCTAAATCTTCTATAATTTAGGTACATGTGATATTTTTGTAAATTATTGAAAAAGATTTTATATGTATGCTTCGTCTTAAAACATGTTCAGAGGAGATATCTAAGTTATTTAATCTAAAAATTTTAGGGTAGATAAATAGTGTAAAGGAGTTAATGATGTTGCAAATAATAAAAGAGATCCAAGGTGCCTTTGCCGTGCGAATATTGTTTTGCTAAAGTGACATAATTATATTATCCGTAGTGTGCCAGTTTAACACTCAAAGACCTGTCTTTGAGTGTTAAACTGGCACACTTTGTTAAGTAAGAAAGTGAACTTTAAAATGTCTATACCTACATATTATGTATATGTTAACGGACCTAGCTCACTGCCTAGATAAAGTTGCAGATTTAAACTTAACAAGATACAATAGTACAATAAGCCTGACGATTCGTTTAATACTATTTGACTCTTCTCAAATTCTAAGATAACATGCCACGTAAATTCTGCACCGAGTGTTTTGGATTCGACACAAATTTTTGTCCCGTGTGGGGGGGACACGGACAAAAATTTGTGTTATCCTTAAATGGTTGTTTCCGGTTAGGGTGTTCTTTGTGTCCGTTGTTTGAATGTTTGAAAGTGCCCCCGCGATACAGGAATTACACATAGGGTGGAAGAAGTGTTTTTAAAAAAAACTGTCTGGACGCTCGGTGGATCTTATATTTCACTAATTGTCCGGTACCGTACGTTTTTTAAAGCCGGACCTATATCCGTTAGTTTCTATCGTATTGATAACATCGTATCTAATAAATAAACATGTAAACCTTTCCGTTTCTACGCAGCGATTAGGTACAGCAGTGGAGCCAAATAATCTGACGAGCCAAGCGAAGCGCAAGGGCACTACCTACCTTTTCTCGAAGCGCTTCGTCGTTTTTTTTAACCCTTAGGTACTAATAACTTGGGTTTGGATTATATATAACAGATAAACAAAATTCTCGGGATATGTTGTCAATAGCGGACTTATTAAACATATGGAGTTTTAATTGCATAGCTCTTATACTTTAGATTTTATTGATATCTAAAAAACCCTGATTTCGTCACTGACTCATTGATGATCATCAAAATTCTTAGGGTATTGCCTAATGCCCTAGAAAGCAGAAATTTGGTATGTACGCGAGTATTAGTACACAAACAACAAAAAAATTATAAAACTTGTAACTTTTATCCCCCAACCCCTTAAACTAGGGGATGGAAGTTTGTATGAGACTTCTGCAATTTTGATGCTAGAGGTCTGAAAATTGATATAGGGATTCCTTGTTATTATAAATAATAAAAAAAATAATGTAATAATATAATAATGTAACATAAATGGCCAAGTCACATATTTTGACTAAGGTGTAGAGTTTGTGAAGTTAGGGCGTATAAGTTAGAAGCTTGGCTCTACATGAGATCTGATAACTTTTTGACAGTGTAAGTCGTAATATGGTCTCGTCTTGGCAACATTGGACATGAAAATGTTTTTGGTGGGATTAGGTGAAAGTGGGGGAATTGGGAACACTTAACTGCCAATGCTTAAAAATAATAGAAAAACGTCATGAATATAATAAACTTTTATCGCAACATTAACTTTGCTTATTTATCTAATTATTAGTGTCAATAAATATCTTATATATCAACGCTTTATTAGAAATATGACTGAAAACTAAAAACATTGCTGTTCCTTTTTACCCAATACTCTATGGGGTAAATGAGATCATCCCACGGGGGAAATGGGAACGGTATGGGGTAATTAGAAATGATACAATTTAATCTTTAGTGTGGCACATATCACACACATAACCTTTACTAATCTAGCCAGCAGTACATTTTTCATTCGCCGAGAGTTTACAAATGGCGCACATGATCCAATCGTCTGTCGGTGAGGATTCAAAATTTTCGTTGCATATTATACAGTAAAACACCTCTTCGTTTTTATTTCCTTCTAAAGACTTCGTCAAATTTATGATTCCTTTACCTTTGACTCGTGGCTTCTTTGGTATAGTTTTAATGTTCTTTTCTGAATATTTAGACTGCATTTTTCTTTTTTGCTATTCTCTCACTTTGCCTTTTCTGTTTTTCTTCTAGTTGAATTTTTATTAGTGTGCTGGATAATAGAACTGGTTTATATTTTAGGAATGTTTGGCACATTAATAATATCAGAAGTGAATCGAGGAGGAGTATTAATAGTAATGCCCATATCGTTGTTATTTTCGGGACAAGAAGTGGCATCCTATGTTGGTGTTTGACTCAGGCTGCCAGTGTTAATAGTCTCATTCAAACTTTGCTCAGCAGCAGTTCCATGAATGTTATAATTTTTACTGGCTGGGATTGATCAAATACCATATTTTCAAAAATCTCTTTAAATTTGTTAGGATCAATAGGGTGAATTCCAGCAGCTCTAAATCCACTGACAGCTTTGCTAATGTTAGCTGTTTTATTGTACGCCTTTGTAAAAAGTTCTCTAACCTCGTATTGGCTTATTCGTTTTCCGAGATTATTAACCGTGTAGAGCTCATACTCTTTATTTTATGCCATCTTCAGTGAACTGGAGATTGCAAGATTCAGTGCCTGCATCTTGCTTTGCCCAATGTAAGCTTTTTACTTCTGATATCTTCGATTGCATGACGAAGATCTTCAATTTGGTATTTTGTTTCAGTCTTCCGTACGTAATTTCAAGGCATTTAAAACAGTTTGTAACGTTGAAACATTTTTACATAATCAACCAGTAACACTAGGGGTAATTAAGAATATTCCCAATTACCCGCCTGATGCCGTTCCCAATTACCCGAAGTAGTCAATGTAAATCAAAATGGCGTTTATTCTTAACAGTATTTTTTACGACCTTCAAATAACGTGGGGTTTTAAAACAGATAGAACGTGCATGATTTTAATGAAATTCGGAGTCTCTAAACTCAAAAATATGATATTTACATCTATTGTAATACCTGACAAAATTATAACAGAAATGCAAAAAACATTGTTCGACCTACCGTCAGAACGCGCATGTGGCCTTTTACTCTCACTGTCGCGTACGCACTAAGGGGCGCTAGATGCGTCTCTTTAACGGGTGCTGAACGGTGTAGTGTGGCGGGAACTATTGCTTACCAAGCTGTTCCCACTTACCCACCGTTCTCAATTCCCCTACTCTCCCCTAATATTTAAGTATTTAGTTCACGTTTGACGACGATAATGGAGTCAGATTACCGGCAATCGCAATTCGCAACCAGTTTCTGATGCATATACATAGAGAAAATTATGCTTCGGTATATCTAAATAAGTACTTAATTTGTGTTTTATTTTTAGCACTATTCCTGTACCGGGCCTGTACTTGACAAACATTCAAACAACGGACACAAGGAACACCTAGACTCGGCACAAGAATTTGTGGATCACACATTTTTTTGTCCTGTGTTGGCATCGAACCCACAACATTCGGCGCAATGCCAATGGCGAGGCGACCACTTAACCCACTACGCCATCTGTGTAGACAAGTATAATGAACTTTTAAACAGTAAATAATCACCGGTTATAATTGCACTGTTAAAATGATTAAAAGATTTTCTTGCGCAAGAGTTCCGGTAGGCCATGTTCTATATATCCAAGACCGACCGACGCGACGGCCTTGCATGCGTTTTAGGTTTTTCACTGTGATTCGGTGAAAATGTGATGCAACTACTCGTCTATGAATAAAAACTGTTTTATTGATTGACAAGAACTGGATATAACCTACTACAATACTAGTTTGGCTGTTTAAAAGACAACTCCCGCTCTAGAACTGAAGCCTGTGTTACGAGGGATTTTACAATTTAATCAAAGGACCCATAAATAATACTAACATTCGAAACATGTAATTATGGATTGCATAATTTTTCGTCCCGTGTGGGGATCGAAACCATAATACTAGGCGAGGGGCAAGTGGCGAGACGCCCACTTATGCCTGAATCGTATATTCAAGAAACGAGTCGTTTTATCTACGGACAGTCTGTTAATCTTTTGACACTATTCTATTCAAAATATGACAACATTTAACAGTCCTTTTCTAAATCGACTTTTTTTAAATATAGGCTCAAGTCACTACGCTATACGTGCAGTATTACTTAAAATAGTAATAATATTATTTTGTGTGTACTTAAAATACTTACTTGTACTTAAAATAGTAATAATACTTTCATAGTACCTAATGGACGTTGAAAATCTGATCTACGGAACAGAACTGATCCATACTATTTTGCTATTAAAACCAGTACCTACTTGTTTTGAAAATTTGACAGCAATAACAAAAGAGCTTATGTAAAAGAAATAGCTAACATTCTAATAATTATTGTGCTTTGACTATTTTGCAAGGGACTTTTGCCAACTGATTTTATTTAAGAAAAATAAAAATTGTCCCTTTCGGGTCGTATCTGAGTTTACTTTAAAATGTATATAATATCTGTTTCCTTTCTGTATATATTGGGGTTATAATACATTTGAGTTTCATTATCACTACATATTATAAAACAAAGTCCCCCGCTGCTTCTGTCTTTTGTTCGCGATAAACTCAAAAAATATGCACGGATTTTCATGCGGTTTTCACCAATAGACAGAGTGATTCATGAGGAAGTTTTAGGTGTATAATTTGTTAATGTTTTTGTACTACTCGGGGCGGGTCGCTAGTTTACAATATTATTATAGTGTAGCTTACTTGTTTTAATTGGGGCGCTGGCTGGTGTGGTTGGTGCGGGGGCTGGCGTGGCCTGTGCCAGTATGGGCAGAAGCTGCAGGAAGGGGCGCGCGGCTTCAGTGGTGGTGGTCGTGGTCGGCGCCGGCGTCGTAGTCGTGGTCGTGGTCGTCGAGCTGGTGGTGGTACTCGGAGTAGTTGTAGTCGTAGTTGTTGTAGTGGTCGTAGTGCTAGTTGTGGTCGTGCTGGTGAAAATGAATATACTACTAGTGCTAATATAACCGCCACGTGAATGCTATAATGATGGAAGCTTGGATGATATATTATGTGTGATTTTTATGGAATACTAGATTTTGCCTGCGGCTTCGTTTGCGTAAATGTAGGTTAGGTCCTAACCTAACCTACATTTACTACCTTAGTTTAAAGAACTGTTACTACCCTAGCAGTAACAGTACTTTTTCTCGATGAAAGTTATCCTATGTCCTTTTCTGTTCCCCTGACTGACTGACTAGAACGATCGTGAAATTTCGCATACAACGTGTATGCAAAATTTCATGATGATCAGTCGACTAGTTAAGGTGTGTAAGCGTAACAAACAAGCTCACATTCAAATTTAAAATATTAGTTAGGACTTTAGATTCTTATGAAATACGCAGTTCATTTTGTTTCGTAAGTAAGTAAGGTATTAATTATTATGGATGCTTATGTTTTTTGAGATAGCAGAAGTTTTCCCAAGTGCCTAATACAGACTACATTTATGCCAAGTAGGCTACGCGCGAGGCATACCTTAAAGGCTGGCCGCATACATACGTTTTTTGTATTCGATTTCCGAATTCGTTTTCCATATTCGGAGCTCCGAATGCATGGAATCAATATAAAATTACACTAACCGTCGCACACGTCCGCTTTTTTTCCGAACGGAAAACATTCCGTATGTACGTTTCGAATGCAAACCCGTGCGTTCGGAGAAACCATTCGGAAAAAACCTATTGACGTCATGCGGAATGCAGCCCTTGCATACATTTTGTTTATGTCGGCGCACACGTTCGGTAATTCTCATTCAGAATCGCGCCCGCGCCGCGCGCATCGTACGTACGTAAACGATAGTTATAATGTGTGAGGTAGAAAAATTAATATTGTCTATTGAAAAATACCCCTGCTTGTGCAATATACATGACAAGGACTACCACAACAGAGATATAAAAGACAAGATGTTCCCGCGGTTTCAGCCGCGTTTATCGTTACTGCGCCGCCCCCTTGGGTCGTAGCGTGATGTTATATAGCCTATAGCCTTCCTCGATAAATAGGCTATCCAACACTAAAAGAATTTTTCAATTCGGATCAGTAGTTCCTGAGATTAGCGCGTTCAAACAAACAAACAAACTCTTCAGCTTTATTATATTAGTATAGATTTGGCCTGGGAGCAGGTATTTAAAGAGGTAGGTATAGTTCATACTATTCACATAATTTCGTTTAAATATGTTTGTTTTATTTAATGTTGTTTTAATATTGTTGATTACTGTTAAATATTGTTATAATTGTTTACTATTGAAATGCAATTGCTAATAAATCATCGTCCTCCATCGACGTGCGTTCACTACGCTATCACTATCCGTACTGACAGTATACATTCCGAATGAAAAAAAACTAACGTGTGCGCTAGTCTCACCTAATTCCGAATCGAGATTAGGTTTTAGGAAATCGAGTACGGAAAACGTATGCGGCCAGCCTTATTCAACCAGAGTATTCCAGATCGGCTACAGTACCTAACCATTTATGACCGTGTATGCTTGTTTGTCAACCCACGGCAAATTTTTCTATCATCAGATAGTTATATCAGAAATATGAATTTTTCAGATTTCTTATGCAAGCACTTACAAGATGCAGCTTTTTAAGGTTTATCTGGTGATAGAAAACGTTACCCTTATACAGTGTGACCCGCGTTAAAGTGCAACCCCGAAAATGGGTGAAATTAGATCGAAAACTATCGACGAAAATGGGTCTAAAAAACTTCTAAAAAAAAAACTAATTTTTTTATACGCCACTGAACATTTGTTTCCCGAATTTTGACCTCTATGTACAAATAAATTTATTCCTCCCAAACTAGCTGGCCGATTTTGATGAAATAAACGACATATCAATGCCAAGTATTTAGCGATGAGAATAAAACAAAAAAAAAAACAACAAAAAATGGCTTTAAATACTTCATTTTTTTAAATACTTGTGAAAAAAGTCACTATTTTTCACTGTTTTTTTCAATCAACTCAAATTTCTATGAAATAAACCCCTACATCTTGATTTGTTTTATAATTTATTATTATTCTTGACTGTATTAGCTTTCAAAAAAAAAATAATCAAACATTGTATCTCTAAAAATACAGGAGTTACGAATTTTTAAAGTTCACTACTCAGAATGGGCAAATCCAGGTAGAGACCCTTTTTTTATTCCTTTGTTATACCGGTGGCCAGCTGCTATTGTATTTAATGCTTGGGGTGTATAACAAAACGAAATAAGCTTCCAATGAGCTTATTCCGTTTTAGTTGACAGTTGAAATAAAACAAAAATTAATCAAAAACAATGATTTATTATTAATTATTGTTGACTTAGATTATAATGTATTAGGTTTTCGAAATGTGCTCCGCGTTGTTGCAAACACATTGCCACGCGTAATGATATGTGTTGTGTGGCCCTCCGTATAAGTTGCGGTTCATTTTTCAATTCTTTAGCGCACCTCATGATGCGGTCATGAAGCTCAGCCTCTGAATTCACAGGTGCACTGTACACCTTTTGCTTCATGTGGCCCCATAGAAAGTAGTCGAGCGGCGTCAGATCAGGAGAGCGGGCTGGCCAGCCCACTGGGCCTTCGCGCCCAATCCAGCGATTGGCATAATTATTATTTAAAAATTCACGGACATTGCGCCCGTAGTGAGCAGGGCAGCCGTCCATTTGCAAGTACATGCCCTGTCTCGATGCCAGCGGCACATCCTCTAACAGACGGGGAAGCTCATCCCTTAATAAAGTTAGGAATCGTTCCGAATTTAATGTCGCTGGTAAAATTACTGGTCCTATCAACATGTCGTCGAGTAGACCTGCCCAAACATTTATTGAAAATTGCACCTGGAATGACGAGGCCCTCTTCAGATGTGGATTATCATGTGTCCACTCGTGCAAATTCCTAGCGTTCGTGATGCCATTCCTGGTGAACTTCGACTCATCCATCCATAAAATCTTTTTTAAAAATTGTGGATTGCGACGAATTTGTCGTTGTAGCCAGATCGACATAACGCACCTTGATTGGAAATCCATATCCCCGTGCAAATCGTGGACTCTTTGATAATGATATGGATGTAGACCTTCTTTCTTCAAGATTCTCCACGCTGAGGCTTGTGATATGCCGTGGA
This sequence comes from Catocala sponsa, assembly GCA_963564715.1. NCBI lineage: Eukaryota > Metazoa > Arthropoda > Insecta > Lepidoptera > Erebidae > Catocala > Catocala sponsa. The sequence continues at coordinate 7,469,717 of OY751345.1, read as the reverse complement.
GTAAAGCTAAACGCCTCGTACTAATAGTAGGAGTGGCAAAAATGGTACTTAAAACCGCTTCTTCTATCGCTGTGTCGATTACAATGGATTCTTGTTCACGTCTTGTGTGTTGTAATCCAAGTCCGATGTCGGAGAGCTTCCGATGAACTTCCTGGAAGTTCCTTGCCGACGGTGCAAGTCTGTTCGGAAATGCATTTACGTATGCCGATCGAGCGACTGTTGTGCGTCCACCATACATTCCATAATAATAATGGATGTCAGCGATTTCTTGCGGGGAGAATGCATTTAATCGCGGCATCTCAACCCAGCACAACCACGAAAACAGTCGAGTAACGTAACAAACAGTCAATAACAAAAACGTAACAAGTAGTCAATAACGAAAACTCAACGAAAAACTGTAACTTTAATGCGAGAACAACAGCTGACGTACAGCAGCAGCGATGTGATCGGAGCGGACTAGCGCGGGCGACTGCCGGACTGTACCAATACCCCTTCCCTTTTCCCCAAGCATTGAACACAATAGCAGCCGACCACTGGTATAACAAAGGAATAAAAAAAGGGTCTCTACCTGGATTTGCCCATTCTGAGTAGTGAACTTTAAAAATTCGTAACTCCTGTATTTTTAGAGATACAATGTTTGATTTTTTTTTTTGAAAGCTAATACAGTCAAGAATAATAATAAATTATAAAACAAATCAAGATGTAGGGGTTTATTTCATAGAAATTTGAGTTGATTGAAAAAAACAGTGAAAAATAGTGACTTTTTTCACAAGTATTTAAAAAAATGAAGTATTTAAAGCCATTTTTTGTTGTTTTTTTTTGTTTTATTCTCATCGCTAAATACTTGGCATTGATTTGTCGTTTATTTCATCAAAATCGGCCAGCTAGTTTGGGAGGAATAAATTTATTTGTACATAGAGGTCAAAATTCGGGAAACAAATGTTCAGTGGCGTATAAAAAAATTAGTTTTTTTTTTAGAAGTTTTTTAGACCCATTTTCGTCGATAGTTTTCGATCTAATTTCACCCATTTTCGGGGTTGCACTTTAACGCGGGTCACACTGTATAAGTTAAAGATCAACCGAACATACACTACTGTTGATGTTTAAATATACTTAGCTACTTAATCGAGTTCAAATCAAATCCATTTATTGTGGGCATTGGTTAAAAAGGTGTACATATAAAACATAGGCTACCAGTATGTCATGCGGTTAATATCTTAAATTTCTTAAAATACGGTTTGCAAGACTCAGGTGCAAATATATTTGCTATAGCACGTATACATTTTTTCTGGGCTTTAAATACCTACTAGTGCATACATGATATGCAGTTAGTAGGTACTGCTGATTGGTCAACAACTTTTGCTAACTTATAGAGTGCATATGAATATTGATTTAATTCATTGCATACTAAATGAATGTGCGTTTGCCATGTCATATCACTGTATATTCAGAGGTCTAAAAATTTAATGCAGTTTACATTTTCAATATTTATATCATTACAATTTAATTTAAGAGGATTCTGTTAATATTTTGTGTATGAAACTAATTTCGTTTTATTTAAGTTTATAACTAAGTTATTATTCATTGAAATTAAACTACTATATACGGATTTTATAACACTTTATTACAACATTTTGAAAACTGTTACGCTACTATTACTACTAAACTTTACTAATTTTTAAGCTAATCAAATTATTGAAACTATTAAAACTATTACTATACTATTATACTATTTATATTTGTGTTTACACTTTCTCCGACGTTTCGGTTGCTTTTCAGCAGCCATGGTCACGGGGAGACTAAGATGGTAGTTGTCTCAATGTTCCAGTGTAGTATAGTAGTTTAATTTCGATGAATAACATTCACGTAAACAGAAGACAATATTAAGTTATTATTCATTAGCCATTTTATAATTGAATGTTTACCATTTTATAATTTAGTGTTTACTTCCATAGTATCTATGGTATCGTTTGCGAATATGGCTGTGCTATCGTCAGCAAAAATAGTCATTGGATGTTGTATTCTTTGAGGTAAATCATTAGTAGCGGTCCCAACACACTGCCCTGGGGTACTCCATAGTTTACTTTTCTTAAGTTTGATTGATATTTCTGTTCTGTTTTTGTCTGTGGACATATTTTATTTATTTGTACTAATTGATATCTATCACTTAAGTATGAATCTAGCAGCTTGTGGAGATTGCCTCTTATTCTTTCTAGTTTATTTAGGTGTATTGCGTGGTCTACGTAATCAAACGCTTTTATCATGTCCATATATAGTGCAGCAATAGGAATACGTTTATCAATACATGTATAAATAGGTTTTAAAAGATCACATATCGCCATATTTATCGATTTATTTTTCCTAAAGCCTTTCTGTTCTGGTGTAAATAAATTATGTTTCTCGAAGTAATCGTTAATACCATCATAGATTACTTTTTCAAATAATTTGGTGAATATAGGAAGTAAGGCTACTGGTCTATAACATGTAATATTTTCTGCATAGTTTTTCTTAAAGAGAGGTTTCACCACAGTTTTCTTAAGTTTGTTTGAAAAAACACCGTGTTCAAGGCATAAGTTTATGATGTGACTCAATATAGGTGAAATTATTGGCGCTACATGTTTAATAGATAAAGTTGCAATGACATCATATCTGGTGCTATGAAGATTTTATTAGAATTAAAATGTCAAATGGGGTTACTGGCTTCAAAAATATTGATTTTATGCTATTATTAATTACATTTAATTAATTGCTGCATGTCATATGAAGTTAAACAGTTTGAGATGTCAATTTATTGTAATTATTGTCAGAATTATTTGGGATATCGCTAATGAATTTAATAACTTTTTTATTGATGATCACATCAATAAAAAAGTTAAATACATTAGCGATCATTTTGGGGTCTGATATTATGTTATTATTTATTTTGATTTGTTTGATATTTTCTCTGGACAAGTTAGTTTTATTAGTGTTTATTACTCTTCATGTAGCTTTTGATTTTTTTCAGCATTGGATATATAATAATTATTTCGTAACTTTTATGTAAGCTTCACAACCTTTTTTAGAATTTTGCTGTAATTTTAAGAATTAGTGTTTCCCTTTCAGGTGGATTAATTCTGTATTTCCATAGTAAAAGTCTTTTGCGTCTACAGCATCTGGTTATCTCTTTAGATATTCAACTAGGCTTTTTCGTCACAATGTTTCTAATCCTTAAATATTAAAGAATGTATCCATTTTATCTTTAGTGTATTTAGGTGTCTGTAAATACAAATAATGACTATGTTATGGTCTATCAATTCTATATCTGAACATTCCGTATCGTTGCAAATACTTAAATTACAAAAAAAACTCTATATTTGTGTATATTTTTCCCGAGTATACAGGTCCGCCATTTCTGTTTTCCCTTGCATAGCAATAACATCTGTTAATATTTTGGTGCATTTCTAATTTATTATATACAAAAAAAGTCTTTATCATTATTAACGTTTTTAGATCCTTTACTAGAATTAGAATTGGAACTAGCATCACACACGTATCTAAGGTAATACTGTCTCTAAACTAACTTGTGAGCTATTATTATTTTTAATTTTATACATTCAATAAGTTTTCCTATATCTTTGAATATTGTCATCATACCACTATTGTCGAACCGTCTCTCAATAATTAATTATTACCTAACTTAAATGTCAGGTTAAACGGAATTCGTGGGCGTTATTGGATATATTCTTGTTCAGATTACTTCTAAAAACGTAACATATGTGCCTACCTTTATTAATAGCTATTTGCTGACATACCTATATAATATAAATAAAATCAGCCCTGTATTAAACTGTCCCACTGCTGGGCACGGGCCTCTTCTCAGTGTGAGATCATTATTCGAGAACATTATGCAGAACTCTTTGACATGCAGGTTTCCTCATGATGTTTTCTTCACCGTTCAAGCGAGCGATAGTTAATTGTTTGATACGCACTACAGTTTAATTTTAATTTTGATGACATATTATTCTCAAAAAACCCATATAAGTATAAAAAAGAAAGAAGAATAATATAATTTATAAAACGAGTTATCAGAGTGACTGAGGACCTACCGGGGCCTAGTTATTACATATTTAGGCGCATATGCTTACAATATTTCAAAACTAAGTTTACTTTCCAAGCCTATAAGTACATGAGTAGATAAATGGAACAGAGACAAAGCTTCTTAAGAACGTGCAAAATTATTACCTATTTTGGTAGGGTTGTCACAATAGGTAAAGACAAATTAAACAAAACATTTGTTAAATAGTTTTATTATTCAGTATGATAGAATACTTCACAAATGACTTACTCCAATAATTTTGTTTTTTAATAATTTATTGTTTCCTTTAATGGTGTGGTAAATTCTAAATCTAACATAGTTTTTCAAGTGTTCCCTCGTAAGGAGATAATGCTGGCTACAGCAGCAGTTCATGATAAAAATCGTGTTAAACTATCAAAATTAAACGAACGTACGAAATTTCATGACTACCCGTTGAAGAGTTCCCTAGTGAGGAGATAATCCTGGCTGCAGCATCAGGTTATATCTATCATATTATTGCATTGTCACTGAAGTTACGGTATACAAAATTTCAGCTCTCAGACATCGGGTAGTGGTTTAAATCTTACTTGCAATATTAGAACTTAACACACATACCTACTACATGCCAACCCACCCTTATACCTACAAATGTTTAGTAAAAGCTTGTAATAACATTAAAAAGGTAAAAACACACCGTGTAGTACTCTCTTCTTATTAAAAAAAGGATCATACAATAAAATAAAGGTACTTACTTGAAAATGTAATAATCCAATATTTACTTAGCTATTGTACCCCTTGGGATAGTTAAAGTATGATATATTTTTATTTTTCTAGTATTATTCATACACACAGTACAATAAACAACAATTATTAATAATAAAATACCACGTTTTTACATTAAAATATTCAAACTTGCAACTAACAAAACAAACAACGTGCGTCGCCGTCGCACTGACCCTGAGATTGTCCACTGGCTGTTTCAGCGTAAACCGGTTTTTTCCAGTCTCGCTACGTACGCAACAAGCGGCCAGTGGTCACGCACACATGCCCCGCGTCACAGTACATAAATATACAGTATTGTAACTCGGCCGTATCTTTGAAATAAATGCCTACAGCCGCGCGGTACGTAAACATGCGATAGGGCTGGCCACCTACAGCATTTTAATTAAATCTGCATACTTTGAGTTTCTATCTATTTTTGTGATAGTAAATATTTTTTATTTTATCTAAACAAATAAAATACTTTGTGAATGGAATAGGAAGTGTTAAATAAAAATGTATGTTGTTCACTCGTGTCAATCACTTTTCTTTACTTATTCACTTTATTTTCAGTCCAGGCATTTCTTTTTCGGGAGGAAAAAAAATCCTTTAAACAGACTTAAATTACGTACCTACCTACTAGTAAGTATAATCATTTTATAGTCTTACCTTTCGGAGTTACCAGGTAATCTAAAAAAATTATGTCTGGGTGCGTTATTGAGGAATTCATGCAACCAAAAGCAGCACAATATATTCTACTTGTCATATTAAATAGGCTATACTTATTTTTGGTAAAAAAAATCGCGCGGTTACTGTTTAAAAAACAACACACCGTCCGTCCGTCACTGCGGCACATTCGCGACTGGTTGCGTGCCGACCGCATGCCGACGCCGCGCCTAATCGTGTAGGTATGACTCGAGTTCTGACCGTTTGTATGAAGATAGGTTACTGTATAATAGTATTACCGTGCCCGCGTGCTTGTAGTAGTGCAACCGATTCGCGCGGTTGTATGAAGCTTGTACTCTGTTCCGTTTATCTACTCATGTGCTATAAATTTTAACATAAATATTACGCGTAAGTACCTAGACATAATAATTAAAATGATGGTAGGTACTTAAGGCGAGGATTTCCCAAAGTACAGTGTTATCTAGCGTGTTTAAAAGCGTTTTATTTGTAAATAACATAGATTTAAATTCTGGAAAAAATATATATTATTTTACAGCGTTAGATCTTGATTTGTCGGGCATTCGAAACACGATTACTGACATTTTATACGATCGAAAAAAATCGTGAAGATAGGTCTGATTTAAGCATTTTTCGTATTTTATTTGAGTTATAATGGGAATTGAATTTTCAAAAATATACCCAAAAAAGGCCATGTAAAAACGGATATTTGTCGGGCATCACAATATGCATTATATAATATACAAAAATATAATACCGAAAATATGTGATTTCCTACTAGCCGCCGCGCTCTCTCTAGCGTCTTGCACTCCCGAGCGGGATGTAATGGGGACAGGACGTATCGCTAGTTTGCAGAGCGCACCGCAGAATTACAAATAATTTTATCGTCAGTTATGAATGTCATCACTTATTGATAAATATATTATATCTAGGTTTAGTTTGTAAATAAGTATTATAAATTTTTAGTAATAAGAGTGTATATAATTAGCATAGTTTTGAAAATATCGTTTTGATTATTGGACGAGATAACGGCCTTGATAACAACAGCATAGTTAAGTACCACTTACCAGTGCAAGTCCATTGTTGATTTGTAGATGACGAGTGTAGAAATGGGCAATAAAATAAAATAAAATCAAGGTTGTCATCTTTAGCCTTACGTAGGCTAAACAAATGTAAAAAGTACGTTGCCTACCTATTATTTGAAAATTACTAAACACTACCTATCATATTTGTATAGGACTTGAATCATTATTTTATAGCATTATTATTATATTAGGTAGGTATACGGGAATAAAAATGTGAGATGTGCCTAAAAGCAATACGAGCGAATTTTATAGGTAGGTACCTGCCTACCTAAATAAATACAAATATTATCCGCAGTTATACCTGCGCGTTGTGGTATTTATGTTTACTGCACCACCCTCGTAGGTTGTAATGTTATTTGGTACTAGATGTTCCCGCGGTTTCACCCGCGTTTATCGTTACTGCGCCACCCTCGTGGGTCGTAGCGTGATGTTATATAGCCTATAGCCTTCCTCGATAAATAGGCTATTATGAGATTAGCGCGTTCAAACCAACAAACAAACAAACAAACTCTTCAGCTTTATAATATTAGTATAGATAGCTGACCGGCGCAACTTCGTCTGCGTCACATAAGAGAGAGAGTGGGTCGTAGGCACCTATAATACAATTTTAAAGGAGTTGAATCTTTCTTTGTTAAATCCACGAACCACATAAGAACCATTGAACAACATTTTATAAATATACATACAGTGTTAATTTAAAATCACGCAAAATAAACCAGGAGAAACATCGTTTGTATGTCTGTAATGGGTAATTATTTTGCTGCGACGTTATTTTAAAACTGCTATATCTACTAAGATATTCATTGAAATCGAATGATGTAAAGGGCAATTTTGTTTTAAATTAAATACTTGTGATGAATAACGTATTTATTTGGATAAGGATTAATATCATGTTTATAATAATACCTTCGCAAATAATGCATTATTTTAGAACAAATTTGGTTAGCATAAAAAAGGTTATAGTGAGCCAACCTTACAAGATAGACATATGTTGTCATTGGCTTTTTTTTAGAACTTTTAAAGGGGAACAATTCTGTCATACATGATTTTTGCGAAACTTTAACTGTTTACCCAACGCACGTAGCGGAAGCTCTCAAAAGGAAAAAAAAACTCTCCGATTTTGAAACATTCTTCATTGGTGCTCCGATCCTATTAATCTTAGCGTGATGATATATAGCCTTCCTCGATAAATGGGCTATCTAACACTGAAAGAATTTTTCAAATCGGACCAGTAGTTCCTGAGATTAGCGCGTTCAAGCAAACAAACAAACAAATAAACTCTTCAGCTCTCAAAGTTCTTCTTCAGCTCTTAAACTCTCAAAGTTTCGCAAAAATCATGTATTATAGAATTGTTCCCCTTTAAAAGTTCTAAAAAAAAGTCCGCGACAGCATGTCTATCTTTTAAGGTTGGCTCACTATAACCTTTTTTATGCTAACCAAATTTGTTCTAAAATAATGCATTATTTGCGAAGGTGTTTTTATAAACATGATATTAATCCTTATCCAAATAAATACGTTTTTCATCACAAGTATTTAATTTAAAACAAAATTGCCCTTTACATCATTGGATTTCAATGAATATCTCAGGAGATATCGCAGTTTTAAAATAACATCGCAGCTAACTAAGTATAACGAAGTCGCGGGTTAAAGTCAGCGTTAGCCCAAAATAACTATTCCACGCGGACGAAGTCGCGGGCAGAAGCTAGTATTCAATAATCCTATTGACTATTACCACACTATTACCAAACATGGAATACGGTTTGATTGTTATATTTACGTAGTTTTCATGGACACTTAATAATATTATTATCGTATTATCTATCACTATCACGCCTATGAAGAATGCACTAGTGTCACATCTTAGAAATGTTCTACCCAAACCGAGTTTCAGTATCCCTCTACCCAAAAAAGGCATTGCAAGAAAGCAAATTAAGCTATAAACGTAAAAATTACAAGCAGTCAAAGTTCAAAAAAAGTTGACACGGCCGATAATTGGTGCCACCACCCTACCTACGTCACTGGCACTCGCGAATAGCATAGCGCCCGACTCATCGTAATTATGGACGTTGGCGTACGCGCGAACCGGGGAAGCGGGGGGCCCCAAAACCTTTGAGCGCTCGGAAATCCTCGCCTTAACTATTTAACTAAAAGTAGGTAGTACCAACTCTCAGACTACATATTATCGATACACTTTTATAAGTTAGTAACCGAAATGTAGATCTGTTATTCGATTTATGTCATTTTATTAGTAGGTTTAACACAAATCAGATACGCGGATTTATTTATTACTGTCAATAAATCTGCAATTTGGTAGATACACGAGTTAGCCTTGAATAGGCTGGGTAAAGGGCGGGCGATAAGGTTTGAAAGTAAAGCAAACTGAACCAGCTTACGGTCACGAACGACCCAAATATTTTATGACACAAGCCATATGTAACAACACTATTAGTATTTTAATGTTAAATAAATAAAATTTTTCATACAAATCATTATAAAAATAATACATGCAGGAATACCATTCGATTTCCCAGATTAGGTAGGTACTAATGTTAACTAGTAAGGTTAATGTAAAAATAAAATAGGTTTAGTATGTGTATATTCAAAGACAAATTATTACCCACGTAGTTATAATCTATTAGCTTTTGCCCGCGACTTCGCTTGCGTTAATTTAGAATTTAACAATTAATTCGGGTTGTACTCTGCTTGTAATAATAATAATATAATTCAACCATGATTCAAAAGACACGTGGCGCCATCTATTATCATAAGAACGTTATTATTGTTTTCCTCGGGAACAGTATTTTTTTTCGGGATAAAAGGTAGCCTATGTCCGTTTCTGTACATGTGACAACGCATATGCAAAATTTCAGGATGATCGGTTCAGTGGTTTAGGCGTGAAAAGGTAACAAACAAACAAACTCATTTTCGCTTTTAAAATATTAGTTAGGATTACATAGCCTTGTGCAGTACAGGTAATATCGATGATAAATATATGATTTACAAATTATTATTACCACATTTAAAACATTTTCATCAGGGTTCCTTGCTAAAATTGTAAAAACGTCTGTCCATCTGTCGTTACAGCCGCTTATCTCAGCAACTATAAATGCTTCTGGCTTGATATTTTGAATAGTTATTAATGATGATGCCCCGCTTTTAAGGTATAATAAAATATCTTACATATTATGTGTGTAATTATGGTGGTTAAAGGTCTATTAAAAAGTCAAAGCCCGTAAGAAAGTAGGTATTCTAAACAGATTTTAAATAGAATTTCTAAGTCATGTGACAGGGTTTTACTTACACTTTATAAAATTAAATAATTTGATATCCTGCATAGTTAACGTATAATGAAAAATGCAAACACTAAATAACAAATAAAGAAAGTGTTTTAATTTTTTATCTCCAAAGATTGCGAAGCGAAAGATCAGCAAACATCGATTATACAAACAATTTTTATTTTGTGGTCTGCATTGAAGCGAATAGCTGAGCTATTAAAGGGTTAATATACCTTTGCCTACCTCGTTGTCTATCATCGTGAATAGGCTCGACTGCATTTCTACCTACATACATATTATGTGTGCCATTCTACTCGTTTTCCTTTAAGTTACGGAACCCTCGCTTGGTGAATGACGCCAACTCACACTTGACTGTAGCTATTTTTAAGCTATGCATAAATATATACATTTACGGCCATATTCATAAAACTATAACGTCATTATAAGTCAAAATTTAAAAAGTATTGTTCCTAATAATGCATAAACATGCTAACTTAACTAATAACGATGCTGTATATAATTAAGGTTTACAGAAAATTAATGAATAAAGATTTTCTACACACACACACACACATCAGACATACTAAGTATTTTAACAATACATCGTATTAAGCCTTTTTTATAAGTTATTTTTTATGAATAACGCCGTAAATTAAGTCTGTTAATCTGTCATGTCATAATTATAATATCTTGGTATAGCTATTTAGCTCACGCTGTGGTTAGTTAAATTGCATAGATATTGCTATTTCAGAAATCGATGTTGTGATATCTTGTCTTTCATACTATAGGTACATAATATTATGTGCAATCGGATTAACTGGGCGCCTTAAATGATAGGCTAAGCATTAGTGAGTTAAAAGCTATATATAGAATATCAACTTTAGCCATAGTCTATCTTATAAATCTAGGTCCAAACATTTACCTAAAACTTTTAAGATCAAAAGTGTGTGAGTAAGTTAACGGAAAACGATAACGTTTTTATTGTAAGCAGTAAATACAGCGTAGTCAGAATACGGTGCTGGTATGTTTAGATACAGTTTTTTTTTTTATAATTATATAGTAGCTTATACATAATAATAGTACCTACTTACGGCGCTATTAGCTATCTGTTGCAATTTTAAATACTAAATAATGCCTTTTCATTTACCTTGCTTCTTTTCACGACACGGACGTCTTGCTGTGCTATTATAATTGCTGTTTTATTACATAAGCTATGTTGACAGCTTACATTTACATAAGTGCCGTACGACGAACGTGCCGTGTGTTGCCTGTGTACCTAACGTACCTACACGTTCACAACAAGCACAGTTTCCATTCAGTGACGGCCGTTTTCGGTAAGTTCATAATGTACTAGTCATGTAGAATAACAACGGAGTGCCATAAATCTTATTCGAAAATGAAATAAAGTGTACTGGTAACGCTACTCAAAGGCTAAAAGCGGCCTCATGAAACGAAATTTTTCACATTAAAAGCAGGTTAGGTTCTCTCCATTTACTTTCCTGTAATGTGTGGATACTTAACATAACGTTGAAATAAACATCACATGAGAGTATTACGAAGTTGTTCACATGAGAGTATAACGATGAGGAGTTCGATGTAAGAACCTAAGGCTAAAATTATCATTCTACGGCTTAAAACTTCAACCACAGTAATACACTCTCAGTAATGTCTCGGTACACATTCACATTGCACTGCGGCGGTCAAGTCTGTCGTGAGATGTTATAGGTCGCGATGCACATGTCCGCTTTCTATGGTCGCTCGGCATGTCTTCGGCATACATATTGATCATGCCGAGACGCGTCGAGATCTATGAATATTTAGCCGTTGCTGGCAAGTGAGTGTAAATGCCATATCTACCTAATTTTAGCCATGTCGTACATAAGCCATGCAAGTAAAAAGTTGGCACGACGGCGCAGTCTCGCGTCGTGCTGTTTAGTAGGCAGTCGCGTTATTATTGAAGGCTTAAAACGTTGGTAGGTAGGAGAGATCATGTATTCTATGCATGAAGTCTGCACTTCACATCCACTTTCACACGCACATGACATGAGCAGCAGCATTAGTTGTGGGTAACATCGATCTTGTGACCGGGAATTGTTACGCCTAATATATTGATATCAGGTCTGATATATTTAGATTGCTTTTTAAAAAGACAACTTCCTATATTGCTGGAGACTTTACAAACATTCAAACAACGGACACAAAGAACACCCAGACTCAGGACAACCATTTGTGGATCACACAAATTTTTGTCCCGTGTCAAAGTCAAAAATCATTTATTCATTTAGGTCACAAAGTAACACTTATGAACGTCAAAGTATATAGGTTAGTGACTTTACTAAGTTACTGAAGCTACATTTAGGTTAGTTGCTAGGTTCAGGCAAAGGGTAGATAGAGCCTATGAGAAGAAACCTGCAAGAAACTCACGGCCACTCTTTTAAATCGCCAGTTAAATATAATTTCAGTATTTTACAACTCAGATTAACAAGGTGTTACAGCCATTATGCCATGTACTACTGACTATAAAAAACTAAAGATAATAACAATAATAACTTAATAATATTATAGAGAGGAAATCATTTGAGCTAACATATATTATTTAATATAAATCTAAAATAGACAGTAGGATGGCATGATGGCGCATACACTTACACTTTGTGACTATGCAAAGGCTTAAATTGACTTATAAGTAACACAGATCTTTGAACCTTGTATGCAACAAGCAACTAGCTCCATGAGTTTTTGTCATTTAGGTAGTCGTTGACTGAATAATAACCCTTCCGAATAAGTTGTTTTTTAACGGCGTTTTTAAATTTAAACAATGGTAAATTAATTATATTAATAGGTAATTTATTAAAAAAACGTATACCGAGACCCGCAAATGTATTGTGAACTTTATGTAAACGATGATATGGGCCTACTACCTTATGTTTATTTCTAGTGTTTACGTTATGGATATCACTATTCTTATTATATAAGTAAATGTTATGTTTAATAAACATAATGTTAGCAAATATATATTGCGACGCAACAGTAAGTATGCCTATTTCTTTAAATCGATCTTTCAGGGAAACTCGTGGTCCTAAATTATAAATGCTACGTACTGCACGCTTTTGAAGAATAAAAATTGTCTCAATATCAGCTGCCTTGCCCCACAATAATATACCGTAGGACATGACACTATGAAAGTAACTGAAATATACTAGTCTTGCAGTATCTATATCAGTAAGCTGTCTTACTTTCCGAATTGCGTATGTGGCTGAGCTAAGATTCCCTGCTAGACACAATATTTGAGCGCCCACTGAACTTTATGATCTAAAGTTAATCCTAAAAAGACTGTAGATTGAACTAAAGTAATAATTTCATCATTAATTAAAATTATATTCACGTTAGGACTCTTTACGTTTGGCAATGTAAACGTGTGGGATTTGAACCACAACACTCGACGCAGTAGCAGTGGCGAGGCGACCACTGAAACCACTGCGCCTCCGTGGAGTCAGCCATTGCCATTGCACAACAAAATTGACGTGAATTCGTTTCACTTGCCTTTAGCTAGTTGAGGTGGTCAATAAGAGCTTGGCTTTGGCCAGATTCTTAATTCGACATTATTTTAAGACGGGCAAATACTTTTGATTCAATCTATAGGTACTAATATTATAATCTATACTAATATTATAAAGCTGAAGAGTTTGTTTGTTTGTTTGTTTGCTTGAACGCGCTAATCTCAGGAACTACCAATCCGATTTGAAAAATTCTTTCAGTGTTAGATAGCCCATTTATCAAGGAAGGCTATAGGCTTTATATCATCACGCTAAGATCAATAGGAGCTGAGCACCAATGAAGAATGTTTCAAAGTCGGAGGATATTTTTTCCTTTTGAGAGCTTCCGCTGCGTGCGCTGCGTAAACAGTTAAAGTTTCGCAAAAATCATGTATGACAGAATTGTTCCCCTTTAAAAGTTCAAAAAAAAAGTCCGCGACAGCATATGTCTATCTTTTAAGGTTGGCTCACTATAACCATTTTTATGCTAACGAAATTTGTTCTAAAATAATGCATTATTTGCGAAGGTATTATTATAAACATGATATTAATCCTTATCCAAATAAATACATTATTCATCACAAGTATTTAATTTAAAACAAAATTGCCCTTTACATCATTCGATTTCAATAAATATCTTAGGAGATATCGCAGTTTTAAAATAACATTGCAGCAAAATAATTACCCATTACAGACATAGTACAAACGATGTTTCTCCTGGTTTATTCTGCGTGATTGATTACTACTGGTTCGATTTGAAAAATTCTTTTAGTGTTGGATAGCCTATTTATCGAGGAAGGCTATAGGCTATATAACATCACGCTACGACCCACGGGAGCGGCGCAGTAACGATAAACGCGGGTGAAACCGCGGTAACATCTAGTTAATAATATATTGTAAAGATACCGAAGAGCAGAGCCTCCTACTACAGGCATGTCATGCTTAAAAGGGGGTTCTATACACAAATTCATACATGTACCAAATATTTTTTGAGACAATAAAGTTATTATTATTATTATGTATAATGTATATACCTCAGAACTGAACTGAACAGAACTGAATACTAGTGGTCAGAATTATCTTCTGGTCATATTTTCCTCTGTCCTTGCTATTTACATCCATACCATCCATACACTGACTTACTCGTGTGTCTGTCGGCCTGCCAAAATGTCTTTGGAAGACCGGAGACAGAGAGCAGAGTAAAAACTGCAGTTATGAAAGGTCATAGTTACGGAACCTTTAAGTCAAACTTATTTTTAAATTATATAGTTGGCACGTTCTTACGGGGATTTGATAAGCAATATAAAAAAAGTCAAGAAAATGATAAACGAAGCAGCACATGAACTTTTAAGAAGCAACTTAAAAATATAATTCTAATTCAAGTATAATGGTTAGCTTTTTGCATCATTTTAATTAAATAGTTTCATCATGGTTTATGAAATGTTGAGATTTACTGCATGTGTGTAATCACCGTGTCTTATTTAACCATTGAACACGTTATATGTACCTATAGCAATAGCAAGTAAGCAATGCATGAGCCATATTATGGTGCAACAGAAATTTGATTAATGTCACTCATGCCAGTGGAGGGGAATAGGGCTGGTATACCGCCCCGTAAAAATTTTAGTATGTACTTTTATATTTAATTGTTTAGTCGAGTGTAAAATTAACGTTTTGGACACAATATGTTATGGTATTTACAATCTATTTTATATTAATTTTGTAAACATCCTTTAAAGCCAGAGACTTAGTGGTAGCCCTACTTGTGAGTCGTGACCCTTGCGAGTAACTGTTCACAATAATGGACCATTTAATTCTAGCTAAGACGCAATGTTTAGATTTGCAGCCTCGCTACGAAATTGCGAAATCTACATATAGGTACTCAGATCATAAAGATGTCAAATTTGTTTGTAAAGTATATTCTCTAGAAATAAGGTACTGAAATATTTTTACTCTTAGCTTTAATAACAGCCCTGTATTAAACTGTCCCATTGTTGGGCACAGGCCTCTTCTCAGCGTAAGAAAGGCTAGGCCACCACGCTGGCTTAGTGCGGGTTGGCAGACTTAGCATATCTTTAAGAATGTTATGGAGAACTCTAAGACTGCAGGTTTCCTCATGATGTGCTCTTGCACCGTTAAAGTATGCGATAATTAATTATTTCAATACGCACATATCTTCGAAAAGTGAAAGATGCGTTTCTTGGGATTCAACTCGAGACCTCTGCGTGGCAGTCCAACGGCGTCCCACTATATTGCTGGTATTCATAAAAAAAATAGAATGCTTTTCTTACAGTAAGCTACATTATCCAGAAGTATCTTGTATAGATATATTAGTATTTTTAGATTTGATCAAAATGTAATAAATAATAAAACGTATCTATATAATTTATAATGTACTTATATTATACTAATACTCTATTGTAACTTAAAGAATAGCATATCCAATGCAATAGCATAAGTAAAGCGCTCGTCCGGCCCTTCGATGGTAAGCGGATATTGTCTTTTATGACGGCGTTTCTGTTCTCTGGTTAAATATATTCATTGGTTAGTACAGATAAAATGGAACATTACCCACGAGATTCTTATTTAATATAACATTTGCAAATTGCAAAGGCGACTGCATTTCCTCTTCTATGAACGCCATAGATGCGCTTCGCTATCCTTGCTATAGACATAAATTATGTCTTCTTCTGATGGACAACCATAGACTCATCACAGTCATCACTTATGCCTGTAAATCATATGGAGCCTGAGGTAGGCAGAGGTGTATCAAATAACTTTTCTCAATAAATATCTGTCTACAGACCTATGACCGACTCCACGCTGGATTTCCCAACAGGAAAATCCAGTAACAATTTGCCGGACCCGCGAATTCAATCCGAAACCTTACGGTCGCTTGCTAACATAAGCGGCACCTTCATTTCATGATGCCATGAATTGGCAGACTGCCTCACTATTGATACCATGAAGAATCAACAGTGAGGCAGTCTTTAGCACCTACAATTCGATTAAAGTAAAAACTTACACACGCAGACTATCTCTTTTCAGGTTATTGGTAAGTTTATCATTTTATAGAATCTACACGAGACACTATTCTTTTTAGAAATTAGGGACTAGTTATGTGGGTTACAAATCATTATATTAGTGTTCTTTCATGTCAGTAGTACAATACCTAATTCGTTGGACTATAGCCCTAATTTGAGAAGAGCATCTAAAGAATATACGTCATAAATTACACACTATTTTTTATATTTTCGGTCTTAATTAGTCTCATTGGTTGCCCACTAAAGACTGCATCAAACTACCTAACATTCAAAAAACAGTGTTTACAAAATGACTTGCATAAGACGTGATGTCCCAGTTAAGAAATGAAGTATGTAAGAAGTACAGAGATTCGCCTTCAAAAAGCACAACAATGCACTTAAGACCAGCAAAGCGTGAGTTCGTTTTGCGTGTTCAATGTTCCGTGCTCTGCATGTAACCGTCGTATACCACGCCCAACAAACGTACCTACTGTTTATCTATACTAAAATTATAAACAGGAAAGATTTGATTTTTTGTTTGCTTGTTTGTAAGGAAATCAAAAACTACACACTGATTAAAAATTATTTGACCGTTAGAAAGTTTTATTACCATCGAGTAACATAAACTATATATTATTTAAAAATAGTAGGTACTGTTACTATCATAACCTTAACCTAATTTTATGCGAACGAAGCCGCGGGAAAATACTAGTAAATGATACAATCCTAACTTACATTATAAAATAGATTTTGCCCGCGGCTTCGCTCAAGTAAACGTAGGTTAGGTTAGGAACAGCACTTTTTCTGAATGGAAGGCGAAGGTACCGTATGTGCTTTTCTGGTTCCCTGACATAAGTATTATCCGCATTCATAATATTAATTACAAGAGTTATCAAATTCAAGTACAAGTTATTATATATTTTATGTAACATTTATTATAGCGATTTCTCAATTACTATCTTTTTTCTTCCAATGCATGAACCATCATCACCTATTTTCTCATTTTAAGTATTCTGTATATTTTACTTTAGATTTATTTATTGTATTGCTTTACGCTAACTTCTACTTTCTTCTTCTTCTTCCTATAAATCCTATTTTTTTTTATTTGTATTATTATATATTTTATTTTTTATTGGGTTTACGTATTCCTTAATAAAAATAATATATAATATTGATAATTTAAAGTCATTGGGGGCAGATTGGCAAAGTAAGAACGTAATAGTATATATACACCCTACAGCAGCAGAGCATAAAACATTAAGAAGCGAGTGCTAAACTAAGTACTATTTCTAATCTATCTAATGAATGGAAAACGACCACACAATTACAAACCAATTAGCCTATGCATATTATGGAAAGAAAACTCACCTCTGTAGTGGGGCAGAAGCTGGCACGCCTTTTGTGCAATAACCTTTACAGCAAAGGTGCTGGTTGCCCATGAGTGAACACTCGGAGTTCTTTCTGCACGGCAGCGGGAACAAGTCCAGCCAGCCGCTGGTGGTGCGGACAGCAGGGCATGCCAGTGACTGAGCCGCCGCTGTTGAAGTACAATCAGTATTAACACAATGTATTAATTTTCATGCCGAAGAAACACAACAACAAACTAATTTAGATTTAAATTTACTGGTATATTTAACCTGCGTGTTTTCTCATTTGAGTGCATTATTTAAGAAACATACCGTTTCAAACATGAGTAATGTAATATTCTACATCATACAGTATTTACCAAATTCAATCAATATATTTGTTTTTCAGAAATATGATCTTTTTCGGACACTTAATTCGTATTATGCTAACGTCAGTATTTTTTATATTACTTAAGGGCGCCTTCAAATTTGCCGCGCGGCGGCAGCGCGGCTGCGACGCTGCCGCCACGCAGCCGTCACTAGATGAACTAATGCGCGGCAGTAGCGCGGGCGCAGCGCTCCAGTCGCGCATTTTTATTTATATGTAAATACATAGCAGTGTGGCCGCAGCACTGCAGCCGCGCTGTACATTGCGGCAAATTTGAAGGCGCCCTAATTTAAACTAGTAAACAATTCTCCAAATCATTTTGCTAAAGAAATAATTAAGTAAATGTAGTTTTATGTTGAGGAGACCATATGAAAGAAGTTTCTTGGGAAGTACGAATGAACTGGTTTTATGAATTCTGTCACCAAAGCGGTAATAAAAAAAACTAAACAAAAGTTTGTAAGAATTGCTGGATTGTAAATTTGATTTTGTTGCGATATAATGTCGTGGTTATGTAGCGGTCTAGAGATAAGTACATAATATACTTATATAGCTACCAACATTGCATTCTTGTTCTTATTTAGGCAAAGAGCTGTAACTATTGGCATTACGTTGTCAATGTCTACTTTCTCTTTGTAAAGAAAATCTTAAATAGGTTCAAGTTTTGCAATTTGATCGAAATGCTATTAGCTTCTATTGCAGAAATTAATTATATATCGCAGTAGATATTGATATTAGGTACTTAACTATTTAGCTAATTAAATATAAATAAAACTGTATTGCAATAGCAATAACAAGATTTCTTCAAGTTCTTGTCTTATGGTCCTACTTAATGAAATGTGTAAGCAATTTTTGGATAATTTAAATGTCGGATAAGATCTATCAGACATTTAGGTAATGAATACTTCGGTATTCCTTTGATCACACAAGCTGCAGTAAAACTTGCACATGTAAATACTTTAATAACTAAATTTGTACATTATATAGTTGAAAGAAATGTTCTACTTTAAGCGAAATCTAACAATGTTTAAAATAAATAAATAAGATGGTTTTAAAAATAAGCATGCTGCTTATTTTCTATTGTAATACAGCAAATTGGGTATGAATCAGAGTTTATAACGCGGATGTTCCACATCAAATTCTGATGTACTTATTGATATTCTTTTGCTACTGTAATGGTTACATTGCATTAGCACAACAAGAGAGAATGATGAATCAATCTCTCTTGTTGTGCCCCATCGGATACATTATTATACAATAGATTAAATGGAAGACAGTTATGAAAGAAATGCGATATGTGTATGTGGCTAAATATGTACAGGACCTATCTATATCTACTAATATTATAAAGCTGAAGAGTTTGTTTGTTTGTTTGTTTGAACGCGCTAATCTCAGGAACTACTGGTTCGAATTGAAAAATTCTTTTTTTTTTGGATAGCTTATTTATCGAGGGAGGTTATAGGCTATATAACATCACACTACAACCCACAGGGGCGGCGCAGTAATCATAATCGCGGGTGAAACCGCGGGCACATCTAGTGTGCTATAATAACCCAAGCCAGCCTTGACAAGAAATCTTGTCACAACATCATTTTTGTAAATATTAAATAGACGTTTAATGGTCAGTCCTACAACTAACAAGTAAAAGTTATACGAAAGATAAATCGCATGCTGTATCACTCATATTAAAGAAGAGAGAAGACGAGACTTTTATCTCATAGATAAATGCTATCTGGAGGTGGTCGGACAAGCCGTAAGCATTCAAAATCAGAAGCTAAACTTTTTTAAAGGCTTAGTTATAGTTTTTATTTATCTGTTAATAATAATACCCTTCATACCATAATCCGGTCACAGCGGCCAATCTTAACCTATATGACCCGATGTGACGGCAAGTCGACACGTCCGGCGAGAGGTCAGGCACAGGACCAATGGCTTTAGATGTTTTCCGAGGCATGGAGGTATCTAACACTTTCTAAATCCGGGTTGGTATTGAGATTTTTTAACAGAAACACCTAACCCAACCTAACTCTTTGTTGACCCGACCGGAATTCAAACCAGAGACCTCATGCACATCAGTTGCATTCATTATCGGTGGGCCACAGACTCAAGCAAAATCTGTTATTAATACTTAGTCACTTTGATTGTTAAACTTCAACTGTGCAGTTAGTGTAAGTTTGTGCAAGTGCATTCAGGGTACAGCAACGCAAGTTGTTGTTAAAATGTGATTGGATTGAATCATGATGCAGGTAATGTGTTCATAATCGTACTGTCGCATTCAGTTTTTAGCTCAGTGCCACCAAGCTTGTGTTTACGTTCTCCTAACGACAGTGTCTTGTGTTATACCCATGAAGGTAATACGAAGGTTATAAGTACCTATGTTTAAAGCATAGACTGAGCGTAGCGAAAAAAATTTAAGTTTATCTATGGTTTAAAGGGACAAGTTGTAATGTACACATATTAAGATGCGAGTCGTAAATGCAAAGAGTTTACATACGTTTTTGTTTGAAATGAATGACATAAGAATGGTGGTGTCATTTACATAAAAAAGATAAATGTTGTTAATCGCGCTTGCGGTATTTTACTGCAATTTATAATCAATTAAAATATTTTAAACGAAATTATAATAACTAGTTTTCATTATGGTTACAAACGATATAACTCTTCCTGAGTTTGAGGATCTAGATATGGACGAAGTCAGCCTCTCGGCGGCAACGCTAATGACCGCAGCCCCTTACGTGGGCAAAATGTGCGAAGGTGTTAACAACGAGTTCATTCTGTGCCGACAAGAGCTCAATGATCCTCGGCCATGTCTCACTGTAGGTAGACAGGTGACCGCTTGTGCTAAGGAAGTTTTTCGAAGAATTAAAGCAGAGTGTCTTGAAGAATTCAAACAATATATGAAGTGCGTGGACAAAAGTTCGGGTAATTTCGCTTATAGACACTGCCGTAAAACGCAAGCTGTCTTTGATAATTGTATGAAAGATAAGTTGTCCGTGGAGCGACCTAGCTTTGGGTACTTCTGCCGGGGTCGGATTCACAAGACCACGCGCAAAGCACCGCCGGCCCCACTTTGCCCTTGCCGCTCTGTCTTGCCTGATGCGACCCCTTCATTGCCAGATGACAAGCCCCGCCCGCCGTCACGTTTTAACGGCCGATGCTATTATATGACAGAGTGATGTATAATGCAAGATATTATGTTTGCCAAACAATTAAAATTATTTAAATAAATAAGAACATAAAATAATACACGTTATTATCAATACGGATGCAGATGTAGTTAAGTACTTTCATAGCATAAAGTAATTGATAAAGTACAAGTGTGGCGTGCTTTTGGCTTGTTTGTTATTATTTAAAGTACCTACTAAATATTGAGGCTCTCTCGGAAAGATTTAGCTGTCATTATTCGGTTGTCAATCCGTTCAATAATTTAAGTTTAGTTAAAAGTTTGCTGTACGATGGTAAAGAAAAGCAGCATAGGGATCGCCTAATGCGGATGGTAAGTGATTACCGTAACTTATAAAATATCAATCATGCTTCGCGTACTCTTTAGCCAAGAGATCGCTAGGCTGCCAACGGGCAAGGGTCAAACTGGGCCTATTGTTATAGGTCTGTGTATCCTTAGAAAGCCATGAAATCTTTAAACATCTTAGGCCCACCACAAGGATGTTTGCCAGGGTTCTTCTGGGCGAATGTTCGGCTGGATCTTTCGCTTACAACTACGCCATTTACGTTTGCCTTACCTATACTTGTTTCGGTCAACATTTTATTGTCCCTTCTCTTTATATGATTAATTACAACTTTATTCACTCCATCATGCTTTCTTATGACAGTACCTATATCTCATTCAGCCATCTTTAGACTATTTAATGCAATATAAACATATTTCATTGAGTAATATTTAGTCTAAAGATGTCTATTTTGTAAGATTGCTTTAGATTTTATCAAAATAATTGTTTTTTTTGGTTGCGCTACGTCTAGCGTTTTACACAAAATTAAAAAACGGATTTATATTAATTAGACAAGAAAATGTAATTTAACTTCTGATTTGTGTGGCCTTGTTAGCTCAGTTGTAGTCACCGTGATTACTGGGCTCATGCACGATAGACTAAAACTTCATAGTCGCAGTCTATAAAATGGATTCTGTAGTTTAAGGTTAGACGCCCGGGTCGGGCAAAAAGTTATTTACAGGAATCGTTCCCTAGATGGCGATAGGATCACGCTCTACATGGGACTTAAAACCATAGCTGGTGAAATGTGAATCTATACTACCCATTGATGTATAAAAAGTGTAAGTTTTGTACGGGATTGTGTATCTAGGGTTTTTATATATTTATTGTATATACTACCTAATATTATAAAGCTGAAGGGTTTGTTTGTTTGTTTGGTTGAACGCGCTAATCTCAGAAACTACTGGTCTGAATTAAATATTTTGGTGTTGGATAGGCCATTTATCGAGGAAAGCTATAGGCTATATAACATCACGCTACGACTAATATGAGCAGAGCATCAATGAAAAATGTTGTAAAAACGGGCAAATTTCTCTTACGTGAACCAGAAGAAGTTGCGCGGGTCATATACATACATACATACATAGATTCACGCCTGTTTCCCAGAGGGGTAGGCAGAGACTACGGATTTCCATTTGCTACGATCCTGACACATTTCTCTGGCTTCATTCACTTTCATCACATTCCTCATACACGCCCGTCGGTTCAAGGAGCTCTTAACCTGGCCTTTGTCCAGAACACCTCCGATCTGATCGAGAAACGTTCGCCTAGGTTTTCCTCTTGCGACTGTTCCATTTACACTAGCCTTATAAACTTTCATAGTCAGTCTTTCCTCGTCCATTCTTTCTACATGTCCGAACCAGCTTAACATACCCTTTTCTATTCTTGTAACTATATCCACTTTCATGCCGCATCTCTCTCTAATCACACTATTTCTTATTCTATCTTTCAGAGTCACACCACATATGCTTCTCAACGCTCTCATTTCTACAGAATTTATTCTGCTCTCATGCTTCTTTTGCCATACCCAACTTTCACTTCCATACATAAGTGTGGGCACTAATAGTCCTCTATGAACAGCCAAACGTGCCTTTTCGGATACATTTCGACTGTTCATAAAAGTGCGTAGAGCTCCATTCACTTTGTTGCCAGCAATCGTTCTCCTTTCAATATCTCCGTCATGTTTACCATCCCTTGTAAACAAAGTACCCAAATATACAAACTATTTTACTTGCTCCACTTTTTTTCCATCAATCATAATATTACACATCGTCACGCACTCTTCCTTTTTAAATACCATTACTTTTGTCTAGCTTACATTTATTTTCATTCCTTTACTCTCAAAAGCACCATGCATAATAGTTACCATCGCCTGCAACTCTTCCGCTGATGACGCAAGTATTACTTGGTCATCGGCATAAAGAAGACATTTGACAAGTAACTCATTCATTCTTAATCCCCATTCACAATCTTTTAAATCTTTCAAACAAGTGTCCATGTATAGGTTAAACAGCCAAGGTGACGCTACACATCCTTGTCTAACACCTTTATCGATGCTAAACCACTCCGTGTAGGTCCCATTTATCCTAACACAAGCTCTGGAATCATCATAAAGAGATTTCAGAGCTCGCGTGAGGTTGCTATTCACTCCATACATGGACAATGCCGACCAAACTTCATTCCTCAACACTTTATCATAAGCCTTTTTTGACCTTTGGCCAAAACTTTTTCGGCTATGCTCCGTAAGGAAAAGACTTGATCCGTACATCCCATACCCTTTGGAAATCCCGTTTGTGCATCCCATATTTTCTTGTCGGTTACGTTCATAATCCTTTCAATTAACACTTTTGCATACAATTTACCGACGACGCTGAGCAAGCTTATGCCTCTATAGCTTTTGCACTCTTGCTGTGAGCCTTTTCCCTTGTATAAAGGTACTATGACGGCCTTGCCCCAATCACTTGGTACACGGCCGGTATTCCAGCACAAGTTAAAAAGGCGGCACAACTGAGTTGCTATAAGACCCTGTCCAGCTGTCAGCATTTCGACTGTAATCCTGTCATACCCACCAGCCTTTCCTGATTTCATGCTTTTCAATGCTTTCATTATTTCATCCATACTAATAGGGCTTTCATCACTACTATCATTATCATTCATTTCGAAATTTTGCCCTTGCCATTCCTCTCTTTCAAATAAACTTTCAAAATATTCCTTCCATCTCTTCAGTACGCTCTTTTCTTCATTCAGTAAACTTCCATTCTTATCTCTGATTGATTTCAGCTCTGTGGTTACGGTTTTACCTCGAACCGAGCGAATGGATTTCCAGAAGAACTTTGCGTTGGTCTGGAAATCTTCAGATAATCTTCTATCAAACTCGTCTTTCAATTCCTCTTTTTTCCTTTTAATTACATCTTTCACTACCTTATTCATTCTTATAAACTTATTCTTAGCTTCATTCACATCCTCATTCGTTGCTTCTTGCATTCTTTCATTGGCTCTGACAGATAGGCAGTCCAACCATGCCTGCTTCTTCTCACGTACTACTCCTTGCACATCTTTATCCCACCACGCATTCTTCGATTTTATAACTTTCCTCTTCTTGCTCACACCGCATAATTCTGACGCTACAACAACCACTTCATGCTTAAACGACTGCCATAATTCTTCTATGTCACAAAATCTTTCAAATCTTTTCCTCAATTGATTTTTATACTCGTCTTTCAATACTTCATCTTGCAAATTTTCTACTTTTATTCGTTCTTGGTCATGTAATAGATAGTTATATTAGTTATCTATTTATTATATACTTATGATCATATGCCTCTACCATCCCCATGCGTGATGCTATGGATGAATATGTTAGACCTATTCCCGTACAACTTGCTATCAATAAACATAAGAAATTAAGGCCCTATCCTTATGTTAAGAAACTAGTCGTTTTAGCTACGGATAGTTAAATGTTGACATATTTTTCATAGAATATCCCTTTGACCGCCACGTTAAAAAAGTTAAAGCGTGCTCTTGGCGCTTATGCAACTATGCGGTGTATATGGCGCGTAACGAGATATGTGTCAAAAATTAACTGCTCGTAGGGAACACAACCCGTTACTTGAAATAGGAATTGGGCCTAAGTAAACATTCTTACCCGAGATAGGTACTTATTCATATATAAACATTTTAACCATGTAAGTACCTATGACAAAGAGCCAATTGCTGATAAAACCTATCACATTATGAGCGAGTATCATAGAACTATCATTATGTTAGTTACCTTACACAATATAACGATTGTCTGTCTGTGTATTAGTAAAAAATATTAATTATGAACGTAAACAAGCGTGTCAGAGAGCGGCGGCGCGTCGAGTCGGCGAATGTTGGTAGGTCCGATAGCTGCACTATCGAAGGTCAACGAAAATGCACCGCGATGTGGGTCAAACACCTCTGATTCAAACAATGTAGTAATAATGCTAGTCACTTCTTGAATGGTAGAAACGTTACATTGTAATTATTTACCCACCGAATGTTAATTAGTCACATAATTGCAGAATTTTTGTACAACATGCCTGGGCTCTGATATTCTATTCTATTCTACCACATACACACAACACCATCTAGACCAAACTAAGCAGAGCTTGTACTATGGGTACTAGACAATGGATAAACATACATATACCTATATTATACTTTTTTTTGTAAATACATACATGTTTCAACATACAAGTTCATGCACACAAATGTTTGACTTGTGCGGGAATCGAACCCGCGACCTCAGGTGTGGCAGTCGGTTACACTAACCACTACGCTATCGAGTCGTCCATGTTTTGGAAGAAGTCCTTGTTAATATAGGTACTCTTATTATTTGTTTTTTTTAGTAAAAACGATATAACTAGGACTAGGACTAATTCCTGTGTCGCGGGTGACTTTACAAACATTCAAACAACGGACTCAAAGAACATCCAAATTCGGAGTAACCGTTTGTGTGCCACACAATTTTTTGACCCGTGTGGGATTTGAACCCACAACATTCGGCGCAGTGGCAGTGGCGAGGCAACCACTGAAACCACTACGCCGGCGCCGTCCGACAGTCCGACCGCAATGATAAATGGGTGCATATAGCAAGAGATTTGTGGCAGGATCGTACCAAGTGAATCCAAATACACAATATATCCTTATCGGTATCTCCTAAGAAACAGGCCCGACTCCCGAGTCTATGTATGTATAAGACAAATCGGTTTTGCTAACTAGATTTTGCTCGCGGCTTCGCTCGCGTTAATCTATATTTTGTCAATAATGATCTCCAAACCGAATTTCAGTCAGGCGGCCAGTATTAACGGAGACTGGCCACCTGCGCAGGAGATATTATAGTGCACAAGTATCTGCGCAAACACAGGTGCACTCTCTGTTCCCTAACTTTCATGATCCGATGGGACGGTAATCTGACATGACCGGAGAGAGATCAGGCGCAGGACCGATGGCTTTACGTGCTTTCCGAGGCACGCCCCCGTGCCTATCTAGCACCGCCATCTTCCTAACTCCGGGCTGCTATCCGGCTATTGAGATTTCTTAACTGAAAATCCCAATAACTTTTTGTTGGCCCGACCCGGGATTCGAACCCGTGTACATCATGTGCATGTGCCCTCATGTACAGTAGTCGCATACACTACCGCTGCGTCACGTCTATGCCTCGGGACCAGTACTTTTTTGTGTGTGAACTTTTTGTAGTAAAGAGGAACCCTATGTTCTTGTCTATACCTACCCCTGTCAACGTGTATGCTAAGATTTATGATGATTAGAGTAGTTAAAGAGTGAAAGCGAACAAACAAATAAACAAACTCACATTCGCATTTATAATACTATAGAATAGGATCGCTCGTGGCGGCAAGTCCCGTTTTTGAGGAGTGGCTGGAGAGGTGGCATGGCTCCTTCACCTTCCGGCTGACACAGGTAATGACTGGCCACGTTTGTTTTGGATTGATTTAACGCATAACCTAGTTTATTAGGAGTCTGATATTTATTAGTACCTACCTAAGTATTAACAGTACCTACACATTACGATTTGTATTTAACATGACAGTGGGTTTTGTTTAGATTCTATTACTATACGAAATTGATGTTAACGCTATATGATACCTATACGATATATACGCTATATTTATTTGTTGTAGTTACTATTACTTATATTCTATTCTCAAACCTAGTTTTTCTGTAGCTAGACTAGCATAGTTTATTTCGGTGACCGTATCAACCTAAACAATAACACTGTTATCGCGCATAAATAATTAAAACACCTTGAAACGTAACCTTATAATAATTCTTAACAATTTCAGATACCTAAGTTTTCGATAAATACCTATTTTGCTTACGAAATAATTAGGTAGTAGCTACTTACTTATAATGTTGTCGTACTTACGCGAATTAACTTATTTACTGCAACGAATTTTCACAAATCCTTGAGTTACTAATAAGTAGGTTTAATTTGTTGTAATTTCAGGTCTTGGCGCTTATTTGAAACGTCAATTATTAATTAATTAATATTTAAATACAAGGTAACATGTTAGGTGGGCAAATATACATAATTACTGAGGACCTTACTTACAGATAACTATCTACGCATGTCATAGCCCGGCCCTGACCTCAAGGTACCTAGTGGATTTAATTATGAAATCATTTGCTGTCACAAATGTTGAATTGTAAGTAAGAGTGTCGCCGACAAATAGGTTTCGGCCGTCAGTTCTAGGTAGGGTTGCCAACCGTACTTTATAATAAAGTATTGTACGTTATTTCGGGTAAACATACTTTATACTTTATTAGGAATATAAAGTACTTGAAAATACTTTATTTTATTTATGTCGACTTTTACAGGTTTAATTTAAGTGTTTACTTACAGCAACGCTATAGAGATTCCCTAAATTGAATAAAATCAATTGTTTATCTATCTCATTATAGACATATACCTATTGTAAAGATGCGGTTAAAACGTTCCTTGATAATAAATATTTGTTAGATGTTACTAGCATCAACAAAAATATGGTAACAAAAAAGCAGTTTAAGTAAATAATCCTTTATTTTCGGAGCTTGTACTTTATTTTTTTACCTCAGATTGTAGGTAAACGTACTCTATTTCTTCAAAGTAAAAGTGGCAACCTTAGTTCTAGGGGTAGAACGAGAAGAGAGAGCTATGACAACGTGAATGTTACATAAAATAAGATATTTAAATTAACATAAGAACTTCCACGTCTAATAGTGTATATTTATATTATTTTTATTTAGTTATCTAAAAAGAACATAATAATATGTTTATTAACGATAAGCGTTGCTTTGAAACTGCTAATGTATTAATTGATTCAATAATCATATCGGCATCGAAAAATAAGTAAGTATTAAAATTAAATAATCTAAACAAGAAAGTTAAATTATTTAAATGTAACAAAATTTGAAACGCTGCGCGCTGTATGAATTAAAACTACATTATCTTCGACGCTTCGGTTGCTTTTCTGCAGCTAGTGAAAATTTAATATAGTTTTAACAACTTAATAGTGCTAAATATAACGAAATATTATAGTGATTTATTAATAAACCGGTGGTTAAATCCGTGTATAGTAGTTTAATGCTTATGTATGATATTCGCGTAAATGTAACAAACTACCTATTAAGAACACTTAGTGAATCCTTTGTTTCACTGCTCTGATAGCGCAGTGGTCGCATCGTCACTTGGTCCCAAGTTTGAGTCTTTGTACCTGTTGTTTTAATGTTTGTAAATCTTCCGTGATAAAGAGATATGAACCCAAGTGCTGGTCTTTCCTTTACAAATATCTACCTTTAAATTAAAGACGCATAAGGCATCAAGTCTCCATAATAAATATTATTTAGAGCCACAGCGTAGTTCTAGTAGCGCTTACAGTATTTACATCAAACAAAATATAAATTATCATCCTCATAGCACTAAAATATCGTCTCAATACATACATTCTAATAACATGAATTTATTATTAACATCGACGATCGTTCTTATTTATAAAAAATATATTACTTTTGTTTGCGTATTCGTTCGTTTGTATGTAGTTTAATTCGTTCGTTTGTATATAGGGCATAAGCTCAGCAATTACTGTACCAATTCCAAAATATGCTTACTCATGGAGAGCTTTAATATATAGGCTATATTTTAATGACACAGGTAAAACGAAAGAGAAGCCTCGAGGCAAAGCCAGTTACAGCCAGTAAGGCAAATTAAGTGCAGTATGTCGACAGAGTCAAATTGTTTGCAATATCTGCTCACCTTCTTTCTCTTATGAAAAGGGTTTGAATATCTACTTTAAAAATGAACGATATCGTAATTCACAGACGTCTTTGACTTATTGCAATTGAAATACAGTTCTATTTACAAATAATAGCCTTGACATTTAACCTCTATAATTGACTTGAAAAGAAATCTGTATTATTTATTGTATAAAAGAGTGTTAGCATAATACTATTCTAGGATAGATTATTAAACTATATTATAAAAACTAATTTCAGGTATTGCGCATGTATCCTGTATTTTAAAATGCATGAAGTAAATAACACGAGGCTATTAAAATTGTTATGTAATAAACTGAATACCGGTTGATTGCATGACTTGTTGGCAAAGTCAGAGCACGGCTTAGTCAGAAATGATGAGGTAGTGTCTAGAAAATTATCAGTTACCTATCACATATTAAGGAAAGAACTCTTGAATGGTAGGTAGCTATGCAGCGAAATATATTCATGTATCTTCATAACTACGATATGCTATCAACTAAAGATGGTAATGGTAGAAAGTGGTGTAGATTAAAATCTAACAATATGTAATTTATATAATAACTAGCTATTGCCCGCGGCTTCGCTCGCGTTAATTTAGAATTTGACAATCAATTCTGTGAATAACGTAGTCGATTACGCAGTTGTTAGTTTAAGATTACTTCATATTGAAAAACGCTCAGAAGGACTTCAAGAAAACACGCATCAACAATCCACAATTAGTTTAATGTTTCCTCTTCACTAGATTATTCGTTACAATCAATCGCCGTGCTTCACACTTCCACGATCGCATTCGAATGACAGGCTGTTAGTCGAGCATGTTTGACACTGACCGTCACCTTTCATATCTGTCAGTGTCAAACATGTCAAGCTGACATAATTATTTTATTTAGTTACTCAAAAAATGTGATATAAATATTAAATCAATTAATTAATGTAACAGTCGGCCATCCGTCACAGTAACGAGTCCCTTCGTTAAAGCTATACTTAATTTGTAATAAGCAAATCACATAATCACCTATGTTTATTAATTGACTAAGTACTATTACTACTTATCACATGATTCTCGTTATAACATGATATAAATCATTCTATGGTGTAAGTATCACTTGGGAGTCGTGCAAGAGGAGTTACTTCTATTCTTTCACTACCACCTTGCCCGAAGTTGCTATCCCTATCATGTCACTTCAGTTCGCAAGAGGACGGCTACTTCTATTCTTTCACCGACACCTTGCTCTAAATCTAGTTATATACTCGCTGTGATAAATCATTACAGTTGAAACAAGTCACACCTCCCTTAGATCGACCCCTCATCGCGCCGTTATAGCGCTGAGACGTGCTCGTCGAAGTTAACGGTCGCGTATCTCTCGATTGATTATCTCTCTTAAACTCATGGACATCGCGCGGTTGTTGATTTCTAACCGTTTTAAAGAATTCTAAGGTTTCCTCGGGCTTATCAAACTTCCCAGCCTGCGCACTCAACCGAACACCTTTATCCTCTATCCCAAATATGATGCAGTCCACCGCTTGTTTCCCAAATATTTTACAACGGTTAAGTAAGTTAATTTTTGAGAAATAATATAACTCAAGTGACTCACCAGGGCGTGCCTTTCTGTTGAGCATTTCCGTCAGCAATTCCGCGTAATTTTCAGTGGATGGAAAAGATTCCTGCAACAGGCTCTTCCATTTCGACCACGTATGCTTAATAGAAGGCAGGCCCTGATACCAAGTTTTGGCATGTCCGGTCAATTTTGGCAGGGCATAGTGGACCGTTTGCTTGTCGTTCCAATTGTAAATCTCTGCACACTCGTCTACTTTGTTTAACCAAATATCAATGGTTTGCTCCTTTAAGAGTGGGTCAAACTCTGGGATAACGTTATTTAATGAGGACGAAAGAAACGGTTCACGGTCCCTACCCTTAAAAATATTAACAAATTCTTCAAAAAAATCAGTACAATCGGAGTACCTCGACCTCTTGCGTTCCGGGCTTCCTACGTCATTTCTAGGAGGGATGGATGCTTGCCGCGGGCGCGTAGACGATAGCTTGTCGCTAGTTGAAGCTTCAGAACGCCTACGACGTTCATTTAGCTTTGACAGTTCATCCTCCAACAGACGCAATCTCTGGTACAAGTCTTCGTCATTGTTTAATTCTCCGTGACCAAAGTTTGGGTCGTGACGATCACTGCTTTGCCGAGAGCGGCTATGGCGTAATCGCCTGCTTACCGCTCTGTCATTACGACTTCGACTCCTACACCGTTCATATCGAATATCACCTCGTCGACTGTCGCCCCTAGTACGACTTCGGCTACGACGATCACCCTCACGGTCTCTTGGACTTCGCTCCTCTGGTTGGGTAGGGTGTCTCGAGGGAGTTTCTCGCCTACACCGTCCAATTTCCTCACGTACACTCATCTTTGAACTATGGTGGGCGTTGCAAAAACGGTATGTTTTTGCTGTGATCCCACTTCTGAGCTGAAAAACGCTCAGAAGGACTTCAAGAAAACACGCATCAACAATCCACAATTAGTTTAATGTTTCCTCTTCACTAGATTATTCGTTACAATCAATCGCCGTGCTTCACACTTCCACGATCGCATTCGAATGACAGGCTGTTAGTCGAGCATGTTTGACACTGACCGTCACCTTTCATATCTGTCAGTGTCAAACATGTCAAGCTGACATAATTATTTTATTTAGTTACTCAAAAAATGTGATATAAATATTAAATCAATTAATTAATGTAACAATATATTATGTATTATCTACTGTGTAATTATTTGTTGTTCCAAATAAAGAAAATAAAAGAAATAAAAATAAATCAGGTTGTACTCTGCTTGTAATAATGTAATTCAATCATGGTTCGAAAGACACGTGGCGCCATCTATTATCATAAGAACTTTATTGTTGTTTTGCTCGGAAGCAGTAATTTTTTTCGGAATGAAAGGTAGCTTATGTCCGTTTCTGAACACCTGACAACGTATATGCAAAATTACAGGATGATCGGTTTAGTGGTTTAGGCGTGAAAAGGTAACAAACAAACTCATTTTCGCTTTTATAATATTAGTTAGGATTAGGATATTGCTATATTATACATTTTTTGCCCCACCACTAAAATTGGTAGAACAAAATTGTGTAATACTAGATATTTTGATTGCCAATAAATTCAACTTGCTTATTTACCTACTATATTCACTCACTAGATGTTCCCGCGGTTTCACCCGCGTTTATCGTTACTGCGCCGCCTCCTCGGGTCGTAGCGTGATGTTATATAGCCTATAGCCTTCCTCGATAAATAGGCTATCTAACACTAAAATAATTTTTCAAATCGAACCAGTAGTTATCACGCAGAATAAACCAGGAGAAACATCATTTGTACTATGTCTGTAATGGGTAATTATTTTGCTGCAATGTTATTTTAAAACTGTGATATCTCCTAAGATATTCATTGAAATCGAATGATGTAAAGGGCAATTTTGTTTTAAATTAAATACTTGTGATGAATAACGTATTTATTTGGATAAGGATTAATATCATGTTTATAATAATACCCTCGCAAATAATGCATTATTTTAGAACAAATTTGGTTAGCATAAAAATGGTTATAGTGAGCCATCCTTAAAAGATAGACATATGCTGTCGCGGACTTTTTTTTAGAACTTTTAAAGGGGAACAATTCTGTGATACATGATTTTTGCGAAACTTTAACTGTTTACGCAGCGCACGCAGCGGAAGCTCTCAAAAGGAAAAAATACCCTCCGATTTTGAAACATTCTTCATTGGTGCTCAGTTCCTATTGATCTTAGCGTGATTATATATAGCCTATAGCCTCCCTCGATAAATGGACTATCTAACACTGAAAGAATTTTTCAAATCGGACCAGTAGTTCCTGAGATTAACGCGTTCAAGCAAACAAATAAACAAACAAACAAACTCTTCAGCTTTATAATATTAGTATAGATTATTAGTCATTATAATATCATCAGATAAACAGGAACTTAAAGTTAAATATCTAGTGCAGATTTAGTATTTATAATTAATTCATTTCGTTTCTCATTATCGTTGGTAGACCAAAGCAATAAATGGTATCAGAATGAAAATAATTTTTAAACCATGGCATTGATTATTTTGGATATTGTAGCCTGGGGGAGTGTGTTTCCTAAATCTAACGACCGATAGGCCTTGAGCCTTAGTGAAGTGAGGCCTATCGATATCTCTGTGTCACGGGAATCTTTACTTTGATCGATATGAAAACTAAGAACAAGAGAATAGCGAAGAATATGGGTATCTGGGTAATAAGTGAATGTTGTCATTAGCCAAATACCCATTTAAATACACTCTTTAGATGAAACATTCAAATTTACGTCACAATATACCTTCTTATATAAAACAGAAGATCAGATGATTAATAACACAGATTAAATATCTATTACTAATACCATCATAATGTGCACATATGAATAAATAAGTGGTAGGTCAATCTTCTCGATATCCCATTAACTCTCAACAACACTAAAGTAGAGCTCAAGAGTCACGGGTTTGATTTTCGCATGGGGTTACCCATGCGAAGATCAAACCTGTGACTCTTGAGAAGAACCCTTGGTTCTAGATAGTAAAAATTATTTCACGTTGAAAGGAAATGCTGATAGACCAAAAAGATCCACCTTTCCGATCACGCACAATATCGATAAAACGTTTTGCGACCTCTGTTTATACAGCGTGTAACAGAGAGGTGTGGTCATCTATATAAGTAAAAATGAATGTTGGTATGTTTGCCCTCTATGCCTTCCTAAACATTGTCCAGATTGTGATGAAACTCTGGAAGGATGCTCAGAAGACGCCCGCGAAGGTTTCTGGCCCAAAACATCTGTATCAAACAAACATTTTTTTTTTTTTTATATGTGGCATTGCAATGCATGGCGGGTACAGCTACTACTGTATAAAAGATACGAACTAGGATTCCATAGCGTAACGTTTTCACTACAAACAGGTCAAAAAGTTAATAACAAACTCTAAATTACAGTAGCAGCGCTTGCACACTCGCCGCTGTGCTAAATTTGTGTTTTCTATCTATAATAATAATAATAATATTCTACCATATACACACAACACCATCTAGCCCAAACTAAGCAGAACTTGTACTATGGGTACTAGACAGTGGATAATCATACATATATTTTTTTTTTTGTGTAGATACATACATATTATACATAGAAACACCCAGCCCAAGACAAACATCCATGTTCATGCACACAAATGTTTGACTTGTGCAGGAATCGAACCCGCGACCTCAGGCGTGGCAGTCGGTTATACTAACCACTACGCCATCGAGGCCGACATCTATCACAAAACTGTAACAAGGATCTGGAAACGATCAAAAACCATTTAGATGGGTCTGAATCCAAATAAGTATTGTATAACGCTTCTGATAGGACGCGCTATAAATTATTAACATTATTACTGATGGTAGCTGTACCTATCTATTTATGCACCAAAGTCTGTTTGATCCGACTAAGATTGTTTATGAAGAATATTTGGGAGATTAAAATATTTTTGTATTGTTATTTATTTTTTACAATAAACGCAATGTAAAACATGTCCTGTGCCCAAACCTCTTTCTGTCTAAATTGCCAGTTTATTTGTTTCTGCATCATGCAAAAAATCTGAACAGACATTGATGTGGTTTACACTGTTTGGTAACTTGCAATTCGATTTAATATCTCTATGCCACTTTTCATCTAATGCTATTAATTTGAACTGGATACATAATGTGATTCACATCAGAGGCGGATTACCTTAATATCGAGAGCGCTTTTAGCTAGGCGTCTCATGGGCGTCATTTGACGTCTATATATTTTTCAAAATAGTTATAATAATGTCCTCCAGACTGAATCTCGGTCACGACGGCCAATCGTAACGGAGACTGGCCATCTGCGCAGGAGATATTAGATTGCACAAGTGTGTTTGCAAACAGAAGTACACTGTTTGTTCCCTAACTCTCATGATTTGATGAGACTACAATCCGACACGACCATAGAGTGATCACTGATCAGGCGTAGGACCAAAAGCTTTACGTGCTTTCCGAGGCACAGGGGGTGTGTAACACAGCCTACTTCTTAGATTTCTTAACAGAAATACCCAATAACTTTTATTCAGCCCGACCGGCGTACCGGGATTTGAACCCAAGCAGTCGCATTCACTACCGCCGCGCCGCGCCACGGAGGCAGTTGCAAAATAATTAAGTAGAATAGGCCCCGTGTATCGCCGTCCCGTGTGCCCTAGACATATGCCTAGATCGCCTTAAGACTTAAGGATAATCTGCCACTAATTCACATACATAATTGCAACGAACGTTCGTCACAATAACGAAGTCGTAAGCAAAGCATAGTCAATAATAAGTATAGCTAAAGAATGATTGTGACACCTAACTGTTTTTGCGGATCAGTCGAACGCTCTTGTATTATTTCATAACTATAATTGTTGGCTAGTGCCATGACGATGCCGGTGCGTAACTACCTTCCTAATTAATTTTTATTACCGTCCGAGTGACAAGTAAATATATTTTCTCTAAAATAGCATTAATTAGCATGCAATATTTCAGCGAATTTATAACCTTGTTTATATAACCTTCAGGATAAAAGCAAACACTGTTATATTAATCATTAAAATTATACTGTGAAATTGCAATTTCAAATTTAATATTTGTGGTACTTATTATTTAATATTAATTTTAAGACGTCAAAACGTCTAAGTCTAAGTACTTACTGGAACCGGTAGGCAGAGATGTTTTAAATGCCTGATTTTAGATCCAACGTAATAACCTAGTAGCGAGCCTATTGTTTTCTATCGGACAAAGTTTCAGATATACTGAGACAGATAGAACTGCTACTGAGAATGCTGGTCAGAAAAATCCAATAATACGTTGCCCGACCTGGAAATCGGACCCAAAAACATAGCAATTACATTTAATAACAATGCGCCACTGAGGCATAACAGTCTTCCACTTGTTACTCGGTCTTTATTTAATTGACAGTATAAAACGTACCTCCATCACAGCGATATGTTAATACGAACGATAGGTACACCTAACTACTTACTAACTAATGCGTAAGACACAAACAAACAAACTCACATTCGCATTAAACTCATATTAGTTAGAATGTTATCTAATATTATCCGCACCATTTTTACCATAACGTCTAATGCGTTAGCATAATAATAATAATGTGTGTGTCAGGGTAAAATTATTAAGAGCATAGGTCATACGCTCTTGTTTATTTATTTTTTATTTATTTAGTTTTGTGTAGTATAGACTATAGACCCATTAAGTTAACAAAAAGAAAATGATTGTATGCAACTGAAAAATGTATGTTGAGATAAATGTAGGTACCTATTTGTGATAAGGCTAGATAAAACGAGGAGTAAGTGTATTATGACGTTCTAAAGTAGCGCCAGCGAATTTGAGTTTGTTTGTTTGTTCGTTGGTTTTTTACACTTTCAGGCCAACTACTTGACATCATAAAGATTTAGCATATATAATACGTTGTCAGGGATACAGAAAAAGAACATAGGGTACCTTTTATCCAGAAAAAGTACTGTTTCTAACCTAACCTACATTTTGGCGAGCGAAGCTGCGGGCAAAATCTAGTTAGTTATAAATGTAGATGGCTACAAGAACCACCATTTATTTATCTTTCCCTTTGTCACTCCACCTGGGGAAGAATGTATGGATGGTGTGAAATACGCGATGTCAAAAAAATTGTAATAGATACTGTGATTGATAATGATAACAATCAAAGGGAAAAAAGACAAAAAGTATACTGCGCGGACAACAGGTAATAAATTGGGATAAGTGTGATATAGGTACCTAATCAAGATAATGAAAATCAGCTCTATTAATATTCTATCTCAATGCTGGGACAGTTTTCCTTTCTGAATTAATATAATTACGTCGAACTGACGTCTATTCTGTGGGTAATATTAGTCCCAAACCTAGACAAGAGGTTCTTCTCAGCATGCGAACGAATCGATCGAATGCGTTCACCACTAAATATAAGTAATCGTATATAATTAGACTATTTAATACACACGTAACTTCCAGAAGCCAGAGATGCGTGCCTTGGCATCGAACTCGAGACCTCAGAGTGGCAGTCCAACGGTGACCCACTTAAAATTGGCCAAGTTAAGTTTGGCAAACGTCACAAACAGTCGTTTACGAAAATTAGAACAAGTAGGCTTCAGTTAGAGCCATCGATAATATTCGGATGTTTATAGTGGTACAGACTCAAATAAAACGTTTTAAAGAATCTCGGTCTAGAATCCCGAGACTGCTTGGTAGATTAAAAGTACACAAGTACATCTAAAAAAGTAATGATTACGCATCATTACTCTTTTAGATGTAGGTACACATACACCTACCTATTAATTAACTATACGAGTAGGTATAGGTAGGTTTATAAAAGTCCTTCAAATACTTTCCATTTTAATTAATATGTTATTTGTACTAGGTATATTCAAGTATTACCTAACAGTTACATAAAAAGTTCAATATCTTGTCGCTGACCTCCTTACGTATTGATTTTTGCAAAATCCTGGCACCTGTTCTGATCAGCTAAATATAATTTAAAATAAAGAAGTAAGGTTGTAATATAAAATAAAGAAGTCAACCGACGAAGATTTTTAAAGGGAAAGGTCGTCTGATGGGACAAGTTTTATTATATGATTGACAGAATTATTAACTATTGATACACCGAAGTGAATTTGCTTCGACTAAATTTAGTGTTAGGCAAATATTTGGAAGTGCTAAATATTTTTGTTTTGTTATTTATTTTCTGTTATAACATAATAAGTAGTTTGGTTTGTTAATATTAGTTAAGTTGTAAATTATGATTGTTGTTTTTGTTTAAGTAAATGACAAATTTCAACAAATAAATAAATAATATACTTACCACAAAAAAAACCATCAGATAAGTATACCATACATAAAGACCGGACACAAAGTGGATACAAACTAGAAAAAGCTTAAACTATCTTTAAATAATTTTTCCGAAGTTGGAATCGAACGTACAAACATGACAACCACCCCTTATTATTAAACTACGTGCACAGTATCTATTACTACAATATCATCACTTATGTATGCTGTCAAACTAATTTGTTTGTGTGGTATACTAAACAAATAACAAAAAATCGGGAAATCTTGACCTGACCACCACCCTCCTCGGGTGACGTTACGTCCTACGGGTTTTTATTGGGAGTCATTCGTGATTCATCTAAGTCGTAAAACTACATAATTATAGTAGTACCTACCTAATAGATATTATCACTAATTAAATATAATTATTTTGATCTAAGCTATTGTTTGTAGGATATTCCATCAACAGGAAACTTAAATCATGAAAAATTAAGTAGTTTGTCCAATATTTTGATATCTACATTTCTATCGGCTATAGGAGATACTTAGGTAGGTACCTACTCACAGCTTGACACCAACACAAAACCTTTTTATCGATCTGACACGAGGATGTAACTATGCCATTAAAACATATCGCCCGCGATTAAAAATTGACCAGTCTTAGATAAACTTAATTGTTCAATTCTATTACTTATTGAGTCATAAACAATTAAAGCGATGTAATATCACTTCAATCGTTTATGACTGGCCGAAGGGTAGCATTAATATACTTTACTATATGTTCCCGCGGTTTCACCCGCGTTTATCGTTACTGCGCCGCCCCCGTGTGTCGTAGCGTGATGTTATATAGCCTATAGCCTTCCTCGATAAATAGGCTACCCAACATTAAAATAATTTTTCAAATCGAACCAGTAGTTCCTGGGATTAGCGCGTTCAAATAAACAAACTCTTCAGCTTTATAATATTAGTATAGATTTACAAGTAATATATTTTACTACAGTGGTATTAGAAAGTAGAAAAGCTAAATGAAAATAATGAAGACGTATTATGCAAAATATGCCAGTAGGAAGTAAACGTAAGATAATAACAGTTTGTGTGGCTGGATAGCAATTTCCTTACGACTGATGAGATGTATTTAAAATATAATGACATAGACAATCTTCTAAGATTATAATGATCTCCGATAAAAAATAATGTATCTATAATGTGCAACACAATAGTGTGTAAATAAATAACAGATACACTTCAACAAATAAAGTAAACATTTATTTACAAACCTGTGTTTATGTATCCAAGTAATAACACTGCTAATAACGGCAAAATATTCGACAAATGCATTTTCATTTTTGTTTAATTATGATGCACATAAAATATATTTATTTTTAATGAATTATCATAAAAGCACAGATTAAGTAAATAAAATCACGATGTCGTGTTGTAAACAGCCAGTTAGTTCGAGTAAGTTATTCTGCCTGCCCGTTGCAGTTGGCGGCGAGGTGGCCACTGATGCTGGCGAGCGGCGCTTGGTACTCGTCATGTTGCATAAGAACGGCTACAGTTGATACAGATTATCATTTGGGGGACACCGGTACCTACTTTCGCTACTTACCTACATTTTATTTTGTTTCAGCAGATATAATTATAAATAGTTGTTCTACTTGCCAGTTAAGTAGAATCAAATATTAATCAAGGAGAACTAAGAGTGCCTGCGTAAAACGAATCAAACAGCCATTACGCACTTTGGAGTCACAAGATCATGTACATGCTTTAAAAATGTATCAGTTCGATAGAGAACATATATTTTACTTGCAGCAAGCTAATTTTACTTGCAGAATTATATACGTAGGTATATATGTACCTTTAAAGTTATAAAGATCTATTGCTCTATGTATCACTGAGTTTGCTTTGCTAATGCCTGTAATAATAAATAATTCTTAGTATTTCTTACTTATTAAAGGAATCCAGGTGCGCACTTTAGAATAATAACCCTAGAATGGTTCTTCAATCTAGAGTTATTTCCTATGAGCTCGGACCCTAAACAGGGATGACATACAGATTTTAAGTTGAAATGTAACATTTTGAGGCA
The DNA here is from genome assembly GCA_963564715.1 of Catocala sponsa. Taxonomy (NCBI): domain Eukaryota; kingdom Metazoa; phylum Arthropoda; class Insecta; order Lepidoptera; family Erebidae; genus Catocala; species Catocala sponsa. Next base: position 7,429,291 of record OY751345.1, on the reverse strand, counting down.
GGCACCTACCTGGCTCTACTTTATTAACGTCAATGCTTTTCTCATATTAAAAAGTTTATTTTAATGTCATCCTTTCTTTTGAATATCACGAATCCAAACTAAAATATCTATGTTTGAATTTATTATAAGAATACAATAAGAGCTTGCATTCAATAAATTACAATTAGTTATTGTATATAAGTTATTGGTGATCTAGACACTCAGTTCAAGGCTTGTGTCGCCAAGAGCCACAATTAGATGGAACTGGTCAACCTAGACATGTGAGTTTCTTGTTTAAGGTTGCCTCGTAACGCAAGTAGAGAGGGCTTCTAAATTCTAATGGCTGACTTGGGTTATTTTTGACGAGATGTAATATTGGCATCAAGTACCTACCTAGTTTAAAGACTAATTTATTGTTTTATCTATAGGTACGATACGTCATTAAAGTCCCTTAATCCACAATTAGGCTACAACATGGGCTTCATATAAATCATGTCTGTATCTAAAGGCTCCTTATTTTAAATAAATATATATATATATATGTATATACATACATACATACATACATACATACATACATACATAGATTCACGCCTGTTTCCCAGAGGGGTAGGCAGAGACTACGGATTTCCATTTGCTACGATCCTGACACACTTCTCTGGCTTCATTCACTTTCATCACATTCCTCATACACGCCCGTCGGTTCAAGGAGCTCTTAACCTGGCCTTTATCCAGAACGCCTTCGATCTGATCGAGAAACGTTCACCTAGGTTTTCCTCTTGCGACTGTTCCATTCACACCAGCCTTATAAACTTTCTTAGTCAGCCTTTCCTCGTCCATTCTTTCTACATGTCCAAACCAGCTTAACATACCCTTTTCTACTCTTCTAACTATATCCACTTTCATGCCGCATCTCTCTCTAATCACAATATTCCTTATTCTATCTTTCAGAGTCACACCACATATGCTTCTCAACGCTCTTTCTAAATATTTATGGATATATATATATATATATATATATATATATATATATATATATATATACAGTGGTGGACATATAATTAGAAACACTTCCGACGTATTTCACATTATACAAGGCACATTGCTGTAAAACTTTTGTTTTTGGAAATAAAACAACAAAATGCATAGAATACGTTCAACAACTTATAATTCATTAAAAAACAAATAAATATCCGAGGTTACAACTACCATTTAGATATTTAGTTACGTACAAACAACTAAACGACATTTGCAGTATCATCCGTCATGGACAAGTAATTAGAAACAATAAAGAAATGAGGTAAAAATCAAAGTTATTAATGTGTTAACATCATCAATTTCAAATGATTTATGTAAAATTATGTTTCGTTTACTAAATCTCTTAAAAATTAATATTTAGTTGCATAGCCTTTGTTGTTAATGACGGCTCTGCAACGACCTGGCATTGATTCAAGTAATTTCATACATTTATCGAGTGGGATCGAGTTCCATGCTTCAACAAAGGCTTTGTAAAGTTCATTTTGACTGGAATTACGTTTAACGGAGACTTTTTTTAACGATGCACCACAAATTTTCAATAGGATTTAAATCGGGACTATTTGCAGGCCAGTCTAACATGGTAACACGTTGCTCACTAAGAAAGGATTTAACACTGCGGGCCGTGTGTTTTGGGTCGTTATCGTGCTGAAAGATCCAGGTCACAGGCAAATGGTCGTCGGCGTAGGGAATCATTGTCTCTTCTAAGATGTTTTTGTATTAAAATTGATCCATTATACCTTCAATCTTACGGACAGGTCCAACTCCGCAACCAGAAAAACATCGCCATACTTTAACGTTACCACCGCCGTGTTTGACTATGCTCCTCGTGTATTTATAATCAAAAGCATGGTTTATTGGACGTCTAACGTAGCGTTTGCCATCTGAATTCACCATATTTATTTTTGTTTCATCCGAGAATAAATCTTTTTCCATTCTCGTACGGTCCAGTTAAGATATTTCTTTGCAAATAATAATCGCTTCTCTCGGTGTTGCTTGGTAAGAAGCGGTACCTTTCGAGAAACCCTCCCAAACAATTTAGCTTCCACTAATCTGCAGCGTACCAGTTTCGAGGAAATGTTCCTTGGGTCATCAGGTGAAAAAACTTCATTTCTAATCTCGTTGGAGCCTTTAAACGGGTTTTGTTTAGCTACACGTATTATTTGCAAATCTTCCCGGGAGACGTTTTCCTTGGACGAGCCTTTCTAACAACACTTTTAGTAGTTCCGTTTCTTTTATAATGAGCAATAGCGTTGAAAACTTTCTTCACATAACATTCTAGATGATTAGCAATTCTTCTATAAGTCCACTTTTGATCTAAATGTAATTTAACAATTAATTGCCTAGTTGACTCGTCACAACTCTTATTTTTACCCATTTTAACAAAACTTATTATTCACGTAATTCCAAATTGACGTTTAATTGCCGCCGAAACTACAGAAAAAGCGTAGAAAAGGTGTTTATTTTTTAATTTCAGAAATGGAAGGAACCCTTGGTCCTGTTTCTAATTAGTTGTCCAAGCGGCCAGTAATAGAAATTCAACTATCATTCATATTTAAACTCTTTTAATAATTAAAGATAGAACAGATTACTTTTTTTTATATTTTAGGAGTTTTTTAACTCATTGGCTATATTCTGGCATAGTTAATAGTGATTTAATCTATATATTTTTTACTCATAACGATAGTTCATTCTGTGTTTACCTAAGTTTTATGTACTGTTTCTAATTATATGTCCACCACTGTATATATATATATATATACAGTGGTGGATATATATATATATATATATATATATATATATATATATATATATATATATATATATATATATATATATACAGTGTAAAGAATTTATTTTCAAAAAGACATACAATATGTCACTTACATGAAAATAACAAGACATCATTTAGTGAAATACAAATAATAGTCGCCGATTTTGTAATATATATACGTATATATATTACAAAATGGAGACACGCAAGATAAGGAAAATCCTACGCGCCTCGGTTTGAAACTGCGGGCTGCAGAGAGATTGGCTTGGTTGACCTGCTTGTCGCTATAATAATGCATCACCAAGAATCAAGATCGTAATAATATGATGTAAGTTAACGCCAAATGGAATAAAACCAGGTCAACACCTTCAATAGCGCCCGCGTACAGTTATTCAGAATCAAAAGTGATACCATATCCGCTTAAATTTCCTTATGAAGTAACAAAACCTAATAAAGGTAAGATTCTTTATCTTTCCTGTGTGTTTTACGTCTGTTATGTAAGCAAGGCTGTGTTACCTCGCGCACGATGTTTCTATTCCGGGCTGCGAGCCCTCGGCCAAGGGTACGTAATTAAGCACTGCTTGTGGGTGATACAAGGTTTATGATTAGGTAGTTATGTTCCTACATATTGCATATTATCTACTTATATAATGTACTACCTGTTACCTGCGACTTCGTCCGCGTAGATTTTAACTAAAAAGTGTTTGTCTCCGCGGCGACCTATTTTTTTTCTAATATCAAAGTAGCCTAAGTTACTCCTTATAACATCAGCTATCTGCCAGTGAAGGTGTCGTTAAAATCGGTTCAGCCGTTTCGGAGATTAGCCGGAACAAACAGACAGACACACAGACAGACAAAAATTTTAAAAATATATGTTTTCGTATAGGTACCTTATATACTTTCATATGCATTAGATAAAAAGCTGTTATTTTGACATTACAAACAGACACTTCAACTTTATTTATTTGTATAGATAAGTCCATCAACGACTGCATTCGACTTTCAAATGAATCAACTAGCTACGCACTACACTACACAGACACTGCTTGCAAATTGAACATGATTCTTTGTGTGCGATAGTGTAATGTACCTACTGACAATAGCCCTCGGTGATAAAATTGGTCCGAGGAATAACCACTTTAAAATAATCTTATGAGTGCAATTGTCTATGCTATTAGATGCATGAAATGCAAAAAGGTTACATAAAAGTGAAACGTATAGAAAGAAAGAAAGAAACATTATTTATTTGACACATACCACAAACACATAATAACAAGTATAAAATAAAAAGAAATACTTAGATACAAACATAAACTTAGCGAAACTAAACCAAAACAGAAAAATAAACAAAATACATATAAAGTGTCAACAGTAGTGTCAAATAGGGCCCAGTTCAGCATGTGTCAGACGAAAGCCTGACGCTGGTTTTCAACTGGGTCCTTTAGTGACTCACTGATATAAACCATCTATAATATAATCAAAGAAAATATAAAAAATGCATATAATATACCTATAAACGGAATAATATCAACTTTACACACATACACAGATAATGTATCTAATACAAGATCTCACAACACAAAATTTTATATATACCTAATAAAAAATAAAAATAAAATAATAAGACATAATAAAATTAATTTTAATATATTATAATATCACGCGCTCACACGACGAGCGTGACACAGGCACACACGCAGATACATACATATATATAGACCAACGATACTAACAATATATGAGGCTAGAAGGTCATTCATTTCATACAACGCGTCATCAATATAAGGCATTGCATCAAACGAAGGACGCATTTATGTTCGTCAGTCCTAAGCTCCGCTGAGCATCAATTAAGTAACGACGCGACGCAAACATCTTTTAAATGACCCAATAGTAGTTTGTAATCTGATAGGCGGTGGTAAATTGTTCCATATTTTTGATGCAGCGTAGCGGAAACTGCCCCTAAATGCAGATGTTCTGTGTGGCAGTATAGAGAGCTGTAGTGAGCACTGTCTTCTCGCGCAGTCACGTTTGCTATTCACCCAGCTCAATTTGCGATATAGGTACGATGGCTCGTGAGTACTAATAATGCCGAACATAAGACAGGCCAAGTGTAGTTTGCGCCTAGATTTCATCTTAAGAATATAATTTTTGTTGAGAAAAGGTGTAACATGGCTCCTAGATGGAATATTGAAACAAAAACGGGCGCAAGCATTCTGGACTCTTTGAATGAGCTTGTCCGTTCGTGCTAGTAGCCGCGGCCCGTACACTGTATCGGCATAATTTAATTTTGATAGAACCAATGTCTCAACTAGTCGCACCCGTAGCTCTTCTGATAAATATGGACGCATATTATATAAAAATTTTAACCTATAAAAGCAGTTACGAACCATCTCGGCGACATGTTTCTCGTACCTAAGACCAGTATCGATGTGCAGTCCTAGGTTGCGGGCCTGTTCAGCTCTTTCAATAACTTCACCCATCAACGTTATATTCAGGCCTTTTAGAGAGCTAAGTTGGTGTTTATAGCCAAAAACCATGTACTTGGTTTTGGACGGATTGAGAACCAGAGAATTTTCTTCCGCCCATTCCACAATGCGCTGAAGGTCCGCGTTAAGATCTGCGATAGCTCGTTCGTAGTCCGTATTTTTAAACGATATATTAACTTGTATGTCATCGGCGTAAATGTGGTAATCCGTTTTTAATACACAGTTAGTAATATCAGCGCAGTACAGAGTAAAAAGAATAGGACCTAAAATAGATCCCTGCGGATATATAATAATTGTAATATTCGTGTCGTTGATATTAGTTTAGCTCAAAGATATTGTAGCTAGAACTACCTTTGGTTTAGCTACTGTCAGAAAATTTCAATCTGCCTGTAAACCTCTGACTAAGTTATCTTATCTTCTTATCTTATGTGTGGGGGCCAGTCAGTGTAGACCGGCGACACTTCGACCCAGTGGGATCTTTTGTGTCGGCCCCAAGATTTAACCCTTAGCTATCTCCTTATGAATGTACTGCATAAGCCGCAGTGTACAATTCAGAGGGAGAAGCCTGAAGTCTTCAGGGCTTGGATATGCCACCCCCATCAGACCCGTCCTCAGTCCAGCCAACGCGTCGCATTCACACAATAGGTGCGATATGGACTCGTCCTGTTCACCACAGGCCCTGCAGATCAAATTGTGTGCCAATCTCAATCTGCACAGGAAGTCGTTGGTGCCAAAATGGCCAGTGAACGCTCCTGTGAGCAGGCGCATTTGGCTCTTGCTATATCCACAGAACTTCCGGGTGAAGCCTGTGGCTCCCTTTGCAATGAACTTCTTGGAGTGTTCCAGACCCCTAAGGGCCATCCACTCCAACCTGTGTTTGTCATTGCCATGTGCATTCAAAGCTGCCTTGACGGTGCTCTCAGAGAGTCCCACGAATGGCTCGGGGCCCACAAACAGCTGCTCCGAGCCCTTTCTGGCCAACTCATCAGCCTCCTCATTGCCCTGCACCCCTGCATGTCCCGGAACCCAGACCAGTCTGACTGTGTTCTTCCTGCCTAGTTTGTTGAGGATCTTAACACAGTTCAGGACTAGTCTGGAGTCCACCCTACACGAGTCCAGAGCCTTGAGAGCAGCTTGACTGTCACTGAGAATATACACAGTCTTGTCAGTGACACCACTGTTGATATTCTCCTGAGCACAGGCTATTATAGCGTAGGTTTCCGCTTGGAAGACCGTTGCATATTTGCCCATGCTTTGGCTCACCTTACAGTCACTGGCATAGATACCAGCGCCTGATCCTGTTTCCATTTTGGAACCATCGGTGTACCAGATGAGACAACCCTCGTGAGGGGATTGTAGACCTTGTCTCCATTCATCCCTCGTGGGGACCTTTATTTTAAAATTCTTTTTGAATATGTGCAATGGTTGCATTTTGTCGCATCCCATGCTCATAATCCTTTTGAGATCCTTTCAAGTCTCCAGTTTTGTGTGTCGAGTTACCGGCATGTTGACGCTCCACAGCCCATGCACAGATAGTCTATGTAGCGCCTTTACCGCCTCTGACTCCACAACAATGTGTAGTGGCGTTAGATCCAGCAGGACCTCTAACGCTGCCGTTGGCGTAGTCGGGAACGCCCCTGTTATAGCCATGCAGGCCAATCGCTGTACCTTCGACAGCGCGTTCCTGCATGCAGCTAGCTTGGTTCTTGGCCACCAGACAATGCTCCCATACGTGAGTATGGGTTTTATCATCATCGTGTATAGCCACTTGATGACCTTGGGCTTTAGCCCCCAGGTCTTCCCATAAGTAGAGCGAATCATGCCGAAGACCCGCTGGGCCTTCACTATGAATTTTTCTACATGAGGTTTCCACGTTAGTTTACTATCTAAGGTCATGCCTAGATACTTCACCTCCGTGGACCATTGTAACTGTGTACCATACATGGAGAGAGCTCCCAAACCTGTGAGATCGCTCTTCCTAGTAAATGGCACGACAGTAGTTTTCCCTGGGTTGATAGATAAATGATTGCTACTGCACCATTTTTCCACCATAACCAGGGCCTTCTGCATGAGACTGGATACTGTACTCGGAAACTTGCCATTGACGAGTATCACCAAGTCATCCGCATATCCGACCGTTAAGTACGGACCTTTGTTGAGTTGTTCTAGGAGTGAATTGACTACCAAGCACCATAAGAGTGGTGAGAGTACTCCACCCTGAGGGCAGCCCTTGGTTGTCGTTGCATAAATTTCATCACCTAACAACTCAGACCTAATAATTCTACCCCTGAGCATACAATCGATCCACTTGCAAATGGTTGGCTCTATGCCGTGATTTGTCGATGCCACACTAATGGCATCAAAGGTGGTCCGATCGAAGGCTCCCTCAATATCCAGGAATGCGGCAATGCACACTTCCCGGTTATCTAATGCATGTTCTGCCTTATTTACTACAAAATGTAGTGCCGTCTCAGTGGATTTACCCGACTGGTAGGCACATTGTAGCCTGTAGAGGGGGAATTTCCATAATGCTCCTTCCCTGACATGTCTATCTACTAACTTCTCCAGGGCTTTCAGGAAGAACGACTCAAGACTAATAGGTCTGTATGCCTTGGCCTCTTCATAGTCTTCCTTGCTCGGTTTCGGTATGTAGATGACTTTAACACGCCTCCATATCTTTGGAATGTATCCAAAAGCTATGCAGGCTCTGTATAATCTGCACAAATGCGGAACCAAGAGTGCAGCTCCCTGTTGTAGGATGATGGGATAAACCATGTCTGGACCAGGTGACTTAAATGGTTGAAAACCATTTAGAGCCTAGCCGACCTTCCCTTCATCCACTACCTTCCTAGCAGTGTCCCAATCTGCTTTGGTTGTACGATAGCTAAGTTCAACCAAGCTGATAGGGTCCTCCTGCTCCTTTTCTATTATCTTACAGTCTGGAAAGTGTGTGTTTAGCATCATTGCTAATGTCTCCTTACCAGACCCTGTTCGCTGCCCATTGACATCCTTAATGGTTGTCAATGGGTGTGCTGTGACAGTCGATAAAGCTTTGGAGAACCTCATTCCTTCAGGAATCGTACTGATGTTTTCACAGTGTGCTCTCCAAGCCTTCCGTTTGGCTTTCCGCACAGCTTTGTTGTAGTTGGTCAAACAACGAGCGTAACCGCTGTAGTCCCTACTGGTCCTAGCATTGTTAAACGCTCATCTGGCTTCTAGCCGCAGCTTGACCAACTCTGGCGTCCACCACGGTACCCTCTTGGGCTTAATTTCCCTCTCAGGGCAATTACTTGTCCAGGCCGTATTCACAGTCTGGACTAATTCGTCTGCTGTAAACTCGATGTCTAATATAGAGTTGAGCTTACCCTTAGAATCCTGCAAATCTACCCTGAGGTCACTCCTAAAGGAGTTCCAGTCCGTATTTCTGGGATTCCTTCTACGTACTGTAGGAGCTGGAACCAGCGTCCTGTACCTAAAGCATATGTAGTTATGATCTGACAAGGTAATTTCATCAGACACATGCCACTCGACAATCTTAGTGCTAGCCCTATTGGAGGCTAACGTGATGTCAATTACCTCTGCTCGCCTACAGTCAGCGAACGTTGGCCTGTTTCCTTTATTCAGAATTTGTAGAGGTACTTACCACATACTCCAGTAGTTTTTCCCCTCTTACATTCACATCCGTGCTCCCCCAGACTGTGTGGTGTGCGTTGGCATCGCACCCCAGGATCATGTCCAGGTTCTCCCGGCTGCCATATTCAACAAGGTCCTTTATCTGTCTAGATACAGTTTCCTTGTCCGTATAGTCGAAGTATGCAGAGGTCAGGATTACAGTATCCCGCCCTCCGCTCTCTCGCACATCAATCTTAACTGTCGTAAGATCCCTAGAACAGAAATTATATAAAGGCATTGCGTTTATGCCATTTCTGACATATACACATGTCCTCATATCATTAGTGAGACAGTTATGAAAAATTACTCCTCCCGTCCCACCCAAGCCTCTAATTTTTCCCCCTTTAACATAAGGTTCCTGAATCAGGGCAATCTCATATTCATTCATCCGCAGGTGGCGGGCCAAAACAGCCATCGCCCCAAAGCAGTGATGAAGATTTATTTGTACGCACCTTAGTCCCGCCATACGGTCTGCCGATATGGTAGCGCCTTCGGTGGTAGCCACTACTGGCCGCCCCCCCTGTTCTCCTCTTCCAACATCGCCTCCGCAGCATCCGGCGACGACGACAGATTCATGTCATCAATATGACCGATTATGTCGTCAGTCTTCGGCGATGCGCAAGGCGAAGAGGTACGGAAAGCCGTACCTGATTCCACCACAGGATTTACGGGCTCCTCCCCGTCCTTTACCCGCGATTCCATCAAAGCAGGGGCCTCCTCCCCCACGCCGGCACCGACTGGCACATTCGGATCCTCGAGGATCTTGAATGTGCTCTTGTCCATGCCAGCATGGAGAGTGAAGCCGCCCGCCTTGATGACCGCGGCTGAGACGCTGTCCACCAGGATGATGCGCCTGGTATGCGTCTCTTCAACCTGCGTGCCCAGCACCTTCCACTCGCAGGTCCTTAGGGAGGGATTGAGGCGCTGCAGCATGGTCAGCACCCTGGAGGCATCTAGGCACCAGGTGTTCCTGGTCTTCCAGGCCATTTTGATTGGCCTTGGAAGCTCCTTGGCGCTGACCACTTTGAGCTTCACGCTCCCAACGGTTTTCCCGTCTAGACCGCGAAGCCACTCTGCAGCTCCCACTCCCCCACATGTAATGTGCAGAGCTCCTCCGAGCAGTGCACCTACGCTAATAGCCGGCAGAGGATCCGGCGTAGCCTCTAACAGGTCCCAAATGGCCACCCGTATAGGCTCCACCTGCTCTGCAGCTAATAGAGCATCAGGGAAGTTGTCAGCGACAACTGCCATCTTGACTCCCGTCAGTGCCTCCCTGTAGGAGTCACCTTGGGTCTTTGCCCGCTTGCTGTTACCGACCTGAGCAACGGTTTCGTCACTCACTTCCCTAACCCTTTTAGAAGGGGCTGCACCAGGTGCCAGTGCCATCTGCCGCTGCAGCTCACGCCGCTTACGTTTGGCACACCCGCTGCGCCTCTTCCTACTCTGGGTATGGCTTGCAGAGTGTGCAGCCGAGTTTGGCTCACCCGTAGGGTGTGCCTCGCCCGACTGCTCCTTGCTAGCCTCCCCGAGACTAGATGGCTGACAGCCACTCCCCGAGGGTGCTGCGCTAAGATCCCCTTTCGGGTATTCTTTGCGCAACTGACCCCCTCCGGAGCTGCCACGCCCTTTACATTGGGTACCCTTTCCAGGGTTACCCCCTCTCCATTCCTTTGAACTGCCCGGGTGAACACCACTCCCTCGGCTCACGTTCGGACGGCCACTAGGGCCATCACGACCATGTCGCCTAGGTGTGTAGGTGCTCCCACATGCAGCTCCCACACCCGCCTTAACCTCTCCCCCTAAGGGGCCAGAGGTCCTTAATTGCTCGCCCTTATCGGTCAAGCCTTTGGTTTTGGTGTTGACAGAGTCCATTTGGTCTATCATTTAGTTCACTTGCTGACTCCCCACCCGCCATGGAGTCCGCAACGTTGGGGATGCCTTGTTCAGGCACCAGGGCTACCAGCAAGGTATAGCGCCCCCGAGTGAGCTGTCCCCGAGACGAACAGCACAAGTCGCTCTACCCCAAACCACTGAGGTGGGAAACGAGCACTGCCGGCTGGAGACCTCTTCACCCAAGGACACTCGCCTGGCGGCCGCATGAGCAGACACCTCAGCCGATTGATCGCAGCTGGCTAGACTACAACCTCCCGTGTGAGAGGAAATCCAGACCAAAGGGGCGTGATGCAGATCAGCGGCACCACTATCGCCACATCACCACTCAACCCCCAGGACTCCTTCATCCCTCCGTACGGGTCCCCGCGCACGGCACAAACACGCGGGAGGTCATTACTATCCATCGTCTGTCGTTCGACGATGAACCCGCCGGAACATGACCTCTCCATCCCAGGCAGTGGTCGTCTGGTGGTTTTAGTTACGTCTATTTCAGAGGGAACTAGACCAATAACAGGGGGCAACCACGTGAAGGATACCCCACCAGACTTGTCTTAGGGATCTACACGACTGTTGCGCTCTCCCCTAAGACCATTGCACCTTACTCGTCTTGAAGAGTCGAGTAAAGTAGGTTTGCATCTATACTAAACAAGCAGCCAATCCAGTGAAGCTAGAAAGAAGAAAAAAAAATAAAAAAAAAGCAAGCTAGGCAATGCAACTATTAAAGCATAAACACAAACCCCCCCGACCCCTCCTGACTAAGTTAACCGACCTGCCTTGTAATCGAACTATTTCCTCTAATTGAATATTATAGGGGTTTTAAATTTGTGCTCTTTGCTCTATCACCCTCTAAGAATAAGAATTATACAAAACAGAAACTAAAAACTGTCTGACATTTAAAGACAGGAAAAGTTTGCTCTGCCAGAAATCGATGCCAATGCATTTCGACATGATTAATACGTAGGTAATAAACCATACATCAGAGTATTATGTATACACAAGTTATATTTAGCCGACTTCAATCACGTAACAAAAAAATAAACCATGAATATAGTTAGGTATATTGTATTGGAGTCTGTCGTAAGCTCAGAGCGAGTCGCAACAGTAAACCGGCCAACAAACACATAATTTTAAGTCTGACGTCTGCATATCCAATCAAGCAGAGGTGAAAAATACCAACTAGTTATATTTTAAACTAGCGACCCGCCCCAGCTTCGCACAGGTTTTACAAAACCTTAACAAATTTACACCTAAACCTTCCTCATTCCATCAATCACTCTCTACAATCTATTGGTGAAAACCGCATGAAAATCCATTCAGTAGTTTTTGTGTTTATCGCTAACAGACAGACAAACGCAACGGGGAGCTTTGTTTTGTAATAGGTACGTAGTGATGATACAAACAGGGGGCGAGATTAAACGTGTCTAAAATATTTCCTAATTTCGTACAGTTAGTTCTAATGGAAAAAACACAAACACAGTAAAACTCTACTGACTCAGAACTAGGGACGAGGTAGTCGCCAGCCAAACGGTACCTATAGGTGATATGTGGGATGTAGATTTATTTTCATAATATTACTATGGTAGCTAACCAGCCGTTTGTGTATACTATATATGGCCAACCAACGCTAGCAACACCAGAACGCTAAGAATAAGGAAAACCAGGCTTCTGCTGACAGCTGTCTGCTGGTGGAGATACTACCACAGCGGAGATGTTTCAGTTTTTTTATAATTAAATTGTTTTACTAAGTTACTTGTCACGTTTATTATAAAAGTAGGCCTCAGTACCCTGTTTGACTTTTACTACAGAGTCAATAAATTCTTTTGTACTGCCTTGGCTTAAAATGAAACAACATAAAACAACTTTCGGTCATTCTGTGACATTTAAAATTTAAATGATATAAAGCCAATGCTTTATATCATTTAATCTTTAAATGTTAAATATGCAAACTACAATTAGTTTGCATATTTGCGTTTTTATAAATAACTAGCTTTTGTCCGTGGCTCCGCTCGCGTAAGATTAGGTTAGTTATGGTTATACATAATATATTTGTAACAGTACTTTAAAAAAAATAGTTACACGCCGTGATAATATAAGTTTCTAATGTTGAAAGAATTTTTAAAATCGGTTCACTAGTTTTTGTGTTAAATCCTTACAAACAAATAAAAATAAACAAATCTTTCCTCTTGTGGCTAACGTATGTACCTCCCGAGAGCGGCCTGGGAGAAAAATCGCGCAAGAAATTTACAGGTGGAAAGGATGAGCTGTGTAAAAACATGACGATGGTAGGTACCAACTCAAAAATTTCTTCATAAATACCTCCTTAAAAGAGACGATTAATCACGCATAGGTACAGCACGAAAATTTTCCTATGCGCCAACTTCTCCAATACATTCGTAATTAGGTACTTATTTAATTTTTTATCACTATAGACAACTCCCGCAATAGGGTTTTATTCTATTTGGTGCAGGGTCCTTTACCCGCAACACATTTATGAAAGAATATATAATAATACAGTTAACAGACAAAAAGTACACTCAGGGTCGATTTAATGACTCGTGGTTCGAATCCCATACAGAATAATTATTTATTCGAATCCACAACACTCAGCTCGACGGCATCGATGAGGCAACCGCTTGCCTACTGCGCCATCCATGCGTGCATCAACCATCATCGTTGACTCGAATAACTGGCTTCCTATGTATTACTTTACTCTTTGGCTGGCTTATAATAGCTAGTCCCCCTACATACTAGCTATAATATGTAGAGGGATTTACGCCTAGAGATGTGATTAAGCAGTGGAATACCCTTTCATACCGGTCTATTCGAATACTTTTACGTAAGTGAGAATCACTCATATCGGAGGCACTACTCTACAATTTATCTGTAGTTATGCAACAGAAGACAGTATACTAGATATAGCGAGAAATCAAATTAATGATGAGCCAGCTATTAATTATTATCTACGGCATTCCACAGGCAGAATCCTTGGTCGCACATAATTATATCATACCTACTTATATATACTAGCGGTCACCTAGTGCTCGCAATTCGATCAAAGTTTGCCTGTAAGATATTGCTGATATATATCATTATATATTGATATATTATGTAACCATAGTTACGCGCTTCGATTGCGTGTGTCAAATACATACATGGTTGTGTGCGTGTAGTGTTTTCATTAATTTAATGTATTTCTAATGCATATTTTATATAAATATTAGGATTCGCCCCCTCCTTCTCCATATAAACTTTAACTGTGCCAAATTTTATACTCCTCCGTCCGCGCAATTTTCGTAAAAAGGGGTACAAAGTTTTTGCTTCACGTATTAATATATAGATATTTTTAATCACTAAATTAGACTGGTTGCTAATAACTATGACATATTAATGCCTATCATTTTAGTTATATTACTACTCTTATTACAAATATTCTGGAAAATCGTATTAATATAATTACTATTAACTGCTGTAAGTTCCTAGTTCTATCGTATACTTTAGGAGATAATACAAATTAGACTTATTTTATTTCTTACTATTGTAACACTCAATTTTAAGTCATTTGACTAATTTTATTGTTTATTTTTGTGTGTCACACGTTGTTTTAGAAGTTTTAGAACTGAACATAACCAAAACTGAGACTCTTTTATTAAGTGAATTGATAATCTTTGCTAACATAATATAATACAAAATATCTACAAGTATTAAAAATGCCAGAATTAGACGATAAACCTCGAGTATTGTTAGAAGAGTTTCGTGTAAAAGTAAGACAAATTATCATATTTATAGACCATGTTACAATATAAAAGCAAATTCGTGATATATTTACTAAAATTCTAATCAATGTATTTGAATCATATAATTACAGAATGCTCCAAACGATTACGGTATGGCTGACGAAAAGTGGAACTTCAAGAAATTCACGAAAAAGTTTCGCATTGTTATCGTGCGGATGGATAATTTTGAAATGGAATTTGATTTGATTGGTATACAGCCAGCCTTCGCAAATGCGTTTCGTAGATTAATGTTGAGTGAAGTACCCAGCATGGCCATTGAAAAAGTAATGATTCGAAATAATACGTCTATAATACAGGATGAAGTGCTAGCTCATAGATTTGGTTTAATTCCCTTGAAAGCTGATCCAAGATTGTTTGAGTATCGCCCTGAAGGTAAACAATGGTTTTGATATATAATATGCACACAAAATATTGTATCAATACAGTTCTCGAACTTACCTCAGTCATTCTACATTTCAGATGCTACAGATGGAACTGAATTTGATACTTTAGAATTTTCAATGAAGGTTAAATGTTCTGTTAACAAATCACAGCCAAAGGACTCGTTCAGGGCTGAAGACTTATATGAAAATCATAGCAGTAAGTATTTCTCTGTGCCTTCTGTGTTATGTAATCTCTTGACCAACACTCGAAACCAGGGGTCAAACACTGTGCCTTTGTCATTGTGTCAGGTTTTTGGCTAATAATAATGGTCCTCGATGGCGTAGTGGTTAGTGTAACTGACTGTCACGCCTGGGGTCGCGGGTTCGATTCCCGCACAAGTCAAACATTTGTGTGCATGAACATAGATGTTTGTCTTGGTCTGGGTGTTTCTATGTATAATATGTAAGTATTTACAAAAAAAAGGTTTATAAGTATGTTTATCCATTGTCTAGTACCCATATTACAACTTCTGCTTAGTTTGGGCTAAATGGTGTTGTGTGTATGTGGTTAAAATATTATAAACTTGTTTGATTTTGTGTAAATGGTAGGCTATCATGCCTCAGCTGTCAAGCTGTCTTTTTACCAAAGTGTATCAAATTTGGTTTAGAAGTCTATCAAATAGATAGTGCGACTCACTTTCCCATTTAAATATTTGTATAAATTATGTTCCACATATTATCTGAATTATACCATAATTTTATCATCGAATATTATTTCCAGTATATTCATCACAAGTAAAATGGCAGCCTATTGGCAATCAAGCTTCAGTTCACAAGGAATCTGACATTGGTCCAGTGCATGGTGATATCCTTATCTCCAAAATGAGGCCTGGCCATGAATTGGATTTACAACTTGTTGCTGTGAAAGGTATTGGCAAGGACCATGCTAAGTTTTCGCCTGTTGGTGAGTATGATAATGCAGATTCGAGTATTTTAAAGCTATACTTTATGCCTAATTTTAAATGAAGTATTTTAGGTATTTTGTACACATTTTCTCTAGATATGTAGTCTTTTGAGGTAAGAAGGAGACAAGCCTAGTTGTCTATTAGATACAGCTGGAAACTGTCCTAAGAATTTCTTGCTACTAAGAACAGAAAAGCCAATCACCATATTATACAATGTGACATCACATCTACCCAGTAGGTAATGATTTGAATGTAAACGCAATCCTATTAATGAGGCAGTTGTGTAAAGTATACATAATATGTAGTCTCATGCCTTTATCCCTAAAAGATTTGACTACTCCCTAATTTCACAAATTTTCCTACTTTTCACTCAATAAAGATTGTGCGGAAAGTATACTTACCTTACACCTTATTACTATAATAGCTATCCCTCGGAACAAAACTTTTTCTAGATGAATGGTACCCTATGTCCGTTTCTGTACCCCTGTAATATGTATGCGAAATTCTATGATGATCAGTCGTGTAGTTGAGATGTGAAGCGCAACAAACAAATTCACATTTGATTTATAATTTACAATAATATTGTCTATTACTTTTTACAGCTACCGCATCTTATCGTTTATTACCTGAAGTAACCCTGACGCGTGAAGTACGCGGCAGCCAAGCTTCATTACTGCAGAGTTGCTTCGCTCCGGGTGTCATTAGCCTTGATTCTGAAGGAAGAGCTTATGTGCGAGACGCCAGATACGACACCTGCAGCCGGAATGTATACAGATATGATGAAATAAAAGACGCTGTGATATTGAGCCGAATACGAGATCATTTTATATGTATGTATTTCATTTTTGTAATACCTTCTTTAGTTTTAGTCTACTTATATTATTTTTATGTACTATCGACTTCAGCGATGGATGACCATTCCTAAGGTTAAAATCGCATAGCAGGCCAACACTTGGTACCCGTACCCGTGACACGCCCCTTCCTTTGTTTGAGTTTTTTACACTTAACATTTGTTTACTGATTCTAAGGCGATACAAACTCAACTGGTCAACATGTGCAAGCGAAATTTTTTCTGAAATGGTCAACCGTCGCTCAAGTCGATAGTACATATACACCTTAATGTGTAGAGGTCGAAATTAATCAAAGTAATCTTAATAATGTGATGTCAGTATATTTGGAATCTGATAAACAAGCATGCCATTAGAACTTAAATTTCAGCTAACATAAGTTGAGAACAGAAATACTGAATAACACTCCCCGATCTAGAAACTGGTTTCTGAATCAGGCATGGACGCCATCAAATACCGTTTATACTAATAATTAAATAGTATGACGAACTGGAGCTTAACCTTTCGTTGCAGCATGATGTCTCCATAGCTAGATAAAAGAAACTGTGTTGGGGTCCATCATAATAATTTGTCTCTTACATAATGGTTTGTTACTGGTATTTAGGCTAAGTTTTCTTCTTTTACAGTTAATGTGGAGTCTGTTGGAGCTTTGCCACCTAATGTCATATTTGTTGAAGCCGTTAAAATATTACGAGACAAATGTAAATCTTTTCTAGATGAGTTAAATAAATTTACATAATCAATCCAATTATTGTTATTACTTTACATAAATAGATAAATTAAAAATAAGAAATAAATTAGATATGTAATGGATGGGCCGTTGGAAAAGAGACTACATTAGCGTCCCACCCAGCAGACTACGACTCCTGGGCGACGCACCGGCACTACAGAGGGCGTCGGACCGACTTAGTGGCTGACGGGCGGGAGATCCCCGTTCTCCCGCCCGCGGCCTTTATTATGGTAACATGAAGCGCGCGAATGCGCGCCATCGCCGCCCGGTTCGCCGGCGACGGCTCGGATCCGCAAGGATACTTTCCTTACGGATCCGTTCCACCGCCTCCTTCTGCGAGATGACGTCCTCGCAGAAGGATGCGACCGCTGCCCACTTCCTCTCGCTGTCGACCATGGCTTTCATCACGGCCGGCAGCGAGAGGTCTTCACCCACAACCTCAGTGACTTCACGGCGCTGCACCGCCCAAGCAGGACATTGCTCGAGCGTGTGCTGCGCCGAGTCCTCTTCACACTCGCGGTGGTGGCAGATGGAACTCGGTTCCCTCCTAGCGACCGTGTGCAGGTATTTGCCAAAGCAACCGTGCCCTGACAACACCTGCACTAGCCGGAAGGAACGGGTCCCATACTGCCGCCCTGCCCTCCGCTCCAATACCGGCTGGAGGGCCCCAACGGTTCTAAAACCGGCCACGAGCGCCTCCAGCCGCGCCTTCCACTTACCAATCATGCTCTGGTGGGCTCGATCGCGTGTGTTCTTTATCACTGCCGGGAGGGGACGACAACCCGTCTCCTCCCGCACCGCCTCACTCACAACACTTCGGCGAGCACCTAAGCCTCCAAATCCCTCGGGGGTGTTCCGGCCAACGCGCAAGCTGCGTCGGCCGACACCGTGCGGTATCCACGTATTACCCTGACCGTTATGACTCTCTGTGGTCTCCGCAAGAGAGTCCTGCACTGAGCGGTCAGGGAGTCCGCCCACACTGGTGCGCCGTAAAGCGCCATGTACCGGACAACCCCCGCGTACAATCGCCGGCAACCAGCACTGGGCTCGCCCAAATTTGGTAATAGCCGCGCAAGGGCGGACGCAGTGTCGAGAAGCTTCGGGACGAACTGTCTGAAATGCTGGGCCAAGCCCAGATACTTCATATGGGCCTGGGCGGGAACGCGCCTCGAGCCCACCATTATCGAGGCGCCGCGGGGTGGATTGCGACGGGGAGGCATGAACATACCTGAGCGAGCTTATGGCAACTTTGTCGCCAAAGCACCTAGGATGTTTCCTTGCGATATTCCGCAAAACTCTAGGGTCGCCCCTGTGAAGCATCCGTTTTGATTAGGCTCTCCACAGTGAGCTACCCTTCAGGCTGGAGATTATTATTTTATTATTTCTGCCGATGACATGCTGGTTATCGCTTGCGATACACATATGTACCTTTGATATAGCGGATCACTTAGCCATTGGGAAACGACAGTTGGTAGGGCAACTCTCGTTTCCCAATGGAGAGAGTTGGTAGGGCTTATCGAGAAGCTAGGAATGCTAGCTTTACGGAACAATCAAACTAAATCTCTTCGGCATTGCGACCGCTCTTGGGCGGCTTATGCTGAACTTAAGCAAGCCAATAGTGTCAACTATCAGTGCTTCACATGGAGATCATCTGGTCGATAATGCTATTGCTATGCAATGCATCTTTGTTTATGGACTCCTACACCATTCCATATTGCCCAGACCATTGCCATTTCACTTATTTGTGAAGTAGTTAGAGCAGCTAGAAGTGCCCGGAGCCGGTTAAAACCGTTGTCACCCGCCAGCCAGTGTTGTAATAGAGGACAGCGCATCAGCATGATCACATGGTCTTCTGGCTGGTGCTGCTGGTGAATTGATTATCACCATTGCGATTGCAGTGAGGACACGCTGGCCAGCCGGACCACTAAGGTAGCAAAGCCGCACATAATTGTTTTCAATTAGGTACGTCTGGCATTTCCTCTGAGTGGGCCTTTTGGCCATCGACATAGTAGCTTTAGACTCTCTTAATATGATCGGAGTGATCTCTCTTTATTCGTGCTATTGGTCGGTTATTCAGCTAGGAATGTCAGTAGTATATAATTATTTACAACAAACCAAAGACAATAAAAAGAAACTAAGCAAGGAATAGTAGAAAAATGACATATGTCCAGGGTTGCCAATTTGTGGGGAATTCCCCAGACTGTGGGGAATCTCAAGTTGGTTGGGGGATTGGCATTATGCGGGCAAATGCGGGGATTTTGAAATCTTCGTGTTTTTTATTAATACATATTATAAATTGTAATAAATATAAAAATTAATAAAGAAAGAATACTTTGGCAGCACCTAGTAGCTACTGTGAATATTAAAAACAGGGAATAATGTTCGCAAACAAAAATTATGACGTTCTTGTTGCTCATGCTGCTATTTTCAAATGCATTACTCGAACGTAAATTTAGTGAGCTTAAAAATTAAAATACAGAAATCCGCAATCGGCTAAATACAGATACTGTAATATCTTTAATGGCAGCAAGAGACGGGAATAAAAAATTTGGCGGCAGTGTCAAGTTTAACCCTTTGAGCAAAATGGTTGCAACAAATATGTATATAGGAAAAGTGTGACGGTACAAAACGTAAAAATAATAATAAAAAATAGTTAAAACGTTTTTCATTGTTTAAAATGATATTGTGGGGAATCAGCAGATTTTTGTCACCAAATTTGGGGAATTTTATTTGGCATTTTGGGGAATTACATACATTCGCATTGGCAACCCTGGATATGTCAAAAAACAATATACTTTGAAAATCGTGTGAAACTTAGCAACACAATAATCACTCGCTTTGTTTATAGACATCATTGAAAATAATAACATTTTACTAAGATTTTTTGTTTATAATGATTTGTTATTGATTGAAAAATGGGAAGTTTAGATAGAGCTGTTTTGACGGGTTTTATTTGTCGACTATGTTCCGAAATGCACCGTGTTGTGCTTCATATTTACAGCGAAGAAGGCATACGCTTATGTATATCAGAGAAAATCAGCAGATATCTCTCAATAAACGTAAGTATAATATAATTAAAAATGTCCACTGTTTATAACATATGCTTTATGCTCACTTTATGTTTTTGTTGTGCAATACATACGACATATTCATGAATGCACATATTGCGTTATAATGCAAGTAAATGTACTTGTTTATCCCAAGTTTACCTAGTAAATCAATTAACGAGATAAAATTAATACATCTTGTTCTGACCTGCCCTTTATCAATTTATTTAGTTCGGAATATACTACTCAATATTTTCCAATATTCGTATTACATTTTTGGAAGGTGCTACC
The DNA here is from genome assembly GCA_963564715.1 of Catocala sponsa. Classification (NCBI taxonomy): domain Eukaryota; kingdom Metazoa; phylum Arthropoda; class Insecta; order Lepidoptera; family Erebidae; genus Catocala; species Catocala sponsa. The sequence goes on along the minus strand of OY751345.1, from coordinate 7,408,415 downwards.
TGTCTCTCTTACGTAATTTATTTGTTAATACTCTTGACTGGTTACTTTATATTCATATAAAAAAGTGTTCATTTCAGGTTTCACGGTCAGACCCATTGCCAAAAACTATATGCAAAAATTGTTTAGAGAGACTGGAGAGTCAGCACAAACTGGTCATGGTCATGGAGCAAGCAGCAAGCATATTGAAACGTCAGCGCGCACTACAGGCTTCAGGTCGCAGAAGTGATTCTGCTGCTAATAACAATGTAGATGATCCATCTTAATCACCCACAACTTAGTAATAAATATTTAATCTATGTAATATAATATTTAAGTATGAGTTTTTGTTAAATTGTGTACGTTAAGGGACATTCCATTTTAAACTCAATATAAATTCTGAACCATTGAAATATTTATTATATTTACATAGTCACACATATGTAAATAGAACAATTACAGAAATTTACTATATACTATTTTGCTTATAAAACCAAATTCATTAAGTTTTGGTTTGCTAATCCTCTGGTAGAACTAATTTCTTTTGCCTAACATGACATACATAGAGTTAAATAAAGGCAACATTAAAATAATATTAACCCATTCGCTGTCCAGTGATAGACACAATAGAAAATCTATTGTTATGTGTCATATGTGATTCATCGGACAGGGAACCTATTAATATGGCATAATTGGTTGTATATTATCAAGTTTAGTGATCTTATAAATACAGTATTGAGAACAACTAAATGCTTAGATTTGCCCCTTAGGTGTCTGGTGCAGTTCTGGGAACTACATGTAATCTTTAAAGAAGGGTAAGACAATCATGTTATGTACAGTCAGCAACATAAGTAGCTAAACATTGAAACAAATTGTAAGTGTATTTTGTATATTATAAATCTTAATTATTAACATGATAAAATCAAAACAATTGTTGTAATATTGAAAGTTAAAGGAAATCAAAATCTTGCAGGTGTGTAGTAACTTCTGTTGCTGACTGTACCACAAATAGGCTTAATGGAGTATGCTGAAAACATAACTATATCTTGGGTAACTAGGGACAACCACAATAATCACTAAGTAACCACATGTAATGAAAATAATACAGAATCCTTATCCTGTTTTACTGCTGATTTTCTTATGTATATTTATGGCATACAGTGTATAGGTTTTTCATAACAGTTATTCAAATGTTTATCAATATTCATTCTTTTAAAACTCCTTTGTCTTTATAAGGTTGAAGTAAACTCGCAAGCAGTGTCAAAATATCATGTACATATAGTTTAAAACTGGAATGGAATGATCTTCAGTTTATTATTAACCTAAATTTCTTAGGTGATTAAGATTAGGTGTGTTTATGTTAAGAAACTATTCTAGTGTAAAAATATTATTTATAAGTTAATTTGTTTAAATATGGAGAGATATCACAAAAGTTTACATAAGTTAGGTATCTAATAGATATATGTATATATATATATACAGGGTGTGTCGTAAATAGTGGTCCAGAGTAAAGGAGTCGATACACTGTATTCTTATGTATCACATACCGAAATTTTAAGCATTTTCAGTTAAGGGTCTCCTAACAAAAAATAAAAGTTCTTTTTTAAAATTTCTGCACCTTGCTTCACGAATTTGGCTGTTATTTCAACAAATATCAATATTTTTTAATTCTGTTTTTTTATTATTACTCTTGAATATGTGTACTATCATATCCAAACCCTTTTTTATGTTTTAAAGTCAAAGGTACTTAAAGAAATTAATCTGTTTCCAATTTCAATACTCATCTTCAGCAAATCATATGACTTTAGGGGCATAAAAAAAATGGTTAAAATTTCGGTATGTGATACATAAGAATACAGTGTATCGACTCCTTTACTCTGGACCACTATTTACGACACACCCTGTATATATATATATATATATATATATATATACACATATATATACATACATATATTAGGTAACATGAAGCTGGAGGCTTGCTGCACTATGAGTAATTGGAATAAATTATGTAGTAAAAATACCTGCAATTGTGTAACTTGTAACTGCTTAGCAAATAGTTCTGCATAAATATATTATGACAATGTGAAAGTCATCATTGTATAGCATTGCCTAAAATAGCAATGGGGCTTAAATTATGATGTTTGTATGAAATGAAAAGTAAGATCTGAGAAATTAACTTGCTTACTATATAATATACATTAGTAGCCTTTTTAGGATAAATGTAAAACTATCCAGATATTTGTAGTGTACAAATATTACAATGTGGCTAATCTATTACAATGTTTGATTTGAGAGCAACTTTTTTTGGATATCCACCCTTCAAGGATGAAATGTTGTAACAGCCATTTTGGTGAGTATAAGTTATTCAAATTTATTAAATTTTTCGAATTGCATCGAGCTACGTATTTAAAATGTTGATATTCGCAAAAAATAATGGTTTTATTACCTAGAAAACACTGCAGCATGAACAGGTGACGTGGTACTACTAATACTTTAACTCGCCACAATTGCTGTAAAAGATAGTTTCATAATTACAGAACATACAGAGCTAAAATCTACGTTGACCTATTTTAGTTGTATTATTATAGCATTCAAAACTACAAAAGTAAATCTGAGTTTTTTGTTTATTGTTTCTTCTGGAAAGTAGAAGTATTTTGGCTTTTACTACTTTACATCCTTGAAGGGTTGATATTTGCTATTCCCTTATAACAGGCTGTTTCAGCTTTATTGCGTTAATTCATCGATTACATATTGAATTATTCTTTAATGGATTTGAATGGACTATTCTTAAGTGGTGGACTCCTGAAAATCATATAAGCTGCCATTGAATGCTAAGATCTGAATAAAATCGTTTTATTACACAAGAACTTTAACTAGTTATCAATAAAACTAAGTCCACAGCCGCAAAATTAAAATGTATATATTTCTGGACCTCTCGACAATTTTAAAGTAGTAAACCCTCATTTCATTAATAATTTATTTAATTTTATTAAATGGCCAAGTGCGAGTCGGATTTGCGCACCGTGTGTTCCGTATAAGACATTGCTTTTATTAAAATTTCTTATATTATTACTGGGTACCCACTACCTACTCTTCTAAGCTAGTTTTGGTAAACCTTAATATAGGTGTAAGTACGTAGGCCGTCCGCGTCGCCGCGATGAGCAAGAGGAGGGCCGACTATATGACGCGTATCGCGAAGCGAAAGCAGTCAGCCATCTGCCGCGCCAAGGAACGGGTGAAAAGTGAGATGTTGGAGGGTCTAGCTAGACCATGACCCCTGGGGGCGCCCATATCGCGTAGCGCTGAACGAGCTCCGTGCGCGGGGCCCCCCCTTACGGAGGCCCTCCAGCCCAACTTCCTCTCCGAGGTGGTCGAGGAGTTATTTCCTGACCGGGCAGAGCACGTGTCCCCGACTATGGCCCCATCGGGAGGTGGACCTCAGTGCTCCTCCGGTTACAGATGGGGGCGGCTGTATTGCGGATCCGCTCCAAGACGACTGCCTTTGGACCTGACGGTGTGCCAGCGCGAGCTTTCGCGCTGGCCCTCGATCACCTGGATGTCCGCCTCAGGGAACTTTTCGACGCGAGCCTGGTGTTGGGTTGATTCCCTGAGTGCTGGAAGGAGGGGAAGTTGGTATTGCTGGCCAAGCCGGGACGGCCTCCAGAGTCGGCCGCGGCGTACAGGCCCATAGTGCTGCTGAACGAGGCGGGGAAGATGTTTGAGAAAATTCTGGCCAGCCGCATCATCCGGCACCTGAGCACGGTCGGTCCCGACCTGTCGGACGCTCATTTGCATGCGGAAGCATGATTCCGGAAAGGACGTTCGACGGTCGGGGCCATTATGCCCCTGAAGGCCACGGCCGAGGAGGCGGTCGCCGGCGGCGGTGTCTTTAGACATCGCCAACGCGTTTAACAGTCTGCCATACAGCTGTGTCCAGGGGGCGCTCAGATATCACGGAGTACCTTTTTACCTGGAGTGGCTGTTGGCAGACTATCTGAGAGACAGGAGTGTCCTCCTCGAGGTTCGAGACGAGGTTTGGCGGCGGTCCATGTCGTGCGGTGTCCCGCAAGGATAGGTTCTTGGTCCGCTCCTGTGGGACATGGGGTACGACTGGGCCCTACTTATCTTACCCACGGGCTGAGTGTCATCAGTTACGCTGACGCCACCCTCGTTACAGCCCGTGGAGGCCCGTGGCGGCCCGCCTTCGAGCCGCCCGAGGAGGCGGCCCGTCTGGCCACCGTGTGGGTTTCCCAGGTGGTCGAGAGTATCGAGGCGCTGGGTTTACGGATGGCTATTAGCAAGACGAAGGCCCTGGTCTTTCATGGGCTCCGTCGCATTCCACCTCGTGGCGCCTCGATAATGGTGGGCTCGACGCGCGTTCCCGTCCAGGTCCACATGAAATATCTGGGCTTGGTGCTGGACGGAAGGTGGCACTTCGACGAGCATTTCACACAGCTCGCCCTGAAGCTTCTCGGCACTGCGTCCGCCCTTGGGCGACTATTGCCAAATTTGGACGAGCCCAGTGCTGGATGCCGGCGACTACACGGGGATTATCCGGTCGATCACTACGGCGCACCAGTGTGGGCGGACTCCCTGACCGCTCAGTGCAAGATTCTTCTGCGGAGACCGCAGAGAGTCATAGTGGTTAGGGTCATACGAGGTTACCGTGTCAGCTGACGCAGCTTGCGCGTTGGCCGGGACACTACCGTGGGATTTAGAGGCTGAAGTGCTCGCCGAAGTGTTCACAGTGAGTGAGGAGGTGCGGGAGAAGATGGGTTGTCGTCCCCTCCCGGCAGTGATAAAGAACACGCGCGATCGAGCCCACCAGGGCATGATTGGTAAGTGGAAGGCGCGGCTGGAGGCGCCCCTGGCCGGTTTCAAGACCGTTGGGGCCCTCCAGCCGGTATTAGAGCGGTAGGCACGGCGGCAGCATGGTACCCTTTCCTTCTGGCTGGTGCACGTGTTGTCAGGGCACGGTTGCTTTGGCAAATATCTGCACACGGTCGCTGGAAGGGAACCGAGTCCCATCTGCCACCACTGCGAGTGTTAAGAGGACACGGTGCAGCACACGCTCGAGCAATGTCCTGCTTGGGCGGTGGAGCGCCATGAACTCACTGAGGTTGTGGGTGAAGACCTCTCGCTTGCGGCCGTGATCAAAGCCATGGTCAACAGCGAGAGTAAGTGGGCAGCGGTGGCAACCTTCTGCGAGGACGTCATCTCGCAAAAGGAAGCGGCGGAGCGGATCCGTGAGGAAAGTATTCTTGCGGATCTGAGCCGTCGCAGGCGAACCGGGCGGAGCAGGCGCGCTTTCGCGCGCCTCATGCTGACATAATTAAGGCCGCGGTCGGGAGAACGGGGATCTCCCGTCCGCCAGCCATTGAGTCGGTCCGACGCCCTCTGAAATACCGGGGCGTCCGTCGCCGAGGAGTTGTAGTCTGCTGGGTGGGTCGCAGAGGTAGTCTCTTTTCCAGCGGCCCATCCACTATACACGGCAGCGAGTAGGCACACCGTGGGGTTTTGGTCCGTAGGCTGAAGTACGGGAGAGCCAGACATAACCCTCTTCCCTCCCCTTGTGGCGAGAGGGTATGCATCAAGCGCATTTCACGAAGTAAAAAACAAAGTGTAATTACGTAATAACGAGACATTTTATTTTATTTATTCTAAATGACAGCGCGTTTGTTTTTGTAATTTGTATATGTTTAAAATAAGATGGTTATACTCAATTATAAGACGAGGCTCGGCGGACTCGGGCTCTAGGTAGCGTGGCAGGTAAACAGACACACGCAACGCGATGAGTGAACATGTGGCGCGAGCGGTGCGTTGGGTTGGTAGCAATCCATAATGTTAATCTTAATATTGTGTTTTTACGTCGAGACAAGTACCTACCTATAGAAAGACGTGTTGCTAAAGTTTTCGGTACGTCATCCTTTACACCCAGGTCACCCAATAGAACAATATTTAAATAATCAATACCTATACTATACGAAGCCAAGTGTAACTGCGTTCTGTAGCCCAGATTCTTCGCACTTCATTCCGTTATTGGTAATATCGGAATGAAGTACTGTCGGGAACTAAGAGGCTTTTTGTGGTTGTCCTACACTTAATACAATACGATCTTCCTTTCTAAAGTAGGTTTTCAATACTGTCATAGTTAAAATAATAATAAAAACAACCTTGTGCATTGTTATGTATTTATTGTGATAAATAAATAAATCATAAGTATTACACTAAATTATTTCCTTTGGCAGTGTGCCAGCCAGTTTTAAGCTGACCACCCTAATCAATAGAGGTGCAGGCAATGACAGGAGAGAAGTAAACGGGTAGGCCAGTGCTGTGTACCTACCTATCATTGGCGACGGGTGTGGTAGGTAGTTGCCGTATGCCACTGAAGTAAATTTACTTGTAGGTATTTTAATAACGGGATTTAAACTACAATACTCATATTATATAGTGTTTGCTCGAGCTATGTGTAAGTATTTGATAGAGGTGGTCGTCAAGCTCGTAAGGGCCATACCTCACCGAGATGCCATGGCGACGTGGCCAGCGACGTCGCCAACTAGTTCTTATTGAGATGTATGACAGCTAACTCACTTGGCGACCGACTGGCGACGTTGCCAAGTAGCCAGCGTAGCAAGAGTCGACCGCTCCGCATGCGGAGACTGGCGACGCTGGCTACCTGGCGACGTCGCCAGTTGTTTGCACGTGTTTGTATGCTCCGTCACTCACTCAGTTGCCAACCAGTCACCGCGTTGAACGCACGTCGTATTGAGAGCAAAATGTCGTTCGATACTGAGAGATTTATCATAGAAATTGAAAATCGGCCGTGTTTATGGAACAACGAATTAAAAGAGTACTCTGATCGCAACTTGAAAATTAAATGTTGTGATGAAATGGTGAACATTTTTAAAGAAAAAGACGATATGACAAATGAAGAAAAAGAACAGCTATGTAAGTGCAATGTTTTATTAATATTTTGTTAAACTTATATATTTCTATCTAGCCATGGTAGCGGGTTATGATTTACAAAATAGTCTGCAAGTTTGTCTCGAACTGTTAATGCTGTTCTCCCTCCTCTATTACGCTCCTGATCTGTAGCAGGTTGGTACCCCGTTACTGTCAAAGTATCGTCATATGAATAGCCATCTCTAGAACGTACAAAATTATGCAAAATACAACATATCTTAACAATCTTCTTTGCTAAATCTATATTTACATTCAGTGGTCTGTGGAATATCCTCCACTTATTGAATAATATACCAAATGTGCACTCGATATAACGGCGTGCTCTAGATAAACGATAGTTGAAATTTTTTTATTTGTAGCCGAGTTTGTGTCCTCCATAAGGTCTCATGAGGTTTTCGTGTAGTCCGAAAGCTTCATCTCCTACAATTGTATATGGAATATTGTCACCATTTTCTATCAGTGGTTTGGCCTCAGGGATACTTAAAGAATTGCTCATGAGGTTAGTGTAAAAAGTGCTTTACTTAAAAATCCCTGAACCGCTGCTTTTTCCATACGCTCCATCTATATATGTGAAATTATAATTAGCATCACATATTGCAAGTAAAACAATTGAAAAGTAATGTTTATAGTTGTAGTATAGTGATCCGGAATTTACTGGCTGAATTATTTTGATCTGTTTTCCGTCAATGGCACCAAAGTAATGTGGGAAATTGTAGTTTTTTTTAAATCCTCTTGCAATGCTTTTCCAATCATTTTCTGTAGTAGATATTATTATAAACTGTCCTCGATGTTTGCATATAGCGTCACACACTTCTCTAATTATTGTACATATTGTTGTACAACCGAGTCTGTAGCTGTAATATAGTTCCATAAATGTACAACCTGTTGCAAGATACCTGCAAAAAATAATTATTATTATAAACCTAACTTAAAATTTACTTTCAGCTGTTGCATTACAAAGAAAGTGGAAGAGTATCCGCGGCTGCTTCACAAGGCAAGTTGGCCGCCAAAAAAATGTAAAGTCCGGATCTGGCGGTGGATCATGTAAAAGTGAATATGTCTTCTTTTAACAACTGCAATTCTTAAAAAATGTTGTAGCTGTAAAGGAACCTGAACACGTTGCTGATGAAGAACCTGCGGAGAACTCTGAACCAGATATACAGATGGTACAACGTAAAAAAAAGAGAACAGAGGCAACTACGTGTCCCGAAGATGATAAATTCCTTGAAACTCTACAGAGAAGCATCGAGACGAGAGAAAATTTTGACGCAAAAAATGATGACGAAGATCATCGCAATCCCAACAAATGCAACCGTCTCCTTCAAGCTACCATCCTGGATATTCTACTCGTTCCGGAGATTCTGAAATGCCACACACCGTACATGCACCGTTGTCGAATTATTTGTCAAATTAAATCAAATTACTCCGAAGAATCAACCATTTTAGACATGTATGACATGTATAATAAATATATGCTAACTCAAAGTCACAAATAGTTTTTCTTCTGGAGTTATAGATTTTCTTAATATTGAATCATGTTTAGTTAAATCATTCCGACATAAACTCAATAATTCATCAAATGATTAGTAACATCCTCAGATAATTGACATTTTTTCAGGGTTTTTTCTTAAATCTTCATAGAGTTTGAGAAAAACACCGCTTTGGCTTCGGTTTGATAAAAACGGTTGTACCCATATTGTTTTCTTTTTTCGTTTCATCTTTTTGCGACGCTGGTAATAATATAACAGTGCAGTAATTTCCACGTCCATTCCTGACTGTGTCGAGACAGAACTGAATGCATTGGCGACGCGATTTGGCGACTCAGTCTGGCGACGCAGGGACGCCAGACGTAGCCATGGCGACGTCGCTGGACACGTCGCCATGGCATCTCGGTGAGGTATGGCCCTTACGGAGGATTTGAAATAGTGTTGCACTTTTTACAGTCGCGGTGAGGTATGGCCCTTACGGAGGATTTGAAATAGTGTTGCACTTTTTACAGTCGTTGTCTCTTGAGTATCTGAGTACCTATACGTATTCAAAAAGTGTGATCCCCTGGACTATCGGCTAGAGATGAAATACGGTAACGTCAATGCCCTGTTTCTATATTTAAGAAACAAGTCGTTTTAACCACGGACAATTAAATTATGACGTCATTTATAGAAAATGCTTTCCAATAAAGTAAATCTCGTTTTTGGAATAAAGGAACCAGGCCCTAGAAGGTGAAGTTGCATAACCGTATCACCTGTATACCAACAGAACAATTTACAATTAAAATAATCCTATTATTTTTTAAAACAAACATTTCTCGCTAATTTGCTAGGAGCTATATAATGAAAGAAGCATTGTGTCTAGGTCCAGGACTACTGAGATATTAAATTTTATTTGAACCTTATTTATTGAGATTGTTGTCATTGCGGACGTTGTAAATTTTTGCACAGAAAAATACCTTTAGCTTCGCTTTAATTTGCACACCGAGCTTTTTTGATGCCAAATTTGTCCATTGTGCCTACGGCACCAAGTAAGATGTTAGTGTAAAGGATACCTATGTCAGTGTAAAGGATACCTATGTCAGTGTAAAGGATATATTGGTATCCTTTGCACTGACTCGGTGATGAGTAGGAGACTTCTGGAATTTTTAAGTCCCTACAAATAATATTTGTCGTGGTATACTTACCCGTAATTTTGTCTTAATATTAAACATTTCATTTTAAACGATATTGGGCACAGCGAGGGACCTTGAGGGATACCGGCATTTGTAACTATGTGATTGAAGCAGCTATCATTTATTGTGGTAAAGGTTAGTTGTTTTAATTCACAGCCTTGATGCATCTGCCGGACAATAAGTTGCAATCCGCTTCCTCGATGTCTCGGTCTGACCGGTATACTGCCGGGTAGACGGCAATACATCTCACGAAATGGGATGTTACCATATAGCTACTGGAGAGTGCGTATTATAAACCATACTTCTTATATTTTCGATGGTAAAGCGGTGTGAACACCAATAAAAGATAAGAGTAACAATTGGATTTATTAATATAGTGCGAATATCAAATCTACATTTATTGCACATTATTGCCACTAGTTAATAATTTCTGAATTCTAATTGCATTTTTGTGTATCAATATCTTGAGGTCGTTGATTTTATCATGTTTTTCTTCGATGTCGCCCTCTAGTTGTTTTAATTTTGTGTGAAAAGGCATTAATGTATCTTCGTTGAGACTGAAACCAAATAATTTTATATTAAGATAGTTATAAGTTTGTACGCACAGCGACACATCAACCTAGACTGTTTGGACTTTGAACTATTAGTAGTTGAACGCAGCGAATCGTGCTAGAGAGTGCGTTATATTTGCGTCTCACTCACGCTAAACGGGACGCGACGGCGATGCTCTATCCTCACTATTAGATCGACACCACTATGCACAGTGCATAGTGGTGTTCCCTTTCCGACAATTTTCTATTTTGTATGTAGCGTAGTTATGTGTATATAGGGTGTCAAACTTGATGTGAAGCCGTTTTTTATTGCATTCATCGGTGACAGGCGAGCCAGCGGCCAACCTGATAGTAAGCGAGAACCGTAGCTCACACACATGGCTGTGTTTTCTTAGCATTACAGAAGCAATGTCAAAAATACACAACCAAGTCGCTGTCTACCGGAAGGAAAAGGGGAATGGAGCAGGATGGGGTTTAGGAAGGGAAAAGTGATTGGGCCAGCGGCGCTCTCACTCACCGAACGAAACATAACAGATATTGTTATTTTACGTCGATCTTCTGTGAGAGGGTGGTACTTCCCCGGTCGAGCCGGCTCATTCATGCTGTAACCAGCGTGGCCCTATCACTCAAAACCGTACCTACAATATTATGTTTAACGATTTATAAATTTTAATAGGTGTATTATGCTCTCAAGAAAGTCTTATTGCTAGGTATATAGTCATCAGCAAGACAAATATTTCAATAATTATATTAGTACCTAGACGGTTACTCTTGACTGGCAGTCTATTGGCAGTGTAATTTTAATCAGCTATACCTACTAGCAAAGTAATGTGAAAAATAAATGGAGAACTAACATTTTTTGTTTAAGCATCTCTTTGTTGACGTCTTCGTAAATTTTGGACCATTGCTGTAACTCCTGACGCATCACTTCGACATCTTCCTGGACGTGATCCAATAGTTTGCCGAGAGGGTTCGCTACTCTTGACAGAGCTTGAATATTAAATCTGAGCTGTTCAACGTCCTGGTTCATAGCCTCTCTCGCCTTTTGTGCACCAAATTGCCATTCCTACAGAAACAAAATATGATAACATTAAAAGTAATAAATTATCAGAGTAGCTGCAGTCGTAACGGTTAAAACATAATGCAAGCAAATTAAGCGTTTGATGGATATCATTTTATTTGATTCGCAAAACATTATTATTATATATAGTTACCCATAGTTTTGGACAAAAATATCTATCTACTATCTGAAAACTTTAATAAATATAATACAATAATGTAGGTTGGTACCTACATTCTTAATATAAGTAGGTACATACTATTTCAGTTTTGCCAGAAATTTGAGATAACTCTTTCTGAGAGTCCAGAATCTGTTGTACTAGATGACCGTGTTCACTCGATGAAACTTGTAGTTCCTGTTGATCCTGTGATGCTGCAGTTGTTTCTGCTGGATCCATTATTATGAGACTTGTCTCTTCTTCCTATAATAAAAGTTAACATGTAACAGATTTAATTATCGATAACTTAGTGCGCGAACCGGCGCAAGACTTATAACGAACCTCTTCATTCTGTGTGTTCTCCACTATGATATTTACTTTGCCCATAAGTAAATTATCTGTTTCTTTTATAACATTGTCTATTTTATCTCTCATTCGTGGGGCTCCAGGCCTAGAAGACGAAGGTCTTACGCTTGAAGGCCGTACACTTGGTGGACGCGGCATTTTTGTATCATTTCCATTATGAACTGGCACCTTGATCACATTCAAAGAATCGTATTTATCTGCCTCAATTTTATTTTCAGTTTCTCTAACATTGACTACAGTGCTGGGTTTTGATTTATCTGAAGTATTAATATCTATTTCTAAGCTTTTAAGTGGTATATTATCATTGCTATCAATATTTATCTGTTTTTGATGGTCAACATCAGTAGGTGATATTGCTCTAATATTACTTTCAAGTGATTCGTGTTCTGATGTGTTAATATGTGAAGCTTCTATTAAGTCATTAGATGATCCTGACGAATTCAAATCATTAACAATTATTGTATACGAGTTATTAAGTTTATCTTGATCATCTTGCTTTGTTATAAGAGAATCTACTTCAATCATATTGAATTTCTCGTCTGCATGATCTTCTTTTTCTAGAGACACGTCTGAATCTTGACTGTGTAGTTTACTCAGCGATTTTGGTATCCTTTCTTTCTCTACAATGTTCGAGGATTTCTCTTTTTCATTAATGTTGGAGCTTAAGACTTGAACGCTAGCTTGTGCGTTATCGTCTTTGTGTGTTTCTTTTTGTTCCTTCGTGGTCTTTTTAACGACCGTTTTTGCTTGTAGTGTTTTCTTAGGCTGAACCTCACTTTTGGTAGATCCATTTTCTTTTCTTTTTGATTTAGAATCGTTCGATTTCTCTTTATCCTGTTTGGACTGACGTGCAGCATCGTTCTTTTGATTAGTTAACTTGTCGCTGCTCTTGGATGTAAGTTTCTTTGTATCATTTGCTTTCTTTGTAGGTTTGCTTGGTTCTTTGACTTTGGTTTCAGTTATTTGAGCTGAATTAATATTGTCTTTATATTGCTTTACAGCTTTGTGTGAAGATAATTTGTCATCTAATGCTTGAGCCAAGCATTGTAGCAGTTCATTTGTTTTGTCCGCCTCCTGACCTGCGACGATTTTTGACGGTTTTACAGATAGTGATTTTCCTGTAGTTGAACCTGCAACAGTTTTATAATTAGGATAAGTGACATATTGAATACATACTTACTATTAAATATGTTTCAAAATCGATAGCTGTATGGTAACACCGAACATGTAATTCGTGCTGTCCATGCAAAATCTGAACATCCTGTTTATTCAGCAATGTTTGTAAATTCTCATTAACTCGACAAAGTAATTATGATAAAAAGAAAAACAAAAATATTTATGATAAAAAGTTCTAATTGTTTAAACATAATAGGTACTTTATTATTGTAAGATTTACAGACCTAGAAAATACATAAAAGATCCATGTCTCGTTAGCTTAAACTCTTCTATTCAACTAACTTAGTTTATTTACAAACTAAAAAGCTATACTTAGTTATTTTATATACCTAACTAATTATTTATAAAGCAAATGTATCTTACTTATAACAAATATAACTTTGTTCAGGAATGATATTTTGCTATTTCGGTCCTTTACATTATCAGATATTAATTCTTCTTCTTCAAATAAGTTTTCAAAAAAGCCAGTAGTCTTCAAAACCTGTAATATAATAATAATCCTAAAGAGTATCTATGTCACATACAGGCAATACAATAGGTAGGTAACCACAGTCAATACTCAAAACTCATACATACATAGATTCACGCCTGTTTCCCAGAGGGGTAGGCCGAGACTACGGATTACCATTTACTACGATCCTGACACACTTCTCTGACTTAATTCACTCAATATGAATAAAAATAATATTGCAAATATAGCTCGTAGCCATTAAGCACACGCAGCGTGGCTGACGATCATATGATCCCAGATTCGATGCCCATAATATAGAGCGTAGTATATTTATACTCTTTGATATAGAGTAAAAGTAGTCAAATTTCAGGCAACTTCAAGTGCGTACCTGCCTTTTTATATAGCAGCCAAAAAGTACTCTGTGATAGCAGCGCTGAACCATGCCGTCCTGTAGACGTAATATGAAGCGCGAGGGAAACAATTAGGTGAGAAATACCTAATAATAATCTAATTGTTGAGGCAAATGTAGTCATCATTTTGTGTGATTACTTACATAATATTTTAATAACAAGTTTTCATAGTAGGCACAAAAATGAACACTTACCGTAGTTATAATATCGTGCAAAAATCTAAACGGGGGCTTTTTCAGTAATTTCTCGCTCAATGGTGGGCGTTTAACATATTTTCCCAGAGAAATTTGTGTCGATTTTATCACTTCTGAGTCTAATTCCTTTTCCATTGTACATACTTTTACACGCCCTTGTTACTGGTTGCCACAAACCAACTAATAAGTAGACCAATAACAGATTATTGCATTAAACGCGAGCTATATTCTAAGCTAACTTCGTAATATGGTAGAAACTAACGACGTTGTCATGATGATTTTTATTATTCCGTGTTCATACATTTGTAGCTATAGCAACCGGTGTCGCTAACCGTAAAATACAAGAGAATGTAATATAGTAAACAAAAGAAGAGTTTATAATACAAACCTACAAACATAATGTGTTAGTATTTCTTCTAGAAATGTGAAATATTTACAAACTCATTATGTAAGTATTTAAATAATACCTATACTTTCAAATAAACCCGCGAAAATGTTAATGCTTTATTTGTTGGGCACGCGTCTCAGGCTTTATTTATGCCTCGGTTGTGTGATATAAGTAGGTAATTAGGTACCTATAGTTAATAATGTAAGTGTTTAGCAGATGATAATTATTAGTATGTGCATATAAATTCCATTTTGGTGTTATGGTTAGCCGTTACTTATGCGTACAACTAAACAGTTTAGTTGCTCGGTTTGTGCCGTTTGTGAGTTAGTCGATATACCTAGATGTATCATGTATGAACTTGGCCTTAGTTGGATTATGTACTTAAACATACATATTTACAACGTTATTCAATACGTTACAGAATAACAACGCTACTTAGCCTATTTCCTATACACTTTTATTCATTTAGTACTTCATTATATTTATACGATAAGTATTTTTGTATTTTAGAATGTTGATGATTGGTGTCATAGATAAGACACTTTAAACTGAGATTGATGTGTCAATGATCAAAGCTATATATATATATATATATAATTATATATTTAAATATAAAGTAAAGTAAGCTAAGAATACAGATTAAACTCCGTAAAATATAGCTCGGATCCTGTGACAGATGTCATCCGTATCGTATGTGTATGCACAGAGTACATTTGTGTGTATGTGACAATGTGATAGAATATTATTATTATTATCACGCCCAATAAATTGCCGTATTTCATGACGGTATAAAATGTGTATATAATGTCAACAAACAATATCATATTTTATTGATAAACGTGCACCAATAATGACGTTCTTTGTGTTATCTTAACCGTACTATAAATCGAGAGTTATTAATTTTAAAATAACATAATACAACATTAATCCGGACGTTTAACTTGTAATGTCTATAACGAGAAAACAATGTAAAATTTTAAATTATTTAAAATAATATGGATGAAAGTACCTACTATACATATATTTTATAAATATGCATTGATCTCTATACCTCGTGTTTGATATATTATAATACATTGAATTAAAATAATTATACAAGTTGTGACAAATAAACAATCTTTATCTTTATCTTTAAGTGCCAATGAGAATAATAACATTAATCGTTAATTAATAATTTAATATAATCAACATAGACCTCGCTCTTGCAAAAGTGTCATAGCACTCATAGCCCATAGGACAACAGGACCCATGATATATTTAACAAACTATAGTACGTTCAAGACTTTCGCATCACTACCTGTCGTATACGTGGCGTTTGACATGCGAATTGCGAACAACATTTTGATAGCGCCTGAGTGAAAGGAATATCAAATTTATTAATGTGAACTCATTGCACTTATATTAGTGATCAACATTCTTAATAAATTATGTAAACATTGGCGAATTTAGGCTTTATATAGAAATATAATAAAATGCCTCCCAAACGCAAGAAAATTGGTAGGCCCCCAGGCTCTAAAAATAAGAAACCTGGCAAAACTGCAGCAAATAAGTTGAAAAAGATTAAGACGAAGAAAAAATACAAAGTTGCTGATAACGTTAAGGAATATGAATGTAGTGTCTGTAACAAGTATTTCCCAACACAAGAGGCATTATCAAAACATAAAGCATTAGAATTATCTCGTGTCATTTATACAAAGGTAAATAATGGTACCTAAACGTGTCTTGACAATCGTCCACATACTGTGATTAGAAGATCATAACTCCTAGGCGCTTACCATAACATTTACGTCTTATATCATTCTAATATTATCCGAATTTCTCATTGTACACTCATTTAATTGGATGCTGTAAATGTTTATTTATTATTTCTATTATTGCTTTGCTCAAAGTGATGCATTTACGTAATTATTTTATGAATTCAAGTATACCTTAATAATTTGAAGTCTTCTTTGGCAGCCTTATCTAATTTTTAGATTTACCTTGAATAGTAGAATATTGCAATAAATATCAAATATATTGAAATAAAATATTGTAATTCTGTATTAAATACTACACATTTTATTTATTATTTACAGGCTGCATACAGTTGCAAAGAATGTTCAAAAAAGTTCAGATTTCAAAAGAGTTACAAAGAGCATCTATGTATGGAACATTCCAAGTTACCTGATAGTGTTGCTTGTGATAAATGCATTGTGCGATGTCCAAACAAAGAGGCATTGGTAGAACATATACAAAAGGTTCATGAGCGAGATATATTTTTGTGTCCACATTGCAATAAGGAGTTTGTGAGACAATCTCATGTTCTACGGCACATGGCACAGAGCGGCTGTGACGGAAACACAGTTTCTACATATGCATGTGAGGTATGGATTTATTAATATCTATGCATTTTAAGAATTCTGGGACAATGATTACCAATTTGATTGTCCTGAGAACTGCATTAAACAAAAAAGTTCTGTAATACTCTAATAATCACTGTACTAAGGTTTTAAATAGTAATTGTTGAAGCAGAAACTTATGGATCTTTATAATTCATTATAACTTTACATTGGGTAACAGAGCTGTTGATTCATTTCATAAGCTACAGCTCTGTTACTTTTACTGCACGGATGGTGTAGTGGTTTAAGTGGTTGCCTCGCCACTGCCCCTGCATGGAGTGTTGTGGGTTTGATCGCTACACGGGAAAAAATTTGTGTGATCCTCAAATTATTGTTCCCAGTCTGGTTGTTCTTTGTTTCTGTTGTTTGAAGTTTGGAAGTCCTCTGTGACACAGGATTTATTTTTAGTTCGGGAGTTGTCTTTTATTAGAGAACAAGACAAAATATAATAAAGTGTGATATATAATAGAAGCTACAGCATGGTGATATTATGTCATAACAAGACATTTGAGAACAGTGAAATATCTATTAATTCTTCTATTAGCTGGAAAACAGACAATGAAAAACATTTCATCAAGTAAAAACTAAGTCATGATAGAAAGTGAGTCTGCTGCTATTTACCAGGCACAGTTTCAACCTACCATCTCATCACTACTGAGAATTTCTTGACAGGAAAACACAACAACACTCAGGCTGACCCATATTGAACCCAAGACCTCATACATAAGAGTCACATTGTCTGATGCTGCTTCATTAGGAACACATATTTTTGCATGTATTTATGTAATATACTTTATTTTACAGATTTGTAATGCAACATTTTCCCGAAAAGACAATTTATCAGTCCATATACGGTTGCAACATATTTTCAGAAGGGATTACGTATGCAAGTACTGTTCGTTCAATACTAAGAACTTTTCAAAATTGGTCAACCATTGGCATAAGTATCATTCAGGTAACATTCATGCATTTCATAAAAATATTATTTAAATAAAAGTTTATAACTTTCTCATGGTACTTTAAAATTTATTTAATTTCTAAACGCAATAAGACTATTAAAATAATACTATAAGTAAGCAGCCTTTCTACCCAAACCGGGTAAGAGACTACACACAGGCGAAACCATACAGACCGATCAGCCTAACCTCTTTTCTGCTGAAGACTTTAGAGAGACTAGCTGATCGGTATTTAAGGGAAGGTGCTCTAAGACTCAAGGCACTACACCGCCAGCAACACGCCTATAGGCAAGGCAGATCAACGGAATCAGCGCTGCACTCTGTTGTAGAAACAATAGAAACAGCACTATCTGACATATTAATGACACTAGGGGCTTTCATTGATATAGAAGGAGCTTTTGATAAGACAAAATTCAACAGTATCAGCCAGTCACTCAGCACATTTGGAGTTGATAGAACCACTAGTGGCTGGATCGATCAACTTCTAAAGATGCGGGCCATACAATTCACGGTGAACTCTACCACGAGAGGCATAGTAGCGAAGGGCTTTCCCCAAGGAGGAGTAGTCTCGCCGCTGCTATGGAACATCGTGGTAGATGACCTGTTAGAACGCCTTAATAGCAGATGCTACTACACGGTTGGCTATGTGGATGACATAACCATTCTGATCAAAGGCGACTCAGAAAACATAATCTGTAATCGCGTGCAATCAGCCCTCAGGATCATGGAACAATGGTGTAACCATCATGAACTGACGGTGAACCCGACTAAGACAGAACTGGTCCTTTTCACACATAAAAGGAAAACTCAGTTAACTAACATGCCAAAATTATTTGGAACGGAACTTACCATATCGCAAGAAGTCAAGTATCTGGGCGTAGTACTCGACCATAAGCTGAACTGGAGTAAGCACCTTAACACGAAAATAACCAAAGCATGCACAACATTCTGGCAATGCAGAAGATTAATAGGCAGAAAATGGGGCCTCAAACCATCTATATAACCTTATGGCTCTACACGGCCATAATACGCCCTATGATAACATATGGCGCCATAGTTTGGTGGCCCCGCACTCTTCTAAGCACAGTCATACACAAACTACAAAGCCTACAACGACTCGCCTGCCTGGCGACGACAGGCTGTATGAGAACAACCCCCACGGCAGCGCTGGAGGCCATACTAAATCTCAGACCCCTACACCTTATCATACAGCAGGAAGCTGTCGCAGCTGCCATACGGCTTGAAAAGGTAGGGCTCTGGAAACGAGACAATAGATTAACTCATGCGCGCCTAAAGTAGTTAGTATACAATGAAATTCCAATGATAGAGGCGACATGGGATATCATCCCAAAAACCTTTGTCTTTGACAAAAAATACCACATCCAACTTCATGAGGAATCTAAAGATAGCTCTGGCATACGTGAAGTGAGAATATACACGGATGGATCTAAAACAAAATCAGGAACAGGAGTTGGAGTGTTCTCCCACGACCTAAACATCAATTACTCAACGACCCTGGGAAACCTCAACACTATCTTCCAGGCAGAATGTGTTGGAATCACCCGGGCTGCAACAGCGGTTACATCAAGGGGTATAAGCGATAAGTCAATACGCATTATCTCAGATAGTGCCGCGGTACTACAAGCTCTTAAGAGTAACTGCTTCAACAGTGCACTCACTTTGGAGTGTCACCGTGAGCTGCAAAATATTGCAACAAAAAATCGGGTAACGTTGCAGTGGATACGCGGCCACAGCAACTCTTCTGGCAATGATGCTGCAGATCAACTGGCAAAGAGAGGATCGAACACCAAAATGGTAGGACCCGAACCAATTGTCCCGATACCCTTCTGCCAACTCAAAACATGGTTATGCGATAGAACCACGGAACTACACGAAAAACAGTGGATAGAAACAAAGGAATGTAGACAGACGAAGGAAGCCCTTCCATACTTAGACAGACATTTGTCACGCAAACTGCTACGTTCCACAAGGAAAAACTTACGTCGCCTAGTGGGTATAATGACAGGCCACTGCTCACTCAACAGGCACCTATTCAACATCGGCATCACTGACAGTCCCTTATGTAGAGGCTGCATGGAGACCGAGGAGACACCGGCTCACGTGCTCATACATTGTAAAAGCGTGAGCAACCAACGGCGAAATTTCTAAACAGTCCAGAAACGATGAAGGAGGTACTGCGCAACATCGGTCCCCTATTGTCTTTCTGGATGGAGCTGGGGTGGTATGAGTAGCCGAACAGTATTTCGCGTCGGTTACTTACGTACAATGGCCCAATTGTGGGGCTAAGTGCGGATAACATACGTCCAACTAACTAACTAACTAAGCAGCTTTTCATACTATCGTTTAAAAAC
This sequence comes from Catocala sponsa, assembly GCA_963564715.1. Classification (NCBI taxonomy): domain Eukaryota; kingdom Metazoa; phylum Arthropoda; class Insecta; order Lepidoptera; family Erebidae; genus Catocala; species Catocala sponsa. The sequence continues at coordinate 7,388,352 of OY751345.1, read as the reverse complement.
ATACTACACATGTTTACAAATTTAAAAACTTCATAAAATTTATATTTAACAGATACACCTGATCAGTACCAATGTCACGATTGTGGCAAATGGACCTGTTCCCGAGCAGCGATGACAAAGCATTTGGAAATCCATGGAGAGAAGAAATATTCCTGCGATGTGGTAATTGCATTTAAAATTTTACTACATGTTCAGATAACATAAACACATATTTAGTTCACAGATTTAGTTTTACTTATCATCATCATCTCAGCCGAAAGATGTCCACTGCTGAACATAGGTCTCCCCCAAGCTCTTCCACACAGACCAGTCTTGGGCCACCCGCATCCAACAGCTTCCCGCGACCTTTACCTGTAGGAGGCCTACTTCTGCTGCGTCTTACGATGCGTGGCCGTCACTCCAGAACCTTTCTGCCTTCCTTTGTTTTACTTATATATAATATAACATAGTCACTCCTATTTCTATGATTAAATCATCTCTCTAAGTGTGCTTGTTGTTCAGTATAAATCTCTTACTTGTAAACAGTTGAAGTATATCGATATTTAATGAGTCCATGCTTCTTGTCGCCCACCACCTAAGTCCGCTTACAAAACAATACATTTCGTCTTCGATCTTATATAGATGGATACTTAGGATAAAAATGTGGATACCTTTGTCTAGTCATTAGTGACTATGTAACCTAATGGTTAGGCATTGGTGTATCTAATAAACAAAGTATTTTGAGTTGAAATCTTAACATTCTTGGTTGGACAATGCCCGCCTTGCGGCCTTTTATATAGGACATTGCGGCTTAGGAACCAGTAGAGTATCTAAGTGCTTGAGTTCTTTAAATAATCATAATTAATCATCAGAAAATATATATTTTGATGATCTTTGACCACAGTGATGTTGTCAAAGATGGTCTTAGTGTTATAATTAAGCGATCTTGCTGTATAACTATACAAACTTATTGAAATGTTTATTCTTAACATGGCTTACAATAGGATTTGGAAGGTAAGTGACACTGTCTTAAATGGTAGATATTTTGATAAAGTTGTTTCTTATGGTCCTTTACACTCAGTCTGCCTATACCTTGGGACTTCAGGCAACTAACCATTAGGCAGAGGTGTCTGTTACCCTCACATTTCGCTACCTATAGTTATAGGTCCGAAACTAATAGGGGGCTAGCCTATTGCTACTATGAATTTCTTTACAGGAACACCGAATCCGAGATCATAATGTAACAACTGCTCCCTCTAGGTAATCTAGAGTATTTCCCGTATCTATATTGTAGGTAGATATTTTTAACAACCTAATTACGACTGACTATTTAGGGGATTTCATATTCATACTCGTAATAAATGGGCTTTATAATGTTTATGTCTTATCGTATGTTAACCTCAACGGTTTATTTCGCGATTTTAACAGGCTTCACCTAAGATACTAAGCCAAGGTTTATCTGATTTAGTTCAGTAGGATCGAAGATGTGGTGCACAATGATCCATATAAATGCCATCATCGGCATATAGTGGTCCACTCGGACGGAGACACGGGCGGTATCCTAGTAGTATATGAAATAGTATCGAAGAATTTAGTTTATATAAAGACGAAGTTTTACTCCTGGCATATTCAAACTTTGTATATCAATCAAGCAATAACTTCTAGCCTCTCGCATCTTTGATGTCTTTATACAGAGAATGAATAAAGCTTTGCCATATGCCCCATGTATGTATTTATATGTGTATTTCAGTGCGGATACAGTACATATACAGAAGAAGTGATTCGTCGCCACGTGTTCACTCACGTGGAGGATAAGCCGCACAAGTGCGCTCTGTGCAACAAGTCGTTCATACAGCGCGTGCAGTTGCAGCGCCATCTAGAGAAGCATGCCGGCAATATGTGCAGCAAGTGTGGAGAAACATTCTCCTCTAGGGCTAAGTATGTGATATTTGTAAAAGTATTAAGTGTTGCGGGCCACAGTATATAGTTAAATAAAATTTGTGCAAAATACCTCGCAATTACTATATTGTTTTTTGATATACTATTTATTTTATCGCGGAACCCAATTTCATTTTCTAAAATAAAAGTTAGAACAAACAGACTGACAAACAGACAGACCGACCGACCGACAGACAAAAAGACAAACTTACTTATATAATATGTGCATTAGGTATGTAAAAAGCTGTTATTTTGACATAACAAACAGACACTTCAATTTGATTTATTTGTATAGATCAATAGATGAATCGGATATTGTTCACTATTTCATTGGTTTTAATTTATTTCTGCGGAATCCTGTTTTTTTTTTAAATAAAAGCAGCCTAAATTACTCCTTATAACATCGGCTATCTGCCATTGAAAGACCCATCAAAATCGGTCCAGCCGTTTCAGAGATTAGCAGGAACAAAGAGACAAAAATTGTAAACATTGTTTTTTTGTTATAAGTACCGTGTATACTTTCATATGCATTTAGTGAAAAGCTGTTATTTTGACATTACAAACAGACACTTCAATTTTATTTATTTGTATAGATGTAGAATGAAATGTTCCTAGAAATAACCATTTAATTTTGTTATGTAATTTAATAATTATTTTTTCTCAGAATGCTTATCCACTTGAGAGATCACATGGGCCTGGAGAAATTATTGTGTCCCATCAAGGCATGTCCATATTCAACAAAGGAGTTCATTAATGAAACCAGCTTAAATAATCACCTGAATGTGCATGTAGAGGACAAACGTAAGTAAAATTACAAATCTTGTATTTACTTGTAATATGACTTTAGAAACTATAGTCGTTAATTTATTAATAATAATTATAATCTATGTATGTAGACGTTGTAAATCAATGACTTAAATAGATCAAATGTGGAAGACCGTTGTCAATGCAGTAGACTGCGATATGGTATGAGTATTTATGTAGCCCTCTAGTCGAGCTGCTGCATGTCGGCGCGGTCTATGCTGTCGTATTGAAGTGTAATGTCATCATCTCAGCCAAAAGACGTCCACTGCTGGATATGGCTTCCCTCAAGGTTTTCCACACAGACCGGTCTTGGGCTACCCGCATCCAACCGCTTCCCGTGACCCTTACCAGGTTATCGGTCCACCTTTTGGGGCCTACCTCTGCTGCGTCTTCCGGTGCGTGGCCGCCACTCCAGAAACTTTCTGCCCCATCGGTTATAGGTTCTGCGCGCTATGTGCCTTGGCTACTGCTACTTCAGCTCACCCTCTGAGTGACCTTGAGCTCTCTGATAAGGCCCATAATGAGCGACCACGTCTCGGATCCGTATGTTAACACTGCCAATACACACTGTTGAAAGACAAGTGTTTTTGTCTTGAGACACTGCGGTATATTGGACGCGAAGATATGTCGTAGCTTCCCGAGCGCTGCCCAGCCGAAATGGATTCGACGATTGACCTCTTTCTTGAAGTTAGACTTACCTAACTGGGTCATTTGTTCCAGTTATACAAACTTGTCGACAACTTTGAGAATAGAGTTTTCAACCTTAATAGTGTAGGTAGGTACGACATAAAGGTTGGACATGATTTTCGTCTTGTTCATGTTCTATCATATCTTCGGTATAATGTCGGGTTAATCCAGCTCTAGGGTATATTGCTAGAGTGGTAGCAGGTGGTCGTGTAGTCGTGTATAGCATGTGTCCATAGAACATCTCTATCTCCTTCAAGAGCTCAGGTTTGGACGATATTATTCTGACATCCTGCGTCTTCAGCTTTTTTAGCTGGCTGTCTTTTGGGGCTTACAAAATTTAGATCCTGCTCTATGGACAGCATCCACGAACTTGTTATTGTAATCGTCCACATCTTCGGACTTGTCCAAGCATTCAAAGCGGTTTCGGAGTTTGAGCTGAAAGTTCTCGGGGTTTTGAATATGAACTGGTGCTGGTCGGAGCGTGGACTTCATCAATCTAGACCAGAGGCTCCCAGACCCTTTTTCTCATAGACCACTTTCAAAATTTTGCTGGTTCCGATGGACCCCCTGCAGCTACATTTCTACCATATTCCCAAAACTCGACAAAACATGTGATGATTAGATCTAACTACGGAAATTTGCGTTGCGGCTGAGTTCCAATCACGAATTAATAGTTTTCGAAAAAAATGTGAGAAATTATTGGTTAATTAATTAATTGATTGTGCTGTGAGTGGATGTCAAAAAAGTAAAGTTGGCCAATCAAAAAAGTGATTCCATCCAACTTTACTTTTTTGACATCTACTTACAGCACAAGGTACCAATCAATTCTCACTTATTTCATTTAGAAAACTCCTAATTCGGAGTGGTAAGAATAAAAGATAAATAGTATATTTTTTGTGTTGTATTTATATATATGTAATTATTACACTACTGGCTTTTGCCCGCGGCTTCGCTCGCGTTAATTTAGAATTTGACAATCAATTCGGGTTGTACTCTGCTTTTAATAATATAATTCTATCATGATTCGAAAGACATGTGGCGCCATCTATTATCATAAGAACGTTATTATTGTTTTCCTCGGGAACAGTAATTTTTTTCGGGATGAACGTATATACAAAATTTCAGGATGATCGGTTCAGTGGTTTAGGCGTGAAAAGGTAACAAACAAACAAACTCATTTTCGCTTTTATAATATTAGTTAGGATTAGGATTAGGATTAATTATTATTGTTATCATATTACATTGTAATATGATAACAGTCGTAATATAATGAAAACTAAACATTAATAACGTAACGTAACTTCTACAATGACAATCACAAAATAGTCATAATTTTAATGGGAGGGATGTACTTGATGGATTGACAGCAAATAATTAATTTTGGCTTCAGTTTTGTTAGGAATAACCGCAAATCTCCCCGTTCCGTGATATTCAATCTGCTCCTTTTTTTTCTAAAAGGTTTGTAACGACACTAAAACTTTTTTCGACAAGCTATGACGAAGGAAACACTATCAAAAGCTGTCTCACAATTCCCTACAGTCCAGGATATTTGCCGGGTATTTCTGCCTGCAGCCAAAATGTTTGATTCCCTCTTTTAAATTTCACCTTCAGCCCCTCATTAGTGCTAAGCTCAAGTAGCTCCTCTTGTAATATCACATTCTCCACTGTCGTTTCATCAAATGGATTTATGATCCATAGTGATATTTCCATCGTCAGAATATCTTATTTTGAAGTCATCATGCAGGGCAATTAAATGTTGAACGTATGTCGGAATATCCTCATCAAGGCATTCTACCTTCGCGCCGACTAATATTTTGCTTCATAAATTTCAATTTTCCAAGAAAAGCTGAAATTACACCCTTTGTTTTTATTAAATTGTAATTGTAAGTTACCATCATCGTTACTTTCAGATGTTAAAGCGAACATACTGTGCACGGTGGGTCTCTTTTCATATTTTTCCTTCAATGCTTGAAAATATTTCAAATCTTTACCTATTTTATCAGGATGACACCTTCTTAGATGATCTTCGAGCTTCAATGGTTTTATAGAGTCATTGCTCAAAACTTTGTGGCATAATAGGCATATGGGCAATCGCTTGTCTCCCTTTGATGGAAGAAAACGAAATTTTAAATAATCAACACTATATTGTCGACATTTCTTCTTAGATTCAGCCATGTTTCGTATCAAATTCAATTTATTGCATTCCATAATGTACATTTACAGGTGATAGGCTTAAAAATAAGTATCAAATTATGGACCCTGTCGGGCACAGCACTATTAGGAGAGAGGAGAAGTTGTTTACATAATTATTATGCTATTTTAAAAAGTTTAGTTTTGACACAATTTTATCAGCTTTTGAATCTAGTTAAGATAAGTATGTATTTAACAGAATCATGAAAAATTAAAAATATGTATAAATAAATAAACTTAATATTTAAATTAAAATATATATATCAGTTACCTACCTGTAAATAAAACAATCTCTGTTTTAGTAATCATAAGGCGGTCTTACTCAACAACATATGGCTATTTTAACAGAATAAGATTACCTAATTAATTATTGCAATTAAATAAACAAAGTACCGACGGCAATAATTATTGCAATGAAATAAACAAAGTACCGACGGCAAACTGATTCTAATTATTAAAAGCAATAAATCGCTTCATAAAACTTTCATAAAACTCTATTATGGATTAAGATCCATAATAGAGTTTTATGAAAGTTTAATAAAGATAATTTTTTGGCAAAATTTTTCTTTTAATTTTTTGATGACTTACAATAAAAAATCTCATATTACTTTCAATTTTTCACCCCTCTACGATCAAATCCTATTTTTTATTTGTTAATTATAAACTTTAATTTTGCCAATTAATATAATAAAATATCCTAATCCTAACTAATATTATAAAAGCGAAAATGAGTTTGTTTGTTTGTTACCTTTTCACGCCTAAACCACTGAACCGATCATCCTGAAATTTGGCATATACGTTGTCAGGAGTACAGAAACAGACAGGCTACCTTTCATCCCGAAAAAAATTACTGTTCCCGAGGAAAACAACAATAACGTTCTTATGATAATAGATGGCGATACGTGTCTTTCGAATCATGATTGAATTATATTATTACAAGCAGAGTACAACTCGAAATGATTGTCAAATTCTAAATTACCGCGAGCGAAGCCGCGGGCAAAAGCTAGTTACAATATAAAATAAGAGTATGTATAACAAATAGGTAGGTAAACACTTACTTTTTCTGACACTGGCAAACACTAACATTCACGATTCACTTCACTTTACTTTTCTTTTCGAAATTCCGGAAACAAACGTTTATCCTTGGAATTCGTATTTATATTGGTGGAGAATCAAGTTCATGCAAGATTGCAAGCACATACACCACCAATCGTATTTCGTCCTGTTGCACGTCTGAACAAGCGTTGCGAGCTTTGCAAGTCTCGACACGTACTGAATATGGAATATGCAAGTTTTTACAAGTAACAGTCGGTGAGCTTCTTAAAATATTATCAGCCTACATTGATAGGTGAAGTCAAACCAACATTTTAGTTCTTCGCTATCGAAAGCAAATAAATTTTCGTGGATCCCCGTTTACGAATTGTGAACCACCATTTTTTTGTCACGCCAACGTAGACCCCCGTCGAGTCTCCCGTAGACCCCCGTCGAGTCTCCCGTAGACCCCTGGTGGTCCAGGTGGACCACTTTGGGAACTAAGGATCTAGACCGTTCTAGGCTTATATTAATATTCAATATGCCCCTAACCGAGGGGTGATCGCTTCCAGCTTTAACCGAATTGATCACGGAGACATCATTGAATATCTGCCTCTTCGTCGACATGATGAAGTCAATCTCGTTTCTGGTTGCACCGTCGGGGCTAATCCAGGTCTACTTGCGACATTCTCGCTTTTTGAAGAAAGATTTCATCATGTAGAGTCCTTCCTTCTCCATGAAGCTAGCTACAGTTTGCGAGTCCCCGCGAGTTTCGATGTCCATATCCAAATTGCCCCGCTCTGCTCATCACCGCATCGTATGCCCAGTTTCGCATTGAAATCTCCCATGTCAATGGCGTAATGGGTCTTGGTGCTATGTATAGCTCGATATATTATGCCCTCGTACATAGTTTCCACGTCTTCCTCATGTTCGCCGAGGTCGAGGCATATACCTGTATGACCGTCAACGAATACCGTATGGATATTCTAGGTATAAGGTACGCTACCCTGCTTGACACACTCGCAATATTCAGAACGCTGTTCACGAGAGATTTGTGGATGATGAACCCGACACCACCTTGAGGCAGTTGGTCGCCTTACCTGTAGAAGAGTAACATACCGGATTAGAGGATTATCGAGCCCTCCCCCTGTCTTCGGACTTCAGATATATTCTGATATTATATGATATCTTATCGTAACTTGCTCAATTCTTCTTTCAGCTCGACAATGTTCTCGTCGGTCTACAGTATGCGCGTGTTAATGTCAATTGTCGTCGGTGGTGGTAGCAGTGTAGCGTAGTGGTATTATTATTATATATTGGATATATGTTTTGTCGCACAGCGCACAGCTGTGAGGTGTGCGAGAAAAAGTTCCACTCGGAGGTGAACCTGCGGCGACATCTGGAGACGCACACGCTGGACCGGCCGCGCCGCTGCATGTACTGCGTGTCGGCGCGCGCCTACGTGCGCGGCGAGCAGCTCATACGTCACGTGCGCAAGAACCACCCCTCCGTGTTCCGCGGACACCTGCAGCACGTGCGGCAGGTCATGGTCAGTGTGAGTGCTTTTTGTTTAGAACGCTATGAGTAACATCCTCAAAATTAAGCGCATTCTGCATAAAAGCTCCTGCAGAGTTCGCGATAGTTTAACTTATTTAGCATTTTTAAGGCAACTTAAATATGCTCTTAAACTAATCAGCTATTTAAACATGTAAAAAATCAATGTAATAGCATTAAATAACGCTGTGTGGAAAACCTTGGGGGAGGCCTATATCCAGCAGTGGACGTCTTTTGGCTGACATGATGATAATGATGATGAAGGCATTCAAAAGTTTCTACATAACTAAGTAAGTAAGTAATCGAATATTCTCGAGTCGATAAATCAGAGGTACCCAGACTTTTTTTCTCATAGACTACTTTCAAAATTTAGCTGGTTCCGGTGGACTCCCTGCAGCTACATTTCTACCATATTCCTTCTTGGCATTGGTATTTATATTGGTGAAGAATCAAACAAGTTCATGCAATTAAAAATTTGATCTCTACGGGCTGATCTTTTCTTTTTTAAATTCTCGGGACTGAACCTACCACGGTAGGCGGGCTGACCTTTTTCTTTTTTAGTAATTCTCTACTGAAAAATCGGTAGGTTCGAGACCGCTAGTACTGAATATGGAATATGCAAGCTTTTACAAGTATCAGTCGCTGAGCTTCTTAAAACATTATCTTACATTGATAGGTGAAGTCAAGCCAACATTTTAGTTCTTCACTATCGAAAGCAATAGATATCATATCTGGGATTCCATACTTGCATATTCTAAGTGGCAACGAACATATATTATGTAGTGTAGAGAATTTTAGAGTCTTTACTTGTTGAAAGTCCTTATACGAACGTAACACAAACCCCCAAGCACTCGACACCTTTCGACGTGTGACGTGTTCGTTAAAGAGAAGTTTTGAGTTATAAAGTTTTTTATAACATCGGTAAAGTTATGAAAACATTTGTCAATGTCTGAGATAAATATTAGGAAGAGGCACTAGTGGCCGCAGTATTGAACCTTGGGGTACACCACTTGGAATACCTAACTATCCAGACATACATATAGTTAGCTAACTTATATTTCGTTTTATTGTCGTTTGACTCCTACTTTCAATGTAAGAACAAAACCATCGCAATAAGTCACCTCTTATACCCGCATTTTCGAGCTTTATTATAAGGATTGCATGGTCTTTTCGATCAAACGCCTTACTGTAACCCGTGTAGATTACATCATCTTATTGAATCCATTCAATCATCCATAGAATCAGTTAAGAACTCACTGAAAACTATAGGATTACTGACCGTCGACCTGCCTTTAAGAAAATCATGTTGTGATCGAACATAAACAGTTTAGTTGTGGTCTAGAATTATATTTATCGCATCAATAGTATGTGATGTAAACAAATAACGTGTAACGAGTCAGAGGTCACCTAGCAGTTGTTAGTTGTAACTAATGCATATTTCTGCAATGATAATAACACGGACAAACAGATAAACACACAATAAAATAAATTGCATTTTTGCTATGTACGTTTATCAATTAAATGTTTAAATGTTAAAGTGATCGAATGTATTCAAAATATTGATAAATATTACAATGTGTCAATCGTTGGTAGTTTTAAAGTTATTTGAGAAAAACACATTTTTTTAAATCGTTTTAGCCCGGAATTAAATGCATGAATAGATAGCTTTTATTCCGTATTAAATGTTTGTGAACAGCAAAATTTGTGTGTCCTGTGGTTCAAAAGTTATTTAAGATTTGTTTGATGTATTTTCTCGAATAACTTTAAAACTACCACTTGAACAAATTTTGCTATTAGTGAACAAATTACTCTTCACGATGGACTAATTATTTGCCATACTCTCACCTCTCTAAAGCACAAAATTTTCAACATTTTGCTGCGGTAACGCACACTCGGATATGTCCAAAAACCAATAACATGAAAACCTAGAAAATTGAAGAAGTGAATAAAATTGAAGTTATTAACATGATAGGCTAAGACAAATCTTAAAATATATTACGTTTTAATTCATGTGTAATCAAATTATAATTCAAATAGTCGATTATAATTTCAATCGAATATTTGAATTTCAAATATTCAATAATAATATCAGTGACAAAAAAGAGATCATCAGTTTGAAGCGGACAGGCAAAATGTCATTCATTCACTGAATTCTTGCCGTGACAACCGCTCGTCACTATTTTTTGCCATCAGTTAACAGTTGCAGTAGTAGTAGCTTATATAGGTACATAAGCTTTTGAGATTGTTCCGATTTCCAAAGTATTTATAGAATAATAATAATAATAATATCAGCCCTGTATTAAACTGTCCCACTGCTGGGCACGGGCCTCTTCTCACTATGAGAAGGGTTAGGCCATAGTCCACCACGCTGGCCTAGTGCGGGTTGGCAGACTTCACATATCTTCGAGAACATTATGGAGAACTCTCAGACATGCAGGTGTCCTCACGATGTTTACCTTCACCGTTAAAATAAGCTATAATTAACTATTTAATACGCATATAACTGAAAAGTCAGAGATGCGAGCCTTGGGTTCGAACTCGAGACCTCTGCGTGGCAGTCCAACGGTTTTCTACTAGGCTATCGCTTTATATATATAGTATAAGCAAACATAAACAACATAATTATGAAGACATTTACCTTTTCTTCCTCGTTAAATGTTATTAATATAGGTACTGTTATTACTTCTTTATAAAGTGACTAGCTGTGCCCGCGGTTTCACCCGTTTATAATTACTGAGCGGCCCCCGGGGTCGTAGCCTGATATTATATACCATTTAGCCTTCCTAGATAAATAAGCTATCTAACACTAAAATCATTTTTCATATCGAATCAATAGTTCCTGAGATTAGCGCGTTCAACCAAACAAACGAACAAACTCCTCAGCTTTATAATATTAGTATAGATTTCTTATTTGTATTTCCTTGACAGGGCGCCAGTAATGCAACGGAAAGGGTGAAGAAGTCAGAAATAGAATCAATATTGAATTTATTGGATGTGGAATCCGATCGCATATTGCAAGGGTACAGCGGGTCGGGCGTGCTCTACGGCGGCATGCAAGAGGAGGGCGAAGCACTCATTCCGAATGAACCATCATCGGAGAAGGTAATACCTCCTATTTACCATGCGTTAGTAGCCTGGTCATTTTATTTAGGTGAGTTAAATGGCGCGACAATGCAGATAATGACGTCATCTGGGGTCAATTAAACACCCGATGACGCTGATGACAGTAGGATTAGGCGTGGTTGAGCCGCCACAAAGTCGCCAAAAGCCTTATGATTTTACAATCCAGATCATCTGAAAATCGATACTGAATTTTGCTGGTATATTTCAAAAACTGATACCTATATATCAGCAATCTGCAAGCTAATAAGAAGGATTTTTTATATACCTTGTTGTGTAAAGAACTTAACCATATGTATAGCTTATCATATCGAACACATCGGTACTGCTGTTAGCCGCTGTTTGTAAAGTACATAAGATATTTCTTCTATAAACGAATGACAGATTATATGTCTTGATTGAAATGCGAATTAAATAATTTTTGTTTAATCATTATATTTTTGTATTACAGAAACCAAATAACCCTCTAATGTCAGAGGACGAGTTAGCAGATAATTTGAGTAAACTAATCGTACAGCTGATTGATCAGGAGACGCTCAGCTTGTTCGGATGGCCTGACGAGACTGTAGATGTGGTTCGTATTTTATATATATACATATTAGTTGCGACAGAAACTACTGTTAAACGTTTTTAGAGATTCGCGATTTGTATACTTAATACTATATATACAACACTCACACACACATACAAACTCACAGTCGCATACACACAATGACCCACAGCTGTCATCTATTCATGTTGCCAATATAAGATACACTATATTGATAAATAAAATATATTAAGTACGAGAGCCCTGGTACCCATACCACAAGTTCAATCTTAGCTTGGGTACCAGTGTCTAACAAGTGGACTGTAAAATGATTTGTATACTTTTTATGTGTTCAAATGACTGTATCTTTTAATGCCAATAAACTTTATTATTATTATTATATTATACTATGTAACGGGTCTTACTCGCGATGAAGCATTTAAAAGGTAATAAATACCTATTAATTGCCCGACGTTTCGACTGACTTGCATCGAACGGCCATCAGTTCTACTATAAGATATTTCAAGGTAATCCATTAATTACCGGACACTGTATATTGTGGCTAAAGGTGCTTTCTCACTGACATGTAGGTCGAAAATACGTTTGAGATAATAATATCTCGTATATATATTATATCGTATCGCATATTAACTAATATTCAGCATAATATTTGCAAATGTCGTGGCATTCTTTCTTATTTTTATAAGTGCGTCCATTGTAGAAATCAGGCAGCCAGCAATATAAAAATGCCAAAAAATATTTAACGCGATGTCAAAATACCATCCGTAGCACATTAGATTTATTAACTAATGCCTAACTATTTACTAACAGCATGAATCAATGTTCGTCCGAAGTCGTGCCAACAAAACGGCGTCGTAGGCAATGCCATGACGGGAATTGCCATAAGCAAACTTGCGCCAACGAGCATTGCCGCAAGTACTCATATTTGAGGAAAGAGGAGTGTTGCGGGAAACACTGCCATCTTGAGAAATGCCACAGGTGCATTTGTCTCCAAAGAAGAGAGTGCGTTAGGCGAAAATAATTTTTTAGTGATCGATTTCTTTTTAATATACTTAGTTGAAAATTTTAAATGTGGAATTTCATTTATAAAATAGTAGATAGGCACCTTACAGAATCTTGTAATAGCAGAAAATCCGTTCAGTCAACTAGGTACCTACCTACACTGTCAATCTCAACAGTTTGACCTTGAGAAGGGTTTTATTCCGTTCCAAAAAATGATTGCTACTTTTAATTAATTTTCATTTAGGGAAATTATTAATATTTTCACATTGATTTCACTAGCAAAATATCATCGTGTGATATAGCATACTTCACACTTGCTTAATGAATTAGATATCGAAAGTGATTTGGAACCAGATGTTAGGTTCTTTAAATATATGTACGCATACACGCAATGAATTTTCATAAAGGTTCATAATAGAACTCATTTTTGAACTTAAAATCTAAATAGGAGATTGTGATAATTAACCAAAAAGGTGTATACTTATCTGTACGGCAAATTAAGCACACACATATAAACTACTTTCTATGTTAAAACTGTGAAAATACAGTAGTTACCTCAAGGATTATTGAACTTAACTTATGCAAGAAGACTTATACATAATGCCCGAAAATCGTTATGTTTTATTGTGAATACATCGATGTCTGCAGTCCAATCCGGCTTCTGAGCAATTTTGATGTGCAGGTATTAGAGAAGGTGATCGAGCAGTGCGGCGCTCGGCCCGCCGACCGCGGCAAGTGGACGCGCGTACAGCGCCTGCGCGAGAACACCAAGCACCTGTTCCTCTACGTCATCGAGGACAAGAACATCGCGCGCATGCTCGACACGCACACTATAGACCAAATCGTCACGCACATTCTCAAACAGGTCACCGACGACGAAGCCATCGACAAACATATATGATCTACTACACCAACTAAGTTGCAATAATGTATTCACTCCAACAAACTCATTTATTGGACGTTATACGTAATATTTGTGTAAGTTAGAAATTTTTATACTTAAAATTTAATTCACATTTTCTATTTTTATGGGCAGAATTGTTTGGTTGGAAAAAAAGGGGCAATTGGAAAGAAATTTCTGTAGCTTTAAAAACTAAGCATAGAGGTGAGAGTTGTTATAATTTTGTTTATGGGGTATGTTGTGTCATAAGGGGCCTTATTATTTAATAAGTGGAAAGAATATTATGAATCGTGTCATAAACGGACTACAATAGTTTTTAGATGTCTACATGTCAAAACAACAGATAGTAAATACTATGTAACATTGTATTAATTAGACTATAAGTTTTATTTTCTTTATATTATAGCGGTACTTTCTTTGACTTAGGCAACACTCAATCGTCTACAAACGGCCCTTCTTAAGTTGTTGGTCTATCTCATGTCAGCGATGAGGTCCACTATGCTCTTTGTATTCTAGAAGTCATCGGTAGTAGCTGGCAATTCTCTGCAACATAATGTTGCTAAATCCGTGACAAAAATCTGACGTAGATGCTCTGTCAAAAATTCTTTTAATTCATAGAGCAAATAAAATGTATGGACTACCCTTACAGTTCATTGTTTTGACTCTACGTCATGAGAATATATTTTACTGCATACTCTATTTAAATCCTAATCGACAAGTAAGCAGTTCAGTTGGCCAAAAGAATGAAGTATATCCAACAATTAGATTCTTCTTGCACATTCCCCAATGCTGACAGACAGCAGTCTGTTTGTGGCTGGTGCAGTGATGCTGCAAAATGAGAAGATTGATCTAAATAGCATCATATTATGTCAGCTACCATCAATCTTCCTACATATTCGTCACAGTGATTGCCTGTCTAGGATGAGAAATCTAAATCATCACCTTCTGTTTATTAATCGGAGCTAATTGTGATCAAAAATTAAGTGGTTACGCATTTAATCTACGTTATTAATGTATTTTAATTATTGTTGTAGTTTAAAATCAGAATATTCGTATTATGAATTTATGACATAGAAATTAAAAATATAAGTGTTTCTTTTTATACTTTAAATTAAATATCATACATAATATTTTTATATTTAAGTACATAAGATAATAGCATTTATTTTTATGTTTATGGATAAGGTTCTACAGTTTAAATCAATGTTTTGTTTTTCTTCTATATTTTTAATATGCAGTTTTAGATTTTCAATATCGAGGTTTATATTAGAGATGCCTTCATTATTAATGTTTGCAAATATGTGCCTTTCAAATATATACTTTTATCAACTTTAAGTACTTAGGGTTATGGTTAAGTATATTAAATTTTTCAAATGTTTTATTCTTATTTCACTGATCTCTATGTATTTCCTGGTAACCCCATTCACTGCCCACCACCCCAGAACACGTCTCTCACCATCTCCAAGAGTATTGAAATTTTTGGTCTTGTCATCTCAAGTGATGTACAGTACCGCAGTTATTTAGAGAGCAAGGTCAAGCTGGCTTCCAAAAAGCTTGGTGTGCTCAATAGAGCTAAGCGAAACTTCACCGACACGCCGACTCGTTTGAAAAAAGCCGCCAAACGTTAGCCGCCGCGCTGCGCGTCGTGTACAAAGGCGCCGCGTGAAAACGGTAGATTTACCTAATCATTCTTTAATATAAGCAGCACGCCGACGAACACGTCACGGTAATGTTATCTAACAGTATTGTAACTCGGCTCTGTCCTTGAAATAATTACCTAGCCGAGCGTTCCGCGAATACGCGAGAGGTTTGCCCACCTACAGTATTTTAATTTCATCTACCTACTTGAGTTTCTTTCTAGTTTAGTGATTGTAAACATTATATTTTTATTTAAAAAAATGTAATTTGTTGTAAATGAAATAGGAAATGTTCAATAAAAATCATGTTATGTTTTTTGATTAGTAGATTTAATAAAAAACAACCTTATATAATTGAGGCTGAAAAATATTTGCGCCTCGACTGAGGCGTACGAAAAGCTTTATTGTTAAATTTAATAGTGTAAAAAAATCCGCATTCGAATAAAAACTAATTAAAAATACTTTTGTTTACAATTGTACTTTGCCATAATTATTATGTAAGTACCTACTTGTACTTATTTCAATCAAATATTAACAAGTCGCACGCTTACTGCTTACAAAACAATCACACCGTCCGTTCATCGCTGCCGCGCATTCGCGACTGGTTGCGAACAACCAAGTGCCTACCGACCTCGACGCGCGTAGGTACTAGGTATGACTCGCGTTCCGACCGTTTGTATGAAGATAGAATACTGTTAGATAACATTATTGTAAACACGTGCCTTCGTTATAGCATAGAAACCTACAGTACGCATCAGCTGATATTGCATTGATTTAAATTACCTCAAACTTCTTTCTTTTAAAAATAAAAATATTTCTGTTTATGAGTACCTACTTTTTAAGACGACACAGAGTATTCTAGCTTAGCTTATCACATTTAAGTTTCTAAGTAATAAAAATATTCACTTGTAAGCGCCGTTGGTCGTGCTCCACCACCAACGTAAACACTCATTCGGCACATTTTTCTTAAATCACCACGAACACTATGCTCGTATTGCATTCGATTGCGAAGGTGTTGGGACTGCTAAACCTTGTGGTCTTGAGAACCGTTCCTTGTACAGTGTTTGAATACGACATAGCTGATAAGGAAAACACTTAATGACGGAAGTCCGAACGAAAGTAATTTTAGCGCAAGACAGTACTGAATTGTGGCAAACGTTAAAGGATACAATCTTCGATCAAATATTTGATCGATGGATACAATAATAATAGAGGATGCAAACAACGACTTAAATTTTATCGATATTTTCGATTAATATTGCCAGTCAGTGATAAAATAGAATTGAATTGCATAAACTGGCGGATGCGATCGAAGGTCTCAGGTTGGATAAAGGGTCGCGCAAAATATTGTTTGTTTTGTCTGTTACGTATTTTTTAGCAACAAAATGGTCACGGAGTCGGCAAATATGCCCGGTAAACGTAGTAAAAACTTAGCTGGTAAAACGTGGTATAATAATACATCTATGCCTACCCCTTCGGCGATGCAGTCGTAAGTATTCTTTTTATTTAATTTAAACCTAAAGAAAACGTGTAATTACGCAAAGTTAGAGTTTTGTACGCAAGAGTCTTCATTGCATTTTACAAATAAATTAATTTTCATCCTTAAAATTTCATACCTCGATATTTTTATTTAATCGATAGTTACATCTCTAGCGCAATGCATTTGTGCTTAAGGCAGTGCGTTTGACATTGTTAAATTTTTTATTACGCGCGGCACATGACCTTTGATAGAAAAGCCGACGAATTTTTTAAAATATGTAGATTTTTTTTTCTTAGTATGTTTTGAGAGAAACAAGCCCACCTCTCAAACCCCGCTATATCGCGTCGTCACGTTTGCACCCGTCAAACCCCGGTGACGCTATATGGGGTCGAAGCGTTGGGACGTGTTTTGTTTGCCGTTTTTTTATTATAAGGCCTGTATTTAAAATATTGTGTTGTAATATCAATGTTCTCAGAATGAACCGAGCTTTTCGAATGAATATTTATCAACTGAATAATATTTTTCTAAATATTTTTTTTGTCATGTCACGTGACTTTGCGCCACACGTTCATTCGTCTATGTTATTTGTTCCGCTGTTATCTGTAGTTTTTATAGGGCAAGTATGTAAGTATAATACATTATTGGAAAGCTTATTCTTTCTATTTTTAGACACAATAAAAACAATAGTGACTATTGTTATTGTTGTATAATAAACTGAAGCCCAAAAAAACCTATTACCATTTCTCAGATTTCCCGCCTTTTTTGATATTTTATTTTTTTATTATTTTATTATATCGTATTTCAGGTTTTAATCACTATGATAGTGTTATTTATTAGTATTTCTATAAAATATTTTTTTAGAAATTTTTAAATTTTTACTTTCTCCGCGCTCTAAAATGTACTCGTCTCGCACTTTCAAATGCTAATATCTTATTTTTTTCTTACAGACATTATAAATACTTTTTTTTTACTATAAAGAGTATTTAACTAGGAAATAGAAAAAGTAAAACATCTTATTAGACAAATCAATTAATCTATATAATAAAGATATAATAATATCATCTCATATTTCCAATTCGGTTACTTTAACCAGACGTATAAACTAAAATATACACGTAAATGCGATGATTCATAACACTTATCGTAGCTTACAATGTATACTTCTAAGAAACACAAGCTTTGTTATCATAACTTTGCGTTCTAAATTATAAACATCTGCCGACCTACTCGACTAACGCTCAAGTGTCCTTGAGTGCTCGGGCGGCGCGGGACGCGGGGATTGTTATTGTTTACATTAGCGCGCGCGCGGTGTCTCACAGGTGGATTGGACAGGGTTTTGTATAGATACTGTATAATGGATTGTGTTCTGATGAGTTGTTTGAGATGATGCTCTCAGCTACTTTTTATCATCACACATCGTGGATCATACCTATCCCACTTGCACATCGAGCGCAGTTTGGTAATTAATCTTAACTTACCTAATATTATAAATGGGAATGTGAGTTTGTTTGTTTGTTACGCTTTCGCGCCTCAATTACTCGACCGATCATCATAAAATTTTGCATAGGTACTCCTTGTCAGGGGAACAAAAACGGACATAGTACTTTTTTCTAGGCGAAGAATACCCCCTTTCGTCTAGAAAAAAAGTACTCTAACCTATATTTACACGAGCGAAGCCGCGGGTAAAATATAGTATTATCATAAACTACAAGCCATGATTCCTACCAGGCCTTATCATGTGTGAACCTAACGACCGTAGACCCCGAAATATCTATTGCGGTTTTAGTAGAAAATCCGCAATAGATATTTCGCGAGGCTTCACTATCAATTCACAAATAATGATAATGTAAAACTAGTAAAAACTGCTCATTAAACACAAGTAGGAACTTTCGTAGGAAAGTCAAAACTGTACATTGAATATTTTTTAAAAGAATACTTGAGGCGTGATCTACAATCGATATCGAAGCCAAAAATATAGTTTTTAGAATTTTTGTCTCTGTCTGTTTTTCTGTTTGTCTGTATGTATGTCCGGGCTAAACTCAAAAAGTACTGCATGGATTTAGTTCAAATTTTGCATGAATATTACTAACAGGTCGGGTCAACATATAGGCTACATATTATCACGCTATCACCTACGGGGGAGTAGCTGTGAATCTTTATTTTTCTTACGCATTCTGTGACAGCGTGTAATCTAACGACGCATATTTTGAGTAAGCCATGCTATTATGTAACTTTACACTATAAAAACTACGCCATTTAAGTAACTTGGGCAGAGAATTAAATAATAAGAACGGAAAACGGGCTAAGAACAAGAATTTATTTACTATCGGTTCCTATCCGTGCTACATAGTACCATCGGCCAAGAAAGTGGTCTACCAATTTTGACAAAAGTTTCTGTGTGATCTAACTATCGCTAAGGTTGACACATGTTAACACATTGCATGACGTAAATATAATCCTATCCTAACTAATATTATAAAAGCGCAAATGAGTTTGTTTGTTTGTTTGTTACCTTTTCACGCCTAAACCACTGAACCGATCATCCTGAAATTTTGCATATACGTTGACAGGTGTACAGAAACGGACATAGGCTACCTTTCATCCCGAAAAAAGTACTGTTCCCGAGAAAAACAATAACAACGTTTTTATGATAATAGATGGCGCCACGTGTCTTGCAAATCATGATTAAATTATATTATTACAAGCAGAGTACGACCCGAATTGACTGTCAAATTCTAAATTAACGCGAGCGAAGCCGCGGGCAAAAGCTAGTACGAAATATACAGAGTGTCAGGCACACGGTTATCCAAATGAAACAGAGATCTGGCTTGGGCTATTGTGTTGTGTTAGACTCAGGCAAATTAAATATATTATTACTTTTTTTTAATTATGCAAGGTCGAACTTTGTTCTGTTTTTAGCTCTTTCCGAAATTTTGACAGCCTGTCATAACTTTTTTACAAGGTGTAATATGTATAGGAAATAATAATTTTAATTAAATGTATTTAATTAACTAAAATAAATAAATACATCCAGTAAAACAGAAAGAAAATAAAGCTAGAGTGCATGCTCTTTAACTCTTATCAAATATCAAGAAAAGTCAATTATCATTATGACACGTACGTAGTAGGCACCTAAACTCGAAAAAAGTGACTATAATATTTACATATAAGAGTATGACAAACTTAATCTTTTTTGTCAAGTCAATCTATCTTATCATCGCTATATATAATTAAGTAAGTATGCTTACAAAAACAGAATAATGATTAGGGCCCATCATGAAATCGGTCCCTATTGGCCGGGTAAAATGCTATTGGTTATTCCCAGCAGCAGCAGGTAATCTTAAAGTATTTGCGGTTTAGCGCATTATCAGCCGGCGGGCATAATCCAGGTCCGTAGCTGGTAACCGCTAAGGTTGTAGATCAGCCGGCAGGCATAAGCCAGGTCCGTAGCTGGTAACCGCTAAGGTTGTAGATCAGCCGGCAGGCATAATCCAGGTCCGTAGCTGGTAACCGCTAAGGTTGTAGATCAGCCGGCAGGCATAAGCCAGCTCCGTAGCTGGTAACCGTTAAGGTTATATTGAAACACGTAGACTGATTCAACTGAGAATATATTTTCACTTTTTACGCCTTCTTATACCTATCCCATTTATTGTTCATGCAAGTAACGCTAGCATTAATGTGTACAATAATCATTTACACCAATCAGCGACGAGTAAACCCATTTCTACAATTTTATGAGAAGTTCTTGAGAGTGTGTGCGTGCGTCGCGGCGAACATAAATGGTTTATTCTTACCCGTAATACATATTAATCTATGTTTATTCTCATCCAGTAACACCCAAACGTGTAACAGTGTTACTCGTTGGGAATTTTTTTGTCCCAACGAGTAACACCTTAAGTATTGGTGTTACTGGATGGGAATAAAAAGTTTAATCGAGTAACACTGTTACACGATGGGAAAAGGCGCGGGTAAAGCATCCCATCGAGTAACACTATACTTTTATACATTATTTTTCATCATATTATGTATGTTCCAATCTATTAGTATTATTATAATTAATTGATTATAGCTACTACTTAATCACAGTTTTGTATAGTATGATAGATTTGAAGATGTACCAGGACTACATAACATTATAGGAGATTTTTTTAGTAGATTTGTTCATTTGTTTTCACGCAGATGGTTCGACTCAACTTTAGTTATTACAAGGCCTGCATAACATTGTAAGAGATGATTTTATGTCTGGAGCTCCAACAACAACAAATCTACAAGAAATATCTCCTAAAATGTTATGTAATTCTAGTACCAACATCTTCAAATATGTCGTATAACAGACGGTGGAACAGGTACAATTTAATTGTCCGTTATAAAGATGTGTAACGGTGTTTCATTACCACGATAACATAATATTCAGGAGGGAAAAATAACTAATCGGTAGACTTGGCGCAATATCGATATGTTATAAAAAATATAACTAGCCTACTCACAAGTGCACTATACCTACCCTTTTTACCCGGGAGGACGAAAGGGTTAATTCGATGTCTGGGAAGTCTCAGTTATCGATTCCAAGTAGGACGTCGACCCCGAATGCATTACAGATTGAATTCCATAAAATAATTAATTCTACGAAGGTAATTAACTCGCTGAGAATCTTAACACCGACTTCTAAAACTTGACGCCGTCAGCGCCATCTAGCGGATACACGGCGTACTCGTTACACTTTAACGTATGAAGAAGGTTAAATCAGTAGGTGTGTTACATTCTCCCCTCAATCTTCGAAGATGTCTCGAAGAGAAGGACTGGAAATTTATATTACACAAAAGTCGTCATTTCTAGCGACAAGTCGCTAAATTGGCAACAGTGGCCACGTATAAAAACAGAGGGAAGCTTCGCGCTGCGCCACAAAGAGTAAAGTAATACATAGGGAAAAGAGAGCCCTCTTATGGCCAATTACAGCCAACCCTATTTGAAACAGCGACATCTGGACTTTTGGCCCCGAACTAATCCTTCTATACATAGCTATAGCTATTCCGTATTCTATGCCTATAGCTATTTATATGATGTATTTTATAATCCAGAATTCCTATTTAAATTGTTTTGTATCAATCGTATTTTTGTAACATAAAAATTGCAAATAGAACAAGTAGAATGTTACAAAAATTGATCCAAACAAAACAATTTAAATACAATAAGTATAAGGTGCATATCGTAGTATAAGAATAAAACAACAACAAATAACATTTTATTATGTTTATGTTTATTAAAATATAACTATGCAGCGGACTCTAGGTTCACAGTGAAATGCGCAGCGTCTCGGCATTTTTGTAGTTGGAAAAACCGCACTACACTAAACACTAAAATCGTCACTATCGCACACTGATAACAACAGTTTTCGATGGGAATATTAACTGACACAAGGTGGAGGAACACAGAGCTCGAATCAACGCACTTACATAAGACCTTCACAGCCGAAAAATATACAATATAGGACGAAAAACTACAAACGTGCGCACGGGCAAGATGCAGGCGCCATATTGTGACTGTCTTACAAATCCAATGTTTGAATCATAGTCTTTAACCGACATATTTACTAATTTGTATTTTATGACATTTTTATGATAAAACAATTAAAATGAGAATAAAATATGATTCTAGATAAATTAAAAATATAAAAGTATAGATAGGTAAGAACTGACACTAAATAATAAATTAAAATTAGTTTAAGCGCCATCTTCTGCGATTGATTTACAGCACAAGTACGGGGCCAAAAACACAGATGTCAGTCCTATCTTTGGATATAAGAAAGATATTGGGCAGTGTCCCCCCCCCTGCTGCGCCAGTTCGTTTTCGAACTGTGATACTAATGTGTGTTTTTGTAAATATTTGGTATATTTATTTTCCAGTTCCTTACTAGCGATAAAAATAATTTGCTTAACTCAAATTACTTACTTGTTTATTGAAAACTAGGAGTCATTAATTTCTGATGTCGGGACAGTTAATTAACAAATGACCTAACAACGTATATAAATATCACCCAGACCATAGATAATATACTAGTACCCAGACTAAGATCAACCATTTGTGATACACGTACATTTTTGTCCCATGTGGGATTCAAACCACAATAGGTACTCGTGTAGTGGCAATTGCGAAGAGACACTCTTTGGAAGAGACTAACTACTACACCATCCTTGCAGTTAGTGTTGCTAACCTAATAGTTTTACCACTAAATCTGGAGATTTGTCATGTATGTTAGGCTAGCAAGTGTCTCTAGTAATCTACACTAATATTATAAAGAGGAAAGATTTGTATTTTTGTATGTTCGTAACGAATAAACTCAAAAACTACTAGACCGATTTCAAAAATTCTCTCACCATTAGAACGCTACATTATCCCTGAGTAACATAGGCTATATTTATTACAAGAAAAATTAGGGATCCCTACTAAAACTTCAATAATGTAACCCAAGGTGTAAAAAAATTTGCTATAAAATGTTTTTTATCACATACGCTGCAGAAACGAATGATGATAAAACATAAAAATGGTCTACAATATTAACCCTTTGAACGCCACGAACGTCTACGGACGTCAAATCAAAACATGCTCACGACGCCACCAACGGCATGGCATGTCAAAAATACCACTTGTTTACAGTTCAAAATAAACATACAAAAATATAATTATGTTTGTAGAGTTTTTTTCCTATTATTATTCCTTGGACATATTAATTATATTATTACACAAATATATATCAATATCTACAAAAAACTTCGGGATACCATTTGTCCAACTATTGTAGTTATGTAACTATAGCTACTTTTTTACATTTTAAAAGTTGATAGAAATGCTGACTAAAATCAGACTGTTATTTATACCGTTAGGTAAGGTATTTATCTATGGGCTTATGCAGCCCGAAATAAATGATATGATTTGATGATGTCGGATTTGTCGAAAGACATTTAGGGCTTGTCTTATCACCTCCAGATAGCATTTATCTATAAGATCAAAGTCTCGCCATCTCTCTTCTTTAACCTAATAAGAGTAAAACAGCTTGCGATTTATCTTTCTGATAACTTTTAGTTGTAAGTTAGAGGACTGGGCGTTAGTTAAATCTTCTTCTCTCTCAGCCTTTATTATTCCCAAGTCATTTGGGGTCGGCTTTCTAGTCTAACCGGATTTGACTGGATATCAGACTTTACACGGAGCGACTGCCATCTGACCTCCGCAACCCGAAGGCTAACAATACCCTAAAACTTATCTTATCTTATCTTATGTGTGGGGGCCAGTCAGTGCAGACCGGCGACACTTCGACCCAGTGGGATCTTTTGTGTCGGCCCCAAGATTTACCCTTAGCTATCTCCTTATGAATGTACTGCATAAGCCGCAGTGTACAATTCAGAGGGAGAAGGTTGAAGTCTTCGGGGCTTGGATATGCCCCCCCATTAGACCCGTCCTCAGTCCAGCCAACGCGTCGCATTCACACAATAGGTGCGATATGGACTCGTCCTGTTCACCACAGGCCCTGCAGATCAAATTGTGTGCCAATCTCAATCTGCACAGGAAGTCGTTGGTGCCAAAATGGCCAGTGAACGCTCCTGTGAGCAGGCGCATTTGGCTCTTGCTATATCCACAGAACTTCCGGGTGAAGCCTGTGGCTCCCTTTGCAATGAACTTCTTGGAGTGTTCCAGACCCCTAAGGGCCATCCACTCCAACCTGTGTTTGTCATTGCCATGTGCATTCAAAGCTGCCTTGACGGTGCTCTCAGAGAGTCCCACGAATGGCTCGGGGCCCACAAACAGCTGCTCCGAGCTCTTTCTGGCCAACTCATCAGCCTCCTCATTACCCTGCACCCCTGCATGTCCCGGAACCCAGACCAGTCTGACTGTGTTCTTCCTGCCTAGTTTGTTGAGGATCTTAACACAGTTCAGGACCAGTCTGGAGTCCACCCTACACAAGTCCAGAGCCTTGAGAGCAGCTTGACTGTCACTGAGAATATACACAGTCTTGTCAGTGACACCACTGTTGATATTCTCCTGAGCACAGGCAATTATAGCGTAGGTTTCCGCTTGGAAGACCGTTGCATATTTGCCCATGCTTTGGCTCACCTTACAGTCACTGGCATAGATACCAGCGCCTGATCCTGTTTCCATTTTGGAACCATCGGTGTACCAGATGAGACAACCCTCGTCAGGGGATTGTAGACCTTGTCTCCATTCATCCCTCGTGGGGACCTTTATTTTAAAATTCTTTTTGAATATGTGCAATGGTTGCATTTTGTCGCATCCCATGCTCATAATCCTTTTGAGATCCTTTGAAGTCTCCAGTTTTGTGTGTCGAGTTACCGGCATGTTGACGCTCCACAGCCCATGCACAGATAGTCTATGTAGCGCCTTTACCGCCTCTGACTCCACAACAATGTGTAGCGGCGTTAGATCCAGCAGGACCTCTAACGCTGCCGTTGGCTTAGTCGGGAACGCCCCTGTTATAGCCATGCAGGCCAATCGCTGTACCTTCGACAGCGCGTTCCTGCACGCAGCTAGCTTGGTTCTTGGCCACCAGACAATACTCCCATACGTGAGTATGGGTTTTATCATCATCGTGTATAGCCACTTGATGACCTTGGGCTTTAGCCCCCAGGTCTTCCCATAAGTAGAGCGAATCATGCCGAAGACCCGCTGGGCCTTCACTATGACTTTTTCTACATGAGGTTTCCACGTTAGTTTACGATCTAAGGTCATGCCTAGATACTTCACCTCCGTAGACCATTGTAACTGCGTACCATACATGGAGAGAGTTCCCAAACCTGTGAGATCCCTCTTCCTAGTAAATGGCACGACAGTAGTTTTCCCTGGGTTGATAGATAAATGATTGCTACTGCACCATTTTTCCACCATAACCAGGGCCTTCTGCATGAGACTGGATACTGTATTCGGAAACTTTCCATTGACGAGTATCACCAAGTCATCCGCATATCCGACCGTTAAGTACGGACCTTTGTTGAGTTGTTCTAGGAGTGAATTGACTACCAAGCACCATAAGAGTGGTGAGAGTACTCCACCCTGAGGGCAGCCCTTGGTTGTCGTTGCATACATTTCATCACCTAACAACTCAGACCTAATAATTCTACCCCTGAGCATACAATCGATCCACTTGCAAATGGTTGGCTCTATGCCGTGATTTGCCGATGCCACACTAATGGCATCAAAGGTGGTCCGATCGAAGGCTCCCTCAATATCCAGGAATGCGGCAATGCACACTTCCCGGTTATCTAATGCATGTTCTGCCTTATTTACTACAAAATGTAGTGCCGTCTCAGTGGATTTACCCGACTGGTAGGCACATTGTAGCCTGTGGAGGGGGAATTTCCATAATGCTCCTTCCCTGACATGTCTATCTACTAACTTCTCCAGGGCTTTCAGGAAGAACGACTCAAGACTAATAGGTCTGTATGCCTTGGCCTCTTCATAGTCTTCCTTGCCCGGTTTCGGTATGTAGATGACTTTAACACGCCTCCATATCTTTGGAATGTATCCAAAAGCTATGCAGGCTCTGTATAATCTGCACAAATGCGGAACCAAGAGTGCAGCTCCCTGTTGTAGGATGATGGGATAAACCATGTCTGGACCAGGTGACTTAAATGGTTGAAAACCATTTAGAGCCCAGCCGACCTTCCCTTCATCCACTACCTTCCTAGCAGTGTCCCAATCTGCTTTGGTTGTACGATAGCTAAGTTCAACCAAGCTGATAGGGTCCTCCTGCTCCTTTTCTATTATCTTACAGTCTGGAAAGTGTGTGTTTAGCATCATTGCTAATGTCTCCTTACCAGACCCTGTTCGCTGCCCATTGACATCCTTAATGGTTGTCAATGGGTGTGCTCTGACAGTCGATAAAGCTTTGGAGAGCCTCATTCCTTCAGGAATCGTACTGATGTTTTCACAGTGTGCTTGGAGCCTTCCGTTTGGCTTTCCGCGCAGCTTTGTTGTAGTTGGTCAAACAACGAGCGTAACCGCTGTAGTCCCTATTGGTCCTAGCATTGTTAAACGCTCGTCTGGCTTCTAGCCGCAGCTTGACCAACTCTGGCGTCCACCACGGTACCCTCTTGGGCTTAATTTCCCTCTCAGGGCAATTACTTGTCCAGGCCGTATTCACAGTCTGGACTAATTCGTCTGCTGTAAACTCGATGTCTAATATAGAGTTGAGCTTACCCTTAGAATCCTCCAAATCTACCCTGAGGTCACTCCTAAAGGAGTTCCAGTCCGTATTTCTGGGATTCCTTCTACGTACTGTAGGAGCTGGAACCAGCGTCCTGTGCCTAAAGCATATGTAGTTATGATCTGACAAGGTAATTTCATCAGACACATGCCACTCGACAATCTTAGTGCTAGCCCTATTGGAGGCTAACGTGATGTCAATTACCTCTGCTCGCCTACAGTCAGCGAACGTTGGCCTGTTTCCTTTATTCAGAATTTGTAAAGAGGTACTTACCACCTACTCTAGTAGTTTTTCCCCTCTTACATTCACATCCGTGCTCCCCCAGACTGTGTGGTGTGCGTTGGCATCGCACCCCAGGATCATGTCCAGGTTCTCCCGGCTGCCATATTCAACAAGGTCCTTTATCTGTCTAGATACAGTTTCCTTGTCCGTATAGTCGAAGTATGCAGAGGTCAGGATTACAGTATCCCGCCCTCCGCTCTCTCGCACATCAATCTTAACTGTCGTAAGATCCCTAGAACAGAAATTATATAAGGGCATTGCGTTTATGCCATTTCTGACATATACACATGTCCTCATATCATTAGTGAGACAGTTATGAAACTCCTCCCGTCCCACCCAAGCCTCTAATTTTTCCCCCTTTAACATAAGGTTCCTGAATCAGGGCAATGTCATATTCATTCATCCGCAGGTGGCGGGCCAAAACAGCCATCGCCCCGATGCAGTGATGAAGATTTATTTGTACGCACCTTAGTCCCGCCATACGGTCTGCCTATATGGTAGCGCCTTCGGTGGTAGCCACTACTGGCCCCTGCTCTCCTCTTCCAACATCGCCTCCGCAGCATCCGGCGACGACGACAGATTCATGTCATCAATATGACCGATTATGTCGTCAGTCTTCGGCGATGCGCAAGGCGAAGAGGTGTGGAAAGCCGTGCCTGATTCCACCACAGGATTTACGGGCTCCTCCCCGTCCTTTACCCGCGATTCCATCAAAGCAGGGGCCTCCTCCCCCACGCCGGCACCGACTGGCACATTCGGATCCCCGAGGATCTTGAATGTGCTCTTGTCCATGCCAGCATGGAGAGAGAAGCCGCCCGCCTTGATGACCGCGGCTGAGACGCTGTCCACCAGGATGATGCGCCTGGTATGCGTCTCTTCAACTTGCGTGCCCAGCACCTTCCACTCGCAGGGCCTTAGGGAGGGATTGAGGCGCTGCAGCATGGTCAGCACCCTGGAGGCATCTAGGCACCAGGTGTTCCTGGTCTTCCAGGCCATTTTAATTGGCCTTGGAAGCTCCTTGGCGCTGACCACTTTGAGCTTCACGCTCCCAACGGTTTTCCCGTCTAGACCGCGAAGCCACTCTGCAGCTCCCACTCCCTCACATGTAATGTGCAGAGCTCCTCCGAGCAGTGCACCTACGCTAATAGCCGGCAGAGGATCCGGCGTGGCCTCTAACAGGTCCCAAATGGCCACCACCTGCTCTGCAGCTATAGAGCATCAGGGAAGTTGTCAGCGACAACTGCCATCTTGACTCCCGTCAGCGCCTCCCTGTAGGAGTCACCTTGGGTCTTGGCCCGCTTGCTGTCACCGACCTGAGCAACGGTTTCGTCGCTCACTTCCCTAACCCTTTTAGAAGGGGCTGCACCAGGTGCCAGTGCCATCTGCCGCTGCAGCTCACGCCGCTTACGTTTGGCACACCCGCTGCGCCTCTTCCTACTCTGGGTATGGCTTGCAGAGTGTGCAGCCGAGTTTGGCTCACCCGTAGGGTGTGCCTCGCCCGACTGCTCCTTGCTACCCTCCCCGAGACTAGATGGCTGACAGCCACTCCTCGAGGGTTCTGCGCTAAGATCCCCTTTCGGGTATTCTTTGCGCAACTGACCCCCTCCGGAGCTGCCACGCCTTTTACATTGGGTACCCTTTCCAGGGTTACCCCCTCTCCATTCCTTTGAACTGCCCGGGTGAGCACCACTCCCTCGGCTAACGTTCGGACGGCCACTAGGGCCATCACGACCATGTCGCCTAGGTGTGTAGGTGCTTCCACATGCAGCTCCCACACCCGCCTTAACCTTTCCCCCTAAGGGTCCAGAAGTCCTTAATTGCTCGCCCTTATCGGTCAAGCCTTTGGTTTTGGTGTTGACAGAGTCCATTTGGTCTATCATTTAGTTCACCTGCTGACTCCCCACCCGCCATGGAGTCCGCAACGTTGGGGATGCCTTGTTCAGGCACCAGGGCTACCAGCAAGGTATAGCGCCCCCGAGTGAGCTGTCCCCGAGACGAACAGCACAAGTCGCTCCACCCCAAACCACTGAGGTGGGAAACGAGCACTGCCGGCTGGAGACCTCTTCACCCAAGGACACTCGCCTGGCGGCCGCATGAGCAGACATCTCAGCCGATTGATCGCAGCTGGCTAGACTACAACCTCCCGTGTGAGAGGAAGTCCAGACCAAAGGGGCGTGTTGCAGATCAGCGGCACCACTATCGCCACATAACCACTCAACCCCCAGGACTCCTTCATCCCTCCGTACGGGTCCCCGCGCACGGCACAAACACGCGGGAGGTCATTACTATCCATCGTCTGTCGTTCGACGATGAACCCGCCGGAACATGACCTCTCCATCCCAGGCAGTGGTCGTCTGGTGGTTTTAGTTACGTCTATTTCAGAGGGAACTAGACCAATAACAGGGGGCAACCACGTGAAGGATACCCCACCAGACTTGTCTTAGGGATCTACACGACTGTTGCGCTCTCCCCTAAGACCATTGCACCTTACTCGTCTTGAAGAGTCGAGTAAAGTAGGTTTGCATCTATACTAAACAAGCAGCCAATCCAGTGAAGCTAGAAAGCAGAAAAAGCAAGCTAGGCAATGCAACTATTAAAGCATAAACACAAACCCCCCCCATACCCTAAGGCTAGACTAGTGTCAGGATATTAGAGGGCACTGACTTCCCAATAACGACTGCCATAGATGTCCATGGCAGCCGGGACCGAGGGCTTAACGTACTCTCCGAGGCACGGAGCAGGCGATAATTGTCAATCAATACGCACATACTTTCGAAAAGTCATATAACTTCCGAAAGTCAGAGGTGCGCGACGTGGGACCCGAGACACTCTGCGTTGCAGTCTGTCAGATAGAAAGAAATCGGATGATTATATATATATATTTTTTTTTTCAATACTACATTCAAAATATGCATGATGGAACTGAAAATAGAAATGAATCAATGAAGTACATTGATAATAGAAATATAAGGAATCATAATTATTATAAATCTGAAACCGGTGATGCCAGTAAAAATAATTCTTGTGTTTTTTGTGGTAATTTAGATTGGCAACATTGCTGTTATAATACAAATAATATTATGTCACTTGTCATTAGTTATTTCTTCATTGTGTGTAGGACTGACATTGAAAGGAATCAGTCGAATGTACTGGATATAAATTTGAATTGAAAGTTTTTATATATTTCTTTTGTATTGTAAGTGATTAATACAATTATAGGCATATCTTAGTAACCATGTCGACTAGTATTCCCGTTATCGTGAGGTTATTGGCTTCTTCAGTATCAGTTGCCAGTAGAGCAGGAAAGATTGTGCGCGATGTTATGAGTAAAGGAGAATTGGGTATCGTTGAAAAGGTTTGTTATCTGTTTCTGTGATAAAATTCAACATAAAAATTAAAACAGTCCGATATTGCTGCCATATACAGTATTCACTAAACCTTTTTGTGTTACGATCTGCATATTTTTTTCTTAATGGACTACTTTTCCAATCTGATTGGTAATACCAATCAGATTGGAAAAGTAGTCCATCAACAGGTAGGTAAAATTTGATCGTTGCCGAATTTGATATTGTCGTTCTACAATAAAACTAATTTTATACAACTACCATGCTAACTTTTTTATATTTATCTGTCAATTCGTGAACAAAGTTCAAAACTATAGGTAGGTACATAGCTGTTAGAAACATTTATCTCCGTTAGAATTGTGTAATAAAAAGGTGTTTATAATCAAAGATAATAATCGTCTAATTGATATGATTGTGATTTCAGGGTAAAGATGACTATCAAACAGAAGCAGACAGATCTGCCCAGCGTTGTATTATTGGGTCTTTATCAGCACAATACCCTAAACTTAACATCATTGGAGAGGAGGACAGCTCGGACAACGAGGTACACTTTGGTTTGCTTGCTATCCTGATTTTTATTTAATAAATTCCTTCCATTCTCACAGTTAATACCCATTATTTTAAGTACAATAAAGATTTGATATAATTTAGGCTGTTAAAGTAGAGACCTCAACATCGCCTTGGTTGTTATGAGGATGGTGTGGAGGCCACAGTTCTTAGGCCACATGACTGCTTACCACCAGGCGGAGTGTGGTCATTTTGACAAGCAAAATAAAAAATAATAAAAACCTTGAATTATGAATATAATACCTATGAAATATGTCTGCTCTATGAATAGAACTAAAAAGTAAGTTTATTATATAATTATTTATATTGTTGACTTCAGGGTGATGTTGCCAGTGACTGGATAGTTTCTGAGGCTGATAAGGAGGTGTTATCTTTAGAGTGCCCTGTCAATCTTCAGGCTGTCAAGGAAGAAGATATTGTTGTATGGGTTGATCCTCTTGATGGTACTTCAGAGTATACTCAAGGTAATCTGTTGTAAGAATGATGAATGAAAATGTTTACTATCTCAGGAGTTAATTCTAATTTCCTCAAACTATAGCCAACACCCTTTCATGGAAACATGCCTTCTGTAATACAATATCTTGTGAAAGATTGATTTGTTCATTCAATATTAAAATTAATTCTAGGTGCTCTAATGTTGAAGAGAGATCCATGGGAAAGATGGAAAATGTATTTAACACATCCTTTCATAAGTATCAAGTGGTATTTAAGTTTGCTCCAATCAAATTATGGTAAATTGACATAGGTGGTATTAGTATTTTTGTTTAGAATGCACCATACTTGTACAGGCACTTCAACATGGTCAGGGTTTTATAACTGTGTATGTATTGTAAGTATATAGTGAACTGCTAACCAAGAAACTAACTGGTATACCTCATAATCTCTGACTGTACTGACCCACTTGAAAGCTGATGTCATGCTCCATTTTTTGTATAAAAACATTCAAAATATTGCATGTTGCATGGGGTGTTGGACTTGTATTGTTTCGAAGGTATTAATATAAATCTTGTTTTAGGGTTCCTTGAACATGTGACAGTATTGATTGGTATATCTGTCAATGAGAAACCAGTAGCTGGTGTTATTCATCAGCCGTATTACAAGAGTATGGTGGGAAGTGAAAAGATAATGGGCAGAACCATTTGGGGCTTACAAGAAGCTGGAGTAGGAGGGTTTACACTAGCTCCTCCCCCTGACTCCCTTGTCATTACCACTACTAGGAGCCACTCTAATGCTGTGGTTGAGAAGGCATTGCAAGTTATGAATGCAGCACAAGTTATTAGAGTTGGTGGTGCTGGCTATAAGGTAGGTAACACTACATTACTATGTGGTATTAATTACTAAAATGTATACTGTGATGAAGTATAACTTGTAATTTTTACTTTACACAGGTTTTACAGTTACTGGAAGGAAAAGCATCAATTTATGTATTTGCCAGCCCTGGGTGCAAGAAGTGGGACACTTGTGCACCAGAAGCTGTTTTGTCTGCAGCGGGTGGCAAGTTAACTGACATCATCGGTAACTTCTACAAATATGGTGCTTCAGAGTCACGGCCAAACAAAACTGGTGTTCTGGCAGCTGTTAATGATGAACTGCATACTTATGCTCTAAACAGAATACCCCAAGAGCTCAAGGATGCATTAGCTAATAAATAAATGTACATATTTAATATGTGTGGTGAACAGTGATATTTAAAGTGATCAAATGTAAATAAAATTATATTTTTTCTTCATGTTATGTATTTATAACAAAAAATCAACAATTCATCAATTGAAACAAAAAATAAATGCTAAATGTCATAAGTAACATAAAACAACAGTGTATTTGTTACGAGGTATATAAACCTTTATTCATTAATACTTCGAATAATTAAAGCTTGCTTTTATACTTTTGTAACATTTTTCTTAATTCTCTTCTGAGGATTTTACCAGATGCATTTTTAGGTATCTCGTTAATAAATACGACGCCTCCGCGAAGTCTCTTAGCCGGTGACACCTATAACACAATATTAAGTATTTTATATCTTCAATCCTCCAATATTTTGATTAGATAATATTTTTATATCTCCTTTTATTGATGCAGAATTAAGATAGTAACAATCAGTTGATTTTCTGCGGATCTGACTGTTTGCCCGTTGCACGTGCGTCGTATCGACAAGATTTGGCTTACATGAGAAGTCTTGTGCTCTGACGCGCCGCGTACCAGCGCTAGCAACGTAATCCGACTTATAAATATATTACCTTGGACGCAACGAATTCGACAAGTTCTTTCTCGGTAACTTTCGACTTGGGCTGGGCGACAACGAACGCGAGGGGTAACTCTCCGGCTTCTTCATCAGGGAGTCCTACGACGCCTACATCAGCCACCTCCTTGTGCTGAAGTAGTAACGCTTCCAGCTCAGCAGGTGCCACCTTTACATGAATGAATACATGTTATTTATATAATTCAGATTCACATCATTTCATTAAAGTTAGCGAGTACGCAAGGGTTGGATAATGTCTAAGTCAGGACTCTGATCCTCGCTCGCAGTAGACTTCTCCCTGCTTTTTGGTTTTGCCGTTATTGTCTTTTTCTGCATTTGTTAATGATACCTAGAGAAAATTTTAATATTATAAAAACATAATTGCTACAAAAATTCAAATCTAATCTGCATATTAATTTTACAGTTTCCCACACTTGAATACAATGATGAACATTTATTTGATTAGCCACAGAAGTACCTACTTTTTTAACAATGCATGACGAAAAGATAATCTTCGAATGGCCAGAGATCGCTTTTTGTTTACCAAAGTAAACAAAAAAGTAATTACATTTACAGAATCAACTGACGCTATTAACTTAAGAATTAATGTTACGTGCACAACATCAACACAAAATAAATAATTTGCTATAGGTAGGTACCTATAGTAATTGTTATAAAAGAAATCGTGACTCAAGGTTAATACTTAAAGCAATTAAATCTGTTTTAACATTCACTAAAGCCTTGGGAGAGCTATATTGATACAAAACGTGACCGATCAGGCGAAACTTTTTAATAAGGAAATAATATTTTTCCACTTTACCTGGAAACCTTTATATTTGATTAGTTCCTTGAGTCTATCTACGATGTAGAAGTAGCCTTCTTTGTCGTAGTAGCCGATGTCTCCGGTTCGGACGTATCCCTCGCTGTCGAACAACGCGTCACTAGCGGCCTGGTCTCCCATGTAGCCCTTCATTCGCAGCGGTGACTTGATCCACAATTCACCTTCTTGTCCAGGCCCTAACTTCTTACCATTTTCTATATCTATTACCTAAAAGATAACGAGTATTTAAATTGATGGTTAGTGTTTTAAACAAACTAGAGATTGTCAGATAAATAGGTACCTACTACTAAAATAAATAATGCTTTCTACATTAGAACAGTTCCATAGTACAAATATGTGAGAAATAATGAGCCCATTGGCTCATTAAAAATTATACATTTCCAAGATATTCTTGGAAATGTATAATTTTTATATCTACTTCCATTAAATATAAAGAAATATATAGGTATATAAAACGATTGATAATCGCTTACCTTTGAATTGATGAAATAAAAATCTACTTGAAATATAAACTTAATAGGTATACCTAAGGTCTAATATAACATTCATTAAGTAAATCTCAAAGGCGCGCGCAGCGGGCGTTAGCCATTTATGAAAAGGTAAAAGATAAGATTACGGTTATTTATCAGTTGAGTCCCCGGACAATAAACGGCGATGACCTGCATAGATAACTTTGTGTTAAAAGTATGGGACACCGGACTATTCTAGGGTGGGCAAAAATCACGGCATACCTCAAGGCACCGTCAAGGGTCTTTATTAGTCGTAACTGTTATAGTAATTTTAATAATCTGGGTAATGATACTCCAAGAAATATTTTCTTGACGCGACCATATCTTAGGTATATGTTTCTTCTGTACCGCTAGGTATAAGGCGTGATACGTAAGTATATTTTGAGGACTATATTATCTATAGGTTCTAATATTATAAAGCTGAAGAGTTTGTTTGTTTGAATGCGCTAATCTCAGGAACTACTGGTCCGAATTGAAAAATTATTTTAGTGTTGGATAGTTCATTTATTGAGGAAGGCTATATAGCCTGTATAACATCACGCTACGACCCACGGGGGCGGCGCAGTAATCATAAACGCGGGTAAAACCGCGGGCACACCTACTATCTTCATAATCCTAATCCTAACTAATATTATAAAAGCGAAAATGAGTTTGTTTGTTTGTAACCTGTTCACGCCTAAACCACTGAACCGATCATTCTGAAATTTTGCATATACATTGTCAGGTGTACAGAAACGGACATAAGCTACCTTTCATCCCAATAAAAATTACTGTTCCCGAGGAAAACAACAATAACGTTCTTATGATAATAGATGGCGCCACGTGTCTTTCGAATCATGATTGAATTATATTATTACAAGCAGAGTACAACCCGAATAGATTGTCAAATTCTAAATTAACGGAGCGGAGCCGCGGGCAAAAGCTAGTACAGAATAAAAGCTAAGGCAACGATATCATGCTACTCGTCCAGGCAAGCTGCAGATAAAACTATTGCTTCATAAAAATATAGGTCAAGGGAATTTTGACCTATTTATCTTTTCATGAGCTATTTATCTTTTCTTAAGCGTACCTTGACTCTCATGCCGGGCGCGGGTGTTCCACAAGAACCGACTTTTTCACCACTGGTCAGGTCCACGAGGCATGCCATAGTCACTTCTGTAAGACCGTAGCCTTGTTTTATGAAATCTATGCCTGTTCTGGAAAAAAGATAAAGAGTTTAGTAATCTACCTACTGCAAAGCAGTGTTTTTAAAAAAAGATTAGATTGTTTGTTTGTTTGTTTAAGATTTTAAAACGAAAACTACTTAAGCGATTTAAAAATTCTTTCACCATTACTAAGCTATATTATGGCCGTACCTATATGTCATGAAGGATTTTAAATGCTATGGCAAAGTAGCATATACTTAGTGTAGGTATACATGCAGTCCTCTTTCAAACCTGGACCATAACAACTGAGGAAATGTTTTAATCGTGTACGATTAAAACATTTCATCGTCGTTTCCGCCTATTAGATGCGATATTCTGTAGAATATCACATCTAATAGGCGGAAACGACGATGAGAAAGTTAAAAAAAAAAAATCAGCCTAGGAACCTTTTGTTTATGCCAAATAAATCAAAGAGCCAGCAGTCTTTTTTCTTTGCACCACCTTTATGAGTTCCATGTTTGGAGTGTTAGCTTCGCACGTTTGTAATGCATTGCATGCTTTCATCGAGTATGGCAACTGCTTTCTAAAAGGCGGCGCATATTATTATAGTAGGTTTACCTCTTTTAACCATATAAAAAAGGAAATTAAGACAAGCATAAAATTGCAATTATTATTTAATTATGTTTTGGCAGCATGTGATACTTGCTTTGGTTAATAAAAATAGCTATGATGTAACGCTTAATTTTATATGACATTCATAATGAAGGGTCCAAAGTGCATCTTTTACCAAATAATATTATTTTTCATGCAGATAGTTAGCTTTGTAACAAAAAGAGAAGGTACACCGATTGTATTAGCATAGTAAATGGACTGTTGACGCCATTCCCATCTACATAATACCTGTATATAAAATATAGGTACATACATACCTCAAAATATGTTCATGGATATATCCATGAAAGGGGAGGTAAAGATACAGTATTATATACATACATATAACACACTAGCTTTTGCTCGCGGCTTCGCTCTACTAAAAGAAGGTTGGGTTAGTTTTGTAACAGTACCGCCGTCGCCTCCTGTGAGGAAGTGATTTCCATCAAGGAGGCGGCGGAGCGGGAGAGGGAGCGTTTAAACCCTCTCCCCAACCGCAGAACCGGGCGCCGGAGGGCGCGAGATGACCTCCAGCCACCCTGAGGTTTGACCGGGGGTGGCGGGCTTTGTGGGCCTGCCCGCCATCCCTTCAACACCAGGTCCGAGAGGCGGCGTGCGTGTTCCCACGCGCGCCTGTGTCGTGTCCGTCTCCCCTCTAGGAGGGGGGACAGTAGGGCTCTATTTTAGTGGTGATCTTAGGGTACGTCTTTCGTGTACTTGCCATTTCATACGGCGGGCCGTAACCTCGGCGGGGTCGCGACCGCATGTGAAAGTGATTCGCGCGGCCCCGCCGATAGTGGTTTGTCGAGGAACACCGTGGTAGGTTTAGTCGGTATTCCGGGAGGTCCATTCTATCGTTTTAACATCTTTCTGTACCCCGACGAGTCCGACATAACCCCTCCACCCGCCCCCGCGGAGGGGTGGGTATGCGTCAATGCATTGCCCCACGTAAAAAAAAAAAGTTTTGTAACAATACGTTTTTTTAAATAAAATATAGCCTATGTTACAGGCGATAATACAGCTTTCTAAGTTTAAAAAAAAAATTAAATCGGTGGAATAGTTTTTGAGTTAGATCCTTATAATAATAATAAGTACGTTTATTTCTGACGAAGTCCATAGAGTGTTAGTAACAATAACCTTAATAGCCTTACTAATGTTAGTAGACAATGAGTTATATGCATGATTAAATCATAGCATGTAGCTGCATCCATCTTCGCACCATCGGGGTGTCCCACCGATCCGCGAACACACTCAAGATGGAGTTGGTGCTGCCGCGGAGGCGCGCCATCAAGGAGGCGCACCTTTTTCTCATGACAGCGGCGAAGCCGTCAGTAATATGTCTCTGCAAACATCCCTGCACCTCCACGGCAACCCCAATAGCAACCTGAGTGTGTTATTGTACTGGACACGTAGATCGCTGTATGCCCGCTGACTATAACTAACCCAGAGGCTGCATGTATAAAATGTCTGACAGTAAGCTTTGAATGAAGTCAGCTTTACTTATAAACAAACAAAAAATCAAAACTGTCCTCTTTATGATATTAGGATAGATCATAACTTAAATATATTTATTATATATATCTATGGAAGGGCTGGCAAGGATACAGTATTATATACATATAACAAATACATTGCCATATTTCGAAGCGACGATAGCCCAATGGTAAAGCCGCCAGACTAGCAATCGTGAGGTCAACCTTAGGATCCCATCTTCGCCTTACTTTAGCAATTTAAGTTGCAAAGTACCAGTAGGTAGTTGTTAGGTACTTAAATTGCTAGTTATCTTTTTACACACAAATAGATATTATTTATATTCCTCACGTAAATCGAGGCGAATCTGTTGTCGCCTATTGAGTCCTTTTCCAGACTCCGTCATACTGAGAAGACGGGACAAAGATAAACCATGTCGTAAATTAACACAAGACTGCACGGATGGCGAAGTGGTTTAAGTGGTCGCCTCGCTCTGCCGATGCGCCGAGTGTTGTGGGTTCGATCCCCACACGGGACAAACATTGATGTGATCCACAAATAGTTGTTCCGAGTCTAGGTGTTATTTGTGTCCGTTGTTTGAATGTTTGTTGCGGCAGTTGTCTTTTAAAAGAAAAGAAAATTAAAGACTTTTTGACCATGTATCCCGACAGGTTCACACGGGAGACGCGGACAAAAACTCATGTGGATATTAAAGGATATGTTACCTTTCCGAGACTGCAGTTTGAATCTCTTTAGAAAGAGGTGCGGCTCCACACCAAACCTCGACCAGAGATGACAAGTCATACTTGAGCACGAGGGGGTGCTTCGCCAGGAACACAGCCAGTGGTGGCACTATTGTAGTCATGTTTATCTGAAATACAAATCACTACATCGCTAAATATTATCAAACAAAGTCTCCCGCCGCGTCTGTCTGTCTGTTCGCGATAAACTCAAAAACTACTGAACGGATTTTCATCTGGTTTTCACCAATAGGCAGAGTGATTCATGTGGACGGTTTAGGTTTATAATATGTTAAAGTTTTGTACCACACGTGCAAAGCCGCGGCGGGTCGCTACGCTAGTATTACTAATGAAAGAGTCCAGCGATAGCCTAGTAGGAGTCCGTTGGACTGCCACGCAGAAGTCTCGAGTTCGATCTTAGGGCACAGAACTTTGACCTTTCGAAGTTATGTGAATTATTTAGTTAATTATTGCTTGCTGTGACGATGACTTAAAACGTCGTGAGGAAACCTGCATGTCTGAGAGTTCGCCATAATGTTCTCGGAGACGTGTGAAGTCTGCCAATTTGCACTGGGCCCAGCATGGTGGACTATAGCCTAACCTGACACTGAGAAGGCTGATATTATTATTAAAATGTCATGCACGCATGGGGTAATGGTTTAAGTGGGTATCTCGCCACTGTCAGTGCGTCGAGTGCTCTAGC
The DNA here is from genome assembly GCA_963564715.1 of Catocala sponsa. Lineage (NCBI taxonomy): Eukaryota > Metazoa > Arthropoda > Insecta > Lepidoptera > Erebidae > Catocala > Catocala sponsa. The sequence goes on along the minus strand of OY751345.1, from coordinate 7,348,774 downwards.
TTCGACCCCAACATAGGGTAAAAAAGATTGTGACACGCGAATAGTTTTGCCTGTTCTCTGTAGATATCTGTTGTTTCTGTTTGTTAAGACCATTCGACACAGATATTAGGCCTAGTGCGAAAGTAGACATATTTTTGAAATAGAATCATTTGCTATTTTCGTCCTCAACCTAACCTAGCTTTGACCAGGTATGTCTTTTTTTGTTTTTTATACAACTAAGGTGGCAAACAAGCATACGGCCCACCTGATGATAAGTGGTCACCGTAGCCTATGGACGCCTGCAACACTAGAGGTATCACTTGCGCGTTGTCGACCCTTTAGGAAAGGAAGAAAAGAAAAAGGAAGTGCGAACGAAAAGGAGCGGGAAGGGGAACGAGGGTGATTGGACCTCCGGCACTCTCACTCACCAAGCGAAACACAATAGTAGGAATTACTGCTATTTCACGTCGATATTTTGTGAGAGGGTAGTCCTTCCCGGGGCGAGCCGGCCCATTCGTGCTGAAATCAGCGAGGCTCTACTACATCTAACGTAATACGTGCGATAAATATTTCCATATTTTACTCTTGCATATTTTGCGTGCGAACATGAGGTCTCGAGTTCAGGGAATCGAAAAGGTAGGTCAGGTAAAGTGCAAGGGTACAAGTTAGCATTTACTAAATATTATGGGGAACACACTAACCTTATATTTTTGGATAGTCTCCAAGTACTGTTCGTGATCAAATCTTATTAGAAATACTATTTTCATATTCATTGCCATCACAGCAAATGTGGTGATGAACCCGTAAGCATGGAACCACGGTATAAGTGACAATCCAGTCACTATTCCATTGTTTTTCTTCAGTTGTACATAATCAAAGTAATACCTGAAATATAAATTTTAATTAAAACTTATAATAATTATACAATTATCATAGATTTATCTCAATTTTAATTTAATTGGATTATTTGCTTTTATGTCTTGCTAATGTTCAGACTCTTTGATCTAGACACTGCTACATTCTATTTTTATTGCCTAGATTCCGGCTATGGAAGCATTAGTTACTGCTTCCCAAAAAAAATTATGTATCACTGAAAATAATCCAGGTTCTGGGTGATCGTTGCCTTTTTTATATTTCTAGCAACACATTAATTGAAAATACTAGATATTGCCCGCGTTTTCGCTCGCTTAAATGTAGGTTAGGTTAGTAACAGTATCTACATTTTTCTGGATGAAAGATACCCTATGTCCTTTTCTGTTGCCCTGACAACGCGTATGCAAAATTTCATGATGATCGGTCGAGCAGTTAAGGCATGAAAGCGTAACAAACAAACTCACATTCGCGTTTATAATATAAGTTAGGAATGTTAGTATGGTACATAGTCTATTAAAAATCAAACGAACTTACTTCATATGTGCAGATAGCGTAAGGAAATTGACATGAGTCAGCTCCACACCCTTTGGTAGTCCCGTAGTACCGGAAGAGCACATCACAGCCACAGTATCATCCAAACCGTTAACATCAACCAGGGTAAAGTCATCCACATTAACATGTTCCTTAATCAGGTTATCATACATGATACAATCAGGTACAACATCATATTCACCAAACATAATAAGTTTACAAGTATAAGGAAGCTCACTGCAGCAGTCATGGATGTTTTGTGATGTGATCGGGGAAGTAAAGATGTACTTAGGCTTCGTTATTTTTAATAGATGCGATATTTCACCTGAAAAGTTCGATGAGACAATTTAAAAATTCGCTTTTTTAAATAATGTTGCTTCGTTTATTAAAAGTATTAGCTAAGGCTTCCTCAATGACAAGAGCTTTCAGGCCTTAGTGGTCGTTTCGCACGAATCTGTGCAGACGAAATTTGCGAATCAAGCCTTTTTTAAATAATATTTTTTAGGTTTCAATTCGCACAAATCGAATTTATTTGTGTATGTAATGACCCTGTCCGTAAACGAGAGTGGTAATTCGACCATTAAATTAATACGATGTGTGGGAATCGACACCGAAAAGAATATTTATTTTAGAAAATGTCGTTCCACACAAATGTTTATTGAATTTGTGCCAAACAACTTATACAACAAGATGCTATAATCAAACAGTCTACAGTGCTTCAAATTGAGCCTTTACAAACAATTATATTACAAACACAATAACCACTCAGACTTGAAATCGCTGACTGATAGCTCTTTTAACTCTGACAGAGAGACATTGAACCCACTATTATCTATGTCCCCATACAATATATTTCTTCTTTAAAATAAAAATTAAATAGCTATTACTTATAGTCAGATTTGTTAAATATGCAGCTACTTAAGTTGCTGATTATACTTTTTATTGTATAATTATACACTATTTGTTTCGGGATGGCAACAAGCATGATATAAAACTACATCATAATTACTTATCAAGCCAATCTATTAATAAAACACCTTTGATAAAATAGTTTTACATACCTAATTATGTAATTGCTAAATGTACATATTGTTACAACATGCAGACTGACAAATTAAATGCTACCTTATTGATATTATTTAAAACTAATTTAGTTCACTTATACATATAATTTGAAATGGTCTCTTTACCAATAGATAAAGACCATTTCAAATTATGTTACAATATAGTTGGCTATAATTTTTGATACTGTATAGTGAAGTGTTACTTTGTGACCTCAATGAATAAATGATTTTTGACCTTGACTTTGACTTTGAACTAGTTATTTTTTATTAGTCAACTATATGGTAGCAAAAATGTTTGTGTGATAGACAGTTGCTTGCACAGTTTAATTTGTACAATAATTATAAATATAATAAATTAATCACCAAATACCACATATTAAATCCATAACACTTATGAAATTTATTATGAATGTAATATATGGTATTAATGTGGTATGGATACCCATATATAATATATTAGCAATATTATAAATGATTACCAGGAGTGTAGGTGATGTTAAGTGTAGACAACACTCCTCCGCAGTATACCACAGCGAGGGCAGCCACAACAAATTCAAACCTGTTTTCACTACTCAGGCCCACAAGATCACCCTTCTTTAGGCCAAGCTTTTGTAAACTTACAGCAAGATTAACACTGTGTTGGAGAATATGCCTGTATGTAACAGACTCGCCTGTTTCAGCACTGATCTGAAAGAAATTGACATATTTTTCATTATAATAATAGTTAAATACTTATAGCCTGTATGATAATTGAGTCAAAACAGATACAAATAAATATATTTAACAAGTTCTTGTATTATTTTTTACATATATAAAAACTTAAAACTGTAGATTCTATACTAAGCATATCAGTGATTGTATAAAAAATTATTGAAACTCGTTTTTAGTATGTTGAATATTTAATGACTACCTACTAATGTTTGACCTTAAATAGTAAAGATCTATGTAATCAAAGTTCATAAAGATATAAGTACTCACTAAAGCTACGTTATCTCCACCATTTTTTAGTTGATCAAACAGAAATTGACCATATGATAAATGCGCTGGAATGCCTCGTTCCTCAGGTCCCGACACCACATTATTTTGTACCGTTACCGACATTTTTGGACTAAAAGTATTATGATCCTATCTACTTAACAAATTGACTTAGAAAGAGCAAAGAGCACAGGTTATCACAGGTTCTCTTATCGGGTAAGTATAATTACTATAACTTATCTACATATGTACCGACTAAGCCATAAGATGATTTGATTATCTGGATTACCGATTAAATTTGGCTCTACTTATATCATTGGTCATTCGGACGGAGCTTAAATCTAATCTTATCACTTATTAGCAACTATTATGACAGGAGTGACAGTTCAAACTGTTGACAATAGGGTTGCTTTAAATAGTAATTATCAAATCTATAGTATAAAAATAGTAATCGATTCTAAATTATGGTACACTTTGTGCAATCTACAGAATCAATATAATTATAGTGACATATATCAGGAATATCTTAAAGGCAAACTTTGGTCGAATTTCGAGCAGCGACCGCTAGTCTATATTAATACGTAAAGCAAAAACTTTGTACCCCTTTTTACGAAAATTGCGCGAACGGAGGATTATGAAATTTGGCACAGTTAAAGTTTATTTATAGAAGGAGGGACAAATCCTAATATTTTTATAAAATATGCATTAGAAATACATTAAATTAATGAAAAAAACATTACACGCACACAACCATGCATTTGACACACGCAGTCGAATCGCGTTCGGCGTTGTTCGTGCTGATGTCGTACAATTCTTTGTAATTATAGTTACATACCTTATTTATATATAATAAAGAAAACAAAGTAGCGAACTTAGAAATATTGTCAATGAAAGAGTATAGTTAAGTAAATAATAATTTGTTTGAAAAAGATACGTACATTAACCTGTATAGCCTTGGAGAAATCTAAATTAAATGTATAATTACAGACAATAAAGCCTTAATAGCAATGAAACTTAAAATTTAAATCAATTATTGTCGAATTTCGATCACTAGGCGACCGCTAGTATAGTAACAAGCTTGAAGTCACATATTATGGACTCAAATAAATTATAATAAAACAAGCTACCAATAATAGATCATTTGACAAAGGGCGTTAAATGCCAGTAGCGAAACGTAACTACAATAATAAGAAAATATTACGATCTACCTCGTCATTATCATTAGTTATAACTTATAACAATTTTAAAAATATGCAGTTGTTATAATAAAATTATGGTTTTATTTTATCAATGATGGTATTAAATTATAGTATTTTATGTATAGAGCATCTATCATGTGAATAAATAAAGTTTAAATTTCTAGATCGTTTTCATTAACAGATTGTATTAATAACAAAACGTACCTACACTAATCCATAACGATAATCTTTCAATAAAATGATATTGGACGCAGAGTTTTTTACTATTCACATTTTTTTAAGCCACTTTATTTAGAAATACTACCTATTAATGAATTGAAAATCAATGTAATCGATTCATAATTAAATATAGGTACTTATATTTAATCATGAATTGATTAATTCGGTTAACACGCACCTGCATATGTATAATAGTAATAGTAAAAGGAGTTTAAATATAATGGTTTCATACTAACTATTTCACCAATATTTATTTATTGACCTATTCGAATTTCCTTTTGATTTTTCATGTCCTTATAGTTGTTTATATTTAGGCCAGTATGACTTGTCTTAAATTAGCAAAAACATGAACTATCATGTAATTATGGCGAATTAAAACAACAAAATTAAATACAAGCAGACATTACGCATTAGTGTCTGCTTGTAATTGTTGTAGGCAATATAATTTTAAATACAAATTATGTAAAAGTTAAAAATATATTAATATTAGACTATTCTCAAAATAAAATGGTTTTTTTTAAATAACCGTAGCATTTTGTACAGAAGCCATAACAGGCAATTTCATAGCTAAAGAACAAGAAAATTATAGTACAAGATATATACCAGATGTAAAGGCCGGTCCACACGCTACGTTTTGCACAACCTTTTGTCTGTGCAGTTCAACACGTTGCAGATAAAACGTTGCGTGTGGATCGGAAAACTGCGCAGTTTTGAGTCCGGCTGGAAGACGGTACAGTTGCAGCGAATGGCAGCGATAACTGAGCAAATGAGCTTTGATATCCATGACCTATGCGGACAAGTCGGTCCATGTGGACGCTTGCTTCGTTTTCCGATTCGTTTTGTTCCTCAGTTTTTCCTAATCACGCGACGATGGCTGACCTTCGGCAATATTCTCGAGAGTTTCTAACCGATTTTATTGCACTTTACGAAAGTTTCCCATGCAATTGGCGTGTTAAATCGAAGGAGTACAGTAACAGGGAGAAAAAGGGGAAGCTTATGAGAGATTAGTAGAAAAATTTAAAGAAATCGATGCAACCGCGAGTAGAGATACAGTTGTAAAAAAGGTTAACTCTATGAGAAGTGTTTATCGTAAAGAATTAGCATAAGTTAACAAATCGATTCGATCTGGGGCTGGAGAAGACGGAATAAGTCCTTGTAACTTCTGCCAGTTGCCAAAAATCTTAAAGTTGCTATTAGCCTTTCATGTGGTGATATTGCTGTTCTCACACAAGTATTTTCTTTGATGATATGCGGTGTCACTAATTCCAATAAGCAAGTATACGTCTCCATGTCCATTCTCAAGTAGTTCCGCCAATCATTAAGTTCATCACGTAATTCACGCAATAATCTAATATGGGAAACGTCCCGCCTTTTTAAAATCCATTTCTGCGACCACTTTGAACGTCCGGTTCTTCTGAGATGTTCCAATCTTTTTTTTTAACAAGACAGCATGCAATAATTGACCGCAGTAGAACCACCTTCATGACGATATCACACAAGACTGAGCGAAAAATACAAATATGACTGCACCGTCTGGACGCTCAAAGTTGCAACGTTTTTATTCCGTCTTAAGACTGCGTAGACTTAAAAGGTTGTGCAAAACGTAGCGTGTGGACCGGCCTTAAAATACAAAACGCAAGCTTTGTAAGCACTATTGAAAGTTTTAAAATCATCGATTTGATCGAAGTTCAAAACAAAATACCTGTGTGATAATTGGTCCGAGCAAAATACCAAAGAATTGTAGAACTACAAAATACAGAACGAGTCCTCTGACAGGTGTCATCCGTATCACGCTCATCCTCGGACCAATTATCACACAGCGCTCATCAAATTGGTTCCATATTTCATGACGGTATAAAATGAAATGCCAAACACAATTTCATACTTTGTTGATAAACGTATACTAATAATAGTATAGTAGTATATTATCTGTGCCTCAGGTAAGTAATCGCAACGGGAATTACTAGCACTGCTGCCAATTTAGCGACTTTGTCGCTAGAAATGACGACATTCGTGTATGTCCTAGTGACAAAAAAAAAATTGTCCCTAACAATTTTTTTGCGACTTATCTGGCGTCTTTTGGGGTACAAATGAAAACAATGTTAGGGCATGTAATAAATACATTTTCTGTTAATTCGACACAGAATTATACAATGCGAAGAGATATATATGGGAAAAATTATAAAATTCTCAGGTTTTCGGTAGAGAGAACGACAAAAAAAATAAAAAAAAAGGTCAGCCCGCCTACTGGAGAGACTCCACAGGTAGGCGGGCTGACCTTTTTTTTTTAGTAATTTACTACCTGACAGTCGAAAAACCAAACCAGAATCAGTTTTAGCGACTTTCTGGCGACTTTTGATATTGAATCTAGCGACTCGACTTACAAGAGTTGGCAACACTGATTACTAATATTGGTTTTGTTACCAATACAAGTTTAAAATAATAATTATTATATCGCGTACGCGGTATAGGCAATTATGCAATCATTATACTATACTATCTTGGATTTCAGCTATGATGAATTAGTACCTTTTTCATCAGCTGTCGATTCACTAGACTTATAGGCTTATAAGCTTGCTATAACTATTTCAACTTGTTGGCTACAAAGGCTATATTGGTTACGTTAAATCGGCCAAGGATTTCTTCATATCAGATATTATCACGCAAAGAGACGCCTACTTCGTAGTACCTACCAAAATTTTAACTGATTTTGCAGCAGTATGGGTACGAACCTTAGTTCGAGTAGACAATTTTTACCCACTTTTTTCCTGATAGAATACCACATGAATTCCTGATTAACTGGCACCTGTATCCACTATATCCATTACTAGATGTTCCCGCGGTTTCACCCGCGTTTATCGTTACTGCGCCGCCCCCGTGGGTCGTAGCGTGATGTTATATAGCCTATAGCCTTCCTCGATAAATAGGCTATCCAACACTAAAATAATTTTCCAAATCGAACCAGTAGTAATCACGCAGAATAAACCAGGAGAAACATCGTTTGTACTATGTCTGTAATGGGTAATTATTTTGCTGCAATGTTATTTTAAAACTGCGATATCTCCTAAGATATTCATTGAAATCGAATGATGTAAAGGGCAATTTTGTTTTAAATGAAATACTTGTGATGAATAACGTATTTATTTGGATAAGGATTAATATCATGTTTATAATAATAACTTCGCAAATAATGCATTATTTTAGAACAAATTTCGGTAGCATAAAAATGGTTATAGTGAGCCAACCTTAAAAGATAGACATATGCTGTCGCGGACTTTTTTTTAGAACTTTCAAAGGGAAACAATTCTGTCATACATGATTTTTGCGAAACTTTAACTGTTTACGCAGCGCACGCAGCGGAAGCTCTCAAAAGGAAAAAAATCCCTCCGATTTTGAAACATTCTTCATTGGTGCTCAGCTCCTATTGATCTTAGCGTGATGATATATAGCCTATAGCCTTCCTCGATAAATGGGCTATCTAACACTGAAAGAATTTTTCAAATCGGACCAGTAGTTCCTGAGATTAGCGCGTTCAAGCAAACAAACAAACAAACAAACTCTTCAGCTTTATAATATTAGTATAGATATATCTCTTCCCGACATGAAGAGCTGAAAATTGCAGTTTAGCACAGTAGCACGTTAATTTCGTTGTGTAGATGAGCGGTAGCTGCCTGAACCTGAAACGAACTTGAACGTTTTTTTTATTTACTGTAAGACGATAAAACACGGTTGCTATTCCGGCAAAATTCTTCAAGACCCACGCCGTCTCGGTATGATGCATTTAAACCCAGTAAATCTTCTACCCCAGTGTTAGTCTTTAGTATCGGCCATTCCTGGTCAGCTTTTATCTTATCCTAGCCGTTTGGACACTCCTGTCAGAATTAAAGTACAGAACATACACTTTTTTTTATAAGGCATATTAGTCTGGAGTAGTTCCTCAGATTGTTGTGCTTTTCCAAACAATCCTTGAACCGTCGGTACTCGGAATCGTTCAATCTGTAGGTGCGTTAACGCTTTCCGTAGTATAGCTTCGCGGCGCGTGCTAGGCTTATAGGTACCTGTGCTTACATACTTAACGTATTTTTTCTTATCACGCCATCTAGCTTTAATATGTGGTACTTTTATATCGAGTTGTGATGATAAATTGTACGAATTAGTTAATCAGTTTCAACGTCGTTTGAAACAATTTTGTAGATGTCGTAGTATCAATATATACATATAAGATAATAATATATGACAATGTTTGATGTCATATTGTCAATATCAAAAAGTGAACACTTTTGTAATACTTCTACTTTAGAAACACGACGAAGTCTTTTACTCACATTAACGTATTTTACTTGCATTTTGTCGACTGGACAGTTTATTCATTAGAATTAACTGTCCAGTTGTTTTCGACACAAAAGATCCCACTGGGTCGAAGTGTCGCCGGTCTGTAGGTACTGACTGGCCCCCACACACAAGATAACTGTCCAGTTGTCGAAATGCAGTTGAGTAAAAAGAGAACGAGAACACATTAGTGTCCTCGTTCTCTACATTCGTAGCACATAGGAGCAAACAAAATACTGTTGTTACTAAAATTTAGACGATCGCCCAATCGACATGTTTCATGGTAAAGCTTTCTATCAAGAATTATTGCTAAGAGAAAAATATGTCATCTCGTGAAAACGAAGCTACTCACGAAATCACGAAGAAACAAAAACAAATTCACATATGATATTATAAACGTGAATTTGTGTTTGTTTGTTTGTTATGCTTTCTCGCCTTAACTACTCGACCGATCATTATGAAATTTCGCATACCTACACGTAAACAGAGGACATAGGGTACATAACCTAACCTAGTCATCAATAAAACATATGTGCTGTACTGCTCTGCTCTCTCATGTCTCTATATTACAAACTCATGGCACAAAATAGATAGTTACTACGAACTACAAAATGTTTACAAAGTGCGGCAACATTGGCAACATTTTAATATACGATATCAGTATGCGTATGTTTCGGTTACCAGACAATTGGGATTGCACGGATGGTGGTGGATTTACGTGGTCGCCTTGCCACTGCCACTCCACCGCATGTTGTGGGCTACATTCCCGTCAGGACAATAAATTGTGTATTCCACAAATAGTTGTTCCAAGGCGGGATCTTTATTTCCGCTGTTTGAATGTTGGTAAAGCAGTGGTCCGACCGCCGACGATGAACGAGAAACGAGTAGAACTAGAAACTATAAACGAGTTGACGATCAGCGGGAAGCGAATGTGTAGTTTCGATAGTTTTGTCGCCGGGCTATAAGCGAGTGTGCAAGTGCGACGAGCGATTACTCGCGCCTTTCAGAGTTGCCGCTGCCACTACACAATCACTATCGCAAAATACATCATCGTCGTCGTCTGAACTAGACAACATTGAGAGTTGCAATGATTTATTGATATCCATACGTCTACTTTCAAAGCCGCGCTGTTTAGAAATGATCATGAAAAAAAATGATCAAGCGAGCGAGCATCGCTGAACGAGTATCGCTGAGCGAGTTTATTTTTGAAAGCTTTTGTCGCTCAGCGACATAACTAGTAAAGCGAGTCGTCGCCGGCAGTGTGAACAGTCAGAGAGCAACTTTTAATATATGCATCTCTTTCGTTTACACGGAATGTATATTATTTGTGCGTTTCTTGAGCGAGATTCGCCGATAGTTAGTCTTTTTCTCGCCGGCGCGGCGGCGCGGCGGCGGTCAGACCACTGCATAAACTCACGATACAAGAATGATTCCTAGTGAGGATTTTGCCTTTTAAGAGAATTATTTTTGGCATGACTAACGTATTAAAAATGTTATTGATACCTATGTCTGGAGTATAGTCGAAAATATTTCAGGCACATCATCATCATCATCATCATGTCAGCCAAAAGACGTCCACTGCTGGACATAGGCCTCCCCCAAGGTTTTCCACACAGACCGGTCTTGGGCCACCCGCATCCAACCGCTTCCCGCGACCTTTATCAGGCACATATCAATAAAAATAATATCCATTAAGAAGTCTGTAAAAAGTGCACATGAAACACCTTAATGAAGTACCTACACTTCATTAAGAAGGTGGTTCATGAAGGAGGAACTCGATAACCTTACCACAAATAAATAAATAATACTATACTAACCTTACCATTGGTTGGAATAAAACCAGAATACGGTAGTCTTTTAAAATACTTTTCTTATATTAAAGCATTATATATGTTAAGGTAATAATCAAATAATTCATTCATTATATATCACGATATTTAATAATATTTATCTAAGGCAATTATAAAATAAGTTATAATAAATTAACGATAACGGCAATTTATCTACGTATCGCTGCTTTGATAAAAATATAATTTATTTTACAACTTAAGTACATAATTATATCTAGTACTAGCTATGCCCGCGGTTTCACCCGCGTTTATAGTTACTGCGGCAGTGCGGCGCCCTCGTGGGTCGTAGCGTGGTGTTATATAGCCTATAGCCTTCGTCGATAAATGTGCTATCCAACACTAGAATAATTTTTCTTTTATTTTTAAATTATTTGAACCAGTTAGTAGTTCCTGAGATTATCGCGTTCAACTAAACAAACAAACAAACTCTTCAGCTTTATAATATTAGTATAGATAATATATCCTATGTGTGTGATATCCATATGGTATTAGTTATTAAACTTTCTCATCAATAAATAATGTAGTTGTTATTACTTTCATATTTAAAAAATATACAAAAAAGACAGAATAAAATAAATAACACCAATAATTACAATAACGAGCATACTACATCATTGATTGAAATTTAATCACATACATTACAAAATATTCTTATTATGACTACATAACTATACTCTAGATACATATTATTATGTATTTTCTGATTACATTTTAAGGAATTTTTGTTGTTTTATATTTAAACGACCGTTTTGAAATAGAAGTACCTACTTTCTTGTTGTTGTATTTAGGTAGACTGTTGAATGTGGCTGTAACTACATATTTATTACATTTTTGTCCATAGTAACTATTACAAGTGGGCACCTCAAATGTCTTACAATGTTTTGCACCCCGAGGCCTTAGTAGTCCTGATTTCGTACTCTTGGTGGCAGTAAGACAATCCCTCTCTCTCTCATCCTCTGTCTCTGTCGTCCTATTGAACAGAACCTCATTGTTGCTGATAGTATATGTTGCAGATAAAGGTTTTCTTTCAGGGTAAGGGCAAAGAGAAGCAGCGATAGCTCAGTGGGGAGACCAACAGACTGCAGTGCAGAGGGTCTCGGGTTCGAACCCACGTCGCGCAACTCTGACTTTCGGAAGTTATATGACTTTTCGAAATTATGTGTGTATTGATTGAAAATTATCGCCTGCTCCGTGCCTCGGAAAGCACGTTAAGCCGTCAGTCCCGGCTGCCATGAATATCTATGGCAGTCGTTATTGGGAGAGTGTAGACACAAAAGATCCCACTGGGTCGAAGTGTCGCCGGTCTGCACTGACTGGCCCCCACATAAGATAAGATAAGGGCAAAGAGAATCAAGCACTATTCTTTTGTAATGTGTTCATCTGACTAAAAATTTGGTATCGATCTTCAAGAATTCAGAATTAGTGTCAGGAATGTCAGGATACTATATGTCATGTGTATAATAAGAACTCTACGTTGATCTTGAATAGCTTTACCGTAACTTTTCTAGCCGATTTCATGACAATCAATTTGACTTTCTCCGAAATTATGTTTTAATTTTCTAGTCTTTTTGTTCTCATTCGATATTCCCCATAGCTGCTGAATTACAATGTTGGGATTTTACAACACATCGTATATCGTGGTTCTCTTGTCACAGATAATTGAGCATGACTTGAACACAAAGGCATATGCGCTAGTTTAGGTAGACTTTAATTGTTCTTTACAAAAGGAATCTAAAAAGATAATTAATTAAATAAATGACATTATCATTAACAATGTTTTATTTGAAAGAAGCAGTTAAAGCTTGCAAGCGTTGTTTTATTGTGTTTGCTTTTCGGCCACAGATTCATAAAGGCGAGAAATATTGGAAGTATTCATGAAGGAATTTGACGAGTCTTATAATTGTAAAATGATTTAAAGTCCTACGATTTAACTAGCTGTTACCGGCGACTTTGTATGTGATTTTTAAAAGGAGTCCGAGTCCTTTCCTCTGTTTTAACTTCAAGAGCTGTGAAAACGTACTAAGGAGTATTTACAGCTACTTTCGCATTAATAATGATTATTCCAACGCTGATTAAAATACTTATATCGTAAGCTTACATTTCACAAAAGCTATAAATCATTAAAACAAAAGATACTTTAGCCGCTTTCCTGGATGAAAAATCTTTATTTATTTACCTTACCGCTTATTTTTCTAAAATTACTAATATATTCACATTAATAATATCGTCTTACTAAATAACCAAAAGTTGTGAATGTTACATCTGTCTGTGGGAACGAAATAAGCTGTCAGAATTACGTTTGCTTATTTGTATAGATAATATGGACAACTGTTAAATAATAACAATGTCCTCTAGTCCGAATTTCGGTCACAGTGGCCAATCGAAACGGGGACTAGAGAGATAGCCATCTTCGCAGGAGGTATTTTAGTGAACAAATGTGTCTGCGCAAAAAGCTCTGCACTCTCCATTATCTAAGTCTTATAAATCTTATAATCCAATGACACGCCGATCCGTTACGACCGGAGTGATATCAGGCGCAGGGCCAAACGGCTTTATGTGCTGTCTATAACGAGGTTAAGTCGCATCTAAAATGAAATTAAAATACCTAACGCAATAATTTTTATTTTTGCCATTACGACATTCACCAACAATTATTATTACTACAACAAAAAGCTATAAAAAGAATTTAAACAAGTAATAAATACTCTTAATATAATATATGATTAATATTATAATATGTTCACATCAGTAGGTAGGTTAAAAATGTTTTTTATATGCTGATGTAGGTATCTACGTCCCACGGTCCCACCTCACATGACGGTACAAGGAAAAGGTTGATGCAGTGCGTCAACCTTTTCTGTCTTTATGCCGAGTATGGCATAGTGCTGTGGCACTTGCATTGCTGCAAGTACTATAGAGCGGTGATTTTCAGCGAACATGACCTCACATGAATCTGTGACGTCAGGTGGCGCCAGCGGCGGTGGAGAGCGTGGTGCTGCAGCACAGCGGCGTGGTGGAGTGAGGCGTGGTGGGCGCGCCGGACGAGGCTGCGGGCGAGCTGCCAGTCCCCTTCGTCGTCAAAAAGCCCGGCGTTACGCTCACCGAGAAGGACCTGCTTGACTTCACTGCTTCACGGGTATGTCACAAAACTCATTAGGTACCTTCACTACATCTTATACAACAAAGTCCCTCGCCGCATCTGTTCGCTATAAACTCAAAAACTACTTAACAGATTTTCATGCGGTTTTGAGCAATAGACAGAGTGATTTATGAGGAAGGTTTAAGTGTATAATTTGTTTTAAAAGTAGCGACTAACTATCTTAAGAGACTGGACGCTATGTCATTGATGCCTTGGAAGATGGGTAGGCCTTTGGTGTGGGACGCAACGTGTGTCGACACCCTTGCGCACTCACATCTTCCCAACACGACGGGTTGTGCTGGCGCTGCCGCTGCATCCGCGGAGACTCTCAAACGGCGCAAATACAAAAACCTGGCAGGGGATTATGTTTTTGAGCCGTTTGAGGTCGAAACGCTAGGGTCATAAGTCAAAAGTCAAAGTCAAAAATAATTTATTCATTTAGGTCACAAAGTAACACTTATGAACGTCAAAGTATATAGGTTAGTGAGTTTACTAATTTACTGAAGCTACATTTAGGTTAGTTACTAGGTTCAGGCAAAGGGTAGAGCCTATGAGAAGAAACCTGCAAGAAACTCACGGCCACTCTTTTAAATCGCCAGTTAAATATAATTTCAGTATTTTACAACTCAAATTAACAAGGTGTTACAGCCATTATGCCATATACTACTGACTATATAAAACTAAAGATAATTACAATAATAACTTAATAATATTATAGAGAGGAAATAATTTGAGCTAAGATATATTATTTAATATAAATCTAAAATAGACAGTAGGATGGCATGATGGCGCATACACTTACACTTTGTGACTAAGCAAAGGCTTAAATTGACTTATAAGTAAAACAGATCTTTGAATCCTGTATGCAACAAGCAACTAGCTCTATGAGTTTTTGTCATTTAAGTAGTCGTTGACTGAATAATAACCCTTCCGAATAAGTTGTTTTTAACGGCGTTTTTAAATTTAAACAATGGTAAATTAATTATATTATTAGGTAATTTATTAAAAAAACGTATACCGAGTCCCGCAAATGTATTGTGAACTTTATGTAAACGATGATATGGGCCTACTAACTTATGCTTACTTCTAGTGTTTACGTTATGGATATCACTATCCTTATTATATAAGTAAATGTTATGTTTAATAAACATAATGTTAGCAAATATATATTGCGACGCAACAGTAAGTATGCCTATTTCTTTAAATCGATCTTTCAGGGAAACTCGTGGTCCTAAATTATAAATGCTACGTACTGCACGCTTTTGAAGAATAAAAATTGTCTCAATATCAGCTGCCTTGCCCCACAATAATATACCGTAGGACATGACACTATGAAAGTAACTAAAATATACTAGTCTTGCAGTATCTATATCAGTAAGCTGTCTTACTTTCCGAATTGCGTATGCGGCTGAGCTAAGTTTCCCTGCAAGACACGATATTTGAGCGCCCCACTGAACTTTATGGTCTAAAGTTAATCCTAAAAAGACTGTAGATTGGACTAAAGTAATAATTTCATCATTTAAAATTATATTCACGTTAGGACTCTTTACGTTTGGCAATGTAAACTTGATACATTTAGTTTTTGTAGAGTTTAGTAGTAAATTATTCGTCGTAAACCAGTCCAGGACTTCCGCGAGTGAATCATTAACAGCACGTAAATTTGGTGCTTTTCGGTCTACTTTAAAAATAAGGGATGTGTCATCCGCGAATAAAACAATGTCACACAAATCCTGAACAAAGAACGGCAAATCATTTACGTACACTAAAAACAGAAAGGGTCCCAAAATCGAGCCCTGTGGCACGCCCATTGTGACTGGTAATCCAGAAGATCTACTTCCGTTGATATCAACGTGTTGTAGTCTATCGCTTAGGTAGGAATCAACTAAGTCAAGTGCAGTATCTCAGATGCCATAATGCCTGAGTTTTCGCAACAGCGTTTGATGGTCAACGCAGTCAAAGGCTTTAGAGAGATCACAGAATACGCCAATGACATCTTGCGAATTCTCCCAGGCACTGAATATATGTTTTAAAAGCGTAACACCCGCATCTATTGTAGAACGGCCCTTCCTAAAGCCATATTGATCTGCATGAAATAAATTGTTTACACTGAAGTGGCTCTCTAATTGCTGTAATATAATCTTCTCAAATATTTTACTAATAGCAGGTAATATTGAAATCGGCCTAAAATTACTGGGGTCACTTTTGCAACTATTTTTAAATAAAGTTATTATTTTACTACATTTCATTAAGTTTGGAAAAATGCCCACATCAATGCATCCGTTGAATATTGCGGCTAGGTGTGGCGCTATATTAACAATAATACTTTCAACAAATTTTACCGAAATACCCCAGAAGTCAGCTGATTTTTTTTAATTAAGCGACTTAAATACTTTTATTATATCATACGGATGTACACGCTCAAAATAAATAGTATCTTGCACTCTTCCACGTTGCCCCTACCTAAGTATTCTGCTCGAGCTGGGCAAGACCTAAGGGTACTAGTTATGTTTAAAGGTATTTTTGCGAAGTAGTTATTGAATGTATCGGCTACTTCCAAATTATTTGAAATTACGCTATTATTTATATTCAGTTCAAATTTATTATCACGCACCTTGCTGCGACCTGTTTCATTGTTAATAATGTTCCATGTAGCTTTAATTTTATTATTAGATTTTTGAATTTTAGTTTTTAGGTAAAGGGACTTGGCAGTGGCACAAGTCTTTTTAAATAATTTTGAATAATTTTTAACATAGTGAATAAAATTTGGATCGAAATTATATTGTTTCATACCATATAATTCATATAGCTTTGCTCTACTTTTATATATCCCAGATGTTGCCCAGTCACAAAACTTAATCCTATTATTCTGACTAAAGGTCTTACATTTAAAAATATTATTATATTCTAAAGTAATTATGTTAAGTAAAGACTCATATAGCTCGTCTGGATTATCCAGAGAAAGGTCCATATTGACAACTTTGAGACTTATGCTATCATTAAATTCCTTTAAGCGATTAGATGTCATCGGTCTACATGTGACCTTATTATCTTTATGAATTGTACTCACAGGAAATACTACCTTTTGCCCACAGTGGTCAGATGTAAGTTTACTCAATATGGCCCTATTTAGAAATTGGCAGTCGCAAAATACATTATCTAAGTAGGTAGCAGAATGTGAAGTGATCCTAGTGGGTTCAGAAAATAAATGCTGTAAATTAAATGATTTAAATAAACTAATAAGTCTTAAAGACACAGCTGACTGCTCAAGTAAATTAACATTAAAATCACCACACACTACTATATGCCTATTACTAGAACTCAAGCGTTTTAAAATATCCTCTATTACGGTTTCAAATACACTAAAATCACTTTGCGGTGGTCGGTATACACAAACTATGACATGTTGCTCTAATTCCACACAGGATAGTTCAATAGTGCGCTCGATAGAAAGATTTACTATATCTTTACGTTCTTTACATTTTAGATTGTTACATACATATATTAGAGAGCCACCATGTATAGAATTCTTTCTTACAAACGCATTTACAATTGAATAATATTCGTTATTAAATATTAATTGATTAGTTCTTAACCAATGTTCCGTTATGCAACATATTTGAATATTATGTTGTTTAAAAAATAAATCTAATTCTAACTCCTTGCCGGATAGACCCTGAATATTCTGATGAATTAGTCTAATACTGTGTGTATGCCATGCCTATTCTTTGTCTCATCTAACAGTTTAAACTACTAGAAGTGTCAATATTTGAATTTGTAGTAGAAATACTACTATGTCCTAAAACCTTAATTACCCTACTGGTACCTGAGTCGCTACATATTATATTAAATGCTAATAATTTAGCAAGTTGCTTTTTATAAAAAGAAGATATATACATTGTATCTTTAATCAACAAAAATTTACTAATAAACTTATTAGTGTAAAAAATAAATTATAATTGTTGTAACATGTACTGTTATAAAAAAGTAAATTAAGTTTTTCAATATTCCTATTTTGTTCATTTGTTAGTACATAGGAATATGGTAATGCACAAAGAATAAAGTTACACCCTACTTTAGGTACAATGTAATGATTCTATTACCTCTGTCAAATGGATTGCCTCTTTTTTAGTGACAGATAAGCTGTCACCATAAAGAAATATTACTGTTGAATCTGCATTTAATTTTGTAGTTTTTAACTTATCAATTATAGAACCTAACCTAGCCCCAGGGGAACAAATATTTATGCAAGGCGACTCTGTATGAGAATTAATTAGTCCACTAAAACCTACTCCTATTTGGTCATGAATATATTTTTGTTAATGTTATTCATCAAAGAAGACACAGACATATCTTCATGGGGTCCTAGTGCTCGAGCTCTCTATAGAGACATAGAGAAAAGGTTAATCGACGCTTCCCGTGACCAGAGGACTAGCTTTTATTTCGCGGAAAGAATAATTGCCATTCAACGTGGCAGTCGACTGTGATGCGGAGGAATTCTATGACGCCTATTAGAGGGTTTTAGTTTTCTTTTTCTTTTTAGGTGTTTAATCTCTTATGGTTTTGTACTACCCGTACGAAGCCGGGGCGGGTCGCTAATTATAAAACAAAGTCCCCAGCCGCATATTATGTCTGTTTGCGATAAAGTCAAAAACTACTGAACTGATTTACATGCTGTTTTCATCAATAGACAGAGTGATTTATGGGGAAGGTTTAAGTGTATAATTTGTTAAGGTTTTGTACTACCCGTGCGAAACTCGGGGGTCGCTAGTTTATAATAATTTTATTCTATTTTGGTCACTTTCATACTTTTAGGTGCTGATAGTCATAATAAACTGTTTTGAGAATTACTAAGTTGATATTATCGCGATAATTAATTCGTACTTGTATCATTGTTTACACTTCAAACTAGCAAGTTTGTAACTTGTTATGTAAAATCATTTTTAATATTATTATTTCTTTAAATCTGTTATTTTATATACTATAATTACCTATTGTCTTTGTTATTTATATACCTAGTCTAGACACAAATATGACACTATTACAAGGAAAATCCTTTAATTTTTCTATTGTTTAAAAACTTTAAAATATTAATATAATCGTCGAGGACGTCGGGACGGGTCTCATACAAATTTGGTTATCGTCCTTTACACAATAAAATCATGTAGGTATCTCATTAACTTGTACCTCTGTACCGGAAAACTTCTTGTACTTAATTAAAAGATCGACAAAGACCTTGAAACACTTCATATCTGTATATCTAAAAATCACAGAACATAATATGTGCTTATGTGATGATTTCAGGGTCCCTAGGGCTGCCCTTCTCACACTGAGGCCCGTGCCGAGCAGTGGGGCAGTTTAATACAGGGATGGTATTATATGTATATATTATTATAGGCGTTTTTGGGATCACTTGTACCTACTGTATATACAGGTATCTCCGAATATGTGAATGATTAGTAGACGAAACAATTTTACTTATTGTCCATGCCAAGCATGAAAATCTCATCGACCTTTTATTTTTGTACCATTACATTACTTTATCAGTTTTGTGTACATTGAGTCGTAGCAGATGCACTAATAAAATTGTATGTACCCAACCATTTTAAAAAACTGTAATACGAAATCCCATTACATACATTTATTATTCTATCACACAGTTCTCACTAGCTCAGACACCATCGTTTTTCTCTATCAGTTCTGTGTAAAATCTAATATACTATAAGGTAGATAAACTACAATTTTTTGGAAGAATAAATATTATTATTACCAAGAACTAAATGTTCAATACTTAGATATAACGTTTTCGTTTTGCTAACATTACGGTGTGTTTATCACTAGGGGGAATTAAATGATTATTTACTTAGCCACCTTACAATAAATCCTTACTTTTAATCAGCTAGGTAACTAGCAAATGCTCGGTATGCGTTGCCATAACACCTAAAATTTTTCGTTAGTTATTGTAACACTAGATGTTCCCGCGGTTTCACCCGCGTTTATCGTTACTGCACCGCTTCCGTGGGTCGTAGCGTGATGTTATATAGCCTATAGCCTTCCTCGATAAATAGCCTATCCAACACTAAAAGAATTTTTCAAATCGAACCACGCAGAATAAACCAGGAGAAACATCGTTTGTACTATGTCTGTAATGGGTAATTATTTTGCTGCAATGTTATTTTAAAACTGCGATATCTTCTAAGATATTCATTGAAATCGAATGATATAAAGGGCAATTTTGTTTTAAATTAACGTATTTATTTGGATAAGGATTAATATCATGTTTATAAAAATACCTTCGCAAATAATGCATTATTTTAGAACAAATTTGGTTAGCATAAAAAAGGTTATAGTGAGCCAACCTTAAAAGATAGACATATGCTGTCGCGGACTTTTTATTAGAACTTTTTAAGGGAAACAATTCTCTCATACATCATTTTTGCGAAACTTTAACTGTTTACGCAGCGCACGCAGCGGAAGCTCTCAAAAGGAAAAAATACCCTTCGATTTTGAAACATTCTTCATTGGTGCTCAGCTCCTATTGATCTTAGCGTGATGATATATAGCCTATAGCCTTCCTCGATAAATGGGCTATGTAGCACAGAAATAATTTTTCAAATCGGACCAGTAGTTCCTGAGATTAGCGCGTTCAAGCAAACAAACAAACAAACTCTTCAGCTTTATAATATTAGTATAGATATCCGAATATTCTTCCATCTCTCCATCTGTTTGACACGACTGAATTAAGTACATTTCTAAATGATTTGTACTACTATTATTTGTTACTTGTACATATATTTAAATAACCTTAAAGATTTGTAGTATAGCAATAGTTCAACACTAATAGCAGCGATAGCCTAGTGAGAGACCGTTGGACTGCCACGACGAGATCTCGAGTCCGATCTCAAGACGCGAAACTCTAACTTTACGAAGTATGCGAATTAAATAGTCAATTAAAATTATCGCTCGCTTTAACGGTGAAAACATCTTGAAGAAACCTGCACGTCTGAGAGTTCTCGACGATATGTGAAGTCCGTCAACCCGCACTAGTCCAGCGTGGAGGACTATTACTTAGCCTTACAGAGAAGAACTAGTGCACCACGCTGTTCGATATGCGGGTCGATACCCTAACACATCTTCAAAATCTTATGGAAGGCTCCTAGGCATTCAGATTGCCTATCCAGTCCACCGCTAAAACGAGCGAATTAGTACTTTAACTTTTGTAACTTCTAAATTATAAATTACTAGATGTTCCCGCGGTTTCACCCGCGTTTATCGTTACTGCGCCGCCCCCGTGGGTCGTAGCGTGATGTTATAATATAGCCTATAGCCTTCATCGATAAATAGGCTATCCAACACTAAAAGAATTTTTCAAATCGAACCAGTAGTTATCACGCAGAATAAACCAGGAGAAACATCGTTTGTACTATGTCTGTAATGGGTAATTATTTTGCTGCAATGTTATTTTAAAACTGCGATATCTCCTAAGATATTCATTGAAATCGAATGGCGTAAAGGGCAATTTTGTTTTAAATTAAATACTTGTGATGAATAACGTATTTATTTGGATAAGGATTAATATCATGTTTATAATAATACCTTCGCAAATAATGCATTATTTTAGAACAAATTTGGTTAGCATAAAAATGGTTATAGTGAGCCAACCTTAAAAGATAGACATATGCTGTCGCGGACTTTTTTTTAGAACTTTAACTTGAACAAAGGGTAACAATTCTGTGATACATGATTTTTGCGAAACTTTAACTGTTTACGCAGCGCACGCAGCGGAAGCTCTCCAACAAGCTCTGGTTCAGGCTGTAGCACTGAAAATTGTGAATCAGGTTAGAGACGTCAACGGTTCTACAGAGCATAATGTAAATATTTACGCCGAAAATCAAATCATAGCTATCCATGCCGCGGCTATGCCCGCGATTAATTAGGTTTTCCCGTGGTAAAAGTAGCTTACGTCTATTAGGGATAATGTAGAATTCTAATGGCGAAAGAATTTTTAAAATCGGTTAAGTCGATCCAAAGATTACCCCCTACAACCTCACAAACTCACAAACATACCTAAAAAATACGCGTCGAATTGACAACCTCACCCTTCTTTTCTTAAAGTTGGTTAAAATTATTAATACTTCTAGTTTCTAGCACCCACTCTGTTGTCTCCAGAGAAATCAATTATCGATATCGACAAGAAATCACCTAACTCCTAACCGTTAAAGAGTTTTACCTTCCTTCATCAGCTCAGTGTCATGAGATGATGATGACCATACGCAAATGTCTCAATAGCTTTAGAAAATATATGAAAAACATTGTTAATACCTATAACATTTGAGGGTTGCCCTCAATTTCCCTGGGATTCCTTCATCAGATCCTGAGTTGGTGCCAATGGCACCACCCTTGCGATATCTGCTTTCCAACAAAAAAATAATCATCAAAATCGGTTCATAAACGACGAAGTTATCCGCGAACACACATAAAAAATATATATACGGTGGAATTGAGAAACCTCCTCCTTTTTTGAAGTTGGTTAAAAATTATTTGCTGTTGCATACAAAATGCCGAAAGATTTGCTACCTACTACTAACTTACTAGAGTGCTCTTTTTATACTATAAATATTTTTTCAGATCAACGGTGATACGGGTCATAAAATTACAATTAGAACAATATTACAAGAGACAGTGAACGTGGCCACCGGACTGAAGAAGTTGGGTGTGAAGCGCGGTGACGTCATCGCTCTGTGCAGCGAGAACAGGGACGAGTTCATACCAACTGCACTCGCCATCGTGTGCTGTGGAGCCACCGTCACCACCTTCAATGTGCTCTATACCCAAGGTTATTGTTTTATTTGTATTCATAGCTCCCGTAATAGAAATAATCACGGGGTCACGGGGTCACGGGGTCACGGGGGCGCAAACATTCAAACAACGGACACAAGGAACACCCAGTCTCAGCACAACTATTTGTGGATCACACAATGTTTTGGCCGTGTAGTGCTGGCCACTTAAACTTCCAATCGTTCATTTAATAACACTCTTCATCACTACATATCACCAAATATTATAAAGCTGTCCCCCGCCGCGTCTGTACGCAATGAACATAAACAAGTGAGAAACGCATCGATCAAATATACCATAGATGCACGATCGTCGCTCGAAAAACGGCCCCAACAAAACTGTGCATAAATCAGTCGTATGCGCTATATTATGCACCTGTCCCACTCACTCTTGCGTGCGTTGCCCCTAAGCGAGAGCGAATCGACACCACTACTACGGTGGAGGCCGTAGCATATACTTAGTACGCTTGCGTATCGCGAGTAAAACACTTAGGACGCTTTACATTGACGCGTTTTAACTAAACTATTACAAAATGTTTCTCAGTGGGCGTTCAATGGTTATTCCGGTTTATTTCCTGGATTGCATAATAAATGCACACTTATAAGTAAGTAGTACTGGTCAGTGCCACATATTGACGCGGTTTTTGTATGAGAATGTGCATCTATGGTATATTTGATCGAAGGAGAAACGGCAATTCATTGCCGTAAATCTTAGAATTCGAAAAAATAGTTCAAATAATATTCAAAGGTCACGTGACCTTGAGGCCAGAGGTCAAAGGTCATAGCAATTTCGAGGTATATCGACTATGCTGAGTCGAATGGCGCTGACCGCGAGTCTCTAGCTCTTACGGTTCTTGAGTTGAAAGTTGTATAACAGACAGACGGACAAAGCTGTTAAACCTATAAGCGTTTTTGCGAACTTTAAAACTACTTAACAGATTTTCATGTGGTTTTCACCAATAGACAGAGTGTGTGAGTGAGGTGTATAATTTGTTAAGGTTTTTCTTTTTTACTAACCGTGGGAAGCCGAGGCGGGTCGCTAGTTGGTAAATAAGGGCTTCAGTAAAATCATGACTGGTCACATTGATCACATGATTGCTTTTAATACACAACGACCGAGCCATACATTCAGCAACGATATATTTCAGTACAAATATTAATGTAGTACCGTTATACATAAACAATTAAAGAAAAATGTAATCAAATTGAATATTATATCGTTGCAGTCAAGCCTAGTTTTTATTAAGTATTATAGAGAAAATCAATCTAACGCACGGTAAAATAATCTAGATAAGTTCTTTCTTGTAGTTTATTGGCTTATAAACGATGCTCTAGACTGTTTAAATTAAACTACTATATACGGATTTTATCGCGTTGTTTATTTGACACTTCATTACATAATTTAGAAACTGTTACACTACTGTTACTAATTTTTAAGCTAATTAAATTATTGAAACTATTAAAACTATTTATATTTATGTTTACACTTTCCCCGACTTTTCGGTTGCTTTTCAGCAGCCATGGTCACAGGGAGACTAAGATGGTAGTTGTCTTAATGTTCCAGTGTAGTTATTTCAAAGTACCTGAACATAATTTAATCATTGGTGTTTCTATTTACGCAGAATGAGCTCAAGGTATCATGAAGTCTAGCTGTGGTTTGCTTCTTCTTGGGTTTGACTATTTGAATGACTGGATCTTAAGCTGGTAGTACACTCTCTGGTGGCTCTAGACGGCACGGATGACGTCGTGGTGTAAGTGGTCGCCTCGCCACTGCCACCGTTACTGGCCACTGGTTATTCCGAATCTGAGTGTTCTTTGCGTCAGGTGTTTCAATACTTGTAAGTCCACCGCGACACAGGAATTAGTCCTAGTGCGAGAGCCGTCCTTTTAACAAAAAGAAATTATACGCCAATGTGCGTAGTACACACAGCAACACATCAACCTAGACTGTTTGGACTTTGAACTATTAGAAGCTGAACGCTGCGAATCGTGCGAGAGAGTGCGTTATATTTTTGTTACGCTCTATCCTTACCATTACATCGACACCACTATGCACTGTCCCTTTCCAACAATTCTCTATTTTATATGTAGCGTAGTTATGCGTATGTAGGATTGTCTAACTTGATGTGTAGCCGTGTATTATGTCACTTTGTTGAGTGACATAAAATTTTAATGAAATTAATCAA
This sequence comes from Catocala sponsa, assembly GCA_963564715.1. Classification (NCBI taxonomy): domain Eukaryota; kingdom Metazoa; phylum Arthropoda; class Insecta; order Lepidoptera; family Erebidae; genus Catocala; species Catocala sponsa. The sequence goes on along the minus strand of OY751345.1, from coordinate 7,323,596 downwards.
GTAGAATGTTTCATTGCCCTTCAATATCAACTGAAATTATAGTCCTCTCATATAGTCAGTATTACTCATAGGTTGTTGATGTCAACTTTAAATCACAGACATCAACAAATGGTTGATATTGCTTCTTTGTTTCCAGAGGAACTGACGCACTTTCTAAATATATCACAACCAAAGATGATATTTGCTTCTGAAGTGGGACTGAAACGAAATATCGCCACAATTAAGTCAGCGCCGTGTATCCAAAAAATTATACAATTGAATGGACAGCCAATCGAGAGCAGCGTGATTGCCTACAAGAATGTTGGTGTTAAGGCAGACCCTTTCCAGTTCGAGCCAGAAGAAGTCCAAGGCTGGACAGATACAGTCTATATTCTATATTCTTCAGGAACGACAGGATTGCCCAAAGGAGTCATGATGACGCACCTCAATGCACTATATTCTGCGTCCAGTTTTGAGTAATTTATTTATTTATCATTAATTACTACTTTTGTATAAGAGGCTTCCTCAAGTACTACTTGAACGGTTCTTGGCTATAACGAAATATATCGATGACTATGTAGTTATGGGCTATTTGTTTAAGACTCGATAAATACTTGTCTTACGGGACATTGTTCATTAACGTAGCAAAAATATGACGTGTTTCGTGTATAGTTTTTGATTGTTTGTGTTATCAGTGCAGTGGGAGTTAATGCGACTGATGTACATGGGGTATATTGGGTTTAAACCCCGGATCGGGTTAACAAAGTTATTGGGTTATTCTGCTAAGAAATCTCAATAGCAGTTCGGAGTAAAGGGTGCGACCCCGTACCTCGGAAAGCACGTACAGTCGTTGATCCTGCGCCTGATCTCTCTCTGGCCGTGTTAGATTGTGGTCCCGTCAGGCTATAAAATTAAGGGGATAGAGAGGGCTTTTGTGTTTGCCCACACACTTGTGCACTATAATATCGGTTGCGCAGATGGCTAGTCTCCGTTAAGATAGGAGGCCGAGGCCGAAATTCGGTTTGGAAGACATTATTATCATATACCTAGTTTGTGATAAGACTACTGCTACAGCTGGAACTAGCTAGAGTAAATCCGAATTTCCATATTTGAAATTGGATTATCAATAGTTTAGACAATATTGCTTGCTACGACGAATATGAGATTTTTATAATATATTATATCATTGTTAAAATATTTCAGATCATATAATGTTTGAAATGATTACAGAATGGAGGTTAATCCGGTAAACACGATGTTATTAACCATAATGCCATGGTATCACGCATACGGACTAATGTCGACCATAAACTACATACTGATAAAGAAAAAGCTGGTGTATTTAGCTGGATTCAATCCTCTTAAGTATTTGAGCAGTATCCAGGATTACAAGGTACTTCATTTCTATTTATCCTAGCCATTAGAAGCTTTACAATTGCAGTTTCGGTTGCCTTGCAAATAGAGTAAAAAAAAAAATATTTTGCAAACAACGCTCAGCGATCTCAACCACTTTACTTTATTAAATTAATCTACTAACCTTTTTCCTTGCGAGTGCTCGAGCAGACCCAATATTTATATTTTTTCATTTTTGTAATAGGCCCCGCACTAAGAATAATACCTATATTGCGGAGGACTTTAGAAGCATTCAAACAACAGACACAAATATCCAGACTCTGAACAACCATTTGTTAATCACACAAATGTTAGTCCCGTGTGGGATTCGAACCCACAACACTCGGCGCAGTGGCAGTGGCGAGGCGACCTCTTCAAGCACTACTTAAATGTGTATTATTAAACTTGCCACTTTCAGGTGACTAGTTTGGCAGCTGTACCCCCTATTGTGGTGTTCCTCGCTAAAGCGCCCATCGTAGCGAAGTATGACTTGTCGTCCATCACATCAATTTGGTGTGGAGCAGCACCACTTAGTTTGGAGACTATTAATCAAGCTAAGAAACGGTAATTGTATAACATTATTATTTTTATTTATTGTAGGTATCATTCATTTCTCGTTGGCCTACCTACCACCCGATCAGCTCCAGGTCCGATAGGCGGCGTCCGTGATCACACGCGCGCCTCTCAGTCGTTTTGTTTTCGTCCTCCCACAAGAGGACAAGTAGGGCAGGGCATAGCACAGATTGTTTTTTTGGGTAGAATTTTTTCGCGTAGGGACCCGTCGTTTTACACGGTCATTCATTTCAAGCCAGAAAAATATTTATTTATAGTTAGATTAATTCTACAATATTCATACTTCAAAAGCGTGCAGTACGTAGCAATTATAATTTAGGCCCTCGAGTTTCCTTGAAAGGGCAATTTAAAGAAATAGGTATACTTACAACTGCGCCGTAGTATATGTATATTTACGTATACTATGTATGTTTATAAAACATTATATTATATATATTATATAATGTTTTATAAACAATATATTAGTGAATATAAATATAAGCTTAAGCTAGTAGGCTTGTATCATCGTTTACATAAAGTACCCACAGAATTTATTTGCGGGACTCGGTTATCTATCTTTACTAATATTATAAAGCTAAAGAGTTTTTTGTTTGTTTGGTTGAACGCGCTAATATCAGACACCACTGGCCCGAATTAAAAAAATCTTTTAGTGTTGGATAATCCATTTATCGAGGAAGGCTATATATAGGCTATACAACATCACGCTACCAATAGGAGCGGAGCATCAGTAAAAAATGTTGCAAAAACGGGGAAAATTCTCTTATGTGACGCAGACGAAGTTGCGCTGGTCAGCTTGTTAATATTATAAATTTACCGTTACTCTCATTTAAAAAGGGTGATCTAAGGCTGCTTATGAGAGCAGCGATAGCTCAGTGGGGAGACCAACAGACTGCAATGCAGAGGGTCTCGGGTTCGAACCCACGTCCCGCACCTCTGATTTTCGGAAGTTATATGACTTTTCGAAATTATGTGCGTATTGATTGACAATTATTGCCTGCTCCGTGCCTCGGAAAGCACGTTAAGCCGTTGATCCCGGCTGCCATGAACATCTATGGCAGTCGTTATTGGGAGAGTGTCGACACAAAAGATCCCACTGGGTCGAAGTGTCGCCGGTCTGCACTGACTGGCCCCCACAAAAGATAAGATAAGATAAGGCTGCTTATACGGAAGGTGCATTGTACTTATTATTCAATCAATGACTACTTACTACTTGCTCGTTTCATACAGAATTCAAACTTTGTATAGGTCAATTTATTTTTGTGAAGTACCTACTTCGTGATAATTTGATGCTGTTAAGGTATCTTTCTCTTCATTTAAACTGATATTATAAGTATTTTTTTTAACTATATTCAGTTACAAAACCTTTTCATTTGTCACAAAGTGTAACTGTATGCTTCATTCCCCTCAATATTATTATTTTATGTTTTATATGCTAGTTTCAACCGTTTATCGTTTTATACGGCTAATAACTCTAATAAGATATGGCATAATGGCTGCAATACCTCATATTTAATTGACTTGCAAAATACGGAAATCATAATTTAATGATGACTTAAAAGAGATGCTTTTAGTTTCGTGCAGGAATCTTCTCAACCTTTTCCTGAACCCAGCAAATAACAAAACGTAAAAGGAAACTCACTAACCTTTGACGTGACTTTGTTACCTAAATGAACAAATGATTTTTGACTTTGACTTTGACAAAAACAATAGACAGAAATATCTTAATTTAAGATAGAATAATTACTCATAATTTACATTTGTATTCCGTCATGTCCATTGTTTTAGAGTATATTATGTTCTCCGGTTGTTTAATATAGTCATTGATGAGACATTACGATAAACGGTTTTGCATAATTATTTTTGATGCGACTGCGATGATGTTTGATGACATATATATATAATTGCAATTGCAACAACAATATTTTGCATAACCAAATCATTCAAATTATCTAAATTTAGCTAGCATGTATGCAAAAAGCTGTACCTACAATACGTTAATGGCGGTAAAGCGACATAGGTTATTGATCATTATTCATTCATTACACTAATTTTTAATAGTACCTATTTTACGAATGAAAATTTATTTATTGTTGTCCAATAGTAATGAATTGTGACTAAAATAACTATCTTGTAACTACTAACTGATAATGTGATAAAAGATGAGAAATAAATATTAGGTTGTAGGTAAATGATGGAGCACTTCAAAATTACGAAAATGTTAATTGGCTAATGTAACTGAGTGTAGGTACTGCATTGGTTAAGGGATCAAGCATGTGATTAAGACATCAAGTTAATACATTTCATTCATTGATAATTTTAACAAATAACAGATTGTATTATTTTCTTTTTAATTTCAGGATGCCAAATTGTAGAGGTATTTTCCAAGCATACGGTATGACAGAGACTTCACTGGCCGCGACAAAAGATATTGATGGCGACAATGTAGTGCTTAAACCGGGTAGTGGTGGATACCCACTGCCCGGCGTCAAAGCTAAGGTACGGGTGATCACTGCTCTTTAGGTTAAACATGAATAAACACAGCGTATGGTATAATGAATGATAATACAAATGGATGAATACTTACTAGGTAGAAGGTCTATACCTACATGTCACATTTGTTTAGTTAGAGATTACAAGATAAGTACCTACATCTGGTTTCAGCTTTTTTTGTTACTGGATTTCTCAGTAGCAGCTCGGCGTTAGGAAGTTGGTGGTGATACACATTCCCGTGCCCCGGGAAACACGTTAAGCTATTGGTCCTAACTCTGATCGTGTCGGCTTGTCGTCTTATCTGACTTTAAGAGTTTGGTAACACAGAGCGCACATCTGTTTGCGCACACACTAGTGCACTGAAATGTCTGCTGCGCAGTCTCCGCTAACGCTAGGAGGGCAGTCTCCGGTAACCTTAGCCGCCATAACCAAAATTCGGTCTGGAGGACCTTGTACATTTTGATTACTTCTCTATCTATTGATAGGGTGTATATGTACCTTAAAACTAAGGGCTTCATTGTGCTGAAACTGAAACGCCAATTACAGGTCGTCGATATAGAAACCCGTAGAAGGTTGGGTCCAAATGAAAATGGTGAGGTCTGCCTGAAGGGACCTATCATAATGAAGGGATACTCAGGCAACGACGCGGCGTCGCGTGCGATGTTTGATGAGGAAGGCTACTTGAAAACTGGAGATATCGGGTACTATGATAAAGATGGATGCTTCTTTATAGTGGACAGACTCAAAGAACTTATTAAATACAAGGGCTCGCAGGTAAATATTTTGTGATATTCATCAATTACGTAAGTACTTATCTTGTAGAAATAATGAGAAAATATGATGATGAGATGGTTTGCTGAGTCGAAATCTATTACCTAATTCTAATTTAAAATGTAAAGCTTCAACAAAAATCTAAAAACAATCGTCCCAGAAGAAAAATAGACGTTAGTAGATCCTTTTTTAAACAGTTTTCTAAAGCGCTCCAAAGTTTGTAACATAACTTTTAATAAAAAGTAACAGTTAAAATTAATATTGTATACAAGTATAAATTGTAATGTAGTCTTAATTGCATCCCAAATTAATACAATTTACATTAACCAAATTACCTTATCGCAAAAAGCAATCTCTTACATACAACCTTTGGACAGACAAGGACATTACGAAATTAGTAGTAAAATTGCTTCCATCATTTATTATCTTCATCCATTTTTTTCCTTGAATTGTTATTACATATTGCAGTTTGTTTAAATATAAGTGATCTTTGGGAATTGTAAAGTGATGTATAACATAACAAATGATGTTATCGTAGGATTGCAAACAAGACAACAACTTTATTCAATAGAATGTGTAGCACATACATACATACATTATTATAAGGCGATATATACTGCTGCGAATGTCGCCTATATAACTCTAATACCCTCAAAAAATTTGTCATTAAGTCTATCCTTAGTACATTTTAATGTTAATGTTAATAAATTATTAATGTTAATATATGTTTACATATGAAGCGTGTAACAGAAAGGTGTGGTCATCATAATACAGGCCTTGTGCAATAATTGAAAACAGCGTTAAATAAATTATTATAGTTTCATTTCACTAAGATACTTATTAGTGTTGTTTAAGTATCGACTAGCAGTCGATACCCTAATAGCTGACTAACTCGAAAATGACCATGAGAAATTTTGGTAGATATTTAATGCGCTTATTTTGATGTTTAAATAATAAATAATTAATAATTACACAATGTATGAAATTGGAATAAAAATACAAATAATTTGTTTTGATCCGAGGATAGGCCGCATTGGTTATTTTTCAGATATAATTATGATAGCTACGGCTCTATAATATGACCACACTTTTCCGTTACACGATGTATGTATATCTCTAATTTGTAAAAATATATTCTTTCGCACTTGTTATGTATCCTTATACTGTATACTGATATACATTGCATTGCCGATTTAGCTGGCAGTGTAAAACAGAAATTCAGACAACCCCGTTAGAATAGAAAACTCAATAGAAACATAACTAATATTATAAATGCGAATGTGAGTTTATTTGTTTGTTCGTCTAACTAACTATGTTTGTTTGTCACGCCTTAACTACTCAATCAATTATCATGAAAATTATCAGGAGTTCAAAAAAGTTGTGACGCGATATTTTGTACTTTGCTTGTTTGTAATATAAATAAATAGCTAACTTAAAGAATCGAGGGCCAGAAACAACTGAACATTCTCTCTAATAAACTGCGTCCTGTATGGAATTTTAAGTAGGAGAGTGAAGGCATGTGTTTAGATGCCTCACCCAGTTCACCCACCACACATATAGTATAGATCGCATTGAATGGATTTTACCTTATACTAGAATTTGCCCGCGGCTTCGCTCGTATAATCTATATGTCGATAAATTTCTATCACTCGGGAAGTTCAGTGGCAGTTCTGTTTTTCTACATAAAATATACCCTATGTCCTTTTCTGTACTCCTGACAACGCTTATGCGAAATTTCGTGATGATCGGTCGAATAGTTAAGGCGTAAAAGCGTTACAAACAAACTCACATTTGCATTTATTATATTAGTAAGTATAGTTGGTTATGTCACTTATGTCACAGATAAAATCATTCCCTAGTTATAAATACGCGTTTAAATGACTGTACCAAAAACGAACGCACGATGTACAATTTGTTTAATCATTCAAAAGGCATAATTTAAATAATTGGTATCGATAGAAATCTATTCAGCCAACAAATCATTAATACTATTGGCTATATGGATCCTTTTGGCTTCTGAAACTAGTTCTCAAAAGATTTATGTGGGTAGAATCATACTATGAATATTACTGACGATAATGTCATTCAAATGGAAATTACAATCCAGCACGTGCAGGGTATTCGCTTCAGGTATCCGGATAATGTGGGTTTGTGAATAAACTTGCCGCACTTTACAAAATCCTCTAATGTGCCCCAATCGAACTATGCCTGTGTGAACTGTGCACACTTTAAACGGTTACATAACACTGTAAAAAGTTCTATATCAATGTACTTATCTAATCTTCGGCCACAGCAAATCACCTATTTTTAAAAAGTTATTATTATGCTGGCTGTACAAACTACTACCGTGATCTTAGCTCCAAATAAACACACATAGATATTTTTATAAATGTCAAAATCAATATTGAAACAGATATAACCTAAGATATTGTAGTTCTATTATTCAATATCTTTGGATATAACTAAAACTAAGACCAGGTAGGTAGTTTATTATCTCATAGATATCTCATATTATGTGTATGTTTATAGTGAAAAATATAAGACATCAAGACACAGTGTATTATTAAAATAGTATTATTTATCAGTTTTTAAAATGTTAAACTGTGTCAAGCGATGGTAATATTTATAAAACTAATGAAGAAAAGAGAAGGGTGCGCGCCGCACATTCAACGTGCCTAAATCCTACCAGAACGTTAACATCAGCCCAATCGAGTCAATCGACCGAATTTAATTGCAATTTACGCAAGAGTAGTTACGATACAGTCTTACATCAGTTTACTAGATTTTTCCTGCGGTTTCGCTCGCGTAAATTTAGATTATGTTAGGTGAGGTTATGTTACTAACAGTACTTTTTTCTGGATGAAAAATACCATAATAATATGTCGTTTTCTGTACTTCTGATAACGTGTACTTATGCAAAATTTCATGATGATTGGTCGAGTCCTTAAGGCGTGAAAGCGTAACAAACAAATAAACTCACATTCGCATTTATAATATTAGTTAGGATTAAGAAACCTTATATTAGTAATTGTAAACGATATACACGGCTCAAGCCAATCAAAACTTTTATAAAGGAAGCTCCATAACGAAATTTAGGATTCAATTTCCTTTACTAGTCAATACCATTTGGCTAAATTGATTTGATTATTAGAAATTGAATGGAGCTCTCAGTACCTGTATAAATTTGTTTAAAATCTAATATATTTATTTTGGCTATTTTTCAAGTTACCTGAATAACTTAATTTATTTAACGGATAAAAAATGCTCATACTTTCTGCTTCGCCAAGACCTTCCCATGCTATTCAGGGCAAATTATTATTGATCACCTTAAATGGAAAATTTTTTTCTTCAACGACATACTGTATTGGCAATAGGCAGTAAGTAACGTCAAGTACAGAAGCAGGACAGCCCTCGTTCTGAATATTCCAGAAAGAAAGGTGGCAGAGCCTGAACCTCTTAGTGTACCTATACTAACTGTCTTATCCAGCAGGCTCTTAGTGTTACCTACATCGAATCAATTGAATTCTAAATGTAGGTATGTACATATTCAAGATTTTCTTATCGAAGACAAGATATCTAAACTCTTCAAGATAAATAAGCAGTTTTTACTACTATTACGAATACATAGTTTTTGTATGCTTGCCTAAGCTGATAAAACTTCCATCTAATCTTGACTCAATACCTTACCAACCCCTCACTGTGGCCAAGACACCTTTAGCCATCTTTTTTCAGTCGTGTCTGGCTGATAGGGCTGTAGGTACCTTAACGTTCGGTAGGTTCTTGTCTTATAATTGTGCGCATACAGTATACAGTCCGTTACTACTCAGGTGACGACTGTACAAATCTTGAGGCATTGCTTACCCTGGTACATATACATACCAGGATGAGCTATGCAAGCACTATGTTTTCCAATGTTCTGTGACGTCAGGTGGCGCCAGCGGCGGTGGAGAGCGTGGTGCTGCAGCACAGCGGCGTGGCGGAGTGCGGCGTGGTGGGCGCGCCGGACGAGGCCGCGGGCGAGCTGCCAGTTGCCTTCGTCGTCAAGAAGCCCGGCGTCACGCTCACCGAGAAGGACATACTTGACTTCACTGCTTCACGGGTACGCGCCTAGTATACTACAGAAATACCACCAAACAATGTTTTATTGTCCCTTTTGATTGATAATGAAAAATTCTAATTACTACTAACATCTTCTGCGGAGTAACTGTCCTTAGCTGCATCTGAGTTGTATCAGGTAGTCATAAAACAAGTACATACTTATCGGCCTCGTGTATAATCTGACCACAGCTCGGCATGGGCTTCAGTTTAAGAAGGGATTAATAATTTAAGTATACAATGTATGATACCTCTACGTGCTCAAAGTATGAGGCAGCTGTGTACAACACATAGGTACATTTCGCCATAGAGCCAATACCTATAGGTGAAAACAGATGTTACAAAATGGGCTTTGCTGATAATAATCGATTGTATTGTTTCTCAGCTATCGCCCTCGTCTCGTCTGCACGGAGGAGTGATATTCGTCGACGATATACCTAAGAATCCGTCTGGTAAGATCCTACGAAGAATGCTCAAACAAAAACTGCTACAGAGAAACAAGAGTAAATTGTAAACTATTAGTATGTCTTTATATATTTTTATGGATATGGTCAATGAATAATATACGGTGAACTTGTTTTATACGGACTTTGTTTTACTATCCCTGCGATGCTTTCGACTACACACGGGAATGCGAACAATCTACATACATTAACCCACGAGTATATCTATCTGACAGATGCACTATGTACCTATGATGATAGAATTAATTTTAGCCTCAACGTCAGAGTATATACAAGCTCTTTTCTATATTAGTACCTTCATTAATAATGTCCTCCGGGCCATTTCGATGACGACGGCCAATCTTAACAGATACTGGCCATCTGCGCAGGAGATATTATAGTTCACAAGTGTGGGCGCAAACAACTCTCTGTTCCCTAACTCTCATGATCCGATAGGACGGCAATCCGACACGATCAGAGAGAGGTCAGGTGCAGGACCATTAAGTGCTTTCCGAGGCACGTGGTTGTCTAACACCGCCTACTTCCAAACTCCGAGCTGTTATTGAAAAACCGAATAACTTTTTGTTGGCCCGCCCCGGGATTCGAAGACCTTATGCACGGCAGTCGCATTCACTACCGCTGCGTCACTTATTAAGAGAACAAAGTAAGTTTTACCTACGGGCGTGCCAAACAGAGTGATATGTGTGATAACTGTAGGTGTGTAAACACGGTAAACATAGTGATCGATCAATACTAGACTCAATTGTAGCGTGCGGCTTCAATGACAAATACAATAGTACAAAAGTTGTAAAACATTTACTTGTCTTCACTACATTTTTCTGAGCATTTGTTAGTGAATAAAGATGCACTTACGGCAATCTGTATATATCAATTGTACTATGTATTTCTAATTATTGTGGTCCATTATATATTTTTGCGTACTAGCGAGCTCACGCAGTTAACAAAAGTAGGAAACGCGTAATGACTATGCTTTTTTCTTATGGAAATAGAAGAATTGAGTCAATTTATGTAATTGTGGTAAAGTGATGTTTTTAAACATTCGTGAACTTTAAAAAAATATTACGTCTATCATTACATTACTATGAATATATTGTAAACCAATATCGTAAGAAATATCTTGTAAGGTTAATCTCATGTGTCTTCGTACATTATCTTGCCCTCCCACCGCACGTCCGTCACGTGGTATAGTACTTGTAGTCTAACTTATAGCTTATTGCTAAGAGATACTTTGAATATAAAACCCTCTACAGCTTGACCGTAAAGCCAGTTAAAGGCAGTAACAACAGTTCAATTCAGTAGGTACTGTAATTTAATACTACATTAAGTATAATGTTACAGGTATTATGATCAGATCTATCATTTATTAGGCTCTTAAAGAGTACAGATAGAAGACATGATACTTTGAGTTTTTTTGGCCTATATATAATAAATAATAATAATATTCTATCACATACACACAACACTATCTAGCCCAAACTAAGCATAGCTTGTACTATGGGTACTAGACAATGGATAAACATACATATATACTTTTTTTTTTGTAAATACATACATATTATACATAGAAACACCCAGACCAAGACAAACATCCATGTTCATGCACACAAATGTTTGACTTGTGCGGGAATCGAACCCGCGACCTCAGGCGTGGCAGTCGGTTACACTAACCACTACGCCATATATCCATATATCTGGAATATAAGGAATCGTTTAACTTTCTAAGATATGCAGGGATTGGTTACCTCAGTTTGGCTAATTGCCGAGATAATAGTTGAAACAATAGTTGTGAAAAACTATTGAACCGATAATATTTTAAGGATACCAAGTCAGTGTGTAATCCATTGATGGATGTTTGTAAAGTGTCCCCTGTGACTCACAGATTAACAGTAGTGTAATCTTTTTAAAAACATAGTGTTCTTTCTTTTAGCTTAACAAAATCGAGTTACCACTAAGAATTATACAGAATTCATGTTATCGTGCCCGAGCATAATATATCCCTAATACTTTTCCTGTGAAATATATAAACACACGAAGCATCACAGCTGTCTTTCAAACTTGGCAGGAGTTTTTGTACAGCCTGCTTTGTTATTATACTACGTAACAGAGAAAATCAATATCCATATTCAGAACATAAGAAGCTACAGGTTGCACGGTAATAAAACATAAATTTTCTGACACAGATACTATTGTAACTTGGCAAAGCCTAAAAATAAAATCAATCTAATGCGGCGTACCTATATTTTACTCTTAGGCTGTTTTGAAAGTGGTCTATGAGACAAAAAGTCTGGGAACCTCTGATCTAGAAGTTCCTCTGATTCTACATATCCTAAGTAGATAGTCCGTTTCACCCGTTATATTTCAACATAATTTTAATAAAAGGCTCGCGATTCGACCCGCGGCAAGCTCTACTCAATTATCTGCATACAGTATAGTGTCCCACGAGAGTGACTGTTGTCCATTACAAGAATGATTGATTGCCGTACTTGGAACAAACAGGCGAGTACACCATATTATACAAGTCTGTACATATTGCGGGCAACGATCCAATTATGTCTAATGGATGAACTCGCAACGCTCCCGTCGGCCACCGCTCGCAAATTTGGTCAATTTATGTAGATAGCTTACCAGTTTATTATTCAATAAATGTATTATTAATGAGTTAGTTTGTTCTTGTTCTACAATTTATTGTTATTTGATCTAAGGACTCATCACGTGGAGATACAAGTGTGGCGCCACGTGCGACGATACGCTGTGAACTGAAAGTACGTTACGTAGAAACAAACAAAATTGAGATTGGGGTCCTATATTTAATTATTACCTACACTATTTTTTATTTATTACCTACACTAGCGGTTAAACTATGTACCACCTTTGCCTTGTGATATAAACAAAAATGTATCACCAGGTTAAATAAAAGCGCGCAAACCGCAGGGCAGCTTGTGGCGAGCTGAATGTGAGTGTCGACACTGCGGTCCTGAATGTCTTGGGGAGTCGTTTAGGGCGTCGTCTCCGGCTTGCTGTTACTGATTGGCTGGGGTGGTGCTCCAAGACCGCCCGGAGAACTCTCAACTCTGGCTCTGACGGCCGATCAGCGGAGGGCCGCTAGAGCTATATGCTTGAGGGTGGAAGTGTCACTTTCAAGGGCATAACTACGGAGAAACTCGCTCCGAGTCTCTGTTGTCACGAGACCCGTAATGGTGAAACCGACGCCGCACCGCTCAACACCCCTAGCTACTCGCACCGGTATTGCCCTCTGCTGCTGGCTTGTATGCCTATGGTGGCTATTCAGGGGCCCATCTAGCGAGTTGGCGAGTCGCAGTCTGCCCATTGCATTGATGCTATTAGAGGATTCAGGGCAGACACCGTTTTTCATGCATAGTTACCAATATACCGGTCCACCAAACACCCATACCCATAGCCCATAAATTAGAATCCGTACGTAGCAATAGTCCTACGCCTGCTGCGGCTAGTGCCGCTGTAGGTGTTCCAACCCACCTTTGATTGAAACTCTCGAAGAGTCTCTTCACGTTGCACCCATGTCTCCGTGTAAGCCTCCCAAAGGGCCAGGTATTTTCTAATATAATATGTTAGAGAATACCTGTGATAAGAGAAACATAATAATAATATTCTATAACATACACACAGCACCATCTAGTCCAAACTAAGCAGAGCTTGTGCTATGGGTACTAGACAATGGATAAACATATACATTTTTTTTGTAAATACATACATATTAAACATAGAAACACTCAGACCAAGACAAACATCTATGTTCATGCACACAAATGTTTGACTTGTGCGGGAATTGAAACTGCGACCTCAGGCGTGGCAGTCAGTTACATTAACCACTACGCCATCAGGGCTGACAAATATAATTATAATATAATTTAATAATAATTAATTTATATAATATAATATAAATATAATTTTTCATTATTATAAACTATGATTAAGTAGTGACCTTAATTACTCGCCACGTTCTCCCTTTTTAGCGAACTACTCTGGAATTAGCACTTATTTTACTAATTTAAATAATTATTTTCTATCCTTAGCATTTTAACCTCGAATTTAACTACGTTTGGAATTAAATATTAGGAATTCTATAATTATAATGATTCGATGTAAGGAAATTGTTAAATGTTATGGAAGACCAAGTATTTTATGAACATGTGACATGAACTAGATTTTAACCCAGAAAATGAGTGGTCCCTATTGGACACATGCTTTGCAATATGAGCAAAGCTATGGGCAAAAGCTACAGAGTAAAATTGCTGCCTAAAAATAATAAGGACTTCTTGAAGGGAATTATATTATTTAGGTTTCTACAATAGTCACGTGCAGCGCCTCGTGTGCCGCGCTATAAACAAGGACTACAAAAGAAAACATAAATCCTAATTTATATCTTTTTCGAAGATCCGATGTTCGGCAAGGCGCCGCGTTTTCTCGCTTGCATTATGGCCTCTCGAATGCTAATTTATATCAAGTATTATAAAATTCAGATCTGCCAGTTATGTTCAACGGTAGCTGGCTACATGTTTTCTTCTTACATTTTTACAAGATAAATATTTCGAGATATTTTATCTAACTGCCACTGCACCGAGCGTTGTGGGTTCGAATCCCACACGGGACAAAAGTTGATATGATCCACATATGATTGTGCCGAGTCTGGATGTTCTTTGTGTCAGTTGTTTGAATGTTTGTAAAGTCCCCCGCGATACAGATAATATATCAAATGCGGAAGGCTTAAATAAAAAAAAATCTGTCATATAAATTTGCTCTATTCAAACATTTTGTGTGCCACCGATACTTTTTAGTTTAAGCACACATACGATTATAAACATAACATGATATAAGTGTATTTGACCCACATTTTGCCAGCTATATTTTAGGTCCCACATGATCGGTAGCGAGTGTATTATCGTCTACAAGGCATGTATGGCCCAAAGGTGTGTGTTAAGTTATAACGGGTGAGTTGACGTAAATCATGGATTAATAAGAATAAAAGTTTATTACGATAAATGTACAAGTTAGTTATTATGGATGCTAATCCGTGGCGAATGTTATGATTATGACAGTTTTTAGTCAACTGAATGTATTTTAAAGTAAACGCGGGATGTAGGTTACAGCGTAAGCACAATACCTACGCGATGTCTGTACGTTAACCGTACATACTCCCGAGGGAAAAAGTGGGATGAGCATCCAGTACAAAGCAAAGAAAAAATGTCAAATAAAATATTATCGAATTAGTCAAGTAAATATATATATCATTGCGATAGTTCGTCAAAATTATTGGTTCGCAATTCTTGTTTCGCTGGGGGGTGCCTGTGGCACCGAATGACGTATCTCATGCATCTCGATGTCCTCTCCAGGATTGTCCTGCCCCTTAGGTTCAGGTTGTTTTTCCTTGTTCTCTTTCGTTTCTTTTGTAGCGGTTGAGTTACTAGGCAGCGGTAATGGTAAAAGTTTGGAGATAGGCCGTTTGAGTTTGCCTCTTTTGGTTTTAAGCGTTACTACTCGTACTCTGCCATCTGTACCCGGATGTAATTCTATCACTCTTCCAAGAGCCCAGCGGCCCGGAGGTAAGTGTTCATCCTTTACTAGTACTAGGCTTCCTTCTTCCAGGTTTTCTTTTGACTACTGCTATTAACTTCGTACTTGTAGCTGTTGTAAATATTCTTGTGACCAGCGATTCCAGAAATGTATGTTCATTTGCTCTATAAGTCTTCATCTGTTTCTTAGATCATGCTCGTTAAAGTTTTCTTCTTCGTGAGGTAACGACAACAAAGGTCCGCCGACGAGAAAATGACCGGGAGTCAGATATTCCAGATCTTCTACGTCTTCTGTGAGAGGGCACAATGGGCGGGAGTTGAAGCAAGCTTCTATTTGTGTCAATAGTGTAGTAAATTGCTCGAATGTAAGCTTCTGCTCGCCCAATACTCGATGTAAGTGGTACTTCATCGACTTCACTGCAGCCTCCCATAACCCTCCAGCTGTTGGCGACAATGGCGCGTTGAAATGCCATTGGATTTCTAACTTACTCATTTCATCAAAGAACTCTGAGGTTTTAAAGGTGTTATGTCGTTCTAGATCTTCATACAGCCGTTTTGCAGCGCCCACGAAGTTAGTGCCGTTATCAGAGAATACATGCTTCGGTGTACCCCTGCGTGCACACATCCTCTTGAAAGCGGCGATAAAAGTTTGTGTTGTGAGGTCAGAGACCAATTCGAGGTGCATGGCCTTTGTTTCCATGCAAATGAACACAGCGATATAAGCTTTGCAAGTTTTTACACCTCTCCCTTTGTTGATCTTTACGTCTACATGGCCGGTGAAATCGACACCGGTATTAGCAAATGCTCTCGCTGGCGTCACGCGTTCCTTCGGCAAATCTGCCATCAATTGTACGTTCTTGTTGCTCTTAAACCGATGACATCTAACGCATTGCCAAAGTTCCTTTTTCACCGTTCTGTTTCTGCCAATGACCCAGTACTTAAGACGTATATATGCTAAGGTGAGGCGTGCTCCTCCGTGAAGGGTGTTCCGGTGGGCGTTTTGGATAATAAGTTCCGTTAGTCTTCCCTGCGCAGGCAGAATAATCGGTCGTTTAGAGTCAGGCGGTAAAGTCGAATTAGTTAGCCGTCCCTTCACACGTAGTAACCCCTTCTCGTCGAGAAATGGGCTTAACTTCAGCAGGCAGCTTCTAGCTGGTATGGTTTTGTTTCTGGTTAAACATTCAATTTCATCTCCAAAATACTCTATTTGAACCGCCTTGATCACTATCTCCTTCGCTTTTGTAATTCTTCTAGTGTCAAACACAAAACTTCCTGTTTGTTACAGTCGGCTAAGTTATTTTTAGATTGCATTGTATTGCTTTGTTTGTTTATAAGTCGTACAATCCAGCCAAGCACTTTGATTATACGATTATAGCAACTATATTTATTAAGTAATGTTTTATAATTTCGCAGCGTTTGTAAGTTGCTACGAAGCATTTTTCTTGTTTATATTCGTTATTTGTTAAGTATGTCATTTTATTGTTATAATCGATTTGAGTTATATTATTCTTTAACCACACAGGTCCCTCCCACCAAAGTTTGAAAGATATAAGTTGCGAAGATGAGAGACCTCGAGTTGCGCAGTCGGCAGGGTTGTCTTCTGCCTTGACGTACCGCCAAAGCTCCGCGTGAATAATACTATTTATTTGTGCCACTCTATTAGCCACATATCTTGCCCACCTGTTTACATCACCTTGCAACCAAGCTAGCACCACCATCGAGTCGCTCCAGCAATGTATTTTAAGATGTTTTTTAGAAAGTGTTTGCTTTATTTTGTCCATAAGCTTGGCAAGTAACAAAGCTCCACAAAGTTCCATTCTAGGCAATGTTATCTTCTTGCTCAGCGGTGCAACCTTTGTTTTTGCAGCTATGATCGTAGTTATATAGGTGCCATTGGAGTGTAAAACGCGACTGTAGACGACGCACGCGTAAGCCTTCTCGCTAGCGTCGCAGAACCCATGTAACTCCAGGTTGTCTTCACTGGTTTGTAGCCATCGTGGTACAGATACGTTTTTTATCAGTGGAAGATCTTCTCGAAGATATGTGAAGTCCGTCAACCCGCACTAGTCCAGCGTGGAGGACTATTACTTAGCCTTACAGAGAAGAACTAGTGCACCACGCTGTTCGATATGCGGGTCGATACCCTAACACATCTTCAAAATCTTATGGAAGGCTCCTAGGCATTCAGATTGCCTATCCAGTCCACCGCTAAAACGAGCGAATTAGTACTTTAACTTTTGTAACTTCTAAATTATCTATACTAATATTATAAAGCTGAAGAGTTTGTTTGTTTGTTTGTTTGTTTGTTTACTTGAACGCGCTAATCTCAGGAATTACTGGCCCGATTTGAAACTTCTTTCAGTGTTAGATAGCCCATTTATCGAGGAAGGCTATAGGCTATATATCATCACGCTAAGATCAATAGGAGCGGAGCACCAATGAAGAATGTTTCAAAATCGGAGAGTATTTTTTCCTTTTGTGAGCTTTCGCTGCGTGCGCTGCGTAAACAGTTAAAGTTTCGCAAAAATAATGTATGACAGAATTGTTCCCCTTTAAAAGTTCTAAAAAAAAGTCCGCGACAGCATATGTCTATCTTTTATGGTTGGCTCACTATAACCATTTTTATGCTAACGAAATTTGTTCTAAAATAATGCATTATTTGCGAAGGTATTTTTATAAACATGATATTAATCCTTATCCAAATAAATACGTTATTCATCACAAGTATTTAATTTAAAACAAAATTGCCCTTTACATCATTCGATTTCAATGAATATCTTAGGAGATATAGCAGTTTTAAAATAACATTGCAGCAAAATAATTACCCATTACAGACAGTACAAACGATGTTTCTCCTGGTTTATTCTGCGTGATTACTATTGGTTCGATTTGAAAAATTCTTTTAGTGTTGGATAGCCTATTTATCGAGGAAGGCTATAGGCTATATAACATCACGTTACAACCCACGGGGGCGGCGCAGTAACGATAAACGCGGGTGAAACCGCGGGAACATCTAGTAAATTATAAATCATTGCGTAACCACAACTTGACATTTATACTAATATTATAAAGCTGAAGAGTTTGTTTGTTTGTTTGTTTACTTGAACGCGCTAATCTCTGGAACTACTGGTCCGATTTGAAAAATTCTTTCAGTGTTAGATAGCCCATTTATCGAGGAAGGCTATAGGCTATATATCATCACGCTAAGATCAATAGGAGCGGAGCACCAATGAAGAATGTTTCAAAATCGGAGAGTATTTTTTTCTTTTGAGAGCTTCCGCTGCGTGCGCTGCGTAAACAGTTAAAGTTTCGCAAAAATCATGTATAACAGAATTGTTGCCCTTTAAAAGTTCTAAAAAAAAGTCCGCGACAGCATATGTCTATCTTTTAAGGTTGGCTCACTATAACCAGTTTTATGCTAACGAAATTTGTTCTAAAATAATGCATTATTTGCGAAGGTATTTTTATAAACATGATATTAATCCTTATCCAAATAAATACTTTATTCAGCACAAGTATTTAATTTAAAACAAAATTGCCCTTTACATCATTCGATTTCAATGAATATCTTAGGAGATATAGCAGTTTTAAAATAACATCGCAGCAAAATAATTACCCATTACAGACATAGTACAAACGATGTTTCTCCTGGTTTATTCTGCGTGATTACTACTGGTTCGATTTAAAAATCTTTTAGTGTTGGATAGCCTATTTATCGAGGAAGGCTATAGGCTATATAATATCACGCTACGACCCACGGGGGCGGCGCAGTAACGATAAACGCGGGTGAAACCGCGGGAACATCTAGTATTATTATACTCGTAAATAGAAGTAGGTTCCTTGAGGATATGTAAAAATGCTTCGTGATAAGGTCTAATTATACATAACGATAGTAGAATTTCAAATAAGAACATAATAATTCTAAAATTATTGTAGATATAATCATTAAAGAAAATGAACTCAATAATTGATAATTTAAACTAAAAAAATATTTGAACTTTCTCGATTTGTATACATAGGTAATACAATATTAAACAATGGGTTTAATTGGGTTGTTGTGCATTTAATAAAGGTATTTGCTTATTTACTTCCAAACTTTCCGTTAGAGTCACGAAAGAGTCAACCCGTGATGTTATATATAAAAAGAAACATAATCTTCTACCATCATACCTTCACGTGTGTTGTTGACGCGCCCTTTGTGGCAAAACAAGTGGCGTACCTTTGATAACTTTAATTTAGTCAGAATTGCAGCAAGTTTCGGCGTATAAAATAAAATAAAATAATAATAATGCTTATTCGCAGTATGATAACCCGATTTATATAAATGGGCCTATTATATCGCGAACAAGCATTATTATTAAACAATAACTAGTACCTACCTATATAGGTACTAGTTATTGTTTACAGTATTTTTCCTTTTGCTACTAGATAAACATATTATAGTCTACGAGAACGAAGTCGCAGACGCAGTTTGATATTCTACTGTGTTTACTCTATAAAACTGTGAACCGCTGTAGAGTCTGTGGACTTGTCAAACAGGGTCAGTGGCCGTCCTTGTCTATCACTGCGAAAGAGACAAAGATGTGTATGAAGGCATTCCTGACTGCTTCTAGGCCCCATCCACATTTTTAATGACGACGAATTCTTACTTATATCATATAGCCTACATATTATATTACTCAGCGAAATATGTTGCACATAAATAAGGAGATAAAATATCGCTGATAACATTGTATAATTGCAAAATAAACTGTAGGTACTCATTAAAAAGATATTACGGTATAATGTTCAAAGTCTCAATATAATCGTCAGTAGTGTACCGACCGCTTTGTTATTAACTTGACATAATGTTATGCTAATATGCTTATTAATTGACTATATAGTATCACTTCACGTTGCAGATATTATCACCCAGTTCATCCAGTTACTTGTCATGTACAGTTCCGAGGTAGTGGTGGTGTCTGTTTAAATAATTATATACGTGGAATTACTTGTCGTTCAGTTAGAATGATTATAAATAATGTGGTGATGAGTGGCCCAGCGCTGCCCGTGCCGGGACACTTGTCTTTTGGACAATATGTGCTAGACAAACTGCGAGAAATAAGTAAAGTGGAAGATACCATTGCTTTGGTGAGATAATCAAGTTTTATTGTTATGTTTACGTACTGTGATAACTGATAACATGCTATAGATACTTATGGATATTTTTAGTTCATTGTTTTCTGCGTACAGTCGTATGCATGCCTAGATAAATTTAACAGGGTTTATTTGTACTTATTAGTTTGATTTATGGACAAATAAATATAGTATACGTACTTATGTATTTTATAAGGAAAATAATAACTGGTTGTTGTAATAAGTGACCATACTTGCTATAACGATAATTTTATTGTTATGTATTACCATAGAAATAACATAGCATAATATTAGAATATTCTGTTGTTCAATGGATTTTATTATTAACAATGCATGCATACATATAACAGGTTTATCGCCAAAAACAATATTTTACCGATAACCTTGGCATAATGACCACTTTGGACAAGAATTTTAAGTTCAACACATATGGAACTTAAAAATCCTATCCACTTTATTTGCTAATGGCTGCGTCACAGTTTAATACTATTGCAGCCATTAACGTAGTTACCTATATTTTTGTACCAATATATTGGAAAATAAAAGTTATTATTATTATTTATTTAAAATCTAATATGATAGATGTGAAACTTTGTGACGAGGTTTGGACTTTGTTACACTGACACCTTATACCGGTAATATGTTGCCGTGGGATAACATTTTAATAACGTCATTAACGCTAGTGGAACCGTTGACTATGACTATAAATATAGGTTTACAAATGAACTATTTATTTATTTAAATAATATTGGTAAGTATTACAGATACTTATTTCATATACCGAGGCCATAGTAGAAACAATAAACCAAGAAATAATTGGAAGTAAACAAGTTTTTATGGATTCTACAACAGTTTGAATTTCATTTTTCCTCCTTAAGAATCCATATAAAGTACTTTTATTTCTGTGTAAGTATTCGCATGAACATAAAAAATTATTCAGAATACCGTTAACATAAAAATACGGGCATTGATTTTTATTTACACCCCATTGCTGTTCTATAAAAACCTTCCAAATGCGTATTGGAATAGGTCACTTAGACGCAGACTGTCCACTTGCAAAATATTCTTTTCTCAGAATGACTCTTTCGTAAAATGTCCCTTTCGTAAAAAACTGTAAAATGCACATGAGATTTGCATACAGAGGGTTCCATAGTAATATATTATGCAGATAGGTATCACGAAATAGGTACCTATATGTATCACCATTTTTTTTACTGATACAAAGAAGACTAGGGACATTTTGCGACTTGTAGACATTTTGAGAATTGGACATACTGCGACTGAGCCATATAGGTCTACAACTGGTTACAAATGAGCCACAACTTCTAGCAGAGAGAGTTCTCGCGTTATAGATTTCTGCCTAGTTCTTTCCTACACCACGAGACACTAAAAGACTGTGCCGTGGTGTCCTACAGTTGTTTGAAACATCCTTTCCGATAGAGGCGAAACGATAATATCCACAGATAATACCTTTATACTTTAATCGTCAATATCTTTATACTGCCTCAGTGACGCAGCGGTGGTAAATGCGACTGTTTTAAAAGTAAAGTCTCGGGTTCGATTTCCAGCTCAGTCAAAAAGAGTTTTATTGCCATGACATTTTTATATCCTCAGCAGCAGTATAGTCGAAAGCTTTACTCGGTAGATTGCTATAGGCTCGTTTTGTATGTAATCTATGTAATGGCTGACGTGAGGTGTTATCTGTGATGTCAGGTTTCGCTACCAATGACCTAAATATACAAGGTGCGTGTAAAGGTTCACCTTTGTCTAACCATTTAGAATATAGGTGAGGCAATGGTTGAAAAGCCCATAGCCCCAACACTGTCATTTTAGCAAGCAAATGAGTTGTATGTAACTGCCCGCCGCACCCTAAATTATTACTATGGTACCCAAGTTATATACATATATGCCTTACAACTTTAAGCCAATCAAAATTAGAGCAAAAAGCATATTTAACCTAAATGATATTGATGTCTATTGAAATAGTATGCCAATAAACAATGTCAAAGTACTAGGTACCTACTATAAAAACAAATGCCTAACTCGTTATGCCAAATTAAAATAGGACAAAAAAATTTGTCGACACAAAGGGTTCTCCAATTAAAATCCACCTGAACTTAAAATCCGAATGGATTTAACAAATGAAATAAAATACAATCGGACACATTCCTAAAATAATAAATAAATAAAAAGGTTCATTTCAGAAATATTAAACAACTTCTACAGTTTATCTCACGTTGGGATCTCGTTTTAAAAAATAAAAATACCTGTGCTACGTAAAAATTATTGTTCTTGGTTTAGATTCTCAGTCATCTGATAGTAAGTAGTTAATCTGAATTATTTTGAGAGAAATAGTTCCAGTTTACAAACATAGCCTTACAGTTTTATAATCATATAGATGGGTATATATCTATAGTTTTCATTATATGTATAAACATGGAGTATTTACTTTACACCTAAGTACTTATTTACTTTTGCAAAAACAAAGAAGAGATTAGAAAGTCAGGTAGTCAAGTCATGTGGTCAAGCGTCGTTAGCAGGGTTCGGAATAGGTAGAGTTTTTAAGTACCAAATGACGTCAAATATGCTACTACGAAATCTAATATGGATAGGCCTTTTTTAATCCTAGGATTGATTTAGTATTTAATTCTTTAGTAAATGATGTGGACGATGAACCTTTAGCTTCCACCAATGTTTCTAATATAGTTGAAATAGATTCTGATTTATTTGTTGTTATTTGATTTCATTTTATTGATTTGTAGATACTGTTTAATAAAAAAATATATACTTAGAGTCAAGTTTGTTTCATTTTTCCATCTCTCTACTCTCTTTGCACATAAAATAGATAATAATTAAACTTTATCAAGCCGCCAGGCGCCGAGTACTAAAATACCGTCAAGCGCCATTTTCCGGCGTGTTACGTGTAACGCTACTTAGTTTGTGTTTAACACAGGAAAAAAGAGTTTTATAAGACAATAATATCAATCCCGAAAGTTTGAGAACACAATTTTTATTAATCCCCAATTCGGGGTTTAAAAGGCGTATCCATGTTAAGATTTCGTAGGTAGTTTTACGTCATTTGGTACTTAAAAACTCTACCTGTTCCGACCCCTGGTCGTTAGGTATGTTAACGATCGTAAGTTAAGTAAGATATTTTAGTCTTTAGATACCTAAGTATTTTGTGAATAATATTTTTTAAGAAAGGACGTCTCCCGCAGTAGACAGAATTCCTGTATCGCTGCGCTCGCCGCCGCCGGAGACTTTACAAACATTCTATAACGGACACAAAGAACACCTAGACTCGGAACAACCATTTGTGAATCACACAAATTTTAGTCCCGTGTGGGATTCGAACCCACAACACTCGGCGCAGTGGCAGTGGCGAGGCGACCAATTAAACCACTACGCCAGCACGGATACTCATAACATATATTTATTATCATACTCATAACATATATTTTTAATTTATTGTAAAATTAATGCAAGGTAAGGTTACTTGAAATTGATAATGATTGCGAACTTTGTGCCTACCTAATATATTATCTTATAAATACAGACTCTTACATAAATGGCAAACAAAATATAGGTGATAATTTTATTTTATTACACAAGATTAGATCGTAATATACACATAATTTTTATTTATTATCTTATACGCCGTAGGTAGATAATCTACCTTCTTACAAGCAACGCGTGTATTGATAAAAGTCTATCCCTAGAATATCTAATCGATAAACTATTTATAATCATTACCATTTTATCCCCTGTGAGTTAGAGTTTTTTATAATTAGACTAATTAATTAGAACGACTTTGTGCATTGTAAGGTCTTTCAAATGAATTAGTCTAATGAGGGCTGTCGCGCTTGAATTGACCTCTAGAGGTGCTAGTAGATAGTAATCATAGATAAGATACTATATAACTATAGTAATGTCTCAAGACCTCACACTCTATAGTCACTTCAACAGTAACCATAGCAATCGACAATTTTTACTGCTAAACACGTAGACAGAGGAAACCAATGGCTTTTGACAACAGCTGTGACGGGATTGACAGGACCTTATTAGCTAGTGGCAACACCTGGTGAGCACAAAAACGGTAGCCCCCGCCCCCATTGACAATTGAAAAACATTGGCAGACTGTCATGTTTGACTCGACAGACCAAGGCAACTTAATGTTTGATATACATGCGACTTCAAACAGATCAGTAGGTACCTAGCAGGTATAATAATACTTTATTAAAATTATATAGTTAAGAGGTTTAGACAAAAATTGTCAATGTAATTGTGTAAATAAATCTTTATAATTTGTAAATACTAAATACTACATAATCGAGAAGTAAAATAATATTGTTATAGGTATTTCTTGAATAATATATCAAATAGGTAGGAAGGAAGTTCACAGAAGTAAAGTTTTTCGTTTATTAAGATTTTGTAATAATTTTGTATTTACGTAGGTAAGTAATTTTAAACGAAATTGGAAAAAATAAAGAGAATTGTTACACATTTCTATCCTTTTAATTAAATGTTTTATTAAGTTTATTTGTCGCTTTTTAGTGCTGATGTTTTTTTTTGAAGTCGGTTTTACTTATTTTCTAAAGTTTGTTTATTTTTCAATTTTTAGTTAACTTATAGCATCATGGGTAGAGCAACTAAAGGTGCCGCCCGCATGAGGGAAAAGAGAGACAAGGAATCGTTTGAAGCAAATTAAGAACGTTTATCCAAAAATTGCAAACGGAATGCCATATCTCATTCCCAAGAATCACCATTGACACGTCATGCTAGATTATCTCAGATGAGAAGTTACATACGTTCTCAATTGTCACAGAAATCGCAAAGTGATAGGACCCGTCGACTCAATCGTATTCATGAGCAGAGTTAAGGCCTCTTCTACATAGTTTATCTGTAGAACAGTTCGCCCATGCCGAACAAGTCATCCAACAAGCTCTGGTTCAGGCTGTAGCACTGTACATTGTGAATCAGGTTAGAGACGTCAAAGGTTCTACAGAGCATAATGTAAATATTTACGCCGAAAATCAAATCATAGCTATCCATGCCGCGGCTATGCCCGCGATTAATTAGGTTTTCCCGTGGTAAAAGTAGCCTACGTCTATCAGGGATAATGTATAATTCTAATGGCGAAATTTTTAAAATCGGTTAAGTCGATCCAAAGATTACCCCCTACAACTTCACAAACTCACAAACATACCTAAAATATACGCGTTGAATTGACAACCTCATCCTTCTTTTCTTAAAGTTGGTTAAAATTATTAATACTTCTAGTTTCTAGCACCCACTCTGTTGTCTCCAGAGAAATCAATTATCGATATCGACAAGAAATCACCTAACTCCTAACCGTTAAAGAGTTTTACCTTCCTTCATCAGCTCAGTGTCATGAGATGATGATGACCATACGCAAATGTCTCAATAGCTTTAGAAAATATATGAAAAACATTATTAATACCTATAACATTTGAGGGTTGCCCTCAATTTCCCTGGGATTCCTTCATCAGATCCTGAGTTGGTGCCAATGGCACCACCCTTGCGATATCTGCTTTCCAACAAAAAAATAATCATCAAAATCGGTTCATAAACGACGAAGTTATCCGCGAACACACATAAAAAAATATATATACGGTGGAATTGAGAAACCTCCTCCTTTTTTGAAGTTGGTTAAAAATTATTTGCTGTTGCATACAAAATGCCGAAAGATTTGCTACCTACTACTAACTTACTAGAGTGCTCTTTTTATACTATAAATATTTTTTCAGATTAACGGTGATACGGGTCATAAAATTACAATTAGAACAATATTACAAGAGACAGTGAACGTGGCCACCGGACTGAAGAAGTTGGGTGTGAAGCGCGGTGACGTCATCGCTCTGTGCAGCGAGAACAGGGACGAGTTCATACCAACTGCACTCGCCATCGTGTGCTGTGGAGCCACCGTCACCACCTTCAATGTGCTCTATACCCAAGGTTATTGTTTTATTTGTATTCATAGCTCCCGTAATAGAAATAATCACGGGGTCACGGGGTCACGGGGGCGCAAACATTAAAACAACGGACACAAGGAACACCCAGTCTCAGCACAACTATTTGTGGATCACACAATGTTTTGGCCGTGTAGTGCTGGCCACTTAAACTTCCAATCGTTCATTTAATAACACTCTTCATCACTACATATCACCAAATATTATAAAGCTGTCCCCCGCCGCGTCTGTACGCAATGAACATAAACAAGTGAGAAACGCATCGATCAAATATACCATAGATGCACGATCGTCGCTCGAAAAACGGCCCCAACAAAACTGTGCATAAATCAGTCGTATGCGCTATATTATGCACCTGTCCCACTCACTCTTGCGTGCGCTGCCCGTAAGCGAGAGCGAATCGACACCACTACTACGGTGGAGGCCGTAGCATATACTTAGTACGCTTGCTTATCGCGAGTAAAACACTTAGGACGCTTTACATTGACGCGTTTTAACTAAACTATTACAAAATGTTTCTCAGTGGGCGTTCAATGGTTATTCCGGTTTATTTCCTGGATTGCATAATAAATGCAGACACTTATAAGTAGTACTGGTCAGTGCCACATATTGACGCGGTTTTTGTATGAGAATGTGCATCTATGGTATATTTGATCGATGGAGAAACGGCAATTCATTGCCGTAAATCTTAGAATTCGAAAAAATAGTTCAAATAATATTCAAAGGTCACGTGACCTTGAGGTCAGAGGTCAAAGGTCATAGTCATTTCGAGGTATATCGACTATGCTGAGTCGAATGGCGCTGACCGCGAGGCTCTAGCTCTTACGGTTCTTGAGTTGAAAGTTGTATAACAGACAGACGGACAAAGCTGTTAAACCTATAAGCGTTTTTGCGAACTTTAAAACTACTTAACAGATTTTCATGTGGTTTTCACCAATAGACAGAGTGTGTGAGGGAGGTGTATAATTTGTTAAGGTTTTTTACTAACCGTGGGAAGCCGAGGCGGGTCGTTAGTTGGTAAATAAGGGTTTCAGTTAAATCACGACTGGTCACATTAATCACATGATTGCTTTTAATACGCGTTGAATCGCAGACATCAACAAATGGTTGATATTGCTTCTTTGTTTCCAGAGGAACTGACGCACGTGCTAAATATATCACAACCAAAGATGATATTTGCTTCTGAAGTGGGACTGAAACGAAATATCGCCACAATTAAGTCAGCGCCGTGTATCCAAAAAATTATACAATTTAATGGACAGCCAATCGAGAGCAGCGTGATTGCCTACAAGAATGTTGGTGTTAAGGCAGACCCTTTCCAGTTCGAGCCAGAAGAAGTCCAAGGCTGGACAGATACAGTCTATATTCTATATTCTTCAGGAACGACAGGATTGCCCAAAGGAGTCATGATGACGCACCTCAATGTACTATATTCTGCGTCCAGTTTTGAGTAATTTATTTATTTATCATTAATTACTACTTTTGTATAAGAGGCTTCCTTAAGTACTACTTGAACGGTTCTTGGCTATAACGAAATATATCGATGACTATGTAGTTATGGGCTATTTGTTTAAGACTCGATAAATACTTGTCTTACGGGACATTGTTCATTAACATAGCAAAAATATGACGTGTTTCGTGTATAGTTTTTGATTGTTTGTGTTATCAGTGCAGTCGGAGTTAATGCGACTGATGTACATGGGGTATATTGGGTTTAAACCCCGGATCGGGTTAACAAAGTTATTGGTTATTCTGCTAAGAAATCTCAATAGCAGTTCGGAGTAAAGGGTGCGACCCCGTACCTCGGAAAGCACGTACAGTCGTTGATCCTGCGCCTGATTTCTCTCTGGCCGTGTTAGATTGTGGTCCCATCAGGCTATAAAATTAAGGGGATAGAGAGGGCTTTTGTGTTTGCCCACACACTTGTGCACTATAATATCGGTTGCGCAGATGGCTAGTCTCCGTTAAGATAGGAGGCCGAGGCCGAAATTCGGTTTGGAAGACATTATTATCATATACCTAGTTTGTGATAAGACTAGTGCTACAGCTGGAACTAGCTAGAGTAAATCCGAATTTCCATATTTGAAATTGGACTATCAATAGTTTAGACAATATTGCTTGCTACGACGAATATGAGATTTTTATAATATATTCTATCATTGTTAAAATATTTCAGATCATATAATGTTTGAAATTATTACAGAATGGAGGTTAATCCGGTAAACACGATGTTATTAACCATAGTGCCATGGTATCACGCATACGGACTAATGTCGACCATAAACTACATACTGATAAAGAAAAAGCTGGTGTATTTAGCTGGATTCAATCCTCTTAAGTATTTGAGCAGTATCCAGGATTACAAGGTACTTCATTTCTATTTATCCTAGCCATTAGAAGCTTTACAATTGCAGTTTCGGTTGCCTTGCAAATAGAATAAAAAAAAAAATATTTTGCAAACAACGCTCAGCGATCTCAACCACTTTACTTTATTAAATTAATCTACTAACCTTTTTCCTTGCGAGTCCTGGAGTAGACCCAATATTTATACTTTTTCATTTTTGTAATAGGCCCCGCACTAAGAATAATACCTATATTGCGGAGGACTTTAGAAGCATTCGAACAACAGACACAAATATCCAGACTCGGAACAACCATTTGTTAATCACACAAATTTTAGTCCCGTGTGGGATTCGAACCCACAACACTCGGCGCAGTGGCAGTGGCGAGGCGACCTCTTCAAGCACTACTTAAATGTGTATTATTAAACTTGCCACTTTCAGGTGACTAGTTTGGCAGCTGTACCCCCTATTGTGGTGTTCCTCGCTAAAGCGCCCATCGTAGCGAAGTATGACTTGTCGTCCATCACATCAATTTGGTGTGGAGCAGCACCACTTAGTTTGGAGACTATTAATCAAGCTAAGAAACGGTAATTGTATAACATTATTATTTTTAGTTATTGTAGGTATCATTCATTTCTCGTTGGCCTACCTACCACCCGATCAGCTCCAGGTCCGATAGGCAGCGTCCGTGATCACACGCGCGCCTCTCAGTCGTTTTGTTTTCGTCCTCCCACAAGAGGACAAGTAGGACAGATTGTTTTTTTGGGTAGATTTTTTTCGCGTAGGGACCCGTCGTTTTACACGGTCATTCATTTCAAGCCAGAAAAATATTTATTTATAGTTAGATTAATTCTACAATATTCATACTTCAAAAGCGTGCAGTACGTAGCAATTATAATTTAGGCAATTTAAAGAAATAGGTATACTTACAACTGCGTCGTAGTATATATTTACGTATACTATGTATGTTTATAAAACATACATAGTATACGTAAATATATACTACGAAATTAAATTATAAAATAATAAATTAAATTTATAAACATTATATTAGTGAAAATAAATATAAGCTTAAGCTAGTAGGCTTGTATCATCGTTTACATAAAGTACCCACAGAATTTATTTGCGGGACTCGGTTATCTATCTTTACTAATATTATAAAGCTAAAGAGTTTTTTGTTTGTTTGGTTGAACGCGCTAATATCAGACACCACTGGCCCGAATTAAAAAAATCTTTTAGTGTTGGATAATCCATTTATCGAGGAAGGCTATATATAGGCTATACAACATCACGCTACCAATAGGAGCGGAGCATCAGTAAAAAATGTTGCAAAAACGGGGAAAATTCTCTTATGTGACGCAAACGAAGTTGCGCTGGTCAGCTTGTTGATATTATAAATTTACCGTTACTCTCATTTAAAAAGGGTGATCTAAGGCTGCTTATGAGAGCAGTGATAGCTCAGTGGGGAGACCAACAGATTGCAATGCAGAGGGTCTCGGGTTCGAACCCACGTCGCGCACCTCTGATTTTCGGAAGTTATATGACTTTTCGAAATTATGTGCGTATTGATTGACAATTATCGCCTGCTCCGTGCCTCGGAAAGCACGTTAAGCCGTTGATCCCGGCTGCCATGAACATCTATGGCAGTCGTTATTGGGAGAGTGTCGACACAAAAGATCCCACTGAGTCGAAGTGTCGCCGGTCTGCACTGACTGGCCCCCACAAAAGATAAGATAAGATAAGGCTGCTTATACGGAAGGTGCATTGTACTTATTATTCAATCAATGACTACTTCTACTTGCTCGTTTCATACAGAATTCAAACTTTGTATAGGTCAATTTATTTTTGTGAAGTACCTACTTCGTGATAATTTGATGCTGTTAAGGTATCTTTCTCTTCATTTAAACTGATATTATAAGTATTTTTTTAACTATATTCAGTTATAAAACCTTTTCATTTGTCACAAAGTGTAACTGTATGCTTCATTCCCCTTAATATTATTATTTTATGTTTTATATGCTAGTTTCAACCGTTTATCGTTTTATACGGCTAATAACTCTAATAAGATATGGCATAATGGCTGCAATACCTCATATTTAATTGACTTGCAAAATACGGAAATCATAATTTAATGATGACTTAAAAGAGATGCTTTTAGTTTCGTGCAGGAATCTTCTCAACCTTTTCCTGAACCCAGCAAATAACAAAACGTAAAAGGAAACTCACTAACCTTTGACGTGACTTTGTTACCTAAATGAACAAATGATTTTTGACTTTGACTTTGACAAAAACAATAGACAGAAATATCTTAATTTAAGATAGAATAATTACTCATAATTTACATTTGTATTCCGTCATGTCCATTGTTTTAGAGTATTTTATGTTCTCCGGTTGTTTAATATAGTCATTGATGAGACATTACGATAAACGGTTTTGCATAATTATTTTTGATGCGACTGCGATGATGTTTGATGACATATATATAATTGCAATTGCAACAACATTTTGCATAACCAAATCATTCAAATTATCTAAATTTAGCTAGCATGTATGCAAAAAGCTGTACCTACAATACGTTAATAATGGCGGTAAAGCGACATAGGTTATTGATCATTATTCATTCATTACACTAATTTTTAATAGTACCTATTTTATGAATGAAAATTTATTTATTGTTGTCCAATAGTAATGAATTGTGACTAAAATAACTATCCTGTAACTACTAACTGATAATGCGATAAAAGATGAGAAATAAATATTAGGTTGTAGGTAAATGATGGAGCACTTCAAAATTACGAAAATGTTAATTGGCTAATGTAACTGAGTGTAGGTACTGCATTGGTTAAAGGATCAAGCATGTGATTAAGACATCAAGTTAATACATTTCATTCATTGATAATTTTAACAAATAACAGATTGTATTATTTTCTTTTTAATTTCAGGATGCCAAATTGTAGAGGTATTTTCCAAGCATACGGTATGACAGAGACTTCACTGGCCGCGACAAAAGATATTGATGGCGACAATGTAGTGCTTAAACCGGGTAGTGGTGGATACCCACTGCCCGGCGTCAAAGCTAAGGTACGGGTGATCACTGCTCTTTAGGTTAA
Organism: Catocala sponsa; assembly: GCA_963564715.1. NCBI lineage: Eukaryota > Metazoa > Arthropoda > Insecta > Lepidoptera > Erebidae > Catocala > Catocala sponsa. The sequence continues at coordinate 7,291,705 of OY751345.1, read as the reverse complement.
ACATGAATAAACACAGCGTATGGTATAATGAATGATAATACAAATGGATGAATACTTACTAGGTAGAAGGTCTATACCTACATGTCACATTTGTTTAGTTAGAGATTACAAGATAAGTACCTACATCTGGTTTCAGCTTTTTTTGTTACTGGATTTCTCAGTAGCAGCTCGGCGTTAGGAAGTTGGTGGTGATACACATTCCCGTGCCCCGGGAAACACGTTAAGCTATTGGTCCTAACTCTGAACGTGTCGGCTTGTCGTCTTATCTGACTTTAAGAGTTTGGTAACACAGAGCGCACATCTGTTTGCGCACACACTAGTGCACTGAAATGTCTGCTGCGCAGTCTCCGCTAACGCTAGGAGGGCAGTCTCCGGTAACCTTAGCCGCCATAACCAAAATTCGGTCTGGAGGACCTTGTACATTTTGATTACTTCTCTATCTATTGATAGGGTTTATATGTACCTTAAAACTAAGGGCTTCATTGTGCTGAAACTGAAACGCCAATTACAGGTCGTCGATATAGAAACCCGTAGAAGGTTGGGTCCAAATGAAAATGGTGAGGTCTGCCTGAAGGGACCTATCATAATGAAGGGATACTCAGGCAACGACGCGGCGTCGCGTGCGATGTTTGATGAGGAAGGCTACTTGAAAACTGGAGATATCGGGTACTATGATAAAGATGGATGCTTCTTTATAGTGGACAGACTCAAAGAACTTATTAAATACAAGGGCTCGCAGGTAAATATTTTGTGATATTCATCAATTACGTAAGTACTTATCTTGTAGAAATAATGAGAAAATATGATGATGAGATGGTTTGCTGAGTCGAAATCTATTACCTAATTCTAATTTAAAATGTAAAGCTTCACCAAAAATCTAAAAACAATCGTCCCAGAAGAAAAATAGACGTTAGTAGATCCTTTTTTAAACAGTTTTCTAAAGCGCTCCAAAGTTTGTAACATAACTTTTAATAAAAAGTAACAGTTAAAATTAATATTGTATACAAGTATAAATTGTAATGTAGTCTTAATTGCATCCCAAATTAATACAATTTACATTAACCAAATTACCTTATCGCAAAAAGCAATCTCTTACATACAACCTTTGGACAGACAAGGACATTACGAAATTAGTAGTAAAATTGCTTCCATCATTTATTATCTTCATCCATTTTTTTCCTTGAATTGTTATTACATATTGCAGTTTGTTTAAATATAAGTGATCTTTGGGAATTGTAAAGTGATGTATAACATAACAAATGATGTTATCGTAGGATTGCAAACAAGACAACAACTTTATTCAATAGAATGTGTAGCACATACATACATACATTATTATAAGGCGATATATACTGCTGCGAATGTCGCCTATATAACTCTAATACCCTCAAAAAATTTGTCATTAAGTCTATCCTTAGTACATTTTAATGTTAATGTTAATAAATTATTAATGTTAATATATGTTTACATATGAAGCGTGTAACAGAAAGGTGTGGTCATCATAATACAGGCCTTGTGCAATAATTGAAAACAGCGTTAAATAAATTATTATAGTTTCATTTCACTAAGATACTTATTAGTGTTGTTTAAGTATCGACTAGCAGTCGATACCCTAATAGCTGACTAACTCGAAAATGACCATGAGAAATTTTGGTAGATATTTAATGCGCTTATTTTGATGTTTAAATAATAAATAATTAATAATTACACAATGTATGAAATTGGAATAAAAATACAAATAATTTGTTTTGATCCGAGGATAGGCCGCATTGGTTATTTTTCAGATATAATTATGATAGCTACGGCTCTATAATATGACCACACTTTTCCGTTACACGATTTATGTATATCTCTAATTTGTAAAAATATATTCTTTCGCACTTGTTATATATCCTTATACTGTATACTGATATACATTGCATTGCCGATTTAGCTGGCAGTGTAAAACAGAAATTCAGACAACCCCGTTAGAATAGAAAACTCAATAGAAACATAACTAATATTATAAATGCGAATGTGAGTTTATTTGTTTGTTCGTCTAACTAACTATGTTTGTTTGTCACGCCTTAACTACTCAATCAATTATCATGAAAATTATCAGGAGTTCAAAAAAGTTGTGACGCGATATTTTGTACTTTGCTTGTTTGTAATATAAATAAATAGCTAACTTAAAGAATCGAGGGCCAGAAACAACTGAACATTCTCTCTAATAAACTGCGTCCTGTATGGAATTTTAAGTAGGAGAGTGAAGGCATGTGTTTAGATGCCTCACCCAGTTCACCCACCACACATATAGTATAGATCGCATTGAATGGATTTTACCTTGTACTAGAATTTGCCCGCGGCTTCGCTCGTATAATCTATATGTCGATAAATTTCTATCACTCGGGAAGTTCAGTGGCAGTTCTGTTTTTCTACATAAAATATACCCTATGTCCTTTTCTGTACTCCTGACAACGCTTATGCGAAATTTCATGATGATCGGTCGAATAGTTAAGGCGTAAAAGCGTTACAAACAAACTCACATTAGCATTTATTATATTAGTAAGTATAGTTGGTTATGTCACTTATGTCACAGATAAAATCATTCCCTAGTTATAAATACGCGTTTAAATGACTGTACCAAAAACGAACGCACGATGTACAATTTGTTTAATCATTCAAAAGGCATAATTTAAATAATTGGTATCGATAGAAATCTATTCAGCCAACAAATCATTAATACTATTGGCTATATGGATCCTTTTGGCTTCTGAAACTAGTTCTCAAAAGATTTATGTGGGTAGAATCATACTATGAATATCACTGACGATAATGTCATTCAAATGGAAATTACAATCCAGCACGTGCAGGGTATTCGCTTCAGGTATCCGGATAATGCGGGTTTGTGAATAAACTTGCCGCACTTTACAAAATCCTCTAATGTGCCCCAATCGAACTATGCCTGTGTGAACTGTACACACTTTAAACGGTTACATAACACTGTAAAAAGTTCTATATCAATGTACTTATCTAATCTTCGGCCACAGCAAATCACCTATTTTTAAAAAGTTATTATTATGCTGGCTGTACAAACTACTACCGTGATCTTAGCTCCAAATAAACACACATAGATATTTTTATAAATGTCAAAATCAATATTGAAACAGATATAACCTAAGATATTGTAGTTCTATTATTCAATATCTTTGGATATAACTAAAACTAAGACCAGGTAGGTAGTTTATTATCTAATAGATATCTCATATTATGTGTATGTTTATAGTGAAAAATATAAGACATCAAGACACAGTGTATTATTAAAATAGTATTATTTATCAGTTTTTAAAATGTTAAACTGCGTCAAGCGATGGTAATATTTATAAAACTAATGAAGAAAAGAGAAGGGTGCGCGCCGCACATTCAACGTGCCTAAATCCTACCAGAACGTTAACATCAGCCCAATCGAGTCAATCGACCGAATTTAATTGCAATTTACGCAAGAGTAGTTACGATACAGTCTTACATCAGTTTACTAGATTTTTCCTGCGGTTTCGCTCGCGTAAATTTAGATTATGTTAGGTAAGGTTATGTTACTAACAGTACTTTTTTCTGGATGAAAAATACCATAATAATATGTCGTTTTCTGTACTTCTGATAACGTGTACTTATGCAAAATTTCATGATGATTGGTTGAGTCCTTAAGGCGTGAAAGCGTAACAAACAAATAAACTCACATTCGCATTTATAATATTAGTTAGGATTAAGAAACCTTATATTAGTAATTGTAAACGATATACACGGCTCAAGCCAATCAATACTTTTATAAAGGAAGCTCCATAACGAAATTTAGGATTCAATTTCCTTTACTAGTCAATACCATTTGGCTAAATTGATTTGATTATTAGAAATTGAATGGAGCTCTCAGTACCTGTATAAATTTGTTTAAAATCTAATATATTTATTTTGGCTATTTTTCAAGTTACCTGAATAACTTAATTTATTTAACGGATAAAAAATGCTCATACTTTCTGCTTCGCCAAGACCTTCCCATGCTATTCAGGGCAAATTATTATTGATCACCTTAAATGGAAAATTTTTTTCTTCAACGACATACTGTATTGGCAATAGGCAGTAAGTAACGTCAAGTACAGAAGCAGGACAGCCCTCGTTCTGAATATTCCAGAAAGAAAGGTGGCAGAGCCTGAACCTCTTAGTGTACCTATACTAACTGTCTTATCCAGCAGGCTCTTAGTGTTACCTACATCGAATCAATTGAATTCTAAATGTAGGTATGTACATATTCAAGATTTTCTTATCGAAGACAAGATATCTAAACTCTTCAAGATAAATAAGCAGTTTTTACTACTATTACGAATACATAGTTTTTGTATGCTTGCCTAAGCTGATAAAACTTCCATCTAATCTTGACTCAATACCTTACCAACCCCTCACTGTGGCCAAGACACCTTTAGCCATCTTTTTTCAGTCGTGTCTGGCTGATAGGGCTGTAGGTACCTTAACGTTCGGTAGGTTCTTGTCTTATAATTGTGCGCATACAGTATACAGTCCGTTACTACTCAGGTGACGACTGTACAAATCTTGAGGCATTGCTTACCCTGGTACATATACATACCAGGATGAGCTATGCAAGCACTATGTTTTCCAATGTTCTGTGACGTCAGGTGGCGCCAGCGGCGGTGGAGAGCGTGGTGCTGCAGCACAGCGGCGTGGCGGAGTGCGGCGTGGTGGGCGCGCCGGACGAGGCCGCGGGCGAGCTGCCAGTTGCCTTCGTCGTCAAGAAGCCCGGCGTCACGCTCACCGAGAAGGACATACTTGACTTCACTGCTTCACGGGTACGCGCCTAGTATACTACAGAAATACCACCAAACAATGTTTTATTGTCCCTTTTGATTGATAATGAAAAATTCTAATTACTACTAACATCTTCTGCGGAGTAACTGTCCTTAGCTGCATCTGAGTTGTATCAGGTAGTCATAAAACAAGTACATACTTATCGGCCTCGTGTATAATCTGACCACAGCTCGGCATGGGCTTCAGTTTAAGAAGGGATTAATAATTTAAGTATACAATGTATGATACCTCTACGTGCTCAAAGTATGAGGCAGCTGTGTACAACACATAGGTACATTTCGCCATAGAGCCAATACCTATAGGTGAAAACAGATGTTACAAAATGGGCTTTGCTGATAATAATCGATTGTATTGTTTCTCAGCTATCGCCCTCGTCTCGTCTGCACGGAGGAGTGATATTCGTCGACGATATACCTAAGAATCCGTCTGGTAAGATCCTACGAAGAATGCTCAAACAAAAACTGCTACAGAGAAACAAGAGTAAATTGTAAACTATTAGTATGTCTTTATATATTTTTATGGATATGGTCAATGAATAATATACGGTGAACTTGTTTTATACGGACTTTGTTTTACTATCCCTGCGATGCTTTCGACTACACACGGGAATGCGAACAATCTACATACATTAACCCACGAGTATATCTATCTGACAGATGCACTATGTACCTATGATGATAGAATTAATTTTAGCCTCAACGTCAGAGTATATACAAGCTCTTTTCTATATTAGTACCTTCATTAATAATGTCCTCCGGGCCATTTCGATGACGACGGCCAATCTTAACAGATACTGGCCATCTGCGCAGGAGATATTATAGTTCACAAGTGTGGGCGCAAACAACTCTCTGTTCCCTAACTCTCATGATCCGATAGGACGGCAATCCGACACGATCAGAGAGAGGTCAGGTGCAGGACCATTAAGTGCTTTCCGAGGCACGTGGTTGTCTAACACCGCCTACTTCCAAACTCCGAGCTGTTATTGAAAAACCGAATAACTTTTTGTTGGCCCGCCCCGGGATTCGAAGACCTTATGCACGGCAGTCGCATTCACTACCGCTGCGTCACTTATTAAGAGAACAAAGTAAGTTTTACCTACGGGCGTGCCAAACAGAGTGATATGTGTGATAACTGTAGGTGTGTAAACACGGTAAACATAGTGATCGATCAATACTAGACTCAATTGTAGCGTGCGGCTTCAATGACAAATACAATAGTACAAAAGTTGTAAAACATTTACTTGTCTTCACTACATTTTTCTGAGCATTTGTTAGTGAATAAAGATGCACTTACGGCAATCTGTATTTATCAATTGTACTATGTATTTCTAATTATTGTGGTCCATTATATATTTTTGCGTACTAGCGAGTTCACGCAGTTAACAAAAGTAGGAAACGCGTAATTACTATGCTTTTTTCTTATGGAAATAGAAGAATTGAGTCAATTTATGTAATTGTGGTAAAGTGATGTTTTTAAACATTCGTGAACTTTAAAAAAATATTGCGTCTATCATTACATTACTATGAATATATTGTAAACCAATATCGTAAGAAATATTCTGTAAGGTTAATCTCATGTGTGTTCGTACTTTATCTTGCCCTCCCACCGCACGTCCGTCACGTGGTATAGTACTTGTAGCCTAACTTATAGCTTATTGCTAAGAGATACTTTGAATATAAAACCCTCTACAGCTTGACCGTAAAGCCAGTTAAAGGCAGTAACAACAGTTCAATTCAGTAGGTACTGTAATTTAATACTACATTAGGTATAATGTTACAGGTATTATGATCAGATCTATCATTTATTAGGCTCTTAAAGAGTACAGATAGAAGACATGATACTTTGAGTTTTCTTGGCCTATATATAATAAATAATAATAATATTCTATCACATACACACAACACTATCTAGCCCAAACTAAGCATAGCTTGTACTATGGGTACTAGACAATGGATAAACATACATATATACTTTTTTTTTTGTAAATACATACATATAATACATAGAAACACCCAGACCAAGACAAACATCCATGTTCATGCACAAGAATTTTTGACTTGTGCGGGAATCGAACCCGCGACCTCAGGCGTGGCAGTCGGTTACACTAACCACTACGCCACACAGGCCGACGATTCCTTATATTCCATATATCTGGAATATAAGGAATCGTTTAACTTTCTAAGATATGCAGGGATTGGTTACCTCAGTTTGGCTAATTGCCGAGATAATAGTTGAAACAATAGTTGTGAAAAACTGAACCGATAATATTTTAAGGATACCAAGTCAGTGTGTAATCCATTGATGGATGTTTGTAAAGTGTCCCCTGTGACTCACAGATTAACAGTAGTGTAATCTTTTTAAAAACATGGTGTTCTCTCTTTTAGCTTAACAAAATCGAGTTACCACTAAGAATTATACAGAATTCATTTTATCGTGCCCGAGCATAATATATCCCTAATACTTTTTCTGTGAAATATATAAACACACGAAGCATCACAGCTGTCTTTCAAACTTGGCAGGAGTTTTTGTACAGCCTGCTTTGTTATTATACTACGTAACAGAGAAAATCAATCTCCATATTTAGAACATAAGGAGCTACATGTTGCACGGTAATAAAACATAAATTTTCTGACACTGAAACTATTGTAACTTGGCAAAGCCTGAAAATAAAATCAATCTAATGCGGCGTACCTATATTTTAATTTTAGGCTGTTTTGAAAGTGGTCTATGAGACAAAAAGTCTGGGAAACTCTGATCTAGAAGTTCCTCTGATTCTACATATCCTAAGTAGATGGTCCGTTTCACCCGTTATATTTCAACATAATTTTAATAAAAGGCTCGCGATTCGACCCGCGGCAAGCTCTACTCAATTATCTGCATACAGTATAGTGTCCCACGAGAGTGACTGTTGTCCATTACAAGAATGATTGATTGCCGTACTTGGAACAAACAGGCGAGTACACCATATTATACAAGTCTGTACATGTTGCGGGCAACGATCCAATTATGTCTAATGGATGAACTCGCAACGCTCCCGTCGGCCACTGCTCGCAAATTTGGTCAATTTATGTAGATAGCTTACCAGTTTATTATTCAATAAATGTATTATTAATGAGTTAGTTTGTACTTGTTCTACAATTTATTGTTATTTGATCGAAGGACTCATCACGTGGAGATACAAGTGTGGCGCCACGTGCGACGGTACGCTGTGAACTGAAAGTACGTTACGTAGAAACAAACAAAATTGAGATTGGGGTCCTATATTTAAGTTGATTAAAGTTTTGTATTTGGCTAATTGATTATATTGATGGCGGAGTGGTTTACTTCGCTTCAAGTGTGGCTGTTTTCAACCTGGTACAAGATAAAAAAATGTTTATATCACAATTAATAAGTTGTTCTAAATCTAACTGTTCATAGTATTCATGGATAAAATTTTATAAATATTATGAAATAAATAATAATAACAATAATAAACCCCTCTGGGACAGTCGTTATCACCTCATGAGACTAACGCGATACCGGAGGGCACAGTACCTACACTAGCGGTTAAACTACCACTTTGCCTTGTGATATAAACAAAAAATATATCACCAGGTTAAATAAAAGCGCGCAAACCGCAGGGCAGCTTGTGGCGAGCTGAATGTGAGTGTCGACACTGCGGTCCTGAATGTCTCGGGGAGTCGTTTAGGGCGTCGTCTCCGGCTTGCTGTTACTGATTGGCTGGGGTGGTGCTCCAAGACCGCCCGTAGAACTCTCAACTCTGGCTCTGACGGCCGATCAGCGGAGGGCCGCTAGAGCTATATGCTTAAGGGTGGAAGTGTCATTTTCAAGGGCATATCTACAGAGAAACCCGCTCCGGGTCTCTGTTGTCACGAGACCCGTAATGGTGAAACCGACGCCGCACCGCTCAACACCCCTAGCCACTCGCACCGGTATTGCCCTCTGCTGCTGGTTTGTATGCCTATGGTGGCTATTCAGGGACCCATCTAGCGAGTTGGCGAGTCACAGTCTGCCCATTGCATTGATGCTATTAGAGTATTCAGGGCAGACACCGTTTTCCATGCATAGTTACCAATATACCGGTCCACCAAACACCCATAGCCCATAAATTAGAATCCGTACGTAGCAATAGTCCTACGCCTGCTGCGGCTAGTGCCGCTGTAGGTGTTCCAACCCACCTTTGATTGAAACTTTCGAAGGGTCTCTTCACGTTGCACCCATGTCTCCGTGTAAGCCTCCCAAAGGGCCAGGTATTTTCTAATATAATATGTTAGAGAATACCTGTGATAAGAGAAACATAATAATAATATTCCTTAACATACACACAACACCATCTAGCCCAAACTAAGCAGAGCTTGTGCTATGGGTACTAGACAATGGATAAACATATACATTTTTTTTGTAAATACATACATATTAAACGTAGAAACACCCAGACCAAGACAAACATCCATGTTCATGCACACAAATGTTTGACTTGTGCGGGAATTGAAACTGCGACCTCAGGCGTGGCAGTCAGTTACACTAACCACTACGCCATCAGGGCTGACAAATATAATTATAACATAATTTAATAATAATTAATTAATATAAATATAATTTTTCATTATTATAAACTATGATTAAGTAGTGACCTTAATTACTCGCCACGTTCTCCCTTTTTAGCGAACTACTCTGGAATTAGCACTTATTTTACTAATTTAAATAATTATTTTCTATCCTTAGCATTTTAACCTCGAATTTAACTACGTTTGGAATTAAATATTAGGAATTCTATAATTATAATGATTCGATGTAAGGAAATTGTTAAATGTTATGGAAGACCAAGTATTTTATGAACATGTAACATGAACTAGATTTTAACCCAAAAAATGAGTGGTCCCTATTGGACACATGCTTTGCAATATGAGCAAAGCTATGGGCAAAAGCTACAGAGTAAAATTGCTGCCTAAAAATAATAAGGACTTCTTGAAGGGAATTATATTATTTAGGTTTCTACAATAGCCACGTGCAGCGCCTCGTGTGCCGCGCTATAAACAAGGACTACAAAAGAAAACATAAATCCTAATTTATATCTTTTTCGAAGATCCGATGATCGGCCAGGCGCCGCGTTTTCTCGCTTGCATTATGACCTCTCGAATGCTAATTTATATTATATTATATTATAAAATTCAGATCTTCCAGTTATGTTCAACGGTAGCTGGCTACATGTTTTCTTCTTACATTTTTACAAGATAAATATTTCGAGATATTTTATCTAACTGCCACTGCACCGAGCGTTGTGGGTTCGAATCCCACACGGGACAAAAGTTTATATGATCCACATATGATTGTTCCGAGTCTGGATGTTCTTTGTGTCAGTTGTTTGAATGTTTGTAAAGTCCCCCGCGATACAGATAATATATCAAATGCGGAAGGCTTAAATAAAAAAAATCTGTCATATAAATTTGCTCTATTCAAACATTTTGTGTGCCACCGATACTTTTTAGTTTAAGCACACATACGATTATAAACATAACTTGATATAAGTGTATTTGACCCACATTTTGCCAGCTATATTTTAGGTCCCACATGATCGGTAGCGAGTGTATTATCGTCTACAAGGCATGTATGGCCCAAAGGTGTGTGTTAAGTTATAACGGGTGAGTTGACGTAAATCATGGATTAATAAGAATAAAAGTTTATTACGGTAAATGTACAAGTTAGTTATTATGGATGCTTATCCGTGGCGAATGTTATGATTATGACAGTTTTTAGTCAACTGAATGTATTTTAAAGTAAACGCGGGAAGTAGGTTACAGCGTAAGCACAATACCTACGCGATGTCTGTACGTTAATCGCACAAGGCATAATTCAAGACTACTGTGAATTTATTGACAGTAAAAGCCAATAACACTTTGTCCAAACCTGCAACCGAACCAGAATCCTCTTGCGCAGCACGATCATTCACTACCGCAGCGATACCAAAACTTGGTTTAAATTGTTTATCTTCATGCCTCAATAAAAATTGCTGTCGGTTTTCTAGTTATTACTCATCTAATTAATCTAATTGCTTGTTCTGAGTGAGTGAAGGTATTCTGCGTAATTGGTATATAGGGTTGGGATCGAACCCGCAAGTGGGTGGTATAAGTCCACGTTAGGCTATTTACTAGAAGTTACTAGAATACATAGCCCAACTTTATAGGTATCTGCCTCACGAGAAGAATTTTGTCGTTAGAATAATTTTAAGTGATGAAACTGATGATATGCGCCATCTTAATGAAAGATAGATGAGCATGTTTTTATTGCATAGAAAGTTTTAATACATCTACATAGATTCTCGCTTTTATATTCCCAAAGCGGTAGGCAGAGGTTTACATTTATAGATTTTTCGGATGCCATGTAATACAAGGTGATACTTTTGCCGTCTAACAGGCACATTTCAGATGCTACGCTGAGAAATTACTCACAGAAAATCGCAATAACCGGCTCCCGTACAATTATCTCACGGTCACAAAGAGGTAGGCTACCTCTTTGTGATCGTGGTATAATTTTCTATCTTAAGCGGTAATAATACTGCTATCATTTTAAAAACATAACATATGTTCACTTTATTGACAAGATATAAAAAAGGCCCAATAGCGTTTCTCATTTATGCCGGTGAAGTGCATCCTCTAAAGATTAAAAACATATAATTTCACGACCTTGTCGCTTTTACTATCATTGCTAGACATGAGGCTTTTGCTGCTATCAAAGGACGTATAGTCATATTAGTTTGTTTATTGTGTAGGCAGGCGTGTCGGCTAAGAATTCAGTCTATCACTACATAATATGTAGGCGGGGGACTTTGTTCTATAATATTATTATAGAACAAAGTCCCCCGCCGCATCTGTCTGTTCGCGATAAACTCAAAAACGACAGGACGGTTTTTATGCGGTTTTTACCAATGGATAGACAGACTGATTCATGAGCAAGGTTTAGATATATTATTTGGATGTATTGACAAAATGTAGGTTAACGCGAGTGAAGCCGCGGGCAAAAACTAGTAAAGTAAAAAATTTCACGATCATAGTAATGTTGTAATCGTCCAGTAAGAAGCACATAATTATGTGTAAGCAAGTTTTTCGTGTATCTTACAGCTTATCGCGATAATCATCATTTAACTACCTTTAATTGACTGAACAATTGAATTACATTTGCTATATAACAATAGTAACTAAATATATCAAAAATTTGCCATTTGCCAAACTCGTTTTTTTAAATACCTACTACTATTTTTGAATATGCATATAAAAGACTGTAGTTACAACATATTAATTCAAAATCATAATATCCATACAAGAATTTCAAATTGAAAATATGCAGGTAGGTATGTAGGAAATAAATTGGATAACAACTATGGTATGTAAAGTATGTGCATGGGTGGTGTGATGAGCCCCTTAACAAATAATTCCACACGTCATATTCCAGGAATGCTGCCAATCTCAGATTTGATTCACATATTCATTATTGATTTTGGCGTTTTCACAAAATTAAGAGAAATAGATCACAATAAATATGACCTAGATCATCCTAAATTTACGCACAGATCATAAAAACTGTTTCCTAAATAAACAATTTTGTATATGAAATGTATCTACCTATGTGTACCTACAGCATTAACGCCGTTAGGTGTAGGTGCTAAACTTGGTATCGTGCAGTACTTTCTAATCTAGTTGATGTCAATCTGCTGCATGTAGGTACAAACCTTCAACGGGTTTAGGAATTTGAAGCCATGAAAGACTACGAATAATCGTCGTAGCAAAACCGTACCGGGTCGTAGCGCAAACACCTTACTAATCACAGATAAACACTGATAAGTAATATACAACTGCCAAGTTGTTTAGGCTGAGAAATAAATTTAAAAAGTAGCAAACATTTTTCTAGCATAGATGTTAAGAATAATAATTTTACGACCATTTTTACATTAGCCAGAAACTGCTACAAGCTTGGCCAACCAAACTGACACAGATCGTAGCTAAATAAATACAATACCCTTCGTTGAACCAAATCTTCAATATAAATTCATGACAGTCTACGACAAACGTATCGTAATAATGTCTTCCAAGACTTGAACCGATTTGGAAGCAAATAAGAAAGTTGCTAAGTGTGTGTCGCATGGGAGTAAGGGTATAAGCGTAGAGATCATCTCAATGGATATAACAAATGTAATATTGAGTATTTGGAAGCAGGCACTAGGCAGCATTGGTAAATCTGTGACGTAGTAGTAGTTGATCGGTTTAGCGGCGGGCGGCTCGCGCGGGAGTGAGCGCGCCGGACTGGCCGGGACGCGCGGCAGCGCTCGCCGCTCGCCGCACTCATTCCACCCGACCGCGGCTGGAACACGTGCCCTGTGCCACACGCTTACTTATTTATTTTATTTTTTAGTCCAAACTCGTCTCTTGTAGAAACATGTAGGGAGCAGTATGTCGGTGTGCGGTCAGAGTGGTCAGACGGAGGAGGACAGCGCGTCGGAGGAGGTGGGCGCGCCGGTGCGGGACAAGACGTCGGATATCTACAAGCAGAAGCCTGCGAGCAAGGTGGTGCGCGTGCTAACAGTGCTGGCGTACCTGTTGTCGGTGTCGCTGGCCGCCATCCTGCTGTCTGTGTACTACATCTACGTGTGGAAGTCTCCCGAGCTGCCCAGAGAGCCTGCAGAGCTCAGCGCTCGTCGCGGAAACCACTCCGAATACTCGCACCACGAGCATGATCACCTAACATACCATAACACAGGTAACTAAAAACTTTTTATATAATACTTTTCTGTAATCTTTATTTTATCCTCACACGTTTAAGTAATGCTAAAGTAGTGTCTTGAGCATTTATTTTTTCGTTACAAACGTTTTTGTCTGTTGGGTAGACCGATAAATTTGCTTTTGATAGTAAACTAGATAATTTAAACTTTAGATAATGATTTATAAAAACAATGAATGGTACAGTTTTAGCAATTAGTTAATTTCTAACCAGACTAATATTTAAAAGTGTGCCACTTGATGGAATTCTTCAGAGATAGCGCTCATCATGTGGTTTCTATTAATTACTTAATTGGGCGAATTCACATTAATTACTTAATTGTTAGGGATAGTCAAGTGTTGCACCGCGCTACTTGTACTTGTCACCTCACATGTACGAAGCGCACTTCTTGTGCAAATTGTTCATGCATAACCGAATTTTAGTAAAACTACTGCCGACGACTGACTATTTCAAAATATACAGTGCAATACATGTTTCTGATACTAATGTACTTCGAGAGCTGGGGCTAAATCGTTTTTTTATGAGAAAAATCAGCCGAATATGTTCTACTGCTAAACTTACAAATAATCACTTGTTACTTTAGCATTCTCTCTCCCCCCTAGTAAATAGAAAATCTATTAACTATTTATTATTCTGTATTACAAAACTTGTCAATAGAAAATGTTAAAATTCATCTACACTCCTTGTAGTTAGACTGCGCCGCTTGCTCTGATTTACATTCTGCATTTTTTATAATAGGCTCTCAGGTAGTTCCTATTTAATATCCTGCTACGTGCGAATATGCTGTGAACATGTATATTATTTCCCATCTCCTGAAATTATCTCAAATAGCCGCTAATTCAAATACTGCGCTCCTATAACATATAAACCCTACATCATATTAATTAACTAAAGATTCTTCTAACAAATAAAACTTTGTATTCCTCGAACATAGTCGGATAACTTACTTATATTGTATTGATCGCGCTTGGAGTTCTGCTAAAAATATATCCCAAAGTACGGCCCAAATACACCCGCAAATTTATGAACTACATTTTTCTTGTGGTTTAGGGAGGTCGTATATCTTCCAGAAATTCAAACCTAACTATAGGGATGGCCGGATAAGATATCCTTTAGGTATCATACAAAGACAATATAAGACATACTAACTAAAAATATTGAACACGAAACCAACCACGTCGAAATATAATTTTAGTAATCAGATCGTGTTTCTTTCTTTGCCCTCGTCTTTGTTTTCTGGGCTTTCCTAATAATCGTTCATTGTAAGCTACTATAACATAATATACAGACTCATGAGAAAATTATATTTTACTATTATTACGTGATTTTTCCCGTTATTGAGTTGTGGAACTCCATCAAGACATTATACCTACATATATTCATAATCATCTTCAAAATGTCAGGTACATTACTGTCGTACTGAAATATGCCAAAAACTGTACAGATATCGATGTTGCGCTGCTTATATAATTATTACTATTTATTTAATTTAGTATATTTAAAAAATCGATAAGGTACCTGTTGTATAAATATATTTACAAGATATATTA
Source organism: Catocala sponsa (assembly GCA_963564715.1). NCBI lineage: Eukaryota > Metazoa > Arthropoda > Insecta > Lepidoptera > Erebidae > Catocala > Catocala sponsa. The sequence continues at coordinate 7,276,529 of OY751345.1, read as the reverse complement.
TGTTAATTGAATTAATCACGCAAAATAATAGAGATTCTGAAATTGTGATGTAGTAAAAAGTATGGTTTCATTGGCGTTTCTTCGAACTAAGCTATTATTTGATAATTATAATTCTAATTAAACTATTTATAATTATACCTAATGTATTTATTTTCAATGTAGAAGGTAAGATGAAGAGAAAATTGGCACATTATTTTAGTCGTGAATGTAAAAGTTAAACTTTTACTATAACTATCTATTAACGTTGCGGTCAACAACAAAGTAGTAAAACTGTATTAAAGCATCAAAACTATTTTTGTTATACGACAAAAAAGATTCATAACAATTCAGACGAATCCTAAATAAATTAAAATAAAAGCGGTAAAATCTCTAAAAAAATTGTCTATGGCAGTTTGTATTTTTAGGTTTAATTTTTGGATTACTTTATAAGGAACCGCAAACAAAGTTTATTCTTTGTGGTTTATTTGTTAATATTAACCTTCAAGCTTCACCTATTTTCTAGTACTGCATATATATATATATACACATATGAGCGTACGTACATGCAGTAATAGCAACCATGTAGGTATACCAAGCTATATTATTACTCCAATTACTACCAGTAATCATGACATGATATTTTGAAATTATATTTGCCATGATATTTTGAAATCTATAATAACTTAAACGCTTATATTACTAACTAAATATTGTCAATGGCGTTACATAAACACGGTACAACATCCTTGTATTAAGTTTACGCGAAGGGTTTCCTGTAATCCAATTAGCTTAACCCAATTGTGTCCAAAACTGAACATCAATTATTTCATTCGGTTCAGTTTTATGTTGACTTTGGGCATATTTAGCTCGCTGTATTTTTACTAGAACGTTACATAAATCAACGGTTTAATGTGCACTTGGCGCTGGTTTACAAATTAAATATTTACGTCGATTAGCTGATCACGCCTGCACCACACACGTTGTTTATCCTAAAATACAACTATGTACCTGATATTACCGCATTTTAAAGCATAAATATATCTGATGTAAATTTTGATCATCCCTGGAAAAATATTTTAATTAAGTAGTAATAAGTACATAACTTTTATGCATTAATTACAGAAAATGTTATTTTATTAATTTTCTACATTAAACTATAAATTATATTATCTCAGAGTTATAAAAAAACAAGCGATAGTCTTGTGCGAGACCGTTGGACTGCCACGCAAAGCTCTCGACTTCGATCTTAAGGCGCGCGTCTTTGACTTTTCGAATGTATGTGTGTATTAAATAGTTAATTACCGCTTGCGGTAACGGTAAAGGAAAACGTCGTGAGGAAATCTGCATGTCTAAGAGTTTTCCATAATGTTCTCGAAGATATGTATTGTGAAACCTGCCAGCCAGCAGCGGGCCAGCGTGGTTGACTATGGCCTATTCCTTCTTAGACTGTGAAGACAATAATACAGGGCTGATATTATACATTATATCTTAAAGCATTGAGATTATAATTATAACCTGTTGTTATTGCAAATAATTTTATAAGTCATAGTCTAGTATATATGGCATGCGACTTGCCATCAAGAAGTTGCGAATTCAAATCTCGTCTATTTCATTATCGACGACACAAACATTCCAGTTTAGCTGTAGGAATTAACATGTATACCTACTGGTAATTTGTATCCCAAATTGCTAGTAATCCTGAAAAATAATGTAATTAAGACATAGGTATAATATAGAAGCAAATAAACCCTGAGTAAGATAACCTAGACTTACCCACCGGCGCTGTGTAAATCCTAATATTATAAATGCGAATCTAAAATTGTTTGTTTGCTTTCACGCCTTAACTACTCAACCGATCACCATGAGATTTAGCATACACGTTATCAGGGGAACTGAAAATGACATAGGGTTCCTTTCATCCAGAAGAAGTACTGTTAGGTACTAACCTTTTTTTTTTTTTTTTGGTACCCAGGAAAAATGCTTGATGCACTATCCCCATACTGGTATACCCACTAACACTAAAAAACCTGGGGTGTTCCCTCTCTCACCCAATGGAGGGGCCTGTTGGGAGCTCTTAAAAATTGAGTCATTCATAGCAGGCCCCCCCGCGTGGGTGCGGGCCGGGTCAAACGGACCCGACCACCTCTCGTCCCCAGGGGTTAGGTACTAACCTAACTTAACCAATCTAATCTACATACCTATTGACATAAATTTATCCATAAGTAATAAAACTTGCGGATGTTGGATGGTACTTCCAGATTTATCTGAAAATACCTATCTTGTAAAATGTCTGCAAGAAGTGATAAAAATCAGCATAAGAAATTACGAGTTCTACAGGATTATAAATTATAGGATTTGTGAGACAAAAGATTTTTATGTTTTTTTAGATAAACATTTTGTTAGATAGGTAATGTTAACAGTTTGTGGTCATAATATGGCAGGACGTGCAGCACAATGTATTTTGCACCACTTTACATATTTTATATGTGTCAATAACCTTCTATTAAATGCTTTATTATTTTTTCTCTACGTAAAATAAATTAGGAACCGCTTGAAATATATAACTTAGGTATCTTAATATTTTAAGCAGTTTAAACAGGTTAATCGTTTTAGTGAATCTGTCAACGTAATAATAAACTAACGAAAACACGAGAATTCAACAAGTAATTAATTTATAGCCCGACTATACGAAAACTGTAAAATTATCGGGTGATTTAAAATCGATTCTAATGCTAAGATAACCGAATGATACATAATGCTGTCATGATATTTGTGACGTTTCTTATTATACTACTTTATTTTAAGTCCGTTTTTCTACTACCAGAGAAGGAGTTCTGGCCTGACAGTTTTCACGTACAACAATAACGTACATCAAAAACTATCTGGTGTCTGATAAATCGAGGCTTAAAACATTATCATTATATCAAAAAAACTCTGTGTAACTCTTTCTTTACGTGTAAAAACCAGATGTAATGGTGTCTATTTCTTGCTATTATCTTGTTGTTTTTTAAATATCCTCTTCTATTATTTACACTTTATTCTGCTATCTGTGAAAACTTTTAAAGGGCCTTCTCTTTTCGTATCAAATTTGTCTATGATACTAATTTAGTTGTAAGTTTTCCTAAAATTGTAAAATAAAATAAAATAAATAAAAATATTATTATCAGATATATCATAACGAATATTATAAATGTAAATGCAAGTTTGTTTATTTGTCTTTTCTGTCATGCCTTGAGTACTCGACCGATCAATATGAAATTACGTACACACGTTGTCAGGGCAATAGAAAAGGACATAGGGTACCTTTTATCTAGAAAAAAGTATAGCTACTAACCTTACCTAACCTAGATTTTCGCGAGCAAAGCCAAAATCTTGTATTATAATATTGCTTTATGTATCCTTTGTTAACGACCGAGACGAGATACCTACTCTGGGCTACGGAATAAATACTATAGGATTATCTATCTTGCACATGCAGCATACGCGAGTATTTTGCGTATGCAGCACGCGCCAGTAATTTGTGCATATAGCCCATGCGCATACCAGCACCTAATGGTAAAAGCTTTCTTTTGACACACAATTCACCTTATGTAAAGAATAAAACATAAGGAGAAAATCACAAAATAAGCATCCAAACATCAAATCTTATTCAAAGTTTCTTAATCTAGCTATTTTCTAAACCCAGATTGCAAGAACTAATCCATTAAAACCACCAATAAAAATATGTTTATATTATATTATTACGTACTGCTATACAACAGCAGCTTTTTAGAAAACAAATAACGGCCTATATCTACCACTGTCTTGTAGACATTGAATGAACGTTATATTTGTTTATCTTATATCTTTATATACTTATAAAATGTTGTTACTAAAATCTCCGAACGCTATTTTCACTGAACTTGTTTAATCTAAATAATCTCGCCAACTTCCAAATAGCTCTGACGTTCTTTGATTTCTGTATTTTGTTTCATCATCTCACTGATTAAACATTCACCCACCACTTGTTTTAAATATATTATTTCATGATTACAACGTGAGCTGGTTACACGAAACGTGTTATGATCTAATCTGAATTTGCTATGTAGTGTTTGAACTTGCTCTTGATTACTAAACAAAAATGGTTTATAAACGAAAAAATATGGTGAGAGTTAGTGCGTTATTGGGAAACCGCAGATCTACGCCAACTTTCTCCACATCAGAAATATTTCGGAGAAGTGTGAGAGAAATATGCACAAAAGCGAAAATGTATATAGATAGTAAAAACAGTAAGGTTTGTTGTATAGCAAGGGATACCAAATACAAACAACATTTATTTTTAATTGATTGAGTAGTATATCTACTATTATTTATTGCTAGTACTTCTACTGTTTAATTTACGTGTGTCTGAAATGTTTTAAATGATTGATCTAGTTTAATGATTGCAGGATCATCCTATCCGTTTTTCTATTGAATCGAGAATCAATGTCATCGACAATTGGATAACATTAATGCCCTATACTTAGCATCTCTGCGTTTCCTGGCAACTTACGCTTCTACTAGGCTTGGACTTCTGTATTGTCAGAAACTATCCTCTATCGTCAACTAAATACTACTTATTCGTAATCGTGTGTCTAAAAAATGTGAGTGTGAGAGTGCATCTACATAGCCTATTAATATTGTCGGTATTATAATAATTATATAATAATATTCTACCACATACACACAACACCATCTAGCCCAAACAAAGCAGAGCTTGTACTATGGGTACTAGACAATGGATAAACATACATACATTATATACTTTTTTTTTGTAAATACATACATATTATACATAGAAACACCAAGATCAAGAGAAACGTCAATGTTCATGCACACAAATGTTTGACTTGTGCGGGAATCGAAACCGCGACCTCAGGTGTGGCAGTCGGTTACACTAACCACTACGCCAACGAGGCCGTCAAAAGTAAGAAATCATACATACATACATACATAGATTCACGCCTGTTTCCTAGAGGCGTAGGCAGAGACTACGGATTTCCATTTGCTACGATCCTGACACACTTCTCAGGCTTAATTCACTTTCATCACATTCCTCATACACGCCCGTCGGTTCAAGGTGCTCTTAACCTGGCCTTTGTCCAGAACGCCTAATTACTAAAGAAATAAAAAAATAAAATAAATTAAGAAATCAAAGTTTGCATTTATTTTCAAAGTTATTTAGATACTTTAAGTTTGACTCGCCAAATAAAGATAAAAATATTAGAATAATTATTTCTTTTAAATGAATTTAGGATCAATGTTTTAAAAATCAAATTTATCTCTTGTGATCCGATTCCTCATATTAGATTTGCGTCAAATACAAATATCGCACACATATTATATAAGAAACGACGTTACTTTTTCGCTTAACAATGAAACTGTATTAGAAATCAAAACTAAATCATTGCCTTTTGACATAATACTATTTATTAGTCGGTATAATAATAAATGTCTGATATTGTCAAAAAAACAAGCTCATTAATGATATCTATCTACGTAACAGCACGTGACGGATGCACCCGACAGTATTCATGTACCTTATCCTAATCCTAACTTATTATCCTAACTTTCCTAACTATAATATTATAAAAGCGAAAATGAGTTTGTTTGTTTGTTACCTTTTCACGCGTAAACCACTGAACCGATCATCCTGAAATTTTGCATATACGTTGTCAGGTGTACAGAAACGGACATAGGCTACCTTTCATCCCGAAACAAAATTCTGTTCCCGAGGAAAACAACAATAACTTTCTTATGACAATAGATGGCGCCACGTGTCTTTCGAATCATGATTGAATTATATTATTACAAGCAGAGTACAACCCGAATTGACTATCAAATTCTAAATTAATGCGAGCGAAGCCCCGGACAAAAGCTAGTTATGTATAAAAACGGCAAAAAAATCATGTCTGTTGTATGGAAGCCCCCTTAAATATTTAAAAAAGCAAAAGCTAGTATTGTTATAAAATAAACATTTTATTACGCAAGTAGGTATGCATCTGAAATTAACACAAAAATGTTAGTATAGTAATACTAAAATTTTTACATTTCCAACGTTACGTGCATCGCGGCTTACATTTTACTGAGTCACTAGGTATACTTTCTTGATAATCTAATATGCGCAACTAACCACTCTGGTGATAGTTGTGAGACTGCTATTATAATAATTATATCAAGTGTGCAAATAGGATGTGCTTGTGGGATTGCCTGATGCTAAGCGGTTAGCGTAGCCTACCCGTAGCGCAATAGCAAACTTAGGGGTTCTACTTGCGAGGGAAAATGGGGGTCAATAAACTCAGTCTACTTGTTTCTTTTACCTTTACGAAGGACAGCTCCAAATTTTAAGCGCAGAGGATACGTTGCTGTGCTCCACATCTGTCAGAGCCGATTCTATTATTTTCAGTATTCCCATCAAAACCTTCTAAAATGCCAGCTTTATTCTCCAGTCAAGGTTTATCTACTGATTGAAATCTGACCCTTAATCTTACGTAAATTTAAGATTGAGAATCAATTTAGAATATGGTTTGAAAATTGTTAACTTACCTGCATGTATCATTTTTATACTTTCGCCTTAAAACTTTAAAATCTAAAATTGTTCATGGCAGCTTTGAATCATTGCCAAAAGTAATAATATTATTATGCAGTTTTTGCGATGATGATGATTGACGCGCATATTTTAAATATTATAGTAGTTATTTTGAAGCAACAGTAAAAGAATTTATCTGTATTGCTTTAAAGTCACAAGTGGCCCTGACTTACAAATTCGTGCCAGCTAGCGTCCTAAATTTTTGCTCTTAAATTATACTACTATCCGTGTGCAAACATTGGGATTACAGAAGCCCGTAGAGAGAAGCAATCAAAGTCGTAAATAGAATCTGTGGCATACGTTATGAAAGGTTGTGCATAAGCTGATAGTGGATTGACGTAGCCGCCACGGTATATGCCGCGTTTCTACGCGGATGTATTCCGCACTGGGTCATAGAATAATACCCGCTTAGAAGCCATGCTATTGAACTAGCGCACGTTAAGTTAGGTTTACAATATTTACACTCAGTTTGCACATAGTTTAGAGTTAAAAACAAAGTACAATTGCCGACCACATGGCAAAGAGGTTTAAGTGATCAAAATAGTGATCGCACTACCAGTGTGTCGCCGACGTTCAGGACAAAAAATTGTGAGTGCCACAAATACTTGTTCCAAATCTGGGTTGATTGAATTTTTGTAGTCTTTAACTAAATAGGAATTATCCGAAATCCGGATTTTGTCGTTTACAGACACAAGATAAAATTAACAAATTCGTTTTTTGATTTGAATTCTAATATTAATTAACAAATTAATTATACTGTAAATTACACTGCAACTGCAATTTTCTGATTAGTGTTATTGAGTTTTGTTATTTGGAAATTTTCAGTAGAAGTAAATCTGCAGATGTGATGAGTGGTTAATGTATGGAACTTAAAACATATTTACAATTTCTCTAGAAATAAACAATGCATGATGCTCTGCCTGAGTCTGTAGATTTGGGTGTTAGACACGCACACTAATAGGAGGCGATAATAAAATGTAAACAGATTATTTCGGTTGTTAAAATATTTCATTGATTCTCATTTTATTTCTTAATACTCGGTAATCATGCTGATGAGTTAAGTCAGTCCACTCGGAAAACCGCTAGATGGCATTGTTGAAGAGATTCGGTAACCTCAACTGAAAACTAAAAATGTATGAGTTTCTTGGCGCCTTTTACACATTCAACTACACTCGCGCCTCTGTGACGGTACAACAAATGCAAATGTTGTAAAGTGCTACACTACGCGCTACAGTATGTGCTAACTACATGCTACACGCCCACGCTACGCAACACGCTACGGCTACGGTTGCTAAATGATGTCATTGATTCTCAATAATTTTCTTATACTCAAGCGGTATTCCTTCTAGTGCGGCAGATCGGTCCACTCGATAAACTGCTTGATAGCGTTGTTGAAGTGATTCGGTTACCCCAACAGAAAACTGAAAATGTACGACTCTGGAACAAAATAATTAATTTGTACAATAAATGCAAAATGTTGTTACGTGTTACACTACATGCTACATGCCTACGCTACGCAACATGCTACGCCTACGGTAAATACCACGCTACGCAGTCTACCATAAACTATTTATGTATCATCAGGTGTTAGTAGTAGGTAGTGAGATTGTGTAGCATGTGTCATTATATAAATAATCTACGTATTACAAAGCTTACAGATATTTTGAAATAAAACTACTTCATACGGATTTTTATCATGTTGTTTATTTTAAAACACTTTTAATGCATAATTTGAAAACTACTACACTACTACTATTTAATCTATTTATATTATTAAAACTATTTAGATTAAAATTTACAGTTACAACCATGTTTCCCGTGAACATGACTGCTGAAAAGCAACCGAGAATTGTTTTAAAATAAACAACGCGATAAAATCCATAAAAAGTAACTTAATGTCAATGTTAACATTCACGTAAACGTAAGACAATATTATGGCGATATTTGCATAGAATGATTACTATACAAGCTTACGCTTAAGGCTTTATCTGCGTGGTATTCCCTAGGATAAACTATGTCTATACTACCTATGTCTTGTTTTAATCGTTATTACACGCGTGCCTTTTTAGTACTTTTTATTAACTTTACCCAAAGTGGTGGTAGGTCAATGGATAAGGTATTGGACTTGCGACTGAGAAGTCGCGGGTTCGAATCCCACCCATTGCACTACATACGTGAATCCACTCTGAATACAAGCATTCTAGCTTAGCGTGAGGGGTTAACAAGAATACTAGTAATTTGAAACGTAAATTGCTAATAATGTTTAAAAAAAAAGGTTTGAAATATAACTTCAATCTTCAGGCCCCATTTCTCCCCCTTCTGGGTGGAGATTATGATTACCTACCTGTAACAATACAATTACTAATTTTTGCTAAAAGAACTTAAATGAACTTGTAGAGTTGCTTTATAAAAACCGTTTAAAACCAATCATATTTTATCTTCTTTACATTTAGTAAAACTCTACACTTAGTTGGGTAGCCTTCGCGTATGGAACCCTAAAACATACTTTGATAGCAAAAAACGTCACACCTGCGTAGCGGGCATGAGGTAGGTACACATTCAATAATGCCCCATATTTATTTATTTATTTGATTCACCAACAGTTATATACAAAAATTTATTTACACATAATACAATTTATGGGTTTAAAACAAATTGCATAACTAATAATAGGTGAAAACAGCATGCATTTCAATGTTTATTAAAAAACTATAATATATTTAATAGGAATTTGTCACAATTATAATTTTAATGATAAGTTGAAAAAGAATATCTACATAATCATAAAATTTCAGTCAAAGTAAAACGAATATAATTCATTAATTTATTCGGTCGGTAAAAGTTTTGCCAAACTTTCGGCTGAATATTCAAATTTTTTTACTTCATCATGTCAGCCAAAAGACGTCCACTGCTGGACATAGGCCTCCCTCAAGGTTTTCCACACAGACCGGTCTTGGGCCACCCGCATCCAACCGCTTCCCGCGACCTTTACCAGATCGTCGGTCCACCTTGTGAGAGGCCTACCCCTGCTGCTGTCCCTTTTTTTACTTATGGGTAAACAAATTCGAATATTAATACATACTATCGTAGTTAAACTCATGTGCAGACAAGTTTTAAGTTCCACGTAATAGGAAATGAGACGTTCTACAAAGCACAGTTTAAGATAATGTTCTTCTAATCTAATAGAATCTAAAATGAAAATAGAAGCACATACACCTATGTGACCAGTTAGCAAACAACATAATATCATAACGATAACAGATATAAATGTAAAATCATGTCATGTCAATTACAGCCAGCCTTATTATATTTCCGTATCTCATATTATTATCAAGTTTAGTGTAGTTTCTTACCCGCCTTTGAATAAATGAATTCAGAAGAGGTTGTTGACCCAAAACGAAATTCTGCTCCACGCAAAATGAAGACGCATTGCGGTAGTAATTTCATATGTAATGACTTAAAAAAATCTCTATATTCTAAAAATCTCTTGTAGCAAATTTGGTTTAACATAACAAAGTTTTGTTTTGTAATAGGTTTGGAAAATATGCTCGTTCTTATGTAAATTTTGTTCAATCAAAACGAGAGACGAATATTAACATTATGTCTGACCCTTTTCTTATTTCTTTCTTCGTTGGGATAATCTCTGTATCGCGGAACCTGTTTTTTGTATAGCAAAATGTTTACAAAATAAAAAGCGAATACAAAGTACCTACCCTTAACTATGAACGACCACTCAAACCGTTGTTGTTCCTTGCTGTAATTTTCATGTTTTACACGTAGACTTATACTTTTTAAAAGCCTAACATTATTTTCTCAAACAAAGCTAATGAAAGCGTATACATGAGCACCCCTAATGCGTTTACATCCATATTGCAATATGTGGGCTTCGAAATCACAAGCTTTCGCTTAAAGTAACATTCGTGTTTTAACTAAATAGTTGAAATTTTATAAAGTGTTAAATAAAGAACGCGTTAAAATATGTATAAAGTAATATAATTTCAATGAATAACATTCGCGTAAACATAAGACAATATTATGAAACTGAATTGTCTGAACTAGTGTTGTATCTAAAAGGATCTACTTTTCCTGCCCACCATCAAACCACACAAACAAATATACACACATTGCTGTGCTGTCTAGGGTTGGGCAATATGTAATTTGTGTTTTCCTCTGTCGAGATACTCAGTAGCCTAATAGTATCTTGAACGCTGTGTTTGTCTAATTTGCATACCCCTTCGAGTATATAGGATGTATGATGCATGCACATTATTATCTATACTTATCTATACCTAATATTATAAAGATAAAAGATTAGATTTTTTGTTTGTAAGGATTTAAATCAAAAGCAACTTAAATGGTTTTAAAAATTCTTTTACCTATAGAAAGCTATATTATCGCCGAGTAACATAGGCTATATTTTATTTCAAAAGTGCTGTTACTAACATAACCTCACCTACTTTTACGCGACCAAACCCGCGCGGACAAGCTAGGTTCAAAATAGGTTGAGAAGGCTAGCATTCTATAATCAATTAAATAATATTTGGGTAAAAGCGTTAACAATTGCACAAACTCACCGTAAGATCACAAGATCAAATTCTGGATCCACAAAGTTACTGTCATAAAAAGTTAGTAGCAGCAAAGAGTTTTTACTATGCCCTGTTGTCGGCAATAGGTTCATAACATTATATAGATCTAAAGATAATTCAGTGTTTTTATTCTGTAGTGTATATAGCGTATATCGTACGAATAAAATAGCTAATTTGTTCCTCTTGTGGCGAGATGACCACTTGAATCAGTGCGCCGTCCATTTAATGCTATTGTTTACCTAAGATAACACTTCTTACCCTTTCAAAGACATGGTGTATTTGTTCGTGAATATTTAAAAATATCTACTAAATTTTGTCCGCAGCTTCGCTCGCGTTAATTATGTCTAAAACATCTACTTTTTCCTGAATGTACGCTATGCCCTTTTCTGTACCCCTGACAATGTGTATGCGAAATTACATAATGATCGGTCAAGTAGTTCAGGCGTAAAAGCGTAACAAACAAACAAACAAACAAACTTACACTCGCATTTATAATATTAGTTAGGATTAGGCTTACCATTGGGAATATATCGTAAAGCCTTATGCTATTCTCATAGAGGTGAGTATAATAAACACAACAAATAAGTTTTTGTTTATATGTCGAAGCAAACAAGCATATGACTCGCCTTTTGGTAAGCAGTTACTGCAGCCTATGATGGCAGAATAGAATATAAATAAGAATGAAAGACAAGGAATTGGAGAAAAAGTATGTATGTGAAGGTGTGGTATTCATACTTACCGGACGAAACGCAGCAACAGATTTACTTCTTTTACATCGTTTTCCTGTAAAAGTATATTATTACTAGATTTTGCCCGCGGCTTCGCTCGCGTTAATTTAGAATTTGACAATTAATTCGGGTTGTACTCTGCTTGTAATAATATAATTCAATCATGATTCGAAAGACACGTGGCGCCATCTATTATCATAAGAACGTTATTGTTGTTTTCCTCGGGAACAGTAATTTTTTTCCGGATGAAAGGTCCGTTTCTGTACACCTGACAACGTATTTGCAAAATTTCAGAATGGTCGGTTCAGTGGTTTATGCGCGAAAAGGTAACAAACAAACAAACAAACTCATTTTCGCTTTTATAATATTAGTTAGGATTTTCTAGTTTTCTGCAAGAAAGTTATATTTTCCCGAGCGAACCGAGTCATTCATATCGAAAATCAAAACTTGCTTACATTTCCACTACGCCTTCAATAAACCATAATCAAAAATAAATAGAACCTATTCGGCAATGTTTTTGTAAGGCCATCGTTATTTTCGTGTAAACACAATTACGTGAAACAATAACGTTCCTAACGAGAGTGAGTAATTGTGTTCAGAGTGCCTAGTGTGAGTTTGTTTTACGTTAACGCGATCGACACATTTATGACGTTCGGCACTCCGATTGGCACACTCCAAGCTCTTAACCAATCAGAGAGCTAAACGCGGTAAACGTTTCGATCGCGTTAACGTAAAAACAACTCGCTCTAGGCATCCTGAATAATTAGTGTAAGAACAGCGTGTTGCGCTCGATAAGCCAAATATATTTGATTACCTAATACATATAATCAAAGTATAGTAACTTAAATTAGTTAATCAAATATCCGATTTAACCATTTCGTAGGGATTTCTAGCAACAAAACACTTCAAATCCTCTGCATGTACCATCCTCTTTCTCAAATGGAGTTGATGCTATTATGGTACCGTAAAAATTGTAAGATACTTTGTCATTGTATTAACATTTGCATACCTATAGGTGAAAGATGGAAATACTTATTCACAATAATTGTAACATCTTTATATTATTGGACCCATGTTCGCAATAAACAAATTGATTAATGAGCTATGAATCCTAACTAATATTATAAATGCGAAAATGAGTTTGTTTGTTACGCTTTCACGCCTTAACTACTAAACCGATCAACATGAAATTTTGCATACACGTTGTCAGGAATAGAGAATAGGACATAGGGTACCTTTCATCCAGGAAAAATAACTGTTGCAAACCTAACCTACCATTACGCGAGCGAAGCCGCGAGTGAAAAGTAGTAAATAATATTTTGCAGTGCCCTCTAATTTGCTATGGCTGTAAAAGCTCGCTAAGTTTAAAGCAAAGCACTTAGTTTGCAAATAAATGATATGAATTTGATTGATTGAGTTCCTTAAAAACTTGGTACCATCGTAAGAGAATACTACTACCAGCTTAGCTTTCAGGACTTCTGACGTTACTTTTGTTCATGGACATCATTTACCACTGCTCCTAGACGCAGATGATAAGTGACTCAGTTGACAGTTGTTTGACGTAATTGACCATGTATTTTAAAGTCAGAGCTATCTGTCTATACCAGTAAGTTAGTAGTAATAAATAATGTTTTACGTCATTTATTAAGAACATAAACATTTATATAATTACATAATCAACATTACAAATGATATCCTCTGAATACTGCGCTAAAACCCTGCTGCAGAAGACTGTACACACATTTAAACGCTTGTTAACCTTTTGTTAACTCGTTTCTATTACACGGTGTAACGAATATTTCCGTAGGTAAACAAATTACAGTTACTCTTTTGAAGTGCATTCGACATGATCCCGCTGGGTGACACAAATCATACTGCGGAATTCGTGAGTCACAGTCGCACGCAGTATGGTTTCGAAGAAGATAAACATTATGAGGAAATGCATAAATGCTTTTGTAACCGCAATAAGTCCACCACCTGTCGCACTGAATAAGCGATAACGCGCCGTAAAATTTGAGGCCCGGGTGCGCAATGGTTTGCAAATATCTTTGCAATAGCACCGCAAAACATGTATTACAATAATTGTGGTTATCACGCCAATACTTGTTATACATATAAGAAAAAAGAAAAGGTATCTATAATTTCTAGAATAATATGATTAATTTATATTCAAAATCTTTTAGAAGCTGCCTGCCCTGCGTTTTCCTTTTATTTTCTCTTTATTTAAATTTAGAGGCTTGAAGCCTTAAATACAAGCGGCAAAGAAAGAGGAATACACCAAAGTACTATTTAGTAATAAAATAATATACTTAGTATAGGTATCATATAATTTCCGTCTACAGTTACTTAAACATCTCGAATCATCTCGAAGTCGCTCTATTAGTCGGAGTGACAAGCGAGTTTTAATGTATTATATCCCTTAATTATTTGTATGTATTATTTACCTATTGCAAACGGCATACAATTTAAAATATTATAATGTGTTACAGTTACTGTTATATTAATAGGTGTACAGTGCATACTAGTGTCAATGATTTCATTGTTGCACTAAAATGTACATACTCGTATATAGTTCCAAGAATTTCCTTGAGATTAATTACTTTATAAGTTGTTCTTGACTGTCGGCTCTCCTTTAAAGCTTTTTTTAGCAAAGTCCTTGATCGAAAGAAGTAAACTAAGTGTAAAGGCACATGTAAATAAAATTTAAATTAGAAATCAGTTTTAAAATTAACTTTTAGGAATAACAATGAACTATTATAAGTACCTATCTAACTGTTATCTTTGGTCTACGCGTTCGATTTCGTATTGTACGATACTTTACAATATTAGTATGTACTTGTTATGTTATAAGTGTTATATTATAACTTATAATTGTTTAAAGTTTTTGATATTTTAAGTAAACTATATTATGATGTTGTTTTTTTAAGAAATAAACTCTTTAAACGGAATTTTATGAATAACATGTTCAAAGTGAGCCATTATTTAACTTTAAAATATTTTACACGTTTTTTCACTTCTTCTACATATCGCCAGAAGAAACATTTATATCATACATAAGCCAATTTAAATAAGTACGATTTACATTTGAGTGCCGTGATGGTATGACATGAATTCCTTCGCTGTGATACTTAGTAGTTGCAGAAAATGAGAGAAGTGTTGCATATTATTGATCTGAGTGGAGGAGCGGGCGGGCGCCGGGTGCCGGGCGGCGGCGGCGCGCCGCGCGTGTCGGGCGCGCGTCGGCACTAGCGGAGCCGCCGCCGTGCCGCCGCCCGCCGCCCTGGCCGGCGCCCTTCATCACAGTTTACTCGCTGTCACAATAACGTGTCACCGTTCTCCTAAATTAACTTCGTTACCTCCTCGTTATCGTCACTCTCGTCCGAAACAAATAACGAGGTGCGAACTGTTCGCGACTAGCCCCGCGACACCGACCCCCGTGTCTATACTACGGATACGTATTCAACTTACACACTGACACCTAGTTCTCAACAAGTTGCAATATTTTATATAGGAAAACTTACTAATGCTCGTTAACCGAAAACAATGAAAGTTCAGGGACGGTTCTATGACAGACGAATCGCGATCGTATGGCTACGTCACAGGAACTGGAATAGATTCACGTACACCGAGCGTGAAATTAAAGGATAAACAAATGAATTCCGAAGCGAGCGCCATAATAATGAAACAGCAGTCGGCATCAGAAGGTGTCAAGCGGCAGACACGAGCGGCGTGACCCGCGGCGCAGCAGCAGAAGTGGGCCATATCAATAAGTGTGTCCCAGTTACCTGGTTTCGCGGGTGAGTGCGGCGCGCAGTGCATTGTGTCGGAGGGCGTCGAGGGCGATGTCGGGCAAGTCGTGCGCGTCGGGCAGCGTGCGCTCGTGTGGCGGCTCCGTGCGCCTGGGCGCGCCCGCGGGCCACGAGCTCGTGCTGGACGCGCTCTACGAGCGCAAGCGCGACAAGAAGACCGTCCGCGTGCTCACCGTCATCGTCTACGTGTTCTGCGTATCGCTGGCCGCCATCATGCTCTCGCTCTACTACGTATTCTTCTGGGAGCCCAAGGACGCGCAGTACGCGCAACGCAAGGTGTTTCACACAGTAGACCAGCAAACCAGCACCACACCAATGCCCACATGCTTTATGCCCCTCACCGGTAGGTCACACGACCGACACGCTTCCCTCTTGTTCCTCTAATACTGATCTCTAACTCGTACTCCTGATAACATATACGAGTTTGTTCCGCATATGGTCGTATCGTAGCCACAAAACAGTGTGTACTCTGTTTAAGTGTTAAATATCCTAAGCTTTATACTTACTATATACATATGTAGGTCATTACTAACTAAACACTGATAGGTATTGCAATACATATAATTACGCAATCTTTAAGTTTAATTTTAAAGCACCGACATCGTAGGTCAGTTCTAAATAACGTTGTTGCCTCGCCTTGTTTACTAGAAACGCAAACATATGTTCCGTTTAAGATGTCTATTATACATTTATTTCGAATACAATAGACAAAATGGTACAAAGTTAATTCGTTTATAGCTCCTCAAGATTGATAAATTCTTTAAATTGCGCTATCAATTCATTTTAATATAAAGTTAAGATTATAAATGTTTACGTAGAGTTTAAAATTAAAAATCTTTTTATATTATATCAATGTTTGTTATACTGCTTACATAAATAACATTTGATGCATGTGCGATATGTCGAATCAAACAAAAGTAACGTTCGATTAGTTACATTGTAATCCACCGCACATACCTACAGCTGATAAATCAATGCAACAAACTGCTTTTGAATTGTTATTTGGAAACTAAAATAGTTGTTTGTTAGTAAGCCATGAAGCAATGAATACATACAACGTACCTAATGAATACATACATTGTTAATCTTATTAAACTATCCGACTGCACCAGACACACATCATAAATCGATAAAAATTAAATCCTCAGATTTACTCGGAACACAAAGGAATTTTCTTTCATTACTAGCCTAAACACACGAATTTGTTCACGTAGTATATAATAAAACATACCCGATGTTACTCGAGGATTGTGTCGCTTATTTTATTGTAAGGTTTGATGAAATCGGTTTAGTAGATCCAAAGATAACCCCTTACATAAAACCAAACAAACACATTTTATTACTTCTTTATAGTAGTTAGGTATATATAGATGAAACTACCGAATGTGAAAGGTGGCAATTTTATCTATGTACGGAAGCATATAGGTGCTATAACTTCAGAAAGCTCAGGAGTGTCGTTAAATCTTACATCACGGCCGTCGAAAGTTCTATACTACATTTTCACACAATAAAACACTAACAAAATAAATTATTCTTCTATTTTAGTCCTTCGCGTAATAAGTCGTTTTGTGTACAGACAAACAACTACTTGTTTTTGCTACAATTATTTGTTAAGGTTGACCATTTCACATTTATCTACTTTCAAGAGCCGAGCTGCAGTCCATCCAACACCTTGTCTTGCTTAATTACTAAATTTAACAATTACTTAAACGTCCATTTGAAACAAATTTAGCTTTTAGGGACAAACAAGATTTTTAAATAACATGTGTACTTAACAAATAAATAATGTTAGTCAAAGTCAAAGTCAAAAATCATTTATTCATTTAGGTCACAAAGTAACACTTATGAACGTCAAAGTATATAGGTTAGTGAGTTTACTAAGTTACTGAAGCTACATTTAGGTTAGTTGCTAGGTTCAGGCAAAGGGTAGAGCCTATGAGAAGAAACCTGCAAGAAACTCACGGCCACTCTTTTAAATCGTCAGTTAAATATAATTTCAGTATTTTACAACTCAGATTAACACGGTGTTACAGCCATTATGCCATGTACTACTGACTATATATCAAGTACGTACATACTTTGAAGCTTTTTACGTTCTTATGGATAAGCCCTGAGCAGTTTGAAGAAAATTCGTGTGAAATAGCCTAAACAATACAGGACGTAAACTCCTATAAAACAATGAAAGCGTGGTTGTAGATAAGGACTTGTACCTATATCTATTACTAGTTTTTGGCCGCGGCTTTGGTCGCCTAAAAGTAGGTCCGGTTAGTAACAGTACTTTTTTAAATTAAAATGTAGCCTATGTTACTTGGTGATAATATAGCTTTCTAATGATGGAAGAACTTTTTAAATTAAAATGTAGCCTATGTTACTTGGTGATAATATAGCTTTCTAATGATGGAAGAACTTTTTAAATTAAAATGTAGCCTATGTTACTTGGTGATAATATAGCTTTCTAATGATGGAAGAACTTTTTAAATTAAAATGTAGCCTATGTTACTTGGTGATAATATAGCTTTCTAATGATGGAAGAACTTTTTAAATTAAAATGTAGCCTATGTTACTTGGTGATAATATAGCTTTCTAATGATGGAAGAACTTTTTAAATTAAAATGTAGCCTATGTTACTTGGTGATAATATAGCTTTCTAATGATGGAAGAACTTTTTAAATCGGTCAAATAGTTTTAAGTTTTATCCTTAGAAAGAAACAAACAAAAATTCAAATCTTTTCTATGTATAATCTATACATCTATACAAATAAATAATATTGAAGTGTCTGTTTGTAATGTCAAAATAACAACTTTTTACCTGCATATGAAAGTATATAAGGTACCTATATCCAAAAATCTATTCTTAAAATTTTTGTCTGTCTGTTTGTCTGTTTGTTCCGGCTAATCTCCGAAACGGCTGAACCGATTTTGACGGGACTTTCACTGGCAGATTGCTGATGTTACAAGGAGTAATTTAGGCTACTTTGATTTTAGAAAAAAAACAGGATTCCGAGGAGAAATATTAAAAGCAATGAAATAGTGAACAATATCCAATTCACCTATACAAATAAATAAAATTGAAGTGTCTGTTTGTAATGTCAAAATAACAGCTTTTTACCTAATGCATATGAAAGTATATATAAGGTTCTAACATTAAAAAATCTTTTATTAAATTTTTTTCTGTCTGATTGTCCGTCTGTCTGTTTGTTTTGGGCTAATTTCTGAAATAGCTGGATCGATTTTGGCGGGATTTTCACTGGCATATAGCTTATAAGGAGTAACTGAGACTTCATTTATTTTAGAAAAATAAGGAAACCGCGGTAAAAAAAACCGGACAAGTGCGAGTCGGACTCGCCCACCCAGGGTTCCGTACAAATTTGTAGGTACATATTATAAAAAATTATTGTCCTGGCATAAAGACCCTGTTTTTTATGGTTTAATTACAAATGTACCTATAGTTTTCAGATTTTCCCTACACTTGTAGTATAAGACGGTATTACTTGCCAAATTTCATAGTTCTAGGTCAACGGAAAATACTCTATAAATTTTGATTCCTTTGAGAGTGTCGAAATATACGTTTCTTGCGGCATAAACGAACGTATCTTTTTTTTACGTTAACTTAGAAGTTTGATTTTTTCACAGCTTCAAGAGACTGTAGACCTGTGTATTATTGTTTTAATTTCAACTCGATACCTCCACGCGTTCACGAGATAAAGGGTCTTGACAGACAGACAGACGAACGGACAACAAAGTGATCCTATAAGGATTCGGTTTTTTCCTTTTGAGGTACGGAAGCCTATGAAATAGTGAACAACCTATGAAATAGTGAACAGTTTCCGATTCAAATAGGGAAGTGTATATAAAATAATAATAATTTTAATATATATACATTTATTATAAATAAATTAAAATCGACCCACAAAGTAGAAGAATAACATTAATTTTAGCATAGGTATTTCTATACGAGGAATACAGAAATATTAAGATTTTGTAAACTTTGCGAACTGAACCAACACTTTTTAGTTAAAATCCATGCGGACGAAGTCGCGGGTAACAGCTAGTATTAGTATAAAAATAAAGATATATCTAGATTATAACTATAAATGTGAGATTACGAGTACATCGGGCGGTTTCAACAAGACTATCGCGTTAGAAGAGCACCGCAATTGTATATTAATATTTTTATAACTACCTATGATAGAACATCTCTGGTTAATTTTACTAATCTCGATATTGTTAACATTGAAATAAAATATCCCTGTGACATGGGCGTCAAAAACAGATTGGCCCATCAATCAAGCTGCCAATACTTTAGCTAACATGATTCATGTATAAAAATAACTCGACATTTGTTCTGTATCTAATATACTTATGTTTAAAAATCTAAGAATACGGCTACATTAAACACTCTAAGATTATTTTGCGTTACGTTATAGGTATATTAATTATTTTACCTAGTACCTAAGTGATAATTGATATCACTTGATTTCAGATGAATCTACTCGTCTTTATTTTGTATATAGTACGAATAGGTGCTTTCCTCTTTCTGTTTTAACAAAATGTTAACGGCCGAACTCGTAAAATTTACGACATTTTAAATAGGTTGTAAATACCTGTATTTACAGCGTTTAAAGTATCGCCAGCGATCGTTCAAATAGTGTAGACAAATCATTCATATGTATAAACATTCTACACTGAATTATAAACATATTTACTGGCATATAATTAACTCTATCAATACCTAAGCAGTCTGAATCTAGATTGCAATTCACGATTTAGAATTGAGAAGCCTTCTACCGCACGTCACAAAGTGGAGTGTGGCCTTTATTAGTTACAGACGTTTATTAATAACATTCCTTATTAAACACGCTCCCCGGTTTAAGGTGCTCTTAACCTGGCCTTTACCCAGAATGTCTCCGATTTGATCAAGAAACGTTCGCCTAGGTCTTCCCCTTGCGACTGTTCCAATCACACTAGCCTTGAAATGGAAATCCGTAGTCTCTGTTTACCCCTCTGGTAAACAGGCGTGAATCTATGTATGTATGTAGATTTTTATTATTTCGCGTTTATGAATAAATCTTGATATGAGTAACAGGAATTTCAAGACGTCGGACACGGCCGTCAATGTTTGAGAGTTCGTGCAAGCGCCTCCAGTAACTCTATAAATAGATGTTGCCTGTTGGTAGTCACAATAACCCGCACTCGGTTATTCACTGATCATGTTTATAACATATAAATCACACACGGCTTCAGGCGAATTGCTCAGAATAGCGCAGTGCGCAACGTGCATTGGATAAGTGTACCGTATGTGGGTACTTACATAGGCCAGTGTAACGAATACCAGCCGCCTCATCATGGCACTGACGGTCGGCCCACTAACAAAGTTATATTCTTGCTCGTTGTGTTCGAATACCATAACTACTTTTAGCTAGTATAGTAGGTATTTATATATATAAGTAATCGAATAAACAAGATACTAGGATGTATCCTAGTATCTTAATTATTCGATTACTTAAATGAGTTTCTAATCATCGTTATGGTATTTGAAGTTTTGTAAAACTTCAAATATCAAAACGATGATTAGAAACGCCTATAAAATCATCGTTATAGGCATTGCAATGTAATAGGTATGTAGGTAATAATGTAAATATACTAGGTATTTATTTTTCGTAATTTCAAATGTGATACCTTCTGTAAGAATATTAATCCGTTTTGTTTTAAAAAGAATGCTAATTATATATTAACGCGGTAATATTATGTTGGTCTATAACATTTGAGTTTTACTTGTATACCTACTTACATTTTTAAATTTGAAATTGTGCCCTAATTGTGAAAAGAAACCTTAACAAAAATAAAGCAGAAACAAAATGTTGGCATGTGTTGAGTTTTACGACAGATAGACGTTCCATTTTTGCTCAAAGAGGATTTGATGGTACCTATACATATTGCATACATACATACATAGATCCATGTAAATCCGTAGTCTCTGCCCACCCCTCTGGCAAACAGGCGTGAATCTATGTATGTATAGATATTAGCTATAAATATAAAAATCCTGAAACGGGCTTTTAGATGGTAGTCGAAAGATCGACTCCACCCAATTCTCACTAAACATAAAAATGATTTCAGATTGACTGAAAACAGTAGTGGCATTAGGATAGTGTAAAGCTAGCAATAGGTGAGGCTAAAAACGCTCCAATATGTATTTTAATATGTACCACCGGTGGTAGAAAACATGAACTTAGACTAGTCAGAGAATTTGAAGGCAAACATGTCTTGTTGTGTCCTGTGGGAGAGCTCGATGATCTTTATAATAATGAGAAGAGACGCGATGATACAGAAGTGTCCGCCCAGTGTGCCTCTATTGCTAAAACCCGCTCTGTCTGGAAGGGCTAACTAATTTGGAACACGTATTGTTAATACGTACCTAAATCTTCTTATCCCTAGCCTTTATTATTCCCAAGTCACTTGGGGTTGGCTTTTCTAGTCTAACTGGATTTGACTGGATATCAGTTTTTACACGGAGCGGCTGCCACCTGACCTCCGCAACCCCAAGTCTAACGATACCCTAAGGCTAGACCAGTGTCAAGATATTATAGGGCACTGACTTCCCAATAACGACTGCCATAGATGTTCATGGCAGCCGGGACCGACGGCTTAACGTGCTCTCCGAAGCACGCAGCAGGCGATAATTGTCAATCAATACGCACATAATTTCGAAAAGTCATAATTATAACTTCCGAAAGTCAGAGGTGCGCGACGTGGGTTCGAATCCGAGACCTCTGCATTGCAGTCTGTTGGTCTCCCACTGAATAGTATACATATAACCTGTTGGATGTATGGGATTCAGCAACCGAATTCGAACTATCAGCTTGCCATATGGAATTTTGCACAAGGAAAACCGATGACAGCACAATAAATAAAAATAAAAGCGAAATCAAAATAGTTGACTAACTACAAATAGTTTAACATAAAATAAGAAACAACTGATAGCGAACTAAAAGGTCAATTAATATCCTTAGATACACACATACATATAGTCATACCTGTTAACCAGAGAGGTAGGCAGACATTACGGATTTTTACTTGCTTCATTCACTCTCATCTATTTCCTTATGCACGCTCGTCAATTTAGGTTAGGTACTCTTAACCTGACCTTCCTTCATATTCGATCTGGTCAGATAACGGTTACTTAGCCTTAAAACTTATACACCTAATATTTATGATTTAGCATCACAAGAGTGGTAGTTTTGACTCTTATTTTATATGGGGGCCAGTCAGTGCAGACCAGCGACACTTCGACCCAGTGGGATCTTTTGTGTCCACACTCTCCCAATAACGACTGCCATAGATGTTCATGGCAGCCGGGACCGACGGCTTAACGTGCTCTACGAGGCACGAAGCAGGCGATAATTGTCAATCAATACGCACATAATTTCGAAAAGTCATATAACTTCCGAAAGTCAGAGGTGCGCGACGTGGGTTCGAACCCGAGACCCTCTGCATTGCAGTCTGTTGGTCTCCCCACTGACCTATCGCTGCTCTAGTTTTGACTCTTACCATAATAATATGTAAGTAGAAGTAGAGAGATATTTATAATATGTATATAAGTCAAGTCCCTTTATATGATACTCACTTGACCTAGTAATACATAGTCTCACGCACATATGTATTTCCGAAGGAGTAGGCGGAGCGATACATAATTATTACAACTACATTTTGCAACTGTGGCCGACTCTTAGAGGACAGAATTAAATCATTGTTTACCCGACTCGATATTTCTTCTAATTTATTAAGTGGATTAGCTATTGAAGATAAACTGGGACGAAAGTAGGTAATAGTAGCTAACTATGCAGCTTAAAATAATAAAAATATATTTAGTAAAATATCTATTTGACCTAATACATATGTAAGTAACTCTACTCAATTTCTTGTTAACTTTCATTCCGGCCCTTTTCATAACATTAAAATTTAAGAGGTTTTTTATTTACACTATAGGTGAACAATAAATATTCATAGCTATCTTGTTGCCTTGACAAGCAGTTGTGATAGACATATGAACAAACGTGCGGACTGACAAACAAAGTCACACCATAAAGGTTCCATTTTTACTATCTTATTACGCAACCCTAATAAGTCTAATAATGATAGGCGACTAAGTAAGTTGGTGCATTATCAACCGGATATAAACAAACTCTATACCTACTTCGCAGAGAATCTACAAGAACAACATTGTTACTACTCAAAAATGCTAAATTCGATACATTCGCATATTCTAATAATTATTATTACAAACGCCTTTCAAGGATATTAAACTGATAGGACTTATCTATTTTTGATCGTGTCCACTTTTATCTTAATTCTGCAAAAAATACCTTTTAGTAGATACTAATATTATCGGGTAAGATGCACCTACCAAGCATTTCCTAAATATTTACACGATATACTCGGTTTATACATATTTTTCTTGTGTTAGTGTGTACAAATGTAAATAATTACATCTGCACTACGTTCATCAACGCCGTAAAATTTTTTACCGTTTGGTTCAAATATACATGTTTTCGTGTTCTGTTCATGTTCTCATATTTGCTGAACCATGTATTCAAAAGATAGATGCTGCTTATGTTGATTAAATTTATAAAGTTATTAGGTATAGATTAGCCCTTGGCATTTTGGCAGAGGTATTAGGTACATTATAATTGAAATCTATCTCTATAACCCATCGAAGTTAGTATTTAGTCATAGGTATACATTATATAGGAAATCTATTATAGTCTTGTCTTCATATTCTTTAGACCAAACAAGTCCATATCTGGCATTAGATAGAAGAGTATAATAAATTGTTAATGGTTACTGTCATACGTCTGTATTTGTCATTAGTTTATTTATTACAAGAAACATTAAAAGTACGAACATTGATGTAGGTATTACTAATTTATCGTATGTTATGAAAGTTTTACGTTAGATATACCTACACAATCAATTCGTATCTTAAGTCTTGTTTCTTATAAGCTAATAATTTCGCCTTAACTGTACATACAGGAATTGTTTGGTTTTACTTTTTAAAGGCACCTGTATTTTAAGCTATTATTCTTAAGTAAGCAGTAACAAAAAATTCATATCTTTAAATTTTCAGGAGGAGGCGATACCTCAGTGAATGGTAGCATCACCCACTCTCCACCGGAGAACGTCACCAGTGGGTTTACAAACGTCGACGTATCCAACTCCACCACGGACACCACTCAAGATACCACACAAACAGACCTGCCTGACACCACGCAAGGACTCAACGGGACTTCCGATGACATTGGCACCTACAACGAAACAGACAGCATCACATGACGAAAACATCGCAATCGTAAATTAACGAACATGACTAAGAAAACTTGAAGATTTTAATGCTTCTACTAGCTTAAACATTAACAGTACAGTTGTAATATTGCAGCAGAACTTATTAGTGAATAATCGTATTGATTTACTGAACAAAGTACCAAATTATAGGTAGCTAACTAACTATACTAAAATCCAATGTTATAAAGTGCCAGCTTGAAAATCCTAACACGCAATGTATTAGACTTTTATATTACGTTAATACCAGTAATGAATATGTGGCCAGTAATATACACCTTTTTACATTAAAATATCAGTAGCTAATAACAAGAATACCGCCCGATAGAAATATAAGTAGCTCTATAAAATTCTGGCGCCAATGACATCAGAAGGCTGAACTGAAACACCAAATAATATAGATTATCTAGTTAAAATATAAATCATAGATTATTGTAATGCCTAGTTCAAACTTCATAGTATGTGAAAAAGTGCTGATAATGTTTGCTTACAGTTACGTCTTATGAGGTAAGTCATACCCTTCAAAGACTTAGACGAGTTAATCCTGTAACTACTTATAGTATTTACTGCCATTTATCCCAGAGAAGACCGCTAAGTGACTTTGGTTACCTTTTATTAAGAGACAGTAGTAGATAGAAAAAGATCTCTATACCTAGTAGGCCGGTAGTGAATTGTCGGCTGAATCTGTTGGCAGTGAAAACCTAAAAAGGTGGCAAAAATCAAATAACGTCTTTCTCTTGTTTGCTAATCTATTCTCATTAATTCCATTCTCGTTGTATTGATGAGTTAATAAAAACCTTTATTCAGTGATCTCAACACCAATCAACACTCGCGGTTGTCGTAGATATTCTATTGGTACTCGTAGGTCAATAGATAAGATTACACTTATTAGTCTTACTCTAAACATTTCAAGCGCCATGCAGCAAATAGGTAGGTACCTACAATAGAAAAACGATTGTTTACTGACATGACGGCAGCGGTGCTCAAGGACTTAATTTATTTAATTTTAGATTAACGTTGTCTATCGGAATAAAATGCCCGGCTATTCCTAGTTTAATAAAAATCCTATCTTACATTATAAGAACTATATTATTATGTACTTATATCTATATTATTATGTTAGAATAAACTGTGAAGTTGGCTAGCCATTACAGCTAGTTAGTATAATTTAGTTAGGTATTTATAATAAATTATTGTTTAGTGTCTTATCAAAATATTACTACACATAGGTGTGAACTAGAGAAGCGCCTAATTTTAGTTTCGTATTTAAATAGAATAAATATATTGAGAACACCTATCTTTGTTTAAATTTATTACTACATTTATCTCCTGATTATAAAAACTGACATCCAAATAATTAAGTTTTATATTAAAGAAGTGGCAAACTAAACATCGATAACAAAATACAAAACTACTAAAATGAACGACATTGATGTTACCTTAAAAAGTATCATAGCACTAATGAGTGATTAATGATGAGTTTGAATAACAGAATAAATGAATTCAAGATATTCTTATACTGATGAACAAGCCGGCCGGGACCTGCCTTTGATTAGGAGAAATAGACAAAGCAGTTCAAAGTCTATAGAGGAACAACTGGTAAGTCCGTTTAGTCCTAACATAACTTTCTAGCCTTCTCCAAACTAAACTTACCTATAGATGTTTATAAATGAAACCCGTAAATATGGGAATGGATACATACATATTGTAATGGCAACTTGCTTATATATAAAACATAATTATAAAGGTAACTGAAGGACTTCCACACCAAGTCCTACGGAAGATCACAACTACTCCGTCCCTCTGATGATAAGTAGTCACCGCCCGCGCCACCGTGTAGCCTGTAGGTCCGCGTAACACAAAGAGCAACAGTCCAACGTAGCCTACACTGTTAAAAAGTAATTGCTCAACGTGGACGTCTTTCGGCAAAAAAAGACTTAGGTATACTGCTGGACATATATTCTCCAAGGTTTGCCACACAGACCGGTCTTTGGCCACCTGCGTTTAACCGCTTCCCGCGATCCTTATCAGGTCGTCGGTTCGACTTGTGGAGAGCCTACCCCTGCTGCGCCTGCCGGTGCCACTCCAGAACCTGGAAAACTACACAAGGTCATTTAGTTCAGATCTTCTGCAAGGTGAAGGCACTTTCCTTAGTCCGGCTAGCACAAGTTTAACCAAAGGTGGACGCTTCACTGAGACCTGTCTCTCTGTTCGTTGATTAAGAATGTTATTTAGTCTATACTTACGTAAAATTTAATAAAAAATCGATGATTCACAATTACGAGTGTGTGAAAAATAAAGCTGGCTAGATATATGTTTATGAATCCATCTCAATATAATATGATTCTAGAAATAGGATGATGCGTGCTACATACCACATATTTACTGTGTAAAACGTATTAAGTAGGTATTTCAGTTAGGTATATCGAAGTAGCGGACGAGAGGAAGTCGACAACGACCTGTGATCCGCGCTCCAGTGCCACTGAGACTAATCCGAGTTATATATTTGACGAGATTTTGCCCGCGACCTCACTTGCGTAAAAGTAGGTTAGGTTAGATTAGTAACAGACCTTTTTCTTGGTCAAGAGGGACCCTATTTCTTTTTCTGTACCCTTGACACCGTGTACGCTAAATTTTATGATGATCGGTTGAGCAAGGCGTGAAAGCGTAACAAACAAACTCACATTCGCATTTGTAATATTAGTTAGGATATCTTTGGTGGCACAGTTTAATTGTACGATTTTACACACATCGTATGTAATTTATTACTGCGTTTTGAGGTGGAAATATATAATTTACTATACCTACAGCGTATAGCACGTGAACAGAAACGTGAGTAGGTAAGGTTAGGTACTAAGTACCTAAGGGCTTGTAAAGCCGAAAAATATAACTAAACTAGCTGACCCGCGCAGTTTCGTCTGCTTCACATAATATTCTCCGTCGGCCTCGATGGCGTAGTGGTTAGTGTAACCGACTGCCACGCCTGAGGTCGCGGGTTCGATTCCCGCACAAGTCAAACATTTGTGTGCATGAACATGGATGTTTGTCTTGGTCTGGGTGTTTCTATGTATAATATGTATGTATTTACAACAAAAAAAGTATATATATGTATGTCTATCCATTGTCTAGTACCCATAGTACAAGCTCTGCTTAGTTTGGGCTAGGTGGTGTTGTGTGTATGTGATATTATTATTATTATTATTTAGCAACATTTTCATTGATGCTCCGCTCCTATTGGTCGTAGCGTGATGTTATGTAGCCTATAGCCTTTCTCGATAAATGGGCTATCCAACGCTAAAAGAATTTTCTATTCGAACCAGTAGTTCCTGAGATTAGCGCGTACAATCAAACAAACAAACAAACTCTAGCTTTATAATATAGTATAGATACCTACATAAAATAATTTAATAAGAAAACATTTTTGGTTTAGTTCTTCTTCTTCTACTACTAGCTTGTACATTCGTAGCGACCTCCTCGAAGACAGTAACTTGAGGCTCGAGAGGGCAAGACAGGAAGCGTAGGGCAACGATACGAGCTTGGAATACCTAGATGGTAAGTCATTAATATGAATTAAAAATATAGAGAAGCTGGTGATATATGTTAATAAGATAGATATCGCACTCTTAATAAAACAGGTACTTATCTGAGTATTTTAGATTAAGCAAATTTTATCTCTATTGCAATTACTTGACATGAGTATAATAATAAAATTTATAGTCACGTAAATAGAGTTCAAATGACCCTACTTCCAAATTTCGAGTTAAGTCGCTGTTTTATTAAGAGTGCGATATACCTAATGGAGGCACGACCGCTACCTTGGAGTATAACTACCCTTTTTGTGCTTTAACTTTGCTTTTCAGAATGTGTGTAGGTAGACCTCAAGAGCGAATTTGAACAGATGTTTGCCCACGGTTTCCACCTACCGCAACAAGCGTGTTCTGTTAACTATAACATAAGTTGGTGACAGGTCCTTTAACACGTTTACCATAGCTATCTGAAAGCCATCTCCAGTGTGTTGCATGATTTCAATAGTCTGGCAAGATAAGCAAACAAGTGAGAGTTTACAGAAATAAAATCGGAAAAAGAAAGAAACGAAACTGGAAAAAGATTTACCAGCAATCTTAGGAACAGCAAATGTAAGGAATTAGATTGTTTGGGATCGTTAATGATGTCAGGATCGTAGCAAATGGAAATCCGTGTCTCCGCCTAGTCCTCTGGGAAACAGGCGTGAATCTATGTATGTATGTATGTTTATGATGTCTGCGAGATCGAATAGTTTACGTCCCCATCATACCAATCACATTTTTTGCCCTGCTACACCAGTCTCCAAATTTGGTGTTCAACATTAGCTGATGAGCTGTTTGATTAGTGCGGCCATCTATGATAATAATCTTTTCAATGCCATTTGGGATTGAGCAATAGGTAAAAAGAACGCTTTTTAAATTTTCTTGCTATTATTAATTAAATATCCAATTATCCAGTATAAAATAATACAATTTAGATAAATACACACAATTATTGAAATTGTCATGAGAAATTGAGACACCATTTTTAACCTAGTAGTACAAGATTTATCCGAGCATTGGGAGCCGTATAGAGAAAAATAAATACGAGAAGTAAATATAATTTGTTTATTGCTATGTCATGTACAAATACAAATACATTAAACTTTCGCAATTTGTACAAATGCTTAATATGATACTATGTAACGATTTACACACGATTAAGTATTTAAAAGTGCGGCAACTCCGCACAGACGAAGAAGTTCCGACTATATAATAAAATTACAATAAAATATCCAACAGATGGCGCTATACATGATAAGCGCTTATAAACCACGTCCACCATGCAATGCTGAATCGCACAAGTGAAGTTTACACAGCGACTAAGTATATATACAAGTTCTCGAAGTTTCTTTCTTTCTTTCTTTCTTTCGACATAAACCATCGGGCCGCGGCCCGCCAGGCACGATCACCCAGCCTGGTCGGAGGATCTTCCCTCTGTGGACATCATATTACGTGCCTCCACAAAAGGCACAACCGACTTGCATCGATCGTAGTCACAGGTTAACCCGTACTTAATCGCCAGTAAGACTCGTCACCTAGTATTTTATTAAGTACAAATACATTGAGTGGACAGGGTCAATGTTCGCCGGTGACGTACATGTGCACGCTCTTGTCTGCGCGCAACACTCGCGCCGTGCGCTCGGCGCCTAATAGTGCGCACACGCGCGCCGCGTCGTACTGGCAGAACAACACCGTCACCGTCATGTTGCACTCGCTGCCGCCGAACTTGTTCTGATTTGACTCCTAAGAACACAAAACAGAATAAATGTAGGTACATACAGTACAACTGCAATTATCTGAACTCCAACTATCCGAATCGCTTTCGGGGAAACATTATTGAGAGATGAGAAAATGTATCTATGTATGTAACATGTTTATGTGTTGTAATTTCATTCAATTTCAAATTAAAAATGAATACAGGGCTATAAATAAGCTTTAAAATATGTAACGATGTACCTACATTACATACATCATTATGTATGTACATAAATAATCATTTTTCGAGAAAAGTCTAATTATCCGAATTTTTGATTATTCGAATGGGGTGTGGTCCCAATTAATTAGGATAATTGGAATATTATACTATTATAAAAAAATATTGATATAATATAAATTTCATAGTGATGTAACAAATGTTAGCAAGAAAATACATGATTTAACAAAATCTTTATATTTTACTATAACAGTTAGGGTATACAATCTTATTTGTTATGGTGTTGTAAATATAATCATAAGATATAAATTACTTGTAATAAGTAATAACATACCTGCATTAAATTACACATTTCTGAAAAGAAATGAGGATACGTAGGCGGCTGGTAAAATATAATATGTCGTATGCCCTTGATTCTAAATCTTCTGAAGAAATGTACTCTTTCCGAATACAACATGAAGTGAGCTTCTGTGTGGAAGAACATGTCTCTCGCTCGAGCGATTTTGGCATCCTACAACACAAGAATTCGTAATGAATTAGCAAATAAATCGATGATTAACAGACATTAGGTATTTGTATTTTCTTTGCATTATATTTCTCTGTTTGAAACACAGAAATTACATCTCTGGGTTTCAACTAGAGTTTTATATGAGCATTATATTATTAAATTATATGATAGGTATATTAAACACATAATAAATAAATGAAATATTATGATGGCATATTCATATTATGTACACGAATTAAAAATTTGCCAACTACGCGCTTGAATATAGCCAGAAAACACAACATAAGTACCTTGCTAGGTACTACTACTACTTAGGTACTTTTATTGTATTTTACAATTCTAGATACTCCTAGAACTATAAAATCTTTAATCTTTATATTTTTATTGAAAGATCAATGACCAAACTAGTCTCACTACTATTAGTATTTTACTAAAAAAAGTTTAAACATTGCACTATACTAAAAACAATCAAATTCGATCTAATGCTTATGATCTAAATAACAATTCTGGAGTAACAGAAACTGATTACCTTGGAGTATTCACAGATTTGCACAAAGCCAATCTCTTCTTTCTTGAAGTAGTTTCTTAACTGTACATAATCAAAATAGCTAGGAACGTAGATAAGCGTGTGGCTCATAAGTGTGTCGCGTTGCTTCGGCAGTATCTCCTTGATGAAGTACTGGAATCGTGCCTCCACGGATACTAAAGGATTCGCCGCCGTAAACCTGTTCGAAAGAGCTGACTTGAATATTCCGACTTCGAAAGATGATGTAGTTGGTACATGGAATACACAGTGACCTTTCATATACACATTCAACGCGCAATATCTTATAATCTACAATTTTTATTTGTTTTACAACTTTATCTCCTGAGGGTAGAGAAATTCCAAATTCCTTTTAAAGTGGGTTGTAGAAGAGAAATAGCAGAGGTAGGTATTTGAACCTTCGGAACTCTTGCATACAGACTTGCATGCCTAGTGCAAGTTTGTTTTACATTAAAGCGATCGACACGTTTATGACGTTTAGCGCTCCGATTGGCTCGCTCCAAGCTCTTAACCACTCAGAGAGCCAAACGCGGTAAACGTTTCGATCGCAAAAGCAGTAAAAACAACTGTCACTAGGCACCCAGAACACAATAACACATACGAAACGCTGTAACAGTACACTGTTACACTGAAAGGAAATCGCCGTAAGAGTTGTAACTCTTACGGCGATTTCCTTTAAAAGCGTGGACTATCTATGGGCGAGCTAGCTGATTTGTTTCTTGACTAAATAAATGGCTACGTGCGGCCTCTTTCCCTAAAAGTTCTTTATGCTAGAGGTATTCTGTTTGTTACATTTGCACGGCTAAACCACTAGCCCAATATTGATGAAAGTTGCAAGCAAAGGATTTTAGGGTACTTGATGTTTTGCCCGCGGCTTCGCTCGCGTAAATGTATGTAGGTTAGATTAGTAACAGTACTTTTTCCTGGATGAACGATTTCCTATCTTTTCTGTTCCCCTGAACGTGTATGCGAATAGTCGATATGATCGGTCGAGTAATTAAG
Organism: Catocala sponsa; assembly: GCA_963564715.1. Lineage (NCBI taxonomy): Eukaryota > Metazoa > Arthropoda > Insecta > Lepidoptera > Erebidae > Catocala > Catocala sponsa. Next base: position 7,243,928 of record OY751345.1, on the reverse strand, counting down.
GCGTGAAAGCATAGCAAACAAACTCACATTCGAATTTATCATATTAGTTAGGATTTAAAAAGACTATAAATTCTATGACGGGTTCATCTAATAACAAGTACAAAAATAACATAGTTATCACTTTTTTATGACATACATACATACCTGTGAAACATCTGGGGCACTTGCACCAGCACTTGTTGTATGCTGCCAACTTCAATTGAATTTTCAATCAGTACCTTACCAGCATAGTTATAACATTTCTTATTGATCAATGACTTCATTTCGGGCAACGCACATGATGAGAAAATCAATGTCTGTCTGTAAAAACGTATTCTTTTAATATGGATGCCAATCAAAAAATATTTATGAAAACATATTATAAGTAAGTAGTGCAAATCGCCACTGCTGGTCACTTTGTTTTTTAGCACATCTGCCTGAATATGTAAGATATTATTTATTTTAAATACACAGTTGCCTTACTAGGAATAATTCCTGTGTCGCGTGAAACTTTACAAACATTCAAACAACAAATAACACCCAGACTCGAAACATGTCCCATGTGGGCATCGCCCAGCGGGCAGTGGCGAGAGGACCACTTAAACCACTACGCCATCTGTGTAGACAAATTTTACAAATAGAATTTAGCCTCCAGGAACTAAAATACACCAACCTATAATATTTAGCCCAGCCATTGACTGCCCAAGACCTAACTCTTGAAAAGTCAGTGCCGTGAGTCTTCTTAGGCTGCAAGTGGAAATGATCTAGGACATGTAACAGATGGTCCCAGTTCTGCATCAGGAACACGTCAGTTTGGTCCATAACTAGCACTTCTATGGACGCTAAAAAGTCATAGTCACGGTCTTCCTCGCCCTCTGCACCGACTATCATGCGCAAACCTAATGGCGACGTCACTATGATATCAGATGAATAGAAGTCAGTATACAACTGTAACCAAAATTAAATATTTTATTATTATACATACTAGTTGTAAAAATATATTTTCTTCAAAAAACTTAAATTCTTTTCGTAGCAATAATTCCTATGTCGCGGGGGACATTACAAACATTTATAATTCTAAAACACAGCTCACGCTGTCTCAGAAGTTAGGGTATTCACTACAAATAACTTTGTATTTTAAACTTATAAAACATCTGTAGTTTAATTTTTAAAGAATAGGCAGGCTTCGTACAAAACATTTAGGATCACTCAAATTTTCGTACAATGTGAGGATCATAACCACAACCCACAACACTCTGTCCAGTGGTAAGGGAACCACTTCAACACCTACACACCAAATTTGATATTAATGGCGAAAACCCCAATAATTATCTTAATACATAAATAAAAGCTATTAAAATATACCTTTAGTGTTTTCTTTGTAACTGTCATGCCTAATCTAAATGTGTCTTCAGTGTTCCCACTAAATATTAGTTCATAGTCTTCAGGCTTGGGGTTTTTCCTTGGCATGATTAGCTCACCACCAGTGAAGTCATCTTCAAACCTCTTTTTATTTACCACTTCTCCAGCCTCCTTGGGCACAAGAATATCTATGAGAGTCTTAACAACTCTGTAGGCGGCATCTTTGAATGGTACCATAATCAATACCTGTTAACATAAGAAACAACATATTAGAAGAAAATATAAAAAATATATGTATTTACATTAATGGACAGCCTCAGTTGCAAAACAGTTGTAATGCAACTGCTGTATATTATGAGATTTCGGGTTCATTACCGGGTTGGACAAAGTTAAACCATCCTAAAGTGGATGTAACACTTGAACCCTGACCCCAACATAGAACCGGGCGCGAGAAGGCGCGAAACGACCTTCAGCCACCATGAGATTTTACCTGGGGGTAGTGGGTTTCATGAGCCTGCCTGCCACCCGATCAGCATCAGGTCCGAGAAGCGGCGTGCGTGTTCCCACGCGTGCCTGTGTCGTTTTGTCTTCGTCCCCTCAAAAGGCAAGCGTAGACTATTCTAAATAGGCTGGGTATATTTGTGTATTGGCCTGCCGTTTCGTACGACGGGCCGACCACCGCAGAGCAGTATGAGTCAATGCACTCCCCCAGGTAAAAAAAATATAATAAAAATTGTAAATGTAGACATGAGACTAGGCATTTATGGATATTCAATTTTAGTCCCAAAGAGTGTTTACACTAGGATAATTTTTCTATGCAAGTATCAGCAATATCTATACTAATATTATAAAGCTGAAGAGTTTGTTTGTTTGTTTGTTTGCTTGAACGCGCTAATCTCAGGAACTACTGGTCCGATTTGAAAAATTATTTTAGTGTTAGATAGCCCATTTATCGAGGAAGGCTATAGGCTATATATCATCACGCTAAGATCAATAGGAGCTGAGCACCAATGAAGAATGTTTCAAAATCGGAGGGTATTTTTTCCTTTCGAGAGCTTCCGCTGCGTGCGCTGCGTAAACAGTTAAAGTTTTGCAAAAATCATGTATGACAGAATTGTTCCCCTTTAAAAGTTCTAAAAAAAAGTCGGCGACCGGATATGTCTATCTTTTAAGGTTGGCTCACTATAACCATTTTTATGCTAACCAAATTTGTTCTAAAATAATGCATTATTTGCGAAGGTATTATTATAAACATGATATTAATCCTTATCCAAATAAATACGTTATTCATCACAAGTATTTAATTTAAAACAAAATTGCCTTTTACATCATTCGATTTCAATGAATACCTTAGGAGATATCGCAGTTTTAAAATATCATTGCAGTAAAATAATTACCCATTACAAACATAGTACAAACTATGTTTCTCCTGGTTTATTCTGCGTGATTACTACTGGTTCGATTTGAAAAATTCTTTTAGTGTTGGATAGCCTATTTATCGAGGAAGGCTATAGGCTATATAACATCACGCTACGACCCACGGGGGCGGCGCAGTAACGATAAACGCGGGTGAAACCGCGGGAACATCTAGTATATAATAAAAGTAATAGATACCTTAGGTCTTACTAATCCTTGATCCCGATAATCATCAGACAAATCATGTTTCTTAGCCAACTTAGCATTGTGGTGAATGATTTTTGTCCTTGTTTTTAACATGTGGTTAACTACATGAAGACAGTATATATACCTAATTTCATCAGCATTTGTAAATGTTCTCTCTGGGTAGTATAAATCTTGATAATTGTTTATAACTGAAAACAGTTCTTTTTGTAAAGGTGTGAACACATCCGTGAGTTCCAGATCTCTTTTTATTAAATTCATTTTGTTTGCTGCTACAATATTCCCTTGTATTTGAGACTTAATATGCAGTTGATTAAAATCTACTTTGTTAACTATGGTAGGCACAGTTCCAGGTATTGCAAAAGTGTTTTCTTCCAACAAGGAAATTTTAGGTTTAACTTTTTTTGACAATGTTTCTATAGGCTTTGGTATGACCACAGTTATGTTGCCAAGGGTAGGCCATGTTTTCTTAGCGCTTTCTACAGCAGGTGGCACATTTGTAAGAGACACAAGTAGCTCATCTCCAAGATCGTTTTGTAGATGTTTGGTAAAGGGATCATCTGCTGCATCTTCTTCTGTTCCCACTTCATTTATTAGAGGTACCTGTATCAAATACATTAATATTTTATTTACCACATTATTAGAGCTACAGCTAATATTAGGGATCTCATGGCCAATACTTACAAACAAGACACAATCCTTTTTTTATTGTGTCTGTTTTGTGTGTAAAACTAAGGCTAGAAGCTAGAAAATTAGAAATAAATTAAATTATTAAATCATTTAAATATTTCGATAAATTAATAATTAAAGCATGGATACTATAACTTTGCCAACATTCCAAATGTTACAGCTTTGATTCCAATGTAAGACAAATTATAGGAGAAATCCAAACACCAATTCAGGACATAATATATATTCATAATATTTTTCAATGTTGTTTAAAATCATCTTTTTAGAAAAAAGTATGTTTTACCTCAATTTCGTCATCACTGGTGTCACTATCTTCTTCAATACTTTCTTGTTCTTCAATATTCCTACTACTTGACTGTTCACCTACATTCAAGTTAATATCTGCGGGCTCCTCCTCACTACTACTTTCATCTTCACTGTTAGCCACAGGCTGACTCTTATTGGTGCTGAAACATGATACTAACTGACTATAAGCATCTTCTTCTTCCTCTTCCTCACTCTCTGAATATGTCATTCGTTGTTGCAATTGTTTTTCCATTCTCCTTTTCTTCTCTAACTCTTCCTCCACTTTTTGGGCATTCTTATATCTGTTAAAGATTGCCTTCTTATTTACAATCTTTTCTTCAGCGGCTTTTCTTTTCTTTTTGGTGGTTGGTTTGAATGAACCTTTCTTTTTCCCAAAGAACTTCTTACTTTTCTTCATTTTACAATTCACTTAAATTATCTAGACAGTATTGTGACCAGTTTCAATTACCTCAAAATAATTTTGAAAATATCTTCTCAAAATAATGTTAACGATTAATTAGGTATCGTTGAAACAAAAAGGATCTAGACATAACCTCAACAAATGTTTATAAACTTTAAACACACAAATTAAATGTGCATTGTGCAAAATGTCAATGTCAAATAACTTATATAAGTCAATGCTGACGTTTGTGTGTTGCCATTTCCAGATTCTTTAAGGCATAGTACATAAAAAATATTATTGTTTTATTTTGTGCGTAATTTTACTATTGGTTAGAACTCTATTTTTATTTTAAATACAACAAAATTGAAGTAGCCAAAATTTTTCAAATATTGTAGATATATAGCTTGGCGCTAAAGGACACATCGCGTTCGGCATAAGTAGGCGCTCAAAAGGTTAAACTAAAAAGAATACCTAAAATATTATGACAGAATTAAAAAAAAAGGAAAGTCCAGAACCAAAACCCACTAATGACTGTAAAACAATTCCTTCGCATTGCCATATTGAATGCTTATTATTTCCGTGAAATAAGGACCAGTACTTTGGTCATGAGAACCGTTAATCAACCTCTTCGCTAATTTTCTATACAGAGCACGAGCGTAGAGACCCGATGACCCTAGCGTTTCGACACCAAACGGCATATTAGTAAAAACTAACGTATGGATTTTAATTTACTTGTTTTAAGACTTATGCACTTAGGATCAAATTGAGATAGCAACATTAGTAGTTAACCAAACGTTTTCTAATTCGTTTTTTCTTTGACATAAATGTCAATGATTGACATCATTCATCATTGACATCTGTGATGTCATAAACCATTATTATATTCGTAGGATATTTTGATATGCTTTGCCGTTTCGATTTCCAATTATTATTGCTTTGATGGTAAAGTCCCTTAGAATACATCAAAGCGTGTAATTTTAATATATGTATACAATTCAAATAACCCCTGTATCAATATGTCTCGAGAAAATTCACCAGTTTTATCCAGAAAAACATGGGCCCGAACGATGGAACCAGTGACAAAAGTATTCGAATCTTCATGTTCTTTTAGTTAACTATTTGTATGGTCACTATTACTGCAGATTTGTGTATTATAAATTATTCCAGTTTTAATATAATTAAAGATAATAATTCTATTCTCCACTTTTTCACTATAAAACCAGTAGTTTATTTTATAGTGCTGGTTTCTTTAGATACTTCATTTGTTTTTCATGTTTTAGATTGGTTATATGGATGGTGCTGCTGATGGGCAAGCTTCAGTATATCAACAAAGTTTTGATGTAGGTTATGAGCAGGGTTATTGTTTTGGAATGAACTTAGGTTTCAAAGAAGCGGCACTGAGGTACTAGATATTCCATTTTAGTTTAGCCTGCACATATATTTATACTTTTGTACTTCCATAACATTATTGTTATATTACAGCATGAAACAACAAAGAACCACAATAACAAATACTTTATTGGATCCAAGAAAAATAAATTGTCAGATTTGTTTAAATGGAGCAACAAGTCAAGATAACATTGGTAACTTGTATAATATTCAAAAAGAAAAAAACTTAGAGGTGCTTGGATGAAAATTGGAGCTAGCATTAAAATAGATTATTTTTATATGTTATTTGTTGCAAATATATAACTAAGTTAATAATGCTATTTTTTTAATGAAAATAACACTTATAATATCTTAAATTATGCTATATTAATAAACAAACTCATAGTCTAGGTTTCTTTTCTGGAGGTGGTTTCATATTTTCTTGTTTGATTTCAGTTTTGATATCAGCATGTCCCTGAAGCCCTCCATTAGTCATGTCTGAGTTGCTAGGATCTACAGGTTCTTGTTTAATAGTTATGTTATTTATATTTCCATCAGTTTTCTCAGCATTCTTGTCAGTGGAATTTTCAGTTTTCACTGTCACACCATTCTACAATTTGAAAATAATCTTATTGCATAGGTACTCTATAAAATTTTCATAAACAAAAATAGTCAACAATTTTTTATTATGATTTTGTTATAACATCATTCATCTTTATAAACTGCTCCCCTGCTAAGCTGTTCTGTGAGTAGTGATCTATGATTGCTAGTTAACAAAAAAATTTAATGGTGGTAAATTATGTGGTCTCACATTAGTATTATTATCTTATCTTATGTGGGGGCCAGTCAGTGCAGACCGGCGACACTTGGACCCAATGGGATCTTTTGTGTCGATTAGTATTATTACTCTACTCATTTAAATATGAACATGATGATAATAATTGATAAGAGCTGCAATACTGACTATTTAAAGATGCAACAGACCCCTTCAATGTTATAACATATTAAACCCTACAGTTGCCTTTTTTTAGCAGAAGCTGTTCCCATTATGCCTTTACTGCTTGGGCTTTGAATATCAATAGCAGGTGGTGCATAAAACTCACTTGGTTAGGTGCCTGTGTGACAGGTAAAGGAAACTGCCTGACCAGCTCAGCTAACAACATATCCACCCTTTGTCTTTGGAACAGTGTTGAAGGCTCTTCTTTAGGAGTGCTACTCACATCCTTGGATGAAGACTGACCACTAGTGTAAGGGCTCAAACCTGGAAATTTGTATGGTTAATGACAGCATATAATAATTAACAGATATATGTAAGTATGTAACTATATTTACATTATACAGTTTACTTAATATATTAATAAAATACCAGGTTTAGTTGCTTTGAAATCCCACCAGTATCCTTTACTAGGATGGTATCTTGAGTAAGACATGGTTTCTTCAAAGGAACACTGTAAGTGATGTACTGCAGAGAGCTGTAAAGTTATTTTGTTTTTATTTAAATAAGCTCATTAATTTAGTATTTTATATTCAAATGTAAACCTGATGGGATGAAACCTACCAATCTGGAATTAAGAACACTGGCGAGATCAGGTGCCTGATACACAATCCCAGCAATGATATAGTAATCGGCAAGTGGTGTGGCTTGTGTAGGACTATGTCTGTGCTGTTTACGAATCACATATAAGATTGGATCCTGCACATGCAATAGAATGTATTCTAGACCAGTCATGTTTCTGTAAATTATAAATAAATCCCTGTATTAGTATTATGTTAATTCTTTTGCTACAAAATACCACTTCACAACAATTGTTTCCCACATATGTATAAGACACGGTCAATTAAAAATGTATACTTATATTTTGTGATGAATTTATACAATGATATATAATAGATGACCACTTACTGTAATTGATCCATACTCAGCCGTTGCATTTTCACTATTTCATTATTGCAAGTACGATCAAAGAAAGGATTAGAACGTTCAGAAAAATAATCCATTATGTTGGATGGACTTAACAAGGGTATCCACGCTGAATCGTGCCACGAGAGACCTAACGGATTTTCAGCCGCTATTGGCAAATTACTTATCCGACCGGGCATCATCTTGCTAAACCTTTATTTTTATTTGTAGTTTTGATGTGTTAATCTCTTCAAGCTTACGCTCAGAATTGCACAGAATAGTAAGTAGCTATAACGTAACAATAATACAAAATTGACATTCTACTTGTTGTCAACAAGCTTTGACAGTGACTTATTATTTCTGCGTGTCACAGACTAAAAAGAACCTACGTATAATCTATGTATTTTCATTAGTGAGTACTTCTCGAAGACAATAACAATTATATTATGTCTTTTAAAACCATTTTATAATAAATATTAAATACACAAAATTTGTCTGACGTAATTGTATATGTGAGGTGTACCAGTTAATAATCGTAAAATAATGGGTTGTAAATTCTTGCCGTGGCAGGTACGAACAAAGTTGCATTGCATGATACGCAAAACTTGGTTCGCACGTGCGTACCACCAACGAACAATGAACACTCTGTTCGTCAAACATGTTTGCGGCGCGGCGGCGATCCTATTAGTATGTTCTGTATGGACGGTGTTCGTTGAGCTATAATAAATGTTACGTAAAAAAACTGTTCGTATAGAACTTGGTTTTTATGAAGTCCACTTATTTCTTCTGATTTTAAGTCTAAAAGTAATGTATTTTGATTTCGATGTTTGTACAAAACTGTTTCCCACCATTTAGGATCCGCTGTAGGAAACAATATTTCGTGAATCACTGCAAACACCAAAAATCTTTCAGCTACTTCACAATCGACCACTTTTAACGGCGCCGCCATGGCTTTAAGATAGGAGTTCACGATTGTAGTGCGCGAACTCGATTCGAACTATGTTCGCGTTCGTGTTCGTACGTGCGTACACGGCTTTAACAAAATAATTTAGACATTAATATAAATAAATAAACAAATATCCTACTTCTTAAGCCTGTGATGTAGATATGTGTATTGAATGCAGAGCGCAAGGCTCAATGATACTTATCTTTGCCCAATACTAATTACTTCTTATTTCTTATATGTCTGTGGCTCAATACAATACAGATTACAGATGCCGAAATTGCGGTTTAGAGGTTATGGTAGACAATTGGCATCTAAATACATTATAGGTATTGACATATTATATCAAAATTACATTAATTACATTTACAAACAATGTGGCACTAACACAATCAAAGCGACTGTTTTGTAATATATCATGTCATACATTCTTGGCACAAGTGATTCTATAACGGTTGAGGAGTAATCTTTAAATAAATAAACTACAGGTTACAGGTATTTATAACAGGGTGAAGCTCAGAACAGATTTAGTAGTAGGGCGCATATGATCTGATAAGATTATCTTGGAACATCACAAGAGATATAATTAACAATGGAGAACCGAATAAGGTGTTTTGAGGAAATTGCTACTGAAGTTTATAATGCTGAGAATGTAATGACTGATACATCTTCTGATCAGGTAAATAAATGGTTTTCTAAGTACCTGCGTAATTAATGTACCAGTTCTCTAATTATTATGACATAATATATAATTATTAGATACTTATTAAATCTTAATTTCCTTTAAATAGTCAATTAGATTAGTCAACTAAAATCATTAATCATCTTGAACTTGAACACAAGTTCAGACTCTGTCATAGTCTTTTAAATCCTTTATATGATATACTGTAGAATATATGAGCATTTTAAAATTATTTTAAGTGTCCATGCATAAATTGTTTCAGTTATTATAATATCTCCAATCTTAATATACTTATTGTATGTCTCTACTTCTTTTTTGAAATATCTCTTACAGGTTGATGTGGAGACAATGATCCTTAAAATATACAAACAATTCGAGAAATCTGCAACCATTGAACCTGATTTTCCTGTAGTACGAAAAAAGGTTCATAGCCAGTTGTTAAAGGATTGTCTGCGAACTTTACCTAACAGTTATGAATGCTTAGATGCAAGCAGAACATGGATAGTCTATTGGATCTTGCATTCACTATGGCTTTTAAATGATATGCCTGATGCAGAAACACTATCTGATATTGTACATTTCTTATCCTTATGCCAACATGAGGATGGTGGTTATGGTGGTGGCCCTGGCCAGTACCCACATCTTGGAACCACTTATGCTGCTGTCAATGCTCTCAGTATCATAGCGACAGAAGAAGCATATAACTCTTTAGATAGAAGCAGTCTACAAAAGTTTTTGTGGACTGTTAGGGATGTGGATGGTTCCTTTGCTCTTCACAAAGGTGGTGAGCAAGATATCAGGGGAGCATACTGTGCTGTAAGCATAGCCAAAATAACTAACACATATACTGAGACCTTATTCGACAAGACAGCCGAGTGGATAGTGGCTTGCCAGACCTATGAAGGCGGATTTGCTGGGTGCCCAGGTATGGAGGCACATGGAGGATATGCATTCTGTGGCATTGCATCATTAGCATTATTGAACAGGACTCAGCTATGTGATATAGATGCACTGTTGAGGTGGTGTGTTAACCGTCAAATGCGTTTAGAAGGAGGATTCCAAGGCAGAACTAATAAATTAGTTGATGGATGTTATTCATTTTGGCAAGGTGCTGCCTTCCCAATAATCAGTGCCCTACTTTCACAAGGTAACACTATTATTAGAACTTATAAATTAAAATTGTTTATAAATCTGCATACTGTGCTTACCTATAAAACATTCTCACACTCAATTTAAGTCTGCTTATTGTATTTTGAAATTGTATATGTGTGAACAATTGTTGGTTAGCCATTAATAATAAAATAAGTAAATCAAATAAAATAGCAATTTTGTACTAGTGCATTTTGTTATACTTTTCAGGTGACGAAAATAAGGAGTTAATGGAAACAGTATTATTTGATCAGGGTGCCTTACAAGAATATATAATTATATGCTGTCAAGCCTTGCCTACTGGTGGCTTTATTGACAAACCTGGAAAGTAAGTAACTCATAATAGTATGAAATTACCTGCATTGCAGTTGTATTCAGGCCACATTATTTTGTAATAATTGCATGAACACTGGTACCACAGCAGCAGTGAATGTGACTGCTGTGATCAGGTAAAGGGATCCATCCCTGAATTGGGTAGTGTAATTGGGTTTTTCTGTCAAGAAATTACACACATTACACACATAGGCTTTGATGGCGTAGTAGTCAGTGTAACCGACTGCCACGCCTGAGGTCGGCGGGTTCGATTCCCGCACAATCAAACATTTGTGTTTTGACCAGTTCGATCATTTTTAAATTGCAACATGTCCTACAACAACGATGATCCGCGCGGTTATGCGGCGTCTCGTGTGTGAGGCGCCGCCCCTCCGCGCGGAGGAGCGGTGGCGGAGAGAGCACCGCTCGACCGCGCGGTCGGGCGGTGTACGTGTGTTAGGCATCAACGGATTTATTACAGGCCAATCCGACATGAGATCCGCCTAACCGCCTACCGCGGCGGTGCGCGGTGCCGTGTGTTAATCGCCTTAGGGCCCCAGTGCACAAAATAAATACGTACAGAAGTCAATCAAGTGTATGTACTTCACTTTTTATACCTACGCTCGGCGATCGCGCTAGAGTTGTCAACTTTCGCTTATGCACAAACGTAGTAGTGGCACTCGTATCTAGTTGTTTGATTTATTGTTGAGAATGAAACAGGAAGGTAATAATAATATAAACCAATAATAACTAAAATATTTTAATTTCATTCTTATATTAGAAATTTGTCACAGAAAATGTAGGTAAATAACTTGCTACACACACGAGCACGAGAGCAACTTGAATCTATTAAATCTTCTCTATGGATCAATCTCAACCACACAGCTCGCCTGAAACAAGATATAATTTTATCAAAAAAAAATTACCGTAACCTTAAAACAACTGGCCGCACGAATTAATATTAAAGTGAATGGGGTGACTGAGGGGGCTACTCCAAACCCGCAGTATAGCCCGCATAGCAAAAAACGTATTCTACAGTATTAAACCAAAACAATAAACATACTATTACAATACAAAAAGTTTACAGAAAAAAACCTAAAATTTTACATTTGACAACTTTCACTATCGAAAATCCATAATAACTTCTAAACGGATTACCCTATTTACACAATTTCTTTTGCCCTATCCGTTTTAGACCTAAACCTATCAAATGACACTAAAAACAACACAATATCTACACAAATAAAAAATCATGTTATCAACTTACGTAATATTTGGTCGCGTGAATTTACCTTACTAAAATTTAGTTACTTCGGTTATACTGATTCAAAATAGGAAACTATTATATAAATCGAGCTTAGATAGATAGCCACCTTACAACTTACAACATATTCTCCGGGGGCCGGGGCGCTTACCTACCTACCTACCTAAATGTTCTGTGTTACGTTAAAAGCAAATAGGTACCTACTTACCTCTCTGAAACAACTGGTAGCTTAAAAAACGACAATTCACCGTTTAATGTTGAATTTAAACAACCGTCCACGGAACAGTTATAATAACGTTTCTTTGTTGCTCCATTTTTGCACAAAAAAGTTTACAGACACGACGTCTTAAGCGGATGGTGGCACTCGCGCTCGCACTGTTCCCAACTGTTCCGAGATATCGTGTCCGTGAGCGATGTCTATGTGTGCGTTGCTCGAACGCGCTTTCTATGTAGATTGACTTCTGTACGTATTTATTTTGTGCCCAGAGACAGGAATCTCTATTATTATTATTAGTACAGTGTCTGAAACAGTAAATGCCAATACTTACCTCCTACTATGTGGGACCTGATATATGTAATTGATACACCTCTGCTTTTCCCTTTGGGGATGTAAGCATGAGCCTAATATATATAATAGCATAACTATATGTATGCAGCATACTTTAAAATCTATTCAAATGATATTTTAATTTAAAAGATATGCAATTTAAATTTAAAAAAATTATATAATTTTTAACAAAGATTTATTTATTGTCAATTAAATTGTCGGTAATTTAAACTGAATAGCAGTCTTTATTGAGATTGTATGTCATTACTGTCATTAGTTATAACTTATAATTATAGTTTTATTGGTTATGATGATTAATAAAGCCATTTGGTTATCTTAGAATGTGACCTATAGTCATAATAATTATCATTCCGTTGTTTCAGACATAGAGATATTTATCACACCTGTTATGCATTGAGTGGATTGTCAGTAGCGCAGCATGGGACTGGTGCAGGGGACCCATATGTAGTAGGCCGGCCCAGCAATGAACTTAATAGAATACATCCTTTGTACAACGTGGCACCTCATCTTGCTTATAATGCCATTCATTACTTCATCCGGCATCCACCTCCAGTGAAGGACAAAAATTAATTATATTATATACACAATACCTCCTACAGTCCACCACTGCTTTTTCATAAAATTTTGCATTGAATGTCAAGCTAAAATAAATGTGTGTTCTAAATGTTTGTTTGGATAGTAATAGTCAGATTATGATAATTATTAAGTACTACCTAAATAAGTAAATGCACAAGTGATTTTATAGTCCTACAGCCAATTGATTGCTATGAAAAGTATGTTCATATTAATTTTCCCTCTTGTTGGTTAGTATTATCATTTTGTTGGTAGAGAACAACTGCCACCAACTCAAATAAGTATGAAATCGTACATTCCCCATCCTTTTAAATATTGATGGTAGTCAACAAGTGCTGACAAATACTGTTAAGTAAAGTCCATTTACAAATATGAAATGTGCAATATTTTTTTTATATAAATGTTCATCAGGATAATTTATAAGACGGTGCATTTTTATTATGCTAATAATTTATTTCGTCGTTTTTGATATAATAAATAATAAAAATGTAACTATTACAAGATATCTCTCATTGAACCTTAATCATATCTGTAATTAATATGACACCAATATTAGGTACACACATTATTATTGTGTATCAATGGAACAACAATTTTCGTGACTGAGATAAACATTAAGTAAGCACTACGTAAATAAGCAATATACATATATATATATTATATTTGGTAAAGTTGAAGTATTGCTGTTTTAATTCACACTAACACAAATTCCTCTGACTCAATGTCTGTATCACTATCTTGAATGTTCGGCGTCACCCAGTTTTGCTCTGTTTCGTATATAGAATACCTGATATTAGGATAGTTCATAATATTACTACATGATCCACTGTTTAAACTAAATATAGGATACTCAAAGTTTGCAGAAACACCTTGTGGGATTAGGAATGATGTTATAATATTTATATAAGTCTCAAAATCATGCTGTGTTGCCAAATAGAAACCTATACAACACGATGGATCCATTTTACTAAGAGGCATTTTTCTAGGTGAGCGACAATGAAATGATTGTATTGAAAAGTTTGGTTGCCATACATCAACCATTTCTTGACAGTAATGTGGATCTAAATGGATCAATCTGTCGTCTTGGTAACCCACAAAGTACAATGAGTGTTTAGGTCTACCACCAATAATTCCTATACAAAAGTCTAATGTAAGTAGCGAAGTCAGACATGGGCCATAAATAGGATTAAATTTATCAGTCCCTAATTTAACAGGTACCAAGAGGATAAGTGATTTCCATGAACCATTAGGTAATCTACAAAGTGAGTACACATCTTGAATATATATAGTTGAATCTTGAGCAACATAAACTTCTAAATTGTCAAACTCATAATTTTCCTTAGAAGCAGCTGCCATGACTGCCTTCAAGCAGTGTGCTACTGATGCAGGGCCATACCAGTCTCCTGGCTTCTTTCCCAATGCTTCACCCAAGCTAACCATCTGATGAATAGACAGAGGACTATTCACAGATGACTTATCACCAAACCATTTAATAATCATTCTGTGTAAGCAGTCTTCCTGGAATTCTCTAGCATTCTGTATAGCCTTTTCTGGTGCCCATCTCCAGGAACGTCCAAGAAAATGACATACTAAAGCTTGAGCTAGCAACATTTGTCCACTTCTTAACATACAACCCCAACCACAGTCTGTAGTAAATGAAGATCCTGACATGGTTGGGAATTCTCTTCGATAAGTCATCCAAATTTTGCTGATAAAATCTGATTTAAAGCCTTCAATACCTTCTCCGTAAATCTGTTCAATTGGTTGATGTGCTGTAGCTTCAGTGCCAATTTCTGTCGATGATTCTAGAGACCCTGTTGGACTCAATTTTCGATGATAGCAACGACCAAGAAGCCATACTGGTGACTCCTTGGAAAAGGTGGTTTTTAATTTGACAGTCCATCCAAATTTCACGTTATTCCACATTGACAGCAGCCGTGACTCAACTTTTCCTTTGAGATCATGTAATTCCTCTGAACCATCAGGGCGCGTACTTGAACCAGCAGCTTTATTTCTGTCAATACCAGCCTCTGATGCATTTTGAGTAATACCGTTTTCCGTTGTTTTCAGTTCAGTGTTACGTAGAGCAATGCTGCTAGAGCCGTTCATTATATCGTATGTATCATACCTGCTGTTAAAATTCTAATGCATTATATACTAAGTGACTAGTCAGCAATACCTTTGATGTGTCTAAAAAGTTTATTTTCCATATTTAAACTTGTTCTGTTAATAGCCGATAATACAGGACTGCTAAAGGTCGTGTGGTAAGTTTCTAAACGTTATTAAGTATAAAAAATAATCACTTTCTGAGGTAATTTCCGCGAGAAACAACAAAAATTGCAGTATGAAAGAACTTTACGAATACACTCAATGACACTTTGAATGACATAATAATGACATTAACTACCAGTATTGCCATATGTAAGGCAGCAAGATTTTACTCCGAGCAGAAGAGAACACGCGGGAATTTTTTTCTACTAAGTATTGTATCCAGGATATTTGTATAATATCTTTGATTTATATTATATATTATATTATACATAGTTCCTGTCTCGGTCCCCTTCACAAACAATAGACATTAATAAAGAACACCTAGAGTCGAAACAACTATATGTGGATCATATTTGTTATCCCGTGTGGGGATTAAACTCACATCCGGCGCAGTACTAGTGACGATACGACCTCTTAAACCACTAAGTCATATCTGCGCACGGAATTATCTTGAAGTAATCCTGCAGTCCTGAAATACAACAGAAAGAAGAAAGGTGTGGTTATAGTCAGAAAAGTCTGTCATACTACTTCGTAATGTAATACTTTCACAATCTCGGTTATCATTCCAGTTCGGTGGAAATGCGTGCGGAATTGCGTGAATCTAATTGCAAATGAAAAAATACGCAATACACACACCACATATAAAACACGGTAGCTTATAATTTTGTAGCGGCAATGACCCCGGTGTCACATATGTCAAAAATGTATACAGATATAAGTCAGTCACATTCATAATCTTGCTCAAACCCAAATAAATGAGCACCACTTTTCTAAGCTATTATTTATCTAAGGAATATGACAACCATAAAACAAGAAGACCATTTAAAAGAAAAAATATTAAATGTAGCAAGGAAAAGCCCAAAGGGGATATCGCATAAAGATATCACAGCTGCAATACCTGAAATTTCATCTGCCGAGTTGGTAACAGCTATCAATGAGCTTTTACAACAGGAATATTTTGATTTATTTAATCAAAACGGAGCTCTCATATACAGGTAATTTTCTACATTAATGTATTATACAAGTAGTTCGTAAGTCACATTTGGACACTTTGCCAGCGTATGGGAGAGGTGAGGCGGCTCTGAAGGGTCTAAGAGTAAAAGCACTGGATTATTTATCATCGTCATCATCTCAGCCGAAAGACGTCTACTGCTGGACATACCTTAAGACTGGCCTGTGTGGAAAACTTGAGGGAATTATTTATCTATACATATAATAAAATCGTAGGAAAGTCAAAACTGTACATTGAATATTTTTTTAAAAGAATACTTGGGGCGTGATCTACAATCGATATCGAAGCCAAAAATATAGTTTTTAGAATTTTTGTCTGTTTGTCTATATGTATGTCCGGGCTAAACTCAAAAAGTACTGCATGGATTTACTTCAAATTTTGCATGAATATTACTAACAGATCGGGTCAACATATAGGCTTCATATTATCACGCTATCACCTACAAGGGAGGAGCTGTGTATCTTTATTTTTCTTATGCATTCTGTGACAGCATGTAATCTAACGATGCATATTTAAATGTTGTTTTTGAGTAAGCCATGCTATTATCTAGCTTTACACTATAAAAACTACGCCATTTAAGTAACTTGGGCAGAGAAATATAGTTGGGTTCTGCGGCGACACACTTTTTAGTTAAAATCTACGCGGACAAAGTGGCAGGTAACAGCTAGTATTAAAATAAAATAACCAACTCTTGGTTGACCTTAATGCTTCAATAGCTAGACATCCAAACATTGACAAAGCTATGGTGTCTGGATTCTGGCTTAGAATACTGGAGCCTGAGTAGAGGCACCAACTTGTAGAAAACACAGTGGTTATTCATGCCCATTAGATGACTTGTTTATATACCTACATAATCACATTGGAACTTCTGACTCAGAATTTAGTTTTATGCTGTTGGAAGTACCCATCTAGCTCCATGGGTAGGTTAGGTTATAGAGATATTGCTCTAAGCTGCTCACTGAATAAATTTGATGCCTGTGATCATGCCTGTTTGGCACCCACACTTGCCTTTTATGGATGCTGATGCCTGCTAACATCTTGGGAGCTTGCACCCTTGGATCTGAGCGCTGGCCAAGAAATTAAGTAGCTTTGCAATAGCATACATAAATCATAACAAATCCATAAGTAAATAGACTTTTATATCATTAATAATCATGTTGAAATTAACTTTAAAGGTTAAAAACACAAACCAGCAAGCAAGCAGTGAAAGGTGCTGATAATGAGGAAAAAGTGGTGTTTAATTTGATAGAAGAGGCTGGGAACAAAGGCATATGGATCCGTGATATCAGGATTAGATCCAACTTGGCTAATACACAGCTAACTAAAGTATTGAAGAGCCTTGAAAGCAAAAAACTTATCAAAGCTGTCAAATGTGTAAATGTAAGTATGTCTGACTCAGAATCAAACAAGTTACAGAAGACACAGTTTTCATTGTTTATTAGTTGATACAGCAAACTAACTGAATATTCTATTTAAATGATATATTTTATTTCCAGGCTTCTAAGAAAAAAGTTTATATGCTCTACAATTTAGAACCAGACAGGTCTATATCTGGGGGAGCATGGTATCAAGATCAAGATTTTGAATCAGAATTTGTAGATATACTCAATGTGCAGTGCCTTAGATTTCTGAATCAAAGATCAGACAAAATGAAAAACAATCCAAGAGGACCAATTGTTGGTAGAACCCAATCATATGCTACTGCAGCTGAAGTACAGAAATATATTACAGATCTAGGAATAAGTAAAGTGAGTCTAATTTATTTTCAGTTTTATATATTTATTATTATTATAATAATTATAACATTCTACTACAAGCTAATTAATTAATCTATTCTATACAATATAAGTCTAAACTACTATTCACATTCCAAACAGCATATTGTATAAAGCAAAAAAAAAATGCAAATTTATATTACATTATTAAATGGTTAAAAAATGCTCAATACATCATCAGGTGGACATGCTATGGTTGTACAAGATAAGCAATTTGTAATAACCTCTATAGATATTACTTCTAATTAATAAACAGAACGCTACTTTTAAATCATACAATTTAGACAAATTATTACTGTTTCAGGTGCAATTAGATGTAGAAGATGTGATCACAATACTAAATACTTTAGTCTATGATGGCAAAGCAGAAAGTAGTGTGTATCCAGACGGTAGCAGAGTTTATCGGTCCATAGATCCCCTCATACCTGCACCCGGGCTTGTTCAAGTGCCATGTGGTGTTTGTCCTCTCATACACAAATGTTCCTCAACAGGACTAATAACACCACAAGATTGTACTTACATGACTGAATGGCTTGAATAAAAGATGCATAAAATAATATTCATTTGTTTACTTACTTTTGAAAGCCTACATTTTTAAACAGTTGAATTCAAATACTTAATACTACTGTGTAAAGAAATATAATTATAATTTTAGTATAACCAAAATCCTGTGCCTGGTATTTTAAAACCATTAAGAATACCATAAAAAAATATGCAACATACCAATCAAAGATAATGTTACATTTGATAGTTTCTACTACTATTGCAATATAATGTAAAATTGTATCATACATACAAACATAAATATTCTAAATTATGTTTTTTAAAGGCATGTCAGAGCTTTGACAGCATGTTAAAAGTACAGAATAGTCCACTACCTATTTGGATCATAGCATATAACATAGCTCACCACGATTGTAAAGATATTAAGCATCAATTATATTTTGTTTTTATAACATTAAAAGCTCACTGTAGTAGATTTTTTGAGTACTTAAAATAACTACAGTGTTTATTTTCCTTTTAGACAGGTACCTTATTACATTCACTATCATTAATGCTACACACTTGTGCTCAATAAGAATTAAAAATCAAATAAAAAGGTAATAAAAGCTGTAAACAATAACTTGTTTTTTCTTTACAAAACAGCAAATATGAAAAAAAACATTATAAAAAAAGGTTACTAGGAAAATAACATTTAACTTCTAAAAATATAAACAATATATACAGTTATTAGTATCACAGATTCAAAATAAACTTCTGAAGTTATTTTCGATGTTATACAAAGCTGATGATAAAATGGCTGGCTCCCGTTTATGAGTCGGTTTCTTTTCTTCAATTGGTGTTTTATTTTCCTTAATTACATTTACACTGTTGTCATTAGAAAACAACGAACTAAATGCATCCATCTGTATATAATTGAGTGATTGTAAAATCAGACCCTTATTTGGATAAGGGGTTGCAGAGATGACAATATCTTCATAATATCTATCATAGTTGATTTTTTGAGGCTTTCCTGTCTCTGAGGGTGGTGCCGGAGGCGACGGCAAAGATGGCTCCTTTATTGTTGGAGGAGGAACTGTAGGTTTTTCTCCACCTTAAATCAAATTAAAGAATCATTCACTGAAATTTAAACTAACACTTCTCTTTTAAAAAGGTAACATATTCATAAATAGCATTTGAATTTGTAATAACTTAATACATACTTATTGAATAAATAATCCTCTCCATTTCCTTTAGCTGTGTTTGTTGTTGTTGAACAGTGAAGTATAGATCAGTTATAGTTGTAAGAATGTGATTCATTTCCTCTTCTCTCTTAGATTCTTTAGCAGTCTCTTTGTTTGATTGCCTGGAAAATAAATATCAGTCATTATTTGTTAATTTCCTGTATTATGATCAATTGTAATAGTGTGAGAATAGTTCATCAAATATTTACCTATTATATTCAACCAATAGTATACCAGCAGCAATGGTAAAAATCAATGTTTCACCAAGCAAATTTGCACCAAGCTCTATGGCCATTTCCTGGCTTAATACCGGAATATTGACTGGTTTACCCAAGTTCAAAATCCACATTTTTGCCTTCACTTCACACCAGTTATAGACTGCAAAAGTTGACATAATACCATTTGTATTTTTAAATCTGATTATTACTTTATTTAGGAAAGAAGTAATAACATTTGATTTATTTCATATATTACTTACACTGAGCTGGTGGCATACAAACGTAGGTCCTGAAAAAGGGGTGATGTTTGGCTCTTTCTTTGCAGATATTAGCAATCGGCTTGCTTACCTGCTTGACTAGCAAAGCAGCCAATTTAGCTATAGGAAAAGCGCCCACAACCATTTTTTATAGACTTAAATGTTCACTTAATACCATGAACAAATATTAAATGCAAATAATTAGATTATTATTTGCACAAGGTTATCGCATCACTTTACTTCACTTTAGGTTGCCTAAGGTTTTGGGGAGGGAGAGGAAAAGTAAGTGACAATGACAACTGACAACTTTGACATAACGACGAAGATCTATAAATCAGGGTTGCCAGCGACTAGTATACGAATAATAAATAAACTCTAATATGCTGAGGCTACATTAGCGGGCTATGGCGAATATTCGTGAACGCGATGAGTGTGGCTGGCTAGATCGTTGCAACGTGATGTATTCGGGCGAAGATGATGTATTATCGGGGCACTGTACTTGACGGCCTCGATGGCGTAGTGGTTAAAACGTCACCTCATTGTTGCTAAGGCGTCAATAATTGTTTGTTTGATCATGGTATCCAGCGTTGCGAACAATTGCATTCAAATAATATTCGAGTGGTTCAAAATATTGTACATAGATGCGCGCAGGGCTCAGAATGGTGTAATTTTGAAGATGCATAACACAGAAGCAAATTTCAATTCTGATAGGACCATAAATAGTTCAGTTGGCAGAGCAACGACACGGTTTGTCAAAGTCACAGGTTGAAATCTTCCTTCATGGATTTTTTTCTTCTTCGATACTAGCTGTTAAATACGACTTCGTCCGCGTAGATTTTAACTAAAAAGTGTTTGTCTCCGCAGAACCTATTTTTTTCTAAAATCAAAGTAGCTTAAGTTACTCCTTATAACATCAGCTATCTGCCAGTGAAAGTCCCGTCAAAATCGGTTCAGCAGCTTCGGAGATTAGCCGGAACAAACAGACAGATATACAGACAAAAATTTTAAAATAGATGTTTTCGTATCTTATATACTTTCATATGCATTAGATAAAAAGGTGTTATTTTGACATTACAAACAGACACTCCAATTTTATTTATTTGTATAGATAATTAAACACAGCATAGACTTGCAATATTTTTGTTACAATCACTGTAACTTAACAATGCTGTAAGTAAGTATACACATTTACACAACTCTTCGGCGATATACATCTGTCATGTTGTCATATCGTAATAAATATCAAATGTTCAAATTTTATTATCCTATTACGTAGGAGTATTTGGAGACTATCTGCTTGTAGAAGCGGAACACCAAGTCGCTGGCTGAGCGGCAGCGTTCCAAAGCCTCGTTGTATGCTGAATCGCTGAAATCTCCTTCTGTGAATGCTACAAAAACAAATATATATTAGCAATTTGCGCTTGTAGCTGAGAGAATATCGAATAGTTCGCAAATGGTTCGATAGCGCTTTCGAGTCATTCGAATGTTCTTTATTTCTTTATACATAATTATGTTTTCATTAAAATTCATGACCAATATTTGATATCGATAATACCAATAAGAATAGTAAACAATACGAAAATTTGTGTACTGTAGGTACCTACACAAATTTTCGTATTGTTAATCATCTGTTAAGATTCGAATCGAATATCATGTCAATGTTGGTAGTTCATAATTATAATTCCAGAAGTTAAAACATTACTGATATGGTTAGTATGTTAAAATGTGCTAGGTAGTACGCCTATAGACGCCTACCCTCCCGAACACATAGCGAAATATAGCCATTACGAAATCAATAAAACACTTCACACATCAACTTTGTGCCGACTTATTTGACCAATGCGGCGGCCTGCCTTAGTGTAGAACAAGAGGAGCGGTCGTTCTAGGCGCCAGATAGCAAGGGGCGTCAAAATCCCAATTACGAAAAACAATTTCAAGCGCAAAGAAGAATGCCAAAATGTGGCTTAAAGAAAGAAGCCTCCAACATACGTTCTAAAATATTGGTAATTCATAGTAGATAATAATATAATTTTTGCAATATAAAACAAAACTGTAGAGCTATACCGTCAAAAACTCAATTTAAATAGTTATAGGCGCTTCTAAACGGGCCATGTTTTACTGCAATTAATGGCTGCAACGCAGTGGCCGGCAACATTACAAGCAATACCAGCCATTCTATGCAATATTGCAGTAATGGCCCGGTCCTATAGACAAATAGTTTGGCATGGCCATGTATGGCCGATATTGAATTGATAGGTTGGCGAACGATCGCTGAGCAATCGATATTACTGCAATATTGCCGAGCCACTTCTATTGTTTCAGTCGTTCTTTATTGTTATGGCATATTGTATGAATTGTATCCTTTTCTACGCGACCTGAGGTTTGCTTTGAGTGACGCCGTGATTAATTGCTATATTCAGTATATTCTGTGCTTTGAGTTGTTACTTGTTTGTGTTGTAATGTTGTTTTAAGGTTATATTAAAACAAAAATGACTAATACCTATATGGACTAACGAGACAATTATTGATTTCATTAATAAAGTACATTTACACCCTGAGTTGTGGGATATAAAAACCGCTATAAACAAAGATAAAAATGCTAAAAAAGATCGATGGGTGGAAATTGCTGGAAAATTTGGTATAACAAGCAACGAGGCTTAATATTTTCTTCTGTTTACGCGAATATTATTCATTGAAATTAAATTACTACCTATATAAATAAAATTCAGAAGCTTGAAAAGGATTGAATCCACAATATCTTCTTTTTCTTTTAAAACAATATAAGCCGCTGCGACAACTGTGATTTCGTCAGCCATTGTTGTCGGTGTGTGTGGCTTATTTAGGAGTCTGCATCATGTGCCATACTATGACAAACACATCGCAACACATAGCCCAGCCATAGATTGCTCGGCCATCAGTTGCAATAAAATATTTATGTGATCTCCGGGCAACTTTTGGCCAATAGTGCAGCCACAAATTGCAATAAAACATGGCCCGTTTAGAAGCCCCATAATGTAAAGAGTATAGTCCTCCACTAGATGGCATTTTAACGAATTGTACACTTGAATAACTGTCACAAAATTCGCACTGACAATAAAAAATCCCGACCCTTATATTATTATGGTTAGTTCACACGCGGGGGTAAACCATATCGCGATCTAACTCGATCCTTACGCCATTTATCGAGCACACAGACAGTTTCTATGGTTCCGTTCACCGCCAGTAATTGTATTTTATACAATTGTTGGTAGAAATGTTTTAAATTCAGACAATTTTATTAAATCGTGGAAAATATGTCATATGCAATATGATAGATATTTAAATGATGTATATTTAAATATTTTATCAGGTTTGGATAGATTTATTTAATGTAATAACTCAATTCCATACTACTTACATCGCGCGCAAGTGGTATTTTCATGCAGCTGTATCTTTTTTTGGTGAACTAATAAAAAAGTAATTTTGCTATCTATTTCAACATTTATTAGCCTTTTTAATTATATATAGTTCATCTTTGTCGGTTCTGGCCAAGTCGAATAGGAAATCTTGGCATTCACCTTTGGGAAAATTATACGCGCGGAATGGAAAATTTCGCTATTATTATTTAAATAACATAAAACCGAAGTAGAATTTACGTGCAGTGGCGCCGAAAGACAATCGCGCTCTACCCTGAGTCCCTGATCAAGTCCTAGAGCTGGCGCTGCCTTTCACAACAGACAGTGAGTCTAGGTATTCATAATAAAAAGCCATATAAGTACCAACCAGTAACCAAGGTCTTATCCCTACTCTCGAATAGGAACGTCATGGTAGCTCTCGCGGTATCACAGTGTACGGCGTCAGGGTCCAACTGTATGTTTCCTCGCTCGTCGATGGCGCAGCTCACTGCGGCAAATGTGTGACGCATAGCCAGACCAGCGTTCAGTAGAGCCAAGCAACACGCGTTTAGACAGCATGCTAGGAACTGCAACATAATTTTATTTTTGTAAATACAACTCCCTGAAGTGACTTAACAAATATTCAAACATTTCAATCACGGCGGCCAATCGTAAGGAGACTGGCCAGTGTGGGAGATATTATAGTACACAAGTGTATGCGCAAATACAAGTGCTGCCTCTGTTCCTTAACGTCCATGATCCGATAGGACGGAAATGCGAAATGATCGGAGAGAGATCAGGATCAACGGCTTTACGTGCTTTCTGAAGTACAGTGTTGTCCAACACCGGCAACTATCTAACTCTGGGCTACAATTGAGCTCTCTTAGCAGAAAATCCCAATAACGTTTTGTTGGCCAACCCGGGACTCGAACACATTTATGCATCACATAAATTTTTGTTTTGCTTGATGAACCCACAACACTCTGCGTAGTCGCAATGATGAGGTGACCACTTATACTTTGCCATTGTTGTATTATTTCATTATGAACTTACACCACCATAGTCCTCCAACTCTTGAATAGTAACAGTGATCCCAGTACGAGGATACAACGAGCCTAAGATGGATGTCTCACAGGTTTGTCGGATGACATGCTCCTTGTATCTGAAAGTAAAATATTAAATAGCTAAGTTTGAAAACACACTTAGCTTCTGCTCAATGTTAAGTTATAAGGTTCTGTGACTAGAATAGAGATATACCATACCTACAGCATACTGATGTAAGGTCAGTTAGAGACAGTAACAGCTGAACATCAATAAGATTTCTATTCAATGTCATAATATCCTATGAGTTTTTTATAACTATAACTGCCATAGAGGAGGAGAGATGATAGATGGATAATTACTTTGTATGATGAAACAATTTCAAATGTCACAAACCCTGTATCCTATATCAAAAAGTTTACATAAAGAGATGAAGCAACAGGTATGGCAGGATTGTTAGCAAGTGGAAATGTTAAAGTAATTCTAGAAAAGACCAGATTATAATACACACTTTACACCCTATTGTCCAAGCCAGCGGTTTATTATACTTGCAAGTGGTTGTAGCTTTGGCTACTGCCAAAACCAATTTGTTTGCTTGAAGAACATGATGAGAGTGAATAAAGATGAGAAGCTATCTCAGTATTACAGCAAGCTGAAATTGAAAACACATGCCAAGTTCAAGAACCAGGCATATAGTTATCAATTGTATTTACCTGTCTCCTACTGAGGGTTTGCCGCTCTTGCTGCTGAATAACACTTCCAGCGTTGCTTTATCTAAACTTTGATTCTGCATCTTTATGTCTAAAGGGCCATTCACACTGACCAATGCCACTGTTTGTCCTACAATAACATTATGGACTAGTATTAATTACACATGACTTGATGGCATGGTTGTTATTTAAGTTATCCCTTCACTACAGCCACTATACTAAGTGTTGTCAGTTTGAATCACATAAAGGACAAAAGTTTATGTCATCTACATATAATTGTTCCAAGTCAGTATTTTCTTTGCACCCATTGTAAAGTCTACAAAAGTGGAATGATATTTATTTTAAAATAAAAATAGCAGTTTTTTAAATTGATGCCTGTATAACTGTAGAGTGAAATATGGTAGTAGTATACAGTTTATTAGTTATAGGGGCACATCAATTTTTTTTTAAATTTAACTCTAACATTTCACTAGCTGTTCTGGGATTTGGAGGTCTAAATCCCAAAACACCTAGTGAGATGCTAGTGTATACAAACGGAACTACAATAATATTATACAGGTGTATAATATTATTCTAGTTCCGTTTGTTTGTTTGATTCCTGTGTCACACTGGATTTTAAAGGCAGGGTATTAAACATTGAAAAAAGGACAGCCGTGATTTATAATATTATATCGCTACTGGCTACTCAACCAATTTAATTTAAGGAGAATAATTAATAATTAAATACAGCTTAACAGTAAAATGATATCTCAAAGATAAGACTTTTGAATACCTTGCGACAAAATAGCCGATCCATCTGATTTACTAAGATAATTACATTCACATTTCATCGGCCTCAATTTAAAGTCTTCCAACCCTATATTATCAGTAACCATTATAATAAGAAATATACAATTAATTCAGATTTCAATGAAAACATAAACATGTGCAATTAGGGATCCGCAAAAAGTATCGATACTTGAGTAGTATCGATACTTGCGTTGCGATACCTAGTATTTTCGTACTCGATACTTTTGTTCCGATACTTTACTAGGTATCGATACTTTCTGATGTACTCGATACTTTTTACTATTCACTATTATTGATCCAGATTCTATATTAGAGGAATCCGCGAATCTCCTAATCAGCGGTTATGTGTGGTCAGTTAAGTACTTTAATCGGATCTTGGTATTTTGAAACGGGATGATTTCATGAATGATATCTGATTAATTATAGGCGCCACGGCATTGATAAAGATGAAACTGGAATATACCTTGCAATTCCTGTCTTCTTTAAAGTCGGACCCATTCATACTATGGAGCGAGATGAAAACGGTGTACCCTAAATTATATACCATGGCCACCAAATACCTAATAATGCCCGGAACATCAGTGCCGTCTGAAAGACTTTTCTCAAAGGCTGGGGCCTTGATAATGTCTGCAAGAAACCGTCTCACCGGTTCACGCGTCAATAAATTATTATTTATGTCTGATAGTGTGATTGTAACGAAAAAGACTGGGGTTCACAAAATAAATTAGTACGTAGTAGTATTCAGTATGTAGTTGTTAAGTATTGTGTTAGTATTCTTAGCACAGAATGTAGATGTTTTTATTTTTGAAAAATTTTAATTATGTATGTACTTTTTTTGAGATTTTAACACGTTTCCCGAGGCAAAGAAAAAGTACTCGATACTAAGTAATATCGATACTTTTGATCCGATACTTTTATCGGTATCGATACTTTTGATACGATACTTGGCATCGAGTAGGTATCGATACTTTTTAAAATTTGCGGATCCCTATGTGCAATTGACATATTGTAATTTATAATCAAAAAAAGCCATAGATTATACACTTCTGAAAAGCCAATTAAGCCAATAGTTTTGCGTTTTAAAACTAAAGTTTTTTGTGATGAATAAGTAGAATTATATAGCGTCTCAAAAACAGAGTGAAAATATTACCGACGAAACACAAACGAATTCGAAAATATATATAATAAAGGGTTCCAGATAATCTTTTAGTTTAATTTAAGAGCCTTTAATTTCTGAACTGTGTTTAAAACGTTTCGATGTCGCTGTGTGTTTAGTATTTTTAATGCGTTGAATGTTGCTATAATGTATATAGTCTCTATTTTGAGAACACTTCTGATTGCTTCGGATAGTGAAGAATACTATAACATTAGAACATTTATTTTAAGTTTAGGAATTTTATTTTGTACTAAAAAAAACAACATTGAATGTCATTTTTGTAATAAAACGTAATTGTGAGCAACGGTAGCGCAAACGTCAACCAAAAGCATCGACGTCCTCGTTTTCGCTTACGTCAATACTAGAGTTGTCAAAATTAGTGCCCAAGCACGGTAATGTTATCTAACAGTATTGTAACTCGGCTCTGTCCTTGAAATAATTACCTACAGCCGAGCGGTACGCAAACACGTAAGAGGGCTGCCCACCTACAGTATTTTAATTTTATCTACCTACTTGAGTTTCTTTCTAGTATAGTGATTGTAAATATTATTATATTTTCTATTTTAATAAAATAAATTTGTTGTGAATGAAATAGGAAGTGTTCAATAAAAATCATGTTGTGTTTTTTAATTAGTAGATCTAATAAAAAACAACCTTATATGTTTTTCAGTCAGAGAAAAGCTTTATTGTTAAAGGACAATGAACAATTTGGCCTATGACTCAACACACATTTTACCTAAACAATAATTTGTGTTTTATTTTATGACTTAATAATCAATCATTACAATCTCACGGACACTTTCGCATCTTATTTTCGTTTTAAAAAGTATTTACGCGATTTCAAATACACCGCCATCCATTGTTTTAAATTTGAGACACGCAGTATTGCCATGCCTACAGTTTTAACAATATGTGTACGGTTTTATCAGATAAATTATTTCCTATTTAGCTTTTATGTAATTTTTCTTACGTAGTTAATACGAATGCTATTCTATAAATACCATTATTGAAATTCGTCATAGATATGTCATGATCGGTACATAAGTGTTGCCGACGATATCTCAATGGAGTGTATAAATGAGACTAGTGGACTGTAGTTTGAAATGTATAATGATTGAGATAAAGATTTACAATATTTAAATTAAATATGAGCGCGTAAAAACAATAGTTAAAAATGATGTACGAGTGCGGCCGTGTACGATCGTGTCTGTGGCTGACTGCCGGTGCGGCGGGCGAGCGCCGATGGCTGGAGTGGGGCGGTGGGGTGATGACGTAGAAGTCCCGCTCCGATCAGCGGTTAGGAGCGCCAGGTGCATGTCGAGTACTCGACAATAGTATTTCAGTTAAGTAGTAAGTATGCAATATTCAGAAATGTCCGTGACTTATATTCACTTTTAATTGGATGTGGTCATCCGTAACCTCATATTTATCATTGTTTTGTGGCTATTGGTTTTTAGGCTAACAATTTATGGCAGCTGAACAAAGTCCTCACATCCACACGGGTAAAAATTTTAATTAAAAAATCTTTTGCTTACAATTGCACTTTGCTATAATTAACATGTAAATACTTGTACTTATTTCAATCAAATATTAACAAATCGCACGCTTACTGCTTACAAACCCATCACACAGTCCGTTCATCACAGCGGCGCATTCATGGTAGTCGTGTGTAACTCTTCACTAAAACGGTTCACGGTTCCAAAACTTCAGTGTTCCAAAAGATTGGCACACTGATAAAGTTTCAAATGCATTATTTGGAACTGGAACGTACATGAAGCGACTTGCTCTTTACCCTATGCATCTTGTCTATTCCAATGGCGCACATGCGCGAGCCAGTGAGATGCAATAACGCTATGTCTAATGATTAAATAAAATCATTTAATATAGCGTAAAGTATCTATGATATCCTACATATCGATTGAGACTTGAATATGCTACCAAATATTTACATTCACGTAAGCCTAAGCCTGGGTAAAGTATAAAGGAAAATCGATTCATTGATTCAGTTTATCAGTGACGCAGTGTTCCGAATTATTTCGCACAATCTGTGTTGCTAGGTTTCATTTGAAACCTAGGTTTCATGTGTTCCAAATGTTCCAAATTAAACATAACAGTGTTCCGAAACACACGAGTGTTCCAGATTCAAA
Organism: Catocala sponsa; assembly: GCA_963564715.1. Classification (NCBI taxonomy): domain Eukaryota; kingdom Metazoa; phylum Arthropoda; class Insecta; order Lepidoptera; family Erebidae; genus Catocala; species Catocala sponsa. Next base: position 7,214,356 of record OY751345.1, on the reverse strand, counting down.
TGTTCCAAACACTCAAATGTAACATTATGCACATGCCTAATTCACGACTGGTTGTGTACCGAGTGTATACCGACCTCGAGGCGCGTAGGTATGACTCGCGTTCCGACCGTTTGTATGAAGATAGAATACTGTTAGATAACATTACCGCGGCCCAAGCCTCAATAGCCTGCCAATTTTCCCGAAAATTCTGCCTTCTATCTCTTTCGTTATACACTAAATAGAGGGAGAAGAAAATAACGATTGACATTTACTTGACAATTCAAATTTCAAAATAGTACCACGGACTGACATTGGTAATCTTCTGTTTTCTTACTATTTATTTCGTCATTTTCTATGTACCTAATATCATTTTAATGTTTGGATAATCGTGAAAGAAATCAGGGAAAATGAAGAATCGATTTAACACGTACGATATTATGTGCATGGTCACAGAGCTGCAGAGGTAATTTACTTATTATTTACATTGTATCAATATTTGTAATTTTTAGTTTTGCTGACACAATAAAAACAGATTTTGTTACTAAGCAGTGTAGTAATAACTACTTAACATGGGATCGGATTATGTACATACTATAATCGCCAATTTTCCCTTGCTTGAAGGTTGCATATTTTCATTATAATTCTTACTATAGTACTCTTAAGATCAAAGTATGATATAAGTACTCCAGTAAAGAACATTAAAAACTAGTACCTCTAATAAAACTTCATCTACTAGACTCATAATATAAAATTAGAAGAGATATCATTGTCTTACATTTACATGAGTGAATGTTATCACTTTAATATTTAACTACAGTATGTACATGGATTTTATTGTGGCTTGTTACCACAATAATATCCATACATAGTAGGTTATTTTAAAATTACCAGAGAGCTTAAACTACCTAGTTATTGAAGTATTTTAAATAACATAAAATACTTTGAGGCTTAACTGTGATAATCATTTTATTTTTTAAATGTTTGTCATATATGGGTTACAAATTACTAGAATTTTAGGTTATCTCTTCAGCTAAGCTTATATGTTTGTGTTAAGGGTGAGTCATGACCTCTCAATCCTTACTCCAATACCCAATACAATGGTCTACCATTTCTTTTTCAATTAGCAAGCATTTTTTTATTTTTTACATAGCGGAATGTTTTGATCCATATCTCTCTGCAGAGGGCGGGCGGAGGGGTTAAATCGGACTCACCCGGATAAAAGAAAGATAGTAATGATGATAATGGATCTCACGATGGGAGATTGTAAAGATAGTAAAGGTTGTTGTTGAGGTATGAAACGGCAGGCCGCTACACAAAGAGACCTATCCTTTAGGTACAACTTACTTTTTAAAAAGCCCTACTGTCCCCTTCTTGAGGGGAGAGGGACACACAGAGTCGCGCGTGGGAACACGCATGCCGCCTCTCGGACCTGGTGCTAATCGGATGGCGGGCAGGCTCACGAAGCCCACCACCACCAGGTCAAACCTCAGGGTCGCTGGAGGTCATCTCGCGCCCTCCGGCGCCCGGTTCTGCGGTTGAGGGGAGGGTTTAAGCGCTCTCCCGATCCGCCGTCTCCTTGATGGAAATAACTTCCTCATAGAAGGAGGCGACGGCGTTTCACGACCTCTAGCTCCGGACCATGGACTGAACTACGGTCGGGAGCGAGAGGGCAACTATACCGACTGCCGCGATCAACTTACGGCGCTGCGAGGCAGGGCAGTCCGCCAAAGCGTGCAGCGCTGTGTCCTCAACAACGTCGCGGCAGTCGCCGCAGTGGTGACAACCGGGCGTCTCTTGCCGGCCTATGTGACACAGGAACTGGCCAAAGCAACCGTGGCCATTCATTACCTGTGTAAGCCGGAAGGTAAGGGAGCGATGCCGCCTCTCCAGCCACTCTTCAAAAACAGGTCTTACCGCCACGACTGTGGCGTGCCTGGCACTGGGATGCACAAGTCGATTTCTCCATTCTTCCACCAGGACTTGGCGGAGCTCGGACCGTACCGCCTCTAGAGCGGCAGGAGCTGGTCCTTCGCCCCGAGCCAGCCTCCTGCCGCCAACGGTAGAGCGACGCCAGAAGCACCGCTTCCAGGTCCCAGGGCATCGATCCGGCGAGGAGGCTCGCTGCCTCGAACGAGATCGTGGGGTAGCCTCTAATTAACCTTCGGCCATTGCGGGCTGAGGCGCACGAAGCACTGAAATATTACGGGCCGTCAGGTTACCTCCCCAAACTGGGGCCCCCACAAAGGGCCATGGACCGCACGACCCGTTCGTAGAGCCTCCAGCAGGAGGTGCCAGGCCTCCGCAGATTGGGTAGAAGACGTGCGAGCGCACCTGCAGCGCCCAGGACACTGAGGGCCAGTCGAACAAAGAGGGCTACTAAGTCCCATCGGCTGTCGAGCAGGAGACCCAGATACTTAAGGGTGGGTTCGACAGCGATGTGGACCCCTCCTACCATGATGTGGGACCCTGGAGGTGGCCGGTGCCGAGCGCCGTGGAAACAGACGGCCCTGGACTTGGACAAGGCTCTATAGTATCTATACTGTATGAATATGGTAGCATGAATATGGTAGCATGTAATATATGAATGCGTGTAATAGGTATTCAGCCATTTATTATGGATTTGTATGATCCTATTGTAGGTATATTGTTGTATCTTGTGTATTAGTAATAAAATGTTCTGCAGCATCCATTATATGTATGTTTACGGTTCACAGATTAATTGGCATGAGAGTGAACCAAGTATATGACATAGACAGCAAGACCTATGTGATACGCCTGCAGCGTTCAGAGGAGAAGAGTATACTGCTTCTGGAATCTGGAAACCGGTTCCATACAACACAATTTGAATGGCCAAAGAATGTTGCCCCTTCGGGCTTTACTATGAAGGTAAGATTATTATTATTGTTTTATGTTTATGTATATGTCAATAATGTCATACATTATATTAAACTACTTCATATGGGTTCATATTTTGCAAATATAGATTGCAATTTATTTTCATTAATCTTTTTACTACTATTCAAATAATTGTAATTTAATATAAATAAATTAATATAAAATCTGTACAAAGTAGTTTAATTTCAAGAGATTATGATATTTCGTAATGTAATCTCTAGGTAGATTGTTATTATGCGAAAATGTTATCAATTGTTGTTTACTTAAATAAAACATACGTATTGATAATCCGCCGGTGTAGACAGTGCGATTCAATAGGTTAAAACATTTCGAAAATAAAGCCCAAATAAAGTAATTACATTTAAACACCTCAAAATATGGCAATTAGTTGTGACCTTGCCAGTCGGAATAGACCACAAGATGTAAACGCTCTTATGCTTATCAGGCAATCAGCAGGTTATTTTTGGTTAGGATCTTTCATAGGATGGAGATGACTTAGCCTTCATCTGTAGTCTTTCGTGTAAGTAGGATTACTCAGGAGAGGTACCAAAGTCCAATTGCTATAAATAAGGATTTTTGATTATTGTATGTTAGTTCGTTGTTTGATTTGATGATGACTTGACTGTGCTTGATAAAATTGTATGGCTTCAGAGGAGTATGATGACATTTTGTGTTTTTAATTCCTATATTTATTTATTATATATATTTATTTATTATTATATTCATATATTTATTAATTTACATGTCATTACATCATGTCGCATGTGGCAACGTATTGCGGTAGTCAAATTCGTATTTGCTAGTTATCAATCAGGTAGGTAATCAAGTTAGGAATAAACATTTTCACCATAGATTAGTATACCTGTTATAGATGGGTAACTCTAGCCTCGCTCGAGGTCTGCATAAGTGCTGCTACCAAGTATCAGTATCATGAACAAATTTGAAGACGTCAAACAAAGCAACCTATACCTATACATACATAAGTGTATATACGTATATAGACATCTGCATTATTCCTTTAGAATTTTTATAGTAATTTATATGCTGCCTATATTTGTATGCATACAAATATAGGCAGCATATTAATGAAATTACAAAACGGGATTATATGGATAAGGAACATGAAAAAAATAAACAAATATAATGTGTATATTTTTTATTTTCTCTTGTGTTATACAATAATTATGCGCTGCGACTTTAATAGCATCATCACAGTTCCAAAAAGTGGTCATACCAGTGAGTACTTGGTTTACATCTTTACACCAGTTTGTACAGCACTTGTTGAAGGGCACTCAGCGACAGGTACTTCAGCAGTCTGTGTCTCAAGATGCTTGAGGCCTTATCTCCGCTCATCTGAAATGTATAGAAAACTTATTTTAATTTGTGCTTAGACATAGTTTTAATATCAGTAATACTGATATCAAAAAGCCACAGAAAATCTTTTTTATAATTTAAACTGACCATTTAGTATCTTAAATAAATTAGCCCAGGTGTTGGTAATATACTAAGTAACAGATAAATGTCTCTTAATTGCTCAGTTAACACATCATGAAATATATACAGGATTTTACATTATTTGATATGCTTCTATTTCAAAGCACACTGTACATTGTACAGATTATCACCATATCCACATTAGTTGTTAAAAATTATTTGTATTAATTTGGCTGAAGTACCTATCTGTTTGTGTGCTATAACCGTAAGCTGTTGATGGCTGGTATATTCATTAAAATTTATGCTAAAATGACACACAGTAGTACACAGGTACTATTTTCAATAATATTACAAAAAATAATATTATAATTACCGTCTCCAAGCTTCACCAAACATCCTGGTACACAACATGATCTTTGAGTCATGGTGACAAAATTGACCAAATTCACCACAAAATAGAAGCCTTTAGCGTTTTAGGTACTCTCGATGCCTGGCCGGAGGAACTAATTTCAACTCAAACTTGTACTAGGTTGAGAAAAACCACAAAAACAAGAAATTAACAAAATTTGTGACGTGTAATCATATATCAAAGATTTTCTTGTTAAAATCCATAGATAGATTATACACAAAGTGTTGTTAGATGATCTCATTATTTCTACTAAATCTTATTCAGTTAAATATTTTAATCTGCATTGATATTACCTGTTTAGCTCTATTGTACTTTTACATGGCGTTATTACTGAAATTTTAGATATTCTTTATACAAATTATCATCTTCATTGATTTAAGTTGTTGTAGACTAAAAGAAAATATCCTACTGGATTTTTTACTTTGCCACACTAAAGTAGACGCGACCGCAGCAAAATTTTGTAATATCGCCATCTATTGAAAACTATATAGTAACACAATTAAACACAATTATTTCATGATACTCCTACTAGAGGCGCGCGTGTCGAAAAACGTACCCGTACATTTGTTCGTAGTTACCACACCATGATTTTCACGCATTTGAATATTTGTCGAAGTCTTAAATATTTCGATTTGCTTGAAGATTCAAATAATTAGATTTTAACCGATAATCGTCCACCGCTATTCTGTATCTCATAACACACATTTCGTTTTTTTTTTTTGAAATGTCTTTGTTTATCAGACATCGTCCGTCACTATTTACATTAGAGCTTAAATCGCGAAATAGAAGTCACTTGTAAATAACCTTACCAGTCAATATAGAACTTTTTGGGAAAAGTGTGTTTGCTATGGCCGCAAAGATCTACAATAAGATTCCTAATGACATAAAAGAATGTAGCAATATTCATGTTTTCAAAAATAAATTATTCAAATTTCTTGTAGAAATACAATATAGATGAGTTATTATCGAATATAATTTTTTAAATTGATTTATGTGCGCTTGACTATAATTTATTGTCCATTATCTTGACTAATAATAATAATATAATTTATGTTTTATCTTAAATGCAATTTATAATATCTATACTATAATATAATATTTTGTTTTCTTTTGTAAGTATTTCTAAATAATTTGTACGCCCAAGTGGCTGATCATGGAACGGACGTTATTAACTACTTATATCATTATGTAATGAACACCTGTATATAACCCATGTATCACAAATAAACTATTTGATTTGATTTGATACATAGTTGTATAGGCAAAGTTTACAACAACATAGCTGATTTCATATTACTGTTAATGTATTCCAGCTCCGCAAACATTTAAAGAACAAGCGTCTGGAGAAACTGTCTCAGTTGGGCATCGATCGTATCGTAGATCTTCAGTTCGGCAGTGGGGAAGCAGCATACCACGTCATCCTAGAACTCTACGACAGAGGAAACATCATCCTGACTGACTATGAGTGGACTATTCTCAATGTGCTACGGCCACATGTGGAAGGCGATAAAGTAAGGTAAGATATTTTATATCAACACCAGCGCAAAGGCGGCCAGGGTAGGACGGAGATATTGGACATCGCGAGTCATCTGTCGCAAAAAGTTGCTTATTACCCACGTTTCGGCACGAATGGGCCGGCTCGACCGGAGTGATACCACGGCCTCACAGAAATCTGGCGTGAAATAGCGCTTGCTTTGTGTTTCATCGAGTGAATGAGGGTACTGGAGGCCCAAAAACAGTTTCTTTTTGTGGATGAAAGGTACCCTACTGACCTTTTCTGATGATCGGTCGAGTAGTTAAGACGAGAAAGCGTAACAAACAAGTATACTCACATTCGCATTTATAATATTAAGTTAGGATTCTGTTTTTTTATATATTTATTTACGGTCAAACATTGACCATTATTTTATAATTAACACCGGACTGACAAATATAAAATTCATACATTCATATTCCAGGTTTGCAGTAAAAGAAAAATACCCGCTGGACAGAGCGAAGACCAGCTATCAAGCGCCAGCAAGCGACGCACTGCAGGAGATATTTGCCAAATGCAAACCTGGGGATAACCTCAAAAAAGTTCTGAATCCTAATTTAGGTAATATTGTGTTGTATGTTATTTGCGGATTTGTCAGATGGCTTATCAGATGACAATATTTAACAAATCATCTATAAAAATAATTGTCAAAATGCTAGTTCACTACATAGTAGGGATTGACTGAGAAATGAATTTAGAACATTGACAGTCTTCTATACACTTAGGCTGGCTGTATGCTTATTGCCCATATTAGTGATATAAAATAACTTATCTTTATAATACTGCCTCGATGGCGCAGCGATAGTGAATATGACTGCTATTCATGGCCAGAGACAGATTAAATGTCGAGATTGCCCTAGGTTAGGTGCCTCATAGGCGCCTCTCTGGCGGCCAAATGTTTTACAAGAAAATAAGCAGTCTAGGACACGTGTAGCGACGTCCCTCGCGCCTCTAGGCATATGCCTAGTTTGCCTTTAGGATAATTCATCACTGTTCATGAGGGTACGATTTTCAAATCATTCTAAGTGTTATTGGAATTTCTGTAATTTCTTAGTAGCAGTACATACTCTGGAACTGTCCGTTAGACTATCATCTATAGCTTAAGACCTACGTAATAAAGACAGTTTCTGTATTACATAAGCTCTAAAATCATAGCTGGCAAAATGTTGTTCTAATAACCTCTGCTTACCCCTTCAGACACTACGGCCGAAGAGCTCACACATATTATAATATTGTTTGTTTGTCCACCAGAATACGGTGCCGCAATCATCGACCACGTACTCCTGGAAAATGGTCTGAGTGGCAACATGAAGATCACACAGGATCCTGGTAAAGGTTTCAATGTGCAGCAGGATCTTGATAAGCTGGTGACGGCTCTGAAGCAGGCTGAACAGCTACTGGACGCTGCCAGAATTGAAGTAGCTAAGGTATGTGAAAGAATATCTGGGTGCCTAGTGCGAGTTGTTTTTACGTTAACGCGATCGAAACGTTTACTGCGTTTGGCTCTCGGATTGGTGAAGAGCCTCGAACGGGCCAATCGGAGCGCCGAACGTCATAAACGTGTCAATCGCGATAACGTAAAACAGACTTGCACTAGATACTCAGTAGGTCTACCGTAAAATATAAATGCCGAAGTTTCGGGCCGACAGTTCGTACTGTGAACACATTTCCTCAATTACGGTACACAAACTCTTCATTTTTGAAAACCGTTTTATGAAATAGCCCGAACAACGGAAAAATGTCATTTTGAAAGAAATAAATCTGAGGAAGCTTTATTGTTTTTCGTTCGGCCCGAAGTTTCGGATAGACACTTTCATAGTAGACTTCTGGTCAAAGTGTTTAGGTCTGTTCTTTTGACTGTTTTGGTGGTCTACTTATATAAGTGTAAGCGAGCTGAGTTCGATTCCTGGTGCGGAAAAATGTGATTGCTTTCATCTGCATTTTTTGTATAGATTAAATACCTATGTTAAAACATAGCTGACGTCATAAACGTGTATCAACATTTCTTCAGCTATATTTCAGGGCATACGTAATGTTTATTGTCGTCTACCAGACAGTCAGTCTGTTCTGTTACTAAAGATTACCTTAGAAAAATACCATATAGTCACGAGTTCGGTTCTTAATTTGGGAATCGACTTTAGTCTTGTTTTAACTGCGATTCCCTACTTGATACGGGCTATACGCAGGTTAATACTACCATTCTAGCCTATTTCATCCGCTCAAGCAGTTCTAGAGTTCTGGCTAAAATGCAGAATAGTCATTCCCATTTCCTCTCCCATTATGGTGAGCTGAACCAGTTACCACTTACTATCAGATGGGCTATCGTCTGCCATCGATAGTGTTTTTTAAGATTGCTTGCTTTTTTTGTCATATATTACTAATAGGTATTCATAATGACCTTATTTTTGGTTGTATATTAGTAATATTCTTAATGACCGAACAGTAAGTATTTAGCATAGCTATGTTAAATGTTTACTGTTCGATTGAGTCACATATAGTGCAATGCGTGGGATACGCGCCATGACCTCTCGAAGACTTATGCCTTATCCGTTCACTACCGCTTCTTAAACACAGTAATCAAAGTTCTTTTTCTACCAGGGCTACATAACTCAGAAGAAGGAAGCGCGCCCTAACCCTGAAGGCGAGGGCAACAGTTTCTTCATCACCAACATAGAGTTCCACCCAAAACTGTTCGCGCAGCACAAGAACCTGCCTTATACGGAGTATGAGACCTTCGACAGAGCTGTCGATGAATTCTTCTCTACTCTAGAAGGACAGAAGATTGATTTGAAGGTCAGTTTATAAGCATACATGTACTTACATTAGGTATTTATTGCCAATGTGTAATTTTTCACGCATACGCAATAGTAAGGAACATTTAAAATAAATCAAAGGTAGCATCATCATGTGGTTGTACAATGGTGGCGTATTGCATATTTTTAATTTGGTCAAGAGAAATTTGAGTCATTGCCCACAAAGACCCCAAGGGGCAAGCGTGCAGGAGAGATGGCAAACTTAATTGGTTGTTACGTAACTAAGTTGTATATTTTGCGTTTTTCTGTCATTTGACAATTTTCTTGACTTTCTTGATTTAACAGTTACTTATGAGTGGATTTAAAATTTATTTGATTTAGATTTTAAGTAGCATTACTAATTGTAAAATATAATAATGATTTGATTTGCGCACACGTAAAGGTTACAGTAGTTCATATCACTCTTCTATTTACCAAGTCACTAGATGTGAATTGTGGCCTAGAATGCCAAACCCGGAACTTCTTGCTTCTGTTAGTCTTCTCTAGTCTTAGTCTAGTCTAGCTTTTTTTAGTTCTCATCATTATTTTTACCAACCTCGTCTTCCAGACGGTGCAAGTAGAACGCGAAGCTATGAAGAAGCTGCAGAACGTGCGCAAGGATCACGACAAGAGAGTCACGGAACTGGTGCAGGCGCAGGCCGTGGACGAACACGCCGCAGACCTCATCGCCAGGAACGAACCGCTGGTGGAGCAGGCCAGACTTGCGGTACAAGCGGCGTTAGCCAATCAGGTGAGTAACTGTGGCTGAGACAAGCCATACTGCCAGAATAATGGATTTTCTTCTTCTTCTTCTTTAGTTCTATTGGGTATATAGATGGTACAGATGGTTTAAGTGGTCACTGCACCACTTTCAATGTGCCTAGAGTTATGAGAAGTAATTTTAAGAATATTGGTCAAACAAGACAAATCTTTTTAATACATAAGTATTGCTTTTTTTTATTAAATGATTGTTTAGGCTGGATTGTTCTTTGTGACTGTTGGTTGAATGTTATTTATATCTTCTAGGATTTAAGAATTTAGCTAGTTACCATTAATAGACTGGAGTCGTTTCTAAAAAAACAATCTTCAGTAGAGAGTTAACATAATTATAAGTATGGTATAACGAGGTCTTACCCTGTACAAATCTAGAGCAAAAAGCAGAACGATATAGGTATTTCGCAAGTTGTTTTCTTGAAATTGCCTAATAGAACGCTGTTTACCGTAGATACACAACTCAATGTTTATTACCTGCGGTACTCTGTAGCATGGTAATACAGAAAATCGTAACCAAGCAACGTGGTCTTGTGTTCCTGCTGTGAATAGGATTTTCAGAACTCTAAAAGGAGATGTTGTACTGTTACCATCGGTCTAATATTCAGAATCTCTTTGTGCTAATACCAGCAAAGTAAGAGTAGTCAATACCTACGTATTGACTACTCTTATAGAAGTTCTGTCACGAGCGAGTGATATCCCTTCTTTTCTTATTTTTAGCCTTTAACAAAAATGTCAACTGCTGCACTGGTCATCATTCGTGTGTCGCGGGCGTCTTTACAAACATTCAAAGAATGAAAACCAGGACTAACTACTTATAGATCACACAATTTTTGTCCCGTATGAGCATTGCAACCACTGCACTTGTCGCAGTGGCAGGAACGGGGCGACGACTTAGACCACCACGCCATCCATAGGAGCAAACCGACCACTTAACTCACTTCACCATCCATACAGTCAAATAAAGCAAAATAACAAGCAGTTACTAGAGAATATTTATTCTATCAACTATCAAGTTAATCATATGCTCTTGATCAAAATCTAATACAGTACTTTTCTGCAGATGTCATGGGATGACATAAAACTCCTAGTGAAGACGGCTCAAGACAACAAGGACCCCATAGCGTCGTGCATCAAGCACTTAAAGCTGAACACCAACCACATCACACTGCTGCTCTCGGACCCTTATGACGAGGAGTTGCAGCCGATGTGTGTGGACATCGACCTGTCGCTCACTGCCTTCGCTAATGCTAGGAGGTAAGGCACATCGCACAAAGCATAACTTTCTAAATTTGAAAAAAAAACACTACAAAATATTTGATTTTGCCTGCGGCTCCGCTCGCATTAATCTAGATGTTGTCAATAGATTTATATACCTTGGGATTAGTACATATTTGTGGATGAAAAGTACCAATATCTCATGACGATTGGTCAAATAGTTGAGCCTTGAAAGCGTTACAAACAAACTCACATTTGCATTTATAATATCAGTTAGGATACTGGCAACGGATAAATTAAGGATTCTCTGAAAAAAAATCTCAATAACAGCATGGAAGTCTAGCGATGAGAAAATGCGCACAAGAAATTTTCATCTTCATAAACTTTCTTAATATTATAATATATCCCGATATCTGAATATACCTCTACCATGTATTTATAATAAGCGACCTATATATTAAACTTACACAAGTGTTAAAATATTCTTCTTGCAGATATTACGACCAAAAACGCAACGCCGCCAAGAAGCAACAGAAGACTTTAGAATCAGCCGGCAAAGCGTTGAAGAGTGCTGAGCGAAAGACCAAGCAAACGCTGAAGGAAGCGCACACGGTCAGCAACATCATCAAGGCCAGGAAGACTTACTGGTTCGAGAAGTTTTTCTGGTTCATATCTTCTGATAATTATTTAGTAAGTTTATTTTTTAAATATACTTGTATTTCCTCTCGACTTTCTCGTGGAATACAGCGCTCAGTGCTTCATCTTTTAGTAGAATAAGAACACACTCGCGGCGTATCGGCTAGCCGGCGGCGAGTGGGATCTTATTATAGTGCAAGCCATTTAAAGTTTTAGGTTCAAGGATATAATGTCAAAATTACATTAATTGTTGGAATCTTTAGCCATATTTGCCCTGTTTATAAACTGTCCCACTGTTGGGCCTGACCCTTTTTATACTGAGAAGAGACCTCAGTATGAAAAGGTTTAGGCTATAGTCCACCACGCTGTTAAGAGTGGGTTGGCAGACTTTAAACATCTTCGAGATCATTATGTAGAACTCTCAGACATGCAAGCACCGTTAAAGTGATAATAAAATGCGTCCTCCAGACCGAATTTTGGTCACGGCATCCAATCTTAACGAAGACTAGCTAACTGCGCAAGAGATATTATAGTGCACAAGTGTGTGCGCAAACACAAGTGCACTCTCTGTTCCCTAACTCTCATGATCCGATGGGACGGTAATCCGACACGACCGGGGAGAGATTAGGCGGAGGACCGACGGCTTTACGTGCTTTCCGAGGTACGGGGTGTCTAATATCGCCAACTTCCTAACTTCGGGCTGCTATTGAGAATTCTTAACGGAAAACCCAATAACTTTTTGTTGCCCCGACCAGGGATGCTAACCTGAGACCTCATGCACAGCAATCGCATTCACTACCGCTGCGCCACGGGGGCAGAAATGCGATAATTAACTATTTCTTACGCACATAACTTCGAAAAGTCAAAGGACGCTGGACATCTTTAGTAATATCTATGAATGAATATTATGTCAACCGTGGACACATTTTTCGTAAATTTTGCACTAGAACTGGTGCCTTTTTTTGTGTACCTACGGTTCTATTGAATGGACTTAAACGTAACGTAGCATAGGTTTCAGTTGAATCCCAAGCTACTAAACTGCTGATATTATATTAGCCCGCTTTCAATGGCTTTCTGAACTAACAGCAGCAAACACGGAAAGCTGCGCTGATATTAAAACGTCTTTTAGAAACCTGCATGTCTGATAGTTGTTAGCCCGCAGTGGACTTTGTTGCTGTATATGGCGTTTCCCCTTTTCATAACGAGAGAAAGCCTGTACAGTTTATAATTAGGGCTAATATTGCGATCAATAATATGGTTAGACTCCATGTGTAACTTAGCTGACTTATTAGAACCAGGGCTCGTAGCAATTACCCTGATGCCGCCATAATAAGATGTCGTGCTCATGACTAAAAATACTATTTATATAGTACAATACAATCGTCACTATATTCTACAATAATATCTGACATTATTCCAGGTAATAGGTGGTCGAGACCAACAACAGAACGAGTTACTAGTGAAGCGTTACATGCGCTCGACGGACTTGTACGTGCACGCGGAGTTGTCCGGTGCCTCGTCAGTCATCATCAAGAACCCTGGGGGTGGAGACGTGCCTCCCAAGACCTTGGCCGAAGCGGGGCAGGCTGCTGTCGCCTACAGGTAACTATTTTGGTCATAGTGTAGCAAAGGGTGTGCGACTTTTTGGGACTTATTTTAGTCGTTTTATAGGATAGCATTAAAAAACAATAATTTAAGAGAAATTTTATTTTCTATTTCTATTTTAGTTATGGTAGAATGTGATAGGACCACAATTACCTTACCACCACTATGTAACCACATTTCTTGTGAATAAAGGATTATTATTATTATTTTGTGTACTTTTATTTTTTCTCAGCTCAGGGCTGGTTTTGACTACATGTACGGGCCGAAACCAAGTAAATGTAGCGTGTGGTGTGTTTAAAGTCATGTAGATGACGTGTTTTGTGTAACCTCGTTTTCATCTAGAGACATGAACTTTCTAACTATTCTGCAGGTGTTCAGAATGGCGGCTTTTTGGAGCATAATGTATAGGGAATCTTTAAGGTCTATTAATTTCAGGCTATGGTGAAGATGTTTAGGAATGATACCGGCGGTGGAAAGAACTATGGGCACTATGTAAACTTTGTCTTGTTTCCATATTCTTGTTACTTCATCCTTCAGTTCTGTATATTTACCAATTTTTTCACTGATTGTCTTTTGTAAGTTATGCGTATTTGGGGACTGCAATATCTATTAGGTATGTGGTTTTATTGATTTTATCTTGTAGTGTTATATCCGGTCTGTTATAATGGATGGTTCTGTCTGTAAGAATGGTGCGATCATAATAAAGCTTGTGTGTGGTATTTTCAAGTATAGTTTGAGGCGTGTATTTGTAATAGGGCGTATTATCGTCTTGTGTGAGTTTATGTTTATGTGCTAGTCTTTGATGGATTATGTTAGCTATTTGGTTATGGCGGTGTGTATAGTCCGTCTGTGTGCGAGTTGTGCATGCTCCTGTTATATGTTGGATGGTTTCGGGCTGAGTGTGACATTTTCGGCATTTATCATTTGTTATGGTAACGTCTTTTACTATGTATTTTCTGTAATTTTTAGTATATATTACTTGATCTTGAATTGCTATCATAAATCCTTCTGTTTCTGGAAACAATGTGCCCAATTTCAACCATTTATTTGATGCTATTGAATCTATATGAGGCTGCTCCAAATCATTGGGGTGTCGTCCATGAAGAATTTTCTTTTTCCAATTGTCAATTTTATGTGTTTGTGGGTTATTAGTGTTAGGTGCTTGTATATTTAACCGATTGCTAAGATTAAGGGCAGTGTAGTTAATGTCATTTTGGACAATGGCTGCATGTATCTTACTTGTGTGAGATTTAGTAATGAAAAATGTTTGTAGGTTGTGGATTTGTTTTTGTTAAAGGTGGTGAATAAATATGAAGCCTCTGCCACCGTCTTGTCTTTTGATGGTGAGTCTTTCTATTGCGGATTTAGGATGTAGATGATTATGTTTAGTTAATGTGGTTCATGTGATTCGTTATATTTGTTCCAGGTCAGTTTTAGCCCATTTAATTACTCCAAACAAATAAGTTAATATTGGAACAGCGTAGGTATTTAATGCCTTTATGAGGTGTTTGCCAGATAGTTGGGAATTGCAGATAGCGGTGGTTCTCTTTTTAAACTCTGTTGTTAGTGTATGTTTGATTGTTGTGTGGTCTAGCCCTTTTAGTTGCTTATATCCTAAATATTTGTAAAGATCATTCGGTTCCATCGCTGTGATAGTGTGAGTCATCAACTACATAGTCACCGGGTCGAATTTTACCTTTTATAATGTGAAGTGTTTTACATTTATCTCAATAAAATTCCATGTTTATATCTTTACTGAATTTTGATGTTTGTTTTAAAAGAGTTTTCATGTCTTTTTCTGATTTAGCATATAATTTAATATCATCCATGTATATAAGATGTGAGACTGCTATTTGTTCTGAATTATGTTTAAGATAATATCCGACTCGGCAGCGATGCAGCATATGTGATAAAGGGTTTAGGGCAAGGCAGAACCACAGAGGACTCAAGGAATCGCCTTGATAGATGCCTTTGTTAATTGATATTTGTCGAGTTCTAATTATGGTGTCGTGGTTATGTAGTTGTAGTGTTGTTTTCCACCGTGTCATGATGTTGCGCATAAAATCTGTTATTTGTAGATTAAATCTATATATTTCTAAAATTTGTAGCAGCTAAGAATGTGGAATACTGTCAAAAGCCTTTTTATAATCAATGTATGTGCAATGTAAATTCCTATTTTTTGTTGTAGCCTGTTTATGGATAGTAGAATCTACGATAAGTTGTTCCTTGCGTCCCATGTGACCCCTCCTGCATCCTTTCTGTTCTTCTGCAATTATGTGGTTTTGTTCTATGTGTGTGGTAGTTTTCTGGGCTATTGCTGATGTAAGAATTTTATATATTGTTGGGAGACATGTGATAGGTCTATACTGGGAGGGATGCGATGAATTCTTGGTTTTTGGTAGCATGTAAGTTATCCCAGTAGCAATAAATTCGGGTATGTTCTGTTTACCTAATACGATGTCTGTTAAGTTTTTAGCTATGGATTTGTGTAGTAATGTTAGTTTTTTATACCAGTAGTTGTGGATCTTATCTATACCGGGTGATTTCCAACTATGTAGTTTAGCTGTAATTAAAGCAATATCAGTTTCTGTAATTTCTTTAAATTCCATTTCCTCTAAAATATTCTAATTGTTAGCTTCTTCTGTAATCCACTCTGCTTTATCGTTATGGTGTACCTGTTCTTCCCAAATGCCTGCCCAAAATGTTTCTAGCTGTGTTTTTGTTGGTATTACTGTGTTCTCTGTAGATGGTTTATCAGATTGCGAATTGAATAAGTTTCTGTAAAATATCGTCTCATTGGATGTAAATAAAGTATTATCAGACTTCCGCTGTTGCGCTTTCTTATATCTTCTGAGCCTATGAACTTTTAATGCTAATTTCTGCTTTATAGTATCTAAAAATTCTTCAGGCTTTCTATTATCGCTTTCATGTCTAGTGTGAATATTTCTGGTTTTAAATATTTGTTCTATCTTTTAATAACTTTTCTTGATCTATTATTATTAATAAATTGAGTCAGTCTACCACAATCAGCTCTAAGTTTTTCTAAGTCTTTTTCTAGTCTTTGTTGCCATGCAGGTTTATGTTGATCTTTTGGTTTTATGTGTCTTCCATAATCTGTTATTTTATAATTGAGTTCTTCAGATATTACTAATGCTGTGTAATATATTAAGGTATGTAAGTCAACTAATTCAGTGTCATCAGATAGAAATTGCTTCAGTATATTATTATTAAACAAATTAGTTAAATCTGTAAGTTTACTACTATATCTTAATTTTAGCAACTTCGGGTGAACACCTGGGTCCATGCCAGAGTATTGTGTTATAGCTGTTCTAAATTTATCGTAAATTTTTGAATGTGCATTTCTAGAGCAGGACTAAAGTCAACTAGCGTTTCTATATCATTTTCTAGCAATAAACTAAACGTTTCGGTTTGGGTTGATGTGTGAGATATTTGTGTGAATGTACTGACTGGCGATTGTGTTTGTGATCTTAATTGAGTAGAGAATGTTAATTGAGTATGAGGTTGTGATACTAATTGTGAAGTATTAGTTGTTAATACGGTAGGCGACTTATATATATTATTATCTATATCGTTCTGTAGTTCTGTTCTGACTTCTTCTTGCAACCGGTTCAGTGTTTCTTGTGGTAACAGTTTATTTCTTATTATCGTTCTTCTCTGGTCAGAAACTCGCTGTTCCGTAACTTTAATCTCAGGGTACTGTTGTGAAAAAAGGTCGTGGAGTTGTTTTCTGTACGTGGTCATATCTGTTTCCAATTTAGTGATGTAGTAATAGGTTCGCATGATGAATATATTTACATCTTTACTCCAGCTCATGCGTTTCCTAGGTTTGCACGCCTTAGTGGACGCAGGTAAAAAGGCATTTGCCTCTTGCGTAACAGTTAAAGTTGGCGTAGGTGCTCCGTAAGAGTTTTGTTCCGCGGAAGACACAGGTGATGGTATGTATGAGTTAGTTGATGGGCTATAAGGTTCTACTATTGAATTGAATGAATTTAAACTAATGTTGTCTGTGGGGTTGGCTGTAGTATCTTCGGGAGACCCGGAAGGAGCCCGCCTATTCAACTCCTCTCCGCTGACGGTTCGTATGCTGTGACACCCAGCGTCAGCTCCAGGTGTGCCCCGGCGATCGCCCCGGGAAGCGGCCCCTAAACGTTTACTTCTTAACATCATCTCCATAAGCATGGGTTCCCAGAGCCATGTTAGCCGCGCCAGTAATAAAAAATATCGCGTATCCGCCGCCCACGTGAGTCAGGTGTTCGACTCGGATGTATGGTTGGATTATTATTATTATTTGTTTCTCTTTCACGGGTATATTCCTAATACGTTAGGAAAATACCTGGCACTTTGGGAGGGTTACACGGAGACATGGGTCCAACGTGAAAAGGCCCTTCGAGAGTTTTAATCAAAGGTGGGATGGAACACCTACAGCGGCACTAGCCGCAGCAGGCGTAGGACTATTACTACGTATGGATTCTAATATATGGGCTATGGGTATGGGTGTTTGATGGACTGGTATATTGGTAACTATGGATGATAAAACGGCGTCTGCCCTGAATACTCTAATAGCATCAATCGAATGGACAGACGGTGACTCGCCAACTCACTAGATGGGTCCCCTGAATAGCCACTATAGGCATACAAGCCAGCAGCAGAGGGCAACACCGGTGCGAGCGGCTAGGGATGTCGAGCGGTGCGGCGCCGGTTTCGCCATCACGGGTCTCGTGAAAACGGAGACCCGGAGCGGGTTTCCCCGTAGTTATGCCCTTGAAAATGACACTTCCACCCCCAAGCATGTAGCTATAGCGGCCCGCCTCTCACCGGCCGATCAAGGCAAGTCAGAGTTGAGAGTCCTACGGGCGCTCTTAAAGTTCCACCCCAGCCAACCAGTAACGGCAAACTGGGGACGAGGCCCTCACCGACTCTCTGAGGCATTCAGGACCGCAGTGTCGCCACTCACATTCAGCTCGCCACTAGCTGCCCTGCGGTTTGTGCGCTATTATTTAACCAGTTGATACATTATTTGTATTATTATTTTCTTTATTCATTTTCTTTCTAATAGTTACATTTTTAAATATAAATATAAAAACTATACATATTTAAAAATATAAAAACTGAAATGACCCACCGACATCGGGAACAGGGTCCAAGCTGCCGGTGGTTAGGGCCCTAGAGAGAGGAATCTCCTCACAATACGCGCCGTGTCGAGCAGTACTGCCTTTTGGATCAAGGACTTGATCCAGCCATCTAACGCAAGCCTCTGTAGGTGGTGGTCGAGGCTTTTAGGTATTAAACCATTGACTGTAATGACTATCGGCACAATGATCGCCGAGTCCACACGCCACATGGCGCCAATCTCGTGAGCTAGGTCCAGGTATTTCAACTCTTTCTTTTTCAGCTTTCACAAGATTCTCGTCATGCGGAATGGTGACATCGATGATCACTGCTCGGCGCTCCAATCGGTCTATCAGTACAATATCTGGCTTGTTCGCCACAATTGTCCTATCAGTAATGATAGACCGATCCCAGTACAAAGTAGCACGACCACTTTCGAGAACTGGATCGGGCACATACCTGTAATACGTAACTTCAGATTCCACAAGGTCATACTTCAAGGCAAGTTGCTGATGGAGAATCCTGGCTACTTGGTTGTGTCTATGCAAATACTCTCCATTGGCAAGACGAGAACGACCGGAGACAATATGTCTGAGAGATTCTCCGGGCTGGTGACATGCCCGACATATATCAACTGTCCCATCCTTCAGGATATATCTCCGGTAGTTGTTCGTTATGACAACTTCGTCCATAATTGCACAGACAAAACCTTCGGTCTCAGCGAAGAGATCGCCGAAACGTAGCCAGGACGCTGATGACTGGAAATCTATGTCAGGCCCATTCAGGGCCCTGAAAAAGCGTCCATGCAGCTCTTTTCCTTTCCATACATCCCTGCGCTCGTCAATTGTCAACTTGTTATATTTTACAAGTTTGCGCCAGTTCTTTTTAGCCAGAGCAAGCGGGGTAAAGCCCGCATCCACTGCGACCACATCGCGATGCACGCCCACATCGGTTCGGAGAAAATATTCTCTGAGATTGCACACCTCACGGTTGTGGAGGGTCTTCGCATTTAAAACACCCCGACCCCCACACTTCCGCGGGATGTACAATCTCATTACCGAGGAGCGCGGGTGGTGCATTCGGTATGCAGTCAATAGTGTACGGACCTTTCTATCCAGGGCATCTAATTCCGTTTGCGTCCATCTGAGTATGCCAAAAGAGTATATAAGGATCGGCATGGCCCAACCGTTACAGGCGCGCACCCTGTTGCCGCCTGACAAAATATTTTTCAGTATTTTTTTCAAGCGGCCAAAGAAGCGCTCCTGCAACGCCCGTTTCATACCGTCCTCAGTGATACCTAACGCCTGTGACATACCCAGATATTTATAGGTTTCGTTTGCAGAGAGAGATCTAAGTCTAGTGAAATCTGATAGTTCAATGCCATCAGATTCCACAACCCTGCCTCGCTTTACATATATAACTGCACATTTGTCAACACCAAACTCCATCCTGATAGAGTTACTGAAGGTTTCCGTTACCTTAAGTAACGCTGTCAGTTGGGGTCTGGTGGAGGCAAATAGTTTTAAGTCATCCATGTAAAGAAGGTGGGATATAACTTGACCATCTCTCCGCAATCGATAGCCTAGCCCTGAACTCTCCAGTAAAGTACTAAGAGGGTTCAGTGCTAGACAGAACCATAAGGGGCTCAAACTGTCGCCCTGGAATATACCCCGCTTGATCTTCAGAGATACACCGCTTTCCCCGATCTGGCGACATGCTGGATAGCGTAAAACCGTTCTTCACTACCTCATACATGACTTCAAGAAAGTGCAAAGAATTGTATCAACTTTATACAACTCTAGCACCCTCAAGAGCCATGCATGTGGCACAGAGTCATAGGCTTTCTTATAATCTATCCAGCATGTCGTAAGATCTTTCCTAAGGCGGCGTACCTGTTGACTGATGGTTATGTCAATTAGGAGTAGCTCTTTAGTACCCCGGGCCCCACTTCTACATCCATTTTGAGATGCAGACACGATGTTGTTTGCTGTAATATGTAGTGAAAATTTAGATCTCAAAATGGATGTAAGAAGTTTATAGACCGTCGGTAGGCATGTTATCGGTCTATAATTATTTGGATCCGTGGCACTACCTGATGAGCAGATGGGTGGTGCCAGTGGTCAAAAAGTCAGGCAGCGATCCTGATTCCAAAGATGACTGGAATAGGGATGCCAAGCATGCATGCGCACTGCGGAACCATTTCAACCAGAAGTTGTGCAGTCCGTCCGGTCCCGCTGCTTTCCAGTTTGGTAACGAACGAACTGCACAAGAAACATCTTCTGGTTGGTATGTTAATTGGCTCCATTTGTGGTATATTGTCACATGCCCGCCTAACATCCCCAAACCAATCCCTCTCTTCGTAGTCGACGGGCGTCGACCAGATACTACGCCAAAAAGCAGTCGTGGCTTCTGTATCTGGTAGACAACCATCCCCACTAGAATCAGGTCGCTCCCACCTTCTGTACACCCACCTTTCATCTCTCTGGAACGCACGATTTTGGGAATATCGATCAGCCCTTTTTTTGTAGCGTCTCATTCGGCTCGCCCACGCACAAATTCTCTGCTTCAGGAAGTCGATGCGTTCTGTAACACGGGCGAAATAATCTTGGGGACATACGTCAGTCCCTGCGAACGCCCGAGTTACATAACGCATCACTCTCGGTCGGTTATTACCCTCCCTGAAACAGATAAGCTTGCCGATGAGTGCCCTGGACTCAGCGATACGACGCTCAATCTTGCACTGCCACGTTGGCGTAGTATTTCTGGGTCGAGCAGCTGTCATTATGTCTGGATTTTTAATACCAGCCACTCGACAAGCCGCAGCAGCCGCACAGTACAAGATTGAGTGTGCATCGCTAAGATTTTCACTGTCTACTAAATAAGTAGGCAGTAATGAGTCCAAGGCACACACCAGCGCTAAATTTTTTTTGTGCGTTGGCAACCTTGGTAGGCGTGGTCTATTTTCTGGATAAACATGTCGATATTCCCGTAACGTGCACTCCAAAGTACTCCTTAATTGCTCATTGTACTGGGTACTTACGAGTGCAGCCCTGCTATTCACCTCTTCACTAATATCATTATCATTTGGCCTCGGTGCCTCATTAAGTCTTCGAGGCTGGACAGAAGAAGTGACGGGAGGGCTACTTCGTACGTCAGAGCGTAGCCTTTCAAGTGTGGCATCATCCAGCATCCGACAACGCTGGATGGCACGCACTTGGTCCGATAGTCTTTGAGCCGAGACGTTGACGGCCGGTTCCAAGACCTGAAACAGAGGCAGCATTCGATCACGGTACGCACTGAGATGGATTTCCCCTTCTGTTGCCACAAAATATGCCCGCATGACGTTCTCGTTTATCGATCTTGTCCATCTCATGCGGCGCGCATTACCACCGACAGCGGGAGCCCTGTTCGAGGCCGGCGGGCCTCGGGGTCCCAAGCAGGACGGTGGCCGGCGTCTCCCCTGCCGACGTACAGGTGTTGGCGACGTCGGCGGGGAGAAATACTCGTCGCTTGATGAGCTCGACGCCTCACTGCCCGTCGGAGTCGCGGGTGCAGGTGCCGACGGTTGCGAGGCGGAGCTGAGCAACGAGTCCGGGGGTCTTCCTTGTGCTGCTGCCCTGGCTCTTGTTAGCATTCGTGTATCACATTACTATTGCATAATAAAATGTATGGTTTCATTTTGACATGTTTTGTCATAATCTGTGATTTTTCTTGTTTGTTGCTTGATATTTTTCTTTATGAATAGGTATATTATTTTAAAATTGAGACTTTTTATAATAAAATTGTGGCCAAATTATTATATATTTTACGGAAAATAGAATATTAATGGAAAATTATTATATATTTTTACGTAAGAGCTGAAAATTTTGCAGTGACACACATGCTGGTGTTGCCATATTATTATTATTATTGTCCCACACAGTTGCACACCCCCTTTGCTACACTCCAACCAACTGTTTGCTTCTCATATTCATCTTACGGTTTTCCTTTATTTTTGTACCTTACAACAAAGTCTCCCGCCGCGTCTGTCTGTGCGAAAAACTCACATACGCATAAACTATGTACTGAATAAATAGTAATTCATGAGGCAGTTTTAGGTGTATAATTTGTTAAAGCTTTGTGTAAATTGGTTAAAATATGACAATAATTGTTGGCAATGTCGGTAAAAGTCAAGCCGCCTGGGAGCTTTCATTGAAAACGCTGCCTAATCCCTTTGAGATTATAACAAAACATACCCGTGTAAGGCAGGGCGAGTCGCTAGTGATTATGTTTTTATATCTTTTAAATGCAGTTATGCCATCTATCCCATAATACATGTAAACTATAAGCGCCGTAATTTCTGTGTGATATGCCTCACATTCATTATTCATTCATTCATTGTTCATCCAATTTAAGTATGGTAATTCTGATCAAACTATGCCACAGATATTAGTGTCTGAGAAGTCCATATAGTTTCAAGAGGCATGAATGAGCGAATACCACTGAATATATACATATAATATAATATCATCACAAAAAGATCTCTGTTTTTTATTTATTACACGTGAATTCCCGAATTCCGAAAGGAAACAGAGATGTATTATACTCACATTTCGCTAGCTATGTTTTAAATACTACGTAATAGAAGGCAAAGATATTGCAATTTGTCGGGTATATTGCTGGACTCAATCTTGTAATGTTGCTAAGAATATCGAAACAAAAAATTTCTTCTCGACCGCCAGGTCAAACCCAGAACCACTCCATCAGCCGCAAGACCGATGAGGCAGGCTCAATGTTATGGTATATAGTAAAGAATTTGCATGACCAACGACTTTTTCGACTTATAGCGTGGCGTGGGAAGCAAAGGTACTTACACGCGCGTGGTGGGTCCACGCGCACCAAGTATCCAAGTCGGCGCCTACTGGCGAGTACCTCACCACCGGCTCCTTCATGATCAGGGGCAAGAAGAACTATCTATTGCCTGAACATCTGCAGTTCGGTTTCAGCTTTATGTTTAGGGTATGTACTGTCACTGCTTTCGATGACGATTCTTTCTAGACAGGTGAAACATAGCGGAATCTCCGATTTAATGCTGGATCAGTCTTATAAGGGAAGTACCTCTCTACAGAAGAGTGCCGTGTAATAACTTTAATGTATACTAAATAAAACAGAGACCTCAACGCGAAATTTAAAAAGTATGGGAATCTCAACTCTAATGCTATGACTATAAACTTTAAGTTGATTATAATACCTTATTTGTGTTAAGTATTTGTATTAGTTTTAATATGTAACTCATCCTAATACTTCAGGATAAATTGATTTTTGTCCTTAAAACAAGATTACTAGCAATTTGGGTTTCAAATAGTAGTATTAGTACTATAGTCGACTTCAATCCATTAAGATGAAAATTTATACAAACCAAATTGATGTTCAATTTGTTAAATTTATCACATAATTACTTACCAAATGGAATAAGTAACACATTTATCCATATTTTCAACGTTTTCACATGATATCTTAGTGTATTTTAAAGCAATTGGCGATTGATTAATAAATAATTATTTGATTTGAACAATGTCAGATGAAAAAATATCTATAATTTATGATTGCATAAGGCTGTACGACAAAAAATCGTTTATATCGTAAAATTTTTAGTAATTGATTAGTTAATCGAAATTTGTTCAACAAAAAGAAAGTTAAAATTAATTTGCAATAAAATACACGGTAATTAGAAGAATTTAAAATTTAAATTAATCTGTCAATAATAATTACTAATTATTCCTTAGGCTATATTTTTAACAATGTAAAATTATGTACCTTGCAAATGTTTTTTTACTGTATAGATATATACAGTAGTAGATACTATATCCTGTTTGGTCAACTGCGGACATCGAATGATGGCCACGATTATAGCGCGGTAAGATATAATTGTAGCAGTGTTTATGTCATTTCTAAGTCTGTCGCTGCAACAAATCGCTTGATTCGATTAGGTAATTAATTGATTTACAATTGACGCTACTATTGGACATCACTAAAATGTGTATGGTCATGTCAATAAACCGTTTGTATATCTTTTGATTTTATTATATTGAAATTGACTATAGCACCTATTTTTGTTAACCCCTTTAGATAAGTCAGATCGCTTGTATTAGGAGTGAGTTCACGTCGGTAGTGCAATAAATGGGGATTCGAACCCGCCCATTGCACTAAATATAATATGTATGTTTAAATTTATTTTATTAAGAATTTTTAATTTAATTTGCTTTATTATATTCCTGATATAATTAGTATATTGTTATTTTTATTATTATTTTATTGTTTACAGGCAAATAGTATTTTAGTTTAGATATTATTATATAATTATTATATGTCATTGTATATTGATATATGTAACCATAGTTACGCGCTTTCACTGCGTGTGTCGAATGCATGGTTGTGTGCATGTAGTGTTTTTTCATTAATTTAATGAGTTTCTAATGCATATTTTATAAAAATATTAGGATTCGCCCCTCCTTCTCCATATAAACTGTAACTGTGCCAAATTTCATACTTCTCCGTCCGCGCAATTTTTGTAAAAAGGGGTACAAAGTTTTTGTTTCACGTATTTATTATATAGTATATATAAGCAGCATACGCCTTAAGATTACCGTTTAGTTACTTCCATAATTAGTCAATTCAGTCTTAGGTCTCATGTAGTAGAGGGCAAGAGGCAACCTATTGCCGTCTACCGGGCTTGCCCACTTCCATAAACCTACTAAGAATTTGTAACGGCATAGCTATGAGGCATTCTTAAAGAGGGCCCTTGCCAACCACTATGTTACTATGTCTAGCCGCCCAGCTTCTGCTGCTCAACCACATAATAGTGCTATATAATATTAACTCAAGAATCTTTAGAATCTGTTTAATAGTTTCAGAAATTACCCCATATAATAAACAAACAAAAATTCCCTAAAAGAATTTTCCAGATTATAGTTTTTTTTGTATAACATTAACTTTCTTATGTCTTGTAGCTGGAAGACAGCTGTATAGAACGCCACAGAGACGAACGGAAAGCTATCGCAGTTGAAGATGCATCTGACGTCACATCCGTGCAAGACCAGGAGGATGTGGAAATCGTCGTGTCTGATGATGGTGAGAAATTCTTTTTACTCGTGTTAGCTTTAACAAATTAAATTAATTAATAAGATTTCGTGGAGGCGTAAAAGAAAACATAGTTGTAATGGCACACATGGAAGAATGGACGATGAAAAATTTATCAAGATAGTAAATGTTGTTAGTTTATAATAAAACTGGTGAGATTGCAAACTGACAGTTTATTGTGAATGGACTCAATTACTACATGTCACAAAACATAGTCCCCGCCGCATCTGTCTGCCTGGTCGCGATAAACTCATAAACTACTGAACGGATTTCCCTGTGGTTTTCACCAATAGGCAAAGTAATTCACGAGGAAGGTTAAGGTGTATAATTCGATAAGGTTTTATTTAAATTCTTTGAAATATGACGATGTTTGTTGAAGATGTCGGGGAAAACAAGACGATTGGAAGCTTTAATAGGAAGCCCTGCCAATCCTTTTGAGATATAACAGAACAATGTATGGTAGGGATTGTTACTCTTTCATAGATCTACGGAAAAGTCCGTAGTATTAGTAATACACCTCTGTCTATTGTTCGGGAATACAAGCGTAAAATACTTTATGTGCTATGGATTATTTCCAGATGAACCGTCAGACAAAGAAGACGAGAAATCAGAGACGAGTAAACTGGACGCCATCGTAGAAGAGAATAGGACAGCAGTAGAAGAACTAGACGTGGAAGATGAAAAGGAGTCGCAAGAGGAAAGTCCAGAGAAGACAGAAGAAGTGTCGGAGAGTGATAGTGACTCGTCGGAAGATGACTTACCTGACACACATATCAAGGTAGGTTCCTCGCAATAGGTATAATGCCTGTGTCGCGGTTAACTTTACAAACATTCAAATAACAGACGCAAAAATCAACTAAAGTCGGAGCACCAATTTGTGGATCACACAAATTTTCCCGTGAAGGGATCAAACCCGATTCGACAGTCAGCTATACACAGAACGCCTCTATAATATTGTAACATTAGACCTGTATAAATAATTGATTATTTATACAGGAAACCTGCATGTCTGAGCTTTCTTGTAATGTTTTCAAAGGTATGTAAAGAATGCGTTTTTTTTTACTTGGGGGACGCATACCTCTCCCCGGGGCGACGGAGAGGTTATGTCGGGCTCACTGGCGTACAGTTATTCCGGTAATACCGACTAAACCCACGACGGAGTTCCTCGACATAACTGCACCAGCATGGCCGCGCGAATCACTTTCACATGCAATCGCGATCCCGCGGGGTCGCGAGGTTTTCCGTCGAGGTTTCGGCCCGCCGTAGGTAAAAGCTCAAGGTGGCTGGAGGTCGTCTCGCGCCCTCCGGCGCCCGGTTCTGCGATTGCGGACAGGGTTCGAGCGCTCCCTCTCCCGCTCCGCCGCCACCTTGATGGAAATTACTTCCTCACAGAAGGAGGCGACGACGTTCCACGACCTCTCGCTCCGTACCATAGACGGAACTATGGCCAGGAGCGAGAACCAATCCGACTGCCGCGACCAACTCACGGCGCTGCGAAGCCCAGGCAGGGATGTAAAGTCTGCTAACCTAACCTTTTTTACATTGAGAAGAGTCTCAATGTGAGAAAGGTTAGGCCATATTCCACGAAGCTGACCAGTGCTGGTTGGCAGACTTTACATACCTTTGAAAACATTATTAGAGAGCTCAGACATGCGGGTTTCGTCCCGATGATTACTTTTACTGTTAAAGCAACCGATTAACTATTTAATACGCTCATAACTTCAAAAAGGCAGAAGTGCGCACCTTTGGATCGAACTCAAGATCTTTGCATGGCACTCCAACGATCTCCCTCTAGGCTAAGAAAGCTATTAAATAAAACATAACCTCCTTATACTACGAGCTATTTATTTATACAACCTTACGCTAATTGGATATTTTTTTAAAATTATCGTTAGTATATTATATGCCTATTCTATAGATAACTTTATCTAAATGAAGCCGTACTCATTTATCTACAGGTAGACCACGGCACGGGACAAGTTATACTACAGTCCCAGACATCGAGGACCTTGTCGGAGACATCAGACAAAAGTAAGTCCTTCCTTAGTACCCGATCCCACTAACGTCTGCTTAGCGTGCGCGTTCTTCTAACTTATAATCAGCGCCGACGTTGCGCGCACGTCACGTGCCCGCTGCGCTCGCGTCTCGTAGTCGTGGCGCGTTCTCTGGAGTCGGCAGAGTATCGACAAAAAACGCTGTGTTTGCAATGGAATCAAGCCCATAAAATAGTTCCTAAGATCAAACCGTCCAGTGACTAAGCCTAGAAAGGTTAGCAGTCAATATATCAGTTTATATTGTACCTATTTTAAGTCCTCAACTCCTACGTGGCATAATCTGCTATTAGGGTATTTACAAACAAAGACTTATACCTCTATTTCTCTGACTTGTTTACTTGCTCTACGTTACTAGGAGGGAAGTGACTTGAAAAAGCTCACCTACTTGTGTACTTGAGTACGAAATTGTTTCGCGTACCCCTCCGCGGGAGCAGGCGGAGGGGTTATGTCGGACTCACCGGGCAAAGAAAGATGATAATGATGATAATGGACATCCCGGTAATATTAAACTACCACGGTGTTCCTCGACAAAAACGCAATCGACGGAACCGCGCGAATCAAAATTTTAGCCACCTTGTGTCAAGTCATACTTTAGAATCAATTTTATACACAGATAACACAAAACACAGTCGTACTTATTTGCAACATACACGTACTCCTTTAAACCTGTTTGTTGATAGTGGCGCGGGCGGTGCGAGCTGGGCAACGCGAGCGAATCCGAGTGAATTCGAGTTGATATTTTTTTGACTCGAATACGGTTTTTACCGTAGTAAATCTTGTCGCTCGAGTAAAATTGGAATCGAGTCGCACCATTAGTACCAATGTAGCAACGTTGGCAAACCTCACAGATCTATATATTTATGCGAATACCACTAAGTCATGGACTCCAAATGTTCCTTGATGTTGATTGCCATCTTTATTCACAGCCGATGACAGTGTACCCAAATTCCCGTCCCTTCCAAAGAAAGGTGGCAAAAAAGTCCAGAAGGAGAGCAAAGAACAGAAAAGAAAAGAAGAGAAGAATGTAGATAAGAACGCGAAACGGGGGCAGAAGGGCAAACTCAAGAAAATTAAAGAGAAATACAAGAATCAGGATGAGGAAGACAGGGCTATTATGATGGATATGTTGCAGGTAAGATTTCTTGTCTGAACTGTCTCGAAATTAGTCTATCGATCCGTGAATATGAAGGGAGTGGCATAAACCTGCCATACGCTTGCCATTAGGCAATATAAAGACTAAACAACAAATTTGTCTGAATATGGTAGTCATTCAGCATTATAAATCGATACCCAAGTGCGGGATTTTGGTTTTATAACAGAAATAATCAAAAGAGTTGATTTAATCACAGTTGAATATGCAAATGGCTACATGCAGTCCAGGACGCAGAACTAAGCTCCTATATTAAAATCGTAATCATTTATAGACCTGTATCCCGTTTTATGTTAACTGCTATTCGTCCAGTGGTCGAAATTCGACTTTAATTATTTATTAATGAAAATTTGAGGAATACAAAATTATATAAAATTATATTTTATTTATTAAAATAAATAGGCACACAAAACAAAACATACGGCATACAGTATAAACTTATAAACTATTAAACAGTTTTGGTTTGAACTATGATTCTAACTATGTGTACAAATCATGATTATAACATAAAGATCAGTACAAATTACCAGTAAAAACGACCGGTTCTTGGTTTTTATTGATCTAAATCTAGTCGATAACTGCTAAACGAAACGAAAAAATAGGATATCGGAGAAATTGGTTATCAGCTGCTTTATCTTTGTTTATTTACTACTACTTACTATATACTAACTTCTTTATTTGCAGTCGGCGAAAGCAGAAAAGGAATCAAAGAAGGCGCTGAAAAAAGCCGCTGCAGCTAAAGCTCATAGAGGCAAGGGGGGCAAGGGCACGCCGAAGATCCCTCAACCAGCGCCTCTCATCCTGGAGGCAGAGTCTGACCCTGAAGAACCAGACCCAGAAGTAGAGGTACAGTTTATATATTCGTGACGTTTATAGAAGACTAGCTTTTGCACGCGGCTTCGCTTGTGAACAGTACTTCTTTTTTTGCACGCGGCTTCGCTTGTGAACAGTACATTTTTTTTTGCACGCGGCTTCGCTTGTAAACAGTACATTTTTTTTTGCACGCGGCTTCGCTTGTGAACAGTACTTTTTTTTTGCACGCGGCTTCGCTTGTGAACAGTACTTTTTTTTTGCACGCGGCTTCGCTTGTGAACAGTACTTTTTTTTTGCACGCGGCTTCGATTGTGAACAGTACTTTTTTTTTGCACGCGGCTTCGCTTGTGAACAGTACTTTTTTCTGGATACATTTCATCCAAAAAAAGTTGTGATCTGTACCCATGACAATGTGTACGCGACATTTCATGTTGATCGGTCTAGCAGTTAACGCGTGAAGGGTAACAAACAAATTCATATTCACATTTATATTTTTTACTAGTTTTCACCCGCGGCTTCGCTCGCTTAAATGTAGGTTAGGTTAGGTTTGCAACAGTTATTTTTTCTCGTTGAAAGGTACTCTATGTCCTATTCTGTACTCCTGACAACGTGTATGCAAAATTTCATGTTGATCGGTTGAGTAGATAAGGCGTGAAAGCGTAACAAACAAACAAACAAACTCACTTTCGCATTTATAATATTAGTTAGGATGTTTGCAAAGACTTTATATGTACATTATTGTCCCACGCTTATTGTACCGAATATTTAGGCAAAGGTACCACTTTTTGCCAGCTATGGTTTTATTTACTATGTGAAGCAGTGCTAGACAATTTCTATTCCCGGACACAGTCCTATACAACGTGCTGCTACTGACAATTTAATAACAGTATAAGATGCCCTGGACATCTTAAACTCAACATCACTTTCTTGGACTTAAACCCAGAAGTTGATATTTTTACGGATGAATGGAAGGTATTATTAGAATGTATGAGGGTTTCTTTTTAATACAACTGAGGCGGCAAACGAGCGTACCCACCTAATGGTAAGTGGTCACCGTAGCCTATGCATCACTTACGCGTTGCTGACTCTAGGAAACTAGGAAGTGGGAAGGAGAAGGAGCGGGAAGAGGAGCAAGAGGGTGATTGGGCCTTAGGCACTCTCACTCACCGAACGAAACACAACAGTAGGAATACTGCTATTTCACGTCGATATTCTGTGAGAGGGTTTCTTCCCCGGTCCTCCCCGATCGAGCCGGCCCATTCATGCTAAAATCAGCGAGGCTCTACGTGTAAGGAGAATGCGTGATTGCTATATTTTAACTTTATGCCATGTTATGTGTGATTAAATAGTTGGTGCAAGTCGTTCTATTTAATTTAAAATAAATAAATCGTGTGTGTTGTGGCAGGTGGAGCAGACAGGGCCTGATGCAGACACAGAGATGCTGTGTCAGCTGACAGGACAGCCGGTCGCTGAGGATGAACTTCTGTTCGCTGTACCGATCGTAGCGCCGTACTCCTCGCTTCATAACTTTAAGTAAGTCTTGATAAACCCATAATATTATGTCCTCCAGACTGAATTTACGTCACGACGGCTTAGCCCTATAGAGTCTAACTATAGCATAGGAGATATTATAGTGCATAAGAGTGTACGCATACACAGCATCACTTTCAATTCCAAGTATTATAGTCCTAACAGTTTGTTGCAACTGAAGAGATTAGGCGTAGGAAAATGGCACGCCTAATGTGCTTGCCAAGAGACGGGGTGAACTGGGACTCGAATCTCGTACCTTATGGTTTGTAGCCGTATACTACATCAACAATGCAGCCATTCTATGATATAAACTAGTTATGATTCAACTGTTAATTATTAAATGAAAAAATATATTTGTTTTTACTTAAGACGATTTTACGCATTGTTTATTTGAAAAACAAATAATACAAAATTATTTAAAAAAAAATAACGCGATAATATCCGTATAACGCAGTTTTTTAAATAAAACAACTAAGTTTTCGTGAAAATAAATGTGGTTGATGTCCGATGTCAATATATTTTTGCTGTAGTAGCAGCAGAAATGAAAACAGCAGCGGCATTCACGTTTCAATATATTTGTTTCTTTATTAATTTATAAATTATTTATACAGATAACTTCCTTTCATTTCAGATATAAAGTAAAACTAACTCCAGGTGGCAGTAAACGTGGCAAGGCCGCTAAGACTGCAATCCAAGTGTTCCTCCGCGACAAGACTGGCAGTCCTCGAGAGAAGGACCTCCTCAAGGCTGTCAAAGAGGAGAACGTTGCCAGGAACTTCCCCGGCAAGGTCAAGCTATCGGCACCACAATTGCACAAACACAAGAAATAACAATTGCACATGTAGAGTAGTTTCACAGGTTGTGAGAGTTCGGTAATCCGGTGGCGCTTATAAAACGAAGGTCGTAAGCGCCACCGGGGATGATATTGAATTATGATGTTAATTATACTTGAGCCAAAGTATGTAGCATGTGGAACAATGAACTG
This sequence comes from Catocala sponsa, assembly GCA_963564715.1. NCBI lineage: Eukaryota > Metazoa > Arthropoda > Insecta > Lepidoptera > Erebidae > Catocala > Catocala sponsa. The sequence goes on along the minus strand of OY751345.1, from coordinate 7,182,302 downwards.
ACATACACATAGACTTGTCTACATAGTCACAAACCTCTATTTCCGAAGGTCTACGTAAGCAGCGGTGCATTAAATCCACATTTCGGCAACTAAGTTTAGGATCCTATGTTTAACATCTGGCAAGGCTACTGGCGTCTACTAAGCACATTTCTAGACTCCGTGATGTTACGTAGAATTTCTAGACAGAAAATTCCAATAATATTTTGCCTAAACGAGGAATTGAACCTGAGACCTTCCGCACAGCAGTCGCAATTACTACCGCTGCGCCGTCGATCCAGTATAACATAAAACATTTTTGATATATCTACTAATATATAAATTTGACAATTGTTAAAAAGTCTACATTACTTGGCTTAAGTGTAAAAAAGCAAATTAATAATTTAAAAAATTGATAATAAATATATTATTAGGTCCAATAATATTATCACAGTTTAGCGATTTGATCGCACTTAAGCAATCATTAAAGTGTTGTGGGCTAATACAAGCGAAATAAACAACGATATTATATACGGAAAGAAGTAGATGCGCACGAAGACTTGAAAATTTACATCATATTTTTATTGTTCTTAAACTAAGTTGGTTTAACAAAATCCCTTGCAAAACAATTATAGCGCAATTGTTTGAATGATATGCTACGAGTATGTCTTTAAGCTCTTTCGTCTATTGTTTAAATGTTCAACACAACTGAAGTTTGAGTCAGTTACTATGAACGTGTCCATTAATGTATTGCTAAGAATCCGAGGTGAAAGAGCTTAATAAAAAATAACAAATGTGCTTCCACTTTTAAATAATCATTGAATTATGCAAGATGGTTATTGTAACCACTAATAAAAGAAATGCATTAACAAATAAAGTTAGAGATAATAATTGATATCACTCAACAACGATCACACAGCACGTCCGCTCCGTCCGCCGTTCGATGTCAAAGTGAGTCGATGTGCGCCGAGTACGCTTTTATAAGCCGCTCGATCGGATGATTCGTGACGTCACTCGTTTACGACGCCTTTCATAACCAACAGTATAATACTTTATTAGTGGTAAATGGATAGTCTGCTACGTAAAGACAGTCAAGATACAATTAGTGAGCCCGTCTATTCATATATTCCATGTGTCCAGTTTTAGTTACATATAACTATTATATCGATACAGTTATCAAATAAAAGCCTATTTCTATTTTCAGCCTCATCATATTTTTCAGACACGTTCATTCGTTAATATACCTTTCTTCAGAAAATATAGGTACAATATAATCGGATTTATTCTAACCGATGAGTTGTATTCGATTCGAGTGTCGATATAAATTTATAAATTATGCGTAACTCAAAAATGTGTCTGCTATATATGTATAGTGTATCTATATGTAGCAGACACATTTTTAACTTAAGTTAGATAGTGTTACTATTATATCGATACACGAATCGAATAAAATCGAATTTTTCACGTCAGTCTCATATTTTAAATCAATTTATCGTGTACTGAGTACAGCGCCTAACTTTGTGCTATAAAGAATTTCCTAGAAATCGCAGTAAAATTTAGCCTAAGCTGGGAATCGTGTCTGGTACCTTACCATCGGCCTTGAAGGTATGCTACAGGCTAAAGATGCAGTCCCTTATATGATCTTATATATTTGTTATACTTTGCAACGATTGTTAAATTTAAGTATTGCAAAGCATTCATCTATATTTGTGTAGTTTATGCTGATAAACAGAAATAATTATAATGTAATTGTTGATCAACTTGTGAAATATACTTTACTACTTTGTTGAAAATGTTTTTTTATTTATATCACATGCTTGTAAGTCTTCGGTCCCTAGTAAAATCTCGTTATTGCAGCAAAATGTTACAGGAGATACAATGAACCTACAATTTTGTAAGGAAGTTACTGTATTATTTTAAATTCACCATTATCTACTTACATACATACATAGATTCACTCCTGTTTCCCAGAGGGGTAGGCAGAGACTACGGATTTCCATTTGCTACGATCCTGACACACTTCTCTAGCTTCATTCAATTTCATCACATTCCTCATACACGCCCGTCGGTTCAAGGAGCTCTTAACCTGGCCTTTGTCCAGAACGCCTCCGATCTGATCGAGAAACGTTCGCCTATAGGCTGACCGCTTAACTGAGACCACGCCTGCGGGGTACAGGGGCGCGGGGATTGGACGAGAGCGGGGATACAGAAGGGTGCGGGCGGGGGGCGCTCGTAGTATGACATACATGAGATAAAATGTGCATTGTATAGACCTTAAGATATGTGACGTCACAGTGGGTAACGGTGAACAGGTGATGGTTCATTCATTTGAAACTCAATTAATGACTGCCAAATTATGCGAAACAAAATATGTAGGTAATAAATAACATATTAATTAATGACTGCTAAATTATGCGAAACAAAATAATATATGTAGGTAATAAATAAAATAAACGAATATACTATTTATTATAAGAAAAAAAAAACAAATTATAAATCAATCACTTATGTCCATATCGATATCACTGAATATTGATCCTTCACTTTCGAACCAGTCCTCATCAGAATTATCCGAATTATCCTGAACATTAATAATAAAATCTACAACATCGTCTAAAACTCCGTCATAATTGCAGTACTCGTCCTCGACTTTCATTACGTGGTTAATACAGTGCTTCCACTTCTTTTTTTCACAATTACTGCCGATACTTTGTTGTGCTAACTGTCCTTTAATATCACCCCTGACCAACTCAATTGGGTTCAGGTCTGGGTATTATGGAGACAACCGCAACGTCCGTTTCTTTTCAACAACTGGTCAATTTTGTAAATATTTTCCGTGAACTGGGTTTTGATTATTGAAATTAAACTACTATATACGGATTTTATCGCGTTGTTTATTTGACACTTACAAAATTTTGAAAAACTGTTACACTACTATAATCACTATTAAACTTTATAAATTTTTAAGCTAATTAAACCATTGTACCACCAGCTTGGGATCCAGTAATTCAACTAGTCAAACCCAAGAAGAAGAAAACCACAGCTAGACTTCATGATACTTTGAGTTCATTCTGCGTAAATAGAAACACCCATGATTAAATTATGTTCGGGTACTTTGAAATAACTACACTGGAACATTGAGACAACTACCATCTTAGTCTCCCCGTGACCATGGCTGCTGAAAAGCAACCGAAACGTCGGGGAAAGTGTAAAAATAAAAATATATCTAAATAGTATAATAGTATAGTAATAGTATAAATAGTTTTTATAGCGAGATCATGCACAAGTTACTCCGATAGGTTGAAACAATATAATATGAAAACGCTTGAAAGCCGTAGGGAAAAATTAGACTATATCTTCTTACACAAGATAATAAATGGCGCCATAGATTGCAATCAAATACTAAGTTCTCTAATTATTAAGATTCCCTCTCGAATACCCCGGAAGAATACGTACAACTTCTTTGACGTACCCACCTCAAAAACAAATCTCGGTCACTATGCTACTGTACCAAGACTCTGTAGGCAGTACAATAACCTATCAAAGACACACGAAATTGATATTTGTGAACCTTTGTGTAAATTTAAGAAGCATCTTAATGAATACCTGTAACATTTAGTGTTACAATATTTTTGTCATTATAAATATACCAAAATACTTAAATTTAAAATTTAAATTTATTTCTGTTTTGCTTATAAATATGTATTCTAAATTGTGTTATCTGTTATCTTAGTTTGTAAGTTTATCTTTAATTGCATGCTGTGGTCTCCTATAATTGAAGGAGTAGGTACACATACCTTATCCTTAAGTGAGTATTTTTGTAATTTGCAGTGTACATTCTTCGTTGGAGATCCTAAATAAATAAATAAATAAATAAATAAATAATAGTTTCAATAATTTAATTAGCTTAAAAATTTGTAAAGTTTAATAGTGATTATAGTAGTGTAACAGTTTTTAAAAATTTTGTAATAGTGTCAAATAAACAACGCGATAAAATCCGTATATAGTAGTTTAATTTCAATGAATAACATTCGCGTAAACAGAAGACAATATTATGGGTTTTGATTAATTTAAATAAGTCATATTTTCTATGCTTACTATCAAAAGTTATATTATGCCGTCGTAGTCAATCTTGCATGGCTGGCTTGGTAGACGTCATAGTCGGCTTTTTTTCTTCTCTAAACGAATGATAAGCTGCGTTATCCATTACTATAACTGAATTTGGTGGTATATTAGGTATTAATATTTCATTAATCCATTTACTGAAATTCGTAAAATTCGTAGAATCGTGATAATCACCTGTTTTACTTTTGGATTTAAACATCAAAAGTGCTCCATCTATAAACCCAGTTTGGCCCCCACAATGTACGATAATCAAACGGTCTCCTTTCCGACATGAGATTCATCCTTTGATTGCCAACATTTTGAAACATTATGAGCCGTATTAACATAAATTTCGTCAAGATATAAAATATGTCTTCCTTCTCTACGATATTTTTTAATAGCATTTAGGTATTTCCAACGCCACGATGTTATATTTGGCTCTTCGATTAGGAGTTTTCTTTTAGATCCGCATTTTTTTAATTTCAAACCTAGATCATGTAATAATAGTCTTAAATATTCCCTACCGCAGTGTAATACATTTTTTTCTCTAAGTACAGAGTTCAAAGATTTAAGAGCTGGTATTTTTTTAAAAATGGTGTATAATTGAGTGACTTTTCTTCATACCACGTCATATGCAAAGTCATCTACTTGCACTTGTTGTGTCACTATATGTGTACGTGTATCGTGTAGGGAATTTGGAGACAAGTGAAACGCACGGATGTTAGATGCCAACTGTTTATTGAATTATTAAAACTTACAACTTAGCTCACTCATACGTCACACACACAAATGCATCTCGCACACGTCAGCATTCACATACCTATGCAGGACCCCACACACTTTTTTTCTGCGAATCTGTTTTACTTTTTTCGGTGACTTAAATCGATCGTTGTCTTTTAATAATTTTGCTTGCTGTACAATTCTAGATACAGACTTTTCCGATAGTCCAGTAACTTTTGCTACGGTTTTGTTTAAGGACATATCTTCTTGATATTCAGCAGAATTAGGATGTAGTTTCTTTTTTCTAAAATATTCATATATTAAAAGCCATTTGCTTGCACTGACTACTAATTTTATGTCCGAAGATATTTCGACTCATCTTTAGAATGTAATCTCTTGTATATCTCGAACAAAGCGTCGGTAACAGACGTCACGTGCGATCGCTAATCGTGTAGCGACCGAACTGAGTTTTGACAAAAATTCGCCCGCAGCCCGCACCCTTCTGCATTCCCGCTCTCGTCCTTCCCCTTGCGTCGCTGCACCCCGCAGGCGAGGACTCAATTAAATGGTTTAGCTATAGGTTTTCCTCTTGCGACTGTTCCATTCACACTAGCCTTATAAACTTTCTTAGTCAGTCTTTCTTCGTCCATTCTTTCTACATGTCCAAACCAGCTTAACATACCCTTTTCTATTCTTGTCACTATATCCATCCACAAATTAAAAAGACGACTGCCATGATTTATCCGTAAATAAAGGGTCAAGGGTCAAGAAACAGTTTGCTTTGTTTGAATTAGCCAAGAACGCATATCGAAGAAAAATTCAGATTATTAGAATTGACTGCACGGATGCTGTAATGGTTTAAGTGGTAGCCTTGTTATTGGCACTGCATAGGGTGGGTGTTGTGGATTGTGGATGCGATCCCCGAGACAACATGTTGGGAGGTCGATAAATTGTTATTCGTACTCCGAGTGTTCTTTGTGTCCGTTGTTTGAATCATTAATATGAATTAAAATTAATTAGGTAATCATAATTTTATGCGACGGCGACGGTTGCCCAACGTATAGGGCATTAGGGCATCGTACCTACTTGTGAGTTGCGATCGTGGCTTCAAATCCCACCTATTGCACTCCTGGCGTAAAGGAGGGGTTAAAGGTGATTTTCCACCAGAGTGGCGAGACGAGGCGAGGCGAGGAGAGAATTGAAATTTGTATGGCAAATTTTCAATTCTCTCCCAGCGCATCTTTGGTGGAAACAGTGTGGATTGACGAGGCGAGGCGAGGAGAGAATTGAAATATTTGTTTGTGTAAAAATGAACCGTATTACTTCATACATAGAGTATAAATTGACTTTGCAACAGAAACACGCTTCTCGCGATAGGCTTATTGTTGATTGTTGCTACATATCGCATTGGGTTATACATATAGCCTGTAAAGATATTTTTAGCTATTTTTAGTGGAAAAGGGCAGTGCGATTTCAATTCTCTCCTCGCCTCGCCTCGTCTCGCCACTCTGGTGGAAAATCACCTTAACAATAATACCTACTAGTATAATTAGGTACTAGTAGGCACTATTGTTACTAATGTAACCGCTATTTAATAAACAAAGAATATGTATATTATATGGTTACAAATTACCAGTAGGTATTCTTGTTTACCCCTCCAGCTAACATGGAATTGCTTGTAATTACATTTTTAAATCGTTGACATTGATTGATTATTTGATTACGTATTACCCGGATCGGGAGGCATTAACTGCCCCGTGGCGCAGCGGTATTAAATGCGACTGATGTGCATGAGGTTTCGGGTTTGATTCCCGGGTCGGGCCAAAAGAAAGTTATTGAGTTTTCTGTTAAGAAATCTCAATAGCAGCCCGGAGTTAGGAAGTTGGAAGTGTTAGACACCTCCATGCCTCGGAAAGCACGTAAAGCCGTTGGTCCTGCGTCTGATCTTTCTCCGGTCGCGTCGGATTACCGTCCCATCGGATCATGGGAGTTAAGGAACAGCAAGTGAACATGTGTTTGCGCACAAAGTTGTGCACTAATGTATCCTGTGCAGATGGTCAGTCTTCATTAAGATTGGCCGCCATGACCGAAATTCGGTCTGGGTGACATTATTATTACCCGGATCGGGCAAAGTGTTATTGGGTTTTTCTGTCCAGCAACTCTCAGTAGGAGCATAAGGTCTGGAACTGTGCCCGGTATACGGCAATTGGCTCGCCCGCTATTATATGGAACTAAAAAACATAGTTGTCGAAATTTGAGTGTAGGTAATATACCTACCTCTGCCTTCCCTTTCGGTGATATAGTCAGACTAGGTATATACCTATTTATGTCAAAAATACGAGGGCAAATACCGCTAAGGTGAATAGAAGAATGGAAATATCAGGCGAAAGATTTACAGAAAACAAGAGTGAGGGAACAGAGAGTGCACTTGTGTTTGCGCACATGCTTGTGGACTATAATATCACCTGCGCAGATGGTCAGTCTTTGTTAAGATTGACCGCCGTGACCGAAATTCGTTCTGAAGGTCATTATATTAACACCATATCGCTCTAGATACGTTTAATCAGCTGTATTTTAAGTCCCTAAAAAATTGCGACAAGTTAATTGCACACAATTCAGCACCCTATTTGAAAATTTTCCCTTTGCCCAAATGCCTGATTTTGAGAATTTGGATCAGAAAATTTAAACCTAAAAATCAAACGTACGATCGGTGCTATGCCTAGCCGTAAAGTTGTGCCTCGAGACTATCAAACTAATGAAGTAGGCAGACATTTTAATTATTATTTCACCTTAACTAACATTGTTTTGTTCTAGCTTTATAGCACGTAGGTAGGTATCTAACTTTGTATTCTTTCCAATTAGCTGGTTGATACTCATCAAGGCGACGTTCGCTACACAAGTTATAAACAAAAATAATGCAAGTGAATAATTGAATGCGTCCCTTTGGTTCGCCGCTACCGAATATAAAGTAAGCAAGAGTAAAACGAATCGTGTTGCGTGAGGTAAGCGCGGGACACACTGAGACACTTTAAAAGAAATGTGAACGATTTTGTCCTAAGTTTGTAAATCCCTGAGGGGTAAGCAGATATATATGATAACCAGCATTCCTAGACAGCTAGCAATAACCCTTAGCTTGACCCGGAAATTGAACTCACAACGTCATAAGGCACAGCGGTCACATACCTACCTACACTACCGCTGCGCCACCGACGCAGTCATACATTAAATAAATAATACATGGGATACATTACGATAAATAAGTTATTTTCTCGTTCATAATAACTTTACGGGACCCCAGAATCTAACCTAAGCTTTTAACGATCTTTCGGAAACTTACACCGAGGGTCAAACGAACGAAAACGAAACGAAAATTTCGTCATATTTGATACCTAGTTCGGTCAGAATAACGGTTTTAGTGTTCTCATTAGGTAATTACGGCAACTAGAATTCTGCTTCTGATGTATTTTTCTTTTAAATTTTATTATATACTTACCTTCAATTAAGTACCTAGTTGGTTAGTTATACGTTTCATAATTTTTGTTTATTTTATGCTGTCTTACTCTCTGTCCAAGCAATAATGTTTAATTGTTTCTTTCCTTTACCAAAATTACATTAGCTACCATTTACATTTCCAAAGTGACTGAACTTCTGTGATTGGATTGATTGAATGTCTTGCTCAAATTTTAAGAAGATATGTTTACAAAAACAAGTCAAACATACTCGGTGTATACCAAGCCTGCCCTATCGCGTTGGCAGCAAAAAAACGCCAACAAGATGGTGGATCGACGCGATCTCGAATGCAAATGGCGGGCCTAAAAGCGCCGCCAGCACATTTAAATGTCGCAAACTGATGCTGATTCTCCACCGACAATGATTTTTGCTCTATTTAACAAGCCGGGACATTGTGCGGCTGTGAATCAAACAATTGTACTCAAATAGTGGAATGCCTGAATGGGTGTCTTGGATATGTTGATAAGAGAACTTATGTTTTCGGTTGTCGCGTGTTTTCGAACGAATTTGGTCAATGGATCTAATTAAGGTTTGTTATGTCGCTCGTGAGAATGTCAAGAAGTTCACTGCTATCTCAGATTTCTTACATTTTTAGTGATCCACACTGTTTTGTTATATGTCATGTTGGTTTTTATCTTGAGGTCTTAATTAAGGAGACAGTAAAATGTTTGCGAGTGTTTAAAATAACGTTTGATTTATAATGAAATTGTATCAGTGTATTCACCTGAATCTTGTGAATCTTTTTATTAGCTCCATAAATAAAATAACAAGTTAATAAATTAATATATTATTATAATGTTTTAATAAAACCACCGTTTTCATAGGCAGGCTTAATATACCTACATGAAAACAACTTTAGAATATAATAACTTCTTTAGTATTCTTTAAATTAGACTACTTTTACATAAAGGCTTTGTTGGGGTTTACTTATTATAATATTATATCCCCCTGTGACTGCTTAAAATAATGGCCTACAAGTGAAAAAAAACAACTTTTTGTGCGTTTGTACAAAAAGGTTACCTAACTAAATTAGTTAACTATTTGCCGTAAAATGTCATTAACAAAATTAAAAAGAAACACATTTTTAAATGTTAATTGAATGATTTAATTGATTTGATAAAGGGTAAAGGTACCTAATCTTAATTTGGTGTGCGTGAAGACTAATTAAAGCAAGGTGTAAAAACCCAACAATGTATGAATTTGATTACCGAAGTTTCAAAATCTTGGCTGTTTATATTAAACTCTTGTCTGCATGGTTGAGTAAACGATACACCCGTTCAAAATGATATCTATTTTTGAAATGTGATGTATATATCGTGGACAGATCTTAGAATTGATTACTTCATGATGTGGCCGACGATTTCATGAAATGGTTATACTGCTTGAAGTGATTAGCTAAAACCGACCTTATCGTTTATACGTCAACGTTTGACGAAATGTCAATTCACGTTTGGCGATTTCATTCTTTGATTTCATTAATGTAGGGTTTGCCTGACATCGAAAGTTTAATAAAATATATATATTTATAGTAGTTTTGTGTCATAATATTTTTTTACACTTTTATTTTAAACTAGATGTGCCCGCGGTTTCACCCGCGTTTATGTAATCATAAACACGGGTGAAACCGTGGGCAGTAATCTGCGTCGCCCCCGTGGGTCGTAGCGTGATATTATATAGCCTATAACCTTCCTCGATAAATAAGCCATCCAACAAAAAAATAATTTGCAATTCGAACCAGTAGTTCCTGAGATTAGCGCATTCAAACAAACAAACAAACAAACTCTTCAGCTGTATAATATTAGTATAGATTGCGCATTAATATTAGCTTTTTTAGAATAATTGTCTGTCGCCGTGATGCATCATAAAAACAAACTCATTGATCAATTCTATGATCTGGCCACGATATATACCTAAGTAGGTACATGAAATTAGTAAACGTACCTACATTTTTATAGAAAATATTGAGATCTGTTATAATAAGAATAACCTTAGAATATCGTTATCGCCTCGGGTTTGGAGTACTTGGTATGGTTAGTAGTTAGGTATATCTAATAACTAATAAGGCTGAAAATCCAACTTAATAGAATTTTATAGGGCGAGAACAAAGAAAGAATTAAAGGTGTTATGGTGAATGGTGATGATGGCGACCGCCAGAGATGCTTAAAAGTAATTGCAATATTGGAATACAGTGTAGATATGTAGGTATATTTATATAGATACGATAATAACGAACGCTAACGAAATTAACTACGATAACAGCCCTAAACGAAAATGTTTAGTTGAACCGTATAATGTTTTATTTTAAAATACTTGTGCTATAGGTTAGTTTCTGAGCAGAAGTGAAGGAGCCTGTCTAAAGAATTCCTTACACAAAACATGACAAAACCATAATAACCTTATATTCTTCTCCTGAGATAAGAAGTGTTTCTGGTACGCATTTAGGCAGTCCTGATCTGTGATGCGTCGATACCTGTACATGTTGAACTGGTCATATATTACAGTCACGGCTTACCATCAGTTAGTGTATGGCTTATTTGCCAAAAACGTAAAAATAAAATCTAATTTATGCAAAAAAAGTATGTGTAAATTCGTCACAACTCTAATTTATGTCCAATATGGAAAATCCCGCACCGATAGCAAAAAAATTAAACAATTAGTAGAATAAAAATGTTGTATATTTTTCATAATCACAGTAAGTTTAATAATTTACCTTAAATCTACATAAAAATCACAGTTTTCAATTGGACGAGTTGTCCACAACATTACAATTATAAGATAAACAATAGAAAGACAATTAAATCGGATAGTATTTAACTGTTCCTCAATTTTTTGCCTTTGTTCCACCAAAAATACTAATTGCACAGCAAAATATGCTTACTAAAATATTTTACAGAGATCAAACTACGTCGACGCAGCCCCGCTTTGCGGGGCTCCTATTTTTGGGTGGGTTTAAGAAGGAACTTAACATAACCTAACCCTTCCGAGACGGAATGCAGTGATTTGAGGCGTATAGGTGCTCGTTATGATATATTTTAGTAAGCTTATTTTTCTGTGCAATTATTATTTTTGATGGTCATTATACCTATTTAATCTCAATTAAATCACAGTAATAATCATATATTTTTTAATTTAACATAACACCTAAAAAAACATCACAGATCACGAGTTGCTGACTTGCCTATAACTATATAAATAAATATAATAACCTAACACCTAGGTAAAAATCATTGTTCTCCGATTAGAGCGATGATGGAGAACCTGTGACGAATTTACAACATATTATCAATAAGTTACTGACGAATGATTTGGTTAGGTTTTAAACACAGACTAGAGATAAACCCAGTACTTTAAAAAATTCAATATTTGTAAAGTACTATGATTGGAACTATGTATAACTACTTCAAGGAACTTAAGAAAATGGACATAAAGAAAACCTAGATCCGAAACAACATTGTTTAGGTTACACAACATTTTGTTTCGTGTAAGAATCGAACCCACAACACTCAGCGTGGTATTTAATTGAAGCGTTGAGCCACCCGAGCAATCATTTGTTTATTGTTGATAATATGCCGAAATTGAGCCTGATTTATTTCGAATGACATATTTATTGCATTATTCATTCTTTGCAGTCTCATCAGACAGAAAAGTATACGTGTATTCCATATTAATACTATCAAGCACCTGCACACCAAGCACAGCTGAGTCCCTTAGTCCAAATTTTGCTTCAAGGTTTAACTCAAGATTTTATATGTGCAAGTACCAACCTAAACTGCACCACAGATAAAATATATTAACAGCATTCAACCAGAAGACAGCCCGCGTTAAATAAACGGCTACTTAGAACTAAATAGATCATAGCGAGAACGGTCAGCACTCAACATAAATTATTATAACACGTCGACACTCAAAGCCAGCTGCGCGTTGACCACTCTTAAAAGTCAACTAACACGTTTCACTAAGTAAATATTCGTTCAGAAAGCGTCAGTTATTGCGTTCCGTACGTTTATCAATAGATAGCTAAACATCCCATTCATCTAATTCGATACATGAACGATGCATGAACGCGACATAAATCGCGCGGGAACGCGGCCGAACAGAATAAAATATGGCTGACATTGTGACATTCATCCTTTCCCGCGCAATTTACATACTTTAGCATTTCGCGTCTCCGTGCTACATTCCCACGATCCGACACGTCTTAATTTAATGCCTATAAAATGTATGATTTAATATTATGCAGTATTTAAATGTATAAATTTGTATTTTCGTGATGTTTTCGATTATAATTTTGAGTGTCACCCATAAAGAGATCAGGTTTAAAGTAAATATGTTTATATTATGTTTTATATTGACGTAGAATAATTAACATACTATATGTTTATTCGAATGGCTAGTCAGGGTTACATCTGTGACTAACTCTTCAATTAACTCACCAATACATAATAAATAATTATCTCCGCGTGTTCATTTTGGGGTCCAGTTGAAAAGCAGCGCCAGCCCTAGCGGTCTGGCAAATGCTGTACTGAACACCTTTTCGAACACATAAAGCTAATTTTGTATTTTAAATTTGTTTGTTTAATAAAAGATTAGTTGATAAGTCCTTGTTGTAAAATAATTTTGTTTGTAAAATAATTTTGTTTGTTCTCACTGTCTATAGCAATAAATGTTTCTTTATTTAGGCTTTCATTCAGAACAAACTTTTACAATTACATATGTTCTTTCTGAACGGTGAATAACAAGCACAATAATGTAGAAATGTATACGCAAATACAAGTGCACCCTCTATTCCCTTTCTCTCATGGTCCGGTGGGACGGCAATCCGACTTGAAAGGTCAAACGGTTTACTTTTTGGTCGGATTGAAGATTTCTTCAAATACTTACCAAATAACATTTTGTTGATCTGCTGAAGCGAACCACCATTACTGTAACTAAACTGGTTCTGCAATATTTATGTACACACGGCTACACATCAAGTTAGACACCCTACATACACATAACTACGCTACATACAAAATAGAGAATTGTCGGAAAGGGACAGTGCATAGTGGTGTCGATGTAATGGTAAGGATAGAGCGTAACAAAAATATAACGCACCTTTCGCACGATTCGTAGCGTTCAACTTCTAATAGTTCAGAGTCCAAATAGTCTAGGTTGATGTGTCGCTGTGTGTACTTACATCAAGAATAATATACACAGCGGTCGAAATGTGGGTAGGTGCTAAGTATTTCTTATCCTTTAAGCAAAGTAACACTACGCCATTAATCTTTATATAGGTAGCTGGAATGCCAGGATATGACATAATTGAAATCCTTTTTTTTTGATCTAGCTGCGGCTGGACCGCCGGCTGCCGTTCAAGAGGTTTAGAAATCGAACACTGAAGTTTGTATAAAGGATCTCATCATAATTATTATAATCGTATTATAATCTTTTAAATTTATACCTTAAATTTTGTACAAACTGGTATAGCCTGGCTCTGAAAACAACTTCACCCTTCTAGATCGCAGCTGAGTAATCTTGTTCTATGTTCCTGCGGTTAGTACGGTTTCCTGGGTTACCGTTTCCTTAAGCAAACGGTACACTGTTAAAAAGCAAGACAGTGTCACAATAATGATTACATAATGATGATTATTAAGTTTGATCATTGGCAACGCAGTGACTTCTGACAACCGAAACCTTTCGTACTGCTCTATGCTACGTTAGCCGCTTATCATCAGATGATCCGTATACTTGTTTGTCAGCTAGTTTAAAAAATTGCTATAGGCAATATACATACATAGTCTTACGTCTCTATTTCTGAAGGGATAGCTAGATGTATCATATCCACATTTCGACATGATTAGATTAATGATTTTAGTTCGTCATAGAGAACGAGCTTGTTGGCGTCGGTACGTCAGCAAGCTCGTTCCCTATTACTCTTACTCTCTTATTACTTACTCTCTCGGATTCTGGATTTATGCCCGGTGGCACCATTAAACCCATTAGGTAACATCCTATTTTGGAATCGAATCCGAGATCTCACGCACAGCAATCGCATTCACTCAAGGCAATATATAATTTATTAATATATCAATGAATTTAGGTATATCTTTTTCAACTCAAAAGCAGTCGTTATTTTAAATACTATCAGTTATCAATCAAGGCGTCGTGTTGGTACTGTCGATAGTTCGTGTTTAACCCGACAGGTGGAGCCACTAACGGACGACCTCTTGTCAGCAGTTGATTTAACGATTACTGCTATATTCCTTACCGATATTTAAATAATATAACCTGAAGCCCTTGAATTGAAACTTATCGATCATTGAATGAGGTTATGATAAATTGCCGCGTATCAATCATCGATATCTATAATGCACCGAATGAATCATATTACGAGTGTATTCATGAAAGCATAAAATATTCTAAAATGTTTAGTGTTCGACTAATTGGATTAGATTACAATAATTTTTCTTTTTTCGGATAGTCTAGCAATCTGTTTATCTGTTCGTTTGGTTTATATATACAAATAAATAAAATTAAAGTGTCTGTTTGTAATGTCAAAATAACAGCTTTTTATCTAATGCATATGAAAGTATATAAGGTACCAATACGAAAACATCTATTTTTAAAATTTTTGTCTGTCTGTCTGTCTGTTTGTTCCGGCTAATCTCCGAAACGGCTGAACCGATTTTGACGGGACTTTCACTGGCAGATAGCTGATGTTATAAGGAGTAACTTAGACTACTTTGATTTTAGAAAAAAAAATAGAGTTCCGCGGAGACAAACACTTTTTAGTTAAAATCTACGCGGACGAAGTCGCAGGTAACAGCTAGTTTTACATAAAAATAACTGAATTGATTTTAAAGTGAATTGTTTTATAATTTGGTAGCATGGCGAATAACCATAAAATCTTAGTCACATAGTGCATGCGCGAAATGCTCGTTGAATTAAAACGAGCGCGTTACAGAGTCTTAGATTTAGTTTCTTTTTACAAGACATCTCCTGCACTAGTAATATTTGCTGTGTCGCGGACTTTACAAACATTTAAACAACGGACACATAGAACACCCAGGCTCGGAACAACCATTTGAAGGTTACACAAGGTTTTGTCCCGTGTGGGATTCGAACCCACAATACCCAGCGCAGTGGGGCAGTGGCGACGTGACCACTTAAACGCCATCCGTGTAGGTATAGCTTATTTTTCTCTAGTGCTGGCAACATTTACATTTTTGAAGTTTCGTGCCTTGTAGATGAACGGATATATACCAAGCGGGATAGACACATAATAATGTCTTAGTGTAAAATGGATTTAACCAATTTAATCAGAGATCCATAAACGAACGCGTCTACGCTATAATAAAATAATACATTTACGGCATAGTGAGCACAGTTTTTCTGCTAGAAACAAAAAACACTTGACAAAAATATGTACATATATCTACATAGATGATTAACCTTTTGAGTCATACCGGCACACCGATGACCAAACACAATAGATTTTTAGAAGAAATAACAGATTAAATGTTTAACCCTCCTCGCACTGAGAAGAGGCCCGTGCCCGGGAGTGGGACAGTTCAATACAGGGCTGATATTATTATTATAAGTTACTAGCCTACTGACGCGCGCAACTTCGTCTGCTTCACATAAGAGAATTTGCCCCGTTTTTGCAACATTTTTCATATATGCTCTGCTCCTTTTGGTCGTAGCGTGATGTTAGGTATATAGCCTATAGCCTGCCTCGATAAATGGGCTATCCAACACTGAAAGAATTTTTCAATTCGAACCTATAATTCCTGAGATTAGCGTGTTCAACCAAACAAACAAATAAACAATCAAACTCTTCAGCTTTATAATATTAGTATAGATAAAAATATAATCGTTTCCTTTGGACTGCGTGGAGTGCAAGTTACTAGAAGGTACCGAGTACCTGTAGAAATTCACTAGGTAAGTATTATTGTCGACGTGACGGTGGCTTTAACTTATTTGTAGTCGTCTGGTCGGCGATGGTTTTTGTTTATATCTAATACTAGATACGCCAGCGGTTTCACCCGCGTTTTTACTGCGCCGCCCCTGATGGTCGTAGCGTGATGTTATATAGCCTATAGCCTTCCTTGATACATAGGCTATACAACACTAAAATATTTTTCAATTCAAACAGTAGTTTCTGAGATTAGCGCGTTCAACCAAACAAACAAATTCTTCAGCTTTATAATATTAGTATAGATATCAAACTAAGTTGCTAATCTGCAAATTAATTCATCTTGAATTCGGTTGTCGCCTCGCCAGTAACCATAGCAACGAACTGTTATTGCTATGTTCACTGTAGGATAAATTATAACAACCGACTCGGATGTGAATTAGGTTGTGAGATTTCTATTAATCTTATTTCCAAATTCATATCCTAGTCGGTATAGTACAGCTGGGCAAATCGAATGGTAAACTTGTGAGCTTTTAGTTTCGCATATTATATTAAACCAAAGATTAAAATCATAGATGTGCGCTCACTTAGATCTCATGAAGAGGTGTCCTCATTAAGAGTGAGCTCACACGTTATAAAAAGAACGATAGTATAAAATTTACAATACGAGTGAGCGTGTTATTACCAAATTACTACATTTATTATTCAGATGTTATATTGACATTATGTGGCAGATGATAACTTAACGTCCAGAAACACCATATTTAAATTTTGAACGATTCGATGATTTAAATGTTTTTACTGAATCGGCTTTTATACATTTGTATTTTGTGCCTGATCGGAGGAGGCAACGGCCTCGCGTATTCAGTCAGCAAACACTTGCACAACAGGTGGGACCCGATCAAGTTACTTACATGCCGAGGTAGCTCATCCATATCGCTATTAATGGCGGGGATTATCACCTCGTGCGTGCGGCACTATACACCCACGGCACATGCCATGAAACTATATAGTAATTTAATTAAAAGGGAACGAACAAGAAAAATTGGATGCAAAACATAAACGCAATTTTTAATTATTGATCTAGGACCATGAACAACTTAGTTGGCAAAGCGAGTAGCGGGTTCAAACACCGCTACAAGGATTGTCTTTTTGTTCTGTAATAATTTATGACAGCTTAAGCTTGGTTTTCCCATGGGACGTTCATTAGGACAGTGTCTCCACCCTAGAGTCAATTGCAGCCAAACAACCTTATGACACGATCTTGGGATGAGTAAGGTTGAGGAGATGGCATGCTGACAGGTAGTGGAATGTTCTTTGCTCTGTGAACTACACAGTGATTCTTTTAATGGGTTGGTAACACGTTATTATTCTTGCAATACGTTTGTTGGCCACCTATGCTTACGTTATTTCTGTTAGAGAGTGGTACTCCGTCGGGCGAAGCAGCTCTTGGGTCTTGGCAAATATTTGGCAGACCTATTTTCGAGGTCACGGGCGGGCTCTTCTATTCTTAAGTGTAAAACACATGTTTTTGTCCCTTGTAAAGATCGTACCCGAAACATAAGCAGTGGCGAGGTAAACACTTCAACTAGACCGCAATACTCATCATACTTTTTCTTAAAAAAGGTCCACTCCTACACTAGGAGTAGTTCCTGTATAGAGGTGCACCTCTATACAGGAACTACTCCTAGTGTAGGAGTGGCAGCTGCAGCTTATAAACATTAAAACGGACAACGACGGACACAAAGAACAATCAGTTTTGTAGCAACTATTTTTGAATGATGTAGGATATATGGATAGTACCTAGACATGGGTAGAATACATTATTGTTTGCCCTCAATATTGTAATACTTGAATAAGGCACTAAGTTATAGGCACTAGGTACTCTGTACAGTTAGTTGCCAATAAATGATTTGAATTTAAATTCTTGTATCGAACTCACAACATTAGAGGCAGTGGCGAGGCGACCAACTCAACAACTAAATTATCCGTGATAGCCTTTCGGGAAACAGATGGGACTGCATGTATGTAAGATAACCAAATTGAAGAGCATAAGTTGATGGAGTGCAGGCTACCGGGCATAGGCTTCGCCGTAAAGCACCCCACTGGTACATACACGACGGTAGCGGCCGCCATTAGCATGAGAAATTACATGTTACGCGATACAATATGCGCTTGCGATGGTACGGTCCGCAGATTTAGGATACAGCTTGATTTATTTTTCCTGTTGGTACACTTTGACAGACGGAGGAATTGGATTCTTGTGTACAACAATCATTCACTACCGCTGCGCCACTGAAGCAGGAATAAATTATACTTATTAATATTATAAGTGAACCGATTTCGATGATATTTGGTAAGAAGCTATATTGTTTCCTAGGGAAGGACATATTAAGCTACATTTTGTCGTGTGCGGGTGATTAAAAGAAAAGAAAGTATATAAGGCAAACTTGAATGGGACAGGGGAAAACCAAGACAAACTTTCTGTCCTGATCGGAGATGAAAGAAAGTTCAGATTACAAGTGTAAAACATAAAAATCGTCACGCGGCGGTATAAATGACACAAATGCAACATTGTTGCAAAGAGACATGTCTTTAAAACAATATTATACGTTTATTTATAGACGTTACACCAATGTATAAAGGCAATCTACAGAACTCCACGTGACGTTGCACCGTTTTAATATGAAGTCACAAATGTTTTAATATGAAGTCTTAACACGTTGCTTATGCGATCATGAAGAACTAACGGGCGTGCATGACAATTGAAATGCGAGGGAATGACTTAAAAGGGATATACCAGGTTCTTACCCATTGAAAATTAGTAGTACATACCTGTCTGACCCTTCGGGGAACAGGTGTGCAGCTAAGTTAGGACAAAAATCATAAATAACACATGTACCACCAGCTTGTCATGCAATAATTAATTTAGCAAAACCTAAAAAGAAGCAAATCACAAAAAGACTTCATGATACTTTGATTGAACTCAATCTGTGTAACCAGGAATACTGAAAGGAGACCGACCATCTTGTATGGGACCCTGGCCTGGGCGTGAACAATTTTATATTGTAATAACAATATTAATTTTGAGTAGCCTACACTAAGTAGAAAACATTATTCTTTAAAGTTTAGTATCAAGTTCGTTAAATAATAAAATAAAACACATTGTTTAAAATAAATATTTATTTTCATGTGTCACCATCACCTTCATAAGTTATTAAAATATTTTCCAAAAACTGGGCTGGTGGAGTGACATTTTCATATCTTGCCCAGCTTAGGTACCATATTACAGACATTATGTGAGCACAGCAACCAACAGTCCTTCGGCCGACTATGCAGTTGCAGTAATACTGCCTTATTGCTTCCAGGCTGTGTGTATTATTTTGATATAATATATAAATAAAATACGTCAATTTCATACTACTGGGTGGTAACCAATATTTATTATATGTTAAAACAAAACTTTTAATATTTTACTTTGTTTATAAGACGATTGTCCACGTGCAAGCCGAATATGGACGGTCTCCTTTAATGAAGTTCGGGTACTTTATATAACTACACTTCAAGACAATAACACGACCACTATCTAAGTCTCTGAATTAAGGCAATCGAAACGTCGGAAAACATGTAAATAAATAGATTAATAGTTTTTAAAACTTTAATAATTCAAATTCACAGAAAACAAAAACGCAGAAAAACCAAGAAGCAACATTTGAAGCCGCGCGCGACAATACCTACGTGTCGTCGGTCTGCCAACTTGAATAAAACTTGATTCTGTGCTTTGCATCTAAGGCCGATGTGTCACCTATCGTATAGTTATAGAACTATGCGATTAACAAGTACATAATATATAACGAAACTAACGAAAATATTATATACTAGCTTTTGCCCGCGGCTTCGCTCGCGTTAATTTAGAATTTGTCAATCAATTCGGGTTGTACTCTGCTTGTAAAAATATAATTCAAATATACGTGGCGCCATCTATTATCAAAAGAACGTTATTATTGTTTTCCTCAAGAACAGTATTTTTTTCGGGATGAAAGGTAGCCTATGTCCGTTTCTGTACACCTGTCAACATATATGCAAAATTTCAGGATGATCGGTTCAGTGGTTTAGGCATGAAAAGGTAACAAACAAACAAACTCATTTTCGCTTTTATAATGTTAGTTACGAAGGATTAGGATAACAGACTAATATATTTTTTTAAAGACAACGTCCGCTCTAGGTGTCAATCCTGTGTCGCGGGGAACTTAACAAACATTCAAATAGCGGAAACAAAGAACACCCTGGCTTGGGGCAACCATTTGTGGATCACACAGTTTTGTCCCGTGTGGGATTCGACGCAGTGGCAGTGGCTAGTGAAGACTTATACCACTATGCCATCCGTGCAATCAATTTTATATTTAAGAATATACTGCGATAGAATCCGTAAATAGTAGTTTAATGTTACAATAATATCAGTTAACGTTGCTGCTGTCCGTACGTCCCGCGGGACCGCAAAAGCCAGCAGGCCGCATGCGCTCGACAATTAAACATTTAAGCAAAGGAACTCCCGCAGACTGCCTGCTGCTGCTACAAGGAGATGACGATGTATATATCTGACCAGGCAATGTCCGTTAATTACTGGGTTTTAGTGACTCCCTGAGCAATTGGGTAACTCGTTTAATAACTTCTTTTTACCGGCCAGTCGCATTAGCAATCGAACGATACAGTTTGTTGTCGTACGAATATATATATATAAATATTTAACAGTTTAAAAAGAGTAGGACTTTTAGTATCGTCAAGTATCAACCTTTGTTCAGATTTTTAAGTAAATGAATTGTAGTAATTTTAACAAGGATTGATGACAAAACTTAAGAAGAATCTAATATTCGTTCGTAATTCAAATTAATTAAATCCATATGAATGGAGAGACAACTTAACATACATCGACATGACATCATCATGCCTGTATTTTTCTTGAGGTGTAGGGGAGGGGTAAAGAAGTATTGCATTGTCATTTAGCAAGCTAGGTATGCGTAAATCTCACTGACTTTGAAATAATAGAAATCCATTGCGGTCTTATTGCCGGTTACCAGATACATTATAGATTAATGTGTGTGACTGAGCGGTGCTACTAAGAATTTGTTTAACCTTAATTTTTTCGGGTTGGGAATCAAAATATCTGAGCTTCACATAAGCCTGCACATACCAGAAAACTACTGAGGCAATCAGGAATCGATATTAAATAATGTCATCCAGACCGATTTCGGCCACGGCGGCCAGTCTTAACGGAGACTGGCCATCGGCGCAGGAGATATTATAGTGCACAAGTGTGTGTGCAAACTTAGAGTGCACTCTCTGTTCCCTAACTCTTATGTTCCGATGGGACGGTAATCCGACACGACCGGAGAGAGATCGGGCGCAGGACCAACGGCTTTACGTGCTTTCCGAGGCACGGGGGCATCTAACACCGCCAACTTCCTAACTCCGGGCTGCTATTAAGATTTCTTAACAGAAAAACCCAATAACTTTTTTATTGGCCCGACCCGGGATTCGAACCCGAGACCTCATGCATAGCATATTCCGAACTGCAAATTCAAATATAACAATTTAAGTTATAATAATTTGGCCGAACCTGAATTAGAACCGAGGACCTTTCAGAAACACGTCGCAAGGAAAAGCACATTATATGTCACTGAACTAACAAAGCAAATACCATGTCTTAATTACCTACATAAGGCTTTTTCTTCACAGCCCTTTGCCTCATCCTTCAACGATAAAAACTTTAACTTCATCAAAATGTTTGATTACAAAATTGCTGCAGAAAAAATGCAGCCTCCTCATTGGCTGATACTTTTGATGTAATTCAATCTGACCAATCAGCGTCGAGCAGGACTGTTTTTGTTTACAACTAACAAGGGTGCAATTTTTATGGGAACAAACTTACTTTTACAATCAAATTAATGGAATTTAGACTCTATTCGCTTGTGATAAGGGGTTTGTGAGTTTATTTTAGTTTTTTTCGATGCATGTGTAATAAAGTGGCCATTTTGAAGTAAAATAATTGTTATGGATGCAGTTGTTGCATGTATCTATGCAAATCGGGCGATGTATCACCTAACATATATAAATTATTTTGTATTATTTTCGATTACATTGAAATACCTGCTTTCTGAAGATGTAGATATTAACTGTATGGATAGTGCAGTGGTATTCGTTGGCATACATCGAGGGTAGGAGGTTCGGTTACTCAACTATTTGTGTAATCCACTAGTACTTGATTAGTTGTTCCTGGACTGAGTTTGGGATCTTGGTTGCATTGCGATTGGAAATAGGACTGCAGTGCATGATTTCTCGGGTTCAATATCCGGGTCATGCAAAGTGTTATGTGCCCTTGCTGGACGACAATAGGCTAGTCTCTATTTCATGGACTTAAAACATAGTTAGTGAATAAATAGTACACATCTGCCTCAATTTTTAGGGATATAGGCTGAAGATTGTGTTTATGGGTTTATAGGTACTTATTCTCTGACCAATGAAGGCCAATCCTCGCGATTAGTTTTTCCCACCGACTTCATCAACACCTGTAAGTCGGAAGCAAAAAGGTCGGCCAATAAGCTACTAGGCCACAAACCCCCAACAGGGTCGCCACTGCGCCGTATGAGGTGGACTACATCCATGAACGAAAATATTAGTATTGGGACTATCAAAGCAGGTGTCCTCTTTTGATAGTCCCAATACTAATATTTTTAGAATTTCTATCTTAGAATTATTTATCTTTAGATAAGTTTATTTTGATACTGAAGTACCCATTAGATAGTTTTCCAACTAATATCTATCCTAAGTATGAGTTGACAGGGGTATAGAAAAGACCCTATGGTCTTTTGCTAGATGAAAGATATTTCATTCAGAAAAAAATACTGTTGCTGAACAAGCGAAATCGCAGTCAAAAGCTAATAGTTTCTAACAGCTAATCCTACGGATTGTTAACTGCAGGTGTTGTAAAAAGCTGTAAATTAATTTATATTCGGTAACCGTCTTTGCGAGAAACATGAAAATGCCTATCCGAACCTCCGAACTACCACGCAGTTTCTTCTGCTTTCTCTCTAAAGTGGCTGTGTGTTCTTCGAACCACTTTATGGTAGAGTTTAGGATGATCGAAAGGTTACGTGTTTCATTGTACGAATAGCACTAAAAATCGGTACGAAATTTTAACATACAATTAAACTTTTTCTAGAATAATCGCATCGTATAGCGTCTAATCACAGCCTTATATACCAGCGAAATGTATAAAGCTGTGATTATATAAATTTGCTTATTTAGATTTAATAGTTACCGGTGGCGTTTGGTGGGTTTGTTGTAAAAACTGGCCGGATAATGACGGGGCGTGGTCAGCCTACTGGCTTTATAGCTCGTAAATCGTTGTGATCGAACGAGTTCAAATTAATTATTATTCAAAAACATGTTCTGGTAGTGTTCCAAAATTAAAATGTTACAGTTTAAAAATATTCTAAATTTGAATGTTAGAACGAAGAAATAGTTAAACTAAGTACAAGGTAATTTGGTTGGCTTATCTATTTTTAAAAAGGATTAAATTTTACTTTAATTATCTATACTTACTAATATTGTAAAGAGAAAATATTAGATTTTTTGTTTTTGTTTGTAATGATTTAACTCAAAAACTACGTAACCGGTTTTAAAAATTCTTTCATCATTAGAAAGCTATGCCCATTATCACCGAGTAACATAGATTTTAATTAAAAAAGGTCTGTTAATATAATTTTTTTTTTTTTACTTAACCTGACCTACATTTACGCGAGCGAAGCCCGAGGGCAAAACCTAGTTATAGTATAAATTGATTAATAAAGAAGTAAGTATTCATAAAGTAATGTCCTAGAGACTTTTAAGTCTGTAAATGGTTACGATAAACATTTAAATTACATTAAATCAATAAAACATGGAATGGAATACATTACCATAATAATTTTAAAAGTTTTGTTTTTTATCAACTGCCTCGGTGGCGCAGTGGTAGTGAGTGCGACTGCTCTGTATGAGATTTCGATTGCCGTGTCGGGCAAAGTGCTATTGGGTCACTGTGCCAAGTAAACGGCAACTGACTCAGCCCCCTATAAGAATAGACCGACGAAGGTGTTACACCAATATTACTGTTGGCGTAATATTGGTTTAACACCTTCGTTGGCCCATTCTTCGGAATAGAGGCGTATGACTATGCATTTGAAATGTAAAAAGTAGCGTAAGATGAAAACGAAAATGAAAATTATAATAAACATTTTATTAGCGAGCAGCGATAGCTCAGTGGGGAGACCAACAGACTGCAATGCAGAGGGTCTCGGGTTCGAACCCACGTCGCGTACCTCCGATTTTCGAAAGTTACATGATTTTTCGAAATTATGTGCGTATTGATTGATAATTATTATCGCCTGCTCTATGCCTCGGAGAACAAGCCGTCGGTCCCGGCTGCCATGAACATCTATGGCAATCGTTATTGGGAAGTCAGTGCCCTCTAATATCCTGACACTGGTCTAGCCGTAGGGTATCGTTAGCCTTCGGGTTGCGGAGGTCAGATGGTAATTGCTCCGTGTAAAAACTGATATCCAGTCAAATCCAGTTAAACTAGAAAGCCGACCCCAAGTGACTTATGAATAATAAAGGCTAGGGAGAAGAAATAAACATTTTATTAGTAGTCTCAAAATTACGCATACCAAAAAGGCTATATCATAGGTATAGAACCAATATGTAGTAAAATAAAATAAAATCTAAGTACTACCTACACTACACCTGATAATAATTACAAGTCGAGTTGTATACACGATAATACGTCAATAAATTGTTCAGCTTTACTGCACCAATAAAGTTCCTGGTAAGTATGTATCGGACATCCCAGCGGGCGGTCACCGATTACCTTCCCGCTACTCTTGTTAATACTCGCTTCTTAAGACCACTATCTATTTCTTTGTAATGATTAAAATGATTGAAGTTGTTAAAATCTATTGTGAACATGCGCGGCTGGTTTTTGGCGTATGTTTGTGAAATTGTATAGTAGTATTAGGGAAAAGGCGGCAAACTAAAGTGCAGATTACTTGCGGTAAAAGTGTGTCTAGTGGTGGATTGGACTCAAAAACGATAGGCTGGTATCTTGTTTGCTTAAAAATCTTGTTTAAATAAACAAAAACTTTAATAAAAAAGAAAACCGACTTCAAAAAAATATATTCCAAAACTAAAACTGCTCTTAAAAGTAACAAAGTAATTGCGTATTCTTGTGTCTACAACAACATATTATGAAGCCTGAGCCACACAGTTCCAAGTTCCAAGTCAGAAAGTTAGTTGTGATAGTGGCAAGTACCTATCACTATATGACTAACTCGGCGGCGCAACGCATGAAGTCTCCGGTCCGAATCCCGGGTCTACCCACCAAGAGGTTATTGGTTTGTCTGCCAAGAAGTCTCACACGATGTTACTCACCCCCATGCCTCGGCAACTACGTAAAGCCGTTGGTCCTGCGCCTGATCTCTCTCCAGTCGAACCGGATAGCCGTCATATCGGATTATTAGAATTACGAAACAGGGAATGCATGCAATGGGATCGAATTTGAGACCTTTATCAAAATGCACAACCGCTGTTTTATCGTAAAAGTTTACTTAATCTCTCAACCAACGCTAGGATGCTGGCATCCGTGTAAAACGTAAATTTTGTTATAATTGTCTTCTATTGTTTGAATAGCTTTTTTGTATATTAATTTTTTTGATAACTGGATTGGTTGAGAGGTTAAAATGTGTATAAGAGATCCATTGATAGATATTTTTAAACCGCGTATTCTTTAAGTCTGTTGTTGCATCCCCGCGAGACACATAGTCTATTATGCAGGAATCATATTTTAAGATAAAAATGTAACATCCAGATTTAATTTATTCTAATTCTGTAGAGTGCCTTGGTTCCGTGAACTTCCGTGGCATAAGCTAGCTTGCTAGAATAACATAGCAGACTTATATAATATACTATAAGACTTATAAGCTTATAGCCCGATATGCTATTTTATTAAAAATCTCATATCCGGCGTGTGGCCGGAAAGTTGGTAACATACTAATATATGAATTAAATTCCTAACTATATTTTTGGACGTTAATAAACGGATATAATATGTATTTCTTTTCGTTCATTATTTAAGTTACTTTATCTGATGATATTTATAAATTTTCAAAGGTTAAAAGTTGAAATTGAAAACCAGCGCCAGGTTTTCTGAGCCGGACACATGTTGAACTAGGTCCCATTTGACAGACCTCTCGCTGCTGGCCGTGATCAAAGCCATGGTCGATAGCGAGAGGAAGTGGGTAGCGGTCGCATCCGTCTGCGAGGACGTCATTTTGAAGAAGAAGGCGGCGGAGCGGCTCCGTGAGGAAAGTGTCCTTGCGGATCCGAGCCGTCGCTGGAGAACCGGGCGGCGAAGGCGCGCATATGCACGCCTTATGCCGCCGCCGTAGTGAAGGCCGCGGGTTTGAGAACGAGCATCTCCCAGCCGCCAGCCGTTGACTAGGAGCGCCGGCGACGCCCTCTGTTGTGCCGGGGCGTCGTCCAGGAGTCGTCGCCCGCAGACAACATCCCTGCATTGGGTACTGCTGGGTGGGTTGCTGATGTAGTTTCAGTTCCCGCGACCCACCCACGATACAAAGCAGCGAGCTGGCTGAGTGGTGGTTTTAGTCGGTAGGCCCGAAGTCTCGGGAAAGGCCGACATATCCCACTCACCTCCCCTTGTGGCGAGGGGGAATGCGTGAGGAGCATTTCCCCATGTAAAAAAATATCCCATGTGACAAAATTAATTTATTTTATAATTTATTTAACTTAATTTTTTTCTTTCATCCCAATCTTGATTGTCGTACACCAGTAACCGTAGTAACTAAGTTATTGCTATAGCACTGCAGTGTATTCCGTAAACATACAAACTTGGCATCGAGATTCCCTCATACAATTCAAAGCTCACTTCGCAAGCAAACCCTTGTATTCGTGTTTCGACAGAGGCAAAACAAAAATTATTAGTTGCAGCACGGACTCTGCAACTATATCCATTTTCATCTTTTAAATGTCAGATAATTATCCGTGTTAAAATTAATATTAAAAGGCGTTCTTTTAATATAGCTTAAACTTATTTATCCTGAATTTAACATTATCGGTGCCTTTTTTTTTTTTTTTTTTTACGTGGGGGAATGCTATGACGCATACCCCTCCGCGGGGGCGAGCGGAGGGGTTATGTCGGACTCGCCGGGGTAAATGAAAGATGTTAAACGATAAAATGAACCTCCCGGGAATACCGACTAAACCTACCACGGTGTTCCCCAACAAACCACTGTCGACGGGGCCGCGCGAATCACTTTCACATGCAGTCGCGACCCCGCCGAGGTTACGGCCCGCCGTATGAAACGGCAGGCCACTACACGAACGATCTACCCACTGGTACCTCTACATATTCCCTACTGTCCCCCCCCTAGAGGGGAGACGGACTCGACACAGAGGCGCGCGTGGGAACACGCACGCCGCCTCTCGGACCTGGTGCTGAACGGATGGCGGGCAGGCCCACAAAGCCCGCCACCCCCAGGTCAAACCTCAGGGTGGCTGGAGGTCATCTCGCGCCCTCCGGCGCCCGGCTCTGCGGTTGGGGAGAGGGTTTAAACGCTCCCTCTCCCGCTCCGCCGCCTCCTTGAGGGAAATCACTTCCTCACAGAAGGAGGCGACGGCATTCCACGACCTCTCACTCCGGACCATAGACAGAACTACGGCCGGGAGCGAGAGGGCAACCGATCCGACTGCCGCGATCAACTCACGGCGCTGCGATGCCCAGGCGGGGCAAACCGCCAGTGTGTGCAGCGCCGTGTCCTCCACAACATCGCGGCAGTCACCGCAGTGGTGACAACCGGGCGTCTCTTGCCGGCCTATACGACACAGGAACCGGCCAAAACAACCATGGCCGGTCAAAACCTGTGTCAGCCGGAAGGTGAGGGCGCCATGCCGCCTCTCCAGCCACTCCTCAAACACGGGACTTACCGCCACGATCGTGGCGTGCCCGAACATTATCGGTGCCTGCTTTTTTACAACAACCCGTAGTCGAAATTCTATACTAATCAAAATCGTATTATAAACAAATTGTATCAATTTTAGTAGATATAAGTTATATAAAATTAATTTGTTAAAGATTAACCAATAAAAATATAACTAAAATATTAATTTATAAATAATCTTAATTTAAGGATTCTTTATTTCGGTTCATTACAGAATGCTAATAAAAGTAAGGTTTTAATAAAATGCACTAAATAGAAGCAAATAAACCCAAGAAATAAATATTATGCGGCCTTTAGGCGATTAACACACGGCACCGCGCACCGCCGCGTTAGGCGGTGAAGCGGATCTCATGTCGCATTGGCCTCTACTAAATCCGTTGATGCCTAACACACGTACACCACCCGACCGCGCGGTCGAGCGATGCTCTGTCGCTTTACCGCCACCGCTCTCCGCGGCGGTGCGCGGTGCCGTGTAATAATCGCTTTAGATGTCATAAAAGAATAAACACTATACTTACCGACGACAAAAGGACTAAACTGATGCTTTTAAATCAGTAAAAGAAAATATAATCCTTATTATCTTCTTGTTTGTAGGTATGCAAAGATACAATAAAAATATTATTATAATAACAGCGTCTCTGTTTATAAACTGTATCACTGCCGCGCTGGGCACGGGCCTCTTCTCGGTGTGAGAAGGGCTAGGCCACCGTTAACCATGCTGGCTCAGTACGGGTTGGTGGACTTCACACATCTTCGAAAACCTTGTGTAGAACTCTCAGACATGCAGGTTCCCTCACGTTTTTCTTTCAAATGATTACCTAATATGAATCTGTTTATAGATACCTACGTTAAGAAAACGCCACGGAGTCTAGAACTGTGTCCGGTATACGACAATACTCGCCCTCTATAACGCAGAATCTACAAATACAGTTGGTGAATTGTTAAGGGAATACACATTTGCCTACCTCTTTGAGTATGTATTTAATTAATATATGCCTCTAACATTGTCACGAGATCAAAACTTGCAATATTATAAAAGCAATTACACATCCCCAATAGTTACGTGAAGTTCAACAAAAGCTTGTAATAATTAAAAACTATTAGAAAGTACGCCTTCTATTTTTATAAAAAGCAACGATCCGGTTTCATGAGTCCACACGCACGAAAAAAGTTTAGATACCATATATTATGTTTATCCTTTAACAACAGTAAGAACAAAAAAATATTGTTGCTATCTTCATTTTTCTGTTAGCATTATTGTTCCTCGCGGTAATTATCACAAAACCTACCATTAAACTTTTAACATAATGATAGCATGCACTTTTTTAATTGCGGTAACTACGCGTCCGCTTTTTTCAAATTTAGAAACGAAAGGGATAAGCGAGTCACTTGCATAACGTATTTTACCCTCGTTTAATTACTATTTTTAAAATGGTATTTACTAATTTATGTAATTTTGGAGGAGCAGCTGTTTTGGTAATAATGTTAGGATTTAGGACCATCTTGGTGTAAATAGCGATAAAATACAACGTGTCAGTGTGTGTCCTCCTGTGAGTATAGTATTATTTTATTAGAGTAAGGACTACATACTCAAAAAATCGTAGTAGGTACCTAACTACGATTTTTTGTGTATTGAGAAGCATGAACACATGAAATTATAAAAGCTAGAGAATGTTATGTACAACAGTCTGTATAGTATTTCGTTCGGTGAATAAGACCGCCGGCGCCGGCAGCACAAACAGCAAAATCCTTACTTCCCTAATATAATATAATAAATGCGAAAATGTGTTTGTTTGTTTGTTACGCTTTCACGCCTTAACTACTCAACCGATCATCATGAAATTTTGCATACACGTTGTCAGGGGTACAGAATAGGACATAGGGTAACTTTCATCAAGAAAAAAGAACTGTTGCATACCTAATCTAACCTAACCTACATTTACACGAGCGAAGTCGCGGGTGAAAACTAGTAGTTAATAAATATTTAATAATGTGGTAAACTAGTAGGTATTATGGTTGACCCATCCAACTAAGTTAAATTCATCTAATATGACTGTTTTCAAATCGATAATGCAATGGATGGCCTTAAATTGCGCACCTTAGCTTGGATTACAGTATCTACAGTACCTACTTATTCAACTTACTTCAAAAAAAGGAGTAGGTTCTCAATTCGACTGTATTTTATTTTTTTATGTGTGTTACCTCGGAACTTTTTCTAGGTGAACCGATATTGATAATTCTTATATGAAAGCTGGTGCTTGCTTGTGGTGCTTGTGGCCCCATTTAAATTTGATCAAGATCTGACCAGTATTTTTTGAGTTATCCTTAATAATGCGTATTTAGTTGACTTCGTCTACATTGATGATGTTTTCATTTTATTACTTGTCTAGTTGAAATTGGTTTTCATTTTATTAAACTAGAGGTCGTCAAGTAGTCGAAATTCAACCATAATTGATTTAAATTTTAAGTTTGATCGTTATTATATATACCGCGAAATTGTGGGATAAATATGTTTTATCAACAGTAAGGGGCGTAAAAAAGGACACTACTTGTTCTTTACAAGCTACTAGATTTCGCCCGCGGCATCGCTCGTGTAATAGTAGGTTAGGTTAGTAACAGTTAGGTACATAAGGTACGTAACCATAGTTACGAAGAATTGTACGACATCAATCGAAACAATCCGAAATACTACGAATGCGATTCAACTGCGCGTGTCAAATGCATGGTTGTGTGCGTGTAGTGTTTTTTCATTAATTGAATGTATTTCTAATGCATATTTTATAAAAATATTAGGATTCACCACTCTTTCTCCATATAAACTTTAACTGTGCCACATACACCTCCGTCCGCGCAAGTTTCGTAAAAAGGGGTACACAGTTTTTGCTTCACGTATTAATATATAGATTTTGTCTAACAGTATTTTTTTATTAAATAAATATTATTTATAGAGGATAGGTTTCTATTTCCTATTCAGATAAGCATTAGCTAGAGAATCGATTCAATTGAAATAGATCGAGACATCTTTGATATTCGCTATTTTAATTCATAAAATCATGCTCGCATATACCGGATAGACAACGAGTAGTGCCAACACCTCCAATGGCAAATAAAATAAAAATAATATTATGTAAAAATCTGGATTTAGTATTTATTTATTTATTTATTTAAGAAGTGTCGAGCAGCAGGCATAATCATTATTAGTGTGTAGATGTTTTCTAATCAATGAACCAATGTAGATGAAACTTGGCGCACCAATAGACTATATCCTTGTTTGTGTTGCCTAGTAAATAAACAGTGGGAAAATCGGAACAGTGTTTAAAAAGATCATATTTACGAAATATTAACGAAATCTGAAAATACGTTGACATTTTTTATATTATTTACTATATTCATATTTCGACAATAATAATATAATTAATGTAAAAATGATATGATATTTGATAAAATATAACAAAATTGTAAAGTGTGTTGGGTAGTTTATTTTCATATTCTAGCAACACTTGACTTAGCTTTGCGTTTGTTCGCTCGTATAGTGGATAATTTGTGGACGTGATTTTGTGTTTGCTATTTTGTGTTTTATTTTTAAACCTCATAGAATAATGTTTTCTACTAAGTTTAGGCTACTGAAAATTAATATTGTTATTACAATATAAAATTGTTCACGGCCAGGCCCGGGTCCCATACAAGGTGGTCGGTCTCCTTTGATCGGTTGAGTCGTTGAGGCGTACACATTGCACATTGTCAGGGGTAGAAGAGGACATAGGGTACAAATTAAACAGAAAATACCTTTTTCTGGATAATATGTACCCTATGTCCTTTTCTGTTGTTCCTGTTCCCGAGGGATCGAAGTTTACAGACAAAATCTACACTAACGCAAGCGAAGCCGCGGGCAAAATCTAGTTAATTGTAACTTTACTTGATATTTGAGTTAAACATATAATTGAATAAACTCTAGACATTAAGGCTGGTCGGTTCAACCGTTTATAATTTATTACGTGGCAACGATGTGCTAAGTCGTTATGTTTTTAATTACCTTTAATAATTATACACTTCTATTTATGCAGTTAGCTGTTTGTAAAACTAGTTATGCTGTACGGATATACTTGTAATTAATAAGCTTTTTATAACAGCGATAGCTTTAGTGGGAGACCGTTGGACTGGCGCGTCGAGGTCTCGAGTTCATCCCAAAGCATGCAACTCTGACTTTTCGAAGTTATGTTCGTATTGAATAGTTTATTTTCGATCGCTTTAACGGTGAAGGAGCAACATCGTGAGGTAACCTGCATGTCTGATAGTTCTCTTCTAGAAGATAATAGAACTGAACGAGAGCGAGTTTTAAATGAATTTAAATTAAATAGAATAGATATGGGGTTACTGCAATCTATATTGGGTGTACCGTCTTCAGAGGCTGCTAAAAAGATGTGTGATGTGATAGCATTACTTAATTTGTAATTTTTTCATATTTGTTTTAGCGTGTACCTGTTAGTATACTGAAGAGCATTTATGTTAAAACGATTTAACTTATGTTAAAAGGTATGATTGGATTAATATGTCTGGTTTAGACAAAAACCCCGAAATAAATAATAAAAGAAAAAAAAAGGATATGTGAAGTCTGCCAATCTGCACTGGATCAGCGTGGTGGACTATGGCCTAACCCTTCTCACACTGAAGAGGCCCGTGCAGCAGTAGGAAAGTTTATATTGATTCGAAGTAGGCGTTACTTGGCGGAAATCCATTGTAATAAAATTATTGGGAAGAGAGGATCCTGCCAGGCACACTCGGTTTGCCCACCCCAACTATTGTAACAGCAAAAGGTTGACAATACCGAACTCCTCTGGATAGGGACAGCCACGACGTGGGACCCGGGCGTGCTCCAACATGCAGTATTCCGCTTCGAACACAAGATATGCGTCGACACGTGTTTCGCCTCAGCGCGAGGTATCATCAGGACCGTTTGGCAACGGATGAGCTAATATTGTTACTATACAACAAAGGCAGTAAACTAGATTACGACAGGGCTGGTTACGAGCAGGTACCGTAGCTTATGATAGCTTCTAATAGGTACCAGGGGTACTTACGCGATGCCTATCTTAGGAAGTAAAGATGGGATGAAAGGAAATTTCGGTGGTGCAGCAGTATTGTACCTCTGAGTCCGACTGCTGGAGTACCTACATGAGGTGCCGGGTTCGATGTCGGTATTGCGTAAAGCGTTATTAGGTTTTCTTATCAAAAAAGTTAAAATCAGTTAAAATCCATTGCTGGCGAGGGTAGTATTATAGCTATCTGCAAGAAGATAGCCTTATGCCAGTTTCCTGTAAGTGGGGTAGTCTCACCCCAGAGTTCTATAAGTAAGAAGGTAGCCTCACTCCAGATTTCTGTAAGTGGGTAGTCTTATCCCAGATTTCTGTAAGAAGGTAGCTTCACCCCAGATATCTATAAGAGGACTGAGAGTAGGTACTGTGTTTAGTCTACAGGATAATTTACAACGTGTAAACCCAATTACCCATATCTAGAATATAAATGTCACAACCATTTTATTCATAACTGCTAATCACCAGACAACACGTAGGTATAAAAATATCTTAATGAGGTAGTCGTTCAACGTTCAAGATGTCTGATGATTATTGATTAGGTATTATGTATGTTTTAGAGTCCCTTATAAATTGCTAACTCAATATTATAAATGCGAATGTGAGTTTGTTAGTTCGTTACGCTTTCACGTTTTAATTACATGACCGAACATCATATCAAATTTCGCATACATGTTGTTAGGGGTATAGAAAAGCACATAGAATACCTTTCATTCAGACAAAACGTACTAACTGATATTGATTGTATTGTGTCATATAAATGTTGAATAATAAAGATAATAATAATAATAATAAAGTGTCATCACGCATCTGAAACCATCCAACATATTACAGGAGCCTGCTCATCTCTAGCTCAAACAGATTACACCCACAGACACAACCAAATTGCTAATATCGTTCACCAAAAACTAGCCGTAAAATATAACCTAATACCAAAAACTGTTCCCTACTACCAATATACCCCAAAACCAGTGCTGGAGAATAGCAGCCACAAAATATACTTTGATAGAGCAATACTTACAGATAAAACTATACACAACAATAGGCCTGACGTAACTATGATAGATAAATTAAATAAACATACATATTTAATAGACATAGCGGTACCCAATACACACAATTTACAGAAAACCATAACAGAAAAAATACATAAATATACAGAATTAAAAGAAGAAATAAGTAGAATATGGAAAATGAATAAAGTATACATTGTGCCCCTGGTGCTCTCCAGCACAGGCGTCATACCCAAACACCTTCTTCACTATTTACGACAGATAGAGCTACCCACCAACCTTTACATCACTATGCAGAAGGCCGCTATACTCAATACTTGCCGTATAGTTCGTAAGTTTTTGCAGGACGAGCCCCTTTTAATAAATAATGCCCCAAATGAACCCCACTTGGCCTAGACCCGTGGTTTTCATTAAATACCGAATTTTATTTCGAGAAAAAACAAATTAAACCAACCAAAATAATAATAATAATTGCTCCATAAAAAGAATCATTAAAAGAAGATAATTAATATTAAATAAGAGAAAACAATAATTAATCGTAGTTTTGCCTGTGCCATGTAATTTTATGATGCTGTTTGGTATTGGAAAACAATGGCTGAAACTGTTAAACAAAATGATATTTAAAGTTAGATTGAACTGTTCCTGAGGGGTACAGCCAACAAAAACAATATTACATATACTTTAGCCATTTTTCAGTATACTTATTTAATTTAATTTCAATAGCAAATAACCGCTAGTGCTACTCTGTTAAATTCACTCAAAGTACAAATGAACAGGTCTGACTTGTTGTGTATGAGATTGAGAGTGCGAAGCGCGCGCGTCAGAGGCGACTCCTTGAGCAGGTTTGCTCTCGCCCCTCGGCACCGCCAGCAGTGGCGGCCGAAGTCGACGCCAATTGTATCTGTTACGAACACACACAACCACTCCAACAAAGCTGTATTATAAAGTTTTCCTCAACATGAGTGAAGCCGCGTGCAAAATCTAGTTGATAACAAACCATGATTAAAATTATTTTACCTCGCTGCCCGAGCAGCGGTACTGACTACGATTGCTGTACATGAGGTCTGAAGGTCGATTTTCGGATCAGATTTTCAGGTCACGTTATTAGGATTTTCTGTCAAAAGATGCCATTCTCTCTCTTTGTTCCATATTCAGTAAGGGTATAAAGAGTTACACCTACCGCCAGATATTTGTTTTAGTTCCACGTAGTAGGAGCCGAGTCTATTGACGTCGACAGGACACAATGCCAGACTCCATGCTGCTATTCAGAATTTCTCGACTGGAAAAGCCAAAAACACGTTTGCCGATCCGAGAAGCGAATCCGAGACCTCATGCCCAGCAGTAGCTGTCATTACCGCTGCGGCAGGCAATCAATCCATTTTCTGTTTATGTATTACTAGATGTGCCCGCGGTTTCACCGGCGTTTATGATTACTGCGCCGCCCCTGTGGGCCGTAGCGTGATTTTATATAGCCTATAACCTTCCATGATAAATAAGCTATCCAACAATGAAATAATTTTTCAATTTGAACCAGTAGTTCCTGAGATTAGCGCGTTCAACCAAAAAAACAAACAAACTCTTCAGCTTTATAATATTAATATAGATTGACTAGTGTCCCCTGCAGTTTCACCCACGCTTAGGTACTGCTCTGTTCCCGTAACTTGTAGCGTGATGTTATAATATTTCTTAAAATTAGGCTACCAAGTGCAAAAAAACAGTTCAAATCCAACTGCAGTTAAGTTTTTACACATTAGTGTGTTACCCAAAAATAAATACAACCTTCAACTTTATTATTTTACTAGATATTGCCCAGGACTTTGCTCGCGTAAAAGCAGGTTAGGTTATGTTAGTAACAATACTTATTTTTTAAATAAAATATATGGTCTATGTTACTCTGTGATAATGTAGCTTTCTAATGGCGAAAGAATTTTTAAAATCGGTCAAGTCGTTTTTGATATAAACCCTTACAAACAAATAAACAAAAAATCAAATCTTTTCTCTTTATGATATTATAGTACGAGTACGAGCTTATAGACTAGCAGCTGTCTCCTGCAGTTTTACCCACATTTGTGATTAGGTTCTGCTCTGCACCAATAGCGCGTATCGTGATATTATGTAGCCTATAACTTTCCTCATGAATTTTGTTACTAAGTGCAAAAAATATATTTATATCCGACTCCAGTTTAATAGGTACTTAGTGCCAGAAATTAGTATGTAATAATATCAGCCCTGTATTAAACTGCCCACTGCTGGGCACGGGCCTCTTCTCAGTGTAAGAAGTGTTAGGCCATTGTCCACCACGCTGGCCCAGTGCGGTTTGGCAGACTTCACATATCTTCGTGAATATTATTGAGAACTCTTAGACATGCAGGTTTCCTCACGATGTTTTCCTTCACCGTTAAAGCCAGCGATAATTATAAACTATTTAATACGCACTGAAATTAGTGCTTCTAATCGAAAAAAAAACTTTTACAGTGTTATTGTATTAGGTATGATATAAGAAAATAGGTTTCTCTTGTGCCTATTTCTAGAGATTATAAAAATGTCTAGAATTTATACAGAACCTTTAGCCATCAGTCCTTTGCACACGTAGGTTTTTTGTTACAATTGTTGGTGATGTTATGACAAATGGCGATAGAACCGCCTACTGTTCGCTCTCCTAGCGTTGTAATTAAATATGTATTACGACATATTCACTGCACGGAGGTCGTAGTGGTTTAAATGGTCACCACTGCCACTACTTCTGTTTTGGTTTTATATTCACACGGGACAGAACATTTGTGTGATTTATAAAGACTTGTTTTGAGACTAGTTGTTCTTTATGTTCGTTATTTGAATGTTTGTGAAGTCTACGCGACACAGAAATTATTCCTAGTGCTGGAGATGCCGTTTACTAAAGTATAAAAAATTACATTTTAATAATTACTTATGGACATACTTAAATTTCATACGTGTAGTATGAAATTTAAGTATTTTGACCGATAGGTAATTAGCTCGCTAGCACCCTGAAGTGCGATCCATAAACGAACATTTAAACAGAACATCCAGACTTAAAACCGGCAAAAGATGTCGGCCTCGATGGCGTAGTGGTTAGTGTAACCGACTGCCACGCATGAGGTCGCGGGTTCGATTCCCGCACAAGTCAAACATTTGTGTACATGAACATGGATGTTTGTCTTGGTCTGGGTGTTTCTATGTATAATATGTATGTATTTACAAAAAAAAAAGTATATATGTATGTTTATCCATTGTCTAGTACCCATAGTACAAGCTCTGCTTAGTTTGGGCTAGATGGTGTTGTGTGTATGTGATAGAATATTATTAAAAAAAAAAAAAAAAAAAAAACTACCATGTAGACCACAAAAAAGTTTGTCCATTGCGGGATTAGAACCCATAACACCCGGCGAACTTTTAGTGTCAGCACTATTAGTTCGTAAAGTATTCCGCAATACAAGAATTATCTCTAGAGAAGCAGCGGACTTAAAAAAAAGAGACAAGGGGGTAAGCAGACGCTTATTACAGCCATATTTTGTTAGATTAGTTTCGCATTTAGGTCGCACGTAATTTAAGAGGCAAGGTTATAACCGTTTACAGTTGTAAACTCCGTGCTGCTTCTGAGAATTTCTTGACAGGGGAACACTTGCCCAACCCAGAAATAAAGCCCGGGATCTCATGCACACATCTCACGCGCATGCACTACAGCTGCACCAATAAAGCAATCATTTATATATTTATAATACAGTTATACACGTAGGATGTATAACTATATTATAAATACATATACACAAAACAAAAAAAAAAAGAAAATAATAATTTCTTGTGCATCGATTTAAAAAGTAAAGTTTTCAAAATGTCAGCGGAAATGACGTGCGACTGCAATAATGGCGGGTGCGTGCGCGGGAAACGACCGCTACGTTCGGATACACGCCGCAGTGATCAGCTAATCGTCCACTTGACATTTTAAAATGCGGGGGAGAAATAAAGTAAATATATTTGTAGAGACTGCTTCGCAGCGGTGTATGCGATTTCAGTGCGGTTTTGGGTTCGATTTCCGGGTCAAAATAAGAGTTGATGAGTTTTTCTTTCAACAAATTGACAATACCAATACGGAGTCTGGAACTGTGTTGGATTAACGGCAATAGTTTTTTACGAGTTACCTAAAAATCTTAGTTGACTAAATGTGGGTGTAATACTATACATCTCTGCCCATATCTTAGGGGATAGTTGACGTAAGAATATGTATGTATGCAAATCAGGCATTACTTGGCAGCAATCGACGGTAATTGTAATAAAATAATTCCTCTTTTCAAGTGACGGGAGCTCAATGGATAAGGCACCGGAATTACAAATGAGAGGTCGTTAGTTCCAATACCACCCCTTGTATTACTTGCTGACACAAGAATATTAGTCTAGCTGAAGAAGTGCCTGTTGTTTAAATCAAATTCTAATGATAAAATAAATAAAAAAATTCAAATATAATAAAAAGAGCATAGAAGCCTCCGTTTTACTTACCAAGTTAATCGCAGTATTGACCTCTACAACAGTCTTCTGAAAGACAATACCACTGTTTTACAGAAGACTGGCTGCCTTCTCCCATCAAGCCTACTCATTTGTACCGTCACTTAACAACAGTGGTATCTGCCACTGGAACTATAAACTAGTTTCACGTCATAAATAGTGCCAGACCAGGGTCTATACAAAGTTTTATAGTATTACTGGAGTGTCTCATAATCCCATTAACCTTTAGTCTAGGAGATGCAAAGATAATGCTCGTATAATTTTAATCAGGCTCACTGCAGGGTGCCCCATTACTCC
Source organism: Catocala sponsa (assembly GCA_963564715.1). NCBI lineage: Eukaryota > Metazoa > Arthropoda > Insecta > Lepidoptera > Erebidae > Catocala > Catocala sponsa. The sequence goes on along the minus strand of OY751345.1, from coordinate 7,143,130 downwards.
GGCTGCTTGTGGCGGAGTGAACTTGGCCTCGGAACCTTACAAGTCTGCGTGTCATGTGCGAAGGGGAATATTGTCGAGTAATATAATTACCTATATTGCAAGAAACTGTAACTTAGTGGGGACTGTTGCAGCGCTACTGAGGTCTCGAATTTGATATCACGACTCGACTATTATTTAATAATACATATTAGGTATGTGATATGTTAAAATTGAAGTAATAAAAGTACAGATGATTTTTATCGACAAGTTTTATTTAAGAACTTTGTGCAAAAGTACATCCCATCACTAATGAATATCGTAGGTGCTGAATGAGGAATAAAATTTAATATATTTTTTTATCCCACATTCGGCACCAAGCAAAAATACCTATTGGTGCTGAAAGTGGAATAGCTTAGGTGTCGAAACCATAGGTGCCGAAAAAATTGGTGCCGAAAGCAGAATAACCTTTTTTGCGGCATAAACGGCCGTATCTTTTTTACGTTAATTTAGAAGTTTGATTTTTTCACAGCTTCAAGAGACTAGACCTGATAATATCGTTTAATTTCAACTCGATACGTTTCACGCGTTCCCGAGATAAAGGGTCTTGACAGACAGACAGACAGACAGACGGACGGACGGACAACAAAGTGATCCTATAAGGGTTCCGTTTTTTCCTTTTGAGGTCCGTACCTTAAAATATAAAGTACTATTAGGGTTCCGTGAACCCTAATAGTACTTAATATTTTTATTCCAAGTAAGTATAACCTACTTGAACAGATATAATATCTTTATCGCTTTTTTTATAAATATTGCCGAAATGTCGATGTTAAATCTAAAATCCTGTCATTAGGTAACTGTCATTATCTTCAAAGAATTATTTATTCATATAATATAAAATTTTATGAGAATATGTTTCAAAAATGTTAAACTTAAAGTCTATGCAAGTTTTAAATTCGCAAGTCGTTCGTGTTAAATGTTTAGGTTGTGTGGCAATGCGACGAAATTTCGTTTTAGCAAATCACATATTCGGGGTTGATAGCAAATGGTTTTCTTGGCGAGAGCAGAGATTGTCGAAAGATTCTTATTGGATAAGAAGGTTTGTAAGTTTTACATTAAGTAACTTAGCTATTTCTTTATTTGTTACAGATTTATATTTGATAATTACCTATGTGGCAAGTCGACTTATTATAGCTTCAGGTAGCAGTGGGTACCATATGGCCAAACTTACGCTCGCCTTTACCGCATATAATATGTATGTGTAGCCGGCTGAAATAGCTCCACAATAACACAGAATATACATACATAGTCTCAGTCCTATATCTCCGAAAGGGTAGGCAGAGGTGTAGTACTATAAGTATACCTACTAAATAGTTTATTAGACTTATGATATAATTTCTACATTTCGCAAAGTATGATTTTAGGTCTCACATAATAAGAGGTAAGTCTATAGTCGGCACAATTCCAAAGTCCGTGCTGCTACTAAGAATTTCTAATCCTTACTTCCTTACTAATATTATAAATTCGAAAGTAACTCTGTTTGTCTATCTGTCTGTCTGTTTGTCTGTCTGTTACCTTTTCACGGCTAAACCGCTAAACCGATTTAGATGAAATTAGGTACAGATATAGTTTAAAACCTGGGGAAGGACATAGGCTATTTTTTATTGATGTAGGTACCAAGCGGGCGGAACCGCGCGCAAAAGCTAGTATTCAATAAAACTTTGCTCGACCCAGGAATCGATCCCGAGACAGTCGCTTTCAATACAACTGCACCATCTAGGCATTTAGCCTACAGCTCTAAAACTTTTTTTTTGTAATAAGTACAACGACTGCACTACGAATAATTCCTGTGTTGTGGGGGACTATACAAACACTCAAACAACGGACACATAGTAGACACAGACTTGAAACAACTATTTGTAGATAACAACAATAATTTTTGTCCCGTGTGGGATTCGAACCCACAATACTCGGCGCGGCGGCCACCTAAGACCACTACTAATCCGTGCAGTTAATCCTAACTAATATTATAAATGCGAAAATGAGTTTGTTTGTTTGTTTGTTACGGTTTAACGCCTTAACTACTCAACCGATCAACATGAAATTTTGCATACACGTTGTCAGGGGTACAGAATAGGACATAGGGTACCTTTCATCCAGAAAAAATAACTGTTGCAAACCTAACCTTACCTAACCCACATTTACGCGAGCAAAGCCGCGGGTGAAAACTAGTATATAATAATGCCGATATTATAATCTTTTTAGACCAGTCCGTCACGCGTCTAACATTGTCAGCGTGGGTCGCAAGGCAGACCTTGACTGGCGCGGCGTGGTCACAGAGGCAGAACAGATAGTGGGTTATCCAACATCGTTCCTTAACCTCCGTTGGCTCTTCAACGATGAGATCGCAAGCACTGCTGTGCATTTAAGGAAATTGGTGAGTCATGTACTGCATATCATGGCAAGTTGTAGTCAAATGGATGTCACCAAGGAGCACGGACTACTACGCGCCATACATGAACTAGATACGATAGTAATGTGTTATCCAGGTCATGGTCTGTCCATGTGTCTAAATAATAAACATCTAAACATCTTTATAAACATTTACATTTATAATGTTAGTAAGATACAATATTATTTATCTATCCGGCCAGATTCTGTAAAGCTATTAATTATTATTAATTACCTGACCAACAGAAAATCTTTAAAATTCGAAATTCGTAAGTTCGCGATTGACAGTAACCCTTAGCGCATACTTTAGTTTGATTTAGATGACGCTCTCGCCATTATTAGTGCGTCAAGTGTAATGTTGTGAATTCGAGTCCCATACAGAAATAAAGTTTTATAATCCACAAATAGTAGTTTTGAATTTGGGCACTCTTTGACTTCTTGTTTGAGTTTTTGGAAAGAATCACGTGACAAAAATGCAGTGTTTGCCTAGTGGGACACCGCTGAACTTCTACGCAGAGCTCAGGTCTTGAGTTCGATCCCAAGACACGCACCTCTGTCTTATCGAAGTTAAGGGCTTATTAAATAGTTAGTCATCGCTTGCTTTAACGGTGAAGGAAGATATCGTGAGGAAACTGCATGTGTTAGAGTTCTCCGTAATGTTCTCGACGGTGTGTGTAGTGTGCCAACCCGCACTGGACCATCGTGGTTGACTATGATCTAACCCTTTCCACACTGAGGAGAAGCTCGTGCGATAGTAGGATAGTTTATAACAGAGCTGATGTTTATTTTATCCCCTGACACAAAAAATAAGTATAGTGCGTCACTCTTGCACTATAAAAAACATTTAGGTACTGTTGTGACTTTCTAAATATAAAACTAGTGTAACAACGGCGCTGTCATTGTATAAAATTTCAATAAATCAATGTTATTTAGTACCGATAGCTGTTTAGAAGCAACAAGGTTGCATTCAGTCGCGTGCACATCGGATGCACTTCGTAACATGCTAACTATTAGTCAATGCCATATAAAGACATTATAACGACGACTATAAGAGTTATTAGTGTATATAAGTGCTGCTAATAGCTTAAACAACACTAAGTCGTGTTAGTCATAACTCATAATGAATAATACGCTTTTTGCGTTTAGGTTATAATAGAAAAATGCGGGTTAAATCCGAGTCGCATAACAATGGTTCCGTTTGAGAAAAATGTATTACCAACTTTTTGCAAAGAGTTTTTGCAGAGTGAAATTTCAATAATACTACCAAAACTGCGATTCCAATCTGTATTATGGCAATCACTGCTGCAAATTTAAGTTTAACGAATCGCGCTGTGGTTTGGATGGTCGCCTTGCCACTGCTTGTGCGTTGAGTATTTGGGATTCAATTAATGATAATTGTCTGTCCCGTATGAACGGGACAGAAATGTATATGATTCACAAAGCGGTGTTCTGAATCTTGAGAGTTCTTTGTCTCCTTGTTTGAATTTTTGTAAAGTTCGCCTAAACATTTGCATGAAACAGAGCGGATGGTCTTGTAAAAATTAGTAGACAGTTTCGTTTTTAATAAAAGTCCTTTTTAATTCCTCTAGATTGGCACCAACCATCCGCTTCTTAAATCAGCTAAAAACCTTCTAATGGGTTCTAAAAGCAACCTTCAGTCAGCTGGTTTGACCATTCTACTGGTCTCCAAGGCAGCTGGCTTCAACCCTAGAGACTATACCATGGATCATTACGACTCAGGAGTCTTGCATGCTCAGAGAGGTCTGGCAGAGATTGTGGAGATGAAGCGAACGGGCCATTTGATACACAAGGAGATGGTGAACCTTCAGAATAAAAATGAGCATTCGGAGAAGAAGTTTAAGGATTTGTTGTATGGGAATAAGATTGTTTTGTTGACAGGTGAGAAAACAATAATAGATTCCTGCATATCGATGAAGCGGAAGGTAAATGTGTATATAAAATACTAGATTTTGCCCGCGGCTTCGCTCACGTAAAAGTAGGTTAGATTAAGTTTTGTTAGTAACAGTACTTTGTTTTTAAATTAAATATAGCCTATGTTACTCTGTAAAAATAAAGCTTCCTAATGGTGAAAGTAGTTTTTGAGTTAAATCCTTACAAACAAACAAAAAATCGAATCCTTCCTCCTTATAATATTTGCATACCTACTTAGATATAAATTTCACGGGTGGTGTAGTGGTTTACGTAATTTTGCTTTGCCGTCGCCGGACGTAGAATTTTGTGAAATACAAATAGTTGTTATGAGTGGATGCTTATTGTGTCCGTTGCGTGTATCTTTCTAAAGGCCCCCACCGCACGGGATTGACTTCTAGTAGGGGAATTGTTAAAAAAATAAACAAGGAAAAGAAAACCTACATTTCATCAGATATGTTTTTGAGCTGCTACTGAGAATTTGTTTACATAACATCCCACATGTACCTGGTCTAGACATCATACTCGAGACCTCAGCACAGTAGTAGCATTCATTACCGCTGGCCCTATGTACAAGTAATGTATGAAACCTCTTTCTGTATTTAGGAGATTACCTCTTGGCAACGTGTCTTCAACACCTCGGAGGTCTGCGCAACAATGAAGTCACGGAGCTTATCTCCACAGGACTCAGAGACCTTGTGGAGGGGGACTTCTTCGGAGGGCGTGACGCTAACAACAATCCTTTGCCGACGCAGCCTAAATGTAAGTTGATTTTGTTATGAATATCATCTGTATATATTATTGGTATATATCATAGTAATAGTAAATTTAATCTCTGGGGCAGTCGTTTTGTCATTATGAAACTAACGCAATATGGGAAGGCATAGGCACTTTAGCTTTTAAACTATCACCTTCACCTTGTGATATAAACAAAATAATATTATTATTACCAGATTAATTTAAAACGCACAAACCGCTGGGCAGCTTGTGGCGAGCTAAATATTGCGGTCCTAAATGCCTGAAAGAGTAGATTTGGGAATCGACCCCGGCTTGTCTTGATTGGTTGGCTGGGGTGGTTGCAATTCCACCCCATAGGAGTGCCTGCTCGTAGGAATCTCAACCTTGGCTTGTCTTCGTCGGCCGGTCAGAGGGAGGTCACCAGAGCTATATGCTCGGAGGTGCAAGTGTCATTTCCAACGGCATAACTACGGGGATACCCGTGATGGCGAAACCGACGCCGCACCGCTCAACACCCCTAGCCGCTCGCACTGGTTTTGTCCTCTGCTACTTTTAAGGCTTGTATGCCTATGGCGACTATTCAGGAGGCGTCTGCCCATACGACTTGATACTATTAAAGTATTCAGGGCAGACGCCATTTTTTATCCATAGTTACTAAGTTACTATATTCATCAAACATTCATCTCGATAGCCCAGCTATATTAGAGTCCATACGTAGCACTAATCACCAGCTGCGGCTAGTGCCGCTGTATGTCTTCTATCCCACTTTAGATTAAAACTCTCGAAGAGCCTCTTCACGTTGACCCTACATATGTCTGCGTGTAAGCCTCCCAAAGGGAGAAGTATATAAGAAAATTAACTGTAATAGGAGAAACAATAATAATAATTTATTGGAAACCTTGTCACATTTTCACTATATCAAACGATAAAGGCTACTTTATTTTCTTTCGTTTTTAAAAATAGTTTTTCCGCTCTGGTAATAATTCCTGTATCGCGGGGGACTCTACAGTCATTCAAATAGCAATAAAGAACACCTAGGCGCCTTACAACCATTTGTGGATCACACACATTTTTGGCCCGTGTAGGATTTGAGCCAATAATACTAAGCGTAGACAGTATTATTGCTTCGAACCCTATAGTAATCCATCCTGGTGAGCAGTGATGAGATTGATGAGGCTACTACTTAAACCACGCCACAGTATAAAAATAAAATATAGAAGTAATTCTAACTACCTAGCTATACAAATATTATAAAGAGGCAAGTTTTGATTTTTTGTTTGTTTTTTGTAAGGATTTAACTCAAAAACCACTTAACCGATTTTTAACGTTCTTTCACCATTAGAAAGCTATATTATCATCGAGTAACAGAGGCAATATAAGGTAGGTACTGTTACTAACATAACTTAACCTTTACACGAGCGAAGCCACGAGCAAAAGCTAGCGCGAATGTGAGTTTGTTTGTTATGCCTTAACTACTCGACCTACCGACCGACTACCGATCATCATGAAATTTCGCATACACGTAGTCAGATACAGACAGAATAAAGTACTGTTACCAATCTAACCTTACCTACGCTACATTTACATGAGCAAAGCCGCGGGCAAAATCTAGTAATATATAGATTATCTGACTAAAGACCACAATAATGCATATTATTATGCAAATATTCCGTAAAATTGTATGATGTAATTTTATCCAGGTCGTGACGATCTACCTCCATACGACTGGGAAAACGAAGATAACTTGAATAAACTGGGTTCCAATGAGTTTCTCGGTCGCGGCAAAGATGAATTCGTTATGCGAACCATGCTCACTTCTGGCAGTATGCTTGGCAAAGGCTGCCAGGCTGCCATGAAACTGTCACATCAAGGAGCAGAGATGGAAAAAAACGCTTATATCCTTGGCGGACACTTGGCAATTCTCTGGCAAATTTACTTAGACGTAAAGGATTTCTTTGTTCATCCATTCTCATACTCCTTAGTTGGAGCACCAGTTATCTTCGCTACTTGGGAATATCCTCAAGTTTACGGATATATCTGGGAGTCAAAACTGGAGAAACAGCCGGTGGAATTCAAACAATTGTATTATGCTGTTCGAGGAACGAGGTGCTTGGAGTATCTTAAAATTTTCCTTGATGATGAACTGGCAGCAATAATGAAATATAGCGACAAATTCCCCGTGGAAGACGCGAGGAATGCGCTGCAGAAAATGGCGATAACAATACATGATGAAACGATACAGTATATGGAGAAATGAATAAAGGTATTCATTTGATCTACATTTTTGTTTAGTGTAGTCTTTATTTTAGATTTATACGGACAAATTAAAAAGCACACGTATCGCTTAATGGTATGTGGTGGTGGGTTTCTTTTGATTTGACCGGCGATTTGGCTGCTGTCTATCTCATTTAGTGGATTAATTTTAAAAGCATTTTTCTTGTACACTTCAGTTAAATTGCGTTAGGTGATTTTTGTAGGTGCTATAGGTGGGCATTACAGGAACGACCTCTTAATTATTAAATTAGGCAGGTGTATTCATTACGCTATCCCTTTAAAATCTTGATGCGTTATCCACACCAATATTTGAAATGTTATAGTTGAAAGTTTATATTATAGCAATTTTTAGGGCAACTAATCGAATTTAAAATTTCTAAAACTAATTAAATTAAAAACTATAAATAAGTAAATAGACTATGTTGTAATGATTGGGCGAGATAAGCCACGAGAGAAAACTAGTCCATAATAATTATGTGTACAGTGTATCGCATGACGGCTAATATTTGCCACCAAATTTGCACCGGGATGTTAATATGAGCAATTTAGACGTTATTGTATAACGCTAGTTAACCGAGTTTGCTCTTGACCCTATATCTGGTTACGCCGTTGAATATCACTCTTAAATTCCCTCTCTCTTATTTTGACAGTTATGTTTATGTACCACGAACGCACGGCTACACGTCAAGTTAGACACCCTATATATAACTACGCTACATACAAAATAAAGAATTGTCGGAAAGGGACAGTGCATAGTGGTGTCGATGTAATGGTAAGGATAGAGCGTAACAAAAATATAAAGGACTCTCTCGCACAATTCTCAGCGTTCAACTTGTGATAGTTCAAAGACCAAACAGTCTAGGTTGATGTGTCGCTGTGTGTGCCAACAGCGCTATCATACACAAAGCGTTTCTGATATTTGCTATTTATTCAAAATAAAATGATTATCTTATCCATCTAGTGTAACTTTAATTAAGTTTACAATAGTACCGATCGCAAATTTCTGTTTTATTGTTAGATAAAAAAATATCGCTTCTTTGGAAACATCACTTAACTAAGCTCAAGGTAGACCAATAAGCTGGCGAAATTTTCATGCACTGCAGCTCTGTTTATCTCACCACGGATACAGCCGTAATTATATGTTAAATTTTATTTAACATATCATATATACCTACTTATTAATTTCAATAAAATTTTAAAAACATCGCGAATTTCATATCCATAAATGCAAAGATAATTGGCGTGCCAGACGCTACCGTGGCCGAAATTATCTGGTGTTAAATTCAGAATCAATATAATATAGAAATTAATTTAATATGAACATTAGCGCACGTCATTCACATGTCAAATGCGAGCTTGCCGATCGCACCGCGCGATATTGCAGAATTGAATTAAATATTTTCGCATATATTTGCAGAATGACCTCGCAATGTCGGAAATATGGCGGCGTGGCGGGAAATAAACGCGCGAATGTCAATTATAATTTTAAAAATACGCGGATTGTCTTCGTGTGAATATTTATTGAAAAGTATGACGAAAATATAGATTGAAATTTTTCAGTATGGCTTACTGTATTATTTATGTTGATATAATAAGGTTTGGTCAGAATAGACATTGCGTTGTTGACTATGCAAAAATGAAGCTGCAACGATATTAGAGCAAAGGACAAAGGGCACTGGCCACCTTACTTACAGAACAGCCTCTCACCACATAACTCTATTTAGTACTTTCACAGTCCGTAGAGAGTATTCTTCTGCAATATCAACTTTCTGACTAACAATAAAATCAATATGGTAATTATTGGATTCACAGATAGGCAGTCATTTTGTAATACTCGGTTCGGGTTATCTCGTTTATACTTGGAAACGTGTGTTCGCGTATTTTCCCTATACATAAACAATGTAATTATGTTTCCGAGTACCTGTAGGTACACATTGACGAAGGTTATACGGAATAAGTCCTTGGTTTCTATATTTTATCTCACATATATTTCTTTTGGTCACCGGGAAACGATCCTTAAATATACCATACATACGCCTATTATCCGAGGGCATAGGTAAAGGTGTATTACACCCACATTTGGCCAACTAAGTTTACAGAGTGCCTAGTGCGAGTTTGTTTTACGTTAACGCGATCGACACGTTTATGACGTTCAGCGCTTCGATTGGCACACTCCAAGCTCTTAACCAATCAGAGAGCCAAACGCGGTAAGCGTTTCGATCGCGTTATCGTAAAAAAAAATCGCAACCGGCACCCTGGTAGGTACCACGTAATTGGGGGTGAGCAAATTACCGGGCGCAGTGCTGGATTCCGTACTGCAACTAAGATTGCTGATAAAGAAAACCCAATAACCCAATGTCCAATCTCGTACACGGCAGTCGTATACAGACCCGCTGAAGAGGCAACATACATTTGAAAACATGGTGCTAATAAGATTTTTTTATTTAGACCAAAGTAGGTAAGTATTGTTTATAGAAAGTAAGGCCTACCTAATACACAGCATGTTTTCCGCGTTGCATCCCTTGAGAATCCAAAAAGCAGTTTCACATTTTGCGATTATATAATTAGAGACCAATTCATTAAAAACTACCTCTAAAAATAGGCAAAAGTTATTGAATAAGTATTAGCTGCGGCAGTCTAAAAATGTAACTAAACAAATTCGTTCCTAGAATAATAATAATATCAGTTCTTTATAAAATCTTGTCCACTGCTGGGCACTGACCTCTTCACAGCGTAAGAAGGATAAGTCCATAGTCCACCTCGCTGGCATAGTGTGGATTGGGAGACTTCACATATTATCAAGAACATTATAGGAACTCTCAAACAACTTTCCTCAAGATATTTCACCGATAAATGGTGAAGGAAAATATGCAAGCTATAATTAACTAATTTATACGCACATAACTTCGAAAAGTCAGAGGTCTTGCTACCGAACCTGAGACGTCTGTCTGGTAGTCTGGTCTCCCACTAGACTAATGTTGATCTAATATATATCAAGAATAATACGAGATTTAAAAGAGTTAAAATCCCTTTTATTTTACACAAACATAACATTCTGGTATAATATTGGTAACATTCATTTAGTATAATTATCTTTCTACATTTAACTAAACATGAATCAACAACATTCTTTACAAATATAAATGCCCGAAAACACATTAAAGTTGTGACTTAACAGCTAAACTAGGCTAGACAATGACATGTAAGTTGCGTAATGCAAGACGATGCAAGAAACTAAATAAATACCATATTATCATCAAATTGGGGTTTGTGGTCAATAATTTAGATATGTATATTTCGAATTAATTAATTTCTTGCACCATCTTGCATTATCGTAGACATGTCCAAAAAAATTATGGATCGATGCAAAATATTTTATTGTCTATATAAATAGGTACAATTGGTGTAACAAGATTTTGTCCTAAAACAATTACTATGTCGTTAGTGAAATCAATTTTGGATAAACACTACTTATTGTTCCCGTAATTCTGTAGTTGAGTGTAGTAAGGTCATTGTCCTTTCATTATCATGCTTAACTTTTTTATTTTGCTCGTCAAAATGACCACACTCCACCTGATGGTAAGCAGTCGTGTGGTCTAAGAGCAGTGACCTCCACATCGCCCCCACAGTAGCCGAGGCGATGTTGAGGTCTCTACTTTGACGGCCTGAGAAGATGCTTTTTCACGCCCCGCTTAAAGAATCCAGGATTGAAGGAAGAAGGAAACACGTGCCTTGGCAGGGAATTCCATGCCTTGGTTGTTCGGCAGAGGTATGAGGACCCAAACTTTTTGGTACGCGCTCTAATCGACTCTACTGTGTAAGGATGGCATCTGAGCCCAGCACGCGTTGTTCTGGATAGGAAAGGGGAGGGCGGGATAAGGTGGAATAACTCTATTCTATTTAATCTGTAAATTACTCCAAATTTCAGACATACATTTAAACGTCTCGTTTTAGAGTAGTTTTCGGAAACTTGAATGAGCGTAAGACACTGCAATTTATGCTGCGTTCAAAGAAAAATCCAAAGCGTAGCAACCGATTTATATTTAAAAAAAATTGTACTTGGCAATCGCAATGTATTTAACGCTCCCAATGCCGTATGCGCGGTATGGTAACTCTTGCCATAACTTGTAGCTATACTAGCATAGATGCAAGCGACAAGATGCGATGAAGTTTTTGATATTGTCGATATTGACCCAGTCGTCATTACGTGTTCTTTGCCAGTTAGCTTTAGGTTAATACTGTCCATATACTATCAGTTTAACATCAGATATGATAGTACACTAGTTTATTGCCTTTACTTCTTTAGTAAAACTGTTTACAGCTTCTATGCATCATTATCTACAAACGCATTTACAAATTTAAGAAACTACCGATCAGTAGTTGCCTTTTTTAATATCTATACTAATACTAATATTATAAAGCTGAAGAGTTTGTTTGTTTGGTTGAACGCGCTAATCTCAGGGACTACTGGTTCCATTTGAAAAATTATTTTAGTGTTGGATAGCCTATTTACCGAGGAAGGTTATAGGCTACATAACATCACGCTACGACCCACGGAGGCCGGGCAGTAATCATAAGCGCGGGTTAAACCGCGGGCACATCTAGTTTTAAATATAAAGCGCGTTTCTTATGGTTGCGACATACATTTTTCTTTCTGAATTAGTGTACCATATAAGTAATAAATAAGGTACCTACTATTTTTTAATAAAGTTGTACTTATTCGCCGGGCCAAGACAGCGTGTTGTAGATGATGATTACCTATTTATGAGCTGACTGGGCTCTTGGACTGTGGCCATTTCAAGTTTATCTACTGCCCGCCCCAATATTGTCTAGTGCCGACCCTAGAATGATAGGTCGCGACGCACGACTAGGATGCCATCGATGATTAATCCTAGATGCGCCAATGGTGGCAATTATGATTATAAGCTTTCATATTGATCGATATGTGAGGGCGCCACTGTTGAACAGGGTCAAATGAATTATCTATCACTAAATAAAGTTCATAAAATAATATAGGGTCTGATCTGTTGCGCCCCAGGCTACTGCGAGCCTTTGTTTGAACTCTTGACCTTCATTACGCTAAACATGAAATGCGCATGTCTTTTATTATCACTTAATTACTTAGGAACAAATGGTAATAGAGTAGTTGATATGAATCAACAGTAGAATATTTGAAAATATAAAAGTATGACATACTTACAAATAAATAAAACGATTAATATTTATTAATGGTTAGACCTGTAATATTATTCATAATTTAAACCACAACGTCAATCAATAGTATCTGTACTGCAACTATTAATATAGACACTTGGTTTACAAACAGCTCACAAATTTAATGTAACCATAACTTGTTGTTATTTACATTGAAATTAGTTTTAAGTACATCATACAATTTAATGTACACACATTACAAATTTAATGTACGGTATTTTTATTTAAAATTAGCATTACTAAAATATAAAAGTTGATTAAATTAAATTTTAATCACTTCACGGTTGAATTATAGTGAATAATATTACAAGTTTTATTGCACAAATTATAGATATTATGTTTTAAATTATTACTACAATGTGTATATTAATCGTTTGATAGTATCTATTGATTCGCAATCACCAAATAATTCAACATAACTCTTAGCCTTGTTAGCATGTTCCAGGTATAACGATTTTGTTTCCTCAATGGCATTTGTTTTCAATACCTCACCTTTTAATTCTTCAAAATCTACTTCAGTTATATTTCTGTCTTCTATTTGTTTATACAAATACGGGCTTTCTTTTAAAGCAAATAATACAGGTGCACTTACTACAGAAAATGAATCCTTTTCAGATGTCATTTTTTGTACTTCTGAAGCAGCTTGCCATGCTAAGCATAAGTGACAACCGAATTTGTAAGCATTTTCTTGCTTCTCCAAGTCATGATCACCTAGTAACAGTGCTCCTTGACAACCTCTTCCAAATAACGTACCACCATTGTATAAGGAACGTAAAGTCCATTCTCTTATCGGTAAACCTAATACATCTTTCACTTCTAATGGTAATGTATCACTACAAATGTCATACATGTCTATATGTTTGTCTACTGGTTTGCCGGGTAGTGGCATGTTTTGTGCATCTCGCTGTCCGAAGAATTCTCCTTCACTTACATCCCTTAATGCGGTTGATATTAGGTATGATAGGTCTTGATTCTTCAATCGTGCCAACATACCATTGGCTGTGACAAGTAAATAGTCTCCAATTAAAATTGCAATTTTGTTTGCAAATATTGCAGTATCTGAATTTTTATTACGGTCACTTGGAGGAATGTTTAGCAATCCCCTGTGTACATAGTGGCCTGTTCTGATCATCTCAGTTAGCTCAGCAAGTATTCTCTGATTCTGTGTAACTGCACTTGTTAGCAATGAAGTTGGTGGGTTGACCGCTTTTGACAGTAATAATATAACCAGTCCCCACGGTTGCAGGTTGTTGTGTTCATTGTATAAAAGCATTTTAGCTGTTTTTACAATGGGGTGGTTCATTCCAACCTGGTAACAATAAAAACAAATTGTTTATTACATGTTAACAAACAAGACTCTGGTTCATACATATTATGGAAAAAGTCACAAAATATATGATTTACAGATAGTCATACTGATTGTAGGTGTTCTATATATTCTATTCTCCAAAAAGTAATGGTCCTCCACTCACTAAACATTATCTTTGTTAATATATACAATGCTGTGCCCATCACTGAATATTGCGAGTTTCTATTGTTTTTTCTATATGGCATTCAATATGATATGAGAGTGGTCTTTAGAAAAAGACTAAACTTGATACACATTTCATCTAAAATTTTATAAACACATTAATTGTATTTATGTTAGCTTATTATAATTTCTCAATATTTTCAAACTAAAGTATTAACAATTATTTGCAAGTGACCTCAGTCTTCAAATAAAGATCTAAAATGTTGACCTTAAGTTTTTTGTTATGACTAAACTTCCTCATATTATGCTATAATAGGAAATAACCTTGCAGTCACATGGCAAATTACAATTACAAAATATTACATAATAATTAATTTCTAATAATTAAAACTTTTTTTTTTGATAATAACATTAGTTTTAATAGTTTATGAAAAGACTATGAAGCCAAAATTGTTTAAGGAAAATAATTTAATTATATTATTTAACTAAAACTACATTTTTAATACTTACGACTGTACGCAAATGCATGGCCAAATTAGCAAATTCATCACTTAACAGCCATCGCAAATTCATAAAAGAGGTCGGATAACCAACTATCTTTTCAGCTTCTCTGATAACTTTACCCCATTGAGCTAGGGGAGGACGAAAGACGATATCTTCGGGAGTCAGGTTAGTCATAACGGATTCAGGCCGGATTTGTTGAGATAATACCGCCGTGCGGCGTAAATGACGGATTAGAGTATACGACATTATCACTGAACGAAATTATAACACTGTCACATAAAAACTGAATATTATTTAAAATTTATAAACACTCCGCCTTGCACAATGCACAGTGGTTATGTCATTCTTTATTTTGACGTATCCTTGGTTCGTTTGGCAATCCGTCCAATAAAAGTTCAGTAACGTCAAATAAATAAGATATAAAGTGAAGTTGGTAACGATAACGATGCAATATAGAATAACAATGCTTGTATATTAAATTATCTATCAAAAAATGTTTACATTATGTTTATAAGTTATTAGTGATAGTTTATGATACATACATTAAATGATTCCTGGGATTTTAATTTCGTCTTTAATTATTTCGTTTCTGAACGAACAGAATTGCTTGCAATGAACATTGGAAAATTGAAACAAATTATTTAAATGATTGAGGAAGTTCTAAGCTCGAACTTCCTAAAAATAATAACTCATGGTTTTTATATAATAGCTTAAACTTAATTTATATTGTAAACCTTGAGTATATTTCATATAATATTAAATTAAATATTTGAATATCTAATACCTATAGTGGGTAGGTAGGTAAATACCTTGATGATTAGTTGATTATAAAAAGGGATTAAATATAATGACCACCAAAAATAGTAATTGCACACCAAAATATGCTTACTAAAATATATCGTATCGAACACCTATACGCCTCAAATCACTGCGTTCCGTTTCGGAAGGGTTAAGTTATGTTAGGTTCCTTCTTAAACCCACTCAAAAATAGGAACCCCGCGAAGCGGGGCCCAGTCGACTTATTTTGATCTGTTTGCTGTGCAATTAATATTTTTGGTATTAAAATGCGGATTTAATTTTGGAGATCATTTACTATTTTTGACTGTTATATTTTACTATATCTGGTGATAAGTTAAAAATAAGTCTTATAAAAATATGTAAATAAAATTTTCAGCAGACAGCGTGCAATTTATCTGAGAATGACAAAGTATTTTTGGATATTCCGCAGAGGATTATTTGTGAGAAATATGGATGTTGATACAAGCCTATGTGGAGGAATGTAAATCAGTTTACGGATTTTCGCAATTTTATTACTTAAACGGTTCATAGGTAAATTCAGGGTAGCAACCGCCGCGCCGCATAGGTACTTACCTCTTATAGGACCTAACAATGACATGCTTCTTTAGTCCAGTGGCATACCTAATCAAAGTAGGTATGAGCATTTGCGCAACCGCCAATCGAGTCGGTCCGGGTATGATTACCGGTTCAGACAAATTGTTTTTTGGTAGACTATTCCTCCACTAGTAATAATCTCACCGTCGCGTCGCAACGGACTTCGCAATCATTGGTATAACGTAGGTATGTATATGTGTATTGTTGAATTATATACATTTATATGTGTAAAAATTGATTAATGATTATATTTAACTATTTGGAATAATTGCACCTTAGTAATTGTATAATTTAACATCATACAATATAAATAGTAGTCAAATACTTTACAGTTTGATTAGAAAACAAAAAGTAAATAAGAAAGTCGAGCCTTTTGCCATGTACAACCGATCTGCTAAAACTGTTATAACAGCACGGTCCGAGATAGGATTCCGAGATGTCACGATTGGCTACTAAACTAATGAGGCAGAATACTATTCACACTATATTACTTTTAGAGCTATCAGAGTATATTATGAAAAGGCGTAGCAACATTGCTATCTGTCACTTCTTGTTGTGAGCTGTAAGTGAACTGACCTATAAAACTTTCTTGTGTCAAAGTTTAAAATAAATAGTTAAAGTGTTTGTACAGTGTGTTATTTAATCCATAACCTCTAATATGTATTTATACTAATATTATATAGAGGAAAGATTTGATATTTTGTTTGTTCGTAACGGTTTAAACTCAAAATCTCAACCGATTTTAAAAATTATTTCACCATTAGAAAGCTATAGGTATTATCACTGACTAACATAGGCTATATTTTGCGCGAGCAAAGACGCGAGCAAAAGCTAGTATATAATATATTGACTTTAACTACGTACCTAGATTTACCTTTTTTGAAGTTTTATGACACACTTGTTGACCCCATATTTTTGTACTGTCTAGAAATAAAACCCACAATACTAGCTGCAAATAGGGCGAAGCTTAATGCGCCATCCGTAGGCACTGTTTACACATACGGTTTCACGAATCTACTGAAACAGCTTGTCATAAGTAGGTATATGAAAATACAAACGCATAGGTTCTGCATTCGGTTTTAGGTAAGTATAAATGTAAAAACACCAGCCGCCCGTGGCAAATTTAGGACGATGTCCTATCATTATAATATATACTTATGTACCTAAATCATTTACCAGATCTAGGTACTATATCTCACTAAAGACCGTTACTTTGGTAACGTACAATTCACACGAGGCAAATTTCTTAAAGCAAGTGTCGTTCTGTCCCTATTTTATTATCAAGTTAGCAACGATGCACTTCCTTCAAGTGGATTGGGCCTTAACGATCTGATCGGTTCCTTTACCAACATCGGTTTTCATGTTAGACCAAGTATCTTGGACCTGAATAACTGTTAGTTCTGCCGACCACTGAAGCGTCGAAGGCCTGGGCCGAGTCATTCGCCATATAGTAGGGCCGGGCAGGCCTTGCGTGTCACATAATTATGGCTTATTACCCTGAATGACGTACGTTTACACTAACGGTTTTACGAATCGGTTCCGTGCAATTTAGCTGCAATTTTATAAAATTGCACGGGTGGCTTAGTGGTTTATGTGCGCCGAAAGATGCTGGTTGGATCCCCGTACGGTACAAAAAAAAAGTGGAGTCAGCTAATAGTGGTTGTTCCATCTGAGTGTATTTCCGTTGATTGTATTTTTGTGAAGAATCGAGTTTACCTGAACCAGACCAGGACTTGCGCGAGTGTAGAATTAACACCATGTAAATTTAAAGCACTTAAAAATAAATGTTAATAGTGTCAGTGTTGTTTAAGATGCAGGATTATTTTAGTAAGGTAAGCCAGCGTTTTAGTCTAGTATAAAGGTATCGCCACTGGGTAATATAAAAAAGTAAACGGGTAAATGTTAGTTATATGGATAGGTATGTGGTCGCCGCAACACAAAAAATAGTTAACAAACGGCCAAACGTATATCAAATGCTGTAATTGGCTGACAGAATGATCAACAGCCAAACAAATCACTTAAAATGAGTTACAATTTTGATAACTATTTCGTTGATTAGCTTTTTAGAAACCGAGTAGAATCAGATATGAGTTGCAATTGTGCATAGATAACAACGTAACGTAATATTCGATAATTTAAACCGAGGCCGGTGTAGTATCCCAGTCTGGTTGTTCTATGTGTCCGTTGTTTGAATGTTGATAAAGTTCCTTGCGGTACAGGAACTACACATAGAGCGGCAAGTATCTTAAAAAAAAAAAATGTTTCACGTAATAGGGAGCGAGTCTATGACTGTCTATCGCGTAGGTACAGTTCCAGACCTCGCGTTACAACTGAAATTTTGTTGACAGGAAAACCCAATAAGTGTTGGGAGTGGCGGTTTTTATTATTTTACACGGACATTTTTAGATTAATTTAGATGGCTACATGTTTATTTCTATATTCCTATGATTATTATTTTTCTAAGAAGTTTAGCGATAGCTCAGTGGGGAGACCAACAGACTGCAATGCAGAGGGTCTCGGGTTCGAACCCACGTCGCGCACCTCTGACTTCCGAAAGTTATGACTTTTCGAAATTATGTGCGTATTGATTGACAATTATCGCCTGCTCCGTGCCTCGGAGAGCACGTTAAGCCGTCGGTCCCGGCTGCCATGAACATCTATGGCAGTCGTTATTGGGAAGTCAGTGCCCTCTAATATCCTGACACTGGTCTAGCCTTAGGGTATCGTTAGCCTTCGGGTTGCGGAGGTCAGATGGCAGTCGCTCCGTTTAAAACTGATATCCAGTCAAATCCAGTTAGACTAGAAAGCCGACCCCAAGAGACTTGGGAATAATAAAGGCTAGGGAGAAGAAATTAACATAACCTAACCTACTTATACCCGAGCGAAGCCGCGAGGAAAAGGTAGTACTAAATATGGACGTCAAATATCTAAAAGCTGTACATATGTATCTCTAAAGATGATCACACTTAATGTATATGCACCAACTTAATATTTTTTATTTGAAAATCTATATGTCAACCTCCTTTGTACCGCAGTATAACTTTGTCCTCGTGTTTTATTCAATTACGGAACCGGGCACAGTTCCCGGTTCTGACAAAGTGTATTTCTAGTTACCGTTACGTAAATCTGAATAGCAGTAGTAATAGCAGAGTCATCAAATGTGGGTGTAATAATAATGTCCTTCAGACCGAATTTCAGTCACGGCGGCCAGTTTTAACGGAGACTCTTTCGATCTGCGCAGGAGATATTATAGTGCACAAGTGTGTGGCCAAACACAAGTGCACTCTCTGTTCCCTAACTCTCATGATCGGATGGAACGGTAATCCGAAACGACCGGAGAGAGATCAGGACCAACAGCATTACATGCTTGCCGAGGCACGGGGGTGTCTAACACCGCGAACTTCCCAACTCCGAGCTGCTATTGAGATTTCTTAACAGAAAAACTCAATAACATTTTCTTGGCTCGACCCGGGATTCGAACGCGAGACCTCATGCACAGCAGTCGCATTCACTACCGCTGCGCACCACGGAGGCAGTTATTTTTCAAATAGACAACTACCGCATTAGTTTTCATTCCTGTGTCGCGGGGTCACTAGGTACCTTACAAACGGACACAAGGAACATCCAGACTCAGAACAACGATTTGTATATCACAAAAGTTATTATAGCATGTGGTGTTCGAACACAACACTCGGCGCAGGGGCAGTGACCACTTCATCTACTTTGCCATCCGTGCAGTCATATTGCGAACCTATATCCGTGCATATTAGTATGATGCCTGATAAGTCTATGTTTGTAACTTCATATGTTTGCCATCCGTGCAGTCATATTGCGAACCTATATCCGTGCATATTAGTATGATGCCTGATAAGTCTATGTATGTAACTTCATATGTTTGCCATCCGTGCAGTCATATTGCGAACCTATATCCGTGCATATTAGTATGATGCCTGATAAGTCTATGTATGTAACTTCATATGTTTGCCATCCGTGCAGTCATATTGCGAACCTATATCCGTGCATATTAGTATGATGCCTGATAAGTCTATGTATGTAACTTCATATGTTTGCCATCCGTGCAGTCATATTGCGAACCTATATCCGTGCATATTAGTATGATGCCTGATAAGTCTATGTATGTAACTTCATATGTTTGCCATCCGTGCAGTCATATTGCGAACCTATATCCGTGCATATTAGTATGATGCCTGATAAGTCTATGTATGTAACTTCATATGTTTGCCATCCGTGCAGTCATATTGCGAACCTATATCCGTGCATATTAGTATGATGCCTGATAAGTCTATGTTTGTAACTTCATATGTTTGCCATCCGTGCAGTCATATTGCGAACCTATATCCGTGCATATTAGTATGATGCCTGATAAGTCTATGTATGTAACTTCATATGTTTGCCATCCGTGCAGTCATATTGCGAATCTATATCCGTGCATATTAGTATGATGCCTGATAAGTCTATGTATGTAACTTCATATGTTTGCCATCCGTGCAGTCATATTGCGAACCTATATCCGTGCATATTAGTATGATGCCTGATAAGTCTATGTATGTAACTTCATATGTTTGCCATCCGTGCAGTCATATTGCGAACCTATATCCGTGCATATTAGTATGATGCCTGATAAGTCTATGTATGTAACTTCATATGTTTGCCATCCGTGCAGTCATATTGCGAACCTATATCCGTGCATATTAGTATGATGCCTGATAAGTCTATGTATGTAACTTCATATGTTTGCCATCCGTGCAGTCATATTGCGAACCTATATCCGTGCATATTAGTATGATGCCTGATAAGTCTATGTATGTAACTTCATATGTTTGATTGCCGTGTCACAGACGCTACTAACATATAAGTGTCTGTAAGTTATAAACGTGGAACAATCCATGAAGCAGGCGTTGTATGCACCTACAACTTCGACAAACCCCCATCGTCGCTCTACCAACTAAGCTAGTCATAGTTCTACGCCAGGGATTGAAATGTGCCTGTGTATTACGCATCTAAGACGATGCTGTCTATCGTATAACATACTCTTACTATACCAGATGTTGAAGATAACCCTGATGCATCACTACTTTTAAGGGCGTCAAAGGGCTTAAAACCATTATGTAAACTAAGGCATGATCGCTAACTCTATTCAAGTATGCAGACGCTGACTATTTGTTCGTTCTATCAAGTGCTATATTGATTTTTAATTCTTAGTTCGTTTAAAATGTTAAAGACATCTGTATTTCCACTTACATCAGCCTTTCGGCGATATATAGCCGCAAGGAACGTGATAATTGTATAAAACACATAATTATAGCGAATTTTTAAGATTTTGAATATAAATGTAAATTGTACGTTATCAACAAAATCGTTAATGATGACCGGCGGAATAGCATAAAAATACGTTGGCAGACTTCTTTGAACGCAATTAGGTATTTCATTTTAGATTGTATCTCCACCCCGTACGAACGCATCGCTTATAAAATGTCGAGTACCGAACGTTAACGCGACCGCTGACCAATCACGTGTCTGCGCGCCATAATTCAAAAATAGAAGGGTGATGGCGGCCGCTGGCGAAGACGGTGGCTCGTCCGTTGCAATTAAAAATAAAAGCAAATGTATAATTTGTTGGCAGTTTATGGTGGCCTACCTGAGCCCGCAAAAAGATTAAAATGTGGCGGCATTTGCATTTTGATCGGCGCATTGCTGATTGAGTGAGGTTGGAGGTCTGTACACTCGCGATGTTGAGTTGTGTGTACCTACATGTGTGGCAATTATAGATCTTCTGATATTTTGTTACGTTTTTGATGTTTTAGGTTAGATATAGGTTTTACTGTCTCTCGTTAAGTAATATTATAATTGTTATAATATTACTTAACGATATATATAATTGTTGCTTTATGGTACTTTCGTGTAGCAGCTGAGCAAAGATTTAAATGATTTATTACATAGGGGTAGTATACAGCATAGCTGGCATAGCCGGAGAATGAGATAGACTATGTACCTGGAAAATGGAAGGGAAGCAACGCGTATAATCTACCATGGGATTTATTTTAATCTTATTATTAAGATGGCAAAGTTAAAGTCAAAATGCATTTAATTGAAGGTCCCAAAGTAACTATTATGAACGTTAATCTTTAGTGATACAAGTAAGATTCAGGCCAAGTATTGGGCATTTTAAAATATATTATATTTATTTATTGATGGAGGTCCAACAGCTTATTCTAGTAATACAACACATCAGATAGCTAATTACAGATTCATTTTACATAAAAAAAATCTCACAGTTTCTTAAAGAATAGCAGTTACACATAACTACACACAACCTAACAGCCACTTCTTTGACTTCGTTGGATGGCAGGCAGTCACTATAGCCATGAGACGCTTGCATTACCAAAAGTGCCTACTAGTTCTGCAAGTGTTGTTATCGCGCTAGTGGCGCATAGGAAAATGGTTAGCTATCAAATCCATGCTTCTTTTAAATAACCATTAAACGACACTCATCAGCTCTGTCAGGAACACAAGGCACTACAAAGTAAATGGGCTGTGATATTCTATAAGGTCTTGACATTACAGGAAAGACACCATCCCCAATAAAATACGGAGAAATTACCTTGGATAAAAAAACTGTTGTATTGCGTTTAGTGGCACATAAGCCAGCGGCCTACTTTATAGTAAGCGGTAGCCGCAGCTAATGGACGTGCCTAGGAGATCTTGGCATTTCGCAAGCAATGTTAAAAAAACAAATTGTAATTTGCTTTCTTTTTTAAAGGAGATCTCGCGCACTAAGAAAGATTTCTGTATCATATGAGCCTTCATAAACATTCAAAAAACGAACACAAGTAATGCGTCAATAACCATTTATGCACCAAAAATATTTTGTCACGTGTGGGATTAGAACATTCGGCGTAATGCAGTAGCGACTCTACCACTTAAGCTATTCATGCAGTCGAATTTAAAGGAAGGGAAAATACGCACTAAATCAGAGCATGTTTTTTTGCTACTTCTCACAGGAGTAGACCTCCAATAATATATGGACTGCCTAAAAAAGTACCTAAGTACAATATTATTATTGAATATGTACTTAATTTTATAACCATTTAATTTAGTGGTATTCCCGCCAAAATATCAATACGATGTATTCAAAATCAAACGTGTATATTATCTGTGCGTAACTTGAGGCGATGGCACAGGCATTGCACCTACAGCCTAATAGCCGCTTTATATTCCTAAAAGAAAAATAATACAGATTTACATAAGACGCTTTGATTGTCAAACCTGTGCATTTTATATTTACAGCTTATTAGAAAGATGGTGTGATGTTCATGGACCGTAATTTAAATGATAGGTAGGTATATTAGATACAACGGGTGTCTAGGGTACCTATGCAGAATAAGGATAGATATATTTATAACAGTATATGTAGTGAAAAGCATCTCGTTCCCTCACTATTGTTTAAATGCATGTCGTGTTAAAAGTACTAGATTACAGATTACATAATAATATTATTATTATGATTGTTTTAAAGTTTACAAATTGACGATTAAATCTTGAATATTACAGGTTATTATTTTAAAGTGTTTTAAATATAAGGACTAATAATTTAAGAGTGTAAAATTATTGTATTTGATGGTTCTGCGGATAAGATTATGGCCATTTTCGAATTTGTGGCCAGTTATTGCAAAAACGTATGTTTTACATTTCGTTAAATTAATATTCATACGTGATATATTTAATTATGTTATGAAAATAAGTAAACTTGCGATTAAAGAGCATTACCGTAATATAATTTCAAACTTATTAACTTAGTCTCTGGGTTTGAAAGACCGGATAAAATGATATATCTACCGTGTGTGTGAATTAGGTGTTACGAGACAGCAAATGTAAAAATATTATTTATGCCTTACCTAATTGAATCCAGAGTTAACAACTCCCAACCAAAATTATTCACATTTTATCGACGATTACCATCCCATTAATATTTTTAATAACACACCTAATTATGCAAGCCTATCGATAACATATATCCTAAAATAAAACATAAAACAATTCCGTCATGATGAGTTTATGTTACATACATAAAACATTAACATTACACATTGTTACAACACTAAAACGCATCATCTACTGTGCCTCAAAAGCTGTTATAAATATGCATAGAATGATTTTTTAAGCCCTAATAGAGGTGCTCGCCCGTACGTAAATTATTCTCTCCTACCATCGCCATCGCCAATGCTATACATTTAAAACCAATTATGTTTTATTACAGCAAGAAAGGGATAGAATGAACAACATCAAGTGTAAGAAAAGGACGGAGGAACTAAGGCTGTGATTTGGGTTACTACGTGTGAAAATGTATTTATGGTATATAGAGGTTTGGCCGACAGTAGGGATGTCCAAGAGGGTGGCATTTTTAAGTTAATTGACTATTTTGAAATTGGTCGTAATTATGTGATATTTATGTCGTTAAAGGTCAATTTTAAGATATTTTTTTTAGGATGAAAATGTCTTTAATTATCAATAAAAACAAATCGTTTTAATGACACTACGTGTCCTTTTTTTCGCTATTTCCCTTGATGGTGGGCAGTTAGGGTAGTCTAATAGCAAAATACATAATTCCAATTACAAAATTAGTAAAGTATTCACCGTAAAGGCCTCATGAGACTACAAACTTAGTAAATTGAAGAAAGATGATGGGCGTTGAATCGTTTTGATCGTAGATGGTATAAATTGTACGTACCTACAAAATATGTGTTACGGTGACAATGCAACGCAGCAAATTATGATCTGGTTATAATTTTTACTAATATATAAAATTATACATAGTGGAATTAAGTCTGAACTGACGTTTATTAACAGCCAAGTACAAAGAAAATTTCTCAGGAATGCTGATAACATCAACCTTCCTAATCCTAGAACCCAACACGGTATTAAAAATATAATGTATGAGGGAGTCAAACTCTACAACAAATTACCTAAGTCTTTCAAAACGGTAACATCAACAAATATATTTAAAAAAGCACTAAGATCTTATATAATAGAATACACTCTGTTAGATTAATATTAATAAATACATTTGTAATACAAATGAACACCTACAGTTAAAATATATAGTTATAGATATGTTAAATTATAAATATCTAGTAATGCATGCTCATCATCATCATCAGGCTATAATAGTCCACTGCTGGACATAGCCCTCCCCCAAAGAGCGCCATAGCGCCCTGTCTTCAGCTTGCCGCAATGCATGCTCACTACACCTAAATTATATTACACTTTTTAGTTCATAATTTGTCTTATAAAGTGTAATTTGTACAATTTCTTAAGACAATAAAGTACCTCTATACTGATTTCCAAAAAATGTGACTGTGTGATATGCTGATAGGTGCTACAAGATACCATATTTATTATATTATCTTATATCCTGTTATGCTTGCGTAATTCTGGAAATCAACCCCACAGAAACCATGCATTTTCCAGAATATAATGTAGCCTATATCAATCTTTGGCTTCCGACAGTCCTTAACTATTTTTTTTAATATATATATGTAAAAATTACTGAAACCCGTCGCTCCATTGCTGCGTGAAAGAAGGACAAAACAAGAAACATACTTTCGTATTTACAATAAGTATGGATTTGGATTGGATATTGGATTACCATTTTGCGGAAACGTGTACTTATTCAAGCTATATTCATCATATTATGATTGCTTCACCATTCACCTCACAACTTTAAAAAAATTTAAACAACGGACATAAAGAAACTTGGTAACGAAAAACTTCTAGTAATTATTTGTAGTAAGGACCCAAATCCAAAACAACCTCCTTTGGACAACACAAATGCTTTTACCAAGTAGGAATTAGAACCATGACACGTGGCGCGTAAACTGAGGCGGAATGTTCATGGAAACCATAACACCATCCTGGTAATCATAATTACCCGAAACTTTTATTTAAATCTGGAAACACCGGTGGTGACCATAAACGAACTATTTTTAAAGCAGGCACGGGTACGCGTACGTTGTCTTAATGCCTGATCGTGAATGGAGGTTATAATGAACGCTTCAAAAATATAAAATTAAAACGCATATAATGAGTTACATAGGCTATCGGCCGTAAGGGTTCGACGGGGTCTAAAGCCTTTTGTTCCATAAGTCATCGACCCCGTTTGTTTTTAGTAATTAAAACTGCACTTTTCTTTGTTTTTGATTTTTTGAGATGTAGCGTTAATGGGCGAACCGATATTGCTTAGCCACGAGGTATTTTTGAAAATGAGGCTCAATATTTAAAGATGTAGACTGATTATATTAATTATGTAACGGGTTACTTTTAATATATTCATACTGTTACGAAACTATAACAAGGCGGTATTAATTGAGATAATTATATAGATCTGATTGGGATTGACTATTTAACGTAGTCTGAACACATATCAATAGCTTTTTAATTTTTATCTGTCTGCATTACCCACACTACTGAATAGAATTTAGGGTAGTTTTATATAGTTGTAGCTTGGGATTCACTTTAAAATCTCAGCTTAGTTTCATAGTGCTGTGGCATACAATTTACCATCTGTATTTTGGTCAAATCTATTTCCTTTTGTTACCTACTAGGCACAGCTTTATCTATTGAGTAGCAGCGGCACACCGGTATCCAGACAAAATAGGTTTTTGATGATGTCTGGCATTCCAGCTATTGACAGGTTACGATACTATGCTGCTACTAGAAATTATCTAAATGTAATTAAAATCAAATAATACATCTACCTTGCTATTTATTTTACTTTCATTATGACTACAGTATATCAATTACAATAATAGAGTACGTTAATAATAATCAAAGATATCCTAACTACTATTAGAAATGCGAATGTGAGTTTTTTGTAATGTACACACTTACCTAAATTACTGTTTAGTTACCTAAAAACCGCCCTATCTGCAAACGAAATCTATTAATTAATTACAACTGATACTAAGTGATGTTTTAGGGCAATTATTTCGCTAAGTTTATGTGAATTGAATGACTTTTTGATCCCAAAGCGTCTATAAATTGGTGAATACGGAAAATACATACATACTAGTCTTAAAGGACAACAAGCACGAAGTAGAACAATTCGCGATGCGGTTGAACTTTATACATTCGAACATCCGCTTTACTTATGAAATGGAGGTGGATAGATCATTATCCTTTCTCGATATCAAACTAGTCTTAAGCCTATATTTCTGAAGAGGTAGCCAGAAATGAAGAACATCCATATTTCATTACGCCACCTATGCATGAGGTTCGGGTTTGGTTTTCGTGTGTGGCAAAATATTATTTAATTTTTTTGGTTGAATATTTCAGTCGCAGTATGGCAATATGCTTTGTTAACTGCAATAAATTTGTCCTTTATTACATGAGTTTTAAAACATGACTACTGATTATCACTTTTATTTGTGCTTATGGAATAAATTCGTGTGAGTTTACATTAATTTTTGAGATTTTGGCCGCGCCTTTACTTGCGTATATGTAGGCTAGGTTGGGATAGGTTAGTGATAGTACTTTTTTCTGGATGAATGCTAGTCCTTTCTGTTCCCCTGAGAACGTGTATGAGAAATGTTACGATGATCGTTCGGGTAATTAAGGTGTGAAAGCGTAACAAACAAACCAACTCACAGTCCCATTTATATGTATGTAAATTATTTAAACAATATTCGAAAATTTTATAAGAATGCGAAAATTTTTCCTCGTGACTGATGATCGATCGTTTTGACTATTTTATTTTTTAGTCAATGTATCGTGATTTAGGTAGTAAATATTCCGTATTTTTGGAAATTTCATAAAATGTTACTTCGGTATCACAGCGATAGTAAATGCGTAAAAGATTGGTCTGATACCAGCGGCGGGCAAGGTGGCATTGAGATTTTCGGTTAAGACATGCAAGGAGTCTGCAGCTTTGTCTGATAGATGTCAATAGGATAGCCTCAAAACTAAAACTGTAGGCAGTGTCATATGGGTGTTATACACTTTTGGGAAATATTACCTAATGGCTTTTTGTTTGAACGCGCCATAATATCCTGAAAACACGAGACAGATTTGAAACAAAAAGCCTAATTCTGAAGGTAGGTTAAATAACATCACGCTAGGAATCGTAGGAGCGGAACTGTAATTATTAACGTAAGTGAACTTGCGGGGCACAGCTAGTATGATAATGAATCCTGTTTACTCAGATAGGGGATAGCCTTTTAGTATTAGAAGCATTAGATTATAGTTCCTATATTTATATAGAGTAACAGAAATAATCGAGCTAATTATTGTAATTGGTAATAACTTGGAGCTTAAGGCAAAACAATATAGATATGATCAACATAAATAAAATGTAAAAATTTTTTGCTAAAAGAATATAGTTGCATGTGGACATTGCCCTGGACCCCACAGTAGGATTCTCTGGGATCCAAATGTTTATAATTATTATTATAAGACGTATAATAAATAAATATCATATTTGATAATAGATACAGTTTTATAGCATTTAATTTTTAACAAATTCATTTCGTACGTCTGTTGTATCACGTTCCAATAACACACATTTAATATTTAATAAGCAGGCAATTTTCATAATGGCAACACAGAGAAATGACAGCGATAATTAACCTATAATATAGGCTATACTTTTTTCTGTAAGGATACTTTTTAAACAGTATATTTATCTACAAACCTAAATAATTGTTGCTTATTATTTTAACACGTCTATCGTTTGCCTGAAGCTTTCTAAAGGCATAACATTAACAATATGAACGACAAAACAACTTCATTTCATGTTCACAGTAGCTCCACGTTCAATTTACATAAAAATTAAATAAACTGTTTATTTTTTTCATTGACAACACAGAAATGGCAGCCGATAATTATTATAAGATGGCTGGGGGCCTTCATGTAATCAGTTTGCTGCGAGCAATAGAAACAATTTAAATGAAAATAATTATTAGGTTGTTTGAATGTTTGGTGCGAGTTGATACTTATTAAAATAATTGAATTCAACGATGCTTGACTGGTTTTAGAAACACCTCAGTTTATTAAACGCATTATTAACATTGACAATTATAAAGAAATTTTTGCTGCAAGTAATTGAAGCAAAATATTAACCGCGGTACAGGAATTGTTCCATATAATTAACCTTTTGTTACTCCAGTAATTTTTAAAAACAATTGCATATTGGGCGGTTAATTACGTCTTTAGTCGAAATTGAACTACTCTGTACGGATTTCAAATACAGTATTTTTAAATAATTAAGCAATCAAATGAAACAGTTGTCCTCGGCGGCGTTTCGATTGCTTTTCAGGTGGCTCTCCGTGAATATGACTGTATTTAAAAAAATAAACGCTGGTTAAATTCATGAAGTAGTTCAATTTCAATATCATTTGCGTATACGTAATATAATGTTAGTTTTTAGTTAACAGGCAAAATAAATTCTTAGAAACATGTATTCTTACTCTAAAGGAGGTCCTTAAGAGGTATAGCTTTATTACATCCACATTTACTATCTATGGTTTCAAGTTCTATAAAATAGAGGGTCTGTACTGTGGGATTGTGTCCCTATTACTGTATAAACTGTTTTCAGAATCCTGTTGCTACTGAAAAGAAGAATGCCAAGATTTCCTATTAGACTCGGCCAGACCCGACAAAGATGAACTGAATCATCATTTAAAATGAGTTCACGTCGGTGAAGTTCTACAGTTTTCTTTTATATCAATTGTGATAATTGGTATTCGAGAATAATATGATTATTGAATCATATTATTCTCGAATACCAATTAACAATATTGCAGGTAGTATGTCGTAGGCTTTTAAATTCTAGCACATTCTCATTCTCCTTTTTTAACAGAAAATCTCAATAACATTTAAACATGAATACAATCTTATGCCACGGAATCAACGAGGCATTATGTTGCTTGTGTTACGTTAAGCTACCAGCGTATCAGTGTTATACATCTCAGCCCATTCTTCCGACAGGATACATTGCCGCGACCATATTTTTATTACCGAAAATTACTATCAATATTTAGACAAATAGGTCTTAGAAAACCAAAGATCCGGTTAAATAGTGCGCTTTGAGAGATTATAGTCCAGAGAGTATGCGCTTTGAGCTCTCTCAAAGCGCATACTCACATACATTCAGACAATGGCAGAGTCCAGTCCAGAGAATGTCGGTTCAGAAAGTGGACTATAGTAATAATCTATGAGAATTCGACAAATACTTATATTTACCTGTGATTTCTTATGTATATGCTTGAAGCCTAGTTAAGGATAGAGGGAAAATCACGTGAGCACTATCGCGAGTATCACCTAGTGTTATATAAAACGTTCTATACAAACGTAAAAATATCCATATTTATTATTAAATAGAAAGGAACAATGGTATATAGTATGGCGCACAATCGGCTCCGTCCGTCGCTCGTCGGCGCTCTTCGTCAATGCGCGCATTAGCGTACAATGTGCCCTGCGCGTGCGCACCCGCTTTGATCCAGCCGACAGAAAAAAGATGCGCTTTTTTTTCAAGATGATAGTGAGTTTTGTTGTTGAGTATGGTAAAGAGTGTTGGTAATGAATCGTGGCATTTGTGCTTATGTTGGCAGCGATCGTTAGGTTCCTGGTTCGTTACTTGTCGAACAATGTTATTTCCTTTTAAGAATTTCGCTGCATCGGCATGGTGTCTTTAAAGCCGGTCAAAAGTTTAGCACTACGACTACTATGCACTAGGAATAATTTCCGTACCATGAGATATACAAACATTCAAACAACGGACACGAAGAACATTCAAACTCGGTACAACCACTTTACAAGAATCGGACAAGAAGACCATCTACACTCGGCACAAACATTTGTGCTACTACTTTTTATCCCGTATGGGTTTTAAACCCAAAACATTTGACGTAGCGGAAGTGGCGTGACGCCACTACGCAACTTCTACCACTTCGCCAACCTGTACAGTCATGTTATAGTCATGTTATAATCATGTCAGTTAAAGCCTAAGATTTCACTTAAACTATTGCAACTGCACAGAAAGTCAACATTTAACAAATAGCTCATGTGGTGTTTTATCTGTAAGTAATCGTTCTACTCTTTTTTATAAATCTGTATTAAGTTTAAGTAATTGATAGTGAACCAAATCTATTCTAATCTATACTAATATTATAAAGCTGAAGAGTTTGTTTGTTTGGTTGAACGCGCTAATCTCAGGAACTAGAGGTTCGAATTGAAAAAATATTTTAGTGTTGGATAGCCTATTTATCGAGGAAGGCTATAAGCTATATTACATCACGCTATGACCCACGGGGCGGCGCAGTAACGATAAACGTGAGTGAAACCACGGGCACATCTAGTAGGTATTATAAAGCTCAAGAGTTTGTTTGGTTGAACGCGCTAATCTCAGCAATCACTGGTTCGAATGGAAAAATTATTTTAGTGTTGGATAGCGCAATTATCAACGGAGGCTATAGGCTATAACATCGCGCTACCACCAATAAGAGCGGACCATCAATGAAAAATGTTGCAGAAACGGGGCAAATTCTCATAAGTGACGCAGACGAAGTTTCGTGTGTCAGCTAGTAAATAAAATAAAAAAATGTGCATGTTCATCCATAAGATAGGCTTTCCATGTTTGTTCCATGTTTGTCCTTCTTCAAACGAGGTTTAAAGAGAGTTCTTTCACGGTAGGCAGCGTGAAAGAACTCTCTTTAAACCTCGTTTGAAGTTTGCTGAAGTCCATGAGCAGCGGTTACCACTTTCCATCAGGTTCCATCACTTTCCATCACTTGCTCGTCTGCCACCAATGGCAATAAAAAAAAAAAATAGTCGCTGTGCACTCAGAAGAGGATCAGCATGACCTTTGTTCCTTGACAACAGGACAGCACCTGTAGTTCTGAGTGGTCTGCAATTTATCTACCACTATCTTATCAGTTGACGTGCACTTTTAGTGCAGTTCTTTCCTACAGTTTAAGCGAGATGTTAGGCTATTTATTTATTACTAGCTTTTGCCCGCGGTTTCGCTCGCGTAAAAGTAGGCGAGGTTAGGTTAGGTGAGGAACAGTACTTTTTGTTTTAAATAAAATATAGCCTATTATGCTTGGTGATAATATAGCTTTCTAATGGTGTAAGAATTTCGAAAATCAGTTGACCTGTTTTTGAGTTAAATCCTTACAAACAAATAAACAAAGAATTAAATCTTTCAACAGCTGAAATAACAAATATGCATCACCTTGGCCTTGAACACGACAACCAGAACTTGCCACAAACTCATAACATATTTTCAAAATTTTTGGCCTTTTCAAAATTTAAGAATAAAAAACATACCTACTAATATCATATGTGTAAAAGTTTGTGAAGGTGTTTGGATGTGTGATACTCAATCACGCGTAACCTATTGTATGGATTTTGATGATACTTAGTACACAGACAGAACATGTCCTAAATGAGCATATAGTATATGTATTTTTATCCTAATGTGTGTGCCCGTGGGGCACAGGCGGGTGAAGCCGCGGGCGCAACTTACATAGTTATAGGTAATTGTATATTGCAGGAAGCCAGCACATGTATAACTTGAGATGTTTTGCGTGTAAATTTCAAAGAATAATCTATACAAATAAATAAAATTTAGTGTCTATTTGTAATGTCAAAACAACAGCTTTTTATCTAATGCATATGAAAGTACATAAGGTACCTATACGAAAACATCTATTTTTTTAAATTTTGTCTGCCTGTCTGTCTGTTTATTCCGGCTAATCTCCGAAACGGCTGAACCGATATTGACGGAACTTTCGCTGGCAGATAGCTGATGTTATAAGGAGTAACTTAGGCTACAATGATTTTAGAAAAAAAAATAGGGTTCCGCGGAGACAAACACTTTTTAGTTAGAATCTACGCGGACGAAGTCGCAGGTAACAGCTAGTAATAAATAAAAATTATTACTCAGTGTTTATGGTCTCCTAGTAGCAAAGAAAAGAATATGTTACAGCAGACGAAAATAAAAAATTGCACCTCGTATTATTATTATTGTTTTTACTCAACTAAGATGGCAAACAAGCATACGGCCTACCTGATGGTAAGTGGTCACCGTAGCCTATGGATGGCTGCAACACCAGAGGCATCACTTGCGCATTGCCGACCCTTTAGGAAAGAAAGTGGAAAGGAGAAGGCGCGGGATGAGGGAAAGGGGGTGATTGGGCCTCCGGCACTCTCACTCACCGGACGAAACACAACACACACACACACACACAACCAACAACAGTAGGAATACTGCTATTTCACTTCGATATTCTTATTCTGTAAGAGGGTAGTCGCTGATTTCAGCAATAATTTTAGAGTAGTAGAATACTCTAAAATTATTATTAGTATGGTACATTATTCTTAGTGCACAGAGTCTAGAACTGTACCTACCTGCTAGTCGGCAATAGGTCTCTACTACGTGGTACGTAAAAACACAGTTGGCAAATGTGGGTCTAATGCACCCCTGCTTAAATAATGTCATTTTAAGAACTGCATCTATAAAATAAATACGCCACGTGAGCAATTAAAACTAACATCTGCCAATTTATGTCAGAGTTAGCCTTCGGGCTTACGACGAAGTCGACGAAAAGTTCCATGCATTCACTACCTGCGGCAAATGGTCGAGGGGCTACCATTTTAATTACAAAGAAATATAAAAATATTCCATTTTTAAATGAAATAAAGTTATAATCTATGTGTATCTTCTTTAGTTAATAACTTGAATTGAAACTCAACTTATACTTATATAATACTTATGTAGAGCAAGTAATTTGTAATGTGAATAATTTTTTTAAACTTCTAAGCAACATTAGTATATTACAAAATAAAAACAACAAGCTTCCGAGTACAGCACGTAACTTGTTTTATGGTTCTTACTTTGGTGACATTTTGTTGCGTAGTGTCGCTATCGCATACTAGATGTCGCTGCTTATATCATTTGGACGGGTTTTACGTGATTCGTTGTTATTGTCGAATGATGCAGTTTGGTATTCATTTTTTTAATGTAAGATAAATATATTTTATTTAATAGTTTGATGTATATATAATACATTATTACTTGTAAATAAATGCAGTTAATGTAAACTTTGTTTAGTCAAAAAGTATCATTGATAGAAAATAATAGTTTTTATCATTGTAAGTTTGTAAAGCAAGTACTTGGTATGTTTGTTAAATGTTGAAGCGACCAATTGGTTATTAAACAACATCATTAAATATATTAATAATCACCTTAGGTGACGAATAAGTACAAGATATAAATCGTAGTATCCCAATGAGTTTTTTTATGTAGATACTGTTTTATAATATAGGACTCGTAGTTGTTTAACAAGAATGGTTCTACGATTGGAAACTCTGATGCAGTGTATTACTTTCTTAAAGAGTTCCGGGATTCTAATCACCGAAGGAAAACAGCATATTATATTATACCTTATTTGGCACCTATCTAGTTTCTAGCGGCTTGGCTGTGATTTGATGTTACTGTGATGTTAAGAAAACACGGTCATGACCATGAGCGACGGTTACAGCTTACCATCAGGTAGACCGCTGGTTCGTGTGCTAACAGCAGCAATGAAAAAGTTGGTTATTGCAATGTCATTTTCTGTAGGGTGGAAGTAGTTTTCATTCAAGTAACTCCTAGCGTGAGAGAAAATTTTGTACTTACTTCAAAGAATCGATTAAAATAATAATGTTATATAAGTCCTGTTTCTAAACTCAAATTTCTGGAAACGGGCTTCTTCTCAGTATGAAAGAGATTATTAGATTCGGACAGTTTGACGATAAATCAAGAACTTTTACTCTAATTCTAATGTTTGCCTGCTTCATTAGTAAAGTAGCCTATATTCACTCTCATGAGATCACGGCCTAACCCGGGACCGTATCAGGATTGTAAAATTCTAGATCAAGCTGGCAAAAAAGAGTTATTGAGTTTTCTTTAAAAAAATTCTCGGTGTCTGCAGCAGTTAGAAAGTTGGCTGTGTTTTATTCCCGTCCTTCGGTAAACACGTTCCTGCGTGTGATCTCTCAGGTCGTGTCAGGTTGCCTTTCCATCAGATTATTATAGATAGTGTTTGCGCAGACACTTGTAAATACTATCTCCTCTAGTGACTAACAATCACCGTTAAGTTTGGACGCCGGGACAGAAATGAGATCTAGAAGGTTTAGAATTATTAACGATTTATTTATTGATAATTTGATTGCATTCTGATAGGCTTTTATTCGTGGTTGCATAGGAAGTTATGGTCCTTTTATAGCTCTGGATAATTTAGCCTATAAAAGGATCATCATCTCATCCGAAAGATGTCCACTGCTGAATATAGGCCTTCTCCAAGGTTTTCACACACCGGTCTTTGGATCTAGTAAAAAATACTAAACATGAAATACACCCATTAATTAATTTGTTATTTTTAGATAACCAAGATAACAAAAATCTTTGCCCACCTGTAGGTTAGCGGTTATCGTAGCTTAGAAGCATTTGTAACTCCAGAGAGTAAATCGCGAGAATTGACCTACTCACAGCCACCGGTTTTTGTCTCTCTATATTATGTATTTAAAAAGTAGCCAGTGGGCTACTTCTGCTAATTATTTTATTCTTTGTAATGTTTGTTATTGCCCTATAGGTACCACATACGCCCTACCATACAATAAAAAGCCAGAACATTAATTGAATTATTTATTAATCATAAATGTGTAATAAAAATCAGTCACAATAATCCTTCATTTAATTTTGCAATTTTAATTAATTCATATTCTTACAATTTTTTATGTTGACGCATTTTTTTATATTTCACTTCCATCCCTTTGAGTATACATAGACTTACCGTGATAGTATATTATATAGACTTGGCGTATGAAGCAGCATGAATTCTGCTTTCTGGTGCCAAGCGATTTTTGTAATGATTTTAATGGCGCAATGCAAAAGAGTTATTTTGCTATTAATATGTAGATCCCTTGCCATCAATTGGTCCGCTGACATTGTATTGAATATGTGCATAGTCTATTGATGCTAAGCAGAAGGCATAGCGCTTTTTTAAGTTTCGGAATCTGCTCTCTATTTTACAACATTAGATTGTTTTAGTTTCAGTTTGTTGCAGAGTGTAGGCACTGCCCTAGCTGGATTGCAGCATCACTGGACGGGTACGTATATGTTTTGCCATAACTCTCGTAAAACATTATCAGGTTAGTCACTACATTGTTTGAGATTGAAGAATTATTTCGATCACAGCATTCGAAATGTAGAGAAAGAGAAACATGATTATTTGATGGCAATGAGGCATACAACCCGCCTGATGGCTAGAGGTTAGTCTATGGAGGCGTCTAGGGTATATACTCTAATATATATTCTAATACCCGTTACTAACCTTTTATAAAATGGTTCACTTTGTTGCGCAAGGGCAAGTATTAACGCCCTCTCTGCTATAAACAGAGTATTAACACTGTTAACAGTGCAGCGCCTTCGTAAGGTTCTAGGAACCTTCCTCACCACAGGAACATAGAACAAAATTGTTTTATTGCAATTTTCCTTCCACATTGTCCAGTTTGAGCAGCAACCTGTTTTGGCTTAGAATCACGATAAGCCTTACTTAAAATTTGCTCGATGAAACTTCGACACGAAGTATTCACTGATAAAAATTCCAAAAATTAGGATCGCCACGTCCTATCTGGTGTAAGTTTAAGCGAAAATATTAGTTACTAAAGTACTGTCTTTGTATACGGGACCAGCCGCTTCTTAGCGGTTGCTCTAGTTCTGGCATTTAATTCTGCTCTTATCTTTTTATGAGGGGCTTAGTGATGACTATATAGGTATATGGCTGCTGAATATGGGCCTGTTGCACTTAAGTTACTTAACTTAGATATAGTACTTAGGCTAGTGTTACGTTTAAGCATATGCTTAAACTTAACACGTATAGGTATGTAAATAATTTAAACAAATGCATAAAGTCGTATTTGAAATAATCTTTTTAAACTAAGACAAATGGTTCTCATAAATGGCCAAAGAGACAGAGGATAGATAGTCTGTTTGTATGTAATAGGTTATGACAGCATTACAGCTTTATCGGTCAAACCCATAAATGTCAACGTTTGCACAACTGCTCGTGAGGTCTTGAGTTTGATTAGCGGACTAAGTGTCATTCGACTTTTCTACCAGGCAGTGCTTTTTAACAAGACAAAGTCAAATGAGAAAATACAAAACAGGTTAAAACTAAAGAGAGGCAAATCACAGTGGTATCTTTGCTTTATTCTTAGATGTCACTCAAATTGGAAAAGCTCGATACGGAAAGTACCTACTCTATAGAATATCGTAGTCAAACAAACACGGAGTAGCATTGTAAATTATAAAATAAGTAAAAGACTATCCTACATGACCTGCAACCTCGACACACAGTGTATTCGTTTGGTCAACTAAACTATTCATGGGTCTACGTAATCCAGGTACATCCTACGATTGAAGATTCATCCTATTTCTTCCCAATTCGGAAATGATTTGCTACGCGGATGACACTGTTATACTCTTTAGGGGTTCAAACTGAGAAGAAACATTTGACAGGGCAGAAAGTGGCATGGCTACAATATTGTAGCCATGCCACTTTCTGCCCTGTCAAGTGTCCAACTGGCTTAATATTGTTATTGACTATATATATTGTTATTACAACCTTCTGACGCTTAATTTAACAAAACCAAATTTATGTGCTTCCATAAAACTGCCGCTTCTCCTCCACTTACTTCATAAAAACTGAAGCTACACATATGTCACAATCCATCCTCCACTACATGCACTTGTAGCAATATCGATAGAACTACTGAAACCAAATACCTTGGTGTCATGAAAGATCAAAAACTTAATTTCCAAATCCACATTACTCCCTTTCGAACAAAGTAAGGAAAACAGTAAATATAATGAGACAACTAAGATATGCCGCCTTTCCAGAAACACTAAATGCTACATATATACTATGCACTGTGTCAATCACTGCTCATCTACTGCATCCCCTGCTGGGGCGGAGCAGCTATGATTCAACTAGAGATAAATCCTTAATAATGCGTATTTGGTTGACTTCGGCTACATAGATGATGTTAAAATTTTTGGCAACAATAAAATAAATAACTGTGTAGGATGGTTTGGATGTCCCTCGTAGTATTTCGAGGTAGCCCCATTCTAATTTGGTGGTGTTCTGATAAAGATCTACGATTTTATTCAACGTAATTCTTTAATAAATGACAGCAAATGTGCCGTGATTGCTACAATCACATGTATCACATGTATACATAATTATGTAATGTTTACACAATTCCAAATTTGTTTTCGATAGCATTTAATAGTATAGGGTTATATGCAACTGTAAAACTCAACTAGGTATACACAAAAAAGCTAATAACAAATTGTTTCTATATTTAGACAAATAAAATCAGTAAACGAACTTCAGATTCTCTAAAAACCGAGAAATAAACAAAAATTTTAACAAATAAGAAAACCTCCTTCAAAAATAATATTCTAAAACAAAAATGCACTAAAAAGTTAAAAAATTATTGCGTATTCTTGTGAATAATTAAATTATTGTTATTTTTGGAGTCGGTGTCAGCCGCCCGCGCCGCGTGCTGCGTCTATGTGTGTAATTGTGCATACCAATGTTATGTTATGATTATCGTAAGACATCTCATGTTTAAGTAGTTACAAACCTACCTTGGCTGACACCGACTCCATTAATAACAATAATTTAATTATTCACAAGAATACGCGATTATTTTTTAACTTTTTAATGCATTTTTTGTTTTAGAATATTCTATATTGAAGTCAGTTTCCTTTTT
The DNA here is from genome assembly GCA_963564715.1 of Catocala sponsa. Lineage (NCBI taxonomy): Eukaryota > Metazoa > Arthropoda > Insecta > Lepidoptera > Erebidae > Catocala > Catocala sponsa. The sequence continues at coordinate 7,104,345 of OY751345.1, read as the reverse complement.
TGTTAAAATTTTTGTTTTAAGCAATATAATACTTTTATTTTGTTAAATTGTCTTGTTGTCTTACTTTATATACATAGTTATAAACATTGTTTTATTTGTTTCTATTATAATTATGTCATTACAATTTATTGTGAAGTGCAGGAGCTCTAAACTATTGTAAGTACACTAGGCAAGCCTGTGTCGTGGGGTCACACCCACGACACAGGCTTGCCTAGTGTGGGGACCACGTTAAATATTTACCTGATAAGATCTGCTACACTAATTTTATGTTTTGTTAAGCACTTTTATAACTTTATTGCGTTTTCAAGAAGAAACCGTATAATCCCTGCCAAACACAAAATCACAATTGGCTGGTTTCATAGCTGTCATGTGCTGGAGATATGTACCTTACCAGTAAGGTAATACCTCTTCTTGAAATAAGAGGCACCATTGATATCTGACACAGTTCTAACTACACCTTCTTCCTACATATACGCAACAGTAATGGCTTGGCTGAAACTATTTTTACGAGGCTGTAAAACTAACTGGTGTTACATAAAACGCAACTGTTTGACGCCGACACCTGTTCTGCGAGTAAAAATACTTTGTTCCTTGTACCCTGAGGGGTAAACATTGACTTTCGACGAATCGATGGTAAAAACAACTACCTACCTATGACTAGTGGCTACTGGATGTCGTTTGTGCTATAAAGTAGCTCTCTGATATTTTATTAGCTAGGTTACGCCTGCGGCTTCATCCATATAAGCTTTGGAATGGAAGTACCTTATGTGCTGCCTATAATCGAATGGAACACCTGTTTAATAAATATGTTTGCACGTGGCTTCAGGTTGCTTGATAAGTAGAACCGTAATGCATTTACTTTTTATTACAAAATTTAGACCTATAGACAAGGATATTTTTACGGATTCCCCTATACAGATATTTTCTTTATATTTTTATTTATGTATTATAGAGAGTATTTTAGGAAGTTTTGGCTTATTACGAACATTCTACATTTTCTCCCTTTTTAAAAATGCCTAATATAATTCATAGGAGACGCGTTTCGAAAAACTCCTACCTAGGACTAACTATACTCATACCTTAAATAAGGATCCTGTGTGCAAAATGTTAATTTTCTAGACCCTGTGTTTTGAACTGTACATTGCCACTACAAACTCTTCTTAGAAGTGTATCCAAGTTATGCATTAGTTGTCACCTGTGACTTGATACATGTACATATTTGATTAAAAATCCGATGTCTTCAAAAGTATACAAGATAATTTAATGTTTGATTGAATATTTTGGTTTAAGTACCATTTAAATTGGTTTTTGAAATAATCCTAATCCTAACTAATATTATAAATGCGAAAATGAGTTTGTTTGTTTGTTACGCTTTCACGCCTTAACTACTCATCCGATCAACATGAAATTTTGCATACACGTTGTTGTACAGAGTAGGACATAGGGTACCTTTCATCCAGAAAAAATAACTGTTTCAAACCTAAAGGTTTTTTCTTTTTTTACGTTTGTAAATGCGCTTAATGCATACCCTCTCGCCACAAGGGGAGGTGAGAGGATTATGTCCGGCTCTCCCGTATTTCGGGCCTACGGACCAAAACCCCACGGTGTGCACGCTCGCTGCCTTGTGTAGTGGATGGGCCGCTGGCAAAAGTTACTACCTCAGCGACCCACCCAGCAGTCTACAACTCCTCGGTGACGCCTCGGCATTTCAAACCTAACCTAACCAAACCTAACCTACATTTACGCGAGCGAAAACGCGGGTGAAAACTAGTAACAATATAAGTTAAGCTACTCATACATAAAAATTTACTGAGTTAATGTGGTTCAACTCTACCGACCGTCAACGTCATGTTTCTACAAGATTTTCTCAGATCTGATCTGAGAAAATGTACGTAGAGATTGTGTGTCTACCGCAACTGACGATGATGATTAACGCAACATAACATAAACACTAGGCGACATACTTCGACCCGATGTCAAGTAAATACGATTTCAGGCCGAGTTCTAATACATTTACCATAGGCATAGGGCTGAGGTGACTATGCTCGCATGACGGCATACGGCAATAGTAAGATTAGTAGTTTGTAGTATTAGTATCGATCATTTATTCAGATCACATTGATTTCGGAGACGCGCAACGGTTCGTTAACAGTGGTGGTAGACAACTGCACTAACTTTTCATTTATCATATTAACTAAGATTAGTCTAGCCCATACTTATGCAGCCGTAAGGCTTAAAAAACGGCAAGCTACTATGTTTTAGGCAGTAAATGAAAATTATGAAAGCTGTCTTGTTGTCTCAATTGCACTCGTACAGTAGTTCAGTATCTACAAATACCTACTGGATTTCAGATATATATTGCCGTATTTTACAAAGAAAACTTCTGCTTTTGCGATTTTCGTGTTGCGAAGGGTTTTACAAAAACAAAATTGACGAGCACAAAGAACATCCCCACATTGAAATTGAGAACTATTATTGTTTGTGGATTGTTGCGTGTGGGATTCAAACCTACACTTCTACCATGGTGACAGCATCAAGGCTACCACTTGCCTGCTACGCCATCCGTGCATTTGTAAGGAGTTTACGATATATTTCAATCTCTTATAAAAAAACAGATAAATTGATTTACTAGCGATCACTCTTAGTGCGATCATTAGCAAATCAAGCACGGACATACACAAGCTTGGTTGCAACCAACCATTTAACAACCAGGTTGGTTACGCTGTCTATATAGGTATCTTACAAATCAAACCACCTATTAGAATAGGCGTCCAACAATTATTCAAAACGAATACTTCAACCTCGCCCACATCGCACTCGTAAGTATGAATAATTAATTGAATTTTAAGTACAGAGGCTATGTTACCCGACTGCGCAGGTGAGCGGTAATGTGTTCCTGATGGCGATTCCACGTGATTTAGTCAAATATAAATGGACCATGGAATAACGAAGATGAAGGATGTGGTATTATGTAAAGTACCATAATTTTGGTCAAATGATTATGAATTGACGTAATCGGATGCAAATAAACTATTTACAGCGTTAAAAGTCCCGTGTAAAAAGGTGTGGAGGATCCTGAGATCCTGGGTTGTATTTTCGGATTGGACAATTGGTATTTTCTGTTAGAACATTCTCATGGAATATTAAACAGTTACCGGTGGACGACACGGTTCACCTCATATCGCGTAAGACATAGGTGAATTGGATTATGGGTGTAATGCATCACTGCCAAGCATCTAAGTTGAACAGATATGATTATTTAAATATGGTACATGTGATGAACTAAATACAGTACAAATTTGTATGCATACAAAACAAGGATATGGAAAATGGAATTCAATAATATATTTCTTGATTAAAATGCTATAATTTTATTTTATTTGCGCGTTGTCAAACCTTCTAAAGAGGACACTGTACTATTAGTCTAAGCGGTAAACATAATACTGACCCTATTACAGCATAGCATCTCATCAAGGACCCTGGAAACCTCACTTACCACAGAAACACAACACAAGATATTTGGATGTGATCTTATGTAGAGCGGAGCTTTCCTAGTTCGAACGATATTTCAATGCTTATGTGATACATACGTCTTAAAAATTATATTCACACATCACGGCCATTTTTAAATAACTGTCAAAAGTGACATTTCTTTTTTAAACGTCGAAACCAACGAACTTTTGCCAGTCTAACCTAAAAATTAAACCTAACAACCCTTCCTATACTCGTGGGGTTCAACCCACACAATATACATAGGTACTAAGTACATAACATTAATACACAGAAGGAATCCGCACACTAGGAGCGTTCAGAAACTAAAGTTAAATTTGCAAGTGATAGATATGCCAGGCGCTCTCGGAATGTAATTTTCACACGCTCAAGCGACGTCACTGCAACCCCCCGCCCCTTGATGCCACCCCCGAGCGAAGAACACCCCCATTATAGTCTTGGAGGTGGCGGCTCTTTTAGCTGTCTTCATTAAAATATACCCTAACTATTGATAATCTTTATGTTGCGATGTATTTTAGAAATACACCGCAACGTAAAGCTTATATTATATTCAAATAATGGACACAAAATACATTTACACTCGGGACAACTATTTGTGGATCACAGAAAAGTTGTCTTTGTTTGGGGATCAAACCTACGTACTAGTACCTAGTAACACATAGGCAACCACAAATACTCCTGTGCTATCCAAGTTATTTTTTTTTTATATTTTATTTAATAAGGAAAGTAGTGTCAAAGCGTAAGGACTGCAAAGTATCGAGTGTAATGTAAATCTGATAGTTTCAATTCATTTTTTCATTTATTCATATGCGAATATGGGTATACATTTGCAGATGTTATGGCTAGTACATTTACAGGTTCTCCACATTCCACCATTAGACATGCAAGTTCGAGTACTTATTAGTTGAAGTTCACGTGAAACATAATCAAAAACAATCCAAATATTAATTAATTAAATGTTATCCATGTCAAATTAAATGTCATCCATGTCATTGTTTTTATTATACAGGTCAATTTAAATAATATCATATAAGTCAAGTGAATTTAGTTACGAGTCATTAAAAGCTAATTATATTATTGGATGTCATATTTGTCTTCGAGATATTCTTTCAGTGTGTAGTATGCCTTATTAACAAGAAATTGCTTCAATAGCATTTTAAACTTATCTGTGTTGGAGCATTTCAATATGTATAATGGTAAATGGTTATAAATTCGAGTTTTGTTATAATAATAACGACTATGTTAAATGCCGCTATAATATCTAAACTAGTATCGTTTACTTCGTAATATCTAAATATAGATTTACTGTAAAGTTAAGTAAATACAATTTTATAGAACTAAGTATCTGTAATTGAGGTAGAGTTTACGTTATATTAATTTATTAAGATAGATACTGCCTTTACCTAAACCTAAAGTTATTTATCGCATTGTTTTAATATTGGTTAAGGTTTGTTGTAAATACAAGGCAAAGTAGTGTAAATATCTATATAATTAATAAACTGTCGTGTCACGGTGTTTGTGGTAGCATTCCTTCGAAATATAATGGCTGTAACACCTTGTTAATCTGAGTTGTAAAATACTGAAATTATATTTAATTGGCGATTTAAAAGGGTGGCCGTGAGTTTCTTGCAGATTTCTTCTCATAGGCCCAACCCTTTGCCTGAACCTAGCAACTAAATGTAGCTTCAGTAACTTAGTAAACTCACTAACCTATATACTTTGACGTTCATAAGTGTTACTTTGTGACCTAAATGAATAAATGATTTTTGACTTTGACTTTGACTTTGAAACGGCTCGAACGATTTTTATGATTTTTTTTTGTATATGTGGTAGGTATGAGAATAGGTCGTAAAGTTTGTTTCATACTGTTAAGAAATAATTTATATGAACAGCGTTTGTCGAGTCAGTTAGTAGTTTTATAGGTGTTTGTTTTTATTTCTAATATTTTTATGATTATAAATAGGTATCACTAACACATTTAGTTAGCTATCTGTATTATGAAATCAAAAGGCATAATTATTTCATTAATTTAGAGCTTTAATTTTAAAATAATGTCAAACGAAACTATATTGTTGCAAAAAGTTCCAGACAAATACTGCGCCGTTGATACCGGGGCATATGTTTGCGTTTATTGCAGCTTGTGAGGTTTTGGTGTATTGGTGCTCATGTATTTGGGGTATTAAGTGGTGACCATGAAATCAGACACAGATTTACGAAATATATACTGCGGTATTTATTGCGATACATACAATGGTGTTGTCTATGCTACAACGAAACCCCGTCTGCGGCGACGCCGCGCGCTTACCCATACATTTTACAATCTGCTGACAATTACAATATTGCGTCGCCACAAGGTCATGGTCAGATTTTTGTGCCGGCTCGGGTGAAGTTCTATTAAGTTTCAGTAAGAATACTGTCTGTAAATAGATGGTAGATGCAAGGTAGAGCAATAGGATCAGGTTTCATTAAGTATCTAAAACATAACCGGTATAAACTAAGTATATGTCTTTGAAAATATTATATTGACTCACGCCACTGATGATATGATGATACCGCAACAGATTTAGTGTGCAGCTCTCCGCCTATCGCCCCCGCGGCCTCTCACGACGGATGCCCCGGAAAATTGCTACAATGATTGTGAGAGAGAATTCCGAAATGAAGGAAACGTACTTAAGCTCGACGCGCGACTCTCCTCGCACCGAACGCAGTCACTACTTACTCATCATTCCGGTATACCTACTGCCAGACTCTTAAGAGAAGACACAGCTAAATCACTTCTAAAATCTCGAGCAACCTGATTATGGGGACCACACCACAGAAGATAACTAAAGCCATACTACAAAAGATAGTAGGCCATCCTAATATTAGAAATGTGAGTTTGTTTGTTACGCATTCATGCCTTAACTACTCGACCAATCATGAAATTTCGCATACACGTTGTCAGGGGAACAGATAGGGGAACACATAGGGTACCTTTCTTCCAGAAAAATAAGCTATTAGTACCCTAACTTAGCCAACATTTACGCGAGCGAAGCCGTGGTAAAATCTAGTCTATACTAGTATTATAAAGAGGAAAGATTTTTTATTTGTTTGTATGTAAGGATTTAACCCAAAAACTACTTAATCGATTTTGAAAATTCTTTCACCGCTGGAAAGCTATTATCACTGAGTAACATAGGCAATATTTTATTAAAAAGTAAGTTCTGTTACTAACATAACCTAACCTACTTTTATATGAGCAAAGCCGTGGGAATAATCTAGTCCTAACTAATATTATAAAAGCGAAAATGAGTTTGTTTGTTTGTTACCTTTTCACGCCTTAACCACTGAACCGATCATCCTGAAATTACCTTACAATACCTTTCATCCCGAAAAAAATTACTGGTCCCGAGGAAAACAACAATAACGTTTTTATGATAATAGATGGCGCCACGTGTCTTTCGAATCATGATTGAATTACATTATTACAAGCAGAATACGAATTGTTTGTCAAATTCTAAATTAACGCGATCGATGCCGCGGGCAAAAGCTAGTATAATATATTTTAAAAATAAAGGTAATTAATGGTCATAGTCGTCCACATGTGATTTATACCAACCAACGATTGATCAATCTAGGACGTTTCACGTCACGAGTTTTCCATTTATAGATTTTAAAAGACAAGAAACCTTGTTGCCTGTCCGAATAAATCTATACTAATATGATAAAGCTGAAGAGATTGTGTGTTTGTATGTTTAAACACTATTTGATTTACATTCGGATGCGAATACAACTGTCGAATCATTGTCAGCCACGCGTGTAAAATTTAGAGAACCGATTTCCGAATTAAAATCTGTTCAGAATTTAGTTCCGATGTTTATAACACTGTCGCTCCGTGTCATAAATATTAGAAATGGTATTCACTTGAATTAAAATAAAATAAATAGATACCTAAATAAATTCTGAACATAAATTGCATTTAAGTACAAATTCGTAGTCTCTGCCTACCCCTCTGGGAAACATGCGTGAATCTATGTATGTATGTACGTTAAGTTCAAATTTGACGTTTATTAGGCTACATTGGAATTCTATTTTGAACAGATTTTTATTACGAGTATTGGCTCTCAAATACAACAAAGTAAATAAATACTTGTAATTTTCATGGCAAACAAAAATATCAGAATACATTTTGATTGCATGCATATTATAATGATAATGGGTTAAGAGATCATCTTGACGCGCTTAGTGTAGCAGGTTCGATCGGCATAAACATTTGTGTTTGTGTGTATAACAACACGGGAATTACGTCTATACAGTAGTGTTGACACATTTTAATCTATACTAATATTATTAAGCTAAAGACTTTGTTTGTTTGGTTGAACGCACTAATCTCAGGAACTACTGGTTCGAATTGAAAAATGCTTTTAGTGTTGGATAGCCCATTTATCGAGGAAGGCTATAGGCTACATAACATCACGTTACGACCAATTTCAAAACTAGGTATATCTAAACCAATATATGTGTATATTTTTTTTTATATAAACTTTATATAAAAAATATGTATATGTTAGTTTAGTATAGTAATATAAGTACATATGTTACGGAAACTGTATACAAAATAGAGATAGTGATATATATGATTTATAGTACCGTACCTACATTAGACAAAAAAGGCTTTATGCGCATAAAATTGCTAGTTTATATGCGTGTACGCATTGATAACAGTGCGTATACGCCATGGAGTGAATCTAAGAAAAACATAAGTATGTAGCGAAACTACTGACGCATTAGTTTGTGTGATATACTTAGAGACATGTATGCGATAGCGTCCCTCGTCTGTCGTTTCCCACTAATCTTACATATTGTTCAAACTTTTTATATGTATTTACGAGTACGTGTAAAATATCAGTACCAGTCAATATAATTCTAACTAATATTATAAAAGCGAAAATGAGTTTGTTGGTTTGTTTGTTACCTTTTCACGCCTAAACCAATGAACAGATCATCCCGAAATTTTGCATATACGTTGACAGGTGTACAGAAACGGACATAGGCTACCTTTCATCCCGAAAAAATTACTGTTGCCGAAGAAAACAATAATAACGTTAGTATGATAATAGATGGCGTCACGTGTCTTTCGAATCATGATTGAATTATATTATTACAAGCACAGTACAACTCTAATTGATTATCAAATTCTAAATTAACGTGAGCAAAGCCGCGGGCAAAAGCTAGTATATTCATATTTATCAAGAAATTTTTTCATTTGACTATTCATAAGAACACATTTGCAACTTTATTATTAAGGTACCTAACCGATGTAATTACTGCGTATTCTCTGCATATAATTGACACTATTCAATCAAATATCATATATCGGTGGCCTCGATGGCGTAGTGGTTAGTGTAACCGACTGCCACGTCTGAGCTCGCGGGTTCGATTCCCGCACAAGCTAAACATTTGTGTGCATGAACATGGGTGTTTGTCTTGGTCTGGGTGTTTCTATGTATAATATGTATGTATTTACAAAAAAAAAGTATATATTATGTATGTTTTATCCATTGTCTAGTATCCATAGCACAAGCTTTGCTTAGTTTGGGATAGGTGGTGTTGTGTGTATGTGATAGAATATTATATTATTATATATTAATTTTAGCGATAAAGAATATTTTATGTCCGTTACTGACCTAGGCTCGGATCCTATAGCAAGAAAGGCATTGTTTTATTTACGGGTAGTTAGAGCAGCGATAGCTCAGTGGGGAGATCAACAGACTGCAATGCAAAGGGCCTCGGGTTCAAACCCACGTCGCGCATCTCTGATTTTCGGAAGTTATATCACTTTTCGAAATTATGTGCGTATTGATTGACAATTATCGCCTGCTCCGTGCCTCGGAAAGCACGTTAAGCCGTTGGTCCTGGCTGCCATGAACAACCATGGCAGTCGTTATTGGGAGAATGTCGACACAAAAGATCCCACTGGGTCGAAGTGTCGCCGGTCTGCACTGACTGGCCCCCACATAAGATAAGATACGGGTAGTTAATTTTTCACATATTCTACGAACGTAAATATGTCCCAATTTAATTATCCGTAGTTAAGGCGATTGACTGCGATCTGCTGTATGATAGGTCTCTCCCAATTGGGCTACTCATTCAGTGCCCCGAAGCAAATTATGGCGCCAACAGATTCACGAAATATCCTATAGATATCCCGTAGTTCCTCGGTGATGTAGCAGTAGCGGTAATGAATGCGACTGCTGTGCATGAGATCCTAGTCTCGATGACGGAGTCAAGCCAACAGAAAGAGGTATTCCCGTCAAAAATGCATAATAACTCAGCCCGGAGTGTTGAAGTTTGTGGTGTTACAAACATACTCCCGTGCTTTGGAAACACGCATGCGAAGCCGCTGGCGCTGCTCCTGATCTCGTCGGATTGTCGTCCCTTAGGGCTTTGACAGTGAGGGAATAAAGAGTGCACTTTTATCTATGCACACAGTTGTACTGCGTGATGGTTAGTTTCTGTTAGATTGGCTGCTGTGATCAAATTAATTTAGTTTATTTATTATCAAGTATAATAAAATAATAAAAATACCCCACTTTTAAAATAATTTGTGAAAGAGCACCTTAGGCCGTCAAGGTAGGGACGTCAACATCGCCTCAGCTTCTATGAGAATGATGTGGCAGCTACTGCTCTTAGACCACATGATCGCTTACCATCAGGCGGAATGTGGTCATTTTGACGAGCAAATAAAAAAAAACAGGTATATACTTAATATGATACACATACATATTATAACGTAATATTATAATTATAAAACATCTCGATCAAAGATCAAAGATCTCGATTCAGGGATATCAGTATATGACTGGATTGGAAATTTCTTTTGTTACATCTTTGTTCCGTTCTAGCAAATAAATAAATTTAAACAAAAATTATTCTTTGTTTTTCGGAGGCGAACATTTTGGTATGCTAGTGTGTTCTTATTCGATCTGACTTTGCCACTATTCTTTTATAGTTATTATGCCCACTTTACAAACTGTTGTTTGTCCGATCTTATATATCTGTTATATGTATGATTGAAAGTCTCTCGGCTGTTGTATTTCTTGACGTAGTATTTCTATAAAATGCGATCGTTATCCATTGTTATCTTGAGTTGTGTATTGCTTGTTAGTTATTTTTAACAATGCTGTGTTGACGCAGTTTTATTAAACCTATGTCATAGATATCATTGGAGTGTAATCGATGCACTGCTTGGTAATTGCGTGGGATACTTTTGTTACTAAGTTGAGTCGATCGTAAGGTCCTCGATTTAGTTATCGATTCGGACGGAGTATCGGAGTGTGTGAGTAGAATCTAAAGCAAAAATATTCTAAGTATATGCCTAAAATAATGTCACATTGCTTGTTAGGGTTCCGTACCTAAATAGTAAATAGAATTACTCATTGCGCGTTTTGTTAATCCCTCGGCCCGTTGATTGTCTGTCACATCTGCTTATTTTAGCATCTATTAATTTAAAGACTAGCAGTATCGCTTTTACTTTACAAATATTTAATCTCCACATAAATAACACACAGATTTAACCTATTGAATCGCAGCGGCACACCCGTGGCCAGACAAGAGATTTTGTATTATGGCTGGTACTTATTCTACGGCTTGGCAGAATGCAGAAAAATATTAATATTTTACATATCTGTCAAGTCTGTCAAGACACGTTTTGTTTACTTATGTAGCACATCAATATCGAACCCACACTACGCGATGGACTGATGCTCTATTGTGTTGTTGTTGTTATTCAATCACTACTTAAATCGCTGCGCTATCCGAGCAGCCAAATATATGAAAATATGGATGTCCAGCTTGCACATAAAATAATAAATAATATTATGATTTTATTGCTCATAAAATTACATACATATATCACATATACTTAACAAAAGCCCATACGTCTGATGTACCAGGGGATCATAAATCACTAGAATGTCGATATCTTTCAATAATCCAATCAAAGCGGCTCGTATCCGAACTAATGTTATTGTCAAACCTACCAGCCATTATCTGGGCGCAAGCGAACATCTGAATGTCCGGTCACGTATCCGAACAAACGAGACAACGTATACGATTAACTGTAAGTGCGAGGAAGACAGATGATCGATGTAAACAATGGAATACTGGCCGGATTAAAAACATTACAACTCAAATCAGAGTGCAAAGAATTTTAAATCTTATTGTAGACATAATAAGCTACAAATTCTTTTAAGCTGTCTAATTTTTAAATTTCCACTAAGCTGCTTATATTTTTTGCTAACTATTATATTTGATTTTGAATCTTTACTAGCCGTTCTTAAAGCTGAAATTTGAGATGCTACTTGGACAGTAGTTACGCTGAAGTGTTGAATTCGTTAGGGATCGTCGCGAAGTGGCATATATCTTGTGTTTCTTATTATTGACAATGCCGTCACCAGAATCGGAATGGGGTAATAAAGAAATTGCAATCCTTTTATGTACCTTTTTAACATTGCTGATGTGCTGTGTAATGAATGCTACTTAATTGAATAATCCTTGTGAAAGAGTACCGCGCTGTTTGTGAATCCCGTCGGGAATGAAGAAATACAGACCGATGTAATGCGCCATTTTGAATTTTTGTTTTTCTTACGGCTGTTGTTTGGCTAGTTGTTGTTGAAAGATTTGTTATGACAGCTAGGATACTAATAAACGATGTGACGTGGTGTTGTAACATATTTTAAATTTAGTTGTTATTGTGATTGTTGTTTCCGTAGTTGTTTTTGAAAGAGTTGTTATATTAGCCAGACTATGTTAGTATTTATATATAATGTAGTCTAGTCTTCCACATTATAATGAGGTGTTTTAGAATTTGTTGTTTTGTTAATTGTTGTTTGGTTGGTTGTTATATTCGGTTGTCAAACAAACAAAATATTTGTTTATTATCATCAAAGTAAAAATAAATAATTAATACGGTTGTTTTATTTATTTGTATTGTATATAATAATAATTGTACATATACATGTGTGTGTACCCGCAGTAAAGGTGTAAAACTTGCGCCTTGACAGCTATGTTTTTAAGTATCCATTCAGGCATCCATTACTTCCAATTCTATCTTGCTATGGAGAAAATTCTAGCAGGAAAACTTGATAACAATTTGCATGACCCCGTCATCGAATCTCGGAAGGATTCAGGAACTTGTAAACCCGCCGTGGTCGTGCGTCTAGCCTATAAGAGTAAATGCACGGCACAAACCAATGATGCGATTTAAAAATCGTTAAAATAATGGTTAGTTAATAGGGTAGGTCAGCATTTAGTCCAAATTAAGTTTTTGCGGTCAAATATTGTCAGAGGCCCTTCAGACCTAATTTCAGTCACGCCAGATAATCTTAAAGAAGACTGGCCTCCAGCACTAAAAACATATAAAGGCGGCTGTACACATTGGGCCACTACCTTGGCCCAATGTGTACAGCCGCCTTTATATTAGAGCACTAATGTGTCGGAATATACACGTATTATTCTGCACTCTTTATTCTCTAACTCTCGTAGTTTGGTTGGACTCTTTTTTATACAACTTTATTGGCAAACAGGCATAAGGCCCACCTGCTGGTAAGTGGTCACCGTAGCCTATGGACACCAGCAAACACAAGAGGCATTACTTGCGCTTTGCTGACCATGTAAAAACTTTTTAACACCCTTTTTGAAGAACCCCATACTGTACCTAGTCTTGGGGAAAAACCTCGGCAGGTAGTTCATTCCACAACCTGAGCGTTCGCGGGAGAAAATTCCTTTGGAACCGCTTGGTGCGGCACCAATTAGGTTGTAAGGTGTGAGGATGGCGAGCGGTGCGATGATAAAAAGAAGCTGCGGGCATCATCTCAAACAACGCAACTTAGACTGCAATCCGACACAACCGGAGGGAGATCAGGCGCAGGACCTAATGGTCTAAAGCACGTAACGTGCACGCTAGCACACTTTGCGTGCTTTCTGAGACACGAGGGTGTGAAACACCGCTAACTACAACAACGCAAACAGTTGGCAGTGACAGCTAGGGTTGCCAACATATTTTCGAAGAAATATAGTATTTTTTAAATAAGCTATAACAAAATATAGTACATTTATAAAAATATAGTATTATATACAACATTTATTTGTTATCTACTGTTTTTTAATATTTTTATTACCTACTGTTTTTTATTGCTTTCGCATCAGAAGTAAAGGAGCATCGATAGTTTTTTTGAATAAAGGTTTTGGTTTGTTGTTTTTCGTTGTTGAAATATAGTATTTTAGCATACTATATATTTGGGCTGGCCATATCGCGCGAAGAACAGACAACCGCTGGGGTAAGCGTGTTCTTGAGTGGAGACCGCGACTCGGCAAACGTAGTGTAGGACGCCCTCCGACCAGGTGGGATGACGATTTGCGAAAGACTGCAGGCAGATGCTGGATGCGGCAAGCTGAAGACAGGGCGCTATGGCGCTCTTTGGGGGAGGGCTATGTCCAGCAGTGGACTATCATAGCCTGATGATGATGATGATGATGATATATTTCTTCAACAGTATATAGTACGCAGACTCGAAATATAGTAAAATACTATATATTATAGTACGGTTGGCCACCCTATATACAGCTGTGTTTCGAAAAACACATAAAGCATGCAAGGGGTTGTGTTTTCGGTGGTGTCGGATTATCCTCCCATCGGACTATGAGAGGTAAGAAATAGAGAGTACTTATGTTTGCGCCTGTCTCCGATATGACTGGCGACGATGATTGAAATTCGGTCTGGCGGACCATATACGATCTAATTCATAGTATTTTATTCCTGTTCTCGAAATTTTATTTTGAAATTTACTTTGTTGTGACGAGAGTAATGATGACATATTATTATAATGTATGTTGTTGTCCTATTATCAGGTATGGGCCTCATAGTTAGACAGATAACCAGCGGGAGCTCAATGGATAAGACATTGGATTTGCGATCGAGAGGTCTTGGATTCGAATCTTACCCATTGGGCTAACGTCATGAACCATTGGTTTCTCTAACATAAGCACATTGCCTTAGCTGGAGGAGTTAATATGAATACTAAGAGCAGCGATAGCTCAGTGGGAAGACCAACAGACTGCAATGCAGAGGGTCTCGGGTTCGAACCCACGTCGCGCACCTCTGACTTTCGGAAGTTATATGGCTTTTCGAAATTATGTGCGTATTGATTGACAATTATCGACTGCTCCGTGCCTCGGAGAGCACGTTAAGCCGTCGGTCCCGACTGCCATGAACGTCTATGACAGTCGTTATTGGGAGAGTGTCGACACAAAAGATCCCACTGGGTCGAAGTGTCGCCGGTCTGCACAGACTGGCCCCCACATAAGATAAGATAAGATAATAAGAACACTAGTTATTAGTAATGCAAATTCTATAGAAATAGCGACAAAAACAGCTCTTCAAAAAAAATTCGCGAGACAAGTGCGAGTTAGCGTACAGGAGTCTTCTCTTTGTTAAAGTTTTGTAATTACATAGGCGAGCTACATGACCAAGCAACAGGTACATGTTGCAACATGCTTTCTCATTCTAGCGCATGCAATGTCTTTGCTTTGAGAAATTGTAAAGGCCGTGTCCACGATGCACATAGTCATAGTATTCCAACAATTTTTGTACTCGGCATTATTCTTTTGTTTTAGAATGACACCTCCTTCTAGGAATAATTCCAGTATCGCAAAGGACTTTACAATCATTCAAACAATGGACACAAATAAACACGGAACAACCATTTATAGATTTTATCACACATTTTTTTGTCCCATGTGGGATTCGAAACCACAACACTTAGCGCAGTGTTCGTGGTGAGGTGACCACAGAAACCACTACGCCGTGCAGTCTACAACTACCTTTACCTTCTAATCCTAACTATCCTTATCCTTACTTCCTTACTAATATTATAAACTAGATGTTCCCGCGGTTGCACCCACGTTTATCGTTACCGCGCCGCGCCGCCCCCGTGGGTCGTAGCGTAATGTTATATAGCCTAGTCTTCCTCGATAAATAGGCTATCATCCAACACTAAAATAATTTTGCAATTCGAACCAGTAGTTCCTAAGATTAGCGCGTTGAAACAAACAAACAAACTCTTCAGCTTTATAATATTAGTACAGATGTGAATGTGAGTTTGTTTGTTTGTTACATTTTAACTACTCGACCGATCATCACGAATTTTCGGGTTTACGTTATCAGGGTAACAGAAAAGGACAAAGGGTACCTTTCATCCGCAAAAAGTACTTACACTAACCTAACTTATATTAATTGCCATAGGAAAATCTAGTCCTTACTAAAATTATCAATTCGAAAGTAACTCTGTCTGTCTATCTGTCTGTCTGTTAACTTTTCACGGCTAAACCACTCAAGCGATTAGATGAAATTTGGTACAGATATAGTTTAAAACCTGAGGAAGGACCATAGGCTACTTCTTATTGATGTAGGTACCACGCGGGCGGAGCCGCGCGCAAAAGCTAGTATAGTATAAAATGCTTAAGTATGAGTCCTTCGGTAAAACGCCGGCGTAATGACGTAACATCTCCAGGACGTAAAAAACTACAGTTGCATCCAATTGACGTATTACGACATGAGATGGTACAGTCAACATCGTTTGTAGGTCGAGTGGACGAGATATATGCGCGCGCCACGTCGACGCACGTTGGACAAATTTTTCAGTCGTCGCTAGTGCGGAAAGCGATCATTGTTGGTTGTACTGACTTGTACCGTTAGCAGAGTATGTAATGATTTACGCATTAGTTACACACTTGTGTCCAGAAGTTATCATAACTTATTACCAATAGAGGGTAAATAGAGGTGCTGCCTTGAAATTAAACAACTTTCTACTGATAGGGTTTATTTAAAAAAGTATTAATAAAAAAAAGCTTTTACCCGACATTTAGGTTGCTTTACAGCAGCCATGGTCGCAACGAGAGACTAAAATGCTACCATATTAGTCGCTCCCTGTGACCCCAAAGTGTGTGATTGAGACGCCCACGCGTCTCAATGTCTTGAAGTCATGTTATTTCAAGGTATTCTACAATGAGTTGAGTTGTCAGATTTCATAAATAGGTGCTGTAATATCAGCAGAGCGCTTATGCACTCTTTGTGACAGCACTGGTGGCATAGATATGCTACTCGTACTGTCAGCTGTGGTGCTGTGAGGGCAAAGAGTCACCTTGATGCCACGTTAAAACTAGTGGGTTAGAATTCCGCATGGGACAGTTACTTCGTTTTGTATACGGCAAGTAAATTTTGGACACATATTTTATGAAAAGAATATGTCAAAGTTTAACTGTCCGTAGCTAAAACAACTCGTTTCATCGCTCACTTCATATAGGAACTAAGCCTATTACTAATTTGAATAAAATAGTATGCTTTTATTATGTCAAAGTTAACGTCTACTTGAGATGTTTCTTTGAATCCATTGTGAAAAAAAGACCTTAAGAAATAACAAAATATTTTACCGTTGATTGACTACTCCTCAAGCCATTTTCTTCATTGAGCCGAGATTTGCCTTTTAAGTAGAACTTATGACATTGCTTTACCATTTTCAGCAGTCTTTGATGTAATTCTACCCTTATTTTATTATACTAAGTACTTCGTTGTGTGTATCATTAATAGGGCCCATCTCTGGTATTAGTATTGTATTCGTTACATAGAGATAGAAGTATGTACTTTGTAACGCGTTGTCTTGTTCTTACACATGCAATAATAAATAGTACTTTGACAGATGCTGACACGGACCTATTTAAAGACATTACGTCTCGATATATCGTCTTAGGCTCGGTTCGTACATCAAGAAACGAGTAATTTTACCTACAGACAGTTAATTTTTGACGCATATTCTAAGAAAAATATTTCATAATATAAGTGCCCGTTGATATAAGAACCGGGCCTTAGATGTTAATGGTCGCTGTTGGTATTGCCAGTTGTACCTTCATTCTAAAGCATAGAAGAATTTGACTTGTAAATAGTAACCCATCTCACGTATGACGGTGGTAACATATGTTACAGGTCCCTTGAATTAAGAAATTACAGTATTTTTTATATACATACATGGCATGCCTACATTTCACGCCTATATACCATCAGAGCGCTGAGAAGAATTGCTTCTCCATTTTGCGTGATATGGTTTTAGGTTATGGTGCCGCGTTATAGAGGGTGATATTACCGTTCGGGCACAGTTCCAGACTCCGTATTGCTACTGAGAATTTCTTGCCAGAAGAATCCAAAAACTCTTTGTTCAACAGGGAAACCTAATACACAGACAGCAATGGTGTTTTACTGCTGCGCCACCCATAGAGCCAGTATTTATTTATATCTTTATTATACAACAAAATAAAAAGTGCGTGTACTACATCTTACTCAAGCTTTTTTGTCTGACGCTACAATGACAGTCCGCGACGCACGAGCAACAAAGCGACACGGCCGTTAGTTGTCGCGGCGTGTCGCGCAACCGAACGTTTTTCATTGCGCGCCGCGTGATGGATTCGATGTGGCGACCCTAACCTATACCGTGCCGCGATGCCGCGCGGGCACGCGATTTAGAACGCGCCTCGTAATAGATGATGCGTTCTAAAATTGTTGCTTAATTTGAGGCAGTTTGTTACGAGTAAATGTGTCGCGTTTTGTTGGTGAATGTGTTGGTTTTAGTACATGGAATAGAACGCTAACAGTGGATATAGAGCCTATATGCCATGGAACTAATAAATGTGGTCATTTAAAATGGTCGTATTGTGAAGTTAATAAGGCTAACACCAATAATAACATTTCATTTTCAAAGCCACTCTTGCATCCGTAGCCCTGTTGCACAGGATTTACCAACAGACAGTTAATGCAGACATGCGGGCCAATAATTTGTAGATTACACAAATAATCAATTGTCTCGTATGTGATTTAAGTCCTTAGCGCAGCGCGGCCATAGCGGCGACGTAACCACTCGTCCGCTGACGTGACCTGTGCCATCAAATGGAGGGATATTTTTTAGTTGCGCCTATTGTCAGACGGGGTAGCGTCAGCCCATCTAATAGTAAATGTTAACAGCCGTACATAGACTTGGACAATTATCATTGTTCAAGTCTATGTGCGGCCGCATATTACATAGACAAGCTACCGCTAATATAATACCAGCCTTGTAAATAAACTGTTCCACTGCTGGGCACGGGCCTCTTCTCAGTGTGAGAAGGTTAGGCCATAGTCCACCACGCTGGCCCTGTGCGGGTAAGCTGACTTCACATACCTTTGAGAACAATATAGAGAAATCTCAGTCATGCAGATTTCCTCAAGACGTTTTATATATACTATCCTTACTAATATTATGAATGCGAAAATGAGTTTGTTTGTTTGTTACGCGTTCACGCCTTAACTACTCAACCGATCAACATGAAATTTTGCATACACGTTGTCTGGGGTACATAATAGGACATAGGGTACCTTTTATCCAGAAAAAAGAACTGTTGCAAACCTAACCTAACCTAACCTACATTTACGCGAGCGAAGCCGCGGGTGAAAAGTAGTGTATAATAATTAACTAATTAACTCACACGTAGCTTCGAAATGCCAGAGGTGCGTACCTTGGAATCTAACTTCAGGACGTCGAAGTCGTCCAACGGTCTCCTAGGCTATCGCTGCTTTTTTGTCACGAAACTCTTTTTCCAATCGTTCAGAAGTTAGAGCTGCCTGCGATAATCTATCGGTCTCCCACTAGGCTATCGCTCCTTACCTAAATAATAATGATCTAAATTTATTTTAAAGGAGACTGTAGCGCTCGGGAATTACCGCAGCAGGTGCAGGTGGTTCATTCTAGAGAGCACGTACGTGCGAGATCGTTGCCATCGCAAGGTACCGCCAAAGAGTGAAGAAAAGAACAAAGAAGGATTCTTTTAATCAAAAGTGACGTTACTTCTACTTATTTTCTAAGCCATATATTGCGCATGGTACTAGGGTGACATATCCTTAATAAAGCATAGGTTGAAACAATAACAATAACTCTAGCTAAAAACGGGAATATCCGGCAAAAATGTTGAAAGCGCCGGACAGAGCCCACCAGTGGACATAGTGGACCATCACGCCAGTTATTTGGTCCATTAAACGTGAAATAGTTCGCGACGAATACTAGGCAAGCAGAATAAGCGAGGAGGTTTTAAAATGCGATTTATAGGTACGGTTTAGTTAGTTCTACATTAGATTGTGTCGTTTCTACTTGGCTGTTCCTACATGGATAGGGCTTAAGTCGTCACGTCCGTGGAAAGCGCCGAGTGTTGCGGGTTTGGTGCCTGCGTGGGAGGATTTCTGTTCCACGTGTTCCATCAATATTTTAAATCTCTTACAGAACTTATACATCATGCAGCACTCGCATGGTAAATTAAGATTTTTCAATTTAGTAAAGATAGTGATGAAATCTCCTACTACTGCTCCAAGTGTTGTGCGTGTAATTTTTGTCGTGTGTGGGGATAAAAGTTCATGTGATTCACAAATAGTTGTACCGACCTGGGATTTTTCTGTGTCCTTTGTTTGAATGTTGGTAAAGCCTCCCACGACACAGGAATAATTCCAGCGCCATAAATTTTCTTTTCAAATAAAAATAAATACTTTATTTTTACATGCTAGTGAAAGGTCCATAATGTCCCATAGCTGCATAGGATGCATACGGTAAAGTTATAACAGAGAGGGCTGCTTTCAGGGACCGGTTGTAAACAGTTGCCCAAATCTAAAGATTTGGTACTTGTTATAACAAGCTACCTTGTATCCAGTGCCTAAATATGTACTAAAGCGAGAAATCCGCTCACCACTTGTAATTATTTATTTATTTATTTTTAACACATCCCACACAACCATTACAGGAAGCCCAATGCGATTGTGGGGCCAAAATGCACACATAATACTCAAAACTTAAATATATAATACATAACAAAAATTAAAATTTAAAAATAAACAAAGAAAATTGACAAAATCGTAAACCTAAATTATGAAATTAAAATATTATCATACACACTATTTATATGCTACTACATATAGAATTGCTTTTGCGAGTTCGTTCAGGTTACAGGAGAAGATATCAATTTTAGTGCTGAGCTCGTTGATTACCCTTATTGTGCGAGTAAGTGGCGTTTTGGCCAGTAAGTTGGTCCTGGCAGCAGGGACAACCAGAATCGGTGGAAGTCGCCTCCTCCACACATAGCGATCAGGCACATATAGGCTCAAGCGCCCTAGCACAGTTTCGTTACACACTTGACTCCTAAGGATTTTAATTACATACATTGCAAGTGAGAACTCCCGACGTACTCTTAGCTCATTGTACCCGACCATTCCGAGGACAAACAATGTGGGGTACATTAATGGATAGAATGGGTATACGCCATATAATTTCATGTACAGGTACCTGGTAAACTTATTCTGGACTTTCTCCAGCATTGAAATATATTTAGCCTCATAGGGAGACCATATGATAGCACTATACTCGAGGTGGCTTCTCACCAGTGCATCGTACAAGGCCTTGATCGCGCTCAAGTTAGTGAATTGCTGTGACTGTCTAAGTACAAATCCCAAATTCCTATATGCTTTTTTGCATACGTTTGTAATATGACTTCTGAAACAAAGATCAGGAGTTATACTAATGCCTAAGTCCTTTACCTGTGCGACTCTTTGGATTGGTTCTGTGTTTATTCTATAGTTATAAGTGATAGGAGCCTACCAAATCAACCTCGGTAAAGTCAAGAAGCAGTCTTCTAATCTCCGGTAAGCAGCTCCGTATTCCTACCCATAATACCTAAAGCCTTGAGACAACTACCCAATAGTCTTAGATTCAATGCCAGGCACTGTACGGCCGATATAACACGACTTACGATACGCAGTGAGCTAGCCTGATCCCACAGTAACCAGGTCCTAAGGTGGGCACCCGTAGAGAAGAACATAGAGGGCCAATGGATTATGTGCGCTGCCAGAGCAATGGTTACTTGCTAACGACGCAAGAGATGCAAGTAACCTGTGTGTTTGATTCTGCATGAAGCCTACTCGAATAGCTTACACACTTAGCCCATGCTATCTACATACAATGTGCATCAAGCACTTCTGAATAATCATTACTTGAGCTAAGGCTCTATATCTATATAAGATCGGCATTATGGTTACTAGTTAACTTAGTAATAAATAATATAAAATAAATTGATTTAGGAAATAGTTTCTAAAGCTAGAGTAAAACTCTAGCCTTAGAAATCATGAGAGAAAGTTTAAGTTATAGTATAAACAAATTATAATGACAGTTGTATGAATAGAATACTTTATAACCTAATATATAAAGCATTGGACGTTCGATCGAGAGATCGCGGATTCGAAACTCACTCCCTAACACAAGCATTCATCATTGGAGAGAATTATGGGAATACGGAAATTTGTAAATTGTAAGTAATCTTTAAAAAAAATTATTTCCATTGTTTCACTTTTATATATGCGTGTCTAGTACTAGACTACATTTTGCCTACGGCTTCAATCGCGTAAACAGTAGGTTAGGTTGGTAACAATACTTCTTTCTGGATGAATTGAATGATTCCCTTCTGTTATTCTTTTCTTTTCCCGTGACAACGTGTTTGCCAAATTTCATGATGATCGTTCGAGTAGTTAAGGCGTGAAAGCGTAACAAACAAACTCACATTCACATTTATAATATTGGCTAGGATGAACATCAGAGGTCCAATTCTTTTAATTAAAACTGTTTAAATATAGTTTCGATTTAGTCTTAGTATCATGAAATAAATATTACAAATAGATCCTAAATTTATCTAAACATTTCTTAAATATGTCCAGCAGTGGACTGCGGTGGGCTGATAGATTGATTGATTGATTTCTTAAATGACGATGGATATTTATTCTTTGTTGACACAAATATTTACATTATTAATTTTAAAACGAATTAACCTAATATATATTTACAAACGTATTAAAAAAGGTAACATAATTACAAAAACACAAATATTTATACTACTAAATATGTACAGAAAAGGTTTAGGCATCGTAGGATTCTTCAGCATCGCTGTCAACTGGTAACGTGCCCAGAAGACTGGCAGCATTGCCACGTTGAATGGCAATGCTGATTCTTTGGGCCAAAAAAAGGCCAGCCTTCTGATCACGCGAAACGTCGATCAGGCGTTTTGCGATCTCCCTGTACAAAATACGAGCGCTCGGACCCCATGAGCCTAGGGTTTCCACCCCAAACGGCTCAAAAATGTAATTTCCGACTAAATTACTATATTTGCGCCGTTTGAGGGTTTCTGCGGTTGCAGCAGCAGCACCGGCACATCCCTCAGTGCTTGGACGATGTGAGGGTGCACGTTGCGTCCCACACCAAAGGCCTGCCCATCTTCCAAGGCAACAAAGATCTATTTATCTAAATATATTAGAAATGTTGCATAATATGCTATATGTTAAACTAGATCGTAACTCTATTTTGAATTGATTTATCACAAGAATGCTTTTGGTTGTTATTTAGTTCCTTTTCATTCACAACTTCCGCACTAGGAATGATTTTGTATCACGAGAACAACGACCACAAAGAACATTCAAATTTAAAACAATAATATGTGTCTCACACAAATGTATTTTCCATGTGGGATTCGAACCCACAACACTTGGCGTAGTGGCGCGGCGAGTTAAATCACAACGTTATCCATGCAGTCACTTTTTTATCCTGGGTAATGCTCCTTATGCATACCTCCTCACCACAAGGGGAAGCGAGAGGGTTATGTCGGGCTCTCTCGAGACTTCGGGCCTACCGACTAGAACCCTACGGTCTGCTAACTCGCTGCTTTGTATGATGGGTGGGTCGCTGGAACTGAAACTTCATCAGCGACCATCCATGCAGGAAATTTTTGCTGCTGGTTAAAAATCAGCCTCAAAACAAATGATTGCTGGTTCTTTACTACGTGAATTCTAGTCACTATTCGTCAAAATTGTTATACCAGCGTTTTTTTTTCTACGGTCTACTATTATCCGCAAATTCTACAGAAAAACAACAAATCTTGGCAACCAATACCAAAAACAGCAATTTACTAAAGAGCCTTACTATGCTTAGATTAACAAAATCAATTTGTTTATGGTACCCTAGTAATTGCCATTTCGTTAAGAGTTGTTTACGTTAATTGTGCTAGGCACAGCTACGCTTATAGACAGTTAACGTAAGGGACAACTAGAGAGTCACTACTCGCGCCAGTAACTCGCGCGAGTTGTAAGCGCGAGTGGAATAATCGGGATCGCGGATAAATTGTGAACTTGGATTATTGTTTTGCCAACCGTAGCCTGTTCAGGTGTTTTTGATATTGTACCGTTTGCAAATTAAGTTGATATGGAGTTACGTTGTTTTGTATTTGCTGTAGGCTAAGTCGAGTCTTTGGGCAACTTAAAAATCTCTGACACAAGATTAGCTTACTAATCACATAAAGTGAAATGTGTAAGTAGCACCTAAATCTTACTATTAATATAAATATGCAAATTAGTGAAGGTGTTGGATGTTTGATACTCAATCATGCGAAAACCGCTGAGCCGATTTCGATCAAATCGATTTCGATATTTTATCTCGTTGCGTTTCCAAGGCTTTAAGGCAAAGCCTCGAGCACAAATTATGCAGTATTTTCACTATCCTTCTCACTTCTACCAATGCATAGCCTGGGATATGCGTAGACTTTAGACAAATCCTAACATAGCCTTTATGTCTGAAAGATGATTACGCAGCTGTAGCTCTATTAGATCCGTCAGTCCGATGACAGAAAAGCTAATGTGCTAATAAGCTAAGTGCAATATATTCGATACAAAGACAAAAAATACATAAGTAAATACATAACGTGCGTGCATTGCGTGGATGATTAAACAAAGCAGGCATCGCGGTGTGCACAATTGTATTCGAACATCTTTCGAATGCGTAACCTTAGTTTCAATGATCGCGCGAACCCATGCACGTGAGGGATGACGCAATATATTAATCGTGCGAATATTAGTTATGTTAGGTTAGATTGTTTGGCATCAGGATTGGATCACGTATTCGTACGAACTATTCGTGCCAACTAGTTGGTAAATATTTGTGTCACGCGCATGTCGCATAGCACTCCATAACACTTGTATTGAAATTAAACTACTATATACGGATACAACCAGCGACGTCCTAGCAGGAAACCGTAAAGCTGTCACGCAAAGATCTTGAGTTCGATCCCAACGCACGCACCTATAACTTTTTAAAGTTATGTGCGTATTAAATAGTCAATTATTACTTGCTTTAACGGTGATGACGGTAGACGAAAATCGCGAGGAAACCTGCGTATCTGAGAGTTCTCCATAATCTCTCATGATCCATCAAATATAAATGAAGTCTGCCTACCCGAATTGGGCTAGCGTGGTGGGCAATGGCCTAACCCTTCTTACATTAAGAAGAGGTCCGTGCCCAGCAAAGGGACAGTTTCTGCACAGGGCTAAAATTATTATTATATTATTTTATTTATACGGATATTATCGCGGTTTTTTTAATTTGTCGACCGGGGAAGGACACACTCACAGAATATCGACGTGAAATAGCAGTATTCCTACTGTTGTGTTTCGTTTGGTAAGTAAGAGTGCCGGAGGCCCAATCACCCCCTACCCTCCTTCCCACTCCTTCTCCTTCCCATTTCCTTTCCTTAAGGGTCGGCAACACGCAAGTGATGCCTCTGGTGTTGCAGGCGTCCATAGGCTACGGTGACCACTTACCATCAGGTGGGCCGTATGCTTGTTTGCCACCTTAGTTGTATAAAAGGAAAAAAATATATATGTATTTATATTCCACGTCTGTATCCTTGAGAAGATAGGCTGTTTTAGGTCCCACATTAAAAGCTAGTATTTTGTTATTTACTAGACACATTTTACTCAGTTGAGTCGAAAATAAAAAAATTCCTATGCCGTGAAATTAACCCAAGATCTCACGTTCCGCTGAGCATTTTTATTTAATAACGTTTAATAAAACTTGATAAATAAAATGTAATGTAACAGTAATTTTTAAACAACAAAAGCACTTAAACACTTTGTCCTTTACCTCAATCTAGAAACCTAATTAAAATCTTCTCACACTATTAGAACTTATCACCATTGCAAGCAATCTCTTTTTTGCTATCCCTCCGTGCGCCCCTAGTACTGTTTGTTTCTGAGTAAAACTTTAATTAACCAATAAACATGTCGGCCGCGGTCCCGTCTTAAATTAGCTGTGAGTGGAAATTGCTCGATGCCTTCGCACCAGTCATGACGGCCTGGTACCTACGCAGGACTGTAATGAAACTCACTTTGTAATTGCTTGTAAATTACATAGTATTGTCATCTGAATTTAGAGCAGGTATCTGATGTTAAGTTTGTAGATAAATATTGGCTAGCTCTTCTTGATTATGAAATCTTTGTGTTTCTTTATGTGACTTAAAAAGGCATTTATATTTGTAGGAGGTGGTGGGGTACCGCCAACGGCGCCAACCATAGTTTATAAATCTTAGGGAATTACTTCTATCTATACATATAATAAAATCGTAGGAAAGTCAAAACTGTACATTGAATATTTTTTTAAAAGAATACTTGGGGCGTGATCTACAATCAATATCGAAGCCAAAAATATAGTTTTTAGAATTTTTGTCTGTTTGTCTGTATGTATGTCCGGGCTAAACTCAAAAACTACTGCATGGATTTACTTCAAATTTTGCATGAATATTACTAACAGGTCGGGTCAATATATAGGCTACACATTATCACGCTATCACCTACGGGGGAGGAGCTGTGAATCTTTATTTTTCTTACGCATTCTGTGACAGTGTGTAATCTAACGACGCATATTTAAATGTTGTTTTTGAGTAAGCCATGCTATTATCTAGCTTTACACTATAAAAACTACGCCATTTAAGTAACTTGGGCAGAGAAATATAGTTGGGTTCCGCGGCAACAAACACTTTTTAGTTAAAATCTACGCGGACGAAGTCGCAGGTAACAGCTAGTAGGAAATAATTTTGTGCATGATAGGGTAAGTGAAAGGGTTCCAAAGCTGCATTAGTTTTTTTAAAGTCAAACTTTCATTACGTATCGCGGGGCTCGACAGCGTATCTTAATCGCGTTTGTGATTATTTAAATATATGTGATATTTAAAGGTAATAGATACCTGATTTTCGGGCGGTACGATCGACTTGCATCGATCGTGGTCACGGGTTGAGTGGCGTGAGCTCAACGGCGCCTTCGTAAAGTGCAGGATTCGAATCTTTTCAATCGTTTGTCTTCATCTTGGATTTTAGTCATCAGCAAATGTAAACGTTACCGCAGTGACTCTGTTCGTCAGTGTGTAGTTAGGCTTATGGGGTCGACAGTGCAAATATAAATAAAATAACCAAGTGAGGGTAGTTGCCGAAATCAGCACTTCAGGAAAGCGCCGCTGACACACCAGTCAACCCGTGATCACAATCGATGTAAGTTAATCGAAACGTCGGAAAATAAATACGCGATTAAGACTCGTTATTCTAATATATTATATATGTGTACAAATCGCGAAAGACTTAAAAAGTTTATCGCGGGGGTGTTTACAAAGACACAATTAACGGACACAAATTATTGCTGGACTCTGAATAATTATTTGTGGATCATAGAAATCCTATGGAATTGTCGTGTGTGATTTGAACCCACAATACCCACGACACAGCGGCAATGGCGAAGCGACTGCTTGCTCAGTACGCCATTCTTGCAGTCAACACTACTAACGGTACCCTGCTGACAGCAAGGCGATGGTCCTTTCTTTCAGCTTTTTTATTTATTCTTTGCGTAGAATTCTTTTTTAAGGATGTAGGATACGCGAGTACTGTTATTACTTTCCCTAGTATACTGTAAGTCATCTATTGGTTTTAAGCTGTAAATTTCTTAGTCACCTAATAATATAATATACTAGATTATGCCGCGGATTTGCTAGCGTAAATGTAGGTAAGGTTGGTAACAGTATTTTTTCTGGATGAAAGATACATACATCCTTAACTGTTCCCATAACATCGTGTGGGTGAAATTTTATGATGATCGGTTCGGCAGTTAAGGCGTGAAAGCGTAACAAACAAACTCACATTCGCATTTATAATATTAAGTTAGGGTAGTGTAATACGTGTAAGAACTTACAGTAAATTATTGGGATATTTAACTCATGCACTATTACACATTGAGTGTCTCGCTGGCGCAGCGGTAGACAATGCGATTACTGTGCATGAGGTCTTAGGTTCGAATTCCGGGCCGAGTCAACATAAAGTTATTCAGCTGTTCTGCCAAGAAATTCTCAATAGCAACCCAGAATTGTTGTTACTGCGGCTGATTTTTCTTTGGTCATGTCGAATTACCGTCCTATCTGATTATGTAACTCTCCATACAGGGAACAGAGAGTGCTTGTGTTTGCGCACCCACGTGTGCACTATAAAATCTCTTGCACAGAATGCTCGTCTCCGTTAAGATTGGCCGCCATGACCTAAATTAGTTCTGGATCACATTATCATACCATGACCAGGCACATTTCCAGACCCCGTGATATTACAGAGAGCTTCTTGAAAGAATAATCCATAAACACTTAACACAATTCGGGTATCGAACTTCTCATTTTTTGCTCATTTACACATTCTAGTATTACGATATGCAAGATGGACTAAAGAACTAAAGGTGATGGCTAGTCTGCCATTTGCTAACTAAATAGACTTCCATCTCAGTTAACGTCCTTCTATTCACTAGATGGCAGAAGTTTATAATAATAATGTCCTCCCGACCGAATTACGGTCACAGCGGCCAATCTTAACGGAGACTAACCTGCGAGACGGATCTGCGCAGGAGATATTATAGTGCACTAGTGTGTGCGCAACACAAGTGCACTCTCTGTTCCCTAACTCTCATGATCCGATGGGATGGTAATGCGACACGTCCGGAGAGAGATAAGGTGCAGAACCAACGGTTTTCCGTACTTTCCGTGGCAAGGGGACACTAATATCGCCAACTTCGAGCTGCTATAAGGATTTCTTAACAGAAAACTACAATAACTTTTTGTTGGCCCTGCCCGGGATTCCAACCCGAGACCTCATGCACAGCAGTCGCATTCACTACCGCTGCGCCACGGAGGGAGTGGCAGTAGTTTAGACAGTATGTGGAAAATTTAATATTGTAGCACAGGTTGGTAGGCTTTATGCCCAACAGTGAACTACAATAAGCTGATTGCGTAAATTATAGTATTACGTCATTACTTCGTCGTTTTGTTTACGGAGCACATGTTCGAGTTTTTTCAGAGAAAATAATGGGTTATCACGTAATATAATAGTAGTTTTTATTAAGTTCCAGTTTCTATATTCAACTAACGGGTCGTTTTAGCTGCGGACGGTAAAATTTTGGTATATTTTAATAGAATATGTGTCAAAAATTAACTGCCCAAGGTAGAATGACTCGTTTCTGGATATAGAAACTGGTTCTTAGTGACTCTTTGTATTCTTATAGCTAAACCAAATAACACACAGTCTATATAACAGTATATTATAAAGGGACAGACATAGACATACTGCCTACGTGCTGTGGTATGAGTTAACGGAGATGATTTGATTCCCGAGTTGAGAAAAACATGACCGAGTTTAACAAAAGTTTGTTAGTTTTGACCCTTATGCAGGCCCAAAAATATTTATTTATTTAATTATCATTTGGAAAACCAACAGCTATAACAATAAAGAAAGGTAACTGAAATATGAGGTAGTAAGCCAATTACAGGTTCTCACGGATAGTAATAGAAAAGCACACTTACGAGTCAATTAAGATATGAAATGTAAAGAACTAGCTTATTACTAAGACTTGAAGAATTTAAGGTTCAGCTGCACGCGTGCCACGTTGTTTTTGGTATTAAATGACTCAAAAGAATTTTTCTTACATATGTTGTTAAATATATGTATATAGTATATACTTAGCGAAATGTAGGTGTAATAATTATCTAATTACACCTACGGTGATCTAAAGTAGTGCATTAATGAAGTCATTCGCGTGGTTACATGGATAATTTTGTGCTGATCTTATTACGCGTAGGTGTAGATGACAAAAACGACTCGTATTTTTTTGTCGGTATATAACAGCAAAAAGTACAATAACCTCTCTGGCTTCTATTAAATGAAAACAGTAGTAACGTTTCGTGTAAGGGACTGGACTTGCGAGTTAAGGCCTTAAGTTCGAATCCCACCCATTACACTCCCAAAGTGAACTTACTTCAAGCATTTTAGCTTAGAGAGAGGGACCCCGGGGAGAGGAGACTCCGAAGGGTTAACAATAATATTAGTAATTATCGACCTAAACAATTAGAAACATTAAAAAATTAATCCTATATAAGTAGTTATATTATAAATGTTTGGATGTTTGACTAAACTACGCGTAAACTGATGAACGGAATTGATTAAAAATTTACCTGCATACAAATGCTATCAATCTATACAATAATACGTGAGGCAAAAACTTTGTACCCCTTTTTACGAAAATTGCGCAGACGGAGGAGTATGAAATTTGGCACAGTTAAAGTTTATATGGAGAAGGAGAGGCGAATCCTAATATTTTTATAAAATATGCATTAGAAATACATTTAATTAATGAAAAAACACTAAACGCACACAACCATGCATTTGACACAAGCAGTCGAATCGCGTTCGTAGTATTTTGGCATTGTTCGGCTGATGTCGTAGAATTCTTCGTAACTATGGTTACATATTATGTATGTAGAGTAGGGTGACTAAATGAAATGTGATTATAAGGCTATAGTTATAGACAATAAAACTTTAAGAACGATCAAACTTAAAATTTAAATCAATTATGGTCGAATTTCGACCAATTGGCGACCGCTAGTAACTATAATAACACATAATAATGTAGATACATTTTAGCCATGTGTTCGCATGTCATTGATACAAACAAAGCCGTAAGAAACTAGTTAAATGTAGTAATTAAGCCAGCCGAAACGGTAATAATAATTTCGAAATAACCAAAGTCGAAATCAAACCCAATACCATTCGGGTTTAAACTTTCACATACCAGGATAACATAAATTGATATAGTTTCAGTGTTCATCTGTAGCTTTTCTTTTGTCGCCGGCGGAGGGGAGCAGGTCCCAGCCTGAGGGGGTGGGGGGAGCTAAGGTTGACAAATGGGCCGCTCTGAGCATCCGCGAACGATACAATCGGTGCGTTGCTTACTGTGCGCCCCGTTCTAGGAAAAAACGTAGGGTTGCCACGTTGAAACTGAGAGATGATCGCTGGTATTGTTTAATTACAATTATTAGTAGTAGTTATGTAGTAAGCTGTTAAATGAAGTGGCACCTTGTTATTGAACCGAACCTGAAGCGAAAATGTATCGTGCTGGGACTATTTTAAGTTAACATTGTCATTAATAACTATAACTAATGGGCTAAAAGAAAATAATTTTAACCACAATTTGGTAAACCTATCCTTATCTTCTTACTAAGATAGATAGGTGTTATTTTATCATTACTAAGTGGTCGTGTACAATATTTTTCTATATTGGCTATTCAAAATCCAACATAGGAATAATATTTTTTGCGTTACTTCATTACTGACAAAGTTAAATTAATCGAAATTAATCGCAGCTTATTTCGCTCTCTTGGCCATAAACTAAATGTTGGCAAAATAAAAGCTGATGTTTTGCTTCGATGGTTCGTAAAAAGAACTAACATAACTTGCATATTCATAAAAAATGTAAGTGAAGGATAAGGATCAAAATATGGTTGTATTTTTCTAGGTTGTGTATTGTGCCTTATTATTTTATCTAAGAAATAATTCTGTTTGTTTGCCAATTTAATAATAATATTGAGCATAAACGTTTGCGCTATTGTTGAACATAATCCTGCGTCGGCCAAGTTTTCATAATTGATAATAGAAGCAGGAACTCTACATGAGACCTCATTATTACCCATAATCGGTAAGGTCCAGTAGCTTTAAAATTTTCTAAACACCAAAATATTATGACGGGCACGCAGTCTAGTAAACACCATATAAGAAGAAGAAGATAATAAATTGGTACAAGAGAAGTCACGTCTTGTACTCCTTCACTGATAAGGTCCTGAGAGAATGTTAGGGTTGTGTTTACATTATTTGCTTGTAGAATGGATAGCTTCTTGCCAACAGGACCCATGCCCTCATACCTTATGCGTTTCTCACCACTGTCAATGCATTGAGTGATTAGGTAAGAGCCGCATACAGGAGCGAACTTTGTCTGATTTGCAGATGTGCCCGAGCTGGGTGTTCAAACAACGTACGCTGAGTCCGTCGTTTTAAAGTTTGTAAAATTCATGGCGATATTTTTGTACCTCTGGCAGTTAATTGATTCTTCATTTATTATCTATCTTCCAGTAAAATCATTTATGTCTAAATTTAAAAGCACAATTGTGGGTATTTTTTTAGGTATATCCTCAGTTTTAGTACGTTTAGTCACACGTAATAGAGGGTAAGCCTAATGACATCTATTAGGTGCAATTTCCGACTCCATGCTGTTACTGACAATATCTTGACAGAAATTTCCAATATATAATGGTTCTATTAATTGGGCATAATGCAATCTAGTAAAAGACGTGGCTACAATAACGATATACAGTACGTTTAGTGTGACAACACATAGATAATACAAATTGTATACAATGGGAGAATACATGATGATTTTTCTGATTCACAAACCAGTCAACTTGTGACTACGGCCAGTAGAAGCGCATGCAGCAAGATATTTATATACATATAAACTATTTATTCTATTAATATTATAAAGAGCGCAAACGTTGTAAGTTTGTGTGCATGTGGGGGTAATCTCAAGATTCTATTAGAAAATTATTTTACTATTTCAAAGGTCCATTACTCCAAATAGACATAGAGCATATATTATGTTCAACACGATTGAAGGCGGAGCGAGCAATGAAAGTCGCGGGCGTTCTGCCCGTTCTGGTAGTTAATGAATAAAAAGAATGATAATTATTTATCTGGTCGGTGTCAACCCTGGAGCACGCGTCACTGGACTCGTCCCAGCGTGCCATTACTCACTGTCGGCCGCCATTTTCGAACCGCCACGCCCGCTACGGCGCTTGCTACGAAGCTCTACGACGCGTAGCGCTTCGTTACGTAGCAACCGCCTTGAGATTCCTGTTGTCTCAGTACTTCTATAATTATTAGTTTAATTTACTTCAGTGCCTCTTTTCTGACCTTTCTCACTGCCTCGGTGGCATAGTGGTCGTATGCCACTGCTGAGCGCGAGGTCTTAGTTTCGAATCTCTACGTCGGGCAACAAACGTTAAACGATTTTCTGTCAAGAAATTTTCAATGGCAGCCCGTAGATGGGCAGCTGTGTTGCACACCCCGTGCCTTCGCAAGCACGTAAATTCGTTGGTGCTGTCTCTGATCTATTTTCGATCGTTTCGAATTAGCGTCTTTATTATACTTGTTCACTATAATATCTAATGACTAATTACTACACTTTTAAGCGTGTGATGCTTGAGAAAGTCAATAGGTTTGTGTGTTCTGTGATGTTTATTGAATTCCTGTGTTGTGTGTGTAATGTTTAGTAGTGGTAAATGCAGCTGCAGTACATTAGGTCTAGGGTATGATTCCCGAGTTGGATGAAGTTTTATTAAGGTTTTCTGTCATCTCGGAGTCTATAACTCTGCTGAATATTATAATATTTAAAGACCTATTCACTACCCCTGCACCACCGTGGCAGCTGAGTAACAGTTTACTATGAAAATCTCTACTCTCAATTATGTATTTATTAAATGTCTCTCAGTGCATCAGTAAGTATCTTTTCTATGTTTTTTGTATTTTATCTTTTATCGACAGTCTTACATGACTGAGATGTTCAGCAATGTGACTGTAGTAAACTTTTTCGACGTAAATAATGAAAACTTACATGTCATGAATTATAGGGAACAGTTTGGTAACTGTTTACGCAAACACGTTAAGCTTTAGTTGTCAACAAGTACTTTCAACTAAATTTATTGACATTTCAGTCTATTTGTGACGCATAGCGATTTTCTCATTGACCTATCTCAATGGGTTTTCTTTAGAGAGGTATTCTTTATCACTCGCTAGCTTCTGCCCGCGTCTTCGCTCGCGGAAAAATAGGTTATGTAAGGTTAGGTTATGTTAGTAACAGAATTTTCTTTATTTAAATAAAAAATAGCCTATGTTACTCGGTGAGAGTAATGGTGAGTTAATTCCTTACAAACAAATAATCAAATTTTTCCCCTTTGTAATATTAGTAAATATGTAAGATATATTCTTTATAATTTGTTTTATGTATGTTGAAGATGTCTTATCTCCAACGCGGGGATCGATTGCACGAATAGCGAAGTGCTTTTAGTAATCACTTTGTCACTGCTACTGCACTGACTGTTGTGGCTTCGATTCCCATACGCGGCAAAAAATTGTGTGATCCACAAATAATTGTTCCAAGTCTGAGTGTTTATAATGTCCGTTGTTTGAATGTTTGTAAAATCTCCCACGATACAGGAGTTATTCCTAGTACGAGATTTAAAAATCATTCTTCGCAGAAGACTTTCCAGGGTTTAAAAAATGAACACTAATAATAATACCTAGACTCGAAATAACTACTTAAGAATACCATGAACCTGTATCTCGTGTGGGAATCGAACCCACAACACCGGGATCATTGAGGCTACAACTTTGACCTCTCAAAATGCGTGCAGTCAATAGTACTTTAACCCATTCGCTGTCCCGTGATAGATACAATAGAAAATCTATTGTTAAATCACTTTTATACTGACAATTTTCTAACTGCAAAACCCAATGATACTCTGTTCGATCTGGAAATCAAATCCGGGATCCACCGATTGACCGGTAACATAAGCGTAAACTTATGTCAATGGACCAACATGGTAACTAAGCAGCGTAAGTTATTGTGTAAAGGTTTTACTTACGTGAATGAGTAATTTATCAATTTATTTTTAAGAGTGTGATGTTTAAGAAAGTTAATAGGTTCGTGTTTTGTGGTTTTTTATTAGGAAAGCCTGCCGCGGTGGTGTAGCGGTTTAGGATTAATTTGCCGGGTAAGGTGAAGTTTTAATCAGTTTTTTGTCAAGATATGCATTTTGCATGTAGTAGAGCCTCGCTAATTTTAGCATGAATGGGCCGGCTCGACCGGGGAAGGACTATCCTTTCACAGAATATCGATGTGAAATAGTATTCCTACTGTTGTGTTTCGTTCGATAGAGCGCCGGAGGCCCAATCACCCTCTTTCCCCCTCCCCGCTCTTTCTCTAAAGGGTCGGCAACGCACAAGTGATGTCTCTGGTACTGCAGGCCTCCATAGGCTACGGTGACCACTTACCATCAGGTGGGCCGTATGCTTGTTTGCCACCTTAGATGTATAATAAAATAAAAAGAATATGCTCGGTAGTACCTTGCCCGGTAAACAGCAATAGGCCTGCTATTAGTGACCTAAAATTTTAATGCAGGTGAAACGTGAAATTCGTCTATGCTTAGGTACCCAGCGTCAGACTATATATGTATGCATTGTAAATGCTTGTTCTCGGATCATAATGATTTTTGTAGTTATTACTTATTTCCATAATTAAGTGTAGTAGGTGGAGTAGGTGACTCCACATACGTATGTAACCATAGTTACGAATAATTCTACGACATCAATCCAACAATACCAGAATACTACGAACGCTTGTGTCAAATGCATGGTTGTGTGCGTGTAGTGCTTTTTTCATTAATTTAATGTATTTCTAATGCATATTTTATAAAAATATTAGGATTCGCCACTCCTTCTTCATGTAAACATTAACTGTGCCAAATTTCATACTCCTCCGTCTGTGCAATTTTCGTAAAAAGGGGTACAAAGTTTTTGCTTCACGTATTAATATATAGATAATAGCAAAGACTTTTTCCTTTCAAGTATGTTTTATTTAGAGGTAATTGTTGAGATATGTACTTTAAAAATTTTACCTGTATCTTATTTGTATTTAACAACTTTTGTTTTACAACTTTTTACAAAACTTAATTCAATTTTCAAGTAATATATTTTAAACTGCTTAAAATTGCATGTACAACTCCCCTCATCGGCCTTTTGGTTGGATACGCCGCTGCTTTCAATTCGACTGCATGTAGTCTTAAATCTTAGTTGTTTGATTAGAGTAACTAATCTCAATATTTATATTTTTGTATAAAATAATGAATTAAGAAGTGATAGAACAAAAGTTGTAAAGTAAGATATAAGCCACGGGTAAAAGGATTTTAGTATTTTTCAATTAATTATAATATACAGGATTCATTTTATTTTATATTTTAGAACTATAGTTTCAATGTATGTGAAAAGGATTTTACGATTCTAACTACGTTAATATATTTTCCATAAGTATTTTTATAGTATATTCTGAAGTAAACTCTTATACATGCGAAAAGGTTCAGAAGAAACGAACGAATCACAGGAAACGAACGAAACGAATTAGACTAGACAAATACTTATGTGTGTGTGTGCACGTGTGAAAGGAATGTATGTGAAAATAAAACAAAATATTTTTTTTAGGTTTTAATATTTTTTACACAATTCGTAGCATTCATAATGCCGACACATTCGTCAGATTCCTCCTGATGTCCGTCAGCGATCGCTGTTACTATTATTTATATAAACCAGTTCACTATTATCGTATATTTTTTTAATATTTATAATATGTACCTCGCCGAAATTATACAATACAAATATATAATTAAACTTTTTTCAAAAATTGAAAATGTATCCGCTGACTGACACTCTTTGTTCACCATTTTAGTAGCTATATTTACAATAACTTGATGACTTTCAAATCATTATATATAATGTACAGATACATATATAATAAAGAGAAAAATCAAAATAAAATTCTTCAATTAATACATTAATGCCTACTAACTACTATTTAAGATTTTTCTCTTAATAAAAATATATTACACGCAATGCAAATAACAATAATAACTGTGTATTATCAACAAAGTCTGGTGTTGCGAGAGAGAAAATAATTTCCAATTTACTTATTTAATACTGTGACTTCATTGGGGAAAAACTGTATTTATACAAAGTAAAAATGACGTATGTATATTAATTGATGATTATTATTTACAAAAGTTAACAAACTTTTTTTTTAAATGATTTCATTTAATTTGTCACACGATTATTTTGAAGACTAATTCGAGAACCTTTGAAAATGTTCAAACTTCAAAACATCAAAAATGATGTTTATCTTTTTTTCTCGAATAAAGACTTTTTATTTCAAGTCCGTTTAAAAACTTTGTTCAAACATTATTATAATTAAGGTTCGTTCAGAATCATCGTTTCAATAAACGTGTGGCAATTTAAAAAATAAAATGATGGTCTTAATTAGCCTAGAATAAAGCTTGTTCTCAGATAACTTATCTTCTGCTATCGAAGTACCATAGCTAGGACCAATTATGACATTTAATTCTCCCGTTCGTATACATGACATAAGGCTGTAATGCATTGCATTACTATAAAGTGTTACACGTGATTCTTTAAAGTTCAAAGCTACTATACTGCGAGTGTTAAATTCAGGATTTTAATTTGACACTATATTTTTTTAAACATTTACATCTATTTTTGTATTGCATCTTCTAACATTTTTTTCATGCATTCACTTTTTAAATGGTTAATTAAATAATTGTATAAAAATATGGGCGGTGTTCATAATTAGAACATTGTTCACATTGAGATATGTGATGATCGTATACTTTTTAAGGTGATAGCACCCTTATATTTGTCTACACAAGATTAAAAAATTGAACTCCAAGTCCTTAATATGGTAATTTTATCACTTTCTATAAATGGAAAATTATAAAAATTCAAGTGTAAACAAATTTTTAACACTCACAGTAAAGTTGTTCCGTGGCGAATCTAATTAGTAATTTATATAATTCGCTTTCATTTACGCAAAAAAGTATTTTTTATTAAAAACCACGGAACTTTATATACTAGGAGAAGCTCACAGATTCTCATCAGTCGTGAAAATCACACAATTATAAATATTATATGTGTGAAAGGTCTACAGATTAAAAAACAAACAACACTGACTGGTTCCAATAAGCCGAACACGGCTCTTACACTTTTAAAAATAATTTTATCTTCTAGTTTATGGGCCTGGTTCCTTGGTAACATACATAGAAGGCAATCAATATCAGGTATCATCCACAAAGACAAAAAATAGACCCTAAAAATCTCATTTTTTTAACATTGTAAAATATCATTTTGTGATTCGTATACATCGGTTACAAATTGTGCTACATCATCGAACACCAAGGCAAGGTGAGAAACGATATTCGATATACAATATCATTACAATAAATATATAATTCAAAGATATGTATTCAAAATGTTTTTCTGTAAATTAAACGCGGGCAATTAATTAATTTTCAAGAAATTGACATTCGTTTATAGATGTACAATTTGAGCTTGATATTTATATTTAATAAATTAGTTGATAGGTAACAGACGCAACACGTAAACGCAATTTACAGTTTTACATTTAATAATTGTAGAAGTTTGTTGCCGAGGCGGCTGCCTGCGAGGCGCGAGCCACGCCTCGTGCCTCGGCCTGCTTCGCGCCCACAACCTCGTATAACAAAAATGTTGCTTCAAAAAACCTAAAACCTATTAATACAATTCTGTCCCATATCTATTACCTTTCTGTCGACAGCGACCCAAGTACTGTGATAGTTACAACTTACACAACTATTCAATTATTTATTTATATTTACGTAATAACAATACACAATTAGCTATAAATATTATTTATACGATAACTATCAAACCACGTTATTGTTACATTTCATCAACTTTGCTCCTATTGTTCCAACTGATAAAACCGTTTCATTTATTTATAAGGTGATTGCACCGTCTTGTTGAAAGTGTCCGTGTCACTGGTTTAACATTTACATTTTTAAACATTAAAGTTGACTTCAAAACTTAATTTTAGGAGATCGTATACTGTTTCAAATATTACAAAAATGTCGCGTTTTTTTACTTTATTTTAGTATTTTATGTACATGTAGCATCGTTCTCCTGTTGTGTATATCACGTGCCAGGGTATCACATGAGGCTGGCATGGGCTGCCTCGCGTTGCTTCGCGGAGCCGCCTCGCGGCGCTTCGCTCTCGCCCGAGCTCTGTCAACGTTATTCATATCTGGAAATAAAAATCTCGATATATTGACATGCCATTCAATTCATTCACATAATTTACAATTGGATAATTTAAGCATTAATTATGAATTTTATTCGATAGTCATAACAGTGTAATTATAATCTTTGATATAATATTTTCATGGATTGGGAGTCCCACAAATCGATTTGGACTCGAGCCGCGTAAAAATTGGTTTACTCCACGTTTTTGATATGTAAACTTATTCAAGATATGTTTAATTTATATGTAAATTATCTAAATGGCTGAATTTATTTTTACAACGGTATCTCAGGTTGCACAAGATAATATATGACTATGATCAAAACGACAAATGAAAAGTTTCCTTAACGGATATGCTAATGACAACTATTATATCACACAACCAGTGAGGTTGTGGATGCAATTATGCATGGAATTTGATACAAAAATAAATTACATATTTTACTGTACCTACTTATTATTCCTAAGCGTATGTGCCCAATTGGCATATATACCACATTTGACTATATTATATGTATTTATCACCAGACTGAAAACTATGTGACCTACGCAATCCAAGAAACTACGTTTAAAATATTTTAATATAATTTCCTCCGAAATCAGTGAATTATTATGCCCTTATTAATATTTGTATATAAAATATCTGATAGTCGCCTCAAGTCACATTATCTGTCAGATAATATTATATTCTTCATAGCCAGAATTCATCACATAACATACATATGTAGTATATCAGCTTTGTTAAGAAACAACCTCGCTGTAAGTGTCTCATAGAAAAAAAGAAGGTCCGCATTAATTTTCACTAGCCAAGTATGACTTGGCAGACTTCAGGCACCTTCGAGATTGCTTGCTGTTTACTTATTGCGGAGATGATAAAGAAGTAGTCTCACAAAGAAAATACAAGTAATACTCACATGTACAAATTTGCAGGTTACATTAGAGATGATGGCCGTAGTATTCAGCCGGGTAGTGCGCATACCCCTGGTGGAAGGCAGGGTCCGTGGGCGGCCTGTGCATCATCTGCTGGCCATCCATCATGTAGCCCATGGTTGCTTCGGGGCTATACGCACCGCTGGGGCCGGCGTGCGGGAATACTGATGGGTAAAACACTGAACGGTTAATCAGGTTGGCTGGGAACACCAGTGTTTGGGGAGGTAGTATAATGATCAAAAATGGACGATTACACGTATGGTGTAGTCGATTATGTAGTCTCTTTGCCACGGCCACGGGACAAAAAATTGTGTGATAAATGAATGCTTGTTTCGAGCTGATTGTCCTTTGTATCCGTTGCTTGAATATGTGTAAAGTCCCCCGTGACACAGGAATTATTCCTAGTGCGGTATTTGTCTTTTTCTGAATACCAAATACATGTGGAATCTAAAGTATCTTGACTGGACTGGTTGTTTACACTGATTGAGTATTCTATTACAAGCAAATATGCATTCTAAGTGTCGTACTTCACGCTGTGAGGACGTTATGTGTAAGGTAGAAATGTATGTCAATATGATGGTTTTCGAAGCACAACATTGAAATA
Source organism: Catocala sponsa (assembly GCA_963564715.1). NCBI lineage: Eukaryota > Metazoa > Arthropoda > Insecta > Lepidoptera > Erebidae > Catocala > Catocala sponsa. The sequence goes on along the minus strand of OY751345.1, from coordinate 7,064,092 downwards.
GGCGATAGCAGTAGTTTTGTGTACTGCTCATATTTTTCTATTACAATCGTCCAAATTAAGATGTTAAAAAGATTAGATTGAAATACTGAGATTCCTATATTATCCTTATATAGGAATCTCAACATTATATTCCACAAGTTTCATTATTTTTAATTTGATAGGTAGATAAATGTAACACTATACATACGAGTACATCAAAGAAACAGTTTAAGTATGTACAAAAATTGCATAGCTCAAATTTTCTTTCCAAGAAGATTTAACTACCATTTCTACTAAAGTTTTGCGCCACAAGATTTCCCCAAAAAAGTTGCAGCCGTAAAAACTATAGTAGGTATGTATCGAACATTAGTTGATGGTGTATGTGTCGTGCTCTCGAGGCGCAATGGTGCGTGCCCCCATAAAGACCCCATGAGATGTCGGAAATCGGCGTCTATAATGGACGAACACCATTACATCACGATTGATAATCCCATGGATATATGGCACGCGGAAGCCATAACAGTTTTGTGGTAAAATTGAACGGATTTCTTGACTTTTACAATTGCTTTTGTATTCGTTGTGGTAGATTGTGTGAGGATCAATTTTGAGCGGATTTTGGTTGTGATAATATTGATTTATTTATTGAATTTGTTTTAAATTACGTTTTTAGGAAATGAACAATAGTTAAGATTAATAAATTACAATTCTATTTAGCCATATCAATGCTTCAATGTTTTAATATAGCTAACGTCTTTATATGCTTGATTATTAATATTACTAAAAGAAATACCTTTAAATAATATTTTGGCGGTGATTGTGTAATTATCACGTAGGTATATAATATAGTTTTATTCTGTATATAATATGAATATAATACTTAATCCTCCGAAACCAATAAAACTGATTCCTCTTTTGAATACGTAAATCTATAAAAGCGATTTATTAAAATAATGACACTTTGGAAGTTTCAATAATTCACAGTCATAAGAGTTTTTTGGTCAGGTTATGTATTCTGTGACAAAATTACGTACAGAAGAACCATTATTTCTGGGTAAAGATTTTTATTGTTTTTTTCGCAAACAATGCAAAAGTCGCTGTGATTGAGTTGGTCCAGTGACGCGTGTCTCCTACTAGACCCGCAGGAAGCAATAACGAAGCCCCCAAACTAGGGCGCAGTCCCAAACTACCAAGAGAATATGATTTAGTAGGAAGTAATCTCGGCGACGTCATTCAAACCATGTACCATTTTACTTACTTGTTGTAATTTGCAGCAATTGATGACAGATGAATAATTCCAGAAATTTTATTTATTATTATTTTTTATTTTTTTATTTTAAACTATCAAAGCCGTGTCGGCTAGTTTCCGACAAAAAATATGAATATTAATTTCGCTTTTAATAAATGCGCCAGTGACGAGAACGGATTAAATCCTCGTGGAATGCCCAATAAACGATCGGTGCTCGTAGCCAAACGAATTGTAATATACAGTCTGGCCCGGTAATGGGACGCATCAGAGGGCAATTTATGCTCTTATAATAAATTCATTAGCGGAGCGACATACATGACTGTGCCGTGCCGTACATGTCGAACCACAGATAGACAGTGGTAACGCATTTGTATTATACACGAGACATGTTGTATTGCGTTTGCTAGGTGTACGTATGTAGGAAAGCATTGTGGTATTACAGCTACAATAGTTCTGATTTGCAAATTCATTTATGTAGTTTGTTTAAATAATATCTAATGTTCAAAACAAAACTCTAAGGGTATCTTAGAGTTTTGTAAGTATATGTTTTCCACTGGCCACCGTTTTCATTTCATATACAATATTTGTCTATTTTTTACCTTGCAAAATCAATTGTACTATAATATATAATATATACTCATATTTGTTGAAATGTCTGAATAATATGTAACTGCATCATTCGAAAGAGACTAGATCCCATAAATAAAGAATCCTTGTGTAGGATCTAGGGCCTCATTCCATATATTTTACGATATTAAGACAATAAATCATTTTTATTTATTATGTATAAAATCCTCGTGGAATCTACAAATTAAAATATTCTCTGTTTGAAGCATTTATTTGCTAACAACGTAAATTTTAAAGCGTTAAGATGTACCCACGAAGTATGACTGTTTAATCCGCTTACAGCGAAAAAACAAAAAGACATGGTGTCTGTTTTGTACATATTGTAGGAGATTCTCGTTCTCATCACCCATTAAGCGATGGCCAGATCATCAAAGGCTTGAGCAAATTCACTATGAGTTAATTTGACTGTAATTTTATTTTCTGATGTTTTACGATCTTGCTTCACGCAGCTTGGAGCGTTTGTGCCCTTACTTTTCAAAGTAACTAGCCTCAGTATCTTATAAGGCGTAGTTGCCTGTGAGCGTAGTGTGTTTGAATAAATAGATTACACGTTCTTTTGGACTTTGATCTATAAAGTCAAATCACATATGATTCCTAAAATTATATCGCTGCATATAAATAGTATGTACATTCTATTGAACATATATTACATATACTTGCGTTATATTCACATGTTTTGGAACACACACATATATTTTCAGCTCCAGGGTCTGATTCCGCAAAGTAATAATTAGTAATAAACATCGGAGCGAAAACGCAATCGACTGTATCGGTGTGCAAAAGGCAAGGTTGGCAAACGTTACACGAAACGCAGCACGCACTAGGAATACATAAACGGCAGGCGGCCACGACAAATAATATAGTGATTGGAAAAGCGCCTTTTGGCTTGACCGCAGGAAATGCGGTGGCCATTTTCTTTAGTCCATTGCCAAAACAATTTTCCATCTATCCTTCCACCCCTCCGGTTTTTCCATTTTCCGTCGTCGGCAAACTTGGCCGGGGCCACATCCGCCCGTTTGGCTCGCGAGATTTAGAACTGACTTGTTTTATGTTGTCCTGGTGGTGGCGCGATATTTGAGTGCTGACAGTACTAACTTTAATGCGATAAAACTTTTGTACTGAGCTTTGTATTCGATATTATTTGTTTATATTGTAGCCGGTTTTGTTGGAGATTAGGAATGTTTTGTTTATTTATGTGGCTTGGTGAGTTAGACAAAACGTTGGTGTGATTATGTTTAGGAATCGCATAAAGGATTATTTTATGGATGAACAAAAACATCTAATTTAATCCTTATCCTAATTAATATTATAAATGTGGATATGAGTTTGTTTGTTACGCTTTTAGGCCTTAACTACTCGACCGATCAGAATTAAATTTCGCATTTACATTGTTTGGGATACAGAAAAGAACATAGGCTACCTTTCTTTTATAAAAAAAGTACTATTCCCGGTGGATAGGAATTTATTGACAAAATCTACATTAACACGAGCGAATCCGCAAGCAAAGTTTAGTTTAACGTAAATGCGGTTTGGTGATGATAAAATGCTTCGACTGAAAAGGAAACAGCCGATAATTATAATATCAGCAATAACCGTATGTTTCATAAAAGTACATATACTTTTATTACAATGGCCGACTTCAAAACTTTTATATGAAGATCGTAATAAATTAGTTGGTAACTTATTTTTAACAATCTTTATGACATATCTTAACAAATTAATAGTTTTACGCACGGCAAGGACTTCATGGTTATTTTAATTGAGAGATCTTTATGAAGATATTAATTGAGAGAATAAAAGAATCATCAGCTGTGAAAAAATAATTGATTCTATATTTATAAACACCGGTAAAAAAAGTTCGCGTGTTTCAGCTGATTTTATTGACAACTTAATAAGTCCAAGCTTGTATACATTGACATATTGTACCAATTACAGCGCATGTCTAGAAAGTAATCTTATAATCTATATCTTTATATAAATAAATCTTCTGTGCGTGTGTTTGTAATTAAACTCTTCCTAAACGGCTGGACCGATTTTGATGAAATTTTTTGTGTGTGTTTAAGTGGATTCGAGAATGGCTTAAATTTGTTTTTTTTTTCGTGTGTACAGGGTAACGTCTGTTGGGACAGCTAGGTATTAATAAAACATTATAACGAGTCTGCATATTAAGGATATTTTTTTAAACCTATTTGTGATAATCAACTGTTAAGAGAGGTCTGAGCGATTTGTCTAGAATTGTTGTGTCTCTGTCTATTTGTTACAGTATCATGTAAAACTACTAAAGCATTCTTAATGGAGCTCCACAGTATAATAGCTCTGAGTATAACTTTGAAACTTAAGTCACGTTTCAATTCTAATTAAAATTTCATTCTGAAGGTGCAAATATATGGTCATAGTGTATTTACGCACATAAACTATATAGCAGATCAGACAGACGAAGTTGCGAGGTAGATCTAGCGCAAATAAAATAATAGAGCTAGAAGTCCAAATCGACTGATGGAATATTCGTTTGTCATAAAACCTACGAAAAACATTATAATGTTGATATTGAACTGCATTAATGTTAAGCCGAATGTACAATTAAATACACTTTTAAGTTTAAATTCAAGTTCAAGGATGACTAAATCGTCCTCTTTGATACAATTTGTCTAAATAAAATTTATTCATAAAAGAGATTTTGGCAATAATTACTAAAATGACTGCTGACAAACAAGTTGCCCTTTAAAAGAGAGCACACAACCTGTAAGCAATCTTATCAAACGTCTCAAGAAATTCAATCAATAAAAAAGCTCCTCGTCGATTAAAACCAGTGATATATGTTCTTCCTTCTCATAAACGAAATTAACAAGAAATGAAGAAAATACCCGTTTCTAATCTTGGAATAGGAAAGGGGGCAACATCCACACATCTAGATAAAGGCACCAGGGTAGCATACATCGACGATAGTCGGCGGAGGGGCGAGTGATGGATCGTTCGGGACGGGTCAACGAATTCGGACATTATTCTTTTTTACCCTTCTTGCGTTCGCAGGAGTAAGCCCTTTTTCTGCGACGTCCTTTTTTTCCCCCGGACGGAATTTTTGTTGGCTACGTACGAGGGACCCGGACGTTTTATGGACTGTGCTACAATTACAAAGTAAAAATAGAATTGGTCGTTTGTAATTCTATTCCATATTGTCGGCGGGATGGCTAAAAAAAAGGTATTTTGTTGACGAATATTTTTGTCGGTTTTGATTCGAGATGAGATTTTAAGCTGTGCGCGGTTTTTGTGCACGTTAAATTTAGTTATTTTATATTCTATTTTCTATTTGTTTGGTTCTTTTACGGTTTGGTATCTGTGTGCCTGGAAGTTTTGTGTTTTTGTCTTAATGAACAATAATATTCTTAAGTTATATAACTCATGATTATAAAACAATTTATTATATCGTACAGTTCTGTAACAGTTAGTCTCATAATTTAATCAATTTAAAATAGTTTAGATACTTCCTAAAACACTTTATATTTAAAAATGTATCGGTATTCTAAAACAATATACTCAATTTCCCAAGTAATTCTATCTAATGTACTTTCTAAACGCAGCTGGAGTACTAGGTGGCCATAACTCGGCGGGCGGTCAGCGCTAAAAGCTAGAACATCCTCATGGGACGTTACTCGTCGCATGCGACGGCCTGCATACTGTATGAACCACTCGGTACTTTGTGGCACTTTGTGGTCAGCAAACTCGATTTTAGACTTCAAAGTCGTTTGGGGCGCGCTGGAGAATTTGAAATGGCCAGCCAATACGTGACGCGGTCAAGACGCGTTAGTGGCGTGTAATGCGATCTTGAATTTTGAATAGAGAACGTTTGAATGCAGTTTTTTAGTTTCTCTTCGTGTTTTGTGAATAGGTGATACGTGCGGTGATAGATGTTGAATTTGTCTTTTATTTGGCTTTTATAGTTCAAAAAGGCTTTGTAGTAAATTAAGCACGGTTTTTAAACGGCAAAACATTGTAAGAGCTATTCGTTTTTTGCTCGATAGACGATGAATCAATAAGAATACAGGTACTTCACAGGGATTCGAAATTCTTGACAAGAAAATTTGACATTTAATATTAATAATAACTTAGATATTATGGATGTATAAGAAAAATGTTACCTGCTCTATTTGACTGGTCTATCATCGGCTGCACTATCCTACGTCTCGCATTGATAAACCTGAAACAAATAAAACAATTATTAGTACTTAAAGCAACAAACTTTGATCATGTACAAACATAAGTTACAAAAAATAGAATACAATAAGATCTTATAAGATTGCGAAGGCCAATAATGTTTGAGAAAAATCTTATGATACTTATTGATATGCGATCATATAATATATGATTTTGGTTTAGTGCCTTATGAAGGTATTAATATCTAACTTTGAATCTATATAAAGCATAACATCTTAAAGCATGTTGATATAGAATATGTGAACTCTTGCTATAATATTGTCTTACGTTTACGTGTATGTTACATTGAAATTAAACTATTTTATACGAATTTTATAACGTAGGTAGTTTCTTTTGCTTATTATAATCAGGAATCAAACTGAACTCTATTTTTTGCAATATATAATTAAGCAATTTAGTGATAAAGATAACTTATAAAAAAATATTACATAAACATATTTGATTTAATTTAAAAGCAATTAACAACTGCAGTAAAATTTTATTGTATGTTGAGGATACGTTACGATAATTTATTTCTCAATACTCATTATTATGATATTAAGTTAATAGTAAGCTACCTCAGTAGGGAAATATATGTCTTAATAACCTGAACTCCACATATATGAACCAAATACCTTCCTACTTATTGACAATACGCGGCTGTCCTGTATAAAAGTTCCCAAAGGACCAACAAACACATAGAATGTCAGGATTAAGTAACATATATCTACATATCGAGCAACATATAGCCCTATTCAATTATATTATCTAAGAATATATCTGGGGGTTTGATCTTAGTTCTGCGTTTCCGCAAAACTTCGTACAAAAACAAGCTAGTGATAATGAATTATGTCGAGTTCGGCCGACGCTGTGTTTTGGTACAAAAGTAGGGTTGAATCAACGCGCATATATTGCAATGTCAGCAGTAAACATGCTCCTAAGATCCTGTTTGTTATTCTTCTTATCTCGCTCCTTATGTATATTGATGATGTAATCATGTATTCCTCGACTGTCAAAGACCATCAACATGGTTATTGTTTTCAAAAATATATCCATTCCGTTTTTACTGCAAAGCTTGGAAGACATCTTTAATACGCATAAGGTCTCTGATTTGACCTAATAGTTAAGTTAGTAGTAAAATTATATTAAGGCTGCCGGTTCCTCATTCCATAAACGGTGTTACATAGTTACTGAATATACGCTACCAATGATATTATGACTCGATGTGCCTCCATAGGTTGGAAACACCCAAGGACTAAACACTATGCCCTACCCAGACATCTAGCCCAGTATCTTACGATCGCCCGTTACTCAAGAGTTCACATGCTGAATGAACGAAGCAGTAAAAAAACACATAAAAAGTGTGAAATGATACTTATCAAGGCCCGTAAAATAACTTTAGGATTCGCTTATCAAAAAGGTTTCAAATATCATTGGATAATATATCAAGTGTACTAGGAGAGCATCCCTCAGTAGAAGGGCGACTGACCGGGGGCTATCTCGGGCGGCTTTATGAAAACTAATGCCTTCATTTGGCGTCGGCTCCGGCCACCGGCGATAAGCTATGTCGCCCTAGTACCACGGGATTACGATTTTGGGATTTACCCCGGACTAGGAGAGGGGTGTCCGATAAAAGTTTTGTGGAAATTTCAGTTCGTGTTTGTAATTTAAATGTTTCAAACTGTTCCTCTATGTTTATTAGTTGGTAGGAATCGAAAACGCGACTCTAATATGTGTCTTATTTACATCTAAGTATAATGGTTGTAGTTAAAATAAAACATGCTTTTAATATGTTATGTTATATAAGTTACATAAGTTTGTTTTAAAGTCAGGTTTAAAAAATAATATTACTCGTGCAATAAATATGATGAAATAATGTGTGAAAATCAAAAAGAGTTATGATTATATGTATATCCCAGTCTCTGCTAAGCCCATGCTACTAAAATAGGTGTTAGACTAAGTCCATTAATTTTCATAATAATTTACCATACCTCAAATTTTTAAGGCGTGAAGTGAAATACAAAACAAATGTTTTCCTCGATAAAGGTCCGTAAACGGAATAACCAAGAAGTTTTCCCCGTGTTTAGGCAACACAAACAGGCGAACAGCAGGTGGTAGAGAGTGAGGTATTACCAGGGGGTCATAAATACCGTTTTTCCCTAATTAACGCTTAATTCGGTCCAGGGTCGTATACGACCCCGGCGGCTTAAGATAGAACTAGCGATTTTTATAGCTTGTGGCGAAATGTATGTAGAAATCAGAAGTGCGTTCTCGAGATTTACTTCTAATACTGCAAATTAGCTATTGTAGAACTTAAACAACATAAAAGTGAATGCAGTTTGTATTGTTCGAAAACTTGTAGATAATCTAACACCTAGCTTAGTGAGATAGCCCAGGATTGTATTAAGTGCAAATACGTAGTCTTTGCTTATCTCTTTAAGAAACAGCTATGCATATAGTAAATGTTTTTACAGTGATTTATCATAGTATATTTTCATTTACTAGATCCAATTTCACTATGTAATACGTTTCTTCTATTGTCAAATAAATTTCTCAAGCTGGCAAATGTAATTTCACTTGATATTATTTCCGAATCACCTAAGGATGAATTATAAATTACGCCATCCCCTTATTTGGAACGTTTTCGCAAAATTTCTCACTGAAAGTAAAGGAATTCAAGTCAGCCGCGCGTACTCATTATTTAATTTGCTTTCAGGTAATTAAAATCCAAAAACTTGGAAGTCGAAATTAAATTTTATACTGTGTAGGTAGGTACTCTCCATCCCCTACTTTTGCCCCGGGGGCGTGGAACGTGCCTGCCGGATCAAATCACCTTTTTAACTTTCCCTATTTAGGGAAAAGCCGGGAAATCTAGCAATAGCAATAATAAGTGGGACCAGGACATCATGAGATCGAGTGGGTCGCCTCTATTATCGTTACGTAATGGCAATCTCTTTGGTGAACGTGTTCCTACTAATTATAATATGTTTGTGTTCGTAGAGTTTTATTTATGCCGAGTTGCTGTTGTTATACTTAATATAGGTAATTGTAGCCTACAGATTTATAAACAACAGACATTCTATGATGACTGAGGAACAAGCTGTGAATCATAAATAAAAGTTAATCAGTAGAGTATCACAGTCACATGTTACCATGCTGAGAGTCTTTTGTTATAAAGAGCGACTCTTTTGCTGTTACCGTGGTATAATTTTAGCTTAAATGCTTTTTGCCTGTTGCAATTTTGCCTGGTCTGGAACTTTTAAAATTCGATCGACTAGAGTAGCATAATTCTCATCACTTTTGATTTGCTTAGCGAATTAACTTTCATGTGTCCCGTGTATATCAAATTTGGTATAAGTGTGTCTTATACCAAATTTTGGGGCTAAGGGGCAACAGACGCGTAAATGAATTCTTAAGTATCAAATATAAACTGGTCGATTATCATAAATTTTGATGAGTGACAGAACCAATGCTTTAATGGGCATCTATGAGTCAACACTCGAATCAATACGCTAAGATGGATACTATGGAGATGGAGAATACTTTTATTCACATATTATCTTAATTTACCTAATAGATGTAAATAAAGATCGACGTTATCGCTAAAAGCATTTTCTTACTACCTCAGTCCAAAGCAACAACAAAGTAACAACAATTAATAAGATTGACTCACAATACACAATAAATATTATCAAAACGCGTCACAACTGTTGCCTAAGACTTTCAAAAGCAATTATCCTAAAGTAACAAGTAATAAAATAAAAACACAACACGTCGTCCCCTACAAGTATCAGATGACGCGGTAATGTACCAAATCTTATTACAATTAGTCTCATTTGCATTCAAAACAGATATATCACGCGCATGTGCAATGTGCATCAAACAATGTACTCACAACCCTTCTGTACATCTACTTATGATTTATGCGACCCTGGTATTGGTGGACTGTTGTCACAAATAAAATAAACATTATTTTATTATACAAATGCAAATTTTTTATATTCGTTTGTATGTGTGGCTATTGTTACTATATTATTGTATGACTTTAATGATTCCTTCTCATAGTGAGAAGAGGCCCGTGCCCAGCAGTGGGACAGTTTAATACAGAGTTGATATTATTATTAATATTATTATTATTTTAATGATTTATTGCGCTCTATATGATACGGAAACAATGTATGATAAATTTAATAATAGCATTTTTTGTATTTTTTATATTGTCATTTGGTTTGCTATAATGGTACGAAATACAAAGGTCAAGTAAGGGTTAGGCAGATCCAAATCTTTATTCTGAGAATTTAACCTACTATCTTGCATAATTTTAGACAAAATTGCATCGCAACGAGAGAAATAAACCTTAAACCGTTGTAATCTGCAAACCTCACAGTTAATTGCAGCTAAAACATCAAAATAACGGCAACAGCCGCCGTCAAAATTAATACAAAGCGCGATTTAACAGATACCCTCTTAAGAGTCGTAAAATCTGCCGTTTTTGCGCCGGGGAGGGGTCCCTGCGGACCCCGGGGTGTTATGGACCCCGGGCCTGGCGGATGAAGAGTTAATGAACTAATCTTGATATTAACAACACATTAGTCGCATCGGACGCACAGGCATGTTTCGCTCCAAGTAATTACTGAGACCCTTGCAAGGGATAGTTCGGGGCCTAACCCTCTCACACTGTATGTTCAACGTCAATTTCCCATGTACTACGTTTTAGGGTTAATTTATTATCATTTTAATGTTTATTAAAATACTTGGGCAGCCTTTTGCGCAATAACAATTTTAGTTTTCAACAGCTGAAAATAATTTTTCATTTTCACAAAGCCGCAGCGTGCGCCGAAAACGGTAATTACGTACGATAATCGCAAAAACTAATCGAATCACAAAGCAATCGGAAGAATATCCGCGCTCTCGTACAAAATTCATGGTGACAGTTAATTTGGAAATGCACCAGGCGCATCGGGTCCCACTCGCGAGGAGATTACTTATTCAGCAGACGGATAACATATTGCGCAAGTAATTGGTTCAAAATATACTTGCGCGATAGGTATGAGCGCCCAGTATTATTATTTATTATGCATATTGCTGAGTTTTTATAATACCCGTAATGTTTTTGTTAGCTTGCCATCAGTTTTCTCACTTTCATACATTTCTTACTTATTTATATATTTTTGAGAAAACATGGAATAGAAATGTATGAAAATAATCTTCAGAAGATGTGTCATGTCTACTGCTATACCGTTCCACATTTCGCTGGCAACATTACATTATAGACGAAGGTATTTTCTTTAAAGATATGGTCTCTAGGAACGGTACTGGCTTTGTAAAGTTTAAAATATAATGCCTACTTGGTTTAGTTCCTGTCGGATTGCGGTAGGGCTTCTTGCAAGCTTAACGAAATATTTTGAGACGACACGGAGGCTCAAAAGGGTGAATAATACGGGGATTCAGCAACAAATGCTGACGGAATCCGACAAATCCAGTGCGGATACCGTCCGACGGACGGATCGCGTTTTGATGTTTGAGATATCTGGCGCGACTATGCTATCCTGGTGATTGATGCTACGTACATAGGTCAAGTTTATTTTCTTTGCAGCTTTTTGGGTATTGCTTGCTAAGTTTAAATTTAAATCTCCAAAATTCGTTTTAGTTATAAATGAAATGTTTCAATCTATCGGTCTATTGCTCATATCCCTTAAAGCATTATGTAAGGCATTAAGTATTTTCGTTTTTTGGGCAACCGTTGTTTTTGAATCCCAAATTCTCCTGCTTCTAATTCTCTCCAACCAATCGCTTCTGAAAACTCTTATTTAGCCCACCATAGTGTTTGCAGCTCATGACTGTCAATAAAATGAAAAGCGATGTGTAGCCAATTATTATGAAAAAAATTCAACCTTGTAATTACATTGCTTACCTACTATTAACATGATACGAAGTATTCAAAACCAGTATGTATGTATTCAGTATGTATTATACTGAAACCTGTATTATTATTATTGTGCAACCAAATAACTCATCAATCATGCGATTATTTCAACAACAGCGTTACGACGGCACATAATATTTCTAAAAAGGCAACATACAAAAACTGATCGTTTGTCGAAAAACAAAAGGACCAAGAAAGTTCGTCACGTACAAATACGTCTAATCCACGGAGTCCGGGCGGACAATAAATATTTTTCATGAAATCCACGAGCGTCGTCAGCGCATACAAACTGCCCTAAATCAGGCAATTATAGGTGTGACCAGTAAATATTATAACCAGGGGATCAGAGCGCAGAGACGTTGTTAAGGATATTGGCTATGTTGTTTACGTAATGGACTCTTATGCGAGCTGAATTCTTGGTTGTTAGATGTGAATTAGCTTTATTGTGATTCAGGAGAAATTGTTGTTTGTATGTATTATAATCATGCAATTTGATTGGGTTGTCGAAATGATATACATACAATAATATAGACTCAACACCTATTTACAGCTGAAGAGTAGACTGATTATGCTGGTTACTCATGCAGTACATCTGTTTATAAATTTTCATTCGCGAATTATTATTTGTTAACTAAAAATAACTGGCCAAATAATAACATTATTCTATATAGGATTGATATAGTAACATTAGCTCAATTAAGGGTGTGCAAGCAGTTGCATTTAAACATTTATGTGTGTAGTACTATTTTGTCAGTGTATCTATTCAGTATAAGGTTAAGCCAACTTTTCAAGCAATCTGATGTCAATAATTTATCTCTACCTAACATTACGAAAACAATACTGAACGCAGAGAATAAAAGTCGAGACAATAAATCGCACTAGTATTAATTTACCAGAGCAACATAAAATGGAGAAGCAAATATCGCCATACTCGCCACTAATAAATTACGTTAGCGAAAAATGCTTCATTTTAAGGCGTACAGCTCCTTAATCCTATGGCGGCCTGGTAGCCGCTGGCTGTAATTACTGGCGCAATATATCGCCAGTTCGACCTCCCGACCCCCCAGAGGTCCTCATCACTAGAATGAGTAACACATGGTACTCCGTTAATTGTTGGGGTATACGGATTTGTTTTTATTCTGCGATTGCGAGGGGGACCCGGGTGTGTCGCGTCATCGATTTCATTTTGTGTTTCTGCAGACTTTGGTTTTATGATTTGGCGTAAACAAACGTTAATTGGCGCGCACTGTGTTGTTATTCCTGTGTTTTCATTTGTGAACAATGAAACGTCGCTCGGGGAATGTGTAAATTTAAATACAAATACTTTTATAATTTAATTAGCTTAAAAAATACAAAGTTTAATAGTAGTAGTCGTGTAATAGTTTTCAAAATAATGTAATTAAGTGTTAAATAAACAACGCAATAAAATCCGTATAAAGTAGTTTAATTTCAATGAATAACATTCGCGTAAACAGAAGACAAGAGAGAATTTACAACTTCTTAAGTGAAACTAAGCTTGTGTCCTACATATAAGTACATATATTAATCGAGATGGATAATAATAATAATCTGTCTGAAGTTTAGATACCAGCCATCACAAGTTCAAATGGGTGATGTTTATAACATCGTGATAAAAACTTGACCTATTTACAAAATGTATAAAACCTGTCTGTCTAAGAGCGGAAATAACTAGACAGGAAAACAATCGAACAACAAAAAAAAGCTAACCAAGCTTACTAGAAGCTAGCACAATATTAATTAAGTTATACAGGACAATACCATCTAAATATTAATAAATTAACATTTAATAAGTGCGTTATTAAATTTAATACTGAATGTACAAATTAACAGCCGACTAATTAGACACCAAGGCAGCATAAATCGGCAGTAAATATGTCAGTGTCGCAGATGGTGACAAAACGGTCGGGCGTGAGCGGCTGGAAAGTGACAACGATGAGTATGACTGGAGTTTATCGCACTTGGTATCTATAGTGTAAATATTTTGATTTGCTTTGATTTGTTTTTGATTAAACATAAATACACAGATGTCATATTGACTATATAACTAAACGATCAAGATGAAAGGAATATGAAGGACGACAAGCTTACTCCGGGACACAATTCTGGAATCTATGAGATATTCTTTATTAACTCAATAACACTTTCTTTTAGCTGTGTTTGCATGTAAAACTCACTATATTCTGGTCAAGAATACGTTCATATTTAACCAAAAGAGCAGTCAAAAGCTGCCTGGTAGACGTAAATAGGTCTTTGAATATAATAATAACTAGGTACATTTTAAATATTGATTTTAAAAGCGTCAGTCTGCATACAAAAAGATATTTCCTTCTTTATCCAGCTGCTGACATTATTTAATTTTGTATGAACTGTACACAATTGTTTTAAACCTAACAGAATCTTGCTTGCTAAGGTAGTGTTAGCGATTCGCTCTGCTTATCCACCCTCAGCTTTTGTAGCCATATCCCAAGACAGGGTCGCGGATAACATGCAATTGCGATAATAGGCGGACCCGGCGCCATATTGTGTTGATTGGTGACGTGTGCTTCGAATTTATTTTGTATTACCAACTCGAAGGGTTGAGGTGCGAACAAAGTTATTTATGGTCAACATCTGGCGCTCAATTTGAATTTGGAACAGGTAGGGTGTGACCTGGATGTAACTTAGTATGATTAAGTAGCTGAAGAAATTAGAAACCTTTCTCACGAAGTAGCTGTAGAAGAAATAAAGATGGTAGGAGAGGAGGTTTACGTTCTTGTGGTGATAAAATAGCTATTAATATACGAAGAAAAGGATTAAAAAAAATCAACTTATGAAAAGAACTATGATCATTTTGACTTATTCAACTAGTCTAAGGTTGAGAAGATGAATGGCACGGCACTATGGTCATGACATGTCGAAATGGTCTTTTAAACTTCAGGCATGTAATATATTTTGGATAGGAAAAGAGACCTAAAACTATGAAATTGTTTGTTTTTCAGGCTTTATAATGACACCACATAATGACGTCACTAATAAAATATCGTCAATATTTTAATGATGATAACAATTAAATAGCAGGAGTGCATGGGTCGCAGGCGACCGCTAATGAGCGCGACAGCAGCGCCGTGCGGCTGTTGTGGCCGGCGCGCGAACTAATTTGGTGCAGTGATGGATTGCGTGTGGTACATGCGGCCTACGCCGAATACTCCCTGTCTTGTCTGCTTCCCTAGTACTTGGGCTTTAATTACAGATCCGTGTAATTAATTTTTAAATTTGTGCCCCAACAATGATTTTTATTCGTTACTAGATTTTGCCAGCGGCTTCGCTCGCTTAAATGTAGTTTAGGTTAGGTTAGATTAGTAACAGTACTTTTTCCTGGATTAAAGGTACCCTATGTCCTTTTCTGTCCACCAGGCAAAGTGTATGGAAAATTTCATGACGATTGGTCGCGTAGTTAAAGCGTGAAAGTGTAACAAAACAAAAAACAAACTTACATTCGCATTTATATTAGTTACGATGTGAAGTATTTTAAGCTTGAGATAACGGAATTGAGATCGAATGATTCTCACCCTTTGCATTACCAAGGTAAACCTAACCTACTCTAAATATTTATTTTAGCATATCTAAAACAAATATTTAGTTTAACTGGGAAAGTTTATCAAGTAGGTATTTTAATTTCTTTTAATTCATTTTCTCTAACCATTACTTTACATGTTCTTAGTACACAATTCCCCCATTACAAAGAAGTTACTGTTACCTACTACTGGCACTGATCGTGGTTTCCCCGAGTCTGCAGTAACTATGAAGCCAGCACAAGAGCCAAATATATTGTGATCAGTAGATCTTCAAAGGGCGCTGTGGCATCAGCTAGCTAGATCCTAGCTGATGCCACAACACCCCTTTTACGCAACACAGAAGTATTTGGGATCAATGGAAGACGATATTCGACGCATGAGTTTAGAATAAAATTCCACTGTGAGTTTACTCCAAATCTTTTTATATAACTTTACCTCTCGAATTGAATAATACTACAACAATACGATCGCAAAATATAGATATTTATATAATACCAATAAACAAATGATATTTTCGCTTGGCCCACATGAAACTCGGACAAATTGATTGAAAACAAACAATGTCGAACATCACATATGGTTTGTGGCACGTAGATAAATAAAATACAATTTTAAAACAAGGAAATCACAATAAATATAACAAAAAGCTTTGTAATTCTGTTTACGTTTGTGTCAGAATAAAATGACGAAGCGCCAAATTAATACAGATTAAAATTATTGGAAACGTGTTATATCTGAATACAGGTATATATCCAAGGAGGTGTACTAATTCGATATTTCGCCAGCTGTTAACTGTATGACGCATGGCTGATAGTCTAAGTGTATTGGTTTCGATCTACATTAGGGTAGCAATTGTGTGATCCACAAATAGTCCTTCCGAGTCTGGAAGTTCTTTGTGTCCAGTATTTTATCTTTAGGGACACAGGAACTAAGACTAAGATTAGTGCTGCAAGTCTTCTGCACAGGCTTAAACGCCGTTCTATTGATATTTTCAGGCAATACCCAGTAACAGTTTACTTGAAGATGCGATCGATTTTGAAGCCATACAATCAGTAATTGCACTTAAAAACTTACACGTATACTATTACAAAATAAGACAAAAATATTTCAAACGCATCACATTCTGTCAAAGCGCACAAGTCTAAAGTAATAGAACTCACCTATCCTGGTGAAATCAGATTAAAACGGCGTTAAAACAGTAAAATAAATGTTTATTTCTTTGAGTCATTAAACCCAACCCGTCAAACAAACAAATAGGCGATTTCTTTTGACGCTTGATTAGAAAAACGTAAACGCATATTAGGCGAATAATCGCAAAAACAAAATTTCAAATAAATTGAAGGCGCATTGGCGCGTCACACGTTGGCTCGCGAGCCCATTTGTCAAATTAATGACGGACGCGTCAGAATTCCAAGCGGCCGCCTGACGGGCTTGATGACGTCACATAACAATGTCTTTATTTTGACGGTAGGTGGATAATATCTGAATCTTGTAACCTCATTGATCCTTTGCATGACTGATCGTTGGTCCGATTACAGGACAAATCAATTGCTTTAAAATATCAGTCTTGTAGCTTAAACTGCCAATATTGAGTTCATATATTCCATTCTAAGATTCTATAGAAACTCTGACATCAATCTGTACGTATTTAGGTAGTTAAAAGCAAAAGCTTTCATTATTCATTATCACACATACAACAGATATTTTGTCTTCTTTATGTCCCGGTTCCTATATTCAGAAACGAGTCGTTTTACTAACATACAGTTTAATTTTGACAAATATTATACTAAAAATATGTGAAAATATAACTGGCCAGTGCTAAAGCGACCCGTTTCTGAATATATATAGAAGCCGGGTCTAAAACGTAATCACGCTAATATCACTGGACATGACCAAAATTTAGGAGTAGAATACTCATAAGCTACTTAGGCTACTTTCAATGCCAAGAACGACGCAAGTCACAACTAGAATCCTTTGAAAAGCAACAGCACACAATTAGTCCTCTAAAACTAATTCCTAAACATCTTTATTCCACACATTTGTTACAAAGGCTTGTGATGGTCCGTTTGCGTGCCGCTCCAGTCGAATTAGCCGTGCCATTGCTTAATCGTGCCGTCGCAATCGTACGCTAACAATGGGCTGGCTTTTTGCCTTTTTTAACGACAGATAAGGCCTTTGATTGTCCTACGGCTCGGTCCGTGCATCACTCTTTAATCAAGCTAACGACACAGCGCAAATGGTTGCACTTTGACTGAGTTTTTAGTTTTTCTTGTAAGTATTTATTTTTGTACAGCAATGATGGTTATATGTTTATCAACATGTTTATAAACTGCTCCACTGGTCACGGACCTCTTCTCAGTATGAGAAGGGTTAGGCTAGACCACTACGCTAGCCCAGTGCGGGTTGGCAGACTTCACACATTCTTGAGAACATAATAAAACTCTCAATCATGTAGATATCCTCAGCATGCTTTTCTCCACCGTTAAAGCGAGCGACACTTAAGTATTGAATACGCATATAACTTCGGCAAGTCAGATGCATGCCTTGGGATCTATCTTGAAACCTTTGCGTGGTAGTTCAACTAGCTTCTTACTAAGCTATCGCTGCTATAACATGATGACTAATATCAATAGTATAATAGATAATATTGGTTTTTCTACTAATATTTAAGATGCAGATAGCATTCGAATGATTTTTCGAGTACAGTAAAGCGAAACATTATCTTTGCATGATCAAGGGCACAGCGCAAGTTCTCATTTTGTTGTCAATAAAATTGAACATAATTTGAGAACTTGGCATAATAATATTTACTAATTTCAACTAATAGGGCAGTCGTTCCATATTTAAATGCTAATGCATACCATATTCGCTCATTTCAGTGTCTTAAAATTTATTCATAAGCTCTCAAACCGATTCATCAATCTTAAAGGTTGCCAATTAAAAAATAATTATTACATTTAAATTGCCATGTTAAAAATATAAATTCACTGCCTTAAAGTTGTGCTTATGCCTACGGCCATTCGTGAGGTCCTTGTTTCGATTTTCTGATCGGGCAAATTATTATTAGAATTTTTGTTAATAATTCTTAGTCTGCAGTTTGAAAATGTACCTATTAAACAACTTGATGCTAAAAACACAGTTGTTGAAATGTTCCTCACCTCTGCCTACCCTTTCTGGGATAGACAGAATTCTATGTATGTAGAATAAAAATAAGGTTCATTGTTATATCGATTGGCAACCCTATGTTTGTAGGCGGTTATAAATTACGTTGAATGTCTAGATAAATAATTTGATCGAAAGCCTCTCAGAGGGTATCGCGTTTGATGTTTTAAAAGTGGGTGTTTTGTTTGATACATTATGTTGGTATTAATGGTTGTGGCGATGGAGAAGTGCTACCATAGCAGCCATAAGTCACTGGACATTTGTTTTAAGTTAAACAGTTATTTATAAGGTGCTGGTATTGGGCCAAGGCTTGACACGTTTGGTCGAACCGATCTTAAGATGGTGATACACAGTGCTTAAAGATGAAAGTAAACATCGTGAGGAAATCTGCATGTCTAACTGTTCTTTGTAATATTTTCGAAGATGTAATATTAAGTCTGCCAGTTTGCAGTGGGCCAGGGTGGTGGCCAATGATCTAACACTTCTAAAATTAAGAGGACCGTCCCCGGATGACTGGATGTACAGGAGTTGAACAGTTTAGGGATTCTTATTGGTCCTATCGCCTGTATTAAAAATATTAAACATTGTGAAGATGTTTGATAGTCACTTTTATATGT
This sequence comes from Catocala sponsa, assembly GCA_963564715.1. Classification (NCBI taxonomy): domain Eukaryota; kingdom Metazoa; phylum Arthropoda; class Insecta; order Lepidoptera; family Erebidae; genus Catocala; species Catocala sponsa. Next base: position 7,044,769 of record OY751345.1, on the reverse strand, counting down.
TTACTGCTTTAGTGGGTTCAGTTAATTTGTAGGTTGCAGCTCCTTACAGATATTATTAGTAAAAATAACAGCAGCGTTGTAAAATTGGCGATAAAAAATTGCCTTAAATTTCTTGCTCATTCGTCTTATTGGTTCTACGCCCTTGCTTTGCTGAACGTAGTACTTTAAGCTTGACGTTCATAACCGTTAATTTTTGACTTAAATGAATAAAGATAGGTATTCATTTGATTTGTTGTTAAACAGATTTGGGATATACGTGGTGTACAGTTCCTGAACACATAGGACAGTTCATCCAGACATACCTTCGGAATTCACGCAAGCGAAGCCTTATGTAGAAACTAGTACATCATAAATATACTCAAATGATGCGCCACAACATTCTCCGCATGTCCACCGGTACTTAATACATCAGTAGCAGCACATCTATTGCAATTAGAAGCGCATTGATGGAATAACAGGCCTGTGCTAACGACATAGCATTGGCATAGACAACACATGCGCCGATAACACACATCGATACATAAATCAAGTGGCAATTAACAGTTTTATACCATTTATTACCGTATCATCTATACTAATATTATAAAGCTGAAGAGTTTGTTTGTTTGTTTGAACGCGCTAATCTCAGGACCTACTGGTTCGATTTGAAAAATTATTTTAGTGTTGGATAGCCTATTTATCGAGGAAGGCTATATGCTATATAACATTACGCTACGACCCACGGAGGCGGCGCAGTAACGATAAACGCAGGTGAAACCGCGGGACCATTTAGTGCCTTTATATAAGGCTTTATGATTGGTATAATAAGTCTTGGTCATTGGTAGTCAGGTGCGAATCTCAGGCTTCAACTGCTTAAGGTTACATAATACGAGCGATTGGTCTCGGTGACGCGATGGCTGTGAATAAAACGGCTGTGCATGACATGACGTCCCAGGTTAGATCTATACTAATATTATAAAGCTGAAGAGTTTGTTTGTTTGGTTGAACGCGCTAATCTCAGGAACTACTGGTTTGAATTGAATAATTCTTTTACTGTTGGATAACCCATTTATCGAGGAAGGCTATAGGCTATAACATCAAGCTACGTCCAATAGGACTGGCGCATCAATGGAAAATGTTGCAAAAACGGGAAAATTTCTTTTATGTGAAGCAGATGAAGATGCGCGGGTCAGCTAGTTCTTAGATAAAAGTGTAATTGGGTTTTTCTAAGGAACTGCTCAGTAGTCGTACGGTGCCTGAAAACGGGCCTGGTGCACGGCAATAGTTTGCCTTCATTACCTGGAGTCAAAACTATATCCCCGAATAGGAATAGAGGTCTATTCCACCCATATTTCGAGGCCTTGATGGCGTAGTGGTTAGTGTATCCGACTGCCGCGCATGAGGTCGCGGGTTCGATTCCTGCACAAGTCAAACATTTGTGTGCATAAACATGGATGTTTGTCTTGGTCTGGGTGTTTCTATGTATGATATGTACGTAATTACAAAAAAAAAACAAAAGTATAGGTATATATGTATGTTTATCCATTGTCTAGTACCCATAGTACAAGCTCTGTTTAGTTTGGGCTAGATGGTGCTGTATGTATGTGATAGAATATTATTATTATTATTATTATATGGTTTTTAAGACACACGTAATTGGGGCAAGCCTATTGTCGTTCACTGGGTTTTAGATTCAATATTGTTACAAAAATCTTGTTAAAAACATAGCTGGCGAGATATTAGAATTTTGTAATGACCTTATCTCTTGGGATATACTGGTATGAATTCTGTGTAAGTTGAGTATTTGAATTGTATACAATTGGTATCTTTAGAATGTAATTAAGTGTAATTTGTGCCGTGCTCTTTACATTGAGCACAGCTACCATCTATATTAGGAAGTACTATGTATCGACCACATTAACTGTTGTCTCATAGAATCGAAGCCACACTCGACGTTTGTGAAATAAGCAACTAAACTATTGAGCTACCGTGCAGGCAAGTCGTGCATTAAAAAAAAGAAGAAATCTATTTTTTATCGGTAACGAATTTCACGCGCCTTACAATTGTATTGGTATCCTATCATCTTGGAGTCATTCTTTACCCACACTAAGGGCCCGTAATCGCTTGCAGACCCTTAAAATTTCAACCGTTCTTTTATTTATAGTCGCAAGTGATATCGACTTAAGGAATCTATTCCTTATGATACGGTTCAACGTCGTTTTCTCATTGTGTTTGGAGTATTAACACTCGTGCCTGAAGTATTTGGTGCGTTTTTCGAATGCATATAATAATTCATTACCTACTTGGTATAAGTTTCAACTAGTGAGGTGCCAGCTTCGATCCTCGGATAGGATAGTGTTATTGGGTCGGGAAGTTCTCGCTAGCATTACAGAGTCTAAATTTTCAACTCCATTAACCTATTGATTGGCAGCGGCATCTCGGCGGCCAGACGAAATAGGTTTTCATTTACGTCTGGTATTGGTATTCCATTAATTTATTTTAATTTTATTTAGTAGGTACAAAAACAGATAACAGATTAGCATATTACAAGTAATAGTCTTAATAGTAGACAATGAGTAAATCTGACATCCAGTTACAATTGTACACGACATTTACATTAGCTTAAACTTTTAAATAACTAACACAATAGTTCAAAAAAAAAGAAAGAATACATGATAGATTTAAAAACAAAACAAAAGATATACACTAAAAGTCACGGTTTGTTATAGATCAACAGAAAATATTTAAATGTGCTGAAATTGAAAGGTTAAACTTTTAACATGACTGCGCACGGAACATAGAAGGTAGAAAGAGTTGACTGACTTAGCTATACAAGTCTTCCGACTTTTGAAGCGTGCAATGGAATCGATTTTGTTACTAAATATTCAGTAGCTGCAGGCTGTCAGGTTGTGCCCGATAAATGGCATTAGACTTGCTCCTACCTTTTTTAATATCAGCCCTGTATTAAACTGTCCCACTGCTGGGCACGGGCCTCTTCTCACTATGCTACTAAGGGTTAGGCCATAGTCCACCACGCTGGCCTAGTGCGGGTTGGCAGACTTCACATATCTTCGAGAACATTATGGAGAACTCTCAGACATGCAGGTTTCCTCACGATGTTTTTCCTTCACCATTAAAGCAAGCGATAATCAACTATTTAATACGCATTTAACTTCGAAAAGTCAGAGATGCGCGCCTTGGGTTCGAACTCGAGACCTCTGCGTGGCAGTCCAACGGTTTCCTACTAGGCTCCTACCTATGTTTTTAAAACACAACTTCCACAATTAGATTCTTATATTTATTTTTATATATTTTCTAACATTCAATCGATTGACACAAATAACATTCATACTCGGACCAATAACTTGTGGATTACACCATTTCTCGTTTCATGTGGGATTAGAACCTGCGTGTGTATTTGACGTAGTGGCAATAGCAAGTCAACGACTTAAACCACTACGCCATTTATGCAATCAATCAAAGAGCATGGCTGGTGAGAATAATACCGGTATATATATCCATATAAAAATTCCAAAAGGGTAGAGGTCTGACTACCCTGCCGGATTAAAAAGGCCTATGTATGAATTAAAACAAATAACAAATATAAATTGCCAAGACCTTTGCCTGACAAAAGGGAATTAATAGTATAGTGATATTTCAATAATTAATGGATTGCGTCTTTGAATAGTTCTACAAAGCGTAATTGTAGGACTTCACTATAAAAGAACATTGGCAATTGCCATAATCGCTACACTTTAATTAAAAACCTTCATTTACGACTAGTTTGTAATACGAGCTTTTAATTAATGCCCTTTTTATCTATAAAAGGCTAGTAAATATTTTTTTGTACTATTTGCCAACATTTTATAGATAATAGATGTTCCCGCGGTTTCGCCCGCGTTTATCGTTACTGCGCCGCCCCCATGGGTCGTAGCGTGATGTTATATAGCCTATAGTCTTTCTTGATAAATAGGCTATCCAACACTAAAAGAATTTTCAAATTGAACCAGTAGGGTTCAATTTAAAAATTTGAGATTAGCGCGTTCAAACAAACAAACAAACAAACTCTTCAGCTTTATAATATTAGTATAGATTTGATAGATATTGTAGTATTATTTTGAAGCTTAAATTACGCGGCTATTGACGATTTGTCATTTGTCATGATAGACTGAGTTTCCCGTGGTGAAAGTTAGCGGTTATGTAAGCTTGTCGAGAGATCCCGGCTTCGATTCCTGGATGTGACAAAGTTTTTAGGGTTCTGTCAGGAAATTTTCGAAACATGGCATCTAGAAAAGTGCCCGTTAGACGCAAGATGAAGGCACGGTCATAGCGTCCTCATTAAACCTTAAAATGCTTTCTTACACTCATGAAAGATTTTTCTTAGACAGACTTCTATATTTGAAACGAGATTTCTGATCACCTCCTTTTTTACGTGTACGCAAAATAGTCAAATGGTAGCCAAATATCGCCATTTATAGAGAAAACCCTTTTTACTTATTAGATACAGTACGAGATGGCGTGCTGCTACTGAATAAAATAACCCTGCCCGATGCGAGACCTTACATCTAGTAATAGCGCATACAGTCACATTACGCAAATGGACTTTAATTTAAAGTTATGCAAATCCAACAATCAAAAGATTACTTAGCGACATATGTCGCAAGACAGCGGAAATTTTTAAAAAGAACCAATTATTACCAAACATTCGCATGTCTTATGCAAATGCAGCAACATTACTATGGATTATGACGATTTTTATCGATTTATATTTAATTAAATGTTAAACTTGACACTTATTAATTGTCACCGAGTTTATAAGGTCTTATAACGATGGAAATAATCAGTCAGTGGACGATTACATCGACTTGCGACCGGTTCGGAACATCGCACGGTATTCTAAATAATCGTTAGCGATATATCATGGGAATACGGAATTCGATGTTTTCGAATATCTAGTTTTTGGATCCGCCCACAAGTCTTCTTGTGGCGCATCAGCACAAATGATTGTGTTGTGATTTATAAGTGTTAATTACGGAAATTCTTTGACATTCGTTTAGAATGGGGACGATGGACTCGGGTTTGGATATTTTTGTGCGATCTGTCTGGTCAATAATACATTGGAAATGACAGAATATTAATTAGTTTTGGGTTAGATGCCTCGAGCGAAATGTTATTGGATTTTTTGGACAGGAATTTCTTAGTAGCGGCAGGTATTCTGAAATTGGCATCTAAGAAGACGGCAATATTATGTTCGAGCGTCGTCTCCAATACTTGTCACCTAAACATAGCTGACAAAATGTAATTCTTCTCTGTACTACAGGCGTGGCGCTGTGTTGTCGAATCTCAGAACATTCTCAGATCAGTCAGTACGGGATCTTCATGTCAGGGTTACACCCGCTTTCAAGACACGTTAGATAGATATAGACATGAGATATCGACCCTTCAAATATTTTGACTGGTAAGTGCCTCTCAAACTCCCATACTAACTGAGCTACGAACCCAAACAAAAAGAAGAAGCAACAATATCGAACATGCTTACCATGTTCCGATTTCCATATTATTACAACTCGATCGAATATTTTTATTGTACGGGACACAGTGGCCGATAATTCAATGCGTATAACGGAACGCGGCCGGATGTGACCGCCGCGTCTTCCTGTCACAATTAATTTCCGGGCGCGTTGAAATTGGCGCGAAAACTGTCGCGAGGAGGGGGTGGGGGACGTAAGGGGGACGGGGGTGCGGGCGTGCCACCGCCGCGGGAATTTTAATTACGCACTCGTATACCGAATACCAATGTCGTCTTGTTTAAATTAAATATAAATTATTCGCCTCCTAGGCCCCGCTGCTCGCCTGGTATTGCGAACTGTGAAACGTTGAATAAACAACTGGTGGGTTTTAATTAGTAAAGATTTTGTTGGTATTTTGTGTGTCTAATGTTTTAGTTGTTACATAGAGTATAAGCTATGTTGTTGATGTTAGAGAAGACAAGTTTGGACGTTGGAATGTATCACCCAATTGTTTATGGGTCTCAGAAATGCTTTAGAGAACAAAAATGATGTTACAACAAATTTAACTAATAATACAATATTCGCTTGAGATTTTAATAGAGCTATTTTGCTGAGTCTGCAAGTAGAAAGATTTAATACCTAAGAACATTCCTGTAACATATCCCGGAGATTAAGCAAATATATATCAACTACAAATTTTGCTTTATTTATCTTTAAGTATTACTATATATAAGCTGGAGACAATACTATCTATTTTTCAGGCATTATTCCAAAACACGTGGTGCTGCTAAAGGAAAAGCTCATAAAAATCTTTGCTGTATCATACCACACGCTCTTCTACGCATACTTGTATTACTGTACAAATCGTATGTCACTATGATCAGCAACGCAAAATAAACATACCGTAAGGTATTCAGAAAGTTCCAGACAACGTGAAACTATGTAAAAAAATAATCAGAAGAAAGTACACATAAAATTACCCTATATTTTCAAACCTATTCCTATGGTTAAAAGAAGTAAGTGGCGAAATACTCAAAAGTTTTCTATTTACTATATTATAGACGTCATTGGCTTCAAAACTGTCATCCAATCTAATGTGCAGTTAAAGCCAAAATAATCGGCCCCGTCCAAGTTTCTTTATCAAAATTAAAACTTTGCCAGATACAGCACCGTGCGATCTAAATCTCCAAGTATTTAATCATGTTTATCTTCTATATATAACGCAACTACAGCATCAAAACTATTTTAATTTCATAATAAAAGTTTCGCAAACAAACTCCAAACGCAATTAGAGGCAGATGAGGAGCTCACGGCAGACGGGTGCACTCCTTATGGCATTTAACTAACTTTGATAAAAAGATTAAGTATGACAGTTTGAAATATAGCCACCGCAGGAGAGAGAGAGAGCGTAAAAAAAATAACAGCGCAAAACTTGGTCGAGCCCGGCCCCGGGTTCCATTGTTGCGAGGTGCGAGTTAATTTTGTAGGAAAGAAACAACGAGACGCAGGTGTTTCTACGGCCCGTTGTATTAATTTGAGTCCCGTCTAATACCTACGTATGACTGCGTTGGAAACAGACGCGTCTGAATTTATAAGCGAAGTTGAGCGGTCCGAGCGCCGGCGCCGGGATTTGTGCACAATATGAGCGCGCCAGATTATGACGTTCCGCGCTCACTGACAATCCGAACGCGCCCATTACGCTCCGTTTCACGCGCGGGCTTTTAATTGTGAATTATTGCTCGACGGACGCCACGTACATATTAACATAATTGTTTAGAAAGAAACGCATGTAAACGTTCTAGGTGCGGTTTTGTTGTTATTTACTGCGAGGGCGCAGTAGTTTGAGTAGTTACCTCGCGAAAGAAGGATGCAAGCGTAAAATCTCAACTTTTTACATTAGATTATTATGTCACATGATTGTGTGCAAATTATATGTAAAACATTTTTAATCCTACAATTTCAGAGTCAAACATAGCAAGGGTGCTTGTCAGATAACCGAAATAGAAACAATTTTTTTAATTTTAAAACTGCTAGTCACGTGGATAATCCATAGAGCGCGCACGTCTTTAAAAAAAGAATCTGACACTGACATTAATGACATTTCGTCGCAATTTTGTGTTCTATTTGTGTCTTATCGTGTTCTTAGAAAACATAGGGTGTCCATTAACTAAGATGTAATGGTTACTCAAGTTTTTATTGCTCTGCTTGTTGTACCGGTCCGAGTGTACTTTATTAAAACATCAAAATGCTCATTTTGATGCGTCCAAACGACGTTAATTATCATTTTGGACGGAGTAATTTTTCGTTTATTACTTGTCCTACAAGCACGAACGACGCAGAACATAATAAGAGCCCATTTTAATTGGTACATTTTCGTTTTAAGGTCTACTTAATACACTTACGATTATATTTGTATTTAAATTAATGTGTTTGTGACTACGTATTTTACTAGATAGTCATTTGTGTGACATGGCACACTAATTTTTAATACGCTCGTCTGAAATACGATGGCTGTCGTTACAAAATTTCGTGTTTTATTTTATTAATTATGTTAGAATCATAAATTATCTGTCAAACTACACTTCTAACAGAAAAATATAAAGATTTTAACAATCATATTATAAACTCGATAGTTACGACGTTGTTATTATTACGTCACTAATGACGTTATGTCGAATAATTTTACTATTACGCGGAAGAATTACACTTATATTTCAAATATATTTAGGTCCACTTTAGATACTGAAAATCGAGAAGAAAACTTCAATAAGTATCTTATTCTGAAATCGAAAAGAAACGGACGCCTCCATAACAATACCAACATTACAATAAAATAAAAAATATTCTTATTTTGAAAAGCTCCAAATTGCGGACCATAGATTACAAGTAAACTTTTCCGATGTGGCCCAGAGACAATGGGCGCGTTACACACGGGTGGGTTCCGCTCGTTCGAGGGCCCACTTTGACAGTCGGAGTCGAGTGATGGACGCCCAAACGCCTCCGTATTATTGCACCTGCTGCCAATAGGATTTTGCATTTATTTAAACGGTGTTAGCAACAGATTAAGGGGTCCGTATCTACTGTACCACACTATGAATGTTATGAGGCATTAGCATTTTGAATGGTGGGTTCAATTATAAAATAAACATCTGTAAATTGGCAACCCCTTACTCTAATGGAGTACGATTGTTTCTAATTTGATGATGCTCGCGTTGGGCAAGAAGTTACTGGGCTGATTTTCAGCGAGTCTACCTCATCTTTGAGAACAATCAACATACTAATAATATACATGAGTCACGGTCTAGTAAATATTATACAAGAAATAATCTAAGACATTAAATAAATTACCATATAAACATCGAGCTGAACCTTTCTATAAATCCACATAAAAGTCAAAGGCAAGTAATATCATAATCCTATATCCACATAAAATTGCTTACACCTAATCGTAATTATAAAAACATAACATAATTACGCTCTAGAGGTGGATATCAGAAGTAATACTTCGCCGGGGGGATTGTATACAAGCTGCCATAACTCACAGCGGAGTTACTGATAAGAAACTTTCATTATGAACCCGAAAATGTTGAATTTAAAACGGGCCTTAATCAAGCAACACGGCCGTACCCTTCTAGTAGCTACCTGTGTGTTTAGGTCGGGATTACTTTGCGAAAATTGCGTTAGTATCGGTTGTTTTAGATTAATTTTGTGTTGTGGACCGAATTATGATAGTATTAAGGACCTTTCTTGGCGTTTCTGTTTTGTCGACTAAGACTGAGTCAGCGGGGTAGCGCTGAAAAATGGCTTTTGTTTTTTTATTGTACGCGTGTGCTCGGGTAGGAAAAGTGTAATATATTTCTTGTCTAGATTCTAAAATAGGCTATTAAACTATTTTAGTATAGGAATTCTCGAATTAATCATAGCTCTCTCTGCTGCCTTATGTTAAAATAATAAGTAGGCCTGTCATCGAGCTATTTTGACTCTTCTTTGCTCCTGACTCTACGTAGGCTATGTTAGAATACCTATTCACTATTGTAATTATTGCGATTGATAAATTTGATTTTCGAAGCAATCGGAGGTATGGTGTCATATCTATTTTCAGAATCATGCCTGCTATTGAGATTTCCAAGCCATTTTCCCAGGAAATATCTGGATGGCAAGTAGGCAAACTAGTAGGAGTAATAGTACATTTTTAAAAACATTTCACTAAATTATTATATGCAAAATGGATTTACCAATGTTCAGTAAAAATATATTTAAGATTTTCCATTAATCTCTGTCAACAAATCTAATGGCTAACTTTAAAGAATTTAACGAAACATATTCGTAAAGTAAACACAATTTTAATATGTTTTTCCAACAAACAAAATCTGTATGTTTGTTTGTCGTTTAAGCAGTTAGTATCGCCGCTCCCGGCCGTATACCAGGGCGGCAGATCCGAGCAGGAGCATTCCCTAACCCCTTTCGCAGTTTGATAAATGGCCAATTACTGCGCCCGCCCCGTCCCTTCTGTTAGCTTGTTGCCTATTTTGAATTGCTTTTGCTTTTTCGTTTAGATTAATATCTAAATAGGATAGATACGGATCCCGCTTTAGGTATTTTACGTTGTTTTTAAACGTAAATTTCGGGTTGGGAACGCTCCACGCTCCTTTGTTCGCCCCGTTTTTCGCTGGCCTGCCATTGTTTTCGTCTCTTAATACCACCAAATCTTTGTTCTGTCTTGTTGTGTAATACGTTCTTTTGTTTTAATGGAATTTCCCTTCGATATACGTGTTTTGATTTTGATCTAAGAAAATTGCCTGATAGGTTTTACGGGTAAAAAGTTTTAGAGGGTTCACACATGTAGCCTATTTTTCTTTTGGTGTTTTTCTGAGTCTAATTTATAAGTATGTCAGTAAATCGTGCATAGTGACCGAATGGTATATTAAAATCAAAAGCTTTAAATTTTCTGGACTCTGAAAGTCAATTTTCGCTGCTGCCTAATTACTTATCCTAGTAACACCAACAATATATCCAAACATTCTCTTTTAAACCCATCTGTTCCCACAATAAAACAAACATATCACCAGACCTCAGGTGTAGATTTCCAATTCTTAAATTCGCGTCATTACTTTATAAGGGACGGCCAGAGAGGGTACTACCCCTGTTTATTTTTCCCGTATTCAAAGTGCCCATAATTGCGTACAGACTTAAGCTCGTTTAAAATTTTAACTCTCAAAACAAATGAGATTTTTTACGGGACAGTTAGTTGGACGCTTCTGGCCGTTATGGGTTCATTTGATTGAATTTTTATTCATATGGAAGGACCGGTGCAGTACCAGCTCCACATTTGTTAATCCAAGCTTAAACTTGTGAAATTAAAAGTAAAAACTAAGTTATTGACTTATAAGACAGTGATTTATTTAACGATACATCTGAACACTTCATATATAGTTTTTTAGAGGTAAAGGTATTACAAATAGGCCAACAAGATTAAGGACAAGATAGTTCTAATTTCAAGAAGAACTAAATTTTAATAACCAATGTCTAATTACATTTTTCATTTGATGGTCTGTAAACCGTTAACGAATATATATAACACACCTACAGCATGACGCTTTTCTTAATCATCTAAAAAGTTCAAATGTAGTAGAAAGTCATATCAAATATCTGTACAAAACAAACGAAAGAGAAATCCTACATAAGCCAACGAGTAAATAACAGAAAATCATCTACTAAAACTTTGATAGTAATCTTAGAACAAATTATAGTGTCCCCATCAGATATATTTACCTAATTGTCATGTATAACATTGTCTAAAGCACGGAGTGTAATTGCAGCAAGCTTGTCGCTATTGGACATGAGCTTGCTTGTATAAAATTACATGAATGACCTCCCAGTCACGCAACGACACGCATCCGACGAGCTATTATAGATGACATGGCTACGCTTTACTATAATACTGTTTTTAGTGGAGTAATAACTAACATTAAAGCTTATTATTGTAATGATACCGTAACGGTGCAATGATAGTATTATCTGTTGTAGACGCGGAACTAATCTGGTGTTGGAAGACAATACGACGCGTAACGCTGTTGAAATATGACGCCATGATTTTAGGTGAATATTATGTTTGCCTGACTGGACTGATGCGGTGGTTAAATTTTTCTAGTTTATTAGCTCATGGGGAGAAATCTCTTAGACTAGCTAGGTAGTCTATCTAAATAGTTGCTAACAACGTGTACTTAGTTGTACTTGGTGTATATAGTATTAAACTGCGGGCGTCCCGATTTTTATTTCAACTTTATATTTTAAGTTTTGAAACAAATTATTTATCAAAATCATTAAAGAAAAGTTTATGCGGCCATTTAAATAGCTGTCAATTTTCTTAAAAATGCTCTAAGATAAAAAGTATGTATAAATAAAAGAGGATGTCCTTTCTTAGGAACGGAGTACTGGAATGAAAAGGTTATATGACTTTTATAAAAACTTATCCGATATTAAAATCGAACTAAGAACTTTAGAATTCACAGAATTGCAATCAGACAGTAGGTAATCATAGACACAAGCAATGATCTCATCGGTTAATTTCCTCATCTCTTGAAGACAATTCCGCACAATACTTCTGACGGGCTGTCAAAACACAATCATGTGTTTCTAAACGTATCCGAACGGATTTGTATCGCGACATGTCAGTCTGTCATACCTTTTGATTGATGGTGGTACGATTGGAAAAATGTTAATTACACGTCCAATGCTCGTTATTTCAATGATAATATTCGAATTTTCCTTTATTTACACGATTTCGGAAATATAGTTTCGATTTGATTGCTGTGTTTGTCTCGCATGCTATTATTTGAATAATAGCTAAAAAATAGAATTTATGTTATATATACGAACATAGATTCATTTTTTAGACCAACTATATCGCATGAGCTGTTAAGGTTAAAATTTATTCACATAATACAAAAGTGTTTTATTGTAACAGACTCAGAGACAGAGTAATTATAGACAGGATGTTTAACAAATAAGAATAATTACTTCTAGAAATAAGGTTATATAGAAATGTCAATTCATGTAAAAAAGTGATAGTCTGTTGACAAAATAATGAAACATTGCGTGGGCATCAAGATCAATGGCCAGTGACTGCTTATACACGCGGAATGGATGGCACAAGCCGATGATAATAAGTGAAATACCGTTAAACAACCATTATTCAATGTTTAAACACAAGAAAGAAGAAATTCAATAAACTGAACAAAAAAATAAAAATGTGAAATACAGATAACGTCAGTGGAAGAAACGAAACGTCACTTTTATTTTTTTGTAATTTAATTGGAGTATTAACGGGGCATAGATAAAGTCACTCTGCCTCTAACTTTTTCGTTTTTTTTCAACTTTATCAGATGGCTTACCGTTTGAATTTAAAGGTGCGTCAAGTTTGTAAGAAGTTTTAATAGACTCCACCCGATCAGATCTTGAGAAAATACATTAAAATAAATTGTTCTATTTACCTACCCTTCGACGGGTGAATATTTTGAATCCAATTGATCGTACGTGTATCTGAATTAATACGAAATGCATGTGACGTTTGACAAATGCCATCGACAATTTTCCCGCGGATTTTAACAGAACTATTTTATAACAATGGCAGCGTTTACCTTTTTAACGACCGAATATAGCCGTTCAAATATTAACTTCGACATTAATTTTACTTAGCCGATTAAGCAGTTACTTTTAAAAGGTCAAAGGCGATGTTTTTTTGCAATGCCACGTCAATAGTTGCGTGATGTAGGTGTACATATACACGATAAACATTGGAGAATCATTTGGAATGTCATTTTGTCCGGCTTACTGACATTAATCTCGGGTTATAATAAAATACCGTACGAATGCTGACGTTCGACCACAATTCCTAACGTAATTTAATGAATTAGCATTCATTGGATATTTCGGGGAGGGTAGATGGTAAACATCCGCATGTAACGTCAGAGTTGCCACAAGCGTGCATAATTCTAAGGTTTTATTACATAATGTGACTCAAAGCTTCCTTGTGCCCATAACTACGGAATAACATTAGAACGTTTTCCCGTCTTTCCGGGCCCAAAATACAACCAAATTTGGTGGGGAGAAGAAAAAAAGAAAATTTGGTCAGTGCGACCGTCCATAAATTCGCGTAGAGTTGCGCGCCACCGCTCTAATTCCTTTGTTTGCTAAAACCGAAAACTGCCGTGGACATCCCGGCGATGCCAATACGATATTTCACTCCCTCCCACTTGACTGATTCCTTTACGCTAGAGGGTGACAGATGTATTTGACGCTTTTCGTTTCTGAAACTTATTGGTGAGTCTCAAAGGCGGTAATCGTTTGTTTCATGTGCCAATTCAGTAATATATATGTAGTGGATTTATTAGACGTACGTTAGCTTGTTCGAATGTAATATTTGGTGTTTTTTTCTTGGTGCTATGGTGGCGGCATCTAGCGGCCGGGGGGAGATGTCAATTTTATTGGCTGGTAGCCAGGCGCTTTGTTAGAAAGCTCTGGCGTCGTAAGAGCTCTCTCGCTTATATGAACCTAGCTTAATGCTGCCAGATTATATACTATTTGATGGTGGAATGTGTAATTTTAAATTTGCACTCTGTTTCTAGTGATTTAAGAGTAGTTTTTTGCCACTCGCTTTAATTTATAGTAGCTCAGTTTAGGAATGAAACTTTCGTTGAGAGCATTTTGCAGAATAATATATACTAAGGTATTGTTATTGTTTAGTTGATCCACTGACATAAGGCCAAACTCTAGGAGAGGTCCTAAGTTCAATTCGCAGGTAAGAACCGGATTCTTTGGAAGCCGTATGGAGTCTAGAATTGTAAAAAGCAACAAGGTTCTATGTTACCGAAAAAATATAGAAATATTCATGGAATGGAACTACTTTCGGAGATGAGCTAGAATTCCTGCCACAGGACTACAGGATAAAATTATTTGTTCGCCATATTTTGTGTTTTCCATGCCGAGCTGTTCCAGTTTAAGCAAAATCCCAAGTTACAGGATCTGTCTAATCTATTTTTACAAACTTTTTGTAGCGGTCCCTCATCTTCGTCAATGTTTTTTTAAATCTATCGTTACACTTAATATAATTAAACGACAAAAAAAGGCTGTATGAAGAACCTATGAACATAAATCGGTAGATTGCTTTAACTATTGGATATGGGACATGAAACTCGCGATATAGAAGTCGTGGGTTTGATCCTACCCTTTGCACTTCCGACGTGAACCCACTCCTGACAGAAACATTAAGCATATCTGGATGGGTGTTACAAGATTGCTAGTAATTTGTAACCCTTACTACTAACATAATGATTCAGCTTAGCTAGAAGAAAACCAGCAATTGACATCCACATAGCTATTAATCTAAAAATATACCTATCAAATTTATATCCCAGCGTTAAGTTAACCTAAAAATCATATCACATATTCATCCTTTCTGCCTACCCCCCATAACGAGATGGCGCAGTAATACCATGTACATTACCCCGGCATCGAATCCACGACAATGGACTTGTCTGATTTATCGCTATACGGATAAGGCGTTCCGATGTAAAAAGGATTTTTCCCGGGAAAACTTCAATGGGAATAAATTTAAGGCAGTTGATCGATTTTAAAAAGATTCTGTATTGTTATGCTACTTATAAGTTAATTGTTTATTTGACTGCGCGGATGGCGTAGCGAGCTTTGTCTTGCGGCGGGTATTTTGAGTTCGAATCCCACATGGGACAATTATTTGTGTAATAAATATTTAATTTAGGTCTTTGTTTTCCGATGTTTCGACCGACTTGCATCTTTCGTGGTTATAGCTTGAGGCTAACAATTGTTCTTAATCGTGAACTGGTTAACGTAGCCACTGGTGTTAAAATGATCATCAGTTTGTGAATAAACAAGTGAGAAACGGTAATGAATTGCCGTAAATCTTAGAGTTCGAAAAAATGGTATCACGTGACCTAGAGGTCAGAAGTCAAAGGTCATATATCGACTATGCTGAGTCGAATGGCGTTGACCGTGAGTCTCTAGCTCTTACGGTGCTTGAGTTGAAAGTTGTATAACAGACAGACGGACGGACGGACAAAGCTGTTGTATAAGAGTTTTTTCGAACTCTAAAACGCGATCACAATATGAGGCTAATAAGATAACAGTAGTAGCAAGTACTCTGCCTACCCCTTTTGGAACACAACTATGAGACCACATACATACATGGTTACACGCCTGAATCCCCTAAAAGATAGAAGAGCATTAAAGCCACATTTCTCTACCTATTGCTTTTGGCCCCATGTAATTAGGTCGCGAACCTTTTGGGCACAGTTCCAGATTCTGTGCTGGTGCTGAGAATTTCTAAACAAAAATATCTAACAACAATTTGCCCGACCTAGGTATCGAACCAGAGACCACATAGCAGTCGTAACATCCACCGCTGCACCACCGATGCCGTCTATGTTAATGTAAAGTCTTACATTTAATATTCCCATAAGACTAGTGTCTCTGCTCACTCCTTTGACAGTTTAACGTGATGATCACGACTACTTTGATAAGGAAATGTAATCTTAATGTTAATTTGAAATTTATTCAAACAAGGCT
Source organism: Catocala sponsa (assembly GCA_963564715.1). Taxonomy (NCBI): domain Eukaryota; kingdom Metazoa; phylum Arthropoda; class Insecta; order Lepidoptera; family Erebidae; genus Catocala; species Catocala sponsa. The sequence continues at coordinate 7,028,678 of OY751345.1, read as the reverse complement.
CAATGATTCACAGATAAGGAAAGAAAAACGGTACGAGGCTTTTGTTCAGACATGTGGCCATATTTATTTGATTTAGAAATTGAGATTGTCGCGAAAGCGAACCGGCAATGTATTTTTAAAGTAATCATCATAATTGATATAACATAACGCTGATATACCCTCGACGGTTTAGAGTTTAGACAGAATGATGTACAAAATAATTTGCGCCAGTAATTCTATTAGGATGTCTATCCAGACATATTTTGAGAGACAGTGCTGTTACTAAAAATTCCTATTAAAAATCTAAGAAAACCGACCAATCCAGGAATCGAACGGAGGATTTATGAGAACACGGGGCAGACAGTATAATTTATATTTTATACAGTAGTAAGTTAATGTTCTCAAATAAGTTATGGTAATCAAACCCTTTTGCACAACATTCTCATTTACTGCCGCTGTGCCATCGAGCCGAATGAAGTTGAAAACTAAATGAAAAGACACAAATTTCGACAAAGTAATAAACCTACAAGCATATAATTTGTCTGTTAACTGATGTAGTACGCAATAAAACGGGGAAGGAGCCCGTTATTATTGAAGTGTAAAATAATATCCTCATTTGCGATGAGCTGAATAACAATTATTGCTGGCGGTATTCAAGCGCAGTGCAGTAAAAACGGATGGTCGCCCACGACTCGGCTGCTGCAGACGCTCATATACTGAATAACTCTTGCCAAATTTTTAATTATTCAAACGCGAATATCGAAACGCCAACACGAATAACAGACGAGCAATAAAAGTATAACGATCAAAGCGAAACTAAACATCCACCGTCACCTACACTTTGACAGATCAGAATGTTGTTTATTAAATTATAAACGTCCCTTCTCACCTTAGCAGTTTTTTATTCAATGTAACTCCTAAACAGAAAGGATACATTATAGATACGCGACGGAGCAGACACGTACAAAATGAAAATAGGGGAAAGGGAGCGAGTGGGGGCGGTATGGAAATGTTGGTCAAATATATCATCCGGCGTCTGACAGGCCAATTCTCTTATCTCACACGCGCGGCACCAGCGCGATCTAAGCTAGCTTAGCTAATATAAAATGGTTTTAAATTCAAGTTTAATTCGGGCTATCTGCAGCTCTCCGCCGCCTCGTAAATACCGACCCCAACCCACATACAAAAGGCTCTACGATTTACGGTTTTGACGGATTTCGAATATTTTAGCAGCAGGTCGGGATTAGGCCGGAGTTACGCGCGGACCCGCGCGACGCAGGGTGGCCTTACGTTTTAATAAGACGATGATAATTTAGACGGAACTAGTCTCGGATATGCCGAGCAGCTGCGCACTTATACCCGCCGATTTAATATTAGTTTGGAGCGATCTACGGGCAGGATAAAGTTCTCGCCTCGATACCGTTCCGGTACTTATCTCATATTGGGGAGTTATTCTTTGTTTGCGCGGCGGGCGGGCGGCGAATCTGCATCGCATCAGTTTCCAACACGAGGACATCATAAAGTGTAAACAATGACGGCGTTTTCCATTACAATATGTTTACCGATCCGTGGAGCTTCGCATTATGTATGTTATCCTGGTAGGACGCGCGGGGCGCCGTTGAATTTATGACGCCCGCGCAAATATTTGGCGCTCCGAGTTCGGACGCGCACTGTCGGCTGACAACGGGAAGATTGTCGGCAACTGTTTACACAACGGGATATGGTAATTTTTCAGTCTCCTTTCTCGCTGTAAGCGTATTCCGTTCACGGCTCCGCTCTTGTTCTCTTTGCATTTAGTTTATTCGGAGCATCGGAAGCGTATCCGGACGAGTCGTGTGACGGACGACGTAAACAGAGTGGGCTGACGTTTAGTGTCATTAAATCTCGTAATAGGATATCATAAATCGCAGGAGGTCGGCGGTACCAGGCTGGCCGGGCGGCTGTCATCGTTTGTCAGAGCATTTCACGCATTGTTGGACAATAACGCAGGCAGGGGGGTAGTATTGTGCGCGGCCGGCCGGTGGACGCGACGTGACGCGTGCGCGATGTTGCCCCTGCTGACCGCACAACACGCGACAATACAAACGCGGATTACGTCAAACGTACATCAGCCTCCCAACATCTGATACACGGCCACGTAACTCCGCATTACCCCACGAATTCCACGACCATCTCCGTCGGTGTAAAGATGCGCGCACCTTGTAATTCTCACTCGCACTGTCTTGTTGTAATTCACTTAAAAAGGTTCCTTAAACCGGCACCCGTATATACCACAATCAAATTTATATCGTCGGTCGACGGTAAAAAAGTGAAAAAATAAAATAACATCAAATATGTTTGGTATGCATCGTCTCAGAGATTCACATCAGAAATTTAAGCTTTAAAGAACCGGGCGGGATAAAAAACACCGTGGAGACGAAGAAAAAAACGAGTAAAAAGTTGACCCCTCGGCCGACCGCGTAAATTCGAATCAAAAGGAATCAAATGTCATTTTACGAATGTATCCCCTTAACGGTTATCAATTTATAATGTCATTGAAGCGTTGGTCTCTCATAAAAATGTTTTATGTTACAATAAAATATATATATTTCCAGCGAGATGAATATTGGGCGAAACAGGAGAGAAGCAGGAAGTAGGACATCGAAAAAGAGACACGATTGCCAGATTCCATCAGCGGCATAACCAAGATCGTATTCTCAATTATTATCGAATATGAGTTCCAACATTAAGCTCGCTGATCATGCAAAATGTTACTGTTTTATCTTCGGCAAGGAAATCTCAGCAGTGACGCGGCTTCTGTGAGCAATAGATGGTAATTATAGGCATCGATCACTGATATGTGATCAATATCAAAAGGTGACCTTTTTCACACTGCTCTTAGGCATACACGGCGAAATGTCTGAGTCACCTTTACCTTACTGTTCGACAATATTGGCATTGGCATAATATTTGGCTATGTTTAAAAATAGAACACCAGCCAAGTATTTTTAATTTAAAAACCATTTAGGTTAAATTAAAAAAAGCTGCAACTGTCTATGCCTTCAGCAGCCATTTTATAGTATGCTGTCATTAAAAGCGCGGGATAACTGACAATTAATAAGTATATTTCTTTTTTAAAACGACCATAATGTCTTGTCAGCGGGAGTCCGGTGCAGCCAATCATTTTATTCTTCCTAAAGGTTTCTTCATGCGAAACTTGAAATATGCATTTTTTATGTGCATAATTAAGATAAGTTATAATGAAAATTTAATATTAATTATGTTTTTAGGGATTTTATTTTTGGATATTTAAGTTCTGTATATACAATAGTAAGGTAATCTAAATTTACTATTTTACCAATAGACAATATCTTGAGGCTTTAATTATATTGTTTTAATCTGTCAAGTCTTAGAATACCAGACATCATTAAAATTGATTATCAGGCTGCCAGTGTGCTGCTGCAGCTCATTAAATAAAGTATATCGCACACTATGTTAAGGTCCAACTTAGTAGGAGCTAAGCAGAGTTTTAAGGATATTTGCAGGACCCATAGTGCTACTGACTATTTCCTCACAAAAAACGCTGACATTGCGTTTTCCTTATTTACATTATTCGACTCAGGATTCGGCGGGTTACTTAATTTAAAACTGCTTACAATAACTATTTCATGTAAGAAAAATCCTTGTATAACATTCACAATTACTTAGGACGAGGTAAACTTGAATGAGATGAGGCAAACTCGAGGCGTACTCGAGCAAGTCAAGACAAATGCGCCTTCATATATCGAGATGTTATCTACTCGGATCGGGGCCTACTTCGATGCCCCCGTTAATAAGCCCACAATGGATTAAAAAAAAAGATAAGATTTAGAGAAAGTTATTCAATAATAGGAATGTTTAACATAACGAGAGATTATTGTTAGGCTCTATAGCCTAACAATAATCTCATATGTTAAACATTTTAATGTACGTATATTAAGTAGTGTTAATATGTAAATATTTTCGATATTCTAAAACACCTTATGCAGATACATATATGAATTTTAAATAAATGTTTATTTTTATAGTTATAGTATAGTATTAAGTACTAATGCAAAGAAAATGTATAGAATAATAGGTACTTAGTCACTTTTTATTTTTTTATAAATTTCGTCTTTTATACATGGATACTAATTTGATATTATCCTTCTTCAATTTCACTTAGTACGAATTGTGAAAGAATAATGAATCAGTAGTCAGAGTACCTAATAAAATCTTACACCTGCATTTTTGAGGCACGTTTTCTGTATGTTGTAACGTAAGATATTTCGTTTTCTTGATTGATGATTGCTAATCTCGATCAGGTAGAAGGAAATATACTATTACCGTGTGTTGTGAACTGCTTTACTTACCTGAAACCAATAAATAAAAATGTTAAGCAACGATATGTTAGGAGCATACCTAGTACATACAGTGAAGGAAACTAGACACTAAAGAATGGAAAGACATACATAAATCCGTGTGGAAATCTCTTATTTTGGACCTATTCATATGGCAAATAGCCGTGAGACAATGCGTGCATAACTTATATTTCTTACATCTTATAATCCGTTTGTATAGGTATATTTCATATTTAATTTAAAAATCATAGGTTTATACTTTGCGTGAAGCGTATTTTAAAACAACATTCTATTTTGTCTATGCACATTAACGAGTTCAATCATCTGACACTTCTCAGATTCTTAATTCAAACACCAAGAATCGTTCCAAGAACAGCCGCCATTTCCCCGTAACCGTCATTCCACGAACCCGGGGTGAGTAAACCCGAAGTTGGAAATTCAAAAAAATTAACTAGCAATTTTAAAATTATAGACGCACATGCGATTCTTGATGCGTTTCGAAGTTGATAATTCATAATTTGTTGCTGATAATTTATAAAATAAGTGCTGACATCGAGGCAAAATAGTAATTTGATAGCAATTTGAAGTTGATACGACAATTATGGCGTGATTATGGCGCGATTGCGATTCGCACGTGATGGTTACCAGTTACGGAAGCGATTTTTTTAAATTGCCTATTATTTATGCTTGTTGTGAAATAACTGCGTAATTTGATACGATTTGCGATGTATAATCTGATTGGTGGTCTATTAGATTGTAGCGATTCGATTAAAATTATAGCGAAAACAAATCGTATGCATTAATATATTCAAAATTACAGTGTCTGAGTGTCGCTTTTAAAACTTTATTTTGCTCAATCGGCTGTGATACTACCATTGGCTACTCATACCTAAAGCTTTTTGACTTATAAAGTTGTTAATCATCCTGTTATTATTTTGCCAGCTTTGTTGATAATTACGTAGGAAAGGAGTCTATTACTAAGCCAATTTTTTTTATGCTGCATCTAAGAATTACCTGCTTGCAAAACTGAGGAACGGAATCCACTCCGTCGATAGTACACTTAAGGCGAGAGCTTACGTGATTGGACCAATTAGGCTTTACACTTATTTTAAAACAAGTAAGACACCACAAAATGGCTACGTAAAGATCAATGATTCAAAATAATCTCGAAACAATGTACCTATGTTCCGTTGCGTGTTCCATGTGTTCCGTCGTGATGTCCCGTCACTCGGCCCACGGCCCCATGATACGTAAATTGCTCTTTAATTAACCAATTTGTTCCGTTTCAAGCAGATTCAATTCGTATTATGTATGTGACCGTCCATTGTTGTTGCTTATTTGTGTAATTTCTAAATTATACGTGTTTTATACCGTGCTTGTGGGCTTGAGAATAAATGCGGCGTTGAGTGCTATCATCATTTCGTTCAAATCACTGCACGGGAATATGGTCGACTTGTTAAACGCATTGTAGCCTATAGCCTGCGTTTTATAATGATACTCTATGTTAATTCTTTTTTTAAATTATTCGAAGGAAAGTAAAATGTATAACATCTTTTTTCAAAAAGAGTAAGTACTTTTTGTTTTATGTTTCGTAATTCAACTATTTATTTTAAAATAGCTTAAATTTTGTAATTATCCCCTATGGTAGTTCCTTTTTTTAATTATTCCAAAATTTTAATACCTTTATTATAACAATCTTTTTCGAACATAGGACATGATTAATACCTATTTATTAATAAAATCGGACTATTTATTAAATGGTATATATTATGTATTTATTTTAAATATTACGGAAACCTTTTTAAAATGTATCTACGCTTTCATATTTTATACAGTAAATACTATTTTAATACAATATATTTCTTAAATAACTAATGTCTTAAGAGGTAAAGTGAACCATTTTTGCATAATAAAATCCCTAATCATTAAATATATGCATACATTTTTATTTAAGTACTTGTTAAATAAAATCCATATTCATATGTATATAATCTTAGCATACATAGTCATAACAATCATCAGAGATACCTAAACTCTAAAAAAATCTTTAAATCTCATCAATTTAAATCCTATGCGAGAATCGAACCCGCAACACCGAACGAACTTCGTTCTCGTTCCATAAAAACTCTGACAGTTAACTAACACACCATTTAACAATATTAATTCGTTTAAGATGGCTACATTTCTTAAACGAAATCTCAACGTTAATATAATTTGTTAATACGTCGTGTTCCCATTTATTATATCACAATAACGTTTATAAATTAACTTTAATAGTTGGCAGCGAATTAACATAAAGCCGGTGCCCTAATTGCGACGTTACATAAATAATAAACGCTACAACTACTTCTACTAATTAGACCTCTATGAAACGAACGCGCCGCGCCTTTTTCTTCCAGATTTTCCAACCGCCTTAGCGTTTCCCATTAAAAAAAATGTCTACCAATCCATCCCACTCTCTCATCTTGCACCTTGCACCGAGCCATTATTTCCTTTTCACTCTTTTGTTCCTCCGATGTGGACGTCCCGCTCCGTGCTCCGCCCATTTATAAAATCGACTGGCCGCGCGTCCGTTCACCTGTCCCTTTCCCGTCCGACTGATTTATGTGAGAGTGAGCGAGTTTGATCGATGCTTTGTTTTTCCCGCTTCAAATGTCACAGAGACGTTCGTTTTTCGAAAAAAGGCGCGCTGTGACCCGTGGATTAGGTTATATGTTATTACTTGGTGTAAATTCTGATAATGCTCACAGATTGCGGCCGCGAATTCCTCTCGGCTCGGATGTCACGCTGTGGGAAACGTGGACTTTTTTGTTTTGCGCGGTAGGTACAGCCGTTTTGTAAAACTATATTTACGATAATGTTATCTTGCAGGCGGTGTTACGTTACGTACCCACGGCGCGGGCCGCGGGCAAGTGATTAATGATTAAGTCTGACGCGGATACTCTCAGTCGAGTGCTGAGGAAAAAAGCAATTCTAAAACATCAATGTACCTATATTCTTATTTTTCATTCTATGTTGGCAGTCTACGTCGGTGCAGTGGTGCAAGAGTAAATATTCTGCTGATGGTCATGTAGGCCGAGTTCAGCTCTCGTATTGAGGACTCTGTTATTACGATTTTCTGTCAGGAAATTCTCAACAGCAGCACAGATGCTGGGCTGATTCTGAGCCGAATTTCGTATGGTTTATGGTTTCGTATGGTGAATATCCCAGTAATGAAGCCGTTTAAGATTGAACGAATAATTATGAATAGTGTATATCATTAAATCAATCGAGACGCGTATCTAAAAAGACTCGAATTAAGATTTCACGACGAACGCGTTCGACGCGCAAAAAGCTCGGGCATCTTGACAACTTGAGAAATGTCATGGCGGCAGTTTTTGAGGTTATTTTTGGCGGGAATGCCATTCTAATCAAAATAGTTTACGCGTCGGCCGTACCGCGCAGATTAGACTCGTTTGTTTTGCCTCATCGTGGGAACGGATGGGCTTTTTTCGAAGATGTGTCGTCGAAACGTAGCGGTCTTTCATTCACAATCGAAGGAAAAAGATTTAATTTGTTCCGACAATTTCGGGTTAAACGGTGGCTGGTAAAAACAAATGGCACCGCCGATATATGTAGTTAATACGTTTTCTTTTAGACTATGATATTTAAAGTATTATGCCTATAATATTGGCGTTTAGAGATGTATCTTAAATTCGCTAGCTACGAAAGTCAACCTTGTAGAAAATTTATGCGTGTGCGTCAGTTGACAATAGCTAGCTATTGTCTATTGCCAGAGATTGGTATAGACTTCTTACCCTTAGGACATCTTATAAAAGAAGAATTATTTTCTATGGCGACAATAATTGCCTTAGTCGTATTCTAAAACAATTCTAAAACTGTCACACACAAATTTTCTAAAACGGAGGCAAAAAAGTAATGGTACACGTTTCAAGTTAGCACGTCCCGTGAAACTCCGATATCACGCGTCGGAGCTCAACAAACTGTTATAAATCAAAAATGTGAACAAATAAAAATGGCGCGCGGAGGTGAAAACGTTATTATCTTTATAATTGCACGTCAAGGCGGGAAAACTGGGGGGCATTTGGCGCGCTTTCCTTGTCTCTGCTCCCTTTTTTTTAACGCGCGCCGTGGCTATGATATATCGGCCCATGAATACGGGATGTATCGCGACACCTGCTCGCTTCCTTATGAATTCGAAATTGCGACTTTCTCGATGTCATTATATCTTGGTACCGCCGAGTTTGTTTGTCGGTTGTATATTTTATTTAGAAATGATATATTGTTATGTTTTCGTTTTAGAGATCCCTTGAGTAATAAATATAAGTAAGATAAGATGATTGCTGTCTACCTTGATGTCGAGGGAGACAGAATTTGATATGTTTGACAGTTTAAGTGACGGACAAGGAACGTCCACGCACATTCTCTCTCCACCATTAATAGAGCTTCCCCTGGGGTTATTTGTCTAACGCTACACGTTCATTTAGCATCAAATGATCCAATTCATGTCACGTAGATCGTACAATAAGATTGAATACTTACTACTAAAGCTCTCAAAGCGGACGTTATCAAGTTATCACAAAAAGAAACGTAACATCGTATAACAATGAAGCTAAAAGAACATAAACCAACAGTGTAAGCGATAAGAGCACGGCTCGCGCCCCGCCTCGCTTGTAACGAACCGCACTATCGATGTCTCAGTCAAAAACTGTCAAAATCGTGACAGGCGCCGTGTCAGGCTAACGAGGCGCGCGCCGCGGACGACGGCGACGGGCCGTCACCGTGACTAGGCGTTTCGTCCGCACACCACCGCCATCTCTTATCAAGTAGACGAACTAACAATATCGACGAAGCAAAAAAAATACAGTTTATAATCTCGCCTGGACACAGAAATACATAAAGATGCAAATGAGGCGCGCCCCCGGGCGGCGGGCGGCCGAACGAATTTATAGCTGCGCGCGCACCTCATTATCGCTAACAAGCATTGGAACCCTTTCTTTACCCCATAAATATTATATTTTACACCTGCACTAAAAGGGGTACCGGGATGCGGAGCTGTCACTGCAAATGTTCCCGAACACCTTTCTGTATGTATCTCTGTACATCAGGTTCCTGTGTACATTTAATAGATGTCGCTTTATCGATTTATAATGATGGCGGGTTCATTAAGCAGCCTGCCATAACGGAGTGGTAATGAATAATAAAACTTGTGTGTGGTCTCAGTTTTACCGTTTCTTGTAAACAATACACTATTTTGTAACGTAATGTCGCCTAACTGACCTTTTAAAAAACAGTGTATAAACAACAAAATGATAATCATCTTTTCCATTATCATCCATTTGTATGTTATCCATAGTTTTTACTTCACAAAATTATAATTGTTACCGTTATTACTCACGCAAATATGTATAAGGTAAAAGTTTGGTGCTTTCTTTAAAAGCTATCGTTGATCTTTTTTAAATTTACTAGGTTTCTAAAAAGGGTAAAAGATATGATATCGTACATCTAAAGTATTCGAAAGTCAATAACGTTTTTATCTAGTCTTTACGAAGTAGAAAATTTATTTACAAAAATATGATAAGTATTACTATACATATAAGGCTTGGTAAAAAGTTATAGAACATAACATAGAAGCTACACCTTTATATTCTAGAGAGAATAGCATAACACACTTAGATTTGCCAGCTAGTTTTTAAAGCCTACTTAATAGCGAACCTAGTACTGTTTATGAAAATAATGTCAATTTTATGATACATGGAATGCTATGAATATGATTGGCCCTTTAACAAGCAGATACAACACATCTTCTAAAACATTACGAATTTTCAATCACGAATGCAATCACAAACAAATTTTCAAATATCCACGTTTATTTTTAGAATGTTCACATTTAACAAGACACAATTTTTATTAACCGCTATGACATTTAATATTTACAAGCGAATGATTTATCCTCAAGCAGAATAACGTGCGCATTCGTGTTGATTGCTCGAATTATATCACCGTGACCGCAAGGAAACCGCAGCCGAAAAGAAATTAAATAATAACTACCAGGAACATGGCAATTAGAACACATTGTCGGGGGTAATCAGTGTACCGCAAACTAGGATACGTAAAAACACAGTTACACTTGACATTTGGCTTGAAACAACCGCGGTAATAACTGTTGTGGTCGGGCCAAACGCGCTTCGACCAATTTGCGGCGACGTCCACTCAAAACGCCAACGACCCTATCCTGATTGGTCCCAAATTGTTTTAAAGTGCGCAAGGGCAGACTAGAGCTTTGTTTAAAGAGAATATATTGTATAGAAATTGATTGAATGCTGTGGATTTTTAAACATTAAGAGGAACGTTAGAAATGACTTTAAAGGAAAGAATTAGATTATTAAATGTTAACAAGCAGCCTTGCATTTTTTAAAGTGAACTGTTAATTTTACTTTTAAGTTTTACGAAAATTTACAATGGAATATGGAAGTATAAATAGAACAGACCAAATCAGAGATATTTTGGGGAAAGCAAAGCTTAGCACCTAAATGTAAATCGTTCAGACGAGAGAGAACAACAGGTTAAAAAATGAAGAAAATAAATATGTCAGGAGACCATAACCTTTGCAAGTGCATTAATTAAATTAAAATTATTAAAAGGCAACTCCTTCACTAAAGATAATCTGAGTTGAAGACTTATCAAATAGAATAAAAAAGAAGAATGCGCATATCAACAACTTTTGTCCCATAAAGGAATCGAAACCGCAACATCCACAACAGTGAACTCACCACTTAAACCACTAGGCTACCGCGTAGTAAACGTAACATAATTACGCACAATTTAACATGGCTTCATACCACAATGGCGGTTTATTGTAATTCTTATAATAGGCCATATTATGACGCATATTAATTATATTTGTGTGTCAAGACAAGTGGTTGTGATTCATTGGTTTGTTCGCTACGATAGTCTTTTGTCCATGTTTTGATTCAAATAGTATTCACCTGATTTAATACTTGTTTTAAGAGCCACACATGTATAAATATGTTTTCGAACTAGAATAAACATTGCCTACATGGTAAAAATGTATGGAAAAGTCAATAAGCTTTATGAAAATGTGTGATATGTTTAAGACACGATATTTTAGGTAGAGTTAGCACGACGATGGGGCTGTACTCTCCACTATCGGGTTTAATTCTCGTTTCGGTCAAAGTATTATTTATTGTCATTTTCAGTCAAAAAATTCTCAGTAACAGTACGAAGTCTGCCACTGGGCCCGGCAGATGGTAATAGTCTTGAGCTTTATTACGTAGCACGCACACTTATACCTAACTTGAACGTGTGGCTGTATTACCGACCCGAGAATCGCACCAAGGACTTCACAATCGCATGGCTACACCGAGGCGGACATTAAGCCATATCACTACCTAATATGTACGGTATAATAAGTGCCCTTCAATATAAGATAAATAAATATTATGTAATAATTTAATTTTATATTGGCGAAGGTAATATTTTAATGTGACATCGCAAGGTGACTAAAATATCGTAAAATTACACATATGTAGTTCTGAAAACTAACACAACTTAAGTATAAAACCATCAGATACGTACTCAATAATACAGGTTGGCAGGTGCAGCCCTACCAACATTTACAACGCCTAAAGCATCCACACATCAAAAAGCTATCCCAAAACAGTTTATATAAAAGTAATTTGTATTACAATAATTTGTGTACCGACCGATAGCATTTTGAATATTTATAAATGTTCCTCCTATTATAGTGTCGACATTTTGAATAATTAAGCAGGGAGCCATTAGCCTTCACCGGCGGCGTCCAGACGAACAGAACCCTTCCTCATGAATAATTTCAATATCAATCGATGGCTTCGGTAATAGCCTTTGAGACGAGTAATGAGAAAATCAAAAACTCTAGAGAACACAATGAAAAAGTATGCGGATAGTTTGTGATTAACATGAACAAGTTTAGTTTGAGATTCTTGAGTGAAAACTGCCAACGTTCTTTTGGGATATTGAACTTTAGACGTTGTTTTTCATCGTGTCTGTAGCGTAACTTTGTAAAATGTTATGTTGTCCAAAACCATCTATCTAATCATCTATATAATTATTATGTTGACTGATGACAACGGACGAGTTAACGTTATCTGCTTTTAATACCTATAAATTGGGAGTAATCCTAATATGGTGTGGGACTATAAAATCACTAAAACTCAGTGCAATGATCTTTGATTTTTTTAAATTAGGTTCAACTTTTTTGGCGGAAAAGAATGCTGATTGTTAAGAAATAATTGTAAAGAAAGGAATCCACTACGCACCCTCCCCGGTCTGCCCATCCGAACTATTGCAATAAAACAGGTTGACAATATCAAACTCCTCTATACATAGACAACCGCGTCGTGGGATCCAGGCGCACTCCAACTTGCAGTGTTCTGTCGACACCTGTTTTATTTCTACGCGAGGTATCCTCGGGGCAGTTTGATAAAGAGTGATTGTTGCTCTTTGCAAAATTACATCAAAAATTTGTGTTTTGTGTGACGATCAAACACGTAAATATTGTAATAATTAATTAAAGTTACGTTCATTTTAAATGTGATATACATACGTTATTTCTTCATGTACTTACTTATTTTCAAAGACTTACTTTGATTTTCTTGATTGGATTCGGTTTATAACTTCGTTGTTTGTTTTTATGTTAAAAATATGTTGTTATAGCTCATTCATAAGTATCATTCATATTATAAAATAGTATGACACTGAAAAATTATCAGACACGATAAAGAAAGCAGGAAAATATCTGTGTGCGGTCAGTAAATACCCCGCAAATATAAAATAGAGTAAGTAAAATAGATCCCCGTGTAATACGTAAGCCCCCCCGCAAAAAGCAATATCAACAATATATATCACATACTAGGTCCGCATAACCAAGAAGCAGGTGTGTTCCGCCACATGAGCCGGAATGCGCGGTAAATTTTCCGGATGCCTTCCCAATGATTTCCTCGGAGACCACCGGCCCAGATACGGCGGATTTCGATACGATAACGCTTCTCAATTTCTGTTCGCCTAGTACTCGAGATATTGTAGCCACGCCCCGCACCATTAAATATGTATACCTAAGGGTGGTTTTCGGTTATTTTTTTCTCTCTATAAGTTCCCAAGGGACCTCATCTCGGAGTATCAATCGGCGATATTCGGTGTATGTTATCTTGACAATAATCTCGAGGTTGCCCACTTCGTTATAGACTAACAATGTACGTATTGGTTTGTTATAAATAATTGAAAATTGAGGAAACATGATACGGATTGGTTTTGGATGTTAATTTAGAGTAGGTCATATGAAAGCATCTGATTTCTTTTGCTATGAACGTTTTTCGAAGTACGATTTTTATAAATGTTTTGGATTGATCATTTCCTGTTATCATGACGTATTTGTTTGTATTTATTTAGATACATTCATTTTTGAAACTTTACAGAGGCATGGACGTACACTTGTCATTATTCGTATTTATAATACTAGTGTGCATTATTGATTTACATTATATTGCATTTATTTATTTACAAACTACGTTGGCTTCGCTCTCATGAATACCTTGTAATCACATATCGGGATTAAAATTTATATCGTATGCGTTAAACTATAATCTATGTGGTAAGTTTTATCTAAATCAGTTGAATGGTATACGTGTATTTGAGTAACAAACATTCAAACATATCGAGACATTTCAAATGTTTAATATGAATTTACAAACACCTAATAATATTGACACATTTTCACACCTATTTTATTATTAGGATCGATAAAGGTAAATTAATAGTTTGCTATCTAAATAGGCTTCAAAAAAAGTATAAAATTTATCATTTATAATTTAGTTAATAACTTTTTAGTAATCTTTATGTTACATCTATACAATATAATAGATCTTCGTATAAAAAGGCTTAATATCTTCAATACCCATATTAATTAAGAGAAATTGCAAATAGTAAAAAACTGATTATATACTAATAGGTATTTATCATTTTTTTAAACACGCGATAAGTTTTAAACTCTGGTATTAAAAACTGTTCGCGTGTTTTAGCTGATAAGTATTGAGAACTTAAAGTTAAGCTTGTTGTAAAGTTTAATTGTGTACATGGTCATGTTTTTGTAATTATCACGTCACATAAGTATTGCTATGACATTTCTTCCGATAGTAGCCATACACGTTCATAAACTATAGGATATTCTTATACTTGTAGAATTACCTAACAGGAAAATGTAATAATACTTTGTTAAATCCGGGTATTGAACTCGAGTTATCACGGTCAGGTGCAAATAGAAGCCCGAACTTATACTCCAGGATCAACCAATTACCTACTGGCTTTTTTCAATCAATACTATAGCACTGGTTTAAAAAAATATCGTTTAGTTCAAATTTGGAATCTGTTCATCCATTAACATAGCTCATTTGTGTACTTAACGAGACTTTTTGTAAATTCCGTGGTACAAAACCTACGCAGTATTGTTGAAAAGAAAACTCTTAATTTAAGATAAATAAGCAAAAAAGATTCTGTAAGCACCGTTTTTGTAATTAAATAATATAGCGCGTATTGAGTGTAATGGCACTATTTGTAATTCGTGTAATTTGTGTAACCCTTGTGATCAGGGCGTGGTGGCTGCGGCTCTGTAAGTCTCGCCCTGACGTGGTAATGACCAAGAGAACGCTCGAATCGGCAAATGATCACATCTCTTGAAATAATTCGGGTAATTGGAAATAAAACGCTGTGTTTTTAGATCACGACCTTTACTGATTTGGTCTTTGTGCTTGCAGCATAAAGAGGAAGGATTTGATGGATGAATGAAGTGATCTGCTTGCTGATAATTGTTGACTAACTTGCTGCTGCCGTGCTGAAAATTGTCTAAGAATTGCTCGTTACGATCATTAGGTACGCTGTTGAACCTTGAGGTAAGGAAACTTTCAGCATTTACTATATAACCAAGATTGCAAACAAGTTAATTCTCGCCTGATGGAAATCGCCTTTACATGCTTGCAATGATGAGAGTATCTGTCACACGTTGCTGATGGGAAAGGACTAGCTCAACTAACTCAAGGGATGCAGAATACAGTATCCCTGTTAATAGTATAGAGCTTCCTTAAGAAGCCTAGATACGCATCGCAAAAATACAACAAAGTAATGCTTGGCAGTGATCATTTGTATATTGGCCGCACTTCATTCTTTGGTTGTTAAGTTAGAGTTCTAGGACGAGCTGTTCTTGTTCGAGCGAAATCTTAAGCGTAACCAAGAATTCTACTGAGTCCTCTCCTAAAATATCTACGAACATTATCCTACTCTTAAAATATCTACCATAAAAAATTCAAACTATCCTCTAATGTAAACGGTTAACAGAAGCAATGCACACTGTTCGTCCCTACATGGTCAAGTCCGATCCCTTGCAAATTGCGACAACACATTGTCCTTAGATCCAAACTGGTATTGGTCCCGGTACCGATACCGTGCAAGGCAAAGATTACGATCGGTACAGCACTAGCATCTAGATCCTATGTAAATTAGATTTGAGTATTTGTCTCTCGAGTTTAAAACAGTAAACTGAACCTATTCATGTCTGCCGCATTCTAGATTCAAAAATATAGATTAAAATAGTTTGGTTTGTGAATGGCCGTAGTATTATATAAATATTAGTTATTATATACCTAAACCGAATACTTATATATTGCCTATATTATTTATTCAGCTATAATTAGGTTTCACGTAATAACGAGCGTGTGTTTTGTTGTCTATCGCCATATTACGTATTACTTTCTTACAGAAAACCACAATTATCGATAGTTACCTGTAATCCCTCAAACTTATGCCACTGTACCAACGAGACAGTCTTTAAAAGAACTCATTAATCAAGATAAAAAGTATCTAACGTCATACAAGCACTCAATTAAAAGTGTTTATTATAAGATAAAATATATATTTTAACATAATAATAGTTTTACTACAATTTCAAAGAAATTCCTCACGAAAATTTACAATCAAAATGATATAAATTGACTTTAAATATCGAGAAAATAGTTTAAAAGATACGTATACTATAAACTATCGGATATCAAAAGAAATAAAAGATATACATATATCACTAAAAAGCGGTAGTTAATAAATATTTTCACAACTTGATTTCTGTCAAACGAAACGTCAACTTGACAGATAAAAAAGGCATAGAGAAAAGAAATAATTTTTTTTCTATAGCAATGGTAATAAATCAGTCGGTCTGTGAAAACAATGATCCTTTTGTAATAGTATAGGCTATTAAATTTAGGGATATAAAAGTGTCAAGTTTAAAAGTATACGTCTGTTTTTCGGTGACGCACGCGCATCGCGTCGCAGCGCAGGCGCCGGAGTCGCTTTTGGTCATAATTTTAGAATGATTTATAGCATCGAAGTGATGTGTAAGACATTTATTTGCAAGTTTTTTTTACTTTTATCGTATATCTAAATACAATAGTTCTGTAGTTAAGGACGTGTACGTGCGAATGACATGTTTCCTGTTTTAAATTATCACGTTTTTAGAATTAATTGAACTAATGTGTGTAGTTTGTTTCTTGTCATGTTTGCCTAGTAGTATTCAGATTGTGACAAGATATTTAAATAAAGATTTTATATCGTAAACCTAGTACCGCGCCTTTGTATAAAGGAATAGACAGAATTAACAACATTGTCGTTTAAAAAGTTGAGTCTAGGTGTTCTTGTGTCTAAGTTCTCGATGTTTGTCAAGCGAGTGTCTCCTTAAACTTAAAATGAGAGTTGTATGTGACACCTGCATTTCTTCAGTTATGTTTAGGTTCTTTTCATGTCGTACGCATGGCACACCCTACGTACTGCTACTGACACAAAAAGATTCGATAACAGTGCCCATCCCATCCCAAGCTCGTTAGTTGCATAAAGTTCAGGATTACGCACCACTAGACCAAGAGGACAAGCTTCATGGTAATAATTATTAAGGTAGTCCTATACTCAGATAGGTCTTGTCCGTAATAAACATTTAAATGATATTGACACCCTGACCTAGGCGATCGATAGTCTCCCATATTTATTGACAGCGACTACCAAACGCAAGCTACCCGACACGGCATTGCACTCAGTAATTACCTAGTCCCGTTAAAAGACAAATGGTTAGCAACCGTACAACGGTGCCTCTTGTAAGTTATGCTCGCCGGGTGTCGGCTAATAGGTAATATCGCCGCCTAATGACCGTGCTCGTCTTGCGCTTAATGTGCCTCATGGGAGTTCTAGAACGCTTCGCGGTTATGTTCTTCTGGTGATGTTCTTTGGTTATGTATGTTCTTCAAGGAGTAGTGTCAAAGTTGTATAGGCCTTTATATACACATAGGTATGTATTTTGAAATCAAAGATACAAGGTCTGCCTCGGTGGGCCTGCGGCATAAGTTTGCGCTTAGTTTGCAGTTGATCGCGACAAGTTTTATTGAGTTTGTTTTAGACATGTCTAATAATAGCAAGGTGCCTGAAAATCTACTTGGTAGCTCTATCAGCAACATTTACAGACACCGTGCTATCAAATAGAAATATAAAATATATGACATATGCTGGTGAAATATGTATGGTACACCGTTATCTTCGCCCTTAGTCATATAAGTTTGAACGTTAATGTATTCATCACAATTCGTATATATTCGGTATTTTAAACAGCTAAGCATCGTTCCAGAGTGAGAAAAGTCTATAGTATATATAACACATTGGGGTACCCGGCAACCTAATCTCATTATACTAACATTACGACCTGTTGTTTGCAGAATTTTAATGCCAACCTTTAATAGTGAGCTAAGACCTCTGAAGAATAAAAATAAAACTAAATCTCTCAATAAAGTCGTTTCGTATCCGATAGAGAATATCCTAAGCCCGAAAAGATAAACTCAAGCATCACATTATCCACATACGCCGTCAATCCAACAGGTTTTCCATAAAGAAAAAGAGTAAACATAATTTTTACGGTTATTAACCCGTATAAAGTGTACGAACCCCATAAACTAACATCTAAAGGGCCAGAACATCTCGTCAAGGGATGTCACAGCCGAAGACCCGCCGATTCCCACTTTTATGACGTATTAGTGAGATGTCAGTGACGACTTTTACGACGTCATAAACCAACCTATGTTCACTTGTTGAGTGTCTAAACGGAACATCGTTATTTATGCGGGACATACATCCTTAACACGGTGGAACAAAGTTCATTCTGATGGGACTAGGTGCAAGGATACCGTCAAGTGTGAATTTGAATACAAATGTTTGATTTCTCTGGGTTATATAGTCATGATTAAGGATTCTGTTAAATTGGTGGAGGATTGAATGCGAAGTGTTTTACGCCTGTTATATTACCGAGTTTATTTATTATATGATAAACGGTTTTACATTGTATGGTACATTTAGACGATATGATTTTGTCCTCACAAAATTTTAATAAGCAGCACTACAAAATATTATTTTTAAATAAGAGACTGAATGGCTTTAAGCCCTTAAATTACTGAATTTTACAGTACAACAGGGTGTCTACATATTCACCTATTCACTAAACTTGGTAAGCATAGTTATAAAGGAAGGATCATGGTTAGTGCTTGGCCGGTTAAGGGATGGACAGAAACACCCACCTGTGTCCTACATCTTATTGCACCCACTAATCCTATGGTTCAGTATAATGATTATCGCCTACGGATTATGGGGTGGTCCATGTTCCAATGGGTATTTAGGGGTTGTGTTGAGTAGTAGATAACTATGTATAAATACATAGGCTTGCAGTCCCTATGAACTTTCAAAATGTAGGCTAGTATTGCCATGTTGGCAAGCGTCACTAAGATCCTCAAATACCATATTTAATTTTACTAAAATTGTTTTATCGTATTTTCGTATCGTAACCTAATAAATGACATTAAGTAGGTGCCTTACATGTGACAAAAAAGTATTTTGTAAAATATGTGTGTGAACCTCTGTCTTATTCTGTAGGTATATATCGGCGACATTATGTTTTCTGAAAATATGACATAACCAGGTTAAAAATAACAACAGTTTATTTCCTTGAACTAGTTATATCTAAATTCTAGATCTAACAAAACTTTTTACGCTCACCACAAACAACAAAATAATGTGAACATAGATCTTAGACAAAAGTCAACAAAAGCATTTGATATGACAGTAACGACCGCAAATTCGCGAAATAAAGAGTTGAATTACTTTTTTCTTTACCACAGCACCTTATTAAAAACGTTTACGTAATTAAAACATACGTTAAAATAACAAACCAGTACATTTTCCCAGAAATATCGGCGCCACGCCATTTCATATGGTTAAAAACATAAATCTAATAATAATAAAAAAGACTTTGAAATAAAACATTCGCACATCAAAGGATACACACGGAGTGACACGACCTCGATTTAATTTAAGCTAGCGTTTACACATGAAAAAATTGTAAAACAGTAGATAAAAATAACTATTTGTTTACATAATATTGTGTTTTAATAGCCCAATAATCATGTCAGCCATTTTAAATTAACGCTATCAATTATACCTAAAACGTGTGATTACGTAACTCAGTCCTCTTAAAACGTAATCGACCGTAGACAGATAAATAACCATAAACTAAGGAGCGTGAACTGTCTAAAACGTCAACTGAAAATAAAAATAACCAGAACAAATATTGTAAAGCCGTCAAAAAATAAAATGGCGCGAACCATGACCCAGTGTAAAGCGACCCCTTTCGGGGGCGTCTTTCCACGCGGGCGCGTCATCATTTTTCACGGTTCTTCCATTTATTTTATCTGCACACCACACGCTCTGTCCAACGGGGGCCGATAGCGCTGTTTCGTATTTCCAACATCACTTGCTGAGACGAAGAGATTTATGAACGCACCCATTCAGCTAGAATCCCCGAATGTTTGAATTTCGAACGTATTTTTTTCTTCGCTTGAAGAATTTACCGTTTTCTGCTAACGCTCGTATTTTCGAACGCGCGCTCCAAATTCAAAATATCGAATGAGTTTTTCGGTTCATGTTTTTTCCGATTTAGAACGCTTATTTAGAAATACGAGGGACCGTTAAACTCTGGCTATAGATATTGTTCAGGAATTATTGTCTTTAGTTCAAACACAGAATGGAATTGAATTTTGGAATATTGCTCTTAAATCAATTACTATTACTTTTCCTGTGGCTTTTAAGCAAAAGGCTTTTGTCGGAGTTAAAATAAGATCGAATAAGAAACTGTTTAGTTTACTTATATATTATCTTTAAATTACGCATATTTACATTTTTATCATACGCGTAATGGCCGCCGTTTAGTTTGTGTGTAAAAGTGAAGCGGAGTCTCATTTTAATTAAATGTCAACATTCCAGCGAAAGGGCAACGTTTATTAGACTGTTTAATTAATTCTACACAAATGGACACTTTAATCACTATTTTAAACGTGAATGTATATCATTTCTGCTACAAAGCTCGACTTGGAACAAAGATTTGCATTTTTTGTCGTTCATATTAGTTTTATTGGTTCATCGAGTCATTATTATTGACTAACCTTTGCTTATTACTTTGCCCGCATAGACTTCAGATATTAAATGATTTTCGTCCTACCCTGGAGGAATTTCGAAATATTCTGGAAATACTTATTAATCAACTATGAACGAAAATTTTCTTCTATCGCGTAGATATTCTGAAAAGTTTTTTTCCTTGTCTACATCGTAAAGGAAACCTCTGTGTAGAATTATACCTTTCTAGGTCCGTAAGGATTTGGGCTAGGCGTTAAAGAGATAGTTAGTGAATGATTCATAAAACCCATTAAATCTCGACCCGGTAACCAAATGCTCGTCACATAAGTGTAAGTTAACTTAGCAACTAGGCCAATGAAATATAAAACAACAATAAAATTAAATTAACCATTTTTTACAAAAATAAATGTAATCTTACACTTATTTAAAAACGGTTTTATGGGCACGGTAATAAAGCACTTGCTCGCTGGGAGCTGAGAGCGCTGGCGTCAGCAAAAAGGTCGCGAATTCAGCCACTCTCTACATTTCCCTATCTCATTTTCCATTTGACAAACATCATTACATCTTCCTGTGTCGCCCCCTAGCGCCAATTTTCGGAAGCTTTCGAGGGTGCTCGGGCGTTCTCGGCGAGTTTCCGGAACCGTTCGTCGTAGCTTCCAATTTTGAATGTTTATTTGAATTTGGAATGATGTAAATGTTTTGTTCGATTCGGTTTGGGATTTGAATAATAGAGCTATTTTAGGGTACTTTTGAAAGTACTTTTTTATCTACGGTTACACATACTTTAAGACCATACTTTTTTGATTGACATATGACTTATGACATAAATAACACAGTGTTTTGAAATTATCACTATGGACCAAGTGGAACGGGTTTAATCTTCGTACAGAAGAAAACTTATGAAATCACTAGCTAGCTGCTGCGAGTCTTTGTGTTGTTTTACATTTCCTACTTGACACATTAGTACAAGTATCATTCTTAACACAGCAATTACTTTTCAATTAAATGTAGGGACACATTCACACCTGTACTGTATACTAAACTATCTCACTGCTGCAGTGGCGTTAGTATAACGCAACTGAGTACATTTGAATCATAAGATTTTCGTGTAGCTGGATCAGCTAAAGTGTTATCGTTCTATCAGGTAATTTTTGTTGCAAACAGGTCGGCGGTCCTAGGTGAAATTTGTTATGCCTAGCGTCATCTAGTATTGCCCTCTGGGAATGAGCGTCACCAAGTGATAACTAAATGCCCAGAACGTATAACTATACATTGTATAGCATATGCAGAGTAAACCTTTACATAACCCGTCCAGAATTTACAGACATGATACTTCTCTTTAAAACTTACTACTCAATATTTTAAAAATCAAACACATATAAATCTCTTGCAAATGGATGCTGCTAATGACAAAAATACCATCAGCTGTAGTAGGAAGGAGTCTCTATCGTTCGCCCCGCGAGACAATTAATCATCCCCCCGCGTCCTCCCGTCCCCTTGCAGCATTGTCACAGAATGCCGAAGCTGTACTGTTTTCAGAGCATTAGATACCATCAGGGGTTGTATAATGCCTACTAATGTTATAAACAATACATTACGCCGATTTTAATTAAAAAAACATAGGTTTTTAATTTATCTTTTCAAGTGTTTGATTAACGCGGTGGACTTGTAGCATAAGTTCGAGTTTGAATCAGGTAAAAGACTATTATTAGGTTTTCTTTTTGAAGGATATTCTAAGTAGCAAATGTATAGTTATTGTCTAGAATTACGTCCCGTAAGGGCCAAATGAACTCTTGTCTAGTTTGTCTCCTATTTTGTCTAAGAATGGCTGGCGAAATGTGGATTTGATCAGCCTTATTCTTCGAGGATATAAAGTGGTCATGCTAAGTATTTAGTAAGTATAACCCTAGTTAAATCTTTATATCATCACGGCGTATAACAATCGAAAGTAAGGCAAAGGTGTATCACGCCAATTTACCGACAGGAATATTAAATTAATAGAAAACTAATTTAAAGTATAAAATCAGTCAGTTTTCCAGTTTCTGTGCTATTATTGAGAACTGACTTACAGAATAACTCGAAGTAAGCCATTTTGTCCGTCTAAGCAATCGATTCTGAAACGTACTACTTCTAGTATCGTATATACCCCGCTAAAAAAATTGCTCCGTTGCGTGTACCCTGCACTCTAGTAATCGAATCCGGAACTTACGAGGACCACTCTCTTAAAACAGCTTTAATTAATTGAAATATACTTTCTAAAAATGGTATCTTTACCACAAAAGAACGGAAATTAAAATACATTACCCGAATTAAATGTTCACCCGTCCAAATTTCAAATGTCAATACAAAAAACTCACCATCGCGCTATTAATTCCGTCTTACAACACCAAAAGCCACTTACCTTAAACAAAGAAAAAGGAAAAATTTAATTAACATTACAAAGAAAACGTAAACGCCATTATTTATTTAAACAAAAGCACTTTTTTAATTATAATTAATATTACAAGACGAAAAAATTGCGAGAGGCATCGTAAGACGCAGTGAGGTCTGTATATGGAGAACCCTGTACTAAGATCTCGGGTAACTTTGGCCCGATTTTGTATACTAAGTTTTGGTGTGTGAAATTTATTATATTATTTATTTATTACGATAATTTTTTTGCTCTAGAAATATTTTTTTTTGTGTTTTAAATGTCAGTCCCGTGCGGGGATTAAACAGCAGTCAGCGCATTGGAATTAAAAGTCACATAAACCATTGACCTGTAAATTATAAACTATACAGTTTGTAACATAAATGAAACTATCATATCTCTACTAATATTATAAAGCTGAAGAGTTTGTTTGTTTGAACGCGCTAATCTCAGGAACTACTGGTTCGATTTGAACAATTATTTTAGTGTTGGATAGCCTATTTATCGAGGAAGGCTATAGGCTATATAACATCACGCTACGACCCACAGGGGCAGCGCAGTAACGATAAACGCGGGTGAAACATCGGGTCATATATAAAATTTAAAAATGTAGTTATTTTATAACTATTTTAAAATATTTTCAGATATTCCTCTTAAAAAACCCTTTCAACAAATAGATTTAATGTGTAACTACGCATAAAACTAAGAACATACGTTATTTTCCAGAGCAACTATTTACACTAAAAGCTCGTTTTCGAACAAAAAATGTACTTGGCTAATTCTAAAAACATTTTTGCTATAGCAACTCCATCCCTTGGTACGGGATCGCTCGTAACCCCGCAAAGATCTCCTAGGGGTCGACTTATCTCGGCTGGCATCATAAAATAAAGGTTTACTCCACCATAAAGAAAATTAAAATGAATTATTTTGACGACTGCACCTCACTCGATAGGGTGAATGTGATGCTATGAAACAATTACTGTTCCTCCTAATTGTTGTTAGGTTAATTGTATGTTGTTTTATTGTGTTGTTAGTGGTTTAAAGTGATGTTGTTGAATTAATTTTGTTGTTGAATTGTTACTTTAGGAGATATTAGTTAGAAATATATGCATTGATAAATTTAATTTTCATAAAATTATAGTTATACTAGTTTTCACCCGCAGCTTCGCTCGCGTAAATGTAGGTTATGTTAGGTTAGGTTTGCAACAGTTCTTTTTTCTGGATGAAAGGTACCCTATGTCATATTCTGTACCCCTGACAACGTGTATGCAAAATTTCATGTTGATCGGTTGAGTAGTTAAGGCGTGAAAGCGTAACAAACAAACAAACAAACTCATTTTCGCATTTATAATATTAGTAAGGATTCTGTGTGGTCTGTCGCCAAATCCAATGGCAAAAGCTTGTGCTTACTTGCTGATTGTGAGGAGACAGCTTCGATTTCTTAGCCAGAATAAAATAAAGGGTTTATTGTATCTATTAAAGTATCATACATTTCTATTGATTAATAGTAATGATTTTGGTCGGTATCTAACGTTAGAGTAATTATTTAAGCGCTAACTTTACGACGGTATACTTGAAGCAGTTTACAAGTTACTAGTTTATTTGTTAAGTTTAGTGTCAAGTACTCAATGTATACACCTAATATACTACTGTTTGTTTTACCATGTTCAATAAATAAATTACTGATACTATTACTATCTAACCTACCGAAGATTGGCATTGGTCACCTATCTATTGTCCAGCCGAGCCAAAGGCACATAACTTTGCTTTTGTATTCAAAGACTAAAATATATTGTTTATGAGCATTTTAAAACGACAGTATACTTTAAACTATCTTTCAAAAGTCTTCCCCTTTCACTTCAAAAAGGCCCCTTTCCACGCGGCAGATTTTGCGTATATTCTTAACAAACTGTATGTTTTACAAGAACAAGGCTATAAGCAGTAACGGCAGTCGTAAAAGTCGTCAGAATCAACTAGGGCCCCTCTAGCGACACACGGGTGAGTATTGCCCCCGCAGCCGCGATACGCATCGACACTAAAAATTCAGATTGCGATTACGGGAGCGGAATGGCTGTTTTATCATTGAACGAGCTCTCGCGGTGGGTGGAAACATACGGGTCTGCATTATGGACGTGCACGACGCGTTTTCAAGGTCAGGTTACGGAGATGCAGTGATTTAAGCGGTTGTTATCATTGCGAATTGTATATGCGGGCTCCACGTGGGGTGGAAAATAGTGTAATCAATTAATAAGCCGTTGTTTCGAGTATGGACGTTCTTTGCGTGCGACATAGGGAATATATCTGGTTTAGGAATAGAAAAGACGGAGCTTATGGCTACAATATCTAACATGCATAAAACATTGTGGTGTTGATCAAGTAAGGCTGTCTGTACTTCATTAGTGGCCGTTGCACTGTCATTTAAAAGTATCAAGTACAAAACTATGACATGCAGCTCCAGACTATTCAAAGATATTTGTGTAATTAGTTTGACTTTATCATTCGTTTTAACGATGAAGAAAAATAGTGTAAGGAAACTCTAACTTCTGAAGATAATATGTAAAATCAGCAAATACTAGACCAGCACAATAGATTATGGCCTAACCGGTCTTAAAAACCATGAAGCCATATTATTTTTGTAATAAATATTGTATTTGCATGCTAATATTTTTCACCGTGACAGCAATCAAGGAAAATCAATTCTTGCTAGATGGTTATCATATATTTTATAATATAATCATATTATAGTTACGAGGACGTTGTCGACATGAGTTAGGTAACATAAGCGATTAAATTATAACTATATTTGCATAATCCTTATTTAACAATAATATTATAAACATTTATTTATCGTTGTAAGACCAAAACTGGTTATTACAATCTTGGAAACTGCTGTATTTTAATCACAGCATGGAGGTTGCAATAAGATTAACAATTTGAAAGTTTAATATTGAGAGAAACTGGGAGTAATACTTTAATGACATATCGCTTGCTTGTAATAACTAATAACTTACTGGAGGTAGACATCTAAACACTATGGTCATGGGTCAAAGAGATTTTATTTCATATCTAGAAGATATGAAATAAAATCACTTTGGCTCTTTCTTTCATTGAGTTATCATGAATGATTTTTATAACAGAGATATCGTTCATGCATCTTCCATCCCATATTGCAAGAGATTTCACTGCGCTGTCAGCTCAGGGAACAAAGTTCATTACTTCACCTTTGAACAGGCAGTATTTTAATCAGGACATTCACAGCTCCTTAGCCTCCTAGTGATCATAGGAATACAATATAAGTTTAGATTGTGATCTCCGGAAGGGTCACTGTACTTCCTAATCGGAAACGTCACATATCATTTGCAAAATTTGTCCTAGAACCTACTAGTTGCCTAATAGATTCCGACTTATCCGATTTATTAGATTGACTATGTACAGGCTACGCTTATAGGCTACAAGTTCTACTTTATCATATCAAAGCAAACTTACAGCTAAAACACGCTCAACAGTATCGCCTACAATTCCCATCCGTATGATTCCCCGACACGGTGTAGCAAGTCATTCTGTCTCACCCATAAGTGCACTAAACGGTGCGAAGAACAAAATAGTGCTTTACTTATGCAGATTGTAGGGAGGAAGGATCGTAATGCGATGGGTTTGCAATGGCACCGTATTGGCACTTTTCGGTTTTCGATTGTTTGGAAATAGAGATTTTTGAAGGGATTTTGCGATGTTTGCTGGGTGTGTGTTTCTTTTAATGATTCATATTTGGCGGTATTTGTTTGTTTACATTTAATTTATTGTATTGGTAAAATATATTTAACTAAGTTTTAATTAAAATAACGTATCTTTTGGGGATGTTTTAGCGTGGTGTCGACGTACTTATAAACATTACTGACTACTTTTAATAACACGAATCGAGATCAATTTGGTGGACAAATAGTAAATAATGTCTTTCATCTTTAAAATACACTGCTTTCTGCAACATCTACAACGCCAAAAATAAATAGGTAAAATAGGTTAAGAACACAATAAAGAAATATCGCCGTAAAAAATAATTAACTGGGGTTGCATAACCAAATAAAGCATAATTTAATGAATGGGCTTATAAATTTATTATTTCGTCGAACAAAAACGCTTCTAGAAGATAATACTAAGCCGTTCACAAACACCAAGCCATCATAACTTTACGAGCGGTAAAACAATTCCCAACACTAATTTTCTCCATTCACGAAAATTATAAAAAGGAAATCTCTTAAAAAAGTAACACGCAAATGTCCAAAGAAGCTGAAGAAAAGAAAATCCAGGGGTATTAAAGGTAAGTGTCGTTTTCAAGCTGTTTTATGCGGTCTTTCGGGGTTGTAAACCGTTGGCGCGGTCCGTCAGTGATTCCTGATGGACAATTTGAGAGTTTGTACCACTTTGAAGGGATGTAAGGGCGGGCAAAGCCCTAGAGAGCGCTATCAAGGTCGGGTGTAAGCACCGCGGCTTTATTTTACAGTTTTGAGTACGAAAGACCTCATAAAAGGGATGAGATGCCTGAATTCGTAGATAAGGAGAATCTTTGTTTAAAATCTTTACGGCGTGTCTTGTGCGGGTAAGATGGCTTCGCCGTTTTATTGCATGCGTTGTTACATGTTTATTATCTATCATGTTAAAGCTTTATTTGTAATGGGATCTTGATAATTAATAATTGGTATGCGTAGAAAATACGCTAACACTTCGTAATTGTGAAATTATTTATATGTATAATGGTGGCAATAAAATGTTTGTTTGCAATTATTTTAATGCAATTATGTGTTATGTGTTCGAGATGACATGTACTATGTATTCTAAGTAGGTACGTCTAAAATATTGTAGTGATATAAAATGTGATATCTTTGTTTCTTTTAAAAAACATATCCGAGGGATTAATTATTTACAAAGAGAGCACAATTATTGTTATTGTGGTTTACACATCTTTTCGTTCCTTATTCTCATATTCGCAGATGGACGATGGCAGAATGGTAGTGACTGCCATCTTTTCTGCAGTGCAGTTATCTTTATAATTATTACTAGCTTTTGCCCGCGGCTTCGCTCGCATTAATTTAGAATTTGACAATCAATTCGGGTTGTACTCTGCTTGTAATAATATAATTCAATCATGATTCGAAAGACACGTGGCGCCATCTATTATCATAAGAACGTTTTTATTGTTTTCCTCGGGAACAGTAATGTTTTTCGCGATGAAAGGTAGCCTATGTCCGTTTCTGTACACCTGTCAACGTATATGCAAAATTTCAGGATAATCGGTTCAGTGGTTTAGGCGTGAAAAGGTAACAAACAAACAAACTCATTTTCGCTTTTATAATATTAGTTAGGAAGTTAGGATAAAAGCGAATGAATGAGAGTTTGTTATGCTTTGACGACTAAACTATTTAACCGATCATCATTAAATTTCACAAACACGTGTTTGTCAATACGTACGGTAGAAAAAAGTAGGTACTGCTCCCGAAGGACAGTTTATTGATAACATCTACATTAACAGGAATGAAGCCGCGGGCAAAACCTAATACGCTATTAATTTTGAGTAAGTAGTACTTTATTAAGTAATAACTAGAAAATCTTAGCTTTTCCAAGCTACCAGGAGAGCAGAAATGTCAAAAAGTTTGTACCATGAACGCGACTTCGGGCTTGGCGCTCTGGTGTTTTCATTTCGCGTCACAGGTGAGAGAAACGCGTAATTGCCGGAATAACGCCGGCTTTATTGCGTGCCGCACTGACGGAGGGTAGATAGTGCTGTGCCATACTGGGATAGTGTTGTGATACGCCGGGATAACGAGAGTGGAATTTAAGCGAAGCTTCACGAATCGTTCATTTTTTAATTTTTGTAAATGCTGCTGCAGTTTTTGAGTTTATAGATGAATTAATTGGTTTAACAGTGAATACCAATGTTTAACTAAATTAATGCTAATGTGTTTGATTATTAGGGACCCACGTCTTATGTATTGTATGTGTCAATTGTTGGACTTACATACTAAATCACGAAACACGACTGTTAAATTATATATCTTGCCCCGTAGAAAGCAATCGTTTTGCCCTATCCGGAAAACCATTGATGCTTGTAAATATCCCTTTCTGTCTAACCCTTCTGCTGAGCAGCAGGTGTGAATATGATAATCTATAGTTCAGTGTAACATGGATGTCGCGCCAAATATTCACTGTTTCGCATACGATCCCGGGAAACTAAGGACAACACTAGTAAGGGTCGAGGGCCCATCCACTTAGTGTTCGGGACCTGTTGTTGCCGTAAATAGTGATGTACTTATGAAGGGCCCCAGCACTAATTTGACAACGTTGTAGTAAACACATGTTAGAGGAAGTTACCGCTTACAATTATTTACTTATATTTACTTACGTTCGTTGTTATTGCATTGACCCAGATGGTGGGGTGGTGTGCTGTTTTTCTGTTCTTTTGTTGATATACATATAAATCACGCCTGCTTTTCCGTGAAGGTATAGGCAGAGGTTATTCCTACCTAATCTTTGCTACGTCCCACTTAAAATAGGCTGCACTCTATGACACACATATAGGTTTAAGTAGTCGCCACGTTAATGCCTCTGCGGCGAGTATTGTGGGCCGATACTCATACAAGAAAAATTGTGTGATCCACAAATTGTTGTGCCGAATGTGACTGTGACTGTTGTTTGTATGTTCGAATTTTATCCGAAACTAAGCAGACAAGGTTACTATGGCACTACTAGGGCAATCATTCTCTGAAGGTCATTAAATTTTCTTACGCATTTCCCCAGCTAGCTAAATGACTAACTCTTGCTAAACTTGGTTACTCCTCAAACTAACTCCTAGGAACCCTAAACCTAAAACTTAAAGTTATTTGGTTACAATGTTTCCCAAATATTAGTTGTGTCGTATAGCGGAACTGGTACCTTACAAAATACATCCCTCTGGTTCAAACAAGCAACCCTGTACCAGCCACTCAGCAATAAAGACGCGAGCTCAGTTAACGTGCACTTCATTGTAACGTTATGAGAGATGTGAGCGGCTTGATGTTTTCAAGCTTCGGCTGCACTGACAGCGGATAGCGGGTTTATAATGTCAGTTTTGTGTAAGAGGTCAGATCGGTAATAGTTTTAATTCTGTTTGCAAGTTATTTTTATTCAGTAAATTATGCAACGAGATCTATAAAGGGGTATTAAGAACTGCCAGAAATGAGGAACACGAGTATTCTTTATGATTATTAAAAACAACTAAATACTTTTTCCACGTTCAAAATACGCCAGAATAAATAAATATTATTAGGGCATTTAAATTTTAAACTTATCCAAAACTACCAACCATACAACATCATCAACTTAATATGAGAGCTCATATTAAGTTGACAAACTAAAATTGTTGTTGAATTCGCCTCGCTGATTTCAGCATGAATGGGGCTCGACCGGGGAAGGACTACCCTCTCACAGAATATCGTCGTGGAATACCAGTATTTCTAATGTTGTTTCGTTCGGTGAGTGAGAGCGCCGGAGGCCCAATCACCCTCTTTTCCCCTTCCCGCTCCTTCTCCTTCCCACTTCCTTTCCTAAGGGATCGGCAACGCGCAAGTGATGCCTCTGGTGTTGCGGGCGTCTATAGGCTACGGTGACCACTTACCATTAGGTGGGCCTATGCTTGTTTGCCAACTAAGTCGTACAAAACAAAAATGCGATATGTATACATTTTTTTGGTGTCGCTTAACGGTAATGGTAATAATTAGTACCTATCTAGGTATATGCTACGTATATAAGAACTAAATTAGGAATTCCAATTCCTATTTGTCTAAGGGGATAAATGATTTTGGTATTATGTTTGCTTAGTGCAAATTGCAACAATTGCAAAAACTTTATATAAATCGCTTCTTGCTAGCCTTTCCTACCCGCTGTCAATGAGACGTGAGGCAATACAAGACGGTGGCAAATTGTTATTTTCTACGGGAATGCGTTCTCCTGTCGCGGGGATACGTCAATTGTATGACGGCTTCAAGATTATGTCGTAGGCTTATGTTATACCTCTGTTTGGCTTTCATTTGTTCGGCCTAGGGGAAGGGTCTTGTAGCTCTAGTGCGAATTAACTGTTCAGTAGACGGCCATCAATTTATGGCAGTTTGGTCGTATGAACCTTATGTGTAGTGGTATTTTAAAGAAGTATCCGTGTCTTGAAGAAAGAGTTTGTAGCCCGAGGCAGCTACTTTTTTAGATTACAAAAAATTCGGAGATACCAGTAGAAAGGGTAAAGACCGGTATTCACCTACTGACAGCACATCACATCTGTATGACTACCGAAAGCAGACCACAGCAATATAGTACAAGCTTATTTGCCTACGATTATCGCCAATTTTTTTTCTAATTAAGTTTACTCTACCTGGTTCATTGGGACGTCTTGATTTTTCGTATCACAAAAATATGTTCGTATTTTTTATGTTGCAGTGTTTTCGCATTATCAGTATAACATTCTATTCTTGTGATTGAAGTTTTACTAATATATGTAGTTTTATAAATATTTTTGTTAACCAATGAGACTATTCAAAAATCTTATATTTGTTTATTAGTAGAAGCGAATCTTTTACCAACATTAAAGCTAACCTGCTTTTAATAGACAAAGCTCAGACAGACATCTATTATAAATTCTTACTACAATTATAATTGCATTCACACAAACAGTCCATCCCTTTCCAAGAAAAACCTATCTATAAATAGGTTTAGACCAGACAAAGCTTAGCGTCGTACATGCGACGCTTAGTAATAATTATCGCGACAATTGGCTATACCGCCATCTATTGACTACTAATCAAACTAATCCTGTGAAGCTGCCTAATCTACAGTGTTATAACGTCGCAGTGTCTCCTGGACTGACGCCTAGGGTTGGCACGGGCACGATGTTTATTATCGTGTATTGTTTATCCCTGGATATGTTATTTTTGCGGTTTGCCGGTTTAATAGTAGGTGCGTAATTAATGTTGAGGTTAAGAGTTTTTGTAGCGATTTGTTAATATAAAATGGATAGCTTATCGTTTCAGTTTCGAACTAAAAGCACTTTTGCATCAAAGATAATTCAAGAAATTCAATAAACCATTTCACAAGGTATTAAAGACATGGTTTCTCGACCAGATCGGAGGCGTTCTGGACAAAGGTCAGGTTAAGAGCTCCTTGAACCGACGGGCGTGTATGAGGAATGTGATGAAAGTGAATGAAGCCAGAGAAGTGTGTCAGGATCGTAGCAAATGGAAATCCGTAGTCTCTGCCTACCTCTCTGGGAAACAGGCGTGAATCTATGTATGTATGTATGTAAAGACATGGTATTTATATCTTAGCTGCTATAAATCACGCGACGTATCAAAAAAGGTAAAGTAAATGCATTCAGCCAAGCCTTAGTCAAATCGTTGAAATTTTTACATTTTGACGACTAAAATTGGTGTGTAGACAGCTAAAACTCTAGGTTAGTTAATTTTACGGTAACTATAGGTTATTTTAAGAACAGTACAAACAAAACCATGGCATAAGCAGTGTGCTACAAAATTTACATATTCGTTGATAAATTTCAATATTACCTATACTTCACAGCACAGCCCTACCTTTAACGGAGCTAACCCATTGTTCCGACACAGTGTCCAATTTGGAGTGGCGACTCGCCTTTTGTTGTCACGTCGCGTACGATGGTCTCCATGTATCGTCATACAAACGACGATTGTATGGTGTGTATGGCACACTCTAGACGATGAGATGGCTAGATGTATGGGCTCTTGATTGAGGGGCTTGAATATTCACCAACTAGCTGCTAGGCTCTTTGTATGATGTAGTATAGAATACTTTATTTAAAATAAATTGTGATTGGAAATAGCAGTCTTCTCTGAATGCTATGAAATAATAAAAGCCACCTTAGAAAGTTACAGAAGATCGCAGCCAAATGATCAGGTGGGATAAAGAGGGATTCAAAACTATTAAAGAAGGTGCCGTGTTGTTTACAAGAAAAATAGTAGTCAACCAGTTTTCTGTGATCGCAGTACAGCAATTATTTTCTTCTTGGATCCTTAGGGTCAGTGATAACTTTAGTGTAACATTTATGAAATAGATGTACGAAAAGAGATAGAGAGTTCAGCACAGTGACTCCTATTATCTTGGCTGAAGCAGCCCGACTAGAAGACCTCATCTATTCTACAGCAGATCACGGCATAATAACCTTATGTATATTTTTAGCGTAAGTAGGTGGTCTGTTCTGCTAGCAAACGAATCAGCTCTGCTCTCGTTAGCAAAAAACCACCGCCTTTGCGCCTGCGCATAATTTCGATAATAAAAAACAAATAAACTAGTTATAAATCGTTTATTGTTCTTAACCCTATGAAACAAAAAACGCCCACGTGCCACTGAAGCACTACCAACGGAGAAGCGTTTAGGCAGTAAACCCATTAGGAAAGGGGTCTGCCGTTGTGTGAACAGGTGTGGACGAGCCTTTATTGCTCACTATAGGGGCCACGCTACTGAGTTTAATAGGATAACATTTTATCGAGCTCATAAAATCATAATAAATGTAGAATTTGTCTTCTGCTTAGCAAAATGTTTTGGAGAATTTTATGTTTTTGGCTTAATGCTGCATTTAGCTAGGCTCTGCAAGTTTCAATGTAATACCATATAATGCATAAGGCATGTTTAGGTTACATGGTGTTATAATATATGTAATATATTTTAACTACAAACATAAGTCTTCGAAAATTTTCTTAAGTTTTGATTGACGTTCGGAATAAGCAACATCTATTTTAAAGTTTTGCATATTACTTACTGCGCTTCGAGAAAATCTCCCATGTAACTGAATCCCTGTCTTACATTTTACAAAACCGTGGTCGCCCCCACAAGACCTCCTGAGAGCGATGCAATGTAAATATTATATTAGATAGTGTGCTTTCGATTTATGGCACAGATCCACTTACAAATGATCTATTTGCAGTTAAAACAATTCACGGAGTAAACGTTTCATCACTGGTTGGACCACCATCGATTCTTTTCATAGATTTAGGCACTTGTTTAACTTGTATTATTACGACAATCATATATTGTAAGGTAATGTAAAGTGGAGTATGTTTTGCTATAGACTACATACAGACTATGTTTTTGCGAATTTTTGTAGAAACTGCTTTCTAATTCTAGTTTTTAAAGGGAATGCCCACTACTCATAGTGACTTTGGCCACGAGTGCCCATATTTAAATGATAGTATGCAATGTCATTAAATGATTAATCAAGGAATTTATTTAAATAAAAGTTTATTGTATTGAGATAAAATATTTTTTATTTATATCGATGACAAGATTTTTATATAAATGTTTATCACATACACTCTCGTCATACATCATCATTATTACCATACACAATTAAAAGATTGTCTAAAAACTGAGCATAATCAAGCTTTTTTGTAAATAAAACAATAGAATCACAACGAAAGAAACACAATCACGAAAACCGAGTAAGCAAGGAAGCCGATTTGTGTTATGATAGTTGGTTTCGGTGTTGCAAGTTAAAAACAAAAAATCATAGATCAATATCTAATCGATATTATTCTTTTGCTTATTACTGGCATAATAACATAAAGTAATATATTTGCTTTATTATTTTTGGATTATTAACATATAATAATACCTAATATTGTCTTCTGTTTACGCAAATGTTATTCATTGAAATTAAACTACTATATACGGATTTTATCGCGTTTTTTATTTGACACTTAAATATAAATAGTATAATAGTATAGTAATAGTATAAATAGTTTTAATAGCTTCAATAATTTAATTAGCTTAAAAATGAGTAAAGTTTAATAGTAAGTAGTGTAACAGTGTCTAAATTTTGTAATAAAATGTCAAATAAACACCGCAATAAAATCCGTATATAGTAGTTTAATTTCAATATAATAATACCACTATGCTATTTCTTTATCACTTCCAATATTTTTATTCAATAATATTAGTCTCTTTTTTACGTTGAAATTATAACGTGGCATCACTGGTGATTATAACAAGACTTATTTCCGTTACTATACTTTTTTATTATATAGATTTTGCTATCTTCTTTCGGTAAATGTATAGTATGAAAAATTATTAGAAATTATAATATGTATATCTTTTTATCATACGTCTTGGGTGGCAAAAATTACACGTTAGCCAAAAATGATTCCGTTTAGCAGCTGTTTTACTACGAATATGTTTTTTTTTCGAGTTGCTAGTAGATAAAGTATACAGTCCAAAACATCTCTCGTATTTTCTAATTTACTGGACCGAAAAGCCTCTTCAGTATTTTAACATAATTAAACAGCTAACACAAACCAACCTAAACGTTTTAAAAAAGCGCAAACCCGATAATGAAATGGAAAACAGAAAGCGAATCCCATTCATCTCGGGGGAGATACGAGTGAGAAATTTAAAATTCAAATAACGCGTACGCCTTATCAATTACAAGTACTAGGAGCGCAACAATAGCGAGCGGTGACAATTCCTTTCTTACGAATTTGCATCTTCATACAATCGCAATTAGGGGCAACGCGCATTAATTCGGCGTCCCAACTCCCAAAGCACACCGTTTCAATTTGATGAAGCTGAATACAAGCTTGTAATGCTAAGCTAATGTAATTATGGGACATTTGCATCGATGTTATGTCCCCCTGGTGGTTCTAGTCGTTACTTTCAATATAGTATCAGAATAAATTTTGTTTGTTAGTCTCATTAAGTGATAAAAGTTAGTAGATCTTATCGTGAAGTTTTACGTGTTGCGCTAGATAAGAAATTAACATTCTAGGTATTCATTAGCAGACATAATATGGCAGCGTTATCCAGATATACTGCTTGCTTTATTCGAGTACATTGAGATAAGATGCTTTCCGTCCTATATTTACACTATATACTCATATGCAAATATGTATGTTTCCCGGAGATGTTGGCAGAGACTACGTTCCACATACAGGTATCCGAAGAATCCTACCTTTATTATAAAAATGTTTGGACATTTGTCACTCCAACAGAAGACCGTTGCATGAATTCGAATGAAACTTGGCACATGGATAGACTATATCCTGGACTGATTGATATATAGGATACTTTCAGCCTGCTATGAGCCTATGCGTTCTCGTGAGATCCATTCAAGCGAAGCCACGGGCAGAAACTAGTAAAATATATAATAATAAAATATTTTGTGTTTTATTTGTTACTAAATTTTAATGTATGGTTCTCGGTTTACAGTACGCTTAATAGGGTTTATAAGGCGCATCGTTTCCTTTAAACGAGCCTGCTACTAATTTGGATATTATGTTTAAACTAAATGAATTTACGTTAATCAAGGAATAAGCTATATTTCTCACCGAGAAAATTCCAAGTCACGTAAATGTTAAATATTTTCTGACAAAAATGTCCAACATAAATTTGCCCGCTTGTGGTGGTTTTACTATAAGTTTACGCCATCAAGCCATCTACGAAAAATATTAAATATTTAATATTTATTATTTATCACAATTGATGCATAACTTTCAGCACCATGACCTAGTTTTTCTAAGAAACGTCCATGATACAGCTTATTATTCCGAACATCATTTTCGAGGCAGTATTTCTGCCAGTCCTCGTGGGAACAGCATGCATATATAAAATAACTCCAGGCATCTTTGTTCATGTATTATTCCTGATGCCACGCCACGGTTAGCCTTCCAACGTGCTGAATTTCTTATCACATCTTAATATTTGTTCCGTGCTGAACTCGGCACAATGTCCCCTGAGCCGGCTGGATTACAGATGTGTTTTTGCGTCTTGTACGGTGTCGTCTATATAGCTATGAATTCATAATGCGCTTCTTCGTATAAGTTATTTGGTTAAGCGTTATACTTAACTTGTAGTCTGTGTTCTTATGAGCATATCTATTTACTAAACATTTAAATCAATTATGTTCAAGTCCTAGTTATTAAATTACGTTCGTAGCATTGGATATATAGTCACTTGAGGTCGGCTTTCTAGTCTAACCGGATTTGACTGGATATCAGATTTTACACGGAGCGACTGCCATCTGACCTCCGCAACCCGAAGGCTAACGATACCCTAAGGCTAGACCAGTGTTAGGATATTAGAGGGCACTGACTTCCCAATAACGACTACCATACCATGGATGTTCATGGCAGCCCGGGCCGACGGCTTAACGTGCTCTTCGAGACACAGAGCAGGCGATAATTGTCAATCAATACGCACATAATTTCGAAAAGTCATAACTTCCGGAAGTCAGAGGTGCGCGACGTGGGTTCGAACCCGAGACCCTCTGCATTGCAGCCTGTTGGTCTCCCCACTGAGCTATCGCTGCTACGGATATATACCATGCGCGATAAATTAGAGGTAGATAGCTTTTATTACTTGTTTTTTATTAATATTATTTTAAAATTATTTCATTTATGTATGTATGTAACGCTGTTTGTTTGTTACTTTCTCATGACTAAACAGCTGAACGGATCTTGATAAAATTTGGCAAGGGTAGGTTATATCTTATATCCTGGGGTAGCACATTGGCTTTTATCTCGGTTAGTATTTCTGTAGGATTCACGAGGGTTAGGCTGCGGGTAAAATGGGTTAGCAGATAAATCTGAAAGTAGCTGTCTCTTTGTTACGTTTT
This sequence comes from Catocala sponsa, assembly GCA_963564715.1. Taxonomy (NCBI): domain Eukaryota; kingdom Metazoa; phylum Arthropoda; class Insecta; order Lepidoptera; family Erebidae; genus Catocala; species Catocala sponsa. The sequence goes on along the minus strand of OY751345.1, from coordinate 6,990,742 downwards.
CACTACTCAAACACTGACCTTATTGTAATAAAACGCACGGAAAGAAACTGCCTTATAAAAGAATATGATCCTGAAGTCAAGTGAAGTTTATAAAGAAATTCAGATCCTACTAGGATATCATACGTCAATAGGACGTAACATATCACGAATGACAGTGTAATATACTCATAATTACACGGTTTAATTGTATAGCGGTACCAGGCGGGCATAACGGGAGAGAGCTACAATGATAGACAAAGGCGCTTCAGCGTCGACCCCTGACCTCGTCACTCAACGTGGCCGTGTGCACTACGAGGTTAGATTCTAATTGCATAGCGGAGGAGGTATAATTATTCGGAAAAATGTTAAAAGGGGTGCTAGAATGTATTTATTAATTACATGTATTTATCGTGGGAATGCACAACTTTTACTAATATTTCATATCTGATATATTTAGATTGTAACAAAGAAATACATACGATTTTTTGTTTTTTGTTATAATATTCTTATTACATAAGAATTCACGATATTTCGCATAGTGAGTTAAACCATCAATCCCAGTGTCTCTAAAGGGCTTAGTAGAAAAGATCGAAGTCAAAAGGAGTAAAGTTTGCCTAAATCTCGAAAGAGGATGTCTATACACACATAAGTTTCATCACCAATGTTGAGATTCCATGTAAAAGAAAGCGAACTTATTGCTGTCTATCAAGCACATTTCTAAACTCCGTTATGCTTATGAAAATTTCCTCACAAAAATCCATGAATACTATACGACTTGATCTAAACTGCATCAAAGACCTAACGTAGCAGACCTAGCGCAGGCTTACCATGCCACCAAAAAGGCAGTTAATTTCAGGCTACTTAATCCATTTTTGTTTACGTAACATTCCTAAAATATAAATTTCTGCTACACGATATGACTCAGCTGTACTTTTTAAATAATTCAATAGGAACACTTCAGGCCTTACATGGAAATCATTAAAATGCCTTATCCGTTTTAGTTCTCATAGCTCGGAGGCGATATTGCAATATGATTTTCAATACAATTGTGCCCGCAGGCGTTGTCCGTCTCATTACAATAGTGCGTCGTACCATTTGAATTCTAATCAACGTTTTGTTATTTATTGTCAGAATTTTTGTGACGGCCATGTTGTCTTAGTGAGAGCGTTTAGCGATTCAGCTTTTTCCTACTAAGGACTAGACAATAGTGAGTTGTGCGATCACAAAGAGTTTAGCAGATAGTTTTTTGGATGCAATTGGACTACATGTGCTTGACCTAATTATGTTTTGATACATAAATCTAACTTTTTCATTTATTACGACATACGCACTATGAGACGCTGAGGCCTTTGCGAAACAGAAATACAAACAATACTGTAACGCCCAGACTCGTAAATTCAGACAGTGGATTACACTGAGTTTGATTCTATAATTACTTGAATCTTAAAACTAAGCGTATTGATATAATATTGTCTTCTGTTTACGCGAATGTTATTCATTGAAATTAAACTACTATATATAAGCTTCAATCAATACATACTTCAAGCCGCCAACGAAGATAAGTCAATTTTTACCATCTGTCAAGTGCCAACTACCTTTACAAGATGCAGGGGTCTACAAAATAGATTGTGACTGCGGACTCTCATACATTGGTCAAACCAAGAGAAGCATAGGCACCCGCATAAAAGAACACATAGCTGATGTAAAACACCAACGCTCGTTGAAGTCTGCTGTGTGTGAACATGTGCAACAGGGGACCAACCACTACCTGAGATTTGACAAACCACAGATGCTCGCTAAAGAACACCGATTCCTACCAAGGATGCTTCGCGAGGCTATTGAAATCAAGAAACATCCTAATTTCAATAGAGAAGATGGTTGGAGTGTACCACCAGCTTGGGATCCAGTAATCCAAATAGTCAAACCCAAGAAGAAGCAATCCACAGCTAGACTTCATGATACTTTGAGCTCATTCTGCGTAAATAGAAACACCCATGATTAAATTATGTTCGGGTACTTTGAAATAACTACACTGGAACATTGAGACAACTACCATCTTAGTCTCCCCGTGACCATGGCTGCTGAAAAGCAACCGAAACGTCGGGGAAAGTGTAAAAATAAATCTAAATAGTATAATAGTATAGTAATAGTATAAATAGTTTCAATAATTTAAATAGCTTAAAAGTTTGTAAAGTTTAATAGTGATTATAGTAGTGTAACAGTTTTTCAAAAAATTTTGTAACAGTGTCAAATAAACAACGCGATAAAATCCGTATATAGTAGTTTAATTTCAATAAGCGTATTGAACTTGTAGAAGAATCGTTGCACCAGGTTTAAGATATTTTTATTGCGTTGCACCATTAAAGCATATTTTTTAAGATTCTCAATAAACTATATTAAAACCTAAAACATTTCTTGTTTCTAAATATTGAACCTAAATAACTATATCTAAGTTATTAAACATCATCGCAAACCTAAATAAAAATAAATTATCGCTAACAGTATTACCAAAGCTTTTACGTCTCTTAAGATATAATATGAAGTAGAAAACATTCATTATAGCGTTGATGCTTTATAATTTAAAAGTGACTAGTCATCGCTTCGAGCTTAGAGGTTTTTGAGGTTAATGCATCACAAACATACGGAAAGGAAATATAATAACTAGGTAATTATAATTTGATGTTATTAAAATGGCTGCGTCGTTGGTTTAGTTGGTGTAAACGTCACATAAGACATCTGATTGTCAATTTTAGTTGTCCAGTCAGTGTTGTTGAGTTTCGCTTAGGTAATACTCAGTAACAGTACCGGTTGTGGTCAGAGAGTTTGATGTGTGCTACTCAAAAATTATCAAAGACTGGAATCGAATTTCAAGACGGACAGGCGAGTAATCATGGATAGTTGTTACATAAGTAGCTACATATACATTTCCTGTAGTTTTTAATTTAATTTAATTATTTATAAATAGCTTTATCCATATACTGTATTTAAAGGTGGATTTCTATTTATTTAATACCAAGAATAATATCAGCACCTCTAAAGACAAAACAATATACCAAAAACATTTGTTCTCATTGAAATTTCGCCACCAACGCACCATCCGACCAGTTAATTTAGACCTTCTACCTCCAGAAAACTAAAACAAAAGTATTCCGAGCCGGTGTTGTCTGCAGCTCAACTTAAATGGACGTGGTGTCTGATTATTTTAAGCCTCAAAGATCTTAAATACACCATTTTATGAGATCTGGGGCTAGTATTAAATTGGCTTAGTAATGTGCTTCGAGACGCATAAATTCTTATACTAGTCAAATGCTCTGGTGTTGTGTGCATTTTTGATTGCAGTATCTAGAAAAATATTACTTGGTGCAGATGAAAAGATATAGGTTTAAATATTATTTTGTATTTTGTGAAATAAGACTATGGAGTGAAAATGAGAGACCAAATCAAGCTTTTTATTTCTCAAATAGACAACATTTCTATGTCCAAGTTCAAAGAAGAATTTACTCAAAAAATAACTGGTATTGTAGACCTGTCTTATTATTTTGCAGACATACAAACAGACGCACATTTCAAATATTATTACACCAGCGTGGGCGGGAGCTTGCAAATACCTTGTGTTTTGTCGAACGTTAATAAAATGTCCAACAAATAGTCCTTGCCTTCGCGTTCATCCCGTAAAGGACTGTACATTTTATAGAGGAAAACTACGTACATAATTATACATGTCTGTATATCTTCGAAAAAGTACCAACATTTCATGGAACCTAACTGGTTTCACACGAAAAGAGAAGCGGAAGAAAGCATTAGAAAATAGTCGATAACTATGTGCTGCTTTTGTTTTAAATACAAAATCTGAAAATACTTTGACCGCGTCCAAAAATGACGTCACTACGTCCCATCTTCGGCTTTGCTTTTCAAACTATTGCTAGTAAGTTGACGGCGTCATAAGCTATGTTTTTAGGGTTGCTTAGCAATAACGAAATGCTCTTAAAATTCTAGTAAAAGTATCACTTACCAATTATTAACTTGTAGTATTGTTAACCCTGTGTCCTGTGCTAATTGTTTCTTCTGGTCTTCCGAGGGGTACGGGTGCTATAACAAAAGAATAAATACAAGGTCAGAACAGATACAAATACAATTTGTAAAAGTCCCCATTACACAAGACAAATCTAAAGAGAGACCAAAGTGAGTGTAATTAAATCGAGTTCTTCCCCATTCGATTGTTTGGTAATAAAATTAGATTTTGAACCGATTCTCGGTTTGTTTTCGATTGTTTTTTTGCGAATTAGATACTGAAATGTGTTTTAATTTGGTTTTAAATCGAGTGGTGTTTGTTATCTCTTGAATGCCGTTCTTTTTTTGAGAATATTGTTCGATTAGTGCTGCTTAGAGCATTTAAAAAATAATTGTTTTCTTTGGGAAAAGAGAATTGGTTTTTAAAACTGGATAACAGAGCCTTTAACCGACGAACATGCATTAAGTATTCAGTGATAGTTGGTATGAGCGTTTTATTCTCGCCACATTTCAATTACCACTCGACGCCGCAGCTGCGTTCGTCCTTGCCGCTTAGAAAAGTTTCTAATCCAGCACGGTAAGCTTTCAGCGACCATTTCTTCCATATACAAGACTTAGAATGAACCACCTAACGCGGTGTTTCCTAAGTTTTACTATAATGATAGGTAACGTGTTGGTGTGTGCACGTGATTTTTATTTTTGATTTTTATTTTGCCTCGAGTAGCAGTTACTACTATTTACCATCAACTGGTCTAAGAGGTACTTCAGTGATATGTTAGGATCAAACCATATAGGAATGATCCTAATCCTTAACTCTCCGTAGATTAGGTTTTCTAGTTTTTACAGATTTGAAGAGTTGCAATGACAACAAGAAGTTAACACGACTCACTGCAAAATTTTACTGTTTAGCCCTACCAAAGTTGTTTTACAGTCATACAGCCTTTAAAACATCACATAAGTAAATATTCAAATACCTTCGTATTCTATTTATCCTATTCACCGAAAAAACCGTTCTTTATCGTTAAAGGGAGCAAATGACATTGTTTATTCATTCGCTCCTGGTATCCCCAACAGATACTCATACAAAGCTACCAGGGCGACAGAGGCACGCAACACGTACTGCTCTAATGTTATTGGTTTTTGGCGTGTAGCGTGCAACTAGAGAGCTTCGCGCCCCGTGAGACCTCCTTACATTTTATCCCGTCCTGGTACCGCAGGTGAGTTATACGTCTAAATTATTAACATAATATAGCTGGTTTGAATCCCTGGTTGATTCTTAAAGACGTCATACCATATTTCAGAGAATATTAAAATAGAAAATAAAATATAGTTTCAAGTTCCATGTAATTTATAACATATATCTGTATCAAATACTGACTTTAATCGTTATAATATTTGCATCACTTCAAAATGGTAAAGTTTACGAGAGAATATTTACGTTTCAATTTTTCCAAAGTGTTATAAGAATGCATCATGTTAAAGTAAACTAACTGTCGGGCTGCGTACGCGCTGCTTATTATGGTGGTACAACGAGCGCAGAAAGGAAAATTTTGTTAATTATATTTTTATCGTAGTCTATAAAGCGCGAATAGATATGCAGAATTATTTTTCTAGAATGCAAACAAGAATACAGACTAATAATATACTTCATCCTAAGTAATAATAATATTATAAAAGTGAATGTGAGTTTGTTTGTTTGTTACGCTTTCATGCCATAACTACTCAACTGATCGTGATGAAATTTTGAATACACGTAGGGTGCAAAAAAATACTCGGGTATCTTTTATCTAGAATAAACACAATGTTACTAACCTACATTTACGCTAGCGAAGCCGCGGGCAAAGAATAATTTGGCTGCAATTTTCTCTAAAGCTTACTGCAAATCTGCTACATTTCCAAGATGATGCCTTATGTTTAATTGTAAAATGTAATCGATAGTAACATAGTCTGCCATAACCATCTCTGCCATATCTCAGTGCATCACATACTTTACAAAGATAAACGCGCGGTGGGTGTGCTCCTGCGCATCTCCGAAGATCCGTTTATTATTTCAACCACGTATATTTGGCCATTGTCGAATTGCACTAATGCATTACTAATGCATATGCATGCACAGGATGTTAGGTTTGTGTTAGTGGCTTTGTTTGTTTGTCTGTGAGTCTGTTTATCCAAGATGGCTGCCGATTAATCGATATTACAAGTTTACAAATTATTAGTGCTATTTCCGACCTCTCAGTCAGTGGTTTAAGTGTGAGCGCATGTGGAACTGTTTGTAGCTGTGAAAGTTCTATTCTCGGGTAGGCAACGTTCGGCAGACTTTTGTGCAAAATATTACTTGCTTTTTGCAAAACAACCTACCTCATGCCTTAAACAATTTCTGTTTTCATGGCCACCTTTTTAAAGCTGTCTTCAATAGCGTAAATAATGGATAACTGTAGGAGAACAGCTCTCTTATTAAAAATGTCTGCTATTAACACGTGGCTAGCTAGCATAAACCCTTCATGATCAACTGTTATTAGACATCCATGGTCGTCAACAAACGACTTCAATAGTCTTGCATATCAAAATAGCTTGTCCGACATTACTTTGTACACTTTTGGCACCCTAAGTATGACCTCTGGCTGGGTTTTGATGACGATGAGCGGATTGCAAACTGCTTGAAAATCTCAGTCATAAAGTTCACTAATTATACAAAAAATGAAGAAGATAAGTTGTTTCCGTGGACGTATTCCCGATACGTTTATTTCTTGCAATGAAAGTGGTTCAATGATTGTTTCTAGATGAGAGTCGTGAGTGCGGCCCGCTCGCAATTATATCTGTAAGTAGTTTTTGAGTTATTGCTGGTATGCGTGTACGCCATAGGTAAAACGCTTCAGTTAAATGGACGATTATTAAAGAATATCAATTCTTTTGACTTCGTAGGTCTTGTGGTATAAGATCGTATTTATTTTTGCGGAATAAGGCGATGAGTTTGAACGCATTGACTGAAAATTTGTTAGATATTCTATTAGCAAATTTTTAGTAGGAAGGAATTTGGAAATAGGCTTGTACCTTATCATGTGGAACCTGAAACATAGCTAGCTAAAAGAAGGTGAGATACATCTCTGCCTACCCCTTCTAGGATATATAGCATGCGTCTTTACATAAATATATAAAGCTGTAATATCAAATGGACTATAATAATGTATAATAATTTCAATGAATAACATTCGCGTAAACAGAAGACAATATTATATAATAATGTCGTCATCACAATTTTTAACCACCGATACAGTTTTTGGTTTAAAATGTAGCAAAAAATGGTTTTCACAAATTTATGGGCACTATTAAGATGGCCACAAAAACCGATATATGGCAAGCAGAGCTCCCAGTTAACGGAACTTGGCAGAGACAGAAGATGGACTGCTTTTTGTAATATTTCGACATTCTGGAGTAATTGATTCCCAAATAAAAGATTAAGAAATAAATAATCGCTTTTCATTGATGTGTTTTATGGTGAATTTATAGACGTGTTTGTAGTTCGACAGCTTTTTTTCACACGATCTACCTTTTGTCAAGTAGTTATTACTGCAGCTCGTTTTACAAGCATCCATTACCAGTAGCTAAGCGATGCTAGAAGAAGGTTCTGTTCTGCCAAAGCAAAGAACAAACTTATTGATCTGTCAACATAGTATAGCGCTTATAGAAGCGCTATACTATATATAAGAAATTATTGCACCCCAAATCGCCGAAAAAGCACAACACAAGGTTATTAGTCTACGTTCTTCTGTATGATGGAAATAGTGTCACAATCTGGTTGACCGAGATTTGTCAGGAGTGCTCTATGCCTGTCATTAATGTCGTGATGTTTATGTTTCTATTACATAATGCATATGGATAAGTATACTAATTATATATAAACGTTCTTTAAAGACTCTTTATCTTATGGAATTTTGGACACAATAGAAAAAAGACTGTGTTTTGCGTCGATCTGCATACCATACGAGATCAATGTAGTGTTACCGTAAGTGCAAGCAGGAAAGTTGAACATAAAGCTCTGAGTTTGATATCTTATATAGATATATATCATTGATATCCAAGACCGAGCAAAAATGTAATTGGGTATTTCTGGAAGATAACTCACAGCAGCAATCCATAGTCTAAAGCTTTATCAGGTAAGCTGCGATAGGCTGACATATTACGTGGGACTTGATCGTAGGTGGCAAAATGAGGGGGGAAACAACTTCTGTTTATCGTAGTAGATAGTTGCCATGCCATTGGATATATTTATTATTCTGGTTAAAACGTATCTTGTGTAGCCTATATGAAAATATCCGCTTGGTCCTAAAAAGTGCCTATTAGAACTTCCGTTATGCAGTAACCCTAACAAACTAAAACACTATAAAACTTACATAATCAATCTCCTAAATAAACCCGTGCAATATTTCCAAAATATATTATTTTCCGAACTCTTATGCACCAGGGCATCATAAAAGTATAGAGATATCAAATTTCGCAAAAGCAATCCCGTTCTTCTCGTCCGCTGTCGGCCGCTGTAAATCAAGCGCAGCCATTAAAATCGCGATTATGCTCCCCGTAAGTTGGCGATAAATCGAAAATCGACAGAAAAACTGGTAGGGTCATGGTTTAGCTAGGAATATTGTGTTGTTTTATTTATTTTGCTGCTTTTAGTTTGATTGATTAAGGACAATTAATAAAATTTATTGTAGAGGGTAAAATAATTGGAGCCTATTAATTATTTAACTTAATGACCGCATCGTGTCAAAAAGGAAATATAGGTAAAGGGATAAAATAGGTAAATACCAGTAAGAGTGTATTATGTGTAACATGATATAACAACATATTAGTGTAATATATGCAATAAAAAAGAAAATATAATTATTAGAAATATATCTTATAAGATTCAAACGTACTACAGTATACGTCTACAAAATAAAAATCTCAGCTAACATCCCAATAATAAAATACATTTCTAATCGTCAACCCTACGCGTCGAAAAAAGGGCTAGAAGCGAAAAATCCGCTGGCAACTATAAATTTTGTTTCGCTATGCGGAGGAGAAACAATCCATTTGTTGCCACCTAAATCTATGGGGTGAGCGAATGAGAATATGTAAATAACCGCCGTGGGACTGAACGCGAAAAATGCGACGAAAAAAACGACTTTTGCTGAATATAAGTTGAATTATGTCTTGATTTTCTGAAGCCTTTTTAGAGCGAATAGGGTTAGCTATAATTGGGTGAGTATGTTATCATTTTAAGCGAATATTCGGTAGTAAAATGGTATATGTAACATGGGGCCTTTCTATTTCAGACTTAGATTAACTCTTACCGAAGATTTTCCATTTTAGGGTAATGATTACTGTGAAATTCCATAGTGTGATGTCGAATTATTAGCAAATATCTAAATTTTAAGTACACGCACTATAAGTAGGTCAAAGATAGCATAGAATTAGCTCCAATCACTAATACTATAATAACTGAACAACTACTAGCATTTGCAAATAGGAGCGTATTGTTATTTACCACCTGAAAAATTAATAAGGCCGTCCCTATTTTGCTTTTATTTACATCCATTGCGTGAGAAGGCTATTGTAACCGTACTAGCTCATGCAGTGCAATGATGGAAGACATTGCCAAAAGAATATCTCGTTGTTTTTGTTTTGGTAGCAGCGTCAGTGATTGTGTCACGTCAGATAGATTATTTACCGAAGTTTCACGCATCGTTTCCAAAGATATACGACGAGCGAAGAAAAACAAAAATTCTTCTATGAAAACACGAACGTTGCTGAAACATTCAGGCCGAAACGTTCACAAAAAAACCAAAATTCCCTAATGATATGCGTCTGTAGACATAATTCTTTGCGAGGGAAAAGTGTATGGCGTATTTTACAATTTTCCCAGAGTTCGGTGTTACCATAACAATAATAATATATTCACGGGCCCCGGTGATTTCCGGAAATGTCGTAAAATAAAAATCATAGCGAACGTCTCGGAGGAGCGTGGAGTACCGGGTTATCTTGAAGGGGCTTTTTGGAAGCTCTGAACCCTGATGGAGGTGTAAAAAGTTCAGTATATTGTTTATTGGCAAAGTTATTCTGTTGTAAAGGTGTTTGTGGCTTCCGATGGGTAATATATTTGGTATTGGTTAATTAATTTTTGTTATTTTTGGGCTTTACATTGTGGTAGTTTCAAGAGCAATAGATATGTGTATTGTTTGTTAAATTAACAAAATTTCACGTCTGAGGAGAGAGGCAGAGATATTTGTGCCAGTAATTATTACGCTTGTTAATCAACTTAATAAGAGAAAAGCCTATAATCAACTAACAGGCATAGTTCAAAGTCTCGGACTAAATCTGATACCAGACGAATGTCATTAGAATCAGTGGACTTCGTATTATTACAGAAAATTTTAAGATTGAAATATCTAATAAGTCTTCTCAGGATCATGTACTACTAAAACTTGCGAATAAGTGGCTCTAATTCTCACTCGAAAAATAAACTTGGCACCTCGTGATCGATACCAGTACGTGACCAATTAACAAGACACTAATTCAATTATGGACGTCACGACGTGCAACCAAAAATTCAAGCTTATAACCCGTAAAAGCTCACGGCCTTTTTTTCGACAAAAAGCTCGGTTTTCCGATTTTTAAACTAGCAAGCCCGCTCCACTTTCCTTAGTTACCGACACAGAACGTTCCACGCAAAGACTGAATGTGAAACATGTGATGGATTAAATTTTTCGGCAGAACGACGTGACACTCTCGGATTGAGCTTTAAATTATGCACGGTTCGCTTCCGCACGTCAAAAAGAGCGAGTTTTTTGAGGCCACGTTTAGACTATGTAAAGTAGCTCGCGAATCAACTTTGACAATATATTTTCGATGTTTTTACAGTAGTTATGTTACAAAATCTCATGTCAATTCTCTTAAAAGCGATTGTAGAGACAATTGATTGTTGTCCGTCCAATGGTTGTATAGAAGAGATTGCAAGCAATTGTCAACCATCATAATTTCAACGAGCGGTTTCACCTATACAAATTCTTGAAAGTACGTGGTAGTTAGTGGGATCCCACGTAATTTTGAGCAATCTTAAATATCCCTATATCGAGCACAATGCCTCAGACTACGCTATCATTAAGAATTTTTAGGTGAGATCAAGGTCCGAAAGCCATATCCTCGAATCTTATGTTTAACCAATGCATTTCGCTGTAAAACTATACAACATCTTTGAACTGGAAAACTCCTATATTACATCTGCTATAACCAATTTTCAATTACATTATAAAGGCCTTGTCCTTAACATTTTTTAATACACAACACCGAAGCTATTTTAAGCGTAGTTTACAAGCAAAAGTCGTTAGGGGGCAGGAGCCGACCACAAATAGACGCCAAAAAACTATAGACCCCTAGTTCAGAGCCTTTATGTCCCGCCAGGGACGCATAAAGGTGCGGAGGTGCCCTAACCCTATCGAAGAGATGTGACCGTGTGATGGATGGCACTATCACAACCCTCGCAGTCCTTCTGTTTTCTGCTCGACGTGTCTCCTTGTTTATTTATTTTATGTTTTGTTTATGTGCGAACACGAGGCCCGGCAATACATCGTTGTTTTAAGTGTAAAATATTTTCTTCATCGTTTTGCAACCAAAATATCATGCAGCAGTTTCAGTGTTACAATACAAAAGTCATGATTTTATTGTGGATTTTAGATTTAACAAGGAATGATTGAATAAAAATGTCATCTGTCAATCGTTCATTCAGCGACTAATTTCAAAAATAGAATAACAAATTCGACTAAAAAGATGTTAAAACTAAAATAGTCGAGTAATCCTCGAATGAAAACTAAACGGCCAGTGTTAATTGAGAGACACCTGTCAATTTTTGTACGAGTCGAGTTCAACATTTTTATCGAGAGCTCTTTCGATCGCGCATAAAGTATTCAGATGCCCTATTCGGAGTCACCGCGACAGGATCACGACTAAATTATGCAGATGTTTAATGGACAGGCAGCGGTCGACGGTTAGACCGAAATAGTTTTTGGCAACAATCGAAGAGGTTTTTTATTGGCAACGTTCTTATGTTTTATGGCACCCTGATAGCTACCGTATAAGGTGTTATGAGCAATGAACCCGAGAGTTTACGAGAATTTAGTCCAAATACATTTTATTAGTGGATGTAAAAATCTTTGTCGTTTTATCGATGTTAAATATTGTTGCTTGACCGGAAAGAACATCCGACATATTGCAAAAATAAATGTCATCTGCCAGAATTGCCTTTTATTTAAACACAAACAACTTTCAAGTAGGTGCTTTATTATTATTTTTTAATAGAAGATTTAGTAACTTCTTCTGTCTTCTTTTTTACTCTGAACTTTGTATAAGTCACATATATTCCCATGTGTCAAATCGACCATTTAAAATGAACAAAAATGGACTAAAAATTAAACTAGCTTCAAAACATTTCGCCGAAAATCGAAAATTGAATTTCCAACGCCGCCATTATTCCCGTGAATCGTGCAATGGCAACAATGCTCTAGTGAGACGGTAAATGGCATCGATACTAATCTGCGGAGCCGGAAGCGCCCGCGCTGACGGCCGTTCGGAAGCCGCAACTGGGCTAGGAAATGAGATAGGTGCGTTCTAGCTCCTAACGTGCCGTGTCGCCCTGGTACCTGTCGCCTGTGATGGAATTGGGACATTGTGACGTGTGTAGATACGCGCTAACTCCTACGGGTTATGTTATCCTAGTACTTGTGAATCGAGACAATACCGCCGGGTTGCAGATTGTCCCACTATTCGGCAACAATAGTATTGTCAGCTCAGACAAGTTGGAGGACTGTGCCCTAAGTGGCATTTACCATTATGGCAATTCTATTCAGAAGCAAGTATCCGTATATTGCATCTAAATTGTTAATAACTGGCTTGCATTGCGTAAGGAATTATTTAAAACGAATAAAAACTGAAATCTTTTTGCAATCAATGCTAAGTTTGGACACATCCTTACTTTAAAAGTAAAACAATAAAGAGTTTTGCATATCAATCGGGACATCAAAAGAGGCCGTATCATTAAAAATTAAGAAAAAAGACTATGTAAAGCATCTTACTATTCCATCTTGTTGTATAATATGTACTTTATTACTGAAGGTTAAGGTATATATTTGAATGTTTCAAAGATTGCGCATGATGGCATCTGTAGGAAATAATAGTGCATGTGCCGGCGCAGGCGGTAAGCTCAAACGGTTGCCAATAAATGTGAGGTAAATGTAAAAAGAAGTAATATTCATGAGGTGCTTCGACGACGATCTGCTACAGGGCTGCCAGTATTCATAAACATTTCTTAACATACTTTAAATATAGAACATAAACACACGAACCAAAACGAACAGTGCTAATGTATGAAAGCAAAGACTTTGCTTTGGTATCCAAAAATAATGTTAAAGTTAAATAAGTACTGATTTTATTTGAAAGGAAATCTTGGATATTGAAATACTGGCATTTTATAACAACGTAAGCAAATAGGATAAATTTCCAATCAAACCAGCGGACGAACAGTAAATTTATTTATCCTAAAATCTGTGTTGTTTGCCAACCCTAGTGTGCGTCAATTCAGTCTGTTTTGCATGCGACTCGCAGCAATAAATAACAGTAGGGTTGGTAAAAAGTGGCGCTCAAACCGGGCCATTGTGCCTCCGTCAGAACCGATACCACGCTTAGATTGTACACCGACAATATCCCTAGATTGACGTTAATTTACCATTTCCAGATTTTATTTAATTACTTACAGTCAAATCTCATTTTTCAACCAAACAAAATAAACCAAAATAGCATCTATTTTAATTATAGCGCGTCTAAAACAATGATTGAGCCGCTATTCAAAAATTAAATCGACTAAATAAAAAATGTAACTAAACCGATTCAGGCCCATAACGAATCGGTTGCATAAATTAAACGCGTGTCGCGCATTGATTAGCGCCGCGAGCGAATAAATAATAATCGAGTCCGTTCGATTCAGAATCGAATGATTCGCATCGAAAATATACCGGTCGTTGCATTTACACAGTTGATGGCGTCGTATGAGATAAAACATGTATTATAGGGCTGTGGTGTGAATGTGTATGTATGTGTATGGGACTAGTATCGATTACATGTGCTCATATAGATACCGAGAATAATTTGTGAGCGAGTTGATCGGTAGATTATGGATCGAATGAATTTTTATTGGAGAACGGAAGATGTAAATAATGCCCACTTTTCTTTGTCACTTGTAAATTTGATGGGGATATTCGTTGGATTAAGAAACATTTATAGCTCATGATTGGCTTCTGGTACTTCTACAGAATTGAATGTAGTTGAATTAAAACCAATGGATTTTGTAAAATGCCGATTGGAAGCAAACTGATATTTGGAGAGCTTCGCTAAAGATTGGTGTATCGAATTTGGTTTTAGATACAGTAACATTACTAAGTAGTTTATTTTAGGTAAATGTTTTATTATTTGACTTTAGATGGATATATGAATTATATCTATACTTTTATAATAAAGAGGTCAGATATTGATTGTTTGTATGAAAGTATTCTACGGAAATAATAAACCGATACTAAAATTCTTTTACAACAGTATTCGTAAGTGACAGTTAGCATAATAAATATTTTTGTATTTACGTGTTATATTTGTTTTGTTACACGTATCAACAGGTTACATATTGTCGCATATCTAAAAAAGACGCAGTAACAATAATATAACAAAAAAGATATAATAATAGGCTGTTTACCAAAATATACTACACAACAACAGAACAGACATTACAAGAAATAACAGCCAATGAAGACTCTCTACAAATATATTAGTGGCTCACACAGCCAATCCTGTAAGTATTCAGTCAGCAACACACAGCAGATCGAACGCGAGGTGCATTAAACCAGTGCACCGTGCAATCTATATAAATGATTTTATATTTTCTGTTAACATGTCCATAGATAGCTTCATACCTCAAATGAAATAAAGCCAGCTCCACATTACACGCATTTCACATATTCACAGAACACTGGCACGCATAAACAGCCTGGTATCGAGCACGCGGCTTGACAAATTTCATATCTAACAGATATCGATGCTGCGTAAATCATAGCGCGGCCGCACCGCCTTCATGTCGCCCGCCGGTATGAGTTATAGTGTGGATGCAGCTTTATTTTACGATCCCGGATGACGTGTGATGCGCGTCAGCGCATACTTCACGCGCATTGTCGCACTGTTTGAACATCATTTGTTGTTTTAACGATATGATTTTCGGTTTAAAATATGGATTTTGTTTTGTTTGGATTGGGTAAAGATTGACTTGGTTGGATGTCAACTAGATAATGTTAACTTCAGTAATAGTGCTAGTTAAGGCCTAACTACGGATAAAATGAATCAATGGCGAGAAATAGAGATAAGGTTATAAAAATTTTAAAGTGAAAACTTCTTTAAGCGCGTTGAGCACTTCTTGGGTGAACAAATGGTGAACAAAAATAATGGAACTCGCGTCATCGTCACGCTTCCACGCTTTATTATTTATTTTTAGAATATTACCAATATCTCAGAAATGGTGCGTCCTACGCAAAAAATAACGAAATTTTGATCCCCTTAATAACGCCCTTTTTTTTGGTTTATAGAAGTGTTTATGATCAAGGATTCAAGTTTTCACTTCTATCGGCAGTCCTGAAAGACTGCCCTAAATGTTTTGTCAAGTTAAGAAGGCAGCTCTTGCATTCATATCAAATGTCACGTTTTAGAACATACAAACTAGAACATAATATTGTATCGCAGAAATTACGGTCCGTTGCAGAATCTACTACTACACGACAATGTCAACAGTCAGCTGGACCATTTTATCTTCTGTATGTTAATCATCTCTTAGATTTTCTTATTGCTAGTATTCTTGTTCATACCTCGAGCTACGCTAAATGACTAGTTAATGAGTAATTTCACTAAATTATTATTGTTTCAAACCCGCGTTCTCGATCGCTACCGCTGAGACTGTCATCAAAGCAGACTACATTGTACCCTCTATTTACCTTTCGAATAAGAAATGCTTGATCTCAAGTGTACAAGGAGAGCATGGCGTGCACAACATGATGCCTACCAGGATTACATAAGATACAACAGGTATAACACGGCACTATCTCGAAGAGGCGGGGGCGCGCCCCGCGGCGCCGCAAATATTTGCACGCCGACAACGCCCCGTGTTTGCCTGGCACGTAGCTCTTGTGCGCACAACTCCTGCCGTTACTGATGCCCTAGTACCTACCAGCAACTGCTGTTTGCTAATATAATAATAATAACTAGCTTGCCTGCGACTCCATCCGTATGAGCTTTAGTATTAAAGTTATTTTTAGTTTAACTCAGGGCAATACTAATAGTTTAAAACTGACTAAGTTTGTATAATATAGTAACAAGGCATCCCGTGAGAATGCCAATAAATCTTTATTCCTTCTTTACATCTTAAACGGAACCTCTATGCAAAATGTCAGCTTCCTAGTTGCCAAGGTTTAGGCTGGGCATTGCCGATGCTAGGATGTGTGTGCGGAGTTCAGTTTTTATATATTAACTAGCTGTCCCGACAGAAGTTGTCCTGTACACACGAAAAAAAAACATACATAAACCATTCTCGAATCCACTTGAACACACACAAAAAGTTTCATCAAAATCGGTCCAGCCGTTTAGGAGGAGTTTAGTGACATACACACGTACAGTAGAATTATATATATAAAGATAAACGGATATTTCTATTTAGAAATATCCGTTTATAAATTAATTAATTAAAGAATTGTATCTCAAGTTTAATACATATTCAAATCTAATTAGTTATCTGGACTTAGCTACGGAGATTAATTAAAAACTGTAAGTAAGGTATTTGATACAAAAGTTTATGATGTTATTAGATTGGCCTTACGTTCTAGGCTTAACTAAGCTAAAGTACTACTTTATCTCCGTAAACATTGACTCATTTATGGTCTAGTGTCTTTGCTCGACAGAAAAGTAATTTGCACTATTAGTTAACAATAAGACACTCAAAAGTGTAATCGAATTTATTTGGTCTTGTTTAGAATTACCTACTTCACTTTGAACACAACCAAGATCTTAAGTAAATTTGGTTTGATATTAAATCTTAGGGTGAATTACGGGTTTAGTTACGTGAACACTGATTGGTGCACTTGAAATTCTGGCAGTTTATTTTATAGAATGTTTTGTGAGGGTTCAACTCTTGGGCCAGGCACAGTATTATAAAGTTTTCAATTAGAAAAAGAAAATAAAATAGCACGGCGCCTGCAAATGTGGTAAATGGCAAAAGACTCGTTGCCTATTAAGTTGGATCAAACAAAACTTACCGATCAGAATATCGGTGTGAAAAATCTACCCACCTTTTCAAAAGTATACAAACTTCTCTCTAGCCTTTATTATCAAGTCACTTGGGGTCGGCTCTCTACTCTAACCGGATTTGACTGGATATCAGTTTTTACACGGAGCGGCTGCCACCTGACCTCCGCAACCCGAAGGCTAACGATACCTTAAGGCTAGACCAGTGTCAGGATATTAGAGAGCACTGACTTCCCAATAACGACTGCCATAGATGTTCATGTTCTAGAGTATACAAATAATATATATAAATCTTCCTAAGATATATTTCTTTATTTAAAAATGAAGCAGTTGTTTTCTCTATACATTTGAATTGCTATGCCAATTGAATCCTAGTTAAGGTCTAACCGTGTTTTAGTAAATGCAAATAAGCTACAAGACCTTTCACGGCTGAGGTCGAGGCGAACAATTTCGGTGAAGCCAACCTACCGGGCGTGAAGCTACAAGGAACGAGGCACCTCCGACAAATGGTCCAGCCACGCCAATGCTGTGTCGTCAGCAGAGCCCGAGGGCCGGGGCGGAGCGCCCGCCCCCGCACGCGACCCAAGCATGTCGCCAAATTGGACCTCGAGACTGCTAATGGCATCAAGGGTCAGGGGTTTGAAGTCAAATGTTGTAATTGGTTGGATGATGATAATTACTTGTTTGGTATTTTTCTGTTACTATAACAAGCTAAGCGAATAGCTTGTTTTTTATGTAGTTGCTAGGTGGCCTGGCAAACATTGTTCTGCCATATAAATTATATCTGGCGGTATGAAATATACTTTACGACCTATTCTCATATCTACCAAATATACATAAAAATTTCATAAAAATCGGTCGAGCCGTTTTGGAGGAGTGCAACCACAAACACTGTGACACGAGGTTTTTATATATATAAATTACTAGTTTTTACCTGCGGCTTCGCTCGCGTAAATATAGGTTATATAAGTAACAGTCGTTTTTCTGGGTAAAATATAACCTATGTCCTATTCTGCTCCCATGACAAAGTGTATGTGAAATTTCATGATGATCGGTCAAGTAGTTAAGGCGTGAAAGCGTAACAAACAAATAAACAATCTAACTTTCGCATTTATAATATTAGTAAGGAAGTTATTTTTTGGTATAGAACAGCGACTGGCACGCAGAATACTCGAGTTTGATGCCACAGTACACACTTATACAGTTAATTATCGCCAGCTTTTATGGTGAAGTAAATATCGTGAAAGACCTGCATCACTAAGAGTGCTCTAAAATGTTCTCAATGAAGTATGAATTTTGCCAACTAACATTGAGTCAGTTTAATAGACCATCCCATCTTATACTGAGATGAGTACCTTGTTCAGCAGTGGGACAGCTTATAAACAGGAATGATATATACGTTATTTTTATCTTTTGTAAATGAGTCTAGTAACTACTTGGGTCCGCCAAGTAATAATTACTCGATTTATTCTACTTCCAACATAAAGAATTAAATAAATATGTATTATGTATGTTTTTAGTGACCGTGGGTGGTAGGTATACGAGCTACGTACCTCTACATAAGATTATATAACTTCTAAGAGGGCGCAATGGTTTAAATGATAAGAATTCGATTGCTTCGCGGAAAAAAGTGCATGTGATATACAGACAGTTTTCAGAGTTCGGGTGTTTTTTATGTTTGTTAAATGGATTTATTGTAAAATTTCCACGATTGATTTTCTTTCCAAGAAAGTATATAGAGAGGTGGACATTAAATATTTATAAAAATACTTATAAAATCAAATCAACACAAATTCGACAAGTCGGACAATAATAATCTTCTATTCTAAGATGGTCGAGAGTCTACCCGGAACATGTCGGGCGGTGAGCTTGGCTGACGTCCGATAAATCAGCCGGATCGCTCCCCGGATCGACCGGACGGCGGCCGTCGCATCGAACCGGCTCTCGAATAAATAATGACCGAAGACCATCGGACTTGTGTTCTGTCGTAATTATTTAATTAATAGAAGTAGTCGATTCGAACCAAGACGGGTTTTGCAGGGTTATCTCTGGAAATTGGTAAAAGAAGAAATGTACCTTTAAACGAATATTATTAATTATGAGACTAACAAAAATGGTTACGTTTACGACGAGAAAACCTTTATTTTTAAACAAATACTGGCAGTAAATAAATTACTAGATCGATGGTAACCGATTACAGTAGCCTGTGAACGCTTGCAAGGCTGGGGTTAATACTTATTGATTAAAAGACCAAAGTCTGCTCTATTAGATCAAGCTCCACCAATATAATCTTTTTGCTGAAAGAATAGCGCGTCGATAAGGCGCTCTTAAACTTTCAATATTGTGGGTACTTACTTAAATCTAAAATATAATGTACCAAAGTTAACTGTACTTTGAGATAGCCATCGCATTTTATTTAAAATAACAATAGCTATATCTATCAACAGACGAACCATATTATTACAAAGGCAGAAATTAGAAAACAATCTCTTACAAAGTCGCTCACGTGAATGGTCGAACACAATTACAGAGCACGAGTCAAAAATGACTCCAAACATATTTTTTCTAATCCCTTCCCACGCGTAAAGCTTGAGGATAATTATAGGTTAGAGTCAGTAATAACATATCGCATCAATAAAATTGTATATCATTCAGTTGTGTTTCCCGCGAACGCGTCGGGTGATTAGCGCGGCCATCTTGTGGGCGGGCACACCCGAAGGCGACACGATCTTCGATTCCATTCTCAAAAATAACACTAATCGGCGAATCCAGCACGCGCGGGAACACCCGAACGTGTGTTTTTCAAATTTCGAACGAACCCAACGTCCTACGACGTTATTACCGCGCCGGGATTTGACTACTGTCACTTTTGACAGATGTGATTGACGTTTATAAATACCACGAGTCAAGTGCGAGCTTGTTATATTCCGTTCGGGAGTCCCACTAAGCTTTTTTTGTAAAGACGGAGGGCTTTTAATGTCATTGATGTTTTCTAAAATTTAATTAAGTTAAACTCAAGTTTTGTACGATTCACTTTGTTATTTGAACGTATTTCGCGATGTTTCTTTGCGGTGTAATGTTAATTACCAGTTTCGTTCGCCATCGCAGATGAGTGCATATTGAAACGTCAAAAAGTGTATGTTTTCTTTTGCTTCTCATTTTCGGCGGGCTCCCCAATAACGTCGCGTCATGAGTGAGACAGCCGGGCATCGGCCGACGGCCGTTGGTTTTTGAGAGATGGAATACAAAACCGCCTGTTTTACCAGGAAATAGACGGGGAATTGGAAATTTCAATTTCATTTTAGTTGGTTACTTTGTCCGAATGGAAGAACGTTGTTAGCAATTTCGGATATGAAAAAGAAATGGACCACACATTCAACATGTCTGACTGACAGCTCTTCTTTTTTAAATGCATATTTTCATAGTCAATTTAAGTTAGTCATATGCCGTGTAAAGAGCTAGCTAGAATATCACTAAGATAAACAAATGTAAAGTGAAATGAATAATCAAATTGAGACGTTTGGCCAAAAAGTTTAATCCAAGAAGCGAACAGAAAATCATTCATTCATATTCATAGATGAAACGGGAGCGAGGCTTTCACGAAAATGGCTCTCTGTTCCTAGGAAGAGTCGGGACGAGATGCATGAATATTAACACGCCACCGGTACCAGGGTGGTATAACTATATTAGAGCTAGCGCGCACTGCATGCCAACGGTAGGGGCACGTTTGAAGTTGCGCCCGGCTACGTTCTGAAATTTGACATTTTGACAGCTCTCCGACGTCGGCTGCCTTGTCTCCCATTCCCTTCGCACACCCACCGTTCACCGCTACCTATCTCCCTCGCACAATAATAACATTACGTGCACGAGATTCCTGTTTCTGCTACGTCTGACTTGTGATATGAATTGTTAATGCATTGGTAATTGATATTATAATTTTGATAGACCATTTTGTTCTAATGGTGCCGGCTTTTAGTGTGAGAGCTCCGATCTTTGTTGTAAACGTTAAATGTGTCACGTGATACTGTGGCTTTTATGCGGTGTTGTTATAGTGTGCCTGCCTTTGTTTGGAGCTCTTTTGTGAGCTGTTTTAATGGATTGTGGTTATACGGTTTCAATCAGCTATCTCTGTATTGTGATCTTTGATTTAGAAGGACGTTGTGATGGGTAATTATTAGGTTATAATGTAATGAATTCTTAACTGTGTACCTAACTTTTCTAAGAAATTGACTACATAGTTGTTCGGCATTGTTGTTTAAGTTTTTACCACTTCACCTATATAGATATAAGTTAGGTTATACACAGACATTGCTCTAAATCTGTCTATGCTACGTATCCTTTGTTTAAATGTTTTTGCAGAATATATTATATAGGGATTATCAACAGTGCATGATTCATTTTACTAGCGAAGCAACATTGTTTGTTGCAGTTAGGCATATTGAGCAATTGTATGATACATCAATTCATACATTCATACAGATACATCGTTTCCAATAGTTTCATAATATGATACGTGTATTTGAATTCTGTTCTCCTTCCACTACACAAAAGAAACTTTTCTGACATCCACACAGGAAAACCAGCACAATGACAGACCTCGATGTCAAAAGTAAAAGTCATTCAACCGGTTAGACGTAAAACGCTCTGTTCAGAAACTGTAAAATCATAGACAGTGCATTTCAAAAATCCTGATGCTCTATTGAAGACGATTTCACACATCACAGTCATGATTTAAAACAGAGAATTACTTTATTTTTGAATGCCTTTTTGAAACTTGAGCGACAGGCAAAGAATTAGTGTTAGACTTGACAAGAAACAAGGACAAAGTCGAAAAAGACGTCCTAATTTGCAGACGTAGACGTGGACATGAAAGTCTGAACGAAAAAACAGTGAAGGACAGTCCTGTCAATCGATTGTCGTTGCCCAAAAAAGGTGTGTTTAAAGCTCAAAATAGCTAGTCAGTTAAACTGGCTAAATTCGCACTATTCCGTTGGGAGGTTCAGGGACGTTGGGAAATAGGAAAAATAAGACCGCCGCAGCCATTGTTGCACGTAGCGCTTCGATTTTTAAATAACGCCAGAGTTAGTCGTTAAATGTGTATGTGTGGAGTAAAATATGAAATTGTGTGACGTCATGCACGACATGCCATCAAGATACTAACGCCATCTGACGGTTGATAAGAGTTTAATTTCATAGCTAGATGTGACAAAGTTTTCACCGTTCATTTCTATATGGTTATGAAAGTGGGTGTGATGATTGACGTGACATTGTTTGATTTGTTGTATTGAAGAAGTGTTACGATTTCTATAGGATTGCTAATGTCATGTGTGATTTCTATAATTGAGACGTTTACATGTCCATGAAGCCTCAAATAAGCTGTCGATATTCCTGGTAAAAAAAATATTTTAAATTTTTCTATAAGGAAATTGTCAGTATTTTGTCTAGAAAGATTAGTTTGAACTTGAAGCCTAACATGAGAGATTTTAGTATAAATAACTAAATATGGATGTATGTCTGTATGTTTCATTGATTTTGTGGTGCAATTGGTATCCTAAGCTGTTCCCAATTTATAATGTTTCTTCAACTTAAAGCTTATCAAAAGTAAAACTTTCTTTAAAACTAAACGAGGTTATATTTTAAGTTACAATATCTTAATGGCGATATTTATTTGGTAAACACTTAAAATGCGTGAAATAACCAATTGAGATAAAATCTCGGTAGAGTATTGATGCGTTCAGTAAAATATTAGTATGTTGGTATTGTGAAATGCTTTTATGTTGGTACTTATTATTGGAAATGGTCTTACACAAGAGAACATATTACACTCACGCCTTTAACCCGGAAGGGGTTAGTAGCGTTATAATATCCGCATTTCGGCAGCTATAGTTCTAGTATCGTGTACAGTTAGAGACTTTGTGCTGCTCCGTGAGACTTTCTGGACAGAAATACCTAATAGCATTTTGCACGATCCGGCATTCAACCCTTATGTTGGCATATTCTCTACCACTGTGCCACTGTGGCAGTCCAATTACAGAAATAAAATATTTGGAGAATATGAAATAGTATTGAAATAAATATTTTTGTATTTGTTTCCTAAAGTGATTAGAGTCTACAGAATTCCTAAATGTGTAGTTTCTGCAAGGGCTTCACTAGATGACCAATCTTATTCCATCCCAAAGCAAGGTGCCAATATCGTCTATATCTATAAGGATCATTCTATAGGATCACATTCTATAGGATCTGGTAACTTTTACGTCCATCCCGTTTTACGTTCGTCCGTCCATCTATGCTGCATGTTAGTTTGTCTCATAAATAGCTGGTATGAACATAATATTACTAAATATAATGCCGTCAGTTGAGCAAGCCCCTTTTGAGATAAAACTAAAGCTAACAGATGAAATATAAACATAATACACCTCTACCTATCCTGTCAAGAATACAGACATCATAATACTAACTCTGTTTAAAAAATAATCTCTATTTAACAAGAAATTTGCTAAGATAAAACATTTTCAAACAAACGAAATGTTTTACTTTGACGCAAGAACAGTTTCGAGGTACCAGGGCATCATATCAACGTGAAACATCAAAGTAACTAACAACAAAGTGAAAACAGAACTTGGACCGTTTGATTAGGCGCGTTCTTAACATGCGACCGCCTCGAGCCACGCTTTGTTACATCCATCCTTTGACTTTAGAACGTTGGAACGCAATCAAAGAGCTACGGGTACTTCTTGTCGATTTCTGTTCGCCTGGTAGCTCTGCCTGTGATCTGACAGGAAACTTGACGGTCTATTGTGGCTGTCAATTTTGATAAAGAGGCTGTAAGGTAAAAATTTGGATGTGATTTCAAAGACTCAGTGACATATCGCAAGATAGTATAGTAGATAAGTTATATCATACGTTGAAATAATTGTTACTTTGTTGTTTTACAAAAGTGATACTTTGTAGTTAATATTTGAGTATCTACTTTAACCTATAAGATCCGAACTGTGATCATCTGAGAAAACTTCTGTAAAGATTTCACAGTCTGAACATACATAGTTGGTATAAAACTGGGCTAACTTCATTTGAAGGACTTCTTTATAGTTTAGTCCAAGTATTACAGAAATTCGCGTCTTTTCAGGGAAGATGGGCAGACGTGGACTCTTGCCTATACCTTCCTGTATCTTAGGGACCAAATCAAAAACTGTATGATAAATTTCAAATTAAGAGTACTCTAAACACACGTTCTCAAGATTCGACGGATCTACGTAAAGAATGTTTAGAGTGATGGAAATGCATAAACCATAGGAAATACAATTAATATGTAATCTTTGCCAACCTATTGCCCTACCCGTTGGAAAACACGCGTGTGTCTGCAAGTAGAACATTATAATATAAATAAGCATTTCGACGCTTTTATTTCATATTAAGGACAGCTTACCGAACTGCATATAGTAACAACATTCAATAGCATTTATACAGACTCATACGTTAAAAACAATGCCGGCCAAAATAAAGAGGTTATCCAAAAATATCAGAGTACAATGAAATGCAAAAAAAATTGTCACACACGGTGCGAATGTCAATAAAATTTGATGTTTACGCGTCGGGCGATATCTCGCGGCGAATAAAACCGTGCGCGACCACTTTAAACTCTTTCGTTCGTTCGAAAAATTATTTTGTTTTTTATAACCGTTTTTAGTTTTGCTGTTATGCTTTTAGGGCCACAGTTGCATTAATTTATCTTGTTTGATTGATTTTTGTTAGTGCATTATGATTTATGAAACATTCTAATAATATTACTAAGTGAAAGATTTGATGTTTTTGGATTGCAGTATTCAACTTCACACATCATTGGATGATATTTTTGTAAAACTGGCTTGAAAACACTAGGACTAAATTTCAATAGATATTGCTATTAGATCACTAAGGCAGGCACGTGCAATGTTGTATTATAATAAACTTATAAGCGTACCTACTTCTTTTTAATGATTTATCTTCAATACGAAGTCATTGTGACAGGTAAAGATTATTGGTCCCGTTCAGATAACACAGCATCTCTTTGAGAGGCCTGTTTGGCTGCGACCTTTCTTAGCAGGTACTTAACCAGCCAAACTGCTTTAGTTTGAACGTGATTTCAGGCTGAGGTAACTCTATTGTACCTACCCTAACTTTTCGAAAACTACATAATTCTACTAATCACCAGAAAACTTCCAACAGTGCTACACAATACACTAAGTAGCATACTCTCACGGTGAGATAAGTGGCTTATTTGAATGGAGAAACAACAGAAGGGGATCGATATTAGGCGGGCGACACGCGATAAACCCAATCAGCTCACAAAACATAAAGAGGCGAACACACCGGCGGAATTCACGAGCACATTAACAATAAACCGTGTTGGCGCAAGTGTGCCGCAAGTTATAAAATATCGCGAAGTTAACAAAATGTATCAATCTAGATATATTTTTGAGTCTTTGTCTGCATGAAAATTGAAATGTTTATTGGATAGCCGTAGCAAGTCATTTTGTCAATAGATTGTTATTGAGACTGTTGCAAAATGATTATTATTTTAAGTTTTAGGTTTAGAATAAGGTGAAATCTAAATATAAGTATAATTACTACAAATATCCTAGTTTTCAGGAGGGCAATAGGTTTAGATTTAAAACGATGACCGTACGATTGCTAATACTTATTTTTATCCGTAAACATCAACATATTTTTATTTTAAATATCAACACTTTTAATAATCCTAGTTGAAAATTCTCATGTATACACGCTCTTTTTACTAACATTGCACAAGCTCTGAGAGTGAGCCCATAATAATAGTTCTCTTTGATAACCTAGCATTGACCGCTAATTTCTAATCCTAACTACTCTACCATTAACATAGACATGAAAGAAAAATAAAATATTTATAATTCAAAATTAAATTACCACAGACATTTCCTATGCAAATTCAATTTGTATAAAACCATGGACATTAAAATTTTATCAACCGCAACACTTCGAATTCAAAACTGTACCGCTTGACAATACAACCCTCCGCCGCTCATGGTGCGGCCTTTGTCTACCGATAACCCTGTCAACGGCGTGACGGAGTGGCGCAGTTATCGGGCCGTATTGTCCGCACTCGCCATTGTGCGGCCCAACGTCTTCATGTGTGCACCCCGCTTTAGTTTTAACGTCTATTTTGATGGTTGTACAATGCGGTGTGAAGTTAAGGCTTTCCACTAGTTTGCAGGTGTTTGTTTTTAATGTATAGAGTGTTGGAAAATAGTAGTTACAGGTAAAAATCTATATATGGGGTAAACTGGCACTAATAAAGACCGCCATCGTATTTTAATTGCAATACCAGTATATTGGTATGTATGGTTTGTTATTATAAAGTGGTAGATAGACCAGATACCAAAGAATTTTGGGTGGCATTTTTTCTAAATCCTAATCCTAATCGCCTAACTAATATTATAAAAGCGAAAATGAGTTTGTTTGTTTGTTACCTTTTCACGATCATCCAGAAATTTTGCATATACGTTGTCAGGTGTACAGAAACGGACATAAGCTACCTTTCATCCCGAAAAAAATTACTGTTCCCGAGGAAAACAAAAAAAAAGTTCTTATGATAATAGATGGCGCCACGTTTCTTTCAAATCATGATTGAATGGCAAATTCTAAATTACGCGAGTGAAGCCGCGGGAAAAAGCTAGTATATAATAATATAATAATTCTACATTTATATTTGAAACCGGTGAGTTTGATGTTTGATCCCGCTAATGTTAGGAACTGGGGTTCTTTTTGCGTTACATAACCAAATGACAAAAATGTAGAGTAACCAGTCATGTATAGCGGGTGATACTGCAGATCACAGCAGACTTAATATAAATTAAAAACAACTGTTTGTAAATCGCAATGTTTTCAGCAAATACAAAGAATTTAGAGCCTCATAAGCTTGCTTTATCTTCTATGGTTCTACATTACAATGGCATCTAAACATAGCTGGAATGTGAAGCTTATACACGCCCTATGTCTCAGCCATCAATACTATATAGATTTAATACAATTATTACTATATACATATGTATATCAATTTACCAGTTCTTTATCGACTTGCTTTTAAAGTATATGAATAAATATCAATGAACAATTGCATTTAAATTTTATTTGGATATATCGACAACACTAAAGTATGGGGGCTGCATCTTAGACCATGCAAACTAGGCATCCCTTTGAGTAAAAATGTATTCGATTGCAGTTACGCGCATCACTGACATCAATACCATGACACGACGATGATATAAATCTATTATAAGGGTAGGTAGATCAAGAGAAACAGTAAAGATTTTTCTAGAATACAGCCTGGATTCTGATTGGCCGGTGGCACGGGAAAATCTTGCGCTTGATTGGTCCAGACTTCGTGGGCGTCAGCTTTGATAGAGTTAAGAGTAGGTATATAACTGTTCTAAGAGCGCAGTCGGCCTTGTAATAGCATAAGAATAGCAATTTATAAAAATAGAGATACAATTTATTATTTCAGTTAGACTGTCCCAATGCCTGTATTTCCTAAAAGTACAAGCCAATAACACTTACTAAACATGTTTATAAAATCTGCAACGTTATAAAAATTGTAAACATCATTGTATACTATGTCATGAAACTGATGATGCTGTCAATTTGAGAGTAGTGACTCTTTATATTTCAGGTATTTATTACAGTCAACAGCTTTATATGCATTCCGAAAGGGAGTCTCTTTTATAAGAACGTAGAGAGATGATAATAGACTCACCCTACCTACATGTTATACACACCAACATCACAACACCACAAGCAGCCTGAACATATTTCTCACCACAGGCACAGCTGACAGATGAGCACACAGATGTAGCCGAATGACCTTGTCATTCGGCTACATCTTCTGTAGAGTAGACCAACTTTCTGTGTCTGGGTGTATATTTCTTAGTGGAGCCAGCCAGCTAGCCTAGTCAGTGGCTTACCAGGTAAGTTGTATTTGCGGCTTATACCCATCAGCAAACCCAAGAGCACTGACAGCCCACCCTGTTATGTTCTTCGAACCTCATTATACAATTGCATTACATTGTAAGTGTCAATCATTGGATTCTCGAAGAAGTTTTCCAGCTCGCACCTACACAATGCAGGCATGGGAAACCTCGACTTATTACTGTCGCATTAATTGACATGTTCACATGGTTTTTTACGTAGGTATCGTGAAGAAATCCGATTTACCATAATTATTGAAGAATATTGAGATATCAATTATTTTTGCATCGCATTCTAACGACACTTTTCTGTTGTATGAATGTAACGATTTGTGGCTGCCTGCTACAGTGCTTCGCATAACTAAAAGTTTATTCATTCGGTTATGACACAAAGAGGATGATTATGTTACTTTAAATGGCTGATAGTTTCATGACATTATGAATTTCAAAAGTTACTTGTTGAACAAGATGGAGATGCCATTAGTTAGAAAAAAGATACTGTTATATATAAAAATAAACATAAACTATTTCTTCATTTTAAAAAAGCTGTCTCTCTTTTTATGAACCCTGTGCCTTAGGGTTATTACTAATATTGATACATTATCCAAATTCAAAACAATTATCTTTGGTTCACTAATATCATTATACTGTGCGAAATGACTAACCGCAAACTTTTGTAATTAATGTCAGCCGCAGTATCAAAAGCTAGACTTGGCAAACAATCTATCTCTACTACTCTAAATTCTGTATTAAATGCCAGTATAAACTTTCAACCCCCAGACGTTTCCAGTACAATTAAAATAACATATACATTAAAACCATCCTCATACATACAAGAATCAAAATCATCACCAAAAACCATAATTACAATCACTTATAATGCGGAAACCATTACACCCCATAGAGCTTAACCTCGCCACACAAATCGCAACCCTCCACGTCGGAAATAAAGTAAAAATTCGCGTAAACTGCGATGCGTGTTATCATCAATCGTCTAAACCACTTAATTCCGTAAAGGCGGGTTCACACGGCGCAAGTTGCCGAGAAGCGACGAAAACCGAAAGAGGGCGTTGCATAGTGATGACTCAATCGGCGATAGTATCGCGCCACTTGCAAATGCAACTACACAGCGCGATGCGTTTGCTGCATGCAATTGTTCAATTTTACTTCTTGTGTATTATTTCATGTGGATATTTGAATGCTTCGACTCTGTTAAATGTGATTATTTTGCTTCTGAAGTGGTTATTTGCTGACGTTATTTCATATAGCACTGGTTTATTGTTTAAGCGAATATTAAATATGGAAAATTAGCATCATATTGCAGTTCGTTTTATTTGAAGTTGCCTGATTATAGAGATTAGGTTTGAATCGCTATTAACGGATTCTAATTTATCTATGCTAATTTCTGCACTGGTCGCAATAACTTGGATACGTAAGGTTGTAAGCGTCAAATATTATTTGTCGTGGTACGCAAGGACAGCAATTATAGTTATACTACCGCCTCAAACTAAGGTGGTAGTTGTAGCATAAGCAAATAAACGTCAATCGAGTATTGCGCATATTCGTGTATAATTTATGACACACACCTATAGAGACGTAGAAACAAACTCACACTGGTGACCCAATGTTATATGAACACGCAACTTTTTGATGAAAACTCATAGACAATTCAGTGATTTTTAGACGTATAAGATTATTGTTTGAGTTTTTACAGATATTAGTGCAAGTTAGTATTTTATAAAAGTTATTGATTCGCCTTCTTCTACACCCAAAACTTTGCCAACAATTAAAGTATTGACTACTTCAAACTAATGACTATTTGTTCTGCAGATCAGTGCAAGTTAGTATTGTACTAAGGCTGCTATTTGTTGCCCTCTTATATTCCCAAAACAAAGTCAACAATTAAATATAAAAACATCTAAATGAAAATTTGTGAGCACTCTGTACAAAGCAACTAAACCTAGTCCCGCGCAATATGCTCAATGAAACAACTCACTTGTTCGCTACAACATTCTGTCTCCGCATTTATATTTCAATTTCGTATTATTTTATACGACTTTGTATTGTCCCATTGATCAATGATTACTGCGTATAAGGATATTGAAAAGGCAACAAAGGAATAATTCCTATTTTCCAGTAAAGTGCATAGTCAAGAATTTTAATCGAAGACGTGGTGTTAGAAAACCGATTTAAATTAAATAAACACTACTACTTACTTTTTAATTTCTACCGCCATTTTTAATAGGTGGTCTTAACAGGCTTTGCTTAAAATTCGAGCAGTCTAATAAGGAAAATATCACTACTACGAGAGGCAAGTCTGTAGTTGCCAATTATTTGGTGATATTAATAATATAATAATATTCTACCACATACAACACCATCTAGCCCAAACTAAGCAGAGCTTGTACTATGGGCACTAGACAATAGATAAACATACATATATACTTTTTTTTGTAAATACATACATATTATACATAGAAACACCCAGACCAAGACAAACATCCATGTTCATGTACGCAAATGTTTGACTTGTGCGGGAATCGAACCCGCGACCTCAGGCGTGGCAGTCGGTTACACTAACCACTACGCCATCATATTTTATTATGAATAAGCCGACTCGTTCATGAAAATAACACATCTTTACAGGATACCGGCGGCGTAAGAATAACACCGTTACTGCATATTACCCAGTAGGTGTGTTCAAATACCTGTGTCTCTTATTCTCATTCTAATCTTTTTCTATCATTATATACATATTTTTAAAATTTAATTGGAATTAATATAATTATAATTTATGTTACTTTGTCACCCCAAAGAACACTCAGACTTGGAACAACTGTGGATCACACAATTTTTGTCCCGTATGGGAATCGAACCCATAACACTTGGTGCAGTGGCAGTGGTGAGGCGACCACTTACACACACACACACACACACACACACACACACATACACACACACAATTAAGTTCTTATGCATTGGTAACATATGACTTATACCCCTGGTATTACCCAGCAAACATCGAATACGGTAACACCTTACCATTAAGCTAGGCATAAGTTAGTTCACCATCATCGTGGAAAAAAATTCTTGACATTCCTCTAAATTTATTATACGCTTTAGAATTCCTCATCACGATAACTAGAGACTTATTACTAGTACACGCTATTGATTGATTGACAGTTTGATTTAGTGTCCCTTCGAGTCTATAAAATACATTCGTCAATAAATCACAACGTTATTTTATTATTACGACCAATTAATTTGTATAGGCAGTATTGGCGCCACTGTAGACAACTGGTTCGATGATAATAATCTAAGAAGATGATGATAAGATGTCCAGTCTTGTTTATTAAAGTGATAGGAGCAACAACTTCATTTGGGGTGCGTCTTCCACGCGTGTCGTAAGAGATTATAGGCTTACAATAGTCGCTTATCATTGAGCAGTTTGCTTGTTTGCTGCCCTAGTGGCATAAAAAGGAACTAAAACAAATCACTAGCTAATAGATCACCGTCTCCTTAAGTTTTGGAAACTCTTCTATGAACACAACACATAGTTATCTCATTACGATCTTTAGAAGAGAGGAATGTTTGTTTAGTCGTACTATTATAACGTTTGATTTGCTTCTTGAATAGTTTTGACGATTACTCTGATAATTTAAATCTGAAAATAATTCGCTTCTAAAATCAAGCGAAGCCGCGGGCTAGGGCTGGCATTTTAAAAACATAGTTACAAAAGAATACTTCCACGCGATCAAACTGAAATAAGCTATTGGAGTCCGCTAGACTCCGTGAAACAATTACTTAGACTAACCCCCCTCAACTCCCCCAAGGGGGTGGCACCTGAAGCCATTTTCATAATGCACCGCCGGTTCACTTCTTCTCTTAAACTTAACACTTTAAATAATTGGCTAGAGTACGTTGAGACGGGTCCATTGTACCCAGGTGTTTCGTTGTGCGTTAGTCCAGCGGTGAAGGGGTTGGGTCTTAATGACCAATTACTGTGATTGCATTCATGGACTTTTAGTTTAGTATGTTTTTGTGATTGTGCGGTGATTTATGATGAAACCTTTTTTTTGATTAGTTAATTATTAAGATTTAGACTGGATGTTAGAAATGTTTTATTGTTGAACATAAAATCAGATTTACAATGTGAAGTATATTCTATTAGATAATAAATGTTGTAATTGTAATAAATACATAAACTCACGCCTATATGCCCAAAGGTGTTGGCAGATACGATTTTATTACGCTACCTATATTTTTGAATCTCACGTAATAAGCGAGTAACTCTATTGTCATTTAACGGACACATTTCTAGACTCCATACAGCTACTAGGAATTGTCTAACAGAAATAGTCATTGACACTCGGCACGACTTCAAAATTGAAACTGGAACCTCTTTATCGCTACAAACATACGCAGCAAATACATTTTCTTACAGAAAATCCTAGTAATACTAAGAAGCATAATATATGCATTTCGTTAGTTTCAGATAAAGTATGGCCTTATTAACTTTTGCCTGCGGATTTACGTATGTAAATCGCACAGGAACAAACACCGTGGTTGAAATATCCTATATGTTATTTTAGAACATGGTCTATCTATTTGCAAAATCTCATCCAAATCCATTCAATGGTTTCCCCGTGATTAAGTAATAAACATTCGAACATCCAAATATCGTCACACATTTTCTCTATTATATGTGGGAATGCAGGAGTCTCATGCTAACACCCAATAGCAAAATGGTATAACCAAAAATCTACATTTTTAACGTGCTAAGTGACTCACTTAGGCGTAACTCACGCTCTGCCTAGTCTGAAGTGCAGACGCCTGAGTTTTAAGGTTGGTCTGAAATATGGGGGGGCGAGGGGGGTAATGCATTTATAATATATGTCGCTAATGCGGGTATGGAAAGTTATATGTCGGGGGGAGGTCGTGTAAAATTGTATATGGAGCTTCTTTCTTTTCGTGTGTTTTGTCAATATTTCTGGTAGTAGGTATGCTATCAGTATACTAGTAGGTATGTTGTAATACTAGCAGAAACATAAACAAGTTAGTCCTTGTGCAGCAATGAATGAAGGCGACTGCTGAGCATGAGGAATCCTCAAGTCCTGTTCGGACCTAGGGTTGGGCAAAGTGATATTGCA
This sequence comes from Catocala sponsa, assembly GCA_963564715.1. Lineage (NCBI taxonomy): Eukaryota > Metazoa > Arthropoda > Insecta > Lepidoptera > Erebidae > Catocala > Catocala sponsa. The sequence continues at coordinate 6,957,267 of OY751345.1, read as the reverse complement.
ATTTTCTGTCAATAATTCTCAGCATCTGGTAATGCGCCTGGAAGACGGCAATAGGCTCACGTAATAAGAGTGTTACGTGGAACCTAAAAACATAGCTGGTGAAATGTTGGTTTTATACGTTTGTGACAACCTCTTCGGGGGTAAATAAGGCTGAGTCCATGTGTGTATTAATAACTCTATAGTTAACTAACATGAAAAAAGTACATTGAGCTATTTTAACACGCAGGCATAATCAATGGACATAGGAGGTTTAATTTTGATTTATCTGTTATTTTTTTCTGTCTATGGTTTCACGTGCATGAATCCCATGGTTACACATACCTTTGAAAATATGTATTTCATTAGGGGTTAAAGTATGAAATTGCTGATTGGTACTGAAAAATAGAAACTCGTTTTTTTTCTAAGATGTACCATATTTATTTAATCGAAATATTTACCCTCATTATCTATACATTGCTGTCATCTAAACGTAGGTTCATTTATGCCTTTACGATAGAACTCCGAGGATCTAGATTCGACTAACTGTGTGAAAGTATTTTGAAACTGTTTCCTGGGAAGAAAATTTTATATCACGTAGAAAATTGTCTAAATTACGAAAATAATGGTAGTCCCTTGGAGCAAGGTCTGGTGAGTACGGAGGATGACGTATGGTTTCTAACTGCAGCTCCTGTAGAGTTACAACGGTTTCTCGTGCAGTGTAAGGTCTTGCGTGATCATGGAGCAATAATGGTAAAGATCGATTTATGAGCCAGGGCTGTTTCACTACCAGTTTCGCCATCATTGTTCGAAGTTCGGCACAGTAAACATCTGCTGTTATTGCTTGACCAGACCTGAGAAAGTTATAGTGGATAACACCATGAAGAGACCATCAAACAGTTACCATTACCTTTATATTTATTGGTAAGCTTTGCTTTAGGGCACTGTTGCGGCGTTTGACTGGGGTCAGCCAATGCATTTTTCGCTTACGGTTATCATAAAGAATCCACTTTTCGTCACATGTCACAATTCAATCCAATATTTCTATTTCTGTACCAATCCAACAAGGCAAAACAAGTTTCAACACGCATTTCTTTCTGCAGATCAGTTAAATCATGAGAATTGAAAAAAGTTTCACTCGAGAATCTCACACTATGAAGGTTTTATGTCAATTCAAAGTATCTATTACTATACAACGGCAACTTCATACTTTAACCCCTATTATGTTTTAATCCAGGACATGATCTATCTGTCAATATTCGTCCAAATCGGTTCATCAGTTGATACGTGATTGGGTAAGAAACATCAAAATATCCAAACATCTCAAACATTCACATTTAAAATACTGGTAGGGTTATCATTTATATTTTTGGATGACGCTGCTTCCTATTTTACAAACTTTAGAACAAAATACCGACGGGTTGAATCCTCGGCTTCGTCAAAATATTTATGATTTAAACAATGTCACTCACTAAAATTAAAAAAGGAACATTCACTAGACAAATTTTACACAGAATAAGTAAAGTTTTAAACTGCCATTAGCAAAATTGGTAGCTCGGCGGTGTCACGACAAATTTAGCGCTCGCGCTGAACGGGAAGGATACATCGTCGTAGGATTCATTTAAAATATGAGCAGCTTACCAATTTTTATAATGTTCTAATCGTGGGAGTCTGAATTTTTTGGATAATGCAAAGTGTAGGTAGGGAATAATGTCTGTATATGTATATAGATGGCAGTAGTTTGACTATTGTTATGAGGGACAATATTTAGGTTATTTTTACTGGATTTAGTGGCAGATACACCAATACCACTGGTAAGTGGTAACTGCCACTTACAAAAGACTTTAGTGACATCACGTGCCTGTAATAGAATTATCCTTATCTAATTTTGTAGTGATAAATAGAGAAATTTGTCATCAAACTATATAAAACTTAATTCGATAAATTTTATTCGGGTTGTACACGATTTGTGTTTAAGAAACTACATATATAGGTACCGATATTTTGCCCATTTTTGCCAATGGATATAAAGACTTACCCCGATGTAGTAAATTTATATATTTTGACTCACCTGAAACAAAAGAATGATAAAATTAAATAACATAATGTGTAGATTGACAACTATTTAATATTAAATTAATTTAAAGAGTTCCTTGCTGTTAACTGACATAAGACTCTACGTACAATTTATTAAGACAGTATTTTTCAGTTAGCAGTTTTAAATACAGCTCCATAATAATAGTGACATCATAAATAAGACTGGTGTCATTATTATACTAAGTACTCGCTTCTTAGCTCGAACTTAAGACCTCTACGTAGCAGCCTAACGGTTTTCCACTAGGCAACCACTTCGAGTTCTATATTATAGAGCTTGCAGTGGTGTAATAAAGCATTTTCATCAAAGTTTACACGTAATCTCAGTATAACTGCATGCAGTCTTATTTAAGCAAATGTTCGATCATAATATTTGTTTCACTTTACAAAAAAATATTTAAAGACAATTTTTGAAATATTATAATAAGTAGTATAATATTTCAAAAATTTACTTTTTATTTCTTTCGTAAAGTAGGACTTAAGAGAACTGCTTCTGTTGACGTTTCATAATGCTTCTTGCTTTACAAATTTGTTACAGTTTACATTTCTACTTAAAAACCAATACTCATCTGATTATATTCAGTAAAGTCTGAAATACATAGTGTTTTAACCACATAAATGAAAGTGTGGGCATTCTGTAGTCTACGTACAAAGGTCTTAAGCAAAGGCTAGTTAAAAATAATTCCACAAAGATTTCAACCTTTCATTCGCCTGGAAAAGCGACTGCAGTCGACGAAGACCTCATTATCGACCACGATTCGTTCATATGTTAACTAGCAAAGTAATTGAAGCGAGTGCCTGCGACCGACGACCTTTACAATCGTCATAAACTTGATATATACCGCATACGATCAGCTTTATTAGTTATGTGAAATGCCTAGCCTGATTGGCTTTTAACAGGCAAAGTCCTTGTTTGAAGTTTATTGAATATTAATCAACATCTTTAGATCAATAGTCTGATTCGCCAAAGAAGATATCATGGTGCATTATTTAATTTAAGTATTAAAACAAGCAATCAAGAAAAGATAATGAATAATTTCGTTATTTTTGAGAAAATTATATACACCAAGTATATAATTTTCTTGAAAATATTTGATGTTTTTTACAGACTGCTTTACTTTAAAAAGTCTTCTATTAAGGATAGTAATTATAGTCTCAGGAGCAGGTGCAAGGGCGGATCCAGGGGGAGGGCTCATGGGGGTCATGCCCCGCCCCCCTGGGCTGGGTCCAGGACCTGGATCGTGGCTAAGAGCTTCAATGGTTGAAGAACGTCTAACCGGACTGGCACTTCTCCACGTCCATAAAAACGTACCCATTGAAGTAGATGAAGTGATAACGCGTTTCGGGAAAAGACGTAAAAGAAAAATTGATTTTGTTATTTAAATATAGGTTAAGTACAGTACTTACATTAATAATAACATACCTACTTTTTACTTGTATTCTATTATTATCAAAATTAAATTATAACTTCTTGTGACTTGACCACGACAATGTGACCCCTCCTGGCGCCAAAGCTAGATCCGACCTTAAGCAGGTGGTCTTTAAATTCTTAAGTATCTGTTTTTCATACATAATTATGTATTTGTCCCATGTGGAAATGATTGAATACAACTTTTGGTATTGACCACTTAAAGCATGAAGGCACTCGTGCCATTGGTGAGTTTCTTGTTTAGTTAACGGTCTAACAACTAATCATTCTAAAAGAAGGTCCGTCATTGGTAAGTAGAATCCAAAAAAAGCTCAAATTATATGGTGTATAAATATAAAAATGGCTGTAAGTCATCAACAATATGAAAACTTATATGTTTTTGCCAGCGGGGCAGGTATACACTTTGGATGTTTTTAACATATGCCATTATTGTCTTAAATAATAAGTAAAGAAATAAATAACATGATTGTTTGTTTAATTAGAAATAATTACCCTAAAGTATCAATATCAATTACAAAACAAATGCAATCACCCGGAAATCATAACCCCAAACTAATTTCCATAAACACAAAGTAATAATTATTATCCAATGGGCCAAACGAAATCCTAGTATTATCGGCAAATCTCAAGGGCGCGGTACCAGGAGGCCAGAACTTAGAGGCGGCGGTCAGCGTGGCTAATCGCGCGAGAGGCATTATCTAGCGGCCAGCGTCGAGTTAATCGCCCGGCGGCTCTGATTAGCTAAGCTCCCGGGCCTATCTTCCCCCCTGGTACTCGGAATTATGCAGGCACGACTTGCTGCCTGACCCCGAAAGAGATAGCGAGATAAAAACCCCATGGTTTTGATGGTGGATGGTGCTTCTAGGGTATAATGATTTATTGTTCTGCTTTATCTTTGATACGTTTAATTTTGAATACAATTGTGTATGCTTGTAATGACTGCTTTTGAAAGCGTGAGGCAAACTTTGGTAGGGTGGGCAAAGTTTCACTGAGACCTGATTATTTTTATGATTGTTTTATGTTGTTACTTTTTAACATGTCTTTATATAACTGTAACGAGTGTATCGATTGATAAGTGCTGAGTTCGATACTACAGGCCAGCAGTGTTTACTTGCTTGACATCGATTGTGATAACGTTACTTCTACCACTTAAAATATGGCCCATTTTGCTATTGGCATATTATAAATAAAAACATGGAACTGATCTTAGTAAACGACAATAGTTTCATCATTTATCAAATGGGCACTAAACATGTTTAACAAAATATAATACACTCCTGCCTAACTTTTCGGGGATACACAAGCTGTGTAGTGAAAATATTAGTTGTTCATAGATTTAAACCGTCCGAAAGCTTAGCAAACATTTCATTTTTATTTTAAAAGGTATTGTGTGCTTTTTAATCAGCAGTTTTACTTAAAATATACGCGGTGCTCATTAAGCCGCTTATAAATAACGTTGCTAAAACACGGCGTCAAATACCACCAGGTAGGGGATGATAGCTGAAAATGTTGCAGGGTTGACAACGTTTAAAATACGATAAAATTAAAAATAAATAATGTTATGTCAAAATATTATCCGAGAATACATAACAGGTAATGAAAATGTCATATTTAAGGATGGTAATGTGTATTTCATATTATGTTGAATTTTCAATTTAGCTTGATGGTAAAGTCCTAACAAATCTATACAAATAAATAAAATTGAAGTGTCTGTTTGTAATGTCAAAACAACAGCTTTTTATCTAATGCATATGAAAGAATATAAGGTACCTATACGAAAACATAAATTTTGTTTGTCTTTCTGTCTGTCTGTTTGTTCCGGGTAATCTCCGAAACGGCTGAACCGATTTTGACGGGACTTTCACTGGCAGATAGCTAAAAAAATAGGGTTCCGCGGAGTCATACACTTTTTAGTTAAAATCTACGCGGACGAAGTCGCAGGTAACAGCTAGTTATTTAATAAATACTTATAATTTGTTAAATTTTCTAACTCGGGTTCTATCAAATTTGTTACCGAACGCTATGTGTACACACGTTCTGAAGTAGTTCTTTATATCGAAATGCAAAATAAGAATTATTAAAATTCTTCATCTCTTTCAATTTTGAAATTCGTTGTTTAGGTACTTAATTTAGTTCGTTTTGGGATTTACATCGTGTTGCGGGACTTCTGCCCATTCACTATGGCTACACCTTTCTGCTACATGCTATTTAGATTGACCAGAAAATGGTAAGAAAAGAATATTATATTGTCAATTTTCAACGAGTGACAAATTATGTATTTGAAATAATGATTGACAATTATTATGATGAGATAAACGCTGTCACAAGTTTAAATTAATTAGTTTACGATTGAGGTCCCAATAAGTTTTGGTAACTTTGGCCACAATAAGATTTAAATAAATATAGAGGTCTATCTTTGTATTGTTTTGCTATAAATAAATATGATATAGATACCTAATGGATAGTATTAATACTAATTTTAACCAATTGTAATTTTAACTTATTACGCAAAATTAAATATCTTTGAAGTAGATTTATTTCATTTTAGCATTTATTTTAACCAATTTTAATTTTAACTTATTACGCAAAATTAAATATTTTTAAAGTAGATTTATTTCATTTTAGCATTTATTTCCCGTCATACTTTCAAACTTTAAAAAGGTATTATTAATTATATCAATTGCACACATTTTGCAGCCATACTTTAACATCTGACCAGATAGATTTGTTCACATGTCCACTGAACGTATTCACAAATGCTGCTTATTGCCACTGCAGTAACTAGCTTAATTTAAGTGTATAGTAAGTGTATGTATACTATAGATATAGATATAAGATAGTCTAAGTTCAGCTACTCTATCGCATTAGGCTTGCCTGTAAAGATAGACGTAAGTTTTATGGTCAATAAATAAATAAAATAAAAATAAAATCTTTTTTCATTTGTCACCTTATAATTGTTTTACGTATACACTCTACAATACTTGTATAAATACCACATATCTTATATATTTCGATACGTAATACGTAAAGGCGTAAATTATAATGTAAAAACATAAATAGAAATACACATACAAGTAGGTACATGTGTAACTAAACGTGATTATTTTCGTATTAGAGAATAATTCAACTATAAACAAAAGTAGGTATGAAAGTATGAAATCCCCTGTCGCGGCAGTTCATCCCTGAGGTCAGGAGATAATTCAAGCGCGGGATGCAAATGTCCATATTATCGGCGTCACACACCGCTCGCCGGCTCCACTGTGCAAATGCTTGTTTATTAAAATTAAATAAATACACCCACCCTATGGGTGCGGACGTACCTATGTGAAATAAGAGTTTCTGACGCGTGCTTTATTGCTTTTTGTTTTGGTAACGGTAAGCTTGCCGTAGAACGTTAATACCGAAGTTTCGGGACGATTACCTATTCGTATCGTGGAACTAATTAGGTGACATTTTGATCGTCTCATATCCTACAATGATACTGAAGAACGAAGTAGTGTCACTTTAAAAGAAAGAAATTCGAAGAAATATCGCGATATGTATATTCTGAATATTTTGACTGGTACAATATTTTGACAATGACAGAACCAAACTAAATATAAACCAACAAAATTGTATTTAAAGATTTCCACTGTCTAAGGTTAGTAAGGATGCTACATAATAGAGTAAACCTGTATTGGAGAAGAGTTGAATGGCTTATTATCTGTAATATGTTAGTTATCTATATAATCTTCGACATTAATTACACTTTTCTCGTATCTTTGGATACGTATCCTTTCTAATAACTTTATTCTTGCTCCTTGCTAATAACAATCGGATCTGTAATGTTGAAGTGTACGTATCTGGATACCTACAGAACAACGTATTGTAGGTCTATATATTACACATTTATTGCTATGCTTAGATTCTAGCCTATTATTGTCTTATAAGAAGAACATCTGGATACCGTACGTCTTTTAAAAAAATCTAGTAGATATTGATCCAGAAATTAAATAAGCGCTATGAACAGTTGTTGGTGGCTGCCAAGAATTGTTCATAGCGCTTACATTTAAGCAACAAAACATTCCAATAGTTTAGAAATAAGTGTCAACAAAAACGAATTACAATTATACAGCTCAATTCGAGTCGTGATCTCGCTCAGCTGCAGTTATTCCGGATTAAACGGCCCAAGGACTAATCCTAACACATCTTTGTTTAATTAAATCGATACTATCGAAAATTGCCGGGCTCGGCGCAATCATTTAGATTCAACTCCCAACGGATTACAACTAGACGTCCACACTTGCAATTTTACTCTTCTAAAACCTGAGAGAAAAAGCTAAGGAAACACTTGGAGAGTTGGCCGGGGCCCCGGAGCGGAGTTCGTTCACAATCTAGATATATGGGCGAGTTAAGATGTGCATCTAAATGGCCTCTGCCGCCCTGGTACCTAACTTTAGATTACTTGCACCAAGTTTTACCGACTTTTACGGTGGAAATGGTAAGTTTTCTTCGGCTTGGGGGAAAAATTTTCCCGCGTGTAACCCATTCAGTTTGACTCGAATTTACTGCACAACTTAGACGCTCAGTGTGTGTTGGTTAATCATATGGTTCCGTTGAACAAACTAGCAAAATAAAAAGTTGTATGGAAAATAAGTGGGTTAAGAAAAGTCTGTTAAAAATGTAGCTGCTGATAAAGCTTTATTTTCGTGGAAACTTTGATCATGCATACATAGTCTTACGCTTATATCCCTGAAAAAGTAGGCAGTGGTTAACTAGATCTACTTTTTACCAACTATTCCCACGTAATAATAGGTCAAGGGCCTATTGCCGACTGCTGCATACAGTTCCAAAGTCTCCAGAAATGTTTTCTCGTACACCCATTACTTATGTCGTTCCTTGTTAAACCTTCGGCCACGCCGGTTACTCTGCAGGATCAAAAGCCAGAAAACAAACAAGTCTGAACAAAAAACCATACCTCTGCGTTCAAAAGGGTTATTTCTATAGACAACACGCAATATACACGCGCGTTGTTGCAAAACGTTAAGTCAGTAAAAAAGCTAAAGGGTAATTCCCATAAAAGTCGACACCATGGCACGACCCCACGCGACCACGGGACACCATAACTTCAAGGGGTTGCAGGGTTGATGGTTTATCAAAGATTCATAAGTAAAAACACTTTGACCGACCGTCTATTAAGCTCCCATAGGATGGCCCGACCGAGCCGATGCATTTTTAAAATGGTCACATTTCGATTGTAAGCTAACGAAAAATATGGTGTACGTTTTTAAAAAAATAAATAAAATATTTGAAATTCGTGTTCGGTTGCGGCGGCCATATTGAAATATTGATGACGTGTGAATTGTTTATGTTCTATTTTCAATTGATCGGTTAATCAAATATTAGTGATGTTTATAAATTGATGAATGCTAGACATTGTCACTGTCAAAATCATTTGTTTATTTAGGTCACAAAACAATTAGCATGGTCAATATTTAAAAGATACTAAAATATTCAAGTTCATACCTAGGTTCAGATAAAGGATCGAGTTTATAAGAAAGTTCATAACAGGGGACATTTCAAAACTCTATGTCTTTATTACTGATCTTTTAGTCAATACATAATATGTATTGCTCGAGCCAGGAATTGATCCCTAAATCAAAAGGTCCGCAGTTGCACAAATACTGTTATCTCACCATATATTTATAAGGCAGTTAAAATAATGAATTATTAATAATTTAATAAGTATTATATTAACACACCATTGTGATAGTAATAACATAAAACTATATTTATTACAAAATAAGTAAGTTAAGTAACATTTTACAATTAATTAAACATAAAAAATGCAATTAACGTTCCTATTACACGCAAATATAACATGTTTCTTTTTACGCACTGGCATTTTACCGATGCAGCTGTTGGTTACTCGTGACTATATCGATAGAAATTATTTCGCTAATGTATAGTGAATATATCCTTAGCCAGCGGCTAATTGAAAACGAAATAGTAGCTAAGGTGATTATAACTATAAATAATAAAGTAGTTATTACTTTTAACGGTTTATATACTATCTATCGATTTATCATACATCCGTTTTGTAATCGTTTTTCTCTTTGTATAAAAGCAATGGCTGCGCATGCGATTCCGCTATAATTGTGACAGTTTAAAAGGTTGATCTACTGTCGCTCGATCAGCTGAAAGGAGTTTTGACATTTAGATGAACATTTGGATAATTTTCCTTAGAAATGTCTTCTAATGTCATGGATAATTTACTAGAATGTAACGCTTTATAAAGTGCAACAGATGGCGGCGTTATACAAATTATCGCGATAGATACATACATTTACACTAAGGTTTGCAATAAGCATAGCATATCTTTAGTTTCCCTTACTAGAGATATACATTTGATAGAAACTCCAATTAAATCATGTGAAACTCTGATCGCTTGTAGAGAAAACAGATATACCAATAATTAGGATTGGATTAGCCTGGGGTCAAAATTAAATAAAATACACATTTATAAGTATATAGGCAAGATACCTTTCTAAGCAGCTTTGTGTTCAATTTAAGCACATTAAACACTTCATCTCAAAGAAATAGCCATGTGTTCATGTATAAAAGCCCATCCTTTTTGCAAGCAATTTAATTAGCTCCCTCATTATAGTGACTTTTTACCAGGCGGTCATAAATATTCAAGAGGTATCACTCTAGATATGACTGATATACATATCAACGTCATCGATGTCATCATCACTTGACGTAGCTATGTTAAACGGAAGCGTTTATTTTTCAAATCATTACCTATGGAATTCTATGAACCGTTGGCAATTAGATTTTTTAATGTGTATGAATGACAGGTACATATTTTTTGCCATTGTTATCTAACAAGATACATAGACAATAATTAACTGTTGTTCTAACTACTAGTATTTATTCGATTACAATGTAGTATTTCTTATGTTTATGGCAATTTACTATCAATATCATTCGTAAATGTAATTTAATTTCAATAAAGCTATTTACATTTATGGTTTATAAGTGTAAACAAACTATAAGGCGCGATGAAAGTTGTAAAAGCAGTTTAATTTTAATGGCTTATGTTTAACTTATCACCAGATATAGTAAAATATAACAGTCAAAAATAGTAAATGATCACCAAATTGCACAGCAAAATATATTTAAAGAGATCAAAATAAGTCGATGGCTCCTATTTTTGGGTGGGTTTAAGAAGGAATCTAACATAACCTAACTCTTCCGAGACGGAATGCAGTGATTTGAGGCGTATAGGTGCTCGTTATGATATATTTTAGTAAGCATAATATTTTGGTGCGCAATTACTAGTTTTGGTGGTCATTATATTTGATCCTAATTTAAATAATAAAACACATTAAATTACAATTATTGAATTGTACAACTGTTCCGTTCAATACAGAAAAATGTAATCCTAACTAATAATTATTATAAATGTGAATGTGAGTTTGTTTGTTTGTTACACGAAACTGCGGGCAAAGTCTGGTATGATATAAATATTTTCGTGTTATAAGCTTATAGAAAGAATATCTAAAAAACATAGTCCGAAGATATGTTAAACGGTATATTATACACTCATATATTTAAACAGAGTTATACAGTAAAAAAAACAGACCGGCTGTTTTCTTTTCGTATTGGCAGCTAGTCGATAGATAGGCAGATTCTTAAAGCTATCCAACCAACGTGAAAAGAAATGATCGATCTTTAGACTACTTTGCGATTATTTTTAAACAAAACTCACGTACAATTTTAACAACCTTAAAATGTAATAATACGCCAAAAAGATATACTGAGAAACGTATATGATATTAAGACACATTAAAAAGATATAAAAGAGAAAACAATATATCTCTCGGTATATCTCCCGTAACCCGGGAGTCATATCTACATGGGAGGTTTCGGGACAGCGCAGGTGTGCCGCTGTCACATAAATAGGTACCTTCCACCCCTTTTTAATATACCCTAGATTTGGAATAACACCTTCTGATATAGGGGCTCTAAGAATATAAGGGGTTTTTCGCGCAATATAACTGTGACGTAGGAATACATTAATCAAAGTGAGATGGAGGATCGGAATGATATTGTGTCTGTAACTTATGGTGTAGGTTTATGTAGGTGGTGTTAGGATTGGGCTTGGTGTTGATATGTAGTATAATAATATCTGTCCCACTGCTGGGTACGGGCCTCTTCTCAGTATGAGAAGGGTTAGGCCATAGTCCACCACGCTGACCCAGTGCGGGTTGGCAGACTCCACATATCTTCGACAACATTATGGAGTACTCTCAGACATGCAGGTTTCCTCACGATGTTTTCCTTAACCGTTTAAGCGAGCGATAATAATTAACTATTTAATACGCACATAACTTCGAAAAGTCAGAGATGCGATTGATATATAGTAAATAATTTTAATAAATAGCCTATATATTGGATGGCCTCGGTAGCGTAGTGGTTAGTGTAACCGACTGCCATGCCTGAGAACGCGGGTTCGATTCCCGCACAAGTCAAACATTTGTGTGCATGAACATGGATGTTTGTCTTGGTCTGGGTGTTTCTATATGTATAATATGTACGTATTTACAAAAAAAAAAAAATGTATATATGTATGTTTATCCATTGTCTAGTACCCATAATACAAGCTCTGCTTAGTTTGGGCTAGATGGTGTTGTGTGTATGTGATAGAATAGAATAGAATAGAATAAAGGCCCAAAAAAATGTACTTTGCTCTCAAACACAACATGTTGATAAAAATAAAATAAAATAAAGTATACCAACTTTGTAAATCATTCTATATGAAGTAATTTCTACTTTGATATCACACTGATTTTATTGTAGCTTATTTTTATTGCTTTAATATTTACACTTACTACGATATACCGGTTGCTTTTCTGGAAGACACGCGTTTATCATCTCTGTTTCTGTAGAGTTAAGTAGAATCGCTTAACAACGATATGCGCACCACATAGTTAACCAATAAATTCCATATTGGTAGGCAGAAAACGTAATAACAGTTTTTGCTCGATTCTACCAGCGCAAAAACGTTGCGAAAGTCAACATAACTAGATTTGCCGAAAAATTTACGCCTTTTCCGGTGAGCAAACTGCGACCAGAAAATTCTCTCCAACCTCAAGCATACCTACATCATCCTTAATAAAATGTTAAAATATGAATGTGAGTTTTTAGAGTTCGAAAAACTCTTATACAACAGCTTCGTCCGTCCGTCCGTCTGTCTGTGATACAACTTTGAACTCAAGAACCGTAAGAGCTAGAGACTCTCGGTTAGCGCCATTCGACTCAGCATAGTCGATATACCCCCAAAAGTACTACGACCTCTGACCTCAAGGTCATGTGGTATCACGTGACCTTTGCATAATACTTGAACCATGTTTTCGAACTCGATTCATTGCCGTTTCTCACTTGCTTGTTTGTAACGCATTAACGCCTTAGACTGCGCCGAGAGTAAGACGCGGTTGGACTGAATGACAGAGATTCGATACTCAAATCGGCGCGCGGCCGCCATAGTAAAATTATATGGGAGGTTTGAAATGCTTTTTTGATAAATATGTATCTTTATTGTCAACCAATAACTTAAATATTTGGGACGGACAAATTGTAATATAACTATTTATGTTTCGTTTAAGCTGTAAAATAGGATAGATTTCTACTGTTATAATCAAAAAAATCACTTAATACGAGCTTACGTTTTTGCATTTTTCGGGCAAATTTGCGTAATTTTGTAGGCGAAAATATTAATTATTTAAGGTTTTTAACACATTCATTGTTATGGTAAATGTATATTTTATATTTGTATTAAACCAAAAAGTGTTGATTTTATTCACTTAACTGTGACCGCCTCTTTTGGCACATTTCGCTCTGTGCAGTCTTAACTAGGTACTTGACCAATCATCATGGAACATCGCATATACGTGTCACCTTTCAACCAGTAATAGTACTGGTTGAAATGTATGACTGTATCGAGGAATACATTTTTTTTGATAAAATCTACATTAAAGCGAGCAAAGCCGCGGGCAAAATCTAGTCTTTAACAAAATCAAAATCTTATCCCTCCACATTAGGTTGATGTGTTCTGATGACCACGCGTGACGTGTCCTCGAGATGACCGGTGTATGAGCACGTCTACATGTTATTAGAGGTCCGCAAAGGTCCGGTATCGTAAGTCACAATGTAATGGACTCTACGTGAGCAGTCTGCGGGTTGATCGCATAGGGAGGTAAGTGAGCTTCATAGAAGCGACGCAAGGAGGAAATCGAGTGCCTTGTACTTTAAAAAAATATGCGTGGTTTTGACCTGTATATACTGTAAAGGGTAAAGATATATAACAATTAATATCTCAGCAGCTGTATTTTAGGTCCCATGTTGCAACAAAAATACGCGTCCTTGGTTTTTAATATATAATTTTGATAATATACGTGAAGCCAGAGCATCTTTTATTAATATTTATTATTTTTACAAGGTATTTTCCGCAGTATGAATAATTTTCGTATCACGGCGAACTTTATTAACATTGAAACACTGGATGCAAAGAACACCTTTTTCTTTCTTGTAGAATTCGAACCCATAACACATGACGCAGTGACAATAGCGCGGCGATCATTTAAACCACTGCGCCCCTCGTGCCGTAGTAGTGCCTATATTGTCAACTCCTTTACAAATTGCTATTATATTTATAATGCTAAAGAAAATTACTCTAAATAAGCAGTACGCCGTTCTCCAGTAACCTGAGATTCCGTGTCCAGCAGATAGCCCGTTATCTTAACGACCCCCATCCCCGGGGTGCGCTTGTACCCCGCACCGCTTACCCCTCCCGCATCCCACCGATACACCGGCTAGATATGAACTGGCCAATTTCGGTCAACCCTGCCTTCATTACGACTGTTCTTGTTTTGATCGGACGATAAGTTATTCTAGTTGTTTGATTACTTAAGTTTTTGGGGCTTATGGTCTTACTAGATAGTTAATAAGCATTACTAAGTTCTATAAAATCACGACTGCATCTTCAAAGGGATAAGCAGAGACGTGTTTGGACCATTTTGTTAAAAAGACTAAGGTTCCACTATCGCCATCTATCGGTCATCTAGAACTGTTCCTGGCAGACGACAAGAGACTCGCTCCGTATTAATTAGTACCTAAAACTGTCACTGCCAAAATTCACTATTAAAAAAGAGCGATACCATCGATCATAATTGTTTTTATTATACATGTCACAGTAGCATTAAGTTACGTCGTCTCTTCCTAAACGGTAGAAATGGCAAGAGCCTCAGGCTCAAAAGCCGGAGGGCACAAAAATATTGTGTGAGCCACAGATAGCTATTCCGAGTATAAGTGTCATTAATGTTCAATATTCGATGTTCGATTAACTGCTAACTGCCACTACATTAATTTTTTGAAATAGCTGACACCCTGCTTAGGGATTCAATCTATCTTCATATAAGTTTTCATCAAAAATGATTTAGCAGTTTATTCGTAAAACTGGAAAGAGAGTTACACTTGCATTCCCTAGCATTATTAAAATATATTTAAAAACATGTGTTCAAATCTATAATTTGAACTTAAGTCTGCCAGTTATCCAAAATTCATGTGCTTATACACTTGTCAGTGTAACAATTTCCATATTTCTTCTGTCTTAGAAACTCAATAATCTTCTTACTAAGCTATACCTAAAATAAAACGAACTTTCACTGATTATTCTTAACCAAATACTAAATCCATTAGAGATACACAATATTCCATAATAATTAATACTTTTAGTAACGCGATATCGCAAAAGGGTTATTGTTTGCGAGGGTAACTGCTTCGTTCCTGGAATAGATTATCCGAGTTATACCACAGTTTGCTTAGGATACTTGACAGGCTTTGGATTATTCAAGCGTTTGCCATAAGGGGGTAAGCAAACAAATCTGTGTAGTCGCCGTCGTGATAAGTTTCGGACATTATGAAGTGTCAAAGTGATAAAAATAGGTTTGGCTCTACAAATGTGTGCGCGTGTAGAGATAAACATAAATAATTATGCTCTATGAAAAGCTAAGCAGCGTCATAATATTATGAGGCAGTCTGCCAGGCTATATACCACTTGATTTTATTAGGATTCAAAAATCTCGATTAGATTGCACCCATCTTTTTTATTCAGGAGTACATATTATGTATTTGGATGTCTTATAACCTCTTTGCGGAGCTACTTATTTCTTCAAGAGTGTTTTAACGGCCAAGTAAAATTCCTGGTTTTCAAGGATATAAGTACTCAGGAAGTAATCTAGACTCCATATATCAATACTATCCAGATTTACTAAGACCCAAATATTCTTGACCATTTTCTCAAACTCCATCAATCGCAAATTCCATTTCGTAAGATTCAAATTTCGCAACGGAATCGAAAGACGCAGCTACACAAATACGTTTTTCCTATTTCAGCATACAGTGTAGGTGTATGCAGCTGTCTCCCTTGCTCACTCTATTTCCGGGAGGGACATTTAACGTCGGTGACTTAAAAAGTGGGTAGTTTTCGGAAATCTGGTTCGTGGATGGGCGGAAATGATTTCTGTCTAGCGGGGGATGTTAGGATGGATTTAGGTGGACAGCCGTGACAATCGTGTGCAAATTAAAAATGTTTGTATCTTCACGGTGGAAGCAAGAAGGGTCGGTAGAATGCATTTAAATATATTTTGAAAGCAACTATTGCAAATAAAAAAGAGATCTGCGGTAGATTTTAATCTTTTGTTTCGAGTTTGATATACGTGGGAATCTCATAGAGTTAGTATAGAGTAGTAGTAGAGGGCTTAGGGCTTACCCTAATAATAATCCATACATAATCCTTAGATTATCATCATTGCAACAAAAATAATGAAACAGAATATCCATAATACATTCAAATTTTTGACCCACTTTTATTATTTTTTTGAACTATTTAATTGACATATTTAACTATTTGTCTTTAATATACCTTAGTAAGGATATTATAATTAGCGTGCGTAAAAAGATGTCGCACTACTAGCGCTGACGAATAAAACTACAAGACTTTCTCTGCTGTTAGTAAAGCGTACCCGTATATACTTATGACTGGAACCTTTAATTGCCCCAGAAAGACAAGATAAGGTTATTTGACTACAATATTTCTTTAAGCCGTGCGCTCCCAACTCTTATTAAACGATCGTACAAAGCCACAGACTAACATACTAACACCACAAACTTTATCTAGTATCGCAAATTAGATAAATATAAACAACTGCATTTCTCTAAATCCCAAGTTTTTTATACATGAACAATCAGAGCAAATAAATTTCCCTGTTCCAAAGAAAATAAACATTTTTATAACTTAATTCGGTGTCCACCGCCCGCTCCAATATTAATAAATTCTCGTTGCCCGGATTTGCTCGCAATTTGCCCTTGCGTCCAAAAAGTAAAACTTATGAGTTGCCCTTGCCTCTAAATAAGGGGGTTGCGAAGAAAAAAGCAGAGAGAATTGAGTAATATTTCCATGGACACCATCATTCCTGCTTTGTGACTATGTAGAAACTTACTTGTGTCTGAAAACTACTCTCGTTTTTTTTAACAATTACTTCAATCACTAGCATATACTTAACGGATAGGCAAATATTCACGTTTCGCCGGTTGTTTTAACTTCACTAATTCCGTCGTATTTATAATTGGGCTCGGGGTTACAGTCCCAAACTTGGTCCTACTACAGAAAATTTTGCGAAGAAAAATCCAATAATAGGTTGCGTGAACCGAAATTAAAATTACCAGAACCTAAAACCTAGTTTCATCATTGCGGTAGTAAAAAAGCGCACATCCTAGATAGTAAGGAAGACGTGCTATGAGTATCAGTCGCAAGTTGCAGACTCTAAATAAATCATGTCATAGCATCATTGCAGGCCCCTATGCTGTGGTTTCTTAAGAAAACTGCGGTAGGTCATTTCACAATCTAAACGTCCGTGGGAGGAAATTCCTCTATAACCAGTTTGGATGGCAAACATACGCCACTAGCGAGGCTGGTTATTCTATATATATTCTATGAATAATTATTTTAATAAGTTCTAACGTCTATCAGGAAAACTCCAACGAAGTGCGCTGTAGTGATAGGCGTTTATCTCATGGAGTGATCTAGGTTCATTCCGCCGCGGTGGTTCGCAAAGGTAACTTGACACTTTGGTAATTCTATATACTGCGGATAACATCCTGCATTTTATTATCGTCTGGTATGTTATATTATGTATTACAAACTTGGTTTATGGCGTGATTTTTTTATGCAAAATTGTGATATTGGCACGTGTAGCTTTCGTATACTTAATAAAAAGATAGTAAAATAACATTTTTGAAGAGTAAGAAAATTTACACATGTTGAAGAAACAATCACAAATAATATTTATAATAGACACAACCAAAGGTAATGGTAATCGAATCTCCAAATTGCAGCGCATAACTAGTGGCATATTAACCATTACGCCATATTTGCAATCAATTTTCACATTACTGTTGAAAAATTGCCAAGAAAAATAGAAATGTCGGACAAAGTTTCCCTAAACAGAAACATTCGGAGCTGTAACAGCAGGACTTACATCACCCAACAAAATTTAATTTGCACTCTTCCTTAAGGTAAATGAAATTATACTATAATTAAAAACAAAATAAACATCACCATTAAAAATAATGTTAACAATCAAAACGATGTCATTACCGGGCACGAAAGACGTAATAAATTACCGGCAGATCATAAACACAAGCAAGTGGGCGCAACCAAAAACAATATAGAGTTATGTCGCGCGGCGGGCGCCCTGTCGCGGGATTATTACCGACTTATAATTATTTTTAGCCCCCCGAAAGGGCTTAAGGCACCCGGGTAGGATTTAGACTAAGACGGGTGTTATTCAATATTATTTTCTTTCGGGAAAATTTTCGGTTACGTTCCAGGTGCGGAATTATATGAGATTTGTAGCGTCCGTGTTTGGCTTTGACGATGATGCTAAGTCGAAAGTTTGCGTGTAAGGATTATGGATTTTGATTGTAGGTAATCATTGTTTTGTACGTACATATACTGTGGGTTTCTAGAGCTACTAAAGGATCCCCAGGTCTATAAGCTGAATACCTTGAAATCAGTAAACAGCTTAAGAAAAGTAATGAATTGTTTTGAAGTCCTAGAGCGGCCATACTAGGAAAGTACTACTATCTTAGAAGATAGGAGTCAAATAACTTTGTACTGTATTCTTGTAGCGGGTTTTCGGAGCTTTATCACAGGTTATTACACTGCCAGTAAGCTACCAGGAGTTTGTCTTTTGTCCTAGCAGCACAGTGACTTCTGTTGTGCGGAGCAGCTATTCTTAGTGTTGCATTCGTCTAAGGCAACAATAAACGATTACTATAATACGTCAGCGGTATGAAAATCTAATTTAACTTTAATGATAACCCACAAAATATAAGCCGGCTATAATTAACACATTCCAAAACTAAGGAAGTAAATCTTTATCGGCGATCAACAATTATTATTTTTTACAAAGCAAATCTGTAGCAACAAAGAACACGCTATCGTTACAAAATCTATGAAATTCAAACACGACCGTTATTACACGTACCGCGGGCAATTTTAAAATTCAAACCGCTTGCAGTCACGGACATTCGGATTGTTACCAATATCGCATGCACTGCACTGAATTTAAATTCGCATACAATACTCACGACTCGCGTTACCGCCAGATCATTTCACTTCCCTTTTTGGTCGGCCTCGAGGCTGCGGAATTAATTCAAACGCTTCATTCGATTCGATCCACTGTAACTGTGTAATCGCATATCAATCGCTCCATATTCGAACTGTTCGAACACTCGACCTTTGTGGTCAAGGATTCGAATTTCGAACGTGGGACAAGCATTCATTTGTTTCGCGCGCGGGCTGCGGCGCGGACCAATCAGCGCGCGGCGCAGGTGGCGGTTGTCACCGCGCGGCGTTCCATTTCCCGCGGCGCGTAATCGAATGAATATTACAAACGTCAAAGTGACAGCTATGCAGTTTCACGCCCGATATATGGGTTTGAACGCTCTTTTTGCGACGATTTCAAGTATTGTCTATGACCGACCGCATTTCATCGACGTCACGTGTTTAATTCGCGGCTATAAATATATTCATCGCCGCGTCTGGCGGCGCGTCCCGACCTACACCGGAACTGTTTTCCTCGGAGCCCATAATGAAAGCACTTAGCGCTAAGCGAAGCAATTATAAGTAATTTGGAAAGCAGTAATGGGCGCGGACAAGCGATGCGCAAAAACGCGCCAAACGTAACGCGCTAAAAGCTCCCTAATTCGATTGTCGACGGATACTTTTTAAAGTTCCAGCTACATATATCAGAGCTAGCGAGCGAATTTTCTTTTTGAGAACATGGGAGATGTAGATATTTTAGCAAGCGGGCTAATTGTGAAAGGCTCACCGAAGATTGTAATTAAAACTTGCTCGTGTACCTCAACGGGAGCGTACCGAAAATTCGCGGAATTCATAGTCATAAAGAAAGTGGGATTCGAGTCGGCTCGCTTCGAATGAAACAGAAATACCAGGGCTCAGGCGACTTTGCGAGCGTCACCTGAACAGCGCTGAGCGCACCGAGCGCCTTCTTCGGCCCTGGTGATTTATGGCCGCGGATCCGGACCGGTAATGAAATTGCACCCTCTCACCCCCTCCCTTCCCTCACCGTCTACCCCTCTGTATCCATTCTAGAAATTACTACGCAACACTGAGTCGTGCACTTACGATTGTCTCGCCGCCTCGATGTCCCAGTAGTCTTATGCAAATTTTTTACTTTTTGTAAAAAAAGTCCATCAATCAACTTTAAAAAAGGGGCTGTAGTTGTCAGTCACATCGATAGACTTAATTTGAAGTTTAACCGTACTCAAATATTTTAAAATAAATTGTGTTCATATTTATGATTTATCTGCTAAGTAACATCCTATTTAGCAAGTACAAGTTTGCTTCAATAGTTCTTAGATTAATTTGATGTGACCTATGTTGCAAATCAAGCAAGACTAGAAGGTACTTCAACTAAAGGTTTCAAACCCGAAATCTAAAACTCAAATTTTAACGTTACACCAAAATTGAAACGCTTTTAAAAACAAAAATGCGTAGTAGAAAAAATAGAAAACATAATTCCGGTCGCGGGAAATTGCGCTTTACGCAGAAAACCGCCATAAAACACATACACACATACATAGAGGCATTGTTGGGTAACTTTTAAAAACGCATCACAATGGCGCATTGAGCGTGACGGGACCACAATCCAGGCTGCGGACGCGACGCTTTTCAATTAAAAATTTCCAGCACCAATAAATTTTTCATTGAGCGACAAAGGTTTTGGTAGTTACTGTTAGGCGAGAGTTTACACGCAGTGAAAACCATTTTACGATACAGTTATCCAAATCTTGGATTTATTAAATGAGCATAAACATATTGAAATAATAACAGTCTGAAATGGTACGAGGATGGCATAAAGCGTACGTATATTAAATAATGCAAAACTAACCGCAAAAATAACTGGCTTTAATTGTTATATTGTGATATGAACATTCGATTGGTTATTTCTTATCTTAAGAAGAAACTGGTAACTATACCTTAATGACTTACTAACCTCAAAGACTTAAAGTTATTAACGAGTTTGTAGGAATCTATTGTCTTAATGTGGTATTTAGATCACACGCACAACATTGAATTGCTGATATTTGGTTTAAATAACAAAGCGTTAAGGTTTTTCCACTTGGGAAATTTTCTGTCGTCGCTTGGATCTGTGCCCGGAAAATACTGACATGTTAGCATTAGCACATTAAAACCTAGATAGCTACATATCCATTTTGCAAAGGGAATTCCGAAAGTTGTGTTAGCTTTGCATGATAAGAATTTTGTTGATGCTTATTATGGTGGTCCAATGGCTTAAGAACGGAGATCGGGCTTTGTTCCCAGGCGTGGTAAAGGTCATGATCTGCGCGTAATATTAGGATTTATTTTTATATCTAATACATTTTTATAAAGCACGAAAAATCGTTGACCCTTTACGTCGCTAGGTAAACTTTAGATAACTTATAGAGAATAATATATCTTATGAGAAAATTCAAATGAAATATTAAATCACTTAAATGTATTTTCATTTTTTACAACCCAAGGTTCATTTATGGTTGATACATTATACACATATACATATATGCAGTAATTATAAAGTTAGAGTCATTATTCAATACATTATTCGCTAAAGTCTATAAACCATCAGCTATTTTACATCATTTTCGGGCTTTATGTTATAAACGGATTCTTCCATTCGATCCCTAAATATAACTGCCTGATTATGAGTATGACTTATATTATAACGTTATAATCGCTGTTGGATAGGTAGATGGTAAAAAGGTTATGTACTGACCGTTAAATGCTGAAACAGCCACGCCCGCAGTATGTTTGTGGCGACCTTCGGGAAGATGCCTCTTTTCTTCTGATTCTTCTTGCCGTTGGTGTCATCATCCTCTTCCCCCGTACCTTCGCCGGAGCCGATACTCGCATTACTTGCATCACCTGTGGAAGATCAGAAGAAATTACATTTGGAACATCTCTTAGGTACTCTAATTAATTAGCTAGAATGATTTGCTACCTAGTACTACCACGCATAATTAATTATAATTATAAATTAATAAATTAAACTCAGTGCATAATAATTATAGTCTCACAAAACAGAACCGGTAAAG
Organism: Catocala sponsa; assembly: GCA_963564715.1. Classification (NCBI taxonomy): domain Eukaryota; kingdom Metazoa; phylum Arthropoda; class Insecta; order Lepidoptera; family Erebidae; genus Catocala; species Catocala sponsa. The sequence continues at coordinate 6,935,042 of OY751345.1, read as the reverse complement.
ATTTGGCGCCGTTATAATGAGAGAAAAAAAAGCATCTTGAAACATCTTTCACAGATAAGCTAAGACACGTAGCGAAGACAAATTTCGCATAATTATAACAACAACGTGTTAATCGGGTACCAGGCAGTTAGTGAACGCAGGAGATGTCCCGTACGAACACGAGAGCGTCTTATCAAAATGCGTCTGGCATATTAATTAGAAATGCCAACTTGTATTTTATTTAATCACCTGAGACACCACCGCCGATTCCTATCGCCCTGGTACCTACGCTTAATTAATTCTTACTGTTTCTTATATGTATTTACGTCATGATTTCACTGTGATAGCGTTTTCTACATAGTGAATAGTTTTAAGGTTATTTAATTAGTCGCTAATCGTGGAAAGTTAAGGTGTACTGGCGACATATTACATCTTACACGAAATAAGATCGAGTTTACAGAACTCATTGCTATCAAATTTGTTTTCTTAGGGAGACATATTAAAGAGAAGCCTTTATTTAATTTATTTTATGTTTAATCGAAACTATGTATTACCTACTTTAAACATAAAAATAAAGCATTACATATAAAACCGTTGGAAATGTAAGGGTTGGTGTTAGCATTTTCTCAGTGTGCCCGAAAACTGAACTGGCATTCTGATACTTTTTTCCTTTGAATAATATATGTGGATAATTTTGGATTCTGTAGTACAGGTACCAGGAGAACAGGAACGGGAAACAGGATAAACAAATTAGCGTGCACTGAGCCGTATCAAATATTCATCGCAACAGGAACAAATCGAATCAGTACGTAACGGGGCGAGCGTCTTATTTTCTCTCTTGTTTGCTGTTAATAATAAAATGCCTGAATTTGCCGTTTTTATTCAGAAAACACTTCCATGTAGAAAGAGTACAGTTTTTTTAAACGGCGGTGACAACAGCTCTCTGTGATCACGTTTAGGGAATAGTGCTGTGCCGTCGCGTTGTCGTATTATCGATAAAAACGCGTGTCGTTGTGCGACGCGCGACTGTATCGAGTGCGCGTATCTCATTCGACCGGTGGCATGCACATTGTGATGGTAATAGGGGCAAAGTAATAAAATTACTCTTAGGCCATTACCCGCCGCCCCTCGACGTTGCGCGGCCACCCCATCGCGATATAGGGTGTAGAAGACACAATAAAACGTTACCATTTTGACAAAAACAACGGGATTATTGTCTGTGTAATTGTTTTATTCGTGTACAGAGATTTATTTTTACGAAATTACTTTTTAAAAGTTTAGGTATGTTACGATATTTTATGGGAGTTTTGAATACGATTTAGTTTAATTTTATCATGCATGTGTACAATATAATAATTAAACGTATTGCGTAGGTCTTTATATGACAGAACTGCCATTAAACTTTTATATGTTAGTAGGTTACAAAGCCATTGAATATGAAATAGACTTAAGAAAAACTGTAATATTTTTATACACCCTGTACGTGTATCACCGTGCAAAATCAGAGTGCAGTTGCATGATGCAGTATTGTAATCCCCTAATTCATCTTACTCGACGCACACATGTGCACTACCCCTAATGTCTCTAATACACCCCCAAATAGTGGAGCACAAACATAAACAGATAGTCGTGCGAAAAGTCAAGAGTGCAACTGTGACTTGCGTACATTTTATCCAATTAAAATTGACGTGTTTGCATTTTAATGACAGATCACACTTTAATTTTCGATGTTAATACGTTTTTCCCTATAATGTTGTATGTTTTTATATGCTTTCTCATCTGTTTCTTTCTTACTAATGTTCCAAAGAAGTTAAGTTAAAATTTGACTTGGGGCGATAGAGATATTAATTTTAAAGTACTAAGAAAATGTGATAAGAACTACCCTAACAAGACTGGTGCTATATTTTTTTGATGATCAATGCCAAATACCAAATGCAAGAACTGATCATATTAGGGTAGACCGTAGTCATACACAGCTCTGGTAGGAGAAGGAATGACTAATTCCACACGACATTATTTCAAAGTGCATCATCAAACTTTAAAATAGCCCTGTCGTTGCAAAACTACCGATAGGTCTAAAGTAAGAAAGAAAACTAAAAATAAAATTCCATGTATATCGAGATGATATACTGTTACATAAATATAAAACTAATCTAAACTATGCACTTATTTCATTGCCTCTATAACAACATCTTATCCGAGATACCAATTTGCAAAGAATGAATTACAGCCACCATTCTTTCCGCTTAACCCATATTTATGTATAAAATACAAATGTTTGTATTTGTCTCTACTAGTATATACAATGCAGAAACGAAAAGACATCCAACCCATCTGCAGCTAAATAATGTGAGTATTCCAATGCGTGCTCCGTCGTAATCAAGACGTCGAGGCGAATCTAATCAATAAAAACGAATGGCTTCTAATATTTTATGTCATCCTTGTATTTGGAATAGTAACATAAAATGTAATATAACAAATTTTAGGTAATATCGTAAAAATATAATCGTAGTTTTTATAATAATCCGATAGTTAACACTTCATGGTAAAATTTATGTGATTTTTACTTCCATACCAAACGTTATCGCAGTCTAATTTTTATATGATGATTCTTAAATTTGTTGATGGTCATTTTGTGGTTAATAAAATAGATTTTGTGGATAGAGTTTCTTCGAGTATTTTTACTGCTATAGATTTATTATTAAGTGATTGTAATTGATATCTTCATCATATACTCCGTTTATTAGTTACTTAAAGACGTGATGACGATTAAATTATATTTTTATTTAATTGATATACGAACTCCTCTATTCCCTCGCACTTTATTAGTAGGTATTTGAAACGATAGATGGCAATTCTCCCGTACACTCTCACCATATCGCACGTAACAAGCGAAACTGCTCATTAGTGTTAATCCGGCATGGTGTGGTGTTTGCTCCCATGGCGTTTGTAAGCCGATTGCCGCAACCCGACACCGAATCCGCGACCCTCGTGCTAGGGCACGCGCCCCGTGTGGTTTTACTAACTTTGTGTTTCTATTTACGATTTTGGGTATGAATTTCTCAGGCCTGCTTTTAGACTGAATGACATACGTAACGTTTCAGTTAAACCAGTGTTTGATGAATAAGTGTGATTTAATTATGATAATATTCTGATACGGTGTAATCTTAATTAAGGTGTAATTAATCTATTCCATTAATAAGACATATGACAAAATTTAGACACGTATGAGCATGGGTGAGACAATTTAACAGTTATCTCGATATTTGTGATAAAGCCTACTCAAATAATGCTAGGCTTATTTAACGACGCGACGCTTAACTACGGCCACATCTTTTAGCCATGTTTTATAGAAAGCTTTACCTACGGATGCAAGATTTTGTGTCATTATTTTGATAATAATCTTCATATAAATAGCGCCAGGTCACCTCTTAGTCGCCTACGCGTATTAAATAACGAGTTTCTACCACGTAACTCGTTACTCGCGTGGGTAAAGCTATCACTTTACTTTTTCTCTCTCCGATTCCCAGATGAGCATAAAATTTCGTTTTAAAATAAATATTAAGTTTAGCTTTACGTGCAGTCATTTGTTCACGGTTAATTTATATTGTTAGTATCGATTCATATCGGTAAATAACAATTGATTCGTTAAATAACGATTGGGTCGGTAAATAAAATTTCACGATGCGTTCTTTGGATTAGGCTTTTGAATGAAATCGAAGATTTGTTGTCAGTACCTGTCAGTTTTATTGTATATTATTATGGCTCTTTGATTGTTACGTCATACAATTATCTCTAAATTTTAAGTCCATTATGGTTTAGAATCTGACTCCTATAGGTAAAGGATGCGGATTCGAAACTTTATCTTCCCTTTTTTACTATTAGGGGTTAAAGTATGAAATTGCCGATTTGTACCGAAAAATTAAATCTGGTTTTTTTCTAAGATGTACCATATTTATTTAACCGAAATATTTACCCCGATTATCTATACATTGCTGTCATCTACACGGAAGTTCATTTATGCCTTTACGATAGAACTTCGGGGATCTAGATTCGACTAACTGTGTGAAAGCATTTTGTACTGCCTCCTGGGCATAATTTTTATCACGTAGAAAATTGTCCAAATGACGAAAAAAATGGTAGTCCGTTTGAGCAAGGTCTAGTGAGTACGGAGGATCACGTATGGTTTCTAACTGCAGCTCCTGTAGAGTTACAACGGTTTCTCGTACCGTGTGACGTCTTGCGTTATCATGGAGCATAATGGTGAAGATCGATTCACGAGTCGGGGCTGTTTCACTGCCAGTTTCGCTATCATTGTTCAAAGTTTGGCACAGTAAACATTTGCTGTTATTGCTTGACCAGACCTGAGAAAGTTATAGTGAATAACACCATGAAGAGACCACCAAACAGTTACCATTACCTTTATATTGGTAAGCTTTGCTTTAGGGCACTGTTGCGGCGTTTGACCTGGGGTCAGCCATTGCATTTTTCGCTTACGGTTATCGTAAAGAATCCACTTTTCGTCACATGTCACAATTAGATTCAATATTCCTTCATTTTTGTACCGATTCAACAAGGCAACACGAGTTTCAAAACGCATTTCTTTCTGCAGATCAGTCAAATCATGAGGCACCCATTTTTCATATTTTTTTATGTTATTCATTTGATGCAAATGAGTCAATATTTTAGGTAAGGTAACGTTAAACCATGCCGCTAATTCCTGGGTAGTTTGACTCGGATAAGCTTCCACCATTTCCTTCAATTCAGCGTTATTCACCTGTGTTTGTGAAGTTTCCATTACGAAAGCGTTTAAACCAAAAACGCACGATGCGTTCATTAGCAGCCTCCTTTCCAAACGTAGCGTTGATATTGCGAGCTGTTTATGCCACGTTAGTTCCGCGTCGGAACTCGTATTCAAAAATGGCTCGGATTTTCGAAGTATTCATCTTTCCCCTCTAAGCTGAATAAAAAAAATTGAAAGTCGAAAATCGTATATTGCACATTTTTTTAAAGAAGCATCTTATAGGTATTATTGGAAAAACGTTTCACTCGAAAATCTCACACCATGAAGGTTTTATGTCAATTCAAAGTATATATTACTATACAACGGCAACTTCATACTTTAACTTTATTAACATGAAAAAAAAAACGAGTTGCACTCCGGGAGTGCTGGCAGAAGTGAAAACTTTAATATTAACGTTGTGCATTTTTGATATTTTGGAATAGTTAGGGAATAATTTTGCACGAATTGCTTTAATTATCAATGTAAAAGTACTATCATCTATGTGGTAAAATACAATATTCATTTATTACGCGATCGTACACAAATATGACAATTCTCCCTCCGTCTTACGAATTTTCGATCAAGTCACGTGTCCTGACGCGAGTTTGAATATAAGTAACAACACAATACGTATTTTATTTTTAAATAATTGGATAGTTACCGTCGATAAGGTTATAATAAAATTAGCGCTAGGTACCATCCCCGTTCAATGTTTAACAATATTAATACAACAACACAGAGAACAGGTAGAGTATATATCTGTGTAATTTCATTCGTTTTTCAGGTAGTAGATTGAAATCCAGGTTTCTTCTTATTAGTAAAATAATTATGATAATATTATTAGAATCATAATATTTACGAATTTTAAAATTTTATACAAATAATAAAGACCAACGTCAGTCACTACTTCGTTTCAGCAGATCATTAGAGACAAAGCTGTGGACCTCGAGTTCTGTCGGTGACACTCCGAGGAGATTTATCGCGTTACCCGACATTAGTGCAGGGCGCAAATGAGTGCAGGGACTATCGAGTTACGCCAATCAAATGGAAGCACGCGCTGTCTAGTGATGTCAATATAAACAATATCGATAGATCATATTTTTGCTCACAAAATGTATGTAAAAAGCTACTTTAAGACGTAAGTTTTATTGAGAGAGAGATTTACAGTATTGAATGGAATATAGAGGCAGATATATATATATATATATATATATATATATATATTGCAGAGGTGCTTTATTAAACCCAATTTTAAATAAGAGAAATCAGTGCAGCCATTACTCTCTCATATCTATAATTTATTGGTTGTTTTTAAAAATAAACAAACTGTATGTAATTGTATCTATTTATATATTCGTTGTAGCTTATATGAGTTAGACATTAAGTCTAATGTCCGGTAAACTCAATCAAAACCTTACCACCTTTTTCTAGTCGTCTACTAAGGAGACGTCATATGTCGTGCATTCTTGTCCTTGGTCGCAATATATTTAGATCTACCTAGGTATTGCAATAAAATTAGCAACATAATATTTTACATTTCGAAATGATTAATGCAGTAAAATGTCAAATAAATCAAGCTCAAAATTCATATGACAGAAATTCTTGTAAAACGCCGCATAAATTATTGTCCTAATTAAAATCGTGTAGAAAATATCAAATCTAAGGAAAGGCGTACAAGTTTGTTGATGAAAAACTATCGATATATTTCTTTTCCCGTCACCAGAGGGCGACAACCGCGGTGTCGTAATACGTTCAGCGATTTGATGGATTGGCTTCTTTGCAGTCCCTCCTATTTGCAAACACCCTTATCTGAGCTCCACGGGGCAGGCAGAGAGGGAGGGCCGGGGCTAATTAAAATTGGCACCCGGTCTAATATTTACCATCACCATAACCCTTATCGTAAAGCTGTAGAGTTGAATTTTGCTTGCTTCGAAGGTATGACAAAGTTGGTACAATTGCATCTAGGATTGGCCGTTGACGCAATAGCTGTGGGAATGCAATATTAGAAATGGAATTTTACTTAATAAGATTGATTGGAGATTTTCGTTGACGTAACTAATGCGTTGATTGTGTGAACCATCAGAGTTAAATTCCTTTATGGATCCGTCTCTAATATGGAAAGTGTTGGGTGCCAAAACAGGAACGGGGGTTAAGTGATTGGTGTAACATTGGTATGCGACTTAGTAGTTTATTTATTGCGATGTTTGATTAAAACCAGCAGTATGTGATTAATTGACCTAAACATACATGATGCTATTGTTAACTTATGAACATATAGTAGTGATGTTTCATGTAATGATATAATTTATTGTTACAACTTTGTTGGATTTAGCGACTATTTTATCCATGTAAGTACTATTGCCGATCTTATAAATGTCATGTTAAATATACATATGATGTTTAATTTTATAGTTAAACTTGTATAATATATTCAAAGGGTAAACAGACTGTGTATTACACCCACTTACTACCAGCTATGGCTCTAACGAAAAAATAAGCCTTCTCCTTTCTCTTGCTCCAAGTTCCAAACTCCGTAATAGCAATACTACTGTGAAAACCACATCTTTTGAGTAATATATAGAACTTCCTTTCAACTACCTTTATTCTAGGGTCACGGAGTAATACCCCTGGTATTGTATGCAATTCTAGGCTACGGCAACAAACCGTAGGCACAGTTAACAAAGCATAATATTAAAAAAATATTAATGACATCCAAAATTTTACAGCCCTTAAACAAAAATCGTATACAAAGCTGCTGAAACCACCGCGCTCGCGTTTCAAAATGCAACGTATGCTTAATTACAGGCACAGTCAGCTGAGTGATGCGACTGTCTTATTGTGTGCCGTCAGCTTCGTTACACCGACGCGAGCCATTGACTCAGGGATTTTATTAAAACATTCATTTTCGAACGTTTAATGAGGGGAGAATAAAATTATAATGATGAGTCGTTAAGTGGTGTATTTGGCTGTACACGAGCGTGATATGTCATATAATGTTTTCAGATATGATTTTGTATTATTTTAAGTGAGCAACTCGCTTCTTGGTTCTGTTATGGGTACGAATATTAGGTCAACCGCATAGTTGATAACAGGAACCTTCATAGCACTAGGATTTGCCGGCCCTTCAAAAAGGAGTCTATCCTGCCAGCGCAACAGGCGAAAAGAACACTAGTTTCTTGCTGATAGCATGTCCTTAAGTAGTATGAAAACGCTAATTACTAAGAATATAACACAAAGTTGTTTCACTGTTATCTTCTGTCAAATGTACATAAGTACTAGGTACCAGTAGGTTAGTATGAGTAGGTTTAAGCAAGGATGACGAAATCCTTGTCCAAGGTATTGTGATATTCGTGATATAGATTTTCATCATCAAAATTCTCAGTGGTGACGTTCATTTGGAACTGTGTCCAATTTGTAATGGTAGAGTCATCATCAATTATAAGAAACTTAAACGTAACTGGCATGCTACACCTCTACTCAACCCTCAATGAGACACAGTCGTTATGGTAGATTTATGAGATTGTATTTATTTTCATTGTGAGTCGGAGACATGGAATTGCACGTTTCGAATTAAGCTCTCATTATTGGCATATCATAAACTTTTTATTAAGCACTGTAATAAAGTTGATATTACATTTTTATGGTCACACTCCGTGAAGTGTTAAAAACACAATTATTGATACTTTCTCTTACTGAAAGTTACTCAGGTGCAGAAGTTACATAAAATAAAATATTTTTACGAAATTGATAACCAAGTAAAGATAACAGTAATAGCCTTTGGACTGCCAAATTTGAGCTTTGAATTTGAGTCCAGGGCGAACTTCTTACTTTATAGAGCCCGTATTAAAAATTATCAGTGGTTTTAACAGTGAAGGCAAACATCGCGAGGATGACATGTCTAAGATTTATTTCTTGTGAAGTCTGCCAACTCTCACTTAGTCAGTGTAGTGAATTATGGTCTCAGCCCTCTCATTCTGATAGGGCTGCATTGCCAAAGCCGAGCGGTTACAATTATATAAAAACTGTTTTTATTATTATAATCGAATATAGGATGCAAGCATCGCATTTACAACTTACATAAAAAAGTTAAAAGCTTTAAAATGTCAAAATATTAAACATAAAAGCACTCAACGATATGGAGAACGCAAAAAAGTGTTTTTACGACGCAAATGTTAACCCTTACAATGGCTCGGATCACGTCTCCGCGATTACGCAGCATTGAAAATTAGTTTAATATCTCAAATTGACGATTCCGCCCGGAACGGCCAATTAAGAGGGAATAACACTTGGAATTATCCTCCAGATAGCCAAGTTATGGGGTGCCTTTATGGACCATTAACTCTGCCGTAACTTCGGAGACGATTCACGAATATTTTGTACACACTAAACGTTTGAATTTACAATTCACGTCTAACGTTTATTGTAGCATTGGTTGTCTAGTTGTAAAATCCGTGTCATTTGTTTCTGGTTTAGTAGATCGCTTTATTGTCATATGACCGAACAAATAACTTATTTATATTAGTGACTATAAGTTAACAATCTTGTACTTTTTTGTTTGGTTTACTAACTGCTTTTACGATTTTTCATGTTCTCATTTTATTACTTGTCTAGCTGTCGGTTTTATTTTTTATTAAAATTGTTGTATATATTCATATAATATGCTCCTTACTACATGTTCCCAAAAGTTGTTGAGTTACTAAAAGTCTTTACAATGTTAATTGTAATACGTTAAATGGCGATATTTGTCTTCATTTTAGGTCTGTGCTGGCATGAATGAGTTTTGCTTATTATGATTTCATAGACCATGGCAGTTGACACTTCCAACGCAAGACAGTTATAACCTTAAGTAGAAATTTACTAATCTGGCTTACTATGAATTTCCAGGCAGAAAATCTTAATACCACTTTTTCGATCGGGGCATTAAACCCAAATCGTCAGTATTTTATTTTAGCACGAGTTTGTCACCAGACTAAAAGAACAGACAACAAAAAATGTGAATAGAAACAACATAAAAAGTGTGAACTAGTTTATTGGATACCTAACGCGTTTAACTTATAATCACGGCCGCACGGCCTACCCTAAGTTATAACCGCACGAATTAAAGGATTAAAATAGTAAACATCAGCCGTTATAGCGTTAGTACGATGGGGCCTCTTCGCCCCTCAGTCGCGCCGGCCCGTTCATTCGCGCATTGATTTCAATTTGAATTTTAATTGCAGAATATTATACAAAATTACATTGCTTAATATTCAACCGGGGGCGGCAATTTTTGCATATTTTTAACCCTGTGTAGAGTCGTTTTGGTGCGGGTGGGTGCTGATAAAAATCGCATATATTAACTAAGAGAGACCCGGATTTTGTGCGCAGATAGTCGGGCGGTTTTCATTAAAGCCGATACGGGCGAGATAGGTGTCGTATTTTATTGCTTATCCTCAGACCGGACCGTTCTGTAACGTCTTAAAATTCTACTTAAAAGATTCTCCTTTTGAGATTCTCGGCGACATATTTATGTTACTTCCGACGCTCGTTTTGATATGAAAATGTACTTTTGTAAGATTATTTTTTATCAAACGTCAATCAAAATCTTTAAGTCTTTATTTGTTAAACTCACGATTTGTTTTTTTTACTGCACAGGTAACGGATTAGCATTGGTGAAGTAATTATTTAAATCGACTGTTAAATAATCACCTTGCATTTACTACTGCATCGAGTCTTGCGGGCCCTCCCAATATGGTAGCCAAGCTAAAATAGGTTTTAACTGTAGATGTCATACGTGCCCATATAACCACTATATAACAAAGGACTTTACAAAATTTTAACAGATATATTCTTAGTGTCTATTATTTTAATGTTCGTAAAGTCTGCCTTCGCCTTAGCGTAGTAATTCAGCAGATCGCACTAATTATTAGTTCCACAAACTTGTTACACGGCTAACTTTAAACTGTGCAATCAATATGACTTTAAAGTCACATTTAAAACCTAAAGAACAATCCAATCTAGGATATAAAAATCTCTATCAATCTGTTCTCAATACAATCACCATAACAAAGGCATAAACACGAAATTTTCCGGTCGAGTGAGTTTTAATCAAGTGCGCGACAAGTCGCAACATTTGACGACAAAATATGCATTGGCTTTTTAAGTCAAACCAGTGCATGCTTAAACAGGGTTAAACGCAAGGGCTGATCGCATTTGACGTGACATAATGCGATTCTGAGTTGCAACTTTATTAATATGGTAATATACGGTGGTGCACTCGAAACAGATGTTGTTTAAAGTATTTTAAAAGTCATCGGGAAATGATGACGCACCGGCACAGTGATTATCTATACTTTAAATGTACTACGTGAAACTGGATAAAATGACAATCGAGTCCGCGTATTAACTTACACTTTTATTTATATGTGATCGTAATTATGTAGAGCGTCAACTAAATTCGTACAATATTTACACGTAAAGACGTAACAAACAGACAGCGTTACCTTTAAATTTATAATTTCAGTCATTATGAATTAAATATTTATGACTTAACTAACATCGCAGATAAACCAGGGAATAATAATATTAATAGATTGAATAATTAATAACGATTCTCAAAGTTGTATAACATGATGTTTTTACGTAGCTCAAATCAAAATAAAGACTATAAAAATAACTGAACAATACGCCTTAATAGAGCATCAAACTGCACCATAAAAGCAGATAACATTCACTCTTCGAAGAAATCTCCAGATGATACACAAAACAGAAAACATCTGAAGTGACTCGACGACGCGATGTTAAAATAAACTGACATTTGCAAATTACAAGAAAAATGTACATATTTGAAACGATGTTTATCTAAAAACACGTAAGAATATTTCACAAGATGGCTAATTGCTTGCTCATCCTGCAATGGATGATGTTTTTTTAACAAGAAAACAAAAATATAGTTAATAAACGCAGGTAATCTTGAGTTCGCATCGAGTTTGGAACGCAAGCAGGATTCCATATGCCGTCGCCATCACTAAACTGAGTGGTGGGAACTCGAGAAATGCATACATCAGATACTGTTTTGAAAGAAATATTTATGGAATCTTGTGTATCAATGTGGGCTCCAGTTTCCATGAAGAATGCCAGGCCAAAGTGTATACGGAAATAAAGATATCAATCTGATTCTGTATTTCATTTACAGTAACATATATAGCATGATGCATTTAATCACTAAAGCGTTAGGAAAATCTGTTCTATAGTCATTTTACAGTTATACTTTGGGAACATTACTGAGAATCACGTTACTAAAAAACCTAGTAACACTTTGTTCTATACGGAAATTTAAATTAAATTTATTTGCTATTTACGAATCGGCAACGATGGCTTAAAGAGGCAATCAAGCATAAGCTGTATTTTAAGAACCAAACCAGTGGAATTATGTAATCTTTGCCTGAAAACTATTAATCATGAATCTATTTAAATACATTTACACATAGTCTTTGGGTGTTAATCTAAAAGCATAATAAAAATTCGATTATAATAAATTAATACTAATTTATAAAGAACAATTTCAAGTGTAAATTACATCGTCGTGAAATAGACAAACAGACTATCTCACAAATCGATTCGATTATGTTAATCAAACAAATTTTATCGATACTCATGTACATTAAACAAATAATTTTATTACGTTCAAAACGTCTTTATTTACACAGGACATTAACTAAAGCAATTTCCAATCAAATCAAGACGGCGTAAATCTGTTTCGTACAGTCGGACTAACAATAAAAACTGACGTGGCCGCGGGGGGTTTAACTGCTCTCAGTAGGTATCCGTTGATTGGCGATTTCAGGGTTGGTGGAGTTAAGGTGAAATTTTCTTTTTATTGTGTTTTTATTATGTTTTTATTGGGCATCTATCTGTTTTATGTTGGGCAAAGGTCTCCGGCAAATCTGTTTGGATGATGTATTTGGCTTTTGTGTTTATTTAATGCTGTTTTTATCACTGCTTTAAATGAAATTTAAGTAGAGTCAATAGCCAAGACATTAGGGCGTTATTACATTAATATTTCACCAGCAGTTTTTACGTATAACGTTAGTGTAGCTATGCTTTTTGGGTACAGGGTACAGTCTAATCGCGAACGGTGACACTTTAGCCTGTTTTATACTACTAAGCTGGGAACTAGTACCTGGCTCGCCTGGTGGTAAGCAGTTATATAGTAGCCATGTTGCCAAAAAATATCGATTTTCTGTCTGTACAAGGGACAAATCCCACTGATTCCCTTGCTGACAGACAACGCAGTGCTCTTAGGAGCTAAATAGCTTAACTTAGCAGCAAGGCTTAGTGTTGCGCTGTGCGCGATAGATGGCAAGATATAATTTTGATGATCTCAAGATGTAAAATACATACACATCTATCTGTATACCACTTTGGCTATATACAAGCGTAATGATAGAAATATAAATGTAACTTTTCTTAATATTAATATAAAGTTAAAAGCAACAAAAGGCGAAGCTCGCCTACACGACCGGTCCCAAGTACTAGGACAGCATTTATCGAAGGAGCGCTGTGTGAGGCCGTTCATACACCGTATTTATGAACACCGCGCCGTCATGAACGCCTGGTACTCGGTAACGCTACACCGCACTGCTGGTGATTAATAAGAAGGTTTTTTTTGGTTGACAATGGTTTAACCTGAGTCGGTGGGATATGTATGTCTGCTTGCGGTTAACATGTAGTTTGGTTAATGTTTGTTTTGTATAAATGTGTGACCTGTATTATAAATGCGCCATCTTGCGAAAAATTATTGGATCGACACCTGAAAGATACCTGTTTTGCAACGGGCTATTGTTTCAGAAGACTCTAATGAAAAAGTGAAACGTCTACTCAGATAGAGCACAGTCAGGACGTCGAATAATGCGGGGACGACAACCGCAAGGGATAAAAATAATTATATTTATGTAATCTATAGACTATTAGTCCAGGCAATGCCTTTTTTATGTCCTTAGTTTTAAAACTCAGGAACACTACAGTGAAATACATAGGTTCTTGGTACCAAATATTATAAATCGGAGGCAAATTCTCTTAGTAAAATAAATCAAAAATAGTCTTCATTTTTAATAGTATATGATATAGTAAAACATGAATGTTTATTCAAAAATCACACGCGCTTATTTATTTAGTTCTTAACAAAGTATCTTGGTATATTAATAACACGTAAACCAATACTCAAAAGAATAAAAAAGTAGATACATGAAAAGGACAAAAAGTGTAGGATTTATCAAAAACTCTGGCAGTGTCATCGGCCGGCGCCGATCACTCGATACACGGTGCGCCCGCGCATCCGATACCATCGCATGCTCCGCGAAAATAAAATACCCTTAGACTCAATCTTTATAAACATCAAAAATACTTTTTGCCTGTTGGTCATTAATATTACAAACGATACTGCTAATGAGAAGTTTTAAGTATATAAATGTAATTAAAGAAATCCCATTTGGTAATCCAATAGTTTCAACTGTTGATCATGATTTTCAGAGACTGAAACTTGGAAAAAGGTTTTGAGATTGACTGTGCTACCCTATTATATACTGATGAGATGCATTAGCTTCTTAAAAATGCTTGAAATATTAGCGTAAGTTCGACAGGGACAGTCTACTACTTAACATAATGATACCTTCAACCAGGAGTGAAAATATACTGATGATCTATGATTATGAAATATTTTGGTATCACGTATTGCGAACCTTAATGCCCGCGTGTCAGGGGTACTTATAGACGCTACTGATAATGCAATAGTCCTAGCTAAGAGCTAGGCTGATGCAATTTAAATAGCCAGCTGAAAGGTAAAAATCGCTCTAACGACACCTAGAATGTCGTAGCAGACAGCTTTCATCAGTTAACGGTTAGACGTGCTCCAGATTACAATATCAATCACACGGTTTGGTCCAAAATACCTTTAGAATGCAGCGCATCGTATAGAATCTAAAATCATCCAATTCCTAAAAGAACTGCATTCAAATTCACAAGATTCATGATAGCTAGACAGACACTGCAAGAATTTGCAAAATATCCTAAAAATACTGTTGTTTAACCTCGATTCAGCGTGGCCATCCTAAATGTTGCCTGCTCCTCAAATCCGATACGAATTCTAAATACCCACAGTTAATTGTTATTTGAATATCTACGTGATAGACATTATAGAACGCTTTGGTCAGATCCGTCGTCTGAATACAAATGAACTAAAAGAGATCCCATCGATCTTTCTAATAACGCAACCGTGATTGTGTTTTTAATTTAAATAAATACCTTAAATAGATTTCAACGAGCTTGAACAGGTTTTAGAACATATTAACGGATTTTTATTCGTTGGTATTTTTTAGTTTGTGTCAAAGTTCAGAATTATAATTCGTAATTTTGACCACTATACAAATTTACGTAATTTGCTATTCAAGATGAGTTTTATGTGTTACATAATTATATAATAATATTACATTGATTTATATATAAACTGTTGATAGTTGGTCACATATCTCAGTTTAAGAAATAAAGTAAGGTCATAGTCCTGTGTTAGCCTTGCGCGAATTTCATAAATCATATATTTCAAAACTCTTAATTTTTCTCTTTTCTCGCCATTAATACAAAAGTATAATATTTTCCTAGTTACTTTAAGAGAACTACGAACGATTTTAGCCCTAGACTCTAAGAGATTAGTTTAAGAATACTTATGTATCTTGACAAATGTTGCATAGTGACTCGCAATGACATGCCAAATGCCAACTAAACATAACGCATCAAATTGTAATCTATTCGCAACCGTCTAATTGAGCGACGCACCGCCGGGACGCGCGTCGTAAACCGCGCGCTTTACTGTCCCGTAGGCCGTAGCCGCGCGACGTTCGCGCTAAATAAATCACCTGCACCACTAATATTACTGTCGGTCGTCCTCGCATCATAAACGGCCGCCAGCACGCATTTATACACGTCTAAAATAAGCAGAGCTGCAGTTTTCGCGAGTAATCTGCGGATTAACGCGCGATTGATGCCGCCGTTTTTGGTCGCGTCTTTGGCACGTAAATAAACGTATATATTCTGCTGTAATAAGGACGTTGATGTTGACCAAATAGTAATTGGTGCTCTGAGTTGCTGCTTACTGGGCGACTTAATTAAGACTGCTTATTATTTATTGTTTGCGTTGTACGCCGCCGGCTAATAAGCTTTGTAACTCATTTTATGCGACTATTTTTTACGATTGCGTCTATCGCAAGGTTTATGTGTAGACTGTAGGTATATATTTTTTGATGCGTGCATGCATATGTTTTGTTATTTTCTTGACACGTCAATTTTATTATCACAAAGAAATATGGCTTCTAATAAGTATGGAATTATATTTCGTGTCGTTATTTTTTCTGTTGACATTTAATTAAGTGAGTCTATGTAGTAAGAGATGAATTCAATAATTCTTTTATTTAATTGGGATGTGATATATAATATGGGTTACATTTTTAGTACATTATTTCGTTTCTATAATATTAAATAAAGAAGATTTAAAAGATAATTTTAGGCAAATAACAAATGCTAACAATGGAGTGGGTTTTTACGAAATCTGAGATACACATCTGTTTAATTATTATTTGTGTGTAGGTGTGATGATATTTTATGTATCTATTACTAATAGTATAATATAAGTAGACACTATAGTATATTATATACAGTAGTTAGGTTATTTATTAACAAAAAACTACAGCTAAAACGAATATTTAACGTTAATCCACTTATCCTCTATTTACAGCCCAAAACATATTAAATTTTCATCTTATAAATATCTTTTCCTGGCAACCCTGCAAAGGTGCGTTCAAAAATGTAAACAGTGACGGTGCGGCCATTTATTTTTAATTACGACTACGTCCACGGTTTCAGGGCGGTTCCTACTTCACTAGGTTTGTATTCTCGATATAGTAACACAAATTTTAAGGACACTTATGAGATTAGTGTAATTTTGTTTATCGCTGTTTTCTCGTACTACAGTTAACAAGAAATTAAGATAGTTTTAACATGTTTATATAATATCTACTTTTACTAAGTATGAACTTAAAATGAACTCTGAACCAATATATGTTTTTTATACAGTGCGGGTAGCGTCAAAACACAATGCAAGTCAAAGAAAATTGTTTAGGTAGGGATTGGTCGTGAGATATTCCTGGACAAATTTGAAACCAATACTCAATTTTGAACAGAGGTTCTTAGGGCAAGCTTGTGTTGACAATTTTTGGCAGAAATAAACATTCCAATTTTTTTTTAAATAAGCAGTCTTCGTACTGAAACGAAATTAGTAAAATATGCTAAGCTTACATCATTATTACACAATACAAGCATTTTCCGTTACATACAAAAACTAAATTAGAATTTTAAGTGCAAATTATGTTTTTAAATCCATAAAAATAGTTGAACAGCTAAATGAGCACTTAAAATTTTAATTACATTATCAATTCTGTTATTTATGTGACAAATTAAGAACAGAAGCGTTATGATATTTAAAACACTTAAATGTACATGAAAAAATATTATAAGAGCGAAATCTTGAGTGGGATTAGAATATCTAATGCGATTTATAATCGCAATGGTTATGAAAACTTGAATAAAAGGTCGATAAATGTGTCGTCAAAATATGCCATACATCTAACCGTTTAGTATCGACAAATAGTCGGGCATACGCGTTGCGACTTTAATGTATTTAATTCCATCGGTTTGGCCGTGTGGATGTCATTTATAAGGCGATGCTCGGCTGATCGGGCGCGCCTGCTTTTGTTCTAATTTTATAGAGTGCTAAACGCTGCCCGCGCGTTGTCGCGACGTCTTTAAAATGTAAATTTATGCTGAATCGCTGTGATTTACGCGTCCCCTCTAATGATCTACAAACTTCTTTGAAATCGTCACAAACTGACAATGTTTGCATTCACATCTAGAGATAATCTCGAAGCACTTAAAACGTTATTTATTTAATGCTCTCTAGAAACGATCTTCGCGGAAACTTAGTTACCTGTTTTTAGGTTAGAAAGTTAATTTTGTAACAGAAAGCGGCTATCCATTACCATGTTAGGTCTCGGTTGACACTAGGTAATGTTTATCAGACAGTTCTCGTGGGAATTATTCCTGTTTATTGTACAAATTTCTAGAAACTCTTGCATCATATGGACAGAAATGGACGGTGATGAAAGGAATTGGCATAAATTTTATTTAATTTTCAGCTTGATTGCGCATGTCTTCATTAAATCTGTTTTGTGATCATAAATATCCTTTTTTCATTGCTCTGTGTTTTTACCTACACCAAAATAGAAGCTATGTCTACTTAGATTAAAACAAGTGTCAATTACAATAACAAATTTGGTTCGTACCGAGGGCGTATAAACGATAACAATATGTAAACAATAACATAAACAGGCGAGTCCACCTGCCGCGCTCACAAAAGTACTAGGCGCGTATTCATATTGAGGAGATGGCGGGCGAGCGCCGCGTTTGCATACGATGTTCAATTACGGACCCGGAATATGGAATGCATTATAACCACTATATTGTTATGCTCTCCGGGTGAACGCCAGGTGATTGTTTCCGTGGTCGAGATGCGCGGCTAAGGCAGTTTTTGCATCTGTGAGTCATGAAGCTTAGGTACATACCTTCTCCCACTAGTCTATTTACTTCACTCTTAGGGTTGGCCAATAGTTTTTATATATTTAAACTAAAGTGACCTAATCTTTGGAGACCACCAAGGTTTTGATGAACCGTCCATTTTAATTGCACTATTTGACTCGCTTTAATTGCCTTGTATACAAATGAGAAACCTTGTTGTATAGTTCAGACTCAGTATCTTTTAAATAGATAAATTGTTTTAAAGTGGGCTGAGCATAACTAAAATTATCTAATTAAAAAGTTAATTAAAACAAAATATATAGCAACATCACTTGACTATTTTGAAGTACCAGACAAATATAATCTGTAAGGAGATAGCTTGTCTTTGACATTACTTAATGTTGCCAAGTAATAAGCAATAATTTCCTGGCAGGGTAATAGTTTAACGGCAGTGACATCTATCGGGGAGTAGCGGTACGTGTCAATAAATCGATACTAAAATAATTATGTTTAGAACAAGCTAACTGCAGCTAGAAACGCTAAGCCTGAGGCTGTGTAATTTCAAGAACTGCTATTAATATTTCGTAATTTAATATATTGTATTACTTTTTGTTATTTTGTACGATAACATTTCCATCCAGTAATTAGAATGACGTAAATTATAACTTTGGTTCACCGCTTTGCATTTTTTTATTAAGTTCGGCAAAGTACTATGTAAACATCTATTTATATTATATTTTAGATTGGAAAGTTTACACGATGACGCAAGTGATGACATGATCGTACTCGGGTCTTTACGCGTAGACGCCATCACTCTTTACCAATCACAGTTCTAAACTTCTTCTATTTACGGAGACACCCAAGGAAGGTAAAGTATGGCGGGTTTTTTTATCAGAAAAGGAGCAGAGAGGAGAGCTAAAAATGGAAATGCTATGCAGCCAGGACAAGACAGAGATACAGCATTTTTTCTTAAGGATTCTGAAAATCCTACTCACTAGATTCAAACAACACAGGGTTCTTTGGCTGCGATTATCTGTGGATACTTTTCAGCCATTTGCTCTATTTAAGAGGTAAGCAGAGATAACAAATTTTCCCTTACTAGGATCCTAACATAATTTATCTCTTTTGCTTTATTCACTTGCATTATATTCTTCATCCACATTCATCTATTTTTGGTATCTCCCAAAGTGCCTCCTATCTGACCGTGCACCTAAGTCTTCCTGCTATCTCATTAAAGTTTTTAACTTATATACTTATTGGTGTGTTGCATAGCCTCCCCTCCTTGCTTTCCCATCTCATGGTACAATTGGAGTCCCACCTGAAGAATACCAGTCATGTTAGGTTAAACGTGGCTGTGGTCACAAACCGCCACATAACGCCGAGTCTCGTTAGCCATTTTTATCGTGCATTTGTCAGTTTTATTTACACACACTTTTTTATACTTACTTGTAACTAGTTGTGTTTTGTGGTTGCGGTCGCATTTAGATTAACGTTTGGAGTAGTAAACATGATAGAAGGTGTGGAAGTATGATTGGAAAAATATTTTATAGTGTACAATAGGGATACTGCGTATGAAATATTATATTAGACTTTGTAATATTCGTAGAAGAATCTGCGTTTTCTAATTATAATAATAATGCTTTATTGTTCCAATACAAACAATTAATTGTATGAATGAGTCAGTTTGGTGAAATACCACCCACTTATAGGAAATCGATCGTAATTGGTGTATGAGTAATCACATTTACTGCGTTTTGCCTAGTGAGTAAGAGTTTTGTTTGTTCTATCGTCAACTATTATTTCTTTTATCCAATCCTTAAAGTCTTTCTTTTAGGGCATGTAGAGGAAGCGTGATACCTATGGTATTGCAAGAAATCTTAGGCTATGGTAACCGTTTACCATCAGGCGGGTCGTAAGCTTGTTTGCTGCCACATAGTATAACAGAACACAGTAATGATAAAGTTCGTTTACCTAGTTTATTAAATGAGAAGATATGCTTTCGTAACTAAATGTACATTATTTGTTTTGAATGTCTTTTCGTCATCTTTAGTGTTCGGTGACTACTGATATGCTCACCTTTGATGCCTGTTAGTCTAATAGATGCCTCGTTTGCTACGAGGCATTTCAATACATATAGATATATTTCTATTTGAATTGAAGTCCTACTAATGTTTCTAATATTTTATAACAAATAAGTTGAATATAGTGTAAAATAAATAAGATATAATCTCTTAAAAAATTACTTTGATGCAAAAGAAAAGCGCAACCATTTTCTAGCTCTATGTTGAATATGGTTAATTACTTTATGTAGCCATTATTTTTAACTCGTCTGTGTACTCTACATAACATCACATCGATAACTTCATAGATATGAAGTGGTTACACACACATGTAACAATTAACAGGGACTAAAGTGGTAACTCCATAAATACGTGGCCCACGTTGGATATTGATTAAATAGTTACACAACATCCACGTTCAGGTAATCTGCGTGATTATTTCAAATCACCGACACATTACATTAGCCGTAATCTCCAGTAATGGCGGCACAGTGTTGCCAGCCGCCGGCGTCCCGCCGAATTGTGGGAAAATAACAACTAGTCAAGACACGTATCAAAAAAGGCTTAAATATTCATGGAGAATTTATCTACCGCATACATTTGAATTATAAATATAGTTAATATTTAAAAATGACAGCGATATGAAACGGATATACATGGTATTCCCATGAGAGGATTACATTATTCACACATTATACAATTATTTACTTAAAAACCCTTTAGTATTTTTATCCGAGTTGTGAGCGTCGAGGACAGAATGGATATTGACAGCGAGGCGGGAAAGCGCGAAGGCGACCATGACACTTTTTTCTTTTTAATTCAAAGTGTCACAGTGGACGGCAGAGTGCGCTTTATGCCAGTGTCAATATTTTATTATTTATTTTTTAAAACCGTATACTCGTATTACTCAGAGATGAGTATAGTAAGCAATTAAACTCTTTAGTTTTATTATGCATCAGCTTTCGCAACGGTCGTATTCTTACTGCAGGTTTGGCATGAACCTTAAATTATACTCATATTATTATTTATCCGAGAGTCTTTATACGGATTATGTCTCGATCGAAGTTACGCGTTTCGACGTTTACTAAAAAAATATAATAAACATGACCGTAGCAAAAAGCAATAAGACGCACGTCAGAAATAACTTGAATTACAATTTTAATCTTGTCAAATCCGAGTTTTTATTGTGATCGGGCGGTCCGCGTACGGTGGACATAATTTTCGTTTTCAAAGTTTATTTAATAAGGAGTTCTCGCTATAAGAAATCATATTAAAGTCCGCCGCGCCCCGCGAGGGTTGGAGACCTCGTATAAATTCGCGATTTTTATATCTACCTACCTCATTATTATTTTTGAACGGTCGAAAAGGCCGCTTATGAATAAAAAGTTGACTTTATTTTGATGCAAAAATATGGTTAAACGATAAAAAAGATATCGGTGAGAGTCTGTGGTCCTCACATCGGCTGTCGCGCGTGTCCCGTGCCCTTTATTGGCGATATAACATCATATAATAAGCAAAATATTGGACTCGGCGTCACTCACACGACAAACGGTGCAATAAAAACAATTAAATTATCTGTGTACTGTCTCGGTGGAATTAAAGATCAGTTAACTGGCTAGTTGAGATAAAAATGGCTACTGGAGATTAAAAACATGCCCTCAATCATTCCACCATGAGCAGCATTCCACGCATAGTGTATCTATTATAAAACGCCTGTTTTCCATCATAAACTTTTTCGACGGAACGTTTATTTTAAGTAGATGGGTATTTTTATCAAATTACTATAATTTTGGACAAACAAAACTACGAGCTGTCAGAATTGACGTCGGTAAATCATCGACTTGACCCTTTTTTGTTACCTACTTTAATAATTTCGTTAAGGGCTTTTTAAACGGGCCGCATATTTGGAATACCTGCCGGTACTTTATGGTCCGGATCATTTGTATAGGAATTTAAATGGGATCGCTTTAAAATTGGATTACAATAAAAATCATGAAATGCTCTGAGAATTATTTTAACCATTCGAACATCTGGACAGCGCTTACGGAATCAAAAGCGGACAATAAAATCTTTGACTAAAATAAACTCTATTGTAGTCGGACAACAATGCGAGCTAATGAGTGCGCATCAATCGTCCCAGCTCGAAGGAAAACAAACATAATTAAATCAAGATAGTAGATATAAAGCGGAAACTATTACGTGCAGGCTTGCCTGCCCTGCCTCGCGTATCGGGCCGCGAGTCGATAGCGCACACACACAATATACCTATCTCATTATTCATATCTCAACAAAGAAGGGCATAAATTACGCGGCCCGAAAATATCTAAATCCTAATCCATTCGCCTCGCTTGTCCCCGACTGAATCCGATTTTAAAATATTTATGAAAAGGCAACAAAAAAGTATAAAAAAACACGAGTCCAGAGACAGAATTAAAAATAATAAAAAAAACATAAGCCCCGAGAGCGAACGTCGGAAAAAAGTTAAAATGATTGTAGGGCATCTCGATGTGGCGTTGTTTTTTTCTGAACGTATCCCCGTTTCATTAGATTCGTTTCAATTCTGTCGGGATTAGTCGGAGAAAGGTCTCTTAAGGATAAAATGCGATGTCCGTTGATTTATAAAGATCCTCTCTTTCGGGCGATGGGACATAATTAATTGTTCCCCGTGATCTATCGCCGTGTTTTTTCTGTAGAGCGACTAGCAGGTGATCGTGGAAACTGAACGGAGTAGAGCCGAGGCTGGCTGTCGGCTGTCGTGTGAATGCTCTAGTGGAGGCGAGCGAGCTGAGGGCGGCATCCACGTGTTCGGGCGCTGTTCATGACAGCTCCCGAAATTAGTCACGTGGCCACTAATAGCCCCACGGCCGGGGGTGCGCGCACTCGCAGTTTTTTTCCCGGCTATCGTACGGTTGTTTACAACAGTTGGTGGCTATCGATCCAGCCGCCCGGATATAGACGTAAATACGGCGTTATTCATCGAGTGAAGGCCCGTTTTGTTTGCACGCCGCCCCCGGTTTTGTCGTCTCGGCTGTTTTTCATCGATTTTCCGCCGGACGGTAACGTATACCGGCGGTGTTTGAGGTGTATTATGTGTTCGGCAGTTGGATGCGCTTTTACGTGTAATCGGCGTGGCCTCATCTCGTGGGTATGTGGTGCGTGGTGTGCGGCGCACGCGTGTGTGCGTCCGGCTCTCGGGGCGCACTGCTCGATTAGCGCGGCCGCACCGCCACGCCGCCTGATTGGGCCATCCATCACCGCCGCCGCCCGCTCCGCCACCCTCCGGCCCTGCGCGCGGCTGCAGCCGACTCTCCCCTCTCCGCCCGGGGCCACAAGGTCCGCTATCGCGTGCCTCACCCCCGCCGCGTTAATGCCGCGACGCGCGCAACACAGATCGAGGCGTATTTTTAAGACGGATACTTAGTGCGTTACATTATTATACTTTTGTTTTTTTTTGGTCGCGGCCGTGTAACCCACACGGACCGTGTTTTCATATGGCGGCCGGGTCGACGCTCCGCTCCGGTTATGATACAGAGTGCCTTTAGATTTTTGATTGAGGTTTTATTTTATTTGGTGGGACGCTCGGGCCGATTACGTTTCTCGTATTCGTTCACCGCGCGGCCAGTTTTTGTTTCGACGCGTTTCATTGTTTGTAACGAGATCGATTTTAACGATAAGCCATCGCTTTTAATGAAGACGTGGGTGTGCTTCACTGTTCTGTATCGCGTTTTTCAGAGTAGGTACAGCTACCTATTGCAACTAGTGACGCTTCCTGCTCAAACTTGTATCTAACTGTAGATATTTAATATAAAATTTGTAAGTACATTTATTAAGTCAAGGTGAAGTACCGGAACGTTACATCCTAAGTTCAAGCAAAGAAAAAGCGTCAAATCCATGGGAAAACTGGCTAGAAACTTGTGACCACTGTTTTTAATCGGCCAGTTAACTATGTTTTATAGATACTCCATGTGTCGCTGGTAACTTTACAAATACCAGAACAACAAATAACTTTCATACGCGGAACTATAAATTCTTAATCCCTTAAATTGTCTCATGTGGCGTACATACCTACACAACGTATTGACAATTGCAAACAAATTTAACCACTCTTCTATATGAAACGTGGACGTCATTGTAATCAGTGATGATACTGCTATAAAAAATTGCTAAACAGAAAAACCCAATAAAATTACCCGAACCCAGGACTTAAATTTCAAGCGCCATTAGACCAGCTGCTAAAGAAAACCGTTGCGCCATCAGCGTAGTCAATTATTGCTCACGAACATGACAGTGAATATGTTCTTTGAGGGAAAATTCTCGTTCGATAAAGTAAAGTTTATGGTGTATTAGCATATAATCGCGTTGGCGAGGCAGAGGTCGCAGGTCGCAGAGCGCGCGCTCGCACTTACAAATTGCATTCTCACGCACAGGACCACCGACACCGACGTACGACACACGACAAGTCGCAACAAAATTAAGATAAACGCACGAACTGTTGCGATTAATCGCTACAACTATTACAGACTTTGTATAATTTTTCAGACTGATTTGTGGGGCTATTGGCGTAAGTGACGCTTGGGTATGTGTTCGATTATATTCTCAGGTAATGTAGTTTGATTTTGTAGTAGAAAATTCTTGGTAACAGATTGGATGTGTGTCTAGTAAACACTAATAAAATGCTATACAATAACGTCACATTTGTAAATCAAAGGCCTTAAACAAAGGTGTATCACACCCCTATTCCTTCAGATATGTTTAGGTTAGGTTTGACGTAAATAAAAACAGAATAAAGTTGCCAACAACAATATTTTAGATTCCGTCGAAAGAATGCGTTTGCCTAATTTGCTTTACGATTTCCTTCCCATAGATCCATCAAAACACAGTTGACGAAATAACGTCGTAAGACACCTACGCTAACCTATCGGGCATATGACGATGTGATACTACAATACAATTATTCAATACTACAGAAGTAAATATCGATGTCTATACTCATTATTAATATTGCCAGTTTTACGACAGTTTTATGAGCACACTATGTTCTCTCACTTACTTCCGTATACCTTCATTTTATTGAGTTAACATGTCGTGTGGCAGCCATTGCTTTTACGATCAGAGAGACTTGAATAGTTTAATAAAAATCATCCAACTTGAAGAGCTAATAACGAAGAGTTTGAATAAGTGGTCAGAATGCTACTAGAGATGCATAGTCGACCCCGCAAGGGACGATCATTTGAATGATCTAGAATCTGTTTAGGGACGAAAATTTTAATGATTGACATCTTCTTTTGGAAGTGGTGGTCCGGCGATTGTGTCGTGTTGTGTTTGTGTTCCTAAGGAACAAAATGTTGTATAGGTAATTTCTCATTAGTTGTGCCCATTTTAGGTGTTTTAAATGCGTTGTTGCAGAAAATCTACTTTGATGAAGAATTTATCACTATTCACGTATATTTATGAATCGTAACCGTTCCTTATCAATCATCTTATAAAGAAGTAAATAAATATTACGGATAGAATCACGTAAATTAGGGTTTACCTAAGCGGATTTGTTTGACGATTCGTCAGGGTCAGCGACTCTCTCGATTCCTCATATTATTATATTATCAAGGAGTCAGATAGATATTCAAAACAGCCGTCGGGGTTTTACTTCAAGACACGAGGTGGCTGCCACATCCCCAGATTCCTTTTGCCTATTAAAATCTTCTTACTATATAACATGATCATGTTTTTATCAAGGATTAGACGGAAGTGTAAATTGTATAATAGTTGTAAATCAATATCTTTGTAGTAAAAGGGACAAAACTATTGTCTTTATGCGATTACGAATAATCCAAATATAAGACATGCGTATTGAAATGTCTAACAGGAAGAAACTTATGCTATAGAACGAATAAGACTTGTAGGCAGTAAGTATTAAAAACACAATAACATTAAATAAAGCAGTAGTTGAATAGAATCGAATCGTATCGCCTCTCCATCGATACTCATTACTATGTAGCGTTTTAACGCTCGTTTAGACGCCACAACGAATCAAAGGCTGTTATTTAAATTGCTCAAGAGCCGAGAGTAATTTAACTCGAAGAAAAACTGGTTTTAGAGTGAAATTCGCGCGCTTATCTCATCTCCAATATCTCTTACGATCGCCATGTTGCTTCGTGAATAGATATACCACAGTTAATAGCGCTATTTTAAACATAATATAGTACATAACCGCCTGGTCATTGTGCTGGACGTAAATGAAGGTACTGGTGCAATTTTCGCGCGAGCATGACCTCCGAGAGCGATCGCAGACAACGCTTTAAAAGGTAGATACAAGCGAAATGAGAATCCCAAGACCACTAGTAATACTAAAATGCATTTCTGCGCACTCGAGCGGCGGGCTTTGAGCTCCACCAAACGTAGATTGAGATTAAAGCACGCACAGTAATATAACACGTGAAGTTATATAGCCAAGAGTGAGATTAGCGTCTTTGAAACACGGCGGTTACGACTTTCTTCCCCGAGGGAGTTGCTAACGAACACCGATTCCCGCTCTAATTTGCGGACATGGCGAGCGATCGATCTCATTGGATTTTTTGAAAAAGGAACACTGAAGGCATCTTATGAGCCGAGGCACAAATTGAGCAATTTAGTGCTCGCCCGCTCGCGCGCGCGTATCGCCGCGCACCCATCTCGCTTCACTCCTCGGCGTGCATCCTAAATGAGAATATTAAAAATTTGTTGGTTCATGTTTAGGCCGGCCCGCCGTGTAATTACGGGCCACGGGGCATATGAGTAATGGCCTCGTAGACCCGCGTTGGAGACAAATCAATACCGGACGCACAAAAAATTGAGGCTTTTTAATAATAACAAATTAAAATGGACGACAATCTGATAAGATCTTTTTGTCAAAGGAAACCTTCGGCACTACGGTCCTGCAGAAGATTTACTGCATTTATATACCTACATAGTGTTATCATATAGCTAATTTGCACACTTAAGTGATCGTAGACGACAATGGCGGAGAGGCCATTGCCTGAAATAAAACCCACAGTTGACGGTATCGCGCTACGTCCATGCGTCATTATCAGAGCATTGTTTTTGTTTCTAATTTAGGTAAAAACACCGTTGGAGCGGGTAACCCTGGCGAGGCATTCCAACGCGCCCGTTGTCATGGCAACCGACGCGCTGAACCACCCACCTAACCACCGCCCACAACACAAACAAATAACAACCTTATTTTTTACTCTACAGAACTCTAATAGGCAACGCACCCAAATGAAGTTATAACCTTCTTTTACGACGATCCACAATCGTCGATACCCAATCATAACAATGAAATTGCGACCTTAATGTCTCGCGGTAAAGTGCCATTCGGAACGCGCGAATGACTTAAGAATAGCGACATAAGGAATTGTTTTATCTCTTTCGCACGTCGTAAAGACGGGCTCGCGCCGTCTCGCTCGCGTGCCGAATCCTTTCTTGCTAAAGACGGAATCGATACACTTGATATTTCTCTTTCTGGCGCACTTTTTGTTCGAATCGTTGCCACTGTTAATCCGTCTTCGACAGCGTTTGTTAGATAAAAATCGTAAAGAGTAACTCAGGAATAAATTGAGTATGATCCTCGGTGAGCCGTTTATTCCTCGTTCATTTTCTGAATATTTCCCTTGAATGAAAATTCTTTTGTATTTTAAAGAGAATGACGGCCGAACGCGCGAAATACGGTAATTGATATAGTGTAATGGAAACGGGCAATGACGCTGACGTGTAAAACAAGAAAGAGATAGATGTACAACAGTGTACATGAGCGAACGAGATGGTTATCACACTACTTGGGTATTATAACGATGCATGTGCACTATATTGTTACGGTAAATGTAACTTTACACCATCATTACAGAGTTTAATTTTGTTTATGTTATGTATAAGATTAGTACAAGCTACTATGCAATAGATGGCGTTGATATATCGAAGATGAAATTGGAATGTTCCAGTGGAACTTACATATAGTTTTCTTGTAAAGTTATTTAGAATATAAATTCATGTGTAAATGAAAGCAATAAAATACATTTACATTTAATTATAAATATTGATAAATGTGACTGTGTTTCTTATATTTTTTAACTACAAACTTTATATGACATTTGTAAGTGATCTGTCAAATTTTGAAATTAGAATTTCAAATTATGCGCACGGCAGTGCACATGCAAGGTTAGTTATTCAAGGAGATTTTTTATCTTAAATATCCTTTGCGATATTGGAGACGACCTTGCATCGAGATGACATCGAGATGGTACGCACGATAACACAGCATGATCGATGGGCTGTCAAGCGTGCGTGAGCGCCGCAAACATTCGATATTCATCCCGGTACTCGATACAATCGGACACGAGTTTCGATACTCAAATACACTATTCGTTGAACCTTAGAGTCGACATTACGATATATTTAAATAGTGATGGCACAGATGTAAATGTCATTAGATTTTTCGTCAGCTCATTACGGAGAATCGATTTGAACTGTCATCGGTATGTTTCTATGTTTTTAAATTATAGAATTGGTGTTTGAAAAAATGTTTTTGGTATAGTGATGATAATTCATAGTCGAGTTTTATCGAGTAAAATCGATTTTGTATAGTTTTGTAATTTTCCTTTCCTTTTACAAGTCTGCCTGCTGTGTCTTTTTATAGGCAGTGTATATAACCAGAAATATCTCTAGTACCTACTTGAGACATTTCTGGTTATGTCTGATACATATGACGAATATTTGACACTGCCCGTCCAGGAATTTGAACCTGAGACCTCGTGCGCAGCAGTGGCATGCGCTCCCGCTGCGCAACCGAGGCCGTGTCAGGGGCACCCTCTCAATACATAGATGGTATTTTAATTATTATACGTAGGCATATAAACGTCTAGCAATCTAAGATATTTATATTAACACAATTAACATAGAAACAAAACTAACACGGTTTTATTTTTAACATTGGCAACAAAATATAAATTATACGACAAAATTATGAATTATTAGCCTATAAAGTGTTTATTATACGTTGTTAACATTTAAAGCAGTTTTATATGCCATGTAAGCGCTAAAATCTAGATATAAAATATAGATAAACTTTGATGGCGTACACAAGGAAATTTAGTTTTTTGTATTTAAATTTTCTTTGTACAGTTATTTCTAACTAATGTAGGTTTTATGTCTTAGCTATTTTAAATTCTTTTTACGAATATAAAATATTACAAGGCTGTATTTCTGGATATATTTTTAGAAACTGATACTTTTATCAGTTAAACCTCTCAAAACAGATGAACTCAACTGTTTTTTAACAAAACAATCGCTTTTTAACATTTTTGACAGTCAGTCTGTTTGATCCCGCGACCCACAAAAAATACTATACGGATTTGCCATTTTCATAGTTTTAGCAACTTAAAATATTGCTTACTTACTTTAAATATTGAAATTGCGATTTACCTACAAGAGATGTCCTAAGGTTTTTACAGATATCTTATCATAAGCTCAACTTTTCGAAAAGTAACATAAATGTAACTTAAGAAGTTTGACTAATCTATAAACTTTGAGTTTCATGGTATTAAGCCCACGTTTTATTAACCTGCGCTCAGCAAAACCGATGATTTGAATCACATTGTAATACAAGCAATTGATACTGAAATCGTGGTCTACCGCTAGTTCTTATTTAATTTCTTATTATGCACTGAATTTTTCTTACTAATTCTTCTTTAACCTAACATTACACATGTATTGGAATCTAAAATCTCCGTTCTGATCTTAAAAGCTATAAAATAAAAAATACCGGCGAGGGACTTGGCTGGTGTTGCCACCAGACCGAAGTGCCTACCAGTGTTGCCATACCTGGGTACTCACCCGGACTGCCCAGGAATACGGAGGAGTAAACCCGCCGCGCTACGTCGGGGGGTGATGACCATTCGCGACGCGACGGACACCATTTGCCTGAAAATAAAAAATAAATTAAGTATTGTTTCAAGTGCTTAGTACCTACTGAAAATTACAGATTTTTATTTTTATTTATTATATACTAGATGTTACCTGCGACTTTGTCCGCGTAGATTTTAACTAAAAAGTGTTTGTCTCCGCGGAACCCAATTTTTTTCTATAATCAAAGTAGCCTAAGTTACTCCTTATAACATCAGCTATCTGCTAGTGAAAGTCCCGTCAAAATCGGTTCAGCCGTTTCGGAGATTAGCCGGAACAAACAGACAGATAGACAGACAAAAATTTAAAAAATAGATGTTTTCGTATAGGTACCTTATATACTTTCATATGCATTAGATAAAAAGCTGTTATTTTGACATTACAAACAGACAATTCAATTTTATTTATTTGAATAGATATTCGGGATTATTGAACACTAGACTTTGCCAACAGCTTTACACTCCTTAATCTAGATAATTATAATTACTACCTCTCCGAAATAGTACCTTTATTCGGTATGGACGTTTTCTGTACCCCTGAAAACGTGTGTGCGAAATTTCATGATGATCGGTCGAGTAGTTAGGGCGTAAAAGCGTACACACTCACATTTGAATTTATAATATTAATAATTCTGTTTTCATATTATGAACTACTACACACATCTACTTAATAAGGGGTAGATAGGAGAGGTACCGTATCAACATTGCGCTAGCTATATTTTTAAATCCCACTTAACAGGTTCCCTGTCCGCTGAATCACATAATTATGATACATAACAAAGATTTTCTATTGTGTCTATCACGGGACAGCGACAGGGTTAATAGAGGTGATAACTGGTGCCTATTGCCGTCTATCGTGCAGGTTACCAAAGTCAGTGCTGGACTAAAGCTTTTACCCTATCCAAAAACCAAATGGGCGCAAAATGGTATTAGGTACATAACCAACAAGACAATTTTATGTTATAAACTTCTGTAAAACTGTGTGGAGTAAGGTACTATGTCGAGCAGCGATAGCTCACTGGGGAGACCGACAGACTGCAATGCAGAGGGTCTCGGGTTCGAACCCACGTCGCGCACCTCTGACTTTCGGAAGTTATATGACTTTTCGAAATTATGTGCGTATTGATCGACAATTATCGCCTGCTCCGTGCCTCGGAAAGCACGTTAAGCCGTTGGTCCCGGCTGCCATGAACATCTATGGCAGTCGTTATGGGAGAGTGTCGACACAAAAGATCCCACTGGGTCGAAGTGTCGCCAGTCTGCACTGACTGGCCCCCACATAAGATAAGATAATAAGGTACTATGTCTCCTAAACCATAATAGAGTCTTTCCAACCACGTAGGACCATAAAATAGCTGGCGTAAAGCATCACACACATCTAGATACTCCTGCTGGCCCACACCATGATGCTACGTCATTGCAAAATCACCCGACGGCATCCGATACAACAATTACAACACACAAATTTTATGTTAAATTAAATTACCATACATACATATTCATACAAGAAATTTGCGTCAATTCATACATTAAAAAAAATATAACAAATCTGAGACTTTCGTGAGACTTGTGTCATTAAATGCTTTTTAATTGTTAGATGCCGTTAGATATAAAAAATTTACTACAACCTCCGTTGTAAAACAACTCGTAATTGTAACGTAAATTATTATATATCTATTATAAAAACAAAGTTCATGGGAATATTTTTCACACTTATATACGTTGACTTACGCACGTATCTCGTTAAAAAACTAAGCAGAGGTAGATTACGCATATCATCTGCATCTGGCAATATCTTTAGGTAGCGCGTTTATCGGCTCATTTTCAGACTTCATGGTGCTAATGAGAATTGCTAAACAAAAACTAAACAACACTTAGCTCGATCCAGGGATTGAACTCGGAGCCATGTCACCACAAACTTTAAGAACCAGTATATTTATGATATATTAATGAAAGAATAAACAGTACTAGTACGAACTCACACTACTTATTCGTTATTTAAATAAAAACTGAGGTATATTGACACACATACCTATCTTTTTAAACATTGAACCGTTCAACTAGAGAAGTACTGTTACCTTACAGAAGATAGCAGCCAAATAACTTTGTGCTGTGAGTAGTTTCTATCCAAAGCTCTCCATGAAAAGACGTTGTGCTGTCAGTAGGTATTCGTATCCTATACTGGCATAGTAGAAAATTCTTGGGCATGCTGTACAACGTAAAAAATACCCGAGTAGGTACTTATACCTACTGCAAACGTTCCTGTCTTAGCGGTATAAAAATGGTGAAATATTCCTTCCTAGCATATTTTTTTTTAAGTCTATATCTGCCTATTCATTCGCGACATATTGGTTTCTTCATTATCAAATAAATAAATTTAAATGGCTGCCAAATTCTTCTATAGATTTTAAATATATGTGCTTTTTTATTCCAAATGACACGTTACAATAGAATGTCATAATCATGTATTTAAATTAAATAAATATAGCAGTCGAAATTAAAATTAAATATTTATTATGGTAATCAGGCTTGACCCACTCGCTTTTTAAACATTCTTTTTTTAATTAAGGTAGCATATTTTTAATCCGGCTAAATTAAAAAATAAAGGCATAGTTTGAACATTCATAAAAGAAATACAGCCGACGGCATCTTTATGCGTCTAAATTATGAAAGTTCTTAATTGGAAAATAATGTTTTATAATATTGAATTGGTCCCATGTATCGCGGAACGCAAAGGCAAAAATGATCACACCCAGCTATGACTCTGTCCTACATACCAAAAAGGCAGCCTAACATAGTTCCCAATACCATTGCACAGAAATTCCTGTACAAAATTTCAATAACACTTCGCCTGATTTAGATTTCGAGCTCAGAACTACGATTGTAGAGTAGGCGGTCCGTCGGGTAAAATTGTCATTACAATTTTAGTTAATGTCTCCTAACACATGTGACAATGCTTTTCAAGCAATTTCGATTCTATAAGAAAAAAAGCTACATTAAGCTCTTCCCCGCCTATCTAATGGATTCGTCCAACTCTCCCAGGACCCCAGCGTCATTACGCAAAAAAACATACAAAAAAAGAAAATACTCGACTTCGACTCAAAAAAAACACCTCCTGGGAGAACGAAGGTGTTGCCGCCCCTAGTCTTTTCTTACCCCAAAAATAAGGGGAGGCAATATCATACACCATTAGCAATTTCGCTACTTTTTTAACGGTGTCACACTGTATATTATTGTGTACCGTAATGTGGCGGGACGGCCATTGTGGAACATCGAACGTGTAATCAACAGCTAACATTTTAAATAAATGGCAAACGATGTACATTTGAGTGTTTTTAATTGAAAAATAATATGTTGTGTGTACGAGTGCATCACAGCGGGAGGGCGCCATTTTTAAAAAGAACGTAGCCAACATCATTTTCTCCCGCGCTTTATGTTCCTTTTTCGAAATTCGTAATTCGAACAAAAGCCCGCGCGGTGCAATGGTGCATGCATGATTGATAGCGGCGCGGTGACGCGGCCGACGCACACACCTACACTTTCGAACAAATAAAAACCCTTGACCTCTCTGTTCTAAACTCGAACATCCTTTCCTCTATTGCTATCCTGGTATTTTATATGCAATTGATATACCTCGATAGTCCAGTGGTAAGTTTAAACACGTTGAATAAGAGGTTCCAGGATCGATTATCATATCGAGAAGTACTTTCGAGCTTTTGTGTCAAAATTTTATCATCAGCTCTAAAAACATTAATAAGATTTAGATTAGATCATTACTTAAAATCTCTACGACACGGAGATCCTTACTATAATATTATAAATGCGAAAGTAACTCTGTCTGTCGGTCTGTCTGTCTGTCTGTCTGTCTGTTACCTTTTCACGCTCAATCCGCTGAACCGATTTAGATGAAATTTGGAATGAAGATAGTCTGAGACCCTGGGAAGGACATAGGCTATATAACATCACGCTACGGCTCACGGGAGCGGCGCAGTAACCACAAATACCAATGACTTGGGTGAGACCGCGGGCGTAGCTAGTAGTCTATAAATTAAGAAATATATTGCCTTCAATGTGGTATAAATATCAATTCCAATCGTGAGCCTCGGCTTCGATTACCAACTCAAGTAAAATGTTGTTGAGTTTGGCTGTCAGGCTATTCTCAATAGCAGCGCGGAATCCGCACGTAAACATTTACCTCGTGCCTCGCTGAACACGTAGAACCGTCGGCTGTCATGAACTTCTACGACAGATGGTATGGGCAATCAGTCGTTTAGTCAACAGTTAAAAACAAAACAAAGGGACATGCAGAGAGCTTGCAAACTCTAACAATATTTCCATCTTAGCACATGGTCAAAATATGGTATATAACACTAATTGAATTACCAAAAAGGTAGAAATGACTACACTGATAGCGGTTTGAGTGGTCGCCTCGCCACTACTACTGTTCCAAGTGTTGCTCGAACCTCACACGGGATAAAAATTTCTGTGATTCAGAAATAAGTTGTTATGAGTCTGGGAGTTCTTTGTGTCCTTTGTTTGAATAATTGTCAAGTCCCTTGCGATACTACAATTATTCCTAATGTGTAATCTTAGAAACATGGAAAAGGAAGGGATAACATGAATTATACAACTGTCACAGTTCCTTCCATAGATACGTTTAAAACAATTTCACCCTATAAAACTCTAGTTTAAGTCTCACTAGAAGTCGTAAAATTTACGCTTTCCTACATTTAGTATCCGGTGTTTTTTACGTCACACATGAGTCGCGTCGTAACGGGCATATTTAGACAATTTCCTTAACAAATCCCCTGCGTTGGCCCCCCATATATTTACAAGGAGGAGGGCCCTGATATTCAGCAGGTTATTACAATTTTTCGCATTATGAATATCGTAGCGGGCACCCCGCTAATGCTGGCATCGAGGGTCCCACACCTCAGCAATTTTACTTTAATTCTTATTTAGAGTGTCGCCTTATTTCGGTTACAAGATTTTTAGTATTTGTTTATGGCGTTAACTTGTGCGATGGGGTAATTTTCGCTTTTTTTCTACGACGGTGTAATTCTACTTTATGTTTTTGAGTTTAAGTTTGCGTGGGGAGGTTAACTGTTAAGGAAGATTGCTTGGCTTTTGTTTTTTGTGTTTAAGTAGACTAGTATCAGATGACGGTAGTTAAACAATTTTGAAGGTGCTGTTGCCATGGGTTGTCTGTCGTATGTGTTCATGACGGCTGGGACTAAAACTTTGTGTTCTTTGAGGCACAAAGTGAATGTTATTACTGAATTCAAGTAAATGGATGATAGCATTTTCTTAATACAATCATAGACTTACGTCTGTTTCACCGAAGGCGTGAGCAGTGGTGTATGACACCAGATACAGTTTAAGTCTCACATAATATAGGGGAGGTACATATAGTGCTATACTCTGTGCTGCAACTGAGATATTCTAACAGAAAAATGCAGTAACACTTCACTTGTCCCCTGTAATGGAGCCCGAGACCTCATATACGGCAAGCGCTTATAACAACGGCCATCTCACAGTGACAGTTTGTAAACGTCGAGTATTTTTCCATCATATCCTTAAACCCAACAAGGCCTTTAGGCAATGCAGTATGTAGGTATTCTAGCATAGTTTATTTTACTCCTATTAATCTCTTTCTATTCCTCTTACATCAGTTATAGTCCTTGTATCAACAAAGAACACAATATCTATTATCCATGAATCATATATATTTTTACGCACTACAGCTATTTAAATGTTAGATAGCGATACTTCTTTTTTAAGTAATCTCACAAGATTTGCTAAAGAAAGGATTGCTATCTGTATGCTTTCTTCATTTTCAATGCAGAGAATAATTTAAATAACTAACAGGCCAACAAAGCTGGGTATTTATAACACAAAAGTACATAAAGACAGGTATTCATTCTTATTCAAAATGCACTCAAATTAACCAATCCAACACTACAATTACAATCCCAACATTCAACAATGAAAACAACAATTTTGTTTAAGAATTCGTCCAAAAATGGTGTATAGTTAGAAAATCTTTAATGAATAGTTGTTACCGGGTTAAATTAATTGTAGCCCAGAATAAATTATGCCCCTTTGAAGATTCGACCATTTGATTTGGACAATCACTGTTATTAAAATGCGCGCAGATTCCTGTGATTCTCAAACTTTGTGTTCAAAGCAAAGTTTTTGATCTAAATCATTAAGGCTAAGTGAAGTAAGAAGACTTCATATTTTTAGCTCTTACTTTCCTTAATGTCACATAAAGTACATTACTTTATAAAAACATATTATTTCTGAACACAAGTAGATCGATTTTGACCTTGAATATAGTGACAGTTTTGGTCTATCAATAATCTCTACATACGATAGATTACCATTGTATTTTATAAAAAGAATAATACAACTTCGTATTAAATTAAATTTCTATTATACATATAAAAAATCGTGATTAAAACACAATCTGGCGTGCGTGATTTCATGACATATGTAAGTAAGACTCATTTTGACACAACCAAACATTGAGAACCGCTGTACCCTCGAGTGATAGAAATCAAAACAGTTTTTCGAAGCACCAATTGTTTTAATTCGATAAAAAACGAGAATTATGAATGTTAATTGCCATGTTTTGGCGCGAAACCACCGCCATTGTTTCTCAGTCTTATATTTTATTTTAATTGGCTTTTAATAATCGGTTGCGGGTGCAAGAGACTTTGTGTAAAATGTATGTTACTTTGATACGAAACACCGTAAAGTTTGATCGCTGAAAGATTCTTCTATATTATTCTGTATTATTACCATGTATACATATACAAATCCGCCTTTATATTCTCAACGGGTAGAGCAGTTTTATTAGACCTACAAATGTCTCAACTATCCATTTCTAGGTCAGATATAGGAGCACTAAATTATCATCGACGAGGCACACTTTCAGACTCCGTCAGTCTAAAAAATCCCTAAAACCATTTTATTCGTTCTGGGTATTAAAAATGGAATTTTAATGTCGGTTTCGGCGCTTGCACTTATATTACAGATTCATAGAATGACAGGAGTCTCACTAGCGACAGTATTATGATGGACACATAAAGTATGGATTCAGATATCTAGGTAATCCTAGAAAAGCTTGCCGTCTGACAGTCATTGTTTTAGTTTCGTCATTTTGCACTAAAATCATTATATAACGGCATTGCTATCTCAATAATTTCTGACAATTGTCTAGTAGAAAAGCAGGCGATTGAAAAGAGTGGCCATGAGTTTCTTGCCCGTTCTTCTCATGAGCCCTACACCCTTGCTTTGCTGAACGGGGCAGTAAATGTAAATTCACAGAAATAATGTAGTGTAACTTTGACATTCCTAAGTGTTACCTTGTAACTTAACTTGAATAAATTTATTTTTGATTTTGATTTGATTTTGCTTTTCTTCTGCTCTTTCTGGTAAGACTATTTACCCTTTTATTCTAAGCAATATTTTTATTGTTACTTAATCATACATACATAAACTGACATCTATATCGCAATCACATTTTGCCAGCAATGATTTTAGGTCCCGCGTCATAAGGCCTGTTGTTATCTATCAGGCACAGCACCAAATTCCGTGCTGATACTGATAATTTCGTAAACAGAAAAATATACTTCATCACAATTGGTAAAATCCTACCTAAATACCTGCTAACACCCTATAGGGTTCAACACTAACACCTGCAGGTTACCAGCGCTACAAAGACGTAGAAGATGTCGCTTCACACGATAAATCACTTGTTTTTTCTGTTCCCTACCTCCTTGTGTTTTATACGAGCCTGGTAAACAGTGCCGGCTGTCAGGGGATATGGAAACCGGCATTTTTATTTTTTATTGTCTTTGGTGATATGGATTTATTTTTATTTGGAATGTTTGACCGTTTTAAGCAAATGGTGTAAAGGTTTACAGTAAAATGTAAATCGTATGTATGTACAAAAGCTTAATGTAAAACAAGGATATAATACATTTTACTTGTAAACAAAAATATCGTATCAATTAGATTTTTGTGATACCTTGATGTCAAAAAGAAGTAACATATTGCCGTAATTTTAGAGGTTATTTACGTATATAAAAACTGCTAACTCTCACTGATAGTTCTATTCTCTTGCCTATCTTTATGTTTTAAACAATCAACAACAATAATTCACGAAGATTACGATGAAAATAAATAATTGGCAGATAGTCGGACGGGGGTAATGGAAAACCTAGTAACCTCTGCCTGCCCAGCTCTCAGATAAACATACATGAGCCTATGTAAGTAACACTTACCTACCTACAGTCAACTTCAAAAACATTTGCCTCAATATAATTCAGTTTACGAATGTCACACAAAAGTCACAGTCAAAAATGTATGTTTACTCCTAACCTACAAGCATAGAATGTAAAATTTACGTTGATATACGTACATTGATGTTGTTGCCGACTGCCTCACAAAGCTACAACGTTCTCACATAAAGCAATTTCCTTAATGGTGCATCGATAGCTCTCAATGTAACTGCCTTCGAGCTCGATCAATTGCCCCTTACCTATACATTGTATACGTATGTCTATGTGAAAGAACTTGGGGAATTAGAGTACATGGACTGGTTGAATTTTAAATGTTCTTTACTAAGACGATAAATTAATGATCTACTATGCGATTTTTGAAGTGATTTCAAATTATTTTCCAGATTTAGTAAGTGGTCTGCTTGGTAGTTTTCGCTATAAAATTTTAGTCCGCATTTGTTACACTCTGTGAGGCATTATAAGCTGCACAAGGAAGTCAAAGTAACTTCAAGACAAAAGCAATTCAAGTACTTCCTCAACTAAAAACTGTTGATAATTTACATTCGCAAACACTAAAACAGCTAATAATCCAAAAATAAAACGACAAAAAAATCATTTTTCGCAAAAAAAATCTAATTGCACCCGCCCAAACTTGGGCGGGCCGCCCAACCGCCCAACTCTTATTGTTAAAACAATAAGTGCCATTATGGCTTGCATTTAGACGTCTTTACTGTCTTACTAAACTTGATACGTCAATACTGCAGACTTAGCAACGTCGTAAGAAAGCTTAGAATTATCATTTGAAAATGTACCTTATTGCTAAAATAAGAGGGTAGTAAATCTTTCGGGAATGTTAAGGGTCGTTGCCTTGCTGGGGGGATGGTCCGTGGATCTGACTTATAACTCATCCGTAGGTACAGACGACTGGCAGATCGATAGCGTACCTATTCCTGATGTTTGTTTGCTCGTACCAGTTTTGGAACACTGTTTTTGTGTCAGAAAAAGTCTGTCCTGAACTACTATATCTTAAGATGATCAAGGGATGAAATAGAATACTGTCTTAATCTCACATATCGTTATGTTTCCTCTTTTCTGCACTTTATATTGATTTCTTCTTCAAGAGTAACTCTTGCTATCAATGTAAATACACCATTGTTATGTAGGTGTATGGATGCATTGGAATCCATATATACCATTTTCTATTACTACTTGTGATATCCTCAGATTTTTTTTTGAAAATGGGGTGTTAATATTGCCCTTTGTTTAAGGTCCTAGATGCGGGTGATGACCTAATTTTGACGCTTGATTGACGAAACTGGCTTTATAGTTGGCATAGTTGATTTTTGTTATGTTTACTCACATCCAAAAGTTATCCAAATCTTTCATAGAAATATACGAAAACGTTTAGTCTTAAGAAAATCCCAAAGTATAATCTCCAAGGCAGTAAAGCTTTTTTAAAAGTTGCCTTAAGCAAGCTTACGTCTTGAAACATAAATTGCCTCGATGCTATCAAAACACAGCTGAACAAATAACAGCTCTACTTAACAAGCACTATCGATTCGTTCTGAACACGACATTTTACAAGAAATAAGAAACCACATGTAAAAACATAACATGAAAAGCTCATAAAAAATATCGACCGATGTGCCACCGACGGTTCAACGAACTGCTGGGCCTATCCATTATAAGTGACAGCGTTTTTCAGGCTGAATGCTGTTGACAGCTGCCAAACTTGGCCTTGACACTGCTAGGCCATCCATCATGGAGTCTTGTGACGGAGGTAGGTCATCGGGATGTGTGGTGCACTCTCCCATTAATTGTTTTGATTGAATGATGATTTCTGTGTTGTTGTAGGCACGTGTTTTAATTGTCTTGTTGGTCTGGTACTTAGTTAGATTTTGCTTACGTTGGTAAGGTTTGATTTCCGGGTCGGAAAAAGTGTTAATAATTGTTTTTTTTTTGGACGACAATTTTTAGTAGCATCACAAAATTTGATAGTTTGCCCAGTAGACGACAATAGGTTCATCGGTATATAACAGAGTTAGAAAAATATTGTAACTAAGTTATTTTTAAAAGACCATCATTCTGACCAAGTGCGACATGTTTGACTTAACACATCTTTGAAAATGAAACATCTAAACATCTCTTAACGACAGTTGCCTGAGGAAGCCTATCTTAAAAAATTTACTGTTTTTAAGAATGAATAAATACATGACTTATTGGTAATGTGACATAAGTTTGCGTATGTATAGTCAATTTCCAAGTCTTGTATTCAAATCCAGAGTCGGGTAAAATATTAGGTATTGGATTTTTGTGCCAGGATTCTTTTAGCTAGACGGAGTCTGCCAATGTTCTAGCGGTAGAAGCCTTACAATAATATAGTATAGAAAAGTCAGAAGTCGATGTAAATAGAAATCATTTAACAGTAGGAGTCACGCTATCTCCTCAAACGAACCTTAAATCTAATTATTTGATATTTATATGCACCAATAAAATTCTTTTTGAAAAAGTGAACTATAAAACCAATAACAGGTGTATCAAATTTGGACCAAAGGCGTGAGCGATCTCCTAAATTTACTATTACCCTCACAAATGAATATAAAACAAAAAAACTAAAGAGGGTGTATCACTAATGGCACTTTGATAGTGACGAGTAGTGCACTGGGCGGGTACAGTCAGCGCCGTACACGTGTAATGCGATGCGATGAGCTAGCAAAAATTTAGCTGACTGTAGTATTAGGGTTGGCACTTTTAAAGACTAATTTTGAATTATTAAAAAAATATATACTGCCTGTCATAATGTTCGCGTTTAGAGGTATTTTTTATTGCAGTTTAAAAAATAGAAGCTTGAAATCTTTTGTTTCTCTGTCTCAACCCGAGGTTCTTCTGTTATGTATAGCATGAGCTTAGGTGACGAAATGTAGTCTCTTTCTTATTATGCACAGATCATATAAAACACATTTTTACTACTCATAGGCATCTCGTGTATTATATTGCCATGCACATAGCTGTGCCGTAGAAGTTTTTTTTTGGCTGTGCGCTCCTAACAGTCTATAGTAGTTTAGACTAAGGCTATTAAACAGCAAAAGGCTGGCGTCTAGCAAGAAGGATCTACTATGATTTTAAAAACTGTTAAAATGTAGCTTAATATACTTCGAACCCTAGACAATCCATTTAGGCATATGTGTCGCTATTTACACAGTTCATCAAACACAGACTACGACAAACACACTAAACGTAAATGAAACCTTGATATGACGTCACATAACTGTTCCAAATTCAAGTATCACCCATAACACAATATTAAAAATCGAGTAATACCACCAGAATGTAATAAAAAAAAGTAAAAATACACTCCGATACAAAATTGTGCCAGTCACGAGGGTCGGACAGGCGGGTCGTCATTTTCATAAATTTCACAACCCTACGTCCCGGACACTTAAATACGAACTTTACGATACACATATTAAGGTTTGATTTGGTATATTTACATTTGTATTTTACGGCTTTCCTCTTTTCGGTCGGTTCGAATAAACGGTATGTATAGAAAAATTTGATTATTCATGACGACTTGGAGAAAAATTACACGCGGCTCGAGACTTTGGCCGTGGTGTA
This sequence comes from Catocala sponsa, assembly GCA_963564715.1. Classification (NCBI taxonomy): domain Eukaryota; kingdom Metazoa; phylum Arthropoda; class Insecta; order Lepidoptera; family Erebidae; genus Catocala; species Catocala sponsa. The sequence goes on along the minus strand of OY751345.1, from coordinate 6,892,786 downwards.
TGCGCCGTTGGGTCTGATTAGCTGTGTTTGTGTTCTTTTAGTATTCTTAGGGTTATCGGGGACTTAGAAAAATGAAGTTTTTGTTAAGAACAGGATAAGTTGCAAAAGCACTAACCCTACATAACTTCAGTTGACATAATTATGCAAATTTCTATCCAATGTTGGCATTATTGAGACTCAAGTCAACACTTGACAGCTAATAACGCCAACATAACAATTACAGAATTAAAGAACCATTACTTTTTTGCTTCGCTATAAGCTTGAAGTATTGCTTCTGTCTCTCGTTATACAGCTTTATAAGTATTATATGGGGAAATGAATGGAAAATTTGATAGGCAAATCAATTCTGCATTGCGTTACTGAACGTTGTTACCGTTAACCCGAGTTTATGATTTGTTTTGGTGCTTATAAGCGATGCACAGCGACGGCCGTGGCATTTGCGGCACATACTAGTATTGGCTTCTTATAAGCGGGTCACAGAAGGGCATAAGAGGTCTACAAGGTCTACAAGGCTAGTATACATTATTAATAGTTTTCGTCGAAAACAGACATCAAATACTTCCCTTATTAGCCGTTTCCATACCATCACGCTATGCAGAAGTAAACGGGCGCGCCTCAATATCGATCCCAATTTACCAGGCTAGCAGGACAGGCGGGGAGTTTCCACAATGTATCGCACACGGAAGCGAAGACGCCCCACGGCGCCTGCCACTAACAGAACGCGAGTGAAAAGCGCTGTATAGACTACGCTAATTAGTTTCAAGTGAAACTCTGTGTGTTCATGCGAACCTAGTAATTTCGATTCAGAGTTTAATGATCTTACTGATAGTTTATTGTTATTGGTTCGGTTCCTGTTAAGTTATAGCGAGGTATCACGAAAGCAAAGGGTACGTAGGAGCCTTATTTCTTATACAGGCATTATGTAAATGACGGTTATGGCAACCTGTTACTATTTTTATAAGAGTTTATGAGTGGCTTAACATCGACTTTCGGAGATAGTGTATCTAAAAGGGAAAATAATGTAAATCGGGTAATAAGGTTATGACTTATTTTTCAATGTTAGATTTGTTTTGGTTACTTATAAATTGGATATTCGTATTTTACATCAAGATTCTGACGGTGGAGTAATATATGGGACTTAACGAGTCGACTTACTTATTGAAGTTTCGAATATCAACCAAATTTAACTACAGAAATAAAAAATACTTTAATGAATTATATCGGTAATGCCAATTACTTTTAGTGTTACTTGTTAGATGGCAAAATAAAATAACATGTCCACAGATAATTGTGGTGTTATTTCCGTTACAAACATTTCGTAATATGACAATAGCGCTAAGGATACTTGCAAGCCCAGGGATTAACCGTAAGGAGATGCATAATATTGTATTCTGTTTACGCGAATGTTATTCATTAAAATTAAACAATTTTATACGGATTTTATCGCGTTGTTAATTTAACATTTTATTACCCGTGACCATAGCTGCTGAAAAGCAACCGAAACGTCGTCGGGGAAAGTGTAAAATTAAATACATATAGTTTTATTAAAAAATAGTAAAGTTTTATGTGTGTCAAATAAACAACGCGATAAAATCCGTATAAAATAGTTCAATTGCAACGAAAGGAGATAGCATAGTCTTAGATTAAATATGAATAACTAAGTAAAGGATTTAGCAGCTTTTTGCCCTAGAAACTAATATCCAAACCTGACCACGAAATACCGTTGGCAGTATATGTGAGAATGTTTAAAGGCAAATCTTCGATATTCATCAAGTAGCTCTGAAACCTTGTCTACGCATGTAGACAGTTAGGCATCCCTCAAAAACTTGCGTCGAGTACGAGGGTAGCCACGGGGGCGAGGTAGCCGCGAGAGGGGCGGTTGTTCAGAGGGGTAGCGGGAGGGGTATCCCTCTGTAACTAAATTTTGAACTGTCACGTAGATTAATGATGCCAGGCGGTGCGATACGCGGTAATGTCTCGCGATTTGTGTGGATACGACTGCTGAAGATTTTGTATTGAATGGTTAAAAATCCAAGAGAGTTTTCGTCATTTGACCTAGTGCAGCGCCTTTAGATATGTCATATATATGGATCACTAGAATTTGCCAACGGCTTCGCATGCCTTAATGTAGGTTTTGTCAATCTTTTTTGTCCCTCGGGAGCTGTACTTTTTTCTGGATGAAAGGTTTGTCCTTTTCTATACCCATCACAACGTGTTCGCGAAATTATATGATTATCGGTCTAGTAGTTAAGAAGTGAAAGCGTAACAAACAAACTCCATTCGCGTTTATAATATTACTTAAGAACACGTGAAGTACAATAGTCCAGCCTTAGAATATCCATTTGGGATACGAAGTTTCGATGCCTATCGCCCCCTGGAAAAACTGATAGTCAGCCGAATCTGATTTGACTTGACAGTTGACCTCAATACTACTGGGGATAACAAGGCTACTAGGAAAAGATCACGAGGATCTGGAGAATTTTTTTCTCTGGTAAAAAACCTAGTATCAGGATCTAACATCGCGTATTACATACATACATACATAGATTCACGCCTGTTTCCCAGAGGGGTAGGCAGAGACTACGGATTTCCATTTTTTTTTCATTGCTTATTAACATCATCGTTATTCGACTATACCAATATTGTTATATAGAATCAAAATTAAATGTTATAAGTAAATAGTAATGTTATATGCCAATTATTTAAGCCTCATGTAAACATAATTACCAAATAGGGAATCCTTGTCTGTTTGACAATACGTCGATTAGTGCATATGCATTTTATGTAATCTGCTATGGACCTAGCATTGACCTTTGAGGTAACCCAGTGTCTTTTACAACGCCACTAAAATTTTCCATAGCCGATAATTTCATTTCAATTGTTCATTTAGCATATAGCATACTTAAAAGTGATTCCTTCGAGCATAGAACAATAGATATTTAGCGTTGATTACTGCGGGTACAAATTATTATAACGTGCAATTAGCTCTTTACAGTGTAATCAGTTATTATTGATGGTGACGCACAGACTCGAATGGCTGAGTATCATCGGTTTTCATTGACCGTATGTAGGTTTATGCAAGAGTAGAGATTTTTATGTGTTTTGAATGATGTATTGTTTATTTATTGGAATACCAGCTGTTAGTCGTGGCTTCATCAACCTCAACGTGATAATATTTAGCTTATAGGCTTGCCTAATAAATGGGCTATCTCAGATAACCTTATTCTAAGTCATTTTGACTGTTCTCATGGTTAGTTTATTGCCTTTAAACATACAAGCTCTTGACCTTTATACTAGTTATATTATGGTATATGATTAAAATGCGGTGCCATCATAAGGAAAAAAGAAGTAACTAGCAATTTTTTTTTTTATAATTATTCTAGCAGATGCGTCTTTTTTACTGATTCCAAAAGGGTGAAATTATTAATTTAAAAAAAATTACTTACCTACGTTTTTTTTCCTTATGACATCAGTATAGGTACACACGTCGTGTTTTTAAGTAAAACAGATTTAATAATAATGCCGATAAATTAAGAAAAAATGTAAAATGTTTTTAATTCATCAGTGTCAGTTTATATAATAACGAATCGAAAATCAGTACGGATTTTCTAAAACGTACTTTCTTGAACTGTTCAATGCCAATAGTTATTTCTAAGTACAAAACCGCGTATCCACAATAACACAACGCAGAACGAACGCGGCGGCGCGGCGCCGAGGGTACCGAATGGATTTCGGAAATCGATTGCTTCCAAAAATATTTACTGGGACCACGTGCGCTTTTTGACGCAGTGTACTCGCACCTTTATGTAGTGTTATATATAACATGTTATGTATAAAAGTGTTATTAATAACACACGTTAAGGGCTAAGATGTTGGTCTGCGTTTTGTGAGTGTTGTATGATTGGTGAAAGAAGAATCGAAGTCCACATTTTAATATTCTCTACGCTATCGATACTATAAAATTTCGACACAATTATTGTGTATAAATAACTAATTAACATAAAACTAAACGCCATATTGCCAAAGTTTACCAAAAGACCATTATCCGCGACCGACAAAACGCTACAATCGATAAATTTAAAATATACCAACCGAATGATTTAATAACAAAATAAACAATAAATATACGAGAAAATATACCAAAAACTGACCGCCCATTAAATTTATAGCACGGCTCAACACAGAAGTCGATACCAAAATATTTAGATGAATATTCAATATTATAAATAATTCCCGACCTACAACAAGGCAAACTAAAAAATACCTACTATAATATAAATTATGAAAAACACAACACTAACACTCGGGCAGTAAACGTCACAACGATCAGCTGATCAAATATATTGCTACTATAAAAAGTGAAAACGCAAACTACTCTGCCCCTACCACTGTCCCTTTCACTCCAACACAAACTTCTCAAGCGAGAAAAGGACGGAACTCAGCGTCGACGTCGCGTAAAATGATATATTAATGTCAGCTGTGTTTAGGACCTTGTGAGTCTACAAAATAATAGATGGTAACAAATAAATTACTCGTTGAGTGCATTTCTGAACGAAATTCGGGCGGTCGTCGACCGGCCGTGGCTGCGCTGCGTAAATCACGATTGATATACGGCTCGCGAAGGTCGCCATCTTGAATGTTGCGTTCGAAATTTGAATGTGTACGCGCCATTGGCTCGTTTGTGCACTTGTCAAACGGTTTTGGCGGGATTTCGGTTTATAGGTTATGTTTACAAGTTTATGGTGGGAATGTGGGTAGCTGTTTTGCAATTCAGATTGACAGAACCTTGTTATGATAAGCTTTAGGTTTGTCGACGCCGCGGCGTTATATCGTAAGGTTTAGAGAAGTTATTTGGAATAAATCGCAATGAATAGATAAGTAAGAATAGCTTCTACGAACAAGAGCGCTATCGACACTCTTTGGTCAATTGATTGACAAATTGACATCAGGCCACAACGAGGCATCGACCTTCATGTTTGCCATTTGAGTTTCGAAGGAAGCTCATAAATTCATCACAACTGGTCCAATTTATTTCCGATTAAAATCTGGGCGCCTTGAATATAATATGACTAGGAAGGTTTTTGGTTACGCCGTATGTTATTTCTGGTGTTTAGAGCTGAATTAAGAAGTCTACACCGGTAAGTGTGCGTTTATGACTCCACTATAATTACTTGTTGAAGTAATCTATATAATTATGTACATAATATATTGCTACAGATACAACGTGTACTGAATTAGTCGTATGGTTCTCGTGATCATAGCGCTCCAAAAAGCACTCGCTACGCTGACAGTGCAAAACATGAATACCAATGTTCGTATTGCCGAAAGCACAACGCCCCTAAACTATAATTATTACAATATTACTTCTAATAAGTCGATCAGTTTTGGAGTAAATAGACAATTTCTTATATGGACAATTTGGAGAGCTTAGTGGATCTAACTTCTGTCTTGTAGCCTGTAAAAAAAAATGTCCTGAATGCCTACCATGAGTCACCATGGAGTAAGAAACTTATTTTTTTACTGCGGATACACAAGTGAGGTGCTGACACCTGTAATACAGTGAATTTCACTAGAACAGGTGCCATCGTTACAAACTAAATCGAGTTTCTCTGGACCAGTTATAAATATTATTGTATGTGTATTTCCAAACCTTTACGAAATAAAGTTATTATTATTATTAGTTTGACAGTGAGATTTTACAGAATCGCACAGCTGATTGGCGATCACGAGTAGGTCAATGGCACTTTTGGTTGCGATATTGAGGATCCTGCAGTGTTCCGACTTTCTTGAATTGTCAATAATAGCACCATATGATGCAGAATTTGACTTTATTACGATAAATTATTCTCTCTCTTTCTATCAACTACATCTACAAAAAAACATTACAAATTACAATCACCTACTGACTCCGAACCGCCGTCGGGCTACTAAAACAATGCTATGTATCAGCGCCATCTATCGCATTTGTAATTAACAAGTAGTATTAACAATAGATAGGAATCAATGCTATAGCTCTCAGCGTTATGTGCTGCGGAACCATTAATCAATTTTAGGGGCCAGCGCGTTCGTGTAGCTGATAAAAACGATGATCGGTGAGTTTGGATGTTGAAATGTTTTGAATTATTTTTGTCTTTTAATAATTTGTATTGTTCGGTTTTATGAAGTGGTACAACTATGCTACTATCCTAGGCTGCTAGAACCAGTGGGAGAATAATGGTATTGCCTGAGACAATACTGACTGCTGGCATGGCGTAGTAGTTTAAATGGTTGCCTGGCTACTGCGTTGATGAGCGTTGTGTGTTCGATATTTATGGTTAATACTATTTTTGTCACTTGATAATAAATTGTATTGTATGGGGCCACGTCACAAAAAAAAGTGTGGACTGTAAATAGTTGTATGGGTATTATTTGTGTCCGTTGTTTGAATATTTGTAAAGTTCCCGCGACACAGGGTTGATTCCTAGTGCGGGAGTAATCTTTTCTAGAAAAACATATTCTTTTACAGAAGATCAAAGCTAAATAACTTCGTGCTGCCATCAGTAAGGTACTGCCTTTAGAACTTCTTAGAAAAGAAAATCGCCGTGTTTTACAGACTTTTTCTTTTTGCACGGTTGACAACGCACAAACGATGTTTCTGGTGGAGTTAAGTCCCGGGACTGCTTATTATCAAACTGGCCGCTAATTACAATAATCAGAAAATATGCAAAATATTATATTTAAAACTATTAGGTACTTAACTGGTAAGTAGGACGGGTTTAATATTGATTGCTAGCCCTAATTCGTCCATTATGCATAATTCCACACTGCATGAGTAGAAGAAGGCGTTACCAAATATAATAATACCCAGTTTCAGCACAGCCATTCGTATGTTCATCTTTTTACGAACTCTTTATATGTCTAGCCTGTGGCGACTTACCACCTAAATTACCAAGACATGGACGCATGCGGAACCAAAGATCTTAAAACATTAAAATACCAATCAACTAGAAAGAAACAAAGCATATTCCACCTTTAATTAATAATGTGAGCCGATACCGGCGTGAACAAATCAACATACAGACAGACAACCGCTTTTGAAACAAAGCAAAAAAAAAATACAAAAAGTCATACCTCACTTTTCCTCTTAGTAGGTGCGAAAGAGATAACGATATCCAATTTCGGTGCAGCGTTCGTATTTTATGATAAATAGCAATACGACTGTGTTGCCGTGTCGGATTGATATTGTTTGTATTTAATTTATTTTATGCATCAACGGAATTCTGCACTAAATGAATACACTGTTTCCGTATTGGAATTACGAGGATTCACGGAAAAACGGAGCGCGATATACGTTCTCATTTTAAACGAGCATCGAAACGAATACGTCATTTTATTTATTTTTTGTAAATTCAAAATTGGAATCTGATTTGTTTTGCGATGAGTCATATTTTTATATAAAGTTTTTAAAATGTTTTTTTTTGTGTTGTTATTTTTTGGTATGTAAACTTAACTCTCAGTTTATCTGACAGAATGAAATATAAGTTAAATTGTGACAGTATTCCCACACACATCCTCTAAAGGATAAACAGAGAAGAAGCGCCATAATGTTGTACTGACTGTTTAAGCTCTACCTGATAAAGAGGGAGGCACAATTTCAGACAGACGAAAAATCTTTCACTCTGCTGGATTATTCACATGATCAGCAAAAAGTAAGTACTAAGAAATTTAGGTTGCCTTGTGTCCAAGATTCTGAGCATTACATATAACTCTAAAGGAATTTATAATCGCCGTACATTAAAAGGAAGCCTTCAATGTGATTTCCAAAGAATGTAATAATACCTGCTACTCAGAGATATTATCTACTTAAATACAAGAATTTATAAGCATCATTATTATTTTTTATACCTGGCAACATTCAAATGGCAAAGATCATTCATTGATTGGATCATGCATAACTTATGACGTCACCAACGTGACTTGTCGCTCTAAACAAAAAATTGGCATTCCAATTTTACTGTAAACAGTTTTGCACCGTACAATTAATTACCCGAAAGGCTATTTTAGATTACACGCCGCGAACTTACATTACAGAATGTCGTAAACGCCATTCGAGGTAGCGACGTGAAATGTGACGTAATTGTACAGTTTTATGGTCGATTTTTGTATGTTTATTACAAATGAGAGTTGTACGAACTTCGAACGCCTATAAATTAACCAGCTTTAATGATCTAATCAAATTTTACGACGCGAGGCGAATCCCGCGTGGACTCCTAGTGTTAGCGCGATTGACTTATTGTTCGTGAAAAATAAAAAAAAATGGCCGCGAACGGTAATTATTTTTCGAATTTTATGAAGATTGGAATTTGTGTTAGAGTCTTTTTAAGCCTTAAATGATTTATGGCACTTTCCTGAATCTGCAGGCACTCACCCATGGCATCTGAAAAGAAAAAAAAATGATTTTAAAATACATTACGCGTCATGGAGTTAATTAAGTAAGATTATTAGAATCTATTTAAAGAATACAGAGGGGAGATGTTTAGAATGTTGAGTAGTTTATTATTCTTAACATAACATCACGCTATGGATATACATCTAAACGGGTAAGCAGAGCTGTGTCGTAGCCACATTTGGTCACTCGTACTTAACGTTCTACGGATATCTATTGCAATCTTCTAGAATAGACTCCTTGCCAGTGTAGAGTACTTTAATATAACTCGAAAAAAAGCTTAGCTTCTTCAAATTGCCAATTTCTGAAATCTTCTAATTATTTCTTTAAAGACATCTTCCACCCTAGGAATATTTTTGGGTCGCGGTGGACTTTCCAAACATTTAAACAAGCATATTCCATATTCAGGACACAAAGAATATTCAGACTCGGATCATTTAGGTTAAGGTATTTATCTATGGGCCTATGCAACCCGAAATAAATGATTTGAAATGATTTGAAAATGAACTATTACCGGATCACATATTTTTTTATCCAGTGTGAGGATCAAACCTGCAACACTCAGCGTAGCGGCAGTAGCGAGGGGTCTACTCAAACCACTACAGGTATCGGGTTTGATTTCTAGCTAAAGCAATATCGTTATTGGGTTTATTTGTCAAGATACTCTTGGTATCAGCACGCAGTCTGGTAAACAGCAATAGACTCGCTCCAATTTTTTTGACGTAGTGGTTTAAGTTGTCGCCTCGCCACTGCCACTGCGCCGAGTATTGTGAGTTCGAATCCCCCACGAGAAAAATTTCAGTGTTCCACAAATGGTTGTTCCAAATCTGGATGTTCTTTGTGTCAGTTGTTTGAATTATTGTTGCTGCAGGTACTAATCCTAGTGCGGTAAGTATATTTAATAATACCTAGAAGAATTACTATCACCTACTTTTTTAAGTAGAAAGTTAGAAGCAAGTTAGAAACTATGTATATCTAATATTAGTCAAATTCAAAACATTTGAGGGGGGTACTGGGCTCTCGTATAAATTATCATAGATTTTCTTAAGAATTAAAACCGATATCTTAACACGCTCTCAGAGAAACGGTCATCTCATTAGTTCCTATGGACGTTCTTTGTATCCATTGTTTGAATGTTTGCAATACAGGAAGTTGTCTTTATGAAAAAAAAAACTATATGTGTGACCTAAAATACAGGTTATAGATTATGTATGTATACTCCTCACCCCTTAAGGGATTTAAGGTGAATATTTACAATATTATATGCCTATAACAACTAGATCATATTGCTCAACTATTTTATTTCCATCTTATCTCTTGTTTAAGTTAATCTTTATCTGTCCCCGAAATCTTTCTGATAGTGTTATCACAAGGTGCTCCTATATCTTATCAATGTCAGTTTGACGTTTGACGGGTGACAAAGTTGGACAATTTGACAGCCCATCTGTCATTTCAAGGAGTTTACGGTTTTGTGCAGTGATAAGGGGAGTTAGATATGTATCCTGATTCGTCGTCAGGTTATCACGTTCTTAGGCTTAGAATGCAAAGAGGTGTTGCCATTATTGGTTGCATGGCTGGTGCATTATTTCAAGTCGTTTAAAAGCTCCAGCATTGGGTTCGATCCTATAAGAACGGACATTTGTGTAATCACAAATAGTAGGTCCAAGTCTGGGTCTGGTTGTTCTTCGTTTCTATTTTTTGTAATTATTGTTGCTGCAAATACTAATCCTAATGCAGTAGGTGTATTTAAAATGACCTAGAAGAATAACCTACTTAAAAGGCAGATACTGGTGCCAATTCTGTTGTCACAAAATTCTCTAAGCTTAACTAACAATCACTAAAATTTAGTTTAGTCCTCTCAAATGACATTTCGTATTCTGAAATCGTTAAAAGTGACAGGACTAAAAAATTTTTGTGATTTTTAGTTAAATTTAGAGAATTTTGTGACAACAGAATTGGCACTATTATATCTAATATTAGGTCAAATTTTAAAACATTTAAAGGCACTGAGTTCTCGTATAAATTATTAAAGATTTTTGTAACAATTTAAACCCATAGCTCACGCTCTCAGAGAAACAGCTATCTCATTAATTCCTATATATACTTCTCTACATTCATAAATCTAATTAGCCTATTTCTATCCACTTCCTAGCCTGCATCACATAACACCTACTCTTTGCCTACCGTTTTGTTGCGCTGATTCTCATGATAAATAAATATCCCATAGGAACCATGTGATTGCGGGATATATGTATTTCTTTATACCCCTATACCTATGCCACATTTCCAGACCAATATCTATGCAGAATATGAAGTCATTCCATTGCTAAGTCAAAGGAGAACAAAGCAAGAAACACACATTCCTAGTTATAATATTAGTAGAGATTTACGTACAAGAGCCTTTTATGTAGTATTTTGGGTTATCGGCGACTTGAGAGCGTTCTTCCTAAGATAGTTTATCTACGTATTAAAGAGTATCAGGTCAGGTTGGAGAAACCCAGCTGATCCGGTACGTCTTGAAGACGCTAGCTAATTAAAAAAGCAGTTTTTCTGTGGAGCGCGGCTGGCCGCTATACTGTTTACATTCCGCCTCGGGTGAATCGACAATGCTACGGTTAACTAACTAAGAGTTACTGTAAGCTTGTTAAATGCTGATTAACGGCAATATTGACAATATTAAGGCCAGTTTTTTTATAAAAGGTGTATTAACAGAAAATAAAGTAGACATATTTGATTTATAATCTTTTTGGAGGAAGACAATAGATTTGTCTATATTACGTGGGAACTAAAATACACCAAAAAGTTTTCCACGAATGGTGGTGGTTAAGTGGTTGCCCTATCACTGCCAGTGTCAGTGTTGTGAGTACGATACTACTATCAACACAAAAAATCTGTATGATCCCCAAACCATTGTTCTGAGTCTGGGTGTCTTTCTACCATTCGTAAAGTCACGCGGAATATAGGAAAGTGATTTTAATTTTTAATAAACAAAAGGCATTGTGGTTTCTTCCTGCAGATCTAATTTTAAATGCACCATATTAACCTAAGTTTAACTGTGGTTACGTTAGACATTCAGGGCGTTCTTAAAAAAGTATTATTGCCGTTAACAGTGAGTAGTGTTAACCGTCGATTACGCGTCGCGTCTCGGTGCGACCGGCCCGTCCTGATGCGGCCCTACTTGGAAACGTACGTACAATTCCACTTACTCGTTTAGTGTAGGCTTACATGACACTCTAGCGGGGAATACTCGACAATTTGCTTCTTATTTTTTTATTGGCTTTAGTTGCAGACGAGTTAGCGGTCCGGTTGATTCGTTACTTGTGAGTTTTGATCGTGGACTTTGGTAATGTCAGGGTTATGCAGCTAAGAAGCTGTTGTGATAATACTTCTATTAAAATATAGTTTGAGGGAAGGTAGTTCATAGCGTTGGGTATTTTTTTGGTATATCAGAGTTAATTTTATTTTTGCTGCTTTTAGGTAAAGCAGTAGGTGATTGTTGTATTATTTTTTAATGGTTTTAACTCTTTTAGAGATTGAGGTATGATTATTTTTGTCATAAGGTAACTACGCTATAAACATTTGATTTACAAAATGTATGGAATATCTTCATCTTCCTCTCCTTATCTCATTATTTGGAGTCGGGTCTTCTCACTTTCCTGCGTCAAGTCAAACAATCTTGGGTTGTCATTTCGTGCAACTGGGCTTTCTTGAGGTCTCTTTCAATGGAGTATGTGTTAAAGTAATTTCTGCTGCAAAATTAATATATTATACTAGATGTTCCCGCGGTTTCACCCACGTTTATCGTTAATGCGCCGCCCCCGTGGGTCGTAGCGTGATGTTATATAGCCTATAGCCTTCCTCGATAAATAGGCTATCCAACACTAAAAGAATTTTTCAAATCGAACCAGTAGTAATCACGCAGAATAAACCAGGAGAAACATCGTTTGTACTATGTCTGTAATGGGTAATTATTTTGCTGCGATGTTATTTTAAAACTGCTATATCCCCTAAGATATTCATTGAAATCGAATGATGTAAAGGGCAATTTTATTTTAAATTAAATACTTGTGATGAATAACGTATTTATTTGGATAAGGATTAATATCATGTTTATAAAAATACCTTCGCAAATAATGCATTATTTTAGAACAAATTTCGTTAGCATAAAAATGGTTATAGTGAGCCAACCTTAAAAGATAGACATATGCTGTCGCGGACTTTTTTTTTTAACTTTTATAGGGGAACAATTCTGTCATAGATGATTTTTGCGAAACTTTAACTGTTTACGCAGCGCACGCAGCGGAAGCTCTCAAAAGGAAAAAATACTCTCCGATTTTGAAACATTCTTCATTGGTGCTCCGCTCCTATTGATCTTAGCGTGATGATATATAGCCTATAGCCTTCCTCAATAAATGGGCTATCTAACACTGAAAGAATTTTTCAAATCGGGCCCGTAGTTCCTGAGATTAGCGCGTTCAAGTAAACAAACAAACAAACAAACTCTTCAGCTTTATAATATTAGTATAGATTATATATACAATGTTTCTATCGATTTTATTTTGATATTTTTGTAGGTTGGTTAATAATAAACTTGGGTAGAGTGTACAAATATCTAATGCAAACTCGAAAATTTTGTTGATATGATTCATGTTTTCAAATTGTATCGAGAGAAACACTTGACACAGAACAAAGTGTAAGGAGTGTAAACAGTCTGTCATTTATAATTTATTGCATTTGTTTAGTTCTGATATGTTATCGCTGCGGCTTATAGCGATAGCTGTATTACGTGTTATTTCTCACATAATATGACAGATTTCATGCAACTGTACCATGTTTATATTGTTCACGCATATACCTAAATAATAGACATCACAAGCACATTGCAAACTATTATTTAAGTAAGACTTTTAATCCCTGCCTCGCTCAAATTAAACGTATAAGCTGCTAACTTCTGTCCATGACTCCGCTCGCGTTAATCCTACAGGAACACATACCGGGATCAAAAGTATCCTACGTATTAATCAAGGCTATGGTCTATCTGTGAACTAAGTTTTTACTACTACAACTAACAATATTAAGTAACAAACATCCAAACGTCTTTATGAACTGTCACATAATATTAGTAGAATAGTAAGATACGACTGTTAAGGACGGTTGTCTGCGTTGTATGAGATAAACTTATAATTTTGTGGTGTGCAATTATAGGTACTGTTTCTTAGAGTATGCGTTACGAAAATTTGACGCTTAGCTATATAATCGTGGTCGACCGAATTCGGCTGCTGCTTCTTACAGATATACTTATTTATGTGCGTTGCAGTATAGCTTAAGGAGTACAGCTCCTAAAGGCCGCTTTGTATAGTCGGTAGACAGACCTATGATCGTAGTCTCTTACGCTCAGAATATAGTTACACCATTTTTACAGGTTCGTTACAAGCCAATACAACCATGGTTGACCAAATTGGGTTGCCGAATTTGAAGATAATATATGCGAAGCAAATAGTTTCTTTAAGAAGTATAGCTAAAGACCGCTCTGTATAGCCGAGCCGAATAGACAAACCTAGGATCTTAGTCACTTACGCTCAGAGCATTGTACCTCAAATTACATACATTTTTACAGATACGTGCGAACAATTTCACTGCCGTCTTGCCTACACTAAGCTAGTTTTTGTGAACAACCTTAGCAGTATAGAAAAACCGAAAACTCATACTCTTAACATGTAAGCCCATCGTAACCGGTTGCGTGCCTCGCCGCCGAGTGGGAGTCGTTCTTAATAAGCGGCTTATGTACTATAACAGCGGACTGACGTACACTCGCTATTTATATACCTGACCTGTAACTTTGACATTAGATTTAAAGGAATGTCGCTCTGTAGAAAGCTGGTGAGATTTTAAGTATGTTTTGGTGATAGAAGGTGGTGTGGTAGTCGATTGTACATTATGCTTTTATCTGCCAGAAGATTTGAGAGTTGCGGAGCGCAGAGATCGTCGGTAGTCTGACTGAGACTGTGAATAGCTATAGATAGGTATAGAATAATTTTGTGTTGTGGTTATTCGATGAATATGCTGTCCAGGTACATAAGTTTATTGTATTTTTCTGTTGAAAAATTCTTCATAGTTTGTGGCTTTTATGCCGTATACTAGAAGTGATCTTTTTGTTAGTTTGACGACGCAAGTGTTGCAAGTATCTATATTTTATAGGCTACGGTAGCCTTTTATCTACTCTTGGAGAAACTGTTGGTTATTTGTTACTTTTTCGGTGTATAAAATTAACTCTGACTGTGCGCATGTGTAGTTCCTGACTGTCTAAAGCAACTGAGAAAATGTAATAATATATAACTTTTCATGCCGTTCAAGCCCAGCATATGTATACAATGAAATGTTGATGTACTAAATGTTTTTTTTAAATGACAACAACCAATACACTGCGTTACGGATAGTATAGAGTTACTGTAGCCTATGGTCGCTTATAATACTATCAGTTGGTATCAGTAGTACTAGTATCATCTGTATGATGAAGTAAAAAGAAAGGACCAGAATAAAGAATTTGATAGTATATTAAGATTTTGTTTGTATTTCTCATGCTATTTTAGAATGTATATAAACGAGGATTGAAAGTGAAAGTGTGGTCGCTTTACCAACTAAGCTATTCCTGCATCAGGGATTTATTTTGCTTTTTTATTTCGCATCTAAAATTATGCTATGTGTCATCTCTAGATAGTTTTTCTTACTTCCTGAAAGAGGCTGGTAGTCTATAGGTGGGCCAGCTCATCGTGGTGTTATCAAAACTGGTACAATTGTCAATTTAAGTCTGTCTTTATTGAAGTTTGAGTTATCATGTAGGCAAGCAACTCTTTATTAAGTAGATTCCAATTAATTTTATGTTAAAAATGACGGTCTTCTCTTTGTTTCGCAATAATTAAGCTACTCATCAATATTGTTAAAATGAGGTACATTTTTGTTTATATGTAGAATGATCTATGGAACTACAAAACTTATTCTGAAAGATCTTTGACTAATACAAAGCTTAGGCTGTATTTTTAATCCATCAAAATTTTACTCGAGCTGAATGGTCGACAAAAGCTGGTGGTTATAAATAAATGTGCGTCGGTATGTCAAATTGTTGAGATTCTGCCAACCCCAAGTTAATTCACTTAGGTTCACGGCTATATATAGACAGACAGACACGCATTTAAATGTTCGTCGACATACGTAAGCGAGAACGAGTGACCAGGCCGACAGTGCCGCGTAGAGGTGTCCTGTATAATTTATTGATGCGGCGACGCGGCTAATGCAGCAGGCGACGCTGACTGATAGCGCTGCAACGCGATATGATACGAGTGACGCGGTTAAGTGCCATCGCTTGTAGCGCTGATACCGCATGGGATTCGCCCGGCCTACACTCCCTAACACTCATGCCAGCCTAGTACACGTGCTACGGCTGTTGATACTTTTTGGTCTTGTCATGTCCCTAGATCCCTTGGTACTTTTGTTAATTTTACTAGGATGGCATAAGTAGACGAGAGGGTCTGAATGCAAGGTTGTTTCAAATGTCACTCGTTAATGCAATATATTAAAAATAAAATTTAAATTACAACTTGTCAAAGCGTTTTTTTCTGTTTAGCAAGAGTAGTCTTTATGTAGCATTACATGATCCACAGACTATAAAGTATACGTTTGTTATCATGCTACTTTTCGTTTAAAACTTTCACCTCTACATATATTTCAAAACGCCAATAAACAAACAAAAATCCCCGTATCCACACGTATCTTTTATCATTTCCACTGTTACGCGATCCGTGAGCAAATCCCCGTATCCGGGGATCGCGTCGGGATCCGGTAATCCCGGTTAATAACGCCTGCGAGGTCCCGGTGCACCATCCCCCCGCTCTTCCCTCACACCTCCCCTCAGACGCCCATAATCGAGAATTAGTTGGGAGTTATAATTGCCCAGTTATTATTATCTTACATTGATTACGAAGGATATTGTCGGAGCCATTCGATCGCTCTTTTATTTCTATAATTGAGCATCTTTTTGATGTTTAATGAACAGTTCTTAATCTTGAGTCTTTTCTTTTAGAACTTTGATGTTACTAATTTAATGCGTATACAAAAATACGTGTTGTTTTTTTTAGGGAAAACGGCAATGAACTTAGGCAAATAACATACATTTGCCTAAGTTCATAGCAGTTTTCCCTAAGAAAAACAACCGAAATAGCACATAAAAAATAAGAAGAAAATCCCGGGAAAATTCGCCAATAGTTCCCCAGC
Source organism: Catocala sponsa (assembly GCA_963564715.1). Classification (NCBI taxonomy): domain Eukaryota; kingdom Metazoa; phylum Arthropoda; class Insecta; order Lepidoptera; family Erebidae; genus Catocala; species Catocala sponsa. The sequence goes on along the minus strand of OY751345.1, from coordinate 6,876,093 downwards.
AGTACTAGGGGCCTATACATGCGAGAGGATTGCGAGGCTAATAATTGCGCGGCAGCGGGCTCCAACAAATCCTACCAATATGGATTGCGGAAAATACCTGGAAAATAGGAATGTTATTTCCCTTCCCTCACGTGTTACATTAAGGGAGAATATATGGTGTGTAACGACAAAGAAAATACTCGAAACCGTCAGTCCCCACACTAAGTTGTTACTTTTAATTCACATCAACGTTTTTTATCACCACACGGTCTTTTGATCTCGGTCCATCTGTTCAGATTTCGTCGTAAGGGCTGGCCACACACGATCATTTACGATTCGTAACAGTTTTACAGTCGGACAAACAAACATTTGGTTCCGAGCATCGCTGTAACCTGCTAAACGTTCGGGAATCAAAGCGAAAGCCGAATTTTCTGATTCCTAGTAACTACACGGTAAATAGAATTTCAATTATTGTTCTTTTTTTGTATAGTCTGTCATACGTCGCGCGCGTTTCCTTGTGACAGCCGAATTAGAAAGTTTGAACCTAAAACGTAAAATAAACAGATAAAATAAAATAAAAAAGAATGACAATGATTTTGATTTATTTCTTAATGTTATATAGGTGTATAGACTTTGCGATGGAGATATCTGGGTTCGATCCCCATACATTTAGCTGTAGAAGGTATAATTGCAAACCCAAATTGCAGGTACTTAATATTAAAAATAAATACATATTGCTTGTTTTTGTATTAATTTAGATTGATCACATTTTGGAGCGATAAAAACCAAGATGGTGGCATATGATCATAAATGGCGTAATTACTTGAAATCCTGTTACTCTACGCTTAAATGTTATTTATCGATGTGTCTGTATGGCACCAGTTTGATAATGATCAAGCAATCCCAGTACACAATACATTCCTTTTCTCTAAGTAATGTAATAATACAACGAAGAAAATTCTGTAGGTAAATAGTTTTGTCCTGCATTGACATTTAGCAGTGCTCAATAAAGGGCGAAGTGATTTACATTTAAAACTGTGGTAATGAAGAGAATGCCGCCATTGAACTCGGTGGAACATGAAATTTTCTATTGAACGGACAAAGGGCACGAATTAACGCGGTATTGTTCACCGCCGCTGCCGCTCTGTGAGATTAGTTCATTATTATTTAATTTTATGTGAAACACCGCCTGCTTTTCTTGCTCTCCTGTTATCGTTTGACGGAAACGGATTAGTTTTAAGTTAACAATAGGTTACTGAAATGAGCAATTTTCTTTAACTAATGAAATATTATATTTTGAGTTACCTACCTATTTATTTTATTTACGTTTAAAACTTGTATAACATTTTTATTATACGTATTCAGTTTATTTACGAAAATTCTTGTGGAGTTCTGTACCCATTTTTAGATATAAATACATCTACATGCCAGAAAATAAGAGAGTTCTATTATCAAATCTAGATAAGTTAATTCGAGATATAAACAAAATATATCTGTATTTATCAATATGTATTTTGTAAATATTAATTTTAAATAATAAGTAAACAATACTATAAATAGGTATATCAACAGTCTTCTTGTCTAGTCTAGTTTTCACAGTGGTGGAATCAAATTCTATGCGCTGTGAAAGAATATCTATACTAGTACTAGCTGTCCCGAGAGACGTTGTCATGTACACAAGAAAAAAAACTGAGATAAAACTATTCTATCTTTTAAGTTGGACCAAATTACAGATAGTTTCGAAGTTTGATCAAAATCGGTTCAGTAGTTTCAGAGTTTATTCCGAACATACATCGTGACACGAGACTTTTATATACATACTAGCTGTCCCGACAGACGTTGTCCTGTACACAAGAGAAAAAAAAACATATCTAAACCATTCTCGAATCCACTTGAACACACACAAAACGTTTCATCAAAATCGGTCCAGCCGTTTAGCAGTTCAGTGACATACACACGTACAGTAATATTTATAAAGCTGAAGAGTTTGTTTGTTTGTTTGTTCGTTTAAACGTGCTAATCTCAGGAACTACCGGTTCGAATTGAAAATTATTTCAGTGTTGGATAGCCTATTTATCGAGGAAGGCTATAGGTTATATAACATCACGCTACGAACCACGGGGGCGGCGTAACTATAAACGCGAGTGAAACCACGGGCACATCTAGTTAAAGATAAGCTTGTAACTGTACTAACATTTAAATTGGATAGCATTTAACTAGAATAACAGAATAATTGAATGTCCTAGGAAAGCATAGCGATGAAATATATCAAAATGTTCAAAAGTACTAGAAATGCATATTGACGAACATTGCAATGAGAATAAAAGTTTTATGCAACTAATTTCTATGAATTAACCATTCTAATATGGTTAATTAATCAATGTTTACGTCAGTGAAACGCCGACAAAGCATTTAAATTAATTACAGTTAAATTGAATATTAAATTCTACAGAATCTATATATTAATACGTGAAGCAAAAACTTTGTACCCCTTTTTACGAAAATTACGGAGTATGAAATTTGGCACAGTTAAAGTTTATATGGAGAAGGAGGGGCGAATCCTAATATTTATATAAAATATCCATTAGAAATACATTAAAATAATGAAAAATCACTACACGCACACAACCATGCATTTGACACACACAGTCGAAGCGCGTAACTATGGTTACATAATAATATATCAATATATAATGACATATATCAGCAATGTCTTACAGGCAAACTTTGGTCGAATTTCGAGCACTAGGCGACCGCTAGTAATAATAAAAATACCAGGAGAAGTTTTATTTTTCGTAACACCATTGTTACAAGTGCAAGTACCAGGGCGGAAGCATCTAACAGAGTTGTATTTGTTGTTACAGCTATATCAAAGGACGACTGTGCTCGCTTTCCGAGAAGTTCCGTTACTGCTTTGTTCAGAACGATACATTAGCCCTTTCTATTTATGGTTACCTACTATTGTTGAGGTGTAATCGACTTTTTACAATAAGTAGAAAAAAGTTTACACTGCTTCGGACAAAGTTAACTAATATTATTATACTGCAAACTGATATAATTATTTAATATAGGTTCAGTTCGAATTCAAATACTCTCATAAATAATTTTGATTCAGCCTTTGGCTGTCTGCTATTGCTTAGATAACCTCCTAACCAATTTTACAAATGCGAATGTGAGTTTGTTTGTTTGTTACGCTTTCACGCCTTAACTACTCGACCGATCATCATTGAATTACGCGGTTGTTGTCGTTGTAAAAAAGGATATATGGTTATGGACCTTTTATCCAAAAAGAGTACTGTTTCCTAAGGGATAGAAATTGACATATCCAACATTTACGCGAGGGAAGCCGTGGGCAAAATCTAGTTCTCCATAAAGTGGACTAAGATGCAAACAAATCGCTACTGTTTCTTTCTCAAAAACGTACTAACAAATATAATAAACTTACATTTTTATCGACTCAAAAGCAAATGAAGTCTAAAGAAGACATAACTTTTAAACCGGTAGACGTTCTAAAATCCTCTGTTATCTAAATTCTTCTATATCAAACATTTACGAAACGAATACAAGTAGTCGTCGCGAAGCCAGGCGCTATCTTTACAACTCTGCCTCGCGGCTAATCTCCTGGTAACGCTCAGCAAACAATCGTAGGTTCCCCGCGGTAATTAGGCAATCACAGTATCTCTGTATCAACGTTATTTTATGATATGTAGTATATAATAAATGTTTAGCTGAATTGGGACTTAGATCAAAGATAATATTATGATATAGCTAGGCTTTTCCTTCGTAATATTATGCCTGCGATTTCATCACACAATGAATGAATCATCTACGCATCCTAATAGTATTTGGAATTAAAGTATAATTAATGTTTTCACCATTCAGATTTCTTAGTAAGTGCATTTAGTATAACTTTTCACTCATGTACTACAGAATACATCTAGACTAGATTATCATCACAGTCCTTTTGTATCATTTTGAGATCCACTTTTAAATTCAAATTGTTTTATTGTGAATATGATTAAAATTAGCTGATATTCTCAAGACATCGCTCGCATCATCTAAAAATATCTTGGCCATTTTAAAACGCAGCTAAGATTAGAAAAATACACAAAGATATTTATTTATTCCTTAAGAATCTAAAGTTCCTTGAGAATGGCCTGTGTTATCAATACTAGTGGACTTAGTGTCACGCCTATATAATCTTTGAAGAGTTAGGCAGTGAGGTGTATTATTTTATTATAGAATGGTGCTATTTGTTTCTTGCGGCAGTATCAAGTATGTCCTTATTTTTTAAATTGTTTTTTATACAACTAAGGTGGCAAACAAGCATACGACCCACCTGATGGTAAGTGGTAACCGTAGCCTATGGACGCCTGCAACACCAGAGGCATCACTTGCACGTTGCCGACCCTTTAGTAAAGGAAGGAGAAAGAGCGGGAATGGGGGAAAGGGGGTGATTGGGCCTCCGGCACTCTCACTCACCGAACGAAACACAACAGTAGGAATACTGGTATTTCACGTCGATATTCTGTGAGAGGGTAGTCCTTTCCCGGTCGAGCCAGCCCATTCATGCTGAAATCAGCGAGGCTCTATTACTCAAAATTATTACTTATTTGCAGGATCTGTAATGTGTTTAGTTTTACGTCAGAAATATCGAACAATAATATAGTCGAGAACAGTCGTCAGGATTAAGCGGTTCGTTCTATACTATATAAGTTACAGCATAACGTATTCTTACAATGTTACGTAAAGCACCGTGTCGTAGTAAATCTAATAGTAATTTTATCGTCAAAACAAATCGATCGGCATCTATTTCGGTTAACAGAGCAGGCATAGCCATCAAACGAGCTGTCTCCACAATTACCAGGCGACCATAGCTGACGAAGAACTCATTTGTTGCTCTTTGATCTGCTGTCCAATTAATATATCTGCTGCGCTCTCATTATGCCCTGGTATTTCTGTTTCGTGTCACGCTCTGGAAGAAGCATGCCACGTTTAGCCGATTGTGAACGAGAGTGCTGCGTGTTTATTGAGTTTAAATTTCAGTTATTCTGTTGGCCATTTTGACTAAAGTACATACATACATACATAGATTCACGCCTGTTTACCAGAGGGGTAGGCAGATACTACGGATTTCCATTTGCTACGATCTTGATACACTTAACTAGCTTCATTCACTTTCATCACATTCCTCATACACGCCCGTCGGTTCAAGGTGCTCTTAACCTGGCCTTTGTCCAGAACGACTCCGATCTGATCGAGAAACGTTCGCCTAGGTTTTCCTCCTGCGACTGTTCCATTCACACTAGCCTTATAAACTTTCTTAATTAGTCTTTCTTCGTCCATTCTTTCTATACTTTGGACTTTGGTTTGAGTAAAGTATGTAGAAAATACTACAATTTGCCTAAACCATGAATTAGTTGCAATTTCAATAGCACGATAAACGCGTTTAAATTGCGCAGCCTCAATTGCAAACGTTAATTTATCAATTTTAACCCAATGGTTTAGCGAGCTAAAATCCTTACTATAGCGGCGGTAAAGTCACTTTTTTTATTTATTTCCCGTGCCGAGATCGAATCCACAACACGCCCAGTGACACCACTTAAACCACTACGCGTAACCATGCGTTACAAAAATACAATTTACAAGCACATGCAAGACTTAGTCTGCAAAATACTGTCCGCGGATCACAATGTACGCATTGGTAATAACTGTTGTGTTAAGGTGACACTTTAACTTGACACCTACACCGCACTGTCTATTAAATGTATCTAGCTTTAAGCTATTTATTCTTAAAGAATCTCCACCCGCAATAGAATAATCCCTTGTAAATGTTTGCTATAGTGGTGGGTTTGCGTGCATCAATATAATTGCTTTTAACACCACCCCCGGCCGGCCCCTGTTCGCCAAAATAACTAATTAATCAGAGTTACCTAACTTCGCTTCTAGGGTGGCCAGCCCCAAAAGTATTTCAGATATTAACGGGAGTCGCGTCAAAATCACATAATTGCAATTTTCTTGTGTAGGTATATTTTATAATCCTTCATACTTCAATTCGGAGGGGAAGACCAAGGCGGCGATTCTCTGTCCTAGGCGTTTTCCCAAAAAATATATATATGCCTAATAAATTGGTACATGAGAAAAAAATTACGAAAAATCTACTATGAAAGCTATAGGCAAAGAAGAAAGTTGTTAGCTATCATTCTCTGACAAAAATAGTGAAGTAGAATCGTCGAATATGCATATAGCATATGATGAGGCAGAGAAAATGAACTAAAAGAGTTGAGAAGCGCTATATCAGAATTGTAGGAAATTCATATGCGTCCAGGTAGCAGACTAATGTAATACATAAATATTCCATATTTTATAAGCAAAACAAGTTATTTCGTGAAATGCAGCAGCTAAACCAGCAGATGTAAATATTTAGAATCAGTATGAATAATTTAAATTCAACTATTACGAAAACTCCCTATAAAATAATCGTAGAGATATTGCTGGCTTACAGTATAAATAATACAAGTACCAGGAGCGCAATACTAGCAAGTAGGTGTACTGTTAATAAAGACGCTAAGCATCGCATGTCCGCGCGGCTAAAACGCTGGGCGTCGCAACCACGCCCCGCAGCCTTTTAGACCGCGCTTCGAGACTTTACTGCTTTCGCGTTTTACGACCAGTCTCCACATTTTGTTGCCACCAAAATTAGTTTCTAACCGACCATTGCGCTAAACAGTGTGTTAAAAACCTTGCAGTTTTATCCCTCACGTAATCCGCAAAAGATAAATTGCCGCTCGAGTGGAGTTAATAGAAGAATAATGAAACAATTATCCATATTGACGGGGTTTGCGTGTCCGTACGTAGGTGCGAGAGGATCCCACGACACCCTACGCCTGTTGCCAGGGGTGCATAAGAAAAAAATACCCCATACGAAAATAATTTTGATAGACACTTCGCGTGCGACCAGCAATTACGTTATGCCCGCCTGGTCGGCGATAATTCGAATTTAGCACATTATCGGAGCGTTACCGATTATATTCCAATAATAAATACGGAATCGATGCGTTCGCACCTTTTTTATGTTATTTTAATGTCATTATAACATCATAGTTTACGTCGACCATATGTCGCTCGTTACTAGTGATGGGGAACGTTCGGATATGAAATATGAAATTGGGTATCCGATTTTAAAATATTCGGATTAGATAGTGGGATGGAAAGATCCCGCTGTATTATCAGGTAGCGCTGTGTAAATGTTGTCTATAGGCTTGGTTGCGACGTGTCTGATCTCAGAAGCAACATCCGGCGTTATCTAATCTACGGTCAGTGTTTGTGAAGGCACAGATGATATTCACTGAGATACTCGGCGGTTTATGTATCGAATGTGTCCTCGTTGTACGTCACTCGGCATGGTGCGCACCGCTCTTTTGGTACACATTTCACAATGTGATAACGTGCCCGAGGTGCCACACATGTCACACCAGCTTATACTGTTTTTGTTATAAGAAAAAACACTCTATAACGTATGTAATAGATAAAAACGTGACGCCCACGAGACGTTTCCGATACGCCGACGTAAACTTGTGCATTATTTACAAAGTCGAGTATTGTTACAACAGATTACTGCAGTTACGTATTTGTCGAGGCCCATTGAGTTTTTAAGTGGTTTTAAACAAACACCATTGAGTCGAGAACAGGGGACCTCTTGTGCTGCCAAGCTCCCTCAGTAAATAACACTCGAGTTTGATATTTATTTAGAAAAATATAATCTTGACGTGGAGTGTTTTATCTCCGTATCCGGTAAGATCTCGAAAGGTCTCAAAGTACTAAGCACTCGAATGTTTATAAGAATTAAACATTCATGCGACAAAATCAGTTTGTTGGTCTTTCTCACGCATTACCCTGACGGTTTTGTTTCAGATTCATGGAGAGCTGTCAACTGACAAGTATAACCGGCATGTCCACAAATATCATTTATAAAAACATATCTTTTCAAAAATGCAGACGTCAAAGCATTTTTACGTTGATCTAGCGACAGCAGAAATAATGAAATACAAATGTCTATCCATGTCTATTCTATTACTGAACATAATAAGAGTCTCTCAGTCAAAAAGGCTGCGTGGAAACACCAACAACATTAATTAAAACAAGTGACAGTTTCACACGACGTTCATTAGGTATATACCGTCATTACTCATCCGTTTCTATTTCCGATACTAAGAGTTTTTCGTTGAGGAGACGATGCCAAAACTCGTGTCCCACGTTTCTACTTGACTGTTAATTAATTTCAACTGACGCACACAGAGAAAGTTGGAATAGAATACATCGTACATAATGCGACATGTGAATGGATCCAGGATTGTATGAACTTAAATGAGTTGTGTCTTGTTACAGATATTGTCACATATAACAGAACTTACTTTCGTATTCATTCTTCTTTGACGACAAACGGTATCTACCATGCTAACTATGTGTCTTTACGCAAACACGGTTCTCTTTTTGGTTTGTTTTTAGTCGAAAATATAAGCGAGTTGTATAATATAAATTCTGTAAGCTTTTTTCTATGGCAGAGTTTGGATCAAGCCAACAGCCTAGCTCATAGAGGTTTTATCATATTCATAACCTATAGTTTAACCCTATACCTAGTTATCGAAAGCAGAGGCGTATTCGCTGTGCTGCGAGAGTAAAGGATATAGACTACTGATCGTACTACGAACACAACGCTAGCTAAGGAGCTTTTATAAAAGCTTTAATGAACCTACTCATAGGAAGTTTATTTGATAAAGATTTTTGTAAAGCTGCAGCACTAAGTTCCCTAGTTGATCTCTTAAAGATAATAACGACTATGTCTACTGCAAGATTATACTTGTTTTATGTATTGTCTTGTATCAGATTGTATCACATATAAAACGCCAAGCATGTAGTATTAATAAACCACATAAATTCAATACAAATATCAACGTCACTACACTATTCCAAAAGTGAGAGAATGCACGAAATCCAGACTGGGGATCGTTAGCATCGCGACACAAATTAAATTTACAATCGTGTGTATCATAAATAAAACATAAAACATGTGCTATAAGATACAATTTGCTAAACTGTCGCCTATATTAGTATTCGTCGGTCACGTCAAAATATTCAAATAGAATTGTGTCTCGTCATCGGAATACGAATGAATCGAATCAGATTGTGACGTGCTGCTAGTGTTGTACCGAATCGATTATTCGCTATTGTTTGTGACACATGGGATTATGTGTTGTTTTTTTAATAGTGTTGCGTATTGTGAATTATGTCGTGAATATTAATGGCGTGCGATGTATTTTTAATGATCGAGATTGCAAGTTGTTTGCATTAATTTACACTTCGATTGTTTTATGTTGCGTAATTGATTTTTCTGTTCGCTTTGAATTTAAATGGCTTTACTGCGTCTTAATGGCATTATTCTCTCCATACCATTAATAAGTAAATGAATGTTAGTGTTTGTTAAGCCATCTGCTGGCTTCTGGCTTAACTTGACTAGGCATCAGAATAAAATAAGTTAATTAAATGTCTACTATGTCATATGAGTTGACAGCCGACATCAGCGGCTTTGCATGTCCTTCGAGAAACGAGACCTCACATTAATATAGTCAATTTCCTAAAAATATTCAATGAAAGTTTCCTTACTTGGGCATTGCACTCGAGATCCCAATACGGACTAACAAGGCAGTCTCTTATGGAATAACACGTCGAAAGACTCCGAAATGTTATTACTTTCAAGCATAAATAAATTCGCATTATCAACTCCATGTTTCGTATTAAAAAAGTTGAATATAAACTGAAAATACCCACAGACACCATAAAGCTGTCTGCAAGAGAATCGTATGGGGTACTTTTGCATAATCTCGTTTTGCCCCCGGGGGCCAGCAGGGCCGCAAAAATCGGCTAACAAAGTAACACTTCGCTCAAGTGTCACCAAGTGGCGGTCTCGAATTCGATTACCAAGTAGTGCCGGGGGGACTCGATTCTAAATAACTTAACTTGGTTTGCTCGAGTGCTCGATTATTCGATTTAGCCGCGATTACAATGCGTAAGTGTCGTTGAGTTGCGAAATGCGGTTTTTGAAGACATTTTTACACTATTCGCAGTTTTTTGGGTGATTGACATCAGCTTGAAGGTCATGAGATACTTTGTAGTCATTTGTATTTGTAGCCGATGTCAGTGATTATATTTGTATCGTTGATGAAGATTTGTATTCTTGTCTGTTGGTTTTTTATTACATTTTATGCGGTATGATTGCCTGATTGATATTTTAACATAACATATATAACATCTTGGTTTGTATCGGTTGTTATGTGAACAGATATAGTAAAAATTTAACTATTACGGCGCAGTGGTAGTAAATGCGACTGTTTTGCATGAGATCTCAAATTCAATGGCCCCGGGTGAAATATTATTGAGTATTGCCGTCAAGAAATTCTCAATTGCAGCACGGTGTTAAGACTGGCAATGAACTCAAACCGTAGCGTCCCGGCTGGGAAAGTATCTCTAAACTGACTTGATATAAAAAATATAAAATACTTGACAAAAATACCACGCGCACCTAGGAATTGAATACTAACTGTAATCTTGACTTGTGTATGCTTTTCACTAGTACTAATAACATCAAAACATCACCCAAAACATAAACTCACCTGCCGAAAACCGAGACAAATTTTGACACAACGAAACATAAGTAAAACCCTCCCCTTGTATCACAATAACACAATTCACATTCAGCAAAGGGCTCGAACAACAGATAAACGTAGTGATGTTACCTCGAGTATAATTACAGTTCGTCTGGCAAGACGGTAGGATACACCATCCAACATACTCGAGTACACATGGCAGTTAGGGTTGACGTCAACGACTTTTAGTACAAAAATACTATGTTTCATATTTCGGCCTACTCTTGAAGCATGTCTGTTAGTCTTGGTGAAGCAGCGGTAGTGAATCTACTTGCTCCACATGATGCCTGAAGTTCTGTTTCATCATCACCATCTCAGTCGAAAGACGTCCACTGCTGGACATAGGCCTCCCCCAACGTTTTCCACACAGACCGGTCTTGCGCCACCCGCATCTAAGATCTGTTTAAGGTTAGGTAATAACCGTTTTAACCAATATCTATTGAGTGTTGCTTTCAAGCAATGCTTAGTAGCATGATGTTTGCAACTGTAGAAATTGGCCCGCCTCATATTACGTGACACCTAAAGCTATAGTCAACAAAATTATGTAACTACCTATACCTAACCCTTTGGGGATATGGGCGTGAGACTACAGACGTTCAATAGTTTACGAGTGATTAAGTAACAAACATTTTTACAAACCTTTACATTTATAATGTAATTGACTAAAACTGTAAGTTTTTCATGCTCCACAATTTTCTGTAGTATTATACTAAGAAAATATCCTGTCTATATTTTCCCGAAGTTACGAAATCCGCAACCCTATGCCTCCCCCATCAGATACCCGGTAAGAGCCCATGACGGCCGTCAGGCGGTGTATAAAATCTGTATAGCGCGTTAAATAAACCCTGGACGACCAATAAAACACTCCAACCTCTTTACGGCGTCTTCATCTCAGTTTAGGACCGACCAACGTGCAATGGCGATTAGTGTGTCTTTGTATTTTTATTTTTGTTTCTATAACGGATAACAGTTGAATATGGAACTCAAATTAACATTTAAATTTGAAATTGGAACATGAAAGTGGGATTAATGCCGCAGAAAGGGCTCTGAGGAGTTCTTCGTGTCTTTGAAGGATAGAGTGAGCTATTGTTTTTATTGGGTCTTTATTTTGCTAGTGTTTATATTTGTATGAAGTCTATATCTTAGTTGTCAGTCCCTGATATACACATACATGGTACTACACTTGTATCCCGGAAAGGATAGGCAAATGAGTTTTATACCTACATTTAGTCAGTTAAGTTTTAAGTCCGACGCAATAGAGACGCTCGCTTCCTATAGCGATGTACTACTGGTAATACTAACTATTAGTGTTACTATTTAAGCAAATTATCCTTAGTCTGTAAATTGCTGGAATGCAAGATATCAAAATCATTTATTTGGCCGCCGGCGGACCACTGTAGCTCAAGCTGATAAAATATCATACTTATATAATATATTTTTGTCACCACAATAATACCTTTATAATAGTATCTAGCTCAATAACTTCATATAGCTAACATTGTATGCCTACTTTGTTGGCTAACCGATTGAATGTCCATTCGCTACTATTTAGCTAGCACGCCAGGAAGCTTGTAGAAGCTAGATTATGATAGGGTGTCTAACATTCCCACGGATTAAACCAAGGGACCGTAGTTAAGCAATAAAACAGATCGTTAGGGTTTGTAATTATGCAATGTGGGTAGCAAATCGGCCATTTTCTATGATTATCCGCACGTTATGTTGCGTAACACAATCACTCAACCTCAAATTAATTTCAAACAATAAAATTACCGGGAATATTCGTAAGACAAATAAAATTTTCTGAAGATGGGACGGACAAAAGGGATATCTTGACGACAATAGACCAACAAGAGAACTCTTGTCTTTATTTAATCATCGCACAATTGAATCGTCGCAGTCTATGGCTTGACAAATTCGCACGCCCCCGACATTCCCTTAAACGCGCACTTAACTCGTACCCTTTACGTCTTTCACCCTCGGACGCCTCCATTCTTTTTATATCGCAACTTTATTAACGCATAAAGGTCTGCTGATGGGCCCTTTAAGAATTAGGATGCGTCCCGTTGCCGGGCGTTAGGCTCACTCGAGCCGAACAAATGGAGTGTCGGAACTTAGGCCGAGTGCGGATACTCGCGGCAAATTGTACTGTCCCATCCCTATCCACAATTAAACCAGCCATTAGCACGCTGTTCCAAATTTGAATTTGTGTGTACTGATTTTGGCGGTTTTGTTATAATCTGGGTATCGTTACGGTTCACATTTAAAAGTTTGCGGGCTACAATGGCGTTCCGAATTCGAAGTTTGGGTTTTTTTAGTCCTCGCGTAATTGGCGGGCGAAACAAGATTTTTCTTCCTATTACCAATGTAATACACCAAATAATAGGGGGGAACGTATCTCAATACGAGTATCGACGTGAAAGCAATCGGATTTACATGTCTACCGATGGCACTAAAGCGAAATCATGAATGAAGCGCAGTATAGGAAACCCAAAACATTATCCTTATGCTCCCATTTTACGACCTTTACCCCCATCGAGTCGAAAGGGTCACATCGGTACGACACGCTGTAAAAACCATCCCCGTCTCGCTCCCGCCCGTTACTTACTCGTAAAACCGAAAGAGATAATCACGAAGATGAGTCGAAAATTATTTTTTTTATTATCACCATCGGCGGTGCTCTTTTATTTCCTTTTTACGGTCCGAGTACCTCATAAAAAGACAATAAACTTACTATTTACAGACCATCAGGAAATTGTTAGCCGAAGAGGTCTCTTTACGACACATGTTCGCCTGGTGGCGCGCGAGTCCAAGTGATGCACTCTTTACGATTGGCGCGCCACTAAAATGTTAGCGAATGATACATTTTATCTCCCATAAGAGTATATATCACGCCATGAAATAGACCGCAGAATTTATTGATCTATTATATCGGGCGAAATGTTTAAAAATACAAATATATGTTAGAAAATATATCATCTCTAAACTTGTAGAAACACCACAGTGAGCGTTGTTAGCTAGTTAACAACAAATTACCAGGAGTAAACATCTCGGCACATTACCAGGGCGTCATAAAATCATAGGAGTGTTAAAATCCATAAAGGCGCGTATCGGAAGCTCGCGCTCTTCAATTTTATTATTGGAGGGAATTTCGTCAAGAGTTTTAATAATAGTTATTAAAACGGGCTGCCTGTGTTACCTAATACATCAGTGAAGTGTTCGTTTTTATGATTTAACACAGATTCCCCCCGATATTACCGGTTATAAATTATAGCTGGGATTACGGGCTAAATTGTTTTATGATATGTTTTCATTGTTTACGAGTTCAACATGGTTTGTGACGCCACGAGAATAAATATGTATATAAATATGTTCAGCGCCATCTATGAACCAAAATGTTAATTATAATTTTGATTTTGGTTGGTGATTTATTGCTGGCTCATTGGTTTAAAGACCGTAAAAAGGTTGGTCTTGTAAGTTTTTGAATTCGATTTAAGTCTGTTAAAGAATGTGTTATTTTTTTGGTAGAATATTTGTAGCAGCATGCTTTTATTCAAAGATACAAAGTAGCTAAACATTTACACCGCATTCCAAGATGTAGTTCTACAGGCGTGTTACTACACTTTGAACTATACGAGAAGTAAAAAAGTAAGTAACCCGTTCAGAAAACTAATAATGCAAAGATACAATATATAAAATTATAAAACGAACTATCGTCATAAACAAAACGAACATCTCATTAAGATGTAAATTAGACAACAATAACGCAACCTTACCAAGGAAGCAGAAGCAACAAAAAGGTTTAAAGGAAAATGAATACGACCACAGAAAACGTAGCGATTTTAATTAGAACGGTCCACGCCTCGGGCGATACCGCACCGACGTAAACCAAACCAAACGAACTTTAAAAATTAACTTCTATTTTTGAATCTTTCTTTTAATACTTACTGACAATCTTTAATATCCGGCCGTCTATACTACCCTGGTAATTAACATCGGATGGCAGTTAGAACGCGTTTCAAAGTCAAAGAAATACACAGAAATATTAATTCATTTATTCCATACATATGCTTTCAGTTTTTTACATTATAGTATCCATGTTCACAATCACACACAAACTCCAAGATTGTAAGCAGAGAATACCAGCTAGAACTCGGCAAATTCTACGCTCAGTATACACGTAATATTTGTATTGTATATTCGATTTATTCTAATAAATCTAAGTGGATAGATAAGGTAAAGGACTGCTTACCATAACCATAATTATAGTAGTTTATTTCGCAGAGAAGCAAACAAAGCTTGAATATTTTTTTATTTTTTTACTGCCATTGGTGGCAAACGAGCTAGTGGCCCACCTGATGGAAAGTGGTAACCGCTGCTCATGGACTTCAGCAATGTCAGGAAACAGCAAAGCCGCTGCCTACCGTGAAATAAGAACTCTCTTTAAACCTCGTTTGAAGAAGGACATATAGCGCTCGGGAAACACCGAAACTGGCAGTTCATTCCAGAGCTTGCACGTACGTGGGAGAAATGATCGCTGAAAGCGTACCGTCTTAGAATTGAACGCTTCCAGGTGATATGGATGAACCCTGCTTCGTTGTCGAGTGGTACGGTGATAGAAAGGGGCCGCTGATACCAAATCAAACAGTTCTGAAATCCCAGCAATGAGCCTATAATATTTTGCTCCAGACATAATCGCATTCTTCATGCACATTGGTTTAGACTGTACTGTTAACCTGGCTTTTCTTCAAAATTACTCTGATTTTTTCAAACTAATTCAACTTAAACCTATGCCTCGAAGGCGTAGTGGTTAGTGTAACCGACTGCCACGCCTGAGGTCGAAGGTTCGATTCCTGCACAAGTCAAACATTTGTGTGCATGAACATGTATGTTTGTCTTGGTCTGGGTGTTTCTATGTATAATATGTATATATTTACAGAAAAAAAGTATATATGTATGTATGTTTTTCCATTGTCTAGTACCCATAGTACAAGCTCTGCTTAGTTTGGGCTAGATGGTGTTTATGTGTATGTGATAGAATATTAATATTATATATATTATTATCACTCATATCCCTTAATACTTTGTAAAAAAAATTGCAATTCATTCCACATTTGTGAGATTGTATGTATATTAAAATCACTAGTACAATTGAAATAATCTTACAGAAAATCTTTTTCATAAAAGCATAGTTTGTCTGAAGTATAGATAAAACATTTGCTAAATTATCCTACTTAGAGCATATGAAATTATTTTCTTGTCTCAATTACTAAGTTTATAGACAATCATGTCGGCTCATACATTCACTTTTTTCTTATATAAAAAGGACGTTACAACGTAAATTCGGTTGACTATGCGTTTACTCACATAACAAATGCTGACACGAAAAAAAACGTATAATATACCCGGATATCCGCACACAAACGACAATATTTGACCGTATTATGATCCGGACGCGTATTTCTTTCCGTTTGTACGATATTTTTCGCGAAAAGGAACCCCCATTGGTAGCGAACCGTACGTATATCATCCCCATGCGCAGATTTAACCCCAGAAACAAGACCGAAATCTCCATAGAAATTGTTTGCGGGCAAATATCACTGGTTCAATTTTATCATACGAATGGCCGGACTTAAATAACATCGGCCTTATTATCATATATTTTGGTATAACTACGGTGCCAACCGGCGACGCGCACCTCGCTCCCGATGTGTTCCGCTCACGAAAAAAACCGTAGAAAGAATTCGCCGATCGTTATTAAAAGTTCGACGGGAACCGTCTTTTACATAATGTAAGCTCATCCAATAGACTGTAAGTAAATATTCGAGGGACAAAACTCGAGGGTTGAAACCGAAAACCCGCAAGACAATTCGTGAAATTCATTACACGCGCTGTACGAACATCGTTGGAATTCACAATATTGAAATCGTCGGAGCCCTCCCTCCGCTGCGTCTGCCCACCGTCAGATATTACAAAACCCCAATGTAAACGTGCTATTATTGCAAACTAACACGAATCCGTAAATCGCTCATTTTACATAAGGTATATGCGTACATCCTTCGCGATATTGAATATTATATGCGAGTCATTCATTTGCAAATGGACTGACTTTTACACGGAGAAATCATATTCTTATCACTACTAACACTTGACGACCCGTCTAAAGGTAAGCAGTTAGATTATAAGGCCTTTCTGGGAGGTGGTCAGCGTAGCCTATAAGATGCTTGCAGCTTGCAACACCAAAGGTATTATCGACGCTCGCTACCAGCGTAAAGTAACCGCTGACAACACCGTGCCATAAAAGTTTACTATAATTTATATGACACAGCCCTAGTCTACTTGCTGCTACTGAGAATCGAGTTGCGTAGTAACGTATTTCCCTAAACCGGGATTCAATTTCTATCGGTCAATCATAGGCCTCTAGGCTGCCATTAGATTAACGAAGCAGTCCCTTTAAAAAAGTAATAATAATAATTAATTGCATCTACTAAAGCACCAGGCACACGTAACCTTAAGGAGGTTATTTTTTCGAGTTATTTGTTTTAACATTCCTAATGTTCATTAGCATTTATTACAATGCTAACCAGGATAGCAGAAGCGCGCACGGTTGGCCGAAGCAGCGCCTTTGTTTCGTCCATTACGTATGCAAATGTAGTTCGACTACCACCTGTGCGTTCATGTTACTCTGGTAAACAATCGCTAGGTGGAAATGGGAAGACATTTTTTTTTGTGGCCGGCTACCGGAGTTAGCTTTGTGGACATCCATTGTTTAAGAAAATAAAGAAATTTTCAAAGATCTAGATATGTGGAAATGGTGAAGCAATTTGTTAACAACAATGGCAAAAGGAAAGGCAGTCGCGTGATTGTGTTTTCCAAACCTGCCCGTTAGAATGATTGTAAAGAAAATACCTGTATTATTACTATTATGACCCAGTAGCGAAACGTGCTTGTGAGTGATGGCCAAAAAAAATATTTATGACTTTTTCTATCAGCAACAGAACGATGCTGGGGAGGGGCCGTGTCTGGTAGTCAGCAAAAGGCTCATCCTCTTTTATGCAAAACCTGATCAAAGCCGGTTTATTAGTGAGGATGTAATTACCTTTATCTGAACATTCAGACGAGCACCAAAGTACTACTCAATTCCAAGAATAAAATTACGATATTTATAATAAATATAACACTAACAACGCATAGCTGGTAAAAGCAGGAAAGTAGTTCCCGCGTATTGTATGATGTGCAACTAAAATAAAAAAGAATAATGATTAATTTTAAAATCAGAACACTCTCTTCCTATATATTTAAACGTGAATACTTTTTTCCTAGGAACGTAATCCACAGCTCATAAACTAAGTTTCACGATCGAAACTATAGCATTAACAAAAAATCTGACGTCGCCATCAAATGGATTGCTATCACGCATACTTTCTACTACGTTTCTTATACGTTTTTGTTCTAATAATGTAGCGTAGCGTGGTTTTGATGTAACATTATCAAGTACTTTATTTTGCTTAATAGTGCTTAAATGTAGACCGATAGTTTTTATAATTAGACTTATTTTTATATTGAGCTATCAAGTTGATACGACAGTTGGAACTGCCGATACGGATCTTTGAATTTCCTAGTCGTGTGTATTTAAATGTAAATTATCTTTCACTTCTGATAATGAATAAAAACTTAGTAAATGGACAGTTATGTTGAAGATCTTATCGTTATAGTGTTAAATAATAGTCTTAACATTTACGTTCATTTCATTACTATGAAATAAAAATGATAAAAAGTAGTACAATTCAAGTTGTAATAAATTTAGTTTGAAACAGGACTACTTTTTATTATTTATTTTGTTATGCTTACATCGAAAGTTCAATTTTTATGGTCTTTCACTTCATTTAAAGGTTGCCATAATATTTCATAGTTATGTCTGTATACACATACTTATATTATGCTGGCTAGCTGTTAGCTTATGCCTACACTTAGGCAGCGCAGTTATAATCAACACTACAATTTCAAAATACATGTGCGTAGAAGTCGGTTTGTCTGTAACAAACCTTAAAGTATAAACGAGCTTGGTGCTGATTAACAGAAATATTTAAGCAATTAATATTATACGAGTATATACGTAAGTGAAAAGTGATATATGTAGGTAATATGATAATAATATAATGATACATGGCTATTATAATAATAGAACTTTATGTTAATGCTGAATTTAAACTGTATAAATGTATAAACATTTTTGAAACGATATATACTGGGGCTTCTTTTTTGTTCCTGCCTGTAAGACATATGAATGCTCCACGAAATAGCCTCATGAAACTAACTACTAGATATTACTGTACAACCAGTATTGTTTTATTTGCCGGCTGCACATCTTCTGCACGAAGTTCCCCATCTGTACCTGTTTCACGCATCGGCGCTAAGTCGTCCCGACGTCAACAGCTTGTGAATTTTAAGCTGCGCGGAAGAAAAGCCGCTTACTTTAAAAGCAAACAAAGTTTATATCTGAAAGTTTGCTCTCCTGTAGCTAGCGATAAATTAAATGTATTTTGAAGTGGAATACCGGTGTAAAGGTTTTGTTTTAACTTCTGTTATTTTTTAAAGGCATTGTTTACTTAATGGATTATTACTATGATTATGTAATTTTTACAAAATTGCTTTTACGTAATACTCCTAAGCGTATATACACAGACTTTAATACAAATTATTGTTTTCAACTGACATTGTATAATATGTCTAAATTTCACCATATAGTGCATCTATATGGTGAAATTTTTGCTTAAGTTTTTCTTATTGATGTATAAGACATCGATCGCGTGTCAATTTTGTGGAACCCTAAAAAAACTCGCGCAATAAGAATATGTACACATCTGCTTTCCCTTTTGGAGATATACAGATTTAAATATGTATGTTAGTTTAATTTTAATCGAAGTCTTCAATCAACAATATACATAAAATTGAGTGTATAGTACAAATATCTCCCCCCACCCATCACAAATTAATCTGAACTATCATCACCTAATAACAATAAAAAAATACCAGAGCAACATAAACACGAAGAAGCCGAGACCACCAACGTGAAAGAAAATTCGAAATTCGAATCACTTTGAATTTAGGTGACGATTTGAGAGGGCTAATCTACAATGGTCTTGATTTGCAAACAGTGGTGATGTGACAATTGTATGGTGATCGCGTCCCACGGTATATCGTGTTCGGTTTCAGTTTGGACCGACATTGTATTGTGATCGGAAGAAATCTTTACGGACATGGTACGTATGATTGCACGTGTGGCGTAGAGGTTAAAGTGGTATTATTGTAGGTTCAGTGCTCGAGACTTACTATAATTTTTAAAGTGAAAACTTCTTTAGCGGCGTTGTGCACTTTTTTTGTGATGGGTAAAAATGTTAAACTCGCGTCAGGACACGTGACTTGATCGACAATTAGTAAGACGGAGGGAGAATTGTCATGTTTGTGTACGATAGCGCAATAAATGAATATTGTATTTTACCACATAAATGATACTTAGTACTTTTATACTGATAATTCAAGCAATTCGTGCAAAATTATTCCCTAACCATTCCAAAATACCAAAAATGCACAACGTTAATATTCAAGTTTTCACTTCTGCCGGCACTCCCGGAGTGCAACCTGTTGTTTTTTTTTTGTCATGGATACTGGTGTGGGCTGGTGTATGTGCATGTGCTACTGTCGATTTTGACGTCCTAAGGTCGATTCCTAGGTCAAATAAGTTTATTTAGTACAAAGTAGTAGACTAAGGCATTGTAGCCACATCGTGGAACATAAGTATATCTGATATTATTTATAATGTGAGTGTAGTAATGCACCTTCCCGGGATTACAACCGTGATAAATATTAATTATGTAATCTTGATAGCATCATTTAAACAGTGAATAAATAATATACTATATCAGAGGTTATGAGTAGATTATTATCTATAACAACTAACATTTATGTTAATAATAAATTCTGAACAGTTACAATAATTAATTTAAGAGCGAAAAAAGCTTTTAATTATAAAAATGTAAGCACAATTCACACGGCGTAACAAAACGCATTAATTTCTACAGCCATCGACATTACAAAAAATGTAAGTAAAATTATCCAAAAAAAGAAATGTCAAATCCGACCCCTCTTTGAATACGAACGAGATAGATGATACAAGAAAACACGTTTTAGAAAAGGACAGAGATACGAAAGAGAGGGCGAAGAAAAAAGGCAGGTATTGTTTTAAAGACAGTTTTAATTTCCCGAAGGTAATTTATCACGACGCGGTGTTTGGGTACCAGACAGGAGCGTGTGTCCGATCAATATTTGTGCTTTTAGAATTCCTTGGTTCAAATGGTTAGATAGCTTGTTTTCGCTTGCAAATATACTTCTCTAAGATTTAATGTAATATGATTGTTTATCTTATAACTCAATGGCGTCAGTGAGAAGAACATTTTTACATCGTAACGTCTTATGTTTGTCTCCAGGTTTGGACAAAGTTTATCTTTAGTTTGATGACTGCAACTATACGCAGTAGATGATAAATAGATGGTGAAATATAGGTGTAAGCACTCTACAGCCTAGTCCATTAGGAATATAAAGTCTTGATAATACGTAAAATTACTAAAAATTATAACACAGAACCCAAAACATGAAGAAATATTTGCCTTGACGGTTTTTTCCTGCGCGGCGAGGGGGAGCGCCCCCGCGACGAATTCAAATATAGAACGCAACTTATGTTTTCGAAATAAAAATAATATTTTTGAATACCGATTGCCTTTGCGGGTGATCGGTTTAAATTCGGCAATTTAGAATAAATTATTATTATTTTGTTTATTCCGTATCGGGATTCTTCTACAATGGATGCATTTCATTACACGGATAACGCAGTGGTTTAAACGGTCATCTGTCGCCGTCTGGGTGATGCGAGTTCAAAAGCGCATATATATTTTTTTTATAATTTGGTATAAATGTACGAGTATTCAATGTATTTTATATTAAACATTCTCTTTAAAAAAAGGATGCGGATACGATCTTGCATCGATATATCATTCAAGAATTTCATGTAAGTTACTAAGTATAGTTTCTCAATATAGTGTTTTACTATGACGATAGTAATATTGGATATACTAAACTATCCATACGCATCTATTCGCTGACTATATAAAAAAACAACTTAAATTTAAAGAGAATCATTTATAAAAACAATGTGTCGGCGATTTAAATATTTATTTATACGTTCAATACCCAAAAACGAGAGATCGCGATTGACGAATAAAACATATAACTAAATCAACAAAAACCTAATTAAAATCTTTAACTTGTCTATTGTCCGACACTTATCAATACTTCACCAAACAGATAAACAATTAACGAAATATGTCTGAGCGATTAAACACAACACAAAAAAGACAAAAAAGCAAAACATTCGCCGAAGATGCACAATCTTCTAATTAAGAACATCACAAGTACATTATCTCAAACTCGAAGCCCGTTCCAAAACTAATTTCTTTTTTTTACAAAACAAAAAAGTTCTTAATTACATTTCTGGCTATCTTTCTGGCTGTATAAAAAGCGGGAGATAAGAGTTCCCTATTTGAATCCTCGTTATCACTACCTCCCGGGCACTTTCACCCTTCAATCTCTGACTTTTTCTCTTATTTTTCACCCTCTAGGTAGGTATTCCTATCGTTATTTAGAGATAACTAATGCTTCGGGTCATTAAGGACCCGACGCAAAGGGAAAGCAAGAATATAAGAGGAAATGCAGCCAAATGCATTTTTAATATTATTTTAAACTTTTTACAAATATATGTTGATTTTCTATAAAAACGCTATACGAACGTAACATAATATAGCGCCACTGTCTAACCTTTTTGGGACAAAGTAAGCGTAATACTTGTATGTTCTTAACTGTTTAAGCACAGAATAGCTACATTTCGGCAGCTACGTTTTACTTGACATAACGAGGCAGAGAGCGATGACTATAATTCTGTCTCCAATTTTGTTAGAAAATCTTCAAGGCTTTAAAAGTCCCGAGCATTAGCCGTTTTACTACCATTTTAAGCTGTTGGATCCACAAGTCAGTCTTAAAATCTATGAAAGTGGAAAATATAAATGGATGCAGCAGGCAAATGACTTGGCGTTGTGACGCATATAAGACATGCTTCATACTTTGCACTAGATTCATAAGATTGTTTGATAAATTAAGGCTAATACATTGATATTTAATTGTTTATATACAACAATATATTGAGATTTCAAACTAAACATTACTAGATAATTCTAATCCGGTCATTTTCTCCTGTGCTAGTTATTTCCTGCAACATTTTACGATGTCCCTCCGTCCTCATCAACGGTAAAGACGTTAAACTGTTCAAAAATTATTTATTACAATTAAAAATTTTATGGGCCAATAAAAATTGTAAATGAAAAAATCTTATGGCCTTTGTTGAAATAGGTCTAATTGACCCCGAAGATTTTTAAGACCCGAGTTTAACGACAAAAAAGGTCACAAAAAAATAAAATTAAAAATGTCCGAAGTCGCGACAGGGTGTTTTCTTGCCTCTTTTTTCACTTAAAAATGTAATAATCCTACGGCAGTAAAATACTATCGGACGTTTACGACAAATTCACAAGACCTACTTAATAAAAATCTGACAAAATCTTAAATTTATGCTCGCGAACGCAGGACACACGAGTGAAAAAAAGATATTATTTTACGACGCCATAAACCGGGTTAGAACGCGGCCCTGAAACGCGGGATAATTCGGGAAAAATCCATTTTAATTAACATATTTTTATGACGATCAAGATGGACATTATAAATAATGATTTCATTTAATTTTTCTAATAAATACATTTTGATGCTATTTTAGAAGACGGTATTAGTTTTATGATATTTAAAAGAAGTTTTATAAACGTCATTTTATGACGGAAAAGTAAATCATAATACCTACTTAATAATATTATACCGTTATAAATTAATGCCTTACTGGACATGGGCTTCCATATAAAATAAGTGTAATTAGGTTAGGTGAACATGATAGCCAGATACAGATTGGCACTATTGGCAGATTTCACATATTTAAAAAAACCTTTACAGAATACTCTTAAATGTGCAAGCCAGCGCACAATGCCTACCTTCACCATTAAAACGAGCGTTATTTATTTAATACGAAAAAACGAAATACGAAAAACTAACTTTACAAAGTTTTATACCGGGTACTTTAAGACCACTGGCTAGTGCCTTGTCTTTTAAAAGTACTATACTAAATCCAATCGTAATAATCGAGAAGAGTAAAATAATTTAGGTACCTAATTAAATAGCATTATAAATGTAAATATCTGTTTATGTTTCACATGTAAACTCCTGAACTGACTCTGATAAAACACAGCTTGAAGGAATAGGTATACATAGTCTTCTTTCAAGAAATATTGAAGCACAGTCACAGGTTGTTACCTGCTCACTAGCACGCTAGCACTTTATATTTCGTATAATTTGAGCAGTGTACGGCGTTCGTCCCTTCGGTACATTTTAATGAAAAGCATGAACTGTCGCCGTTTAATGTTTTTATTTTTTTCATGTCCACGTTTAGAAAATATTGTGAGTACGTCCAAAGAATGTTAAAAAGTGTTCTTGATTAAATAAAATGTCGCTAGGCCGCCGAGGGGCCCGGCAGTCGGGCACGTGATGAGAATCAGGTATTAAACTTACAAGTGATGGTTGGATTTAAGACGGATAAATTAGAATAATCGTTTTAAATCGGAGTTTTAACTTTCCGCTGATACTATGACGGTGGTTTTATTAAAAACCTTTTATTTAACATTGAAAATAATGTCTGTATCTCGGCTAACAAACATTCAAACAACGGACACAAAGGACATCTAGACTCGGAACTAATTCTTATGGAGATTATTATACAAATATTTTAATCCACCACTTTCGGTGCAGTAGGAAACCATTTGAACCCCTGCTTCATACCTCATTTGTGCAGCTTACTCATCTTTTAAAGTAGTTTTTAACTTAACTTATTCCTAAATAGAAACTTACCACTATCTGAAGTTAACTCGCTTACCTGCAAACCAACAAAAAATATACATATTATTATTAAGAAAATATTGTACATAAACAATATTGTATCCTAGAAGTACCATAAAGTAATGTCTATGGTATTGAGACTTTTACCATAAACACTAACTCTGCAAAAACAAGCGAAGCGGGATATCTATAAGGAAATTCTTAGTAGCGGCAACAGAACAAATTTATTAATGACAAACTACTATTAATAATAATTAATTACCCTAAGTACCTATTACCTAATACAAAACATAATCGTTTGCTCAACAATCAAACCCACTCAAGATCTAACTAACTAAAGATCAACAAGGCCAGTCGGCCATTTTATTAAAAAGAAAACCTTTTTATGTAAGGAAAATGCTACCCCAAGCTACCAGGGCGACATAACATGCAAAGATGTTGCCACTGAAATTACTGTAACATATATAACATAGAGCGGCAAACAAGAAAATTCGTAAATATATTTTCAAATAAATTACAAGCTGGCTAATGAAAGGGCCGAACGCTGTCGGTCGAGCGAGTACAATAGCGAGGGAACTATTTACTCTATATATATTTTTCACAAAATGACCGCGAATTCCGCAAAAATAAATATGTAGTTTTTTTGTTATTCGGTCAGTCAGCACAACTTTTGTTGTATGGAGGTAAAAATACGCCATTTTGGTATTCAGGTGGTTCTAATTTATCCGGCTGTTTGTCCAGCGATATATAGAAGAATTAGGTATTTATGTTGGTAGCTCTATTTACTTGTTTCTATCTTAGTAGGTAGCGGTATTTGTCCTTAGGATATATAATTGTAATAACATTGTATCTTTCTTATATTAACGCACTGTCTTCCTATGTTACAGGTCTTTTGCAAATTTTGATAAAATGGACAAGAACTTACAAGTTTCACACACCTAAGCTGTTTTTATTAAGTGTGCGAATCATTATTTCATATTCACCGCTGAAGGATTTTGATAACATTCTGTATGGACATAAATAAACTCACGAAGAAACATACAAGCTTTTTTTTGACACGTACTTAATTAAACGCACTCTGAAAATTATTAAGTAACGCCGCGTCCAACAGCTAATACAAAATAATATATAAACATCCCAAAATGATTTCCAATACCATTTCTTTTGTTAATTTTATGATTAAATCAAGTTGGAATAACACAGATGGTAAACAGATGATAAACAGTTCTAATATCCTCTTTAATAGATATAATCATTTAAAATCCAACTAGAAACGATTCTGCAACTAACAAGAATCTATTTAAAAGTAATAATATGTCCATTTTTATACGAGTTTATGCCCGAGTACTGGAGCCTATTACTAATAAGAGGTTTTGAGTTGGGAGGACCGGAGGGCCGGCCGCGGAATGCCTCTCAAGGCCCTCCCTGAGGGATCGCGTACCAAATCATACACTATAATTTCGGAGGAAAATATACCTTGAGAAGAGTTTTTTATATGTATGTATATTTGACATAAGGCATCCCTAAAATAGTGTTGTTATAAGAAACTAGTGATGTGAGTGATGAATTTAAAATTACCATCTAAGTGTCCAATGCCTTCGTTTTCATTTAAGTATTGCTTAATATTCCCGAAGTTGTAGACTGAGAAGGTGCCTTATACCCAGATTTTAGCTTCCATTTCCATTTCAGATCTTAGTTTCCATTTCCATTTTTCCATTTTTTTATATTATATTATGTGGTAGAATATTATTTAATAGCAAGTGAGCCTATTGCTCTCAATGGAGCACAGACCTAGAATCCGTGCTGCCATTAAGGATTTTTTGACAGAAAAACCGAGCAATACTTTAACGGACCCGGGAAACATACTCAAAACCTCATGTATAGCAGTCGTTTTCAGTACTGCTACAACACCGAGACAGACATTTTATTATTCATAAAAATTATCAACGTTTAAATATCACTATTTTCACAATGAATTTTGACACAATATACGCGAACAAATGAATTATTTTAGACACCCTCAAACAATGCAATAAACACACTACACGGTCCTAGAACCGTACCCACTACCCTTCACAAAAAAGCCCATCCCTCACACCAGCAGATTGACATCTGTCAGTCCGGGGTTCGAACCTATACCCTACTTTCGCTGGTGTAAATTTTTAATCAAAACATTTTCGCGTCCCCTCTGCATGGGCATGTTAATTCATGTATTGTTATAAGAGTTAACTTTGGGCGTGTTCTAAGTTACACATGAATAAATTATTTGTTTGTCTGTCTGTCTTTTGTCAATCATGGGTGAAGTGCTGGTTCCGTAGGGAACAGTATATAAGTATATTAGTAATAAAATAATATAGATAATTGCAAAAGTGCGTTTGTTTGTTTGTGCTTAATATGCGCAAGCAGCAGATCCATGTGTTTTCTCAAAGAGATAATGCTACTTTTGAATTCAAACCTAAAATATGCACACCGCACGAATACATAAATCAAACCATAAATATAACCATCTTGCTTTAGTTCCATAAATAAAATAAGTTAGAAAACATTCTAATACTCTCAAATGAAAATAATAATAATTAGAACAAATATGTACTATTTTTAAAGTAAAAATGGTTTAACAACAACAACTTGCTTTAACGTCATTTTGTCGTCATCCATTGACGTCACCAAGAAATAGACTAATTTGCCTGAAAGGACTAGAGATTATATATCTAAAATAGAAAGACACACAAGATTAAAATAAGAATGATTTACAAAATATCGTGTATCTATTGATAACTGTTAACAATCTTCGACTGCATAGAACAGTACACTGACTCACTCAGTTCTTTCTACATCGAAGAACAAACAAAATGAATTATTCACAAACCACTCACATAACCTACAAACGAAAAGACAATGTGATCAACTTAAAACTCAAGAAGAACTGAACAATGAAAACAGATTAATTCTCAGCGGATAACAATGAAGAATCTTCGACAAATGATGTAAAAATAACAAAAGTCGCCAATGTGAATGATACTTGTTTAAAAAGCGTTAAAATTATGCACATAAGTAAAACCAGGCATATTTTAAATGGTCAAATATAAGACGATTTGCGTCGATTCGACACGCCCGTCCATCCGGAGCTAGAACACTGTTCACTTACATATTTATGAACGAGTTGAAACAATTTTCGTCTGTTACCACCCTGGACGATAGATTTACTTCACTCTACTTTGTTATTTCAAGTTAAGAAACGCTTTTGTCATGTGTGCAACCGTGTCGAATGCCATACCTAAATCTTTGCAAAATTTTTATGACGTCTGCGATTTCGTGTCTGTAGATTTCAATAGGTTAAATATTAATTTTAAACTTTTTCAGTTGCGATGGCGTGTTGATAATTGTAAGTAAAATCGAAATCGGTAATTAAGTTTATTTGCATTTATATACACGGTTGGTTATTAATCATTGTATGCAAAACGCTTATTTCTTTTAATGATTTATTTCTTTAACACTTCATTGACTTTCAGATCATTACAGCTTATCGTGGATAAAACAATATTAGGTATTTATTTTAGGTGTTTTTGAACATACTTACAAATCCTTTATGTTTTTGGTGATACAAAGTCCAAAGACATCTCATTATCTTTTCCTGTGATGATTAGAAATTCTTAAGAAAGCAGTTGCAGTCAACTGATGGACCTCACTGGCCCATTAGCTGAATGCAGTTGCTTCCCTTCCTCATTTGTTACTTTTTCTAGCGAGGTTTTAACTCCTTAGGGGAAAGCAAAGTGATATTTCTGATATTTAAAGCACAGGCCAACAGTAAGTGGTTACAATATAACCTCTTACTATTAGGTGAGCTATTTATATCTATGTTAATGAAATGCCATAAAAATTTTGGAAAAATAAACGCTGTTAATACTAAACAATGAGAGAAACTGACGCAATGCTACTTTATTCTGTAGCTGACATTGTAGCATTACCGCAGTATAATGGAGTCGGGAATGCAGTAACAGCACTAGAAACACTAGGAGAGCCAGCTAGATGCTTACAATGTTTGCGAAAATTAGATTTCTAGACGAGCGACGTAGTGCAGACTGAAGAATTAAAAGAATTTCGCATTATAATTATAATGATATCTTTTTAGAATTCACTTATGTATTATAAGATTCTTTTTAAATCCGGTTTTCCGTATTAAGATTTTGTAGCAATTCCGTCACTTTATAATTTAGCTTATTTCAGTGTTTATATATCGCTAAAAGGTGGAACAAAGGTGTAGGCCTGTATGCATAATAAGCAGTCTTTGTATACTAATTAAATTTTCATTATAGATACTGTAATTATAACATATATTTTTACACACGGTTGATTTCTGGCAAATCAGAACGTTATGTTAATATTCTTGAGGTTTATTTTAATGTCAGCAATCGTTCGAGTTATTAACAATATCGACAAGATAAATATTATTATGATGTTTAATATGAACTTATAATATCAACGGTTTGTCTGTGTTTAAAACTATTAATTTTCCAGCAAGCAATATTTGATACAACCGCATTCTTCTAAATCAAAACATAAAATACATATTTTAACCAGTTCTTTTTATTTGTTTGCAATAAATAAATAATATATGTTCATAAATTTTAAATTAATAATGTTACAATCAAAATAGCTAAAATAAGCTAAGTAAGAATATCCAGAATGACCATAAAAACTAAAAACTTACTTAAAATTTTAAAACTACACCATTATTTTTACAAAGAAATACCAAATGACACATTGCTACCATTTCGTGCCCTTTAGACGAACAGACAAACACACAAATAGCCTACTTAAATAAATATTTCATTATTCAAAAATGTTAATGCCAAGTCCAGTTATACATGACCCGTCTAATTTAACATCTCATCTGAAAATATATAGAGTTATTTTCTTGTAGTACTTTGGGAAGGATCTTCTTATAGTGGTTGGTGTTGGAATGTCTATTATATGGGGAATGTGAACAGTAGCATGTGTGTAATGAGAGTGCACTCAGTTTACGAGATGCTAGAGGACAAACGTGCATACATTGTTGATTTTGAATAAATTTGACAATACTGACATAACAGTAAACTGACAAATAGGAGGTAGAGCCGGTAGCTTCTATATGTTTTAGGGATATACAGACAAACAGAAGAAAAATAATTTGTCATCATTATTAGTAACTGTGTAATACCGACTGTCTTGTTGGTTCAGTATCTCAACTTACTAAACATTTACGAAACTATAGACCGTTAGATGAGGTTTGATTTTGGTTGGTATAATCCGGCAAGCAATTACTCTCGTTGCATTACCAGTGCCAAGAAGAAATATAACCTGCTGTTTTTACTTTTACAACCTTGATTCCTAATAACTCTTGAAACCTACTTACTGGTCGTATGAACACAAGACAAAGCAATATTGTTGTCGTCATATAGAAATTAGGATGCCCCATCATAGAAATACTGTGTTCAAACCTAGAGTACTCTTCTATTTGAGGTGACTAGGCAAGTACCATATTGTGTCATAAGTCTTTTAATCCATCTTCATTTTACACTAGATTTTGCCCACGGCTTCGCTCAAGTAAATGTAGGATAGGTGAGGTTATGTTAGTAAAAATACTTTATCCTAGATGAAAGGTACCATATTATGTATGTCTTTTTCTGTTCACCTGACGAGTCATATACGAAATTTCATGATGATCGGTCGAGTAGTTATGGCGTGAAAGCGTAACAAAAAAACTCACATTCGCATTTAGAATATTAGTTTGGCTTTACCATTTAAATTACTGACTCGTTGGATCCGAGGCTAAAAATTGCGCTTATTTTTGCTGCTGAGGTCTGACTGTCTTGATTTCTGAGTCAGGCAAAATGTTATTTGAATTTTCTGTTGGCAGATTCTTA
Organism: Catocala sponsa; assembly: GCA_963564715.1. NCBI lineage: Eukaryota > Metazoa > Arthropoda > Insecta > Lepidoptera > Erebidae > Catocala > Catocala sponsa. The sequence continues at coordinate 6,845,468 of OY751345.1, read as the reverse complement.
GTAAGCACGGAGACTGGAAATCTATTCAGTAGAAGGCAATTGGCTTGCACTATTATGTATGTATTACGTATGTATATATAGTATAGCTACCTTAATATGCCTACCATTTGGTGGATATACATAAATGAGTCTATACATACCGTTGTAACGGTGTAAAATGTCAACAAAAATAAAATAGATAATACAAAACGAACAAGTATATAAGAAAAATATTAAAAAGCAACACCCGGTCCCTAAAATTAAACATTATCATCACGACTTGCTTCAAAAGGGTGAGAAGTGACGTCCATGTTGTCACAATGACAAAATCATTCGTCACGCGTGACAGCTGCGCGAGAAACAGTGACAGCAGATACAAATATAACGCGAGCAAAGAAGACAGAAGGCAAATCAACAATTAGAGAGATGCGTACACGCATCACTTTTGTCGTATTTGGATTATTGTTAATTTCTGACCTTATTTTTTTATTGAATAGTATAAATGTATGCTTATTATTAATACTTGAATTTTATGCTTGTGTGCGTATATTGTTCCTCTTGTTATATTATACAATTGATATGAGCATGTGTAAGCGTAAAAAGCATGTTGCTGATACAGTAGAGTAACAAGACCAGGAAGCTGTTTTTAATGTCGACTTATATTGTCTTCTTTTTATTTATATATATCTTTATTTTTAATGGATTCCACGCTGACTGGTAAGCAGCAGGTAAGTGAAGTCCAGTTGAGACGGTTCCTCTATTTGGTAATGTTACGAAGTTGGCAAATGTACAGATAGATATTTGAAAATTGATTTCGTGTCACATCTTTATATATATAATTCTTCTGTACGTGTGTTGACAGTGAACTCCTCCTAAACGGCTGGACCGATTTGAATGAAACTTTTTGTGTGTGTTCAAGTGGATTCGAGGATGGTTTAGATATGCTTTTTTTTCTCTTTTGTACAGGACAACGTCTGTCGGGACAGCTAGTACAATTATATAATATAAATTGCTATTTGTTTTGTGTGTTTGTTTGTTAGGTGTACAAGGCCAATCCACTGCACTTTTTGGATTTAGATTAAATAATTGGATTTTGTATTAAAATTAGTTTCGTATGATAAAGAAAAAAAATTATAAGGTGCTGACACAAGTTATATTCAAAAACATACTTTTCATTGACAACGCCAGTTCTATAGACCAAATATCTTGTAAGTGTTTTATCAATAGAATTAGAATAGCCCGCCATACTTATGATTTAAAAAACGGTCTCAATGTAACTGTCACAAATCCAAAATGTCTGCCAATGATCACCAAAAGTGACACCCTATTTGTAATCTGTTCATTACAAGGGCTTATATCAAAGGGTGCACAATGCAATCATACACAATATGAACCTATTGTGATTTTGTCACTATATGTTTGTAAGTATTGCGAAAATCATACTATAAATACGCGCATGTCTTTTTTAATCATTCTTTGACATATTTTCGGTATTTATTCTCACTGTTGAAGTTTGGGCTGCGAATTTAGACAGGTACATTAACAATGTCACTTCTAATTGTAAGTCTTCAAGAAATATTGCCAAAAATGGATATGATCTTGCTTGTATTCAGCATTTTTCCGCTGCGGAGGACAAAACTGAGTCTTCGCTTGAACCTAGCATTTAATTCTAACTTAAAACCCAGTTAGAACTACAGAAGTTGTTGCCTTGTCTTCCCATGGTAAATGGTTGCCAGACTCTTTAAGAAGAAGCTGCGTTATCAGCGAAAAAAGAAACGAATTTACTATTCTAATAAATATATATAATAAATAAAAAGAAATATATACCAAAACATTTCTGATGCCACTGATCTCAATGCGATGCTCATTCGTAAGACACCTGACCCTTGAGGTCCAAACCGCAGATCTTCGTTACACGGGAAACGAGGAAGCCATACAAGGATCACGTTACCAATAATTCGGTAACCGGGAGAAATGCTTACTGATATGTGTAACCGAAATAACAAAACGTTGCTTAATAAAACGATATTTGGTTTTTGAAGAAGAGATGCAGTGTATATTACTAAAGTTTATTTAGCAACGTTGCCTATTGAACTCTGTTGTTCCATAAATTTACGGGTGCCAAGATACTATGGGAATGAGAAAAGAACAAAATGATGACATAGCGAGTCAGAATCGAGAGGGGGAGGAGTAAAGGAGGAAGGACTTTTACAAGAGTGCTGTGAGCCAATGAGACAGATTTGTGAGAAAGATCAAGTTAAGTTCTTCGGTTTAGAGTAAACCACAAAATTTGATAAGAGTAAAAGAAAAGAGAATAATCTTAATATGATATCAAAGTCTCTTAGTACATGACATATTTTATGGTTCATAGTGCCTCCATAATTAATTCTGGAAATCTTACCCACCCCTAAAACATAGCACAAGGTAACGTGGCGCCCATAAGCGACACTAAATCAAATTTTCCCAATAATTTTAATGCGTTAATGCCGACTTATATGATTCTTCCGTGTCTTGCATTACCAAATCATCCTAATTATCCCTAGCACCTACAAGTTCAAAGGGCGAATTTTCCATTTCCAAATGAGGTTCAACCATCAACCAATCATAATTCGGGGAAAACGTTACGCGAATCTATCACGAGGTACCACGCCCCAGGGGGAAGTCGGGCTAACACGGACCCTTCACTAATCTAATATTAAACACATTCGGATATTAGATACAAAGTGAGCATTCACAGAATTTAATAATCCTGCTCCCACACCTATATCCAACTCTCCCTCTTACCTATAGAGCCGTCTCGTTCCAACATGAATTATTAACAACAATTTTATGATTACATTTAGCATTGAATGTAAGTGCGGGTAAGACGTGATACGAAAGTCGAATGGCCGGTGAAAAATGGCGGGAAAAACGTTGCCAGTTAATATTTTATTGGTTTCGATAGGTTTGAGTTATGTTAGTCTGCCGAGGGTTCCGGTAATTTTCAATTTTGTGCCTGAAATATAGATAAGGTAGTTCCCTCTGGACTGTTTATTGGCTTACTTGGAGCTGACTTGCAGTTCTGATGGAATGACAGTATTGGACAACGAGTGGTTACTCCGTGATCAATTTGTAATTTTGGTAAAATTCGAAATGATTTTGAAAGTTATGAAGATAAACCCAAGTGGGATTCTAAGGGCAAAGTCAGAAATGTCAAAATCAAATTTGGATCTAAAGAAATCAATAAAATGATCACTCGTTTTAGCAGTGAAACAAAACATCGTAAAAAGTTTTATGTTTGCCATATAATGTTCTCTTAGGTATTTGAACTCTAATCCACTTACTACCATGTTGAGCTTTAGATAAGCCCTAGTAATGTGAAAAAAGATTAGTTTAGAGAAAATCATTGCTTTGTCTGCATAGCTTTAAATATCACATTCATATTAATTTATCTAGCGATATATTTCTACTGAGCAAAAAAAGCTTCGATAATTTTTTGTTTCAACGGACTATCGAATCCAAGACCACACAAGTAACAATACCGCACACGTTACATCAATGAACCGAGCCGATCAAAATAGCCCGATAATGTCATATAAGATAACCATCTCCAAATTTAAGTAACAAAATCACGAAACTATCTAATAAATATTTAACACAAATAATTCACGGACATTTTCTTAGAACAAAAACTCATTACAATTCATAATCAACAACACCAATTCAATCTTACGTCAAAAATCTAAAAAAATACCATCAAAAACATCATGACATTAGCATACGACATTGCTTAAACAGTTATTAGCACGCACAGAACACATGTAGGCGAATACACGCGACATGACTAGCTTTGCACCCGGATAGGCTCACTCTGGGCTCTCAAATCCTACTAAAATTCAAAGCACACTTCGTCTTGACGACTGTGCGGTCATCTGAGCCGTGATCCGAATGCTCAAACTCCATAAAGTGACGAAAATGGAACAGTACAACTCCCTGTAATTTCGTTTCGTGTTTCTACCCCGTAATACAATAATCGTCATATTTGAGTGACGCCTCCTTTGGTTAAGAACTGCTTTCTAATTTAGTGTGCAACACCGTGCAATGTATTAGGGGCTGGTTTTGTATGAAGACGCTTAATGTAACGTTAGAATGTTTAGGAGAATTGACATTGCTCGTTGTGATAACCGTAATGATAACGAATTTACGTTTTTATAATATTAATATATGAAATTATTATCTGCTACCAAAGTAATTGCATAGATCTTTGACGTTTATACCATCAATGAATGTAGCGGGTGGATGCGGGTGGCCAAAGACCGGAATGTGTAGAAAACCTTGGGGGAAGCCTGTCCAGCAGTGGACGTCTTTCGGCTTAGATGATGATGAAGATTATGAATGTTTAAAAAATTGTTGTAGTTTGATTTTTACATGTCACCTTCAAGCAAAGCAAGAGACTTGAAATACAGAGTTATCTCATAAAGTGATTTTCGCAACTGCGACGATACAATTAAAAGTATTTATTAATGTAAAAGCAAAACAAATAAAACAAAAAATAACAGACGATAGCTGACGTTGTGTACTTATTTATAAATGGCAGACAGATCACTAATGAAAATTCAAATTTAAAAGTACGAAAGCGCGGGTAAATTTCGCACGCGTCAGCCAACATGGCGGAACAGAAAAACCACCACGAGTGTCAGCGATTGACAATTAGCAGAATCATCCTGTCTGATCCGAAATTTTCATCGCATAATTGTCACTTGATAATTGAAAAACGCAATTACGAACGGCGAGAGCGTGAGTTAATTAATATTAAATTCTGAAATAATCGTCCCGTTCCCCCCCTCCCACGAGACTGGGGACATGGACTGATTGAATTATAGGCAAATTTTGAATTTTGAATAATTCACGGGAGTGAGTTAGCCCTTTATGGCAAGAGGGACTGAATTTTTGGTTTAATTAGAGCAGTTATTGTTTTTCAACGAGCTTGGTGTTTCCTTTATTATTTTCATAATTTAAACCGGAGTTCTGTTTACTGATTCGCAAAATAACCAGTGATAAAAATACAAGTGCAATATCTAAGAATAAATTCAATTTATGTAACCACAATCGCAGCTTTTTCTTACTGTGACCCAATATCAAGTGATTTATTATATCATCAATATGTTAAAAGGACAATAACTGTTAACTTCTTAACCTTAGATAGGCGCAACTGAATCATATTATTTTTTCCACTTGTAAGAGACATCGCTCGGTGACACCGAACGATTTATAATTCGCAGCGCGCTGATATATTGCGCAATTAGTTATTCTCGATGGATATAGGAGAAAAGTAAAAAAAACACAGTGGTTCCTAGTTACAGATCAGAACGAACACCGCGGCTCCACAAAATTCAATTTGGCGAGCATTTTGCCGGCGCGGCGTGCGACAAACCAAACAATTACACATACGTGTGTCGAAAGCATAATTTTTCCACAAAAACTACGTGGAAATGTGAAAAAAACACGGTCGCTGACGCTTTGTTAGTTTTTCGCGCCAACGCGTCGGCCATTTTTGACAGCTGTCAAACGCTGCGCTAGTGATTGCGTCTTTTGTAGTCGCACCTTATTCGAGACACGGCGGTATTTTTTTTCGCGTTCGAAAAAATACCAACGTCACAGCTGAATATTTAAATGGGCAATATGAATAGCACAATGTAATCCCACACAAATTACAAGACGCATAGGAACATGAAAGCGATAAACCGAGATGCATCACCGATACTGCATCACAATCCTGTCTCATTTCAATACCTATTGTGAGGTCGACGCTAGTGTTGTAACGTCGTAACGTCCCGCTCTACGGACACCCATCAGTCATTTACGAATGAATACATGACAATCGATCGAGATACGTAAGGTAACATGTCCCGGGTGAGTGACGAGTGATTCTCGCACTCGCGACGGATATCCGAACGTTGACAAACGCGGAGGCAGCGCCCGCGCTGACTTCTTTTTACAAATTCGAAGCAGAAGAAGTTTTGACGCGCGATAGTGATGTGACGATGTGGGCCTGTCAGTTTTCAATTGGCTCTCAAAGGGTGTTGACGTGTCACGTCAGATCTAGATTCGAAGTGCGGACATATTAATTGTTCGCGTCGCGTAGGAGTAGCATAAACAGACCCTTGACATTTATTGTGGGCTTCCTTATAATATATACGGAACGTACGTGTGGTAAGAAATTTGATATACTTTAATCGATGAGTATAATCGTATATTCCGATGAGAATCGATTACTAAAACGGATACGAGTAGTTACGCAGTTGCAATAGCAAACATCATTAGGTATGTGAGGCGCACTGAAGCGACGCGATACGTCGTAAAGGCTACTTTTTGTCGGGCAACAAGAAAATCATGTTGTGATCGTTAAAATTTACATATTATGATGAGATACCGTCTAATCACACGGTTGAAATTATTTTAATACTTCTTTGATGAATTTCAATTCTTAATCGAGTACTCACTATAGTGTAATTAAATGTCTTAATGGACCTTTCATAATTTAATGATTAGTTTTCTTGTGACTAGAGGAAATTTCTAAACACAATCCTTAATAAAAACTATCGGTACACAGACAGTACTGTAGTGATTTCTTGTAATATCTAGCTCTCTATTAATTTCTGTTAGGCGTTCGTAAAGATGAATAAAATTGTCGCAATGTGACTTTTCTTGCTCATAATAACTGTATTAAGTGCCAATTTGCTACGGTCTATCATCTTTATTTGGCACAGTTTCAGTGTTAGACTGAGATATTTTGAAACGAAAATCTGAAGCTCCAAAATCAAGTCCGTCCACGTCATAAAAGCTATAATATAAATCATTGTTATATTCAATCCTTTAGTACGCCACATGCTTATTATGAGCAACTTAACTAGTCCAACATTTAGGTGCAAAAAATATATAATTTATACGTTAATAATGAGCTCTTTAGCTAAATGTGTTAATAACCTGAATATTTAAGGTGTTCAAATTGTATCTAGAACGGACGTTAATGTTTTACTTCATCCTTTAATCCTTAATTATACATTAAGGAATTTCCTCTGTTGGTAATGCAATTGAGACGTCTGTCATTGATTTTAAGCAGGCATTTGATACTGATACACTTGAATTTAGGTATTAATTGGTCAGCAAAGAAATAAGTGCTAATATGACCTACCACTAGTTCAAATAATCGTAGGCATATTCGAACTGTCTAACTTATAAATGCAAATATGAGTTTATTTGTTTCGCTTTCATGTCTTAACTACTCGACAACTCATCATGAAATTTTGCATACACATTGTCAGGGTTACAGAGAAGGTTATAGGGTACCTTTCATTCAGAAAAAAGTACTGTTCCCATGCGAACGAAGCCGCGGGCAAAAGCTAGTAATCTACAAAGATCATATAAGCATATTATGTAGTAAAGTAAGTATGCTAAAATTTTTTTAACTAACACGGCATTTCCTTTTTATAAAATTTATTGTCTAGAAATGCATACAGCTGCACTACAATAAAGTCTATATTTGTTGATCGACACAAATCCATTTACATTGTTATCGGTCTGCGTTCTACTTTAGTAAACAGTGAAAGGCCAAAGGGATTGTAAATAGTTATGTCATTACAATACGTATTTGATCGTAAACATGTATATCATTCTAGCGCCTAGTACTAGTACCAGGATTTATAAGGATGTAGAAGAGGTTTACCTGGATCTGTCGCGTCGAGGGTCTGCGGCGGGGGCTGGCTGAGGGGGCCGGGGGTGCCGCCGGAGCCAGGCGAGCGCACGTCATCGTTTACGGCACCGCCGTACGACAACGATGAAGACGGTGGTCTCTGTAGACAAAAAATATTTCATCAGTACTCGGTGATTAGATAGCCTATTAAGGAAACAGAATCTTGACTTGAGAGTCAGAAAGATACTTCATTCACCGATTCACGGCATTAAGGATGCTCAGAGATTTCAGTCACAAAATCTCATAATTAACAAGATATTTCTGCCAATATGTCCCCAGCAACAAGTCATCCAAATGCATAATTATGTTACGACAACGTCTTGAAAAAGACTAGTCAATTACAAAATAGAACTAATATTGTGTACCACATTTAAGCCAAAAACCATATAACCATTACCATTGATTTGGTGACAGAACGAATGAGCAGGTTCAGTAGGGGCACTACCAACTTCTTACAAGCAACCGACGCAAAAATAACACTGCTACTACAATTCGCGTGGCGAGTGAGTATCCCAGAGGCTCACATACCTACCTCTCGTATACCTTTCCATTCCTTGGGTTAAAGAACCCACTTATAACCAGGCGAGCAGTATGCCACCTAATTCGTAAACAAAGGAATATAACGGTATTATAACTCAGAGAAACGTAACTAATAAATTGCTCTGAAAAATATCTAAAGTTATTGAAAACGATAGCAAATTCTATTCAGATGAAAGCTTTTAAGAATTTGCTGAGCAGACGACCTAAGGTGATGTTTTTATCTGAAATATTTTAACTTTTTTGCTTCTCCCCTTAAGAATTGAAGACAATACTCAACCGCAGACGAACTTTAACAAGATAACCGCTTCGATGTTTTTATTTCAATTATTCAATTAAACATAATTTCGTCCTTTGAAAGCTTTTCGAGGTCCAATGGCCCGAGACGGACGATTTGGTCGCTCGACCGAGACTAAACGACAAAGCTAAAAAACAACATATTTATTTTATATAGAAAATGGTCTTTATAAAACTTAGAGAAAACTTATGTTTAATGATGCCGCAAGGTATTCTTTTTGATCCACTCTAGGCAAAATAAAATGTAAAGCAAAGAAAAGCTTTGGGGTTTTTACATTAATCAATGAAGTACCCATACCGAATTAGTTTGTATAAAGCCTCTGTTCGTATTGATATTATAAATGTAAAAATCTGTAAAAGGTTTAGTACTAAATCACGATTTGTGTGAAACTAAGCACATATGTGCTTAGTTTTGTCCATGTTGACCATGTCCTGGACTAACGCATATGATTTCCTTTTATCCTTGGGATTTATGCGGGCCTTAAGGCAAAATATAGTTTTTAAAATAAATTTGAATGTATAGATATATCGTGGCCTAATTTTCTTCTAATGAAGATGACAAGGGCACACAAATTACTATAAATTGGAATTTATAATTAATTTATTTGTAATTTGAGGAAAGGGCGCTATGACTTAAGAATGATGATAAAATGATCCATCTTGTGCGTGGGTGGCATAACTTCATTTCAATCATTAGGTATGAACTACTGCCTCTTGTTAGTTCATTTTACGAACTGCCATATAACTTATCTCAAATTATAATTATAATAGATGCTTAAATGCAAATGTAAATTTTTTTCTATTACCTTCATTATTTTTCAGCACGATCTAAAATGAAAAATGTCTCAGTATCTCCATAAACTTTTTAATGACCGTTTCACAAACGTCACCTCCCAAAGTGATCAAATTTGGACAATCAGTCAACCCCCAATTAGCGTCACCTAACATCAAAACGAAAGCGCACTCGGCTATTGTCGTAACACTTCGGAAGCGGTCGGGTGGTAATGAGCCGGCGCACACGCCACTCGGCCATTAGCGCATGCGCGGTGGGCACCTGCCGCTACCTCCAGCCGGTAATGACCAGGTTATGAAATGAGGAAATCTTAGTTTATTATAGGTTTATTTATAAGTTAGATATTTGGTTATGATATTCTGTTACAAGTATTCGGAATTCTTGCTTCCTACTGGACCGCAAAGAAAAAGGGTCGGTTAGAAAATCTTCAATATCTTCAAAAGTACCTGACCTAGCTTTATGAAATAAAGACTAAATTAAAGAATATTTAATGTCACATAAAATAATATATAAAACCTTTTTATTTATTTTTGATAATTGTATAAAAAACTGAAAATGTAAAATAATGGTCGTTTTTTAATTTAGTACCAAAAAATTCAAATCAATTATTCCGCGTTTGTTTTAGTTTTGCAATAAAAAGTTATAAATATGGTGTCTCTGCCTTATAAATTTTATTATTTTGAAGTTTGTCGAAATGTCGTAATGTTTGTTTATTTAAATGTTTGTCGTTAACCCCTGAAGAATGTACCAGGATCCTGACAATGCTTGAAGATGGGCACAGCCAACGAAATACAGCGAGAACTGTTGGTTGACTCTTTCTACACTTCAGCGAGTACTCCTGCGTTTCCATGAAACTGGATACAATCTTCGAAAAACAGGAACAGGCCGAAAAAGGTGCACAACGGCGTGGGAGGATCGCTATATGGTGTCAACAATTTTGAAATTTTGAGAAATCGCTTCCTTACGGCTGTTGAAGTAAAGAATCATCATTTACGAGCTGGAGGAAACAATCTGAGTACGGATAAATTTAAACCCATTAAGACCGGCAAATGGCCCAAAACTAGAAAGACACCACACAAACTCAAGTTTGAGTTATGGTAGAGAACACGAGAATTGGACTCTGAATGACTGGTGAAGAGTTATGTTTTCAGACGAGTCTAGATTCTGTTTATACAAGCACGACGGGAGGAAAAGAGTGTACAAAAGACCGGGAGAGCGCTATAATCAAGCCTGTATAGAAGAAAAAGTACCATACGTCGGAGGCTCTGTTCACTTCTGGGCTGGGATTTCTTCCGAAAGCCGCACTGAGGTAGTGGTGATAGAAAATGGAACTTTAACTGCAGAAATATATGTCACTGAAATTCTGAATGAACATTGGTCCATTTTTAGTGGACATGGACGAGAATGCCGTTTTTATGCAACGCATACAACTCAGATAGTGTTTGCCTATTTTCGAGAAGTCGGTATCACACACATGGAGTGGCCAGCACGTAGCACCGACTTAAACCCCATTGAGCATGCATGAGACGACCTGAGACGACGTGTACGTCAGTGGAATCCGCCGCCAATCATGCTATGTGAAATGAAAGAAGCTCTAATAGAGGAATGGCAGAATATTCCGCAGCATCGCCTCAAACGTAGGTTTGAGGCGATGCTACTAGAAAGTATGCCAAATCGCATAACAGCAGTATTACGAGCTCGCGGAGGCAACACAAAGTACTAAATGAGTAAAAACGTCACCTCTGTAACCAATCTAAATTTACGAAAATACTGGAAAAGTTACGCATTTTTATTTATTTTCATTTAAGCACATTAAAGTATTCTTAAATTTAGTCTTTATTTCATAAAGCTAGGTCAGGTATTTTTGAAGATATTGAAGATTTTCTAACCGACACTTTTTCTTTGCAGTCCAGTGTATTATAGAAATTTAATTAATTGTATACGATTATTGGTGGATTGTCATATCAGAAATACTCAGTATATATACTGTTGTTTCATTTGAGGTGAGATATCCACAAAACCACTTCATGCCATCCTTTAAAGTCGAACTTTAGCTTACTTAGTACGTAGACCATAATAGAAGAATATAAAAGCCGCTTTCTGAACACAAATGTTGTATTCAGGTATTCAATGATATCCATGGTCTCCTGGACTAGCTGTTACTCTAAGACCAAGTACCGGTAGAAAAGTACCTGACTTGATCATTAAGTCGGGCAAAAGATAATAATTTTGCTGTTAGGAGATTCTTATGAGCAATTATTCATGTCTAGTTCTGTGTCCAGAATGGCGGCATGGTTGTCACCTCTTTCGCTAGCTATGTATGACTACCTCGTTGGTCTCGTGGCTTAAGTAGGCGGTTATATTTGCAGCTGATCATGCGTTCTCAGTTGTGATTCTGGCGTCGGGTACATTGTTATTGGGTTTCTCTGTTACGAAAATCTCAATAGCAGACTATAATAGACTTACGTGGGACCTATAAGCATAGTTGCCTAAATGCCGTCTCAATACATGTCTGCTTACTCCTTCATAAATATATAGGCGTGAATCTGTGTATCATTATTCATTATGCATATAAAATTATATAGCTAATGTATTTTGCTTTTTACCTATATTTTTGTTTTGCATCTATATATTAATCGCTCATAGACTTTTATTCAGTCTCCCACGTAGGTAGAATACCTTTTGTATTCAAAATTTCTGCTCCAAATCGATAACATTAAAGGTATACAATCTAAGATCATAACTATACATGTGATTGATAGCGGTTATTCGCCTCATACCGGTAATTACCGAAAAAACGTATGTTTAATTACTTGGAGTATTTCTACACTGGCAACACTGACGATCGTTAGCACGATCTGATGTATTGTTGGAGTGGACTTAATGGCGTTGGTAATTGGTTTTGTATGGAGACTGGACTTATTAGAATCATTGTAAAGGTTATCTCAAGCTTATGCTGATGGTTTGATGGGTAGTTTAATCTGATGATGTTTTATCTGATCATCTTGTTGGTGTAGCCTCTGCCTATTCTATCAGGAAAAAGGCGTGCGTTTACTTCTGCTGGTCAGTGTGGCTACTACACGAATATAGTTACTAAGATTTTACTATCTACTATACAAGCAGACACTTTGGGCATGGTTATCCAGATGGGTTGGACCAAGCTTGAGGAGGCCTTGCGTCAGCAGTACAGGGATTTCTTGTTTTCATGTACGACAACGATTGAGTGCTAGGATAGCCTAGCATCTCGTATACCTGTCGTTGTATTCATAAGGAAGGAAGTGTCTACGCCAGAGTAGACAGGTAGAAACAACGAGAAACAATGGATTTTACCTAATACGTTGATTGCCTACCTTTTGATGTTCCATACACTTTCATCACATTATTCAATCTCGTACATTTAGTTAACCCAGCCTTTTTCCAAAACAACTTCGAGTTGAATATCCATATGCCAAGATTTCCCGTGTACCGGTCCACCGATAATCATTAATTTATCTCCCAATACCTACTTTTGTTTATCCATAACGATATTCCAACACACGTTTCCCGCCAAAATCGGCCTCGTATTTAGACACAGCGTTCCACAAAACGAACGTTAGAATTCCTAGTTCAAAAATAGAACGGCAGCATTCAATAATCATTAGCGCGAACGTACGCGCAACCAGAGCAGATGTCTGGGATAATACGCGCGTTTCATTTACGCGATCAAACTCGGACGTTTGTTTTAATTGATATAGAATTTTTTATTTTAGTTTCTGTTCGGTGATTGATGTAAATTTTTTTTGATGTTATGTTATCGAGGTTACGTGCGTTGTTGCTTTTTAAATTCAGCAATATTGTGGTAACATATCGATTGTATATCAGTGATGAACTTAAACACTACAAGTAAATAAAACGTATCATTTAAGCAAGTGCTTGTACCGGGAATTGTTTCATTTATCTGATACCGTCTATGCCGATATACGGGATTTTAATTGTCCACCAACAAAATAATAGATTATAGGGAAAACATTGATCAAAGCCTACAAATATAACATTTGTTAGTATAAAAAATTGGCAGTATACAAATACTAATATACTCTTACAGACAAGTGGGAATATTACATTTGAAATACAAACAAATAAAATCAATAAATGCAGAGATCTGTTTATCGACGTCACCGTCAAAATGAAGCATCGACATGGTGATTTAAACAGGTATAGTTGAAGAATGTAAGCTATTTATGCGTCTAAAGCTATCTAAAAAAACGATGACACTGCGCTAGTGAGGACGGTACGTGTCTTTCTTAACACCTTTTTCGCTACGTCATATAGTTGTAGCCACAGGCGGCAACTAGTAAGATATTATCGTAGACAATGACTATAATAGAGATATATGACTAGTACTTTATAACAGAAATATTGTACGATTTGCATTATGCAAAATTGTAGAAGCACCTGTATATTAATTATTATAATAAGTGCAATCCTCTATCTAGCATTATAGTAATCTTACGTATATCTTCGTAGCACTTAATGAGCCGCAATTTATTACATAGATAAAAATAGATGGTAATTTAATTACATTAACTTAAACTGAAAATAAAATTTGCTGCGAAGATGAATTATAACCCTTATATTCTAATTATTTTGAATATCGAAAGGGAACTGTTCGATTCAAAGATCGAATCTTTAACGTTTGTGTTTTGCTACTGGCCAGCAACTTAATTCTCACGTGCGTATACTATTCCAAATTTGAATTTGAAGTTAATTCTCGAACGTATATAATCATTTGAAAGTCTAAATGGCCTATAACTGGAAATGCCAAGAAAACTATTCAAACACCTGTTTGAAATTGGAATCCAATCTAAGAACCCTTTAATCGAATTCTTTACATTGTAATTGAGCACCATTTGGCAGCTTTTGATATCAAAACTCGTTCCAATTTCAAATTACGTATAGTCAGCCATTATCCGATTAGACTAATCGCCTATTCACAATCGAATAACGTTTGACATTCGAATTAACTTCATAATTAAATGATGTAAGCTATTATTTGATACTAGCTATATTGTAATGTGGGTGTATGGCAATTACAACTATTGATTAATTTAGAGAAATTTTGTTTATTTAAAACGTTACTTATTCACCTATTCATCATATGATCTTTAAGCTTAGTATAGTTAGTAGTTAGAGTTTACTTAATTATGCCAATGGTACTCAAGTCAAAAGTTAAGATACATTCTTTATTACATATACTGGACATGCTATTCCTACAAGAATGCCATAGCTATATAAGTATAGGATGGTCTCAACATAATAATAATCAATGCTGATTTTACTAAATCTAAGCTATGTGTCATTTTTGAAGTGACTCTAGTCTTGCCAGTGGTATTCTCAAGTGGTTTCTTGTAATAAATAACTTTAACTGTTTGTGTACATGGACATGGATATTTGTTTTGGTCTGGGTGTTTCTATGTATAGTATGTAAGTATTTACAAAAAAGAAGTATATAATATGTATCTATGTTTATCCATTGTCTAGTACCCATAGTACAAGCTCTGCTTAGTTTGGGCTAGATGGTGTTGTATGTATGTGATAGAATATTATTATTATTTGTATTATTATTATTCCAAGTCTGGTTAATATACATATATAGCTGGTTGTAAAATTCAGCAGAATAAGGCTAAAAGACAAGGATGAGTGCTAGTAGGACTTAGCTCTTTAGGCTCCAAAATTACCATAATATGAATAATAAGAGCGTAAAACTGCAATAGTACATTATTAACAGAGTTCGGTAACAATATGAATAGTATTTTCTATTACTTATTAATTTACATTTCTAAGGTGGCATAGAAGCACGTAGGCCAACCCATGATAAGCTGAAAGCTCTGGATGACTGTGACGCCAGCTTAATAACATTCACCCTAGAGTCTGAATGAGTGCTATTAATCACATCAATTTCGCCAAAATGCTGACGAAATTAGACAAAAGTTAACTCACAAAAGGTTTAAATGGTTTTGCTATTCGGTATTTTGAAAATATCGACTAAAAATCGAATAATAATAACGTCACTAATTAGACGCACAACACCTCTAGTTTAGTTGTTTTTTCTACAGTTAACAGGAAGCATGTCTGTTTCGCACCATGTGGTAAAGTTGTGGATCATTACTTCGTGTTATTGTTATAATTATGTTTATTCACGGACGTGGCCGCGAGGGGGCAATTTTAAATCGTTAGCGAATTTTGTAACGACTCGAATAAGTTACACTTTTGTATTCGATTTTATAATCGATAATTTGATGTTTGATTGATGTGTAAATTAGAGTGGTGCATGTTGAATAATAGTTAGAGCTCTAATTATGTAGGAAGTACTGCTTTGTTGGTTTATGATGTAAGGCACAAGTTTGATAGCTGATCGCAGGAATTCAAGTTGGAGTCTTAGATCGGCAGTTTGATTTATTATATCTGTCTGTGTGTCCTTAACGACCTGTAGTGTAGACTTTTATACAATTTTTATTGCATTGACCACAATAATAATTTTATGTAAAAACAATATTTTCTATGTAAGTCGGCGAAGTATATCTTACCTTTCCAAATGCCTTCCATTCTTTCTGTAGTACAATATATTTATGCATGTACTAAGAGTGTAAGATGCAAGAGATGTACCTCAGGATCGTAACTAGTAGATATCCGTGGTCTTCTTCTTCTAACCCTCTAAGAAACGGGCTTGACCTTGTATATGTACTGTACTATATACTTCGCCTTAGATACTTGACTGTTTCCTCTGCCGATATCCAATGAAGTACCATCGACACAATCTTAACCCCTAACACTATCAAAATCTAATTACAAATCCTATTACAGCTATTTGTCAACAACAACAAAAATAACACTCAAACGCTCGGTCGATCGGTGAAGCACCAATTATTTTTAAACAAACAAATCAATAAACACACGCGCGCACCGCCGTAGCAGGGTTAACTTTGGTTAAGAAAACAAAACGGTACAATGGATCAGGGCTGTGCGTAAATATTGTTATAGTCGTTTATAATGTTTTGTTTATTATGGTAAGGGTGCAGTATCAATAATTTAAAATACCAAGCCTGTGTGTAAAATGGATAAGCAGAGGAGTATCGCACCATCAAAGCACACTATAATAATAGTTTTACTGTCTCATAAAAACAAGCAATACGTGGATTGAGGCCCTAGACCCACACTAGGATTGCCTGTGTTGTGGGATCTAGTCTCTTTCATTCAATTACAATAATTCGACAATAGAATAAAATGTGACGAAAGTACAAAAAAGAATGTTATGTAATTTGTGTAGTATGGTCAATGAGAACTGGTAACAAGTGGTGAGATGTGGAGTGGTGGTATGGTGGAGAAGTTGTGATGTGAGGTGTTTTGGTGTTATGTGGTGTGATGTGTTGTGGCTGTAGTCAAGTGTGGTATGGTACGGTGCGATGCGGCGCGATGTGATGTGGTATGATGAAGTATGGGGTGATGCCATGAGGTGGGGAGTGCTATGCATGTATGTGTGTGATAGTGTTTTAGTTTATAATTGTTTTTCTATGTTTTTTTAATATACTACATGTTAAGCTTTTATAGACTACTAGTTTTCACCCGCGGCTTCGCTCGCGTAAATGTAGGTTAGGTTACGTTTGCAACAGTTATTTTTTCTGGATGAAAGATACCCTATGTCCTATTCTGTACCCCTGACAACGTGTATGCAAAATTTCATGTTGATCGGTTGAGTAGTTAAGGCGTGAAAGCGTAACAAACAAACAAACAAACTCACTTTCGCATTTGTAATATTAGTTAGGATGAGCTTATTGCCGAGATCTAGTTATAATATAGGTGCTGTATCTAAAAGCTTTCTAATAGGAAAGCCGAATAATATCCGAGGTGGAATGGTACCCGGGAAATATAGGGCTGTAATTGTAAGCATAGATTATGCCACAAAACCATCTAGGTAAGCGTAAAATGACAGTGTATGAGGCAAGCACACGCCTCCACATATACAAGGTTATTCTTAGTATAGTGAAAACCTCTCAAGGGGTGATTATACTTGTTATTATGAACTACTTTTGTTCTGGAACATTGCTAAAATCGCGAAAAAAAATCAGCTGTTCCATATAAAACTGGACTTTGACCTCGACAAAATGTATGGAACAGCTGATTTTTTTTTCGCGATTTCGGCAATGTCCTAGAACAAAAGTTATTCATAATAACAAGTATAATCACCTCCTAAGAGGTTTTCACTATACTAAGAATAACCTTGTATATAAGAAGGGTTGCAACATAAATATTGTTGACAATGTGCGGGTGCATTATATATAGCCTACTATATTTTACTCTTATGTAATAAACCTACACAACCTATTGCACTAAATCAAGCATTATTCTAGATTTCGACCTGTTACTGAATTACTTGACAGCGATATCCAATAACAGTATCTCTGAATATAAACCTGGGATGTCATGATTGGTAGTTATTGTAGTTTCACATGCGTTACCAGACTTATGGGATAATTAGAAACGAAGTTATCAGAACATAATAAGGGTTATTTAAAGAGAAGTAGAATATAGAGAAATCTCCAGAAAACCTTAAAAAGGTTCTTCCAGCCTACAGAGGATCATAGCCAATCAACTTAGTCCCGGTTGGTATATTTAGAAACTAATCGTTTTAGCTACGGGCAGTTACATTTTGACATATTTTTCATACATGTGTGTCAAAATTTAACTGTCCTGCCTTAGTGATGTGTTCCTGCAGTAGCTGGATTTTCGGGACTTCGACGAAGTCTTTTGTTTAGACAAATACCGTCAGTTTCAATTATATATCGTTTACAAAAATTGCAATTCTTTGCGCCAGCCCTACAGGGACCCCTGAATCAACCCGTCAAACGCACGCCCGCGATGAATTAAATCGAAAACAATTCGTAAAAAGAACAATGGAAGGGTTGGAACAAAAGTTCCAGTTTGAATTTGGAACAGAACTCGAAACGGCGCGCGCGCAGCCAGGTGAGGGTGGACATGTCAATGAAATTCGTTCAAAGTAAGTAATCCGATATGTTGTATTGTTTTCAAATAATTATTCGATTCGGATTAGTATTGAATCGGGTTAAAGAAATCGAATACGTTAAAAACATATAAGTAGGAGGTTGGTTACTTTGAAAGGTTATTTCAATAAGAAGAAATGTTATTTGACTCTGGCTTGCCAGTTCGGATGGAAAATAGCGGGCACGAGTTTCAGAAACACGGATGACATAACTGAATAAGCTTTCAAACTTGCGTCAGGTTATCACACCCAAAGTGCACCAGGTATGTTTAGATCTCACCTTTTAACACAGTTCTGCTGTTACTGTAAATTTTCAGGAGAATTCTAATATTTCCGGAAATGTTGACTTCAATGAAACCGAAAATCTCACGATCTGTAGTTACGAATACAATTACGGCTACTGACAACTAGACAATCAACCCAAGAATGTTCATATTTAGAATCATTATCAACCGAAATCAATGCTACCAACTGAACACATTTAGCTCAGTCCCATAGACTCCCTAGAGAAAAGAAAAAAACAAAGAAGTATATTAAGACATATGGCGAGTCAAGATGACACAATAGTAAAGTTTCATTTAGACAGATTAATGGTAATGGAAAAGTCGGATACAGCCACCCTCCAGAGAGGGCAAGGGGAGGGAGGGAGTGGGACACCGTTAAGATTTGCACTCCGTCTCTATCAACGGACATGTGTTAAATTACGAGATTTTAGAAGCCGTTTCAACCATGTTAATGTTTTTTTTTGGTTAATTGCAAATCAAAGTTCCGAAAGAATCTAATGGAATTTCTGACTGTTGAATGATTTTACCTGATGATAAACAGTAAAGTCCAATAGTACGCCTAAACGTGCACAGACGAACTTTATTTTACCGCCTCAATCATGCGGATAAGTCCCAATCATTAACTTGCATAAGGATATGGGCAAACGCATGGTAGTTCATTAGTTTGATGGCTTTAGAGATTCTTTTTAGCGCCTCATAATAATGTTACAAATTGTAAGAAGCAAACAAGTTTTAGGTTTTAGCAGAAGCCATCCTACAGATCTATATGTAGAAATAGACTGCAAACATCACGCAATGCTATAACAGCTCACCTCGCCACTACTAATGAGCAATGTTATGAGTTCAATCTACATTATGGTAAAATATTTTGGTATCCACAAATAAGATGTTCCGCATCTGAGAGTTGTCTTTTCGAGGATAACGTTTTACTTTTAAGTTGATTTTTAGATTGTTTGGATTAGATTAGATTGAAAATACCACACTTGCAAGCAATCGGCACTGTGAGATTACGGATACAGGTTCCATCTTACATGAGCCAACAAGTTTTTGGCTGAATAAACCTGTTATCTGAGCACAAACTCTCTCTACTGGAGCAAGGGGTCAGGCTGTGATCATAATTATTAACTCTAATTTCACACCACTGCACTCTATGGGTAATTATTTACCAAGCGATCCGCTGTTATTTGCAATGCTGCAAACATTATGGTGACGCCTGCATATGACACGTGCCGGTGTCAGATGACGTGGGAAACGACAAACCTACCCTTTTGCTTACCCTCTGACAAACTCTAGGGAGGCAACTCTCTCTGGAGAGTTATACGAAAATAATAATAATCATGTAAAATTAGCAAATGAAACTATGAAATTGATGAAACTAAATGATTTTTAAACAGAAAAATAATATCTTTTTAACCGATGAAAAAGGAAGATTTGTATTGCAATCCGACGTGTATTTATTTAATTATTTTTTATTATGAAATAAACTATACTAATATTATAAACATGAAAGTAGATATGCCGTTTTCCAATCAAAAATCGATTCAATAGGTAGTTTAACCGTAGGTACAACAAAGAAAACAATGTTGGCACAGTTAAACTCATGAAGCGATTATGATGGAATCTTAAGAGGGCAAAAAATTCTTACAAAATTTTCAGAGAGGCAGGTAGCATCTAGGTTATTAGGACTATAGTCAATGCTTGAAACTTATTATAATATCGATATTGTGCGTAGGATATTGATAGCAAGTATAACTCCGTAGTCTCTACCTAGAAATGGATATGAGACAATGTATAATAATTTTGATGTTGAGTTTATGAACCAAAGCTGGTGAAAGAGCTCTTTTACGGCGGTTAATGAAAAGTTATAACGATAATTTTCTTGAAACCGATATATTTGCTTTGTCACCTGCGCAATTTAAGAAATGTATCTAAAACAAATTAGTTAATATTCATGTATAAGGTTTGTTTGATATCAAACTAGCAAAATATATTTTAATTAAACTCAAAATGAGACGTAAATTTTAAAAAAATAAATAAGAATATAATGTTTGCTTGCATCTAGTTAGTTGTACTTTGCATTATTTTGTGGATAATGGTGCTGGTTGTGTAATTATTTAAATTGTCATAAGATCTATGTAGTAGTATTAAGCTTTATTACACAATTGTTTGTTATCCCAAAGAAATAAAATAAAAAATATTCAACATATCAGAGCGTATCATATGTCATGAATCATGATACATACAAAGCATATGGCTGTAAACACCTACAGCTGGTAAAGTTTAAGATTTTATTTAAATACGGTATATTAAAATATCTAATTCGTCATGCACAAAAACTATAGTCAGTCTGACTCAGCATTCCGTAGGTCGTGACTTCGATTCCTGGAAGTGAAAGTTTTTTGCGACGCACTACAGATGTGGGGAGAAAAAGTTTTGGTAATGTGTTAGACACATGTTAAAGCCGCCATTTTGAATATTTGGTAGTTGATTGACATCTCGCTTTAAGAATACAATCTTAAATTATATTATCCTAATCTTTTAATATTTTAAATGTGTAAGTTTGTTAAGATTTTAGGATGTTTGTATCCCTATGCGTAAACCGTTGAACGGAATTGCTGAAATTTGGCACATAAACACCAGATACATTTTATCCTGGAATGGATTGGATGGGTTTCACACGAGTGAAGCCGCGGGTACGAACTAGTCTTTTAATATTGTAATAGAATATTTATATATTTGTTACTAAATCTCGTATACAACTCTAAACGTATTTTAATGAAATTTGGCTTGTAGGCAGACTATCATTTGGTTTGTTGTATTTGTAGGATAGTGTTTTGAAGAGTCTTTTGAATTCCACCCATTGCAGTATCGATGTGAACCCATCTCTAACACTATCATACTGGGACTAACTACTGACCTGAGGCAGTTAACAAGAATTTGTAACCCAAATTGACAGTAATTTCTTTCCAGAAAAAAAATTCAGGTATGTCAAGATTATTATTAATAATAATAATAATATTCTACACATACACACAACACTATCTAGCCCAAACTAAGCATATCTTTTACTATGGGTTTTTGGTACTAGACAATGGATAAACATACATATATACCTTTTCTTTTTTTGTAAATTCGTACATATTATACATAGAACCACCCAGACCAAGACAAACATGTTCATGCACACAAATGTTTGACTTGTGCGGGAATCGAACGCGCGACCTCAGACGTGGCTGTCGGTTGCACTGACCACTACGCCATCGAGGCCGACATTATTTTCATCAAATAAAAAGATTAAAGGTATGCTTATATAAGTGATCACCCACCAAAAGCTTAGACCTCACGCATTCACGCCTACCTACGAACCACGAGGTAAGCAGCACAAATAAAGACCATTGGTATTCCACGACCGTTTGCTATTCTTAAACCAAAAGCGGCGGAACGCGTTGATAGTAAATTATGTAATTAAACGTGTCTGTCTGTCCGTCTATCCGTTCGCCAAGGGCAGTTTTTATAGCTTTTTAATCAATGCTACTTATGTCTCCGGTATATGGTAAATCGTGACCGGAATTATAATGATGGCGCCTCGAAGTCTTTCCATTGGATGTAATTTGTTTGTCTGTCAGTAGACAATGTATATAGAATCTTGTATTTGCATTTGCGTAATTGTTGATGATGAGGTCTTAAGTTCGACGTCACTGCTTTTTGTATGGAATATTTTAGTATGGAATATTTTAGCTGCATCGTATCTGACTTTATTATAATGGAGGTATTATGCATGGTGAAATGTGTGAACAATATTAGAAACATGGCGATTGAAAGTAGTAATCGTTTCTTGACAGTTTTTCTTACTTGCCTGAACTTGGTAAAAGATATATGCAAACTTGCATTAATAAGCGTTACTTCGACGTTCATAAGTGTTACTTTGTGTCCTTCACATGTGTTACTTTGTGACCTTCACGTGTTACTTTGTGTCCTTCACATGTGTTAATTTGTGTCCTTCATATGTGTTGCTTTGTGGCCTTCATATGTGTTACTTTATGGCTTTCATACATGTTGCTTTGTGACCTTCATAAGTATTACTTTCTCTCAAAGATCATCCATATTTATGTCAACCCAATAATATCACTTAAAGCTAGTAATCCAATAATACAACTTGAAGCTAATAGACACAAATATTTTCTCAAACAGCAAGCCAAGTCACGGGCACAAGATAGTTAACAATATAAACAACATTATTTATTAGGAAAACAGTCCCACAGGTCAGTGACTCCATGGGAACTTGACACCATAACTTCATACGTGACGCGTGACAAACAATTATCATATATTTTTATATGTAAGTAGTTGAGTATCCTTTGCTTTTACGATGACGTACGACTTTTAAACACATAGCTTTATTATTCCTATTATGTAGAGTCTATTTTTAATTGGCAAGGTCATCGGACCTTAAGTTATAACTTCGAATTTGAATATCCATTCGATGTGCTATATTTATGAAAAGTTTTCACCACCGATTTATAAGTGAGTTTGTTAGTGAGATCTTACAGAATAGGTTTGCTAAACCGAATTGTCAGATTCGACATTGCAGACGACTCTAGCTAAGCAACCTCGTGTTGTGTTCCTACCGAGAGGCTTCTTAAGAAGACAGTGGACTGTCAGCAGAAAGACCAGGCTTAGATGATAATTAGCCTATTGCAGTAGCATTACTATAACCTTCGATTAAATATACCATAGATGCACATTCTCATACAAAAACAGCGTCAATATGTGGCACTGACCAGTACTACTTACTTAAAAGTGTCTGCATTTATTATGCAATCCAATTATTATGAAATAAACCGGAATAGCCATTGAACGCTCACTGAGAAACATTTTGTAATAGTTTAGTTAAAACGCGTCAATGTAAAGCATCCTAAGTGTGTTACTCGCGATACGCAAGCGTACTAAGTATATGGTACGGTCTCCACCTGCTAACCGACACCACTACGGTGTCGATTGGCTCTCACTTACGGGCAGCGCACACAAGAGTGGGACAGGTGTGTAATACATGCATTTAAATTTAAACGAAAATATCTTGAAATATATTATCTAAAGCGCCATATTCAACAAAATATAATAAATATCTCATAACAAAACTATACTTACCGAAAGTACGTCATTCCATCCTTTTTTTGCACTTTTAGTAGTATAGTTTTTGCATTTTTCACTACATACTTTGGCATCGTGAAACGTGTGACTGCTAGCGCGGTCGTAAAGTGACTGCGAGCGAAATTGCTCATACGACTGATTATGCACAGTTTTGTTGGGGCCGTTTTTCGAGCGACGATCGTGCATCTATGGTATATTTGATCGATGACTATAACCTTTTAAAGAATCTGTATCATACGGGTGGTACTTTTGTTATGCTACCTAAACAAGATTACCACCTGTATACTCTCTATCTCTGGCATGCCTACGCACGTAAAGGCTATGGTAATCGCTTACCATCAGGCAGACTTGTTTACTTGTTTACCATGACGTTGTTTATACAAAATCTATTAACTGCGTGATTCAGTGGCTCCGTATTGAATGTGTAAATTCGACTGCTGTGTATAAAAGGATAACTATAATTGCCTCCGTGACGCAGCGGTAGTGAATGCGACTGCTGTGCATGAGATCTCGGTTTCGAATCCCGGGTCGGGCTAACAAAAAAGTTATTGGGTTTTTCAGTTAAGAAATCTCAATACCAGCCCGGAGTTAGCAAGTTGGCGGTGTTAGACACTCCCGTGCCTCGGAAAGCACGTAAAGCCGTTGGTGCTGCGCCTGATCTCTCTCCGGTCGTGTCGAATTACCGTCCCATTGGGTCATGAGAGTTAGGGACAGAGAGTGCACTTGTGTTTGCGCACACACTTGTGCACTATAATATCTCTTGCGCAGATGGCCAGTCTCCGTTAAGACTGGCCGCCGTGGCCGAAATTCGGTCTGGACATTATTATTATAACTAGCGGTCGCCTAGTGCTCGAAATTCGACCAATGTTTGTCTGTAAGATATTGCTGATATAATTATGTCATTATATATTGATATATGTAACCATAGTTACGCGATTCGACTGCGTGTGTCAAATACATGGTTGTGTGCGTGTAGTGTTTTTTCATTAATTTAATGTATTTCTAATGCATATTTTATATAAATATTAGCATTCGTCACTTCTTCTCCGTATAAACTATAAGTGTGCGAAATTTCATACTCCTCCGTCCGCCCAATTTTCGTAAAAAGGGATCCAAAGTTTTCGCTTCACGTATTAATATATAGATAAAAGGATTCATTGCATACCTGGGTCGAGTTATGTTATTGCTTTATTCTGTCAAGAATTTTGGAGTAGCAACACGTCTTCTGGAACTGTGGCCGGTAGACGGCAATAGACTAGTCTTCTATTACGTAGGACCTAAAACTATAGCCATACCAGCATCGATAGCCTAGTGAGGAAACCGTTGGACTGCCACGCAGAGGTCTCGAGTTCGATCCCAAGGCGCGCGTCTCTGACTTTTCGAAGTTATATGCGTATTAAATAGTTAATTATCGCTTGCTTTAACATCAGGACAACATACAGGATTCCTCACGAAACCTGTATGTCTAAAAGTTCTCCAACATCTTCTCCTCTGCCAACCCGCACTGGGCCAGCGTGGTGGACTATGGATTAACCCTTCTCACACTGCGAAAAGGCTCGTGCCCAGCAGTAGGACAGTTTAATACAGGGCTAATCTTTATATATATAATTCTTCTGTACGTGTGTTGACAGTGAACTCCTCCTAAACGGCTGGACCGATTTGAATGAAACTTTTTGTGTGTGTTCAAGTAGATTCGAGGATGGTTTAGATATGCTTTTTTTTCTCTTTTGTACAGGACAACGTCTGTCGAGACAGCTAGTATTATTATAAAATCATAGCTGGCGTAATGGGGGTTTAGTAGGTACTGCTCAGCCTACCTAGACTATATATGTAAGTACCTTAGTTCTATTCTGATGATCATGAGTGAGTGAGTGTCATAAATGCGAAACTTTGCTTTCGCTTAACTTCGGAACTAAATAACCTACAGACTTGAAATTTTGGATTTTAAGTATGTGATTATAGCTTACTGGATGACGAAAATTTCTGCGTTCTGGTCTTATCCAGAGGTTCTCAAATAGGGGCCTGAAAATGCGGCGAAATGGTTCCAGTAAAGGATGGTACGGCAGTGTTTGCTTCGCGCTCGACTTGGCGGGGGCACTGCCGTGCCCCCCGATATTTGTCGAGTCACATGTCTTGTGTGGTATATTAGCATTTTATTATCATCGGTATTATAATTTATATCTGACAAGTATTTAGCATATAAAAATTGTTGCTAATTTTAATTATGTGTTAATTAGTTTTATAAGTTTTCGGATTAGTGAACTCTAGTTGATTGTATGTTATAAAATACTAGTTTTCACCCGCAGCTTCGCTCGCGTAAATATAGGTTAGGTTTGCAACAGTTATTTTTTCTGGATGAAAGGTACCCTATGTCCTATTCTGTACCCCTGACAACGTGTATGCAAAATTTCATGTTGATCGGTTGAGTAGTTAAGGCGTGAAAGCGTAACAAACAAACAAATAAACAAACTCATTTTCGCATTTATAATATTAGTTAGGATAGTCATGTGTGTATAGTTTTTTTTTATCAATACTATTTTATAACAGACTTTCAGCCGGCTGCTTGGTTTGCATGAATAAGTATCTATCATATGTGCCAATCCAGAATATTGCCTACCTATGTGCTGAGTTTCATCTATGCGTCATCTAAAATAGTCCACACGTGATTGGGTAACAATAATCAAACCTTCACAGCCTGTTACATTTACACTATTAGTAGGATAAATTGACTGTGAGGTCAGTAGCTTACATGAAATTAAACGCGGCTACCAAAGATACTACCCAGGAAGGGTATCAATTTGAAGTCTACTGGGAGAAATTCTTAATAACAGTGTAGCATTTGTATCGCGAGTACGTGTATATAGCTTTGCCAATTACTCCCAAGCTAGCCAGTGTGGTAACAACTGCCCTATACTTCACAGATATATAAGCCTAAAGCTATATTTATGTCATATTAAACTTGTGATATAAAATTAAATATATGATCACTCCTAACTTTCGGATAAAACAATTACATGTATTTCTTTACGAAATTAAATGTTACCCTCGGTAACATCTATACTAATATTATAAAGCTGAAGAGTTTGTTTGTTTGAACGCGCTAATCTCAGGAACGACTGATTCGAATTGAAAAATATTTTTTTGTTGGATAGCTTATTTATCGAGGAAGGCTATAGGTTACATAACATCACGCTACGACCCACGGGGGCGGCGCAGTAATAATAAACGCGGGTGAAACCGCGAGCACATCTAGTTAAATATAAATCGGTAGTATTCTGACGTAAATGCAATAGACTTAGACATAAAAGCTCCATTAAATATACAAGTCTTAATTAAGACCAATAAATGGTATATATAAATGATTCTATGCAAAATAAATACTGCAAGTACCAGGCCTACAGAAAATAAAAGGAGTCAAGTTAACGATTATAGATTATAGGAGCTATGCATTTTTAATTAATAGTCTGTGCTTCAGGCGTGAAAATGCCTGCTAGGTTTGTGTTGTTCACAGAAAAAAAAGTGCGTGTAGAAAGTCATTATTTTATGTAAATTACAATTTATACGTAGTTTTTTTATTAAAACGTGAATTTTAACATTTTATAGAGTATCAATTATTTTCAGTATCTATCTAATATGTCTTAATATTTTTTCCCCTACTATAATACACTAAATCATCAGTATAATACATAAAATAAAAGTTTATTTCTACTTATTTATCATTTATTGCAATAATTTAAAAGATAGTTGTATATTTTATATTTTTTGGTAATATTAGCATAATTATTATATAAAAATACTGTCTACGTTACAAATTATTTTAATATGTTTTCAATAGTTGCTTTAAGAATACATTATTTTAATGTGACCACTCGTTTCCAAAAGATATTTATCTTTCTTGTTGCATAGGTATAATAGATATTTGCAAAAATGTTCACCTCAAAACGTCTAAATTAAAACTACCAATTCACACATTTCAGTCTATACATGTATAAAATGTACCTCACCATCCATTAACTTTTTAATAGGCGCCTTCTACTAACAAAGCAGGCCTAGACCAGTCGGGACAAAATTAATATCGACTCATTTAGTATGCAAATAGTGTAGCTCGGCCCTTATCTACGTTGTCCGCTTCGTTCAATCAATGTGTCCTTTACCGCGATATCTCTGTGCAATCTCACTCCTTGCGTCTCTGCCGCCCTGGTACATAGATTTATTGCGCTGTGATATCATTAACAGAGTTTGTTTATCTATTTTTGTGATTAATTGACTGAAGAACGTTAGAAATTGATTTCTCTTGTGGAAATTTAGGTCTTGTTAGAGGTTCTTGTATTCTTATAAGTTTAACAGCAAGATTTGACTGTTTTAGCATTTACACTGATGATATGATTAAGTTTTGTAAAAGTGTAATTTGTTGTCATAATAGCGGCAAGCTAAGTTCTAGATATATCAACAATAAATGCCTCATTAATTCTATGACATTAAAGTAAATAAATACTACGAAACTACTGATCTTAAGTTATTTGATTCTACTTCAAAAACGAATATTCTCAACAGCAATAAAAATTTTGGTACTGTGCTAAATAGACAACCTTCAGGCATAAGCTCGCCTAGAACAAAAGTGGCAAAGCATAGTTATTTAATTCTGAATCTCTTATATCTCTAAATAATTTTTTCAAAAATAATAGGCGCGATATTAAATATAGATACACTGTTAGGTATCTATTCATTTCTTTCCGATTGTATCTCGAGATATCAAAACATACCAAGCGTGTCATGTATACGCCACAAAAGTGATCAAACTCAAGCCTCATTGAATTAACCCTTACCAAACAAAATAGCTTCGTTACTAAAATTGTATTGAAAATATACATTTGAAAATGGGTCAATAGCTAATCAAGAGCGATTGTGTTGTAATAATGTAGAAAGAGGGTTATGGTACATTGTTTAGGTTTGGAACCCGAGCTGGCGCGGCGCGCGCGCAGTCCCCTACAACTGATGAGAAACGTGTGAAAGAAAATATGTTGTTGACTCAGGCCATACTATTGTGTGATCGAACTAGTTTTTGGATAGTATTTATTGATTACATGGATAGCATAGTGGCACAGAGGTATTACATGGTTTGCACACTATCGGCCCGTAAAATATTTGTTTATACATATTGTGTGATTCACAGACAATTGTTTTAAATATCTGTACTGTTTTAATACTTGTAAAAACTTTCAACTACAAAAAATATTTCTCGAACGATTGAAATATGAAAATAATGTTTTTAATTGTTTTTATATTTAAATATACCAACTGAAGTTTCAATATCTTCTAAAAGATTAGCTAAAATATTATATTATCGTTCAGACGATTATTCTATGATTCATTTATTTATTTATTCAGAGAACAATTTTTACATTGTATGCGATTGTTTTTTACAATTTATAAATAATTACAAGAATATTAATAATCATAATGCAAATAACAATTTCAATAATATAAATTCAAATAATTAAGTGGATACATACAATAAACATTAATGACATGATGATGATGATGTCAATTTAATAATAATAAGTAAAAAATAAAAAGCAATCGAATGTCAAATAGCAAGAAAAATTATCAATAAAATCCATATAATCTCAAATATCAATAAAACAAAAGAATTAAAAAAATAAAATGTCAATAAATAAACTAAAAATAATTTAATTATTTAACTAATGAATTCAAGAACGAAATGTTGCATGAGACAAAAAGTTTGCTATGTGATTAACACATTGGGATTCTGATCTGAACAACACAGGTATGTTACAAAATCGTTCTAGTCGCATCTATTGCGCTGTTGCGTAAAGTAACAGCATATATTTTAAAACTATACTTATAGATCTGATATCAAATTCTTATTAGTATCATAATTAATTTCGAAACATACTAAACAAACAACCAATCAACCTGACATACAATAACCATGTTACATCAAGTATAAGAAAGCTAAATAATAAATAAATACAGAAAAGAAATATAGTCCAGACCCGTCGTGATCAGACGCATAGCAGACTGAGCGTTCGATAGACTAGCCACGACACACACGCATTAATATTAAAGTTTAAAGCAAATATTCCTAGGCACAGAACATTAGATATTCAATGTAACGGAACGGCGCAGCCATAAATTATTCAGTCATCGTAGTACACTCATATGCGTATGCGCCTTCCTACGCTTATATCCGGTTTAACACTAATTGTTATAACAATTGTCTCTATTTAAATTGTCACTTTTATATGTATTTAATCCTTAATTTGTCCAGGATGTCGTGATTAATGCGTCTGTGTCTACGACACCTTTTCTGTATTTTATTTATTGAGTTAAAGTTAGGTAGGTAATCTTTATGCTCGTTTATATGGTGCATAAAAGCGTGTAGAAGTGCACTTTTCTCATGCATGATACGTTAATTGAGTTGAAAGAACATTATACCGCCCGTAAGTAAATAGATAGTCTATCATTAATTACCGTTTTAAGTGTTTTCTAACATTATATGTAAAAACAGAGTTTACTTACGTTAGATGCTAATACAATCGCCGATATATGCTGTTATATTACAATATTAAGTCCACTCACAATACATCGTAATCAAACATATTCAATAAGCAATAATACTAACCGAAATCCCAATTGAATACGCCCACTATCGCATTCACAACCAAATGTCTATATTAAAGCATTCAACAGTGTCGATCAATGAAAACCACCAAGTTTTATATAGATTTTTTTTACGGAACTCTCTTATTGTGAGCTCAAAGGGTTCTGGCGACAATAGTGACTGAGTTTAATTAACCGGGCCTTAATGCTTAATTGTTAGTGCGGCTAAGCCTCGCAACACGTGTCGGAGTTCCGCAGGGAGCGAGGCTTGGTCCATTCAACAAAAGATATTGAAATTTTCCTTTGATTTTAAAACAGTCGTTTGGTTTTTAATAGGATTTGTGGACGGCTTATTGGTTTTGTTAGTTATATGAATGTGACTTGTTTTATTCACTTATTCCACTGCTATCGTATTTGTAGTATATTTAATAGTATTTGTTATAAATGTTATAATATTAAACTGATTAAGCGTTTAATAATAACAAGTTGTAAAGACTATGTACTGTCAAATAATCGTAAAATAACAACGAGTAATTACGTTTATAATTAGAATTAAAGCCAGTCAATATGTGCATAATGTATTACGTACGATGCACAACAACATTTATTTCGATGACGTAATACCTACGTAATTTCCTAGAAAACCTACACAGCATCTCTAAAACAACAAAGCATATTGTTAACACAAACGGCTAAGCCGTCTTTATTAGTGCATATTTACAACCGCAGGGCAATTTACAGGAAAACCAAATAGCAATTACAGTACAAAAACAAATACGAGAAAAATCATTAGGGGTGAGCGCTAGGGGATGATTACAAAGGAAAACACGGGAACTGGAGTGGTATTGTGGGTTGATTCAGTAGTTGGCTGGCCCGAGGGTAGCGGGTTCGACAATGGAGCTGAGATTACTGCTGTCGCCTGTCAGAATAGCGTTTGATGTGGGGCGTCGGTTGGTTTGTTTTACACTTCCAATAAATGTTCTGCGGTTGTCTGCTTGTTAATATGTAACGCCTCAGGAGATACAATCTTTTTGGGTTGATAATAGTGCATGTTTGTTTGAATAAAGCTTCTGAATATCGAGGGTCCTCTAAATAGTATGTTTTTATGTGAGACTGCTAGGTATAAGATCGGAGCGTATAAAGCATCTTAGATAAATCAAGGCCATTTTTAGCTTTTGAGTGTCCTAATATCACGCTAAGATATCACTCATTCAAATGCTAACACCAGCATTTAAGTTAATTGAGAGGTTAACAAGAATACTATGACATAATGTACAACTGCAATAGTTAACTTATTTATAACTAGTTTTCACCCGCGGCTTCGCTCGCGTAAATGTAGGTTAGGTTAGGGTTAGGTTTGCAACAGTTCTTTTTTCTGGATGAAACGTACCCTATGTCCTATTCTGTACCACTGACAATGTGTACGCAAAATTTCATGTTGATCGGTTGAGTAGTTAAGGCGTGAAAGCGTAACAAACAAACAAACTCATTTTCGCATTTATAATATTAGTAAGGATAACTAAAATTTTATTTGAAATTCAATATCTGACTTTTCTGACTATCAAATATGTGACTTTTTACAGTAGAAAGTAAATTAAAATATAAATAATATACTCTCTGCGCTCTAGTTGAATGTATTTTCTTGAATCATACTAAAGTATGATTCAAGAAAATACATTCAAATCATTGTGAGCTTAGCTCAAAGCTCGAGGGGAATTCAACATTCATAACTACGTTCATATGTGTACAACGATGTAAGAAACAATTACTAAATACATAACACAACTGATTTTTTAATAATATGAATTTTATACTTACATATTTTCATGTTACATATTTGCATTTTGCAAATTTTTATATGCTTTATTTTCATATTAAATATATTTGTTTTACTTTTATTGTTCAAATTTATGTTGCCTATTCACTTCATTTTGCGATCCTAATCCTAACTAATATTATAAATGCGAAAATGAGTTTGTTTGTTTGTTACGCTTTCACGCCTTAACTACTCAACCGATCAACATGAAATTTTGCATACACGTTGTCAGGGGTACAGAATAGGATATAGGGTACCTTTCATCCAGCAAAAATAACTGAACCCAACCTACATTTACGCGAGCGAAGCCGCGGGTGAAAACTAGTATAATAATAAAACTAACTAGTTCAATAACTTTCGTAATATTTGTAGATATTTTAATAGCAGCTGCTAATGTCAAATTTATTGAAATTGCGATTTTCTTTATGGTTATGTGAAAACAAAGTTTCATCTTAATCTCTTAAATTCCAATTTTAAATTTAATATTTGGTAATACCACTCCATTTCTCTTATTTAGTATATGGGTGCTATATTCATTTAAGTATTTAATTATGTATCTGTACTTAGCTGCATTGATGCTGATAATAAATTAGGCTTTATATAGTAACCAATTACTATATTTTGCATTAAAGTCTGCCGGTCCTATGATCGTAGTAATATTTTTACAGATCGTCGTGTGCTGTTCAAATTTGTCTTTTCATGTCTGTATTCGTGTCTCAACGAAATCTACTTAAGATAATAATAACTTCACCCTATACCTAATGTGTGACTTCATATTTTGGAACATCCATTACTATTCACAGATCGTCTGTGGTATTCAATATCATGGGTATGTTTGTGCATGTTTTCGCGTGTAACTCTACACCACGATAGATTTGAGCCCCTTTGTCTTACCCCGGCCCTCCCCCGCTCTTTTTACAACGTATTGTAAGCAACACAATGCATTTATAGTCAGCATATGGATTATTTGGTTTTGTAATGAATTTTTCATTTCGAAAATAAAAAACAGATGGTTTAGCTGCGATATAAAGTACTAGTTACTTGTAAATCCAGTCATATTTTAAAATAGCTTCTTATTAGGAACTTGACAATACCTATTCAATTCTAGCTTAGCAATAAACCATACTTTTTTGTCGAAAAACAAAATATATGGGTTGTATATAATCTATATATTTTTTTTTTACATAGGCAATAAAAGTTACAATTAAATTATGTTTTTGTGATGCAAACACAAACTCGTTCGAGTTTTACCGTGCATCATCTCATCGACTTCGACATAGCTACCTCAATTCATGCATAGTAAAATACCTTACAAACTTATAATTCAATGAACAAAAATTTTATACACTGCGTAATATTAGATTTTTACATATTGAAGGTAGATTAAAAAATACGAATGTTGAACCAAGCATCGCTTACGTCACCGCATTGGCTGTCTTTTGTATGAAGTCAGTGTTCATATTACGCATATACAGAATGTTCCATAGTGAGACTGTTAAATTTTACTTAAAAATAATATATACAGTCATGTTATTATATTTTCTATATACATATTGGGACTGTTTAATGTACGTTGTTATGTCTGTGAATTTAATAATAAATGGGTTATAATTATGATAATTGTGGTGCTGTTTATATAATGTATTAATATAGATTATGTTCCTTTGTTAACAAGTTACTATAATTATATCAATATTATAATTATATAAAAACGTAGCTTTTAAATAATATTTTATTGTTAACTATCACAATATATATATATATATATATATATATATATATATATATATATATATAATATAGGTACACACACACATACACATATATTTATTTATATTTATCTATTTCATCTATTTTGTAAATAATAATATTTTAACTTATATTTTATGTTTTTAGGAGTTATTGTATCCTTTAAAGATTTGTGTATCGATCAAGATCAAGTTAAAAAGTTACATAATAATCAGAATACATATATAAAGATCATATGTATATATGTATATATATATATATATATATATATATATATATTAAAGGGCACAATTTGAGCAGTCTGAAGTTATTTTATATTTCTTACGATGCAAGTAAAGTTCTCCAACCATTCCTAATGAACATTTTAAGAATTTAATTCAAACCTTTATAGTACATATCTTAATAACAAACATTAGAACTATCACATTTATAATATTAGTTCAATACAATGTTGTTTCGCATTTATTATACTCACTGTAAATGTCACGCACCTTTCGTATAACCAGTGAAAACCTAATCCCGTTCCAAGAAATTGATCTATCGTCACACGAAATACGTCACGACACGATATATTTCAGTCGACAAACAGATAAACATTCGAAACCGCAAACAAGTTTATTTGCGAAGAAATACACGATAATGACTTTCAGAAAGACGCCGTGAAGTGAGTCAACTTGAGTAAGCAGGTGACAGCAAATATTGTAATCTTCAGCGTATTCCTGTTAATCAGATTTACTAAGAAAAGTTAAGATTTGAACAAATTTCTTAGATGACGATGTTCTGAGAATGAAATCTCAGGGTGTCACATCAGTTTTGAATTGTTCCACTGAAATAATAAAAACGTATACAATGTACGTAGGTACTTAATGTAAACGAGTACATATATAAATTGTTAACAAATAGGAATTGTTTCACTGCTGATATCATTATCCTTGCTTAGTTTGAAAATGATGTACTTCTGGAATCAGTTCATTTTAGTAAAAGGATTCCATTGTACACTGCTAAATAAAATTTTAAAAAGCGTTACAATACCAAAACACAGGCAAAGCGAGACGAATTCCTGCACGCTTATTTAAAACCAAAACTTCGCTTTTTGCATGATTTGTAAGTAAAACATACCACATTCGCAACGAAAAACAAAATGTGTCTAAAAGCATAGTGTACTTTGATAATAAAAAGACAAAGTTGAGAAAAACTTCTGAAAACGTGAGGGAACTGAAAAAAGATGATTGAAACAAACATGGCGAAAGTTGGCCCCTCTAAGTGTATTAAAGCGCCTAAAGTTTCTGAAAAAAGTGAAAGGGGACACCGTAAAATAATATAAATACTTTCGATAATAAAAAGTTGATATTGATTCCAGTTTTGTGTGGTCTAAGGTAAGAAAGAAAGTGAATAATTTTTTTTAATAACGTGACGTAAGCAATATCTTAAATCTGTGCTCGAGAAGGTTTTTAGACAATATGCAAATGGTTCTACTAATTGTGCTAAGTACCAGTATAGTTTTATTAATTTGTTAAACAGCTCTATATTCTAAGAGTACAGGTTCTATCTATTGAATAAATAATAATATTTTATAGATCTTGTCAATCACATCATATTTAGTTCATTTAATCAGTTCTTGTACTAGAGAAAATTTCGGTGTGCATCGAAACATCGGAAAAAAATAGTTAGACACGAAATTGCGTAATTCGTATTGATAGTCGAAACCCATATTTTTCTTTTGTATATAATTTAATTCACAACATAATATTATGACGGTAACCACTTAATAAACCACTAACTATAAAATTTAATTACTTTTAACTAATAGTTAAAAGTAATTAAATTTTAATTCAAATATAATTCACTATTTAACTATCATATCTATGACTTTCTATTTTGTGCATCATATGTTCGGTATTTGAATATCTTTTAACAGCTGTACCACTCTCAAACTTGTCAAAATTCTACGAATCTTGTAAGTGGAGTCGGAAAATGTCTCACGATGCATTATGATAAGCGGGACGCGGGTGGCGCCGAGGGACATCCACTAACTTGCGCGCCAGTCTCGCAAATGTATAAGTTACTTTGAATATTATTACAAGTTCCACTTTGACTGTAATGGAATTATCTGTGGCGATTTTCTTTGTTGGTTTCTTAGCTTGTGTTTGACGTCGATAGTCTCTATTCAAATTCAATGATGATAATATAAATCATTGTTTTTAATTGCATCCATTGTGATTGGTAAGTGATCAGTGATTAAAGCAATCTTTGATGCACTTTGTTTATAGAAAGGTGAGTTGAGCGTCTCTGTTCTTCAAGGAGCCATAATTGGAGTTAGAAGTCTTTAAGTAAGTTTTACAAACCGTATTCCTAGCAGCTCCTCAAAATAATTGATGTGATGTTTTACTCGTTGAGATTACCTAGAGGCTATCGCAACCGACGACTATCCAAAACATATCAGGTGATCAATAATCTAAATTAAGACCAGCTCTATACTTTTACAAACTAGTTGCATCAATTCGTAAATTTTCTATCATAGACAGTTTTGACTGTTGTGTTTGAAGTGTGAGAACTGAGCAAATGACAATCATGAGATCCGGCGTTCGATTCCCAAGGGTCGAATGCGGTTATTATTGAGCTTTTGTATAAGGTAACCCTTAGCAGCAGCATGGCATATGGAACTGTGCTCGGTAAAGTAACAAACATTGACTAACTATGTAGTAAGTGAGCCTACGGAGACATGTCCGTGTGAACATTTTTCTGTGTAGACAGACGTGATATATCATTTAAATAAACTTCTTTAGTCTAATAAGATCATCAATATTTATCTTTGATTGAGAATTTTGGCGGTCTCGTTGGCGTAGTGGTTAGTGTAACCGATTTCCACGTCTGAGGTCGCGGGTTCGATTCCCGCACAAGTCAAACATTTGTGTGCATGGACATGAATGTTTGTCTTGGTCTGGGTGTTTCTGTGTATAATATGTATGTATTTACAAAAAAAAGTATATATGTATGTTTATCCATTGTCTAGTACCCATAGTACAAGCTCTTAGTTTGGGCTAGATGGTGTTGTATGTAAGTGATAGAATATTATTATTAATACTCCAAGGTATTTTAAGAAATTATTAAATAAATCAGATAGAAAGCCATCAAATTTCACATCGAAAAGTAATAATCAAATAAAAATTCCGACGTTCCTTCGCGTATTTGAAGAGCAATCGTGTCTTGTAAAACTTATTGACAAAATATCGATACGAGCGATAACTTACCGACAAGTTTTATCGAAGGGACAGCGAATGAATAATAAAATGATGCGCATCAAAATAAACAGGTGATTGGAGTTTTGTCACTTTTAGACAAGTTTACAGTTTGACGGCGACGGGCCGTGAGCGACTTTTGTGTGACAACTTGTTATTATTTTAGAAAAATAAGGCAAATATTGCTTTGAATCATCAATAAGCTTAATATAAGTGCATATGTTCTTAAAGTCGTGATAGTATCAATTAAAAATATTGTACTTATTTACCTTTTTTTGCTTTTGGGATATTTTTCTTACGAAAAGTTCTTATCGGTCACCTAAATTCTGAATTATCGACAGATAAGCTATCTCAGATAGTGGTTCCCATGTTACGCTGGGATACCGAAGACTTAACTATGCCGTTCGACAAATATTTGGAATACCAATTGATTTACAACTAGTACTGATTTAATTTAATTTCAAGTGTCGTGTGAAAAATGTGACCCGAATAATGTTTGCGGGACTAGTCATAGTATCTTTGTTATTATCTAATAATAAGCGTAGGCTCTACATTCTCTTTACGACAGTCGATGTACGAGTATCTTAGCAAATGCCGCAACTAGACAAGAGTCCTAACATTTTACTGAAAAAAAAATTTTGGATGCTTGGAGGAGTAATACGCATAGCGTCAAGTACCTATATATATAACTATATGGACATTCAGTGACGTCAAAATAGTCTAACTGAGAGTCAGGTCTGTAAGACAAGTCCAGAGATTGACAGCGCATTAAAATTATATACTAGGTTCCACTCATATTAAAAGAAGACATTATATGCAAGCTTTTATATAGTTAGTTTATCTTTAACAACTATAGAGCCTTTTCTACACATACTACATCAACTGTATCACCGTTATAGAAAGCGTCAAAGTTTTGATGATGACGAGCTATCATTACCTGAAATCACCTCTCGTGGAGATTATATCTATAATCTCCTTTGCATGTACCTACTTTATGATATCCAGTTTCTGTAGTTCACCTAAAGTGAGATTTATTATGTATCACAAATTCTGATACCGCATGATAATGACTCACTGAAGGTAGATCTAGGGGCGATATTATGTTCCACTTTTACTGTATGAATAGCTATTGTATACCAATTGGTAAGTTCATGTACTAATAAGTACATGTCAGCGAATTCCCTATGAAATAACCGGTAACATTCACATCATAAATAACGCTAAAAATCATTAAACAAACACACAGGAGTAACTACGTAACCCTTCTGGCGAGGAGAAATACCCAATAGTAGACTAACAAAAGGTTTCAAAAGATTTATAGCAAATCTGTTTACATGACAACTGTAATGCCCCCGGAATCGTCTGCCGAATTAATGAGTGCGCCGTATCACTTGCTAAGCTAACATTGGTCGCCGTTAATAATAACAACCACCCTACCACCCTTTAAGAATTCCCGACTAATAGAAAGTGGATAGACAGACACGATCCATCACGGCATCCCCTAGCCGATGTATTATTTATGGGGACATCCAGAGCGCAACCCACTGCTAATCTTTCAATATCTTGAGAATTTCGGGACAGAACTTAGGGATCAAATTCTACTAGCTCCCAAAACAGGTATCGTGAACCTTATTTGTTGAGGTATAAGAGCTATATTTAAAAAAATCATTTAAGATGCTGCTGCCGATATAACACTAGAGGAATTCGCTGATGGGAATGAAGATACGGCTGACGAAAACCTTATTTCTAAAGCAATAAAGGTTAAAATAGATTAGATCGATAGCAAAGATGATATTGGTGAGTTAGAATAATTGTAGGATTTGTTTGTTTTGGTAAGGAATGAGAGTAATGGCATTGCATCGGATGCGGAATGAAATTAATGGTCGGTACCTTAATGAATTTTCGTTATAATAATGCGCCGTGGTAATGGGACTGTTTTTATTGCGAATGGACGCAGAACCGTAAATCTTATTTATGATTTTTAGTGTTGAATTAAAAGCTTTTATATGGTGTATTACGTTATTTCATTCATTATATCAAAAAGCCTTATTTGCAGTTATTGAAAAATTATAATAATGTTATTGGGAAATCATTTTGGTCCTTTATTTGTTAATTGTATTTTAGTGAAACATATTTACATAGGTTTAAATAGCAATATGTATGTATTTGTTATACTGAATACATTCGTAAATTACTTATAATGAATAGTTCTGACAGCCAACTCAACATAGTAAAATCAATTTGAAGTATAAATTACTGATTTTCTATAACTTTCGCAATCACACGTAATAAAACAAACAATTCTAGGGACTATAGACAAAACACGTTGTATAAAAATCGCCACTAACTAATTCTAATCCCAAAAAATCTTAACTGTCGCATAAATCTGTACAAGGTTTTAACACCGATCCATGTTCACTGACTAAATATCTGTTAAAAACAGATTTGGCATTAACGTAATCTGTTAGTAGCATCATTCAAATCCACTAAACATCCGCGTTTCAAACTAAAAATCTAACATATTTATACTAAAGTTAAAACTAAATCAAACTACGAACATTCTATTTCTATAAATACGACACTTAGACGGAGAAAAAATATTTTCAAGATTCAAGGAAGGGGGCCAGGAATAGATCCCAGTGGGACTCCATTTGTGTAGTGCTATGTTATGCCGTGACTTCGCCCGTTTCTTGATTTATATTATGAAAATGTTCCCATAACTTTAAGATGCAACGCTGATGCTCTTATTTTCATTATATTTAGCAAGAATTTGTATGGTGTAGTAAATTTATAGGAAGTTAGAAACAAAGATTTTATTTTTTACGAAACATACAAACAGGAAATTCGTTTTAACAATATTGTGTGAGTCAACTGCCCTCATTCACTAGTTATATTATATCCAAGGATGTATACATCTGCGTAATTTATAATAAGCCGTTGTTTTGACACGGCTCTAACCATTTTTATATCTGCCGTGAGCAATTTATTGTTATTTCTGTCTTTAATTTGATTTTCGTTATACGTGTAATCTATTTTTTACTTCTGTCAATTATTGAGGCTAGTGCCATGTTTAATGGCGTTATATATATTGGTGATGCAATAAATATGTTAAAGTTACAGCTTGTTAAAGAATGTCGAGATAAAACTAATAATTTTCCGATTTCTTTAAGTTCTACGTGTTGGCTCAGCCGGTCCTATATAAAGAAGCTCTCTATTTTAAGATGTTTGTATTGTATGGTTTATTAATAATAGCATTACGCACTAATATTTATAATGGTTAGACAGAAATATATTCAATTTACCGTTGACTATAACGTAAGAGTAAATGATTCGTTAATACCGTTGCATTTTATGCTGTTTCTAAAAATTAACCATTTTGATGAACCAGATGAATAGAACTCAAAAGTTAATTAGTAGTGAGTAAATACCTACACTAGTCGACAAACAAGGCAGTTTAAAAACTTATTTTAAGTACCTACATCATTATACTATATCGTTATATAGCCATCTATACTTAAAATGACAGAATTTTAATTATGTTCTCTCTAATCACATAACCAGAATTTATTACGTCTGCTTTTGATTCCAGATTGACAATTTACCATAGTTAATATCTAATATTTTTATTTCATGTTCTTTTTTTATTATCT
Organism: Catocala sponsa; assembly: GCA_963564715.1. Taxonomy (NCBI): domain Eukaryota; kingdom Metazoa; phylum Arthropoda; class Insecta; order Lepidoptera; family Erebidae; genus Catocala; species Catocala sponsa. Next base: position 6,804,580 of record OY751345.1, on the reverse strand, counting down.
TTCTTTAGGTATATCCTCAGAAAGACATCACCAGCATTAGGCATAATTACTGTGTCACGGGGAACTTCACTAACATTCAATCAACCGACACTAAAAGATCCATTATCTTTCAATCATGCTTGAATATTAAGGCTTTCTTCTGATCATGCAAATACTATACCTCATTCAGCATCCTTACCAACAGCGTTCAGCTACAACTAAACATAAAATCGAACTTACCTGTAACAAAATATTAACTTCTTAAAATAAAAACTAAAAATAAAAATGTCCATTAAAATATACTTCTATGTCAATAATAATTTCTGTGTTGTTCATTTAAACGTTAAATAGTGATGTGACATCACATAATATCCACGTACGGATATTATTCGAAGTTGCTGTGAAAAGCACGATCCCGTTTCAGATCAAGTAAACTTCGATTTGTCTGTTAGTCATAAAATTGTAGTTGTTGTGAACTAGTAGAATAGTTTTTACATATTATAAAATAATCTTATGTCAAATCAAAATGTAATTAGAGAGGCAAGAACTTATAAACTATCAAATAAACGCCAAATGTAATATGAATAATTTAATATCTAAGAAACAAATAAAAGCATGGTACATTGTCAAACTTAATTAACCTACAACCAATTTACAATCTATATTATATTAGCGTATACCGTATAACATATCCAAATTTTTATAACCATGTATGTTAGCGCACAATTTTGTTGTATTAGTAATAATTGTATTTATTTTACTCAAAATGTTATAAGCTCTATTCTAGTATTTATATTATCCGAGTTGTAACCGTATATGTATCAGCGCATCACTATTTATAATCGAAGAGATGTACGCTAACCGTCGCGGGCGCAGCTCATTACGGCGCTCGTAACGATGGCGCGTAAATCAAGCGAACGCCCAGCGGCCATTGTCTCACAACCGTGGATCAAAATCTCTTGTAATGATCAATCCGCGAACACAGATCTCATTAACGTACTTATGATAAATGGTTATACGAATTCATTATTAGTGTTGTCCGTTTTGTATTTTAATCGTAATAGGTATCGATTTTTTCCCGAACGTTAATGATCAATCAATTTGTATATATTTTTTGTGTGCTCGGCCTACGCTTTTAATGAATGCTTGTTGATAGCTATAGACAATTTAAAGGAGTGTTATGAAAAAATCCTCATGTCAAAATTACTACGCAACCACGCTATTAATTTAAGATAACATTAATTTTATTAACTGAAACACCATGTTGTGTGTGCGGTTGTTCTCTCATTAGATATTCAATTTTAGGAAGATAGAGATAGGGCTAAGATTCCCTTGCTCGTCATATTAGTGACAAAAGAGTGGTCTTGGTCGTCATGCCCCAGAATGCGTAGTGCCTCTGCCAAATAATTGACACACCCGATGTCAACGCGGGCCGAATGTTGCCAGATACAATATTTCGCAATTTACATCTAATTCTAGATACGATGCGTTCTTACGGGCTTATTATATTGATTAAGAATTACTTATAAAAATAGCTTAGAAGACAAAGTTTATAGACTTCTTATCTTTTTCTACGTCACGTATCTATTATGTCTTTATTATGAAAAGGTCAACATTGTAGCAGCTTTCCAGAACCTTAGGTACATGTGTATTACAAGAATATGAGCTCGCACGAAAAGATTTTACTTTTTTAGAACAGTATATGGCAATAAACCCAGCTACGACCATACAAGACGTCATCACCAAGATCACATCGCCGTATCACCTTTCAACGTTCATTATCCGTGGATAATATCGCGAAAGATCGCTGCCAACTAGTTACTGGTTTAAACCCTATTAATCAAACTGTCCCACTTAGACGATGTACTAATCTATAGCAGCACAATAGACTATCACCAAAACAGTTACCGTTAAATAGAATGTGCGACATTCGAAATTCAAACCCGCATGTTCAAATTAATGTTCGTCCGTTTAAGAAAAACAATTGACACAATCGCGTTCGGGTGCGTTCGTTCAACCCGTTCGTGAATCATCGGGCGTGTTCGGGTTGGCATGGGGCCTAATCGTCGGACGTCGGGCTCTAATATATCTCGTTCGCCGTCATCGGTGCCCATTCTTCGGGTGGTTGGGAGAGCTCGTCGACTGACTGGATGTTGGTGGGCTGACAAATTGACGGTTCGTCAACACCGCGTCAGGAGCGGAGTCTATTCAGTCGTTGCTTCAGACAGGGGACTGTTTTGAGTGGGGGTGTTGTTTGTTTTTGTTTAGAGTGTCTCGTCCTATCAATATCTGTTTGTTGGTTCTCCCACATGTGACTTAATTTTGTTAAAGTATTACATTCTGAGCATTTGAGCTGTTATAATAAACAACATCTACAAAACTTGTTGGTAATGATCTCGAGTATCGCAACCAAATACCACCAAATTCAGGTTACAATAACCAACTAAAACAAAACATCAGTCTCGAGAAGTACCAGGAGACAATAACCGGGCAGGAGCTAACGTCACCCGCTAACGAGTGTAACTCGACTCCGTAACCGATCCGTTCATTAAACCTCCTCGGTCGCTCCGCGCCTGGTAGGTACTCTTAATAAAATGTTATCAATTTTGATACGAAACTTTGTTGTTTTTATACTAACTCTTGTGCCAGACTTCGCTCATAATTTACGTTTTATAATTTAGTACAATAAGTGAAAAGGAATAAATAACGGCAGAACAATTCGTACTGTTGTTTTCGAGAAATGTTTCAATAAAGAGACAGAATGTTAAATCGTAGATTTATGATTTTGAAAATTAAATTTCATTGCCATTGAAGCATAAGTGAGAACAATTGCTCAATTGTCATCGATTTGGTACCAGCTGCAATCCGTAGGTCAAGCTAAGTAATATTGTCAAGCGATTCTCAATAACACTATAGAGTCTGGAACTAGGCCTGATGACGACGTGATAAATAAATAGTGTGTGTGGCAGACCTGTGTAACTCTTTGAGGATTACAAATGTGAGACAATGCAACGCCATACAACATTGTATACAACCAAAATTACTTAAAGCAATAAAATGTTTACTAAAAAGTCTCAAGAAGCTACAATTATTTAATTCACCCAGACATCTATAACGAAGGAATGCTAAGGCGTCGTCTAAATGTTAAAAATTGACTTTTTACATTCATTTAATGGTCCGAACACGCCATAAAATGTCACCTAACTCGATGTTGACGTTACAATGTTCAAAAATAATAGCCAAGCGGATTGTGTTACGGTAATTTTAGGTTCCGTATACTTTCATAGTACGTACAATTTTCTAGTAGATGTTTAGTATGAACTATACCTAAGTTTTACTAGAAAAGCCACTTATCTCTTAATTCGGTCTTACGGAGATATTAATATTCTTATTCTACACCTTTAAATTCATGTTCATGTGATCAGTTGCACTCACTGATCGGTAAACGATTAGCGAGGTTAAGCAACGTTGGGTGCGGTCAGTCTATAGATGGGAAACCGCTTAGTGGTATTTCATCTGAGCGTCTCCGTGCTTCGGAGGGCACGTAAAAAGTCGGTCCCGGTTGTTGCCAATTGACAGCAGTCGTTAAGCCATGTCAGAGACCTACGGGCTTGAACAACTCTTGACAACAGGTTGGCCACTAACCACATGAAAAGAAAGAAAGAAAGTGAAAGAAGTAAAAGGATCGTAGCTGGGCAATTATTATGTTATTTATTTCGTTAAAGTTGAATGTAATACGATATAAAATGTAATTAATGTTACGCGTTCGGTTATCACTTCAAGTCTATGAAAACAGTCCTATTCATAGACATACATTCTCACACCTGTATATCCTCAAAAGGGTTAGCACAAGTCTAATGTAGAGAACATATTTTAGAATATAATGAAGAAAGACATAGTACTGGACCTCACTTTGTACACATTGCCGTCACCTAAACAAGCGATATCTATACATTTCTATTTAAAAATATTGTGAACGGTTTTTCCATCCCATCACGGTATCCTACAGACTAATTAGCACTCCAAATAATTAAAAGCGCGATATTATTCGGCGAGCGGCAAAAACTATCAAGCATTCGAATTTCACTCGTCGTATTTTGAAAATCTTTTATCTTTATACAGATGCTTCTCTTCCTATATTACGAAATGACTTAATAAACTAAGATAAGCATGTCAAATCAAACCTTTTGCTGTTTATTTTAAGTTTTATTTTTGTGTGAAATTATAGTTTGATATCGAATGTTTTGATTGCGAGAATCCAACGCAATTTTGTCTCGAAATGGCTCCAAAGATTGTTTTCGTTGCGTGAGTCGAAATCCATTAGGAATAAAAGTAATTGAAATTATATAAGTTGGAGATTTTGAGATGATATTTAAGTAAAAGAAATCAGGGTTATATAGGTACTAACATTACTAACATAGAAGATAAGCACAACATTGTTACTAACTTATTACCAACAACTTATGGACTGTAACGTCTGAAATAAATGATTTTTATTTTTTTATTATTTAAGTGTATTCTGAGATAAGAGATTAAAAATAATATGTGGATAAGTATTCATTTGATTCAGTTAATCAAATGAAACGAATTGAGAATGAGGAATTAAATTAAATTATATTATAAAGTTTTAGTATATCTAATTCTTTTTAAGATCAAGGAATCACTTGTTCTAGGCTTATTTACTTTATGTTTACTAACACAGAGTGAATAAGCCTTGGGACATCTATAGATGGATCACATATTTATAGACAAGACATGTGTAGATATAGCGCGTTTTAATAAAGATGAAATTACTACCTAAACCACAGTACCATCCCTTCTATAACCTATCAGTGACCTATCAATATCGCTTCATACAAACACGCAAGATGAAACCGCTTTCCAAAGCCATCGCAGTATTCTCACTAAGTGCTGTAATGTCACCCAGGTAAACCGTTCCTTGGGCCATCATTGGAACAATTACAATATAAATTCGTGCTGAGTCGCAGTTATATTGGAATAGAAAGTAACCGAACCTTGCGTCAACCTGAAAACAAAAGTGGTAGCACAGGTCCGGTACAGTCGACGATAGACATATATGAAGGAACAATAATACAATTTGATTCAATTCTTGAAGAGAAACGGATTCAAGAAAAAGATAGAGAATAAAATTCTAGTGATAATATTTTGATATTTAAAACAGAGAGAGAAGATTGCATTTAAGCTTTCTGCAGTCTACTGCTAGCTTAGAGCATTTCCTAAGATGTGCTACAACAAACAGAAGTTATATATAGTTACATGACAAAAATCTAGAAACATGTTAAGAATTAGCTTAACATGTTTCTAGATTTTTGTCATGTTATAAAAAGAGCCTATAAACGTCGAGAGTACTTCAAATAAGTATATAGAACTCCAATAGAGAATGAAAAAGGGTTGATTTTTACGATAAATTGCATACAATATCGTCAACGTGCCAAAGATGAAATTATACATAGATATTATGAAACGTTTAGAAATAATAGGATTGTAAATACCCATATACGACACGATCATACATATTGTTTTAAATAAATATATAGATAAAAATGATTGTAATTACTTCACACAAATGATGAATGAGACAAGGTAACAGATGATGTACGTAGGGACTTTGCCAATCTGTTGCTACAGATACTATAAAACTAATTCAACCGTATCTTTTTAACTACAGTGGAGATGAAGCAGCTGTCTAGCTTTCATTGCCAGATTAAAATAATAAAATATATTTCTTACATGATACTGACTGACAATGATACAGAACTATTACTAACAATAAAACAGCGATGGATATGTTCTTAAAATCCATACAAATAACTATTTTACGGCCATTTTTGAATTTTATTGGCGCTTTTATTCATCGACGCTTGAATTCACAATATTTTGTAAAAGTGAAATCGCGAGATTAGCATGTCGTGGATCACGATGATACACATAGCAGACCCTCACCCTTTCAACATTTTAAATTCTACTGAACTACTCTGAAATTCAAAATCTAATAGTAGTCATACATGAATCTGTGAATATATTAGAATAAGCAAGTAGAGAAGACACTTGGGGTAATCATAAGTAAAACTCAAAGAAATCGACTAACATTGATTCTGGTTGCGGTCCCGTCACCTGTAAGCTGACCCTTAATTGACTCTCAAAGATGACCCGAAACAACTATGTCATCGCATAACGAAAATTTAAAATTGTAATATCAACCGGTAAATATTTGAAATTTAATAAACTCGCTCCGGACGCTTATACTTTTTAATTTTATATCTTTGCTGACCTTCGATTCGGTGTCCGAATGAATTCATCGATTGTTTTTATCGATTCACCTTTTTTGGTGAAATTTTATCTTTTGGATAACGGCACTTTGGTGTTTTGGTGGTCTGGTGGCATTCGTTTACATTAATCGATCAAAGTTCTATATTTTGGAGACAGATATGCAACGTCTGCTATAAAATTATAACATTCCTGCTTGAAGTTAAATTTTTGACCATTCGTTAGCGTTGGTTGTCGTTGCTGTCAAAGGTTTAAAGTTATTACATTATTATCATAAACTGTAGAAGTGTGGTTTCAAATATATTCCAGTATACCATTTTTCTTCGTATCTATGTTAAAAGCTCTCAGTTCTATTTGATCAAAATATACCATCTACCATCTGTATTAATTAAAACTCCAATTAGTATCTTCAAAACTATCTCGTAAACTGAAATAACCAAAAAAGAAACTCTTAAAGGAAACTTTATTCAAGTTACCGAGAGCTAAGTATGCACACGTGTGTAGGTTCGTCTCCCGGTTAAAATTAGACGACCAACCGGAGAGGGGGTAGCGGGAGGAGGGCAAAGCACCTTTTTATAGAAGCACGGAGCCACTGTCTGGTAAACACACTGTAGTCAAATGACGTATAAGCCGCTAACGAGGTAGTTTACTTTTTTTAGGCAAAGATGTTTGGTTTCGCGCATCGTTGGCCTGTTCAATTATCGTTTGGAGAAAAATAGATGAGAAAATCGTCACGTGGTAGCTGATTTTAGTTACAATTTTGGATTCTCTTTGTTAGGTTTACCAGTTGCTGTAAGATAGAATAGTGATATCTACGCTTTAGGTGGCCTACCTTATGTAAATAAATACCGGTAGTATGTTTAAGATTCAGTCTGCTTAAGAACGAAAACAGAATGGTAAGCACAACATAAGCTCTAGACTTTGGCCAATTTATATCGTAACTATTTATACGGCTTAAATATTGAACGCAATCGATTAGGCTGATATTCTCATCACACCACACATATCAAACGACCATAGACAAATATTGCTTTTTAAGAAATCCGCGAAAATTAACCTCATGGGAACCGCCAATCAGGTGCGCGCGAACAGAATAAAAATGGCCGATTTTTACATGATTCTCCAGTAAAACTGGCGAGAGACGTGGCCGGCCTGCTGCATCGTTGCCTCTTGAATACAAAATACATTATAAGTGCACAATATTTGCATTTTGAATTACGCGCTCGGGGCTTGGCGCCTTAAAACTCGAGGTAACGTTGCGTAGATAATGGCTAACGTTATTGGCTCCATTCGATATTACTCTCCTTGGTTATGAGCTTAGGAAAGGGCTGTTATAATATTGTAAAGGTTGCCTTTTCAATATTTTAATACGGATGAATTAATCGGTTCTACGACCTCCAAACGAATTTATTGACCGGTGATCGGTCCAACATTGGCAGTAAGCCTTGTGTAAGCCACTTAAAAATCAAGAATGTTTAACTAAAAGTTAGCATTCAACAGCTGAAAGTCGTCATGTAACTATAAAGCTATCTTGTCGCTGTCAATAGCTGAATATATTTATATTGGCATGAAGTTATCACATTCCATCTGCCAGTGGATATATTAAGAAAATGATCACGCGCACAGATATCATCATCCATCGGATCACTCGGGTTGTGATTGGGTAGGCGTGACGAGCTCCGGTGGTCTTGCTACTTGAGATTTTGAAGTGGATTATGGGTATTGTGTTTTGATGTCATGCAACAGCTTAAACTGCGGTTAGCTGGTGATAGAACTGACCAATACATTTATTAATTATTTGTATACTTAATAACTAAGAAAAAATATACAAACACTCCTAAAAAGCTAAGGGTGAAAGGTATTCTTCGCTCGCGTAAATGTAGGTAAGGTTAGGTTAGATAGCATAGAAGCAGCAATAGGTACTTTTTCTGGATGTAAGATACCCTATGTCCTTTTCTGTTCCTGACAACGTGTAAGCAAAATTTCATGATGATCGGTCGAGTAGTAAAAGCGTGAAAGCGTAACAAACAAACTCATCTTCGCATTTATAATATTAGTTAGGATAAAAAATTATATTCTGCCAAATGAAGAAAATTTAAACATCAAACAGAAGCGGTCGAAGCTACTGTTGTTATCCAACTCATAGAAAATGAGCCAGGTCACAAGATAAGCATAGCAAATGCTAATCTTTGTCATAAAACTGATGTACCTGCGATCATATCACTGTTTTGTGGCGTAGATAATAACGTAAGATATATCACCTTTGATTTAATACCGACAAGAGTGAGACTTGAAACTATTTTACATTAAGTAGATTATCAGGTTTTACTTTTATAATTATAATATATTTTATGTATACAACACGCAATATTATTATATATGTTGTCACATTCCGTTGTCATTAAAAAGCTTTTAATTCCATCTATAAAATCGTGATCTTTGCCATGTTTTCTTATACTAGTATCGATGTTAATAATTAATCTTCATTCAAGATTATTGAGCAAAATGAATAGAATTATACTTAAAGACTTACTTTTGAAATAAAATTATTAATATTTATTTTATATTTTTGATTTAAAACTAAATTTATGTTTGCTAATAACCCTGTCTCGTCGCAGCAAATTTTCCAAGCTTGTACCCTAAAAATTCACACGGGTCCGGGCAGTTCCGTACGGATTAAGTTTATGTACCACGTGCAGGTTAGTTAAGCAGATACTTTGCGCATGCGCGCCGCGTCTGTGCCGCGCGAGATTTCGATCGAATCGTGCGCAGCATGCCATGGCCAGGGCTGGCAAGACTGGATTGGTCTAGATTTTGCGGATATTGTTGCCAAGATTGATGGCTAAAAAAATGTTAACTAAAATTTAGAAATGCATAAAATCATGTCATTGATTTTTAATTTGTGAAATTTTACTATGTAATCACTGTGTTTTATAAGAGTTGGAAGTTGGCACTTTCCTAATTACTTTCTTTTATTCTAAAATCATATATAACTTTCTTTTCCTGGCATATTATGGATAGCTTGTCAACCCTAAGCCACTCGCGGTGCGTGCGCGCACATCGCCTTATACTAAATACATAATGGATAAATTTTACTTTGAACCGCACTGCTTCGATTCTCATGTCGTTTCTTGAATATTTGACTAATGAAAGTGTCAAACTGTTAGTTTTCTTGCATATCTGCATGACTGCCTGGCGATAGAGTGAATGGAATGTCTTTTTTTCTCGTATAATTAGCATCGTATCTTTTTATAATTGCTTTTGTATGTCTGCTTAGAGTAGGTATCTTAATTAAAATTTTTACCTAACATTAAAATTGAACATACATTCAAAACAATTTTTTATTAACAAGTTAATCGATAATTACTTAGGTATATGTACATAAACTATACGAAGTATACAAAGGAAATAATAAACATAAAAAATAGACCCCGCCCGCTACATGTATTGCAAAAAAATAATTACACTCATAGAAAAAGTCGGTTCGAAGATTCTCACTAATCGTGTTACAGACTTATTTGGGGACATGCAGACAAACAATGGACACTAAACAGGTTTAAATCGCAGCTTCGTGAACGAGACTAGCATATAATTAAGATACAAACATATTATTTGCCGCCAATGAAGTACAAGAGGTTATAAATAGGACTCTGCTGCTCTTAAAATAAGACATAAATCACCTGAAGCATGATTGTTATGACAGCAGCTGTAAGCTTGCCGATAACGATATCGCTATATCGCATCGTGAAGTGAATCTTCGTTTTTAATAGTTTTTCAAAAGGAGATCACATTTTATTGCACTCACATGTGTCGGTTAATTGTTGACTTTTTTATGTTTGGCGAGAATTCGTATCACCATTATTTTTATAGCTTCATCTTGGCCATCCGTCGAGAGCAGATAAATGAACGAAATGTATGCAAAATATATGTTTAACGGCGCTTCGGTAATGGCTCGGACAATACTGTTACGTTTGATGGATACTTGTTTGTTAAAGATAAGTTTTCTGTAGCAAAATATACTGTTTTTTACAACGTGTTTATCTGTTCTAGAGATATATCTGCTGTGAAAGTTGGGGTCATTACATCGTGTTGAATTAAGTGTTATTTAAAAGCTTCATTTGATACATCACGATAAAATATATCCAATACCCTCAAATTAATTTTCATTGTAATTAACACAAATAAAAGCACATTAAAGCCTGATGCTGATACTATTTTTATTTTAATCATTATCGAGATCAGTTACTTTCTTCCAAAAAGCTGTCTTCCTAACAAGCCACCATTTGGCAACACATGATAGATCCTCGGATATAAATTTCAGTTCTAATTAGCTCCGAGTTTCCCGTACATTCTCGGTTCAAAGTGTTCAGTCCCGTCTGTGTTCGCCAACGGCGTGTACCCATCTGTCAACCGTCAAGCTACACCTACCAACTCCTGCGCACACAAGCGCTAATTATAACCGCGATGCTAATTAATTGGGAGATTCTACTCTTGGAATAATTTTTTTGGAATTTTGGCACCAGTTAGTAAATTTTTGTATTTAGACGATGTCTTGAAAACTAAAGCTCTTAATCCAACAGGTGTTCAGCGAACAGGTCGCTCCAGTGTTGACAACGTCTTCTGTTATTAATAACTTTGTATTATAAATAAATCATTTCCGTGATTAGCTCCGTTGTTTTAGTCTTGGACACATAACTTATGGTTGTCAACATTACTCTTGTTTAGTTCTTCCGTCTGACAGAGAGGAAACAATATTTAAAGATCTCGTCGAGACCACCGCGATCATATTCAATTAGCAAGTCTCATTTAAAGTTGACGGCTCAAATCTTCACTCAAATATATAGCATGCATTCTTTAAATACTGCTCCTTGTGTAACCTCCCAGATTGATAGCATTAGCCACACACAAGTTTTATAATAATCCAAACATATTACTTCCTTTACTGATATTTCATCTTTTTATCGCCCGTTACCAACGCCGGACGACATTTTAAAAGAATTATGAAGCTTTAATTTTGTTATTTTCTTACTTCGTGATATACTGTTGACGATAATTAATAATTAAACACAACAATAAAAAGTGCGTTGAACTGTCATACTTCAAAATGCAATTTGCGTGAAATGTTCTAAATCCCAACAGATAAATAGACACGTCATCATTAGAAGACGGTCGATGATATACTGCGGTACGGGCGGTGACAACCTGCAAGCGAGTGGGACAAAACATACGTCAATTCAACAAGCGCGATAGGGATACATCATAACACATGAGGTATAAAAACCGGGGCCGTTGATTTCATAATTTATTTGTTACACATTTGTCGTTCCGTGAAGATCGAGAGAGATACATGAGCTTTTTGTGGGCGACAGGGAAATGCGCATCAGATGTGATTTGAGTAATAATTTATAGTGTTTGTACAACGGACGTCACTTACGACTTTAACAAGACACTTCATACCTACTTAGATAACGAGACGAAATAAAGAATCTGAAACGCGTTAATGAAATCCTCAACGTAACTTATTTAACGGACATGATTTAAATTTGGAACAGTGAACGTTCTTATTTCAAAAATAAGATTGGTAATAACATTTTCTTTTACGAAAATAAAAATGGTCATTTACTTTCGGTGCGTTATAAGGATAGAATTATCCCTTAGCAGCAATTTTGAAAATCAATCATGTGCGTATTACCACGAGTTTCCGAACGAGCCAAGTGGCTGTCGGGCGCGACGTGGCGGCCATATTTCAACCACGTTTGAGATATATACAGGCGTTTTATCAATACATCGTCGCACTGATTCTGATGATTTATATCTAATTATTAGTATGGTTAATGACATTTTCACGGCACATTCCCTGTGTCTTCTAGATCATTTGTTTGATTAAATTAACTTATTGTTTCTTCTATTGTGTTTAAATTTAATGTAAGGTTACAGCTCGTTTATCGTGATATATTAATGGCCGGTTGGCGACTCAATAAAAAAAACCATGAGAATGGTTTTAAAAGACACCTTTTAGAATATTAACGATCATATGCACTTAAAATTTGGCAAAAGCCTAGAGACGGATTATGATAAATTTGCTACAACTAGAACAACAAAAGTAAACAGTCGGCTAGGTATGCGGTAACATTACTAGCCAGACACTTCTGTGAGTCTGCATAACAAATTCTTGATTGCATTATGTAAGTGTACTCTTGCCAAAATATGTAGATGGACATTTTTCCTTATCATCGCTATATAAAGAATTCTAAAGACAAATAGACACTGCAATATACTTTCTGATAAGGTGAATCTTTATATCCTGCTCATCGTTTCTAGTCTATAAGCGTACATGCACTTAAAATCAAAACATTTCCAAAAACAAAGAAAGCAAACCATCCATCCAGACGATTTTAACCTCTTAAAATTTCAAAACTAAAAGTTGAACGTCCTACAGATTCATCGGAATGATTCTGACAGTTTACGTTGCGGCCCAAGCCGGGGATAAAATATAGCTCATGTTCAGACGGTACCGTAGCGAGGGGGGAGCGGGAACGACGGCTGCGGGGCAAGGGAGCAGAGACGAGAGGGGAGGCCTGAAGTACGCGGGGGGAGAGAAGACGTCCGCAAATAGCGACCATCTCCGTCGAGCAAAACAATACCGGTATGATATTATGGTACAGAGCAGTATGCAACGAGAGATTTGTGCGGTTTTAACAATCTCGAGTGGCGTGTGTGGGTAATTACTAGCGTGACGTCATTTAACAATCGGGAAAGATGCCTTCAGCTCCGACGCTGAGATTCCAAATCTAAACCACAACGTTGTTGATGAGAAAAATCTGAATCAGCATTTAAATGATTCGCACAAACAAGTACTTAATAAAATCTCCGCGTCACAGACAAAGAGACTTGCCTCTGTTTTGTGAGCCAACACTTTATATATAATAACAGAACGTACAGCAAGACAGACGGACGAGCGACAGCCGCGAGACGTCCTATAAATAAATAATGCGCCAACATTTTATTATTATCATAGCACGGGCACGTGCGGGGACATTCCTGAGACGAAACTGGCAGCTTATAACGAAACTGAAATAAACAGAACTCTGGCTACAAAACGCTACATGTACTGCGTCAAGAGAAACGTAAAAAATACGGTAGATGACGTCCAGTCACGTCTGTGACGTGTATAAACGTAAAATGTAATTATATTATTGCGAAAAATCTTTCATAAAATGTTTTGATTTCGAGTTAGAACAAAATAAATCTTAAAAAGATCTGTCTTTTCGAAGTATGGAAAAACAGCTTTATATTTTTATTTATTAGTTGTTTCTTAGATGAGTTCGGATATCAATCACTAAAACTAGTTTCAGAACGAAAGTATAATTTTGATTTAAGATATTCTAGCAGTGCGTTAACGACCTCTTTTGGTGCCAGAAAAAGATTTTCTGATTTAAACTGAGGTGTTTACCGGATTCTGCCAAAAATGCATGTCGTTTAAAGTAATTCACATGCAATTGGCGTATCATCAAGTGCCAAGGTATTTGAGTTTAACCCTACAACATATTTTACACCAAATACCGCGATTTAAACTGCTATAAAACAAAATGCTTTTGATAAACCCGTAATTTGAAGTTTATGAGGAGTTAATTACTCATCAATAGTATTTTAAGTGCAATTAAAAAGCCGAAAACACACGTTATGCCGTCGTTTTCGCGGCTTAATGCTACCAATGCCGCGGCTACACACATCAATCATAAAATGTTATTACTGCTACGAACAATTCTCAATTAGAACTGGATCGCATGGAGTTGGACGAAAGAAATGGATTGAAGTACTCACGTAAGATTATTAAGTGGTATTACTTTCGATTATGACATTACGACATTCTATATTTAAGATTTATATCACATATACGTATAATTGTAACATTTTGGTTGGAAAGAGTCATCCATTCTATTTTGAGTTTTGATTACTAATTTTACTAGATTTGCTTATAATTATAATCATTTTATTATCCGAAGAATCCAGACTAATGATTTCTTACTGGTGATTTCTTATCTCTATATTAGTAATATTATATTTCTATAATATTATCAACAACTATCAGGAGATTAATATGTCTCTTTGTTTGTCAGTTTCCTCAATCCTACAAGTCACAATCGTTTGATTTATCTACAATCTCAAGAATTTTAAGACTACGATAATAAGAACGAGGATAAGTAATACCTGGCTTAGAACTGGAGACTCAGTTTAATTTAGCAGGATGGTATGTCAAGTATTTCCTTTCTGAGGCAAAATTATAACCATATTTGTTTCTGAATGTTCTTTTTACATGTTGGTGCTTAATTTTCTGTAGCAATACTAGTCTTTGTTTGTGTGCGTAAAGTTGTTTACCAATAGTGTTCGTAGCATTACCTCCCGCGAAAGGTAATAGAACGTCGTTTACATAATGCTGCAAGATATCTAGATGGCTATCGATTGAAATCTTACCTATCTCTTGTTTTCTAAGAAGTATCGTAAAATTTCTACTACAAAGTAGCAATGGAGTACACCCTAGAAATTCAAAATCGGAAACGATCGCGTTATTAGTTCTATTTGCGAAGCTGTAGCGGTAGTCGCCTCATTGATTATTATTTTAACGGACAATTAAAATTTGATGGCTTCCACTTCGTTCATCTTCGACTTGCTTCGTATTAACTGCCTGTGTGTATCCGAACATGATGGCAACATAAAAATAAATAAGACTTTACTGATTACATTGTAGGGTTCAATTTCGATTGACACCACCCAGTTGTGTGATGTTCTTCATTTGAAATCGCTACATATGAGTGTCGAGACTAACCGTCAATAAAAATAGTCGTAAAATTTTTAAGTTCTGTTCAAAATTATACTTTGTGTAGACAGATATAAGGTGGATTTTAAAATGGGGTTTGAACAAATTCAATACCGCACTAAGAAACGTGTGAATAAAAATCGTACGTACGCGCATTCGTTAAGAATTGACACTTATTAAGGGGTATAATTATTTTAATTGATATGACGACATCACTTTATTTAGTGTTGTGACCATTTAAGTGCAGAACAGCGTTTGATTTAGAATTCCTTTCTGGACGACATCTTGATTGACATTGTTTTTTTTGCTCATTATCATTGATAGAGACTTGTAATGATACCTTTTTGTTGCTTTCATAGGCGTTAGGTTAAGATTGTAGAAGGATATGATAGTGCAGGTGGTTTGACTTGTACTTTGATTATGACATAATAGGACTCGTAAGACTATGTTATTTTCATATAGTTTAATACATAAGTAGAGACATGATATAGACGTCTTCATATTTTCTTAGATAGTTTTGTTAGGTGTATCGACAAGAGCAGCGATAGCTCAGTGGGGGGACCAACAGACAGCAACGCAGAGAGTCTCGGGTTCGAATCCATGTCGCGCACCTCTGACTTTCGGAAGTTATATGACTTTTCGAAATTATGTGCGTATTGATTGACAATTATCGCCTGCTCCGTGCCTCGGAAAGCACCTTAAGCCGTTGGTCCTGGCTGCCATGAAAATCTATGGCAGTCGTTAATGGGAGAATGTCGTCACAAAAGATCCCACTGGGTCGAAGTGTCGCCGGTTTGCACTGACTGGCCCCCACATAAGATAAGATAAGATAAGTGTATCGACAATGTTTTGATCCCATCCATTACAGAAGTTTCAAAATAAAGAAATTCACTAACATCATAATGCTTAATTATATCTGGATAGCAATCAGCGGAGATTGTAAGGTTTCAGAGTGGTTCCACGGTGAAGTCAAAATGGCAAGTTTACTTCATTGAACTGCATTAGTCTAACGTGTTGTTTTGTTTTTTTTTGTTTTTTTTTATTTTGCTCGTCAAAATGACCACACTCCACCTGATGGTAAGCAGTCGTGTGGTCTAAGAGCAGTGGCCTCCACATCGCCCCCACAGTAGCCGAGGCGATGTTGAGGTCTCTACTTTGACGGCCTGAGAAGATGCTTTTTCACGCCCCGCTTATCTCTTCCTATTGCCTTCTTGCTTTCATTAACATCAATATTTGTAATTAATTCTGGACTCTTATCGACATCCAAACTTAGAAACGAGTTGTTAACTTGAATATTGATTGCAAAAGACAATCACATCATACGGCCTTAGGTGCTTTGAACTATAAAGGGATTCAAATTAATTCGTAATCGCTCTTCTGCCTAATCCAGCCGGTATTTAATCACACCTCGATCGTTCACAATTAAGCTTAACGATATATTTTTAATGAAAACTAATCCAGTTGTCCACGTTTATAACAGTTTTTTTACTATATCACATTGTATGCAACCGTTCCAAATTCAAATTACCCGATTCGATGCCGAACGGGCCCGAAGAGTGGCCGCCGAGCGCGTGTCCAATCGCTAATTAGGAAATGTGCTCGGATGTGTTCGGAAGCCGATCGGCGTTCTATAATTGAACTTTTAAATTTCGAAATTTTTGATTACACGAATGCTATTTCCACTTCTGGTGTTACTGTGTCGGCTTTTATGGCTCTGAGGCTTTTTTTTGTTACATACTAGCGAATGTACGCGGATTCTCTCAGGATTATTCCACTTTCTGATGAAACTATTTTGTTTTCATTCTTGATATACACTCCTCTTTCTCTAGCACTACTTCGATATTTTCTGCTTCCTTCTCCATCGATCCTTCTTTATCTCATTTGTTCTTATTACACTCGTCAAATGCGGGCACAATATTAAAACCTTTTACTTAATATACGGATACCATTGTATCATTATATTTATCAATAGTATTTGAATATTCTAAAATAAATACCTTTACTGTTGACACCGTGGCCTCGTTAAGATTAAAGTGACAATCTAAAGATTCGCCATCTCCATATTCTTACTTGGATTTAACCCGTGTGACCTATGCAAATTTCCAGACGATGATCATTTTATTAATTTATAAGGAATCAAGCTATCTAACATTAGCAGTATGTAACAGACAACCAGATGGATATATATTGATGTGTATACATTTATTTCTATGAGAATTAAGGCAAGCAACGGTACTATAATAGAGTCCGATATAAAATTGATTTCTACATTCCTGCAATAGCGTAGTTCTCACACACTTAGAGAGTCAATTAATAACACGTAGCTGTGTCATATTGATATTAATTTATAAAGATATAAATAATATTTTTTATAAAAAAGTTCATCAAAGATAATAAGTTTGGTGGTTTTGGCGATAGTTTTATTCTCACGATGCGTAATTGATCTTTACACCTACTTGATTGCCAATCCGTTTGTCTGTATTAAAACTGTATTCAATCTTAACATCTGGTCAATCTACGAAACCAATTTAAAATTTGTTTAATTATATTGGCAATTATTATCTGTATAAAATACTACTTCGTAATTAATAGTATTTTGCACGGCAACCTCATAAACAAACAAATATTTTTTTGTTTCCTTTTATATTTAAAAAGAAAATGATAGCATACTTAAGATGCCAATTATATTGGCACATTATTTTCTTTTGCTCTTATGTATAAAAGATGTCTCTTGAATTTCTTATGACTTCTATACTACCATCGGAGACTTTATAAACATTGAAACAACAGACACAAAGACTTATTATTTGTGTCTGTTGTTTCGTTTTAGAATCATACAAATTTTTGTCTCGCACCAAAAGTGCTAATATTGGTTTAATTTTTTACATTGTTTATCACAAGTTGTTTTGATTTCAATAAAACGTTTTCAAGACGTTTATTTTCTTATACATGTATGTCCTGTCTCTCCCTTTCTCAGAAATCTATCACGTCCCCTAAGGTAAGGGTGGGGGCGGAAATCTAAGCGGTTGCCCAACAAATAGCTCTGCGGGGTGCCTGCTTACCCCACGTTGTCACGCCGCGATGGACAAGCTTCGATCCTGGGTGGGGCGTTTTTGTGTTGAACGGAATATTTAGGTACAATTTCCGGTGTTGTGTTTAGTTATTGATTGCGGTTGCAAGTGGATATGTTATATAGAACTTGAAATCTGTGGGCAATTTAGCAAGTAATTGACCGTGAATAGAATAATTCTAATAAGAATAGCTCTAAAGGATTGCCATGTAAATAGCCAATTAAACCGATGAAGAATATAATGAGAGTAAGCAAATATTTTTATAAATAAATCTTCTGTGCGTGTGTTTGTAATTAAACTCCTAAAAGGCTGGACCGATTTTGATGAAATTTTTGTGTGTGTTCAAGTGGATTCGAGAATGGTTGAGATTTGGTTTTTATTTCTTTTTTTGTGTGTACATGACAACTTTTGTCGGGACAGCTAGTTATATATATATAAAGATATTTGACACAACGGTCTTTATAAAAATTAAATCTATGGTTACACAATAAGTCTTTTTTCATGCATAAACCAT
The DNA here is from genome assembly GCA_963564715.1 of Catocala sponsa. Taxonomy (NCBI): domain Eukaryota; kingdom Metazoa; phylum Arthropoda; class Insecta; order Lepidoptera; family Erebidae; genus Catocala; species Catocala sponsa. The sequence goes on along the minus strand of OY751345.1, from coordinate 6,785,910 downwards.
CGTCTCATCTCGAGATCAAAACTATTGTGCCAGTTTGACTGTTTTTAAACTAAAGTCTAGCCTCACTGCAACAACACAATCTTCAGACTGTCCTCTCTTTCCAAAGGTGAAGGGCTGCAGATATCAAACTAGCACATCGGCCTTTACTAGCGAAGTTGCTGTGTCTTAATTGTAGACGCTTTAAGACAAACAAAGATAAAATTTCAACCAAGAGGAAAGTCATTTTAATTGATTTGATTTTTTGTTGCTGGATAACATAATGTGCGTATATATCCTCGAAGAATGTACCGAGATGTATGGCATCCAGATTTCACCAGTTTAATTTGTCTTCCGTAATATTTCTAATACTATTGCCGTCTATTTGCACTGCTTCGGAATCCGTGGTGTTACTATGAATTTTAACAGGAAACTCAATGGCTTTTCCTATCAAAATTATTTTTGTATAATCTTCTTAGGCTTGACTTAAGCCATAACCTACAGCTAAACAAGCTTGTGTTTACAACCCTTAGACTAAAGGAACAATGTGTGTTTAGTCCATTTATCAATACTTCTGTTGAACTTTCCTTTACATTGAGTAACAATCTCTAGCAGTTAGACTTTTGTATTATACCATACGCATGACCTAAAACGTTACGATCCTGTAACCGCCTCGTTGCAACCTACGCCATGGAAATAAAGTACGAAGTATCATAACATCTGGACATTCATTTTTTGTTTTCAAGAATATCTTACGGGAAGCGATAAAATATAATGTGTATTGTAAAAACGCTATAAAGTTCAAGCCTTCGACCTAAAGAGAACCCGTGGGTGAGATGACATCATACAACCTTTTTGGAAGAATTGATAAGAACTGAATGCAACTGCGAGTGTGGGGAATTTATGCGAATAAAAATGTCGTTTTTAATATTATGTATGGAAAAATATATGTATTAAATAAATACATAATAATTTAGGTATGTAAAATGACTTTAAACTTGTGAATATAACAGATAGTAGATTGATGGCCATATGATGACGGCAGTAAATTTAAAAATATAAAGGTTGACGCTGACACTGGATGGTGGTTAATATAACATACCTTCCTATAAATCAAAATATTGGTACCTGACAAGTAAACGTGTATAATTAATGTAATAGTACATATTTCGCCTAAAGTTGCATTAAAAAGAAATGTATGAATATTTGTAGGATTATAATAATACGATGTGTTATAATTTAGGGAGTAGGCTGAAATTGAAACTCATCTTTTCAACTACTGATGTGAACTATTAGGTCAATTAACTATCTTATATGTACGAGCTAATGAAATCAGAAAAGAGTGCAAAATATAAAGCTAGTAGCATAAAAATGCAGTTACTGGTCAATAGTTATGAAATGCTAATTAAAAAGTTGTTGCATTTTAACTTTACAATATTAATTTCAACTTACAGAAGCATTCAGCTTAGTTGAGACAACTATCAAGACTACTAGTTCTATATGGAAAATCGATACAAACAGCTGCAAAATATCTTATCATTATATCCAAATGTCTTCATCCAAAACTAAATAACATTATCTATTTAGTTGACTCCAACATTATCTAAATAACCACTTGACAAAAGTTCCATTAGCAGCGCCTATAATCAATTTTCACCAACAAATGAAGACGTTGGCACCCTGCTGTCCACAACATCGAAGCTCTGCGTGAAATGATATTATTGCAGTATATCGCTAAAATGATCGTCCTTATAGTCTATATTCCGATTAAAATAATTTGGGGAAATGGAGATGAAAATATTATAGTGTCTGTAGACCACAGACTGGTTTAAGTTAGACAGATTAACAGGTTCCCTGTCCGATGAATCACATATGATACATAACAATAGATTTTCTATTGTGTCTATCACGGGACAGCGAAAGGATTAAGATTAGAAGATATTATTGAGAGTATTGGTATATAATCAATTTCATATACCTAAAGCTTTATAAGCCGTTGCAAGCTTTTTGGACTTTTCAATGCATTTACGTAAATGTATTATAAAGGAAGAGTTATGCAGCTTGCTTTCAATGGGCTTTTAAATACTTATCTTATCCTCTATTCGTGACAAATGCCCGTAACTGTAGGATTCTTAGATGTATTGGATTACTATAGCGAAATGAAAAATCAGTGTTCTAGGATAAAATTGAATCATAAAATCTCCAACTTTGTGATGAGTAGTACAGTTAATCCTAAGATTAAACGTCTGATTGCGACCTTTGTATAAGGTACTTCATTGATTGTGTGTTACTCATCTTAAAGGTCAGTTTGTGCAAGAGTATTTTTTGTGTTTCTCAGACTAATTTTAAAATCCTTTGTATATCTAACTTCTCAAGGATCATTAAAGTTTAAAGTTGAAAATTCCATCAGCTCAAACGCAATTTCAATTTAACTTGGACAAACAAACAAAAGTTTTGCGGACACGAAAAAATAAACGTACGACCTCTTTTCCTCCACACACAAGGAATAATGTTATTCTTATAAAGGAAATAATTACGCTGAAGCGCAATGATAATAAATTTCAAACACTTTACGACTAATTTATTAATAGAAATTTTGCGAGCGATCCTTAGGACAGTCGTAAATAAGAAAACGCCAGTCGACCAATAGGGGGCAGTAAAATTTGCTCGCGCGACGCTATTGGTCAGGTTTTGGCCAATAAAACCGCGCTCCAGATTTGAAAGCGACGGTTTACGACCGGCAGGCGGCGTCTTTTTGCTGTTTTGGCGCCAAAATTGACAGCAAAGTCTTAAAATCCAAGTTATAGGTTAGTTTCGCTGGGAAATGCATTTGGCGGCTAATTGGTTAGCCTCGTCAGCTGGATGTGATTTCTGGATCGTTTCGTTCACCTAAATGTAATTTTTGATGCCCATTTTCGTGCCAGGATCTGCTGGCGGCGTGACGATACTGGAACTTCATGAGTCAACATCTATTTTATGAACGGCGAAAGACAGCGCAATCTTCGTCTCAACCAACTCGCATGAGGAATACCTATACACTACACAGACAACAAGTTAACGTTGTCGTTGTAAAGCTTCCAGATCTTGAAGAGGCGCTATGGTGTCAACTGAGGGTACAGTGGACTCCTTGAATGCAATGTGTGGGTTTTACCGTAATCGCTTACCATCAGATGCTCACAGATCACTTTAGTGGCATGTATGAAATATTTATTTTACAGCTTAATCATGAGAGTTTATAAAGATATTGTGTCCTTTAAGTTTCATGGATAAACCAACAAAGTGGCATTATTATTGTAGGTATATTTTATCAGCATATCCTTACATAACACCGACTTAATTCACCGAAGGATTGGACAAAAGTGCATTACGCCCACATTTATCTAGCTCTATTCAACTCCAAAGTAATTAAAGAGCTAGTCTATTGACGTCAAAATTGTCAAACTTTGTTCTGCTACTAAAAATGTATTCATAATAACACCCAATAACAGTTTACAGGAGCCGATTCTAACCTTAAAGAATCATTGCGTGTTAATTTTCTTGGATCAAAAAGTTCGTCGTATAAAATCATGTCACTATCTAGTACTGAATTAACACAAAACACTAATTTTTCATCGTCCTACTAGCTACTTAATTCGATTATATTCTTCTCTAGAATTCAAACAAGCTTCAAATGCGTTGTATAGATACCGCATTGAACTTCAGGAAAATCGCTTCTATGATTTAACCATAAACACGTAACAAACGAAGAAAACTCCGTCAGTGTTATCTTTGCATTTAAATAACATTATTATTAAAGTGTGGATTAGAAACATTTTGCATTTCTACTAAATCTAAGATCCGGGAATACTCAATATGCAAAGTTCTCCCGATGTTTCATACAACATTGTAAAGTGATTCGACTAATGAGAATGCGCCCGCGTAGCCACGACGTGCATCACAATACACGCGCTGCTATTAATTATTAATATATATTTTACTTTATTGGTGTTTATTCAGTATTGTAGATACAAATCCGGGTAAATTATCTTCTTTCGTGTCACTAGACAAAGCTTTTGATAAATCGAAATTATTGTTGAGAAATTTGCAGCTTAAGAAGGAACTACTTATTATGTTATGCATATGAATTACATTTAAATCCTGTAGCTGATTATGAAGTCTTGGATTCGATTTACAGTCCTGACAAAGATTTTTTGGGTTTTCTATTAGAAAATTCTTAGTAGCGGCGCGATGTATTTTAATTAAAGTGGTTCAAATGGGTTCAAATCGAAAAAAGGACTTATAAGGCATCTTTGCCTATCTTTTCGGAGAGTTGTCAGGGTTAGTCTAGGTATGTTCATTAGTGACTCTTCTTATTCCTCCGAGAAAAAGCCGTGACTCTTTGTATGTATGTAATAAATATACCAAAAAAAACTTCAAAAACAAAACTTCATTAACCCATTCGCTGTTCCGTGATAGACACAATAGAAAATCTATTGTAATGTATCATATGTGATTCATGCGACAGAGAACCTGTTAATATTTGAGCCTAATTTTTTCTATTTGTGTTACCGATCCCTATTATTTTTGCTAAGTCCTTCAACTGAACTAAATGCCCACCTAATAGGTAGGCATACTAAACATAGTATGTTTAGTAGTGAATTCACTTTAAAAGTGCAATAAGTGGGTTACAAACCTACAATCCCGCGATCGAAAGTCCGATGCCTTATCCATTAGGCCACCAAATCCTTACAATTGTCAAAATCTTTGACACGATGTCAAAATAATTCGTACCGGATATCAAACCCAGTACCAGCATTCCCAACATTCCGTGACGAATCGTCCAATATATCCCCATAGTCCCCGCGAAATCCCTTTGTCCCCTACATTCCCCTATTTCTATTTCTACTGTGTCCCATAAATAATTCATAGTGTATCGTACCATGGCGAATTATTGTTATAACTCGATAACAGCTATGAATGCAAGATGTGGCTAATTTCGGTGTACGTAATTGTGATGAATCTTTAAATTAGATGGAAGCTGTATCGGTACCTCTATTTAAGCCTGACAACCTGCCTACCTTTTTAGAAAAACTTATTATATTCAATCTATTACTATATGCTTTTAGTGTGGTTTTTGAGCTTATCCACAACAAGCAATTGACATTAAAGAACAAAGTGGAAACAAGATGGATTTCACTTCATTTTCTGGTAAAAATACTTATCGAACTTGACTCATTCTAAAACATTAGGCATGCTTTTTAATGGAGATCATATTAGAGTAAAGACAGATTAAGAGATGCATTTTTATTGTCTTTATTGGTAGACAAACTAGCGGATCATGAGGGATTTTGAAGGTAAGTGGTAACCGCCTTTTGTTATGATGATATAGCCGTCTTATATCAGCTATTAGGTTATATTGAGAAGTGACGTCCTTCCAGTGCGAAATATGTCTTCTACGGGAGGCTAAACCTTTAACGGCAGTTACTTCTTGCAATGAAAATGGCGCATTAGTTATAATAGTCGCCTAGCTAACGACTATTATAAGTAATGCGCCATTCTTGTATTCATTTAGGATAGTAACAGTAGTTTGTGAGGTAAATACAATGATGTATTCCTAGCTCTCAACACGATAAGTGTCTATATTTTTATAAGTAGGTACTGAAATATGAAATCAGTAGTACCATTCTCATGTTGTAGATACACACACACCTATTGATCCGTAAAGGGGTAAGCAGAGACCTATTATACCTGATGGCGCCTATTTTGTAGGTTTCACGTTATAAAATGGTGGCGCTAAACGTATTGCCGTCTATCAGGCATGTTTTGCTACGCCGTACTGGTATCAAGAATTTTCCTACGAATACAGGATGTAAAATACCACCGAAAACAATTCCAATTTTAAAACATTAAATCCGTCCCATATCATACTACCAACATCAAAGTACAATTCCCTCCAAATAAAAATCACCAAATTATCTCTCAATTAACAGAACCCTACGCCCTGTCTGTCAGACGTCATCGCCAGACAAGAAAAATACAGAAAAAATATAATAAAAACATCAGATTGCCAATGGTTTGGTATATTTTAATGGCGCATTTTCCCCTATAGAAAGATTAGAGCAACGGGTGTCGTAAAGAAACAATTTTCCGGCTTTTCCCGCGCGCCAGGGGAGCCAACTGCTTAAAGAAGTACGAGCACATGATAAAACTGCGATATGACGCGCCAAATATTATTAAAAGAGGTTCTCATCTTATAAAATTTTCTCTTTTACTTAGTGTGAAAGTATTTCTGCGTTTATGTGTAATACTGTGTTGTGTGTATGTGTATTTTTGTGTTTTATTGTTGATTTATACTTTAATAGATTGAAAACAAACATAATTTAAGTACCTACCTATCATTATTTATTCTTGTAGTTTTTAATCATCGCCTATCGTTTATCAATTTTGCTATGGTTTATTTTGTTTATATGAATATTCAGAGGCAAGTAAAAGAAGCACCACAGAGGAGTAATATAAACGGTTAAAGGTAAACCGTTTTTTACTTTTTTTTAATAACAACATTGGTAACAAGAATACTAAAACGTAAATACGAATGTGAGTAAAAAGTTATGAACAAAATAAACCACAACAAAATTAATGTGTGTCATTCTTTAGAATATTTTTTGTAAGAAAATATTTATGATTCCTTCTTAAATTATGAGACTAATCGGCTATCTTAGCCAGAGTTAACTTTCATCGTCGTGTAACTTTGAAAACAAACTGCCATATAATTTCAAACAGAACATTTTATTGTTTAATCCGTTCAGAAAATAAAACTATAAAATTATAATCACATTGACATACAAGATGGACGTACACCAAATAGCATTATAATACATTTACGAGTTAGATTTTTAAGAAAAATAATAGTTTTCCATAATATCGGAAATCTATCGCATCGTATTCTAAAAACCTAACTTAGACAAACAACTACAGAAAAAAATTTAATGTTAAAAAGAACTCATATACAGACAAAAATAACTAATAATTGTTTTAGATAGAATTAATCGTCCCCAAGTTAACATGCGGACGAAGCCGCGCTCTTACATTAGTTAAGTATGGCTTCCAATGTTAACAATTGTGGAAAATAATAATTATATAACACAAACAAAACAATTCAGTCTCAACGCCCAAAAAATATCCCTTAAAATATTAAACAAATTGAACAGACAAGATGCTCATGAAACTGAGGAAAACCAAAATATGTCCCAACTACATTCGACTTAGGTAACTTTCAACATCCGCGTTACTTTCACAAAAATTCTAATATAATTTATTGAAAAGAAAAAGATGGTCATTTATTCCGCTTTTTTATTAATAAATCAATTGAATCAATAAATCAGCGATAGTCGCTTTAGAGAAATGTAAATTAACATTTTATTGTATGACTTTACAATTCTTGTCAAAGTTACCCAAATGGTAAAAGTTACAAAAGTTTTAAGTTAAGAAACGCCGAAAATTTCACGCGTTGTATAAAAATACAGCGAAACTTAATTATTACTTTTTAATTTTAATATTAAAATCGAGAGGAGAATGGGGAAAGTTGTACACATTTAACTTTTATTTTGTAATATCAGCAAAACAATGAACGCCACGATTAATTTTAATTTATTCTGTATAAGCATCTAGTTCTATATTCATAAACGCACATACATATATTATCCGATTATGTTAATTGCTCGTATTTCTCTGTACATCGTGATTAAACACAAGTTTAATACGTGAATGTTACAGAAGCAACTTACACGGATGTAACTTTAACCTAGCGTATACTGTGTACGTATATTTTTACCATTTTTTTTCACTAACTAAATTGTAGTTAATCGTGCTATTCCATAGTAAACGTAAAATATTAACTATTTACGTATTTTTGTATTTACTAGCCAAAAACAATAACACACTAGCAACTACCACCGTTAAATCAATTATAATAATTTAAAATTCTTAATTAATCCTTATTATCTCACTTAGGCAAGTTAAAGTTGTATTTTTACGTATACTTCGTTTTCCAATAGGTTTTTTAATACATCTAATTAGGTTTAAAATCTAAGCTCCGAATGCGCTGCTAACATCTGTATGGCATTTGTCGTGACTGCCCTTCAAACATGGCTCTCGAACTCATATCGTGAATGTATTATTTACTTAAAAGTATTATTAGTATACACATATTACAATCAACGTTATACGTATGTTTTTCAATCGTATACATAAATTCCAGTGCAAAATAATAGTAATTTGGACATAGGCGCGCACGTCCAAACAGCGTAACACTAAAACAGAAACAAACGTACATATACGTACGTACCACGTGGTCGCGGACTCATCCGCCATCTTTTAAATATACAAATCGGCGTTTAGATCATAGTATATTATTATGTGTCGATCGCACCCTTTTTCACCCCTTCACTGTAACGTTGATATGAAAAATAAATTTTGAAATTTTTATCTTATTTTTCTTTTTGTTTTATTTAACTTTAATTGGATCGTACAGTGTTAAGAGGTTGGCCAATTGCAAAAACGAAGATTTGTTCTAAAGGAACTTAAACTAACGCCAGTTCCTGGACCGTCACGGGAGAGCGTGAGGGCCTGGGAGCGGGCGGTAAGCGGTGCGGCGTGCTGACGTACTGGGACTGGCATGGCCTAGCGGCCTCAAGGACAGAACTTGTGTTCTCAGCACAGTCACAGTACGCGAGCACGCGACATTACAAACTCGGGAGGCGGGAATTTAACAACTATTTGCGAGCACCCCCTTTTTATACTTCGTTTTTGCAATGGCCAAACTAAGAGCAGGGGTGCACGAGGTAGCTCGTGGTCGAATTGGGTGCAAGCTGGGGATCACGCCTCTGAATCAGATGGGACTTGGTGTAGGGGGTACTCACGACATCGGGGGTGGACGCGCCGTCGTGGCTGCTGTCGGGGGCAGAGCGAGGCTCGCCGTTGGTGTCGGGGGGACGGGCTGATTCCCGCTCGTCGATGACCAGGTCTATCGGCATCTTGCCCTTCAGGCAGCTGATGTAGCGGTGGCAGAAATTGTCGCACAGCTCATGTACCTGGCGAAGAACGAAGTCGCAGGTTAGACGTTGCAGCAGCTGTACCCTACCTAAATTCTTCAGGGTTTGTCATGAACGCGATGCTAAATTATTAGGATTTGAGAACTTGAACCGGAAGAATATGTCGTCCGTCTGGTAAAGTTATGATACTTTAGAGAAGTATCTATTTTATTAAATTTCTATACTTTGAATGATTTTTATCTTTATAAATAACGATCAGAAAGAACAGGCTTCAACATATACTAAAAAATATATTACCAATAATATTTTTTGTTGTAAACATAAAAGCTCTCTGTGTTCTAAGAACGAGCTCAGACTTTAACGTAAACAACCTCAAATAATATTTCAAAAGCTGTGTTACCTAACAGTTGTTCCACTCGTCTAAACATAACCTTTCAACTTATATCACCATACAAAAGCCAAAAAAGAACAAAACAAAAGGAACACATTTGAATATAAACTCGTACCAACTGTCGTTGTAAAATTCAAAAAATGAATCGTAAATACGTTAAAAAATACGGCTTTTTTAACCATTTCGCCCTCGAAGATACCCCGTAGGGCTAAAATTAATTTTGAGTCGGACTTATAAATTTTCATGGTATAATTAACTTAGGTTATTAACATAAGGCTATAAAGTTGGTAACGAAATTTTTAGATACAGTTTACACGGTAAGCAATAAATCGGCAGGTGTAGGGTAGTTTGAAATTCAAATGTGGAAAGGTATCGATGTCAAAGACATGTGTTATATCCCGCTGACGTAAATACTAATGACATATGTTAGTGTCGTAAGGTTCAATGAACAATTACATAGATAATTAATTTATTATAACTGGTTAATGTTGTAATATTTAATTTATTTTATTGACCGGAATTCTATGAGATTTTTATTTGATTAAAAAAGGGTAATTAATTACTACACCGACCTATGTATTTGATGATATTACTAAACTGTAGTGCAGTCCGCAGGCAAACTAAATTCCTAAGGGAAATTAATAAACACAAAAACGCAAACATGGACCGGTTGCACTAGGTTAGTTGGCAACACTATATTAGCTTGACACAATTTTGACAGGCACTCAAAACTATATAATTTTATCTGTCAATAACATCGCCGCCATGTTTAACCATAAACCAAATTCACACCTTTTTTGTTAGTCGTGCTGAGGGATAGCTGATTTGAAAATAGAACGGTACGGCGGAAGCGGAAATGGTGCGCCGTTGACAGTTAATTATGACTTGGGATAGTAATTTTCTAATCGAAGCATTTTTCTTAATTTACTTGATAACTGATGAAATGAAATCTATTAGATACAAATGGTTTAACTTTGCATCTGAATTGCATTTAATTTTGAAACGGAATTTTTTTATATAAGCTATCTTAACAGACACTAGTTTAGCAGTATACAGCCACAGGCTGATTATGATTGTCTTAACCAAAACATTTAAAACTAGTAACCCACGAGACATTACCCCAACTGTACTATATAAAAATTTAAAGAAAACATGCTTATTCTGTCTCGTTAAGTGTCCTTTTCTCGTAAAGGACAATTTAGCAGACATTGCATTACCGTAAAGCACATGAAGAGAACAAAAACGGTCCGTTATATGTAACATGATACGTGACTCCTGTATAAAACAGTAAAATCGTATACTATAAAGGTGTTCTATAATTCCCAATGAATATTGTGGTATAGTATACAAGTTCAAAATTAGTTTGTTTAATAATTTGAATTTTACAATCCCACTGATATTAATATTTACGGCCATTTTATTGGCACTGGCTGTCTTACAGCCGTGTCAACATGTGACTTGACTTTTATTTAGCCAATAAACTTAAGGTAGAATTAATATCAGTTCGGTGTTCTTGAGAAATAACATAGCCTTGTCCTATCTTTAAGAGTATGTTTGTAAGAAATTGTGGACGATGAATAAATGCATTATAATGTTTAATTTCAATTTAATTGTGTTCATTAGTAAATGTTGCAGATAGGGTTATGTTTAATTGTGTATATAATTATATTGTGGCCGTTATTTTATGTTTGTAAAGACTCCCGCGATTCAAGGCCCTAGTGCTGTAGATGTATTTAAAAAATAGAATACTCTTTGCTGCTATAGTTCAATAGAATTGATACAACTGTAGTATTAGAATCTGATGCTTTTGTATATAAATATGTCACAAAAGAATACATGTTTGTTATTTCGTAATCTTATAACTGCCGAACCGATTAACCGATTGATATATGTAAGTATGAACGCTCAGGTTCGGTTCCTAAATTTACTATTTTAGTCAGAAAATTTGAACGTTATTATCTGTATGTAACTCCCCATACGATCTAAACATAGCTAATAAAATGTAAGTATTACACACACACCTAATCCTTCGAGTATACATAACCGTGATTCTCCATTACTACATTCAAAATGTATCTTTTGACAGCTTTGATCTATCCTTCATCAGCATAAGTTTCCCGTCAAACTCTAACTGCAGCCACGGTCTTTCAAACGAACTATTTAAAATACGAATTCGATATGAAATCTCATCTATTGAGACTGCCATCTGCCGTCCCTTACGTTGAGAGATACGTCAATGCGATACAACGCTGACCCCAGCTTATAATGAGTTGTGCTGCATTCCAAGACCTGTCAGTGACGGCATATTTAGATTGCGTTATAACATCGTATCTTTAATGTAAGTATCTAACATTTTTCGGAAATTTTGTTGTTAATTAAAATACTTGAGATTTTGTTCTTTGTTTACTTCTTCAGTAGAATATTCTCTTTTTGAAAATTGGTTTAATCTAGTGGTGTAAGCGTTGTGCTTGCGCAGATGCAAATAAGAAGGACTTGCATCAAATTTTCTGCGATGCAAATATCTGCTGTCAAGAAATCTTTGTATATTTCAAAAACATCCGCCCTTTGAGACGGTAGCCGGCGGACTAAGAATCATTAAGATATGTGCGAGAATTAAAACCGAAACAATCCATGTTAGAGCTATTTTATCAATATACATACATGAAAGAATAATCTACAAATTGTAGAAATTTCAAAAGGATCAACTATAAGACATTGCTGTCTACTAAAATCCGTTTTTATTATGTGTGACGTGACGTAAGCTAAACATCACTAACGATCCGCTCGAACTCTTTCCAGAAAATTTAAATTTGGAAGCCAGGATTAAGATATGGCGCGACTTAACGGATACTTTTTAAATTTAGAACGTAACGCGATACATAACAGCCGGTGACATTCGGAAAACGAAGAAGTTCGAAATCGGAATGGTAGAATATAAGTTTAAATAAATTAATGCGGGTATTTATTTTCTTTTAAAAAGACAACTTCGCCTCTGTTGGTAATCCTATTATAGCGAGAGGTATTACAAACATTTAAACGAGAAACAGAAAGAACAGCTAGACACCGAACAATTAACAGTGTTTTGAATTTTTGTCTTATACTGTGTTGAATCTGACTCTCCATGGTTCATACAATCATATACAGAAGAACAAGCCATACATGCACGAAATGTTCATGTCTTTTCATTCAAAATCGTCCATATTGGTCATCTTTACTGCAGTCTTCCGCAGTTGTTTACTGCCCCACCCGTGCCCTCAAACCCCGACAGGAGACGGCATTTTTATATATTTAAAAATAAATCTGGCGATGTATCGAAGATTAATTTAATATCGAGGACATGAAAATCACCACTGTGGCTCGTAATCCCCTTGCCCAACATTATTTAGCGTCGAAACTCAGGTTGGCATTACGCAGGTGTCAAATAAAATGTTGAAATGTCCGGGCGACTGCCAGACGTGTGGGCTGGAGTGGGAACTGGGCCACGGCCACGTAAGTGGGCAAGTCAGATCGAACTGGGAGGAGTTACGACTTTGAGACGAGAAAATTTGTTGTGTATTACTTTTAAAGACAATCTTGTAAGACATGACGATTGCTAATAAATAAACAGTGCAATTATCGAGGTGTACCTCATCCTCATTTCCAACTATGTGTAGAGTGACGATGATGAAGCGAATTAAGCGAAATCTTTGGCCAATTTTAGGGTTTAACTCAAATATTATGAAGTAGCCACATCAGTTCTGCCACCCTACATTTGATCTCAGCTAGGACTTAAGAGATATTTAAGAACGCGCTGTGATGACAGCAGGCACACAGAACTTGTTTCCTTACGCCGCGCTGATGATGGAGCGAATACTTTTTTATCAGGGAATCGAACCCGTTGTTAGGCACAATCTACGTATTATATATTAAAGGATTTTCTGCACGACTAAGGGCAAACAAAACCTTCTATTTTCTATATTGTTACTGCTAAATTTCTGACAGAAAAGTCATCATGTTTAGTAATCAAATCTACCACCTATAATTGATAACGGCGCTTACGCTCCTAGACTATGAGGCAAACCAATTAATAAAATGTAATATAGTCTTAACATTGTTATAGATACATGAGGCTTAATTAATAAAACTTTCAACCCTGGTCAGTTAACCGCTTCCATTTGCTATGTCGGTCAAAAACATCCCGTATACCACACACCTTTAATGCAACGCTTCCTCACGCTAACAGCGTGTGGGTGTCGGCAGTAATAAATTGAGAATTTTTTATTTAATCTGTGCTTTTGACAGGCTGAATGCGCAACGCCGTAGCTCTCCAAACGTCACATTATCGAATTTATTTTTAATAATGTCTTTTTTATTTTTATACTCTGTTTATGACAGTCTTTTTTTAATATAATTACTTGTGTTTATTATGCCGAGTTTTGACTACGTTTTCCTCAATAATTGACATTAAAATATTCTGTATTTTAACGATGAAGTCACTAAAGAAATTAGAATATTTTTGTTGCATTTTATAAGCGGAAATATAAAACAAAAATTTTACGCAGGCAAATCTTAACAGATTATATTTCTGACATTTTATATTGTATACTGACTGTCTCGGTGGTCTTGTGACGTAAGCATAACGTATGGGCAGCGGACGAGCGTGTGGCCTCAGATTCATATACTGTAACCCAGTAGTTTAGGTAAAACTGTGATTTATTATTTTTCTGTCAGGCACTTCGCAGTACTAACATGGACCCTGGCACCAGTATGCAGTAGACGGCAATAGTCATGGAAAACACTTATATGGCGCAATAGATTTTGAGTGGTCACCGCGTCAAGTCAGCAATACAAGAATTATTCCTATAACAAGTGTTTTATTTCCGAGGTAAATACTTTACATACATTTCATATCTTTCTTTCTTCTTTTCCTTCAATAATATACGTAAGCGTTATGTTAAACACAAACTAAGATCGCGTTTTAAGTAGCCCACAAAACCCTCTTATCCCTAGAGCACCTTAAAAAGACTCAATAAAAAAGTTAACAAATGCAGATACATTTCATATTTCGTCTGTGGATAATAAAATGTTATCTGTGCCGCGGCTAACTGATTTACGATGGGTCAGATTTGTTGGTTTACGCGGGGCTCGAACCTCGCACTTTACAACCCTACCCACCTTTTATAACTGTGACTGAATTACTATACGATACACGACTTTGTTATGTTTATTCCTTGATAGATATTTCACACTTTTAATTGGTGATTTAATTAGTACGATTCGTGCTTGACGGTTGTGGTTAGTTTGGTCATAGAGTAATTTGTTGATGGTATAGGATTATGCCTATATGTAGGCTCGAAATAGGTATATAAAACTCACATTTCGACACCTTTGTTTTAAGTCCTACATAGTTAAGAGTGAGTCTACCGGAAGCATTTCTAGAAATTCCTGATAACACTAAAAACTCTTTGCCCGATCCAAAAATCAAACCTGTGTCTTTATAATCGAGATGCGTAAGAGCACATTTGTGCGATCAGCGGGCCAGTGTATGTATATGAGTTATAAGAAAGATGTTTTCAATACAATTGAGAATTTTTATTAAGAATATCTATAGCGAGTAATGAGATATAATGATATTGGAATAGACAAAAAAGAGTGCTCTTAAAATTCTCGACCGCTATAACGAACCCACCAAAATTATATTTACATTGAAAATATGGTATAGCGTTTTTGATTTATGTTTTTAATATTTTAAATATGGCCGGCGGCGACATCGCTTCGAAGTCCTTTTCGGTCGATCGGCTCAGCGATTGGTCGTCAGTATGAGCGTTTTTTTAGTCGCGCCGCCGTCTGACTGTGCCCTAATTACGTTATGTGATGTAGCTTCGTAATGTCAGATTATTATTAGAGAAGATCTTTTTTTAAATTTTTTCGGATATCGAATAAGATCGATTATGTTAGGGTGTGTCGGTTGCTCCTTGAAATTTGAATTTGGAACGTGTAATATTCGAAATTCGAATTTATATAATAAGTTCGTAGCTGTTATAGCATCGCATTTCGCCCTTGTTTATTAACGAATCATTAAGTAGAGTTTAATCTTAGATAGATTTAAGTTGCTTCGTAAGATAATCCTCATTATCTGTACACAGCCCAGAATTGTACTTCTTAAAAGAAAAAGTTCGCTCGTAGCACGTAAACAAAGCTGACGACATATGAGTGTAAAGCAAATCGGTCTAATCCTTCTGGAATATATCGAGGCAATGTAAAATTAATGTCAACGGCAATAAATTAAATCCACATACTATTTACCTATAAGCCTCTATGATCTAAAAAGCCGCAGCCATTTTTTCCTGGCTCATATCCCATACGCGTCGGACTCTATCTCGTCTATGGTTTTTGTTGAATAACATTTTTTTAAAAAAGAATGCCGTTAGCTCGATCCGTTTCCGCTTCACTACACACCGTTCACAGGTGATGTTAGTTTTTTTTTAAGCTTTTATAATAATTAAAAATAAAAAAGGACCATCGAGCCAACTCGATTACAATAGGATCTCGTTAAGTGCACTGTTTTTTTCGCCATTTTACTATAATTGTTGGGTTTTTTAATACTTTTATGTATAAAGAACATGTTGTACATTTCTGTGAAGTTAGAATGAGGTGAGGTGCACCAATATTTATTGAATTAATTTGAAGTCTCATTAACAGTGATGAGTTTTTTGCCATCGACTGAGAGTATCAAATTTCGTGCTGTTACTGAGGATTTTCTGACAAGGAGAACCATGGAAAACGCTTACAAGTGAGCCCTGGTGCTATAAAATGGACTGTAATAACTAACTGATGAATAAAAGCTGTAATACGCTTCAGTCTAAAGTAAAGCAGCTATTTCTTTTGTCACTAAAGTTATATAAAATATACTATATCGCTCTATATGACTAAGGTTACTGATTGCAGTACATACAGGGAATACGTACGAAGAGTAAGCAGACTTGTATAACATTCAAATTTTCTAAGCCATATTTCATATCCCACGTAATAGAGACAATCCCTACCGTCCACCGGACACTGCCGTACTTCGAGCTCGTACTGAGAATTTCCTAACAGAAAAAGCCAATTTGGTCCACACAAGAATCGATCACAAAACCTCACACTCAGCCACAAGATTTGCCTAACAGACTCAAAAATTGAACCAGGTACGTTCAATGGTAGTTAAGGAAGCCCCACTGAATCCACTACCGAGACAGCTTCAAGTTTAAATTCTCAGCTTTCATAGGTTCGGTGTCAAAGCTCGCTTTCTATGCGAGTAGCATTGGGGTCAGCAGTGATAACTAGTCTTCGATGTTGCGCACTCTTCACCTTTACCATGTCAATCGAATAAATTAACGTTTTAAGTTGCCAAGCAGCCTCAATGGTATGTTGGTAGAAGTTACTGTTTAGTACTGCCATCGTGAGTCGATTCTCAGATCGGTCAGTTGTCATAGCAAGAGTGTCTGGTTATAAGTGCATAGAAGGACTACGTTAACCAACCAACCGTGTGAGAACAACGTCGGCTATTCGAATAAAACAAGCATTGAATCGCGGATGCGAATTTAAAAATCGATCATCCGACTCGTTGAATTGAACGATTTTCTTCAATCTGTGGCGAGACCCTCGCTATTTTGAATTTCGAATAGGGCATTATTTTGTTTTTATTTTATATTTTTTTCCCAAACGGCCTTTATCTCGCCCTCCGGCCAACCAGTTCCGTACAGCGATATCGCATTACACGTTATCTCGTTACACCGTCCCGTATTAGTCCGTACCGATTTCGTTCACCGAGCCCCCTGAACAACGCGAGTTAGACGAAAGGCGCCCGATATTTTATGGAATCCGTTGTGAGAGCGACCGCTCCGAGTATCTCGTTTCTCGAGATCGTCCGTCTTGATATAGACGTTAGTCAAACTAGTTTTGTTGAAACGTGACCATAATATTGACAAGCTAAATTAATTCCTCGCCGGGCGACACCACTCGTCGTAAAAACATACCGGAGATTTGAATTTTATGCTCCTAATTAATGCGACCAAGCGCAAATTGTTCGATCTGATTGCGAATAGCAAAAAGCCCGCGTCCCGCCGTGTTACCGTTACAGTTGGAGAGTATAATGGCGAGAATTGGCGATGCGACACACGCAAGAAGTCGAACCGGTCCGAACGGAACGCGCCCAAATGGGAGATAAGGGAAAAACAAACAATATTCGAAATGCGAACGGCGATCCCATTCACTCCGCGCCGACACCTCGCACCTCGCCCGACGCGCATCGTACACCAAACTTGTGCTAATTTCAAATTTAAAAACGAATGACTTTATATTTTACAAAGAATCCTGGCTGTTGACATTATTTAGTCCTATTTTCAAACGATGGTTCACTTAAAAATTAATCAGATTGCTTTTTTAATACCTATGGCGCGTATAAATTAGACATTACAGATTAACATAACTATTTAAAATTGCATGCTATAATGGCTAAACTAATTCTTCATAAATAAACATAGAATCGCTGAAGACTAATATTCCTGTCAGTGTTATTTCATGCGTGAATTCGTAATTAAATACACACATATACATTTAGAAGTATTCGAAATTTGAATTTGATTAATTTAAACATAGAACGACGGCCAGTGCGTGCAGTCGTTGCGTGTTGAGATCGATACGATATCTCGATTCAAAATCGTGCCCAAAGATAATCGAAAGGTGTTATTTTTTTTTCAAACCGGTCCACGTTTCGTTTCCAAATGTATTCCAATACAAGATATACTTACTTTTTCTAATTCTAATAGATGAAACCGGAGAACTTGTATCGCTTGCACCATCTGTAAAGAGAAATATAACCTTAATATTGTTCTACTGCTTACAAAATGGATTCAGTTATGTTTGTTAGGGTGTGTGTCTTTAATAAAATGTGTCACGAACGCTTGTAAAGCATGCGATACTATTCATTTATCCTAATTAATGTTGTTTAGAATACCAAATCGGAACAATTTTCCGGACTAACCCAGGCCATAATTTTCTTTTTTTTTTAAACAGACTACCGCCATTTTTGGGTATATCGCTGCTTCATATGTGATTTATCAAAATAAAGTAACTGTGTCCAAAAACATCTAAAACAGTTGTTCTGATGTCTGGCGGTATATTTTTTAGCTCATGGAGATATCTATCAAGATATTCATAGTACTTGGCGGATTAGATCTTAGCTTTACGCCGTCCGAAAAATATTCTTTGTAAATTCAGCACAGTTTCAGTTCACCGACACTATTGTATTGTTATTAAAATTCAATCTTTTATAACGTCAATCCAGCCTGTCTAGGACCTTACTTTACGTCTAACCAGCTCATAAGCCAGATATATGATAGGTACATACGTATACGTATATATAAGACCATCGAGGTCCACAAAGCCAACTGAGCAACAATGGATGGACAATATACAACGGGTCCCCGCAGCGCTTAGTGATGGGGCCAGACCTCACTATATCGATATTATAGCGCTGAATTTATATCGATAAATTTAAATTGTCAGCTATCAAGTATTTTTAATATTTAGTTGTTACATTAACTTTAATTTTAACGTGTCAAATAATGTTTATCAAGAAATGTATATCCAATTTAATCTAAAACTAGATAGTAAATTATGTATATCGAATAGTCCAATAATTTATAACACTAATGATTAGTATATATATCGATGATTATTTATTAGTTTCTAATTTTACGAGTTCGTATACTAAATGTCTGTTGAATTACCATAAGCAAACAAGAACATCACTTTATGTGTATAAGCAGTATGCTCACGCGCATCAAATACCTTCGTACGTCATACGCATTGATGCTATCGACTATTGTTTGATTCTGTTTGAAGATCTAATCGGCGATTTTTAAATCGATACCTATCTAAAAAACGGTTAATGCCGTTTTAATAGCGTCTTGATTTGTTTCTGATTGCCACTCGAGGACGCGTACTGAATTCTAACAACGATCTTGGCTTATTTCGCTTTTGATTGATGATTTTTACACCGTCTCGAATTTAAATTTCGAACGTTTTCAAATATCAGCCCAGTGTAATGAGTCCAAATTTAGTTTCTCGGTTGGTAAAATATGTTATAATGTATTCTAATTCTTGCATTTCCGGCAATACAACACTTAGTAAATTGTAAAAAGATTTAGATTATGAACTAAAGATTTCTTTTGATATTGTAATGTGAGTGATTAACATAAAATTTCTGAACTGACACTATCAGATTTATGTTACAATTATAGTAATAAGTGTAAAAATTGTAATACAAATTAATTTATCGCTATCAAATCGGCGGTAAAGTCTTAGTACTTCCAAATTTTCTTCATAAAGTTCGTTCAGTAAATCGAATAAAAAAGAGCCACATTATAACCCTCAAGTACTAAACATCTGGTGCGCTCGTGTAGCTGCAATATCAATTAAATCTATAGGAGAAGCGCCACCCTCGTCTGTTTATTTAGACGAGTCAGTTGACACAGGCGACACGAACAGATAAAAATGTGTGTTGACTTGTACCACTCTTGCCACCGAGACGGGTTTTGTTTAGACAGGGGAGCGAACGAGTGTTCTGGTGTAATCCCTGAGCTAGTAGTAGACATACACAAATTTGGTTAAAAGATTCTCTAGAAGGCAAATAAATTGCCCTTCGATACTGCAATGTAAATTCTTGTACATGCTATCGATTATTTTTAATCGAATAATTGCACAACACTAACTGAACTCTAATTACCGGTGCATAAATGAGATGTGATAATTCGATAATTACCTATTTAGATATTTGAATACATTACAATTGGTTGATTAATAATAACAGGCACGATAAAGAAATTAAACAAGCGACCTTTATAATTACCTACTTTACTAATGAACAATACTAGAAAAACCAAGGCTATATTTTCTATTATTAAAAAATTCAAAGTTTGTATAACATCTTACCATAACATGTTAACGCTATATCGCTTACTAATGACTCGTAAAACACAAAACTATTCGGTTGTATTTACCTTCGCTACTGCAGTTCAACCATGTTTGAGGAAGCTTAGAGCCTCAAAAGGCTGTGACAGACCAAACACAGATGTGACGTGGGCAAACAACCTCCACTCGCCGTAACCAATCGCCTCTCAAACCAAATGGGTCAATAAAACAGAGGACGGCTGTTGGTTTTTTAGTTGACTACAGTTTTAGTTTACTACACTTTGTTTCGATACATTGTGTCCACATCACTACTTCTAACAGACATACGACCCACGTGTTCTTTTTTTAAATGTTTAACTTTTTGTGATTCGAAATTCGAACTTTTTCGAAATCTTACACAGCCAGTTGTTTTCGGTAATTCGACTTCCATTTTCAAATAAGCTCTTAGAACAAATACTGTTTAAAACTTATCGTAAGTTGGTCTTTGTATCTAGTTCTAATTTCACCACCTTACACATATACCTATTCACTTTTCAAAGTCGCATCCAGTTATTATTGTTCCTCGCCTTCCAATTTCAAAATGAACTCATAGAGTTAACTTATTTTTTTATTATAAATATTTTTATACGCAATACACAAGGTTTTATTTGTTTTCTAAACTTTTATTACACCACATTGTCGTTTCACGGCTATAAAAATACTATATATCCCTTATAACAAGCTTTAGAGGCTCTATAACGTTATAACCGGCGTTATATTACCCACAACTTCATTAACCTTGCCCTACACTAATGTATAAATGGTTAAAATTGGCGACATGACTTAACCGCCAGACTGCAACCGCCATTACGGCTTACAATAAGGCACTAACAATATGAAGTGTCAGGTGGTTAAGTCCTGAGGCGCTGTCTTGGTGCTTGGTGGCCTTTAAAAGAGGTAAGTACGTAAACATGTGTGAGCCGCGGCGTTTCTTGATACAACGAAGGCATTTTGAAAGATGCTATTATAGAATAAGCAGAAATTTATTTTATTGACATGTTTCTATTTTTGTCTCTTTGTCCTCGTTGGACTTGTAGCATAAATTTGCGTTCATGTTTTCGGCCAATCAAGATGACCGGGATTTGATATCCGAGTCAGTGTAATTGGGCTTCTTCTATAAAAATATTTTTAGTGGATATACTGAGTCAGCAATTGTGCTTAGTGGACTATATACCGCTACTAATAAAATTCGAATACCACTTCATACACTAGAATCACATAATGAAGCTTTTAATTCTAATAAGATCAAAAAAGAATTCAAAATTAATATATTATGTACCAACGTTGACATGATATGATTATTAATATGCAAAATGATACTTATACAGACGGACTGACATAATTTTATATGCTTTATTAAAAAGCAGTACCCTTCAAAACCTTTGGAATGAACTCAATAGCTGTCATATGGCCGTACTCAAGATACTACAACAAAAACGTCATTTAATTATAACAGTTAAAGAGTGAATGAACCTTTTCAATGATTTAAAAGTCAATACGTATTGAAATTATTTTGTTAAGAATCCATGTTTTGTTCGTTGGACACAGTGCTTAACCGCAGACTTGTGGAAAATATAAGAAGGCTATGTTATTAATATTTATTTAACCTAATTAGTGTCTCGAGGCTTCTTAACAGGCTGTAATTGCGTTTTTGCGTTGGTTTCTTAAGTATTCCAACGGTAATACACGGACTAGGACTGATAAAAAAGCAATTTAAGTCAAAAATTCGTGTCTAATTTTCAATAAAGCTCAACTGACAGGTTATTAACCTACACAAAACTTTTTATATTCAAGTTAATCTGGCAGCAAATACCAATTCAGTTCCTTTTTCAAAACGAAATGAAACAAGACATTGCCAACTGTGAAACGATCATATCAAAAGCACCATTTTGTTAGCTTTTTTAAAATCTAAAGGCAATATCAGACACTACCAACCTAACATAAAATACACCAACTTAGGATCATTTGACGTTCTTTTTTCAAATCGATATAAAGACACTAGCTTCTACTAATCTGACAGACAAACTATCAATTATGTTCCTCTTTTAAAAAGTGCAATGCTTTATCAAAGACTGGCAACATTACAGCGTAGACATCAAAAATATCAATATGGTTCCTTTTTCATATCTAAACGCATTACCAGACTACCAAACTAGTAACGATAACACCAAAAACAACTGTCTTCAAAAATAAACAGTTCAACTAGACAACCACATGCGTCACCCAGTGGCACCACATGTCACATGGGACAAAAACACTACACGATAATTCACCTATTCCCCAAGCAAAGTTTGCTCGACGCCCGGATGTCGCATAATGTTTAACCAACTTATCTCCAAGCCGGTTAAAAACTTCACGGCGATGAATGACGCTTATCAGCAGAAGCGCAGGTAAAACTGACAGCTTAGTTTATGGCCGCGGCCATTTTATCTGCTACTGTTTCCAAGTTTTAATTTGTCAGATTTATGACTCACTGTGCGATAGATAAACAAATCAATCTAATGCTAAAGATGATCCGTGCGTAACGGGGACAGACGGATTTTCACTAACAAAGTTAAATAACATGAACGTCGCCTCCGACCGGCGCGATTCGTAATGCCTTAGATTTTATTTGTTAAAAATCGGTTAAGTACCCGTGTCGAACCGCGGCCGTGGGTGGCCGCCATCGTCATTTTATTATTTCACTTTTTGTCCAAGCTAGCCGCGGGAGGCGCACGGTGCGATTCACCTTTTTATGAGTGACAATATAATATCGTTTTTTTTTTTACATTTAATTCTTATTTCCCTATTTTTCTTGTTCCGAGAAATATTTCTCGTTTACCTGCGGTTAATTTTAGACAGCTCTTTAGCTAATCAAATCGTAAATTATGTTAAAACGTTTCCTATTTTATGGCGTATTAAATTTATCCCAAGGTTTTATTTGTGTTGTGTTGTAATAAAGTGGACAATACTTACTAATGAGTCGACCTCAGGGTCCGCTATGTAGTAAGGTTTCTCTTGGCGTATCTGTGGATAAAGAAAATAACATAAGTATATATTATATACATTTTTCACAACAATTATGAATGCAAAGTAACGCTGTCTAGTAGTGTGTATAGAGGATTAATGGCAGGCGCAGTCGGGTCGTAATGCTTGTACGTGGCTAATAAAATGCTCGCTCGGTTGGCTGCGCCCGCGCACACGCATCAAACATTAGAATGCAGACACGACAATTCACTGATTTCAATTTATATTGAGTACATGTCAATATGAAAGTACAAATTGTAAAAACATATGTCAGCGAAATTTTTATTAGAAACATTTAAATAAATATGTTTGCCACGAAACTAAATCTAACTTAATCTAATAGCCCGTCGATTTGTCACAATAGATCTAATCTAATCACAATATTTCACCCATTTTATAATACCTATTCTCCTTGGCCATACTCTTTGTTTCTTTAATAAATTAGTAATTAATGTCAACATAACTAGATATTGATTAACACGACGTCATTCAAATATTTTAATCCCATATATGTACTTCGATAACAGAAGATTGACACATATTTTTCACAATCAATCATCTGACTGTCGGAGTCCATTGACTGATACGGGCAAAACATGAAGCATCCAGATTATTGACCTGACATTTGAACAAATTAAAAATGAGCACTCCCCAAAACTTTTAAGGCGTTACACAACACACAAATGTATATCAATGGTAATTAATCTAAGTTAAATACGGTTTGTAGGTAAATCAAGTGACCCATCTTCGTGATAATCTGTGAACACACTTAAGAAGCACTTTTTTCGACATTTAAAACTGAACTTGGCCGGAAATGTGATACTATCATGCACAACTCGGCCCGGATTTTTTCCATCGCCCAGCTAAGCGTATATATACTAACTAATTATCATTATTGTGTTCTAATTAAAACAACATGACATAACATTTTCAAAACTATAATAATATCAAATTAAAATTTATTTTCACATCCATCTTGGTATTGTTCTGTTAGTTGCAACCAGTGTTTGTAGTAGTCAAGTATTTTAAGTGCAGTAGGTAGTTAACTGTACCATACCATACTTGTCAGTTACCATTATGAGAATAACCAAATCACTAAGAATATGATTACGTCTTATACGTAGATCATAAAGGTATAAAATCTTATACAGTATTGAAGACAAATTTTGTTTTGTGCTAGATTTTCCCCGCGGCTTGGCTCGTTAATAAAAATTTTGTTAATGTCTATACCTCTGAAATAGTACTTTTTCTGGATAAAAGTCTCCTATGTCCTTTCTGTACTCCTGACAACTTGTATGTGAAATTTCATGATGATCGATTGAGTAGTTATAGCGTGAAAGCGTCACAAACAAACAAACTCACACTTGCATTTATAATATTAGTTAGGATGTATTACATACTATTATAAAGTTATCGTGTCCAATATCAATATAGAAACAATTAGCTTTTAAACCTTAAAGCAGTAACTGCTAGATGGTTTCGTAATCAATATAATTCTCTTCAACTAAAACAATATACTTAATGTCAACATAAAATATTATGCATGAGTTATCGTAAAACGACACGTAGATTATGCAAATAATTTTTACTACCCACTAATTGGTTAAAGTTGATGGCCAATTATCTAAGACCATTAATTTAGTTTTAATCTCTCAATAAAACATCTCCACGTTTTCATCTAAAATTGGACTAATCGAATTGTAAAATCTCAATTAATTATATTTCTCCAAAAATGAAATGCATAAAAACAGTGTGCACACTTTTAGCGGGCTGTCATTAGTGTCAAATTTAATAGATGAGAATTTATAACAATTGGTATTGCCATCTATAAATTATCCATACAAAATTCATACACCTGCTTTTATAACAAAACTTATACAAATATTGACACAAGTAAAACAAAGTTTATGAATATTCATAATGTAGAACGTTAATTTTTTAATTATTTCAGAAACGCACTGCTAACGTGATACAGATTATAAAAGAAATGTGCGAGTGGCTGAATGTGAAATTGACATGACAATGGTGGATTAAAAATGTTGAGAATTGTATGCAAACAGCGTGTAATAAACATTGTCGGTTTATTTATGTAAATTATACATGTTTATGAAATTTTATTCATTAAGAAAGAAAAAATATTTATATAAGAGTTCGCATTTTGTACTTTTTCGTGTATTTAAAGATGCAAATTACCCACTAAAGATAATCCAAGCTTTCCAAAGCAGAAACAAAGAGCACCTCAACTCGATACAACTATCTGCGTATCACACAAGTTGTCATGTACTGTATTTAAATGCAACATACTTGAATAAGCTCATTGACAATGTGGTAACGGCGACGTTTACGACGGCACACGGCGCCATCCGAGACTGATATTTGAACTAGTTTTAGCTAATCTCTGTTAATCGAAAATCGGCTTTACTCTACATAAACATATTTCAAAGAAACAAGTACAGTAACGTTTATATTTGAATAAAAGCCATACGAATTGACCTTTATAACTATCGAATTGATCGAAAAAACGTGTAAAATTTATTTACACCGTAACTGATACAAACTAGCCGTAAACGTTTTGCAAAAATTTTAAAGAAGCAGTTACATATCGAAGCATGTGCTGAAGGAAAACAAACCCTGCGATGAAGAGATAAAGTTGATTTTACAAGGTTTGATATCCTTAACGGTCACCTATTAACATGTATGGAATCGATTAAAGTCGAAGACTTAAATGTCATATAAAAATTATATATATTTACGCTACCATAGATGATTGATACGGTCCTCGTTTTGATTAGTTTTTAATTATCATCCTCTTTTTACTCTATCCTTTTTTTTACGTCTTTCGTAATCTAATCTTTTGTTTTTTAATTGTAGAACGCGCAACGGTTTTTACGATTTTTGTAATGATACGTTTTTAATTTAATGACACGTTTCGTGTTTCCGAACGTAGTGTTTCTTCTGAATGATGTATTTATATTGATTTAATTTTCAAATGTTTTTAATCTCTTTATATTGAATAAAAGATATGTAGGTATCTAATTCTGAGCTCTATAATTTCTGTTCTGAAAATAGTTATATACTTGGTATTTTAGATACAAAAAAGAAAATAAATCCTAATTCGTCTAATGCCGTCCCACTTGTAACGTACATAACCACAAATCATAGAGCTCTGTAATGACCAGCGACCGCTGTGGTAGCGGGTTCGATCCCGCCCACGGCTTAATGGCTATCATTCTGTGTTGTGTCATTATTGGACGCAACAAATTGTTATTTGCCTCTTGTCCAACTACAAAGTACTGTGACGCACAGTGGACACAACGTATTGAACTTTAGACATAAATAAATAATACGTTATATTTTGCAACAAAACCGTTCTTTAGATCTTTATAGAGATAAAATATGGAATATATTATTGTGACTAACATATCTGGTGGAATTTCTCAGAAAGTATTAAGTTTCACCTCAATGACAGATATTTAGTGTTGCCACATACATTATTGACCACAGTGTGTTTCTATGACCTCCTGGTCGTCACAAAAACGCGTGGGTATCGGCTCTTAATGGCTTGGTCACTGATCCGGCATAATACATGATTCATGGGTTAGAAATCCTCACACCTTCGTTTTAAATGGGTATACAAGATGGTAAACTATTTTACTGTTATAAGATCTTCCGGCGCGAGGATTATCTGACGCAGACACCGTGAATATTTATTTCTTTTTTAAAACATTGTGTGTTATTTACCATGTGAATGAAAAGATGTAAGATTTTCATGAGGACAAGAGTCCTTCCGTCAAGGTAGGTAAAATATTTTACTAATAGTTATGATATTACTAAATAAACAATTCTGATCAAGAGTTATTAAATACCGCGGCATCATATTTATTCAACCAAAAGTTAACTAATTTGAAGGTTCTACTTTAAAATAACAATGCACAAATTCATCAATTTGACAATAGTGTGAAGTTAACGAATCCGCACTTAATATGGTTAGGTATAACTTTAATTTTTCCAACTCATTAATAGCAGCTCTATGTCACATTATAATGTGACATAGAGCTGTTGTACATGTTTTTAAACTACATAATAATATATAATATAATAATATTCTATCATATACACACAACACCATCTAGCCCAAACTAAGCAGAGCTTGTACTATGGGTACTAGACAATGGATAAACATACATATATACTGTTTTTTGTAAATACATACATATTATACATAGAAACACCCAGACCAAGACAAACATCCATGTCCATGCACACAAATGTTTGACTTGTGCGGGAATCGAACCCGCGACCTCAGGCGTGGCAGTCGGTTACACCAACCACTA
The DNA here is from genome assembly GCA_963564715.1 of Catocala sponsa. Lineage (NCBI taxonomy): Eukaryota > Metazoa > Arthropoda > Insecta > Lepidoptera > Erebidae > Catocala > Catocala sponsa. Next base: position 6,758,200 of record OY751345.1, on the reverse strand, counting down.
CGCCATCGAGGCCGACATATATGTCTTATTAGACAGTTTAAAAACAAGTACGACATTTTTCTAAATGTTTGTATGAAAATACATAAAAAGATAAAGATGAGGTTCATGTTCAGTGATCACAAGTCACCAAAACATAACTTAGCCAGGTAGAGCCACATACATAATTATATCATACATCTACATAATGACACTCCGATCATATCACAATAATGATAGTCCACCAAAACTCTCGACCAATGGCGATTGTAATGAAACACACGAAACGTAGATAGCCCCTCCCCCGCCCTCCGGCAAGGAAGTCTCCCATTTAGGGGGGCACCGACCCGTGAACGCTGGATCCCCTTTAGACACAAATTAAATGCTAATAAGGCGATCGGCTGATACCGAAGTCTCGGGAAACAACAATTTTCGGTATTACTCGTATGAGATTTTATGGCCAATGTTTTTAGAGTTTGGCAATAGTGTTGGGTATGGCTTGTGAAAGTTTCACAAGAGCCGTGAGAGGTGTTCTTGATTACCTTTCAGTTCAGTGATGATGGAATAAATTACTGTGCAAATGAACACGCGAGGAGTTGACTCAGTTATGTGCAATTTAGCTGGCTACTCATTGATTTACTTTAATGACAGAATTATGTTCCGTATATAGAAGTAAAGAGAGAGCGAGGTCTAGATGAAATTTGATGCAAAGAGTGGGAGTCGTATCACAAGGTATGTCGATAACATCACTCACAAGTACTTTTGTATAAAAGAGTAGTCTATAACTTGTTCCAAATGCATTATCACATTATGTCCCTGGCTGTTTCAATACACTACAGATGGAATGTTTGACTTTCAGTCACGATCCACTTTGAGTCAGCCACCAAACGATCTGCCCACCTTACACATTAAAATCTCAGCGTGTGTATATTATTGAATGCATAACAAACTTCGAACCGTTCGCATCGCCGCGTTTAATGCCTCCATTACATCTGACATCGCGACAAAAAACCTCACGAATTGTTAGGTGTCGATACGAAGCAAAAATTCCCTTTCGAATCGAGTTATTGCAGCCATTTTTTTTATTTTAATCGATGCATCGAACTGTATTCTATCGATTTAACTCGCAAAAAATGTGGGATAAAAGCGTTTTATATCTGTTTGTCCTGTAAAAGTAAACAGGCCGTGAACAAAATAACTTTTGACTCGTCCCAAAAATCTTTGTGATACGACAATTGTCGTTTTCTCTATTCATAACGTTTACCTGAGGCTCATTGTTGCCCCCTTTGTGCACTTTCAGTTGAGATGCCTTTGTTTGTGTAATTGAATAAATGCCTTCGTGCAGTGCTTTTGTCGTGAACAGGACCCAGATCTCATGTGCATGTAACCACCTGAGAACAACACTCAACTTAATCGATTTATGACTTTTTCCACGGAAAACTGGAATCGAACATTGTGTCCGAGTAACACTGATTTTAAACTCCGATTGCTCGCTACCTGCACTTTCAAAAAAACTACGGAACTCATCATTAAATTCGTGAAGTCCCAATCGAGATGTGCACACCTCTCAATGAATATTAAACCCTATTTGACACAAATTAAAGCGCATAATGAATTGACGGATAGGGGGCACTTAGTACGGTAAGTAACGGCATAACTGCGGCACCGAAATCGCTACCAAACGTGGTACCCTGTAATTTGTAATAAAAAATCTATTTATAAGATAAAATAAAGCACCGAGACGCTACCTAAGATGCCCGGCGATCGATCTCGATGGGCTTTTTAATAAATCAAGCGGTTTCGAGCCATTTTGACGCTTGTCAAAGTTAAACGTAGGACATAGAATCGCGCGTACCGTACGCGGGCTTTAATGTTAAATTATTCTATAATGTTCAGAGGTCGAGTTTTGTAATTTAGTTTAGTCGCCTCCTATTTAATAACCTTCTCGTATGCGGCGGTGAGCAGGTGAATTTTTATTTTTTTGTACAATTTTTCGACTTAAAAAACGGTCGTTCGGCCGACCTCGCTACTGAAGTAGTTCGAAATTTAAAATTATAGTGTATTAATACGCGTTCCTGTTACGATATTTTTATTTATAGGAGCGCGCGCGTCTGCCGCGATCGCTGCCGCGCGGTGTCGCCGCGCGCTCACGCCGCGCCTCGCGCCGACGTCACGCCGCGATTGTTTTGGCGACCGCGACCGCTCTGCATTTAATCACCTGTTTTGACACAACGACGTGCGAATATATTTATTTGGTCCGCTTTACTGCCGCCCATAAACGGACGTAATGAACAAATGTCTTTATGGTATACTTGTAAACGTCAAATATCAGTCATTTCTCCTTGGCGAGCACAAAAAACGCCATAAATATTGTTAACAAAATGGCTCCTACTGAATATTGTGGCCATAAACGTAGCTCTATAAAATGAGGTTTGGTTGTTTAACTTTTGTTCGGGCTCCGTGTTGGAATTAAAAGAAGTTAGACGCGAGCCCGACCTTTTGTTTGCGTAGTGTTTCTTTCCATAAAATATATGTAAATCATCTAAAATTATTCATAACTAACTGGAATTTATAAATGTTTTACGGTTTGTTTTTGTGTTGTCAAAAACTTTGTGTGCCAGTGGCCTTAAAGTCAAACTTTTGGAAAGGTCACATGGAGCGTATTTCGCACGACGCGCGACGCTAACAAATAAAACTGTTGCTCTAAAATTTCTAAATGACGCTCGGAGCTGCCTGCAGAGCGTCATCCCTGTGAGATAAAGACAGAGCGATCTGTCAGACGGAGAAAGAAAGACATTGAAGCGTTTTTCGTGCGTTTTTTGTCCCGAAATCCGTGCGTTCAAAAATTTTATTTTAATACAAGAAAAGTATTCAAAAGATACGGGGCAGGTAGAAGGCGGCCGTGCCGGGGTATTTGCTTAGTTTCTTTTTTTATCGCACAAAGAATCCAAGTTGATTTATGGCCGTGGTGTGTGACGATTTGTGACCTGTAATTTCTGATGTGAGTTTTGTCACTACGGATCTTCGAGCTTGATTTATTAATTCACGCGGAGTCCGTCAGAGGGCGTGTTCTGGTTTTGACAGATGTCAGTAACGTATAATTTTTGACCGACCCGAATGATTATTTATTTCTTTCCTTACGTTTTGTTTTAAACCAATTGAGATATTATACTAAACACCGTGAAATTTTATTGCTGTAATTTACGCAATTTATTTTTTTGTACGCAATAAAATAATTTGACACACTGTGTAAGCGGCGACAATATTTTTGTTTCGTACATTCCGTTGTTGAATTACTTCAGTATTATTGGTCGTTAATTTTTTTCTACTTTAGTTGGGATATGTGTATAGTGTGCGAATCCAATGTTCTTGTGCAAACGTACCGTACAATATGGTTAGTTACTTAACTGGTCCCCGGAGGGTCGTTTCGACCCGGAAGGTCAGTTTTTCGACCATTAACGCGATCAGAGGGTTGAAACGGGAATTAGTAGGAGTAATAAAGGTGGTACATAATTACCCACTTCGGGGCAGTCGGTTAAATGGTGTCTCCACTCCTTCCGACTATTACACTAGTCGTAAATTTTAGTTAATCGTTGTTATTTTTTGTTATACCCTGCTATTTGTTTACAAGTTTTATATAAACATTATTTACTTACAATTCTATCTCGCCGGTCGTGTCGGATTATCGTTCCATCGGATCATAAGAGTTAGGGAACAGAGAGTGCACTTGTGTTTACGCACACACTTGTGCACTATATCTCCTGCGCAGATAGCCAGTCTCCGTTAAAATTGGCCGCCATGGCCGAAATTCGGTCTGGAGGACATTATGATTATTATTATTTACTTACAATTATCAAATTTACCATATTAAAAATGTAGTTATACTCAGATAAAATGATTTTAAGATTTGTCTAAGAAAAAGATAATACGAATGAATAATTAAGATATTTATTTTTTTGTATTAGACAATACAATAAATGCTAGGTGAGGGTTAATTATTTTGTCATTTAATTGACACAATTTAATGTAAAGTTGTTCGGTAAAACCGCAGATTGTACAGAGAACCACTTGAATCTCGGATGACTAACCACCACTTACAACAACAATACGAAAAAGCTTTGAATTTATTAACCATGACACACAAACAAACACACAGCGGCCGTGTTTTTGGAAACTCAAGAGCACTCAACATCAAAATAAACAGCAATATTTTTAAACAATACTCTTTGTATTAACCCTACGGCTGCGATAGTATGTGCAATACAAAAAAATAAATACAAATAATACAAGAAAATAAATAAACGCGTTTAGTACGCCACCACTATGAATACATAATACGCACCCTTAGTTCGCCTTTTTTAATCAACCCCTCAAATCCCTGCGGGGTAAAAATTAAAGTGTAATGGTGCAGTGTTTAATAACTTATCTGCGGGTCTGCGTTGTGTGTTTTGCCCTTTGTTAATGTAATTTTTGAAGTTTAACTTTTTCGAGGGGTAATGCCGTGGAATTATCTTTCAAAGTATTGTTATTAGAAATCGTCATGCGCTTGGGGCATATGTTTGATGTTTATGACAGTGTTTAGTTGAGAGAGATTATATTGGTACCGGTACTTTGTTTCGTAACCAGTTGGAACGTTGGTCAATATGGTATCGCAGAAGGCTATAGCAGACTCTAAGGCACGCAGATTATCTAGTCCGTTAAAAGCAGTCATTGGTTTTAATACATACATATTAAAATCATAATGACTTCTGTTAACGATGAAGAAAATCTAGATTTTCCTGTATTTAAACATGTTACTTAAAGAAGTATTTATAGTTTGGTTCCAATTCAGACATCGTAATTGTCATTCCTAAGATTTACTAAGCTCAGAGTGCGTTATAAATATATTTCCTGTAAATAAAATACTTTGTCGATTTTACTTTATTATTATAACTTCTTGTATTTAATGTCGGTAATAAAATTGACTGGCTTCAACAAGATTCTTAGTAATAGTACGTATTTAAATGCTATAAAATATTTTATACGACAACTTGATCCTGATGCAATATGTCTATTCTATATTTGCTTCCTATGGAATATAAATAAAATAACATCAAGGTTGCATCTTCCTGAATAGTTAGGCAGAGATTAGTTGAAGACACATTAAATTAAAGTCCATCAAATAGAAGTCATATAGAAAGTTCGTGCAGTTCGTGCACTGATGAATGAGAGAAAGATTTACTGACACGTTTTGAAAATCGAACTGCGAACTAATGATTGGCTATTGACAACAGCTTACACTTCCATCAGTGTACTAACGAGATGTACAAACTTTACATATTATATCTTCATTTTTGCAAAATTTATAATTGAGACATTGATATCCAATTCCTATTCAGTACAAATTACAAACCAAGAAACTAATACCGAGCATTGTATTAACCCTTAATCATCGACACATTGATGAAACAATCACGGGCCCCCGGGACCCGAAGCACTGAAGGGTTAGACGCATTACTGGACATAATCTTGATTGATCTGCTACAAATAATGTTGGTTTCGCGCCGCGTGACGTTTACCCCTTTGTTTTCTTTGTATGGTGTATCGCAGCGGGGGGGTTAGATGTGCTTTTCATGTTGTTATATGATCTTACAAAGTTTTCGGTAAGTAATGTCGACATGGAAGGTGCAGTGTGTCACGGCTTCGTAAAACTGCGTGATCCACGGATAGTAGTTTAGGGTTAAATGTACTTTATTGAGTGATTTATGCGCCTTCGCGATAAAGGGAAAAATAATATGCGGGTATAATCATTTAATAATAGATATGATTCAAACTATGTATACATTTGAAATTATTTGTAAATAGGATCAGTTTTAGACATTACAACATGTCGATTTAAATTCTTCATTTCGACACTTCATTGAGCTCGTCATTTCAATGCACAGATAAATACCCGCCATTCTGCATCACATAAAATTTGTCACTTTCTTTTGAAGTTTCATGGGAAACAAAAAATATGAAAACATTCAAGTACGCCTCGCCAGACTGCAGATTAGATTGGTTTTTTTAAACCAAAACTGTCCACCTGCAATTGACTATGAACGTTCTCGGTAAATAGCAATAAGCTCACCCCCTATTATGAATTTAAGACCTAAGTATAGGCAACAAAACAGAGGTCTAACACACTTTACTTTAACTTAAACACCTATCTAAAAAAGATACAATCTATATATACTAATATTATAAAGAGGAAAGATTTGATTCTTTGTTTGTTTGTAACGATTTAACTCAAAAACTACTTAAGCAATATTAAATATCCTTCTTTTTATACAATTTAGGTGGCACACAAGCATACGGCCCACCTGATGATAAGTAGTCACCGTAGGCTATGGACGCCTGCAACACCAGAGGCATCACTAGCGCGTTGCCGACCCTTTAGGAAAGGAAGTAGGAATGAGAAGGAGCGGGAAGGGGGTAAGGGGGTGATTGGGCCTCCGGTACACTCACTCACCGAACGAAACACAACAGGAGGAATACTGCTATTTCACGTCGATATTCTGTGAGAGGGTAGTCCTTTCTCAGTCGAGCCGGCCCATTCATGCTGAAATCAGCGAGGCTCTACTCTTTTACCATTATGAAGCTATATTATCACCGAGTAGATTTTATATAAAAAGTACTGTTACTAACATAACCTAGCCTACTTTTAAGCGAGCGAAGCCGCGAGCAAAAACTAGTAATTCATAACTTTGAACAAAACAAAACACATCAAGAAAATGGTTGACTCATAGCATTTTCCCGCCAAAGAACGCACACTACTATTAGAACTGAATTGATTAAAAATAATTACGAGTTTCAACCATGTCATTTGTAGTGAGGAAAATTCAGTACATATTAAATTAGTTAAGAAATTACAAGGAACGTAAACGGTACTTGATCGCTATTCCTGAAATATTCAAAGTATAAAATATGGCGATGGCGAGACAGGGGTAACTTTGTAATGGTTTCTATAATAATACCTACGTTTATTGCTGTCTATTGTCTACTTATTCATTTAATTTTATAACCTTTCCTGTTAGAAATAACCATAATAATTATATAGTGTTATTTTTAGAAAGGTTTTCCCCTACTATCGTGTCATGGTTTATTTGCAACACCAGGGTTGTCGCGCGTTGGCCACCTTGCAAAAAATATATCGCCCTGCTAGCAACATACAAGACCAAGTTCCTTCTATTTTACCCTAGGCACAGCATAGCAACTCTTCAAGGAGACAAGATACCTACCGCAGTGAAAAAAATTCAGAGATGCGTGCCTTTGGATCGAATCCGAGACTGCGTGGCAGTCCAAAGGTCTCCCACTAGGCTATCGCTGCATATACAGGATTAAATCAGACATATTAATAGCTTTCACCAGGAATACAAGGCTACGATCTGCTATTAGTAAGAAATGGTTTCTTAGCATGATTACTCCAGTTTAAGCGAAATTCTAGATTTGAAGAAGGATCTCGCAGGGCGCTTTCTGGGTACAGCCGACTACTTCTTCATTGCCAAGCCGGTATGCTTGTGATATCTTTGTCTAGTGTTATAAGCATCCCTAGTATACCTACCTATGTAAACGCTTGCTGGTTTGCTTCAAAATACTTCGCTGTGCCACCAGCATACGAGGCCATTAGTTTTATTACCCTGAGAACAGCATAGCAACTGTTTAAAGAGAAACTCTACTAGCAGGAACTCACCTAGTTAAAAGATCCTAGTCCGATTTTTCCAGTTCGAGTGACATCCTAGGTTTGAGGGAGGATGCGAAATGCGAAAATTACGACCCAGCTACATCTTCTCTGCCAAATCGCCATGCTAGTAATACCTTTGCCTAGTATAGAAAGCATCTCTAACCTATTTATCTAGGTAAACTATTGCTTGTTTGCTTCAAAATACATCGCTGTTCCACCAGCATACGAGGCCATGAGTCACAGTTTCTACAGTGCTCTATCTTATCTTATCTTATGTGGGGGCCAGTCAGTGCTGACCGGCGACACTTCGACCCAGTGGGATCTTTTGTGTCGACACTCTCCCAATAACGACTGCCATAGATGTTCATGGCAGCCGGGACCAACGGCTTAACATGCCCTCCGAGGCACGGAGCAGGCGATAATTGTCAATCAATACGCACATAATTTCGAAAAGTCATATAACTTCCGAAAGTCAGAGGTGCGCGACGTGGGTTTGAACCCGAGACCCTCTGCATTGCAGTCTGTTGGTCTCCCCACTGAGCTATCGTTGCTCTTTGCTTCGCTGCAGTGCTCTAACTGTCCGAAAAAAAGCCCAGTTACTTTTTCTTTGCGAGACGGCATGCCTGCACCTTTGCTTAATCGTAGAAGCATCCCTAGTCTACTTACCTAGGTTAAGGCTTACGCCGGCGAGCTCTACGCATGTTTGTCTCCTTAACAATATAAAAACCATTCGCAGAGTCGATTAGTAACAAAATTACACTCGTTTAGCATTATTAAGCATAGGTAATTGCTAAAATATACGCCATTTTGTGTTGTTAAAGGAACGAAATTGCTTAATTATGATTATGTGATAGGGGTCCATGGGGGAAGCTTTTGTTCATAGACATCTGTAGTTTATTAATTCAGAACCAAGCAATCTACATTTAAAACATTGTTTATCAGTAATTATATAGGCCGAGTTTAGTTTTAATTTGCTACAGTTCTGCGCATGATTCTCTATTCAGAATGAGAATTGCTCGACTAAGTTAGACTACGATCACGCTGGACACTAGTCCATGGTGGTCTTTTTGGTGCTGTGGTCTAAACATCTTTGTTAACTTTATGAAGAACTACTTTTCCTCACGATATTTTCCTTCACCGTTAAAGCTACTACATAATTCACGCGCATAACCTCGATAAGTCATAGGTCGGGCCTTGGTTTTGAACTTCGGACAGCTGTATCAGTAGTCCATCACTCTTCCCACTAGGCTACAGACATCAGTTTTTACCAAATATAAATCTTTTCTCGCCCATTCGGAACACAAAGACATCTTCAAAAAAATGAATACGCTTTTTGCACATTTTGTTAAATGTATTTTTTATACGAAACAGATGCATCCAAATTAATCTTCGTACAAATGGCGTGCAAACAAATTTAAATCTTAATATGTTGTTATAGAGTCCATTTTAGGTATTTGTTTACATTTGTTTCAATGTCTGCCCGCCCGTTCACATAAGAGATTAAAAATGTTTGTAATAAGACATTATGATTCATAGAGCGGATTAAAATTCATTTTTTCAAACCCCCATCATGAATATGTGCGTATTAGTAGGCTTGCTTACCCTGTAATAGGATAAGCCGTGAGGGTACAGGCATGTGTGATATGTCCATGCTATTTATAAGTTAAAATTATTCCATACTTTATCGTAAAAAATACTTTGCATCCTTTGACAGAAGTCTGGATTCTATAAAAGACGTAATGAATGAGAAACAGACCTTCTGTTTCATGTACATTAATGACAAATAAACACACATTTTGATAATTATATCTTGTATAAAGGAGTATGTATCGTTGGTGCGTATATTTGCTTTGTTTGCTCGCTTTACAGATTCATGTATGTTTCATAGGCATATTTTAATGATTCTTCTTCATAAGGGTCCGTTCACACAGACCGGCTCGGAGAGCGTCGGCTCGCTTTTTTCTTTTCACATAGACCGGCTCGTATACGCTTGGAATTGGCCCGAGTGGAGCCACCAACTATTTCACATAGACCGGCTGGAAGAGATCTGAAAGCTGCGCGAGCAAGAAAGAGCACGTAATTGGAGCCGGTCGGTTCCTCTTATTATTTCACACGAAGCGCGTTCAAGCATTCTTAATGACAAAAGAAGTGCACATGCAAAAATAAACCTTACTACAATTACTCAAAACTCTGTTTCTAACGTGATAAAAATCTGCTCTCCTCTCCGAGCCGGTCTGTGTGAACGGACCCTAAAGACAACTCGCGTACGTATTAGTTTACAAACATTTAAACAACGAATACGAAGAGTACCTAGAGTAGGGCTCAAACTTACATTTAACGCATTGGCAGTCGTGGCGAAGCGACCGCTACACCTGACCCTATCCGTGCAGTGAAACTACAGACTTAGAGCTTGTCCACAACACTGCGTCAGTATGTCGTTAACGTAGAACGGTGCAGAGTCGCGGCGCGACACGTTGACGTGACGTGCAAAATTTACGTTATTATGTCGTAAAAACACACGTCACGATGACGCAACGTTACAAATGTTTCGACAATCATCCTTCCAGACTTCGGTTTTAAGTGCTTTTCCTTAAAATCATCTATTGTCCTGTCCTAGAGCACTGGACGTTCCTCAACAAGTGATATCAATAAATCCGAATCAATAATTTCTATAATACATCTCTTTTGCATAGTAGCCACGTGCCGCCTCCGGCACCGTCCGACGCGTCGTTCCGCGGCGACATTGCCGTACCGTGGGTTAGCATGTCACGCCGACGTGCCGCGCCGCGACACCGCATCGTTCTACGTTAACGACATCGTGACGCGGTGTTGTGGACAAACCCTTACACTTAATACTACAGTAATATCGCCATAGAATTGTAAGATACTCTATTTAAATATATAACTATGTGTCAAATCTTCTCCCTTAGCCTTTATTATTCCCAAGTCAATTGGGGTCGGCTTTCTAGTTTAACCGGATTGGACTGGATATCACTTTTTACACGGAGCGGCTGCCTGACCTCCGCAACCCGAAGGCTAACGATACCCTAAGGCTGGACCAGTGTCAGGATATTAGAGGGCACTGACTTTCCAATAACGACTGCCATAGATGTTCCTGGCAGCCAGGACGGACAGCTTAACGTGCTCTCCAAGGTACGGAGCACGCGATAATTGTCAATCAATACGCACATCATTTCGAAAAGTCATATAACTTTCGAAAGTCATATGTGCGCGACGTGGTTTCGAATCCGAGACCCTCTGCATTGCAGTCTGTCGGTCTCCCCACTGAGCTATAACTATGTGTCAAATAAGCGACCTACATATAAACTCATAACGGTAATAATAACCACATATATAAGAGTCCTATTTTGCCAACGCCAACACATACTTCAAGTCTTCCTACTAAGAACAAAGCACATTTTTAAGAAGTTGTGATATCCTATTGCTGGACACAACACAGGGTTGTCTATAGTCTGAGGCCTCACCAGCTTATCATTGCCATTGCATGCATAAGAAGGAGACAAAGCTATATTCTATACTAGATGTGCCCGCGGTTTAACCCGCGTTTATGATTGCTGCTCCGCCCCCGTGGGTCGTAGCGTGATGTTATATAGCCTATACCCTTCCTCGATAAATGAGCTATCCAACACAAATAATTTTTCAATTCGGACCAGTAGTTCCAGAGATTAGCGCGTTCAAACAAACAAACAAACTCTTCAGCTTTATAATATTAGTATAGATTATGTCACGTGCTGTCTCATTCCTGCGCATGCAATGACAATACTTTAGAAGAGGTGCTAATAAATAATATCTCCTTACAGAAGATCAGGTAGTTTTCTTTTTGGATTGCTCAATATGTCAAAATATATTACTCTACTTATTCGCAATTTAATTTTTAAAAATTCTACTTTTATACAATAAAACCAATTTCCCTGTCCATTTTTCCCGCATTTCCTCAATACCCATAAGACAGTATAAATATAAAGTTAGTTTTGTTATTTTTTAGGGGTGAAACCTACCAATCATCACTGGTACATTAATTTCAATAAAAAGGCGGGGGTGGCTTTGTCTATGCTGTGTGTCTATGGTACACGCTACGGAAGTAGTTTCTGTCATATTTTTTTGCAATTTATTGAGAATAATAGAGTTTGTAATATGTAACTCAATTTTATTTTTAGTATGAGCCAGTTTCACAATATCTAAGCAGTCATCTACAATATAAATATCATGCCTTCGCTTTTATTGACCTGGATAAGAGAAAGACAGCATAAGATTTATATTGCGAATAATAATCACTTGATCGCTTTGAAACAGACCATAAATATATTTTTAATATCAAGTACCTATACGATATGACAATGATCATTAACCACCAGAATCATCCTGACCACACGTCAGAAATAATCAAGCGGCCCATAAATTCTGACGGTTGATATGTAATCAGTTAGACTGTTTACTCAACTGTAATACAATTTATTTACATAGATACACAAGCAATACAAACATACCTATGAATATCTATGAACGCTATTCATTCACGATATTAAACATAGGTACAGACAATTCTCCCTCGTAGGTAAAAACTCCCTCTAATCCCCGTCAGCTGCTTCTGACTGGTCGCTACCCGACCCTTACCTACCCTTATATACACCAAAAATAAACATTAACCCCTGAACACGAACATCTCCTTCGCAGCGAGAGACCTAGTTACACTAGACGTTTCCGTCCAACATAACTTGGCCCTCAAACCGCTCTGTGCACGAAAACGTTGTACAGTTTTTCGAACACTGAAGATGGGCGGGAGGTCAAGGCATGCTGGTCTTTCTGACAGGGGTCTTTTGTCTAAGCTGTCAAACACATAATGAGTGTTTTTTTTTTCAGTGAGTAGGTACGTTAAAACGATCGATGGATATTCGGAGGGTATTGGTATTGTTTTAATATGAGTTTGTGACAATATTTTGTAGGGCTGAAGGCCGCTTGGCTGTCCTATTATGCTAATTAGTCATTGACTACCCGGTGCAGTTAGAGTGACTGACAGTAAGAGAAGTCACAGGGTAATTACTCGAGCCTAACATAGAGTGTTCTATAGGCTCGACATGACTACATACTACGTAGGAGCATAATGCAGCGCAAATGTGAGCGTGATGGACCTCTGCCTATACCTTTAGGTATACAATAACCTTATGTTACTAAATCTAGTAACGATAATCAAAAACTACCCGACACGACAAAAGCCTCATTACCAGATTACAAGCTAACTTATCATAGCTGATGAAATCCGTGTCTGATAGCCTTCTGCTTACCCCTTCGGTAACATAAAGGTGCGACGTTACTAAAATTTAAATTGAAGGGTAACGACACTCCACATTTAAACAAATATGGAACGAAAAAACCAGAATTTTAACTGTAAAACGAAATTTAAAAATGGAATCAGAACGTTCAGCGACGTTCGCGCGCTGTCGGCGGACGTTGGAATCGTCCGACGTGTCGCGAAGAATGCGCCTCACTCTTGTAATTGCTCACCATTTCATGTATAGGGTGCTGTCGCAACTTTATTTGTAATTTTTCTTATAACTTTATGTTTATATACATTTGTCAACTTGATAAATCATACAAAAATAAGGCAGAGGTCATTTTCTTTGAGACTATGGTAACTAATCACTAAGTATTAGGCGTATAGTGGGATTATTTACCACATAGATAGCATTTAAAAAAATCTCGTATAACAAGCCACACAGTAATTTCCTACAAGTGATGCTTGCATGAAGAAATCTTTTAAATCAATATACCACATTAATTTTGACTGCACAAACGCAAAATTGATCTACCGAAATAAAAAATTTCTTACTCAATCATTTGTAGATCACATATGTAACTATCCTTTAGCGGTTTTAGCTATAGAAAATGGTGACATAATTTCTCAACGTGTTCCCACTAGTAATTTAGCATGCAAGATTTACAACATTGCTAATACTGCTACAAAAATGTGCCCTCAATTGTATATCGCTATGAGTTGTTTCACTCAAGTAAATCACACATCTATCCCGAAACACCCTCTACCTATAAACACGCACTTAGTGTATTTATGTCATTATTAAGCCGCGAGAATTAATACTCATTTGGCGTCCATTTTTATCGCGGTACCTGCGCAAGCGCAAAAACGGCGCGCCACTAGCGACTGCCGGCCACCGGTTTTAACACAACCGCTTTCTACCCAAAATGGTTCGCTAATCATTCCACGTTTTGTCGTTTAATTCATTTATGTGGATACCGATTTGTCTGGGCACAGTATTAAAAGCAAAATCTGGAGGGAATTGTCCAAATTTTGAAGACTTAATGGAGTTTTCTTAAAAGTTTCTACCATTACTTGTATTTTTGTTGACAAAGTTGATTTCTTTTACCCCATATTCTTCTTTAAGCAGTCCTTTATGCTTAATAATTACTAAAGGCGAACAAGCAAACAACCCACTTGGTAAGCGGTGATTATAACCTGTAGATTGGGTAGAACCTCAACCTCCTGTCCAACGTCATTACCAACTCCTTTATTGGTCGATCAACACCCTGAGGAAAAGTGTTGGATTTCTCTTGTCACTAATATTTTACACACTGTATTTTCACTGTAAAAAATCTGCTGTAAGATGTTTGCGAAAGAATATTTATTTAATAGAGCATTACTATATATAGAGTGATTTTGCGCTTTAAATTACTTAAAATGTTGAGCAATATTTAGATAAAAGGAAACACCCCTAGGATTAACCAAAACCGTTTGTCCAATCACGTCAACGCGCGATACGATTGGCGTATTCAAATTCGGAACCCCTGGACAAATTTAAATTTCTGATGCGTCCTTTTTACGGTAGTGATTCGTGTTCTATTTTCGAAAATCGTTTCCAACCGCAATGACTTTTTCACGTCGTCGTATTTAATTTAATTATTTTTATTTTCTAGGTGATGTCATAGTAAGTGATGAAAGAGCATAATGTTTAGTTCATCGGCATATTAATGCCGCTTTAAACGGACAAAAACTCGACGCGAGTCGGTCGACGCGGCGTGTCAGCCACTAATTGAGTGGCGCACGCTATCGCATGGTGCAACCGGGCCTCAATCACTAAGCAAAGGTTAGAGAAAATTCTCTTAATAACATAGTTTTATTCATTTCTGCTTATGACCTGACTTATTTAATTGTATAGATTATCGACGTACGTGATCAGAATAACTATCTGACCTTTAATTATACAAGTATTTTTTGCAAAAAACGCTTTTATCTAGATTGAAAAAAGCGACCCTCCTATGAGTACTTAATTTTAAAAAAATCCATAAGTACTGAATTTATAGACCGTATAAATACGCTTTGGGCTGTTGTAGATAGCTTGTTCGACTTGAATTGCACTAAAGGTTTTATGGGACACTTTCGGTAACATAAACAATGTCAACTTGAACTACCGAAGCAAACAATGCAGTAACAGGTATCTAGCAGTACCAAGCGGCAGTTACGTATCTAATAAATATTGTAACAGCCAGTTATCATGACAAGAATTCATTAGCCTCGATAATTATGAATGCAGCGCGAAACGCATCTAATAGCATTTATAATTTAGTTTTTTCGTGAATAACATTTATAATATTAATGACCACTTTCACAGAGATGCCACTATAATAAAAGAGAAAATACATGCCGTAACCTTGTAGCGGCGGTGCAGCAGTAAATTTTATTATCGACATTTTAAAAGTAGGTTCGCGCATATCCGCGGATTGAGTTAAAGAAACGTTCGTTACATAATGTTTCTGTGTTTTACACGAACGTGACGTGGTTCCACTGTGTAATTAAATGGTCACATCTATGTTACGTGACGGTCATCGCGGGTAATGCGTATTAAATAGGTGATATCCTTTACGCTCACGCTAGTGATTACGCAAAAACACAAACGTAATCGACAATTTGCCTTTGATGTTTTCTTGTTTGAAACCAGTGCAGGTACGTTTAAACTCAGATTATTTCTGCTCTGAAGGTTTCCCACGAAACTGAGATGGAGAGCATCTAAAACCCAACAATTTTTATCAACAAACGAACCCAAAACAAGATGCGTAAGGAATGCCAAACGGCAAAAACCACTCGATGGGGACGATAAAACGAAATCGCCGATGCGTTGTCGAAAAAAAAATGCAAGTGCTGCGTGCGAGCGAGATAACAAAAAACGTATCGTATCGCGGTTCCACTCTAGCGCGCGCGCCTAATGAATACTG
Source organism: Catocala sponsa (assembly GCA_963564715.1). Taxonomy (NCBI): domain Eukaryota; kingdom Metazoa; phylum Arthropoda; class Insecta; order Lepidoptera; family Erebidae; genus Catocala; species Catocala sponsa. The sequence continues at coordinate 6,742,278 of OY751345.1, read as the reverse complement.
CGTGGCGCGCTGCGCGGGCGCAGCTGCGCGACCAGCCCGAGCCGCCATTTCCATTATTTATTTTATTTCGGCGCGAAACGTTGAATTGGATCAGAACGACAAAGAGGTTAAATTGCGCGTCCAAATCCCATGACAATTGTCAATTATAGCGTTAAACGGAACGCAGACAGATGTAAACAAATATACAATGTAGCGTCTTTTGACGCTGCGCAGCACAATGCTTCGAACAAGCAGTATCTGTGGCAGCTTGACATTCCCGGTTCACGGGTCGGTTGCTTCACAATTGATCTTGTATGTTCAAAAATCCGTGTTAAATCCTTTTTATTAGAGCAACATTACATTCATATTTCGCCATTGTGATACGCAAACACCTCTATCATATTTTATTCCGCAAATTGTTTTACTCCGAAATGCCGATGTTACAATGTTTTATCTTTCAATCAATCTAGCATTTCTCTTCAGTTTTCTAGGCTAATCTTCCGATCAACAAATGCAATGGAAAAGTCTATCCGTAAAAAATCCCTGACGCATAAATCTGTCTAACACTCATATCCACGGGTAGAATGATCTGGCATCGTGCGTGCGTGATCCCATTACTTAGTTTTTGCCGCGGCGCTACTCGCCTAGTAATTATAAACAGTATAGACGTTAGCACAACTGCATACTCTTTTATCGTTTAATCCGACATTTATAAGATCGATTACTGGTCTATTAATATTCAGTAAAGTAGCTGTAATGCCAGAAATACTTGGAAAATGCCGGTTGAAAGTGATTGACGGGGATAACTCTGCCAAATAGCTGATTGTAATACAGCTAATAGCCAATACATCAGTATGACTTAATAAAATTGATGATCCGTTGCCTTTGTTGCTTTATATCATCATATGTGATGCTAATTGGAAAGTGTTTTAAAGACAGTCCACTGACAGCTAATATAAATTATATTTTAACTATGCGGATAGCGCAGGTTGTTTTTGGTTGGTTGGTAACATGTAGTCGCCTCGCTACTTCGCTAGTGTGCTGACATAAAATCATAGCTATATATATAGTCTCATGCCTATGTCTTCGAGAGGAAAGTCAGAAGTATGTTTTAGCCACATTTCATCAGCTTCGGTATTCACATCCTAAGTACATATTAGGGAACTATTAACTGCCTCCGTGGCGCAGCGGTAGTGAACGCGACTGCTGTGAATGAGGTCTCGAGTTCGAATCCCGGGTCGGGCCATCAAAAAAGTTATTGGGATTTTCTGTTAAGAAATCTCAATACGAGCCCGGAGTTAGAGAGTTAGCGGTGTTAGACACCCCTGTGCCTCGGAAAGCACGTAAAGCCGTTGTTCCTGCGCCTGATCTCTCTCCGGTCGTGTCGGATTATTCGCCTCATCGGATCATGAGAGTTAGGGAACAGAGAGTGCACACGTGTTTGCGTACACACTTGTGCACTATCACTCTCTTGCGCAGATGGCCAGTCTTCGTTAAGATTGGCCGCCGTGACAGAAATTCGGTCTGGACGACATTATTATTACTATTAGGGATCCAGCCTATTGGCGTCAGCCGGGCGCAGTCTTAAAGAGTTTCTATGAATTTAGATTACCCAAAATTTTTCTACTAGCATAGGCTATATGCTTAAAAGCATGAAAAAACATGTGCAAATGGTACCTTTAGTTGGTACCTATTGCAAACAACCGCTCGCCATCTTATCAAACCAAAAGAAAATGAACACAAATATTATTTAACGCAGGCAGAACTGCAAAGTTCCTCTAGTAATATTTTAAAACAATAAGTCAACAACAGCAAATATACCTAATGATAGTCTGAGAAACTGACTGCACTTGAACCGTAACACTAATGAAAATAAACAATTAAATCAGAACTAACTAATATGAACTCGATGCGATTTGTGTGAACTGAACTAAAAACCGTTGTAATAAGCCCGATATAGCTGTAACGACACTGAGACACGCTACTCATACACCGTCGCAGAACAATGAAGATATCGAAACACTTAATAAAGAACTAGTTAATTGACAAAAACTGACTTTTCAATTTCATAACTGAGACTTAAAGATACATAGAGTCACGCATATATCTTCAAAAGAGAACATATAGGTATTCTACCCATATTTCGTCAACTATGTTATAAGTTCCATTGAAGGACCTGTATGGTTATTTACTTGGTATATTTCCAGACAGAGAATTAAAAAAAAACTCTAGTAGCACTTTATGCGACTGCATGCAAGAGCGCATATCTTTATCACAAGACCAATAGGTCAACGAGTATTTTAAGTGCTGCTGTTTAACTCTTCGAAGGCAGAAAGATGTAAGAAATGAAGAAGGAAAATATTGGTGCCTCAAAGAGTACATCATGCTTCGGCCCCTCATCTGAAGATCTATGACAATTACTTCTCTTCAATACAGATGGCGACTCAGGTGTTTTACTTAGAGTTTGAAAACTCGAACATAAGCAATACATTAAAAAAATAATTAACAACGCGCTATTAACGAAACTAAAAACATAAAACATCTCGGTGGTAAAAAAATTGAGCGTGGTAGGTCCCAAAGTTACTCATTGGAAAGAAACATGAACAGCAAAGGTTTTTTTAAGTTTATTTAAAGATTATTTCTTCGATAAGACGTAACTATACGCCATCTATACTAACATAAATGCGAAAGTAACTTTATTTGTTACATATTTACGGCTAAACTGGTAGACTGATATTGATTTAAATTGGATTGGAAATAGCTTGATCTTTGGAGAAGACATATGCTACTGAAAAATACAAAAACTAACAAACATCGATCCTTTGGTTTATTGTTTACAGGATTGCAATAAAAAAATTATTAGCAACTTTTTGACAATAAAATATCTAAAGGTGTAAGAAGGCATTATTACGCGTTTGCTAAAAGTATTGTCCGGGCAGAAGATCACTGCACAAATAATCTTGAATTATTCCTGTGAATGAAACGACACTTCCAGAAATTAAGTAGAACACAACTAGATTGCATACTTTTTGTTGAATAAGTAAATACCCTTGATATTGCAAGCGTCTATAAGTTACGACACCAGCTCACGTCAGTTCGCTACAAAACAGCTGTATCTAATTCAACACCTAATGAACTAATCATAACTAGAAACTGACTGTCAAACCAATGATGCGTGGTATTATTACATAACACTGTACAACTATAAGAAAAAAGTTAATATATTGGCATACCGTTTTTCCCTCCCTATCATTAGTGCGGGAACAAAAAATAATTTCGGAATCGATTCTCACATAGATAGAACGTCTCTTGGCGATTGTCAATTAAAATTCCCGCAATTAAGTATTAATTACTTACATCTTGTTATGCTTTTCGTTTCGATTAAAATATCTTGATTTATCCAATTATTTTGTTGGGACGTTATTTGTTTTAACATTTTCTTTGATGACTTAAAAAAATACTCTTTAAATAAAATAACAGAAACTATCAGAAAATATCGAGATGTCACTAGATCAAGGTACTTTTCTTTCTAAGGAGATAAAAATAATTTAATTTATTGCCTGTTTCTAAATCTCATAATAGAAAATCCAATAACATTAAAATTTTGCCCTCGTAAATCTTTCAACTTGGATCCATAATTAGAAATACTTTAACGGGAAATAGAAAACACTTCTAGAAACAGTAACACAAACAAAAATAATCAAGCTGAAGTACCAAAGTGACATCATCTTCGAGAGCCACGGAAATGGCAGCGCACTTAATGTTTGTCTATATTGCTTCATTAATCTACTGTTATGGGTGCTCTCGACCCGATACAGCCGTCACACTCCACGGACATTGGAAAATATCTTTATTCAGCAATAAACAAACGGAGCGTCCGACAAAAAATTTACCAACTGTCAGTCAAAGATTAATGATGACAAAAAGAGCTAAACTTATCGTTCAGTACTCGAGTATCGAGCCTACTCCGTCAATGCATCAGTGCGGTATTGACGGCGTATCGATGACGAGATGACAGTATCACAACTAAACCAATCGTCCACCAGCGAACGCACTATATCAATCATATGGCCACAATCGCACCGCACGCCACTTAAATAAATTTACAACATATTAAGTACGTTGAAAATAAACAGTTTACAGTTTATGATTTATTTCGTCGTATGAATTATGAACGTCACTATACACGTTAGAAAGAGATGGTGGGTGAGTTTTTATCTCTATCTATTGCGATTTCACGTGCCATGGCTACCGATAAACGTTTTATTATAGTAATTAAAGCGTACGATTAGATTTCGTACGTGTTACCAATCCAAACATTTGATAAATGTGTCATTTTATGGCATTAATCTGAACATGATAATGTATATTTTTTCTATGTTTACTATCACTGCTTTAATGATAGTTATTTTGTAGCTTACACAATATAATATCGTGTAGTTGTTATCCGTGACTTCGATTAGCAATTGAAGTTTTGTTCAAAATCGGTTGGTAGTTTAGCCATAAAATAAACTAAACTGACAAGAGTTACTTTTAAGATATTGAAGTAGCTACAGTATGGATACGGATAACGTGTTGGAGCCAAAAGTATTACTTACAACATGTAATTCTTTCACACGATATGAAGTGAAAATTATAATTTACAAAATTAGGTAAACGATTTTTAAGGCAACCTAATTCATTAAAATTATTTCTAGCTAGAACCTATGCACTTACGAGTGCATTATCAGTAGCGTTCATAAATTCCATTAAATTGCATATATCAGGCAAAGCAAAACTTTATACTAATATTGTCTTATGTTTACGCGAATGTTATTAATTGAAATACTGTATACGGATTTTATTGCGTTGTTTATTTAACATTTTACTACATAATTTAGAAATTGTTACACTACTATTACTATTAAATTTTACTAATTTTTAAGCTAATTAAATTATTGAAACTATTAAAACTATTTATATTTATGTTTAAACTTTCTCCGACGTTTCGGTTGCTTTTCAGCAGCCATGGTCACGCGGAGACTTTTTACTAAGTTAATTGCATGATTCATCTAATACTTTTAGAGGCACAACTTTGGACTTAGATACTTCAAGAATTGTTGTTTATATCTTGTGTCGAGTGATCAATAAAATTATCAATTGCAGAACTGAATTTGGAATTGCTATATAGCTCTCGATTATTTGGGACTGCATGAAATGTGGTGTTATTTTCCAATGGTCCTCTCAAATCTTTAATTATATATAACAGAGCTGACAGTATATAACAGAGGAACCTATGTCAACAATAACATAAACAAGCGGTCAGTTCTACGACGCAGAGTGACTGCACTATCGTGTTTATCTCAGCAAGGTCCCACGGGTCGCCGCCATTTCCACTTATAAATACAATTTAATTTCAATAATTATAATACAATAAGTCTTTGACTGATAAATAATCTAAATATGTCATTTTACGATATAAAAGAGAGATAGATGCTATATAGAATATGTTTTGTTTTGCTTGAAGATGACATGCAGAATCATTTATAGAACTAATGTTGTAGATGCGAAAGTGGCACTGTCTTTGTCTGTTTATATGGTGCTATACACTAACCGCTATACATAAATGTTCATAAGTAGTTACTTTTTGATCTAAATGTATAAATAATTATCAATTTGATTAGAAGTATTTATTGTATTTATAATTAGTAATTGGCAGCTATTAATTCTGAATGTTTTCAATTTTTTTAAGTTATGCTAAAGTGAATTTAATATGCTGTATTATTTTAATAGAAGTGGTGCCGAAGTATTATTCTTGCATGTTTTAAAATTTAGTGATCTACCAAATTAATTTTAAATTATTGTAAGCCTAATTGGCAGAACATAGTTTGATCATTACCATTACTGTAAACATCTTATATATACCAATGTTTCACAATAAAGAATATTTGATTTGATTTGAAGATATTTTGATCTCTGAAAACCTGCAGAAAAAAATCCACGAACCTTTTACCTTAATTGACTTGGTACATATTGAGCATTAGTGAAAAAATTCTGAGAAAAGAACTAAAAGCAGAATCAAACCTCGTGCCATAGTTAATGTTTATGCTTGTAGAGTTTACACTTACACGACAGTCACAACGCGGAAGTCACATAATGGTGACACAATATTTTTAACTACAGTCTGTTATGACTTAAAATGGAGTTTCTTAAACATAATTACAACGTTTAATCTTGTAGTATCTTAGTATTAAGTGCGTATGATAATATCGTAAGGTGAGATTAACATAAAAACAACATGGCGATCAAATGTATTTCTCAAAATAGACACTTACTTACCACAAAACTAACAAAGAATCTAAGAAAGAGAACTGATAAACTAACATTCAAAGACAAGCCTGATTTACGACTCCATCTGTAGAAACAAAAAAAGGTTCCTTCAACCATAAGCCCTTGTCTATGGAAAAACAACGCTTGCTTTTTTTTCGAACTATCTTCCTGGAAGGACACTTGTTGTAAAATGGCAACATTATCAAAGAAAGTGTTGCTACATTTATAAAAATGATATTTCATTATGCAGCCTATAATAACATGACGAGGCATATCGGAACACTAATACGTATTATTCGAACGACAAAGTAAAAAAAATACAAAATGGAGTCATTTTATAACAATTCGGGGTTTGGTAAAACTGGTAATCTGAACAAACCGACAATCAAACACCGTATAATTTATAACAAAATTATGATACCGACGTATCTTTGTGGGTTTTCAGTTTTTTTTAACAATAGGCACAATAAGCGTTGACATGTTGCCGCCGATATGCAATTTAAAAAAGTAGCTCTGATGTCTTCACATTCTCGGTTCCACCGGATGTAACTTTGTAACAACGTGCAATTTAAAATTTCACTTTTTAAATTTGATTCTTTTATTTATCCTGTTCCTATACTTGCTGATATAAGTATATTAAATTCTTCTTCGATGAATATAAAGATTTACTTGGATCACCAGTCTTGGCTTTGTACTGTTATTCATCTCCCCAAGTCAAGAAATCTCAGTAGCAACAAAGAATCTGATACCAGAAATAGAAGAAAAAGATTGTATTTACCATCTTGTAGAAATTAAAGGTGTGATACTATGCCGTAATACCGTAATAGTGAATCTGGTTAAGCATGTATTTATAATTCGTATAATAAAATATAATGTCCCTGCATATAACGTAATGCAACTTCCAGGTAATAAAAATGGATTGCCATCCGTACCATCTAATTTTATTCAATTTACGTCGGTTTATTTACAAGATTCATACATATATTAAATGCAGTTTTATTTAATTCTGGTTTTAGAATAACATTTTACTATAAAAGTTTACGGCTGTGCTGAAAGTTATCATTAAAATTATTTCATTTATTGTTATTGCAAGCTTGTTTCAAGTTTTATAGACTTTTTGCAACAATTGTGAAAGCTTCTACGACATTTAAATGTTATGACAGCGATGTTATTGGTTATTATATAGCGCAAAATCACGAATGTATCGGTACAAAATGTAAAGTAATGCAGAAAGTATTACATTTACCTACATGATGCTAGCTATATTTACATATAACGGAGACACGTCCAGCCGCTATTGTAATTAATTTATTGTTGATAAGCTATATCATTAGCCTAGGGGTATGTTGAAAATCACAAGTCTCTCTCGTGCATAAAAAGTCGTTATGCTGCCAGTTAAAAACACAACATAAGGTTATGTGGTTCAGATCTTCTGCGGTATCGAGGTGCTCTCTAAGTCTAGTTGTTCCAGGTTTAAACTGGAATTCCACAATGCCATGTCTTAAATTGTTTATTGTAAAACCCATTCAAAATGGCGGCTAGTAAATCAGTAGCGGCAATTTCTCCGACATAAAGTCTTAAATAACTATAAACTAGTAATTAGTAATGGTAAATACGGTAATACGGGCACCGATTACCGATTGTTTACGCACTCGCGTCTCGCTTTGTTATCGATTCCGATAAATCGAGTTTGTTCGTACTTGTAAATTAATTTTCGAATTATTGAAATCGATTCGATGCGTGTTGGTTATACTTTTTAATTTTCATACTTCAAGGACGTTTGATAAGACATGGTTTGATTATAAAAGAATATTGTTCTAAATGTTTTTCGGGCTGTTAAAATTATAACAACATCAAGCCTATACCTTTTAAAGGATTAAGCAGAAGTGCATTACACTTATATATTTTTCATTAATTAATTCCTGTTCCTGATACCGATTATATACATATGTACATACACAAAAGATTAATAGTACTAGTACTAGTAGTAATAGTAGTTTTGACTATAATATAACATATAAATAATATTTTTGCTGAACCAGGAACCGAACTCTCGCATCAGCCGTTGCACATGCGCCTGCGCTTACCGGACCAACGAGATAGTTTTTTGTCTGAGTATTGGCGGCAGGTGTGTATTTCGAAGGTATTCATCCTTCGCAGCGTAATTCCTTCGGTCCTTTTGAATAGAATTTAAGAGTGAATGGTTTTGAAATATTTGTTGACTTCCATTTTCAAATCTAGTCCATCGTTAACAAAGCTATTGTTCCTTTTCTAAAATGATTTAAAATTAAACTCTGCTCTGAATTGTAACCTCTTTGCTTTAAATACAATCTGATAAATATAAAACATGATGTTATACTTATGTATCGTATTTTTTTTATACAAACCTACAATGTCATTTTCTAAGATTAGCTTTTTAAACTATTGAGTCACAGCTGCACACCGGCGGCCATACACAAAAAGTTTTTGACTTTCTAATTTACCAGGACAGGTTAAAGTTCTCTCGCAATAGTCTTTGTCAAGACGTTACCTGTTTGCTGAAGACTGCAATGTCCTCGTTGAAGGACTCTGACGAGCAGACGTCGCCCCCCGCCACGCCAGGGTCCCGGGGGGTACACGTCGCTAGCTCGCACTTCTCGAAGATCAGCGCCAGCAGGGGGAACAGTGGGTGCCTGCAGAATAATTAAATTTAATTTATTCCAATTAATATTTATTTAAAACTATTTATTAATGTCATAAAGTAGTTTCGAAATTTTTGCATACCTACTCATTTCTTTAAAATTTATATTTGGAATTGCATTATAACCTAAAAAATGCAATGCTAATTAAATTTGTGTTTGACATTTAATTTGGAATTTTAATTTTGTGGTCCTATTTGTTGTAGCCGATTATTATAATATATTAGTAATAAATAAGATGTATTTTAATTATTATGTATCTAGATTATTTATACTTGTAGTACCTACCTATAATAAGACTTTTATGGCTCATAAAGTTATGTTGCTATTTTGGGATACAAAACAACTTCGTCTGACCCGAATCGGACTTATCGAACCTTGCTAGATCGCTTAGCAAGGCAGTAAACATAATGTTTCTGTATCTCAACCTCTTTTGTCTAAACTATGACTATTTAACCATAAATAAAACTATAAAAACGTTTGTATATGAGGTTATAAAAGTAAAGTAATGGTCCAATTGTGGGCGACCTCTTCGCAGATCAGATCTGATGCAGATATCTACGTGAGGCTGATACCATCAGGCTTATGGTACTTCATGGCACGCTACCGTTTAAGCTTCGGTTATAGTGACAGCGGGAAATAAGACGCGTCGGCAGTTCTCGGGTGTGTTCGGTAAAGATTCCATTTTCGAAAATGTTTTTGGCAGGTATTTGTATTTTGAGTGACAGTTATGACTTGTAATTCAAAGTTTTGCTTGTTAGTAAGCTATTAGGTCTTGGGTTCAATGACTTATTTAGTATTTTCATTGAATAATGCAGTTTTCCAATTGATTTTACACGTACGCGTACTGTGTCTTTCTATATATAATGTAAACTTAAACTTTGCTACTGGATATGCATATACCTGCCTCTGCCTAATTCTTTAGGGATTTGTAAGTGTGATGATATATACCTACTATTATACACTGATGTTGTAACTTATGTAGATATCCTACCGATATTATACACACAATAAACATATTTTTTATATTTAATAACAAAATCGATTTAATAAAAATATTAATATTAAATAAATGTAAAAAGTTTAATTACAAATGAATAGGTTAAGTTACGGTCAGGTATTTGTATTTAAATAAAATATGTATTTCGTATATAGCCAGTCGACTATGACGTTGTTTCCGCTCCAACCATAAGCAGGTAGGGCTCTAAAAGTTGCCAGCAATGAAAATAAATAACCAAGGAGGATTCCGTACACATACTAGACATTGACATATAATATTTATAATCTGTTGCTCTGCCACCGTAGAATTATAAAAAAACAATATACCTATTATCTCTAATTAATTAGGCAGATGGCAGATACTAACAATTTCGCAAATAATATTTTTATCTTTCTATCTGAATCTGTGGTAAAATAGTCATATTGTCGTCTACTGACACAGGTCCAGATAATTTACTGCTATTGAAAACCCAACCTGGAAATAAAACCTTGTACCTCACGATTTGCACTTGCACTCACTTCACTAAACTTAATTTAACATTGTATCAATTTACGTAAACAGGTACTCCATAGCCTAAAGGAACTTAACTAATACGCATATATAAATAATTGTGTAGTTGCAATAAGTTTTACAACGCACGCTTTGCGCGCAAAAAACTGTAAACGCAAACTGACCTTTGTGTCTGCGCAAGTTGGTACTAAGAAATCGTTTTATTAAAAAGGAAATATTGCAGTTTTGCGGTTAACCATACGTAATACGGTTTTTATTCAAAACCACTGACTTGTGTTTGGTCTATTAAAAAAGTTAATTGTTTTCTTTTTCATTAAATTATAGACGCCATTTTGCGTTATATGATTAAGAAATGAACATTAATATGTAGAACTGTAACTGTCAAAACGATTTATGCGCCATCTTGGAACTCATTGTAATTCCTTTTTTGAAAACAAAAAGAAAACCTATTCAAAATTTGAAGAGAACAACTGCCTTATTTTAGGTACTTCTTGATGGCTAACTGTTGAACTGATTGAATATGGAGATAGCTTAAGCCGTGACAAAGGGTAAATCTGACTTAGAAATTACTCTTAATAATTATTAAGTCATAAGAATCACAAACTCATAATGACAAAATGTTACGTCCCTAAGGTCTAAACAAGTCCCATATAAGATATCTTTTTACATATACATAGTTATAATTACTAGCGATCGCCTAGTGCTCGAAATTCGACCGAAGTTTGCCTGTAAGATATTGCTGATATATATATTGATAATGTAACCATAGTAACGCGCTTCGTCTGCGTGTGTCAAATGCATGGTTGTGTGCGTGTAGTGTTTTTTCATTAATTTAATGTATTTCTAATGCATATTTTATAAAAATATTAGGATTCGCCCCTCTTTCTCCATATAAACTTTAACTGTGCCAAACTTCATACTCCTCCGTCCGCGCAATTTTCGTAAAAATGGGTACAAAGTTTTTGATTCACGTATTAATATATAGATTAAGAGGATACACTGAAAATATGCGTCATCAAATAGTATAGGACTATGAGAAGACCAATTAATCTAGAATTTTGATATAGGTAAATTGATGTCTTTAACTAGAATTTCCTAGCTCAAAAACACAATATTGTGATTTTGGCTCGATCATGATTATTTTCGAAATCACCTATGAAAAATTAATATTTTTCAAATTACAAGGAAGTTACACTATCATATTGCTTAGGAATTACTCAAATATAATCGTAACATCAATATTAGTAATTTGCTAGCTCATTATTTCCGTAACTAAAACCAATCATTTCAAAATAATATTTTAAGATTTTAACAAACAATTTCTAAGCGCTCTCGATCATTGCGGGCGCATCACAATTTTAGACCTTATGACCGCTCTTTAACGATTGATACACAATGAGTGTCAATGAGTACGTACGTCACGTTTCGCGGTGTCCCCTTAAGTATATGAAATCCATTCTATTTCCTCTATTCTATCTAATTCCACTTCCATATTGTGCATAAGCTTACTAAAGCACATTATATATAAAATATACTTGTATGAACCTACTACAAGAAAATAGCCTAGCTGGAGGGGTTCATAGGTAAGTAGTAAATACTACAACTAGTAATTTGTAACCAAAATTTCACAGCATATATGGCGTATTGGGTCAATTGTTCGCCGAGTTGCGGGTTCGAACCCCACACGAGAGAAAAAATTGTGATCTACAAATAGTTGTTTAGAAAGTAAATACTCTTTGTGTCCTTTGTTTAAATGTTTGTAAAGTCTCCGACGACAAAGGAACTATTCCTAGTGCGAGAGTTCTCTTTTTAAAGAGAATAAAAAAATGTTGCTAATAAAAAAGATTGCTTTTCGTAAGACAAGGCTTGATAAACACTCAAATCTTTATTAAACACTCAAATCTTTATTAAACACTCAAATCTTTCTTAAACACTCAAATCTTTATTAAAACGAACTCTGCTAACTCCAAACCGCGTGCAGTGGCACCGTAACCTCTATTCTCTAAACTTTAAATCAGATATAAGCAAGATGGTGAGCTTAGTGTCAAATGTGGCGCCTCCCGTATCTTCAATCTCTTTGTGACACGATGGTGGTTCCAGTTTGGAACAGGGTGAGCGTCATTCTGAGCTTCAATGGGTTAAATAGGGATATTAAGACGGTATTCTTAAGTGTTTAGGACAGTACAATAATTATATCAAAGGCTATGATTTTTACATAATAGATACTAAGATGTTCAAAAAACGTTTAGATAGCTTGTACTATTTGATTTTAAATTAAATCGTAAAATCCTTAATAATTTAAATAATAATAATATCAGCCCTGTATTAAAAGTTTAATACAGGAAGTCCCACTGCTGGGTACGGGTCTCTTCTTACTGTGAGAAGGATTAGGCCATAGGTTTAAATATTAACCTTTATATTAAATCTTTATTATTGTCATAAGTAGCCTTGTTCAAATAACAGATGGTTTATCATCCTAACTATCCTTACTATATAATATTATAAATGCGAATGTGAGTTTACTTGTTTGTTACACTTTCACGCCTCAACTATTTGACCGAACTTCATGAAATTTTGCATGCAAGTTGTCAGGGGTACAGAAAAGGACACGTATGTTATTAAGAAATAGTACTGTTGCTGAGAAATAGTAATTTATTGAAAGACTGATTAACGCGACTGAAGACACGGGCAAAAACTAGTAGTCAATAAAAATTGCAGATTCTGATGATGTGACAAAAGTTTCTTGTACAATATTATTGTCTTCTGTTTACGCGAATGTTATTCATTGAAATTAAACTACCAATATAAACATAAAAATATAAATAGTTTTAATAGTTGCAATAATTGAATTAGCAACATTAGTAAAGTTTAATAGTAATAGTAGTGTAACAGTTTCAAAATTTTGTAATGAAGTGTCAAATAAACAAAGCGATAAAATCCGTATATAGTAGTTTAATTTCAGTTTCTTGTACATCAGGATTCTTTAATCAATAAAGGTCTCTTGTGCCTTGTATGTATATAAGGTAACTGTTTACCTACCCGAACTAACTTATGATCATGCGAAAAGTTTACGTTACCACCGGGACTCACCCGTATATGGCGTCTTTGTCTCTCTTGTGGACGAGTGGCTCGCCAGGTAGCGCGTGCGCAGGCGCAGCGGGCGGCGGGTAGTGCACCGGCGGCAGGTGCGGGTGGCTCAGTCTGTGCTCATGGTACATCGCGCCCCCTTCCATGTAGCCTCCTCCGTGGAGGCTCTCGTCGTACTGCAACATAAACAGAAGAGTCAGTAGGAGATGGTGGAACAACAAAAATAAATGATATGAAAGAAAGGTAGGGTGGAGCAGATGAAATTAAAAGAAGGTATAGAGAATTTATTTTTTGTAACTCTGAGGGTAGTATGAAAGGGAGTAAGAATTTGTACAATGTAACAATGGAAAGATATTATTAACTGAAGTTCTGTAAAGGATAGATTCCATATAGAAAAGTGCATAGAAGTAAATACAGATAAACATGAAACTGCTAGCTGCGTATGAACCAGAAACAGTTACATATTCATGAAATAGCTAAGAAACACAATCAACATGACATTAATATTAACAAGTTAATTAACACAAAAACTGCATAAAAAGTACAGCTTATGTTTAACTTATCACCAGATATAGTAAAATATAACAGTCAAAAATAGTAAATGATCACCAAATTGCACAACAAAATATATTTAACACGTTCCCTGTCCGATGACCCACATATGGTACATAACAATTGATTTTCTATTGTGGCTATCACGGGACTGTGAATGGGTTAAAGATATCAAAATAAGTCGACGTCTATTTTTGGGTGGGTTTAAGAAGGAACCTAACATAACCTAACCCTTCCGAGGCGGAATGCAGTGATTTGAGGCGTATAGGTGCTCGTTATGATATATTTTAGTAAGCATATTTTGCTGCGCAATTACTATTTTTGGTGGTCATTATATTTAATCTCAAAAAGTACTATAAATAATTCGTGAATGTGTGTGTTGTTGTATGTAAGCATTACCCCATTGTAACACAATGCCATCACCCAAAACGATACATGAACAACGCATCAGAATAACGAGCACTTCTTTAAACTTAACTTTATCTAATTCAAAATCAGTTAAAAGCCAAACACTTCCTACAGACATTCTCAACAATTAAAACTAAAAAACCAAAAAGAAAAAAGGACTTTGAATATTCATGAAATATGTTTAAGTCATCGTGATGACTATCAACATCAATGGTGAACCTCAATTAAACACCACAGGCCTTTTAAAATGCGTGCCAGTGCTTTTAAAGGAGATTAGTGCGTTAAAAAATGACAGGCCCTCTTCTGGCTGTATTGTGTACTATTATTTAATGACAGATTAATATGTAAGATTTGGGGAATTTTACATAATAATATATTAAGTAGAGGACATTATTTTACTTTGAAGTAGACGTAATATTGACCAATATATTGATGTTAAATTGTTATCAAATTTATATCTTTTGTGTATACTTTCTTTAATACTGAACTGGACTAGAATTCTCATGCTGAGAAGATGCTCGTGCCCAGCAGTGGAACATTTTATAAAAGGGGCTGATATTACTATAGATAGGGTCAATTATATGCTCCTGATATACCTCTTTCTATATGTGTGTAATATTTTGTTATATTTACATAGTATAAAATGAATCCTTACTTAATATTATAAATGCGAAAGTAACTCTGTCTCTCTGTCTGCCGGTCTGTCTGTCTGTTACCTTTTCACGCTCAATCCGCTGAACCGAACTAGATGAAATTTGGAATGGAGATAGCCTGAGATCCTGGGAAGAACATAGGCTATATAACATCACGCTACGGCTAACAGGAGAGGCGCAGTAACCATAAATACCACTGACGCGGGTGAGACCGCGGGCACAGCTAGTAATATATAAAAAAAAGATATGAATATGATTGAAATTAATATCTTCACTTAATCTAGTATTCGTCAGTGCAGCGAAATAATAACCTTTCATGATTCTTGACCTTATGAAAACACGTTTTTAATTATATATTAACTAGCTTTTGCGCGCGACTCCGCCCGCGTGGTACCTACATCAATAAAAAGTAGCCTATGTCCTTCCCCAGGTTTTAAACTATATCTGTTCCAAATTTCATTTAAATCGGTTGAGTGGTTTAAAAGGTAACAGACAGACAGACAGACAGACAGAGAGACACACTGAGTTACTTTCGAATTTATAATATGAGTAAGGATAATTTAGAGCATAGAACATACTTTAAACACTTTTTTGGCCATAAACCCCCTTTTTTGTGAACAATATTCTAGAAGAAGCAACTAAATCATGTGAGACGATTCCTAAATCTCTCTTGCCATTTTTTTATGCGCCATTTCAATCACATTTATCCTTGACATATAAAGAAACAAAACTTATATGTTGTATAATTATACAATTATGTCAATATACAGACATAATTAAGATAACAATAGTATTAAAAGCAAGAAATTATAAAACATTGAGACGTTTTAATTATATAAAATATTAAAACGATCGTTGAACTCTGTGAATGACATTAAAATGAGTTCTAACAGCGATGTATAAATAAGTTGTAGTATAACTTTACTACCCATTTGATAGATAAGTGTAGTGTTATATTAATATAATAAAATTATGTAATTAAGTTATACAATTTTTATATAAGACTTGAGCTAAAAAAAATTTGGTGACTTGAACTAAAAAAATGTCAGGTTGTTAGTAGTTGTTTTACATGTGTAACAGTCGATCAGCTGAATCTTTAAGAGTCAGTAGTGTCTGGATATCCAGTCGATTGGATAAACTATAGCAATAGGTTGGCTGTTGACTAGAGAACACAAGAAGCTTTTCTTCTCTTCTTTTATATATACTAATATTATAAAGCTGAAGAGTTTGTTTGTTTGTTTGAACGCGCTAATCTCAGGAACTTTTCTACTTTTTTTTATTTTGCTCGTCAAAATGACCACTCTCCACCTGATGGTAAGCAGTCGTGTGGTCTAAGAGCAGTGGCCTCCACACCGCCCTCATAGCAGCCGAGGCGATGTTGAGGTCTCTACTTTGACGGCCTGACAAGGTGCTTTTTCACGCCCCGCTTAAAGGACCCAGGATTGAAGGAAGAAGGAAACACGTGCCTTGGCAGAGAATTCCATGCCTTGGTCGTTCGGCAGAGGTATGAGGATCCAAACTTGTTGGTACGCGCTCTAGTCGACTCTACCGTGTAAGGATGGCATCTGAGCCCAGCACGCGTTGTTCTGGATAGGAAAGGGGACTACTGGTTCGATTTGAAAAATTATTTTAGTGTTGGATAACCTATGTATCGAGGAAGGTTATAGGCTATATAACATCACGCTACGACCCACGGGGGCAGCGTAGTAACTATAAACGCGAGTGAAACCGCGGGAACATCTAGTCATTAATATGTTAGGTTTGCCTGCGATTTTGTGTGTGCAAATAGGTATCATATACGTATTGTAGCGTACTCCTAATTTGGTTTTTTTAACAGCTTTAGAATTAATATAAGATCAATCTTAGTGCCATACACCAAAGAAAACCGCATCCAAATTAGCTGCGCTGTTTCGGAGATTAGTCTGCATAGACGTATAGATATAAAACCTTTACGATTTTATTATAATTATGTTTAGATCTTTATTGTGCCATGCATATTTTACAATCAAAATATTAATCAAGACATATCGAATTTTATTTTAGATAAAACCGGAACTACCTATGTATATAAGAACTACACCATTAATTTTTGTAATGGCAACATTTACAACTTTAGCTGCCAAGAATTATAGGCATAGCAATTTAATAGCTCAATAAGACAGTAAAACAGTAGATAAAAGTTTTAAAAAAGGTAATTAAATACATAATCCATCAAATTATAATTTTTTACATAAAAATTAAATTATTAAACGGTTTATATGGTCAATATAAATGTTAATACACTTTATGACGATAACAAAACATAATTACCTACGTTACGCTTAATACATATATATAGTTTGTTATACTTATTTTTTATAATAATTATAATTTTTACATTTACTTACATTGTTATAACTAATTATATAATAATTATATACAGCAGTGTCTCGGTTGTTAGTAAACAGGGCTTTGTTCTTCAGATTTTTGAGAATAATATAGAGGTTTCGTTTTATAGACTAATTAGTTTGTCGCGGCAGCCATGATTAATTTGTCATGTGATATAAAACTGTGCGTTATAATTGAGTCAGATTTACAACGATATAATTTTTTTACTTATATTAATTATTACTTTTTTTGTAGATATATATCATACCGAAAATTTGGCTGTTTTCGTTGCCATAAATACATGTGCAACTATGGAATTAAGAATTAATTGTGAAGTTTGATTACTTAGTTTTGCATAGTAGTAATTTTAATACTTTAGGGATTATTTATTAGGTTGATCATGCTGTAAGTCTTTAAAACTGATTTATAATTAATCACATACCTATACAAATAAATAAAATTGAAGTGTCTGTTTGTAATGTCAAAATAACAGCTTTTTATCTAATGCATATGAAAGTATATAAGGTATCTATACGAAAACATATATTTTTAAAATTTTTGTCTGTCTGTCTGTCTGTTTGTTTCGGCTAATCTCCGAAACGGCTGAACCGATTTTGACGGGACTTTCAATGGCAGATAGCTGATGTTATAAGGAGTAACTTAGGCTACTATGATTTTAGAAAAAATAAGGTTCCGCGGAGACAAACACTATTTAGTTAAAATCTACGCAGACGAAGTCGCAGGTAACAGCTAGTTAAATATAAATCAGAGAATTTCACTGGGTGTATTTTATGGTGGGTTTCATAATTAAGTATTCTGTTAGAGAATTTAATAAAATATAGTTATCGTGTAAATTATTATAACACACAGGCAAATCCGTCAACTACACCTAGTATTTCTCCCTATACTCCTAAAGCACATTTGCAAATACCCCGAATAGTATAACTTAACAAAGATGCATTAAACCTTTATGCACTGTATCAATATCGGCCATCTTGTGTTCACGCCATCAAATAGGGTGACTATGCGTTTTGTTCCGATCGATAGACATCCGATCATTAACGCACCTCAAAGTGGACGGTATTCTTTTTTTACTAGCCATCTAACAAACGTTTTAATTTTTAAAGATTGAGATATTAAGAAAGTAGTTTCAGTTGTCAAAAAGACAATTGAAAAGACAAATTGCTATAGTCCTTGTAAATCAGGTGGACATGATAAATTATTATAGTTTTTACAATCGTGATCATTAATTATCATTATTGGTGTGTTGATAGTAACAAATAGCAAGTGTGCAATTATTTTTGTATTTATAATTGTCTTTATTTTAATGCTACTAATATGGCAAGGAACTATCCGACCTGAAAACCGTTAACTAGCCTACTGACGTTTGAAATTAATAGATAATTTTAATGCGTGTAGAATAAAAATATTGGTATGCGTTGTTTAAATAAACTCAAGTTATATAATTAGTCTCTAAGAAAAGAAATTCCTTGTTAGAATTATCATATTAACATTTGCCTTAGACTCCATTGTCGGTCTCGCTCGCTGGCTTTATTCTGTTGGCAACTTAGTTGGCAATATGTGACAATACGGCAGAGGTAAACTGCACCACCTTTAGCTAGATATTTTTATAGGAACCATGCATTAGGGGGTAAGCACTTGTATACTGGAAGCATTAACTCCGTGGTACTCTTAAGAATAACCTTATAGCAATAAGCCTTACCTGGCCCGGAACCTCACAATTGCACTCAAAACAACATCACTATCTTAGGCCACGGGCCCAACGATGCAATCTTATAACCAAATCAGTCGTTAGAAAAATCCAGGCTAAAAATATCCTTATCGAAACAATAAAGAAATTTGTGAGACTAAATGAGAGCTTGGAATGAAATGGAAAGCCTTGGGGGAGGGCTATGTCCAGCAGTGGACGTCTTTTGGCTGACATGATAAAATGAGAGCTGGTATAAATATATAAATCGAATGCTTTTTATCCAAATAAGAAATAGGAGACAGGTCACGCTAGAACTGCATTAAGAATATGGCATGAGGGATTGAAGCAAAAGGCACAGTTGCCTACACCACTGGCACACATGCGTAAGTATATATGTATGGCTATAATATACATACATGCTATGTGTTCGTTTGTGTACTAGATCATGTTACTGCCTTCTCTCAACACTTAACAAAAGTAAACAATACAGAAATGTACAGTCCACAAAATCTTTGCAAGCCTTCAATTATAATTATTTGCAATCTCTTTAATAATAGGCATTATTATAAATAATTAAGACAGCCTCGATGGCGTAGTGGTTAGTGTAACCGACTGCCACGCCTGAGGTCGCGGGTTCGATTCCCGCACAAGTCAAACATTTGTGTGCATAAACATGGATGTTTGTCTTGGTCTGGGTGTTTCTATGTATAATATGTATGTATTTACAAAAAATAAAAGTATATATGTATGTTTATCCATTGTCTAGAACCTGCTCTGCTTGGTTTGGGCTATGTATAAAAAAAATAAAACAAAGGGATATGGATTGCGTAACTAATGGCCGAGTGCCTTGAGCCTGTTTTCCAGGGTGAGGAAAGTGTTTTAGTTTTTCTGTCATGAGATTTACAACAGCACTATCGATCTGGGCTCTCATTAATATCTTTAACAGTTAATGGATTGAGTAGCCTTATAAATGACCAAAGTGGTTAAGTCAAGAATGACTAGCCAACGACTTGAAAATCTTAGACTTTTTTAAATATGGCAGCCATATGTAAAGCAACTGGATAACTTATTTATTTAGTGGTTTTGGAAGGTTGATCTTGGTTATCTTATGCACGCATCCAAAAAAAGTAATATTTCTTCCTAAAGGGCTATTGGAATTGTTGCAGTTTATGTGCTGATTTATTCGCAATCAACAAAAGGCCATAACAGCAACAGGTAGCCAACACAACAATCTCTGATAACAGAAATAAGTCACAAAGGAATTATGGTCACCATAAATTATGGAGAAATTCTCAATCCAACAAGAGCTCAATCCTTCAATCCAGAACTTAATCCGATTAATCTCGATAATGATAAAATGCGATTGTTTTGCTGACCGTACGTATAAGTTTACTGCGCATTCAATACGTCATTTTATTAGTACGTAACCGATGTTAAGTTCATTGTAATTGTTTTTTGTGGTCCGAGCGTGATCGTACCGCTATCGGACTATAGTTTATTGTGCTGACTGTACTTTAGTTCAAGAACTAGTACTAGGAACAGCTGCGAAACTATTTATAGATTTTAAAATTGAGTTATAGTTTAGTTTTATATACTATCGGTCCTATTTATCAACGGTTCTATAGGATACAGGACTTCGCTCATATACATAAAAATGCAGTTAGGTGGATAACATGTGCTGTGTAAGTTATTAGATAGAAGCTGAATTCCTACGTAAATAGGGATGAGCCTATATATTGTTGTGTTGTTTGTATACATGGTCTCAAGGCTATTTGGCTGAAGGGAAAGGCAGAGATGTATTACAACTATAAATCGTCTACTACATTTTAGATTCCAAATTATTAAGCACAGTTCCAAAGACCATATTGCCGCTATGAATTTATTGATAGAAAAGCCCAATAACACTTTTCCGTCCAGGTAATCGAACCCGAATCGAGATCTCATGCACAGTTGTAGTATACAATACCGTTGTGCTATTTGTGCGCTATTGTGTTAATTGGTGGAAGAAAACACAAGTCTATGTCCAAACAGGGAACCGTTTATAATAGAAAACAATAGTCTACATATTTCAAGAACGTTACTGAGGTCTTCCAGATATATAGGTTCACTCATGTTTTCTGTAAACAGTAATGTGGGGATCATTTACTTTGTAATATTTATATATACATGGAAGGTTCTACATCAGGACCTACCAAGTTTTAAGATGTACTTTCTAATATATTATTATGTAAAATAATAAACACAAATATTAAAAGAAAAAACAGAAAAAGGTTCATTTCTTAATACACATATATTAATTATTATTTTTGGTGCATTGATAGAGCAGAGAAAAACTAAAAATATGTTATTGTTCATAAAATTTCTGCATCATCGACTAAGCTGTTACTGAAAACTTCGTCACAGAAAATCTCCATAACAGAATGGCCTACTCATGAATCCAAACCACTTGATCTGCACACTAAAATCAATTAACAATTTATTATAAGATAATAAATACAAACGCTAACCTAGAGTCCAATTTAAACTAAAATATCTTAATTAAAGATACGGGGATTTAGTTTACTATCCGCCATGTTAGCCGTTCTCTTTGGCATAAATAGTCGTTAGTGCTAAAATTCTAATTTTATAAGATAGTAACTAGACTAGTTGTTGTTTAAAGTTATATTGAGTAGTTTAGAGACGTACACATTGATTTACTATATATTAAACGGAATATAGAGCTCGTTTAGCGGTTACCATTAAGTATTCAATTGTAGCAATGCTGGTCCAAAAAAGAAGGAGTAAGAGCGTTGCCAGCAAAAGGGGCAAATACCTCCCTTGCCGATATCACAGCATCGCCCTGATCAAATTCTAGCACTGCCCTATTTTCCCCTATTGAACTGTTAGTAGTTCGCTGCTATTGAATTGGTGTAAGAAAATTTAAGTTAGTGCGCTGCCAGCCAAAAGAGCCACAGGTCTTCTTTTTGACAGCATGTCATCTTCTAAAGAAATTCTAACATTGTCCAATTTGTCCAAACTGTCAGTAGGAGATAGCTAATCTATGATAATTGGAGAAAGAATGGTGCCAGCAAATGGAAAAGACCTCCTGCGCTAGCAGCAAGGCATCTCCTAAGGAAATACTTTAGGAGATGCCTTGCCTAAGAAGTAGGGGCCAATGAGACAACATTAAGATTTACTTATCTAGAAACAGAAACCCATTCATATTTCTACCCGACCTGCCAATATAACCCGCCAAACTAAACATCAGTGTACCACATTTTCAATCTACAGCCAACAAAACTGCCATCAACACATGTTATCTGTGAAACATGTACCCCATTTCTCATAACCAGCTTCTTAATTAAGTTACTACACTAAAAAGCAGTAATTAAATTGTGTAATACTAGATAACTATTACAAATAAGGCCATAGTTTTTTTGCTGCAGCGTGTGAGAATAGTTGAAATTTTCTCTAGTCATACGGGTACAATGTATCGCATATGTATCGCCTGTATTTAGATTAAGCCATGTATTCTCTGCTTATTAGCATTCGCCAGATACCTGACCCGTTTATCTTAGCATAATGACCTTTGAAATTCATAGCGTTGCGCAAATTTTTCAATGTCTTTTGGTATTTCTGTTGACTAGAAAATTCGGCCTTACTGAAAAATGTTTGAAGGAAATTGGTATATTAATATCGTCTCTGCAATATCATATTCTGTAACTAACGATTCCAAATATCAATAAATTTTCTAAATAAATTTGTACATCCGATCTATATTAATCTCAAAAAGAAAGATTTGTATTTTTGTTTATAAGGAATAAACTCAAAAACTACTGGACCGATTTTAACAATCCTTGTATCATTAGAGAGGTACTTTATTCAGAAGTAACATAGGTTATTTAACATCACGCTATAAGCCAAGGAACCGGACCAACAATTATAAATGTGGGTGAAACCGCGAGAGAAAGCTAATATTAGTATAAAATCAAATTCACTTATTCTTTTCTCTTTTATCACTGTATTAAAAGGTGCGTCGGCATTACAGATTTAGCTATACCACATCTTTTTATATATTAACACATAAATACATCTTCATATATATATATATATAGACTAGTGACAATTTCATAATTATGGTCAGTAATATTTTATAACGTGTTGTTGATCTCAAAGTTAACAGAATTTAAACCAAAGAAAGTCTAAGTACGCACTTTTATAGGTAAAAAGTCCATGACAAATACATTCCCCTAACTGAATTAAATAATAAAAATAATATCCAATGAAGGATCAGCCACAAATTACAGACAAACTATCAAAAGTACAATAGGGGAATTGTACAAAACGATCGCTTGATCGCAATTCGTCGACAGAATTATTAAAGATGGCAACATTATGCCATTAAAAATGAATCTGTAGCATTATGGTGCGTAATATAAGGTCTAGATTACACACTAGCAATCTAGCTAGCACCCTAGGTTAGGTCGTATATTAGGTAAATTACACACTGTGCGGCTCGGGTATAATTTTCCTGTGATTATGACAAAACTGTATACACTTATGGGTATTTTTTAGCATTACGGGTGAATTGATTAATATGAAATAGGGTTCAAATAGATAATTATAATGGGAAGATCGGGTACTTTTGTAAAACGGAATATTTTGCAGTATTACACGTTATATAAGTTGCAAGTTATAGGCATTTTTACTTTGAAATCATTTCTTTAGGAAAAGCTATTGTGATTCATGTATTAAGCAGCTTAGAAACAGAAGGATTAGACTGAAATCGACCCTTGACTCTGTTCTGTTTGCGTAATACGAATTAAATGTAGATCATACTATTTTTTTTTATCCTATGATATTAAATAGAGAGGCATTTAGTTTGCAAACGGCGGTGAGTTTTTAAATACTAACAACAAACGCCATAGACATGAGAAGGGCTATGTTCAACAGTGGGCATCACACGGCATAAAAGAAAATAAGGTAACCAACGATGATTACTAGCGATTGACACAATAATTATTCGATTATTTTAAATGTGTTGATAACACTAAACGTAATATATGTCCGAATACAGCGGCTGTATCCTTGACTATCGACACCAGTTTCGAATCATAGGTATACTGTACCTATTCGAATATCTCGAATGCATTTATGCGCATCACTTATCACCTCTATCAATTATAAGTAGTTGCGTAAACAGATATTATCAATTATACTACTGAAGCAACAACTTAGTCAAAAGTTGGACAATTACAATTGATAATAGTATTATTACTTGTTTTTCCTGCTATCAGATTATTTCTGATTTATCTCTTAGAAGCAGATGATCACATTGTTAATAATTGTTTAAAGTATTCAAGTGTCTTCAAGGTTCTCGCATCGTAATGATCAGACGTCAGCAACCATGGATTAAATTAATTTTCTTAGAATCAAGAAATACATTGCATGTTAATACATTTCTATTTTAAGATGTCCGTCATATTAGTCAAAAACAATTAAATGTTATCGAATAATATAATTGTATAAGTTCCAAATTTGAATAATTGCCGGTGTTGTCCGTTTCAAGTAAAGCAAGGAATTATTGTTATTTATGTTTTTTATCCTGGTAAAAATCAGGCGACAGCTCTTTTAAATGCCCATTAAGGTACAATTGTGGTAGTCTATGGATCATCATAATTATAGCACTGTTTTTAATTCATATATTAATCAAATAAGTATATGTAAGACTCCAATGGTAATATTGCAATCAGTAGTAGAATGAGTAGGTAAATTTGGTGATATGTAAAGGCAAAACATGTCTGCATATTTCAGGAAATCTGTCATGTCAAGTAATAATTATCGTAATCATATTTCCTCGAAATAAATGATAGTAATCACAAGTAAATATCAATACCTACATCTATACCTTAAAATCTGACACTATGTTTGTACCAGATAAGATTGTCCGCCATTTTATAAATTATGTCATTTGAAAACAACACGGTAAGTATAATAATGGCGCTACACCTTCTTTATCAGATATGACATATTATTTTGAAACCCAGTAGCAAAAAACGTCATAGGATTATTAATGAAAGAATTTACGATAAAAATTGTTATGAAACACCGATCGTATTTTTATAACACAATAATTATTAACATTATCTATGATTATTACCTTTTAATCGATTTTTAATCTGTACGCGAGTTACATATATTTCTGACATCTGTCAATTATAATGTCAAATTTGAAATATTTATCGACTATTATTTATTTGCATAAAACTTTTTAGAGTTTCGTTTGTTGATTTAAATATACATCGAATTACTTATGTTAGATAAAGTATTGCGCTACTATACTCATATATTTTTAGAGCTTCTATGAATAAACTTGATATATAACAGAAAATTTATTTTCAAATCAAATCAAATCATTTATTTCGGGCTGCATAGGCTGATAGATAAATACCATAACCTAAATTTACATATTATATAATTTTATAATACATACAACACCATCCAGCCCAAACTAAGCAGAGCTTGTACTATGGGTACTAGACAATGGATAAACATTACATATATACTTTTTTATTGTTTTATAAATCCATACATATTATACCTACATAGAAATAACCAGACCAAGACAAACATCCATATTCATGCATACAAATGTTTGACTTGTGCGGGAATCGAACCCGCGATCTCAGGCGTGGCAGTAGGTTACATTAACCACTACGCCATCGAGGCCGATTTGATGTTAGTAAATACACCTTAATACTATGTTAGTAAAACTTCACTTCGCACACTTAATACTAGTGCGCTCGGCTGGTATTTTCGATTTTGCCGCCGTGAATTTATATATGTAATATGAACAGTTCAATGAAAAGGTTTCTCCGTTATCATTGTGAGCCACATTCCTAATATGTAGGCTCAGTAGTAAAACAGAGGACCTGGATTTCAAAAACTTGAAATAAATGAACCATATGTCTTTCAAGAGATATCAAGAGTCAATAGTTTGTATTATTACAATAATATTTCACCAGCTGTGTTTAGGACTCACGTAAAAGAAGGTTTAGTGAGACAGGAATCTATTTGCAGGCATACATTTAAAAAAATGGTAAACTAAAATAAGTAATTCATAGCATTAACATGGCTATTGAATTTAGGACGTAAATCAACACAACTTTAGAGTAGAAACAAGATAGTATTAAAGGAGTATTTAAGACACAATATAGGGATGCCTAAAGGTCGTAAGCGCCGCGCTAAGCAGAATCGAGCCACGTTTTCGCTGAATTGACAATCAACTCAATTTAAATGGTCACAATTAAGCAACCAAGCTTAACCAGACGTATATAACCGTACGAAATCGCAGCACTAACTATTTACAACCGCTCAACAATAATCGCTGTCGTAAAAGTCGCTCTAAATCATAATTACTTATAAACTGAATCGTATATAAGTATAACATACATTTTGAACTCTATTACGATGTAATAGGGATTATAAAAAATGTCTTTTAATAAACAAATCGTAATAAAATACATTGTCAAGTGATTTTAGACTTTGAGAATGAAAAAATAGAGGTTATGTTCGAAATGTGAGGTTATGTTTGTGTTGGCGCGTTATGAAAATGGCGGCCAACTTAGGTATTTTTATTGGAGCATGTTTGAAACAATGGATGTTTGTGAACGCCTAAAATTATTTTGTGTACGTCGAAGCTCGTTTCGGACTTTAGTGTGCTTGATAAACGCGTCGTGAAAGTTTAAGTTTATTTTTGACAAACAATAAATATAATGTTTACACTTTAGTTCTGAGCCAATAAAAGGCGCATAGGTTTCTGGATTTTATTCAGTCATTGTGCCTGATTTGTACAATATTTCCTTATATATTATAGCACTATATTAGTACGTTAGGTAGAGATGTAACATCACCACAGATTTTCAGTTACGTTAGAGCCCCGTGTAAAAATTGCTAGTCCCCTATTTCCTCGGCTCCAAACTCTATCTTGCCACCCACTAAAAAGCTCAATAATACATTACCCGAGAATCGAACTCGGGATCTTATCATCAATTGTAATTTTAAGAGCAAACTCACGTAACCGGTATAAAGAAGCCGAGAAGCTATCAAGCCTATTTTATTTAAAAACTTATTTGTAATAAAGAAGCCAGATAACCTAACCCAACATTTTCATATGACAGTTAGATTTACAAACCACAAAATGGCGCGAGGAAATTGCGCCATTTTGTGTTTAATTTTCCAAGATGGCTACGGTAGAGGTGCGTTCCATTCATAACAATTCGACAACACGCACTGATCTTGCGATAACAACTGCGCCTACGGGGTTGATAGGGGGTAAAATTAGCGTTTATTTAATCGACAAAACTTTCCTTCGCCACGAAACAAAACCGTAAAACTAGTCGGCCATCTTGAAATTTTACGGTTACAGGAATTGTGCGTTTCAATTATAAGTTGGATAGTTATAATCTGTCAAAAGTAGTTATGGCTTAGATAATGCAATTATTATTTAGGTTTGATAAATGCTGAAAATAACTTTTAATTTGGATAGTTTATTCTGGGCAATCCTTTTGAATTGTTAAACACACATAGTAACTATCGAAAAGAGGGTACATCGGAATTTTCAAACCCAGAGCGATACAATTTGGGTAATCAACGATAATAGCAGTCAAGTTACAATGTAGGTACTGTACTACAATTTTTTTAAAGTGGCTTTTTGTGGATGTGGGTCTGACCGGTGCTTAAACTCTCTTTATCTACAATGCCGGACTCTATACTTCTAAAAAAAATTATTTTATTGTTGCTAGTCAGACTACACTCCGCCTGACGGTAAGCAAAGGTGCAGACCACAAGCAGAGCCCTTCACACCATGTTCTCATTATATCTGAAGTTGTGCCGAGATCCCTACTCATCCTTGCCAGTAAACCTAATTTTATTTATCCTAACCAGAAAATTGAACAACCACGCCGTTCCTAAACGTAAACAAAACTTACACCAAAGACAAGACAGTAAAATTAATATTCTCAATTAATAACCTGTCACCTAATATATTAAATCGGTGACAATTTTACAGTTAATTAATAATGACAAAATAAATTTTTAATTTGATTAATGGCATCTAACACTTACATATACAGCCAAATTGCTTTTTATGAATGCGTTCCGTTACACTGTCACTTAAATTTCGGGTCTAACATGTTCCTCTCTATAACGGAACTGCAAACCGGATAAATTAAAACATTGTGTGCTACTGCATCGATACGACAATGCATTTATTTGTTTACCTTTGTCTAAGTACCTATAAGTAATTTAAAAATCATCTGGAATATATCTCAAAGTAAGTATTGCTTCCCATATCTGAATTTTCTTTTTATTGCTAGTTACTGGCATATTCAGAATAGACGTTCTATCCTGTCTATTAAAAATCTTCTTATTTCAAATCTTTTGTTCTTTATTTAAGAGGGCGACTCATAATCGGTTAAAATATATAGCGACGGCTTGCTAAGCATAAAAACAACTAAAATATAGAACAGCCTAGCCCATCTCAGAATCAATCCGTGGCATTTACAACTTTTATCCCCAAAATCAGGTGACCACAACACTGTGCACATTATTTATGGCGAGATGACCGCTTAAACCACAGCGCTATCCGCACATTATAATATATAGGTAAACAGTCCAGACTCTACATATTTTAACTAGAAGTCCACAGGATACGCACACAACACTAGCACATCAAACCGTATTTCAAAAACCGTCAACTCTAAACGGGATGGACATCCCTACTTTTTGCCGCCATTCGAATGTTATTCCATTTATTAATTGCACTTCTTATAATTGCTCCGAGGTGTGAATATGATCAGGGCAGAATTTTAATTATCCCCATCCCCTACGTGATGGTATGTGACCTCAAAATATATGACACTTTTTAAATTCTATGTCGCTGGCTTTAAGATTTAAAATGATTTGTTTTTAGTGAGCAGCTGAATGGTCGCCATGTGTAATGTCAAACGCCCACGAGTGACGTCATCGTGTGACCGTGTGATTTGATTGATGATGACAATAACGAGGGTTTAGGGCCTCCAGGGCTTGCTTGTAGGTTACCAGGACTGTTTTGACGTGTTAAGTCATGCACAGCTGATCGGGTAGGTCTTTGAACTAATTGTCTTATCAATTGTAAAACTATTTACTGCAACAGCGACGCTATAAAATGAGCGGCTTACTACGCGACATTTATATTGTCATGTGTTATCCATATTTCGAATTTGGGTGTTCTTTGTGTCCGTTTTAATGTTTGTAAACTTTGCTAGGTTTGCTATTGTTTATTTAAATGTAAAGTAATTTCTTAGCAGCATTTATAATGCTTGGACTGAGTGACGTTGATGTTCTGGCTACTGTGACCCTAACCTTGCATGTTGGAATACTGCTGTGTAAGACAGAGAGAGTGTAACAATCAATCATAAGCTTCTGAGGCCGTTGCTGCGCTCGAAGCAGACTGTGGTCAACAACATGTTTGTCAATAAAGCTCATATTTCATAAATAGTTGTGTAATGCGAAGGCGAGGCGCGGGGTGAGACTCGTCCGCCACAAAACGCGTAATGACTACCTTTTGACGGCTGAGAGCCGGTTCCAAAATTAAATGATACGTTTTAAAAATGGAATCGCTCTGTCCCGCCTTTTTTCCATCGAGATAACCTTTAGTCCATTTGGGTTGCCATAAAGAAAAAATAAACATCTTAGCGTTTTAATTTTTTTAAATGACATTCTTGTGGTTTTTCTCTCGCTGGGAATCTTACACTGTAATAAGTTCAGGGCCGGTTTTTGCGCGGCATACTGTTTCGATTTGTTCCTTTAATACTATCAAAAAATGATTAAAATTTTCGGCGGTCGCGTATTGTCGTGGCTCTCGGCGCATAAGTCATGCCGTCAAACGTTGATGAGTTCAGAACCCTGTTGGGCTAATTAAGCCCGCTGTTATTAATCGCTTCAGTTATTTAAATTTTGCTTGAAACGCCCGTGGGGTTATCTTTTTTTACGACTTGCGGTTACAAGATTAGCGTAGGTTGATTCCGAGAAGTAAAAAATTAACTCCTTTGCGGCAACGTACATGAGTGATATGTTCAAACGTTGTGGTGAGCCGAGCGTCTTACGTTACCTCTCGCACACACTTTTATATATAAAAAGTAGATAAAATTAGTCGAGGTTTTCGAACGCAGGCGGTTGGGGAAGACAGAACCGTCACTTGTGCCCGACACGGGGTGGGACATGATGAACGCCACCCTTAACATCGACCGTCTCTCTCTAACGCGCTGTTATTTCGTAGCGCCGTCTCATTGCTCTGTCATCTGGCAAGCTATTCACACGGCTGAGGGGCCACCAGAAACGATTCGTAACAGTGAATAATGCATATGAATGCCATACAATACCTAATAATAATAATCGAAATTGCCATAACAAAAAAAAATTGTTTAATTCTTGGACAATACTTGTTAAAGATATAAATTTGGCACAATAAAGATGATACATTAAAGCGAAGTAGGTAGCAATCATTCAGGTGTGTTTTTATGTATTTTTTAAATTGATAGTGGTAAATCAAGAGTCGTTAGACTGGCTGAGATGCTCGTATCGAATTTTACTGCGTCCCGTTCGGCCCGTACGTATTACGACCGTAAAACTTAGAAAAATCTTTATATATTAAAATATTAGGCGGCCGAATTGAGTTGTGCTAGCCGACGGTGAATTAAAGCCGCGACGGCGACCACTTCAATTTAACAACGACACAACATTATAGCGGGCGCTAGTCATAAATTCCGCTTCATTCATGATACACACGCCGTAAGAGACCAAAGAATGCTCCATGCGTTTGTTTCACGACCATAAATACTAATAAAACGGCCTCGTTACGGGGACAGTTCGAAAATCGGGCACACGACTTCTTAACGACACCTATTAGGGATCTTCTGTCTGGTCGATTTAATTGAAAAATTGTATCCAGAGCGTTGCAAGAGTTGTATCCGACTCGAGCGCCGGATGCGGGCCCAGACGTCCATTATTCCATTTGCCCATCCGCATGGGGACACGGCGGCACGACACCGACGCGACAACGCTAACACGTGTCAATAAACCAATCGCGCATCGCGCTTCTAGCCCAACTACTGCGCACCTACCTTAATTACTGGCAACACTTCACTGTTCTATATTTGAATTCAAATCCCGTAGGGCCCGTTCTAAATCCAAATGTTGAGGTGTACTGCGCTTACCGCCCAAACGCTCAGAAACGATCTATGGCCAGTATGTTATTCTTTCGTTTGCTTTTTTAATAATAGAAGTGTGAGCGATGCCGGGCACACGAATTCGGTCGATTCGCGAGCAGATTTATCGTTCGGAAAGTACCGCGGGGGGAACGTTAACACTTGTTTTAAGGCCGCGGATGAAAGTTTTACTTCCCATTCCATTTTTAATTTGATATCTTTAAATACCAACCGTAATAATGTCCGCAGAGTTCTATAAATCCGTATCAGCTAACTCGGCAAAACAAATTTTATCTGAGACGTGTAATTAAAGTTTTTATTGTATTAAAATTAATTTTCGGCGACCATTAACCTCACGGACCTTACGATTAAATTAACAAATTGAAACTAAGATCGCGTGGTTATCGTAATTTCTGCGTAATATGTATATCTTACGTCTGGTAATGTAAACAGTGAGGTCAATAGCTGGCACATGAACCCAGGACCGATAGCTGTGGCCTCTTATCGTCTGGTGCACTCCGTGGAACAGTTCGAGACTCTCTCCCAGTCAGATTTCACGTAAATACGCGCTCGTTAAGATAACGATTTCCTTTCGACGCGACGGCCGCAGTATCTTTTTGCTTTTATTAAATGTATTAAAATAAGTACATACTTAACTACTTAAAGGATTTTCATGTTAATAATAAAACCGAGTGAGCTTGTTGCGGCTCGTTTGCGTTCTACGAATTCTCGAAATACTAATTTTGTGTGCCCACTGTCACTGCAGGGACTCTGTCCAGCAAAAAGTCCGAAAAAATGTATATGATGATCATAAATAAGGTTGACATAAAGCCGCCCACGCGCGTCTTATTAACGCGTCTGTCCGTTTGTCCGTTCGTTACCTCTATTGTGGCGCTGAATGCGAGATTAACCACACCGACACTCGTGATTGACTATTTAAACTTCGAATTCTGTGAGTGACGCATTTCTGAACCGAGTATTTCTTGTCTTTTGTACAATCACAGTTCGGACGCGTTCGCTTTAGGTATTTTAGTTTTGTATAATCTGTACGATGCCCGCCTTCAGATTTATGTTAAGTGTGTTACGTCTGTCTTATAAATAAAATTGTTTCGTCAGATAACATTTGTAAGTGAAAAACTGTTTTTTATTTTTAATCTCCCTGCGATAGTCTAACGCCGACGTGTCATCGTCGTTAGTGCCGACAAATAGTTGGCCAGAAAGATTTTTTAATTTCATCTAAAATGTTTTATCAAGATTTACAGACGGTGCGGGATCATGTGAATTGGGCGCGCGTCGGTGGCAGCACCGGCGGGACTCGTTCTTGGCAATAATTTGGTCATCGCCCCGGCCGATGTGACCGACCACGCCGCCGACGAAAACAACCTACAGACTTTTAAACGAAATAAATCAATAGATACAATAAGCGGTCCCGAGCAACACTAATCTAAAAGATAAGCCTCACTAATTACCAGTAACGGCCGACTATTCATCTCGTGGCGGCCATATTTCTAAAAAGTGTCAACGAAGAAAAGCGCGCGCTAAATAGCCTAGTAACGGACCGTCGTGATTCCAATTTCAAACCTCGTTATCGCCGCCCAAAAAAGACTAAGCTGAACGAGATATCAAAAAAGGATTCGGAAAAAATTCGAACAACAAGTTTTTAAAAATGGAACGTTCGATTCGTACGTAGAGCGGGCGCGCTAGCGGCCAGCACTCGACGCGCATTGTTCCAGCCCTTCGCACGGAACCGCCGAGTCACGTTACTTCAATTAATATTATTTAATCTGTATCTAGATCCCGTCGGCGTGTTATAGGAATTATATCGTTTCGGGAGTCACCGCAGTAGGATTTGTCGATCGCGCGATAAACTAGTAGTGTTTGATCAGCGAAAGAAATAGCGTGACATGAATATGCGAGTAGGAAACATATTTCGATATGAGCGTCCAAATAACTGTCGTCAGACGGATCGCGCTGATTTACGACTCGCCGTTTGATGGTGTATAGTATTTTGACTAGGATGGCCGCGTATCAATCAGAAATTCACGGGGTGTGCGCGTAAAAAGGATGTCAGTCGTTCGGCCCACAATAAACCCTCAAATTAGCGATCGCGCGAATTACCGTTGAATCTAAAGTGCGCAATTAACGCGCGTCTACAAAGAGCCAATTCGAAAATGAACAGCGATATTCAAATTGAAAATGGAACGCGCAGCGAATAAAACAATGAGGAGCGGGTACCTGCCCTCGGGTGCTCGGCTCTGCTCGGTATGCGCGCCGAACGGCCGAGGCCGAGCATCTAGAGCGCAGTCGGCCGCGCTCGGCCCGCCGCGAATCCCAATTCAAAAATGGAATCGAACAGCAAAATTTAAATAACAAATTAGTGGGTGCGTTTATAAAGCGCGTCGACCATCAGACTGATTCGAATTGATTTTGATGTCGGAATTATGTTAAGAGTTTACGTCTGACTCCGATAGTCTGCAAATAGAACATTATAAATAACCCACCTAGTCACTGCTAAAACTATATTAAATTATATC
This sequence comes from Catocala sponsa, assembly GCA_963564715.1. NCBI lineage: Eukaryota > Metazoa > Arthropoda > Insecta > Lepidoptera > Erebidae > Catocala > Catocala sponsa. Next base: position 6,708,263 of record OY751345.1, on the reverse strand, counting down.
GTTAATTTTTATTATGTTTTGCATTAGCTGTCTTCGTTGCAAGCCATTAATATCGTCTGCATACGTGGATATAATAATAAATGCACTAACACCGACCCTATATATCAATATAAACTATGTCAAATCAGTGCGGCAGACCACTACGAATCCCAAGCGCAGTTTGGCAGACATTAAAAATAAATCTCTTATAAAATACCACGACGTTTACATCAACAGTCAAATGATATATTTTCAACTACTCTCTACACATTACCTATATCAAAAATGAGACAGTCCGCCTTCAAAACAATCACAGTACTATCAGACATTTTAAATTAAACACTAAAACAAGAAATAAAGCACGGAGCCGGCATAAAAACGTACATAACGTCGCATTAACTTAATCTGTGATGTCTCCGATCATTTCCATTAAGACAAACCCAATATATTCGAATACTAATCTACGCCCACAAAGAAAAAAAGACAGTGACGTATCTAAGCACAACATTACGATCCGGGTTTGGAAAAATAACTATATTTCTAATCGCCATTAAAATCGTAATGTCTCCGAACCAGTCGCTCCGGTTTTTTTTATATTTTATTTTATTATAATAATATATCATATTGTCGTACACAGAGTTATATAATACATCAAAGATTATTTATATGGTCAAACTGAGGCTCTTGACCGTTTTATATTTAAATTTAAAATGGTAATTCTCGTGTTCTTTTTTTTACAGAAACCGTATTTTGTAATTGCGTTTTTTTATCTGGGAATGAAAACTCGCCACGGATGCTTGCCGCGCAAATGTTTATATTAGAATACAATTTGCTAACAATAAATAGTTCTAAATTCAAATTTGGTGTTGGTATTAAACCTGTATGGAGTTACGAAACGCGTCGGTTGGAAATAGAACGAAATACGTATTTTAAATAAGGTTTTACTTTTGTTTTCTCCCTATTTACTAGATGACATTTTTATGCTTAAATTGGATATGTTCAATTGTTCTTGTGCCTTCTTTAGTGGAATGCTTGGTGTTCGTAAAGGTCGGAAGGAAGGCCAAATAAAACAAACTTCGTTTGAGAAGATCCGTTTATGACTAGCTCAAGTTTTCTACAATAAATGGCAAATTATCTTCATTTTCTGCTGACAGATATTGCGCATGATTTTATTTCGATTAAAGGTTCTTGCATTTGAACATTACTTTTTCTGTCAAAGTGACATAGGTAAAAGAACCTTAAGATTAAATACTTATTAAAGATTTCTAAGAAGTCAATAAAAATCTTACTGTCACGTCCATACAATATTCTGCTGTTATAATCCTTTCAGTAACGAATCGGCCTAAGCTGTCATATGGCTGAATATTTTGCACTTCAGTTACAAAAATAAAAATGGAGAACAGCGACGGTAAGCCGCAATGAAAAAATGATTTTCGACACACAAAACTAGTTAATCAGTATACATGATTAATGAAAAAATAATAGTACCATTTAAGCCGATAAAAATAATCGTAAGTGGCAACACTCAATTATGTTTTATTATCTATTCCATTTCCATACAACGTCGTAACTTTGCCGCAGGTTTCGCAACGTTGGCAGACTTAAAAAAGTTGAAAAAAAAGAAAACAGTAATGTTGCCACGTTATCTTATTCCTATAGCGATGGCGGGACATTTTTCAACACTTTAAACATAAAATCGAGCGTTTTTTTATCGCGTAATGTGAACAGAATAGCCTATACAATACTGGAGTTATCTTTACTGTTGAAATAAGTGCCAATAATAAGTTTTAATGTTTTAGGAACGGTCGTAATGCCCGGAGATTGGCGCCAAAGTCTTAGAAAACAGGTTATAGTCAAATGGCTGACAGTAATCATATGATTTTAACAATATTATCAAACAGATGTGATGAACAAAGTGTATAGGTATAACTTACTTTTAGTAATATTTTCATTTCACGTAGTAGTATTAACACAATATACTAACTACAAAATTTATGATAAAACATACAGCTGATTCCCTCCATCATATAAGGGTTCCATAAGATATAACTTTTCTCGTATATTTACATTCAGTAAAAGTGGCAACAATCAGCTGTCTTAAATGTGCATACAGTAACACGTTTTACGACAATTGACACGACATTTTCCAATAAAATTCATAAATATAAATAATGTTTGTGAATTTTGTTGTAAAAGATTTACCCCACATTCATATTTTCACATTATTTTATAGGAACTGTGAATTATATATTAGAATAACATATCAAAAATGATAACTATTTACACTAATACCTTCATGTCTTATGGCGCTTTAGATTCTATATTTTTATATTTTTACTAAGAGATATATTAATTGTTTGCTTATAATCTGTATATACATATTTATTTATATATATGTATATACATGTATATACAAAGTGTTGGCTATGGTGCATCGAAATAAATAAATATTTTCAAGTTTAATTGCAAATTTTTAATGATATTTGCCAAAATTTTTATGGGTCGTAACTTTTTTAACATCCCTGCGTGCGTTGGCAGATTGGTCAGGAGATAACATAAAATATTTTTTATTTTACCACTTTTATTGCGTTTAAAATGGCCGTTTGAGTATATCTTTCAGCTCACAAGAAATTAGAATGCGCTTTTTCTTTTCCGTATTATTTTGTTTCATTTATAAACATAGAAGATTGATATAAAATCAATTTGTTTGTAAGTTTACATGAGAATTTACTTCTAAATAGAATAGTCATATTATTAATGTTTGAACCTATCATGCGCCGGGTAGTGTCTTATTCCAAGAATACTTCAGAAAGCTTCCAAACAAAATTATAAAGGTTTTGAAGATTACACGTACCGACAGATTCTTCATTTACGTTTTAATATTCTCCTAAGATATCGTCAACAGTCTCTAACGTCTATGAAGATGTTTTTAGAGACATGTCATTTCGTGACCAGAATAAGATGCTTAAACATATCTAAATAAGTATTATGTTTAACAGATTTGAATTTTACTACTCTGCCATCAGGGCATATAGTGAAGATGGCGGAACATCAGTTCACCAAGAATGATGCCGCCGTCGTCACTAGATAACTTGGGTGTTATATTTTCATGATTTTTGATCATATCGTATAGATATAAAGCAGATACAAGTATTACGGCTGGAACAAGTCAACACAGCGTATCCAGTACATGTGTTATCTAGTTATTTAGTGGGCCACTGCCGAAAACCAGCACTATCAGTGATTATGAGTAACTATTAGGAGACAAATTGATATCGTTATCGATATATCATAAAATTTACGATAGTAGCCACAATAGTCCGACAAGTCTTCTGTAAATATAATTTAGGTTTGACCGGCGAATTAATTTTGTTACAATACATGTAGGTATTGATCGGGAATGACCATGGCCATGTTTTAGTATGACCTAACTAAACGGCTGAAGTTCCTTACCAAGATTTTTCTTATAGACCGTTTTGCTTAAAGCTGGCAACTGTAACGTCATTTAACTTCTACGTCAATAAATGTATATAGAAAACAATAAAATAAAGAAAACAATTTTATAATAAACCGTTATTGTATATTTATATTTCTGACCACTAAGATTAATTGTTACAGGTTTATTTCAGGTGTTATTATAATTTAAACTCTTATTGTAATTAAATGCTTAATGTTGTGTGCAGACTCTTATTCTTAGTGTAATTAATTTTAGTCACATTTTTGTTTCTTTAATTTAATTCATTTAATGAGAAATGGAACCAAGAAAAGGAAGGTTACAGAGGAGACGTTTGCTTTAATTTTTAATATAACTGTTGTATCAATCCTTCGATTACCTGTAGAAACTGCCTTTTATAACAAAGCAACATATTTTTCCGACGTTTAAATTATTGTAACGAAGCAAATGCATATATGTATTTGCTTCGTTACAATAATTGTTGTACAATAAATATATTACATGTATAATATTTTTCACAATTAAGTGTCAATGTACGATTTAGTAAATACAATGAATAGACAATTGCCGTAAATTAAAAAGGTAACAAAGTATTATAACGGCAGTGAAGATTTTAAATCTCGGTTATCTCAACCGTCGCTGTTCATATCTAGCTGTGTGAACAAAAAACTAAAATGAATAAATTTTAAATAAATATACAAAGTTGTTTTAAACTACACAATGTTTTAAGATAATCTATTTGATAACATGTTAATGATACCTTTATCAATTTCATACGTTTTTACTTTATTAAATGCGAAATTTTAAGAGATTTGAAAGTCAAACAAAAAGAACATGAAATCTATAGAGATCGGTATGATGCTATTTTTCCTACTCGTGTTTTTAATAGTTTATCGTGTTTGCTACTACAGCTATTAAAATTAAAATTTATGTAAATTTGCATTATATTTATTTATCATCCGATGTTGTGCAATTAATGTATGCGTTCCGTTTTAATGAGAAATCTATACATTCTCGGCGACTTCGCATAATTTGTGCTTTATTAAATAAGACCTTTGTTAGATATTTTCATGTTTAACATAAGTGATGTAATATAAATTTACTTCAACATAATCTTTTTCGCTGGTCTCTTAAACAATATTATTATTGATTGCTCTTTAATGAACAGATATATTTAATAATAAATGCTCACATATTGCAATTTATGTAAATGTGCGTTTATATTTGTTATTAAACTCGCAAATATTATTGATCGCTTCTGTTTTATATTCTTTCTTTATCATTTCCATACTCGTTGTATTATTGAGAAGTTATTATGTAGGTATTTCATAGGTGGAGTTACTAATTCATAAATAAAATTATTGTAAAACTACAGTTATGCGTTATTGACGACTAGATGGCGTAGTGGTTAGTGTAACCGACTGCCACGCCTGAGGTCGCGGGTTCGATTCCCGCACAAGTCAAACATTTGTGTGCATGAACATGGGTGTTTGTCTTGGTCTGGTTGTTTCTATGTATAATATGTATGTATTTACAAAAATATAAGTATATATGTATGTTTATCCATTGTCTAGTACAAGCTCTGCTTAGTTTGGGCTAGATGGTGTTGTGTGTATGTGGTAGAATATTTCGACTACATTTATCTCAAGTTACATATAATGTGTATCTACATACTTAAATATATCTTCAATCACTTCCTTTATTGAGAACGTTATTGATTTTATATATTTCGATATTACATTACGCATACAAGTACAGATGTGATTTTTATTACAATTTAATTTAAACGGACCAGATATCTAGTAAAATATCTCGACCTCAAAATTAATGGTAATCGCATACCGGTATATCTGGGCTAATGCTAAACTTTATGCTATTATATGATATAATAATTATATAAATTATACACGGACCAATATGGCGCCGAGTACGTTTAATATGTAACCAATTAAATGTACCTTAATCCGAAAATAGGTGTGTATTTTGACACGCCTGATTTTTACGAGAATATCGTCAATGTAAAAAAATATGACTATAAGTGCAATATTTTAATAGTTTACGCACTTACGACTGTTATTATAAGCTATTTGTTATTAAATATAACTATGTATATCATTTACAAAAGCTTTATTATTGTATAAGTAGGTGTATATTACTTTCGACATGTATATAATCGAATTTACACTTGACAAAATGCATCCGTGCCATCCATAGCTGAACATTTCCTCAAATAAAACAATAGATTATCTTTTCTTTTTGTATTGTTTTTAATTCACTGAAATGTACTACTTATAGGGGATCGTAGTACTTTAAACTCAATTGTTTCCTTTTTATAGGTGTCATTTGAAGACCCTTTAAGCAGTTTTTGTTTATTCTTGGTAATAACCCGGTAATAAAGATTTATAGGTAGTATTGGTGTCTATAAAGATTTTTATAATACTCTATATTTAAAAGCAGAGTTAAAACTATTATTGGTATTGAGCTATATTATTATTATTGTATAAACTATTTTCACTTGACTTTAATTTCTGTATGCACGTATCTCACGCGCCCGACGGTAAGCTTACAAACTAAGTAATATGACAAAGATTTCCATATTCTACATAATTCCGAAATTAAAATATTTGCTATCTATTTTGCGATATTAGACATTTTTATTAATTGATATACCTAGTTTTCAAATAAGACATTTAATGTAGGTACATATTTTATTGGTTATAGAATTAATTTGTAATTTATAACAGTCATATATTTGATTTACACTAACGTTTACGTTGTTTCCTTATTGTTTATAGATACTGATATTATTATTAATAACGCATATCTGTGTATTCAAAACCTATCAGTCTAAAACATATCGAATGAATGCGAGATTGATGAAATTGCTTTTCTATTTAAATGAGACTGTGTTTTCACCTCTGCATCCACCCAGATATCCGATAACATTGAATGTCTATCAACTCAACTACCTATTTATAATATTTTAAGGCGTATAAAAATGTTTTTATTTGACACTTTAATGGTTTCAAAGTTATTTATTTCTACTATTTAATAATACTGTTTCTAAACAAAGAAGGATTAAAACTTTTATGTTTCCTACACCAAAAACAATACAACCCTAAATCTTTAGAAAGTTGTCCCCACGAATTCCGTTAGGGGTATCTTTGTGGCGCGCACCAAAAAAAGTTTTTCTTTTCATTGTCAATTGAATTTTATTGTCGGTTTCTGAGATACTCTTTTGTGTCAAACTGCGCGTTTAAAGCCGCTTGTAACTCCACAGATTTCACCGTGTCCCGTCCCCATCGCCCGTAAGAGAGCATTCAACAATAGGCTCCCTGCTGTACGCCATTCTATCCCATTTATTGTCCCGATTCACTAAGCAAAGTTACTATTCCGTCAGGTGTCCAAAATATGGAGACGTATTCATTTATTCATCAATTGGATTTATTCTCATGACCGCGGCCATGTCTTGGGGGGACGTCACCGGTCACCGCGGCTTGCGCTGCATCAAGAAACTCATTCATATCACAGCAAAAAGTATCGAGCGCGAGATTCGGTCGTGATTACATTATTACAAAGTGTTTCACGTTCGTAATGCATTCATTTCGTTTTCATTATCACCGGTAATGCGTCGGTGGGTGTTAGACGCGCTCAGAACGCGCATTATGTATTCCGAACGCGTTTTACTTGTTATAACAACTTCCCTGCTGTTGAAACACGACTAATGTGTCGTTACGAACCTCTAACCATCTTCGTCACATGTCTCAATTCTGATTTGACTCAGTCTCTTTATCTCTTACTTCTTGTTCCTCATTTGTCTCTCGTCTACGAACAAATTACGCGATTCTATCATGTTTTTAACACTTATCACTGTTATTACTAGCTTTATCAACTTTCTTAACTTCATTATCTTAGGATTTGGCGTTTATCGCTTAGGACTATCGGCTGTATTACAACGGGAGCTATCGAACACGATATGTGAGTGTGTGATGTTGTTTGTGTACTGATGAACTGTGTACATACCCTAGGCTGAGCCATGAAAGCTCGGCCCGAGCCCGGGTGCAAGGCTCCGCTGGCCACCACGAAGGTTTGTCGTCACGGGCCCAACCTAACACAACACACAAGCACGTGAACACATACACATCAATTATTTGACACCGTCACAGCGGCCCGCTAGCTCACTAGTGTCATAATGCACTCGCGACGGATGTTAACTAGAGGTTTTGTATGGTTCGATCACGGGTCGCGGCGTGGCCGAGCGAGGCGCGGGGAAGCGGGAGGCCCGGCGCGCTCGGCAGTCTGGCGGACACTGGCGCGGCACGAGCGAGCAGGGCCGACGCCGGGGCGTGGCGCACTGCCCACCCGGGGCGCGCCAATCGGCGGCGGCGGCGGCGCGCCGGTGCCTCCCGGCTCGCGCGTGTGTGCGTGCGCCACTCCGCCACGCCGCCACTCCGCGCTCCGCCACGCCGCGCCACTTCGCGCGCGCGCCGCCACACACACGGTCGTGCCCGTTTTTCTGTCGCAATTACATGAGAGTTTTCCTCTCTTCGGATTTTCTGTAGCTAATCAAAATTGCCGAGTTCCTATCGCACGGAACGCGTCGTGAGCTCGCCGCTCGTACGCCGGCTCATGATCGCCTGTGTATGCTCGGAGCGCCGATGGGATGACTATGGATTTTTATTTATTTTCACTTGAATTTTATCCAAACATATTTTACTTGTATCTGCGGAATACTTAACAGAATCCTTTCTAATAATAACAAGTGTGTAGTTGGTTGGTTGTGCGCGCATGCGCTGTCGCCTCTCTCGTAGGATGCCCGTAGGTAAAAGTGTTTAATGTGAAAACTTTGCGATGGCGACATTCACCGCGACCATTCATCGTTTAGATTCAATCTTTGCATTTGGCAACTTTTAAAAAGATACCGTATTGGTATCTTATCGTATCTTTAGAAGAACTAATAAATCAATTCACAGATAATAAAATAATAAAATGTAGTTTTAACAACTTCCTTTTTGACTGTTTAATATTTATATTATTCATTAGGTAATATTAAAATGAAAACAAGAGATTTATAAATCATATGAGCTGAACAAATTCTTAGGTAGGGCCACGCTTGCTTGAGCAAAACTAACCTTTACTTTGGTCGCAACTTTTTAACCAGGAACAAACTTTATCATTGTTTTATTACTTAACTAGGTAACGCCTACGGCACCACTCGCTTCTTGGACATTAAAAAATGTACCAGCGATTAAATAAAGTAATTTATTTCTCCACTTTAATAATAGATTAGAGTAGGTATCTATACTTGTTTGATGTTTAATGGAACAGAATTGAACAAATCTTTTCAACTTTTATATCTGCTAATGTATTAAATATTTACATTATAAATTAAATTAAACTAGTTTATTTCAAAGGATTTATTTTTATATAATATTTTCAATACTCTTACAAATTATTAGCTTTTAAATTTAATATATTTTAGCGTAAGTAATCGAAACTATTTCTAATAAACGCTGGTGAATCGGGATTCAGATTAATATATACACCTAATTATATGTTAATGAAATCATTAATACATAAGAGATTAACGATAACCTATATTAATAATAATTAAATTTAAAATCTATAAACCTGAAGAATTTGTTTGTTTAAACACGCTAATCTCAAGAACTACCAATCCAGTTCGGAAGAATCTTTTAGTTAGATAGCCTGTTTATTAAGAAAGTTTAGTCTATAATAACATGACGATACAACTTACAGGAGCGGCGCAATAACGGGTGAAACGGGCACACCTAATTAATATACCTAATTAATGCGAAAATAAAGATATTTGTAACATTTACAGCTAAATCACTGATTAAATTCTGATGAACGTTGCTATGAAGATAGCTTCAGTGGATATACATAAGCTACTTTTAAGATACCCAATAAAAGTCTACTATATTATACTTTTACAGATGGATTCGCACCTGTTTCCTTAAGAGGAAGGCTGAGAGAACAGATTTTCGTTGTCTAGGTATGATTCTGGCATATTGTTCTTGCTTCAATAATTTTCATACTTGCTTGTGGATTAAAGGTACTCTGAACCTGATATTTCTGCAGGATGTCTTTAATTTAATTAGAAAACCTACACATAGAATAACTTATATTTTTATGTATGAAGGAAAATCTTTTTACCCGTTTTAAAACATATTGAGAAGTGTGGTATCACGCTTGTTGTATTTTATTTGGAAAAGAAGAGCAGAAAGATAAAATTTATAAAAAATAACTATTGGTATAAATCTATGACTTGGAAATATGAAGTCCTGTATTCTATATTAATAAAGAAGTTACCACAATTGTGTCTAAATGATATAATGCTGAATAGACTCCCTGGGTAAAGTCGCAGTAGTAATGTACCTACATGACGTCTCTCGATTTCCGAGCTGAACGAAGTGGTATTAGATAAATGAAAATAAAAAAGCCTCTAATAACTTTACGAGAATAATTATTTATTTAATTTTTAATGGCTTATCACTAGCAATTTTCGTTGCAAGTTTCTAGTATTGTTTTTAATCTCTCTAGCTAAGCTAGAAGCTTGTGTAAGAAGTAATAAACAGATTTAATGTATTTCTTTAATGTTCAAATAAAGGCACCAAAAGTATTTCTTATGATTTCAAGCAAAATGTAATATATAGAGTATGAAACCAAAACCTTTTTCGGACTATCATATTGAAATTAAACACTATACGGATTTTGTCGCGTTGTTTAATTTAATTTAAAACACATTTATTACATAATTTTGAAAACTCTGTCACTACTATTATTGAACTTTACTACTATATTTTAAGCTATTTAATTTAATTAAAACTATTTATATTTAAGTTTACACTGCCCCGACGTTTCAGTTGCTTTACAGCAGCTGTTAATTTCAAAATTATGTAGGTACCTAATAAAAGTGTTTTAAAGTAAAATAAATAACGCGACAAAATCCGTATAGAGTGTTTAATTTCAATGTACCTATAACATTCGCGTAAACATAAGACAATATTATGTAAATCGGACTATCATATTTCGACATTATCAAATTAATAAGTAGATATGATGAAGACCGCAGACTTGCTGGCGCAATGGTATTAAAAACGACTACTGAGCATAAGATCTTAGTTCGATTGCCCAATCGGTCAAAATATTACCTATTGCGATTTTCTGTCAGAAAATTCTGAGAAACGGCAGAGTCTGGAACCGTTTCTGGCGATAGGCCCGCATCCTATTAATTGGGACCTGAAACCATTATTAAAATAACCATTGGCGATATGTGAATGTAATTTCTACACACCGACCCCTTCGAGGAAAGAGTCGTGAGACTATGTATATAATAATATGTATTTTTAACAGCAATCAAGCATACAGTTTGGATGCCGGTAAGCGTTTGCCTATAAGCACTTACCACACCATGGATAGGTATTCTTTTATTATCCGCACGTTGCCTACCATTTAGATAAACAGGTATCCCATTACAAAGGAACTATAACTAGTCGCTTACTACCAGCACAATGCTTCCTCAGCACTCAAAACGCCAGACTCGGAAGAACTATTGTTCGCTAGAAGCAGAGAACCAATCCTCGTATTGTTTTGTATTGTAATTGGACTCCCTTTTCCGCATTTGAACTCCAAGTTGGTCCATTATGCGTGAGAGTCGGCCGGTTATAGAGATAGCCAGCCCAACTCCGCCCAGAAGCACAGAAGTTGCTTGCGGTCTTCGCAGGCTTCGCGGAGTGACCTCGGGTTGTTGAGGATTTCCTTACGCTGTCCTGTTACTCCCACACATTACAGGACTACGTGGGCAGCAGATTCTTCATCAAAAAAAGTTCGTAAAAACTGTTGAAAACAGAGTTCCGATATTAATTATTTAAAATTAAGAATGTTTTATTTCGATATAACATACATAAGTAGGTACTTATATAGCCTGATTACCGTCAAGTGTGAACTGAAATGCAATTGTAATTCATATTTGACTTTTATTTAATTATATAAACATACCATATTATGTGATATTTATGCCACTGAGATTAGAATTGAAAATACTTTGGTCACTGCGGCGCTTAGCGTATTAAGGAGTCTGGAAGGTCTACTGACAGCAGGCATACAGAAGGTAAGTACACCTTCAGTAAGGTGGCGATGCTTTACGAGCCAATCTTCTGCATTTGGATCAAAGGTTTAAGTTTTTAAGCGTAGGACCAACTGTGACTTTTATAAAAATAAATTGGTATAGGTATACCTATTATTATGTAATCTATACTAATATTATAAAGCTGAAGAGTTTGTTTGTTTATTTGTTTGTTTGTTTGTTTGGTTGAACGCGCTAATCTCAGGAACTAGTGGTCCGAATTGAAAAATTCTTTTAGTGTTGGATAGCCTATTTATCGAGGAAGGTTATAGGCTATATATAACATTTCGTTACGACCCACAAGGGCGGCGCAGTAACTATAAACGCGGGGAAAACCACGGGAACATCTAGTACACAATAAGAGTGGCAAATGTGTGGATAGCGTATATATACCTATAGGTAGTGTTGTAAGTTCGGTCACCGCACGGGACCAAAATTTGTGTCGACAACAAATAATTGTTACGAGTCTGAGTGTTCCATATTTTCATTGTTGAATATTATTAAAGCCCAAGGCGCCACAGTAATATACCTTTAAAAATAAAGTTGGTAAACGGTTACTGTAGCCGACGGTTGCAATATTAGTGGTAAAAGCGTTTTGCCAACTCCAGGAGAAAAAGACGAAAAAGGATGAGATATATTTTTATGGGGTATTGCGCAGTATACATACATAGATTCACGCCAGTTTCCCAGAGGGGTAGGCAGAGACTACGGATTTCCATTTGCTACGATCCTGACACACTTCTCTGGCTTCATTCACTTTCATCACATTCCTCATACACGCCCGTTGGTTCAAGGAGCTCTTAACCTGGCCTTTGTCCAGAACGTAAATGTTACTATTCTTAAGCCGATTTGCTGTAATTATTGGATGCTTTATTATTATATTATTATTATTGGGATATTCAACTAATAAATTTTCTGTTATAAGCATTATGAATTCGGAGATATCTACCATATCCCAGTGTAAGCACGTAAAGACGTTGATCCTGCGCTTGATCATTCGCCGGTGTGTGAGAGTGAGGGAATGGGACATGGGTTTTTGCGCACACATGTGTATGCACAAACACACTTTCCCAAGATACAGGCTTGCCTAGTTTGATTCAATGTTACGTTGTGTTTTCTATTATGCATATATGAATTTCGATCACGGCGCTAAAATTTACCGCCGCCCAGACCAAAATTCAGCCTGAAGGACACAATATCTTGCGTTAGACGTATCTTCTTTACACCACAAATACTCAAAACGAACAGTTCTTCTACAGTTTATTTCAATTAATAAACACATATAAAATCTTTTAAAGGTTATTCGTACAAAAAGAATATTACATGCATCGCACTGAACTTTAGGTATACATATTTACATAAACCAGAAACAAAACACCCAGACTTGAAATAATTAGTATCATATATACAAATGTCTGTCCCGTGACATTCTGATAACACTTTGCACACTTGCAGTAACGTAGTGTAGGACGCCCTCCGACCAATTGGGATGACGATCTGCAAAAGACTGCAGGCAGATGCTGGATGCGGCAAGCTGAAGACAGGGCGCTATGGCGCTCTTTGGGGGAGGCCTATGTCCAGCAGTGGACTATTATAGTCTGATGATGATGATGATGATGACACTTGCAGTGGCGAGTCTGAATGTTCTTTGTTCCAACATTCGTAATGTCCACTGGGACACTGATATTAACTCTAATCCCTATATCACAGAAGACATGGCTATCATTTTAAAAAAAGAACTGTCAACCATTTCTATTTAAAAAAAAGAATACTTTATCAATTTTTTTGCGAGTAAGGAGGTCGTTAACATTATTCCAAAACTTCACGCGAATTGAAAACTAGCGCATTTAAAAAGGAAATATGAAAAAAATTACATTAATGATATCAAACGTTTCCTAATTCGATTTTCAGTGTCACTATAGTATCTATTTCTTACAAATTTACAAAAATCAAACGGAATTAAAAACCATTTCTGATTCGAAATACCTTTTTCACAATAAAAACTTACTCGAACTAAAGCGTTTTATTTGATATCCTAAAGCATCAATTACAGTTAAAATTGCATCTATCTGTCCCTTTTGTTGAGTAAATCGAATAGGAGTTTTTACTTAAATCGTTTAAATCAAATAAGTAGGTTCATTACACTTTTAAGTCCATTTCAATTGGTTTTAATGTACTTAAGGCTTATATACCTATTTACAATAGAAAAACAGTTATACGCTTTAAGAAATTGAAGATATAAAACTGTTTTGAAATCTTGAATTAGTTTAGCAAAAAAATATTAAATTACTTATTTTATGTTTTTGTAAAATTATTAGAATCGCAAAAAGTAGAAATCAGTAGTCTCTACCTAACTTGGCATAGACGTACAATCATAAGTCTATGCATTTTTAAATAACTACAAACTAGAAAATTATTACTGTATCATAAAATTCATAAAAGACGTTAACATTTTGCGTTAAAAGAACACGTTCTTCAATTAATTAACAATATACATAAAGTTTAGAACTCAATATTTATTTAACAGCATAACTCCATTTACGATTACGTAAAACAAATTTAAATTTATTTTAAACGTAGAACAACGTCAAACCAAAATTAAAAAAAGTTTTAAAATATTGCATTTTTTATCGTCTTGAAATACGATTTTTAGCGTCATTCGTTAGAAATGAGTAGAAAAGTCAATATATTTTCACGGAGCTGTAATTATTGCATGCGGTTGTGTGTCGTTGCATGTCGGCTGTATCACCACGCCACGCCTTCGAAGCACCGACAGAGTAATAGGCAGTAAGAAATACCAACGAAATTTAAGTCTTATTTTCTAAGTTACAAGGTGTTAAGTTCAATGAAAGTTATTTTCGTGGGCAAAGACTGTTAATGTGCATTTTCGCGATACTTTTAAGGGAGTGAGAAAATCGTAGCACTTTGAATATGACTTTTTAATCGGCAAAGTGAATTTCATGCCAGCAAAGGTAAGCAGTAAAAATGGTTTATTAAAGTTAAATATACTTGGACTCATTGAGTCCAAGTATACCTAACTACCTAAATACGTATTTTTCTATATACCTAACCTACCTACATACTTACATATGGTGAGATAGGTAGTGACTAGGTATTTTCACTTGCATCTTGGCATATCTATCTTGCTTTATATATTTTTGCTGTTTATTATACCTCTAAGTATATGCAGCGATAGCTCAGTGGGGAGACGAACAGACTGCAATGCAGAGGGTCTCAGGTTTGAACCCACGTCGTGCACCTCTGACTTTCAGAAGTTATATGACTTCTCGAAATTATGTGCGTATTGATTGACAATTATCGCCTGCTCCGTGCCTCGGAGAGCACGTTAAGCCGTCGGTCCCAGCTGTCATGAACATCTATGGCAGTCGTTATTGGGAAGTCAGTGCCCTCTAATATCCTGACACTGGTCTAGCCTTAGGGTATTGTTAGCCTTCGGGTTGCGGAGGTCAGATGGCAGTCGCTCCGTGTAAAAACTGATATCCAGTCAAATCAGATTAGACTAGAAAGCCGATCCCAAGTGACTTGGGAATAATAAAGGCTAAGAGAGAAGAAAAACCTCTAAGTATATACCTTATATATAACAGTAAGATGCAGTCGTAGTCGAAAATGGCAATGCCGCATATATTTTTTGTCAATATAATCTTTGCCAAGTTGCCAACCATAACCTTGCTTAAATAATATTATTGTACTTAGAATAGTAGGTAGTAATTATAAAATCTTTGGTACGGGTCTCTTCTCATTACGAGATGGATTAACTCCTGGTCCTACATGCTGGCCCGGTGCAGGCTGGTATACTTCACACAACTTCGTGCAAATAACAAACAACTCTCACATATGTAAGTTTTCTCACCATGTTTTCACTCCCCATTCAAGCAAGCAAAAATTAACTAGTTATTAATAAACATATAATAATAATAATATTCTATCACATACACACAACACCATCTAGCCCAAACTAAGCAGAGCTTGTACTAGGTACTAGGCAATGGATAGACATACATATATACTTTTTTTCTGTAAATACATACATATTATACATAGAAACACCCAGACCAAGACAAACATCCATCTTCATGCACACAAATGTTTGACTCGTGCGGGAATCAAACCCGCGACCGCGTGCGAGGCGAGGCAGTCGGTTACACTAACCACTACGCCATCGAGGCCGATGTAACCATGAAAAGCCTAGTTTGTACCGTAGGGACTTGAGACCATCGCGTGTCAGTCTAAAGGTCTTCATACTAAGCTATCACTGTTTAGGTAATAATATAGCAAATAAGGATTAGCAAACTATACCTAATCTGTTTTCTCTGAGTAACCTTCGATGTACCAATATAAAAAACCAGCTTACCTACCCGTTATATTGTATCCTTTTCCCTAAATTATTTTCTTACGCTTACGCAAATTTTACGCATTGAAATTAAACGGCATTCACGGCACTTAATCGCCTTACACGATTTTACAAATTTATTTATACTTATCCCGACGTTTCGTGCACTTTTTAGCGTCGGATACTTGTAAATAAATTTATAACATCACGATAAAGTACAAGATAAAACTTGTAAAAATACTTAAATTGTGTGTATATACCTAATTAAATTTTTACGTCAAATTCGGGTTAATTGTTTGATAACTTGAGTGGATATTTTCAGACAAATGTGATGTTTCATTGATATTATTGGGCTTACATATTAGTTAAAACATATCACTTGTTCTTTGTAAAAACTTTTTCATAATAACCGTAATTACAAATGAATATAAACTTAATCATATTTCTTTCTTTAATCTGTACGTCACTTATACAAAAGAAATTCATCTGGAAAACTGCGCTGAGCACTTAGTACACAGCTAAAGCTGAAATGGTGATGTTTTCAGTAAGAGCAGAGCTGCCAACTGCCCTATCTTTCAACGAGTTGCTGTGTTGCCGGACTAACGGATAAATGTAACCAGTTGCCTGCAGACAACAGAATACCTTCTCAAAGATTCTGGATTGATCTAAGTTTTTTGAGTAAGTAGTAGCGCCTCGCAGATTTCAGCATGAATGGGCCGGCTCGACCGCGGAAGGACTACCCTCTCACAGAATATCGACGTGGAATAACAGTATTCCTACTGTTGTGTTTCGTGCGGTGAGTGAGAGTGCCGGAGGCCCAATCACCCTCTTTCCCCCTTGCCGCTCCTTCTCCTTCCCAGTTCCTTTCCTAAAGGGTCGACAACGCGCAAGTGATGCCTCTAGTGTCGCAAACGTCCATAGGCTACGGTGACCACTTACCATCAGGTGGGCCGTATGCTTGTTTGTCACCTTAGTGGTATAAAAAAAAAATGAAGTTAGGTCAAAATTTCCCTTTCCTATTGCATGATATCCTAACTAATATTATAAAAGCGAAAATTAGTTTGTTTGTTTGTTACCTTTTCACGCCTAAAACACCGAACCGATCATCGTAAAATTTTGCATATACGTTGACAGGTGTACAGAAACGGACATAGGCTACCTTTTATCCCGAAAATAATTACTGTTCGCGAGGAAAACAATAATACGTTCCTATGATAATAGATGGCGCCACGTGTCTTTCGATTCATGATTGAATTATATTATTACAAGCAGAGTACAACCCGAATTGATTGGTCAAATTCTAAATTAACGCGAGCGAAGCCGCGGGCAAAAGCTAGTATAATTATATAATTCGTAACGGGTATGTATTTGCGATCCCAGGTTCGTTCACCACCCTTTGCATTACCACCATGAACCTACTCGCATTTCCTATCACAGCACAAGCATTTAACTTAGTTCGAGGGTTAACAAAACTAATACATAGCCTGGATCGCGTGTGGTTAGTGTAACCAACTGCCACGCCTGGGGTCGCGGGTTCGATACCCGCACAAGTCAAACATTTGTGTGCATGAACATGGATATTTGTCTTGGTCTGGGTGTTTCAATGTATAATATGCATGTATTTACAAAAAAAAAGTACCTATATAATAATGTATGTTTATCCATTGTCTAGTACCCATAGTACTACTCTGCTTAGTTTGGGCTAGATGGTGTTGTATGTGATGGAATATTATTATTATTATATTATATTTGCTAGTAACACTGTAGACACAGCATGTGCGATGTCACAAGCACGAAAAGCTAAAGTCGCAAACAACATTCTATTCTCTGTCAAGTAATGGACGGCGATATATGCAAGATAGCAAGGAACATTGTCGGTTCATTTTTTGTAGTTATCACTGCCACGTTTTGTTACTAGACAATGGATAAACATACATATATACTTTTTTTTTGTAAATACATACATATTATACATAGAAACACCCAGACCAAGACAAACATCCATATTCATGCACACAAATGTTTGACTTGTGCGGGAAGCGAACCTGCGACCTCAGGCGTGGCAGTCGGTTACACTAATCACTACGCCATTGAGGCAGCAGGTTAGCAGTTTGGGTTTCAAATCACTAGTATTCTTGTTAACCTCTCAAGCTAAGCTAGAATGCTTGTATTAGGAGTGGGTTCACGTCAGTAGTGCTATAGGTGGAATTCGAACCCGCGACCTCTCGATCGCAAGTCCCATGCCTTTTCCATTGGGCTACCACCGCTTAAATACTATACCGCCGCTAAATTATTATGACAAACAGGGTATCTCTACTAGCAAGGTAATATGATGAAGACATTTATAATTAAATATCTGTTTCTGAGTATATTACTACCATTACGATAACTACCTAATCTCTCACAAAGAATTATTATCCTTGAAATTATAATTATCACCTCTCACACAATAATCCAACCATTTGTATTTAGGAAACTGTATTCCTGTAGCCGTCGACACCTAACTAATAGGTACTCTCCGTATCCTTCCGTATCACAATCGATCAAACGATTACACTTCATGTTTTCTGTGGCTAAGCAAGGCCGTCCAAATCGAATTTCGACCACGACGGCAGCTCTTAAAGGCGACTGGCCTACGCAGGCGATTAGTGTATACAAGTGGGTGCGCAAACACAAGTGGTCTCTCTACTTTCTCACTCTCATAATCCGATGAGATGGCATTTTTACACGAGTAAAGAGAGATCGCATGATGGTGACCCTCACCGTAAACTATGACCGTTTGCAAAAGAAGTATATCATTCGCGCGTTACAAGCACAAAAAGGAATCAAAGACTTAGTCCCAGTCCCTACAATATATGAAAAGGAATAACAGGCTTTGTCCCAATTCCAAATTATGTTTATATTCAACGCACGGATTATTTTACCTACGGACAGTTATTTTTACCACATCTTTGCACATATAAATCTTCTGTGCGTGTTTGTAATTAAACTCCTCCTAAACGACTGAACCGATTTTGATGAAATTTTTTGTGTGTATTCAAGTGGATTCGACAATGGTTAATTTTGTTTTTTTCTTTTTTTTCTTGTGTACAGGACATCTGTCGGGACAGCTAGTAGTCTATGAAAAATTTTGTTAGCATTTAACTGGCCGTAGCTAAATCGTCGCGTTTCATTTTAAATATACGAACCGGGTGTTACCAAGCACAAGCGAAATCCAGTAACATCGTTACAACTGTAACACTGGTTCTCTGTGTTTTCTTCTCCAGTTTCATAATTTAATAAAATCCAAAATTTTTATACAATAATACAGTCTTGCCTACATTGAAACCAACTTCACAAACGTAATAAATAAATTACTTTACCAAATATTGTAACAAGAATGATGGCCAAATTAAGTCTCATATATTTTACACTTTGTAGAAAGATACATCTATTAATTTTATTCATCTAAATTATACAAAATACTTAGATATGTATCGAAAATCACTAATTTGGCATGCAAATTGCTAGAAATAAAAACTATTAATCATGTATATAGGTAGTAACTGATGCGTTTTTAAATGATTTTTCTTAAGTGATCTGATTACCGGTCCATACAAGGCTGAAGCGTTATAAAATGCCACTTGAGATAAGTTTATATGTCACTAAGTACCTAATATAAATTATTACAATCGGTATGCGGACTGCCTCGATGTTGCAGCGGTGAAGTATGTAACTGCTATGCGAGACTACTCGGGTTTGATTTCCCGGAAAAGTGTTATTTGATTTACCTGTCAAGATTTTTCCGTAGCGGAACGGAGTCTGGACCTGTGCCTGGAAAATAGCAATAGGACCAACAGCAATTAAACGGAAAGTTGGTGTAATAATGTGGTTCACGGCAGCCAATCTTAACGGAGACTCAGCGTCGAAGATATTACAGAGCAAAAGTGTGTGCAAGCACAAGTGCATTGCTATTCCTTAACTCTAATTGTAGACGGACTACCTGCCACGATCGAAAAGAAACCACACTAAGAACGGTTCTATATGCTTTTTAAGGTTGGTAAAAACTACCAACTTCTTAAGTTTGGGACTCAAATCAATCAATCAATCAGCTCACCGCAGTCCACTGTTGGACATAGGCTTCTCCCATTTTACGCCACAATATCCGGTCTTCCGCCTTCCGCATCCAATCTGATCCTGCTACCTTTTTCAGGTCATCGGTCCACCTGGCCGGAGAACGTCCTACCTTACGTCTACCAAGTCGCGGTCTCCACTCTAGGACTGGCTTGCTCTAACGGCCATCGGTCCTTCTACAGATATGGCCAGCCCATTGCCACTTCAGCTTGCTTATTCTGCGAGCTATGTCGGTAACCTTGGTTCTTTGATGGATAACCTCGTTTCTAAGTTTATCCCTCAAAAAAGCTCCTACTTTTTGGAACTACTATTAAGAATTTCTTGTTAGGAAAATCTAACAGCTTATTCTTGACTCTATTCAGGGTGTGGACTGTGACTCCATGGTCAGCAACCGTATTCACTTACAACAAGGCAATTATAAATTACAAAGCTGCTAAACATACATATACGTACGAGCACGCTTATCCTCAGCCTCTATCCTTAACTAATAACTTGTCCTTAGTAGCAGACGAACTCGTCTGCTACTAACTACCGTACTAACTAACGTAACTACGTTCAATGTAATGTTTATCTATAACACCTTCTTATAGACATAGCTATGTTTTATGCCTATTTAGAAACAGAAGCAATGACAAAAGAACTACCAAGCCATTGCCACCAGAAGAAGAGAATACGAAAGATTTTTCTGACGTTCAGTCGAACGTAAATCTGCTTGGTGCCTGTGGCAGACAGAATTGTAATATCTACTAACACGACCGAAACTAAAATTTAGGTGGACTATTGATAGGAGAGATAGAATGAGTCCAAGAAAAATTATTGCCAGAAAAATACAATAAAGAGAATCCAGGAAATCGAACCCGAGTAGTTTCACACAGCAGTCGCATGCACTGCTGCTGCATCATAGAGGCAGTCCGTATACCGATTGTTATAATGACTATCAATATCAGTAATCCAAAAAATGCTTCTGTATTATAGATTCGTGGTATTAACCCCCTCACGGTACTTACATTGCACAAAAAATTGTCCACTAAACAAGAGTGAGTTGACACATTAGATAGAGAACAGAAATGTACAATTTTCAAATAAAAGACCGCGATAAAACTAATTTATAATTCAGATTATTCAGATTGTGTGTCAGATGACAACCTAAATGGAAATCCGTAGTCTCTGCCTACCCCTCTGGGAAACAGGCGTGAATCTATCTATGTATGACAACCTAACTATATTAAACGTAGCAGGGCGCATCTATCTTTTAAATCTTTGACCAGTACTTGACAGGGTGTGGTGAGAAAACGCATACCTAAGACACTTGTCGTGACACACACATGATCAACATAAATCCTTACTTCCTTACTAATATTATAAATTCGAAAGTAACTCTGTCTGTCTGTCTGTTACCTTTGCACGGCTAAACCACTCAACCGATTTAGATGATATTTGATACAGATATAGTTTAAAACCTGGGGAAGGACATAGGCTACTTTTTATTGATGTAAGTACCACGCGGGCGGAGCCGCACGCAAAAGCTAGTAAGTAATAATTTTATTGCACCAACAATGCGGTAACTACGTTATTGTTTAGTTATAGTTCCCAAGTAATGGCAGCAAGCATAATACTACTCTCTGAAAAATTGGCATTGCTTTAACATCTACCGCCTCTTCTCGCCATCGTCCTACGCGACAGAATTTCCATCCCCATCATTTAGATGGTTGGCAGTCCACAACTGTGCGTTTTTCCAGAAATTTTCTGCCTCGCACGACTAAACTGTGGAATGAACTGTCGCCTGCGGTATTGCCGGCCCAATACTACTTACAAACCTTCAAGAAAAGACCATACTCCTTTTTAAAAGGCCGGCAACGCATTTGTAACTGCTTTGGTATTACGGGTGTCCATGGGCGGCGGTAATCGCTTACCATCAGGCGATCCGTCTGCTCGTTTGCCTCATACCTACCTCATTAAAAAAAACTTTGCTCTATCGTGGAAGCGAATCTAGGACTGTTAATCATCATCATCATCATCATGTCAGCCAAAAGACGTCCACTGCTGGACATAGGCCTTCCCCAAGGTTTTCCACACAGACCGGTCTTGGGCCACCCGCATCCAACCGTTTCCTGCGACCTTTACCAGGTCGTCGGTCCACCTTGTGGGAGGCCTACCCCTGCTGCGTGTTCCGGTGCGTGGCCGCCACTCTAGAACCTTTTTGCCCCAACGGCCATCGGTTCTGCGTGCTATGTGCCCTGCCTGTTAATAGAGCTTTCTTATTAGAAAGAGATGTAACCATTTGATTGCACGGACGGCGTAGTGGTTTGAGTGGTCGCCTCGTCACTGCCGCCACACCGAGTGTTGTGGGTTCGATTCCCACACAGAACAAAACATTGTGTGACCCACAAATAATTGTTCCGAGTCTGGACGTTCTTTTTGTCTGTTGTTTGCATGTTTATAAAGTCCCCCGTGATACAGCAATTGTGCCTAGAGCGAGAGAAGCATAATTAAAAACAATACATACTGAAATAGGCTTTTTTTTTATTCTTGTTTTTTTTTTGGAACTTTTACTCACAGCGTATGTCAGTTCCATCATAGCCTAAACATAATACTAACCTCATATTCAACTATTAAGTGGAACCTTAAAACATAATATCTAAACTCGGGTTGTAATATGCCACTGCTTTCCTCTTCGGCATATATCGTTGTGATACTATGTACTATCGGCTCCAGCGACGGATGACCATTTCAGAAAAAATTTCGCTTGCACATGTTGACCAGTTGAGTTTGTATCGCCTTAGAATCAGTAAACAAATGTAAAGTGTAAAAAAACTCAAACAAAGAAAGGGCCGTGTCACAGGTACGGGTACCAAGTGTTGGCCTGCTATGCGATTTTAACCTTAGGAGTGGTCATCCGTCGCTGGAGTCGATAGTACCTAAATATACTTATATAAAAGTATAAGATAAGATAATAACTCTCGCATAAACAAAGTAGGTATATAATTGTTATTTCAGTAAATGTTATAACAGGTAATTCTTTCTTACAAGATTTTACATACACATTGGTAAGAATAATATAAGTGATTTATCGTTTCCTTCAAAAATTCTCGCGTTAAATGTTACTTAAAGTGATTACAAAATACTGCGTTTTACTAATTATAGTAATAACCAGTCGTAAATATAAAATATTTACTGCTTATTTAGCAGTTGTTGCTTATAATTTATAACAATTAAGATTTTACAAGTATTTTATACATTTTAAATTATCATGTGGAAACTTTAATACAAATAAAGACATAATAATAATTCGTATGTAAAATAGTGCAATAAATCGCTGAGTCCTCTTATATATTACAAATAATTATAAAATTTTGCATATTATTCCTTAAAAAATTAAGTTGTTTGAAATTAGACGTACATTTATTTTAGTTTCACCGGACCTTAACGGAGTTACTGGTAGCGCCATCTATCATCGAGTAGCGGAACTAATCGTGTCGAGAAACGCGCCGTTGAATGTTACAATGGATTCTTTTAACTTTTTGTATTACATTTACGTAGTTTTCGTTGATCAATGATTCAGAATATTATTTATAATAAAAGTTTAATGTTGAAACGGTATAAAAAGACAATTATTTACAATAATAAGGTCATTTTTATTGAGATTTTAAACAATAGGAGGAAGGATATAATGTAGGTAGTTATTGCGACACATAAATAAGAAATAATTTTAAATTTTTATTAGTTTATATTTCTTACAATCGTCTAGACGTAAATATAAGGTGTTATTTAGAGTTTATTACCCAAAATTATACCTGACCTGCTGACTTTCCATTTACATTTGCCTTAGGTATATAGGTACTTTCTTAGTCATTCTTTTATCGTCCATTAGGCCAAATCTGCGTAGACTAATCTGACTACAATTTGCCCGTGGCTACGCCCGCCAAATTCTATGACAACGCATACTGGGACAAAAAACATATTCTAGGATTCGATCTGGTGTTTATCCAAATACCTTTAGGTATATGCGTGATTAAGTCACAAACTTCTTTAGGTACTGACTTTCACAATTATTATATTAGTAGGACATATTCATATGTAATACACATTTAATATAGCAAAGATGTTTTAGAGTAGCGCTATCTTGTGAACATTAAAAGCTCGTATATATTATTGTTCGATCCTTTCGTATACTATAAAATTAAATATAATGCTCACCTAACTTCAGTGCAAATAAATTCATCTGACAGTGGAGACGTGTGTGTTTTTCTAAGAAGCCCGGCAATCTATATTGAACCTTAATCACTTTAACAATTATGTATGTAAAATGCTTAAATAATACTTAATGTAGGCGTCAGAATTCTTAAGTTGCTTGAAACGCGAGCAAAGCATCTAACGTCTAAACAACACCAGACTTGTCATTATTTTTTAAAGCATTATTATTGTATGCGCGAGAGGGAGACATCACGATCCAAATCGTGATATCGGGTGTAGCGTTCTCATTTTTAAATGTGCAATAATATTGTCTCCTGTTTACGCGAATGTTAATCATTGAAATTAAACTACTATATACGGATTTTATCGCGTTGTTTATTTGACACTTTATTACAAAATTTGTTACACTACTATTACTATCAAACTTTACTAATTTTTAAGCTAATTAGATTATTAAAACTATTAAAACTATTTATACTATTACTAAACTATTATACTATTTATATTTATGTTTACACTTACCCCGACGTTTGGGTTGCTTTTCAGCAGCCATGGTCACGGGGAGACTAAGATGGTAGTTGTCTCAATGTTCCAGTGTAGTTATTTCAAAGTACCCGAACATAATTTAATCATGGGTGTTTCTATTTACGCAGAATTGAATATAATATTGAAGAGATGGCAGTACGGCGTAAGTCCGACGGCGCGGCGCTTAACTTGTTGGATAAGACTTTTTCAGACAGAAGTTTTCTATGCGTAAAAGAAGAAAGAGACTGCGCTCATTAGCGCAGTGATAGTGAATGCGTATGCTGTGTATAAGGTCTTCAGTTCGATTCTCGAGTAATGTATTATTGGCGTTTTCTGTCAAAAGACACCACAGTAGTATCACGGACTGGAATTCTGGATTCCAGTTTAAGTTATCAGAATATTTTTAGGTTTTCTTGTAAGGAATACTTAATGGTAGCTCGATAGTTAATAGGTTTTCTTGTAAGGAATACTTAATGGTAGCTCGATAGTTAACCCATTCAATGCGACGGACGCCGATCGGCCTCATGTATATTTTACCCAAATTTAAAGATATTACATTAATAAAACAACAAATGTGTTTGGAATTTACTAATGAAATGCCTGATATGAGTAGTTTTTAGATATTTTGGTTCAAGAAATGTTGAGTTTTCTTACTCTGGTGCGGAAAACGCCAATCGGCGTGTTCCAGGAATTGACAACTATTGATTTATTAAATGTCGTATTACCGTAAGTAGTCTGTGCTAAACATTAGTTAGGTTTTGTTTATAATTATCAATGTACTGTTATATTCATTGTTCATCTTTATTCACAATTAATTGCACTTTTCAAACTGTAAAAAGCTTTTTACTTTAAATATGAGCCGATTCTGGCTAGTGAAAGCAAAATTTGTTGCCGCATTGAATGGGTTAAGAAGTTAGCGGTGTTATACACCTCCGTGCTTAGAAGAGCAAGTAAAGCCGTTAGTCCTACGCCTAATCTCTCTCATGTTGGATTACCGTCCCATTGGTAAGTTAGAGATTTGCGCACATACTTTTGCACTATAATATATTTTGCGCAGATAGCCATTCGCCGATAAGATTTGGTGCCGAGATCTAAATTCAATCTAGAAGACCTAATTAAAACTGTGCCCAGTAGACGGCTATTGTGGAACGCGGAGGTCTCGAGTTCGAGCATACAGCACGCATATGTTCGAAGTGAGTATCCAACTTGTAGATTTTATTACACTTGTATTAACGGCGTAAACTAACATCGTGAGAAAAACTATAAGTTTGATACTTCATAATGTTCCCAGCAAAGTCTGCTATGCAGCGGGCCACCTTGGTGGACTATTGTCTAAGTCTTTTCATACTAAGAAGATGCCTGTGCGGCGGATTTTAGTGTCTCCGAGAGCTAGTGCTTTAGTCACAGGCGCTAGCTATATGTAGACCTTAAGGTGGCCAATGAGAAAATAAAATATAGTCCGAGCATCACATCAGCAGTTACCTAAATGCTTCTACTTATACCACTACGCTAATAAATCATATTTTAATAATATCTATTAGTCACGTTGTACCTATCCCATAGTTGGACACGGCCTACTCTCATTACGGATAGGGTTAAAGGTCTATCACATCGATAGTGTGGGATGGTACAATTCACATATCTTTGAGAACATTATTAGAACTTTCAGATATGCAGGTTTCTCCAAGATTTTCTTCACCGTTTTAATCAGTTTCAACAAGACTACTTCGGTGGCGCTGCGGCATAAGTGTGATAATGTAATATGTGACTGACATTAGCTCTTCTTGCTTTCTCATCTTTTCTTATTTTTGAGAAAATGTCCCTCTTGCTAGACACATTTTTTCTAGCTATGTATAAACTTAATCATCTTGTATTGAATATTATTATGCGGTGTTTACCTTTAAGTAATTGTCACATCGTCACTAGATTATAACAAATGTATTATACTATTAAGATCTAATGTAAACATTTGTTGGTAAACCTTAATAAATAAATAAAATTAAAAGAAATATCTCTCTCCAAATCAAAACCCGGATGGGGCAATATGCTATAATGCAGATAAAAACTAACCCCCCTTAACCTTAATAGAAATATACAGCCAAAATTATTGAGCAAAGAGCAGAAAATAGTTTTGTTGTCACAAAAGTCTCTGCACGGGAGACATCCCGCTGATCTCGACCAAGAACACGTCGACCAAGAAGTGTCGAAAGAATGGCTACGGCGCGGCGGCGGCGCGGAGAGCTCTTTCTGGAGTCTTTTGTGATCGCTATTCAGGATCAAGTAATAAACACCCGAAATTACCAGAAACACATAACCCCTATACCTAATCTTTCCACTGACTTATGTAAACATTGCCATAATAGTTCTGAAACTATTCAACACATAACTGGTTCATGTAAATCCATAGTACAAACTGATTATAAGCATAGACACGATCAAGTTGCAGCAATAGTCCATCAGAAACTAGTCCACAAACATTCTTTTATTGACAAAAAAACTGGTTATTACAAATATAAGCCCAGTACTGTTTTAGAGAATAATTCCTTTAAAATATACTGGGATAGGACCATTGTTACCGACAAAACCATACACTACAATAGACCAGACATAACTATACTAGACAAAACTAAAAAAACTGTTTTCATAATAGACATCGCAGTATGTAACACACATAATATCCTTACAACGCACGCGAAAAAATTTCGAAATAATATGTTGATTTAGCTACCGAAATAAAAAGACAATGGCAGGTAGACACCATTAAAATCATCCCTATTGTCATGTCTACAACCGGTGTAGTCCCTTAGACCCTTCTACATAGCCTGAACACACTTGACATGCCGAAATCTACAATTACACTCATACAAAAAGCCGTTCTTCTTAACACATGTCACCTCACACGTAAATTTCTTGCATCACTTACTTCTTATCTTTTCCCCTCTAGCACACTTGGCTAAGGCTCGTGTGTCAGGTTTTTACCTCTTTAAAATAAAAGGGAGTCTAAATATATATATAAAAAAATATAATAATTTGTTTTATTTCCATTAAACACATAGAGAGAGAAGTCACCTAGGAAGCAAATAATGCCTGTGACAGGTGACTACTTTCTTCCATAGCTAATAAAACTGAAACATTAAAATAATAATTATAATTATGCTATTGAGCTTTATCTCAACAAGTTTGCAGTTGCAACAGAGAGTCTGAAGCTGTACTCAGTAAAACGGGGATCTAAAACCGTACTGTAAATTGAGTAGTAGAGCCTCGCTGATTTCAGCATGAATGGGCCGGCTCGACCGGGGAAGGACTACCCTCTCACAGAATATCGACGTGAAATAGCAGTATTCCTACTGTTGTGTTTCGTTCGGCGAGTGATAGTGCCGGAGGCCCAATCACCCCCTTTCCCCCTTCCCGCTCCCTTTCACAAAGGGTCAGCAACGCGCAAGTGATGCCTCTGGTGTTGCAGGCATCCATAGGCTACGGTGACCACTTACCATCAGGTGGGCCGTATGCTTGTTTGCCACTTAAGTAGTATAACAAATAAAAATAAAAGTGGCCTGCAGCCTGTTCTGATCAAGAAAAAAATAGCTAGGGAAATGTGGTATTAGATAGGCAAAGGTATTAACATCCACATGTAATACCTCTCTGCGACTTACCTGTCCAGGTACATGAATGTAAAGCTAAGTATAGGTAGGTACCTACATGAAAGTTTGTGAAGCTGTTTGTAACGCTATCGAGTAGGTATCGCCGCCGTGGCGCAGCGGTAGTGAATGCGACTGCTGTGCATGAGGTCTCGGGTTCAAATCCCGGGTCGAGCCAACAAACAGTTATTGGATTTTTCAGTTAAGAAATCTCAATAGCAGCCGGAGTTAGGAAATTGGTGGTGTTAGACACCCCCGTGCCTCGGAAAGCACGTAAAGCCGTTGGTTCTGCGCCTGATCTCTCTCCGGTCATGTCGGATTACCGTCCCATTGGATCATGAGAGTTAGGGAACAGAGAGCGCACGTCTTGTGTTTGCGCACACACTTGTGCACTATAATATCTCCTGCGTAGTTGGTCAGTCTCCTTTAAGACTGGCCGCCGTGACCGAAATTCGGTCTGGAGGATATTATAATACACGTCTGCCGTTGCCAGCTTCGATGGCGTTGTGGTTAATGTAACCGACTGCCACGCCTGAGGTCGCGGGTTCGATTCCCGCACAAGTCAAACATTTGTGTGCATAGACATGGATGTTTGTCTTGGTCTGGGTGTTTCTATGTATAATATGTATGTATTTACAAAAAAGTATATATGTATGTTTATCCATTGTCCAGTGGATATAGTACAAGCTCTGCTTAGTTTGAGCTAGATGGTGTTGTGTGTATGTGATAGAATATATTATTACTAGATGTGCCCGTGGTTTCACCGGCGTTTATAGTTACTGCGCCGCCCCCGTGGGTCGTAGCGTGATGTTATATAGCCTATAGCCTTCCTCGATAAATAGGCTATCCAACACTAAAAGTATTTTTCAATTCGAACCAGTAGTTTCTGAGATTAGCGCGTTCAAACAAACAAACAAACTCTTCAGCTTTATAATATTAGTATAGTAGATTATCTACTACCTCTTCGGAGATAGGTGTAAGCATGAAAGTTTATAACGCAATCACTTTTAAACCATTGAACGGAATTTGATGAAACTTGGGCTTGCGTACAAAGAGACCACGCACTGAATTAATACAGAACACATTTTTCGGTATCCTTGCCCTTGGAATTCACGCAAGTTAAGCCGGGAACAGAAACTAGAAAGGAAATTAATACCACACTAGTAAGCCATGAGCTTCCAACGATACCCCATGCCAATAGGCGACCATGTGTTAACACATGTGTTAAGAACAAAAAAGAGTGGAGTAGGCTTCCGTAGTCAACAAATATTATTCGTATAGCTTCAAGGCTTTTTAAAATTATTTAAAAGGTATCAAATAAGGTCCGAACTATATACAGAAGTATTTGTAAGTGGAAGAGTCCGGCGTTTTAAATAACAAAGTCAAAATCAAAGATATAATCATTGTCACTCACAGAATTATACTTATTATTTTAATTTACTTAATTTGTTATCTCATTTGCAATGTTGTTTTTTTATTTAGGTAAAATTGTTATTGAATAAATAAATAAATGAAATGAAATGAATATCAACGTGAAATTAATAGCAGTATTCCTATTGTTGTGTTTCGTTCGGTGAGTGAGAGTGCCAGAGGTCCAATTACCCTCTTTCCCCTTTCCCGCTCCTTCTCCTTCCCACTTCCTTTTTCTCCCAAAGGGTCGGCAACGCGCAAGTGATGCCTCTGGTGTTGCAGGCGTCCATAGGCTACGGTGACCACTTACCATCAGGTGGGCCGTATGGCCGTACGCTCCCCTTTCCTATCTAGAACAACGCGTGCTGGGCTCAGATGCCATCCTTACACAGTAGAGTCGACTAGAACGCGTACCAACAATTTGGGTCCTCATACCTCTGCCGAACGACCAAGGCATGGAATTCTCTGCCAAGGCACGTGTTTCCTTCTTCCTTCGATCCTGGGTCCTTCAAGCGGGGCGTGAAAAAGCACCTTCTCAGGCCGTCAAAGTAGAGACCTCAACATCACCTCGGCTGCTATGAGGGCGGTGTGGAGGCCACTGCTCTTAGACCACACGACTGCTTACCATCGGGTGGAGTGTGGTCATTATGACGAGGAAAATAAAAAAAAATATAAAAAAATGCTTGTTTGCCACCTCTGTCGTAAGCAAAAAAAAAAAAAATGTTGATCACAAAGTAATTCTTATGAACGTCAAAGTTTGTGTTGGTGAGTTTATTGAATTTACTTTTATAGTAGTTGCTAGATGCAAATAGTTGAGCTTATGAGAAGATACCTGCAAAAAAACTCAGCTATAAACTCAATAATTCGGCGACGGCATATAGGAGCCAGCTTACGCCGGAGAGTACCATCTGCTTACAGGAAACCGGCGTAAGAGTACTAACACTGTTACTGTGTTTTGTCTAGTAAGTAAGGATGTTAGAGACTCACATACTTTCGTTTGCTATCCCTTGACTTTTATTATATACTAGCTTTTGCGCGCGGCTCCGCCCGCGTGGTACCTACATTAATAAATAGTAGCCTATGCCCTTCCCCAGGTTTTGACCTATACCTGTACCAAATTTCATCTAAATCGATTGAGTGGTTTAGCTGTGGAAAGGTAACAGACAGACAAGCAGAAAGACAGACAGACAGAGTTATTTTCGAATTTATAATATTAGTAAGGATTTATTTTATTTTCTACAATAAAGAATAAATAATTATTATTATATTATTATTATTTCTTTTCGGTCGGCATCGCGCTATTGATGCAAGTAATATTAGGCACATTCAATTTTTTTTATTCGACGTTTTGATTTATATAATACTACCTGTGCCCGCGGTATCACCCGCGTTTATGGTTACTACGCCACTCCCGTGGATCGTAGCGTGATGTTATATAGCCTATAGCTTTCCTCGATAAATGGGCTACCCAACACTACAATATTTTTTCAATTCTCAGTAGTTCCTGAGATTAGCGCGTTCAACCATACATTACATTACAAAAACATCCCAAACGTACACACATATCTTCGTTTCAATTATATAATAGTATAAGATAGATATATAAGAATATAAATAAATGTTAGTTCACCTATAAAGAAATTTACGGCAGTATAAATAGGTACTTAAATTAACGTAAATGTTTAAAATATAACTACATGAAGACAGAAATGACTAATGATGGCTACATCTTAAATTCTCTAGCGGTATGCGCGTGCGATGTGGATTACCTGAACGTCTGCTATTGACCCAATTATTCGCATTTTGCGAATATATTACGTATAATCAGGAAACGATCTACTACGTAACCATCGTTTTTATAAAGTACTAACCTTGGCCTGAAGCTAGCAACTAACCTAAATGTAGCTTCAGTAACTTAGTAAACTCACTAACCTATATACTTTGACGTTCATAAGTGTTACTTTGTGACCTAAATGAATAAATGATTTTTGACTTTGACTTTGACTTTGACTAGCTGTTACCTGCGACTTCGTCCGCGTAGATTTTAACTAAAAAGTGTTTGTCTCCGCGGAACCCTATTTTTTTCCAAAATCAAAGTAGCCTAAGTTACTCCTTATAACATCAGCTATCTGCCAGTGAAAGTCCCGTCAAAGTTGGTTCACCCGTTTCGGAGATTAGCCGGAACAAACAGACAGACAGACAAAAATTTAAAAAACGTATGTTTTCGTATAAGTACATTATATACTTTCATATGCATTAGATAAAAAGCTGTTATTTTGACATTACAAACAGACACTTCAATTTTATTTATTTGTATAGATATAGATTTCAAAACAAGCACGTATGACGTAGCAGTTTAATTTGTCGCCTCGCCACTGTGTGTTTTGTGTCGATTCTTAAATGGGTCAAAAGATTGTGTGATTAATAAATAGTTGCACCAAGTAAGTTCGTTGTGTCCATAGTTTGTATGTTTGTAATATCCTGGGGCACAAGAATTACTGCCAGTGCGAGATTACTTCTTTAAAAATAAAAATATTATGTAATATCATCTCAATTGATTTAACATTACCACTAAAGAGTAACAAACAGTAATATGTAGTTACTTTTGTAATAATAATATTAGTAGTTGCTTACTAAAAATTATTTATAAACCAAGTCGTTTCCACACTAAGCCGCCATATTAAAAATCAAAACTGACAAATACGTGTGCGGAAAGGCCTAAGTTTGGATCATTATTGTCTTTTTTTCAAATTCCACATGAAACGAACTCACAACAGTTATTAATGACACAGATTCAGTTCGTTTTTAATTAAAAAACATAACGTTTAACCTCATTGATTCGTTTTAGTTGTAAATAAAAGATTTTTCTTTATGGCAACCGTTTGATGACAGCAATTTAGTCCGTCGGTAAATGGTGGACACAAATTAATATAATTTATTCCGGAATTGATTATAAAATGTAATCAAAGTTGTATAAGTAATCTTGTTCGGTCTGTGGTGCAAGAGTGAGAACGTTTACTGATTGTGAAGTGTCGGATTCGATTTTGTTTTAGTCTTTTTCTGTAGAGACGTTGTTTTTTAATGGTTATAGACCTATAGTTTATTACGCAGAAGTAGAAATATCGATTCAAGTTTGACACACAAGCATAACAAGATAGCTCTCTTGTGACATGTGCAGTACGACTTATATCGACTTGCAAAGCTGGGTAAATGTGAGTATTTTTATACTATGTATATACATCTGCCTTTTCCTTGACTAACAAGACATTTAGATACTTTTAGGCTAGGGTTTATAGGGTATATAGCTGTGTATCATGAGAGCCCGGATTCGAATCCCGTGTCGGGCTATCTTAAAGTTATTAGTGGTCTTTTATCTCCGTGCCACGGCTAGCACACAAAGGTCTTCTGCGGTTGATTACACTCTGATCGTATCATAGTACCTTACTGACCTCGGATTATATAAGTAGGAGAATAGGGAGTACACTTGTGTTTGCGCACATATTTATAGATAGCGATTCTCTGTAACCGAACTTTAGAGTCAAGGATTATCATTCAAGTATATATAATTGGTAAAATGTGATTATGATATCTGATATAAGCCCTTGTGAACTATCATAGCCAGGAACAAATCCTTTCCCAGTATGATGAGGGTTCGGGCATAGTCCACCCATGTTTCCCAGTGCGGCAGAAAATGGAAATCCACTAGACAAGCATGATTCTCTCACTGTGTTTAATTCACCGTTATAGTGAGCAACAATTAATAATAACAGTCCTATGTCATATTTGTAATGTCACATTTTGTTATTATCCCATACTTGTAATGTCACCTATATGCCTGGTTAACTATTTTCTCTAGGCTTTTATCTTTTGAGTCGCAGCGGCACACCGGCGGCCAGGCACAAAAGGTTTTAAATTATGTCTGGCATTCCAAGACTTGACAGGTTAAAGTAATTATCACTCGATCTAACGGTGAAAGATAACATCGTAACCTGCATGTCTAAGATTTCTCCTTAATTTTGTCCAAGATATGTGAAGTCTGCCAAGCCGAGCTGGCCCAGCGTAGTAGACTCTGCGCTAACCCTTTTCACACTGAGAAGAGACCCGTGCCCAGCATTTGATATTATAATAAATATAATATTTGAAATTCTACGTGTAATCAAATCAATCATCATCTGGACTTTCAAATTTGACATCAGCCTTCAGTATCTCACTCACGCGTTGCTAACCCTAGATAAAAGGCAATAAAGATAGGATTTAAAGAAAGAAATGTAACTGATAGTTATGTAAGCCTTCAGAAATATTACTTGTCGAGTGAAAAGCGGTAGCAGTTTTGCTACTGTTATGCCGGATTTTGTAAAACATAGTACTTTTCTGAACAAACTAACTTATTTTTGGGTTTAAAAAACAATCCGCACTAGGAATAGACCTGTGTCGCAGGGTACTATAAAAACATTCCAACAACGGACATAGAGAATACCCTGATTCGGAACCACCATGTCATCGCTGTAGTTTTTTTTTTTTTATACAATTAAGTTGGCAAACAGGCACCCACCTGATGGTAAGTGGTCACCGTAGACTATGGACGCCTGTAACACCAGAGGCATCACTTGCGCGTTGCCGACCCTTTAGAAAGGGAAGTGGGAAGAAGAAGGAGCGGGAAGGGGGACAGAGGGTGATTGGGCCTCCGGCACTCTCACTCACCGAACGAAACCCAACAGTAGGAATACTGCTATTTCACGTCGATATTCTGTGAGAGGGTAGTCCTTCCCCGGTCGAGCCGTCCCATTCATGCTGAAATCAGCAAGGCTCTACTACTCTAAGCGAGGTTCTACTACTCTAGCTTTAGCTAAGTTGTAGCCAGGCGACTATTTAAAACACTACACCATACATGTAGTCAGCTTATTAGTATCACCAAATATTTGGCAAGTGTGTGCCTCTTCCACCCACAAAACATAAATCTGGCATCACACTATTAAAAGTACCTATATAAGCTAAAATAATATTATCGTTTTCCACCCATGACAGTCCATAGATCACCCATAGACAATAAATGACAGTTCGATAATAAAAAGGTGATAATTTTATTTAATGTCATGAACAAACAATTAAAGTTGTAGTAATTACGTATGACTTACGACATGTGGCTAAATTATTGTTAAATATGACATCAGAGGCAACAGTATTGTTTATTACGATAAATCTATCATGTGATAATAGTAATCATGTGATAGTTTGCTTTGCGACGAAAAATATTATAATAAATCAATGATAACATATTTTAGGAATTTTCTATTTCATTTTTCTACGTCATACTAGTATATAATAAGATAAAATTGATATATTTTTTATCCTTATTGTTCCAGATATGGAGAAAAAGAGTGTGGTGGGTTTTGCCCTACAGTGGGATATTACGAACTTAAAATAATAAATAATAATAATATAGGTGTTGTTTTATTATTTGAAAGATTACTTATCTCAAAGTGATATGTGCAATGAATGATAACTAATAGTAATTTGAATTGAGAAACCGTTCCTTTTTTTTGAAGTCGTTTAAAAATGAGTTTTGATACATACTGATGATACACTATTTTATTAGTATTTCAGGACAGGATGTTAGACCCATAACAACTATATTTTCTAAAACCCCTTTTTTGTTGTTGCCAGTGAGGAAACTAGAACACTGGGCGCCTTCGCAGTGGTGAGACGATTACTTGAACCATATCTACAGTTATCTCACTGAATGTTTAGGCAGCGATGCATGACACCCACCCAAGGTAAAAATTTACACATTGTAGGTAGTAGCTGACCTTTTGCTGTCTACTAATACAAGTAAAAATTGCCTGCCAACAACCAACATTTCCCTCAAGCCAGAATTATATCACGGACGGCAGTAAGCGCAATTACTATTTACGCTATTGGATTATCGAGGTATTAGGTACCAACAATTCGCATTATCTTTCCCCTTGAATATATTCCTTAATTCCTTTCAATTATGATTGAAACAGTGATTCAACACTACACTCCTTCCTCTCCAGATGGTGCACAGCCTGACCCAATATAGGTGTTCATTTTTTATTTCAAGCCTTTTCTAATGTTCTAACGCACTTTAAAATAGATGATAGTCAACCGATTTAAATGAAAAATTCTGTAGTTTGAGGCACTCGCGCGGTGAAAGCGATCGACCAGCCACGCAAGTACCCCGTATGAATAGCTCGCGTATGTACCTAACCGGCACGATTATCTTGCGTATGTACTCGTAGCTTGCTACAGGCGTCGTGCATAGCTACCACCACATCACTTCAAGCGACAGCCAAGGCTTTTCGGACAGCATTTTTAACACATTTACATTGAGTAAGGCCTACTATAGACCATTTATTTTTATTTCGTCACTGGCATAAGTAGGCTTATTTTATTTCACACAATAAGATTCACATGATAACACATAAAACATATTCACAGACAATAAAACTACACGCATAGGCAAATGTAAAATACAGTTATTTTATTTTAATTTGACGTTTTCTGCTAATATTGTGTTGTTTATGATGTGTGTCGAAATACAATTATTTTAGATATTAACATTATAGTTAGCCAAGTGTAATGGTTAATAGTTTAATAGTGGTCATTTTAAATGACGCAATAGAAGATAGCTTACGCACTAAATAGGAACTACAGTTATATAGGAATTAATTTGCATATTAATTATAGGTACACTAAATGACTTGCATATTAATAATATTCTATCATAATATTCTATAACATACACACAACACCATTTAGCCCAAACTAAGCAGAGCTTGTACTAGACAATGGATAAACATACATATATACTTTTTTTTTATAAATACATTCATATTATACATAGAAACACCCAGAGCAAGACAAACATCCATGTTCATGCACACAAATTTTTGTTGTGGGAATCGAACCCGCGACCTCAGGCATGGCAGTCGGTTACACTAACCACTACGCCATCGAGTCGTCATATTGCCACATATATATAAAATAAAATAATATATTTGTAAAAGTATATTGTTTTATATAGATACTATATTATAGGTACTGTGCCGCGAGAGACTAAAAACATTCAAACAACGGATACGAAGAATGGACTTGGAACAATAATTCGTGAAACATGCAAAAGATTGATTTTAGTGATACCTAAGTTAGCCCGTAGTACAATATCATATACTGTACATAAGTTGCTAAAAACAAATTTCACCTTAATAAATCTATACTAATATTATAAAGCTGAAAAGTTTGTTTGTTTATTGAAATTAAACTACTATATACGGATTTTATCGCGTTGTTTATTTGACTCTTTATTACATAATTTAGAAACTGTTACACTACTATTACTATTAAACTTTACCAATTTTTTAGCTAATTAAATTATTGAAACTATTAACGAGTCCAGTGTGGAGCGGACATACATTTGTCGTTTCTTTTTTTAATTTTGATTACTCATTTTTGCGGACAGCGTATGTCCGCTCGACACTTGACTCATTAACGAGTCAAGTGTGGAGCGGACATACATTTGTCGTTTTTTTTTAAAATTTTGATGACTCATTTTTGCGGACAGCGTATGTCCGCTCGACACTTGACGGGTTAAAACTATTTATACTATTAGGTACTATACTATTATACTATTTACATTTATGTTTACACTTTCCCCGACGTTTCGGTTGCTTTTCAGCAGCCATTGGCGGTCACGGGGAGACTAAGATGGTAGTTGTCTCAATGTTCCAGTGTAGTTATTTCGAAGTACCCGAATATAATTTAATCATGTTAATTTCAATGAATAACATTCGCGTAAACAAAAGACTATATTAAGTTTGTTTGTTTGTTTATTTGTTTGAACGCGCTAATCTCAGGAACTACTGGTTCGATTTGAAAAATTATTTTGTTATGTGTTGGATAGCCTATTTATCGAGGAAGGCTATAGGCTATATAACATCACGCTACCACCCACGGGGGCGGCGCAGTAACGATAAACGCTGGTGAAACCGCGGGAACATCTAGTTATATATAAGCCCATAATTATTACAATTTATGAAATGAAAAATAGAGGCAATAGAAAGAGAGGAAGATCAAGAAGAAAGTAAGTATACAGATCAACTGAAAGAAAAAGCATGTAGAGATATTTAGGAATTTGCATCGGATCGAGAAAAATGGAAATTAGATGAAAATGGATGGGTGAATATACTGATAAGCAAGTTGATGAGGCAATTAGTGAAGGAGTTTAAGCAGTATGCTGGTCGGACAACCTTTTTAGTCAATAAGAATGCAACGTTTGTAGCAAGCGGTACAGCATCCTAGGTAAAAGTAATAAATGTTGGAGGTCTAAATGTTATAGAACGCCATTTTTTAAACAAGTAGAACGTAATGATTTGTGTGTGTGTGCGTGTGTGTGTGCGTGTGTGTGTGCGCGTATGTGTGTGTATGTGTGTGTTGGTACCCTTTGTCAATTTATGTTGTAAATATAGTTCTAATGAATAAATAAGTGTTAAATCTTGCGTAAATATGCCCAAGGATTTAATAAAAGTAATTGTTTCTGAGTATGAGCGACTGTGATTACATCCCAGCATTAACACGAAGCCTGATTACATATTGTTCGTGGGATTTTCACAACAAAATCATTTTACCAACACGGGAATCGAAGCAAGCCTTAAGGAGCTAACCAATTTTACATCGTCATTCTTTTACTATTGGCTGTTATGTAATATAGGTATATTATAATTAATTCTGCTGCAAAGAAATTTAATTTAACGTTAACTGGTATCCGGCTAGACCCAAAAAATAGATTTTCTATTTAAAAAAATATGAAACTATATCATAAAACGGACCAACAAAATTAAATATTTTACTAAATATTCTTATAAAGCAATAAAAATTGTTAGCTAGAACTGCGATTGGTCGGTATAGTAATAAAACTCTTATTCTTTTGTGTTATATTATAATAAAAATCAGACGATTTTAACAATTACATGTTTTACGATATATATTATTATACTTTTAATTGTCAATCGATAAAATCTAGCCATTAATTTTATACGAACGTTTTTATGGCTCGTAAAATGTTTGTAGCTCTTTTAAACTCGTAAATTGACGATTATTTACGTCGTTAAAACATTTTTATATTAATAATAATGTTCAAATATTATAATAATGTTTTAATTTTAAGTTCGCATCATTCTTTTTAATTTTGATCGTTGTCTATTGGCCTGCGTCTAATTAGTCTTTGGGGAAGATATTAATTTAAGTCATTAAAATATTATGATCGTCATAGCTATAAAGTTTCATTTGCAGTTACTAGATTTAATTAATCATAGTAAAGATATAAAAACAAAACATTATAAATAATACTCGTCATTTATTTAATAACCTGCTCTCTGTTTTGCAGGTTCACAATTCAGCGCAAATTGTACACAAACAATTCAAAATACAAAAAATACATCTATTCATAAACCTCAGAAATAAATATTCAACAATGAAATAACTATTAAAATTGTGGCCCAAATGTAACGTAAGTACCTACGGCGGCGGCTCAAACAACAGACCCGCATAATAACAATAGCGTAGACAGAAAACAATTTAAAACCAATACCCATGGCCTGAAAATAACTCTATGTCATTATTATCGTGTTTGTAACACTTTAATCCTCTTTATTTAATGCAATAATGTCATCTAAACAAAATTGTCTATGGATTATAGATTATAGTGCACAATATTCATTTATCTATTAAATATGGCCGCTAGATCGTCGTAAAAATTATAACAATATCACAAATTATATTATAGCATTTTCTGGCTCCTCAGATAGTCATGTATATATTATGATCGTCTTTCTTATATATGTAGATAAGAAAGGCTTATATGTAATGTATTTTAGTTGAAAACTAGTTAAGTGACAATGATTTATACAATATTGATTATAACATTTTACAGAATTTTAAAGGGATTAAATATAATGATGAGCAAAAATACTAATTGGTCAGCAAATATTGCACAGCATAACGAGCATCTATACGCCTGAAATCACTGCATTCCGTCTTGGAAGTGTTAGGTTATGTTAGGTTCCTTTTTTAAACCCACCCAAAAATAGGAGCCCCGCTAAGCGGGTCTCCGTCGACTTAGTTTGATCTCTTTAAAGTTTGCTGGTCATGAGTTGGTGATCAATTAGCTTTTTTTGCTGCGCAATTAGTATTTTTTTGGTGTGCAGTTAAATACTACCCAATTTTAAATGGCGGATTATTATGACGCTTGAACTAAAATCTAAATTTTACCTTATTTAAAATATAAATGCAATAATACTTACACTTTAAGACTTTGGGTAAACATGGATGCTGCAAAGCCGAATCACCGAGATAACTGCCGCGCGGCTAAAAGTTCCAAACAAATAAATCACAACGAAATCCGTAAAAACGAGATCCATTTCAAAACGCATCATTCGCATAAGTACACGTAACACAAAATATAACAAATAACACGACGCGTATTGTTTTAGAAACATATTACAAGAACTACATCTCTAAAACACACTAGTGAACCAAATTTTGAACAACAAATACTCAATACCCACACTTTATGATTTTTACTGAATAATAATATCTTGACTCGGGAACATATTGTGCGGTTGGCAGTGTAGTGCCTTTACTAACGGTTTACCAAAACATTCTAAGAACTCTCCAACTTCAAAAGGTTTCCACTTGTAAATCCATGTAAATAAAGCGATTCTCAACATTTTAGAGACATTTATACTTTTCTACAAACCAATATTACATTAAAATACAAAATACCTGTCTTTATTTTATCCTAATTCTTATCCTAACTAATATTAAAAATGCAAATGTGAATTTGTTACGCTTTCACGCCTTAACTACTCGACCGATCATTATAACATTTTGCATACACTTTGTCAAGGGTACATAAAGGGACCAGGGTACCTTTCATCCAGAAAAAAATTGTTAACGGGCGGAAACACGGGCAAAAGGTAGTAAATTATAAATTAGGATTCTTATAAATTAGAATATTTATAAATTGGGATTCTTATAAATTAGGATTCTTATAAATTAGAATATTTATAAATTGGGATTCTTATAAATTAGGATTCTTATAAATTAGGATTCTTATAAATTAGGATTCTTATAAAATGCCTCGTCGCACTACTTCTGTTCCCGAGGAATAGAAAATTGACATAAACTACATTTACGCGAGCGGAGCCGCAGACAAAATCTAGTTGATATTATAAATGCGAAAGTGTTGGTTCGTCCTCCTTTCACGCAGTAATAAAACAATATATTCATGTGAAATTAAAGTACTATATGCAGATTTTATCGCGGTTTATTTTGGAAACATTACTTTAAGATATTTTAAAATAAATAAACTATTAAAATTTCTCTTTCCCCGACATTTCGGTTGCTTTTCAGCAGCTATGGTCACGAGGATACTAAGATGGTGACCGTCTGATTGTCTTAAAGTGTAGTTATTTTAAGTAATTTCGCAGACATTCGTGTAAATGTAAGACAATATTATATTCATAATTATGATTTTTACATAGTAATAATTTATGAACCAGAGAGTAACATAAGCTAGTTTTATAAATATTTTGTAAGCAAACAGCTTTAATAGTTATCCAGAACGGAACATCTTTACGTATTGTATGACCTTTTTAATGAGTCGCTTTCAGTAAAAGTACCTAATTGATTCCGACAGTAACTAAATTAATTGGACTTTACCGACGAAAAAATATGTTCCTGATACGCATCGACATCGTTCACAGGTAAGGTCTTTACCTTTGGGTATTACAACTGTTATCTTTTGTTACCATTTGTTGTTTTTTGTGATGTGGTGATTGACAGATAAAAGTAGCGACAGGAAAATAATATTTAATTTGTTCCGCTACGCTAGTTCCTTAGCTCTTTTCGCGGCTCGGATCCGATTCCAGAGTTGAGCAAAAGGTTATTTGATGTGTCTGTTAAAAAAATCTTAACAGAAGAACGGCGTTTGTAAATTTGTCTAGTAGACTGTATTACGCGGACCTTAAGTTCTTAGGTAGCGAAATAATAATAATGTCTTCACGTTGGACCCATGTCTCCGTGTAAGCCTCCCAAAGGGCTGGCTATTTTCCTAACATATCAAGGAAATACCCGTGGAAGAGAAACAATAATAATATTCTATCACATACACACAACACCATCTAGCCCAAACTAAGCAGAGCTTATACTATGGGTACTAGACAATAGATAAACATACATATATACCTTTTTTTTGTAAATACATACATATTATACATAGAAACCATAAATTAATATGGGTGTTATCCAGCTGTCTGTTTCTTTAAAAATATATGGATACTAGCTGACCCGCGCAACTTCGCCTGCTTTATATAAGAGAATTTTCCCTTTTTAACCGACTTCAAAAAAGGATGAGGTATTCAATTCGAATGTATTTTTTTGTTGCAACATTTTTCATTTCTGCACCGCTCCTATTGGTCGTAGCGTGATGTTATATAGCCTATAGCCTTCCTCGATAAATGGTCTATCCGACACTAAAAGAACTTTTCAATTCGAACCAGTAGTTGTTGAGATTAGCGCGTTCAACCAAACAAACTAACAATCAAACAAACAAACTCTTCAGCTTTATAATATTAGTATAGGTATAGATAAGTCTATGAATGGAAAGTACCACGTTTTTATCCCAAAAGGCGTAAAAAGAGCTGAGAAGCACTTACATATCACCTATGGACCGGACTACATCGTCTAACGGACGCATTACCAGACAAGATAGATAAAATTAATTCACGAAATAAAAAGGTGCATACTCCAATAGTATAGGCTAGCTTCTGCCTGTGGTTTCGTTCGTTTTTTCCTGGACGTAAGCAACCCTCTGTCCTTTTAATCTGACAATGTGTACGCGAAATTTCATGATGATTCGTTGAGTAGGTAGTTAAGGCGTGAAACAAACAATGAAATTGAATATTCGTTACATTTAGTTGTTCGCTATATCGCATCGTTTCTCAATGGCTGTTTTAGCTAATCGATCTAAACAATTAACTTAATTAATTAAATAGATTGGTATTGCGTCCTAAATTATGTTTGTAGATACAAATCTACAACATTCCTGTCACATATGTTTTTACTTTTAGCACAAATAAATGTGCTAAATATTTGCGTATCGATCTTGGATCAAGACAAGTTTTATTTGGTCGAATGTAGCGCAATTTGAGCCGATATCGCACATGCCTAAATATTGATTTACTAGATGTTTCCGCGGTTTCACCCGCGTTTAACGTTATTGCGCCGCCCCCGTGGGTCGTAGCGTGATGTTATATAGTCTATAGACTTCCTCGATATATGAGCTATCCAACACAAAAATAATTTTTCAATTCGGACCAGTAGTTCTTGAGATTAGCGCGTTCAAACAAACAAACTCTTCAGCTTTATAATATTAGTATAGATTTTAAAAGTTGCCTTTGATAAGCCTTACAGTTGCCTAGCTTACCTACTTACCATGGCCGTGGTATTTTAACTATAATGATGTAAATGCGAATGTGAGTTTGTTTGTTTGTTACGCTTTCATGCCTAAACTACGCGATCGATAATCATGAAATTTTGCATACACCGTGTCAAGGGTACAAAAAAGGACAAGGGTACCTTTCATCCAAAAAAAATGTTGTTAACGGGTGACAACACGGGCAAAAGCTAGTAAATTATAAATTAGGATCCTTTTAAAATGCCTTGTGGCGCAGCGATATTAAAAGCGACTGGTGCGCATGCGATTTCTGAATTGAATCCTGAGTAAGGTAAAATGTTATTGTGCTATTCTGCCACGAATATTTCAGTACCTGTTTAATTGTGAACTGAGTCAACTGTTTGTGTATCGTTTATCGTCAGTGGGCTGGCCTCCTGTAGGCACGTAGGAACTAAATATCGATGTAACAATAAATTACTACTTCTTAGAGGTTATAGACGTGCGAATTATAAATTAAAAACTAACGGCCATTTTCATAAAACTTGCAAGAGGGTGATAACGTCATTGTAAGTCAAATTTTAAAAAGTATTGTT
Source organism: Catocala sponsa (assembly GCA_963564715.1). NCBI lineage: Eukaryota > Metazoa > Arthropoda > Insecta > Lepidoptera > Erebidae > Catocala > Catocala sponsa. The sequence goes on along the minus strand of OY751345.1, from coordinate 6,664,383 downwards.
CCTAATAATGCATAAAAATGCTAACTTAACTAATAACGATGCTGTATATAATTAAGGTTTATAGAAAATTAATGAATAAAGGTTTTCTACAATACATATCAGACATACTAAGTATTTTAACAATACATCGTATTAAGCCTTTTTTATAAGTTATTTTTTATGAATAACGCCGTAAGTAAGTAAAGTAAAGTAATTATAGGTAGTCCTCGAACTTCGTCCTTTTATGAGACTCCTTCAGAACGCATTGGAAATAGTTTATACTTACAGTTTATATGGTTGGCTAATATATATATTTTTTATACAACTAAGGTGGCAAACAAGCATACGGCCCACCTGATGGTAAGTGGTCACCGTAGCCTATGGACGCCTGCGACGCCAGAGGCATCACTTGCGCATTGCCAACCCTTTAGGAAAGGAAGTGGGAAGATGGAGCGGGAAGGGGGAAAGAGAACGAACGACCGAACGAACCACAACAGTAGGAATACTTCACGTCGATATTCTGTGAGAGGGTAGTCCATCCCCGGTCGAGCCGGCCCATTCAAGCTGAAATCAGCGAGGCTCTACAACCTATAAACGGACCCACTTACACTTCATTACTAACTGTTGGTTAACTAATACCCATTAGTTAGCCAATACTAAGTGTAAGTGGGTCCGTTTAGGCAACTATCAGTTTATATTTAACCATAACTTTATATCTATATTTAAGACGATATTGCATCACCCATGCTGATCACGGAGAGATAAGCAAAGGCAAATAATATTTAGGTACGTGGTTATTGCAATCTACCGATAATATCCCGAGACCCGGTGTGCCTACTTCGACTTTTCTATTAAAAAAACATAACAATATTTTGTCTGACGAAGGAATCGAATGCCACTACCACAATAAGCATGTAGCATCTTCGGACTGGCTGGCAGGATCGGGTGTCCAACACAGAAGTTCTTCGTCGGACAAGTTTGGCGGGCATTGAGTGCCTCTTGATGAAAGGGCAACTGCGCTGGTGCGGACATCTTGAACGTATAGAATCGTCCAGATTGCCAAAAACTGTATTCTACTCGGAACTCAGTTCCGGGAAACGACGATCTGGAGGACAGTACCTATGATTTAGAGATGTTTTAAAGCGTCACCTAACGGCAATCGAGTTGCCTACAGATTCGTGGCAGAAATTGGCTACTCGAAGGACAGAGTGGCGAAAAACTCTTCATGAAAGCTTAGTCCTAGGTCCTCAAGACGCCTACGCTCATAGCTTTATGAGCGTAGGCGTCTTGAGGACCTTAACGCTAAACACCAGCTCCGGAAAGGCCGTCCCAAACCCTCTTATGCGTATACTTATAACGCACAAGGGGAACTATTCTGCGTTACTTGACTAAGTTTGGTATTTTCAAGACTAAGTTTTGCGAGCCATGTCCGGGCACACAGATGTAGAGAGATGTCTGAGAATTGACAGGGTGTCGCCATCTACGGATACATCTGGGAGGACATCATCAAGCATCTAGTTTATTCTATGCTCCATTGTCTAGCATGCTCTTCCTTGTATAAATGGTTTATGACCGTAGTAACTCATATTACTCATGCCCATATGAAGCATTTCAGCTTCTTGTATCGCCTACAAACACTATTAGAGACAGTTGACAGATATCACAATACTTCCATAACATAATGGTAATAGATTACCTTATTAGCCCTTTGGCGTAAGTTTCCGCTTACGTTTAAGACCAATGGTGAGTTACCAGATTTGATTCCCGGGCAAAGTGTTATTGAGTTTCTCTGTCATGACTCATGAAACACGTAGTATTTACATTTATATAACTCCAAACATAATAATTTAAGTTTAAGATACGAATGCCGCAATAGTATAAATGGTTTCCTCGCCATTACGCTAAGCTAAAAGAATTATTGGTTCGATTGTAAATTTTTGTGATTTATAAATAGAGTCATGTTGAAAATTGTACACTACCGTTCTCTATCATGTAAAAAAAATTATGTGGTGTCGTGGGACACCAGGTAGGAACGAAGTTCCTTCGGCTAATGTAGAATCGACACAAATTGCAAAAAAAATCGTGCTCAATTCATTAAATAGAATAAAGAATATTCATTTATACCAATATATTTAAATGATTCCAAACATTTAAATATATTGGTCATTTAGTGATTTCTGATATCCTGGTATTATACACTACTCGCTTGTGTATGCGACTGTCGCGCCTGCGCACGTCTCATTTAACGGTTTTATTCCACGCACTTTTTCCACGGATTTTTTCTTACGGTTTTACTATCACATTTTTTTCAGTTCAGTCGCGCAGCAAAAACCCTATCCCCTCCAAGCCTGCCGTAAGGCACTTCGTTCCAAAAGAATATGTGAGCTCACTCTTCTTTCTGTGCACTCTTTTCTTGCGATTAAAATACGGTGAGGGCCATCTATGATATTGATTTTTGTTAGAGGGGAAATGCGGCATATTACTTTCATTATACAAATCCTTGAGAACCACAATCACCGCTATCTGTTAAACATTAGTCTGTATCTTTTCTCTTGAACTTGAAATCATTTTGCTTATTTTTTGCAGTGTTCTACGACTGCACAGGTCCCACAATATTTTGAAAGAACAACATTTATGGACTGCGAATATCAACGCCGATGGCGGACCCACATTTCTTATGATCACTTGAGAAAACACATGTGTTGTTTACGTAATATCATGGTTTTAAATGTTGTTTTAAATCCTGATTTTTTATATAACGTATAGGCATAACTAGATAGGTTGAAGGAAAAAGAACTTTAAAATTTAATTTAGATTTTTATAACTTTATTTTGTTTAATACGCTGTTTCCTTGGCATAAATTTAATTCTGGTTGCGGTCGACGTCCCGATTTTGACTTTGTGGTTGGGCGACGAGTCATTGAAATTGTCTATTAGAAAATTCTTAATAATACCACAGATTTAGGAAACGGGCAAGGCGTATCATTAGCGAAATGTAAATGTTATACGTCTTTGCCTACCATTTTGAGGATATACCGTTTTGAGTCATGCAATATATTGTACCATAATATAAATATATTGCATAAGAACCCGATCTAAGTAGGTATCTACTCCGTACAGATGGCTTAATAGCTTAAATGTTCAGGTCGCTTCTACACCGCGCTTGAATTTGTGTGATTGATTTGTTGTTTCAATATTTAAGAAATATCTTGCGATACAGAACCATTTCTAAACAGAAATGTATTTAAAAAGCTATATATACAATTAAATGTTCCTGCGGTTTGACCCGCGTTTATTGTTATTGCGCCGCCCCCGTGGGTCGTAGCGTGATGTTATATAGCCTATAGCCTTACTCGATAAATAGACTATCCAACACTAAAAGAATTTTTCTAATCGAACCAGTAGTTCCTGAGATTAACGCGTTCAAACAAACAAACAAACTCTTCAGTTTTATAATCTTTACTAATATTATAAATGCGAAAATGAGTTTGTTTGTTTGTTACGCTTTCACGCCTTAACTACTCAACCGATCAACATGAAATTTTGCAAACACGTTGTCAGGGGTACAGAATAGGACATAGGGTACCATTCATCCAGAAAAAAGAACTGTTGCAAACCTAACCTAACCTAACCTACATTTACGCGAGCGAAGCCGCGGGAGAAAACAAGTATTAGTATAGATAAGAGACCTCTGCGAATGTTCTATGATCACATCTAAGACATCTGAAGAAAAGCTAGGTTGAGAATACTCTAAAATGACAAACGTACATGACGAATATGATGAAAGTGAATGAAGCAAGTGAGATATGCCAGAGATACACTATATCGTAGCTAGTGTAGATCCGTAGTCTTTGCTTCCCCTTCAGGAAGCCATGCGAATCTACATAAATGTGTATGTAGATATAAATAATGATAAATATTTATTTCCAAAACATTACACTCAATTCAGACACCCCTAACAAGGCAGACAAGGCAGAAGCATGTATTTTGAGGACCTTAGTGAAATGAAACCTTTTTAACTAGCTATTTATATGTATAGGTATAACATGATAAATATTAATCGTACGAGATTTCTCTATAGAAAACGTCTCGTCGTCTTCGTTCTATATTTTGTCATACATATATTTTTAACTAGATTTTACCCGCTGCTTCGCTCGCGTAAATGTAGGTGAGATTAGATTAGTATCAGTTTTGGATGAAAGGCAACCTATATTTATTAATTTATTAATATATAAAACAATATAAGCTTACAGTTACAAACCAAATCGCTTATATGTTAAGTGAAGCTATACAATTCTAAAACTATCTATAGAAAACACACAATAGAATTTGAACATTCAAAACAGATTACAAAGTATACAAGTCATTACACAATTATATTTGTTTATTATTATTTACATGTCATGTTTAGGAATAGAAATATTGAATTGGATAATTTACTTAATTTATCTTAAAATATGTCAGCATTAGGATCAGCTTGTAAATATATCCTATCTCCTTTTCTGTTCCCCTTACAATGTGTTTGCAAAATTTCATGATGATCGGTCTAGTAGTTACGGCGGGAAATCGTGACAAATTCACATCATCGTCATCATTATAATATTAGATTTAAATGAATAAGATGGCCTAATCTCAGAGTACTTGTATCTCAGTACCATATGGCGTGATAGTAGAGTTGACGAGTCGCCCCGCCTCCGACACAGTGCGGCGGGCCGACTGACGCCGCCTCGCGCTTTTTCTACCATCGAGCGCCATGTTGTTACGTAACTAATCTAAATGTTACATAAATTATACGTCATGCTTGCTGAATTTACAGGTAACATTTGATTTAAAATGTGTATTTCGCACTCGTTCATTATAATCAACAGTTGATTGTGACGCAATTGTAACTTGCCAGAAATAAAACTTTGATTCAATTTCCACACGGAATTAGAAAAATATGATCCACGAAGAATAATTTTTTTTAGTGTTTCTATACGGACAGTATTTTTGTCTGCAATATATTGGCTGGCAATACTTAAACACGTCAATATTTCTAAAGAATTATATTTTGAATGGCTTATGCATTTAGGTACTTAAATGTTTTTTTATATTGTCTATGCTACAGTTCAAAGTCAAACTTAAAAATCAGTTATTTAGATTATTTATACCCTATTTCATAGTATTTATACATATTTGATTTAGGTCAAAAAGTAACACATAATATGAATGTCAGCGTTTATGAATTTGTGAGTTTAGTGAAGTTACTGAATTCCCATTTAGTTTACAAATAATTGAAGCTACATAGTGCTGTAAAATATTGTCCGTTTAAAAGCCTGTAGGTTAAGTTGGACATATGTTTGCCGCACTTAGCTTCGCAATTGGGCCATTGTACCTAAGTAACCGACGTGAGGGGCTACTCATACCACCTCCGCTCTGACCAGAAATACGTAATGTGACCGATGTTGCGCAGTACTCCCTTCATCGTTTCTGAGTTGTTCCGAAGCTTTGCCTGTTGGTTACTAACGGTTCTGCAGTGTAAGAACACATAAGTCGGTGTTACTTTAATCACCATACAGCCTCTTTAAAGGGCTGTCGATAATACAAATGTTAAAAAGTTTGTTGAGCGAGTAGTGGCCAGTTATTTTGTCTAATACGCCACTTCCGTTTGCCTGATACAATGCCTTCCTGGTAGATTACACAACAAATAGTTGTGTAAGGATTTAAGAGTGTCCGTTGTTTTTCTACATACCTTTAGCGTACTGCTTTCGGTAGTTTCGTGCCGAGTGACGGCAAGCGCCAAGCATACTTCTAATCATCTGTGATGTTGTCACTGATACCCTTAGATTGTAAAGAGTATGAAAAGTGGGGACTCTCTAGTTGCAGTCTGTTTCATGTCCTGTGAACAAAGCAGTCATATAAACATACTAGTGTCACGCTCATATCCTGGACGGGGTAGATATATCTTCTCCCTAGCCTTTATTATTCCCAAGTCACTTGGGGTCGGCTTTTCTGGTCTAACCGGATTTGACTGGATAGCAATTTTTATACGGAGCGGCCGCCACCTGACCTCCGCAACCCGAAGACTAACGATACTCTAAGACTAGACCAGTGTCAGGATATTATAGGGCACTGACTTCCCAATAACGACTGCCATAGATGTTCATGGCAGCCGGGACCGACGGCTTAACGTGCTCTCCGAGGCACGGAGCAGGCGATAATTGTCAATCAATAAGCACATAATTTCGAAGTCATATAACTTCCGAAAGTTAGAGGTGCGCGACGTGGATTCGAACCCGAGACCCTCTGCATTGCAGTCTGTTGGTCACCCTATATGGTGAGATAGATAGATATATAATGCCGATAAATAATTATAATTTAAGTTCGCACAGATCGTGAAGCCACGATCCGTGCAGGTAAAGCTAAATCGTTCAATGTTAGTGGTCGCCTCAATAGTGCCACTGTCCCGATCTCTACGAGACATAAATTTGTGTAATGTACAAATAATAGTTGTTCCGTATATTCTATTCTTTGTGTCCGTTGTTTAAACGTTTGTAAGGAACACCGAGACACAGGATTAATTCCTAGTGCGGAAAATATCTTTATAAAGAACAGGACAGCTCTACCGTAAACAGTTTCAAACGCCAAGCTGCTTTTAATATATGCGTAACAGAAAAACCTTTTTGACTTAATCTGACAATCTATCTGGACACCGCATGCATATCAGATGCATCCATACCGCTGCGCCACCAAAGCAGCTATTATCTATACTAATATTATAAAGCTGAAGAGTTTGTTTGTTTGAACACGCTAATCTCAGGAACTACTGGTTCGAATTGAAAAATTCTTGTAGTGTTAGATAGCCTATTTATCGAGGAAGGCTACATAACATCACGCTATGACCCAAGGGAGCGGCGCAGTGACCATAAACGCGGGAGAAACCGTGGGCACATCTAGTAATTTATATACACAGTAATTTTAATTTCGTCTTTACGTAAGGCATCGAGGCTTTAAATTGAGTATCGCGATGTCACCGCGGTATGTAAGGAATGTCGAGGGAAACTGCGGCGACTTAGTGAATAATTTAGCATAATATCATAAGTATCATTATACACGCTTATAATACGGTATAAGCACAGACATAAGTCCGGTCAGACAGTGAGGTCGACAACCGGTATTAAAAACCGGTCAAGTGTGGGTATGTGCCTTGATGTAACGGGTCCAGTATACTATAGGTATATAGGTTTATTTATATATGTTTATTTATATTAAAATAGGATTTGTTAGTTTTGTGTTGTTAATGTTGAATCTCGCTAACAGAGTGTCTTGTAGCCCGATTTAGTAATTTACAGATAACAATTCTAACGATACAATATTATCTCTTTCTTTTAAGACTTATTTACACGAGCCAAGTTTACCTAGACTCAGAGCAACCATTTGTAGATCACACAAAGTTTTATCCCGTGTGGATTTGAACCCACAGCCCTCGGCGCAATGGCAGTGGCAAGACGACCACTTAAACCACTACGCCATCCGTGCAGTCGACGATTCGATTTCTGAAACATCATTTCTTTTCAATGCAATCGCCAATTCATCAACATAAACATATGAGGAGCCATCTGGTATCGAGGATAGGAACCTACTTAGGTACAATACGTGCCTTGTCTAGCAACACTGCCTTCAGCAATAAATTTGATTATATAAAACTTACACTGAAAAGAGTAATACTTTCACGGTAAGCAGAATTTTAGCTGTCTATTTATTCATAACCAGCTGACCTGCGCAACTTCATCTGCTTCAAATAAGAACATTTTCCCCGTTTTTGTAATATTTTCCATTTACCTATGCTCGGCTCCTATTGGTCGTAGTGTGATGTTGTATAGCCTATTAGCCTTCCTCAATAAATGGGCTATCCAACACTTAAAGAATTTTTCAATTCGAACCAGTAGTTCCTGAGATTAGCGCGTTCAACCAAACAAACAAACAAACCAACTCTTCAGCTTTATAATATTAGTATAGATTATACAGAGGTCCAACAGCTTATTCTATATCTGTCATTGGGGAAGTCCACCAGTGGTAGTTACCACTTACCATCAAAGGGACCGCTCGTCTTTAGACGACGAGCGAGCGTGAGTCGGAGCGACAAGCGGCCCCTCTAATGGTTGGTACACTTAGTGACAATAAAAAGGTACGGTTTAACAATAAAATGTAAGGAACCCTAATAACGAGAATTTTGTTTACATATATCGTGAGTCGATTAGCGAGTATTATAATTAATTGTTATTTTATTATTTATTACATTATTAATAGTTTAAAATAGTTATGATTGATCAATAAGGCTTTTTCTTAATTAAGTAGATAAATCGAGTTTTCTAAATTAGAGGGAATTCGTTTCTAAAACTTTTATATGCATATTAATTATAGCTAATAAATAATTTTCTTAGATTATTAGCGTATGTGTGTGGCTGATAGCGTGGTCAAAGGTTTTATTTCCATAATCGGCAAAAAACTTAAGTTTTCTATCACAAAATCGGTAATACCATCGTGAATAAAAGGCTAAGATTATTTCAATAAACTGCTGATATATCTACGCTTGTCACCCGTGTCATAGTTATTTTTATGGCTTTAGTACACTATGAGGTGATGTCAATTAACTTAGGTATATCTCATCTCAGATACCTATAGAGCGAAATGCAACTAGACACTATATCTAAAATACTATGCAACTATGATGGCGAAATAGAAATTGTATACAACTTGCAAAATGTTGTCATTAGGCAATCGTAAAAATCTTAGGCTGGGTCTGCTAGTAGTTATATTAGGCTTTATAAATGCTAATAATGTTTCCTTCACAATCAAAGTTACAGCCATTACCTATTTAACAATCGCATAATATCGAAAACTAAGAAGCGTATTAAGTAAACTTCCTAGAAACAGTCTCTCAAAGTCAACAATAAGAATGCACGCACATTTTACCAAATAGACGAATAATTGATATGTCTCTTAAACCCTCGAATATCTGACACATCACTGTGTCTACTCAAATAATGGCTCTACAAAATTAATATAATAATCTCTCGAACCATAGTGATTGATTGCAATGAGTCAGCCATTTTGTTTTTTGTCTATGGCCTGCGATCAATGGCGGGCCTGTTTGATGGTTAAGTGTCGAATTTATTTAATATTTAACGCCTTTTCACTTATGGCGGTGTTAAGGTGTTAGATGGCTTTGTTCAGCATATTTAGGTGTAATTGTCTTTATAAAATAGCATGGTGCCACGCTTGTGATAGCTGAAGAGTTTGGCAGAGAGGTAAATTATTGATATTTCGTCAGACATATGAATGTTTTAGTCATACTGCACATATGGCACTTTGCTTTGAGTAGTCACACTGGACCTGCCAGTGCCTGCGAGCGAAATAACTGTGTGATCCACAAATAATTGTTACGGAATAACTTTTTATACAAAAAACACCAGACACGCGCCTGGGCCTGTTATTAGAGTCCACAGTTTCAAGGCTTATAGTCTTCCGTGGGGTATAAAACTAACGCTAAAATTGTATTTTTAATAACATAATAAACATATCTGCTATTTATAGATTCAAAATAGAAAATCATGCATCTGTGGCCTTAGTACATTATGCTACAGCTTTTTAGCTAAGCTACTCGGCTCCTTGTAAAAAAGATTTGCTTATATAAAAGTTTTACTAAAATATTATCCAAAGAAAGTACACCGATGGAACAAAGACAACTTGAAAGTCAACGTCAAAGACAAACAATTTTTTTCCTTTGTTTTATTACGTAACACTTATGAACATCATACTTTAATAGAAAAGTTCGTAAAATTATTGAAGTCGCATTTAGTTTTGATACTTTTAGACAAGATTTTGCAACCGTTCTTTTTAAGTCGCATAATAGTTATGGCATCATAGTTGCGATGCATAAAATGAATATTGAATATAGAATACCCTTCGATACATCGGGTAACATTGTTACAATGTTAATGTCGATTGTTTTCTATGTTACACTGTCCCGATGATTCATTATCGCTATATTTCTACCCGCATGTGCAACGAGACTACATATTCAATTCTCGGGTCAGACAAATTGTTATTGCGTAAATAATTTCTTAGTTACATTACAGAGTTAAGAACTGAATCCTAGTTACAAGCAATTTATTGCTGCTTGGCTACATAACTTTAGTTGTTTTACAGCTTTAGTTGTTCGTTAAGTCTCCTGCTGTACTCATCCTGTAGAATTTAATAAAGCGAAAGTCACGTTATGACGTTCGTAACATGACTTTCGCTCGCTCGTGTAGCGCACTCGCTCCGATCGTAACGTTACAATGAGCGTAACGGGACAATGAGCGTAACGGGACAATGAGCGTAACGGGACAATGAGCGTAACGGGACAATGAGCGTAACGGGACAATGAGCGTAACGGGACAATGAGCGTAACGGGACAATGAGCGTAATGGGATAATGAGTCATCCTTTTTCGTGCGTGCAGCCGGCGTTCATCGATTTATTAGACGTTGTCACGTCAAAAGAAAATAAGAAAGCAGTCACTGTCTTCTGCTATACCATTTCTTATAGCATAATATCTATCCTGACATTAACTCCATAAAGATTTGAAAACCTTAATCTCCGCAGAAACACAAGACAATTCCTCGGCCTCGATGGCGTAGTGATTAGTGTAACCGACTGCCACGCCTGAGGTCGCGGGTTCGATTCCCGCACAAGTCAAACATTTGTGTGCATGAACATAGATGTTTGACTGGGTCTGGGTGTTTCTATGTATAATATATATGTATTTACAAAAAAAAAGTATATACCTATGTATGTTTATCCAATGTCTAGTACCTATAGTACAAGCTCTGCTTAATTTGAGCTAGATGGTGTTGTGTGTATGTGGTAGAATATTATTATATTATTATTATTCCGACGAAATTTTAGTTATATAGGAATGGTGTCTCTCTAGCCACACTGCTCCTAGCTAAAGGAATAGCCATTGTGCCTTTATGCCGTACCTATTTCTTCCTTTACTTTCACGGGTATACCTATATAATCATTTCATTATATGTGGAATGCAATCCGCTGCCTCAATCGTGTTTCTCTCTCTCAAGTTTCCTAAAATTCAACCAATCTTGCAAAAGAAATTTTAAGGATGAAAAGTTCTTTATATTAGGTATATCCTTTTCTGTTCCCCTGACAACGTGTATGCAAAATTGCATGATGATCGGCCGAGTAATAACAAACAAACTCACTTTCACAGACATGCTGTTATTGAGAATTTTTTTGACAAACATGCCAAATAACATCACGTGAAACAAAAATTGAATCCATAACCTCATCTACAGCGATCAGTTTTAAAGCTGCTCCGCCACCTAGGCAAATTTATAAATATGGATACATATCTATAACTTAACAAAACATTTCGTTAAAAAGAACAGACAAGACAACTCCCACATTAGATATTAATCCAGAGTCGCGGGAGACTTTACATACATTGAAACAACTGACACAAAAAACAACCAGACTTGTGGATCACACAATTTCTTGTGTTGTAATCAAACCTACACCACTCGGTATAGCGATGCGCCCACTTAAACCACTACGTCATCCGTGCAGTCAGATAGCACTGTCAGTTACTGACAAACACATTTTTTAACACTTTAAACGCCGTGCTGTCGTAAATGACCGCGAACATTTTCTATTGTATCAACTACATGGCAGTCAACATGTTAAATAAAGTTGCCAGTAATAATTAAAAACAATTCACTCAATATCACATTATATAGAAGTCTCAAGTCCTGATATATTACATATAACAGTTTTCAGCAGTTTCGTATCATTAAACACATACATACAAACAAGTTTTTTACTGTAGTACACACGGATAAACATCAAGTTAGACACGCTATATACGCATAACTACGCTACATACAAAATAGAGAATTGTCGGAAAGGGACAGTACATTGTGGTGTCGGTGTAATGGTAAGGATAGAGCGTCGCGTCCCGTTCAGCATGAATGAGACAAAATAACAAAAATATAACGCACTCTCTCGCAGGATTCGCAGCGTTCAACTTCTAATAGTTCAAAGTCCAAACAGTCTAGGTAGATGTGTCGCTATGTGTACCAAACATTGTAACCGATATTCTTTTATGACATCGGGAGCTGTTAAATATACATAATTTTTATATTTATGGTGTTTTACGCTACTGATGTGGCTACTGACACGGTGGCGCAGTGGTTTTGTATGCGATTGCTGTGCTTGAGGTCTCGGCGATGTCTCGGGTTCGGTTCCTGAGAAGGGCAAAGTGTTATTGGGTTTTCCAAAATTCTTAGTAATAGCCCGGAGTCTGGAAGCCCATGAAGCGGTTATGGACTCGCCCCCTAAAACGTGGTACCCCGGTGAGCCCGAAGCCATAGCTAGTCAAATGTGGGTGTTATATTCCTCTGTAGGGGGTAAACCATCTTATGCCGCCCTCCCCTTTCCTATCCAGGACAACGCGTGCTGGGCTCAAATGCCATCCTTATACGGTAGAGTCGATTAGAGCGCGCACCAACAAGTTTGGGTCCTTATACCTATGCCGAACGATTAAGGCATGGAATTCACTGCCAAGGCACGTGTTTCCTTCTTCCTTCGATCCTGGCTCCTTTAAGCGGAGCTTGAAAAAGCACCTTCTCAGGCCGTTAAAGTAGAGACCTCAACATAGCCTCAGCTGCTATGAGGACGGTGTGGAGGCCACTGCTCTTAGACCACATGACTGCTTACCATCAGGCGGAGTGTGGTCATTTTGACGAACAACATAAAATAGACCCCTTTAGACATGTTTCCCTAAGAAGGTAGACAGAGGCTAGGCAGGCGTGAGGCTAGATTAATATATCAGAAGAATCATATCAAAGAAGTTTACTACTCGGTACTAAGCGGTTTACGTCCTAGGATTTTATGTGTGAACTTGCAAAGAGAATATTGTATTGCTACCGCAAGTTGTAAAAATCTTAGCATTCTATGATGGCAATACCATGTGTTTTTGAAAACCTTCTTCTAAAAAGTCAACACACCACGGATGGCGCTGTACTTTAAGTGTTCAACCTCTCCGCTATGCCACATCGAGAGTTGTGCTTTTAATACTTACACGTGACAAATTTGTGTAATCCACAAAACTGTTTTGTAATTTGGTAATTAACCGTTGTCTCAATATTTGTAGACTCCCTCGCGATATTATTATTAACGGTCTTATAGAGTAGGATTTCTATTTATTTTTGTTAGAATCCTAAGTGAGTTTTGGATAAATTCAATGGCGTAAGCCTAAATTAAATATTAATACACTAGACTGCCTAAACTTTTAATGAACGTCAAATGATACTAAATTGAAATATTTGTTGGTATCTATTTATTTATACAAACAACACAAGCTTACAGTATTATTATCGCTTTTGTGTTATTGTAAGTTAACACATATAAAAATTACTATAGTAAAATCTAACTTTGAATAATACAATATAAAATACGAAACACAATAAAGCATTATAAAATTAAACTACAAATGACATATTCTTTTTTATACATTTTACTTTACTATCTAATAAATAATATACACTTATGGCTTTTTTATATATTCTTAATACACCTCAGTACCATCGATCTTGAAAAACTGTTAAGAAGCAAAAAAATTGTAAATAAAATAAAAGAAATTATTACATTAGCGTAAACGTAAGCAATATTAATTATTTTATTCAGAAAGTAGTTGTTTCGTGCGGTTTTGATTGCATATCTAAAATATACAAACAATATTTTATCAAAATCTGCTCAACAGTTTAGCTGTGAAAACATGGCAATGAACAGAATGACTTGCGCATTTGTAATATGAACAACATGGATGTTGCCGGCGGCATGCGCCCACGCAGGATGTGAGTACGGCTCACACTTACTGACCTATTAACTTAATGCTCGCCATCTTAAAGTTTTAATTAGTAATAATTAGCTAATTATATTTAAAAATTTGCAATAGTTGTCCAAATTAGCGTTATAAGTATGTCGTAAGTTTAATTTATAGTATTTTTTTATTTCGAAATTATTTTCTTAATTAGTTAGAAGTTATTTTTAGATAACATTCTGATTATATAATCATATTTCTTGTGAGATTACGCTCTTCGTCTTGGTTAATATCCCGTTTATGTTATATATATAATTTGTAAGAGTAAACGTAAATTATCTGCGATAAAAGCAGTTATAATACTTATGATCTTTGACCAACTCTTCCTTTTTATTGCTGATTAAATTCCTTGAGGGTTTGACCTGGTGCAAATATAAAACCAGTTGAGATAAATCCAAAAAAAATGCTTAGGTATAGATAATAAGTCCTAAAATAAATAAGTTCAAAAGTGATGTTTTCTTTTTTATTCTAATATCGATACGCCGCGTCGTCGTGAAAATGTAACGGGTTTATAGGACAATCTGCTTATTGCAGGCTTTGCCGACGTATCCACTCAGCTTGCGTCAGGCGAGGAGCCATTAGACCTTATAAAGCTTAACTTTAGTATTTGTCAAAATTAGTAAACAGCGCCTATAATTCTCACCGCAAGAAAATAAAGTAACTGCTACTAAAGAATAGAGATAAGTCCAAAGTTGGGATTCTTGAGATAGATAGATAGTCTCACACCAGTAGGGGAAAGCAGGGGTGTACCATCACCCTCATTTCGATAAGTATAGTTCTTTAGGTCCCTCCTAATATAGGGAGCGAGCCTACCGCCAACTGGAGCACATTGTTAGACTCCGTGCTGATATTAAAAATTTCTTGACAGAAAGACCCAATAACACTTTGCTTTCACCCGTAAATCAAATCCGAGACTTCATGCACAGCAAGCATTCACTGCCGCTGCGCCCCATGCTCATGTTTGTACATGTTAATACATGAACATGATGAGACCATGGGGCATGAGTAGGGTTGCCATCCGTCCGGGTTTCCCCGGATTTGTCCTAATTAATAGGGCATCCGGGGAGCGCCCGGGCGGGGCTTCATTTGTAGAGCGGGTTTAAAAATTTAAAGTCTTGGGCCGCCCGCGACACATGTACTGTGCCCGCACGCCACGATCAACCGACGAACCGACTCGCTAAATTCACCGTCCCGTAACTGTTTTTTATTACACTGACTATGTTTAAAAAACCTGTTGACATATTTGGGTTCTGGGCTTTAAAATCCGGGGTTTCCACGCGTCATGTCCTAGTTGCCAAATTTTAGAGATGGCAACCCTAGGCATGAGCATAGCAACACTTACCGCAAGATAACGATACAAGGTTTCCTAGGTAGCTAGGAAACCTTGTTACTACTTATCTTTATTTTTTAATGAATATAATCCCACAATTAGGTTGGTCTATTTTATTACTGGTCTCTTTTCGAATTTGGAATCATAATGTTGGCTGCAAATATAAACTGTAATATTATGGCTCTTTAGTTAACTGCTCCCGGTCTAAACTGATCCCGCGGGATGAGTTGACTAGTTCATTTATTTTATTATTTATCTTTTGTCAACTGGACCCGATTTTAAATTAGGCAGAACTCTATTGTATATTTTAAAATTTGTGTACAGACGTGCGGAAAACGTTTAAGAAGTACTATAAAAACAAAGTGCATAGTGGCCATATAATGCTTTCTCGCTCACACAGGCGCATAAAAAATTCTCGCTGCCCAGCGGCAAACTCGCGTCTTTGATGCATGTGATTGGCTGAATCCAGGTATCCGTATTCTCACAATAGGAATATTTGACCTTGTAATGTACTTGACATGAGTGCGATGTGTCTCGGCTTCGTAGTAATTATTGTCTTGGTCATATTAATATTATTAATGTATAACACTTTTCTCCGTGTTTGTACAAATTATAAAATTATCATAAAACGGGATTAGTTGACCAATTCGAAATATACATTAGGTCAACTGATCCCGCGGGTCCAGTTCAAGTGGGATCAGTTAACTAAAGAGACATATTATTTACTTTTTTAGTCATTATTAAATTACTTAATCAACCATTAGTCCAATACGGTATATAAACTTAAGAATTTGTATTGTTTATTTCAGTGTCACACGTCATAATACTCACTATGTTGATTTATTTATTGTCATGTAAAAGTGTTTGTGGAATTTTAATTTATTGTGAAACATTCTCATGCTTGTTTGTATCAAAAGGTCAAAACTTGCAGGCGTAGGTATGTACCATAGATATAATAAACAAGGTATGTACTGATACAAAGGTAGGTAATTTGTCAATGGTATAATTTTTTTACTGGTTGACATAACATGAGTATTTATTACTGCCTTTTAAAAGTCATTTTGGTCTAAGACCAGATTTTTTGTCGCGTGAGACTTAGCTTTTCTGTCGCGAGAGAAGACTTATACATATAGGTATCTATACTAATATTATAAAGAGGAAAGATTTAATTTGTTGTTTGTATGGCTGTTCGTAAAGGTATAAAAAAAATACACAGCCGATTTAAAAAATTCTTTCACCAACTAAAAGCTGTATTATCACCGAGTAACATAGGCTAAATATTATTTAAAAATAGTGCTGCACCGGCATCAGCATACTTGCAATCACGGTTTTAACTAAGACAGTCACCACACATATATGTATCTGCTAATATACATACATATTTTAAATGAATCCGGCCTTTGATCAGGACATCACACGCGTGCATTTCAATTTCCTATGATAAAATCTATGCAGGTATGCACACTATACACCATATTTCCATTTTTTAACACAATCTTTATAATAAACTTTGAAAACCGCAACAAAATGGTTAAAACGTTATGCAATAAAACGAATGTAAACAAACAGTTAAGTACCTAACAAGCCCTAGATTGCTTGGGAGAATTTTATGTAACATGTTTTTTTGTAACAATGGAATAAAGTATAATGATTAATTAATAATAACATTGTATAACATTTGCATGTCGCCAGACAAGTGAAGCATGATGTACATAATTATGACAATTTTTATAACAGCATTGTTAATAGTGTTTCCAGCGAATAAATACTTACATTTGAATTTTGAATTTGACAAATCCAATAAGACTAACTGTCCTGGGAATTTAACCTGAGAACTCACGCACAGGAGTCGAGTTCACAACCTCTAAACCATGGCATTGACGTATCTATAATTTTCTTTTAATAATGTCTGTGGGATCTGATAGAGCGCGCGCGTCGAGTGATAGTGATGGATAGCCCTCGGTGGCTGTCCACGGCGCGTGCTCTCGCCTTTCAACCAACGCGTCATAAATCTTTTGTAGTCCGACATTTTGTTACTATGACAGCTTATATTGGTTTTAAAACTCACTATCCTACTGATACGCGGTTATAAAAGTGTTATGCTATCTCTTTTAACATATAAAAAGGGTAGTTGATGAATTAATGATTTTATACATTACTAGCGGTGCACGCGGTTTCACCCGCGTTTATTGATCCTGCGTCGCCCCCGTGGGTCGTAGCGCGATGTTGTATAGCCTTCCTCGACAAATAGGCTATCCAACACTAAAATAATTTTTCAATTTGGACCAGTAGTTCCTGAGATTAGCGCGTTCAACCAAACAAACAAACAAATAAACAAACTCTTCAGCTTTATAATATTAGTATAGATTTTACACGCAAGAGTAAATAGCAATCTTTTTGTAGAAACAGTATCAAAATGAAGAAGTCATTCGTATTTTAAATTTGGATGTATAAAAAACATCACTTGAACAAATCTACATGTCAGAGAGCTCTTCTAAAATATAATATACTAGATGTCCCCGCGGTTTCACCCACATTTATTGTTACTGCGCCGCCCCTGTGGGTCGTAGCGTGATGTTTTATAGCCTATAGCTTTCCTCAATAAATAGCCTATCTAACACTAAAATAATTTTTCAATTCAAACTAGTAGTTCCTGAGATTAGCGCGTTCAAACAAACAAACTCTTCAGCTTTATAATAGTTGTATAGATTATGTAAATAGCCCAGCACTTCTCATACTTACAAACAAGAGGCCCATGGCCAGCAGTAGAACTATTTTTAAATATGGCTGATACTATAGAAGGAGTTAGGTATCTTTGAAATTTTATGTTCATTAGTAAAATTTCCTTGACCGTCATCTTAACGAAATCTTCAGAACTTGACCTGGTGATCCTAAAAGATTAACCAGCGATATGTTCAGCCATAAACCAGTTTTATAAAGTTTAAATAAGTAGATAATACAGATTATAATCTAACATCACGTTAATTCTCAATCATATGGGGTCATATTGGTTCAACTAATATCGTGAGCAAATATTAAAGATATTAAAAAAATATACTGCCTCCGTGACGCAGCGGGAGTGTATGCGACCGCTGTGCATGAGGTCTCGTGTCGGTGCCCGAGCCGGGCAACGGGTTTTGTCAGCAAGAAGTCTGTATCGGTGATCGGTAGGTATACCTGAATAGACTCCTCCTTACGTGGAACCCTTAGCTGGCGAATTGTGGGTGAAATATACTCAGTCTGGCTCTTCGGGGACATATCCATGTAACTAACAGTCATATTGTTTTAATACACATTTTATAAAAATATAAATGTTTATTTGACACAAAAGACAATACATTCACTGTGGGTATATTTTTTTTATACAACTTAGGAGGCAAACAAGCATACGGCCCACGTGATAGTAAGTGGTCTCCGTAGACTATGGACGCCTGTAACACCAGAGGCATCACTTGCGCGTTGCCGACCCTTTAGGAAAGGAAGTGGGAAGGAGAAGGAGCGGGAAGTGGGAAACAGGGTGATTAGGCCTCCGGCACTCTCACTCTCAGAATACTGCTATTTCACGTCGATATACTGTGAGTCCTTCCCCGGTCGAGCTGGCCCATTCATGCTGAAATTAGCTTTTGATTATTAAACACTAACTACACAGTATATGTTTCAATAAAATGTACTGAGACTGTTTACCAAACTAGGCAAGATATATATTTTGGCTGACAATGTTCAGTCGTGGTAATTGACACTAGAGTACGTATTTAGATGTAGACGTAAATGTTGCTGTACAGCGGATGTTATGTATGTATTAAAAAAAATAAGACTGGCGCGTTTGGTTTTGTGACGGAACGTATTTATGTTTAGGACTGATAGCAAGGTCCCGTCTTTGATTACCGTATCGGGCCGGGTTACAAGGTTCTTCTATCAGTCAAATCGCATGTAATGTGCCTGATAAGCAGCAATAAATTCGACCTGGATTAATGTATAAAACAACTCTGACTTGACGGCCTCGATGGCGTAGCGGTTAGTGTAACTGACTGCCACGCCTGAAGTCGCGGGTTCGATTCCCGCACAAGTCAAACATTTGTGTGCACGAACATTGATGTTTGTCTTAGTCTGGGTGTTTCTATGTATAATATGTATGTAAATACAAAAAAAAATAAGGTATATATGTATGTTTATCCATTGTCTAGTACCCATAGTACAAGCTCTGCTTAGTTTGGGCTAGATGGTGTTGTGTGTATGTGGTAGAATATATTATTATTACTGACTTTCTTTCCTTTCCTTTTATGTATGGATGTTTAGAAGATAACTGGCAAGGTCGTTACACTACTAAAGATATTGACTCCACAGGGCCTGGGATTGCCCGAGCCTTCCCAATGGCACTATCGGTAGCACTGAGTCCCCCTAATATTTTAAGATATCTACCAAACTGTATTATATCACTAGGATTATGATCATCATCATTATAAAGGTCGCTAACCTGGTTCCGAGACCTTCCGTCTGTTCGAATCCGTTCGAATCACGATACAGATTCAATTCAATATCACACATTATTGTCAAAGAATTTACATAAATAACTGAACATACGCACCACGTAATAGAGACAAAGCTTTGTTAGTCCAGATTCTGGGACGTTACCTGAAAAAAAAGCAGAATAATCCTATTATTACCAAGTAATTTAAACTCAGGACATTGTAAAGCTCTGTTTCATATGCATGCGCCTTTGGACCAAAGCCTCTTACTTATTTGTTAATGTGTATACGTGTGTTAACATTCTATCTCCATATTTACCTAATGCTTATAAGATATTATAATATGAATTCAATAGATATTAAACATTTTATTTCAATTTAATGGCCTGTTTACCACCCATTCAAAAAAATAAAAATAAACCGTCAAGCTGTTCTTATTCTGAAATAGTTATAGAATTTCATTATCTTTGTCTATCATAAACTAAGAACTTTCAATAATAGAACGCATTTAAAATTTTTACGGCGCGCTCAATTGTCATTTAAAATGTTGCCGTCGTAAAAATCGAACTCCAATTTAAGGGTGTCCGTAACAGCTCTCCAATCGATATTTAAATAGTGTAAAAAATAATTATAAATACTTTATTAATGAATACAGGTGTAATGGTATAGATAACTGGCTACAATATTACTTATTAAGCAGTTTTAAGTATATTATTGTTCATCTGTATCGAAGATGGGCTATTAACTATAAAAATACTATAAAATATTGGCCATTAAACGAAATGTCCAATCAAAAGTGGTTGTATACGAATTTTACGATCGTTTTACGTTAACGATGCGATTTAAATAATGTGGATAGACAAATCGTGTCGCTATTGGTCTGCGGCCATGCCGATGGGTGGGTGGAACTATTATCGTTCGGCTAAATTACAGTTTTTTGTGAGTGATGTGCTTAGGCATTTTGGATATAGGCTTTTAAGTAGTGATGTATTGATTGATGTATCGTTTTATTTTATTAGGCTAAGTAACTAGGTTTGGCAAAGTTTAGACTATTTTATAATATTAGCTGCTATTAGTATCTAGATATTAACTGCCTCTTTTTGCCCGTGGCTTAAGTTTGCGTGCGATCGTGAGGTGCCGATTTCAATTCCGAATAAGGCAAAATGTTACATAATGTATTTTTCAGTATAAATGTAGGTATATACAGTATAAAATATAGTTTTCCATACCTATATTAATTAATGAAAATGGTTTTTGAATTTATAAAAGATCTTTAAAGTATTTTTATATATGTATTGTTTATTATAGTATTGTATAATTTCATACTTAGGTAATATTCTATTAATAATGCATGTCGTTAATGCATAGAATTACGTCACAATTTAGTAATTCGCAACAACAATGTATTCAATTTACCATTTAAACGATTTTGAGTTTGATCTTATAATGTCATATTTATGAGTTAGTAACCTTAGATCAATATTATATATAGGTAGATAGATAATAATAGATACAGATATATATGTGTGTATAATATAATATTCGCCAGTATTATGATTAGCATCTATTAAAATCTATAACATTGAAAAAACGTTATCCATATTTCAATTATATATTGTTATATTAAATATAAGTACCTAATTATGTTCTTATATTTTAAGCAGAAATTATCACTTTATTATGTTAATAGATTGCATACTAATTATATAAATAATTTATTCAGAACCAATAAATATTAATACTTAGCAGATTAGTATTAATAAAATTATTGCGTAAACTAAATTAAAAAGCAATATACGTTTAAAAATCAAATTAATTTCGAAATTCGAAATTAATAAAATGGTTTATAACGGTTATTCCTAAATGACCGGTAAACAGAAATATAGCTATAAATCGCATTTTTGTGATAACGGTGAAAATTGCGATCTGTATAATGTGGGTGTAATACAACTATGTTTATACGCTGACTGACCGGTAGGACTCTCCGATCCTGGAACGCTGGATACGACTGCACGCAGTCAAGTAGATGGCTTCTTTGGCTTGGACAGTCCGAACCGATCAGGTATTAGACGTATGTACTACTAACACTAGATGTAAGTTCAACTATTACTAACCTACTATGGAATGTTATACTGAAAATAAAAATAATTATTATTATGCTTATACAGCTACTGCACAGGCGTGAAGCTGCGTAATGGTTATATACTTGTATCTTGCAAAGTTAAGCAGAAGACAGGTACCTATAGAGTATAGATAACTTTAGACCAGCATTTCGCCAGCTATATTTTTAGGTCCACGAAATAGACAGCAAGCCTATTGCCGACTACCAAAAGTACCAGATACAAATTCAGATTGCGTGCTACTATCCAGCATTTTCTGCATCGAAATAAATAAGAACTTGGAAACACATTGTAAAATAAAATTTGTGAAGATAGCAAGCACCTTTATTTACTGAGCGTGAATAGCAGTATCTTGAGACCTAAACGTATTCCGAACTTCTACTACGTACTTAAAATTGTATCATTACAAAATAGTGTAAGTGAACCAATCGTGTTAAAAACGTTGTCATTAATCAAAACATCGGACATCCCGTTTACAGAATCTCATTTGTCCTTTCTCAAATAAATAAAAAGAGGCTTAGAAAGCCAGCGACCATTTCGTAGCCCATCTTATAATAAAGCTACCGACATAATATCTCCGGCGATATTAGAGTCGTAACCTCAATCAAAATGACGATAAACTTTGACAAAATTCCATGTTAAGCCGTCTTATAATTATCCATATATTACCGAATCCCTGGGCCAAACTACCTGCCGATAGGGACGCAATGTTGCCAGAGACAACTCGGATAGTGCTGGATTAAAAACTTGTTTAACATTTGGGCCTGCGAAGTAAGTAAAACCTTCTTTGCTGGACAATGTTACCCTGATTATAGTTTAGTGGATCTTATTGTAAGTCTTTATGTACCTACTGTTATGTTGATTGACTGTTTGGTCCGGACGCAAAAATTAGGGCGTATGCATAATTGTACGCGTAAAGTAGAACGTACAAGCTTGATGACCGAGTCGGGGCATTATAGTTCTAGGGTCTTCTATCAGAAAACGCGCAGCTGCGCAATAATGTAGTGCGCTATGGCTATAACATAGGGCGGGGCCTGAGACTCGTAATTTTGCCATACCTACATTGTAGTTTTCGACAATGTCGTAAATATCAATCCTATCCAGACCCAAATGAGTAATTAAAGTTGTCAAACTCAGCGCTTCTACTTAGATTTTACTAGCATGCAATTCCAAAAACATTTCACTAAACCGATCTAATGCAAGACCTTATATATTTGACCGTAAGCATAAACGCCAACTTACGATAAAAAACAACTCGACATTTTAAAGCCATACAACTCGTTGATTTTATTATATCGCTCGTATAAAATAATATTGCATATATTTCAAAGTATTACTACCTAATGTAAGATTATCAGCTAAACTAAATATCTTTCTTTATTCGATAATTCCTCAAAATCTCATTGACTTGTATTATCTACAAAGCAGGACATATCCAGAAAATTAAAGAAATCATACGGCACCACCCTAAGAGCAATTATAAGCGCGCTCACCCACGTCAAAAGAGACCCGCGCACTGACGTTTATAGAAAAAAATAAACCTTTTAACAGAACTGGCCGGCGATAACTCAAGCGAAATGTCCAAACTGAATTGAAAAAAAGAGATTTTCGAATTTCGAACATAGAAAGTGTTAGTGACAATAGACAATATTCAAAATCTTGTTAATAAAGAGCCTGGGTTGCCAGCTCACAGGTGTGAAGACCATTTCAAGGGTCTTATTATTAGCTTTTGTATATAGTATAATGTACCCACAGGGTACAATTCACAGATGGTTGATTTTACAACATGATCTCGTTTTAAGTAGACGGAATAAGCTAATATATTTTGCTTTCGTATTGGTCCAGGCAGCGCGCATGCGTAGCATGTCAATGAAATTTTTGGCAGGAAGTTGCCAGCACGAAATAATTATGCTAAACGGCAATAACGAGTGACCTAAGCATAAACAAAGCTTCTAGAAATTGATTTAAAATTTAAACTCCCGCACTAGGAATAAATGTGTTCGGTAGAACTTAACAATTATTCAAAGAACGGACACAAATGACACATAGACTCGGAACAACCATTTATGTATCACACAAGTTGCAATTGCATATAGGATTCGAACGCACTACACACAGCGTAATGGCTGCGACAAGACGACCACTAAAACCCCTACGCCATCCGTGAAATCCAATTCTATTGCAGTTGTTCTAGAAATGACTAGTGATCTCTGCCTAACCCGTTCGAGGATTAAAGGCGTAAAGCTATATTTTTTTATACATGTTTGACTCGATTGTATATAATAAATTAAAGAGTATGTTTAAAATACGTTGCGTGTATTCATTAATCTTATTAAATCACAACATATCATAACAAAACATAATTTTCTGATTTGTTGTAAACAATTTTATATTTTGATGTCTTAACGCAAAATTTTGTGGTTTGCCATAAATTTGGAATATATTTTCGTCCTCCTTTGAATACTATACTTGTTTAACATATAGTAAGTTATTATATTGCATTAAGGAGGTAGGTAAATAAACTATTTCTACCTTATTATTTTAAAATGTATTGGGTTCAGATATCTGGTTTTACCAGATTTCGCTGAATATCAAATCAAATCAGATCAAATCATTTATTTGCAAACTAAGTTTACATACATAAGTCTTAAATATTTTATAATAGTTACTTAAAACTTAGCGGGCTTTTACAGCCATGGCAAATTAGAAGGCACTGCAAAATATTATTAATTTATAGGTATTTTACATAAAACAGAAATAATTCTCAACAAATACATACAAAGTTATAAAGCATGTTTGTATTCTTGTATTATTATTATTCTTACCAACATCAAAATCATTTTGAAAATTTTGCAGATTCACAATACAAATAACATCAGTTTAAATCGAACTGGCAATACCAAACGTTCACCAATGACAATGGTTAGAAAAAAATCGGTATTTGAAAAAAGAAGCAGGCAGAGAGTCCGAGTTATATTTTTTTTGCGTGCGCAGCGTGAGATCGGTTTTGGAGGGAATTTCGGATTAAAGGCGTCATATGCGGATCGGTTTTTTTGGATTTCGTTTGAAAATCCCCTGACATATGGGCCAGCGGGCGGTGCCGCGTCAAAACTCAAGTGTCAAGGTATTATTATTATTAAAGATCAAAGCTAAGCTATAATTATGAAAGAAAGTAATTATTACGATCCTTAAGATTAGGAAAACATGTGTTCATTTTATTTAGATATAAGTTATCTGCGGTAATCATTTAACTATAGACAGAATGTATAAAAATATTTATTTTACGTTTGTCCAAGGCCGTCAGCGTGAACGTGCACGCAATTTACGTAAGCTTTGCAGTTTGATACCCGAGTTGAGTGAATGAAATAAAATATCTCATTAGCATTAGACTTAGGCCTCGTGCGTGCTCCACAGCATTAGCACATGAGTAGATAAACGGATTCCGTTAATCTACTCATGTGGCATCAGTATTGACCTTAATACTTAAGTAAACACTAAAATAGTTCGCAAAATATGAGTGTAATATCTAACCTGACTGGGCAGGCCCACTGGATAAGTTTGTGGTTACGTTTGCGGTCTACGGTCTCGGTTTTGATTTCAGGACGGACAAAGTGCTTATAAGGTTTTTAAGGTAATTTTCAATAGCAGCAATTGACGGCTAAAGACTCGACTTCTATTGCCTCACTATTTAACGATATGCAATCTTATGTTATGATTTCGTACAAGATTATTTTTCTTTATCACGTGTTTATTGCTTTGCTGTTATTAACAAGCGCTAGTTGTTGTTTCCGAACGAGCACAAAGGCATAAACGTGAAAAACCGCAAACCCTGCTACGGATCCATATATCAACCCTCTTGATATATCGACCAAAAAAAAGATTCATTCAGAATATCACCGTAGCAGCACAAAGTTTAAAGGCCTGGCGTTGACCCACGCTGTTACTCCGAAAATACCGTCACTTCAAACAAGTAGTCTAAATAGAGAGCTTTCTACGCAATAATAATAAAAATCACCCAAATAATTCGTAAATAATTGTAATCGAACGATATTCAAATAGTTTCATTTATAAACATCGCATATCTTTACATGGTCAAAAACACAACGCACCTTCTTATATAATTTTGTCTACACATTCAAATTAAATGGGAAGGCAATTTTGTTCATAGCCAATAGAATGTATTTTTTTCAACCATGTTATTCTCTTTTTAAACTATATTTAGTTTACCCATTACAGATAATATTTCAAGACGCTAACGCAAAACGAAATGTTTCTTTTTAAAACCAATGTATTGATTGTTTTTACAAATGTTCTCGTTTTTTCATAGCTATTTAGATTTAGTCTATACCTATTAAATTAACTAGTGTATCCTTGAATTTGTTTTTAAATAGCGCTTTATATCTGTTTATTGTTACTTCGATTGCGTTAACGGAACTTAATGTTGCTTTGACGCAGTTTGGCACGAAATTGATAATAATGAAACTAGAAATTTCTTTGCTCTAGCATAAGTTTCCTTTATATTTGCGTGTGATTGTGAGATTCGATAGCCAGGTCTGTCAAAGTGTTATTCGGTAGTATATAGCCTAGAGAGAGACTATTAACTGCCCCGCAAATATGAATAATATACGCGATTCTCTGATTTTTCAAAGTTATGCGCGTGCTTGATTTGACGCTGAAGGTTAACCTCCATATCTGACGGGTCGTCAGATAGAGAAATGTTAAGAGGAAACACTAAGGGCGAGAGAATTGCAAAATAGGTGTTTGTAAAATCTATTGCTGTCGCGCAGTGCCATGTATAGATGAGCGCGATAGAGACAACTGCAGCTTGGACCGAAAATACCTATTCAAAGTACACAAAATCAACGTTTCGTAGTCCCCTGATTCCTTCTTCAAAACTTGACCAATTTAACTACTATTTTCATTAAAAATTAAAAAAAAGGCTTTGGCCGTGTTCCTATGTTTTCCCTTTTTTATATAATCTAGGCAAATTTGTTTTCTGGATGTTTAAACACAGCGAAAAATCTGGCAAATTTATGAGGTTTTTGAATGCTCATGTCTGTTTTAATAATTAATTTATGAAAAAAGGAGACATAGGGACAAGCCAATAGATGCCATATATTTTTTAGAAATATATTTTTGCGCTACTGGCATTATCCAGGGAAGAAACGGGGGACTATGTTTGTATGGAAAAACGGCCCTTGTGTTTCCTGTTAACACAGTAACTCGCACTAGGCCTTACCCTTCCTATACTAAGAAGTAGCCCATGGTGTTTAAACACCAGGTCGAATGTGTCCGGTAGAGTACAATACACTCATCATTGTAACCTGGACCTAGCTCACGAAATAAGTTTTATATTTATATAAGTATCACTGCCTGCCTACGACTTTGAAGATGCCAGCATGTATATTTGAAAGTTAGGCATAAGCTGTAGGCACTAAGCATGTATTTACGTATATAAAACTAAAATATTGTTTTAACTGTATCAGAAAGGTTTATAGAAAAGTATATTAGATATATATATATATATATATATATATATATATATATATATATATATATATATATATATATATATATATATATATATAGTATTATCTTACATTTACGCGAATGATACACATTGAATTTGATTATTTTTATTATGAAACTAGCTTTTGCGCGCGGCTCCGCCCACGTGGTACCTACATCATTAAAAAGTAGCCTATGCCCTTCCCCAGGTTTTAAATCATATCTGTACCAAATTTCATCTAAATCGGTTGAGTGGTTTAGCCATGAAAAGGTAACAGACAGACAGACAGATAGACAGACTGAGTTACTTTCGAATTTATAATATTAGTAAGGATTTGAAATAGGTACCTACACGTAATTTATATAACATTTTTATCATGGTCACTGAAGTGACTTATAATGTAATAAGTAATAAGTTATATAGCTATAAATAATTGAATTATGGTACAAAGTTTGTAATTAAAATGAGCCGCGATAAACTCTATACAATGTAGTTTAATACCAGTGTATATAATAAGTATGAACTTTTAATTATTCCTTTCTGTATAAGGTTTTTGCTCAGTAAATACATAATATATAATTGATTAAAATGGCGATGCGCTGCTTGTTTCGGGATTAATTTGCATATAATAATAACAACTTCATTCAGGAAGTAAATTAATATACATTATTTATTTTCATATGTCGGCCTCGATGGTGTAGTGGTTAGTGTAACCGACTGCCACGCCTGAGGTCGCGGGTTCGATTCCGGCACAAGTCAAATATTTGTGTGCATAAACATGGATGTTTGTCTTGGTCTGGGTGTTTCTATGTATAATATGTATGTATTTACAAATAAAAAGGTATAGGTATATGTATATTTATCCATTGTCTAGTACCCATAGTCCAAGCTCTGCTTAGTTTGGGCTAGATGGTGTTGTGTGTATGTGGTAGAGTAGAGTATTATATATTTAAATATGTTTGTTTTACCATATAATATTGCAGGCATTATAGGAATAAATATAATTAAAATTATGATTATATAAATCAGTGAGTCAACGTTTACAGAATATTCGAGATGCCTAGTATGTACAATCTTTTACGAAACAAAATAATGAAAACAGTAATAAATAATGATAAATTCCGAAAAATAAGTTAAGTATTAATTATTTTTGATTATTGTTAATTATTTTTTGATTTATAGTTCCTTTTTCTGACAAACAATAATGAGAATATTTTAATATCCTACTATCTACTATTAAATCTGGAAAACTTCTAAGTTCCTTCGTGAGTTAGGTGACCAGCCTGAAATGAGGCACGCTTTACAAATATTTTATACATAGAAATGATTAATTTATTTGTTTATTTATAATGGAATAATAAATATTAGTTTTTAAGTTATCGTTATCATAGATTATGTTTTCTATACCTAATACGGAATAACTAAACGGAAATAAAGAACTTGACTGGAATATTTGCATAAATTAATTTACGTAGTGCTAAAAACGAACCCACTGACGCAATTTCAAAGACAAAAATAACATTCTGCCTTATGCTACCAACAATCAATCCCAGTGCGGGAACACTGAGAATAATTCCTGAGTCGTAGGAGACTTTACAAACTTTCAAACAACGTAAACAAAGAAAACTCATGTTCAAAAAAATGATTTGTAGATCACAGGAATTACTTTGCCCTATAGAAATCGAACCCCCAACACTCGGCCCAGTGGCAGTGGCAAGACGACCACTAAGAGCACGTACGCAGACGCGTATGTATTTACTGGTTACCACGGATACAATAGCTATTTACGACTAATAAAATATATCACTGTCTTAACACCTAGGTACATGTTTATGGAAACAATGGAGTAAAAGCCGCACTTCGCATAAACAATTAATTTCGTGTAGCAACATCGATCCATAGACTCGAAAAAAAGAAACACTGACATATAGAAAGTTTCAAGCCGAACATTATTTTAAACTTTAGCTTTCTAAACCAAGACGTCAGTGCAACGTTAAACGAATCGGAAACAAAGCAACTAATCAACGTTAGTTAAAACAACAATAATGTAATAACAACGGCATGTTAATGAAGTAAGACGTCCGCCATTTTGAAGTGCGCCATCTTGTTGAAATATTGGCGCGTAAATTAATATGGAAATTGCTCTTTCTGACGTCGCAAACTAATCGAAACGGACTAACTGCCTTTTGTTCTTTGAGTAAATAGTGATAATAAGGAGTCATTTATGTTTAGCTTATGCAAATTGGTACAGTGAATTTTTTTAAACTTGTTTGAGATCGAAATGACTATATAGATGACGTTACACCTGTATATAATCATCTCTGAAGGGTAGACAGACATAGTACTTTTCATTTTGATTTTGACCCTAATGTTTTATGTCTCGTGTCGTAAAGAGCAAGAGAATTGCCGTATAAAGCGCACATAAATGGATTGTTTTTAAAATTTCTAGCTGGAAATCTGTTAATAGTTTATATTTAGTCCGACTTTAAAATCGTATTTAAGACGTCATAATCTGCCATATGCGGCACCAACTTGGTAGCTGTTTTATCTTAACTTTTGTAATTACATATATACATAATTAAAATATAGTCTCAGACTCCGATCCCCAAAGGGCCAACATGAGGTGTACCCACATTCTGCCAACTATGGTTTCAAGCCCTACGTAATAGAGAGCAAGCCTATTGCTGACTACTGGACACAGTTCCAGCCTAGATGCTGCTACTGATTATTTATTGACAGAAAGTCCTAATAACATTTTGCCCGAGATGGATATCAAACTCGAGATATGGACAGTGCAGTGATCGCGAGACACCTCCAGCACAGTGGATATGCCTTCTTCTTCAATTTAAGTGCCAAGCTCTTGTCGGTGGAGTCTCTTCCATAATGTCCTATCATCAGCCAGCGCTTTGACCTCTTGATACGACGTAACTTTTACCTTTTCTTTCACTTGATCTATGAACGTCCTCCTTGGCCTTCCTCTTCCCCTTCTGCCTTCTATTTTTCCTTCCAAGATGTTTCTTATAAAAGTGTTATTTCGTATCAAGTGGCCCAACATTTTCCCTCTTCATTTCTCTATTGTTTTTAGAATATGTCTCTTTTCCTTTACCATATTTAGAACTTCCTTATTTGTTTTTCTTTCAGTCCAACTTATTCTTTCCATCCTACGCCAACACCACATTTCAAATGCTTCCAATCTCTCTCTGTCTCTTTGTGTCAATGTCCATGTCTTTGAGCCATACAGTGCTATATTCCAGATATACGTTTTAATGAATCGTTTCTTGGTCTTAGTTGTAATATTTTTGGTCGTAAATAGCTGTTTTTTGGAGTTAAATGCTCCTTTCGCCATTCCTATTCTTACCACTAAATCTGGAGTGCATCTAGAGTCACTGGTTATTAATGTTCCCAGGTATCTGAACTTATTAACATTATCTATTTGAATATTATTTAGTTTTATGGGTACAATATTGATAGAAGGAAATTTAGATATGATCATTGTTTTGGTTTTACAACTATTTATTTTTAACCCAATTTGTATATATGCCTATACCGAGTAAATTGATCTCAGATCTCACTTTAACCCGTCGCGTTGGCAACAAAAGACACCTTTTTTCGCAATACATGAGTATAGGAAGGCACCCTCTGGGGTTGCCAGCAACCATAAACACGTTAACCGCTTACCATCAAGCGGGTCAAATGCCTGGTTGAAGACCTTACTGTAGAAATGGCCTATCCTGCTCCGAAACAACTACTACTAGATGACGAAAATGTCGACGAAAATGTCGCCTCTTTTGTGAATCAAACAGTCTCCAAAGAGACGAGATGACTAAACCTTTGCATCATTAGCATACTCTAAAAACATAAAATCGAGTAATAAAACTGGACAATTGTTACTTGAGAAGAGAGGATTCCGTACTATCTGCCACTATGACGCCGACATTACTCATACTTGGGTAGTTTTATTATTGGTTAATTTACTTAGGAGTTTACGATTAGTTTTAAGCTTGTATGAATTTACGTATTTGCGATTCAACAAAAAAAAAACATTGAAATCTTACCTCCGATCGACTCCATCATACGTATATGCACTGCCTTAGATTACTTGTTGTTTTATAATTATTTGTTTAGATAAACGACATAATACCTATCACATATTCTGCGAAAATTACAGCCCACTCAGGGTAAAATTCTAAAAGATAGAGCTATTTAAAGTTAACAGACATACAAACGACGCTAACATATCCTTAGTTATAGGGTCCTGCTAGCATCCATTGGCTACGGTACCCTAAAAAACCAAATCCACAAATTGGACCGATCCCGGACACCATTTCTTTCAATAAAAGCTTCCAAACGCATTCCAATGTCAAATTTGAAATTCAAAAATGGCGTATCGAGCGAATTTAACCATTTCGCTCGCGTCAATTTGACGAAATGTTACATTCAAAATAATGAATTCACATTTAATTCTGTTGGTTTTTATCTATTCAATCTTGTTTTTAAATATATGGTGGTCGTAACTTACACCTTTTTGACTGTATTACCATTTTTATCTTATTTTCTTTTGTTCTTGAAATTATTTCAGCTTGTGGCGCGTTTAAAGCTCTCTAGGTTTTGCAATAATTATTACTTAGTTAATATGTTCCAGTGAATAATGCTATAAATCTTACGGACATCTTTTTAAATAGTAGTTTAAATATCTTCTTAGATATCATGCTTCAGTATATTTGGTAAAAAACCTTACGCTACGCATATTTTAACTTTTAAAGAGGTTATAACTATATGTTACTGCGTAGTAGAAGATACATTTCAATGTGTTAGAGTTCATATCTCTCACTCCCTTAGGCGATTATTGTAACATGTCGATGTTTCGACCTACTTGCATAGATCGTGGTCACGGGCAATCAATAAGTATTTATTATCTTTTAAAAACTTCATCGCGAGTAAAATCCGTTACCTAGTATTGTATTAAGTATGTGTACAAATCACGAAATCTAAAAATGTTTATTGTAATAAGACTATATTTTATGTTTCACTCAACAACTTAACGATCCAGAATAGTAACCATATTTAAATCTAGGGAGGCGCATGTCTAATTTAAATATTTATTGTAGATAAACCTTATTTGATCGGCAATTAGTAACTTACGAAAACACTACTGTCTTATTTTTCTTTCACGCTTTTATATAATACTAGGTTTTGCGCGCGGCTCCGCCCGCGTGGTACCTACATCAATAAAAAGTAGCCTATGTCCTTCCCCAGGTTTTAAACTATATCTGTACCAAATTTCATCTAAATCGGTTGAGTGGTTTGGCCTTCAAAAGGTAACAGACAGACAGACAGAGTTACTTTCGAATTTATAGTATTAGTAAGGATCTACTTACATCATAAATCGCTCCGAACATCTCCTAACCAAAATCAGTACCGTACTACGCTCACATTGGCCCGTTGTTTTTCAGTCCCACGTAATAGAGGCCGCACCTACCAAGTATTTCCAGACTTCAGGGAGAGCAACGTGAGTTTAAATGAAGACCCCACGATCGTCTTCACTACATATTATAAAATAAAGTCCACCGCCCCGTCTGTCTGTCTGTTCGCGATAAACTCAAGAACTACTGAACGGATTTTCATGCGGTTTTCACCAATAGACAGAGTGATTCAGATGGAAGGTTTAGGTATATATTTTGTTAAGGTTACCTAGTAGGTCGCTAGTATAATATAAACGGAAGATTATGTACCTATTATTAATTTAATTTTCATATAAAATTTGAATTAAAATTACTTTGTAACAGCATATTCTCGGTTTACGATCGAAAGCATTAAGCTGTTTTTACAGCATAACTAATTGCAATCGGCATTTATATAGCTATTTATTCTAAGGTAAATAACAAATATAAATATCACAGCTACGATGCACCTCATTGCGAATTATTTGCTAACAGTAAGAACGGCTAATCCGGTTCCCAGGAATTGAAGCTGAAACCAAATGCACCCAGTACCAGACAGTACCATCACTACAAATGCCGATGCAATCAATTATTAAGACATTTTGTGTGTGTGTGCCAGTGTTTTAATTGGCGACTGAATTACAACCGCCGCCAATATACAGGGTGTGTCGTAAATAGTGGTCCAGAGTAAAGGAGTCGATACACTGTATTCTTATGTACCGAAATTTTAAGCATTTTCAGTTAAAGGTGTCCTAACAAAAAATAAAAGTTCTTTTTTCAAATTTCTGCACCTTGCTTCACGAATTTGGCTGTCATTTCAACAAATATCAATATTTTTTAATTGTTTTTTTATTATTACTCTTGAATATGTGTACTATCATATCCAAACCCTTTTTTATGTTTTAAAGTCAAAGGTACTTAAAGAAATTAATCTGTTTCCAATTTCAATACTCATCTTCAGCAAATCATATGACTTTAGGGGCATAAAAAAAATGGTTAAAATTTCGGTATGTGATACATAAGAATACAGTGTATCGACTCCTTTACTCTGGACCACTATTTACGACACACCCTGTATGTAAGTTTGGCTATGTTTCGAATGGGTCGATGCGCTTGCAAGGAAAGACTTTAATGCTGAAACCGGCATAGGTAAGAGTAGTACCGCCGCTACTGCATGCGACCTATAAATAAGCGTTCTGAAGGCTTACATACCTACTACCTGTGCCATTCCTTTAACCTATCTGTAAATCCTTTTCCTTACGGTTGACAACTTGAGAGTGATATTATGGAAACCAAAGTCATCGACATAGCTCAGAGAATTAGCAAGCTGAAGTGGCAGTGGGCTGGCCATATCGCGCGAAGAACAGACAACCGCTGGGGTAAGCGTGTTCTTGAGTGGAGACCGCGACTCGGCAAACGTAGTGTAGGACGCCCTTCGACCAGGTGGGACGACGATCTGCGAAAGACTGCAGGCAGATGCTGGATGCGCAAAGCTGAAGACAGGGCGCTATGGCGCTCTTTGGGGGAGGGCTATGTCCAGCAGTGGACTATTATAGCCTGATGATGATGATTATGGAATACCAAAAATCTTCCTTAAGTTGCGTCTGTAATGAAAATTTACTATCAGGCGAGCCGCCGAATGATTATTTGCTACCATTTATGTATAAAAAACTGCATACCATCGATCAGGTTAAACTAAGTTAAGCCGGCGAAAAGAATAGCACTAGGTACTACACTTCGATGACGTTGTGGTTAGTGTAACCAACTGCCACGCCTGAGGTCGCGGGTTTGATTCCCGCACAAGTCAAACATTTGTGTACATGAACATGGATGTTTGTCTTGGTCTGGGTGTTTATATGTATAATATGTATATACTTACAAAAAAAAAGTATATATGTATGTTTATCCATTGTCTAGTACTCATAGTAGAAGCTCTGCTTAGTTTGGGCTAGATGGTGTTGTGTGTATGGGGTAGAATATTATTATTATCTTAGCCCTCTTTAGATTCGAGTACTAAGGTTCCTGCCAAGGTACAAGTGGATGGATCACCAGAGCAGCATAACCGCGTTTCTGGTGTTCTTTTCGAAGCGCTGGATGATCGGCAATCGCAATAGTTTTAGTCGGTATACACGGGTCCGACTTAAATAGATTGGCTTCTAAGATGCAGGTCCATACCTAGTTTAGAAGTCAGGGTCTCCAGTTTGTTATGTATTCCTTAAGTCCTAAGTTTTGTACCTAGATTAAGTGTTTTTCTTATGAAGTAATAAACTTATTATTATTAGATGCCCGATATCTTCTCCGCCGTCCAGCGAAGGAGTATACGTCGCTTTTCCACACGTATATAAAATGTTTAAGTTAGGTTAGTTAGCACATTACTCAACTTGCAAGAAAGGATTCGCTAGCTTCTCGTAACGCAAGTGACAGATCACTGTTCCTTTACCAACAAGTGATCTTAATAGTCACCTACAGAACATAAAATAGAGTTATTCGATTTTTTACATGATTACTCTGTGCCCTTATGTGCTATGAAAGTAAAGCTTCAGCGGTATCGTTACTAACACTTGCTATCGCTCTCTAACTGGGGCAGCCAGACTTAAGAATTACAACCACGCCACAGAAGATAACCGCCAAGCAAACTTGTGTTGAACTCTTGCAAGTAGGCTTACCAAGTTCTGTACGAGGCACTGAGGACCACAAATCTTTGTCTCGTGCGATGAGTGCACCATGAATGAGTTCTTATTTGAAGAGTTAGCAACGCACGAGTCATGCCTCTAGCATTGGAAACGTCTTATAGGCTTGTCGTAACCGCCTGCTATTAGGCATGCAATTCTTGTTTGCTATCACAGATGCATAAAAAGCAAATTCACAATTAGAAAAATGGCTAAGGCAAGGGTGATAACTACGGCAATTAAATACTCAGTAAAATAGAACCACAGTTAATGAATAATAAGCCAATTAATTATATACTTAACAATAACTCGGCAATGATAAATTTCGCTTCAAAGCTAATAGCCATTTTCGAATCAAGATTGTTTTTATCCGACAACTGTAATTTTAAATACGGTTTCTAAATAGAAAACTTCAGACATTATACTAGTTAATTCGATTGTCTAGTAGCTTAATGGTTGAGCAACTACCGATGGTGTAGTTCCGGGTTTGGTCCGCAACAAAAGGATCATTATAGGCAATATTTGCCTACTTGCCTCATTTGTTAAACAAACAAACCCATTATAAAATGATTTAGACACTGCTTTCAGACTATTATAACAATCTTTAATTATTTTCAAATTTAATCAAATAATAATAATTTGACTTACTTTCTACATTAGTAAATTTATTAACATAAGTTTAATATTTCGTAATAAAATAAACACATATTTACATTGACCAGCTTCAAGAAAACAGGTGACCTATAAAAATACACCTGATACTTAAACGTCATTCTTTTTAAATCGCTGCTAACTTACATAAAGAGGTTTTATACTGTCAACATAAGGACTACTGACAATTACGCGGACAGCATGCCCACAACTTTTTGCATCTGTGGGCTGCGATAATAATTGCTTACTATCAAACGGACAATGTGTTTGTTTACTAACTACATTAATAGTATTTAATAAGCATTACACTAGATATTACTGCTACAAGTGCTACCTGACATAAACTTTATGAGCTATAAAAGCGCCTTATGCACACACATATGGGGCATTTTGTTGACCATTATATATAAATGGTCGTAAAGCTTCGAATATATTACAAAGTTATTACTTTGTAAAGGAATATTCTATTTTCATGTAGTAGGCACACATTTTCATGTAGATACATACCTGTGTAATGGTATGAAATCTTCGTAAATAGCAAACTGCAGATTTTGGATTTGATAGGGTTTTCGTGTTCGAATCGATCGATAAATGTTATCAAATTCTCTATAAAAAGTTTAAAGGAGAAAGAGAGAGCACAAAAGAAACTCTAAATCTAGAATAGACTAAGGCACATAGTGCAAGAGCAGTAGCAGGGACTTAATGTAGCAGTAAAATGCTATATTCCTGGAAAACCTGTTCAATGATAATGGCAAACAATCGAGAAGATCGCGGAACGTTTGTCACGTAATAGATTGAAATATTCGGAACATCTAGGTAGCGCAGAATTTCGAGATACATAGAAGCTCCCTTAAAAAATCTTTGCTAAAAAATATGGAGTCTTTAATTGTGTGAACTATAATATATCCATGAAAATAAAAGGAACCTGCAATTTTCAAGTACGTAAGACCTAAAAACTTTGAAGCAAATTACACATAAAATACCCAGACTTAGAACGACTATGAGCGGATGACATAAAAAGCGACTAGATATAATATTTAGTCGCTAAAACTGCCACACAGAAGTTTCGACTTCAATTCCAACGGTGGCACTTCTGACTATTCAAAGTTGTGTGAGTATTTGTTAATTATCGCTTGGATCATATTAGAAACAAGACATCTTGTGGAAACCTGTATGTCTCAAAGTTCTCCATAGTGTTTTCGGTAATACGTGAAGCCTGCAACTTCGCTCTAAGCTAGCGTGGTAGATTACCGTCTACCCTCCTCATACTGATAAGAGTCTCGTGCCTAACAGTGGGTCAGCTTATAAACGGAGCTGACATTATAATATTACATAAATTTTGTCCCTTGCAAGAATCGGAAATGCATAACTCGCTGCATGTAATAGCGACCTGAACACGCCATCGGAATAACAAACTCATTTCGTCTGTTTAAAACTAAACCCAGATCACAGATAACCTAAACACAATCACCATTAATTTTGGCGGCAAACAAACGTCGCGTTCATTTTGTTTTGCATTCAAGATGGCGTCTGTTATTCAGCACGTCTTCATTTGCAACAATGCAGTCGTTACTCCGACTTATTGCTGATTGTTTTGCTGATTTAATACTTAGTACTTACAGGAAATACGTAAGCTTTGATTAGTTATTTGTAATTAGTTTTGCCTGCAAGATTTCACTGTTAATCTTGTTGTTATTTAAGAATAAGGATTTGTTTTCTTGAATACTTAACTATAATAATATCATTCCGCCATTCGGAGAATGTTTATGAATATTAAACATCCAGATTCAAATAACCTATTTGTGGATTACTCAATTATATTTATTCATGGGCGAGATAATACAGAAATATGAGATGACAACTATAAAATTAATAATATAATTGAAGCATTATTACATATTTAAGTAGTTGGAAAATAACAAGGACTCATCTGATGTCAAGAAGCGGTAATTATATTATCATAGTATGCAAAGCAGTGATTAACCGCGCTATGCAAAACCTGGAAAAAACAAATAAATTCTGTTTTACAGGATTGTGCTGCCTGTGCAAATCGCGAGGGCTACTGGATCTCTTCTTAATAGCTCAGGGCTATTTTCATCGAGCTCTAGATATCCTATTTACTGCTAGAATACAAGACAAGGCCATTGGTATCCCTAAAAGATGCCTGTGATCTTCTGTAGTATGTGTAGAATAGAGATATCTCGACGACATGTTTGGCAATAGAGCACACGCTAGCCCAAAGAAGAAGTTTGAAAGTAATACCAAAACTTACTTATGATATCAGTTACATCTGGACAATCCATGGATCAATCCTGGAATCCCGTAATCCACAATTGTGCATGCGCTCACACATACCCCAATAGACAATCGAAACAGAATATATGCAAAAAAACCGGTTAACTGTAAATAGAATTTGCGCACAGGAGCGCAAATCTTGACAGAAAACGTGTAAAAATATATATGGCTTTAATTAAACTTTATATTTTAACACATTTCCTGTCTTGTCCATAAATTAAATAGAGGGCATCTATTAAGAAATCATGAATGAGAAAATACGTTGTATACTGAATAATATTATATTACAACTAACTTGATTCTAATCGATACATGATTAATGAAAATCCATGTAATCTTAAATAATCGTTTATTTTTTTGCAATCTCTATATAAATCTTTATCAATTTCACTATAATTACATAAGCTTTATTTACGATATCGCCTATAACGCTTCATTAACTAAACTGGGGTAGGCAGTTAGCTAACGAAGACACCAACCATGCATGAACTGGTAAACTAGCACGACAAAAACAGCCGACCCCTCTATAATTAAAGTGTGAAGATATTTTATGTGATTATTATGCTATACACATTTTTCATAGCTATATCATAGACACGGCAAAACCAGAGACACGTTTGACAGGTAACGTTTTCACTATGGCGGGAAAGAACTGTCATATATATTTATTATTCAGCTCAGTAATAATTTACTTGTATATGCACACTGATCTATTGCCTTCTTTCTCCTGGAGTAAAAAACGGATGTAGTCATTTTAATTAAGGCTTTTTGTAGTGTTATTCTTAGTAGGAACACGGATGATGAAGCCGTAATCGGTAGGATATATAGCTATCGGCATGATATCAGTATGGAAATAGCACATGAACGTAGTTAAATATGCATTTAGAAAAAGCTGCCAAGCCCTTTATATTCCAAATTATTACATACTAGAATTTAGAAATTTCTATTTCGGGAACAGTACTTTTTTTCGTTGTAGGGTACCCTACGTCCTTTATTGTACCCTGGCAACGTGTATGCAAAAGGCAAAAGACAACTGTCATACGAAATTTCATGATGATCGGTCGAGTAATTGAAGGGTACTAAAAACAAAGTTACATTCGCATTTATAATATTTGTTATTACTACATATGTAGACTCACGCTATATATCTTCGAAGGGTTAGGCAGAGATGTATTACACTAACATTTTGCCAGCTATATTTTAAGTTCCTCATAATAAGCGATACCAAGGGTGAATACTCCGTAAGTATTGATATTAAAACAATTTTCGAATAGAATATCCTAATATCACTAACCAGGTAATCAGAACCTAGAACGCAAGATACTTTGTAAACATAAGGGCAAACTCATACCACAGGATCTACAAAATAGTTTTTATTATTATAGCTACGGTTTTATTTATTCAGTAAATATTAGATAAGAACTACATCCAGTTGCGGTGGTAGACAAACCATGTACTTTATTTTTTTTAAACAACATCTATGTTTTACATTGGCTGAAGTGTTAGTGTTATTACTACGTCATAAGCCAATATCGCTTTCCTTGTTTATATCCTTACTTATATTATAAATGCGGAAGTATGTTTATTGTTTCGTCCTTCTTTAACAGAACAATATATCGGAATGATTTCTTGCATAGATATTATTATGTTAATGGGACGGAGAGAGATAGGATTTTTCTGTTGTTCTAAAACTACGCAAGCAAAGCCACGGGTAAAAGCTAGTAGTAAATTATATACTGTTTCGTTATTTGATGGCTATTGGTATTGGCGTGAGATTTAATATTAGTTTCGGAGGATTTTGTGACAACGAAAATTTTTTTTTTTCTTCGTCATTATAAATTCTGAGGTCTTTGCTATTCAACTTTCATATCACTTAGGAGAAGTTAAAGTAATTTTAATGTTAAATATTCGCGTAGACGTAAGACTATAATACATTTTCCTTCGGACATTTGCGTTAAATGCCAAACTGCAAAAGTCGTGTTAATACCTAGGTCTTCACAGACCTTTTTGAAACGCTAGACATATTGACTAGGTTGCACTGGCCGTGGTCACAAGTAGTCTGCTAACCGTTTTTTTTTAAAGTTCAATAGCATAAATAAATATAAAGTAAATTTCAAAAATCTGTACCTATATAGGCACACCAAGTTCTGTCTGCTTTTGTAATTAATCAGTGCAAATACTATTTGAAGAAGATCGTAGTATATCTATATAGCTAAAATTTAGCATCCCTTCTTTAGATAGTAAATATATCTAACATGCAACTTAGCTATGTCAAGTGTATCGCCGAACAAATGATTGAATAATATGTTTATAAAACAAAACTGATTAGAAAGTAATATATAATCACTCGGCAAAAATAGTCCACGTTATATTCATAGGCGGCTGATATTCAAAACTATTTATGAACTGAGTTACTCACCTAGAATACACAAAATAGTAATTAGGACGTATAATTCCGAGATAAATAATAACTTTACTAATAACAATAATAAAATTCTAACTAATAAGCGAAAATATGTTTGTTAGTTTGTCCTTATTTAACTCAGCAACGAAACAACAATTTGACGTGACCCTTTTGTATAGAGATAGTGTACGGGCCGGAGAGTGATATATATGTCGGGCTATTTTTTATCTCAGTAAAATGCACGGTACCTGTGGTATAAATCTTTAAACCAAGAGAGCTAAGCGGCGTGTAAAATCTATTTATAAATATAGTAACAATAAACTATGTGTTAAAGTTCAAAACAATGACAACACTTAGGTTTACAACACTAACAATGTTGAAGTACGTTAATTGAACTGAAGGCAAACACAAGACAAAGTTTATACAGCATTTTCTCAAATTCAACATGAAATGTTTAACGTACATTTTGATGAAGCTAGGGCTAAAACGTTTATATAGTTTGTCTGTATAATAAAAAGCTATAATAAATATCTATTTAAAATTATTGTTATGTTACAAATGTTTAAGTTATACCAAGTTGTGTGATGTTTGCTCGTGTGCAGTGTCGGCGCGCGCGCAGTTCTCTCTCGAGAGATAATGTCGCCGCCGGACGACGCATAAGCCCGCTATCTCAAATCTCCCAGCCTCTTGTTTCACATCTTTATCTAAAAGACTTTTCGTTTTAATAACATCATCACATTGTTTGCCGACTAATCCCCACATCCTCGGTTTGTTGGCGGATGCCAAACGGTAGCTATTACAATGACATACGGCTCTATCTTATCATAACCACTTTACAACATATGTTCACTGAACGCCTAATGCACTTATTATAATTCAAACATTTCCCTAAAATCCGATTCGCTTACGCAAACGTTAAAACACACGCACACAGCGTGTCCTATTTCTTTTATTTTTGTTACTATAAAATATTATTAATCTGTGTATCAATGAACCGTGAATGTAATGAACGAACAATGCCAGCGTCTTAGGGAATCATTCGGTCGACGACCGCTCGGCTAATTTCGCGCCCTTTCACCTGTCAATCAAACGTCACCGCGCGCGTAAACGACTGCAAGAAACTGGTATTAGCCTTAAACAAAAATGTACATACAGCTATGTAAATTGCCGTTTTATTACAACGAAATAAGAATCGAAGGATGTGATTTAGTTTACAGGTGATAGAGGAATAAGTGAAATTATCTGTGAAACTCTGCAGCCGTTAAAGTTTCCGCGAGTTAATATGTCAATGTGACGCGGACGTTTCGTTTGGCGCGCAAACTTACTAGCGCGTTCGGCTCCGTCGCTCAGGTATTTCGCGCTTGAATTAAATTTTAAACGAGATTAATAACGAGAATGAAACAATTATGTTGACAATATGGCTTAATGTGGACGTTACGACTGACGAATGGCGTCTCCGAACGTCCGAAACACTTATAATCGTGCGCTTCACAAAACCATAAATACGTTTTTTTTAATGGCATCATTGCGTGTCGGCATGCAATGAGTTTCTAGTTAAAATGCAAGGTTTTTGCAAGATTTACGTAATTTTTTCGTTCGTATTTTCCATTTAGCGCATTAGAAATGTTTTAAATTCACGTTATAATTTATATGCGGTAAACTGGCCAGTTATTAATACCAACCATTACTGTTTGAATACATTTCGCAAAGAAAAAGGTTGAAATAGTTCACATGTATCAATGTTGTAACTGTCTTCCGTAGCATTAATTTAGGATTTAATTGAATGAGCACAGACCACACAAATAGGTACTTTAAAAGAGGAAATCATGCAGTGAAATACAAAAGAAACTTTATTTAAAAATTACGGGTAATATGAAACTTACTCTATGGGTTGTCCTATTATCCATAGAGTCATAAAATGGCTTTGAATTCATAAAGCTATAAAATTAACAAAGAAGTAACATAATATAATAATAGAATATTAATGTTATATTTTGGAATATAACATAAAATAAAATAATATTTGTATAACAATTGAATTGCAATAACATTCAATTACGTAATGGAACATACCATCACGCCTACTGTTATAGCACCTAAGAGGTAGAGTAGAGTAGGTAGAGTCCGTGGTAGAGTCAGATATTATTTCTCTGTATGTACTTGACGCGTATTAGTTTAAAAATAAATGCCGTAGGTATTAATTTGTTAAGTCTTAGAATACCATACATGATATTGTCTTACGTATACCTACGCGAATGTTATACATTGAAATTAAACAACTTTATACGGATTTTATCGCGTTGTTTATTTTTTATAAAACACTATTATTACATAATTTTCAAACTGTAAACTACTCTTGTTAAACACTTTTACTGTTTACTTCTATTTAAGCTATTTAAATTATAAAAACTATTTAGATGTAATTTTACACTTTCTGCGACGATTCGGTTGCTTTTCAGCAGCCATGTATACGGGGAGACTAAGGTGGTGGTTGTCTCAATGTTCTTCTTAAATAGAAGGAAACAGTAACTAGTAAAAGTGTTTAACAATAGTAGTTTAAAGATACAAAATTATGAAATATGTAATAGTGTTTTATAAAAACTAACTGTCCCGACAGAAGTTGTCCTGTACACACGAAAAAAAAAAGAAAACCAAATCAAAACCATTCTCGAATCCACTTGAACACACACAAAAAATTTCATGAAATTCGGTACAGCCGTTTAGTTTAATTACAAACAGGCACAGAAGATATATAAAGATAAACAACGGATGAAATCCGTATAAAGTTGTTTTATTTCAATATACCAAACATAATTACAAATCTATTGTCTTGCCACCGGTGTGCCGATGCGACTCAATGGGTTAATAGAAGCAATTTATGCTGACAAA
Organism: Catocala sponsa; assembly: GCA_963564715.1. Lineage (NCBI taxonomy): Eukaryota > Metazoa > Arthropoda > Insecta > Lepidoptera > Erebidae > Catocala > Catocala sponsa. The sequence continues at coordinate 6,620,711 of OY751345.1, read as the reverse complement.
ATACCGTAAGTTTTGTGGCAGTTAATTCTTCAAAGAATCTGTTCCTTTCCTTTGGGTAGTCTAGCAAAATATGTAATTATAAAGATTAAATGATTGAGTCGTAGACAAGTAATCGCGTCATGCATTTCTCGTAAGAAGTCTTTGTATTTATATTACTGTAAATGTGGATATTAAGTAAGTTTATGAACGCAAAAACTATGAAATATAGTTCTGACGTTCTAGGCGTTACTTAGTTTACCTACATGCGTTAATTAATTATATTTGTATATGTTTTTTGTATAATAAATATAAATATAACGGACATTTATTTCAGTTGCAGAAAATTAAATTTAAACTCTGACTAATTATGGCAATTAGCCTAAATATATTTAAATTATACTAATTTACTTCCTAGTTAGAAAGAACGTGAACTCTCGAATTCTCCACAAGAGTTGGACAGCGTAATTGTGACTTTTTCTCTTTTATTCCCATTAGCAACTTAGTAGCAATATACAATTGTTGTTAGGTATACTTTGTGTCCGTTGTTTGAATATTTGTTAAGTCCCCCGACACAGATAATATGCCGAATGCTATTAAAAACAAATAAAAATATATTACTGTTCACATAGAATCTTCTTTATCTTTTTTTATTAAAAAAGGCTTCCACCGTTTTAGGTATAATCCCTGTATCGCGAGAGACTATATAAAGATTTAAATAACGGACACAAGGAACACTCTGATTTGGAACAACACTTCAGAACCATCAATGGTCAAGTGTGTTCGTTCGAAGTCCAAGGAACAAAAAATGTGCGATACACATAAATTATTATTTACATATTGTTTGGTATCTTAAATGTATTTTTTTTATATGTTCTGACATAGGTCACAACTTCATTAGGTAAGTATATTTTATTTGGGTGTTATTTAAATGGTTAGCATAGTATTGGTATTTTTGTGAGCAGAAAAATATAATCTGTGAGCAGAAATAACTAATTGATCAGCAACTTATGGCCAGCAAACTTTAAAGAGATCAAACTAAGTCGACGGAGCCCCGCTTGGCGGGGCTCCTATTTTTGGGTGGGCTTAAAAAAAGGAACGTAACATAACCTAACACTTCCGAGACGGAATGCAGTGATTTGAGGCGTATAGATTCTCGTTATGCTGTGCAATATTTGCTGACCAATTAGTATTTTTGATGATCATTGTATTTAATCCCATTTTATTTTACCTACATATTTATTTTCTCTAATAGGTAGGTAGATACTATGGTTCCATCTGTAAGATTGCGATTTGGATTCCTGGGTTAGTCACAGAGATATTAAGGTTTTCTGCCAGTAATAGAACGGGTGCTAGAAATGCTTTCAAGAATGGCAAAATGATTTTAGTGGTCAACCTGTCACTGCGCCGCATCGAGTACTTTGGGTTCAACCCACGTATAAAACTATTTTATAATCGACAAATAGTCTTACCGTACCTGGCTGTTCTTTGAGTAAGGGGATTTAATATTTGTGAAGCTCCACCGTGCCAAATACATTGTACATAGCGCGAAAGATGCCTTTTAAATAAATTACGCTTTAAAATTATTATAGTTTCAAATTATTATAGTTTCAAATTATTATAGTTTCAAATTATTATAGTTTCAAATTATTATAGTTTCAAATTATTATAGTTTCAAATTATTATAGTTTCAAATTATTATAGTTTAGAATCTGGTTGTAGATACTTTGTGTCCGTGGTTTCAAGGTTTGTACAGTAAATCCGCAGTACACGAATTATTCCCAATGCAACAAGACATCATTTTTACAAAATTGCTACTATTGATCCATAATTGGCATATTATAATATTTAATAGAAAACTTTGATTTTTTGCTGATTGATCGCGTCGCCGCTGCCGACTCAAAAACATTAAGTCTACCAGAAAAAGGTATATCTTAAACTTCGGATCCAACGAAATAACCTACTACGCAGTTTCATCGGATTTCTTTTTTTTAAAGTGATATTACTCCGTAGTTCAGACGGCTTAATAAAAGGGTTTACGTACCGAAATTTAGGACACATTTCCTGAAATAATGTATTTCACGGTACAGATTATGACTGCACAGATGGCGTTGTGGTTTAAGTGGTCGCCTCTCCGCTGCCGCCGCACCGAGTGTTATGGGTTCGGGACACAGGACAACAATTAGTGTATTCCACAAATAGTTGTTCCGAGTCCGGCTCTTTGTGTCCGTTGTTTGAATATTTGTAAAGTTCCCTGCGACACAGGAATTGTTTTTAGTGCGGGCGTAATTATTATAAAAGCAGAGAATATCTTCGGAAGAAAATATATACCTACTTATATCTATGTACTAGGTGTTCGCGTTTATCGTTACTGCGCCGCCCCCGTGGGTCGTAGCGTGATGTTATATAGCCTATAGCCTTCCTCGATAAATAGGCTATCCAACACTAAAAGAATTTTTCAAATCGAACAGCAGTTCCTGAGATTAGCGCGTTCAAGCAAACAAACTCTTCAGCTTTATAATATTAGTATAGATATGTATGTATATATAACAACGATAAAAAATATCAGTACCTTTTTCTCTTCAATTTTCAACAGATTTTCTTTTTCTTGTTATATTTAGTGGCTATTCATAAGCTTTAGTTTGGAAGCAGTTACTTTTTGTTTCTAAATGTTCATTGTTATATGATTTCCTCCAATTTGATTATGGTCAAGTTTCGACCACTGAACGAACACTTCTAAGTTTAAATCTGTTTAATTGTTTAACTCAAAAACAGTAGGTCCATGAAAATGCCTGCATTTACATTTCGAGGTAAGTTTGACATTTAGTTCAGTGAGAAGTATAATCTACCTAATTGTAGCCAATCAACCTACCACTAAATAACCCTGGGAAGACCATAATTATACTGGAATCCAAGTTCATCGACCTATCCAATTAGGACTTGGAAATATTTTTCTGCTAAATTTGCCTTTCAGAGATCTCTTGCACCTACATTTGGCCAGTTATATTAAGGTCCCATTTAAAACATAGTGATGCTACACTGTGCATTTTCTGTTATTGGAATTTCCTTGGATGTTATATTTTCTGATCTTTTAATATTTTAAAGGCGTCCTTATCTATACCTACTAATGTTATACAGCTGAAGAGTTTGCTGGTTTGAACGCGCTAATCTCATGAACTGCTGGTTCAAATTAACAAATATTTTAGTGTTAGATAGCCTATTTATCGAGGAAAGCTATAGGCTATATAACATCACGCTACGACCCACGGGGGCAGTGCAGTATCTATAAACGCGGGTGAAACCGCGGGCACATCTAATCCTATATACCTATAATAAAAGCGTACGAGATATATTTATTTTATTATTTGTCTGCACTGTATATAATAATAGTCAATTATTTCCATAATTTCGTAAACATATATTATATTCAGGTATCATAACACCGCAGCATTAATTAAACATATTCACGCCATTGTATTCAAAAAGGAATAAGCAGAGGCATACTATTTTTTTTTGACGACTCTATGGCGTAGAGGTTAGTGTAACCGACTGCCACGGCTGAGGTCGCGGGTTCGATTCCCGCACAAGTCAAACGCGTTGCATGAATATGGATGTTTGTCTTGGTCTGGGTGTTTCTATGTATAATATATACGTATTTACAAAATAAAAATTATTTATGTATGTTTATCCATTGTCTAGCACCCATAGTACAAGCTCTGCTTAGTTTGGGTTAAATGGTGTTGTGTGTATGTGGTAGAATATTATATTAAATATTTTTAAATCACATCTAATAAAGGGAAGATTTCCAGACTCCGCACTGTAGCCGAGATTTTTTGCCAGAATACCTAATAACACATTACCCGACCCGGGACCTATCGCATGTAAACATAAGCGCAAATGATGCCACGAGACCATAGGGACTCCATTATATTTATTTATACGTTGATAACGTCAACTTGTCATTCTGCTCACCCCACTAACAAGACGAACAGCTGGCGTGAAATAACTCTATGTGATAGATTGATAGAACATCCAGATTAATTAGGACATGCAGAGTACGTGTCGTGGGTTCGATGCTCTTTTAAATACTTTTATACTATCTCTACTAATATTATAAAGCTGAAGAGTTTGTTTGTTTGTTTGGTTGAACGTACTAATCTCAGGAACTACTGGTTAGAATTGAAAAATTATTTTAGTGTTGTATAGCCCTTTAACGAGGAAGGCTTTATGGGTACATAACATCACGCTACAACAAATAGGAGCAGAGCATCAAATGTTCCAAAAACGGGGAAAATTCTCTTATGTGAAGCAAACGAAGTTAGGGTCAGCTGGTGGTACAATAACATGCGACATCCAAATATTTAGACAGAAGAAACACTTCAGAAGTTCACTTCAGAAAATACTTTGCACAAAAAAGTGTCCGCACTAGATAGAGTGAGCTCACACATTTCATTTACGTGATAAGGGATGATAGTGTATAATTTTCAATATGAATGAGCGTGATAGTATAAATGTCATGTTGGCATTGTGTATCGGATGACAATTTAACGATCCAGAAAGGTGATCGTATTTAAATATAGTAGGGCGCATATATGATTTATTTCTTTGGTGGCATCCCTAATTCATGTTATGATGTATATAAAGACACCCGTGATACGTGATACAGGAATAACTCCTAGTGCGGTAGAAGCTTTTAAAAATGACAAAATATTTTCATTTATAAATTACTTTTTTTTGGCCGTGCCTCTCGGGCACAGAGCTTTAGTCTGGATAAAAGTACTCTACGTCCTTTTCTGTATCCCTGACAACATGTATACGAAATTTCATGACGATCGGTCGAGTAGTTAAAGCGTAACAAACAAAAAAGTCACTTTCGCATTCATAATATTAGTTAAGATTACAATTTATATACAATTATAATATATATAATACCAGCCCTGTATTAAACTGTCCCATTGCTGGGCACGGGCGTCAGTGTGAGAAGGGTTAGGCCGTAGTCCACCACGCTGGATTATATACAATTACAATTATATAAAAAACTAGCTGTTACCTGCGACTTGGCTCCGCGGAACCCTATCTTTTTTCTAAAATCAAAGTAGCCTATGTTACTCCTTATAACATCAGCTATCTTCCAGTGAAAGTCTCGTCAAAATCGGTTCAGCCGTTTCTGAGATTACCCGGAACAAACAGACAGACAGACAAAAATTTTAAAAATAGATGTTTTCGTATAGGTAGCTTATATACTTTCATATGCATTAGATAAAAAGCTGTTATTTTGACATTACAAACAGACACTTCAATTTTATTTATTTGTATGTATAGATGTTTCAGTGCTTACAACGCACGTTCAATACAAGGCTTATCTTTAACAAATATTTAACTAAAATAACAATATAAACTATTAACATAAACTTATAATAAAAACAAAGTAGAAGTGTGTGTGGCGAGTAATATAAAAATTCCTATAAATATTTCTTGCCGAAATCATTAAAGTATCATTCGAAAATATAAACGATTCTGTACCCTTTCAATATGTATATTAATATTTTTCCATTTGACATACTTAACTTTATCGCGACGGCTTTTGCATATTATCGTTTCCTTTAACGACCATTGACGACATATTTTAGCACTAACATAATTGTTTTTTACGCTATTTACTTAGCAAACAATTCACGGTAAGTTTGATTGTAGGGATGTGGTTACCGTATTTAAGAACACTGGTCCCACCAGGCATATCACTAGCTCGTTGCCATACAGAAAAGGAATGGAAGAGGAATGTAGTCATATGAGCCTCTAGAACTCTTACTGCAATAGTAGTGTGACTACTCTTACACCGATTTCTTTTAAAAGACTTTTGACGAGCTAGCTTATTTATACTATCATCAAATAATTGGCAACGACAGCATCTTTCTCTCAAAAATGGATTCGTAAAATAAAATTAAGTACCGCCTATGTGTTGTACTTAGTATGATAATATGAAATACACACTAGTTGTTCTTCGCCGTTTCACATACTTTTATGATTACTGCTCCGCGAAGTTATATAGACTATAACTCTCCTTAGACATTGGGCTATCAATTGCAAAAATATTTTCAAATACGACTGGTAATTATAGACATTAGCGCTTTTAACCAATAAAAGAAACAACTTCAGCTTTAATATATTAAGTACTAGATTTTGCCCGCAGCTTCGGTTGCTGGATAACAGTACTTTTTCTGGATGAAAGGTATCCTTTTGTGAGCCCCTAACAACATCTATGCGAAATTTTATGATGATCGGTCGAACATTTAATGCGATAACGCCTAATAAACAAACAAACTCATATTCGCATTTACAAAATATTGTGTTAGAATTTAAATATTAAGTATAGATAATAAATAATAGTATTTCAAAATATACATATAAACTGCATGACGCTTTTACAAGGTTACGTTGTCGTAATATGCCACCTCATACCTTTATTTGCAAAATTACAATTTTATATCTTTTGTGCGTAATTGATTTCGATATTGCGTTTCGCGTGACAGTTTAGTTACATATTTTAATTATTGATGTAAGAACTATAATTATATTAAATGCTAAAGTATACCTACGTACCTGTGAGTGACAAATTCGCAGTACAATAAAATTATTTAAGTATTTATTAATTAAATAACTGAATGTAATTATGTCGGTTGTAAAATATGTCTTAATTTATTTACTTATGTAATTATAAAACGCTTATGTTTGCGGCCGAGCGGCCGTGCGTGAGGTCACAAACTTTGATGCCGGAGTCGGACAAAATGCAAATACCTTTTTTTTAAGAAAGGAAGAACTTCTGACTATTAAAACGGTGTATATTTGTCGGTTAGATAACCTTCGCCTTTCCATCCCCTTCGGGGTTATACGTACTCAATAATTATAGCATCGGTCATGCGATCGAGGTGTCGTTCGTGGGTTCGATCCCCATTACATAACTGACATGTAGCCACTCCTAACAAAAACACTGACCTGACCCCAAGCCGTTAACAACAATACTATTAACATATACCCTAGGTAATTAACAACCTTTAAAAAAAGCCCTTCCACCCCCGTAGGAGTAGGCAAATTCCCCCAGCTGTACATCAAAATCCCGCGTAAGACAACCCTATCGCCATTTTGCATTTTAAAAATAAAACGATAAAGGTCAACAGCCATGTCTTTTTTACTTTTTTTAACATCAGCCTGTAGGATATGACGTCATCCCACGTGCCTGGATTACTGTTAAGTGTTCTGTGTTGCCCACATTGACATGTGTCACATATACTCTTTTTGTCAATAAATGCTAAATGGACGATGATAACACTTGTTTTTACATTGTACTTTGTAATAGATAAGTGGTAAATATGTAAAGGAGAATAAAGCAGCAATAGACTAATGGGATACCGTTAGATTGTCACGCAAATGTCTCGAGTTCGATCCCAAGGCTAATATGCTTCTGATTTTTCGAAGTAATATTGGTATCTAACAATAATAATAATGTCCTTCAGACCGAATTTGGGTCGCGGCGGCCAATCTTAACGGAGACTGGCCAACTACGCAGGAGATATTATAGTGCACAAGTGTGTGCGCAAACACAAGTGCACTCTCTGCTCCCTAACTTTCATGATCCGATGGGACGCATAATCCAACAACGGTTTGACGTACTTTCCGAGGCACGGGGGTGTCTAACACCGCCAACTGCCTAACTCCGGGCTCGTATCGTGGTTTCTTAACAGAAAAACCCAATAACTTTCTGTTGGCCCGACCCGAGATTCAAACCCGAGAACTCATGCACAGCAGTCATATTCACTACCGCTGATCACTCGCTTTAACGGTAAAGGAAAATATCGTGAGGAAACCTGCATGTCTGCGAGTTCTATATAATGTTCTAATAATAATAAATATTCCTTTATTGAAAAAAAACTGCCTATTACAAATATAAGCCCAGTACTGTTTTAGAGAATAATTCCTTTAAAATGTACTGGGATAGGACCATTATTACCGACAAAACCATACACTACAATAGACCAGACATAACTATACTAGACAAAACTAAAAAAACTGTTTTCATAACAGACATCGCAGTATGTAACACACATAATCTCCTCACTACGCATGCGGAAAAAATGTCGAAGTATGTTGATTTAGCTACTGAAATAAAAAGGCAATGGCAGGTAGACACTGTAAAAATCATACCTATTGTCATATCTACAACCGGCGTAGTCCCTAAAACACTTCGACATAGCCTGAGCATACTTGACATGCCGAAATCTACAATCACACTCATATAAAAAGCCGTTCTACTTAACACATGTCGCCTCACACGTAAATTTCTTGCATCATCTACTTCTTAACTCTTTCTTCTCTGACACACTTGGCTAAGGCCCGTGTGTCAGATTTTTACCCCTTTTAAATGAAAGGGAGACCAAATATAAAACAAAAATATATAATAATAATAATAATAATTTATTTCGTAAAAACATGAGTAATACATAACAAGTTTTACATTGCATGAAGATGGTACATATGTGATTTGGTCTACATGTTTTACCAATTATGGTGTACGAAAAAATATGCATTTAAATTTTGCTAACAATAAAATTTTATAATTAAGTACTCAATTCTCTAGCTTTTACTACTGAGCTAGCGTGGAGATTATAGCCAACCTCAAGGTCCTCTTTCTCAGCTTGAGACAACTGAGAAAGAGGCCCTTGACTTGCAGTGGGACATTTATAAAACAGGACTGATATCATTACGTAAATGTTTGTCTTTGCGAGTCTGTGATGAATCTCTTGAACGTATGTATATTAAAATTAATTGTCTTTACATCATCGATCAAATATACCATAGATGCACGATCGTCGCTCGAAAAACGGCCCCAACAAAACTGTGCATAAATCAGTCATATGCGCTATATTATGCACCTGTCCCACTCAGTCTTGCGTGCGCTGCCCGTAAGCGAGAGCGAATCGACACCACTACTACGGTGGAGACCGTACTATATACTTAGTACGCTTGCGTATCGCGAGTAACACACTTAGGACGCTTTACATTGACGCGTTTTAACTAAACTATTACAAAATGTTTCTCAGTGGGCGTTCAATGGTTATTCCGGTTTATTTCCTGGATTGCATAATAAATGCAGATACTTATAAGTAAGTAGTACTGGTCAGTGCCACATATTGACGCGGTTTTTGTATGAGAATGTGCATCGATGGTATATTTGATCGAAGCTTTGCAAGCCTGTTTAATTTTGTTTTTATCTAATAAAAACAACTCTCACACTAACAATAATTCCTGTGTCGCGGGAGACTTTACAAACATTCAAACAACGGACACAAAGAACACCCAGACTGGGACCAACCATTTGTGGTCCACACAATTTTTTGTCCCGTATGGGGATCGAACCCACAACACTTAAAACACTACACCATCCATGCAGTCTTTAGTGTCGTGGAATAAATCAAGACTTATAGGCTGTGAGGTAAAAGATTCGATGCTAGAGTTAAGTTATGATAAATTATAAGCAAGGCAAATATTAATAATAATCAACAGTTATATCATGAAGTTGATTTGAACTTACGAACGAAGGCGTGTCGCTCTATCAATGAAGCTATTAATTTGTCATGTGATGGAATGCCAGTACATCATTAAAAATGTACTAGATTCTACCCACGGCTTCGCTCGCGTAAATGTAAATTAGGTTAGGTTAGTAAAAGTATTACTTCCTCGATGTAAGATACCCTATATCCTTTTCTGTTCCCCTGATAACGTGTATGCGAAATTTCATGATGCTTGGTCGAGTAGTTAAGGAGTAAAAGCGTAACAAACAAAAAACTTACATTCACATTTATATTATTCATTATTAAGATTAGCCTGTCAATTCATAGAATGCCAGGCATAAATTAAAAACCTCGCTGGCGCTCAATAGGTTAAAAAGGGATTAATATTTTGCTTCTGTATTTAGCATTGAAATTTATAGCGGTTAATTTAATAACACTATTTTAAAGTCTTAAAGCTATTTATATAGATACAATTACCACGACGTTTTGGTTGCTTAGCAACAGACATGGGCACGGGTAGTCTTCCTGTAACAGTTTAAAAATAGCGTGAAGGTAGTGTTTTTAAAATAAACAGCGTTAAAATCCGTAAATGCGCATTAAATGGTACCTAATACGAGTGTATTGGGTATTGGGTACCATTTATTACATATAAAAATAAATAATGACAATAAATGGTACCCATTACCAAAACCAATGTGGTTGTACGTGTATTGGGTACCATTTATTGCGCATGTAAAAAAATTATATTATCTGGAATTAAAAAACATAGCAGGTCAAATGTGCGTGTAATTATTCCTTGTCTACCCCTTCAATAATATACAGGCAAGGGAGACATTGTATAATTTTTTTTAAATTTTTTATTTTGCTCGTCATAATGACCACACTCCACCTGATGGTAAGCTGTCGTGTGGTCTAAGAGCAGTGGTCTCCACACCGCCCTCATAGCAGCCGAGGCGATGTTGAGGTCTCTACTTTGACGGCCTGAGAAGGTGCTTTTTCACGCCCCGCTTAAAGGATCCAGGATTGAAGGTTTTATCATAGTAGGAATAATATAAGTCTAGTCACGCTTATATTAACCCATTCGCTGTTCCGTGATAGACACAATAGAAAATCTATTGTTATGTATCATGATGTGATTCATCGGAGAAGGAACCTGTTAACAATTGAAGAAACGCTGTCGTCAGACTGACTGCACGGATGCCGTAGTGGTTTAAGTTTTGCAACTGGTAGTGGGTGTCAAGTGATGTCGGTTCGATGTCCCATCGACATCACTCAGGCACAGGGCAAAAAATGGTGTAGTCCACAAATAGTTGTTTTAAAGTATCTTCTAACGTTCTAAGGTATCTAAGTCCGCCTTGTTATGTGTTCGTAGTTCGTTAAGTAATATAATTTTAGTAAAGTATCCTGCGACGCAGTAATTATAAAAAAATTCAATTGTTTTAAGTTTTAACCTATTCAGGTGCAGCGGCATACCGGGGCGGCTAGATACAATATTTTTTATTAAGTGTGGTATTCTAAGACCTAATAGATTAAAAGTAAATTCTTATCATAGACTCAACGTCTTGTATAGAATGATGTAGTCAAGACCTCAACAATATATTCTGCCTGAAATCTATTCTTTTCCTACGTTTCTTTGCCTTTTTATTCTGCCAATAAGATGGATCCCTTTAGGTTCGCAAATTTAAGTATAACTTTGTCTATTTTCTACTTTAGCTATATTTTTTTTTACAAACGTCTTTGTCTTTAACCAATAAACTTTGACGTTCATAAATGCTACTTTGTGAACTACATGTATGAGACGATTTTTGTGATTGACTTCTTTTTTTACACTATATTTAATTCCTGTGTTGCGGTAGACTTTACAGACATTTAAACAATGGACATAAAGAACATCCAGGCTTAGAACGACGCAGTGACGAGGCGATCAATTAACCACCACGTCATCCGTGCCAGTAGGCTATGCATTAGGCAGAGAGTTACACTAGAATAGCTTTATTCAATTATCAGTTCGTAAGTGGTAACCCAGCTTATAGACTTTAGCAATGTCATGACTTTACACAGCCATATCGGTGCCTACCGCGACAGTAGTACTCTTTTAAAGACGTCCAAATCATATCGCTCTGGAAGCATAACGGCAGTTCATTCCAAAGCTTGCACCGTACGTAGGAGAAATTATCGCTGAAAGCGTATTGTGCTGGAAAACGTTTATATATGGAACGGAGGAACCCTACTACGGAGTCTACACGGCTGTAAACCATTCGCTGTCCCGTGATAGACACAATAGAAAATCTATTGTTATGTATCATAACGTGATTCATCGGACAGGGAACCTGTTCATTTAAATTAAATATTCAATGTCACAGAGACCGGAATCTAGAATCTGTAAATTCTTGGAATGCCAGACATCGGCCTCTATGGCGTAGTGGTTAGTGTAACCGACTGCCACGCCTGAGGTCGCGGGTTCGATTCCCGCACAAGTCAAACATTTGTGTGCATGAACATGAATGTTTGTCTTGGTCTGGGTGTTTCTATGTATAATATGTATGTATTTACAAAAAAAAAGTATATATGTAGGTATGTTTATCCATTGTCTAGTACCCATAGTACAAGCTCTGCTTAGTTTGGGCTAGATGGTGTAGTGTGTATGTGGTAGAATATTATTATTATTATTATTATTATTAATTAAAAACCTATTCTGTTTGGCTGCCTGTGTGCTGCTGCTACACAATAGTTCAATAATGTCAAAATTATATTTTTCTGGTAAACCATTGTAATGTATATTTTTAATAGTTTCACCAATGTAGGACCAAATATTTAGCTAACAAACAATTACCTATAGCTATCACCTATCTACCCCATGAATTACCTGCAATTTACAACTATGCAAAAAATCACATCGATTCACACAGCAAATGAGACCTAATATTCTCATTTATAATATCAAAGGAAGGATTAGAAACTCAAACAACCAAACTAATATTACAATTGTAATGTATCCTTAGATATTTGTTACTCAATCACGCTTTAACTGCTGCACATATTTCAATGAATCTTGGCATAAATATAGCTTGAATCATGCCAAAGGACGAATGACTGCTCAATGAACGAGAATTAATTGGAGAGCAACAGTTAGTCAGAAATAATTTTCATTCAGGCCTGTAGATAATAAGTCATGCTAAAACATTTTGCTGAAGCAACCAGCTAATATTTGTATTTTATAATTTATTTTATATACATAATACCTATACCTATCAGTCATAATATTATTACAAGGATGACAACAAGAATAAATAAATTAAACAAATCTGCATTCGTTCTAAAAGCTAAATAAAACTATCCTGTCTTATTCGTATTAAAATCATTTACGTTTTTAAATGGACATCAATACATTACCTGTGCATTATTTTCGACAGGCATAGACAACTATGAAACTTTCATCGAAAGAAAATGGACAACAGAGGGGTAGCAACCGCCCACATAACAACAGATTTATCGACCAATTTGTTACAAAACAAGTTATAAATCCATCAGAACGGACATCGAAACGTGTTAATTTAAACATAAATCCTGTTGAGATTTATGTTATGTTAGTCGGCAACGTGACCAAATGTGATAGTCCTATGATTGAAGGGAACCCACCGCGGACAGGTGTCGCCACAACTCGAGTGGAGTACTCGCTGAAAAAATATTTACTACAAAAATAGAATTTTGATTCCCGCGCTTAATTGTGTTCCCGCCAATGAGAGATTGTCGTGTGCGAGCGAGTGGCGCTTAGTTTAGAGTGAGACGCAGGCTTTTCGTTCGGAGGCCCCGCCCCTCCGGCAATATGGCGTTCGAGGCGATTGGCGCAGTACCTCCTACAGGAAAAACGTTTGGAAATGGGGGCGGCGGGAAAAACAGCCGTACTCTTGTTCGTTTTTAACCTGTAATGAGTTGTTTAATTAGCTTGATTATCATTTAAATGTCCCTGTTTTTGAGAAGCATTTTTAATTATGTAGTTTTTGTTGAGATATAAGGTGATTTTAATGTTAATTTTTCAATATAAGAAGGTCTTTTGAAGTTTAGGTAGATTCACGGACGGTGTTAGGGATTGAAAAATTACTTTAGTTGAAATGCAAAAGGGGTGAGTAAAGTTCATCATAAATTGTGGTAAACTTTTAAATAATTTAAATAGGACTTGAATTGTAAAATTTGGTAGATTCTTATGATAGGTATAAATTAATAGTTGTTGAATATATTTTGTGTTTGAAATAGATATTATTTGTTCATTCGTTTTATAGACTAACTAGTTGCCGAGTACTCTTACCTAGGTAGGTACAACCGATTGTGAGCATCCGGTTCGATTGTCGGATGAGGTATTATTACATTTTTCTATCAGGAAATTCTCTGTAGAAACATGAAAAAAAGAACTGTGTCCAGTATGTACTGGACACAGTTCTTCTTTTCACAAGGCGTGCCAAGGGTATAAAATATATGTGATTTTACACCCTTGGCACGCCTTTAGTAAATTTATAAACATAAAGTATCGTGGCTGTCTATATAAAATTTAAATATAATTTGAATATTAGATAGGGCTACATATAACGCGTACTGGCCTAATATTTAAATTCTACCTACTTAAAAACACCTAATTTACTTAAACAGAAGTGGTTTAGATAAATTAGGTATTTTGAGTAGTTTATTAAACCAGTCTTAATATTAAAAAATACACGAATATTAAACCATAGATTAATGTCGCTTATATACATTTTTTTATATTTCATGCCTTCCGGCCTTTTATACCGCTCAAAATTACAATAAAAACCTTTTTTATGGCGTTTGCTGAACACGTTAAATATTACTTAGTGTCACGTTAAAAGTACTAAATACCGTTAAAAGTTTATATTTAATTGTTAATAAACATTGTTTTGTGAAGGTTTTCTCCTTATTCGTGTTCACAGTTCAAGGTTCAATGCTTGCCTGTATAATTTACATAATCATTAACAATATGCCTGTATGATACTCGTAGTAATAGGTAAAGGTGGATACCTACATTTCACCATCTATATTCCAGTCTCACACAGTATAAGGCACCTGTAACTTTTTGTCAGACACAGTTCCTTACTTAGTCCTTTTACTGAGAGTTTGTAGTCCTAGAACATTTAAAACACATTGTCTGACTCAAGAATCCAGGATTTTATAAAGAGCAGTACACGGAAAGAGTTTAAACTACAAGTCAAACGAGGCAGTGTTGGGTAAGTAAATATTATTGGGGCAGTATTATAGACGATATAAACGCTCTGCAGAAACATACATCAACTCGTCCATCGGCGTTCGGACGCCGGCGTCCAGACACAATGTTTATACCATTGTCTCGTTAAAATAGTAGGTTAAGAATAAATTAAACTGACCAGAGTACTCGTATCGTATCGTATTACTCGATGATAGGTAATCGATGGAAAAAGGGAGACCTCACACACCGAAGGCTTTTCACTGCGTTGTCTCGATCCTCTATCTGGTAGTCGGGCTTCATACGGTGACTACAACACATATCTGAAACGCTAGGTATATAGTGAGACTCAGACATGACGACACAGTTAGGTATCCTCTAACTATATTAGAGTGGTATACTACCCAAGTGATAAGCAGGCATACAACATGCTTTATGACAAAATACCCAGGGGTATTACTTGCAAGTTGGTGACATTTTACTAAAGAAATTAAAGATGGTATGGAAAATAAGCATTGGAGTCTTCAGAATATTTAGCAACCAGGTTGCAGTGACACATATTGTGTAGAGACAGACTGCTGACGCGTTAGTTTTATATAGGCGCGCTATTGTGTGTGCGCAGCGCGGCACTCGTCTCCCCAGACCGGCTCAGCTAGGTCGCATTATTATGTAGTTTATTTTATATATAACTGGTACCAGAGAATATACACCCATATCTACAATGAAGCATTTTATTTGAACATCCACAACAAGACAAATCATTAACCCCTACAAGGCGATACACAGATGCAGTGCCACTCCTTTAAAGCTGGCTTACAATAAGGAGGTGTTACTTCCCGAGCAAGTGTTTCGTACTATCACCGATTTTGTCAATGTCATAATAATTGAACGCTGATAGCGTACCTCCGTACTCTTTCTTGTATTAGTAATCACTTCAGCCTGCCTTATTGATACTGTAAAATAAGTATGCACTTACACTTCACTCCGTGTATCAAAGTTTTATTATATTCTGCCGCGAATCTTTATCATTAATATAATATTATTAATAAAATAATTAAAAATCTTTATCAGGTACTCCGTGCTGTATAATGTCTACATCCGCAAAAAATTGTATTCATTTCTCATCCTTACAATAGTTTTATATAAAGTTTTGGATTATTAGAGGCATACAAACTTATGAAATATCCACGTTTTGGAAAGATTTTCAAAAGTTTTGGACCAGACAGTTACGACAAGTTCTACAGTAAATATCATGTTATGCCAAAATAAAAGAATACGAGCAATAGAGCCTCGCTGATTTCAGCATGAATGGGCCGGCTCGACCGGGGAAGGACTACCCTCTCACAGAATATCGACGTGAAATACCAGTATTCCTACTGTTGTGTTTCGTTCGGTGAGTGAGAGTGCCGGAGGCCCAATCACCCCCTTTCCGCATTCTCGCTCCTTCTCCTTCCCACTTCCTTTCCTTAAGGGTCAGCCACGCGCAAGTGATGCCTCTGGTGTCGTAGGCGTCCATAGGCTACGGTGACCACTTACCATCAGGTGGGCTGTATGCTTCTTTGCCACCTTAGTTGTATAAAAAAAAAAAACTTTTGGCAGATTGGATGTAGACTTCTTATTAAGGACTGTACATAATCTCACGCCTTCATCTCCAAAGGGGTGGGTATAGTACTACCCACATTTAAATAAAGTCAACGTAAGTATGCAACTACATATAGGACGCGTGGGTTTAAGTGAAAACGAAATAACATTATTATAATGCCAGCTTTCGTTTGAAAGGCACAATGACGTTATAATAATAGGTAAAGGAGGTTTAAACTGCATGGGTGGTGTAGAGGTTTAAGTGGTGGTTTCGTCATTGCCACTGCGCTAAATGTTATGTGTTCGATCCCACAATGTACAAAAAATTGTGTGATCTACAAATAGTTGTTACAAGTCTGGATGTACTTTGTGTGTGTTGTTGGAATTTTTGTAAAGTTCTAGAGACACGGGTTTTATTCTTAATGCGATTAAAGACTTTTATAAAAATATAGGCTAGTGTGAATGGAACAGTCGCAAGAGGAAAACCTAGGTGAACGTTTCTCGATCAGATCGGAGGCGTTCGGGACAAAGGCCAGGTTAAGAGCATCTTGAACCGACGGTCGTGTATGAGGGATGCGATGAAAGTGAATGAAGCCAGAGAAGTGTGTCAGAATCGTAGCAAATGGAAATCTGTAGTCTCTGCCTACCCTTCTGGGAAACAGGCATGAATCTATATATTCATGCCTGTTTATGTGTATAAGTAGTTATGTTTTTGGCATGTTTAGTTAAATTGTGCTAATAAAACCATTTACGATGTAAGATCTAGATATATCTAATATAGACTTATAATTTTGTACAATACCAAAAATCTGTTGTAAAACAAGAAATCTTACGTAAGTAACCCATTAGTACCTAATGAAGCTCGAGGATGATGGGGTTTTCGGTATCCACAAATATTTAAGACTGCAACTATTTAAAGTTATAGGTAATAAAAAATATCAACCCTGTTTTATAACTGTCCCACTGCTGGGCACAGGTTCTTGTGCTAGTGTGAGGAGGGCTTCGCCATAGACCAGCACACTGGCCTAGTGCAGGGTAGCAGACTTCACATATCTTTGAGAATTTAATGTAGAACTGCCAGACATGCAATTGCCTCACGATGTTTTCCTGCACTGTTAAAGCAGGCAATAATCTATACTAATATTATGATATATAATATTTGACATTGTTAATATTTTTTGGCAATAAACAAATTTTTATTCAAGTATTTTTATTTTATACTAATATTATAAAGCTGAAGAGTTTGTTTGTTTGGATGAACGCGCAACCGCTAGATCGAATTGAAAAATTCTTTTAACTTTGGGTAGCCCATTTGTCGAGGAAGGCTTTAGACCATATAACATCACGCTATAACAAATAAGAGCGGAGCATAAATGAAAAATGTTGCAAAAACGGGGAAAATTCTCTTATGTAGAGCAGACGAAGTTACGCGGGTCAGCTAGTTTGCTATATAATCTGTCAGAATATACCGAACATAATTAACAATTTATTAAATCTGTCCGCCGGTGTGCCGCAGCGGCTTAATAGATTAACAGGCACATAACTTTGAAGACCCAGTAATGCGTGACTTGGGATTAAATTCGAAACCAAGAAAGAGAGAAGAAACAATTTGCTAAAAAGCTGTTGATATATGATAATGCAGATGTCAACAATGTTGAACTTAAAACGTCAACGATATACCTACACGCACATCGTAACTACTATTACATGAGTTTGTTTGTTTGTTACACTTTCACGCCTTCACTGCTCGACCTGTCATCATGAAATTACGCATACACGTTGCCAGGGGTACAGAAAAGGACATAGGGCAATCCAGGTAAAAGAGTATATCGGCAAAATGTGCAATAACGCGAGCGAAGTCTGCTTAATAACTTGAACATTTCTTATATTTATGGTTAATTATAACAGAAGGCTAACAAGCGTACGGCTTGCCTGCTAGTTTATGCTGATGCTGTTGACAATTGCAACAACAAAATATTTATCGCGCGTGGCCTCTAAAAAGAAGACCTTGTCCATATACTGGTGTTATTACCCCCTGCTGACAATACGGCGCATCTTTAAGAAGGCTGAATTCCTTTTTACCGCAATGACACAACACAAGATTGTTAAGCTGCGATCTTCTATCGATAAAGGATACATTCACACTTAAAGTAAGTATGAATGTATCCTTTACTATATACAAAAAGTCGCAAAAAGATTAAACGAAATATATTTTAAATTTTACCAAAAAGAATTCGTAGATTTGTAAACTTTGCGATGATGAGAGATAAAAAGAAAAATTTTGAAACATAATTGTTTGGGTGACGTAATTGCAGGCATCTGTAAATGTGGTCCTATACCTACACTTTTATGAGGAGCCTAAAACTATTGGCTGGTCGTAAAGGATTGTCGATGGCAGCACTTATTTATGGTAGTAAGAGCGATAATCAGGCTTGAGTCTATTTACGTAAGTTTTACGTCCATTTTGTAACCGAAGACCCGTGGAGAGTAAAAGAATTAACCAAAAGCAATAATTTGGTAGCCTACTTTCCCCAATTATTATTGTCCGATACTGTATCAATAAGAGTAGATCGTTGTTGGATAAGCATGATGCATCGTCTATCTCACCATTGCTTAACCTCAAATAAGATAGCGACTATACCTACACAACCCTGTTTAAAAATAAATAATACTTAATTATCTTGTGATTTAAAACTATACGACAAACAATTTAAAAAAAAATCCAGGCATAAAATATATATAATATAAATTCAAATATAGAACCAGAAAAAAAAACAATGCTGACAGACGTCAAACATCATTTACTTTTTCACAAAGGCACTAGGCTGCGATTACCAAAGATAAATCTACTGTACTTTGAACATAATAATATAATATTATTCTCGAATGCCCTTCGCGGTTGCGTAGATACACCCACCATTGTATATAATATTTAATCGAGAGCTTTAAGCTGTAAAAACATTGTGCGGAAACAGGCATGTTTACAATAAATCCTAAATGGTAGTGAAAATGGCGGGAATCCGGGATACTTACGTGGATCTAGCAATTTGTGAGGCTAATAAAAAATAGTCACGGCTGGTAGCTATCGGTGGGCTTTGAAATAGTTCTTAGACTACACTTTATTGTATTATGTTAATTTATAATAGATAGTGTTGGTTAATGTTCATGAGCTGTTTTCAATCCGGTAGCCACATTCTATACGACCTTAATTAAAATAGAGGTTACAGACACGAGAGAGCGCACATGATACAGATGACAAATAACTGATTATTTTATTAAGTCAAACCTGATGTAAATAAAATTAATATTATTATCTTACGTTTACACGATTGTTATGTATTGAAATTGAACACTACTTCTTTATACGCTTTTATCGTGGTTTGTTTTTAAATAACACAATTTAGATAATATTAGCTATTTAAATTTATAACTTATAGCGTACTCGTATTTGTGGTGATAATTTCAATGTCTTAGTAGCTATTTCAAAGTAATTGAACATTATTAAGTATTATGAAGTTTTGCTGTGTTACTCCTTGTTGGGTTTAAGTAAATGATTACGAACATCTTCTCTATTAAAATAAGAATGTTTCTTAATTTCAATAGCCTCGCGGAGCAACCTTTAAAGAAATCGGAATTCTTTTGCGAGTATCTGTAGTCAGGTTGGTCCCCTATTACACGTGTTCACAGACAGCAGACTTCATTGATCGTCGGTGTTTTACATAAAAGAAAACTAGCTAATGTGACACAAATGGCGTAGTGGTTTGAAAAACGTAACGAACAAACAAAGTCGCATTCGCATCTTAACTAATACTAGTTTTCACCCGCGGCTTCGCTCGCGTAAATGTAGGTTAGGTTAGGTTAAGTGGCCGCCTCCCTACTGGTACTGTGCCTAGTATTGTGGGTTCGATCCCCACGTGGGACAAAAATGTGTGTGACCAACAATAGTTGTTCCGAGTCTGAATGTTCTTTGTGTCTGTTGTTTAAAAGTTTGTAAAGTCCCCCGCGACAAGGCAGGCAATATTCCTAGTGCGAGAGACGTCGTTAAAAAAATTACCAACCCAAGTCAATTAAAAATGAGATATGAGAAAATAGTCGGGTATGTTGTGAACCTCTGGAAGTCTTACTTACTGAACGAAATGCAGTGACAGTTCCTACTACTCTTACCGTGACTTCTTGTAAGAAGCTCTTATCGGATTGTCATTACATCGGACTATAAAAATAAAAAGTGCATAAGGGCTTATTCACACACTGAAACTGGTCTAAATATTATTGCAGGTATGTATTGAGATTATTTACACAACTGGTGATCAGCGACCGCATATTAATCATGGTCGCATTTAAGAGGCTACCTTTGGTGACACTATCAAAATCGTGTTTTAATGTTCGGCTTGACTGTTTCCTTACTTGAAGTTAAATAACAGCAGAAAGTCAGAGATGCCTGCCTTGCAATCGAACTTGAGATCTCTGCATGACAGTCAAATAGTTTCCCACTTGCCTATCGTTGCAACAAGCAATAATATCTAGTGCAAATATTCATACATTCAAGTGCCCCAGTTTAAACGAAATTCTAGATTTAAATGAAAAGAACTCTTTGCTCTACCAATGTTTCGCTATAAAGATTGTAACCTTCATGGTAAAGTATTTAGGTGCAGCAGACAGCAATAAACCATAGAGACCTCACGTTTTTTAAAAGCATTGTCATTGCCTGTGCGAGAGTATAATGTGCCAAAAATATATCTAAAATATTTATTTATTTATTTATTTATTTATTTATTTATAACATACTAATATACCATTACAGATTTACTAATACGGTATACGCAGACAATAATTTTATGCTTAAATGTACTAAACTAATTATTATAACTATTACTACCTATAACTAAGCACATGACAAGTAACCTTAGAGAGTTCGCTCAATGAACATGTAAATATGTCGACAACATCAGACACCGCGTTGAGCGCGCGCAACGCACGCGTGAGCGGCGCCCTTTGAAGCAGGTTGGTGCGCGCGCGAGGCACAGCAAGGAGCTCGGGCCTCCGTCGTCGTCGCACGTAATCATTCGGAACACATAGGTTAATCTGAGATAAAATAGGTGGATATTGTATCCCACCACGTAATACCTTAAACAAATAAATGACTAGTGCAGCTTCACGCCTTAATTCTAATTTATGATATCCTACCATACCGAGGACAAATAATGACGGATATAACAATGGATACCCGGGATATACTCCATACTGTTTAAGATATATAAATCTGATATATTTATTCTGAATACGTTCAATCATAGATGAGTATTTAGTCTCACTAGGACTCCAAATAGCCGCACTATGTTCGAGATGGCTCCTCACAAGAGCCTCATATAAAGCCTTTAGAGCATTGATGTTTGTGAAGTCATTCGCCTGCCGTAAAATAAACCCAAGATTTCGATATGCCTTTTTACAAATATCAGATATGTGTTTCCTGAAATGTAAATCATTGGTAAAACGTACACCTAGATCTTTTACCTCATCCACACGCTGCAGCGGCTCACCGTCCATTACGTACTGGTGGTGAATCGGAGTAAGTGAACGTGTGAATGACAGTATCGAGCATTTAGACACATTGAAAAAAAGTTTATTCCCTTGGCTCCACTCAACAGCTCTGTCTAAGTCCCTCTGCAATAAATCGCAGTCAGCAGAGTCTTTAACGAGCACAGACATCTTGAGATCATCAGCGAACAGTAAACATGTTGAACCAACGACCCTTGGCAGATCATTTATCATAATAATAAATAAAAACGGACCTAAGTTGCTGCCCTGATTGACGCCTGATCTCGTGTAGTACAGCTCGGAACAGTGTCCGGCACAGTCTACATATTGCTGTCTATCACTTAAGTAGCTAACAAAAAATTTAAGTGTATGTAGTGTAAAACCGATGTTCGCCATCTTCAAAAGTAAAGCATCATGGTCGACTGTGTCGAACGCCTTCCGGAAGTCAAGGTAAGCTACATCAACCTGCAGCCCAGAGTCCACTGCCGGTACCAGCTGTGTCATCTGGTGCAACAGGTTTCCCATCGTGCTACGACCAGGACGGAAACCGTGTTGCTCATCAGACAAATAAGGACTTACTTGTGTATATAAGCAATTGTGAACAGCCATCTCGAACACCTTAGCCGTAGCACTCAACACCGCTATTGGTCTATAGTCAATAACATTAGTATCACCCCGACCCTTTGGTACTGGTACCACCCGCGTAATTTTCCAACGATCGGGAAAACGTGCAGTAGTTATACACGTATTAAATAAGTGTAGTAATGGTTCAACTAAAGCCATATGGCAATCCTTAATTATAAATGGCGGAATACCATCAGGTCCTACCGAGCGCTTAGGAGGGAGAGCAGCCAACGCTTTCCTAACTGCCAACGAGTCAAGGCGCGTGAGGTGCGCATACGCGGCGCTCGGCGTTGCCGCCGCGCACGCTGCTTCCGCGCTCAGTGACCCCGACTGCGTATTGTACACTGAACTAAAGTACTTGGCGTATTCCTCAGCCAATGCCAGACCAGACAACGATTGACCATCTTTTATTAAGTTATATTGACCTGATTTACCTTTCCTCTCGCGTATATAACTCCAAAAGCCCTTTGGGTCATTTCTTAGGTTTGTCTGTACCCTGTCCATATAAGACTTATGAGCACGCGTCGTTTCCTCCTTCACCCTAGTCCGATATCGAGCAAACTCCTGATAGTCATAAGGGGATCTACTAGCCTTATACTTTTTGTGTAAGTTATGTTTAATTTTAATATCTCTGATGAGACTAGGGGTATACCATTGCGGATATACATATTTAGTAGCAACATTTTTATGTTTTTTAAGTGGTACGCATACATCGAAAACTTCGTTCAATTTATCGTAATAATAATTTAACGCTAAATCTGGATCGTTTATACGGAACAGTTGTGTCCAATCCAATAAATTAATTAAATAATATAATCTATTAAAATCTGCCTTACGAAAATTCCAACGCTTATACGGTACCGCTGAGCCAGAAGTGGTGGCCGAGCACTCGTCGGAGCGCGGCGCAGCGCGCGCGGCGGCGACAGTGACCGCGAGCGGCGGGTGATACGCGTCCACGGGCAGGAGCCCTTCGTCCGCGGCGCATATGAGTACGTCGTCACGCGCGCTCAACACGAGGTCCAACTGCCTACCCGTACAGTTTGGCACCTCATTAAACTGAGCGAACTCACCAAAGGCTACAAAATAATCATAATAGTTATACACATTAATATTACAAGAAAACAAATTAAAATCTCCCAAAATAATTAAATTGCTAGCATATTTTAAACATAATTGTTCTAACATATGAAACATAATCATATATTCACTTTCATCTGTTTGTGGTGGAATATACACAACACAGCACGCGAATAAAAACCGATTTTGTAAATATATTGCTGCACAAATCAATTCGAATTTATGATTGTCTAAATTCACATTACCAGGAATCGCCACTCGTCGCATGTCGAACCGTGGTGTGGCCACTAAAAGTACGCCTCCATGCTTACGGCCGTCGGTCCGATCACATCGTAGTACTCGATATTCGGGTAACACAAATTCGGCGTTTTGGATGGACTCATTAAGGCCAGTTTCTGATATTGCGAATATATCCGACTCAGATGAAGCAAGTAAAGATAAAAATTGTTTAGTCTTTGTACGGAGACCTCGCACATTTTGATACAAAATGTTCACCGTTTTACTGCTTCTGTTGTTTGGCTGGGTCGGCGGGGCGACGAAACCACACCCATTCACAGAATTCAATATTTAATGGCCATATATCTGGATTACATAGCGTGTCAAAATTCTTTTCAGAAACGCCAACTTTAAATGAAGCATAATTGCGTTCATTTTTAGGTTTTAATTTTTGTATATCAATTACACAATCTTTTCCTAATATAGTCTCAACATATTCCTTTAAATTCTCTTCCGTAGTACATTTATCAAATCTCCATATATGTAAATACTTCTTACGTTCTACTGCTTTAATACACACAATTGATGTATTTCCGCCTCTTTTCTTGGGATTCTTCTTATAATTCACTTCTTGCCAATTAGTATAGTTATTACTTTCAACTCGCTCAACTACACTACTCTTCGCATTTTTCGTGGCCACCGTTGCGTAGGAGACACCTGCGTCCAAAGTTAACGGCTGAGTATCACGGACACTGCCACAATTCGATGTATCAGATGCAAATATAGACCTCGAATCCAAAGACTTCGGTATTGAAGTTTCCGTTTGACATTGATGCGGGTCAACAACAGTAGTTTCATTGCTAGCATTAAGCTGTCTAAGTTTTTGTGACTCAGTTCGTAACTTCGTTATTTCTTGTTTATAAGAAGCACAATTCTCATTACTTTCTCTTAATTCTTGTTTTAATTTACTATTCTCTAACACCAGCTCCGTAATCATAGTCCGGATTTCAGCCAACATTTTTGCCTCAAACGCCGCGAGTTTTTCGGTTATGGTGTTGTTTACTTTTTCCACAAAATTTACCAGGTTTGAGTTCTCCATATTTAATGTAAAACTATTGGTACAGATTTCCTCTGACTGATTCAGCAGATTGGCGGTAGTCCCGCGAACCGGAGTTTCATCCGTCACCCGAACTCTCTGGGTTACATTTATACAGGAATCGCACTTAAAATTACGCCTCATATGTGCTTGTTCCTTTCTGTACACAGCAGCAGTAATATCCAAACATCTATAGTGGAAACACGCCTTGCATCCAACACATTTTAACAGATCTCCTGGATCGATGGTTTTGCTACAAAACACACAATTCATTTCGCCATACGATGCTTAGAGACTCGGCGAGAAAGAGACAGAGCGATGACCCCGCACACGCGAGTAAAAGAGCGCGACGCGCGGCTCGCGCTCAGGCGAACTGTTTCGCGCCACCCGCGATTAGTTTTAATGTCACTTATTTGCACGCTTATTATTGTTTAAATATTGTTCTAATTTCACTAATATAACTTTATAACTTTATATATTACACTTTCTACGTTGCTATCAGGGTTATAGGTCCACTTTAAATACATCCTTTACACTTAATAACCATATCTAATCCATTATTTGAATTAAATACCGGGAGCACTATCTGCATCGTGCCGACGACGACACGGAAAAAATATAAAGAACTGTATACTTTTTGTTTTTAAGGGCTCTGCGGTTTATTGTGTATAACAAGAATAATGAAACAATCATCATCATCATCATCATGTCAGCCAAATGACGTCCACTGCTGGACATAGGCCTCCCCCAAGGTTTTCCATAGAGACCGGTCTTGGGCCACCCGCATCCAACCGCTTCACGCAGCAGGGATAGGCCTCCCACAAGGTGGACCGACGACCTGATAATGAAACAATGTATATATTTAAATATCAGAGCAGGATCCGACTTACTATTCCAGTCCAGATACAATTCAATTTGTATTGGAATCAGATATACGTCATAATCCAGCGTCATATTTTCTAACCGCTTAAATGCTCCTGACTTGATTTGACTGCTTGACCAGACCGTCATCAAATTGAAAGCTTCAAATATTCTATATAATATCCTAGTTCAAAGCAATTTTGTATCGCTAATCTCTGATTAATAGGTAACCTTGCTTCTCTATCTCCACATCACCTGAGGTCGATTAGTAAATAATGCCGTTTGTTGAGCACGTTAAGCCGTCGGTCCCGGCTGCCATGAACATCTATGGCAGTCGTTATTGGGAAGTCAGTGCCCTCTTATATCCTGACACTAGTCTAGCCTAAGGGTATCGTTAGCCTTCGGGTTGCGGAGGTCAGATGGCAGTCGCTCCGTGTAAAAACTGATATCCAGTCAAATCTGGTTAGACAAGAAAGCCGACCCCAAGTGACTTGGGAATAATAAAGGCTAGGGAGAAGTTAATAATATAATAATAATATTAATAATTTAATTATTTGCATAAACACAATTAACACTCATATAAACATAAATACATATTCACATGTTTACACAATATATAGCTAGTTGACAAATATGTTTATGTTGTCGTAACTGGCATCTTGCTAAGTTATAGAATAACTTATATTGATTATTATTTATATAAAATCACAATACATTTTGCAAGACCCGAGAATTAGGCACTACTTTATAAATTTATGCCAAAAAACGGCAAAAGTTAATGCAACGAACTGATATTTTTCTCGTCTTGATTGTAACAGCAATATCCCTGATACGTTACAAAAATAATATAAAATGACACAAACAGAAAAATATCCTTTTTATTAATGCAAGGCATGATTAAACCTACACTTTAGATTACAAGCTCGAACTCGAATGCACTTCCCACCCGGTCATTCGCCGGAACCGGTCGGCGACGACGAAATACCTACACTATAACTACTACCATATATGTAGCGCCTGATAAAACTAACAGAGCAATAACAATCCGTTTACTATTGCAATTTATGTACACAGGCTTTTTAAATTCGCTCATATTACAAAAATATTGCAGCGATTGTCTAGTAGGAGCCGTCGGACTGCCATGCGAACCAACTCCAAAAAAAATCTGAGGAGCGTGCCTTAGGATCGAACTCAGAGGGAGTTCGACACTAAGACACGCTCCTCTGATTTTTTAAACTTACTAGTGAATCTCATATATGTTGTCCTGTCGAAATGTTAGTGCAGGGCCACCAACGTGTCCAATTGTGAATCTAAACTATTCTAAACCATTTCCATTCATCCAGTACTTCCTCAACACACACAAAAATATCATCAATCGGTCCAGCCGTTTGGAGAAGTTCATCGACATTCATACGTAGGTACAAAAGTTATATATAGTATAGGTATGTGAAGATGTGCTTATTTAATTTTTAACTATCGCTCGCTTTAACGGTGAAGAAAAATATGGTGAAGAGAGTGCATGTTTGAAAGTCCTCCATAATGTTCTCCAAGATGTGTGAAGTCAACCCTTACTGGGCTAAACGAAATGGATGGTCTGACCCACTCCTCAAACTGAAAAGTGTCCTATGCCCAGTGTTATTTGATTTTTCTGGCAATTATTTCTCCAAAGTAGCGCAGACTTTAGAACTGTCCGGTCAATGGTAATGGGCTTGTTCTCTAAAGCGTGGCAACTAAACGCTAAACACAGGTATTATATATATATATCTTTTCCTTCCACTTTCAGGATGTATACGTGAGTTTGTGCATGTATATATATGCATTACATCAAGCTAATGGTGCCTATGCTTAATTGCTATCTTAAAAGTATCAAAAGTGGTGCTTATCCTGTTTACGGTATTTCTTACGCCTCATTTACAGTAAGAAAACTTTCAGCAATCAACATACATTAAAATTAAACCGTCATTTTTAAATTAATGTAATAATCTAGTTCTTATAAATGAATGAGACCTAAGGAATAAGGAGTATAATACTAATATATTGCAGCTAGGTATATTTAAGTCTCACATAATAGGAAAGGAGACACATGGTTAAAGAAATATGGGATAAAACACAATGATATTGTGCCGGAAATCTAAACTGTGTCCTTGCAACGGCAAATCATACTTATACCACCGAGCACATAAATTAACATTAATTTTGAAATGGAGTACAATTGGCAACATAATGCGTAGCGTACGAATAGCTGAACATTTAAAACAGTAAAAGAGTTTTATGACTGGACGGATAATAATGTCCTCTTGACTGAATCTACGATCCTGCGCAGATGGCCAGTCTTTACGGAGACTAGCCAGATGACAGATGCGCAGGAGATATTATAGTGAACAAGTGTGTGCGCAAAGACGATTGCACTCTCTGTTCCTTAACTCTCATGATCCGACAGGACGGTAATTCGACACGACCGGAAAGAGATCAGGCGCAGGATCAACGGCTTTACGTGCTTTCCGAGACACGGGGATGTCTTACACCGCCAACTTCCTTACTCCGGGCGGCTATTGAGATTTCTTAACAGAAAAACTCAATATTTTTTTTTGGCTCGACCCGGCGCTCGAACCCGAGACCTCATGCAGAGCAATCGAATTTACTACCGCTGCGCCGCGGAGGCACTTAGCTGGACGGATACCATAGTGGTCAAAGTGGTCGGCTGTCGATTGCCACTGCGCCAAATGATGTGGGTTCGATACACTTCACACTTCACGAAAATGTGCGTGATCCACAAATAGTAGTTTCGAGTCCTGGGTGTTCTTTCTGTCCGTTGTTTTAACGTGTGCAGTTGCCCGCGACATAGGATTTATTCCAAGTGCAAACGTGGTCTTTGAAAAAAAAAAGTTGAATTGTTTATTCTTTAGATATGAATTTTGTTAAAAAGAACCAACTTCTAACAATGCAGTTTTCAAAAGCTGAAAAACTATCATTATTATCAAGTCAAAATCTCGTAAATGTTATCTAATAAAGTAACATCGCGGTCTACGAGTGTACGATCACTACTTTAAATATGGCCCTATAAAATACACAAATAAAATGGTGGACATAAGTAGAGAAGCCATCTGCTGCATACTAATTATACGCGACAGCTCCGGTGTGAAATAGAATTAATCTAATGTGTAACGTCCGATGTTATCGACGCAGAGACTAATGATTATTAGTACGTTTGTAGAAGGGCAATGACGCTATGTAGAACAACGTGATATATCGGTGAAAGTGCATGTTTTATTTCGCTTTATACATCAAAAATGGTAATGCTGTAGGGTAACACATGCGTCTATGTCCTCATAGAGTTTAAAAGCATTTCGTACTCGTAATAAAACAGTGACTTACCTCGAAATTTAGAGCAGCGATAGCTCAGTGGGGAGACCAACAGACTGCAATGCAGAGGGTCTCGGGTTCAAACCCACATGGCGCACCTCTGACTTTCGGAAGTTATATGACTTTTCGAAATTATGTGCGTATTGATTGACAATTATCGCCTGCTCCGTGCCTCGGAAAGCACGTTAAGCCGTTGGTCCCGGCTGCCATGCACATCTATGGCAGTCGTTATTGGGAGAGTGTCGACACAAAAGATCCCACTGGGTCGAAGTGTCGCCGGTCTGCACTGACTGGCCCCCACATAAGATAAGATAAGATACCTCGAAATTTGGAAGTAAAGGAATTTGAACTCTAATTGTGTGACTATTCATTATAATATTATTTTTGTGTTAAGTAATTGCAACACAGTTCAAATTTGTTTCATCCAAAATACTCAATGTTTGAGAGCGATATGCTGTTGGCCATGTACGTCTTACATGTACATACATATACAATGAATATCCTGACTGATACTATAAATGAAAATGTGAGTTTGTTTGTTACACTTTAGCGCCTTAAGTATTCCACTGATCACCGTTAAATTAGCATACACGTTATCAGTGGTACAAAAAAGGACGTAAGGTATCTTTCATTCAGGAAAAAGTTCTCGAGCGATAGCTAGCCATACATAAAGCGAAGATAAAACTAGCGACAAAGCGATGAGTTATGATAACATCATGGAAGATCCACTATCGAAGTTTGTATAGCAAGTTATTTTTTATATAACACTTTAATAGGTAACATTATATATACGGCCTGCATTGTGGTAAGGAGCTACCGTGACATATAGACGCTTGCAACACCGGCGAAAGGTGATTTTATAAAAGCATCACACAAAAACCTTACACTGCTTAATCACGGGAAAACTATAGCAGTGAGACCATCTTATAACCTAAAGGTCCGTTGGACTAAATTCCTCTGACTCCGCTTGTTACACGCAACTATTGAGGATCTAATTGCACATAGCATGGGGTTGCCTTGTTGGTGGCGAGCGATGCGCTGATTCTTTATAGACGTAAGATGATCTCTAGATATTTACCTGACCTCATAAGCTTTCCTACATCAATCGTCGGACTGCGGATCACCAGGCACGTGCATGCAGCGCTAGATCTTTACGGCTAGGGCTTAGGTAAGTGTAGTGTATGTACAACATACAATATTTTCCAATAACGTATCATGGTAGGCAGTATAACCCTAGTATAAAAAAGAATTGTATGCATTTAAGGAAAATCTCGACATTCCCGCTAATGACTAAAACGAAAAACGACAAAACTGCTGTTCAATGACAGATGCGTCCAAAATTTGCATTCAATTCAATACGAACAATAATAATGAATAAATCTATTTTGCGAATAAAAGAGAGCATTCTTAACGATGGATGGCAAAGTAAACAAAACATTGTAAGTGTTAGAACACATGCCCGCCACCTACCGCGTCAGAACAGGAGGTCAACAATAAATCAATCGTTCTCCTTCTATTTTGACAGCCACGCCGCCATCTTGGATCAGTAGCTCACTTGTGTGGTCCAACAAACTAAAAATTAACCCCCGAAATACAAACACACTTGAAAAAATGTCTCCAGACATAAATATTTTTGAAAAAATGTCTTTTCGAATTAGAGATAGATTAAGTTTTTGGAGATAATAGTTTGAGAAGGGCCACGTGCGTGTTACGATTACCGATATCTGGGATCTGTAAAAATAATATTTAATACAATGCTAAGTAAATGGTTCTGCATCTGCTTAATTTTTTAATAGTAAAGTGTAATAGTAAAGAGTCTTGTAATAGTAAGTCACATATTTGAATGGTAGACACTAAATATAATACTTACTATCGAGCTTCAAATGGAGTGGTATCATTTCAACTCGCAAGTGAAAAGACAAAAGTTTAGTGAAGAATATTTTTTTGATTACGCTGGCATAAAAAATAAGAAGTATCTGCTTGTTGTAGTATAAACATGTGATTGGGTGGCACGAACTGACTTTTCAATTACTATATGAGACATAAAAAAGCTTACATAGAAAGAAAGAATGTGAAACTTTGAATAGGTCGTAAACAATACTACCTGTATTGTAAAAGTAAAAGAATACATATTTGGCTGACCTAAATATAGCAATTCATTGCCCCACTGGCCTCTCAAGCTTAGCTTAGGTTCAGGAATTAATAATCAGTCAGAAGATGATTTTCCATACTCGTGTCTCATCAAAAAGCATATCCAAAGGAACATGGACGAAATGAAAATACCACGGAATAGCAATTATATTTCCTTAACATTACAAAAGAACGCATTTATATAATCTTGTGTTATTTTCCTCGGGTAAATAATTTTATTACAGTTTCCAGTCCTACCTAAGCGATGTTCTATCAGCAGAGTGACATTTTCTTTACCACTGGCACGGTTATTTCTATGTGGGATTGTCGTTAAGACCATGTTGTAAACATCCAAATACTCCAGTAACAGCTTACAGAAATTACACAGAAACACTGTTTAATAACAATTTTATATTAATGTTATAGTACTCTTACGTCGATTTTGTCAAAATTCTTACTTGCAGAAAAGTAAGAATCTCAGTGACTCTACGATTCCTTTCTAATAAAATATTTATACCTTTTCCCTGGAATCGACAAAGCGAGAATGATAGCTTTTCAAGTGATCATACGCTACGGTAACCGCTTATCATCAACCAGACCATATGCGTGTTATTTATACTGCCTCGACGGCGCAGCAATATTGAATGAAATGAAAATGCGACTGTAGTGCATAGGCGTTGCCGTCGCTCATCTCTCTTCTCGCATCTCGTGTTTAGAATTCCAGGTCAAGCCAATTATCTTATCTTATCTTAGGCGGGAGTCAGTCAGTGCAGACCGGCGACACTACGACCCAGTGGGATCTTTTGTGTCGACACTCTCCCAATAACGACTGCCATAGATGTTCATGGCAGCCGGGACCAGCGGCTTAACGTGCTTTCCGAGGCACGGAGCAGGCGATAATTGTCAATTAATACGCACATAATTTCGAAAAGCCATATAACTTCCAAAAGTCAGAGGTGCGCGACGTGGGTTCGAACCCGAGACCCTCTGCATTGCAGTCTGTTGGTCTCCCCGCTGAGCTATCGCTGCTCAAGCCAATTAAAAGTTAATAGAATTTTTCGCCATGATTTCTCAATAACAGCCACGGATTAGGAAACTGGTAGTGTACACACCTCCATACTTGGAAAACACGAAAAGCCGTAAATGCTGCGTCTGATCTCACTTTGGTCGTGTCTAATTGCCATTCCATCGGATTATGAGAGTCAACAATAGAGTGTGCACTTATGTTTGCGTACACACTTGTGCACTATAATATCTCCTGTGCCATAGCGTCTCGGTTAAGACTGGGCGCCATAATCAAAATTCCATATGGAAGACCTTAGTAAAAAAGACATGCCTACTAGTTTGCCACAAAAGTACCTATTAAAAAGAAAAACCAACACAATTAGCTTTGCAATTAGTTACAAAACCATATACAAAAGGTCTGACGCCTTCATCCAATGCTATTGACGTGGGACAAAATTGGACTGCAGTTACAATGGCATTTGCTGTTATTTGCAATTAGTTGTCTGTGGTAGGTAGTCAGTTGACAGGCAATTAGTGAAGCCACCACCAGCTAGCCATGTGACTTTAAATGATTGGCTTCAGAGAGCTTGCCTAATTGCTTTTTACACATAGGCATATTTTTCTTGTAATTAGAATGAAATACTCGTTTTTCTAGTAGTAATCTTTGAATGCCGACGTTCAACAAATGGCGATGAATTAAATTATTTGTTACTAGTTTTCACTCGCAGCTTTGTATGTAGGTTAGATTAGGTTAGGTTTGCAACAGTTCTTTTTTCTTGATGAAAGGTACCCTATGTCCTATACTGTACCCCTGACAACGTGTATGCAAAATTTCATGTTGATCGGTCGAGTAGTTAAGGCGTGAAAGCGTAACAAACAAACAAACTCATTTTCGCATTTATAATATTAGTAAGGATTGGACAGGAACTTAATGTATCATAATGGTGTATATAAACCCTATATAGATCTTAACTAATATTATAAATTTATTTGTAGTGAAAGTAGTATGTAAGCACTTTGTCGCTCGAAACACGGGTTTAACCTAGTTCGAGCCAATATCTATAAATGCACTTTATGTAATTATTAAGATGCAATTGTAAAATTGTCAAGTTTTACTAAATAAAATAAATTATATTATAATTATATTATGTATAAATACGAATGTCAGTTTGTTTGTTTGTTGTGCTTTCACGACTTATCTGATCGACCGTCGCACCTGCCGACCGGCGACCGAGTGTATAGAAAGGGTCATAGGATCATCCAGAAAAAGTACTGTTCCAGAGGAATAGAAAATTGACATGACCTACATTTACGTGAGCGAAGCTGCGGGCAATACTACTACTGCGATACAAGATGTCATTCTCGCTTTATAGAGGTAACTATACTGCTTATTTTAAACACGAATATATCTTTCATATTGATAAATAACAAATATCTACCTTTGTTTGACGCACCTCATAATATCAGCCCTGTATTAAACTTTCCCACTGCTGGGCACGAGCCTCTTCTTAGAGTGAGAAGAGTTAGGCCACTGTCCACCACACCAGTGCAGTGCGAGTTGGCTGACTTCACATATCTTTAAGAACATTATCGAGAACTCTCAGACATGCAGGTTTCCTCACGATATTTTTCTCCACTTTTAAACCGAGCGATGATTAACAATTTAATACCTATTACCTAACCTTATCTAACCTACTTTTAAGCGAACGAAGCCGCAGGCAAAAGCTGGTAAGAAATACATTATTAGTATACAAAATGAGGTAATCAGCACACGAGTGAACATTCAGTAAGTGCAGTACTTAGTAAGTAGCAATAAGAGCGAGATAAGTGAAACAATGAATGCGGAAGACACTCTCCGGAAGGTGGCAGTCGAGCCGCCGAACGAGGCGGGGCGCCATTCCACGCGATTTTACTGCTATACATCTACCTGCAGAGGCGTAGTGGATTAAGTGGTTGCCTAGGCATTGCCACTGCGCCGAGTCTTGTGGGTTCGATTCCCACACGTGACAAAAATGTTTGTGTTCCACAAGTATGTAGTTGTTTCGAGTCTGGGTGTTCTTTTTGTCCGTTTGAATGTTTGTAAAGTTCTCCGCGACACAGCTTTTATGGCCTACTTTGCTGAACGTGGCATCAAATAAGTGTACAGATTAGTTAGTATAACCTTGACGTTCACAACTCACTTTCTGACCTAAATTAATAAAGATTTTTTGATTTGACATTATTTGAATAAGTAAATAATTTATTAAAATATAAGTACGTTGCATTTATAATTAATGTCCTAACAGTCACAAATATTGAAAAAAACAGACACAGATACAGAGTAGTAGAGCCTCGCTGATTTCAGCATGAATGGGTCGGCTCGACCGGGGAAGGACTACCCTCTCACAGAATATCGACGTGAAATACCAGTATTCCTACTGTTGTGTTTCGTTCGGTGAGTGAAAGTGCCGGAGGTCCAATCACCTTTCCCCCACCCCCATCCCGCTTCTTCTCGTTCCCACTTCCTTTCTTAAAGGGTCGGCAACGCGCAAGTGAAACATCTGGTGTTGCAAGCGTCCATAGGCTACGGTGACCACTTACCATCAGGTGGGCCGTTTGTTTGCCACCTCAGTAATATAAAAAAAAAACAAAATGAACCTGCGTCCTCAGTCGGTCCTAAAGAGAACAGTAAACATATTATGTCACAAAACCAATGGACTAATGTTACGCCCCATTGGCTCAGTGGTGGTGTAGCTATTTATTACAGTTAGTGGCCACGCAGAGGTATGATACGAGCATTTTTTTTTTTCAGTTTTCAACACTCCTTCTCCATATAAACTTTAACTATGACAAATCTTAAACTCCTTCGTGCGCGCAATATGCTTAAAAGAGGTTAAAAGTTTTCTCTTCACATCATCCTTATCCTAATCCTAACTATTATTATAAAAGTGAAAATGAGTTTGTTTGTTTGTTTGTTTGTTACCTTTTCACGCCTAAACCACTGAACAAGATCATGCTGAAATTTTGCATGTACGTTGTCAGGTGTACAGAAACGGACATAGGCTACCTTTCATCCCGAAAAAATTACTGTTCCCGAGGAAAACAACAATAGCGTTCTTATGATAATAGATGGCGCCACGTGTCTTTCGAATCATGATTGAATTATATTATTACAAGCAGAGTACAACCCAAATTGATTGTCAAATTCTAAATTAACGCGAGCGAAGCCGCGGGCAAAAGCTTGTACGTTATAAATGCGAAAGTGAGTTAGTTTGTTTGTTGCGCTTCCACGCCTTAACTGCTCGACGTATTATCATGAAATTTCGCATACACGTTTTCAGGGTTACAGAAAAGGACGTACCTATCATCCAGGAAAAGTACTGTTTCCGATGGATAAAAAATTTACATGACCTATATTTACGCGAGCAAAGCCGCGGGCAAAATCTAGTATTTATACACTTAGACTACATAGGAGCAAAATATAGTTAGTAAATGATGGGCGAAATATATATAGTCTCATATTCTCATAGAGACGCAGAGAGGGTAGGCAGAGCTGGACAACACACATTTCGCTAACTTTTCTAGGTGCCACGATAGAGCAGGCCTATAGCCCTGCACAGTTCCAGACTATGTCACAGTACCGTCCCATCGGATCATGAGGGTTAGAGAACAGAGAGTGCACTTGTTTTTGCGCACACACTTGTACACTATAATATTGCCTGCGTAGACGGACAGTTTCCGTTAACACTGGCCGCTGTGACCGAAATTCGGTCTGGCGGACATTATGTCAAACAGACAGAAAATCGCGCTGCGCTATAGAAGCAATCAATAAAGCCTTTTGGTTACCCCTTTGGTGCTAAAAAGGCGTCAGTATAAGAATCTGTGTCTGTATTACGAAGTAAAGTAAGAGTTGTACTTTTGTGTTTAATTGTGATATGGGAGAAAATAAATTATATTATTATTATTATTCTCTATATTAAAAAATTTTTCAATAATTTAAAAAAACCTCATTTTAAAATATAAAATCTATGAAGACCCTCCGGCATCGGAAACTGGGTCCAAGCTACCGGTGGTTAGGGCTCCAGCGAGAGGAACCTCGTCACGATGCGTGCCGTATCGAGGAGAACTGCCTTCTGCATCTGACCCTTGACCCAAGCACCTAACGCGAGCCTCTTCAGATGTTGGTCGAGGCTCTTGGCTATTAGACCGTTCACTGTAACGACTATCGGTACAACGATTGCCGAGTCCACATCCCACATATCGACAACCTCGTATGCTAAGTCCAGATATTTTAATTGTTTTTCTTTCTCAGCTTTCACGAGATTGCCATCATGAGGGATGGTAATATCGACAATCATTGCACGGCGCTCTGATCGATCTATTACCACAATATCAGGCTTGTTGGCAACAACAGTCTTGTCCGTGATAATAGATCGATCCCAGTACAGCCCTTTTCGAGAACAGGTTCTGCTACATACCTACCTGTAGTAAGGCACCTCAACCTTTACAAGTTTGTATTTCAGAGCAAGTTGCTGATGGATAATTCTGGCTACTTGGTTATGTCTGTGCAAGTACTCGCCGTTAGCAAGACCAGAACAACCGGAAACTATATGCCTGAGGGATTCACCGGGTTGGTGGCACGCCCGACATACATATGTATGTCAATCGTACCATCCCTCAGGATGTATCTCCGGTAGTTATTCGTCTTGATAAATTCGTCCATAATTGCACAGACAAACCCTTCGTTTTCCCCAAAGAGGTAATTTATTATTATTATTATTTGTTTCTCTTTCACAGGTATATTCCTAATACGTTAGGAAAATACCCGGCAATTTGGGAGGCTTACACGGAGACATGGGTCCAACGTGAAGAGGCACTTCGAGAGTTTTAATCAAAGGTGGGATGGAACACCTACAGGGGCACTAGCTGCAGCAGGCGTAGGACTATTGCTACGTATGGATTCTAATATATGGGCTATGGGTATGGGTGTTTGATGGACTGGTATATTGGTAACTATGGATGATAAAACGGCGTCTGCCCTGAATACTTGAATTGATGCTAATCAATCGAATGGACAGACGGTGACTCGCCAACTCACTAAATGGGCCCCCTGAATAGCCATGTTTATTATTATTATTATTTGGTCGCAGTGGAATGTCTGCTTAAACTTAGAACACACAAACAGACTGGCGAATTACTTTCACTCGACAGAGAAACGGGGCCAAAAATCTAGTCTTGTGTGCCTGCAGGCAATGCGATGATACCTCTGTTGTGGCAAGCGTCCATAGACTATGGTAACCATACCACTACCATCAATTGTACCACCTAATACTAATAATAATATCAGCCCTGTATATAGACTGGCCTACTGCAGGCCACGAGCGTATTTTTAGTATAAGAAGGGTTAGGCCAAAGTCTACCACGCTCGCCCAGTGCTGGTTGGCAGACTTCACAGGTCTTCGAGAAGATAATGTAGAACTCTCAAACATGCAGGTTTTGGTATCCTCACGATGTTTTCCTTCGCTGTCAAAGCGTTAACTTTTTAGTTATGCATATAATTTCGAAAAGGTTGAGATGCGCGCCTTGGGATTGAACTTAAGACCTTTGCGTGACAGTTCAATAGTCTTCCACTAGGCTATCGCTGCTATTGAAATTTGAATACAGTTATTTTAATAAGTTACGTTATAAATATTCATGGGATCAGCTCGATATCTCTAATCCAGTGTAAATACAGAATACCAACAAAGCAGAATAAAAATCCAAATTAAAATAATAATAAACCCAATTCAACAGCGATAGCCTAGTGTAAGACTCGTCACCACTAAGACGTGTCCAGGAGGTGGGAGCCTGGTGATCTGTAATACAGGTTTTTACCTACTGTAGACAGTAGCCTCTCACAAAGGAATGAGAATTTTTTCACCATGTACCTATTGTATTAAATAATAAGTACTTACCTTTGTGAAAGAGGAAATAAATATCTTTATTATTATTATTATAGATTAAAATTAAAAAACAAGCACTACTAAATTACGGTCAATATATTTAAAACTCAAGTCATCCAATCAACAAAATCCAGGATCCGTTCACTTCGTGTGCCTCTACTGCGAAAAAAAAACAACAAATACAAACTACTTTCTACAGTCGGACCACGCGCGCAAACAGACGAGTGTTTTTATACCGGTTGTTACGTCACACAATGGCGAAAGAACGCACACTGTTACACACCCATGTTGGGTTTAACTTACATATTTTGCATCAAGTTGCATCCGATGAGTGGATATACTATCTTTTTTTATTTTTTTTTATTAGATTTTGATATGATCATCATATTCATTTTTGGATTTTGGTATTATTTTCTATAAAGAGGATACAGTTGAATCTCTATATAACACTAAGAAATTTTAGAAGCCGTAGATGCCCAATGCTTCTGGCATTGGACTTGCGAAGAAAAAGGTCGCGAGTTCAGTTCCCAGTCATTGTATAACCGACGTAAATTCACTCCTAGCTAGAGGGGTTAACAAGAATATTACCAGTCTGTAATGATTTCTTTTAAATATGTTTAAAAATGCCCAAATCTGATGAAGCCCAACTAGGGAAGTGCCGCTACCCTAGGAAAGATCGCAGTGAAACGACCTTGCAAGGTGCTCTTGTAGAGTGACTGCTGTCTGGCACCAACCATATTAACCTAACTTACCAGAAGCCGTGTTTTATCAGCAATTAGGTCAGGGTGATCTCTATCGCTTGTGCGTACTACGAATCCTTTTTAAAAGATTGGCAGCACAGCAATATCTAACGTCTCTGGTCTTACAAGGTCGTACGCATCGGGAACCGCTTACCACGAGCCATTTCCCTGTTTGCCACGTAATTACAATAAAAAACTAGTACTGTAGCCTACTAATGCTTGCTATACCATAAAGGCCAGTGGTCCTATACCTCCGCTCGCAGCACTTTCTTAATATATTCTGGAAACTCACCAAAACAGCACAGAATAAACTAATTTGTAACCTACCCATTGCTGGGATACCAGACATAACTGATAATCGAATTTGCTGGGCCTTGGGGTGCGCTGCAGCTCAAGATGTAAAAATGCTTATTACTCTACTAGATTAACACAACACTACACCCGACGACGCGTCGGTAGGACGTCCTCACACTTGACTGCAGTTATCTGGCTGCAAAGATAATATTTTCATGTCTTTGTTTGGCCTTAATCATTTGTAGGCCTTAGTTATCCATCCATGGAGCGAGACGAGTATTCATTCAAGATTATTCCCTGAAGCAGGTTAAGCAGTGGTCAGTTCTACCTTATAATATTAGCCATGTATTAAACTGTCCCACTGCTGGGCACGGGTGTCTTCTCAATGTGAGAAAGGTTAGGCCATAGTTTACCACGCTGGCCCAGTGCTGGTTGGCAGACTTCACTCACTCTCAACGATATCGAGAACATTATGGAGAACTCTCAGACATGCAGGTTACCTCACGATGTTTTTTCTGCACCGTTGAAACGAGCGATAATATAATTAACTATTTAATCCTAATCCTAACTAATATTATAAAAGCGAAAATGAGTTTGTTTGTTTGTTAACTTTTCACGTCTAAACCACTGAACTGATCATCCTGAAATTTTGCATATACGTTGTCAGGTGTACAGAAACAGACATAGGCTACCTTTCATCCCGAAAAAAATTACTGTTCCCGAGGAAAACAACGATATGACAATAGATGGCGCCACGTGTCTTTCGAATCATGATTGAATTATAATTATTACAAGCAGAGTACAATCCAAATTGATTGTCAAATTCTAAATTAACGCGAGCGAAGCCGCGGGCAAAAGCTAGTATGCATATAAATTTGAAAATTCATACGCACCTTGGTATCGAACTGGAGACCTCTGCGTGGCAGTCCAACGGTCTCCCACTACGCTATTCAATTCTAGCTACCTCTTATCTATATATGTATATAAAAATTTCGTGTCACGGTGTTTGTGGTCGCACTCTTCCAAAACTATCGACCGATTTTATGACATTTTTGATGTATATTTGGTAGGTATGAGAGTATGAAAAATGAAAAATGAAAAATGAAAAAGTGTTTATTTACTGTTTAAAACATGTTACAATATTTAATACTTCTGCCAAACTGCACAGCAGTTTGTTGGCAGATGCAGCTCCCAGATCCTTAAATTATTTATCTTAAAAATTATTGATGCTACACTTTCTCATAAATAAATGAAAATAAAAAAATAAAAAAATCGTTTCGACTTTTAGAATAAACAAAAAATATATTACAGTAACACAAACAAAAAGGCAGTATAACATAATTAACATCCATAATTGCTATATTATTCACAAATATTACAAAGTATTCTCGGTACCTATCATGTTTGCACTGATAACATTTAGTAACAATTTCGTTGTTTTATATTGGAACGACCGTTTTGAAACCGAAGTACTTT
This sequence comes from Catocala sponsa, assembly GCA_963564715.1. Classification (NCBI taxonomy): domain Eukaryota; kingdom Metazoa; phylum Arthropoda; class Insecta; order Lepidoptera; family Erebidae; genus Catocala; species Catocala sponsa. The sequence continues at coordinate 6,580,041 of OY751345.1, read as the reverse complement.
CAATATCTGCGGGCAAACTATTAAATATAATTGGAACTAAATATTTATTACATCTTTGCCCATAATAATTATTACAAGTGGGCACCTCAAACGTCTTACAATGTTTTGCACCTCGAGGCCTTAGCAGTATATTCCTGATTTTGTACTTTTGGTGGCAGTAATGATCTAATGCTACTAATAGCGCTACCCTCTCATGCACTGGCAGGATATTACACTCGATAAACAATTGGTATTGATAGGTGACGGCATCCCTGCAGTGTTACTTAAGACGTGCGCCCCTGAGTTGACCCCTGTTTTAACGCGCCTATACCGTCTTTCCTACAATTCCAACAGGGTTCCATCTTCGTGGAAGGTTGCTCATATAAACCCGATCCCGAAAAGGGGTGACCGGTCGGATCCTTCAAACTATAGGCCGATAGCGATTACCTCTTTGCTCTCCAAAATTATGGAGCGGTTAATAAACCGCCTTCTGCTGCGGTACCTTGAGGATCATCAGCTGATTAGTGACCGCCAGTATGGCTTTCGCCATGGTCGTTCGGCTGGTAATCTTCTAGTGTACCTCACACACCGCTGGGCGAAGGCTTTGGAGGGAAGGGGAGAGGCTCTGGCCGTTAGCCTCGATATCGCTAAGGCATTTGACAGGGTCTGGCATAGGGCCCTTCTATCGAAGCTACCATCTTATGGAATCCCCGAGGGACTCTGCAAATGGATAGCCAGCTTTCTGGATGGTCGGAGCATTACAGTTGTCGTTGACGGTTGCAGCTCCGAAACCAAAATCATTAACGCTGGTGTTCCTCAAGGCTCGGTGCTCTCCCCAACGCTGTTCATCCTGCATATCAATGACTTGTTGTCAATCGAGAACATACATTGCTATGCGGATGACAGCACGGGTGATGAGCGTTATACCAGCTATCAGAATGTCCCTCGGAGCATAATACAGGAAAGGCGAACACAACTTGTGTCTGAAATCGAGGCCTCTCTTGGGCGGGCCTCCGAATGGGGTGAACAGTACTTAGTTCAATTCAACCCCTCGAAGACACAAGTGTGCGCGTTTACTGCCAAGAAGGACCCTTTTATCATGGCGCCACAGTTCCAAGAAGTTACTCTCCGTACCTCCGAAAGTATTGGGATCCTTGGCGTGGAAATCTCAAATAAAGTCCAGTCACTTGGAGGACAAAGCTAAATTAGCGAGTAAAAAGGTGGGTGTACTGAACAGAACGAGGCGGTACTTCACTCCAGGTCAACGTCTTGTGCTTTACAAAGCACAGGTCCGGCCGCACGTGGAGTACTGCTCACATCTCTGGGCAGGGGCCCCCAAATACCAGCTCGACCCACTTGACTCCCTACAAAGACGGGCAGTTCGAATCGTCGATGATCCCAATCTCACGGATAGATTGGAGTCGTTGGAGCAACGAAGAGACTTTGGGTCTCTCTGCGTGTTCTACCGACTCTTTCACGGAGAGTGCTCTGAAGAACTGTTTGATTTGGTACCAGCGGCCCCTTTCTATCACCGTACCACTCGACACCGAAGCATGGTTCATCCATATCACCTGGAAGCGTTCAATTCTAAGACGGTACGCTTTCAGCGATCATTTCTTCCACGTACGTGCAAGCTCTGGAATGAACTGCCAGTTTCGGTGTTTCCCGAGCGCTATGATATGTCGTTCTTCAAACGAGGTTTAAAGAGAGTTCTTCTTTCACGGTAGGCAGCGGCTTTGCTGTGTCCTGACATTGCTAAAGTCCATGAGCAGCCGTTACCACTTTCCATCAGGTGGGCCACTTGCTCGTCTGCCACCAATGGCAATAAAAAAAGAAAGGTCATAAAGTATATTTCATATCGCTAGGTGATTACGGTGTCCCTATCGAATGAATTTTTATGGCAGAACAACGTTTGCCGGGTCAGTTAGTATTACATAAAAACATGCTAGAACAACAAAGGAGTATAAAGGCAGTATTTTATCTACATGAATCACCCAACAAAATAGAATGACCTTTAAGGCCCTTTTACCCTTTATCCATTCCACAGTTAAATTAGTTTCAGTATTTATAATTATTTAGATACAGCTAGCTGATAACTATGTAGTTAATTGCTGTGGTTATTTTATAAACTGCCTTAGAAACATTTTTATTTTATATAAATTACTTGAAATAACATTTCTTTTAAAGAAAGTTAGAGAAATTGTACGTTAATATTGTTGATGTACCATAAACTTGAACATAGTTTAATTAGTATGTACTGCAATATTAATCCAAATCATTTACAAGCAAGTTTCTTAATAGATTACAAGCAATAAGAGATTTGTTTTTATTGTATTTTTTTTACCTCTCACCCTAGAATTAATTCCTGTGTCGACTTTACGAACATTCAAACAATGGACACAAACAACATCCAGACTCACAAATATTTTGAGCATTTTGTCTCGTACAGGGACCGAACTCACAATACTCGGCACAGCAGCAGTGGAGATGCTGTCATTTAAACCAATACGCAATATGTGCAATCTAAAAAAATATGTTCAATTTACGTATATCTATACTAATATTATAAAGCTGAAGAGTTTATTTGTTTGTTTGAACGCGCTAATCTCAGGAACTACTGATTAGATTTGAAAATTATTTTAGTGTTGGATAGACTATTTATTGAGGAAGGCTATAGGCTGTATAAGATCACGCTACGACCCACGGGGGCGGCACAGTAACGACAAACGCGGGTGAAACCGCGGGAACATCTAGTAAAACATAATATCCTAAATCCTGTTATATTAAATGTACATAAGAGCACCACATGGAATTAATACGTAATTAAGTACGACATTAGTTTCATCGATGCGTTCCAAGTTCTTATTGGAACACCAGCAGTGAGAAGATCTCTACGAACTATGTTATTGAGGTTGGCGTTTCGTGATATGCGATCAGCACTTCTGCTGCATAACGTATAATATTGCATAATATGGTCTTCTGTTTACGCGAATGTTATTCAGGTTTTTATCGACACTTTATTACATAATTTAAATTCCGTATATTAGTATTTTTATTTTAATATATAATATTACGCTTATACTTACGGCATTTGATGATGTCACAGTTCCGATTGCCAAGTCAGACAAAATTTTATGTAGGTTTTGACTATTGCTGTCAGTGTGTGTGCAGCACATTGCTAGGCTGCATGAACTACATCATGCAGCCTAGCAATGTGCTGCAAAAAGGCAATAGCCTAGCCGAGCAAGATCCTATTGCCCTTCAAATTACCTATACACATATGTATATATACATATATATTATTTCACAATTCCAAACTCCTTGTGGTTACTAAAAATTGCGCAACACAACAACCCAAAAACACTTTGCCCTATTTGGGAATCAAATACGAGACCTTCACAGCAGTCGCAGACACTGCTGCTACGCACACAAGAGTACCATATTTCCATTTTGGTACAAAACCCAAAAAGGCGTTTGCATAAAGGGTAGCGCTATTAGAATAGCTACTAGTGCGATGGTTATTATTCTTTCAAACATTCACTCACTACGTATAAAAACATTATAGCACATTACATAACAAAGTGCTTACTGTTATAACATTCTCATATATAATAAACTGACGATAGTTGCTTAATCATGAACCATTATTTGCTTTACAATCATTGGGAACCCAAAACGATCGTATTCGACGGATAAAAACCTCGTTTAAATTTTTTTGTGCCGTTTACGACGGAGTATCCAACCGTCAATTTAGATTTTATGGTCTCTTCAGATGAAGGTGAATTGGCTTTTTTATATTAAGGTGGAATATAATGCGCCTCGGTAGTGTATACGGCTGCTGTGGATCTCAGGTTCGAGGCCAGGGTCAAGCAAATTGTTGCAAATATGTTTGTCTCTGAAGAAATTGATAGAGAATTTGCTTAGCTAATACCGATTTTGTCAATGTGTCATGAACTTATCGCTGTCAACACTTTTAATGTAACCTTTACAGAATCGTCTTCTATATCATGTGATATAAACCGTAATTGTCGAAATGTGGATAAAATACGGTTATGCCTATTCTTTCGGCAACATACGCATAAAGATATATATCTAATAATCACATGGGCTACAGAATGAAACATGGTTAGTATAGTTTATGGATGCTTGAGAAATCAATGACTGATCTTACTATGGTGACTCGCACGGGACAGGGCCAGCTAAGCACCTTGTTAGGAAGTTCAGGAAACCTTATTCACAACTGGAACACACAATATAGGTGTGATCTTCTGTAGGGATATTTTTCCAATTAGTCTTCAACTGGCTCTTAAGTAACCCTTAGCGAATCTAGGTTTATTTACCGGCCGGGCCGGTATTATTGAAGGATCGGCCCTTAACCAACAATACGACCCTAGAATTTACAGTCTAAGAGCAGTGGCCTCCACACCGCCCTTATAGCAGCCGAGGCGATGTTGACCACACGACTGCTTACCATCAGGTGGAGTGTGGTCATTTCGACGAGCAAAATAAAAAAAAAACAAAAAGAGTTGAAATCGTTCATTCTGGCGTGGAGACCAGACTCTGCTAGGATAAGCACAGACCAGCCAGCCAGCAACATATCATAAAAATCTTTGTGTGTAATATACCTAGGTACTATTTGTTCAGTAAAAACCACAGACATCGATAGATGTGCCCTTACCGCCGCACTCAGATCGCACGACAAAGTGTTCATACTAAGAAAAGTTAGCTCACATAATATTAGGTAGAGAACAATAGAGTACAATATTCGTAATACAATGGCGCAGCGCCTCCGTGGCGCAGCAGTAGTGAATGTGACTGCTGTGCATGAGGTCTCGGGTTCGAATCCTGGGTCGTGCTACTAAAAAGTTCTTGGGTTTTTCTGTTAAGAAATCTCAATAACAGCCCGGAGTTAGGAAGTTGGCGGTGTTAGACACTCCCGTACCTCGGAAAGCACGTGAAGCCGCTGGTCCTGCGCCTGATCTCTCTCCGGTCCTGTCGGATTACCGTCCCATCGGATCATGAGAGTGAGGGAACAGAGAGTGCACTTGTGTTTGCGCACACACTTGTGTACTATAATATCTCCTGTGCAGATGGCCAGTCTCCGTTAAGATTGGACGCCGTGACCGAAATTCCGCCTGGAGGACATCATTATTATTATTATTATTACAATACGTGAGACGTCATGTTAGTATGAAAACTGTGAAAATGGATAATAAATTACGATCCAGAAAGGTCATCAAATCCATATTTAAGCGTAGTACGATGCATCTATGATTCAGATCTTTAGTTTTACTCTTTTTTGTGTTGATCGATCTTTAGAAGACATTCATACACTAGCTCTTTGATCCCAGGATAAAACGTTGCCTTTATGTTTAGAGAAATATAATCCCGGGTCGGACAAAGTGTTACCAGGATAGTCTTTTAAAAAATTATCAGTAATAACACGACGTTAAGCAACGTGCGCGATAAATATAGGCTCGTCCATTACGTGAGATTTCAAAATTGAGCTGTTGAAATGTGTATGTAATACAATTCTGCCTATCTTTTTCATGACATAACTTAAACTTACAATTTATGTTATGTTATATTTTTTTTTATACAACTAAGGTGGCAAACATGCATACGGCCCAGCTGATGGTAAGTGGTTACCGTAGCCTATGGACGCCTGCGACACCAGAGGCATCACTTGCGCGTTGCCGACTCTTTAGGAAAGGAACTGGGAAGGAGAAGGAGCGGGATGGAGGAAAAGGAGTGATTGGGCTTCCGCCACACTCACTCACGCAACGAAACACAACAGTAGGAATACTACTATTTCACGTCGATATTCTGTGAGATGGTAGTCCTTCCTCGGTCGAGTCGGCCATTCATGCTGAAATCAGCGAGGCTCTACTACTCTTAAAATATTTACTACTTACTCTTATATAATATTACCATTGGTCCAGTGGTTCAGAAGAAAGATAAACACGATTGTGTTACTGCAAGGAAAATTCTCATCCACACCGGTAGACTCAGCGGGGCTGTTGGGAAAAAGTCTAATTCGCCGGTCGCGCTGGTGTCGCAGACAATGAAGACGCTGGGACTAACCTAAATTTTTAGTAGAAATCTGGAATCAAAGAAAATCTAAATTTAAACGAGACGGTCGTCTGGGGGATGTAGATATCATTGCTTAATTAAAGACTACGTTCGTAATAGCGTTACCTACACTTTACATAGTGGGAAATGTTCTTAAATAAATTATGGGGCACATAGAATACATCCAAACTCAGTATAATCAAAAATAATTATTCTATCTGTTTTAGCTAAAATCGGCGTGTCTTGGCGTGTAATCTTCTTCTACGACTATTTTGGCAATTAGTTAAAATTAACAATCAACCAATATTTCCGAAAATATACTTTTATATCATGCATGATAAACTTATAGTTAATAATGTTGTTTAGTATTGCTTACCTACATAAAGGTAACTGTAAAATTAATTACTAGTTCTATAAATAAATATTTCAAGTGCCTTATTTAAGTGTACTCTGCCACGCATTACGTTCATGTTCATCAGCCGTTCGATCAATTTGATCGAAGAAAAGATTATTTCCAATTCTAACTAACAATATCTTTCAACCCATACTATTGCGCTAAGCCTTTAAATATACTTGAAGGTTTAGAACCATGGTGCTCTTTTGCTCGAGATAAGAATCCACCACACTCAGTGGCAATAAATGCTGACCAACCATTGCGCCAGCCGTACAGCCATAAATCTAATTTTCTTGATACAGAAACGACTTCCACGACAGTAATTACTAATTTAAAGCCCATAAACGAATCCCATCTATGAAATTGTTTTTAAGAAAATATCTCGACCATAAACCACACTTTATGACCCAGGCCTCATTATTCGCCCAGAATTAAAAATTAATTAAACCTTCACATGATGACGTCTCATTAAAAAACAGTAAAATGAAGACCTAATTTATGTCAACCTCTATGTCTTTTAATGTAACTGACATACTTTCTACTGACCATAATAACTTAACAAAAAAATATACAACATATAAGATGAAAATAAAACAAAAATTTCGTATTAACTTCTCCGGGTAGACCCAAATAGTACAATCGAACGGTACCATTTCATAACATACAATGCTACTCAATTTATAAACATGTAATACATTACTCGTCAACAATTACATCCACTGATAAACTTGCAGAATAAAACAGCAATGTGCTTTAAATAAAACAATTATGTAATGGTAGATGTGAAGTCGGATAAGCAAGTAGTGCGAAGACCCTATCACTGAATGGAAAGGCGCGTTGGTCATTTCACCAAGTATAAAATGCTTGTGGGGATCACGAATTGCACCAGTCAATACCTAGAAGTCGACAACTGCATCTAAACTATCCAACATGATCGCTTTTGTAAGTTTTTCATTTATTACCTTATTTAAAAGTGACAGGTACAAATTTATAATTGTTTATGGAAAAAATTGGCGAGCTTCTTTGGCAAAATTAAGTTTTCTTTGCCTCTTAAAATGAGTGTGTCTGTGGACTGGACTTAAACATGGTTTTTTATTCAAAAGTATTATTAATGTTTGTATTTTATGTTAATTACTATCTCACGCTCGGGATGTTAATGAATACATAATTTCAACGTAATATCGGTGATGGTGTGTGATATAAGACTCGATATATGTTAAAACTTTGTTATTAACAGTGTAGTGATATTTTACTGCTTAAATCCAGTGACGTAAGTGTATGGTGCTTACGTAACTGCTAATCGTGAGATTACGGCTTCGGTTCCCCAGTTAAGTAGCACCACTGGTTTTTGTGTCAGATCATGCTCAGTAGCCATAATCTGGATGACTTGATGGATGGAAATAAGTTAATATCCTTTTACGTAAAACTTTAGAGCTTTACAGGCATCATGATTTTATGTGAATTTTTTTTATTGTTACCATGTTACTCATATTTTTAATTAACATAATTTAAAAAAGATCGTAGGTGTGCTCTACCTTTCTTATAGACTTCTTGCTGTGACGTTAATAAGATTTTTTAAAGCCACTTGCTAGTTATTATTAAATATTTCGAAGCCTATAAATGTGTTAGTTTATATTTATAGGTATTTGATATTCTCAAAACTATTTCAAAGTTAACTTCTAAGGGCGAACTTTGCAACAAGCTATTTACCTTAGGAATAAATATGGCAGAATTCCTACGACAACCGTAAAAAAGCAAAATTTGATCCGTTACTTTTTTGTGCTATTATATCTTTAACATTTTTTGTACAATCTTTCTCGCGATTACCACCGATCTACGTAATAAGCGCCGTATCATACTTAATATCGCAATTAGCTGACATTAAATTACAAATATTATCTCATTTCTAAACAGATAAAAATCTTATTACAAAATTTACTGCGTTCCGGTTTTCTGATTGTCGACATCTAGTCATTATATTTACATGAAATAAAGATATCAATTTCCGTAACATCTTTCTTTACTTGTAATTTACGATGTTAGAGATTTTCAAGCCCTTCACAGCTTTACTATATGGCTGAAAGGTCTGTTGAGCTCTCAGGATATAATTATAACTAGTCCTTAAACATTATTGACAATAAATTATGATGCTGGACTTAATTTTGGTCGGTTTCACTCAAATAGCCTTTTTGTTTATGACGTGTCTCAAAAACTGATCTGGTTAAGCTGTTCGACCAACATCGAGACCAGATATCTATGACCCTTGCAGCAACGACGACTACTTTTTAAAGGAGTAACAAAAATTGAGGGATAATTCACAACCCTCGTTTCGCAATCGTGGCGTACATATAAACTTAATCATCAGTCGACTTGTTTAGCACCTCATATCATTAAAGTACCGTATTCTCATTTTTCCACTATATCTTCCAGAGAACAGCAGCCATCCTCCTCCTCGCCGCGTTCGCCAGCGGCCGTCCCTCCGAAGAATGGGAGCCAGAAGGACACTCGCACACGGAGCACACAAAGCCGTACCACGTAACCGTGGTGAAGAAGATCGGCGTACCAGTACCTCATCCCGTGGCGGTGTCCGTGCCTCAGTACGTGAAAGTGCCCATACCCCAGCCTTACCCCGTCCACGTCACCGTGGAGCAGCCGATCCATGTGCCAGTTTATAAGGTAAGCCAAAAGCATCAGTCTAACAAACATACTCCGCAACACTGCAGAATACTCCTTTGACTTAGTGCCAGGTTCAGTGCTTGTTCTTCTGAGTTTTCGTATTCACCGAATATCATTAATGACAGAAATTGGAAATAAACTCAGTAGTCCTTTTCTAGAAGTCTTCTTAAAGACACTAACAGCCTTATTCTTCCATGACCTGTACTATTATATTTTCAGTCGCAGATTTCTTGTATCCTGAGTATTCTTGAGTACAATTATTAGATGCTAAAGATCGACGAAACTGTATGCCATCTGTATTCGATTCGATCAGTGATGTCTAATAATTGTAGCAAAAAGTCATTACAAACCCGGTGCATATTATTAACTAAATTATTACCTAATCAACCCGTTACGAAGACAGATTGTATGATATATTGACGATACCTCAGTTTAATGACTTCAAATGTAATTAATAAATCATTTTGTTACGCAACCAGCTTCTTCGGTGGCATGTTCTTCTCGTGTTAGTGCAGTATATCGATCAGAATATTGATCGCAAAAAGTAAATACTGGTATTTATGGTACGTGCGCACGCAACTTCAAGTTGACATAAAGCGTAGTCCGTATTTCAACTATTCAGATGAACAAATATTACCGGAAAAAAATTGTCTCTTGATAAACTGTAATAACTCTTTGATTTTGAAAGCAGTTAATTATATGTATATTGTACTATCTGTGTCGAGATTTGTAACAAGATTTTAAAAAGTCAATGAGAAAACAAACTATAAAAATAATCCTTCCTGCAATAATCTATGTATAACATTCAAGAAGAGAAACCTAGTTATTATTTTTATCACCTAAACTACTTTCACATAAAACAACAAAATCAATCCTGCCTTTCACACAGCACACACCGAACACATATAATTAAATAAACTGCCAAGACATTCTCTTCACAGCCAACAGATTCCTATCAAACCACAAAGCTAACAGCTAAGAGAAAATATACAATTACTTAGCATCACGAAAGAAAATAGTAAAACACAAAAGATATTATATCACCGCTGTTGTCGATGCGTTTTTTGCAATTATCTCATAACGTGACATAATATAGTATGAATGTCGTTGCACCAATTTGTTACGTAATTCAGTCGGCCATGACAGAAAGTGAGCGCGCGCGCGCATTCGAGCGTGCACTTGAAAAAAGAACATCATTGATAGCAACGGTTGTGTTCGTATTCTCTTAATTCAAATATGGCGATTCCGGGTTGTGTGAACTATAATTAAACGTGTTTATATTCCCAAGCATGATATTCGGAATTTAACCTCAATACATCTAAATAAAAGCAGCGATAAACTGATATATAGACTGTTGTATAGACAGTCGGGCTGTCACGTCAGGTTTGAAATCACGGGATGCCTTTCTGACTCTTTGATCATTTGCATATCATATAGTTAAATTATCGCTTGCTTTAAAAGTAAATACAAATATCACGAGAAAAGTTATAAGTCTGAGAGTTCTCCATAAACTTCTTGAAAAGTGCCGTCTGTTTCATAGAGATACAATAATATATACTTTATTGTAAACTGTTCCATTGCTGGCCAATTAATCCTCTTTAAGAGAGGTTAGGCTGTAACCTAAGGCAGTTTACCAAGTGCGGTTTGGCAGACTTCAAAACACTATAGACGAATTGCTAATATGCGTGTCTCCTCGCAATCGAAACAGATTTTACCGACTTAAAATACACACAAAATTTGCATGCATGCCGTAGCGTTAATTTCGAGACGTCTGATCACCAAAAAAAATACTTTCCTAAATATTTTCTATTTTCTTCCTCAGGTCGTACCTCAAATAGTGGAGAAACCTGTCCCGTATACCGTGGAGAAGCCCGTCCCCTATGAGGTAGAAAGGCCCTACCCCGTCGAAGTCGAGAAGAAGGTTGAGGTCCCCATCCCTAAGCCCTATCCCGTCCACGTTCCCGTCTACAAACACGTATACCACCACAAGGGAGGCAAGCACTAAAAAGTAACAAAAATATGGGGTAAGGGTAATTAAAGCTTATTTTTATAAGCGGGGGTTGCCAGTTGTAAATATAAATACAAATTCTGTAGATCTGGTGGAGATGTAATTCCATCAGTGTTGACTTGTTGTTGTGATATTTATTGTGTGCATACAATTATTGTTGATGTTGTTGGCTGTTGTTGGCGTCTTTGTTGACTATTGTGTAATTGTTGTTGATTATTTTTAATTTTAAGTACCTACAACTAGTATTAAAAAATTGTGAAACATATGCAACGCTTTTATTTACACGTTACCTAATATACGATTTTGACATTGATGATATCAAATTCTGAAGAATTAGAGTGACTGAAGCTATACCTAATGCATACCCTGCTGGTAAAAACGCATTAATCCATGTATGTTGTTACAATCAAATAATCATCTATACTTACTACCATTAATATTGCAAATACGAAAGAAAATAAGTTTATGATTAGTTTTTAACTGTACTACTAAGCCGATTTTCATATAATTTCGTACGACGAAGACTGGCTGGATGACCCTAGGCAATAGACTTGTGCTTTACCATCTCCTAAAGACCCAAGCTTTATGCGGCAAGAAATGCCGTGCTGAAATAGGGCTACATAGCCATCAACGGCTATGTGGCTACATGTAAACCCACAAGCACTGCAACAAAAATGTACAACAGACACTCATGTTGTTATGTCACAAAATGATTTAAACATGCACATTTGCCTGATCCTGAAAAACAGCTGGAATTAAAACTGAATGCAAATTTAAAAGAAAACGCCAACAGCTCGATGGACACACCTGCACAAATCATTCAGCGGTGCATAGAAGTAGTACCCAGTACCTACTTCTTCTCCTCATATGCCTAATAAGGATGCGATGAGGAAGATGATACAACGAGAACGGAATAAAAATTTACCAAATATTCCAAAAGCTATCCCGCAGGTTGAGATTCCCGAAGAATATAGTATAATAAATGGTGAACCATTTCTCATGGATCATTTTATTGCAAATGATGAATGTATTATCGTATTTTGCACGAGTGAAAATTTCAAATTTCTGATTAAGGCAAGTTTTTGGCTAATAGATGGGACATTTGACAGTTGCCCTCTCCCATTTTGTCAAATTTATACGATACATGCCACAGTCGGAATACAGGAAGGGGCACACAAAATAGTTCCTCTAGCATATGGTTTGCTCTCGCATAAATCAGAAAGATGTTACAGGAGATTCTAAGAAATTCTAAAATTTTAAGCTTCAAATAAGTTGAAAGTACAACTGAACCCTAAAATCATCCTAACTGATCTTAAACTTGTAGCAATAAACGCTTTCAAAAATGTTTTCCCGCGCTGTATAAATAAACTTTGTTTTTTTCACTTACAACAAAGTATATAATATAACAGCACATTCAATCAGCTGGTCTCGCATTCCGCTATACTTAACAATGATCCAGTGTTTGCTCACAACATGCGACACATCGGAGCACTGGCGTTTTTAGAGCCAACAGAAATCAGTGATGCATTCAATATAATAAAAACTGACATAATACCTGAAGAAGCAAACAACGTAGTTAAATGGTTCGAAAAATATTACGATCAAAAAGAATAATAAAAACTGTTAGCTCCAAAATGACAGTGAAACAATGTCAACCTCGTTTCCCACCTCGCATATGGTCAGTAAATGACAGTCTCATAAAACATGTGCCGTTAACGCAAAATACCCTTATATCCTGGCACAACCGCTGGAACTCATTATTGAATCGCCGAAAATGGAATATATTTTCAACTATTAAGGAATTCATAAAGAAACAAAATCACACGGAAGGTATTATTGAGAAAATCAAATCCTCGGAGCCAATGCCTAAGCGCAAATGCAGTGAAACAGGGAATAAAGAAAGAATTGAGCGGCATTTAGCAGATAAAGATGGGATGGATTTGAAATCCTATCTGTGGCTGGTCACATATTTGTCATTTAATCAAATAAGAGAAAGACAAAAAGATCAAGAGAATAAGAATTAGTAGGTACAATAATATGATTGATTTAGTGAAATGAAAAATATACTTTTTGGAGTTTGTTTCATTGCTTATTTTGTGTTTTATTTTCGCAAATAATAATGTCCTCCAGACCGAATTTCGATCACAGCGGCCAATCTTAACGGAGACTGGCCATCTGCGCAGGAGATATTATAGTGCACAAGTGTGTGTGCAAATACAAGACTTGTATTTGCACACACAGTGTGCACTCTCTGTTCTCTAACCCTCATGATCCGATGGGACGGATAATTCGACACGACCGGAGAGAGATCAGACGCACGACCAACGGCTTTACTTCCTTACACCAATTTCCTAACTCCGGGCTCGTATTGAGATTTCTTAACAGAAAAACCCAATAACGTTTTGCTGACCCGACCCGGGATTCGAACCTGAGACCTCATGCACAGAAATAACATGCATATTATTATTCTTTTTTTGGCAATATTATAATCGATCTCAGGAGAACGGTTGCAGAATCCCACTTTTTAGTGCTGATTGTCAGTTTATAAAAAAATGAGTTTGTAAATCACTTGTTAGTCAATGCACTTCACAAAACTACTAACCACACAAATCACAAGACGAATTAATTCAAATTCGATAATACTTATATTAATATTTGAGACATTCTGTTTAATCAGATATTATGCTGCCTGCCCTCCCTAAAAATCGGATCGATCGAATCCGGTATCTATTAAAATCGATATGAGTGATCCCACCTCTCTTTTTAATGATTTCTAAAGCAACTACTTGATTATTAATAGATAACTAGATACATCAGCCGATTTTTTTTTATACAACTAAGGTAGCAAGCAAGCATACGGCCCACCTGATGGTAAATGGTATGTATAGTCAAAATGATTGCGGTTCTACACATTTAATTGGTAATCGACACTCGATACTTCGGTTTCCCTCTCAAACTACGAAAGTTTAGGATTTGAATCGATTTTATTGCGATTCTATATCTCGTTTAGCATCGATGCAACTTTCACTAAGAGCGGTCAAGGTTTCGGTCAATAACCTTACACACGTTAACTTCACTTTGGTCAATATACATTGCTTTATTTGTATGAGTAACAAATAATTTTGCTTACAGTAAGATGGTAATGGAAGACTAATGTAGAATCGACATAAATATCGATAATGATTTTGTTGTTCTCGATAAATTCGTCGTTCTATTTTGATTACGACTTATTATTATGTGTGAATAATTCGGTTCAGAGTTACTTTTACATTATTTAGAGTAAGAAGGCAGAGCAAAATAAATGATTTCTTTAATATCTTTTACAAAATATCTAGATATAATGTGAAAAACATCCATAATTATTCCATGGTGAAAGATTTTCAATAAGAAATCTGTAAGTAAATGTAATTATTTAGGAATCACCTTATTTATGGAGTCCATACATACAATCATATTTTAAAGTAACGCGTTTGTATATCTACCAACATCTTATTCTTAATCCACATTTGGTATATTTTAGAATGGCCCATTTAAATTCATTTTGGAACAAATAACATAAATATCTTCTCCAGGATGAAGCTCTGCAGCAAATTTATATTTTATAAACGTGATTAATGTTATTGAGACCATGCCAGAATTATAACTGCATATCCACGTGTCGTGACGAGCTGCAATTTCTCTATAATTGTGCATAATGATGCATGGTGACGCAACGTAGATAATATTCTAGATGGACTGACTCTGGTCTAGACCACACTTGAAGAGAAAGTGCTGCAATTACATGAAAGTAACGCGAACGTTTCCCGCTCTACACTGACAGCTAATTATGTCATGGCGGACATTATAAAATGGCGATTGATGCGTATGTTTTTAATGGTTAAAGGTCAGATGGAAACTGGCTAAGAAATAATTGTTTTATTTTTCTCTTTATTTGCGGAGCTTAATCACATTATGCCTATGTCGCCCATGAAATAATAGTTATATTAAAAAAAATAGATAGTTCACCAAGTTGGAATCAACTGATTTACTGGTTTGGTTATGAGGTCGTAGCCGAAGAAATGATCAAGAGCAAATATGGAATAGATAATAAAGAATAATAAGGATACGGCGTAATGTCCGATCAAGAAGCAGCCAGGGTTACGAAGTACATCCGCCTTTTAGAAAATTGCTCCTTTTCTAGGCGTTGTTTTGTCAACAGTGGCACAGTTTAAGGTACAGCAGACCGTAAATAGTATATTAGATATTTAACCAAAATTAATAAAGGAAGATTTTACTAGCTATAGAGGTTGAATAGACAAGTTCTTGCAAAGATATTACATTTTATATACGAGTAACTTAATAAGTGAGAAACAAGAACAAATGCACCTCTGCTTACCACTTACGTGCGTAAATTAAGTGGAGTAGTAAGTGTTTGCTGAAACCTATAACCTGTAGATACCAATAACATCAAATGTAACACTCGCACCTCACTGACCCTGATAAAAAGAGTTAGTACGTAGCCAAAACTACTGCTCCTTTTATTGACAACAGAACGGTGCTTAACTAAACTCTGCTAAGTTTAGTACACAACACAAGATTATTTTACTGCAATCTTGTGTCAGACGAACGGCGCCAAGTTTTAAATTTGCCCTCCCTCACTTATTTTTATGAAATAGTTTTACAAGACTTAAGTACCATCATACATACTTTATCAGCTTTAAAAGCGTCTCGTTTAGAAATTCACCTGTTGACAACACCGGGTGATTATTTATACGCTGGCAACATTACAAGGTGTATAGGGCTGTATCTCGGGCGTATCTTCGAGCGACGTAAACAAAACATAGAAATTGTGTATCATCTCTCTTGCGTTCGATACGAGAGGTACTGCTAGTGATGGAATAATCGATATAGATTGGAGTGTCGATTATTTTTTATTTTATGATAGTGTTTAATAGACGGCGTCAAACCGTCAGTTAACACTATGGCTGTGGCACTGGCACTGTGGCGTGATTTGTACACTTATACAACTGTCGATTGTAAGTCAAAAGTTCAAACCAAGACACTAAATCTTAATCATTTTGCGTTTAAGTACCTATATTTCGTACACTGTACTGTATAAAACGCTTCCAATCATCATTATTGAATATTTATTACAATCACAATAAATAAATGGATATCGAAGTAAAATTGAAAAGTAACAGTTAAAATTTTAAAAATTATACAATATTAGACAACGGGTCTTAATTGCGTTAATAAATAACTAAGCAGCCGAGTATCGAGGAGCCATAACTGCTGAAAAGCAACAAAGTATAAATCTGAATAGATAATTATTTAAATCGTTTAAAAGTATTAGTTTAATAGATTTCAAATTATCTAAAAGTAGTTTTTTATCTAACAAACCACGATTAAAGCTGTATAAAGTGGTTTGCTTTCAATGTATAGCATTCGCGTAAACATAAGACAATATAATTCAAGATATTATATGAAAATCATTAATTTATAATTGTAGTGATAGTAGTTGATTCTATCGATACCGCGAGTAGCACATCACTACCGCCGCGGCATCGATTAGGCGCACCCGCTGCGTGTGAGTCACATTTATAGCGTTCTTGTATGTAGTTTTATTTGTGTTGCCAGTACAAAAAACCTTGTACGCCACATAAAGTATCATATTATATGGGGAAATGCGAATATTTTATAATAAATTAACGTTTTATACAAAATGAATAAGAGTGAAAATGAATTCTGTTGCAGTAACAAATAATATAAATCTAATGCATGGTGGGAATGAAAGTAAAACCGATGTATGGATCTTGAATTATAAATTGAGATGTACCACATTAGAACATACAAAGACTGATTCTCGTTTGTCTTGTGGATTAAGTGAGCGTTTATGCTTACAGGTGATCATCAGGTTCGATACTCAGATTGAGCCAACTGTTACCAGGTTTTCTGTTAGGAAATGCTTAGTAATAGAATAGAGTCTGAATCAGAGATGTTGCGGATGTAGATTATTCCGCGGATATTTGAAGACTCACATCCGCAGATGCGAATACGGGTGCGGATGTCCAAATCGATGCGAAAGCTCCGCAATTGCGGATGTTGATGAAAATTGTTCATCTTATTTAATAAAAAGTACTTATCTAATATCACCACCTTCGCAGGCCAAGCCTGTTTTGCAAAGATTCATAAATTAAACACGTAGGTATCTACTACTGAACAACAGATTTTTTTCTTATTGTAACCTACGCTATATCTGGATCCGCATTAACATCCGCGTTGATTATTGCGAATGTGGATGCGGATGCAGATGTCCAAATCGATGCGGAAGCACCGCAATTGCAGATGCGAATATTCGCAACATCTCTGGTCTGAATATATGCTCGGTATTACGTGAGACATAGAGCTCTGCCAGCTCGTTTTGGGTATAAAGTCGTGAAACTATGTATGTTTAGCAAGTTGTTAGTATCCGTACTCAAGAAGTGACTGGAATGTGTTTGCCTAAGTACCTGCTAGAGGCGCGCCTATTTCAAACTCCGTTCTGCTACCATAAATATCTAGATAAACTCACCTAATAACACTTTGCTTGACCTGGAAACCCGAGACCTCATTCAGAGCAATCGCAAACTACCAAGTGACTATTCTGCTTTAAGTCTAAGTGCCCGGACTGGACCTCTGTACATACATACATATATACATAGAGTCACGCCTGTTTCCCAGAGGGGTAAGCAGAGACTACGGATTTCCATTTGCTACGATCCTGACACACTTTTCTGGCTTCATTCACTTTCATCACATTCCTCATACACGCCCGTCGGTTCAAGGTGCTCTTAACATGGCCTTTGTCAAGAACGCCTTCGATCTGATCGAGAAACGTTCCCCTAGGTTTTCCTCTTGCGACTGTTCCATTCACACTAGCCTTATAAACTTTCTTAGTTAGTCTTTTCTCGTCCATTCTTTCTACATGCCCAAACCAGCTTAACATACCCGTTTCTATTCTTTTCACTATATCCACTTTCATGCCGCATCTCTCTTTAATCACATTATCACTGGACCTCTGTGCCACCAAGATAGTTAATGTATAAAAATTTGTATAAGTAACTAGCGGACTCAACAGACGGTGTCTTGAAAAAATATCCTAGAACCTGATTGAAGCGCCTCCTATCGGCTCCAATTGTCCGTTTTTGTTTTTGGATAAAACCATATGTCCTTTTCTGAAACCCTAATAAAGTTTATGCGGTATTTTATCATGATCGGTTGAGTTGTTACGGCGTGACAGCGTACCAAACAATCTTACATACGCATTCATGATGGTAGTTAGGATATCTGTGCCTGAGGTATTGGTGGATTTTCATCATGCCTATGATAATATATATAGACATATCCCAAAGTGAAACATTACTTAGTTTAAATTTGTAACATTTTTCATACTTGTTGAATTATAAACATACAGCTCGCTTGTGGTAAGCGATTACCACATCTTAATACTAGGTTGGCGACCCTTAGAAAATAAAAGGAACAAGAATGGCAGCTACTCAATGATACACTATAGATATGTCACATTCACAGTAATGGACGTCGAAAATCTAGTGCACAGAATACTTTGTACCTGCGCTCGTGTTTAAAATTTGAACTAATACCTAAGTAGCGCACTAGATAACAAAAAGGCGTAAGTGAAAGAGTTACACTGACGCCGACTCGTTATGGGCTGAGATGCCCAAAGCCGCCCAATGGCACCATCGGTAGGTCTACGCCCTCCCCCAATATTATATCCTGTGCCCTTGAGGAATTGGCACTAACTGTATGAACTACAACTATATTCGTCAGTTTTTGTTTACCTACTATTCCTTTGATAACGATGGTTACCTAATTATATAAAAAGATCACAGCCGTCCAATATTTGACAACCCTGGAAAGAGATAATAATTATTCATTTAAAAAAATTGCGCTTTAACTATTTTTCAAGAGATCTTGTTAACATAGAGTCCAGAAATCATCCTTTTAGATAACTAGCTGACGCTTGCGGTTTTACCCACGTTAACAAAAACTGCTCCGTTCATGTGGCTCCCGGCGTGATTTTATAAACCCTATAGGGTTTATAAAATTACTTTTGGGTAAAATAGCTTTCTAATGGTAAGAGAATTTTCAAAAGCGGTCTTGTAGAGTTTTATTTTATTAATAATAATTAAAAATCTAAACATACAAAAATATCGCCTTTATAAAATTTACTAGCTCTTGCCCGCATTTTCACTTTTTCTAGATGAAAGATACCCTATATCCTTTTCTCTATCCCTGGTGTGTGTGCGAAATTTCATGATGATCGGTCGGGTAGTAAGGCGTGAAATGCGAATGTGAGGTTTTTAATTTGTTGGTTTCTTATGAAACCAACAAATTAAAAACCTCACATTCGCATTTTTAATATTAGTTAGGATTGAGATAAGGATGTTGAAGTATAGCTATAGAGGCTATAGACAATAAGCTCGCTATAAACTAGGCCTTCCTGGTAACAAACTATCTTACCCAGGATATAACCCAAACCTGACGATGGCCATTAGTGCTTATGCTATTCTGTGATCGAAGCCTTTTAGTAGTATTGCCTTTCTTTATTGGAACTTTTGTCCTGCTTTAAGTATATTAGCCAGTCTAACGTAAAGCGCTGAACTATGCTAGAAAACCATTGGTCTATGTGCTTGGCGCTGGCAAAGCAATGACTTTTACTGGGTGTAGCACATATATCTATAATATGCGACTCTGTAAAAAGATTTTGTAGTAATAAGGTTGTTCAGATCGAATTTCGGTCACTGCAACTAATCTTAACAACATCCTTCTGAGCAGAAGATATGTATTATGGTACGCAGGTATGTGCGCAAACACAAGTGCTCTCTCTATTGATCAGATCCGATCAGAACGACTATCCGACATGACATAACCGAGACAAGAGGCGAAGGATCAACAGCTTTACGTGCCTGCCAAGGCATTGAGATGTGCAACACCATCGACAAACTAACTCCGGGCTGCTAATAAGAATCTCTTGAAAAACCCAATAACTTTTTATCAACTAGATATTCGAGGACCCCGAGACCAGCACACTTGGCACATCAGTCTTATACAGTACCGCTGCAACACGGCACCCGGGGCCATTTAAGGATGTATAATAATACACCTAATGTTGCAAGACTTTCACCTTCATAAGTTCTAAGGGTGATGCCTCATTAGTGCATTGCGTTGCGTTACGTCGTCGCAGCATCGACGCTGCGTCGTATTCCATACATTTTTTGTGACATGCCACATTAATGCGTTGCGTCGTCGCACGCGACGTTTTAACAGATCGACGGACGAGAAACGAAGCGGGGGGCAGGGTGCTGCGCTGCGCTGTCGGAGCTCCGGTGCGACGACAGACAGTGTTCCGATTCATTGTGGAATGAAGACTGAAATCAGTGCGTGCGTCGCCCTTTTGCAGATGTGGCATACAATGCTTTGATCCGTTGCGCCGACGCAACGCAACGTACTAATGAGGCACCTTCCTTATTCTCTTGTCTATGTCCCCAAATAAGGAAATAGGAGTGTATCACCCATATTTGAAGGTATTGAAGGCTAGCTATTGAAGGCTCCATGCAAAACGGGCGAGCCTTTTCCCGTCTACCGAACACAGCCCCAGACTCAGTACTGCTACTGAGGATTTGGTGACAGAAAACCCTGCAACACCAGAGACATCACTGGCGCGTTGCCGACCCTTTAGGAAAGGAAGAAGAGAAAAAGGAAGTAGGGAGGAGAAGGAGCGGGAAGGAGGAAAGAGGGTGATTGGGTCTCCGACACTTTGCCTGACCCGTGAATTTTTGGACATTATGTTGGTCTTTTTTAGTTGTAAGTATAAAAATAAGCAATACAAATAAAGAAACCTTAGGCCAACGATTGACGAGCGCGTTGTGGTTACGGTTTTTGAGTAATGAGGAATCTTTATCTGTCTATAAAATAATTGTCTTTTTGTTTTGTGTTCCTAAACTCGTCATCCTACGTACACCTTAATTAAGCAAAGGACAAAAAACCAAAAAAAGCGCATCGAAGATTAGGCCAGTAATTCATAATTGATTTTACCAAGACCATAACTTTCTTAGTGTGTATGTACACCTCCAAAATTCCTAAAACTTTTGATGTATCCTCAAAAATAATTGAAGATACACATAATCTGTGTGTGAACAATAATCCCGAAATCCTGTCCACTAGTGGGCTCGAAGACATGAAATAATAGCGACACCGAGGGCACCGTGGCCGAACGATTGGTTCCGCCTGCATGCCGCGAGGGGCGCTGCGGGCGATACCTGCCTTTTATTTTTTTACATCAGTTTTAGAGATCCGTGTAATATTTATTTATAATATTTATAAAATGTATCTTTTAGTAGAAAACTAAACATACAAAATATTATTTTTTTATTTAACTAGATTAAAAATTGTAACTTGAAAATTATTTACTTTATTGAAAATAAAATTTACGAAGCCTTGTCCTATAAAAAAAATCATGTTAATATCTGAATTTAGAAACCAACCAATATAACAAATATATTAAATATGGTAGATACCTATCTAAATATGTTTAACAAAAATAAACCACGGTTCGCGCTTGTCGAAACATTTTTTCCCGCTCGCCTACGCTGCGCACGCACCTGCCGTACCCCCACGGGGGGCCGCCCGGCCTCCTTTCATGCCGACGGATTAATGCCACGTTTTCTTTGCCCCTTTTTATATAAAAAAACACAATAAAAAATAAAATCTCATACGATAACTCGCGGTCAGAATGATGTAAAGGTCACTATCCGATATGTGTGTTTTGATCTCCCATTCTGATGCACATGGTTAGACGAGTGTCAGTTTGATTAAACATACCTACATCACGGCTTCCTACTTCGAAGGAGTAAGCCAATGTGTAAATAATAATAATTTATTTTATTCTGACTATTATTCCATTCAATTTGGTAGTAAAAATTAACTTAGTCTAGTCTTAATACAATAAAACATAATACAAACAGGCAAACACCTACCTACATCATTAACAATCATTGATGCGCAATTCCATTGAAGACAACGCAATTTCTTTTTTATTCTACTAAAGTGGCAAACAAGCTTATATACCCACCTGATGATAAGTGGTCACCGTAGCCTATGGACGCCTGCAACACCAGAGGCATCATTTGCGCTTTGCCGACCTTGTAAAAACCCTTTAATTCCATTAGAGACTACGCGATAACGATTGATGTATGCACAGTCTAGCCGGCTATCATGCTAAGGATTCTGGTGTCGCTGTCGCTGCTACACACTCTACCACCAAGAAAGCGCATCTTTTAAATTAGTAAATGTTTATTTTACTTCTCATCTAATAGGTAGTGAGCCGAATACGGTCTACCGTGCATATTGCCAATCTAATTTTTGTTCTACTGTTGATGAGTTCCTAACAGGGAAGCCAAAAACACTGCTTCATCCGGGTATCAAATGAGAGACTTTAATGCTATTAATAAAAACAATAACACCAAGCAACTATTGCGCCAGACGCCAAGTGGAATATATGAAACAGCCTACAAATATTTATTTATTTTATTTATTTATTGTTCTTTGGGAAACAAACAGATGTTATACAACATAAAAGACAGTAATATACAAATAAAACATAATTCAGAAGAGTTTCCACACATTGCCTTTACATTCTGCGACAGATATTAAAATAGTATTAATTAAGAGACTATAAAACAAAACAGGATACGTAACAATTTAGAAAAAATACAATATAAATATGTATATTAAATATGATATGCGTTTAACTATTGTCAAGGATTATTGGCAAGCGATCTTTTAAATTTAGCCAGAGATATATGAAATATATCTATGTCATCATTGCTCCCACTGATTTCAATTAGATTGTTATAAGCGAGACGAGATCTTCGGGTAAAAGTGTTCATACCATTATTGGTCTTAGCAACGGGAATATGAAAGACAGACTTCTTTCGTGCACGAAGTCGTGGACATCCAAATCCTATTTTACTCAAAAGATATGGGGAGTCCACGTGATTGCTTACAATCTTATAAAGAAAAACTAAATCATGATTCACACGTCTAGATTCTAGGGTCTGGAAATTCGCCACAACCGATTCATTAGTATGTGATGTTATTAAATTTTTATCACATCGCCAAGTGATGTGTTTCATAAATTTCTTTTGGATCCTTTCCATTTGCTCAATATATACGTTATACTGAGGATTCCACACCACAGACGCATACTCCAATATTGGTCGGACAATGGTTTTATAAAGAAGTAATAGGGTGGTCAGACGTTTAAAATCCTTTGATGAACGGATGCGACATGCTGATCAAGAATAAGTTTACTATCTAGTAAAACCCCCAGATCTCTCACCTCGGACACTCTCTTAATGGTTTCTTTGTTAAGCGAGTAATTGTATACTATGTTTTTCTTCTTTCTAGTAAATGTAATTACATTACATTTTTTAACTATTTTGAATTATGCTTGTTAGAAGCAAACGTTTGCAATAACACCCATGCTATCTATGTCTTAAGTTTTGAAGGACTATGTTATAGCAGGATATGTGTTCTACCTCCCGTGGTGCGACTAATAACTTATTGACAGAAAACCCCAACGATATTGTCCACCCTGATTACCGAATCCAACACAGGCTGAAAATAACGACGACAGTCGAAGCCACCACGGGACTAATAAGACAAGCAGCCTGCATAAGTAGGTAGATATCTTGATATTGTACATTCTAAAAAGAGCATCCATACGTTGGCCAACTCTCTTTTATGAACACCGGCGTCAACAAGATCAAGGAACAGTAACTTACTATCTTGTTGATTCTGGAATGTACATAATATAATTTATTAAATTGCTTTTACAAAATCGAAGAATGTACAGCGACGCACAGAAACTTGAATGCCTAATTCACTCGACATTTGAGTAATTAAGAGACGTACTTTATTTTACTACCAAAATGACAATTCCAACTGATGGTGAGCCGTTACCTATTAACGTTTGTAAAAGTCTTTTTATTGTGCTGCCAGCGCAAGATGCAAAGATCACTTTGATTCTGCAGACCGCACATAAAGGTTGAAAGGCAAGGTATTAGTAATCAGAAGACAGAGGAAATTAAGGAGCATAACATTATGAACTTCCCAGATGATTTCATTTTTGTCCAATAAGAATGCTTGACCAAGATCTTAGTGCATCACGCCTTAGGCAACAGCCATCTGTCTTGAGAAACAGTCACTCAGAATACATCTATAGTTAAGATGTTACTTACCAGGAATTTTCATGACCTTAAAACTTTATTGAATATCTGTGGTTGGATGGTTTTAGTAAAACCAGCTGACACTCGCAACTGTGATCGTATTTTTAATGTCATCTATGTCCGTCTCAAGATTTGGTGACATATGGTAAAGAAATAGTAAAACATCTACTGTGACGAAGGTCTCCTAATTTGCTTGCTCCATCTCCGGGCTTAAAAAGGATAAAACACAGTAGTTACATAAGTATATTATATAATAAATAATATATTAATTCTTAAATTAAGATATTAAATTGTAAGTTAACATTCGCTTCGTGACGAGTACCTATCTACTCTTAAAAATGTCAGGCGCTTACTGTGTATACTTACATAAAAATAATATAACAATTTATATACTCTCTGCCTTACATCGACGAATATCGCCTGAAGCGAATAATCTTGGGCTTTTTATGCAAAAACGGGTTAAATTCAACGTAATTGTAGGCTACTGGCAGAAACCATAAACACTACTAACCCACCTCTTTTAATTGAAGAGTGCATAACTTAAAGGTAGGATATATCATCAAGCCCGTCCAAACTTGAATGGTGGAACGAAAAAACTCACCGATGAATAGTTTTAGCTCCTCAAAATACTTTTAATGATCACATAGTTTGTCAGACGGTACGGAGAATCAATAAATTACAGCTTCTTTAGACGCAGGTAGCTGCAAAACTATTTTAAAAATGTCTTTAAGAAACCAACTAATTCTCTTCAAGCTAATACACCCACACGGCATTGTGTAAGCAAAATATGCCGAAAAAAGTTACAGAACGAATCGCCGATAACTTTAGGAGCGAAAAAAATGTAATAGCTTCTAAAAAGTTCGATAAAGCTGTCAGAATCTGCGTGAATTATGGCCGCAACGGTACCTACTAATGGTTTTTTAAAATTCGTGTGTCGAATACATCAGATAAAGTGGTCGACCGATCAATCTATATTTCCACCTCAACACTTTCGATGGATAAACACATTAATATAACAATAACTGCGGTAATCCTAAATTTAATACCAAAACAAACAGAACAAAAGCGTGCATCGTCTGCGAACGCATCCGAACGCTTTACGCCACTGAAGTAAACAAACCATCACTTCAAACTGAATAACCATCGAAAAATACATAACATTACACCTTAACAGTCTCTAATTCAACGTGATACAGTTTAAAATTACATAAAATTATCATTTGTGAGACGGTAAAATGTGTTTTTGTCAGATCATAAACAAAGATGGTGGCCGGGAGATTCGCGCGCGAAATCTGGATAATTTCGAGCGCTCAGTCAACAAACATGGCGTCTCTGCCAACAGCTGAAACGTATGTGTCGAAATATCGAATTAATTACGTCATTGAGGCCGTTACATTAAGAACTAACACACAGTTATCGAGGTGTGCTAGATGTAATAATATTCGTAAATGTGCCGAGTAGACCACTAGCTATTTATTATATTTAGCCATAGAGCTGGTTAATTTAGTCCTAGACATACCTACTGGTTAGTTTAGCCCTTGCAGTTTTGACGTGAACGTTAAACAGAGGGAAATGGTTTATTTACAGGTAACTGGCAATGTGCTAAGTTGTTAAAGAAGGTCACATAAAAGATAGTTCACCTTTAGTTTTAATTCACAGTGCAGCTTGGGAAATTTTAATGCAGCTCTATATTAAGAACTTTAATTCATTCGTTTTTTAGAAGTTAACCATATCAATAAATAAAATTTGGAACTTTCGGCACATTTAAGTCCGCGTTTTTTTTAACATAATTCTATAGCAAACTTATCACAAACGTATAGCTTTAGAGCAAATCATGAAATCCTAACTAATATTGTAAATGCGAATGTGAGTTTGTTTCTTATGCTTTCACGCCATAACTACTCGACCCATCATCATGAAATTTACAGAAAAGGACATGGGGTAGGTACCTTTTATCCAGAAAAAGTATTGATCCCGAAGGAAAGAAAATTGACATAACCTACGTTTACGCGAGCAATGCCGCGAGCGAAATCTGAATCTACGTCTTTTATAGTGACCTGACTAATAAGTCTACTATCCACTAAGCGCTCGATATAAAAGTTAATAAAATTAAAGATAAGAATGTAATTATTAACATATACCATTCTTCTTGCGCCAGAATAGATACTGACATTAATACTGCGGAATTTGAGCGCGAATTAACGCATGATAATTCAGCATTATTATAACTATTATTCCACAGAAGTGCAGCTTGGAGCTAGCTCAGTCCATTATAGAAACTAATTAATCAACCCTTGCGATGCGATTGCATGTGTTAACGTACTATTAACGCGTTATTAGCAGGCGCTTGCGTGCGGTCAAGTTGCGGTGGCCGGACGATGCAAATTGCACGCGATTGCCGCGCCCGCGGCCCCGCCCCGTCGCAGGGTTGGCCCGCTGACGATTAATAAGCCCTTAACAAAGGCCCTTTGCACGTCAGCGACCGAGAACTACGCCGAGAAGAGATTGGACGTAAGTAAGACTAAGGTGGGCAATAACTCAGCTTAATAGACTTAGACTTTTTGTATATTACCCGTCTTTAGTACCAAATGATTTCTCCAAGGTGTGTGTTGGTAAAGTATAAAAAATGTTCGTAATTAAGCACTGGGTTAAAAATTGTGTTGCTTGCAGTTAAGTTCTCTCATCAGTAGGTCTTACAACTCACTTTGAGGCAGCTGTTGCTAATATTTTGTAGTAATAGTTTTAATCTATAGGTTAAACGTAAAATAAATAGGATGTGTTTAAGGTATGTAAATGAACCACACATATTGACTTTACAGCGGTTGTAAATTTATTAGTTTTGTATTACATAAACCATAAGTAATATTTAATATTCGAATACATTAGCAATATTTTCTCAAGTCTTACTAGATTCGAACAAACTCACGCAAACTTTTCGTTTTCCCTGAAGTAGACTTTATGTCTCACGGATATCGATAAATTAAATATTAAATTGTTATATTCATAAAATCATGTACAGATTTTTGACAGATTGCATGTGTTCTCAAGTTTTCAGTTTGATGTTTACCAACGCATTCAGAAATGATTTAATGTGGTTAATTTAAATCATCATTAAATGATAGGCAATAAATTAATAATGTAGTAAACGTAGTAATATAATGATATAGTAATCAAGTTATAAGTCTTGTACATAAAACTGATATTAAGCATGACGGTAGAACATTTTTGTAGCTTTATAATACTATACACGAACATAAAAATAATACAATATCATGTACAATTTTATGCTCTTTTTACGAGGGCCAAAATGTTTTTATAATAAGATCAATAACTATATAAATGATATAAACTTTTTCTAAGACATCCTCATAAACATCATGACTATTCACTCAAAGAATCAACCTAATCTAACCAATACTACATTTGATACATAAACAACCACACGACAAAACACCGGTTGACATTCCAACCTCGGAACACTCACGCTGATAAACCATCTACTGTCTAATCGAACAAACCGATCGACGACCAATAACCAAATCTTATTTGCGTTCAAGCAATTTGAATGCACTCGATTTTATAACTTACGTACAGCATAACAAGGGTTAATTGTCACAATTTGACATGTAAAATAATGTTGCAAGATTTCAAAACACTCGGCATACCTCTTTGTCGATGGTACGTCTCAATTCTTGGGAATGTATCTCTCATCATAACCCTGAATTGTTTGTTCGTTTTGGACTTGACTTCATGTGGATATGACTCGCCCGACGTACGTGTGACTCAATATTTCGTGTTGTCTAATTTTTCCTCATACTTATCAAATTCTTATATTAAAGTAGGTACACGATACTAACAACTATTATAAAATTTAAAAAGTACCCCATTTCACTAATTTTATGAAAGTATTGCAATATTTATAATTAGATATGTTTTTAGACAATATTTTGTCATGTTAAACAATACAGAATACGCATTTTTTCGGGAATTGATCGGACTAAAAAACGTGTAAAATTCGTGATAAATAGTTTCTTTTGGTACATATCAATGTTAATCAGTGGTATCAATTTCATTTCAAATCGCAGATATAAAATTAAAACAACAGTTTTGCAATGAAATCACTTTTTATCCAACAACTTTTAATTTATGGCGCCAACCAAATAATACTGAAAGCCTTTGTCGAATACGATACAATTTGGTAGTATGATGGAATTTACTGTAGGGGCTACTAGTTAATGAATGCAACATATTTTTGATAATGGCTGGTAATAATTATACCCGCATAGTGCAGTTACATAAAAGTGGGCGAGATGACCAATCCAATAAATACTTACATTCAACATCTGATAATTAAAACAGATAATATGTAAACATAAAGTTTGATAGGAATATCTTAGACCGTAGTAGTACTAGTAGAAAACTCAATAATAACAGCAGTACTACTAAGTCGAGAATCTCATCACGGAAAGAGAGCGAGGTGTCGTGCTTAACAGGAAAATAAAAATGTCCAACTTTACTCTTGTCTCATTGGCATTATTTATAGTATTCTTCTTCTTCTCCTTAGCCTTTATTATTCCCAAATCACTTGGGGTCGCCTTATTGGCTTATTGGCAGTATTTATAGTATGATATATAATGTCACCCTGTATTGAACTGTCCACTGCTGGGCACGGACCTCTTCTCAATGTGAGAAAGGTTAGGCCGTAGTCCACTATGCTGACTCAGTTCGGGTTGGAAGACTTCACAGTCGTATCTTCAAGAACATTATGAAGAACTATCCACAGGACAGGCTTGCCTAGTGTGGAGCCAATGGATACTATGTGTATGTATATGTACTGTTTTGGCAATAAATACATTTTTAATTTAATTTAATTTTTAATAACTCTCAGATATGCAGATTTGCTCACGTTGTTTATCATTCACCGTTAAAGAGAGCGATAAGTACCTAACTATTTAATACGCATATAGCTTCGAAAAGTCAGAGATGCGCGGCTTGGATCGAAGTCGAGACCTCTACGCAGCAGTTCGACAGGCTACTACTAGGCTATTGCTGCTATCATTACCATGGTTACGGTATAAACTGTTTAAGTTTCAATCGGTGATTTTGGTAGTAAAATTATCCACAATCTGATCATGATCCAGGTATACGGATTAGTAAACCACACGCCTCGGCGTGTTCGCCGTGTCGACGTCCAGTAAGATTGTCAGACATAGAAATTTTACCCTAAATCTCAAAGTTACATGCAGTATTCGAACTTCGGTTTTCTTTCAACGGCCAATGATCAATCCACTAAGCTAACGGGTAAGAATATTAATGAGAAACACACGAAAAAGGTGACATCCTATTGTTAGTCCCGACGTGCCACCTAAAATACCACTCAACCAGCCAATAATTTAGTCAACCACGATCCATTTTGCGTCACCGCAGCTATTCCCGTTAATAACAGCGATGTCGACACTCCCATTCCACATCTTAATTCACCTGTCAAACTTGAGCATCGACTATAGAGCAACATTAGTCAAACTGTCAAAGTACCACACTCAACTGTCAATTAGTTTTCAAAGAATACGTCAAATCGCCGGTAGCTAAAGTTTAAAAAATGCAGGTAAAGGACGCGTAGAATTGAATGATGGGTTCCGTGTTGCAATTTTTTAAATACAATGATTATTGATTGATTTGTCATGAGTTCATTAATCATATGAATGAAGAAATGTTTTTTTTTAATTACTTCTGCTCATGTTTTAGGGCGATAATAGAGATGTAAATCATTTATCGTGTTTTATACTGACAAATATTATATATGCAAAAAATACTTTATTAATTTGCGATATCTTAACAATAAAATCGCAATACATAAAAATTGATTTATTTTTATAGGTACAACAGAACAGGTATTATCATAATATATATTACATATCTACCAATACAACGAAGCCACGATCGAGCACTAATAAGCAACAAAATTCAGCATATTATAAATAGCTAAGTCATATTAAAACAAATCAACGATTAAATAGTTCATTTGATTATTAATCAAGAAATTTCCTTAATTAATTAAGAACAAACTTATCTGCTTATGTTCAAAAGGAAAATCTTCAAAGAATACCTCTCTTAATAAAAGATAATCAACGGTCCCGTAATTACCCTACCGACCCACCCAGAAACACTTCAGTCAAATCAATGAACCAACAATAAATTTGTAACATCAACTCGTGGGAATTATCCGAATGATTTTGACAAACTACATCCTTAGTGACACGCCGTCAAAATCGATAATAGACTCGCCGATTTAAAACATAATTAATCGTTGTTCGCTAAACGAATTACCGAACGAATCGTTTATCAACTGAAAAAAAAACGAAATAAAGCAAAAGAATCTTTGGCAGACAACAATAGCAGCATTTGAATTGAATCCTCTAGAGTTTTGTTTGGACATCTAACGTTTTTTAATGGATGTAGATAAATTAAATCAATTTGCATGTATTTTTGGGGCTTAGACAGTGAACTGACGTTCTAAGATATGGTTACTAATGTACCGAAAAGGTTAATGGAGTAACTTAGTACCTATTGAAATGGGCACATTGATTTAAAACTACAGCTGCATAATAAAAACTTTTTAGTAATTTGTCTCCTTTTCTATGTCAGGTTATTTAAAATTCAAAACAAAGGCAATAGATATTCAAACACTACACAGTTTTATAAAGTATATTATATTTATTATTCTACTTCAAGAACATATTAGTTAGTGCATGCATAGTATAACATGGTAAGTATCTTTATTTACGCTTGTTCACAAGTTATCGCTTTTTAATTGTAGTACAATGTTATTTTATATCTCAATTATTATGTGTCCATATGTTCATACTACCTTTTCATGCGACTTCATTCGTGGTGCACGTTGTCTATAATAATCATGACTTATTAGCTAAAATTGTTTTAAATGTGGTCTAAGTTAGACGCTTTTATTTAAGCTTACATTGCTTCTTTGTTATAAAACTGGCTGATCGACTGTTATAAAAATCCGTATTATATAATAAGTAGTTCTACAATAAATTTAGTTTATTGTTTATTGACTCGAGAGTCAAGAAGGTACATACGAAAGAATAACACATGAGTTATAACAAACTTAACATGTACAGTAATTTTGTTGACCAATGGTCCCCAAAGTAAGATATAACTTGTGGGTATATGTTTTGTATATAAGTTTATATAATTTATAGGTACCAGGGCTCTCGTAATTAAAATTGCAACAAGTAGGTAGTTCATGTGAAAGTGTAGTGTAAAGTGTAAATTTGAATTATTACTTACCTAAGAAATTAAATGCAATTCAACTAGGTACTCGTATGACTTGCTTGTAAATGCCAACTTTCTACGAATAAAAGTCAGCTTCAGTTACAGCTTGTTTATTCAAATTTGTACCTATTTACTTCGGATAGCAACAATAATGTGCAGCTGATTTTTAAAGGGCAGATTAACTTAAATTTAGTTAATAGACGGTCAAACGCAAATCAACTACTGCTATTGGTGGCTAAATAAATTTTTAAAAGACAATCATTAGCCAGCCATTAGACATGAGTTATCACTTGAAACGTTGCGTTGTATGATTACTGTTATTGAAACCGGAGATAACTTTTTAGTTTTACTATAATATATGAAAAGCGATTACCGTCAAATAAGAAAACCAGAGATATACTCCCATGTTGCTGACTTTGCAAAATCCCTTTTAAGTCCATTCTGAAGTACCTCGCCGTAAATATGTAGGTATGCAATTCAAGACTAGCCAGTATCCAGATCTAAAGATTCTATTAAACTACTATGCAAACAATCCCTTTACAAAGATCCAAAACATTTCTCTCGCTGGAACGTGTAATAAACAAAACACATGCCAGCTCCCTACAGCATTAATTCGCCATATCTCGAACATGTATTACGCATTGACAAGATACCTTCATGCCAATTCAAGGAGCAAACAATAATTTTTCTCACGAATCTACAATCCATACAATTCGATATCAGACGCATAGATTTTATTAATACCTTCTGTACTACAGTAATGAGACATTAATAGTCTGTTACAATATTATTTTTATAAGACAACTAACCAATTAAGAAGAATAATGGCGGCTGAGGATCGCAGGTGCAACGGTCGCAAGCTGCGCGAGCGCAACGTTAAATTACGCACAATGTAAATTAACGGCGTATGTGAGCCGATGTAAAGTCATCTGTCAAACGTGGACAGAACCAGAGAGTAGAGGTGTGTTCGAAAATTAAATTTATCATACGTTGTGTAAATTAAGTTATACGTATCTTTGAACATTGGAGTATGGCCGCGGTGTGGGGCTTGTTAATATGCCTAATTTATGTTTTTAATTATTGTTAGGAGTCCATTCTATTAATAAATATACGGCATTATAAATTTCGATTGGTTATAAAGACATGATTATCTAAAATAATTGATATAAGTAACTAATAATAATTCCATATTATATATCGATTGATAACTACGTAAGTCATTTAAGCGCTCACGTAGCTCTTGACGGCGGGCGTCCTGTCCGATTTAGGTAAAGTTTAATTACGTGCTCTATCCTCCAATAAGACTACGTTAACTTTTTAATAATCGCTGGCATACACCTTATTATTTCAAAACAATTTGTCATAATATATAAAGGGCAAACAAGGCACGAAGTTATGTCAAACATTTTGAATATGTCGTTAATTGTGCTATAAACTGTTCGTTTTGTTATAAACTGTTCAACAGCGCCCTTAGAACAAGAAATAGATCGCCTTAAAGCCAGCCATTTTTTAAATTTAAAAAGGGCGCGGTCGCGTTCTGAAATGCACATCAATTTGTCAACGGTAGGCGTTTGACCACAGATAATTGGGAACGAACAGCTGATAAAAAACTTTCTTTGTTTATTTAAAAATTATACAACACACGCCCAGTGTATTATTTACGCGGTTTCTAAATAAAATGTTGGAATATCGAGGTTAATTATCGACGCGATAAAATGTTTATATCTCACCGTGTCAATTATTGGCAGTTTAATTAAATGTCTTGAAGTTTTAAATATAGCAGGTGTTTTAAACTTGGATTAAATGTCATTAGTTCGTTACGAGCTACCGAGTTACTCGAAAAATCGTATTTTTATTATTGCCATTAACTATATCAATTAGAACCTTGTTATTGAATATATTAAGTTTTTAATCATATAATTAAGATTCAGACCTTTAACTCAGAAATACAAAGGCATCTGACCTTTATTGACAAATACAAACATATTAATATTGTTTTAATGTTGACAATATATTTCTAAAATTGTATATAATTAAATACAATGTTTTATATAAATACGGGCCAGCACAATATTCATTGAAGCAGGTAAGTATTCGCCATTCAGAAGAATACAGGCATGTTTACAAAGCAATAAAACAGTCGCTGTTGTAATGTTGACCAAATATGGTTCATAAGAAACATAGTATAATTTTTAATCGTTTGTCGATCATATCGCAATGCAAAGTGATTGCCACTATCGCATAACGGCACTATTTACTCGAAACTTTATGTGAGTAAATGCTAAATAAGTTATTTATAGGATAATGTATTAGGTACATCGCCAAACACTGACGCCGAAATCTATTTCACACGAAGTGTAGTGTCGTACACCAAAAACGCTTGCATTATGCTTGTTTTTGTTAAGAATAGCCTCACTAAAAAATCTAATAAAAATTGTACCTAACCCTAGAATGTAAACGGAATCTTACACACGGTGGTTGTCAAATCGTTTACGCTTACGTCATAGAAACAAACAAAGCAGTTCAATATTTAAATAATAATTCAGTAAACACCGAGCACTAGAAAGCCCTTCGGTAAATTTTATTTTAGTATATTTTAAATTAGGCGCGGTGCTATCTTAGGGAGACATCTAAGCGGCGGGATCAGCAGTAAATTACGAGTGAACTGGAGCGATGCACCATCTCATTGTATGCAGATCCGACGTCCGCGCGTCTACCAACTACCACCTACATTTGCATCAACTTTCGGAACAAGAAATTTGCAAATAAGCCGCCCTCCCACCTAATTATAACCACAACACACCGTAAAAATATTTCTCCTATCTGATACCAGGCGTAAAAATACCACAAATGAAAGTAGAAAATACATTTATCTGACAATTTATAGTACGCAGGTGCCGCGTCTAAACACAGACGCACACCAGCGCCGCTATCGAATATCATTTTCAATTATATAAACAATAGCGATCGTAGCCATTGTTCAAATCACAATAGCATCGCTCATTACTCAGACGCTCGTTAACTCAACGGCCGCCGCGAAACACTAACTTTATCAGCGGCGTACGTCAAAATATCTACAGATCTCAAACTATATCTCCTCTGGACACAATCGAAGTGAAATAAAAGCAAACGCCCGAACATGACTCCTGAACGCAACCCAGAAGCCAGATGCGTATCGACGCGCCAAAAAGCAAAATTCGAGTTTCGAAACCTCGACATCGCCAGTGATATGACGTTTCCCGCGTTCCTTTTTCGAAGTGCCCGCGAATTGTCAACAGTCGCATAGACAACGAGCGCATTTGAATACCGCCGATTTGAATATAAAGGTCGGCATTCACGTGTCGCCGCCATACATCAACCGGGAAGGCTTTAAGTCTTTCGAGCGCTTTTCGGACACAAATAAGCGTCTGATGTTCGACAGGACGCGCATAATACGGTCAGATTTAGTTCGGCCCCGACGCGAGTTGCACTGCGCCACTATTTATGAGACGTATGTGATGAAAGCGCGTTTACTTTGGCGGCTATTTCGCGAACGGGGTGCGAATGTTTTAACTGCACCGGGCTCCTCTCAACCTCATTCCATCGGCGCTTATGTAAATGACGACTTCAAATGCCGCATTAAGATAATCATTTAAAATATTTATAGCGTGTAAACGTCGATATTAAGGCGGGTAGACACCCACGACAGAGAGTCCGTATCGTCTGCGGCCATATTTCATTTGGCCACAATTACAACCATTAAACGGGGCGCAACTCTTTGATATTTCTTATTTTATTTATTGTAGCAAACTTATTAGGATACCGTGGCATTAATGATGACAGATGAGGCGGGGTATCGCGGCTTAATGCGCTCCGCGGCGGGATTGTGGTCGCTCGGGTCACTCGGCGATAGTTAAAAAATATATTTAGGTAAATTATATCATATCGCGACGTAATTAGGTACCGCCGTTTGTTGACGTTCGTACAACCATTTTTATTTCAATATATTATCAACCACACGGTTAGGAATAAAACTTCTAGCGTGTAAGTAATTAGTTAACGGCTGGTTTTATACGCAAATGGCAAAGATATCAACTATTTAAAATGCGTAATTGAAAACAATATGTAATGGTATTTTATCGCGACAGAACGTTGCGTTTTATTAATGTTCTTTCTGCGTAATCTACATAACAAAACTATTTTCACGCTCAGAGAAACGCATCGGTATTAGACCTTTTGTTCAACAGACAAATGTCCAACATTAACAGCCTAAATTTAATTATCAACTGATTATTTTAATCGGTTAACCTTCCAACATTTCTTTGAAAGTCAACAAAGCTATGTAAGTAGCAAATTAGCCTATTTGTATTCTTTTCCCTATTAAGTAACTTTATCTATTCGTATTCGTGCGTTTATATTATTTTGTACAAAGACAGGAATTAATCGCCTACACCTTGCGTTTTTATTACGTATGCAAAAATGTGAGCGTTAGAAGGTAGCTACATTATAAATGCAAGTTTTGAATATAATTCCTACTTACCCATTAAATGTTGCTATTTCGATTTTATGTGATACGTAGTTGAATTTACTTTTATGAGATAACTATCAAAAATATGAGCCTGCAGTGAAAACCGATGTTAACTTTGTATTTATACATCCTAGATTCATAACTAGATATTGACACTCATTAAGTTACGTATACCTAATGAAGATCTTGTACAACCAGATAATAAAATTTGTATTTTGTGGTAATTAATTATATAAAGCATTCAAAATTTTCTTTGTTAAAACAAAGAAAATGTAGGTTCCTATCAAATATTAAAGAGAAGAGATTATGATATTTGATATGTATTCATTTCAAATTCCAATGTGTATTTTTTAAATATTTAAATCTTACATTCTAATTTAAGTCCACAAAGGAACTCACTAAAAAAATTTAAACATTTGGAACTATAAGTATTCGTAGATACCTAAATATGAAAAAGTATAATTTACCTAAATGTAATTAGATAAGTAGCGCCTAGGTCTATGCCGTAGGAGTCTACCTTAAAAAATTTATAGTAGAATGAGCATTTACTTTAGCGGAAATTGAAGCGGCAATAATCCAATATAACCTAACCATTCAGTTTATTTTGCACCCACTTCACTACACGATGTCAACATAAACTACATTAGCTAGATAATAACTGCAATGACAGTAATTTGCAACCTAAATAGCCAGACAATCCTTAAAAACAAAAATCTATGTTCTTAAACACCCACTTGGCTCATGCGAGGCCCTTGGCCCATTCGTTCCCAAAACTGTACAAGTCATAGACAAATTAGCGCAGATCGAATCTATCTCGAATTTGAATAGCGAACACGCCAAACGGAAACACGTTGTTTTTACCGAGTTTTAATTTAATTTGAATTCAGAATGTCGTTGCTCGGCCGGCACCCTGCTGCGTTTACAAATGGCGGCTATACATCAACCCGATGATATCTCTTTCAACTTTTGAAAGGAACCCGGCGTGGCCAGCAAATTAATAAATTGTAGATATGTAGAAAAAATTAACCTTACATAGTGAAATATTAGATGGCGAAGGAGTTAAAAATTACCAATTCGGACAGTAACTAGATACTGGAAGCTCGGTCACGGGTTTTAAATAATTTTGATACATTTTATACCTCTAGAGTTAATTTTTCTGTCCATGAAAACGGTTCATAAATTACAAGGTACTAATAAAAAATGTTGTATCTAATTGGGGTCGAAAGAGTTACCATTCGTATATGAATAAATTGTAACACATAATTAAAATTAGTCACAATATCATGTTACAGAAAGGGTCAAGAACTGTTAATTATACGTGGCACGTATTATAATTATACTATTATGAAAATTTTGTTGTTAATGTGGATTAGCCGTTATACCTAATAGTAAATTTCGGCATAATTTGAATACGCCAT
The DNA here is from genome assembly GCA_963564715.1 of Catocala sponsa. Taxonomy (NCBI): domain Eukaryota; kingdom Metazoa; phylum Arthropoda; class Insecta; order Lepidoptera; family Erebidae; genus Catocala; species Catocala sponsa. The sequence continues at coordinate 6,542,426 of OY751345.1, read as the reverse complement.
ATTAAGTACCTACAGGTTTCTACAATCTGAACACATTATATCCTTACTTCCTTACTATATATAATATTATAAATTCGAAAGTAACTCTGTCTGTCTATCTGTCTGTCTGTCTGTTACCTTTTCACGGCTAAACCACGCAACCGATTTAGATGAAATTTGGTACAGATATAGTTTAAAAGCTAGGGAAAGACATAGGCTACTTTTTATGGTATAGGTACCACGCGGGCGGAGCCGTGCGCAAAAGCTAGTACCTTATATTATAGATAATAATATACTAGCTGTCTTACCCGGTTTCAGCGTGGTTTACTACTGGGCTCCTGTGGCTTTTAGAGTGTTGTTATGTACTCTATGTTACTTGAAAATGTAGTTTTCTAATGGTGAAAGATTTTTCAAATTGGTCCTAAGTTTTTGAGTTTATTCAACAAACAAACAATACAAATATCGTTATAATATTAGTATTAGTAGTGGTGTAGTGGTATGTCTATGTATAATATGTACCTATGTATGTATTTGCAAAAAAAGTATATATGTATGTTTATCTATTGTCTAGTACCCATACTACAAGCTATGCTTAGTTTGGTCTAGATAGTGTTGCGTGTATGTGATAGAGTATTATTATTATAATATTACTAGATGTACCCGCGGTTTCACCCGCGTTTATCGTTACTACGCGGCCCCCGTGGGCCGTTGCGTGATGTTATATAACCTATAGCCTTCCTCGATAAATAGGCTATCCAACACTAAAAGAATTTTTTAAATCAAACCAGTAGTTCCTGAGATTAACGCGTTCAAACAAACAAACAAACTCTTCAGCTTTATAATATTAGTATAGATAAGATATTATGTTTACATGTATTCCACATAGTTACACTCAACGGCATACCAACTTTGCATGGTCAAAGAACATAAATCTAACTCTCATAAAAATGTATGTTCAAAATAGGGTACCGATTTAGCCTAATAAATGTCTAATGCGAATTGAAATGAAATTTATGTTCACATTTTTTTTATACAATTAATGTGGCACACAACTAAACAAGCATACGACCCATCTGATGATAAGTGGTCACCGGAGCCTATAGACGTCTGCGACACCAGAGGCATCACTTGCGCGTTGCCGACCCTTTAGGAAAGGAAGTGGGAAGGAGAAGGAGCGGGATGGGGGAAAGAGGGTGATTGGGCCTCCGGCACTCTCACACACCGAACGAAACACAACAGTAGGAATACATTTGACGTATATTTTAATTTAGAAGAATACCACTTGTACTTAATATTTAATGGGACTGAATATATCGGAATTTAAATTTAAATTATTACAGGTAGTGATTTAAGCCATCGCTTCGTCACTAGCACTGCGCCGAGTGTTCCATCCCCACACGGGACAAAAACTTATGTCATCCGCGACATCCGCAAATGGTTGTTTCGAGTCTGGGTGTTCTTTGTGTCCGTTTGGATGTTTTAAAGTCCCCCGCGACACAGGAATTATTAGAAGCGGAGAAGTAGTCTTTAAAAAAATAAAATACCCGTGCCTTACCGGGGGAGCTTAGGGAGCCTATAATATATCGCACTCTTACGGCCACTTGCACAAAAACTCACTAAATAAGTTTAGCACTAAATACATTTAAAACATCGTGGCATCTCAGTCACCTTCACACGGATGACTGCAACAGCACGATGTTTTAAATGTATTTAGTGCTAAACGTATTTAGTGAGTTGTTGTGCAAGTGGCCCTTAATAAAACAGCGATTTAACTCAAAATTTGGAAGTAAGGCAATTTTAACTCTCATTGTGTGACTATAAATTGTACTATTATATTTGTATTAAGTAATTGCAACAGAGTTTAAATTTGTTGAATCCATAATACTCAGATAAGTCTCTGTTGTACTATAAGTGCGATATGTATATAACAGCTGTAACGCCTACACATAATACTTGTATGCACGTTTTAGCTATAATATATGTTTAACAGATAATTATGGTAAAAAGTGCTCGCAAGCATGGTCTTCGGTCGCCAGGGTAGAACTAATGACGCAGGGTAGTTCACGTACATATGTCAACGGATAACATATAATTGTACAAAGAAACATAGAAGCAGTCTTAACCTACCCTTAACGTAAGCCATTTTTAGACATCAGTCTTTTATTAGAAAAAATGGTTAATAAAATTAATCATTTTATATATAAAAGCAACTTACAACATTAATTTACTACTCGGACATTCTTCTCTTTTATTTTAAACTAGTTTTTGTGCGCGTCTCCGCCCGCGTAGTACCCACACATCAATAAAAAGTCTATGGTTTTAAACTATCTCTGTACCAAATTTCATTCAAATCGGTTGAATGGTTTAGCCGTGAAGAGGTGACAGACAGCCAGACTGACAAACGTACAGATAGAGTTACTTTCGAATTTATAATAATAGTTTATAAATAGTTTATTACTTTATAAGAAATACACTTAATCGAAGTACAAAACTAGGGCTTAAGGAATACATGAACGAACTGGAGACCCTGACTTCTAAACTAGGTATAGACCTGTATCTTAGAAGCCAGTGATACCTTCTGATAATAATATTAATATAAGCCTCACAAATGGTTACAATCATTGATATTCTCATAAGTAGTGAGAAAATACTAAGTACAAAAATAGGGTTAGGGAAGATGGAGAAAACTATCTTTCTTTATTGTATAGAAGGAATACAAAATCTGCAAGTGTCTGCTTAATAAGTGTGAGATTTATAATTAATTGTTGTGTGTCGTGTGTGTGTATGTGTGTGTGTGTTTATGTGTGTTGGTGGATGTTTAAAAGGATGTTTGAATGTGTATGAGTGTATATATAAATAAATATGACTGTGTGAGAGTATTTTTCTACATAACTGTGTATGTGTATGATGCAACTGTTAATTCCCCAACAGGAGTTCCTCGGTATCACGGAAGGTAAGTTTTTTAAGAAAATCCTTTAGTATAAGTTTAAGTTTAAATTTAGTTTTAGAGTGTATTTTTAGTTTTTTATTTAAATTGTTATAAAGTTTAGAACTAGCCACGTAGTAGTGTCGTTTTGCGAATGAGGTATTATGTGAAACTTGAGTGAAGATTTTGTGTTTTAATCTGCCAACTGGCTCCGTAGGGGGTCGAGATGAGTGCTTACGCAGGATGGACATAAGAACATAAAGCTGTCGAACTGTTAGCATATTCGATTCCTCATATAGCTGTATTGTAGGAAATCTAAGCGGCCGTGAGAAAATAACTTTAAGCACTATTCTTTGCGCACGTTCAAGTTTTATGAAATAGCACTCAGCGGCTGCACCCCAAGCGGGAATACAATAAGTTAAGATCGATTGGCAAATAGCTAAGTATACCAGTTTTAACGTATCCATATCAGCAGACCTTCGTAATTTTTTAAAGATATAAATAAGCTTACGTGCCCTATTAGAAAGTGTGTCCAGGTGTTTGTGCCAGTTCAGATGTTGGTCGATATACACACCTAAATATTTAACGCTGCTCGACTTAGTGATGTGACTACAGCTACAAAGAGAAGTGCGATCGCACACATGGGATTTAATATTAAGTGAAGGTGAAGGAGATAAATTTGACTTTATAGCAAATGACAAATAAGTTGTTTTACTGAGATTAAGCGAAAGTAAGTTATTTTTCAACCATTCCATTACACGTGATAAAGCCGCCTCGGCATTTTTATAGCACTGGACCCAATCTACTCCTTCAATTAGCAGGGAAGTGTCGTCGGCATACGTAATTATTTTACAATTCTCAATAGACATATTACAGAGCTCATTAATGTAAATAAGGAAAAGAGTGGGTCCTAGAATGCTACCCTGCGGTACACCGTATGTAATAGGAAGCTCAGTACTCTCGTATAGGCCTATTTTTGTCACTTGAGTTCGGTCCATCAAGTAATCCCTGAATATGTCCAATACTATTCCTCGAATACCAATGCCCTCCATCTTCATAAGTAAGGTTGAAGTCGAGACAGTGTCAAAAGCCTTACTTAGATCAAGGAAAACACCTAAGCACTTACGCCTACCATCAAGAGACCTGACTATATTTTCAGACAAAGTTATTAGAGCATCTTCAGTACTTCTTCCCTTCCGAAAACCAAACTGGTTGGAGGATAAAATATTATTAATTTCGAGGAAGGATACTAAGCTCTTATTCAAGACACGTTCCAAAATCTTTGAAAGAGCAGAAAGAACGGAGATAGGTCTATAGTTGTTTAAGTCGTCTTTGCGCCCAGTCTTATGAACTGGGTGAACTATTGCCTTCTTAAAAACTATTGGGAAAACACCACAAGAAATAGAAAGATTACAGACATGAGTTATAATAGGGACTAAAGTTTTATGTGTGGCCTTAATAATGTTGATGGGAATGCCATCCCAACCAGTTGCAGAGTTAGATTTGAGATTCATAACTATATTTTCAATCTCCTTTTCTGTAGTAGGAAGAAGAGCCATGGACTTTCCCAAATCTAACATAGAGATTGATGGTACAGAGGACACGGGACTAATATTACTTGCTAGGTTTTTGCCAATACAGGCAAAGTAATCATTTATAGAATTCAACGAGGAAATAGGAGAATCAGAAAGATGTAGAAGCTCAGTTGGGGGAAAACTATGAGTTTGAAGGTCCGAAACTTTTTTAACTACATCCCAAGTTGCCTTGATATTATGCTTCGCTTTGGAAAACTCCGCTTTTTGAAAATCACATTTAAGTCTGCGTAGCAATGAATTGCAGAAATTTCGATATCGGTTATAAGTAACGCGAAGGATTTCATTATTAGTCGAGTTCTTATAATTAAAGTGCAAGCGGTCACGATGACGAATGCAGCGCAGCAAACCAGGAGTAATCCAGGGCTTTAGGCATCTTAATCTCCTAGGTAAGGCTTTTACTACGGTGTGGTCTTTTATGATGCAAGAGAGACCAGTAACTAATATCTCAGCCGCCATATTCGGATCAGAGTTAAAGAGGACAGGAGTCCAGTCACTATAGTTGATCGCCTCAATTACTAAATTTTGGTTTATTGTACACTTGGTACGTGGTATATCATGGTACTTTTTGTTATTTTGCAAAAATAGTAACAAAGGTTCATGATCGGTAATAGATGATTCAACAACGATTGCTGTGGCTGATAAGTTTGTTTTTAGAAGGATGTGATCAAGACAGTTTGAAACACGTGTAGGGAACAGGTGAGCAGGTAGAAGACCGTGTGCGGCAGCGCAAGATAAGTATTCATCAGAGTGGGTATCACTATTGCCACACTTGATATCAATATTAATATCACCAATTAAAACGACTGTCTGCGCAGAAAGCATAAGCACCTTGTCCAAGCTATCGATAAAATTACGGATATTTTTATTAGAGGGAGAGCGATACAGAGCTATAATAGACACGCTGTCCATGTTACATATAAGACAATTGGCATCCACAAAATCAGGTTCAATTACGTAATGTGTTATGGACGTTTTGATATAAACAGCGCAACCGTCATTTTGGTTAACAATATTTTTTGTAAAATAGGATTTAAACCCGTTTAGTATTGGTAAGTGGGATGTTTTACTTAGCCAACATTCGGACAAAACAATAACGTCACACTGAAAGCCTAGAAGTCGCATGAGTACCGAAATTTCGTCGAAGTTTTTAGAAATACTCCGAATATTGAGGTGTAGAATTTTTAAACCTTTTTTAGGGTTTATGATGTACCGGGAACAGCTTTCAGGTAGACATTTGTACGATGTAGCTATACTGAGTAAGTCTAATTCATTATCAATTTGTTTTAGATTAGCCATTGATTATAAAATAAATATATGGTATCACAATTACGCGGTGCAGTAACAACAAGTAATTAGTTAAGCGATTACAAGCTTTAGCTAAAGATACATCTAAACTAATTAAATAAGACAGTCTAACAGGATATAAACGAAAGTGAGATTGGTTAGACATGATAGCAATGTAGTGAATCTTATATACACATGCATGTATTAAAATATGTTTTGTTTGTATATATAAATTTGATAAGTATATTAATGATTTACGTGTAAATATGAGAGTGTGTAAAAGTATGAGAAAGATATGACATACCCCATGACAACTACTAAGCAGATTTAGTACTAGAATAAATATATTGAATAGTCATTGGTTCATATTTAAGTCACGTAGGCACTGCTCCGTTTTAATAAGAATTTGCTTGGCGCCTTCCGTTTTTCGCAGGAATATATCGCCATTATTTGTCCAGCAAAACTTAAAATCCATCTGCTTAGCTAGTTCCCTCGCAGCGAAGAACAACTGTCGGGCACTTGGTGGAAGATATTCCGCAACATAAATTGGGCGACGATCACCATGCCTGCCAATGTGTTGAGAGTTAAGGCGCTCGTCCTTGGTAAACTTCTTATTAAAATCAGATAATAATTAATACATGTAAGGATTACCAATTACATCTTTTTTTTTCCTTTTTTTATACAGCTAAGGTGGGCACACAAGCGTACATACAATCATACAAGCCCATCTGATGGTAAGTGGTCACCGTAGCCTATGGACGCCTGCAACACCAGAGGCATCACTTGCGCGTTGCCGACCTTTAAGGAAAGGAAGTGGGAAGGAGAAGGAGTGGGAAGGGGGAACGGGTGATTGGGCCTCCGGCACTCTCACTCGCCAAACGAAACGTCGAATTTAACGAAATTTCACGTCGATATTCTGTGAGAGGATAGTCCTTCCCCGGTCGAGCGGGCCCATTCATGCTGACGGTCTCGATGGCGTAGTGGTTAGTGTAACCGACTGCCACGCCTGAGGTCGCGGGTTCGATTCCCGCACAAGGCAAACATTTGTGTGCATGAACATGGATGTTTGTCTTGGTCTGGGTGTTTCTATGTATAATGTGTATATATATATATATATATATATATATATATATATATATATATATATATATATATATATATATATATATATATATATATATATATAAAGCTTTTCTGTAAATATTTAGTAGTATAAATATTTGTGTTTTTGTAATTATGTTACCTTTTTTAATACGTTTGTAAATATATATTAGGTTAATTTGTCAATTATAAATATAGTAATTAATAATATTAATATATTAATATGTATGTATTTACAAAAAAAAGTATATATTATGTATGTTTATTCATTGTCTAGTACCTATAGTACAAGCTCTGCTTAGTTTAGGCTAGATGGTGTTGTGTCTATGTGATAGAATATTATATTATAACTCAGCGAGGCTCTACTATACAAAACATCTGTATCGTATTGAATAAAAAGCTGATGTCCCTATAATACTCTGTGCGACGCCCTTTGGAATCCGAGTTGTTCTAGGTCGTGATACTTAAACGAGACCTAACAATAATATATTCGTTCTGTTGTGTTATCTGCATAGGATTTTGTCTGCACGGATGGCGTAGTGGTTTAAGTGGTCGCCTTGCCGCTGCCGCTGCGCCGAGTGTTGTGGGTTCGAATCCTACACCGGACAAAAATTGTGTGAGCCACAAATAATTGTTCCGAGTCTGGATGTTGCTTGTGTCCGTTGTTTGAATGTTTTTAAAGTCCCCCGCGACACAGGAAATATTCCTAGTGCAGAATGTAGTTCGTAAAAATCTTTGATGACTGACATCTTTAAGAGTCTTTCTTTTGAACTAGCCTCCTACCTCTTGGACTATAAGATAACGACGTCCCAGTTTACAAACCAGAGGTATCTTGCGTATTCCTGAAAACCCGAAGAAGAATTGCACGTTTCCATCCCATGAGACTAACAGTCAAAATTATTTATTTATTTACTCATTTAGAATGGAACGGCCGCAGGCCACTTATACTAATCAAGGTCCCAACTATCATACTAACTTTACACAATATACTTTACACATCGACAAGATCTGTTTCCATTCATCCGCAAATATACCACAAGGAGAGCGTTGAGTGTGGTGAGAGACCGAGGTATAGGCGAAGTTTTAAGTACATATAATTACTAGCTGACCCGCGCAATTTCGTCTGCTTCATATAAGAGAATATTCCCCGTTTTTGCAAAATGTTTCATTGCTGCGCCGCTCCTATTAGTCGTAGCGTGATGTTATATAGCCTACAGCCTTCCTCGATAAAATGGGCTATCCAACACTAAAATAATTTTGCAATTCGAACTAGTAGTTCCTGAGATTAGCGCAAACAAACAAACTCTTCAGCTTTATAATATTAGTATAGATAATAGAAAAAAAAACAATTACGGTCGAACTTTGACTTTTGGGCAATCACTACCTACTAAATATATTCAACAAGTATTTTTTTTTTATTATAGCGAAATGCAATTGAGTACTTTGTATGGCATTTATGAGGAAAATAATTAGTTAGAGAAGTGTGTTAGGTTCGTAGCAAATGGAAATCCGTAGTCTCTGCCTGCCCCTCTGGGAAACAGGTGTGAATCTATGTATGTATGTGTATGTAATTAGTTTCGTGCGATGCCTATATTCCTAAACATCTCATTGTGTCCTATAAGTTTTTAAAGTAATGTGCTGCAGCTGGCCCTATATTTGGGAACACATATAATCGTAATTGCGAAAAAGCAACAAAGGTGTGCCTTGTTTTGTAAACCGATAAAACCATTTTACTTAGAATAGTAAATTATGTCTATATATTAATGTGAATTATCCGTACGCGTTCAAAATACACCTTAGCTACTTTATTATTTATTATTCTAGGCCCTAGTCAAATTTTACTAGCAATGTCATGCATATGAGTAGTATCTATTACACACAATAATATCATCAGGCATTTGTGTTTTATATTATATACCTAATATTACATTCCTATTTAACTTGCCTTGTTCAATCAATCGTTCTAATTCTATTTTTTATACAAACCTGTTAACGATAAATTAAAATAAATACTTCTGTCCTTGCTTTTATCGTTAAACGCGTCAATATTTATCTAGCAACATTTGATCTACTGTCAAAATTGTCTTCAGCTCTGTGACATAACGTCTCAGCTGTCAAGTGTCAACCTAGTTTAGAAGGAGGAGGATACTCAAATAAAAATTAATTCAATCCCCACCACGGAGACCAGCTTTCACCATGGTAATGCCTTGCAGCGTCACTGCTTCGCGGCGCGGTACTGTAAGCGCCGGCACCTGGCGTTAAACTTAACATAACTGTATTACAGGGTACCGCAATGTTCGCCCGAGTGACGTTCTATCCAACTCTTTTGTACAATGTCCTCATGGAGAAGGTCACCAGCAGACGCTGGTACGACCGAATGGATGACACAGTGATCCTAGGCGCACTACCTTTTCAATCTATGACAAAACAGGTACGATTTTGTAGGTTATTTGGTCAGTAGTTCGTTTCTCCTTCGATGCTCATTAAAGGTTGTTTTCTAAATGAAGTTATAGGAAGTGCGGTGTTTGCGAAGTAAACATGAGTATTCTTGACACGCCTAATGTAGTAAATACACTGTGTGTGTTATTTTGTTGGAGCATTCTTGTATGGAACTTGACATACTAACATTAGGACTAATATGAATGACCTATGGAGACTCCAATATAAATACAGTTATTCCTCGTTATCAAACCATTCTATAAATTGGTATACATTTATTTATACATTGGTGGTGTATTACATCATTAAGACTAAACAATATTTACTCATCACTTATCTATTAGCATTCTACTAATTATTTGTTCTCTATGATATCTATTATCACATACTATTAAGATATTGGTGAGTACATGATGTATCTCATAGATCATATGTGATTTAGGGGTGTAACATTTTCATGGTAAATTATCTTGTTTTTTTTTTTTTTCATGGTTAACTTGCTGTAAGCTATGATTTTCTTTGCATTAATTTTAAAGTTAAACCTGTATGTTGCCAAAATGCAGTCAAAATCAGTTAAGCATATTAGGTGTGATAACTTCATAAACAAACAGAGAGTTACTTATCTTGTCTTGGCCTATACTACAGGCCAAATCATCTATACTTGTACTTGTTATACTAGACATGCTTGAGAAAACTATTGCTTAAATTTTAATGAAAATTTAGTACACTAATATCCCATGTTTTATGTTTATCCAAAAACAACATTTTGAGGTATTCCTTGTTCAGCCTCTATTGAGTATGAGGTTCAATAAAAAGTTGGGTAACAACAACAAAACTGGTGTTACTAAACTAATTTCAACTGAATGAAGTCAAGAGCTTCTGTTATTGGCTTTGTTCAGCTTCTGCTAATAGTAAATAAATTTGTTAATAATTACATGTATTATTTTTAGTTAAAACAAGAAGAGAATATGAAAGGTGTTGTCTCTATGAATGAGACATATGAGCTGAAAATATTCTCCAATGATGCCGAGGTATGTTTATGTAAGGTTATTGCTATACATCTCTTCTCTATAAAAATATACAGTAATCCATACTATACAAAAAGTTTTACTAAGATTGGGTATTCATTGTGCACTGTAATATTTCTGGTGTAATGTTTCTCTGACACACATTTGCCTATCCCTCAACAGATAGATAAACATGACACTACAATGTTAACTATCTATTAATAAACATAATTTATTTGCCATTCAGGTCAAATGCTCCAGCATGTGTAACTAACAATTATCGAACAAAACCTCTTTTGTATTCTTATCATAGGGACAAAAGTTCATCTTGTGATCCTTGCCTGATAAAAAAACAAAATGATCTGTCTATGCTCATGAATTATGTCGCCTGTTTGTGAGAACGTATTATCTTCACGAATGTGTTTTGCGATGACACGTTTTTGGAACATAATGACGTATTAAAGATATATAACTCAACAGACTATGTATTTTCTTCGTAATTTAAGGGCATTTAACGTTAGAAAATAACTATTAGGTATATCTTTGAAAAACATCAATGAAAAATCAGTAAATGCTTCCAAAACCACTGGAGAGCAAAATTCTATAATTTCTGTAGGTATAAGTACCTACTTAGTCTCATATTAACTCCTAATATAATTGAACCAATCTGGCATAGGTGAAAGGAACTGAAGAGCATTGAATAAAAAATTGCACGCATTTGTATAAAGGTAAAAAATTTTCGAAGCTAATAAACTATACACACAGCTCAGAATATAAATCGGACCTAAATAAATAAACGGACAATTGCATGGCGTTACATTTTTGTAATGTATTTTCATGGCGTAAGACATGAATGCGACAACAAAATTTTATTACTGAAACGTCAATAACTAAATTCTCTATTGACCAGTAACTGTATTTTTTTAAACGAAAGCAATCCATTAATATTGTAAATACATATATTGTAAATGAATAAAAAGCAATCAAATCAATTGTTCTATCTTCCCATGGCAGCTAAGGTATTATTTCTCAATAATATAAATAATTGTTATTATATAACTGTATTCCAATAAATTATTTAACTTTTTTTACACTATTAAAACGCTTTTCATTTAAAAATCCACTAATACTAATAACACTGCTTAACTCGTCAAAGTTATGCAATTTCTTTGTCTATATAATTGCTTGTTAATTGAACAGAAATGGCGGGAACAAGGCGTGGAATTCCTGCAGCTAGCGACGACAGACATATTCGAAGCACCCGACCAAGACAAACTATTTGAAGGCGTTACTTTTATCAACAGGTGAGCTGCATTTTTCACTAATCAGCTTATCCCACTGCTGGGCATGAGCCTCCTCTCGATGTGGAAAGGCTTAGTCTCCGACCATAAACTCAGTACAGGCTAGCAGATTTTACACATCTTTGAAAACAGACAACTCATCCGCTTTTCAATTGGTTATTGGTACAAAAGCTCATTATTATTGGAATTTATATTATATGCATTATACACCAGGGATTCCATTATAGTTTCATATTAAACATAAACAATCTTAAAAAGTTGCCACATATAATATGCTAAACAATCCTAACTCTTCTCCCTAGCCTTTATTATTCCCAATTCACTTGGGGTCGCCTTTCTAATCTAACCGGATTTGACTGGATATCAATTTTTACTACTGCTATTTGACCTCCGCAACCCAAAGGCTAACGATACCCTAAGGCTAGACCAGTGTCAAGATATTAGAGGGCACTGACTTCCCAATAACGACAGCCATAGATGTTCATGGCAGCCGGGACCGACGGACATCCGAGGCACAGAGCAGGCGATAATTGTCAATCAATACGCACATAATTTCGAAAAGTCATATAACTTCCGAAAGTCAGAGGTTCGCGACGTGGGTTCGAACCCGAGACCCTCTGCATTGCAGTCTGTTGGTCTCCCCACTGAGCTATCGCTGTTTGCGAAACAATCCTAACTATAATATATACTTACCTGTTATAAATGCGAATATGAGTTTGTTTATTACGCTTTCACGCTTAATTAAATAATTAACTCCTCGACCAATCATCATGAAATTTCGCATACATGTTATCAGAGGAACAGAAAAGATCATCCAGAAAATAGTACTGTTCGTAATCTAAGCTATTGTTATTTACGCGAGTGGAGCCGCTGGCAAAATCTAGTTACCATATAGAACGCAAATCGCATCTTTTCAAACAATGTGAATAGTGTTCCTGTTGCACAATTTTTACATTACGATACCATTCGAATGTTGATATATTTTTCGAATACATCTGTATTTTTAATATTCGAATGTTAAATCCAATCATTATATTAACAACGCGCGTATAGAACTTTTGTTGTTGCAGGCGTAAATAATTTACATAAAAATATCGGTGTATTAATATTTAATATGATTCAGAATTTTCTAGATTCTATTTTGCATTTATATTAATACTAGCTTTTTCCCGCGGCTTCGCTCGCGTTAATTTAGAATTTGACTATCAATTCGGGTTGTACTCTGCTTGTAATAATATAATTCAATCATGATTCGAAAGACATGTGGCGCCATCTATTATCATAAGAACGTTATTGTTGTTTTCCTCGGGAACAGCAATTTTTTTCGGGATAAAAGGTAGCCTATGTCCGTTTCTGTACACCTGACAACGTATATGCAAAATTTCAGGAAGATCGGTTCAGTGGTTTGGGCGTGAAAAGGTAACAAACAAACAAACTCATTTTCGCTTTTATTAATATAATTTTTCGCTTATATTAGTTAGGATTAGGAAGTTAGGATAATAAGGATTTTAAATGCTCTTTGAATATTTTGCCTCGAATTTCTTTTTCTCAGTATGATAATTGTTTTTTGCTTAATTGTACATTGTCAGGAAATGACTTAAAATATCTACTAGTTTGGTTATTAATTATCCTATAAATTATTATTAAGTGGTTAATTAATTACGTTGGCATTAAATAATTACTGACTAAATTGGTGAGTAATAAATTTATTTAGTCAGTTAAGTATTGTAAATAATTATGCATGTAAGTCCACAACTTTGTAGATTTAAAATTTTATACTTATAAAAAGTAGCTTTGTTGGTCCCGTCATCCAGTGGCATAGGTTAGCGCTTATTATTATTATTAAAAAAGTATCAATGCGATCTTGTGGGCCCGGGTTCGATTCTTAGTTCGACCAGTGTTGTCCGGTTCGGGCACGCCACGATCGTGGCGGTAAGTCCCGTGTTTGAGGAGTGGCTGGAGAGACGGCATAGCGCCCTTACCTTCCGGCTGACACAGCTAATGGCTGGCCACGGTTGTTTTGGCCAGTTCCTTTGTCGTATAGGCCGGCAAGAGACGCCCGGTTGTCACCACTGCGGCGACTGCCGCGGCGTTGTTGTGGACTGCGCTGCACACTTTGGCGGATTACCCCGCTCGGGCATCGCAGCGCCGTGAGTTGATCGCGACAGTCGGATTAGTTGCCCTTTCGCTCCCGGCCGTAGTTCAGTCTATGGTCTGAAATGAGAGGTCGTGGAACGCCGTCTTCTCCTTCTGTGAGGAAGTAATTTCCATCAAGGAGACGCCGGAGTGGGAGAGGGAGCGCTTAAACCCCCTCCCCAACCGCAGAACCGGGCGCTAGAGGGCGCGAGATTACCTCCAACCACCCTGAGGGTTGACCTGGGGGTGGTGGGCTCCGTGGGCCTGCCCGCCATCCGATCAGCACCAGGTCCTAGAGGCGGCGGGCGTGTTCCCACGCGCGCCTCTGTGTCGAGTCCGTCTCCCCTCTAGGGGTGGACAGTAGGTTTTTATGAGTGAGAATTGCCAAAGGGTAGGTCTCTTCGTGTAGTGGCCTGCGGTTTCATACGGCGGGCCGAAACATCGGCGGGGTCGCAACCGCCTGTGCAAGCGATTCGCGCGGCCCTGTCGATAACTGTTTTGTCGAGAAACACCGTGGTAGGTTTATTCGGTATTCCGGGAAGTCCATTATCATCATTTCAACATCTTTCTTTTACCCTGGTGAGTCCGACATAACCCCTCCGCCCGCCCGCATTCCCTCACGTTTCGTCTGATAGTAAATTTTCATTAGCTATTAAGGCCCTGAAAAACAGCTGACAAAATGTGAGCGTAGTACTTGATAGCTTTTGGCGGGTACGTATTACAATACCGAAACTTAAAAGACCATATTTTAAAATACCTATGGAAGAAATCCCGAAAAATTAAACGCCGAATGATTGTTTGGCCGAAAGTTTGAAATCCCGAAAGTTCATTTGCCCGAAAGGTTAAAATCCCGAAGATCCATATCCCGAAGTTTAAAATCCCGAAGATTCCGACTCGGAAGCGGTAGGTGTTAGGTTCTCTTTTGTAAACCCACCCAGAAATAGGAACCCCGCTAGGCGTGGCTCCATCCAAAACTCCCATTAGTTCTACCATAGAACTGAGGAATAAAAATTAGGTATATTTTTTGTAATAACGTGCTACTTTTTTTTCCTAATTATACGTATGATTATCATTGCGTCCATTCAGGATTTCGTCCATTCGGGGTTTCATCCTTTCGGGCATTTGGACATCGGTATTTTTTGTTTCGATATAACTGTTATCGGCATTTAAAACTTTCGGTATTTTGAATTTCGTGGTTTTGGACGTCGGTATTTCAGTCATAGTTATTATGAAATTTCGGTATTGTAATACGCATATACAAATATGATAGTGGGATAATTATTCAGCATGTTATGTTGCGTTATACTAGAATGATTTAAGAGGACTTACCATAAAATCATAAAAGAACCGTGACCGTGACTCGTACTAAATCATAAAATAAATTATCAGGTCTATCGCTTTCGTGTTTGGCCTGAACGAAATAACAACGTGCAAAAGATACACAGCTGGGACTGATTATACTTCTGAAATCATTCTCATTAACCTTTGTCGCCTCCTTCATAACTAAAATGTTCTTCATAATTATTTTGGCTGTAACTGTATGTTTTTATTTATTTTTATTAGTTTAGTTAAATTTGGTTGCTGGATGTTTGAACAGCAGTATAACCGAGCGATTTTTTTATTTGTAACGTTCTTGTCCTTGTAATAATTAACTATAAAAATACGAAATCACAGCTGTGGTAGCTATAACTTAAATCTTAATTATAAAAATAATATTAGTAATTAATTAGTATTTTGCTTTAAAACCATAATTAACGACATGCAAGCGAAATTGAAAAATAAAAAGGAATTAATATGGATTTGGAAGTCCAAGGGATAGGCTTTTGCTCAGCAGTAGGACAAGGCTGACCAAAAAAAAGGATTTCAGTCCTATATTTTAAAAATAAATGCTGAACAGCATATTGCCTGGCTTGGTTTATTCTGAAACTAGGCACGATTTTCTCGGTCTATCCTTACACGTGATTGTAATGGCGAATACGTAACCGATTTCATTATCATTAGTTATATATATAGTATTTATGAGTTATAATCTCGACAAACAATGAACAATTCTTTTACCTTGAACAGTTTTCAACATTCACACTGTAATGCATTCAATATGCTAATATATTCTTTTCATATATTGGAAAAATGGCGGTGTGTTGTCTGAAAGGAAGTATTTCTGTTACATTGGCATTGTACAGTCAGCAATATAAGTCGATATACACTTGCGAGATTTCGATTGCGTCTATCTATCAAAATTATAAGAAATGTTAGGTTTTATAACAGTAATAGTTAAAAGATATTTAATTTAATCATAGCTAAAAATACTATATAATAATTAGGATTTATATATTTATGAAATACTTTATTTATTAGCCGTACCAAAGCATACATATACGTAAAATCCTGGTGAAAAAGAAAAATGATATAAGTTGAGACACAGCATTCACATCATATAAGACGACAACAGTTTGTAACAATTACAATATTAAAAAATACAACGGCTAATTTCAATACAACCAAATGTGCATTTAGTTTAAGTTGACTATATGCAAATTTGAGTTAGTCAGAAGAACTAATTGAACTAAAAAATATTAAAATTATAGGTACTTTAACTTAATTTATTGTGACTGTGGTGAGGATCGATTTCCTGAAGCTGCTGAGAGAAGCAATGTAATGTCTACAGTGGCCAGTTTATAGACATTGTTTTATTTGTTAAACATTCAGCTACTTATATTATTATAGCCGACTGTATTAGGATAATAACATTACAGTATGTATAATGAATATTTCCAGGTTCCTGCCAGCCGAAAGCAAGCTGTCAGGTATACCTGCTGAGAGCGACCAGGTCAACAGCGGTTCTGTCTACGTCCACTGTAAGGCGGGACGCACGAGGAGTGCCACGCTCGTTGGCTGTTACCTCATGATGGTAATTTATGTTTATACTTTACCTATCCTTGATATTTGTGTACGTTTTTCTCTTTATTGTTCTCATAAGAGCATTTACGCCTTATGGCCTGTCCTCTTCTATGTAAATAACTCACCGAAACTGAAAAGTCATGCAACTATTAATATTCCATCTATGATACACTTTTACCTTAGTCAGTTGGTTAAAACAGACTGTCAAACCCATGTCAGTTGTTGACTAATAACGGCCAATCAAAATTCTTATCATTGATTAGCCTTTCAGAAACCAGGTAATTGCATAATGTTATTGCGTTTATTGTTTAACCTTTTAACCGCCCCACTTCATAACAGTTGTCGTGCCCCCAGCGCCCGGCACAGTGAATCGAAAATAAATACTTACAAAAATAAATACTTATTTTTAGGACTTCTAATTATGAGACTAAAGTGTATTAAATTGTAAATGATTACTTAATTATCCATTTACACAATATAAACATTTTTTTGATAGAAAACACCGTGATTAAATAAAAAAGCAGGTAAACGAGCTGTGGTATCTGGTCCGAAATATACGACGCTGGCGAAATGGACACGAAAATATATGTCGGATTGATCCGACGTAAGCGGTTAAAAGGTTAATATCAAATAAAATAATCATTTCCCTCTCCAGAAAAATCGCTGGTCTCCCGAAGAGGCGGTGCACTACATGCGCGCGCGGCGCCCTCACATACTCCTGCACACCAAACAGTGGGAGGCGCTCGACATCTTCCACCGCAGACACGTCACCAGAACGTGAGACCCCACCTACTATCAGTAGACTAGTTTAATTTTGACGTCATCAGATTATTGCCATCACCACCACCACACTTCCATACAGCACGGATAGGGCCGGATTTGAGGTAGGGTAACCGGGTACCTCTCTGCCGTCGAATGAGGATGAGTTATAGATTCGATATTAAAAATAAAGAGTCCATAAGCCATATCCTACCTTGTCGGGTGTGCAAATGTAAAGAATTTTAAATAAATACTAATAGTAACATTAATAAGAAATGTCACAAATATAAAATATGTTTATTGGATCCAATCACTTACAATCCATTAAAAAGGCAGTATGAAACGTCTTTGGTTTAACTTCTTTTTAGTTACCAGACGGTAGTTTTTTTTTTTGCTCGTCAAAATGACCTCGCTCCACCTGATGGTAAGCAGTCGTGTGGTCTAAGAGCAGTGGCCTCCACACCGCCCTCATAGCAGCCGAGGCGATGTTGAGGTCTTTACTTTGACGGCCTGAGAAGGTGCTTTTTCACGCTCCACTTAAAGGACCCAGGATTGAAGGAAGAAGGAAACACGTGCCTTGGCAGAGAATTCCATGCCTTGGTCGTTCGGCAGAGGTATGAGGACCCAAACTTGTTGGTAGTTCAGTCCCGGTCCGCCACATTCTTTTACTTCGATAGCTGGATTCTCTTTTCATCCGGTTAAAAATTATTCAGGGCACACATCTCCTTTTTTCTAAGTGTTAAATCCGGCATTGATCTCAGACCACGACTCTAGATAGGCCAGCTTGTTACATTATATACAAAGCATGTATATCAGTTACATAAGCAATACAATGCATTTATAAAGTCAAACTGACGTTGCTGGCTGATCTCGGCGCTTTTCGTTGCCACGAATATTATTATTATTACTACTTTCATCTTTAGTAGACGCTTTTACTAAATGTATAAATCATAGCCAGTTGCACTCACTGATCGGTAAACGATTAGCGAGGTTAAGCAACGTTGGGTGCGGTCAGTCTATAGATGGGTGACCGCTTAGTGGTATTTCATCTGAGCGTCTCCGTGCTTCGGAGGGCACGTAAAAAGTCGGTCCCGGTTGTTGTCCACTTGACAGCAGTCGTTAAGCCATGTCAGAGGCCTACGGGCGGCTTGAACAACTCTTGACAACAGGTTGGCCACTAACCACACGAAAAGAAAAAAAGAAGAATGTATAATATATATATGGCGCGCAGCATTCCGTACTTTCGTGTAATTATCTCTCGAATTTAAAATGTATATTCAATTGATAATATTTTGTGACACATAAGTAAGTAAGTAAGTCATTGATACCTGAAAATAGACCTGAATTTAATAACTAAATTGGCTCTCTTGTATTCGTGTCAGATTAGATGTAATCATCATAAATGTAAATTTCTATTTCAAGACATGTGCCTATTCGAATGTTTTTTTTTCTATCGTCATTTTCTTCTCATAGGATCGTAGCAAGTAGCAATCCATAGTAGGAGCCTACTCGTCCAGGAAACAACTTTGAGTCTTTGTATGAAGTCAGACTCATGTAATATATTGGGGCTGTTGTGCTGACACTAGGATCTTATCAAAGGGGTATTTGTTATCGGACCAGATGTCAAATGTAACGACTTCTTTCTAATAAAATCATAATAACTATATAGGTACTAGTATACACTAGTAAATCTACTATGAAATGTAAATGTCAACGTTTCGGACCGAATGTTCATGCTATTTCTAGTAGGTATTATTATTATTTACATTCGAAATTTGATACATAACGTTTTGAACGGCCGAAACCCATGGAGTGGTCCAAACGAAGTTATGTCAATTTTAAAGAAAGAAATCCTATTAAACTTCATGGTAGATAATAAATATATTCTTTGTAACGTTGGTCTCGAACTTTCGAATACACATTTTAATTGTAGAGCTACTGGTGTTGCAATGCTTGGTGTGGTTACTATCAACCGGGTCGAATGGTTGTTTACCATCTTAGTTGTATACTAAATATTAAATTGTCGAGGTAAATATTG
This sequence comes from Catocala sponsa, assembly GCA_963564715.1. Classification (NCBI taxonomy): domain Eukaryota; kingdom Metazoa; phylum Arthropoda; class Insecta; order Lepidoptera; family Erebidae; genus Catocala; species Catocala sponsa. The sequence goes on along the minus strand of OY751345.1, from coordinate 6,522,960 downwards.
TTACCATAATGCATAATTACTGTCTTACCTCATTCTGCAAGGTTACTAGTAGCATAGTATAATTTCATGGTTATTGTGTACATACATAAATAATTGCATCTCTATAATGTATATACTTATGCATATTTAAAAAGTATTTATGTCAATTGTAATTCATATGAAAGTTGTTACTGTTTGTCGACATTGAAAAGTAATTATCTTTAAAATACATTTGTTATTAAAATACAATATATATTTGTTAATATTGTTGTAAATAATTGCACAAATATGGATTTGTATAATATGCCTTGTCGTTATATTAGGGTAATCGTATGACGGTTGCTGATCATATGGGCCCTGGCTCCATGCCAGGTCGGTGATTGTGTGTACAACTATAGGTTTTGAAACTGGTTCTAATAATGAGGAGTAGTCTATTATTGCTGTAATAGACTACTTCTCAATTACATGGGACCTAAACAAAACCAACGTATTGTGACGTTATATACCGCTCTCTACCCCATTAAGGGTTAAATGGCGTGATGTGTTTGTAAAGATGCACAATTATTATTATAATTTTAGACAATTTCTGTACAGTATTAACATAGTAAATAATAATGGTACAGAGTAGTTATACAGTTCAGATAATATTACTTATTTTTGTTACAAAATGTAAGAACATTTATGATGATAGAAATAATACATTGTTATTTTGAACATACTTTATTGTTTTATTTCGTAAACCTCAAAAAACATATCTACAATTACATAGAAACTGCCTACCCCTCTGGGAAATAGGCGTGAAGCTATGTATATATGTACAATTACATAGAAAGATTTTGGTTCAACGTAAATTCATCTGCGATTTTTAGCGTCTTTGGAGAGCGTAATAGGACAAATAACGTAGTATAATAGAAAGTTACCACTCCAAATTAAATAAATTAATCAATAAGAATACGGTTGAATGTGATGCGTTTACTAAATGCAGAATATCCACAATTTGAATGTAGTGCCTAAAAAACGGAAACAAGCAGACATAAATATTTAATGATGATTCAATTGCAATTTCTGAACCATGAAATTACATTAGGCCACGCATTAGAGAAATTGCGTTAAATAAATATAATATTTTTATCGCTGTCGTCGACCACTATTGGGTTGGTAGGTTCATGGGAACTAGTAAATAGAACTGGCGATACCACTGGTACACTGTTGTATTGATTTGAGGACTGGGCGTGCTCGGGTCCTAATCCAAGTTCCCGAGGCACCCTCAGGGGTTTCTTCCAGGGGTACCATGAGTCCGGAATGGAATCTGCAGTTGGTACTTTGGTATCCGGCTAATGCAATCTGACATGCCCTCTAGAATAAACATCACAGCAAATGCCCACTCGCTGCGCCCCTTCAACTTTGGGCTATCGTTAGAAACGAATTGGCAGCCATATTTATTTTAGTTTTTCTACAATTGGCTTTTACTTATTTTCACATTGCACTTTTAAAATCCTAAGCTAAGCGATCTACGAAAGTTCTTTAAACTGATTGAAAATCTAACTGATCGGACATCTTAGGCCCATAACCTAATAAAACGCACCTTTCGGTTAAACGGAATGACAACAAAGACATTCATTTATTTTATACATAGTTCAAACTATGTATAAAATAAATGAAGTTTATTTCATGTAACAGTCTTAATATATTTTATCACAACGGATACAAAGAACCCCCAGACTTCCATTTATGGATCACTCAATTTTAATATGTGGGATCCAACCCAACAATACTTGGCGTAGTGGTAAAGGGTGGGTGACAAGTTAATCCACTACATTATCCGTGCAGTCAATATTATCCTAATTACGACGACATTTTACTTTAACTTATAACTGTTTGCCTCAGTGTCACTAAGATCGATCGCAGGTCGTAATAAGTATTGTTTGAGCCTTTGCAAATAGATTTGGACTTAACCGATGTTCTTAGTCTTAAGAGCGTTCACGCGTTGTGGCCTGTTACGAATGGCACCATCGTAAATAAGTGTCATATTTTGAAGTATACACGTTTACCTACTTGTAACTAAATTTATAGTGTATTAAAAACATTTAAAAAATAAAGCCTAATAATTTTGCCCATGCTCATTCGTTGCCAAACGGTCCTGAAGATGCCGCGCGCTAAGATGAATGAAGTGTTGCATATTTTATGTTCGAAGTGGAACACTGCAAGTTTGAGTACACCCGGGTCCCACGTCGTGGCTGTCCCTATTCAGAGGAGTTCGGTATTGTCAACCTTTTTCTATAGCAATAGTTGGGGTGGGAAATCCGTGGGTGCATGGCGGGTTCATCTCTTCCCAATATTTTGATTGCTCTAATAATTACTTATGTACTTACTATACGACGACTGACGGCCTCGGTGGCGTAGTGGTTAGTGTAACCGACTGCCACGCCTGAGGTCGCGGGTTCGATTCCCGCACAAGTCAAACATTTGTGTGCATAAACATTGATGTTTGTCTTGGTCTGGATGTTTCTATGTATAATATTTTATGTATGTATTTACAAAAAAAAGGATATATGTATGTTTATCCATTGTGTAGTACCCATATTACAAGCTCTGCTTAGTTTGGGCTAGATGGTGTTCTGTGTATGTGATAGAATATTATTATATTATATTATTATATCTATTGAGTAAGGTAAAAGTGTATCATAAATGGAATATGATTATATCTTTAAGCCTTTTACTTTGCACATTACGCATCGAAAACTTTCGACTCAATATTTACATAGGAAAAGGACTACAGATAACCTTATTTCATACACCTTCGTCCTAGATGTATCCGATTTATGTTACACTTTTACCTAAATCTATATACTTAAAGTATTAAAAACAATTTAAAATAAATACATTTAAAAACCGTAAAATATTACACTTTTTTGCGACGAGCGACGTTGAAAAAAAGCTCTTAGGTAAGTATTGAAGAGACGCAATCATCAGTCAAAAACCATAACCTTATGACTTCGTAGGCTTGGCTTGGTCATGGCAATAAGCCTAGCCATATATCACTAATTTGTAGACTGCAATGTCACGACAATTGGATGTGTACACAGAACATGGAATAAAAACAAAAATGTATGTAACTTTCATTTATTCTAAATATCAAATAACCAATAATTACATAATATAACAATAGAACAAATGATTTACATTTAATTCAAATAAATAATACATCATTAAAGCGAAATAGAATTTTGAAAACTTGTGCTTTAAGTACTTCCTACTTGAATATTGTCGGCTCAGCTCTGCCTATTTCTCTGCGTATCACATATATTTTAAATTATTCATTTTATTTCGTATAATATTTAAATAAATAGAATAATTTATGTTGCGCACAGAGCTCGCAGAAATGGCCACTAAAAGTGTCGCCAGAATAAAAGCGGGGACTGTCAATGAAATAATTAATTGGCAACACAGACGTCCCATACTGCAATACTAAGCATAGTTTAATTCTAACGTTAATTTTAAATCGCAATACTTAAGATTTTTGAGAGTCTGACTTGATAGCCCAGATTTGTCTGATCGTATTGGAGAGGCCGTTGTCGTGGCTGATGATGTAGAAAAGACCGCCAAGGGTGGCGATGGACAGAAGGTAAACCAAACCGATGGCCAATTTTGGAATGAAGGGGCCGAATATGGAGGCGCGGACGTAGTCCACGGCGATTGCTTCTAGGCCCCTGAAAACATAAAACATTTGTTAACATTAATTATTATCGTAGAACACGTATGTTTTATTGGATTTTATTATACTAGTTCGGGCAAATAAGTGCACATTATGTTATTGTGAAGATGCAATTGTAAAACTAAGAATTTATACTAAAATAAATAATTATTATTCTATAGACCTACAATACAAAAACACAAACATTTTATTGCACAATAATAATTCAATCATTTATGCAGTCAATATTTCCATGAGAGCAATATTGTCTGATTGAGATTCCGCCACGCCGTAGTAATAAATATTTTCAAGAACAAGGGTGCTACACTGATTTATGTCTATAGCTTTGTCACGCTCCCTCATGAAGTAAGATTACAACACTCCTGCTATAAAATGGTAGTACATGGGGCGCACTGAAAGTTTTGCACTTCTGGCTTCTCGGTAATATTTGAATTTAGAATGTTATATATTTTTAAACAACCTTCACAACCTTCAACCTTTACAACCTTCTTAATAATTAAAAAAAAATGGCGTGAAATCATTTGTTGAAAGATTTCATACAGTAGAGGAAATCTCTATAATAAAAGACGCAGTCTAACGAAGGTTATTTGCTTTTATATTCTAAAGGTTTACCTTATTAATAAGTTAAGGCATATAGCTACTCGAAAAATAGAATGCCAAAGTTGCTCGATTTGCTTGTTTAATTATTGTGATGCGTAATAAAGTCGTAGGTGGTCGTTGCTATTGAACTCAAAAAGATTATGCCATATCTTACCAGATCTAGCATTCCAGAGACTAGCGCTTTGTAATATTCGGTTCTCTCTTCGGACCGCGGCTTTGCCTGTGAGAATCCCAAAGTGCTGCATGCCAGAATAAAAACTAAACCATGTGGTAATCCAGAGCTATGGGATAGTTTTCATTTCGAACAAAGTCTATCTGTATATCAAGTTATGATACTCGGCATACAGATAGTCCATGTCCCATTGTCCTCGGTGTATACGTAAACAAACCGCCAAAAGCTCTAACAAGGTTTTAAAACTATGATATTTGTAGATAGTTCAATCGATGGACTATCTCCAATCTCCAGTGCTATCGGCTTATCAAACTAGAACCGACTTGTACATCCTAATCCTACCTAATATTATAAAAACGAAAATGAGTTTGTTTGTTTGTTACCTTTTCACGCCTAAACCACTGAACCGATCATCCTGAAATTTTGCATATACGTTGTCAGGTGTACAGAAACGGACATAGGCTACCTTTCATCCCGAAAAAAATTACTGTTCCCGAAGAAAACAACAATAACGTTCTTATGATAATAGATGGCGCCACGTGTCTTTCGAATCATGATTGAATTATATTATTACAAGCAGAGTACAACCCGAATTGATTGTGAAATTCTAAATTAACGCGAGCGAAGCCGCGGGCAAAAGCTAGTAAACAATATCGCGCACTAACTTACAAAAACGAACCAAGTGTGTACCAGTAGGGTGGCCATGAAATATGTTTACTAGGGTGTCCACGCAATATTTACATATAGTATCAATTTAAATATTGCTGGCATTTGCTGGTTCAGCTTAGTAGTCCACACTTAATTATATTTAAATCATTATTATGGTATAGGCACCCACGCTATAATATTTACCTTGGAAATCTGTACAATACAATAATATGAATCAACTTGGATAGGTAAACACGCAGTGGGATACAGCTGGACTTGCCGGCATTTGGGAAACTTGACAGAGTCTATTTACGACAACCTACAAAGTCGAAAAAGCGGTTATAAATTATAATAATAAGATCTCACCAATATATTATTAAAATCTTATTGGCTCAGAATTAATTTGGATTATAATAAAAAATTGTCCAAAATTCATATTGTAAACCATTATATTATTATTACTAGCATTGGATGCTAGTAATAATAATATAATATAGAGACAAATAAAAAATATTTATAGGTAATGAAAACTTATGTACAAAATAAACTAAATTAAATAATAACAAAATAAACTAAATCTATACTAATACTATAAAGCTGAATAGTTTTTTGTTTGAACGCGCTAATCTCAGGAACTACTGGTCCGAATTGAAAAATTCTTTTAGTATTGGATAGCCTATTTATTGAGGAAGGCTATTATATAACATCACGCTACGGGGGCGGCGCAGTAATCATAAACGCGGATGAAACCGCAGGCACATCTAGTTAAATAATAAAGAAAAATATATTAAACTTTAGTGTATTCCTTTGCTAAGTTGCCGTTAGGGTAGTAGTTTCATTATGTTATATGGAAATTGGCTATGAAACTATTTAAACATATTATAAGTTATTCCCCATAATAACTTTTAGCTTTGATGTCAGTAATGCCCTCTAAACTATCATTGAGTATATTTAATAGCATAATAGTGACGCCAATAACTTAAATTAGAATGCGACGACGTGGAGAAGGCTACTTTGACAGCGAACTCAGAAACAGACCAGCTTATAAAGCCGGACCGAAGTAATATACGTCTAGGAGATCAGAAGGTATCTATGAAAGAAAGTCGATGGAGACAGACTATATAACCACCACGTCCAAACAAACCTGGCGTAAAAAAGGACTAATAAGAGAGACAAAGGAAATAAATCAGTGATCTCTAGCTCAAATACTACTTGAAAACGTGTCAATTTTAAAAGTTACTTTAAATCTACACACTTTCTATTCTCTTATATCCTACACTTAAAATAAATAAATCATTATTTACATATGCGGTCAATACATACGGTCTTGACAATTCTTCTTGCATTTGGCCTTGGCCTTCATATTCCGCCAGATTCTCCAGAAACCTCTGCAGAGCCCGATGTCATTGAACACAAGGTAGAACAGGCCGCCCAAGATCATGGCAGACAAGAAGTATACGCCACCCATGGCTACCTTAGGCAGGAAGGATCCGAAGAGCAGTACTCTGATATATTCGACCACCATCGCTTCTAGACCCCTAAGGAATGGATAGGGATTGGGATAGAGAAAGGAAAGAGAACTCTACTTAGCAACAGTATGGCTTATATTTTCTTTAGAAAACAGTCAAGTTTTTAAATCAGGTGTTAAATGGAAGATATAGCATGCCATACAAAGGTTTAGTCATATTTAAGAGTTCTAACATCCAAATTGCGCATGTTATAATAAGTTCGAAGGGCCCTAAGAACAGTACTCTGATATATTCAACCACCATCTCTTCTAGACCCCTGAGGAATGGATAGGGAAAGGAAAGAGAACTCTACTTAGCAACAATATAGCTTATATTTTCTTTAGAAAACAGTCCAGTTTTTTAAATCAGGTGCCATACAAAGGTTTGGTCATATTTAAGTTTTAACATCCAAATTGCGCATGTTATAATAAGTTTTAAAGCGGCGTAAAATTCTTCAGTTTATTAGAATGTTTACGCAATTTTGAAACAAATATATACCACAGACTAGTTGTTTAGAATAAGCAATTACTTGTATTACTTATTCTAAACACATATGCAGTACCAAAATATCGTATAAATAAGGCGAGGACAGAGGCGGATTAAATGTTGAGAGCGTCCTAAGCAATCATCTCATAGGCGTCATCTGGCAGCCACATATTTTGCAAAATAATTACGTGGGATAGGAGTCCGAACAATCTACACGCTTTGAATTCATTCAAACCATACCATCTACAGGAAAATAAGAATAGAAAATTGTATTTAAATCTCACTTACCAGAAAGCGTGGGCGCTGATGAGAATGGCAAGGATTGAGTCTAACAGTTTGTTGGGCACGAGCAACGCCATCGGGATGAGCGGGATCATGAGAGCTGACACTGCCTTCTCTACCACCCATAGCTTGGAGTGGTCGTGGCCCTTCTCACTAAGAAGCGTTCGGGTCGTGGCGAAGGAACGCACCTGGAAAGAAAAAGTCAACATTCATAAGTATGCGAATTTGACAGCAGCTCAATAATGTCGAATTTCATTAAAACAGGTTAAATTGTATTATAAATAAAATTTATACTTACTACTCACTGATCACATATTATTATATCAGTCTCAATATTGATTAGTAGGTTGATGAAAGCTGGTGCTATATTTGGCTTTGTTTTCAGTACGAGAATATGAATCTATTGATATATTATGTGATCACTTTTCTTCTTATACTTCTAATAAGCCTAAGTTAGATTTTAATTCCACCTTTTACTATCTAGTAGCTGTATGTAGGTGACCTTTTTTAGGTGGGCAGACTAATCATACATTGTAGCTAGCCAGCTCTAGGAAATATATATAGATTTTTTGTATGAGACATTCACATTTATATTAATCTTGTGTTGCTAAAATGATGTAAAGCTGGCAACTGTAGGATATCATTCTCTACGCCAAGCTTAATATATAGTCATCATATACATAATGAATGGAGTCTACATCACAATTCAATAATTTTAATGTCATTACTACTTCTATTGATATTTACTATAATAATAAAGCTTACAGAATTAAGGATAGGCGTGTTCTTAGCTTCTTGGACAGCGAGCAATCTGACAGGTAACGTGGTGGCGGGCGCGCGGTGTGCCAGCGACGCCTGTGTTGCCAACCGCATTATCTGTTGGCTGAATGCTTTGTTTGTGCATACTGAAACAAATACATAATCGTAAATTATAATCTATAACATAATACAAATTGAAACTGGCTGGTAATTAGTCTTCATTATTGTAGAGGGTTACAAGTTGTGACACTATGAATATATAAAACATAATATAAAAAAATGGCTTACTCCCAACTGCCTGTTTCACTTTCCAGTTACTAGAGGATGTGACAAAATAACATCATTGTCACGCAACAGGAGCACCTGAGTAGATGGAAGTAAGCTAAATCTACAGGCATTTGCCAAATAAAGACAGTAAGCAATCATTACAATAAAAGTTTGTAATTTTTAACCATTGGTTCCTTTAACCCTAGTTGAAAGACCTGCCAAGGTCTCAATTTTCATATCTTTATTTCAGTCTCTTACTAACATAGTAACTTATGTAAGAAAGACAGAATAAAACATGTCAAGGCAGTTTATGCTTCAGACATTGTCTGTTATGTTAACAGTTTTGAAGTAAACAGTTTAAACTGTTGACTTATTATCATTCTTTGGTTTAAACTATTTACTTTGTCTGTGTGTAAGGAATATAGTGAAAAGTTAGTATGATAGTTGCATCCTTAATTATTGTAAGGGGCTTGCTTGCAGCCATACTAATTGAGTAAAAAAAAAAATTGGTGGTATGGTCTTTTTATTAATAAATTTGCAAGGACAAACACCCAACAACCTAATTATAAATGATTACAAGAAAATAAAAAAAAATTAAATAGGTAAAAAGGAAATACTGAAAGAACTTTTATTATAGGTAGACAATGTTTGGAGATATGCGAGTATATGCATTAGTTTTATATCATATGTTTAATGAATCTCTTTGACAAGGACCCTGGGCCCAGACACCATGCTTTTTATCATGTCTAGTTTTCCAATTGCTATAATTGTTGAGTTTATTGTGAAATATATAAAAACATCTAGTAAAATCACATGTACTTATCTAATTTTAAAAGCAATTAATTATTACAGTTATTATCTACATAACTTGTTTATAGAATAGATGATTCCAGTATAACAATTATTATTTAAAACCTTAAACAAGATGCTTATAAACATACAGCATTTTTACTATCAACATTTCCAGTGTTTTATTTCAACTGTGTCACTGTGGAGACTGAAAACTGTCTCCATATTAATTTTTGCAGGAATGTATCAAACAAACTATTCCATTATTACAATATTTGTATAATATTATATACCTAGTTTTATATATTTGGCTACTTACTTTGGCAGTGTTTGACATAATAGATTTGTTTTAATGAATATCAAATACATACAGTTAGAATAATAGATAACAGCTGTTTAGTTAATATTATCCAGCTTTTTAACAATTATATGAATTTTATGTTTAGGTCCTGATTAGGTATAATTGTTTAATTATTATTATTGCATTTAAAACCTACAATCTGTCAAAACTACAACATTATGCAAAACGATACTAACCTATATTTGCATATTTATTTATTTTACATACACAATATTTCAATATATAATTAGTTAGAATCTGAAATATATTGGTATAACAGAAATTAATAATAGTGACAACATATTCAAGCAACAATTGGGTTACACTTAACAACTATTATGTAATACATAAATAACAAAACAATAATGTATTTACCTGGCCCACGGAAGAACATAGAAAATGCCATGTTATTTATATGAGCAATTTACGCTCTAAAAATTCTAAAATAAACTTTATAGAAATATTTATGGATTCAAGCATATGATTCGAAATTCTGAAGATGTTAAAATCTATGTGTCAAAATATAAAATCTATGTATAGATTCAAAAACCGAATGCCCTCTATAAATTGTTATCATACTCAAAAAATACCCTCTGAGTAAAATATGTTGAATAGGAAAAATATATTACATTACATTTGTAAATATGAAATTATAAAAACAAAAAATATAAAATGTTTTCTTTAGTTTTATACCTAAATTACTAATTTCTGCAATGTCACAGGTGAATCAAAAAATTTTTTTTTTTTTTGTATGACAACACAAAACTGAGCCGGAATGACAATTCATTTTGGTGACTCCAATATTTTCAATTTCTATTTGTTGTATATTATTGCAAATAGCTAGAGCTTCTTATAGAATAGATTACAAAATGGCAACAACTTTAGAAGACAAATCTATCTGGGAGGATGGTGAGGAGGCGTTGAGTGAAGAGGTACTCCGCATGCCGACAGACGAAATCATCAGCCGTACAAGGCTTCTGGACAATGAGATCAAAATCATGAAAAGTGAAGTAATGAGAATCTCCCACGAGCTGCAGGCTCAGAACGACAAAATAAAGGAGAACACAGAGAAAATAAAGGTTAACAAAACGTTACCGTACTTGGTATCAAACGTGATAGAACTTCTGGATGTAGATCCTCAGGAAGAAGAGGAAGATGGAGCGGTAGTAGACCTAGACTCACAACGTAAAGGCAAGTGTGCAGTCATCAAAACGTCTACTCGTCAGACATACTTTTTACCAGTCATTGGGTTGGTAGATGCTGAAAAGTTAAAACCTGGTGATCTTGTCGGTGTGAACAAAGATTCCTACTTGATTCTGGAGACACTGCCAGCTGAGTACGATGCCAGAGTCAAGGCCATGGAGGTGGATGAGAGGCCTACTGAACAGTATTCTGATATAGGTGGTCTAGACAAACAAATTCAGGTTAGTTTCTTATACCTTTGTATCTAAGCTCTTTTAAAACAAACACTAAGTGGATATAAGTCAGCATTTTGCTGAGTAATGTTCTTTGCTTGTCCTTATGTTAACATTACCTTATGTTATATAGCCTTCCTCGATAAATAGGCTATCCGACACTAAAAGAATTTTTCAAATCAAACCAGTAGTAATCACGCAGAATAAACCAGGAGAAACATTGTTTGTACTGTCTGTAATGGATAATTATTTTGCTGCGATGTTATTTTAAAACTGCGATATCTCCTAAGATATTCATTGAAATCGAATGATGTAAAGGGCAATTTTGTTTAAAATTAAATACTTGTGATGAATAACGTATTTATTTGGATAAGGATTAATATCATGTTTATAAAAATACCTTCGCAAATAATGCATTATTTTAGAACAAATTTGGTTAGCATAAAAATGGTTATAGTGAGCCAACTTTAAAAGATAGACATATGCTGTAGCGGACTTTTTTTTAGAATTTTTAAAGGGGAACCATTCTGTCATACATGATTTTTGCGAAACTTTAACTGTTTATGCAGCACACGCAGCGGAAGCTCTCAAAAGGAAAATACCCTCCGATTTTGAAACATTCTTCATTGGTGCTCCGCTCCTATTGATCTTAGCGTGATGATATATCCATACCAGGCGTGAATAGGTTGATAAGTCGACTTACATATATATTTTTTTAATGCATAATAGGCATTAGGATTGCTTCTTTCATAGGGTGAATAAATGACTAAGTCGATAGGTCTGTTTTACCGCACATAGCAAACATGTGAATTTTTTAATAACTCTCTTACTAAAGGGTACAATGTGACGTCTTGAGATATTAAAACATACAAATTGTAATTATTTACACAACTCAACATGTCATTATAATACTGCACACTATTAAGAAAAATTAACGAACAACACGAGATGTTCATTTATTCAAACAACCTACTACGTTTTTAATAACATAAATCAAGTTGTCCAGTTGTTATCGCATCGAAATTACGTTGTATTTTGTGACAAATAAATCTATCATCTATTACATTATTTATCAGTTGCGCATGTGATGAGACAAAGTGATATGTGAAATAGAGATAGCTGCAGTTTTGGCGATTTATTCTTAAATCACGTAATTTTTTAGGTAGGGACTCGCGCGTGTCACTTGTTCCAGTGTCCTTGACCGAGTTTGATTTGTTTTGGCGCGTGGTGAATAATTTAAAACAAATAACAATTGTTTGGTTATTAATTAATTTTGGTCGGTAATTAATGTGATACAATGGCGGCAAGAAGATACCGTTTTTTAGAAGAATTACGTGGAAAGTCATTAAAACGTTCTGGTGAAAGTTTAGAAGATAAAAGTGCAGATTTAAATGAGTGTATGAGTAAGTCTCCATACTACGCACAAGATATAACTGAAGGTAAGTAACTTATTGTAAATAGGTATTTTGTAAACTTGCTCATTAGCTTCTCTCTCCCATTTAGGTACCTACTTTTGCAAAAAGTAGTTAGGTACCTAGTTGGGTAAGTGCATCTTTAAAAGTAGGTATCTTTGGCGAACTTGAACGAATTCAACTAGTTAATAGGTAGGTATAACTTGATATGGGGAATCATAAACAATAAGTACTTATTACCCTTCATTCGGTTAGGCGCATTTGTATCATTTCGGTGTATCAAATCTCCGTTGCGTATCATCGGCGCGTATCATGATCGCTAGTTTGGACGCACGCCGTGTGTGTATCATCTTGCGTAAGACGTTGCGTGGCGCGGTATTCGTGCCTGTCTAGATGAGGCTTTACTTTGTTTGTAGCGTTTTCAACTTTGCGGAATTGGACCTTGATGAAATTTGGTAGATGTATTTATCAATTACTTATACTTAATTATTTATCGTTTCAGAAAATTTATGTAAAGAGAATTTACAACCATTGGAAACAAAAAATTGTAATGAGTATCCTAATGAGTGTACAGTTTATGCAGACAATATACCTACAATTGTACGATTCATAACTTAAGAGATGATAAAGCTACTTGTTACATGTGGGACGAAACCATCGGTGCTCGAGGAGCAAATCAAATTGCTTCGTGTTTGTGTAATTTTTTACAAAATTTGCCACCTGAAGTTACAGAGGTCACATTTTATTCTGACACGTATGGTGGCCAAAATAAAAATAACGCTGTTGCAATGATGTTCATGTATTTATTGCATGTGCATCCAACCCTAGAGACAATCAATCATAAGTTTTTGATTAGCGGACATAGCCACATGGAATGTGACTCGGATCATATCCTAATCGAAAGAACTAAAAAGAAAACGCAGCAATCATCTTAACGATTGGATGCAACTGATAAGATATTGCAAGATTAATAACGGATTTGCCATTGTACCCATAAAACTAGAAAATTTTCTAAATTTTGCAGAATTGAGTTCCAAGAAATGTCCATTTACAAATAAAAAAAAAGCTAGTGGTGAAAAACCAAGTGAAATGGCTGCAATATAAGAAACCTATCGGAGAAATACGTTTTAAGACAAATCTTGACAACGAAAGCTCTTGTAGAGTCATAAATTACAGGAAAAGGGGTAAATTTAATTTAGACACTATAGAATTAGAAGTTGTTTCAGGAGAGACTTTACCAATAAGTAAAGAAAAAAAGAAGGATTTGATGGATTTATTGCCACTGATAGATCCCATTTTTCACGAATTGTATAAAAACATTAAAACTGATAGTGACGTATCCAACATCGATCCTGATTTAGACTCCGAAGACCCTGATGCAGGAGGAAACGGAGAAGAATCCAACTAATTCTATAATATTTTAACTTTGTTTTCGGAATAAAAATAATTATTTTGCAATTGTTTGTTTCTTAATTACCTATACATATACCTACGTACATAATATCACGATTTCAGTCCCATAAGAGGTAGGCAGACTATACTTATTACTTTTGATTTTTTTACACACATACTTCCCTTAAAGGTACTTTGGTGAACAACTTGATAACTCATTGGTGAACAACTTGATATGTCATTTTTTTACTGTAAATACAGTAAATTCATTAAATAATCTTATGTTATCTGAAAACTCCAAGCAAATGCATTACATTCAGATAAAAAAGTATTCAATAACATAAAATCAGAATTTACAGATAAAACTTAAACTTAAAAATGGCTGCCCTGAAAAATTTTTGTTTTAGATTTGTTAAGTTATTCACACCTGGTATGGATACAGCCTATAGCCTTCCTCGATAAATGAGCTATCTAACATTTAAAGAATTTTTCAAATGGAACCAGTAGTTCCTGAGATTAGCGCGTTCAAGCAAACAAACAAACTCTTCAGCTATATAATATTAGTATAGATTATCTATTTTATACTATAAAAACTTAGAAATTAAGAATATGGAGTATATTGTAAACTACTTATCCTTTTGAGTTGTAGCAGCACACAATGGCCAAACACAATAGGTTTTTGAATTATGTCTGGCATTCCAAGACTTGACAGGTTAATTGTCACAATATGGCTTACATTGTACAATAATCCCATGAATCAATAACAGCACCGTATCCCTAACTTAGGAGGCATTCTCTGCCAGTTTACCTTGGGTGATGCAGACTTATAGTAGGTGCATGAAATGAAGTACATACTAGTTTAACAATTACAATAAATAAACAGTTTTTCAAATATTATCTATTCAGATAGTTGTAAAATTATTTATTTATTTAGTATTAATTTTATTATTTGTATCAGCAAATAATCAATTAACGATAGCTTATACATTTTTAGATAGTTAGGCTGGGATAAAATTTACTTTAAACTAAATTTGTAGATTTGAAAAAAATAATAAGTCTTTATATAACAAGCCTGTAAAAATGTTTGCTAATATGCTATTGTTAAAGATTGTTGCAATCTTATAGAGTTTATATAATAAAATACTGGCATTTATTATGTAGACCATTAGTTCCCAAAGTGGTCCAGGTGGACCCCAGGGGTCCACGGGAGACTCGACAGGGGACTACGTTGTAGTGACAAAAAAATGTGGTTTCACAATTTGTAAGTGGGGGTAAAATTTATTTGCTTTCTATAGTGAAGAACTAAAATGTTGGCTTGACTTCTTTCTTTGGTTCAGTCCTGAGAATTTCTAATAAAACCAAAAGGTCAGCCTGTAGAGATTTGAACAAATATTTTAATTGCATGAACTTTTTTAGCTGTAGGGGGTCCACCGGTACCATCAAAATTTTGAAAGTGGTCTATGAGAAATAAAGTCTGGGAACCTCTGAATTGTAGACAGATACAATAAAAGCATATTGTACTCTCAGGATCTGAGCATAGGCTAAGAAATTAATTTGTCCTAAATGTTTCATAAATGTTTTATTGTAAACTTTCCCTCCTGAGAAAAGATCTGCAAAAGGGTTTTGATTGGAACTTTTGAACAGCATTTGGAACATTATTTCATTTTTATAGTGGGTTTATCCAGCACATAAAAATAAAATATAGTTTTAGTAGGATAAGAAGTACAATTATTTCTTGTTTCATTTAATATTTCACATATTATAGGAACTTATTGAAGCTGTGGTACTTCCAATGACACACAAGGAGAAATTTGTGAACCTGGGTATCCATCCTCCCAAGGGTGTGCTGTTGTATGGCCCCCCTGGTACGGGCAAGACATTGCTGGCCAGAGCTTGTGCTGCACAGACCAAGTCCACCTTCTTGAAGCTGGCTGGTCCTCAACTTGTTCAGATGTTCATTGGTATGTACTATATCTATTTATTAAAATGGTTCTCTGTTTATGGTTCTTTGCCATAACCAATGAAACATAGTCTTTCAATGACAATTCAAATATTTTAATTTTCAAATATAGACACTAGTACCAAAACTATAAGTATTTTCTTAGATTTAGCCAAGGCTTTTGATACAGTCTCTACACACATCCTTTTGCAAAGGTTGGAGGCTTTGAGTGTAAGAGACGTTCCCCTCAAAATATTCTGCGACTATCTTACTAACAGTAGCCAAAGAGTTAAAGTGCAAATAATTTAATAATTTATTCAATGATAATAATACTATACGTTAGTGACGATGATGAGCTAACTTTTGGTCTGCCACAAGCAAGTGTGCTTGGTCCGACGTTCTTTCTGATTCATGTAAATAATCTTTGTAAACTCTCTATTCCAAACTGCAAAATACTTGCCTATGCAGATGATACAGTACTTTTAATAAGTGGACTGTCTTGGAGCAGCACCACTCAGTCTGCTGAAACTGCGCTTAAAATTGTAACGTCTTGGCTTACCAATAATTTACTCACATTAAATGTGTCTAAAACAAAGTTCATTACTTTTTACCGACTTCAAAAAAGGAGGAGGTACTCAATTCGTCTGTATTTTTTTTTTATGTTTGTTATCTCGTTACTTTCGACTGGGTGAACGGATTTTGATGATTCTTTTTTTATTTGAAAGCTGGTGCTTCCCGTGTGGTCCCATTTAATTTTGATCAAGATTTGACCATTCGTTTTCGAGTTATACTTAATAATGCGTATTTGGCTATATTGATGATGTTCTCATATTTGGCAAAGTTCACTAAAAACCGAGAAATGAAACTAAATTTTAACAAAAAAGAAAACCGACTTCAAAAAAGAATATTCTAAAACTTAAAATGCCCTAAAAAGTTAATAAATAATTGCATATTCTTGTGAATAATTAAATTATTGTTATTATTGGAGTCGGTATCAGCCAAGGTTGTAACTAATTAAACATGAGATGTCTTACTATAATCATAACATAACATTGGCATGCACAATTACATACATAGACGCAGCACGCGGCGCGTTAAGTTTTAGAATATTCTATTTTGATGTCGGTTTTCTTTTTTGTTAAAATTTTGTTCAGCTAACTCTGAATCTCAGCCATAAATAATAAATATTTAAGCTCATTACTGCCAATCTATGTCTTGTGGCCCCTTTCTGTGTCGATTCATACAAAGACAAAGAGCA
Source organism: Catocala sponsa (assembly GCA_963564715.1). Lineage (NCBI taxonomy): Eukaryota > Metazoa > Arthropoda > Insecta > Lepidoptera > Erebidae > Catocala > Catocala sponsa. The sequence continues at coordinate 6,505,999 of OY751345.1, read as the reverse complement.
TCAGATGTTAGGTACCTGGGAGTACAAATAGATTGTACTCTTAGCTGGGACAAGCACATAACATTGACAACAGCTCGTATACGCAAATTGATATTTCCTCTGCAAAAACTTAGACAAGTTATTGACATGCCTCTCTTAAATACCATTTACTTGGCATTGGTACAGTCTCTTATAAGTTATAAATAACATACTGTATAGTAGTTTGGCGAGGCACATATAAGACCTCTATGATTCGCCTAGACAGTGCCCAGTGGGCTGTCCTGAAGGTATTACTAAATAAACACTTTCGCTACCCCACAGCACAGGTATACAAAGACATTTCTGTTCTAACTGTCCGGCAGCTGTATGTACTTCAAGTTATTCTACGAAAACACTGTTTACTCTCCTATAATCATTCCCTAGTAAACAGGCGTCGTCGTAACCTTCACGTGTGCACTGTATCTAAGATCAAAACATCCTTAGCAGACCGTCATTTTAAAAGCATTATTTGTCGTCTGTACAGCAAAATTAGTAAAAAAATTAACATATTTCCCCTGCCTAGACATGAATGTAAAAAAGTTCTAGTAGAAGAACTAAAATCGTTAACTTATCAAAAAACTTCTTGTAAACGAAATCTAAGTTGGCAACTTCTCTGCAGGCACACACGCACATACACATACATACACATACATCCACATACAACACACATATACAACACACATATACACACATACAACACACACACACATACAACACACACACACATACAACACACACACACATACACACATACAAAACACACACACACACATACAACACGCACACACATACAACACACACACACACACACACATACAACACACACACACATACACACAAACACACATACACATACCAAACACTGTAATTGTGTAATTGCATGCTTTAAATTAGCTTTAAATGGTACTTTTTGTAATAAAACCTTCCTTAAATTTAATTGTACAATGTCTTAAATATAAAAATGCAAAGTTGGGAGGGCGTTGGTGTCTGTCACACAGTTTATACTTGTTCAGACACCATCATACACTCTATCTTTAAATTGTGAATTAAATATTAGAAATATATGTACATTTTGTATTTGTTTAACTGTGCTGTGCAAATAAAGTTTTTATTATTATTATATAATGTAATAAGTATGTCTGTTTCTTCTTCTCTGGTCGTTTCGCTCTTGGCAGAGCGGTCGTGGTCATTTTGAGCCGTCCACGTTGTAGGTAGAGGCGGACACAACGCTTAGCATGATCTCCCGCCATCTCTCCCTGTTGACATTCTGATATGCGGTTTCTTACTGCGGACTTCACTTTGTCAGTCCAGCGCATAAGTGACCTGTCTATTTAGCTGATAGGAATTCCTAATGCTATTAGCTTGATATTTAGCATAATTATAAATAGTATTTAATTTTATTTACTTTCAGATGTATTTAATTAGCATTATATTATGTACCACTGAATATTTTTGAGGCCTAATAACGGAAAACATGTCCTTTCGATTGGCCAGCATGTATCTTATGTGGGGGCCAGTCAGTGCAGACCAGCGACACTTCGATCCAGTGGGATCTTTTGTGTCGAGACTCTCCCAATAATGACTGCCATAGATGTTCATGGCAGCCGGGACCAACGACTTAACGTGCTCTCAGAGGCACGGGGCAAGCGATAATTGTCAATCAATACGCACATAATTTCGAAAAGTCATATAACTTCTGAAAGTCAGAGGTGCGCGACGTGGGTTCGAACCCGAGACCCTCTGCATTGCAGTCTGTTGGTCTCCTCACTGAGCTATCGGCCAGCATGATAATCCTAACTAATATTATTAATGCGAAAGTGAATTTGTTTGTTTGTTACGCTTTCACACCTTAACTGCTTAACTCGATCATCATGAAATTTGAACAAAAAAGGACATCTATCATCCAGAAAAAGTACTGTTACTAACCAACATTTACGCGAGCGAAGCCGCGTGTGCAAAATCTAGTTGGGAATAACATGGCAGTCCAGACTAACATCATCTTTAACAATTCCAGGTGATGGTGCCAAACTGGTTCGTGACGCGTTCGCTCTCGCCAAGGAGAAGGCGCCCGCAATCATCTTCATTGACGAGCTGGACGCCATCGGTACCAAGCGTTTTGACTCCGAGAAGGCTGGTGACAGAGAGGTGCAAAGAACTATGTTGGAGCTGCTCAATCAGTTGGATGGGTTCAGCTCTACTGCTGATATTAAGGTGAAAACTGAAGACAGATCAGTGTCTAACCTTTCCTTTGTTAAACCTTTACTCATGATAATGAAATGGAAGCACATACTAGGATAAGAATAAGATGTCCATTGAGTTAATTAAAGACATAGTCTATATGTGTGCCAAGTTTCACCCCAATCTGTTCAATAGTTTGCACTTGATTGAGTAACCTAATCTAAACATAATTTTTCATGTCCTACCTTAATATTATTAATGTGAATGTGAGTTTGTTTGTTATGCTTTCACCCCTTAACTACTCCACCGATCATTATAAAATTTCGCATACATCTTGTCAGGAGTACAGCAAACCACATACGGTCCACCAAATAAAAATACTGTTTATGAGAGACAGATAATTGACATAATCTAAAATCTAGTCTATAAGATTCGTATGGTTTGTTCTTTTACATGATGAAACCAAGTAGTTATTAGAACTGCTAGGTAATATAAAATGTTGTCATCATTTCCAGGTCATAGCAGCCACAAACAGAGTGGACATCTTGGATCCTGCCCTCCTTAGATCTGGACGTCTGGACAGAAAGATTGAGTTCCCTCACCCCAACGAAGAAGCCAGGGCTAGAATTATGCAAATTCATTCAAGGTTCATATTTTATTATGATTTTCAATTGCTGCTACATTTTGGCCAGCTAGTTATATTGTTATTTACTTAGTTTTTCTATGGAGTTCCCTACACATAAGCTTTTCTCCATTGTAGGCCTTCGATAAAACGTATGCGCAGCATTGCTGTCGTAATGTAACTGCTTCAACGTGACGTTTGCGTTGCGTTGTTGCGGCTTCTGCGCAGCGACATGTATAATTGTAACCGCATCGTTGGTTGAAATCCATTTTGTTTACAACACAATATAGTGATCGTGCAGCATCTACGCGACGCTAATGCAACTTATAAGCGCCAATCTGACGTGTGCGTCGTGATCTCGCAACATTTGCGACGCGCATGCTTTTATCTAACATCTACACGCAACAATCGCTAATCTGAAGGGGTCCAAATTAATATTATTATGAATATGGTAGATTGATATTATTATACACATTACATACTGCATACATACATATTTCAAATTACAATAAATCTTAGTTACACGTTTGTTTTCAGAGGGTCACTACCAAATTCATTTTGTGTCAATCCTAATATAGCTGTTATTTCATTCACATGTGTGCTTGTCTGTGTAGTGTACCCATAACCGGGCTTATCAGACCAAATTAAAGGTCTATTAGTTATCTATCGAAAACTAAATTATGTTATTTATGCAAGTAAAATAAAGCATACATAAGTTCCCATACATTCGTAATACTAAATATTGTAGAAAATTTTACAACTAAGAATTTCTATCCTCCAATCTACTACTTTCTTCCAACAGGAAAATGAATGTATGCCCTGACGTGAATTTCGAGGAATTGTCGCGTTCCACTGACGACTTCAACGGCGCGCAGTGTAAGGCAGTCTGCGTCGAAGCCGGTATGATAGCTCTGAGGCGTTCGGCCACCTCTGTCACGCATGAAGACTTCATGGACGCCATTCTGGAAGTGCAAGCTAAGAAAAAGGCCAACCTCAGCTATTATGCTTAAGCTGGCGGCTTTATATCCCCGTTCTGTATATTTAAGTAATTATATAATAAAATTTAGATAAAACTCGAGTATTTTATTTTTAATAATAGTCTAAATTTACTGAAACCTATTCAAAAATTCTCATATGGACAACCAGGCAAATGACTAGCATTTCCAACCAAAATTGTGTTATAGTAATATAATTTTGTGTATGATTTTTAATTATAGGAACTGTTGAACATGAGCTTAGTGTAGCGTCAATCCATTGTAACTACTTAAAAGTGAATTTGTTAATTATATTAATATAATAACAATATTTCTTTTTATTGTTAAAAAGGATAGAAAGGGAAAAGTAGTCTGATATCATGTAGGCATTGGCGTATCTAAGTATATTTTCCAGAGTAGCCTGGAACCCGGCCACCAAATAGCGATAGCAAAGTACAACTCAAAAATTTAGTTATTTCCTAACCATAGGAAATTAGCACAAGACAATTCTTAGGTGGGCACGGCCTTTCTAGCTACCCTAATATACGCTAAAGTGTGTCGGAGAGTAATAAATAAGAGATTTTACACAACTGAAATGCCAAGCTTACAGCCTGCCTAAGGTAAGCGGTTTACCACTCGTAATACTAGGTATTGTATCGGTCGCGCGTTATCGACTCTAAAAAGGTACACATTCGCATCCTAATAACTTTTACACGCTTCATATACCATATACCGCTATACATACTACTAGTGGGCCCGCTAGCGGGGTCTTCGGTATTTTAGATGCGCTGGGGTGAACCCACGACGTGGGTCTGTGGTATACAGCAATTACTAACACAAAACCCTCTCGTTATTAGGAATATGGTCATAGTTCTTCTAGATATAGGATTCCTGTAAATATTCTAGTGCCGTTTTCTAGTTAGAATGTACATACACTAAGATATGGGTAAGTCAACAGTTTTTTTACATTCGCTGTTATCATGAGACATGAATCGTCAACCTTTCTAGAAAGATCAATTAAAATTGTACATTTTCAATGTATTTCTAAACCTACATTTTTCACACCCTTTTATTTAGGTACTAATAGGTACTTATTCTTTTTTCAGATCAGTATAAGATTATCAAACGTGGTAAAAACTTAATTAACGAACATTGATGTATAAAAAAAATGTTAATCCCGAATCTCAGAATATGTGTAGAGAATATGTAACTTTGCGAATGAAAACCAGGGTGTCAACAGACAGCCAGGTAACCTGTGTCTCACAAAATGAATTACCTGATTCTAAACCTTTTGATGATATTTTATCCCATTCCAGAGGAATTGATAAATATAACCACAAAAATACCACTGTCGCAATAAGAGAAATTGGTAATAAAACGGAGTACGAAGATGATGTGTGATGCATGAGTGCAGAAAAGCAATTTCAATGTAACGAATATTTTTAATAAAATTGGATAGGTACATTATGTACCTATCCAATTTTATTAAAAATATTCGTAAGATAAACACTAATGTTTTAACTTAATTAAAAATATAAGCACAAGTCAGTTTTTTATTATTTACGCAGTTTGAATAAAAATTATTCGTATAACTTCATATCATCGATATTAGATATAAATTAATATACATTTCATTTGATAATAATTGATTAAAATGTGCTTAAGTTAAGTTGATTTTGTGAATAACATTGAAGTTGTATGCATAACATTATTATTGTTTACCAGCCCTGATAAACAACCCACACAGAGGGTCCTTGGCATCTAGGTAAAACATATAATAATTAAATATGTTTAAATCTAAAAACCAACACCTGCATTAGGAAGATCTGTTAAATAAATATACTGTAGTATTTTATTTTATTTTTATTGTGTATTTGCAAAGAAAAATATATTTTTAATATGAGCCCTCGACATGGGTTCCTGTGCCATCAAATGCGGCAATAGTGAGCCCACGACGTGGGTCCAAGGCAATGAATGTGTTAAAGATGAGATAATAAGAACTGAGTCATGAATGCATGAACCTGAATCTGAACCCTTGCTTACCGGGCGGAACGCAGTTACAATATTACTACCAAAGAGTAAAGTAATACATGGTTACTACTATTACGCGGGTTCTATGCATCCCCAAGTGCGCCGTGTCATCATTCGTGCGGTCATCTATTAAGTGGCGAGAGGGCAGACTCTTCTTTCGAAAATATGAATAAAGTACCTACATACTTTAAGTATATGAATTTATGGTGGTTTATTATATAAACACAACATTTGAATAATTTTGATTTCTACTTCTCAAGTTCTCACAGATATAATTATATATCTAAGAGTAAGTATAACTATACTTATAGTTACTTTAGACTATATAACTAAAATCTATGTTTTCAATATACTTATTAGTAAGTATATTGAAAACATAGATTTTAGTTATAACGATAAAATTCATTAATTAAAGTAGATAATGTTAATTAAACTAATAATACACATTCTCGTATTAGTATAAACATAAGAAAGTACCTATTATATAAAAATAAAGGTAATCTAACTTTTAGTTCTTATTAATTTTGTACATGTATACACTTATATGGCTCTTTCCACAGACATGGCTTTCCGTAGTATAGTTATACTCTTTGGACATGGCTATTCAGTCAGACATAGACTAGTATCTACTATCTATTCAGATTTAAGTAGGTATTCCACTTTTCTACCTATGAACGCAACTTTATGGCAAATGAACTAATAAATAAACACTTAAATATTTGTTGGTACCCTAATAATTATACTTACAGTAGGTATGTTAAATTTACAAAGAATATAATTAAACATAATAACTAATATTGCTTTGGCTTAGTTCTAAAAGACACATTATATTATAATACTTATATTTTACGAACGCAACTTAAAAAGAAATGTTCAACGCGCGTGCGTATGCTAAAATTTGAAACATGAAAATGAATATAGCAAAATTGTAGCAGTTCGTTGGCTTATTTGTAATTTAATTTATAAAACAAAAATAATATAATATAAAAATTAGAAATGTGAAATTTTTAGTGCTGATATATTTATCTTTGTCAAAAAACAACACCGGCGAGACGAAGATAATCTGGCGTTAGTCGTGAGTACATAACCTATGTTTGCAAAATCGCGTCTTGACATTCGCGATAAAGTATAAACAATGATTGTGGATATTGCCGCATAACGTTATCGATTTGTGAATGTTTTCCGGTATGCGGTGTGTATGCTTAGAGCTTTAATATCAGCTTGTGAGACCTTCTTGTGCATTGTATCTTATTGGCTATTTCTGCAATTGAACCAGTGCCCAGTAATTCATAGTTGTAATTAATTTAAATTTCCTAAATTTTATTTAAATATAATTAGTATACCTATATTTATTGTTATATTTTCAAGATACTTTACAAGTACTTACTGTTATTATAAGTGCTGAAACTAATTTGTGAGGTAATTAAGCACCATCTAAGTAAGAAGGTTTATTCCAAATTTTAAACCAACTGGCCCAAGTTTAATAAATTTACCTATACACTTGTTGGCCTAAAATAGAAAAACTTCCTTAGAAAAGGTTTAAAAACATTTTTAAACAACTTTCGTTTGATGAAAATGAAAGTTAAAATTTTATAATTATTGTCTATTAATTCTAAAAAAATCTTTTTTTCGCTGCATCCAAAGAACCATGGATCTCGAGGATGAATGTGAGGTCCGTTCTAAATGTTCATCTGTCTCGCCAAATGATATACCCAAAGTACACACAGTATGCAACTACCACCGTCCACACACCAGGTTCCTAATATATCACATGTATTTATTTTTAATATTTTCCATTTAAATATGAACCACACACAGGATTTAAGAATATACCGTAAACCAATTTAATTTAAAAAGTAAATGAAGGTCTATAGTCACTGCCTACCTCTCCATTATACTAGTGTGAATCTATGGAAATGTATATTATTGATAAATGTGCCATACTCCATTTTGCTTTTGGAATTCTGATTATAACATATTATTTAAGTATATTCTTAAATTTTTATAACCATAATTATGCAGAAAGAAAATGAACATTCTGACTCTTATTACAATAGTGGTAAAGGTTATTATTGAAATTATATTTAAATTGTTTTTGTTTTAGATATTTCTGTATAATCTTTAATAAATCACATTTAAGTATTTATGTGTACCTATTTAGATTTTATATTTATCATACTTACCACTTTTTTCTTATGACATAACAATTATTTTTTTCACAAATATTCACATTAAATGTTATGGTTATAGCACACTTTATTTTCACTGTTTTTATATAAAGTTTGTGCTCGTTGAAAACATAATAGTCGCTGCGAGCTATAATAGAAGCTATATATAGCTATACTTCAATATCTTTAAACATATTACATTTGTGCACACATATAGCTGATTTGTGTTGTTGCAGCATGCATTAACCCATTTATAAACTGTTACAAAGGAAACCATTCATTATTACAAACCATTGATTATTTTACTTTTTATTAGCTACAAAAAGTTGGCATATGTATGTCTTTGATGCAAGACTGTTATTTATGTTTTATTTTTCGACAACATATTTTTTTTTACTGAAATCTGGATCACTATGTTTTATACCTTATGTCAAACCACAAGCACGGGGTTGTTCCCGTAACAATCGGAAAACTTCGCTTAAAGACCTCAACACAGCCATAGGCATAGCCTAGACGCTGTTTACCGTAACAGCCCTGCTGTAAAAAGGCCTTGTTTAAGTAGGACAAGTCATAGCCCCCAGACAACACTGGGTCAGGCAATTCATTTCAAAGCCTCCATATTCTTTATTCAAACATCTTCATTGCTACGTTATTTAACTGGGAACAAAATTACACGAAAATTCTTTCACCCCTCTTTGTTATAAAGAGGGGTGAAACAAATCAGTAATAAAGACATAAAAGCTAATTTAATTTTACGAGTTAACCGAATATACGTGATGTCGTCAATACGGTGCTCATAAAGTACTGAATCCCTCGGCGCACGGCGGCTTACGAGCGGCCTGTGCCTGGTACTCTCTTTGCTGGTACTGGTGAGCCAGTTCACGGGTTTCTTGCCTCATTACGGAATAATGGCGTCAAGTACTTGCTCGTCACGAAAAACTCGCCCTGTACAACTTAAGCGCTCATTGTAAAAAGATTAACTGCTTCAGTTAGTTACTTCCGTGCAGTTCATGTTGTTGTGGAGTTTAATTTGAACGAATCCATTTTTGTTGTGCAGTAAATAGAAGTTGGAAAGTTTTGACAGATAAATAATTGGGTTGCTCGATTGTCAACGACGAGTTATTTCTTTTTGTAATTAGGACTACTTCTCATTTCTCAATGACAGAGGACTTATAACCAGATTGCGTGAGGTGCTGGAGAATTGACAAACATTAAATATAGACGTAAAGATGACTCTGACTCGGAATAAAAATTATAGATGACCAATGACACATCTGCTTTTTCTTCGCGGCGTATGGATAGTGGTAACCATTTCGGTCATGGCTCGGAATCTTGCCTACATTGAAGGAAAACTTCGACACCGGTGTTGTGTCTTTTTACGTCAATTTCGGTATTCTGTGTAACGAAGTCTAGGCCCTCCAGTTTGGCAGTGTGGTCCTTATTTACTGAAGAATTCAGATAAACAATGTTGTGATTTTGGCAAAACATTTAAAATTGTGTTCTTTGTTTATGTATTGTGAAATGGTGAAATATAATTTTTTTGTGATTGTATATCCTATGGTTTTATTTGTATTACCAAAACTACATATATATTTGACAAGTTAAATAAATCAACACAGCTAATACTAAAATCAGCGACATCTATCGCCATTTTAAACGAAACAAAATTGCAGAGTTGCTTGCTAGTTTTATAGACGGCGATGCAATCGCTTAAAATGTCAAAGATTCCAGTCTATTACCGATAATATATACTAGTCTATGATTTCGGTCTTCTGGGCCTGCTGCATCTAATCTAATTGATTGAAAAGGAGTTTTGTGATTAGGTTTAGTTTTTTATAAGTTATTTGATAAGCGCCATTGTTCCTAATATTAGTAATGTACGATTGTTAATTTCCCAAAATTTTCATAATATATTTTACTAAATGTTCCCGCGGTTTCACCCCCGTTTATCGTCACTGCGGCGCCCCCGATGGTCGTAGCGTGATGTTATATAGCCTATAGCCTTTCTCGATAAATAGGCTATCCAACACTAAAATAGTTTTTCAATTTGAACCAGTAGTTCCTGAGATTAGCGCGTTCAAACAAACAAACAAACAAACCCATTAGCTTTATAATATTAGTATAGATTGTGCAGCCAGCGCAAAGGACAAAGACGATTGTTCCCCTACTAACAGCGTAGGTCTCATTAGAGAGCTCTCATACTGACTCGTTAACGAAATACAATACGGAAAGCTATAGTCAAACAGCGATTTTCTGTCGATGTAAATATTGCCACAGGCGATTTCGTCTTGTATGAGAGGAGACGTCGTTGTGCCGTGTCTGTTTTTCGAATCAATCTAAAATCAGTAATCTCGGTAAAAAGACCGGTAACCTCGGTGTAACCTCTGTAAATAGGTAATATAATCCAGAATCTGAATATCAGGACGCCTTAGTCGCATGACTCCAGTTTTTGAGTGTTGCAGTTTTACATGATAATCATATTCTTTGAACTTCTTCTCCTTTATTATTCCCAAGTCACTTGGGGTCGGCTTTCTAGTCTAACCTGATTTGACTAGATATCAGTTTTTATACGGAGCGACTGCCATCTGACCTCCGCAACCCGAAGGCTAACGATACCCTAAGGCTTAGACTAGTATCAGGAATCAGGATATTATAGGGCACTGACTTCCCAATAACGACTGCCATAGATGTTCATGGCAGCCGGGACCGACGGCTTAACGTGCTCTCCGAGGCACGGAGCAGGCGATAATTGTCAATCAATACGCACATAATTTCGAAAAGTCATATGACTTTCGAAAGTCAGAGGTGCGCGCCTTGGGTTCGAACCCGAGACCCTCTGCATTGCAGTCTGTTGGTCTCCCCTCTGAGCTACCGCTGCTTCATCAGTCAATCATATTCTTTGAACAAATCTGATAAGTATTCTTTATTAATTTGAATGCAAAGATTGACATACTTTGTGACCCCAATCACTGCAATGATGTATTGACGATACGCCCATAAGTTGCATGTTAAAAACAGATATCTTTCTGTAAAATAATAATGTAATTCGTTATAGGCTGCAGTCGTTTTATTGTCGTTAAACAGACAAAAACAGAAAAAAGTAGACGTTTCCTATAAATGGCTATTATTTTTATTAAATTGACATACTTACATTTTAAGTTCGCCATCGGTGTAAGGAAGCTGGCAACCAGACACAATGCTTTTACTATTACCTCTCGATATTGTTAGGCTAACAAGTTATAGTATTTAGACAATTAGAGATAGAGGAATGCAAACATTCTCTGAGCAGATCAGAGACGTCCTGGAAAATACCAGGTGAAGAATACTCTAAACCGACGAGCTTGTAATCAGAGTGAAAGAAGACGTATGTCAGGATCGTAGCGATTGCGATCTCTGCTTACCCCTCTTGAAAACAAGCCTGAATCTATGTATGTATGTTAAGAGTACTTTCTCTTAATAACTTAAACTTTCGCAAATCATATATATTATGTGTAACTGGAATTACGGCAATCGTGCATTTTGTTTACTTTAATATGCTTGACGTTTTGGCCAAATTACACGAGTCGTTGCAAATTGACTGACTTTCTCTCATCGCAAAAGTTCACATTGAGAACGTAATTTTTCGATCTTGTTTCTGCTCTGCTGGGCTCTTTAAATAAACTCGCTGAGGTAGCAATACTTTTTTAAATTAAGAGGTAAAACTGTTTAGGTTACGAGTAAGTCCGCGCCGTTATAGATTCTTTATACAATTAGCATTATTTTTATTACAAAAAAAAAGGAAAACGTTACATACTAAAGAAATTTAAATATATGAGGAGAAATTTAAATAATATCTTGGATTATTTTTACTTGTCAATATCTAGACTGTTATAAAACTAACAGGGTTATGTTTGTAAAAGGGAGATAATATAATTTTATTAGAGAGGGGCTTGAACTCAAAACTAAGAATCCACAGAGATTCTTAGTTTGGAATCTAGCCCTTCTATGAATACTTAAGAACTGAACATAGAGACAGCTATGTGTTCCGACCTCACGAAAGCACTCAAATGATTTTGATGCGGTCTTGACATCTTAGTAACTTGAAGTTCTACTTATAATCGATGTTACCGTTACTACATTTCACCTGATTCTGTACAGTAGAACTGTATAATTATATGGTACACATAGCGACACATCAACCTAGACCTAGACTGTTTGGACTTTGAACTATTAGAAGTTGAACGCTGCGAATCGTGCGAGAGAGTGCGTTATACATATTTTTATTACGCTCTATCCTTACCATTACATCGACACCACTATGCACTGTCCCTTTCCGACAATGCTCTATTTTGTATGTAGCGTAGTGGACTTTGAACTATTAGAAGTTGAACGCTGCGAATCGTACCAGAAAGTGCGTTATACATATTTTTATTACGCTCTATCCTTACCATTACATCGACACCACTATGCACTGTCCCTTTCCGACAATGCTCTATTTTGTATGTAGCGTAGTTATGCGTATATAGGCTGTCTAACTTGATGTGTAGCCGTGCGTACCTAGCGTATAAGTACGGACGACCGTGTAGTGCTAAAACAGGCGGTCACAGTTAAGTAAATAAAATCAACACATTTTGTTTAATACAAATATAAAATATACATTTACCATAAAAATGAATGTGTTTACAATTACTCCGTGTAAAAAATTCAAAATAATTAATATTTTCGTTTACAAAATTACGTAAATTTGTACGAAAAATGCAAAATCGTAAGCTCGTGTTATGTGATTTTTAGATTTTAACAGTAGAAATCTATCCTATTTTACAGCTTAAACGAAACATAAATAGTTATATTACAATATGTCCGTTCCAAATATTTAACTTATTGGTTGACAATAAAGATTCATATTTATTAAAAAAGCACTTCAAATCCTCCATACAATTTTACTATGGCGGCCGCGCGCCGATTTGAATATGCGCCGCTCGACCTCTGTCATTATCTGTTTTACGCTCGGCGCAGTCTTAAGGGAGGCGTCGGCGAATGCTAGTAATATCTAATAATTATATTTACTAACAACTAAAAGTTTCGTTTGTTAATAGAAGTGACCACACCCACGCCATAAATTGAAACAATTACTTTAATTCATTAAAACATCTATCTTCCACGTCACTAATCCATGATAGATTACTCCGTGATGTCTTCCACTTACAGTTGGTAACTTTACAATCCTTTAAACCTTGTCTAATACAATTGGAAACTATGTGCATACAATCTATTCACCTAGTATGGTGAATAGATTGTATGCATTCATCAAAAACAATGTTCGTAGCAAGTCCTTGAAAGTTTTCGACAATCGTGTGACGAATTTCGAAGTTCACGTTAATTTAGTTGTCGATCGAATCGAATTCATATCTTATGAAACGATCTTGTTTTTTCATTTAGGAAAATATCGACTGCCAGACATTTCTTTTGCATTGCGCACTTACATGTTCTGTGGATATAACAAGTTTACTTTCATGAACGTTTCGAAAAAAGTCTTGATAGGAATTTTCTTTTTCTAAAATTTTAATATCAGCACGTAGTCTGGAACTGGGCGTAGGTAGGATAGGCTCGTTGAAAATAACAGAACTAGAGAAATATGTGAAGTTACGTAAATTGACACAATCGTATCAGTAATAAAAATATTAATCCATAATGTAGTACTTTATCCTGCGACTTTTAACAAAGAACACGGGTCAAGTCGTGTTTAATGGATTGTCTTTTGCTTTGTCATGTCATTGACATCCTGTCTTAGCATGCAAATACTTAAAAATAAATATTAATATACTAACTTAATCAATCACTTGTTGATTGTACTTTTTATAAGTTATTTGATAAGCACCATCGTTCTCATATTAGTTACTAATGTACAAAATAATACATATAAAACAAAGTCCCCCGCCGCGTCTCTTTCTGTTCGCGATAAACTCAAGAACTACTGAACGGATTTTCGTGCGGTTTCCACCAAATACCAATAGACAGTGTTTCAATAGGAAGGTATGGGTATATAATTTGTTAAGATTTTGTACTACCCGTGCGAAGCCGGGTGGGTCGCTAGTCAAAACTAAATTAATCAAAACCCAAATCGTAAGACTCGTTGTTGAAGCGTACAATTCAAAAACGATATCGAATCGTGTTGATTCGATTAGTTATCGAAAATTCGGAATCGATCTGCTGCTTGTACGAATTTCCTGTTTAGCATTTTTATTACAGCGGTAAGGTGTACTGGCAGACATTCATAAAAGCTAGTGCATTCAGAGTGTTGGCGGTGTGCCAGTCATATCGGGATGTGCAGATAACAGACGAGCACGTGCGCTGTGCTTTGGTATTTTATGTACTTAGTGGCTTTTAGATTAATTGAAAACGTGATACTGAAGTCTTGTTTCGTTAATAGTAGGGCAATAAAACTAACAAAGTTCATAATTGTCCTTGTTGTCCCATGTCTATCAGCGGAAAGGCTTTTTAATAGTACTGGTATTAATATTGTCCTAATTCCTTACTTGATATTAGTATATATTTATCTTGGCTCAAATAATAAATTTAACAGGTTCATTGCCGAAAACTACGCGCGAAGTCAGACGGTTATTTCAAAACGCTGCCGCTAACTCCGCGCGGGTTTTATTAATTAGAAGGGGCTAGGGGAACAAAATCTATCTAACCTAAAATATACGAAAGCACTAAAAAAGTACATAAACACACAAACTTAACACAAAAATAAAATTGGATCCTGGGTGACAATTTTTGATTTGACTAGCTTGAACATCGGCAATGAACCTGTTAACACTATTTGCCATCAATTAACTTTCTGCTACAAAAGCAACTCTTATAATTTAGATTATTACGAAAATATCTCATGTTACTATTTTTCAAATAGAATGTAAAATACCTCGCTCCTCAGTCCAGTAGAGTAACTTTACATTAAACAGTTATATGAAGTCTCGGTTTCGTCTCCCGAAACTATTAAACTTAGATTACTTACCTAGACACAAAATGTCCGTGACACTTCAGAACCGGGTATCGGACCCGAAATATTACGATCGGTAATGACGCAAGCGCTCACACAACTAAACCAACGAGGCAGTCCTAGTTTATAAATAAAATTAGCACCTCAGAGACACCCGCGACCTACGCATTTAAGTTTAAATGTAGGTACCTACAATTAGCTGCGGTCTCACCCCCCGGACAGTTGCATTTTTAATGTTTGTCACCGACTTAGTTCTAAAAGCAGACTGCATTTAAACGTTTTTAGAATTTGTAGATTTGTACACATCCTAACTAATATTATAAATGCGAATTTGAGTTTGTTTGTTTGTTACGCTTTCACGCCTTACCGATCATCATGAAATTTCGCATACACGGTCAGGGGAACAGAAAAAGACAGGGTACTTTTCATCCCGAATAAAGTACCGTTTTCTAATCTAACCTAACCTACTTTTACGCAAGTGAAGCCGCGGGAAACATCTAGTACTTAATATGTTTAATATTAAACAACGTTAGTAATTAAATAAGTAAGAGGTAACCCGTGACCACGATTGATGCAAATCAGTTGAAATTTCGGTAAATTAATAGGTTGATATTACCTTTACATAATTACCTACACGATTAAGACCTATTGTATAATATTATATTAATCTGGAAAAGTTTTAAAATACCAGACATAATTAAAAATCTAGTGTATCCAGCCACCGGTGTGCCGCCGCAATTAAAAAGGTTAAGAGACTGTATCTATACGTATCTATGTATATATATTATTACTAATGATATTATGGTGTCTGTGATAACGAGATAAATACCTACATTAATATCAAGCCGTTTATTTGTATACCACTAAACAATAAAATACACTGCAATTCTAATATATGATGTGTCTGTACGGACTGATTTGTTTAGAAACATTGAACCGATCGTAAACTTCAAGGCATCGCACAAGTAAGAGACTTTGCAAGGCAAATAGGAATCAGAAAACAAATAGCTTTGTAAATAATGTCGTAAATTGTCCCACAGCTGCATACTTTATTTTGGCAGCTTTAGCTATGTCACATCATTCACTTCTAGACTATTACGACAAAACTCGAAATAAAGTATCTGTGGTCTACACGAATATTTACTCTGTGCGAAAATCAAACCTAGTTGCCAAGCGACTAGATAGCCAGAATATGTGATGTCCAACGAAAGTTTAGGTATTGGGCTGCATAAAAAATCTTGACGGCAATCTCTTTCGCTTATTTTATTTGTGCTAAGTTCTTTGCACAAATATAATGAATTAAGCGAGAGGGCTAAACAATTGACGCAAACCATCCAGACTCAAAATTTAGGAAACACTCTGTATGTACAGTCAATCAAGTCAACCCTCCAACAACCACACCGCGATAGACCACGCTACGAAACAGATAGCGAACGACCCGTATTAGCAGTTTGTCAGTTCGACTCAGTAGTCAGTTACCGCGCGTCGCTCAACCGTGGCGGATTTGTCGTGCGCTCGTACGACTCGCGTCCGTGTTCGCACTCGCGTCCATTGTTTATTTACTATACACGTATTATTAGGACACTGACTCACGCACCGCCTCAATGGGAAAGGTTTTCGTGTGAGTATACGTATTAATTAGTCCATTGCACATTTTAGGTTTAGACTACTTTTAGCGAATACATTTTTGGTTATCTTTATTTTTATTCGCTGTGCACATTTTTGAATTATACTACTGTTACTGAAAATATCTTGTTGATATTTTTTATTCGGTGTGCGCATTTAAAAGCTTGTTCCGTTTAAGCTTGCTCCCTCTCGTAACTGCTTGACCCTTTGAGGATGTAAAAGTGTAATGATGCGTAGTTTTGGCGATAAAGAACTTTCCTTATAACATTCAGATAAAATAACATTCCGTTTTCCTTTCTACTTCAGAATGGCTCGTACTTTGAGATACTATTTAAAAAAAAAATTAATGCAGATAGTTTCAGCAATTATCCAGTTGGTAAAACTTCTATATTCGCCATTATAGACCTAAATAATTTGACCAAAATCATTTATTTATTTATTCTCAAAGTAATACTTGTGAAAGTAAGTAGTAACATAGCGAGGGATTCGATACCCGGGTCGGATAGTGTTATTAAGTTTTCCTATAATTTAATTTTCAGTAGGGGCACGTAGTCTGAAAATGTGCCCAATAGATGGCAATAGGCTCCTTTTATGTTTGACTTAAAAAGTGGTTGTAATACTTACTCAACATTTTTGCTGACCCCTTCATATAGGTGTGACATCAAATTATTTCTTGACAGAAATACCTAATAACACTGCCCAACCCGGGAATCAAAGCCAAAACTCCATGCACCGCTATCACTGTGCGACGAACGCAGTCAGTCACCGTTTTTCTTTCATGAGGTTTAAGTTTAATAGTTTACGCTATAACTGCTTAGTAAAGTATATTAGCTTTCTCTGTCACTTTGCTTGAGTGAATCCGTCAGGAACAGATAATGAAATATGAAGTAATCTAAGACATGGTAAATACCAAATGGTATGTGCCGAGTTACATTCAAATTCGTTCAAAGGCTTGCATGTGATGAAATAACAAAATCTAAATAATTTCACAAATATTCTTCTATAAGGAGGCCCTAGGGTTTGTCAACTTTATTACACTGTATTCCCGCAGAAAGCACAACGTAACCTTAGGAGTCTGGTTTCTCTCTTAACCTCAGGAACACAATGCTAGATTGATTGGCTACGATGTTTTTTATAGCGGGGATAACTAGGATAGCTAGACGGGCAACCTTTGTTTCAGCGAAACCTTATATTATTATTTTCGTTAGGTCATACTTCTGAAGAATATATATACATATATAAAACTCTTCCGTTACTGAGTGACTGTCAGACAACACACAACCGAAACTATTGGGCGCAAGAAGCTGAAATTTGACATGTATGTTCCTTGAGTACTGTAGGGATGCACTAAGAAGGGATTTCCCGAATTTCCCACGGGATTGGGAAGAAATGGATAAATAAAAAAACATGTGCGGGCGAAGCTGGGGGCATCCTCTAGTCTGTAATAAAATTGCAGTGAAAACTTTGTACCCCTTCTTAAGCATAATGTGAGATTTGGCTTAGTTAAAGTTTAAACCAAGAAAAATAATTATAAAATACATAAATTGTAATAGGTATATAATAAGGACCCTTTTCGATCACTACAATACAAATATTAATTATATACTTATTGCCGCGGCTTTGCTCGCGTAAGAGTAGGTTAGGTTATGTTAGTAATTATTTTAATTAAAATATAGCCTATGTCACTTGGTGGTAATATAGCTTCCTAATGGTTAAAGAATTTAATAAAAAAAATAAAATTGGTTGTTTAGTTTTTTAAACCCTTACAAACAAAGAAACAAACAATAAATAAAATCTTTCCTCTTTATAATATTAGTAGGTATAGATACGTGATACACTGGTGTTAATTAATATTTAGAAACTTGTGGCTTGATGTTGTCTATAAATATTTGTATACTTTTTAATATAAACTAACATTGCAGATCACCGATTATTTCGGCGCAACTTGCATTTTACCGGTTTTTATTATTGATCATCAGGATTGCCATTATTTATGTTTATGTTAATATCACGAACTCAAGTATACATGTAGTAATATTTATTTAAATAAATGCGTCATCGATCGGTTGCTATATTAAAACAAAATAGTTATTTTGGTGAAGCTGCTTTTTAAGATTTTAATTGCAATGAGCGCGTTCGTTGCTGACTTTGTTTTGAGCATTGCTTTAACACGCGATTTTCTTTGATTGATTTCTAAAAACCGCAGCCGTGGAGTTGCGAACGTAACTGTTGTACATACATGAGGTTTTTTGGTTCGAACCCCGTGTTGAACCATTTAAAGTTACTTGGTTTTTTGTTAAGAAGATATTTAATAGTAGTCCGGTGAAAATGGCGGTGTTGTAGGTACACCGTACACTCTATAACGTCGAAAGAGTAGTAGAGCCTCGCTGATTTCAGCATGAATGGGCCAGCTCGACCGGGGAAGGACTACCCTCTCACAGAATATCGACGTGAAATAGCAGTATTCCTACTGTTGTGTTTCGTCCCGTGAGTGAGAGTGCCGGAGGCCCAATCACCCCTTTCCCCCATGCCGCTCCTTCTCCTTCCCACTGCCTTTCCTAAAGGGTCGGAAACGCCCAAGTGATGCCTCTGGTGTCGCACGCGTCCATAGGCTACGGTGACCACTTATCATCAGGTGGGCCGTATGCTTGTTTCCCACCCTAGTTGTATAAAAAATAAAAAAAGCCGTTGAATCTGCGCCTGATCTCTTCACTCGTGAAGGAATTTCGGAATATTGAGAGTTAGAGAATAGGGAGTGCACTTGGTTTTGCGCACACATTTGTGCACTATAACATGTCGTAGATGGCCAGTTTCTATTAGGGAAGGCCGCCATTACCGGTATTCGGTCTAGATGACCATTTACTATGATCTTTACTTATATAAGGTTTTCCATACATAATTATCATTTAATTACAGTTTTTACCATTTTAGTACAGCACCCTAAAAACTACTGTAACACTAGTGATAAATCCCTATATCAAAGACGGATTTCCAACTTCATACTGGGAACTGGGCGGCAACATATTACCGACTTGGGTATCAAAGCAAGAACCACACAATCGCCAGTCACTTTTATACCACTGTGCATTGGTATTAACATATTAAGTTGCAGTGAGTTGCAACCGCACGCCGACAGCCAGACACAATAAGTTTTCAATTGTCTGGCATTCCAAATAGACAGGTTAAAATTATAGTTTGGAATAGGTACATACAAGTTTACTCTTAGTCCCTAACATTTACTTGAAGCGAAAGGCACAGTCACTTTTAGCGGATATACACCTGCTTACCCAATAATTTGGTGTCCGAGTAATATAAGTATAGTTTACTGGGCGCAGTGGTTTGTAAGTCTCGTAGCCATTGACGATGCGTCGTATGTTGCTAGTTTCATTCATATATGAGACTAGATGTGCTCGCGGTTTCACGCACGTTTATAGTTACTGCGCCGCCGTGGGTCGTAGCGTGATGTTATATAGCCTTCCTCGATAAATAGGCTATTTAACACTAAAATAATTTTTCAAATCGGACCAGTAGTTCCTGAGATTAGCGCGTCCAAACAAACAAACTCTTCAGCTTTATAATATTAGTATAGAGTATAGATAAAATGGTAGAGATAGTTTGTAGTAAAGTAGCCTGAAGGCTGCCTCGGTGGTATAGCGGTAATAAATGCGAATGCTGTGCATGCCGTCTCCGGATTCGATTGCCGGTTTAGGTGTGTTATTAGGTGCTTCGGTCAAGGAATTTTTAGTAGCAGCACGGTCTGAAACTGTGCCCAGTAGGTACGCGGCTTATACAGGTTGTAACAGAAAGGTGTGTTCATATTTTAGGGTCGCTATGTTTTTATATTTGATAAATAACCTATGTGCCCTAATCCCGTATCAAAATATCGAATTTTAAATTTAATGACAATTTCAATAATTTTATTTATTTTTATTTAAATATCGTTACAAAACGAGTTACAACAACTGTGCAACATCTGCGGGGTCACCGATCTATGTTAGAACAACCAGCTGTATTGTAAACAACAACATGTAACAGTATCCACATCTGATCATAAGATAGCAAAAGTGAACAAAACTTCAACGAAAAGTCTTTTGTAATTCTTAGAAATAAATACACGTGCATGCAGTATAGTGTTATTATATTACGTATCGATTAGAATATGCTGATATTTAAATAAGTGGATAAAAAAGAAAATTCAATATATTCGTGAAAATAATGTATACAAATTTGAAATATGACCACACCTTTCTATTACCCCTTGTAGGTCCGCTCCTTGTACTTTTGACCTAAATATGTAGTTACTTGGCAAAATAAGGGAGTAATAGACCTTTGCCTATCCCTTCGTGGATATAAGCATAAGACTATGTATGTGTCTAAGTACCTACTCTCGTAAAAGGCTAAAATATTGTTACAAAATGGCGGTACTCTACAGCTACATATAAGAAACATAAATGAGCTGTTAGAGCGCGTGAAACTAATTCAATTCCACTTGTGCCACGTGACACGCACCATAGAGTATAAAAAGTTTTTATTGCGCTCGAAATACGAGAGCGCAATATCTACAATATTGGCATAGGCTCTGTTTTTACAGCCTTGTGTTATTCTGAACGTATATGGCCCTGACATTAAATATCTCTGCTTTTTATTTATTTACGTGAAAATAACGCGATGTTTTTCCTTTCTTGTCATTCTAAATTCGGGTATGCTTCATACTATGTATGTATGTATGTTTATGTCAGAATGTTCACACAGTTCAGTGTTCACAGTAGCAAAACGGATTAGTATATGGTGTTCGGCTGATAGTAATAGGCTCAACTTTTAAATGATTTAACGCCTGAATATAACAGGCGATGTGGGTGTGATATATTTTACATCAAAGGGTTCAGGGATACAGGCCATATTTTATTTTCTGTACTCTACATATATAGTCTCACGCCTACGTCTGCTTGCGGGTAGACAGACATGTTCTACACGCGCATTTTGCCATCTACGATTTGAGGTAGCAGAAGCGAAGCCTATTGCCATCTATTGGGCACAGTTCCAGACACTGAGCTGTTACTGAAAAGTTCTTGATGGAAAATCCAATAACACGTTTCCAGACCGAGAAATGAAACCTTAGATCATTAGTTCCCAAAGTGGTCCAGGTGGACCTCCAGGGGTCCACGGGAGACTCGACAGGGGTCTTCGTTGGAGTGACAAATAAATGGGGGTTCACAATTCGTAAGCGAGGGTCCACGAAAATGTATGTTTTCGATAGTGAAGAACTAAAATGTTGGCTTGACTTCACTGACTGTACGACAAGCTCAGCGACTGTTACTTGTAAAAACTTGCATATTCCATAAGGTCAGCCCGCCTACCGTGGTAGGATCAGAACCGAGAACTTCAAAAAAAAAAAAATTAAAGGGTTGATAAAAATTTTTAATTGCATGAACTTGTTTAGCTGCAGGGGGTCCACCGGAACCAGCAAAATTTTGAAAATGGTCTATGAGAAAAAGGTCTGGGAACCACAACAGTTCCATTCAAAACGTTGTGTTGTTGGCCAGGGTAAATAAAGGCTTCCTAGCAACCTTATTTTACGAGATCGCCAAAACTCGGTTTATATCTTCGGTGTTCCACGCGTCTATAGGTTTTGGCAATCGCTTATAAATTAAGGCAGCGATAGTGTGGTGGGAGATTATTGAACTGCCACGTAGCAGCCTTCAGTTTGGTACAAGGTAAGCTGTTCTGACTATTTAAAGTTATGTGCGTATTAAATAGTTAAATTTCGTCCGCTTTAACGCTGAAGGATACATTTAGTCTGAAGTCAAATGACTTCAGCCTGAGTGTTTTCTTCAGAACTCTCGGAGAGAGTTCTACCTATATTCTCAAATATGTATGAAGTCAATAGCACTGATTAGAGGTCCGTGCCCAGAAGTGGAACAGTTTATATACATGGCTTATATTATTTTAAAAATTATTACTTATATTAGTGTGCATTTTGTCTTATATATTTAAATATATAATCATAAAAAAATACATTTTGGAATATAAAAAGTATGAAGACCCACCGGCTTCAGGAACAGATTCCAATCTACGGTGGTTAGGGTTCTAGAAAAAGAAACCTCATGTTGCATGTCGTGTCAAGCAACACGGCCTTCTCAGAGATCTAATCTAGCCATCTAACACGATCCTTTTATTGCCATATTATTATTAATACTCATACCGTAAGTTGTTTACCACATAACAAGCGTAAAAGAAACTGAGTGTTATTTATAAAGACTTAACACCGTCTAACTTAAATAGCTTCACACAACGTTGTTACCGTTTAACATGGCTGCTTTATCGTCGTGAATAACCTACATGACCGGGTTATTTGCAGAAATAAACGCGATTCGCTGTCGGAGGCATGCACGTTCAATCGCGCCATAATGCACTGGCACAGACCGAGCGAGCTGCAGCCGAAATCGTCACGGCATATTAGGTACGTGATTCATTCTTGAGCGGAGCGATGACGCGGCGATAGCTGCTTGGGCTTACGGACAGGAATGGTCTGAAGATGTATTGTTAGCTAGTTGCTGCCCGCGACTTCGCCTGTATGAATCTCAAGTGAGCACTAATTGGGATGGAGAGTTCTATAGTTCGTCCAGGACATTGTCTATTGGTGTGCTAAATTTATTTCAAGTCAATTTAGAAGATTAACCCTATTAGGTAGCAAGCATTTATCCCTTTATTTATCCTCATGTTCTACTACTATTATGAGAGTAGCATAATGAACTATTCTGTCGCACCATCGTCCGCGGTTTTTTATAGTAAAAATGATTTCTTGTTTTGGAATTACTCGCGGTTTCAAAGTCTTGTTTTATACCTAGATGATTCTACCGTTGTATGTACCGGATTCCGTACAGTTGTTACTAGTGATATGCATAATGAATTTATGCATTCGAATGATATTCGAATACAGCTATGCATAGCACCTACATTGCATAGTAAATAATACAGCGCACGTACTTATAAATATGTGTATAGTAACATTAACAAATTTAATAACTTAATTCGAATGTATTTGTCGACATAAACAATTGTTAGTAAATGCATCACTTGGTGAACGAGGTAATCTTTGGTCTTGATCAGAGGAATCAGTATTTTACTGGCGAAAATTCTCTCTAAGATACCGCAGAGAGAATTTTCTCTTAATCTCGCTCTGTTAGCTTTGCAGGCGTTTTCCTCCTTGAAATGGAAGACGCTACTACTATCCGTTCCCTAAAGCATTCCCGCTTCTAACTTTGAGGTCATCGCATATTTAGAACGTAAGCTGATGTCATGCCGCTACGTCATCACGCCGTACTCGCGGTTAATTGCGACTGCACATATTGTTTGTCAATACTTATAATAGTTATGGCCACTCCTAAAACTAACAAGTAAAATTATCCGAAAAATAAATGGCATGCTGTCTCACTCATGTTTGGTTAAAGAAGAGGGATGGCGAGACTTTTATCTTATGGATAAATGCTATCTGAAGGTGGTAGGACAAGCCCTTAGTATTGTTAACCTATACACGTGCTTCTGAGTTCATTCTGTTAGTGTTAACCCATTCAATGCGGCAACAAATTTTGCTTTCACTAGCCAGAATCGGCTCATATTTAACGTAAACGCCGATCGGCGTCAGCCGCACTTGATGAAATAAAAAAAACCAAAATATCTAAAAACTACTCATATCAGGCATTTCATTACTAAATTCCAAACACATTTGTTGTTTTATTAATATAATATCTTTAAATTTGGGTAAAATATAAAACAACTATACATGATGCCGATCGGCGTCCTCCGAATCTGAATATGAAAAAATAAGACGCCGATCGGCGTCCGCCGTATTGAATGGGTTAATTGTGCTGTTATAAATGTAAATGCCTCGTCAGTCATGTGACATTAGCATAAGCGCATCGGCCAGGTGTGAGGACAGCTAATCTCGAAAACTTCAGCAATAGCAACACGGATTTTTGTAGACGTGAAAAAATTTCGGGACGCTCCGGGCCTTTAGCCTGTACCCCAAGTCTTAAGGCGATATTTTTACTGTGCCAATAAACAAATCAAACTAATTGATCTATCCTATAAGTCTTCGTTTTTTAGGCATGTTAATAGACAAGGAATATTATAAAGGCTAAAATCATTTACAGAATAACACACAATGACATGTTGGCGTGCACCAAACTGCTATTAAGCAGAGACCGGACTGTCTTACACACCAAATTTTGTAAAAGAACCTCATGAGGCAATAAATATATGCCATTACCAAATTCATGATTCAAAACTACCCAGTTTGCGTTATTTAGGTATCATTTGTTTACGCAGCATGTCATAAACGAGATAGAAAACTGATTCTACCATCTACCTATTTAAGAAAGCGCTGTTCTCTCAGCCGATCGATGGTCCTTCGTGTTTGGCATTTGAGCTAGTTCTTTTTTATCCTGGCCGACTGGTCTATTTTGCTGTCATAAGGAAAAATAAGTATCTACTAAACATTTTTTATAACTATACTGACAAATGCGTCTTCTTTTACTGATTCCAAAAATGTAAAAAATGTTTTCGAAAGAAAATGTTGGATTTTTCTTTTTTCCCTATGACGGCAGTATTGTCCTGGCCGCCTGGTCTGTTGGCAGCATGGCTACTGCCAAAAAATGATGGAATGGGCAACGCACAAGTGTTCTCTCTCTTCTCTGGTAGTACCAGGCTAAGTCACCGCCTACTATCAGCCGACTTATATTCTTATATGCCACCTTATATAAAAACAACAAGAACATGTTTATCCGATTTACTAAGCTTATTGTGGTAAAAATAACATATAAGAATAGCGTGACGCCTTTAATAACATGACGCCCGCTATAAAATATTCATAGCCATCGATCTAACAAAAACAATGCACAATTAACTGGTTCTATTTATTGAAGTTAAACTATATTTATGCAGCTGTGGTTGCAGGGATCCGTATAAAATGTTAGAAACATACTATTATTATAATAGCGCAATTTGAATGTCTGTCCATTTGTTAGGTATTGATATAAGCGATACAAGCCTTGAGCTTAGTGCGGAAGCCGTTGCCAATTATAATAATGTGTAATGTAAGTAGTAAATAGATAAATAAATATAGCATCAGTGATTAAACGTAACTTAAAGAATTTTATTTACATAAAAATCTCTGAACGAGTCATGGACATGTCAATTAATTTATTAAAAATAATGCAGTCAGCATTCAAACGTAACAATATATATATTTTTTAAAGAATCCATATCGGATGATATACCAATTTGAAATCAAATTTCGTAGGATGTTTACTCAATCATTCTTTCTAATTAATTAAATAAATTAAAAACTTGCTATCTATACGTTTAGCTCCACGGTACGGAATCCGCGTTACGCGAGTCCGACTTGCACTTGGCTGATTTTTTATTGCCTGTGTTCGCGATAACTTAAGTGACGTTGACATAGTTTAGTTTCCCGACGACCACGGATTTTAAAATGAATTAGTAATGCCGGGATTGATATCGATAGAACTTAACTTTTACAAAATCTGCAAAATTACTGTGTTTATTTTCTCCTTGTAACATTCGTTTGTACGGTTAGTGGAGGACAAGCGGTCGCCTCGCCGCTGCGTTGAGTGTTACGGGTTTGAATCCTACTTGGGACAATTACTTGTGTGATCCACAAACTATTGCTCTGAGATGGGGTGAACTTTGTGTCCATTATCAGTATGTTTGTAAAGTCCGCCGCAAAACAAGGTTTGATCCCAAAAAATCCATATAGCTATATAAATTACTAAAAAAAATGTGGAACAAATTTCCTCAAAAGTATTCCAACCTACAAACATTAGATGTTAGGGAAATCATGTTTAAAGTTAAAACCAGATTAATTAAGATCATAATTTTTGTTTAAATTCTTAGTAATTTATGATTTCATATTTATTACAGTCACCAAATTTTGAACTCTTGAGCAGATCGGTGGGAACCTGTCAATAGCTTAGAAATTCTAGGAACTACGTCCAATTGCTTCCTCCGTCACTATGTCAGCACCCTAACTTAAAGGGCGTCTCCCTTGATATGTGGCCATAAAACCCGCGATCGATATAAGAGCACACGTTGCTAGGGCAACTCTCTTGATGACTAAACCACCCTCTATAAAGGGTGTCTTGTCACGGTTGATAGCAATTTTTTTTATTGATACGACTTTTACACCATTTTTTTTTGATATTGTAGGGCCCCGGTGTTGTCATGCTACGATACCTGGTAAATGGTTTAACCCCGTGTAGTATTATGTTAATTTGTCCCGTATTATGTTGAATGTTTTTATGTTATCAGTTCGGATAATATGTATCCTTCAGTTTTTTATTGATGAATGAGGGTAGTCTTTAAAACATCTGATAGTCTATCAATAATTCGATGACAGGTGGCGTGAATCTGGAAATATGTGTTGTTTAGTTTGATCCTCTCACGCAACGAGAATATTAAAATAATCACAAGGAGTATGATTAGGCATAGATAAATTAAAAAAGTATAGTAGAAACAATTATTGGAGAGTTAGGACAAACGTATATAATAGAACATTAATAATGTAATCATAATCAAATTCGAGTCGGGCACATATGATTGTACGTTGATAAGTATTTACGAAATATGTAGTATGTATACAAAATAATGATAATACTTCTTGGTTTTTTACAATACTAGTACGTAAAGAAAAGTTCGTTATCTCATTCACAATTCATATCTACATAAAACATTCATAAACATATTTTAGAATAAAGTAATAACTCAACATGAATAATTATGCAATGAATTACTATGTTGCTTATCGTACATCCTAACTAATATTATAAAAGTGAAAATGAGTTTGTTAGTTTGTTTGTTACCTTTTCACGCCTAAACCACTGAACCGATCATTCTGAAATTTTTCATATACGTTGACAGGTGTAGGTACAGAAACGGACATAGGCTACATTTCATCCCTAAAAAAATTGCTGTTCCCGAGGAAAACAATAATAACGTTCTTGTGATAATAGATGGCGCCACGTGTCTTTCGAATCATAATTGAATTATATTATTACAAGCAGAGTACAACCTGAATTGATTGTCAAATTCTAAATTAACGCGAACGAAGCCGCGGGCAATAGCTAGTATTTTAATAAAGGAGTACACTTATACACAAAATACGTCTCTCTTTAGTGCGGCAATAAAACTTGGAGATTAAATATTTATATGCACATTTATTATTTCTCAAAAGCTGTAGGCTCACGAGCACCTAAACTTCGTCTTCCATGTAGGCAATACCCTAAAATATTTACTACATTTACGATAAAATTAAATTAATTAGATTCTGACCATACCGTTTATGATCTTGACCGTTGATCGCGCGTGAGTTTTTTTGGCGGCAATTTTTCTGTATCAATGAAAGATAAATACGAAACTCCAGATTTCTAATCTGGAGTTCTTGTCTGTACTAATGTGTTGTCGAACAACTATCTATGGATCACACAAATTTTACCTCTGTGTGAGTATTAAGACCATCACTTGATACACTGGTAAGATGATTACTTAAACCACTGTACACACGGCTACACATCAAGTTAGGCACCCTATATACGCATAACTACGCTACATACAAAATAGAGAATTGTCGGAAAGGGACAGTGCATTGTGGTGTCGATGTAATGGTAAGGATAGAGCGTAACAAAAATATAACGCACTCTCGCACGATTCGCAGCGTTCAACTTCTAATAGTTCAAAGTCCAAACAGTCTAGGTTGATGCGTCGCTGTGTGTACCATTCGTGCTATTATTTAAATATGTATATTAGCTGAGCTAGCAACATTAGCATGTAAAATTAATGCAATAAAGCGACGGCAAGCTCAGCATTAAACTTTATAGTCTCAGTTTTGAGACGCCATTACTCATTGCGTTAGATTAAGAGTAGTTTACATACAGCTGGTTGGGTTTAAGGACTTACTGTTTTTACATACGTAGACTAATCCCTGTGATTTTGCGAAGAGATAAGCAAAGGTATATATATTATATTATATCCACATACTGTGAGCTTATGATTTTTTGATTCTACAGAACAAGTGTTTTTGTAGTATACCAGGTAATTATCATTATCTTGCTTTTGTGATTATAAAGCTTTCTGCTTTGATCTTGTCCGAAAACAGATAGGTATGACAGACAGTATGTATATAGTAATTTTAATTATTATATCTATAGTACAAAAGAAATATCGATAACTCACGGCTTAACAAAAATACGGGACGGGACACACACCAGGATTAAAAATCCTATGCCCAGGTCTATCCGGGCCAATTTTCATCCTTACACGTTAAACGTTAAAATATCTTTATCTATACTAATATTATAAAGCTGAAGAGTTTGTTAAATGCGGGCACACCTACTATTATATATTTACTAGATGTGCCCGCGGTTTCACCCGCGTTTACCGTTACTACGCCGCCCCCTTGGGTCGTAGCGTGATGTTATACCTATAGCCTTCCTCGACAATAGGCTATCCAACACTAAAATAATTTTTCAATTCGAAACAGTAGTTCCTGAGATTAACGCGTTCAAACAAATAAAGAAATTCTTCAGCTTTATAATATTAGTATAGATTAGTGGGACTAACTTACCCGCAAAAATGCTCGGGATTTTTAGTAGCCTATCTTTCTGCAATCTTCAAACTAATAGTTTGATTTGATAGATTGTTGACTAACTCTGACTGTTTGTGATGTTGAAACGATTTGGATATTTATCCAAATCGTTTCAACATCATAAACAGTCGGCGTAACTGTCGCTTCCGTAATATTAGTTTAGATAACAAAACTGCTTACTACCTAGTATCTTTATACCTAAACCCGGATGAACGAGACATTTTACGAATTCAAAAAGGAAAACTCATCGTCCCTTCACGTAGCCGCTCTGAGGCTGAGTACTATTTTACGAGACTCTTGAGACCAGACGGGCAGCCCTTCGCATTACGACCAACGCTATTAGCATAATATTCTACAGCTAGCTAATTCTCATGGCTTTGCCTGTTTAAATTCTGTTGTAGATATAAATAACTAGATGTCCCCGCGGTTTCACCCGCAATTATCGTTACTGCGCCGCCCCCGTGGGTCGTAGCGTGATGTTAATAGCCTATAGCCTTCCTCGATAAATAGGCTAACCAACACTAAAATAAATTTTCAAATCGAACCAGTAGTTGATGAGATTAGCGCGTTCAAACAAATAAACATACAAACTCTTCAGCTTTATAATATTAGTATAGATTAGTAGTGTTCATCGTCTAGTAGTAAACAGTTCGCGTACCAAGGAATATAGAAATCTTATTTAGTGACATTTTAGGACATTTAGGCCAAAGTTTTTAAAGAGACTAAGCATGGGCTTTTTATACGAATCATAATTGCTTAGGCGGGCGGCATTTCCGTTCAGTAGTGTGAGTGCGTTTTCGACATATCCGACACCACATAAGATAAAGAATATTAATCTCTCTGCTGAGAATACATCACCCTCTAAAAGAACTCTGACGTCATTGAGTAGTAGAGCCTCGCTGATTTCAAAATGAATGGGCCGGCTCGACCGCGGAAGGACTACCCTCTCACAGAATATCGACGCGAAATACCAGTATTGCTACTATTGTGTTTCGTTCGGTGAGTGAGAGTGCCGGAGGCCCAATCACCCCCTTTCTCCCATTCCCGCTCCTTCTCCTTCCCACTTCCTTTCCTAAAGGGGCGGCAACGCGCATGTGATTCCTCTGGTGTTGCAAACGTCCATAGGCTACGTTGACAACTTACCATCAGGTGGGCCGTATGGTTGTTTGCCATCATAGTTGTATAAAAAAAAAATCCTAAAGGATAGTTTACTTAATATGGGAATTCCCAGTTATCTATAGTTAGATGAATCCGTTTTGAACTAGTATGACACTGTGCCCTAATTTTTTATAAGGTAGTTATCAAGCATATGGCATAGTAAGCAGTTACCGTAACGCTAGCTGCATCAAAGCTATTAGTTTTAAGTTGTCAACCTTATAAAAATGGAATGGCTAGCATAGCAGGTAGTAGAACCCCACTGGTTTCTCTACCCTACCTTCTCAACCTATTCTACTAATAGCACAGTGCTTTTTTGAGGAGCAGTTCTTAAGTATTACTTACTGCTGGAATACGTCATAAGGTGGTAGTATAGTTCTTTGTTAGTGTGGAGGTTCCTAGCTCCTTTAGTTTGGCAAATCTGACCATTCTCTCTCTCAGACATCGAAGCAATTTACTGTCCTATTCTTTTAAGTTATTAGCTTTTTTATTCTTGATCGAGGTGTCAGACGCCTACATAATTGTGTTTTAAATATTTTATAACAGAACGGCGCCACATCCAAGGTTTCATTCATCGATTGGATAATAGACCGCTATTAGACTACTTGTATGTAATTGCGTTTCTCGATACACGTGACCGATAGCATTAAATGCATTTAATTATCGTTTTATCCAACTGGAGCTGTTATCAGATTCTTTCTAAAGGAAATTCTTAATAGGAATGCGGATGAAGCAGTCGTCCTTGGTAAATGGAAATAGATACGTGGAAGGAATACTGGGTGTTTTAAACCTGTCTCTTATATGATATTAGATTTTGCTCGTAACTTCGGTCGCGTAAATGTAGGTTAGGTTAACTTAACATATACATTGACGCTAACCAAACCTACATAAAAGTACTGTTACTATACTAAATATTAAGAGTACTTTTATCTGGATGGAAGTTACCTACCATATGTCATTTTCTGTACCCCTGACAATGGGTATGTAATATTTTTTAGTGATCGGTCAAGTAGTTAAGGCGCGAAAGCGTACAAACAAACTAACTTTTGCATATAATATTAGTTAGGATACTAGCTTTATGTGCGCAACTTCGCCCTCATGTGTTGGAAGAATGTGTTATTTGAAATATATAGCTATTAGAAATACTTGTTCAATAGTTATGTTTCTTTCACTTAATATATATGTATAAAGGTCCGTTGTTGGTTACTCTAGTCCCTTAGTTCCCAAAGTGGTCCAGGTGGACCCCCAGAAGTCCACGGGAGACTCGACGGGGGTCTACGTTGGCGTGACAAAAAATGGGGGTTCACAATTCGTAAGCGGGGGTCCACGAAAGTTCATTTGCTTTCGATAGCGAAGAACTAAAATGTTGGCTTGACTTCACCTATCAATGTAGGCAGATAATATTTTAAGAAGCTCAGCGACTGTTACTTGTAAAAACTTGCATATTCCATATTCAGTACCAGTGGTCTCGAACCTATCGATTTTTTGGTAGAGAATTACTAAAAAAAATAAAGTCAACCCGTAGAGATTTGATAAAAATTTTTAATTGCATGAACTTGTTTGATTCTTCACCAATATAAATACGAATGCCATTAAGGAATATGGTACAAATGTAGCTGCAGAGGGTCCACCGGCACCAGTTAAATTTTGAAAATGGTCTATGAGAAATAAAAATCTTGGATCCTCTGCTCTAGTCATGTCGAAGAAGACGAACAATACACAAATTTATTGTTTTAGGATCCCACATACTAAAATCTATCCATGTCTTGAGGTCTAGTATGTAGATTCGATCGATATTGTTACGACGCATGCTTGAGCGAGCTTTTTCAAGTGGTACGCTATATCCAATGATCCTAAAGAGTAGAACGAAATCCATCATACGGAATAACACTGGATCGATTGATATTTGTGCGACTCACGATGCCCCAAAATACGTTTAACGCTAGATGGAAAACTCTTCTCTTAGGAAAGTATTAGCTTTTCAACTACGACTAATAACCAATCTTTCGACTGTTTGGCTTACCAGAGATAGATATTCGATCTGTCTGTTGATGGATAGGCAATGATTTTGTTAGCATGTTTGAAGTTTTGTGAGAATGATGGATTATTGGTTTTGCTTTTGTTTTTTTTTTATTGTTGTAGATGTTATTATTTCATCATGTTTAGTTAGTATTATTAGCCTATTCTAATGGAAATAAATAAAAAATTATTAGTATGGAGCTTCTGTTATTTTATTGTTTCTAGTAAGTAATGGAACGATAGATTACTAGATTTTGGATTTTTGACGGGTACTGTATGTCTTATTCTATACAACGTGTATGCGAAATGTCTCGATGATAGGTCGAGTAGTTGAGACGTGAAAGCGCGAAACACAAATAAACTCACTTTTGCATTTAACACAAATTAGTTATAGTTTTGGCTTTAAGAGAACTATACCGTACGAATATCAGAAAGGTGTGGTCATATTTATGGACCGTACTATACCTACGTAAGTATATCTGAAAAATAACCTTTGTGAAAATTATATGACAATCTAAAATTTATTTTTTGAAATATTTAGTCGTGGAAACAAACGCATTGTATGATTAATTTTTACCACTATCAAAATTGCGTCTGGTCATTTTCAGGTTAACAGAGGTCACCGAGACAGTTGTTAGTGTTGTTTAAATATCGACTAGAAAAGGCTGATATCAATAAGTGGATAAAAAACGAAATGCTATATCTTAGTAAAAATATTGTTTATTTGTCGCAGTTATCCACTGTATATCGGGTCTATAATATACGAAATACGAATATGCACTGGTTGGGAATAATGTGCCGTGACTAGGTCTGTATGGGGTCACGGTATAAAAGTTGGAATGGCAAAGCACGACGAAGACTGGCTGGATGACCTCAAGCAGGAAAAACTTCGTTGTGCTTTGTGCCTCCTACAGACTAACGCTTTATATGTGTTCGCTGCGACAAGAAATGCCGTGCTGCAATAGGACTAAATAGCCATCAACGGCGATGTGGCAACCCGTAAACCCACAAGCACTGCAACAAACGTCTGCAACAGATGTTGTGGCCAATAATTATATATTAAGGCCTATATTAAGTGGCCCTTAAATATGACCATACCTTTCTGTTACAAGCGTTTTGTACATATATGAGGTTAGCCTTATTACCAGTACTTAGTGATAATTTGAATATCGTTTCGTAAGATAAATCATTAGGCCTGTCAACGTTTCTACCAATATTAGCATAATATGTATATGCTAATATCAGTATCTAACTTGCGGTAACAACTTGTACCACTCCACACTAGTACTTCACACAAATTACATTAGACTTTAGAATTAACTATATAATATATTTTGTCTCGGTTCGCGTGTCGGCGAATTTATTCGTTTGTCGGTTTCAACTCGGCAACTTGGCCATAAATGTTACCAGATATGGCTTTGGCGCTACCAATACGACTACGAATGTTGTGCATACGAATTTATTAATTAGGCAAATTCACGGGGTTGCTAGCTCACAAATATAATTAAGTGTGAAACCTTTTTTATGGTTTTGTTTGGATACTGTCTGTCATGGTTGCTGAACGTTTGAGATTCAAAAAATTCTGTGGTAGATATGGATCGATGTTTGTTATAAAATATTCCACCAAAGTTTTGCCCTTAAATGTTTTTAGTTTTTATTTATTTAGTATATTTTATAAGTCGGTTATAAAAACTAAAAAACATTTAAGATTTGTGTACTAATAATAATGATATCTATCAAATCACTGTCTTGTTCTTCACGTAGCATAAGTAGTCACATTTTGGCAGCACGTGTGATCATGAGGTCAGACGAAGTTTTAGGAAGTCTCAGTGTCTGTACGAAGTCTGTCTAGTATATGAGCCCTAAAATATAGTTGGCGCAAATACGTATACCTAGAATATACCCATGCCCCAAGGTACATTCCTTTGCAGTTATATATATAGCCTGGTGATCTGTAACACAGGTTTTCCTACTATAGGCAACAGTCTCTCCACAAAGGATTGAGAATTGCTATATATGTACTGTGTTATCTAATACTTACCTCTGTGAAAGAGATAAATAAATAATAATAATTATTATTATACTTATAACTCCCTAGGTATTGTGGGGTTATGTTTAATTATGAAGTTATAATCAACAATAACATTAATTACAGTTATTGACGTGAGGTGTTTGAAATAGTCATGTCATCATCATCAAATATACTTTACACAATGTTGATATAATAATATTTCTTTCTATTTTTGTTTACGTATAAAAACATATTGTTGGATTTCGTGCGTATGTATTGGTGTATGTGCATTGCTCATACAGAAGTATGATGAAGTCTATAAGATGTAGTGAGAAAAATGCCAGGTAAAAAGTACCTTAAACCAAAGACCATGTATGTAGAACGTACCTAATCAAAAAGAATAAAGCACGATTGCAAAGTGGACATCTGTAGTCTTAGCTTATATATACCAGCTTTTGTCCGCGTGGAATTTAACAAAAATGTTTTAATTTTATTTCATGGAACCCAATTCTCTAAAATAAACGTAGACTAAGTTACTCTTTATAAAGAGCAGCGATGGCTCAGTGGGGAGACCAACAGACTGCAATGCAAAGGGTCTCGGGTTCGAACCCACGTCGCGCACCTCTGACTTTCTGAAGCTATATGACTTTTCGAAATTATGTGCGTATTGATTGACAATTATCGCCTGCTCCGTGCCTCGGAAGCACATTAAGCCGTTGGTCCCGGCTGTCAT
Source organism: Catocala sponsa (assembly GCA_963564715.1). NCBI lineage: Eukaryota > Metazoa > Arthropoda > Insecta > Lepidoptera > Erebidae > Catocala > Catocala sponsa. The sequence goes on along the minus strand of OY751345.1, from coordinate 6,470,824 downwards.
GAACGTCTATGGCAGTCGTTATTGGGAGAGTGTCGACACAAAAGATCCCACTGGGTCGAAGTGTCGCCGGTCTGCACTGACTGGCCCCACATAAGATAAGATAAGATAAGATACTCTTTATAACATTAGCTATCTCCCGTCAAAATCGGTCCAGCCGTTTCAGAGATTATCCGGCACAAACAGACAGACAAAAATTTAAAACTTTCATATGCATTTAGTAACAAGCTGTTTTTTTGACATTACAAACAGACACTTCATATTTATTTATTTGTATAGATAGTCTTAGAAAAACCATTATGATTTTATATTTTTGTATTTATAGATCCGATTGCACTTCAATACAGTTTTTTTATATATTCTCCTACTTCAGATATTATGGGGATCCAGTGTGGTGATTAGAATTTAAAATTAGTTTCTTTGTACGGTCGAGGGGTCGACGGCCGCGTTTTGGCGACACGCGGCGATAATCATAAACTTTTTATGATAGCTGCCGTAATACTACTAATTAGTTTATTAAGTTACTAAAAAAGTGACCGTGGGTAGCGGGATATCTTGAATTTGAAGTGTAAGATTCAGTTCCCGAATCGGGCATAGTAAAAATTTGTAACGATAACCTGTCCAATCGACAGTTTAGTTCAATTCCTTATTGTTTCTAATCATCATAAAATAATAATAATTAGCTTTAAGCAGAAGATTCCATTTACGTAATTTTACCATATTTAGCGACCAGCAAAACCCATTTTAATAAAGTATAAGTTCAATTTTAGTCCACTTTAAAAACTTTAGATGGATTTCTACGAATGTAATCTGCCAATCTGATACGGCTAAGCTGCCAAAGTCATCCCTATTTAATCCATCGCCCTGTATACAAAGCTTCGAATCGTTTGCGCACGTGCAAAAGGTCTTTACAATCCACGGAAATTGCTTTCGAGACTTCCTTCCTCAGCCGCGCCTGCTAATTTTAGTCCATTGCAAGCGACCGGTATCTTGGTCAGAAATTCCTTGAATTTCAGAAGTGAATCTCGTCTAATTGGCCTGGATGCATACCACTGGATTAATGTGAGCTATTGTGGTAATCTTTACGTGGCCATTATCGCAGCTATTTGTATAGTCGACTACCTATTAGAACTTATGTGACTCCAAAAAGGCGTATCAGGAAATGCCAAAGCCTGGTAATTTGAAATAAATAACCATCATAATTAAAGATTATTTCTAATACTCTAGTTTCATCCGATAAACAGAAATCTTTAATAGTAAAAAGCTTATCGTTTACACAAAGTTTTACACGCGTATTTATAAATATATGTGTCTCAAATTATGTGACAAATAGTGTAAATGTAATAATATCGTTATCACTTAGGACTGCTAGATGGTAGAAACTTAATATAACCAATATACTACTCGATCTAATATATGTAGATATCAGGACAAACACACCCATGCACATGTTAGTTAATACATAGATCAACTTTCATCATTCGTCTAAGATTGATGAGTCCGCTCTCATCGTTGAAAGAATTGCCAGTCTTGTACTCGTTTGTAACAAAACCCAAATCTTTACATTCACCAAGAAAATTATAACTACCCTCATAACTACTGTACCGCGAAAATGTAAGTACCTATTACACAGTTACTTAAAGTCGTAAAGTTTATAAGAGCCATAAGAGATAACCAGAGTTACAGTGATGTCCAACATTTGAAGCTGTTTTTGCCGTAAACTTGGTAGAACGTAAACTGAACAAAGTTGCTTTATGTACTATTAAAACAGGCGTCCATCTACTTCTCAAAGACAGAGTGAGCTAAAACACTAGAGCCCAGTTCCTTGGCCAACATTGTAATAGGAATAAGGCCGGTTTTACTAATACCATCGCCGTTGGACGAACATTTCTGTGGTGCTCCCTTGTTTTATGAATGCGACCGCGCAAAACCCAAAGCTCCGGCTAAGAAAAATACATTCAGTAATTTATTGGCTTATAAATAGTTCACAATGACAAAGTTGCATTAGTAAATCATTTTAGGGGTCCATACTAAAATAGTGTGCTTTGCTCGCCCGTTACTATCACCTCTAGGCACGCTGTGTAGCACTTACAACTCGACTCATAAACCGAAAAAACGAACTAATATTATAAATGCAATTATGAAATAGTTTGTTTATTTGTTACACTGTTCATGCCTTAAGCCTTCGGACCTATCACCCTGAAAATTCGCATACACGCTGTCAAATGACCGAAAAGGACATAGGACCTTTCGTTAAGAAATAGTAGGTACTGTTCCCAAACGAGCGAAGCCGCGGGAAAAGACTAATAAACGATAATTATTCTAAGTATTATCTAAAAACTAGACACCATCGAACCAGCATGTAGACCATAGTCCCGCGTCACCGCGTCACGGTTACGTCATAAAACAAACAGATCGTAAACCGGCGTAGTTTCGTCTGCACAAACACTTAGCGATCCCTGTGGTGATTAGAACACATTACGTGTGGTTTATATACACATAGTTATTAGTCTAACGCTGTTATGAAATTATGGCTATGCAAGATCTATGAAATAACTAGCTAAGCCCGATCCGGCTTTGTTGTGGCTTAGTTTGATATTTTAAATTTCCCGATCTCGTGGGTACTTTGAGATATAAAGTATATAAAAGTATTCTAGATATATAGAACTTCTAGGGTTTGTAATAAAATCAACTTCATCGACAACTTTACGAATTTTTCAAACACAAACATACGACAGCAAATTTTTTATTATTAACCTGGCTTCAGAAGTACTTCGACGTAACAGAAGATCGATTGTGTTGACTTCTAAACGAGTTATATTTGTCACTTGCGCTGGCAGCGCAGTGGCTCCTACTTTTTAAGGCTGGCAACACGCGAGTGATACTTTTGATGTTGCCCGCTTTCATAGTTACGGTAACCGTTTTCCATCAGGCGATATGTTTGTTGGCCACCCAAGCTTTATGAAAATAATAATTATGAAAATAGACTAACCTTTACGTGTTTCACATGTGTAGGTTTATGGCATCTGCGTGTCTAGTGACATAAGTTGATATTTATATTAACTGGTAATCGTGAATTGCTGACTTCGATAGTCAGAACGAAGAAAATTTTACTAATGTTTTTATACAGTATAAACTATATACAACTGCAGTATAAAAAAACAGCAATTTTTTTTTGTTGCACTGCGTTACAGGTTATATAGATGGAAATAAGTCGACTCTTTAGTACGAGGGATTAAATTTGGTGTTACATGCTACCAGACCTTCTACGAGAATGGATAGGTGTTAGTTTAAATATCTATGTATGTTTATTGTATAACATTGGGCCGTCAAAGTAGGGACCTCTACATCGCTTCAGCTGCTATGAGGATGGTGTGGAGGCCACTGCTCTTGGATCACATGATCGCTTACCATCAGGTGGAGTGTGGTCATTTTAAAGAGCAAAAATAAAAAACATCTGTCCTCTCAGCTCATCTAGTGTACTGGTTCCGAAAAGACCTAATGGGACCTGTAGCTTGTTTACTATGGTTCACAATAAGCTATCTATCTGTAGGTTTCCTTACTAACGATAACAATTTGACATTAATATGGAGCTTATATAATTTTTTTATCTCCAGTAAAGAAAACGACAAATAGATATACCTATTATTTAGAACCATCGTAAACTAGCTACAGGCCTCACTGGGTTACACCGTTTACCTATAAACACAAAGCAGCATTTTTACTAAGAAATCAACCGATAGCCTGCCTCTCCGACCTTGGCACTTATTCCTAGATAAGTTCTGAGCACACCTGACCTCTCACACGAGAACCGAACCAGCCGTGACAGCTGCCCGACATTCAACAACTGTTTTATAATTTCTTTTCACTATCTATATGGGCGAGAAACACGCAAATGTCGCTGAGTGTATCGATTTTGGACGGCATATGATTGTTGGTGTCTGAAACTTTTGACATTGACATTTTTATTTTGTATAATATCACGCCTTTTTATTCTCAAAAGTTTAGTGAAATGTTTTATCATGTCCAAATTTTATATAATATTAATTTAATTGCCGTATATATTGAAAGCAACATACTTATGTTGTTTGTTTCAGCTACTTAGCTAAAACAAATTAAACATTCTTTTTTAAAGTACCAGATTTTATAAAGTCGTTAAATGTAAGTTATGTCAATATGTTTCTAGTCCTCGGGAGTAGGAGCTTTTTCTGGATGAAAGGGTACCTATGTCCCTTTCTGTAATCCTGAGAACGTGTATGCGAAATTTTATGATCGGTCGAGTAGTTAAGGCGTGAAAGCGTAACAAACAATCAAACACACATTTGCATTTATAATATTACTAGTTTTTGCCCGCGGCTTCGCTCGCGTTAATTTTGAATTTGACCAATTCAGGTTGTACTCTGCTTGTAATAATATAATTCAATCATGATTTGAAAGACACGTAGCGCTATCTATTATCATAAGAACGTTATTGTTGTTTTCATCGGGAATAGTCATTTTTTTCGGGATGAAAGGTACTCTATGTCCGTTTCTGTACACCTGACAACGTATATGCAAAATTTCAGGATGATCGGTTACTGAACCGATCATCCTGAAATTTTGCATATACGTTGTCAGGTGTATAGACCTAAACCACTGGGTTTAGACGTGAAAAGATAATAAACAAACAAACTCATTTTCGCTTTTATAATATTAGTTAGGATTAGGATAGTAACGACTTTATGACTAGAAAATCCTCAATATTATTTTTAACCAACGATTTAGTTAACTATGATTTAACTTATTACTGCTTTAAAATTTTACACATTAGTTAAATTTTTGAACAATATGGCCTGTCGAAATCTCGCAAGTGTCTATCGACTTATGTGGCTAACTGTAGAATAGGTTATCCCGTGACATTATTTTGCGTTTGTGTCTGCATGTGACTCCTAGTTTAATGGCCGGGCTAAAGCTTTGTTTCGTTTTCCTGTTATGACATTCCAAGTCGCAGCACAGAGTCTAGTAATGAGCCCGGTAGACGCCTCAGTTATGTGGGGTTTGAAAACCTAGCTAGCGAAAAGAAACATAATAATCTATACATCTATACATACAAATAAATAAAATTGAAGTGTCTGTTTGTAATGTCAAAATAACAGCTTTTTATCTAAAGCATATGAAAGTATATAAGGTACCTATACGAAAACATCTATTTTTAAAATTTTTGTCTGTCTGTTTGTTCCGGCTAATCTCCGAAACGGCTGAACCGATTTTGACGGGACTTTCACTGGCAGATACCTGATGTTATATGGAGTAACTTAGGCTACTTTGATTTTAGAAAAAAATAGGGTTCCGCGGAGCTAAACACTTTTTAGTTAAAGTCTACGCGGACGAAGTCGCAGGTAACAGCTAGTATTATAATAAAGCTAAAGAATTTGTTTGTTTGTTTGAACGCGCTAATCTCAGAAACTACTGGTCCCAAATGAAAAATTATTTTTGTGTTGGATAGCTCATTTATCGAGGAAGGCTATATAACATCACGCTACGACCCACGGTGGCGGCGCAGTAATCATAAACGCGGGTGAAACTGCGGGCACATCTAGTATAATATAAATACGTAAGTGAAATACATCTCTGCCTGTCCCCTCGAAGCGATTCTATAATATTAAACGTAAGGCATTGTGCTATCGAAAGTAGTTTGCGCGTACGAAGATTAACGACGCGCCACATTTTGGTAGTTGACTTGACGGTTTACGAGTACTAAAACGTAGTTTTTACGGATAACTATCAAAATAACAGTAGCCATTCCTTTTTAATAAAAAAGTAATGGCAAACAAATAGCTCACTAAGACAATGAAATTACTACTGCCTTCTTGATTCAGTGTCATAAATAAGTTTGTGGTAATAGACCAATGGATAAAGCATTGGACTTGCAATCGAGAGGTCGGTCGGTTCGAATCTTAGCCATTGCACTTCCGACTTGAACCTGCATATAACGCAAGTAAATGAGCATAGCTGGAAGGCTTAACCTTTTGACCGCCACAGCATAAAAGTAGCGTCGTGCCCCCTACGCCAGGCGATGATTAAGGTAGTATTAAATAATAGGTAAAAGGAACACAACAAACATATTTTTGTAAGTTTATTTTGAACGTATAATAGTCGTATTTTCGACGTGACATGCAGTCGGGGGCGTCGTGAGCATGGTTTAAATTGACGTGAATGGACGTCCGTGGCGGTCAAAAGGTTAACAAAAATACTAGCAATTTTTGACCCAAATTTATAGCAGTCTAGTAATAAATATTCGATTGCCATGGCGAAAAAATCCAGTTCAGTAGGAACACGGAGTCAGGAACTGCCTAAAAATTAGATGTATTCCTCTGCGTGATATTTATAAAAAATGTTGATAGAATATAGAGGATCATCAAGTCATAATGATTTCTCACGGTCTCTCAAGGTCCTCTTGATTTAATATGCAGGTATATCTAAGTATTCTTTGAAACAAACAGCTGACATTCATGGCTATGTCAGTTATATTATATAAGGAAGATTGTCGATATATATGACACTAGCTGTTCCGCGCAACTTCGTCTGCTTCACATAAGAGAATCTTCCCCGTTTTGCAACATTTTTCATTGATGCTCCGCTCCTTTTGGTCGTACCGTGATGTTATATAGCCTATAGCCTTTCTCGATAAATGGGCTATCCAACACTAAAATATTTTTTCAATTCGAACCAGTAGTTCCTGAGATTAGCACGTTCAACCAAACAAACATACAAACTATTTAGCTTTATAATATTAGTATAGAAGTATATATATGTGGTTATATGTAAGCGTAAAATGTACATGATAGTAATTTAAACCCGAATCTATATACATATATAAAACTCTTCCGTTACTGAGTGACTGACAGGCAACGCACAGCCGAAACTACTGAACGCAAGAGGCTGAAATTTGGCATGTATGTTCCTTGGGTACTGTAGGGGTGCACTAAGAAGGGATTTCCCGAAATTCCCACGGGATTGGGAATAAATGGATAAATAAAAAAACATGTGCGGGCGTAGCTGCGGGCATCCTCTAGTAAAAACATAAAATAACTCTTCACAAAATTTTAATGTGATTTTGAACAAATTCTAAAATAATAGGTACCATACCATTTCGATTTGAACGAATTAACATGTTTACTATAAGTACGGACATATTTAAACAATCCTGCACATTGCAGCAATAAACACAAGGTATGTTACCTATATGTACCTATACATTATAAGTTAACATGTAATGTGGGAACGAACTGTCTCCTGAGATACAGTTTAATAACTTAGTTCAGGGGGCAATGCTTCTATGTAAAAGTGTTATCGATGGCTACAATAAAGATTATTATTATTATTATATATAATTGACATTAGATGATCTTTCTGCAAAGATTTTCATGGCATCTGCATTTTTTTGGTCCATATAAGACAACTTTGAATTAGCCTATACATTCCTTAAATACCAACGACCACCTCTTCATTACGATGTATTTCATACAAACATATTACGCAATAGCGTTTGACTTACTATGTATCGAACTAGCCTTAGCCATATATGGTGCCACAATCGGTCATTGAGCGACCATATGTTCGCATGGAGTTTATACCCATGGCTGTTATGTAGGTATGCGATATTAGATGTAATGCACACCATACGTTGCGGTGCAGCGCCGTGTCTTGCAATTTTAATAACATTTATCTATATGTTCGTGTTGTATGATTTATGTAAGAAGTAAGGAGAAATATTCAGATCATGCTAGATATTTACGTAACTCTTTAAATTTTGCAACTACGAAAATTGTTAATAAAAACTGAAGAGTGAATTTTTTAAATTTTCCAACCTGTTTCTATTCTGAAGCCTTTCAAGAATAGCTCCAAGAAAGGGGAAAAATCTCAAATTTATAGTTAAACAATTATCACACTTGCAATGTTCATGTTCAAGCAGCAAAAAATTATTAATTAACTAGCATAACTAATTGAAAAATTCCGATAAACATTTTTGCCGGCGGATTATTGTTCATTTATCTATCCCTGAATTTATTCATTTCTTAAATTTTATGTTTAATATGTTTAAATAATTATTATTGATAAAGTTTCCGAAGTAGGCGTGGCTTGCGCAAGCCAGAGTACCCGTTTTCAGCCGTATTTTCATCTCTCTGGGAAAATTATAAATATTAGTCCTACAATTCCGGGAGCCGAAACTTCTTTTTAGAAAATTTCCTCCTCGTTTTGAATCTTTTTTTAGATCTGAAAAACCTTAATTAGTTTTTGAGATATTTGAAAAAAACTAAACCCCATTTAAATTTTTTGTTAAATGTTTATAACTTTTGCAATTTTGCAAGCGGAACTTGAATTTAAAAAATCATTCCGAATCGAATGACACCTCGTTCATATTTTTCCAAGACTGCTGAAAAAAGTTGACCATAAAGGCACTTGTTGACTAGACTAATCCCGCACAGTAGTCTACAAACATAACACTAAAAAGACTCATGGAGAAATCGAAACATTAAGGCAATAATCACGTATTATAATTTACTAAGTATAAATTCTATATAATTGTGGCACAATTTGCTAGAGCGCTCATTTTCTGAGTACGATTTTGACCTTACTAATACCTATTATATGCAATATTGTGTCTCACGTTATTTTTTGCATAGAGACCTGAAGATATAAGATAATGGCCTGAAGAGTGAGATGGTCTACTATTCATTCAACAGGAACGAAGCCGTGGATATATGCTAGTTTCTGATCTATCCGTGTTCTCACTACCTAATTGTAAAAGTTTGCTACTTTGCTCGGTAACGTTAGGTGTGCATTGGCCTTCATAACGTTTCTGCGCTGAGTTCGTGCTCTGATGCACCTCAAAGACTTTGATTTTCTATAGCTCGTAAAGCTGGGAAATTCTATAGGAGGAAATTGGATACTTTGATATAGAGTTTGTTGTCGCAAAATGAACTAATATGGATCGATCATCGTTGTAGCATGCACAGGAACCAGACATCGCTATACACTACGTAATATGTTGTATCGTTCCCACGCATGCAGAAGAATGTTTTAGGATTCGGCTTCAGATTACAACTCTTTTACTACAAAGGCCGTAAACTTTAGACCTGCTTGTACGTCAAGCGGTTATAGGTGGTGCTATGGAGGCATCACCTAGAGTTTAGTGTTTATAGACTACCTACTTAACCACTATCTTGACTGTTCTTCGAGCATAACACAAAATATATTTCAAAACTGAACCTTTAACTAAATGTCTCTTAATTGCTCACCCTGTGTTGTACAAGATGTTGATAATAAACGTGCCAACATAGATCTGGTCAGGCACACCAAGAAAAACTACACATATGATGTATTTAATACATATAAAATGAACAGCCTTCTAAATGTTAGCTGCATGCATGTTTAATCGCTTCGTATCGATGAATAAATGCTTCAACAGTCTTTGTTTAGTAGTATGTACCATAAGCATGACCTGAATAGTCCGTTGCATCATCTGTTCAAACACTTAGTAAGCTCTACACATATCTTTAAGACTATGATTAACAGAGATGTCGGCAGCTATAGCAATGGCAAATCCGTTTTTTATTGTACCTGCAACGATGATTAATTTAAAATAAGGGTAATATTGCTGATGACGATTCGTTGAATCTTGCAAACTGTCCTCTTGAGGCAAAATTGCGTGTGATTGATAGGTTAGCCAGTCTGAGTGTTTTATATTCATTGGTTAATTGTTCTAAGTCGTTCGCGGCATTTGTGGGACTAACCCTTGGTTTTTGAAAGACTAATCAACGGCGTTTTAAGTCAAAATCGCACCAAGCGATTTCATTTTCTGTTTGTCAGCCAATACCAGCAATTGACATGTGTTTGGAGGCCTGTGTTATCAAACGATCAAACATTAATGGTCAACATTATTGTGTTGATCTGCTCTGCAAAAAAGTGATTAGTTTCTAGCGATATGACTCAACACGAGTATCGAGATTTATGATCAAGTCTCATGAGGGACTGTCTTCAACCATTACATAATCAACGTGAACCCATCGCTAATACAAGAAACTGCAACCAAATTGCAACCCGAATTATAACTACAAATCTTTAGAAAACAAAAAAAATGGAAATCTGTTCTATTTTATTTCAAAGTCAAAGTCAAAAATCATTTATTCATTTAGGTCACAAAGTAACACTTATGAACGTCAAAGTATATAGGTTAGTGAGTTTACTAAGTTACTGAAGCTACATTTAGGTTAGTTGCTAGGTTCAGGCAAAGGGTAGAGCCTATGAGAAGAAACCTGCAAGAAACTCACGGCCACTCTTTTAAATCGTCAGTTAAATATAATTTCAGTATTTTACAACTCAGATTAACAAGGTGTTACAGCCATTATGCCATATACTATTGACTATAAAAACTAAAGATAATAACAATAATAACTTAATAATACTATAGGGAGGAAATAATTTGAGCTAAGATATATTATTTAATATAAATCTAAAATATACAGTAGGATGGCATGATGGCGCATACACTTACACTTTGTGACTATGCAAAGGCTTAAATTGACTTATAAGTAATACAGATCTTTGAATCCTGTATGCAACAAGCAACTAGCTCCATGAGTTTTTGTCATTTAAGTAGTCGTTGACTGAATAATAACCCTTCCGAATAATTAGTTTTTAACGGCGTTTTTAAATTAAAAAAATGGTAAATTTATTATATTAGTAGGTAATTTATTATATTATTATAAAAAAACGTATACCGAGTCCCGCAAATATATTGTGAACTTTATGTAAACGATGATATGGGCCTACTAACTTATGCTTATTTCTAGTGTTTACGTTATGGATATCACTATTCTTATTATATAAGTAAATGTTATGTTTAATAAACATAATGTTAGCAAATATATATTGCGACGCAACAGTAAGTATGCCTATTTCTTTAAATCGATCTTTCAGGGAAACTAGTGGTCCTAAATTATAAATGGTACGTACTGCACGCTTTTGAAGAATAAAAATTGTCTCAATATTAGCTGCCTTGCCCCACAATAATATACCGTAGGACATGACACTATGAAAGTAACTGAAATATACTAGTCTTGCAGTATCTATATCAGTAAGCTGTCTTACTTTCCGAATTGCGTATGCGGCTGAGCTAAGTTTCCCTGCAAGACACGATATTTGAGCGCCCCACTGAACTTTATGATCTAAAGTTAATCCTAAAAAGACTGTAGATTGAACAAAAGTAATAATTTCATCATTTAAAATTATATTCACGTTAGGACTCTTTACGTTTGGCAATGTAAACTTGATACATTTAGTTCTTTTAGAGTTAAGTAGTAAATTATTCGTCGTAAACCAGTCCAGGACTTCCGCGAGTGAATCATTAACAGCACGTAAATTTTATGCTTTTCGGTCTACTTTAAAAATAAGGGATGTGTCATTCGCGAATAAAACAATGTCACACAAATCCTGAACAAAGAACGGCAAATCATTTACGTACACTAAAAACAGAAAGGGTCCCAAAATCGAGCCCTGTGGCACGCCCATTGTGACTGGTAATCCAGAAGATCTACTTCCGTTGATATCAACGTGTTGTAGTCTATCGCTTAGGTAGGAATCAACTAAGTCAAGTGCAGTATCTCGGATGCCATAATGCCTGAGTTTTCGCAACAGCGTTTGATGGTCAACGCAGTCAAAGGCTTTAGAGAGATCACAGAATACGCCAATGACATCTTGCGAATTCTCCCAGGCACTGAATATATGTTTTAAAAGCGTAACACCCGCATCTATCGTAGAACGGCCCTTCCTAAACCCATATTGATCTGCGTGAAATAAATTGTTTACACTGAAGTGGCTCTCTAATTGCTGTAATATAATCTTCTCAAATATTTTACTAATAGCAGGTATTTGAAATCGGCCTAAAATTACTGGGGTCACTTTTGCAACCATTTTTAAATAAAGGTATTATTTTACTACAATTCATTAAGTTTGGAAAAATGCCCACATCAATGCATCCGTTGAATATTGCGGCTAGGTGTGGCGCTATATTAACAATAATACTTTCAACTAATTTTTCCGAAATACCCCAGAAGTCTGCTGATTTTTTTGAATTAAGCGACTTAAATCCTTTTATTATATCATACGGATGTACACGCTCAGAACTAAATAGTATCTTGCACTCTTCCACGTTGCCCCTAACCAAGTATTCTGCTCGAGCTGGGCAAGACCTAAGGGTACTAGTTATGTCTAAAGGTATTTTTGCGAAGTAGTTATTGAATGTATCGGCTACTTCCAAATTATTTGAAATTACGCTATTACTTATATTCAGTTCAAATTTATTATCACGCACCTTGCTGCGACCTGCTTCATTGTTAATAATGTTCCATGTAGTTTTAATTTGATTATTAGATTTTAGAATTTTAGTTTTTAGGTAAAGAAACTTGGCAGTGGCACAAGTCTTTTTAAATAATTTTGAATAATTTTTAACATACTGAATACAATTTGGATCGAAATTGTATTGTTTCATACCATATAATTCATATAGCTTTGCTCTACTTCTATATATCCCAGATGTTGCCCAGTCACAAAACTTAATCCTATTATTCTGACTAAAAGTCTTACATTTAAAAATATTATTATATTCTAAAGTAATTATGTTAAGTAAAGACTCATATAGTTCGTCTGGACTATCCAGAGAAAGGTCCATATTGACAACTTTGAGACTTATGTTATCATTAAATTCCTTTAAGCGATTAGATGTCATCGGTCTACATGTGACCTTATTCTCTATATGAACTGTACTCACAGGAAATACTAGCTTTTGCCCACAGTGGTCAGATGTAAGTTCACTCAATATGGCCCTATTTAGAAATTGGCAGTCGCAAAATACATTATCTAAGCAGGTAGCAGAATGTGAAGTGATCCTAGTGGGTTCAGAAAATAAATGCTGTAAATTAAATGATCTAAATAAACTAATAAGTCTTAAAGAGACAGCTGACTGCTCAAGTAAATTAACATTAAAATCACCACACACTACTATATGCCTATTACTAGAACTCAAGCGTTTTAAAATATCCTCTATTACGGTTTCAAATACACTAAAATCACTTTGCGGTGGTCGGTATACACAAGCTATGACATGTTGCTCTAATTCCACACAGGATAGTTCAACAGTGCGCTCGATAGAAAGATTTACTATATCTTTACGTTCTTTACATTTTAGATTGTTACATACATATATTAGAGAGCCACCATGTATAGAATTCTTTCTTACAAACGCACTTACAATTGAATAATATTCGTTATTAAATATTAATTGATTAGTTCTTAACCAATGTTCCGTTATGCAACATATTTGAATATTATGTTGTTTAAAAAATAAATCTAATTCTAACTCCTTGCCGGATAGACCCTGAATATTCTGATGAATTAGTCTAATACTGTGTGTATGCCTATCCTTTGTCTCATCTAACAGCATAGAGTAAAGTAATACATCTAACAGTTTAATCTACTAGAAGTGTCAATATTTGAATTTGTAGTAGAAATACTACTATGTCCTAAAACCTTAATTACCGTACTGGTACCTGAGTCGCTACATATTATATTAAATGCTAATAATTTAGCAAGTTGCTTTTTATAAAAAGAAGATGATACATTGTATCTTTAGTCAATAAAAATTTACTAATAAACTTATTAGTGTCAAAAAATAAACTATAATTGTTATAACATATACTGTTATAAAAAAGTAAATTAAGTTTTTCAATATTCCTATTTTTTCATGTGTTAGTACATAGGAATATGGTAATGCATTAGGTATTGTTTGAGTAATCATACCTCGTAATCGCCATTGCCATTCTATGTTTTAAGCTTTCGCCTATGGATATATAATAAATGTTGGCTGCATTGCTTAGAATAGTCTCAATAATAAACACAATCTCTTTTAAGCCAAGCTCACAAAAGCCAAGCTCATAATATCTTCAAAAAATAGCTGCTCAAACTTTACAATAATATTCAGAAGGATTTTTAATCTTTTATCTTTAGTGCCTTTAGCATAATATTGGAGTTCCCAAATTAATAATGGCTGTTATTTTTTTTCGTTTATATTATTGGAATTTATATTGGAATCATGTAGGGGGTACAGTACATGTAGAAAATCTTCTGCAAACATGACGCAAATGCTTTAAGACATATTTTAAGTCAAGGTCTAGGCTCAAAAGTAAGTCTACTTTAGAATTCAAAATTACTGTGTACTGATATTTATACCTATTGAATAATAAATATATTTTTTTTACATTAAACAATTATAAAAAATTGTAGTTTAAAGTTTCAAAATTATATAATAATAGTGCTTTATAAAAAATAAACAACGCGATAAAATTCGTATAAAGTTTGTTTAATTTCAATGTATAACATTCGCGTAAACATAAGACAATATTACGTAATGTGTTACCAACAATCCTCCCTATGACGAATCCAATACAGCCTCGCATAAAATCATTGATTTTGTATAAAGTTTGAGTAGATATTTTTAAGGGATATATAATCAAATAACACTTTTTCTTTATAACACTTTGACACACGCAGACAATCGGGCTTATGATTAAAATAACAGTTATCAATGTGTTTTTCAACTTTTATGCGCAAAGATCGTGGCCAATGTTGGATCGAGTCACGATGACCAACTTTCAGAAGTGGCAATAAGGCTTATGTTAGACCTTATGCTTGTTCACTCCTATCTACTATACGTCCTTGCCACTAAATCTAGGCTCTTTTCACACAACACTTGTCATACTAAGTTTTAAAGTAGCATGAAAACATATTTATTTATTCTTTTTGGTTGTCTGCGATAGATCGAAACACGATTTTCACTTCACAATCAAGTAGCACATCCAACTGTTATTATTAAGTATGACTATTCTTCTAACTGTATGTCTCTGTTTCTAGTCCACATGTATCATCAGACACACCGAATCCGTCTACATCAGGCCTTCAACCAGAAGAAAACAAAGACAGCATGAGAAAAAATGGTGACGAGTCTTCAATTAGAGATAAAGAACATGAGGGGTCCGTCTCCGATTGGATTTCGGGTGGGCCCCTAGGCTCGAAAGGCGCCGTACTTGTATTTAGATCCTGTGTCTTGGCATCAAGGACACCCTCAATGGAGTCTACAACGAAAACTGTAGGTAACAACACTGGAACAACTATACTGTTGAATAAGGCGAAGAATATGGCGAAGCGTTTGGTTGCTGAACCACATAGTTTCTCCATGAGACCGAAGACTATCATGCATGATGTTATGGAAACCTTTGGGAATAGTAACAAGTTTGGTGGTCAAGCTTACGTGGTGAGGCACGTGAGCGAATCGAACATCCCCGAGACGGTGTCGGTGGAGGAGCAGGGCCACGACACCAACGAGCACAAGAGAGACATAGATGACGTGCTGAAGGACCTGAATAAGATCACGCTGAAGAAACACCTTAATATAGAGAATACGACTGCAAATATCAAGCCGCCTGAAGAACCGCCACCCGCCAAAGGTAAGATTTACTTTGCATAATGTTTTTGGCACAGGTATAAAGTTGATTCACGGCTCGAGAAAGTAGAACTTTTATCAGGAAATACGCTCGTGCCTTGAAGACCACGTAGACTAATTGTTTGTCGGCAGTCAAAAATATATAATTATGAGATTATGACAGAGTATATGGATATAGGAATCTCCGAAAGTCAGACTGAAGAAGCCAACAAGTGGATTCAAATCTTTATCATTTTACTATCACCGTAAGCAATGTCGTGAAAATAAATTTTAAATATAAGATGAGCGTAAACGTTAGAGAATGTTAACGCTTCACAAGCTGCTGCCGCTTGTATGGTAAACATAGAGGATTGATTACCAAATCAATCCACTGCGCCGAGTTAGTTCGAATCCCACACGGGAGAAAAATTTGTGTGGTCCGCAAACGGTTGTTATGAGCATGGATGTTCTTTGTTTCCGATGTTTCAATGTTTGTAAAGGTCTCCCACGACATAGGAATATTCCCATTGAAATAGGTTGAAATGCATTTAACCACCAGTTAAAAAATTTTTGCGTTGATCTGCTGTGGTGGCTAGTTTTTTGATCGTGAAGTCATTGCTCTGCCTTCAACCATTACATTACCGACATCAACCCACTGTTAATACAAGCAACTACGACCAAATCTCAACCCAAATTATTACTATTAACTTTCACAAAAAAGAAAAGTAGGTCTGTCCTAATTGTTTATTTGGCTCACAAAACGAGTTACAATCGAAGAGATACATGGAATAAATAGCAATCATGCGTTGTCTAAGATCCTGGGACTAGAAAGAAAATTAAAAGAACAGTTGTTACAGTTTTATAATTTTAAGATCCCAGCTAATTTTAAGATACAGCTCTACTGAAAGAAAAGAAGATGAAATAACTTGCACTTATAGATCTGCATTTCTCTATATCAGCTGTAACAGTCTTTTTATATTTCTAGGATCAGAAGCAAAAGACGACAAGAAAGGCAAGAAGGTCAAGGGTAAACATAAAAGGAAGAGTCCACAGGTGGCACGGCCGGCGTCACCCGCCTGCGAGAGCGATGACTCCGAACACCTAGTCAAAGAAATGGAAAGTGTTAAGGTATACTATCAGCTTACTTCTTTACCTTACCATGAAAATGTCATAAATAATTATGTAATTTACCGATATTAATCGATTAAGCATTCGAATTATTCGAATGGTTAACTGAATCGAATTATTGTTTATTAGATTTTGCCCGCGGCTTCGCTCGCATAAATGTAGGTTTGGTTAGTACAAGTACTTTTTTCTGGATGAAACCGTCTGTACCACTCATAACGTGTATGCAAAATTTCATGATGATTGGTTGCAGAGTTAAGGCGTGAAAGCGTAACAAACAAACTCACATTTGCATTTATAATATTAGTTAGGATTAGGATTATCTGAATGTTTTAATTGGACTTACTTTCTGAAAAACGTTCCAACCCACACTCGGGTCAAAATCGAGTTATTATTAGCAAATTAGTCACGGGGTTACTATTTACTAGCTGGAAAATTTGGTAGCTCTACTATCACTCTAAATATGAAATAATGACTTAGTAGCCCAACCCACATGTATGAAGAAGCAATACGGGATTGAACTTCAATTACGATTATCTCAAAATGTTAACTTTGTGGGTTGGAACGTTTTTCAGAAAGTACGTCCAATTGTAGTTGCTTATTTGTTACATAATATAAATATATTAATCGTCGTCAAATCTTGAAGCAACAAGCCGAAACAAAGGCGTGAAATTGGCTACCACCGTAGTTACGTAATTGATGAATGGATGGGCCATCCAACTAAGGGCCAAATGCAACTAGTCCTATTTTGCAGCTCACTGTATAGCAACTCCTTAAAACAACACATTGCCTTCTTAAGAAATTGTATGCTGTCGGTAAACAACATACTGTTATATTGCTACAATCTTCTGTAGGGTGACAATCTTGCTAATACTATACCAGTGGTTTTCTAACTGTTGGTTCAGATTTGCTCTGAATCTCTCTGGATACCTTATTTGAAAGATTAATTTGATGATTTTGTGCGTATATTGGTGTCGTTATTCATTGGAGTGTACATGTGTGGGTAAAGAATACGTATATGAATTTGTGAATGTGTGTGTATATGCTTTTGATGTGTGAGGATATATATTTTTGTTTGCGCGTGTGTATTTGTGATGTGATGTTTTTGTGACGATGATTTGAGTTATATGGAATGAGTGATGTGAAAAGTGACGTATATAAGGCATTTTGTTGTTTGTTCGATCTTAAGTCGCGCATCTCTGACTTTACGAAGTGATGTGGTTAGTTAATTATCGCTCGCTTTAAAGGTGAAGGAAAACATCTTAAGAAGTCCTGCATGTTTAAGAGTTCTCTGTAATGTTTTCGAAGATATGTAATGTGAACCAACCCCCACTGCCACCCGCCCAGCGTGGTAGACTATGGCCTAACTCTTCCCACACTCAGAAAATGCTTGTTCCCAGTAATGGGACAGTTTAATACAGGGTGATATTATTTTATTATTTATAGCGATATGGTATTCATCTAGTACACCTTGTTCTTAGTCTTCTAGCCTGACTATACGGTATTATACCGACTGAAACTATGTTACTCATGCCCAAGGCAAGTGAAGCGGTGCATTGGCGAAATACTACAAAATTTAGAACGATCGATTGTTCATGCTCCGGATTTCCGGCGACCTTAAAACCGATTGAAAAGCATGTTGAAACGACTTTTGTAATGGTTTCTATGGTATAGGTATCAAGGTGATTGCTGTATACTGTGTACCTATTCAGTTTAGTATTATAAAAATGTTGCTTGCTCAGTAGAATATAGAATCAGGCTTGTACGCCCTCAATATGTGCCCTCAGTTGCACAGTACTAGCTTTGATTCCACGACTGGCAATCGTGAAGTAAGTTCGATACCCAGACAGTCATATTATAATTAATCGTAACATGCAATTCTCACTAACGGCCTGGCGTTTGGAATAGGGTCTGGTATAAAATTGTAGTTAAGCCTGCCGTTGTTAATCATACGTGTATCAATAAGCCCTTTGCCCGGGCCACCGCCTTAGGAAAGAGGCGTTAGGGCAGTAAAACTGTTACTAACTTTCGCGTGGTAAGTATAAGTTTCGAAGACTCACATGCCTACCTATCCCATATCTTTATTTCTTCATATTATCTTTGGTTCCTTTTCACTGAAATCGGAAAAGCGCGAGTGATACCTCTAGTACCGCAAACAGCGGCTAAAGAGTGGTATGCTCACGGCCAGCTCACCTATGTAGTAATAAATAAATGATTAGTGAAAAAATAACGTAAATATGGTGAAGAAGGTTATGAACAGTTTAAGGAGCATACTGCCATGTCACCTTTATAATCCACGTTTCTCTTATCTACCAGGTCTTAGAAAGCAGCCACATGCCAGCGCGAGTGCTCAACATTACTTACAAACTGGTTAACACGGAAACCAAACTCTTGCATCGGTTGCTTCAAGCCCATGGTCTTCAGGAAGCCGGGACCGAAGCCAAGGATTTCAATCTCCTATGGGCTGGTCTCCATCCAAAACCTGATGTGCTCAGATCGTTGTCTCCTTACCAGCGTGTCAACCATTTCCCAAGGTAAGAAATAGGGGAGGAAAAAGTGGATTACTGTCAGTATTCTTGGATCTTCATGGCTAGCTTCATTTAGAACAGTTTAGGAATATGAAGTCTCATTCTGTATGTGCTTTCTTCTTGATATTTTGTGTCAATATTTGCTAGAGTATACGGCCAAGATCATAGCAAGCTTTCATTCAAGGCAATTTATACGTTTAGAAATGTATAGATTAATATTTTGGATGGTTAGAACTGAGGAAGTGGTTTAAGCTTCAATGTACGTCATACATTCACAAATTATCATAAATTCAGATTGGCTAGATTAACACGCAAAAACAGACACACGTATAGACATGCGTTTCCGGATAAAGTGAACAAGAGATTTACGGTCAAAGCTTAAATTGCTTGTTGTATTTTGTGCAAGCTTTTTGTTCTCCTGTGTTCTATGCCACAATGTTGGATGTATGAACTTTACTCAAAGAACTGACAACATTGGATAACAAACAAATAGTAAAGTTATCAGATATCATATAGAGTACAAATTCCAATAACATAATTCACGCAATGAGCATAAATTTTACTATAATCGATTAAATTATATCAGAAACTACAGGTATATGTACATAACAACACAGGCTATCTATCATCCAGAAAGCGAATAGAAACGAGAGAAACCGCGTGCAAAAGCTAGTTGAAAATGTAATAAATTCAGAAAGATACGGGAAATGAAAGATAACCTTTACTATTTAATAATTAAAGTAATGCATAATGATTTAGCTGATACAGTTAGGGGATGATAGCATTCAACTCACGTAGTATATTAGTAATCAGAAGTTCATACATTAAACACTGAAAAAGTGCTTCTCGCGATTTAACCAGTACTTTTGATCAATTTACTGCCTCAATTTTGTCCACCTTAATTCAACCGCTAGTTATGGTCTTGGCCGTGTATAAACAGTGTCTCCAATCAAGATAGAACTTTGTCGTAAGTGCATAAGGTCAATAATTCAACGATATTGACAGTAGTTCACTGTAGGAACTTGCTGACTGCCCTGCTGAATAGTCATGGGCTGCTGAAGGCGGAAAAAGATTCCAACGATTGGAATCTCTTGTGGTCCTTCATCGGTATCAAAGTCGAAGTTTACCAGAATTTGAAGGAAAACCAGAAGGTCAACCATTTTCCAAGGTACCCTTCTAGAAACCCTATTCTGCTCTCATATCCTAGGTATCAAAGCTGCTGTATAGCAAATGTGTTGTCAAGTTTCCGTCCAAGGATTCTAAGCACCATTAGTAAAGGTAAGAATTTCTTAGAAGGGTGGATTACTGTCAGTATCTTGGATTCTTGAGGCTATTCGTTAATAAAAGACGTATGCTCATTCAGTAAGGCTTGACTTTCTTATCTACGACGGAGAAACTATATCTTAAGCATATGCTGCTTCAATATCGACCGTTGGTTGTTTAGATAATTTCTTAGTATTTTGTCGAAATCTTGATACTGTCTGATGATAAAAAATGCAGTACACATTATAACTCAACATAGCTTTGTATTATTAGGTCGGCAAATAAGGTATACAGCCTGCCTGATTATAAGCGGTTACTGTAGTCGCTTGCTATCGTAGGACTTGCAAGTTGTCGACTCTGCAGAAAAGGAGTTATTGCACTGCAAGTGCAGGGTAAACAGCCACTGGTCCTTCCTCTGTCAGGAAAATGCCGTATTAATCAGTCAACTAGTCGGAAAAAAGACACAATGAAAAAAGCATATGACTCGTGGCAGCAGGTGACTCGGGGTCCGATATTCGGTGGTAGATTAAGATGCTTTTGAAACCCTACTTACATCAGGCACATAAGATATGATTATTTGGTTGCTATTTTCTATAGTTTAAAAATATTTATGCAATACAGCTGAATCAACTTTACGCGAGTACCCACTGTGCACTGTCTCCCAAAAACATGCACATTTGCACCCGTTCCATAGCACATTGGTCACTGTTGACGCATTATTTAAACATCTAAGTGCGTATAGCATCCATAATTCAAAGACATTGACAGTAGTTCACCATAGCGGACAGAAACTGCTGACGGCTTTGCTCAACGCTCACGGATTGCTGAGGGTGGATGAAGAGTCCAAAACCTGGAACCTGATGTGGTCAGACTTCCCTATCCCCATCGACATCCTCAAGACCTTGCATTTTAGACAGAGAGTGAATCACTTCTTGAAGTAAGCTTGTGAACCTGTTACCTTATTCCTAGATATCCCCTTTCCTGAGTCTGTATGATAAGTCTATTGTTCTGGTGCTCAATTGTGAGGACAATGTTTGAGCTAAGACCGCTTGTGACTACGATCAATGAAACCGAGCAGCCATAACGTTAATTTTTAAAAAAGGTATGTATGCACGTTGATGACGTACCCAAAAACAGCGGGATTTCGTTAATTTAAATTACTTATGCTGCTGTGTTACGATTGATATATTGCTGGTTCTCGATGATTCTGGATTCTACCATATATCCAGTTTAAGGCTAATCATTCGTGAATAGCGCTCAATAAAAAAATTGCGTTTTTTTAATCGCTGAGGCGTCAAGCATGGTTCGTACTGACGCGGTAACTTTCCTATGTAAATGAAGCAACATACATACTTGACTCGTTGACTCGCTTAACGATTTTTCACGCACACTTCCTGTCATTAGAACATCGCGGTAACTGTTCTAGAAATGGAAATAAGAAATCACAGCAGAATAGTTTATCACTAGTTTAAGCAGTATTTTTAACAGAGGCAGAGGAGAGAGTGCTAAAGCACAGCCTCTGTTTAAAATACTGCTAATACTTTGTTTACAAAGTCTTTGTTTAAAGGGCTCTAGATATTCAATCAGGAATACAACATAAGGTTATTTGACTTTGATCATTTGAACTACCTCGTTCCTCATAAGATCAAAGTCAAATAACCGAGTCCAGAGTGACTAGTGCGAATTTATTTCACGTTAACGCAATTGCCTGGTTTATGATGTTCGGCGCACCGATTGTTCCGTTCTAAGCTCTTAACCAATCAGAGAGCCAAACGTTTCGATCGCGTTAACGTAAAAACAACTCGCACTAGGATCCCAGATTATTTAAAACCTGGGCAGACTGAGAGGTATCTACAGTCAGTCTGGTCTAGGTTAGTTGTCCTTGCTCAACCTTCGCAGTACCCTACATAATATATATCTTACGGTAGTAAACCCAGCCGAGCCGGTGCTAGTAAAGATATTCAGAAACATTAGGATAGTTGACTCACAATTATTTATTATCCAATTTAAATAGTTAGATTTTGAATTGATTTCAAAAATTTATTGTATATTCTAAACATTCAATGAATTTTTGAAATCAATTCAAAAATAAGTTACCATCGTTTCAATTCTGGTAGTAGGTAATTGTCAAAAGACAAAAAAAGGTTCCAGGATAGAAACTGCGACGTCACCACTGTTTAAATACAGCTTTGCGAGTGAGATAGCGAAATGTCTCCACCACACTTTTTCCTATATCCAAATTTAAAATATTAATTACCTACTCCCTTATTTTGCAATTCATTTTACACTGCTTGCACAAAAAGATTTCTTTTGATTGGTATTTGCTCTTGCGTGTAAAATAATGTACAGCCTCAACATAGACGACTACACTACCCTAGCCCCTCGTTAAAAGTTTTGATAGCTCTTGTCTACGACGATCGTTACAAACGACATTATAACATACCTTTTGGTAACAGCAGAAACATTAAAAATTTTACAGTACGTATGGTGAAATTGTCGCTATCATTGCTAATACTAGACAAAACATTGTGCCATCCACAAGTCACGTCTAGGTATTTTTGTGTCTGCATTTCAATTCTACTGCTTCTGTTCAGCAACGATGCCTAGAAAGAGACCGTTGAACTGACACGCAGAGGTCTCGTACCTCCGACTTTTCGAAGTTATGTAAGTATTAATGCATATCTAAGAGATCTCCATAATGTTCTTGAAAATGTTAAGTCTATCAATCCGCACTGGGCCAGTGTGTTGGACTATGGACTAAACCATTGCACACCAGTGCCGGATTAAGCAAGCGCGGGACACGTAGCAAATTCTTTCAGGTAAGAGTGCTTGCATATGTCAGACTTTTTGTAGAGCTGATTATTGGGCCGACTGAAATTCTACACATTTATACGAGCGACTTTTTGTAGAACTTGTGCGTTTACCATATGAAAGTCGGTGTTTTATTTACGCCAAGGAAATAGTCGGTTACCGATTGCCTGACGTGGATTGTCTTAGTTGGAAAAGTTGTACCTAACATTTCACGTTTTTGTGACATCAAGTAAATTCAATATACCAAGTAATAAGTTTCACTCAAAAAATTACGCTCAGGCAGAGATGAGTGGGCTTAAATATGCGGGGCCCCCTTTCGCGCGGGGCCCGTAGCAATTGCTACTCTTGCTACGTGGTTAATCCGGCACTGTTGCACACTGAGAAGAGGCCCGTAGCTAACAGTGGGACAGCATAATACAGCGCTGATATTACATTATTATTTATTATAACTTAGTGACATGGTATATTCCTTTATCCAGCTTTAGCTAGACCATAAGCCACCTATGGGCTAATCCTTCTCATTTTGAGAAGAGGCCCGTAGCCAGGCATTGGGACAGGAACATACAAGACCGATATTATTTCAATTCTTTTAAATTCTCCTACGGCTCCCTGAAGAAATACATTCACAAATTTGCCTATCTGCTAAATCCTTCTATTCAGATCGTATGAGCTGACGAGAAAAGACAAACTGTTCAAGAACATAGAGAAGATGCAGTACTTCCGTGGTCTGAAGCAGTTCGATTTCATACCGACGACGTTCCTCATGCCGGCGGAGTACAAGGAGCTGTGCTCGACGCACTATAGGACCAAGGGACCCTGGATAGTAAAGCCAGCTGCCTCCAGCAGGGGACGAGGGATTTATATTGTTAATTCGGTGAGTAGGGCTACTTACACGGAAATTAGGCGCTATTTCCCAAAAATCCAGTTTAATATTATCCAATATAGGAAGTTCCCTCGGATTGCAAACCAATCGTATACCTAGTCCTCTCGATTTTAAATGGTTATCGTGGTCGTGTGACATACTTGATGTACCATTCAAACGTTACCCATCTTGCTGAAACATTTTCATACGCTTGTTGAAGTACCTTACATAACCTCACTCTGCCATCTCTAAAGACCAGGTGTCTCTAGTAAGTAACAATGAGATCGTTTCACAACCGAAACGACCCTGAGACGAAATTTAGTTCAAACAATTTCTGTGTCTCTGTAAACTCCTAAGAGTTTTTTCTTGTTCGCCAAACCGGTCCAAATGTTTGTAACAAAATATTTCCTAATACTAATCCTAGCTAATATTATAAAAGCGAAAATGAGTTTGTTTATTTGTTTGTTACCTTTTCACGCATAAACCATTAAACCGATCATTCTGAAATTTTGCATATACATTGTCGGTTCTATAGAAAAGGACATAGGCTACTTTCCATCCCGAAAAATAAATACTGTTCCCGAGGAAAACAATAATAACGTTCTTATGATAATAGATGGCGCCACGTGTCTATCGAATCATGATTGAATTATATTATTACAAGCAGAGTACAACCCGAATTAATTGTCAAATTCTAAATTAACGCGAGTGAAGCCGCGGGCAAAAGCTAGTATTTCTATAAATCATAACACGAAAATTGAAAATCTTTACAAGTTGTATCCACTAAGAAATCAGTTAGTTAGTTAGCACTTTAAAAATCATCCCATAAATCTAAAGGCTATATCAATACTGTTACATTCCTCTTCCAGCCGGAACAAATCCCCAAAGGCGAGAACGTAGTGGTAGCAAAATACATCGACAAGCCCCTTCTCATCGGAGGTCACAAGTGTGACCTGCGCCTCTACGTGTGCCTGACCTCTATAGACCCGCTACTCATTTACCTGTATGAGGAGGGCCTGGTCAGATTCGCCACGGTGAAGTACGATAAGACCAACAAGAACCTGTGGAACCCTTGCATGCACCTCTGCAACTACAGCATTAATAAATATCATACGGATTATATCAAGTGAGTATACAAGTCGATATATACTTAACAGATTTTGATTAGAGAGGAACCTATGTTAGTCGATAACTCGATACACACTTTTGAGATTTTTATATGCTTTATCTTTCAAAATTATAACGAATGTTAGTTTTTTATAGCAGTTATAGTTTAAATATAAATGAATAGGACAATAATAATTCTAAGGATTTTTAAATAATTGAAATGTTTAGCTACTTATGTTACTAACTGTATATATAATTGTGTCTGTGTATGTATGTAGATAGAGGTGTAATAGGATGAATAGATAACAGATTTTTTAGATTCCATGTAATAGAGGACGAGCCTATTGCCTACTGGACACATTTCTAAAGAAGGTGTTGGCGCTTAAGAATATGCATGATGACTAAGAAAAGATATTAGTCAGTCTTTTAGATTAGCAAAAAATATTGGACACGTATTTTCTTTTGTCCCACAAACTAATAATAATCAAATCGTTTAAGTTTAATCGTTTAAATTTCGTGAAAGCTGAAACTCTTCGCTTTACAAAAAAAAACTGCAGGTATTATAGGAAATGTTATCTAGTTTCATTTATAAGTATCTAAATCATTTTACGGTCAATATTTCACCTATTTTTATTGTAAAATGAGTCGGTAAGGAAATATAGTACCGGAACAATCATATTTTTTTATTATAGCCATTCGTATAACGGCCCTTAAGTATGACCACTTCTCATCACCAGGTGCGACGATCCAAACGCAGGTAACATAGGGCACAAGTGGACTTTGTCAGCATTGCTGCGCCACCTCCGCAAACAGGGTCGGAACACCACGAGTCTCATGGTGGCCATCGAGGACCTGGTCGTCAAATCCATCCTGTCTTCAGCACAGACTATCACTGCCGCCGCCAGGATTTTCGTACCCAGTTTCTTTAACTGCTTCGGTGAGTACTAACCAATTGTTATAAGCTCTGTGACCAATGTAAGTTGGTCCCTTAATACTATTGATATTTCTTATATCGTGAGGTCTACTAAGATTTGTTTATTTTATTATTAATTTTCATTCTCTGTTCTGTGACTCTATAGAGAGACATTCTACGTCCAGTGGTGCGCGTTCGTGTGATCATGAAACAATGTTTGTGTGATCTGTAGAAAGCGCTATTGCAAGTTTCCGTGTTAGAGTTGTAGTGAAAACTACGATTGCGTGTTCAGAATGCTTGTTTATTCGATCATCATGAGAGTATTTATATTATAATATTAAGAATGTGTGAGCATACACATATACACACATGTAAAGAGAAATATATTACTAAGTAAAATATTAAATAATAATTCAGCACAATTGAGTAATACAATTGAGGTCGTAAGTCGTCTAAAATATTAAGGTGACATAGTTGTAATGTGCCTACAGAGAAGTCTATCTGATAGAATATTTCGAGTCAACCAGAGGCATTTGACTGGCCATAAATTTAAGATAAGTTGAATGGCGTTTTTGAAAGAATGTGTTCAGGGTCAGTGGCCTTGCTAAGCTCAAAAGCACGGCTTGCCCAGTTATAATATTTGATGAAGATGAATTTAATATAGGTATTAATTAATTATATGCAATCTGACACTAGCATACCTTCAGTGAGTTTCGGTGAGCTCTTCTTCGACATACAAGTTAAAATATAGCAGGAATAAGATGGATTTTAAAACACGTATTGTTGAAAAAGCATATGTCGGGCCTTGTTCTGAAACCGGACCATGCCTGAGTTGTATATTATGACTTCGGCGTTAAAGGTGAGCACAGAATTTTAATGTAGAGTCATCTAATGACGTATTTTGTTTCAGAGCTGTTTGGTTATGACATTCTCATCGACGACATGCTTAAACCCTGGCTATTAGAAATCAATCTGTCCCCAAGGTATACCACGCTTTTTTCCTCACGAGTTTTTAATAAAGACCCTACCAAACCATGGTGTATTTTATAATAATGGTTCGCAGCGCCAGTGTCATCTATCTTGCAATGTTAGAAACAACACAAAGGGATCGGATCTTTTTTAATGTCTATGGTGTATTGATGGACGGCGACTAAAACTAATAGAACTTCATAATTCAACTTATAATTGGACGTACTTTCTGAAAAACGTTCCAACCCACACTCGGGTCAAAATCGAGTTATTATTATCAAATTAGTCAAGGGGTTACTATTTACTAGCTGGAAAAATTTGGTAGCTCTACTATCACTAAATATGAAATCATGACTTAGTAGCCCAACCCACATGTATGAAGAAGCAATACGGGATTGAACTTCAATCACGATTATCTCAAAATGTTAACTTTGTGGGTTGCAACGTTTTTCAGAAAGTACGTCCAATTATTAATTATAAATATATTAGAATATAACTCTTCGTGACAGTACCGTCATTTATAATTTTTTTACATTACACCTATGCATCAGTCCAAATAAGAATTTATAATATATTAAATATATATTATAATAGTAGTATTAAGATTTGGCACACATCCATGGGTGATAAAGAAAATTAAATAGAACCTACTCAATTTTTTATTTCATTTTATGTTTTCAAATACTATAGTAATGTGTTAAGACACATGACAAATGTAGATCGTCCAACTTAGCCGTCAGAAACATTACAGTTAGCATTGACAGTTGCCATATTATGCAACATACCGCCAACACATACTAAAGAATAATTCTTTAGGAGTGAGACTAGCTAAAGACCTGAAAAGAACCGCTACACACAAGCAGAACATCATCGATCCTTGTAGAAATCTTTGGGCAAGCTTATGTTCAGTAGTGAAGTTGTGAAACTGAAACGATAAATGAAATAGCTGGTGAAATGTAGATATTGATGTCGAAACGATGTCTATATATTATATTGTTTGTTTGCAGTTTAGGGTGCGACAGTCCATTAGATGCGCGCGTCAAGTCCGCTTTGTTGGCAGACACTTTGACTCTGGTCGGTCTACCGGCCGTGCCTATGACCAAGGCCGATATTTCCGAGCGGACCAACTCGCTTAAGATGAGGATTGGAGCGGTTAGTACATAAGACTTTTATATTATAATACTTAGTAGCTGTCACAGTGCCGGATCAACCTAGACACAAAGTGGGCAGTTTCTGACTTATACACTCGGCGTCAAAAAAATCGCACCTTTGCAAAAATTTAATTCAATTCGGTTTATGTCGCGTTTAATCCTTTGTATGGTTGTATTATGCTATTTATTTGAAAGGTTGGTAGGTATAGTAACAGTAAAATACAGAAATATGCATTCAATTACAATCGTTTAAAAAAAAACAAGGTGCATGTGTCAAGTGAAAAAATTATCTTTATTAGGAAAAAATATTCAAACAAAAACAGGCATTAAAATTACAAAACAACAAAAGAAATTAATAAAAAATGCTACTTAAAACCTAGTGCAACCCCCTCTTGCTCTAATAACAGCTTCCATTCGTTCTTGCATGGACCCAATCAGCCGTACCACACTATCTTGAGGAATCCTATTCCATTCTTCAATTACAGCATCATGGAGGTCTTGTAGAGTTGCTGGGGCAGGATCACGTAACCGTACTCGTCGTTTTAGTTCATCCCAGAGATGCTCTATTGGATTCAGGTCTGGGCTTCTCGCTGGCCACTGCAAAACTGGAATCCCAACCTCGTGTAGATAATCCTGCACGATTACTGCGGTATGGGAACGAGCATTGTCGTGCATTAAAGTGAACCCATCCCCAACATATCCTGCATATGGGACTACATGCATGTCCAGCACCTCGGTTATGTACCGATGAGCGGTTAGTGATCCCTGACCACGAGCACCTCCAGTCCGGGATACGCAAACGAGTTCCGTCTTGCCGTCGACTGAAATTCCGCCCCAGAACATGCAAGATCCCCCTCCATATTCCACTGTCTCCTCCAAGCAAGCTTCAGAAAACCGTTCGTTTCGCCTTCTGTACACTCTCCTTCGCCTATCGTTAACGAAGAGACATACTCTCGTCTCATCTGAGAAGAGTACGGTCCTCCATTGTTCAAGATCCCAGTTGAGATGTTCTCGAGCGAACTGTAATCGCTCTCTACGATGCTGTGGCGTTAATTTCGGGCCCTTGGCTGGTCTTCTGGCCGCAATACTCCTTTCTCGCAGCCTTCTTCTAATCGTAGATGTGCTTACTGCGGTTCTACGAGCCCCACGGAGCTGCTGTTGCAGCTCAACAGCATTGG
The DNA here is from genome assembly GCA_963564715.1 of Catocala sponsa. Taxonomy (NCBI): domain Eukaryota; kingdom Metazoa; phylum Arthropoda; class Insecta; order Lepidoptera; family Erebidae; genus Catocala; species Catocala sponsa. Next base: position 6,441,403 of record OY751345.1, on the reverse strand, counting down.
AGAAACGGTTCCGCAATGACGTCGTCACAATGAAACGGTCATCTCTCTCAGATGTACAGCGCCGTCTTCCTGATCCTTGTCTCCGGGTGTAGCCCCCAGTCTCTTGAAACCGTTGGAGCACTCGACGAATGGCAAAACAGCTCAAGTTCAGTTGTCGAGCAACATCACACTGTCGCATCCCTGTTTGCAGTAGTGCTATCACTTGAGCGGCTTGATCTGCAGTGGTATCCATTTTGTAGGGCTGTTTTCTTGTGTTCTCTATTTTCATGTGTTCTCTACAACGTCTGGATGTCGAATGACCTAATTTTGATGCTTACTGCCCTTTTTATAGCCCATGAAAGTGCGGCAAGTTGTGGTCTATGTAACGAGTATTTGGATATCATTTTCTTCAACATGCAGTACATGCGGTTGTTTAAGGAATTTATTCATTAGGTTGTTGTTTAATAAAAGCTAATTAAATGTACTTTCAATTAATATTAACATTGTTTGGGGTAAACGTACTGGTTTGCAAATTATTAGGCTTTATAACTTATTTTCAGAGAAGTGCGATTTTTTTGACTCCGAGTGTATATATGATATACTAGATTTTGCCCGCGGATTCGCTCGCGTAAATGTAGATTAGGTTTGGTTAGATTAGTAACAGCACTTATTTCTGGATGAAAGGCACCTATATTATTATTTTATAGAGTAGTAGAGCCTCGCGGATTTCAGTATGAATGGGCCGGATCGACCGGGGAAGGACTACCCTCTCACAGAATATCGACGTGAAATAGCAGTATTCCTACTGTTGTGTCTCGTTCGGTGAGTGAAAGTGCCGGAGGCCCAATCACCCTCTTTCTCCCTTCCCGCTCCTTCTCCTTCCCACTTACTTTCCTGAAGGGTCCGTAACGCACGAGTGATGCCTGTGGTGTTGCAGGCGTCCATAGGCTACGGTGAGACAACGTGTATGCAAAATTTCATAACGATCTGTCTAGTAGTTAAGGCGTCATAGCGTAACAAACAAACAATCTTACATTCGCATTTATAATATTAGTTAGGATTTAAATTAGGATGACACATATTATTATAAGCCAGAAACTGCCCACTTTGTAAATTAAAAGCCACGTGAAATATTTAGCCTCAAGTTTGCAGTGCTTACCTAATCCGTATCTCATTATTATCTGTGCAAGAAGCTAGCTTTATAAAATTGCGAAGGAATCTACGGTACTGCAGCTACCTCTAAAATATTATTATTTAAAATAGCGTCGTGCGTATACTATTGTACGCCTCAAACAAGCCTTTCTAAATGTTTTATTTTTATTTTATTAGTTAAGTACCTAATTGTCAAGTCAAGTAAATTATTAATACATTTTTACGGACCTAAGATTGTAGCCGTAGGCGTACTGTGAATAAGTTTGGATAAACCACTATGAACAAAACACATAACATCATTCATGTAAACACCCCCCTCCTCTTACAATTATAGATTAAAAATAAAGAATAACAGGTATACAAATATCATGACATGTATAATGAGACTATGCCCAAGCATTTGACAATGAGCCATTAAAGTTTATTGTACAAGATAAACTTAATACAGCCTTAAAACAGTCTGGAGATATATAAGACCACTACTATAGTTTTATATATCAAATAGAATCTTTAGCGTCACACAGCAAATTGCTTAATCAGGAAATAAGAGCTGAAGTACCGCAGGGGAGAGTCTTAGGCCCGGCCCTATATTTGTTGTATACCTGTTAAATTTGGTTTTAAAGATACACTATTGCACGATATGAAACTACAGCATTCATTTCCAGATTTTAAAATATAACTGTTGTTGTATTTTGGATGTGTAGTGTCGTCGGGTACACTCGGCGGAGAACGTGTGCGCGCGTGGCAAGCGCGCGAGCACTGAGGGGGGTGCGGGCACCGGCGCGCTGCCCGCGCTCACCAGCGAGGAGCTGCGCCTCGTGCGCGCCGTGCGGGCGCAGTACGCGCGCCGGGGGGGTTTCGTGCGGATCTTCCCCAGTCAGGACTCGTGGCAGAAGTACTCGCAATATCTAGGTACCTAGCACTATCTACCTCGCTTACCCTCACCGCTCACTGGCGAGGAGGTGCGCGCCGTGCGGGTGCAGTACGCGCGCCGGGGGGGCTTCGTGCGGATCTTCCACAGTCAGGACTCGTGGCAGAAGTATTCGCAATATCTAGGTACCTAGCACTATCTACCTCGCTTACTCTTACCGCTCACTGGCGAGGAGGTGCGCGCCGGGGGGGCTTCGTGCGGATCTTCCCCAGTCAGGACTCGTGGCAGAAGTACTCGCAATATCTAGGTACCTAGCACTATCTACCTCGCTTACTCTCACCGCTCACTGGCGAGGAGGTGCGCGCCGTGCGGGTGCAGTACGCGCGCCGGGGGGGCTTCGTGCGGATGTTCCCCAGTCAGGACTCGTGGCAGAAGTATTCGCAATATCTAGGTACCTAGCACTATCTACCTCGCTTACTCTTACCGCTCACTGGCGAGGAGGTGCGCGCCGGGGGGGCTTCGTGCGGATCTTCCCCAGTCAGGACTCGTGGCAGAAGTACTCGCAATATCTAGGTACCTAGCACTATCTACCTCGCTTACTCTCACCGCTCACTGGCGAGGAGGTGCGCGCCGTGCGGGTGCAGTACGCGCGCCGGGGGGGCTTCGTGCGGATGTTCCCCAGTCAGGACTCGTGGCAGGAAGTACTCACAGTATCTAGGTACGTAGCACTATCTACATTTGTAATGAATATTAAAGTAAAGGATTATCTATGCGAAATATTGATATTTTAGAATAATTGCCTCCTTTTAAACAAACGTGATCGTTATGCAATTGTCCACACAGATCCCGTGACGGGCATCCCAGTGTGTTCGACGTCGCTGAACAACAACATCCCATACCAAGTCGTGCAACACAACTTCAACCTTCTGATCCACTCGCACGTACTGCCACACTTCCAGCACGCTACTGTCGCCACAAGCCTCACTGACACACCGCAGAGGTAACCCCGTCATTCTTCAAACTTCTTATTGTATTTTCTAGAAAGGAGATATGCAAATTACGGCCCTAGTGGACAAGAATATAATCCTCCTGCACTGCACCTCGATAGTATGTTTAGTCATAATGAAGGTAATGTAGTGGTTGGAGACTAATAAACTAATACCAAAATATACTTTGTTTCTTGAACTATTCATTAAGCTATAACAATAAATGAATAATAACTATAGTTATTTGATGGGTGCTGGCTTTGCAGAGCGAGCACTGCTACCTGAGTTCGGTAAAGTAACTAGTTTTACCCAAGTGAGCTCTGTAAGTGTTAGCTACTTTACGGGAGCGAAGTAAAACCAACGACGGCTATTAGCACACTGCTTTATTAACGTAGGTTAACACAGGTGGGGGGACGCAGCCCGCGCACACAAGCACATCAATAATTACATACATAACAATTCCTACCCTTATCCAACAAAATTACTACACAAGAAAATTACATAAACTGTTTATAATCGACGGGGGGAATGTTTCGCAACAGTCTATTGGGATTCCTTGAGGCTGGTCCCGTCACTATTTCAGCAACGGGTTGTGATGGCGATTCCAAGTTTACATCACTTCCCTCCCTCACAGGGGCGGGCTCCTGAGTGTTGGTGGTTGACAAATCGCTATGACAGTCCCAGTCGTCAAAGTCGTAATGTTGTTGCTGTCGTTGTGAAACATTACCTTTGTTCATTACAATTTGATTTTTATGTTTTTTCACGTAACGCAACGAACACGAGTCATAAATAAGGTATAGAACCTTACCCAGTCTTTTCTTAATTATACCTGGGCACCACTGAAACTTTACATTGTTTGTATATCTTTTATACATAATAGGGTCTCCAGGTTTAAACACTTTTTTATTACCTCCTCCGTACCATTCAATTTGCGAACACTGTTGGCGAGAAACATTATTACTGGGGTTTGCGAGTGAGGCCGACAAGGGTTTTGGATTCAACAAATCTAAGCGTGACCTTAGTTTACGCCCAAACACAAGCTCAGCGGGTGAGAACCCTGTGACAGAATGTACGGAATTCCTGAAATCAAATAGATATTTTAAAACTCTTAGGTTACAATCACGCTTATTGCGCGAAGAAAGAATGCTGGCTTTTATGCCCTTTTTTACAATTCGTACAAATATTTCCACCTGTCCGTTACTAGCTGGATTGTAGGCTGGTGACGTCAAATGCTTAATACCATTAAGTACGCAAAAATTACTAAACTCCCAGGATGTAAACGCAGTCCCGTTGTCACTGACAATTGTATGCGGCAAACCGTATTTGGACATGAAATCACAAAGTTTCCCTATGACGCTTGTGGAAGTTGTAGACGTGCTTACGTCATACAGTTCTACCCATTTAGTATATGCATCTACGACTACCAAATATATTTGATTGTTAAATGGACCTAGAAAATCAATGTGCACTCTATGGAACGGTGCTGACGGGTACGGCCACGGAGCCAGAGGGGCTCGCGTCGGGGACGGCCGCAGTTGTTGACAAATTTCACACGAGTTAATCATTGTTTCCACAGCTGCATCTACGCCTGGAAACCAAAATCGTGCTCTAGCCTCTGCCTTGGTTTTTACAATTCCCAAATGTGAGTTATGTAATTCTTGCAAAACTTTAGTGCGTAGGGTTTCGGGTATAACAACCTTATGACCTCTCATAAGACAGCCATCTTCGAGTGATAACTGTAACCTACATAAGTAATAGGGTTTAATGTCTAAATCTGATAATAATTGTCTGGGCCAACCGTTGTGAACGTAATTAATCACCCTCGCTAAGATCATATCTTTAGCAGTTTGTTTGCGTAACTCAGCCAGAGACACCGGTATACTTCCCTCAATCACAAAATTGACATAGGACGCGCGGTCAAGCGGCGCGCGCTCGCTGGCGGTAGCCTGCGCATCATCCCCGCCCCGCGCCTCACACGGCTCTCGCGCACCACGTAGCGTAGCTCGCGATAAATAATCCGCATTATTATCAGCGCTTCGAACATATTCAATGGTGTAATTATACGCGCTTAAAAAAAGAGCATATCTTTGTAATCTGTTTGCCGACACTTCTGGTATGCCCTTATACGGCCCGAATATCGAAATCAGAGGTTTATGATCACTACGTAATGTAAATGGTACTGATCTCCCATATAAATACTGATGGAAACGCTTTACACCGAATATGATTGCAGTCGCTTCTGTCTGTATCTGCGAGTATCGCTTTTCCGCAGCATTAAGCGTTCGAGAAGCGTACGATATTGGCCTCTCAAGTCCGTCACAGCCTATTTGAGATAAAATTGCACCGAGCCCGTATGGGGACGCATCCACAGTTAATATTATTTTAGCATTCGGATCAAAATGAGTCAGAACCTGTTCGGAAGCTAAACATTTTTTTATTTCATTGAATGCATTCTCATGAACAGTTGTCCATTGCCACTAAACGTCTTTTTTTAATTGATTATACAATGGACTGAGTATGCTAGATGCTTGAGGAACGAAATTTCTATAATAATTAACTAATCCTAAAAATGATTGCAAAGTATTTACATTAGTAGGAACGCAGGCTTCTAGAATAGCTTTAACTTTTAACGGATCTTTCTTTAAGCCGTTCTTATCAATTACGTAACCTAAATAATTAATTTCCTGTTTAAAGAATTCACATTTATCTTTTTGCAATATTAAGCCCGCATGTCGTAGCCTCTTAAAAACTTCATTCAATCTTTCCATATGTACGTCCACAGATTTTGCTGTGATTAATACGTCATCTAACAGGCATAACACCCCATCTAACCCGGATAACACTGTTTCAATCGCTCGCTGAAAAATAGATGGCGCACTTGATAGACCGAATACTAGACGCGTATAATTAAATAATCCTCGGTGTGTATTAATACATGTAATGCTTTGGGATTCATCATCAAGCATAAACTGATTATAGGCACTGGACAGATCAATTTTAGAGAACTGTTGACCTCCGTGTAGTTTCGAAAACAATTCGTGAACAGTTGGTAAAGGATATTGTTCAACAATTAATTGTTTATTAATAGTAACAGAATAATCCGCACATAATCTAACTGAACCATCGCGTTTAAGAACGGGTACAATAGGTGACGCGTAGTCAGAGTGTTGCACTGGTTTAATTACTCCTAAGTTCAGTAATCGTTCTATTTCTTTATCTACCTTATCGCGTAACGCAAATGGTCGTTCGCGCTTTGAAAAACACCGGTATTGCATCGTTTTTCAATTTTAATTTCACTCGGTAGTTCTTAAAAGCGCCGAGCTTATCAGTAAATATCTCAGGATAACGTTTTTTGAACTGTTCGACTGTACTATCACTATTGTTAAGAAAATTGACTGAAGTTAACTTTAATTTAAATGACGATATAAAATCTCGGCCTAGCAGCGGTGGCCCGCCATGACGTATAACAAATACATCGAGTATGTGTGTGCGCTGCATATATGTTATTGGCATTTGCACGTACCCTACACACTCCATTTTGTTACCTGTATAACTATAAAATGTTTTGTTAGAGGTTTGTAGTGACATGTCCATAAACAATTTTTTATACGTATGTTCCGATATGACCGTCACAGCTGATCCACTATCAATTTGAAATTGTAATTTATGACCATTTATTATAACCGTTTCTGTCATAGGTTCCCCCCGCGCTGACCGAATGTTATAAAGCGACTTACCGTCGTCGTCGTCCTCGCTCACATCGCCCGTTATCATATAATTAATTTTATTGCACATTTTACGCAAATGCCCTACCGTACTGCACTTATTGCATTTATATTTCGCGAATCGACACTGAGGCGATTTGTGGTTAGCACGACCGCACACAGAACACTTTTCTTTACTCACACTCGTAAGACCAGCACTGTTATGTCCTTTTGTGATCTTAAATACCTTCGACTGGTCTGCGGTGGTATTAGCAGTAGCAGCAGCGCCTGCTCGTGCGCATCTTACGCTTTCTGCTAATTCCACGGCCTTCGCCAAGGTCAAGGTCTCCAAATCACGCGCGAACAGCTTCTCCCGTTCAGGACCCGTTAACATGCCCATCAAGAATCGATCGCGTAGTGCTTCCTCGACATTACTAAACCCACAATGTACTGTGAGTCCCCGTAGCCTTGCCGCCCATTGGGTGTATGTTTCGCCCGGCTGCTGCACAGCTGAGTAGAAGTTATGGCGCTCGCTGAAGCCGCATCGCTTTGGAGTAAAGTGATTATCCAACAAAGTGACTAGATCCTCATATGGCACTTCCTGCACATCTTTGGGGTGTGCCAAATCTGCAGCCAGTTTGTAGGTTGAGTGAGTGCGCTAAGCAGTATAGCTCGCCTTTTGGTTCCCGCCGCATCACTTTTCGTATCAATGTTATTTGCAATGAACCATTGCGCTATTCGACCTTTATAAGTGGTCCAGTCATTAACATTATGATCAAATGTAGATAAAATTCCCCAGAATGACTGCGCCGCCATTTTGTACACAATTTTCGTATACCTCGTCGCCACTGTTAGGTAATTTACGGGAGCGAAGTAAAACCAACGGCGGCTATTAGCACACTGCTTTATTAACGTAGGTTAACACAGGTGGGGGGACGCAGCCCGCGCACACAACCACATCAATAGTTACATACATAACAGTAAGCCACCTATATAAACTTATTCTAGGTTTTTAGACAGAAATAAGTATAATAAATTATTACAATCATTTTGAAAAAATTATTTTGTGCAAAAGTATCACCAGAGCAATACTGTTCATTTTAGATGCCTTATATATCTGAAACCAGACTGGATAGCATGATGAAATTACACAAGGCTATAGAATACTAATAGTTTTTCGTAAAACATACAATTTTATTTTTGTCCATGCGAGGTCGAAGTTGTATGGGTTTGTTGCACATCTCCTTTGAACTAAAGTGTAAGTGCTCGTTACAGATTGAAACGCTATGAGGCAGTGAGCATAACGTGCCAAGCGCCGGCAGTGTGGCTCGGTGAGTCGAATCCACAACATCACGACACCCGCCGCGCTAAGGAGCTGGTCAAAGGACAGCTCGTCGATGGGATGAAGCTCACGTGAGTATACACGATTATAACTAGTTTGAGAATATAGGACCTACTGTATAAGGCGAGGTGTAGCGCGCGTTCGGTCTGTTCCTGACGCATGTACTGAATCGCGTGTCGTGCCCGTCCAACGAACTGGCCGTGGCGCTCGCGACATGTTGTGTATAAGAGCTGGTATCCGCAGCATGGGCGAAGAGCGGTGCGCGTTCGGTCTGTTCCTGACGCATGTACTGAATCGCGTGTCGTGCCCGTCCAAAGAGCTGGCCGTGGCGCTCGCGACATGTTGTATATAAGAGCTGGTGTCCGCAGCATGGGCGAAGAGCGGTGCGCGTTCGGTCTGTTCCTGACGCATGTACTGAATCGCGTGTCGTGCCCGTCCAACGAGCTGGCCGTGGCGCTCGCGACATGTTGTGTATAAGAGCTGGTATCCGCAGCATGGGCGAAGAGCGGTGCGCGTTCGGTCTGTTCCTGACGCATGTACTGAATCGCGTGTCGTGCCCGTCCAAAGAGCTGGCCGTGGCGCTCGCGACATGTTGTATATAAGAGCTGGTGTCCGCAGCATGGGCGAAGAGCGGTGCGCGTTCGGTCTGTTCCTAACGCACGTGCTGAAGCGCGTGTCGTGCCCGTCCAATGAACTGGCCGTGGCGCTCGCGACACTTTGTATATAAGATCTGGTGTCCGCAGCATGGGCGAAGAGCGGTGCGCGTTCGGTCTGTTCCTAACGCACGTGCTGAAGCGCGTGTCGTGCCCGTCCAATGAACTGGCCGTGGCGCTCGCGACACTTTGTATATAAGATCTGGTGTCCGCAGCATGGGCGAGGGGCGGCGCGCGTTCGGTATGTTCCTGACGCACGTGCTGAAGCGCGTGTCGTGCCCGTCCAACGAGCTGGCGGTGGCGCACGCGGCGCTGGTGCTGCGCTTCCTGAAGCGCGCCGCCAACACGCTGCGCATGCCTTACAATGTAAAGGTGACATGCGTGCACGACACATGCTTTTTATTATATTTTATTCTTATTCGCTCTATCCTTCTCACGAGTTGTAACCAAACCGTAATGTAACGTGAAGCGCTTCTATACAGCAAGACGTGTGGAACGGATTATTATGTTGTACACCATAAAGTCTACCGTTACACCTGCTTCAACTTATAATTTCATTCGAATAAGCAAATCCTTTTAAATATATGTAACGCGATACATAATTTGTGTGATCAGAGACGCGGTGAACTTTTTAAATTATTTGTATGCAATTTCCCTATCGCTGGCAATATATATTATAATATAACACTAGCGCCATCTGCCGTGCAAACAATTTTAATGACATTCGTACCGGTATATTGCATGTAAAAATACCTAGATGGCAGCACAGTTACAATAGTTGTCGATATGGTTTTCCAGACGTTAAATAATCGCGCTAAATACGGTTTGATTACTTCTTTTTAAATGGGTATCGAGGCAAAAAGCTTGTTGTAATATTATAATTTATAATAATAATAAATATTGTGCATTTTATTTTTATTTTGCTGCCACTAGGAGCGATGTAAATGTTTGATTCGTTCGACGTAGAAATGTATTTTATTTATAATTACAACCGACGGCTTTTACAATTAACTGTTTATTGGTATTTTAGACATTTTAACAAAATAAAACTGAAAACATTAGGAGGACAAAAACATTTTAGATGTCAAAAAAGATTCCCAAATAATTTTGCCGCTCCTTTGGGCACTAAATATAACTAATAATCGGTGTATAAATACTCAACTAATAGCTACTGATTGGTGTTGTCATGTGTGTACTAACATTATTGATCTTTGTAATATAGAAAGTTGGTAAATATTAGTATGATAATATTAGCGTGATTTGCATATAAATTACCCGCTTGATGGAAGTGTTTTAGATTAATCCCTGGCATATATTATTTGTACGAGCCACGTTACACGTAGCGTACATTGAACTTAATACTCTTTGTGCCATGTCAGCAACTTACTTCATTCATTACTTTAATTAAACATATGTAATTTAAATCAGTTCGCGTTCACGTTCGCCTATCAAAGGACGTACCGCGTCTCACATACCATCTTTTTAACTGACTTCAATATAGTCAGTTAAATTTATTACCGAGTTTTACTGATCTATAAACCTAGGTATATCTTATTACCCAGGGTGTGCGGACCGTACATTATTTTTATGCAAAATAGAACAAGTGGAATCTCACAGATAGAACTGGTTGGTTCTGTAGTAAGTTGGGTCGCCAGAGCTCCTACGGCGGCCAGAACTTAATATCGTGCATTTTCTTGCTATAAAACACTTTGGATATTCTAGAAAATTTTAATCGGTTCTTAATATCCAAAAGGTCTAAACTGTCGAGAACCAGAATAGCAAAATTCTTCAAAGAGTAAAACTAGTAACAGGAGTAAATATTTGGTGTTGTGTTGTAGTTACCGTACTGTAGGTGGTGCTTCAGTCAAACTAGATAACAGAGATAGATTCTTAAGTTTCATGTACTGTAGAAATCTGGCACCGTTGCCTAAAATTTAGTACTATAAAATGTAAAATAATAAAACTTTAAATATCACTGTTATCTACAAAATATCTACATCTAGTTTGGCTGGAGTATAGTAAGAGACAGTTAACATTAACCCGAAGCATATTGTTACTGCACTCGACAATATATTAGATTTCAAAATCTAAATAAATAATATTATTGGCAATAAACTCTGGATGGTACTACTAGCACTAAAGTAACCGTTCCATCTAATAACTATGTGGCGCTATTAGTATCAAAGCATATTCGATTCTTTCAACTAGATGCCGCCACCAGTACCAAAACATCGCCCGATCTTACAATTAGGTAGCGCCACTAGTAATAACTAATCTTTCGGTCGTAAAACTAGGTGGCGCCAGTAGTACCAAAACATCGTTCACAGTTTCAACTAGGTAGCACTACTAATAGCAAAACATCGAGCACTCAGACATCAACAATCAAGTGGCTTTTTAATGGAAGCCGTTGATTAGCTGTCCGATGTCCCCGTTGTCATCATAACGTTACAAAATTATGACACATATAATCGGTTAAGCATGCAATGTAACGGGTGCCATTAGTAACATATTTGTATAAAACAAATCAACAATTAGTTCTGAATATATAGTAACAATATGCTTCGGATTTATAGTAGGTTGTGTAGATTGTAAGTATATTTAGCGTGTGATACTAATTTGTTCCCGTTTCCCTGGCCTGCCTGCCCCGGCAAGGGACCCGCTTGACGTTTATGTATGTATATTCGTACGAAAGCTTAAAGAACAACTGTATACACTGCGAACTATATTTATATTAAGAAGAGATGAAGTCGTGAGTTTTTATTAAATCACAGTTTTTTGTTTATCAATATCACTTTTTTTTATCCAATGCACAGACAAACATGCTTCCTTTTTAAATTATATGTATGAACTCATAATATAATGCCCATATTTTTAGAACGTCTCAAAATAACTGTCAATCTTTTAAATTACATTCAGTACTATTCTCACTCCACCTTTATAATAAAACTCAGGTTGTTATTTACAATATCCACATTTTGCTGGCAATGCTTAAATACATCGTAAATCGGGGCTATAGCCAGATGGCTGATTGATCTGATACGATCATCGTATCAGATCATTCAGCTATCCCAGATCGGAAAAACAGGCTTAAAACTCAACAGCTCTATTTATTGATCTATGAGTATAGCTCAAAACTTAAACTTAAACTAAGTTATACTCACAGATCGGTTACTTCAACGGATCGGATCCAACAACACAAATATGCACATGTATCTCAAACATAAACATAATCATTATACATATAGTTGCAAACAAACTCATCAAAATGCTTTCATACACTGCTACACGTTAACCACGTTTTATTACAATTTCAAAATGACGTAGTAAAGGCATACCATATATTTATTTATTTATTTGGACAACCAATAGTTGTTACATTATTGCTTATACATTAAAAATTTACACAGTAATAAGAATAAATGCACGACATTTTAAGGTGTCACACCATGCACCATATTATAGCGTTAGTAAGTTAAAATAACAAAAAAAATAAAATTAAAAAACAAACAATATACCAAACATTAAAATATTAAAACATCAATGCAAAACAAAAGAAGGCCACACTATGAATAATCAAGTAAACAAAAACATAAGTAAGAAAAACAACAAAAACACTAGACATTATAAACATTTTAAATATTTTAAACATGAGCACTTTCAGCCCTTCAACAACTATATGATATAACACACACGTGATATGATTAATTGCCACACTATGGCTTCTAGTTTATTCTTAGAACAATGATCGCTAATGTCCTTTTAAAGTTTGAACAGTTATATCGAGAAAAGTTTATAATGTGTGTGACTTGTATTTAAAGGCCGTGTGCATATAGTGGCATGTATTCATATGACTCGTAGTTTATCGATTAGAAAACCATTATATACATTGTATATGGACCAATGTAATGTAATGTGTATTTTTTCCTGACTGGGTTTTATATTTTTCTCTTCGGTTTTAAGTAATACTGTAATTAATATTAATTAATCAGCCAAACCTGAAAGAACCAATAATGATTGATGACCCTAATTTGTTCGGAGAATCCCGAATAATTTTAAAAAGGCAAATTTACTTAAATTTTTAAATAGAGAACTAGCTTTGCTTTCATTTACTAATCCTAATCCTATCCTAATCGTAATCCTAACTAATATTATAAAAGCGAATATGAGTTTGTTTGTTTGTTACTTTTTCACGCCTAAACCACTGAACCGATCATTCTGAAATTTTGCATATACATTGTCAGGTGTACAGAAACGGACATAGGCTACCTTTCATCCCGAAAAATATTACTGTTCCCGAGGAAAACAACAATAACGTTCTTATGATAATAGATGGCGCCACGTGTCTTTCGAATCATGATTGAATTATATTATTACAAGCAGAGTACAACCCGAATTGATTGTCAAATTCTAAATTAACGCGAGCGGAGCCGCGGGCAAAAGCTAGCTATCAAATATATTAGTAAATTATGATGACACCTCTAACTTAGCGAAATACGATCTACGATTTAAGTACATAAAGTTGAATGGATGGGAATCAAGCTCGTGTTCAGTCTGTTTTAAGTCCAAACCCTCAAACATTGGCCTATCGCCGCTGTTATTTGCTACATGCACATTACGACCTTTAAATATAACCACACTATTCCGTTACACATTCTATAACAAATAACATAAATAACCTTAAAATGATACTTCTGAAGTTAGTAGCATACCATACATGAATCGTTTAACCAGGCGTATGCCACCTTGGGCCCGGCTCCTATGTTCAAGAAGCGTGTCGTCTTAGCTACGAACTGTTTTAACATAATGTGTCAAAAATGAACTGTTCTTATCTAAAACAACTCGGTTCTTGAATATAGTAACCAAGCCTTAGTGGTATAATAGCCCCAGGCAAGCAGTTTACCATAACCAATGGAAGCAAACACACTACTTGTAACGCTTACCAATACTACGCCTAGGACCATAAACTACTCCTTTCAACACCAGAGGTTCTGTAAGAAACTCTCTCCGCCTACCTTCTGCCTTCCATCAGCATTTCTTACCTGTACCCAGGGTCCACCTGTGAAGATGTGCGATAAGGACCGGTGTGCAGTCATCGCCAAGCAGCTGAACGACTTCCTCTATATGTACTACAGGGAGACGGATCTTTACACCGACAGCGAAGACAAAGAAGGCTGCGTCTCCAATATACATTTCGCGCAATTTCTTTATTCAGCTAGGTAAAATGTCTCTCTTAAAGTAACACTATCAGATTTAGGTCTAGCTCAACGTTTTTTTTAAGCATGGTGGTATGCATTGACTCATACCACTCTTCGGGAAAAAGGGAGCGGAGTGGTTATGTCTGGCTGACTTGGAGAGAGATGGAGGTCTAACTCATTCCTAGAGCAGCCCGAATAGAAGTATCAACGCCTAAGAGAAAATCACAATCAAATAACCTTGTCCTAAGTTGTGTAGACTTCAACAGCCGGACTGGTCCAATTTTCAGCGGCAAATCTGCTGCGGATTTTAAGGTTACAAGGCAAGAAGGATCTTCTGCCTTTTTATTTATACGTCTCCAAGCACGGCGCAGACTTTGAAGTGTCATTCCTTGCCATTGCCATCACGATGAAAAGTTGTGGTCTACAAATATTTGCCTAAGTCTGGCTATTCTTTATGTCTTTTAAAAGTTGAATGTTTGTAAACCTTCAAAAAAGGGGATTGTTCCGGTGACCTAAATAAAAATGATATTGTCTGTTCTACAGCGAGGCGGACCTCGAAGACGTGCTCCTACTCCAGCTAAAGATGGAGAACTACCAGACTACATTCCTGGGCGACGCCAGGAACATGTTCTGTGTAGACCTGCCGCCCACCAAGCTGTGCGTGGACGCGCCCGCAAGACACACACTACTCAAGCACCTCACCTGCTTATCACCGGTCAACACTAGGAAGTATAGGTACCGTACTTTTTAATCACATTAAGTAAGTAATTTATCCTGTTATTTACGAGGTCACGGTCACTTTAGAATATAAGGACTCAGTGATTCGTTTAATGTATTTATGTAAATACAGCACGATAGATATTTTTAGGTTCAGCGGTATAGCGCAGTTAATATTTTGTTTTTCCACTGAATATAACATAATTATTATTCGGCGTATTAAGCATATTCGCCGGCTCCTGTATTCTTTCAGCCAGTATCTACTTATAAGAAATATCCGCATTGGCATATCACCGCGCTAACATATACTCGTCTAGCTCTAGCGCTCGTCTAATTTGACCTCTCTGTTCCCTAGAACTAGCGATGGTCATCATAATTCAAGAAATTTAAACAATTATTTAATTTTTTTCTGTTGAGATTACTAGCAAATTTCAAATTTCTAGTATTCTTATTAACCCGTCCAGCTAAGTTAGAACGCTTGTATTAGGAGTGGGTTCACGTCCTCGGCGGGGTCGCGACCGCATGTGCAAGTGATTCGCGCGGATCCGTCGACAGTGGTGTTGTCGAGGAACACCGTGGTAGGGTTAGTCGGTATTCCGGGAGGTCCATTATTATTTCAACATCTTTCTTTACCCCGGCGAGTCCGACATAACCCCTCCGCCCGCCCCCGCGGAGGGGTATGTGTCAATGCATTGCAACAGGTAAAAAAAAAAAGAAAGGTTTGGGCTTCAGTAGTGCAATGGGTGGAGTTCGAACCCGCAACCTCTCGATCGCAAGTCCAATGCCTTATCCATTGGGCTACCGTCGCTTGCAAAAATTATAATCTGTTTCGCTTAACCTGTCAATGACTTAGAACCTCAGACATAATGGCAAATCTATTATGTCTGGTTGATCGCCGGCGTGCCACTGCTACTCAGTAGGTTAATATGAATGTATGTGTGTGCATAAATATAATCGTCGTGTGGTTTTTATCCTCAGATATGAGTGGGCGTGCTGGCTCGCGAATGCTGCAAAATTGGGGTACCTACTGTTCATACGAAATAAGTTATTGTGTTGCTTCAGCATGTGCTATGTTTTGTTCATGTCGCCAGCCTTGGGAAATATGCGATTTTACTGAACTTAAGTTAACTCCGATCTGGATCCTATATCAAAGAACAAGTTGTTTAATCTACAGACAGTTTAATTTTGACATATATCTCATAGAATATGTGTCCAAATTAACTGTTAGTAGGTAAAACGGCTCGTTTCTAGAAGTTACCTCGTGCAAGTAAATACACTCCTTTTTCGATTAAAACATCTAAAACCAATTTGGGTCAAAACGCTACTATCAGCAGATTACTGAGTGAGTATAATAAGCTCGCCAAAAATAATCAAATTGAAATTGATATATTTTCAAACAGTTTACCTAAATTTAAAAGCCAAGTTTCGGCATCATTTAACCTTTCTGTGTGTAAGAAGTAAAGTGCATCACTATGTCCTGTTATCTCGATCATGTTCTATGTGTTTTTATACGACTGACATAACCATATTTCTTTTGCAAGTAAATTCACTTTGTTTTTCTTGCCTTCATGTATAATATTTTGTTAATTTTAAGTTTAATTTAATTACCTTAATTTAAACAGTCCCTTACCATGCCGTGGCAACTTATAAGTGAAACAACACTTAGCATGCAATTTTTAAATCATGTTTGTTAATTTTATATCAGTGTATGTTTTGTTAGTTGTCCAAATAAATAAATAAATAAATAAGAACTAGGCCGTAGAGCTAAAACTGCTTGCACGTGAATGACAAGGAATAGAACGAAAGAAATGTTTTTAGTGCTTGTTGTTTCTCTTAGTGCATAACTAATTTCATAATTACCAAGCTTAAGGTCTTTTTATTACAATATCATCAATAGTGAAGTCGTATTTTTCCACAAACTTGTATTTTGGGTTCGATGTTACAATGTGTTGTGCTGCTTTTAAATTTCTTTCTCGTATGGTTCGCACTAATTCCTGTGCTAACTTGTAGCTCGCTTGGTTTTTGTATACGCAATAAAAATTAAACTTATTTTGTCCATATATGCAACATCCTGAAACATCTGTATCTCTGTCTCTTTCAGTCTCTCTCTCTCTCTTGCCCTCCCTCCTCTCTCTCTCGTCCCCACTTTTTCCCTGTCTTATCGCTCTCACCGCTACCACCTCTCCCCCCTTCCAACTCTCTCTCTCTCTTGTATCCTCTTTGTACTTCTCTCCTCCAGCCACATATTCGCTTCCTTCCTGCACAGATAACATACGTTACCAGCTTTGTCCCGCAGATGATTTACTTTATTAATCCTAATCCTAACTAATATTATAAAAGCGAAAATGAGTTTGTTTGTTTGTTAGCTTTTCACGCCTAAACCACTGAACTGAACATCCTGAAATTTTGCATATACGTTGTCAAGTGTACAGAAACGGACATAGGCAACCTTTCATCCTGAAAAAAATTATTGTTCCCGAGGAAAAGAACAATAACGTTCTTATGATAATAGATGGCGCCACGTATCTTTCGAATCGTGATTGAATTATATTATTACAAGCAGAGTACAACCAGAATTGATTGTCAAATTCTAAATTGACGCGAGCGAAGCCGCGGGCAAAAGCTAGTATTTTTATATAAATAAGACTGGAGTACATGTTTAGTATACTATTAATAACATTAAACTGGTCAAAATTAATAAACGGGGGTTGGTAGTGGCTTACATTAAATTGAGAAAGTTTTAACGTTAAGTGTGGCTGTAGGTATATGCTTTGTTTAATTTGTGTTCTCGAATGCTCACTTATAACCACTTTTGCTTTTCCTTTTATTATACTGCATGCCTAATATAAGACTTGGATGTACTTTCAGCTAGTAATACGAATTATAGCATTCAAATAAGCTTGTGTACTGCACTGCATGAGCAAAAACGTAGCGCACGCAGTATATGAATATCAACATATTCTAATATAATTTGGATCCGATTCTGCACATCGCTATCCAATTGTGCACATCACTACTTTTACAGTCATGAGTAGCAGACCTACTCAAGTTAAATCAGTTATATATTGCATAGTCTGCTATTTACTCCAGAATATCTTCTGGGAAGGATTCTTCTATAGGTATATCGCAGTAACTTAGAGTCTTCTAGACAAAGAAAATATCTGCCCAGAGATGCTTCTTGGTGTTTTGAGGAAACTGCAGTATCCTGAATCGTCCTTTAAATATACGCCTTTCTATTACAGATCATCGACGGACTCCCAAAGCCGCGACATAGACAACTCTTTAGACCGCACCGACATTATAAGCTCCGACGTAGTCGTCAAGGTATCCCTGAAGGAGGAGAAACCCCTCACGCAAGCGCTGAAGTACGCCCGCTCATAGCAACAGCTCTCCTAACCTAGCTATGTTTATAATAAATTATATTTGGAGATATACAAGAAATCAATTTAGCCTTTACCACGTTGGGCGCCAAAACGCGCCGTCGCTTAACCAATTTATTTCCTATTGTGGCTTCAAAATATGCTTGAATTAAACTTTTATGCACTCTTTGTCAATCGCTTAGGGTCTGAATTGTGATTCTCTAATATTACTAACAAAATGGGCTGTGTGTCAATTGGAAAGAAAATTGAAAAGGTTTTAAAAATGGGGCTTTACATAGGTGCTGGTATGGTTCATGAGCTGTGCGGGGAACATCAACATCTAATGCAAAATATTGGTTGTTGTACACTGCTCGTGTGTCTGTTGCCTCTGTATACTATTTAATAGTTGAAACCAAGAAGATGGATTGGAGCCAGCCCTTATCCAATCTTTCGGTTTTGGCAAAAACTTTTGCCAAAACTTCTAATTTAGCGTTTTACCCCACTTGGTCAATAAAGCCGGATTACAATTGAGCTGTGCTTGCCCAATACAGCTGGATCAGAGTTTGACTCTAATCAGCTAATAATGCTTGCTTTGGATTCGACCACACTAGGGTTTGAGTCCACTCACTCAAAAGAGTTGGTTTGGGTTGGACCAAGTCAGCCTATAAAATCTGTTTAAGGTTTAACCTTCCTTAGCCGATAATGCTCGATTAGTGTTTTTCTATGTAACTATTACACCGTTTTTAACCATTTTAAATATCAAAATGTTATATTCCAAGTCATGTGAGTCATTTCGCCTTTTATTCTAATATAAAAATACTATTTAATGTTTGTTCTTGTATATCTCCAATGTGACGCGTTTATCTCCCGCTAGTCTGTCTCGCTAGATACATCTCATTTGCCATAGCTTCCTCTATTACTTTCCATTGTCAGTTTCCAAATTAACACTTAGTATTAAACACAGTTACCTAAGTCTACTGTCTTATTAAGACTTAATGTACAAACATTGAAATAGGTTTAATGTTAAAAGACCTGATATTATTCCGGTGGAATTTAAAGTCCATAATATGCTTTCAGAAAAACTTTAAAAAATCTAACATAAAAATGTATAGATAGAGAACATACAGAAGTGAAGTGGGCGGGGAAGGGGCGTGTAGAGGCGAGGTTTCGCCATTTGAGTGTATACAGATAATTAATATATTAACAAACACTTACTAAATAAAACTAATGGTTTTGAGTTATCCGCTATTTCTCTTTCATCTGATGACAGATCCACGCAAGATCTTTAATTCAATAGTATTTGTCAAACAATAATCTAATCACTTATCGCTTTAATGCCCAAAGCTCCATAGTCTCCAACGGAATAATATCAGCTCAGTCAATCAATAATACTGACCTACCCTCACAGTCCCTACCCTATAGTACAACCATGTGTTAGCACATCTGCCTTCTAGCAATAATGTTGTACATATGTCCTACTCAGACCGAAAGATAAGGCATCGCTGGACATTGAATAAAACACACATACATATATGGAAGGCTTTATAACTCACATAATATGTATGTATCTCTGACTGGTTTAGCAGACCTACCGTCTATGTAACTACAGTTGAAGCGGCGGATCTAACTCGACTTAATATAAAACGTCATCCTTCGACGTCATTTATGTGCATTAAAGTCATTTCTGTGATGTAATTGACTACATGTGTATCGCCTCAAGGCATATCCTAAACGCCAAGTCATATTTTTCTGTCAACTTTCCCAGTTTCTTTACAATCACCGTTGTGAACGACTCTCGACACTACAGGGCCACATTTTACTTCTTTATCTAGAAAGTTCGGGAATTTTCCAAACTGATTAACAAATTGAATATTCCAACACCTAGGCAACTTTTCATGTGTGGCATGCCAACAAGGCTATGTTTTAATGTTTAATATGTGATGCTTTCTCTTTCATTAGTTAGGGTCCGTGTACTTGTGTTACGAAATACCAAAGATGTCAAATCTGTTGTGTGCCGGCACTAGTGTAGATTAACAAACGGTGCTATGTTATCGAAGTTCTGGTGTAGAGGAACGCTGAAGGTGCAACTAGTGCGCATAAGCTGCCAATTAAGTGTGACCAATGTACATAAGCTATTTTTTTATATTAATTGCAATAACGTTCTTCTTAAAATCCATTTTGGCTTCTGTATTCGACCAAAGAATCTTCCAAATCCAACCAAAAGATATTCGTATGACTTTTGGTTGGAATTTGGCAAAATATTCAAAAGAACCCCACTCTATTATCATTGGAATCCAGGGTATTTCCATTGAAAACCCGGGTCATTAGAACATAAGATTTCTTTTTTGTAATCCAAAATGGTTTAATTTATTTTTCTTGGAGATCCGATCATTAAACTTCCACTTCATAGAGTTTTAATCATGTAAGTGGACGATTCCCTACTCGTATACAAAGGCTTTTGTTAATCGTTACACGACTTAGATACCTCTTATTAGATTTAGTGTAGGTACAACACTGGTATTTACAAAACCTGACATCGGAAAGATTTGTATTCTTTTTTTAATAAAAGAATCACTAATATTCTCTCTACAAATTACACAACCTATGTGTCTTTAGAAATCATTCTATGCTTTCTCAATGCTTTTGAAATGTCGTAACGAATAACTAGTTACTAATGTGCCAACCAAATTTTTCGTTATTCAAATTGTATTTGGAATATTTGTTTGTTGATTCACCGCTGAAATATATAAAATATAAGTTTAAATGAAGAAGTGTTCTTCCAACTAAAAGAGAGA
This sequence comes from Catocala sponsa, assembly GCA_963564715.1. Taxonomy (NCBI): domain Eukaryota; kingdom Metazoa; phylum Arthropoda; class Insecta; order Lepidoptera; family Erebidae; genus Catocala; species Catocala sponsa. Next base: position 6,420,650 of record OY751345.1, on the reverse strand, counting down.
GAGAGACGCTTATATAGGAGGAGCAAGCGGGACGGGCCTATGTAGTTCTCTCTCTCGCCACGCCTATGGCGCTAGTTGCACCTTGAGCGGGAATGAATAGACTGATAGCGATATTGTACTTACGTGACGTATGGATGTGTTATCTCAATGCAGCCCTAGCGTTAGTTATGTGTTCCCATAGACGTGCACTACCCATTCATTAGGCGTACGGTTAGCCATACCGAACGACGAAAATATTTAAATTAAAATAAATTATTATTAATCTATTCTATCATAAATAATAATAGAAATACATATTTAAGGCAATAGACAATTTGATATGTATAAAGTTCGGCACTTGAAACATTTTTCATACACTATGACATTCATGTTTGCTTCTAGCCAAAATAAATAGGTACTTATGTGTGTATGTTCAGTTGTAAACTAAGTTGGAAATGCATGAACAAGGCAATAATAACAAATGTGATGTTTTATCAATATATGGAAAGGTAAGGAAGGATTCGATAATTAGTTAATATAACATTTTTAATATATTCCTATGGTTCAGCGTTATGCATATATTTTGTGAAGCCGCGCCTTATTTTACGTGTGTAGTAGATATATTTGTAGCTAGATGTGATTTACAACCATGCTAGTCGACAAGGTCTCTGTGGACTACTCGCCAAAGTGGAAACATTATTTATTTTACGTTATTTATATAAATTAGCATTGTAACTTAAGTTTTTGCAGCCTTTCTCAGTGATAGTTCAATAAAACGAATATTTTATAAAATGTTTTAAAAAATATAAGTTAACAAAGCTACCGTCCACTGCGCGTGATCGCATTTTATTTAAGAATCTCCCAAATTATAATTTCCATTGATATTTATAGAAAGTATTACTAGGTATAAGCGAGCAGTGTTAGTTTATTTTGTTTTAGTGATATAACAAAAGTGCACAATTCCATTTATCAACAAAATTGATCGATCTAGTATTTAGCACAAACTGTTCTGAATGATATATGTGGAGACTGGGCAATATGAAACATTGCCAGATACAAAATCACGATCTCTATTTATTTAATTATTATATTTGAATTATTTTTGTTGGCAGCTCAGCTGGATTAGGTGTCTAATAATTTCATATTAAACAATTTGTACTTTGACGTCTTATATAAAAGACAAGAAATTATATGTGTTCAAAGAACTTAGTACATATCGTCGTGAGAAAGAGGCGTTTGTCCTTTATATAGGACGTTGGTATTCAAGGCAAAAAATAAGTAACTTATATCAATCAAAGAACTTTTAGTTAGCATTTGAAAATAATGAATTTTAATGCTTTTTATACGCTTGAATGTTGAACTAGTGCCATAGCCCAAAGATGTAATCAGTATATTTATTTAAATGCTTCCCCGACCGAGGTGTAAGCTTCGCTTGAGTACAAAATGTGAACTAGTGAGAAACATCGGCAAAGTTTTAATCTCATAATGTGAAGATATATTTTGAATATGCTAAATAAAAGTTTAAAAATATTGTGTTGTTTTATTTATTAAGATTTTGGATGTATACCTACAGTCTTGTAATTGATATTATTAATTTTGTTATGAACTATAAGCTCGGTTCACCTCCCTGTACAGATTAGTTGCAGTTTCTATATGCCACAGAGTACTATTTTATATACAGTTTAGATTTTGCCCGCGGCTGCGCTCGCGTTTCTCTACTATTTGTCAATAAATTTCTATCCCTCGGGAACTGTATTTTTCTTGGATAAAGCTACCCTATAACCTTTTCTGTACCTCTTGACAATATTTATGCAAAATTTCATGATGATCGGTCAAGTAGGCCTGAAAGCGTAACAAATAAACTCACATTCGCATTTATATTATTAGTAAGGTTATGCCTTCTGAAGAAAGGAATAGTCCGGTTAATATATGTAACTGTATAGATAGATTTAATAGATACGCCTTTGTAGATTAGGAATCCCTAATTTAGAATTAGAGGCACAAATTTCTCCATAATCCTAACTAATATTATAAATGTCAATGTGAGTTTGTTATACCTATTCGACCATTGATCATGAAACGTATACACGTTGTCAGGGAAACAGAAAAAAAGAATTTACTAACCATACATACATTTACGGAAGCCGCGGGCAAAATCTAGTTTTTAATTATCTGCTAACCATGATTACTTTTTTGAAGTCACATAATTTTATCCTTACCAATTTATTGGTTTAATTAGTCAGGATTGAATAAGCAATTATTATGGTTCTTTTGGACGATATTATTAGTAAAAATTTTAATAAAGGAGTCTGCATACTAATAATCCTGCATCTAACGAAGGCAATAATATAGCGTATTCCCATCTCCTTGGAGAAATGAATCGGAATTTCTTGCTAAGTTATGATCAACTTAGATTGAGCGGCAAAATGCTAGAACATGTTCCTTTGCCGCCACACCTAACGTAAAACACGCACGTCGGCCAGATGCACGCATGTGCGAACCAAGGATGTTGCGGATGCAGATTTTTTGACATCCGCGGATGCGGATACGGATATTTAAAGGCTCACATCTGCAAATGCGGATGTCCAATTCGATGCGGAAGCTCAGCAATTGCGGATGCAGATGCTATTTGAAAATTGTGCATCTTATTTAACAAAAAGTATCTAATATCACCTCTGCAGGTACAAGCCTGTTTTGCAAAGGTTCATAAATGTAGGTACCTAGCTATACCATTTTCTAGTGTTTCTTGATTCTCATCTTCACTTGAAGAATCATCGCGCCATTCATCGACCCACCCATTTTTTTTCTTGTCACAACCTGCGCTATATGATCCGCGTTGATTATTGTGCATGCAGATATCCAAATCGATGCGGATGCTCTGCACTTACTGATGCAGATGCGAATATTCGCAACATACCTGGTGCGAACCTCGTGCACTAAGTCAGTCAGTTGCTGCTCGCGCATGTTCGAAACAGCTGGCGCTGTTGCGAACAAGATGTGTAAATGCACGCTACCTACTATCCGTTCGACTTCTTTCATATTTTATTAACATTTTAAAAGTGCTCAAGCCTTTTGTGACCATCAGAATGGCCGGTCACTACCGATATTTTACATCGAAATAATTATAGAAAGTTGCTACCTAGTTGCTACTAATCGTCATATAACTGCAACCCCTGTTTTTTTTAAAGTATACTACTTTTAAAGGTGACGGGCCATTCTGAAATCAGCATGGCTGGTGATCTTATCACCTATCCAGTGAGAACTAACTGCGCAAATGAACCGAGTTTTTTTTTAACCAATAGTTGCTACTAAACTGCTACCTTTATATAGGTACACGGTTTTGAGACTCGCTTTTAAGAATAAAAAGTTATTATCAATTGACTATTTTGATGCCTAAACGCCTGTAGAATTAAAAGAGCAAATCTGAAATTAAATACAAAACGGGTATTTTATGAGCAGGCGCTATGTACCTAATAGAGTATTATAATATACCAATTTCCTCTGCGTCTTGAGAGAATTTGCCCCGTTTATGCAACATTTTTTATTGACGCTCCGCTCCTATTGGTCGTAGTGATGTTTTATATCTTATAGCCTTTCTTGATAAATAGGCTATCCAACACTAAAATATATTTTTAATTTGAACCTGTAGTTCCTGAGATTAGCGTGTTCAACCGAACAAACCAACTTTTTAGCTTTATAATTTTAGTATAGACTAGCTGACCCACGCAACTTCGTCTGCTTCACATAAGATATTTTTGCCCGTTTTTGAAACATTTTTCATTGATACTCTGCTCCTATTGGTAGTACCGTGATGTTATATAGCCTATAGCCTTCTTCGATAAATGGGCTATCCAACACTAAAAGAATTGTGGATTCGAACCACTTGTTCCTGAGATTAGTACGTTCAACCAAACAAACTCTTTAGCTTTATAATTTTAGGTAAAGCAGTTTAAAACAATGACAAAATATCTTTAGGCATCAAAATAGTAAATTGATAATAACTTTTTATCCTTAAAAGCTATGAGTCCCAAAACCATGTACATAAAGGTAGCAGTCTAGTAGCAATTATTGGTTAAAAAAAAACTCGATTCATTTGCTCAGTTTGTTCTCACTGGATAGGTGACCAGCCATCCTAATATCAGAATGGCCCGTCACCTTTAAAAGTAGTAGGTATACTTTTAAAAAAATGGGGGTAGTAGTTATATGACGATTAGTAGCAACTTTCTATAATTATTTCGATGTAAAATATGGGTAGTGACCGGCCATTACCTTTCATCTGATCTTACCCTTACTCATATCTCGGTCAGTCTATCGGTGGTTGCAATTGCCCCATCGCTAACATAATGACTAGTAGTGTTGTTGCGATAGTGATAGTCTATCGATAGTATCGTGATACTATCGTGGCCTTGAAAATCAGTCATACTATCGATAGTTCTATCGAAACTATTGACCCTTAACGATACTATCGAAACTATCGATAGAATGCGTTTCGATAGTTTTGCTCTATCGATAGTCGAACATTTTACGATAGTATTGCTTGCTCATAAAGTGTAATATAGCTGGCGTTTACCTAGTTCATCTATCACCTAATTGTTTATACATTATATTCGCAGTTCATTCATATAGTTGCTTACATTTGTGTCCCTGTGTTACCGACCAGGTGTCGTTTTATACCCAGTCGATAGTATCGAAAATACGTCGATAGTTACTAAAACAAAACTATTGATACTATCGAAACGCGTCGCTAGATCATAGATAGTAGCGATATTATCGACTTTTTTACGCGATACTATCGTTAGTATCGATAATATCGTATCTCGATAGTATCGATAGAATCGATAGTATCAACAAATTTCAATAGTATCGCCTAATTTTTACTATCGATACTATCGATAGTATTGCAGCATTTCGATATTTTCGATAGGACTATTCGCGCTATCGACTATTTTTCAAGGTCAACTATCGATAGCGAAACTATCGCTATTAAAAATAATAAAAATATTTATTACGAAAAACACATTACAATATGTACGCAATATCCGTTGGTCCCACATTACGCAAAGCCTGTCCTGTGGGTACCTACAACGATTACAAATTGGTTAACTTGGTGCTCGGAAATATCAATACAAATTATTTCTTAACTAAGTTAGTTATATATGGATCTAAATTAATAAGAAGAGTAATATATAAATTATAATAATTTTAAATTAAAATGCATATGTATTTTTTTATTATTGTAAATAAATATGTAAAGGTAAGTTTATTGAAAATATAATAATAATATACAAAATGTGTTTAATGTGATGTGTGTATACAAATATTATAACGTAAGTGTATGTAAACTATGGTATGTTATTTGTTCGGGTTTTGTGTGAAACTGGGATAAAAGTTCAAGCTAGGTGTACCAAAAGGTTTTCAGTGGAATCGTAAGTCAAGGAAGAAAGCCAGTTTGTTATTTTTATATTCGCCTCGTTCAAGGAACAACGCTTTATCTCACAAAAGGAGGCTACTTTATTATAGATATAATGATCTTTGAATGGGCTGAAGCGTCTGGCAAAGGATGTGTTGACTTTCGGGACAGTAATTTTGTACACACGACGTTGGAGCAGATCCTGATACTTTTCGGAATTTATAACATTACGGTGTACTTTAATAAATGTTCTCAAAATAAATAACTGCCTAACATTCAGTACTTTGCTATCTTTATAAAGCTGTCTAAAGTGCTTTTTTAGCATTGCTTTGAGTACTGAACGTTGGGCTCTCTCCAAATTTATTAGGAATGATTTGGAAGCGCTTCCCCAGCAGCCTATACAATAAGTAAGCAATGATTGAGTTATTGCAAAATACACAGTTCGTAGAGTGTCAATTGAGGCCGCGGACCGAAGGAGTCGCATTATGTTCACTGTTTTACGTACTCGGTTCGAAAGAGTATTAATGTGGTCTTTAAAGTTTAAATTCTTGTCAATAATAACACCAAGGTATTTAATGCTATCTGTTTTTTGTGTTTTCACAGCTACAACCTTGCTGACCTCCACAACTGTGTAATTTTATATTGACTGCATTATTTGGGGCTGTCGCAGCTGTTTTAACACACGTATTTAGTTTTATTCGAATTGATTGTTAGTAGATTATGCTTTAGCCATGTCGATACACGCGTCATCCCCACCTCCGCATTCGAAAAAACCATGCTCCAACTGGCACAGTCAAAAATTAAACCAGTATCGTCAGCGTAACAAATTATTTCTGAACAGGCTATTTCGTGTATATCGTTCATATACATTATGAATAAGGTTGGTCCTAGTATGCTACCTTGTGGGATACCGAAATTAATTGAGTGTAAATCACTTTCATAGTTACCAACTCTCACACACAGTTTTCTATTCGATAGGTAGCTTTTAAACCATTCAAGCGCTATACCCCTTATGCCATAATGTTTTTCTAATTTCTGTAATAGGATAGGAAGAGAAAGGGTGTCAAAGGCTTTTGCCAAATCTAAGAAAATGCCTATGCTATGCTTGTTTTTATCAAGTTGAGATGACAATGTGGAAGTCAGCAGAGCAACAGCATCTTCGGTCGACTTACCTCTCCTAAGCCCGAATTGCTTGTCCGATATAAGGTTTTTAGTCTCAATGTAACCAATCAATCTATTGTTAACAATTTTCTCAAGTAACTTTGAAAATGCTGTCAGCAACGAGATAGGTCGTTAGCTGGCCGGAGAGTCTTTAGGACCATTTTTGTAGACTGGTATGACAGAAGCTATCTTCCATAAATCGGGAAAGATACCAGTTTTTAAGCTGACGTTAAATATTTCTGTTAGTGGTGGTACAAGGACATCTCTGAGACGTTTAGGTTCAAAATGTCCAATTCCCAAAATGTCCAGAGGGTGCAAAACGTCCATATCCCAGAATGTTCATATCCCAAAATGTCCAAATCCCAGAATGTCCATGTCCCAGAATGACCATTTCCCAAAATGTCCATATCCCGGAATGTCCATATACATACCAGTGTCTATTTTACTTTATTCAAACAAAATTATATATATGGTGAATTAAAAAACCGACTGTTGTCAATCATATATTATAATCAAAAGAACTAGAAAGCAATTATAGAAATATAATAAAAAAAAATAAAAAAATAAAACGATGACTGCAAAAAAAAGTGAAAATTAAAAAATAAAAATAATAAAAAGTGCGTAAAAATGAAAATTAAATAAAAACTGAAAAGAAAAAATTGGTTGTTTGTAAAGTCGGTTTACGGATGGTAGTTTAACGTGACAACGTCATAACGTGCCTTTCGCTCGCTCGTGTAACGCTCTCGCTCCGATCGTAACGTTACAATGAGCGTAACGGGACAATGAGCGTAACGGGACAATAAGTCATCCTTTTTCGTGCGTGCAGCCGGTGTTCATCGATTTATTAGACGTTGTCACGTCAAAAACAAGTGCAAGAGTCTATCTATTAACATATAGACCAGCTTAAATCTTCACAGTAATGGATCCCGACTGTTTAAGTCGCTATGTTCTATGCTTTTGAATTTATTATTCGTTTTATTTGTGTATCGATCACGAAATTTTTGCCACGGCATCAGTTATTCAATAGCAGAGCAGGTACTCAATATAATATAGACTTCTGCGCTTGTTTTTTTCTTTTCAGTTATTATTTAATTTTCATTTTTACGCACTTTTTATTATTTTTTAATTTTCACTTTTTTTGCAGTCAGGTTTTTATTTTTTTTTATTATATTTCTATAATTGCTTTCTAGTTCTTTTGATTATAATATATGATTGACAACATTTGGTTTTTTAATCCACCGTATATATAATTTTGTTTGAATAAAGTAAAATAGACACTCTGGTATGTATATGGACATTCTGGGATATGGTCATTCTGCGACATGGACATTCTGGGACATGGACAGGATTTGGACATTTTGGGATATGGATATTGTGGGATATGGACATTCTGGGATATGGACGTTTTGCACCCTCTGGACATTTTGAACCTAAACGCTCTGAGATGTTTCAGAAGCGTATTCGTCATTCCATCCATACCCGGGGCTTTATCGTTTTGCAAAGATATTATAAGTGACTACTTCAGCAGTCTGTAGGCTGCAACAACACTGATGACTAGTTGACATCAGAGGTTGTAAGCGTGGGTAGAGTAAACCGTTGAGATGCTGCACTTTATTAGCCATTCGGTTTCCTGCTGGCGTTAGACTACACCAGCTGCATTGTGCAGTTTAGCCAGAAACTGAATTTACATTATTCTATATATTCTGCACACTTCGCAATACTAAAATTTGTCTGGTCACATTGATGATATTCTCAAGAAAGACAAGATTAAGAGTACCAAAAACCTCCCATCAAGCCAGACACATCAGGATCGTAGCAAGTGGAGATCAATAGCTTCTGCCTACCCTGCCGTGATATAGACGTGAATCTAAATGTTTGGCTATTACTCTCCAGTGAGATGTAAAGTATCGAAAAGCAGCGTCGAGGAGACTAGCAGGTTCAGTTGGTAATAAAAAAGCATAAGTACAATCTCAACATTTATTCATTCATAACAAATCTGACATAGCTTATCCCGTGTCCCAGAGAGCTACAACTATGTAGCGAAATCTTCGCTGTCCAGTTTCAGAGAATTCTGACCCTCAGCTCTTCAGCCGGGCGCCCAATTCCTGTTGAATAGAATTCTATTAGAACAAGGAAATAAAGCTAAAACGCAATTGAGTCGTATTTTGCAAGTTGTTGATATGTTTACGTTAGCGCAATGACATTGAAGATGTTTTAGGACTCGTGACGCCGAACAGTGATGGCGGACTGTGATCACAATATTTAACATCGGCAGTGAGTTTTTCCGACCAAACATACACGAGTTTGTGTGATAATGTTGTTTACAAAACATAACGTGGCGTGTTGAACGCGCGTATCGCTCGTGCTCGTGTCGCGCTCAGCGCCGCACAACGGGTTTCTCTATTCAGCCGTACTTACGATTTGTATATTTCGTATTCCTGGTTCTTCAGTCGTTGTCGCCTAACGTATACAGCGTAACGCCGTCGCTCTAGCATCGACTATGCATCGCCGCCGTAACGCTCGCATCGCATGCCGCAACTAACTATCTGAAAGGACTCGCACGCACTTGTGTGTGTGTCGCCGCTCGACAACGTTAGATACATGTACAGAGTACTAAGAGCGGGGCCTGCCCGCTCCCTTCGCGTCGCGCGCCCCGAGCTCCGAGAGCTGGCGCCGACAGACTCGGCCGTCATCCACGGACTTTACAGCCAATTGTGTGCGTGCAGGCTGGGGTGCGCTCGCTTGCTTATATCGTGGACGCAATTTTGATTTGTTCTTGTTTGCAGGTTTACAACGGGATTTCAGTTACGTTAACGTGTCATACGAGATTGAGAGTATAGTGAAGGTTTAAGTTTAGTGACATGGCTAGAGATGAATGAACGCACCCCGAGCAAGTTTTAGGCCTGACGCACAGTTTTAGTTTTAGAATAATTAGATCGTGCGATCACGCGTCATAAAGGCATCCTGCAATAAAACCACAATTTTATACAGAAGTACCGCAACCAAGGAGAAGCAGTATTCCAAGCAAGGTTTCTAGGGTATCATGCATGAAGAGTTTAGTGCCGGAAGAAAGTAATTAAAGTAAAAAATTTCTTCTAAGGAATTTAATCTAAAAAGAAAAATATACAGCTTAAACAAAAGAACCTTATAATATTTAAAACTTATCAATTAGCGAACTCAATCCAATCAATTATATAAATCTATTGCGATCTTATATTACATGGAGCATGTCGTCAACATCAGCGGGTGAAATGAAAACGTTCCGTCAATAAATCTTCCATTTATTACAATTATAAAGTGATTCACATAATTCTATTTCACTCGTTCTGGACTTACAAGCTACGGTCTGGCGACCTGTGACGCGTGACGCGTGACGTGTGACGTGTGCGTGCACGCGCACGCACCGCGACGCGCTCGACGCGGTTCGACCGTCGCCCGCACTCGGTACAGTTTTGTTCGTGTCACGTGGTTATAACTACTCGCTTAGCCTAGTGGTGTGTGTGGCGCTAGTAGCGGCGAGGGCCCATGCCCGCCAGCTCCCGCCCGCGCGCCGCGCCGCCGCCCCCGCTACACACAACACACATCTCAGAGGGACCCGCGCGCCCGCCCGCCCCGCGCGCCGCCCTTAGCCCATAGTGACTGACACTTACGCGAACTTCATACGGATACATTCACTACGACCTAAGAGGCGATCCACAGCAGTCTGCGGGCGAGTGTCGCTCAACATTTATATTATAACAAAAAGTTTTATCACCTTAGGTTGATCAGTCCAACACAAAATTAGCTGCATTGAAAGTATTTGGCAACGTTTGAGTCATGTTTTTAACAGGAGAACATTATATATATGTGCCGCGAGATTGAGCAATTTTAATGGTGTCAAAATACTACGGCGTGACTCTTACATCAGCCAACAAGGAGGACACAGCCGATAGCTATTAGACAGCTTGATATTTATGCGACACTAATTGTTTAATTAAATATAGAAGATTCTTATATAGGTCAAGAATAATGATACAATGCAATACTGAATAATTTATTTCAAAATTATTTAACTTTCCTGTCTGTTTACCTGTTACGAAGTTACCTAGGTTATAATTATTTCAAATCATATAACTGGGCAATTACAACATTTAATATGCTTTTCATGGGATTGTAAAGCTTAGCTTCCAAAGAGTTATATGAAATTTATTAAAAAGAAAATTCTCATGGTAATGAGGGTAGTTACTATTTTACATTATTTATAAATTCATAAAAAAATAATATGTTATATAAGTTTATTGTAAAACAGTCAGGAAAGCTAACATAATTATAATACTGTGTACTCTTTGTTAACTTTGGAAGATGAATCTAAGATGTTTGGATGATCTTACCGTCCCATAGGAGGGTACTGTTGCGCGTAAGGATCTCTGTCGTAGCCGCCGGGGCCAGCCGCACCGCGCCTGGGAATGTAAACAAAAAATATGATATCATATAGCACACAAAGGCACGATAGATTTATCTAAAGAAACTAATGTGCAGAACCTGCAACCTCAGATTTGTAAGCTCATTATGTAACTATGCTACAAAGGAGACTGTCCATATTCGGCTTGTACGTGGACAATCGTTTTATATACAAAGTAAAATATTAAAAGTTTTGTTTGAATATATAATAAATATTGGTTACCATCCAGTAGGATCAAATTGACATATTTTATTTCTATATTATATCAAAATAATACACACAGCCTGGAAGCAATAAGGCAGTATTACTGCAACTGCATAGACGGCCGAAGGACTGTTGGTTGCTGTGCTCACATAATGTGTTTTATAATATTATTTAACGAACTTGATACTAAACTTCAAAGAATAATGTTTTCTACTTAGTTTAGGCTACTCAAAATTAATATTGTTATTACAATATAAAATTGTTCACGCCCAGGCCAGGGTCCCATACAAGGTGGTCGGTCTCCTTTAGTATAATATAATCACAAAAGGATAAAAACATTTAAAGGTACTTAATGGTCGAGATATAAAAATACTGTGTATGTTAGTAAATTAATATTGGAAACTGGCAACAAGTGATCTAATTTATTATTAAAATGTTGTTCTTACAATAGTAGCGATAGAATCTCAAACATGAACATGGTCCATGTTGATATTCAACAATTATTATAGATTATACTATTTTAAATCTTGAAAGCAGGTATTTTTATTCCATGTACATTTTAGATGTACAAAATGTTTATGCAAATGTTAAAATTGGCAGCAAACTAGTCACAACAGAACATTTTCAATGTATGTTTTAACATACCAATGTTTATTAGTCTGTACTTGTGATTAATAGCCTAAAATAAAATAGCATACAATGAAATAGGAACTGAACTGGTGAACAGATTAGAAAATACACATGCTTAATTTAACATTTAGATATTAACTGCTGCACTCAGTTAAATAACTAAATATTTGACTCTATCAGGGAAGAGGTATACAGAATTGTATTACCGCCTTCCACTAACTAAAATAGGCCATAGACAATAAAAATGTTACGCCATATGCATTCTCATTTAACTTAACAAATTTTTAATTAGTGTAGGACAGTACTACAGAATTATCCCATTCAATGCGGCAACAAATTTTGCTTTCACTAGCCAGAATCGGCTCATATTTAACGTAAACGCCGATCGGCGTCAGCCGCACTTGATGAAATAAAAAAAACAAAATATCTAAAAACTACCGATATCAGGCATTTCATTAGTAAATTCCAAACACATTTGTTGTTTTATTAATATAATATCTTTAAATTTGGGTAAAATATAAAACAACTATACATGACGCCGATCGGCGTCCTCCGAATCTGAGTATGAAAAAATAAGACGCCGATCGGCGTCCGCCGTATTGAATGGGTTAAAGGTGTCACATAATATGGGTGCACAGGTCTTACCCATTTATAATGAAACTAACCAACTACATACTTAGTTTAACTGCAGCTGCAGCTATGCAACAAATAGTCCTACATCATTTAATTAATCTCTTGGCCAATGCTTGCATTCCAGGGCCTAGATACAATGCATTCATCATTGTTGGGTTTCATCTAATTGTTGAGCTAAATTTGCAAGTACCTAATTAAATAATTTGAACAAGAATGTCTCTATTAAAATGTTTAGCTTTAAAATTATGGTCACAATTAAAATGTTGCTACACTTTTAGTTATGTGATATAGCTGTAAATCTTGGCAGATATTTTATATTAAATACAAGTTATGATAATGACTGGAAATTTTATATTAAAAACAGAGATGAGAGTGCTATTTATTTTCCTTATTAGACATATAAACTACACTTAGATAACCATTGATAAACCAATAATACTTGTTCAGATATGGTAAATAAGGATCATATTGTTCTTGTGATGTTTACTAAATACCTAATTTAATTAAACAAAACAAACAACAAAAGATAATTTTTATGCTTCACATAATATGTAATCATTTCATGGTGCCTCTTGTTTTTTGTTTTACTGTGATGAGAACTTTACATAATAGTGATATTTATCTTTATATTGCATGTGACATTATTACAAAACTGTCTCAAATCAATTTACCACATAAACAAAACATCAACCTTTTAAGCGACTTTCAAACTCGGCCACAAAGCTTTACCATTGTGTCTAGTTTTTGGCTAACTTTTGACATAATTTCTTTCAAAATCAAGATCTCAGTTGTATTATGATGTTACTTTATCTCAAGGTCTAATTATGTCTCATAAATAATTGATTTTGCATTTTGTTTTGGTACATTTTACAGCCTTACAAGATAAAATGTGCAAATTTGAGCTAAATGGTTCAAATTTTCACATTCTATCTTGTCAAAATGCTACTGAAATCTTAGTGTTTACTTAGTATTTGCAGAAAATAGTATAATTTATAAATCTTATAATATACAAAAGCATGCCAGTATGTGGATTTTAATTATCGAAGTAACCATGTTAAATTAAAAATTGTAAATTTTTGTACCTACATCTTCTCTAGGAAGCTAAGAGAGAAGTTCTCTTTAGTCTAGACTATATAAGATAGAATTGAATTATCTATCCACCATCAATTTAGTAAATATAAAATGACATCATAATATCTCTATAGACAGGTGCATTTGTAAAACAAAATATATTTTCTATAAATCTATACTAATATTATAAAGCTGAAGACTTTGTTTGTTTGTTTGAACGTTCTAATCTCAGGAACTACTGGTTCAAATTGAAAAATTCTTTTAGTGTTGGATAGCCTGTTTATCAAGGGATGCTATAGGCTATATAACATCACACTACGACCCTCGGAGGCGGCGCAGTAACGATAAATGCGGGTGAAACTGCGGGAACATCTAGTCTATACTAATATTATAAGCTGAAGAGTTAGTTTGTGTGGTTGAATGCACTAATTACAGAAACTACTGGTTCGATTAGAAAAATTCTTTTAGTGTTGGATAGCCTATTTATTGAGGAAGGCTATAGGAAATATAACATCACGCTACGACCTACGGGAGCGGCGCAGTAGCTATAAACGCGGGTGAAACCGTGGGCGCATCTAGTTGTTTTATATAAAGTTGATTCATCATAACTCTTCAAATATCATTATATGGCCGAAGAATGCAGTTCTAGCAATAATGTGCTCCAAAAAATATGACTCAACTTGGTCTAACATTTGTTTATGGAATGTAATTTGATGCCTTGATGATGTCATACAGACATTTGTATAGGTAATGTTGATAAAGTGATGACTTACATTGGCGATCGTCTGCTGAACATGTCTCCGTTAGGCATGGGCGCGGGGCGCGGAGGCATAGCTCGCTCGTAGGGTGGCATGGCTGCGCGACGGTCCATCATGTCCCTCTCGTCGTACATGGGCGCGCGGCGGTCGTCGTACATCGGCGCAAGCTCGTCGTACCGGCGCTCGTCCGCGTACATGGGCGCCGCATAAGGGTCCCGCGCACCTCGCTCCATCAGCGCGAAGCCGCGCCGGTCTTCTCCACCGTAGCCGTTGTAACGGTCGTCGTACGCAGCCGGAGGCGCACGCTCACGCTCGTACGGCAGGGGGCGCGGAGCCATGGGTACCGGGGCACCCACCGGTGGGCCGCGCGGATGCGGCGCCGGCCGATCGCGAGCGTAGGGTGCGTCACGCGGGGGTGGCCCACCACGCATAGGACCGCCGCCTCGCCGCTCCATACCTCCGCGCATACCTCCCCGCATACCGCCGCGCCCGCCACCACCACCGCCGCGGGCTCCACGCTCCTTGATGCGGCCGCGTTCTACGGAGATGACCCCGCCGTTGAAAGTAGTGTTGTTGAGCGCGCGGATTGCCGCCGACGCCTGATCCTCGGTTTGCATGTGCACAAAACCGCAGCGGTTCATTATGTCGCACTCTGTTACGACACCGAAGCGTTCGAACAGCTTTCGGAGCTCCTCCGGCTTGGAGCCCTGCGGCAGGCTGCCGACGAACACCTTAGTTTGCTGAAACGAGATGATAATTCGTAAGCGTCGTGGCACAAATCCTAATTAGAAGACGTATAACACAAGAACTATCACTCACCGGCACCATTGTTTATTTAATCACTTATATTCACTATTATTTTATCTAAATCCACGAGCGCACTTTCTACGCACCGCTTATATCGTACTATCCGACCAAAATGGCGGACCGGAAACCAAAGTAACGCCAAATTCACCGACGCTATAATTTTCCTAAGAAAATTGTACTCTCATTGGTCGATATAATCCCGCCGCGCGGTAAAAGTAACACGCGCTAGTGTGATTGGTCAATTTGGAAACCATAAACACCACAAGTGATGAGTATTAAACAGGTACAGATAAATAAAATTCTCTTTCAACGGTTTGCAAATATAATTTATTACTTATAACTTTTAGTTTATAAGTTTAATAACACAAGACTATCACAGACATCTCAAAACTCAAATTAATTTCCTAAAACACAAAATATAGGCAAGAAAAAAATTACTATCAGCAAAACATAGATGTTTAATTGGTTGGTTGGTTTTGGTAAATTACGCGGGTAATTTTAAATGCGCACGTGATGTATAAGTTGTACACCAATATTCTTTTATACAATATCGTGGTATAACCGAATAATTTTAGTACTCATTAAATAAATCCTATATTCATAATATTTTATTACCTAAGTGAATTATGTGATGTACCCTAGTATTCATATATTCAGAATAGATATATTTTGATTTTTCTATCATTAAACTTTTATCTTCTGAGTTTTCAGAAATCACAAAAAAATTTAATTTAAAATAGAAAATTATACCTACTAATAATTACAACATAATTTGGGAATATACAGTGAACACGAAGTTAAGCTTTATTGTTACTCATTTAATACATTAAAGTATGTACATACAGTAAAAATTAAATATTATAATCAATTTGTAATGTCAGCTTAAACTATCTAAATACAAGGTCGCGTTATGAACGTTTCTCATTAATTTCAACACTTGGTGATTGATGGAGTTCTTAACGTACTCGCCCAGGTTATAATTATTTACTGTCCCGCAGAGTCGAGTGCAGTTGAATATATCGATTAATCTATTTTGAATTTTCTCTGGTTCGTTATGATGGATAATTTTCGGAGTTATCCTTTTAGCTTTTTTGTACAAATTATCGGCAATAGCTGTTAAATTCCATGTTAGCATGTCGTTGGTTTTTTTGGGTTCAATATTGCGAGCCATTCGGCCCAACATGTACCCTGAAAAAGAAAACATAAATTATGACGATATGCAAGTAGTGAATCTATGTTAATTTTGACTTGATATTAGGTATATGAATTCAAGTAAATGAGTGGGTCTATTGTAACATCAAGAAAGACTATTCTTACTACACAGGATATCTTCGTTTTTAATTAATAATTCCGTAACTAATACTATAATTAACACGTAATTTTAGTAGAAAGTAAAATCTAAGCAAATTGTCTTTATTTTTTACGTACATTAATTATTATCTAACCCGTGATTCCTACGCAGCATTGATCTTAAAATATATAGATCATTGTTACACAGAACAGAATATTACTTTGTAGTAGTTAGTATTGCCGCAACTATCGCTAAGCGGGACATAAGCAAAATGTCCAATGTATTAATTTTATTCATCTTGAGTAGGTACTCACGCAACACATCTCTGCATTGCGCACTGCTGGGTGGGTCGCTGATGTAGTTTCAGTTCCAACGACCCACCCACCATGCAAAGCAGTGAGGTGGCACATCGTAGTGCCTTGGTACCTACTCACGCAACAGCTAAGTAGGTTTAATTGCAGAAGGTAGGTACCATAAAATTTACATACACCATCTCCATTACAAAGTTTTGACGTACAATCGTCGGTAACGGCGGTAGCGCAGGTAAGTACATACATATGTACCTAGGTATGTGTGTGAGTCAAATATTTTAGTAATTATATATTAAGTATTTTGATGGCAAATACAATCAATAGGCAAAGACTTTAGTAATTATAATTTTTGTTACCACATTAATATTATGTCTCTACATGATAGGACTTATATTTTATCACGTAACGTGGGTAACATCAGACTTTTCAGCCGATTGCAGTAGTGTGAGCACAGTAGTCTATGGAGTACAGCGTGAGTGTGTGTACCTATGTACGAGTGGCCTGGCCGAATTAACAGGAGGCATTTTTAGTTTAGGTGTTGCCATCTGTGAATTAATATGTATATGGTAGGTATATACGAAAACAATCTTTACAATGATTAAAGTCTATGTTATTATCCTTTTAAGTCCACATCAATAGATTATTAAATTAAACTGCCTAATGATGACAAAAGAAAGCATCTTCAGCAAAAAAACATCTTAAATTAAATCTTAATAGTTAATTAATATCAAGAATCAACAACATTACGAATACTATGGGACGTATTTTGGACCTCGTTCTAACTGACTTGCCTTCCTGTGAAGTCACTGCCGTGCAATAGCCCCTTAGCAATATAGATCGTGTACACCCTCCGATCGTGATACTCTTAATGTTTAATACTGATGTCAGGCTCCCCTATAACTCTTAAAACACAAGGCCTATTTAAAGATCTAACTAAATTAAACAAATTGGAATAATTTATTCAAAAGTGCCTCTGATGTCAATGAAATGCTCTATATTTTTTATCATAGGATTAATACCATTATTAAGCTACAGGAACCTTTAATTAAACCAACATCTCAACGTAAAAAATATCCTCCTTGGTTTAGTAAAGAAATAATAAGAGCCATAAAAGAAAAAGAGAAACGAAGAGCCCGGCACCGAGTACGATTATTATATGAGTAGAGCCCGGTACAAAACATAAAAAACGCCATGGACGCGCTTGAACTTAAATTATTGAGCAAACCGTGTTCTAGCTTGGCAACCAGCAGTTATAATAAATACATAGGGAATATAGAGAATGAGATTGCCAAGAATCCAGAGCGTTTTTGGACTTTATATTAAGGACAAAAGGGATGGTTCTAATTCATTCCCCAGTATAATGACAAATGATACCGTGGTTACATCTGACGGTTTTGCAATATGTGAAATATTCACTTCACAATTTGCCTCTGTTTTTACTGATACGAAAGCAACTCAGCGTTACTCTGCCTCAGCTTACTTACACAATATGAGGAAAAACAGTCTTCCACTTATAGCTCACATGATAGATCGCGAGTGCCTCCTACAAAAACTTGAATCATTGAACTGTCGTAAAGGTGCTGGCCCCGATGGCATTCCTCCAATATTTATTTCTAAGTGCGCACCTGCCTTAGTATCCTCCCCTATTAGAAATCTATACATATAATAAAATCGTAAGAAAGTCAAAACTGTACATTGAATATTTTTTTAAAAGAATACTTGTGACGTGATCCGCAATCGATATCGAAGCCAAAAATATAGCTTTTAGAATTTTTGTCTGTTTGTCTGTATGTATGTCCGGGCTAAACTCAAAAGTACTGCATGGATTTACTTCAAATTTTGCATGAATATTACTAACAGGTCGGGTCAACATATAGGCTACATATTATCACGCTATCATCTACGGCGGAGGAGCTGTGAATCTTTATTTTTCTTACGCATTCTGTGACAGCGTGTAATCTAACGACGCATATTTAAATGTTGTTTTTGAGTAAGCCATGCTATTATCTAGCTATACACTATAAAAGCTATGCCATTTAAGTAACTTGGGCAGAGAAATATAGTTGGGTTCCGCGGCGACAAACACTTTTTAGGTAAAATCTACGCGGACGAAGTCGCAGGTAACAGCTAGTATTAAATAAATCGCTCATTACATGCATTATTCCGAACTCTTGGAAAACGGCAAAGGTCATTCCTATCTACAAAAGCGATGATAATACCAATGTAACGAACTAATAGACCTAACCCGATTTTGTTTGTTTTCGCCAAAGTTTTTGAATTCCTGATCGGTCCCCACATTAGTTCATATCTTAAGCTTTAGGTGCTTGAGTGACTCACAACACGGATTCGTTGGTATGAGGTCTACCAATACATATTTAGTAGCTTTTAGTGAAATGTTGACGAGCGCCGTTGACCGCGGGCATCAAGTAGATGTAATTTACACAGATTTTTCCAAAGCGTTTGATCGTGTCCCGCACTCCACCCTTCTACACAAGTTATCAGCGTACGGAATCACTGGTACTTTAGACAGCTGGCTTAAATCTAACCTAGAACATCGTCTTTCTTTTGTTGCGGTCAACGCTTTCGGTCAAACATGTACCTATTGGGCAACCTCGGGGGTTCCCCAAGGTTCCCATATCCGCCCTATTTTATTTAACGTTTTCGTTAACAATATCCCACAGTTTCTTTTGCATTCGGATTGTTTTATGTATACAGATGATTTTAATTTTCTAGAATTATTCAATCAAGTGATGACGCTGCATCGATTCAGAGAGATGTTGATGCGCTGGTCCAATGGTGTTGGGATAATAATACTAGGCTTAAATGTTTAATTGCTACTAGGTGAAATACTCGAGAAAGAAAAATCTGTTATCGTCTGTTTACAGAGTGGGCTCAACAGTTATCCAAGAGGTGAACCAAATTAAAGATCTAGGGGTTACATTCGACAAAATGTTAACATATTTTGTTCCTCATATCAAAAATATTATCAAAAAAGCTTCGAGAATGTTAGGCTTTGTTATTAGGAACACCGCTGGATTCAAGCGAAGCAGTACCAAAATACTGTTATACAACTATATGGTGCGTAGTGTCTTGGAATAAATCACATACTTTTTGGTCTATGTACATTTAATTTTAAAGAATATAATGTGTTAAATAATAATGTACTCAATATTAGTATTAATTATTTTAATTTTGCTTTGTATTTAAAGTTTGTCCCTATTGTTTTTATTTATGTTTGCTGAACATTTATTGTTAAGTGCATGCTGTGCTTACCTATAAAAAAGATTTTAACACTTGCCCAAAGTCTGCTAATCCTGAGTTTTTTAAAATTGTAGGCATAGGTACCTACGTGTGAACAATTGTTGGTTAGCCATTAAAATAAATAAATCAAGCTACTTTTATTTTCTATTTCGGACTGGATCAAAATTATCTAGATTCTTAGTGACAGTTGGAAGTACCTACATTTATGCATAGGAAATATAAATATCTAACGGTGTTCACGGCCAAAACTAATATAAACAATATTTCTCTGAACCTACCTATAAATGCACGTGGACAAAATTAGAATTTATTTTCAATTAATCATGTTTAAAATGCTCTGAACATTTTAAACAGAATTATTTCTTTATACATTTTAGGTACTCATAATTAATTTTGTTATTTTGTGTGGTTGGGTAATAAATAGTAACTTAACGTATTGCGAGTCGTAAATAAAGTGTACTATGAGTGTAAGTACCTATTAGTAGCTACAATATCAACCTAATTATTGAAATAGCACTAAATTATAGGTATGATCAATTTTATCGGACATCATAGGTAGGTAGTTAATTTTTTAAAGTCTGAATGTGGTTCAATTTTCCCTTTTGCTTTCGCCAAGTCGAAGTACCTACTATCACCGAAAAATTCGATCTTTGTAGGTAGTAATTTATCATACCCTAACTACCTTCACCTACAGTCAGTTCATCAGTGAGTTACTAATGTCTTCTTTTATAATTATTAAACTTATATCTAACGCATTACAAGCAGCAGATCTCGCGCTTTTATTCCAGGAGTGTAACACTTTTACGCGCAAAACCACACTGAGATCACTACAAATAGGTTGTTGTCTACGTCTAAAAGCATTTATACATTATCTATACACACTACACGGAATGCAGCTGAGCTTCCAAAATAACAGAAAACGGATGTTCGCGACAATTATTATACAACTTTTGCGTTTTCATACGAGTGTAATTCAGTAGCGAGTGTTGCTCCGATTATTATAATTTACGAGCACTGTTTGACAGCTATCTAGATTGTTAGTAAATAAAAAATGTTGCCTTACCTCCAAACATGCACAGTAGGCCGACCAGCAGCACAATGACTGCGAACAAACGCTTGGTGACGTGTGGTGCGGGACTCACGCATGATCTCCGTTCTATACTCATAATTTAGAAGAAAATGACAAACTTTTATAACGTTATAAGTATTCGTGACACTCTGATCGTATGCCGCATGAAATGGTAATAATTTGTTCGCCCCTCTGGACGGCCGTGATTCCTATTTTATTTTTAGATGTCTCTCTGTGTTGTGTCGGTGCCGGTGAATGATCTGCACGACATGATATTTTTCAAACAATTTTTGTTAATGATTGTCGGTTTCCCTTTCTGGGATATGACGTGAATATTATTTTTGTTATCTAATAGAGTTCTTTGCGCCGTGCGTCATTTGTGGCTTCACTTGTCTCTCAATTCTATTTGTATCGAACAATTCCATTTATTATGGATGGATCATATTATTCAAAAAATCCAATCAACAGTAGTATCAGTAATCAATATAAACTGTAGTGACATACAAACATACTTATTTTATTATACTTAGCCCCGGTACATGGATAAAGGTTCGCCACCCATGATCTGCGACCTAAAATCGTTGCTGGTGAAATGTGAGCGGGAAGCAGCTTCGTTTACCACCTCGGAGATACACAGTCATGGGTCTAAGATTTTTTTAAATGTTTGTTAGTATTTAGTTAAATTATATTTATTCTGGCTACTGGCCCGGACATGTCTTCCGCAAGCACCCAGCGAGGTGGGCACCAATCCTTACCAATTGGGTGTCACAAGACAGTCGACGGCGGCGGGGCAGACCAAAACGTAGATGGCGGGACTACCTGGACGCCTTTAAAAGGGACTGGGAGAGGATATCCACCAACAGAGTACCTAATTTGGAAGTCCAAGAGAGAGGCTTTTGAAAGCTAATCAAAAAAGGAATATCGTTTTTTCAGCTTGCATGTAAACAGTCACAAAGTACCTACAGATTATTAAATTGATGAGTGGCCACTAGTTACCTATTGTAACTACTTATTTCAGATGGCGAAACATGAAAACCTTCCGCTAATATAAGTCGGTACTTATGATCTGCTGTCTTTAAAGCATGTATCACATGTGTGTAGGTACCTATTAACATGCTGATAATTTTGATTTTTAAAAAGTGGTTGTCCGCAGTTGTTGCCAACCCTGTGTTTTTGGAAATTTTACAAACATTCAAACAATTGACACAAAGAACATTCAGGTTCGAAACAATCATTATTGGATGCCGTGTGGGAATCTAATCTAACCCAGTCGATGCAGTGGCAATGACGAGGCTACCAATTAAACCACTACGCCCTCCATACAGTCAACATATTATCGTCATCTATAGTCATGGCAATTTATCCTCGGAGTCGATCATCAAAATGTCGTAGGTAATACATAAACAAGTGAGAAACGGCAATGAATTGCCATAAATCTTAGAGTTCCCAAAAATGGTTCAAGTACCTAATATGCAAAGGTTGAGCTCAGAGGTCAAAGGTCATAGTAATTTCGGGGGTATATCGACTTTGCTGAGTCGAATGGCGTTGACCGCGAGGCTCTAGCTCTTACGGTTCTTGAGTTGAAAGTTGTATAACAGATAGACGGACGGACGGACGGACAAGGCTGTTGTATAAGAGTTTTTTCGAACTCTAAAAGGCATATTAAAGGCGAAGTCGTATTCGAGCACTATCGACGTCTGACCAAGTTTAAGATGCCATGTTTTCTACTATACTCTAGAAGACGGCAACCAATATACAAATAAAGAATATAATCCGACCATTAGTTGTCACAACCACACTCATCGATAATACAGAGGTAATCATTAGTGATGTGCATAACTGCATTTAATTGATATTCGAATACAGCTGTGCTCAGTCCGATACCTACTGTGTACGGTCAGGGACGCCGCGCATGCGTTTGTGTAATGTTGTCGACACATTCGAATGAATGAAAGCTAATAATGGATGATGTTATCTTATAAAGCAGTAGTGCAGTCTCATTCCTGTATGACGACGGGCTCTATAATATCACGCCTAGGTATATATCTGTCTGTCTGACTGTCCATTGCTGGGCCCGGGCCTCTTCTCAATGAGAGAAGGGTTAGGCTAGAGTCCACCACGCTAGCCAATACAGGTAGGCCGAATTCACATAACTTTGAGGACATTATGGAGATTTTTCAGACATGCAGATTTCCTTATGATGTTTACATTTATCATTATATGCAAGTAGACGTACTTTCTGAAAAACGTTACAACCCACACTCGGGTCAAAATCGACTTATTATTAGCAAATTAGTCACGGGGTTACTATTTACTAGCTGGAAAATTTGGTAGCTCTACTATCACTCTAAATATGAAATAATGACTTAGTAGCCCAACCCACATGTATGAAGAAGCAATACGGGAGTGAACTTCAATCACGATTATCTCAAAATGTTAACTTTGTGGGTTGGAACGTTTTTTAGAAAGTACGTCCAAGTGATAATTAACTATTTAATGTGTACATAACTCCGCAGTCAGAGGTGCGTGATTTAGGATCGAACTCGTTATCGCTCAAATTTAATTGACAGATAGGAAGGACTTCCAGACTCGGCACTATAATGTAAATATAAAATGTTATGTTCCGTATGAGATCGAATAATACAAATAAAAGTCCAAATACAATTACATAATTATTTATTGTAAAACAATTCTTATAAAATATTCTATGTCTCAATACGCTTTAAAACTAATTATGTCTACATTTTACATTTATCGCATTATAGAAATAAAATTATTATTCAGCAGTATCTCTTTCTAACAAAGACAATATGAAAAGGACAGAACTTAGCTCTTTCGTATGAGAGTATTAAAAAGGCTTTATAGTTTGCTCTTTGGTTTTATCGTCTTTAGAAGGAGATGTTTATTACAGCAGGATCATTAAAATTGAAACTTAATTTACGGCCCAACCACTTTTCCAAAATAAAAGCCATTATCAGTATGTTGTGCGAAATTAAAATCAACTAATAATAATTAATTCACCGTCTCCTACAATTTTTTGTCCTTTACCAAAAACTATGAGATCTTGATAAATCGTGATCGTGCTAATAGCGTGAACAATTCTCTTATTAACATTACCTCATGAGCAGAAATGAAATCCGTATTATAATGCTTACTGACCCGCTGTTTAATACAACACAGCATCACATTTCTATATCCTTGAAAGATTTACGTATTTATTTTAGCCATATTTCATCCTATATTATAAAGAGTGAACCTAACCGGGCACTGTTTTTCTGTTAAGAAAATCGCAGTAGAAGCATGGCGCTTCTATTGTGATTTTCTTAACAGAAAATCTCAAGAATTAGCGTGACCCGGGAAGCAAACCCAGAATGTTTCGATCGACAGGAAGTGTAAGCTGAAACTTACATCACTGGATCAACGAGACAATGTAACCAACAAATCCAACGATCGACAGGAAGTGTAAGCTGAAACTTACATCACTAGACCAACGAGACAATGTAACCAATCCTGAATTTATATTTTTAAAGGAATAGACACAATTGAGCTCTCTATACTATCTTAAATGGGTAAACTAAGTACTTACGTACACTTATTTAATTTTAAAAATATCTATCATTAAATGAACATACATACATAACATAAAACAAATTGATATTAAAATGGCACCAAAACTAAATCATAATTTATTTGACACGTATTTCGAACGAGTTTCTATTAGGAACATTGTGTTTCGATAATAATATAACCTGAAAAGAGTTTATAACCAACAGGCCTATTTTCGTGAAAATTTAACAAATAAGTAACTTTCAAAAACGAACGCCAACAAAATTTATTATTGTAACAAATAGTAATTATTTAGGTTATTACTTTAAAAGATTTAGAGCCTACCGGGGAAGGACTACCCTCTCACAGAATATCGACGTGAAATAGCAGTATTCCTACTGTTGTGTCTCGTTCGGTGAGTGAAAGTGCCGGAGGCCCAATCACCCCCTTTCCCACATCCCGCTCCTTCTCCTTCCTACTTCCTTTCCTAAAGGGTCGGCAACGCGCTAGTGATGCCTCTGGTGTAGGCGTCTATAGGCTACGGTGACCACTTACTATCAAGTAAGCCGTATGCTTGTTTGCCACCTTAGTTGTATAAAAAAAAGTAGAAAAAACAACGGTAACATATCTAATCAAAATTAGTGGCCATAGGGGTTATAAGAATACATGGTATGATCAAATACAACAAACATATAACATATTCATTATTAATAACTCAAATCGATTTGTTGGTTCGTAAAAATAGTTAATTTTGAAAATACATTTAATTTTGACACATGAATGGAGAATGTAATGAAGCGCATTAGGCACCCACTTAATATGGCAGCGCAGCCCGGGGCCATCCTTCTAACTCCGTACTTCTGTTGAGGATTATGTGACTAAAATATCGAATAACACTATGCCAAGGGCTGTTCATAATGATCCTTAAATATGACCTGTCCATTCTATTACATATTTACATGCTTGTATGTAATGTCCATGCTCCTTCTGAAATCATTTGTCATTTTCTTCAATAAGCTTTCTTTTATTGTTAGACTAGTAGCATAAAACATCAAATTGAAAGCGACTGCTATTACAGAATCTCTAGATATAAGTTTACATCAATGAAATACAATAGTTACAAAGCAATATGCTTCATATAATGAAGAAAATAAAGGAAGTTTGATGAAAAGAACGTAGAGAAATACAGATAGATGACAGATTCGATTATACGGAGAGCTGTATTTATTAGAAGAAATTCAAAAACTATTGAGCAAGTAAATATGGTTCCTACACTATTTAACCTATTGAGTCGCAGCGGCACAGCGGCGGCCAGACGCAATAGGTTTTTTAATATGTCTGACATTTCAACACTTGAGAGGTAAAAAGCGACATGATTTTAGTTGTAGACATGATTTATTAGATTTAACAAGTTGGCTTTGGAAACTCCCTAACTTGATAGGTCCTCCTTTCTATTAAGAAAAGTTAAGAAGTAGAACATCGGCTTTTATATGAAGCAAATTACTAGTAGTCTACTTTCACGTCAGTAGTGCAATGGTAGAGAATTGAACCTACGACCAGATCGAATATGCGACGTTAGGATATAGTTCACGTGATTCTCGTGTATACAATAAACACTCTTACTCCATAGATATAACATTATTTCTGTCATTGAAGATAATTTCTTAGATAAGCGACGGTTCTCACTGTCCCATATTGAACAGCAATTTGAGGTCTTCAATGGTAAGTTTGGATCTGTTAGAGTTCTTGGCGCCAGTCAGGACGTTTTCTGCCATCTCCAGCTTTGCCTCCTGAAGTTTCCTGATAGACTGCTCAACGGTCTCCAAGCACATGAACCTGGGATAAAGAATGAGGTTTTAATTTCTTATGCAGGTAATTCATAGTGGTTTACATACATCAAATCCACATACTGAACTCGTCATAGACGTGTTGAGTATGTGGATTCGATTCTCGCAATGTTTTCTTTGTGTATATTAGGTAAAAAGTAGCAAAGTATTAGATTATTTTTAATTTTAAAAGAAATGACATTTTTTGGTGAAGTTTTCATAAAATATTAATAATAATAATAATATTCTATCACATACACACAACACCATCTAGCCCAAACTAAGCAGAGCTTGTACTATGGGTACTAAACAATGGATAAACATACATATATACTTTTTTTTGTAAATACATACATATTATACATAGAAACACCCAGACCAAGACAAACATCCATGTTCATGCACACAAATGTTTGACTTGTGCGGGAATCGAACCCGCGACTTCATGCGTAGCAGTCGGTTACACTAACCACTACGCCATTGAGGCCCACTAATATTTAATTAGAAATGAGAATTATTAGACGTGGAAGCAGTAGCCTAAGTTCCAAGTTGCAGAACCTACATATATTTAGTTTGTCGTAACTTTGATGCCCTGAAATAAGTTTAACCGTATGTAAAGGGTGATCGTGAGGTCTTAGGCTCTATTTCTGGACCAGATTGCGATATCGGATACATCCGATAAGAAAAACCTAAGTAAGCTTGACAAATACCTCCAATACTAGGGTACCAAAAATACGTGCGAAACGCAGGGTTATAAACATCTACATTTAATTTTGTCCAGCTATGTTTTTGCCCACTACCTCTGCCATTCCTACTCCTAGAATAAAAAGGTATGTGCCTATACAAATATTATTATTAGATACGGTAATATTAATTTACAATGTAATAAAGTGATCAGTACGACATGATATTTATGATATTGTGGTATGCGGCGCATTTATGTGCACATGACAAGATAGATTATAATTAGATGTAATAACGATGTAACTGTCGCGACGTAGATGCACACCTGCGATGCTATCTTACGATTAGCGTTAACGATAGCTTTCTATATTTTATGTTATACTTGTTTAGGTTTGCGGCTTCGCCTGTGTTAATCCCATAGGACCGCATACCAGGATAGAAAGTCTCCAATGTGTTATTCCTGGATATGTTTACATGTGCGACAAGTTTGTTCTTACGGGCATGTATGAGGAATGTGATGAAAGTGAATGAAGCCAGAGAAGTGTGTCAGGATCGTAGCAAATGGAAATCCAGTCTGTTTCCCGTAGTCTCTGCCTACCCCGGCAGAGACTACGGGAAACAGACTTGAATCTATATAATATAATATAATAATATAATATTCTACCACATACACGCAACACCATCTAGCCCAAACTAAGCAGAGCTTGTAATATGGGTACTAGACAATGGATAAACATACATATATACCTTTTTTTTTTGTAAATACATGTATATTATACATAGAAACACCCAGACCAAGACAAACATCCATGTTCATGCACACAAATGTTTGACTTGTGCGGGAATCGAACCCGCGACCTCAGGCGTGGCAGTCGGTTACATTAACCACTACGCCATCGAGGCCGGCATATGTAAGTTTTATTCTTAATGCGGTTTAGGTAGGCATGATTGAGTATCAAACATATTCACAAATTTCTAAATTTTTATGTTAGTAAGGTTTGTTTTGACGTGTGTAACGGTAAAGTATAACTCATATTGTATTAGTTAACGCCTGCGTTTGCAATGTCCTAAATTAGTCTATCTATCAAAAACCTTATAAAACATCCGTCTATACTTTAAAGTTCTTGCACTTGATTCCAAATAACAGAATCGGATAACAATTTTACTAGTATTTCAAACCAGATTCCTTTTCATCATGACTGCACGGATGGCGTAGTCGTCTCGCCACTGCCGCTGCGCCGAGTGTTGTGGGTTCGATCCGCACACGGGACAAAACTTTGTGTGATCCACATAATTATGGTTGTTCTGCGTCTGAGTATTCTTTGTGTCCGTTGTTTGAATGTTTGTAAAGGTCCCGGCGACACAGGATTTAATCCTATTGCATGAGTTGTGTTTTAAAAATGAAATGAAATACCTATTTTACAACCCCCATTGGATTTAATGAAAACCGTATTATACATGTATTTTTAGAGTATTTCTACAAAAGTTCGGCTCAGTACGTCTGTTCGCCATGGTTATTTATGTTTCTATTTATTTGGTTATTGTACAAATAAGTTGGCTTGCTCGGGGAAGTACCTTCTTACAGGTAACCAGCGTAAGTGTAGTAACTCTGTTACTGCGTTCCGCACGGAGGAAACTGACATCAAGGATACACAGGCAGGAGTACAGATTTTATTTTTTGTTAACCTATTGAGTCGCAGCGGCACACCGATGGCCAGATACAATTTAATTATATCTGGCATTCTAATACTTGACAGATCTGTCTCGAGTTTTAATATCCAGAATATGTGTGTGTGAATAATTAGGTAAATAAAAAGTATGATAGATATTTCAAAGAATTTAAGTATGTGCTGTCTGATCTAGCCGAACCCGAGCCATAGTCTATACGTCGCTGGAACAACATACGAGTCTATTTACAATATTAATATAGAAATAAATATTTATGACAGCGCTCAGTTTAAACTAGAGCCAAAACAAACGAACTGATTCGGCATTTTGTTGACCAATGATATTCAACGAGTTTATTCTCAGCAAAAACTAAATAACTATAAAACTTCTACAATCACCGATAAAACGCCGTTAAGGTACCTATACAATGTAAGTCATCAAAAATTTCGAAATATGCAAATGTCTATTCATTCCTTATCAATGCCATCCTACCTAATATTATAAGGGGATTAAATATAATGACCACCAAAAATAGTAATTGCACACCAAAATATGCTTACTAAAATATATCATAACGAGCACCTATACGCCTCAAATCACTGCATTCCGTCTCGGAAGGGTACCTGTTATGTTAGGTTCCTTCTTTAACCCTCCCAAAAATAGGAGCCCCGCGAGCGGGGCTCCGTCGACTTATTTCTTACTCTTCGCTGTGCAAAAGCTTTTGGTATTAAAATGCGGTTTTAATTTTGGTGATCATTTACTATTTTTGACTGTTATATTTTACTATATCTGGTGATAAGTTAAACATAAGCCTATTATAAATGGGAACGTGAGTTTATTAGTTTGTTACGCTTTCCTGCCTTAGCTACTCGATCGGTCATCATGAAATTTCGCAAACACGTTATCAGGGGTACAGAAAAGGATATAGAGTACCTACATTGCATCCAGAAAAGTAGTGAGCCCAAAGGAAATAATTACATATCCAATATTTATGCAAGCGAAGCCGCGGGCTAAATCTAGTACTATATATAATAGTTTCGAAAACCAATTCAATAAGCGATGCTTATTTTTAAAGTCAATTTTATTTGTTCTAGTTGAATAACCGAAAAGATAAATCATCATTGACAATTATTATTACTGCGATAAAGGCTCACTTTTGTTTTTGTTATTGCGGGGGTAGATTGGCATCAACAATTGCGTTTTCTAGTATCAGATTTTGTTTTTGGCAATAATTCATAAAATTCATTCGAATTAAATCGTTTATTAGGCTTACTACTGGTATCTGTAAAAACTAGTGTCGACACAATTTTACCAATTAACCCGTTTTCTGTTAGCAAAAAAAAGTGACAGGAACGTCCTTCGAGCTTATGCACACACGGGTGTTCATAAGACACACGAGAAGAATCACAGTATCAATAACAATTCGTTCAATATTAAGGGCACCTGTATTTCTGTAGCGGAATGATTATTATATATTGTGTCCTATTGCATTTTACCTTAAAAACCATCAATAGGTATATATATAATAAGAGAAATCCTAATTCAGGCTCAACCTGGGCCCAATATGGAGCTTAAAAGATGACATTTTGCATACATGATCATCCCTTTACGATGTAAACAGGGAATCGGGCTGTTTGTTTCGGATTTGCTTTAAAATAGGTACTAAAAAATCCGGACTAAAAAGACAGGTTAAAAAGCACATAACCACTGAAGCACAAGCGGACGGCCTCACGATCAAAAGCTAGTTCTCTATAAGCTTCGTGCCAATAAAACCTCGCGAAGAACCGGGTATTTTCCTGAAAACGCTACTAGGAAAATACCCGTGACAAGGAAAACAAAACACTTTTTCACAAGAATTGTTAACACCATCTATCAATTCTTTAAAACTAGTTCATTCGAATACATCATTCGAATACATCATTCGAATAACACTTTCAAATATTCGTACATCGCAGTTTTCAGATATATGCGTGGATTGATGTGGTAAGTATGTCTGCAGTAATGTAAGCGCGTTGGAAACATCTCGGTGCGCGTTAATGAGCGCTCGCCACTTGGCACGCGACGCTTGTAGGTATGTAGGTATTAAAATGACTTTCAAAATGAACTCTGTCGATGACAATAGAATAGTGTGACTAAGAGTTTGAGAACTTCGGGATATTACTTCAAAAGTATTTTTAATTCGTACTTGATGATGACTCTCTCGGCGGCACAGTGTTAGTAAATGCGCCTGCTTTGCGTAAGATCTCGGGTTAAATTCCCACACCGCACAAATTGTTTCAAATCAAGAAAATTTCAGTTGCAGCACAGTATATGGATTTGTGCTTGGTAGACGGAAAAGGCTCGCTCCTTATAAATATCTAACCAGCATTTGCCCGCAACTTCGTACGGGTAGAACCTACTTCTATATATTATGTTAGTAACTGTACTTTTTTAAAAGAAATATACCTAGCCTATGTTACTCTGTGATAATACCTATAGCTTGCTAATGGTGAAAGAATTTTTAAGATCGGTTGTTTAGTTTTTAAGTTAAATATTTACAAACAAACACACAAAAAATTAAATCTTCCCTCTTTATAATATTAGTATAGATAAATGATATCGGCCCTGTATTAATTTGTCCCACTGCTGGGTACTCTTCTCAGTGTGCGTAAGGTCAGACCATAGTACCCTAGCTACCTAGTTATTACGCGGGATTTAAAACAATAGTTGTGAAATGTCGTTAGTTCATGATTGTGTTCATAGTCTTATGACAATTTCTCCATAAAGTTAGGCTTTTGATATAAAGCCGTGAGATGAAATGTAGTGTGATCCGTGTGTCGCAAGGGTTCTTCACATTAAAACATCAGATACAGATAATACTGCATCACAGAATAGCTATCTGCGGTTCACACGACGATAAGAATAGAGTGATGTGACTGTTTTACGAGCGTATATCTAGGTACATACCTACGTTTAGTTTACAGTGTACGTATACAGTCACTTTTATAGCTGAGAAAAAAATAGCATGCCCATGAATACAAAAGTGTACTATTTAGATCATTTATATAGTGCACGCGCTGAGTTTTGTGGATTCGATTGACATATGAGACAAAATATAGGTACCATAATTTATTGTTACGAGTGTAGGTGGTCTGTGGCCGTTGTTGAAATGTTTGTGCAATCCCACGTGACACAGGATTTAACAAAATAGCGGGAGATGTCTTTCAATAAAAGGAAGAAGAATTCAGGACATGATATACTTCCTGCGAACATATTTGATTGAGATTGTTTTCAAATACCAAAAATTGAATAGTGCAGATTTTATCATATTTTCTTCACCGGCGGAAGCCTCGGATCCAAACTAGTAATTATACTTACTAGTTTCTATCCGCGCCTTCGGCTGCGTGAAATACATATCAGGATAAAGGTGGCCTATGTCTATATCCAGGTTTGATCCATCTCCTTGCAAACTTTTACCAAAATCGGTTTAGTGGTTTAACCTTGAAAGCGTAACAGACAGAGTGTAGAGTATAGTTTATTTGTAGTGGCTAGTGTAGACGGCTGCGGATCATAAAGCCTTGGGTTCGATTACCAAAGTCGGGCATTTAAAAAGTTAATGTTTCTTTAATTAGAAATTATCAGTATTAAGCTGACGATACAAAGTTATCGATGTTACTTCCCTGTGGCTCGGAACCCTATTAGCACCGTTGAGCCTAATCATTCTACAGTCGTGCCAGATCGGTCCCATCGAACTATGAGACTAAAGAAACAGAGAATGCACATGAGTTTGCATACAAACTTGTGCACGATAATAGCGTCTGTGAACATTTGCCGGTGTAACCGACATGCGGTACGAAGGACATTGTTATATGGTAAATTGTAGCATTTATACAGTTGATATAATAATAAAATAGATGACATAATAATAAAATATTTGATGTAATTATTGAAAGTTAAGTCTGTAAGCGTTGTCACCCTAGTTGGCCGGATATATAAGAATGCAAACTACGATTCATTTCTTAAAAGAAGTTCAGGAATCGCGCTGTTTCTTGTCAGCTCACAATTATTTCGTGAGCAATGAACAATTTCCGACACAATTACATCTGACTAACATTAACTTACACTGTTTAATACCAAAAGGGCGTATAAAAACAAAAGCTTTGTTTAAAAATAACTATTTTATCTCTTTTGGTACTGTTGAGGTGATTAAGGGATTGTTGACCTTAGAGAGAGATGCAGCGCGTTTAAAACATATTATGTATCATTAAGTTTCTTCAATATTGTAATGACGACACACCCAATACAATATTTATTTTTGTTTTAACAAAAATAAATATTATATTGTATTGACATCTCCTGTCCTGGGGTTCCTATGTCGCGTTGGACTTTACAAACATTCAATCGGATACTAAGAACATTCAGAGTCAGAAAACCTATTAGTGGATCACACAAATTGTTGTCCCGTGTGAGGATCGAACCCACAGCACTCGGCGCAGAGGCAGCCGCGAGATAATCACTTATACCACTACACCATCCGTGTCGTAAAAAAATACGTGTTAATACATTGAATATCCTATCATTCAATTCAATTTTATATGCTTGCCATGGATTACCAATGTGCAGATGCTACGAAAATAAAGATTTGTATAACCGAATCTTATATGATTCCATATCCGTATATTGATCAATTTGATGTACACACAGAGACACATCCACCTAGACTGTTTGAACTATTAGAAGTTGAACGCTGCAAATCATGCGAGAGAGTGCGTTATATTTTTGTTACGCTCTATCCTTACCATTACATCGACACCACTATGCACTGTCCCTTGCCGACAATTCTCAATTTTGTATGTTGCGTAGTTATGCGTATATAGGGTGTCTAACTTGATGTTGTAGCCTTGATGTGTTCCTGATTATTATAATTTAAGCTATAGTTTAATATTCAAAACTTTAACAGTGATTGATAGATATGTTGACCGACACCGATTTTTCGCATAGACCTGAACGACACAATTACCTTATTTTCAAGGTCTAATATTTCTATATGCCCCGTGGCTGTCATGCTGCGAGGCGGACGTTCTTATACAAGGTGCTACAAAAACAAATACGCTTTTTTAATATCCCATGCCCACCGCCACGTGAATAATTGAGTCACAGTATCGCATTTGTGTTGAGTGGCACCGATACGTAATAAATAAGTAATCATTATCAAAGTTTCATGCAATCAAATACTTGTCGGAGTATCGAATGTTTCGATTAGTTTAATGTTGTATATCGTTTGTGGAGCATTTTACTAAGGCACGCCGGGTTTATGAGTCAAAGAATCAAGATACTGCTACACAATGCCGGATTAAGTAAGCGCGGGGCTCGTAGCAAATTATTTCGGGTAAGAGCGTGCTTGCATACGTCAGACTTTTTGTAGAGCTGATTATTGGGCCGACTGAAATTCTACACATTTATACGAGCGACTTTTTGTAGAACTTGTGCGTTTACCGTATGAAATTCGGTGTTTTATTTACGCCAAGGAAATAGTCGGTTACCGATTGCCTGACGTGGATTGTCTTAGTAGGAAAAGTTGTAACATTTCACGTTTTTGTGACATCAAGTAAATTCAATATACCATATCTTAATTAATAAGTTTCACTCAAATTACGCTCAGGCAGAGATGAGTGGGCTTAAATATGCGGGGCCCCCTTTCGCGCGGGGCCCGTAGCAATTGCTACTCTTGCTACGTGGTTAATCCGGCACTGTTGCTACACGAAACCGCGTTATCATCAACGATCACAGAATCAAACACATCTTTAACATTTTCGTAAATTTTGTACTAGACTCATCGAACTCCTAACAAATAGGTACTAGCTAGTAGCTACCCTATTTGTACCTAAGTAGTTCGATGAGCAATCTTAACTAATGTTTATAAATAGGAATCTGGGTTTGATTGTATGCTTTCACGCAGTAACTATTTGACCGATCATCATGAATAGAATAGAATTTTGTATACACGTGTATACAAAATATCACGCGTACAGAAAAGGACATTGGGTACTAAAAAAAAGTAGCGTTCCTAAAGCGAGCGGAGCTGCGGGCAAAATCGAGTGATACACATTAGGATAGGTCCTTGAACATATAAAGTAGATAGCTGCTTTGTATGTTCAAGGACGCAGTCAACGTATTATGTACAGTGTTGTCATAGCTTTCGAATGCAATTGTTCACATTGCTAAAATTCTCGGTGCAGCAAGAGCGCTGTGCGCTTGACACTAAACTTACTAAGGGTATGTTCTGTTGCTTAAGAGCTTAGGTTAACAATCCCGGACATACAAAGTACTGCAGGAAGCACAGCACAAGGTTGTTTGCGTGCGATATTCTATAGGATTTCCTATTGCAAGTTTAAAAACATCAGCTCTCACGGTATCTCTAGTATGAGAGCTAAGTGTCCCGTGTCGCGGGCGACTTAAGATACATGAATAAATGGACACAAAGTACACCCAGACGCTGAAAATTATTTGTAGTATCATAAAAATAATTGTCCGCTGTGTAATTCTGAATCGACAATACTCAGCGCGGCGGAAAAACGGGGCGGCCCTTTGTGCGCTGCGTAGTCCGCACTTTCCTAATTGGGCTGTGGGGTTGCTACATATTGTTACGTGCTGGGTTCGACGGATAAGAATGTAAACAATATTACTGACTAAAACACGGTTTATTGTGGCACACAATTAAATTTGAAACACAACAAACACTATACTACACTTTTCCACTGTAACTGCTTTAAACTCTGTAGTATTTTCGCTTCCGTTAGCATCGATGAATACTTGACCGCTTACGATTGTAAACTGACTCGCCGAGCGCCTTTTATACGCGGTTAAAGCGTTTCTAGAGTTTTCTAGAAACGTCATACCCGGTATGTAAACAGTATGAATATTAGAGAATGTTCCAGTGTTAGCTCTACTATCACGTTCCTACTACATAGTTCCGTAAGACGTCAACAGATGGCGCTGTAATAAATTATTAGACGGAACTGCCGAGTCTTCCCCACAATACCGAGAGATGGCACTAGGTGTAACAATATTATAGGCAATTCCACTTTGATGCAATGCATGGTAGATGCTTATAAAATAGAGTTTAATATATTAGAATAGGATATAATTATGTGATAACTACGTACCTGTATATATGAACATTCTTCTTCTGCCCCACGCGGTAGATGCGGTCCTGCGCCTGTTCCTCCAGCTGTGGGTTCCAGTGTGGGTCGAGTAGCAGCAGGTGATTGGCGCCGCACAAGTTCAGACCCACGCCGCCCGCGCATAATGACAGCAGCATAACCTTACAATGGAATAAATTGTGAAATACACACATAGACTTACAGTCTATTTCGTTGGTCGTGTGGGTTATGGGGCGGCCGATCGAGAGATGCTGGGTTGGATCTTCAGGTTTTTGGGTTATGTTAGGAAATACAAAGCATGTATAGTGTCTGAAAATGTGCGCAGTAACCTCGTCCTCTATTACATGCGACTTAAAATATCACGCCTGCATAATCTCGAAGGAGGTAGAGAGGACATGCACAATATGTTTATATTATATTTAAATCAGTAGGACTACCATAAAAATGCCTATCAGATACTTCAGGCCAAACCAAATAAATTTACAAGAAAGTTTCTTCGGATTTCATTCTTTTAGGTAAATGACTACTTCATGAAAGAGTTTAAGACGATCACAAGGTTACATACTAAAATTCAGGACACATTAATAATATATAATAGTCTATCACATACACACAACACCATCTAGCCCAAACTAAGCAGAGCTTGTACTATGGATACTAGACAATGGAGAAACATAGATACATATATACCTTTTTTGTAAATACTTACATATTATACATAGAAACACCCAGACCAAGACAAACATCCATGTTCATGCACACAAATGTTTGACTTGTGCGGGAATCGAACCCGCGACCTCTGGCGTTGCAGTCGGTTACGCTAACCACTACGCCATCGAGGCCGATGTGTTTCACGGTACAGACAGTCGGCCCGAAACTTTGGCTTTTACGTATATGGTCGGCTTGTAGTATCAAATTCATAAATATGTGTAAATTTTAAAGTGAGGATATGTTGTGGTACCTTGACGTCAGACTTGGTATCGTTGAGAGCGTTAATGAGCGGCGGCCTGGCCGACACTGACACATTGCCGCTCAGCGTCACGCAGCGGATACGCGCCTGCTTCAGCTCGGCCTCCACCAGGTGCAGCACCGACGTCCATTGGGACACCACCACGGCTTTATCACCTGATAACAATACAATTAAAATTATATAGTGAACTTTCTGTCAAGATTCACATATTTGTTTTATTATTTTATTGAGGCTATCAAACTGAAGCGTCACTTCCAGATATTTTATACAGCTAATTTCAATTTAAAATATTTTAAACGTAGAATAGTAAGGTAGTTTTAACCAAAAATGTCTTTAGATTCGTCTTTCGAATACACAAAAGCACAATACCTTAGTGACGTATCCAATAAATAATCTTTTTTAGCTCACCCTCATATTGGATTGGATTAAACATGAAGGTGTGCACAAAAATTTCGCAACTGCTTAAACCGTTCAGGGGGATACGACTATAGTTTAAATCAATCACATGAATAAACTGCCATACTGTTACATAATTACATGATCTTGAACACGTATTTAAACAAATGAGAAACGGCAATGAATTGCCGTAGATCTTAGAGTTCGAAAAAATGGTTCAAGTAATATGCAAAGGTCACGTGATACCACGTGACCTTGAGGTCAAAGGTCATAGTAATTTCGGGAGTATATTGACTATGCTGAGTCGAATGGCGCTAGCTCTTACGGTTCATGAGTTGAAAGTTGTATAACAGACAGACAGACGGACGAACAAAGCTGTTGTATAAGAGTTTTTTCGAACTCAAAAACAGCCTCCAATATTCTGAATTAGGCAAATTAAACAAAAACGATCAAGTGCGAGTCGATCTCGCACACATTAGGTTCTGTACTTTGAAATTCGCTATCATAGTTTTTCATTATTTGTTGATATAGTGGTAATAATAATTCACACTCTGTGAACATTTCAACTCGCCACCTATAATGGTTCAGGTGGTACAGTCCGCTGATAGATAGAGGAACGGATAGCGAAGGCTTAGTAATAGGGTCCCGTCGACATGCTTCGTAAGGTTAAAGCTCGAAGGACCATAAATGTAAGAGTTACGTACACTTCTTGATAAGTGATAGAAATTGTAGATGATATTAATAAATGCACACTTTTATTGATTACCGAAATAAGATGACCTACTTGATGATTATTTGCTAAATTATGATAAATCTATACTAATATTATAAAGCTGAAGAGTTTGTTTGTTTGTTTAGTTGAACGCGCTAATCTCAGGAACTACTGGTTCGAATTGAAATATTATTTTAGTGTTGGATAACCTATTTTCCATGGAAGGTTATAGGCTACATAACATCACGCTACGACTCACAGGAGCGGCGCAGTAATCATAATCGCGGGTGAAGTCACGGGCACCTCTAGTACACTATAATACGATGGTTACAAAATCGTCCCGCGGCCAATGTACGGTCGTTGGCTCGTACAGGTACGGAACCCTAAAATGTACAACTCACCCTTGTTTACGAAAACGTCTTTATTCAGACAGTCCATAACAGCGCTGATCTTCGAAGACAGTCGGTTGAGCTCAAATACGGGGTTGTTGGGCGACAGTACAGACCTGATAGCTTCGGCTGCTGTCGTACCTTCCTGAGCTGGACCCTCGGTCTCCTCTTCATCGTCAGACTTCTTGCTCTGGTAATGGAGATTGATATTAGGAAGCATTTAGGCAGATTTAATAACTAATGAAACAATTATGAACCACCAGTAAAATCGGCAGCCATGACGAAGATCTTCTTATAAATTAGATTTTTGTGTTTATAGATAACTCTCATACTAGGACATTCATTATTTGATGTAGTAGAGCCTCGCTGATTTCAGCATGAATGGGCCGGCTCGACCGGGGAAATACTACCCTCTCACAGAATATCGGCGTGAAATAGCAGTTGTGTTTCGCTCGGTGAGTGAGAGTGCCGGAGGCCCAATCACCCCTTTCCCCCATCCCGCTCCTTCTCCTTCCCACTTCCTTTCCTAAAGGGTCGGCAACGCGCAAGTGATGCTTCTGGTTTCGCAGGCGTCCATAGGCTACGGTGACCACTTACCATCAGGTTATGCTTGTTTGCCACCTTAGTTGTATAAAAAAGAAAAAATATATGCCCATGCCGCGGGGCACTTAACACGCGTTAAGGCATCGTACACAAAGTACACGCTGACTCGGTACAACTATTTGTGAAACACATAATTTTTTGTCTCATGTAGGAATATCCTGAATCTGGTAACTGAATTTTACACTACGAGCTACATTATTATAATAATGACGTCCTGACATCATAGCCCACCAGGCACGATCTCTGAGCCTGGTCGGCGGCTCCTCCCCTTGTGTTTGAAGGAAGACACACCATATTCCTCCACAGGGTTATCCTGATCGTAACCTGTCTGGTTACATGCAGGTTACTTGGGTAAGTAACCCGTATGATATCGCATAATCTAAGGCAGAGGTTCCCAGACTTCCTGCAGCTAAACAAGTTAACGCAAGTAAAAAATTTGATCCAATTTCTACGGGCTGACCTTTTTTTTCCGAACAGTCGGTGAAGTCTAGCCAACATTTTAGTTCTTCACTATCGAAAGCGTATAAATTTTCGTGGATTTACGAATTGTGCACCCCCATTTTTTTGTCACGCCAACCCTCGTTGAGTCTCTCGTGGACCCCTGGGGTCTACCTGGACCACTTTGGGAAGTAATGATCTAAAGTATTGATGTCCTACTTAATTTGCTCTTTCCTATCACTGAAAGCAGTATCCTTCGTAATTAGACAGCCGCTCAGAGCCGGTATTGAATGCATTCTAGTTTTCTACCGAGTTGATTTATTATGGTATGATTGCAGGCGTAGTGCTTTACGTGGTCGGCTCGCCATTTTCACTGCCCGCGACTAGTCTGGGTTCGAATCCCACACTGGACAACAATTTGAGTACTCCACAAATGATAGTTCGGAGTCAGGATGATCTTTGTGTCCGTTGTTTGAATGTTTGTAATATTTTTAGTGCAGGAGTTGTTTTATAAAAAGAAAATAATTGTTAAGTGTAAGAGAAGTCTAGTGCTAATCCGTTAGAATTTTCCACATAGTAACAAAGTCGTGTTCTGACCTTCCTCTTAGAGCGCGAATCCTCCAGCGACAGTTTATTGAGCTCGGCGAGCAGGTCCTGTCCCGCGGGGTCCTCCTGCACGTCAGCAACGCTCTCCTCGTCCAGCATGGCGGCGATGAGCCCGCAGTGGCAGCACACCTGACGCAGCCGCAATAGGAGCACCAAGATCTCGTGAGATTTCACCGGCTTTGCTCCTACAAAAACAAGGATGTAGTGTTTAAATCGGGCAATTTTCCTACACGCTACTAGATTCATCCACCACAATAAAGTAGGCTGATAGACTTAAGCATTCACTTGTAACAGAATAACGAGCCTTCGCCATTTTTAAATTGTCGAACTGAACAACGAACAGAGCTAAGCATAGAGTCAAAGATCGCTACAAACATTTTCACGATCATTCTAAGAAACACCCTAAAAAATGCTCGTCAAAAAAATTTTTGTGTCAGAATGGTTCAACTCGGCAAAAAGCTTGAAGCATATTCACTGTCCTTTCGCTAGAATTCTCGCTAAAACGCTAACGTTTATTTTTCTGTAATGTAATATTCGGTAGAATGCTTATTACAAGTGAATGCTCAAGTCTATCAGCACTTTTAGAACCAATGACGTTCCGATCTGTCTCTGGTTTTCTTTACAAACGATAGGAATTTGACATAATACGGTAATTGCCTGTGTTAGATTTTGCATATTATTTTACACATAAAAGCGAATAGCAATCTAAAGTTTTATAATATTAGTTAGGATCTCACTTTATACTTATACTCTTCAAAGGCCTCTATCTAGCGGACAACTTAACCTTTAGATCTCCAGCACCTCCTAAGCCTTCTAAAGCACAATCCTTTCTATCATACCTTGTAACGCGATCATCTTCTTATGCATTTTGGCGTACGCGGTGTCCTTCTCAGCGGACGCGAAACTTTCTGAGTCAGCATTTTTCTCCGCGCGCTGGTGGAGAAATTGCGCGAACAGCGTCTTGGAGAATACTAACACCTGCATGGAGAACATAAGTATGTTGTTAGAAAGATTTATGCAATGATTTTTATGCTACTGTTGTGGTAAGCAAATGTACGAGTTCTATGCAGGTTAACGGTAACCATAGTCTATGGAAACTTATAATATAAGGAAGGCTCGTGCCTTATTTACTCTTGAAAAAGTATTCGATGTGCTGTCAACACAAGTGATAACACTGAGATGTCTTTCGTCTTGTCTCCATCAGGAGCCTAGAAGCAGATTTACCACAGAAACACAACATGAAGCTGTCTGGATGAATAAATACGGGCAGCTTGATGGCCAAAATATTCCCTATATTTCGACCTCAGCCTCCTTATTTGAGTGAAATTCTTTTTCAATTTTTTCTTGCGCCGCGCTAAACAATAAGTTAATTATATT
This sequence comes from Catocala sponsa, assembly GCA_963564715.1. Taxonomy (NCBI): domain Eukaryota; kingdom Metazoa; phylum Arthropoda; class Insecta; order Lepidoptera; family Erebidae; genus Catocala; species Catocala sponsa. The sequence goes on along the minus strand of OY751345.1, from coordinate 6,379,267 downwards.
TATTTACGTGCACACGTCCGTCTAAGAGCGCGGCTTATGCAGAAATTCAAATGTGCATATCAGTTTTTAATAAACTGCCTAGAAGTCTAAGAGAACTTCCATTTAAATATTTTAAACAAGAAAATGTCTAGTGAATCAGTGCTTTTATACAATAGAAGAGTTTATGCAACATAAAACTAATGAATCTGATTATTTGTAAATTTTATAAATAAATAAATATAGTGTAATATAATAATGATAAATATGCTAAATAATAATATAGCTTGCCATTTTCTTAGTAATATTTTAAATGTTTTATATAATTATTAATATTTGCATGCCTAATACAGGCAGAATATAGCCTGAAATATTCAACAGTGTTAAATCTGGTACCACCTGTATTCTGTGCAAATAAATGTTTCTTTCTTTCTTTCCAATACTACATACACGAACGACAAAACAAAAAACATACTTTTACATTCATAATATTAGTAAACATAAGGGATAAGTAACAAAAAATTAGGATAATCTAAATACCCTCTCAAAATCTGTATTATGTTACCGACCTTCTGGTAGACGTTCATCTCAGCCGGCGACAGTGTCACATGCTTCTGATGCGCCGTCCGCTCCGGCAGACAGTCCAGCTGTCCCTTCTGCTGCAGCTGCACCTTGGTACGCCGCAGCAGCAGGCATTGCATGATCGTGTTCATGCGCTCCTGCCCGCCTAAACTCTTGTTGTCGATCCATTTCTTCCACATCTGGAGGAAACACTTCTTTAGTGCCATGCCAGAAAATTACGGTTCTGGTTACGATCTTACGATGAAAGGTTTCAGTTTTGGATAGTGGCAAGTATTGTTGAGTTTTTTGCTACTAAATTCGAATTTGCTGTTGTACCGGAAATGTTAATATCCACCCAAGATCCCGGCAGTCAAAAACCTTATGACAGATGATATGGCGATAGCGATCTTAGAAGTACCCTGACGATTAAAATGATTGTGACGATTAAACTGGTTGTGACGATTAAACTGGTTGTGACAATTAAACTGGTTGTGACAATTAAACTGGTATGTGATTTGCTTATTAAACACTAGGTTGGTTACGTAGATATATTTAGTTAGCTCGTCAGTGGGACTCCAGTGCCGCTGAGCTTGGAGCGCGCACATGCCCGCGCACGTAGCAGACTTGTAGTTGTACTCACGGTGAGATCATCGAAGGGCGAGCACTTAAGGAACTTGATCAGCGCGAACAGGTCGAGGTCCTTGTTCTGCACGGGCGTGCCGGTCAAGCACCAGCGCCGTTGAGCCCGGAGCGCGCACACGCCCGCGCACGTAGCAGACTTGTAGTTGCGCACGATGTGGGCCTCGTCCAGGATCACGCGGCGCCAGCGTACGCGCATTAGCACGCCGTTCTACATACACATACCAATGGTCAGACCACTCTAACATTATGGCAAAATTTCACCACTGCCACTACCACTACAAAATTTTACTATCTATAGCTAAAACGACCCGTTTCTTGATATAGGAACCTGGTCTAAGAAAAGAAAGTTATTTCAGAAGATGTTATCTCTGTTAACTGTCAAAATAATTGTGAACTGCCCGCATGACAGGCTCAGCTTAGTGCAAGTAGTTATGAAAATGCTAATCATGAATATTTATAAAAACCTGTAATTAATGGAATTATATAATGTGAACTATTGTTAAATACCTTTTAGTCAATAAATTATTATTATTATGTACAGAAAGACTCGTTAAAGTTTTATAAGGGTATACCTTCTCCTTGTCCCTCTGCAGTATGTTGTAAGTGGTGCAGACGAGGTCGTGCGAGGCGAGGCGGTGCGGTTGCGTGGCGCGCGCGGGTCCGTGGTGCAGGCACACGGACAGCGCGTGCGCGCGGCAGTGCTTTGTCACCTCGCCGCCCCACTGCTGCATCAGCGACGCGGGGCACACCACCAGCGTGCCGCCGCGGGTTATCGCTGACAACCGCACAAATGTCAGATTATTACCACTATAACCCTTAGTATAGCATGCGTATGTGCCGAAGCAGCTCAAAAAACTTCAGAAATTTGCCGACTTGGCGATGAGAGTACCGAGGATTCTTGTAAACAGACATGGTTCGGACCAGTAGTAATATTATTTCCAGTAACAGGTAAGCATCATTTAATCATAAATGAACCTAACCGCAGTTTAGGCTAGGTGGAGTTTTGACTGACGTCGTCTTTATATTCACGCGAATGTGTTTCTTATTTTTGTTCTATCATTGCATAAATCGATAGTTCTAGTTTAATGGGTGCCAGAGATTTCAAGCTAGGGTGGCATACAAGGAGCGCTCACGCTCTTGGAACAATCAGTTCTCTCTAAATACAGATCGAAAAAATATTATAGCCATCATCGGTGATTTTAATGCGACGTAAAGAAGGACTGAGGCTGAAGATTGCTGTGAAGGTACATTGTGTGGAACTATTCTAACACATAACAGTACAACGATTCCAGTGTTTACCGATGATTCCACAACATTAATATAGTGTATATTACGACTATTCACGTAAGATGAAGCCTTTAAAAATGATAACTGAACTAGTACATGGCTGCTGAAATGTAGCTCCCCATACGGAGGTAGAACTTAAAGCGCAAGTGACAAAATGTGGGTGATTTCTATCTGCTTCTGTATCAATGATGAGACCATCATGAACTGACGGTGAATCCGACTAAGACAGAACTGGTTCTTTTCTCTCATTAAAGGAAAACTCAGTTAACCAACATGCCCAAAATTATTTGGAATGGAGCCTACCCTAGCGCAAGAAGTCAAGTACTTGGGCGTAGTACTCGACCATAAGCTGAACTGGAGTAAGCACCTAAACACAAAAATAACCAAAGCATGCACAAAATTCTGGCAATGCAGACGATTAATAGGAAGAAAATGGGGCCTCAAACCATCTATAACCTTATGGCTCTACACGACCATAATACGCCCCATGATAATATATGGCGCCATAGTTTGGTGGCCCCGCACTCTTCTAAGCACAGTCCTACATAAATTACAAAGCCTATAACGACTCGCCTGCCTGACGACGACAGCCTGTATGAGAACAACCACCACGGCAGCGCTGGAGGCCATACTAAATCTCAGACCCCTATACCTCATCATACAGCAGGGAGCTGTCACAGCTGCCATACGGCTTGAAAAGGTAGGGCTCTGGAAACGGAACAATAGAGTTATTACTCATGCGCGCCTAAAGGAGTTAGTATAATATTATAATATTATTAGTATATAGTATATGTAGCATTTCGACAAAAAATACCACAACCAACTTCATGAAGAATCTAAAGATAGCTCTGGCATACATGAAGTGAGAATATACACGGATGGATCCAAAACAAAATTAGGAACAGGAGTCAGATCTTCTCCCACGACCTAAACATCAATTACTCACTGACCCTGGGAAACGTCAACAGTATCTTCCAGGCAGAATGTGTTGGAATCACCCGGGCTGCAACAGCGGTTACATCAAGGGGTATAAGCGATAAGTCGATACGCATTATCTCGGACAGTGCCGCGGTACTACAAGCTCTTAAAAGCAACTGTTTCAACAGTGGACTCATCCTGGAGTGTCACCGTGAGCTGCAAAATATTGCAACAAAAAATCGGGTAACTTTGCAGTGGATACGCGGCCACAGCAACTCGTCTGGCAATGATGCTGCAGATCAACTGGCAAAGAGAGGATCGGACAACAAAATGGTAGGACCCGAACCAATTGTCCCGATACCCTTCTGCCAACTCAAAACATGGTTATGCGATAGAACCACGAAACTACAAGAAAAACAGTGGACAGAAACAAAGGAATGTAGACAGATGAAGGAAGCCCTTCCATCCTTAGACAAAAATCTGTCACGCAAACTGCTACGTTCCACAAGGAAAAACCTACGCCACCTAGTGGGTATAATAACAGGCCACTGCTCACTCAACAAACACCTATTCAACATCGGCATCACTGACAGTCCCTTATGGGGCCGACACAAAAGATCCCACTGGGTCGAAGTGTCGCCGGTCTGTACCGACTGGCCCCCACACACAAGATAAGATAAGATGTAGAGGCTGCATGGAGATCGAGGACACACCGGTTTACGTGCTCCTATATTGTAAAAGCGTGAGCAACCAACGGGCGAAACTTCTAAACAGTCCAAAAAACGATGAAGGAGGTACTGCGCAACATCGGTCCCCTATTGTCTTTCTGGACGGAGCTGAGGTGGTATGAGTAGCCGAACAATATTTTGCGTCGGTTACTTACGCACAATGGCCCAATTGTGCTGCCTCTACGCGGAAGTCAAGGTAAGTCTACGGATTGAGATGTATCAGAAGAGGTCACCACTTACCTTTGCTTTTAGCGGGGTAATCATCGTCGTCATCATCGTCGTCGTCATCATCATCGATCTTCCCTTCCTTGTCGTTCACGATCAGAGCTATCATAGTGATCGTCTTACCGAGACCCATGTCATCCGCTGTAAAAAGTACAATTAAAGTTAAACTATGTATTCCTTGAATATATATTTCATTTATTATAATAAATATTTCAAGGAATGCAGAGTTTACGTTTTTCAAAAGTTTTGACTTATTTTAATAGTCATGGTCACGAGAGGTATACCCGTATAATGAATAATAAATAGTATAATACTTTACATATACACAAAACTTTTTTACGTGTATTCATAATACAGACGCCTTAAAACAGGCATTCATTTCATCTGCCCGTGTACCCCTAGTAATAAAAGGCAGGGTATGTCTAAAGTCAACAGTTAAAAGTACCACCATTTCTCCCATGAAAGATATCAAGAGCAACCAGGGTGGTTGCTCTTGATATCTTTAGCAGCTGACTCGGTGATCACCGTGAATCTATACTAATATTATAAAGCTGAAGAGTTTGTTTGTTTGGTTGGTTGAATGTGCAAATACTGGTTTGATTTGAGAAATTATTTTAGTGTTGGATAGCCATTTATCGAGGAAGGCTATAAGCTATATAACATCACGCTACGACCAATAGGAGCGGCGCATCAATGAAAAATGTGACGCAGACGAAATTGCACAAGTCAGCTCCGTAATTTTAATACTGATTGAATGAGTTTGCTTGAAAGTTTAAGAAAAAATAATAAAAATAGACAGACAAAAGTTTAGACCAACTCTGAAATAAAAATGATTGATCTCCCAATGGAAAGTAGGTCGTACTTACCGAGTATACCAGCTCTGGGTCTTTGCGTCTCTCGCCAGCGCAGCCAGGCTAATGCGTGGAGCTGATGAGGCATCAGTGAGCTAGCCAGGGCTTTGGGTGTAGCCGCCTGCTGGCTCTCAGCCGGGCGGGACGCCAGAGACTCGTATAGGTCCCGGAGACGGTCCAGGATGATGTTCCGTTCAGCCATGTGGGTGGCCATGGCTGTTAACATGCCATTGTTGTATATATAAGTATTTAATCTATCTATACTATACACATTTTTATGGCATGGGATCTGCCAGTTTCGATCCCACAGAGGACAAACAGTTAAATAAGCAGGTAAAGAGAAAATATGTATACAGCATTCACATGAGATTATATTAAGTAGGAAGGTACATAGCAACCTTCAACAGTAAGAATACAGCTTATAGCCCGATTCTTGTAACGAGAAACGGGTCGTTTAAGCTACAGGCAGTCAAATTTTAACATATTTTCATAGAATGTGTACGAGCCGTTATGAATACTCGCACTAGGATGTCAGAAATGTCAGAAACTATAGTATTATGTCACGGGAAGAGCTATGTCAAAGATTAATAATAATAATAATCTTTATTTTCTCAAATAATACAAACATATTACACGTTTCAATTCCGATACAGTTTAGACATTGTTGTTGTATTTTTCTAAAATGTACTGATACTGGTTCCCCAAACTAGGCAAGTGCCTGTATTTTGGGGGCCAATGTTCAGCCCTAGAAATGATGCAGTTTAATACAATCTTTTTCATTTTGCATATTAGATGATGATATTACTCTAATTTTAGTTTTTTTTTGCTTTTCAATTTGACCACACTCCACCTGATGGTGAGCAGTCGTGTGGTCTAAGAGCAGTGGCCTCCACACCGCCCTCATAGCAGCTGAGACGATGTTGAGGTCTCTACTTTAACGGCCTGAGAAGGTGCATTTTCACGCTCCGCTTAAAGGACCCAGGATTGAAGGAAGAAGGAAACACGTGCCTTGGCAGAGAATTCCATGCCTTGGTCGTTGGGCAGAGGTATGAGGACCCAAACTTGTTGGTACGCGCTCTAATCGACTCTACCGGTCTAATACAATATAGATACTAGTATAATATAGATTTCAATATTAGTAAAAAATACGTCAATACGGAACGAATGCCTTTAATGCACTGCTAATTACAGACCACCACAAAACGTATTACATTCAAAATATGACGATTGTGCATAATGACGCCGCATCGACACAATATTAAAAATGGCTTGTACAAGCCATTTTTAATATTGTGTCGATGCGGCGTCATTATGCAAAATCGGCATATTTTTAATGGCTTGTACAGAATGTGTTAAAATTTAACTATCCATAGGTAAGACGACTCGTTTTTTGATATAAGAAACAGACCTGAATGAAGTGATAGTTGAATACCCTACCACCGTCTAATAAGCCATTGTTATTGCATGTGCGAGTAAAAGACAAGGCTATACACCATGCTATACACTCTGCAACACATTGTCTTGACGTGTGCCATCATAGTCATTGCACACGTCACGCTTTAAAAGATGGTGGTAAGGTACCAAGGCCTATTCTAGACTAAGGTCATACAAGCTGTAAAATCTTCACGAATATAAATAGCTGTTGAATATTGTACTAGTTTCAATAAACGAAAAAAGCCTTAAAGCCACACTCAGATAGTGAAGACGACGCGGAACTGAGGGCGTATCTTTTGTATTATTCAAATTGGTATGAAACATTACGTATACGATACAGAGCAAACTTATGTGCAATGATTCATACTACTCCACTCCGCCTACGCTGTCTATGTGAGATGAGTTTAAAGCGTATATTAACATGACTATAAGTACTCATTTTTGTTTAGATAACTCCATTCCTCCTACCGTTTTGGGGACACCAGAATAGGCTATTCATGTATATAAAAACCTTTGATAAGACACTCACCCTGCTTGCCAAACATCCTGGGCTGCACCTCATTGCTGGCCTTCTGTATATCGTCCCAAGACAGACCCTCCTTCTTGTTGAACCCATCGCGAGCTATGTCCGCAGCCGTTGGATTATCTGAAAGTTATATAACAATTAAAATATCATGCCTACAAATTCACAAATGATTAAATGTTATTAGTTATTACGAACACAAAATGCTGTAAAATTGTAAAACTGCCTGTAAAATTCCAACAGCATGATGCTATTTACAATTTCTTAAGTAAAATGGGTATTATGTAACTACTGAATAATAAATTCTGAAAATAATTGTGTGTTGTTATACGAGGGGAGGTCCAAAAGTTCGCGGAATGGGCGAGGTTGCCGAGGGTGAGTTTACTCATCCATGTAGGAGCTAATTGAGTGAGTCATTGTTAGTATATATACCGAGTTTCAGCCTAATCGAGTCAGTAGCTTTTGAGTTTTCAACGAGTAAACAAGTCAATCGGAAAGAAACTAGCCACTATGGAGAAAATTGAATATCGCGCCGTTATTAAGTTTCTCACCAAACAAGGAAAGACGCCTCAAACCATTTTTCAAGAGATGTCAGCGATTATTTTTTGTTTTCAAAAATGACGAAAGAACTGCGTGGAAAAAGAATTTGCGACGATGATGGAGTGAAGTCGGCAATTTCGGCCTATTTTGACGCCCAAGACAAATCTTTTTTTTTTCGACGTTATAAGTTATTTGACAGATCTAATAAATGTATTAGGGTTAAGGAAGAATACATTGAAAAGGAAAAATAGTTTGATGTTTAATTTCATTATCCTTCCCTGTCATTCCGCGAACTTTTTGACAACCCCTCGTAGTAATCTACACAATTTTTTATCACTTTGGCTTTGTTTCAGTAACACCGCGGGAACAAAGCTGCGGACGGCAGCTAGGGTCTGATTATGTGGTAACAGATATATGTTATGTATGACGATGGAACCTGTAGGTGTGACAATATTAGTGATACACGTAAATCAATCGATCCATGTAGTCACTACCACGTTAAGAGCCATTACATACATACGTTATTGTGTATTATTTAATATACAATGTGATGTACATGTATGTACAGAAACATAATTTCTTCTATTTCTTTCTATCTCTCCTAAATATTTGCGAGATAAAAAAAGAGAAGAAATTATCTTTTTCTCTTTACAATCAACAATGCTGTTATTCCAATTTCTTGAAAGTCTATTCTAACAAATGTAGAATAAACACTTCTTAAATTAAATCGCTCGACTTAGTCCCTCAGCTTCGTTGCCTATATTTTAGTTGTACAGGAACAGAATTAGCTGCTGCAAGTGGACAGTGCGTAATAAATAACCTATCAATTGTTGGAATACTATAATGAATACAACATGTAACTGAAAACGTTTTGTGTCCGACCACCGGTGCGCCGGTACTCAATACGTTAAGAATACCTAACAAAGGATAATTCAGTATGAGATAATGATACATAACCTGGTTCGACGATCATGTTCGCTACCTTGTCGCCTTGCAGGCGGACCTGCTCTTCCAAATTCGTGAGACGTTCGATCAGCTTCCCTCCGCCATCAGGCAGTGTGTCCACATCCATTTCCTCCAAGAGGTACTGCTCAAAAGTTTATGATTAACTTAACTGATACAGAATCTTGCCACCAATAAATAATTTATTGTTGGCAAGAAGATGTTGAAGGTCATGTCTTATAAGAAGGTCAATGTCTTAAAGGAAAATCGAGAAAGATGGCGTATACTACGCTGACAAGAGCAAAGATGTTAAAATAAAAAAGAAGGTGTCTGTATAAGTTCTTTTTTAAAGTTATGCATTCACAGAGGCCAAACAAATATGGCTAGCCTGATAACTGGTTATTTCAACTTTAAGAAGTGCTACCAGGATAAGAATGTATTTATTAATAGTATTCTGAATACATATCATATTACTATTTATTTTCGTTCATCTTAATTTCTGGATACCTATGTATATAATGACTATTTTAAAATACATTTTATAGCGAGATAAAACTAGGTACATTCGACTTATTTAATTAATGAGGCACAGACATCGATCAAATATACCATAGATGATCGTCGCTCGAAAAACGGCCCCAATAAAACTGTGCATAAATCAGTCGTATGCGCTATATTATGCGCCTGTCCCACTCACTCTTGCGTGCGCTGCCCGTAAGCGAGAGCGAATCGACACCACTACTACGGTGGATACTGTACCATATACTTAGTACGCTTGCGTATCGCGAGTAACACACTTAGAACGCTTTACATTGACGCGTTTTAACTAAACTATTACAAAATGTTTCTCAGTGGGCGTTCAATGGTTATTCCGGTTTATTTCCTGGATTGCATAATAAATGCAGACACTTATAAGTAAATAGTACTGGTCAGTACCACATATTGACGCAGTTTTTGTATGAGAATGTGCATCTATGCTATATTTGATCGAAGGGCACAGAAACTAAATTTAGTGTGTGTACTGTTGCCGAGCAAATCCATATGCGAAATCTAGTCACATTTTGTACACATCGTAAAGGGTGTATGCTTACCCTGATGTTTTTGAGGTCCTCCTGCAGCGCATTGAGTTTCATCAGCTCACTCTCTCTGACATGTTTCTTAACATATACCACCTGCTGGTTGGGATAGCTCGGTGGAGCCAAGTACTGCTTGATGCTCTGAGAGACGGGCCTGGAGCTCTCATCGTGCTTCGGTTTAGGAGACTTCTTGGGGTTAGGAGACTTCTTCAGATTGGGGGACTTTGATACTTTCACCTGTTAATTGTAATTGACGTTAGGTGGGTGTAAGGGGACATCAATAAGCATGAAATACTGAGCTGTAATTTAAATACACGGACAGTATAGCGGCTAGATTGGCCATTGCACCATGTAGGGATGTATATATGATACTTATATCAGATAAAAAGTGGTCAAATCTAAGTAATTGTTGCGCGTCTGGATATACGCCGAGTTTGTGGTTTCAATATTGATAATGTTTTACGTGCACAGAAATTATTGCTAGTTTATTTTAACAATAATATAGAGTATATCAGAATACGTCTCGTTGGTCTCGAGCCATCAATGTGCGGATAATCGTTAAGACTCCCAAGTTGGAAAATGTGTTTCCTTTGCTTTCTATTTGCTCAAAGAAGCTTACTCAATCCATTAAGATGGAGCGGCACAGCGGCGTCCAGACAAAACAGGTTTTTAATAATGTCTGGCATTTCAAGACTTGACAAGTTGAAACTTATATTAGATGTTCTCGCAGTTTCACCCGCGTTTATCGTTACTGCGTCACCCCCGTGGGTCATAGCGTGATGTTATATAGCCTATAGCGTTCCTCGATAAATAGGCTATCCAACACTAAAATAATTTTTCAAATCGAACCAGTAGTTCCTGAGATTAGCGCGTTCAAACAAAAAAATAAACAAACAAACTCTTCAGCTTTATAATATTAGTATAGTAATTATACCCACTAACCTAACACGCTATACAACATTATAAAATGTAGGTACCTAGTTAATTCGAATAAAATGTTCACTTCGATACCATTTGCGGAGGTTCTCAATAACCTATCTCATGTTCTTCGTAAAATGGTTGGAAATCTCAAATGAGCCCCTTACAAATTACGTATACAAATTGTACCTACATCGTTTGGTATTACATTTTGGTGGTACTTTTAACCTGAGATAAATAAGTAATTCACAACCGCTGTTATTAAAATGTGGTACCGATGATGATATAATTACTAAAAGATTATAGACATACTATAATCTTTTAGTTTTGCCTATAATCTTTTGACAATACAAGGTTATTAAAAACATATTATTAGTGTTATCCCGTGACATTGTACACGTTTTCTTCAACCTGTCTTTTTACATAGGCAAGATTCTATCAGCGATTTTACAGTGTTAATCTAACGGACAAAATTACTTTAACATTTAGTATTGACATTCATTCGTGTAGTTTTTAAACGGATATACCTCAATATTTCATTTCTATAGTTAAAAAATATATATACTTACGGTACTCGGACTTTTAGGCATCGTGACGAATTACCAAATAGTATCTCACTTCATAATGTCAAGAAATATTAACAATAATCTATTTAATATTTAACAGCACACGATAAATAATAAAATAACAGTATTAAATAATCTCAAACATAAATAAAATTACAATTAAACACAAAAAGAGGACAGGTTTGACCAGCTGTGTGAAAATCTGTTACTGAATTGAAATAAAGTGGGACTACCCACATTAACTGATATTATCATCTAAGTGTCAAGCTAAAATCTTTGTATTTTTTGTTTCTACCAACTTTAAGCTGTATTAACGATAATTTAAACTGACTTTTCGATTGAGCTATTCGACACTGAGAAAAGGTGAAGTTGAAACTGACTTTATTTTTCTCAAAATATAATTACTTAACCTATAGAATAGAATAGAATATTTTTATTTGCATAAAATGTAGGCACATAAGTTGGAATATTATAAATTGGAGCCATATACATTTTGTCAACTGTGACATGCAAATCATAATTAAAATCAAAAACATTAACATCATAAATTATTCTTAATTTGTAAATTATTGATAGACTATTAAATTGTTATATACACATGCACATATATTACGCTTTTACTACAATTTACATTTATTTTCGACAACCATCAAAGTAATCTTTTATCGAGTAAAAGGATTTATCAATTAGCCAGTCTTTGAATTTCTTGCAAAATCTGTGAGTAGGCATTTGCTTGTAACTACTAGGTAACGCATTAAAAATTCGCCCACACATTACTAAACTACTTTTTAAGTACATAGCCGTTCTAAGTACTTTTTGCACTACAATTCTGTCAGGATGCCTGGTGTTACGAGGGTATAAGTATCTTGCTCTTTGAAACAAGTTAGGGTGTTGCGTAACAAATTTAGCTGTCTCTAGTATATACATACAGGGTAGAGTGAGTATGCGAGATCGTTTGAAAAACGGCTTGCAGGACTCCAAGGGTGGTATGGCATGAATGGCGCGAACACATTTCTTTTGTGCCAAAAAAAGCACGTTGTACCTCAGTGGAGTTGCCCATTTTAACTATAGATATGTATATTTCGGTCATTCCAGTTTTTAAGCATTTATAACAGTTTTTATGATCGTTAAAACATAAAAAAGGGTTCAATCATTGATGCTAAGTAATGAAAGAAAAAGAATTGACTAATCGACTTGATACAGAGGAAATCATTTTGAGAACTCGACATAGCTACAAGCAGTATTTTAACGTGTTTGCGGCGGAGACAAAGTATAAATTGAATTTACTTAACTTTATACCTATGCACAATATGCAAGCTAATATAAGGCATAGCCTAGCGGGAGACCGCTGGGCTGCCACGCAGATATCTCTATTTCGATCCTCCGACTTAACGAAGTAAGTACATACATACATAGATTCACGCCTTTTTCCCAGAGGGGTAGGCAGAGACTACGGATTTCCATTTGCTACGATCCTGACACACTTCTCTGGCTTCATTCACTTTCATCACATTCCTCATACACGTCCGTCGGTTCAAGGAGCTCTTAAACCTGGCTTTGTCCAGAACGCCTCCGATCTGATCGAGAAACGTTCGCCTGGGTTTTCCTCTTGAGACTGTTACATTCACACTAGCCTTATAAACTTTCTTAGTCAGTCTTTCCTCGTCCATTGTTTCTACATGTCCATGTTAAGTATCGCTCCATTTAACGTTGAATGAAAAACATCATGAGGTAACTTGCATGCAAGTGTTCTCTAATATATTCTCGATGATGTGGTGAAGTCTGTAAAGCCACACTAAGCCACGCTGGTGGACTATAGTCTAACCCTGCTAACACTGAAAAGAGGCCCATGCCCAGCAGTGGTACAATTTATAAATAGGGTTGTAATAATTATATATATTGCAAAAATGGATGTGAACGCGCCACAGCTACTAGTATTATTTTAAAATGTTTGAGGGAAACACAATATTTAAAATCGAATGCACCTAAACTTTATACCTACCGCTTTAAACGAAGCGCTGCTTTTAAAACTTACCATTAGACCAATGGTCAGTCTCTATATCATTAAAAATATCGAATTAGAATTTAAAAAAGGAATCAGATCTTACCTCGTCATCGTCATCATCACTGCTGAGCGCAATGATCTCCGGCTTTGTATCAATAATTGTGACGTCATCGTCATATCTTATAAAGTTCTCCTTCGCCTTATGCACCCTATTCTTCATAGAACTAGACACATTATTGCCTGTATCACTTATGATTATACATTCATCCTGGTAATTACACTTTTCTTCATCTTTTCTGGCAAAGGATTTTCGGCCCGTCTGTGAGTTGGTGATGTCATGTAACGGACTAGAGAATGGTGAACAAGTCAGTCTTGAAGAATCCTGGTCTTCCACTAGAGAAGGAGGTTTTCCAGGAGTTCTGGGTGGCAGACCTTCTGGAAGTTCTGAGAGACTTGCAGCAGAACTGCATTTCGAATTTGGCCAGCTCTAAAATTAAAGAATTTGTCATGTAGCTTTAATAATTAATATTTAGATTTAGTTCGTCACTTTCTAAGCAACTGCTTTATACAGATCGCGCACTGTATGATGACCGGTCTGAACATTGCGCGAGTGGCGTCGCAGTTACAAGTTTTAGGTCTCTTTGGTGACGGGGGGCGGGGGCGGGACGCCTCTTAGCGACTGTACATGCGCAACAATTTGGAGACGCTATGTTCAGTCCGGCCATCGTAGATTGCGCGATCTGTAGACTATGTCACTTGAAGTGCTTTAAGCAAAATGAAAACTGTATGTTACCAAAATAATAACTAATTTAAGTTGATAGATTAGTTATTATTATGCATTGTTACTAGCTCGGAAAATCTGCCTAGATTTTTTTGTAAAAATTCTTTATACTTACTTCATCAGACTGAATAAAATCTGAATCATCAGTGTCGTGATCATCATCTTTAGGTATAATTCCCATGATACTCATTCTTGTCGCTCGAGACATAACCATCTGATCTTCATCCGGTCCATCGTCTTCAGAACTACCACCTATCACTTCTTCATGGTCTAATTCTTTACTATTTTCCGCTGAACTGTATTGCATTTGAGGCTGAACATTGCTTGGTCTATTTAAAACACTTTTGTCAACTTCATACTCAACGGTACTTTCTGTCTTGTTTGCGTTAACTTGGTCATCACTATCTGTGCCGATAGCTGGGTCATAACTCTCATTGGCTGTGTTGGCTTGGTCACTTTCATCTGCACTACTATTGTCTTTCATGTCATCATTTTTACTGGCTTTGTTGGCCTGGTCACTATCTTCTATGCTATCACTGTCTTCAATAATACCATTCTTATGACTAGGAATTTTCAGTGGTGTATCTTTTACACACTGCAATTTCTTGTGTTTATCATGTTCTATGATAATGGAGTTTTCTGTATCAGAGTCCACTAGTATCATGCGTTTTTTAGTTTTACGTCCTATTATTGATTCATTGACGTTGGGAGATTTCTTCTTGATTGGCGGTCTTCTTCGTGGTACCATTTCTGGTGAGCACTGATCTGTTGATTACAACATTTATATTTTTTTTACTAGTTTAGTACCATTTTGTTACTAAACTAGTAACAAATTTACTAAACTAGTAACCATAGTTCTTATGTATATATATGAATATAAAATGGAATAATTTATTTTAAAAATGAAATATTAATAATAATAAAGTTTATTTATCATTTTCAAGTACTGCAGTACATGGGTATACGGTTTATACATGGTAAGATTACTGATTTGCTACAATTATATTGGGTGCAGTTTTGATCTCGTAACTAGGTTACAGTATAACCTGTATGAAGGAGTGAAAGTTCCGATTCCCCCAATTGATTACAAGCATAATGTAATATTATTATTTACGTAAATTTGTATTTTACTACTACTAAACTCTGGTATAATGAAAAATATAATATTGTTTCTTAATTTCTTTATAACTAGCAGATTAAACTGAGTCAAGATAAAGGCTGATTTTATACTGGTACAATATCGACAATGCAATAGCTTACATTTATACCAACACATATAAATATAATTATGATATTGGGTTATAATGCTATCGATTTGTGTTCAATTGCTATTGCCATGCCAGTGTGATTTCAGCCTAAATAACAATAACATTTATATATATATATATATATGGTATACAACACATAGATATGTGTTGTGTACCATAGCTAGATTCTTTTGCTTACCATTCTCTTCATCTGAAGTACTCAAAACTAATTTACTGGATGACTCTGATTGTCTTCTGATGCTACCTCTGTTACTGCCATCTGGGAACCATCAATCACTTGTGAGATAGGTACAACAGAAATAAAAACCTAATTATTTTTTGTATGATATAAAGATTATTAGCAATATGTATACATGTAGTTATTAAAAGGTACTATTAAGTATGTATGGTCTCCCTCTCATCGTGAAAAGAGTTAAGCCTACCTGATTTCCAATTTTATATTAACATTTCTGAATTAGATTACAAATATATCCCAGAACCAAAATCTTAAAACATAAAATATGATTTGTTCACCATCATCACTACTGGAAATAAGAAGTTTATCAGCAACACTGTTTCGTCTGATCACTGACTTGGATACATTTTGAGGTAAACTGTCTTCATTGTTACTCTCATCTGAAATTGCATATTGTTATATTAGTACCTATCCATTTTATTATAAAAAAAAAGTAAACATCAGTATAATTGCGGCAATGTTATAGTAAAAAGACAAAACCACAGTCACTGTTTCTTTCAATAAAATATACATCCTCCTCTGTATTTTCTTGAGATTATAAACTTGTAATTTGTTGAATGATATAAATAATTATTGTCCTACCGTCTGTAGATTCTTCAGATTCTGCCACAAAAACAGTACGATTCTGCTTTTTTACACTAAGAGATCCTTCGGTTAAACTGTTGTCAATAAATTCTGCATCTGAATCACTATCAGCAACAATCGCGTCTCGATATTCGAAGAATGAATTCTCCATTGTATTTATAAGATAAAATTTGTTATTTCACAATACATAAAGTAAATTAATTTAAATTAAACTAATTTAATTTTCAAATGAAAGTAGACCCAGAATCTATCAAAACAATTTTTGAAAGTAAATTGTCGTTTATGTTGCGTTTTGTATTTGCTCTTTTATGCATATAGTTTATGTATACAACTGAGCTATTGTACAGCTAGTGGACAATGGTAAAATATTTTTATTAGTAAAAAGTAATTTAAAAATGATAATAATTAATGTTGAATGGCAATCATCTTATGTTTTATAACTAATAAATACTGTAAAAGAAAATAAAATGCAATTTCTTATTCTTTATGAAATTTCGTTTTATTATTTCATGCCTCATGACACACAGTACTATTTATTCTGTGACACTAGTATTACTGTTCCAGGTTCCAGTTCACAATCTATGGTAATTATTGCATCAATGCGCGATTAGACATCTCTTTTGTCAGTTCAAGTTTAGCACTGAAAGAGTGTTGTATTTCTAATGTTATGCTAAAGATTCAAACGTTTTGTGCCAGTGTTTCTTGTTTTGAATTTGATGTAGCCTTTGAGGAACTTGGAAGTAAATTTAGTAAAATAACTGCTATATTATAAATATTCCTTTACCACTAGAGTACACACATTAAATTACACATACTCAAAATGACTGAAGTACAGCTGCAAGAGTTTAAATTGGACCCTGACTCGGAACTTAGGTTCGAAGTTGAATCAAAGAATGAAAAAGTGGTTTTAGAGGTAATTCTTTGACAAAATAACATTAAATTCAGTCAGACCTAGTTACAAATCACCTGTATGCTATAATTAAACCATATTTTGTGTCATTGCATCCATATGTTGGGTAAGGTTAAGTTTTTGTTTTGTTACTAGGTCAAGAGCGGTTATGCGGAATTGTTTGGCACTGAGCTGGTGAAAGGGAAGCCCTATGAGTTCCACACAGGAGCCAAAGTTGCCGTGTTCACATGGCACGGCTGTACTGTTGAACTAAGAGGTAAAACTGAAGTCAGCTATGTGGCAAAGGAAACACCTATGGTGAGTAGTATAGGCTGTATATAAGCATTCTTTTGCATTATTTAATTTCTGTTGTAGAATATTGTAGATGTAGAGTGTTATTTTAGGAATTTCCATTGTTCTGTGAGCCTTCACAGTACCTAGTACTATAATTAGAACTACATGTGGATGTCTGGTATTTATGTGGGTTTATCATTTAGATGGTAGACATTTGTGCTAGCTCATGTTATATATTTGTGACTACATTAATAATACAATAGGGAATTTAAGTGATTCATCAATCTCCAAGACATATACTAGGATTTTTTGTTCCTGTGTATCATGAATGTAATCTATGTATACAACAGAACCATTTCCCATTATGTCAGTTTTATTCATAATCCATGTTGTCTTTTACACAATCCATCAATTCTGAGTAAATTCAACTAGTTATAATTGATTAAAGACTATTGTGTAATTATATTAGTAATATGTGAGCACCTTATTGCTCAGATAGTAAAATGATATTCACTTTAACAACAGCCTAGTAGAATACAATAGTGCGATCAATAATATAATAAAATAATATATGTTAAATGAACTGAAAATAACATTGGTTTTAACTTGTTAAGTCTTAGAAAACCAGACATAATTAAAATCTATATAGCATTTGGCCACCAGTGGGCCACTAAGACTCAATAGGTTAAATATAAATCTATGCTTAAAGCAATAATCAAAACTTGGCACACAATCTACCCATTATTATGTGGACTCATGGCCATTTGACGGTTTGACGACTCAATGGCGTAGTGGTTAGTGTAACCGACTGCCACACCTGAGGTCGCGGGTTCGATTCCCGCACAAGTCAAACATTTGTGTGCATGAACATGGGTGTTTGTCTTGGTCTGGGTGTTTCTATGTATAATATGTATGTATTTACAAAAAAATAAGAGTATATATGTATGTTTATCCATTGTCTAGTACCCATAGTACAAGCTCTGCTTAGTTTGGGCTAGATGGTGTTGTGTGTATGTGGTAGAATATTATTATATTATTATATCCTGGAAGGCCTAAACATAGGTGATAATAATAAAGATAATGGTGCCAATTCTGTTGTCACAAAATTCTCTAAGCTTAACTAAAAATCACTAAAATTTAGTTTAGTCCTCTCAAATGACATTTCGTATTCTGAAATCGATAAAAGTGACAGGACTAAAAAAATTTTTTGTGATTTTTAGTTAAGTTTAGAGAATTTTGTGACAACAGAATTGGCACCAATATGTCTGGTGCAGTGGTAGTGTACAAGTGACTACTATGTATGAGGACTCAGGTTTGTTTCCTAGTCAAAGCATTATTAGGTTTTAGGTTTATTTGTCTAGAAATACTCAATAATAGCATGGACTTTAGAACTGTGCACAGTCAATAATAGTAATACTCTTGGCCCCTATTATCTGGAACCTAAAATCATAGCTGGTGTAATGTAGGTGTAATGCATCTCTGTCTACCCCTTTTGGGATAGAGGTGTGAGACTAAGTATTTATGTAGATAATATTTTAACATGACTAATAATAGTAATTATATTTTTGTGTCAATGAACTAACTTTTCTAATCTTCAGGTGGTATACCTCAATGTTCATGCAGCTTTGGAACAACAGAGGGTGGCAGCTGAACAGGAATCTACACGAGGACCAGTGACCATGGTTGTAGGACCAGGAGATGTGGGCAAATCCACTCTTACAAGGATACTGTTGAATTATGCAGTCAGGATGGGACGCAGGCCTATATATGTGGACCTTGATGTTGGTCAGGGGCACATTAGTGTGCCAGGGACTATTGGTGAGTTATTTTATCACATAAAATCGAGATATTATTTTCCTACTACTATTCAATTGACCCTTCAGACCCACTATACCCCTGGCCATACCCCTGGTGGTACAGTGGGTCTTCTATAGTTAAACGGTACCACCGAGTGACCCTAGTGATGTGCTGACCTCTTGCATAATAACTCATAGTTAGATTAGTAAGTAATAGATATTGCATATTCTAGTATCTATCATTTAACCTCTTCCTTTTTCATACGTGTTCTTAGTTTTTCTTCTTTCAAATGTCATTCAGAACAAAAAGAAAAAATAATAGTAAAACAAAAGACTATTGGAAAGTGATCAGACATCGGCCTTGTTGGATAGGCAGAATAGCATTTGCTGTTGCTCCATTCTTAACAGTATTAGTATCAGTTATTCTGTTGCTTACCATATAAGAAAGAATGCCAGACTGATATTGAGTGCTGGTAATCTGCCTTTTAATCCAGAAATACAGTTGATGTTTGGGCAATCTGTTAAAAACGAGCTCAATCTCTATGCAGCCTTTGCATAATAAAACTGACAATGATCATACAATGTTTGTTAAGCAATTTTCAGAATTTTTGTCTTAAAATATTGGCAGAGACTGATATTCATTTAATAACCGGATCTCAGTCCAATGTCTACCAGATTCTGCAAAAGTAAGCTGCTGCAGATATTTGAGAACGAAGCACTTTAGCTCAATATAATTTATATAACCTGAAAAGTAGCAGTCGCCAAAATATAAAAATGGTTAAAGAAATAAATTCTAAACAATATCCATTTATTTACAATTGATTGACATTATGGCCAACCACCAAAACGAGTTAGACACCCTCAGTCTACAAGAACACAAATAGTTCTCAATGAATATACTTTGCTTTATGACAGCATGGAAGATGTAGTGGTTTAAGTCTTCACCTCACCAAGCACCACTATGCCGAGTTTTGTTGGTTTGAATCCAGCAAGAAACAAAATTTATTGTGTGATCCACAAATGGTTATTCTGACGCTGGGTTCGTTGTATTGGTTGTTTGAATATTTGTAGAGTCCCCCTACATACAGGAAGTATTCCTGAAACAGGAGTAGTTTATTATAAAAATAAAGATATATATATATTACTAGCTGTCCCGCGCAACTTCGTCTGCTTCCCATTAGATAATTTTTGCCCGATTAAAAAAGAAAAAAGAATATCCTATCTTTTAAGTTGGACCAAATTACAGATGGTTACAAAGTTTGATCAAAATCTGTTCAGTAGTTTAGGAGTCCATAGCGGACAAACAATGTGACACGTAATTTATATATATTAAGATTTAATTGATTGATATTATAAATTACTCTCAAAATAGATTGAGGCTAGTATACAAGAATCCTAACAACATACAATGACTATAATCAATCTATCTAACGCATCTCTTACTAAGAAGAGAACCGTGCACAGCAGTGGGACAGCTTCTATACAGGGCTCATATTATACAGGCTGATTGGTAAAAGACTGGACATATTGAAAGAGGGTATTCAGTACTCGATTCTGGACCCGAATATCTAAAAAAAGTAGGTACTTAAAATTTGACCTAGTTATCCAATAAAAACTTAATGTGTGGACACTCTTGCGCATATACCAAAGCTAAACAAAACCGCCGCCCCCCGCCTCCCGCTACCGCGCCCCGCACTCTCCCAAATAATTTGCACCCCCGCCCGTCCTTTTCTTATCAAAGGCCATTAGCCTCAACAGCTGTGTGCTGTGTGTGTTTTTGTAGATTACACAGATTTTATTTTTATTTCTTTTTTATATGTTATGTCTGACCATAAATTATCATGTTTCAAGTATGTATAATGTTTAACCGGTCACACTGTATATTCGATATTTGTTTTTCAGGAGCGTTACTAGTAGAGCGGCCGGCTTCAATCGAAGAGGGTTTCAGTCAACAGGCGCCGCTGGTGTACCACTTTGGACACAGCTCACCGGGAGAGAACCTTGAACTGTACAACACTATTGTGTCCAGGCTAGCAGAGGTCATCGCTGAGAGATGTGAGAACAATAAAAAAGGTAAGCATTATTAAAGGCTTATGTTTAACTTATCACCAGATATAGTAAAATATAACAGTCAAAAATAGTAAATGAAAAAAAATATTAATCTTAGTTTTAAACATTGTTTCTCAGTAAGTGAATTATGTATACAATTCTTTATGAGAAATAAAGTTGTTCTTAAACCTAAAACCTAAATAATCACCAAATTGCACAGCAAAATATATTTAAAGAGATCAAAATAAGTCGACGGGGCCCCGCTTCGCGGAGCTCCTATTTTTGGGTGGGTTCAAGAAGGAACCTAACATAACCTAACCCTTCCGAGACGGAATGCAGTGATTTGAGGCGTATAGGTGCTCGTTATGATATAATTTAGTAAGCATATTTTGGTGCAGAATGACTATTTTTGGTATTATTAAACACAAACTCTTAATTTCTATAAAAATGAACAATATTTTTTATGATATGTCATATGACTGAACCTAAATAACTAAAGATATAAAAGTCGGTTAAAAAAGGAAACAAAAACTGATTTACTGCCCGGATGGCGATTGGTCAATGGTAGAATATGTGCTAGGTGCGCATCACACGTCGCTAGAGAGAGAAAATCGCTAAGGAGCATCACTAGTGTGATGGCGTAGTGGTTCAAATGGTCGTCTCGGCACTGCGTTGTTGTAGGTTCGTGGCAAATGTTAGTTGTCCCAAGTCTGAATATTCTTAGTGTTTGTTTTTTTATTTCTGTAAAAGCCACCGCCATACAAGCTTTATTTAAGAATAAAGCTTGTATGGCACTAAGGTGCGGGAATGTTTTAAACACACAAGAAATTAAGTTTGTAGCAATCTTAATACGTTTCGGGTAGCGCAGTGAGAAATATTTAATACAATACAATAGTTTACATAATTACAATTGTACGGGTCACGAGTACATTACCGTACATACCAACGGTGCCGACGCAGCACCTACGTCCAATACTAACATGCGCCATAAAGTATTTCGCAACACATTTTATATTAATAAGCTATTAACCAAATAATAACGAGTACATTATTAACTTATAATATGCTATCACATACACACAACACCATCTAGCCCAAACTAAGCAGAGCTTGTACGATGGGTACTAGACAATGGATAAACATACATATATACTTTTTTTTTTGTAAATACGTACATATTATACATAGATATTATAACTACATACATTTATACATATATATATATAATACATACATATTATAACTACAACACACTATCAAGGCGAGATAAGTCACCGTTGTTTACATTGTAATAATTTTAAACTAACTTAAGTAATATACAGTGTCTATCTTCTATCTTTCTTTTCGTACTCCATTACAACTCTACCAATACCATAAAATGTAAAGTGTAAAGGCTAACAGGCCCGAACAACAATAATGATTAGAAAATCCAACTTGAAATAGTGGCCTTTTCTCGTTCTTAGCCTTATACTTTAATCTTGATTTTAATTATATAATACCTAACATAACGATGGACCGATAACGTGCGTCATTGCGGTATGCTACATAACTTTATAGACGTCATCTTGCAATGCGATACAGCTTGCCACGCATAACGGACGTAATGTAATCTGATATGTAGTTTGAGTAGAACTCTTACTAAGTATTTGGCGACGGTATGAACGATCGGACTCGCTCGAGGAGTGTCTATTGCAGGAAACCCGAGAGAAGCATCACTGTTACTGCGTTTCGCCCGGTAAGTAACAGTCCTGGCGATTCACATATATATACCTGTACCTTTTTATCTCAGCCATTTTAGCCTACTTTTATTCGTTTTCTCTAAGGTTGGTAAGTGCGGTACTTCTAGTAGTACTGCTACAATCAGGTTGGCTGTATGTATGAGCCTATACATGTATATAAGTGGCGAAAATGGTTATTGCCGATATTATGCATAATATTAAAAAATATGCTTTGACATGGCTACAGATGGAAAATTATCCAAATGCATGCATTGATTTGAGTTACACATATAATATGTATGTTTATTTACAAGAGATTTATTATTATTTCATTGCAAACTATGGTTTTAATTCCTCATCTTATACGTGAGCATACTGATATTAACCGGCAGATTGCCAGACTAATTGCTCCCACAGAGAATGACCTAACAGAACAACCCAATGATACTTAACGTATGGCGTAGTGGTTTAAATGGTCGCTCCGCTACTGACGCCTCGCCGAGTTTCGTGGGTTCGATCCCCATACGGGACAAAAAATTGTGCGATACACAAATAGCTTTTTTCGAGTCTTTGCGTCTGTTGTTTAAATGTTTTTAAAGTCAACGCGATACAGGAGTTATTCCTAGTGCGGGCCTTGTCTATAATAAAAATCAAAAAGAATCGCTTCGCCTGAACTGGCAATCAAACCGTGGTCCATGTGACCGGCCGCTAATACATACCACGGAATTAACGAAGCAATTAATTCAGTATATCTTGTACTATATTTCAGCATCAACATCAGGAGTCATAATCAACACTTGTGGCTGGATCAAGGGCGCCGGATACAAAGTACTTACACACGCAGCACAAGCCTTCGAGGTAAGAACGTCATACTGTTATCTAATCAGTTTTAGTTCTGACGCACTCAGAATCGGTTAATGATTATGTAAGTGGCAACTTTATAAAGGTTCACTACGGAAAATCATTACTATAATAATATATAATATTCTATCACATACACACAACACCATCTAGCCCAAACTAAGCAGAGCTTGTACTAAGGGTACCTACTAGACAATGGATAAACATACACATTTTATTTTTTTAATGCTTACATATTATACATAGAAACACTCAAACCAAGACAAACATCAATGTTCATGCACACAAATATTTGACTTGTGCGGGAATCGAACCCGCGACCTCAGGCGTGGCAGTCGGTTACACTAACCACTACGCCATCGAGGCCGTCAATATCATTGGTAAGTCATAATTGGATGTGTCAGAGTGTGGCATTTAAACATACTAGCTAAGTAGTACGCACAGTGGTCCAAATTGGACTAAGTATACAATAATTTATATTTAATATGTTATACATTTCGTCGGTCCAATGGTCAAGTAGCCAATCAGCAAAAACCACTTTTTTGAGGAGACCAAAAAGAAGATTGAAATTGGTCCTGTAAATCTGAATCCTAACGTATCTTTCTGAAGCTATAGATTTAGTATTAAAAAATAAATGTCTTAATGTATGTGTTATAATAAATATTCATTTATTATTATTAAGACATTAATATTGATATATTTAACTCAAAAACGCCAAAATGGCAGATTGGCTACTTTACCACTGGACCGACGATTTGTTCATTGTATACCTAAAAGTATGCCCTGTTATATGACTCACAGGGTTGATAAAAAGCACTGCACTACTTTGTTGACTGCTCTAATTAGGTAAAACTATATAAAAGATGAATTGTTTTCAATTATTAATGAAAACATTTTGGAAACAATTAATCTTTGTTGCTGTGTTATTACACTCGCTCGTCAATAGATCCTAAACAAAAACGACTTCGAGATATCAGATTTGCGAATATTGGGATTGAATTCGAGACCTCTGCGTGGCAGTCCCACGGTTGCCCACGAGGTCGTTCCTGCTTTCTTCGATTATAATAATAATAATAAATAATAAATCCTATCCTAATGCTAACTAATATTATAAAAGCGAAAATGAGTTTGTTTGTTTGTTACCTTTTCACGCCAAAACCACTGAAGCGATCATCTTGAAATTTTGCATATACGTTGTCAGGTGTACAGAAACGAACATAGGCTACCTTTCATCCCGAAAAAAATACTGTTCCCGAGGAAAACAACAAAAACGTTCTTATGATAATAGATGGCGCCACGTTTCTTTTCGAATCATGATTGAATTATATTATTACAGCAGAGTACAACCCGAATTGATTGTCAAATTCTAAATTAACGCGAGCGAAGCCGCGGGAAGCTAGTAAAATATATATTATAAATCGAATACAATTGAACACATCGCTAGCTTATATAATACGTCATGTAAATGTGATGTGATCACGGCTTGTGTTTTATTCCAGGTGGACGTTATCCTCGTGCTGGACAACGAGAGATTGTACAATGAGTTGAAGAGAGACATGCCCAAGTTCGTCAAAGTCGTCTACCTACCCAAGAGTGGCGGTGTGAGTATATCATATTATTTTTGTAGTGGCTCGCGACATAACTGGATAGCTTGCTTATGTGGGAAAAGTCGACTTTTATGTGGCGTTCTATAAACCAATACAGGCCCGGTCTCTAGCAAAAACGCTCAACTGTCTGTAACTAACGGCCCGGTCACGACTTTGGTCTTAGCGGCGAGCGGGGCGGGGAAGCGTTGTGTACGCCACGTACCCTCAGTAGCGGTTAGCGGCGGCGGCCCTCCTACACCGCTGTCCGCGCCACTTTGTGTCGTAACGTCGCACTCATTCGCTTGTACTTTTGTTCCCGCGGCTCTCCACACCGCGCGCCGCTGTAGCGATTCGCTCGGAGAAAACCGCGCGCGTTTTCGCTATGAGCGGCGTCTCGTGGCGTGCTTCAAACATTTTATTTATTTATGTATTAGGAAGACCAACAGCTTTGAAATACATTTTTAATACATTTGATCTTACCGCTGGCTGCCCCGCGCTAAGCTGCCGCTCACAGCGGCGAGGTCGTGAACGGGCCGTAAAACGACTTGTTTCTTATTATAGGAACCGCTTTACAGTTATAGTCTTTCTCCTGCCGTAAACGATAGTTGAGTCTTATATATAACTAGCTTTTGCGCGCGGCTCCGCCCGCGTGGTACCTACTTGAGTAAAAAGTAGCCTATGTCCTTCCCCAGGTTTTAAACTATATCTGTATCAAATTTCATCGAAATCGGTTGAGTGGTTTAGCCGTGAAAAAGTAACAGACAGACAGAGTTACTTTCGAATTTATAATATTAGTAAGGATATCAATCGGAATCGTGGTTTGTACAATGCCCTTCTGATAAACATTATGGAGTCTGATCAACAGTGCCAATATGTACAATCAGCGCCATAAGCCGCGGAACATATTTTGTAAGATTTTCACATCTTCTGTCATTCAAAGTAACCATCGTTCTCATGTTTTTACATCAGTAATAGAAAATTAGAGTACATTTAATTATAGTTAATAATTACGTTTTACTTAACGATTTGGAAACAGCGATAGCTCAGTGGGGAGACCAACAGACTGCAATGCAGAGTATCTCGGGTTCGAACCCACGTCGCGCACCTCTGACTTTCGGAAGATATATGACTTTTCGAAATTATGTGCGTATTGATTGACAATAATTATCGACTGTTCTGTGCTTCGGAGAGCACGTTAACCATCGGTTCCGGCTGCCATAAACATCTATAGCAGTCGTTATTGGGAAGTGCCCTCTAATATCCTGACACTGGTCTAGCCTTAGGTATCGTTAGCCTTCAGGTTGCGGAGGTCAGATGGTAGTCGCTTCGTGTAAAAACTGATATCCAGTCAAATCCGGTTAGACTAGAAAGCCGACCCCAAGTGAATTGGGAATAATAAAGGCTAGGGAGAAGAAGCCTTAACGATTTGAAAGGTTTTTGTTATATCTAAATGTAGTTTCGTTAAAGAGCTGCCACCGCTCTTGTCATAATTTCTGTGTAGCGGAGGACTTTATAAACAGAGGGAGATAAAGAGCGAGATATATTTTAAACCTAGATAGGGAACAATTATCTGTGGATCATACACATTTTGTCCCCGAAATCGACCCACAGCACTAGATGCGACGGCATTTGCGACAACCATATGTTAATGTGATGTATTTATACCCAGGTGGTGGAGCGGTCGTCGTCCCAGCGCGCAGAGACCCGCGACGCGCGCATCCGCGAGTACTTCTACGGGAAGCGAACACCGTACTACCCGCACTCGTTCGACGTTAAGTTCAGTGATCTCAAAATATACAAGGTATGATTTGGACATTTGATCTCAATATCTGCTTACACCAATTGAAAACATAATGAATAATAAAAATATAATAAGAAGGATATAGATTGCCTCGGTGGCGCAGTGGACGTGTATGCGATTGATGTGCATGAGGTCTCGGGTTCAATTCCCGGGTCCGGCATAGGCTTAGTAGGTTTTTCTGCTAAGAAATTCTCAGTAGTTAGGTCGAATGGAATCTGGAACTGTGCCCTTAAGCAATAGGCTCACTATGTGGGACCAAAACCTAAACCTGGCTAAATGCGGACTGTATTACACTTTTGCATACATAATTACACGCATATATTCCCGAGACTTATAGCCCTCGGGGTCATAGGCATGAGCTGATGTATGTATGTATCAATATACATATAAATATTATAAAGCTGAAGAGTTTGTTTGTTTGAACGCGCTAATCTCAGGAACTACTGGTTCGATTTGAAAAATTAGCGCGTTCAAACAAACAAACAAAATTTTCAGCTTTATATAATATTAGTATAGATTTAATTAATAGTAATTTAAGACTAAGACCGGCCTATGTGGAAAACCTTGGGAGAGGTCTATTTCCAACAGTGGACAGTCTTTCGGCTGAGATGATGATGATGAATAGTAATTTGATATGCCTCAAAACTACGATCAGTTAGGAGTTTATCAGAGTTAGTTTGTCATTAATGTATTTGTAGATGGTGTAGCACCCTACTTCATTGTAAAGACATCTGACAACATTTATACAGCACTGTATATAATATTCAATAAATGCTTACAGGAGGGCGTGTTTGCATCAGTATGGAAGCATGCATTTGTAACTCCTATATACAAAAGTGGTGACAAAAGTAATATAGAGAATTATCGTCCTATATCAATTCTTTCCACCCTATCGAAGCTTTTTGAGAGGCTCTTACACGACGCATTGTATCCTCACATCCATCAGATAATAATACCGGAACAACATGGTTTTGTCAAGAGACGTTCAACCTGTACCAATCTGATGATCTTTGTCGACCATTTGTTTGAGAATCTCGACAAACAAATGCAAGTTGATGCCGTCTATACTGACGTTCAAAAGGCTTTCGATAAGGTGGACCATTTACTGCTTTTAAATAAGATTGCTTTTAACGGGATACGGGGTAATTTGCTTCGGTGGTTTACCTCATATATTTTTAATAGGACCCAAAGGGTAGTCATTAACGGCTTTAAATCTGAGTCCATAGTTGTTAAATCTGGCGTTCCGCAAGGATCTATATTGGGCCTACTATTGTTTATCATATTTGTCAATGATATAAAACAGTGTTTTGTGAAATTTCATTTTTTAATGTACGCGGACGATATAAAAATTTATAAACCTTGTAAAACCATTCAGGACTGTTTCTCCCTTCAGGACGACCTTACTAGACTCCACAACTATTGTAATCAAAATAAACTCTTTCTAAGTCTCCCGAAATGTCACACAATTTCTTTCACTAAGAACAAAAAGAAAATTTACTTTAAATATTCTATTAATAATACTATACTAACCAATGTTAATTTAGTCTGTGATCTAGGTGTATTGTTAGATTCATGTTTGCATTTCGACAACCACATTGCTGGTATAGTTAACAAAGCTTACAAGATGTTTGGCTTTGTCATAAGAGCTTCAAGGGACTTTGTGCGGCCCTCTACACTTTTGATGTTATATAAGACTCTAATAAGATCTCAATTGGAATACGCCGTATCAGTCTGGAGTCCACACTATGCCAAATACACGCATAGTTTAGAGATAGTTCAAAGTTCTTACGAACCGTAAATTACAAATGTAGTCGTTCCCGTGCCCATTATTCAGAACTCTTAAATAAATTTAATGTCATAACTTTAGAATCCAGACGCTTGCTACTTGATGTCATGACACTGCATGGTTTTTGCAATAACAGGTTTGATTGTAGTGAAATTACTAGCCAATTATGTCTCATTGTACCTCGAATTGTCTACCGGCGGGGAGTTCGAGTTCTCAAACTGTTCCATACAGGTACATGCAGGACTAACGCTGGCATACGCGCACCCCTTCGCCGCATTGTGGACAGTTACAATAAACATTTTGCTACTATCGATATATTTGCTCTTTCTAACCGCCAATTTAAAAAACAGGCCATTGAACTGCTTCGTTCAATGAATCCTTAATTTTTAATTTATTTAATTAATCTGCATTATGTACCGTATTTTCTTTGTTTTTTATTGATTTTATTATTTAAATACTATTGTCAACGATTACGGAGTGACACGACACGACGTATTATTATTTTTTTTGTCAATCAGTGAACAATGATGTGGGTTACATGTTAACACATTTGATGTATGAATTGTAATTAGTTATAATCTAACATGTAACTGTTTTTGTTCCAATAAATAAAATAAAATTAAATTAAAAATGCTTTGCTTTGCCGCTACTTGCAATAATTATCAAATGGTTCATCATAAAGTTCTGAAAGGTATTGAGCTGATGGTGTAATTCTTTTAATATAATATTTTTCGTTTTAAGGATGATGAATGATGAGTAAACACTTTTTGTTTGTACATTGTATAAGATGTGGTGTGGTGAAATAATAGTAGCTTTTTCATATATTTTCTTTTTATGTATAGATCCTACTTCAATTTTACCCAACTTCTTATTATAAATACACAATTATATTAATTTTGGATAAATTCTCCGAAAAAAATAATTTAATCAATTAACTGACTGAAGAACATTTACGTAATAGTCAATTGCGCATCATCGGGTTTATATACTTTAAACCAATAATTAAAAATTATGTCATTTCACTAACCCCATATGGGTCTTTGGTCTGAAACAAATTATTATTATTATTATAATTTATGTGAATAGGTACGCGATCTATAGAGTAAGATACATAATTTCAGACTCTTGTCATGAGCAGTCGTGGCCGAGCGGTTAAGGCGTCTGACTAGAAATCAGATTCCCTCTGGGAGCGTAGGTTCGAATCCTACCGACTGCGAATATTCTTTTTGTATGATTTTTAATATTTATTTTGTTCTTTTTCGGATTTTTTTGTTTAAATTAGTATAATAATTTTTATAAATATATTTTATTTTATAAGTTTTTTGATTCGACGAATTTTAAAATAGATGTTTGACTTTGGATGTTTTGTAATTTATGTTATGGGGTCAACTGTTCAACAACTGATAATATTATTATTATTAATATAATAAATGACCTTTCTGCAGCTGGGTCATGAGATAATATTGCTATAAATATCTGTTATAACTCTAAAGAATTTTGTAGTTCATTTGTTTTGTGGTTCACATCATGCAAAACGTCAACAATTTTTTTCTATTACTAATGTAATCAAAGAATAAAGATATATATTCATAAAAAATAATAGATATATTTTTTTCTATTTGGTTAGGTTTTTAAAATTAATTAGGAGACACATACAATCGTGGGCACTTTCTTAGTAATTCTTAACATCTACAATTTAATATATTTTATAATATTGTATCTATTATTTTCATTCTTTCTATCTCATTCTTGACATGTAAGTCATCCAACCTTTAATTTTTTAACGACTTGATTACAAAACAATGACGTTTCTT
This sequence comes from Catocala sponsa, assembly GCA_963564715.1. Taxonomy (NCBI): domain Eukaryota; kingdom Metazoa; phylum Arthropoda; class Insecta; order Lepidoptera; family Erebidae; genus Catocala; species Catocala sponsa. The sequence goes on along the minus strand of OY751345.1, from coordinate 6,348,612 downwards.
AAATATTTATAATTTTTACTAGAAATTAAAATATAAACCTTCTGGAAGACATTTTCTAAATTATAGTTAAAATCGCATCGGAAGCCGTAGCGTAGTTTAGAAGTATTATTGATCATAAAGCCACAACTTTGTTTTGAGGTATTGTTACATTAGTCAAACTACTCAAAATTACTGTTTCTTTTTAAAAATGTTGTTTATGCCTGGTTAAAAACTATTCGATAATGATTTTGGAAGCAATAGTACGTATCTTTATATATATAAATGTTCTGTGCGTATGTTTGTAATTAAACTCCTCCTAAACGGCTGGCCCGATTATGATGAAATTTTTTGTGTGTGTTTAGGTGGGCGCGCCGTCGCTGCCAGACTCGTGCATGCCGCTGGGCATGCGCGCGGAGGACGCGCTGACGAAGCTCGTGAGTGTGTGGCCGTCACCGGCGCTGCACCACCGCCTGCTGGCCGTGTCGTTCGCCGCGGGGCCCGACGACGACGTGCTGCACTCTAACCTCGCGGGATTTGTGTGTGTGTAAGTAGACTAGCGAGTGAGTCTCTCTTCACCAACAACTACTAGTGATGCTGCAATTTTCAATGGTGACGCTTGAACTGAGTGTTCCGTTTGCGACTACCCGTATTTAGATGGCCAATTCTTGTGATAAAATATCTTTAAAATGGAGTTCCGATATAGAAACTATATTGGAACTTTATATTCAACAGATTTTATTACTAAAATTGGCCCTCTGATTAGTCGTTAGTTCAACTTTACACTGTGGGCGTATGTGTCTTAATCTGAAGAGCTATGCAAATTTTGTGAGTTTTTTTTGTATGTACGGTAATGTCCAGCATTTTATACAAAGATATTGTACAAACATTAAAACAGCACATAGTGCATGCAGTATTTGAACAAAGAAACATATATTTTTCACATCTAAAAAATGTATCATACAATTTCTTGTCAGTGTAGAGAATCTGTCCACAAAACCCGTCACACATTACCACTGCGTTCCATTAACTCTTTCAGTCACACTTTTACAATAGGAACATAATTATCAATTTCTGTTTATTTAAGCAACTTTTACAACTAAAATATCACAGAAAATAGAAGAAAAAAAATATAGGTATTAAGGCTTTCAGGGAATGAGGTGGTCACTAACGCTAACCACCATGACTATTGCTATAAATAAAACTAGGATGATTGTGAATGTTATTTATTCGACGAATCATCATTACAAAAGTACAAAACTAACAAAAATAGATTAAAAAAAATATTTTTTATGAAAATCTGCAAAACATGTTTTACCTTTGCGTAAGCAAAGAGGCACTTTACATGTACTACACTGCCATACAGTACGCACTGGAGATATTTTAGTGCTACAATTGCAGCATCTTCTTGATGTGCTTCTTTCAGGTTGATGGCGACTGGATTCTAGACGAATTTCCTGGGGTACTGTAGGTTTGTGGCGTTTTATAAATGCAGGTCCTGGAGAAGAGGCCGCAGAATTACGGCTGCTGTTCACTGAATCCGGCCTGTGTTTGTCTCTAACATATGCTGGTGCCAGTAGGCCCCGATATACTTCTCGCCTGAATTCTTTCAGAATCAGCTTGTCTAGGTCTGGGCGTGAAGAGGACTGCAGTTCTTTATAAATCAAAAAAGCATTGACAACACAACAATCAAGATAGTGAAAAAAAATCCTATGCCACCACTTATGGGATTTTCTGTCAATAGCATAGCTTCCTTTGAGCTGATCAAATTTGTCGACAAAGTTCATGTTTGCGTTGTAGTCGATGACGGCTTGAGGACAGGACACTTCAGTACTGGTGCCATCACGCTCCCTGCGTTTTACTTTTCCCACATTCTTCGGATCATGGTAGTTTGACAAAATAAATACTGATCTCTTGTCCTTCCATTTCAGCAAACTTACTTTTGTGTCACTAACCCGGTAATCATGTTGACCTCTTTGTAAATGCTTGTCATCTTTTAGCGTTGGCAAGAACTTTCTATATGAGTTCACAGTTCCACAAGCGAAAATCTGGTCCTCAAGTAGTTTCACTTGCAAAGGGTAACTATTGAAATAATTGTCAAAATAAACCTTATGATTTTTATTTTTCAAGGTTTCGCAAAAATTCTTGACAACTTTTCCACCTAAGTCAGTTTCAACGTTACTACCCTGTTTGCCTGTGTAAATATAAAAATCTAGACAATAACCTGATTGTGCACACATCATCCAAACCTTGTATCCACGTTTCGTCGGCTTTTTTTGGCATGTATTGTTTTAGTGAGTTTCTGCCTTTGAATTTGATCATGCTTTCATCGATTGCAACTCTCTCAGATGGCTTGTAATTTTTTTGAAAATTGTTTTTCAGTATGTCGAGTAGAGGTCTAATTTTATAAAGTTTGTCGTAATTAGGGTCAGTTCGGTCGGGCATTACACTATTGTCATTGACATGTAAGTTATTCAAAAGCCAACTGAACCTGTTAAAGCTCACGAACTTCGAAACATAGCTGTCATGCAAATCAGGCGCTGAAGACCAATAATCTCGGTAGCTCGGCAATTTTTTTATACCCATCACCAAATTCAAGGCAATAAAAACATCAAGCTCTTCTGTTGTGATAGGAGTATATGGCTTTCCAGTTTGAGTAGCGTAAAGGTTAGTTTGGAAACATAAAGGTCTTGTAAATGCTCTGTCCAAAAAAGGCGAAATAGTAAAAGAGGTGTCACATTCTCCATGCTTAGAATTTGATCTGACAAACCCACTCTTTCAGAAAAGTCACCAGGCATATCCATTCTATAATTCTTCTTCCATTTTGGAGCAATCATAACCGGCATGTTTGAACTTACATTATTAGACTCTGTAGAATCAGAATTCCGTTGTAACCGGCTAGACAAAGGGAGGTCATCATCAGAATCATAAATGTCGTCATGAGCAATTTGAACTCCAATCAAATCACCTAACACCATCGGATTTGGCTGATTTTCTGCCTCTTCTTCGTCATCTTCATAGCTACAAATGCTCTCGTTACCTGAAGGGATGTCTTCAAACAAGTATTTTTTAATCTCTTTCTCTCCTAAGCGGCGCGTGCAGCGCGACATACCGTAAAGAATGCGAAATAAACAAATGAAGTTACATCCATAAGCTAACCAACCACCGTCATGGTGGTTTGTAAGCTAACCACCAAATTCCCTTTGTAAATACTCATTGAAAACACAAAAGTAACAGTACTTGCATGCAAACACACATAAAATAGGTATATGAGAATACGTTCAATAAAAAACATTACAGAAAAAATGTTACTTACCCGTTTTATAGTTTTTTTTATCAGACACTCGAGAAAAAGTACGTTAGCGCTATATTCAATTCAACTGGTAAGAACTGTCATTCATTCAATTAACCGGGAATCTGTCATTTGTTTTGAAGCACAGTCCAAACTTTCATAATAATTCAACCGTTTATCGCTAGATGGCGTGGATTATAATTAACGTAATCGAAAAGAGGTGGTTAGTAACACTAACCACCAAGACTGAAAGAGTTAAACTATCTTCCGTAATACATTGTCGTAGCGATGCCTTAAATCACCCAATGCAGGTTTTAATATAATCTTCTGTATGCCCCCAGTACGGCAGTAGACTTGGAGCGGCAGATGCTAACAATCCTGTCCCCGCAGCCGCGGCCGCTGCCCACCACCGTGCTGCTGGTCTCCGAGCTGCAGTACATGGACAACCACTAGTCCGTGCTCTTTGGCGCCCGCGCCAGACACGCCTACTGCAACATATCTCTCTCACATCATTGGAACTGCTAAACGCTACCAGATCTTTGTCCTCGGGTTGAACTGATGTACTTTATGGCTCAATTGAGTTTAACTTTCAAGAGATTTTTTTTATTTATGTGGCAACTCTCGCGCTGACTATAATTGCTGTGTCGCGGGGAACTTTACAAACAGTTAAACACCTCACTAAACGCAGGGGCAGTAGACCATTTAAACCACTAAGCGATCCGTGCAGTCAAAAGTTTGGATGCTAGTGTTCAGACAAAATGCTTTTTTCTAATTGTGTTTTCAAACTACACGGCACCTTTTGTTGGTCGTCGGTTTACTTAGAATATACTTCGGAATGGATTTTTGTTTTTCTGCGCGGAATTGTTTTGTTGTTTATAGTAACTATCGGATAGCGCCTTTATCTGACATATTGGTTTCTCCTTGTGTCTAGATATGGTTAATTAAATAATTAAAAACGAAGAATTTCATGCCATAATTAACGAAATGGATAGTCGTTATAAATTAATGAATATTAAGTTATGACTAAAAGTCAGGCAATGGAGGTGGAATTTAACGGCTATGCGTAGCCATAATGCTGGTCATATGAACTCATTTACAATACGGTGCAATCACGTAGTATACTCGTAAATCCATGTTGGTCAGACTATCAATGATTATTTTATTACAAGGAGTATAACTATTAGGTGGCTTTATAAAAGGAGGTGTCTTATGTGTTCTGTCAGTTCTGTCATATTTTTGGAATACCAGTATACACAGTGAATAGCTTTAATTTGATTATATCGACTTTTATACTGGAATTCCTTATTTTTATTTCTTTATATATTTTTGGAGGCACTGTTTCCAGTACTTATGGAGTTTAGTTTCTTCTCTATATCTTATCTCAGATATAAAGTCATCAGTAAAATTCAATCCTAAAAGGGGCAAGGTAAATGCCATCCGATATAGTTGCATATACGTGTCTCGACCGGGAGTCAAATCTTCAGTATCGTGTGACACGATCCACGGGATCTCAAACAAACTGTAAATAATAATATTTAATTATAGTTCTTAATTAAAAATAAATAATTTTGTACAAAATATAGACGCGAGTTTCATTGTGTGTTTAGCGTGTAAATTTGTGGCTATTCTAACATGTTGATAATAAAATTATTCATTCCTGTGTTGTGGGTAGTTTTATTTTTAAGTAGTCTTAGCTGTGACCCGTAGTTTTGTAAAGTACGACTTCTACCGAACGACGCGTGTCGGATCTCACTGAATTTTAGTGTTGTTAATTAAATCAATTGACTATAAATATAGTAATGAATATCGACATATGCCGTTCAATAAGGTCGGTATCCACCAAAGCAGAGAGGAGAGGAATCGAGAGGAGAAGAGCTGCGAAACTGGCAGGTTATTTCCACCAAAGCGGAGAAGAGATGCGCAGCAATGAGATGTGAGCTGTGTGTATCAGAGATGTGAGTTGTGACAGCTCGTAACCAGCCAATCGAATGACGTCTTCGGGCGCGCGAGCGCGGGCGCTGCGCGGCGTCGCGCGCCGCCTGGCCGCCGCGCTACACACATCTTCCCTCTGCTGCGCCGCTTGCTCGCTCGCGGCACAAAGTTCTATAGAAAAATAAAATATCTCTCCACTTGAGCCATTTCCACCGAAGCTAAGCAGTGAGATCTATATGGAATTAAAGAAATCTGATTGGTTTATCAAACACATCTCCTCTCTGCTTTGGTTGATACCGGGCCTTAAAATTATTGTGAATTAGAAATCTCCATACGAAATATAACAAAACAGAATTTTATACAAAATATATATTTTAATAGGATTATATACAAAGACTAAAGCCGATATATACCGAAGGAGTAAGTAGCTATGTATTACATCCTCATTTCGTATATGTACCCGCTGGCATGTCCGCTTGCTCATAATCAATCCATGGCATTCCATGCTACCTTGTGATTGTAATGTTGGGCTTTAAGAGTACAAATAAAAGTATGTAATTCATTTTAAATACAATTTTATTACAAAAATAGAGGTAGACTATTATTATTTACAGGAAGACTTGTACACACATCTTGAATTTAATTCAAAATATTACAAGAATAATAAATTATTTACTTTACGTTCATTCGAAATGTTTATTGATTAAAGCTTTCTAAATAAAGGTCTACATTCTAAACACACATTTTAGAACGGCAGTCGTTTATAATACCAAAAACAAATAAAACTAAACATTTAAAATTCATAACCATTTTTCTTGCTTGTTATAACCGTTGAACAAACTATTTATTATGAAATCATTCAGTTACAGCTTTTAGACTATATTCCTCTCTAATAAACATAGATGACGAAAATAAAAAATACAAAGATAAATTTTATGTATTGTTTCTAGCTACTAGTATGTACGCGATATTCGTTTTCTATATAAGGCAAGTAAGAAAAATGGACCGTCGCTAATGTTTTGGACACAAATCTATACTTATAATAAAACTGTAGAGAGGTTAATTCTGTACATTGAATATATATTCAAAATTAATATTGGAGGATGAATGGTGATCGATACTGATGACAAAAATGCAATCAGTAAATTTTTTGTCTGTCTGTCTGTCTGTCTGAAGGGATTTTAACCAAACTTGGTACGATTGTAGTCCATACTCATGGGCAGGTTATAGGCTATATAACATAACGCTAAGACACGTAGGAGCTGAGCAGTGACGATAAATTTGAAGCAAGTCGGACGAAAATGCGCTTTCGAGCTCTTATCCTCGCATACGTTGATCATACACCAAAAGTATGTATTACAAAGATGATAGTCTTCAAAAGATCTACAAAAAAGTCCTCAATAGTATATATCTATCTTTTATAAATTAGCCACAATAACGTGTTTAATCGTTAGGCATTTCTTCAAAGTGTATTAAAACCATAAATATATTGTATTTCACATAGATATATCTTTATCAAACTCCCATATTCAAAAAGTACAAATTAATAATTATTTTATAAAAAAAAAATTATAGGAATCGGTTTATAAACACACAAGATATAAATGAAATAAAACTTCCAAATCTCGCCGCGCCAGTATGGGTACGGTTGATTTTTGTTTAACGCGCGAAACGGCCATCCGCTGCATTTATAAAAAGGCGGGGGCGCTCACGCGCCGACTTCGCGTTGAACGCGCTAATCTAAGGAACTACGGGTAAAAATTAGAAACATATTTCAGTGTTGGATAGCCCATTTATAGAGGAAGGCTATAGGCTATATAACATCACGCTACGATCAATAGGAGCGGAGTATAAATTAAAAATATTGCAAAAACTAGGAAAATTCTCTTATGTGAAGCAGACGAAGTTGCGCGGGTCAGCTAGTCTTACATAAATTATAAGATTCAGTCTTTGCAGAAACAAGTGCGCTTGACTATTATGTAAAGGAGCTTAATAGGAAATATTTTAATCTAATATGTGGCTGTAACTTATGGCTATAGCCCGGTGAACGCATCGGTCGTAACAAATATAATTTGTTGGATAGCCATATGCAAAACTATCTCTAACTAACTTCATCAACTTCGCATTAGAGATTTTGCACGTTTTTGCAACATTTTTCACACATTGATGTTCCGCTCCTATTGGTCGAGCGTGATGTTATATAGCCTATCGCCTTCCTCGATAAATGGGCTATTTAACACAAAATAATATTTCTATATATATATATATTACCAATAGTTCCTGAGATTAGCGCGTTCAACCAAACAAACTCTTCAGCTTTATAATATAAGTATGGTTAAAATACAATTATGACTTGTTATTGCCGGCCAATATATTTCAGCCGCACATTGCAGTCAAACGAATCCTCATTCAGAAGCACCTTAAGAAACTTAACAACTTCCAAATATTCTTGAAAAGGCGACAACAGATTATTCTTCGGGTAACGCATTACCAGTACCTACTATATGGGTATGTCACAGTCGTAACTAGACACAAAGCATTTCCAACTGAGCAACTATTAATGACTTTTTGTGCTGTTGCATCGGACCATTCGTGCAGGCATTTTGACTACACAATTATAATGAAAATATACCCCTATATAAGTTTGACTATCGCTCCAGATTTGCAAGGACTATATTGTATACAGGAATCGGAAGAAAAGTATAATCTACGCATGATTATGATAAGTCTATTTTATGCGTACAAAGAAGTTAATTGCAAGGTTTAGACGGCACTACAAATATCTAGGAGTAAATAACGCTGCTTCTTTCAATTCGGGTTTTACACATCATCATTAGGATCCACTTTTTACGTTGACCAAAGCCAGCATCTTGTACGAAGTTATTGCTATATATATTGTATCGATTATCGCAATACATAATAAGGCAGCAGATCAACTATAAGTCAAAACGCTCTTTCGTAAGCCAACATGGCGTTCCAGTATCACATAAAGTGAAACTTTGTTCACTCTATGTGATATATAAGGAAGGAATATACTACCAGGCTAGCTAGGATTTTAATTACTGTGGCTTTGATTTCTTTTTTAATTTCTCTGTTTTGTATGCTTTATTTTATTATTTATTATTACATACAATATCGTGCGCGTGTCGATTGAAATGGACTCTTCACTATTGCTGTTCTAATATTATGTGTGAACGTCATTATGAAAAATAGACGTTTCGTAGCATTGCGACCACAAACACCTTGACATGAGATTTTTACATATAGATAGTTGTACACATCGCGATTACTACTTTGCATGGTCTAGGACGCACCGTACGAAGTTCTGTATAGTGTTATCAACACATTCGAGTAAAAATATAATTCGAATATACATCACAAAATTAATCGATAGTAGGCACATTATATGGTTATTAAATAAAATCAACTCCTAAAGTAGACGGACACATAACAAAGAAAACTTAGTATTTCAGTGGTGACATAGTTTAACAAGATTGCGGGTTCGGTCCGACTACAAGTCGACTCTGATGCACATTTAGTTCAATGTAGTTCTGTAAGAATCTTTTTTTTATAATGTAATTATTACAATTTTTCAATCTTTCAGATATTCAGCAATATGTGTAAGATTTTATTTATTTAAAGGACTTGCACGAAAGCCGGCCGGTGACAGCTCCGTTTATTCTGGTGCCTCTCAGAGGTCTTGAGGAATCTTTCTTTTTAGTCTACGAGCAACTGTTTGGGTGTTCATTAGATTGACTGCCAGCATATTTGGATGATAAATGATTCGCTTCTTGTACGCTTTTGTCCTTTCCGAGATTTCTTCTATAACACTTTTGACGCAGAGGTCGTGATGGAGTCCAATGTTTGAGACATACCAATGTGCGTTCCTTATTCGTTCGTTTTGTAACAAATACTCATAATTACATTTAGTTGGTTGAGCAAGTGCGTTAGTTAAGTTCTTGTTGCCTGTCGTTGTTGGGTATCGAACACCCGGTGCTCTTCTCCTTGGTGTGTGACTGTGCGAATTTGATCGCCACGCGCATCGCGTCTTGAACTAACTGCTCACAGTTTATAAGTGATACCTGGGATAACACAAAATTAATTCATTAGTTAATTTGAACCGCTAACTACTGAACTGAAGTTAAAGTGGAAACTAATGGTCAAGTCTCAGACTTGCTATCGTGATTCTATCCCTACTCGAATGCAATTCTAACATAAGTTCTTTGCTTTGCTTTCAGAAATAGTGAACAAGAATCCTTACTAATATTATAAATTCGAAAGTAACTCTGTCTGTCTATCTATCTGTCTGTCTGTTACCTTTTCACGGCTAAACCACTCAACCGATTTAGATGAAATTTGGTACAGATATAGTTTAAAACCTGGGGAAGGACATAGGCTACTTTTTATTCATGTAGGTACCACGCGGGCGGAGCCGCGCGCAAAAGCTAGTACTAAATAAAACTAATTTAAAATAGTAGGTAATAATATTTAAGTAAGGAATTTTCTGACTAATCGTTAAGCTTAGCTTAGCCAAGACTGCAAGTGATTTCAAATTGTGATAATATTTGTTTTCAAGTGCATCTACCTTTATATCGATATATCTTAGTGTAAACTCATTTTTTATAAACGTTGCTGGACATATTCTTCATTTAGAGTAGTAGAGCTTCGCTGATTTCAGCAAGAATGGGCCGGCTCGACCGGGGAAGGTCTACCCTCTCACAGGATATCGACGTGACATAGCAGTATTCCTACTGTTGTGTTTCGTTCGGTGAGTGAGAGTACTGGAGACCCCATCACCCCCTTTCCCCTTCCCGCTCCTTCTCCTTCCCACTTCCTTTCCTAAAGGGTCGGCAACGCGCTAGTGATGCCTCTAGTGTCGCAGGCGTCCACAGGCTACGGTGACCACTTACCATCAGGTGGGCCGTATGTATGTTTGCCACTTTAGTTGCATAAAAAAAAATGAAATTGTATCTTGGATCAAGTGTAAATGATAGAGGAAATCTACAAACCTTTTTCCATTTAGTTATTGCCATAATTATTATTTAAATATTAGTTTAGAATAAATTATATGTCTACTTATATATTATTAACTAGCAACCCGCCCCGGTTTCGCACGGGCAGTAAAAATCCTTAGCAAACTATACACCTTCCACTTGAATCACTCTGTCTATTGGTAAAAACCGCATGCAACTCCTTTCAGTAGTTTTTGAGTTTAACGCGAACAGACAGACAGACGCGGTGGGGAATTTTGTTTTATAATATGTAGTGGTAACGATAAGTGACAAAATAATATACGTACTTTAGTAGCAGTCATCTCGGCGTACGTGAGCGGGGAATGTCCGTGTCGCGGCGGTAACACGTCCGCGCTGAACACCGGCAGGATGCAGCCCAGCCAACGGGACGCTGTGAACGTCTCCGACACCATGGCCTGGGCACCACACAACATGTTATTGGCATATTATTGATATTGTGCTTGTGTTGTGTGAAAGATAGAAATGATAGCGAAGCCTGGATTATCCATCTAAATCAGAGGTTCCCAGATATTTTTATCATAGACCACTTTCACAAATTTAGCTGGTTCCGATGGACCTCCTGCAGCGAATCAAGTTCATGCAAGTAAAAATTTTTATCAAATCTCTAAGGCCCGTTTCTTTCTTTTTTAGAAATAAAAAAAATTTCGGTACTGAACCTACCACGGTAGGCGGGCCGACCTTTTTTGTTAGTAATTCTCTACCGAAAAATAGAAAAACCACTGGTACTGAATATGGAATATGCAAGTTTTTACAAGTAACAGTCGCTGAGCTTGTCGAACAGTCGGTGAAGTCAAACCAACAGTTTAGTTCTTCACTATCGAAAGCAAATAAAATTTCGTAGACCTCCACTTACGAATTGTGCATTCGTAAGCGGAGGTCCACGAAATTTTATTTAGGGCTTACGAATGGTGCACCCCCATACCCTATCGTTAAATAGTTGAGTCTTATTCGTCTTCTGAATAAAAACAATAAAAAAACAGATCCCCGATAAGCGGGACTGAGCCTGTCACGCGCGGAACATTTAATTTTGATTTAAAAATCGGGACGTATGGCAACGCTGTTAGGAAAGCACAAAAAGGCGTTTGCGCTGCGCATATTTTTTCTTCAGTCGTTTTAAATTGCCGTCTCACCGGAATAGGAGATCGAAGAAAAAAATAATGCACATGCGCAGTATATATTCTCCAGCACAGACAGCCGGCATCCGTTAAGATTGGCCGCAGTGACTGAAAATTAGTATGGAAATACGGTCTGGAAGATTTTTTATCATACCTGTGGCACAGAAGCGCCAGCTATGATGACACCTCCAGCACATCCCAGCACGAGCATGGGCACGTCGTGTGTGAGCGCCAGTACCCTCTGCACACCAGTACTCTGCATGAGGTATGAGCAGCGCAGGAAGTGCACCGCGAACCGACGACCTGACTGCTGCGCCTCCAATACCGCGTCACGGACCTCTGCCTCCGCTATCGTACTGTGGGGTCATAAATAGATTATTTTCTTTAATGTATGTTTCTTATTCTTCTTAGCGTGACAATATGAATTATGTCTAAATTGAGACAGAATTCGTTAAGTTCCAGGTTCTTAAAATACAGTAGGTACTATTTGTTGAACAGCACCACATATGAAGAGTTGTAGAGCCCGTTGTTTTGATACGAATAAACCGGTTTAAGCGGTGAAGTGCAAGGATGCAACGTAGAAATGTTTCCTTAATTTTACTCGTTAAGTAAGAGCTACGGGAACTTAATCCCCTCCCATTTTTATACGGTTATCCTATCCTTAATATCTTTTGCCTAAGATTGTTGACGCACGATATTCCTGGCGTGGCAAAAATTATGATTAAAGGGCATAAAAACCACGCTCGTTTCCCCTTTCTTTACGGTAGGCAGCAGATTGTTTCCTTGGTATTTGTCCCACAATGCTAAAGGAACACCGACACCAGCTTGTCCGTAAACTGCCATTTCCACTAACCATCAGACTGACCAATGTCTGTTCTCAAGAATTTCAAAAATAGCACTCACTGTAACGCCATCTCGTGACTGCCAACCTCCTTCTTCTGGAAGGTATCTAGCAGCTTCAAGCACTCTGCGTACTCGCCGTAGGGAGCGCCACTGCTCCCGCATAACTCCGATAACTTCCTCTTGATCTCTGACACTTCCTCTTTCCTTCTCTCCGGGTCTACTAGCTCAATCACTAGTTCAAGCTTTTGAGCTAGGCAGAATAGCTCACGTGCCTAGAACAAATATATGGCCTTGTTACTTTTCTTTTTTTTAAAGTTAAGTAAGTAAGTTCATAATATATAAGATAGTGAATCAAAACATCGTCAAACGCAAGTCTGACTGAATTAGCAGCAGATAATAAAATCACTTGACATTGAGTTTTGATTTCGATACTTCGTGGATATCCTCCTTTTAGAATACGGTTGTAAGTTTCTATAATCACTATAAAGGGATTCAACAAAAATCTATTAATATTTACTTATTGATTTGAAAATAAGAATATAGGAATGATCAATATTTAATTGAGTGGTTAAAATGCCAAAGAAACTTATGCGATTGTACGTTTCTTACTAGGTATCAATTAGCTCCAGCGAAACTTATGCCATTAATATGGCAATTTTTCTTGCCATTGTCAATTAAGTTGGAAAGATTTACAGTATATGGAAGTAGATTTATATAAAAAAAGAAACATATCTCCAATTAAAAATAGATTAATTTTAGTCAGAACTGACCTCTTTAGCGTCATCTCCGGTGAGCGCGTGTATAGTGGGAGTGTTGGATCCGGCACCCTTCACCGAGGTCACGCAGAACTCCTCCATGACGCCAGTAGAGGGCACGTGCGTGCCGCAGCATAACTCTCTGTAAACATCACCTTGGACACTCATATCACTGTTACACTTCAGACATGGTAAATGGCATAATGGCAAAATAGCGATCATATGTTTATAATTTATGTGTAAGCGAACTAGTAAACAAAATTGCCCTGTGAGTGCCTTAGATTGTGCTTATTACATACTGCCATAATTAGCATAACAGAGAGTAAAAATACATTTATAGTAAGAGCGAGTTCTCTGTTCAATGCAACGTGTCAAGAAGTGGGCATTGCTTTTTTTAAACGAGTTGTACACAACTTAAAAAACTCTTTTTTTATATATTTTTTTAACCAGTGGTACACACCTTAAAAAACTCTTTTTTTATATTTTTTTGTATGTTACAATTAGAAAGTGAGTAATCCATAAGTCTGTCCAAACCATTACCATATTAATTATTTTAATTTTCATGTAATATAATGTCTACCTTACTGCAACAACCAACAGACTGCAATGCAGAGGGTCTCGGATTCGAACCCACGTCGCGCACCTCTAACTTTCGGAAGTTATATGACTTTTCGAAATGATGTGCGTATTGATTGACAAATTAAGAGTTAAGAGCTCCTTGAACCGACGGGCGTGTATGAGGTATGTGATGAAAGTGAATGAAGCCAGAGAAGTGTGTCAGAATCGTAGCAAATGGAAATCCGTAGTCTTTGCCTACCCCTCTGGGAAACATGCGTGAATCTATATATGTATGTATGTATGATTGACAAATTATCGCCTGCTTCGTGCCTCGGAGAGCACGTTAAGCCGTCGGTCCCGGCTGCCATGAACATCTATGGCAGTCGTTATTGGGAAGTCAGTGCCCTCTAATATCCTGACACTGGTCTAGCCTTAGGGTATCGTTAGCCTTCGGGTTGCGGAGGTCAGGTGGCAACCGCTCCGTGTAAAAACTGATATCCAGTCAAATCCGGTTAGACTAGAAAGCCAACCCCAAGTGACTTGGGAATAATAAAGGCTAGGGAGAAGATTATGTCTACCTTTTGCTTTCATACATCTGTTTATCTGTGAAAACTTTTAATTGCCTTTGTTATGTTACCATTATTGTTTATTTTATTATTGCTTTTAAGTATTCGTATAATTGTAAAATAAAATTCTACTAAAGTTGATGTCTCACTACACTAAAATATAACGTGTAGTTACTTGGAGAGCAGTGGCGGGTGCGCGGTGACGAGTCGCAGCCCCACCTCCGGGTAGGTCTCCCCGGGCACGGTGAGCACGTCGGGCTCCCGCGCCAGCTCGCAGCTGTCCACCACGCGCGTCTCCACGCGCGCGTCGCGACGTATTGCTTCCCTACACACATTATACATTCGTTATCATTTATTACGAACTAACCTAGTATAAAAGATCTCAACCAAACAACCTTGTGCTGTATTTCTGCAAAGGTTTCTCAAGAAAAGGTGCTAGTAATTACAGAGGACCAAGGAACAATAATTTCTTCTTATGCTGGCAACAAGTAACTCCCCTGTTAAAGGAATAACAATGTGCAAACGATACTCTAAGTGTTACTAACTGGAACCAGGCATGTTACGTAATTATCTCCATGTTATAGATGATCGCAGCCAAATAATGCATGATGCTATAGGTAAGAAATATATATACTGCTGTCACAGAGATACCACTGACGTACAGACAAATTTTTTTCTAGGATCTCACCACCAAAACTATTGTCGTATTATTACAAGCGTCAATAATCAGCATTAACCGGTTACCATCAGTTAAATTGTATGTTTGTTTGCCACCTTCATCATCATCATCATCATCATGTCAGCCAAAAGACGTCCACTGCTGGACATAGGCCTCCCCCCAAGGTTTTCCACACAGACCGGTCTTGGGCCACCCGCATCCAACCGCTTCCTGCGACCTTTACCAGGTCGTCGGTCCACCTTGTGGGAGGCCTACCCCTGCTGCGTGTTCCGGTGCGTGGCCGCCACTCTAGAATCTTTTTGCCACCTTACCAGTAAATAATATGAATAAACTTACCTAATAAGATTCTGCGCATCCATCACCTTCTTCGGCGACAACTTCTCGCCATAAACCGACAGATTCAAACTCAAGCCTTTCTCACCGACGCGAGAACCGATCGGACACACAACACTATTCGGTAGCACTTTCCTCATCGCTGCATTCAGCAAATGAACACCAGTATGGTTCCTCATAAGTCTTAACCTTCTCTCTTCATTCACTTCTAAGTCCACATCATCACCACAGCGAGTATATCGCTTATTCCCGCCACCTAAACCGAAGTACCCTTTATGGAAGACGAAATCTTTGATTTTAAACACACTATCCACTTGGAAGACCACATTATCTTTAATAAAGATCATGCCTTCATCAGCCATTTGTCCACCTTCCTCGCAATAGAAATTTGTGTCTTTTGTTACTATGTAATAAAGTCTATTTTCGCATGGATCTAGAACATCAATCCAAGTCAAGTCTTCGTTTAGGATGGCTATTATTTTTGTTTTCAGTGTATTGAATTGGACGTTGCCGTCTTTGAGAGTGTAGTCATATTTTGGGCTGTCGTTCGTTAACTTGTATCCATTTTTATGTAGTTCTTTGATCGCTTCTGTGAATAGAATAGCTTTGTTCTGAGATTGCTCTTTGTAAGCTGTCTTGTGCCTGGTTTTGTGTTTGGCGAGGAGTTGCCAAAAGCCTTGTTTGTCAATCTTCAAGTTGTATAGGTCTGCGATCCGTTGGATGATGTCTTCTTGGAAGCCGTGGGTGTCGTACAATTTGAAGACTAAGTCACCTGGTATTATGTTTGATTTTTGTTTGGCCATCGTCTGAAAAAGGAATTGGTTTTATTTACTAATTTTATTATACATGAAACATACTCATAACCACAATAGTATTGGTGACTGCCTCGCTACCCATGAGGGTTCGATTCCGGTAATAACAGAGTGTTATTGAGTTTTTCTGACAAGTAATTCTTTCGTTCGGTTCGATCTCCACATAAGACAAGAATTTACGTGAATCAATAACAGTTGCTTCGAGTATGGGTATTCTTTGTGTCCGATGCCCCGCGATGAAATTGCCAGAATGCTCTAGTGCAAGAATTTGCTTTCATAAATAAATCCTTACTCCCTTACTAATATTATAAATTCGAAACTCTGTCTGTCTGTCTGTTACCTTTTCACTGGTAAACCACTCAACCGATTTAGATGAAATTTGGTACAGATATAGTTTAAAAGCTGGGGAAGGACATAGGCTACTTTTTATTCATGTAGGTACCACGCGGGCGGAGCCGCGCGCAAAAGCTAGTAACACATGAATGTCTGATATTTTTAAATCTACACCAATGTACGCCTTTGGTAGTGTTATACAGGGTGTTAGGCACACGGTTGTCCAAATGAAATAGAGATCTGGTTTGGGCTATTGCCAACGCGTTGGACTCAGGCAAATTAAATTTTGTCTCACTGTTTTGGCGAAATGCTTATTTTTAATTTTTTAAATAAAAGGTCGGAAATTTGGACTAAAACTGTAAAAATGTTAAACGAATATGGGTTTAGCTGTCATAATGATATTTTTTATTTTAGTTAACTATTGCTACATTTCATTAAAATCATTATTTCTTATAGACACCTTGTAAAAAAATTATAACAGGATGTCAAAGTTTCGGAAAGAGCTAAAAACAGAACAAAGTTCGACTTTACATGATTAAAAAAAAAATAATAATATTTAATTTGCCTGAGTCCAACACTTTGTCAATGGCCCAAACCAGATCTCTATTTCACTTGGACAACCGTGTGTCTAACACCCTGTATATGGTAGTGTGCGGACGCCAGTGTGTGTGACATGCGTACGATAGATCTTTAGAGAAATAAATCGGTATGCAACTGACTCGCCGATTGCCTGTATGTACGTATTCCCCGCTCCACATAAATACACAACAGGTAGTAAGCCCTGTGTAGCACAAAGTACACTAATATAAAAAATATTTGTAAATCACACAAATACCTATCCTCTGTAGGATTCGAACCACACTCACCACGGCAACAGCCGCGAGATGACCGCTTGTCCCCTTCGCTATCCATGCAATATAACATTTACGAGACACTTAGCATACGTATCATCTGGTGTCTCGCATAGAGCTCCCTACACTAACAGACTTAAATTCTTCAAAATGACTAGCCTTAATCATCGGCGTAAAATCAAGGATCTCTTATTCCTTCATAAACTCCTCAACGGTGGAGTAGACTGCAGCCAACTACTAAGCAATATTAACTTAACGGTACCTAATAGAATTCCGCGACACCCCGTTACCAAAACTTTTCACATTCCATTCTGCAGAACAAATGCTGGCAAACACTCACCACTAGCGCGTATTTGTCTCGAATATAATTCTTTATGCGGACACTCAGATGATCTTGACATTTTTCATGATTCATTCAAAGTGTTTAAGCGAAAGATAGTGCAGAAAATGCTATGCTAGATCTCGTTGACTATTGTAGTTTTTTGTTTTTTTAACCTTTCTATTTTGTAAATAATAATTATGTCTTGTTAAATTTGTATTAAGTTCTTAATTTATGTTTAATTTTTATTCTTTATAATTCTGTACAGAAAATGTTGTGTACATCTATAATAGATATACATATAAGTTTTTATTTTCAGCTTCTTATGTGAACCGATTTTGTATATATACATATTATATTGTTGATGTACCTTAAAATAAATAAATAAATATAAATTGCTCTTACCTCTTTAAACTCCATATATCCTAAAGTAAAGCTGGCCACTTCCACATCACTGAGCGGTTCCACCTCAGGATACGTCTTCACCAGTTCCTTCCACTTCTTGTCAAGTCCAGCCTTCATCTTGGCATAAGCCTGCTGTTCATGTTCAATGACCAGCTTGGCCTCCTTCTCCTTGGAGACCAGCTCAGGGTATGTGTCTCCAAGGGTTTCGGTGACATGGTTGTATAGTACTGGCAGCAGGTGAGGGTTTTTAAATACTTCAGCGGATATCTTGAAGGACTTTCGCATTATTTGTTTTAGGTTTAGGCTGGAAAGATTAAAATTATAATAGGTAAAGCAAAGTTTATTTATAAAATGGCTTGGGCTTGTGGAAAGAATAATTTCCAAAAGAATGACTGCAAAAGTTTATAAGGCAAATGTTAATAGATGTTTGCCAGGCGTACAGCGTTTTCTGGGTAGTCTTAACGACTCGGCTAGGATGCCGTGTATCATGTATGAAGCGAATATCATGCGTATGCCTCAGCGCAGATTCCGATTGCCCAAAGACCATTTGCACACACCCTTATTTAGTAAAACGCAATGAGCTCACCACCGCGACATGCCAATATTGCTTACCCAAAAAAAGATAGCAGTTAAAAAATATTCTGGTATTGATTAAAAAGCTTTAAAAAATGCGGTTTCATCGAACTAAGTCGAGTGATCTCTTTTGTGCCGTTACGACAAAAAAAGACGCTATACTCCTAAGATACAGATGTTTTAGCTTAAGGGAGCTCTTAATGTGTCTATTTCTCTTTAAAGAGTTCTAAACACTAATCATCACAGGAACACTATCTTAAGTAATTTATCTGACTGCGATTTCTTGTAGGGTGCTCTATTCTTGACCTACAGCTGAAGATCTCAAATAAATAACAACGGGTGTTATTTAAATGGTTAACATAGTATTGGTATTTTTGTGAGCAGAAAAATATAATCTGTGAGCAGAAATAGCTAATTGATCAGCAACTCATGGCCAGCAAACTTTAAAGAGATCAAACTAAGTCGACGGTGCCCCGGGGCTCCTGTTTTTGTGTGGGTTTAAAAAAAGGAACCTAACATAACCTAACACTTCCGAGACGGAATGCAGTGATTTGAGGCGTATAGATGCTCGTTATGCTGTGCAATATTTGCTGACCAATTAGTATTTTTGATGATCATTATATTTAATCCCAATAACAACTAACTTGGCAGCAGGGAACACTCCGTCCGCCAGACACACGCTGACCATCCGCGCGTGGTCGGCAAGTCGCCGGTACGCCGCGTCCAGACTCGCGTCGGGCGCGTAGCTGCCGCCGTAAGGAAGTACGCCGACACTGTTCTGGACAACACAATGTGTTAGCTAATCGATACTACTACAAAACACAGATGATAAAGAAGAGTTTTAAGAGGAGGTGGAATACTACAAAATACATTTTTATATAAAGAAGATTATTTAAGAGGTTACAGAGGAATCATCATACAAATCTGGCGTAACCTTACTAAGGAAGTTTCTCCACCCTGCAGAAGACATAAACAGTCATAGTCAAATAAACTTGTGTTTTGGTTTACAAAGTCCTTTTAGAAGATGCTATGCTATATCATAGCATTGATCAGAATGTATGTTTTCTAATGTTGTTAAACTCTTGCGAGATATTGATTGGTTCACGGAATAGTAAGAACAATATTATGGAAGTGGAAATAAATGGTATACATACAAAAACGAATGTCGCCAAAATTATATTGCAAATGTAAAAACTGACATTTTATTTTCATCACAGAGTTTGGCATGCCCTCTAAACGGTATAAAGCCGTCAACGACACACAAATTTTCTTAGTGCCATAAATACCGTTATATGTTAAAATAAAGACATTTATATAGCTGAAAATTATATTGATAGCTCCCATACCTGCTCAATAGCCTTGATGATGGGCTGGAACAGATCTGTGTCATAGTTGGATGGTACACCCTGCAGTATGGTGGCCATACGTTCCAGTCCCATGCCGGTGTCCACATTAGCGTGTCTCAAACCCTTCACTTTGCCATTGTCTTCTCTGTGAAGAAAGCAATCAGACATCAGTAGGATATTCAATATTAATTTAGATAACTTGAAAGAGTTTAATAGTAGTATTTTAATAGTTTAAAAATTATGTTTTAATAGTATTAAATATAAAAAATGCATTTTAAGTTAAATTAATTTCAATCTACCCTCATATAAAGGAGACCGTCCATATTCGGCTTGTATGTGGACAATCGTTTTATATACAAAGTAAAATATTAAAAGTTTTGTTTGAATATATAATAAATATTGGTTACCATCCAGTAGTATGAAATTGACATATTTTATTTATATATTATATCAAAATAATACACACAGCCTGGAAGCAATAAGGCAGTATTACTGCAACTGCATAGACGGCCGAAGGACTGTTGGTTGCTGTGCTCACATAATGTCTGTAATATGGTACCTAAGCTGGGCAAGATATGAAAATGTCACTCCACCAGCCCAGTTTTTGGAAAATAATTTAATAACTTATGAAGGTGATGTAAATAAATATTTATTTTAAACAATGTGTTTTAAATTATTATTTAATGAACTTGATACTAAACTTCAAAGAATAATGTTTTATACTTAGTTTAGGCTACTCAAAATTAATATTGTTATTACAATATAAAATTGTTCACGCCCAGGCCAGAGTCCCATACAAGGTGGTCGGTCTCCTTTCATCAAAATCAGTACTGTTGTTTAGCCGTAAAGACGAAACAACCAGATAATTTTGCATTAAAAAGCTAGTATACGTTTTTAGTTTACCTGTTATATTTTATAAAGACAAGGTTCCATATTTCTGTCAGAGTACCATCAGGTTGGATAAAGTGGACCTCTGTGCAGGGACCACAAGGTCCACACACGCCCATCTCCCAGAAGTTATCCTTGGCTCCTAGAGCCTTTAGTCTACTGTCTGGGACCCTGGAACAACAAATATTGTTATGTTATATCTATATATTATTTTTTTAAATGCATACTGTTGATTCGCTTGTAGAACAATCTTTGTAAAGTAGAATTTTAATCTCCCAACCAGCCAATGCTCAGACTGTGGAGCCCACAAAATTCAAAAATCTATTTGAAGTAGTTTAATTTTACAGTGTAGCATACAAAGTACTCTCACTCATAAATAACTATTCTAAGACAGTTGTGGTTACAGACTATTTGTGATTAAAGACTATTTGTGGCAGAAATTATACTTATTGGAGGAGTAGTTTTCAAGAATTAAAAGTAATTAATTATTGTCAATGGCTATATCTAAGATTTGCTGATCAACCTATAAAAATGTGTGTGTACAAACCCAATAGACTTCCAAATGTCTCTAGTCTCTCTATCTTCTGTCAGACCTATTGCAGCATCTCCCTGGAAGTAAGTAACCACCAGGTTCTCAGGTTTCAGTCTGTACGGCCCCAGGAGTAGGTCCCATGCCATCTTACAAGCTTCTTTCTGTAATTACAATGCTATGAATTAAAACTCAAGTGATTGGAGAGAAACAGCAAAGGTTTATGATATCCTAGATCAAGCAAAAGATTTTTTGTATGGTATATCTAACAATATGGCATCTAAAATAATGTATGTTTTATGTTAGGGTGCTTGTCTCCAATTTTACAAGACATATGATGCAGTTGAGGAACAATCAATTTGTTTTTATTTATAATATGTAGCAACAAAAAGATTCCATAACCAGCTCAGTGCTATACTAATTATTGTACTAAGGTATAAATATTTGCCTATCCCATTTATTAATTCCTGACTTTAAATGTTGTTGCCAGTCACAATCACCCACCCTAGTTAGAAGATCTTCCTTTTGTATTGATGAAACACCATACCTTAATTAAGATATCCGTACTAATCCCTTTAAGAATACAAAGAGAAATGCTGTTTTCTGTAATTAAAGTCAACTAGACAAAAGACAAATCAGAACAATAAATGGTTAAAATTACCTTATAATAATCCCCAAATGACCAAGAGCCAAGCATTTCAAAGAATGTGTGATGATGTCCATCAGTGCCAACCACATCTAGGTCATTATGCTTGCCCCCTACCCTTACACACTTCTGGGAATTCACCACTCGGGTAAAAGGAGCTGCTACTTTGCCCAGAAATACTCCTTTGAACTGTAATGTGAAAAATAAAATACTATATTAGTCTATGATAAATTAAACTAATTACTCATTAGATTACTAAATAATAACTCATTTATGAAGAATAAATCTGTGAAAAAGCTTGGTAATTGTTGTTTAAATGAGTCCAAGTATAAATATTTGCATAATAATCATGTGACAATTTTGCAATTACAACAATTGATGGCCTTTACCCTTAAATAAGATTGCTTATTACAAGGAATTATTTTGGTTGGTACATACACATAATCTTCTTGAGTGACATGAAGGCATTATATTTTATGTAAAAATGCTGAATCATCAAAATAAGCAAGAATAATGATCAAAAGTATGTAGGTAGGCAACTTAATAAGATGTGAAGTCTATGGATTATTTATAATGTTTATCTATATACTATATTACTGTTATAATTTATTTTTGCATTTGGTATTGTTGTCCAAAAAGATAAGATATTGATTTAATATCTAGCAAACCATCATCAACAAGTCTTTATATTATTAATATCAACAGTAATAATAAATCAACAGTATAAACATATATAAATAAGTATATCAATTGTAAATAAAGACAAAACAAGGGTAGGTAGATTGTAAGAATGAAGTACAAATTTCATTTAATGAAATCCAAAATCAAGTACATTATTTATTTGTGTTTTTGAATACCTACTGAGTGCTATATCTAAAAGTTAAATATATACCTGGTTCATTCCGGCGTTCACAAAAGGCACTGTAGGGTCATACAGAGGCACTACGGAACTAGATTTAACTTGCTTATGTCCATGGTTCTCAACAAAATATTCTATAAAAGTGCTTCTAATAGAACTGCTTGAAGAATTTAACCGTAACCCAGGATATCGCAGGATTCTTTCCCTTTTAATCGGTAGCCGTAGCATTTTAGGTAATAAAACAATAACTAGAAAGTAATAGAATACAAAACGAATGCACTCGTCCCACAAATGAAAATCTTTTCAACCGTGTCGCAGTTTATAAACTGTGTCTCCTTGAAAATTAAAATCTGCGACGAAAAATTTCGGCAATCGCTGTCAACGACATTACGAAACTTCAAAGTGTTATTTTTCAATTTGACACTGACAAAGTGACAAATTGACATCTGATTTTGACATTTTGCGTTTACCAGCAAGCATTACATTATTCTATATTTTACATTTTAAATTCATACTATTTGCAAGCCCAGCTTACAGAACAATCGCACTATATATATTACTATACTGGTCATATTACATAGGGTTATAAACTGCTCGTAAGCACTTAAGAAGTTTCAGCCAATCTAAACAAGTAAGTAAGCTACTTATTTGTCATTGTTATAACCAAACAAAAACAAGGGGTAGTTCAAAAAAGTTCTCAAGGTGGGCTCTATTTTTGTCACTCTCGATAATCGACTGGGTTTATTTTTACACTAAACTTTGTTTATATGAGAAGGTGAAACAAGAGTTCCTTAGCAGATATTTTTAAAACCTTGGTTTCACCAGGGGACAAATGAAGTTACAAATTGCGGGTTTGACTACAGACTACAGACTTCTTATTACTTAAGTCTTTGGTTTCATCGCGAGGCATCTAAGTGAAGCACCGCATCCCGTACATATAAGTACTGCACCAATATGCGCGTAATGTTGCCGCATAAAATATCACTTTATTAACTTGTTTCTAGCCATAATATGTGAATGATTTGATCGAGGAGTTGAGCAGGGTACCGGTGGGACTTGGGCTTGGTGACAGATATGTCAACAATCTAAGTTATGCTGATGACATGGTCCTGCTCAGCCCCTCGATCAAGGGATTAAGACGACTAATATATATTTGCGAGAGGTATGCAAGAGACCATAATTTAGTATATAATGCTAAAAAGACTGAAATTATTGTGTTCAGGTCAGGAAGAGATCAACAGAACGTTCCACCTGTGTGGGTAGGAGATCAAGTAGTGGTGGGGAGGTTCAAGTACCTTGGTCACATATTGACATCTGACATGAAAGATAATGTGGATATAGATCGCCAACGCAGAGCATTGTCAGTGGTAGGTAACATGTTAGCGAGGCGCTTCTACAGGATAAATGCGAAAAAAAAGCACACTTGTTTAAAACATGCTGTCAGAGTTTCTACATGTGCCAACTCTGGACTAAATATACGAAGAGGTCTTTGGATGGCATTCGTGTTCAGTACAATAACATCTACAGACACCTCATGGGTTTAGCACCATATTGTAGTGCCTCGGGGATGTTTACAGAGGCAAGACTGGACACGTTTAATGCCATCCAAAGAAGCCGAATCGCTGGGTTCATGGCTCGGGTCGGTACGTGTAGTAATACGATAATTAAGGATGTTTCTGACAGATTGTGTTATTACACATTTTCCATGTATGAAAAATGGCTACAAAAAACTGCTTCAGTTATTTAAGTTTTAATTTAAGTTTATGTAAGTGAAAGTTTGTTCTCTTTAAAAAAAAAACAAATATTGAAACCAACATTTCTGAAATAAAGATTTATTATTATTATTATTTGTTTCTATTTCACGCGTATATTCCTAATACGTTAGGAAAATACCCAGCCCTTTAGGAGGCTTATACGGAGACATGGGTCCAACGTGAAGAGACCTTGTGAGAGTTTTAATCAAAGGTGGGATGGAATACCTACAGCGGCACTAGCCGCAGCAGGCGTAGGACTATTGCTACGTATGGATTCTAATATATGGGTTATGGGTATGGGTGTTTGATGGACTGGTATATTAGTAACTATGTATGATAAAACGGCGTCTGCCCTGAATACTCTCATAGCATCAATCGAATGGACAGACGGTGACTCGCCAACTCACTAGATGCCACTATGCCTATCGTGGCTATTCAGGGGGGCCCCCTGAGTAGCCACGATAGGCATACAATTATTATTTTATTATTATTATAATCATTAAGATTTAGGCAGGCGTACGACACTGAAATGAGGCTCTCCGTTGCTAAACATAAGCCATATATTTCCATTGTCATAATTACCATACTACAATATCTTTGATAGACACACTAATTAGGCCGGACACTGCTTCGTCTACGTAACCCCCGGCTTATCGACGGAGTTTTCACCCAGTTGCAACCGGTACTTGTCAAAGGTTTCGATAGTTGGTGGACAGCCTTAAGCAAACGGCATACTTGTTATTTGGAGTACTACTACCTATGGTCAGCTACGGATGTTCTAAGCGGCGTACTGTGCTCAGCTCCAGCTACCATACCATATTTTTTGCACGGTTAGTGATGGTAATCATACGCAATTTTAATTTCATATTGTTATAAAACATTAAAACAAAAATATTAACTGGTCAGAACGGACTCAAAATGTGTATTCTCACCAAATGCCGGTCGCCGTGCCTTGGCAGTGTGTTTTACATATTTTATCGAAAACTATAAATCATCAAAGAAAATAAGATATTGGTTAGCACACATAATATGATTGTTGATAAAGTTCTATAAAACCTAACTAAGGAGTTCTCAAGTCAAGCGAATGATTTATAAATATAATTTGGGGCCTGTCGCCCAAATTATATTGTCAATCTTACTGTAGCGACGCGGTGCCATTAGGTTGAGATGCGCCTGACTTTAAAGTGGCTCATAAGTTATCTGAGATTATTGTTCTCGTTCCATTTTCTAATGATAATGATCTATTTCACTTTAATCACCCATCATCTAAGGGTGTATCATCATACCAATCACAAGCAGTTTTAATGCGAATTGAAGTAGAAGACTAGTGTGAAAATATTTCTAGTACGTTTGTATGACAGTTTTTAAGTAGTAATATACATAAATATTCATTATGTGATTTTAAGTAGTTGAATCGAACCATCATTCTAATACTGAACAATATATTTCACACATTGCAAATATAAATAGTTATTTTATGCGTTATCATATCCTACTTTAATTCGTTTGTAATATATTTTTAATTTCAAATTTTATTGCACTCCATAATGTTATAAAATATTAAGAGCGTTTACGCCGCCGGCCGTATGGTCAGTGAAAGCAGGGTGAAATAATTGGAAGAGAAAATAAGATAAAGTCACTTTTCCACCAAATTGTGTTTCTTAGCTGAAAGTAGATAGAGACCGTATTAGCTTTCTAATGCCACTTTAAATCATAGATGTAGATTTAATACTGAATTTATCTTATGTTACCTGCAAGAAAATTAACTATTGGCGGCATGTTAGTGCTGATTCATTTACATCACTATAAAACAAGAATAATATCGAATGTCAGATGTGTTTTGACAGGTTCAGGTCAAAACGCAAATTTCGAAGAAAATAATGAGTTGAAATTATTTAATTAAAGAAATGAAATAAGTTGTAGCAGCACAGTACACGTGTACGTTTACTAGCGGTGATAAACCGTTCGCTATCTGTCAGTAAATAAACATCACTAGGCATTAAAAAATAGTGTCTGTTTAGGGACACGTAAGTCGTTTAATTCGGTCCAATGCAAGTAAAAAATTGAAGAAATGAGCCGTCTAGAGGTGTATGTGTTGTGTTTGTGCGTTATATTAACCTCAGCTGAGCTACTTGGTCCTGACGGGCGTAAGAAAAGTGAGAAAACTGAAGATGAAGATTTGGCAAACGAGAAATTGGAAACCAAGCCGAATAATCCAGAAGCCGATTATATCAATGAGCTGACGGAGGCTATGAGCAAGGAAATAGTCACCCTGCAGGAGTACGCAGATGCTCTGCGACACTCAAAGGATATGCCTAAGGATGAGGACACTAACAAAGGTAGAATATCATTACTGTTTTATTTTAGTTAAGATTTGTTTGTCAATTGTCGAAAACTATTTTTAAACTTTGCTGACAGTTTTAAGACAAAAATATAAACTTCTCCTCTCCTGATATAAGCTTCATATTTGATGCATGTTTATAGTTTATAAATAACTTCTATATAAAAGTTGATACTTGATATTATTATCAAGTATCAACTATTGTATATTACATACTCAATTAAGTACATATTGTATATACATACTCACTCAATTGAGTTGCAGCGGCACACAGGTGGCAAGACACAGCAGGTTTTTAATTATCTCTGGCATGCCAAGACTTTATTGAGTAATTATATCATAATGAGCAGCGATAGCTCAGTGGGGAGACCAACAGACTGCAATGCAGAGGGTCTCGGATTCGAACCCACGTCGCGCACCTCTGACTTTCCAAATTATGTGCGTATTGATTGACAATTATCACCTGCTTCGTGCCTCAGAGAGCACGTTAAGCCATTGGTCCCGGCTGCCATGAACGTGTATGGCAGTCGTTATTGGGAGAGTGTCGACACAAAAGATCCCACTGGGTCGAAGTGTCGCCGGTCTGCACTGACTGGCCTCCACATAAGATAAGATAAGATGATTTATTTGGTAAAACTTCTAATCCCTCATAAGTATAGTTTTGTTAATAACTAGGTCACTTGCTTCTGTAGTTACGGTGTGAAAGTGTAACAAACAGAAAAACTCACATTTACATTTGTAATATGAGTAAGGATTTTAATCAATCATTTATCGGCTGATTACTTGTACTATATGGTTGTTTTACATTTTATTTATTTCATATATATGTCTTGAATATAAAACAATCAATACTTAGAACCTTGAGGTCATAACAATATTATACTATGTCTATACCTAGTTCCCTTACAGCAGATAGGGTTCTAATTAGTATTTATGCTAAAATATTCGTTTGTTTAACATTTTTGTGTGACATTATCTAAGTACTTAAAAATGATTGTCAATAATGAACTGATAATGAAGGATAATTAGCACTTATTGTGTAATGGGGTGTCACTGATACAATTGACTGTATTTAATTATTGAATTTAACAGATGTACTTTTAAGTTGCTATACAAAAATCTAATTTAGATTTTATTTACTTCCTTTATTAACCTATTAAGTTGCAGCAGCACACCGGTGGCCAGTCACAATAGATTTTAATTATGTCTGGTATTCTAAGACTTAAAGTAATAATAGTGGATGCAGAAGTAAATCATATTACTTACAGCTAA
The DNA here is from genome assembly GCA_963564715.1 of Catocala sponsa. Lineage (NCBI taxonomy): Eukaryota > Metazoa > Arthropoda > Insecta > Lepidoptera > Erebidae > Catocala > Catocala sponsa. Next base: position 6,320,602 of record OY751345.1, on the reverse strand, counting down.
ATTATTTAAAGAATATCAAAACTATCTAGATAATTCATTTTCAATCATCAAGTATTCCCTTAACATCAATCCTTTGCAGGTATGTTAACAACAATCCAAAACACTATCATAATCAGATGAATGGTTTAGACAAACATAAATTACAAACAAACAAACAGACATTTGTTTATATCCACTTTTTTCAATGTTTCAGTTGCTCTTGAGCACCATAGACAAGTTAAAATATAACTCAGTTAATATCGGGACTATTGTTATATTACAGACAGCCACCTTGATCAGATGGAGTACACTCTAAAATTGCTGAAGAAGAGCCTCCTGCGGCATACAGAGACAGCCTGGATGCATGACCCTACCAAGTCTGCAGATCATTCTGACAGTGAACTTGAGGTAAAGCCATATATATTTTCCATCTATGTGCGAAGAGATAGTAGTTGCTTGTATAGACCATTTTTCTTAATTATCTTTTAACTTTTTTGTAAACAAACAAAAGACAATGGGCAAAAATGTATGGGACCTGAGACCACCCTCCAATAGTAATAAGACGTATGTCATTGGATAGGTCTTTTCAATAGAAACAACTTTTTTTATGACGGCTTTGTTGTCACAGTTGTCCGTTCAGAGACGTATGACTTACTAGTTCCGATAAAGGGTAAAAATAAATATTTAATAGGGAAAAAAAATAATAACACTGATTATTATTATTTAATTATTTATTATTATAATTACATTCAAAAACACTTTAATTAAATCTATTTACATGATGTCTAGTCTGGTATTAAGTGCACGCGTGAGTTAGGGATCATCTACTATGACGTCATTTAAAAATATTGCCGGTGCATTAAACCCTTCATAAATCGCATACCCTAAATACCAGATTATTGATATAATGTGTGCACATGTGCCCATCGTTCGCCTTCCTGATAAACATGTGCAATAATGTTCAACAATATTATTACCTTCATTTCCTATCAAAATATAACAATAATATATTCTTTGCCTCACATGACGAGATTGGATACGTCCACGCAGAAGCCACGCGTTTTCTTGTAAACCGTAATCGGGCAAATCAGCTAACTGATTTTCTCTATAAGTTTCTATGATATATAAACCATTCTGCAGATGTTCGCTGCAATAACTTCTCGCAAGTTTTAATTGATATGTACCCAAGGCTAGTACGATTATTTCATCCTCGGTGAGCCTTGGGAAGTTTTCTATATGATTTGCTTCAATTCGTTGAAAATCTGCTCTCCAGTTATTTAATCGTTTTCTGTCTACATATGTGTACAAAAGATTTGGCGTATCAACTTTGCGTCTTATATGATTTAAAAAATCTTCTGCATGAGCGTTATCTTCGATGGGCACGTGGAAGTGGTTTATAATAGCTGCAGCAATTCTAAAATCAACGAACATGTTCGGTAGCGCTCTATTAAAGTATTTTTGCCGCAGAAGTTTAAAGTCTCGTTTAAATCGACCGTTTACCACTTCCACTACACATTGGCACATTGTTACAGCGCGAGCTTCGTTTGCCTGTTCAGTTGTAAGTTGTGTCTCTCGACGATCTTTAGTTGGTGGCACATAACATTCGTAGCCCCAAGCTTCTATGGACTCTAACCCATCTCTAAATCCGCGGTCCAAGATGAATGCATCATTTTCTTCTAATAAAAGATGTATAGGGTTTTCTTCGTTGGTCATTATATCATGCATGATTTGCGCATCAGTTTTGGTAGCAGCGAATGGTCCTATAACATCAATTATATAGCCATCTGAGGCAACGATCAAAAACGGTTTTAACAAGTTTTGGAATTTATGTAAACTGTATGACAGTCGCTGGAATAAAAAGTTGCTGCTTTTATTTATATAAATGTAAGTTCCATCACATATTAATATTATTTTGCTATTTTCTTCATTCCCAAAGAGCCGCTTTGGAATTGTTAAGTTTCTCGCCAAAATGTTCGCTCTATTTATGTGATCAATGCCCAAGTGTTGTGTGACATATTCATTAGTTAGGCATTTACGCGCTATTTTTAAATACCTTTCAAGCTTTCTTCTCGACACGTTATATAAAGTTGAAAGCCTTTCATTTGAATCTCCCGTGCGAAGTTTTATCAATAATGCGGCTAACGCTGTTCTTGAATCATTACATCTCTCGTTCAGTGATGGAGTTTGTTCCAAAATGACATCGAATTGGTCATTGTTAAGACCAACCCAAAAATGCATTTCTTCATTGGTTAGGGTTCCGCGAACTCTAAAATCGAACCTTACACCACGTTGAATTGCTGCTCGGAGCATATCACAAACTTGATTAAACTGGGCTGCAGTAAAATCATGACTTATGTTACAAAAATCAGGAAGCTCATCCCAGTTATTGCCTTCAAGGTGTTCTCTACATACTCTAGCTTCCTCGGGTATGTACAGTTTGTATTCACAGAAGACGTGGACTTTAATGGCCTCTGGTATTCTGTGTCGGGTATCATTAGCACAGTTGTTAAATATACAATGCCTGTGGTTATTTGGTGCTCTCTTGTACTCAGGAACATGAAGTATATGAACATTTTGTTCATTCTCTTGCGAAGCTTCAAGCACTTCTTCTGCAACAGGCGGTCTAGCAGCATTTACAGCTCTCTGCCAGCATCTATGGCACACGCTCCTGGTGTTGTCGAATAACACCTGGTAATAGAAAAATAACATTATAACAAAATATATTTTAGACAATACAAACTCCGGCATCTAGCCTCAAACTAAACAGATATTTTTGGACAGTACCTACGCCAACTAGCCCCAAACTAAGCGGAGCTTGTACTAACAGGCTTGATAACTAATATACTACATAAATACTTTTTTGTAAACAAATACCGTTTGTCCATACCCGTATTCACGGCGTCATAGGCAGAGGTACTACCTACATCACCAACGAGTCGTCAAAGCGAAGTTTGTACTATGGGTATTACATATTGATATACTGTTAAGATATTCGTTTATTTAGTAGCTTCCGCCCGTGGGTTTGCTCGCATTTTAATGCTTAAGAAGTAGTCTATGTGTTAATACAGTTTTTATTCTTCTTAGGTACCTGTCAAGTTTCATACACATCCGTTCAGTGTTTTTCCAAGAAAGAGTAACAAACATTGACACATACTTTCGCATTTATAATATTATAAATAACAAGAAACGAGAAAAAGACTCACCTCTAAAACTGCATGTTGTTGTATGAATGCAACAACCTCTGGTTGCGCTCTTGGGAGGTTATCTGTCAGCGTATGCCGCTGATATCTGCCACGATAAAGGCCTCGCCTACACATAACACAGTTGCGGAAATCTTCCATAATTATTATCCGATCGAGATGCAATACAAAAGTCCAGTGTGATAGCCAATTCAATAAACAGTTCGCGAGGATAAATCAGTGTCCAATAAAAAATGCTAAGGTCAAAGTCGGAAGAAGCGAGTGTTACGGAAACAAACAATAATTCACGTATAATAGCAACGAACGACTGACTTTTTTTACCTGCAGCGCCGCAAGCGCACGGCTCCATGTAACCGGTTTGGATGGTAGGGGGCGTTCCGCACCGTCCCTAGGCGCGCTTTGGAAGACGCGAGAGCGAGACAGTTTGTAAAACGAACTATTATCATAAAATAAAAATAATGAGCACAATAAAAACGCTTTTTAAAATATATTTTTATCAAAAACTATATGTAATATATCTCTGGTCGGACAACTGTGACAGCATAGTTGTCATAACAAAAGTTGTTCCTATTGAAAAGACCTATCCAATGACATACATCTTAATGCTATTGGAGGGTGGTCCCAATCTGCCCATTGTCCTTTATTATAAAATCATTCAGTTACTAGTTTCATTCTATTTTTGTTTTTTGGTAAATAGAGATGATGAAGAAGACAATACATAGAGGAGATGGAGGTTCCTATATTTTGTCTTTAGCTACACCATGTTTCTTTATCTCAAGTAAGATAAAGTGTACTATACATGAGCAAGTTGGTCATACCATTTATTTGCACAGGTGGCCTGTGCAGTACGCAAGTTACATATAAACAAACAAAAGTTTGTAATAGTTATGTGTGTGGTTTTTGTTTATGAACATTTAACTGAAATTAGGTAATACACAGTGTTATATAAATAATAATAATAATAAATATTATTACTATTTGTGAATATAAGCTAAAAGGCCACGAACAATAAACGCAAACAGTGGTTGTTCAATCTACATAAAACAATTTCTGTTGGATCAGCTAATAATACATAACACAAAATGTAAAATAACTCGAGTTAAATTAGGCAAATCTGCTTTACTTCTGTAGTATAGAAGGAAGATAAGGTTACTTATAACATTTACTGTGTCTTGGCATTACAGAAAATGGAAGAGAACCCGCAGGAACTCTTGGACACACTACCACCCTTGCCAGAAGAGAAAGAGACAGAATTGACACCAGAGTTAAAAGAAGGTATAGTTCTGCTGTTAGTCTAGTAGTAGTTACTTATAGTAATGATGATCTACCTTAAGAAAACTTATATCAAACCATTGTATTATAATTTGCACTTATTACGAAATTCACTGTACATACTTCTATTGCTGGGCACATAACCACACTTAGTTCTGCTACTAAAAATTTACTACATTGCTATACTATGACATGAAAGTAATTATTTCGTTTACTTTCTAACATATTAATTGCTTTTGTAATCATAAAATCTTTTGTGTAAATTATATGGGAGAAGACACTGGCTCCTGTAACACAGGTTTCGTACCTAGCACAGGAAACAGGGCTTCATAGGAAATGTGTAAACAATTTTATGTTAATAAATACATTATTATTATGGCTTTTACACATATCTTGTCACAGCATACCCAAAAATGGTTGTGGTCAACCACTGCCAGACGACAATGGCTAATATGCTGGCTAGAGACCAAGCTTAGTGCCATATGTCTGTATACCCTGGGATTCTTGCCTTATTAAGCCTGTCGCAAAGCTAGGGCACAAGAAAATCCTAGCTTGAGACTATTATTTTAGTTAGCAAATGGCAGATCTCAGTTGGGGTACCTTGGAACAGTAGTAGTCTTTAACGAAGCCTTTTTCCAACAGCGAGAGATCTGTACGATATAGCAATGGCGAAGTTGAGCCGTCGTTCCCCTGATCTTCGCGGCTCCATACTGCAAGTGAAGCAGGCGGCCGACGCTGGCTACGTGCCCGCTAAAATCAAGCTGGCCTGGTCGTACCTCTTTGGGGAAGGAGTTGAACTGGACCTGGATAAAGCCAAGGGTATATTCGAGGTGTTGGCGGCAGAAGGCAATGCTGACGCCCATGCTGTAAGTTATTTTATTGTTTTACTATCTTTGGCCCGCGAATTCGTCCACGTGAGATTTTGAAAACAGAATAATTGATGTGTTATTATATTTAGTTGTTTAATTTGCCCTCATGTAGTGCCTAAGACATGTGACATTTAGAATGTACAGACTTAACTAAACTTAAAAATTGGCAATTATCGTGAATCTATAAGAATCTCAAGTCAGAATGTACAGTAAAATCATTAAAATATTTATTTATCTTTTGCTAATTATTTATAATTAGCCAATTTTAAATTAACGCGCCTTTGACAAATATTTGGTATCTGCACGAATGGTCCGCCTCGTTTGGGGAAGTACAATTAAAATAAACCGGCATAAGAGTAATAACACAGTACAAGCTTGCAAATTGGCTCATTCGGGCACTATATATTATGAAGTTTAAAAAACTATATATCGGGCACTATATTCAATTGGACTATAGCTATTAAAAAGCTAAAAGGTCGACACCAAATGACAACATTAACATAACTCCCAATTCAATTTTATTTATAGAATATAAAGAGAGAGAAAGTTTTGTGTGAAATGATATTAACGCGATGTTCATCTTATTGATGCTAGACGTGTCGACTAAGGTACACCGGCCGTAATAACAAGCTGACTGGTTCGGCGATATCATAATAATGTAGGTGAAATATATTCTCCATTACCACTTACTTGAAAATTTCTTGCATTAGGAAATATGATTCCAGATCGACATAGACTATATGTAGGTATTTTGTCCAACCTAGGGGAGATAAAGGCGGGCCGCTAGTATTAGAATACATCTCCGTTAAACCACGTTGCCACCACCACCACCGTTAATCTATACTAATATTATAAAGCTGAAGAGTTTGTTTGTTTGAACGCGCTAATCTCAGGAACTACTGGTTCGAATTGAAATATTTTTTGTTGGATAGCCTATTTATCAAGGAAGGCTATAGGCTATATATCATCACGCTACGACCCACGAGGGCGGCGCAATAATCATAAACGCGGGTGAAACTGCGGGCACATCTAGTGTGACTATATACATAATATATGTTATGAGTTCAAAGCAGAATAAATGCTGTAGAAATGAGAGCACTGAGAAGCATATGTGGTGTGACTCTGAAAGGTAGAATAAGGAATAGTGTGATTAGAGAGAAATGCGGCATGAATGTGGATACAGAGACGAGAATAGAAAAGGGTATGTTAAGCTGGTTTAGACATGTAGAAAGAATGGACGAGGAAAGACTGACTAAGAAAGTTTATAAGGCTAGTGTGAATGGAACAGTCGCAAGAGGAAAACCTAGGCGAACGTTTCTCGATCAGATCGGAGGCGTTCTGGACAAAGGCCAGATTAAGAGCACCTTGAACCGACCGGCGTGTATGAGGAATATGATGAAAGTGAATGAAGCCAGAGAAGTGTGTCAGGATCGTAGCAAATGGGAATCCGTATTCTCTGCCTACCCCTCTGGGAAATAGGCGTGAATCTATGTATGTACCTATGAATTCAATGTATTTCCTATTTCCACAGGGCATGGGCTTCCTATACGCCACGGGTATAGCAGTCCCAGTCTCGCAGGCCAAAGCCCTACTGCACTACACGCTGGGCGCGCTGGGTGACAGCGACTACGCACAGATGGCGCTCGCGTACCGCTACTGGAGCGGGAACACCGTGCCCAGCTCCTGTCACAAGGCCATGGACCTCTACATGAAGGTGGCTTCCAAAGGTAATGAGATGAACAACAGAAACTATATGGTTAATATGTCAGTTAAAAAATAATACGTTCCGTTTTTAAGAACTGCACGGATGACGTAGTGGTTTAAGTGGTAACTGCCATCGCGCTGAGGGTTCGATCCCCACACGGGATACAAATTTGTGTGATCCACAAATAGTTTTTCCGAATCTGAGTGTCCTTTTTTTAATTTGTTTAAATGTTTCTAAAGTCCCTTCAATACGAGATTTTTTTAAAGAAAGAAGAAAAAAAGAATGTATGAACCACACAAACTATAGGGTAAATACTTATATGTCTGGTAAAGAATAACGAGTACAGTTATTCAATGACTAATTTTTGTTTACCACTTTCGAGAGTGCACATTTAGGATCCCAAATCCGTAAAAAAAGAAAACTCCTTAACATTATTTATGTCTTAGCTACAGATTTGATAGTTGACGTTATTTTATACGCAACAGCATAAAGCATTCAATAGAAATCTATTTTGTAAAATCAATATTAACTTATAAATTTGTCGAAAACCAGAAACCGAAAACATTGTGTCCCGGGTCCTGAATAATTAAAAACAAATAAGAGCGTAAATGAAAATGCGATTAAAATTTTAATTTAGTTTATATAGAAATAGTAGGGGTGTAGTGAGGGTATCCCCCTATCAATGAAGTAAAGCGGGTGCGAAGTGAGATGACTCTTTCGCACACTTGCACCTAACTACCAGTTACGTCACAACGTTGTATCGTTATTTGACAGTTTCCTCTGCTTAGATTTGAAATGCTTTGGGAACTTAAAATATATATATGTACGGTTTCGTCTGATAAATGAAAGATAAAGGATTTGATAGAATAAATAATTATATTGAATGAAAGGACTTACACAGATTTACAATGATAGTGATCGATACGCGGCGAAAGAGTAAATTGTGCGATAGATCGCCCGGAAAGCTGTTTGCAACTACTACTGATATATTGTTGATGTACGTATTGGTTATATGTAATATTATGTGTTTCGCTGCGCGTCGATGTCAGCTTAAAACTGAAACTAATAATATGTACGGGTTTGCTCGTACAATATAAAAAATCTTCTCTTTTTTAGTTTGATTGTGGTAGTTGATTTCTAGTCTCTTTGTTAATAGCATATAAATCTTTATAGATAGCTTGGAAACCCAACTCACTGCAAAATAAAAATTGAATATAAAGCGAATGATGTGTTGTGTAGTGGCGAGTCAGGTGACGTTCAGCGGCGGGCCCGCCATCCAGCGCACGCGGCTCATCGACGAGGCGGAGGGGGTCGGCGGCGGCGCGCTCGACACAGACCTCATCGAGTACTACCAGCTGCTCGCGGAGAAGGGAGACGTGCAGGCTCAGGTATACGCACACAATATCTTCAAACTTATACCTAGACTAGTAACTTTCTCTTGAGTAAAATGTCCCTAAGGTTGACAGTGGCAATCAAGTTTAGATCAGCAAGTAAATGATTTGATTGATTGATTGATTTACGGTTAAGAGTACTACCAGCTGCTCCCTGACAAGGGAGACGTGCAGGCTCAGGTATGACCATACAATACCTTCAAACTTATACCTAGAGTAGTTACTTTCTCTTAAGTCAATTGTTACTAAGGTTGACGGTGACAAATAAGATACGGTTCTTGTAAACTTAAGGCTTGATCGTAATATATACCAGTAATGTAAGTAGACGCTGTAATTCTAATGCAAGTTTGGAAAGACGTGGGGTGATGTCTGTTTATTACAAAGAGAGGATCCACCGACTTCTCTGAGTGATCGGGCCTGCCCGGCCTAGGCTCGACAGTCTTGACTTTCTTCTCACCTTCCTGGGGTGACGAGGTAGGAAACCTTTTGGAAAAGGCCTCCTTAAGGTAGCGATCATCGCAGCCTATACTAGGCCGGTCATTTGGTTCGCGCGCCCTTCAGGATGTCTAGCCGGGTGAGTCTCCGTTGGGAGAGGCCAAGCTAGCCCACGAGAGAGCGGGGCTCAATTACTGCTTTGGGGATTTGTATACACCGTGAATTTGTAGTCGTTTTGGAACCGAAAATCTTATACTCTATATCAATCATAGAATCGATAAAAGTCATTATTTTAATAAAATAAAAATATATTTATTTATAAACATTAAATTTAATGGCGTTTACGAAAAATAAATGAGAACTCATAGTTACGCCACTCAATTTCACGTACTACGATTACGCGTATCACTACTCACTATGATCGATATCATTCATGTTTAACTAAGCGGTAAAACATTTGCCAATAACAACACAGAAACCGCCGCGCCTGCGCCGCCCGCCAATCCGCGTTCACTAACTACCCTAATGTACCCCAGGCGCGAGGCGCCTAGGCACGGCGGCGAGCGCTCCCAACCCCGCACCCCGCCCGCCCTTCAGTACCGCGGGAACCGACGCGCGAAATGGTTGCATAATGCATTGTTTATTGTCACGCGAAAATTACATAGTCGTCAGTACCGAAAACTCTAACGTTGACTAGGTTCAGCTGTATGCTGTTGTCTATTACAATTTGGAAGAGGCCAGACGGTACTCCCAGCTCAAGCATTTGAATGTACTGCGGCTACGAGGGATTGAAAGTCCTCAAGTTCCGTCCACTCCCACCATCTTAGCTGCAACTCAGCGCCTTCTCGACCATGGACAATTCCGTACGCCGACTCATGCGCAAGGACTCCTGAATGACCCCCGGCGATCGAAGAGTATATTCGAGCGGCATCCGCGGCGAAGCACGAGAATGGCGGCTGGAGAATTTAATGTTAATTAATACTTTGTATGGAAAACATTAAAAACTAATGGATTACACCCTTATCATTATCGTCGGGCTCACGTAATTAACAACATTGAATGCACCAGCAAGGATCGCCATGTCAGTGCAGTGGTTGTTAAATAATACGAATGCGAACATACTGTGGACAGATGACTCATTGTTTACTCGAGTGGGACTGTACAACGCTATAATCGCAACGCTGTAAACCCTCACTTAATACAGGAAGACCATCTCCAAGTGAGGTTCAGTGTGAATGTTTGGGCCGGTATTATAAACGACCATTTCATAGGGCCTGTTTTTATTGAAGGTCATCTAACGGGCAGCTCGTATTTAGAAATGTCACGAACAGTAACATCTGAGCTATTGGAGGAAGTGCAGTTATCAATACACGATAATTATGTATTACTAGCACGACGGCTGTCCCACCCATTATGCAAGTGCAGTACGTGCCTATCTCAACAATCAGTTTGGTGATAGGTACCTATCACATACACGATAGGCCGGCGGCCTCGTGGCTTGGCCGCCGAAGAGCCCGGTCAAGCCACAATGTCGGAAATAAAAAGACTTGTGTATTCTCGTGAACGTGAAAGTCGTGAGGAGCTACGTTGTGCAATAGTGGAGGCCTTTAATAAATTGTCTATAGGTATGTAAGTTAATTATTTTATAAATAGCTCCAATTTTTTAAATACGCCCGAAATACTCACAGTTCGTTCACCCTGTGTTTATTTTTATTACATAATAAATAAAGTTATCGAAAAGTAATGTTCAGTTAAAGTATTTCCGACGGTCTTAAGCCCGTGTAAAGTATGAAGTAGAAATTGGAGTATCCATTTACGTATTAATTGTGATGTTTCACTATGCAGAATTTACATAGTAAAAAGAGAAAACGTATTGCCTCGTATCAGCTGATTCTGAACTGTGATATGCCTATTATCAATTTCGTCGCTATTGCATTTACCTTATTTTATAATAAGTTGTGTAGTTTACGCATACGACTCGGTCGTGATATACAAGGTTCTGGGTAGGTATCAGCTGATATGCGTACCTATCGTGCGTCGTAACTTCGAACGCTCGGCGGCGCGGCGCGGCGGGCGGCGTCTCGCCTGTGACGTATGCATGCGTTTGTGAATGAATCGTCCGTGCGTTACTACGATCAAACTCGAATAAGTGAAAAATATTATTTATATTCCAACTTTTTTATTATACGCAGTACAATTATTTTACAATTTTTTATTGATACTACTAATTATCCTAAGTTACCACGTTTCGGTTCCAAAACGACTACAAATTTACGGTGTATATAGAAACTCGCTGTGTCGACTTCGCTTGCGCGATTCAGGTTTATACAGCGCCATCTCTTGACATTTATCGTAACTTCTTTGTCTGTGTGGAGTAGCTACACAAGTAACTACGATTGCTGGTCTCCTGTTGACAGCTGACAGCATGAAGCTACTTAATGCAGGAATCCAACACCAGCTTGGTTGGTTGCGATATTCTATAGAATGTACTATTCCACCAATGGAAGTATAAGAAGGAAATCCTAGATTATAGAGGCGATTCAACGAACGATTTTTGCAACTTTTATCTCCGCTTCCTGAAAGTAATTAAACCATTTAACAAACTCCTGGCTGTTGTTACGAGGAGTCTTAGTGTATCAGAGTACTTAACATTTTTGGCGGTACGTTACCAACTAACCATGCAGAAATCAGATAAAAATAAATCATCTTTTCATCACAGGTGGGCTTAGGCCAGTTGCATTTCCAAGGCGGTCGAGGAGTAACCCTGGACATCAACAAAGCCCTCCACTACTTCCAACAAGCCGCGAAGACCGGCAATGCCGTCGCTAACGCCTTCCTGGGCAAGATCTACCTAGAAGGAGGCGATGGTATCAAGGCTGATAACGACACTGCACTAAAATTCTTCAGGAAAGCGGCAGAACTAAATAATCCTGTCGGTCAGAGTGGTCTTGGCATTATGTATTTACAGGTAAGTCCTGTGTATGATCGTTTGAGATTCCGCAAAGGGTTACTAAGATTTCCAAAAAAAAATCGGCATTTTGAGTTTGTAATATGGATATGTGATCGTCAGACATCTATACAGAAAATTGAACTGTCTGTTTGTCAAAATAATAGCTTTTTACTAAATGCATATGAAAGTATATACAGTACTTATATAAAAAACTCAGTTTATAAAATTTTTCTCTGTCTGTTTGATCCGGTTAATCTCTGAAACAGCTGGACCGATTTTGACGAGACTTTCACGGACAGATAGCTGATGACTTAGAGATAACCGAAATTAAAAGCCACGCGGACAAAGTCGCGGTAACGGCTAGTTATAGAATAAAATCGCCCTCTATTACGTGCCATCTATAAAATAACTGACTAATGGTCACTTTCAATACCAAAAAAAAGGTATTTTTGCCATATATGCTATGAAAAAGGTGTCATATTTGACTGACGTAGCTAAAACGAGTCGTTTTTATATATTAAATCCCATCCTAAGTGTAGGTATTGCCTCTCTAACTACTCTTTAGAGGTAGATAAGGGTAATGTATGATAAGGTATATTTGATGCTCAGGGTCGCGGAGTGCCTAAGGACACGAACGCAGCGTTCAAATACTTCACAATGGCTGCCAACCAGGGCTGGGTAGAGGGACAGCTGCATCTCGGATTCATGTATTTTGGTGAGTTTTATCATTCAATTTGATAATTCAATCTGAGTATACAGTGTGACCCGCGTTAAAGTGCAACCCCGAAAATGGGTGAAATTAGATCGAAAACTATCGACGAAAATGGGTCTAAAAAACTTCTAAAAAAAAAACTAATTTTTTTATACGCCACTGAACATTTGTTTCCCGAATTTTGACCTCTATGTACAAATAAATTTATTCCTCCCAAACTAGCTGGCCGATTTTGATGAAATAAACGACAAATCAATGCCAAGTATTTAGCGATGAGAATAAAACAAAAAAAAACAACAAAAAATGGCTTTAAATACTTCATTTTTTTAAATACTTGTGAAAAAAGTCACTATTTTTCACTGTTTTTTTCAATCAACTCAAATTTCTATGAAATAAACCCCTACATCTTGATTTGTTTTATAATTTATTATTATTCTTGACTGTATTAGCTTTCAAAAAAAAAATAATCAAACATTGTATCTCTAAAAATACAAGAGTTACGAATTTTTAAAGTTCACTACTCAGAATGGGCAAATCCAGGTAGAGACCCTTTTTTTATTCCTTTGTTATACCGGTGGCCAGCTGCTATTGTATTTAATGCTTGGGGTGTATAACAAAACGAAATAAGCTTCCAATGAGCTTATTCCGTTTTAGTTGACAGTTGAAATAAAACAAAAATTAATCAAAAACAATGATTTATTATTAATTATTGTTGACTTAGATTATAATGTATTAGGTTTTCGAAATGTGCTCCGCGTTGTTGCAAACACATTGCCACGCGTAATGATATGTGTTGTGTGGCCCTCCGTATAAGTTGCGGTTCATTTTTCAATTCTTCAGCGCACCTCATGATGCGGTCATGAAGCTCAGCCTCTGAATTCACAGGTGCACTGTACACCTTTTGCTTCATGTGGCCCCATAGAAAGTAGTCGAGCGGCGTCAGATCAGGAGAGCGGGCTGGCCAGCCCACTGGGCCTTCGCGCCCAATCCAGCGATTGGCATAATTATTATTTAAAAATTCACGGACATTGCGCCCGTAGTGAGCAGGGCAACCGTCCATTTGCAAGTACATGCCCTGTCTCGATGCCAGCGGCACATCCTCTAACAGACGGGGAAGCTCATCCCTTAATAAAGTCAGGAATCGTTCCGAATTTAATGTCGCTGGTAAAATTACTGGTCCTATCAACATGTCGTCGAGTAGACCTGCCCAAACATTTATTGAAAATTGCACCTGGAATGACGAGGCCCTCTTCAGATGTGGATTATCATGTGTCCACTCGTGCAAATTCCTAGCGTTCGTGATGCCATTCCTGGTGAACTTCGACTCATCCATCCATAAAATCTTTTTAAAAAATTGTGGATTGCGACGAATTTGTCGTTGTAGCCAGATCGACATAACGCACCTTGATTGGAAATCCATATCCCCGTGCAAATCGTGGACTCTTTGATAATGATATGGATGTAGACCTTCTTTCTTCAAGATTCTCCACGCTGAGGCTTGTGATATGCCGTGGAGTAAAGCTAAACGCCTCGTACTAATAGTAGGAGTGGCAAAAATGGTACTTAAAACCGCTTCTTCTATCGCTGTGTCGATTACAATGGATTCTTGTTCACGTCTTGTGTGTTGTAATCCAAGTCCGATGTCGGAGAGCTTCCGATGAACTTCCTGGAAGTTCCTTGCCGACGGTGCAAGTCTGTTCGGAAATGCATTTACGTATGCCGATCGAGCGACTGTTGTGCGTCCACCATACATTCCATAATAATAATGGATGTCAGCGATTTCTCGCGGGGAGAATGCATTTAATCGCGGCATCTCAACCCAGCACAACCACGAAAACAGTCGAGTAACGTAACAAACAGTCAATAACAAAAACGTAACAAGTAGTCAATAACGAAAACTCAACGAAAAACTGTAACTTTAATGCGAGAACAACAGCTGACGTACAGCAGCAGCGATGTGATCGGAGCGGACTAGCGCGGGCGACTGCCGGACTGTACCAATACCCCTTCCCTTTTCCCCAAGCATTGAACACAATAGCAGCCGACCACTGGTATAACAAAGGAATAAAAAAAGGGTCTCTACCTGGATTTGCCCATTCTGAGTAGTGAACTTTAAAAATTCGTAACTCCTGTATTTTTAGAGATACAATGTTTGATTATTTTTTTTTTGATAGCTAATACAGTCAAGAATAATAATAAATTATAAAACAAATCAAGATGTAGGGGTTTATTTCATAGAAATTTGAGTTGATTGAAAAAAACAGTGAAAAATAGTGACTTTTTTCACAAGTATTTAAAAAAATGAACTATTTAAAGCCATTTTTTGTTGTTTTTTTTTGTTTTATTCTCATCGCTAAATACTTGGCATTGATTTGTCGTTTATTTCATCAAAATCGGCCAGCTAGTTTGGGAGGAATAAATTTATTTGTACATAGAGGTCAAAATTCGGGAAACAAATGTTCAGTGGCGTATAAAAAAATTAGTTTTTTTTTTAGAAGTTTTTTAGACCCATTTTCGTCGATAGTTTTCGATCTAATTTCACCCATTTTCGGGGTTGCACTTTAACGCGGGTCACACTGTATATTACTAGCTATGAGTGTGACCGCATTTTTATTAAAATAGACCAAATCCAAACCTAAACTTACAGCCGTTCGGAATTTTAACAAAACCGTGCTGGTTTATCGTTACATCTGTTAAACAAAGCCGCGATTCAATCAAATACTATGTAATACAATTATTTAATCTTTGGAAGTTATAATCTAAGTTTCTTAAACCGATCAGAAAACTACAAGATAGGAATATCTTGTAGTTTTCTGATCGGTTTAAGAAACTTAGATTATAACTTCCAAAGATGGAATTTCGCGCATGGAAACGTCAAGTATTCCTACTTGACGTTTCAATGCGCGCTCTCTACAAAAATAAACTTGTAGTAGAATATTACTTAAGGGTAGATTTGTACCCTTCCTCCCTCAAGAAAGAGAATAATAAGTTCAGAAGACCATACAGAGCTTTGTTAGTAAACCTCTATTTCCCTGGAAACTCCTACGTAATTAATGATCGCATAATTGATATTAGTACAAGTTAATCCTTATTCGTGAACATATGATTTAAGTTATCAAACAACGAATAATAAAACTAAACAGAAAATCTAAAAATATATATTTATTCCGAGTTACAACTCGCAGCAAAAGTATGTAATTTAAATTAACAACAATTTGAATTTTGTAATTATTTCTAGCTTTTGCCCGCGGCTTCGCTCGGTTTCAGCACCGTTTTCAGGATGAAATGGTACATTATGTCCTTTTCTGTACACCTGACAAAGCGTATGCGAAATTTCAAAATAATCGGTTGAGTAGTTAAGACGTGGAAGCGTAACAAACAAACAAACCCACATTCGTAATCCTGACTTCCTAACTAATATTATAAAAGCGAAAATGAGTTTGTTTGTTTGTTACCTTTTCACGCCTAAACCACTGAACCGATCATTCTGAAATTTTGCATATACGTTGTCAGGTGTACAGAAACGGACATAGGCTACCTTTCATCCCGAAAAAAATTAGTGTTCCCGAGGAAAACAATAATAACTTTCTTATGATAATAGATGGTGCCACGTGTCTTTCGAATCATGATTGAATTATATTATTACAAGCAGTGTACAACCCGAATTGATTGTCAAATTCCAAAATAACGCGAGCCAAGCCGCGGGCAAAAGCTAGTTATAATATAAGTTAAGATTTGTAAACCTAGCACACACTAACGTATTACATTCAAATAGTGTAAATGATAGTTAGCTACTTAAGATATGCTTACAAAGCTACCGGTAGTATTGGGGTCCCTAATTTACGGATCTATTTATGAGTACGATTATACCCTCACGTTGTACGGAGCCCGTCTTTTGTACCTCTATGTTTTGTGTTACAAGCGTCCTTAGGCTACAGTAACCGATTGCTAACAGGTAGGCCATACGTCAGTTAACAAGAAACCTTACTAATCTCTAACACATACTGGGTGTAAGAGACGGCATACCGAAACATTTAGCAAGACTTCTTTCTCGAGATGTATTTGAACCCTAAAAACATGTAACACCTTTTTTGTATACCATGTCTCAAGCGAATAAAGTTTTCTTTCTTTCTACTTTCTATAGGTACTTATCTCGACTCAAACTTTTAATATAAAACATAAAAACGACATATTAAGATTTTATATTGTTACGCGGTACGCAATGGATTGCTGGTACGCAACGTGGCAACGCACTGAGCGGAGAATGACGTCTGCGCTCTGCGCGCTTAAACAGCTGATTAGTTTAAATCACGACGATTTACTCACATTGCCGATCTGATCGAGATCGATCAAATCGGAGGCGTACTGGACAAAGGCCAGGTTAAGAGCTCCTTGAACTAACGGGCGTGTATGAGGAATGTGATGAAAGTGAATGAAGCCAGAGAAGTGTGTCAGAATCGCAAATGGAAATCCGTAGTCTCTGCCTACCCCTCTGGGAAACAGGCGTGAATCTATGTATGTATGTATGTAATTACATTGCAGTTTTATAGTAAAATATGGTATTTCTTTGTTTTTATTTAATAACATGGATGGTTTATACATTATGTTATGATTGACAGTCTGAAAAACGGAAAAATTTTGGAAAAAGAGTAATTTCGAAAAAAATACCAACTATTTTTAACTCAGAATAATTGTCTAAATTTACTATTTCTATTTTCGGTACGCTGTCCCTTACACACAGTATATGTAGTTTTACCCTCGTAATATGTTGTGTAGGTGGTATTGGAGTGAGGCGAGACTTCAAGCAAGCGAACAAGTACTTCTCACTGGCTTCGCAGACCGGCCATGTGTTGGCGCTGTATCATCTCGGACAGATGCACGCGCAGGGTCTTGGGGTGCTGCGCTCTTGTACCACGGCTGTCGAGGTAACGCCATCTTATATAAAAGCAACCTAAACTTATGCTATGTGATAAAGGCCCGATCCCCTTCTGCCAACTCAAAACATGGTTATGCGATAGAACCACGGAACTACACGAAAAACAGTGGACAGAAACAAGGGAATGTAGACAGACGAAGGAAGCCCTTCCATCCTTAGACAGACATTTGTCACGCAAACTGCTACGTTCCACAAGGAAAAACTTACGTCACCTAGTGGGTATAATAACAGGCCACTGCTCACTCAACAGACACCTATTCAACATCGGCATCACTGACAGTCCCTTATGTAGAGGCTGCATGGAGACCGAGGAGACACCGGCTCACGTGCTTATACATTGTAAAAGCGTGAGCAACCAACGGGCGAAATTTCTAAACAGTCCAGAAACGATGAAGGCGGTACTGCGCAACATCGGTCCCCTATTGTCTTCTGTCTGGATGGAGCTGAGGTGGTATGAGTAACCGAAGAATATTTAGCATCGGTTACTTACGCACAATGGCCCAATTGTGGGGCTAAGTGCGGATAACACACGTCCAACTAACTAACTATGTGATTGCTTATTAACTGCTTTAGGAACAGACTCGACTAATTCTTCAATTCTTAAGATACACACGCATTAGTTTACTAAGCTGTTATAGTATTTATTAATATAATATAAGAATAATAATAAACTATTGTAAATAGTATAACTGTGTATGGAAGCATTAAGAGACTGAAATATGGCGAGAGAAACGTTCCTACTTAATTTTTAAGAGAAGTTAAGCACAGTGCGATCCTTAATTAATCCTGATATTATCCTAGCATTTCAAGCTGGGTATTACGCATTTCAAACTGGGTATTATGCATTTCAAAACTGGTGTTTTACATTTCAAACTGGTTATAGGAGACAAGCCCCCCGCGTACTAGGAGACAAGTCTATTGCAGTCAGACGGGGCCCGTTTCGGACTCCGTGATACTACTGAGAATTTGTTGATAGAAATTCCTCATCAGACTGATCGATAAAAAAAATTGTACCGATACGTCATACACAGCAGATCCTTTGACTACTTCTGAACCACCGAGGCAGTCATCAATTGACAAAGTATTCTAGTCAAGTACACATTTAAAAAAAATCGAATACTATTTTCAAAAAGATAATGTCTGCGATGCTTTGCTTTGTCTCGAAATAACAATACATTTGTGAGTGAAATGAAAAATTATTGTAGCTATTCAAAAACGTATGCGAGCGCGGCGAGTGGGGCTCGCGGCTCATGTTGGCGCACGCGGCGTGGCGCGCGCGGGACTCCGACTCGGCGCTGCTGCAGTACCTGTCGCTCGCCGAGAGGGGCTACGAGCTCGCGCAGACTAACGCCGCCTTCCTCTTGGACAATGGTAACTATATCCACAGCTTAATTACATGCCGTGCCACTTTTCAGAGCGCATTTTTATCACTTTTATACAGGAGGATCATTTGACTCATATACTTAGTCTGGCTACAAATAATGTTATAATTAAAAAACAAACATAATATTACATTTGAATTTGAAATTCTTATATGAATATTCATTGTGTTTTCTCATTTTTGCGCCAATCGGTGTTTAATATTTTCGCGCATTGATGTTTGAATTGCAACAGGTCCAATAGAGACCGCTGTGGTATTCCATTAGGTTCAAACACAGAGCTAAAGATGTCATGAATGATTAAAACTTATTTAAAAAACTTGCAGTGGAGTGTGTCATGGACACGGCCGTGTGTTATACGTGAATACATCTCGTAACGGGTAATTTCCACCGTCCCAGCTGCAAATGTACTGGCACCGTTGTTGATCCGCTCGGTCGCATTCATTTTTGTACGTTACCGGCACTGCTTGACTTGGTCACATAGTGTTTTATGGGTACCATTCGATTGCTCTTGAGAAGCCCTTTTTAACCGTATTAGATCTCTGTATTTAGATTTGGCTTTTTGACGCGTATAGACCGACATTATATTTTTTTTATATTATTTATTTTTATTTTAACATCTTATTATAATCATAGTCACAATTTTAAACTAATGTTTTATATATACAATCGATAGATTTTAACGAGAGCTGACGATTGAAACTTGAACGAACGTCGTAGCTTTTCCGAGTCAAAAGTTATACTAAATGGAACTCTCAAAACGCAACAAAACGACCTCAAAATGGCGGCGCTTCCCCCACCGCCGCGCGCTATGTGTCAAAGTCCTTACTTAGCGTAATAAATTCTTTAATCCTTTAGCTATCCAGAGATGTAATTGAATTTTGGCTGGAGATGATAGACATGTAGCTGCAACACCAAATTGTATCCCCCGATTTTGTTATCATTCGGTTTTTTGCCTCCCTATGGAAGCAATTTTAAAGACATATTCACGTCAAAAATATTTCTTAATATTACTATTAGTTAAGTTTAGCGTTACAAACAATAGTAGCATATTACTTAAAGGTGACATGATTAATAAACTTAAAAACTTAGCTAAAATCATAATTGCAATATTAATAAAATTTGTAATTGATTTTATTCAAGAAGCGATTTCTGATCTGCGACTAAATCAGACGTTAGAATATTATGCTATTTTGTTGATTCTCATATTATATATTTAAGACAGGCAAGACCAACAGCTTTACCTCTTTGCTGAGTCACGGAAGAGTTTGATTTTATGTAGTTAATTACTGGTTATGCATGTTAGTAAGCATGATGGTGGCTGTCTTGGTTTACCATCCGTATGGTTGCCACTTAATTATACTTTAAATGAGGCAAAATTGAAGAGGTACAATGAGAAATGTTAGTATAGTTACGGCATAGAGCACTGGTGTTGTGTGTGGCAGGCGAGGTGCGCATGTTCGGCGAGCGCGAGCGCTGGGCGCGCGCGCTGCAGCTGTGGGCGCGTGGCGCAGCGCAGGGCTGCGCCGCCGCGCGCGTCAAGCTCGGCGACTACCACTACTACGGGCTCGGCACGCGCAAGGACCTCGAGGCCGCTGCATACCACTACAGGTAATGCTACACCTTACATACTAACAATACGTACTTTCATTTTGAACTCTCAGCACCAAGGCGGCAAGGTTAAAGTGGGACTGGGCGCCGCATGCCTGCAGAATGTATAATCAAAAGTGGGCATTTTAAAATAACAGCGTGGACATCAGAGACACGCCTTCGCCGGGGGCCAACGAAACGATGGCACGATAATTTGGACACATTTTTGAACTATTAACAGCCCGAAGCTCTAACTGTTGTAGAAATTTAGGATGATTTTCTAGTATACCTCAAATAACGCTGAACTAAAACTTTGAAAAACAATGTGAGACTCTACGATATTCTCGTTGCACTTTCTGGATGATCGAAGCTCCAAAGATTGTAACTTCAAAATAAAATTTATAATGGCACTCCATAATAACATCTCTCCAACGAGTTTAGAAAATATAACAACTGTAGCTTGTTGTCAAAGTCGCTGGTTACCTACCTCCAGTTGGGTGTCTAGCTCCTTTGCCTACACAGGCAACTTTATTAATTTTTGACATAAACAGAGTCGGTAATTTAGACATAGATGACACACAAAACAAAAACGCTTGATGTTATTACAAGTTGAAGTAATTTTAATTCATTGCATTGTTGACTTTAGCTTTGCATTCAACACCATCAACCATGGTCTATATAACGGTGGGTCAAGAGCTAAACTGTGTGCAGCAGGTGAAGATTTAAACTGTGTGCAGATCATTGTTAGCAAAAGAATGCCGTTAGGAATAGTAATCATAAAGAACATATTGTTAGTATAACAACAGGTGTTCCACAGGGTGCCGTACTAGAACCTGCATTATAATTTTAGCAAATTTCGATCTCGCGTTGCCCATCGATGATATCTATTGACGTGTGTGTCCGATGGTATACAGGATAGCGTCGGAGCAGCTGCACAACGCGCAGGCGACGTTCAACCTCGGCTACATGCACGAGCGCGGGCTCGGCCTAGCGCGCGACGCGCACCTCGCCAAGCGCTGCTACGACCTCGCCGCCGACACCTCGCCTGACGCGCGCCTCCCCGCCGCGCTCGCGCTCGCGCGTCTCAACGCCGCCAGCGCCATCGAGCAGATACTGGACGTACGTATATTGTATACACCGATATGTCGCCACTCGCCGCCGACACCTCGCCCGACGCGTAGATATATGGGTCAACTCAGATTCAAAAACGAAAAAATGCTTGAACAGGTTCTTTGACCCCACTCACACCATTCAAAAAACATGTGCATGTTCAAACAAGCTCGCGCGATTGCGACGAGGAGGATGTTCGGATGCACGCTGCTATCCTTTGGATTCGATTATACTTCTAGCATACGATTTTCAGCTCTATTTTAATGGGATAATATTTAATTAATATTTTATTTACATTTTTAAAGTGCTCGAGCATTTTGTTGCTTAATTTTGTATTGACCCTTAGTCTACAGTTTACAATGTTTTTAATGATACATTACCTAATATTGATACACCCTTGATAACAAACCTGAATAGAAAACCCAAGATTGTAAGATAGTACTAATAGAATTGTTCAATGAACACATCACTCCTCTCGAATGGCAATGACGTAAATGCAAAAATATCATAATGAAAAACGGCGTAAAAAATCTATAAGTAAAATTTTTGAGTGTGGCATCGACATAACTTTGTAGTAATTAGCAATATTGCTGCCAAAGGAAATTTGCGCCGTCATGTATTCATAAAAAATCAGTAAAGAATTAATTCATAAGCATTTCTGGCAAACAATATTACACACACCTCATTGTCATTTTATAAGAGTGATATATACATAGGTATTACCTATGTGAGAGACGATATCTTAGTATATGTATTACCTATTAGGTAATACATATACTAAGATCTCGTCTCTCACATTAGTTACACTAACTTTAGCGTACACCCACCCATGTATAAATAATCATCAGTCACTTTCTCAGAGTCCACTGGCTGTAATCTTCCTGACTGGCGACTCGGCGTTCCTGTCCAACTGGGACCTATACCTCATCACCGCACTGCTGGGTGCCTTGGGCCTGGTGGTCTACCTCCGAAGGCCTACACAGCAGCCTGCCAACTAAGGGCGACGAAAGACAAGCTAGGTTCCACTAAAGCAGAGATGAGAAGGGTATTTTTATCTGTTAGATGATATAAAAGTGAAGAATCGCACCTGAATCATCTTTGTTTTGGTGAAACTAGCCTTCTCGTTCTTAACTGATAAAACAGCACGTCAAATACTTTAACATGCTTAACTTATTTTCAACCCTATTGTGTGTAGGTACTTAAAACTCAAACTTCAAAGTACACTCGGTGAACTGAACTCAAAATTAGACCGTAATGATATTACTACACCTATATCAGATTTAAAATGTTATCAAAACAAAGTCATTTACGTGTTGTCTTGTCTGTAAGCACAGAGAATTACAGTTCACAAGAATTGGGCACACGTCAAACTTTCAAATATGTTACCAATAAGCGAAGAATGTAAGCGGCTGCTTAAAAATATATGGCAAAAATAACTGCAAGCTATAAAATAAGTTACTGTAACCGCAAAATTATATAAAAATATTAGTAAGGAGCCAGTTAAAACATTGAGAAGGTCAAATCGCTTAACATGATAAGACAGCGATCAGAAACTGCGTCTGACTCCACTATGATCATATTATTATGAGGGTTTAACTAATCGTGCAGTATTTATGAATTAGTAGCGTTTGCTTGGTTTGAAGATTCATATGTCCAATTCTTGTGATCGAGTATAGTTAAATTGTATAGTGAAGTGTATAAGTTGGTGAATGATAAGGTGATATGTACGTTGTAATTGTAAATATTTTAAATAAAGTGTTTATGTGATACATATATATATGTATATATACGTTTTTTATTTGAATATAACGGCGTTTGCGACAAGTTAGGCATAATTTCACTACCGTTCTCTGGTAGAGGGTATGGCGTAGATTTCAGACTTAGATATATACTGAATAGTTTCTGAGCAGAATTATTAGCACTGATTATAAGCAAACTTTTTTAAGTTTACATCTTTTTGTAATAAAATAAAATAATAAACTAGCCATGTCTGAAATTACAATTTTTCAGGCAACATTTTAAGAGATTGAACTCCGACTCCGTTAATAGTGTTATTAATAAATTAAAAAACAGATTAATTTATGCAAGTTTTATTAAAGTTTATAGCAGCTTTACAATTTTAATTAATAAGAAAGTAGGTATATAAAATAAACTTGGTATGCTGTAAACCTACTGTACAAAATAAATGCAGTGTTTGCTTCACACAATGTGCTATATCGAAAAGAGAACATCTCATGTATATTTTGTACAAAAGAAATGCTTTTTTCGACATTGGAATTGCAATTGCATATTACAGTGTAATTGAAAATATGCAGTACGTAAGCACTTCACAAAGGCTGCATCCATTACGAATGCTACTCGTGCAGCAACAGATTACTGTCATAAATTGTTTTGGTAGTTCTGTCAACAGCCGAACATTTTTTTAATTCGGTTTTTGAACTGCATATCTTCATAAACTACTGTATACAAGAAAGAAAACATATGTATGTTATAAAAATATAATACTATAGCACTACATCGCTCCCTTCTCCAATAGTTCAATCTTACGTGCGATGTCATCAGCCGAAAACGTATAGTCTACCAATTTGTCTTGATTAATTTCATCCATATCTCGTGAAGTTCTCTGGCAAAAGAAAACGATATTTGAAAATAATATTTGAATAGTCATTAATTACGACTGCAATGGCAAAAGATTAATAAGTAACTACCGTTGTTAACTACGCAACACTCATCTTCTTCTTTTTCTTTTCTTGTGGTTAGTGGCCAACCTGTTGTCAAGAGTTGTTCAAGCCGCCCGTAGGCCTCTGACATGGCTTAACGACTGCTGTCAATTTGACAACAACCGGGACCGACTTTTTACGTGCTCTCCGAAGCACGGAGCAACACTCATAAAAACAAGGGAGTCAAAAGTTTGTGAAAAGTTTATAAATCTCTTTGTAATTGTTTCCAGGCTTTGTAATTGTGGATTATATTTACTGACAGGTCACTTAGATTAACATAAAATACAGCACATTGGTTAAAACTAAGTGAGAGCTGGTCCATGAGTGGGTTGTATGCGCACGCTTTAGTAGCAAGAAGGTGATCACAGTGTCGCTTAAAAACAAGGATAACTATATTACGCGTAATAAAAAGTTAAATGTTAGATAATAATGCTTTTACTAAATTGCGGTATTTTACCGAAAAATAAACATCCATAATTACCCAAAAATGCTTATATTTACTTTAACTAAGCGAACTAACCAAGACTACGCAAATTAACCCAAAAGCAACACAAACTTACCCAAAACTGCGCATATTCCGGCGACACAGCCTGCAGATACGCAATTTTGTCTTCCATCTCTTTAAGCCGTTTATAAATATCCTTGGAGACGGGGCCGATGTTAAGGTACTTCTCTACGGCGACCACTCTCTCAGCGATGGAAGAGGGCAGACCGCTGTCGACCTGTCTCTCCTCCTCAGCGTGGAAGGCAGATGCTGACATCGTTTGAGGACCCCACTCGTTGTTCACTTTACGTACTGTAATATGGCGAAAAACTAATTTAAAGTATATTTGCTTCCTCCCGCAGCTCGTAATTTCGTGTGAGAGTTGTTTTATACAACTACCCTGTGACATTGTTGCTCAGGAATAAAGATCTTTATAAAACTGAAAGTTTTCTGAATGATATTAAATAAGTATTTAAATAGTAATTATACACAAGGTATGTCGTTTTTATAGTAATGGACGTTGAACATCTGGACCATACAACTTTGTTATCAAAAACTGTTTCTACTTGTATTAAAATTTTGGTAGATAAGTAGCGTAATAGATAAAAGACTTTGTGCTTTGTCTTTTTGTCAGGGATTTTGTTTATTTATTAGACAGTGGGTCTTAGTCGCATTCGTAGGTGTTTAAAGATATAAATACTTATTTAAATGCTGACATTTGGGTCGTCTTGCTTCGTTTGCGCACAACCGTTGCAAGCCGATCTTAAACGTGACCTGTTTGTCTAATATTGTATTACGACTCTATATACATGTGTATAAAGCCTGCTGCCTTACCTTTCAAGTGTCCCTTCGAATCATTCCTCCTAACGAACTGAGTCCTCACCCTCGCACAAGTCTCCGTCTCCACTAACTCGTTCTCTGTTTTATTCAGTATGAAGTCGTGTATGTTGCTGATGTTCACTTGCTCTCTCTTCCTCTCTATGAAGTTCTGTATGCGTTGCTGCAACTCCTCGCTGGTCACGTTGATCTGGACTAAGTTCTTGTCCACCGGTGGGATTGGTATCATGTCTATTTTTGGCTTGATGTCTAGTTCTGAACCTGGAAATATATTTCAATATAATATGATAATGAGATTCTTCATGCGCCCTCACTAGTTTAAGAAATAATCCATTTATGTGTTAGCCAGGAGTAAGACGCCAGATCCTAGCATGGGCTTTAAGAATTGCCATTGCATGTATGAGAACGCGACAAAGCTATACACCTAGTAACGCACTGTCTCATTCGTGCGCATGCAATGATGATGCTATTACTATGATGGTAGTAATAACCCTGGCCAAATAAATTCGTAATCCATAAATAGCCTTAGAACAACACCTGATTATACAGATAAGTACATTATATTCAATTGTCTTTCTTTATATCTAGTATTGTATTAGGTATGTTGTCTATATAAATCTATCGTTTGTCTCTTAAATACCAAAGGTTAAGGTTAAAATTTAAACATGCATCCTAAGCTATCGAACTGTGAATCGTATCAATATAGGTACATATGTTTAGCAACTTTACGTAAAAATTAGAATGTTTTGAGTTCATACCGTTCTAAACAGTGTTTGAAATAAGTTACTTATCACACAACGTCGTTACACACAGTTTAATAATAAATCAGATAGTACCTACAGATGCCGAATAGATAAATTTAAATTCAGGTTCATTAAAACACACCGTATAAGCTGTTTATTATATGACAAAAAATTTACCCACGTAAATACGAAAGGAACGCTTACCAGGTAAAAAATGTCCTATAAGAATTAGGCTAATTCTAAGCATGGTCTGTCTGTGTGGCAAGATTTACTCAAATCTATTCAATGGTTTGTAAAAATATGACGTTAAGTAGGATATTGGGCCGAGAAACGAGAATGAGATAGTCTAAAGATAATAATATGCCTATTCATGTTATTATGGCGATTTTGCGTAAAGAAAAATACTCAAGATCTGAGTCGAAGAGTGCGTGATTCATCTCACGCAATACCAGCAAACTGCGTAGCCTAATAACAGCAAGAAAAATCTGTGTAGGTACTTGTGAAGTGCGAATATGAAATTGGTGAAATTTAGTAAAATTTAACAGTGTAACAAGGGCAGAATTTTTAGGACTATAAAGTCGCACATCATTCCTTTTGTTAAGTTTTAAATACCTACTCTTGTATTACATATCTATATATAATCATAACGACATTGTTTTATGGTCACCTATTAATATAATCCTAATCCTAACTAATATTATAAAAGCGAAAATGAGTTTGATTGTTTGTTTGTTACCTTTTCACGCCTAAACCACTAAATCGATCATTCTGAAATTTTACATATACGTTGTCAGGTGTACAGAAACGGACATTTCATCCTGAAAAAAATTACTGTTCCCGAGGAAAATAACAATAACGTTCTTATGATAATAGATGGCGCCACGTGTCTTTCGAATCATGATTGAATTATATTATTACAAGCAGAGTACAACCCGAATTGATTGTCAAATTCTAGTTATAATATAAGTTAAGCTAGTCATAAATGAATATAACATTCTTTTTTTTATACTTATTTATCACATAATAATTTTTTTAAAGGACGGGATCTGTTTTGCTCACCTATATTATGTACTTGTATGTCTCATAATTGATTGCATAATAATTGTATCATTCCATTCCCTTAATTAATATTAGAACCTGTTGTAGTTTTATTCACGCTCCATACTCTGTCGTTAACAATTGTGTTGTATACCTACTGTATATTTCCTCAATTATAAAAAGCATATATCGTAACGCATTGTATTTCAATTATTATCCAAATACAATACACCTACATATAAATAAAAGGTAAACTATGTTATGTGCTTTTGCTTGCTTGCTTCTATCGATCTTGCATGATATTGCGATTTAACATCAGAGCTAATTAATGCTAATCTATTCAGTCTATTAACGATTGTCAGCGATCGAGATGATGGGTTCTGTCATGATCGTCCTTAATTACAATGTGCAATACATAGGTATAATAATATAGTTACGTTTTAAACTCACGACTGTGCCATAAAAATGTCGTGATTACAGTTAAGTACTACAGAATATACTTAATAGCGATATATTGTAGTAAAATAATAACGGAATATTTCTGTAAGGTTACTCTGTTTGAATTTAATTGTTAAATATTTCTTATGAAATTTTGTTATGTACATTATTATCAAAATATACCTACAGGCTTAATTGTCACTATCATATTTAAAAACTAAGCAGATATTAAACAGTCGAGGTTTTGGTTTTAGTTTTGTTTTAAATGTCCGCTACTGCACTAGAGTTATGTATGTATAGATATACTTGTAAAGTATTATCTACACTGTGCCGCAGTATAATACTTTACAAACACTGCAACAACTAACTCAGAGAACACCCAGTCACTCGGAACTACTATTTGTGGATCTCACAAATTGGACCAATTTGTGTGTGGGGATCGAACCCACAACATACCAACACACAACCACACAACTAGCCATGGTTTGTCTCAGTTGTGTCCTTACCCCTCCAACAGCAAGGTTACCGAAGATAAGGCACCTGAACCCAAGGATTCAGCAGGTCGGTTATCAATAAAAACTACTTCAAGCAATCAAATTATTTATTTTTATCACTGTACTTAAAACTAGATTGCCATCATACAGAAAGAAAACAAAAAATAATAACAGCAAAGAAATATTTTTTATTTTTAACCCAGGCAACACTTGCGATTGGGTTGGAGGTGTAAATAATATTTATGTATCTACTTAAAATTAAATCTATAACTAAATAACACAACACAATGTGTAAGAAAATCTATATAAATAAATAATAATAAATTCTTTTTCTTACTTACTCTTAAGAAAAGAATAATAACTTAAATATAGGTTATATTTAATGTATAAAATATAAATAGCTATACAAACAAAATATTTTTTATAACTAATATTTTATATTTAGTTACTAATCATTCGTGTAACTAGCTCTTTACATACCTTAGTATTTTATATGGATATGCCTTTATAACAATAAAATATGCGAATAAAGAATATTATACTACTACAAAAAGGCTCAATTCATTCGAGAACGTAATAGGTAACACTATCTAATAGAACCTAATATATAAGGGCCAGTTTCACAATCTCTAAAAAGCAGTCAACCTTAAAATAAATGTCATGCCATCTCTTTTATTTACCCCTAGTAAGAGAAAGACAACATGCTTTTAATATATCGAATATTTTTACTAGGTCCTTTTGAATCAGGCCGTTAGATTTTTAATGTATTTAGCTAAGCTATAGACATATTTAAAATTAATATTAACTACCGCTGTTATACCCCGATAGCTCAGTTGTTAAGATGATGGCACGGCTTCTGGACATCGCGGCTTCTAGTCGCGATCCGTGTTTATCATTTTCGATTTATAATTTATGAAACTATTAACACAAAATACTCACAGCTCCATTTAGCTTTATGCATTAATGATATCAGCCCTATATCTATAGACTGTCCCACAGCTGGGCACAGGCCTTTTTTTTATATTTACGCAATAATTAAAAATATATTGTCATTAATGGCAAAGCATCGTAACTACGAGGTGGTTATTAAGGTGGACGCAATATTAGTTCTTACATGTTGCATTTAAAGTATTATAATTTCTATATATGCTAATCATAACACTCTTGATTTTGTAGACTTAACTCCACTTTCTGAATTAAGAACTACATTTCTGATTTTTATTTTTAAAAAGACTATACTCGCGCTAGGAATAGTTCCCGTATCGCGGGGGACTATTCAAACAACGGGCACAAAGGACATCCAGACTCGAAACAACCATTTGTGGATCTCACAAATCAATCGCCATCCGTTGAGCACGACTGAAACGTCTGAACTCTACTTAAACAGTAGGTATTACTTAAACATTATTTTTTTGTTTATGTATCATGTTACCTTAAACTGTTATTTATTTATTTGGGACAAAAAACAGTTATACATTGCAGTGTTTACAAATAATTTAGCATTTAAATATCAAAAATGTATAACCCATACTATTGTCCACGACATTACAAGTGGAGTAGTAAAGATAACGGACGTGCATTAGGTATGCAAAAAAAAAACAAAAAAAGGAAAATTATATTATAACAAGATTAACTAAAGAGTATCAATTTTGATCAGCTAGAAATTCAGTAGCTATTTTTTTTAATTTAGAATGAGTGAGACCGAAAATATCTAAATTCAAAAAATGTGTTATACAATTTGAGTACGAATTTCAACATCACATACTTGAGTAAATGCTCAGTTGATGGAGAATGTTCGAAAATAATCAGAGAATTGCTACTTTTCTCAATTTAAAAACCGGGGGGTTAGTAGGGCCACGCTAGAATTCTGGGCTAGGTGACTGACCACAAGTTTTCAGAGAAGTAAAGCATAGAAATAACTAACAATCATAATATATTTAGAAACACAGGATACTCTATATTTTTAGCTGTGAATAATTGATCTCGATGTAGAATTGATAAGATTTGATTGTAAAATGACAACACAAAATATTTCTTTTGATTGCAAATGTCATCAGATAAACACACTATTTCGAATATGAATTCGGTATACTGCAGGAAAGTAAAAGGAAAGTTCATAATAAAATATTATCAGTTGGTAATTTTCATATAAATACTTATTGTTTTCCCTGTTGTTCTTTTTTTTGTTAAATTTTATTACTTAGTTTTTGCATGTTGTCTACCTGTTCATATTTTTAATTGGAGTAGCACATGCACTTTGATAATTGTTCATTTTATGTGAATGTCTGTGTTTAATCTGTAAATATGTCTAAATAAATAAAATAAAATGGAAAAGATGTCTCATATGGATTAATATTGGAGGCCATGGTTTTTTTTTACTTTTTGGCCCGTTGTTTACTAATCCTTACATGCAGTGTATGATATATGCATGCTTATACAATTACGATATACTAATGTTTATATCAATAAAATCTATTTTGCTATTCACAATCCAAAAATCTATATATATATGCATTTCTTTATGCAACAACAACATTTTAGTTATACAGCTAGAACACCAGGCCACGCTTATAGCGTGCCGTATGGTTTCCAACTGTAAAACACACAAAAGCAATAAATTCAGACTATAAAGGCATATGCATCATATGCACCATTATCTATTAATCCTTAATTATCCTCACTAAATATTATAAATTCGAAAGTAACTCTGTCTGTCTGTTACTTTTTCACGGGTAAACCACTCAACCGACTTAGATGAAATTTGGTACAGATATAATTGAAAACCTGGGGAAGGACATAGGCTACTATTTATTGATGTAGGTACCACGCGGGCGGAGCCACGCGCAAAAGCTAGTATTTTATATTGACATACAAAAGCGTACGATGCGTAGTTCCTATAAAATGTTACATTATAAAATATCTTGTAGGGTCTACGAGTGAAGGAAATGCTTTCGCAGGACAGGCGTAGTCTAGTGCGGAGAACTGCATCGATTCCAAATAATAATGGAAGACTAAAGCAAATTTATTATGCTGTAATGTTTGTATTATGTATTTGAAATGTCTTTTATAACAAATTATATTTTTTATTATTATTATATTTTTTTGAGATCGTTGATTAGATGAATATTAGGTTTTGTATGCCAATATGCTTAAATAGGTTTTAACAGCTCCTTAAAATATTCTACCTAAAGGGTCTGAGGTATACCATCAAGGTTTAATCAGCCATGTTTAAATCCCACATAATAATGAGTGAAATTCAATCAATCTAACAATACAATTAAAATCTTATCCTATCAAAGCCGAATAATATCTACCTACGACTTAACTTCTTGAATGTCTAGTGGAAATACATAAAAAATAATTAAAAATTCATTGTGCAAACAATACACAAACGGACAAATGTATGTCCGCTGCACACTTGACTCATTAACGAGTCAAGTGTGCAGCGGACATACATTTGTCGTTTTTTTTTTTAATTTTGATGACTCATTTTTGCGGACAGCGTATGTCCGCTCGACACTTGACGGGTTAAATTGTAGGTTCTAAAAGAACTTTCACTCGGATAATGTAAGTTAGGTAAGGTTCTGTTAGTAACAGTACTTTCACCAGGTTAAAAGGTACTCTATGTCCTTTTCGGTATGGCAACGTGTATGCGAAATTTTGCGAATTGCGAATTAAGACGTGAAAGCGTAAAAAGAAAACAAACTTACATTCGCATTTATAATATTAGTTAGGATTTCACCAAAATTTGTTTAGCGATTTTGCCGTGAAGACGTAACAATCGGATGTGATAGGGGGTGAGCCTATACCGTCTACGGATCACATACCAAGACTCCGTTTTGCAAATGAAAATCTCCTGTAACAAAATCCCGATAACACTTGCCCAAACCGACTCATGACCAAAGAAACAAACAAACCTATTCCATGAAGAACGAGCCATCAATTATATTTAAGTAAGTATATCTATCAAATTAATGTATCTTACATTGTAATTAACTAGACCATGTCAACAGACAAGCTATTTTAATAGTAATACGATATTGGAAGTGACCTTTTATTAGTTAGGAGTAATGGCGCTACTGATATCTTTAAGCTATAACGTTACATATGCGCAGGCGCTGATGATTGAGTTAATAATATAACTAACATGAGAGCTTTTTAGAGTTCGAAATAACTCTTATACAACAGCTTTGTCCGTCCGTCTGTCTGTCTGTTATACAACTTTCAACTCAAGAACCGTAAGAGCTAGAGACTCGCGGTCAACGCCATTCGACTCAGCATAGACCCTATATATTTCTGAAATGACTATGACCTTTGACTCAAGGTCACGTGGTATCACGTGAATCTACTTGAACCATTTTTTCGAACTCTAAGATTTTACGGCAATTCATTGCCGTTTCTCACTTGTTATTACACGCTGTATAGTCTATACGGTGCGTTACAAAAGGATGTGTTCGTAACTTGGACATGACTGCACAGATGGAGTAGTGGTTTATGTGGTCGCCCCGCCACTGATACATAGTAGTGTTGTGGGTTCGAATGCCATACGGAACAAAAAAATGTGTGATCTACAAATGGTATTCCGAGTCTAGATGTTCTTCGTGTCCGTTGTTTGAATGTTTGTAAAGCCTTACTCCAAGCGCGGGAGTTGCATATCTTAAATTTAAAAAAACACGAAAATCCAAGCTGATGTGACAGTGGGCAAGGCACATAGCACGCAGAACCGACGGCCGTTGGGGCAGAAAGGTTAGAGAGTGGCGGCCACACACCGAAAGACGCAGCAGGGGTAGGCCTCACACAAGGTGGACCGACGACCTGGTAAGGGGGTAGTCCAAAACTGGTCTGTGTGGAAAGTCTTGGGGGAGGCCTATGTCTAGCAGAGGACGTCTTTCGGCTGAGATGATGAGAAAAATTGTAATATCAGTACAAAACAATTTTTGTTGGAATATTTGTCTAGATTTCCACACATCACAAACATTTGTGTGCATGAACATGGACGTTTGTCTTGGTCTGGGTGTTTCTATGTATAATATGTATGTATTTACAAAAAAAAAGTATATATGTATGTTTATCCATTGTCTAGTACCCATAGTACAAGCTCTGCTTAGTTTGGGCTAGATGGTGTTGTGTGTATGTGGTAGAATATTATTATATTATTATTATTATTATTTTGTTTGATGCAAAGGCAGCTGTTGCGAATGAGATTAACCTAAGTCTGCGTGACCTGTTGTGTGTATTGTTTTCTACTAATATTATAAATGTGCAAGTTTGTGAAGATATTGGTATGCTTGTTACTGAATAACATGTAAACGGATTAAGAGATATTTAGTACTCAGATAGACCATGTTGTAGATTATCATATACTAGCGATCCGCCCTGGCTTCCCACGGATAGTACAAACCTTAATAACATATACACCTAAACCTTCCTCATGAATCACTCTGACTATTGGTGAAAACCGTATGAAAAGCCGTTTAGTAGATTTTGAGTTACATACAGACAGACGCAGCGGGGCACTTTGTTTTATAATATATAGATGTTCCCGCGGTTTCACCCGCGTTTATTGTTACGGCGCCGCCCCCGTGGGTCGTAGCGTGATATTATATAGCCTATAGCCTTCCTCGATAAATAGGCTATCCAACACTAAAATAATTTTTCAAATCGAACCAGTAGTTCCTGAGATTAGCGTTCGAACAAACAAACAAACTCTTCAGCTTTATAATATTAGTATAGATGTAGTGATGAAACTTCTTATCGCGATATGCGTTCTAATGGGATAAATATTTGTTATATTGCATCATTATTATATTGCATGTCTAATCATAAGCTATTCTGGATAAGCATTTTAATCGGGCAAGAAGGGCTTCTGACTTTAAATGAAGGTATCGCTACTGCTACCTCACATGCTGCAGGCGACAATAGAACACACATGCTGTAAAACCTTATCCATATAACCTTCAAAACTACCAGACTAAGTCTAACAGGCCAGTCGTTTTAAGGAGCGGTTCCAACCCTCAACCTACAGTCTTATTACAAGTTCTATGCTTAGTAGACCACGCACATTCGACGTTCTCCTTCCAGACCGGCTCGGCGGCCTCGTAGACCTCCTTCTTCCATATTGGCACGCTGGCCTTTAGCTGCTCGATGCAGTGAGCCACGGCTTCCAATGAGTCTCGTCTGTGAGGACTGCTGACGGCGATCACAACTGACGCTTCGCGGCATGGCACCATACCTAGTCTGTGGAAGAGAGGAAATGAGCATAAGTTGAAGTAGTGCTTGGCTGTCTTCATGGCACAGGTATAGTCAATGCGACTGCTGTGTATGAGATACCAGGTTCGAATACCAGGCCCAGTCAACAAAAAGTTATTGGGTTTTGCTGCTGGGAAATCTCGGCAGCCTGGAGTAGCCTCAGGAAGCACGTAACGCTGTTGGTTCTGCGACTGATCTGTCTCCAGTCCTGTCAGATTGTCGTCACATACGATCATAAGAGTGGGGGAGCTGTACTTGTGTGCGCATACACTTATGCACTATAATATCTCATGCCTATCTAGGACCTATCTATCTATTCTTATCAGAGGCTAGTCATCTGACTAGCCTCTGATAAGAATAATTGATCTAGAGAATATTATTATGGTGCTATCTTATATTTCTTAGGTTTCAGAAGAAGTCAAACCCGATATTTTGTTTTCTAACGACAAAAGAAGTCAAGAATTGTCTACTGTCTTTGTTCTTAAATTTCACTTGCTATCGTTGACGAGCTTTCATTTATATATTGGGCATTAATAAAAAAAAATCATCAGTAGCACGGAGTTTGAAACTGCCCGGTAACACACCTTTCGCCTACTTCTTATTTGTTAATAATAACAACGATTAGTAATTATTTATGTCAAATCTGATGATGGATATAAGCTTCTGTGTAAAGGTCCTATTTACCATACTGCTGCTTTAGAGGCTACCATCAAATTTTATTAAATGCTTGAGTATGTTCAATAGTAATTTATGGAGAAATGGTTGCAGCACCTTACAGTCATGATTTGTAAACAAAATTTTATTGTAAACTTGGCGATTAAAAACAGTGGCCATGAGTTTCTTGCCCGTTCTTCTCATGAGCCCTACACTCTTGCTTTGCTGAACGTGGCAGTAAATGCAAATTAACAGAAAAAAAATTGTGTAACTTTGACATTCATAAGCGTTTACCTTGTAACCTAACTTGAATAAATTTATTTTTGATTTTGTTTTTTGGATACGAACGAAGTCCCGGGTAACAGTAGGTAGCTTTTCATGACATTACCTAGCATTTCTAAACATTTTCTAATGAAAAGTCATTGCCTCCGTTTGAATAAAAATGATGAAAATGGTTATCTTTTTGCATGCTACGGATTTCGGAAACGAGAAAATAGATTATGTCAATGATACCAATATCAATAACACGGCTTATCAAGCATGGAGGTTATTATCATATGTGCCAGTAGTTATATATATTGTTGCCATCTGATAAAATAGACTTCTATCTTCTGACCAGTATGGGTCAAGGTCAACAAAAACGATAGACGTCGTTTAAATAAAGAGTTGGTCTCTGTCACTGATTTCTAACCTATGTATATTAATCTATACTAACATCCTAGTAGGAGACTGTTGGACTGCTACTCAGAGGTCTCGAGTTCGATCCCAAGGCGTACATCTCTGACTTTTCAAAGTTATGTGCGTATTAAATAGTTAACTGTCGCTCACTTTAAAGGTGCAGGAAAACATCGTTGGGAAACCTGCATGTCTGAGAGTTCTCCATAATATTGGACTATAGTCTAACCCAGAGGATTCCAGACATTTTTTCTCATAGACCACTTTCAAAATTTAGCTGGTTCCGGTGGACTCCCTACAGCTACATTTCTACCATATCCTAAAAAAATTATGAAATATCTACGGGCTGACCATTTTTTTTTCTTTTTTTAGTTATTCTCTACCGACCACTGGTACTGAATATGCAAGTTTTTAGAAGTAACAGTCGCTCAGTCGCTGAGCTTCTTAAAATATTATCTGCCTACATTGATAAGTGACGTCAAGCCAACATTTTAGTTCTTCACTAACGAAAGCAAATACATTTTCTCGTGAACACCCGCTTAAGAATGTGGATCCCCATTTTTTTGGCACGCATACGTAGACTCCCGTCGAGTCTTCCGTGGTCCCCTGGGGGCCCACCTGGACCACTTTGGGAACTAATGGTCTAACCCTTCTCTTGCTGAGAATAGGCCCGTGTCTAGCAGTGGGATAGAGTTTAATACAGTTCTGGTATTATTATAATATTATAAAGCTAAAGAATAGTCAAAGTTTTGTATGTACTAGACTGATTTGAAAAAGCTTTTTGTGTTCGATAGGCTGTATGGTGACGTTTATCCTACTTCCTACTAATATTATAAGTGTGAGGATGGATGGATGTTTGTTACGCTTTTACTCAAAAACTACTGAACGGATTTTGATAAAATTACAGTATTATTGTTTATACATTAGAATAACATAGTCTATATTAACGCGAACAAAGCCGTGGGCAAAATCTAGTAAATCATTATAGGTACTAAGTATTAAAGAAACGGAGCTATAACCAAAAAGGCATTGAACGCGGGTGAAATCGAAAGGAAGAGCTGTAAATGTGCGCAAAAAAGAATCAATTATCCGTCTCTTTTCAATTACAAAATTGACTACATAAACACAAATGAGGTATTTCCAATAGTCTCTTGTATTTTGAGCTCTAATACCTTTACATAGAGTCTATTATAATAGGACAGAATTCAATAACATATGTACAATTATGAACGGAAAGCTATAGAGGCGATTTTTTCGCTGACCCTCGGCTTACACGAACATTGATTACAGTGCTTAACTTGTTGTACACATTCTATCTAGGGTTGCCAATCACTACATAATATAAAAGAAACTCCCCCGCCGGCACCGCGTCTGTTCACAATAAACTCAAAAACGACTGAACGGTTTTCAATAATAAACAAACTGATTCATGAGGAAGGTTTAGGTGTATAATTAGTTAAGGTTTTGTACTACTTGTGCGAAGCTATCGCGGGTCGCTAGTTTATTTATATTAACAAATACAGCGTCTGCACTATTAATAGATTATAATATAACTAGCTTTTACCCGCGCCTTCGCTCGCGTTAATTTAGAATTTGACAATCAATTCGGGTTGTACTCTGCTAGTAATTTATATAATAATATAATGAAATCATGATTCGAAAGACATGTGGCGCCATCTATTATCATAAGAACGTTATTATTGTTTTCCTCGGGAACAGTAATTTTTTTTGGGATAAAAGGTAGCCTATGTCCGTTTCTGTACACCTGACAACGTATATGCAACATTTCAGGATGATCGATTCAGTGGTTTAGGCGTGAAAAGGTAAAAAACTAGCAAACAAACAAACTCATTTTCGCTTTTATAATATTATAGTTAGGAAGTTAGTATTAGGATAATTTAGGTTAGGTTAGTAACAGTGTTCTTTTCTTAATAAAAGGTAGCCTATGTTCTTTTCTGTTCCCTTGACAACATGTATGCAAAATTTCATGATGGTTGGTCCAGTAGTTAAGGCGTGAAAGCGTAGCAAACAAACAAACTCACATTCGTATTTATAACATGGTTAGTATTTAACTGCACAGTAAAAAAATACTAATTGCACAGCAAAATATGCTTATCAAAAATACTAATTGCACACCAAAATACAGGATGGCCCAAAAGTCCGTTTATATTTGAAATTATGATAAAAAAATAAACTAATTACAGTAGATTAAAATTGTTTATTGTTTTCGATAGTAAACAAAAGGGGAATTTATATCTTAAAAATCACATCATCCATATGCAATCCTTCATTATTCTGGCATTGCTGCAATCTAGAGCGGAAATTTTCGATAACAGCTTTACATGTTTCTGTTGAGATGTTTTTGATTTCTGTGCGAATACGATCCTTTAATTCATCAAGAGTTACTGGGTTGGTGTCGTAAACTTTAGCCTTAAGATATCCCCAAAGAAAAAAATCCATTGGGGATACATCCGGGCTACGAGGCGGCCAGTTAATGGCCCCTCTTTTCGATATCACTTTTGGGCTAAAAATGTCTCGAGCTGCCCTTAACGAGTCATTACATGTATGACAAGTGGCTCCATCTTGCTGAAACCATGAGCGTTGATTAAAACCAACAAAATCCTGCAGCGCTGGAGCGAAAAAGTTTTGTAACATGGTGATATACCGCTCGGAATTCACCGTAACCGAACGTCCTCTTGAGACAGACGAACAGACGATTTTACTCGCTCCACGTTTTCGGGGTCCCTCAACGTTCTAGGCCGGCCAGATCGAGGTAAATCCATTGTTGAACCCGTTTTCTCAAACTTGAGCACTCATTTTTTAATTAACACACCTGATGGAGCTTGATTTTTGTGTCGTATCTTGTAATGATCGCAAAACTTTCGTTGAGCTAAGGTCGCCACCGCTGCTAGACGCGGCAACCGATTCAAATGTTAACGGACTTTTGGGCCATCCTGTATATTTAAAGAGATCAAACTAAGTCGACGGAGCCCCGCCTTGCGGAGCTCCTATTTATGGGTGGGTTTAAGAAGGAACCTAACATAACCTAACCCTTCCGAGACGGAATGCAGTGATTTGAGGCGTATAGGTGCTCGTTATGATATATTTTAGTAAGCATATTTTGCTGCGCAATTAGTATTTTTGGTGGTCATTATTTTTAATCCCTTATATATCCCTCAGCGAGCTATGGAGAGAGCTATGCTCGGAGTTTCTCTGAAGGATAGGATTCGTAACGAATACATCCGACAGAGAACCAAAGTCATCGACATAGCCCAGAGAATTAGCAAGCTGAAGTGGCAGTGGGCTGGCCATATCGCGCGAAAAACAGACAACCGCTGGGGTAAGCGTGTTCTTGAGTGGAGACCGCGACTCGGCAAACGTAGTGTAGGACGCCCTCCGACCAGGTGGGATGACGATTTGCGAAAGACTGCAGGCAGATGCTGGATGCGGCAAGCTGAAGACAGGGCGCTATGGCGCTCTTTGGGTGAGGGCTATGTCCAGCAGTGGACTATTATAGCCTGATGATGATGATGATGATAAAAATAGTTAGAATATCGTGTGCTTGGCAACCCTTACTGCCATGATTCGCAGTTATGTATTTGAATGACAGGTTATACGAATTGTAAAGTAGTCATTATCTTCAGTACTTATGATTTATGATTACAGAGGTTAGTATTGACACAAGCATCCGCCATTTTTAATCAATAGACCATCGCCTCTTTTTACGTCCAACTATCTACCTAATACTTGGATGTAAAAACATGATGCATCATCATTAGATAATTTAATGACTGCACGGATGGCGTAGTGGTTTAAGTGGTCGCCTCGCCACTGCCGCTGCGCCGAGTGTCGTGGGTTCGATCCCCACACGGGACAAACATTTGTGTGATTCTGGGTGTTCTTTGCGTCCGTTGTTTAAATGTTTGTCGCTCGTGATATAGGAGTTATTACTAGTGCAGGAGTTGTCATATGAAACAAAAAATAACCAAAAAGATGCCTTTGTCTGTTACGGCGAGATGACTCTGTGAATGTCTGATTGATCTCATGCTATAATTAATAATATTCTACCACATACACACAACACCATCTAGTCCAAACTAAGCAGGGCTTGTACTATGGGTACTAGACAATGGACAAACATACATGTTAGAGATAATAAAATTCATGGCAGTGTTGTTCCTAGTTATTTGTTTATTTTATTTAATTAATGTGTATGGCAACACTGTACAAATGTCAATCTAATTGTCAGTAGTGCGTTTGTTCGTTAGTAGAGACTCAGTTGCTCTCGGAACGTCGCCTGCACCGGGTGTGCGCACTGACTGTTATAGAAAATCAAGATGTCGGACGTTAATAGTGAACACGTGGATATCAATCCATACATATATACTTTTTTTTTGTAAATACCTACTTACATATTATATAATAATAATTTCCTTGATAAATAGGCTATCCAACACTAAAATAATTTTTCAAATCAAACTTGTAGTTCCTGAGATTAGCGCGTTCAAACAAACAAAAACTAATTAACCAATTTTAAATTATTTCACCGTTAGATAGCTATATTATGACAGAGTAACATAGGCTACATTTAAACAAGTGAGAAACGGCAATGAATTGCCGTAAATCACAGAGTTCGAAAAATGGTATCACGTGACCTTGACGTCAGAGGTCAAAGGTCATAGTCACTTTGGGGGTATAGCGACTATGCTGAGTTAAATTGCGTTGACCGCGAGTCTCTAGATCTTACGGTTCTTGAGTTGAAAGTTGTAAAAGAGTTTTTTCGAACTCTAATAAAATAACGTACTGTTACACCTAAGCTACTTTTACGCGAGCGAAGCCGCAAGCAAAAGTTGGTAATAAATATTAACCTGTGTGTCATCCACCTTGAACAAAATCAGCGATTCTTTGACGCACGCCGACATGCGTGACCGAGATAAAAGAGCAACTAGTACACACAGCGACACATCAACCTAGACTGTTTGGACTTTGAACTATTAGAAGTTGAACGTTGCGTGCGAGAGAGTGCGTTATATTTTTGTTATGTTGTCTCACTCACGGTGAACGGGACGCGACGCTCTATCCTTACCATTACATGGACACCACTATGCACTGTCCCTTTCTGACAATTCTCTATTTTGTATGTAGCGTAGTTATGCGTATATAGGGTTTCTAACTTGTTGTGTAGCCGTGTGTACATCGTATTGCGCATGCGCAGCGTTTTTTTTATTTACTAGCAAAAATATTGACGTTGTAATTTTTTTTACATTATAATTAGTTTTGCATGATGAAATACAGTTAGTTAGTAGTAGTCAGTTGCTATACGCACTCTTAATAAAACAGAGACTTATATGAGTATTATGGATTTAATAAATTTGAACTCTATTGCAATTACTGAACACGAATATAATATTAGAGTTTTTAGTCACACAATTAGAGTTGAAATTGCCTTACTTTCAAATTTTGAGTATAGTCGCCGTTTTATTAAGATACTAAATTTACTGTTACCTGCAACTTCAGCCGCGTGTAATTTAACAAAAACGTTTTTATTTTATTTTCGTGGAACTCAAATTTGTTTTACGTTCAGGTTAGATCAGGTTAAGGTCCTGTCAAAATCGGTCTAGCCATTTTAGAGATTAGCCGGAACAAACAGACAGACAATCACAAATTTAAAAAAATGGTACGTTATAATTATACATATGTATATTAGTTTATTGGTAGTAAATTTTCATATGCATTTAATTGAGTAAAAAGCTGTTATTTTGGCATTACAAACAGACACTTCACTTTTATTTATTTGTATAGATACGTTCTTAAAATTTGGATAGAATGCAAATTGTCATGTTGTATAGGTATAGTATAAAATAATAACACGTATCTATTCAATACACATTATGTGTTCAGAGGCCGCCATGTTGCAGTATACTATTGTAGATGAATTAGTTACACCGCATGATTCCACTTAGTTCCAATCACAGGTATAAAAAAAACCACTGAATGCATTTCAAAAACGCGCACCGCCTACCTTGAGTAGTGTTTTTTATAAATCTACTTGTGACCCGCCCCAGCTTTGGATGGGTAGTACAAAACCTTAAAAAATTATATACCTTCCTCATGAATCACTTTATCTATTAATGATGAAAATCCGTTCAGTAGTTTTTGAGTTTATCGCGAACAGACAGACAGACGCAGCGGAGGTATTTGTTTTATAGTATGTATGTGATGCTAAACTAATATTATAAAGCTGAAGAATTTGTTTGTTTGTTTGAACGCGCTAATCTCAGGAACTAATGATTCGATTTGAAAAAATCTTTTAGTGTTGGATAGCCTATTTCTCGAGGAAGGCTATAGGCTATATAACATCACGCTGCGACCCACGGGGGCGGCGCAGTAACGATAAACGCGGGTGAAACCGCGGGCTCGTCTAGTAACACAACATGGTAGACCCTCTAACATGTCTAATCCTAAGTATCTACTATTATACACACAAACGTGAGTTTGTTTGTTTGTTTATTATGCCTTCAGGCTTTAACCCCTCGACCAATAATCATGAAATTTGGCATAAGTACATGTTATCAGGGGTACAGAAAAGGACATAGGACTGGATGAAATGTACCTTAAATCCTTTTTTGTACCCCTGAAACCTTGTGTTCGAAATTTTATGATGATCAGTCAAGTAGTTCAGTTATGTTAGGTTCCTTCTTAAACCCACCCAAAAGTAGGAGCCTTGCAAAGCGGGGCTCCGTCGACTTGTTTTGCTCTCTTTGCTATGCAATTAAGATTTTTGGTATTAAAATGCGGTTTTAATTTTGGTAATCATTTCCTATTTTTGACTGTTATATTTTACTATATTTGGTGATAAGTTAAACATAAGCCATTCTAAAACTTGATAGATTAAGCATAAATATAAACATTATATGTCACTAGATTAATAATACTCTGAATACTGGTTGACTTATTATAATGAATGACATTGAAGACGTATAAATAAACATTAATGTTTATGTATGATATGTTACGATGTTATTTCGGTTTGCGTCAATATGAAAATAAATTTAAAAGACTATAATAACAACTCAATAGACGTTGTGTATTCTTTTGTTTTATACATACAGCTTTTTTGTTGTTGGCAACCCAAAAAACGTGTTCCTTTTTTAGTTATTTTGATTCTATACGCGGATATAGATATTTTTTATCTTTGAAGCTTCAAATAGGTGATTTTAAAATAAGCCTGTTGCTATACCGGTACATAAAAAAATCAATAAAAAGGAAACCTTATATCATTACTTTTTCTAAAAGCGTATATTATGTAAATTTTCTATTTAATGTAAAGTTATGGTAGCAAACAACCATACTGAAAAAAAACTTATTTATAATCAATGGTCTTTTTAATAATATGTATATTAATACGTGAAGCAAACACTTTGTACCCCTTTTTACGAAAATTGCGCGGACGGAGGAGAATGAAATTTGGCACAGTAAAAGTTTATATGGAGAAGGAGGGGCGAATCCTAATATTTTTATAATATAATTATGCATTAGAAATACATTAAATTAATGAAAAAACACTACACGCACACAACCATGCATTTGACACACGCATTCGAATCGCGTTCGTAGTATTACGACATTGTTCGCCTGACGTCGTACAATTCTTTGTAACTATGGTTACCTATACTTACCTTATTTATATGTAATAGAGAAAAACAGAAAACAAAGTAGTAAGCTTAGGAATTTTGGTCGAATTTTGACCACCAGGCGACCGCTAGTAATATTAATTATATATTCTTATATTTCATTATACTCGTACTAAACAATGAATAGATTGCATTTGGAACAAAATAAACTAATTTAAACAAAATATAAGAAACAGCTGCATAACCGAAATGTAAAGAATTGAGCACAAGTTTTTCATATTGTAACGATGATATGTGTAATTTAAGAGCAAACATTTTATTAAGACATGGTCATTTAGTTTAATTACCGATACTAGTTTATATGCAATTCATTTATAGCTGAATATCAGTAAGACTCCGAGATATAGATACAAGAAAAATGCAGTCCCTCTTACTCGACGTCACGATGAATCAAATAATTGATGCGGTCTACTAAGTAAAAAAGAAGAACGTCATTATAAAAGGGATCTTTTTAGTTAATACATCTGCTTTCTTGTGTCTTTTGCTCTAGTTAGTCAAATGACATCGATTAATTGGATTAAAATTTTCTAATGCTCGATTTAATCAGGAATTGATTCTTAGTACGATTATTTTTAGTTTTATTTAGTTTCTTTAACGAGTCAACAGCCTGTCGTTGTCTCTAAACAGCGATGTGCATCATGTTTCATTTCGATATTCGAATGCAGAATCAATTCGTAGTTAATCGAATGTTCTCGCGAAGCGCAGCGGACAACGCTGATGTTTCTTTTCTGCCTCTTAATATTTTTATTCCTTGCATTTTACATTCATGCTTACGTATGACTAATACGCAATCAAAAAATCAATCACATGATCAATATTTCGATTTTCTTCAACATATTTTTTATCGAAATGAGCTCATCATGCTAATAATTATATGAGGCTAGCTCCAATAACTGTTTACCTGAAGGTGAATCAGTAGTTGTTTTTTATTTTTAAATCACTACTATCGCATTAAGTAGATATAAATCCTGTGACTTTACAAACATTCAAACAACGGACAGCAAGCACACCCAGACTCAGTAAGAAGAATTTGTGGATCACATAAAATTTTGTACCATGTGCGATTTGAGCCCACAAAACTCAACGTAGTGGACGTACGACTATGCCATCTGTGTACGCTGCACTTCAATTTTGTAAACAAGTATAATAAATAATAAATTATCAGTTATTGTTGTTTTATACTGTTACCTTGAACCAAAGAATACGCAACATTTATCAATCGGACATGTACACTATAAATAAAACTCTAATATTTTTCAGTTGCGTATAATAGAGCTACTGTTTATAAGCCTATGAGGCTACTACAAATCTGGCAA
Source organism: Catocala sponsa (assembly GCA_963564715.1). Classification (NCBI taxonomy): domain Eukaryota; kingdom Metazoa; phylum Arthropoda; class Insecta; order Lepidoptera; family Erebidae; genus Catocala; species Catocala sponsa. Next base: position 6,275,732 of record OY751345.1, on the reverse strand, counting down.
AGCTTCATACATCTTCAATCTTTTAATCGTTTTTACGGTTTTCCTGAACCCTTAAGGAACCAAATTGAACTAAATATTTAATAGATGCATAACTTTCAAAATTTCGGCAATGTATGTACTCGTACTTGATGTAATTTATACTAATATTATAAAGAAGAGTTTGTTTGGTTTAACGCCTTAATCTCAGGAACTACTGGTTTGAATTGAAAAATTATTTTAGTGTTGGATAGCCCATTTATTCGAGGTAGGGAAGGGAAGAAAGCCTTATAGGCTACATAACATCACGCTACGACCCACGGGTGCGGCGGAATAACTAAAAACGCGGGTGAAACCGCGGGCGCATCTAGTTGTTTATATTGCTTGGACCTCTATACCCTTAATTTTGCATTAAAGGTATATACTATAATTATACCTATATATGATAATAGCAATAATATTTTAAGAAACGAAACACTATAAAGAAATGGCACTTAAATATAGGCCAACGTTTAAAGTTTCATAAAAAGTAACTTTCTTTGTCCGGCTTTCAAGCCGCTGAACCGGTTTAAGTGAAAGACATAACTTGCCGCAAAATGTGACAATCTCACAGAGTTACGTTCGCATGTAGGTGTCCTAACTAATATTATAAATGCGAATGTGAATTTATTTGTATGTCACGCTTTCACGCCTTAACTACTCGACCAATCACCGTAAAATTTAGCATACACGTTGTCAAAGTACAGAAAAGGACATATGGTACTTTTCATCCAGAAAAAAGTACTGTTTCCGAGAGATAGAAAATTGACATAATCTACATATGCGCGAGCGAAACCGCGGGCAAAATTTAGTAATATATGTACATTATTATTGACGACTCGATGGCGTAGTGGTTAGTGTAACCGACTGCCACGCCTGAGGTCGCGGGTTCGATTCCCGCACAAGTCAAACATTTGTGTGCATGAACATTGATGTTTGTCTTGGTCTGGGTGTTTCTATGTATAATATGTATGTATTTACAAAAAAAAAGTATATATGTATGATTATCCATTGTCTAGTACCCATAGTACAAGCTCTGCTTAGTTTGGGCTAGATGGTGTTGTGTGTATGTGATAGAATATTATCATTATTATTACGGGTTATTATTTTAATTATTATTATAATAATATCAGCTTTGCATAATAACTGTCCCATTGTCCTGGGCAAGGGCTCTTCTCAGTATGACAAGAGTTTTAGGTCATAGTCCACCACGCTGGCCCAGCGCAGATTAGCAGATTTCACACATCTTCGAGAACATTATGGAGAAGTCTCCGACATGCAGATAGATATAAAGGATAATCTATATTAATATTACAAAGCTAAAGAGTTTGTTTGTTTGGTTAATCTCAGGAACTACTGGTTTGAATTGAAAAATTCTTTCAGTGTTGGATAGCCCATTATCGAAGAAGGCTATAGGCTATATAACATCACGCTACGACCAAAAGGAGCGGAGCATCAATGAAAAATGTTGCAATAACGGAAATATTCTCTTATTAAGCAGACGAAGTTGCGCGAGCCAGCTAGTAATTATATACGAGAATAAGATAACGAGGATCTTATATTGTGTGTAGTCAGTACAGACCGGAGACACTTCGACCCTGTGGGATCTTTTGTGTCAGCCCCAAGATTTATCCCTTAGCTATCTCCTTATGAATGTGTTGCATCAGCCGCAGTGTACACTTCAGAGGGAGAAGCCTGAAGTCTTCAGGGTTTTGATATGCCAATCCCATCAGACCCATCCTCAGTCCAGCCAACGCGTCGCATTCACACAGTAGCTGCGATATGGACTCGTCCTGTTCACCACAGGCTCTGCAGATCGAATTGTGTGACAATCTCAATCTGCACAGGAAGTCGTTGGTGCCAAAATGGCCAGTGAACGCTCCTATGAGCAGGCGTATTTTGTATTTGAGTCCTCGTTAAATATTCTATACACATACGTTATTCGTCCAGTTCGTCCCTGCACTTGCAGAATAAATATAGGCCGTGAGTATAAACTGTTTCAATTATCATTATAATGTTAGATTATGAGAATATGTGTGATTTAAACCGACAAGCTAAGTATTACTGTATAGATAATACGTAACGGGTGTTTACGTGATCATGCATAATGATTACCTTTTAACGCTTGACGTTTCGAACAGGTTACACCGGCGGCCGTGGTCACAAGCTGCAAGCAATTGAGTCAGGTTGTGACCACGGCCGGTGTAACCTGGTCGAAACGTCAAGCATTTAAAGGTAATCATTAAAGTTTAAAGTTTAATAGCTCAGTGGGGAGACCAACAGACTGCAATGCAGAGGGTCTGGGGTCGAACCCACGTCGCGCACCTCTGACTTTCGGATGTTATATGACTTTTCGAAATTATGTGCGTATTGATTGACAATTATCGCCTGCTCCGTGCCTCGGAGAGCACGTTAAGCCGTCGGTCCCGGCTGCCATAAACATCTATGGCAGTCGTTATTGGGAAGTCAGTGCCATATAATATCCTGAAACTGGTCTAGCCTTAGAGTATCGTTAGCCTTCGGGTTGCGGAGGTCAGATGGCAGTCGCTCCGTGTAAAAACTGATATCCAGTCAAATCCGGTTAGACTAGAAAGCCGACCTCAAGTGAATCGGGAATAATAAAGGCTAGGGAGAAGATTAAAGTTTAAAGTTATTAAGTAACTAGATTTTGCCTGCGGCTTCACTCGCGTAAACATTGGTTAGGTTAGATTATTAACAGAACTAATTCCTGGATGAAAGGTACCCTGTGTCCTTTTCTGTTCTTCTGACAAAGTGTATGCGAAATGGCACGATTATCGGTCGAGTAGTTAAGGCGTGTAAGCGTAAGAAACGATTGACTACATGGATGGTGTAATGGCCTCCTCGCCGCTGTCACTGCGCCGAGTGTTGGCGGTTCAAATCTCACACGGGACAAAAAATTGTGAGATCCATAAATTGTGAGATCCATAAATTGTGAGATCCATAAATTGTGAGATCCATAAATTGTGAGATCCATAAATTGTGAGATCCATAAATTGTGAGATCCATAAATTGTGAGATCCATAAATTGTGAGATCCATAAATTGTGAGATCCATAAATTGTGAGATCCATAAATTGTGAGATCCATAAATTGTGAGATCCATAAATTGTGAGATCCATAAATTGTGAGATCCATAAATTGTGAGATCCATAAATGGTTTTTCCGACTCTGGGTGTACTTTGTGTCCGTTGTATGTTTGTCAAGTCCTCCGCGACACAGGAATAGTTCCAAGTGCTTGTCCGTCTTTTAAAAAAGAAATAAACTCACATACGCGTTTTATAATATTAGATAGGATTACTGTATCTAATAGACACCGCTATACACCGTTAAATAAAGCACTGTTACGTCAAACTGCAGGTGTACTAATGACCTTGGATATAGCGCTCACTGTCACAACGCACAATTGTAAAGGAGATGCAGAAACTAGCGGTCATTAGCATTTTTCAGGTAAGTAAACAAAAAGCTAGGCAGCTAGGCTAGCTAGGCTAAAGCAGTAAAGCTACTGATATACATAATTCTTACAATAAATAAATTTATATGCATGGGTGGTGTAGAAGGGAAACGGTCGCCTCGATGCTGCATCACGCCGAGTATTGTAGGTCCGAAACGGGATTAAAATTTCTGTGATTCATAAGTAGTTGTTCCAAGAGTGTGTGTCCCTTGTGTCCGTTGTTTGAATGTTCGTTAAGTCCTCTGCGAGAAATTATTTCTAGTTCAGGAGTAGTCTATGAAAATTGTTGTCTTTTTAGATTGGATAAACTTCATTGATCTGCTGGTTTAAGTGGAATCGCAATTTGAAGCACGGATTCTGCAAAGTAATATTTCTCATACACAAGCACTTGTACCGTACTATGGTATGTATGCCTGTATTGGCAACATTTGTATTATTAGCAAAGTTATCGTGACGTGATGCAAATAATCTTTATTATATTCTGTGCGTGTGTTTGTAATTAAACTCCTCCTAAACGGTTGGACCGATTTTGATAAAATTTTTTGTGTGTGTTCAAATGGATTCGAGAATCGTTTAGATATGTTTTTTTTTTCGTTTGTACAGGACAACATCTGTCGGGACAGCTAGTTATACTGTAATTATTTCGTACAGTGATTTATATGCAATGTTATGATACTGACTAGCTATGTCTGCTAACGATCAGACTTAAACTATAGTGACTTCAGAGGAAGGCGGGTGGAGGATAATACCGCCATTATAATGAAAAAGACGTATTAAATTATTTTTTTCGTATTTTATAACTTTTCCTTATGAAGGCAAAATATGGGTAATTACTCTTGAAACGGACAGTCTCCTTGCAACAAGTCTCTGACTACCCAATTGGTATAGCTTAGTTTTTCCAGAGGAAGCGTATAATACCAATTTTAAAAGTATCATCTAAAAACCTCTTATAAATCCTGGGTGTGATGGGAGCCGTCTGCAAAGCTGGTGATGTGCGATGGTGTGGCAATGGGCTCCCCAGTATCGCCTGTTGTTGCCGATATATATATGGAGAACCCTAGTTTTGTTAAAACCCAACATCCTAGGGTGGGCAACGCCTACCAGCCGTCCCTAATATATAACATACACCAATGCCTACTCCGAGAAACTTGCTTCAATCTATGTAACTTATAAACAATCGGTAACAATATATTTGGTTTAGGATCGCATAAAAGCATTCGATTATTATTCGAATAAAAAAATAATGTGGACAACGTTATACTTGCTTTGCAAGGTCAAGAACGCAGCACAAATGTGTTGACAACACTCCGTAGGTAAATAACATATGTAAAGTGTTGTCAATATATTCAAATAAAATTGTTCACATTACATTTGCACGCGGCTCCGCTCAGAAACAACAGGTTTTTCCTAGATGAAAGGTAAGTAATGTCTTAACTGAGGTGCTGGTAAAACAGGTGGACTATTCCATTATAGCTGTGTTGTCCGATAAAAGCTCTAAACACCTTTAAGAAAATTATAGAGAACTAGCTTTGGCCCGCGGCGTCGCTCAGGAAGCTGAGCTGCTCCAATAAATTTTCCCAGTAAATATTGATTTATTATTTTAAATTTGCTATTTTTTATTTTGTTTTGTCTCGGTATATACATGACGTGAATATTTACTTTATAAAGTACTAGATGTTCCCGCGGTTTCACCCGCGTTTATCGTTACTGCGCCGCCCCCGTGGGTCGTAGCGTGATGTTATATAGCCTATAGCCTTCCTCGATAAATAGGCTATCCAACACTAAAAGAATATTTCAAATCGAACCAGTAGTAATCACGCAGAATAAACCAGGAGAAACATCGTTTGTACTATGTCTGTAATGGGTACCTAATTATTTTGCTGCAATGTTATTTTAAACTGCGATATCCCCTAAGGTATTCATTGAAATCGAATGATGTAAGAGGCAATTTTGTTTTAAATTAAATACTTGTGATGAATAACGTATTTCTTTGGATAAGGATTAATATCATGTTTATAATAATACCTTCGCAAATAATGCATTATTTAAAAAAATATTTGGTTAGCATAAAAATGGTAATAGTGAGCCAACCTTAAAAGATAGACATATCCTGTCGCGGACTTTTTTTAGAACTTTTAAAGGGGAACAATTCTGTCATACATGATTTTTGCGAAACTTTAACTGTTTACGCAGCGCACGCAGCGGAAGCTCTCAAAAGGAAAAAATACGCTACGATTTTGAAACATTCTTCATTGGTGCTCAGCTCCTATTGATCTTAGCGTGATTATATATAGCCTATAGCCTTCCTCGATAAATGGGCTATCTAACACTGAAAGAATTTTTCAAATCGGACCAGTAGTGCCTGAGATTAGCGCGTTCAAGCAAACAAACAAACAAACAAACTCTTCAGCTTTATAATATTGGTATAGATTATATTGTTTTTATTATTGTGAATGTGAGGACTATGTGGGACATTGTTTTTTATACAAACCTACTTACAGAAATAAATCATTACTATCGTTATTATTATTATTTTCTTCATCTAGTTTATCTAGTAGTTAAGTTTAACAAACTCACATTCGCATTTATAATATTAGTTAGGATTCTTTATTGCGTAGTATTCTAATATGTTTTCATTCACCGCTATAGAGCAATATATATATTAACATCTAACACGAACATGATTGCGAAAGGGCAAAGGTTAAGGTAAGAATATCTTCTTTATTGGTGTCTTCGGTTTGTAGTAGAGACTTTTGACTTCGTAATGTAATAGGCTTCTTCACTACATATTATAAAACAAAGTCCGTTGCCGCGCCTGTTTGCGATAAACTCAAAAATTACTGAACGGATTTTCATGCGGTTTTCATCAATAGACAGAGTGGTCCATGAGGAAGGTTTAGGTGTATAATTTGTTCAGGGTTTGTACCACCCGTGCGGAGCCGGAGCGGTTCGCTAGTTGAGCATAACTGCGAAATTATGGTGTTGTTAAACTCTTTTTTGTCCTTTTAAAATAAGACAATTGCCGCACTAGTAATATTCCCTGTGTCGCGGGAGAATATTCAAACAACGGACACAAGGAATAACCTTATTCGAATCAATTTAGGCCTCTATGGCGTAGTGGTTAGTGTAACCGACTGCCACGCCTGAGGTCGCGGGTTCGATTCCCGCACAAGTCAAACATCTGTATGCATGAACATGGATGTTTGTCTTGGCCTGGGTGTTTCTATATATAATATGTACGTATTTACAAAAAAAAAGTATATATTTATGTTTATCCATTGTCTAGTACCCATAGTACAAGATCTGCTTAGTTTGGGCTAGATGGTGTTGTGTGTATGTGATAGAATATTATTATATTATTATTATAATCATTTGTGGATCGCACAAACTTCTGTCCTGTGTGGGAGTCAAACCCGCAACACTCGGCGCAAAGGCCAGTGGCGAGGCGACCACTACCCCATCCGTCCAGTTAAACCTCTGACTATTATTTTATGAGTCTATGCATGTTTGTTGTTAAAAATATCTTTGAAGCAAGCAATAGCTTGAATTTTTTTTACCAGCCTGTAACAAGTAGGTAATATTCCTGTGCATGCTCGGTAATTTCTTGGTAGACAAACAACCTACATACATACATGTTATATATTATTCAGAGAATGCATAAAACGGCGTTTTTATATTGCAAATGTTGCCAAACCAGCATTGAGTTGATAAATAAAAGTAAGAGTTTTTGTATCCTCTACAATGTTGTTAATGTCTTATTTTACGATAGTTGAATTATCGATCAAGTTTCAGGTCAGAAATATTGACAGAACGAGTGAAAGATGACGCCTTTGAACTTATAGGAGCGGCAACCATGTGTCGCTAAAATATATTAAACTAGATGTTGCCCGCCACTTCGCTCGCGTTAAGATTTTGTCACTAAATTTAATCTCTCGGGAACAGTACTTTTTTGTGGAAACCCTATGTGGTTTTCTGTACTTCTGACAACATGTACCTATACACAATGTTATGTTGATCGGTAGAGTAGTTAAGCCGTGAGAACATAACAAACAAACTCACGTTCGCATATATAATATCTATTAGTGAAGTCACTGTAAAGTCAGCGACATAAGTCGATAAACATTGCCGAAATATTGAAGTGCTCTATCCTTACTAATATTATAAATTCGAAAGTAACTCTGTCTGTCTATCTGTCTGTCTGTTACCTTTTCATGGCTAAACCACTCAACCGATTTGGATGAAATTGTTTAAAACCTGGGGAAGGATATAGGCTACTTTTTATTGATGTAGGTACCACGCGGGCGGGGCCGCGCGCTAAAGCTAGTCATCTATAATCTATACTAACCTATACTAATATTATAAAGCTGAAGAGTTTGTTTGTTTGGACGCGCTAATCTCAGGAACTACTGGTCCGAATTGAAAAAATATTTTTGTGTTGGATAGCTCATTTATCGAGGCTCATTTATATAGGCTATATAACATCACGCTACGACCCACGGGAGAAGCGCAGTAATCATAAACGCGGGTGAAACCGCGGGCACATCTAGTTAGTTATAAAGCTACTTGACTGCACCTTTATATTAAACACTGTAATATCACATCAAAACCAAAAACACTAAGCTTGTAAGTTTAAAACAAACCTGTGGTACATAGCGATGCTGTAGACAGCTGGCCACTTCTCGCGTACCTCTTCACATATTGCCTTTAAAGCCTTCAGCGCCATGGGCTCGTACGCCTCGTATTCCAGCCGCACCACCTGCGCAAACATCACACAACATTATATACCAATACACAACTAATAAACAATTATATCTTTAGTAATTCAGCATAATAATAATAATAATATTCAGGCGGCTATTCAGGAGATCCGTCTAGTGAGTTGGCGAGTCACCGTCTGCCCATCCGATTGATGTTATTAGAGTGTTCAGGGCAGACGCCGTTTTTAATCCATAGTTACCAATATACCAGTCCATTAAACACCCATCCCCATAGCCAAGACGTATTAGAGTACATTGTAGCAATAGTCCTATGCCTGCTGCGGCTTATGGCACCGTAGGTGTTCCATTCCACTTTAGATTAAAACTCTCGAAGGGTCTCTTCACATTGGATCCATGTCTCCGTGTAAGCCTCCCAAAGGGTCAGATATTTTTCTAATACCTATGTTAGAAAAATATCTGTGATATGAGAAACATAATAATAGTTTATTTTTCTCTCTCACATAGCTAGAAAATACGAAATTGCACAAAAGAAACTTAATCTGTGTTTATGCTGAATTTACATTAGTAATGTATGGGCAAAAACTTTGCCCAAAATATCACATCGCAAACTAGGTATGTTTCGCAAATTTTCATTTGACAAAATACATTTGTCAAAACAACTTATAGCAATTTTTCAGTTAGAAAATTATTTTTTGGTAAGTAATTGATTAACAAATAGTTTCTTGATCATGTTTCATTTTAGCATAACATATTCTTCAGAAAAAAATTTACTTGGGCCTTCTGCGTTCGGACCGCAGCATAGCTCGACGGAGCGAAGAGAAATAAATCGTTTGCTTAATAAACATTTGATTTAATAAAACTCGACAAAGTAAAATGATGTCAAATGATTATTGGAGACAAAGTGAGTAAAATGTGAAATGAAAAAGACGATGCGTGGTAACGTCCCCCCACCTCTTACACCGACCAACAGATTTGAAACGTATCTCAATCAAAAAACCTTAGTAAGGTTAAAACAAATTTACTATGGCGACATTTCTCAAAAGTGCGGGTTATAACCAGAAAATCATGTTTAATTTTATTATTTTTGCCATTAAATAATAGTTTTTGTAACAAATAGCTCAGATTTTCATGCCTGATCATGTAAGAATTCCAAATTTTATCTCGTCGCTGCATTTATATATAGGCAATGCGGAAATGAAAATCTTAGACGAATTCTAGTTTCTATAAAATTGTACGGCGTATGTACTTATCACTTATATGTTCCACCGAGTGCCTGACTGTGCGAAGAACATTTGATGCATTTGGAATGGGAGGAGTTACTTGATGCTATTAACTTGACGCATTATTTCAACTCCAGTATTTCAACAAAAGTTGCTTACAGACATGACAAATGTGTTGATTTTTTATTTTTATTTTATTCCTAAACTCCATGGATTTTTAAGGTACAACTGGTTGCTAGTCTTTGTAAAGCTCCTTAAGAATCTACTAACACATACAAAAGATCTGTTGGTGGGAGAGGGAGAGAGGGGTCTCATACAAATTTGGTCATCATCCTTTGCTAAATATTCATTTGGTAAATGAAACTAAGATAATAAGTTTTTTAGGCAGTAAAATTTGACCAAAAATATTTTGCCCAAAGGGCAGTACACCGTTTTTGCTACTATTTGAGACTGGTATCTATACTAGGAGACCTGTATGACAGATTAACAGATTTATGAAATTGTGAGTTAAGGAGTAAAGGTGAAAAAGTCAGTATGTAACCTCACTAAACTAAGAATAATACCTATATCGCATCGCAGGTGAATTTACAAACAGCAACAATGGGCACAAAAAATACGCAAGGTCGGAAGAACTTTTTATGGGTTTCACAACATTTTTAGGTCGTGGGGCATCAAACTCTCTCTATGCAGCTAAGTCCTGGTTACCTCTTAAAACTATTGTGCAGTTCTTTGTCAGAATTGTGAATTTAATTGTGTCAAAATTAAGAATCATGAAAAACATGATAAACAATATTAGAAAGGTTGTTCACAATCCCAAGATATATATTGTCGGCCTCGATGGCGTAGTGGTTAGTGTAACCGACTGCCACGCCTGAGGTCGCGGGTTCGATTCCCGCACAAGTCAAACATTGTGTGCATGAACATGGATGTTTGTCTTGGTCTGGGTATTTCTATGTATAATATGTATGTATTTACAAAAAAATATATATATGTGTATGTTTATCCATTATCTAGTACCCATAGTACAAGCTCTGCTTAGTTTGGGCTAGATGGTGTTGTGTGTATGTGATAGAATATTATATTATTATTATATTATATTAATTTAGGTGAGAAATATAATTCGTTTTAAGTTTGTTACTCAATTACGCCTAAACCACTAAACTAATTTCGATGAACTTTGACACACATAAACGATGCCCTGGGTTACCGCATACTTTTATCCCGGTATGCGTTTTTACGGGTTCATTTGGACGAAGCAACGGGCAGAAGCCAGTATATTTATTATATATTTAAGTTAAGCCATTGCATAACTGTTATCTTGCATTTTATCACGCAGAGATAAATTATTACACAACGCGATATAACAAGAAACTATGTCAATGTGAAACTATTTATTTTAGTTATGGTATTTTATTTATTAAATAAGACAACCTCGCAGGAAACTTTACAAACATTAAAAGAGGGGGTACAAAGGGACAAAGTACAGACTCGGCACAACTATTTGTGGATCACACAAATTTTTGACCCGTGTGAGGATCGAACCCATAACACTCAACGCGGCGGCAGTGGAGAGGCGACACTTAAACCTATACGCGATCCGTGCCGTCAAATATATACACATGCGAAGACATGAATTCACGCTAGATATTCACGTAGGTACGTCCAGAAGGAACAGGCAGATGCTTATTACATCAAAATATATATCTGTGGTTTCACGCATGAGACAGGCACATTTACAGACTTTGTGAAAAGACACAATAGCACTGCCGGACTCGGGACTAGAGGCGGGGACATCGCTGTGTTGTTGGTTCGAATCCACACGGAACAATTATTTGTTCGCTCGAATTAGATGAGAATCTGGATATACTTTGTGTCCGTTAATTCTACATTTGTAAAGGTCCTCGCGACATATAGCTTAATACCAAGTCCAAAAGCTACATTTAAAAGAAAGTATAAAAACGTATTTTTCATTGGATGGATTTCCCCGTTCCCCACAGGTTTTATTTCTAGTGCGGGAGCTGTGTGTATGTCTTCCATTAAAAAAAAAAGAAATACTCTACGATAAAAGTAAGTTTAGAGAGTGCCATAATAACTCGCACAGCTGATATAAGTACATGTAGTGCAATAGGTACTTGTTTACCGAGCGGGCAACATTGACCCATTTCACTTATTGATTATATTCAATGATGTGTTACTGTCACAAGTGCACGGATTGCATAGTGGATATAGCAGTCTTCTCGCCAGCTATGCCAAAAACATTCAAGTCAGATTGTTTTTATATGACAACGCTCACATGGCGGATCTGCCTTTAGTGGAATCAAGTCAAAAATAAATATTATACAAGCGTATAAAACCTGGTAATAGGGTAAATATCAAATTACGAACTGTGACGTACCTAACCGCAATTTAAATTGAAATGCACCCCACTACAATCGACATTTTCTTATATCCAAATTTAAAATATTAATTACTGTCTTATTTTGTATTCAATTTTGTTACTGTCTTCACAAAAAGATACATTTTTATTGCTATTTGCTCTTGTGTGTAAAATACTGTACAAAATCAAATATAGACAAATACCCTATTAAATATATTTCAGTTTTAAATCTGGATCTTTTAAGCAGTTGATCATTGTAACTGCTTCCAGATCATATCAATGTACGCGCACTCTACAGTTAACTTGAAAAAAAGTATACTTAAAGTTACGAACGTATTGACATGACGAAATTTTCCTTATCGCATGGTAGAAAAAAAATACATTAATCAAACTTTATCACGCATAGATTAGGTACTCAATGACGTTGTATTACATCTTTTTACTCGGAATGTCGACACAGACAACATCGTTATCAGCCAACTGAGTCTTCAATTTTTATTCATCCAATTTATTGATGCGTTTATTACTACTTGTTTAACGAGTTTTTATTACAAATGTTTCTTTTAAAGTAATATTGCCTCGTTGATCCGGCTTATGTTTAGTGTACAATCGTGAAGTCTCAGCTTCGACTCCCATCAAGCAAAGCTGTTGACATTTTTCAGTGCTGCTACTAATCTATCATAATCTGGCACATTGCCTGAAAGATGTTACCATATTACATGAAATCAAAAACATAGTTAGTATTGTAAATTTGTAGGATTCCACTTCCAGATCAAATATTCTTAATGACTTTGCTGTAATGTAAATCTCAATAACAGCACGAAGTCTGGAATCACTCGTTAGACGACAAACGGCTGCTGAAATATAGGAGCGGTAGCCCTCTGCCTCCCCTTTCGGGGATACATAGATGCAAACCTATGCAATAACACAAACAACCTTGGACAAAGGACGTCGCTCATCACGTGTATCAGCGCACGAAACTAATCATTGTAGTACAATGCCATTTATCGTAGGTACCTATAGACATGGCAACTGGCCAATTTACATACCACACTATAATTTGACAAACTACTAATAATTACTGAGAGCGGTTACTTGCAATTGATATTATTTTCTGCTTATATTCTGGGTGCTTGTCCACAAAGCACGAAAGACAGCTAGGAAAATATCACACATATTTTTGGTGCTTGTCCATGACGCAAGAAAGGCAGCTGGACTGATCTAGGAAATGTTCACGAAGGTTTTATAGCTAGTCCATGAGACAAGAAAGCCAGCAGGCCTGGTCTAGGGAAAGTTGACGCAAGTTTTTGGTGCTTGTCGATGAGACAAGAAAGCCAGTTGGTCCGGTCTAGGGAGGTTCACGTATGTATATGGTGTTTAACCACGAGGAAATCTTTCCGCTTATCTTGTATGTGTTTGTCCACAAGACAAGGAGAACAGCTGGTTTAACTTCACGCATATTTTTAGAGTTTGGCCACAAGGCAAGGAACATAGCAAGGAAATCTTGCCGCCCATGTTTTCGATTCTTGAACTAGAGGCGAGAACAGCTGGAATAACTTCACGCATGTTTTTGTTGTTTGTCCACGAGGCAAGGAAATCTTTCCGCTTATTTTTTCAATGCTGCTAAGACAGTTGGGCAATCGTCACGCATATTTTTGCTGTTTGTCCACGAGGCAAAGAAGATAGCAGGGTAATCTTTCCACTAATGGCTTATGTGCTTGTCTTTAAGGTAAGAAAAACAACTGGTATAACTTCACGCATATTTTTGGTGTTTGTCCACGAGGCAAGTAGCCAAAGCGATCTACACGCGAGCGTTGAAGGAGATGTTTACATGATGCATATAAACCGTGCAAGAGAGTCCACATGTGCCTGTTATCCTAACAATTTATATGAACTATGTACATCGAATAAATGGCAACGATGACAATTAACTTTCGCACAAGGAATAATGCCTGTGTCGTGGAGAATTTTACAAACATTTGAAACAAACAAAACAAAGAATACCCAATGTCAGAACAACTATTTCCGAATCACACAAATTTTCGTCCTGTGTGAGCATCTTAATAAATACAGCGTGTAACACAGCGTCACAAAAAAAGCCCCTGTACAATGAGCAACCTCGACAAAGAAATCCGTATACATTATTTGCACTCAGATATATAGCATTTTCTTTATTATCGATTTATCAAAATTAACACATTCTAGTCGATACTTTAAACAACACTAATAGCTGACTTGGTGACCTCCATGAATCCGAAAATTACCTGGCACAACTTTGATAGTGATGCAATGCGTTTCCATAGATGTTTAAGTAATCAATAAATAAAAAGTTTGACAGTTTCAATAAATTTAAAATAATTTGTTTTGATCCGTGAATAGAGCACATGAATTTTTCCGAAATCCATCACGGGCATAAAATATGAGCACACCTTTTTTGCTGTCTAATTCTAGAAAATGGTATGCAATAAGGTCCCTATATCACTCGACCTTACGAGTTATCAACTCAACTTCAATTATATGGAATTTTAGAATATCAACTAGCAATAATATACATGTTAACCTAGTTCCGTATGAATATCATTACCACGACGGACGTCATAATCAACAAACATGAGGCAATTCTACCTTTTTTCTAGAACTTTCTATACATAGCTTGTCGAGTAAAAGAGAGAAAATATCTCTAGCAGAGGTATCTTCTTACAAGTCTAAAAGCTCAGGACCCAGCGTTAATTGCCGGGACGGCACGGCAAGGAAATTTCGAGAGTTTGTTTTGTATTTTTAACTCGATTCCTAAGGAGTTGTCTTCATGATTTGATTTAAGATGTTATTATCCATATTATTTGTTTTATTTTAGTATCTAATAACTATTACAAAATATTGCATGGCCTAGAATGTATTGGACCAAATATTACAATGTAATATTTTATACAGCGACAAAAGTAGATAACTGAGTAGGTATTAAAACAAATTTGTAAATTTACTTATTGTTGTCCTTTAGTATTTAATTGTATTTAAAATAACTGTTATACTGCCACTGCAGTAAAGGATAATAAGATAAAGTATTTACCATTATTGTGCATGATAAAATCATTAAAACTTTCGCAATTTAATGTTTATGTGTACCTTTACGTACATTTCTTGCAAATAAAGACCGATTGGTTGATAAAAAGAACAAAACTATCTCAGAAACTTTACCGTTACTGTTGCTTTGTGACCTATATGAATAGTGATTTTGAATAAAACCATGTACCACTTCATTCACTGTTAACAGAACATATATCAAACCTTTGTCTTTCTCTAAACCCTTAAACAGTAAATCCTTTCAACAGTAATAAGCCTCGCTGATTTCGGCCGGCTCGACCGGGGAAGGACTACCCTTTCATAGAATATCGACGTGAAATAGCAGTACTGTTTCGTTCGGTGAGTGAGAGTGCCGGAGGCCCAATCACTCTCTTTACCCCTTCCCGCTCCTTCTCCTTCACAATTCCTTTTTCTCTTCTTCCTTTCGTAAAGGGTCGGTAACGCGCAAGTGATGCCTCTGGTGTTGCAGGCGTTCATAGGCTACGGTGACCACTTACCATCAGGTGGGCCGTATGCTTGTTTGCCACCATAGACGTATAAAAAAAAAGAAAACCTGGAACCTAACAACCATTCACTTGTGTGGTTACCGAGCATGTCTATTATTTTAAATGTATTTATTAATAGCTAAAGTTATGAGTACTAAGACATAATATACCAACTAATCTACCATTGTAGTATCGACTGTGTCCGTCATACTGCAGTTAATCCATTATTAACAACTATGATGTTACTAATTATATAAATAAAAAAATCTATGCCAATCACCAATGAATATTTTATAAATCGTTAAGACAATAAGGCAATTCTCAAAGTCAAAAATCATTTATTCATTTAGGTCACAAAGTAACACTTATGAACGTCAAAGTATATAGGTTAGTGAGTTTACTAAGTTACTGAAGCTACATTTAGGTTAGTTGCTAGGTTGAGCCTATGAGAAGAAACCTGCAAGAAACTCAGTAAGTAAACTAGTATTTTTATATAATACTTGTTTGTAATGAATAATGATTTGCTTATTTTATGCATTTTAATAAGATAATCATCATTATAACTAACGACATCCATTGTTATTTAACAATTACATAATTTCGCAATAGAGACTAACATTATGTAACAAATAAAAAAGTGCGCTTACCTTTTTGCCTTCAAAATTATCTCTAGTAGTACCAATGAACACGGAGACTGCGCCACAGCTGTCATCTGTCACAAGTTCTGTGATCTCGTCCACTGATAACTTATCCACTGTAAGCTTTAGGTGATCCATTCTAATTTTCTAGCTTTTCCAGTGTAAATCTAGCTTTTTAGGTTTTCTAGTGTAAAATCTAGCTATCTAGCTTTTCCAGTGAAAATATTTCTAGCTTCTCCAGTGAAGCTTTACCGCTTTTTTGAGGTAATGCAGTTATTAAACTAGCTTTTCTTGTTTAAATATTACGAGTTTAGCTTGTCTATGAGCTATCATAGGAATCTACGAACTACTCAACAGTAATCATTTAGCCAAATAAACAATTCTTGTCTAGCCTTTTTATAAGGTTAGCTTTGTATCTAGCTTTTTATAGTTAGCCTCCGCTTATTGGCGGTATAACTGCAATATTGTCTCTATCATGAAATTCAATATCATTCTCTTCGTCACACACTTGTTCGTTCTTAGCTATTAATATATTATCTTTAATTGCACCCAAATTATAATTTTCTGCTAGAATGTTTATCAGTTTCTTGTAACTGATCTTTGCCGGGAGTCGAATGGTGGACTCCCTGGTGCCAGCCAACTCTTTAGATCTTGCAAAAAATAATAGCTTTACTGTGACTGCATGTTCAATTTCCATATTTCATACTGTAACAAAAATATATGTAAATTAAATGTATTGAAAGGGAACGAACTTTACATCCCCAAAAGGCTAGATGACATCCATATTTCAGCAGCTATAGTTAAAATCTCATGAAGATTGCCCCAATTTTTTTTCAAAGGCTGCTCCTGCACTTTGTATAATTTCTATGTCGCGGGGGACTTTACAAAAATTCAAACAACGGACACAAATAACACCCAGACTCGGAACAACCATTTGTGGATCACACAAAGTTTTGTCCCTTGTGGGACTTGAACCCACAACACTCGCTGCAATGGCGGTGGCCAGGTGACCACTTAAACCACTACGCCATTGGTGCAGACATCCTATACATCCATATGCAGCTACCGTTTTTACTGTTGTTCTGGCTATTGCCATATACAGGTCCCGTCACGTAAAAAGAACGCTGAGCGACAGTGGAGGGGATGTGTCTGCGCATGGGTCAACTGAGGAACCAATAGCGTGCGCGCATAGACATAAAGTCCGTCTCATGAAAGAAGTCTCGCAGACGCGGCGCCACATTCAAAATGACAATTGACAAACGATGACAACATGGTCGATCTCATAATTAGTTCCACTTATTGCCGTGGGACTTCTTTCGTGAGACGGACTTTACTGCCCGGACCGTCGCCCCGTCTCGCGGCTTCATACCACCAATTTGATCGATAAATCGCTCAGTGCGCAGGTTAACGGCCAGCGTTCTTTTTACGTGACGGTCACTATACCGTCGCAATATAGACACCTTGCTGAGAACTTCCTAACAGGAACATCAATAGGGATTTGCCCTATTAAAATATCTCAAATAAAGGATCTCAAGTTCTAATGACAAGCAAGCAGAAACTTAAATATAAGTTTATCTAAGTATGTATTTGTAACATAGTGCAGAGCAATTGCTTTTTGACTAAGCATTAAGTAGTTTTGTATGTCTATTCAATAGTTCAATTATATAGGTGGGTGGTACAAATTATGCAATACAGCAACTATTAAATTTCCACCACCTGTATCATTCCTAAACATCTTCACCATAGCCTGAAATTAATAGACTTTAAAGATTCCCTATACAATATGCTCCAAAAAGCCGCCATTCAGAACACCTGCAGAATAGTTAGAAAGTTCATGTCTCTAGATGAAAATGAGGTTACACAAAACACGTCATCTACATGACTGTAAACACACCACACGCTACATTTACTTGGTTTCGGCCAGTAAATGTAGCCAAAACCAGCCCTGAGCTGAGAAAAATAAAAGTACTTAAAATAATAATAATAACGATCATTGTCGTCACTGTCATAAACAACCTGAAACATTCCAACACATCACAGGCACGTGCTCACCATTCACACAAACAGACTATAAGCACAGACATGACCAGGTAGCAGCTATCATACACCAAACACTTGCCTACAAACACAAACTACTATCTGAAAAAACACCATATTACAAATACACACTCCAAATTATATTAGACTTCAAAATGTATTGGGACACGACTATACTTACAGACAAAACAATACATCATAATAGAACAGACATCACACTTTTTATAACCTCGCAAAAAAGCTAACGTCAACACTGTACTGATGGCATATCACGGATTCGTGGTTTCTATCTTAAGATTTGGTGTGGTCTTTTGGGGAAACAACAGCTACAGAGAAAGTGTGTTCAAATATCAAAAACGCTGCATAAGATCAATTTTCAACTTAAAAACTACAGATAGCTGTGTACCGGTTTTTAAAACTTATAAATTGTTAACCTTTTCCTGCATCTATATACTGGAAATAGCCATATTTGTAAAAATTAACAAACAGCTATTACCAACTATTCAAGAAAATAGAATACGAACAACGGCTCTAAGAACTCAATATCAGAGTTAACTCTATACAGGTGGATATAACACTTCACGACTTATCTTATCTTATGCGGGGGCCAGTCAATGCAGACCGACGACACTTAAAAAGAGTGTGATGGGCATGGCGCCTGTCATTTTTAATAAAGTGCCCAAAGATATTAAGGAGCAATCTGTTACTCTATTTAAAAAGCGTCTTGAGGTTACTGGTTCAGAAATGTTATTACTCGGTTACAGACTTGTTGAATGATACATTATAATAACTATTGTTACTACCAATTTGCCACTGTTTGTAAAAGTATCTTTATCAGGAGTATTTAGAGTAGTAGAGACTCGACCGGGGAAGGACTACCTTCACACAAAATATCGACGTGAAATAGCAGTATTCCTACTGTTGTGTTTCGTTCGGAGAGTGAGAGGAGCGGAGGTCCAATCACCCCCTTACCGCTCCTTCTCCTTCCCACTTCCTTTTCTAAAGGGTCGGCAACGTGCTAGTGATGCCTCTGGTGTTGCAGGCGTCCATAGGCTATGGTGACCACTTACCATCAGGTGGGCCGTAT
This sequence comes from Catocala sponsa, assembly GCA_963564715.1. NCBI lineage: Eukaryota > Metazoa > Arthropoda > Insecta > Lepidoptera > Erebidae > Catocala > Catocala sponsa. Next base: position 6,256,603 of record OY751345.1, on the reverse strand, counting down.
GCTTGTTTGCCACCTTAGTAGTATAAAAAAATGGTTAACTTTAGTATTTATTTCCTGCAATTTTACTTTGTGTATATTATTATCACCCTTTTATTTAAATGACTGTATTAATTGTTGCATACCGTAAAGTAGAATGTATAAGGATTCCGACCAACATGTAACCATCATAATTTGTAAGCCTGCAAATATATATTTCTATTTCTAATACACTACACGACAAGCAAAATAAGATTGTATATGTCATAGACGTAGCCATACCCAACACACACAACTTAAGTCCCACACATACTAGCAAACTTTTCAAGTACGCAGATTTGACTATTGAACTCAAAACCCAGTGGCGAGTTCACTCGGTCAAGACCATCCCCATAATTATATCCAGCACAGGCGTCATACCTAAAATACTACATACAAGCCTAAAAACATTAAACATCCATCCTCTCACATACACACTACTACAGAAAGCAGTTATCTTAAATACATGCAGGTCAGAAAGTTTTTATCTATAGATTAATCATCACACCACCAAAGTTCTTTTGGCCAAAAGCCCGTAATTCTGGCGAATTTTCCCAGAAATGGGCGAGGATAAAACCAAAAAATATGATAATAATAAACCCCTCTGGGACAGTCGTTATCTCATCATGAGACTAACGCGATATCGGAGGGCACAGTACACTAGCTTTTAAACTATCACCTTGGCCTTGTGATATAAACAAAAAATGTATCACCAGGTTAAATAGAAGCGCACAAACTGCAGGGCAGCTTATGGCGACCTGAATGTGAGTGGCGACACTGCAGTCCTAAATGTCTCAGAGAGTCGATTAGGGCCTCGTCCCCAGCTTGCCGTTACTATGTGTAGGTGTGTGTGTGTGTAACTGGTTGGCTGGGGTGGAAATTGAAGAGCGCCTGTAGGACTCTTAACTCTGGCTTGCCTTGTTCGGCCGGTCAGAGGGAGGCCGCTAGAGCTACATATATGCTTGGGGGTGGAAGTGTAATTTTCAAGGGCATAACTAAGGGGAAACCCGCTCCAGGTCTCCGTTGTCACGAGACCCGTGATGGTGAATCCGGCGCCCCACCGCTCGACATCCCTAGCCACTCGCACCGGTGTTGCCCTCTGCTGCTAGCTTGAATGCCTATGGTAACAATTCAGGGGGCTCATCTAGTGAGTTAGCGAGTCACCGTCTGCCCATAGCATTGTTGCTATTTTTTATATTGACGCCGTTTTTCATCCATAGTTACCAATATACCGGTCCACCAAACACCCATACCTATAGCCCATATATTAGAATCCTAATAGTCCTACGCCTGTTGCGGCTAGTGCCGTAGGTGTTCCATCCCACCTTTGATTAAAACTCTCGAAGGGCGTCTTCACGTTGGACCCATGTCTCCGTGTAAGCCTCCCAAAGGGACAGGTATTTTCTAATATAATATGTTAGAAAATACCTGTGATAAGAGAAACATAATAATAATAATAATTAATTTACCAAAAAACAATATAGCTTAACTTGAGGTATAAAATATAAAACGTAAATAGTTCTAGTGGAAAGGATCACCTGTTTCCTGTACTAGTTAAAATAAACGGTATTACAGGAAACAGAGCCTTCCGTGTAGTATGAGACATATTAATAAATACGTGTGCGTGCGTGCGTGTGTGTTAGGGTGTGTGTGTATGTGTGAATGTGTGTGCACGCACTTGAATAAAGATTGTGGATAAATATTGAGGCGACTTTTTGCTTAATAAAACGGGCACCAAGAACATGGAAATGTCGACTGGCAAGAGTAGTTCTGTGGTGTACAGCAGGACATACGTGGGTTTTGCCGTCGTTTTACATACGTGAGAGAAGCATGCAGCCGGAGAACTACTTAAAGCACAAAGAGTTGTCTCACAGTTAGAACTTTACATTCGCTGTATAAAAGCGAAGTAGAGTAAATTCGGGGTTTTTAAACATAACTTTCAGGACAGCTCTCTGTGCTCTTTCGACTTTTAAAAAGGCTGTGGCGTAAGTAGTTGTACTCTACTCGAGGGTGGAAATTGATTGGCTGACGTAAAGGCGATATATTTCGATTTCACTGCATTAAGAGTCAGCAAATTATTAGATAGCCTGTTTAAAATAGCTTTAAGAGTATTTTCTGCGTCAATTTAGACGTCATCCCAAGTTTTGTTCTGTACGAGCAAAATATTTTACAATTTGGTATGTGCAATTGATATGGACTTTGATTTTATTAATAATCCGCATGGCGGCGACGCGGTCCGCCACCCGTCACGTCTCGTTTCTCGCGAGGGCGAAAAGTGGCCTACGGAAAGCCGTTTTGCTACATTGAATGTTGGAGGAGGGATGGATGGAAAATTGAATGAAGTATGTCAGATGATGAATGAGAGAAAGATTGATGTTCTGTGCGTGAATGAGACGAAAAGGAAAGGCTGTAACACTACTAGGCATGGACCCTACACGGCGTATTGGTCCGGCGTGCCTAGCAATACCAGAGCCTGTCAGGGAGTTGGTGTTATTCTGTCTGCTCGAATGAATGAGTGTGTAAAAGAATTCGAATATGTGAATGCTAGGTTACTATGGATGAGAATGAAAGTAGGGATTACTCGTGTGTTTATGGTAGGGGTCTATGCACCCGTAAACATAGCAACGGGTATGTCTCACAATGCACGGGAAGAAAGAGAAGATTTTTGGGAGTGTTTAAATGTCTTGAGGAAATGCAAGGAACACGAGAGGTTGATAATGTTAGGGGATTTTAATGGTTGGGTGGGAGTAAAGCGTGAAGGATACGAAAGGGTTTTAGGCAAGTATGAGGACGAAAGCGTGAATGAGAATGGAAAAAGGTTGCTTGAGCTATGTTTGGAGTGGAATCTCTGTGTGACAAACACTATGTTTGCCCACAAAAGAATCCACCAGTATACAAGAGAAGCAAAGAATGTAAGAAGTAGTATGATTGACTTTGTTGTAGTGGATGAAAGATTGAGAAAGAATGTCCTAGACACTCGGGTATATAGAGGTATTGGTGTCCATACCGACCATTTTTTGATTATGAGCCGGATACGTGGCCTCTTCAAAGGATGGCGACACCGTATACCTACCCGAACAAGTGTCCAAGAACGAATAAAAGTAGAAAATTTGCAAGATGAAGTATTGAAAGACGAGTATAAAAATCAATTGAGGAAAAGATTTGAAAGATTTTGTGACACTGATGATATAGAAGAATTATGGCAGTCGTTTAAGCATGAAGTGGTTGTTGTAGCGTCAGAAGTATGCGGTGTGAGCAAGCAGAGGAAAGTTATAAAATCGAAGAATGCGTGGTGGGATAAAGATGTGCAAGGGGTAGGACGTGAGAAGAAGCAGGCATGGTTGGACTGGCTATCTGTCAGAGCCAATGAAAGAATGCAAGAAGCAACGGATGAGGATGTGAATGAAGCTAGGAATAAGTTTATAAGAATGAATAAGGTAGTGAAAGATGTAATTAAAAGGAAAAAAGAGGAATTGAAAGACGAGTTTGATAGAAGATTATCTGAAGATTTCCGGACCAACGCGAAGTTCTTCTGGAAATCCATTCGCTCAGTTCGAGGTAAAACCGTAACCACAGAGCTGAAATCAATCAGAGATAAGAATGGAAGTTTACTGAATGAAGAAAAGAGCGTACTGAAGAGATGGAAGGAATATTTTGAAAGTTTATTTGAAAGAGAGGAATGGCAAGGGCAAAGTTTCGAAATGAATGATAATGATAGTAGTGATGAAAGCCCTATTAGTATTGATGAAATAATGAAAGCATTGAAAAGCATGAAATCAGGAAAGGCTGGTGGGTATGATAGGATTACAGTCGAAATGCTGACAGCTGGACAGGGTCTTATAGCAACTCAGTTGTGCCGCCTTTTTAACTTGTGCTGGAATACCGGCCGTGTACCAAGTGATTGGTGCAAGGCCGTCATAGTACCTTTATACAAGGGAAAAGGCTCACAGCAAGAGTGCAAAACCTATAGAGGCATTAGCTTGCTCAGCGTCGTCGGTAAATTGTATGCAAAAGTGTTAATTGAAAGGATTGTGAAAGTAACCGACAAGAAAATATGGGATGCACAAACGGGATTTCGAAAGGGTATGGGATGTACGGATCAGGTCTTTTCCTTACGGAGCATAGCCGAAAAAGTTTTGGCCAAAGGTCAAAAGGTCTATTGCGCATTCGTGGATCTGGAAAAGGCTTATGATAAAGTGGTGAGGAATGAACTTTGGTCGGCATTGTCCATGTATGGAGTGAATAGCAACCTCACGCGAGCTCTGAAATCTCTTTATGATGATTCTAGAGCTTGTGTTAGGATAAATGGGACCTACACAGAGTGGTTTAGCATCGATAAAGGTGTTAGACAAGGATGTGTAGCGTCACCTTGGCTGTTTAACCTATACATGGACAATTGTTTGAAAGTTTTAAAAGATTGTGAATGGGGATTAAGAATGAATGAGTTACTTGTCAAATGTCTTCTTTATGCCGATGACCAAGTAATACTCGCGTCATCGGCGGAAGAGATGCAGGCGATGGTAACTATTATGCATGGTGCTTTTGAGAGTAAAGGAATGAAAATAAATGTAAGCAAGACGAAAGTAATGGTATTTGAAAAGGAAGAGTGCGTGACGATGTGTAATATTATGATTGATGGAGAAAAAGTGGAGCAAGTGAAAGAGTTTGTATATTTGGGTACTTTGTTTACAAGGGATGGTAAACATGACGGAGATATTGAAAGGAGAACGATTGCTGGCAACAAAGTGAATGGAGCCCTACGCGCTTTTATGAACAGTCGAAATGTATCCGAAAAGGCACGTTTGGCTGTTCATAGAGGACTATTAGTGCCCACACTTATGTATGGAAGTGAAAGTTGAGTATGGCAAAAGAAGCATGAGAGCAGAATAAATGCTGTAGAAATGAGAGCGTTGAGAAGCATATGTGGTGTGACTCTGAAAGATAGAATAAGAAATAGTGTGATTAGAGAGAGATGCGGCATGAAAGTGGATATAGTTACAAGAATAGAAAAGGGTATGTTAAGCTGGTTTTGACATGTAGAAAGAATGGACGAGGAAAGACTGACTAAGAAAGTTTATAAGGCTAGTGTGAATGGAACAGTCGCAAGAGGAAAACCTAGGCGAACGTTTCTCGACCAGATCGGAGGCGTTCTGGACAAAGGCCAGGTTAAGAGCTCCTTGAACCGACGGGCGTGTATGAGGAATGTGATGAAAGTGAATGAAGCCAGAGAAGTGTGTCAGGATCGTAGCAAATGGAAATCCGTAGTCTCTGCCTACCCCTCTGGGAAACAGGCGTGAATCTATGTATGTATGCAATTGGCTTAGATCGTTTGCGTAAATGAGCGATGATATTTATTCATGCCACTCACCCAATCTATACATCTATACAAATAAATAAAATTGAAGTGTCTGTTTGTAATGTCAAAATAACAGCTTTTTATCTAATACATATGACAGTATATAAGGTACCTATACGAAAACATCTATTTAAAAATGTTTGTCTGTCTGTCTGTTTGTTCCGGCTAATCTCCGAAACGGCTGAACCGATTTTGACGGGACTTTCGCTGGCAGATAGCTGATGTTATAAGGAGTAACTTAGGCTACTTCAATTTTAGAAAAAGATAGGGTTCCGCGGAGACAAACACCTTTTAGTTAAAATCTACGCGGACGAAGTCGCAGGTAACAGCTAGTCAACAATAAAATTGGTGCAAAGGTAACAAAAGCGATTTCATAAGCATACCCATATTTTAAATTTTAATATGGAATACGAAAGTCAATTTAATCATCATTATCTTGTTCTTATTTAAACCTCCAATTAGCTAGAAACCAGACTCAATCATAAAAAGCAATGTGCAACGTACCAGGGCCAAAGCACTGGCTAAGAGGTTAAAAATGTAATTATATAATATATTTAATTTATTAAAATACATGTAACATATGAATAATAAAAATCATGTTTAATATATTTTTATGTAAATGAAGTATGTTTAGTGGTATTATCAGATATATGTATGTGTTTATTTAACAATAAAAAACATTTTGTTAAGTAATAATAATATCGGCTATATTATACATGTGACTAAAAATGAACAACAATAATTATAAGTATGCCTAAAATATTTGCCTAACTAATAAATATTTATCACACGCGTTTCACAGGTTATGTTTAGGTTTCACATAATAGAAGATAATGTGATTGCTGTCTACTAGGTTAGTAAGAATTAAAATATGTACAATCAATCAAAAATGTTAAGCTAAGGTCTCTTATTGATATCTGTCGGCCTGATATGTGTCGGCCTCGATGGCATAGTGGTTAGTGTAACCGACTGCCACGCCTGAGATGGCGGGTTCAATTCCCGCACAAGTCAAACGTTTGTGTGCATGAACATGGATGTTTGTCTTAGTCTGGGTGTTTCTATGTATAATATGTACAAATTTACAAAAAAAAAAGTATATAACTATGTTTATCCATTGTCTAGGACCCATAGTACAAGCTCGGCTTAGTTTGGGCTAGATGGTGTTGTGTGTATGTGGTAGAATATTATTATTATATATATTATTATCTTTTTATTAATAAGTACCTTTTTAATATCTTACAATTGCTAGTATATTGTAAATAATATATTAAGTATCAATTTAATTGTGCAGGAATAAATGTAAAACTGTTAAGTGAGAACGAATAACAGCTGCTGAAGCAGCATTATGTTAAGCATAATAAACCAAATTATAACACTAACAGGAAAAATTTATTTATAAGCATAATCAAGTGGCCCAAAACGAAACAGTGGTTCTTATGCCTTCCAAAATACATATTACAAACAGTTTAAATGCAGTTTTACCTAAATACATTTTCCTGTTATCATAAAATACAACACAGTATTGAATAATTAACATAAAGTAGGTAATTAGTAGTAATTAAAAACAAGTTTTTTTGAAAGGTAGGACTCTACTTTGTTTATTTATTTATTTAATAGCACAACCATATCATGTATTAATACAATATTAAATTTAGTTACATAGTATTTTGTCTGATATGTATGACACTTACAGTCTACATAACATTTCACTGAACCTTGCATCATAGGCAATTATTAGAGCAACGAAAGTAAAAGGCAATTCAAAAACAAAAACATACCGGAGCGCCTGTCCCCATGAACAAGTCTTCAAATATTTAAAAATAGAACTTATAAAACTGGCTTGCACTCAACAGAGTTAAAAATTGAAATAATATTTTCTGTGCCAAATAGTGATCGGACACGTGCGACTTGCGTCAACTTCGCACATGCACTGCGGGCAATGACTACTCACTACTATGATTCGCAACTACAATAATTCGGCATCCGTCTGTAAAATTCTACCGGTAAAAGTAACAACTGGTTCTGCATCGAATTTGTTGAACCGTATCAATTATCATGTGTACCGACTAAATAATTACACAAGTTTTTGGAGACGATTTAATGTCATTATCAAACTTTTTAGACGTAAATAATACTGTTATCGTCGAGTCAACAAATTCTCGCAAAGATCTTCTTGAGGTTATAAACTTAACCTTGAGAGTATTGTAAACACATCCAAAAGATTTTTATTACTATTTACTCACATGATTCATTTTAAATTCGTTGTACACACCTCTATAGAATAAGCATTCAGATTTCTTTACTTTTTATTCTTTAAGTAGCATAAAACAACAACAAAAACTGACTGTATGCGATTATTTAAGAAGTAAGCTATACTAATTTATAATATCCATTGTAATTAAAATACTAATGATAAAATACTCATTGTATTAATTATGTATATTAAATAAAATTACAAAATATTGTTGTTTAATAATATAGACATTTATATAAGCTAAACGAATATTTTCCCTACTACCTATTTTATTATGATACCCTTTGTAAACGCAACTTCTTGACATTTACAATAAAGCTCGTTACACACACTATTTCACATATTTATCCATAAATAACACGTACTATAAGTATACAACACAGCAAAATGGCATGATACCGAGGATAATACAATAATTTTATAATATGGGTTTGTTTACAATCACCAATTTTATTTTTCTGTGAGACAAATTGCCATGCCAATGCCGTCATTCTTTTAACAACCAACATAAGAAAGACAGCATGCGATTTATGAGTCGAATCTTTTTTATTAGATCATTGTGAAAGAAGCTATGTATAAGTTACAATGTGTTCTAATAATAATATATAACAAAATATCATTAGATTAAATTAAACAACATTGACATGTGCCAATAAAATAACACAACAAAGGAATATAATACTACATTATTATACTATGGTATTCGGCCAACTACGCAAATATAACTAATGAAACATAAACATTTTATTGCATTAGGAAGTCCCCAAACTTATCGACGCGGAATTGGCTTAAGCCGATTGCGTATCACCCCTATGTATTATATTACTCTTTGGTATCACCACATTACTCGGCTTGATGTTCGTTGTATCGTTACCGATAATATATGCTAGTCTATGGGCTGTCGCGACGGCTGATCACAAGCAAGCGGCAGCAGACTTACCCGAACGGCCGTTGCGACGGTTGTTCACTTGCGTTCGATCATAGACCCCTACGAACGGTCGTCGTCTTCTCCGAACGGCCGTCACGTCCTACGAACGACCATAGACACCTCCGAACGGCGTTTGCGACGTCTGTTCACTTCCGCTCGGTACTCGGTAGTCTACTCATCCATATAGAGGTCGTGAGTGGCTGGTGTTCTGCACATCCACAAACGTTTTCATCGCAGATTATGAGAGACGCTCGAGTTGTACGTACATTTTTACTTTTCATTTTTCATTGTTAAATTTGAGTTTTTAAAAGCAATGCCGTTCGACCTTCTCTAACGCCGTTCGGCTATCTTCGACGCCGTTCGGTCATCTTCGACGCCGTTCGTAAATTTAAACGCGTCAACTTGGGCGTTCGGCTACTTTCAGCGCCATACGAATGCGATCAGATAAACGGCAAACCACCCGTTTCGCCGTCGGCCGCTGTCGCGTCGTGTCGTCCGCGCCAAGCTGATGCGAATGGCATTAGCGACATCCTTATTACGTTAACATAAAGGTTATTCTGACCGGCTGAAGCCGATTCCACGTCGATAAATTTGAGGACTCCCTTAAAGTTTATAAATATAAAAATTTCGAATGCAATATAAGTTGCCTCGGTAAAAGTTATAAAAAGTATGAGTAAAAAATTGTTATTCTGATATCATCTCAGTTGTAGGCCAGTGTATTCTATTTCTTTCTGATACAAATGAGACTCTGAAAGAAGCGAAATAAATAGATAATTATCGAAACAATTATGCCAAAACTAAATTGTGCAGTATTGTGGTGAGATTTCTGAGTATACAATATCGCGAGGTAGATTTTAATAATAAAAATGTCGTTGGGGTCTTTACTATGTTTCTATCTCAAAGATATAATTTAAATATAGTTTCACAGGATTTGAAAATGTTGTAAATATTTTATTTCAAAATAAACCGAGTAATTTCAATAATCATAAATTTAGTGGACTGCTTCTTAAATAGTATCTTATCTTACCTTATGCGGGGGCCAGTCAGTGCAGACCGGCGACACTTTGACCCAGTGGGATCTTTTGTGTTGACACTCTCCCAATAACGACTGTCATAGATGTTCTTGGCAGCCGGGACCAACGGCTTAACGTGCTTTCCGAAGCACGGAGCAGGCGATAATTGTCAATCAATACGCACATAATTTCGAAAAGTCATATAACTTCCGAAAGTCAGAGGTGCGCGACGTGGGCTCGAACCCGAGACCCTCTGCATTGCAGTCTATTGGTCTCCCCACTGAGCTATCGCTGCTCTTAAAAAAAACATAATAGGTATCTTTCGTATGTATATTTTTTTACTAAAGTCATTGTTGAATAATTCCATTTATATAAATAAATTTGCTCGCTATTGGTTTCACGGATGGCTTAAGCAGTGTCATTGTTGTATTCCGAGTGTTGTGGATTCAAATCCCATACAGCAGAAACAAGTTTGCGAATCCATAAATAGCTCTTTCGACTTGCACGTCAAGACAAATGTTGGTTACGATTTTTCATTGTTTGTAAAGTTCTTGTGCTCATATGAACATTATTTTATTTGCGTTAGTTATATATTTTTAAATTAAGCTAATCTGTGATTTATACATGAACTTTTTATCTTGTTATGTACAATTTACATAATAAAACAAATATAATATTAACATAACAAATTAAGTAAAGTAACTGTAATTAATTTTGCGTCAGTACAATATACAGATAGGAATAACTTGTTGTGCATCATCGGCTTCGACCGCATGGCAAAATTTTTTTACAGCGCCTTTTATTTATAAGGTCAGAACTACAGTGTTTAGTAGCTTTATGCTACGCTACGTATTACTGATAGAAAATGTATCCCATATGCTTATCCAGGATACTGTCTATCTGAATGCCAAGTTACATCCCAATCTGTTATACAGTTTACGCGTTGGTGAATAAGAAATCTGCATCCATACATTCAAACAACTTCTAAAGATGATTTAAATACATAATTTAAAATTATTGATATATATGATTGATAAATAATAACTACTTTACTTTAAAAAATAACAAACAACACCACAATATTTAGATATAATAGAATCAGGTTCACAAAAACAACAGCTATTACAACTGTGATAACATTCTTTTTCAAAACTTGCTATAACTGAATAACGTTATAATTCTGTTATTGTATCTTGTGTACACGCCGTTACTGAACTGACATTGTCTGACATTTCAAATTATAAAAAGTTACCGGATTTCAAACGGTCTCAGATCGGGCGATGTATTTGTGTTTGTGTTTAGTAGCTCTGCATCGCTTTTTGGCATGATTCCCTCGGGCGCGCGTGTTACATAAAATGAACGTCGCGCTTCGTACCGCACAAAAAGGTTAAAAATAGACTTTCAGTGAGTTGCGTGTCCACATCACCGACATTTTTGTTTTTAAATGACATACATACGCGCGTCGCCGCTTATACTACGTATTAGAAATCTAAGTGAAACTATCTGAAATCGGCTGTAAACATTGGACTGATTTTTTCATTATATCTCGATCCAGAGCCGTGGCGAGGATAGATTTTTGAGTGTGGGAGGACTATTGTGACAGAATCTTATGTGAAGTGTTGAGAGTGAATTTATAACAGTGTATTCCGCAGTGGAGGTGCGAGATGGCTCACCACGTGGAGCCGATGGACATTGACAGTGATTTTGACAACAAAGAAAATAGTTTGCATCATAACAATGTGCTACCATTCACAGAGAAGGGTTATGAAGAACTGGATGTATCAGAACTTAACATGAAACTGAGGTACTCCGTGACGCCCACCTCGTCGCCTATGTCGAAGAGCTTCACAGCTACCTGCACTGATAATAGGAGTCTAGAGTCAGGTGACGATTCTTTAAATATCACAGTTAATGAAAATTGCAATCTAAGTCACTCGCTAAATTCAACATTGACCAAAAATGACAATATAAATAAATCACTTAAAGCTTTACCTCTACAAACTATCCCAACAGAGCAATTTGTTGACAGTAATAGAAACACATCTGTGCTTAGACCTATACATACGGCTGTCACACCAAATAATGGCAACATAACTGTTACTGTACATGTACCCAGTGATATTGATGAGAACTTGTCATTGCCGAGTTCTTCATCCTCCGCACTTCAGACTCCTGAAGCTACCACACCTACAAAAGATATTGCTCTCAAAGATGGTGGTTCCCCTATAATGCGGGGATTAAAAAGTGTTCTCAACATGTTTAGATCATCGCAAAGTCCCATATCTCCCTCTGACAATGAAGGCATAGTCAAACAAGAATTAATGCTGAGCCCTGAAGAGCCATTGCCTGCAAATGAAGTTAAGTCACAAGTTGTTTTAGCTTCCACACCAATTGCTTCTCATCGGAAAAAAGAAATGAGCCCGACGAAAAGAAGCAGTCCACAAAAAGATAGCAGCATAGTATTTAATGATGACCTTGAAAAAGAACTTCAATGGACAGATGAGACTACAATTATATTCAGCCAGGAAAGGATTCCAAAACACAAAGTAATGCTGCCACAGCTGCAAGATAGCAAAAATGTATATAGAGACACAGCAGCTCTTAAAAAGCATGATCCTCAAGAATTAAACACAACTGTTGAATACATGGACATTTCATACAATGATTCATTTAGAGACAGAACTATAACTGAAATTCAAGTAGATAATGCGACAGCCGATGCTACATTCGCTGGTGAGTCAGACAGTGAATTTGTGGACTGTGAGACAACATTTACTAAAAATAAATCGCCAACAATTGAGGATAATGATAAAACTCCTGTTCCACATCAAACTTCTGATTTGGATATAACAAAAAAAAGTGAAAATAAAAGTGACAGTGGGCCTAGATTGAAACAGATAATATTGAATACTACACAAGATATTTTAGATGCAACACTATCTGTAAGACCGGAAGATTTACTACCTGAGATATTTGATCAAACACAAGGTATGTCTGATCTTGTTTTGAACATGACAGAATCTATTGAAACAAGAGAAACAACAGTCAGTCGAGACATTCAGGAGTCTTTGTCTTTGCAAGTTACCCCGTCAATTGTGAATCAAACAATAGATATCATTAATACCTTAGTATTGGGAGCATCCAGCAGTCAATCAGCTGATCTTGATTGTACTAAAACAATTGAAGTAACATCAGGCACACAGCCAGTCAATCAAACATTTAATGCTGCAGGTTCTTTAATAAAGGATGAAAATCAAAAAGATAATTTGGAAGTTATACAACCACTTGAAAACATTTTAGAGGTGACCCAAATATTAGAAAATCAAACTAATATTGCTGAAACCAATACTCAAATATCAAATACAACAGTTGTACTTGATGATAATAAGAATTCTGATACTGTAGTTAGTTTAACTATAGAAAATGTTGATAATGAGAATAATGAGTTGGCACCAGAATTTGTATCTAAAGATTCTGTAACTGCTGCTGAAATACCAGTAATACCAGCTGTAAGTGATGCTCCAATTGAAGAATCTATTATTAAGCCTCTACCCATACCTGATGATATTGATATTAGCACTGTTCAAGATGTTACTATGACTGAGTTACCTGTTGATATTCCTTTGCCTGATGAAGATGACCTTGAGAAAGAATTGATCATGCCCATTGACACACCATCTGAAAGCACTCCACCTGTTAGTCTGCCTCTTGACCTTGTAGACAATATAAAAATAGAAACAAATATTTATGACACAATTAATACTACAATTGAAGGAACTAAAGTGAATTTAAATGAAACTTCAAGGACTCATAAAGATATTTTACCTGAATTATGTGCGCCATTAAATATTTCTATATTGGAAGGTGGTGTCAGTGTCAATAATGCAACAATTGAAAATGATGTAATTGAGACTGTTAAATATAATTCAGACAATGAACAAATAAATACTAAAAATGAAATGTCAGAGCTATGTAAAGGAATAAAAAATACGAATCTATTACCCGAAGTTGCGACATCCAATATTATTAAAAATGAAGAGGTAATAGATAAAAAAGAAGATAAAGATAAAATTGAAAAGAAAAATAATGAAATAAATGTAATGGAGACTGTAAGTGCCAATAAACCCGTGGAGCAGGTCGATGAAGATGTAATTCACAACCAAGCTGCTGTTTACTTAGATAATAATAAAAGTGCTAGTGAATTAAAGCCTCTACCAGATATAATCAACCAAACTATTGTCATATCTAACAATGAAAACTTGGATGGCAGCCCTAGTGTTGCTGAAACTGTAATTCTTGAAAAAGTCGAATCAAATACAGAAAGCAAAGATAAATCAAACAGTGAACGCAAAAATACTCAATTAGATGTTAATGTAATCGAATCGCAAATTACATGCGCAGTTGACACTGATCATGTAGATTTTATAAACGAAATTAATAAAGATATTGAAGAAAAATCGTCTGTTGTTGTTTCCAGAGATGCTAATTTGACGCAGGAATTATCTAATATGACGCCTTGTACAGCCGATACTGAAATATCAGGAAATGAGATCTGTGACTCCGCAAAAGTCGAAGCCATACCAACAGAAAGTAACCAATCAGCAATTGAAAATTTTTCGTCTAGTATCGAAGTCGAGCATCCACTTACCGAACTCTCTAACGCCAAGGAGATAGAAGAAGAAATTGTACTTTCTGAAAACAACAGCCCATTTGTTTCTGTCATAGCAGATAACATTCTAGAAATACAGACTCAGAGTAATGCTGAAATTAAAAGTATGGATGATAGTTTTGCAACAAAAATAAAAGTCATACTCACACCACCTACTTCGCCGCCAATTAGATCTAAAGGATACAATTTCAATTTTGATGATATTAATTTTGATCCATTTTCTACAAAAACCAATATCAGAATGTCACCGCCCTTAGAATCGCCGAACAAAACTGTCGGACCTAATGCACAAGACACAGTAATAGAAAAGCCCGTTCCTAAAAAGGATATGAATAGGCGAAAGTCTCAACCAGAGAGAAAGAAACCTACTGCTGCATCTAAGAGGAAGTTCAACGCGACATTTGATGGTAAAATAAATGATAAAGTAATTGAGAAATCTATCCAAAAACATGAGACTGCAATAGGAACAGATATCCAATTGGACTCGCCAGCTATAATTGCTCTAAATCCAAACAGTATCACTATCAAAGAAAAAGTTGATCAGCTATCTGACATTCAACCAGAAACAGTAAATATTAATGAACCAGAAGTCGTGTTGCAAGATAAAATTGATAAACCAATAGAATCTACTGAAGTTAGTGTGAACAGTATCGAATCCAATCTAAATGATTTTAAGCCAACATCATCTTCATCAGAGCAATCTACTTACTTCTCAGCCAGCGGTACTTCAAGTGAGTCTAGTATACTCTCTAAAAACGTTTTTAATTTACCAGAAATAGATGACGCCAACTTCAATCCTTTTGCGACAAAATCTAAAATGCGCCAATCTCCACCGCCAGACGTAAACATTGACAATCCCCTTGATACCAAGAGTAAAGTTATGTCTGCTTCTGATTCATCTATGACCACGGTACATAAAAACGAAGCTAAACCAACTTTATGTGAAGACAAAATTGAAACCGAACCAATGGAAAAGGATGCTTTAGATAATTTAAGCAATGTATCTATAACTACCGACGAAAAAAATGTTACAACGAAAGAGGTTCACACCGAAGATGAAGACACTATTGAAGGGCCATTCCTTGAAACTGAAGATATTAATCCTGACGAAAAAATATCCGATTTTGATGGCGACAATATGGACATGTTGCAGTTACATGATTCGCCACCTCAGAGTAGCGAGGAAAACTTAGACAATGGTGAAATGTTTATTGATGCAGAAGCTTTCGAGTTTCTTTTAAACCAAAATAAAAGCAACATAGTCGCCGACAGTGGCAAAGAAAGTTTGTTTCTTAAATTTGATCCTTTGTTCGCTAAGAGAATGTCTGCTGTATCGTCTGATGGCGTCTTTGCTACGTTAGCCAAATTACAGAAACGACAGAGCACTCCCACTAAAGCTGCGCAAACTCCACGCAAAAGTGTGCTCTCGCCTGTTGCTGGCCCTTCCAATTTGAACGTTACGCAAGATATAGATATAAATATGAGCGAGGAATTTAACGATGATCTTAACATTACTGTATCGAAACCGATGATGGTTGTCCCCCCAGCTGTAAATCCCGTCACTCCTAGAAATAAATCCCTTACTCCTAATAGATCAAATAGGCGTTCTATCACAGTCACCTCTCCTGCCATGGCCGTTATTGACAGACTGCTGTCTCTAAGTAGCAATAATTCTCTGTTACACGACACGACAGTGACCCAAATGAGTAGAGAACAGAACGAGGCCGACATAGCTCTATCACAATTACGAGAATTACTGCATGAGAAAGAAATTAATGTATACAATCTTAAATGTGAATCCAACGAACTGAGAGATAGATTGAATACTCTAGAAGGTCACGTAAAAAGCTTAGAAGCTGAAAGCGAGGATAGGTTAAAGAAAATCAATCAATTGACTGATACATTAGTCGAGAAGACAAAGACCAATAAGAGCATGGCGGCAGTTGTTGAGGAATATGAGAGGACGATAGCTAGTCTGATCGCGGAGACTGCTCAAGATAAGAAAAGACACGCTGAGGAGAGAATTAAATTAATCACTGAGAGAGATGAGCAGACAGCGCATCTAGCCAGCATGGAGGTATCCTTCAATGACCTTCACAGCAAGTACGAAAAGAGCAAACAACTTATACTTAGTTGTAAAGCAAACGAGGACCAGTACAAGAAATCTATCAAAGAATTTGAAGAAAATCTGACCAAAATGCACAACAATTACGAGTTGTTAAAGCAACATGCAACTTCTAAGCTTAATCACGCTAACCTGGAGTTGCAGAAGATAAATCGGTCTCACGAAGCGGAGGTTTTGAAGCTAAATGCAATGATTAAGAGGAAGGAGTTGCACATCTCGTCATTGGAAGAATCCCTTGCTCAGAAGACCAAGGCTAACGACGAGCTGACAGCCATATGCGATGAACTCATCAACAAAGTCGGTTGAACTAATTTGAGGCGTATTATTAAGTGCATGTTTATAGGTAGACGGATAGTCGGGCATTGCACCAGTCTAAGACATGTCATATTTTAATTCCATAGCGGAAAATGTTTTCATCATCCTAGTGCCACTTTGCGTGGCGCTTCGCCCTAACCTCCGCATGCCAATAAACTAGGCCTAATTATTAGCTGTGTGTCTGTGATCTAGGCGAATTCTCCGAGACTCACTTTTGTGCTTATCACCCGATAAGTAGCATTAAGTCTTAACTAGTCTCAGCGACATTGTGCCAAATCATTTTAGTGTAACAATTATTATTCCTGTTGTTTATTATGTACTCCAAGACTGCAAATTGTGATAAAATTTCGAGGTCTAGAATCATGTTACAGAGTATAACTTTATGCAATTCTATCGAGATCACGAAATATTTCATACATTATGTTATCAAATTGCACGATTAAATTATGCCGGACATAATTAAAGCGTGCATTGTGAACAAGCTCGTTGGACACAGTAATTATAAATGAAAATGTATATTTTTTGCATGTTTAACTGTTGTATAATATAAAAGTGCCGAGATATTTATTTTGTTAAAATTTTCGTCCATATTTTTCGGAGAATATAAATACTAGGTGTCGCAATACCGAATCTCTTTCCAAAGCCGATATTTTAATATTAAATTATGGATGACCACAGTGATTGCGGTTTTATCCTTCAATGGTAATCAATCAATTTATCGATTCACTATTTGAAGAGCTTCACACCAGTAACACTCAATTCAGTCAATTTTGTTTTTAATGAATTAACAACCTTTTTTTTTTTAAGAAAATACCTAATCTAAGCTCATAACTCCACCTTTTTCTTCTTAATGCACTTTTTGTAAAGACAAGCTTTGTCTACCAGTATTACCTTTTTATGTATGAATGTAGCCGAAAATGATTAAAACATTTTATACAAGAGTGACTGCCATAACCAAATGATCATGGCTGAAAACTAATTTCATTTGAATCAAATCTATTGACATATCTTTGTTTCTTACTACTTTTTATACTCATTATAAATAAGTTCATAAAAACATGCTTAGAAACTTACAATTTTAATATTGTTTAAGTTTACTCTTGTTGAAGAGTTTGTTATCCAAACGTGACTTGCTTGCTGGGAACAATTTGGCTGGTCATCTTCAGACTAGCTATAGATGACAAGCTAAATAATGTCAAAAATTATAATTTAGCACCAAAAATGTCCATAAGTCCTTGCCCATATTTTAACGTGGGTACAACACCGGTAGGTATTTCGAATCAAGATTTTCGGTATGCGGCCCTTAAATAGTACATATATTTTTGTAGATATTTTCATGGAGAACCGTCCTACCGTCGTTTGTATGTAAAAATGTTTATCCTGTGTTTATGACAGTACGTTTTACGACTCATTTCCGCTTTTCCCCATCTGGTTAATCTAAAAGTAGTCTTACTTGACCAAACAATACTCATTAAGTACGTTTCACCTCTCATGCTGTTTCTTAATATTATATAACCTCAGTTGTATTTGTAATGTAACCTAGAAAACGGTTAGATGTCAGGAGAGCACGCTTATGATTCAGTGGCACAGTTAGTACCTATTGATATTTATCAGACAAAGATATATGAATACCTACGTATATTATTGGCTCACGTATATAAATGTGCAGTACAAGTATTCTGCAACCACGAAGGTAATTAATATAATAATTATTTTTCGATTGAGGCTGTCCATCGATTTTGATTTTGTCAAACGCGTCGGAGTTATGTGCGAACGACATAGAAAGTCGCTGTTCTAATCAATTTTACATCTTCGATAGTTCAGGAATAGTTTTAATTATAGATTTAATTATGGTTTGTGAGTCTGCGTCTACGCTAACGGTGCTCAATGATGCATTGTAATGTATTCAATCTGTAAGTGTAACCGTTTTCTAGATTTTATGGTCTTCTAATAGTGGATCTCTGCCACTCAATTAAATATAGTTTGAATAATTTTAAATTGTCCATTTATTATTATGGTAACACGATATCCACTGCATGGGTTGTTGTGTCAGTTATTTTTGTACGATATAGAAATTAAAATTGATATTAGATAATAAAGTTGTCATTTTTCAATACGTGTTTTTATTTTTACTACTTTCTAACTACTAGCTTTTGCGCGCGGCTCCGTCTGCGTGCACCTACATTAAAAGTTTAACCTATGTCCTTCCCCGGGTATACTATCTCTGTACCAAATTTCATCCAAATCGGTTGAGTGGTTTAACCG
Organism: Catocala sponsa; assembly: GCA_963564715.1. Classification (NCBI taxonomy): domain Eukaryota; kingdom Metazoa; phylum Arthropoda; class Insecta; order Lepidoptera; family Erebidae; genus Catocala; species Catocala sponsa. The sequence goes on along the minus strand of OY751345.1, from coordinate 6,237,663 downwards.
CGAAGAGGTAACAGACACACACTGACAGATAGAGTTAGTTTCGAATTTATAATATTAGTAAGGATAGTATAATAATAAGTTAATCTATCTAGCGTTTGACCTACCAGAATTAGAAACTTTGCAGAGTTCTAGTTATCTTAAGCAGGCTATACAATTGAAAGTTACGTTATTAATTTGTGGGGCTAAGTAACCATAATACGGCAAAGTATCTTATTCATATGGGTATATTAAGTGCGGTTATAACTAGAAGGCTAAAATAAGAAGCAATGTAACATAACCTTACTAAGTACACCTATTGTGGTTTTAGCCAGCTAAACCTAAGATTTAATCACACTTCAGTTTTTAGCCCATATAAAAATAACGATGTGGTCATAAAAAATACTTTCAATATAGAGAAGTATTTATTGATTGCTAATTAAGATTTATTATTTTGCCTGTGTAGTCATATGTGAATATTTTCAACACAATGAGTAACTATTTACAAACACTAGCTAATATAAAAACTTATTGATCGATTGCACATCCAGGAATATATAGAGGATTATACACTCGCGAGCAACCAAATCGACTCAACCTTTTACTGCGCACACATACACCAATTTTACAAAAACTACACTTGGTATTTATGACAACAATATGTAATTTGAAAGTTTTTAAGCTTTCAATAAGCATCAATAACCTATAAAATAATTGGGTGTCTGTAAAGTCGGTTTACGGACGATAGTTTAACGTAACAACGTCATAACGCCTTTCGCTCGCTCGTGTAGCGTTCTCGCTCCGATCGTAACGTTACAATGAGCGTAACGGGATAATGAGCGTAACGTGACAATGAGCGTAAGGGGACAATGAGTCATCCTTTTTCGTGCGTGCAGCCGGCGTTCATCGATTTATTAGACGTTGTCACGTCAAAAAAATAAGCCCTCATTTATTTACGCAATTTAATTAGGCGATACGGTAAATTTGCTCCATAAGCTACCCACGACTTACGCTACTTACCCCGCTATAAACCCCACCCACAACCGGCTACCCTTATCAGTCGCTTATCACAAGTTGACTGTAAATTGCATTAATTGTTTTTACGAAAATATAGATACCACACCTGAAGAAGCTGCTCAAGCTGTTGTCCTGTTGCAACAAGGGCTAAGTCAGCGAGAAGTCGCTGCTCAGCTTCACTTGAGCCAGTCTGCTATATCCAGAGTATACAGACGATTTCAAGAGACTGGTGCCTTCGATCGGAGACCAAGAACCAGCCGCTGCCGGTGCACTTCCGAAAGAGACGACCGTTTCATAGTCTCAAACTTGTTGCGCAATCGGAATCTAACGGGTGTTGATGTGCAGCTAGAACTGAGACGTACGAGGGGTGGCTGTCAGCAAGTGGACAGTCCCCTTCTCTCTACGACTAGTCCAGTTTATGATATAGCGTTCCCCTACACCAACCTTCCAGTTTATATTAAGGGAGCCGCTGTACCTTCCAGTGCCCGAGAGCACCTTCCGGGACCAGTTATAGACAGGTCTTATCCCCAAATCTCGACTCTCCATCCTAACCTCAGAGATCCGGTTCTGGTAAGCAAGCTACCTCGTGCCCAAGTGACACTACCTATTCTCCAGATATGTACCGGAGCAATAAAGCCGCTCACCACCCGCAACTCTGGAAGTTGCTAACGAAAACTTCGCTGAAGCCGACGAAGAAGCCGCCTCCCATATCTCCAGTATGGTACCGGAGCTGTATAAGGCACGCTAACTTCCCGACGTACATCCATACGCCTACCCAAACAGGCCTACAAGCCGGATGTGGCTCGAGTCACCCAGCTATGACTTACTTGCTGAGGAGGCAAGCGCCCGAGATGCGTTGTGGCAGCGAGTGGACAGTAAGAAGACGCTTGAAAGAAGCTAATCTAATTCCAAATAGGCCTGCGACGGGCCATAAATTGACTGCAGGCCACCGACAAGCGCGCCTCCAGTTTGCTCGAGAGCATCTCGATTGGGGCATTGCGCAATAGCGGTCGGTCCTGTTCACTGACGAGTGCAGAATGTGTCTGCATGGCAGTGACAGAAGAGGTCGGGTCTACAGGCGTCCGGGCGAACTATTTGCACAGTGCTGTTTCGCTGAAACAATTGCATACGACGGAGGTTCTTGCATGATGTGGGTTGGGATCGCCTTAGAAGGAAAAACCGAGCTTGATTTTGTGCCTGTGGGAGGCCGAGGAGGCGGGCTAACGGCTGATCGGTATATCACCCACATACTGTTGGAGCATGTTGTTCCCTACGCAGGGTTTATTGGCGAAGACTTTGTTAATGCACGACAACGCCCGTTGTCATACGTCGCGTATCACTCGGCAGTTTCTTCATCAAATTGAAATATGCACAATGACCAGGCCTGCGCTCAGTCCAGATATGAATCCCATTGCTCAATGATGAGCATGAAACTTATGGGATGAGCTCAAAAGAAGAGTACGGGCCAGAAAGAGACCGTCAAAAAGTTAATAAGGTCGATGAAAAACTGACTGCAAGCTGTAATTAGATCTAGGGGGGGGGGGGGAGGGGAAGGGTAATACCAAGTATTAAATTAATAATTTCTTTGTTTAATTTAACACACGACCACAGCCCTTTGTCCTAAATTTCCCTTTTTTCCTACACTTACATTCAGACATTATTAATTTAAAAAATAATGACTGGATGTCAATAATAATGACACCAAATTAAAGCTGACATCTTAAGCTTTCCGATGACATACTGTTATCATAAATACCACGTGTAGTTTTTGTGAAATTGGTGTAGGTGTGCGCAGTGGAGGGTTGAGTCGATTTGGTTGCTTGCGAGTGTATATTGATCATAGGGAAAATATAGACTGAGATGTGATCACCGAGTGATGTGTAATAAAAACGTAGAAATTATTGTTCTGAGTGTGGGTGTTCTGTGTCCGTTGTTTAAATGTTTGTGAATCTTCACAAACATTCAAATAACAGAGCACCGGGCACTATTTCTCTATTTCTTTGTAAATAAATAATATTTCTGTGTGTTTTTGTTGGTTTTTCTTATCACGCTGCACCGAATCGACATGTACATTCGCATAGAGATAGGCCTCTTATCCAATTTTTTTATGGAAAATGGGATTAAAGACGTGGGTATAAGCTAGTGTAATATAAATAAAAAGGCGAGATCTAGACTCTTGTAGACTACACGAGTCTAGATTTCAATTTATTTCAATGGAACAGTATCCTTTTTTACCACCTAGTTTTGCAGATTTGTTTACTGATAGCTCATCATACGTTATTTGTATACTGATAGCTTGCAAAACGAGTCTAAAATGATTTCTCAGACGTTAAAATAAAATTGTTTTGACTTTTATTCGATTCTGGTGTTTTAGTGTACATTTTCGTAAACACATTAAGATTTCAATGTAATAAACATCGGCGAAAACTATAACAATAAAAATAGTGGCTACTATACGAATACCGATTTGACGGAGAGCGAAGTTTTACTGTGAAAGACGCAGAGTTATGCGTACATTATGTTATACTTAGGTAATTATCATTACAATTTGGCAGCTGAGAGCAATCAAATATATGCTATCCAGGATAAATTGGCCGTAACTGCATTATGCAGTCTTGTAAAATGTAGGTTGAGAAATCCGCAGAGCATCCATCGCGTATGCATTGATGAATTGTGTGAAATATTCAATTTATGTCACCCATCAGTGCCAGGCCGTGCCACGACTATTTGTTAAAAAAATATAACCGTCTATGAGACTCCCGCCTTTCTTCGATAAGACTCCATCGAAGGAGGTTCTGTGCGGTTTCTATGGCAACGTGTGACAAACACTGTCAGACATTCTCAGTGGCCGATCGCAACGAAACAAGCGAGGAGTATGCTCGCGTTATGTACGACGAGACAGTGAATGTGGTGAATGCTAGAGAGATCGATAGTCCTTCTAGCGAAGAAGAAGAAGTGGTCAAAGCTACCATGTCCAAATTTAATCCGCCTGTGAGGCATACTGCGAGGCACGACTTCGATTCCGATAGTGAGACGGACTCTGAACCAGACAAGTTCTTAGACAACGGCTCTGGAGAAGAACAGGTATGTATTTTATGTTTATATCTAATTAATTCCGTCTATCAGCAGTTGGTAATACATAATATCACAATATTACCATTTTATCCCCTCACATAATCACGTAACCAGTAAACACAACATGTAACTAGGGGTGTTTCAACAGCGCAGTAATACTATTATATTATATTAGTAGGTAATGCAATAACTTAATGGGACTGGATAGACCACGATTTTATCAGCAAATATGACCAATAGCCACCTATAAACTATATAACAGGCAGCGAAATGAGCTAGACGTTTATACCAACGTTTGACCTTTTATTGCAATGAGTAAATAAAAAAGGTATACATATAAAGGTAACCGAGACCTATGCTATGAAGTGATGTTCATTGTCTGTTTGAATTTTAGAATAAAAACTAGAGCATAGGATGCTGCTGTCTATGGATGATCAACACTGTATATGTATGATATACGAGGTACATAAAATAGTACAAACCAGGATGAAATTCATAAAACGTATTTTAATTTTCTAAGTATGTGTGCCTACTTTTTTAATTCCGACGTACTTTTTTAACATTAAGTTTTCGTTGTAAAGTACGTTTGTTTACACAATTTCCATTAGCCTTAGGTATGTGTAAACAAATTTATATATTGATCGTTTTCTTGCATGTTGCTGATAGCATTCGCATTTCAGCATTAGGTAAATTAAATATATCTATTTATATAGCCGGCTATAACTTTTGTTTTAATAACAGTTTTATAGGCAATTTTAACTATCATAAAACTATTTTTCTTTTTTGTTGGCACTGTGGTGTAAATTTGCATTCGCGTTCGATCACGAGATCCTAGGTTTGATGCCTGGGTCCAAATCCGAAATGTCAAGCATATTAGTCGTATTCATAACCGTTTCGCCATTGGGGCTTTCAGTCCGACAGTCTTGTTATATATATGTATATATAAACTTGACCATAAGTGGACACAGGGCTCCACAAATAATAATATCAGTTATCCAATCGTCGCAGCAACTATATTCAATGTATAGTGCGCCTTGGCAAACTTAACAAATCGCCAAGAATATCCAAAAGCCATAACTATACATCTACAAGTATCGACACGTGTAGATTTCTTCGCGGTAGTTTTCACACCGTCAAAGCGAGCGATAATTAATTAAGATTATAAAACTACTAGTTTTTGCCCGCGGCTTCGCCCGCGTTAATTTAGAATTTGACAATCAATTTTATTCGGGTTGTATTCTGCTAATAATATAATTCAATCATGATTCCAAAGACACGTGGCGCCATCTATTTATCATAAGAACGTTATTGTTGTTTTCCTCGGGAATAGTAATTTTTTTCGGGATGAAAGGTAGCCTATGTCCGTTTCTGTACACCTTTCAACGTATATGCAAAATTTCAGGATGTTCGATTCAGTGGTTTAGGCGTGAAAAGGTAACAAAGAAACAAACTCATTTTCGCTTTTATAATATAAGTTAGGATTAGGAAGTTCAGAAGTTAGGATTAGGATTAGGAAGTTAGGATTTCATATACACATGACTTGGAAAAAGTCAGTGATGCGTGCGGTGGGTTTAGACTCGAGACTTGGCAGCTATCTGCTAGTGGGCTATCACTCTATATAATTTAACATATTCATATAGTTTGGATGAGGACGAGGAAAATACCGGCTAATCGCTTGATTAAATTTAATTTGTCTACGAATGTTAGCAGACTGCGTATATTTCATCGTTTACATACACAGTCTCACGCCTTACCCCTAAAGCCCCCAAAAGGGGTTGACAGAGGTGTACTTCACTAAAATATAGGCAAATAAATGTAGATATATTAGCCGGCTATGGCTTTAGGCCATAGGCATAGGCAGCGAGCGTCTACCTGGCTTTCCAGACCCGTTGCTGCTAATGAGACTATAGCCAGAAAATCCCAACACCACTAGGAATTCATTATATGTAGATGTACAGTATTCACTAAAGATGCGCCACTGATGCACCGAGTGTATACCTAGATGAGAATTAGCTATACTATGATCTTCTCATAAATTTCCTTTTACCTGAACTTAGCAACTAATCTAAGTGTAGCTTCAGTAACATAGGAATCTTACTATCCGTTATATTTTGACGTTAATAAGTGTTACTTTGTGACCTAAATGAATAAATACTTTGGCATTGACTTTGATATTGTATAAGATGCTTCATATTGGTCATATTATAACCCTTTGTCCCTATCATCATTATTCTATGAAGGGTTAGGTAAACACCACCTACCGGACACAGCTCTATACTCGGTGACAGAATGTAATGGAACTAAATCGAAACTGAAACCATAGATTTAGTTCCCTAGAAAACGTAGTATAGATTGGTAGCTATCGACAGGACATAATCTCAAATGTTCAGAGAATTAGATCTCTTAATGGATCTTATGGCTCGTAATAATACTTAATTAATTCATTGAATACGTCTGTAGATACTATACCAAAACTGTAACGAGGCTATACTTTGTTTACATTACAGATATTCTTAGAAAAATAATCAGAATTATCTGCATAAAAGGGTCTGAAACTAAAACAATAATTCTAAGTATTTTTGTCTGTCCATATAAACTGGCATTACACAGAACGGAGTATAAGACGATTTTCTCAATTAGGTAGGCTTAGGTTCAATTTATTCCCGAGCTCCGTTTAATCAAATTCTGTTTAGAAGAAGCTGAGGTATGACGCATAGCTTGATACACGTCAAAATAATGTACAATGCTACATGCGAATGAAGTTGCATAGAAATACTAATTTAATCATATTTTGAATGCACGGACGGCGATTTAAGTAACTGGTTTTAGTGGTCGTCTCGTCACTGCCACTGTCACGAGTGTTGTGGGTTCAATCGCACAAATTATTGTTCCGTGTGGGTAGATACACGCCATAATAATTTGTATGTGATCCCCAAACGGTTGTTTCGAGTCTAGGTATTCTTTGTGAGGTGATTAAGCAATTATACCCAGTGCATGAGTTGTCTTTCTTTTTTAGAACTAAAAACAAAAATATAGTTGATGAGCCGTTAAAATAAAAGTCATAATTGATACGCACTTAATTAAGTACCTACTTATGATCAATTTACACAATGAGAAAGCTGTTTTCTCAAGAGACACAAGTTAAATACATTAATTAACGTTGCAATAGTATCCAAGGAATGCAGATAGACAGCCACAGTGTCTATGAATAGAAACTATATTGTTTAGATTTTACGGTCCCGCCATTCCGCTTCCCTCCCGCCATAGCTCGCGTGGCGCCAAACCGTTCGGCTCTAGTGTTGTTTATGGTTCGTGTAAACATAGACAATTTTGGAATGTACGAGTTCAATGATCATAGATATTGTTTCCGAAAATCGGTATATAGATGTTAGGATAAAATGTTTTTTGGGGTAATGTTTAGGGTTTCATTTATCGTGGATATGAGGTAGGTATGTTCTGCTTTCTCTTATTGGAAAATGTATTTATTTATATTGATAGCGTCGGGCGCTTAGTAAGCAGGTGTAGGCGCATGTGCAATAACCGATTGGAAAGTTCCGTTGTAGTTGTACGATTGCAAGGATAGGCAGTAGGCAGTGTGTTGTTTAATTACTTAGGTATGTGGAATAATCCACGAACACCGGGACAATATCTTACACCTATATTCCTCAAGGGGTAAGCAGAGATGTATTACAGCTATGCTTATTAAGGACTCACGTAATAGTCTATTGCCATCCGGCAGACACACTCCAAAATTCCGTTCTACTACTGAGAGTTTCATAACAGAAAACTCAATAATATTTTGTCTAGCAAGAGAATCGAACTTGAGACTTCATTCACCACTGCTACGCAACTGAAGCAATCAGTAGATGGTAAAAAAAACATTTTAATTCTTACAAAAATCTTACTTAAATGGCAAAGTAGATATATACTTACTGATTCATATTTTAGCCTTCGTGTTAGTAATCTCAAAGAATATACAAATATAATGTAATATATATTTGACTTTATACATTAATATCTTGCGCTATCCAGTTCGATAACAGGTCGCAGCCATCAGATAAGTCAGTGGAGGTGATAAAACCAGCCCCTAAAGAGAGCAGCGGCAGGAGCAGGCCAGCTGTGTCCAAGAGAGATGATTCCTCTCAATCAGGTTAGTCTAATATAGGTACATATTATTTGCTCACGGTAAAGAACATACATCGGTTGGCTAGCCGGGTTCGCATTTGACCAGCTTAATGTCTGGGCTCCACCCGGCACCCAGATACCTATAGCTAGATAATTAAATAGATTGTAACCTGTCAATCACTGAAATGCCAGATATTATTAACAATTGTGTCTGGCTGCCTGCTGTTTAAGGAACATGCGAGGACAGATTTAGGCTACGTGCAAATAATTTTTCTTAACTGAACAAATCAGAACATAATATTAGCTTCTTATTAGAAGTCTATAACCAGCTACGAAACCAGGCTCTAGACCGCTGAGAATTTCTTGACAGTTAAACGTAATAAAACTGCCCAACTCGTAAATTGAATGCAAAACCTCATCACAGCGGTCGCATTCACACTGCCTTTACACCAAGGCACACCAACGACAACTATCTGGACGGAGTTGAGGCAGTCGCCGTGACCGAAACCGGTCTGGAGTCATCAAAATAAAAAAATCAAACACCGAGGCACAAATAAAAAGTATTTTCATACAATAGGAAACCAATCATAATATCTTTCAAGACCAAACTGCATTAGGTATTAGCTATTCCTAATTGTAATACAATCTTATACAGATTGAATATTGCATGACTTTAAGAAATAAAATCTGTTTTTTTATGTTGCACAATGTTTATATTTATTAAAGGGCATAGAAAAATGTCTATGGTTTGTGGTCGCTGTGTTTGAAATGCAGTCGTACTGCTTTATGCTCCAGTTACCTATACTTTTAACTTAATTTGCAAGAACATAATTATGAGATAATTATTAGGTATGTGGTGGTTAATAGTTCTGCTTTAAACCAGCAATTATATTTTGCGTTAGACAAATCTTCTTGAAAACATAATGATGAAAACAATAATACGATACTACACGGATAGTGCTGTCGTTTAGTTGGTCGTCTCACCGCTTGCCACTTACTAATGTTGTGGGTTCGATCCCAATATGGCAATATAATGTGTGTGTTCCAAGAAGTTCCGAGTCTGGATTACCTATATCCCCGAAGGAGCAGCAGAATGTTATTATTATTACATCTACATTTCGCTAGCTATGATTTTACTTCTGACGTTATAGGCGGCAAGCCAATGGCCGACGATGGTCAGGTCAGGTACCATGCTGCTATTGGGCACTATACACTGCCGCTCTGCCCCCGAGGCAGTCGCTGTCTTTACACAGAAAATATAATGTCCTTCAGACCGAATTTCGGTCACGGTGGCGAATCCGGAGACTGGCCATCTGCGCAGAAAATATTATAGTGCACAAGCGTGTGCGCAAATACAAGTGCACTCTCTGTTCCCTAACCCTCAAGATCCGATGGGACGGTAATCCGAAACGACCGGAGAGAGATCAGGCGCAGGACCAACAGCTTTACATGCTTTCCGAGGCACGGGGGTGTCTAACACTACCAACTTTCTAATGGCGCAATTACACTTGGTCGTTAGCTCGTATTCGATTGCCTATGGAATTCGGACAAACGACTAAGTGTAAATGAACGGAGTCGAGTACGCCCGTATTCGAGCCCTTTCAATTGATAAACGTTTGCCTGTGTTGCAGTAACCGAACGTGAGTAAAACAATTAATGCATCGGGTGCCCGAATTCGAGTAACATCTTTCGTGCGCCCGAATACGGGCTAACGACCAAGTGTAATTGCGCCATAACTCCGGGCTACTATTAATTGAGATTTCTTAATAGAAAAACCCAACAACTTTTTGTTGGCCCGACCCGGGATTCAAACCCGAGACCTCATGCACAGCAGTCGCATTCACTACCGCTGCGCCATGGAGGTAGAAAATATACGTACAATGCAATATTACAATGATCAATTACAAATACACTAATTACCAATCTGTGTAAAAGATCCTTTGACTAAGTAACTAATGCAATACGTATATTTTCAGACACGGATTCCGTGGACCTGGAGCCTGGGCGTCCAGACCCCATACTGGGCAGCGGCCGCAAGCGCGGTGGCGTAGTGATCCCAGCCGAGGGCGCGTACGACCCCAAAAACTTCCAAGACCTGAAGGTGCCTCCTGACATGGAGAATATCTTCCAGTACATCATGAAGTAAGTTTTAGCTCATAAGACTTACAGTCAAATATCCAAATTCGTAAAAAAAATGTTCTAAATCTGGCGCTCCTTTTTAGATCGCTTTGACTGGGTCATAAGTAGATGCTTCGATCAATAATACCTACAACTAGATATCGGATCGGCGCAAAAAATATGTCTCGGTAAATAACAGCGCACTTAAAATGTGAGCTCTTATTTTGTTTAGTTCGCTTGAAACACAGCCAATGTAAACACGTCTCAAAATGCCGCAGTGTGTAGATATTCAAAAGTTGAAAAACTAATTTCCGAAAAAGCAATTTAACGGCCGGAGTATCTTACTTTCGGTAAGTACATGAAGAATAAGTTATATTTTAAGCTTTAAACTAACAAATAATATCAAATTTTGAACAAAATTACCGATTTTAAATCACCGCTACAAATGTTTGGCCAAGGCTCGCCAACACACGCACAAACTTTTATAACAAAAATAAACGAAACAAAACGTTGTAGCTCTCAAGGCAATAACGGAAAAAATTACTTTATTTGTTACCACTTAAGGTTGATTTCACACAAAATGTTGTTGTAGGTATGTGACGAATGATCGTAAGTATTAGATAATATTTTGAAGATTTGTGAATTTATTACTAGGTGCCATGGTTGTAATTAGGTTGAACTTAAAACCGTTTTAAAACTTTTCTCTGCGTTTGTTAGTACACAAATGTAGCTGTGTATTGTCACGCGGATAGCATTTAGTTTTGATTTTGTACGTAACCCGTTATCTAGTTATATTGTTGATCAAAGAGTAGATGGTATAAATCGCGAGGCATACGCGGCATCCGGCGCGCTACATACTTACCTATTATAAAACAAAGTCCCCCGCCGCGTCTGTCTGTTTATTCGCTATAAACTCAAAAACTACTGGACGGTTTATGCGATTTTGACCAATAGACAGAGTGATTCATGAGGAAGGTTTAGGTGTATAATTCCTTCGGGTTTTGTACCTACTACCCGTGCAAAGCCGGGGCGAGTCGCTAGTTTTATTATAAATAATGCAAATTCTACGTTTTGATTTTATGCTGAAAACAGAGGCATTCTAACAAAAAAAAATATTTGCGTAATATTTATGTAAAGTTGTCTTGTGTATTGCGTGAGTTTTTTGCAAAATGTTTTACGTTGTCCACGTTACTTCACATATTCAGGTACCTATATAAGTTTCACGCAGCGCTTTACGCATAAAACACATAATAAAAAAAACCGTGGGCTTCGTTGACATTTAAATCGCTTCTATAAATACCATACTTATTATATTTTTGCTTTGAATTATATCCACTCTACATTTTATAGGTTATTTTGGCTAAATTATGTTTACGTTATTTTGAAAATGTAGCATTTTTAGTGTCAATGCTCAAGTTCTAGGGTCAAAATACTTCATTATACGGATTCAACGCGATAGATTCCATGTAAAGTAGTTTCATTTCAATGTATAAACATTCGCGTAAACGTAAGACTTAATAATTATGTAAAACACTACATGTCAAAACTGCTCTTCATGCAAATAGTTAATTGATACTAGATATTATAGATTTTGAGTACCTACCAACCTAGCAGTCTCAAAAGCGTCAAGCTTGTATTTATTTTCATAAAATAATGCCAAATACGTGGACGTCAATGAATTAATCAAAATGTCGAGGACGCGAGCCAAAAACCTAATGTTATTAAACTGAAACTTTTGATGTTTTCCATTCAATCCCGGTCGAGCCGTTAAACGGATATTGATGAAATTTGTCGCAAAGGTAGTCGATCCGGATAAAAATATGGGATAATATTTTTATCCGGGTATCGTTAATCGGTTTAATTTATCCAGAATATATATACATTTTATATATTGTCGTAAAATTATTAGTCGATGGCGCTATAAATTTTTTATCGCTATAATTGACTTCCACTCTGACAGCCCGTAATATCGTGAATCTAATTAATTTTATAGAAATTCTATTGGGCAGTACTTTTTTTGGGATAAAAATTAAATATACCCTATGTCTTTTTCTGTATTCCCGACAACGTATATATATGTGAAATTTCTTGATGATCGGTTAAGTAGTTAAGGTGTGAAAGCGTAAAAACCAAACAAACTCACATTCAGGTTTAAGATGATTTATTTCTTATAAATAATAACATTATTCACTTACATGAGAAAAACAAATGAATAACAGTTTCAATATTTTGGCGGCGATACAGAAAAAATAAATACATTCGAATTTATAATATTAGTTACGATGAAAAATAATGCTTTCCGTATCATAAGTCGTCTCTTTCTCTTAGGATCTTGAGGTCCCAGGTCCGATATTGAGTATCGAATATCTCACAGTTTTATTAGGTTTTTTTTTTAGGAAACTTACAGTAGCAGCACGATCACTAGCTATTTACGAGGCAGACATCAATAGACACGCAGTCCATTATGTATCGGGTCTAAACCCTGGCTAACGAAATATATGTGTAGTTCGCTCCTGCCTACTTCAGGATTTACAGCCGCCAGTCTATGTATGTATTTGACATATTATCACATTGTTGTATCATATAATTATGATAAATACGAATGTAAGTTTATAATAATATAATAATATTCTACCACATACAACACCATCTAGCCCAAACAAAGCAGAGCTTGTACTATGGGTACTAGACAATGGATAAACATACATATATACTTTTCTTTTGTAAATACATACCTACATATTATACATATAAACACCCAGACCAAGACAAACATCCATGTTCATGCACACAAATGTTTGACTTGTGCGGGAATCGAACCCGCGACCTCAGGCGTGGCAGTCGGTTACACTAACCACTACGCCATCGAGGCCGACAAAGTTTGTTTGTTACGTTATAACGCCTTAACTACTCGACCAATTATCATGAAATTTCGCGTACCTACACGTTGTCAGGAGAATAGAGAAGGACATAGGGTACCTTTTATCCAGAAAAAAAATATTGTTACTAACCTAACCTATATTCACAGGAGCGAAGCCGCGGGCAAAAAATAGTGCTATGTAATATGTATCATGTATTTAACTGATTGCTGATTCAATCAGCATCGACAAAAAACATATCGGTCCTTTTTTGTCTCTCTATGCACTGCATCGCATATTTGATATTACTTACGTGTAGTTCAGCCATCTTAATATAACTGCGCATGTGTATGTTGCGTTCTCCCTCTTTCATGCAGCAACGAAATGAGGAGATTTTTTCCCGTATAGATAGTTTATAGTCCGGCAAGTGACATGATTAGGTAATAATTTATCTAGAGAAATACATAGTTCCTTTAGGATAGATATTTATAAAGTCAAAAATAATCTGATCATTTAGATCACAAAGCAACACTTATGAACTTCAATGTTTATAATAATAATAATAATAACTTTATTGCAGATAAAATCCATATAAGAGAGACAAAAAAATACAATTATTAAATACAAATTAAATAAAATTTAAATGTCAATGTCAAATAAATTCAAATAAATTCATAATTACTTATACTTAGTCTAAAATATAAATCAATAATAATAAAATACAATAGTCAATCTTGCCCGATAATAATTTTATGATTAGTGACTTTATTGAAGTTTAAATCAAATTACATTAAAAAAACGCATAAAATCCGTAAATTTTCGCCTTTTTCTTGGTTGTCAACCAACGTCTTAGTCGCCCCGTTAACATGGCTGCTGGAAAACAACTAAAACGTCGCGTCGGGGCAAGTGTAAAATAAAAACTAAATCGAAATAATTTTTCTAATTAAATAAAAGTAACCATTAACTAGTAATAGTATTAACAATAGTAGTTCAATTTAAACTTTAAAGTTCCAAAATTATTTCATAACTAGCTGTTACCTGCGACTTCGTCCGCGTAGATTTTAACTATAAAGTGTTTGTCGCCGCGGAACCCAACTATATTTCTCTGCCCAAGTTACTTAAATGGCGTAGTTTTTATAGTGTAAAGCTAGATAATAGCATGGCTTACTCAAAAACAACATTTAAATATGCGTCGTTAGATTACACGCTGTCACAGAATGCGTAAGAAAAATAAAGATTCACAGCTCCTCCCCCGTAGGTGATAGCGTGATAATATGTAGCTTATATGTTGACCCGACCTGTTAGTAATATTCATGCAAAATTTGAAGTAAATTTGAAGTACATACAGACAAACAGACAAAAATTCTAAAAACTATATTTTTGACTTCGATATCGATTGTAGATTACGCCCCAAGTATTCTTTTAAAAAAATATTCAATGTACAGTTTTGACTTTCCTACGATTTTATTATATGTATAGATAGTATTTAAAAAAACGCAATCAAATCCGCAGAGTACCTACCTAGTTTAATTTTACTGAAGTTACTGTATTTCTTTTATCTTACTTGCTAAGTTGTTATCTTCTGAAGCCGTGGGTAAAATCTAGAACAACAAATATTGTGCGTTTAGCTCCATCAATTGGTTCTTATAATTTCGTGCTCAATTTTGTCTCCTAACTAGATCTTTCAATGCTAGTTCTTAGTTAAAAACTAGACCGTGAATCTCCCGTATATCAAGTCATCACAGACAGGACTGTAGGCGTCTCCCCACGCCTAACCTTGCACTTATGAGCACCAAACCTAGTACCATAGCCTACAGACAAAATACAACCTAATGTTTTAAGGAATAAAGTAGAAATTTTAATGTGTTGCGGCAATGCAAGTAGCACATTGTAATGAGGCCGGTTCGTTCTAATTTTATCCTCGTCACTGATTTATAAGTACGTTGAATTATTTCTCGTTAGATTTATATTGGAAGTAAGTTTGCATATTTTATATAGTGCTGCATGTATGACGTTTTGGTTTAAGTGGTAATTTCATCACTCTCGGAATGTTGAGTGTTCGATCGCCATACGTAGCAAAAATGTGTGTGAACAAATAGTTTATAATAGCTTATTTGTTATTCTTCTCTCACTGAGAAAAGGCCCTCGCCCAGCAGTGGGCAAGGTTATATGGCTACAGGGCTGATATTATTATTATTTGAATAGTTGTTTAGAGTCCGGGTGTTCTATGCTATGTGCCCATTTCTTCAATCCTTACTAATATTATAAATTCGAAAGTAACTCTGTCTATCTGTCTGTCTGTCTGTTACCTTTTCACGGCTAAACTACTCAACCGATTCACATGAAATTTGGTACAGATATAGTTTAAGAGCTGAGGAAGGACATAGGCTACTTTTTATTGATGTAGGTACCACGCGGGCGAAGCCGCGCGCAAAAGCTAGTGTTTAATCAGTTCACCGCAATATAGGAATGATTCCCAGTTGTATTAAAAGGAAAAGAAACTTTGTATTCGTTTTTACTCACGCTTTGTTGTCATGGCTCCAAGGAAAATCATTATCCCACAGGAACCGTGGATTAACCTTATTCATCCTATCTGTAATATCTTCATTTTGATACCTATCCCTAGTATTGCAAGTGTTCATAGGCAACGCTAATCGCTTACAGTCAGGCGGGCGTTTGCTTGTCTACCACTTTTGTAGTATAAAACAGGAGAGAGAACAGACGAGATAAATTATTACTGTCTATATTACTGCCTAATCTGACCCGTTGGCTAGGCTTATGGAAAGAAATCTTTTGATTGAATTAGAATCTATCTATCCGCCTTACGGAGCCATTAAATTCTAAATCTTGGACCAACTAGGTTTTCTGGTTTGCTTCGTTCCTTTTATGTTCGCGCCATCGAGAAGTTATCTGGTTTAACTGTTAAGAAGTCTTTAGTTGCAGCCAGAGTTAGAAGGTTTGGGAGTTTCTTCCGTGTGCCTCGGAAAGCACGTAAAGGTGTAAGACCTGTGCCTCATTTCTCCCCGGTCGTGTCGAATTGCCATCACATCGACTATGAACGTAAGGAATTAGAGTGAACTTGTGTTTGCGCCCATATTTGTGCACTATAATGGTGCCAATTCTGTTGTCACAAAATTCTCTAAACTTAACTAAAAATCACTAAAATTTAGTTTAGTCCTGTCACTTTTAACGATTTCAGAATACGAAAAGTCGTTTGACAGAAGTTTAGAGAATTTTGTGACAACAGAATTGGCACCAATATCTCCTGCGCAGATCGCCAGTCTCCTTAAAGTTTAGCCGCTGTGACCGAAATTCGTTTTGGAGGACATTAATATACGACTAAAAGATATAAGATACGTATTTGGAATGTCAAACAACTGGGTGTAATGTTACACTTTCCGTGTTAACTTTGGTATTATGATAGCGAGCTGCACACTGTGACGAAGTCGACATTGAAAAGTAAAATGTCCTGACATATGAGAACAAACCACAAACGTACAGAAGAGAAGGCCGAGTTGATATAATATTAACGTATTGAGTGGCAGCGGCACACCGGCGGCCAGACACAATGGATTTTCAATTATGCCTGTCATGTTAACAGTTGACGGGTTTATTACAAAAGCCATTACCGATCTTAAATCTATTCATCTACATTATCCATAGATACAAAAAATATACCGTCATTGAAAAATGGTATAAAATCCCAAACACGATAAATTTATTTGTTCATTATATTTTAAAAACGACAACTATCGCACTAGGAATACCACCTATGTCGGAATTTACAAACATGGAATTAACGGACACAAAAACATTCAAATTGAAACAACTATATGTGGATTACAATAATTTCTGCCCCGGATGGGAATCTGCTCACAGCACTTGGTGTGGTACCTATTGGAGAAGCGACCCCTTAAACCACTACGCCATTCAAAACGCCCTATTTACAATCAAAATAGAGGCGCGTATTAAACGCGTAAATGTACTTTTCGTATTTACATTATTAGAGTTCAGAAAAACTCTTATACAACAGCTTTATTCGTCCGTCCGTCTGTTATACAACTTAAGAACCGTAAGAGCTAGAGACTTGCGGTTAACGCCATTCGACTCAGCATAGTCGATATACCCCCGAAATTTGTTATGACCTTTGACCTCAAGGTCACGTGGTATCACGTGACCTTTGCATATTACTTTAACCATTTTTTCGAACTCTAAGGGTCAGCGCCGACGGATGGAGTGGCGGCGAAGAGACTAATTCAATAACAATTTAAATTCAACCTAAAATGCTTCAGAATACGACTGTATTTCGTACAACGAAATAAAATGACGGCGAGCGACTCAAAGCGCGGCCATTTTATTTCGTTGTACGAAATACAGTCGTATTCTGAAGCACTTTAGGTTGAATTTAAATTGTTACTGAATTAGTGTCTTCGCCACCACTGCGTCCGTCGGCGCTGACCCTAAGATTTACGGCAATTCATTGCCATTTCTCACTTGTTTAAAGTAATGTACACACATAAAGAGTGCTTCTTCTACGTATCCGTTTATAATTAAATCTTTAGAATTTGATGTTATAAAAATGAAACTATTTTAATTTCTGCTGGGATTATTTTTTAGTATCTATAGACGGAATAGTTATTACAAGTCAAAAGGTAATTAACATACTAACCGATTTTGACGCTTATGAGTACATCTATTTTTGTTAGGTATTATTCAAAAATAGATGTACTCATAGGCGTCAAAATCGGGCGTTGTGCCCGTGATGTGATGGGAAAACGGCAGCTGTAACCATATACAAGGATGCTTATATTTTTTACATATACGTATAAGGTTAGTTACACTTATATTCAATATCAAGTAACTTAACACATTTAGGTTACTTTTAACTCTTTTGAAAGTCAAAGTTGCACTGACTACCTAAACTATACTATATTACATTTACCTACTTGTAGTCACGTTCGGTAAAGCAAGGGAAAACGGGCAAGAAACTCACGGTTGCTTTTATTAATCGCCAATTTTACAATGTTAATTATTTAACTAATTATATTTGTATTATGATTATAGCCTATGTTTGAGATTGTGCGTTATATGATACGTCCCAGTATTCAAAATATACCTTTTTGTAAAAAATGCTACGAAATTATGCAAAATAAAAACATTAATTATACTTCTTTCAATTTTGTTTGTGTTTAATATCTGTCTTGTGATCTAAGTTAGCATAAGTCAATACTTGAACCTTTCACTTTTGGTATCATAGTAATTGGTATAATATTTATTAATTGTTGTTAAACTAAAAAAGAAAATCTCTTTTCTATCTCCAGTAGTTACGTTACGTCAATCGAACGTCAATAAATGTATTCGAACTCGATTCGAAATGTCAATATGCACTCGTCAATGTGTGCACATGTCCATCTATACCTATATCTTCTGTGGCATGAGATCTGTTGACGTCTGAAAGAATAAAGGTCAAACATGAGTCGGTGCAGTTTACTTTGTTTACAAGCGTCTATAAATAACACCGGCAACATTTTTCTTTTTGAAAATGATACGCAGTGTCTTTCTTTTTCGTATGAAATTATAATGTTGGTTATACCACGTGTAGGTACCTAGTGCTGGCTTTAAAATCCTGAACTCGAAGGAAGCACTTTCGCATTGTTGACTATGTCTGTAAAATGGTGTTATTTGTTTCCAGCGTAAAGGACAAATGCTGCTGGCACTCGGCTAACAGGATAGGGTTAAAAAAATGCCAGTGGCGGTCCATGTAGGGCTTTTCTGCTAAGAAATTTACAGTAGCACGCAGTTAGCGGTGTTACAAACCGCAATGCCTCGGAAAGCACGTAAACGCGTTGGTCCTTCGCCTGGTCTTTCTTGACGTGTCGGATAGCCGTTCGTTCGGATTATAAGAATTAGGAAATTGGCAATGCACTTGTGTTTGCATAGACACTTGTGCATTATAATATATTTTGCGCAGATGCCCAGTTGCAGATAAGATTGGCCGCCCAGACTCGATAATATTATTTATTATGCTGGACAGCACCATATGCGATTGTGACTCCTGTAAAAATCAATATATTATACCTACCTTGTTGTTTGACTCAGAAATAGAAACCGATAATTGCGTAAATACTTACACTTACCACAATTATTTTAGCGTAGGCATTTAGTTCAACCATTAAAATAATAAATTTGTCTCTAATGGACTAATGGTATGATAAAATTAGAGCATCCGTTTACATTTATATTAAAACTAGCTGACCCGCGCAACTAAGTATGCTTGACATAAGAGAATTTTCCCCGCTTTTGCAACATTTTTCATTGATGCCCCGCTCCCATTGGTAGTAGCGTAATGTTATATAACCTATAGCGTTCCTCGATAAATGGGCTATACAACACTAAAAGATTTTTTCAATTCGGACCTGTAGTTCCTGAGATTAGCGCGTTCAACCAAACAAACAAACTCTTCAGCTTTAAAATATTAGTATAGATTAATATCTTTCGATCTGCTTGTGGGCTTATTTATTTTTTTGCCACAAATAATAGGATTACAGAAATTATGCCAATGACACAGATCTCGAAGATATATTATGTGAAGTCTGCCAACTCCCGCTGGGCCAGATGATGGACTATAACCTTACCTGAGATTTTTCTGAAAATCTAATTGGGGTCAACTATTTTGAGGATATACCTTAACTAACAACAATGGTTTTTTTTTTTCTAACTGTCGTTTTATGTGATGCTAGACTTAACAGCCAAATGTGTTCATTTTAGCGTCACATAAAACCACTGCAGCCAGATCTGGTCGTATCGGCATCACGTAAAAGCCAGTGAATGGATTATGATACAGATTTCTCTATCTTGGTAGATTGAAGTTCAATTTAAAATCTTAGTTATGTTTTATAACGTTCGACGTTATGGTGTGCATAGCTTGGTGGACGTGAATAAAGTAAGGGGCGGTCCGTATTCGCGGCAGGCGATACGCCCAATTCGCGGCTAAATGCTAGTTTATACTAATATAATAAAGAAGAAAGATTTGATTTTATGTTTGTTTGTAAGGATTTAATTAAAAAACAAATCAACCGATTTTAAAAATTATGACTGTATATATTTTTTTAAATAATGTTACTGTTAGAGCTTAGCCTAACCTACTTTTACGTGAGCGAAGACGCGGGCAAGACCTAGTTGAAAATGCAATTATAATAAAAGCAAAATGTCAGCTTCAATTTTTATTAATTCTCACTTTGAAACAATCACTCGTGTAGGTGTTCAGCGCGTATAACCTATTTAAATATAAAATAGGAGTACCTAATGAATTCAGGAATTTACGAACGACTTAGGGGCGGTTTTGTGTTTCGAATGTGACCCGCCCCTTTCGCCCCGAGAATACTACGCTCCATAGAATTTTAGCAAATTGTCAATATGGGCTTCAGAATTCCGGTCAGCCCTTACTTCGACTTTAATCGACTTCGTACTCGAGTTGGTCGCTGCGGTTGCAACCTGCTAAAATTGCGAATCAGGGAGCCTCACAAAGCACAGTGTGAATGTGGTGATCCCAATCAAACAATGTCACATCTGTTAAAATGCCTAAATTGTCCCTGTAAGTGCATCATGGAGGACTTGATGGACGCAACTGCTGATGCGATTGCCGTGGCTACACATTGGGCAGGACATATATAACAGGTTCCCTGTCCGATGAATCACATATGATACATAACAATAGATTTTCTATTGTGCCTATCACGGGACAGCGAATGGATTAAAATAATTATTGTACCATCGACTCGAGAAGAAGAACAAGCCCTTACTTTATTTGGCTGTGGTTCTTTAGGATAGTATTACATCGATAATTTGGTGCGGATTGCACAAAGTACCGCTGTGCCTCTAAAATATCTGACTTCAGGGACGATTACGACTCCATCGATTCTCTTCAAGAATCCTCTCTTAATTAACGTTAACAGTGACTAAAAGCTATTCCAGGTGCAAAATGCAATAAACTCATTAGTAGCAAGTAAGGAGGTCCATAATTAAATCTCGCTACATCCTTAAACCTGCCTCGATCCGCCACTAGCCGTTAAATATGATGAAACCTTGCATAACGCGACAAAGTGGCTGTGAAGCTACCGACACTAACATATTATGTTGCGTTCTGAGTTAATTGACCAGAAAAGTACCTATTGTTAACTCGGTGTGTCACAGTATTTAAGACTAGTACTACCTGCGATCTCGGCTGCGTAAGTTACAGTGCACCCGCGTCGTCTTTACGTCACACCATACATTACAATTCAAACTCTAAAAATTGTTTACGTATTACTTATCATCACTTAAACGTTTCTTTTTGTTTTTATATCAAGTTTCCTTAATCTTTAATAGGATTTGTGTTGTGGATTGTATCCCATACATGATAATTATTTGTGTAATCACTGTTCTAGCTATACAATGTGACACGTGACACGAACATACTCGTAATATTATTATTATATTAAATGTAGTATCAATTTATATTTATTTATCAGTAAATAATTGTCCTACAATATTGCTTTGAATCTACCTCTAACGATACTTATTAGTGTAAGGATAAATTATTTGATGTGTTCTTTATCCCTTTCCATTAAGTTTGCAATACTTCGACTACTAATAAAATAATGTTATTCTTGCAGGTATACCCCTCAGAAGATCGACATAGACCTGAAGCTGCAGCCGTTCGTGCCGGAGTACGTGCCGGCGGTGGGCGACATCGACGCGTTCATCAAGGTGACCACCCCGGCCTGCAACGTGCGCGCCGCTGCGCTGGCCGACCATGTGCTCGAACATATCGACAATTTAGGTAAACGCAACGTCACATTTACAGCAACGATACTCTAGGGAGACCGTTGGACTGCCACGTCTGCGCGGTCACGTCTGGTCTCGAATTCAAAGTTATATGAGTATTAAATATTTAATTATTATCGTTCGCTTTAACGGTGAAGGAAAACATCGTGAGGAACCCTGTATGTCTGAGATTTCTCCATAATGTTTTTGAAGATATGTGAACTGGTGAAGAGAACTCTGCTATACCTGCAGTAAGACAGTATAATACAGGACTGATATTATATTATTAAGATTTCATTTCGCCTGCCGCTCAGTTACCACTTTGGCCTGCTTTCATTAATTGAAGGGTTATTCCAACCGCTAGACTATAACTTTTAAAGCGGCAGTAGTGGTGTTAGACTAAGACGCATTTGGATGACTTAATAACTAGAGTACATGACCTGAAAAATGGTGTGATACTGCATGCAAATATTGATGTATTCGTTGCACTCGATGCGATGCGGGATAGGTACAAAAAGAAGTCGGCCGCCGCCTATGCGGTCAGGCAGGATACGCCATATAAGTTATCGCCCATGGTGCCTGTCATGCTGAATCTTAACTAAATTATAAATGCGAATTTCAGTTTGTTACGCTTTCACGCCTTAAACTGAACTGAATCGATCATCATGAAATTTCGTATACACGCTAGGGGGAGAAAAGAACAAGGTACCTTTCATCCTGGAAAAAGCACTACCTATATAACTACCACCGAGGGATAGAAAATTGACATGACATTCACGCGAGCGGCGCCGCAGGCAAAACCTAATTCAAAATAAATATAAGAAAAGTAGGTTTCCAAAATATCGAGTTGTCAACTATGTAGTTCTATTTATGGAACCAGGAGGTAGATTCTTATGACGTGTAATAGACTTCTCTAATAAGATTTTGGATAAGTTTTAAAATGACTAACTGTTATTTTGCAGGTCTAACGGTGTTGGACGAGCCTTCAGCAGAGCAGAGCGATTCGGCGTTGTTGCACCTGCAGCTCAGAGCTATATCGAAGACCAGCAGCGCTAAGTCCACTGTGGTAAACATTTATCTTCCCTTTAAAAAGACAATTCTTGGACTAGGTATAAATCCTGTGTCATGCGGGACTTTACAAATATGCAAACATCGGACACAAAAAACCCCCAGACTCGGGACAACATTTGTGGATCACACAAAGTTTTGTCTCGTGTGGGATTTGAACCCACAACACTCGACGCAGTGGCAGTCGCGAGGCGACCAGTTAAAGCACTGCGCCGTCGGTGCAATTACATAAACTTTTTTATATTTTGTGGAATAATTATTTTTGATGATGGCGGCAAGTGCTATGATTTAAGTTCTACTCGCTTCTGACAGGACAGTGGACACGGAGTACTGAAGTCTCGATCACGAGACAAAAAATGTTGGGTCATCCATAAATAGTCATAACCCTCGATTTCTAAAAAGCAGATCAACAAAATAAATTGTTAACAAACGGTCAAACGTTTATCAGCTGCTGTGATTGGCTGAATTAATAACAGCCAGAGAATGGACTAGAAAAGATTGACTAAGAAAGATAATAAGGCTAGTGTAAATGGAACCGTCACAAGAGGAAGACCTAGGCGAACGTTTCTCGATCAGATCGGAGGCGTTCTGGATAAAAGCCAGGTTAAGAGCACCTTAAACCGATGAGCGTTTGTGAGGAATATGATGAAAGTGATTGAAGCCAGAGAAGTGTGTCAGGATCGTAGCAAATGGAAATCCGTAGTCTCTGCCTACCCCTCTGGGAAACAGGCGTGAATCTGTGTATGTATAGTCATATCACTAGCCATAAGTTAGCCTTTCAAAAACCAGGTAGTTTGTTAATTCCACTGTAACGCAGAGATATAAGTTAGTTGTTTCTGTTACAGCTGACAAAGAAGATAGATAACGCGGAGAAGAACTCTAAAGCGATCGAGCGCTGGATCAAAGATGTGAGCGAGCTGCATCTCTCTAAGCCGGCGCCGACCGTCGCCTACACCAAGTAATAATAATATTCTACCACATACACACAACACCATCTAGCCCAAACTAAGCAGAGCTCGTACTATGGGTACTAGACAATGGATAAACATACATGTACCTATAGTTTTTTTTTTTGTAAATACATATATATTATACATAGAAACACCCAGACCAAGACAAAAATCCATGTTCATGCACACAAATGTTTGACTTGTGCGGGAATCGAACCCGCGACCTCAGACGTTGCAGTCGGTTACACTAACCACTACCCCATCGAGGCCGATTCTCGTATATATTGGAAGTTTGCCACTCCGTACTGGTCCAACGTGGTGGACTATGTAGGCCATAGTTACCTTCTCCATACTGAGATGAGGCCCGTGCCCAGCAGAGTTACTAGGCTGATATCATTTTACCTTCCACTTGCTTTCTCATTTAGCTTATTATTCCCTAGTATCTTGGGCCTTTCCAGGCTAACTTAATAAGATCTATCCTACACTAACCAGGCGAAGTCTTGGATAGTAACGCACATAATAAGGGCTATTGTTTTGGCGCTCACCTGTCGGCTCCACTCGCGAGTGAGGTCCTATCAATCCTGTCAATTTAATCATTGACAGGGTTGTAATTTGTAGGACCTTATTTGCTTGAGCTTGAGCCAGCGAGGAATGGAACGCAGTATGTTAAATATCAGGAAAATACAGAAAATAAAAAGCAATAGATGCTCTCAGCTACAGTCAAAAGTTAAAGTGGAAATGGGTCGGTCATATAGCACGCCTTAAAGATCATAGATGGACAAAAACAGTTACGTTATAGAAAGGCCCATCAGGTAAACGATATAGAGGAAGACCGTTCACTAGATGGGAAGACGATATAAAAAAATTGCTGGTCCACAATGGCAACAAATAGCCCAGGACCGAGAGAAATTGGAAACTTTGGAGGAGGCCTTTACCTGAGGGGGGTTCCAGTGGAATAATATAGTAATGCCTACCTACATAAGATATGTTTTTATATTAATAATAATTGGGTATATATTAAGATAATTTAGGTTACATAGAC
The DNA here is from genome assembly GCA_963564715.1 of Catocala sponsa. Taxonomy (NCBI): domain Eukaryota; kingdom Metazoa; phylum Arthropoda; class Insecta; order Lepidoptera; family Erebidae; genus Catocala; species Catocala sponsa. Next base: position 6,212,629 of record OY751345.1, on the reverse strand, counting down.
ATTAATTTCTCAATTTTTCTAATTCTTTAGTAAACTAAGTTTGCAAAACTGGAAATAAAAAGCTTTTTTATTTTATTTATTTATTTATTTGCTTGAGGGGTAATTGTCGGTTTCTATAGTTAATGTTGAAGTGACTATAGAATATGACGTCTAGCGACCTCACTACCCACTAGCATCTCCAGCTGTGAATTCAAGCGCGATAGCCCTCATTGCTCTCATATAGGTACATTTCTTTGCGTTATACCCAAACTACATGGTGGAAGATGCAGTGCATGATACATTTCAATCTATACTAATATTATAAAGCTGAAGAGTTTGTTTGTTTGTTTGAACGCGCTAATCTCTGGAACTTAACTCGATTTGAAAAATGCTTTTAGTGTTGGATAGCCTGTTTATCGAGGTAGGCTATAGGCTATATAACATCACGCTACGACCCACGGGGGAGGCGCAGTAACGATAAACGCGGGTGAAACCGCGGGAACATCTAGTATAATATAATCCAATAAAAGCAATTCGATAGAAAGCAAAGGAAGCTCATAAAATGTACTATGAAGTGCCTCGTTTTCGAGAGCGGGTTTCCAACACTTTGTAAGCACGCCCGATAAACAGAATAAATAGTTATTTGTAGGTATAATCTATATTAATATTATAAAGAGGAAAGATTTGATTTTTCGTTTATTTATAAGGATTTAACTCAAAAAATAATCATCCGATTTTAAAAATTCTTTCATCATTAGAGAGCTATATTATCACCGAGTAACAGACTATATTTTATTTAAAATGAAAGCACTGTTACTAATTTAACCTAACCTACTTATAGACGAGCCAAGCCGCGAGCAAAATAATAATAATAAAGTTTATTTCTCAAAACAGAGATACATACATTTTTGCAATACATACAATAATTACAGGACAAATTTAGTCGTTGGTAAGATTTACATATCTATGCTCAACTTGTAAAAAACCCTGCCTTTTAAACTAGGTGAAACCTGTATCTTAAAAGACAGTGTTCGGCCATACATTAAATACAATATAAGAAAGTAGGTACCTAAAGCAAGTGGATTTGTTGCAGCTTTGTGTATTATTGTTACTAAATTAATTCTTTTTATGAATAAACTAAAAAGCTAATATTTTATATATTTCTTTGTTTTGTCATATTAGTTTTTAAAAATATACGAATGTCCGATGGATTATATTTGTTCCATACGATTTGTCTTGGTGCTTCCAAACTTTCAACTATAAGTGTAATTGCGAATACAATACTACATCGCTAGTTTCAGACTTAAAATTCCGTGTATTGTAATTTTAACATGCAATGTTTTTGCAGTAAAATGCCCGACATAGACAACTTAATGGAAGAATGGCCGGAATCGATGGAGGAGACATTGAACGAGGTGGGTTTTACTCCGGCGACCATCGACTGTTCCCTCTCGCAATACGTCGATCTCGTCTGTGGGTTATTCGACATCCCCGTGGGAGGTGACTCGCTCAACGATAGAATACAAGCCTTACATTTGTTGTTCAGTTTGTATTCGGCTGTTAAAAACTCACAATTGTATGCTGAAAGGCAGAAGGAAACCAGTGAAAATAATGCATAATGTGTTTTAAGAATAAATTGTTAATTGAAATTTGTTATTGTTTTTTTTTTATATCACTAAGGCCCGGTTCCTGTACCAGAGTTCTCCACAAGGAGTCTGCAACCCGTACTCACTGGGATCACGTTCCACAAGGTTGTTTGCCTGTAATCTTCGGTAGAGTGGAGTCACTGATTCAAGTTTCAACAGTTTAAACGACTAGTTAGTAGGCTTACCATAAAAGGAACATACCAAAGTTTCGGACCAACTCTTCGTACCGTGAAACACATTTATGCCGAAATTCGCCCTGAATTTCGGTACAATAACATCTGGACTGTCCAAATTCCTTCTTGAAGCAGTCCGAACAAACATACCTACCTACTTCTCTTTTTTTCGTTCGATGCGAAGGTTCGGATATACATTTTCTGGGTAGACCTACATACAGGTTTAAGTAGAGATCCCACATCCCACGTTAGGGTTGGGGGTTGTGATTGGGTTGTGTATGAAACAGGCGCTGTGGTAGTCCTCTGCGCCACTGAGGCAATCTTGTCAGTATAATCATTATTTTATACAAATTAAAATAATTTATTTGCTAAGGTGTATGTACACGATAGACTCCACTCCAAGTAGGACAACAACTAGGCTCAGAATAATACATCAACTATCGTGTCGTAGCGGCACACTGGCGGCCAGACACAATTAAAAATGTCTAGCATTCCAACAATGAACAGGTTAAAACAAACGATAAAAGTACTTCATGTAAATTATTTTTATTGTAACTCAAATGAGATCTACATTAGGGTACTTGGAAGACTACATAGGACTAACAAATTAACACTACTCTACACACGGACCATAGAAAAATATTTTATTCAATGTTTCTAGGGATTATTGTGTTTATATATTACAATCTGTCTATTTCATCGCTATTGGTGTTATATAAATAATTCATCAAATATAACCTAATACGGCTCCATAAATTCAATTTCTATGACGTTTCTTCCCTTTGGATAATGGCATTATTAACAATCAGTGTTATATTAAGAATTGTACGGTAGGTTCACCAGTGACAATGCGCCGATTGTTGCAGGTTCCATTATGACACGAAACACATTTGTAATCCACAAAATATAAATAATCATCATAACATCAAATTGTGATCTACAAATAAGTGATGATTGTGAAGTGGTCATCATAAAATGTTACAATCCATTGCTTCGTTTCTGAGGTTGGAGTTCTACACGAGATTGAAACAGGAAACCTAGTGCGGCATTGTGTCAAGAGCGTTAAACTCGCTGTGGAATGAGCTGAACGGCAAATAGATGTTAAATATTGAGAGAAGTAATTGAGGAGTATAGTTTCAAAACCCGCCAAAAGATATCAGAACAAAAATAATGTTCCGATTGAACAAAACCCACTCAAATTCTATTAAATCAGCTCACAAAAGTAGCAGTTTGTTGCAAACACCGCTAAGAGTCCATTTCTATTTAATTATGTCTTAAATGTTTTTTTGAGATTTAATTTAAATCCTGGGTTTTATTTTTAAATTACATACCCTGTATGGACTAAGGTAAAAGTGTATCATAGATGTAATATAAATATAATTGTAGTCCTTCTACTATGTCAATATTGGCCCGAAAGAAAAACTTCTTTGCGATGTTGCCATTCGTAACAAGGCGTAAACGCTCTTAAATATGAATATGACATTTATTTCGAGTTAGCCCGACTATTTCATGAGATAATTCGCTTAAACGATTGTCAGAGTCATCCACTTTTCATACGTTATAAATGGACTTGCCGCATTAGTAACAATTACACAGGCGATACAAATATGATACTTCCGTATACTGTGGTCTATGGTAGACCAACTTGCATATCGCCAAGCGCTCATCCCATTAAGTTGGAGACAAATGGGGCTAACTCTAAATTTCATCGTAAAAACAACTGTACAATTCTTTATACAATGAATAAGACTTACGGCATTTATATCTAATATAAAACTAAAGATAACAGTGGTTTTACTAAGAGATTTATTAGCTCGCGATGACGTACGCTGTCATTTTAAGCGATAGCCTTCCCGCGCATTTTGGAGCGTCTCTAGCGGCAATTATGGTAAACTAACATAATAAAACAAAAATTGCGACATTCTTCATAATTTCGACTGGTCCAAAATTATGAACGCTTAACTTTGAGAAATTGATAAATGTGGTCTATATATTTGTAAGTAAGTATGTTCTAGAATATTCCAGGATACGAGACCAATAATAAAAATATAATAAAAATCATTAAAAACGACAATAGTATACTATCATACAAAAGGATCAAGTGACAAACAGTAACGACTAAAGAAGAAAAAAACATAACTAAGTATTACATTATTCTGTTATAAATATACCCTGTCTGCCAGAATCCAAAGGGTTCCGTCGAGCCGACACACAAGTAAGACAATAAACTAATATTTACAAATTAACAGCAAGTTCACAAAGCGTCATATCACAGTTTTCTATGTTTGCACCCACACTTATATCATAGGCCCAAATATCATCACGAATTGTCAAATACGTAGTAAGCACGACTCCATCTCAAAAGCCTAGTGTTCTAATCACACTGTTAATTTTTTGCCCAGTTCTTGAACTTTCTTTTGTATTACACTGTTTTAGAACAGATTAAGGGCTTGTGCTACCACCTCCAAATAGTATTTATCTATAAGATAAAAGTCTCGCCATCTCTCTTCTTTAACCTAACACGAGTGAGACAGCATGCGATTTATCTTTCGGATAACTTTTACTTGTTAGTTGTAGGAGTGGCCATAAGTGTTTTGTATTATTAATAATCATTTTACAGTACAAATAAATAATCTATAATAAGGTTTGTATTTTTGTTTGTAATTAATAATGAATCACAAAAACTAGAGCACCGATTTTAAAATTTTCTCATCCTCCTATAATTATCCAGCACAGGCAATTTAACATCACGCTATGACCCACCGGTACGGCGCAGTAATTATGAACGTGGGTAAAACCGCGTGGGACTAGCTAGTAATTTTATAAATTGCACAATGCCAGTATTCGAGGCTAATCAAATGATGGGTCAATCAATCAAAAATCAAGTCTTTTCTTGTGGTTTGACTCTTCTATACATTTGAAAAAGGTAGATGTAGGTAACTCGAGACAATATATCCACTTGTGTCAATTCAGTCAATAATTATAGACTCACGTTTGTGCCTTTTTAAAAGATTAGGTCAGTGGCCGTACCATGGTAAGCCGAAAGCCAAACTTGGCTTCGTAAATAACTTATTATATTAAATTTAACACTAGCATACCTTCAGTATGCTTTGGTACGTGGACGTGCAAGTACAATAATAATTGTAGAATAAGGCATTACTAAGACGACGGTTGACGACGACGAAGATGTTCTGCTGATGTCCGCCAACTTTGACGGAGTACCAAGAGACTTTTTGTCCTTGTTCTTCGTATGCGTCCTTGCATAGGATTGCATAATTTTTACAATGTCGCTTGAATTGACCGGTCCGTCGTCTGCGGAACGCCTTATTCTACAATTTTGTTCTCCAACAGGGACATCACTTCGTTTACTGTTAAAGAACATTTTGGGCTTACTTTATATGGCAACCTTAAACACCCAACAGGATTTAAATTTTTCCTCTTTTTATGATAGTAATGATATTTGGGCCACAATTAAATAACTCACAGTAACAATTATTTACTAAATACAGTCTCTTCAGCTTTCGAAACCGTGTCTTTTTAACCACTTTTGATATTTTACGTATTTTTTTTATTATTTTCACTTTTTGTCATCAGTCGTTATAGTTTGTATCACACTGGCGGTACGAGTGGCAAGTCGTAACATTGTTTTATGTGCTAGCGTTCTTTAATGTTCGTAAGTCACTGTCCGCATCATCTGTAACGGGAAAAGAACCATAATTAGGGAAAAGTAAAAACATAGTCGCAGTTTAGACATGTGTACACTTTGCAGCATGCACTTTGTGTTTGGACCTCTCTATCATGTTAATTATGATGGAAATAAGTTCTAGAAGCATCGGTCATACAAACATTTTCGACACTTTCAGCGCAGCAGTTTCTACACGTGTCTAGATAGCCGCGCGCACTTTAACAGAGGCAGATTTTGTAAAGGTGTTTATTTAGACGCACACACTTTGTGTAAGGTATGTATAATGTACCTCGCTAATGTTAATGGAATAGGTTTAAGACTCACCGGTTATACAAAGCTTTAAGTGCGGCAGTTTATACACGTGTCGAGTTAGCCGCAAACACTTTGTGTAACCTACGCACCTCGTTAATAATAATGGGACAGGATAAAGATTCACTCTTGTTATACAAATAAAAACAATACTATTTCTGTTATAATTGCGACTGATAATATATGTCTCTAGCTAGCAACACACTTTGTGTAAGATACGCAACTCATTAATATAATGGGTTCGGTTAAGAAACCACCGGTTATACAAAAACCTTAGGTTAGCTTAGCTTCAATAGCGGCAAATTATACACGTGTCGAGTTAGCCGCACACGCTTTGTGTAAGTTACGCACCTCGCTAATGATAATGGAACAGGTTGAAGAGTCGCCGGTTGAACGGGAATCTCTGTTGCTTCAGCTCCGAGAGTGGTTCATCATCGTTTCTGATGCAGAAGTAGCTCGTGATCACGCTGCGGCAGATCGGACACTTGTCTAGCTTTGCTGGAATTGTAGATAAAAGGATTTTGTTAGTATACAGGTAGGAATTTTATTACCGAATTGTGACATAGACTGCCTAGGTGGCAGTGGTAGCGAATGAGACTGCTGCATGCCGTTTTCGATAAAATTCGAATTCTGGGATGGAATTATACACAGACAATAGGCTCGCCCCGCTTACGTGCGATCTAAAGCCAAAGTTGGCGCAATGAATGATCGTAATTTAAACTATGAACATTTGTGGTTTTGTCTTTGTAAAAAAATATTTCACTGATCTATAAAACAAAATTATATTTAAGTAAATTAAAATAACAATTTATTAATTGCGCCATTGTCATTTAAATGTATTTATGATAATGCCCTGACCAGAACCGTCTCATTCCATTGGAGAAATACCAGGTCAAGACAACTCTAAATTGACGGGTGTACATGTAGTACCTATATAACAAGTGAATTATCATAGAAAGTCCGAAGTGTTTGCCTTCCTGAAGTCCTTAAGAAACTAGTGCAAGTCAATACTTTTGTTGATATCGTCGTACATATTTTTTAAATAGTCTTTAGTGTCAAGTATAATAATAACGTACTCGTAGGTACCTGAAGCCTGATTAATATTATAAATGCAAATATGAGTTTGCTTTTTTGTTGGTTACGCTTTCTGGCCTTAAAAACTCGTTCGATCATCAAGCAATTTCGCATACACGTTCTCAGGCGCACGGAAAAGGACATAGGGTACCTATTACCCAGAAAAACACGAGCAAAACCGCGGGTAATACCTAGTCATCAATAAATCCTCAATATAAAAAGGTTAAGCTCCACCTGGACGGAGGTCGCCCGTCAAGGCGATGATGCGCACGACATTGGCTCCTCACCCCATTTGTATTGGTCGTGCACTCTGCGCTTAGTGCTTGGAATAACAATGATGTTAGGCAATCGGCGTACTGAAGGTTGTGCTATACGATATATGTGCTATTTATAGCAACGTGTTATTGGATTATTGTTTACTTGTTTTGGAATTGATTGTTTTGTTAGGGATAAGTCTATGATTTTGCGTGCAATCGTGTGATCCTGATGATGTTGAAATTAATTTTAAGCAGTTTGTGTGAAATGCGTAAAAGACAAAAGGTCGCGTCCTATTTCGTAGGACCAAAATATACATTATTATAGTTTGGGTTTAATACACACAATTATGTATATACAGTTGTACGTCTATGTAATTTGCTGAGTACTGCTTTGGTTGCACAGCGGTAGTGTATGCTATGCATGAGGTCTCGGGTTTCACTCTCGGGCAAAGTGTTATTAGGTGTTTCTGAAAAGAAATTCTCAATAGAAGCACGGAGTTTTGAATAATGTCCAGTAAAGGGATCCCCTCCCCTCACCCCCTATTACATGGAATCCACCTTTGTGTTTCCCTACAAGCCTTCAGTCTGGATGTAGATGGGAAATATATGTCAACAAGTCTATGCATGTATTAAGAGCTTGGTTTTGTCCGCAAAATGACGGCGAGCGACTTAAAGCGCGGTCATTTTAATTCGTTGTACCAAATACAGTCGTATTCTGAAGCACTTTAGGTTGAATTTAAATTGTTACTGATTAGTCTCTTTGCCGCCACTTCGTCCGTTGGCGCTGACCCTTAAACTACCACTAAGGCGTGAACTGTGACTTGGCTTCTCAAACAAGTAACGCCACATACAAACTACAAAATTAAGTAATATGTCTGATACCAAATTAAGTAGAAACATCCAACAAAATTAACTTTTTTGAATAAAGTGTTATTTATTTTCCTCAATTGATACTTTTGTAGGAGATAAACAAATTATATTATGATTGATGACTATAATGCAAGTTATCGTAATTTCAGCCGTAGTAGGTACGTATTCTAATATCCACAGATGATAATCTGTGGATATTAAAATTTTATATATCTTTTGTCTATTATTTTGCTCTTTATTTATAACTTTTTTTAAATAAATAAATGTATATGTTATTATTTTAGGCTAGATCTGACTAGCTTAGAATATTATGTCAATGAAACTAAAGCTTATATCCTATAAGTTACATATTTCATTTATACATTTGTTGAACCGAGATTCTATACGAGGTGTCAATATGCAATATTATCTCAATGAATATGTCGTCGTTTTTTAAATTCATAGACAAATAGCCAAACGCGCTTAAAATACTAAGTCTTGCTTTGACGTTAGTGTCAATCCAAACATACATAGCAAACATTGATCCTAAGGAAACAATATTCTATGCACCTTTTTAGTTTGATACTATTTTATTATATGTATTGTTGTCTACCAAATTTAGTAGCCGGTGATTAGGCAATGTTTTGATTGACGTTAATAGTGCTAGCCATAAAATATAGCTCCCGTCGTATAAGGAGGTGTGGGTCAAATATAATTGCTTTTCGAATGCATAGAGTAAACTAATTTGTCGTGACGAGAATATGTACCTAATCTATACTTATATTATAAAGCTGAATAGTTTGTTTGTTTGAACGCGCTAATCTCAGGCACTAATGGTTCGAATTGAAAAATTCTTTTAGTGTTGGATAGCCCATTTATCGAGGAAGGCTATAGGCTATATAACATTACGCTACGACCAATAGGAGCGGAGCAGCAATGGAAAATGTTGCAAAAACAGGGGAAATTCTTTTAAGTGAAGCAGACGAACGTGCGCGTGTCAGCTAGTAAACAAATATGCTAAGAATAAATGGCTGTGTTTTTGTTTGGGCTATACTTATATTACGTCAATATGTGTGTATACTGATACGTGGAGGTAGGCGTGGCTGTGCGGCAGTACTCGGTGTGGTTAGTGAGTATAGTGAGCGGAGCTGTCGTGTATGGTAAGCGAGGTATCACTATTATATACCTCCGCTCACTATACCTACACTGCGTGCCTGCGTCAGTATACCACTGTATACTGACGCAGGCAGAGGCAGGCGTGGCGGCAATTCGATGTGTGTAGTGAGGATAGTTAGCGGAGCTGTAGTGTATAGTGAGCGGAGGTATTGTGGTATACTGATGCAGGCAATCGGCACAGAGGCAGGCGTAGCGGCACCATGCGGTGTGTGTAGTGAGTATAGTGAGCGGAGCTGTAGTGTATGGTGAGCGGAGCTGTAGTGTATAGTAAGCGGAGGTATAGTGGTAGGTATACTGACGCAGGCAGTCGGCACAGACGCAGGCGTGGCGACACGGCAATGCGCGGTGTGTGTAGTGAGCGGAGCTGTAGTGAATAGTGAGTGAAGGTGTAGTGGTATACTGACACAGGCAGTCGGCATCTGTGCCGACTTGGCAGGCGTGGCGACACGGCAATGCGCGGTGTGTGTAGTGAGTATAGTGAGCGGAGCTGTAGTGAATAGTGAGTGAAGGTGTAGTGGTATACTGACACAGGCAGTCGGCATCTGTGCCGACTTGGCAGGCGTGGCGACACGGCAGTGCGCGGTGTGTTTAGTGTGTGTAGTGAGCGGAGCTGTACTGTCTAGTGAGCTAAGGTATAATGGTATACTGATGCAGGCAGTCGGCATAGAGGCAGGCGTGGCGACACGGCAGTGCGCGGTGTGTTTAGTGTGTATAGTGAGCGGAGCTGTAGTGTATAGTGAGCGAAGGTATAGTGGTATACTGACGCAGGCAATCGGCACAGAGGCAGGCGTGGCGACACGGTAGTAGGGCGCGCGACAGCACGCGCGCTGCGCACACGCAGCACAACGCGTCACGCGTCGCGTCGTACCCCTCCGCTGCGCCCAGCTCGCCTAGCTCGCCGCTTACGTACAGTTGCTGTCGGAAGGAAAACCGACTACGTTAGTAATATTATATTTAATTTGAACCAGACAAGATTGAGGTTACCCCAACCCAGTTTAGGGTGAGGATACCTAACCTAAGTTTAACCACTAAATGTAAAAACAATTACTCAATCTAATAACTCTACGAGACAGGGCCAGCCTGGTGTGGACGGTTTTTGTCCATTGCATATACATATAAAATATGCTTTACCCTCTGGAAGCAAACTCGGAAAGGAACAGCTTCCTAAAATATGTAAATATCTTGAATACGTGCACTAGAAATCTTGGTGAACAATTTCACCTCATTAAGATAACTCAATGTCCTATCTAGAAAAAATGCGTTATCACGATAATACAAAGAAATGTATGCTCTGTGTACACCCGACGACACGTAAACAAAACGATGTATTGTACATGTTAATCGTGTACGTGGCGCGGTTTGTAAACATTGCCAATTTGATAACAATACGAGTCATAAACATCACTATGTAGGTAGCGTCCAATGTTGAACTATCAATTTGATGAATATAGATGGCCGGTTCAAAGTATCAAGATTTCTACATAGATGGATTGGAGATATCGTAACAAAACTTGTAGCAAAGCAATGACACCCAAAACTAATTAAATTCGCCAGAATTCAAAATATTGTACATAAAATCAATTTTATTAATTAAACATAAATAAACTCAAACTTTATCAACTTTCTGTCAGGCTAAGTTCACTCAAAACTACTCCTAAAATTGCTAACTGTATCATACTTACATGTATTAGATTTATCGAAATCCAACATGAATATCTTAGCTTAGTAGAAAAGCAACAAATCTGACTCAATACACATTCTTATGCTTAGATCATAGTGGAATAACCGAAGACAAAATAAACAAGTTCGTTATATTATTAGGTGTACGGGAACCTGGTATACAGTACCTTCAAACAGGACAAATGTCCGTTGGCCTGCTTCAAGTACTGCGCGATCACGCCGCTGGGCAGCGGACACTGATCATCCCGTATGTGCACTACACTGACTAGAGCCACCTGGAACAATACGATGCGTTTACTGTTATTGCACGAACTGCAAGTTAAAAGTAAGCCGTCACTTCGGGTGTGTGGTCGGTTTCATTCTAACATGGAGCCTAAATTTGCGTCGCCTATAGATTTATTTTTCAATCGTTTCATGAAATTTTATATACAAGGCTTTTTTTTAGTTAAGTACGTATTGTTCTGCTTTTTATTTTGTATTTTTATTTTATTTTATTTCTTCATGTTTTGGGTGTGCTCTTTTGTGCCAAAATAAAAAATAGTTCTTTCTTTTCTTTCAACTTTTACTGGACTTTTTGATTTGACTGCACAGACGGCGTAGTGCTTTAATTGGTCGCCTCGCCACTGCTACTACGCCGAGTGTTGTGGGTTCGAATCCCACACGGGACAAAAATTTGTGTGATCCACAAATAATTGTTCCGAGTCTGGATATTCTTTGAGTCCTTTATTTGAATGTTTGCAAAGCCTCCCGCGACACAGGATTTATTTCTAGCGTACAAGTTTTATTTTAAATAAAAATGAAACATAACTGTAAGAGTGTGGCTCTTGTACACAAACAAATCCTTTGCTTAAGATAAGATACATGCTCTTGATGTCATTGATTCCAACGTTTGTAAAGTTCTGATTCGTAGTACAAGTATCGATCATACTTCAAATAAATCCGCTACGTTCTTGATCATGCATAATATAGCTACCATGTACTTGTATTATAAATATCTGTATTCGAATATCATCCGAAAATAATAACACGCATCACTGTTATAAAGCCCATCGCAAAACAGCGAGTAAATATAAGAGTGACTATCTTACGATACAACCAGTCGACATTTTTACGACAGACTGACAGACAACTATAAAGTTACCGATACAAATCTAAATCGGTAGGTCTGAATCAAATTTTACAGATTCATATTCTCAGAGATAAAAATTTGAAAATAAAATGGATATCCTACAACGCACTTATTAGATTAAGAATACAATTTTAACGTTCACACTATGTACACTCTATGTCGTTAACTAATATTGTAAGATCAAATATAAATAGCGTCTCTATGTAAACTAATAGGTATTCTAACAACAAACAGAAATTAATTGCAGCTGAATAAGATTTAAACCTAGAAAAGACAACCAAGATAAATGTAAGCAAGTTGGACTATAAAAGGTAGCTTAACTATGTTAAACTATTGAGTCGTAGCGACACACCGGCAGCCAGACACTATAGTTTTGAATAATGTCTGTAAACCAATAATAGACAAGTTAAAGTCAATTACCGTATCGTCCGGCCTGAGTTCACCGGTATCTCTCAGATCTCTCGCTAAGATCACGACTAGAGGGTAGCAGGAACGTGGGGGAGGACCCAGCTGCAATGGCTCCTCAGAAGCCAAGTTCAGAGGCTGCTCATCATGAGGACTGCTCCTGGAAAACAAACAATATAAGCTAGTACTACGACATAAACAGCTGAAAGATTTATATCTAGCTAAAATTTAGTTAAGAATCGTAATCTTTATCTAAAACTAGGATTGTAGATAACTGTTTTGCGTGGAGTAAACGCGAAGACAGATTCTACAGAAGATAGCGTCAATACGTTGCTTCTTCTAGAATAAGGGTCCATAACTCCAGTTAGACTTGCTGTGCTATTAGCAGAAAAGTCTTTGGTTATTCTACCTTGCGTTGAACGCAGAACGACTCAGACTCGACATTTTTTCAGAGCCTGGTAGACATGTCTAAATTTTCTCGGGAAAAATGTTAGGAGATAAAAATCCGTTGATCTAGTATATAATATTTCAATTTTTATCAATTAATTTTCAGAATGTTGCGTAAAAAAATAATAAACAAAACAAGCTATTGATATTTTATATTTTAACGTATATGTATATATGTAGTATTACGACAGCGAACTAATACGCCTTTATGTTTTAAAAGTATTTTATCAGATCTGTGATATACCTACCTGTGCGTTAAGCACCTATGTTTAAATCTCTGAGCCTAAGCTTTTAAAGAGTATAAATAAAGCGTCTAAGTCCTTCTGAGAAATTTCTTATAGCGCTGTTTAGTATCCACCTGGCCTAGGTCTAATAGCCTATAGTTGTTCCAGTAAGACAACCAGTTGCTGCACTGGTTACTCATTCTAGTATACTATAATGCATTACTCCTCAGTCACTAGGTTAAACTAGTCGACGAAGTTTCTAGCATATAAACATTCTGTAAAAACCGATTACACATAAATACAATTAATTATTTATAATGGCAATTAGTTTATAAATAGACTATCATTGTATTGATTAAAAGTGTCCATGGTCAGATGCACCCACCCATGTCATGCTAATTGAACATCAAATATTTTGGATGAACATTTGCAAGTATAATTTAAAACGACAATATTTTGGACATTATTTGACAAGGACAGGGTTTAGTTTTTTGAGAATACATTAAAAACGGACACAATAATTAATCGTGTAAATACAATAAAGTAATAAACTATTGTTATTGCGAAATGGAATTGCTGTTGCTTTTTAATACATGTCTCAAATACCTTGGGTACAGATTAGATCGAGAAATTACGAAAAATTAAATCTATATTGTCACGTTCGATCAATCACAGTCTATACACATCAGTGTTGTTGCAATAGCGACAGTTTCGCTATCGATAGTTGACCTTGAAAAATAGTCGATAGCGCGATCGGAAATATCGAAATGCTGCAATACTATCGATACTATCGATAGTGAAAATTAGGCGATACTATTGAAATTTGTTGATACTATCGATTCTTTCGATACTATCGAGATACGATACTATCGATACTATCGCGTCAAAAAGTCGATAATATCGATACTATCTATGATCTAGCGACGCGTTTCGATAGTATCGATAGTTTTGTTTTAGTAACTATCGACGTATTTTCGATACTATCGACTGGGTATAAAACGACACCTGGTCGGTAACACAGGGACACAAATATAAGCAACTATATGAATGAACTGCGAATATAAAGTATAAAGAATAAGGTGATAGATGAACTATGTAAACGCCAGCTATATTACACCTTATGAGCAAGCAATACTATCGTGAAATGTTCGACTATCGATAGGGCTAAACTATCGATACTATCGATAGTATCGATACTATTGAAACGCATACTATCGATAGTTTCGATAGTATCGATGGTGTTTGTACTGATACTATCGATAGTATCGATACTATCGAAACGCATACTATCGATAGTTACGATAGTATCGATGGTGTTTGTACTGATACTATCGATAGTATCGATACTATCGAAACGCATACTATCGATAGTTACGATAGTATCGATGGTGTTTGTACTGATAATATCGATAGTATCGATACTATTGATCTTTAGCAATAGCTTATTTTTATTAATCGATAGTATCGTTAAGGGTCGATAGTTTCAATAGGACTATCGATAGTATGACTGATTTACAAGGCCACGATAGTATCACGATACTATCGCTAGACTATCACTATCGCAACAACACTACTACACATTGCATTGATCTGCGCGCAAGGTAACTTGTCACAGGATATCATAAGATATACAGTGTGAGTTTTCATAAAGTGCACATATGAAAATGAGTGAAACTAGACATCATTTTATCGCTAGGAAAAATAATTAAATATAATCAAAATTAATATTCTTCGATTTATACCTATTTATATTTTTTATTTAGTAGTTATGGACCTTGCACCAAGAAAACCTTGTAACTTTTGAACCAGGTGGTTAATCGTGTTGAAACAAAAACAGTAATATTACGCAATGTGTAGACAATAACGAAAAGACTGCGGGCAGATGCTGGATGCGGCAAGCTGAAGACAGGGCGCTATGGCGCTCTTTGGGGGAGGGGTATGTCCAGCAGTGGACTATTATAGCCTGATGATGATGATGAGACAATAACGACGGTATACTATTCACATCCAAAAAAATACCGATGGCATAAAAATAAGGAACATTTTAGACCAAAACTGAGTTTCGTACAATGTTTTTATAAACATTGTTAAAAAGCTCAAGAAAACGTCCCCATTGCCCCTAGTTTTTATTAATTGACGTTAATCTGTATCTAATAAGCCTTAAAACAACATAAAAACCACACCTGTATCCCAAACAAAACAGTTTTTATGAAGGGCTAAACAAAGACCTTGTCGCCACCACGTGCATCTTTTTTCGAAAATTGCATTATCTATCTCAGATAAAAATTTGGTCTTGTCTAATCCTTTCCCATAAATTACTAAACATACACTTGGGCTGAATAGCTGGTCATTTTGAATAGCTGGTTATAACGTAAACGACATTTTACCTCAACAAAACATACACGGAAATAATAATGAGCTAGATAATGTTGCGTGTCTCTTTGTTTACAAGTTACAACACGCAAGACAAGGGACAACTTGTCATTATACATTTAAGAGGCCTTATGACATGTCATATAAACTTTGTAGTTTATATCTGTGTGATAACTTGTTTGCCTGTGGGGATGGTACCGTGGCATAAATATGCGTTTATTAACGCGCGATCGTGACGAAGGGTTCGTTTTCTGGATAAGACAGTGTTGTTCGGTTTAATGTTAAATTTGCGTTTCCTTTATTTGATTTTTATTTTTAAACAACTAAAAGGAAAACACAACCATTCCAGGAATTAATCCTGTGTTGCAAAGAACTCACAAACATTTAAACAACGGACACAAATAACACCCAGGCTCGAACAACTATTTATGGACCGCACAAATTTTTGTCCCGTGTGGGAATCGAACCCACAACATTCGACACGTGATAATAAGCGAAGCAACCACTTAAACCGCTACGTCATACATGCAGTTAACTATGTTATTGCCGTACCGCTACTAAATAATAATTTTTCAATAAGACACTCATTGGTTATAAATAACTTATAAGACAAGATTCAGTAATGCACCCGGTAGACGATATTAGTACCCTATTACGTAAACCTAAAACAAAGCGAGCACAAAGTAGGTATAATACTCCTTGGACTATCCTTATAGTATTGTTCAGAAACGATTTTATATATTTTTTATATCTGTAAGCTTCATGCTTATATTTTATAAAGTATTTTACAAACAGTTTGCTTCGTCATTTATCAGGATATGGTTATTTATTGCCTTATGATTTGAGATCGGATAATCGGATGGATATTTACCTAAGTTAATTTTCGGCTAACATATTACTTTATAGAACAAAAGTTAGGTATACGTGTATATATATATATACGTATTAATCCATGCCATAGTCCGTCCGCATAACAATTTTATAAATTTCCAAGTCAACGTTCAGACGCAGGAATCCAGACACAGCGCTTTTTCGTTGTGTCTATATAGGTATTGTTTACTTATTAAAATCCATTCAACAAAATCGATGTGTCTATTAATACTATCAGTGCCGTTAAGGAATCTTAAACGGGCGAGCACTGCAGACCGATTTAAAAAATAAAGGTGTTGAAACTGTGTCACTGCAGAGCAAAGGCCCAGTCATTCTTACAGTATGAGTCAGAATCGCTTTATGTTTTTATTTTAATTAGTACATGTACATCGAATCGTAAACCGGAATGTTATTAAAATTATGACGTCGGAACTATTAACACAAACATACAGAACAACTATTTGTTTATTAAACAGTAGCTTATTCCCGCGGCTTCGCTCGCTTAAAAGTAGGTTAGGTTAAGTAACAGTACTTTTTAAATAAAATATTGTCAATGTTACTCCGTGATAATGATAATATAGCTTTGTAAAAGTGTAATAATTTTTTAAATCGGTTAAGTAGTTTTTGAGTTAAATCCTTACAAACAAACAAAAAACAAAATCTTTCCTCTTTATAATATTAGTATACCTACACTAGCTTCTGGCATTCTTCGTGTTAACCGTCGCTCATGGATTTCCGTAATGTCAAGGTTACACAGCCATAGCCCATACCGCTCTGCTGCCTACCGTGATAGCAATACCTACTGATAAAAAGACTACTATAGCACTAGGAATAATTCCTGTGTCGTGAGGATCTTTACAAACATTCAAACAACGGACACAAAGAACATTCAGACTCGGGACAACTATTTGTGGATCGTACAAATTTTTGTCTCATGTGGGAATCGAACCCATAACACTCAGTGCAGTAGCAGTGACGATGCGATCACTTGAACCACTACGCCACACGTGCAGTCAAGGTACTCTCCTTATATAGTAATACTCTCATTAAATCTTGTTTAAAAAATGACATGTTATAGCACTAAGCATACCTGCCACAAGTAGTTCCATAATAGTTTTAAATAATACCAAAAGTGCCTACACACGTTCGTGGGAGAAAGGATCGCTGAAAACGTTTTCAGCTGCACAGAAACCCTTCCAGGTAAAAGGATGAACTTTGCTGCGGAGACGAGGACATCCAAACGTCTTTTCAAAATTACCATTTATTAAAAACTAGCTTTTGCCCGCGGCTTCGCTCGCGGTAATTTAGAATTTGACAATCAATTCGGGTTGTACTCTGCTTGTATAATAATATAATTCAATCATGATTCGAAAGACACGTGGCGCCATCTATTATCATAAGAAAGTTATTGTTGTTTTCCTCGGGAACAGTAATTTTTTTCGGGATGAAAGGTAGCCTATGTCCGTTTCTGTACACTTGACAACGTATATGCAAAATTTCAAGATGATCGGTTCAGTGGTTTAGGCGTGAAAAGGTAACAAACAAACAAACTCGTTTTCGCTTTTATAATTTTAGTTAGGAAGTTAGGATAGGATTTAGGATTAGGAAGTTAGGATAATAATAGGGCTTGTCGTATTGATTCCAAGTTCACAACTGGACGATGAACGATCACCCTAACTAATATTATAAAATGCGAATGGGAGTTTGTAACGCTTTCACGCCTAACTGACGGCCTCGGTGGCGTAGTGGTTAGTGTAACCGACTGCCACGCCTGAGGTCGCGGGTTCGATTCCCGCACAAGTCAAACATTTGTGTGCATGAACATGGATGTTTGTCCTGGTCTGGGTGTTTCTATGTATAATAGGTATGTATTTACAAAAAAAAGGTATAAGTATATGTATGTTTATCCATAATCTAGTACCCATATTACAAGCTCTGCTTAGTTTGGGCTAGATGGTGTTGTGTGTATGTAGTAGAATATTATTATTATTATTAACTACTGCACCGATCATCATAAAACTTTGCATACAGGTCGTCAGGAAAAAAACTGTACTTTTGATCCAGAAAAAGTGCTGTTACTAAACCAGCCTAACCTACATTCACGCGAGCAAAGACGCGGGCAAAATGTAGTTAATATATAAATCTGGTTTAACTTGGGCATTTGATTACACAACTGTGTTACTGACATTCACGTATTATGATAAAAAAACACTTTTTCGTTAACGTCACTAAAACGTTGATGTTTGTTCGGCAATTAGTCGATTAACTGATTTAAATCGTCAACAAATTAATAACTTAACATGTAATTAATATCAACTTTGATATGTATCTAAACGATTTACATTTAAAACTGCGGCGGTCAACAAGTCCCTAGGTGCTGGCTAACCGTGTTATTTTATTAACAATTAGATTAATTACACATAAGCACTTATAAAGGATTATATTTTTAATAGGCTTATGTTTAACTTATCACCAGATATAGTAAAATATAACAGCAATAATAGTAAATGATCACCAAATTGCACAGCAAAATATATTTAAAGAGATCAAAATAAGTCGACGGAGCCCCGCTTAGCGGAGCTCCTATTTTTGGGTAGGTTTAAGAAGGAACCTAACATAACCTAACCCTTCCGAGACGGAATGCAGTGATTTGAGGCGTATAGGTGCTCGTTATGATATATTTTAGTAAGCATATTTTGCTGCGCAATTACTATTTTTGGTGGTTATTATATTTAATCCGTTTTTAATAACTGTAAGAGTTTATTAGACATTGCGAAGACAGCATCAATACATTACAGTGCGATGTTATTTTCAACAATGATTTATTTCTTCTATACTAAAATTATAAAGAGGAAAGATTTGATTTTTTGTTTAGGGTTTAACTCGAAAACTACTCAACCGATTTTAAAAATTCTTTTACCATTAGAAAGCTATTATATCACCAAGTAACATAAGGCTACATTTTATTTTAAAGTATTGTTACTGACATAACATGCAGCAGCGATAGCTTAGTGGGAGACCGTCGGACTGCCACGCAGAGGTCTCGAGTTCGATCCCATGACGCCGAGCTCTGACTTTTCGAAGTTATATGCGTATTAAACAGCAAATTATCGCTCGGTGAGGGAAAACATCGTGAGGAAACCTGCATGTCTGAGAGTTCTCCATAAAGTTCTCGAATATATGTGAAGTGTGCCAACCCGCACTAGGCCAGCGTGGTGAATTATGGCCTAATCCTTCTCAAACTGAGAAGAGGCTCGTGTCCAGCAGTGGCACAGTGTCATACAGGGCTGCTATTATTATACTAACACAACCTAACCTACTTTTACGCGAGCGAAGCCGCGAGCAAAAGATAGTAGTTAATAACAAAATAAGATACAAAGAAAGTATACCTTGTGGATCTGGCTATTCCTCTCGTTCGTTATGCAATGTTTCAAACATTTACAAGATATTATTTTTATTTATTGTGATATTTTGCCGCCCCCTAAAAGTGCCGCCCGGGGCGGACCGCCCCTGCCGCCCCCACTACGCTACGCCACGCGCCACTGTACAAGTGCTAACTTGCCTAATAACGATGCTGTATATAACATGGGTTTCCAGTCTTCTTTTTCTTTTAATAAGACCCCACCGCACTAGGAATAATTCCTGTGTCCCGGAGACTTTACAAACATTCAAACAACTGACAGAAAGAACACTTAGACTCGGAAATATAGCAAATCTATACATATAATAAAATCGTAGGAAAGTCAAAACTGTACATTGAATATTTTTTTATAAGAATACTTGGGGCCTGATCTACAATAGATATCGAAGCCAAAAATATAGTTTTTAGAATTTTTGTCTGTTTGTCTGTATGTATGTCCGGGCTAAACTCAAAAAGTACTGCATGGATTTACTTGAAAATTTTGCATGAATATTACTACCAGGTCGGGTCAACATATAGGCTACATATTATCACGCTATCACCTACGGGGGAGGAGCTGTGAATCTTTATTTTTCTTACGCATTCTGTGACAGCGTGTAATCTAACGACGCATATTTAAATGTTGTTTTTGAGTAAGCCATGCTATTATCTAGCTTTACACTATAAAAACTACGCCATTTAAGTAACTTGGGCAGAGAAATATAGTTGGGTTCCGCGGCGACAAACACTTTTTAGTTAAAATCTACGCGGACGAAGTCGCAGGAAACAGCTAGTATGTAATGAATACAGTTTTTTACAACGCATTTATCAGACAAA
Organism: Catocala sponsa; assembly: GCA_963564715.1. Lineage (NCBI taxonomy): Eukaryota > Metazoa > Arthropoda > Insecta > Lepidoptera > Erebidae > Catocala > Catocala sponsa. Next base: position 6,192,116 of record OY751345.1, on the reverse strand, counting down.
CTAAGTATTAAACATCTTATTAAGCCTGTAGTTAGATATTTTTCATATATAAGAACGTCATAACAAGGAGTATTCCATGGTCTCTGCCTACCTCTTCCAGAAACAAGAATGAGTATGTATGTATAAGATTCGTTGTATCTTTTATTACGTTCTCGTATATAGTTTAATAAACGAGTCAAATCAACAAATTATTCTCGTGAAGGTCGACTACGAATTAACTAATATAATCATAGGCAGTCAACACAATATTACACATGTAGCAGATCAACGGCTTATTAAACTAGGGCGTATCCGTAACTAAATTTTCCGATAGCATTTTTATTTTTAAATTTATTAATATATAAAAACAGCCTGAAACACAGGTCTCTGACCTAGTTTAGATAATAAAATGTAAAAACAGACTTTATGAACAAGACTTTTTGTGTCCAATTTTTAAATTGTAAAATGTTTTCCTTTAGATTAAATATGGTTTTAATGTGAATTTAATACAATAAGTAGCCTGTTATGTGTTTTGTAAAGACTTTTATTTATTTATTGAATAAAAATTTATTATTATTATTTAGGTTACTAATTATTAGTAGTAATATTGTTAACTTCTAGGCTAGAATGTTTGTGTTCGAAGAGAGTGCCTGGCGGTAGTGCAATGCTTGGGATTGCAATCACTGGGATTTGAACTCACGGTCTCTTGATTGCAAATCCAATGCCATATAATTATAATGTGCGACAACCTCTTAAATTAAATTGAAGAGTCCCGACGGCTAGTATAGCTACCTCTCCCATTCGTTTCTTTAATCCCATGTTTAATCTTTTCCCTAATATCAAGTGACCGATGTGCTTAAAAATATTTGAATATACAGTAGCAATAGCAATAGCACATTAGTACGCCCGCTGCTTCCATCGTCATACACAATTATTGGTATCGTGTTATGCTATCCGAATATCATTCGAATAAACCTATGCGCTATAATAGCGCAAATAATATTCATGGTATTGCAAGCGGTCATAGCCTATGAGAACCGCTTAGCATTCCATCCATCCACCGCCCAGGCCATACGTTTTTTTCATCTTGAAGGTATAAAATAACTAGACTAAAGGGTAATCGTATTATGGCCAAGTATGATGGGGGTCTACAGGCGTTCCTTCATCGTTTTAACGCCGACAGATAGGCTATGATAGGTATTGAGCTCCAAATCCTGTGCAGTCGCTAAAAACAAGTCGACTAAAAACAACGAAACGAGTGTATGTCAGACTTGTACAGAATAAAACTACAACTCGTCTATGTTCCCTTGCCCTTTGCATTCCAGGACTATGGGATTCCTTTTGGATTGCTCCGCGACCCAAAATCATTGTAGGCATTGTCAAGCTCTAAGGTTCTACGTTTTACTTAACCTTAGAGCTTTAAGCGAGAGGAATTATTCAAGGTGTCATGTCTTATTGTCGCGGTAATAAAGTTTCGTCACATCGGTTGCTAATAGGTACGAAGAATGTTCCCTTCACTATCCTTGCGTTAAGCCTAGTTGCCTAACACGTTTGAAAGGGAATTGATTTAGCCAAAACTATGAGTAAAGCAAGTTTTTTGGTCGAAGTTTTTGTAACTGTAAGTCTGACGAAATGTTCGAGGATCTTAGCAGACTCGACAGATGGTCGAAGTGGTTAAGTGGTCGCCTCGCCATTGGCATGAATCTGATCAATTAATCGACAAGCGACAAAAAAATTGTGATTTACAAATTGTCAGTCTGAGTTTGGATGTTCTTAGTGTTCCTAGGTTGAATGTTTGTAAGGACACTCCACGATACAGGATTTAATCAAAGTGCAAAAGGAGGCTTATTAAAAAAAATGGACGCTTCATAGCTTGGAGAATAGTGGTAGAGATTTTCTAATCGGATGCATTACTCTAACTAACACTCTCTTTAATACCGTCGGCGTAAGAGCAGTAACTCTGTTACTTTCCACGTACTGAATAAAAGCAAAAAAAATGGAAGGTAGGAATATTAGTGTCTGAGAACAACATTTCTACCTACCATATCTTTGCTTTCATCTCATATTTTACCTATAATTCGTTTTCCGTAAAGTCGGTAAAGCGCGAATGATACCTGATGATAAATGATGATTGACATTGCGAGCGTGTTTCTGTTAAGAAATCCTATGAGGCCGAATGGAAACGAGCACAATATACGACAATAGGGTAGCCGTGGGACAGGAAAACAGCCTGGAGAAACGTGATTGTGATGCACCTTTGTGAATCCCTTCGGGAATATACTTACAGACTTGAATGTACATTTGTATAATATCATCGTAACAGGTAATTCAAGTCAAGATATTTTCGTGCACGCACAAAATATTTATGAGGCATTAATTACCTCATAATATTAGGGTTCCCTATCAAATCTTTGTTCGTCCGTGCGACTGTTGTCTCAAAATATATAACTGTACCAGAAAAAAATTGCCTATGTTAAGCTCGAATAAACAAGCATTTCTATATTTTGCAAACTCTTCTGCCGTCTGCCGTCTCTAAGTTATGTTGTCCCTTGTGCTCTTCAGCCGGACCACGTAACGAAGCTTACCATTAGAACCACGTCCTTGTTTCTTTGTGATTAAAATAATATTCGTGTACTGTTAACAAAAATTGCAAAGCTCTAATTACAAATCTTTTAATTGCGAAGTATATCGTTTGAGTTATCTCCGCTATATAAAATTTCCCTGGTCAATCACGTCCCTAAAACGAGATTGAAAAGATCAACGTTACACTGGCTTTTTCTGTCCCTCCTGCAGATTCAGATTTATTTTCCATAGCAGCATTACCAGGTTACTTGTATAAAAGGGGTTCTTTTGCGTATTTTACAATTGGTTTTATTTATTTTCATGCACCATAATTTTCGACTTAATGACATATTGGAAGGGAAGATAGGTGAGAGTAAAAATACTATTGATTAGGGGGATCTCTTTTCTTCAAAGGTGAACGCATCGTTTCAGTACTCTCGGTCCGCCTTTCCTTTCTTCTCCTAAGACCTTGCGTCTGCTGTGGTTTCTTTGGAATTACTTATGTGATGACAAGAAAAGCATCAATTTCTGTGACCTATGGTTATCGCTTATCATAAGGCGGGATGTAGAATCTTTGGCCAACAATAGCAAAAAATGCCAGTAAGTGAACCGACTGGTAATTGACGGTATCGAAGATGCTTTTTTTTCCGAATTTGAATTATTGTTTAAGGAAATTAGCGTATACGGAAATGTCTAAGCATAAACTACCTGCTGAATTAATAGTAATAATTTAAAACTAATAAATATGATACATCATACATATATTTAAATATATAATGTCTCATCTAAAAGTCAGATTGACATTATATACAGTCTATTATTAAGGCTAACCTTCAAGCCTTCAAAGTAATTAATACAAAGGAAATGTCATTCTTTGTCTCTTAACTATAAAAATTGCTGGCACGATCTCGATTAGCCTATATCGAATAGTTAATGAGTTACGTAGGCTGTTTCCTGGTATGGAAAATGTTTTTATACTAAGAGCCTTACCACACTATGACATTGTTCAGGCATACGCGAGACCAAGACAGCGCTAAACAAGAAGTGAAATGACTTTTTTTTTACCACTAACAAATAAACATACGGCCCACCTGATGGTGGGTAGCCTATGGACGCCTGCAATACCAGAGGCATCACTTGCGCGTTGCCGACCCTTTAGGAGAAAAAGAAAGTGAGAAGGAGAAGGAGCGGGAAAAGGGGAAGAGGGCGATTGGGCCTCCAGCACTCCTACTCACCGAACGAAAAACAACAGTAGGACTACTGCTATTTTACGTCGATATTCTGTGAGAGGGTAGTCCGTCCCCGGTCGAGCCGGCCCAGTCATGCTGAAATCAGCAAGGCTTTACTACTCTAAAGTAGTTGCCTTCTCACGCATGCAACATCGAGCCTTTAGGAGACAGGTGGTAAGGTCCCTAACTCGTGCAAAGTGTTCCTTGATTCTCCTGTGTTTATTATCAGTAGCACGGGGACTCAGTGTTCCCAAAATAGGTTCACATGTTTCTACTTTATACCTTTGCAGGATATATAGACGTAAGTTCAAGTACGTATGTACTATCGACTCCAGCGACGGATGACCACTCCTAAGGTTAAAATCGCATAGCAGGCCAACACTTGGTACCCGTACCCGTACCCGTGACACGCCCCTTTCTTTGTTCGAGTTTTTTTACACTTTACATTTCTTTACTGATTCTAAGGCGATACAAACTCAACTGGTCAACATGTTCAAGCGAAAATTTTTCTGAAATGGTCATCCGTCGCTGGAGCCGATAGTACATACATAGGTGCAGTGTTAGGTTTATATCCCCGAAAGTGTAAGCAGGGGCGTGTTAATTTAATTTAATTTATTTATTTTAGGACCACCAGTGGTTATTACAAGAATGCATTCACAATAATAAAAAAAAACAATCAATTCCCAGTCACTTGCATAACCTTTTAAGGTAGCCACTGCATGCACAAATAAATGAGCAGTATAAATATAAGTATTTAGTATTTATGATTTATGAACATGCTATTAAAAAAGGCAGGTCGCTAACTTTAAAAGATTATATAGACAAACAAATCGTACAGTGAAAAGTAAAAAATTATGTAATGGTAATACTAATGCAGAAAGATCATAGTAATAATAATTATTTAGAATTTAAAAGACAGGCGACATTCTGTATGTTTCCTAGTCCACATAACAATAAAATAGGTACCCAGTAAATATGTCTAAATGAATAATGGTAGACCTACATTATGCCAAGTATGGCTTTAGGTTTCACTTAATAGGAGGCGAGACTATGCCGTCCACTGGGCACATTTTTGAACCACATCTGATTTTTTTTCCAAAACAATTCAATAGTAATAGTAATACATGCATTGGGAATCGAATCTGAGACCTTGAGAACAGTAGTCTCTTTCACCGAGGCAGCTAGTACATATACTCATGGTTAGACTTGCATTGAAGGTTAGTAATTTCACAATCAATAAAAACATGTCACAATGATTCATCCTCCATTCTTCCAAGATCCGTTTCCCTTGCAGACAATAGGTGTCTAATAAGTATTCTTTTACCATGCCGGTGGAAGTTATATCACCGGTTCGATGTCAGGCTGGGTCACGGTCGCACAATGACAGACTCGTGTCGGCACGGGGCCGGCATACGCGATGAACAGTGTTTGCATTCATGACGAAGATTGTGTCTTGAAGAACTTGGAGGTTTTTACTAGACTTTTCTCGGTAAATGCATTTACCTGTTTTCTTTGTAACTTAATACTTTTGTTAGATGTGACTTCTGTAGCAAGCAGCCTCAAAACGAAATATTTAGATCATAGATGTGACCTCATCATTCTTAGATGAGTCTGTGCGTTTTTGGAGTCCGTTGTTTGAATGTTTTGAAAAGTTTCCAGCGGCACAGAAACTATTTCTAGGACTGTCTGTATCCTAACTAATATTATAAATGCGAATGTAAGTTTGTTTGTAACGTTTTCACGCGTAACTACTCGGCCGATCATAATGAAATTTCGCATACACGTTGACATGGTCATATGGACATAAGGTACCTTTCACCCAGAAAAAGGTACTGTTCGCGAAGAATAGAGTAATTTATTGACAAAATTCAGATAAACGCAAGGGACATCGTCTGTTGCTATGGAATTTTCCCATTGCATTATAACGGATACCTATTAATTAAACAATTATCTTTATTATGGAATAATTACTTGGAGGTTAATGGCTAGTATGTGAACATAACAATAGGATCGTGTGAAAGTAAATTTAATGGCAGTGATAATACAATGGGATCAAGCGATGTTATCGAATAAGTGATCTTGATAGGCTATTATGGCGTTTAATTGTGATATAATCATCTACAGGTTAATTTCGAAATCGTGTAATTCCTTTTAACCACGCATTCTACTGGTGGTATAGAACATTATGGAGAACTCTCAGATATGCAGGGTTCCTCTTGATGAGTTCCTTCACCGTTAAAACGAGCGATAATTTACCATTTAATATGCATATAACTTCGAAAAGTCAAAGATGCGCGCCTTGGGATCGTATTGGAGACCTCTGCGTAGCAGTGCAACAGTCTCTCACAAGGCTACATATTATAGCATTTAAAAAATATTAGCTCGATATACACACCTTCAGTATATATGATACTAGGTTTTGCGCGCGGCTCCGCCCGCGTGGTACCTACATCAATAAAAAGTAGCCTATGTCCTTCCCCAGGTTTTAAACTATATCTGTACCTACTAAATTTCATCTAAATCGGTTGAGTGGTTTAGCCGTGAAAAGGTAACAGACAGACAGACAGAGTTACTTTCGAATTTATAATATTAGTAACGAAGTAAGGATAACCTCTTTTCTCAAGCTATTTTCAGAGTGTTCGAATATAATAAAACTCATGATTGTTATTGAATTCGTAGCACAGTTTCAGCTGTATAAAGCCTCTAAGACGCAGTTACTCGAACACAATAGCCGAGTCTATATGTAAACATACATACATAGTAATCGCAATTAACATTTCAAGACAATGAGACAACCATCACCTAAGACTCGCCGTGACCATGACTGCTGAAAAGCAATCGAAACGTCGAGAAAAGTATAAATTTAAATAGTATTATGTAAATGTAGTGTTTTCAAATGAACCACGATAAAATCAACGAAAATGTTTTTTTTAAAGATTAGGTACTAGCAATTTGGATTTCAAATTACTAGTATTCTTGTTAACCCCTCTAGCTAAGCTAGATTGCTTGTGTTAGGAGTGGGTTCACGTCAATAGTGCAATGGATTCGAACCCGCGACCTCTCGATCGCAAGTCCAATGCCTTATACATTCGGCTACAGCCGCTTCAAAAATTGTTGAAATAAAGCATACAACCCGCCTGATAGCTTACTATCAGGCAGCTTGTGTGTTATGACCGTAGTAGTTAGTAGAAGAGTTGAAAGGAAAAAAATGTCGTAAAAACGTGTGTCTTGCATACTCTCCGTGCAAGATACACGTCTTGTGGTTTAAGAAAACTCCGGGAACTAGGGTCGATCCCTATATTTCCGCGAAGTTTCTGCCAAAATATCCCGACTAATTATCTTTTTAGCCAATTATTAACTTTTATATACATTCATGTTAATAATAATAATATCAGTTCCGTTTATAAACTGTTCTATTGCTAGCCACCAGCCTCTTATAAGTATGAGAAAAGTCAGGCCATAGTGTCCAACTCGCTGGGTCAGTGCGGGTTGGCAAACTACAAATATCTTCGAGAAGGATATACATAATTCAACTCTCAGACATGCAGAATTCATCACGATATTTTCCTTCACCGTTAAAGCAAGCGATAATTAACAATTTAATACGCACATAACTTTAAAATCAGATTTGATGCGCTTCACCGTTAAAACGAGCAAATAATTTTCTATTTAATACACATTGAAACTCATAGGTTTGAAATGGAACTCGAGACCTCAGCATTGCAGTCCAACGATTTCACTAAGCCATCGCAACTCTAAGGATGTCAACTAGAAACGAACAAAACATTAACTAGGACTTGAACCAACGACCTGACTAACCGTGTCATCGTACAAACCAAGATATTCATTATTATTTGTGTAAACTAGCTGCAAAATGAGTACATCGATAGTGAAAATGGCACAAAATCATTAGCGGCTAGCGTCAGGCGGTCACACGATACGAACGAGTGTGTGTGCTTCTGTGAGCGTGTCGCGGTACTGTTACCGCTAGTGTCAACACAACTTTACAGTTTGTTTACGCTGACGTGTGCCGCCGTAAAATACGAGACTCCAGCGATTTTAGGTTGTTTACAACTTTCGGTGAGATGTAAACAGTTCGTCGCGCGTGGCTTCGATAGCTGACTCGAAATAAACTGTATTAGGTTTTTCAATTCATAAAAGTGAAAGCTTGTGATGTTTATTTTGAAAAGATTTTTAGCAATTTGGTTAACATTAATAATATTTTTATGAACCCCTCCACCAGCTAAGCTAATATGCTCGTGTAGGAGTCTGTCTACGTCGATAGTGTAATGGGTGGATGGAAATTCGAATCCTTGACCTCTCTATCAAGTGCAATGTATAAGTACATTTATTTGAATTAAAATTCATACAGTTAATTTGAAACTCAAATTGCTAGTTTTCTTTTTTTTCTTGTGGTTAGTGGCCATCCTGTTGTCAAGAATTGTTCACACCGCCCGTAGGCCTCTGACATGGCTTAACGACTGCTGTCAATTTGACAACAACCGGGACCGAGATTTTACTTGCCCTCCGAAGCACGGAGACGCTCAGATGAAATACCACTAAGCGCTCACCCATCTGTAGACTGACCGCACCCAACGTTGCTTAACTTCGCTAATCGTTTACCGATCAGTGAGTGCAACTGGCTATGAGCGCCTCCAAATTGCTAGTAATTATCATTAGTTATAAGTTTTTATACTGCTAGTTTCACTCTTGATAACTGACCATGTAGCTTTACATACATATATTCTTACTATTTATTACATATTTTGAATTGCTGTATTTTTTAGCAGCAAATATGCATTTTTTAAATAGTTTATCGTACTTAAGGTAGTTATGCTTATCTTTTTTACATTTAGTTGAGTAGTATTTGAAGCGTAGTTTTCTTTTATAGACACAACTCTTTCGTAAACCCTTTGTCAACCAATTATTTTTTTTTGATAAATTAATCTTTATTCTATTTATTGGAAAACAAAGATAATATAAAAGACAAAAGAAATCATAAAATTCATTAAATGATGTATTTAAATCATTTGTGTTATACCAATTCAAATATTGTAAGCTAGGTAGGTATTGTTTAAATTTCTTAATATTTTCATTTGTATAGCATCTTCTAAAGTTTTAGATAAATTTAGGTATTTTTTGTTTATGCATTACTGGCCAAGTTAGGATTTGGGCAGTGTTGTGGTCAGATAAAAAGCTATTACAAGCAGAGTACAACCCGAGTTGATTGTCAAATTCTAAATTAACGCGAGCAAAGCCGCGGGCAACAGTATCACAATAAAATGGCGCAATTACTCTTGGTCGTTAGCTCGTATTCGATTGCCTATGGAATTCGGACAAACGACTAAGTGTAAATGAACTGAGTCGAGTATGCCTTTCAATTGTCAAACGTTTGTCCGTGTTGCAGTAACCGAACGTGAGTAAAACAATGTAGTTAATGCATCGGGTGCCCGAATTCGAGTAACATCTTTCGCGCACCCGAATACGGGCTCACGACAAAGTGTAATTGCGCCAAAAGACCGGTGCATTGTACAATTCATTTATACACACCACCTTTAAAGCACGTACCGATGATAATAATCATAATGACATTATCTAACATCGATTTAGTAATATAGTACCTGTAATTAAAAAGATAATTATATCACTATTGACTAATTAATAATAACACTTCATCTCGTTATTGCGTAATTTAATATCAATAGGTGTTATTCTCCTAATTAAATTTGTAAAATTTGTAAAGATTTTTGGGCGTTTGTCACTTAATGACGATTAAACAGTTGAATAGATTTAGATGAAATTCGGTACACTGATAGATCTTGGATTAAGACATGAGATACGTTTTATCCCGGTCCAGATCCTGTGGGAGAACCCACGGGCAGAAACTGTAAGGTTTTAAACTATGAAGAGGATGTGACTATTGCCGCTGTTTTAAAACGAATTCGGAGGTCTTCGAATTTCTGTCTGTCTGTTTCAGCACTACGTAAAAACCACTTATCACATTATGAATAGATGTCCACAATTAAATAACTTTGAGTTTAACTTGGATATTAATCTAATTCTGTCAAATAGAACTGGACTGTTAAATGCATTTAAAAACAAGTTAAATGTAATTGTAATGAACTCAGAAGTAGAAGAGCCAACATTTTATAATAAAACGTCTTTAAACGGATTTTATGGAGTCTTATTTAGTTTTATGTTTACTCTGATTTCCCGTGTTCAACAGCCTAAACGGCGGTAAAAGTATAAAATAGAAATAATTCAAAACATTTGCATATTTAATAAACCACCATAACAGCAGGTTTACGTAGTTATAATGTGTGTGGCATACACAGAGATGGGCAAAAAAGAGATGGAAGACAAATTAACAATTACAATTACTTTTGTAATTGATAATTTAAATACTTTATAACAGACTAGATGTTCCCGCGGTTTCACTCGCGTTTATCGTTACTGCGCCGCCTCCGTGAGTCGTAGCGTGATATTATATAGCCGATAGCCTTCATCGATATATAGGCTATCCAACACTAAAAAAAATTTCAAATCTTACCAGTAGTTCCTGAAATTAGCGCGTTCAAACAAACTAAACTCTTCAGCTTTATAATATTAGTATAGATTACTTTAGTAATTAGTTACACAAAGAACCTTCTACATTTAATTAAATTATAATTTAATTGAAATGTAATCTAATTAGTCTAATTACACAGTCATCTGTTACAACGTATTTAAATTAGCTATCAATTACAATAGTTTTTATTGAACATTTTTAAATAGACTACATTATTTATTGTCTCTTTTATCCATATAAATTAATAATAACATCTCCTTTTATAAACGTAACTCTCATAATATATTGTTTTATACGTTAGTGAATTACCAGTTGCCAGCTGCGTTTTAATATTAAGCAAGTTACCTAGTTTAAATAAGTTTTCACAGAAGTTTGAACTTTTTGATATTTAAGCTATAAATTATTTATCATTACGCTTTTCATGCTTAGTTTTGAATGAGACCGTGCATCTACCGTATATTTGATCGAAGGTGGACGCGACAGGGCGTTAGGCGCAAGACACACAGAAAAGACGTAAGACGAGGAAGCATCACAAACGCGGCGCCCCTTCAATAAATTTTCATACAAAATGTATAGAAACGTCGCAACACAAAACAAACAGAAAAGACAGGGCGCGGACGAGACGCAGACACGACGCTTCAATCAATTTTCATACAAAATGTATAGACATTTAGTATGAAAATTGATTGAAGGGGCGCCGCGTCTGCGACGCGTCCTCGTCTTACGTCTTTTCTGTGTGTCTTGCGCCTAAGGTACGCGCGGCTGTACAACGCATGTTTTCGTACACACACGCCACAATGATTAACTGTTCTAAAGTAAACAAGCTATCTGACGAAATGTTTGAGAAAAGAGTAGTGTTAAAAGTAAATATAAATTATAGAACTGAAAAATGATGATACGAATTAATAAAAAATAGCGAATATAATTATTGTAAAATAAAGTTCATTGGAGAAAACGGTATGTTTTATTAACCTGATTATACAATATGTACAAAGTCAAACAAACACACACCAAACTTGATAGTGATTATTATATATTATATTATATTCTTATATTATACTAGTATTCACCCGCAGCTTCGCTCGCGTAAATGTAGTTTAGGTTAGGTTAGGTTTGCAACTGTTATTTTTTCTAGATGAAAGGTACCCTATGTCCTATTCTGTACCCCTGACAACGTGTATGCCAAATGTTATGTTGATCGGTGGAGTAGTTAAGGCGTGAAAGCGTAACAAACAAACAAACTCATTTTCGCATTTATAATATTAGTTAGGATTAGGTAGGTACCTATTTGTCTACCAAATAAATAAATAATTATTACTCATACCAGCACAAAGATTTAAATAAATGTCAAGTGGAAGGCCCGAGGACGTCAGTCCGCTGGTTTTATTTTCAATACAAATAAACGTTTATTTAATTTCCTCATTCCCTGGGCGTGTTGCGTAACTGCCGGTTCACTGACTGCGCCTTCTTTCCTGTCTAACTGGTTTGAATATATGGTGGCATAATGCACTTTGCATATGATCATCGCATCCATATTTCGCTGATAGGTATGCTTAGGTCGTGTTTAAGACTACGCCGAGCGAAATGTGCCAAAACAGGCGGTCACAGTTAAGTTGATAAAATCAACACTTTTTGTTTAATACAAATATAAAATATACATTTATCATAACAATGAATGTGTTTACAATTACTCCGTGTTAAAAACTTTAAATAATTAATATTTTCGCCTACAAAATTACGCAAATTTGTACGAAAAATGCAAAAACGTAAGCTCGTATTAAGTGATTTTTTAGATTATCCTATTTTACAGCTTAAACGAAACATAAATAGTTATATTATAATTTGTCCGTCCCAAATATGTAAGTTATTGGTTGACAATAAAGTTACATATTTATCAAAAAAGCACTTCAAATCCTTCATACAATTTTACTATGGCGGCCGTGCGCCGATTTGAATATCGAGCTCTGTCATTCAGTCCAAACGGTCCAACCGCGTCTTACGCTCGGCGCAGTATTAATACAATTATTCCATTACTAATACGCTTACGCTTATATCCTCGAGAGTATATTGTAACCACTTTTCACTAGCTATGGTTGTAGGTTCTACTAGTCGAGACTACTGAATAAACCATCTGCCAGGCACAGTATCAGACTCCTTGCTGCAATTAAGTTTTTTTTACCAGGAAATCTCAACAACACTGCCCAGCAATCGAATAAGACCGAGACTTTATGCACAGCAGTCGCACACTTATTCGCTACGCTACCGATACAATACTAATTGATATCTAGGTATACTAATAATATAAAGCTGAAGAGTTTGTTTGTTTGTTTGTTTGAACGCGCTAATCTCAGGAACTACTGGTTCGATTTGAAAAATTATTTTAGTGTTGGGTAGCCTATTTATCGAGGAAGGTTATAGGCTGTAACATCACGCTACGACCCACGGGGGCGGAAACATCTAGTATGTAGTAACTATTTATAGCAACCACTTGTCCCTATTACATCGGGCCAAAAACCATAGCTGACATAATGTGGGTTCAATACTTCTCTGCCTACACTCACTTTTGGCAATATAGGCGTATTTTTTTTTGTGTTGTTGGAGGCAAACGAGCGATGGATCGCCTGATGGTAAGCGATTACCGGCCCTCAAGGACACCCGCAACACCAGAGGAGTCACAAGTGCGTTGCCGGCTTTTTAAATTTGGCTCCCCCAAGAGGGGAAGATCCAAATGAAGGGGGGGTTGGTCCTCTACGAAACACAACGCAAGCGCTATTTCACGCGTTTTCTGTGAGGCTGTGGTATCACTCCGGTCGAGCCGGCCCATTCGTGGCTCTCCCACGGTATAAACATTCCGTCCATTTCTAAAGCTCGTCACTTATGACGAATGTGAACAATCTTCTTCAAATCTTTTTACATCTCTTTCTTAAAAGAGATGTAGAAAAAAGATTGTACGAACTAGTACATTATAATGTATGCTGCGTAGGCTAAAGCTGGCCGCATACATACGTTTTCCGAATTCGATTTCCTAACACGTAATCTCGATTCGGAATTCCGTGAGACTAGCGCACACGTTAGTTTTTTTTCATTCGGAATGTATACTGTCAGTACGGATAGTGATAGCGTAGTGAACGCACGTCGATGGACGACAATGATTTATTAGCGATTGCATTTCAATAGTAAACAATTATAACAATATTTAACAGTTATCAACAATAATAAAACAAACATATTTAAACGAAATTATGTGAATCGTATGAACTATACCTCTTTAAATACCTGCTCCCAGGCCAAATCTATACTAATATAATAAAGCTGAAGAGTTTGTTTGTTTGTTTGAACGCGCTAATCTCAGGAACTACAGGTCCGAATTGAAAAATTCTTTTAGTGTTGGATAGCCTATTTATCGAGGAAGGCTATAGGCTATATAACATCACGCTACGATCCAAGGAGGCGGCGCAGTAACGATAAACGCGGCTGAAACCGCGGGAACATCTAGTCTTTTATATCTCTGTTGTGGTAGTCCTTGTCATGTATATTCCACAAGCAAGGGTATTTTTCAATAGACAATATTAATGTTTCTACCTTACACATTATAACTATCGTTTACGTACGTACGATGCGCGCGGCGCGGGCGCAGTTCCGAATGAGAATTTCCGAACGTGTGCGCCGACACAAACAAAATGTATGCAAGGGCTGCATTCCGCATGACGTCATTAGGTTTTTTCCGAATGGTTTCTTCGAACGCACGGGTTTGCATTCGAAACGTACATACGGAATCTTTTCCGTTCGGAGAGAAAGCGGACGTGTGCGGCAGTTAGTGTATTTTATATTGATTCCATGCATTCGGAGCTCCGAATGTGGAAAACGTATGTATGCGGCCAGCCTAATTTGGCGTCTGCGTGCGTTATACAATTATATTGAGTTCAATTTGTAATATTTTTTAGTGAACAATAAACACTCGTTACATAAACATAATCAATCTTTTTCTACATAACACAACAATATTCCATGTTGGGAAGACTACAGCCCCAGCCAAGGATTGTTCACATTAAAATTTGTTATGTAACATTTTCACCACTGCTAACAATTACAATGATAGCATACTCCAATAACAGTAGAATTTACAACTCGCGCAAGATAATAAGTGCATTATGTGACTGATAAGTGTTTTTGTTTTGCTTATACAAAAAGACGCGATAGCCTAGAGGGAAACCGTTGGATGGCCACGCAGAGATTTCGAATTCGACCCCAAGGCGCATCTATGACTTGTCGAAGTTATAATCGTACTACATAGTTAATTGATCTCTTGCTTTAACAATGGCGATGAAGGAAAACATCGTGAGGAAACCTGCATGTCTATGAGTTCTCCATAATGTTCTCGAAGATATGTGAAGTCTGGCAACCCATATTGGGCCAGCGTGGTGGACTATAGCCTAACCCTTCACACACTGAGAAGGTCTGATATTATTATAATATACAAAGTTAAGATCTTGCATAATTGACCGGCACAGCACGACACACAAACCTTGGTAACTAGTTGCCAAGTTTTGTTTTGACAATTAACAGATTTTAGATGAGATTCTTGATTTTTGCTTAAATTACTTTATTTTATCTTATTTTTTGTTAAATATGCATCCGTATAACTACATATTTGTGCGTCACACAATTATTTGTACCGGTTTGAGCTCCACGGATTCAAAAGGTAAGGTAGGCTTCCTTACCTACCTTTTGAGCATGTGGAGCTCAAACAACTCGAATGCAGTAGCAGGGCTAAGGTGACCACTTAAACTGTGCCACCTCTGCAGCAAACTCAATCTCCGATTAATCTAGTAGAATCGACAATCGTTGACTAGACATACAGGAGAATGATATAGTGCGAGGTACAAAAACGTTCGTTAGGTGGCCAAGATCTTGCATGACGAGTCTTAAATCGAGCTATAAATCGATTTTATCAAGAATCAAGTTGTCGATTAATCGATCTAAGATGATAATGACATACCTACTATTTCAGATGTACATACATTGAAACAGCGGATTCGAAGAACAGACTCTAACAACCTATATATGGATCTAAATATCGTTCGGTAGAAATATGATTCACTTTTAAAGACGAGCGAAATGTGCCAAAACAGGCGGTCACAGTTAAGTGAATAAATCAACACTTTTTGTTTCATACAAATATAAAATATACATTTACCATAACAATGAATGTGTTTACAATTACTCCGTGTAAAAAACTTAAAAATAATTAATATTTTCGCCTACAAAATTACGTAAATTTGCACGAAAAATGCAAAAAAGTAAGCTCGTGTTACGTGATTTTAGATTATATTATAATAGTAGAAATCTATCCTATTTTACAGCTGAAACGAAACATATATAGTTATATTACAATTTGTCCGTCCTAAATGTTTAAGTTATTGGTTGACAATAACGATACATATTTATCAAAAAAGCACTTCAAATCCTCCATACAATTTTACTATGGCGGCCGCGCGCAGATTTGAATATGGCGCCGCACGAGCTCTGTCATTATATCTTACGCTCGGCGCAGTCTTAACTTTTAGTTCCTTTTTTCAAGACCAAATCTGCATTGAGGTTATCCCAGTGTTACAAGGAAATATACCAGGCCCGGAAGAAGTATTTTGTCAGACTCTAAATAGCAGTATGTGGGTCCATTTTTTTATACCGGGTTCGAACTCACAATCTTCGGCGCACTGACAGTGGTGAGGCAACCACTAGAAACACTGGTATACGTGCAGTTTCTGGTATTTGAGTGCACGGATGACGTAGTGGTTTAAATGGTCGCCTCGCCACTGCCGCTGTGCGGAGTGTTGCGGGTTCGACTCGGACCAAAAATTTGTGTGATCCACAAATGGTTGTTCCGATTCTATGCGTTCTTTGTGTCCGTTGTTTGAATGTTTGTAAAGTCTCTCGCAGGAATTATTCCTATTTGTCTGTTTTTAAAATATAAACAAAACAAAGTACTTAGTTGTATTATTGTCATAGATTAAGTTTTTAATATTCTGTAACGTCACGCCGCCATATCCATTCATCGATCAGATAATAGAGTCTATTAAACTATAGAAAATTCATATTCACGATAATATACCTACGTGTGTGTAATAGCTTCCATCTATTAAAGACAAACTGTCTTTAATAGTTGTCCTCGTGATTATGCTTATTTACACGCGATCGTAAGGACCCGAGTTCTATTCTCAGGTCTGGCACAAAATTAAGAAAATATTCTATCAGTACGTAACGCTTTTACATATACTTGACAAAACCATCATGAACTATACTAAAACAATTAATTACCCCAGGTTTGCATGGAATCTTAAGCAGACACTACACATGTAGGTATCTCTCATATTTTTCAAAGGCACTTATTCTAAATCCCTTGCTGCGGGGGACTTTACAAACATCCAAACACCGTTCACAAATAACACCTCAACTCTGCACACCTATTAGTGGATCACACAAATATTTCTTTCATATCAAATCGAACCCACAACCCGGCGGCGCACTGGACGCAACCACTAAACCACTACGCCATTCTACAGTACAATCGCTGTCTCTTATGCCCAACACCACTAGTTTCATAGTAAACCGTTGCTATAGTGATTCACAGCCGCCGTTAATAGGTAAATGGAAATTATCCGTATTTGCACACAACATACTAAATAATACATATATACGTGACATTTCACAGATTGTTGCTATGCGGATTATCTATACTTACTAATATTATAAAGCTGAAGAGTTTGTTTGTTTGGTTGAACGCGCTCATCTCATAAACTACTGGTTCGAATTGAAAAATTATTTTATTGTTACATAGCCTATTTATCGAGGAAGACTATAGGCTATATAACATCCCGCTACGACCCACAGGGGCAGCGTAGTAAACATAAACGCGAACCGCGGGCACATCTAGTATACAATATTTATCGAACTAGTTCAATAGGTGAGTGGTTGTAAACATTGTAAGTGGGTATCCACGTGATTGAGTACCATAGCTCTATGTACTGTCGACTTGAGCGACGGACGGTTGACCATTTCAATTTTCGCTTGCACATGTTGACCAGTTGAGTTTGTATGGCCTTAGAATCAGTAAACAAATGTAAAGTGTAAAAAAACTAAAACAAAGAAAGGGGCGTGTCACAGGTACGGGTACCAAGTGTTGGCCTGCTATGCGATTTTAACCTTAGGAGTGGTCATCCGTCGCTGGAGTCGATAGTACCTTCATTGGCTTATGCTAGTCGGTAGGACACGGGACTTTCCCCGGGTAAGTCCGACATAAGACCTCCGCCCGTCCCCGCGGAGGGGTGCGCGTCACAGCATTCGCCCACGTAAAAAAAGGGTCGCCATAACCTAAATTGCCGCTTACAAGAATTTAAAAAAATGTGGTACTTTTGTGTGAAAAGAAGTAATTATTATATCCGTACAGGTAGTAGATTAACATGCTTTGTCGTTTACATTGATGCTGAAAAGAACTTTAAAAAGCCCAGGACCTTTGGGTGGAAAGGAAATAATTCCAGGACACGACAAAAAATATTTTTTCTTCGTATGTATGTCATCGGCTATTTTGCAGCGCTGGACTTGGATCTGGTTTACAAATAGGTCTTACGAATATTTTTTTAACTTAGATTTGTTTTCATTCATTGCTTACCTATCATTTAATTCAGATTCCTCTGACACTGAAAGTGTCCGGATACATTTTAAAAACCCTCGCCAGATGGCCCTCGGACGTCATTTACTACTGGGAAATCCTGGACAGCAGCCCTACCTCATCCCTGTATATTACCGGAGAAGTGGGTATAAGGGTAGTATAATCTCGTTTCGCCAGTTTTGTTTCAGGTTCCATAAGTTGTGAGCCTATTACCATTTATCTCTTTCATCGTAGCTTAAAAAAATAATGCCTCCGTAGCATTAATTGAGCTTAGTGTGCGTGCCATCATGAGGTCTCGGATTCGATACTTGGGTTGGACAACATGTTGTATATTTACAAAAAGAAATTAATGACAGCACGACGTCTGAAAATTTGCACAGGAGACGAGAATAGGCTCCACTTATTGTGTGGATCCTAAAGCAAAGCGTAAATGTAGATAAAATAATACCTGGATATATAAATAATTTCGGAGGCATACGAGCGTAAACATTAATAAAGGTATAAAAATCTCGTGTCACGTCGTGTTCGGGATAAACTCTGAAACTACTGAACCGATTTTGATCAAACTTCGTAACTATCTGTAATTTAGTCCAACTTAAAATATAGGTTAGTTTTATCTTATTTTTTTTCGTGTGTACAGGACAACGTCTGTCGGGACAGCTAGTTACATATATATATACATACGTATATACCTAGTTCAGGCAAGTAGTTTATAATATTTTAACACGTTCCCTGTCCGATGAAACACATATGGTACATAACAATTGGTTTTCTATTGTGTCTATCACGGGACTGTGAATGGGTTAAAGATGTTAAAGTATCCTTTCTTGCCATAACTATGATTATTTTTTATAAAGATTTCTAGAAATTTGGGTTTCAAATTACTAGTATTCTTGTGAACCTCTCAAGCTAAGCTAGAATGCTTGTATTAGGAGTCGGTTCACGTGAGTAGTGCTATAGGTGGGATTCGAAACTGCGACCTCTCGATTGCAAGTCCAATCAATACCTTATTCATTGCGCTACCGCCGTTTATTAAGGCATTGAGTTATTATTAGATATTAAGATTTAATTTAATTTTTTTTTAAGTGCGGGAATGTTGTGACGCATACCCCTCCGCGAGGGCGGGCGGAGGGGTTATGTCGGACTCGCCGGGGTAAAAGAGAAAGATGGAATAAGAATAATGTATCTCCCGGAATACCGACTAAAGCTACCACGGTGTTCCTTGACAAAACCACTATCGGCGGGGCCGCGCGAATCACTTGCACATGCGGTCGCGACCCCGTCGAGGTTTCAGCCCGCGCCGGCGCCGTATGAAACGGCAGATTTAATTTAACATTGATTTAAGTCCAATATTGTACTTATTTTCCAGCCGAATATTATTTCTTTTTTTATTATGGAGTATAATATTACTAACCTAAAAATAAAAACCATAAACTACCCAATCAGTACATTACAATTTTACGTACTTAACTTATACTTGGTATTACCGATAACTATGCATAAATAATTTGCAGTAAAACTTTTGATGTTTTAATTTATTGGAATAGGGTTAAAGAACATGTTTTGCAAAATATGTAAAGTTTGTTCGATTGTTTAATGCTTCTGTATAAGAATGGTCATTCTATGTATGTACAACTAACCATTGTATTAAAACTAGCGACCAGATAGACGTTGTCATTACTGAAGAAACTGATTGCAGCGCCACCTACCGGGTCCAATTATAAGTCTGAACCATGTAGGGATCCACTCAAACACTCACTCGTGCCAGCAGACAAATTAAAACGAAGATGAATCAATCGCTAAGAAAACAGGTCGTCTTAAAAATATCTAAATCGGTTTACACGTTACTGAGAAATCGGTCAAAATCCTTACTCCTTACTAATATTATAAACTCGAAAGTAGCTCTGTCTGTCTAACTGTCTGTATTTTACCTTTTCACGGCTAAACCACTCAGCCGATTTAGATGAAATTTGGTACAGATATAGTTTAAAACCTGGGGAAGGATATAGGCTACTTTTTATTCAAGTAGGTACCACGCGGGCGGAGCCGCGCGCAAAAGCTAGTATTAAATAAAGAATGACTGTCAAATATAGAACCTGCGCGTTTTGGTAGTCGGGTAAACACCTCAGGTAGATATAATAATATGTGAACTTCCTTATCAATATTATTAAATATTTGCATATCGTACTAATAAAATAAATTTGACAATTTGTGAGGATGCATGGATGTATATAATAATAATCTATGACATACACACAAAAACATCTAGCTTAAACTAAGCAGAGCTTGTACTATGGGTACTAGACAATGGATAAACATACATATACTTTTTTTTTATAAATACTTACATATTATACATAGAAACACCCAGACCAAGACAAACATCCATGTTCATGCACACAAATTTAATGTTTGACTTGTGCGGGAATCGAACCCGCGACCTCAGGCGTGGCAGTCGGTTACACTAACCACTACGCCATCGAGGCCGACAACTTGTTACTCTTTCACGCAAAAACTACTGAACGGATTTTGATGAAACTTAACAGCATTATTATTTACACATCAGAATAACATAATATGCTACTTAAAATCTATCTTAACATAAATCTACATTAACGCAAGCGAAGCCGCGAGCAAAATCTAGTAGGTACTTCATATTTTGATGATTACAACAACATAAAATTGTATTTGATAATTCAAAATGGCTAACCTTCGGATAATTTAGTGAATAGATATTAGTGCCTACATAAATTATATACTTAATCATTGTTCTGTCATTGACTTAATGCTTGAACTTTACTCATGATACTATAATTATACAGCTGAAGAGTTTGTTTGTTTGGTTGAACGCGCTACTAATCTCAGTAACTACTGGTTCGAATTGCAAAATTATTTTAGTGTTGGATAGTCTATTTATCGAGGAAGGCTATAGGCTATATAACACCACGCTACGACCCACGGGAGCAACGCAGTAACCATAAACGCGAGTAAAACCGCGGGCACATCTAGTGAGTAATATGTATAATTTAGACCATTAGTTCCCAAAGTGGTCCAGGTGGATCCCCATGGGTCCACGGGCGAAGAGTCGACGGGGGTCTACGTTGGCGTGACAAAATAATGGAGGTCCACAATTCGTAAGCGGGGGTCCACGAGAAAATTTATTTGCTTTCGATAGTGACGAACTAAAATGTTGGCTTGACTTCACCTATCAATGTAGGCAGATAATATTTTAAGAAGCTCGACCGAGCGGAAAAAGGTCAGCCCGTAGAGATAAGAACAAATTTTTTAGAATACGGTAGAAATGTAGCTGCATTGGTCCACCGGAACCAGCTACATTTTGAAAGTGGTCTATGATAATAAAATCTGAGAACCTCTGATTTAGTTAAATAAATGAAATGCTAATTGAACTAAAATTTATTCAAACACTCCGAAAGAATAGAGTACCTATGCAAGATTAGGTACCTTATTTTATGACAGCGCTGATAACATAGTGAGTGTTTTGGGTTTAAATCCCACGCGGGACAAAAATGTGCGTGACTCACAAATAAATAATTATTCCGAGTATACTGCTCTTTGTGTATGTTGTTTGTATGTTTGTAATGTCACCCGCAATACAGGGTTCACAACAATTGCAAGAGATGTCTTTAAAAAAATCAAAGACAAATATCATTTACTAGCTTTTGCCCGCGGCTTCGCTCGCGTTAATTTAGAATTTGACAATCAATTCGGGTTGTACTCTGCTTGTAATAATATAATTCGATCATGATTCGAAAAACACGTGGCGCCATCTATTATCATAAGAACGTTATTATTGTTTTCCTCGTGAACAGTAATTTTTTTCGGGATGAAAGGTAGCCTATGTCCGATTCTGTACACCTGTCAACGTATATGCAAAATTTTAGGATGATCGGTTCAGTGGTTTAGGCGTGAAAAGGTAACAAACAAACAAACTCATTTTCGCTTTTATAATATTAGTTAGGATTAGGATTCACAAACTAATACTTGAACACCCATGAACGCCTAAGTTTATAAAACTAGTGTAGTTTATAAAGTTAGTGACTTTAGTAAAGTTACGAATTGACATTTACGTCAGTTGCTAGATTCAGGCAAAGGGTTGAGCCTATGAGAAGATATGACTCGTCGCCACTGCCGCCGCGTCGAGTGTTGTGAGTTCGATTCCCACACGGGACAAAAATTTGTGTGATCGACATAATTATAACCTGTGTGTAGGAGTGTGTCCGTTGTTTGAATGTTCGTAAAGATCCCCGCGACACAGAAATTGTTCCTAGTGCAGGGGTTGCCTTTTTAAACAAAAAGATCCTTGCAAGAAGCTCACTGCCATTGTTCTAAATCCCCATTCTCTCTCCTCTGGACCTCAGTATCGAGCAGACGTATTCGTAATCAACGCAGTTTTAAATAAAATATTTTAAAACATTTTATTTAATTAATACCAAAAATATTAAGTAAAATAATAGGAGTGCATAAATAGCGAAGAGTTCGACTGTTTCTCCAAGCCCGACGACGCGACGCGCGACGCCTGCGCAAGCTCCAGTGAAGCCCTGAGCCACGCCCGACGGGTGAGAGAGACACACATATTTACTTTAACAAAGAAGGATCAAAGTACTAGGACAACAGATACCAGAACAAATAAAGCTTTCCAATAACCCCAATACAGAACCGGTACTTCTACTAGTCTGTTAACTGTTCTTGTGGCGCAGTGGCTTAGAGTTGATGTTACGGATAACGTGTCTCAAGTTGGAACCCTAGTATTGATTTATTTTTGTCCATCTTTATACATTTTATATGTAAATTCTACACATCTTTATCATAGAATTTGATAAAATTACTCAATTTATTTCAAAAATTTATAAAAACTATTAAAAACATATTCTAAAGAAACATCATGCCGATTAACCGATCTCCGCCCTCAACTCAACTATCGTCATCTACACCGGTATTATCCGTCCTCCCAAAGAAATAATGATTACCCAAGACTCGGACACCGCCTCAGAAAAAGTATATTCTGATATTGAACAGGGAGTTTACAATATCTCCAGGAGGCATAAGCGTAAACATGGCGATGTAGCTAACGCTGAACTGAAAGAGCTTCTCTGTGATATTCAGAGGAAACAAGAAGCGGAATTTCGATCACTAAAACAGGATATAGAAGCTATTAAACACCAAAATATTGAGTTCCAAAAATCATTAGTTTGTTTCGAGCATGTATGACACACTATTACAAAAATTTGACACCGTTGCAGAAGAAAATTCATCTTACAAAAGACGCATAAAATCATTAGAATCAAAGGTAGATCAATTGGAGCGAAGCCTTAAATCGTCCTCAATCGAAATCCGTAATGTCCCCTTGGCCAAACCAGAGACAAAGCAGAATTTAAAAACCCATGTCTTGCGTCTTAGCGAAGCGAAAAATTAGCCGATCCAGAATAATGAAATTCGAGATATTTTTAGAATTAAAACTAAGAACGAACCAGGACCCATCATAGTAGAATTCAGTTCAACATTACAAAAGGAAAACTTGATGAAATCCGTAATTACCTTCAATAAAGAGAAGGGGAAAGGCGAAAAAATCAATACTGGTCATCTCAAAATTCAAGGCAATCCTATTCCAGTTTATATTACAGATAATTTAACTAGCAAAACTAGACGTCTGTATTATTTGACCCGGGAGTTTACGAAGACACATCATCAGGCTAGCTGCTGGACTGCATTCGGAAAAGTATTTATACGTCTCAAGGAAGGACAACCGACTATCCGCATAGACTGTGAAGATGACATTGCTAACCTAGGCACGCAAAAATTACTAGAATATTTCTCAATTACTCTTAAGCGCATTACTATTGTTATTTCTTGTTATCACATTGATCTACTAATATTTACATACACAAATTCTTTTTATAAACTACAATACACACACTCTGAAATACCCAAACAACATATACCCACGTCAAATACACATACATTACATATAAACAGCCGAACACAATTTTACAACACTAAAACCAATGTATTCCCCATCAACTTAAAATTCTTTGTGCTAATACTATTATTCAGAAAATTCCCAACCTCTCAAACCCCGCGCCCCGCGCGGCCCGGGCACTCAAGGACACTTGAGCGGTAGTCGAGTGGGTCGGCAGATGTTTATAATTTAGAACGCAAAGTTATGATAACAAAGCGTGTGTTTCTTAGAAGTATACATTGTAAGCTACGATAAGTGTTATGAATCATCGCATTTACGTGTATATTTTAGTTTATACATCTGGTTAAAGTAACCGAATTGGAAATATGAGATGATATTATTATATCTTTATTATATAGATTAATTGATTTGTCTAATAAGATGTTTTACTTTTTCTATTTCCTATTTAAATACTCTTTATAGTAAAAAAAAAGTATTTATAATGTCTGTAAGAAAAAAATAAGATATTAGCATTTGAAAGTGCGTGACGAGTACATTTTAGAGCGAGAAGAAAGTAAATATTGAAAAAATTGTAAAAAAAAATCTGACGTAGCCTTGTGCGTGTTTTTTACATATTTTATAGAAATACTAATAAATAACACTATCATAGTGATTAAAACCTGAAATACGATATAATAAAATAATAAAAAATAAAATATAAAAAAAGGCGGGAAATCTGAGAAATGGTAATAGGTTATTTTGGGCTTCAGTTTGTTATACAACAATAACAATAGTCACTATTGTTTTTATTGTGTCTAAAAATAGAAAGAATAAGCTTTCCAATAATGTATTATACTTACATACTTGCCCTATAAAAACTACAGATAACAGCGGAACAAATAACATAGACGTCCCGTTACGTCACGTGACGTCACGTGACATGACAAAAAAATATTTAGAAAAATATTCAGTTGATAAATATTAATTCGAAAAGCTGGGTTCATTCTGAGAACATTGATATGCAACACAATATTTTAAATACAGGCCTTATAATAAAAAAACGGCAAACAAAACACGTCCCAACGCTTCGACCCCATATAGCGTCACCGGGGTTTGAGAGGATACCGTCACAAAATTACAAAAATCTTGCATTATTCTCCGGAAATAACACCATAGCTCACTATATTAAATCTAACACTGTTCCGCCACACATATTTTTATACAAGGTTAAATTTATATACAATAACATTCGATCAAAATAATAAATATATTAACAATTATTTAGATAATTTGACACTGGCCAGTAGTACCACGTGTGACATAGAAAATATATGTACTGATATGCTTTATCCAACCAGCAAGTCTTTAAATTTTATTGTTCAAAATATTAGAAGCATCCATTGTAACATGCCTCATTTTCAAACATTATTACATAGTTCTAATATTTACTGGGATCTACTTATATTGACTGAATGTTGGCTTCATAACAATAATCGCATACCGGAATTAGATGGCTACAACCATGCATCTTCAACGAACAATAAGACGCAAAATGAGGGTGTAGTGGTATACTATAAATCTACACATTGTTACAATATATCAGAACCGTTGCTTGTTGATGCCAATTGCCTTATGATAAAGGTGAATAGAGATATGGTTATTTTGGCTATATATCGTCGCCCCGGAGAAAGAAACCCCACTAATTTCTTAGAATCCTTAGATAATTTACTCATCAAACTAGCATCATTTACGAATATAATTATAACCGGGGATATTAATCTGGATATTGCAAAAACTTCAAAGGATAGCAGAGCTGAAAATTATTTAGATCTCCTGGCGGCACATGGCATGTTACCTGCACACTATATCCCAACTCACACACATACCTGTCTTGACCATGCTATCCTTAAGACCAAATTGTCCGCGAAGTGTTTCATTGCACACACTACGATAACTGACCACTACAGCGTTATACTTAGCCTCGATATGCTTCCTAATCATGTAAAACCTGCCAGGATAATTAAAAGAGTAAATTATGCCTCCCTGGACATGTACTTTACTAAGTTGGACCTTGACCCGATTCTATCAATGAGAGATGTCAACGAGGCAGTTGATTTTCTCATTAGTACTATAAATAATAAGCTAGAGATTTGCACAAAAATTTCACCTACTCCCAGACGTCAACATATCATTAAACCCTGGATTACAAAGGGCATGTTAAGGTGTATAAGAAATAGGAATAAATTACACATAAAAACAAAAAAGACCCAAAAAACGAAACTCTTAAATTAACATATTCTCGTTATCGTAACTTCTGCAACTCAATGATTAAAAATGCAAAAAGAGAATATGAAAAGTCTGAAATTTACAATGCCAAAAGTGACACCAAAAAGCTTTGGAAGGTCATTAAAAGTATTACTTGTACAAATAAAATAAAAACCCCAGCATCCGATTTAATAACTAATAATGACCCTATAGAGTCAGCTAACTCAGTCAATCGTTATTTTGTAAGTATCGGCAAGATCTTGGCAGAGAACTTACAGAGATCTAATTCACCGACCTCTCCCATACCGCCTTCACATACTTTGACCTCTTCGCAATCATTTGTTCTTTCCCCAACAGATGTTGATGAAATTAAATCAACTATAGCAAAGCTTAAAAATTACTGTGCTATCGGCTTAGACTGCATCTCTAACACGCTCATGAAAAGATACATAAATATTTTGGCTGAACCACTTGCGTACATTTGTAATTTGGCTTTCTCGTCTGGAATCTTCCCAAAGGCAGTCAAACGAGCTCTTATTCACCCTATTCATAAGGGTGGGGACAGAGACTGTGTCAATAACTATCGGCCCATATCTGTCCTTCCTGCTTTCTCTAAAATAATTGAAAAAGTCGTCAACAAAAGACTTGTCAACTACTTAGAACGGAAAAATCTACTATCCAAATCACAATTCGGTTTTCGCAAAAATATGTCAACGGATGATGCTGTTCATGAACTCACGAACACCATAGTTACCGGTATGGATAAAAAGAAAAAGTGATTGCCATATTTTTAGAATTGGCCAAGGCGTTTGACACGGTCTCTGTCCCACTACTGCTCGATAAACTGGAGCGGTTGGGTATTCGTGGCATACAATGGAATTTTTTCTCCAGCTATCTCACGGATCGTACGCAGTGTGTTCAGTTAGATACCATGCGCAGTGATGACCTGCCAATCAACATAGGCGTACCACAAGGCAGTATTCTTGGGCCTACGCTATTTCTAATTTTTATCAACGAACTTTGCCAGCTAGACCTGCTTAATGGAAAGATTGTCACTTTTGCAGACGACACGGCACTAGTTTTTCGAGGAGATTCCTGGGATGACACATATCGATATGCACAGGATGGTATGAATCGCGTTACATACTGGCTTACTACCAATGTTCTTTCCTTGAATGTCAATAAGTCTAAATATATAGCATTTAGCTTTATTAATAAAAAAGCACATGTTGAAGCTCCGTTTTCCATCTTTGCTCATTCTTGCAATAACCATGACAGCTTACTGACTCGATGCAAATGTGAGGAACTACAACCAATAGATACAATTAAATATCTGGGAATTATCATTGATAAAAATCTAAACTTCCAAGCTCATGTTGAGCTATTGACATCGAGGACCAGAAAGCTTATTTACATTTTCAAAAACTTGCGCCATGTTTCAGACAAACAGGTTCTAAAAATGACATACCTTGCACTATGTCAATCTATATTGTCATACTGCATCACATCCTGGGGAGGAGCTGCCAAAACTAGCATAATAAAACTTGAACGTGCTCAAAGAGCGATTTTGAAGGTAGCTCTGTTTCTCCCTTTTCGGCATCCTACGTCTGAACTATATGAGAAGTTTAATGTCCTGACAATTCGACAGCTTTTTATTTTTCGAATGGTTCTAAGGTCTCATTCACTATCGTACTTCGACCCTTTAATGAATGCAACAAAACGTCGCAAACACAAAATTTTTCAAAAAGACACAATATATAGATCAACACTATCACATAGATTCTATTGTTTCCTGGGGCCTTATTTATACAACAAAATTAACTCTCTCCTTTCTATATACTCTCTAAATAAATTCAAATTAAAAATAACAGAATAATAGCAGAATTTATCATATACGGAGACCGAAAATCTACTTCTACCGATAACATAACAAAACTAAGCAAAATAAAAATATACCCTTTTACACATACTTGCACTTCTAGCACACACACTCACGAACACACACACACACACATTTGCACTCACACACACGCATACACACCCTCACACACACACACGTACACTAAATTGTTACTTAATTTCATCCGCAAAATAAAATATGAGGTTACCTGTATACAGCAATTGTTAACATTTTATCTACTATACGTCCAAGAGGTGGAAGCCTGGTGATCTATAACACAGGTTTTCCTATAATAGACACCAGTCTCGCCACAAAGGATTAAAATTTGTTAAATCTTCACTGAGTTATCTTATGTATGTATACTTACCTTTGTGAAAGAGATAAATAAATACTTATTATTATTATTATTGAACTACAATTTTAGTAATATACAACTCATAATGTATATGGCATTGAGCCTTTATACCTATCAAACTGCAAATAGAACTTCCGCACTACAAATATTTCCTAATTATATCGAAGGCCTTTTTAAACGACGGATTTATTACCGATCGCGGTTAATACCACAAACCGTGATTACCTACACTCCTCACATACGCTAAAATCACTGTACCATCAATGCAGTAAAAAAACAACACCACAATTGGTTGCACAAGTGGGAGCAATTTTATTTTATCATATCTATATTCTGTAATAAAATTGCTCACAATGATCCAAACACTATGTTAAACTTAACACACAAACACTCCACACTTACATACATACATACACACATACGCGCATACGTACACGCACACAATATAACATTTTATATATTTATTCATATGAGGCTGATCGAATTATGTTAGATGATCAAATAGGGTCCTACATAAATATTAATATTGTGCACATTATGCATAATCGCTCCTTAATTTAATTTAATCTAGTAATTACGTGTGAGGGCACTGGTACCCATAACACAAGTTAAATCTTACCATGGGTATCAGAGTTCAACATAACACTTTTTAGTTCATGTAATTCTTATTATTATTTAAGGATACAGTGTACATAATCGAAGTTAAATATTGTAAAACCTTTTTTTGCAAATAAATAAATAAAAAAATAAAAAAAATCTATACCTACTAATATAATAAAGCTGAAGAGTTTGTTTGTTTATTTGAACGCGCTAATCTCAGGCACTACTAGTCCGAATTGAAAAATTATTTTAGTGTTGGATAGCCCATTTATCAAGGAAGGCTATAGGCTATGTAACATCACGCTACGACCAATAGGAGCGGAGCACTAATAAAAAGTGTTGCAAAAACGGGCAAAAAATCTCTTATGTGAAGCAGACGAAATTGCGCGGGTCAGCTAATTTAAAATAAAATTGCTCCTTCTTGTGCAAACAATTATTTTACTGCTGTTTTTTACTGTACTGATGGCTCAGTGATTTTAGCGGTCAATTCGCCAATGACCTGTCCGAATGTTTTGAGCCACACGAGACAAAAAATTCTGTGATCCACAAAACAATTTTCTAATTCAGCGTACATGGTTATGCAGTACGGAGGGCATTCTTTAATCTTTTTCTCGTGACAAAGGTAATCGATGTGAAGGAGCGTTTATAGACGTCATCTTATAAAAAATACTCAAAGAATATTCTCTTCTGTTTACACGAATATTATTCATTGAAATTAAACTACTATATACGGATTTTATAGCGTTGTTTATTTGACACTTTACTAGGAATCGGTGTTCTTTAGCGAGCATCTACCAAGGATGCTTCGCGAGGCTATTGAAATCAAAAAACATCCTAATTTCAATAAAGGTGGTTGGAATGTACCACCAGCTTGGGATCCAGTAATTCAAATAGTCAAACCCAAGAAGAAGCAAACCACAGCTAGACTTCATGATACTTTGAGCTCATTCCGCGAAAATAGAAACATCAATGATTAAATGGAGTATTCCGCTTTCGGCACCAATTTTTCCGGCACCTATGGTT
The DNA here is from genome assembly GCA_963564715.1 of Catocala sponsa. Lineage (NCBI taxonomy): Eukaryota > Metazoa > Arthropoda > Insecta > Lepidoptera > Erebidae > Catocala > Catocala sponsa. The sequence continues at coordinate 6,162,049 of OY751345.1, read as the reverse complement.
TCGACACCTAAACTATTCCACTTTTTATTTCCGAAACCATGGGTGCCGAAAAAAATGGTGCCGAAAGCGGAATACTCCGATTAAATTATGTTCGGGTACTTTGAAATGACTACACTGGAACATTGACACAACTACCATCTTAGTCTCCCCGTGACCATGGCTGCTGAAAAGCAACCGAAACGTCGGGGAAAGTGTAAACATAAATATAAATAGTTTTAATAATATAATTAGCTTAAAAATTAGTAAAGTTTAATAGTAATAGTAGTATAGCAGTTTCTAAATTATGTAATAAAGTGTCAAATAAACAACGCGATAAAATCCGTAAATAGTAGTTTAATTTCAATGAATACTCAAAGAAGCACAAAATAATAATGAATCATAATTCATATTGTACCGAAAGTTCCATATTTAGCTACGACCCGTATTACTTGAGTTACCCAATTAGTGTGTATATATGAATTTCGTGCGTCATAATTTCGAAGAACAATAAGACACGACATCCTTACTATATTAGTATTATAAATTCGAAAGTAACTCTGTCTGTCTGTCTGTTACCTTTTCACGGCTAAACCACTCAACCGATTTAGATAAAATTTGGTACAGATATAGTTTAAAACCTGGGGAAGGACATAGGCTAAGGACATAGACTATATGTTCATGTAGGTACCACGCGGGCGGAGCCGCGCGCAAAAGCTAGTATTTTATAATGTTGTTGTTCAGACGGGTAGGTATGTGAAGAAATAATAGCGAGCGTATCTGTAGATAGATATATCTTTGAGGTCAAATAACGTTCCCGCAGTCAACGTTTAGATCATTTCTTTGGCATTAATGGTTATCCTAAATTCTTAACTGTTATTATAAATGCATGTTTGTTACATTTTCACGTCTCGACTACTCGATTGGTTATTATGAAATTTCACGTTGTCAGGGTCAGGGGTGCGGAAAAGGACCAGGGGTACCACATTTCGAAAGAAAGTACTAGTCCCGAGCGAGCAAAGCCACACGAAAAAGCTAGTCCAAAGATGAAAGAAAATATTTTCGATGCGTATCCAAAGGAGTGAGCATAAACATCGTGTAGTTCTAGGTCTCGATTATCGCTTATCGCAAAAGTATCAATAGAAAAACAAGGAAGTTGAAGTGACAACTCGTGCTTGGCGATTAGTTAATAAATTCAGACAAGTCGGGGGCCTGCAGGAAGTTTAAAAGCCTTTGACGTTGACCTTGTGTCAGCATGTAGCAAATAACTGATAGGATTTGTAGTTTTTAAATAACCACAAGACAAATATAAAATACTAAATGTGCCCGCGGTTTCACCCGCGTTTATCGTTACTGCGCCGCCCCCGAGGGTCGTAGCGTGATGTTATATAGCCTATAGCCTTCCTCGATAAATAGGCTATCCAACACTAAAAGAGTTTTTCAAATCGAACCAGTAGTAATCACGCAGAATAAACCAGGAGAAACATCGTTTGTACTATGTCTGCAATGGGTAGTTATTTTGCTGCGATATCTCCTAAGATATTCATTGAAATCGAATGATGTAAAGGGCAATTTTGTTTTAAATTAAATACTCTTGATGAATAACGTATTAATTTGGATAAGGATTAATATAATGTGTATAAAAATACCTTCGCAAATAATGCATTATTTTAGAACAAATTTGGTTAACATAAAAATGGTTATAGTGAGCCAACCTTAAAAGATAGACATATGCTGTCGCGGACTTTTTTTGAGAACTTTTAAAGGGGAACAATTCTCTCATACATGATTTTTGCGAAACTTGAACTGTTTACGCAGCGCACGCAGCGGAAGCCCTCAAAAGGAAAAAAATACCCTCCGATTTTGAAACATTCTTCATTGGTGCTCCGTTCCTATTGATCTTAGCGTGATGATATATAGCCTATAGCCTTCCTCGATAAATGGGCTATCTAACACTGAAAGAATTTTTCATATCGGACCAGTAGTTCCTGAGATTAGCGCGTTCAAGCAAACAAACAAACAAACAAACTCTTCAACTTTATAATATTAGTATAGATATAATGAATTATTTAAAATATAAGACGTATACAGTCTTGGCTGTAAATTATTTTAACGGACGGACGAACTAGTTGTGGTATTAATACCTCGCCACTTGCCACGCGTCGTGTATTTATTGGTTTGGTCGGACATATTATGGTTCCGTGTGGAAACAAGTTTGCCTAAAATACAAATTGTTATAGGTACCGTATCTTGACGTCCTTAGTGTTGTTTGAATGTTCTTAAAGACCCCTGCGACACAGGAAGGACCTAGTCCTGAAGCGGGCGTCGTCTATTCAAACAAAAATACTAGCTTTTCTGCGAGTTCACTTATTTGTATAAACATTTATTCAAAACATACTGTAACTATCTTTCGGAATCAAAGTAAGATAGAAAAAAGAACATGCTCATCAATTAACAAAAGAAAACTAACCAATAAACACATTTACATATTTATAATTTTAAGTAAGGATATAATTGTTTGTAAAGGTTAATTATTTATCTGAACAGCAATCCATTATACCCTTCATTGTCTTTCAAAACGTATGGAGTCAATCGCATGGTAAACTTGTAGGTACGATATGGACAAAGGGTTTTGTTGATCACCAAAATATTAAAATTTTCCGCCTGTTTATTATATAAACTGCTAAGCTTCGAACAAGGCGTTGTTAAATATGCAGTAACGACTAACGAGCTCATTTAAGTTCGACTAATTTGTCTAAAATCCAAGCCAGGAGCAGTAAGTGTTACTTTAAAGTGAAATTAGTTGGATTCTTCAAACTTCGACTAATTAGTGTAATTTATCATTGGGAGGAATTATACTTACTTTGTGAAATGAAAGTTTTTAGAAGCGAGTATCTCAGCGAGGGAACCCCACAAGGTCCTGTGCAGCTCCCGCACGGGGGCTCCCCACCAGCTCGCGTGCCAGTACCGCACTGTAGAAGACACCACGCAGTTTACACCTGCGAAAGAATAAATACCAGTTTAGTAAAGCTCATGTAACAAAACATAAGGGATGAAAAGAGGGAAAAGATTGTTAAATCTCCGATTCTTAAATCCAGGATTTCGCTTAAGCTGTGATTGCTTGACGGGAAAGTACCAATTCCATATAGAACATCGTAGCCAACTAGTCTTGTGTTGTGGTATTCAATTCATAGGCGTTTGCCAATTCTAAAAAAAATTCGTAGCTGGACAGTCAGTGAAAGAGGCAAAAATCATAATATGGCACCTTCTACTTATGGCACACTGTCTCGTCAAGGATCCTAGCAACCCTTACATATACAACACCAGATTGTTTGGCTGCAATTATCTGTACAGAAGATCTCAGTTGAATTAACTAAATTCAAGCAAAAATCACAGGTTTCAGTGAAGATTTTAGTATCATTCTACTACGCGCTTCCGAGTACTTGACGATAGAGCAGCTCTTTTTGTACAACCTAAAGATTGGGCAAGAAGGGTACGCGATATCATTGGTTATAGTGGATCTGTATGCTCTCATAATATATAGGTAAGTAGTGTACCTATTAAGTAAGTCACCTGACGCTGTGACAAAATGTGGCTGTTGCAATGAATTTGCAACCAATCTTAATACTTTGGTAAGACTGTGTAGGCGTTGCCACCATTACAAGAACATTGACTTATTTACCACACCACACCAAGTATGCGCTAACATACGTTTACTTTATTTTGCAATTTTTAGAGATACGTGCTGTGACAGCACAACTGGTGGACTGATAGACTGCCATACCGAACGTCCTTAAGAACCTAATATCATCAACAGAGAGACAGTTTAAAAGGATTGACTTTTAATAGCTATTAGACAGAGCGAGAGTGCCTCCTCGCACATACAAACTGCGGCTACGAAAATACAAACAGATGATCGCAGTCAAATAATCTCGTGTTCCGTTTCTGCAGTAAGCAAGTTTTTCTGGAGCTAATTCCAGTCACACTTCTACCTCTGTACTACCTGTGAAGCGAAGTTCAGCACTAGACTCCATGACAAAGAAGAATGCATGAAAATACCAAAAAAGGTAAGCTGCTTTGGAATCCGCCACGAACATAATCGGAAGCATATAATTATATTAGAGTTCCAAAAGATAAATTCCATCTATATCCCTAACAAAATGGAAGACAAAATTATAGAATTCATATGAAGACTCATAGTCTATAGAGGATATAGTATCACGGGCTCGAACACTCTTACCTTGTGAGTTTGTGAGTTAGATTTTCGACATGTCATAGCAGTGACGTCCAAACGCACAGAAATGTATTCCACGTGACAATATTATTGACACCTTTCAAGATCTTGTCTTGAAATGTGCAAATACAATTGTTTTATGTAAAAACTAGCTAACAACATTGAAGGAAGTATGTCGGTTGCAATAAGAATTTCTTCCTCAATCGATCACAAACAATGCGAACAATGAGCGGTGTGCTAATGAATCGATACTATTCTCAATTGATGTTTATATTCTGTGGCAAGAAAAATGGTTGAGCAAAAAGGTCAGCCGTTGTTATCGATAAATAATTAATCAATCTGTCGCAACGGTCGGAGTTGCGAGTAATCCTCACGGAAAATGTTCTTCAAGGATTCTAACATACAGGATACTATGCCTCCGGTCTTTTTCACGTGTATGTATTCGTAAGCTTTTAATTCAACGTATATAACAAAAAAGAAAACCGACTTCAAAAGACTTTGTCTGGGTAGACCTACTAAACGCGCTACTCATATGAGACAGCACCGTTTAAATGAGACAAACGAGGAAAGGGAGAAACGCCTATCTCAAAATAGGAAATCTAACTCCAGGGTCTCACAACGCGTTGTGGTTTCTTTTAAACATCCACTTTGCAATTTCGTGTTATATCACTTATAAGTATGCAGCGTTGTAGTACCCACAAAGATTATACAGGAAATTTCGCGTTGTGACTTTCAGGATTCATGCACAACGCATTGTGGCAATGTAAAAAAAATCGTGCAATAAAACAGGCGAGCCCATTTCGAGACATTGTATACGAAGTCTCAAACTGGGCTCGCCGGTTATAAGGTCTTTGACATGGTAAAGATACCTAAATAGTCGCTTGCCCCTAATCTATTGTTTTATTGTCGTTTGACCCTCTTGATCTTAGTATTCAATTGAATACAATAGTCTAAAGGATAAATAGACGTGAAGACACAATTTTGGCTTTTATTTAAAGAGGTTACGAATGTCTTTAGTTCAATGATATACAGTCATACATAGTACATATATAGTCTTACACTTGTATTTCGAAAGGTATAAGCAGAATTGTAGCAGTGTGAAGTACTTATTTTGGGTTACCGTACCTCTAAAAGTAAAATCGTATGACCGGTGTTGTTTGACAAACGTCTCTATAGTCAGAAACTGCTAAACAAGTGTGTAACTTAAAGCAGTAAAATGCTTTTCATACTAGTTGGCTGACGTTATTGCAACTGTCTCTTCACATCTTACTTTTTCGTTACTATTCTATGGATCTGAAGCCAGCCAGCGAGCCGTACATAAGTATAACAAAACATAAATAAATTAAATTTTTCACTTCATGGACGTATTTCTTTCTGTTTAAAAGCTTATTCAGTTGTTTCAATAAATTCATTGTCTTAGTACCCATTCACGCTCTACTGAATTTAGTATCGCGATACATCAGACTCAAATCGTACTGACATTCAGAGAGTCCTTCACGCCGAAATGATTTTGAAAGGAATGGAACTTCGAGAAAAATATACGCATACCATAGAAAATTGCCAAAAATTTAGTCTAGCTACAATAACTGTTTAAAAACAAATAACGTTTCTATAAATAAAAAGACAATTAAGCTTATAAAAATAGATTGGTATCGGCAGAGCGGCGGGTCGGCGCGCGCGCATCTTTGTCTTATCTAGAGCGCGTGCGCACTCAACGTATGAATTGACATTGAATGTTCGTTCACTTTCGACACGCGGTTCTTACGCAACCATCCCAACAGCTGTTTTGTTATGCAAATATTATTTGCGATTTCATTGTTTTTATGATAAATATTTCTTGTTGCGCATATCGTTGACCGTATATAATGAAGACGCTGCTAGCGAAACAGTGACGGTAACAGAACTAATAGTAACGTGAATTCCTTCTTTTGGTATTTCTGTAAGTACCAGAGTTTGGCCTTGAAAACTTCTGCTCATCTTTAGCCAGGTAAAATAGTTTCGCTAAGTTCGTAACTCCAGACCTGTAAGTCTTGGCTTCGATATATTTGAAGTAGACTTCCGAACATATCCAAGTCCGAAATTTCGCCAACGACCAAGTCTACGCTTACTCACCAATTGTTAATAACAAATCGAAATCACACTATCAAATCTGCAACCGCCGAGCCGTAGCTCTTTAGGATACACAACTCAAGTCCCGTTGGAGGTACATAATAACTCTAGGACGAGTTACATTTGATATCTAAACCAGAAGACTTCAGATAAGCTAGTGATTTCCAAGACACAGAGAGAAAAAATACTTATTATTATATAATTGAATGCAATATTTTATCAGAAATATTTGGACGTACAAGAATCTCTTGGCTAAAATATATTTATTTTAATGCTGTCGTCACTTATGAGTTATGACTGATAATGTTAAGCCCCTTTAAATCTACATAGGGCATGGATCGAGGACATCGTGTATAACTACGAAAGATTGGCACTGAACCGTTAAAAACCGGTTAATGACTCCGTTCATGCGGCAGGGCAGTGTCTTTAAAACCGGTTATACTAATAACCGGTTTTGAAGACATTGAAGATGATGAGCAAAACACAAAAAAGTAAGATACGACCTACAAATCCACATTCTGCAAGGTAACAATCTTACTGTTTGCAGGACATGAGCATATATTAGGACTGGGTACCAATTTTATACTCCGTTCCACATTCGACCTTGATTAAGTTATTAAGTAATAAAATGGTCTGTCATCATATTAAACGTTTTAATTATAAGATTACTAAAGAATTTCAGCCACTAATGAACACATCTATGGAACAGCATTTTGATAGCAACGTCTCTTAAATATAGCAATTATTTTAACGGAACAATATTATGAATATTATCGTTCTGGTAATGATTTAATTATGAAGCCTTCTGATTATGTTATTACTACTTCAAGTTTATCATAGGTATCTATTACGTCACGGTTACCGGTTCTATGTCAGTGTCATGCATGGAGGCTCTTCTTCGGAGTAGCTTCTTCGGTCACCGTCATTCGACTCATGTTTATTTGTCTCTGCTGTAATTCGCATTTCGTCTTCTACAAGCTGAAAGCTGACTTTTCTTTTGTATTCCTGAAAAGACAATGCCCGCACTAGGAATCATTACTGTGTCGCGGGGGACTTTACAAATGTTCAAACAACAGACAGAAAGAACATCCAGACTCGATGCAACTATTTGTGGATGACACAAATTTTTATCTTGTATGCGGATCGAACTGACTCTCGGCATAGTGTTACTAGCAAGGTGACCACTTATGCCTATATCTAGGCTATCAGTCCATAATCAGTGGTCAAGTTTCTGTTTGATACTTTCTTTCATCTATGACGTATGCAGTCCTTCTTCTTCAACCAGAGATTAACAAACATGGTATGCCAAACTCTTAGCATACATTTATCTTCTAGAGACACAAGCAGCAGCTCCTTCTTACAAGTTAGATATATTTCCCGAGGCCTTGACACCTGTCTGTATTTAAGCAACTCTGCGATTCGATAGTCTCGCTGTTTACTAGCCTCTTGTGTCTTCCAAAACTTGATAAATACATTGGTTATTGATGTTAAACGTTACGAAAACTGTAAACATTTTGACACACACCTCAATCGGCAAATAGTTATGGCTCCCACTGTTGTTAGTTATTGGTGGCGCGTTTGGACTACTGTCCAGTAGCCTTATTCATAGAGATCCTTATAGACAATATTATATGGTCCAAAACCTATACAAGACAGACAATATTACATGGTTAAAACAAAAATATTCTAGCGGTTTGGCAAATGCTGAACTGGACACCGTTTACAACGACCGTGGGACATAATATGAGTGTCCTTATTTTGTCTTTTAAATTAATTTACAAAGTTTGTTGATCAGTCCTGGTTCTATAGTTTTTGTTTTGTTTGTCCTATTGTGTCTCTCACGATCGGTCCAAGCAGAAAATCCTTATTTCTTTTTTATCCAACACAGTAATATTTTTATATCAATACGGCGGCAGAAGGAACTTACGACACAACTGATAACAAGTGGTTACTAAGGTAACCAATTATCACCAACAAGCGCGATATGTGTCTTTTTTTAGTAGCAGTACCTAAATGAAGTGAAACCTATGTTGTTCCTGCCTTATACCTTCCTTAATTTAATTTCCATAACGTTATATTTATAATAGTATAGGTACGTACGGTACGTACCGACAAGACGAAAATAAAATACTTTCTTTCCTTCTTTCTTTCTATAATTGAGTTTGATTTGCATGACGTGGGTGACCCCACAGAAGCACACTCTTCAGTAGCATGCCTATTTAAGACTACAGATACAAATTGCGTACAACGGACGTCACGTGACGTGTTTAAAAGATAACACAGATACAAAAAACAACATCGCGATTCTTATATCAGCGGGGTCATCAAATCTCTATCTGCGTGTCTATGGATAGAAAACAAACAACTCGTCTATCGTATTCCCGTTGTGTTGGCTTGCGTTCAAATTTGTTGTAATAACGAGTGGGATTTAAAACATTTTAATAAATATTAGGTCTTTATCTATGAAATTGCTATTTTTTGATGCCGCTGTTCTTTACGAAATTTTAAGTAGAAAATACTTTATATTTCGTGATTTCTGTATAACATAATATAGTTATTTTGAAAATGTGTTTTATTTAGAATAATTCCGTATATTAGTGACATGACTGTTTATTAATAAGCTACATAAATTATTATTTATACAATTTGTGAGTTACAAAAATAGGTCATTCAAATTTTGTTGCTTCAATTGGATGTAATATTTATGCATATTTATTATAACTAGTGTTCGCCTAGTGGTCGGAATTCAACCATAATCTTTATTAAAAATAAGGAGGATCATACTTATATGAATTTATATTTATACAACATAAATAGAACCTGTCTCCATTTTTAATTGTACAACACTGAAACTCTTAATAGCTACAAAACAAAACAAAAATAGAAGAGAATAGGGTACTGAACTGTTTTGTCTTTGCTTATTTATATATATGTAGATATCAAGGTAGTAATTTTGAATAGTATAAAACAACCAACACAAACATATGTAAAGTGTTAACTAATTCGGATTTGCCATTAAATATGCCATATTGATGAATGTTTACAAATACAATGTAACTAATTTTCCTTATAGAAAATTTCGTGTATACAAACCTAAATATTAACGTCCTCCAGACTGAATTTTGCTCATAGCCTCAATCTTAACGAAGATTAGCCGTCTGGCCAGGAGATACTATAGCGGAAAAGTGTGTGCGCAAACACAAGTGCACTTCCTATTCCCTAACACTCAGAAACCGATGAGACGACAATGCGACACGACCGTAGAAAGATCAGGACCAACGGCTTTACGTGCTTTTTTTAAATATTTTTTTATGGCATAGGGGGGCAAACGAGCAGACGGATCGCCTGATGGTAAGCGATTACCGCCGCCCATGGACACCCGCAACCCCAAAGAAGTCACAAGTGCGTTGCCAGCCCTTTAAAAAGGAATGAAGGAGGGAAAGGACAAAGGAAAGGATAGGAAAAGGCTCGGGGTAACTAGGCCTCCGGCTCTCTCACTCACCGATATGAAACGCAACAGTACGGGTACCGTTACTTCACGCCGGTATTCTGTGAGAGGGTAGTACTACCCCGGTCTATCCGGCCTATTCATGCTGAAACCAGCGAGGATCTACTACCTATAAGATGCTTTCTAAGACACTGGAAAGTGCAATAAGCTATAGCGCCTAACTTCCACTTGCTATTGGAATTTTTTGACACGACACTCCAATAATGTTTTGATGGCCACACAAGATTCGAACCCAGGATCTCATCCAGTCACAATCGCTGTGCCATCAGGCCGTGTTCTTATTATAATAGCACGCGTGTAACGAAGTAATTATCTTAATTATAATAATAACAGTATGTTTTTTAACATGCGAAACAATTACAATAGCGAGAACATATCTTAATTATTATATTTAAATGGTCCTGTTTCGAACGGAGCACGGGGGCAGCAGTAAGAATATTACATAGCCGTCGCGGGTTCCTTATTCTTGGCCTTAAAATTTTACAACATGCATGACGACTTAAAATGTTTTTAGTCCGTATTTAAATTAGCAAAAAATATTGGACAAGTTTTTCTTTTGTCCCACAAACTAATAATAACGAAAATACAACGCATTTATATTTCATGTTACGTATGCAAATTTTATAAGACAGTGACGTCACAAGCCTCCATACCAAAACTTTAATTAATGCGTTATATCTTAGTATTTTTTTATTAAACAAAAAATGTGTGTCCTCATATTTTTTGCTAATTTAAAAGATGGACTAATTAGGATCACTTATTTTTAACCCCGTTAACATGCCTATCGAGTACCTACATAGTACTACATACACCACGACTATATCCCTTAAAAGGTAAGCAGAAATGTATTATGTAGCGAAATGCATTTCGCCACCTATACATATGTTTAGATTAAACACACTGGTCGAACAAAGATTTCTTAACAAAAAATCCAATAACAAATTTTTTGTTAAGAAAATCTTAGTAGCACGTAGCTCGTAGTCTGAAACTGTGCCTGGTAGACTCACCCGTTAACATAGAACCTAAATATATTATACTAGCTGTGGCTGCGGTTTCACCCGCGTTTATCGTTACAGCGCAGCCCCCGTGGGTCATAGCGTGTTGTTATATAGCCTACAGCCTTCCTCGATAAATAGGCTATCCAACACTAACAGAATTTTTCAATTCGAACCAGTAGTTCCTGAGATTAGCGAGTTCAACCAAACAAACAAACTCTTCAGCTTTATAATATTAGTATAGATGTAGGTATATAAATAACTAGATGTTCCCGCGGTTTCACCCGCGTTTATCGTCACTGCGCATCCTCCTTGGGTCATAGCGTGATGTTATATAGCCTCCCTCGATAAATGGGCTATCCAACACTTAAATAATTTTTCAATTCGAACCAGTAGTTCCTGAGATTAGCGCGTTCAACCAAACAAACAAACTCTTCAGCTTTATAATATTAGTATAGATGTATATCAATAATATCAGGCCGATGTATAAACTGCCTCACTGCGAGGTACGGGCCTCTTCTCAGTGTGAGAGCCATAACCCACCACGCAGACCCAGAACAGATTGGCAGAGTTCACGTCCGATGTCGATGTCCGACAATTTTATGGGGACACTCGGTCATGCCAGTCTCGTCACGTGGCGTAATACGACTGTTCAATATAACTGTTTTTAAGCTTTATGGCTTACCTACCAGATTTTGATTCGCTCGCGTAAATGTAGATAATGACAATTTTCTATCCGTCGGCAACAGTATACTGTTTCTGGATAAAAGTCACCCTATGCTCTTTTCTGTACCCCTGACAAAGTGAACACGAAATTTCATGATGATCGGTCGAGTAGTTAAGACGTAATAGCGTAATAAACAAACAAACTCACATTCACATTTATAATATTAGTTAAGACTAGCTGTTACCTGCGACTTCGTCCGCGTAGATTTTAACTAAAAAGTGTTTGTCTCCGCGGAAACCTATTTTTTTTTTCTAAAATCAAAGTAGCCTAGGTTACTCCTTATAACATCAGCTATCTGTCAGTGAAAGTCCCGTCAAAATCGGTTCAGCCGTTTCGAAGATTAGCCGGAACAAACAGATAGACAGACAAAAATTTTAAAAACATATGTTTTTGTATAGGTACCTTATAATTATACTTTCGTATGCATTAGATAAAAAGCTGTTATTTTGACATTACAAACAGACACTTACACGCGTCATTTTAATTGCTACAACGTTCCTTTAAATTAATTGCTAATTTAACATCTTCACATATTTGTTTAAACGATAATAGCTATAATTATCTAAAGCAAAAAACCCCAAAAACATTATGTTGATTTTATTTTCGTCGCTATGTTAGCTTAGAATAGTTATGAGCATACTAGTTTTTCCTGTGGCTTTGTTCGAGATTTTTTTCTCGGTAGTATATACAATCGCTCTTCCATAGCATGTTACATGGTTGATACATGACTGTGATCAATTTATATAATAAAAGGATAAAGGGTACTTTATGTGCTTTTTTATACCCTTGATAACGTGTTTGCGAAATGTCATGATGATCGGTCAAGTAGTTAAGGCGTGAAAGTGTAACAAACAAACAAACTCTTATTCGCATTTATGATATTGAGCTACTTATAAAAAATTGGTAATGACTAACTATTTAATGATATTATTATCATGTCAAAATAAGAACTCTAAATCATCTCAGAAAAAAACAAAACACACAATGAAAAAAATGATAATAATAATGAGTCTTAACAAAAAAACTATGTTGGGTGTAAGGATGAGATTAACAAAAACAAAATTATGATGCGTGGGATCATCAAGTTTGATTATTATCGGCTCGTGCAAACTGTGATTGGGTATTTCGGACAAAAACAATCTCAGCACTGTAGAGTCTGGTCCACAGCTATAGACCTATAAACAAAGCTGGCGAAATTTGGGTCTAATGCACCTCTATCTGTCTGATATATAGACGTGAGTATATACCATAGATATAATAAACAAGGTATATACAGAGTTATTGCATAAGAGGATGCCATACTACGTTATTTGAAGATACTTCTAAATACAACCGGCTTTTAAGAAAATGGATTTAGGTGCCAATCCTAACTAATATTATAAATGAGAATGTCAGCTTGTTTGTTAACTAGTTGAATGATCATATTAAAATTTCGTATAGACGCTGTCAGGGGTACGTAGGTATAGAAAATAACACAGCATATCTTCTATCCAAAGGGATCTCGGAAACAGTACTTTTTTCTGGACAGAAGGTATTTCTATTCAGAAAAAAAGTACTGTTTCAGATGGATAGAAATTTATTGAAAAGAATTAGATTAACGCAAACGAAACCGCGGGCAAAAACTAGTGTAAAATAAATAATCGATATACAGGTTATAAACTACTAAATGTGCCCGCGGTTTCACCTGCGTTTATGATTACTGCGCCGCCCCCGTGGGTCGTAGCGTGATGTTATATAGCCTATAAGCCTTCCTCGATAAATAAGCCACCCAATAAAAAATATTTTTCAATTCGTACCAGTAGTTCCTGAGATTAGCGCGTTCAACCAAACAAACAAACTCTTCAGCTTTATAATATTAGTATAGATATAACCTCCTCGCTGCTTCGTTGATTTCTTGACTAGCTGACTAGTCACGGAATCAACGAAGCCTCTTAAACATAAAATCACAACTTATTACTAATATAATAATAATATTTTTTATTTCCAAAATCAATGGTTACAAATATTGTGTAAAGGTATATATTTAAATTAACCAACTAAAATGGAGATGGACTGGGCACCTGCTCCGTTGTAAGCATGAAAAATGGAGTACACAGGTGACTGTCTGGTACCCAAGAGATGGGTCAAGGAGGAGGTCGCAAAGTGAAAAGATGGGAGGATGAGCTAAAATTGACCTTAGGTCCCCTTTGGCAAAGAGTGGCGGCAGATAGACAACAGTGGAAGGCGTTGGAGGAGGCCTATGCCGTAAGGCACACCGAGCGAAGAGACATATTTTGAATATAAATACTAAATCAAATTTAAATCAAAAAGTATTGAGTTTCGGAATAAAGACTTTATTATTATTATATATTTAAATTATAAGTACAAAATGATTAAATTAGTAGAAAGGTCACCCATCCCTGTACTAGTTAAGAGCTGTATAACATTGTAATTATATTAATATTAATGTAACACCAATGTCAGACGAAAGGGCATTTTGAACAAAAAATGCGAAACCAAAATGAATGTAGTTCTGAATTTTATGTAAGTAACCAGTTCATATTTATTCTGCGAAGGTCTTAGAACATTTTTCTTATTAATTTGTTGATAGATAATAATGTCAACATTAAACATAAAATCACAACTTATTATCTTTACTATCCTTACTAATATTATAAACTACCGCCGCCTGCGTGGTACCTGCATCAATAAAAAGTAGCCTATGTTCTTCCCCAGGTTTTAAACTATATCTGTACCTAATTTCATCTAAATCGGTTGAGTGGTTTAGCCGTGAAAAGGTAATAACAGACAGACAGTTACTTTCGTATCCTAATCCTACCTCCTAACTAATATTATAAAAGCGAAAATGAGTTTGTTTGTTTGTTACCTTTTCACGCCTAAACCACTGAACTGATCATCCTAAAATTTTGCATATACGTTTTCAGGTGTACAGAAACGGACATAGGCTACCTTTCATCCCAAAAAAAATTACTGTTCCCCAGGAAAACAACAATAATGTTATTATGATAATAGATGGCGCCACGTGTTCGAATCATGATTGAATTATATTATTACAAGCAGAGTACGACCCGAATTGATTGTCAAATTCTAAATTAACGCGAGCGAAGCCGCGCGCAAAAGCTAGTTTATAATATTAGTAAGGATAGTAAGGATAATAAGTTGTGATTTTATGTTTAATATTGACATTATTATCTATTAACAAATTAATAAAAAAAAATGTTCTAAGACCTTCGCAGAATAAATATGAACTGGTTACTTACATAACATTCAGAACAACATTCATTTTGGTTTCAAAATTTTTTGTTCAAAATGCACTTTCGTCTGACATTTGGTGTTACATTAATATTAATACAATTACATCTCAAAAAAGCAACGGTGCCATAGTGGGAGACCGTTAGACTGCCACACAGAGGTCTCAAGTTCGATCCTGAAGGCGTGCATCTCTGACTTTTAGAAGTTATGTGCGTATTACTTGTCGCTCGCTATAACGCTGAAGAAAAACATCGTGAGGAAACCTGCATGTCTGAGAGTTTTTTATAATGTTCTCGAACGTACATAGATATGTGAAGTCTGCCAACCCGCACTGGACCAGCGTGGTGGCTTAACCCTTCTCACACTGAGAAGAGGCCCGTGCCCAGCATCGGGACAGTTTTATACAGGGCTGATAATATTATTATTTATTACTAGCTGTTACAAGCGACTTCGTCCGCGTAGATTTTAACTAAACAGTGTTTGTCTCCGCGGAACCCTATTTTTTTTCTAAAATCGATGTAGCCTATGTTACTCCTTATAACATCAGCTATCTGCCAGTGAAAGTCCCGTCAAAATCGGTTCAGCCGTTTCGGAGATTACCCGGAACAAACAGACAGACAAAAATTTTAAAAATAGATGTTTTCGTATAGGTACCTTATATACCTGCATATGCATTAGATAAAAAGCTGTTATTTTGACATTACAAACAGACACTTCAATTTTATTTATTTGTATAGATTATTATTACATCTATTTTTATATGTATTAGGTACTTACATTAATTACGGGTTTAAATATAAAGTCAAAGTTGTCGCTTTGTATAAAGAAAATCGGTAACGTTATGATTTTCATATCAATTTGTTAATATTTTTTGAATGGCCAATCGGAATACTATTTTTTTATTTCATAATATATATAGTTGCTCATATTAAGGCCACTTTTACTAACCTAACATAAATAATGTATATTTACGCGAGCGAAGCCGCGGACAAAATCCAGTAATATATACAGGTCAGGAGTAATTACACTAATTACGTTAATATACCGTTTATTTCTATAAATAATTAGGTATTGACGATGATTTGTCAATTACTAGACGTAAACCGGCTAATTATTCATACAGAACATTACTATTAGGTACACGTGCCATTATTTAGTTAAGAGCCAATTGAACGGATGTCGCACGTGGTTAAGTAGTCATTTGGCGACTGTAATTAGAGCGGCTTCAATCTCCACACAAAACAATGTAACTTAAATGAAACTCAAAAAAAAAGGTAAGGGCGTCTTTTTAGTATCTAAAGGGGTATTTGCCCAGCAGACTAACCATCGCCTTGCCCAGCAATGGGACAGGTTATAAACAGGCCTGATTATTATCTATACAAATAAATAAAATTGAAGTGTCTGTTTGTAATGTCAAAATAACAGCTTTTTATCTAATGCATATGAAAGTATATAAGGAACAAATACGAAAACATCTATTTTTTAAATTTTTGTCTGTCTGTCTGTCTGTTTGTTCCGGCTAATCTCCGAAACGGCTAAACCGATTTTGACTGGACTTTCACTGGCAGATAGCTGATGTTATAAGGAGTAACATAGGCTACTGTGATTTTAGAAAAAAAATAGGGTTCCGCGGAGACAAACTTTTTAGTTAAAATCTACGCGGACCAAGTCGCAGGTAACAGCTAGTTAATAATAAGAAGAATAACAATTAGCGCGTCATCAACCATTTGTGGATCACACAAATTTTTGTTCCGAGTCGGATTCGAAACCTCAATACTCGGTGCAGTGGCAAGGCGACCAATTAAACCAGCCAGCCATTCAGTCAATTATAATTTTAATGATGATTGCTAATCAACAACGAACAAACTACATGTCCATTGCTCGACATACACTAAAATTACATTTCAATCAGGCATTTTCTAGTACAAACATCACGCCGTAATAGATCAACAACTTAATCGAGAAAAATTTAATTAATCTACCTACAATCGAATTCATTAACAAGTTTACGCAATGCTTTCTTCATTTCAATGTGATGTGGACCAAGGTTTGCGCAGTCGAACGCGAAACGCTCGTCTCGTGAATGTGGCCGGCGAGGCACGTGAGCGCGGTTGCAAGTCATTTGCACTGCTAGCGTTCAGGGTCAGCTTTAAGTTGGGGGACACTGACTGAGAGAGGCTATAGCGATTTCTTTAACCCTAGAAAGATAATCTACATCCGCGAGACGTGGAACGAAGTTCCTTACGGCAGGCTTGGAGGGGATAGGGATTTTGCTGCGCGACCGAACTGAAAAAAATGTGATAGTAAAACCGTAAGAAAAAATCCGTGGAAAAAGTGCGTATAATAAAACCGTTAAATGAGACGTGCGCAGGCGCGACAGTCGCATACACAAGCGAGTAGTGTATAATACCAGGATATCAGAAATCACTAAATGACCAATATATTTAAATGTTTGGAATCATTTAAATATATTTTTTTTCTTTATTATTGGCCGCAGCATGCTAGCCACTTTAGTCAGATAAGTCGGTGGCCGGAGCTCGCGGGGAGCGGCAATGGAGCCACGGTAAGTACGCTCAATAAGTAGATATAGCTATGTCGTACGTCCGCGAGACGTATGATTATTTGGAGAACATAACAATTACGTATGCCATGAGAAAGACTGATTATTGTAGTAGGTATTGTGTAAGTAAGTTTAAGCGAAAAAGTGCCAAATATGCCAATATAAAGACCGAAGGTGATTTTAAATGTTCCTTTAGAAGATAAGTCAATTTTGTTGATTTGTAATGAAGTTTACGATTTTTGTTTGTAATTATGCAATTATACTTTATTTTTGCTAAATGGTCGTTTTATTTCCTTAAATAGTATATAAACAATCGTTTAAACCTAAAACGCAAGATAAAAATTACATAGGCTCAATAAAAAACCATAATAACCTAACACACATCTGACAGACGTATGATTATCTTTTGCGCTAGGTTCTAGATGATTATCTTTCTAGGGTTAAAGATACTGTTTATTTCTAAGGTATACATACGAAAATATTGAGAATACGTATACGTGTTGGCGGATGAATCTTCCATTCAACTGCAAACACTGTTGTTGTTGTGTTGTATAAATTTAAGCCAAATCTCAATTTATTAATCCTAACTAATATTATAAATGTGAATTTGAGTTTATTTATTTGTTTGTTCCGCTCTCACTCCCTAACTAGGTAGTATTCCGAACTTTATATTATTACGCATACACGTTAAGGGTACAGAAAAGGACATAGGGACATATACATTCCATCAAAAAAAAAAAGTTGTGTTTCCGAACGAGCGAAGAAGCGAGCAAATGCTAGTAAATAAATAAAGCGACTCACGTCTTGTTTCTTTCGTATTTGATATTATTACGAACTATACTAGATTCTTATATCTGTATTCTATTACTATTGAAAAAAGCATTTGTAGTAAGCTTTATCTTCTAAATATATATAAATATATCATATATTATACTGATTGCAATGTTGTTGTTAGTCCGGAACTCAGTTACGAGTATAGAATTTTCAGTAAGTAGCGTTCATAACTCTAGAGTGGGCAAATGCAGATATATTCAACAACATCTATCGATTGCAATGGTTGTTTTTACTTATTACACGTCGGTAGTACAATGCCTGAGTATATTATCAATTTGACTACGGCCACATAATATAGCTTAGCTTGCAGTGCAACAACATCATTAACAAATAATTTCTTACACACTTCAAGGGGAGTCAGCTACGCCGAAAGAACGGTATACGAGAGATCAACGACTTGATTTGAGAGAGAAAATAGAGGACTAGTACAGTTAGCAACGTAAGTCGGTACACACTTGCAAGATTTAGGTTAGTTGAAGGTTGGAAAATAATTACGTAAGTCAGTTTTATATAGCAGTAGTAGTTCAAAGATAGTTGATTTAATAACAGTTCAAGGATTCAGGATTTTAATTCATAAAATGCTTTTACAAATTTGTTAAATGTTCAAGGCACCTACTTCTGTTACTGACTGCACATTCTAGATTTTATGAAATTCTTGTTTATATTTGCTCCTTTTAGAAGTTCTTCTCGATTTTACAATTTCAAAATTGTAAGTCTTAAGGGGCTATTAAAAAGTGGAGTGGCTTGACTCTAATCTTGTGTGGTCTAGTAAGAAGTACCTCCGTCCGCCACCTTACAGAAACTCGCGAGAAGGTTCTTGAGCGCTCAAAGAAAGAGCTGCGGTCTTGCACTACTTTTATTGCAAACCCTTTATCTAATGTCTTGCTTGGTGAAATAGGAACCATTTCTATCTATAGTCGACTTCAATCCATTAAGATGAAAATGTATACAGACCAAATTGATGTTAAATTCATCACATACTTAGGTACTTACTAAATGGAATAAGTAAATACATTTATACATATTTTCAACGTTTTCACATGATATCTTAGTGTATTTTAAAGCAATTGGCGTTTGATTAATTAATAAATAATTATTTGAATTGAAAAAAAATATCTATAATTTATGATTGCATAAGGCTGTACGACAAAAAAAAACGATTGTCGTAAAATTTTTAGTAATTGATTAGTTAATCGAAATTTGTTAAACAAAAAGAAATATAAAATTAATTTGCAATAAAATACAGGATATTTTTAATTTAAAATTTTAATTAATCTATCAATAATAATGACTAATTATTCATTAGGTTATTTTTTAACAATATCTACTATATTCTGTTTGGTCAACTGCGGACATCGAATGATGGCCACAATTGTAGCGCGGTAAGATATAATTGTAGCAGTGTTTATGTCATTTCTAAGTCTTTCGCTGCAACAAACGAATCGAATGATTCTATTAGGTAATTCACTAATTTACAATTGACGCTACAATTGAACATCACTAAAATGTCTATGGTCATGTCAATGAACCGTTTGTATACCTTTTGATTTTATTGTATTGAAATTGACTATAATACATACATGCATGATCCCACGCTTATATCCCCAAAAGATAGGCAGAGGTGTTTTACATCCACATTTTGCCAGATATGATTTTAGGTCCTACATAATAAGGGCGAGTAATAATCTACAGTCAGGATTTTTTTTAAACACAACTCCTGCACTTGGAATAATTCCTGTGTCGCGGGGGACTTTACAAACATTCAAACAACGGACACAAAGAACACCCAGACTTGGAACAACCATTTGTGGATCACACAAAGTTTTGTCCCGTGTGGGAATTCGAACCCACAACACTCTGTGCAGTGGCAGTGGCAGCGGCGAGGCGGCCACTTATACCACTACACCATAGTACAGCCTCGCTGATTTCAGCATGAATGGGCCGGCTCGACCGGGGAAGGACTACCCTCTCACAGAATATCCACGTGAAATTGCTATTTCTATAATACTTCCTACTGTTGTTTCATTCGGTGAGTGGGAATGCCGGAGGCCCAATCACCGTCTTTCTCTCTTCCCGCTCCTTCTCCTTCCCACTTCCTTTCCTAAAGGGTCGGCAACGCGCAAGTGATGCCTCTGGTGTCGCAGGCGTCCATAGGCTACGGTGACCACTTACCATCAGGTGGTCCTTATGCATGTTTGCCACTTTAGTTGAATAAAAAAAAAATTCGTGCCGCCAAAAACTTTTCTTTGAACTAATAACACTTTTGCCGACCAGAGAGTCACACTAACTTATGCACAGCAATCGCATTCGCATGCGCTACCGAGGAAAATTTTCATTAGCAGTACGAAATGTGGAGCTGGAATTGTACCTGAAAGACGGCAATAAGATATGTGGGTGTGCAACTAAACAAGGTATGCTTGTATTCCCGAGGGTAACCTTCGGGAACAGCGTAATTCGGGCGTGAGACCATGGAGGTACATATGTATGTACATATGTTTCTCAAACGTTTCGGTTACTTTTTGGCAACCATAAATTTTATGGTTACGAAAGCAGTTACTTTACTTTTAAAGCATTCATGGTCTATGGCCATGAATAATAGTAAACCTAATAAACAGCGATATAATCTATTTAACGTATTTTAATCTCAATGTGTTATTTTCCCACAAACTTAAGGTTATATCTATCTATGTCTACACATACAATAAAGTCGTAATCAGTCTTTTATCCGTTTATCTACGTACGCCAATCTCCGGAATTGCTAAACCGACTTGAATGAGAAGCTTAATATTTAGTGTTGTTTCTGTTAATTATAACAGAGGAAAAGGCAAGCCATCAAGCAGAACTTAAACCACGACCTTGAGAAAGTGTGTCGTCGCTCTGCCAACTGAGCTTTTCATAGTGTGGTTTCATTTAAATCAGTTGACTATTTCTATTAATATTACTAATGTAAAAATTTGTGAAGGCTATTCGGGTGTTCCTAACGATCCTAACTTAATATTATAAAGCGAATGTGACTTTGTCTTTTTGTATGTTACTCTTTCACGCCTTACCTACACAAACGAAGGAGAAATAAAAAAGCCACCATCATGACGATCGCACGTTGTCACGGGTACAGAAAACAATATAGGGTGCCTTTTATCCAAAACATAGTACTGTTCCCGAGTAATAGAAGTTTATTAACAATACTAGAATAACGTGAGCGAAGCCGCGGGCAAAATCTAGTAATATAATAATTGTAAAAAAATCTTGTGAAGATATTCAGATGTTTGCATATCTACACTAATATTATAAATCTCTGAAATCTCTTTATGATGATTCCAGAGCTTGTGTTAGGATAAATGGGACCTGCACAGAATGGTTTAGCATCGAAAAAGGTGTTAGCCAAGGATGTGTAGCGTCACCTTGGCTGTTTAACCTATACATGGACGATTGTTTGAAAGATTTAAAAGATTGTGAATGGAGATTAAGAATGAATGAGTTACTAGTCAAATGTCTTCTTTATGCCGATAACCAAGTAATACTTGCATCATCAGCGGAAGAGTTGCAGGCGATGGTAACTATTATGTATGGTGCTTTTGAGAGTAAAGGAATGAAAATAAATGTAAGCAAGACGAAAGTAATAGTATTTCAAAAGGAAGAGTGCGTGACGATGTGTAATATTACAATTGATGGAAAAAAAGTGGAGCAAGTGAAAGAGTTTGTATATTTGGGTACTTTGTTTACAAGGGATGGTGTACGAGCCACGTTACACGTAGCGTACATTGAACTTATTACTCTTTGTGCCATGTCAGCAACTTACTTCATTCATTACTTTAATTAAACATATGTAATTAAATTAATTCACGTTCACGTTCGCCTATCAAAGGACGTACCGCGTCTCACATATCATTCCGCGTTTGATAATCTGTTAACGAATATCATTACCATTTATATCATCTTTTTATCTATAAACAATATAGTCAGTTAAATCTTATTACCCAGGGTGTGCGGACCGTACAGATGGTAAACATGAAGGAGATATTGAAAGGAGAACGATTGCTGGCAACAAAGTGAATGGAGCTCTACGCGCTTTTATGAACAGTCGAAATGTATCCGAAAAGGCACGTTTGACTGTTCATTGAGGACTATTAGTGCCCACATTTATGTATGGAAGTGAAAGTTGGGTATGGCAAAAGAAGCATGAGAGCAGAATAAATTCTGTAGAAATGAGAGCACTGAGAAGCATATGTGGTGTGACTCTGAAAGATAGAATAAGGAATAGTGTGATTAGAGAGAGATGTGGCATGAAAGTAGATATAGTGACAAGAATAGAAAATGGTATGTTAAGCTGATTTGGGCATGTAGAAAGAATGGACGAGAAAAGACTGACTAAGAAAGTTTATAAGGCTAGTGTAAATGGAACAGTCGCAAGAGGAAGACCTAGGCGAACGTGTCTCGATCAGATCGGAGGCATTCTGGACAAAGGCCAGGTTAAGAGCAACTTGAACCGACGGGCGTGTATGAGGTATGTGATGGAGGTGAATCAAGTCAGAGATATGTGTCAGGATCGTTGCAAATGGAAATCTGTAGTCTCTGCCTACCCCTCTGGGAAACTGGCGTGAATGTATGTATGTATGTATGTATATTATAAAGCTGAAGAGTTTGTTTGATTGTTTGTATGGTTGAACGCGCTAATCTTAGGAACTACTGGTTTGAATTGAAATATTCTTTTAGTGTTGGATAGCCCATTTATCAAGGAAGGCTATAGGCTATATAACATGACGCTACGATCAATAGGAGCAGAGCAGCAATGAACAATGTTGCAAAAATGGGGAAAAGTCTCTTATATGAAGCAGACGACGTTGCGCTGATCAGCTATGTTTACATACGGGCACAGATAGGCATGTCCTAGAATAATACATAGTACTTATAATTTTATCCCGAAACTCCCGTGTAGTTTACGCTAGCAAAGCCGCAACCAAAAACCATTATTTATATAAAGTGGAAACATATGTAACGTGTAGTAGCCGGCGGGCACCGACCGCATTGCGGGTAAGATTGGCCGCGCATTGCAGGAGTAACTGCGTTTATTTTGATTGCGGAGCGGGATATTTGGCACGTGGCGCGCGATAAAATTAACTGAGCTACTCGATCGATATACAGGTGTATCATACTTGTTACTTTGAAATGGGGTAGATAGAGTTGTATTGCCGCCGTATAGTAAGGTGAGATGATAATAATAATAATAATAATATAATAATCCTTTATTCACAAGAAATGTGGTCACATAGTGGTGGTAAGGTAATTGTGGTCGTATCACATTCTACCATAACAATGGTGCGTAAATATGTCAAAGTAATAGACAGATATTGTACAGAATATGTTGATCATTATATTGGTTTGATATTATATTGATTTGTACTTAGTTAATTAATGTCAAAATTTATGCCGTGAATAATTATTGTAATAAATAAGGTAATTGTAAAGGAATGTCAAGTGAAAACAAATTTAAAAGTCAATTATTGTGTTGCAATGTCAGTGATATAAGGAATTTCAACATTAATTAATTACATCATTTTCTTTATATGTCATAAAATCCTTTAAAGAGTAGAAACATTTTTCTGCAAGCCACACTGTAAGTTTTCTCTTAAACATAGTAAGCTGTAATTCTTTGAATTTATCTGATAACTTATTATATACATCTATGGCCTTAACATAGACATTCTTCTCATATATATCCAAACGGCACCTAGGTCGGAGAAGCTTAAATTTATTTCTAGAATTTCTACCCACCTTGTCAGAAAATTTGCTAAAATATTGTGGATGCAGTTTGACAAAGACACATAGTTCCCTAATGTACATGCAAACCAGTGGTAGGATATGAAACTTTGTAAATAATGGCTTACAACTGTCTGTAGACAGGTTCCACATATCGCTCTCACGCATTTCTTTTGCACCAGAAATGCTTTTTCAATCTCAACCGAATTACCCCACAACAAAAGACCGTATGAGAGCACCGATGACACGTATCCGTGGTACGCACTAAGAGCCGCTTCCGTTGATATGGTCTGTCGTAAGCGTTTAATAGCAAATACGATGATATTAGTGTATTACATACACACAATTTGCTTGTTATGCTTGTAAGTCTCATATAAAGTGAAAACCAATTGGCCAGATTTCAATTCAAAACTAACATTTACTAAAGATCTAAGTCACATTTATGTCCCTTTTTTGTATTTAAGGAGGTTTCTAAGGACACATCTGGTCCCTTAATCAGACTTAATTCTAGCTAATTTATTCCTTAGCTTCATCAGATTTAAATATATTGTTAAGAATTCTTGCCACATCTTATGTAGGCTCAGCAAGAATGCATAGATTCCAACATCGGACATATTAATTTTATATTTAATAAAACTAATATTTTAATCGATCAAAGGATTCCGGTATTTAACGATCTCCAGTAAACGTGTTAAATAATGCCAATGGACTAACGAGGTAGACAAGTATAGAGAATGCGAAGTGACGGTAGTCCCATGGGTAATGCAGAACTTGCGATCGAGAGATCAAGGGTTTGAGCCCATTGCCCTACCCACGTGACTTACGCTTAACACAAGCATATTCGTTTAGCTGGAGCAGTTGGCAAGAATACTAGTAAGTTGTAACACAAATAATCATAATCTTTCTAAAAAATAAACAAGAATTGCCAGGCAATAACACGGAATATCAATTTGTAAGACAAATTGCCCGTGCCGTATACAGCTTGGTACATAGAAGTATGATTATGTTTCAAGATTCGATAGTAACGCACGTAACGCAAAAGGAAAAGTAAAAGAAAATAAAGTCTTGGTCATTCATTCAAGACTTGACTTCTACCACAAATCTGGACGTTTCTGCAAAATCCTTAAGGTTTATTGTGCCACTGGCGTATCTAGGACTATTTTCTAGGAGGGATTGACTGGAACTTGATTTCTTCTCGAAATTCTAGGGTAGTGTGTAGGCCTAACACCCTACCCTAGAATTTCGAGAAGAAATCTAAAATCCTGGAGCAGGCATCAGATAATCTTAGGGTACTGCAGGAAGAATGCGCGAGGGATCCCTGCACCCCGGCCATAGACCGTGTGAAGGAACACCGTGGTAGATTTAGTCGATAGGACCTGGGACTTTCTATCTTTCCCCAGGTGAGCCCGACATAACCCCTCCGCCTGCCACCGCAGAGAGGTATGCGTCACAGCATATCCAAAAGTAAAAAAAAAGGAAGGGTGGGTACCAAGAAATACTCCAGTGGTCACGGCCCACCTGTCAAGAATGCACGATAAAAATTTGGACAGGACCTGTCCTGTCCAACTTTCTACATGCCCAATATTAGTAGACACCTTTCTCTATGACAACAGTCTCAAATATTACCCCTTAATATGTCCACCGCATATAATTTAAAAGCAGTTTCTAAATTATTTTATAATAAGTGTAAGAAAAGGAGACTATGAAACGGTTTAACGACTTTGAATAAAACTTAGCACAAATATAGCCCATGTCGTATTAACACATAGGATACTTTATATCCTGCGTCCCAGTTGGATTCATGCGGGTGAAGTCGCGTGCAGAAAATACACAAGCATTAGATGAGGAAACATATTAATTAAAAGAAGCGACCCAAAAACCAGTAGCCATTGACCTACCAAGAAAGTCAAGGTCTAACAGACCACTAAACTGGTCACAGTGTAATAAGAACGCGTATGATACACGTGATGGTATTGCCACACAAACATTCATTTGGTCACCTCGTCATACGTTACACCAGTGTGGTGTGGTCTCGAAAGTAAAAATGCGAAATCGGTAGGGCTGCCAAATAAAATCGGCATATTTGGACCAAACATCATTAAGTTAGGTTAAAACTCAATAAATTTAATCAAATCTGTATATTTTAGGCGGGCTTAAAGTATAGAGAAAATCGTTCCATTTCGGTATAACAAACACAAAATCGGTAGAAATACTGAAAAATCGGTAGATTCGAGACTGTGTTACAGACGTTTTGAACGGAATACGAGACACATTTCGTGTGGTGTACAGATTGTTGTTCCGAGTCTGGGTGCTCTTTGTGATCATAGTTTTAATACTAGTAAAATCCATGCGACACAGGAATAATTCCCAATAATGAAAATGTATTTTTATAGAACACTGTTCACTTCACCCACGTTTATGATTACAACTCCGATTCTGAGGTTAGATAGCCTGTGTTACGTCTGGATTAAGTAGCTTTCTAATGTTGTAATAATTATTAAAATCGGTTTAGTAGTTTTTGAGTTTATTCATTACAAACAAAAACACAAATGTGTCCTCTTTATATTATTACTAGATGTTCCCGCGGTTTCACCCGCGTTTATCGTTACTGCGCCGCCCCCGTGGGTCGTAGCGTGATGTTATATAGCCTACAACCTTCCTCGATAAATAGGCTATCCAACACTAAAAGAATTTTTCAAATCGAAACAGTAGTTCCTGAGATTAGCGCGTTCAAACAAACAAACAAACAAATAAATCTATACTAATATTATAAAGCTGAAGAGTTTGTTTGTTTGCTTGAACGCGCTAATCTCTGGAACTACTGGTCCGATTTGAAAAATTATTTCAGTGTTAGATAGCCCATTTATCGAGGAAGGCTATAGGCTATATATCATCACGCTAAAATCGACAGGAGCGGAGCACCAATGAAGAATGTTTCAAAATCGGAGGGTTTTTTTTCCTTTTGAGAGCTTCCGCTGCGTGCGTTGCGTAAACAGTTAGTTTCGCAAAAATCATGTATTACAGAATTGTTCCCCTTTAAAAGTTCAAAAAAAAAATCCGCGACAGTATATGTCTATCTTTTAAAGGTTGGCTTACTATAACCTTTTTTATGCTAACCAAATTTGTTCTAAAATAATGCATTATTTGCGAAGGTGTTTTTATAAACATGATATTAATCCTTATCCAAATAAATACGTTATTTATCACAAGTATTTAATTTAAAACAAAATTGTACTTTACATCATTCGATTTCAATGAATATCTTAGGAGATATCGCAGTTTTAAAATAACATCCCAGCAAAATAATTACCCATTACAGACATACAAATAACGTTTCTACTGGTTTATTATGCGTTGTTTTTAATTAGCACTATAGGTATATTTATAAAATTTTGTTCAATGGTTCTTTTATGGTTCGTGGATTTAACAAAGAAAGTTTCAGCTCCTGAAAATTGTATTATAGGTGCCTACGACCCACTCTCTCTTATTTGACGCAGACGAAGTTGCGCGGGTCAGCTAGTAAATAAATAAATATACAAACAAACAAACTCTTCAGCTTTATAATATTAGTATAAATTAGAAAAGGAATTAAGATTCATACAAATTAACGTATGGGTAGGTACCAACATTTATGTCATAGGTGAAGGGTATTGACGCCATCATGTTTCCCTTCGGACAGGTCACACCGGCCATGGTCAAAATCAATTTTAATTACTAAATATAAATATAAGCTTATATTATGTGTTCGTGATGTTTCGATTTCCGAGACGAACACTGTTATTGGGATTTTCTTTGCTTAATTCTCGGTAACGGGGTGTCTGGTAGGTAACTACATATTAAAATTAAGTATAGTATAATAATTGTTAACGGAAAACGAAATACAAAAATACCATTCGTCACTATAAATTTATATACTACTTATTAAATGACTAGCTTTTACTAGCGGCTTAGCTCCTGTGATCTATACAAATAAATAAAATTGAAGTGTCTGTTTGTAATGTCAAAATAACAGCTTTTTATCTAATGCATATGAAAGTATATAAGGTACCTATACGAAAACATCTATTTTTGAAATTTTTGTCTGTCTGTCTGTTTGTTCCGGCTAATCTCCGAAACGGCTAAACCGATTTTGACGCAGCTTTCACTGGTAGATAACTGATATTATAAGGACTAACTTAGGCTATTTTGATTTTAGAAAAAAAATAGGGTTCCACGGAGACAAACACTTTTTTAACCGACTTCAAAAAAGGAGGAGGTACTTAATTCGTCTGTTTTTTTTTTATATTTGTTACCTCATTACTTTCGACTGGGTAAACCGATTTTTAGGATTCTTTTTTTATTCGAAAGCTGGTGCTTCCCGTGTGGTCCCATTTAATTTTGATCAAGATTTGACCATTCGTTTTCGAGTTATCCTTAATAATGCGTATTTGGCTACATTGATTGATGTTCTCATATTTGGCAAGGTTCACTAAAAACCGAGAAATAAACAAAATTTTAACAAAAAGGAAAACCGACTTCAAGAAAGAATATTCTAAAACTTAAAATGCACTAAAAGTTAATAAATAATTGCATATTCTTGTGAATAATTAAATTATTGTTATTATTGGAGTCGATGTCAGCAAAGGTAGGTTTGTAACTAATTAAACATGACATTACTATAATCATAACATAACATTGGCATGCACAATTACACACATAGACACAGCACGCGGCGCGGGCGGCTGACACCGACTGCAAAAATAACAATAATTTAATTATTCACAAGAATATGCAATTATTTATTAACTTTTTAGTGCATTTTAAGTTTTAGAATATTCTTTCTTGAAGTCGGTTTTCTTTTTTGTTAAAATTTTGTTTATCTATAGTTAAAATCTACGCGGATGAAGTCGCAGGTAACAGCTAGTAATTAATAAAAATGTGTCTCTAGACTTCATACAGCTAATGGAATTAAAGTCAAACTCAGACTCAGTATAGTCATTTATGGATCACACATATAATAATACTATGTCCCTTCCCGACTGAATAGGTTGTCACGTGGACCGGTCGTGCTAGCGGCTGCGTTCGTGCGGGACTCGGGAGTGGTGGCGCCCCCTCTCTCGATCCCTCCTTCCGAGCGGTGACCAACCGCTATATAAACTGAAGACGCCCTGGTGCCAGCCCCGTTCCTGCCGTGCTGCCAACTAAGATAAGTGGTCCATTGTGCTGGACCCCGTAGCGAGCCTTATACAACCACGCCCTGATCTTTTGCTTAATATCTAGCTAAATTGTTATATTATAATAATACTGTTGTTCTATACCAAGTTTTAAATGGAAATAATAATAATAATATCAGCCCCGTATTAAACTGTCCCACTGCTGGGCACGGGCCTCTTCTCACTGTGAGAAGGGTTAGGCCATAATCCACCACGCTGGCCAAGTGCGGGTTGGCAGACTTCACATATCTTCGAGAACATTATGGAGAACTCTCAGACATGCAGGTTTCCTCACGATGTTTTCCTTCACCGTTAAAGCAAGCGATAATTAACTATTTAATACGCATATAACTACGAAAAGTCAGAGATGCGCGCTTTGGGTTCGAACTCGAGACCTCTGCGTGGCAGTCCAACGGTTCCCCACTAGGCTATCGCTGGAAATATAAACTTTTTAATTGTGTTGTATATTTTTTTATTTTGTATAGATTCCTAGGTCAACCACACGACTACAGCGTGATTGACTAAGCGTAACGTTACAAGATGACGTAGTGGTTTAAGTAGTCGTCTCGTCATTGCCACTGCGACGAGTGTTATGGGTTCGATCCCGCACGAAACAAACATATGTGATCAACAAATAGTTGTTTCGAGTCTGGGTGTTCTGTGTCCGTTGTTGTAAAGTGTCCCGTGACACAGTACCCATTTATTTCTAATACCGAGTTATTTTTGACGTGAGAACGTCTAATAAATCGATGAACGCTGGCTGCACGCACGAAAAAGGATGACTCATTGTCCCGTTACGCTCATTGTCCCGTTACGCTCATTGTCCCGTTACGCTCATTGTCCCGTTACGTTCATTGTAACGTTACGATCGGAGCGAGAGCGCTACACGAGCGAGCGAAAGGCACGTTATGACGATAACACGTTAAACTATCGTCCGTAAACCAAATTTACAGACAACCAATTTTTTTTTATATCACAAAAACATACCATATGGCATTCAAATCCGTATGTCTCTGTATTTTCGAAACTTCGATATGATATGATATATGCCGATTATGTGCTCGCGTTTATGTGGATTTTGTCAATAAATTACTATCCTTGGGGAACAGCACTTTTTCTGGATAAAAAGTGACTTTTCGTCCAAAGAAGTACTGTTCCTACTTATCTTATTTTATCTTATGTGGGGGCCAGTCAGTGCAGACCGGCAACACTTCGACCCAGTGGGATCTTTTGTGTCGACACTCCCAATAACGACTGCTATAGATGTTCATGACAGCCGGGACCAACAGTTTAACGTGCTTTCCGAGGCACGGAGCAGGCGATAATTGTCAATCAATACGCATATAATTTCGAAAAGTCATATAACTTCCGAAAGTCAGAGGTGCGCGACGTGGGTTCGAACCCGAGACCCTCTGCATTGCAGTCTGTTGGTCTCCCCCACTGAGCTATCGCTGCTCACTGTTCCTACTTACTATGTCCTTTTTTGTACTGAGAAAGTGTAGGTATGTGAAATTTCATGATGATCGGTCGAGTAGTTAAGGCACAAACAAAACAAACAAACTCACATTCGCATTTATAATATAAGTTAGGATTATTCGAATTCACCCACCGCGGCGGCAGCGGCGAAATAACCACTTGGTTACTAAGCCATCCGTGCAGTTGCATGTTATTAGAACTATCTATGTAAAAATCGTTTCGCTCATTTACGACAGCAGTTTTAAAGAATTAAGTCCCTCACTGCCTGTTTTCACAGAGTGTTATCATTTAATCAATCTTAACCAAATCAGATGAACGCCTCGTGTAACGCGAAACACGTGTCAAAGATAATTATGTTTGTTTTCGAAGCGGAATTCTACAAACTGGATAATACCGAGGCGAAGCGTTTGATTATTGTATCTATAGCCATCGGCTTTGTTATTGCTATGTATTGTCGACCTTTCTTGTTAGATAGATACGATACATATAGTACACATGTATGGTTACTACCCATGTATGGTAATTGGTAACCTATTAAGTCGCAGCAGCACACCGGTGGCCAGATACAATAGATTTTTAATTATATATGGTATCCTGAGACTTGACAGTTTAACTGTATAAACGGCAAAGCTGCTCAAAAAATAAATCATAAAGGATGTGTGTAGACGTGCTCGGTAGTCAACTAAGGGTATCTTCGAAGAAAATACATAGAAATTTCTGGTACCACGCGTTTACCCAAAGAGCAGAGATGTAATACATCTGCATTTCGCCTGCTATAACCTTCCTACGTAATAGGGGGTAGTGTATTGTCGTCCACCGGGCAGTTCTAAACTCGGTGACTACGGAGAATTTCTTGGTAAACAAATAACACTACATATCACCCAGGCAGTCTAATCATACAGTTTACTTCAATCCCCGCGAAAACGTCCATATTTTCTTTTCAAATGTAATTTCTGTACCGAGCTTATTCCCTGTGGCGGGGGTCTATACAAACAATCAAACAAAGCACACAAAAAACACTTAGACTCGGACTAACAGTAACTATTTGTGGATCACACACATTTTTGTCCTGTTCGGGGAACGAACCCTCAACCCTCGGCGTAGAGATAATGGTGAGGAGAGCATTTTAATTACTACGCCAAGCGTGCAGTCAAGTCA
The DNA here is from genome assembly GCA_963564715.1 of Catocala sponsa. Lineage (NCBI taxonomy): Eukaryota > Metazoa > Arthropoda > Insecta > Lepidoptera > Erebidae > Catocala > Catocala sponsa. The sequence continues at coordinate 6,130,271 of OY751345.1, read as the reverse complement.
TTATCCTTTCAGTAAGATAAAGATCAATTAATATTCTTACTCGTTGTATCGAATCAACTTGCATTATGCTGAGGCCCCGACCGAAGGAGTTCAACGGTCGGTATATTAGACTTAAAGACATTTAAATGACATGTCCTGTTTTATATTCAAGAAACCACATCAATTATGTATGCCTGTTAAATATCAAATGTAATTTTATTTTAAGACACTTTTCGGGTGACTGATGTCGAATTTGCCTTTTCTTTTCTTTTCTTTCTTTAAAAAGATAGCTACCGCACTAGGTATAAAAGTTGTGTCACGGGGGACTTTACAAATATTCAAACGATGCGACAGACACAAAGAACACCCAGACTCGGAAAAACCATTTGTAGATCACACAAAGTTTTGTCCCGTGTGGGATTCGAACCTACAATACTCGGCGCAGTGGCAGTGGCGAGATGATCACTTAAACCCCTACGCCATCCGTGCATTCGTCAGTCAGTAATACTACGTTATTAAGGCAACTCCCGTGAAGAATAATTCCCGTGTCGTTTATAGCCAGACGCAGAGTTACTATTTCTGGATAGTATTAGACTATATTTATGTAGTAGAGCCTCGCCGATTGTATAGTAGAGCCTCGCTAATTTCAGCATGAATCAGCCGGCCTCGGCCGGGAAAGGACTACACTCTCACAGAATATCAACGTGAAATAGCAGTATTCCTACTGTTGTGTTTCGTTCGGTGAGTGAGAGTGCCGGAGGCCCAATTACCCCCTTTCTCCCTTCCCGCTCCTTCTCCTTCTCACTTCCTTTTTCTCCGAAAGGGTCGGCAACGCGCAAGTGATGCCTCTGGTGTTGCAAGCGTCCATAGGCTACAGTGACCACTTATCATCAGGTGGGCCGTATGCTTGTTTGCCACCTTAGTCGTAAAATAATAAAAATAATAATAATAACATAATTGTGTTTCCTGCAGTACTAAACGCAGTGTATGTCAAAATTACGACTTCCGAGCCACTTAAAGTAAAATGGAATGTTTTTGAATGCTTATCGGAGGGAAAAAACATAACGAAGTATGGCTGCTATCTATAGCAGGGTGGAGGTAGTTTTCTTGATGTCGGACTGCTCCGACTGGTCGGTTGTTGGTCCGGAAGAAGGCCCGAATAGGACCGTAGCTCAATAACTGGGCCTGCCAGTGGATACGAAGGGCCGGTGCCTGCTAAGGTCGCGTAGTAACCCAAAAGGAATCCCGTGGCCTTGGGGTGCAAAGGACTAAGGAAGGTACGCGATTGTAGCCAGTATAAATCTAGCATACTCCTTGGCTCTATTCAGAACGAAGGGGATCATTTGATAATAACCCACAATAAAAATGTTTTGACCAGGGTTATGTTGGGTATGGGGTTCCATACCCTATCGAGCAATAGAGCGTAATGGTTTTAACAATGAGGCAGACAGACCTTACTGATATTTTAAATGCGGAAGTGTGTTTGTTAATTTGTCCTCCTTTTACTCATCAACGGCACCACGAATCAGCGTGATTTTGCCATAGTTATCATAAGTTTATTAATAGAAGAGCGACATAAGTTTACGTTATGTTTATGTTACATGAAAATGTTTCATTTTAACATCTTTCTATACCATATTTAATTAAATAAATAAATATTAATACTATCTCATAATTTTACCGATTTAAATTATCGATGTTTTTCGGTTAGTTATTCCTCAAAACCATGGAAGTGAAGCCGCTATTAAAAGCTATTAAACGGACAAAAACCATACCATGACCCCTTTTTCAAATTTGATTTCAATGTATCCAGCCGACCTTGACACTGAGGTATCCACAACCCAATGCGTCTAGTTAACACCTTTTGGATACAGAACCCAGCACCGAGTAAACGATAGCCTTTAGTATCGAGTCAAAATTGAAAGGTGCTTAAATATTGATTATGTTTTCATAATCGATTGATTAATGCGTTTAATGTATGCAGTCACGTTTCAGCTGCGTTCGGAACCAGTTGCGCTTGCCGGTTGCACGTGCGTGTCATTATTAGGGTTGCCAACTGGAAAATGTCAGTTGTGAAATGGAATATTGTACGCTATTTAAATGTTATAATATAATGCAATGATCTCAAAATAATAATAATATTAATAAACAATAACGTTTAACATAGGTATACACTACCGTTACGTTATTACTAGTACTGCTACTTCCAAACCGACCTTTACTACAGGTACTGCTGGAAAGATGAACTAGCTAAAGCTCTGAAAGAGATGAATGTGCTCGATTGTTCTGACTTGGCACAAAATAGGAAGGAATGACGCACTTTAATGACAGAGGTCAAGGTCCACATTGGGTTGCTTAGCCAGCGTACACACTGATCACATACTTATCATGTTGTGTGCGCCTGTTTAGGAATGTAGTTTACAACTAAATGTCGTAAATTATGTTTAATATTTAAGTATTTTACTGTACTACGTTCTGTTATGTGTATATTAAATAAATAAATATTTCATGTAGGTGTACTTTATAATATACTAGATTTTCCCGCGGCTTCGCTCGCGTAAATGTAGGTTATGATAATTTTCTATCCTTCGGAAACAGTACCTTTCTAGATGAAAGGTAACCCTATATATTTTCTGTGCCTCTTGCAACATGTATACGAAATTTCATGATGATTCGTCGAGCAGTTAAGGCGTGAAAGCGTAACAAACAAGCAAACTCACATTCGCGTTTATAATATTAGTTAGGATAATACCAATAGAATAAGCTCAAATACCTTTTTTTACACAATGTTTACCTACTACATATATTAATACCAGTTATGCATACTCATTGATATCATCTGAGTTTGACTTGGAAATAAAAAAATACGAAGAACCAGCTTTTCTAAAATAAAAATAAATGTACTATTTTCTTTATTTACCCTCTCTGGAAGCAGATTATTGTTTTTATAAAGTCTACTACAGCTCTATGTTTCAACCCTGTGTCGCGGGGGAAAAGTAGGCAACCCTAGACATTTTGCGAGCCGGCTTCATATTTGCACATAGCGTTAAGGCCGTGGCCAAATACTGCAAAGTAGGTGAGTATATTTAGTGGAATATCGGGCCAGTGTGTTTCTTAAGACTGCGGGGAGTTTACAAGCTTGTAAACAACGGACACTAATCATCCTGACAGGCAACACTAACTACACACATTTATGTAATCAGATAGCATACGCGTGTCTCTGTAGTAAAATTATTGTAAATAATGCTTTACGAAAATACAGCGCTATACCTACTATGTAAATTCTGCTTTGTTAACAATTTTCAATTCAATTTATTTATTTGCATAATATGGGTTTAACAATAGATATTACAACATTCAGCGGTCCAGCATTCAAAAATTTGCTATATTAAAATTTTATCACATTATTAATAATAAATGAATATACAAAGTTACTAAAAATAAAAACTATTCAGTCAATCTTAATAATTGTCAATAAGTAATAAAATATGTCCAACTAAATAAAATAAAATTAAATGTTTGTGTCGTTCAAAAATGCAAACAAGGAGTAATAAGTTTTTATTACAAGTAGATGTTTTAACTTCTTTTTAAATACATTTATATTATTTTCATTGCTATTTTATTGTATAATTTAAGCCCCATGCATAATACACTCTTATGTAAAAGAGCAGTTTTTGAAGGTCTAATACTTATTTTATTCTTACTTTGATAAAAATACACAACTTTTGCACTAAGAATAATTGCTGTGTAGCGAAGAACTTTACAAACATTCAAACAACGGGCACAGAACACTGATAAGAGCTTCTTTCCCTAGCCTTTATTATTCCCTAGTCACTTGGGGTCGGCTTTCTAGTCTAACCGGATTTGACTGGATATCAGTTTTTATACGGAGCGACTGCCATCTGACTTCCGCAACCCGAAGGCTAACGATACCCTAAGGCTAGACTAGCGTCAGGATATTAGAGGGCACTGACTTCCCAATAACGACTGCCATAGATGTTCATGGCAGCCGGGACCGATGGCCTAGTTAGTGGGAGATCGTTGGGCTTCCACGCAGAGGTCTCGAGTTCAATCCACAAGCGCGCATTTCTGACTTTTCGAACTTATGTGTGTATTAAATAGTTAATTATCGCTCGCTTTAACGGTGAAGGTGACCATCACGAGGAAACGTACATGTCTGAGAGTTTTGCATAATGTTCTCGAAGATATGTGAAGTCTGCCAACCTGCACTGGACCAGCCTGATGGACTATGGCCTAACCCATCTCACACTGAGAAGAGGCCCTTGTCCAGCAGTCGGACAGTTCAAATAATTATTATTGCAATAACGTACATAATAATTTGTTCTGGTAAGTAAACAGATACAACTACATACGTCACTTCCCGTGGGCGTAGTGCTAAATGACCTAATTGACTTACATGATTACATTATTTGATAGATGTGTTAACGAAAATAAATATACATTTACACTTAAATATTATTTAATATTGATGTTTAATTCACATCAACCTTGCTTTACCCTGTATACGTACATATAATAGAAAGGAGTACTTTGTCAAAAATAACGCCGAATTTTTAAAGATGTCGTCAGCACTAGGGTAAAAGTGGGATAGTTGCTCTAGGAGCTGTATAGATGCCCAACTTGTGTTGAGAATCTCGAACACTCCACGATCGCAGTTATTACTTATATTCAATGGTTGGACCCTCCCCTCCCCCCGCCCTCGATATGTAAGCGTCAGCAGCGTGTATTGTATGTTTAGTGCGTAGTACAATAAATTAGCTAAACTCGTTCACAGACGACGTGAATTACGAATTCGAATGTTTTTTTGAAAGCGTGTAATTTTTATTTCACAGGTAAGTTGATTTTAATTTTTTGTTTTTTCAATTATATGGTTTGGTTATTAATTATGAGTGATGGTATTAAATTCTATTGGGCGTGTGTTTATTAAAAAAATAGCGGCGTCTATCCTTAACTAAAAGGATTGACGCCCCGATTTCTCGTGAGTATAGTTGCCCTTAGGGACAATTATCCCCATGGCTTTGGCTGAACTTTGCATGGCGTTTAATTACCGCTTTTGTCTTTGGCATGCCTCGTAAATATACGAGAAAGATTGGCGCTCTTCCGCATGCTGAATGGACACAAGAAAATTTAGTAAGTGATTTGGATGAAATGTCGAAAGGCATTCTTAACATCAACGAAAATATCACGAAGATATGGAATTTCATCTAGAATACTAAGCAGAAGATATGCAAAAATTTATATAACAAAAAATAAAACGGTCTCCATGGCGTAGTGGTTAGTGTAATCGACTGCCACGCCTGAGGTCGCGGGTTCGATTCCCGCACAAGTCAAACATTTGTGTGCACGAACATGGATGTTTGTCTTGGTCTGGGTGTTTCTATACATAATATGTATTATTTACAAAAAAAAAAAAAACAGTATATATGTATGTTTATCCATTGTCTATCTAGTACCCATAGTACAAGCTCTGCTTAGTTTGGACTAGATGGTGTTGTGTGTATGTGGTAGAATATTATATATTATTATTACTGCGAACATAACAGATAAACTCATCATTATGCTTGACCCGGAAATAAAATCCATGACCTGAAGATCGACTACGAATCCTAAGATCAATCTAACACTACAGTACGGTACCAAGAAAGCAATCTTTACATAAATTTCACGTTAGTAAAAATACTTGATAAACAACTTTGCCCTTGTAATATTCTACGTGTTCGTGCTTCGCCTTTGCCCGATTGATAATATCAAAACGAAAACGAACCCGTGACTGCCGTGACTCGGCTCTGTATTACACTTATACACGCAGCAAATGGGGTAAGTGTGCCTATCTTGACTACTGACCTAGTTTCTGTTAAACTACTTACTCCAGAAATCAATATTCAATCCGAAGATTGAATACATTATACACTGGCGTGAGTCTATGTATGTACAAGAATTTAAAGTACATGTACCGCTAGCAATACAACCTTTTGGTAATCCTTACTTATCTAAATACTAGATGTGCCCATGGTTTCACCCGCGTTTATTGTTTCTGCGGCGCTCCCGTGGGTCGTAGCGTGATGTTATATAGCCTATAGTCTTGCTCGATAAATAGGCTATCCAACATCAAAATAATTTTTCAATTCGGACCAGTAGTTCCTTCCTGAGATTAGCGCGTTCAACCAAACAAACAAACTCTTCATTAATACTACACAATATTGAAGTATTTTGTTTTATTTCATTTCATCTGTCAACAGTAAATATTTAATACACTGAAATAATACACACACAAGCCCCCCAACCCGCACAGTGCGGACTATGTTTCTTACCCTTTTCATACTAAGAAGGGGCGCGTGCCCAACAGTGGAACAGTTCATATACGATAATTTGACTATTAGTCGATTTCAAAATTAACTGGCTGGTTTGCTGTAAAAAACAAAAAGCTCTCTCAGCCTACCCCGGGATGTTTCGCCTAAAGCGGACAATCGCTACGACAAAGTCGCCTAATTAAAAGAAATCGCAACAATAAGAGTCGTACCCAAGGACTTGTTTACTAAATCACGTGAATTACGATTCTTCCAAAGTTCACGAAGTTATTAGGCGAATAATTGGATGAATGTAACGTTTGTTATTTTTTTTTTTACACGCTACACCATCTAGCCCAAATCTAGCCCAAACTAAGCAGAGCTTGTACTATGGATGGGTACTAGACAATGGATAAGCATACTTAAATATATATTTTTTTGTAAATACATACATTATACATAGAAACACCCAGACCAAGACAAACATCCATGTTCATGCACACAAATGTTTGACTTGTGCGGGAATCGAACCCGCGACCTCAGGCGTGGCAGTCGGTTACACTAACCACTACGCCATCGAGGCCTAATTATTAGTTAACTAACAATATTATTTTTCTCAGAGATTAAAGTTTCTACAAGCAGATATTCACATGCTGGTGTGATATCGTCCAATATGTTTTATTTTTTTATTTTTGAAAGGACAACTCTCACACTAGGAATAATTACTCTGTCGCGGGTCTCTACAAACATTTATATAACGGACACATAGTACACCCGGATTCGGAACAACAATTTGTGGATCACACAAATGTTTGTCCCATGTGGGGATGGAACACACAACACTCGACGGAGTGGCAATGGCGACCACTTAAACGGTAAACCACTACGCCATCCGTGCATCAGATATTAAAAAACTTTGTTCAAGCTGATATACACATGCTGGTGTAAAACCGTCCAATACATCGAACGGTATTATCATACCATTCGATAAATCGGATGGTTTTATCGATAGATACCGTCGTCTGATAAAGCAACACGGTAGCTATTCGGTAAAGGGATATTAACAACCAGCACCGGTTGTTAGCCCTGCGTGTGTCAAACAGAGATCTACGCGAGATACGATCACTTTTTATTGTGTCTGACATAGGGGCAGATGACAGATCAAATCGATAGATATTAACACAAATTAACCCATTAGTACCTAATAAATAGATAAACTAGTAGTACCGAATGATATATCGTACATACTCGTGTATCAACCAGCAATACTAACGGCTGGCCCTGGAAGTTGCGAAGGTTAATATATCACTTTGTACGTAATATAAATAACCACCGACGGTAACATAAAATTCGGGAAAAGGTACTGCTTTGATGTAGTGCTGAGAATAAATCGGTTTTGCGATGTTATTTATTACTAGATGTTCCCGCGGTTTCACCCGCGCTTATCGTTACTGCGCCGCCCCCGTGGCTCGTAGCGTGATGTTATATAGACTATAGCCTTCCTAGATAAATAGGCTATCCAACACTAAAATAATTTTTCAAATCGAACCAGTAGTAATTACGCAGAATAAACCAGGAGAAACATCGTTTGTACTATGTCTGTAATGGGTAATTATTTTGCTGCGATGTTATTTTAAAACTGCAATATCTCCTAAGATATTCATTGAAATTGAATGATGTAAAGGGCAATTTTGTTTTAAATTAAATACTTGTGATGAATAACGTATTTATTTGGATAAGGATTAATATCATGTTTATAAAAATACCTTCGCAAATAATGCATTATTTTAGAACAAATTTGGTTAGCATAAAAATGGTTATAGTGAGCCAACCTTAAAAGATAGACATATGCTGTCGCGGACTTTTTTTAGAACCTTTAAAGGGGAACAATTCTGTCATACATGATTTTTGCGAAACTTTAACTGTTTACGCAGCGCACGCAGCGGAAGCTCTCAAAAGGAAAAAATACCCTCCGATTTTGAAACATTCTTCATTGGTGCTCCGCTCCTATTGATCTTAGCGTGATGATATATAGCCTATAGCCTTCCTCGATAAATGGGCTATCTCACCCTGAAAGAATTTTTTAAATCGGACCAGTAGTTCCTGAGATTAGCGCGTTCAAGTAAACAAACAAACAAACAAACTCTTCAGCTTTATAATATTAGTATAGATTTCTTTTTTAAGACCTCGGTATACTAAACTTATAAGTTGATATACGGATGTGTGTTTTTTCACGTGTGTCGATCGTTTTCTCACTAGACGTGTATATACATTATGTGGGTATATAGTATCACCGGTTAAGCTCGGACAAATAATATCACATAAGTATTTCACTGGAACGAGCTGGTGTAATCAAATGTTTGTCCAAATTTAATATAGTACTATCTTGTATAGTTTCATTAACAGTGACAGCTTCAATTTCAATGTCATTCAAATGTGCTAATATAACCAAGATATGTTTCTGATATTTATTGATCAAAATACTTATAGCAATAGTATAATTTCGAATTAAGCATTTTTATTTCATCTTCACAAATTCTCGTATGTTATAAACTTTAACGTCCTTTCTAACGTTTGTTTGTCGCTGTTTTGTCCATTCTATCGGACACATGGTCAAGTAAATCTTACTTTATATGCCATTATGTAGCGTGCTGTAGTGAGATGTCCACGCCTCAGGGGCCACGTTAAGTCCTCCGTTCCGGCCGTCATGTAAACACAGACGTACGTTTAGTCGTCGGAACAATGGGTAAAACAACTTGGTGACAACAAAACAAGGTACGACGCACCTGATGTCACGTATTTAAAAAAGAAGCTCTTGTATATGCTCAAGAATAACACGCTTGTTGTCTGTTCGTATTTGTCATCTGTATCTCGGGTCGTTTACCTTTCTATACAGCGGATAACAAAAAGGATACGTGTATGATAATTTTCTGTTAAACATGGAAGGTGCCGTGGAGAAGACAAAAATAAACGTCGGCGAAAATTTTGTTGATTTGGATCAAGCGGCGGTAGTTCAATCGATAGGACCCTGAACTTGTAATTGACCAATTGCACTACCGACGTGAACCGACTCGTAACACAAGCATTTTGTTTGGCTCGAGGGGTTAACAGGACTACATGTAATTTGCAACCAGAATTGATAGTGTAATGGTTAGAGATGAATAGTTGTGGAGGTTAAAGTGGTTGCCTCGTCATTGTTACTGCGTCGAGTATTGCGGGTTCCATCCGGGACAAAAATTTGTAAGAATCACAAAGTATGAGAATAAGTGATCTTTGTGATCGTTGTTTGAATGCCTTCATGTCTGAGAGTTCTCCAAAATGTTCTCGAAGATAATGTAAAGTCTGCCAACCAGCACTGGGCCAGCGTCGTGGATCTAAGCCTTCTCGCACTGAGAAGAGGCCTGTGAGAGAAGTGGGCAATTTATATAAACGGAATATATTAATATTATTATAAACAGGATTACTAAATCTACGACTACACAAGCTAAGCCGAATAAATCTGTCAGCACGAGTCATACTACACGCGTCGTTTAAGACTCGCCCTTGACGGTTCACGCCCACGTCACAGACGACAATAGGTCATATAATCACACACCAGACTAATCCCTATTACCTAGATTAGTAAGTAGAAACTACGGATTCCACTTACTACGTCCCTGAATATTATATTAGACGATGGGTTTTAATCGCGTGGGTATTTATTTAAAGGTACTAAGTTTATACAGATTTGCATCGATCGTGATCACGGATTGATTAAAGCAGTCAAGCCGTGACCACAATCAATGCAAGTTGGACCATCAAATAAATAGTAAATACCTATGCAGACATCGACACGGGGAGAGTAAGGTGGTGGTCCTCTCATTATCCAGCAGTTTCAAGACAGTGAGAGTTTATAAAATAAATCGCGATAAAATTCGTATGTAGTTTTTTAATTCCAATGTATATAATTCGCGTAAACGTAATACAATATTATGTACGGATGTAATAAAGACCCGTTGTCTGCATGTGTACAAATCGCGAAGGTCGAAAACGCTTATATCTCTAAAGTTATGGTACAAAATGAGGATCAGCTCTGGATTGCCACAGGCTAATATACAAACACAAGTACTTATACAATCACTCTATATTCGTCAGGATAACTATGCCTTTGTCACCCTACTATTATTATAAATGCAAACATTTCTGAAGATTATTTTATGTTCGTATCTCAATCACGCCTAAACTGTTCCGGATTTGGACGTCACTTGGTCTACAGCTAGACCATTTCCCAGCATTACATATATTATAACTTGTATCCAATAGAATTCATACAAGGGAAGCAGCGGGCATAGCTAGTAGTCTATTTTGATTGAAATGTTGAGTAGGAAATTCCTTTTTCTTTCTCTTTGCTATGCCTTCTTCAAAACGCTTATGATTTGGTAAGCCGTAGTGTCCAGACTATGTACAATATGCAAAAAACAGGTATCTAATCTAGGGAAAGGCACGGTTATTTTATAAACCGCCATCGTAACGAACAGGTAATGTTATTTAAATGGTACGTAACGCGCGGTGATCCGTGCACACTTGTTCCGAACGTTTACAAACACATTACGTGATTCAGTAATCAAAGCATTCATCGACCACTTTCTTTGCACTGTCAATATGGTAGAATAATAACACGTTAAAAATACTAACGTAATATGACATACACCGACTTAATTGCCAGTTTTTTGGTATGAAACTAAAAATGAAACGGCTCGACTAAGTACTACTCTCTGGGAAACCAGCATACCTCTTTGTATGCTAGCATAACACATTTTTTTTACGTGGGCGAATGCTCTGACGCTTGTCCCTCCGCAGGGGGCGGGCGGAGGGGTTATGTCGGATTCAACCGGGGAAAGATGGCGACATCCCGGTCATACAGACTAAACCTATCATGGTGTCCCTCGACGTTACCAGAGTCGGCGAGGCCGCGCGAATCACTTTCACATGCAATCGAGACCCCGCCGAGGTTTCTGCTCGCCGTGTGACACGACGGGCCCCTACACGAAACTACCACCCATTTTCAAACTCTGATTTTTGCCTTATTGTCCCCTTGCGGGGTGGAGCATAACGCTACCTAGTAAAACTACTACTACGTTTTGCTTGATAAGTTTCGGCAGCTTGCTCGCTATCTTTATTCATATCCTTTAATTCCATATTGAATTACTTTTCCATAGAGAAAATGCGGCAGTAATTAGCGTTGAAAAAGCAGGAAAAATCCCGTTTCTTTCCAATTCCGTTGTTTTTTTCAATGTTTCATTCGAAAGTTTCAAGAAAATTTGCCAGTATATATTTCATGTTTCTTTTTCCAATAAAACCGAAAATATTGAAAGAAACGGGAAACTTTTCATGTTCTTTTTTTTCAAATCCGTACTTACTATAAGTACTATGCTTTAACTCTTTCCATAATAATACCTACGTACCGATAAAATGTAGAGTAGAATGAAAAAATATCTTGTTTTTTCTACTTTTTTAAACATCAAGTGAAACATTCGAAAGAATCCTGTTTCTTTCCAAAGGATCCCTTCTGTTAATTTTTCTATGTAACATGCGAAAAAAACGGGAAAAACAATTTGTTTTTTTCGTGAAAAAACAAATTGTTATTTTCGGCATTTTCAACGCTAGCATTAAGTAATACACCTGATTTTAGAAGTAATTTTACGCTACAATAACCGCTTATCATGAGACGATTCCGGTACCGATACAAGCACCATTACTTCCTACTTCTGAAGCCCGTATTACACACTAGATTATGCCTTGCTCGCGTTAATGTAGATTTAATTAATAAATTTCTAACAATCTCGGAAAAATAAAATCCTGGCTGAAAGGCACCTTATGCCTTTATCTGTAACTTTACAACTGCAATATGCAGAACATTTGCCTATAAATAAATAAACACAGCAACAGATACAAATTAGCATTATCAATTTATTTTCATATAGATGAGATATTCGAAGGTAGAAGTAAACTATATTTAACCCGCGGCTTCGCTCATGTTAACCTAGAATTTGTCAATTAATTACTATCCCTCGGAAAAAATACCTTATTCGGGATGAAGAGTACCCTATGTCCTATTCTGTATACCTGACAGCGTGTATGCAAAATTTTATGACGATCGGTCGAGTAGTTAAGGCGAGAAAGCGTAACAAACCAACTCACATTCGCATTTATAATATTAGTTTAGATTATAATATTAATAATTTGGATATATAAATTAACTGTAGGTCACATTCCGCTGATCTTGGCCGCTAAGTAGTATTTCCTGTTATTACTAAGCTAATTAATAACGTTCAATCAAACTACATTGTAACCTAGCAACATAGTCAGCTTCTAGAACTTGCATCGGCGAATGTTAAGTATACAGTGTTTACTATCATATTTGACGTAATGTTCATTATATCATGTATTAAGAGGAAACACAAGGGCCGTTTTTCCATACAAACGTAGTCCCCTGTTTCTTCCCTGGATAATACCAGTAGAATAATGTTTTTTTCCAAAAAATGTATGGGTTCTATTGGCATGTCCCTACGTTTTCCTTCTTTTCATAAATTACACGAGCCTTCAAAAACCTCAAAAATTGATCAGATTTTCCGCTGCGTTCAAACATACAGAAAACAAATTTGACTAGATTATATAAAAAAAGGAAAACATAGGAACACGGCCAAAGTCCTTCTATAATTTTTAATGAAAAGAGTAGTTCAATCGGTCAAGTTTTGGAGAAGGAATTAGGGGACTACGAAATGTTGATTTTGTGTACTTTTAATAGGTATTTTCGGTTCAAGCTGTAGTTGTCTATATCGCGCTCATGATACTATACATGGCACTGCGCGACAGCAATAGATTTTACAAATACCTATTTTTCAATTCTCTCGCCCTTAGTGTTTCCTCTTAATCTGGTTAAGTATCGCTTGCAACGTTTCAGTAAGAAGTACAATAAACAGGTCTCTCAGCGTTTCGAGCTGCTAAACAAAGTTTGAGGATGGATATGAAATTAGCGACGGCAATTTAGTTAAAGATTTGTTCAAAAGCAACACAGTAAGGTTATGGAGTTTACTTTAGATTAGCCCTTCGAATCTTATCTATACTAATATTATAAAGCTGAAGAGTTTGTTTCTTTGTTTGAATTTTTCAATTCGTTCGCGAATTTGTCAATTCGAACCAGTAGTTCCTGAGATTCTCAGGAACTACTGGTTCGAATTGAAATTTTTTTTTAAGTGTTGGCTAGCCTATTTATTGAGGAAGGCTATAGGCTATAAAACATCACGCTACGACCCATGGGGGCGGCGCAGGAACGATAAACGCGGGTAAAACTGCGGGAACATCTATAAGAATATAAAACAAAGGGAGCAATAATACTTATGACACTCCGCATGCAGTCGTGCAGTTTTGTTAAATCTTCCACCAAATCCACACCTAGGTCGCCTGTTATTATGTTGTGTTATCTATATATTAATACGTGAAGCGAAAGCTTTGGATCCCTTTTTACGAAAATTGGGCGGACGGAGGAGTATGAAATTTCGCACACTTATAGTTTATACAGAGAAGAAGTGACGAATGCTAATATTTTTTAAAAATATGCACTAGAAATTAATTTAATGAAAAAACACTACACGCACACAACCATGCATTTGACACACGCAGTCGAAGCGCGTAACTATGGTTACATATATCAATATATAATGACATAATATGTCAGCAATATCTTACAGGCAAACTTTGGTCGAATTTCGAGCACTAGGCGACCGCTAGTATGTTTTATTACATAACCATGGCAATAACAATTTGTTACTATGGCTACTAAAGAGGCGAGAATCAAGTTCGAGATGAATATTTTTACACAGTACAGCTCCCTCACTCTCTCAGCAGATCACACAATTTTTTAACCGGGCGCGATTATCACAGCTACCTTCGGTACAATGTGGCGTCGAGTTCTCTACTGGTGATGTGCACAAATACATCTCCAATATGTTTTTATGTAACAAGTGCGTGCGTTGTTACTGTATTCGATTATCATTCGAATGATTCTGACTGCACGGATGGCGCAATGGTTTAAGTGATCGCCTCGTCACTCCCGCCGCGCCGTGTTGTGGGTTCGATCCCCAAATGGGACAAAAATTTGTGTGATCAACGTATATTTGTTCCGAGTTTGGGTGTTCTTGATGTCCGTTGTTTGGATGTTTGTAAAGTCCTCCGCGACACAGGAATTATTCCAAAGTTCGGAAGACGCCTTTTTTTAAAAAAAAAAAGAAAAAGAAAATATGGTATATTCAAATATAGCTGTGGGCTTTACTAATGACCACGAGCACCACTGTAACATCCATCTTACAAACCATCCATCATCCCCACACGATGTCACAGGATGCCACAACATATCGGTATCGTGCATTCTTGTTTTTGCATCACACAATATAGCCATTCCAATATACTTCCTATTCCCATAAGCTTAAGGTTCTATTTGCGATGTGGACGTCTCGAGGTAGACCAGTAATGACGAGGTAAGTACTTACATCATATGAACTGCATCTAGGTCTAATTGGCAGGATGACACAACTTCTTGTCAAATGATGCTAAGGTATTTAGTCTGTCTGTTTATTTGCGATCTACTGGTACAGAATCTTTCATCCATTTAGGTTACAACTTACAAGATAACATTAAAAAACGTCGAAGATTAGGTACTATCCAGTGAACACAGAAATAAATAGATGTATTTCTGTGCCAGTGAGTCAGTCAATTTTCAGTCGCTAGATTCTTGCAAGGGTTTAGGCCAAGTACAATATGCCTGCAAGAAACTCACTGCCAGTATTTTAGAGTTGGTTTGTACTAAACTAATACCTATTATATGCGAATGTCAGTTAGTTTGTTTGTTACGCTTTCACGCCTTAACTATTCGACCGATAATCATGAAATTTCGCATATACGTTGTCAGGGGTACAGAAATGGACAAAGAATACGTTTCATCCAGAAAAATAACCTACATTTATGCGAGCGGAGCCGCGGGCAAATTCTAGTGTACATGTTCTTATAATACACTCGCGTGCAAGTAAATCGACTCAAGGCTCAAGTGCGCATAAAAAGTGATATAACTTAAAAATGCCTTATTTTACCTCTATATAATGTTTTACATAATTATAGCCTAGTAATTAGGCTTTAAAATGGTAGCATAATTTCAGTAATTTAAATAAACACATGTCCTTAGGATGCAACTGAACGCAACCTCCCATAAACTGCTCTGCGCTCTATACACAACTTGCGTGACACAACCCGCTATAAAAACCCCCTGTAATCGTTTTTTCTTATCAGTCGCTCACTAGACGTTGACCTGAACACATCTCTGCAAATTGAAGCCGTCATTTGAAGAAAATTATGGATACAACACCTGAAGAAGCCGCTCAAGTCGTTGCCCTGTTGCAAGAAGGGTTGAACCAGCGAGAAGTCGCTCGTCGGTTGAATATGAGTCAGTCTGCTGTCTCGAGAGTGTACAGGAGGTTTCAAGAGAGTGGTGCCTTCACTCGGCGGCCTAATACCAGCCGACGCCGGTGCACCTCGGAGCGTGACGACCGGTTTTTGGTCTCGACCTCTCTCCGAAATCGACACCTTACCGGCGTGGATGTGCAGCAGGAGCTACGTCAAGTTCGCGGAGTAACTGTCAGTCAGTGGACAGTTAGAAGAAGGTTGAAGGAAGCTAACCTTACTCCGAAAAGACCCGCTACAGGCCCGAAGTTGACCACAGCCCACCGTCAAGCACGCCTTCACTTTGCTCAAGAGCACTTGGATTGGAGCATAGAGCAATGGCAGTCGGTCCTGTTCACAGATGAGACGAGGATGTTTCTCCATGGCAGCGACAGGAGAGGTCGGGTGTATCGGCGTCCTGGTGAATGGTTTTCACAGTGCTGCTTTGTTGAAACCGTTGCATATGGTGGCGGTTCTTGCATGATGTGGGCTGGAATTTCCTTAGAAGCAAAAACGGACCTTGTTTTCGTTCCTGGGGGAGGCCGGAGAGGAGGTCTGACCAGTGATCGTTACATTGAAAATGTTCTACTGGATCAAGTTGTCCCTTATCAAGGCTTTATTGGGGATAATTTCATCTTGATGCATGACAATGCCCGATGTCACACTGCTCGGGCCACACGTGAGTTCCTGAGTGAAGTTGGAATTCACACTATGGATTGGCCAGCGCTCAGCCCCGATTTAAATCCCATTGAGCACATATGGGACGAGCTCAAAAGTAAAGTTAGGGCGAGGAATCCAGCTCCGACAAACATCAATGAGCTCAAGACTGCGTTGGTAGAAGAGTGGGGCCGAATACCACAATCATCAATTAAAAAGTTGATAAGGTCGATGAAGAATCGCTTGAGAGCAGTGATCAGGGCTAGAGGAGGGAACACCAAATATTGACACGAATAAATTTTTTATCTTATGCACATTTTGTTTCATTTATACCCAATAATTTTCAAATTTTTTTACAATATCTTTGACATTCACCTTTTTTACTAACCTACTGAATCGATTTTCATACAACTTACATAATTTTAAAGCTCAATTACTAGGCTTTAATTATGTAAAACATTATATAGAGGTAAAATAAGGCATTTTTAAGTTATATCACTTTTTATGCGCACTTGAGGCTTGATTTACTTGCACGCGAGTGTAGTTAATAACCGGATATAGTAAAGACACTGTTTTTTGACGATTTGATAGTTATTGTATAAGAAATCAGGTAAACTATCTTGCAAATGTAAAATCGGCCTTCAGTACGTCTAGTTGTCAGTTTTATGTCTTTTATTTAATCAGTCCGGCTAAAGGTCGCAGCCGACTTATACAACAACGCTCCCACACGGCAAAGAAATTTGAGCTTTAGTGCGTCCTCTGTAGACATAATTTATATTGATATCACAAATTAGCAAACAGCTCGCTGTAAGCGAGCTTACCGCCATCTTCCCACTCGATAGTAGAAGCCACGCTTACCGCGCGCTTCAAGCGGGTGGCCCGGGTGCTTCAAGCGGGCGGCCTGCGCGATGTACGCACGCAGATTGCTCGCTTGACATATACAATACATACGCGGGGACTGGTAGTCGACTGCTAGCTGTAAGCGCGTGGACAGCTGGTTGCCTGCTAGCTGTCGGTGTATGGACAGCGGGTAGTGGCCTCTCCGTTTGGCTTAGCTGAGCGAGAGCGGTGTTGTATAAGTCGGCTGCGACCTATAGTCTATGGCAGAACACCTAGTTGTTCTCTGGTTCAATTATAATATGAACTATCATAATAATATGTTCTAGTATGTTATATGGTAATTTTCGTTCAATCTATATGTATATATGTATATTATCACAACCAATAACCAAATCAGTCAAATGTGTCAGGATCATAGCAAATGGAAATCCGTAGTCTCTGCCTACCTCTCTGGGAAACAGGCGTGAATCTATGTATGTATGTATACAGTCATATCACTAGCTATAAGTTAGCCTTTCAAAACCAGGTAGTTTGTTGATTCCCTTGTGACGCAGAGATATAAGTTAGTTGTTTCTGTTACAGCTGACAAAGAAGATAGATAATGCGGAGAAGAACTCTAAAGTATGTATGTATAACCAAATCAAATGCCATGATCAAAAGAGAAATCCATTTTGTTCCTTCTTTATTCTAGAAATTTACTTAAGTTTCTTAGATAAGCTCACCAAAGCAAACTGAAGCCATGCTAGTTTGAATATAATAAACTATTATATATTATGGATCGAGTATAACCTACAGTAAGACCGAGCTTTTGAGCCTATTTGAAGGTATGGTCACAGTAACTGGATAGCTTACCAAATTAATAGACTACACATATTTCTTAAAGATCACACGATTTCTTTACTTTCTAACGCAACGAAAAGAGAAACACTTTCCCTTTCAAGACGTACGCTCTTTAAATAGACCTTTCGATTGCACGTACGTAAATTATGACCTTACACGTAGAGTGATGATTCTCGCTTCTTCTAATCAATCATCTTGAACTTGAAACGATAGTTACGTAATATGTATATAAGTATCACAACTGCGATGACGTCATAGGTTGTCAACCCGTGGCCTTTCTCCTAGTACAAAGCGGCTCTCTCCCACCGCGCACCGTCAACTTTGCGGCTTGCGCGGGATAATAACGGAGTGGAAATTGTTATATTTTCTTTTTCACTTTCACTTTAAACATATTATTAGGGTTTCTATGGGTAAAGTACATTTATATCAATGTTGAAACCGGTAGAGTAAAATTGATGTATTATATCAGAAAGACAAATTAACGTATTGATAAGAATACTAATTGACGAGCAACGATGGAGTCATTTTGTTGTGTTAACTCAAAATGTTGATGGCAATGGAAAAACATATAACAGCTGGCCTGTTATATGTTTTTCCATTGCCATCAACATTTTGATTTCTGAAATATCAGATGTATTTTATACTAGATGTGCCCGCGGTTTTACCCGCGTTTATGATTACTGCGCCGCCCCGGTGGGTCCTAGCGTGATGTTATGTAGCCTATAACCTTCCTCGGTAAATAGGCTATCCAACACAAAAATAATTTTCAAATCGAACTAGTAGCACCTGAGATTAGCGCGTTCAAACCATATGGCTATATAACATCACGCTACGACCTACGGGAGCGGCGCAGTAACTATAAACGCGGGTGAAACCACGGGCACATCTAGTTATGTACCTATAAGACTCGCGTAATAAAATCAAGCACGATCATAGAGTCGTGTATCGGCCATTTTATGACTCCGTGCTGCTTCAGAATTAGCATCACAGTGTCTGAAATTGTCGACAGCCGACAGGTGTAACTATAAACGGCTTGGAACTCAACGCCCACCAGGTCGCCACGCGAGGGACACAGCCGAAAGCCTTCTGCATGTCCAAAAAGAGCATATACAGAGGCATATTCTTCGATCTGTATCTCTCCATGGTAATTCTTAAGGCAAAAATAGGGTCCATGGTGCCGCACCTAGAGCGAAACCCAAATTGACACTCCGAGACAGTACATTCCTGACGGATCCGGGAGTCAATAATCCTTTCAAAAATGTTTATGGTGTGGGACATGACCTTTATTCCGCGTTAATTACCACACTCCTGCACCGAGCCCTTACCTTTGAAGACTGGAGTGATAATACTCAGTCTCCATTGGTTCGGAATTTTTCCGGTCAGGATTTTGTCGGCCGACCAGGGTGACACTGAAAAACCATATTTGCGTAAACGTGCTCTTGTAACAATTATGAAGTATAAATTTAGTTACAGTTACCCTCAAGAACTGTCCTTAATTAAAGCGAAAGTAGATCGTAATTGTTAAGTAGGTAACCGCTGTGAGGTCAAATAAGAATATTAATATTTGTGAACTCAATTATTTTCTTGTTTTTAGTTTAAATACACTAATACTTCTACGCGTATAATACCAAAGTTGTAAGGGAGATTACAGACATTCCAAAAATGATTTCAAAAAACACAACGTGCGCCGTTTAAGCGATGAGCAAATTGCATTCGAAAATTTTGTTTTTGCGAGAAGCAGCGATAGCCTAGGAAATTACTGTTCTTATACTATACGTAGAGGTCTCAAGTTCGATCCCCAGGCAGGCATACCTGATTTTTCAAATTTATATGCGTAATAATATTATAGTTAATTAGCGCTCGCTCTAACGGTGAAAGAAAACATCGTAAGGAAACCTGCATCGCTGTGAGTTCTACATAACATTCTCAAAGTTAGGTGTAGTCTGCCAACGCGCACTGGGCCAGCGTGATGGACTATGGCTTTACCTCCTCGCATTGAGAAGAGACCCGCCGCTAGAAGTCGAACAGTTTATTACTAGCTGATAAAGCGATGACTGACTATGCAAAGTAAGTATAGTGGACTACTGTTTTCGAATTTTATTCGAAAGACACTATGCTCATCACTACAACGTATAATCAGAGTCTTAACTAAGTCTTCTTTGGTGTTACAGTCAAAATCAAGAATCATTTATACATTTCGGTCACAAAGCACTTATGAACATCAAAATATATGGGTTAGTGAGTTTCCTAAGTTACTGAAGCTACATTTAGGTTAGTTGCTAGGTTCAGGCAAAGGGTTGAGCCTTTGAGAAGAAACCTGCAAGAAACTCACGGCCGGCCGGCAGTATATATTAAGGACTCACCATTGTATCCAATGGGCGCGTTCTCCTGTAGCTTAAACGTGAAGGGTATGTGTACCCTCTGCATCAACAGGCGTGGGGGCTGCATCGCGCGGCCCCACGCGTCTTCTCTACCCTCTCCCATTATACCTATCACTTCCATGTTCCTGTAACAAAAGAAATATATCCATTAGAGTAATCCTCACTTATACAGTGTGAGTCTTTCTAAAGTGCACATATTAAAAAGGGTGAAAATATAAACAATTTTATCGACGAAAAAAATGTTTAAAAAAATCTAAAAATTTAAAATTTTAATAAATTAATTTAATCATCATAAAATTTTGCATACACGTTGTCAGGGGTACAGAAAAGGACATAGAGTACCTTTCGTTCAGAAAAAAGTTTTTTTTTCGAGGTATAGAAATTTATCAATGCAAGCAGAGCCGCAGGCAATATCTTGTAATAAATAGAGACGAAATTTCGGTCTTGGCAGCCAATTTTAAAGGTGACATAATAGTGCACAAGTGTACGCAAACACAATTGTACACTCTTTATACCCTAACTTTCATAAATCGATGGGACGGCAATTCGATACGATCGCAGAAAGATAAGGCGCATAATTGATGGCTTTACATGTTATCAAAAGCTCGGGAATGTGCAATACCGGTATGGTAACTGCTGCTATTGAGAATTTCTAAACAGAAAATCCTAATAACTTTTTATTAGAAAGAGCCCCTTTTTTTGGCACTGATGAGTCGATGAATGTTCGGTGAACAAACAAACATAAATGATCGTCATTGCCGTGCTGGATACGTGCATGTATATTCAGGTCGGCATTAATCGGTTCAACCATGCGAGGAATCAACTTCAACTTATGCCGATCGGGTTTGTCAATTGGGTCATATCAAATCGCTCTACTCCCAATATTTGTGAACCGATCGATTCACTGATAGAGAATAAATGAATCGATTATTTTAGGAAGGGCACTAGTCCATCAGACAAAATTTTATAGGAGACACAAAAAAACCTTCTGTTGACAAAAAAGTCTATTGTAGGTGCAAAAAAGTTTATGGAAATTTATAGATCTATCTAACACAATAGTGCATGTGTTCTTGTTTAAGATTTTATAACGTATCTCTTAACGTAAAATCTTACCACATATTTAACTCGATTTCGGAAAAATGTGGACTAGTGCCCTTCCCAAAATAATCGATTCAAATGTAGATAGGTGTTTCGACAGGGTCGAAAGATTTGCATCTCACTTATTGGACTACTGACGTGAAGCCACTCCTAACACATGCATTCTAGCTTAGCTGCAGGTCTTAAAATATAAAATAAAAGGAATAATAATATGATATTTGCCATGATTAAAAAAATGGGTTCTCATGACTGACATGTCAGACTGCTTGTACGAGAGTATCATCAACCAAGTCATACTTTGCAAATTGGTGGCAATGTTTAAAAAAATGGTTTACATGACTGATAACATATTATGCTTATACGAGCGTATGAACTACAAAATCTACTGAACTTTATCTATATATTAATACGTGAAGCAAAAACTTTGTACCCCTTTCTACGAAAATTGCGCGGACGGAGGAGTATGGAATTTGGCACAGTTAAAGTTTATGTGGAGAAAGACGGGCGAATCTTAATATTTTTATAAAATATGTATTAGAAATACATTAAATTAATGAAAAAGCACTACACGCACACAACCATGCATTTGACACACGTAGTCGAAGCGCGTAACTATGGTTACATATATATAATGACATATATCAGCAATATCTTACAGGCAAACTTTGGTCGAATTTCGAGCACTAGGCGACCGCTAGTTTTTATTATTACATATAATATGTTGTAAAAATCTTAAATAGCAAGGACACTTAGACACGTGTTCTTACAAAACAAGACTCTCTATTCATCAAATAAAATCAAAAAACACAATGTTTAACTGTGTCAAGCGAAGCAGGGAACTGTGTGTATGCTAATTTTTCGCGAGTCGTGTCTCAACCGACGAGTTGCGCCATGCCAACAAGTGGGTAGGCAGCATTTAACAACCTGTTCTAACAAATTTTAAGTTGTGCTAGCACTTATCATAATGTTCGATGAGAACATGAATGTAACGAATGTTACATTACGATGCAAGTTTTATACATACTTATATTCTAGTTTCGTTTATTTTTTAATGTTTAAGAATAACAATATTTATTTAATTATTGTTTTATGTTTACGTGAATGTTACATGAAAAAATTAAAAGACATTATATATGTATTGAAATAAACACATTAAAACTACTTCAAACTTCCGAGAAAGTGCATGTATTTCATTGGTCTAGTGCCATAAGTTTTAGCTAGATTGTTGCATCTCGGGTTCGATCCCAAAAGCATAACTGCCAAAATGAAGGTATATTATATACCTCTGCCTACACTTTCGGAGATACACAGGAGTAAGACTGAATGCTTTTGCGAAATGTTCGTGTTCGTGTATGGGCTAGTGCGCACACAATTTTATATTTTCATTGGCCGACACGATTTTGACATTAAATGCTATTGCAGCTGAATAGGATTCAAGGTCTTGGTACTAAATTTTGCTGTAGTAAAATTAAATGCATATGATTGAAATTGCTAGCTTTCATAGCATTTTAGTACCAGCCATCTTGTATTAAAAGAAAAAGTCAACTATTTAAATAATGTAAGATATTATATTTTTATAAAGATTTATTACTTTTCGATGCGTTAAAATACTCTTTTTTTTGTTATGGGTTGGTGTATTCTATATTAAAAATCCTGAATAGCTCCTATTAACCTTTTGACCGCCACAGCATAAAAGTAGCGTCGTGCCCCCTACGCCAGGCGATGATTAATGTAGTTTTAAATAATAGGTAAAAGGAACACAACAAACATATTTTTTAATGTTTATTTTGAACTGTAAAATAGTCGTATTTTCGACGTGCCATGCCGTCGGGGGCGTCGTGAGCACGGTTTAATTTGACGTGAATGGACGTCCGTGGCGGTCCAAAGGTTAACTGCAAACATGGTTTCAGTGGTCTTCTCGCCACTGCCGGTGCGCCAAGTGTTATGGGTTCGATTGCTAAACGGGACAAAAAATTGTGTGATCCCCAAACCAAGTCTGTATGTTCATAGCATTCGTCATCTGAATGTTCGTAAAGTCCTCCTCAACACACAAATAAATCCTAGTACGAAGTTGTCTTAAAAAATATATTAATATGAAAGTTAGTCAAAATATTTAGATGTTTGTGACCAAATAGCGCGTAAACCATTAAACGGCTTTGTTTGAAACTGGATGGACGAATCTCAGTGAACTGACAGACTATATCTGTTAGTTCCCCGAGTTTCATCCATACAGTTTCATCCCTGAATTAAGACAGGATATATTTTAGCTCAGTCCTGGTCCCATACGATAGGTAATCATGTCTAGATAGATGAACACGCTAAAACACATAGGGTACTTTTTATCCCGGCGTGTATTCCCGTGGGATAACCGCGGTCGAAATCGTGGGTACTTGTAAATAAATAAATGTAATGACAAAATACAGTTTTTGTGACATGAATTCACGACTTATTCACACAACTAAGCATGTTTACGTGTGTGTCAATAGACGAGCCCCTAGGAGAATACTACACGTTCAATATTTGTCAATATATTTAGTACGAACTCTACCCTGATAATATATCAGATACTTGAATATGAAAAACCGTACCCTTATGAGACTAGTTTGTTATATTCTATTTGTTATATTCAGTCTGCTCGTTTGCCGCTTATCTCATAAAAAAAATACACACAACACCATCTAGCCCAAACTAAGCAGAGCTTGTACTATGGGTACTAGACAATGGTTAAACATACATAATATACTTTTTTTTTGTAAATACATATATATTATACATAGAAACAACCAGACCAAGACAAACATCCATGTTCATGCACATAAATGTTTGACTTGTGCGGGAATTGAACCCGCGACCTCAGGCGTGGCAGTCGGTTACACCAACCACTACGCCATCGAGGCGCCAATACAACTCTTGAATATTGTATCACAATATGTTATACATTGTAGCTATAAAATAACCAATCATTTTGCAATTTATGATGTAACTGTCATCATTATTGCATATATTAATAATCGTAAAACCGTCATCAAAAAGAAAGAAAAGAATGAAAATATATTATATGTCTTTATCACCCAATGAAGTTTAAACAATTAAGAGTCAATTACAGTGAATATTCTTTCAAAAATATTACTATAACTTAGATATATAGTTTTATCAGCTATTCTTAACATATGTTTTAACTAAAACCAATATATAATACAGAAATTTTATAATACAGAAAATCATTGAAAATATGATTGGTATCCTATTTTCACAATTATTTGGCAATTATTAATACGAGTATTTATAATTTGTATATTTCTTGAAATAACTATTTATGCGCTCGGTATTTATAGAAACATACTTATCAAAAACATCAGTTACAACCGTTGATTGTAATCGTTCAAATCTAAAATATAAAGGCGGTAAAGACCCTGTCCGATCGAACCAATTATAACGAATTCATATCGAATCAGAATCTAGAACTTAATTGTCTAGAATTGGTCTACAGTGAAGTATTTATTACAAGACAGGCCAGCCAGACAGCGGCGTCTTTTAAAAACTAGTCAGAAACGGCAATGAATTGCCGTAAATCTTAAGAGTTCGAAAAACAATATATGCAAAGGTCACGTGATACCACATTGACCTTGAAGTCAGAGATCAGAGGTCAAAGGTCAAAGTCATTTCAGGGGTATATCGACTACGCTGAGTCGAATGGCGTTAGCTTAAAAATTAGTAAAGTTTAATAGTAATAGTAGTGTAACAGTTTCTAAATTTTGTAATAAAGTGTCAAATAAACAACGCGATAAAATCCGTATATATATAGTAATTTAATTTAAATAAAAAGAGATGTATTATATTGCTATAAGTTTTGCCCTTAGCGTGTCACCCGCGCAATTAATAATACCAGATATAGCAAAACATAGTCAACACATATGAAATATTACATTTTAATACTTACTTATTTTTAAAATTCTATTATTAACATCGTAATTAATTCTGTCCTTCACCTAACCTACTCATAAATTTGTGCTATATTGTAACATTACGTAACACTAGATTAGTTACTAGCTTTTGCCCGCGGCTTCGCTCGCGTAAAAGTAGGTGAGAGTAGGTTATGTTAGTAATAGTACTTCTTTTAAAATAAAATATAGCCTGTTACTCGGTGATAACATAGCTTTCTAATGGCGAAAGAATTTTTAAAAGGGATTAAATATAATGATCATCAAAAATACTAAGTGGTCAGCAAATATTGCACGAGCATCTATACGCCTCAAATCACTGCATTCCGTCTCGGAAGTGTTAGGTTATGTTAGGTTCCTTTTTTTAAACCCACCCAAAAATAGAGGCCCCGCGGAGCGGGGCTCCGTCGACTTAGTTTTATCTCTTTAAAGTTTGCTGGCCATGAGTTGCTGATCAATTAGCTATTTCTGCTCACAGATTATATTTTTCTGCTCACAAAAATACCAATACTATGCTAACCATTTAAATAACACCCTTTTTAAAATAGGTTAACTAGTTTTTGAGTTAAATTCTTACAAACAAACAAACCAACAAAAAATTTAATCTTTCCTCTTTATAATATTAGTAGATAAAGATCTACGTTGAAAGAGTAGATTTCGATGGAATCTGCCTATTATACCAAAGTATACTATGACCGTGAACTTCATTTTATTAGAGTATCATATATGAACAAGCTTGTATAAAGGTGTTGAGCGTAAGTGGAGCTTGAAAGGCGTCAAGATCATAGCAAGTGGAAAGAAAATGGCTAGTCTCCTAAGAAATAAAAGTAAGTTCATAAACCTTGATGGAGTCATGAAAGAAATGTATCTATATATTAATACGTGAAGCAAAACTTTTTACCCCATTTTACGAAAATTACGCGGACGGAGGAGTATGAAATTTGGCACAGTTAAAGTTTATATGGAGAAGGAGGGGCGAATCCTAATATTTTTATACAATATGTATTAGAAATACATTAAATTAATGAAAAAATACTACACTCACGCAACGATGCATTTGACACACGCAGTCGAATCGCGTTCGTAGTATTCGTACAATTTTTTGTAACTATAGTTACTTATACCTTATTTATAAGTAATGGAGAAAAACCGAAAACAAAGTAGTAAATTTAGGAATTTTGGTCGAATTTTGACCAGTAGGCGACCGCTAGTTTAGTTAAGTTGTACTACGGCATTTTGTAGGAAGCTGGCGCCATGGACCCAGCGTTAATCCACTGTCCGTCAGTTCTACTGTATCTCATTACCAATCTGACATCTGTGAGTTTGGAGATATATCAAAATTCGAAGGTGGGCTGTTTTAATCAGTGTTCTCCGGTAGCCAAGATAATGACAGTTGGTTGCTATGGTTACTGCTAAGGCAAAATCGAGTTGGAGATCAGTTGTTTTAGCAGAATTGAATTGCACTCCTATCCTATCATCCTGATTTGGACAAGCGCGGTAGCTTAATCTGTCTAAGCCCCTACTCTGTCATAGGAGAGTGGGGAGACCCTTGCCCAGCAATGAGACATTACGGTCTTTAACTCAAATTGTTTTCGGTGTTAGTTGATTCATTAATTTATCTGTTTGTTTCTTTTAGTTACTACGCTACGTATCTCTAATACAATCAACAGAAATCATAATTGGTTTTGTCTAAAATACATACATTTTCCTGTTATAGCAACTTTAATCAAAATTCATAATAACCTATATTTTATTAAGACGTTTTATATGAAGCAATAAATTTAATATTAATGTGCAGTACGGTAGTATACTGCAAATTGTGGTTTTACTAGAGATAAAATCAATAATGATTATTAATGTGCGCATGACGAATGGCGCCGTGCGCAGGCGAATTCAGTGTAACACTGAATGGTCGAATTAAAAGTGTCACATTTATATTGCCTATATAGTAACTAAAAGCTTGTATAGCGTTTTTTTTTAATGACTGCTACCTCACTAGGAATAATTCTGTCGCGGGAGAATTTAAATACAAATTCAAATTGTTTATTTGTTAAAATGTGGTTCATACAGATGGTGTGATACAAGCTTAGAACATTCAAACAACGATAACATTCAAAGTTTCGCGTTGTATGATACAATTCATAACGGGTATTACTGCGATGATGCAACAATGAAACAACGGACAAAGAACAGCCATTCGGAGATTCAGAGCAACTATATGTATTTATTTATTTATTGTTAAGGCACTTCAACGACTTATTCACTAAACATTAAGCAAGGATGACATACATCTATACTTATAATAAAACTGTAGAGAGGTCAATTCTGTACATTGAATATATATTCAAAATTAATATTGGAGGATGAATGGTGATCGATACTGATGACAAAAATGCAATCAGTAAATTTTTTGTCTGTCTGTATATGCATGCATGGGTCAAAAACTACTGAAGGGATTTTAACCAAACTTGGTACGATTGTAGTCCATACTCCTGGGCAGGTTATAGGCTATATAAAATAACGCTAAGACACATAGGAGCTGAGCAGTGACGATAAATTTGAAGCAAGTCGGACGAAAATGCGCTTTCGAGCTCTTATCCTCGCATACGTTGATCATACACCAAAAGTATGTATTACAAAGATGATGGTCTTCAAAAGATCTACAAAAAAGTCCTCAATAGTATATATCTATCTTTTATAAATTAGCCACAATAACGTGTTTAATCGTTAGGCATTTCTTCAAAGTGTATTAAATACATAAATATGTCGCAGACAGCTCGGCCACCGGACTCAGTGGGCGCGTACTTTCGTCGGATGCCGACATGACGGGTAGCCTCGAGCAATAACAATAACGAAAAAACGATTTAATAACGTTTATTTAAATAAATTCACAATACACAAACAATTCACAAACGCGTCCGAACAAACACGTCCGCTCGGTGCGAGCTCCGAGTATAGAATGCCCGCCCGCTCCAATGGTCGCGTCCAAACACGACTCGGTAGTGACGTCACGCTTGCGTCCGGAAACGAATCTTGACTCGTCGACAAATATATTGTATTTCGCATAGATACATCTTTATCAAACTCCCATATTCAAAAAGTACACTTTAACATTCATTTAAAAAATAAATTATAGGAATCGGGTTATAAACACACAAGATATAGATGAAATAAAACTTCCAAATCTCGCAGCGCCAGTATGGGTACGGCTATACGGTTGATTTTTGTTTAACGCGCGAAACGGCCATCCGCTGCATTTATAAAAAGGCGGGGGCACTCACGAGCCGACTTCACTCACATTTTGTTTGTTTGGTTGAACGCGCTAATCTAAGGAACTACGGATAAAAATTAGAAAAATATTTCAGTGTTGGATAGCCCATTTACAGAGGAAGGCTATAGGCTATATAACATCACGCTACGACCAATAGGAGCGGAGCATAAATGAAAAATATTGCAAAAACTAGGAAAATTCTCTTATGTGAAGCAGATGAAGTTGCGCGGGTCAGCTAGTCTATAATAATATTATAAAGCTGAAGAGTTTGTTTGTTTGTTTGTTTGCTTGAACGCGCTAATCAAACTCTTTCAGTGTTAGATAGCCCATTGATCGAGGAAGGCTATAGGCTATATATCATCGCGCAAAGATTAATAGGAGCGGAGCACCAATGAAGAATGTTTCAAAATCGGAGGGGTTTTTTTCTTTTTGAGAGCTTCCGCTGCGTGCGCTGCGTATACAGTTAAAGTTTCGCAAAAATCATGTATGACAGAATTGTTCCCCTTAAAAGTTCTAAAAAAAAGACCGCGACAGCACATGTATATCTTTTAAGGTTGGCTCACTATAACCTTTTTTATGCTAACCAAATTTGTTCTAAAATAATGCATTATTTGCGAAGGTATTATTATAAACATGATATTAATCCTTATCCAAATAAATACGTTATTCATCACAAGTATTCAATTTAAAACAAAATTGCCCTTTACATCATTCGATTTCAATGAATATCTTAGGAGATATCGCAGTTTTAAAATAACATCGCAGCAAAATAATTACCCATTACAGACATACAAATGATGTTTCTCCTGGTTTATTCTGCGTGATTTTAAATTAGCACTGTAGGTTTATTTATAAAATGTTGTTGAATGGTTCTTATGTGGTTCGTGGATTTAACAAAGAAAGGTTCAGCTCCTTTAAAATTGTAATATAGGTGCCTACGACCCACTCTCTCTCTCTTATGTGACGCAGACGAAGTTGCGCGGGTCAGCTATCTATACTAATATTATAAAACTTAAGAGTTTGTTTGTTTGTTTGTTGGTTTGAACGCGCTAATCTCATAATAGCCTATTTATCGAGGAAGGCTATAGGCTATATAACATCACGCTACGCCCCACGGGGGCGGCGCAGTAACGATAAACGCGGGTGAAACCGCAGGCACATCTAGTAAGTTATAACCACAGTGAATTTGTCACTTACAGAAGTGCACAGCACTTGCAGAAAAGGTAAGATAGTTAAGGAAAAGAAAATACATATTAAATACGTTATTACTCTAAAGTAAAATTACAGATTATTTGACATATTAGTAATATAAACCAACAATAAAGCGTCTTGGAATTAGGTACAACAGAAGATACAATAATATCAAAATGTAGGTAGGTTATTAAAATTAGGGAATAGAGTGGACTGAGAAAACGGTAATGGATGCGATATATTGACCACACAGCTAATTTGTCCCGGGAACGAACCCACAAAGGCAATATCAAGGAGAATATTTTAACCACTACGCCATCCGTGCAGATGGTGCAGAACATCACAAACAAGGCGTTTCTAGTAGGAAGCCAGCATGATCTGTTCTATGATATCTATAAACCCACCACACATAGACAGCAGAGGCGAAGCGGTACCGGTGACGGAATTTTGAATCGTTCGAATTAGTATGAAACATTATACACACGACCTGGGGCGATCGTATCTATACTCATATTATAAAGCTGAAGAGTTTGTTTGTTTGGTTGAACGGGCTAATCTCAGGAAGTAATGGTTCGAATTGAAAAATTATTTTAGTGTCGGATAGCCTATTTATCGAGGAAGGCTATAGGCTATTTAACATCACGCTACGACCCACGGGGTCGGCTCAGTAACCATAAACGCGAGTGAAACCGCGGGCACATCTAGTGTGTAATATAATAATAACAGCTCTGTATTAAACTATCCCACAGCTGGGCACGGGCCTCTTCTCAGTGTGAGAAGGGTTAGACCATAGTTCACCATCCTGCCCCAATACGGGTTGGCAGACTTCACATAACTTCGGAAACAATATAGAGAACTCTCAGACATTCAGGTTTCCTCACGAAGTTTTAACGATGATTTACTATTTAATACGCACATAACTTCGAAAAGTCACATTTGCGCTTGGGATCGAACTCGAGACTGCCACGCAGAGGCGTGGCAGTCCAAAGGTCTCTCACTAGGCATTAATTGCTGTGTTTGTATTGCATGCTATATTAAGCAAAACATGTGTAACATTGTAACATATTTATATAGCACTCGCTTTTGCCCGCGGCTTCGCTCGCGTTAATTTAGAATTTGACAATCAATTCGGGTTGTACTGTGCTTGTAATAATATAATTCTATCATGATTCGAAAGACACGTGGCGCCATCTATTATCATAAGAAAGTTATTATTGTTTTCCTCGGGAACAGTAATTTTTTTCGGGATGAAATGTAGCCTATGTCCGTTTCTATACATTTGTCAACGTATATGCAAAATTCCAGGATGGTCGGTTCAGTGGTTTAGGCGTGAAAAGGTAACAAACAAACAAACTCATTTTCGCTTTTATAATATTAGTTAGGAAGGATTAGGATGTATGCAAATAAATATATCAATTATGTTTCATACTAATTCAAGCAATACATCGAAAACGCCACCAGTACTGATACTCCTCCGCTTTTCGAGTATGACAGGCTTTACTGACATGCCTACAATATAGCAATTGAAGGGTGTTTTGGAAAAACAACCAATGTCACTTTGATCAAATTTTACAGGAATTGAATAAAACTTCATAAAATGGATATCTTGGAAAAATTACTACTTTTGAACTTTTAATTAATTTAAGTACATGAAAATATATATTGTAGTATACATAATCTATAATGACAACTACTGTCAAGCGAGATGCTATCTTTTTTTTAAACAGCCGTTGTCCACGGGCTATGGTTCTTTTTGCCAGAAACATTATGGACAGTGATTGTACTTCCAGAAACACTCTAACTTTGGAGCTAAATTTTATATGAACGTTGGCTGTTTTTGCAATTTCTCTCAATGACAGATTATAGTACGAACCCTGAAGAATCCATAGAGCTAAAAAACGATTTTTTTAAAAAGTGTGACATTGGTTGTTTTTCCAAAACACGCTTCAATTCATATAGTAGTCCTATTTACTGTTATTTGTAACCTCGAAAATAGATCAATCTGTTCACACGAGTATCGTCTGAGGCCGTTAATATATCAAGTGGTTTAACACCAATTGTATAGCAATAGCATTCGTGTCGGTTCCCTATAGAACTGAATTATGTATATGGGCATTGATGTGGGCCATATATTGTGTGACTTATTGATGTCGCACAGTAGTGTTGAAATATCTCGAGTATGGTTTGGGTCTTAAAAGTAAGTCATCGTAGGAGTCCGAAAAGATCTATACCTACAATATAGCTACAGAAACTGTATGTATATTAAAAATATAGACTATGGGAACGCCCTAATGCGGGGTTATATGTTTATAACAAAAAGAATTCATGGTAAAATGAACAAAACATTTTCTTTTGAAACACGACACGTCACACGACTAAAACCCACAAGTAATCAATTAGAACGATCGGTCTCACCCTTTAACCATTAAACTATCTATTAACCAAATTAAACCTGTTTGTATTGCTTAAAACATTTAAAATGCCGAAGTTGAAAGCCAGGCTAATGGTTAAACAAAGATTCACTTTAAACCATTAAACCCCGTGACTTCGGCTACTGTTTAAATGTAGTTTTTACAAGTTAATGATTAACTAACTCATTAAACTTACGGTTAAACTGTCAATTGTTGGAATGCTGAATGTAATTGAAAGCCTATTGTGTATGCCCGCCGGTGCGCCGCTGCGAGTTAATACGTTAAAACAACTCTTTGTTTAAGCTTATAGTTTTTATAGGGTATCTTGTGTATCCTGGCATCATTTATTAACACGTAGTGTTTGTAAACTACAGTTTTCCTGCTGCTTGGTGCTTAGAGGACTAAAATAATAATATCAACCCTGTATTAAACTGTCCCACTGCTGGGCATGGGCCTCTTCTTAGTGTGAGAAGGGTTGGGCCATAGTCCAGTGCAGGTTGGCAGACTTCATATATCTTCGAGAACATTATGGAGAACTCTCAGACATGCAGGTTTACTCACGATGCGTTACCGTAAAGTATTAGCAGTAAGTAATAGAGAGCACTGTTGCCAATTTAGCGACTTTGTCGCTAGAAGTGACGACTTTCGTTTATGTTTTAGCGACAAAAAATAAGATTTGTCGCTAAAAATATTTTAGCGACTTGGAGTACAAATGAAAACAATTTTAGGGCTTGTAATAAATACATTTCTTGTTAATTCGACATAGAAGTATACAGTGCGAAGAGATATATATGGAAAAATTATAAAATCTCCAGGTTTTCGGTAGAGAATGACTAAAAAACAAAAAAGTCAGCCCGCTTACTGTGAAGTAGGTTTTGAAATGTACCTACTCCACAGAAGGCGGGCCTCCCCTTTTTTTTTTTAGTAAATCACTATCTAAAAGTCGAAAAACCAAACCAGAATCAGTTTCAGCGACTTTCTGGCGACTTTTGATATTGAATAGCGACTCGATTTTACACGAGTTGGCAACACTGATAGAGAGCTTTATTTCATTCAGTATCGTCACCGCAACCGTGAGAGCCGTATATTCTCTCTTACTCTCTTGAAAACACAACGCCCGCACTAGAAATAATTCCAGTGTCGCGGTGGACTTTACAAACATCCAAACAACGGACACAAAGAACATCTAGACTCGGAACAACCATTTGTGGATCACACAATGTTTTGTCTAGTATGGGATTCGAATCAACAACACCCGGCGCAGTGGCAAGGCGACCACTTAAACCACTACGCCATCCGAGCAGTCAATCTATACTAATATTATAATTCTGAAGAGTTTGTTTGTTTAAACGCGCTAATCTCAGGAACTACTGGTTCGAATTGAAAAATTATCTTAGTGTTGGATAGCCCATTTATCGAGGAAGACTATAGGTTATAATTATAACATCACGCTACGACCAATACGAAGGGAGCAGCAATTAAAAATATTTCAAAAACGGGTAAAATTATCTTATATGAAGCAGACGAAGTTGCGCGGGTCATCTAGTTAAGTTATACAAATTTTTAAAACGGATTCGTAATGTGAAGGAATTTTCCTTTCCAAAAAAATAATTTTCAAATAATTGAACCAACAAGACAGTGCTTTCAAATAATATAAATAGCAAACGGAATTTCGACTTACTCTTTAAAAAATACAACTTCCACCCGCAGTAAGAATAAATCCCGTGCCGCTGGGCACTTTACAAACATTCAAAGAACGGACACAAATAACACACAGACTCGGAACGACTATTGTTGGATCACACAAACTTTTATCCCGTGCGGGGTTGAACCCATAAAACCATCACAAGCCGCGATCGATACTCTTAGGTACATTTCTTTCGTTTCTAACCATCAGAAATGCGTTCTAATGATTAAACAAAAAATAATAAATCTAATACATCTATATAAATAAATAAAACTGAAGTGTCTGTTTGTAATGTCATAATAACAGCTTTTTACTAAATGCATATCAAAGTATATACGATACTTATAGCAAAAAATTATTTTTTTATCATTTGTCTGTCTGTTTGTTCCGGCTATCTCTGCAACGGCTGTACCTACCGATTTTGACGGGACTTTTACAAGCAGATAACTGATGTTATAAGGAGTAAATTAGGCTACTTTTATTTAAGAAAAACATTTGGGTTCCGCGAAAAAAATATTCCACGTGGCCGAAGTCGCATGTAACAGCTAGTTTGATATCAGAAAAAAATGAAACGGTACCAATATTCTTCATACAAAACGATTTTATATGTAAAGCCCCAATGAAGCATGATTTATTGGCTATAAGACTGTGCCGAGCGAAATGTACCAAAACAGGCGGTCACAGTTAAGTTGATAAAATCAACACTTTTTGTTTAATACAAATATAAAATATACATTTACCATAACAATGAATGTGTTTACAATTACTCCGTGTTAAAAACTTTAAATAATTAATATTTTCGCCTACAAAATTACACAAATTTGCACGAAAAATGAAAAAACGTAAGCTCGTTTTAAGTGATTTTTAGTTAGATTATAACAGTAGAAATCTATCCCATTTTACAGCTTAAACGAAACATAAATAGTTATATTATAATTTGTCCGTCCCAAATATTTAAGTTATTGGTTGACAATAAAGTTACATATTTATCAAAAAAGCACTTCAAATCCTGCATACAATTTCACTATGGCGGCCGCGCGCCGATTTGAATATCGAGTCTGTCATTCAGTCCAACCGCGTCTTACGCTCAGCGCAGTCTTAAGTACTTTTAGAACTAGTAGGTATATACTCTAATACATAGGTATTTACTCGTTTTCCTATCAGAAATGTCAAGGTTGCAACTACGGAAATTAAATTTGAATAAGTATAGACACGACATTTATCGGGCTGACACTTTTGTGACCGTTTAATGATCATATTTACACTAATATTACAAATTAACAAAGTGACCGCACCATATAATAATATCAGCCCTGTAGTAAACTGTCCCACTGCTGGGCACGGGCCTCTTCTCAGTGTGAGAAAGGTTAGGCCATAGTCCACCACTCTGGCCAAGGCGGGTTGGCAGACAATACGTCATAATATCTTCGAGAACATCATGGAGAAGTCTCAGACATGCAGGTTTCCTTATAGGGTTGCCAACCATACTTTATAATAAACGTATCCTACTTTATTTTTGGTAATTATACTTTATACTTCTGCATACAAATAAAGTATATGAAAATACTTTATTTCCAACCTTTACTGTGATGCTTTTACTTACTTTTTTCAGTGATAAATCTAAAGTGGCGACAAGAAAGAAATAGAGCGTCAATAAATTTAATTAAAAACGAATTGTTTATTTATTTCAATTTAGATTTTGATTGTCAAACATTCTTCGAAAAATTTAAAGATAGCAAAAATTGGTAGCATGTGCTGAAAGCACACAAAAATACGTTTTTAAAGAAATAAAAACATAAAATTTAAAAATAGATTTTTTCTTCCAAATACATTATTTTTTTCCTATTCAAACCATTTTATAAGTTTTTTTTGGCAAAAAAAGTTGGCATCCCTATTTCCTTACGATGTTTTCCTTCACCATTAGAAAGCTATTTTATCGAGAAATAACATAGCGCTGCGAGCCACGAGAGCGGAGCAGTAATCATAAACATGGATGAAACCGCGGGCTGTACCCCGTAGTACTGTATATTTCTAGGTATACGGTCAAACCGAGAAATCTACAAATAACTAATTTACAAGTACATAAATACATAGATTCACGCCTGTTTCCCAGAGGGGTAGGTAGAGACTACGGATTTCCATTTGCTACGATCCTAACATACTTCTCTGCTTCATTCACTTTCATCACATTCCTCGTATACACTCGCCGGTTTAAGGTGCTCTTAACCTGGCCTTTATCCAGTACGTCTCCGATCTGATCGAGAAACGCTGGCCTAGGTCTTCCCCTTGCGACTGTTCCATTCACACTACCTTTATAAACTTTCCTAGTCAGTCTTTTCTCGTCCATTCTTATTATAAGTTTGTACTTTTGAATTAGTTTATCGTAGATTTTTTATACCTATAATATGATTTATTGCCAATATGATATTATCGAACCAGTACTATTGAGTAATTTTTTATTAAATGTCAAAGCTGCGTCTATGGAATTTGAGTTTCGATATACTTATGATATATTAATAACTCTGTGGTCCTGTGATTTAAGTTTGCGCTGCTTGACGCATTTGACAATGTCAGGAAAAAAATGGGCGGTCTAATATCTTCAAAATAAAAAGAAAGACAACTAAATCTATTTAAGTATTATTTATTAGAGAGCCCTCCAGCTAACGTAAGTTGAAAACTGAGTCGATATGAGGTATTTAGGCCCAACTCCAGAAAGAATTGGGTAGTCTTAATTTAGACCAAGGCTGGTCAATATTATTGATGATGCAAGTACAAGTCAGTGTGTCGTATAGGAACTTTTTTAAGGTTACGAGCAATTTAAGTTCTAATTACCTACTTAAACCCCCAGCTAAACTAGAATGCTTGTGTTCACGGCGGTAGTGTAATGGATGGGATTTGTACCTGCGACTTGTCGATAGCAAGTCCCTTATATGTATATACATTGGGCTGACGCCGATTATTTACTTTCCAAACATACACACTCAGGCTGACACACAGTATACCCAGATTACACACAAATTCTGAGTATGGTGGATGTACACACAGCGACACATCAACCTAGACTGTTTAGACTTTGAACTATTAGAAGTTGAACGCTGCGAATCGTGCGAGAGTGCGTTATATTTTTGTTACGCTCTATCCTTACCATTACACCGACACCACAATGCACTGTCCCTTTCCGATAATTCTCTATTTTGTATGTAGCGTAGTTATGCGTACATAGCGTGTCTAACTTGATGTGTAGCCGTGTGTACATCTAGATTCAGAATATCATTAACTGTGGATCACACAAATATATATTTTCATAATGAAACATTTGAACCCATGACAGACGGACGCAGTGGCGAGGCGTTCGTTTTCCCACTGCTATCCTAGCTCGTCAGTGTTTGCATGTATACGTTTTTATCCTCACAAACAAAGTCACTCGTAACACATAATTATTCACATGTTTTAAAACAAAGTCTTAATTACACAGCTACATTATTGCCCAATGATGTTTACCTTGTAAAAGGTAAAAGAATAAGTTCCACCATTTTGAAATTCACATTCAAATAATTCAATGTTAAATCCATTACAAATTACCAATGTTAACAACTGAGCACATGCTAAGAGTGTAATAAGCTTAATAGGAGATAAGATATTTAAATAAATAAAAATCAGTTTATTTGTATGAAACATGATGTTATAATGTCCTCCAGACCGAATTTCAGCCACGGCGGCCAATCTTAACGGAGACTCGCCATCTGCGCAGGAGATATTATACTGCACAAGTATTTTCGCAAACACAAGTGCACTGTCTGTTCCCTAACTCTCATGATCCGATGGGACAGATAATCCGACACGACTGGAGAGAGATCAGGCGCAGGACCAACGGCTTTACGTGCTTTCCGAGGCACGGGGGGTGTCTAATACCGCCAACTTCCTAACTCCGGGCTCGTATTGAGGTTTCTTGACGACCGATCCGAGATTCGAACCCGAGACCTCAAAGTCAACTTTCGCACTAGGAATAATACAAGTGTCGCGGGGGACTTTACAAACATCCAAACAACGGACACAAAGAACACCCAGACTTGGAACAACCATTCACGGATTACACAAAGTTTTGTCGCGTGCGGGAGTCGAATCCACAACACTCGACGCAGTGGCGGCACAGAATAAATAGTACTATGGTGGCGGTGGCGAGGTGACCACCTTAACCAATACGCCATACGTGCAATAAAAGTAGTTAGTAGTCATAATAATAATTATTAACCCAGTTGCCACTTTGTCTCATTGCTGGGCCTCTTCTCATTGTTGTAGTTGGTCACAAGTTTGGTTCCTGGACAAGTGAGTTAGGATAAGGCTGGCCGCATACATACGTTTTCCGAATTCGATTTCCGTGAGACTAGCGCACACGATAGGTTTTTTTCATTCGGAATGTATACTGCCAGTACGGATAGTGATAGCGTAGTGAACGCACGTCGATGGAGGACGATGATTTATTAGCAATTGCATTTCAATAGTAAACAATTATAACAATATTTAACAGTTATCAACAATAATAAATAAAACAAACATATTTAAACGAAATTATGTGAATAATGTGAACTATACCTCTTTAAATAGCTTTATTATATTAGTATAGATTTGGCCTGGGAGCAGGTCCCAGGCCAAATCTATACTAATATAATAAAGCTGAAGAGTTTGTTTGTTTGTTTGAACGCGCTAATCTCAGGAACTACTGGTTCCATTTGAAAAATTATTTTAGTGTTGGATAGCCTATTTATTGAGGAAGGCTATATAGGCTATATAACATCACGCTACGACCCAAGGGGGCGGCGCAGTAACGATAAACGCGGCTGAAACCGCGGGAACATCTAGTCTTTTATATCTCTGTTGTGGTAGTCCTTGTCATGTATATTCCACAAGCAAGGGTATTTTTCAATAAACAATATTAATGTTTCTGCCTCACACATTATAACTATCGTTTACGTACGTACGATGCTCGCGGCGCGGGCGCTGTTCCGAATGAGAATTTCCGAACGTGTGCGCCGACACAAACAAAATGTATGCAAGGGCTGCATTCCGCATGACGTCATTAGGTTTTTTCCGAATGGTTTCTCCGAACGCACGGGTTTGCATTCGAAACGTACATACGGAATCTTTTCCGTTCAGAGAGAAAGCGGACGTGTGCGGCAGTTAGTGTATTTTATATTGATTCCATGCATTCGGAGCTCCGAATGTGGAAAACGAATTCGGAAAACGTATGTATGCGGCCAGCCTAAGTGATATAGCGACCAATCGATCGATATTTCCAAAGAGGCCCTTCTAAACAAATTAATTTTTTATCTAATCATTATTTTGATAATACGTATGTCACGTCGTATCACAATAATGAAAGAATTTTACCCGAACATTATTTAATTATTGGAGTTCGTATTCACGCAGAATGAGCATAAAAGAAAGAAAATTTTCAGTATGTAGGTAAACTCGCGACCGGAAAATATTGTGAATTATTTATCTTTTAATATCGTTGTACAGACAATACATACCTAATAATATTATAATTACAAAAGTAACTTTATCTTTTAGGTATTGATTTAATTACTAAACCGACTTTGATTAAATTTAGCAAGAATTTGTATAAACTGGGAAAGGTCAAGCCACGGATACAAACTAGTTTCTTATATAACGAAATTTATTTCTGTAAAGACTAATTGATTCTAATTTTACCTAAGCGTCCCACACGTGAGGCAAATTCAGAAAGGTTTAAATGTTAGAGCGACCTTGACTCGCCTAATAAGTATAAAAGCTTCTAATTTTGTATTTGGATGTTATTTCAGGCAACCCGTTCACGTCTTGGTTTATCTATCATACTTTTTTAAACACATCTCCCGCGGGTTCAAATCCCACATGGTACAACTATTTAAGTATGTGATTTTTAAATGATTGTTCCAAGTCTAAATGTACTTTGTGATCGTCAACCTTCACAGACAAATTTTATATCAGTTGCCGTGTCCCTGGGCGCCTAAAATCTACTAGGATTTTAGCTGGGCGCTCGCGACACCGACACTTTTAATTTTATTTAATTCAAATTTTAATTATGAGAAGGCCGTAAATAACGCTGTAAATAATGTCTAGCAATCTAGCATATTTTCTGAAATAACAAATTTAGATAAAAGGCAACGTGTTTAGATAGAGAAAATATTTGTCGAATAAATCCGACTTAGGCGGTTAAAAGGTTAACTCTACGTTTGTAAAATCCCCGCGACACAATGCTTGACCCCGGGTTAAGAGACATATTTAAAAATCAAAAGAATATGATTTTCCCTAAAATGCAGTGTTTTACACCAGAAACAGGGCTCATACGAGGCCTTAACTTTGTAGCAGTATTAATGAATCTAACTTTAGATCACCTAAATACGTCTAGACCCTACGATTTTGCCAAAAGTTTATTCTGAAAAATGTCTGGAGGCTACACAGAATTAATTGTTGTATGCGTATTTCGACTCTACGACATCAAGTGCGGAAGTTA
This sequence comes from Catocala sponsa, assembly GCA_963564715.1. Lineage (NCBI taxonomy): Eukaryota > Metazoa > Arthropoda > Insecta > Lepidoptera > Erebidae > Catocala > Catocala sponsa. The sequence goes on along the minus strand of OY751345.1, from coordinate 6,089,682 downwards.
TTGGACACAGCCTCCGCGCTGTGAGGTATATTTTAGGACATAATTGTTATGCGCCTTACCATTTAAAGCATAATATGATCTGCCTACACAATATAGCGATTATAATAACGTCATAATAGGAAACAAAATAAACAAACTGTTTTAAAATATAAAGTCACTTGCAGTATAGTGCTCCTGCAGTATAATCCTCAACTACCGTCAAAGGAGTATATGGCGAGCCTATGTCATCTTGTAATCGAACACAATCCAATACTCCCGTGTTGTTAAATAGTTAAATACAAATGTCAGTAACACTACCCGAACTCGAGAACCGAAAGCAAAACATCGCTATGGGCCCAGCCTATATAATTGCTAAAGCGCGAGCGTTGGTTACCCAATACGCTAAGTATTGGGGAATTTAACAACAAAATATTGCCCAAATCGCATATTTGGGCACTATCTTGTTGTTTATATATCAATACCAATTGACTGCACAGATACATAGTGGTTAGGGTGGCGGCCTCGGCATTGCCACTTTGCGTTGTGTGTTCGATCCCAATTGGGAGGAAAAAGTGTGATCCTCAAATAGTCGTTTTTAAGACTGCGCCGAGCGTAAGACGCGGTTGGACTGAATGATAGAGCTCGATATTCAAATCGGCGCGCGGCCGCCATAGTAAAATTGTATGGAGGATTTGAAGTGCTTTTTAGATAAATATGTATGTTTATTGTCAACCAATAACTTAAATATTTAGGACGGACAAACTGTAATATAACTATTTATGTTTCGTTTAAGCTGTAAAATAGGATAGATTTCTGCTGTTAAAATCTAAAATAATTTAATACGAGCTTACGTTTTTGTATTTTTCGTGCCAATTTGCGTAATTTTGTAGGCGAAAATATTATTTATTTAAAGTTTTTAACACAGAGTAATTGTAAACACATTCATTGTTATGTTAAATGTATATTTTATATTTGTACTAGAGGATGCCCGCAGCTTCGCCCGCACATGTTTTTTTATTTATCCATTTCTTCCCAATCCTGTGGGAATTTCGGGAAATCCCTTCTTAGTGCACCCCTACAGTACTCAAGGAACATACATGTCAAATTTCAGCTTCTTGCGCCCAATAGTTTCGGCTGTGCGTTGTCAGTCACTCAGTAACGGAAGAGTTTTATATCTATACTAATATTATAAAGGTGAAGAGTTTTACAATAAAATTATATACGTCAAGTTGCCTACGACCTTTTATCAATTGATTTATTTCCAGTCATAGGAATGGTCACACATAACCACGGGTGTTTTACTCCAGTAACATTAAACATAGTCCACACACATGATAAAAGAAATCAAAACTGAATGGTGTGCAGCAATACAATAGGAAATCTATAGTAGGCAGTTACAGGTGACCGCATCATCGTACAAAATATCCTACCTAATATCATAAACACGAATGTGTTTGTTTGTTACGCTTTTATGCTTAAACTACTCGTCCGATCATTATGAATTTCGCAAACACGTTGTCAGGTGAACAGAAAGACACGGGTACCTTTCATCCAGGTAAAAGTACTGTTACTTATCTAACCTACGTTTGCGCGAGCGAAGCCGCGGGCAAAATCTGTAAAACAATTATATTTTTCTATTAGCACATGGTTTTACCCGCACGATACATACATCCACGAAAGACTGAGAACGAAACAGGTGGCATATACCTGCCATGTAAGTCTCACAAATGTGGTCAAAAAACCAACTTCATAAACTTCAATTTACATGCAAATAGTATCGGGTACCTATTAGGACTGCTTTCTAGCTCCTGTAATCGTAATGTGCCAGTTAGATAACTCAATACCCAGGTCGGGCCCAGTGTCATTGACTTCGTAGTCACCGCGTATCTTTTTACTTTAGGTCTTACCCTAACATTTCTATGTCTCAATACCTTGTACCGCGTAAACATCACCGAGTTAAGTTGATTCGTACTTGCGACTTGTTAATACGTAGTCAAGAATAATTGACTGCACGGATAGCGCAGCGGTTGAGCTATCGCCTTGCCGACGCCGCACTAAGTGTTATAGCATCACCTCCCACGGGGCAATTATTTCTGTGGCCCACAACTAATTGTTCGGACTCTACATCCGTTGTGTGCGTGTAAAATCGCCTGCGACAAAGTATTTAATACAATATATAAAGACGATGTAATAAAGAAATACTACTATTCGAATAACTTGAAGATTCGAATATTTCATTAACAACAACTAATCACATTTCCTGATTCATATATTTCACCTATAAACTACAGGCTACCAATAATAGTACTTCAGCCATGGCAGCCATAATGCTGAGCATATAACATCATAGTAAACAAACTAGCACTCACATATCACAGCATATTTTAAGTGCAGCTATTAAATAGCTTAATTATACCTAAGACATAAAAGTAGTGTGATACTATTATTATGTAATAAACCTTACCTTGTTGTATTTACTCATTGATCTGTGACCCTGATTTATGAGAAATACCTTAATACATAATATATACATTATAATAAAAAAATTATGTTTCACATAAAATCTACTGTTATTAACTTATTATCTTATGTGGAGGCCAGTCAGTGCAGACCGGCGACACTTCGACTCAGTAGGATCTTTTGTGTCGACACTCTCCCAATAACGACTGCCATAGACGTTCATGGCAGCCGGGACTAACGGCTTAAAATGCTCTCCGAGGCACGGAGCAAGCGATAATTGTCAATCAATACGCACATAATTTCGAAAAGTCATATATCTTCCGAAAGTCAGAGGTGCGCGACGTGGGCTCGAACCCGAGACCCTCTGCATTGCAGTCTGTTGGTCTTCCCACTGAGCTATCACTGCTCTATTAACTTATTAAACACATGTGGCAAGTCTACCAGGAAACCATTAGACTGCCACACAAATAATGTCTCAAGTTCAATCCTATGACACCCACCTCTATGTTTTCCAGGTAACGGGCTACTTAACTAACACTTGATTAAACAGTCAAGGTAAAAAGGAATACTCACCTATTTGTGTTTTTACATAAATTGTAATCGCTGAGATACCTGCAGATATGTGAAAGCTACTGACCTACATTGGGCCTATTGCAGGCATTGGTAGACTATGGCCTGAACGCTTGTTGTCCATGAGTTCACTAACACAATCCAGGACTGGATTAAATACAAGCTCAGCTTTTGGGCTTAAATGAAGGTGATAGCCACCATAGAATATAGAAACAATATAGAGTGATAATATTTATCACTCTGTCCATGTTCTCATAAAAAAATATGTTAATACATAATTTATAATAAGAATTTTATATATTATCTTTTGTGTAATATAATATATTGCGTTATTATTATCTTCACATTTGTCTAATGAAACACATTTCATAACTATTAGCAAATAATGATTGTGTCTTTCTACATTGATAGCCTGTATGGATTGCAAATTCGATATAATAAGAATTTATTAATATTACAATGTTACTACAAGAATCCATACTAATAATTTTTAAACTATGATTAAATAAACTGTCTTAACTATTAATGCTATTAAAACAAACATTTGTTGTCATTTTCAAAGATAGACATTTAAAGTCTTGCATGTGTGTATCAATTTATATTGCTGACTAGCTGTTACCTGCGACTTCGTCCGCTTAGATTTTAACTAAAAGGTGTTTGTCGCCGCGGAACCCAACTATATTTCTCTGCCCAAGTTACTTAAACGGCGTAGTTTTTATAGTGTAAAGCTAGATAATAGCATGGCTTACTCAAAAACAACATTTAAATATGCGTCGTTAGATTATACGCTGTCACAGAATGCGTAAGAAAAATAAAGATTCACAGCTCCTCCCCCGTAGGTGATAGCGTGATAATATGTAGCCTATATGTTGACCCGACCTGTTAGTAATATTCATGCAAAATTTGAAGTAAATCCATGCAGTACTTTTTGAGTTTAGCCCGGACATACATACAGACAAACAGACAAAAATTCTAAATACTATATTTTTGGCTTCGATATCGATTGTAGATCACGCCACAAGTATTTTTTTTTTTTAAATATTCAATGTACAGTTTTGACTTTCCTACGATTTTATTATATGTATAGACTAGCTGTTACCTGCGACTTCGTCCGCGTAGATTTTAACTAAAAAGTGTTTGTCGCCGCGGAACCCAACTATATTTCTCTGCCCAAGTTACTTAAACGGCGTAGTTTTTATAGTGTAAAGCTAGATAATAGCATGGCTTACTCAAAAACAACATTTAAATATGCGTCGTTAGATTACACGCTGTCACAGAATGCGTAAGAAAAATAAAGATTCACAGCTCCTCCCCCGTAGGTGATAGCGTGATAATATGTAGCCTATATGTTGACCCGACCTGTTAGTAATATTCATGCAAAATTTGAAGTAAATCCATGCAGTACTTTTTGAATTTAGCCCGGACATACATACAGACAAAGAGACAAAAATTCTAAAAACTATATTTTTGGCTTCAATATCGATTGTAGATCACGCCCCAAGTATTCTTTTAAAAAAATATTCAATGTACAGTTTTGACTTTCCTACGATTTTATTATATGTATAGATAACACTTATTTAATGTAAAAAAATGTTATAAAATAAGCTTTGGATGTTATATCCAAGTATTATGTTATTGCATTCACACAGTCAGGTTATCAAAATCCCTCAATAGACAGCTAATATGGGCAAGAAAAGGACAGAATAATCTTAGCTCCTATGGCTGTAGAGCTAATTATTGATAATTAAATGTGATAATTAATGACTGGATATGCAAATATGATGGCTATGTTTACATACTATAAAAACGCTGAATGAAGACTAATACATTGCATACCACTGCATATTCATGTATACAGTTAAAATAAACATTTATGTTTATATTTTCATTCTTAAAACAACTTCCATACTATAAATAAGCATTGTATCACAAAGGGGTTTACAAACAAGAACAAAGAGGATGCAAATGAGACTTCCAATCATCTTAATTAAAAACAGCAGCTGCAATAGACAGAGGCAAATTTATAAGTGTTGTATTGTAGTCATTTTGAGCTATAGTAACAGGAACTGACCACAATTGAAACTTAATTGGGTTGATCTAACTGCAATTAGTAATGTAATCATGCTATGAATCAGTAATATGACCAGCAAACTTTCCACCTAACTAACAGGTTTTTAGAATTGATAGAAAATATTAATATAGTATTTTTTGTCAATTGAAAATATAGGAGTGGTACAAAGATAATATAAAACATATGCGTGTTTGAAGAATTAATTCCTGAGTTGGGTAATGTATTATTGGACTTTTTGGTGGGAAATTATAGTAGTAATGCGCTGGTAGATGATAATACTATACACATCTTTATGTGCAGCATGTATAAACCAGTATACAACAACATAGCTAACACAATAATACCAGAAATAATATTACATGGATTGGATCTTAAAACATACATTGTACAGATGGTAAATGTGGATGTATTACAGCTCTGCATACTCTCTTACCTCTCTATCTTTGTGCTCTTCTCTCTTTCATGGATATATAAGCATGAAACTGTAAGTGCATGTACATTAACAAACATTACTTCTGTAATTTGTAACCTCCTTTACCCGCAAATTTTGGATTAAATACATAATATAAAGACTCAAATTATAATATTGACTTATATATAAATTCAAAATCATATTAAGTACCACAGATATGAACCCATTTCTAATAAGAGCATGTTTGGTTAGCTGGACAGGTTTATAAGAATACCTACTACTAATGCTAGTCATTTAAAACCTAAATTACAACAATCATTATTAAAGAAAGTAAACATTTAAAATAATTAATTGTGATATAAATAGATTTTTTTAATAACCTTAACTGTACCTTTTGAAGTATTTAGTTTAGCCTGTTATATTGGTTTACTATTTACTTTTTTATGGTAAGTAATAATACTGCACACTGCTGGATAAAGAAAGTTTGTTAAAATGAGAGATTTTTGAAAGTCAAAGTCCTAGTAGCTAAGTGGGGTTTAACTCATATTCACAACTGTGTTTCTATGTATACTACATAAAACCAATAAATCTTATAAATAACTAGATGTTCCCACAGTTCCACCCGAGTTTATCGTTACTGTGCCGCTCCTGTGGGTCATAGCATGATGTTATATAGCCTATAGCCTTCCTCAATAAATAGGCTATCCAACACTAAAAGAATTTTTCAATTCGAACCAGTAGTTCCTGAGATTAGCGCGTTCAAACAAACAAACAAAAGCTTCAGCTTTACAATATTAGTCTAGATATATACTTAATCTCAATCCTTTAAGTACATAATTTCATATTATTTATTGTTATTGTTGAAATACTTTGATAGCCATTTATTATTGATATAGTTATTGTAACTACATTTATTACATACCATTTATTTTTATGATGTAATAAATAAAATAAACCAACTAGATGTCATAAATTAAACAATAATTTAGGATCAAATTATTTACATAATATCAACAATTAAGTATAAGAATACATTTGTATCAAAACTGAATAACATAATAAGCTGGAATAAGGAAATAAATTCAACATGGAGGATGATTTTTAAATCACTAGTCTGATAATTATGTTCCACCAATAATAACAACAAAATACTAATTTCTTCATTAATAATTATATGTAATATTATTTGATAATTAATAGAAAACTGTTTCTTTCATTAGAGACCAGCTGAAGGCATAGGTTTATTCTTGTGGGATAATATTTATTTTCCTTGGAAATACCAGACCAATACTGACAGAAGATATGACAAGGGAAAGTTATTGTAATAATCATTTGCCTTTATATATTAGGTATATAAATAATGTTAATGTAATAAAGACATTTAAAACTTATTTAGTGTAAAAAATAATAATTAAGATAAATGGCCCGAAAAATAAAGATTTAACTCAGTAGGTAGTTAGTTAAAAAATGCAAATGTAAATCCAATAATATTTTGCTTTTTAATGTGATAGTAAATATTACAATCATTTGGTACAGTTTAATTATAATTGTATTGACAAGTTCATAATTAATTCATTGCTTGCTTGGGCATATAACAATAGGAAATTATCTAGCACCTTCTGTGAGATAACAATGTGATAAACGAATATTTCGTGCGTCTCTTATCTTAAATAATTGAACTTACCTGAGCAAGATGACTAACATAATAAACAGCGCCACTAGGGCGCCGATCATAATAAAAATATTTGGCAAATCTGCCAGCGTTAGCCCCGTAGACCCCATTATCCGTAGTATACCCCACACTGTCACAAAAATAATTTACAACACTCAAATATACTAGAAGTTATAGGAGTACGCATTAGTTCACTATATAAATCAATTTATTTTATCTGAAATAGTCACGATCTTGTTAAAAAATACAATTCGCAAATCCCATAAAGTCAGGTACTGTTTCACTTATTTCATAACGTGCGCAAAACGTACACCGGGCGTATTGCACAATGCAGTTAATCGCGAAAACGTTAAAACATCGACGGTGCGAGCGGACGCGACGGACGATGTGTTATCATTACATTATACTTTTCACAAACAAAAACAATGATCATTGATTGAAAAATCGAGCTAAATACGTGTTCTCATACGAGTGATTTTGACAGTAATGAATGAATGACAGCTTCGCTCCGCAGTCGATTGAACGGACACAGATGAACTTAGTAAGTGCTTAACGAAAGAGAAAGAACTAGTAGATTTCAAGTGAATCTCACTATGTACAAACGAGACAAACAATCCAAACAGCTGGTGCTAGTTCCCTGCATAATGTTCAATAGCGGGCGTTTCCGGTTACTCGTTTTTCAGTTTTAATACATTAATAAAGAGTTCGTATTTCGTTTTAGTATGTAGTATAAGTAATTTATTACCATACTAGATTTCTTATAAATATTGATAATTTACAGTTCTTTGATGCTAGAATTTTACAGTTTCAGATATCAACAAAATAAGATGTTTATATCTGAGGTAACGCCATCTAGTGGGGAATAGTAGTAACAATATTGACAAAAAAAATTCAGTAACTATTTATTCTTTTCTGCGAGACCAAGTATGTCTTGCAGAAAAGAATTATAGTTACTGATCTACCAAACATCATTAAAATCTATTGTATCTGACTAGTGTGCAACTGCGACTCAATAGGTCAAGAACTGTACTGAGTTGAAATTTGTTAGATATGTGTAGCGCAATAGCGCGAACAATAATAATGGTGCTTTGAGTGGTTTGCAAGGGATTTTGTTGAACCGATTTCGATACCAGAGCAATAGAAAAACGATCCAATTGGATCGTATCTGAGTCCTCATTTATCGATCATTAGATATTATGTTATCTGCTTGTTTTCTGTATATAAATAATATCATTGCTTACGAGTAACTTTTGTTTCAGCGTGAGCTTCCGGGTGACACGGATGACTTACCTATGTGTGAAAAACCTCCACAGACAATGGCTGGCGGTAAACAAATACATACAACCTTCTTCAAATGGATCGTCAAAATGTAAGTCGTATATTGTTTTTTAATTATTTCCTTGTTATCTTCGAAATATAAAAAAATACCGTTAGAAAGTAGATTTACGTCCAGCGAGTTCTAATTAACTATTTTATTGATGAATGAATATTCATTTTACTCAACATAAATAAATTCCCGTTGTGGTTACTAGATTCCGTTACACTGTGTACCTACATAATAAACCTTTTGTGGTCTTCTGTTATGTTATGAGCTAGTTAGCATTATTACAACATTTAAAACGGGTTCTTTGTCTATTCACTATTACTTGCGCAAATTCTATCGCGAATTGGTATAAAATCGAAGGTCACTTAATAGTGTAAACCGGTGTATAAATTTATTGATCAAGATTTTTGAAATTGTTGATTGCTTAAAACTTACATTTATTTAAATTATTGTTTACGCGAACAGAAGTCATGTTAATTATGTGGTTAGATTGTTATAATTATATGGCGTCTATAAAGAGCCTTCTAGTGATATGGCGAGTCACATTAGTCACAGTTTGCGCATCTGAATATATATTACTTGGATAGTATCTTATCTTATCTTATGTGGGGGCCAGTCAGTTTAGACCGGCGACACTTCGACCCAGTGGGATCTTTTGTGTCGACACTCTCCCAATAACGACTGCCATAGATGTTCATGACAGCCGGGACCGACGGCTTAACGTGCTCTTCGAGGCACGGAGCAGCCGATAATTGTCAATCAATACGCACATAATTTCGAAAAGTCATATAATTACCGAAAGTCAGAGGTGCGCGACGTGGGTTCGAACCCGAGACCCTCTGCATTGCAGTCTGTTGGTCTCCCCACTTAGCTATCGCTGCTTCATTTGGAGACTAAATAATAATATAAACTCTGTACTAAAATGTCCCACTACTGAGCATGGGCCTCTTCTTAATTAAGGGATGGACCATAATTAACCACGCCTGGCCAAGTGCGGGTTGGCAGACTTGACATGTCTTTGAGAACATTATGGAGAACTCTCAAACATGCAGGTTTCCTCATGATGTTTTCCTTCACCCTTAAAGCGTGCGATAATTAATTAATATGTACATAACTTCGAAAATTCAGAGATGAGCGCGTTGGGATCGAACTCTTGATCTCTACGTGGCATTCCAATGGTCTCCTACTAGGCTATCGGTGCTTATATAGGATACTATTTTCCATCTATAGTTACCATTATACCTACGTGTCCATTAAACACCTATCTCCATTTTATCAGTTTCCATACGTAGCAACAGTCCCGCGCCTGTTGCGGCCAGGGCTAGCGTGTATGTTACATCCTACTTTAGAGTAAAATTATGAAAAGCGGCTCTTAACGTTGGACCCTTGTCCCTGTCTAAGCATCCAAAAGGTCGGGTAGCTTTCCAAAAATGACAGAAAATATCCGTGACTAGACTAGACAAATATATTAACCTATTGAGTTACAGTGGCACACCGGCGTTTTTCAATTGTCTGGCATTCCAAGAATTGGCGGGTTAATATATATTTACTAGCTAATATAGAAAGAAGAAGAAAGAAAAACCGTTTATTTGCCACAGATACAGTTCAAAAAGGAAATACATACTTACAATATAACTTAACATTAATTATTAGAAACGTGCAATCTGTGATACGGATAGAGTGGAATATGCAACAAAATTATTTTATTCCGACATTATTTTATAGGCACGTTTGGCTGTTCATAGAGGACTATTAGTGCCCACACTTATGTATGGAAGTGAAAGTTGAGTATGGCAAAAGAAGCATGAGAGTAGAATAAATGCTGTAGAAATGAGAGCGTTGAGAAGCATATGTGGTGTGACTCTGAAAGATAGAATAAGAAATAGTGTGATTAGAGAGAGATGCGGCATGAAAGTGGATATAGTTACAAGAATAGAAAGGGGTATGTTAAGCTGGTTTGGACATGTAGAAAGAATGGACGAGGAAAGTCTGACTAAGAAAGTTTATAAGGCTAGTGTGAATGGAACAGTCGCAAGAGGAAAACCTAGGCGAACGTTTCTCAACCAGATCGGAGGCATCTTGAACCGACGGGCGTGTATGAGGAATGTGATGAAAGTGAATGAAGCCAGAGAAGTGTGTCAGGATCGTAGCAAATGGAAATCCGTAGTCTCTGCCTACCCCTCTGGGAAACAGGCGTGAATCTATGTATATATGTATGTATTTTATGGTTCTCCCTGTGGTTTTGCTCGAGTGATACATGCATATCATCAATTATATAATATTGTCTTCTGTTTACGCGAATGTTATTCATTGAAGTTAAACTACTATATACGGATTTTATCGCGTTGTTTATTTGACACTTTATTACAAAATTTTGAAAAACTGTTACACTACTATAATACTATTAAACTTTACTAATTTTTAAGCTAATTAAATTATTGAAACTATTAAAACTATTTATACTATTACTATACTATTATACTGTTTATATTTATGTTTACACTTTCCCCGACGTTTCGGTTGCTTTTCAGCAGCCATGGTCACAGGGAGACTAAGATGGTAGCTGTCTCAATGTTCCAGTGTAGTTATTTCAAAGTACCCGAACATAATTTAATCATGGGTGTTTCTATTTACGCAGAATGAGCTCAAAGTATCATGAAGTCTAGCTGTGGTTTGCTTCTTCTTGGGTTTGACTATTTGAATTACTGGATCCCAAGCTGGTGGTACATTCCAACCATGTTCTCTATTGAAATTAGGATGTTTCTTGATTTCAATAGCCTCGCGAAGCATCCTTGGTAGGAATCGGTGTTCTTTAGCGAGCATCTGTGGTTTGTCAAATCTCAGGTAGTGGTTGGTCCCCTGTTGCACATGTTCACACACAGCAGACTTCAACGAGCGTTGGTGTTTTACATCAGCTATGTGTTCTTTTATGCGGGTGCCTATGCTTCTCTTGGTTTGACCAATGTATGAAAGTCCGCAGTCACAATCTATTTTATAGACCCCTGCATCTTGTAAAGGTAGTTGGCACTTGACGGATGGTAAAAATTGACTTATCTTCGTTGGCGGCTTGAAGTATGTATTGATTGAAGCTCGCTTCAAGATGTAGCCAATCTTGTCAGTGACACCCTTCACATAAGGTAGTATAGCAGGCTGGCGCTCGACTGTGGCTGGCTTTTCTCGGGATCTGTGACAGCAGCGCGGCTGTTGGAGCTTGTTGCCTTGCAATACTTGCTTGACATGTTGAAGCTCGGCGTCCAGGTGTTTCTTGTCACAGATCCCGTGGGCTCTCGGAAACAAAGACATTCCCACGGTAGCTAACTGTTTAGGATGGTGGTGAGATTCACCGTTTAAGTACCTATTTGTATGGGTCTTTTTCCTATATACAGTGTGGCTCAAAGTATGATCAGAATTCCTGATGACAAGGACATCTAAGAAAGCTAATGAATTATTTGCCTCTAATTCCATAGTAAATTGTATGTTGTTATTAATGGAATTAAGATGTTCTAGGAATACACTTACACTATCTGTTGGTAATATTGTAAAAGTATCATCTACAAACCTCTTATAAATCCTGGGTGTGATGGGGCCGTCTGCAAAGCTCGAGCCTCAAAGTCTTCCATATATATGTCGGCAACAACAGGCGATACTGGGGAGCCCATTGCCACACCATCGACTTGTATGTAGAATTTATTGTTCCACAATATACAATATGCCTGAGGAATATGCAGAACTACTTAAGCATTGCTTAACAACTGGCTATCTGTTGTGGGACAATAAATTCTACATACAAGTCGATGGTGTGGCAATGGGCTCCCCAGTATCGCCTGTTGTTGCCGACATATATATGGAAGACTTTGAGGCTCGAGCTTTGCAGACTGCCCCCATCACACCCAGGATTTATAAGAGGTTTGTAGATGATACTTTTACAATATTACCAACAGATAGTGTAAGTGTATTCCTAGAACTTCTTAATTCCATTAATAACAACATACAATTTACTATGGAATTAGAGGCAAATAATTCATTAGCTTTCTTAGATGTCCTTGTCATCAGGAATTCTGGTCATACTTTGAGCCACACTGTATATAGAAAAAAGACCCATACAAATAGGTACTTAAACGGTGAATCTCACCACCATCCTAAACAGTTAGCTACCGTGGGAATGTCTTTGTTTCACAGAGCCCACGGGATCTGTGACAAGAAACACCTGGACGCCGAGCTTCAACATGTCAAGCAAGTACTGCAAGGCAACAAGCTCCAACAGCCGCGCTGCTGTCACAGATCCCGAGAAAAGCCAGCCACAGTCGAGCGCCAGCCTGCTATACTACCTTATGTGAAGGGTGTCACTGACAAGATCGGCTACATCTTGAAGCGAGCTTCAATCAATACATACTTCAAGCCGCCAACGAAGATAAGTCAATTTTTACCATCCGTCAAGTGCCAACTACCTTTACAAGATGCAGGGGTCTATAAAATAGATTGTGACTGCGGACTCTCATACATTGGTCAAACCAAGAGAAGCATAGGCACCCGCATAAAAGAACACATAGCTGATGTAAAACACCAACGCTCGTTGAAGTCTGCTGTGTGTGAACATGTGCAACAGGGGACCAACCACTACCTGAGATTTGACAAACCACAGATGCTCGCTAAAGAACACCGATTCCTACCAAGGATGCTTCGCGAGGCTATTGAAATCAAGAAACATCCTAATTTCAATAGAGAAGATGGTTGGAATGTACCACCAGCTTGGGATCCAGTAATTCAAATAGTCAAACCCAAGAAGAAGCAAACCACAGCTAGACTTCATGATACTTTGAGCTCATTCTGCGTAAATAGAAACACCCATGATTAAATTATGTTCGGGTACTTTGAAATAACTACACTGGAACATTGAGACAATTACCATCTTAGTCTCCCTGTGACCATGGCTGCTGAAAAGCAACCGAAACGTCGGGGAAAGTGTAAACATAAATATAAACAGTATAATAGTATAGTAATAGTATAAATAGTTTTAATAGTTTCAATAATTTAATTAGCTTAAAAATTAGTAAAGTTTAATAGTATTATAGTAGTGTAACAGTTTTTCAAAATTTTGTAATAAAGTGTCAAATAAACAACGCGATAAAATCCGTATATAGTAGTTTAACTTCAATACATAATATTAGTTATATCCTACTTTACGGACAGTATAGTAGGAATTTTGTATTTTGTAATCTCATTTGCAGTTTCAGATTTAACTCATTACGTAAACAAATATCTCTTTACAATATTACAGATTTTATACAAATGTAGACTAGCTTATGCCTGGCATGCATTGCAATGCTTCTTTAGAATCATTATAGTTAAGGTTTTAATGTCGGATCCAATTTCTAAAAATAACAAAAATGTTCAAAATAAAAAAATAAACAAAAATAAATTTATTCATGTTAGGTTACAAGGTAACACTTATGAATGTCAAAGTTACACAATATTTTTCTGTGAATTTACATTTACTGCCACGTTTAGCAAAGCACCCTTGCTTTGCTAGGGCTCATGAGAATTTTGAAATTTTGTAGTGCTCATGAGAAGAACGGGCAAGAAACTCATGGCCACTCTTTTTAATCGCCAAGTTTACAGTAAAATTTTGTTTACAAATCATAACTGTAAGGTGCTGCAACCATTTCTCCATGAATTACTACTGGACATACTCAAGCATTTAATCAAATTTGATGGTAGCCTCTAAAGCAGCAGTATGGTAAATAGGAGCATCCACTACTACATGTACATAAATAATCAAGACAAGGCATGATTGTAGTCCGTAGTTTAATCTAACTGTTTAAATAAAACTCAAAAGAAAACTTTACGGAACTGTCCATGATCGCGAGTTGTCTTCATTGCACATTCTTCTTGATTAAAATACGACTGAGTGTAGCAACAATGTAAATTCTAGCTTAAACAAGGTGTAACATTACAAAAAACAGATATATAAAAAATGTTAACGCCGTCTATTGAAATATGTGCTAAGGTTTAAAAAACGCACCCACAGACACAATCTTTTATTTAAAGAATTTCGATACATACAGTGATATCTGATAATACTTATCGTTAGTTATCCTTTAGGTAAAAATCAATATTCGTCACCTTTAATGTACCTCGCTAATTATTCGTAAACAACCAAGAAAGTAAGTCTTAATTACCTTAACAATTAATTGCTTTAAATATTCTTTTTACCTGTTCCGTCGTGGTCTTTGTATTATTTTACTCAATTAGGCATATAATATTAATTAAGATACATTTATACGATTAGCAATCATAGACAACTAATAGGCGACACAACAGGAAAGAAGTCATTTAGATACAAAACATATAACTGACAAATACGCGCAGATTCAGATGACCATGAAAAATACGGAACTGACGCAGTAAGACCACATAGTATTAATTAAAAATCCAATAAAGTATAATTTTAAGACTTCGTTTCCCGGGTAGTTATTAGGTCTTCGTATTAGGAAGTTCTAGTAGGATCACAAAATATAAGTGACTAGCGGTCTCCCACAATATTTGATTACTACTCCGCTGCCGTGTCTCGTTACGTGATGTTATATAGCTTAGGTTGCTCCTGGATAATGTAGCTTTCTCTTTCAGGTTTGATGGTTAGATTACTAAACATTTATTGTCGTGCTATTTAAACATATTTATTTACGATTTATTGTCCATTTGCTTAGCTTTTATCGTCGTCGAGTCCTCATTGACGGTATGTAGTAAAACTTTAGCGCTAAGGTGCCTCATTTTGATAGACACGTCTATTTGAAAAAGTGGTGCAGCACAAATTTTACAACGGAGTATTTTTTAATTTAATAATAAAAGTAATAATGATTATTAGGTGTATTGTTTATTTCTTGTTTGGTATTTATTAGGTTGATATAGGATAAAAATAAATATTATCTTTAATACTTTTTTATAAATAACGTTTATAATATGGTGGTTAGATTACTAACCATTGTGGCTATAATAGGTCTTATCTTCCGTATTTCGTTTACAAAATAGTAACGTCCAATTTTATAAAATTTCGGAATACTGCGTCTAATCCGTGAACATGATATAGAAGACATTCTTCGGAAAGACAGTCCTCCAGATGGTGAGAGACGTGAGACACGAGACGAGAGCTTTTGTAGTCTGGAGTCAGACGAAGAATGCTACAATAAACAGGAAACTTTAATGGTCCTCGGTGATATACCCTCCGGGCTTTAGCCAGCACATGAAGATGTATCTAACTCGGATAATGACATACCGTTATCAAATTTAGCCTGTTCTGCTATTTATGTACCTAATACAAATATTTTAAGAACATCTAATCATACCGGTGTGGTGGAACCGACATGAAAAAAAGAAAGAAAGTTGCACAAATGGTGGTATCAAACTTATTTCTAGTTTGTGGACAGTTGTTAAAAACACTATTTTGGTGTATAAAGCAGTGCAGAGGGAATATGGTGCCAATTCAGCCAATTTTATACAAAAGACTTTCGTAGGAGTGTTTACCAAGGGCTCGTCACACTAGCTCAGGCGAAAAACCGCCAATAATGCTCCAAACGCTCTCTGAATAACACTGCAGTACCTTCTCAGTTACCTATTCAGATCACATAAGGCTAAAAGCCAATAGAAATACGCCTAGAAAGTAATATGCATCAACCCGAGTGAACTATTTCCCGAAGATACACAAAATACTGCACTAAAGGAAAGTCCAGCACGTAATACATGGCATTGTAGCACCTGTAAAGTCGACCTTTGCATCCGCAAAGACAAGACATGTGTATAAAAAATAAATTATTAATAGATTTTGTGATTAATTTTCTTGCCTTGTTTATTTGTTAAATGGTGAAATAATATAAATCGGACTTGTAGTTTTTGGGGTTAGGTACTAATTACAAACCAATAAAAAAATACAAGTCTTATATGTATATCTATATGAATATTAGAAGGTCCTATAAATGGCAATAAATTCGGAACCTAAAAATTACTTTTTTATTTATTTAAATATACTGGCATTATTGCATCTCCTACATGTTCACCTTTTTATATATTATTCAGTATGTATATATTTTTCTACTGAATTGACTGTCTAGTGATGTGACCACTGTGCATGTGATCTCGGGTTCGACTCCCAGATCAGGTAGTGTTATTGGATTTGCTTGTTAGAAAACTTTAGTATTATCATAGAGTCCAGAAATAAGCCTGGTACACGGCAATAGGCTCGCCACCTATTACAAAGGTCCTCTGCCAAAGATATTGATATAAAAAATAATTTCTTTTCGCATTTCTGCAGCCAACACCCTAGATGATGTAGGCATGAGACTACGTATGTACACTAGATACACTAAATAAGTATTAATTTTAAACTAAAATAATAAAGTATAGCAACATATGAGAAATATTTTCGGAAGCGTACGCAGACGCAGCGCTGAGTCTACCAACTTATTGTTGCGGAGCTATCTATTGTTGTGTAGTAATTAGTTATTCCACGTGAAATTGGGCAAATAAATGGATATATCATAAATATGGTAGGTAAGAACCATGTACTGTCAAAAAAACAACTTTTACTTTTTTATATAGAAAACTAGAAACTTAAAGTCGCTGCTATTCTTCGCTAGATGGAGTTGCAAGTTTATCGAATAAAATTGTATAATCATAATTATAGTTCTGTTCCTTAAACGTTCCATTCCATAAGGGTTTTCAGAATTTTCTGTAATTATAGTAACATATCAGAGCCCACGATTTAATTATTAATAAGAACTATAAAATAATGAACAAAGAGTATGTGCAATAATCGTGTAACGGCTGATATCCATTAACTTTAATTATATTTACCGAATAAACCTGCAAAGGAAAATGCTAGAATAATTAGACCTCTGAAACCTACTTTCGCTGCAAAATAATAATTTCCACGGCTTTTCTGCCATGTTTAAATTAATGAATGTGTGCGTTTAGTTTTCTTCAAGTCGAATTATAATCAAGTTTCTTTCGGCACAGTAGTCCGTCTCACTGATTGACGCCAATCAACTGTCAAAAATGTCGTAATGTTTATGGAGTGGAGTGCATCTTGAGTGCATAATGTGTATTTGTGCGTATTATTTATCCATATAAATAGTGAATTAAAGCTTCCTATTGCGAATTATCATATGACTGTATTTTGTGTTCATGTTAAACTCCTTGAAAGTAACTTTGTGAGGCTATTGTAATTTATAAATATTATTGTTAATAATATGGTTGACCCCTGATGTTATGGTACTGAGAAGTCGGTTATCTAATGTAAACATTGCACTCAAGATAGATATAGCGCTCTTCTAGTAAATGTTAGTTATTATCAAGTTATTTGTTGTTAAATATGGCTCCAACGAAACGTAGTACAAAACACATACATCCACAGGCTAGAGAAGTGATATTTAATGTTATTAATTTCTTTCAATCTGAGAAAGACTGTAATGGTTTTCTGTTTACCGTCCATCAAGTTGGGAAACGCGCCGCAGCAGCTACTGGTTACAGTGAGCGTTCCATCGCACGTATCAGGCAACAGGGACGCGTCGCTGTAGCGACTAATACAAAAATATCGGCCAACAAGAGAAGAAATCGTTCAGCCAAATTTGAGCTGGATTGTTCTCAACTATTAGCAATAAAAAATATAATATCAAACATATATACGGACAGAAAACAGGCTCCAACATTGAACACAATTCTGCACACTGCTACAGAGCAACTCAAAGTTGAATTCAGTAGAGAATATCTGAGAAGAATTATAATTAAGAAATTAGGATATAAATATAAGAGGTGTCAGAATAAATCATTTTTAATTGAAAAGCATGATCTAAGGTTACATAGAGCTAAATATCTCCACAGACTACAACAGAATACTGCATTAGGGCTAAATGCTAAAACTGTTGTTTATTTAGATGAAACCTGGTTACAACAATTGCCTACTTCCGCAGATAATGTAAAGAAAAAGAAACCTAAAAAACGATTATACATTATGATGAATGGTGCTGGTCGAATGGGTTTTATTCCTGAAGCAAAATTACTATCACAAACAAAACTTAAGACTAGGGAGAGTCATAGTGAAATGGATGCTGAGACTTTTACAACATGGCTCAATACAAATTTAATACCATATCTTCCTAATAATGCTATTGCAGTACTGGGCAACACACCAGCACACAGTGTGCAAATGAATAAACCACCCAGCTCCACCTCAAAAAGAGAAGATCTAGAAAAATGGCTGCAGCAACACAAAGTGCCTTTTGACAGCAATTTATTAAAGGTACAACTTTATGAGCTAATCAAACTTAACTGTCCATCAAAAGTATGTGTTATAGATGAAATATTAAAAGAAAATGGGCATGAAGTTCTGCGATTGCCCCCATATAACTATGATCTCAATCCTATAGAGTATATGTGTAGTTTAATTAAAAAAAGACTGGCTGAAATTGATTCCGATGTATCAGAAACTGAAATGGAAACATTGACCACTGATGCTATTGACTCACTCAAAAATACAGACTGGGTCAGAGAACTAGCACATGTCAAACGTTTGGAAGAAGAATATTGGAGAAAAGAATTACAGACTGAACGTGAAATTGAACAGTTGATTATAGCTGTAGGTGGTAATGAATCTGATTCTGAAACCGAGTATGAGTTTGAAAGTGGTAGTACCACTGATTACGAAGACCCAGGTCCCAGTTCACCTAGCTGTATGGAACCCGTTGTTGATATTGTTGAATTTAATTAATAATTATTGTCCTAACAATATAATTATTTCATTATGTGATTCCATTTTTATTTCTTACTTTTAGTAACAGACAATCTATCAGAATCATATTGTAAATAAGTGTTCATCAGAATCTTTCTATATTAGTATATTTAAAGTTTATAATAAATAGTTAGATATGTTTACCTTTGTGTATTTATTTAAATCTGACATGTTATAGGGTTCTTGCTGTCCACAAGGCACATTTACATGCTGCTAGAACTACTAAACTTAGAACCTAGTTTACTGCTTTTAAGTTTGAATGCAATCTCGGGTTAAATAAACAATTACCAATCAGCATGAAGCAAGATGTTAACTAGGGCCAAGGCCAAGATACAAGCACGCCTTTATTCCGAAACTCGTTGCGCAGCCCCGCCTAGCAGCCACCAGAATACGCACCAGCGTCACCGGTCACTGCAGAGGCGTTGAGCTCAAATAGCAGTGTCGAGTTCTTCTCTTTGCCATCGTCACCAAAATTTGTACGTCGCGCGTCGGCAGGTTACCGACTTGCTTGGGATTCAGCGGTCAACCGGCATCGGGGCGAGCACCCGCTATCGGTGGTAATGTGCGCCGCATGAAATGGAAAAGCTCAATAAATGTGTGGAGGAATGTGCTATGATGTGCCTCCCACCCAAAGGGAGGATTGTTCGATCAGGCTGGCTGACCATGCCTGGCGGGCCGCGGCTCTATTGTTGGGCGCTTGAATATACAGTTACTAGCTGTGTAAACTTCACTTGCGTGATTCAGGTTTGTATGGCGAAGAGCGATGTGAATGCGCCATCTCTTGTCAATCGTCGAAACTATACATAGGCATATCTTTTGTGGCTAGTGTGTATAAATACAGTGGACCACCGGCAATCCGGCGCCCCCTGTAATCCGACATGCCTCTCAAGTCTCACATAAAATTTATTTCGGGCAATCTTTACTAATATAATGCATGATTGATTGAACAGGTTGTATTGTACGCGCCACCACTATTGTGCTCGACGTGTTGTAATTCAAATAGAATCATAACATTTTGATTTGTAGTGTTTAGGATTACAAGGAACATTAAAAGAAAATCCAGCCCGTAGGTGTTCTCTGTGGCAGTTTTCTATAATCCGACAAATTCGATATTCCGACACCGCCCTGCAAAACGTTTGTCGGATTACCGGGGGTCCACTGTAGGTATACCAAAATGTAAAGATTTCGCGCTGCCTGCCGCCTCTAAAATATACAAGTAAGTAAATCATGGACATGCAAAGACAGCAATAGATAAAATCGCCACATCGCATCGTCGCGATTATTATATTTATATATGATCCATGCGTAGTATTTTTATTCATTATTAGTATTCATTATAGGGTGCGAGGTGCTTGTAAAATAAAACTTCTTTGATCAAGTAACAAATTTAAAATCCTGAGATTGGCATTATATGAGGAAGGAAAGAAAAACTAGACAAGTATGTAGAGAATAGATTTTATTATAATTGTACTGTTTGTTGTCGTCATAGTATTAAGTCACTTGTGATTCTTCTGGATTAAAAGGGGTTATTCCCAGTTGCCCCCACTATCAACGCCACCACTGGTGACAAATGGGATTTCTTTCCATAAAATGTCCATGAAATCCCATTTGTCACCAGTGGTGGCGTTGATAGTGGGGGCAACTGGGAATAACCCATTAAAAGCTACCTTAGCATAATGGTAAATAATTGAAAAGAAGTTGAGGAAGATAACAGTTACACACCAACGAATACGAATAAATTACCCCACTACATTTGTTTTCGAATTTAACGTTCTGTTTTTAAATGTAACGTGCTACATTTAAAAACAGAACGTTAAATTACGTTCATGTTAACGGCACGCCGCGCCGTATCGCCAAAGTTTAACGTAAAAATTATAAAGATTTTTATTTTAAAGCGTAACAATTAGAATGTCTCTGCTTAATTCTTGTGAAATACATAAAATTTAAGTATAATATATGTATTTACTTTCTGTCTTAGAAGGAGTTACTATGTTGTTTTAATATTAACCGTACAAAGTTAAAAGCCAAATTGGCTTCGAGATAAATAAAGAAAATGACACGTTACTTTTATAGCACTGCGCTATATCTTATCTTAGACTGGTCTGTATAACTCATATTTCGTTAGATAGTGAGCCTATTCTTTACCAACACACCGGACACATGACAGAATAACTAAATAAAACTGCACAGATGGCATAGTGGTTGCCTCGGAATTGCCATTGCGCCGAGTGTTGTGGGTTTGAATCTCACACGGGACAACACTTTGTGTCATCCACAAATAGTTGTTCCGAGTCCGGGAGTTCTTTGTGTCTGTTGTTTAAATATTTGTATAATTCCTCGCGACGCAGTTACACAATTATTCCTAGAGCGGTTGCCATTTATATAAAAAAAAAATACTGCATCACGAGACGTAAGATACAGGCAGAAACGCCCAGCCAGCAGTGGCGCTAGTGTGTGACAATTATTGAAGCTAAGTTCTGAGTGACCGTATGCCACCAAACTAAAGACAGTCTTTATAGGCAGGTAGACACATTGATTATCATTTATCACTTTAACTATCTGCAACTGCAACTAAATGCTGTCAGAAAATGCACGGGGAGACGTCATTGTATTCAGAACTAGTTTTTCTCGCAGCTTCGCTCGCGTAAAAGTAGGTTAGGTTATGTTAGTAACAATACTTTTTTAAATAAAATGTAGCCTATATTACTCGCTGGTAATATAGCTTTCTAATGCTGAAAGAATTTTAAAAATCGGTCGAAAAGATTTTGATTAAAACTCTTACAAACAAACAAACAAAAATGAAATCTTTCCTCTTTATAATATTAGTATACATAATCAAGAGCTATTAAAACTTGTACTAAAGACAAATATAAATCTATTATACATTAAAAATAATAATAGCCTAGTTACAAGTTCATGTAAATAAAATTATGCCTAATTAACTACGTACATACAAGTAAAATAAATAATAACGAGACGAATTTTGTTGATAATTATATTCTATGCAAGCAACTAGGCGTGCTCGCGTCGCCGCGTCGGCTGTTTACTGAGCTGCCACTTAGAGATGTGCTTACGTTTACATGCTTGTTGCCGATGTCATGTGCATTATTGATTACATAATACTATTAAAATAAATAGAAATTCAATAGTCTTTATGAAATTTCTTTTTAGTTTATTTATCTAAGTCCTTACTATTATGGTGGGTATCCATTAAGTTCTAGCACCTACTGCGATCGACGCTCCTGCAACTGCTCCCGGTAGAGGGTACGTTCGCAAACATGGAACTTGCAACATTGAACGCGATCCTAGACTTGACCGTTGACAGTTTTTAGAGCACACAGTGCCCACACACGCGAACACAAGGCGTAGCGCGAAGTACTCATGGTCGCGAGCAAAGCTAGACATGTGTATACGTGTTACGTATTGCGCTTGTAAACAATCAAATAAATTGTGCAGTCTTATATATTATGCCATTCAATACAGTATTAAAGAGCACAATTAATTTGACTAAAGAAAAATCTTTTGACGGCCTCGATGGTGTAGTGCTTAGTGTAACCGACTGCCACGCCCGAGGTCGCGGGTTCGATTCCCGCACAAGTCAAACATTTGTGTTCATGAACATGGATGTTTATCTTGGTCTGGATGTTTCTATGTATATGTAATATGTATGTATTTACAAAAAAAAAGTATATATGTATGTTTATCCATTGTCTAGTACCCATAGTACAAGCTCTGCTTAGTTTGGGCTAGATGGTGTTGTGTGTATGTGATAGAATATTATAGAATATTAATATCAAATTGTACTGAAGTCATTTTTCTAATACAATGTAATAGGTATTTAACACTGGTTACTAACTCTGGTTCGCAGCATGTTCTGTCAAACGTCATAAACTGTGGAGGGTGTAATCGTATATGGAGCAGACATGCTGCGCAATGCAAAAATACGCACAGCGTCTTTATTGGGCAGTTGCAGTAACACGGTGCGCGAATATAATGAATACCCACCTTTATAGATCCAAAACATCCTGATTTTCATAACCAGGCATCACTTTACATACTATGTTTGTTTATGTCAGAATTGCAACCCTGGGAAAAAGGGCATATTTCCATACAAATTTTAATTTACTTGAAAATGAGAGTTTAGCTTGTGTCTGAACTCTCATGTTGGACTAAATGCAATGAAATACCAGTCATAAAAATAACAAAACCATAAATTGTATTTCACTTTCAATGTGTAGGTAACAATTGTTTAAACAATACCTATACGAAAAGTACTATGATAGAATCCATTAGATCAGCTGTTAATAATTAGTTACGGCTGAGTACAACTTCAAGAAATACCTCGAATTTATGTATTTTAGATTGTATTCAATTAATACCTGAAATAGTAGGGATTACTGCCAGCTAGAAGAAGAGAAGTGTGTCAGGATTGTAGCAAATGGAAATCCGTAGTCTCTGCCTACCTCTTTGAGAAACAGGTGTGAATCTATGTATGTATGTACTGCCAGCCACTTTGCTTGAAGCAACTTCATTGAGGTAAGCATGTAGTATGGGGTAATATTCCATTAGATCAAAATTATACAGTAAGCTGGTCTTAGACATCACTGTCAGAATTATTACACTCAGACTGATTAGAATCAGAGTTAGAATCAGATTCAAATGCCCCAGTAGTCACAATGAGTTGTTCAATTCTTTGTTCTGTTTGTTGTTCCTTTTCCCAATATTCCAATTCCAAGCATTTCACATGTGCTAATTCACGAATCCAGTCTTCACTTGTAAGTGTTTCAATAGCTTCAATAGTAGCTGATTCTATATCAGATTCTGATAGTATTACTTGGGTTACTTTTTCTTTTACTAAATTACAAATATGCTCAATAGGACTTAGATCGCTACTGTATGGCGGTAATCTAAAAACTTCATGGTTGTATTCTTTTAATATTTTATCAAGTACACATGCTATTGAAGCATGATGTGTTTTAACCAATTCATATAGTTGAACATGTAATAAATTGTCATCGAATAATACTTTGTGTTGCTGCAACCACTCTATTAGCTCTTCTCTCTTCGCACTTGAGCTAGGTGGCTTGTTGGACCGTATACAGTAGTCCGGTGTGTTGCCTAATATTACAATGCAATTGTCCGGAAGACACAGTAGTAATGTTTCTCTAAGCCATTTAGTATA
The DNA here is from genome assembly GCA_963564715.1 of Catocala sponsa. Taxonomy (NCBI): domain Eukaryota; kingdom Metazoa; phylum Arthropoda; class Insecta; order Lepidoptera; family Erebidae; genus Catocala; species Catocala sponsa. Next base: position 6,065,232 of record OY751345.1, on the reverse strand, counting down.
CACTTCAGCTTTCATTTCACTATAATCAATAAAAAGTGGTTTTGAACCTATATATAATTTAGATTCTGGAATTAAACCCATTCTACCATCGCCAGTCAGTGTTATATATTTCTCCTTCTTCGCAGTACCTTCTGTGTAGGCTGATTGCTGCAAGGATATCTCATCTAGATAGGCAACTATCTTGGCTTGAGCACCTAAAGCACTATTCTGTTGAAGTCTATGCAAACATTTAGCTCTGCTTAATCTAATCTCATGTTTCTCAATCAAGAATGATTTGTTGTGTAAACATTTCTTAAATTTAAATCCCAATTTGTGAATTAGAATTTTCCTTAAGAACTCTCTACCAAAATCCATGTTTAGTTTTTCTCTGGCGGCTGCTAATATTCGTTTCAGAGTTGGCGCGTCTTTCTTTTCTGTGTACATAGTTGTAATAATACGTTTTATTGCTAGTAATTGTGAGTCTTTTATTTCATATTTTGTTGTACTATTTGGTTTTCGTTTTGGACGTTTTATTTTCGTGTTATTTTGCGCGGCAATTCGGCCCTCTCTTCTGATACGGGCGATAGTGCCCTCGCAGTATCCTGTCGCGGCAGCGGCTCTCTTACGAACCTGCTGATAATGAAACTGGTATCCATTGCTGTTCTTCTCCGATTCAAAAAAGTTAACAACGTTACATATTACTTCCCTAGTTTGAGATTGAATGGTCTTCTTTGGAGCCATACCAAACACATGTAAACAATAGCTTGCTACATATATTAATCTGTGGTAAACAATAGCTGGACCAATGCTTGGCAGTAACAGTCCAATATATTAAATGCACCACATAATGAAGCCAGCGTATCTGCACAGTATTCTTCAGCTCCCTAGGATTTTACAAAGTCTTTCATTGTTCATTGATTATAACATATAATCGAGTTAGATATTGATCACAACCAAATGTAAATATTGTAATGAGATATTGGGGTGGACAAAAACGAAGCTGGACGCATTACGCACGGCACGGTGTCAGATGGGACTGTCATTGTCAAATGTTATTATGTCAAGTACCTATGCTATGCGTCGTACGGCAACCAGTGTTGCCACATACACTTAATATAGGGAAAATAAACGAATCTATAATAGAATGTGTAATAGACATATAATAAAACTTCGAAATGCTTGCAAAAAGACTGAAGTCTAAAGACTTAAAAGGTATATATTTTGCAGTCTTTTAAGGTTTAAATTTGTGTCATGAAAATGGTAAGTACCTTTTGTATAGAAATGTATATGCTACATCTAGCGACATCTAGCGTGCGATAGCAGAATCATTATATTAAAATTTTTCCAATGGGTTCAAGCAAATCATGGAATTTCATAAATAATTAGGTACACTTAAGTGTTAAGATATAAGTTAAGATATTTAATGGTACCTAATTTAAGATGGAGTTATTGATTTTGGGTACCGCATGGAATTAATAGTAATTTAATGCTAAATCGAATACTAAACTTTTTAATTTGACTAGACAAACGAGAGTGAGGCTTGGTAATACTGTTTATATAGGCAAACTATGCAACTGTTAGGGCGCTTAATAAAAGCTTTGTCTATGACGCCAATCATCGAAGCATTAATAAGCCCATAATTTAAACCAATAAAGTCAGAGGTGCGTGCCTTGGGATCGAACTCAATACCTCTGCGTGGCAGTCCAATGATCTTACACTAGGCCTAGGCTATAACTATTTTACTTAGCTACTCATTTAGTTGTTTTAACTATATAGTTCCCAATCATCTACTCCATCTTATTGTTATGTTTATCACCACTATAGGGTATCGCTCGCTGGGTACCTAACGACAATAATTAAGTATCCTATTGATATAATAAATGTGAAAGTTTATGAAGATATTCTGATGTTTGTTATTCAATCATGCGTAGGTAAACGCGTAATGAAATATTATGAAACGTGACACACAGTTGTACCACCTGGATTGAAATTTAGGATTCTTTTATTGCAGATCTGCTTTCCTTATCTAGGTACAGGAAAGCATAAACACGCGGTTGAAAGGGCTGGTAAAAGCTTGTTCAGAAAGAATATTTTAGTGCTAGGTTCTAACATCTTATTTGTTTGTTACTAGTTACTTAAGAGCAGCGATAGTTCAGTGGGGAGACCAACAGACTGCAATGCAGAGGGTCTGGGGTTCGAACCCACGTCGCGCACCTCTGACTTTCGGAAGTTATATGTCTTTTCGAAATTATGTGCGTATTGATTGTTAATTATCGCCTGCTCCGTGCCTCGGAAAGCACGTTAAGCCGTTGGTCTCGGCCTCCATGAACATCGTATGGCAGTCGTTATTGGGAGAGTGTCGACACAAAAGATCCCACTGGGTCGAAGTGTCGCCGGTCTGCACTGACTGGCCCCCACATAAGATAAGATAAGATACTAGTTACTTAACTTTCCATTCCACTGAACATGTGCCAACCGAAGAAATGTAGGTACTATCGGCGACATAAGAGTTTGTACATGCACCTATTAGATAAAATGGCCCATCAATCAAATAACAAACACATCTATTTAATCTGTCAATTCTTAGAATACTAGACATAATTAAAAATCTATTGTGTCTGGCCAGTGGGGTGTCGCTACAACTCAATAGGTTAATTAACTTGTTAATTATCGCTTGCATTAACGGTGAAGGAGAACGTCGTGAGGAAATCTGTATGCCTAGAAATTCTTCATAATGTTCTCGGAGATACCTATGTGAAATCTGCCGATCTACACTGACCAGCGTGGTATACTATGGCATCACCCTTACCTTACTGAGAAGCCATTTCCAGCTGTGGGACAGTTTAGGTACAGGGCTGATATTATTTTAACAAAGTAGCTTGTCTTAACTGTAGATATAAGGCGTTTTCTGATTGTTTATAGAGTGCCATATTTTAATTTTAATGGTACGATTATCATAATGACTAGGTACTTACATACACGAAAACCCTTTGGTTGAAGTGGGAATTCGAAACACCCTCGCATAAATGTGAGGGGAATTGGTGACTCAGACTCACTATTTAAATATTATTATTTCTTTATATTGACGAAGTTGAAGTGACTTATAGAATGGACGTCTATTACCGATCTTAATATTCGTACATATCTATATTGTTTCACGCCCATAACCCCAAAGATGTAGTCAGAGGTGTTGCAAACATTTTGCTAGCTATTCTTTTAGGCTCCATGTCATTCAAAAAAGTATATTCTAGTTCATCAGGCACAATTCCAGATTAAGTGCTGCTACCAAGAATTTCTAGACAGAACAATCCAATATAAATGCTTTGCTCAACACAAGCATCAATATCCAGATCTCAGGTATAGGAGTCGTGTTTAATACCGCTGCGCCATAGAGATCCTTATATAAAAATAAATAATATTTTAAAAACTAAAAAAGCACGCTTTATTTAAAAAACCAAACTAAAAAGTAGAAAATACTTTTTTAATAATTCAAAGGATAGAGTGATTAATAAAAGAAATAATTTTAATGTAAACAAGTGAGAAACGGCAATGAATTGCCGTAAATCTTAGAGTTCGAAAAAATTTTAGCACGTGTCCTTGAGGTCAGAGGTCAAAGGTCATAGTCATTTCGGGATATAATATCGACTATGCTGAGTCGAATGGCGTTGACCGCGACGCGAGTCTTTAGCTCTTACGGTTCTTGAGTTGAAAGTTGTGTAACAGACAGACGGACGGACGAACAAAGCTATTGTATAAAAGTTTTTTCGAACTCTAAAAAGCGTAGCGTGCTTTCTAAGGTATTTTGATAACCTATTATTATTATTTTTTTTTAATTATTGTATTGTCATCGGTCCTCGATAAGTCTACAACGTTTAAATGTAATTTGACCATTTCAAGTGGGTCAAAATCAAGTCTAAAGGAGTCGGTTACAAACAAACAAACATACCTACAGGTGACGCTAATAAAAGCGTGATAATAACCTTTACCTGCGACTTTATTCGTAGGCAGCTCGCCCGCGACATTTTTTACTGACACACATAATAAAGTGCAATTAGATGAAACAGAGCTCAATTTTTATAGTACGGAAGCCTGGGATGCTCAATTTTCAGTTACTAAAGCGTCATGGGGACTTATTGGATTGTGAAGTTTACGTCATGTCAAGTATTCCATTTTAGTGGGAGGGAGAGATGTAAAAATTTTCAAAATTGTAGAAAAGACGTCATAATACTCGAGCGCATCAGACATTCATAGTCTATACGCGCTTTGTCTTTCTGATAACCGATAGATATTAATTTGACGATTAACTAAAGGGGGTGACCTAAGGAGAGGTGGAAAAACAAAAAAAAAAGTTATTCGAGCGTGTCAGATATTCAAGTTAATGTAAAGTGAACTCAAAAAAGTGTCCTATTTAAATGACTGACGATTTGAACGTGACCAAAAGTCATGGCAGATTATTGAAAATGTAAAAAAAAATATGACCTTGAGATACCTAGGTACTCGAGCGCGTCAAATTTTTATGCAGAAGGTTCAACTTGATGTCTTAGTCGTCCAGAATGATAATTAATCTGACAATTATATGGAGGGTATTATTGTTAATCTGACAATTTTAAAGAAAACATTTTTTTCATTTCCCCCTTTTTATTACTGGATGTAATAAAATAACAATTTACACACACACATATATATACAAAATTTAATTATTTATTAATATAAAAGTAGATAAAAAATATAACAAAAGTTAATCTTTATCCTCACTGGATTCTTCTTCGAAGTTGGTTCCCACTTCTTCAATTCCCTGAACTTCCTCGTCATCTCGTGATTCTGTAAGCAAGAATGGTTATGATACTTCACAATCTTATATTCATTTTATGATATAATAGTATTAAAATGGAAACGTACCTGAATCAAAAGTATTTCCTAAAATGTCAGGTGTTATGACGATATCTTCGTATGCTTCAGGAAGTTGGTTTCCAACGAAACAAGTTGGCTCCATTTTTCCATCCACATTTTTCCATCCGCAGTTTGTTGGTGACATCTACGTAAGAATACGATTGTGCGCATTTGTCCACATGCATGCGATGTATTTTGTCCGCAATAAATGTTACTGTAGCTCTGGTCGGCATGGCGGCAAATTACAAGCGTTATAATTACGCACATTTAATGAGAAGGGCTGAGACGTATCACTTACTTTGTACGTTTTATTAAATATTTCCATCCTAGCACTATTGACATCAGCTAGCTTTTTTAATGAAAAAAATGAAAGATTCCATGGTGGAAGATAATGCTTCAATAACATAAGCTACAGAACCCAAGTTAACAAATGCTTTTTGAAAAGTTATAGATCCCATTAAAATCTCTAAAGGTCTTTATTTGCCTCGTCTGTAAAAAGCTGGGTTGTAATCACATCCCGTTAGCGCATGAAGAGCTGGTAGTGCTTATTGATGATTTTACCTACATCGCCCCATGAAAACCGTCAGATTATATATTTTTCGTAATCCCGATAGGATTGCCTTCAAAATAAAAATAAGTCAATCGCGCTCGAGTATTTCAAGGTGACTTTTTTTTAAACTTTGTTACTCGCCTATTTCCTTATGTCACGCTCATATTGTCAGATTATTGAAATATACACTTTTCTGGATGTACTTAACTTACCTTCAATTAATCTGACGCACTCGAGTTTTTCTGAGGATCGATTTTTTTTTACTAATCTGACGGGTTGCCCTCAACGCACCCCACTATATTAAGGGTTTATATGGTAGGGGTACACCGTACATTACAGGGTGCAAGGTTTCTCCCCATATGATTTTCTGACGCGCTCGAGTAACTCGCAAAATCCCCGCTTGGGCTCCCCTACAATAAGGAGTCATTCTTTAAGTTTTCTTATAAACATGGACGACATAGGAGGCTTTTGAATATCCGACAGTAATTTGTTAAAAAAATATATTATTATACTCATATATTATTATATGAGTATAATAATATTTGATCACATTGACATCGTATTGGAATTAACAATTTATATTGTTATCAATATAAATTGTTAATTCAAATACGATGGAGCTACCCTAGTACTTATTCTATGAAAAATAAAAATGGGGTTCAAGTTTATAGCATATTTATATACCATAATTGCCATGGTGCACCATGACAAAATATCTCATAAAACCAAACATATTATGATAATGCGACCATAATTTCTAGAAAAACACATTAATATGGAGGGGAATTAATATTTTTTATTTTTCACCCAAACGTAGCTATTACCGTATATATGTCAATGGTCGTGCGCCGTAATTAACAAAAATGCTTGCGTGTAAAATGTGTTTTAAATTACAAACAAATATTCAAATTAGGTACCTACATATTGTATTGCATCTTCAAGTTAGTTAGGTATATTATTTGTATAGTATTTAAGTAGATCTTTATCTTAAAATAAATTATTATAATTTAAGTACTATTACTATTATAGTTTATTTGTAACGAAATATTTATAGTTACATAAACATCCGGCCCTATTATATCCGGCCTCATACCAATTGAGTCGCAGTGGCACACCGGCGGTCAGATACAATAGATTTTAAATAATTTCTGGTATTCTAAGACTTGCCAGATTAAGAGGCTTCCATGAGTATTAGGCTTTTTGGGAGCCCTAAAGAGCCTTACACTCGTGGAAGTTTTTTAGATTAGATTAAGGCACTCTATGGAACCCATATAGGTAGGGATATGGGTTCCTTACAGAGCCTTAATCTTAATTGGGATCGAACAGTACCCACGACTTTTATAGAGCGCGTTTTTATAGAGAATTTTATAGAGTTACCAAGAGTAAACCCCGAGCAGCTTAACACGGGTGTTACCTAATGGTGGTGTCGCCGTCGGTGGTCATTGTTAACGATTATATCCGCAAAATCAATGTATTTATGTTTAAGTCCGAGATACAAGAGTCGAACTTGCTGTAATATATAGCCAATTAAACAGGAAAAATACCTCATTTTGGTGCATAGTTGCAAAAACTCCACCTGTTTTCTACAATATTCCGCGAGTAAGGTATCATGAACCAAGGTGTCTCCATAATTGAAAAGGCGTGATCTGTCATTACAGCTGCTCTGCACAGGCATTTGGTAAAACTGGAACTTTTTTAAAGTTTTATGTTTGTCACACACACACCAATTAACTCTATTTAAGGGAGTTAGTTTGTGGTATTTTCTGCCTGCTCTACGTATACATAGACGTATAGATATGACGGCACTGCGCCTAATATCTCTGATATATGTACCTATGTATTGGGGATGTACAATTAGGTGCAATCTAACAGCTAGTACCTAATAGTATTTTGAAGACATACCTATTCTAAAGCTAAGTTTTAATTATAAAGTTAATATTGTCTTCTGTTTACGCGAATGTTTTTCATTCAAATTAAACAACTATATACGGATTATATCGCGTTGTTTATTTGAAATTTTATTACATAATTTAAAAACTGTTGCACTACTATTACTATTAAACTATACTAATTTTGTTAAGCTAATTAAATTGTCACGGGGAGACCCTCCCCGTGACCATGGCTGCTGAAAAGCAACCGAAACATCGGGGAAAGTGTAAACATAAATATAAATTTCAATAATTTAATAAAGTATCAAATAAACAAAGCGATAAAATCCGTAAACAGAAGATTAATTTTTAAAAAAATTATAAAGTTAAGTTACAATTAAGTTATTAACTTATTAGTTTATTACATATATCTTCTGGGTTGAGGAGTTTGGTACGGCTTTGAGCCGTATATAAAGGTACCGCCGCTGCGGCGCGAATGGCACCCTCATTTAGTCAATTATGTTTCAAGTTCCATATTATAGGGAAAGATCTTATCACCGTCTACTGGACATATATTTTCTAGACTCCATTCTGCTATTTCTAGATATTAGTCCGACAAAAGATGCTCTTCCTTAGAAGCAAGTGGTATCTTAGCATCAAGCCATATCTATACTAATATTATAAAGCTGAAGAGTTTATTTGTTTGTTTGAACGCGCTAATCTCAGGAACTAGGTACTGGTTCGAATTTAATAATTATTTTAGTGTTGGATAGCCTATTTATTGAGGAAGGCTAACATCACGCTACAACCCACGGGGGCGGCGCAGTAACGATAAACGCGGGTGAAACCGCGGGAACATCTAGTCAACTATAAACTTGCAGCCGATGCTAAAATCGTAATGTTGACCGCCTTTTTACTCCCGTGGTATAAACCATGGGCAAAAGGCAGTCAACATTTCTCATTATATGAACAATATCATCATGTCTGGCAGTTAGGCAGAAGCTCACTCGCCTGAAGTGCATTTTTCTGCGTTTCTATATAAACAAAACTATGCAATGTAATCGAACCGCTAGTAGATATAATACTGCCAATACCCTCATAAAATACAAATACCTACCTACCCGTATGAGGAGTGAATTAACAAGTATTTAAAATCGATAACTGCCGCAGAGAACGTATGGTATTCGTGACAAATTTTATGTATTATTTTCATATCGCCAAGGAGCTAAGTATATTTATCTGTTGTTTTTTTTCATTTTTTATATATTTGGGGTTTGCCAACCCCATCGTAATATATACCTAGGTAAATAATATTTATAAAATGAGTGGTGTGAAAAATGAGTTTAAGTGGACATAGAGTTCAAAATAGGAAGACGTTAAATTAGTTATTGATCAGATTTTTTAATGAAATGCGGTAGTAGACCCTGGTCGCAAGCGGTCACCATAGTCTAGTAGTAGGTACTACCGCAGGCAAACAAACCTTTTTTGGCAATCCTCTGTATGAAGGAGATTCTTGCCCAGCGGGATGACTCTAATTTAAGCGAACAACCAGTTATAACCATCCGTTTATCTCAGATTATTTAAAAAGTGTGTCTATTGTTTGAAATTAAACTACTATATACGGATTTTATCGCGTTGTTTATTTGACACTATTACAAAATTTTTTGAAAAACTGTTACACTACTATAATCACTATTAAACTTTACAAATTTTTAAGCTTATTAGATTATTGAAACTATTAATACTATTTATACTATTACTATACTATTATACTATTTAGATTTATTTTTACACTTTCACCGACGTTTCGGTTGCTTTTCAGCAGCCATGGTCACGGGGAGACTAAGATGGTAGTTGTCTCAATGTTCCAGTGAGTTATTTCAAAGTACCCGAACATAATTTAATCATGGGTGTTTCTATTTACCCAGAATGAGCTCAAAGTATCATGAAGTCTAGCTGTGGTTTGCTTCTTCTTGGGTTTGACTATTTGAATTACTGGATCCCAAGCTGGTGGTACATTCCAACCATCTTCTCTATTGAAATTAGGATGTTTCTTGATTTCAATAGCCTCGCGAAGCATCCTTGGTAGGAATCGGTGTTCTTTAGCGAGCATCTGTGGTTTGTCAAATCTCAGGTATTGGTTGGTCCCCTGTTGCACATGTTCACACACAGCAGACTTCAACGAGCGTTGGTGTTTTACATCAGCATCATCTTCTCTTGGTTTGACCAATGTATGAGAGTCCGCAGTCACAATCTATTTTATAGACCCCTGCATCTTGTAAAGGTAGTTGGCACTTGACGGATGGTAAAAATTGACTTATCTTCGTTGGCGGCTTGAAGTATGTATTGATTGAAGCTCGCTTCAAGATGTAGCCAATCTTGTCAGTGACACCCTTCACATAAGGTAGTATAGCAGGCTGGCGCTCGACTGTGGCTGGCTTTTCTCGGGATCTGTGACAGCGGCGCGGCTGTTGGAGCTTGTTGTCTTGCAGTACTTGCTTGACATGTTGAAGCTCGGCGTCCAGGTGTTTCTTGTCACAGATCCCGTGGGCTCTCTGAAACAAAGACATTCCCACGGTAGCTAACTGTTTAGGATGGTGGTGAGATTCACCGTTTGGGTACCTATTTGTATGGGTCTTTTTCCTATATACAGTGTGGCTCAAAGTATGATCAGAATTCCTGATGACAAGGACATCTAAGAAAGCTAATGAACTATTTGCCTCTAATTCCATAGTAAATTGTATGTTGTTATTAAGGGAATTAAGATGTTCTAGGAATACACTTACACTATCTGTTGGTAATATTGTAAAAGTATCATCTACAAACCTCTTACAAATCCTGGGTGTGATGGGGGCAGTCTGCAAAGCTCGAGCCTCAAAGTCTTCCATATATATGTCGGCAACAACAGGCGACACTGGAACATTGAGACAACTACCATCTTAGTCTCCCCGTGACCATGGCTGCTGAAAAGCAACCGAAACGTCGGGGAAAGTGTAAAAATAAATCTAAATAGTATAATAGTATAGTAATAGTATAAATAGTTTTAATAGTTTCAATAATCTAATTAGCTTAAAAATTTGTAAAGTTTAATAGTGATTATAGTAGTGTAACAGTTTTTCAAAAAATTTTGTAATAGTGTCAAATAAACAACGCGATAAAATCCGTATATAATAGTTTAATTTCAATGAATAACATTCGCGTAAACAGAAGACAATATTGTGTCTATTGTATTGAGCAGTCTTTATTAACACTGTTTAAATATTTTTATCACATACATAATAATATGTGAATCTAATAATATCTGCCTCCGTGGCACAGCGGTAGTGAATGCGACTGCTGTGCATGAGGTCTCGGGTTCGAATCCCGGGTCGGGCCAACAAAAGCGAAATTGGGTTTTTCTGTTAAGAAACCTCAATACGAGCTCGGAGTTAGGAAGTTGGCCGTGTTAGACACCCCCGTGTCTCGGAAAGCACGTAAAGCTGTTGGTCCTGCGCCTGATCTTACTCCGGTTGTGTCGGATTATCCGTCCCATCGGATCATGAGGGTTAGGGAACAGATAGGGCACTTGTGTTTGCGCACATACTTGTGCACTATAATATCTCCTGCGCAGATGGCCAGTCTCCGTTAAGATTGGCCGCCGTGACCGAAAATTCGGTCTGGAAGACATTAATATGTGAAATAATAGTATAAAGTCAGTATCTGTAGAGAGTGTAATAAGGATTATCTCCTTAATGTCGCTCTACGCAAACGTTACGTCGCGCGTCGCCTGGAACACCAATAGCTCTGGTCCAGGTAGAAATCAATTTATGTGGGGGTGGTGGCAGAAGTGGCTATGGTGGCAGCCGGATGAAGACTAGACGCTTTTTTTTTAATACTTATAACCAAAATCATCATTGAATGAAGTTAGTAATTTTGGTTTTGTTTTCAAAGTATTGACTCTCCAGAAAGATTTGCCGTCTTGTAGATCAGTATAATTGAACCATATCAGATATGGTCGTTGATGTTCTCGTTGTAAATGCCTTATGTGTAACAAAATATAATTAAATTACCTATAAACAAAAGAAAGCCAACGATAGACGGTAAACGATTAGCGAGGTTAAGCAACGTTGGGTGCGGTCAATCTATAGATGGGTGACCGCTTAGTGGTATTTCATCTGAGCGTCTCCGTTGTGCCTTGTTCCGGTTGTTGTCAAATTGATAGCTGTCGTTAAGCCATGTCAGAGGCCTACGGGCGGGGCGGCTCAAACAATTCTTGATAACAGATTGGCCACTAACCGCACGAAAATAAAAAAAGGACGGTAGTAAAAGCAAGGAGTCTTCAATGTAAAGAGGCTTCAGAAATGTTCTCCAAGTGTTCATTTTCACTCAATACTGAAATAATTGTACACCGACTACAACAAAATTAAAACAAATCCTGCTTAACGTGTAAGTCCAGGTTTTTGACCCAAGCCACTTACACAAGAGAAAGAAAAACTTCGATCCTCTAGCCTACATTCCTCCCTACCACCGCGGTTGTCATGTACACAGGCCGACACAAACTGTAAACAAAACACCGATCGATATTACTTAGAACCACAACTAAAAGCGTTGCAGCATTCGTATCGGCCACTCGTTCTCAAACAAAAAGAAATTAAAAATATTGCTCCGCCATTTTCTCGATCCGCGTAAATTTTGACAGATATTTTGGCGGGAAATGCTTGCGGTTTTTAACGTTCGGATACGCGAATGAAGGATTTGTTTATAGTGTGGGATTGTTCGAGAATCAAACTGTGGAACAACGTGACATCCTGTATGGAGAGATGGTTCGGTGATAAACGTTTGTGGTTATTCGGTAACAACCTGCCGCTGCTACCAAGACGGTAAATAAACTTTTATATTATGTAATATTACTACTATACTGTGTGTGAGGCATTGTTGACCTCAGATATGACTGTGCGGCTTGGAGCAACCTTTAGGATTTTTCTCAAGGTCGTTTTTGTTATCATACTTTTCTAAAACAAAAGTCATACATTTCCTTCTGAAATAAGTGTTTGTTTATATGTATTTTGTTATATTGATATCAGGATATCTACATTAATTATTGAATTGTGGTAGCTATTCGTTTCAAATTACAATTAACTTTGGTAGACAAAACCTCATAGAAATAAAAATAAATTATATTTTAATAGGTATTGTTAAGGTGATTATCAATACGAAAATGTTTCGGTACAAAAATTGCTAATCGGTTGATATATAATTTAATTACCTAATTCAGAATTTTCGATGTCATACAATCTTATCTCAGATAAAATGGTCACGCTACAAATGTCAGAATGCAGTGCAGGGTTGAGTACTCGTGAATGGTTGACTGCGGATAAAATTATTTCTGCATTCAAAAGCATTCTAGGATATTTATGTTAATCAAATGAAAGAAATGTAGATGCACTGTATACTCGTGAGTACCTACTAATTTTGTAACATTTTTATAAGCTTTATAAATAACTAAAAGTAAGTTTGGTTATGTTAGTACCAGTATTTTGTAAATAAAATGTGCCTACGTTATTCGGTGATAATATAGCTTTTTATTATAAAATTACGAATATCATGGCAAAAGTGTAAAAGTTTTTCACGTCAATTAACTATAATTAACTACGAATAGGTAAGGCGATACGAAGCTAGAATTCGTTTGGTTATTCACCATACATTTTAATTACAGTCCTTGAACAAGTTAAGAATGTAAATAGATGGTATTATTGCCCTCTGGTATTTTCTAGAAGGCATGTGTTTATGTAGAATATTTTGTTCTCAAACTTAATAATATTTTATGTTTTTAAAACCACACTTGTCCTTTGTGGCGGTATGGCTTCTATACTAGGCATAATCACTGTGACGGGACTTTAAACATTGGAACAATGAATACATAACACACCAGTTTGGCATTAATCAGCACATGGGATAAATGTAGTAAAAACTCAGCAGCCAATCTTAACGGTGACCTGCGACCTGCGTAGGAAATCTGATGGTACACGATCGGAGCAATTGCAAGTGCACTCTCTATTCTTTTACTCTTATAGTCCTATGGGTTGGCAATCCATCACGACTTGAGAGAGATCAGACGGCCTCGATGGAGTACTGGTTAGTGTAACCGACTGCCACGGCTGAGGTCGCGGGTTCGATTCCCGCACAAGTCAAACATTTGTGTGCATGAACATGGATGTTTGTCTTGGTCTGGGTGTTTCTATGTATAATATGTAGGTATTTACAAAAAAATGTATATACATATGTATGTTTGTCCATTGTCTAGTACCCATAATACAAGCTCTGCTTAGTTTGGGCTAGATGGTGTTGTGTGTATGTGATAGAATATTATTATTATAGGACCAACGGCTTTTTATGCTTTTACAGGAATAGAGGTGTGCACCACCGTCTTCTAAAATCCGGTGTGTTAATGGAAAATTATTCTTAGAAAAAGACTATAGCCTTTTTGTTGAACAGACCCGGCATTCAAACCCCTATCCTATTGCAAAGTCACACAACAGTTTCATTCACTTCCTCTGCGCTACTGAGGCAGTTACTACTAACTAACTCTATATTAACTTTATACCTGCTTTAAATATAGCAGATAATAATGTCAGTCCTGTATTAAACTGTCCCACTGCTAGGCACGGGCCTCTTTTCAGCTATAATCCACTATACAGGCTCAGTGCAGGTTGGCAGTCTTCACATATCTTCAAAAACATTATAGACAACTCTCAGACATGCAGGTTTCGTCATGATGTTTGCCTTCACCGTTAAAGCAAGAGATAATTAACTATTTGTATGGCAGATAAGTTAAATACATTCTTCTTTATCATTAAGCATAGATAATTGCAAGACTTATTCTATTAAAATGGATATAGAAGTGCCATGGTCATTTTCTCTATGGTCTTAACCAATTATCCATGAAAATATGTTGAGCTAAAATATAAACTATTAGACAAATACGCATATTTTTGTATTTAAATACAAAAATATGTTCGTATATTAACAATAGTCGGGTCGGCCATACAAATTATACATTTCATGGGTTTGCTTTAAATTCATAATGCTGCGTCATGAGAGGGGAAATAAATAGGTCTATAGTGTCTAGCGACGTTGTGGCTGCAAGGTAACGTGGTTTCTTCTTCTTTTTGTGTATATAGAAGAATGTTAAAAAGACAGACTCTTCTTTCACCTAGCGAGTAGGTATGTACTTACAGAAGATCGCGCTCTTCTGTAAAAAGAGTATTTGGGCCATAGTAATACAAGGGATTAAATATAATAACCACCAAAAATACTAATTGCGCAGCAAAATATGCTTACTAAAATATATCATACCGGGCACCTATACGCCTCAAATCACTGCATTCCGTCTCGGAAGGGTTAGGTTATGTTAGGTTCCTTCTTAAACCCACCCAAAAATAGGAGCCCCGCGAAGCGGGTCGCCGTCGACTTAGATCTCTTTAAATATATTTTGGTGTGCAATTAGTATTTTTGGTAAGCATATTTTGCTGTGCAATTAGTATTTTTTTGCTGTGCAGTTAAATACTACCTGTAATATAACCTTTAGTATTGTTCGTATAAGTTGCTGCTTCTATTAGCAGGGAGGCAAAGATAACGGATCCCAAAAGATATCTATGGCAAAGTGTAGCAAAATCTTTTACTAAAAATAATGAATATTACATAATTTAAAGGGCGAGTTTATTGCCGTCACATATTTCCAGATTTTTATACATTTTCTAACAGAATGACTTTTTAGGTACATTTTTCCGAACCAAATTGAAACAAGTGTTACTAACCTAGTTGAAATAACCATTTGGGTGCCGAA
This sequence comes from Catocala sponsa, assembly GCA_963564715.1. NCBI lineage: Eukaryota > Metazoa > Arthropoda > Insecta > Lepidoptera > Erebidae > Catocala > Catocala sponsa. Next base: position 6,050,120 of record OY751345.1, on the reverse strand, counting down.
AATAATTATTCTCTAATATAATGACGGTTCTTTTTATTAAAACTCCATAACACTTTGTCCAATCCGGGAATCAGATCCGAATCAGAGCATTCACTGCCGCTGTGTCAATGCCACTGCGGCAATCACTATTATTGTTTGAGGTGCAATAGACTATATAAATAAGCATATTATGCTACACTAAAGGCGGCTGTACACACTGGGCCAAGGTAGTGGGCCAGCGTGTTGGGCCAACGTGTAGAGATCTACTTGGCGGTATGTTGATACCGCCAAGTAGATCTCTACACGTTGGCCCAACACGCTGGCCCACTACCTTGGCCCAATGTGTACAGTCGCCTTAATAATATCTAGTTGGCAACGTTAACTGGTCTGAGACTCGACAAATAAATATGGACGGCTGTCTTGCTATACATTTTTTAACTGACTGGTTCTTCAAGAACTGAATTATGTTTTTATGTTTAATTGGATTTTATCGCGTTGTTTATTTTTATAAAATACTATTATACTATATAATTTAAATAGCTAAAATAACCTATACTTAATATAATTGATTTTAAAACGTATTAACCTAATATATATTTACAAACGTATTAAAAAAGGTAACATAATTACAAAAATACAAATAATTATACTACTAAATATTTACAAAAAAGATTTAGGCATCGTAGAATTCTTCAGCATCGCTGTCAACTGGTAACGTGCCCAGAAGACTGGCAGCATTGCCACGTTGAATGGCAATGCTGATTCTTTGGGCCAAAAAAGACCAGACTTCTGATCACGCGAAACGTCAATCAGGCGTTATGCGATCTCCCTGTACAAAATACGAGCGCTCGGACCCCATGAACCTAGGGTTTCCACCCCAAACGGTTCGAAAATGTAATTTCCGACTAAATTACTATATTTGCACCGATTGAGGGTTTCCGCCATTGCAGCAGCAGCGCCAGCACATCCCTCAGTGCTTGGAAGATGTGATGGCGCAAGGGTGTCAACGCACATTGCGTCCCACACCAAAGGCCTGCCCATCTTCCAAGGCAACAATGACATTCCGTCCGGTCTCTTCCCATCGTCGCGTACCAAGCCATTGGGTTCAAGTACAGCTGGAACGCCAGCAGTGACAAGAGCACGACGTATTATGTCATTAAGATTATTATTATGTATTAGGTATTGTTTTTATATGTTCGGACAAAAGCATTAAAGTTCATGGCTATTTTCCTTGTACCGTTGGTATGACGGCCAAATTTTGTTTTTGATTTAAATGAGTTATATATAATGGGTTGGGTTGACGTTAAAAAGTATTTTTGATCATGCGATTTCAAATTATGGTGAATGTAATATTAGTGTGCCCATAACACAATATGACGGTCCTCTGCTGAAAACCAGGCCTCGTCTTGTGTACATGCGAGAGTTCCATTATTAAGCGGCAGAGAGGTAATGATACCGCAATATAGCCGCATAATATTTCAAATGAAACTTACTGGCCCTTTACTCAATTGGACTGTAAACATATACTTACAATAATTATCTCAGTTTGTTTTATTTTTTAATAATAAATAATTTTATTGCCAATAAGTACATAATACACTAGTTCTTATAATAAGTGACAGCTTATCAAAAATTAAATATTGATGTAAAAGAACCTGTTATGTCAGATTTTGCAAAGCGTCCTGCACTAGGCAAAGCCTGTCACGCAGATTTTGGATAGCTTTTTTGTATTTTTGATAAATGGATTGGTTGAGAGGTTAATGTGATCTAATGATGTGGCTTAATGAAAATTGCCTATCCTATCCAGTATGGGTGGCGAGCTGCGACGTAGCTACGTTAATTTAGGATAGTCACAATTTAGCGTTATATCAGTTACTATTGTAAGAAATCAGTCATGATACTTTTACCAGCATTATTACTTGAGAAGCCAAGCTATAGAACTGCTAGTTTAACGAGTATTCGGCATCTCTTCATCTTCTTAGAAACCTCTTTATTTCGATATGTTTGTTATACTTTGATTACATAGCTGTTATGAGATATACCTATTGCGGCATGCCTTTTGTAAGTGAACCTCCTGCTCAGTGTAACGTACTTTCAGTCTAGTGCAGCGTAACTTTGGCAGCGTTAGCTTAGTGGGAGATCGTTAGACTGCCACGCACAGGTCTCGAGTTCGAAGGCGGGCATATCGAACAAATATTTGCATATTAAATAGTTACTTTATCGCTTGCTTTAACCCATTCTCTGTCCCGTGATAGACACAATAGAAAATCTATTGTTATGTATCATAATATGTGATTCATCGGACAGGGAACCTGTTAACGGCAATGAATACATCGTGAGGAAATCTGCATGTCTGAGAGTATGCACTAATGTTCTAGAAGATACGTGATATCTGCCAATCCACACTAGGCAAGCGGCAACGACTATGGCCTGACCCTTCTCACACAGAATGTGCAGCAGTAGGAGATTTTAATACAGGGCTGCTATTATTTACCTTTGGTCTAGTGCAGCGTACTTTATGGTGATCCGTGATCCTTGTCTCCAGATCCCGCGCGAGCAGTCGCGCGATGGAGCGGTACGAGAAACTCGTCAAGCTCGGCGAGGGCTCGTACGGGCTCGTGTACAAGTGCCGTAACCGGGATACCGGCGAGATAGTCGCCGTCAAGAAGTTCGTCGAGAACGAAGACGATCCCCTCATCAGGAAGATCGCGCTAAGAGAGATACGGATGCTCAAGGTAATGAAATAGGTAAAGAAGAATGAAATGATATAGGTAAAGAAGGGAAAAAGGATGTAATATGGAGAAGAGTACCCATATTATGGGTACTCTTCTCCATATTACATCCATTTTCCCTATATTTCATTCACTTTTAGATCCCATGTAATCAGAAGTTAATTTATTAACGCCGGTTGGAATAATTTGCAGTTGAGTTTTTTTTCTTAAAAAGATTACCAAATGGCTAGGGGTTTCAAGATAAGATAAGATAAGATAATTTATTTGCTTAAACACGAGTGTACATGGGTGCATGCAAGTTGTTACATAAAAGTATTGATTTCATCATGTTTGTCATGTGGAATGACGTGCAAACATTCTTACAGATTAAAATAAGTTTCACAAAATAAATAATTTCTCATATCGTAATGGTTAATGTACCACACATAAAAACAGTATTCGAAATTGGATAGGCAAAAATATTAATTAAAAATCAGATAAATTTAAAAATAATGAATGTCTTAAGTTAGTCACAATATTATCAAAATTTGTCCTGAAGAAAGTCATTAACATTATAATAAGCTTTGTCAATTAAAATGGATTTCATTTTTAATTTAAATTCAACTTAAGTCAATTCTTTCCAACACTTGGGCAGTTTATTATAAATGACCGGTGCCATTCATAAGACACTCTAGTGCATAAGTGCAGTTTTAGCTGATTTTAAACATAATCGGCTGTTATCCCGTCTATTTCTAGGGAACACATATGCAATAGGTGGAAACAAATGAGGATTTGATTTAATAAATAATAACATTTCTAAGATATACATGGATGGCAGAGTCAGTATCTTATATTGTTTGAAATATGGTTTACAGCTATCTGTTATTTTTAAATGGAACATTGATCTCAAACACCGTTTTTGAGCTTTAAATATACTTTCTCTGTCCGTAGAGTTACCCCAGAAAATGACACCATATCTGAGGATAGATTCAACAAGCCCGTAATAGGCAGTAAGGAGCGCATCACTATTGAGATTTCGGGATAAAGTATATAAAGCATATGAACTGCTGCTCAATCTTTTGCTTAGCGTTTCTATGTGAGCCTTCCAGTTTAGGGCACTATCTATTATTAGACCTAGGAACTTCGTCGTATTTACTGCGTCAATTTTTGTGTTATTATAATTAATGCCAAGATTTTTGCATGTCAAACGTTGGTTAAAATTCATAAATAATGTCTTATTTATATTTATTTTCAAATTGTTGTTATCTAACCATTCTATAATTGTAATTAGAGCATTGTTTATGTCATTTTTAAACGTGTCTCGGGATTTACATGTTACAGTGACTGTACTGTCGTCTGCGAAAAGGGTCATGGGGTATGTCGTAGCGCTAGGAAAATCATTAATATAGAGTATAAAGAGAAGCGGCCCTAGTACGCTTCCCTGTGGAACTCCATTAAGTACTATACGTTCCTCTGATGAAAATATTTGCTCTACATTTTTTGCGTTAATACTACTAATTTGTGTTATTTGCTTACGGTCACTCAGATTCAGTTTAAGGATATTACCTCTTATCCCGTAGGCATCAAGTTTTTTAAAAAGAATATTATGTTGAAGATAGTCAAAGGCTTGGGTCATATCATAAAATATTGAAGAAACTGGCATATTTTTATCCATATTTTCCAATACGACAAATTATTTAATTATTATTTTCAAATTATTAGTATTCTTGTTAACCCCTCCAGCTAAACTAGAATGCTTGTATTAGGTGTGGGTTCACATCAGATTCACATTACGTTCACATCAATCGCAAGTCCAATACTTTATCCATTGGGCTACCGCCGCTTCAGGAAAGAATAAAATAAAAGAATTGGGAAGATCCAGTATATCAAATGTCCTCTTCTTCTGGTTTATAAAATGTCGCATTTTTTATACAGTTACGGCAGCAAGTAGCTAGCTTGGGGCAAACAGTTAGGCTAATGATGTTGATGGATGTTGCAATCTCAGAATGGACATTTCGTTTTTACAAGGTTGGATGCACTAAGGTTCTAATTTTGTAAAAATGAGACATTGTGCCGCCAGCTTTATGATCGAAGAATGAAAAATGCACTCAGCATGTTAAAAGCAAGGTAAAGTTATTTCGCCACATATAAAACGAGCGGGACTTTTACTGTATTCTAATCTTTCGTGACTTCACCTTTTATAATTTTTCACCTTTGGTTGGTGTAGACGCCTAACGATTGATTCCAAAATTCATTAACCCGACAGGTGATTAGGAAGGGAAGTTCAATGCCATATTGTGTGAGCCACTTGAACTTTGACACTTTCATTCATATATTCCTGATACTTGTCAGTTGTCACGCAATACTACTTTATTTAACATCATGGTACAACTATCTAGTAGTCTATCATATTCTTACATTTCTATGGATTCAAAGTATAAAAAACTATGTGAGAAAGTAACTGTTATATTTCTGGTAATTTCTCATATTCTTTTTATTGAATTTATTTAGTAAGACGTCAAGACCAATACCTTAAATAGTGTTAGCATTGAAATAGAGGATTCAACGGTAAATAGATGTTATCATTTTGCAGCAGAAAGACTTTAGCTAGTGACAAACTGCAAAACGCTTTATTGGACATCAGTCGGCTAGATGAACGTATTTCTTTAGTTGGTTGGTTCAAGCTTTGAATGCTGGATCAACGCAAAGTTTAGAAATTGAGGTAGCAGGACCGTGTGTTCATGGTTAAGAGTTAATTCGAAGACTAGTAATCATCATCACCAGTCTCATCACTTCTTTGTCAGAATATACGCTTAGGGCATTGTGTCATATATTTGTACCTAACCCTCGCTTCGAGAGTATATTTGGTGGTCCTCATTTTTCAGGCAAGGTTCAAGGTTGATAGCATCCAATTTCTGAAAAATTGTGCTATTGTTTCCGTGACCTGCGTCAACAAGACAATTTGACTTTTTGGCGACACGCATAAGTTAGTACTTATCTCCTTTAACGATCGCATTTCACCATTTCCTCGACCTTTGAGTTATGGCCTTTGCAAGTTTGGCAAGGTCACGGCTAATAATAAAGAAACAGGCCACAAGTATCGATTTGTGCATTCGCAATGAGCATGAAAACCACAATGATGGGTCGTTTGTCATATCGATTATGAGGTAAGACTACGAAAAACGATGCCAAATATGTCACTTTGACTTACATCAATATTTTGTTTTGCTGATGGAGAATTATATACAAGGCTACTATGAGATTTTCTCTTGCTGGTGGAGAACTATTTCTTTTATAAACAAGGTTGCTCGGTGTCTTTTCGACGGGTCATAGTGATGATCAATGACCATGACTAATAATGATAAAAATGTATCAAGCTATATTTTCGGACCGGCTATTCTCCGTTACCAGCTAAAATTACGTCGTCATAAGCTCTTTTCGTAACTTTTGGTAAAGCCTAAGTCGAGCGTGACACTTTTACTACAAATCAGGTAGTGTTCATCTGTTGGCTAAAGTCCTTGGTTATAAACTCACTAATGGTAAGGTGGACCAAAAATTCGGCTACCATTGCAAACAATAAAAGTTTCAGATGTTGTAAGAATATCATTCTTAGCGATATTCACGCATATTGGCGTCCATGTTTTGGCAAATAATTGTAAGTAGCTTGATTTGCAAAGGGTCTACGGTTGCCTACAGTCTCACCTACACTTTGATCTTCTTTGACCAAGTAGCAAAAGCTTTTTTGTAAACAATCCAGGTTAAGATTATCCTAACTCACCGAGCGTGCATCAAGAAGTCATGTGATGAGAAAGGCAATCATCCAGGAAAACAAATGTGATTTATGTAAAAAGTTGTTAATATGATATTTTGTCGGTGCAGAATTTGAAGCATCCAAACTTGGTGAACCTGATTGAAGTGTTCCGGAGAAAACGTAAGCTGCACCTTGTCTTCGAGTACTGCGACCACACGGTGCTGCACGAACTGGAAAAATACCCAGCAGTGAGTTCATGTCCAAGAAGACTAAACAGGGTAGTTGACTCACATTTAGTCAAATAGTCATCAAACTCTAAAATAGAACCAATTTTTGAAAACTACTGGAGAGTAAATAAGATACAACAGTTTCAAATCTGGTTGTAGGGGTAAATGTCAAATGACAGAAAAGGGATACACTATGCAAGCTTTGGCCGCTATTTAAATGCAGCTGTCCGAGGGAGATAGCGAGATATCTCTACACCCAAAATTTTTCTTTTATCTAAATTTAAATTACAAAATGATTTCATTTAATTTCTATTTGCTCTGATGTGTAAAAATTTACAAATTCAAACATAGTCAGCTACCCTATACCCTATATACTCGGCCTCATTTAACGCAAGTTGTGCAACTTGCGAGCTATTGATATCGAGCAATGATCTTCAGTTGCATCTGAGAACGCTCTCGGTCAGCATAGTACCTGCATCGCTATCTTTTATGTAACATGGTATACACTTTAATTGAATTACAGTAGCACTAATGAATATATTACATATGTGTGTGTGACAGTATTACTTTTGTCTGTTTGTATCCTATAGGCACATGTTAATAATTCTTGTTTACCCACATAGGTACTCTAAAAGCCAGCAGCTAATGTTTGTAAATATATTATTTTAATGATAGTTTAGAATGAATGATTGATAATGTAGCACAATTGTACGTAGTACTAATGTATATTTTGTGACAAAAGGTCATTTGCAGAATTCAGCTGTCGCCTTATATGTGTGCTAATAATATGATATACACATTTACAACTATGTATTACACTCGATAGCACACCTTATGTGTTTTATCCTATATCTTTATCTTCCTTTTTTTTTTCGTGGTGAAATGCGCCTGATACATACCCTCTCACCACAAGGGGAGGCGAGAGGGTTATGTCCCGCTCTCCCGTACTTCGGGCCTACGGACCAAAACCCCACGGTGTGCTTACCCGCTGCCTTGTTTAGTGGATGGGCCGCTGGAAAAGACACTACATCAGCGACCCACCCAGCAGACTACGACTCTTGGGCGACGCCCCGGTACTACAGAGAGCGTCGGTCGGACCGACTCAATGGCTGGTAGGCGGGAGATGCCCGTTCTCCCGCCTGTGGCTTTCATTATGGCGGCATGACGCGCGCGTATGCGCGCCTGCGCCGCGCCGGCGCCGCCCGATTCGCCGGCGACGGCGACGGCTCGGATCCGCAAGGATACTTTCCTCACGGATCCGCTCCGCCGCCTCCTTCTGCGAGATGACGTCCTCGTAGAAGGATGCGCTGCCCACTTCTTCTCACTGTCGACCATGATCGTTGGTCGCCGAAATCGATAAGCCGCAATTACCGCTTACCATCAGATACGCCACTTGCATCTGCCACAAGGGACACTAAAATAAATAACATCTGTTCCCAGACCGTGTCTCAAAGACTATAATAATATAAAGTCGTATTAAAATTTTACATTTGGGCATATAACCCGTAAACTTATTGCTTGCATATGAATAACATAATATAAGAAGTGAATCTATACTAATATTATAAAGCTGAAGAGTTTGTTTCTTTGTTTGTTTGCTTGAACGCGCTAATCTCAGGAACTACTGGTCCGATTTGAAAAATTCTTTCAGTGTTAGATAGCCCATTTATCGAGGAAGGCTATAGGCTATATATCATCACGCTAAGATCAATAGGAGCCGAGCACCAATGAAGAATGTTTCAAAATCGGAGGGTATTTTTTCCTTTTGAGAGCTTCCGCTGCGTGCGCTGCGTATACAGCTAAAGTTTCGCAAAAATCATGTATGACAGAATTGTTTACGTTTAAAAGTTCTAAATAAAGTCCGCGACAACATATGTCTATCTTTTAAGGTTGGCTTACTATAACCATTTTTATGCTAACCAAATTTGTTCTAAAATAATGCATTATTTGCGAAGGTATTATTATAAACATGATACTAATCCTTATCCAAAAAAATACGTTATTCATCACAAGTATTTAATTTAAAACAAAATTGCTCTGTACATCATTCGATTTCAATGAATATCTTAGGAGATATCGCAGTTTTAAAATAACGATACATAGTACAAACGATGTTTCTCCTGGTTTATTCTGCGTGATTACTACTGGTTCGATTTGAAAAATTATTTTAGTGTTGGATAGCCTATTTATCGAGGAAGGCTATATAACATCACGCTACGACCCACGGGGGCGGCGCAGTAACGATAAACGCGGGTGAAACCGCGGGAACATCTAGTAGTCTATAAAGGCGCTAAAAATATCTATAGGGTTTCTTGCGATTTAGCGATATTGCCTAGTTATTTTTTGTGAAAAAATCAATTTAACCTCGTGAGCTGCAGGTGGCCAGACACAGTTGCTTTTTAACTATATGTGATACTTTTATATACATAACTATATCAGCAATTGACAGCTTCATCGTCAAATGTTGGATTTAAACTTGAAGTGACCTCAAAAACAAGGTAGTTAAAATTCTAAATTCCACATCTACAATTACTAAAACAAATAAACATCTATTCATGTTAACCAAATAAAAAAAGAACACAAAAATTGGCGATAACCCAACCGCATCGCCGCCCCTATACTTTTCCAATGCTACCTATTCCCAAAACATATAATTTGTTGTCGCGTGCCAAACGAAGTTGTAACAAGTTGTTACATGTTGTTGGCAGTTGTTAGTTAAGCGTATTTATCGTTTATCACCGCGAGGCACTCACTCATTAGACAAGACCGTGACCCCCAATCGCAGAAGCAGGGTTAATGACGTTTTAAAACTGACAGCGGTGGCCTTGATTTTGATATTTTGATTTTTTTATCGCGCGTAATTGTGGCAACGGCTTTTCATGGAGTTAGATAATGCTTTCAGCTTTTTTACTTTAATGGGTTGTTTGTTCTTTTTATTAAAGAAAATGTTGTGAGGTTTTGTGTGTGGTAAAGTTTGATAGTTCTTGACACGAAATATCTTAGTCGAATCTTATATTTGTTTGGTACATTTATTTAGTTTTCAAGTTTATATAGATTACATAGAACAACATACAAAAGATTCATATTGAACGATTTAACGCATCGTTATTTAATTCAGATATTCCTGGTAAAATTATAAAATACGATTAATAAAGTGGTAGTATGAAAGTAAGATACCTATAGACTGTGAACTGACAACCGGTCCTACCTCAATTTTCTGAAGATTTCACTTTTGAATACAATTTTATACTATATCATACTCCTATATCAACTTATCATACATTGTTTTTAATAACATGTATAATAAAAATATTTAATAACGACGTATTTTTATTTAATAAACCAGGTGCTATAGAAATGACGAAAACACGTTTTTCCTTCAGCCTGCCAGCCTGCCAGTTCACAGTTGATATGTGATATATATTTATTTATTTTTTAAAGGCACGTCATAACCATAAGAACGTTTAACTATTTATCGACACGAAATACGACTACGATATTTATTGTACTAAATTAAAATTCTAATTGATGCCAAATCGTTTTGATTCTATCTAGATTATTAATAGAGCTTCATTATGTGAATAGTGTGTTCTTAAACTGTTTATAAAAAGGTTTTATAAATCATAAAGGTTTACATAAATAAAGTCTATATACGTTTATTTTGTCAGTATAAGATACAAGATATTAAATAACATGAGTACAGAGTCTGCCAATATCCCGGAGAATAGGATTACAATAAAAAAGGACCTTCATACTTAGCTTGTAACCATTATCGATTTCAACTCTAAGTAGAGCTGTAAAAAATTCTCGAAATCAAAGCGAAGGTAATAATCGTGTTTCTATTTTAGGAAACCTTCATCGTTAACTTATATCGAATATTTTATTTGACGAACACTATAGAGCGTTAGGGTTGCCAGTAGCTCAAACTAAAAGTTTGTAAGAATGTTTCGATATTTTTAATGCTTCACTGCAAAAATTTTATTATTCCCAGTCTGTGCAATTTAATGTATATTCTAAACAGTATTGTTATATTTACATATTTTATCATTATTCAAAATCTGTGTTGGGTTGGATATAGTAAAATTGTATAGACGTAAATTTCGTAAAAAAAAATTATAATTACAACTTTATTTTAACAAACATTAAATGAACCTGCTATAATCTGAAATGTATCATTCATTATACTTAGTTAATATAATTTTACTATAGTATAAGGGACGATTTACGTGATCGTGTTGCTGATCGCCAGCCATTGGTCACCACTCAACTTATATAATAAGTCTAGAAAAGACAAAAAGAAAAGGCTTATGTTTAACTTATCACCAGATATAGTAAAATATAATATTCAAAAATAGTAAATGATCACCAAAATTAAAACCGCATTTTAATACCAAAAATATTTATTGCACAGCAAAGAGATCAAAACAAGTCGACGGAGCTTATTTTTGGGTGGGTTTAAGAAGGAACCTAACATAACCTAACCCTTCCGAGACGGAATGCAGTAATTTGAGGCGTGTAGGTGCTCGTTATGATATACCTATTTTAGTAAGCATATTTTGGTGTGCAATTACTATTTTTGGTAGTCAATTATATTTAATCCCAAAAGAAAATGTTCGATTTTAAACCGCCATTTCCTCACCCCTACTTACAACCCGTCCGAAGTATTTTTATCTTTTAGCTGAACATAATGCTGATACATTGGATTTACATAAAAATATAGGAAACGTTTAGTTTCCGAGGCTCACGTGAGCGAGACGGGGAATGTGGTAGTCTCGTCACGCGACCTATGACGTCACATGGCTCGAAGCTTGCACACTGAGGACAGACCAATTCATGTATCACAGTCAAGCTTGACAGTACAAAAATAGACTGTTATAAATAGCATTTGTCTTGCTTTTTTCATAATATGCCATCTTTCGGACTGGGTACAATCTCTATGGTATGATGGGTATATTATGGTAAATAGTACATTTGTGTAGCATACATTTCTTATTGCGTACATACACACATCAAAAAAAGTCCGCGAACACTTGGAAAAGTTAAGATATTTTTTCTCATGTCAAAATATTAATGATTGAAAAAATGAAGAAAACATATCTCAACTTTTCCAAGTGAACGCAGATTTTTTTGATGTGTATACGTACCGTAGCAAAGAGGTTTAGGTTAAAATTAAATTTTATAATTATATTAGCATAATTAAACAGTTATATGCATTAATATCCAGATGCTATAGACATGGTTATCCAATTGTTGATAAACGAAAACTATAAAAAGAAGCGATGACAAGAGCATTTCTAGTCATATAACCAAGTTTGTTAAATGCTGACTTTTAATAACTGGCTGGTTAAGGTCTTTAATGGCAATTATAATTAGCCTACATAATTTAAATTACAGAAATCTATTATTTTTAGTAGAGCAATAGTTAAACATTTTCACGTAACGGGGTCAAAAAGCCCACGTTCGATTTAACCTTATGTTGCTATTGGGGTCAAACATCCAAATGGTATTTCTGTTGGTTTCATGTTTATTTTAGAACACAACCTCGACATAGTCGCAGGACATTGGTCCCGTTGTAATATTTGTGATAAAAATGAAACACAAATACAGTATTTGATAATTACAAACGTTATCAGACAAAATCTAATCGACAAATGCATCAAATTTGTAACTTTGTCTATTTAAATTACTTACGAGTAGTGTAAAGTTTGTGTTTTTAGTGCTAGTTAAATTTTGTGCTTAAATTGCGTTTATTTTTTTTTTGCCATGTAACATGCCCAAATGATTTGCTTAGACATCGATATTGGGCTTCTTCTAGCGCAAACAAGCTATCTGGGTCTTTTCATTTACATCTAGCAAAGGCAAACAAGCATGTGGCGTATCCAATGGTAAGCGGTTACCGCATGATAGATTGCAATAATAACCGAAACAAAAATTGGATAAAAGAAAAGAAATAGGAGGGATAGGTATGTGAGCTTCCGGAAATCCTACTGAACCGGCGAAACGTATTTGTAATGTTACTCACAGGATACAAAATATGCGTTGACACTTTTTTCGTCTCAACGAGAGGCATCTTTAGGACCGTTTGGCAACGAATAAGCCGTCTAGAATCACGGCCAGATGGTCCTGAAGATGCCTCGCGCTTAAGAGTTCTTGTTAAGAGTGATTTAATCTAATGACAGTACCCCGATTATAATAGTTGTAATCTTCCCCAGGGTTGTTCAGAGCTGCTCTCCAAGCAGATCATATGGCAGACGCTGCAAGGGGTCGCGTACTGCCACCGACACAACTGCATCCATCGGGACGTGAAGCCGGAGAACATCCTGCTCACCAGCGATAGAGTCGTCAAACTCTGCGACTTCGGCTTCGCTAGAATGATAAGTGCGTAGCATTCATAATTATTATTATAGACTAGCTGTTACCCGCGACTTCGTCCGCGTGGATTTTAACTAAAAATGTTTGTTTAATTCGCAGATTTAACGAAAACTTAATATTTCTGTATGCCTCGTATAAAAATACCTATGCTCAAATGAATGTGATTTTTCTATTTTGTGAGTCGGTTTTATTTTATTATATTCGATGTATATATATATATATATATATATATATATATATATATATATATTAGGTATATTATTATTATTTTATAAATAATTCCCAATTTGAATCGAATGATATTCACAATTTTTCTCGATTATTCTGTTATTTTAACATTACAAACAGACACATCAATTTTATTTATTGATATAGATGAATCGGATATTGTTCACTATTTCATTGGTATTAATGTTTTGCTGCAGAACCCAATATTTTCAAAATAAAAGTGGCCTAATACAGTCGTATTCTAAAATACTTTAGGTTGAATTTTAATTGTTACTGAATTGGTCTCTTCGCCGCTACTGCGTCCGTCGCCGCTGACCCTAATACGCAGCTATTATTTTGGTGCCTTTCTTTGTTTCAATGAATGACGACGCAGAAATGCTTTGACTGTACCCGCTGTATTTGCGAGTTCCACGTTATTGCGTTACCCTAGTCGTCAACATAGTCCGGCACTATTACAAATACATAACAGGCCCCCAATGTCATGTTATATCCATAATGTATACGGACAGTTAAATTGGAACACGCGACATTTACCCCACGTATAATTTTATTTTCGTTCACGACACATGTCATATGCGTTATTATGATTTCAGTTATTATTTATTAAGTATCGCTTAACCATTGATGTATAAAAAACCACCAAAATGCCGTACATCGCAATCTTTGGTAGGAGTATTCAAGCCTAGAGTTTATCAAGCTTCTAGCTTAAGAGGAAATTCTGCTAAAATTCAGAGGTTCCCAGACTTTTTTCTCATAGACCACTTTCAAAATTTAGCTGGTTCCGGGTGGACCCCCTCAGCAACTAAACAAGTTCATGCAATTGAAAAATTTGATGAAATCTCTACATGCTGACCTTTTTTTTGTTTTTTTAGAAATTCTCGGGACTGAACCTACCACGGTAGGCGTGCTGACCTTTTTTTTCTAGTGATTCTCTACCGAAAAATCGAAAAACCACGGGTACTGCATATGGAATATGCAAGTTTTTCAAGTAACAGTCGCTGAGCTTGTCAAACAGTCGTGGATCCCCGCTTACGAATTGTAAACCCCATTTTTTGTCACGCCAACGTAGACCCCCGTCGAGTCTCCTGTGGATCCCTGGGGGTCCACCTGGACCAGTTTGAGAACTAATGTGCTAAATATAACTTATTTATAAGACCGGTCTACGAGCTACTGACCGTCCATCTATTATATAGTTAGTAGCTCAATGATGGAGACCAACGAGGCTCCTACATGACTGTCTGTTTTGGCTAATAATATCACTAACAAAATTTGTTGCGTGCGGGCAATTGAAGTCTTTGAATAGAGTCAAGTTGTGACCACTGCCTGTATATCCTAGTCGAAACGTCAAGCACCACTGCAAGGTAAACATTATGCATGATCGCGTTAATACCCGCTACGAATTATATATACACTAGATGTGCCCGCGGTTTCACACGCGTTTATGATCGTAGTGTTTTTTTTTATAGCCTATAACCTTTCTCGATAAATAACTATCTAACAATAAAATATTTTCAATTCGAACCATTGGTTCTTGAGTTTAGCGCGTTCAACCAACCAAACAAACAAACTCTTCAGCTTTATAATATCAGTATAGATATCATGCAATGTGAAAGTTGTAAGTTATCATTTGTCTGCAGTCATACTCTAAATGTGACATCAATCATCACGGGTGCAGATCTGCGTATGACTTTTTACTCATAAAAATGGGCTTTAAAATAAACTTTTTACTTTTCATAAAACCGAATATAATTTTTTATTATAATCATAAATAGGATCGCTTACAATCTTGTAGTCACCACAACAGATAGCCGCTCGTTATATGTATAAACACTACAATTATTAATAAGTTAGGCAGCTTAAAAAAATAGAGATCATGTAAATCCAAAAAGTTTACTCAATGATTAAAGTCTAAAGCTAGCAGAAGCCTGTGAAGACCTGTGATTAAGACACAGTAAGTTCAACCCTTTACATAGTACTATCAACGAAAAGCACTCTTAAAATCCTAACGCAGGTTTAACTTGGCTAAAAAGATTAACACGAATACTAGTAATTTGCAAACCAAACTTTTAGTATCTAACCCTTAAAAAATATCAAGTAATGAAGAAGACATGGCCCAGCCAAATCATAATAATTTTTTATATTAAAATTTGCTGGTGTCACAATCACAAATACTATTATGGAAATTTTTAGCCGCAACGATCAACTTTTAAATATATGTATTTTAAAAGACGCATGCAAAATACTAGCATACAAACACTATCCATTACATTACAAATAGTAAAATTGTTTGAAATGGAAATTATTGTTTGCATAATACGATGCTTTATACAAAATTACCGCAGTTGTGTCTGTTTTAACAAATTGTCTATGAATAACTGCGGTGAAGTTAGACGCTACACGGCACGGCATTGTCTAGCCAGACTACGGTTATAATGTCATATTTGATTAGTCATTATGTCATTATGTTAATTTTGTATGATGTATGCTTCATTGTCTGGGCTTTTATTTCGTGAAGTTACATGGTTTTATTTAATGTTATTGATTTGTGATGGGGTCAAAATGTCAACATTTAGGATCTTGGTTTGTTAAGGGCTTAAATTATTTTGTTTGACTTACTGAATGACGGATGGCGTTGTAGTTTAAGTGGTCGACACGCCTGATCAGTAGCAATGGTGGCTATTGCGCCAAGTGTTGTGGTTTCGATCCCCACATGACACAAAAATGTATGTAATCCACAAATAGTTGTTCGAAGTCTAGGTGTTAGTTCTGCTCGTAGTTAGAAACTCATTTTCAATATTTCTGCATGTTTCCTTCGTGAAACAGGGTTTATTCCTAGTGCAGGATTTATCTACAATGACAGTTTACTACTAGGCTAGGCTGTATGTTTGCATCTGCGGCGACTCCGCACAGACGAAGAAGTTCCGGCTACATCCAACAGATGGCGCTATATACAATAACCGCTTTAAATGACGTCATACAATCTCGAATCGCACAAGTAATATTTACAAAACGACTAACTATGTATATATGTATACAAGTTCCCGTCATCAACCGTCGGGCCGCGGCCCGCCAGGCACGATCACCCAGCCTGGTCGGAGGATCTTCCCATTGTGTTGGAGGAACATCACACCCTGTTCCTCCAAACATCTTAGTAGCATAAAAAATCTGACGGCACTTGGAAAATACTTTTCAAGACAGGCAAGGATTCCGTCGTGTTTTACGCCGCGTACAAATATCCTCTACCAATATAGTTTCCTAACCTCTTAGTTTATAGTCTCCTAGAACCTTAATCCTTTCCTAATCCTATCCATTCCTTGGGCAGGTGGCAGCTGTTCGTCAGAGTACTCCGTGCATACCATGATACCGTTCGGAGTGGATTTTCGCAAGAGAGCTAGTAACTATCTAATTTTGATCCTGTACTAGTAGCTGGCAGTATTGTAGTATTAGATTTGAGGAAGACAGTATTAAGCATAAAACTTAAGGCCACAAGTATATCTATGTCTACGTATTTAATATATTTATGGTAAGTTCGCATTTCTCAGTTCAAATAGTAAATAGTGTATTACTTCGCTTTTTTTAATGTCTGACTTCCACAGTTAGAAATTTTAGAATAGTCCGGTTGAAAAATAATCAAGAAAATAATATTATTCTTGTAATGTGTTTTAAGTCATATTTAAGTATCGTTAATAATCATTAAGTATCTAATCAATTTTAATGTCTTTTCTTTATCAATGTTTGTCTTAGTTCAGAAAGTGCGTAACTGTTTTCTATAGATAAATATTTAAACGACCTAAGACGAGCAACGATAGTGTATAATTACGCTTATTCTGCAAGTGGTCTCGCGATTTCCGGATCGGACAAAGTGTCATTTGGTTCTGTCAAGAAACCAACAGCAGCTGCACTGAGTCTGCAACTGTGCACGACAGACAGCAATAGGCTCGCCCAACAATATGAGACCTCAAACACGATGTATTACCATCCACCCCCTATGGGGGTAGGTATATTTCAGCCTAACCCTTGGAGGAAACGAGCATGACACTATGTTTGTCTGTTGATAAACAATTGTAAACATAGCACGTAGCAATAAGCCACATCAACATAATAATATATAACATCGTAGTTTACATTGTTTACAACATATGAATACAATAATAATGTGGTAGTCGCCCTATCGATTAATAAATATCGATTAATAAAAATCAATTAATAAATACACTTAATAAATCGATTAAAAACACATTACCCTACTTATGACTAATTAGGTAACTGTCTACCTTACCGATGAATAGGTTATTGACCAATGAACGCGCTGTTGACAACCGTATGTTTATTATTAAACATCTTATCCATAGATTAATATTTAATTTAATGTACCTAACCAATTTATAGGAAAACGGCAATTTCTATTTGACTTACATGTACCTATTTTAAAAGTTATTACTGTCTACTGATATTGTGTTGTGACTTGTGAGTCACCTTCGGCGATTTAATAGTAAAAATGTGTTTCCGTTTGAACTTCGGTCACGGCGCCCAATACATAACGGAGACTGGCCATCTGAGCAGGAGATATTATAGTGCACAGGTGTGTGCGCAAACACAAGTAGGTACACTCTCTGTGCCTTGTCAGAATCCGATGGGATGCGACAGCAATCCGACACGACGCAGCGACGGTTAAGAGAGCAGGCATAGGACCAACGGCTTTACGTGCTTTCAGATAAATTATTTACGAAGAATATTATAATTATCGGGCAAAACATCTATTTGATAACACAATAACTTTGACTCACGCCCTTATATCCTCAAAGGTATAATGAAGATTTTAGTATTAAAGCTGCTTTTCACCAGCTATGGTTTAAGGTGCCATAACATATAGGGCAAGCCTATTGCCTATAATATAATATTCTATCACATACACACACCACCATCTAGCCCAAACTAAGCAGAGCTTATACTATGCGTACTAGACAATGGATAAAAATACATATATACTTTTTTTGTAAAATATTATACATAGAAACACCCAGACCAAGACAAGCATCCATGTCCATGCACACAAATGTTTGACTTGTGCGGGAATCGAAACCGCAACCTCAGGCGTGGCAGTCGGTTACACTAACCATTACGCCATCGAGGTCGCCATAGGGCACAGTTCCATATTTCGTGCTAATACTGAGAAATTTTTGATTGAGAAGCTCTCGTATATCACTTTGGTCTAAACAGAAATTAGAATCTCATGCAACCGAGTCTTAATATTATATACTTAGTAGCTAATAGAAAATTAATGGCATGCGTTATTTATTTATTTATTTGCATCAACTGCTCACTGCACTTACAGTTACCCAACGCGTGCAGTGAGCCATAATACATACACAACATATTATTTATAACTTAAAAGTAGTGAACAGTATTTAACAAATTTATTAATTTTATCGAAAAATATGTCAACTTCTGGATATTGAGCCACCAGAGAGTTGAGAAGTCTCATAGCCTGATTGGTCGGAGCAAACTGAGCAGTACAAGTACGCACCCTCGGCACCGCCAGCAATCGACGCGATCGCAGTCTCGTGTACTGGTCGGGCACGGACAGGGCACAGCGACACAACGCGGGTGGGTTGTCAACCCTATTGTGCAACAACAAATAGAAATGTACCATGAGGGCACATTTACGTCGCAATTCAAGCGTATCTATTCCTACCATACCCGATACGAAGAGGGAAGGATATAAATACGGGTAATACCCATACATTTTTGAAAACAGATATCTAGCGAATTTACGCTGCACACGTTCTAACATCAGGGTATACTTTTGTTCGTGCGGATCCCAGACTATTAGAGTTAAACTCTAAAATACTGTGAACAAATGAAAAGTCTAGTGCCACAATGGCACTCCTGTCCTGAAATCGTGCTGATTGTCTCATGACGATACCTAACGATTTAAAACCCCTGCTGCACAGATTCGTTATATGGTCATTAAAAGTCAGCCCAACATCCATACTTAAACCTAAATCGCGTATCTGCGTTACGCGCTCCAACGTTTCACCCGCCATTTTGTAGCTGTATTCATATGGTGATCGTAATCGAGTAAAGGTGATAATTTTGCACTTTGCTATATTAAACTCCAGTTGGTTACGGACACCCCAGGCAACAACATTCTCGATGTCTTGTTGGAGCGCGTCGCTGTCTTTGGTACATCCTATACGCAAGAACAATTTCAAATCATCGGCAAACATGAGACACCGTGCCGTCTTAACGGCATTCGGCAAGTCGTTCACCATAATTAAAAACAAAGTTGGTCCTAAAACAGAACCTTGACTCACTCCAGATCGAGTATTATATGGGTCAGATCGATGCTGAGATAATTGTACGTACTGGGTACGGTTTCCCAAATAACTTGCAATTAATTTTAGAAGTCTAGGCGTGAACCCGATGTTAGAACACTTTTCCAGCAGCACATCATTATGGACGCGATCAAAAGCTTTTTTGAAGTCGAAATAAGCTGCATCCACTTGCTTATTCCGATCCATCTCAGCTACCGTGAAATCGACAAATTCTAATAAATTTGAAGCCGTCGATCTGCCTGTTCTAAACCCGTGTTGGCTGTCGCTCAGCAACGGTTTAATTAGCCTAACAATATGTCGATTGAGAATAAACTCAAATACTGACAGTATAGCAATGGGTCTGTAGTTGATGACTTGAGACCTGGAACCATCCTTGGGTATAGGTGTAACACGCGAGACTTTCCATGCATCAGGATAACAGGAGGTTTTCAGAGCCAGATTTAAGATGTACAAAAAAGGCTCCTGTAGCACCCCAATGCAGTCCTTTAAAATATAAGCAGGTACACCGTCAGGGCCAATGGATGATTCAGCTTTTAAAGGTTTAACCGCCCGCGTAACATCGATTAAACTAATATAATCTACTGCCACTCGACTCGAACTTACGGCGGCAATTAGATTGTCGCTACTTATATTAGTCGACAAAGTAGGTGGGTCTAACAAGAAAACGGATTTAAAATAAGTTGCAAATGCATTTGCAGCATCTAACCCTGACACAACCCTATTATCATATTCGAATTCAGCGCAGGAGTGCCGTGATGAACGCTGCTGCCTTACAAAGTGCCAAAAGGTCTTCGGATCGCTCTTTATACTTAATTCAGTTCGCTTGATATACTCTGCGTAAGCTAAATTGATTAGTTATTTCGTTCGCTGTCTATAATATTTAAACATTTCCATATTAAAGTCCAGATTTAAGGCTCTAAATGTTATTAAATGGTAGTGCTTACTTTTTATATTATTACTTATATCGCACGTATACCACGAAGGATAAATGTACCTGCTATTGCTCATAGCTCTTTTAGTAGGAACGTTCTGTTAAGCGCGGTTCTCGGAGTGACTTTTTAAAAAAAAACTATTTAACACCAGCTAACAGTTTATTATCAATTTTGGCACAAGGTTACACCGAAAAAACGAAATCTTGACATAAGAACTGACGCGGTATGAGGCTGAATCCCGACTGACGCTAAGCTCTCTGTCACATGGCTATAAACTCTTATAAATAAAAATTAAATACAGTTCTCAGCATTTACTGCGAGTAAAATAGGGTTATAACACGTCCCCCCAAAAGACGAAGCTTTATCTTAAATAAGATGAAAGCGAAGTTCAAAAGCGTTTTCATTGCATTTAAGTTTTCATGTCAAGATTTTACAATGTTATTTTATAACTAATAAGACATAGTATAAGATGTTGTATAATTATAGAAATGTAAAATTAGAAATACAGCTTATCTTAAAAAGAATTTAATTTTAAGTAAATTCCAAAAAATGCTTAATTATTTAAATTTATATTCGATGAATAGTGAGAGTTATTATCACTATCAGATAAGGAATTTTCATGTTGATCAATCATTTCAATAGAATTAAGGATTCTATTTTGAGTTTGAACATTTCTTCTTGTATTACACTGATTAAAGATTTGAATACAACAGGATGATCGATTTTTGTAATTGAAATAATAGTTATACAATTTATATAAAATAAATAAAATTATCGTGACAATCATAGCATAAGTGAATCCTGAATAATAAGTCGAATATTTAACAAAATGAGATTGATTTTGATATTTATTGATTTCTATTTCTAAGTCATCTAATTTATGAGAAGTGTGCTTTAAAGAATCTAAGTCTATATTACTTAAAGATAATGGAGACAACAATGGAATTGTTTTGTTAACAAAATCTTTATTACAACAATTATCTTGAGTAATATCGAAATCAATGGTAAATGGGTTATAATACATAGAAGTCATAGTGGTTGATGGTATAAATTGTAGAGTTTTCGAATAACCAATACAATCAGGGGTTAATTTAAGTAACCCAGTACCAAGTACAGATTGGTCTTTAAGGCCATCTTTGCATTTTACTGTTAATTTATTTGGGTTGGATTGTACATAAATCCATTCGTTTTGATGCAATTTGTGCCAAATATCAATTTGACCATATAATAGTCTGAAATCACACTCTTTAGGTAGTGACGACACTACTTCAGTTAATAATTTCATCTCGCAGGATGGGTTAGAATTACTAGAATATATAGTAACTAATTGACAAATAGAATAATCATTATTTATTTTTAAACAATCTTTTATATTTAAATTGGACAACATCGCATAATTTAACCTATCATCCGTTATGGCTAGGTAAGGGTTTGTTGGGTGAATAAGAGCAAAAACATTATGGTTGGTTTGATCAGATGGGGTAGGTAATGGTATTAATTTATATACGTTATATTTTATAGGAGAGATAAGAGGAATTTGGATGACAAATACAATTCTTTTCTTATAATAATATGCAGTTAGTTTTGATACATCTATTAATGTATGTATAGTTTCTATATTGAGAGGAACTGGAAAATCTAATCGTTTGTTTATGACATGATTTCGCTTAGTTAGTTCCATTAATAAGTTAGAAGGTGTAATTACAGAGGGATGTAAAACGTTGGCTTTTGCAAATAAGATAGAGTTTAAAACAGAGTCTAGGAAATTAGAAATAGTTAATAAGGAACCTTCGATAATATTAAGTAAATTATTTATTTTAGATATATACAAAACCTCATTATTATTTTTAGTAGTTTGAATTAAAATCTCATTGAGTTTATTAATTTGGGAAGTTAATCTAATTTCATTTTTATTCAACCTTGAAATGGTGGAATTAAATGCATTAATGGTAGACTTTACTATGTGAATATTCTCTTTCATTAAATTATACAATTCATCTTCGCTTTGTTGAAATGAGTCAATAGCGGCATCATATTTACGTGCATCATCAGCATCTAGTGTTCCAAAGAAAAACTTTAATATTTCACCACCAAATTCAATCGATCTTTTGAATCTATTTGGTGGATCTGAGGATATGATATGAGACAGAGAATCTAATTTAATAAGATTAGCTTGCAAATTGACTTCAACTGGACTAAAGAGGTCTTTACATTGCATGAATTCGGTTAATTGCGATTTAATGCATAAGTCTAAAGTCGATCTAATTAAGTTATCGATATTATTGAGATGCGGTTCAACCGATACAATATCTATATGTGTTATTACTTTCCAATAGTCATTATAAAAATAAACAGTTTCAATAGGGTCGAAATAAATTCCTGGACTGTGCACTATCGGCGTTAAAGAAGGCTCTGCGTGGCAGTGACGCCATAACGTTCTGAAAGAGACAACACTACGAGTGAGCGGGTTTGATTTCATTAGTATGATATTTTATGTGTTTACGATTAATGCTTAGAGTTACGTTATTTTTATCATTAATTTTAATTATCTTGTATGGTCCTTTCCAAACTGGGGACAAGGCTTTTCGTAGTCTATGGTGACATTTTAAATAGACCATGTCTCCGACTTTATAGGCCTTAGTATTAGAAGAATTTGTATCATAATATTTTTTGGAAGTTTCTTTACTTTTTGCAATGTTTTCCAAAGCTCTTTCGCGAGAGTATTTCATACGGTATTGCAAAGCGCGAATATAATCATGATAGGTAGGATTATCATTTGTGTATAAACTATTAGGAATAGATGGCTTATAACCATATAATAACTCGAAAGGAGTAAATTCAGTGGTACAGTGAGGAGTGGTATTATAAGATAGGATGGCAGTCGCTAAATAGCAGTGCCAATCATCATGATTATCGTTAACAAACGATTTTAGATATTCCTTTAGGGTGGCGTGACTCCGTTCAAGAGCGCCATTTGTTTGGGGATGATACGGGGTTGAAAATAAATTTTTAATTTTGAGAATCTCTGTTAACTGTTTGAATAGTTCAGAGGTGAAACAAGTACCTTGATCGGTAAGGATCATTTTAGGAAATCCGAATAAGGAAAAGAAATGAATGAGATTTCGTGCTACTTCATCAGTTGAGCATGTGATCATTGGATAAGCAGATGAGAATTTGGTTAAATCATCTTGCAAGGTGAGGATATATTTAAATTTTTGCAAGCCTGCTTCGGGAAGGGTGCCGACAATATCTAAGGCTAATCTTTCAAAGGGTCTAGTACTGGAGGATGTAATGACCATGGGTGCCTTATTTGAATGTCGTAATGGTTTGTTTATCTGACATAATCGGCAGTCCTTTACAAATCGTTCTATATCTGAACGCATACTTTTCCAATAATAAGATGCTTTGATCCTATTATACATTCGCTTCACGCCGGGGTGACCAGCGATAGGGGTACCATGATTTTCTTTAAGAATACTTGGTACTTCGGCAGGAGTAGGATATATTATTTGATTTTTGTAAATATGGACCTTGATGTCAGTCGCATGAAAAATAAAAGATATTATATTATAAACCTTTGTGTAGTTTAATTTAGTAAATGGTTCAGAGAAATCCGAAATGGCTATTTCTTCTTCGTAAATATCGTTAGATATTATTTGATTTCGCAATTTCATAATTAGATTATAAATAGTTCGATAATTTGTTTCATCATAATGATGTACTTTTGTAAACATTAAATAGAGCAACTTGTTATTAGAGTCGACCGTGTATATCGTTTCAAGTTCACGTTCACGGCTCTTTAAGTCAGCAAAATTTTCTAAAGGTGATAACAACTGTTCACAGTGTGGCATAGAGTAGTCAAAATCTAGAGAAATCGGACAAGCAATTGATTTTTGTTTCGCTAAATGTAAAGATTGACTATGCTCTTCGATTTTTGTATCATTATTTGATGTGGTTTTTAGGAATTGTTTTTTGAAGTATTCCTCATATGTGTAATTATTTAAATTAGAATTGGTTAAGGCGTTTACGGGATATCGAGACAGAGCATCGACGTTAGAATTTAATCGTCCTTGTTTGTATATGATTTCATAGTCGTACTCTTCGAGTTTAAGGCGCCATCGTATAAGACGACTACCTGGATCTTTTACGTTGAAGAGCCAAACTAAGGGCCTGTGATCAGTAACGATTTTAAATCGATATCCGTATAAATAGGGACGGAAGGTTTTAACACCAAAGAGGATGGCAAGAAGTTCTTTCTCTGTAGTAGAGTAGTTTCCTTCTGCTCTGTTTAAAGTACGCGACGCATAGGCTATCGGTTTATCCTTGCCGATTTCGCCTTGAGACAATATAGCTCCTACAGCATAATTAGAGGCGTCGGTGGTCAGTATAAAGGGTTTATTATAGTCAGGATATTGAAGTAAGGGTGCTGTAATTAATTTGTCTTTAAGAGTTTGAAAAGCAATTTCTTGTTCTTGAGACCACGAGAAAGCGGCGTTCTTTTTTAAGAGTGACGTCAGTGGTTTTGTAATTTTGGAAAAGTTTTCTATAAACCTACGATAATAACCGACAAGGCCTAAGAAAGATTTAATGTCTTTAGGATTTTTGGGAGTAGGGAGATCTTTAATAGCTTTTATTTTGTCTGGGTTAGGTGATACACCTTTGTCTGTGATTACGTGGCCAAGATAAGTTACTTCGCGGCGTAGAAACTCGCACTTATCGGGTTGTAGTTTCAAGTTATGTTCACGAAACCTGTCGAGAACTAATTTTAACTTGGATATATGCGATTCTAGGTCATATGAATACAAGATACAGTCATCTAAATAAATATAGCAATGTAAGCCTTGAAGGCCAGATAGAACTGTGTTCATGAGACGCTGAAACGTGCTGGGCGCATTTTTTAAGCCAAAAGGCATACGGTTGAACTGGTAGTGCCCAGAGGTCTCATTAGTACCGACGATTGTGAAACCAGTTTTCGCGGCGTCATCAGAATTAAGGGCTATTTGATGAAATCCACTTGCAAGATCAAGCGTAGTAAAATATTTAGAATGCCCTAATTGATCTAGAATATCTGTAATCAAAGGGATAGGGTATATTTCGGATACAGTGACATCGTTAAGACGACGGTAATCAATAACGATTCGCCATTTCCTTTTACCGGAAGCGTCTG
This sequence comes from Catocala sponsa, assembly GCA_963564715.1. Taxonomy (NCBI): domain Eukaryota; kingdom Metazoa; phylum Arthropoda; class Insecta; order Lepidoptera; family Erebidae; genus Catocala; species Catocala sponsa. The sequence goes on along the minus strand of OY751345.1, from coordinate 6,024,415 downwards.
CCTTTTTGGGGACAACCCATACCGGCGCACTCCATGGCGATTGCGAAGGAGTTATGATATTCTGATCTAGCATATTTTTTATCTGACGGTCTACCTCTTCCTTATGACATTCTGGGAAGCGGTATGACTTTGCATGAATCGGAGGTGCATTCCCAGTGTCAATAGAATGACTAATAGTACTTGTGCAAGTAAGAGGTTCGCCTTCGAGATGAAATACATCGGTATATTGTGAGCAGCAGTCTAATAAGGCTGTCTGTTCTTCATGATTTAAGTGAGAAGTTCGAATTTGATTTAGAACTCTATTATGTCTATCGGTGATAGGAATTGAGATATTATTTATAGTTTCGATATTTTCAATACACCCAGAGAAGACTTCATAAGGTGTAAGATGCACTGAATAGTTATTAATTACGATATCTGATTCAGTGGTGTTTAAAATAGAAACATTTACTCTGCGGTTTGGTTTTAAAGTAACTATACAATTAGCTACGTATACCCCTTCAGATATTTTATGATCGAGTACTAATGCTTCTTTGATTTCAGATAGTTCATTAAATTTATTTGACACTCCACACTCGATTATAGCTTCTGAGCGAGCTGGAATAATATAAGTAGGTAACTTAAAGTGTAAGGAAAGAGTATGATTGTGCATATTTAGACATTTATTATTATAATCGACAACGGCTTTAAGGTGACCTAGACAGTCTGTACCTATTATACCATCATATTCGAGATCAATGTCGTCCCTTACGACATGAAATTTGTATGAGAAGATTTCCTTAGATAGAATAAATTGCATTTGAAAAGTACCTAATGTTTCGCAATACGTTTTAGTATCATTGATACCTTTGAGCCGTACTATTTCCTTAGACAACTCAGGTTTTTTTTTTAAACTAGATTCTTTTACCAGGGAGACACTGGCTCCTGTATCAACAAGCATTACGAGGGCTCTAGTAGTATGCTTTGTATATAGAAAAACATGCGGCAGTGTTACCTTTTTAATGAATGAATTATATTCATAAATTAGAATATTACTTTCCCCAGATTTAGGGTGTGACATAATATGTCCCGTGTGACATTGATTAATCACATTATTAGGTAAGGTATTAGATTTAGTTTCACTAACATACGATTTAGCTTTAGAATTTGAATGAGTATAGGACGTAGTATTAGAGATTGAGTCATTGTAAGATTTAGCATAAGAATTTGTATGATCATAAGATTTAGTATAAGAGTTTATATGATCATAAGATTTAGTATAAGAGTTTGTATGATCATAAGATTTAGTATAAGAGTTTGTATGATCATAAGATTTAGAAATAGTATTATTATAAGATCTAGTATAAGATTTTGAATGATCATTCGATTTAGGATAAGAATTAGAATTATTATAAGACATAGTAGGAATAGTGCCTAATTTATTTTTGGGGGATTCCGATCGGCACGTCATCGAAATCCGATTTAGTTTAAATTAGCATTTTCATTTGACTCAGAGATATTAATATTATTGATATCGCACAAGTGTAATTTAGTGTTGTCTCTGGTTGTTTCATTACACTGTGCCCGTGTATCATGTTGCATATTGCGACGATTGTTATTATATTGTCTTTTACGACACTCGTTTATCGTGTGACCAAGATTTTTACAGTATGCACAGTGTTTACTTGGAGAACTACCTTTATAATTATTTTGCATAGGTTGCAATTGTGTGGGAAACCGATTCGAGTTAGAGTTAGAAGCAAATGTGTTATAAGATTTATTTGTACTTTTATTTTTAATTTTATTTTTGAAACATTCGAATGATAAATGGCCCGACTTATTACAAGTCGAACAGATTTTGTTAGACTTTGAAGTTGAATTAGTAACATTGAACAACTTTTCCTCTTCAATCGCATGGGTCACAGCGTCATTTAAAGTTTTTGGGTTTCGACATCGTACTATATGAGAGAAGTTAGGATTTAAACCCATTAAGAATGTATTGAGGGCCAAATCTTCAATACCAGCAACTCTACCTACTAATTCGTCTTTATTGCTACATGAAAAATGTATATCAGAGAGAAGTCGTGTTAAGCACCCTTCTATTCGCAACGAGTACTGCGTGACAGTCTCCGAGGGCAGATTTTGTTTACAATTCTGCAAGTCGGATAATAGATGAGAGGAATGTTTCTTTTCGCCGAAATTTTGTTTGAGGAACGTTTTAAGCGAAGTCCAGTCATCGAAGGTTTTTAAAGAGCATGCTACTTGGGCTTTACCTTCGAGCTGTGAAATAATAAATTTGCATAGAGTACTTTGCTGTTCAGCGGAGGCAAGGGCGATGGCGTTATCGCAGTTTGTTAAGAAAGCCGGGAGTGTTTCTCTTTTCCCATCGTATGGCTTTATAAATTTGGAAAGAAAGTTAAGCGTTACAGTGTTTGACATTTTCTTAGATTTTTTACTGTCGCTTTCAGTTTTTACAGCAGGTTCGGAGTCAGACATAAGGTAAGTAATAAGAAATTAGAATTTTAGCAGATAAGATTTGGTAATTCTTAGTAAGTACCTATATAAGATTTGGTAAGATTTAGTAAGTATATAAGATTTGGTAATACTTAGTACATAAGATTTAGTAAGACTTAGTATATAAGATTTGGTAAGATTTAGTACATAAGATTTAGTAAGACTTAGTATAATATAAGTTTTAGTATAGTAGAGTTCAACGGTTTAACGCGGTTCACTTAGATTCACTGATTGATTCACGGCACACAAAAACACAAAATTCAGAATAGAATTGGTAGAAAGAATTTGTAGACTCACGTTATCACGTTGAACACGGCGATGGACAGCGTCAATTGAGTCAGCAGGAACATGCTTTACCACCTAGAAGGTTTTGTAAAGCAAGTAGGAATTTGCAGATAAATGGAGATGAAGCGAAGTCTCTTGTTTCGGGACTTGACCTTGGTGTGCTCAGATCGCGGTGCTGGCTCACGCAAAAAGCGGAGGCTTACAGTCGACAGCGTTCTGCTAGGCTGGAGATATTGGGGTCGCGATTCCCCTGGTTGCGGCGCCGGCTCACGCTATAGAGCGGAGGCTGACGGTCGGCTGCAAAGTGTACTTGCGTGTTTTTGGAGATGCGGGCTCACGCTGCAAGGGAGCGGAGGCTGATCGTCGATCTCTCGATACGCCACTCGTACACGGTCACTCTGGCACTGTCTGGATGCTGTGGTCTGAACACGTGTCCAGAAAACCTATCAGCATCCCACTTCTGACACCAATTTGTTAAGCGCGGTTCTCGGAGTGACTTTTTAAAAAAAAACTATTTAACACCAGCTAACAGTTTATTATCAATTTTGGCACAAGGTTACACCGAAAAAACGAAATCTTGACATAAGAACTGACGCGGTATGAGGCTGAATCCCGACTGACGCTAAGCTCTCTGTCACATGGCTATAAACTCTTATAAATAAAAATTAAATACAGTTCTCAGCATTTACTGCGAGTAAAATAGGGTTATAACAGTTCGCATCAAAACATGTTTGTAATTTTGAATACATTATTCCTACCGCTTCATTAATATCAGTCGAATTTAATACATCAGACCAGTCTAATAATTTCATAATTGGTAAAGGGAACAAAAATGAGCTTTTTTGAAGTTCCATTGAAGTGTATGGTTCTGCTGCATGTGCTGCGAGCATAGAAACCGGACGCGCGCCGCGGTCGGCCGCGTCACGCTCAATCTAACATAAAGCGGCGGATGGTGCGCGTCCGGCGCGGCGGCGGACGCCTCAACTCTCACGCAGTTGTCGCTTGATAGCTGCGACGCGGACGCTGCCACCTTGTAGTCACTGCGCTCGTAGTAGGGGTAACGCTTGTTGACGTAGTTGTCGCCGCGGGCTTCGTAGCCGGCTTCGCTAGCTTCCGTGCGCCTGCGGAGATAGCCGATGCGGCCCGGACTCGGGCCTCGCGGATTGGTCGCGCGCTCGAATCTGACGATGGAACACCCTCATTTTCAATTTTCGAAGAAGCTCCATCATCGCCGACTAGTTTTTTGATCAGCTTATTTTGCTCCAATATAAGCTTTTCGAGCGCTGACACTTTATTCTCGAGCAATATCACCGACTTATTTAACTCAGCGATAGTGATTTCAGCACTTTTGGAAGACATTTTTAATTTAAATCGTATATTTGCACGTAAGCACTTAGTTAGCAAGTTCACTGGATGAGTGAGCAGGACAGAGTGTATATGTATATCACTCGTAATAAAAGACAAGTCTTTGCTTAATCAAAAACTCTTATCTATATTTTGTTAGGTGCAGCAAACAACATAACTATCAGAATACTTAACAAGTATAAAAAAGGATTTTATAAGTTAAAAATCCTCATAATTATTCTGTATTTTCAACTTAGTTAAATCAACTATCATTCAACTATTACTGCTATAAAAATCTAGCATTTAATGCTAGATTTTAAATTTTAATATTATATTTAAGTAATGTACTTAACATAAATATAATATTAGAATTTATAGTCACACGGTTAGAGTTTAAATTGCCTTACTGCCAAATTTCGAGTTAAGTTGGTTTTTTTTTATATTAAGGGTGCATATAAATAAATAACTTTAAAAGATACAAGCAATCGAAATTTCGCAAGTGTATATCGACCTATGATGCTGACTATACAATATAGTATATATAATAGCCCGTGGCTTTGTCTATATTACCTCAGCAAGCTCGATCTAGGTGAAGATAAGCGAAGTAGACCGCTTGCCAGCGCGAGCTTATCGACAATCGGCCCCATTGAGTCGCTGATCGAACAAGAGATAGGGGCTTGAGCGGCGTACTCATTACGTATAGACCCCTATAGGCGGGTTATGTGTGCGTGCATATTTTTTGCAAGATTCATTATTGTTGTGAGGGTTTGATGATGATTTTTAGGTGAAGTGATTTATTGTAGATACTAGTGCTTATGTATAAAAAGGTGAGAAAATAATATCACTGCGTAATCAATGCATGCACTATTTGTTTATTTACAGTGTCTTCAGAAAGCCATCCATTCCTTTTATTATTATTAATATATCTGCCGTGTAGTTCCGAGGTAGGTACATAATATGACATTCGATTATTTCTGAGTAACTTATTAAAACTTTTCTTTGAGGGTTAACAATTACATAAATATATAATGAATATATTATATATAAACATATTACTTACAAGGTTAACCTAAAGAGAAAAATAAATATATAATTATAATAAAATGTGTAAAAGTAATGATTTGAAAAAATTTTGCGTATAGGTAATTATTGCAAGAATTCTTAAAATCATTCCAGATTATCCTGTACATAATTTAATACAATTAAACTAATTTCACCTCTTTTAAAATATAAATTAACGCAACGCCCCTCTTCATCGAACATGATGGCGCACCACATTATATGGCACATAACTCATGTCATACATATTTGAAAATAATGGTACAATCCCTTGGTAAATAAACTCATACCTTCTAAATAAATAGAATACCTTCAATTTTACTGTAAAATAATAGCCAATAATAGTGGATGGCACTGAAAATCGTTGCTTTTATTTTTTATGAGAAAGAAATGAATGCAACAGCTGTTTATGGATTCGATATTCTGTGCGATTAATGACGCCTGACTGACATTAGTGACGTTATTGGTTTTCCCGCGCAAACGCAATGAATTGTCGTTCGATCACTTTTTATTACCACTTATTGTAATTGCGGGGTTGCTAACCCTATTATTTATTGTTTCAGAATTCTTCTAATAATAGCATGTATAGTCGGTAAAACAGCTGTATTAGGCGTAATCAGATATGGGTGTTACGTTACATATAAAATCATTGGGATAGGTACCTAACCTACCACAATGATTTTATATGTACTTACACTCACCTGTAAATTGTACCTAATAGTGAAGTATTCCGCTTTCGGCACCAATTTTTTCGGCACCTAAGCTATTCCACTTTCAGCACCAATAGGTATTTTTGCTTGGTGCCGAATGTCGAATAAAATACCTATTGGTGTTGAAAGTGGAATAGCTTAGGTGCCGAAACCATAGGTGCCGAAAAAATTGGTGCCGAAAGCAGAATACTCCGTAATAGTGCATAGAAACCTTAAGGTCCAAAATCCTGTGATGACTTGAATTAGAACGAATATGAATGAACTAGATGGCGTTGTTTTATAAATATTGCAACGCGTGCTCTTTCAGCCAATAGGTTAAATTTATAAGAAATTATAATCTCAACCGAAAAGACACTCGAAAAACAATAATGTTTGCGTACGAACAGAATAGCGAGTCATCGAAGGTATCTATTAAATAAACTACCCACTATAAATTTATAAATTCGTTTGTAATTCTTTGCTTCTTGTTTTACCCTGAAATATGTTCTTTTGAGAGTGAGAGTTTAAATTGTTTAAAGTAAATTTATAAAAATTGAGTTACTTATTAAGAAATCTACTTCTTTTTATTTTATAGTAGTGCACCGCCATCTATCACGATATAGAACCCACAACACTACTTATATACGGTCTAGTGTTCTTAGGTTAAAATCAAGTTTTGTATCATAATCATAATATAATAGTAACGTGAATAATAATTTTCTGCAACATTTTGCAGTCCGCCTGCAGCAAGACCCAATATACTTCAATTATATCTGGCACACCAGTAGTTGACAAATTATAAAAAGCTATGATAAAGATTTGATTTTTGCCATAAATCTACTAATATCGACCCGGAAATCAAACTCCAGGTATCGCACACGTTGACGCCAAATCGCTTTACCGATATCACAAACACCATTATATTTAACCGTCAATAAACTAACAACCAAAGAAATTAGACGTTTACTTTCAAAAAAATCTTTATCACAAACCCTTCGCTAATGTTTTATTTAAATAAATACTTACCAGCTTTACCCGTACATGCGTCGCATGACCCAAGCTATTTACTCAGCCGTTACGTGAGGGTTAAAAAAAGTACTAAGCCATATCGATTTTAGCTTTAAAACTCTTCGTGATCGAGTAATTTATTCGTCGCGCTACGATCAGAAGGGACTTGTAATGGCAGTTTCTTTTTCGTAACAAATTACTTTTTCTTTTAAAGGTTGCTAGCAATTTGGCTAAGCTAGATTGCTTGTGCTAGCAGTTGATTCACGTCAGTAGTGTATTGCGTGAAATTAAACGTTAATGTGATGAAACAGTGGATTTAGATCCACTGTTTCTTCACGTTAATGAGGCGTAAGTATATTAGGCGCGGTGGACTTTTGAGTTTCCAAACTAGTTGATTTTGAGGTTGAGTTAAACCTTGTGATAGCTTATCTCGTCATTACCAATGAACGCTTGCAAGAAACCAGCGTAAGAATGGTCACACTGGCGGTGGTCAAAACTACCGGCCGGCGCGGTGTCTTCCATTCGTTCGGCGATCTGCCGTCTTATTTTTCTTTTATCTATTTTTAATTCATTTTCCGTGTCAACCGATCGTAGGCTGCGGTAGCCACTTACCATCGGGCAGGCAACATAATGCGTATTATTTGTCATCTAGGTAGTTTAAAAAGCTGTGTAAGTTCCTCCAACTTATAGAATATCTAACTGTGTTGAGTTTCTGTTTGGAGAAGGGTTTCTACAGATCCTCGAATACTGTGCTGTCAGCAGATAGACCAGTGACCTTTATTCAGGGCATAAAGGTGTATATTGAGAACATGGGGATGACACTATAGTTATTGCAAGCGACCTAAGCTACTGTGACCGCTTGCCATTAAGCGAGGTGTGAGCTTGTTTTTCTTTTACCGCATTTATAAAGTACTTTATAAATCGGGTAAGGTACTTTGTTATAATTTAATGTACAACTTTTTGCAACTTACCCTAGAACGTAAATAGCACACGTTTTTTATACTACTGAGATGGCTACTGTTTATAACGCAGTAATATACACTCGTGTAAGTATTGTAAAGTAATAATAATAATAATATTCTATCACATACACACAACACCATCTCGCCCAAACGAAGCAGAGCTTGTACTATGGGTAGGTACTAGACAATGGATAAACATACATAATTATATACTTTTTATTTTGTAAATACATACATATTATACATAGAAACACCCAAACCAAGACAAATATCCATGTTCATGTACACAAATGTTTGACTTGTGCGGGAATCGAACCCGCGACCTTAGGCGTCGCAGTCGGTTACACTAACCACTACGCCATCGAGGCCGTCAGCAACATAAGTCGATACACACTTAATACGCAGTAACATACATGCGTGTAAGTATTGTAAAGTCAGCAACATAAGTCGATACACACTTATTACGCAGTAATATACAGGCGTGTAAGTATTATAAAGTCAGCAACATAAGTCGATACACACTTATTACAGTTATTACGCAGTAATATATACACGCGTGTAAGTATTGTAAAGTCAGCAACATAAGTCGATACACACTTGCGAGATTTTGATTTGCGAGATGTAATCTTTCACAATATGTAAATGAAGGTTATTTTTTACTGCAGTAATAGTTAAAATAATAGATATAGACCGATAGCCTAGTGGGTTACCGTTGGACTGCCACGCAGAGATCTCGAGCTTATTCGATCCTAAGGCTGATCTGCTGCTCTGACTGCTGCTGACTTTTCGAAGTGACGTGCGTATTAAACAATTAATTATAGCTCGCTATAACGGTGATGGAAAACTTCGTGAAGTAACCTGCTTGTCTGAGAGTTCTTCATAAGAAGATAAAGAAGTTAAGTGAAGTCTAATAAACCGCACTTGCCCAGCGTAGTGGACAACGGTCTGAACCTATACTACAACTGAAAAGAGGTTCGTGTACAGCAGTGGGACAGTTCATATGCAGGGCTATTTTATTGTTTAAGGGTAGCTCAGTGTAAAGGAATAACAATTAGGACTTTTAATTCATAAAATACCTACATTAAATGTTCAATGTTAAGCTAACTTACAGATCGCGCAATACACGATGACCGGACTGAACATTGCGCGAGTGGCGTCGCCGTTACAAGTTTTAGGTCTCTTTGGTGACAGAGGGCGGGGGCGTTACGCGTCTTAGCGACTGTACATGCGCAACAATTCGGAGACGCTATGTTCAGTCCGGCCATCGTAGATTGCGCGATCTGTATGTTGCTGACTGTTCATACGTACACGTGTAATGAACAGATTTTAATTTTAAAAAGGAAGAGTAGGTATAGCTGTGTCGGGATCTAAGAAAAGAGTATGAGTGTAGACAAACTAGGTTGCGTGAATTCTAGGGATCCGCGCTAAAACCTAAGAAAATATCATCCTTACAGACGATAAGCAGCTTTAAGTTGTGTCCTACATTGGGTTTAGTTCCAAAGCTCCTTAAAAAACTTTGTTTTTATTAGTGTAGTTTTAATTAGCACAACACCAAATCGTTTGTGGAAGTAGTGTTGTAAATGTTCATAGGCGACGGTAACTGCTTATCATCAAGCGGGTCAAGCCTATTTACCGCCAAGATGGTATTGGCATATAGGTCGGCCGTGCCCACCTCAGAGTTGTCTGGTGCTCATCCCAGGATGTTAGGGATCAAAACAAAATTTTAGGAATGTATGTAGGCAATCGCCCTATTTAAAAAAAATAAGATAGACCATAGATACCCCATGCTTCGCTGTGTGAGAACTATAAAAAATATAATAATAACCGTTTAACTTCTTGAGTGTCTAGTGGAAATACATAAAAAATAATTAAAAATTCATTGTGGAAACAATACACAAACGGACAAATGTATGTGCGCTCGACACTTGACTCATTAACGAGTCAAGTGTGCAGCGGACAGACATTTGTCGTTTTTTTTTTTTTTAATTTTGATGACTCATTTTTGCGGACAGCGTATCGCGTTGTGCAGTGAAGCGCGTGAAATTTTAAGTTTGTGTTTATTGTAGAAAGTATTGCGTTTTGTAAAAAGTGGTATAACAAAAAAGTTTGATGTAAAGGGTGAAACCTTAGGTACCTAGGTATTAGTATTTTTTTCTTAAACCTATACATTTAGCACACGTCTAGTCATTACACTATTTATAACTAAACGCAAGAAGCAAACTATTACGAAACTGTATAAATTGGTTAGTCTGCTTAGGGTGTTATAAATAGCGCGTACCCTCAAGGTTTCCTTCCGTGTCAGAGGAAGGGGCGTGATACCATTAATCAAACTATCTGCATAGAGCCGGGGTGTATCGCGACTTGTAATCGCTAGCCTTTACCTTTGCCCTTTGAGTGCTTTGTAATTTTTGCGCAGAGTTACTTACTGCTGGGTACCTATTAGAATTAGTTTCTTTACTCCGTTTACGTAAGGGAATTTTGTAAAGCCAAACATTGACCCGAAGATTCTAGATTAACTTTTGCATCAATATATAGAGTAACGTCTTCGGTAACTGGAAGGGTAGGCAGAGAAAGGCCTCGATGGCGTAGTGGTTAGTGTAACCGACTGCTACGTCTGAGGTTGCGGGTTCGATTCCCGCACAAGTCAAACATTTGTGTGCATGAACATGGATGTTTGTCTTGGTCTGGGTGTTTCTATGTGTAATATATATATATATATGTATTTACAAAAAAAAGTATATATGTATGTTTATCCATTGTCTAGTACCGATAATACAAGCTCTGCTTAGTTTGGGCTAGATGGTGTTGTGTGTATGTGATAAAATATTATAAAGGCACGTCGCTGAAGAAGTCCAAGACCGACCTACCATCCAAGACAACGAGTAGGTTTAGATCAGTAGGACCCAGGACTTTCCATCCTTCCCTGGGTGAGGGCGATATGCCGTCTCCGCTTCCCTTCTGTGTGTGATGCGTAAATGGCATTTATACACGTTAAATAAAGGCAGAGTAAAACTTGACGCTGAAAGACCAAGGAAAGATGACCAAATATATGTTATAGAAGGCTAATAGCTATATTGGCCGTTAGACGGAACGGCAACCAATAAGCTTGGCTAAATGGTGTTTGTAACCTACTCAGAGCCATGAATTAGCAGAAAATGTTATGTAAGATATATTCTTCTCAACTGAGATATAGACGAAATAGGAAAGGAGTAGGACACCGATATCTCGGCTGGGACTAAAGGAAATTCTTATTGGGTGACTAATTTTAAGTCTACGTGGTTACGATGGATTGAGAAGCCTGGTTGTAACACCACGACTTCACTGCGTTTTTCATAGCGATTAATGTTGTTTTCGACGTCTCCCCTCCACTTTGAGTGCGTCTATTTTTAAGTGTTTGAGAGTATATTGATAATTAAAATAATAATAGTACATAAGACAGTGTGAAGTACCTATAGCTAATTAAAAAGTGTGCTGTTTTATAGTGACAAAACAGATAATAAGCGACAGAAAGTTAGTCAATACTAAACTAAAATCGGTAAAAAGCAAGGAGAACTGTTTCAAAACCAAAATATAATTGATGGCTGTGCCCACGGTTTCACCCGCGTTCATGATTACTGCTCCGCCCCTGTGGTTTGTTTGTTTGTTTGAACGCGCTAATCTCAGGAACTACTGGTCTGAATTGAAAAAATTATTTGTCTTGGATAGCTTATTTATCGAGGAAGGCTATAGGCTATATAACATCAGGCTACGACCCACGGGGGCGGCGCAGTAATCATAAACGCGGGTGAAACCGTGGGCACAGCTATCAATTATATTTTGTTTTTGAAGCAGTTCTCCTTGCTTTTTACCGATTTTGGTTTAGTGGGTGCTTCTTCGAGCAAGGCATTCTTTGGTGATTTGCGTGGCAATTTTCAAATTTAATATTTTTCAAGAAATCGATTTGTATATCTAAAATATACGTAAAAGTAATATTTTTTATAGAAGAGGCACGTCAGAGAGCGATATACTTACAGAGATAATCGAGTTTAAAAAAATTGAGGCCACGCAAATCACAAAACATCCCACGAAAATGATATTTTTCTAATTTAACTTTCTAAAATACGTTATTATTTTACTTCATATTTAAAAGAAGTTATTATGATATCAGGTAAAAGAATAAGTAAGTAACTAACACAGAAATCGTTTTCTAAAACATTTTATTTATATTAGAATCAGACAAGCACTATTTATTCTTTGTTAAAAACATTACAAACATATTATAACATTTATATAATAATAAAAAATAACAAGTTCTCTTATTACAATCAGTCATTTGTTAGATACGTAATCAGTTTCAATTATCACATTTATTTACTTATATTACTAAAAATTCTTAAAAATTGAATAAACGTGACTGTCCGAGTTTTCATCGGCTGACAGGAGATCAAAGCTCTAGTACTACCATTACAAAACTCAAAGTTATTTCATTTGCATGGCCAATATTTGTGTGGGTCGAAACTACCATGTAAACCATGCAAATCACGACAACGAAAATCAAATAAATACTATTTTCTAAAAATATATAAAAACCTTTTAAGCAAACAAACTGTGTTTTGATTATAAGTTACGTAACTTTATATTTGTTCGCTACAATATTTTATCCCATAAATAAATTCACAAACTCAGGAGAAAATTGCACCACGCAATTTAAAGTTTTGAGAAACCATACCCACGCAACGAGGTTCTTACCTTAATTTTTCGGCAACGCGACGCGTCGTCACACTACCATCTGCCCGGCCGTCGAAACGCGACTAGTTGTAACGGGAATTATCTGAATGACGCAACATCGGGCCACGTAAGAGTGATGTGCAAGTGAATTTACAATGAGCCACGCAAATCAGTAACTACCCCGGGACAGATACATTTTAATTTTTTCTAGATAATGTAAGTCTTTTAGAACTACGGTCAAATTTTTCATAGCATTGTCATCTTCTTAGGACTTAATGTTTTTTTTTTGGTAAGCATGTACCGTTTAGTTTAAAATATATAATTTACTAAGTGACTAGATCGGGGTTTGGGACACTCCACGAAAATCAAAGAATGGGGGAATTTGATTTTTTTTATGATATTAAATATAAAGATAATTGAATAATAATCAATAACCCAGTTAGAAGAGGATTAAAGGTTTTCCCGAAAAAAAAAGTGGCTCGCTGACTTTTCGATTTCTATTCTTTTAAGGTGATGCCGCTTGAAAAACGTGTCTTGAAGAATGACCCTAGTATTGACTAACTCTCTGTCGCTTATTATCTGTTTTGTCACTATAAAAACAGCACACTTTTTAATTAGTTATACTTCACAGTTAACACTGTCTTATGTACGTTTATTATTTTAATTATCAATATACTCTCAAACTCACACGCGGGTGAAACCGCTGAAAACACACTGTCTTATGTACTATTATTATTTTAATTATATACAGAAGTCATAATATTAAACCATTTACGTCGTAATAATAGCTATATACAATATATACCTAATAATATGTCGACACTACATGATTGATTGTAATTTTACGGTTTAGTTATTGAACCTCTTCTCGGCAGTGCCTGTATTTAAACAGTATGGATCGCTAATAAATGAATCCTTGAAGTTTCCAAGTGTATAAATAACTAACAAATATCGTTTGATATGCATGCCCAGGTCCCGGGGAGAGCTACACAGACTACGTGGCGACGCGGTGGTACCGCGCGCCTGAACTGCTCGTCGGAGACACCATGTACAGTACACCGGTCGACGTATGGGCTATTGGTAAATATTTTATTCTAGACTAGATGTTCCAGCGGTTTCACCCGCCCCCGTGGGTCGTAGCGTGATGTTATATAGCCTATAGCCTTCCTCGATAAATAGGATATCCAACACTAAAAGAATTTTTCAAATCGAAATAGTAGTTCCTGAGATTAGCGCGTTCAAACAAACTCTTCAGCTTTATAATATTAGTATAGATTTTGTCCGCGGCTTGGGTCGCGTAAGTGTAGGGTAGTTTTGATTAGTAACAGTACTTTTTACTGAATAAAAGGTACCCTAAGTCTTTTTTTGTAGCCCTTACAATGTGCATGCGGAATTTCATGATGACCGGTAGAGTAGTTGTTAAGGCACGAAAGCGTTACAACCAAACAAACTCACATTCGCATTTATAATATTAGTAAGGATTATACTACTGATAGCAATTTTTGCTGTGACCGGCCGGAGTGCCGGAGGCCCAATCACCCTCTTTCCCTCTTCCCGCTCCTTCTCCTTCCCACTTCCTTTCCTAAAGGGTCGGTAACGCGCAAGTGATGCCTCTGGTGTTGCAGGCGTCCACAGGCTACGGTGACCACTTACCATCAGGTGGTCCGTATGCTTGTTTGCCACCTTAGTCGTATAAAAAAAAAACCAGTGGAGCTTTAGACTGATCAGCACATACTTAACTCTAGAAAATATTAAACGGCAACGTGACTCGTCGGTGGTGGAACGATTTAAAGTACTAGCAGTAATGTAATATAGGCTGAAAATAAAAGTACAATACACAAGGCCAATTGTTTCCAGGTTGTGTATTCGCTGAACTCCTGTCCAGTGACGCATTATGGCCAGGCAAGAGCGACCTTGACCAGTTATACCTTATAAGGAAAACCCTCGGCGACCTGCTACCCAGACACATGACGATATTCTCACAGAATACCTTCTTTCAAGTGAGTTGGCCAATTAATTATTTATTAACACTTAATTGTATCATGTAGAGTTACTATAATGAATTGTTTTGCGGTTCGTATACATGTACGGTCAATTTATTTACATACCGTGTATTTGTTGAATGAGTTGTAAATTATTGAAACTATAGTTTAATGGTGATTTAAAAGGCTGACCGTGAGTTTCTTGTGACTATCACAAGCCTATCATGAGTTACTTTAGCAAAATCGTAAATTTCGATGTTCATGAATTTTACTATGTGACCTAAATGAGTAAAATTTAAAGTATAGCCTTTACTTGGGACAATTTTATCCTGCATCACATTGTACATTATATATTCGATTTTAAAATAATATAATATGTGGTCAGTGTGTCAGGATCGTAGCAAATGGAAATCCGTAGTCTCTGCCTACCCCTCTGGGAAACAGGCGTGAATCTATGTATGTATGTATGTATAATATGTGGTTTAATTTTTAATTTGAATCCGATGCTACAATCTGTAAAAACCGTTTTAAAATCCACTCTGTGATTTATGTGTGATCCCGAAACAAACACGCAGGCAGACGAAATTAAATCTCATTGTTTTGGAATTAAGAAACAAAACGAGAGTAATAATCTGCAACCCAAACGTTTCCAGGGTATGGAGCTGCCGGAGCCGACAACGTTGGAGCCATTAGAAAGGAAAATACCCCACAAATATGCCAATAACGAACTGGTCTTAGACTTTTTGAATGTAAGTACCTTTATATTATAAACTTGTATGTAATTATCGGTAGCCTTATTGATAAGTCAGCTAGTTAACTTACATGCAGGAGTAGTTCCCCCGACGCGACGTGCTTAAGGTACGATTTTTTCCTACTAAGATTTCTTTAATAGAAAAGTTCGGTACCTCACGCAGAATATGAACTCTGCAGCAAATATTAATGTATACAATAACAATGATTTCTCTTGCCGATCCGACAAAAACTTTAATTTTAACGTATGTTACTTTGAAATGAAATATTTCACAACATAACGACGTTTCGGTTCCTTTTCAGCAGCTATGGTCCCCATTATCAGTGCTGCTCAAACTCAACAACAATTTATAAGAACCAGCGGTCGCCTAGTGGTCAAAATTCGACCAAAATTCCTAAGCTTTGCTACTTATTTTCTGTTTTTCTATTACATATAAATATTAAGGTATAGGTAACCATAGTTACAAAGAATTGTACGACGTCAGACGAACAATGCCGAAATACTACGAACGCGATTAGACTGCGTGTGTCAAATGCATGGTTGAGTGCGTGTAGTGCTTTTTCATTAATTTAATGTATTTCTAATGCATATTTTATAAAAATAATAGGATTCGCCCCTCCTTCTCCATATAAACTTTAACTGTGACAAATTTCATACTTCTCCGTCCGCGCAATTTTCGTAAAAAGGGGTACAAAGTTTTTGCTTTACGTATTATTATATAGATATAATAAAATATAATAAGTGCTAAAATATTGTAAACGACGTAAGCTGCTGTAAAATATCTATTTATGCATTCAAATAGTAGTTTCTTTGCAAAGCTAAGCTTAAAAGTTTATTTTAATTTATAAATACATAGATACCAGTCGGGCTTATACGCGTAATTATTTAATTTAGAGATATAATAATGCAACAATAATATAACAGTCGCAAGGGCGAAAGTTTCTCGATCAGATCGGAGGCGTTCTGGACAAAGACCAGGTTAAGAGCTCCTTGAACCGACGGGCGTGTATAAGGAATGTGATGAAAGTGAATGAAGCCAGAGAAGTGTGTCAGGATCTTAGCAAATGGAAATCCGTAGTCTCTGCCTACCCCTCTAGGAAACAGGCGTGAATCTATGTATGTATAATAATGCTTACATGAATATTTCAGAAATGCCTTGACAAGGATCCTATGGCGAGGTGGACGTGTGAGCAGTTGCTCAGGCATCCCATCTTCGAGAATTTCCTATTCACAGTACCACAGTCAGACCATGAAGAGTTTGAGAAAGTTAGGCGAGCACAGGTTTGTTGGAGACTTATTCTTTACCTCTTCGACTTCACCCTTAAGATGCGGCCTGGAGCTGTCCATTCTTAAAGTATTGTCATTACATGCACGAGAACGAGATCAAGCTGCGTACATTTTGTTTCTACCGGCTCATTCTTGCACTTTTAGTGACTATGTTCTAAAAGATGGTGGAGAAGCCCCGATGTCATTGTCTGGGATTCAATGAGTGCCGAGCCGAAAATTTGCTGAATCGCGGGTAGTGGAGATTGCGTGCTTGTAAATCATCAAACTACGATAGTTGTGCGCCATAAGGTGGGTCTACGCTAAAAGAGCTGAGCACGAGCTGAGCACAAGCCGAGACGCATACTCGCGGTGTCAAGTGTAGACGTACAACGAGTCTAGAACAATCACTGTCATCGAACGTAGTGAGCGCGATGCAAATCCGTTTGTGTTCGTCAAAAAACCGACAGTAGGCGAAGCACAGTCGAGCACGAGCCAAACGCTTGAAGCGCACTCGTTCGAGGCTTGTAAGTCGGTCCACACTGCACGAATTTGTGCTCGGCTCGTGCTCGGTTCCTCTAGCGTAGACCCACCTTTAGAAGGCTAGCTGACGATTATTACCTTCTTTACATTGTCCTTTGTGTCTATAGACATGCTCTCTATTTTGCTAATACCTAGTCGAGCATCGCGGCATTTCCTGAGCATTCGGTATTCAGTGAATTTCTAAAAACTGGTAGGAAGAAACATTCCTTTCAGATGCAAAAATTACTTAAAATAAAAATGAGTAGGTAGCCTACGATGTCCTCAAGTTATTAGGTCAATGTCAACTGGGATGCGACTTTATAAACGGTCACCATTCATCAATGTGTTGCAAAAATCGTGTCCGATTTGGCAATTTTTCAATCAACAGCTGCTGCTGGATTTAATTTATTTCAATTCCCTTCAAAAGACGTTATCTATCTGTAGCTACTTTCATACTAATAGCAGTCGGCTTATATACTAGAGGTTACCTACCTCCTGAGCCTTACTTAAGGGTAAAACTGCTTACTGTAGGACGTTCCCCATATCCCCAGCTTGAATTCACTCAACGTGGCCTCCAAACGCTAGACACCGCGATAGATGGCAGTGTTAGCAAGGACCCAAAAACGAAGCAATCGAAAAAGCAAGAGAAAAAAGGGAAAAAGAAATGATCGCTTCGGATACCGAACTAACGTATCGCTCGCTTGTGGTATTTGGTATTTGGATTATGGTGATTTTTATAGTGTTTAAGTCATTTTTGGTACTTAGGTATATATTGTAGATTGAATGTCGATCATTTCGTTAATTAGTTGGTATCGTACATAGACATTTTCCATATTAGTTAAAGTGCAAAGATAAGGCTAGACTGATCAACTACACTACACTACCTGACAAACGAAGCAAAAACAATGTAATATAGGCCTCACTATGAGAAGTATGAGATAAGCATAATGACCATACATAAGAGAGAAAGACATAGAAATAGAGTTCGATGGGGATAGTATTCGGTCTCAAGATAAATGATCTAAGGCATTGTTCTTAAGATGTTTCTAACTGGAAAAATCTATAGAGATTCGATACATACACGTTCATACATATTTATCTTGATTTTGCGCTCGGCTTCGCGTTAATCTCGATATCGTTAATAAATTTCTATCCCTCGCGAACAGTATCTTTTTTTATGAAATGTACCCTTGGTTAATAATAGTACCCTTGATTACATGTAGGTATGCGAAATTATGACGATCGATCGAATAGATAAGGCGTGAAAGCGTAACAAATACTTACCTACATTCGCATTTAAAATAAGTATGTAGGTACTTTTAGTTAGAATTGTCAAACTGACACTTGAAGTCGCACTCTTGATAAATCAGGCTTAACTCGAAATGTGGAATTTAGGCAATTTAAATTCTTATACGTGTTAGTTAAGAGTTCAAATTGCCTAACTTCCAAATTTCGAGTTAAGTCTCTGTTTAATTAAGAGAACGAAGTAAATCTAGATCGATATTATGTAGCTGTATTTTGTTGCGTGCTTCAATAGTGTTAGCTAGTCAACTACCTTGATAGGAGGAGTAGTCAACATTGTTTAAGTATTATAGTTTATTCCATCGGTCTTTATAGTGGAACAACATTAGGTACAAACCTTTATACATAGTTCATTCTACCATTTCAATAGTAAGTAATTGCTATTTCTGTTCTTTAAAGCCTGGTGCCTGTGAGTGATGCAAGCATAAACAGGCTAGGTTTACCAAGTTCCATCAGACGGACCGTACCTATGCTTATTCCCAGCATTGGTAGTATAAAGTCATTCATAGGTTTATTAGGTATATCTCCACAGCCAATTTCCTGGATTTCCTCCTGCCATTATCCTTGCCATATATTGTGTTTAATAAGTTAATGGCATTTTACAGGTACAGTCATCACCTCTGCTGCCTCAGTTGATAGTGACAGAGCGAACACAGCCGAAGGGCAAGAAGTCAGAGCTGGACGCACGAAGTCATCTCCCGACCATTTGACTAGCGCCCATTGCGCGGACACACTTATAGCTCTCGAATTATTAAACGATTCTTCTTATTCATATGCATTTTTATTCATTTACCAGCTTACATGGACCTGTGGCAAAAGTTTACGCTTACGGTAACAGGCGCTGGTACGATCCCAGATTCGATGTTTCAGTCAGGTGATCAGGCTTTTACAGCGCATATTTCACCGATATAGAAAATAATTTCTCGTCAGTAGTTGGCATATCTACTTAAGCGAGTTCTGAATCTCGATGAGCACATAGTAAAAGGGAAACAACTTCTTCAACCTAAACTCATGATTTGGCGCGCGAGATTTCTGCTATTCAGCAAGCGTCAGGCGTCGACGGGTTTCTGGTGGAATGCGCAGGCCATCGTCACTAGTCACTAGCTCTGGAGTCGCGAGATTTCTGCTATTCAGCAAGCGTCAGGCGTCGACGGGTTTCTGGTGGAATGCGCAGGCCATCGTCACTAGTCACTAGCTCTGGAGTCGCGAGATTTCTGCTATTCAGCAAGCGTCAGGCGTCGACGGGTTTCTGGTGGAATGCGCAGGCCATCGTCACTAGTCACTAGCTCTGGAGTCTGCGGTCATAAATCTATGTTCATATTAACAGGCGCTTGTGAGATTTCAAAAGGATGTAGTTCCAGGCCCAAGTAAATGTTACATAAGGTATTAGGTATAGTCCCGTTATAACAATAACTTGTTAAAAGATCACATGATATAGTTTATACAGGGTTCTGAAAAGTTCTCGGTTAGCTGTACTTAGTGAGAAACGAACGGATTAACCTTTTGAGTTGCAGTCACACATTCACGACTTGGCAGGTTAAGGTTTCTATGACCTATACTCAAAGGTATTAAAACTTTGACAACAAACGAGGCATAGGTATCTGTTATTAAGCAGGCTTAGGAGGCGTATTAGGCGAGAAATTATTGTTATAACAACCATTTCTCGCTTAAAGATTACAAGATATAGTTTTTACAGGCATTAGGTATAAAGGATCCTCAGACAACATTAGCTACTTAGTGAGAAGGGAACGGATTATGACTTCTTCAACCTATGGTCACTATGAATTTGTGCTATAAAAACTTTGACAGCTATTCAGCAGGCTTAGGAGGCTTTGGCCTGGGGCGACAGACTAGGGCAGACTGCCGCCCGTGATGGCGGCGCGTCGTGTTCCGTGCGCGCCTGTCAATTAATGAATGTTACAAAAAATGCGACGAGGCCGCCACGACCAAGTGGTGGCCCAAATCTGCCGGGGATGCAGGATAAATGCGCGAGTGATCCCTGCGCCATAGATTGTGAGAACGAACACCGTGGTAGGTTTAGTAGGTATTACCGGGATATCTCCATCTTTTTCCGGGTGAGTCCGACATAACCCCTCCGCCCGCCCTCGCGGAGGGGTATGCGGCAATGCATGCCCACATGTTGAAAAAAAAAGAAAAAAAGGTTTAGGAGGCTTTATAATATTGTGGGATGATGTCTTCTATCAAGGAATAGTGTGGCAATTAGTGTTGTGTTGCGTTTAATGAGAATGTGTGTGTGTGTGTGGGGATGTGTAGTCATACACAGGTTGTGACGAAAATGTTGTCATCTCGGGGGTAACTCGGGGTCTGATTAGTAATTCGGTTGTGCTTATATAAGCACAACCGAATTACCTAAATGCAAGCCCAGTTTTCCATGGAACACATTGCAATGTTTCCTCGATAAGGAAGGGCTTAGTCCAAATTATTCTTCTTTGTCGAAGGCCTTACAAGGTTCGCGATAGGCACGATAGCAAATGTTCAATCGTGCTTGCCGTGAGCTCACCACCTTACAACTTAAGATGGAACCGAAAAGATTAAATGACGAAACAGTAAAATTGATAACCTATGTGATTCTATCCACGATGGGTCTGGTCCTATAGCGTCAGTAGGCAATTAGTAGAAAGGACCAGACTCTGCGGTCATAGATCTATAGCCGAATCGATCGCAAATAACTGCCCAATTTATGGTCATCGCCCACCAACCTTGCGGCCGTTTCCGCAACCACACCTAAACTACATAAAACTGTGGGCTGGTGTGTTTAAAATAGTTATTCACTAAACCGAGGTTGGAGAAGATGGAAATCGTACCGTAAGTTTATGGATACCTCAACCTTGTTCGGAAGGTATCCGTACAAACGGGTGTCCTTAATCCTACATGTTTCGCCGTAGCACGAGGAACAAACCCAAAAAAGTTATGCATTAGCTGGGTACCATTACTTACTATTACATTATCCCTTCGATAACTTTAACTTCCTCCCTTAACTTCAGTTTGACATAGCTACTGGGTTCAGATAAAGACAAGCGCAAGTCTGTCAGTGACATATGCTAAACCGATACCGATACTTCATTTTTAATTCCATTCCATTTATATTTTTATTTTATGGTTCCTTTTGTTACAAGTACTAATTTTAATTCATATACAATATATTTTTCGCCATTTATGATCTAGCTGGCCTATTCATGCTAAAATACAGGGCAAAAAAGTATGGCTAATTAAAAAAAATATATTATAATTTAAGATACTGTAAATCAACATTTCAATATTTTATTAATTACTAGATGTTTCCTCGGTTTCACCCGCGTTTATCGTTACTGCGCCGCCCCCGTGGTTCGTAGCTTATAGCTTTCTTCGATAAATAGGCTATCCAACACTAAAAGGATTTTTTAAATCGAACCAATAGTTCCCGATTTTAGCGCGTAAACAAACAAACAAACTCTTCAGCTTTATAATATTAGTATAGAATTATAGATATTAAACTTGCACCAATCTCTATTCCTTACGAAGCAATGTAAATTGTGATAAACAGATGTTTTATTATTGATAACAGAACAGGATAGAATATAAACTAAATTTTACAATAATAAAAACCAATTTTAAAATAACAATACTTTAATCTACATTATTATTAATTAATAATTACACTATACAATTTCTTTTTCATGATGGGTGGTTCAAATTCTATGAGGCTTCATCTTCTTATATTTAGATTATATTTACAAGAAACTCATAATATGCTATCATTCTTTTGGCAAATTCATACCTTGAAGAGCCTGAAACAAATAACAATATAATCAGGCCATGTTTGTCGTATGCCAGGAGAGTTATGGGCGGGTACAACTACATAGTGGATGCTAAGTAACAGGAATCGACAACAGGGCCGGCCCAGGAGGAGATGGCAAGATGAGCTCGATGCCTTTAAAAGGGATTGGCAACTCATAACAAGCAATCAAGATAGATGGAAGTCGGATGGGGAGGCCTTTGCCCAACAGTGGGATGCCAATTAGGGTTATCATCATCTTGTGTAGAAACTGTCCTACTGCTGGGCATGGGCCTGTTTTCAGGGTTAGCGCAGGTTGGAAGGCTTCACACATCTTTTAGAACAATCAGGTTTCCTTAGAATGCTTTATTTCACCTTCAAAACAAATGATATTTAACTATTTAGTATGCACATAACTTCATAAAGTCAAAGAGATTGAAATCGAACTTAATAACTCTGAGTGCCAATCCAATGGCTGAAAATACTAGGCTATCACTGCATTATACTGTGCAAAACAGTTATAATGAAATATACTTTCATTACAAAATTTAGGAAAGTTTAAAGACATTGTGATAACAATCTAGATTGTCTATTTCATAGCCAACTGGAAGAACTAGATAATTTCTGTACTTATTATAAAAGATTCTAAGTTAAATCCATGAAAGTACTCAAAATATGTGTCGCCTAAAACCATAGATATTGTGTTATTTGCACATCCATTTTTTGCTAAAGCTTGTTTCGCAGACTATATGGCCTTTGAGTGAAGATATATCTGACTCACAGCTATATTTATTTATTTGGGTATCCAGTACCTAGTTGTTACATTATTTCTACATAACTAAATAAGATAATAAATAGTAAGTAATTGCACTCCATTTTAAGGTGTCGCAACATGCATAATTATGGTGTAACACCCTAATAAGTAAAAAAGACGAATAATATAATTGTGGTGGTACAGTTAGCAGCAACTTTATATAATATTTAACATGCTCTACCGGTAAGTTAATAACAAACTTAGATTTACATAAGATATTTATATTTTCATCTGATGAAGAATGACAGCATGATTTTAAATGACATAAAGTTATAAATTATAATGTATTTAGAAATTTACTCTTGTTATAGCTAGCTTATTCCTTTCTTCAGGTGTCACCAGGGTATCGACTTGTTGCAGTTGGTACCAACCGTAGTGAGCGCCGAGCAATAACGGCACCATTATTATTGCAACTACGTTCTTAGAAAAAAATGTCTTGCCTGCCATTTTTGCTGTAAATTATGGCTACGAAAGCCGTATGTTACACTTTTTTTAGTATTTTGGGTTATAAATTACTACCCAAAAAGTCCTAAAACAGATTGAGTGTGACTTTATGAAAATATCTGTAGTAGGGATGGACGATATAAATCGATGTATTAAAAATACTCGATATAAAGTATCGATACATCGAATCAATTTGATGGTTGGTAAATTTTGGTTAATATTTTTTTATTCGATGCATCGTAGAGGCAAATCTACTAGGATTTCTTTTATTAAGTAAAATATAAAATGCATAGTTGGCATTTGGGAGCTCCCAATGCAGCCAAAAACCTGCTAGGATACCATTGCTTTCGCATAAGCGCCACTTTGCGAGTAGTCATCGAAATCAAAAGACAAATCCCGCATCGTCATAGGGAAAACGAATGACAGGAAGGATTCAATTCGTTTTTCGGAACTTACGTTGAATGTCTATTGAACTATTTTTGTCTTTTATTTAGTCACTCCCTTCATTGAATATACTTTTAGAAACCGATTGGATGGCAAAAGATTAGGCAAACTTTTGTTTTTACAAAGTGTTGATAAGAAGTATTAGGATATTTAAAGAGTTCATATTTAGTCCTTTAATTGACGTTTGTCTTATCCTTGCCCCTTCTTTTGTCTTTAAAATTTTTGTCAGCTGTTTCAAAATTATAAACGTAATGAAGCTTTTTGATATATAAATTCCTTGAAATTAAACTACTATAATACGGATTTTATCGCGTTGTTTATTTGACACTTTATTACATAATTTAGAAACTGTTACACTACTACTATTAAACTTTACTAATTTTTAAGCTAGTTAAATTATTAAAACTATTTATATTTAAGTTAACACTTTCCCCGACGTTTCGATTACTTTTCAGCAGCCATGGTCTATATAAGCCATATATAGTAATTTACATTCATTAACATTCGCATAAACAGAAGACAATATTATGTAAATTCCTGTTTTTCTTTTTAAAATGATACTGTAATTAGCCGACGCCTAATAATTTCATTAATTTTTTTAAAGAATACTTTAAAAAAGTAGGTATTTGAAAAATTGCAACTGGAGTTCTTTTAATTTTCTACAGGTGCGTAAATACATATATATTTTTTTATATTTCTATCTTGTTAAAAAAAACATTCGATGTAGGGAAAATATCAATGTATTTTTTTATATAGATACCTATCGATATAACATCGATGCCACTATGCGATGCATTACATCGAAAAAAACTTCGATGTATTTTTCAACGTCCATCACTAATCTGTAGTGCTACCTATTTACAAAGATCATATAGTTTAGGAAAGCGCAAAGGAAAATTCTTGATATTGACTACTTTTTAAATTAGTAGCGTAATAAAAACAAGAAACAGCTGTCAATCAGCTGTCAAGTATTCAGACGTGCTCAAAATATATCACAAATAGTTTCACGCTACCAACCAATAATATTTAATGAATCGATAAATTTATATTTAATTTTATCGTCGATATAAATGCAGTTCTATTTTGAAAACAAGTAAGATAATTCTGATACAATCACAATTTTATTTATAAAATCATTAAATTATTGTTGTTCCTGGTTTTTAAAGAACTCATGATTATCTACTTTTCGATTGTTCCTTGTGCGTTTTGTTGCACTAACAACTGATAAAGAATAGCGGAAAATTTTAAATAGCACAATGCAAATAAAGTAAAACGCTTGTGTATTTAGGTCATTAAGTTCATAAATTAGATTTTTATTAAAAAGTAAAATTTACTATGAAAATGAATCGAAACGCTATTTCTGCCCCAATAATTTTATTGTGTTTACATAACAGCCTATGGAGCATACGGTGAATGTTTCTTGTAGCCAATCATGAAGCAGTATATACGAGACAGTTGACACATTAATTTGACGTGCGCTAAGAAAAACTGGCCACAAAAACATGGTGGCAGCTCAGTGAAGAGGGTGAACCTTCCGACTAGTCATAAAAATTAAAGAGGCTTATTTAGCAGGAGTGTTTGATACAATTTGTAAGTGCATCACCATTTGCCGCTAACGATGACAATCAAAGAAAATGTTAATTGCAGTATAATTTTCTAGGTAAACACCGTATAATAAGCTTCATACAAAACCGAGGATGACGTCTGAAGAAACTCCGATATCTGAACAACTGAAGGGTTGTTACGAGAATCTTATAGTAATCGACATTGGCGCGAACTTGACAAACAAGAAATACGGCCGTGATCTCGATTCTGTGGTGCAAAGGGCAAAAGATGCAGGTTGGTTATATTTATATTAAAAAAATAAACATGCGTGATGTTGCGTGTATTGACGAAATTATTTATTGCTACGGCTGCGATCGGGTATAAACTAATTTATTCATTTACAATGATTGCTCATTAAATTCCTTGCGAGTGGGTTATTTTCAAACCGTGTGTTTCTTTATTCATGTTGGAATGTGTTGTATTTATTTATGTGCATTTATATATTTATTGAAGAAAGTCTCGTCAGAACTGATTTCTTTAATAAAATAAACAAACAGTATAGTTTATTGTAATGTGTAAGGGGAGAATGTATTTTTGTATATGAAAATAATGTGCCAGTTTTTATAATTCTATTTTGAGGATGCTCAGTTTGCCATAATTTTATATAGTAAGTAGTTGATATATATTTAGACGTACCTGGTGCTCCATACGTGTATTTATGTAGTTTTTCTGACAATACTGAAAGAAGATATTTGAATAAAAAAAATCATTTATTGCCAAGTGATTTCTAAAATATTGTGTCTTATTCAATGTACTAGGCACACAGACATATTCAATATTTTTCGAGATTAATTGTTTACTTCTTATAGTTAACATCACAAAATCAATATTGATTTAATAAATTGAAAATTCTCCTGTTTAGTAATTATATAATAAAAATATCAAAATGATATTTATAAAAATTCTTCATTGTGGTAAAATTCCAAATAATTTTAAAAGAATTAAGCTGAATAAAACCAGTAATAATAATAAGTTTACCTACACATCGACCCTTCTAGGATGAAATGTTGAAAAGCAATTTTGGCATATATTGATGACTAGCTGACCCACGCAACTTCATCTGCTTCTTTTAAGAGAATTTTCCCTGTTTTTGCAACATTTTCTATTGCTGATCCGCTCCTATTGGTCGTAGCTTGATGTTATATAGCTTATAGCCTTCCTCGATAAATAGGCTATCCAACACTAAAAGAATTCTTCAAATCGAACCAGTAGTTCCTGAGATTATTGCGTTCAAACAAACTAACTCTTCAGCTTTATAATATTAGTATAGATTGATGTAATGTTATTCAGTTTTTTGAGCTGAATCAACCTGTGTTTTTAAAATCATGGTATTCACAAAAAAAGGGTTTTACTACCCAGAAAATACTACAGAATAAAAATTTAACTCACCAAAAATGCTGTACCACAAACAAACAAAAAAAATTAAGAGAAAAGTAAAACCAAGCTTTTTGTTTTTTGGGTCTCTTGAAAAGTAGTGTTGGCTTTTACTAGATTTCATCCTCAAAGGGTTGATATGTTTGCATATAAATAAATATATTAACTTCTTTCTAATGATCATTTACTAAAACTGTAGTGACTTTTAGCTTTGTTTGTCTCATTAAGCTAACTACATGCTATTAGAGTATTCAATGATTTCTAATCTAATAGATTTCATGTAAATTGTAGTCAATAACTTCATTATGGTTTCAATTTCAGCAGTAATTACTGTAATCGTAACAATTATAAAGTGAACAGCTCATTAGATGTCTAACTATAGATAATTAATGACTAATAATTATCTATACTAATATTATAAAGCTGAAGAGTTTGTTTGTTTGTTTGAACGCACTAATCTCAGAAACTACTGGTTCGATTTGAAAATTCTTTTAGTGTTGGATAGCCCATTTATCGAGAAAGGCTATTAGCTATCACGCTAAGACCCACAGGGGCAGTGCAGTAACGATAAACTCGGTTGAAACCACGGGAACAGTTAGTACATTATAAACAACCAATGTGTCTTTAATTGGCTCAATCAATATTTGGTCAGGATAATGATTAAAATTAAATATTAATGTCCATCTTGTTATTAGTTATAGACAAACAGGTGCTTCATCTTACATACATACATACATACATAGATTCACGTCTGTTTCCCAGAGGGGTAGGCAGAGACTATGGATTTCCATTTGCTACGATCCTGACACACTTCTCTGGCTTCATTCACTTTCATCACATTCCTCATACACGCCCGTCGGTTCAAGAAGCTCTTAACCTGGCCTTTGTCCAGAACGCCTCCGATCTGATCGAGAAACGTTCGCCTAGGTTTTCCTCTTGCGACTGTTCCATCATGCTTCATCTTATTATGCAAAAATGTGTTATTATCTGTCCCAATTGTAATAACGCATTTTTGTAAAGGGCTTTTAACTGTGTTATCTTTTCGAAACATTGCTTCTCATCATTATGAAAAGACAGGATTTTCATGTTGTAGAAAAGCTATTTTCAAAAAGGATTTTATATAAATTCAAGTTTTTATATGAATATGCCTCTTTTCTTTATTACTTTTCTAAAAACTCTCCTGCTCTAGGAATAAATCGTGTGTCACGGAGGGCTTTTAAACATTTAAACAACGGACACAGAACATACTGACTTGGAAAAGACATTTGTGGATCACACAAATCTTTGTCCCTGTGGGATTGAAGCACTCAGCATCGTAGCAGTAGCGAGGCAACCACTTAAACCACTATGCCATCCATGTAGTCAAAAATAGATATTTCTTCAATACAATCTTATTGTAATACTAGATGTGCCCGCGGTTTCACTCGCGTTTATGGTTACTGCGCCTCTCCCGTGGGTCATAGCGTGATGTTATATAGCATATAGTCTTCCTCGATAAATAGGCTATCAAGCAAGCGTATTTTGGATGCCACATACTAGTGGACAGGGATAAGTGTAGGACTATGTGTGTATGTTATTGGTGTTTTTAGTCTAGAAACTCGGTTGCAGCATGGAAGTTAAAAATGATTCCAGTAGATGGCGATAAGG
The DNA here is from genome assembly GCA_963564715.1 of Catocala sponsa. NCBI lineage: Eukaryota > Metazoa > Arthropoda > Insecta > Lepidoptera > Erebidae > Catocala > Catocala sponsa. The sequence continues at coordinate 5,995,945 of OY751345.1, read as the reverse complement.
GTCCACTATGTGACACTTAAATATAGCTGGTGGAACATGTCTTTAATATACCTTCTGGATACATACAGACATGATGTAATGTGTGTAATGTATTAAATTAAATAAGATGTAATATTGTTTGCGCAGGCGTCCAAAAGATCATGGTGACTGGCACATCGGTGAGAAACAGCAAAGAAGCACTGAGACTGACTCGCCTCTATCCCAGCACTATATACTCAACAGCCGGTAAGTACATAAAAACATCTTATTTAAATTCTCAATTGTCCATTAATATTTTACTAGAGATCCGCTCCGGCTTCGCACGGGTAGCACAAAACCGTAACAAATTATACACCTTCCTTATGAATTGCTCTATCTATTGGTGAAAACCGCATAAAAATCCGTTCAGTAGCTTTTGAGTTTATCGCGAACAGGCAGAAAGACGCGGCGGGGGACTTTATTTTATAAGGGATTAAATATAATGACCACCAAAAATAGTAATTGCGCAGCAAAATATGCTTACTAAAATATATCATAACGAGTACCTTCTCACCAACCAACCACGCCTTTAATCACTGCATTCCGTCTCGGAAGGGTTTATGTTAGGTTCCTTCTTAAACCCACCCAAAAATAGTCCATCGACTTATTTTGATCTCTATATATTTTGCTGTGCAATTTGGTGATCATTTACTATTTTTGACTGTTATATTTTACTATATCTAGTGATAAGTTAAACATAAGTCATTTTATAATATGTCGTGACAGTGTCTTTTAAGGTGTTATTCATAAAAAAACTTCGTTCCAAAATCTTACGAAATGCTTAATATTAGTTAGGTAGAAATATTCAGTAAGTATAATCAACGTGACGTAAAAAACATTTTTTGTAAACTTTCTGTAAAACTTTTGTTCGTACAACATCGGTATTCAGTGTGTTACCATTTTAGATTAGACTTTAAATTTATTTTTATAACGAGTTTATAAGCCTCTTGTAAGATTTATGAATGCTATTGTTTTTAAAATTAGGTTGTATATTATTAGCTTTTCGGAGCTTAGGTACATCCAGTATTGGTTAACTGGAGTGGTTTGTATAGTTATAGACATTGTAAATACTTTAATACATCTAATTTTAGTAACAAAAGTTCGCGTAGTAGAGCCTCGCTGATTTCAGCATGAGGGCCGGCTCGACCGGAGAAGGACTACCCTCTCACAGAATATCGATGTGAAATAGCAGTATTCCTACTGTTCTGTTTCGTTCGGTGAGCGAGAGTGCTGGAGGCCCAATCACCCGCTTTCCCTCATCCCGCTCTCTCTCCTTCCCACTTCCTCGCCTAAAGGGTCGGCAACGCGCAAGTGATGCCTCTGGTCTTACAGGCGTCCATAGACTACGGTGACCACTTACCATCAGGTGGGCCGTATGCTTGTTTGCCACCTTAATTGAATAAAAAAAAATTGTGTGAATGTATACAAATAAATAAAATTGAAGTGTCTGATTGTAATGTCAAAATAACAGCTTTTTATCTAATGCATATGAAAGTATATAAGGTACCTACACGAAAACATCTGTTTTTTAAATTTTTGCCTGTCTGTCTGTCTGTTTGTTCCGGGTAATCTCCGAAACGGCTGAACCGATTTTGACGGGACTTTCACTGGCAGATAGCTGATGTTATAAAGAGTAACATAGGCTACTTTGATTTTAGAAAAAAAAATAGGGTTCCGCGGAGACAAACACTTTTTAGTTAAAATCTACGCGGACCAAGTCGCAGGTAACAGCTAGTTACAAATAAAAATTCAGAGTTTGGGTGTTCTTTGTGTCCGTTGTTTGAATATTCGTAAAGTCTCTCAATACACAGGATTATACGTGACGCGGCGCTGTCTTATTAAAACTCAAAATTAAAATCAAAAATATGTTTATTCATGTAGGTCACAAAGTAACATTTATGAACGACAAACAAAACAATTAAAATATTTCCCCTTTACTACATATATTATTGAGATCATAACTAAACAAGATACGTCATGTAGATCTTTGTATCACATTCCATTCATTCACACATAAATAGTTTGACTTGTACTTCCATTCATTGGCGCAGCATCTATTAAACTCTTTACCTCTTGTTTAAACACAATATGAGTGAATATGGGCTGTTAGCCGATTTAAAGTGTGAATCACATCAATGGCAGCCAGTAGTTTATTGTTCAGATCACGGGTCTTGAGTTTGAATGAAAGAATGTTTGTGGAATGCATAGATATAAACATAAACGGAATGATCAAAAGCAGTCTGCGAGAATGCCAATCAGACAACGAAATTCCGTGTCTTGTTTTGTCAAATTGTTGTGTCGTATTCTATCATATTAATAATAATAATTTATTAATTAATTAATGGAACAGTCGCAAGAGGAAAACCTAGGCGAACGTTTCTCGATCAGATCGGAAGCGTTCTGGACAAAGGCCAGGTTAAGAGCTCCTTGAACCGACGGGCGTGTATGAGGAATGTGATGAAAGTGAATGAAGCCAGACAAGTGTGTCAGGATCGTAGCAAATGGAAATCCGTAGTCTCTGCCTACCCCTCTGGGAAACAAGCGTGAATCTATGTATGTATGTATTAATTAATTACAGTGGTAAACACGAATAGGTAATAATATTACCTATATTAATTTCTTTATGTAATACAGTCATCCATGTTTACCAGAAATCAAAACTGAAACCAGATCTTACTTTTGGACGAGTAGAAGCAGACTTATGCTTTATAGACTACGCAGTACTCTTTAACTTATTAATTGGCAGCGGCACATCGGCGGCCAGACACAATAGGTTTTTAATTATGTGTGGCATTCCAACAATTGACCAGTTACAACCAATACACAATAATATTAAGTAGAAAGCAACCTGGGAAGTCTTTGACCAGTGCGTCCTACCTGTTATGACTTACGGTGCCGAAACGTGGACATTCACGGTAGGGCTAGTCCAAAAATTTAAAGTCGCCCAGCGGGCTATGGAGCGAGCTATGCTAGGAGTTTCTTTGAGGGATAAACTTAGAAATGAGGTTATCCGTCAAAGAACCAAGGTTACCGACATAGCTCGCAGAATAAGCAAGCTGAAGTGGCAATGGGCTGGCCATATCTGTAGAAGGACCGATGGCCGCTGGAGCAAGCGAGTTCTAGAGTGGAGACCGCGACTTGGTAAACGTAAGGTAGGACGGCTCCCCGGCCAGGTGGACCGATGATCTGAAAAAGGTAGCTGGGTCAGACTGGATGCGGAAGGCGGAAGACGTTGTTGTGGCGTAAAATGGGAGAGGCCTATGTCCAGCAGTGGACTGCGGTGGGCTGATTGATTGATTGAACCTGGGAAGCTTCAATTAAGTATGGTACCTAATGTGATCATGATAATCAAACATGAGAAATCGTCGAAGAAATCCATACGCACGAAGCGCTTTGCTTCAACTTTTATAATGCGTAGGTACCGCAAAGGAGCGGAACTCACTATCTAAGTCTGTGTTTCCCGATGAGTACAATCTGGGTGTCTTCAAGTCACGAGTGAATAGGTATCTCCATCGTCGACTGCATCTTCACTTAAGATCAGGTGAGATCGCGGTCAAACGCAAGACTATTACAGAATAAAAAAAAATACAACTGATTATCGGATAACTGAAAATCCGATATATGAAATAGTCAATTCTTGTAGTAGTATTTTGTAAGTGCCCGTAACGGCTGTGGCACAGGTTTACCCTAGTACAGGCATCTGGTACTGGTGTGTCGCCGTGGAATTGATAAAGCGCCGATGTTATGTGGTTTTATCTCCAAACGGCAAAAAAATCGACTGATCCATGTGGCAAATAGTTGTACCGAGTGTTTTTAGATCCTATTGTTTTAAAAAATAAACTAAGTGGATAGTAGCCTGTGATTTAGAAGATGGCGGTGTCACACACCCCTTAAAAAAGCAGCGATAGCTCAGTGGGGAGACCAACAGACTGCAATGCAGAGGGTCTCGGGTTCGAGCCCACGTCGCGCACCTCTGACTTTCGGAAGTTATATGACTTTTCGAAATTATGTGCGTATTGATTGACAATTATCGCCTGCTCCGTGCCTCGGAAAGCACGTTAAGCTGTTGGTCCTGGCTGCTATGAACATCTATGGCAGTCGTTATTGGGGGAGTGTCGACACAAAAGATCCCACTGGGTCGAAGTGTCGCCGGTCTGCACTGACTGGCCTCCCACATAAGATAAGATAAGTTACACACCGCTTGCCTCAGAGAGCATGTCAAGCCGTTGCGCGCCCTGCGCCTAATCTCTCATCAGTTGTGTCGAATTGCTTTGGATTATAAGACTTAGAGAACATAGAGTGCATTTTTATTTGCGAACACATTTGTGCACTATAATATCTCCTACGCAGGTATACAGTGTCCATTAATGTTGGCCGCCGTGACCGAAACTCAATCAGGAGGACATTATTATTAGGTGACCAATATTACGCAGTACTTCCTTCATAATTTCTAGATTGTTCAGAAGCCTCGCCCGTTGGTTGCTCACGCTTCCACAGTATAGAAACAAATGAACCGGTGTCTGCTCGGTCCCGGGGAGAGAGTCTCCCTGTGACGCTGCTGAAAAGCAACCGAAATGTCGGGGAAATTGTAGGACATTAGAGAATAGGGGACCTTATTAAACATATATTTGTTGTTCCCGTGACATAGGAGATTATGCTTGCGAGAGATTTTTCAAATAGTAAGAAATATAAAGATACTAGATGTTCCCGCGGTTTCACCCGCGTTTATCGTTACTGCACCGCCCCCGTGGGTCGTAGCGTGATGTTATATAGCCTATAGCCTTCCTCGATAAATAGGCTATCCAACACTAAAATAATTTTTCAAATCGAACCAGTAGTTCCTGAGATTAGCGCGTTCAAACAAATAGACTCTTTAGTTTTATATAATACTAGATGTTCCCGCGGTTTCACCCGCGTTTATCGTTACTGCGCTGCCCCCGTGGGTCGTAGCGTGATGTTATATAGTCTATAGTCTTCCTCGATAAATAGGCTATCCAAAACTAAAAGAATTTTTCAAATCGAACCAGTAGTAATCAACTAATCACGCAGAATAAACGAGGAGAAACATCGTTTGTACTATGTCTGTAATGGGTAATTATTTTGCTGCAATGTTATTTTAAAACTGCGATATCTCCTAAGATATTCATTGAAATCGAATGATGTAAAGGGCAATTTTGTTTTAAATTAAATGTTTGTGATGAATTACGTATTTATTTGGATAAGGATTAATATCATGTTTATAATAATACCTTCGCAAAGAATGCATTATTTTAGAACAAATTTGGTTAGCATAAAAATGGTTATAGTGAGCAATCTTAAAAGATAGACATATGCTGTCGCAGACTTTTTTTTTAACTTTTAAAGGGGAACAATTCTGTCATACATGATTTTTGCGAAACTTTAACTGTTTATGCAGCGCACGCAGCGGAAGCTCTCAAAAGGAAAAAATACCCTCCGATTTTGAAACATTCTTCATTGGTGCTCAGCTCCTATTGATCTTAGCGTAATGATATATAGCCTATAGCCTTCCTCGATAAATGGGCTATCTAACACTAAAATAATTTTTCAATTCGGACCAGTAGTTCCTGAGATTAGCGCGTTCAAGCAAATAAACAAACTCTTCAGCTTTATAATATTAGTATAGATTAGTATAGATAATATATCCGTTGTTCCCATGACACAATAGATTATGTCCGCGAGAGATTTTTCAAATAGTAAGAAATATAAAGATATTTCGTTTAACTTTGACAGGTATATGTAAAGCAAGTCCAATTCAAAGTGTGAATGAAACACGGTCAATTGTTAAGATTGCGCGGAATTAAATTTATTACTTTAAAAGCGAAAGTGTACGTACGTACGTTTCGTAATAATAGAACTAACCGTACGGCGAGATTACGCAACTCGTAATATACCTACTTGGTATTGTGAACCACTGTTATAATTCACCAGAAACCAAAAAAGTTAACTGCGGATAGCAAGGTCCTAGATCTTTTTTATATAATGCTAGTTTTTGCCCGCGGCTTCCCTCGCATAAAAGTAGGTTAGATTATGTTAGTAACAGTACTTATCTATACATCTATACAAATAAATAAAATTGAAGTGTCTGTTTGTAATGTCAAAATAACAGCGTTTTATCTAATGCAATATGAAAGTATATAAGGTACCTATACGAAAACATATATTTTTAAAATTTTTGTCTTTCTGTTTGTCTGTCTGTTTGTTCCGGCTAATCTCCGAAACGGCTGAACCGATTTTGACGGGACTTTCACTGGCAGATAGCTGATGTTATAAGGAGTAACTTAGGCTACCTTGATTTTAGAAAAAAAATAGGGTTACGCGGAGACAAACACTTTTTAAGTTAAAATCTACGCGGAAGAAGTCGCAGGTAACAGCTAGTTTTTAAATAAAATATAGCCTATACTCGGTGATAAAATACCTAGCTATCTAATGGTGAAAAGAATTTTCAAAATCGGTTTAGTAGTTTTTGAGTTAAATCCTGACAAGCAAACATGCAAACAATCAAATCTTTTCTCTTTATAATATTACTAGAACTAACTGTATGGCGAGATTGCGTAACCGTAATACATTTGGTATTGTGAACCTGTAATAGTTCACCAGAAACCAAAAAAGTTAACTGCAGATAGCAAGTCCTAGATCTTTTTTATACAATGCTAGTTTATGTTCATAAGTCGTATTTGACCGCCTCGATGGCGTAGTGGGCAGTGTAACCAATTGCCACGCCTGAAGTCGCGGGTTTGATTCCCGCACAATTCAAACATTTGTGTGCATGAACATGGATGTTTGTCTTGGTCTGGGTGTTTCTATGTATAATATGAATGTATTTACAAAAAAAAAGTATATATGTATGTTTATCCATTGTCTAGTACCCATAGTACAAGCTCTGCTTAGTTAGGGCTAGATGGTGTTATGTGTATGTGGTAGAATATTACTATTATTATAAGCAGGGCTGATACAATCTATACTAATATTATAAAGCTGAAGAGTTTGTTTGTTTGTTTGAACGCGCTAACCTCGGGAACTACTGGTTCGATTTGAAAAATTATTTTAGTGTTGGATAGCCTATTTATCAAGGAAGGCTATAGGCTATATAACATCACGCTATGACCCACGGGGGCGGCGCAGTAACGATAAACGCGGGTGAAACCGCGGGAACATCTAGTTATAGATATACTAATCTCCTAAGCTTGTTGTCTTATGTACTGACTTTGTCTGAACTTAGTTGTAAAACTATGTATGAATACAATTTAATATCAAAATACAGTAGGTACCTACTTTTGAGCAAAAATTTAAGCAAATATATTTTCAGTAGGTACTGACCCACTTGTTCCGTAGAATATCAAATTAATATGTACAAACATCTAACAATACGATAAAACATTCAAATATTTAATTAAATGTGAGCAAAATAAAACTAATTGTCCTACTTTTACGTAAAGCAGTAATTGTGTTTAACTCTCTCTTTGTGCGTTATGGACGTCCGTTTATTATGATAAATATTTTCTGTCTTGCATATGATATGTAGGCATATTAAATGTGGATTTGCCTGCGAAATTGCTGTGAATTTTCTCTTTATATGAATAATTATGAAGCTCTTATTTATTTTTTATACAGCTAATGTGGCAAACAAGCATACGGCATACGGTATAGGTAGTAGAGCCTCGCTGTTTTCAGCATGAATGGGCCGGCTCGACCGGGGAAGGACTACCCTCTCACAGAATATCGACATGAAATAGCAGTATTCCTACTGGTGTGTTTCGTTTGGCGAGTGAGAGTGCCGGAGGCCCAATCACCCTCTTTCCCCCTTCCCGTTCCGTCTCCTTCCCTCTTCCTTTCCTAAAGGGTTGGCAACGCGCAAGTGATGTCTCTGGTGTTGCAGGCGTCTATAGGCTACGGTGACCACATACCATCAGGTGGACCGTATGCTTGTTTTCCACTTTAGATGTATAAGAAAAAAAACGTCTTTGATAATATTGTGGAGTCTGCCAACCCGCACGTGGTCTATGACCTAACCCTTCCCACACAGAAGAGGACCGTATCCAGTAGTGGGATAGTTTTTATATACATAAGTCTGATATTATTAGATATATAGTATTTTAATAAGTATGTCTATATTTGTGTGTACAGGCGTCCATCCTCACGATGCGAAGTCCATGATTGAAGAAGACATGTGGAGTGAGTTGCACGAGGTGGCGGCTGCGCCGGAGTGCGTGGCGGTCGGCGAGTGTGGTCTCAACTACAGCAAGGACTTCTCTGAGCCGCACGTACAGAGAGACGTGTTCAAACGACAGGTTAGTTGGACGTGTGCTATCTGCATGGCGTATTGGTTTAAATCAGAGACTCCCGACGTTTTTTCTCATAGACCACTTTTAAAATTTAGCTGGTTCCGGTGGACCCCCTTCAGCTACATTTCTACCATATTCTAAAAAATTTGATCAAATCTATTTTTTTTAGTAATTCTTTACCGACCAAATCGGTAGATTCGATACTACTGGTACTGAATATGGAATATGCAAGTTTTTACAAGCTTAGAGTTTCTTAAATATTATCTGCCTATATTGATGCCAACATTTTAGTTCTTCACTATCGAAAGCAAATTAAATTTTCTCGTGGACCCCCGCTTACGAATTGTGGACCCCCATATTTTATCATGCCAACGTAGACCCCATTTATTTGTGATGATTTGATTTTATTGAATACTTTCTATTTCATTCACTACGAATTTCATTTTTCATAATATAATAAACATACATACATACATAGATTCACGCCTGTTTCCCAGAGAGGTAGGCAGAGACTACGGATTTCCATTTGCTACGATCCTGACACACTTCTCTGGCTTCATTCTCTTTCATCACATTCCTCATACACGCCCGTCGGTTCAAGGAGCTCTTAACCTGGCCTTTGTCCAGAACGCCTCTGATCTGATCGAGAAACGAGAAATATAATATACATATAATATTTATAACCACTAAACTAGAAAGAAACTCAAGTAGGTATATAAAATTAAAATACCGTAGCCCGCCTACAGTATTTTAATTTTATACTGTAGCCCTAACGCGCTGTTGTAGACCAGGTAATTATTTCAAGGACAGGGCCGAGTTACAATACTGTATAGATAGGTATCATTAGCGTCGGTGACAACTACGCATGCGATACATACATGACACTTGTGTTGTCGTACTGACGGCGTCGACGTTCGTCATGCGACACGAACGGTATTACTTTCGTCTTGAAGCTGTGTAGTAGATTGTGCTATGCTTTTTTTGTACGACTCCAGCCACGAGGTATCAAACCCGGGACTTTACTATTAGCTGTATAATAATATAAGTGGAATTTCACGCCACGGAACTAACATGGCCGGGAGGTATTAGATGTGCAGCGGTAGTCCTTCATGAATGGCGTAGTGGTTTAAATGGTCGCCACATCTGATGTGCCGTGTTGTGGTTTCGATACCTGGGCGTTCGTTGTGTCCTCTTATTCAAATGCACACACATTTTAGTTTTTGTTTGTTGTATTTTATTTTGTTGTTTACCTTGTCTGTAAGTCCCACCCAGTCCCTTTTCCTGGCGTCTACGTCATCCTGCCATTTAGGTATTCTAAGTCGCCGTCGACGGCTTTGTAACACCCAATTGTACTATAAAAACAAAAGATATACACACACATTTATGCACGAAAATTCCATAAAAATGGAATCTCAAATGCGCAGACTGACTCACTATAATGCGAAACAGTGGTGTGTCGGTATTTCCAGGATAAATGTGTTCGTAAGTGATCCGGATTGATCTGGGATACAGTGACATCACCCAGCGTTCGTCATCCTTATTTTATCGTACCGCTTCTTACACTCAATGTTGTGTATGGAAATTTCTAGAATTAAAACATGCTGGCGTAATGTTGTGTGTTTATGGTCGATTGTAAGGTGCCGAGTTTAGTTGTCGTTGAACGTGGGTACCAGGTGTTAGTGGTACGAAATAGTTTATAGCAGGACAGGATGTGTCTGGCAGACAGCAAAAGGCTGATTACCTAAAACATCGCGTAAAAAAGAAACCGGCTCGACCATAGTGATACCACGGCTTCACAGAAACCCCCTCCCCCTCATATTCTTCTGTCTCTATTCTGTGAAGTTAACAAAGCTATAAGAAAATATTTGTAGATACGTGACCCATTGGCAATGAATGACATGAAAATAAAACAATGAATATCTATTGTCTGTCATTGTTATATCTCGTAGTCATCAGAATTGTCGGTCCGATGTATAATAATAATACTATGAAAATAATAACATTTTCATGCTATACAGTGTGTATAATAAACCCTGTCCGATCCTTAAAGTTGTTATATAGTAGCTTATTATGAGTACGCGATGATGTAGTAGAGCCTTGCTGATTTCAGCATGAATGGGCGGGCCGGCTCGACCGGGGAAGGACTACCCTCTCGCAGAATATCGGCGTGAAATAGCAGTATTCCTACTGTTGTGTTTTGTTCGGTGAGTGAGAGTGCCAGAGGCCCAATCACCCTCTTTCCCCCACCTCGGTCCTTCTCCTTCCCACTTCCTCGCCTAAAGGGTCGGCAACGCGCAAGTGATGCCTCTGGTGTCGCAGGTGTCCATAGGCTACGGTGACCACTTACCATCAGGTGGACCGTATGCTTGTTTGCCACCTTAGTTGTATAAAAAAAAACAACCTTTTATCAAAAAAATTACTATATTAATAGATTACCCATGGCAACACCGACAACTTATTAATCATAATACCTAGGTATCACTAAAGTTCGTAAAGGTTCACCGATGCCGCGCCGCGCTAAGCCGCGCCTACCTACCTACGCCTTAAAAAATGCCGCCAAAAGTATACATTACATACCACGCTCCGCGTCCTTGTCAAGTTTAGTGGAGTATTGCTAGACTGAGCGAAATTTCAGTAATTTAAGGGTAAAAGTGCTGATTAATACTGTACTTAAAAATATTATGAAGACGTTTTACGACGATGTTTTTTAAGAGAGAAACAAGGCCTTAATGGATCGGACAGGGTTTATTATACACATATGGCTATTGTAAATTATAAAAAGGTTGTATAATCGCCATCTTGAATGAGACTTAAGCACAAAGGGATTTCTCCTGTAACCTGAAGTTACCGATATTTTATTTTACATACACGTGTAAGTATACTGGTTTCGTGGCACAGCGGTAGTGAATGCAGCTGCTGTTCATGATGTCTCAATGCCTGGGTCGGGCAAAGTGTTACTCTAACTAATATGCTGTGTAAGTTTATTTGTTACGTTCACACGTACTAACAACTCGACCAATCAAAATGAAATTTCGCATACACTTAAGGGTACAGAAAAGGACATGATTACCTTACAACCAAAAATAAGTTCTAGTCTTGAGCGAAGTCGTGGACAATAGCTAGTTGTTTATATTTTTAGTACATAAATGAAAAAGTAGGGTCTATTACTGGCGAAATATGAAACTAATATACCTTACCTATTCCCCGGTAATAAACAAGAGTCATGTCACGGTGTTTTTGGTCGCACTCCTCCGAAACGGATCGACCGAATTTTATGATTTTTTTTATGTATATTTGGTAGGTATGAGAATAGGTCGTAAAGTATATTTCATACCGCGAGCTGATTTGGGTGTCAACCTGACCTACGTTTACGCGAGCGAAGCCGCGGGCGAAAAGCTAGTTCATATTATATAGTATGTTCATTAATGTTTTTGGCACCATGACAATAGACAAAGATACACATGCATGATACAGGTTCAGTATGGTGATTACACGAAACTGTGTTGTCTTTTAAATGGTTCAAATCTTACTCAATAATCCTAACTAATATTATAAATGCGAAAATGAGTTTGTTTGTTTGTTACGCTTTCACGCTTTAACTACTCAACCGATCAACATGAAATTTTGCATACACGTTGTCAGGGGTACAGAATAGGACATAAGGGGTACCCTATGTCCTATTCTGTACCCCTGACAACGTGTATGCAAAATTAACTGTTGCAAACCTAACCTAACCTAACCTACATTTACGCGAGCGAAGCCGCGGGTGAAAACTAGTATATAATAATTTAATATATACATCAGGCCTGTATTAATCTGTCCCAGTGCTGGGCACAGGCCTCTCCTCAGTATGAGTAGGGTTAGGCCATATTCCACTACGCTCTGGCCCAGTTCGGTCTCACAGTCTCCTCTTGGGCTATCGCTGCCTATTATCATTTTTTTTTCTTTTATACACCTAAGGTGGGAAACAAGCATACGGTCCACTTGATGGTAAGTGATCACCGTAGACTATCGACGCTTGCAACAAGAGGCATCACTTGCGCGTTGCCAACCCTTTAGGAAAGGAAGTGAGGAGCGGGAAGGGGGAAAGAAGGTGATTGGGCCTCCGGCATTCTCACTCGCCGAACGAAACACAACAGTAGAAATACTTCTATATCACGTCGATATTATATCGGTATATACATACAGGCAAAAATCTATGTACGAAAATCTAGCACATTACGTTTGAATCTGTTACGCATTCACGACATCGATAAACCAGTCAATAAACATTCTATAACGTTTGCCTGTAGCCAGACTCCGAACCTACGTGGCACGGCGCCAAGGCGTCCATTGCACACTCAACTGCAATGCACACATTATGTTCATGTACCTACCTATTTTTGGAACTTAACTATTCCGCGAATGAAATCATCTGTGACAAGTGTTTGCACTGGAAGGAATGGTTTAGAACAGAGGTTCCCAGACTTTTTTCTCATAGACCACTTTCGAAATTTAGCTGGTTCCGGTGGAGGGGGTCAGCTACATTTCTACCATATTCCTTGGTGAAGATTCAAACAAGTTCATGCTATTAAAAAATTTGATCAAATCTCTACGGGCTGCCCTTTTTTAATGTTTTTTTTAGTAATTTTCGTACTGAAGATTCTTAAAATATTATCTGCCTACATTGATAGGTGAAGCCAAGCCAACATTTTAGGTTTTCACTATCGAAAGCAAATAAATTTTCGTGGAACCCTGCTTACGAATTTGAACCCCCATGTTTTATCACGCCAACATAGACCCCCGTCGAGTCTCCTGTGGAACCCTAGGGGTCCACCTGGACCACTTTGGGAACTAATGGTTTAGAAGCTGGTTTTAGCGGAATGGCATTCTTGGGTGTTTGTTGCTTTGTTTGTTCTATCCCAACTATTACAACATATTATACATACACACCCTCACACACATTCACACACACACACACACACACACACACACCTTTGTCATTGCCAATTGAATATGCCATATTGTATGACGTGTAACTGAAGAGCGTTGGTACCCATAACACAAGTTAGATCTTACATTGGGTACCAGAGTTCAACAAAAACACTTACTTTTATTGTTTATAAAATATTATTGTTTCACCAATATCATTTGTAAGTGTACTAAATTGTAATTTTTTGCTAAATAAATTATTATTATATTATTATTATTATAAAACAAAGTCCTCCGCCGCGTCTTACTGTATGTCTGTCTGTCTGTTGGCGATAAACTTTGGTTTTCACCAATAGACAGAGTGATTCACGAGAAAGGTTTAGGTGTATAACTTGTTAAGGTTTTGCGTAACCGTGCGAAGCCGGGGCGAGTCACTAGTCATTAATAACTTAAACTTTGCCGTACCTACTTAGGTATTATTTAATGAACTTCAGATCCTAACTCGAAATCGTTGTGACGTTTAGCTTAGTAACACATCCGATGGAAATCTAAAAACACTACAATAGTATTTTGCTTATTCTTTGATGCGAATCCTTGCGCGTGCGCATTCTACATATACCGGCCGGAACGTTTACATAACACATGCCTACGCACATAAAATAAATCATTTGTTGGAAGACGGCTGTTTGGCGCAGCGGTTATTTGGTTATCCTGCTATTACCAATGCGGTCAGTGTTTGGCGTTCGATTCCACACGAGAAAGAAATGAGAGACACTGTTACTTGTTTTGTTTGAGGTTTTTCTTGTCTGGTATATTGACCTTTTAACTGCCCCACTTCATAACAGTTGTCGTGCCCCCAGCGCCCGGCACAGTGAATCGAAAATAAATACTTACAAAAATAAATACTTATTTTAGGACTTCTAATTATGAGACTAAAGTGTATTAAATTGTAAATGATTACTTAATTATCCATTTACACAATATAAGCATTTTTTTGATAGAAAACACCGTAATTAAGTAAAAAAGCAGATTAAACGAGCTGTGGTATCTGGTCGGAAATATACGACGTTGGCGAAATGGGTACGAAAATATTTTTCGGATTAATCCGACGTAAGCGGTTAAAAGGTTAATGATTGCTCATTGATGTAGGAATTCTTTCCAAAGCGGGATATGAAGAAGAAATATTTTATAATATTTTAATTTTTATAATTGTGGTTGATAGTATTTATTTGTCTCCTAATGACACAATTTCAGATAATATTAATTTAAATTCAATTATTTATAATATTATTCTTTGCATGTCACTATAATAACACGTGATTTGGATATGCATACTAATTTTAAGACCTAAACAATACCAACACGTTTAGTATATAAATAGACAAGCTGTCCCGCGCATCTTGGTCTTTTTCATATAGGAGAATTTTCCTCGTTTTCGCAACATTTTTCATTGCTGCTCCGCTCCTATTGGTCGTAGCGTGATGTTATATAGCCTATAGCCTTCCTCGATAATTGGGCTACCCAACATTAAAAGAATTTTCCAATTAGAACCAGTAGTTCCTGAGATTAGCGCGTTCAAACAAACAAACTCTTCAGCTTTATAATATTAGTATAGATTGTAATTCTAAAGAAAAGTCTCTAACTTCCTGGTTGGTGACTCTTGTACTCATGCTTATACAAGCGTGAGTGCAAGTTTCAATATCTACGGCCTGGGTATGATCAGAATAGGTTCGCCAAGATATTCCTCATGATTCTGTACCATCTAAGATGGGTCGATTCTTACGATTTGACCTCAAAAGTGGTCTATGCTAGCCTGTTACCGTCACAAATCCAAACTGCTGCTTGTACTAAGAATTGCATAAAAAACCAATAACATAAATCCTAACTCGCGAATAAAACATGAGACCACACAATCATACATAATCACTTACATAATACATCTTATAATACGTTAGATGTGCCCGCGGTTTCACCCGCGTTTATAGTTACTGCGGTGCTCCCGTGTGGGTCGTAGCGTGATGTTATATAGCCTTTAGCTTTCCTCGATAAATAGGCTATCCATCACTAAAATAATTTTTCAATTCGAACCAGTAGTTCCTGAGATTAGCGCGTTCAAACAAACAAATAAACTCTTCAGCTTTATATTATTACTATAGATAATAATTTTTACAACACCTAGTTTTTTAACAGAGAAGTTGGATGGAATGGACGTTCACATTCATATTTTCTGAAGCGGAAATCAGCTTCCGCGATGAGACGTGCCTTATTGAATGTACCTACCGACATAAAGATGAGAATAACCTGCTATTATACGTGTATGTACGTTGGAATAAAAATAAACCGGTACGATTAGGGCTGCTACTTTAATTTTAAACAAATACAGTATATTTACTACCTGAGATAAAAAAAAGTATAACAACCGAAATTAAAGTGTAATCTTGTTTCCAAATTTTTTGGTGCTTCTAGCAATATTTAACAAATATTTATCATCAAGCTGATGATCTGTAATACAGGCATTTTTTATGCCTAAAACAGACTCCAGCTCCTTATATATTGTAGACTAAGTTTAATTTGTACTGAAATACATATAAGTAAATCTGTAATTATATTAACGTCTGTTGTTGTGAAGAGGAAATCTATACTAATATTATAAAGCTGAAGAGTTTGTTTGTTTGTTTGTTTGTTTGCTTGAACGCGCTAATCTCAGGAACTACTGGTCCGTTTTAGAAAATTATTTCAGTGTTAGATAGACATCACGCTACGTCCACGGGGGCGGGCGCAGTAACGATAAACGCGGGTGAAACCGCGGGAACATCTAGTGAATATATATTATTACTAGCTGCTCCGCGCAACTTCGTCTGCCCCATATAAGATAATTTTCCCCGTTTTTGCAACATTTTTCATTGCTGGTCCCCTCCTATTGGCCGTAGCGTGATGTTATATAGCCTTCCTCGATAAATGGGCTATCCAACACTAAAATAATTTTTCAATCCGAACCAGTAGTTCCTGATATTAGCGCGTTCAAACAAACAAACAAACCCTTCAGCTTTATAATAGTATAGATTATTTCTATAAAAAAGTAACATCTTCGTCTAACCGCCTCTTACTATAATAAACTAGATAAATAATTAGATCTTTTATTCAATTTAGATAAGCACCATTTCGTTGCTTTTTGTTCCTTTAAGAAAACAATTAAATAAACTTGTAAACGTCGACATAGGTAAAGTGAAGTATTTTCATGTAGGTACTCTATTTTGCTCATAAAGTATGTTTATCTGAAATAACGTACAATATTTTATTACAAAGTATGGGTGGCAACCTTATGTACGATCGCCATTGTGAATGGAGTAATATATCAGTGGGCAGCGGAAGGCGATTTTATTATATTCTACTGTTTTGGTTTTGTTTATGGTTGTATGTGGCATCTTTGTTTCCTGAGTTATCTGGACTGAAGTCTGTGTCGCCGAAAAGGTATGCAGATATGTATTTCACCTATGTTTTGCTTGCTATGTTTTTTAAATCTCGCGTATTAGAAGTTTGCTAAATACCGAACACATCTGATTCTACAGAGAAAAGCCCAATGCTTAACATTCAATGCTCAACACCTTACGAACTGGTCCATAACGATCACATGAGCATATAAGCGCACACTTGAGGACTATAGGACTATTCGTTTTTTTTAATAGCAGCCCGGTTAGTAATTAGCGATAGCTCAGTTGCAGTTGGGAGCCCAACAGACTGCAATGCAGAGGGTCTGGGGTTTGAACCCAAGTCGCGCACCTCTGACTATCGGAAGTTTAGACTTTTCGAAATTATGTGCGTATTGATTGACAATTATTGCCTGCTCCGTGCCTCGGAGAGCACGTTAAGCCGTCGGTCCCGGCTGCCATGAACATCTATGGCAGGCGTCATTGGGAAGTCAGTGCCCTCTAATATCTTGACACTGGTCTAGCTTTAGGGTATCGTTAGCCTTCGGGTTGCGGAGGTCAGATGGCAGTCGCTCCGTGTAAAAATTGATATCCAGTCAAATCCGGTTACACTAGAAAGCCGACCTCAAGTGACTTGGGAATAATAAAGGCTAGGAAGAAGAAGAAGCAGCCCGGTTAGGAAGTTGGCGGTGTTAAACACCTCCGTGCCTTGGAAAGCACGTAAAGCTGTTGAGGCTGCGTCTGATCTTTCGCCGGTCGTATCGGCTTGCTGTCCCATCCGCCTGCAAAAGTGTGAGTGCTTTTGCACACATTTAACCCATTCAATGCGGCGGACGCCGATCGGCGTCTTATTTTTTCATACTCAGATTCGGAGGACGCCGATCGGCGTCATGTATAGTATTTTTATATTTTACCTAAATTTAAAGATATTATATTAATAAAACAACAAATGTGTTTGGAATTTACTTATGAAATACCTGATATGAGTAGTTTTAGATATTTTGTTTTTTTTTAATTTCATCAAGTGCGGCTGACGCCGACCGACGTTTACGTTAAATATGAGCCGATTCTGCCTAGTGAAATCAAAATTTGTTGCCGCATTGAATGGGTTAACATAATATCGCCTACGCAGATGCTTCGGCTCCTTGCCGAGATTAGAGCACATTCTTACTATTATTACTTGGAGTGATGTACTAAAATTTATGCTGCGGCAAGTTGTAAGATGCCAACTTTAGCTACCACACCATTTACACTATCATTTCCATTTCTATAAATGCCGAAAGATTTCCCCTCGAACAAACGAGAAAACGCTAATGTATGCAGCCAATGAACTTGAAACTTTGTTCTAGAGTATCAATTACCAACTCTCATGGACGTTAAATTATCGTTGTTCGTGAAAAAACACTCGTTAATTTCCACTTCAGTGCGAGCATTTACATTATCAATTTGTGCTCGGCTTAAATTTGTTCTATGCAGCCGCCTACGTAATCACTCAACAGGAATATGACTAACAGAAGAACAGCCCGTTTTAGATTTTCAGTATTGGGATATACATACATTGTCTCACGCTTATACATACCTATGTGTAGATTTTTTTTATAAAACACATCATTCTGCCTCTGAACAATTGGAACTTTGACAATTTTAAACAACGGACACTAAGATACCCAGATTCGAAACAATGTGGGTTACATACATTTTTGTTACATACGTTTTTTAAGAACTAGATATTTGTTAATGGCATATTTGAATGCGACCGTTGGATGAATAAAACCAAGGCAAAAGTACTTTGACTATTTTGCATTCATTCCGTAAAAAGAGCAGATAAAGTGGATAAATAATGTGAAGACAATGAATGGAGCGAGAGAGATATGTTGGATTGTAGCTAGTGAAATTTGTTCTCTGTTTACATTTCCGTGAAACAGGCGTGAATTTATGTATCATATAAGTAATGTGTTATCGTAGATTTACACTGTATGTATGAAGCATTTACAAAACAATGATTCATGATATGATTGACTTGCAACTCTTATATCTCATCATAGGGACTACCTATCTGTACCTAGCAACTTACCAAAATAATAAGTCTCAAAGCATCGCTTATGAATGTCTACATACGCCTCTGCTCACCCCTTATAGAGATGTGTGTAAGTATATGTTTATTATTATAAGCCTAGTTGCTGTCCCACTGCAGGCCAAATGCCTCCTCTTATCCCAATCCAATCTGGACTCAATGCGTTTCGTTCATCTCGCCATCTTCTAGGTGGGTAAACAGTGACGATTAAACCTGCAATATTTGAAAGAAGATATAATTGAAAGAGCTGAATCAGACCACGTCGTACTACTGTAATAAAAGGAAAAAAAAGCTACTAATATTTTTTTACCTAAACCTATCAGTAGTTGGTATGCTAGACATATGTAATTGAAAACCTATTGTGTCTGGTCGTCTGTGTGCCGCTATCACTCAATGCCTTAGTTTTCTAATATACATTTAATCCCGATAATGAGACGATCGGAGCCGATTATACGGTAGCTCGCGTGCGGTCAAGAGGCGCAGTACGATACATCTGGTCAATGTACAATTAGTTACACATCTTATCTGAGTCCGTTTGGAATTAATACTTACTAATTACATTATCTCGTGTTCCAAGCGATACAATAGGGTAGTTGACTCTCACTATGAAAGTCAAATAGTTACATTGACCAAATTATAAAATACAAATAATTTTTGAAATAAGATACAAGCGTTTCAAAACTGGCAGTACGGGTAGTCAAATGACAGAAAAAGGATGCACGATACGAATTGTAACGTAGCCGCTATTTAAACGCTGCTGTCCGAGGGAGATAGCGATATATCCCCCCTTCTGCTTTATTTTGCAATCAATTTTGATAACACTTGCACAAAAAGTTTTGCTTTGTTTGCTTTTTGCTGTTTGTAAATTAATGTACAAAATCAAACAGTATCCTATTATGGAAATAATTTTATATATTTTATTTAAACTTGAACTACACCATACTATCTTATCTTATGTGTGGGGGCCAGTCAGTACAGACCGGCGACACTTCGACCCAGTGGGATCTTTTTGTGTAAACACCATACTAAAGTATTGCAGGTGAATAATTGGAACTGTATGTACTATAGGTATTTCTGCATGATAGATTGTCGAGTTATTTGATGTAGAATGAAACTGCTGTCGTGTCTGTATACAGTCGCCGGTTCTAATTTAAGCTCGTCCCATATTGCATCGTTCAAGTTCTGAGTCAGGTGCAGACTAACCTGTTTATTAGTGCACAGGAATTGTGTCAAGCTATATATTGTATTTCAAGAGCTGAATGTAAATGTACATTAGATACACGGCTATATATCGTAGAGAGAGGTGTGTCACCTGTCACCAGCTATGTTTTCGGAGCCCATGTAATGGTGGCGAGCCTATTACCATTTATGGAGCACATTTATTGAATTCATGCAGCTACTAATAAAATATCTCACAAAATTTTCAATACCATTGCATTATTCAGGATTCGAATCTGGGACGTCACGATGGTGCGCTAATAAATAATGGCACACTTATACCACGGAATCGACGTAATGAAGGTAGACTAGGTAGCCTGAATGAAGAAATCGTAGTATATTGCATATATGATGTAGTAGTTTGTTAATTGAAAAGTTAGCGTGTGTTTTGGGTTGTCTTGTAATATACAAAATGCGTAATCGACAAAGAACACCCAGGGGTTGGAATATCATGGCACACACCATTTCTTATCTCATAGCGAAGCTTGAACCACAGTACTCGGTGTGGCGTATTGTTCAGATAACACCTAAGCTATTGTGCCATTCGTGGAGTTGAGTGCACGGATGGCATAGAAAGAAAGAAAGAAAACATACTTTATTTCTAAAAACACGAAAGCATTCACAATATTATGTAAATATGTAATTTTTTTAAGAGTACACATATATACATCCTTACTAATATTATAAATGCGAAAATGAGTTTGTTTGTTTGTTTGTTCCGCTTTCACGCCTTAACTACTCAACCGATCAACATGGAATTTTGCATACACGTTGTCAGGGTACAGAATAGCACATAGGGTACCTTTCATCCAGAAAAAATAACTGTTGCAAACCTAACCTAACCTACATTTACGCGAGCGAAGCCGCGGGTGAAAACTAGTATTTAATAAACATTAATTAAAAGTGACAGGCCTGCGCCACAAATGCCACGTTCCAAATGTGCCACCAGTACATATTAATAAACTTTGGTCACCCGCTTACGCTACGAGATTGCCATGAAGGTATAGACGGCATAGTGTTTTCAGAGGTCGCCTTGGTCGCCTTGGTCGCCTTGCCGAGTGATCCACAAATAGTTTTTCCGAGTGTGGGTCTTCTTTGTGTCCGGTGTTTGAATGTTAGTGAAGTCCCCAACGACACAGGAATTATCCTAGTTCTGAAGTTGTCTAAAAAGCTTGTGCTGGATCTATGATCCGATTTTGAATATGTGTAGTTCATGCGTCTTTGGACCACATGGTATTCCGTTATAAGCGACACACTCGAATCATTGCGACTGCAGTCAAACACCTATTTACAAAATTAACTATACAGTCACCCTCAATAAGTTGTATACGGATTAAACTCCCATTAAAATGTCCAAATTGAATGATGATTCATCTATTAAAGTGGACAAAACATGCAATTTACTGTAACTGGGTAATTCTAAGTAAACATCTGTTCAAAAACTTCATAAATGTGGACGTTTCATAAAGTTATATGTCTGTAATAATCCAAAACGTTGTATACAACTATTGTTTAGTAACCAAGTAAATATAATAGTCTAGATTTTGCCCGCGACTTCGTTCGCGTAAGTATAGGTTAGGTTAGGGGTCGCGATTGCATGTGAAAGTGATTCGCGCGGCCCAGCCGTCTCTGGTTATGTTGAGGAACACCGTGGTAGGTTTAGTCGGTATTACCGGGGTATCTTTTCCCCGGTGAGTCCGACATAACCTCTCCGTCGCCCCGCGGAGAGGTATGCGACAATACGATCCGCCACGTAAAAAAAAGTTTAGCTAAGTAACATTACTTTTTTCTGTATGAAAGATACTTATATCCTTTTCTGTTCTCCTCATGATGATCTGACGAGTAGTTGAGGCGTGAAAACGTAACAAACAAAATAACTAACTCACATTTGCATTTATAATATTAGTTAGGATGAATGCAATATTTTGGCATATTAAATATAATAATAATATAATATAATATATTCTACACACAACACCATCTAGCCCAAACTAAGCAGAGCTTGTACTATGGGTACTAGACAATGGATAAACATACATATATACTTTTTTTTTGTAAATACATACATATTATACATAGAAACACCCAGACCAAGACAAACATCAATGTTCATGCACACAAATGTTTGACTTGTGCGGGAATCGAACCCGCGACCTCAGGCGTGGCAGTCAGTTACACTAACCACTACGCCTTCGAGGCCGCAAATATACTCGTATTCTGAATTTAGTAGTGATCCATCCATTATAAAAATATCAGAACTTGTATATGATGTTTCGAATGAGCGTTTTATCGTTATAAAAGATATTAAACGATAGTCTATTCTGGTCAAGGTCTATTTGGTTTACTCACTAAAATTGAGACGGTCTTGATCTCGTACGTTATCAATTACCTACTAGGCTTATAATTCGATAGATAACTGCTTATTTCGTGTCTATTCTTCAACTAGTTAAAACGCGCCACGGTTCGCTGTTATTCAGTCTGATAATAATGACTATTGAAGTAAATTAAACTATTCTATTTCTTGTCCTAATGAAAATTTACTTACTCTGGCCCGTGGTCTGGCCATAAATGCTGTTACAAGGAAATATATTTTCTTTTTCTATTGCATAACTCATTTATTATTGTAATGTGTGTTGGTTTATACATTATAATAACATTAAAATATTTGAAGCTCATTCAAAATGATCTCCATTTGCTTTAATACAGTCCTTTAAACCTTGATGCCAGTTCATGGGAAAATTCTTCACGGCCAATCTTATGGATTGTTTTAAAGACTTCAAATTATTATGGCGTTTAGAGCATGCCATACTCTCTAAACCTGACCATAAATCATAATCCAGATCTTTTTCTGTCACAAACGAGGCGGTTTCATTGTACCTATCAATAGCCCGGTACACAAACATTCGACTAATACCAAGCAGATGGAGAGTTTCAAAAATTGTATTTGGCTCCATTTTGTGTAATGCTATCACAGCAAGTATCTCTTTATCACACCACTCCATTTTAATATCACAAACATATTGAGAAAAGGCAATGAATATTCATATAAGGATGACAGATTCCGAATTCAAATGTAAAGTTATTTTTTTTTATTGTAACATTATTTATGGCCAAACTAAGTAGGTATATAGACAGCAATTTGTATAAGCTGCAGAGTTTGTACGTTAGACCGCAATAATATCAGTAACAGTCAGATCGATTAGAAAAATATTTAAAGTATAATAGCCAGATTTTTGGCAGTGCACCATTCAATATAATTTTACGCAGATGATACTAAGGGGGAAGCAACTATAACTAACTGTGCTCTGCGGTTTCACATGCGTCAAATGCAATAATTAACCATTATATACGGGAACGAATTACCACGGTAAAAAGAATCCTATGTGTTAATTTAAGACATGGGCTATTTGTGTGTGTTTCGTATCAAACTACATGTTAACAGATGTACGCGTGATTAAGTAAACTAACATCCAATCTTCTTGTTAATTCAGAATATTAGAAGGCCGGCTTAAAACTATAGAAGATCGTAAAAGCGAAAACAATATTTCTTATCCGTGGATAATTAGCAGTTACTTATTTATAAACCACTCTCAATATTTAAGAGGTAGCTTGTACTAACTTTTGACTAGTCAAAAAAGCATCTTTGGAAGTGTGTTACTCAATGTGGAGTTTTAGTTGCCGTTATTCAACTAAGTAAAGCTTAAGTAACAGTGACGGGCTATTGATCATTGATCAAGGAATTTAGAACTATTCAGTTGAAAGGTAGCTACTAAGTATTAGTTAGCGTTTTTGAAAATAAGCTTGTTGATATTTAAGCCCAGTACTAATTGAAATTAAACTACTTCAAGTGATTTTATCGCGGTATATTATGTTTACAACTTTATAGAATATATTTATTTAAAGGCACATCTACAGATTACAAATTATGTATGTGAATAGGATATGAGTTCAAGGTAGGTATAGGTACATGTTAATTTGCAACCCGATTATCGGCGTGCACAACATTTGACAAATAATAGTAACAAAATAGGGCAGCGTCACAAATAATATTATATAAATCAAAACGTTAAATAAAAAAATAATGTCAATCTGTAATATAAAATAAAAATCTATAGCAAACTTAAGAAAAAGAACAAAACAATTTAATATACAATCAAAATACTTATCCTAAATTTATAAATTACTTAAAACTTAAGTGATGAAAGTGAATGAAGCCAGAGAAGTGTGTCAGGATCGTAGCAAATGGAAATCCGTAGTCTCTGCCTACCCCTCTGGGAAACAGGCGTGAATCTATGTATGTATGTATATAATACAACAAAAACAAGTATGTAATTTATGAGGTATTGTCGCACTAGATTATTTGCGAATATGTACCTATTTATATGTGTACACTCTTTTCTGACTGTTCAAGTAGACATTTCGTTGTCAGCAGAAGTAATAATCTTTATCAATAGAGCAGATCCATCACAATTATTAACTCTTGTAGTATCTATTTTATATTGAGTCTGCATTTCATTAAAAAATAATAATAGAACCGTTCCTACTTGTACCTATAGCGTGATGTTTCTGTAATTGGTTTGAATTTGTACAATAAGTGCATGCGGGCGGATGGAGAATTAAAGCTGTTTGGACAAACAGGATATTATGGTTCTTAGACTGAGAGCCATTAGAAAATACTCAATCTTGAGATAGTTTTTCAAACAATAAGCTTAAAACATTTATTATACAAATCTATTCAATTTATTTATCCTAGGATTAATGATTAAAACGGTATTATCAGATAGATGTAAGTATATTTTAAAATTCGTCATGTTTTTCCTAAATAATTATTTACATTTCGCGATGATAATCTTGCAGTTTATTTAATTACTAATTATTCGTCTTTCTCTTACTGGTGGTGTTATCGCCAGATATCTTTGGCCAGTCTGCTTTTGTAATTCGTTTAACCTTTTGATACGACTTACTCCCTTCTTTTTAGTTCACTAGTTGAACAAAGATACGTCTCGGTCTTCTCCTTACATCAATTATTTTTAAGACTGATTTAGAAAATCGTCTATGTGTTATCAACTGGCCAAATAACTTTCATTAACTAATTATATAATGAATTAAAATAAATTAAATACTTATTCAATACATTTAAATTGCAAATGTGTGACTCTACTTTAAATTAACGGTCGTCTAGATATCGAAATTCAGCCGTAATGCTTTAATACTTTTTAAATTTACCTTATTCCTTCTCCATAATTATAGACTATGCCAAATCTCACATTCCGAGCGCGTAATATGTATACAAAGAGGAACAAAGATTTTTGTTTACGTATTAATATAATATACATTTTAAGTTAAATATATTATTGTAATTAATTGTAAGTTCGTTCTAATTAGAGTAGATATTTTCCGTTAATTAGTATGCATTTGTAGATAAGACAGACATTTCGACACATTTTGTAGGTAAGTAGCAAAACAGTACACAGTGTGATATGAAACCAGTATTCGTGTTGATAACTTTAATGATTGAAGACAATGTAAAGGAAATAATAAATAATGTCCTTCAGACTTATTTTCGGTCACGGCGGTCCTGCACAGGAAACACGAGTGCACTGATGAGAATAAGGGCACAGAGAGTTCCCTAACTAACATAAGCCGATGGAACTGTAATCCTACACGACCGGAGAGAGATCAGGCGCAGGACCAACGGCTTTACATGCTTGCCGAGCCACGAAGGCGTGAAAAACCACAAATTCCGTAACCCTGGGCTGCTTTTGAGATTTTTTTGGTGAATAGCTTTTCACACACGACCGGAGAGAGATCAGGCGCAGGACCAACGGCTTTACATGCTTGCCGAGCCACGGAAGCGTGTTAAACCACAAACTCCGGAACTCCGGGCTGCTTCTGAGATTTTTTTGGTGAAAAGCGTTTCACAAACCACCAACAAAAAGTTATTAGAGCTCTAATAACTTTTTGTTGGTTCGACTCGAGTGTTTGCACCTAATAGTGGGTACACACGTACGTACATGCTCATCGAGCAAGTCTCATCGAACAAAGCTGTTATCCATACATGTTCCACCTTGCGTCTACACGTAAAAAGCTTGCTCGAATAACATGTTTAGTGTGCGTTGAAGCTCTTCCAGCAATGGACGATTCGTTGTTGTGTTTGGTTGGTTTCTTCGAACATCGAGCAAGAATTATGGACATTTGAATTTTGTTCGAATCGAACATTTTGATTGGCCTCGAGCATTTGTCTTGAGAGTTGCATGATACACACGTTCGTACTTGCTCGAGATCGAGCAAGTTTATCGAGCATTTTAACGTATGTGTCTACCCACCATATATCTCATACACAGCAGTCACATTCACTAGCGTTGCACCTCGTTGAAGAGATAGGCAGAAATGTACATTTCGTTAGTCGTTTAAACCGCACATAATACACAGATGTGTTCGAATATCGGTTATATTCTATAACCGTGTAAAAAATGATTCGTGAAAACCCAAAACTTTATGAAGACTTTATGGTTCTTGAAATGCAACAAATTAATTGAAGCTGGTTACTGAAAAAGAACAAAGTATTAAATTAATAAAGGTATTTTTGGAGTACGCAACTCCCTACTTCTTGATCGGCAGCCCTATAGGCGCTTGATCTATTAATCCAAAGAGGAAGTCTGTTTGAAGCAAATTAAAATGCACAACGACCAACGTATGATATCGGTTACGAATTGTTTGTCGATTATAATGTTGATGTTTATAAACGGTAGAATATTCAGGTCAAGTTTATGCGTGTTTGGAATACCATTTACTATTGTTTCATTCATTGCTTTGACACTATCATAATAGGTGCCGTTTGAGTTTATTAAGCGGGCCATACACGCTAGGGTTTACCTAACAGGTTTACCTGTACAGTTCAACTGTACAGGTAAACTTGAGCTGCATAGAGACCAAACACGTAGCGGTAAACCTGTACAAACTCTCAGATGATACCATGGCCCCGACAGTGGCGCTTGATCTCGACACAGTAGCGTTAATAGGTAATATTGTTTGTTTTATTAAAGAAAAGGAAATTTAAACGAGATACCGTGAACAGTGCTGTAAAGCATGGTTACTGCAAAGAAAACAGTACTCTCATGCGCACACCTGCGCAGGCGACCGCTACACACGCTCAGTTTTGCCTGCACAGTTAAACTGCATAGGTATACCCACAGCCAAAATATCAAAATTCTCTGCATAGTTGTGCAACATACACGCTCCTGTTTACCTGTACAGGCAAACCTGTCAGGTACACCCTAGCGTGTATTGCCGGCTTTATACATTCGATTTTGCTCGCGGTATTGCTCGCGTTAATGTAGATTTTATCAATAATCTTCTATCCCAGGGGTTCAGTACTTTATTCTGGATGAAGGGTACCATACGTCCTTTTCTGTACCCCTAACAACGTGTGTACAAAATTTCCTGATGATCGGTCGAGTTGCCGTAAAAGCGTAACAAACAAACTCACATTGGCATGTATAATATTAGTCAGGATTTACGCATTTATTGTGCGTTTTGATTTTTATTAACATATTTTATCGTACATACTCACAATTCGTTGCTGATATTTTTCTTGGTTAGGTGTTGGTATACAATCGAATTGATACTGCGATGATTTAAAATAGGAGTTGTACTCCAATGAGATGCAATGCTTATTTAGGAAAACTTTTTAGGGTGAGCTCGGACCTAAACGCCGCGGTATTTAGCGCCGTCGCGTTGGCGGTGTCTTATATAGCTCCCTAGAATTCGATTGAAATTCTAATAATCCTGGAGTGGGCACTAGACAGTTTTGGGATTGGCACGGCCCGGTAGGCTTTTGTTTTCGTCGGATTTCTTTTTCTTCATATTCTGTCAATATATTCCTTCTCCTATTAATAACATTCTTTGTTTAGACCTCATGAAAGGGTTAAGGACAATCAATGTTTGACGGTTTGAAGAGTCGACCCGAAACTTCGGCATTTACATTTTTGGTAAGCCTACTGTTTAGGTCAACATTTTCGAAAAACATTGCCTTTTGCCTGCGATGTCAGTCAAATGTGTAAATAAGATAACTTTGCTTTTTTAGCTTTGTTAGGTGATTAAGTTAGCGTCTAGCTGTAAATCGCACATACATATGTGAAATTTTGTTATGATTTCAAAATGTTTGATTACTCGTAAACTGTTAAATGTATTTGGATGAAGCTTTTCGCATAGATAGACCATGTCCATGACTAAGCGTTCTCGTGACATTAACGTGGATGAAGCCACGGTCAAAAGCTAGTCTTTAATAATAATAAAACATGTTGCAATGATAATTTTATTATTGCAATGAGGTGTTACTGATTGTAAAGAATTAATGACTCGCATTGATAACTTTTAAAAGATTGTAAACATTTCTCACTGCCGTGTTAGTTCCGTAACAAGTTTGTGCTAATGTTTGCGTGCGAGCGTATAGGCTAAGGTTCGATTCGATGCCCGAATGAGGTAGACTTACGGGGATTTTCTGTTTGGACGGCAAGAAGTCTCTATACATTGCCCAATTGTCTCGATTGCCCAATAGACAACATCGCCGCTCATTACATAAAAACGAAATAATAGATGTCCCTACACGGTACTTAGATCAAACGAAAAAGTGTCCACACTGAGGAGAAACATTAGACGGAGAACAATAGTGTAGTGCTTTTAATATGAGCGTGATATTACAATATTTATAACTAGATGTTCCCGCGGTTTCACCCGCGTTTATCGTTACTGCGCCGCCCCCGTGGGTCGTAGCGTGATGTTATATAGCCTATAGCCTTCCTCGATAAATAGGCTATCCAACACTAAAATCGAACCAGTAGTTCCTGAGACTAGCACGTTCAAACAAACAAACTCTTCAGCTTTATAATATTAGTATAGATTAAGATGACATTATGTTGTCATTATGAGTCATTTAAATAAAAATACATATACATATCTTTATTGATAATAAGTTTCTTTTACAATTATTTGAATCCGTGTTCCCTGAGCTAGTTAAATAATGTATTACAGGAGTCAGATTTTTATAAAAACATAACATCCAGAATGGTTTCATTTCACGGTAGAGTTGATTAGAGCGCGTACCAACAAGTTTGGGTCCTCATATCTCTGCCGAACGACCAAGGCATGGAATTCTCTGCCAAGGCACGTGTTTCCTTCTTCCTTCAATCCTGGGTTCTTTAAGCGGGGCGTAAAAAAGCCCTTCTCAGGCCGTCAAAGTAGAGACCTCAACATCGCCTCGGCTGCTATGAGGGCGGTGTGGAGGCCACTGCTCTTAGACCACACGACTGCTTACCATCAGGTGGAGTGTGGTTAAATTGACGAGCAAAATAAAAAAAAATAAACGTAGTAGTGCTTATCTATAATTTAAATATTTGATACATATTAGCCAAATGAGAAAACCATTAGATTAAGTACAACCAGGTCTTGAGTTCTGACTTTTCAAGAGATAGGCAAAGGTACCCTTGCCTGCCCTTCATAGATAAAAAAGCGTGATATTTATTCGTTCTTTCTTTTCTTTTATACAAAAGACAAAATAACAAGAATAAATTCCACAGCTATTAAGCCATACAAGCATAAATATCTAATGACTTTGACCGCTCCTAACGAATTGAAATGATACGAATGTCGGCGGAAGCATCTCGGTGTGTTACCGTGATCAAAGGACAGAGAGCGCAGTGCTAATTATAGATTGTTCCAGACGCGCCGTGCCTCGTGTGATTCAAACACAAAACACACGTATTGATGTGTTTAAACAACTTAAAATAGTTTAGGCTGGTTTATTAGTAGGTATAGTAAACGGTAGCGAGACTGCCGATCGTGAAGTCTCGGTGTCGATTGCCGCGTAGGGTAGTGTTACAATTAGAATTTTCTGCGCGGAATCTGCGATTGTAACCCAAAATGAGTTCTTTTTTGCAATTATGTGATTGAGAAATAAATTATTTCTCACTAGATTTTGCCCGCGGCTCCGCTCGCGTTGATGAAAATCTTGCCAATAAATTTTTATCCCTCGGTAATAGAAGTTGCTTTCTGGACAAAAGGCCTTAGCAATGGCCTTTAATGTGCTTCTGACAACGTGTATGCGAAATTGCATGATGGTTGGTCGATTAGTTAAGACGTGAAAGCGTAACAAACAAACTT
Organism: Catocala sponsa; assembly: GCA_963564715.1. NCBI lineage: Eukaryota > Metazoa > Arthropoda > Insecta > Lepidoptera > Erebidae > Catocala > Catocala sponsa. The sequence continues at coordinate 5,965,832 of OY751345.1, read as the reverse complement.
ACAGTCGCATTTATAATATTAAGTTAGGATTACGTGCCTATATATGTACATAAATCTAATTTGCACGATTACTGTTATAATCTAAAAAATCACTTAATACGAGCTTACGTTTTTGCATTTTTCGCGTTTGCGTATTTTGTAGGCGAAAATATTAATTATTTAAAGTTTTTAACACGGAGTAAACACATTCATTGTTATGGTAAATGTATATTTTACATTTGTATTAAATAAAAAGTGTTGATTTTATCAACTTAACTGTGACCGCCTGTTTTGGCACATTTCGCTCGGCGCAGTCTTAAACCAACCACAATAGTTATATGCGTTTGACTGTATGTTGACATATTTTTATATTGATCTGCCTATCAAAAACCAAATGTAAATCAGATTGTAAAACTGGCTTCTTGACATTATTATGGTTCCCTATCCCAATGAATAGGGAACCATAATAATTTTTAGATATAATATAATATGGCATACCAATTACGGCAAAGTATTTTTATACAAAAAAAAAACGAATTAGAAATGTCAAAATATACATACATACATACATAGATTCACGCCTGTTTCCCAGAGGGGTAGGCAGAGACTACGGATTTCCATTTGCTACGATCCTGACACACTTCGCTGGCTTCATTCACTTTCATCACATTCCTCATACACGCCCGTCGGTTCAAGGAGCTCTTAACCTGGCCTTTGTCCAGAACGCCTCCGATCTGATCGAGAAACGTTCGCCTAGGTTTTCCTGTTGCGACTGTTCCATTCACACTAGCCTTATAATCTTTCTTAGTCAGTCTTTCCTCGTCCATTCTTTCTACATGTCCAAACCAGCTTAAGATACCCTTTTTTATTCTTGTAACTATATCCACTTTTTGATTTTGATGTCAAAATATATTAGGAAAAAACATGATGCGAATCGAAGGGATCCCATTATTATCTGTAAATCCGTAATTATAAAAATTTGGTACAACGGATATTTATGACATCCGCCTAATGCTCCGGAAAACAAGTATTAGGTACGGCTGTGTTAGGCATTAATCAATTAAGTTTTTAATCTGCAAATTAATTGACAGAAAAGTAATTACGATTTATTAAATCGGCATTATTATGAATTATAATTATACTATTGTTCATAAACTTTTTGGATTAATTTATATTTTTCAAATTCAAATTCAAATACAAATATTTTATTTCGTTTTAACCATACATATGCTTAAGTTAGTTTGTGGAGTCTCCTTTTAAGCATTTAATGCCTGTGTTAGGAGGCTCCGCTCTTCCATACCGTAAAATTACATAGCAAATAAAGTAAGTAGATACAAAACTGATTGAAATTTTTTTTTTTTACAATTTTATTACTATTGATATAAATATAAATTAATGCATGCAATCTTTGTGCGTTAGTGCAGTATGTGTGTGTGTGAGGGTGTGTGTGTAAGTGTGAATGTGTGAGTGTATGTATGTGAGGGTGTGTGTATGTGAGTATATATATTTATTGTAAAGCGAAATGAAATCAATCGCAATTAACTTTTTAAATTATAGGAAGACTAGTATATCACGTGTGTTCGTTTGGTAGGCTTAGGTGTAATCCTAACAGATTTTAACGGAGATCACGCCATTATATTTTTATTGATACGAATTTTCAACGAACAGATTTTTCTCAGATGTTGACATATTTAATTTATCTAAGCATAGCTTCAAAAACCAAATATTAAACGAGCTTCGCCATCTTAACATTTAATAATTAACACAGAACAATTATACTACTTTTTGTTTTATATAGTACCTATATCAGATTATGTGATTCATTTGACATGCTTTTAACACAGCAATGTTTGTTACGAATCTGTGGAAAATCCTGTGGTTATTGCATTTATTACTAACATGGAAAATGTACTATTTAAGTTTATGCAATGTAATAATAACCTTTTACCCCCTAATAAAGTAAAATAAAATAAACTTACGATCAATCGTAAACAGTCTATCACGCACCCAATGGACATGCGGGCAATAAATGCGTAATGTCAATCTTATTAGTTACGTGCAAATACTATTAAAAAAATCGGGGTAAGTGGTACAATTACCATGTGGGGTTGCCACATGGTAATTGTACCACTTACCCCGATTTTTTCAAAAAGCGTCGGTGGTAAGGTGTTACCGTCTGGTAGTAAGTGGTTACTGCAAAGTGATAAATGATAACCGTATGGTGCTAAGTGGTTACCGCGTGGTGATCACTGGTTACCGCAAAGTGGTAAGTGCTTAACATCTTGTAGTAAGCAATTACCGCCGGATGATAAGTTCTTAACCGTTGGTAAGATGTTACCGTCTGTCAATTAGTAGGGCTGCCGAGTGGTAACCAGTTCCCGCGTAGTTTGACAATATAAATGTCATCTATGTTAAAATCTTTCACGGGAATGTAAATCTTCTTCTCCTTAGCCTTTATTATTCCCAAGTCACTTGGGGTCGGCTTTCTAGTCTAACCGGATTTGACTGGATATCAGTTTTTACACGGAGCGACTGCTATCTGACCTGCGCTACCCGAAGGCTAACGATACCCTAAAGCTAGACGGGAATGTAAATGTTATCCATATTTATTGATCCTAATGTACTTTGTATCTAAATCTTCTAAGGATATTTTTCTTGTGTCGTGGGGAGCTTTAGGGGAGTAGCCTTTTTAACCTGTCTGCTATTGAGACATAATGACAAAAGCATTTTTTTATACAAACTAACATACGGCCCACCTGATGGTAAGTGGTCACCGTAGTCTATAGACGCCTGTAAGACCAGAGGCATCACTTGCGCGTTGCCGACCCTTTAGGAAAGGAAGTGGGAAGGAGGAGGAGCGGGAAGGGGGAAAGATGGTGATTGAGCCTCCGGCACTCTCACTCACCGAACGAAACACAACAGTAGGAATACTTCTATTTCACGTGGATATTCTGTGAGAGGGTGGTCCTTCCCCGGTCGAGCCGACCCATTCATGCTGAAATCAGCGAGGCTCTATTACTCATAAACGTCTGAACGCCGGCGTCCAAACGCCGATGGCAAATTAAATAAAACTTAAAGAAATGTGATCAATCAGTCTATGAGTGGCACTAACCTTTCCAATGGCTGATTGTCTGGTATTCAAACAATCGCGTCAAATTCGATCGCAATTAAACTCGACCGACAGCAAGAATCGCATTACCAAACAAATGTTTCCGTTCCAACAGCGACGCTAAAATTACGCATACCGATAAACCCGCGGTAATTATGCCATGTAAACACTTGATTTAAATCCTTACTAATATTATAAATTCGAAGGTAACTCTGTCTGTCTATCTGTTCGTCTATCTGTCTGTCTATTTGTCTGTCTGTTACCTTTTCACAGCTCAACTCAACCGATTTAGATGAAATTTGGTACATATATAGTTTAAAACCTGGGGAAGGACATAGGCTATTATTTATTCATGTAGGTACCACGCGGGCGGAGCCGCGCGCAACAGCTAGTATCATATAAGGATAAGTGCGGTTACTTATCCTACAGCCATAGTATTAAAATCTAATTTTATAGCTTAATACCGATTTATCCTAAAAGATAAAACTAGGTACGCCAAACTTAACGTTTGTAAGTAAATGTCATGCAAGTATATAATGTACTAGATGTTCCCGCAGTTTCACCCGTGTTTATCGTTACTGCACCGCCCCCGTGTATCGTAGCATGATGTTATATAGCCTATAGCCTTCCTCGATAAATAGGCTATCCAACACTAACAGAATTTTTCAAATCGAATCATTAGTTCCTGAGATTAGCGCATTCAAACAAACAAATACTTCAGCTTTATAATATTAGTATCGATATGCACTCGTTTGAAAGTGGGACATCATTTATAAAATACAGATCTTTGCATATTTACTGTAAAAAAACTTCGCTTAAAATGTAACTCAATCTTACGAGACAGTGGTCCTAATATAATGATTTTAACCCTATGACCATGGTGACCATAACTAATTAGTATTTTCTTTTTATTTGCTATCTACATTGCAATAATACCATTGCATAACTAACATGGGTACACTGTTGAAACTACTTTTTTTGTTTTGTACCATATTGTATATACCCAGTCATGCAATAAATATTCTTTATCGAAATAAGAAGACTAAACTTCTATCTCAATAAAACAAAAAGAATTGTTCAAACTACCCTATCTTTTATTTCCAGGTGGAAATGGCATGTGAACTACGGAAACCGCTATTCGTCCACGAGAAAGAAGCTCAGGATGACCTGATAAAGATCTTGGACGAATTCGGGAGCCGGCTACCACCAGTAGTGATCCACTCCTTCACCGGTTCAGTGGAGCAGGGGCTCAAATACATTGAGAAGGGCTTCTATTTGGGCATCACGGGATACATATGTAAAGATAAGTCTGACGGAGGTATCAGAAGACTGTTGTCAGAAAGACTTCTGCCGTTGGATAAGCTTCTTGTCGAGACTGATTCCCCGTTCATGTATCCAAATATGAGGGCTTCTAAGCTGCCCCTGCATGTCAAAGATTCTTTGACCGAGAGGTGAGTTTTTGCAATATTACAGTGATCTAGATCTTCAAAAGGTTTGGCAGACGTGCATACGTACACGTCTGCCTAAAATGTGTGTATACGTACACATAATATGAGCCAAGCTATTTATCTCGTAACAGGCACAGTTGCGATCTGTTTTTATTATACTTGATAGCAAGCAAGTATAAGACTTGCTTGACTGTAAGCAGTTACCCTAGTTTATGGACGCTTGCAATACTAATTATCACGCGTTGCTTAGCCCAAGGGAAAGGAATTAAATATGAGATGAAAGAACAGGAACGGACCTCGGACCTCGAACTTACTGGACAATATGGGAGTTGCTACTATATTATTATCATCATATGGGAAGAATACCTGACTTGTTACAATGTTGAACATTTTCTGATAGAAAACTCCCTATAACACTTTAGCCGACTCGGAAATAAATTCTATTACCGTGTACAAATGTCAGGTGTTCAGTTAGGGCACAAACATAGTAAAGCGGGCATGACCTGTTCAAGGTATAGGATTAGCTTCTGCCTGTGGCTTCGCCTGAACTGATCCCCGAGAACTCATATCAGAATAAGTATATCTGTGTTAATCTAGAATTTGTGTTAAAGTATCAAACATTTAAACATCGGCAGAAACCTTTGCGCTCACAATATTAGTTTGGTTTTAGCTTCAATATTACGATGCTTAAAGTTTATACTATATATAAAAGAAATATATAGACTGATTTAGATAAAACGTAGATAAAAATGAGTGGAGGATGCATTTTGATATCTTGAGCCGGGGTATTAGGGACACTTATGTGATATTTTGATAAGATAGACGTTTACAAGTGTCGAGCCATGATAGCCTATATTTAGATAAACAAACAAATAAAGACAATAATAAGGAAACATGATAGTGTATGTTTCATATAGAGCAGCTACCGTTTTATACAGGTCTAAATGAAAAATATTTATAACCTTTTTACCTGTGTCTTTTTACATTATACTTAAACATTTTTGTTCTACTACTTTATATAAAACTTAATACTTTTCCAAAAATATGTTTTAACAAGAAAACAATTTGATGCGCCTCGCCTCCCACCCCGCGATGTATAGTTTCGTTGTACAGCTGATTTATTTTACGACTGCACGATGTCTTAGATCTTAGTCGTATGATTAGAGCAACCTTTATAAATATTTATATTTTTAATTATTAATGATGAAAAGTGCTAGAACAATACTTACGTAAGGTATAAATAAGTCACGGGTAAAATTATATTAGTATTTTTCAATTAACTCCGTATAATTATTACAAGTTTGAGGGCGATTGGTATGATAAATAAAGAAAACTCTGGTTTAATGAAGAAAAAGAGTATATTTTCTTTCACTAGGGTCGGTATCGCGTATATACACATTCTAATGCTGCAAGCTACGGAAATTGCCATTGTCAATAAGCGGGTCCTTTGCTCTTTTGCCACCTAGCTAGTATAAAAACAATATATACCTAGGTTCTTTTCAACTATATTAACCCATTCACAGTCCCTTGATAGACACAATAGAAAATCAATTGTTATGTACCATATGTGGTTCATCGGACAGGGAACGTGTTAATTATTCTCGAAAATAATTTCAAACCCAAAGGTTTAAGGAAGGAAAATAAAAATTCCAGATCTATGAACTTCGTGAACCGCTACTGCACCTTTCAACGCAACGAGCCGTGCGCCTTGCCCGCCATCGTGGAGTTGGTGGCTGGCTTCCTGGGGCAGAGCCCTGAGGACGTCGCCCTCGCCACAGCATTCAACGCCCTCAAACTCTTCGGCCTCAGTCAGTAAAATATCCACAAAAACAACTCTCTTACTTCAAAATTCGGTTTAAAATAGTGTGGGTAGTTGATTAGTACCTATTACGTGGCAGCTTTGCACTTGTTGATTTTTAAATGTAGATGGCGCCACAAGTATGTTTACCATTTTGTTCGCGACTATTGATTCGAGCGAACTGAAAGGCTTCTCACTGAGGAAATTGAGTTGTTTATATTATAGAAGATTAAAAAATATATTTATTAAAGATACAGAAAGGATCGAGACGTGCCTTCGTGTCTACTAGTGCCTTCGTACGATTACAGTGAAAAGATATTATTAGTCAGATATATATTTAAAGGCTTCCAGATATGCCCAGTAATTATTTATTGGATAAATGATTTTTATCCAAATGAGTTTCTTCGACCGTCATCCGAAAGTTCGTTATTTTTTTTTTGTAAATAAAAAAAAATGATTGAAATAACTGAACTCGAAAAATAAAATACTCATGTTCATGGTTAACGTGCATTTCGATTATGACAGAGCAACGACGACAATTTTGTGGCAAATCGAGGCTAAGGGTGCCTGCGACAATTTTGTCGCATCATCTCACACATCGCTTTGTATTTAGTAATTTAAAATTGCGATTGCGTGCGATTTTTTTTCTGTTGCGTCGGAATTGTCGTGGGTATACCTAATTTTGTATTAAATTAACATTTTATTGATATCTTGCCATTGAATAAGAATAAATTAATGATAATATTGCCTCTAAGCAGGTTTGCCGATTTTAGAATAGGTAGGATAAGAAAATATACTGATTGGCATATGGATACTGATTACATTTAAGCATTTTCTATATTATGGCGATGGCAGCGGGATAGGGCCATGTTAACACCAGGAATTAATAACCTGATCCGTAGTCTACAGATAGATGTCGAGTTTTTATTTATATTTCGAATGTCTTCAAATAATTTGATAGATATCAGAAGTATTGTTGAACAAATATCAAATCTTCAATGTAGAAGTTGTCGGTTAGTTCTTTTTATAATTTCGGGGGTTAATGTGTAGTTTCAATTAAAGTCCCAGGGCTCGATATAGAGCTCTTAATTTTTTTAATAATGTTTCCACTAAATATTGAGTGAGGTCAGACGACATTTGTATAATTATAATTTTTTTATGGATTCGAAGTTATGTGAAGTCTGCCAACCTCATATGGCTAACATGATGAGTGAGCCATACCTTACTCTTATTCTGAGTTGGAAGGCTTTACTTAATAGACGATATAGTTGAGTGAAGAGTCCCGAGTAATTATATTTGTGCTCTCTTCGTCTTTCATCCAAGCATAGATAAGATTGGACAGTCTATTATACATACGTAACATGTAGTATAACTACAATTTACAAAACACCCATATGCCAATCAGTATATTTCAAATATCACTACAAAGAAAAACAAAAGAAAATAAAACCTACGCAAGTTACAAATGCGTACCTGAAAACCAAGTCTTAAATATTGCCATTTTAAAAAAATGTATTTCTACTTGGTAAAATAATTATTTGCATAATAATGAAGACCTGTTATTGTTTAAGTGTTTTTTTGACTATCGTGGCTTTTACGCACTAGCCTTTAGGTGGCAACTCGTTTTAAGTTGAACTGATCTCAAGTACTACCGTGTCGAACATACATTTGATTAAATCTACCACTAACAGATATTATATAATATACGTCGACGGAACGCATCACTGTGTGTCGCGTTCTGTGATAATTTTACTACAAATGTTGCAATTCATTTACGCGATCGATTTAGTAATAATTTTTGTAGTTTTGTGTATGTAAACCGTATTTAATACTAACCCTTTGTATTATTTAGTTGATAGGGCGGTTTAGTTATTTTTTTGATGGTAGTGTAAGATTTTTTCTTTGTATGTAATGCATTTGAAGAAGTCTGTTTCGTCAAAGCTTGAGGATTGGAAAGTTAATGTTATAAATCAGCCAAGCAATAGTTATTTTTGCACACATGTCATGATTTATTTGGTAGATTTACATGATCTTTTCAATCTTTAAAGGTTTTAAGACTTATCGTCCTGTCATTAGGTACGATCGCGGAAATGAATTGTATCCTTTATTCTATGACGTCAACATGTTGCCACCGTATATCCAGCACGGTGTTAGGTATCTCTAGTAATTTCGCTCTGCGCAGAGCATTCCTAATCGAATTATATTTATATTTTCCATCGAATATTTGTAAATAGTTTGAAGATGTGTAATAATAATATATTATTTAATGATTAATGTTAATATAATGCTGTAGTCACAACGAAATCAAAGACTGCAAGTATTAAAATGTGAAACTTGACATGTTAATTATTACGTTATTTTTTTTTTGTATATTTTTTACGTATTTAATCGATTATCTTAAGAAGTACTGTTATCGATTCCTTTATTTTTTGACAATCACTTTGTTGTAGTATTTAAGTGCGATTGTTGGGGTTGCCGCGTTATGTAAAGATATTTATATACTTGTATATTGTTGCCAGCCTCCAAGGAGGCGGTCTGAAGCAGTGTAGTGCCTTTTAATGAAACGTCCTTTTGTGATACAATATTTTCATAGAATGTACAGATTATTTCTTTCAATATACAATTAAAGAAACTAATTGAGTTTTATTTTCGCTGTCCCTGTGTGTCACATTTTTGATTGAAGTACTTAACATTGACCTGGTACCATTTTACAGTTAGCACTAACGCTATATTGGTACTTAGAGCACTTGTAGTCAATGTGAAGATGCAAAGTTGCGTTGTAAATAGCAATCAAAATGTGGATTTGAAAAGATGTCTGCAATTATTTTGGCAACGCATAAGATAATATCGCTAGTATAATCAAAACGCAGACTGATTGAGGTCTTGATTTTTTAACTTACTTGACCGTATCGATGGCGTAGCGGTCACATCGCTGTCGCACAGCGCAGAATGTTGATGTATATAAACCAAAAGCAAATATCAAATAATAAAAGAAGTCTAGATGTGCTTTGTGTGCGTTATTTGTAAGTTTCAGGCGAAGTGGTACCGGTGGCGGTTGTTTTATATTGTTCGAATTAGTATCATATGTAACACACGATCGCTCGGGTCATGTGTGTAATGTTGCATACTAATTCCAACAATTCGGTGTATATTTGGTCCATCGACCTCCGCGACAGCGATTCATTCATAGAGCGGCAGTTGCATTTGTACAAACTTTTAAATGAATAAAATGAGAATGGCGATACTATAAGTTTAATTAGTAAGGTAAGGGCAGTTTCGCACACTGGGCAAGGGGTACAAGGTTATTTAAAAGAAAAACAACAATTATTAATAATATTTATTTACATTTTTGGCAGTCGAATCAATTATACTATAAACGAAAATAATACGAACATATCCTAAAACTTTTGCTCAAATGTTTAGACATTAAAGATCGTGCATGTTTTTTTAATATGTTAGTAGCAGCTTGAAGTCATAATCTTGTTCGCTGTGACATGAGTTTTATTGTTACTAGAATATAAAGAAATATAGAACTTAAGACATAGCCGCTTAGGCGATTGTTGGCTACCTATTACGGTCCTTCGCTCCAGTCTTTGTTTTTCGGTGAAACGTTATTACGCTTGACCGAAAAATAAAGACCAAACAAAAAGAAGCATACACAGAAGCAAATAATGGGTCGGAAACCAGATGAAATGTACAGCTGTCTATCAGGACGGATATAGAGGCGTGATTTTACTATGGTATTTTATTCTACAGAGACATGTATTCATAACACTCTTGAAAAATTTAAGCAAATATTTTTGGTGAATTTTTACAATAAAACATGCATTCCTTTGATTTGACAATTTAACATCATTGATGTATCAAGCTTAATAGCAAAACTGAATTATTATTAAGTGGGTGCTGCTTCTTGCTTGTGACAGTCACAGAATACATAATTATAGAAAGCCTGCTAAAACTAAAGCACTCATACATCAATATGGACTAATATCATTCAACATACAATTAGAAATCATCGTACGCGCGTATCTATATAAACAATTCTATAATCGCGCACGTTCTGTATCAACGTAATTTGTGACACGAGTTACATATACATTCATACAATATGCTGATTAAAATGATTTGTCGTTCGCAGATGGGAAATAAACATTTGGTAATAACAATGTATAATTTGCACGGAAATATGAAAAATAAAGGCAAGAAAAGAAATCTTACTGGGTAGACTTGACTGCTAAAATAGTGCTTGACATAATATTCCATGTTAGTTCATAATTTAACGGATGGACTCGGAGAGATTAGAATTTGACGAACAAGAATTCACAATATTCAAAACAACAATTATCCGTCGGTTTACAATCTCACTAGTTTTATTATATATTTCAGTGACATAATAATATCAGTTCTTTTTTTAACTGTCTCACTGCTGGACACAGGTCTTTTCATACTTAACTCTACACGGCACTGGTTTAATGAGACTTGGCAGACTACAAATCTTCGAGTAAATCAGCGAAGTCTCAAACATAATCACAATATTTTCTTTTACTCTTAAAGTGAGCGATAATTAACTATTGAATAAGCACATAACTTCACTCACGATATTTTCTGTCCCTGTTAAAGTTAGTGAATTGTAATCATCGATCAAATATACCATATATGCACGATCGTCGCTCGAAAAACGCCCCCAACAAAACTGTGCATAAATCAGTCGTATGCGCTATATTATGCACCTGTCCCACTCACTCTTGCGTGCGCTGCCCGTAAGCGAGAGCGAATCGACACCACTACTACGGTGGAGACCGTACCATATACTTAGTACGCTTGCGTATCGTGAGTAACACACTTAGGACGCTTTACATTGACGCGTTTTAACTAAACTATTACAAAATGTTTCTCAGTGGGCGTTCAATGGTTATTCCGGTGTATTTTCTGGATTGCATAATAAATGCAGACACTTATAAGTAAGTAGTACTGGTCAGTGCCATATATTCACGCGGTTTTTGTATGAGAATGTGCATCTATGGTATATTTGATCGAAGATTGTAATGGTTAATTATTCAATTGAAAACACACACTTTCAAAATTCAGGGGCGCATACTTTAGGGTCGAACTTAAGACCTCTGCGTGATAGTCTAATCGTAACCTAATGGGAAGACCCATTCGGACATTTACAGTAGTAATAATCTAAAGCCTACCCATGGATGTGCAGATGTGATCCACGTATAACCCATCAACAAAGTAACTGCCTCTGTGGCGCAGCGGTAGTGAATGCGACTGCCGTGCATAAGGTCTCGAGTTCGAATCTCGGGTCGGACCAACAAAAAGTTATTGGGTTAGTTAAGAAATCTCAATACCAGCCTGGAGTTAGGAAGTTGGCGGTATAAGACACCCCTGTGCCTCCGAAAGCACGTAAAGCCGTTGGTCCTGCGCCTGATCTCTCTCCAGTCGTGTCGGATTACCGTCCCATCGGATCATGAGAGTTAGGGAACAGAGAGTGCACTTGTGTTTGCGCACACACTTGTGCACTATAATATCTCCTGCGTAGTTGGCCAGTCTCCGTTAAGACTGGCCACCGTGGCCGAAATTCGGTCTGGAGGATATATATATATATATAATTTCCATATTCTATATACTATAACATAATAATTTTAAAAGCTAACGCCTGTCACACTACCTCCAAATAGCATTTATCTATAAGATAAAAGTCTCGCTATCTCACTTCTTTAACCTAACAAGAGTGAGACAGCATGCAATTTCTCTTTTGGATAACTTTTACTTGATAATTGTGAATCTGGCCAAGAACCACATCCAGCCTCATTCATAACTTTACAAAACAGTATAATATCAGTTATTAATCTATATCACAGTATATTTAGCTCTTATCCAGTTTCCGGACGATGCCGGGTGGTGGTGACGTAAGCACTTTCCTCGAGAGTCGCGCCTGACCTGATACCGGGTCACGACCGAAGTATTTCACTTGGATCTCTGAGCCGACGTCCAGGCCAAGGACCGATGGATGCATTATCTGGAATACAGGTATTTATGGAAGGTTTCTTAGTAGTTGGCAAGTATGGATTACAAATTGTATCTCATTGTGATCGGTAGTTGCTGGTTCTGGGTTTGATTGCTTATGGACAAGTGATTTCGGAACGTTGGCGTAACTGCCGGTCATAATCCGGCTTTGATGATTATTATCAGTTCGAGTTTCGATTCTGGATTTGCCTATAGTGTTTTTGTTGTGCCAGGAAACTCGAAAATAAAACGGGCAAAAATTTCAATCAAATGATTACGGATTACGTAGTGGATAAAAAGGTTTTATATGCGACAAAAATTCATGGGATTTATTAAAAAGATATTTTGTGTTTATGTCTGTCTGTTGTTTCAGGGTTTGAAAGTCGCAGTGACACTGCATTTAGTTGTTATTCCTAGTAGGAATTGATGCTTTTTATAAAAACAAGGATGTTCACCTCCTATGTCAATTTCTCTATAAGAAAACTGTTTCATTGTGAAGCTCATTATTTTCATTTTATGAACATGTAGTTATAAACCGTCGTCAGTACCTTCCTATGATCCAGCTGCGAGTTATGCACAAGCGCGGGCGTCATCCCCGGGAACAGCGTGACGAGCACACCAATGTCCCGCACCTCCACCACCCGCGCGCGGTACACGGCGCCGAACTCCAGCTCCGGAGTGCGTTCAGCGCTGAGCCACGAGTGTATGCGTGAGCGAGCCTCGTCCATAGCCGACTGGGATGGAGCGAACACGCTGTATTTTGTGTCGTCGATTGGAGTCACCTGGAATATAACATTTAATAATAATAATAGTTAGCATTATACCAGTCCATCAAAATCTTATCCCCATGGGCCTGATATATTAGAGTCCATACCTAGCAATAATCCTACGATTGTTGCGGCTCGTGCCACCGTAGGACTACTGCCTCCGTAGGTGTTCCACCCCGCTCTAGGTAACTTCACGTTAGACCTATGTCTCTGTGTAAGTTACCCAAAGGGCCTGGTATTTCTCCTTAACGGCTGGACCGATTTTGATGAAACTTTTTGTGTGTGTTCAAGTGGATTCGAGAATGGTTTAGATATGTTTTTTTTTCTCTTGTGTACAGGACAAGTTCTGTCGGGACAGCTAGTATTTTATAAAATACTCGTTATAAGAGAAATAAAATAATCGTCCTCTGCTGCCATTAAGGCTTGTATGCCTATGGCGGCTAATATGTTAGGAAAATAATCTTAACAATCCACATACAAATGAAATTAAAGAATAAAGAGCTAACAAAAAGGATTTCACTATACAGTCAAAACCGGATATCACGACATTGAAGGGACCATATCATTCGGACGTTATGTCCGATAGTTGTTATAAGCAATATACTCAAGTATGTAGTCATATTAATTGTCATATGTGTGATTAGAATTTTTAAATATGTACCTTTATGTAGAATGAGTATAAGTTATACTTATGAACATGTTTTCAAATAAAATGTCGAATAAAGAAATAAAAATAAAAATGTTTATTCTGAAAAAACTTATAGTTATATATATAGGTACGTATACTAAGTGCAGTGTATAAGCTGTGCTCAGCTTAAAATATTCCTTCATAGATTGGAATAAGTAAAATTTTTAATAACTACATTGTTTGTATTGTTTTGTTTTGCTGGAACAAGTAAACGGTTGGTCGCTAAATGAATATTTATATACTACTCAAAACAAAATAAGAGCCACTAAGATTTTTTGCTGTACCATGAAAACAATAAAGACATTAAATTGTTTAACTTATGTAACTACAAAATAATGTTATTGGTTATAATGTAGGCTAACAATTGTTTAAAATAATGATCATGAATTGTTTTTTTTAAGTTCATAATGAAATTGGCCATTTTGAATGAAAAACATACACACACACACACACACAGACAGTTTGGGTCGATCGAGCTGTGTGTGCACGGGCATTGTCTTGCATCAGGATGAATCCAGGCCCCACTCCCTGTGCAAATGGGATCACTTGAGGCCTGATGACGTCCTCGATGTAACGTTCTGCAGTTACGGTACCCGCATTGAAAATCGTGAGCTCGGTTTTACCGTGTAAACTAATCCCACACCAAACCATTACGTTGGGACCACCGAAACGGTCAACTTCGTGGATGCAGGACTCCGAAAACCGCTCGCCGCGTTGTCTCCACACCCTAACACGCCGATCATCATTAAAAAAATTTACTTTGCACTCGTCTGTAAAAAGCACCTTGCCCCACTGATTAATCCCCCAGTTCAAATACTGACGGGAGAATCTTAAACGGTTTGCACGTTGAACCCTGGTCAGAGGAATTAGAACAACTCGTCGTCTTGACATTTGCTGGTCTTTGTGCAATCAAATACGTATAGTTTGATCTTCTGAAGTCAATTGAATAGCATATCTTCGCCCTAGCCTTTATTATTCCCAAGTCACTTGGGGTCGGCTTTCTAGTCTAACTGGATTTAACTGGATATCAGGACACGGGTATCCGTTGTCAGCCGTAGGTGGTGTTGTAACTTACGGGCCGTTACTGTACGATCACGACGAGCACTTAGTTGGACGTACCGATCCTCGTGCGCCGTTGTTACACGACCTCTACCTGAACCGGGTCTCCTGGCAACACTGCCGGTCTTTTGGAAGCGATTCCATACATTTTGGACAGCTCTTCGAGAAAAACCCAACTGCAAACCCACGTAACGCTGAGAACGTCCTTCTTGAATCATAGGTATGGGCTCTGGTTGCTGTAATTGTATCCATGTGCCTTCGTACTGGTGGCATGATTAACGCGAGATGATAAATGAATCAATTAAAATTGAAAAAGTAAAACTTTTTTCCTAAAATAACCGAAACAAGTTAAGAAGACAATCGAGGAAAAACATAAGAATAACATCCAATTTTTTTTTTCTTAATATGTTGGCCAATACTTTTCAAATTAGGAATACGAACACCAGCATAAAAGAGATCAAACACCAAAGAGTTCGTAATATCAATATTATGCTACTTATCAGTTACTTTCAGTTTACTAAAGTGTACTTAAATGTAATAAAACTAGTGGCCCTTATTTTGTTTTGAGTAGTATAGTTTCGTCGTTTTAAGCGATATGTCGCTGTGTCCGATGTTGTTATAGTCGGTATGATTACTTAATTGTTTATATAGGTTTCGGCAGGGACCTTGCGATTCGGTCGTAATAACCAATCCGTCGTTATAAACTATGTCGCTATATTCGGTTTCGACTGTATTTACTATGTGTATACCAAATCGAGGTATTGCAAATAGACCTGGTATAATTACCTGAACACCAGTCTCGACGTATAACTTCTTAAGGTTAGACCCGCCGTGGCCGAGCAGTTTGGATCTCTTGTGGACCTCTACTTCCATCTCCTCAATGACCGGCATGTTCTCCTTGTGACTTTGTCTGGAATATACAAAGTTAATGATTTATATCTCGGCTACCAATTTTTTTTTATTTTTATGGATTAGGGGGCAAACGAATAGACGGATCGCCTGATGGTAAGCGATTACCGCCATCCATGGACACCCGCAACACCAGAGGAGTTACAAGTGCGTTGCCGGCCTTTTAATTGTGGACTGCCAACCATCTAAATGATGGGAGTGAAAATGCTGTCGCGTAGGACGATGGCGAAAAGAGGCGGCAGGGATCATTCCGAACAATTCCTCGGAACACTCCCCATAGTATAAGCGATAGAAGATGCATAGCGAGGCCACATCTCTACGCCAAGGGGTCTAGCCGATTTGAAATATCCTGGCAGTCGACGATTCGAGTCGCTCTTCGTTGAATGCGGTCTAGAGGGAGAAGCTGGTACTGGGGTGCCCCTGCCCAAAGATGAGAACAGTACTCCATGTGAGGCCGAACCTGCGCCTTATAAAGTAGTAGGCGGTGGGCCGGTGTGAAATACTGTCTCGATCTGTTGAACACGCCAAGCTTTTTTGAAGCTAATTTAGCCTTACCCTCTAAATAGCCGCGGAACTGGACTTCGCTCGATATATCGACACCAAGAATTCCAATATCGGTTGAGGCAGTTATGGGGATGTTCTCAAAACGAGGAGATACGACCAACGGCAGCTTTTTTGCAGTGAACGCGCAGACTTGTGTCTTTGTGGGGTTAAATTGGACTAAATTAAGCCTGCCCCAATCCGAGACTTTCTTAAGAGCGGTCTCAATTTCAGACACAAGTTTGTTTCGGCTCTCAACGACGTTTTCCCGAGAGATGTTAGCGCGGCCGGTATAAAGAGCATCGCTCGTGCTGTCGTCCGCATAACAATGAATGCTGCTAATTTGCAACATGTCATTGATATGGAGGAGGAACAGAGTAGGCGATAACACACAGCCTTGCGGGACACCAGCATTTACAGACATGGAGTCAGAGCATTCACCATCGATTACGACCTTAATGCTTCTGTCTGCTAAGAAGCTAGTAACCCATTCACATAATCTCTCGGGAAGCCCATAGGAAGGGAGCTACGAAAGAAGCGCTTTGTGCCAAACACGATCAAAGGCCTTCGCTATGTCCAAACTGACCGCCAAGGCTTCCCCCTTCTCCCCATGTGGCATAGCAGACTGTTAATGCGGCTTACTTATCTTGTCGATGGCAAGACATTTTATATAATTTTGGACTAGTTTTCGGCAACGCGGATTGCATTTGGATTAGCTTGATACAGGTCATCCAGTGTGCACGATTCTGGGCTCACGGGGCACGACAACAGAAGACCCATTATCTGTGGTGATACGCCAGAGTTACATGCATTCGCACTTGTGTCTATATAACCCCACCTTGACAGATTGTCTTTACATCGGCGAATCTGGGTACGCAACTTGTTGAGTGCCTTCCAGGTTGGCCAAGCTAGTTTGGCTCCCGGAGGTAACTTAGTGATAAAGGTAGGTAGTAAGAATTTTTCGCGCCACAGGTTAACTCGGGTTAATGCGGCTACTGTACATGAAGTCTTGGGTCGATTTTTGAGTCAGGCAGTGTCATTGGGTACGGCTAGGGCACGGAGGCTGGAATCGTCCCGGGAATACGATAATCAAACCTATTGCCAAGTTCTTTACCCATATAATGTCCTCCAGACCGAATTTCGGTCACGGCGGCCAATGTTAACAGAGACTGGCCATCTGCGCAGGAGATATGTGTGCGCAATATAAGTTCTAACTATTCGGTGGGACGGCAATCCGACACGACCTAGTTGGCGTAATGAGAGGATAATAGAACTCTGCCTGCCTATTTTGGTAAAGAGAAAAGACTATGTTTAAAACCCTTTGACCGCCACTTCAAAAAAGCAAAAGCGTGCTCTCAGCACTAAGCTACGATTTCATCATTTAATTACTCTATCGTTTTTTTGATCTTATGCTAATATGGATGAAATAAATAGTAAATAGTTCACATAATATAAGTTGGTATGAGTCTCGCTACATAATTAACAACACAAATAAAAAAAAACAAAATGATTTTATAAGATTTATTAGCGTTTAAAAGTCTGTCATGTAATCTTGACCGTGGCGTGGTGGACACATTTTGCTTTGTCATGTACATGACTGTGGCGTCGTTCGTTCATTCACAAAGATCGATTTCAATCATGAACTGTTATGAAAATGAACCGGGTCATATGACCCGATCATTCGAATGATTGGATTCTCACGAAATATTGTGGAACGCTCTCGTTATAAATCATAGATTGATAGGTCGCGGCTTGAGCACAGAGTACATTTGTATATAGGAGGACCTCAGTTGAGATTACTTGAGATACTTGTATCATCTCAAGTTAAATTATATTATCTACATTTGACTGTCTCACCTCCATCCACACCGCTCGCACCTGCTGCACAGCACAGAGTCGACAGAGACAGACCGATCAAGGACTCGCGTCGCGAGAGCGAGTCGCAGTGATGGCCGATCATCGCCTCACGTCACCGGCACCGATCATTCGTTTCAAATCTTTCAAATTCGGTGCGCAATTCATTTCATTCATGATTGATTGACCGTGCGAGATCGGGTCTTTGCGGCGTTACTGACCGAATCATTTACGCGCGGTTCGCGATTCCATTCATATGACCCGTTCGTTCATGATCGACACAATCCTACTGTCTGTGGCGATCAAAAGGTTAAATATTAGTACTCAGTACTCACCTTGGTTTATCAATACACTGGTTCATAATATCAATGATCTTGCTCTTAGCGTCGCATGCTTTCTGGATGGACTCCATGACGACCTTAAGGGGCAGACCGGGGACTTTCACGTCAGCTTGGAGGGCAGTGATGCCTTTCTTGGTCCCCGCTACCTTGAAGTCCATGTCTCCCATGTAGTCTTCGATACCCTGGGTGAAAACAAGAGTTTAAATAAATACGTAATAGACTTGTTCCTTTGACCTGAATTTCGGTTAGAGGTCCGGCCGTCTAACGACGACAGGCCATCTGCGCAAGAGATATCGTTGTGCATAAATGTATGCGCAAATACAAAACTTAAACACGTATCAAGTGACAGCTTCCGTGTCTCGTGACTCAAGTCTGAGCTAATGTTTGCATGTGGTCGTTAGGTTTCGAGTTTGATTTCTAGGCCGGGCATAGCTTTATTTGGATTTTCTTGGTAGTAGAACAGACATCCTAATCCTAACTAATATTATAAAAGCGAAAATGAGTTTGTTTGTTACCTTTTCACGCCTAAACCACTGAACCGATCATCCTGAAATTTTGCATATACGTTGTCAGGTGTACAGAAACGGACATAGGCTACTTTTCATCCCGAAAAAAATACTGTTCCCGAGGAAAACAACAATAACGTTCTTATGATAATAGATGGCGCCACGTGTCTTTCGAATCGTGATTGAATTATATTATTACAAGCAGAGTACAACCCGAATTGATTGTCAAATTCTAAATTAACGCAAGTGAAGCAGCGGGCAATAGCTAGTTACAAATAAAACCGATACAAGGCAACTAAAAATATAACTCACTACCTATAAATAGGCAAGTTATAATAAAACTAGCTTTTACCCACGGCTTCGCTCATAAATAGCCTTTTTTCACGAGGTATGGTCAACTTTATTTTTCCTCGACGGGGTATCCAGAAGAGTCAGTGGCAGACATTTATACTATTACTAAATTTTCCCGCGGTTTCGCTCGCGTTAATCTAGATTTTATCAATGTATTGCTATCCCTTGGAGATAGTACTTATGCTTGGATAATAGTTACTATAATATGTATCCCTGACTCAGTCACTGAATATATAGAAGATAAAAATGCTTGGTATTGAGTTGCTTCCACTCACAGGTTATTTCTATACACAACTATAACATATATGAAAATAATATAACAGTGAATTGTATTGATGTAAACATTTAGCGATTGAAAAGAGTGGCCATGAGTTTCTTGCCTGCTTCTTCTCATGAAAGCTCTACTCCTCGAACAGCCTTTTTTCAATGCAAAATTTTTATATCCTTCTATTAATATATATTTTTTTAATTAATATAATAGTTAATTGACGTGTCCAAGAATTGTTTGCACATTTTTATGGAAATCAAGATTTTTGACTTTGATTCTGATAACGTGTATGAGAAATTTTATGATTCAACTTACATTCGCATTTGTAATATTACGTAGAATAGTATGAAAGGGTAAGCTATTTAAATCAAACAACTTGCATATTAAAAGAACTCAAAAGAAAATCACGGGTATAACAAAGTATATAATAGACTCACTAACAAATCAGTGAGGATCCTGTAGTCTGCCATCTGTCCGTTCTGGTCGTGGTGGGACACCAGGCCGATGGCTACGCCGGCAGCCGGGGCTGCTAGACCCACGCCTGCGTCTAGAAGTGCCAGGGATCCACCGCACACTGATGCCATAGAACTAGACCCTGGGAACAGCAGACAACATACAATGGTTAAGAAGATAAACATTTAATTTATTATACGACTAGATGTGCCCGCGGTTTCATCGTTACTGCTCGCCCCCCGTGGGACCTAGCGTGATGTTATATAGCCTATAGTCTTCCTCGATAAATAGGCTATCCTACACTATAAGAATTTTTCAAATCGAACCAGTAGTTCCTGAGATTAGCGCGTTCAAACAAACAGACAAACTCTTTAGCTTTTTATAATATTAGTATAGATTGTAGAGGGGAAAAACATTTGATTGACGATCGAATAGTCTAGTCGGTAGTGACTACTCTATCACTACCGAGTTGAACCCCCTCCTAATACAAGAATTTTAATTTAGTTGAGCGGTTGGATGCGGGTGGCCTAAGACCGGTCTGCGTGGAAGACCTTGGGGGAGGCCTATGTCCTGCAGTGGACGTCTTTTGACTGACATGATGATGATGATGATGAAATCCATTTTTAACCCATTCAATGCGGCGGACGCCGAACGGCGTCTTATTTTTTCATACTCAGATTCGGAGGACGTCGATCGGCGTCATGTATAGTTGTTTTAAATTTTACCCAAATCTAAAGATATTATTTTAGATATTTAGTTTTTTTTTTATTTCATCAAGTGCTGCTGACGCCGATCGGCGTTTACGTTAAATATGAGCCGATTCTGGCTAGTGAAAGCAAAATTTGTTGCCGCATTGAATGGGTTAACCTGCTATTTGTGTCTAGCTACCGATGTGCCGTTGCCACTGAATAGGGTAATTAGTGCATTGGCGTACGGGCGTCGGTGTCTACACACAATACTTTAATCATTTTGTCTTGATACAGTTAAGATTACAGTATAATTTGTATTCAAATTACACAAAATCTTGAAGAGGCTACTATACGTAACCTGCATGCGGCTCAATGTGATGGTAGGCTGTTATCATAACCTATGATTGCTTATAACTAGAAGAAAGAAAGAAAGAAAAGAAAGAAAAATGTTTTATTTGCATCTCCATATATACATAATTTTAAAACTACAACAAAAAAGGAATTCAATTAAGATAAGGAATTGGAACTTTCGATTTGCGATGACCACATGGAACATAAATTTGAGCAAAATACTGTGTCCGTTGTTTGAATGTTTGTAACACCTCGTTGCATAGGAATTGTTACAAGTGAGTGAGTTCCTTAGTAAATAAAAAAAAGACAACGGCAACGGCGTGTTCTTTTTTTTCTTTTTCCAATCTTATCTTATCTTATGTGGGGGCCAGTCAATGCAGACCGACACTTCGACCCAGTGGGATCTTTTGTGTGGACACTCTCCCGATAACGACTGCCATAGATGATCACGGCAGCCGGGATCAACGGCTTAACGTGCTCTCCGAGGCACGGAGCAGGCGATAATTGTCAATCAATACGCACATAATTTCGAAAAGTCATATAACTTCCGAAAGTCAGAGGTGCGCGACGTGGGTTCGAACTCGAGACCCACTGCATTGCAGTCTGTTGGTCTCCCCACTGAGCTATCGCTACTCTTTTCTTTTTCCAATACTTGCTTATCATCAGTAAATTAAGGAACCAAACTTTATAATACAAAATGTTAGTTACCATTAGACTCTAATACTTCAGCACTAAGCCGCACGGTGTATGGCAGGTCCGGCACGACGGGGAGTAAGCCCCGCTCGGCCAGGGCTCCGTGTCCCGCCTCGCGGCGACCGGGGGCTCCGGTACGACCCACCTCGCCAGTCGCGTATGAAGGGAACTCGTAGTGGAGGAAGAAGCTTTTTTCTTTTATGCCACTGTGGATACAAAAGATTATTATTATTTATTCCTATCTTTATAAAAGACTAATTTCTTTACAAAAACAACTCCCGCACTAATCAGATCGCAGGGGACTTTAACAACAAATGCATTTTTAAATATGTATCTAGCTCCTGCGGATTGTCGGATTGAAACCCACGTAATCGCATAGTAGAATGAAAATCAGGCCGTCAAACTAGAGATCTCAACATCGCCTCAGCTGATATGAGAGCCGTGTGGAGGCCACTGCTCTTAGACCACACGACTGCTTACCATCAGGTGGAGTGTAGTCATTTTGACGAGCAAAATAAAAAAAAAATGTAAATGCAGTTATCAACAATCACAAATCTTGTGCAAAGTTTTAACTAAATCCGTTTCACGGTTTGCTCGTGATTGAGATAAAATCAGTATGCTGGATCAATATTTTTATTAATTTATAATTGTTAAAAAAGGCATAATTTTCTGCAATATGTTGCTTCAGTATTCTGGCCAACTACAACGTATATGATAACGTTGATACATTTAAATTTTTCCGAGCTCGCCAGTCTATAAGAGAAAATATTGCAGCCACATATTCCTATAAAAATATAGTTTTAGAAAAGCAATTATTAGAATATTTACTACATTTCTTTATAAGAAATTGTTGTTGTTATCTTAATTCTATTAATATCGTAAGTTTCTTTTCTTTTTTCTGTATCGCCGCCAAATTATTGAAAGTGTTATTTATTTGTTTTCTCATGTAAGTGAATAATGTTATTCTTTATGAGAAATAAATGATCTTAAACCTGAATATTACTATTTTAGATATTATCTTTTTGTCACTGAAAATTCTACCAACAACTTTGGGGAGAAATGGATTTAACGCGGTACATACCTGGTGAGCATAGTGAGCGTGTCCATTTTGAGGGCGCTGTCGGGTGAGTCAAAGGCGACCGTACATAGCACCTGCGTCTGTCCGCGCTGGAACACCGCGCTACCGTGCAGGGGCTCATACAGCGACACCTGGAGACAAAGTATTAAGTATATCATCTTAGAAAATACAAGGAATAATGCTTGTAACATAATAATTTTAAAATCTCTACATTAATACGTGAAGCAAAAACTTTGTACCCCTTTTTACGAAAATTGCGCGGAAGGAGG
Organism: Catocala sponsa; assembly: GCA_963564715.1. NCBI lineage: Eukaryota > Metazoa > Arthropoda > Insecta > Lepidoptera > Erebidae > Catocala > Catocala sponsa. The sequence goes on along the minus strand of OY751345.1, from coordinate 5,942,670 downwards.
AGTATGAAATTTGGCACAGTTAAAGTTTATATGGAGAAGGAGGGCCGTATCTTAATATTCAAATAAAATATGTATTAGAAATACATTAAATTAATGAAAAAACACTACACGCACACAACCATGCATTTGACACACGCAGTCGAATCGCGTTCGTAGTATTTCGGCATTGTTTTGTTGTTGTGTACTAACAAGTTTTCTTTATTACAATAAATAGTACCTTATTTATATGTAATAAAGAAAAAAAGAAAACGAACTAGCAAGCTTAGGAGTTTTGGTCGAATTTTGACTACTAGGCGACCGCTAGTTATATTAAAACGATGAAGACTTTTAGAAAGTGCGATTCAAAACCAACATGAAATAAAATTAAGTTTGTTTATGTAATCCACAAATTTAAGGTCCAATACAGTGTTGTGTGTATTGTTACTCCACCAATGACACGTAAACTCCATTAATATAATTAATATTTGGCTTTGACATTATATTAGATTTTATTTTTGAGTAGTGCGGCAAACGAGTATACGTATCGCATGGTGGTAAGCGATTACCGCCGCCCATGGCCATTCGCAACATAAGAGGAGTTTCAAGTGCGTTGCCACTTTTTTTAAATGGAGTACGCTCTTTTCTTGTAGTGTTGTGTGTTATTCTTACTTATTAATTTGTCTTTATTAATTATTTTAATCTTAATTTAATTGGTTATCTCATTTGCAATGTGGTTTTTTTATTTAATTGATTGTCTATCTATTACACACAATGTTAAAATTGTTCTTGAATAAATAAATGAAATGAAATGAATATTCCTATTGGAAAAGAGGTATTTTTATAAGTAACAAATAAAGTAAGTAGGTACCTAAGAACAAATGTTTCATAGTTTCATGATTATATTCCAGAAGGCCTACGCCTTCATTGATGATAAAATGTGGACGTAATTCCAATCCATCATCAATGATTATACATCGACTCCACTTAATGGAAGGCGAACAAATTGCCAACCACCAGACTTCATGCTGCTGTTATAAATATCTTGACAGAAAACCCTAATAATTGCCCAACCCGGACACCAAACCCGAGAGCTCACACACAGCAGTCACACTCACTACCATTGCGGAACCGATCTCCTTTTTAACAGCCCTTCCCGTCTAACGAACCCGAGACTTCATGTACTGCAGTCGCATTATCACACAGAAGCTACATATAACGAAATCCTCATGAATCACTCTAATCTATTAGTGGAAACCGCATGAAAATCTGTTCAGTAGTTTTTGTGTTTACAGACAGACAGAGGCGGCAGAAGACTTTGTTTAATAATATATATAGTGACATACCTGACAGCTGATATTCCTCAGCTCATCCAAATGCCGTCCATCACAACGCACATCGTTCTCAAAGATCATATCTCTGAAGATCTGCCTCAAGTTTGCGTTAAAGCAGTCCTGTAGCTGTGTGAGGTCGGCTTCTGTATCCCGCAGTTGGTTTAAGACAGTCTGACGCAGTTCCGAGACGGCATTGTCACGGGATATCTTATCGTGACTATGGTCGCTGGAAAAACAATTATAATTGTATGGTATTTTAAATTTTAAATGTATTTTCCTAAATGCGGCTCTCAGGGTAAAATAGTTTATTTATTTATTTAAACACATTTATAATATCTTTACAGGATATCCCAAACCGACATTATAAACTAAGTATATATATCCTTTAATCCTAATATTATAAAATCGAAAATGAGTTTGTTTGTTTGTTACCTTTTCACGCCTAAACCACTGAACCGATCATCCTGAAATTTTGCATATACGTTGACAGGTGTACAAAAACGGACCTAGGCTAGCTTTAATCCCGAAAAAAAATACTGTTACCGAGGAAAACTATAATAAGTTCTTATGATATAATAGATGGCGCCACGTCTCTTTCGAATCATGATTGAATTATATTATTACAAGCAGAGTACAACCCGAATTGATTGTCAAATTCTATATTAACGCGAGCGAAGCCGCGGGCAAAAGCTAGTATATTATAAAATTAAATAAGACAATAAAATAATAAAATTACAATAGCAAATTTTACACGTTAAATTCTGTGCCCGCAACTTCTATGAATTTCGGAATGTCATTGGCAATTATATTAATAAGTTGCCGTAGTTAAGATATTCGAGAGATAACCGACTAAGGTCAACGATTATATTTCCAGAATTGACATTGCTTTTGGGTTTTAGTGTTAGAAGATTCTCAGTACCAGCACAGAGTATGGCACAGTGATCAGTAGATGACACCCTTTATGTCATTCAACATTGACCCCTAAATTTTCGCTTTTATAATATTAGTTAGGATTAGGATTAAATTAGTGCGAGCGAAGCCGCGATCATAACCTTTATGGCTAAAGTAAAAATTCCAGTAGTGAATACCTGAGTATTTCCCTGATCTTCATACTGGAGAGTGTGGTGACCGAATCCACTATGTCTTGCGCTAAGGGCGCCGCGGCTTCATATTCACGTTTCGTTTTGCCGTGTTCTTTTTGTAGCTTCTCTATACCGCGGACAATGTGCTGAGCTTCTTTTGTACCTGTTATGTGAATACATACTTAGTATTAGTAGGTAGAGGCATATGAAACCTGTAGGTCTACCATAAAACATAAATGCCGAAGTTTCGGGTCGCCTACTTCAACCCTAAAACACCTTTATTCTGAACTTCGGTACGTAACCTCTTGATTGTTCTAAACCCTTTCATGAAGTAGTTTGAACAATTTCTTTTTATTTATTTAAGGTGGCAAACAAGCATACGGCCCACCTGATGGTAAGTGGTCACCGTAGCCTATCGACGCCTGCGACACCAGAGGCATCATTTGCGCGTTGCCGACCCTTTAGCAAAGGAAGTGGGAAGGAGAAGGAGCGGAATGGGGGAAACGGAGTGATCGGGCCTCCGGCACTCTCACTCACTGAACAAAACACAACAGTAGGAATACTGCTATTTTACGTCGATATTCTGTGCGGGCAGTACTTGCTCGGTCGAGCCGGCACATTTATGCTGAAATCACTACAACGTAGTAATGTGATTTTAAAACAATGAAATCCGAAGAAACTTCTTTGTAAGTTATTTTCGTTCAGCGTTAAACTTCATTTAGGTTATTTCATGGTAGACCATTTGGTTATTAAATAGGTTATTTCATATTTAACTATGTTTTATAATCTAGCGTAATAGGAAGCAATCAAATGAAGTCTGCTGTGCACATTCCCTGGCTCAGTACTACTACTGACAATTTTTTGAACAGCTTAAATAATATTAACGCTTCAAACAATGCGCGAACCTGGGATCAAGATGGAGTACAACAAGATACCATAGAGGTAACAAGAAAAACATCATGGAGTTTATTGAATGTTATATTAGATAACATTTATTAATGTTGGAGATTGTTGGACTGCCACACAGAGATCTCGAGTTCGATCGCAGGGCGCGCATTTCTGACTTTTGGAAGTTATCTGCGTATTAAATAGTTAATTATCGCTCGCTTTAACGGTGAAGGAAAACATCGTGAGAAAACCTGCATGTCTGAGCATTCTCCATAATGTTCTCGATGATATGTGAACCCGCACTGGGCCAGTGTGGTGGACTATGGCCTAATGCTTCTCACACTGAGAATAGGCCTGTGCCCAGCAGTGAGACAATTTAACATACAAGTTCCATTAAAAGAAAATGGACATAATACGGCACATTCAATAAAAATGCTGATAAAAATTATTTCATCAATAAAATACAAAGTCAGACTTACATTCATACCTAATTTGATGGCTTTGAGTAGATCCTGCTGAAAAATGTCCTGTGCATGACCCTCCAGCATCACAACCAGGTTCCTACTGGTGGCAGCCACTACTAGGTTCAGTGCTGACTTCTCCAAATCCTTGCGGGTTGGGTTGATGATCACTTCATTATCTAGGTGACCTAATCTGAAAATAATATATTGGATTTTTATTATTTGTGATGTTATAAGGTTTTGGTGTTAAGAAAATGACAGAGGCAACAACACAGTATGTAACTGTGCCCAGTAGGCGACAATTCTTGCTTGTTATTACGTGCCTCAAGACATAGCTGATGGAATGTGCACGTAATACCTTTCATTATTAATACCGGTACGATGGTTCCACGTCGAACCTGATGCGGTACCGAAAATATATGACGGCCCATGGTGCTATGCGGTGGTGTGGTGTGAAGCTACCGTAGCACCGTACCGTGCGGTGTTTCGGCCGCACCATGTTCGATCATCTGATCAATGATTTGCACTTTTACTTTACAAATCATTGATCAGATTCCACGAGCATTACCAAGTCAATATAATTGTTAACTATAATATCTTATTTATTTCCATGGCAGTTTATATCATTTGTGTAATATTTCTTAAGAATGAAAATAGTCAATCCTCAGTCCCTTATTTGCAGGCTCTCGCTCTGGTATCTAATCTAAGCCATTAAACAAGTATATGGCCTGTTTAAAGTTACCATAGCCTATGGATTTTTTAACACTAAATATCTCATGCATTGCCAATGCCAAATATGTAGTTTGATTACTTTTACGACCTTATATACTACGATCAACATACACACACAAACTCTTTTAAAGTTGTAAAGATTTCTTAAATGGACATACTTTCTGAAAAACATTCCAACCTACAAAGTTAACATTTTGAGATAATCGTGATTGAAGTTTAATCCCGTAGTGCTTCTTCATACATGTAGGTTGGGCTACTAAGTCATGATTTCATATTTAGAGTGATAGTAGAGCTACCAAATTTTTCCAGCTAGTAAATAGTAACCCCGTGACTAATTTGCTAATAATAACTTGATTGTGACCAGAGTGTGGGTTGGAACGTTTTTCAGAAAGTACGGCCAGATCAAGCCCTTACCTCACAGCACCAATAGGTCCATTCCAAGGCACATCAGACAATGCCAAAGCTGCACTGGCAGCATTGATAGCCACAGTCTCTGGGGGATTGGTGGCATCTACAGCCATCATATTGCACACTATCTGTGTATCAAAGTTGTAGTTGTTTGGAAACAGAGGTCTTAGTGATCGGTCAATCAGTCGGGATGTGAGGATCTCTCGTTCTGTTGGCCCTGTAAAATAAAATTTATATTAATTTAATTTAATAAGGTGGCAAAGTGAAATCTGTTATGAATTGATTACCTAACTACCCTTTTGTAGATCTTATGGCATATGATAATGATTAAAAACGACATCTCAGGTAAAGGATAGCATTGGTGCATTTTTCTGAAGATTATCATTATCATATTCATGATAAAATGTATAAAGAGAATGACAGATTACATATTTTTAATACTGCTTAAAACGGATTTAGGACTCTTTATAATGCTTTTATTTCAATTCCACTCACTAAAGTACAATACACAAAGTTACTTCTCAGGCATGCTGTTCAAACTGCTTGCCAATTAAGTCTGTACTAATCTCCTCAACCTCTTTTAGTTTGAGGAGATGTATACAGTAAGGTAAGTCATTATACAAACATCACCATGTTACATTATGGATGTATTTTTAAATTAAAATACAGGTTTCAGTTTTCAATTCAATTCAATTCTTTATTGCTTCGAATAAGCAGCATTAGCTTAGGCCTAGTAGGAGACAGTTGGACTATAACGCAGAGGTCTAGAGTTCGATCCCAATGTGCAAATCTCTGACTTATTTCACGTCGGTCACTTACGCATAATGTCCCAATTGTGGGGCTAAGTGTGGATAACACACATCCAACTAACTAATCTCTGACTTAAGCAAGTAATGGTGTGTATTAGATAGTTAATTATCGGTCGCTTTAATAGTGAACGAAAACCATGAAACCTGCATGTCATGAGTTCTCCATAATATTTTCGAAGATATGTAAAGTCTGCCAACCCACACTGGACCAGCATGATGGACTATGGCCTAACCCTTCTCACACTTAGTAGAGGCCCGTACTTAGCAGTGGCACAGGGCTGATATAAATAATTGCTTTGAATTAGAAAAATAATTATAGTTACCCAATTCTCTTCTCAGAAAGTTTGTTGGTATACGTCCAGCGGCAGCGGCCTTCTGTCTGTAGTCCACCACAAGAGGAAGGAATGATGATGTACTCTGTTTGGCTTTAGACACTACTGTTGACATAATGCTAGTGTTGCCCAGGGTAGCAACGCAAGCTCCGTCTGCGAACCTTGCATAGCGCCCCGTTGACAATTTGATTGACGTGCTGAAGATTCAAAATGGAATAACTATTTACTATGTATATAAGATGAAGTTGAAATAATCTTATGCTTATTAACACTACATTAGTCGTTATTTGTTTATTGTGTGATTAACAGTTTTATTTCGTTAATATTTTGAACCTAAACATAACCTAAAAAAATTTGTAACCTCAAACTTACCCATTTGAAAATGGAATATCAATTTCACCGACACTAGATTTAGATGAAACACGTCTAATAAATCTTCCCTTAGCTACTACTCGTGATAATATTAAACGATTTTTCGATAACATTGTGGCAAATATCTAGGCCTTTTGGAAAGGGTCAATAAATGACATTCAAAGCTGTCGAAATGGGTTACATAAATCCAATAATTGTTTTGTTGTGCTTATAAAATGACTATTAATATTTGTGTTTACTTGAATCAGGTATTGCTGGTATTGCAAAGTATTTGCAGTACAGTATTAGTTCAAATCGAAGGGATTCTTGGATTCGCAAGAATTATCTACTATTACTTCAAAAAGTCTAACTGATAAACTGATTGAGTTTCACAGCTTTAATGCATATAAATTATTTTTCTCTGTTACTTTAGAGTTGTTCTGTATATAGCTATCTCACGTTAGTCGGAATATAATAAAACTGGAACTCAGCGGATCAGTATAAAAACCATGAATGAAGAAGAGTTTAAAATAAAAACGGTGGTTTTCTTTTTATTGCAAGTTATTGATTACAACCTGCTTTAAATAAACTGTGAATAAATTAATGTAAGGGAACAATCTTAGATAACGGTTACTAAATTAATACCGAGTAAATAAGCTATTATATTTTCTTCTAAATATATTATTTATTTGGTTACGACTATTATAAAAGTTTATTTATAAGAAATTCAAATATGTACATATTACCACAATTCTTTAAAAATGACTTATACCTAAAATATTATAAAACAGAAAGAAAAAGAAAATAAATATAAATATTTTATAATATCTTTGTACATTTTATGACGAAAAAGTAGATCAGCTGTCATTAGTGTCATTGGTGAAACTCCTCATATTGGTTGATGTTCCGACTGAGTTATTTGGTGTTATTTTTCACTCGGTTTGTATTGTTATTGTATTGGAATTTCTAAAATAATATATGATAAATTAGTATAAAATGAAGAAAGTTCAAGGGAATGACTCTTTTCAGCGAATGAATTATCTATATCAGGTGAATACAAATGAAATTAACGCAAAATTAATATAAATGCATTACAACATTCATAACACTTAGCAAAATTCCACTATTAAAATATCTAATTATTATGAACTTTAATATCTCTTATGTTACAGATTAGTAAAGAGATAGCAGATAAAAATCCCGTCTTATGTTCGTATTATGGAAATTTAATAATAAATGTGGCCAAGAAGAATGTTTTAAAAATGTATGTATAGATCTATTTTTTAAGTAGACTTGTCGAACCGTCGTTTTAGCTTTTGGCTGCATGGATAATACAGTGGTTTAGGTAATTGCCATAGTATTGCAATAAGTATTGTGAGTTTGATTACAACTTGATGCAAAACTTGTATGAGCTGCAACTTATGATTTGGAATAACTATTGTATTAGTACACCACATTTAACCCAATATGTAGGGTAAAAAGGTGGTAAGCTATGCATAATTTACATATTACTAATCTTCCAAATATTAATTTCTGTGTTATGAATATTTTAATAAATTTCATGCCTTTACAGACATCCAGACATAAAAAGACAAGTATGCAAGAAATGTCGTTGCATCCTGATTCATAACGTATCAGGGAAAATGAAAATTAAAAACAGAGCAAAATCAAAGACTATAGAATGGACCTGCAGTACTTGTGGTACAAAGAGGAACTTTCCCGCCAATAAAAACAAGGACCACAGAGTATGGTTGGAAAAGCCAGAGGCTGTTGTTGAAATTATTAGTTAATTAACAATACAATTTTAATAATATTTCTTGATGAAAAGCAGGCTATATTTCATGTGTGCAGATTAAAACTAAATTAAGAAAATTCATTTATTTTAATATAATAATCATCCTAATATTATTGCTACTAGAAAGTAATTATATCTATTTGTTACATTATCATGGCCAACCACTGAACCGATTTTGGTGAAATGTAGTGTGAAATAGTGTCTAGTTTGAAGAAGCATGTAACAAAATAGTGTAGCTTTTTAATTTGTTCATTGACATATGGACAGCAGCAGCCAGATAGTGCTTATGTCCTTGTTATGAGGTTAGGCTGATAAGTTAAATAAATATAAATGAACACAGGTAAAAATATTTAGATGTATAAAAATGTATGATTGTATGCGCTTAACATATTATTATTGAATCCTGTATTAGTTACACCATAAATGTAAATATACAGTGTCTGTTATTAGTGTTATATATGTATATTACATGTTATTACATAACTGCCATAGTATTCATATTTCAAGAGTTCATTTAAGATTCTCTTCAAACTTTTATAAAGTTTTAAGACATGATCTCATCAATGATGAATGCTCTTCTTATAAATATAGCTGTTGTGTGTCTGTATTGTAGGTAGGCATATGGTTGGTTGTAAGCTAAAAATTATTTATAGTCTGAAATAGCTTATATGTATTTTTTATAAAATAATAAAGCAATGACAACTTTATATACAGTAGTTTAATTTAACCATTGACATAATATATATTAGGAGGGGCATGTAAATATAATTATGTGCCAGCTGACCCCAGAATTGTGTAGTGTCCATCCAAGTATGCTTAGTTTCTACTTAAAATTCATGGGTTGTATGTAAACCGTCATGGTTCAGGGGCCGCCCTGCTAGAAAAATAACTCTTGATTCGCCAATAATTTTATTTAATTGTAACTATCATTTTAAATGTAAAAATGTGCTTAGTTTCATGTTTAACAAATATTCTGAAAATGATTGTTTTGGTTTCTTAGGTCGTATAAAGTAGAAAGACGAAAGAAAAAGCTCACACGTACAGACATAAATCAGATTTAAAATGATTAAAGATTGAGAAATATTGTACGAATTAAGATTTAGTCAAGTCTCGTTCTTGGTCTTAGTGACGGTCAAGAAATTAATTATTTCTGTCTATAATATTGTCTTCTGTTTACGCGAATGTTATTCATTGAAATTAAACTACTATATACGGATTTTATCGCGTTGTTTATTTGACACTGTTACAAAATTTTTTGAAAAACTGTTACACTACTATAATCACTATTAAACTTTACAAATTTTTAAGCTAATTAAATTATTGAAACTATTAAAACTATTTATACTATTACTATACTATTATACTATTTAGATTTATTTTTACACTTTCCCCGACGTTTCGGTTGCTTTTCAGCAGCCATGGTCACGGGGAGACTAAGATGGTAGTTGTCTCAATGTTCCAGTGTAGTTATTTCAAAGTACCCGAACATAATTTAATCATGGGTGTTTCTATTTACGCAGAATGAGCTCAAAGTATCATGAAGTCTAGCTGTGGTTTGCTTCTTCTTGGGTTTGACTATTTGAATTACTGGATCCCAAGCTGGTGGTACACTCCAACCATCTTCTCTATTGAAATTAGGATGTTTCTTGATTTCAATAGCCTCGCGAAGCATCCTTGGCAGGAATCGGTGTTCTTTAGCGAGCATCTGTGGTTTGTCAAATCTCAGGTAGTGGTTGGTCCCCTGTTGCACATGTTCACACACAGCAGACTTCAACGAGCGTTGGTGTTTTACATCAGCTATGTGTTCTTTTATGCGGGTGCCTATGCTTCTCTTGGTTTGACCAATGTATGAGAGTCCGCAGTCACAATCTATTTTATAGACCCCTGCATCTTGTAAAGGTAGTTGGCACTTGACAGATGGTAAATTCTACATACAAGTCGATGGTGTGGCAATGGGCTCCCCAGTATCGCCTGTTGTTGCCGACATATATATGGAAGACTTTGAGGCTCGAGCTTTGCAGACTGCCCCCATCACACCCAGGATTTATAAGAGGTTTGTAGATGATACTTTTACAATATTACCAACAGATAGTGTAAGTGTATTCCTAGAACATCTTAATTCCCTTAATAACAACATACAATTTACTATGGAATTAGAGGCAAATAATTCATTAGCTTTCTTAGATGTCCTTGTCATCAGGAATTCTGATCATACTTTGAGCCACACTGTATATAGGAAAAAGACCCATACAAATAGGTATTTAAACGGTGAATCTCACCACCATCCTAAACAGTTAGCTACCGTGGGAATGTCTTTGTTTCAGAGAGCCCACGGGATCTGTGACAAGAAACACCTGGACGCCGAGCTTCAACATGTCAAGCAAGTACTGCAAGACAACAAGCTCCAACAGCCGCGCCGCTGTCACAGATCCCGAGAAAAGCCAGCCACAGTCGAGCGCCAGCCTGCTATACTACCTTATGTGAAGGGTGTCACTGACAAGATTGGCTACATCTTGAAGCGAGCTTCAATCAATACATACTTCAAGCCGCCAACGAAGATAAGTAAATTTTTACCATCTGTCAAGTGCCAACTACCTTTACAAGATGCAGGGGTCTATAAAATAGATTGTGACTGCGGACTCTCATACATTGGTCAAACCAAGAGAAGCATAGGCACCCGCATAAAAGAACACATAGCTGATGTAAAACACCAACGCTCGTTGAAGTCTGCTGTGTGTGAACATGTGCAACAGGGGACCAACCACTACCTGAGATTTGACAAACCACAGATGCTCGCTAAAGAACACCGATTCCTGCCAAGGATGCTTCGCGAGGCTATTGAAATCAAGAAACATCCTAATTTCAATAGAGAAGATGGTTGGAGTGTACCACCAGCTTGGGATCCAGTAATTCAAATAGTCAAACCCAAGAAGAAGCAAACCACAGCTAGACTTCATGATACTTTGAGCTCATTCTGCGTAAATAGAAACACCCATGATTAAATTATGTTCGGGTACTTTGAAATAACTACACTGGAACATTGAGACAGCTACCATCTTAGTCTCCCCGTGACCATGGCTGCTGAAAAGCAACCGAAACGTCGGGGAAAGTGTAAAAATAAATCTAAATAGTATAATAGTATAGTAATAGTATAAATAGTTTTAATAGTTTCAATAATTTAATTAGCTTAAAAATTTGTAAAGTTTAATAGTGATTATAGTAGTGTAACAGTTTTTCAAAAAATTTTGTAACAGTGTCAAATAAACAACGCGATAAAATCCGTATATAGTATTTCTGTCTAGCTTCGTAAAAAAATCAGTTTCAGTCGAGTTTATTCGTAATTAAATACCTTTCGAGTCTCTAACATATATTGTATCAATGTGTAAGTAGCCAAAAACAGGTCATCAACACTTACGGTGCAGTAAAACGGTAGAATTAACGCAATAATTATTTTTGTAACCGCGTTTACGTGATCTCAAATTCTTTTTTTGGGGTAGGTACGTACTCCACATATTAGGGGATACTGCGCTCCACGCTTCTACTGAAAGTGTTTGTGGAAGAACAGCTTGTGATGTAGAATGCTCCGACGAGAATGGGTAATCGTGCCTGGCCCGACCCAACTGTTGATGTCGGAAACTTGTTTATATACTTAAACGCTGTGTAAACTTTACTTGCGTGGTTCAGAAGTGTATGGCGAGCGAGATTATAAGCGCCTATTGTGTACAACACCATCTGTAATCTGACGTCGAAACTTCTTCGTCTATGTGGTGTTGCTACATGTTAATAATTTTTGTGTCAACTGAAGGACGTAATATCAAAGTAATCCTAGCTAATCCTAACTAGTATTATAAATGCGAAAGTGAGTTTGTTTGTTTGTTACGCTTTTACGCCTTAATTACTCAACCGATCAACATGAAATTTTGCATACACGTTGTCAGGGTTACAGAATAGGACATAGGGTACCTTTCATCCAGAAAAAATAACTGTTGCAAACCTTTTTTTTGGCTAGGGGACGGCACCGGCGGGGCGTGTGGGACTCCCCATTCTTGTATACCCACAACCTAACCTACATTTACGCGAACAAAGCCGCGGGTGAAAACAAGTATTATATAAATGCAAACGTGAGTCTGTTTGTTTGTTTGTTACGCTTTCACGCTTTCACGACTACACAGATTATCGTGAAACTTCGCATACACCTTTTCAGGGAAACAGAGAAGGTCATAGGGAACCTTTTATCTAGGAAAAAGTAGGTACCTACTGTTACTAACCTAACCTAATCTACATTTACGCGAGCAAAGCCGCGGGCAAGATCTAGTAGATATACACATATTTGTATTTAACTAGTTGTCGCTGACACGCTTGGATTGTCACCTACGGAATATATAGAGATTCTGAAACTTAAGTAAAGCTTTGTTAGATTGTTTTAAATATTTGTTTGATGTTAGAATAAAGGTACTACGTGATACAGATGAGCTTGTTAAATTAATATGTTTTTTATATGACACTAAGACTTGATACGATACCTATTAAGATTTTAAAGCCATTTTCTTTTTATTTTCTAAAATAGGCAACTTCCGCAGTAGAAATAATTCCCGTATCGCGGGAGACTTTAAAGACTTTCAAACAACGGACCCAAAGAACATGCAGACTCGGAAGACCATTTTATTTTGAGAAACACAGTATTTTTAATACTTTTCCCTCTCTAGGAATCATTCCGGTATCGCCGGGGAATTTACAAACATTCAAATAACGGGCACAAAGAATATCCACACTTGGAACAGCCATTTGTGAACATTTTGGCGAATTGCCTCGCCCTGGGCATCGCAGCGCCATGAGTTGATCGCAGCTAACACCCTTACTGGTGTGCCCGCCTAAGGCATAGATACTGTTAAGAGCACTAAGCATCGCCTCACCTGTTCAACTTAAAGCCTCCTCTACACAATGGCCCATGATGGGCGATTAAAAAACTGACCATCATCGCCGCGATCATGGGTTGCTCTCTACACAATCGTGCATGCCTGTACTCGCCCATCATGAGCCATTGTGTAGAGGGGCCTTAAAGTTTTAATTTCATTCAAACCTATAGAACATTTACCAAGATTCAAATTTCAAAAGCACATTCAAGTTTCGAACAGAAATGTGGCCAATCCTCAATACTAATAATATTAACGTCCTTGCGGGCCCAACTATTTTACGAGTAGATATAATTATTATAACTACGAACTTTTGATTGAGTAGGGAAACTTTGCCCCATTGCTGATAGTTTACCTTTATTAACGTATCTTTGAGCTGGAAATCCAATTTACCTACATATCTAGTTTTCTTTCTTAACGCTAATATGTTACACGGCCTAATGTAGTGGCATAAGTTTTCGTTTATGTTTGTGGAAGTTTGTAAGATTGCAAACCAGAGCGTTCATATTTCGAACCACGGCGCGAAGTGTTGTGTCTTTTCGAAGTTATGTTTTTATCAATAGCTTGACAGTACAACACATATATTGCTAAATTTAAAGATGTAAGATAATACCGTGAAGAGGTCTATACCTGTATCCTGAATTCTCTATAATATTCTCGAATTGACCTAGTAAGTCCCGTGTAGTGGATTCAATTCGGTTGAAAAAGGACATCGTGAGGAAGCTTGCTATGTCCTGCATTCTCTATAATATCTATTGTCGAATATGTAGATGCAGTTGACCTAGTGAGTCCTGTGTTGTGAATTATGGAGGCGCGGCGTGTCTATCGTATTCGTGTATCGAGAATCAATAGAAAATAAGTGATCATTAGTAGATAATCGTTTGGAAAAAGAATTTCCTCCTTTTATCCACATCTTGTCTTCTGTTTTCAATCTTAATTTGTTTGATACCTATTGTATTTTCATTGGAACATAATATTTTAATAAAATATGTAATATTTTGGTAATAAGGTAGATTTTCATAATTTCTTTTATTTTCTTTAATAAAAGAAACTAAAAGAGCTGTAATATTACATGTGTCGCAGGGGATTTAAAATATACAAACAACAGACACAAAAAACAAACAGACTCGAAACAACTATTTGTGGTATACATATGTATTTTTTTGTCCCGTGGGGGATCGAACCCATAAGGGGGCGTCCATTTATTCCGTGAGGCGAATTTCGTTTTCGTTTAATCCCTGCATCATAGAGGAATAAAAAACATAAATAGACTCATGCTTGCATCCGCAAACGGTAGAAAACGACTATGGATTTTAAACAGCTACTATGCCTTTATTTTGTTTTATAGGTACATTTTCAAACATACTTTTCTTTGTAAGTATATAATAATAATATCAGCCCTGTATATAAACTGGAGAATAGGCCCGTGCAGGCCCGTCCCCAGCAGTCCCACTGCTGGGGACGGGCCTGTACGGGCCTATTCTTAGTGTTAGAAGGATTAGGCCATAATCCGTCAACCTGGCCCATTGCGGGTTAGCGGACTTCACACATATTAGAAAACATGGAGAACTCTCAGACAAGCACGCGTCGTGTACGATGTTTTCCTTCCCCTTTAAAGCAAATAATTAACGAATTAAAACGCACATAACTTCAAAAAGTCAAAGGTGCGTGCCTTGGAATCCAACTTGAGATCTCTACGTGGCATTCTATATTTTATTCGGCTTCCCAATAGGGTATCGCTTCTATTTTGCTTTATACGTTTTCATCATAATACTCTTCATAAGTTCTTGAACATCTAACAATTTATATATATAAAAATCTCGTGACACGGTGTTTATGGTCGCACTGCTCCGAAACGGCTTGACCGATTTTCATGAAACTTATTATGTATATTTAGTAGGTATGAGAATAGGTCGTAAAGTATATTTCATAGCGCTAGGTGATTAGTGTGTGCAGGATGAATGCGCGAGCGATCCTTGCGACTCGGCCATAGACCGTGTGAAGGAACACCGTGGTAGGTAGGGTTACCAACCGTACTATAATATATAGTATTTTACTATATTTCGGATCTGCGTACTATATACTGTTGAAGAAATATATAGTATGTTAAAATACTATATTTCAACAACGAAAAACAACTAACCAAAACCTTTATTAAAAAAAACTAGCAATGCTCCTTTACTACTGATGCGAAAGCATATATCCGTACATAATCTGTTTCGAACCTGTCCGTGATGTCAAATTAACAAGGTCAAACATATATAAAAAAACCGTAGATAACAAATAAATGTTTTTCCATAAAATACTATATTGTTATAAATGTACTATATTTTGTTATAGCTTATTTTAAAAATACTATATTTCGTTGAAAATATGTTGGCAACCCTAGTGGTAGGTTTAGTCGGTAGGACTCGGGACTTTCTATCTTTCCCCGGGTAAGCCCGACATAACCCCTCCGCAGGGGCGGGCGGAGGGGTAATGCGTCACAGCATTCCCCCAAGTAAAAATAAAGGTGATTAGTGTGTCCCTGTCGAATGAATTTATATGGCAGAACAATGTTTGTCGGGTCAGCTAGTAATTAATATAAAATGCATATCTAGACGACCGGCCACCCCACAGCAGTCGCGCTGTAGTAATAATAATTTATACTTCTGCGCTATCCGTGTAGTTAGGTACATCCGTGTAGTTACATCCGTGTTTAGCTTAGTTGCTCGTAGGTACGAGTAAAATCGATAACGCAGTAGACGCCGCGTATCACGTCGGTGAGCAACGTAAACCCTAGTTTAACTGCAAAACGTTAGTTTAGGAGCTACAGTCTCTAAAACTAAAGACATTGCCAAGAGACATTGCCAAGATGATACGAAAACTGAGGTAGATTATTATATCATAGTCATTTGTGACTTTAATAACATTATTACATAATAAACATAAACGAAAGTGAGGAGCAAAACGTGAAAATAAAAATGTCTCTTTTTATGTAAATAATCAACGTTTGTTATAAAATATAATAATAGGATCACAATATGTCTGATTTCAGAGATGAAAACCTTATTTTTTTACAAAATAATCACATTTTTGTTTTTAGGTGTCCACCTAAGACTAAGAAGTCTACGGAAAGAATAAAGTCATTTAAATCAATTAACAACGGTGGTCTTCAAACTTCGTACATAATTAAGCGATAATTGTTGCAGTACAACGTAAAATTAAAAAAAAAAATGTAGTACACAACATTTGGTTACGAAACCAAAAATAAAAACAATTTGTTCACGGAAGAGATTAATCTTCTATTGACATTAAACAAAAAGATAAGAATCAAATTAGGGGAATCGAGTGCAAAGACGTCTCCTGTTGTCATTTGACAAAAAAAGTTTGTTTTAGATAAAATGGTAGGAAAAACCTACTTAAAATTGAGTACAAATACAGCTTAGTCAAAATAACTTTTCATCTTCACTGTCTGTGAAAGGAATCGTTATCTTTTTTTAGATTTTGGTAGAGGAAAAATATAAGAATCTTCAGAATTGGAAATCAGTCTTATCTCTTCTTAGAGCATCTAGGAAAATTTCTCGAAATTCCTTCCTTTGGTGTGATGTTATTGGATATAAAAGACTCTGTGTCTGATTCAGATGTGGGTACACTTCTTGGAGATCGGGCTTCCACGTGAGACACAAAACTTGGAGGAGAATTTGAGATAGCTCTTTCGCGCCGGACAATGATTTGTCTTATCACAAAATGTGAACAAATAGCTTGTGCTGGGCAGGAAAAACAACTTAATCACCTGGCATGTAAAATGTTTGGCTCATTTCGACTCCAAGACAGACTAAGTGTATTATTGCAGCAAATTGCTTTAGCCACATCAGAAGCAGACCCATAGGATATAATTTGGGCTTTTTGAAGTGATCTGACTATATTATCACTATTTTCGTGTAATGCACAAAGGTATGTATTCCTTGCTTTTGGGAACAGAACCTAAAATGGACGGGATCTTCGAAAGGTCTGATAGGAAATTTTGAGCCCGGTTTGATTTTGAAAAACAGTGTGAAAATTTAATAGCGTGTCATTAAATAAACGTGTCTGGCCTTTAATCTTCTTTCTAGTTATAGTTTTGTTTTTGCCAGCGGTTAGTCTGCTATACCTATCTTGTACTAAAAAATTGTCAACGGCTTTTTGGTACATCAGTCTCTAAGATTTTTTTGTTGGTGCCTGGCATATTTACCACTTCGTTCGTTCGTCCGTGTCTTTTCGCTTTTAGTCTTTTTATACGCATTCTGTACTTTTTTATATTTCTTAGCAATTCTAAAACTTTTATCTTCGAAGTCTCATTTTCTTCCTTCCTTTTTTTCTTGTTACGCGCAGTTATTGCTCTTCCAACTTCTACGCGAAAATGATGAAGAGGGACTCGTTGGAGGACTATCATCTAGTAGAACATTGGTAGCTTTCGCATTTTTAATAATTCACGGCGTTTTCTGTATTTATCTCGCCACATTTTTCCTATTTGGCGCTGTCTTCAGGGAGTATACTCGTCAATCGTTTTATATCTCCTCTTTCTTTCTTTTTATGGTATCTTTCTTTATCCTTCTTACGAATTTCGTCCTTGTCAGTTTCATTTTTTTGCGTGCTCTACGCATGAACTTACTAATTGCATTTCTAGTGCTTTAGAACGAGCCACTAAAGTCGATTATTCGATGATTTAATGTTATGTGAGGATGGCTTGCTGATGTAGTTTCAGTTCACCATTCAAGGCAGCGAATTGACTTTCCATCTTTACCCGGGTGAATCCGACATACTCCTTCCCCTTTTCCCGCGAAATAGGGTACGTAAAAGTATTCCCACAAGTGAAAAATAAATTTTCCATGCGATAGTTAAAACTGAGCATTGAAAAGTCAGCTGTTTTAACTTAACATGTTTTTGTATCGGTAGATTGTAGAGAAATATAAATCATTCGGCTCTTCGACTATATGGCTGGCATAATTCCAACGTCGATGTCACACATGGCCCGAACGACTGATTATATCTGAGGAAGTTGCCGTTGTTTTGTGTCCTCTCTAAAGCGAACATACTTGTTGTGTTTGTTAGATATCATAGCCTTATATGGAAACTATGGGTTGAGATATATGATAATCCATACAAATAAATAAAATTTATGTGCCTGTTTGTAATATTAAAATAACAGCGTTTTACTAAATTCATATGAATACATGATATTGAGTCTGTCCGTCTGTCTTTCGGGACTCTCATTAGCAGATAGCTAATTTTATGTGGAGTAAATTAGGCTACTTTTTATTCCGTGAACTGCGTTGCTATCCCGTGGGTACCCCCACGGGATAGCACGCGGGATAGAATTACTTTTTCCCTACTAAGTGAAAGAAGTCGCGGGCGTCCGCGTCGGATAGTATTATTAGATATCTGAGCTAGTGATATGTAATTGTATTATAGTTATCGTAATAACACCTCTGTCGCCGCACCTGGGCACTTTGCCAGGATACAGGTTTTAGTCTAGTTTGGGGCCAAACGTACTAGTGATTTTGTAGTATACTCTTTTAAAAATAAACAAATATTATTATAATTACCATTAGATACTAATTATTATTACAGACTTATGCCTTTCTGGATTAGTAAGCAAGTATTATTTTAAAATATCTAACTAATACCTACATACTACTAATCCTCCTAATATTATAAAAGTTCGTGTGGATGGATGGATGTATGTTTGTTACTCTTTCACGCAAAAACTACTGAACGGATTTTGATGAAACTTGACGGCATTATTCTTTATACATCAGAATAACATAAAGGTTATAATTTATTGAGTTAATTGGCCAAATTACGACTATAAGGGCGCCTTCAAATTTGCCGCGCGGCGGCAACGCGGCTGCAATGCTGCCACCACGCAGCCGTCACTAGTCTATCGATGAACTAATGCGCGGCAGTAGCGCGGGCGCAGCGCTCCAGATTTACAAAACAGCGTGGCCGCAGCACTGCAGCCGCGCTGTACATTGCGGCAAATTTGAAGGCGCCCTAAGTGTTAAGTAAATCGGTAAAATCCTGCTATTTCCGTGTGCGTTGCATAAACCGTCATAGGGTATCTTTCATCCAAAATAAAAAATATTGTTACTAACCTATCCTACATTTACTCGAGCGCAGCCGTGGGCAAAATCTAGTAGGTATATCATAAGTATATTTTCAAAGTTTGTGCTATGTCAGTATTATAGTAACGGCCTCGATGGCGTAGTGGTTAGTGTAACTGACTGCAACGTCTGAGGTCGCGGGTTCGATTTCCGCACAAGTCAAACATTTGTGTGCATTAACATGGATGGTTGTCTTGCTCTGGGTGTTTCTATGTATAATATGTATGTATTTACAAAAAAAAAAGTATATATGTATGTTTATCCATTGTCTAGTACCCATAGTACAAGCTCTGCTTAGTTTGGGCTAGATGGTGTTGTGTGTATGTGGTAGAATATTATTATTATTATTATATTATATTATATTATTTAACACTTTCCCAGCGGATGTCGTCTTTAGTACGAGATGACGATTTGAATGTACCTAATTCGCGGATCACGTCTTCACGACGAGGCACGTACGTGTACTGTTTATTTGAAATTCACGTCGCTAAGGCGATTATCACACGGCACCGCGCACCGCCGCGGAGGGCGGTGGCGGTAAAGCGGATTTCGTAGCGGTGCCCCGCGCGTTAAGGCGGTTTTCGCGCCTGTCCGCGCGGATGGATTTAACGCGGTTTTGACCAGTTTGATCATTTTAAATTGCAACACGTCCTGCACCAACGATGATATCGTGCATTGTTTTTATGCAATAGGGAACAAAAGACGAACTTTTGACGAACTGTGGCGAAGCCTTGGCTCAAGATCAACGGGCAAAAGGGGGCGTAAAGAAACGCGCTATTATTGTCCTGATTGCAATGTCCCCTTATACTATCTATCCGTGATTTAGAATATAAATTATCACATTAAAAGGAATTATAGTGATGGATAATGCTTTTACACTAGTTACACATGAATGTAACTGTGTAACTGTAGTCAGGGTTTTTTGGTCAAAATTAGTGTACAAGTTCACTAAAATAAATAATTCATTTATTTCTTATTTGGTAGTCTTATTCTTTATTTATAAAATATATAAAAAACTTCTAATCAAAATCCTAATCCTAATCCTATCCTAACTTAATATTATAAAAGCGAAAATGAGTTTGTTTGTCTGTTTGTTTGTTACCTTTTCACGCCTAAGCCATTTATTTATTTATTTATTTATGTATTAGGAAGACCAACAGCTTTGAAATACATAGTAGTGAAAATAAATATGCAACAGAGAGCCAATGATAGGTCTCCACGACTAACTCTTAGATAACAATGCGTGGACAGCAACTATTTTATCACTTAAACATCTAACATATAACAAATAAAGTAAAATTAATTGCACCGATCATTCTGAAATTTTGCATATAAGTTGTCAGGTGTACAGAAACGGACATAGGCTACTTTTCATCAAGAAAAAAATTTCTGTTCCCGAGGAAAACAACAATAACGGTCTTATGATAATAGATGGCGCCACGTGTCTTTCGAATCATGATTGAATTATATTATTATAAGCAGAGTACAACCCGATTTGATTGTCAAATTCTAAATTAACGCGAGCGAAGCTCCGGGCAAAAGCTAGTATCAAATAGTTTTCATGTTATGATGTTATGAAAAGTGCAAAAATTCCCTAAAAATCGCCGCGGGCTAAATAACTCTCGCTGGGAAAGTGTTAATGCAGTGCAATAAAAAGACAAAGTGGCAGAGAGCATCGCTTCTTTATACTAAGGCAAACGAATTTGCATATAGCTTAATCCAAGCTATGTGAAAATACTGGTATTGTTATTGAGGTTAGAATACCAGTGCATTGCCAAGCTATTTAAAATTGTGTCGCTACCGCAAGCTATCAAAGTCATATTAGTGTCCTGATAGATTTATTTCATTTTAGAAATTGCATATATTTTTGTATATAGGTACCTCTTAAACTTATAATTCTTGTATAGACAATATGTTAATTTACCATAATATTACTTTTCTATCTAATTGCTTGCTTTCTTTTTTGTACTTTTGCAGTTTTGTGAAAACATGGTAAGTACCTTATTTTAATTATTAAGATTCATTGTGTTTCTTGTAAGAGATCTTCAATAAATAGCAAAGCTAATTACATGAAGAAGAATAAATAAAAACATATAACATGCAATCGTATATTAAATATCAGTAATGAAGTATTCCATACTCTATGTCGTACTCGAGATAGTCTTTAATTTTTCTCTTCTTTTTCTTATGTACTGTACGATCTCCGGAACGTCTCGTCGGTTCTGAGGAGTTCACAGGCAGGTTCGCTTGGTTTGTCAGAATTGTCTGTAGCTGTGGATAAGTTTCTAACAACATCCGCAGGGCAGTATTATTATCACCCAGAATAATTTCTCTATAAGTGTCGTTCATTAAATAGTTACGATTAAGATCTTTCACATGTCCCAATTTCTCTTTGAGGTCACTGTCTAATTTCAATAAATTCAGGTCGTGTAAATTCTTGGCTAATTTACGGTCCATAAGAAACTTCTGCTTCATCTTTTTAATATCTTTTTTTAGCATTTTCGTTTTGTGCCTCCGGTCTCCTGTGGCGTTCCTAAAGGCTCTGTTTAGTTCCTTTCTAATTTGACGTGCCAACTTTCTGATAGTTTTTTTAATATTTCGTTTTAATCTAAATCTTCTTTTACGTTTCCTAAGTATTTCAAGCCTTTTTTTCTTGCGTTTATATTCTTTCGAGCCACGTTCCTTTAACCTCTTTTCGTTTGAACTTGTTGAGATACTGGTATCAATGAAAGACATATCTAAAGCTTGGTACAGATCGTGATGAGTCGCTTGAATGGCGCAGCATACAAATTGAGTTCTTCCACAGAAGGAATCGCCTCGAAAGATTCTAAATTCACCATCACATTGGTAAGGCAGCACGCAGGTACCCCACGGCAGGTCCTGTTGATTAGGGTCGCCGCAAGGAACTCCCCAAGGTCCTGGAAATATAATTTACATTTAAATATGTGCGTTAGAAAGAAACAGAAACTCTCGTTAATATAACAATTGCGATATCCAACTTGACATGATATAGATACGTAACTACTTGTATGTGTTAAGTATGCTAGTATACGGCTTAGTTTTTTAAAAGTATGCGTGTAATATTAAAGCCACCGCTTTATAACGCACAGGAAGGCGAGCATATCACTTTAAGAATCTCCTTCTGTATACTTCAGGAAGAGTAGTGTGTAGAGAGTGGTGTAGTGGGTAAGGTGTTCGTTTCGCGTCTGCTAGTACTGTGGATTCAATCCTTACACGGGACAAAAATTTGCGTGATCCACAAATGGTTGTTCCAAGATTGGATATTGTTTTCTTGTTTGAATATTTGTTAAGTTACCTGCAACATAGGAAATATTCCTTTTCCTACATTTACGATTAGTGAAGAGATTAGCGAAGCCGCGGTAAAAATCTAGTATACTGTAAAAAAGAACTGTTAGTAAATACTCACTTCCACTGGCCATGTTTATATTTATGGCGCCAGTATCATTCACTTTTTCCTTGATAGCTTTCATTTTCTGGTTTACCCAATCCAATTCAAACTCTTCTTTCCAAAGTCGCATTTCAGAACTAGTACCTGATTCTTTGTCGGTTTCTTCGCTCACTAGATCCTTATATTTGTACTGCCTTCGGTAAGGTAAGCGGTTCTTGGATCTTCTTTGTAACCAAGGATGCTCTGTGGCTACATGTGCGTCATCCTTAACACTAGAATCAAATTTTTTCGTTTTTTGCCCTTTGGAATGTGTGGCTTTTATCAATATACCGGCTGGAATTTTAGCGTTTTTATTGGTATCTTTCGTTTGCTGCCCAAAATGCCTCATAACAATGTTTTTTATGTCATTGTTTTCTTTGTAGTCATTAGACTTCTTAAGCAACTTAATCGTTTCGTTTTTGGGATTTTGATATGTAGATGATCTCGTAATATAGACGTATAAAATCCATATTGTAATGGTATATGTCTTCATCTTATATTTACATTATGTTTAAATGTCTGACTAGTTATAAAGTTGTGCATGTAAATTAAATCTTTATTGTAAACTCTCTCAAAAAACGTGCAAAACAAATTGAAAACTATAAAACATAACAGGTTTCGCCGAAATAAAATATTCATAAACAATCTTAGTTTATTATGTATTTAATACATATGACTCTGTCCTTTAAGATTATGCATGGAATGTTGTTTAAAGAAAATATAGGTACGGGACTTACGGTCGTATCTATATAACTTAATTTTAAGAACCTTTATAAGAAGCATTCATATTTAACTATTAGGAAAAAATTAACTTAAAGTAAGGTAGGTCACCTTACTTTGAGTTCATTTTTAACTTATATATAACAGGTTCCCTGTCCGATGAATCACATATGATACATAACAATAGATTTTCTATTGTGTCTATCACGGGACAGCGAAAGGGTTACAACTAGCTGTTACCCGCGACTTCGTCCGCGTAGATTTTAACTAAAAAGTGTTTGTTCAGTTCGCAAAGCTTACAAATACTTAATATTTCTGTATTCCGCGTATAATAATAATAATAATATTCTATTACATACACAACACCATCTAGCCCAAACTAAGCAGAGCTTGTAGGTACTATGGGTACTAGACAGTGGATAAACATACATATATATATTTTTTTGTAAATACATACATATTATACATAGAAACACCCAGACCAAGACAAACATCAATGTTCATGCACATAAATGTCTGACTTGTGTGGGAATCGAACCTGCGACCACAGGCGTGGCAGTCGGTTACACTAACCACTACGCCATCGAGGCCGACTAGACTAATAGAAATACCTATGCTAAAACTAATGTAATTCTTCTACTTTGTCTCGATTTTTTTATATTGGGTGTATATACATATATTAAAATTACATATTATTATTTAATATACATTTCCCTATTTGTATCGCAAATTTTTCACTATTTCGTAGGCTTTGATTTCTTTCCGCGGATTCCTTATTTTTTTTCAAAAATAAAAGTAGCCTAAATTATTCCTTAGAAAATGAGCTATCTGCCAGTGAAAGTCCCGTCAAAATAGGTTCAGCTGTTCCGGAGATTAGCCGGAACAAACAGACATGCAGACAAAAATTTGAAAAATAGATGTTTTGGTATAGGTTCTTTATATACTTTCACATGCATTTAAAAGCTGTTATTTTGACATTACAAACAGACACTTAAATTTTATTTATTTGTATAGATGTATAGATGGTCGCCTACATTACAGTAAATAACTTGAGTTAGCCGTCGTTGTCCTGTTATTCTATACAAAAATACATTTCACGTAATTAAATTCTATATCAAAAAGTCAATAATTTTTCTAATAAAAATTTTCCACATTTTCCGCGGATCTTTCTCAAATTGTCGTTCATACAAACCTTGTCCTGACAATTAAAAACAACAAATAAAAACAACCAAATCGGTCGACTCATTCTTGAGTGATGCTCGTATATGGCAGTTGATTTTTATTTATATAGACGAGTGTGTTGAGAATTTTATTATTTTAAGGTTTTCATGCCGTGAATTATGAATGAGGGAAAAACATGGCATGCATAAGTAGTTAGGGACATTATTTATTACATAGGTCTACCCATAAAATTAAACGTCCGTCGCCTAAAAGCCTTATAATTTGAGCAAATATCATTTTATCACGTAAGACAGTGAATAGATTCATTGGTAAAGTGTTGTGTCCGTCTGACAGGCTGTCGAGACAATTCATGAAGAAGAACTTGAATCCGCTACAAGTTTAAGTCCTGCTTTAGGGAATAGATTTTCTTCATTTAAAATTTAATAATGATTTAGACTGCACGGATGGTGTAGTGGTTTAAGTGGTCGCCTCACCGCTGCCACTACACCAAGTGTTGTGGGTTCGAATCCCACACGGTACAAAAATTTGTGTGATCCACAAATTGCCAAATCTTTTTTTATTCTTTTTTTATTTTGCTCGTCGAAATGACCACACTCCACCTGATGGTAAGCAGTCGTGTGGTCTAAGAGCAGTGGCCTCCACACCGCCCTCATAGCAGCCGAGGCGATGTTGAGGTCTCTACTTTGACGTCCTGAGAAGGTGCTTTTTCACGCCCCGCTTAAAGGACCCAGGATTGAAGGAAGAAGGAAACACGTGCCATGGCAGAGAATTCCATGCTTTGGTCGTTCGGCAGAGGTATGAGGACCCAAACTTGTTGGAAGGATGGCATCTGAGCTTAGCACGCGTTGTTCTGGATAGGAAAGGGGAGGGCGGGATAAGGTGGAATATTTCTTCAGAGCACTCCCCGTGGTATATTCTTTAGAAACATGCCAATGAGGCAATGTCCCTGCGGAGTTGCAGAGGTTCCAATCTAGGTGTTCTTTGTGTCCGTTTTTAGAATGTTTGTAAAGTCGTCCGCCACACAGGAATTATTCCTAATTCGGGAGTAGTCTTTTAAAAAAAGAAAAGGAGTATATAATAATAATAATAATAATATTCTACCACATACACACAACACCATCTAGCCCAAACTAAGCAGAGCTTGTACTATGGGTACTAGACAATGGATAAACATACATATATACTTTTTTTTTGTAAATACATACATATTATACATAGAAACACCCAGACCAAGACAAACATAAATGTTCATACACACAAATGTTTGACTTGTGCGGGAATCGAACCCGCGACCTCAGGCGTGGCAGTCGGTTACACTAACCACTACGCCACCGAGGCCGACAATGAAATATATGTCGGAGGAAGCTATGAGTCGGGTTGATTGTTATTTACACGTATAATTCACAATATAAATTGTCTACGTCTTAATTACTTTTAAAATTCTTAATTTAATTTAATTTGATTTGTTAAATTATTCTATAGCTCATAAACATTATTAATCTAATAAAAGTTATGAATATTGTAATTCACGTAACGACCAATCAGAGCAGAGCGCGTGCTTGAGTGGGGTCGAGGCGCCATCTTTACTTTAGGAGGGCCGACAGTTGTTGAGACACATTTGAGCGATAGCGACTGATCGAGTCGGTACGTTGAGTTGTGAGTTGTGTAAAAAGAAGTAAGATCAGTGCCCTGAACCCACTGCTCGGTCTTAACTGTTATTTTTCATTCGACATTATTGTGAAGTGAAAATACTGTTTATTCTAAATACAAATAGTGTAAAACCGGCATCGTTGTGTTTTGTGCTCGCATATTACCCAGATAACGCCCACTAAACCCGCAACCACTACTGACGTTGCCATAGAGAACAATACATCTCCGACATCAGAAGTGGGATCTGAACTCCATTCTCACTGGTATACTACGTTTGAGATGCAGCAAAGGAATATGATGCAATTGATCGAGCTCAACAAGCGAGCGCCGTGTGGACAGCTGCGAGATGGTCTCTGTGCTGTTAGTTACAAAAATCCGGTGAGTCGTTTTCATTTTATTTCGATTCCGGGGCCGAATGTTCTCTTGTGTAATTAATTAATTGTAGCAGACATATTTAAACGCACTCGTTATGATAATTCTGTTCAAATAACTGGTATTGATAATTCCGCTATTTGTTGTACCGAGGAACTCTGATTGAGGTTATTTTTAATAAGAATAAGCTTGCAATTTTGTTCCATATTCTACCCGAATATGTTATAAAACATGAGGTTATAATAGGCCGTGATATTTTAAAATAAGGATTTACAGTTACAATAACTTAGTTACTATTTGTGAAGTACCTTCAGTAGGTAATTATTTTTCATAATGTTGATTTCGAGGTCTACTCGGACAACATGCGTAAGTTAATGTTGTTTTAGCTTAAATTTCATCGTAAATGGTTAACGAAAAATGCGTGTGATTATTCGGCTAATCAATCCAGATCTTATCGTTCAACATCGTCCATGCCAATTAAGCTTAGATAACAGGCAGGTTGTACGTACTAAAATTAACGAATAATAATTAATAATAATAATAATAATATTCTACCACATACACACAACACTATCTAGCCCAAACTAAGCAGAGCTTGTACTATGGGTACTAGACAATGGATAAACACATACATATATACTTTTTTTTTGTAAATACATACATATTATACATATTAACACCCAGACCAAGACAAACATCCATGTTCATGCACACAAATGTTTGACTTGTGCGGGAATCGAACCCGCGACCTCAGGCGTGACAGTCGGTTACACTAACCACTACGCCATCGAGGCCGTCAATTGTTACAAGCTAGAAGTATTGGTCCTAGTTCTTAGACTTTCGAGAGTCCCGTTTTATTAGTCAAAAAGCGCAACGGTAGTGATCGTATAAGCGTGGACTATCGCGTACTTAATAGAAATACTGTGCCAGATGGATTTCCTTTGCCTTTAATTTCGAATTGGATTGTGAGTCTGTTTGGTGCTTAGTTTCTTTAGCTGACTGACTAACAGTGGCAAAAATGACAGCAAAGATTACATAATCGTTATTATTGACGCTTTTAATAACTTGTTTTATTGTTTCACTAGATTTTGCCTGCGTCTTCGTTCGCGTAATTGTTGGTTATGTTGAGTTAGGTTATATTAGTTACAGTCCTGGATAAAGTCTTACAAGTTACAAGTCCCTTTGTCCTTTTCTGTTCCCCTGACATCATGTATGTTTTGTGATGATGGGTTGAGTTGTTGAGGAGTGAAACTATAATAAACAAATTCACATCCGCGTTTGTAAAACGTTGCGTGTGGACATACCTAGCGTAATTAATGCACTTAAGTTTAGCATTTTTTTTTAAGTGTACCTTATCGCATAATAACTTAATTGTTTCTTTTTATAACGGAGGTAGTAAATGGTACAGAACAATTGTTATGTGATTTACAGATTAAGGCACTCCTATATTGTTTCAAACTTGACCGGACTATTGTCTAAAATATTACGAGGAAATGATTGAACGCGACAATTTAAAAATTGTAGTGGGCTTTCAGTTTATACAGTTCATTCGATAAATAGCATTTTGCTTTTTTTTTAAAAACCAATGAACGTTGATACGTGTAATGTATCTCCGTCGTAAATTTTAACAGTAATGCAATATTGCTATTGATAGTTTTTTAGTTGCGATACTGAGTGATTCTCGAATTATTATATCAAGGCCTTACGCCGCACTCTGGTAACCGTGGGTGATTTAAAAAAATAGGCTATAAGACTCGCACCGTACTGTCTACCGTCCATCTAATAGGCTCAGCCTTGATGCAAATCGTACAAAGTATACTAAAGGAATTTCTAGTTTCAGATATTAACAGTTTCAGTCAATCCTGGTAAAAAAAGCGAGATGGTACGGATGTCATGTGATATATTATCGCGAACCGACTTGAATACTATCCCCGATAGATTTTCTCTTCCACTCTTAGCTGATCAGATATCACAACAATCAAAGGCAGATTTTTGCATTTGTCTATATGCTAGTAGCTATAATCAAATTCCTATTTTAGAACCCGATTGTATCAAACTCAAGGCTTTATTAAGCCCGACAGGCAGTTAGTGGCAACTAAGGGATGCAGAATTTTAGTCCTTGGTTATACACAGACCTGATTTCAGTTATGTACCTATAGTACCACAAGCCTTTCGGTGGTCTGTCATTAACTATGTTTACAAGCTGGTAAAGCATCTTGGGTAGGAAAAGATGTCTGTGACTACTATTGTTTTGGTCACATAATAAATTTCTCCATAATGTTCTCGAAGATATGTGAAGTCTGCCAAACTGCACTAGGCCAGCGTGGTGGACTATGGCCTAACCCTTCTCACAGTGAGAAGAGGCCCGTGCCCAGCAGTGGGACAGTTTAATATAGGGCTGATATTAATATTTTTTGTTTGCCTTTCTATGGGCTATTAAGGCCTACAGGCGTACGGGACTAGTTAGGCCCTTAAGGTGAACGTTTCTTTTTGGTACTCAGTTGCGTATAGTCGCTGACTAAGGTCTATGTTCTGCCAGCAAACATTTTAGAATTTTGTGGGCCCAACTGTATTAACTTTCATTTGAATGCTACTGGTTAAAATGGTAACGCGCAAGTTACTTTAGAGGTAATACTATCTTATGTAGAAACGGCGTGATAAGTAGTAGCAGGATGCGTTTAGAGCTAAAGCAGGCGAAGTTTAGAGCTAGCATAAGCTGGACGTGTACCGCATGACAAGTCATAGACATCTTGAACTTTTTATCTTATCTTATGTGGGAGCCAGTCAGTGCAGACCGGCGACACTTCGACCCAGTGGGATCTTTTGTGTCGACTCTCTCCCAATAACGACTGCCATAGATGTTCATGGCAGCCGGGATCGACAGCTTAACGTGCTCTCCGAGGCACGGAGCAGGCGATAATTGTCAATCAATACGCACATAATTTCGAAAAGTCATATAACTTCCGAAAGTCAGAGGTGCGCGACGTGGGTTCGAACCAGAGACCCTCTGCATTGCAGTCTGTTGGTCTCCCCACT
The DNA here is from genome assembly GCA_963564715.1 of Catocala sponsa. Taxonomy (NCBI): domain Eukaryota; kingdom Metazoa; phylum Arthropoda; class Insecta; order Lepidoptera; family Erebidae; genus Catocala; species Catocala sponsa. Next base: position 5,913,056 of record OY751345.1, on the reverse strand, counting down.
GAGCTATCGCAGCTCATCTTGAACTTATAATAAGGCATGTAGCGCGACCTTTGGACCTTTCAGTAATTAACGATATTAAAGTAGCGGTAGCTATTTAGAAAACGAGAGAACAAGCGGCAAGAAACTTGGTTTGACTGTAATATAGCTAAACTAATAAAATTCCCGAATGGTGATCTAGTTCTGACTCAAAATGAAAAAAAAAACCGAGTCAAACTCTGTTGAATCCTGAGTATGCCAATTAACATTGTGAAATTGCTTGATGGAGGCCGTTATCTTTTGAAGTCCCTTACTGGCAACTGAACTTACAAGTACGCTCGCGTTCATATAAGAAATATGCCTTGAAGTGAAGTTCCTTCCAAATTAAACTGCTGTGATTGGGCATCCGATGTTGAGGACATTGGCGAAGGTACCATTGGAAGTACGTAGACACATACCATGGCTACTTGGTGGCACTGTACGCACTTGTCTGTAGTTGTAACTGCAACTCAGATGTGAGTTGTTCAGGGGGCGATGTGCAGCTGGTAGTGCAGCGATGACGTGGGTCTCGGAGGAGACTTTTGTTGGTGGTCGTATAGCGGGAGGCGATAGCGGTATGGGTGACTGCGGTCACTAGCTGTTGAAAAGGCCATGTCATGTCATTGTATGTGATCGAGATAGGTTAACTTTTGATCGTTGGTTCATTTGATTTTGCGAATGATCTTCACTGAGAGGATAAGACATTTAACTGTTGCAAATAAATAAAAAAAGTGCCTTTAACACAATTTGATCAGGTAGGCCGAGGTTAACAGTTTACTCCAAGATTATTTCTTGTTCACAGATGCACAATGGGACGTTGCAGATCAATGTGCGATTTGATGGCATCAAGGCTCAATTAGTTCAGCTTTCTAACGAAAACAAGGAAGTCGCGAATTGGCTAAGCGAGACAGTGCTACAATTGTGTTAACAATGCGCCGCAACAACCTAAGGATGTCGGACTCCAGAAGAAGCCACTATTGAATAAAAATACTGCAACAAAAAGAAATGCCGCATCGCGACGCACTGCCCGAAAAAGGAAGTCGAGTAGATGTTTGTACAATGCAGCCAGTTATGGATCACGTTTTATAAAGCCCGGTGAGAAGTTTTCATGTTGTTTCGATGCAGGCGCAGCCCAGGCAAAATATAGATAACTGATTAGCAGGCATAGGACAAGAAACTACATTTACTTTGATAGCTATAGATGTCTTTGTTTAAAATGATTAACTATCGGAGTGTGTCTGTGTGGTTTAGTTTAGTTAGCTTTGCGAAAGGCAAGGTGGCCACTGAGCGCGAGGTGGCCATTAAAAAAAAAGTCTGGTTGTCATGCTTCATGGTAGGCGAGGAGGCCACTGAAGTGAGGAAATTAAAAAAAGTCTGGTTGTCGTGCTTCATGGTAGGCGAGGAGGCCACTGAAGTGAGGACATTAAAAAAAAAGTCTGGTTGTCGTGCTTCATGGTAGGCGAGGAGGCCACTGAAGGCGAGGTGGCCATTGAAAAGTGAAATTAGTAGAATACGAGGCAAGGTGGCCATTTAGATGTTAATAATGATATTCTACCACATACACACAACACCATCTAGTCCAAACTAAGCAGAGCTTGTACTATGGGTATTGTTAATAATTCAAAATGTGTAACGCAATAAACGGCAAGGTTTCGATACTACTGACTTGATGTAGTATGTGGTATGGTCGTATGGAGTCTATTAAGAATTAGATTCGATAGCGAAAGGCTTATCATTATAGAGCACCTATTCAATGAAAATATCTAAAATGAAGTTGTTGCGCAGAAGATAAGATGTACACGATCTCCTTCAGTAGGTCAGGAGTAGGTCAGGAGTGGCCGAACTATACACCAGTATCTCTTCCTTTTTTTTCTGCAGATAACGATGATGTGCGGTCTTCAACAACACACGAGGGCGTGTGATATGTCAGGACGGCCGTGTCGGAGGAAGCTATGAGTCGGGTTGATTGTTATTTACACGTATAATTCACAATATAAATTGTCTACGTCTTAATTACTTTTAAAATTCTTAATTTAATTTAATTTGATTTGTTAAATTATTCTATAGCTCATAAACATTATTAATCTAATAAAAGTTATGAATATTGTAATTCACGTAACGACCAATCAGAGCAGAGCGCGTGCTTGAGTGGGGTCGAGGCGCCATCTTTACTTTAGGAGGGCCGACAGTTGTTGAGACACATTTGAGCGATAGCGACTGATCGAGTCGGAACGTTGAGTTGTGAGTTGTGTAAAAAGAAGTAAGATCATTGCCCTGAACCCACTGCTCAGTCTTAACTGTTATTTTTCATTCGACATTATTGTGAAGTGAAAATACTGTTTATTCTAAATACAAATAGTGTAAAACCGGCATCGTTGTGTTTTGTGCTCGCATATTACCCAGATAACGCCCACTAAACCCGCAACCACTACTGACGTTGCCATAGAGAACAATACATCTCCGACATATATAGCTTATTCTTATTAAAAATAACCTCAATCAGAGTTCCTCGGTACAACAAATAGCGGAATTATCAATACCAGTTATTTGAACAGAATTATCATAACGAGTGCGTTTAAATATGTCTGCTACAATTAATTAATAATTACACAAGAGAACATTCGGCCCCGGAATCGAAATAAAATGAAAACGACTCACCGGATTTTTGTAACTAACAGCACAGAGACCATCTCGCAGCTGTCCACACGGCGCTCGCTTGTTGAGCTCGATCAATTGCATCATATTCCTTTGCTGCATCTCAAACGTAGTATACCAGTGAGAATGGAGTTCAGATCCCACTTCTGATGTCGGAGAAGTATTGTTCTCTATGGCAACGTCAGTAGTGGTTGCGGGTTTAGTGGGCGTTATCTGGGTAATATGCGAGCACAAAACACAACGATGCCGGTTTTACACTATTTGTATTTAGAATAAACAGTATTTTGACTTCACAATAATGTCGAATGAAAAATAACAGTTAAGACCGAGCAGTGGGTTCAGGGCACTGATCTTACTTCTTTTTACACAACTCACAACTCAACGTTCCGACTCGATAAGTCGCTATCGCTCAAATGTGTCTCAATAACTGTCGGCCTGCCTAAAGCAAAGATGGCGCCTCGACCCCACTCAAGCACGCGCTCTGCTCTGATTGATCGTTACGTGAATTACAATATTCATAACTTTTATTAGGTTAATAATGTTTTTGAGCTATAGAATAATTTAACAAATTAAATTAAGAATTTTAAAAGTAATTAAAACGTAGACAATTTATACTGTGAATTCTACGTGCAAATATCAATGGCTTCCTCCGATATATATATGAGTGTAATGGCCATTTAAATTTTGTTAGTAAAATATGTTTTTGTCATGCTTGCCTACGTTGTATTTATCGAGAATATAGTGACAATGCACAGAATATACATAGGTACGTCGTATCGTATCGTACTGTCGTTTGCGTGATATATCGTGACGGCTTTGATTCCCGTGTTGTGAAAGATGTCTTGGGTTTTCGGTTTGGTAATATTTTTACTTTGGATCAAAAGAGCATAATAACCATCGACGTCATTTATTTACAACTACTAATAAGGTATCAAACAAGCATACAAGTTTACAGATACTCAAATGCTACGGGAACATCGGAGTTATCAATCGCGTACCAACCAGCATAAGGGGCAAAGGGTTGCCTCCTTGCTGATATTACAGCACCGGTTTAGGAAGTGTCATTGATCAGCAATCGCAATTATTAATGTGGCTAATAGAAGCTACTAGCAAGTTATGACCAAAATTCTGGTTAAAACTTGCAACGGTAAAGTCGATTATCTTTTAGCCATAAGTCTGGTAGAACACTTTGCTGTCCGCTAACTAAAAAGACGCTAAGCCATATGCGTTTCATACAATTTAACTTCGTTTTAGTTGGTAGACGGCAGCACTTTACTCATCATGCTTGGTACTTATATGAATTGGCATTATAGAACGCGTGACCGAAACGAGAGATAATTTTGTAGCTAATGTATTAGAATGTAGATCTATTTTCTGGACTTATATTGTGACCGAGGATAATAGAAAATACATAAAAATAAACTTTATTTGTCGCTAAGCAAGCATTCCAAATTCAATATCATACTCAAGGTAGTCTCTCTTTTTGGTATGACGCTTTTTATGTTTTCTTTCCGCCACCATACGTCCTCCAGAACGTCTCGTCTTACCCACAACCGGAGCCACCTCAGAGTAGTCGGCATTCAGTTCAGGATATTCTTCAAATAACAGTTTGGATCTTGTCCGAGCTACAGTCCCATTAATAATTATTTCTCGGAATGTATCATTCGTTAAAAAGTTAAAATTTAAATTTCTAATTTTTTTCAGTTTTGCTCCTAAGTTCAAGTTAATATTTTTCAAATCAATATCCTGCTGAAATTTCGCTTTGTGCCGTTCTGCTCGGAACTTCTCCTTCAACTTTTTAATTAATATTTTAAGGTTACGTATTATTAGCCTACGATTTTCAGTGCTATTTCTAAAAGCTCTGTTTAACTCTTTTCTAACCTCTTTAGCTAATTTTCGAATGGATTTCTTTATAAATCGTTTTCTTCTGTATCTCGCTTTCAGTGTTCTATTTCTTTTACGTTCACGTTTACGGCCTCTTTTTTCTCTACTGTGTTCTTTAGCCTTTCTAATTTCCTCTGAACTGGTGGAGAACTGACTTGTATCAACAATAGTTGGCTCGAAGGCTTCGTACAAATCGTTTTCAACTATTGCGAGCCTGCAGCAGACGAATGTAGTTTTGCCACAGTGGTAATCACCTTTGTATACTCGTAACTCTGGAGGGCATTCATAAGGGAGGGAGCAAGACCCTGCAAGGACGTTATGGTGTTCCTCTTCACCACAAGGAGTTCTCCAGGGTCCTTTAACAATCAAAATTAAAATTCAATCAATTAAGTTTTTGGAACGGCAAATAACTTGTTTTTATAGTAATAGTTTATATAAATTAAAAATAGCTTTCTAGAATTATGTAATGAAAAAGTATGTCTTTAACAATATTTAACGAAACAATGATATCTTGGCATAAGTGTGAGCTGTGCAGAAAAGTAGGCGCTTTCGGAATAAACTCCAGTTAAAGCATTGTGTGTCTTGAAATTTCTCTGAGAACCTACAACACTATCTAAAGTACAGAGGTACTTATGTTTAGGCAGTACCCAGTAGAACTATAATCTTTTTTAATTTTATATTCTTGTTTTTTTTTGGAACTTTTACGCACAGCGTATGTCAGAGTATCCTAATCCTAATCCAAACTAATATTATAAAAGCGAAAATGAGTTTGTTTGTTTGTTACCTTTTCAAGCCTAAACCACTGCATCGAACCTCCTGAAATTTTGCATATACGTTGTCAGGTGTACAGAAACGGGCATAGCCTACCTTTTATCCCGAAAAAATTACTGTTCCCGAGGAAAACAACAAAAACGTTCTTATGATAATAGATGGCGCCACGTTTCTTTCGAATCATGATTGAATTATATTATTACAAGCAGAGTAAAACCCGAATTGATTGTCAAATTCTAAATTAACGCGAGCGAAGACGCGTGCAATAGATAGTATACTATAATCTTGTGTTATGTTCCTGCAATGAGTTGTCACATAACACAAGATTATCTATACTAACTTTGTTTGTTTGTTTGCTTGAACGCGCTAATATCAGGAACTACTGGTCCGATTTGAAAAATTCTTTAAGTGTTAGATAGCCCATTTATTGAGGAAGGCTATAGGCTATATATATACGCTAAGATCAATAGGAGCGGAGCATTAATGAAGAATGTTTCAAAATCAGGGGGTTTTTTCCTTTTGTTTTCGCTGCGTGCGCTGCGTAAACAGTTAGTTTCGCTAAAATCATGTATGACAGAATTGTTCCCCTTTAGAATTTCTAAAAAAACGTCCGCGACAGCAAAGTCTATCTTTTAAGGTTGGCTCAGTATAACCTTTTTTATGCTAACCAAATTTGTTCTAAAATAATGCATTATTTGCGAAGGTGTTTTTATAAACAGGATATTAATCCTTATCCAAATAAATACGTTATTCATCACAAGTATTTAATTTAAAACAAAATTGCCCTTTACATCATTCGATTTCAATGAATATCTTAGGATATATCGCAGTTTTAAAATAACATCGCAGCAAAATAATGATAACGAAGTCGCGGGTTAAAGTTAGCGTTAGCCCAAAGTGAATATTCCACGCGGATTTGAAATATTATTTTAGTGTTGGATAGCCTATTTATCGAGGAAGGCTATAGGCTATATAACATCATGCTACGACCCACGGGGGCGGCGCAGTAACGATAAACGCGGGTGAAACCGCGGGAACATCTAGTATTTAATATAAGGGTACTGCCTAAACGTAAGTACCTCTGTACTTTAGATAGTGTTGCAGTCATAGTGAATGTGACCGTGTGTGGCTTGCATGCGATTTTCGGATAGTGTTAACAAAATGTTATAATTTTTCTGTTTATAAATTCTCAACAGCAGGCCTAGACAAGTGGCCAACGCTTCATATCGATTCTATTTCTATAAACGCTAACGCCTCAGCGATACCGAAAATAATTTGGTAGCCAAGTGTACAAAGAGTTGTCGAACGCTCAGTCTATTCGTTTGTTCGACAAAAATCAGACGATGTCTATGGTTTCGGTCGTGAACGTCATTTTGACATCTTGAAGTGCACCACAATTTTGAAAATTTGTTGAGCTTATTTTCTATTCTAAAGAAAGAGAAGCTTTAAAGTGTTTGGTAAGTAGGTACTATAATTTGATCAACTCTTATAATATTTTATTTTGCATAAATATGTAAGCGTACCCAATTCAAACTATGGATCCTTACAAGTCATCGTATCTTGTAATATTTTTCAAAAAGGTATTTTGGTTTTAGTAATGGAACCGAGGTCAAGAGCTAGTCCCGAACAATTCTGTGTTATGATAGATTTCATGGAAAGGTATTATTACATTTGTGTTACTTAAATCATCTATAGAAATCAATAAATTCTTTTAGTATTGCTACAAACACTGGGATTGTAGACTATAATATAAACAATTACATAGCTAAGTCACAACACTTAACTTTGTTTACCTTTTAGGCATGGAGACCTCTCAAGACCCCAGCCAGGTCCTCAAGGATGAATTAAAGAAAACAAATGTAAATAAAGAGAAGAAACAAGATGCAGGGGTCTATAAAATAGATGGTGACTGCGGATTCTCATACATTGGTCAAACCAAGAGAAGCATAGTCGCCCGCATAAAATAACATATAGCTGATGTAAAACACAAACGCTCGTTGAAGTTTGCTGTGTGTGAACATGTGCAACAGGGGATCAACCACTACCTGAGATTTGACAAACCACAGATGTTCATTAAAGAACACCGATTCCTACCAAGGATGCTTCGCAAGGCTATTGAAATCAAGAAACATCCTAATTTCAATAGAGAAGATGGGTGAAATGTACCACCAGCTTGGGATCCAGTAATTCAAATAGTCAAACCCAAGAAGAAGCAAACCACAGCTACAATTAATAAAACATTTTGTAATAAAGTGTCAAATAAACAACGCAATAAAATCCATATATAGTACTTTAATTTCAAAGAAATAAATATTAAAATAATTTATTGATAATCGTTTATTTCCAGTTTTTGCATACGACATACTTAGCCATTTCTTATATAGCATAAACATGTATTTAACAGAGTTTTATACCTCTAAGCTAAGCTTAAACTTGTAACTAGGTAACTTGAGTTAAAGTTACATAGGGTTGGCTAATGCCCGCGCGGGCCTTATGAGTACACACCTTGAATTATAGCAATATTTTGATCAAATCTCATTCTTTCTAATGAAACTGTTATACTTGTGAGAAAGACGAAGAAACAAGGTTTATTTTGATATGCAACACTTCGTAACCACTCAAATAAACTAATAAAGTATTTTTCAATACAATTTGTGTGACGTACGAGCCACTTGACACCGTTATTTACCTCAACTTTAAATTCAAATATATGTGTAAGATTCATTTCAACAAGAAGAAAAAAATGGTATTATAAATACTTATATACTAATTTGTTTAGTTCCAACGATCATAACTTGATTATATATATTTAGAAGATTTTTTAGACAATAATACCATAAAACATCTATTAGATTAGATCAGTTTGGCACTGACACAGATTTAATTCAACAGACATAAGTTATGACTATATTTCATAAATCCATAAATCAAAGGTAACTAATATTGATTTATATGAATAGAGTGCATAAACTTAAAATTGTATTACAAACAATTAAACTACACTTTACAATCTATTTATTAGGCAATTAAGGGTTGCTTTGCCATGCATGAGGTCTTCTTGACTGCTGGCAGCAGTGGAGCTATCCGGTACTCTGTCATCACCATCGTTATGTTGTTCAGCTACATCAACTGGAGGCGGTAGACGGGCTTGCAATGCAATATTGTGCTATACACAACATGCTGATATTATTTTGGTGGCAACATGAGGATAATAATGAAGGGTTCGGTGCTTGAGCAAACATCTCCAACGTGCTTTAAGTAAACCAAAACAACGTTCAATGCAGTTTCTGGCTCGGATATGACGTGAAGTATATATTTCTTCCCGGGAACCAGGTGCTGCATTTAATACTGGAGTCATTAGCCAAGCCCTCTGAGGGTATGGGCACGTAAATCACGACAAAGCTTTCTGAATGTTACTTTGTCGAGACAAAATCTTTCCCGAAATAAAATATCCGGCATTTCTCGGATTTGCTCCATACATTGACAAGATATATTCCTTTCGTGGCGCCTGAGCCACACTTCTTCGTTATGCGCAGCCCACAATAAACGAAGTTTATGCATTTTAAGAAATATTATCCACTATTCAGACGAACACAATCACAACACTTCTACAAAATATCAGCAGCTGATCAAACATTCGCCATTTTGTAGCGTTTTCTACAGGGTCCTTGCGATCGCTAGAGTAACGTACGCTAGCAGACGAATTCGCTTGTCAAACATGCCGCTTGGCTACCATTTTTAAGGCTAATATTGTAAAATTCAAGCGTTTCATTTTAACGAATAGATTATTTAAACATTTGGCTACCAATTTCAAATTCTATACGTTGAATCAAATAACATGTCGAAAGCGAATGTCAATCTCATACATTGATCATTCTATTCTATTCTATTCTACTAAAGTAAAAGCCACTTGTCTAGGCCTGCAGTAGCTCGAAGTTAGATAGTTTATGGTATCGCACAATCCTGTGCCTCGGAAAGTACGTAAAACAGTTGATCCTGTAACTAAACTCTCTCCGGTCGGGTTCAATTGTCGTCCCATCGGACTATAAACGTGAAGGAAAAGAGTCTTCTGTTTTATGATATCGTCTGCGCAGATGGCTGGTCTACGTAAAGGTTGGTCGCCGATGATTGCCTTAATACAAAAGTCGGACAACTCCAATTTAAGGTGTAGATTTTGCGTTAGCTTTACATATCATAAAGAGTTTTTAAATCTATAATAACATAGTCAAGAGTAGTAATAGCGAGACAAGATCAGGAACATACTGGCTGCGCCCATGTGAACTACATGACCGAGGGGTTGTGTCGCAACAGGGTCCCGCAAAGCATCCTGCTTCCTCGATTGCCATCTTTTTAGATATTCTTCCTTCCAATCCTTTTCGTCTGCGCTCGAACTGGTCAACCCAATGGAACGAGAATGTATCCAGTTTCTATTCAGTTCATCTCTGGTGAATCTTCTGAAGCCAGTTAAGTTCTGCGCTCTTCGTTCTATGTTTTCATTACTGATACCAAAGGGAACTACTAGATTAGGTGATGATATATCGCTTACGTCGTTGAAGTTGTCTTCAAATTGACGTGCATTAAGTGATGCACCATATTTATTTTCAAGGTCGTTATCATCAGTTAGGTCAATGTGTGGTTGAAAGTATCTAATTCCACCTGTTTTTACATTAGCCTTAATTGGAAATCCAGTATCATTAGATTTACTAAAGACAGATAAAAGATTTAATATGTTTGATGTAGTAGTGCTTATGTAAAAAAACAATAAAACTATAGAGATCAACTTCATTTTATATCTACATCGATATTTGGTAGCCTACACCGAAAGTAATAGTGTGAAACATATTGTTAAAATATAAAATCTGATATATATTGAGTGTAAAATTGTTATATAAAGGAAATTGAAACAATAATATTTTTATATTTACGAGTTAAACTCGTGTTTTGCTGTGTAGCGTCCATATGTAGTACTTCACTATATTATGGTCGATGCTTATCCAATGTAAAGGATTTCAATACAGCATATCCTTTACCCACATGTAATATATAACTGTTGGAGGCAGTGGTTTTAAAGCATCGATGTATAAACCCGTATATATAATACCGTACAGGCGTGTAGCAATTTGACATACGCCTGAGCATATTGCATTTGTTATTAATTTAATTTGACATTTAAACTTAAAGCAAGTAAAAATCGTAGAATTTATAAATACTTACGTATAACGTGAGTAATTTATTAGCAAAGATAGTCTAGTGGGCAGACCACACAAACACGACTTTCAGTTGGTTTGTTTGTGCATTTATACTCAAAAGTCACTGGTCTGTCTATAGAGTTCGTTATTTACTATAGAAATACTTTGGTTGGCCAGGTATCGGTATACATTTGGCTATGACAGGTATCTGAGAGAATTAGGGGCTATCCATTAATTATATTAGGCGTTTAGGGGAGAGAGGGGGTAGAGTCGAATCTCACCCAATCTCACGTGGAGTAGAGCGGCAAATATTACGTAATATTTTTTCTCAAGAAACAGCGTAGAATATTGCGAGAAAACTGGGTAAAATTAGGTAAAATATGTTTCTCTACTACAATATGGTTAAATCAATCCTATACAATAGTATTCATCGCAGCGATGTTGAAGGAGCAGATGATTTTACTGAGTCGAGCCAAATCTCACGACATCTCACCAATGGGGGAGAGGAAGTCGAAAAATCGTCAAAATCGCCTCACGGAACTAATGGACACCCATTATCAGTAAAACATTTTGTAGAGTATGTCAAGAGAAAAACATAATCCCTGCTGCTGCCATAAGCCTTTTCTCGGTAAAATAAATTGTTAGTCCATATCCACCAGGCCTGCTCAGTGTGGGTTGGGAGATTTCAAATATATCTATTTAAGAATTATAAAGAACTTTCAGACATGTCAAGTTGCCTCTCGATATTATTCTTCACCGTTTAAGCGACAGATAATTATTTTTCATCATCATCATGACATCTACTGTAGTCCATCAGTCCTACTAGATCATCGCTGCGTACTGTCATTAGCTATTAAATAGAATAATAATCTACTGAGATAAAAATATTTATTGTCTTTATTTCACGATAATAAAACATTCATGGTCTATAACATGTTATTTTTATATCAGATCTTTTCTGGTTAAAATAATGTCTCGTAAATGTGACAACTTAAGTCTTTTAGGGCACAAACACAGGAGTGTTTGCCTTAAGGACTTAGTTGACCTTTTCAACAGGTCTTAGCCACCCGTTGCTCTTTTTTTTGTTTCATTGCTTGGAAAGGATTATATTTACACGACATTCGCTGCTGGTAACCCGTTATACAGATCTACCTAGTACAAATACTAGACTCTCACACAGATTCACCTTTTTTAACAAGTAACGCCTAGCTTCAAACCTGAGTTTGTATCAATTTCTCTGAGAGAGATGGAATAAAAAATGAATTAATTACTTTACCACTAATTGACTTATAATCAGGTCTCCATCTATTTACTAAGATTATTTCATGATTACCAGATTGTTTATGCGAGTTTTACTAGGTATTGCTTAAATAAGAGTTATAATGGTTTGTTGTTGTTCGAGACGCCAAACTATTACTCATTATAATTAATTAAACATTCATTTTGAAGTAATTAAGCAATTGCTAAATTCATGACTTGATTTTTAAGCAATAACGAATTGACTTCTATATATTTTTGTTAAGTTCAAAGAAATTCGAATACTTTCAAGTTCAAGATTAAATTGAAGTGTCAAACAGTCGGCTATACAAACATTTGAACTGAAATTAAAATGCTTTAAATATTAAAAATGGTCGGTTGATTTTTGTAAAGAATTAACGTAATTAAATTTGCTATTAAGGAAGTGTTTTGTGATTGTGTATTGACCTCCCAACGCCTGCCATCTTAAGCGCGTTTGGCGTTGTAAAGTCAAGCATTCTATTAGTAGTTCTCTCCGAGGCAAGAGCTTTTCCAAATTGTAATCCTGTGAGTACTAAATTTAGTATTGATTTTTACTATGTTGCTTTACGTACTTAAGATTAAGATTGTGCTTAAGAATTATAAGTGTTTATTATCGAAAGCGTGTTTCATTACTTTCATTATTTGCAATTATTCTATAGCTCAAAAACCTTATTAATCTAATAAAAGTTATGAATATTGTAATTCACGTAACGACCAATCAGAGCAGAGCGCGTGCTTGAGTGGGGTCGAGGCGCTATCTTTACTTTAGGAAGGCCGACAGTTATTGAGACACATTTGAGCGATAGCGACTGATCGAGTCGGAACGTTGAGTTGTGTGTTGTGTAAAAAGAAGTAAGATCAGTGCCCTGAACCCACTGCTCGGCCTTAACTGTTATTTTTCATTCGACATTATTGTGAAGTGAAAATACTGTTTATTCTAAATAAAAATAGTGTAAAACCGGCATCGTTGTGTTTTGTGCTCGCATATTACCCAGATGACGCCCACTAAACCCGCAGCCAGTAATGACGTTGCCATAGAGAACAATACTTCTCCGACATATATATATATACATATCGGAGGGAGCTATTGAGTCGGGTTGATTGTTATTTGCACGTATAATTCACAATATAAATTGTCTACGTCTTAATCACTTTTAAAATTCTTAATTTAATTTAATTTGATTTGTTAAATTATTCTTTAGCTCAAAAACATTATTAATCTAATAAAAGTTATGAATATTGTAATTCACGTAACGACCAATCGGAGTAGAGCGCGTGCTTGAGTGGGGTCGAGGCGCCATCTTTATTTTAGGAAGGCCGACAGTTATTGAGACACATTTGAGCGATAGCGACTGATCGAGTCGGAACGTTGAGAGTTGTGTAAAAAGAAGTAAGATCAGTGCCCTGAACCCACTGCTCGGTCTTAACTGTTATTTTTCATTCGACATTATTGTGAAGTGAAAATATTGTTTATTCTAAATACAAATAGTGTAAAACCGGCATCGTTGTGTTTTGTGCTCGCATATTACCCAGATAACGCCCACTAAACCCGCAACCACTACTGACGTTGCCATAGAGAACAATACTTCTCCGACATCAGAAGTGGAACCTGAACTCCATTCTCACTGGTATACTACGTTTGAGATGCAGCAAAAGAACATGATGCAATTGATCGAGCTCAACAAGCGAGCGCCGTGTGGACAGCTGCGAGATGGTCTCTGTGCTGTTAGTTACAAAAATCCGGTGAGTCATTTCCATTTTATTTCGATTCCGGGGCCGAATGTTCTCTTGTGTAATTATTAATTAATTGTAGCAGACATATTTAAACGCACTCGTTATGATAATTCTGTTCAAATAACTGGTATTGATAATTCCGCTATTTGTTGTACCGAGGAACTCTGATCGAGGTTATTTTTAATAAGAATAAGCTTGCAATTTTGTGCCATATTCTACCCGAATATGTTATAAAATATGAGGTTAGAATAGGCCGTGATATTTTAAAATAAGGATTTACAATTATAACTTAGTTACTATTTGTGAAGTACCTTTAGTAGGTAATTATTTTTCATAATGTTGATTTCGAGGTCTACTCGGACAACATTTTCATTGTAAATGGTGCGTGTGACTATTCGGCTAATCAATCCAGATCTTATCGTTCAACATCGTCCATGCCAATTAAGGTTAGATAACAGGCAGGTTGTACGTACTAAAATTAACGAATAATAATTGTTACAAGCTAGACGTATTTGTCCTAGTTATTAGACTTTCGCGAGTCCCGTTCTATTAGTCAAAAAGCGCAACGGTAGTGATCGTATAAGCGTGGACTATCGCGTACTTAATACAAATACTGTGCCAGATGGTTTTCCTTTGCCTTTAATTTCGAATTTGATTGTGAGTCTGTTTGGTGCTTAGTTTCATTAGCTGACTGCCTAACAGTGGCAAAAATGACAGCAAAGATTACATAATCGTTATTATTGACGCTTTTAATAAATTGTTTTATTGTTTCACTAGATTTTGCCTGCGTCTTCGTTCGCATAAATGTTGGTAATGTTGAGTTAGGTTATATTAGTTACAGTCCTGGATAAAGTCTTACAAGTTACAAGTCCCTTTGTCCTTTTCTGTTCCCCTGACATCATGTATGTTTTGTGATGATCGGTTGAGTTGTTGAGGAGTGAAACTATAATAAACAAATTCACATCCGCGTTTGTAATACGTTGCGTATGGACATACCTAGCGTAATTAATGCACTTAAGTTTAGCATTTTTTTTCAGCGTACCTTATCGCATAATAACTTAATTGTTTCTTTTTATAACGGAGGTAGTAAATGGTACAGAACAAATTTTATGTGATTTACAGATTAAGGCACTCCTATATTGTTTAAAACTTGACCGGACGATTGTCTAAAATATTACGAGGAAATGATTGAACGCGACAATTTAAAAATTGTAGTGGGCTTTCAGTTTATACAGTAAATAGCATTTTGCTTTATTTTAAAAACCAATGAATGTTGATACGTGTAATGTATCTCCGTCGTAAATTTTAACAGTAATACAATATTGCTATTGATAGTTTTTAGTTGCGATACTGAGTGATTCTCGAATTATTATATCAAGGCCTTACGCCGCAGTCTGGTAACCGTGGGAGATTTAAAAAAAATAGGCTATAAGACTCACACCGTACTGTCTACCGTTCATCTAATAGGCTCAGCCTTGATGCAAATCGTACAAAGTATACTAAAGGAATTTCTAGTTTCAGATATTAACAGTTTCAGTCAATCCTGGTAAAAAAAGCGAGATGGTACGGATGTCATGTGATATATTATCGCGAACCGACTTGAATACTATCCCCGATAGATTTTCTCTTCCACTCTTAGCTGATCAGATATCACAACAATCAAAGGCAGATTTTTGCATTTGTCTATATGCTAGTAGCTATAATCAAATTCCTATTTTAGAACCCGATTGTATCAAACTCAAGGCTTTATTAAGCCCGACAGGCAGTTAGTGGCAACTAAGGGATGCAGAATTTTAGTCCTTGGTTATACACAGACCTGATTTCAGTTATGTACCTATAGTACCACAAGCCTTTCGGTGGTCTGTCATTAACTATGTTTACAAGCTGGTAAAGCATCTTGGGTAGGAAAAGATGTCTGTGACTACTATTGTTTTAGTCTCATAATAAATTTCTCCATAATGTTTTCGAAGATATGTGAAGTCTGCCAAACTGCACTAGGCCAGCGTGGTGGACTATGGTCTAACCCTTCTCACAGTGAGAAGAGGCCCGTGCCCAGCAGTGGGACAGTTTAATATAGGGCTGATATTAATATTTTTTGTTTGCCTTTCTATGGGCTATTAAGGCCTACAGGCGTACAGGACTAGTAAGGCCCTTAAGGCGAACGTATCTTTTTGGTACTCAGTTGCGTATAGTCGCTGACTAAGGTCTACGTTCTGCCAGCAAACATTTTAGAATTTTGTGGGGCCAACTGTATTAACTTTCATTTGAATGCTACTGGTTAAAATGGTAATGCGCAGGTTACTTTAGAGGTAATATTATCTTATGTAGAAACGGCGTGATAAGTAGTAGCAGGATGCGTTTAGAGCTAAAGCAGGCGAAGTTTAGAGCTAGCATAAGCTGGACGTGTACCGCATGACAAGTGATAGTCATCTTGAACTTTTTATCTTATCTTATGTGGGAGCCAGTCAGTGCAGACCGGCGACACTTCGACCCAGTGGGATCTTTTGTGTCGATTCTCTCCCAATAACGACTGCCATAGATGTTCATGGCAGCCGGGACCGACGGCTTAACGTGCTCTCCGAGGCACGGAGCAGGCGATAATTGTCAATCAATACGCACATAATTTCGAAAAGTCATATAACTTCCGAAAGTCAGAGGTGCGCGACGTGGTTTCGAACCAGAGACCCTCTGCATTGCAGTCTGTTGGTCTTCCCACTGAGCTATCGCAGCTCATCTTGAACTTATAATAAGATATGTAGCACGACCTCTGGACCCTTCAGTAATTAACGATATTAAAGTAGCAGTAGCTATTTAGAAAACGAGAGAACAAGCGGCAGGGAACTTGGTTTGACTGTAATATAGCTGAACTAATAAAATTCCCGAATGGTGATCTAGTTCTGACTCAAAATGAAAAAAAACGAGTCAAACTCTGTTGAATCCTGAGTATGCCAATTAACATTGTGAAATTGCTTGATGAAGGCCGTTATCTTTTGAAGTCCCTTACTGGCAACTGTACTTACAAGTACGCTCGCGTTCGTATAAGAAATATGCCTTGAAGTGAAGTTCCTTCCGAATTAAACTGCTGTGATTGGGAATCCGATGTTGAGGACATTGGCGAAGGTACCATTGGGAGTACGTAGACACATATCATGGCTATTTGGTGGCGCTGTACGCACTTGTCTGTAGTCGTAACTGCAACTCGGATGTGAGTTGTTTAGGGGGTGATGTGCAGCTGGTGGTGCAGCTATGACATGGGTTTCAGAGGAGACTTTTGTTGGTGGTCGTATCGCGAAAGGCGATAGCAGTATGGGTGACTGCTGGTTACTAACTGTTGAAAAGGCCATGTAGGCTTCATGGTAGGCGAGGAGGCCACTGAAGGCGAGGTGGCCATTGAAAAGTGAAATTAGTAGAATACGAGGCAAGGTGGCCATTTAGATGTTAATAATAATATTCTACCACATACACACAACACCATCTAGTCCAAACTAAGCAGAGCTTGTACTATGGGTAACGCAATAAACGGCGAGGTGGCTGTTTCGATACTACTGACTTGATGTAGTATGTGGTATGGTCGTATGGAGTCTATTAAGAATCAGATTCGGTAGCGAAAGGCTTATCATTATAGAGCACTTATTCAATGAAAATATCTAAAATGAAGTTGTTGCGCAGAAGATACGATGTACACGATCTCCTTCAGTAGATCAGGAGTAGGTCAGGAGTGGCCGAACTATACACCAGTATCTCTTACTTTTTTTCTGCAGATAACGTTGATGTGCGGTCTTCAACAACACACGAGGGCGTGTGATCAGGACGGCCGTATCGGAGGAAGCTATTTAGTCGGGTTGATTGTTATTTGCACGTATAATTCACAATATAAATTGTCTACGTTTTAATTACTTTTAAAATTCTTAATTTAATTTAATTTGATTTGTTAAATTATTCTTTAGCTCAAAAACATTATTAATCTAATAAAAGTTATGAATATTGTAATTCACGTAACGACCAATCGGAGCAGAGCGCGTGCTTGAGTGGAGTCGAGGCGCCATCTTTACTTTAGGAAGGCCGACAGTTATTGAGACACATTTAAGCGATAGCGACTGATCGAGTCGGAACGTTGAGTTGTGAGTTGTGTAAAAAGAAGTAAGATCAGTGCCCTGAACCCACTGCTCGGTCTTAACTGTTATTTTTCATTCGACATTATTGTGAAGTGAAAATATTGTTTATTCTAAATACAAATAGAGATAGCCATAGAGAACAATACTTCTCCGACATACATATATAGCTATATATGTATATGTAGGCACAGGATGGTGTATGTAACGTATTATTCACTGATCAATAATTACGGATTGGCTAATGGTTATATAAACATAGAATGTTTAAAGATTGCGTCGAAAAGCGATTCGCCATGAGCGTGGTGCGCAGACGGCCTTCGTTCGAAAAGTGCCTCTCCAAGATGGCCGCCCCGCCACCACCGTTGACGTTCCGCAAGAGTGACGATACTTGTCACCCTATTTCGACGTAATTGACAGCGGATGTCAAATGTTATGTGCAGTACTGACATATATATATTCACTACGGCTCAAAAGTATTTGGCCACCTGCGTTTTTTTTTATATTACAAACAATACATTTTTAAAACCATTTTATCGACTTTCGTCGTTTGTATCTAAAATATAACAATATGATTGTTATTGTGTCTATATATAAATGCTATTAAATAATTAAAATGAATATAAAGTTGTTTCATTGATTTAAACTTTTACAATAAGCCTATTTAAGGTTGACTAAATACTTTTGAGCGGTAGTGTACATATATTATATTGCTATATATGTATATACCGCGTGACTTTTTTTACCGTCTTGATAATAATATGGTGTGTTGTGTAAGTGGAATAGAATCTATAGACGATAGTATTTGTGTTCTAGCAATAATCAATATTACGAAATTGTCGAAAATCTAAAAAAATCCATAAAAGAGATACACCCTACATGGCGCGTGCATAATAATAAAGATATCTGTTAAATAGGTATCGCGCATGAATGAAGAGTGCGAGCGAAATAGCGTAACTACTTAGGTACCTACGCATTTCTATCGTAACGGCTTTATTAACTTCGAATTGTCATTTTAGAGATGATTTCGACCTTCCCTTCATACTTTTAAGGGCTTAGGACCTTCTAACATGCTGTAGTTGTTGTTACATGTTAAACTAATCATTAGTCATGATTTCAGTATGAATAAAATAGTAGGCTTGTAGGTACGAGTATTACGCGTAAACTACAACATACTAGGCGTATTTAAAAGATTGAAATCAACTTATTTACAAATTACACTGATTACACAATTACAAAATAATGAAAATGTACCTTTTAGCGATATCGCAGTAATTGTTCGAAGTGTCCACCGTTTCTCTCTAAACACAAACTAGCACGTCTTTGTAAATTGTTTTTTAAACTAAGAAGGGTGTCTCTATCACTTTTAAAAATATCAAAAGCGTCTATTATTCGCTGTTTTAATTCACCGACACTGCGAGCTTCCTCAGTGTACACCAACCGTTTAAGCTCGGCCCACAAATAAAAGTCTAAGAGAGTTAGGTCTGGTGATCTGGCCGGCCAGTTCACAGGACCGCCGCCGCCACCTATCCACCTGCCACTGAACTCAGTGTCTAGATACTCGCGCACCGATCTTTCGTAATGTGCTGGGCAGCCATCGTGCTGGAACTACATTCCTTGTAAATAACTTACAGGAACGTCCTCTAACATCGTGTCGATGACTGAACGTATCATTTGTAGATACGTTATTCCCGTCAAGCGACCTTCGATCCATATTGGACCAATGATTTGGTCATTTATGATTGCAGCCCATACGTTTACACTAAATCTAATTTGGTGCGAATGTTCCTTGATTTTATGAGGGTTTTGAAAACTCCACCAGTGCTCGTTATGTACATTGTAAATCCCGACGCGTGTAAATATGGATTCAGATATTGTGGTTCTGCATACATTCGCCTTGCACCATGTAAGCTTTCACCAGAAAGAATGTAACACCGCACCATTGCTAAATACTCAACGTTATTGTATTCGTACATGCTTATGGTTTACGATATCACAATGAGCGACCGACGCAGCGACGAGCGCGGCAATGTATTACGTAAACAATGCGAAGTTGCGAATAGATCACGCGACGTCACAATTTGCCTAATAGCATGCGACTAAAACTTAAAAGGGCGGCGGGCGACCGGGAGATGGTGGGTGGGAGCGGGTGTTCGGCGCTAGCGACGGCTGGCGAGCGGCGAGTGCGAGTGCACTTGAACTTGAAGATTATGTTATTTGTAGGTATTGTAGGTAACGAAATCATTCATAATTTGTAGCCCGTTACTAGGGTGAATACGTTTACGATTTTGAATTATTTTCATTTTATTTTTCGGATTACTTTTTTAAATGTTTTAATATGAAAAATAGATTATACATAAGGAGTGTACAATGGTAGATTAATTTCAGACTATATCAGTAAAAAAAATAATTAAATAAAATAACTATGCCTTCTACTCTATTTACCTATCACGCCCTATTTTTTTCAAGACGGTAAAAAATGTCACGCGGTATATATATTTTTAGGTTAAAAGGCCGGATTTTATTAAAAAAAAAAGACAAACGAGTGCCATAAAGTACAATAATTTATTCTTATGTTTTAATTTAAGCTAATTTTCACAGTAGCAGAATAATAAAGTAATATGAAGTAATCTTAATTGACAAACAGCCGTTAATTACACTAAATAATTAATCACAAGTAAACACAATACAATGACTCACTGTAAATAGCGCCGACACCTCACGACAACCTTCTCGTACGAAAGCCAACCAACAAATGCTCTGTCCGGCGAACTAACCCCACTTTTATAGCAATCGTGAGATGACGTCACTAAATTCAGTGAATAATCCTTTATTATCCTAACACGGCCTCTCCTGACCGTGCACCGTCCGCGGGCACATTTTCAGTGGCATCATCAGTGGCAGGTGAAGGATCTACAGGTACTGATGAAGGTCCTGCAGTCTCATCGTCATCATTTCTGTCCTCTGCGCCTACAAATTAAATTAGCTTTATAACTTATTGACTTCGCTAGATATTGCCTATACTTTCATACTTCACGCTTCCATGGCCCTCTGTCATAGAATCATACGAGTAAAGAAGAGCTGTCAGTCACATCTAACAAGCTTCCAACACATACATCTCCACTTGATCACGTACTCGCATTCTCATACAACCTCACATATCACATGATATGTCTGCCAGACATAAGTCTGCCGGGACAAAGCCCACACACGCGTACCGTGTCTGCCGGGTAAAAACCCACACACACAACGTGTGTCTGCCGGGACAAAGCCCACACACGCATAGCGTGTCTGCCGGGTAAAAACCCACACACACAACGTGTGTCTGCCGGGACAAAGCCCACACACGCGTACCGTGTCTGCCGGGTAAAAACCCACACACACAACGTGTGTCTGCTGGGACAAAGCCCACACACGCGTACCGTGTCTGCCGGGTAAAAACCCACACACACAACGTGTGTCTGCCGGGACAAAGCCCACACACGCATAGCGTGTCTGCCGGGTAAAAACCCACACACACAACGTGTGTCTGCCGGGACAAAGCCCACACACGCATAGCGTGTCTGCCGGGTAAAAACCCACACACACAACGTGTGTCTGCCGGGACAAAGCCCACACACGCGTAGCGTGTCTGCCAGGATTGCCACCGGAACCTCTCTCTGATCCAGTCTTTCATAACAAGGCAAACCTTCGTACATTCCATACATTTACACATTTTGGAATATGCCTGAAAGCTGTAACATAAGACATTTGTTAGGTACACAACAAATAACAGTACTCACTTTCAAAGAAAGCAGCACAACTCTTGGGACACCATTCCCCTTTCCACGGCACCATGTACTGCGCTGCGGCTTGCGTGGTCTTTCCACGAGCACCGCCCAATAGTTTGAGCTCATAGCGCCCACTTGGAAGCACTTTGGTGACTCTATAAGGGCCTCTCATTCCAGAGTCGAGTTTGCCCGTGGATTGCGAGTACTTTATGACAAACACACAGTCGTTAACCTGGAAAGTTCTGGGAGGGCGCCGATTACGGTTTACGTAAGAATCCTGCTTGTTTTGGTTTCTCTTCAGCAGGTCCTTAGCTCTATCCCTGCACATCTCTCGCCATGCCTCACGGTTTGGTTGTGCATTTTCGATTGCCACATCGCGGATCAATGCGCGGATAACAGGAGTGGACGCATCGGACCCAATTAAAACATTTAAAGCAGACAACTGCGTAGTTTTTTGCTTAGTAATATTTAATACTAATTGAATTTTGCACAGCGCATCCGACCAGGTAGTATTTTTATTGTTACTCTCAACACGAATGAGATTTAAAACAGTTCGCACATATCTCTCTACTTGGCCCTTTGCGTGGTGCATTTCAGGCGTTACATAATGTATATCACAACCCATTTCTAGTACCCACTGTACAAAACTAGTAGCTTCAAACATTCGTCCACGATCACAAATTAACAATTTAGGTACACCGAAAAGCGATACTACATTTTCAAATACGCGTTTGAGTTCATTAGTGTCTTGGCGGTACAGTGCATAAAGAAGGCAAAATTTTGAGAATGCATCTACAAGTACTAAAACAAATTTAAAACCATTTGACTCGGGTAATGGACCCAATACATCTATGTGAATCGTGTTGAAAGGTTCGTTAGGCTTTTCCCATGACGTGATAGGTTGACAAGGAGCTCTGGGAACCCTCTTTCTGGACATACACACTAGACAGTGAGATGTATATTTGTCAACGAATTGTTTAAGGCCGGGAAACCAAAAATGTTTTAAGATGAGGCTTAATGATTTCTCAGCTCCTATATGCTCGTGCTCATCATGGAAAATACGCAAGAGGCTGAGTCTGAGTCCTTTCGGTATAAAGCATAAAAGCCTCGACTCTTCACCAACAGGGGAGTAACGATAATAAAGTAGGTCGTTTTTACACACATAACGTCGCGTATCTAGGCTACCGTCTCTGAGCTTTTGCATAAGCTCCTGTGTTTCATTGTCAGCGGCCTGTGCAATCTGAGCCCAATTTAGTGGCTTTTCTATATTGTTGACTTGCGTCGTTGGTGGATTCCTGCTCAAATAGTCGGCATGAGACATCATAATGCCTTTTCTATATTCAATAGAAAAATTAAAATCTTGCAAATAAATCCACCAGCGCGCAACGCGTGGGAGCAGATCCTTTTTACGCTCGGTGGACCTCAGCGCATTGCAATCGGTTATAATTTTAAATTCAATACCGATCAGATAGTGCCTAAAATGTTGCAATGCCCTGACGACTGCCAGCGTCTCCAACTCATACGAGTGATATCTGCTCTCAGCGCCTTGAGTGACTTTGCTAAAATAGGCTATGACACGTTTGTTACCGTTACCGTCAACTTGCATTAGAATGGCACCGTAACCTGCGCTACTCGCATCTGTATGGAGTTCAGTCACCAGCTTAGGGTCAAAAATTGCAAGTATGGGCTCATTGGTTAAGATTTTTATTAGGTCCTGACGAATTTGTTCCTGTTCACAGCCCCATTCAAATTTTACATCTTTCTTGGTCAGACGAGAAATACTTGCAGTTTTTGTTGCATAGTTTTTTCGCCGAAAATAACCAGCTAGGCCCAGGAATTGCCTAACCTGTTTAACGTTTCTGGGTATGGGAGCGTCTACCAGGGCTTCTATCTTGCGAGAGCTCGGCCTAACCTGTCCATGACTAATGACGCGACCAAGATACTCTACTTCTGTAGTTAGGAATGAACACTTTCGAAGGTTTATGGAGAATCCAGCTTCAGTTAATGTATTTAACACTTCTCGCAGCAAATGAATGCCTTCACTGATTGTCGTACTCATAATAAGGACATCGTCGATGTATACGAGAACTTGGCCTGCCTCAATAAATCCTCGAAGTGTCTTATTTATGATCCGTTGATAAACAGTAGGGGAATTGCACAAGCCGAATGGCATCTTAAGGGAATTGCACAAGCCGAATGGCATCTGGCTGTCCCTCAGGGGTTACGAAACCTGTCTTGTGGACTGAGGCCTCATCTATCAAAATCTGGTGGAAGCCCGAGGCCATATCAAGACCCGTGAAGAACTTTGAACATCCAAGACGGTCAATGTGATCCTCTATCAAGGGCAGGGGATACCTATCCTTGACAGTGATGCGGTTGAGCGCCCGGAAATCCACGCACATTCTGTCCGTACCATCCTTCTTTTTTACCAGGATGATAGGACTGGCATATTCGGATTTGGACTCCCTGATAATATTTTTGTGCAATAAATCGTTAATTATTTCTCTAACCTTAAGTTTTTCTTGGTGGGATAAACGATAGGGATGGTATGCCACGGGGACATCGCTTGTCAAATTAATGTGCATTTTGCCCGTATTTACCGTTGTAGTGGCAGTACCGGATATGAAGTATGGTATGAAATCGTTTATTACGTTAACTAGTAGACTTAATTCTTCACCTTGAAGAGGTGTGTTTATATCAGTGCGCTCGACAGGCTTAATAGCGTTTATTGCACACATCGGGTTTGGAGCATGTGCCAAAAATTGATTATGCTTTGTCCTAATATACGCAACGCCATCTCTGTTAAGCACGTCAGTTCCGATAATTATAGGCGTATTCATATATGGTGACGGCACCACAACAAAGTCTACTTCAAGCGAGATTTTATTGAACTCAACCGTTAGTGTAATATACTCACGAGCAACAATGCCGTTATTACCTATACCTTTTAGGATACGATAGGTTGATTTACGCGAACCGGAAAAGTGCTTAACGATATCCGACGAGATTAAAGACACATCAAGCGCCCCGCTATCTATTAGGACGTCGACCGGAACACCCTGTATTACAGCGGTAGTAATATCGCTACACCCAGAAGAGCTGTGCACCTCTTTGCAAAGATTCACCCTACGTTGGTTACTACTCGAAGCTTCGACACGTTGCTTCGTATAACAATCGCTCTCGATGTGCCCAACCTTTTTGCAAAAAGCACATGTTACCAACTTCGACCTTTCGTCAAGTTTACGCTTTTTCGGACAATTGGCCCGCAAATGCCCAGTTTTGCCGCATGAGTAACACATATTGCTATTACTACTCGAGGGTACATTGTTCCGTTTGTTGAGTACGCTGTGCTTAGAACCTATATGACTATCGGATTTGTTATAGCTAGGTTTGTTATAAATAGCTAAGAACGTAACTAAATTATCGATAGTTAACTCGGCGTTCGCTGCCGCAGCTCGGACTTGAGCGTCATTAATGCCCCGGATCACTATTTGAACCATCAGTTCTTCGCTTAGCCCTTTTATAATGCGTAGTCGCAGCAGCGAGCGTCGGGCATACTCAGCATACGTATTAAATTTATTTGAGTTCGTGTTCATAACCTCGAAAAGTATATTCGCGTAGTCAAGTTTGTGCGGGCATAGAGATTTAAATTCCTTGACGAAATTACTCCAAGAACGGTCGTTGGTAACCCATTCATTTAGCCAAGTCTTGGCATCCCCTTTTAAGCAATGGGCTACCCGCGATAAGCACTCTAAATCACCCCAATTATTAGTTAATTTTGCCCGTTCAACCTCATCGCACCATGTCTCAAAGTTATGGACCGCCGGATCAAAATTCGATACGTAATAGTTATGCGGTTTCACTTTATTTATCACAACGTTAAGGGCATCCGCTAAGGTATCGGCCGCCGATGGCGCGTTACTACTACAGCGAAGACTGGCGTTTTGTTCAACACGTGAAGATGTTTGTGAAATGCTAGCCGCGTTTCCCTCTATAGCGTCCAATCGCGTCATTATAGCTGGTAATGCCTGTCCAACCGTATCCTCGCGGCTTGCGGAGCGTGCATGCCGTGACCGGGAATCGCGACGCGAACGTAAACAAGAACTCGACTTAGACTTACGACGAGAACGCGACCGCGAACGCGAAACAGAGTCGTGGCGGGAGCGCGAACGAGATTCGCGACGATGTCGGCGCGATTTGTTACGTTTACACTTTGCTTTATGGCGCGATGACACATCAAATTCATCATGAGATGAACGAGGCATTTCAACTACAAATTAACGGCTGTTTTTTTTTCTTTTTTTTTGAAACTTAGGTTCAAATTTTAGTTCACGTGGGCGAATCCCACTTCTGATTTTAGGTTAAAAGGCCGGATTTTATTAAAAAAAAAAGACAAACGAGTGCCATAAAGTACAATAATTTATTCTTATGTTTTAATTTAAGCTAATTTTCACAGTAGCAGAATAATAAAGTAATATGAAGTAATCTTAATTGACAAACAGCCGTTAATTACACTAAATAATTAATCACAAGTAAACACAATACAATGACTCACTGTAAATAGCGCCGACACCTCACGACAACCTTCTCGTACGAAAGCCAACCAACAAATGCTCTGTCCGGCGAACTAACCCCACTTTTATAGCAATCGTGAGATGACGTCACTAAATTCTGTGAATAATCCTTTATTATCCTAACAATATATATAAATAAATTTAAAAAATTTATAAATGTATATATCGGATCGCCGCAAAAAATACGTCTCGATAAATAACTGCGCACTTGAGACGTGAGCTTTTATTTTGTTTAGTTCGCTTGAAACTCAGCCAAAGCCTTTCGAATACACACTGCGGCATTATGAGACATGTTTATGCCTCATAATGCCGCAGTGTGTATTCGAAAGCTGCAAAAATAATGCCCGAAAAAGCAATTTAACGGCCGGAATATCTTACTTTCGGTAATTACATGAAGAATAAGTTATATTTTATTAAAATTGACAAATAATATCAAATTTTGAACAAAACTACCGATTTTAAACCACCGCTACAAATGGCCAAGGCTCGCCAACAGCGTGTGTTGCAAACAAAAAATCAAACTTTTATAACAAAAATAAACGAAACAAAGCGATGTAGCTCTCAATGCAATACCGGGAAAATGTGCTTTATTTGTTGCCGCTTAAGATTGATTTCAGACTAAATGTTGTTGCTTTGCTCCTTTTATGTGACGAATGATCGTAAGTATTAGATGTTTTGAAGATTTGTGACTTTATTACTAGGTGCCATGGTTGTAATTAGGTTGAACTTAAAACAGTTTTAAAACTTTTCTCTCCGTTTGTTAGTAAACAAATGTAGCTGTATACGTATTATCATAGCATATTGCGTAAGGTCATAGCACACATATGAACTCGAAAAGGGAACGTAACCATATCGCCTTTCACCTCGCCGTCGAACAGGCGTCAACCTAACGTAAACACGTAACGAAAGCGGATCCGATACGCGAGGCGAGGCAATTACGTTACGTTTCTGATTAGTGTGCGTTGCAGTAAAGAGTTTCATACAAAGAATACTGCACGGCCCGAGTTGATACGGTGCCGATCCGTTTCCGAGTTGATATGTGTGCTGTGACTTTAAATTGGCGTCAACAAGTATGACGTAACATCGCAGGAATGCGAGATGCGGATCAATTCGCATGCGAATCAATTCGCAAGTTCTTGCGATGCGTCATGGGAGCTCGTAGATTATTACGATGCGACGTCGCATCGCAGTTTTGTCTACAAGCTCTTAATTAGTCTATCATAATGTGCTTTTCTCTGACATCTAATCACTGCATCTCTTGATCTACATGTAAAACTTTGTCAACAGAAAATTCAGAGTCTTAGAACAGTAATAATTAAAGGCATACTACAATAGTCATATTTTCTTTATTTGTCAATAATAAAGTGCCCCGTACTCAATATCATATTCAAGATAATCGTTCAGTTCATTAGTCTCCATATCCGCCAGTCCTGTGCCATCTCGCCTCAGTTGGCCTCCCAGGTACTTTTTTAACTCCGGGTACGCCTGCGCCAACATTCGTGCTCCTCTCTTGGAAATAGTTCCATTAACGACAATGTCTCTAAATGTGTCATTAGTCAAAAAGTTTTTATTCAAGTCTTTAATATGTTCCAATCTTTGTAGCAATGTTTCGTCAACCTTCACCATATCATTTGCGTGAATTTGTCTGACAGATTTGCGATCTTTTTTATATTGTTTTTTCAAATCCCTTATGTATTTTTTAAGAAGTTTTGTTCTCTTCCGTCGATGATGTGTCGCATTCCTGAATGATCTGTTAAGTATTTTTCTAATCTCATGTACTATCCGCCTTATATTTTTCTTCATTTGCCGTTTCCTTCTTTTTCTTTCTTTCTTACGTTTAGTTTTTGCGCGTTCATTTTTTTTAGTTTTTGTGTTTCCTGAGCCCAACTCTCTGTTTTTCCTTTCTGCGGAGTCGGTAGAGAAACTTGAGCCGGCGAATGAGACGTCAAAGCCTTGGTACAAGTCATAGTTGGTTAGTTGTAGTGCGCAGCACACGAACTTAGTTCTGCCGCAGAAGCTGTCTCCTCGATAGATGCGGTATTCGGAATCACATTCAGATGCCAACATGCAGGTGCCCCAAGGCATATCGTGTTGGTTGGGATCGCCGCAGGGAACTCCCCATGGTCCTTAAAATATGCAAAGCGAAATAAAATAATTGTTTACTTGTATTATTATGCTTTTTATATTTATTATAAAAATACTGGCAGATGCGTCTTTTTTTAATGATTCTAAATACGTGAATCTTAGTTTCAAATTTTGATTCGAAACTGAGTTTTACGTATTCATAATCATGTTAGGTACGTCTTTTTTCTTATGACGGCAGTATAAGAGAAAGTTATCTGTCTAGATAAGTAAAAGAAAAGTATTTCCAACGCCTTATAGTCTTATAAGGAAATACTTTTTTTTTAATCATCATGAAAATACTTTTGAAATTCATAACGGAGATCAAGATGAAATTTAGTTACAGTAGATCTTTTTTGAAAATTGACTACTAAGATCTTCATAACCCTGCAAGATAATTTTAAGAGCAGGGTTTGGATGGTTCTTTATCGTACATAAAACTGCAAAAACCTTGTGTTGTGTTCCTGCATTAAGTAATTTTAGCCTCCTTAGAAATGCCATTCAGCGACTCCTTTCTTTCAACGGTCAACAACGCTAGTTATCTAAATGGTGTCGAAAGCGTAAATATTATATGTTTGCTACCTAATTTGTATAAAATAAGAAAAAAAATATACCCTAAAATTCTAAAATATTTCATTCGTTCTGCTATGGACGTCACGGTTGGCAAATAGTAGTGGAATGCACTTATATATAAGTATACACTATATCTTTA
Organism: Catocala sponsa; assembly: GCA_963564715.1. Classification (NCBI taxonomy): domain Eukaryota; kingdom Metazoa; phylum Arthropoda; class Insecta; order Lepidoptera; family Erebidae; genus Catocala; species Catocala sponsa. The sequence goes on along the minus strand of OY751345.1, from coordinate 5,884,241 downwards.
TTCTTTTAGAGGTATACTTACTAGCTGCCACCATGTTGACTACATCATCACGTACATCCGTAGAGTTGACTGCTTCAAATTTCTTCATCAGCCATTGATCATTGAAGTCTTCCTTCCAATTATTAGTTTCAATTTCCGAACTACTAACCTCTGAACTGTCCTCCTGAACTCCTCTTCTGGCGTTTATTTGAAACTGACGATTTCTACGTTTAACATGATTTAAGACTGGATTCGTTTGGTAGTATTCTTTGCCAATTTTCGGATCTGTGAGCTTTGGCCATAATTTGTTTTGTCCATGATTTAGATGTTCTTCATGTCTTCTTGCTTTTCTTGATACTTCAGCGTTATGTTTAGTATCAGATACCTCATAATTTTTCGCCCTAAGGTACAGTGGTACGCTTGATTTCTGTTCATGTGCTATGTCGTTCATACTGGCCCGGCCATCGCGAAAGTTTCTTCGCAGAAATTTGTAAACTGCGTTCTCTATATTACCGTATATTGAGGTTTGGATCGTGCCAATGTAGAACAAAAATATTATAATGCAAAACAATTTCATTTTGTTTTACATATCTACCGCCACGTTTACTGTTTAAATTCCAAAGTCAATGGTATATAAAATAGTTATTGTGAAAAATGTTAAACTATAAAACTTTATGAGATCAGTCAGTAAAAAAATCAATCATATTTTTATTTTCTTTGTCATTTGGTTATTTATGAATCGATTTTAGTTTAGATTTTCATAGATTTCAAGATATTTACGTAAGAATGTTTTAGTGTTTTAAGAAAGACAACAGCCATGATGTCTGACTTAATCGGTGCTTGATCGATTGTTCAAAATAGCTACAAATTAGCATAAAATATAAAACCAGTGTCTTCATAAATACAAATATATGACAATGATAGATGATAAATGAATGAGTATAAAACTAGCCCACAAATCCATACTCACGACCATAAAATTACGTCATGTACAAGTGACGGTAGGCCGTAAAATTGAAAAATGATTTTACTCATGATCCTAAACAATTATTTGAACAATCGTGGTCCTGTGTAGACCTGGAACTTATGCCGTCAGACAGTCATACGTTTATCAGTGATGCGCACGGCTGTCGCCGCTGGCTCGACCGCTGTCTTGTGACAAGTGCCGCGCGGCACTCCGTGTCCGCGGCCTCTGTGTTATATAATACCTATTGGTCTGATCATTACCCTGTATCTATACGATGTAATTTTAATTTACTTAAGCCTAAGATTTGTATACCTACTGTTTGTATAAATAAAGTAGTGTACAATAACGTAGACGTAGACAGGATTCAAATGATTTCTTGTTGCTTAATTTCTGTTTTATAATGTTTATTTTGTCCAATGTTACAACGCCTTGAATTTTGTGTACAGTACAACGTGAATATAGATACGAAGTGAAGTTAATTATCAAGTGAAGCTAGTTACAAATTTTAGCAAAAATAATGGCCGACTTCACACATGTCGATTGCTTCCTCCATCCAATCCTAGATAGCGCTAGGAGACGCGCCAACATGCCGGCCGCCTTGAAAGCTCCAGCTTTCAATACCTATGTTGACTGCTTCGGTGTTCCGGTTGAGACCTCGTCGACTGCTACCAGGTCATCGTCTTTATGTGGTAATACGGGCAGAGGACAAATCTTGGAGAACGCTCGCTGTACTGGTTCCGTAGCTGTCTGGATGGTGGCGACACGAGACACACCATCTTTTCCTGGGAAAATATTTACAACTCTGCCCATACGCCATTTCAGAGGGGGTAAATTGTCCTCTTTAATAACGACGAGCGTATTCATAGCTATATCCTGGTTATTTGCCTTTCATTTTGTTCTTGTTTGGAGTTCAGAAATATATTCTCTCGCCCAGCGCCTCCAAAAGTGCTGTCGCATATGTTCCAATCTTCGAAAGCGTGTCAAGCGGTGAGGATTGGCATCGGTCAGGTCTTCACAGGCTGGTACAGTTAGTGACCGGCCGATGAGGAAATGCGCTGGGGTAAGTGCCATGAGATTATGTGGATCTGAGGAGAGAGGTGTTAGGACGCGAATTCAGGACTGCCTCGATCTGTGTCAACACAGTACTGAACTCTTCGTAAGTCAAATTAGCAGCACCTACGACACGTTTAAGGTGGTATTTACAGGACTTGACCCCTGCCTCCCACAATCCCCCAAAATGAGGAGCATACGGCGGAATAAATTTAAACTCAATATAGTCATTTGATAAAGTATCAATTAATTGCTGTGAATTGTGTTCTAACATTAAATTAACTTCTTTCATGGCTCCAATAAAATTCTTGCCATTGTCAGAGAAAATTTGAGCCGGTTTACCCCGACGAGAGATAAACCTTTTAAGAGCTAATATATATTCTTGAGAGGATAGCGTACTGACAAGTTCTAGGTGAGGGTAGTTCTTCGAAATTTCATTCTTCGACTGATTCATCTGGCCAAAATTGAATTTCACTTTCAGCTCTGTAATATATATTCATATGAAAATAGGTATACCAAAGAACATATATTTGAATGAGGGACTCGTTTTTATAAAGTAGTTTTCAAGATATCGACGTTCAAATATTTTGAGCCCAGATGAATCAGAATTTGTTACAGATGAATCGGAAACAGAAATGAAAATGAAAAACTTTATTACGAAAATAATCATATTTAAAAAACTACAATAATCATTATAAATCAATCAATTATTTATCAGTGATCAATGTGATCATATTACGAAAAAAACTAGTGAATTCAACAATAGTTCTTGTAAAACACTTCTGAAACTCTAAAACAGTATATTCTTGTATTTTATGGGCAAGCGAGAATATTGTATTAAAACAAAAATTTTTACTTTTGCTAATTAATATTTGTAATACAATAAATTATTTTAGGTACTAAAAAGTTATTATTCTTAATTGCTACAGTATATTATTCTCTCTGTAAAATTTTTCCGTGTACAACTCATTAGTCATCTTTATTATACTTATTGACTTAGCTATAATCTTTCATAATTCAGAAATCACAGGAGTACAAACTTATTCTAATAATGGCACTTATGACATCAGTCTTAGTTAGGCAGTCTTAATATTAATTAGTGTATTTTCCGTATTATTATACATTACTGTATTTATTACTAACAATAAAGTAACAAAAATGAGATCACTTGTCTGGATCTTTTCTTATTTTTTCCATCCTTCTGCGTTCTGCGAGTCTCTTTTTCTCCTTCTTTTTATCTTCAGTTTGTGGCATTGTTGTGAACTGCGATATTAAAATAACAGAAATTAGAAAGAGGCTGACTTTTTTATGATTGTTAATAAGGAAGATTAATGTCGAAAGTGCCATTTAATTAATACCGATATCAATATTATTACATTATTGTTAGTAAAAGCGTCATATGTAGAATAAGTTTATAGTCCTGTGATTTTTTTATTATTTAAAATGTTATGCTAAGTAAATATAATAAATAAGACAAGAACTACTGACTTGGACATGGCGAATTACGCAAGAAAAGTGCTCCTTTCGTGTTAGAGGGGGGAAGAACTAATTTATTTTATAATTCATATGGTGTTTTGACCATTCGAATCAGGATTTTGCGTACAATCATGCATAACTCATCGTACATACAGACTTTAGTATTGGCATTTTTCTACACGAATCTATAACTTAAAAGCATCACTCGAAACACAGACTGAAGTTGTAAAACAATAAAATACATTTTATAAAGTAGGCATTGTAATCAGAATGCCACCTGAACCAAGCACAGATGAATCAGATATTTACCTTCGTAACACCGGGATCTAAGCCAACCAGCCACACGTACTCTTTCCAGCTCGTCCGTTGCACGACTGGCTTCCCCCCGCGCGGGAAGCCAGACTCTCATTACTATTACCCGATCAAGTATGGTCAAATGCAGCTTACGCCATATTAATCAGTATTACACGCCGGACACATCTTATTTACTTATTTATAAACACACTAAGGTATTTATAACTAATACATATTTTTTTTGTAAGAGGTCTATTCATTTCCTTTCGATAATATAATAATTTATATTGATTTATCAAAGGGAAAATGCGACATCGACCATATTGTGCCGGAAAATGGCAGACGGACGCGTTATATGAATCAGAAGAACGAAGTTCAAATATTTTTATTTTGTACCTAGACTGCAATTATTCCAAAAATATCATTTGGCCCAAATACGGATAAAGCTAAACTATACAAAAAAAAATTTACAATTCGTTTTGTTAGTTGGTTACAGAAATATACCAATAGAAATCGAAAATGTTGTCTCTGAAGAACTACCCGTGAATGGCACGAGTAATAAAACACACAAATATACAAATATAACCTTTTTCAAGTTTGGCCCCCCTACCTTTACGATTAAGTATGTTTATAGGCCCCGCGTAGTCCACTCCACATCGAATGAATGGGAAACCAGGTTGAAGTCGTTCAGCTGGGAGATTGCCCATAATTGGCGTTAGTGTTTTATCTTTCATTCGAGTGCAGCGGACACATTGGTGGACAACCTTTCTGGCTAAGTTTCGACCCCCTAACGGCCACCAACTCTCACGCACACAAGCCAATAACAATGTGGGCCCGGCGTGAAGAAGATCCACATGTTGCTGTTGAAATAACAATAGTGTGAAATAATGTTTAATTAAGAGTATCGGGTGTTTTTGTCATAATTAAAATCAGGTGAATTGCTTATGCGTCCGCCTACTCTAATTATGTTATACTTGTCTAAAAATATGTTAAGGCCAGAAATTGAACGTGAAGGTTTTAAAGGTAAGTTATGTTTTAAATTATTATATTCCTTAGGAAACGATTCCTGTTGAGCGTGGCGTGCCAACATCAGCGACGACGCTTTCAATTCATCTACAGACAGCGGCCCTCGTGTGCGATTATCCTCAGATATGCGTAAATTATTTACGTATCGCAACAGGTAAGCACCGACCCGCGTTATACTTCGATAAGAACGAAACCTTTCAAATATAATAATTGTATTATTATTAACTTCACAGACCATAGCAGCTGACGGCTGTGATTTAACTTCCGGTAAGTCCAACGTACTCACTTCCGAATGTGCTATACCCTGCTGTGTCCAAGTTGACCCAGGAGTGTGTAGGAACCCAGGACCGTTCCACCACAGACTATTGTCACTGAGCGCATCGAGACTAAGCCCGCGAGAAGCTAAGTCTGCGGGGTTAAGTTTAGTACCTACATGTAACCATAACGCGTTACCTGTTATTTCATTAATTTCTACAACTCTGTTTTGAACGAATGTCTTTAATGAATGCGAAGACATTCGGAGCCAACCGAGGACAATCGTCGAGTCTGTCCAGAAGTAAGTTCTACAGAAATTAACTCTTAACGATTCTGTGATTTTTCGGTATAAACGCGCACCCAATAACGCCCCACACAGCTCAAGTCTAGGTATACTAACAGGTTTAATGGGTGAAACTTTACTTTTTGCGCATAATAACCTTGTTATCACAGGCGAGCCATCAGAATAGGCACGAACGTAGGCGCATGCTCCGTACGCACTCTGTGACGCGTCGGTGAATACGTGTAATTCTATAAATTGTGTATGTGCGCTCATAACATGACGCGGGACACGTAATTTATGTAAACATTGTAGTGTATCGATAAATTTGTCCCAAGACAACGTAACATCACTGGGAACTGGATCGTCCCAATTTATTTTACACGACCACAATCTTTGCAATAATAATTTAGCTATTATGATAACTGGCGTTAAACTACCTAAAGGGTCATAAATTTGTGCAATTATCGATAGCATAACACGTTTAGTTAGTGTACCACCGTTCCGAACTACTTCCGTAGTGAAATAAAGTTCGTCACTTTTATTATACCACCCCAATCCTAAAGTTTTACATTGGCAGTGATCACCTAACAATAAAGTTTTACCTATTTCGTGAGCACTTATATCAAAGTTATGTTTACCCACTTACGTAAAGGTAAACATGCAGAATTTAATGTATCTTTTAACTTGTCACACAATATCAATAAACTATTTAAATATTCAAATCATCATGGCCAAAAATGACGTCATCCACAAATGTATCTTCTCGGATCACTCTAGCAACGTTCTCATCCTCACATTCTATCGCGAGTTGCCGTAAACACTGCATACTGAGATATGGCGCAGACGCGGTGCCGTACGTCACAGACGATATACAACTATTGAGTCCGACGGAGATTTACGCCACAAAATCAATTGTAAATCGCGTTGATCTACATGTACTAAAAAATTTCTAAACATTTTCTCGACGTCTGCACATACAACGTATGTATATTGCCTAAACCGTAACAGGATTGAAAATATATCATTTTGAAGAGGTGGCCCAATATATTGTATATCGTTCAATGACTTACCGGACAAGGTTATTGCACTTGCATCGAACACTGTGCGCAGCTTCGTCGTGCTGCTGTTTTCATTGATAACACCGTGATGCGGTATGAAATAGTGAGGAGACCCGTATGTGTCTACACGACTCATGTGACCTAGATTTTCATACTCAGTCATGAATTCGATGTATTTTTTCCTAAACACTGGTAAACGAGCAAATTTTCGTTCTAACGACAACAAACGTTTTTCAGACGATATATAACTTTCCCCAAGAACGTCAGCTGATTCCTTTAAAGGGATGCGCACGGAAAACCTACCATCTTCCATACGTTTCGTCGTTTCGTCGTTTCGATAAAAATATTTTCACACGCATGCTCGTCTGCACTAAGGATATTTTTAACGTTATGAATTTCTTCGATTTCCCAAAACATTTTTAATTTTGTATCAATTGTTTGGGAAAAATTGCCCTGTACATTATTAACTCGAAATGTATTATTATGTAAAGGTCCTGACACGATCCAACCCAACTTTGTGTCCTGTAGGTATGGTCCATTATTCAATTTTATTTTTCCATCACATATTAACTCCCAGAACCTATCCACGCCTATCAATATGTCTATGTCTGATGACATATGAAAGTTTTAATCAGCGAGTTGAATATTGTCAGGTATACACAACTTATTTACATTGACGCTAAATGCCGGTAAACTGTTTGTAATACACGGCAACACTAAACAATCAATATTCATGCAAAACGTATTTATTTTTGAACGTATTTTTATTTTACATATGTGGGTTGATTGGGATATTTTTTGACCCACCCCAGCAACGTGATAAGTGGACTGTGTTAACGGCGTATTCAATAATTGACATAACGATTTTGTTATAAAACAATGTTGACTGCCATTATCTAAGAGTACGCGGACATTATGATATTTATTATTGCTATCCGCAATATCCACCAACGCCGTGGATAGCAAAACGTTAGGCAATAATGAATATTCCTGATCACTGACTTGCGTATCTAAATGATTAGCCATAACGTGTAATGATGCCGAGATAGTGGAGCCGTTAGCGGTGACCGGCTGCGGCTGCGCGCTCGCCCCGCCCATCTGTGATGCGCCGTCGGCCTACCTATATACGTGAAGCAAACTATTGTGTTTTTTATCACACAACCTACACGATCCAAACTTGCATTCAGCAATCGGATGGGTTGTGCGTAAACAATTCGTACAAAGCTTATAAACTCTAATCAAATTAATCCTGTCTTGTACAGATGAGTTTAGAAACTTTGAACATGAATAAATCGCGTGATTACCGCTACACATAGCACACACGCGACTGTGTTTAGTAGTGTTTCCCTTACTGTCACTCCCAACTCGCGAAGCAACATGACTATGAGATGTTACACGTGATGATTGTATGTGTGATGATTGTTTTTCGTGTGTGTTTGCTCACAGTTTTTGTTGTCGTGTGGTTTGTTATGGGACACTTTGATCATTTCTAACATGTCGGCCCTGTCTTTGAGAAATTTAAGTAAATCCTCTAATTTGATGACTGACTTTGCCTCATTTAATGAACTAGATGTACCTTTAAATTCTTCCCATTCGCGTTCAGTGGCCCGGTCTAATTTTGAAACGATCAAATAAATGATGAGAGTGTCCCACGATTCTGTAGGTTCACCTAATGATTTAAGCGCTCGTAAATTTCCCAAAACATTATCTAATAAACCCCGTATCAAAGAGGCCGATTCCTTATGTATAGCTGAAATCTTAAATAAAGACTTGACATGGTTGTGAACTAAAAGTCATGGATTATTCAACCTGTCTTGTAAAAGCTGCCATGCGTGAGTATAATTGTCGGCCGTAAATTCCAAAGCACCTATTACGTGTGACGCGATACCTGATAAAGACGATTTTAAATAATGGAATTTTTGAACAGGTTTCAAATCCTCGCGATCGTCGTGAATCATACTTACATAAGAGTTCTTAAATTCTAACCACTGGTCATACGACCCGTCAAAGGTAGGTATTGAAATTTGCGGTAATTTTATTCCTATAGGTTTACAAGAAACATTAGACTTGTCAGCCCTCTCTTCCTGAATCAAGAGTTTCGCAGAAGCTACAGCACGATAAAATTGATCCTCAAACCGCTCCCTCTCTTCGAGCTGTTTTGGTGAGGTCAACTTCATCCTCTGCCTCCTCCTCTAGCCTAGTTTGTATCTCATTGTAAGCCTCTAATAAGTTTGAAATGCCTTCAATACGTAGCTTTAACTCTAATGACTGTTGTTCACTTATAGGTAAATTGAATTTTTTGACGTAATTTTCAAATATAGTTAACCTCCCCTTTATAACGCCCCTTTTCCTAATTAAATCCGCTACGCTAGCTTCAATCATTTTTGAAGTTATAGGCCTTTACTTTACTCTTTGGTTATAGGCATCAGGAGTACTTACAGTTTTTATAAAACGAACACGTTGTCACCCACAAAATGGCTACCGCGCCGCGGTCACGTAGTTCGTATGTCTTGTACGTGTCACAGGTACTGCCACTCATCGACTGGAATCACAGCACGAAATTAACACAAACCGAAAGATGGGATGGGAAATAGGATAGCAATTTCAGACCTGCCACTCCTGTTCATGAGGCGTTGACCATTCAGCCAATATTTTCTAATAATGAGGTTGCCCGCCGGTACTGTATCTGGGCATCCGGCTCGCTGGACCACTTTTATGTACAATAACGTAGACGTAGACAGGATTCAAATGATTTCTTGTTGCTCAATTTCTGTTTTATAATATTTATTTTGTCCAATGTTACAACGCATTGAATTTTGTGTACAGTACAACGTGAATATAGATACGAAGTGAAGTTAATTATCAAGTGAAGCTAGTTACAAATTTTAACAAAAATAATGGCCGACTTCACACATGTCGATTGCTTCCTCCATCCAATCCTAGATAGCGCTAGGAGACGCGCCAACAAGTAGTCTGGGGTGAACGTGACTCGATTCAGATATTGAAATTTAAAAATGTGTGTCACTCTAGACTTCGTCAAATTGATTTTCCTTTAGAATTAAGAAGCTGCTCAGATAATATGTGTTGTAACAAAGGTCATAAAATCTTGTTAAATAACATGTATGACGAGATTATTTGTATATTGTCGGAGGCCGCTACATATAGTTATAATGTTACCGAAAAGCGTAGAGGTAAATACATTGCCGGGTGGAATAGGCATGTCCGCGGCGCTCATGAGAGGGCTCGGCTATGTTTTCAGGCTTGGTTGTATGGGGGTAAGCCCGGGGCTGGCCGTCTTTAGAATGATATGTGTGAAACTAGGCGCGCTTTTAAATCAAAATTAAAGACGTGTCAGAGTAATCAACAGCAAATAAAAATGGGCATTATTGCTGAACTTCACTCAAACAAGAATTTCGGTCAGTTCTGGGAAAACACCAATAAAATGAATCATAAGCCGGGCTTCCCCGTCAGTGTGGCGGGAGTGTACGAGCCTAGTGAGATCGCCACTATGTTCTCCCACCATTTCAGGGTGGACTCGCCTCTGGGGCCAGCGCGGCAAGTGCCCGATGCTGAGGAAGGTAGTGAGCGTAGTGTTCAGTTTACTACGAAGGAAGTCCGTGCGGTGATCAAGGGCATGGTGAGGGGTAAATCCCCGGGTCACGACAACCTTAGCATCGAGCACCGGCAGCATGCAGGTGTTCACCTATCCAGAGTGCTTGCTATGTTTTTTACCCTGTGTTTGGGCCACTCCCATCTGCCCGATAATCTAATGCGTACTATAGTTGTACCAATTATTAAAAATAAAACTGGTGATACATCAAATGTAAACAACTACAGACCGATTTCTCTAGCCACAGTGGTCGCCAAAGTGCTGGACAGTCTGCTTGGTCAGCACTTGGATAAACATGTCTCGCTAAACGACGCGCAGTTCGGATTCAGACCCGGGCTTTCCACCGAGAGTGCTATCCTGTGCCTCAAGCAGACTGTACAGTATTACACGAGTAGAAAGACCCCAGTCTATGCATGCTACCTCGATTTATCGAAAGCATTCGATCTTGTATCGTACGATATTCTATGGGGTAAATTAAGGTATGAAACTGGTCTACCTGGGGAAATTGTGCTATTGTTTATGCATTGGTATAACATACAAAAGAATGTTGTAAGATGGGCAGGCTCTCTATCGGGGGAGTATAGGCTGGAATGAGGGGTGAGGCAGGGGGGGCTGACCTCTCCTACGCTTTCCAGCCTGTACGTCAACCGACTAATCGATGAGCTCGGCAGCACCGGGATAGGGTGTCACATAGATGGAGTGTGCGTGAATAACATCAGCTACGCAGACGATATGGTGCTGCTGAGCCCGTCGATTGGTGCCTTACGAAAGCTCCTGAAAATTTGTGAGTCTTACGCGGTGGCTCATGGGCTCAAATACAACGCGAAAAAGAGTGAAATAATGATTTTCAGGCCGGATAACAAGCGATAGACATTCGTTCCGAATTTCACTCTAAGTGGTACAACTCTAAACAAAGTCGAGCAATTTAAGTATTTGGGTCACTGGGTCATCTAGGACCTTAAGGACAGTGTGGATATGGAAAGGGAGCGCAGAGCGCTGTCTGTCCGATGCAATATGTTGGCCCGCAGGTTTTCACGGTGCACGGGGACTGTCAAAGTTGCGCTTTTTAAGGCGTACTGTCAGTTATTTTATACCTGCAGCCTGTGGGTTAACTAAGCGCAGCGGACATACAGCGATCTGCGCGTCCAATATAATAACGCGTTCCGGGTGGTGATGGGGCTGCCGCGCCACTGCAGCGCCTCCGCGATGTTCGCGGCGGCTGACACAGACGGCTTTGCGGCCATTATGCGCAAACGGTGCGCATCTATCGGTCCCAACACCATCCTGCGCGCGTTGGCGGACCGGTGGGACTCTCCGATACTGGCTCGCTGGATACGACTGCACGCAGTCGTTTAGTGATTTGCTACTATCGTCGCGGAGTCCACCCGGACCTGCCACTAGTGTTTAGTTAATTCCATTATTTATTACTAACATTAGTTTGTAAGCTCGCAATTGTACTAACAAATATGGATGTAAGCTTAGGATGAATCTGAAATAAATGATTATTACTATTTTGGTTGGTTTAATTTGTTTTTCCTCGAAATAAAATTCGGTATTTAATGAAAACCACGGGTCTAGGCCAAGTGGGGTTCATTTGGGGCATTATTTATTAAAAGGGGCTCGTCCTGCAAAAACTTACGAACTATACGGCAAGTATTGAGTATAGCGGCCTTCTGCATAGTGATGTAAAGGTTGGTGGGTAGCTCTATCTGCCGTAAATAGTGAAGAAGGTGTTTGGGTATGACGCCTGTGCTGGAGAGCACCAGGGGCACAATGTATACTTTGTTCATTTTCCATATTCTACTTATTTCTTCTTTTAATTCTGTATATTTATGTATTTTTCTGTTATGGTTTTCTGTAAATTGTGTGTATTGGGTACCGCTATGTCTATTAAATATGTATGTTTATTTAATATATCTATCATAGTTATGTCAGGCCTATTGTTGTGTATAGTTTTATCTGTAAGTATTGCTCTATCAAAGTATATTTTGTGGCTGCTATTCTCCAGCACTGGTTTTGGGGTATATTGGTAGTAGGGAACAGTTTTTGGTATTAGGTTATATTTTACGGCTAGTTTTTGGTGAACGATATTAGCAATTTGGTTGTGTCCGTGGGTGTAATCTGTTTGAGCTAGAGATGAGCAGGCTCCTGTAATATGTTGGATGGTTTCAGATGCGTGATGACACTTTCTACATTTGTCATTTTTTGTATTAGGGTCTTTAATAATTAATTTACTATAATTTTTTGTATTTACAACCTGATCTTGTATTGTTAGCATAAATCCTTCCGTTTCAGGGAAGAGTGAGCCCAATTTTAGCCACTTGTTTGAGCTGTTTGAATATACATGCGGTTGTTCTAAATCGTGTACATGTCTACCGTGTAATTTCTTACCTCGCCATCTACATATTTTTTCATGCCTGTGGTCATCTAAACTTTTTAAAATAGTATCTCTGTTGTATAGATTTAAAGGAGTAAAGTTATTATCTATTTCTGTAATTGCTGAGTGAATTTTACTATTTTTGGCTTTATCATAGAAAAAGTCTCTAAGCTTTCGAATCTGTCCTTCCCACAGCATGGTCAAGTCAATCAGTCCTCTACCGCCCTTTTGCCTACTTACTGTAATTCTCTCTATTGCTGCTTTTGGATGTGCGTAGTTGTGTTTAATTACTGTGGTTCTAGTCTTAATCTCTAATCTATTTAAGTCAGTGCGTGTCCATTTAATTAATCCAAATGAATACGTTAATATGGGTATGGCAATTGTGTTTATTGCTTTAAATAGATTTTTCGAATGTAACTGTTTTTTACATATTAAGTTTAGTCTCTTAGTATATTCTGATAGAAACTGTTATTATTATTTTAACTAGGTCTATCTATGTTTTACAAGCTGAACAGACAAATTCATTGACTGTATTGTCTTTTCAAAAAGCGTCGTTATTTACTATATACTTCGATTTTTCCTATAGCACACAGTTTAAGTGACACACCGGTGGCTAGACACAATAGATTTTTAATGATGTCTCGTATTCTAAGACTTTTAGACAGATTAAATTAAAACTTAACTCACGCCTGCACACCCTTAAAGTCGACAAAAATTACGTCCTGTTGCTAAGAACTTCCTTAGATGCAAATCTTATTAGGTTTGCATCTAAGCAAGTAGAAGCCAGGCAATGATCGGTCCTAAATATTAGTTGACAAGCGCGCTATTCAGCCAGGTTTTAGACTATTTCTGGAATTATTATCTTCTGCCGTGTCCCTGAGCGCTGTGAGTTATTCTTCATACACGTTTTGAAGAAAGTAGGCAGCAGCATTGCTGTAACTATATTATAGTCTTGATATTAATGTATTGTTGCTACAGTATACTTACCGTGCAGGAGAAAGTTTCTAGGCTGAACAGATGAATGCTGTTGCAGGGTCGGGAACTATAATGTTAGAAGAGACATTATGGCTCTATGACAAATAGTTCTTCAGAGGACTGTCCATAAAAGATTGGAATCATCGCCTATCGCCATAATTAAATGAATACGATTGAAGATCTCTGCACGAGATTTTAGCTGTACACCACATCTGCCTGGACTTATGCTGTCTAAAACTAAATTGATGACCTGACCCGACCTGCCCTGACGTAAAAGAATGCTGCGACCTTAAGGTTCACTTAAGGTCGCAGCCGACTTATACAACACCGTTCTCGCACAGCTAAGCCAAACGGAGAGGCCACTACCCGCTGTCCATGCACCGACAGCTAGCAGGCAACCAGCTGTCCACTCGCTTACAGCTACCAGTCGACTAGCTACTACTATCCGCGCGTGCGTACATCGCGCAGGCCACCCGCTTGAAGCGCGCGGTAAGCGTGGCTTCAACTATCGAGTGGGACGACGGCGCTAAGCAAAAAGCTGTTTGCTAATTTGTGATATCAATATAAATTATGTCTAGAGAGGACGCCCTAAAGCTCAAGTTTCTATTAACATTATTTTGTCGTGTGGGAGCGGTGTTGTATAAGTCGGCTGCGACCTTTATTCAGAACGCCCACTGCCTTCCTCGTCAATTTGGATTAATGTTATAAATGGTTCCTAATGTGAGATTTATTATTATTAAAAACAAAATTTTAACAAAAATGAAAACCGACTTCTAAAACTTAAAATACACTAAAAAGTTAATAAGTAATTGCATATTCTTGTGAATAATTAAATTATTGTTATTTTTGCAGTCGGTGTCAGCCGCCCGCGCCGCGTGCTGCGTCTATGTGTGTAATTGTGCATGCCAATGTTATGTTATGATTATAGTAAGACATCTCATGTTTAATTAGTTACAAAACTACGTTGGGTGACACCGACTCCAATAATAACAATAATTTAATTATTCACAAGAATATGCAATTACTTATTAACTTTTTAGTGTATTTCAAGTTTTAGAAGTCGGTTTTAATTTTTGTTAAAATTTTGTCTATTTCTCAGTTTTTAGTGAATCTTCCCAAAAATGGGAACATCATCAATGTAGCCAAATACGCATTATTAAGGATAACTCGAAAACGAATGGTCAAATCTTGATCAAAATTAAATGGGACCACACGGGAAGCACCAGCTTTCAAATAAAAAAAGATCATTAAAATCGGTTCACCCAGTCGAAAGTAAGGAGGTAATAAACATATAAAAAAAAAATACAGACGAATTGAGTACCTCCTCCTTTTTTTGAAGTCGGTAAAAAAAGGCATTAGCCACCTACAATTTCAATACCACGACAACAACAGGATCCATCATTACAGTGAACGCTTAAACTTGAAATCTATACTTCTATACCAATATTAAAAGAGGAAAGATTAGATTTTTTGTTTATTTGTTTGTAAGAAAGTAACTCAAAAACTACATAACCGATTTTATAAATTATATCACTATTAGAAAGCTATATTATCACCGAGTAACATAGGCTACATTTTATTTAAAAATAGTGCCGTTACTAACATAACCTACTTTTACGCGAGCGAAGTCGCGGGCAAAATATAGTGTAGTGTAGTATAATCTTAAATCTAAAGACACTTGATAAGATTCAGAATTTATTTCTATAGCAAATAGTATTCTACTTTGTTATCCCTACTTACCTACTTAAATATTATAAATGCGAAAGTAACTCTGTCATTCTGTCTGTTACGCCTAAACCACTAAACCGATCTTGATGAAATTTGGTAGTGGTAAAATAGACCTTGGGAAAGGATAGGCTACCTTTTACGAAAGTTCGTATGAAGGCCCAAACAAATCTGTCAATGTTTACTATACGTATATTCGTCGGAAACATTGTATGATTAGTAAAAATGCCGTCTTAATATATACACGTCACGTGAGTGCGGGACATGCCAAGCACCATACACAATGAACGATACGCCAGCGGCGGCGCAGCGCGGCATAGTGGTGTTTGTAACTTTAGCAATAGCGGTGAGCGTGGAAGAATGTTGCAGCAGTGTAAGCTGCTGGTTTGGGATGAATGTACGATGTCCCACAAAAGAGAAATCGTAGCACTAGATTGCACAATGAAAGATATCAAGAGCAACCAAGGTTTCATGAGAGGGATGGTGGTACTTATAGCTAATGACTTAAGACAGACCCTGCTGGTTATTACTAGGGATACACCGGCGATCGAAATATATGCCTGTTTGAAAGTTTCTGTATTATCATGGATACACGTAATAGAGTTTTGTCTGACTACAAATATGCATATACAACTACACAATGATTGTCAAGCAGGGCAATATGCGGCTGCTTTTCTTTTTTTCAAAATCGGATAAGATTGTATGCCAACATACAGTAACGGCATGATTACACTAAGGCGTGAATTCTGTCAAATTGTCGATAATACAGATGATTTAAAATATAATGTCTATCCTGATATATATGGAATCGAGAATTGTTGTGTGACAGGTCAATATTGGCGCCGACAAATAAGACTGTAGGCCAGATAAATGAACAAATTATGACACGTTGAAGGGGATGTTGTCGTGTACCTCTTAGTAGACAATTTTATGGACACTGAACAAGTGATATCGTACTCTATAAAGTTTCTCAACTTTTTAGAATTATCAGGAGTGCTTTGCCATAAGTTGAGGCTAAAAGATGGTGTTCCAGTCCTGTTAATAAGAAATTACGCACCAAGGCTATGTAATCATTCACAGCTACAAATTACTCAAATGAGACGCAATATTATTAAAGCTATAATCATGAATGGAATGGCAAAAGGGGAAAATGTTTGAATTCCCCGTATTCCGATCATTACGACCGATTAGCAAATTAAAAATCTTGGAAAGATGGAAAAACAAAACACGTTATTTATAAAAATGTATTAAAATAAGCTATTTGCTGTAATAAAAAATAAAAACATGTATACAATGAATGCTACTAGGTTGCCAATCATTCTTCAAGGGCTTTAGCCGAGTGTAATGTAATGCAACTCATTTTAATAAAAAATTAGGTGTTCAAAGTTTATAAAGAAAACTTATCAACGTATCATTAAAATTATGTTCGAATATTTCATCCCCATTCAATTCACGATCAGTGACAACATTCAAACGCGAGAATTTAAAACTTTTGAATAACTGTGACAATCGCTAGTACTTATGTTAATCTTTACAATTAATAGGGGTTAAAGTATGAAGTTGCAGTTGTATAGTAATAGATACTTTGAATTGACGTAAAACCTTCACGGTGTGAGATTTTCGACTAAAAGTTTTTTTCACATGATACGGTCTATAATTTATTCTTTTAAAAATGTGCAATCATTAGATTTTCGTTATTTTATTTAGCTTAGACGGGAAAGACTACGAAAATCCGAGTTATTTTTGAATACGAGTTTGGACGCGGAACTAACGCGGCAGAAACGGCTCGCAATATCAAGGAGGCTGCTAATGAACGCACCGTGCGTTTTGGTTTAAACGCTCTCGTAATGGAAAGCTTCGACTTGAAGAAAAAACCACGTGGAATATAGGTGAATAACGCTGAATTGAAGGAGATGGTGGAAGCGGATCCGAGTCAAACTACCCAGGAATTAGAGCCATGGTTTAACGTTACCCTACCTATAATATTGGCTTATTTGCATCAAATCAATAAGATAAAAAATATGAAAAAAGGGTGCCTGATGATTTGATTGATCTGCAGAAGGAAATGCGTGTTGAAACTTGTGTTGCCTTCACTATAGCTTTCTCAGGTCTGGTCAAGCAATAACAGCAGATGTTTACTGTGCCGAACTTCGAATAATGATGGCGAAACTGGCAGTGAAACCGCCCCAACTCGTGAATCGATCTTCACTATTATTGCTCCATGATAACGCAAGACCTCACACTGCATGAGAAACCGTTGTAACTCTACACTAGCTGCAGTTAGAAACCATACGTCATCCTCCGTATTCGGCAGACCTTGTTCCAACGGACTACTATTTTTCCTAATTTGGACAATTTTCCACGTGATAAAAATTTTTCTTTCCAGGAGGCAGTACAAAACGCTTTTACACAGTTTGTCGAATCTAGATCCCCGGAGTTCTATCGTAAACGCATAAATGAACTTCCGTTTAGATGGCAGCAATGTACAGATAATGATGGTAAATATTTCGATTAAATAATTAATATGGTACATCTTAGAAAAAAAAACAGTTTAAATTTTTCAGTACAAATCGACAATTTCATACTTTAACCCCTAATAATTTAAAAAGTAATGTTTCTTATATTTGTAATTTTTGTGTAGAAGATCTCTTCAATATTGGTGAACGTTTACGTGACATCTCTTTTGTATTTTAAGCACGTTGCATCTCTGTGCGAGTTGGGGTATAAAACAAGCGATTATATAAAATTTTGTATTTTGTGTACACATAGTTAGAATCATAGTTTAAATCAAAACTGTTTAATAGTATATAAGTTTTATAATATATACACTAGGTTTTGTTCAGTGTGTCTTATTAAATAAATAAATTAACCGCATAATGAGTGGGTGTCATGGGTTCCCTTCCAGCATAAGACAAAAGTACTTTGCAGTAATTATTCTTTTTTAACATATACATACATATATAAGTAAAAATACAAACAGCCAGTGTCAAGAATTATGCAAGGTAGACGATATTATACATCATTTGATGACGATGCGAATGGGCTTGCTTGCTGTCCTGCCAGGCAAGTTAGACTTTTGTACCGACCTAGTAGGCCTACCATGAAGTGTAAACGGCGAAGTTTCGGACCGATATACGTACAATCTATTCGTACTTCGTACCACATTTAGTACTAGCTAACTTGAATAGTACGAAATACGTCTTAAATTATTACATATGTAACATCGTTTTCATCGTCTTTAGCCCTACCATGAACCCAAGAACGGCGGTATGATGTCACTTCAAAAGAAAAATCAAAGCAAAATTTCATAGTAGGTATAATATTAAGGGTAGTATTTAACTGTTCCTCAATTTGTTGCCTTTGTTCCACCAAAAATACTAATTGCACACCAAAATATGCTTACTAAAATATTTTAAAGAGATCAAACTACGTCGACTATTTTTGGGTGGGTTTAAGAAGGAACCTAACATAACCTAACCCTTCCGAGACGGAATGCAGTGATTTGAGGCGTATAGGTGCTCGTTATGATATATTTTAGTAAACATATTTAGCTGTGCAATTAGTATTTTTGGTGGTCATTATATTTAATCCTTATTATTAATATGCGTTCGGCCCGTAGTTTCACTCTAAACTTTTTCATGGCAGGCCTACTGTGCATCTTCATCGAACGCTAGCGCCTGTATCAGTGAAGATCGCCGCACGCGCATTTTAGGAAAAAAATATGAATATTTTGTTAAATAATTCAAGCTTTTTTTTGGTGATATTTTGTTTGTACACCGGAGTCTAACATAACCGTAGCATCCTAACTAATATTATAAATACTAATGTGAGTTTGTTTGTTGAGCTTTCACGCGATAACTACTCGGTCGATCATCATGCAATTCCACACACGCGTTGTTAGGGGTACAGAAAAGGAAATAGAGTGCCGTTCATCCAGAAACAAAGTACTGATCTCGAACGGGCGAAGCCGCGGGCAATACTGGTCCTGTATATAACAATCGTCGGGCCGTGGCACGATAACTTAGCCTGATCGGGAGATACTCTCTTCGTATTCGAGAGATACGTCGTTCTTCGCTTCAAATATTAGTGTTGGTGCAGTCTTACAGGAGAAAGATGAAAATGTTGTTATTCCTTTTCAAAAATGTGTGATAACCGAAACACAATTATGTCGGGGTCACCAATGTAGTCATATCCTATACCTTTAAGCCTATTTTTTTAGGATGTCTCAGGTAAAAGAAATAATAAACGTCTTGTCTTCTACTGCCTATATTTGCGACTGCTTGTAAACTTTATTAGGCGGGGGCAGCCGCCACTAAATGCATACACACAGTTTATACGTGACATCTGATATGTGTCCCTATACACAGGAAGATAAAGGTGTGTCTGAACTTGAATCTGGGATGTCTCTTAAACAGGAGAAGTTCGAATGAGGAAGTATTTTTCAATATTCAAATATTTGCTATTGAAATTTGACGTAGGTATCCGACCGTCTAATTATTGTATGTATATAAATATCTTCGAGAGCTATGCTCGGGGTTTCCCTGCGGTATCGAATCAGAAATGAAGCGATCCGCAGGAAAACTAAAGTTGCCGACATAGCTTTGCCATAACTGCCAGTCGTACCAACGTTGGTACTGCCGCGCCTATGAACCGTTTGATGAGGAATTATACTGATATAGCTACAAGAACCAATAGCATCGACATCTTCTCAAATTCATTTAAACAATTCCATTCACAAGTTTTGGCATATCTGGAGTCAAGCAATAAATAAATACACGCATCCATTACCGTTTTCTCAGTCCACTCTATTCCCTAATTTTAATAACCTACCTACATTTTGATATTGTATCTTTTGTGGTACCTAATTCCAAGACGCATTATTGTTGGTTTATATTGCTAATTACTAATATCTATACTAATATTATAAAGCTGAAGAGTTTGTTTGTTTGTTTGTTTGTTTACTTGAACGCGCTAATCTCAGGAACTACTGGCCCGATTTGAAAAATTCTTTCAGTGTTAGATAGCCCATTTATCGAGAAAGGCTATAGGCTATATATCATCACGATAAGGTCAATAAGAGCGGAGCACCAATGAAGAATGTTTCAAAATCGGAGGGTATTTTTTCCCTTTGAGAGCTTCCGCTGCGTGCGCTGCGTAAACAGTTAAAGTTTCGCAAAAATCATGTATGACAGAATTGTTCCCCTTTAAAAGTTCAAAAAAAAGTCCGCGACAGCATATGTCTATCTTTTAAGGTTGGGTCACTATAACCATATTTATGCTAACGAAATTTGTTCTAAAATAATGCCTTATTTGCGAAAGTATTTTTATAAACAGGATATTAATCCTTATCCAAATAAATACGTTATTCATCACAAGTATTTAATTTAATACAAAATTGCCCTTTACATCATTCGATTTCAATGAATATCTTAGGAGATATAGCAGTTTTAAAATAACGTCGCAGCAAAATAATTACCCATTACAGACATAGTACAAACGATGTTTCTCCTGATTTATTTTGCGTGATTACTACTGGTTCGATTTGAAAAATTCTTTTAGTGTTGGATAGCCTATTTATCGAGGACGGCTATAGGCTATATAACATCACGCTACGACCCACGGGGGCGGCGCAGTAACGATAAACGCGGTTGAAACGGGAACATCTAGTATGAAATAATCTGTAATTTTACTTTAGAGACGCATAACGTATTTAATATGTATTTTCTTTTCCTTAACTATCTTACCATTTTTGTAAGTGCTGTGCACTTCTGTAAGTGACAAATTCACTGTGGTTATAACCTATGTATGTCATCCTTGCTTAATGTTTAGTGAATATGTCGTTAAAGTGCCTTAACAATAAATAAATAAATAAATAGCTCTCCGGATAGCCAAGATGAAGTGGCAGTGGGCAGGGCACATAGCACGCAGCACCGATGGCCGTTGGGGCAACAAGGTTCTAGAGTGGCGGCCACGCTCCGGAACACGCAGTAGGGGTAGGCCTCCCACAAGGTGGACCGACGACCTGGTAAAGGTCGCGGGAAGCGGTTGGATGCGGGAAGCGGTTGGATGCGGGAGCCCCAGACCGGTCTGTGTGGAAAACCTCGGGGGAGGCCTATTTCCAGCAGTGGACGTCTTTTAGCTGACATGATGATAAATATCTTGAATCTTGATTCTATATAAAAAACGCAGCGAATCTGCTTTGTTTTGCGTTTTCATTATGAATAGGGTTGCTAGGTTCCTTAAGGAAATAGTGTTATGTGTGTATGCTCCCAGCTGAGGTGCCAGTGGATTTTGGCTCTTAGCAGCAAAATGAGTACTTTTATGAAGAGACAGGTAAACGCTTACCATCCAGTGGGTAACATGATTGTTTCTTTGTACTATAATTTCTTTTTGACTTGTGTTTCGATAATCAATTGTATTTCATGTATTTATTTGTAGCTTGTACATTAGGCTTATAAAAGTTAAATTGTAGACTTGGTAATTACAAAGAGTGGCCATGGCTTTCTTGCCTGTTCTTCTCAAAGGTTTTATGCTCTTGTACATACATACATACATACATAGATTCACGCCTGTTTCCCAGAGGGGTAGGCAGAGACTACGGATTTCCATTTGCTACGATCCTGACACACTTCTTTGGCTTCATTCACTTTCATCACATTCCTCATACACGCCAGTCGGTGCAAGGAGCTCTTAATCTGACCTTAGTCCAGAACGCCTCCGATCTGTTCGAGAAACGTTCGCCTAGGTTTTTCTCTTGTATTGATGTAAATGGCAACTAGTAAATATAAATTCACATTAACAAGTGTAACTTTGACATTCACAAGTCACTTTTTGATCTACATATAGATACATAATATTTTTAATGAGACTTCGAATTATATTTCCAACTCTGCTGTCCACCTCATTTGAGTTTAGACCATGTTAACCAAAATTTTTTTCATAAATCGCTGCTTGTATAGCCCTATCGTGTTTACAAGGTCAGATAAGGTAATAGCGCGAGATAATCAGGCCTGTGCCCTGGGAATGCCTGCCTCAATTCCCCGCCCTCCACTCTAGGCCTTTTAACAACTAACTGGAAATCTCTCATTGTCCTATATTTGAGGATAACCTTTAGTAGTAAATAAGACAAGAAATGGTTTTATTTTTGCGTGGCTGTGAGATTGTTTACGTAATTTAGTTATTTTGAGAGTCTTATTTAATTTTAAAACGTTCTAGTGTGGGGTCTTGCATAGGTGTGTGTATGCTGACGCGTGCGAAATGCATTTGTGTGTGTGACGTATGAGTGAGCTAAGTTTATAAGTTTTAATAATTCAATAAACAGTTGGAATCTAATATCCGTGCGTTTCACTTGTCTCCAAATCCCCTACACGATACACGTACACAGAATAGTGACACTCAACACTACATTGCTGAATATAAGGCAATTACATTATTTTTACAGGATTCTCGTGCCGGTACCAAAGAACATTTCAAACATGCATATATAGACTACACGGGCGGTTGTGGGAAGGATCCTAAGCTTTGGCTTGTTCCATAAAAAAAAACTTGAAAGGTGTCAAGGGACACCCGAATGGAACGAAGTTCCTTTCGATTAATTAATGAAGGAATTGTAATATTTTTTTTTTTTTAAGTTATAATATTATTTTTTTTATTATTAACAAATATAATGTGATATAAACTTAATCAGTAGGCTTAATTTTAGTAATAATTGGCTTGTGGACATTAACAATAAATACATATTAAGAAATAACCTTAAACTTACAACTATAGCAAAAAGTGTCGTTACAAAAAGTGTCGTTACAACTTTTGGTCTTAATTTTTTCCGTCTAGCCCCCTTTCGCAACGCGCGATAAGGAACTTCGTTCCAAAAAACTGTAATATATTGTAAATAGCGGGTACTACGACAACGGTACGTAGCTATATATTGTAGCAAGCCAGTCGGCCAATATACGTTGTACAGCAAAGTTGTGTATTATTACTAAACCTCAAGAAGTGCATTCCTCAAATGACATACTGCTTCTAGCGATGAGTGAATGCGGTATACGCGGGCCAACTAATGACTGGTTTAGAAACTACCTTACAAACAGAAAAATACGCACTATTGTGAGCGGAGTGGCCGGCGAGGACGCGCCAGTAAACCTGGGCGTGCCCACCGGTTCCGTGTTCGGCCCCGTAGGGTACTTGATGCACGTCAACAGCGTCGCGAACGTAGTAGCCAACTGTCAGGTATATATGTACGCAGACGATATGTGTTTGATTTATGCCTCGAAAGATATCTCCCAAGTGCAAAGAAATATACAAGCAGACTTTGAAGAGATAACGAAATGGGCACATGACAATGGCATCATAGTAAACGCAAGCAAAACTAAGTGCATGCATATGCATTCCCTATACAATCAGAACGCGAAAAATATAAATATAGGTGATATAAGCATAATAGCACACACATATGATTGTCTACATAGTAACAAATGTAACTGTAACTGCGACGCGCTACAATATGTACACAACTATAAATACTTAGGCCTAGTGATTGATAAACACTTTAGTTGGGCAATGCACGTATCTAACGTTTGTAACAGGCTGCGATCTATCCTAGGTAAATTTTATCAATTAAGCAAAGTACTGAATACTGCTACTATGAGAATTGTCTACTTCGCTCTTGCAGATGCATTAATAAACTATGCATTAGTTGTGTATTGGAGAACTTTTGCTACATACTTAAATGACATTGAAAACTTACAAATAAGGCTGTTAAAATACTTAATTAGCAAAAAAGAGAAAAATGAATGTAATAAAGAATATGATAAATTGTTTCCTATGTGTAAAATTTTGCCAGTAAAGAAAAAAAAATGTATATTTAATAGGATTACAATAGTACTACGAAGATGATTACAAATATGCTATAGATAATATATACAACACTAGAAGGGTTAGAGAACAAAAGCTAATTCAACCAAAAGTAAAGAACTACTACGGTCAAAGAACAAATAGGTATGTAGTTCCCAAGATTTTTAATGATATAGATGAATTAAGAAAAACACCTAAAATAAGTATTAATACTCTCAAGAAAAGACTAATGGATGTATTGCTGGATGGTGTATGTGTCGTCTAGCAGTGCAACTTTCAGTCAGTATATATAAAAATATATAAATTGTATGTAAAGTATGTCATATGTTATTTTGTTTTTAACTTTAAATATTGTTTCCTTTTTTTTAAAACTATTGTGAGCTGAGCAATTTTTTAATGTATGGTGATAATTTGTACTAGAATTTAAGAGCGTGTCTCGCCGTTAAACTTAACTTGGCGAGTATTATGTATAATGTTACTAAATTACCACTATATTGTATCTAAATAAAAAAATAAAAAAAATACATCACAGTGGCGACGAGATAAAGAATATTACGCGTAAAATACGGCCGCAGTTATTAGTATCTACGTAGAAAGAATACGAAGATTATTATCGAGCAAAATGTCGATCGGAAAAATTGCCGAGTTCAAAGTTAACTGTGACGACTGGCGGTTATATGTGGAACGATTAGAACAGTACTTTTTAGTTAATAAAATTGGGACAGATCTGCAAGTGCCTACACTAATCACCGTCATGGGATCGGAGAGTTACGAACTTTTGGTTAACTTGTGTACCCCCGATAAACCAAAATCTAAGACATTTGAACAAATAACGGACATTATGGCGAAGCATTTACAACCGAAGCCGAGTGAATTAGCTGAGTGATATAAGTTTAGGCACTGGAAACAAAAGGAATGCGAAAGTATATCAGATTATACTGCGGATTTAAAAAAGATGTCCAAGACGTGTGGTTTCGGAACGTGGTTGGAAGAAAGCCTGAGAGACCAGTTGGTATGCGGGATAATCAGTGAAATAATACGACAACGATTGTTCGCGGAAAGTCAATTGGATTTTGCCAAGGCGTACAGGCTGGCGGTCAGTTTGGAGGCGGCCGAGAAAGACGCAGCAGCTGTGGTGGAACGTAGCAGACAGCCGGCGGCCAGCACCAGTTCGACCGATGTCGATTCTCAGAGGCTGACTCCGAACCCGAGGCGCAGTGCAAGGTCTGAGGCGGGCGAGCGAGGCAGAGGTCAGTGCGGGCACGGCAGGCGCGAGGCATATCGGCCAGCTGCCGCGCCGTCACCGGCGGCGCGCGTGTGGCCGCGGCCGCAGTGCCGTGTGTGTGGAGCGCAGCACGAGGCAGCCGCTTGCAAGTACGGGCGTTACGTCTGCAGAGTGTGCAACCAGCAGGGTCATCTGCGGCGGGTTTGCCCAAGGTTAACGGGACCGCATCATGTTGACCTTCAACCTACCGACGTTGACGACGACGATAGCGTGGCCAGTTACGAGGTAATAGATATACGCTTATTATCGCCAACAATGTACACCTATCTATATTACTTTGAATGTGAATGGTCAAGATCTCAAAATGGAGTGTGATACAGGAAGTGCTGTGTCATGTATAAGTTCGGCATGCTATAATAGGCTGTTTAAAAATTTGACCCTTACGCCATGTGAATTAATGTTTAAGTATTATACGGGCGAATTAATTAAACCGTTAGGAAAGCTGTTAACATTAGTAAAATATAGAAATACAACTAAAGTACTAGAATTGTTTGTTGTAGAAAATGGTAAAACCATTCTGTTAGGCCGACAGTGGATGGCAGAACTAAAAATACAGTTACCCCCAGTTGCTTACGATTGTAATAATTTATCTATATTTAAAAGGGATGCATTTGATGTAATTGCATTCAGTTCCAGATACTTTGAAGTGTTGTGTTGTTTGAAGTGAATCGACCCAAGCCATCCGCTTGGGTCGATTCACTGGTGGTACAGTGAGCATTCACGTCCGCGAGGGGGCGCGGCCGGTGTTCATGCGCGCGCGGCCGCTGGCTTACGCGTTGCGCGAGCCCGTCGAGCGCGCGCTTGAACAGCTGGTGAGTGATGGCATACTCTCACCGGTTGAGCGTTCTGACTGGGCGACTCCGATCGTGCCGGTCGTGAAGAAGGGCGGTAACATCAGAATTTGTGCTGATTATAAGTTAACGTTGAACAGAGTTGTAGAAATTGACCGTTATCCGTTGCCGAGAGTTGAGGAATTATTATTACGTTTGAAGGGGGGCGAACGTTTTAGCAAAATAGATCTGTCACAAGCTTACGTGCAGTTTGAATTAGACGATACAAAGAAATATACCGTAATTAATACACATAAGGGTTTATTTATGTATAATAGGCTAGTTTATGGACTATCTTCAAGTCCGTGTATATTTCAAAGACATTTAGAGCAGTTATTTGCAGATATGCCCCATGTAGGCGTTTTCCTTGATGATATTATTATTACAGGTTGCACCAATCGGGACCACTTAACTAATTTATGTAAGGTATTTAATCGTTTACGTAAATACGGTTTGAGAGTAAAGAAGGAAAAGTGTGTATTCTTCGAGAAGTCGATAAACTACTTAGGTCACACGATAAGTAAGGATGGAGTTCACACATGTCCTGACAAAGTCAAAGCTATTGTCGAAACGCCGGCACTCACTAACCTTTCCGAGTTAAGGGCATTTATCGGTATGGTTAAGTATTATGGGAAGTTTGTAAAAAATATAAGCACGATTTTAGCACCTTTATATAACTTGCTGAAGGCAGGGGCTAACTACCGGTGGGGTAAAGAGTGTCAACATGCATTTCGCGAGGTTAAAACGTTGTTAGCAAGTAGTAAGATATTAATGCACTATTCACCCGAGTTGCCATTAATATTGACAACAGACGCGAGTAGTGTAGGTATTGGCACGGTTATATCGCATACGACTGCGAGCGGCGAGCGGCCGGTGGCATATGCTTCTCGTGCGTTGACTGTCGCCGAACGAACTTACTCACAAATAGATCGGGAAGCACTTGCTATTGTTTACGGCATCCGCAAATTTCATCAATACCTGTATGGTCGCAATTTTATACTCAGAACGGATCATAAGCCATTAACATATATTTTAGGTAATAAAGTAGGCATACCGGTAATGGCCGCATCAAGATTGCAACGTTGGGCAGTCATATTATCTGGGTACAGTTACGAGATAGAATTTGTATCATCTAATAAAAACTGTGCAGATGCATTATCTAGGCTTCCTCAAAGTAAGAGTAAAGAAGTTAAAAATAGCGATGAGAAAACATACATTAATTTTGTAGAAAATTTCTTACCGATAACGAGTAAAGAAATCAAACAGGCGACTGCCGGTGACGCAGTGCTAAGTAGGGTTTTAGGGTACATTCAATCAGGATGGTCTTGCTCCGACGATCATATAAAACCTTATTTTGTTCGACGCAATGAGTTATATACCGAATATGGATGTATAATGTGGGGTTATCGTATGGTGATACCGGTATTATTACAGGATAACGTTTTAAAACAATTACACATCAGTCATATGGGTATAGTAAAGACTAAATCTTTAGCTCGAAGTTACGTATGGTGGCCTAAGGTAGATAATGATGTAGAAACGATGTGTAAACAGTGTGAGACTTGTGCGGCGGAGGCCGACGCCGCGCCACGGGCTCGAATACAATCGTGGCCGTACCTCGCCCGTCCTTGGAGTAGGCTACATATTGACTTCTTAGGTCCATACAAGGGGTTAACTTTCTTAATCTTGATAGACTCGACTTCAAAGTGGATAGAACTTTTTGAAATGCCTCGCACTACTACGTCAAGTGTAATTAAAATATTAAGATCCACTTTCGCAAGGTTTGGCTTACCTGAAGAATTAGTTTCAGATCAGGGCCCGCCATTCACAAGTTCAGAATATAAAAATTTCTTATCCAACAATGGTATAAAGCAAACTTTCTCACCGATATATCACCCAGCCTCAAACGGTGCAGCCGAGAACGCTGTTAAGTTATGTAAGCGGGCAATTAAAAAAGCGTATAGGGACAATGTAGATATAGATGCAGCTTTACAAACTTTTCTCCTAGCTTATCGAAACACTGTTCATAGTACGACCGGTGAAACACCGGCTATGCTGTTGCAAAAGAGGTCTCTGCGTTCGAGGTTAGATCTGTTGCGCTCCGAGCGAACTGTTGAGGACAAGGTTCGGGAAACTCAAAGGCGCCAAGTGGAATACGCAGGCGGGGTATCACGGAACTTTCGAGAAGGTGATACGGTATGGGCGCGCGGTTACGGAAGCCGGGATAAATGGGTAAAGGGTATCGTGGACACTGTTGACAGTTCACGGAGGTATTCCGTGGCAGGGGATGATGGTCAATTACTTAAAAGGCACGTTGATCAAATTCGTCGTAGATCATGCTTGTCTGATGTTACCGTACCTGTTTCCGAAGGCGAGAGTGACTCGTTAACGGAAGGGGAGAAGGTTGTGGAGTCCTCAAGTGAAACTGTTAGTGGGAAAGACAATTCTGGTGAGGATAGGAGTAGCGTAGGATAGACTGTAGATGACACCAAAGATGTATTTGATGTTTTGCCAAACAATAGTCCTAAGTTAAACAAGTCACCTTCCTTGCCACCTCCAACTGGGCCCCCAGTGAATCGATATTCAAAGCGAATACGAAAACCAGTCATCAGGTTTCAAGTTTAATTGTATGTGTATAATGTTAGGTAAAGTTAGGAATAAGTTGTAGATAGTAAGTTTTATTCATGTCGTGTTGTAATTAATGCGTTCACTTGTTGTATCGTGGTGGAGGTGTAATATATTGTAAATAGCGGGTACTACGACAACGCTACGTAGCTATATATTGTAGCAAGCCAGTCGGCCAATATACGTTGTACAGCAAAGTTGTGTATTATTACTAAACCTCAAGAAGTGCATTCCTCAAATACATCACAAGATGATAATATCTATAAATAGTATTCCAGGTCTGGGTGTTCGCTCGTTCTAAAGGTTTTATGCGACTCCTATGCAATTACACCTTATTTGTATTTGCCCGTGGTTTTACGTGCCTGAATCCTACACGAAAGTACACTGGCGTGAAAAGCTATTAGTTAACTAGGATCAAATCTATTGAACGGTTTACCTGTGATTGAGTATTAAACATTCAAACATATTTACATAATATCACATATATAATTTCATTAGAGTTGTTGTTAAAAACACTCGTTTTTACTAATGACTTGAACGTACTATTAACATAAGCTTATGGTTAGCTAGAGGTGTTTACAAGAATATTAGTTATCTGTCACCAGAGTAGAAAAAAGCAGCTATAGCTTAGTGCGAGATCGTTGGACTGCTACGCAGAGGTCTCGAGTTTGATCCCAGGGCGCGCATCTTTGACTTTTCGAAGTTATGTGTTATGTTATTGTGTTATGTTATTGTGTTATGTTATGTGTGTTATATGCTCGTGATTCCTTCTTCCTTCAATCCTGGGTCCTTTAAGCGGGGCGTGAAAAAGCACCTTCTCAGGCCGTCAAAGTAGAGACCTCAACATCGCCTCGGCTACTATGAGGGCGGTGTGGAGGCCACTGCTCTTAGACCACACGAGTGCTTACCATCAGGTGGAGTGCGGTCATTTTGACGAGCACAATAAAAAAACAATGTGCGTATTAAATAGTAAATTATCACTCGCTTCACTATTTTTTTTTTGAGCAGCGTTAGCTCAGTGGGTAGACCAACAGACTGCAATGCAGAGGGTCTCGGGTTCGAACCCACGTCGCGCACCTCTGACTTTAGGAAGTTATATGATTTTTCGAAATTATGTGCGTATTGATTGACAATTATCGCCTGCTCCGTGCCTCGGAAAGCACGTTAACCGTTGGTCCCGGCTGCCATGAACATCTATGGCAGTCGTTATTGGGAGAGTGTCGACACAAGACATCCCACTGGGTCGAAGTGTCGCCGGTCTGCACTGACTGGCCCCCACATAAGATAAGATAAGATCACTCGCTTTAATGGTGAAGGACAACATCGTGAGGAAACCTGCATGTCTAAGAGTTCTGCATAATGTTCTCTAAGATATGTGAGGTCTGCCAACCCGCACTGGTCCAGCGTGCTGGACTATGGCCTAACCCTTCTCACATTGGGCCCGTGCCCAGCAGTGGGACAGTTTAATACAGGTTGATATTATAATAACTAGAGCTGATACTAATAACTTGAAAAAAATGAGATTAAGGCAAAAAGTGTAAAGTAAAGCAAGTATAGCTCCCGTCACGTAAAAAGAACGCTGAGCAACAGTGGAGGGGATGTGTCTGCGCATGGGTCAACTGAGGAACCAATAGCGTGCGCGCATGGACTTTACTGCCGGACCGTCCCCCCGCCCCGCGCCTTCATACCGCCAATTTGATCGATAAATCGCTCAGTGCGCAGGTAAACGGCCAGCGTTCTTTTTACGTGACGGTACCTATACTTGCTTGCTATGGTTTTCCAGTTTAAAATTTATAAATTTGGAAGTAACTTTCACAATTGACCTTATAAGTCCGTAGTACGAACCTCAAATATAAACATGTATATTTATTATACATTATTTTAACGGCCATAAATCATTGCAGCATAGCTTTCTTTCATACAATGACTTAGGGACTGCAGAATAGTGCACGGACACATTATACCACGTTCATTTAACCTTTACCTTTGGTTCATATGAAAATAGTCTGTATCCGTTGGTAATAAAAGCTTTTGCAAAGGTAAAACCCGTTGCATATTGGAATATAGTTCCTAACACGGCTCAAAGGGAAAATCACTTTATGGAAACGACATTTCAAATAACTACTTTGACTTAAAATGATATAACTAACAATGAGAGCATTCCTTGCAATTTTGTATAGTTACATCATCATAGCTAAGACTTATCCCCGGTTTCTGAATTACATGTGGAGAACGACTCAAACTCTACTTAAGTATTACTTTATGAATAATAGAGCCTCGCTTATTTCAGCATGAATGCCCGGCTCGACCGGGGAAGAACTACCCTCTCACAGAATATCGACGTGAAATAGCAGTATTCCTACTGTTGTGTTTCGTTCGGTAAATGAGAGTGACGGAGGCCCAATCACCCTCTTTCCCCCTTTCCGCTTCTTCTCCTTCCTACTTCCTTTTTCTCTTAAAGGGTCGGCAACGCGCCAGTGATGCTGCTGATGTTGCAGGCGTCCATAGGCTACGGTGACCACTTACCATCAGGTGGGCTGTATGCTTGTTTGCCACCTTAGTTGTATAAAAAAAAACAAAAAAAAAGACGTGTGGCATTTGGAGACTGCCGCGGTAAAGCTATTGCATAATATTTTTTTAATTAATATTTATTCAAAAATAATGTATACATGAATTAAAAGACAAATATTGTAGTACGAAACTAGGTTTTGTTTCCAACAAAATTCCGGAAAATTATTAAAATGGTCTATAATATAAATTTAAAAAAATATGGATAGAATTACTATATTCGATAAACAAAATGATTAAGTCTGTATTAAAAAATTATGAACTCAATAAAAAGATACCTAAATATAATAGGTACTACAATATTTATATTTTAGTTTAAATATTTGAATTCATGAAATTACTATTATTTTTGAAAAAATATTGATTAAAAGAAAATATTGATTAAAGTTAAATAAAAACTAAAATATTTAATTGACCATTTTTTAGAATTGATTGTTAATATGAATAATATATTTCATATTAAATGGTATTTCTATCGAATTTGAAAATAACAACGTTTCGTTGGATACTTTGAAACTAGCCTCTATATGAGTTAACTTATAGTCATTTAAAAAAATATATACTTTTAATTCTATTCTGTGGCCAACTTCAACATGTAGCATTTGTGTCACAGTGATGCGCGCGCATCTTAAAATTTCACTCTCATAATTTTTTCATAACGCGCCTAAAGAAGTATAACTTCTAAAAGTATCACCGCTGTGCCGGTCGGAGTGGGGGGTGTTAGGTTATTTTCGTTACGGAATTTCTGGATTCGGTCTCCACGCTCAAGGCCCGCGATAGAAGCTATGCAATAGCTTAAAAACTTAAACATTATTTTTTGTTTCTGTATCAAGTATCCCTGTAATATTTGAGTAGGTATTTGAACATCATATACTTAAGTAAATGCTCAGTTGACAGAGGTTTGATGAAATTCGATTCTGTAAAAAATATTGGAAAATAATCAGTTTAGATTTGCTACTTCTCTCAATTCAAGACTTAAACTATGAATAAAATATCAGCCTCATTAATTTACTGGCGATTATATGTCGACACATTTTGCGTCAGTGAGCGTCACTTAGAAGGAGGAGTAATAATGACAGTCACATAATAACACATTATTTTATTGGTCAATAATAAACTGCCCCATACTCAATATCATACTCGACATAATCATTCTGTTCGTTGGTCCCTATGCCTTCCAGTCCTTCACCATCGTGCCTCAGTTTGCCTTGCAGGTAGCTTTTTAACTCTGGGTACGCCTGCGCCAACATTCGTGCTCCGGTCTTAGACATAGTTCCATTAACGACGATGTCTGTAAATGTGCTAATGGTTAAAAAGTTTTTATTCAAGTCTCTAATATGGTCCAATCTGTTTAGGAATGCATTGTCAACGTGCTCCATATTATATGCGTGAATATCTTTGACAGCTTTGCGATCCTGTCTTTTTGTCTTTTTCAAATCCCTTATGTATTTTTTAAGAAGTTGGGTCCTGTGCTTTTGATGATGTGTCGCATTCCTGAATGATCTGTTTAAGATCTTTCTAATCTCGTGTACTATCCGCCTTATATTTTTCTTCATCTGTCGTTTTCGTCTTCTTCTCTCTGTTAAGCGCTTTTTCTTTGTACGCTCCTTCTTTCTTTTATTAATTTCTTTTGAGCCTCTATCTCTATTATTTCTTTCTGCGGAGTCGGTGGAGAAACTAGTGTCGGCAAAATTTATTGCATCAAATTTCTTCATTAACCACTGATCATTCAATTCATCCTTCCAATGATTCATTTCAATACTCGAGCTCGAGCTATTTGTACTTTTATCGTATCTTCTGCCGTTTATTTGATACTGCTGATGGTTACGTCTGATCTGATTCAAGACTGGATCCATATAATATCCATTGCCGATTTTTGGATCTTTGAGTTTCTTCAATAATATGTCTTTCCCGTCTTTTTTGTGTTCTTCAAGCGTTCTAGCTTTTTGTAATATTCTAGCTTTCTGTTTGGCTTGTATAATATCAGATATTTTATGGTTTTTCTCCTTAAGATACAGTGGATGGTATAATTTTCGTTCAGGTTCTATCTCATTTATGCGGCCATTGTGATAGTTTCTTTGCAGTATATTGTAAACTGATTTCTCTAAATCACCATGTTTTGAAGTATTGGTTATGCCGATGTAGAATAACAATAATATTTTAGTGTAAAATAACAGCATTTTATTCTACATGTCTAACGGCACGTTTCCTGTTTAAATTTCAAAGTCAGCGGTATATTAAATAGTTATTGTGAAATATTTAAACTATAAAACTTTATGAGATCAGTCAATAAAAAAATGTTAAATCATATTTTTATTTTCTTTGTTATTTAGTTATTTCGAATCGATTTAAGCCAAGATTTTAATATATTTACGTTAGTTTTTTATTTGTTACTGAAGAAAGTCAATAACAATCAAGTTTTATTTAGTTATTAGTCGGTGGCTTGTTCAAAATGGGTGGCAATAAATCAATCAATCAAAATCTTCGAATAGGGAACCAATGTCACCATGTATGTAAAATATAATAGTAAAATCCTCACTATTCCATGTAATTGATGTAATTATTTTGTAACTAGCTTTTATCGGCAATTTTGTCCACACAGAAAAACGTCATTAAATCCTAGACAGTTAAATTTGTTATGTTATTAGACAATTGTATTGATTGTATCACATTTATAGGCAAAATGTATTTTTAGTAACTTCTGTTTTAATTTACTATTATGTCAAATTAGTGTTAAAAAATCAAGTTAAGGGCTATGTTGCAACGGCAATAATTTTTCGGCATACGAACTTTATAATCCCATTACCTAGTTATGCGTTCCCACGTTCCCATGAGTAAGCTAAGAACGCATTACATCACCGCATTAAGCAACAATATTTGATCTTAACTTTAAGGAAACCATAACATAAATAATGACCATAAACTTAAAGGTGACGAAACACTAAGTTAATTGATCCTGTCACTTGAACCAAGTAAACAAGCAGCCCGTGGGATCTCACACGGACAGCACACATGTATAAAATTTAACAACATATAAATCAATGTATCCTAGCATCAAACTACCCTATTAGTTTAAGAAGTGACTGGTTACCGTAGAGTCTGGCGATACAAGTCAGCAGATTGGGATGGACTTCGAGAATTTCTTGCATCCTACCCATGGAAGCGGCTTTGCTTCTCATCCGGGGAACCTGGCACTTGTGCTGACTGCATCACAAATGTGTTCCACCAAGGGATGGAATTATTCATCCCTTCTGCCAAAATACCTGTGGGCGGCCGCAGCCACCCCTGGTTCAATAACGCTAGCAGAGATGCTGCACACCAGAAGCAGTTGGCATACTTAGCCTGGAATAGGGCTAGGAAGTGTCGGGATCCTGATGTGAAGGAGAGAAAGCGAGAATTTAATGCCGCTTCTAGATCCAGCAAGAAGGCTATTGCCAAGGCTAAGGCGGAACACGTTGCTAGAGCTGGCGAGCGCCTTGGGAGACATCCTTCAGGGAGTCATGCTTTTTGGGCGCTCGCCAAGGCTGCACAAGGAAATTTTTGCCAGATCAGTCTCCCACCACTGCGTAAGTCTGATGACAGTCTGGCCTATAGTGCAAAAGAGAAGGCCAATCTTTTGGTAGAACTCTTTGCCTCAAACTCGACTTTGGATGATGAGGGAGTCATACCACCTACCATCCCAAGGTGTGAGAGCTCTTTGCCTGAAATCCGCATCAATCAGCGTGCGGTTAGGCGTGAGCTCGAACTCCTGGACATCCATAAGTCGAGTGGGCCTGACGGCATCCCTGCAGTGGTACTTAAGGCGTGCGCCCCTGAGTTGACCCCTGTTTTAACGCGCCTATACCGTCTTTCTTACAATTCCAACAGGGTTCCATCTTCGTGGAAGGTTGCTCATGTTCACCCGATCCCGAAAAGGGGTGACCGGTCGGATCCTTCAAACTATAGGCCGATAGCGATTACTTCCTTGCTCTCCAAAGTTATGGAGCGGTTAATAAACCGCCTTCTGCTGCGGTACTTTGAGGATCATCAGCTGATTAGTGACCGCCAGTATGGCTTTCGCCATGGTCGTTCGGCTGGTGATCTTCTAGTGTTCCTCACACACCGCTGGGCGGAGGCTTTGGAGGGAAGGGGAGAGGCTCTGGCCGTTAGCCTCGATATCGCTAAGACATTTGACAGGGTCTGGCATAGAGCCCTTCTATCGAAGCTACCATCTTATGGAATCCCCGAGGGACTCTGCAAATGGATAGCCAGCTTTCTGGATGGTCGAAGCATTACAGTCGTCGTTGATGGTTGCAGCTCCGAAATCAAAACCATTAACGCTGGTGTTCCTCAAGGCTCGGTGCTCTCCCCAACGCTGTTCATCCTGCATATCAATGACTTGTTGTCAATCGAGAACATACATTACTATGCGGATGACAGCACGGGTGATGCGCGTTATACCAGCTATCAGAATGTCCCTCGGAGCATAATACAGGAAAGACGAACACAACTTGTGTCTGAAGTCGAGGACTCTCTTGGGCGGGCCTCCGAATGGGGTGAACAGAACTTAGTTCGATTCAACCCCTCGAAGACACAAGTGTGCGCGTTTACTGCCAAGAAGAACCCTTTTATCATGGCGCCACAGTTCCAAGGAGTTACTCTCCGTACCTCCGAAAGTATTGGGATCCTCGGCGTAGAAATCTCAAATAAAGTCCAGTTTGGGAGTCACTTGGCGGACAAAGCTAAATTAGCGAGTAAAAAGGTGGGTGTACTGAACAGAGCCAGGCGGTACTTCACACCAGGTCAACGTCTTGTGCTTTACAAAGCACAGATCCGGCCGCACGTGGAGTACTGCTCACATCTCTGGGCAGGGGCCCCCAAATACCAGCTCGACCCACTTGACTCCCTACAAAGACGGGCAGTTCGAATCGTCGATGATCCCAATCTCACGGATAGACTGGAGTCGTTGGAGCAACGAAGAGACTTTGGGTCTCTCTGCGTGTTCTACCGACTCTTTCACGGGGAGTGCTCTGAAGAACTGTTTGATTTGGTACCAGCGGCCCCTTTCTATCACCGTACCACTCGACACCGAAGCAGGGTTCATCCATATCACCTGGAAGTGTTCAATTCTAAGACGGTATGCTTTTAGCGATCATTTCTCCCACGTACGTGCAAGCTCTGGAATGAACTGCCAGCTTCAGTGTTTCCCGAGCGCTATGATATGTCCTTCTTCAAACGAGGTTTAAAGAGAGTTCTTCTTTCACGGTAGGCAGCGGCTTTGCTATGTCCTGACATTGCTGAAGTCCATGAGTAGTGTTTACCACTTTCCATCAGGTGGGCCACTTGTTTGTCTGCCACCAATGGCAATAAAAAAAAAAAAAGAAGTGGAAAATGGAATCAAAAGAAATCTTTTAGTGTAAATAGTATCAAAATTGGATTCAAAATCCGGGAGTAATTAATATTTTTAATTTGGATATAAGAAAACGTGGAGGTGTAGTGGAATATCTTGCTATCTCACTCGGACAGCCGGATTTAAACAGCGGTTACGTCACAGTTTGTATCCTTCCTTTTTCTGTCATTTGTTAATTACTTGTACTACCAGATTTGAGACGATTGTATTGTAGCGACACTGCTGACGCATTAGTTTTGTGTAGTCAAGCGCAAGCATACAGTAGCGCTGCGCGGCAGTCGTCTCCCCGCAACCACTCACTTAGGTCGTAGTTCAATATGTATTTATTTCTGGGACCAGTAAATATATAATCATATCTATCAAGAAGTATTTTATTTGGACTCCACAACAAGAACTTTCATTTACCCCCACATTGGTGACCCCGATGTGATGAAGACGCAGCCTTCGGAGAAAACGTGGCAGTGAAGCACGCGCGCATGATTTGCTGACTGTGGGATCCGCACATGTTACACGTGGCAGCCGAACACGCGCACGGAGGTTTGGCGAAGATGTATCATATTGGGAGACGACTCGCCTTGTTTGCGAAGACCAACAAGGCTTGGGCTACGACGACTTGCTTGAACCAGTAATAATGACAAATGGAACATCTGCTGACTGGAGCGACCACCTGAGATACCGAACACACTCATCATGGCTGCATTGTTAAGCTGAATTCAAGAAGCGACCAAAGCAGACTACCGCAGAGTGAGGAGGAGCGACATGGGATTTCCGGGACGAGACGTAAGGCGATCCAAACTTGGGTGCGAGGTCATATTCCGCACCAAGAAGAGGACTGCAGCATACTTGACGTTCGGTGATAGATGGCACGGGACACGGCGGTGGCACTCGATGGTACAGTGCACGCGTCGTACTCGCGCATCGCACCTGGGGCGAGGCAAGTTACCGCACCGGTGTTGGATGGCGCAACCTGCCAGTCTTCACATGGACCATAGCTCAAACATTGTGTATTGGTGTAAGTCGCTGGCAGTATGTGATTATGGCAAAGTGATTAAACGTATGCATCTTCGTATGAAAAGCTTCTACGATAAGCGTCATACGGAGTGCTAATTACGTAAAGTCTTGTTGTTTTATGTGTTTTGATAAATTATATAGTGCAGTATTTTAATCTAGAGAAATGTAATGTAATAACGTGTAATATAACAAGTGTTTTTATGGTCAGATTCATATATAATTGTGTTGTTTTAAAATGTTTACCCCGCTCGGAATCATAGCGATATGTTAAAATTATGTCATTGTTTAGATTCGCTCGAAGAAGTAACTTGAGTTTATATCGTGTTTGCAGTATCATGTATCAAGTATGTTAGTGTGAAGAAATACGCTGTGTTAGCTTGAAATCGATTATAGTACTGTTTGTAATAAATATAAAGTTGAAATATTTGGTTTAGAAATGTTTGAGTTTTAATGGATTTTTTGGACTATTTCTTTTTTTGTTAAAGGGGGGAATATTCTAGCGACACTGCTGACGCATTAGTTTTGTGTAGTCAGGCGCGAGTATACAGTAGCGCTGCGCGGCAGACGTCTCCCCGGGGGGAATATTCTAGCGACACTGCTGACGCATTAGTTTTGTGTAGTCAGGCGCGAGTATACAGTAGCGCTGCGCGGCAGACGTCTCCCCGCAACCACTCACTTAGGTCGTAGTTCAATATGTATCTATAGTATTTATTTCTGGGACCAGTAAATATATAACCATATCTATCAAGAAGTATTTTATTTGGACTCCACAACAAGAACTTTAATTTACCCCCACAGTATCTTATTTATATTGAAAAGATTCCAAAATTTGGTTATTGGTAACTATCTGTCTTAAATA
This sequence comes from Catocala sponsa, assembly GCA_963564715.1. NCBI lineage: Eukaryota > Metazoa > Arthropoda > Insecta > Lepidoptera > Erebidae > Catocala > Catocala sponsa. Next base: position 5,845,749 of record OY751345.1, on the reverse strand, counting down.
ATAAAAAATGTAAGTAGACTTTTCTATTGTAACCACTTTATATATGTATCTAAACATAACATACAGATACAGTATCTATCCAAGTCTACGAGACAAGTGATCAAAAATGCAACCAAAACGAGTCTAGAAAAAAACATTTTTGACTGACTCAGACTCGGGCTAATGTACGTCGTTATCTGCCTTATTATTTTGTCTGTATGTGAATTAAATAACGCTCTTATATTTATTTCTTGTCCTTAGTTTTGAAATTATGTCGTTTACTTTTCGCTGTCTACGCTTTAACACATTTTTTATTTGTTTTAAAAAGACAATCACCGCGCTTGGAATAATTCCAGTGTCACGTGGGCCTTTACAAACATTCAAACAACGGACACATAGAACATCCAGACTCGGAACAATCATTCATGGATCACACAATTTTTTTCCGTGTGGATTTCGAACCCACAATACTCATGATACGTTCTTTTGATTGTTTTATCGATTGGATCGAATGATTTTAGTTTGAGTCGAGTTGAATGAGATCAGATGGTTAATGTTTTATCGTTTCAATTCAAATCTATAAAAATTAAAACTAATTGGCACATCTATGACGAAGAATCACTTAAGAACGGCTCCACCGATTTGGCTGTGATTTGTGTTTGTAATTGTCAGGAAAAGGTTTCTATGAACTAAAATTTACGTTAAATCCGCGCAAATGTCGAAAATATAAAATGGTATTTTTCTATCAAAACATTCATTATTATTGATGTCTTGATTTTTATTAGAGTTAATTTCGAATTTATAATATTACTAGCTTTTGCGCGCGGCTCCGCCCGCGTGGTACCTACATCAATAAAAAGTAGCCTATGTCCTTCCTCAGATTTTATACTATATCTGTGCCAAATTTCATCTAAATCGGTTGAGTGGTTTAGCCGTGAAAATGTAACAGACAGACAGACAAATAGACAGACAGAGTTACTTTTGAATTTATAGTATTAAATAATAATAGTAAGGAAGTAAGGATATAGTAAGGATTCTGCTTATTTTTATTTGTTAGTAATGTTAGTGTATGTTAGTAGGTATATTAATATTGTGCCTCCTTTAGGGATAAAAGCCTCCTCCATACCACTCCAGCAGATTCCGTCTTGCGCCAATCTTGGCCACAGAGTTCCCGCTACTGCAGCATTGTCATCGCTCCATTTTTTTACGTTCTAGTTAATTAATTGTGATTAAAATAACTATCTTTAACCATAACTGCAGTAAAGAAAAAAATCATCATAATTATGTAAGCATGATAAAGTAATTAAAATAGCTCAGCAGCGATAACTCAGTGGGGAGACCAATAGACTGCAATGCAGAGCGTCTCGGGTTCGAACCCACGTCGCGCACCTCTGACTTTCGGAAGTTATATGACTTTTCGAAAGTATGTGCGTATTGATTGACAATTATCGCCTGCTCCGTGCCTCGGAGAGCACGTTAAGCCATCGGTCCCGGCTGCCATGAACATCTATGGCAGTCGTTATTGGGAAGTCAGTGCCCTCTAATATCCTGGCACTAGTCTAGCCAGTCGGATATCTATGGCAGTCGCTACGTGTAAAAACTGATATCCAGTCATATCCGGTTAGACTAGAAAGCCGACCCCGTGACTTGGGAATAATAAAGGCTAGGGAGAAGAGATAAAGTAATTAAAAACCTCGCGATTGTTTATTTATGTCGTTGACTGAATACAGTCAACGACGATATTTCTCTTAGATATAGTAGTATCTAAGAGAATTATCTATATATTAATACGTGAAGCGAAAACTTTGGATCCCTTTTTACGAAAATTAGGCAGACGGAGGAGTATGCAGTTTCGCACACTTATAGGTTTTACAGAGAAGAAGTGACGAATGCTAATATTTATATAAAATATGCATTAGAAATACATTAAATTAATGAAAAACCACTACACGCACACAACCATGCATTTGACACACGCAGTAGAAGCTCGTAACTATGGTTACATATATCAATATATAATGACATATATCAGCAACATCTTGCAGACAAACTTTGGTCGAATTTCGAGCACTAGGCGACTGCTAGTATGCTTTAAAAAGATGATGTTATGAAATGAAAATTATACTGTATTCAAGACCACCAAACACATTAATCAAAGTGACGGTGTCGTTATATATATGAAGTCTGAATTATCACCCCTATGTGAAGAACTTGATCTAAATCAAACAGCCTCGGGCATCTTAATCAAAATTAATTCCAACGTAGCCGTAGTGTGCATCTATCGCTCACCATCATGTGAAAATATCAACAATTTTTTATTAGTCCTCAATAATCTACTTCCATCGCTCGCTAGTTTCAAATCAGTAATTATAACAGGTGATCTAAATATAGACATAAAGCCTAGTACTCTTGATGCTCGGGCACATGAATATTTAAATTGTCTCTCCTTTCATGGTTACTTGCCTGCGCATACCCAGCCAACCAGGGGCAGCAACTGCCTAGATCACATTATTTTAAGAACGAAGTCTCAAACACTATCTTTTGTATACGAATCTACAGTTACTGACCACTACTCTACATTGCTCTGTATAAGGTACCAGAGTATTCAGAAAACTGTTACTCGTACCATTACTAAAATTGACTACGAGGCCCTTGATTAAACAATATCACAAATAGATTTTAACTTACTTTTTTCCATAGTTAACCCAGACACAGTAACGGACAAGCTAATAGATTTACTTAGATCAGCTATTACAAAACATACAACCCTTAAAAAAGTTCCATCTAAAAAAAGAATACTTAAACCATGGATTACGCCCGGCTTGGTTCGATGTATAAAACATAGGGACGCACTTCACAAGAAGGTTAAGCAGTCTCCAACAAATGAAATATTATTAATTACATACAAACGATATAGAAACTTCTGTACAAGTATTTTGAAAAAAACAAAGAGGCTTTATGATGCACAACAAATAAATATAGTCAGTCACAATCCTAAATTACTATGGGATACTCTAAAGCAAGTTACTAACACAACAAAAATTAAAAATCCTGCTACACAATTACTTGAGTCTGCACCCTCGTACACTCAGTCTTGTAACAATGTGAATTCATTCTTTGTTAGCGTCGGCAAAAACCTAGCGGAAAACATATTAAAGACCAATCTCCACATCAAAGCCCATCACAGCCCATACATAATGCTACACCATGTTCATCTTTTGCTTTAAATCATACGGACCCTGCCGAAGTTATTTCGATTATCAATTCATTACGTGCTAATGCATCTACCGGGTGGGATGGCATCCCACCGTTCGTTCTAAAGAGATACTCTATCTGTCTGGCACCCATTTTAAGCCATATATTCAATCTTTGCTTCGACACTGCTGTCTTTCCCAAAGCTTTTAAGAAGGCTATAATACATCCTATCTTTTAAGAGGGGTGACGGGAGCCTGTCGAACAATTACCGTCCTATTGCAGTTTTGAGCCCCTTATCTAAAGTACTTGAATGCTTAATAAATAAAAGGCTTGTACACTACTTGGATCATTATAATCTCATCTCACCTCAGCAATTTGGATTTCGCCAAAAAAAATCCACTTGTGACGCTATCCATGAACTGACCAATTTTATCGTTCAAAACCTTAATCAATATAAGAAGGTGTTAACTATATCTTAGACCTCGCAAAAGCTTTCGACACGGTTCCCGTAGCCCCACTCTTACTCAAACTTGAAAAGGTGGGTGTCAGAGGAACACAATTGGACCTGTTTCAGAGTTATCTCACAAATCGTTTGCAAATGGTTAAAATTGATAGTCATACCAATGAGGACCTAGCTATCAACTACGGCGTGCCACAAGGTAGCATACTTGGACCGACGTTGTTCCTTGTATTTATAAATTGACCTCTGTAAACTGAAAATTCCAGAATCAAAGACCATATGTTATGCAGACGACACAGCACTAACATTTGTCGCAGACTCATGGTCAGAGTTGGAACGCAGGGCACAATATGGTTTTAACCTAGCATCAAGCTGGCTGTCTTCCCACAAACTAACATTAAATACAGAAAAAACTAAATATATTACCTTCTCCATTAGCTCAATAACGCAACCTAGAACCCCACTTACCTTAAAAGAACACTCTTGTGACACCTCAACTAAACTTTTATAGAAATAGAAATAGAAAATAGTTAGAAATAGTTTATTTGTTCTTTAAAAAGTAATATACATCAAAACATTGTGTTTGGAGCCTCCTTTTAGACAAACAATGTCTGTATTAGGAGCCTCCGCTCTTCCATAACTTGTAGAACAAAAACAAAAATAATAGTAAGAATATGATAACATGCATATTATTTAAATTAAGTATAGTAGTAGTTGGTGTGGTGTGGTGTGGTGTGGTGTGGTGTGGTGTGGTGTGGTGTGGTGTGGTGTGGTGTGGTGTGGTGTGGTGTGGTGTGGTGTGGTGTGGTGTGGTGTGGTGTGGTGTGGTGTGGTGTGGTGTGGTGTGGTGTGGTGTGGTGTGGTGTGGTGTGGTGTGGTGTGGTGTGGTGTGGTGTGGTGTGGTGTGGTGTGGTGTGGTGTGGTGTGGTGTGGTGTGGTGTGGTGTGGTGTGGTGTGGTGTGGTGTGGTGTGGTGTGGTGTGGTGTGGTGTGGTGTGGTGTGGTGTGGTGTGGTGTGGTGTGGTGTGGTGTGGTGTGGTGTGGTGTGGTGTGGTGTGGTGTGGTGTGGTGTGGTGTGGTGTGGTGTGGTGTGGTGTGGTGTGGTGTGGTGTGGTGTGGTGTGGTGTGGTGTGGTGTGGTGTGGTGTGGTGTGGTGTGGTGTGGTGTGGTGTGGTGTGGTGTGGTGTGGTGTGGTGTGGTGTGGTGTGGTGTGGTGTGGTGTGGTGTGGTGTGGTGTGGTGTGGTGTGGTGTGGTGTGGTGTGGTGTGGTGTGGTGTGGTGTGGTGTGGTGTGGTGTGGTGTGGTGTGGTGTGGTGTGGTGTGGTGTGGTGTGGTGTGGTGTGGTGTGGTGTGGTGTGGTGTGGTGTGGTGTGGTGTGGTGTGGTGTGGTGTGGTGTGGTGTGGTGTGGTGTGGTGTGGTGTGGTGTGGTGTGGTGTGGTGTGGTGTGGTGTGGTGTGGTGTGGTGTGGTGTGGTGTGGTGTGGTGTGGTGTGGTGTGGTGTGGTGTGGTGTGGTGTGGTGTGGTGTGGTGTGGTGTGGTGTGGTGTGGTGTGGTGTGGTGTGGTGTGGTGTGGTGTGGTGTGGTGTGGTGTGGTGTGGTGTGGTGTGGTGTGGTGTGGTGTGGTGTGGTGTGGTGTGGTGTGGTGTGGTGTGGTGTGGTGTGGTGTGGTGTGGTGTGGTGTGGTGTGGTGTGGTGTGGTGTGGTGTGGTGTGGTGTGGTGTGGTGTGGTGTGGTGTGGTTTTTATTGTGAACATATACCTTTTTGTTTATTTTATTATATAATTGAGCAGAGCGGATGTAAAATTGACGTTTTGCAAATTCGGTCTTAGATTGTGGAACTTCAGCGATTCTGTCTTTTCTTCGTTTAGATTTATTATTATTATAAGGATCATATGGTAGGGTTTTATGTGTTCTGAGAATTGTTTGTGTAATGTACAATTTCCTGACGGAGAGTAAATCGCTGATCTCATATAGACTTTTTGTAGGGTATCTTTTATTTTTAAAATACATTATTTTAATTAGTGCTCGTTGAGAGCGTTCAAGGTCCAAAAATCTGGTCTTTGCTGCGCCTCCCCATATAGGGATACAATACAGCAGGACGGACTGTGCTAACGAAATATATATTTCGTTGAGAAGATTTCTTGGTTGGTTTTTATTATTTGTCATGTTAGTTGGAGCCACGTGTCTTAAGTTTTTGAATATCCAGCTTAGCTTTCTAATTCTACCAATAGTATGCTCAAGGTGTGGGTTCCAGGATAAAAATTGATCAATCATCACTCCTAAGTATTTTGTATTGGAGACTCTGTTAAGGCATGGACAGTTACAGCTCATATTACTTAGATCTCCACACGTATGTACTTTTAGAATCATACCTTCTCTGGGCTGAGTTCGGTTACTAATGCTATAACATATATAATTAGTTTTTTCGGTATTTAATGTTAATAGGTTATTCTTTAACCACCCAGCTATGTGAGCAATCCCTATCTCAGCACTTAGTTTGACGTCTTGCCAAGACGTGCCAGTAAAAACAACGGCAGTATCATCCGCGTACGTGAACAATCTTGCTTTATTTATTTTTATGTTGCACAGATCATTTATGTATAGTAAAAAGAGAGTAGGTCCGAGGACACTTCCCTGCGGAACGCCATAATATACCTCTGCTGCATCACTGGTGTAATTTCCTATTTTCACTTTATGCGTACGATTGGAGAGGTAGTCTTTAAGCAAACCAAGTGCAGTGCCTCTTATTCCAACCTTTTCTAATTTATTTACAAGAGTAGGAACATGGACGGTGTCAAATGCTTTTTTAAGGTCTAAGAATATACATATGCATTTGATTAAATATTTATGTAATTGCCCATCCCTAAATTCAGTTAATAATATTAAATATTTAGGCGTAATTTTAGACAAATTTTATATTTTATATTGCATATATATACACTAGTAGGCAGAGTCCGTAAACTCATTTACATTTTTAAAACCTTGCGCCATATTGCAAATCAATCTATTATACGTAACGTATATCACGCCTTATGTTTGTCAATTGTAACGTATTGTATTTCCTGCTTGGTGCAGCAAAAACGGTCCTTATGCCACTGGAAATCGCACACAGGGCCATACTTAAGGTAGCAACATTTAGAACGATTATGTTCTCTACTAACTTATTGTACAAAATATGTAACGTACTTAATGTGCGACAGTTATTTATATTACACACAATCCTTTTACAACACAGAAACACTTCATACAAAAAGCTAACAAAACGTCGAAAAGACAAAATTTGCCTTGTTCCTAAACCGCGGACAACTTTTACTAAGCGTTTCTCTTATTACTTGGCCCCCTAACTATATAATAAAATAAATTTAACATGTGCGGTATATGGTCCATCACACTTTTTATGTAAAAATAATGTCCGATCATTTCTCCGAAACAAATCCTATGATGAAACTGAGGCATTCCTGTCATAACCTCTAAAATTATTCTTATATTTACATCATTACATAAACACAAACACCCAAACACAGACACATACACACACACACACACACACACACACACATACACGCCCACGCGAACACACTACACATCCATATTATACACTAATACACACACTAACTTTGTCACTGCATGGAGTTATTTTTAAAATGTTAAACTTTTTATTGTAGTTTGAATTGTAATTGCATGGTTATACTTTAGAAAATAATTGTAATTATAATACATACCGGAGGGAAGAGGACTGTTAATCCTTACTACAGGTTAATAACTAACCTATCAAGGGTAACAGAACTTCACCGACAGGATTGTACGTAAAATCGTTGTAAGACCTACCATGTATATTGTTCATTCTGTACTACAATCATTATTTCGTAAATAAAACATTATTATTATGTACGATGTCTTTTTAAAGCAAATATTTCCCTTCGATTTTCACGTATTTATGCATACTGTACCGACATAATAATAATACATTTTACAATATACTATTAAGTAAATGTTTTATTTTTATGTGCTTATAAATTTTATGAATATTACACGTATAAGTACATACTACATACATTATAAATTAAGCTATGGAATAATAGGCTCCAAAGCAGTATGGCAGCATCAAACAAGTTTATACAGTCAATTAATTGAAAGTGCATCTGACACTATTCGTACATGGAGAAGGATGATTGAAATTTATATAAATAATACTAGCTGTTACCCGCGACTTCGTCCACGTGGATTGTTTTTCGCGTTATTTTTCTTAAATAAAAATAACCTAAGTTACTCTTTATAGCATCAGCTATCTGCCCGTGAAAGTCCCGTCAAAATAGGTCCAGCCGTTTCAAAGATAAGCCGAAACAAACAGACAGACAGACAAAATATATATAGACATAAATGTCTGTTATATGCATGTTTTGCCACTTATACATATAAGATCCCATCGTGAGCGGCGGTGAAACTATTGCCGACCAGCGGACACATTGCCAGACTCTATGCTACTACTGAGAATTTTTCAAAGAAAATACAAATATAAAATTCCACAACACATATTTTTTTAAGACATCTCCCGCTCTATGAATAATTTGTGCCGCGGGAGACTTTACAAACATTCAAACAACGGACACAAAGTACATCCAGACTCGGAACCACTTGTGGATCACACATAGTTTTGTCCGGTGTTCCAATACTTTGTTACCTACGGGCAAAGAAGGATCTACCAAAACTACGTTCGTCACCGCATGCGGCACCATAAAGTATTTAGTTTAACTAATTTGAATATACATATTATGTAGTTACTAGCTTTTGCCCGCGGCTTTGCTCGCGTTAATTTAGAATTTGACAATCAAATCGGGTCGTACTCTGCTTGTAATAATATAATTCAATCACGATTCGAAAGACACGTGGCGCCATCTATTATCATAAGAACGATATTGTTGTTTTCCTCGGGAACAGTTCTTTTTTTCAGGATGAAAGGTGGCCTATGTCCGTTTTTGTACACCTGACAAAGTATATGCAAAATTTTAGGATGATCGGTTCAGTGGTTTAGGCGTGAAAAGGTAACAAACAAACAAACTTAGTTAGGAAGTTAGGATTAGGATTAGGATATTATATATAGTTAAGATTTCTTTATTTGATAAAGTAAGCTTACAAAACAATGCATTAGTCAGTCGAATTTTATAGAGACATTAGCTTTTGCCCGCGGCTTCGAAATAAAATTTGGTATCATACTTATAAGACAAGATAATAAGTAATATTCCGTGCCTGCATTAAACATTTCATGGAAGAGCCGCAGCCGAGGAGTCAAAGAGCCGCATGTGGCTCACGAGCTGCGAATTGACAACCACTGTCCTAGTAGAAGCGTTTCGTGAAAATTACCGACATCTGTGTGCCATGCTTTCTGGAATTTACGTTATTCATTAATTCTTCAGCACGAACCTTAAATAGAACCAATCATTAAACTTGCACATTACCTTAAATAACCATTTCTCATTGCAGCATACCTTTCTTTCATACAACGTCTCATCGATTGCAGAATACCGAACAGACATACATATCTCATCACGACCACTTTACTGTTTACTTATCGTTTACACGAAAATAGACTCTATCCGTTTATAACAAAGACTTTTACGATGGTTAATGACAGTGGTCAGTAACATAGAAGGATGTTGGAATATAGTTTAGATCACAGCATACTGAGAAAATAGCTGAATAGAAATGGTATTTTAGTTTAGGAGTATGGAAACCAGTGTAATCGAAATTATATTGAGGTTAATACTGGGTGTAAACTGAACGAAAACTGAAATAGTAGATTCAGACCATTATTCTGAGTTAAAAATCATTGGAGTTTTTATCAACAATCACAATTGCTTTTCTGCAATTTTTCATTTTTCTGCCTGTCACATTTTTCTACAATACAGCAATGTAATTAAATGGTCGTGATTTAAATAGATCAGCTGTTTTTATGCGCGCGGAACGCAGAGTTCATTCGTCGAGTGCGATGTATTGTAGCAATCCATTGAGTACCGCGTAATAATGTTAATCTATATAACATTTAAATCTTGCGTTTTTTTATTAATTAAAGTTTGCGTCGTGATAAGTACTTATAGAAAGACGTCTTGCTAAAGTTTTCGGTACGCCGCCCCTTACACCCAGTATGTTAAAATCGAAATTCTTGTTGCGGTGATATTAAACATGTATACATATAACTAGCTGACCCGTGCAACTTCGTCTCATCATCATCATCATCAGGCTATAATAGTCCACTGCTGGACATAGCCCTCCCCCAAAGAGCGCCATAGCACCCTGTCTTCAACTTCGTCTGCTTCACATAAAATAAAATTTCCCGTTTTTGCAACATTTTCCATTGATGCTCCGCTCCTAGTGGTCGTAGCTTAATGTTATATAGCCTATAGCATCGATAGATGGGCTACCTAACAATAAAATAATTAATCAATTCATAACCGTAGTTCCTGAGATTAGCGCGTTCAACCAAACAAACAACTGTTCAGCTTTATAATATTAGTATAGATTTTCTGCTACGGGTACATGCTATTAGGTATGAATCGAGCAGTATCAACTCTACTATTGATTTTCTTTGGCATTCACCGATAGGTAGATTCGCATTTACTCTACTTACTTTAAAATATAAATAGTCAGTCAGCTTGTGACCATGGCCGGTGTAACCTGGTTGAAACGTCAAGCTTTAAAAAGGTAAACATGCATGATCGCGTTAATATCCGATACATATTATTTATAGATGTGCCCGCGGTTTCACTCGCGTTTACGGTTACTGCGCTTCTCCAGTGGGTCGTAGCGTGATGTTATATAGCCTAAAGCCTTCTTCGATAAATAGGCTATCCAACACTAAAATAACTTTTCAATTCGAACCAGTAGTTCCTGGGATTAGCGCGTTCAAACAAACAAATAAACTCTTCAGCTTTATAATATTAGTATAGATATATCATGCAACGCGGAAGTTTAATAGTTATTAGAAATACTATGTGCCTACACCATTACAACATTATTCCTCAGGTCCTGAGTATCTGTTCAGGATTTCGGCACGTTCATAGCAGCTGTATGCCACATCATTTGTCTTCACTGTTCGGTGGTTTGGAGCCACGCCAATGAGCCCGGTGGACTGTATACTAGGCTCATGGGCGATAGCTGTTTGGGATAGTAATTCACAGAGGTATTACAGTTTAGTAATTTTAGAGTTTCCATCCTGTTTCGTTAGGATATTAGTTATTGCGGCAATGAGATAATGCTGTGTTTAACGGACCGTGTACAAGCCGTAATGCAAGTTAAGGTACTTGCACGTTGTAGACACCGTGTAAACGACAGCTTGCGTAATGTACACGTCCTTTCTTGTGATTTTTTGTTCTGGTATAAATAAATGATCCCCACTGTTTTGGAATTGTGTCTGTATTCCACCACAGTAGCTTGCGTATGTATCTCGCGTCAGTAGCGCGCGTATGGGACGAGCTTTTGACATTTTTGTCCCTTTTCATTATCAATTAATTCATGGGACAAAAAAGTTCGCCTCTATCCGTTGTAGTCCGCGGCTGCCAGCGGTTACTGTCGCCAACACGCCATAGCAGCGGGTCATTCTTTGAGTTGACGTGTGCCGACTTTTTGTCTTTGGGCGTATGCACGGCCATTCTTTTTATTCGCCAAATTTATAATCTATAGATTAATACGTGAAGCAAAAACTTTGTACCCCTTTTTACGAAAATTGGGCGGACGGAGGAGTATGAAATTTGGTACACTTAAAGTTTATATGGAGAAGGAGTGGCGAATCGTAATATATTTATAAAATATGCATTAGAAATACATTAAATTAATAAAAAGACACTACACGCACACAACCATGCATTTGACACAAGCAGTTGAATCGCGTTCGTAGTATTTCGGCATTATTCGACTGATGTCGTAGAATTCTTCATAACTATGGTTACATTATGTGGAGTAGATGACTAAATGAAATGTCTAAAGGGTATAGTATAGACAATAAAACCATAACAACGGTCTAATTTAAAATTTAAATTACGAATTTCGACCTCTTGGCGACCGCTAGTATTATTTATTTTGCTAATCACTTTAATAAGAACTATTTACAACTCAAACAGTAAGTAATATTACGAGTTAGTCTCTTGTAGTAGTCTATGGTAGATTCCCTTACTAGTAGTTTTTATTTGTTTATTTTTATTGCCTTTGGTGGCAGACGAAGAAGTGGCCCATCTGATGGAAAGTGGTAATCGCTGCTCATGGACTTCAGCAATGTCAGGACATAGTAAAGCCGCGGCCTACCGTGAAAGAGGAACTCTCTTTAAACCTCGTTTGAAGAAGGACATTATCATAGCGCTCGGGAAACACTGAAGCAGGCAGTTCATTCCAGAGCTTGCTCGTACGTGGGAGAAATGATCGCTAAAAGCGTACCGTTTGTAAGTATGACGGGACTTACCAAGAGCAACATTTCCGCCTATTTTAAAACAAATTAAGGCAATAAAAAGTGACAGCACAACGGCGTTCAACTCCTCATCGCACAACATAAGCATTTGGCGACAACCATGCGTTCATGAATAATAATTGACACGTTTGTCCGTCACTGCCGAGTAGCTACAGTGACAAGCCTTCAGGACTTTTGTGAGGCAGTCCTGTTTTGAATTATAGTATTATGTCATCAAGCAGCGATAGCCTAGTGGTAATCCGTTGGACTGCCACGCAGCGGCGAGACCCCTGCGAACTCAAGGCGCGCATCTCTGACTTTTCGAAGTCATACGCATATTAAATAGTTAATTAACGCTTGCTTTAACGGTGAAGGAAAGCATCGTGAGGAAACCTGCATGTCTGAGAGTTCTACATTATTTTCTCTTAGATGCCAATCCGCACTAGGCCAGCATGGTGGACTATGGCCTAACACTTCTCATAGTGAGACGAGGCCCGAGCCCAGGAGTAGGACAGTTTAATATAGGGCTGATATTATTATACGAGTATAATATATTATTACATATTATGTCATTTTATGAGACGGTAGTTTTGAACTGCAGTGTTGTTTCTTGACGGCCACGGTGGTGCAGAGGAAGTAAATACAACTGCGTGAGGTCTCTCGTTCGATGCTCGGGTAGGGTATAGTGTTATTGGGTTTTTGTAAGAAATTCCCTGTATCAGCTCAGAGTCTGGAACTGTGTATGACAGACGGTAATAGACTTGCCCCCTATTATCCCTGTATAGCTGACGAACAGTTAGTTAAATACACCTCTATCTAACTGAGAATATATATGCCTCGCTGATTTCAGCATGAATGGGGGCTTGACCGGGGAAGTACTACCCTCTCACAGAATATCGACGTGAAATAGCAGTATTCCTACTATTGTTTCGTTCGTTGAGTGAGGGTGCCGGAGTCCCAATCACCCTCTTTCCCACTTTCCGCTCCCTCTCCTTCCCACTTCCTTTCCTAAAGGGTCAGCAGCGCGCAAGTGATGCCTCTGGTGTTGCAGAGAAGATTTCATAATCATTCCAGCACTATACCTCGTACTCACTAATCGTAGTTCTGCCAATCTACCGCCAATAACCAAGGGAACTACCCTATATTTCTCCAAGATCTTACAAAATTCACTAGACCTGTCAGATTAATTCTTAAATCCGATTCAGAATGTTTCGTACACCGACATCTTTCGACCGATTACTGGTCAATTAGTTGCTTCAAGGGGCTCAAGGCTGAGCTAGATTACAGTCGATCTAGTTTTTAACGGGCAGTTAGTATTTTAATCTTAGATTGCAAGCTCTAGTGCTTGTGTAGCGTTTCATTTAAATGAAGACATTACGCTAAGCATTTTTCTTGTTTAATTAAATTGCTGCAGTGACGTCAGTATTATCGTTTAGATATCGATCTTCAGTTACTAGGATGGGCAATTTAACTGTTATTGAGTGGTCTGTATATTTTCGAGAGGTAAGCAGACTTGTGCTCATGCAATAATAATAATAATAATTTATTTCATAAAAAGCAGAAGTACATGATTAAAGAAGTTTACATTTCAATGTTATACATAATCTCAGATATCTTTATGGCATCTGTGTCTGAACTAGATAAATTATTATCTGTATTTCAGACAACAGCGCTCTCCCTGGAAATGATGCATTTAAGACAGAATAGAACAATAATAACATGACTAAAAATAAAAAATAATAATAATAATAAATCACAATAAAAATACAAAAGAATGGCATTAAAGAAAAAGTCACCAAATTTGATATAAAATACCTACAATGTAAAATGTAAATGTAATGTAATGGCCAAAACAGCCATGGCAGAGAGCCATGGCTTACATACATGTACATTGTACACACATAAATGTGCATGTAATATACCTGTATCATATCTACATTAGTCATGTGTGGTTTTTAGTTCAATAAGTACGAGTAATAGTTTGCGGAATGACAGGGAAGGATAATGAAATTAAACATCAAACTATTTTTCCTTTTCAATGTATTATGCCTTAACCCTAATACATTTATTAGACTTGTCAAATAACTTATTAATACTGTCGAAAAAAAAGATTTGTCTTGGGCGTCAAAATAGGCCGAAATTGCCTTTACTTCATCATCGTCGCAAAATTTTTTCCACGCAGTTCTTTCTTAATTTTTGGAAACAAAACATAATCGTTGACATCTCTTGAAAAATGGTTTGAGGCGTCTTTCCTTTTTTGGTGAGAAACTTAATGATGGCGCGATATTCAATTTTTTCCATAGTGGCTAGTTTCTTCCCGATTGACTTGTTTACTCGTTGAAAACTCAAAGCTACTGACCCGGTTAGGCTAAAACTCGGTATATATACTAACAATGAGTCACTCAATTAGCGCCTACATGGATGAGTAAACTGACCCTCGCCAACCCTGCCATTCCGCGAACTTTTTGACCTCCCCTCGTATAATAATATTTGTACATAAAAGTGTAAGGCCTATTCTTCACTGGGGACCAGGTTTCGTGCTGCTACTACCTAACAGAAATAGTAATTTGCAGGAATTAGGAATCAATTCCAGGACATTATAATATTAGCCTCGATGGTGTAGTGGTTAGTGTAACCGACTGCCACGCCTGAGGTCGCGGGTTCGATTCCCGCACAAGTCAAACATTTGTGTGCATGAACGTGGATGTTTGTCTTGGTCTGGGTGTTTCTATGTATAATATATTATACGAATTTACAAAAAAGAAAAGGATATATGTACCTATGTTTACCCATTGTCTAGTATCCATAGTACAAGCTTTGCTTAGTTTGGGCTAGATGGTGTTGTGTGTATGTGGTAGAATATTATTATTATATTATTATTATTATAACCCTCTTAATATGGCAAAGAGTTAGGCCATAGTCCACCACGCTGGCCTCAGTGTGAGTTGACAGACTTCTCGTATGTTCCAGAACATTATGGCGAATTCTCAGACATGCAGGTTTTCTCACAATGTTTTCCTTCACCGATAAAACAAGCGATAATCAACTATTTAATATGCATACATAACTTCAAAAAGTCAGTGCTGGGTACATTGTGATTGAACTCTAGACCCCTGCGTGGCAGATCAACGGTTTCGCACTAGGCTAACAGATCTAAAGTAAATTAGTCCCCATATCGAATGTACTCATTATTCAACGGACATACCTTTTTTTTTGTTCCTTTTTTTTATTACCCAGGAAAAATGCTTGATGCACTATCTGCCAGCTAGGGGACGGCACCGGCGGGGTGTGTGGGACTCCCAGCATGAAGTGCTGGTATACCCACTAAAAACCTGGGGTGTTCTTTCTCTCACCCAATGGGAGGGGCCTGCCTGAGCTCTTAAAAGAATTGTGTCATCCATACCAGGCCCCCCCGACAACGGACATAACTTTTTTTTTTTTTGGGAGGGGGAAATGCTCCTTATGCATACCGCCCCACTCGGCGAGGTGGGACGACAACGGACATACCTTTTTTTTTTTTTTCGGGGGGAAATCCTCATGGACTACCTCCGCCTGGGGAAAGGCGGAGGGGCGTGCCGGACTTTTACCGGCTAAAACCACCCCGGTGTCTCCTCGCACGTGCGCGCGGGGCCGCGGGAGTCCAAATTCTTCCGCAGCCCCGCACTAGTGCTGGCCGGGTCTGTCCGGGCCTCGTCTCCTGCATGGGGTAGTGAGGTGTTGAACTACCCCGTGCATCGCCTCAAAGGCGCGCGCCGACACCCGCGCGCGCCTGCGACTCGGGTCCATCGAATAACCTAACCTTACTAAGTAATCAGAGAGACCCTTGAAATGCCTTATCGTTGCAAGGTCCGCCATGATTAAATCTCACACTAATACTTGCCTTAGACCAGCTTTGAATACGAATATTCTACGGACAATTTTATTTTATTTTTGATTTCTTAAAAATGATAACTTGGAACACATTAGGAATAAATCCTGTGTCGCGGGGGCCTTTACAAACATTCAAACAACGGACACAAAGAACACCCAGACTTGGAACAACCATTTGTGGAACACACAAAGTTTTGTCCCGTGTGGGATTTGAACCAATAACACTTGGGGCAATGGTAGTGGTGAGGCGACCAACTAAACCATTCCTTGCAGTCAAATTGATGTAATTTAGAATTAATTTACATCAATCTTTCAGATATTATCAAGATATAAGCCATAATAAATTATGTTTCACAATTGAATTAGGTACTAAGAAATGGAATTAAAACTAAATCACCACAGCGCCTGGTCTCTAAGGGAAATAACAAAATGGCTGCCATTTGTCATGGCCGCGAAACGCCATTAATGGCACGCCGAAACATTTTCTTAATGAACGGTAACAGAAATAAATATAGATATTTTAGGTGGTTGTTTGCTGGCTATTTTATTATCGCACTAGCGATTGCCCTTGATTTCGTACGCTTGGAATTTGGAAGTAGGTAAGTACCTATCTTTATTTTTCTTTCATTAATTAAAGAAGAAGCTGATCTACACCTTCTAGGTGGCGTATTATGATGAGTCCTCCAGCAATACATCTGTGAATGCCATTGTCCAGCAATACACTGTCAATGCCATTAAATTTTGTTCAGTAGTTTTTGCGTGATGCGCTTACAAACATACACACATTTTTTGTTTTGGCTTTTATTGCTATATATTCTTTTTTTTACACACAACACCATCTAGCCCAAACTAAGCAGAGCTTGTACTATGGGTACTAGACAATGGATAAACATACATGTATACTTTTTTTTTGTAAATACATACTTATTATTATACTGTACGGTGCAACCGTACATACATATTTCATAGTCATCAATATTATGTAGGTCATGCGTCAATATGCGTCATTTTATTCATTACTAGATGTTCCTGCGGTTTCACCCGCGTTTATCGTTACTGCGCCGCCCCCGTGGGTCGTAGCGTGATGTTATATAGCCTATAGCCATCCTCGATAAATAGGCTATCCAACACTAAAAGAATTTTTCAAATCGAACCAGTAGTAATCACGCAGAATAAACCAGGAGAAACATCGTTTGTACCATGTCTGTAATGGGTAATTATTTTGCTGCAATGTTATTTTACAACTGCGATATCTCCTAAGATATTCATTGAAATCGAATCATGTAAAGGGCAATTTTGTTTTAAATTAAATACTTGTGATGAATAACGTATTTATTTGGATAAGGATTAATATCATGTTTATAATAATACCTTCGCAAATAATGCATTATTTTAGAACAAATTTGGTTAGCATAAAAATGGTTATAGTGAGCCAACCTTAAAAGATAGACATATGTCGTTGTAGACTTTTTTTTAGAACTTTTAAAGGGAAACAATTCTGTCATACATGATTTTTGCGACACTTTAACTATTTACGCAGCGCACGCAGCGGAAGCTCTCAAAAGGAAAAAACACCCGCCGATTTTGAAACATTCTTCATTGGTGCTCAGCTCCTATTGATCTTAGCGTGATAATATATAGCCTATAGCCTTCCTAGATAAATGGGCTATCTAACACTGAAAGAATTTTTCAAATCGGACCAGTAGTTCCTGAGATTAGCGCGTTCAAGCAAACAAACAAACAAACAAACTCTTCAGCTTTATAATATTAGTATAGATTTCGTTAGTTCACGTTTTCGCCTATTTCACGGTAGACACGTACTCATTGTTATTCATATACCTATCAATTTATAAACAATTAAAATATCAATTAGTTCTTTAAATATCAATCATCTTAAAATAGTTTGGGGCAACTCAAACACATTCATAGAAACACCCAGACCAAGACAAACATTCAGGTTCATGCATACAAATGTTTGACTTGTGCGGGAATCGAACTCACGACCTCAGGCGTGGCAGTCGTTACACTAACCACTACGCCATCGAGGCCGACAATTCTATATTATTATATAAAGGACTCTCTAGTTAAGTAGTTACTCAGGACCAGTTACAATTTTATTACTTGTAAAGATAATATTTAGTTAGTTTTACCGAATTCGGCTACACAGATGGCGTAGCTATGTAAATTGTTGTCTAGCCAATGCAATTGTTTTGAAAATTGTGTGTTCAAACATTCATGGGGTGAATCGTGACGCGTGGCATTCAAATTTCGGTAGATTTGGTTTTAAGTTGCACGCAATAGAATGCAATTCCATTGTTGTCTACCGGGCAGAGTATCACACTTCTTGCTGCTGTTGAGAATATTTATTTTTTTATAAAACTACAGTGGCAAACAAGCATACAAGCATACCTGATGGTAAGTGGTCACCGTAGCCTATAGACGCCTGCAATACCAAAGGCTTCACGTGCGCGTTGCCGACCCTTTAGGAAAGGAAGTGGAAAGGAGAAGGGGCGGAAAGGGGAAAGAGGGTGATTGGGCCTCCGGCACTCTTACTCACCGAACGAAACACGACAGTAGGAATACTGGTATTTCACGTCGATATTCTGTGAGATCATTCATGCTGAAATCAGCAAGGCTCTACTACTCATAAAGAATTTCTTGACAGCAAAAATTCAAACATTTTCCGACTAGGGAAAAACTTGTGAACTTACCCACGCAAGCATACGCGCAAACTTATGCCTTGGAGCCAACGAAGCAATTAGTAAGAGATAGTTGAAATGCTATTAAATATTGTGTAGAAATATGAAGCGGCATTGGCATTGGACTCGTGATCGAGGGATCGTGGGATCGAATATCGTCCATTGCGACCGTCATAAATCTACCTCTAACATAAGCATTTTGGCCTAGATAGTAATTTGTGACCCAAAATTGTTAGTAATCTTTACAAAGAAAACACTTTCTCGTATTTAGATCTAATCAAATACACACCAACACACAGAAAATAGGTCAACACTTTACGCTCTGCAAATTATCTTCCAAAACATACTTATCGTAAGAGCCCACCAATGGCGAATAAAATTAACACTACATTAGTTAATTTGTACTTATTCCCTTTCGTAAAATAAGGACAACTTTGTATTAGCATCTGATAGTGCGAGTGTTATAATGGAAACCCGAAAACAAAAGGTTTATTTAATGTTGGTACAGACCGAGCGATGATAGGCGAGTTCCGAAAACGCTTGCTTTCGGTCGGCTTCGGTATAGGGACCAGAATACATAAGTAAACTATTTTTAAAGAATGCGCGTATTGTCCTCCAGACTGAATTTCGGTCGTGGTGGCCAATATTGATGGAGACTGGCCATTTGCGCAGGAGATATAATAGTGCACAAGTGCACACTCTGCTCACTAACTCTTATGATCCGGGTGGACGGCAATTCAACACGACTGAAAAGAGATCAGGGTCAGGTCCAACGGCTTTACGTGCTATCCGAGGCTCGGGGTATCTAACACCGCCAACTTTCTAACTCCAGGTTGCTATTGTAGTTTCTTATCAGATAACACAGTAAATTTTTGTTAGTCCTACCCGGGATTCGAACCTGAGACCTCATGCAGAGTGGTCGCATTCACTACCGCTGCGCCACGAAAGCACGGAGGCAGAATGCACATAAAAAGGGACTAAATATGCAGCTACCACATTGTATGAAGAAAATTTCAATTCTATGCTTTTTCCATGTATTAGCTAGTATTTAGGCCACAATGGTTTGTCTTAAATTACCAAAAAGATCAACTGTCATGTAATTAGGGCGATTTGATAAATGGGGCAGACACTAAGCGACATAACTTTAAATACAAATTGTATACTTTTTTCGTGTGGTTAGAGGCCAACCTGTTGTCAAGAGTTGTTCAAGCCGCCTCTGACATGGCTTAACGGCTGCTCTCAATTTGGCAACAACCGGGACCGACTTTTTATGTGCCCTCCGAAGCACGGAGACGCTCAGATGAAATACCAGTAAGCGGTCACCCATCTATAGACTGACCGCACCCAACGTTGCTTAACCTCGCTAATCGTTTACCGATCAGTGAATGCAACTGACTATGAGCTATAATTCGGTGCATGTTCTTTTTAGAAGTTGAATATTTTTTGTTTCATTATTATGTTTTATTTTTTTTATTAAGAATGTTGTACCCTTATCGCCTTGTCTTACCGAAGATGTATACATAAACATGCCTATATTTCCTAAGAGGTAGGTAGTTCTTGAGAGGTGACTATAACGTACACATTTTGCTAGCCATACCTTTAAAGCTCATGTAATAGGGGACGAGCCTACTGTCGTCTATCAGCCACATTTTCAGGCTCCGTTGTCGCCACTGAGAATTTTCTACCAAATTTTCACTATGACATTGATCGATCCATCATTCAAATCCGAGACCTCAAGTTTATTAATCAGATTTAGCACAGCTGGGCAACCAAGGCGATTATGGCAGGCGTGGCTATAAAACCGAATATTCAGCAAAAATAACGTGTAACTTTCGGTATGAGGTCATCCACATTTTAAACGCAGCGACCACAAAACTCGCCACAAAATTGTCATCCAACCATTACGTTCGTTTCACTTTATATTTCTGATTTTCGAGGCCTCATCTGTAAATTATTGCATAATTCATTGTTTGACTTCATTAGTCGGGTTTATTTTGTTTTGGCAAGACATGTTGATGTCTGATCTTCTTAGTTATGTTGCTAATTCAATCTATCTGCAAAAGAAAGATATATTATAGGTAGATCGATAATTGAATCCCTTAATTGTTGATTGATTATATAACAATTCGTAAATTTATAAGCAGTTAAAACAAAAATAAATATTTGTCGATGCGTAATTGTGTATCGATGTAAAACAAAAATAAATATTGAGTTATTCAAATAATATCAATGTCGGTCAAATAGTACCTAAGATGGTATTGATACGGTTTTTGTAACATAGACGTCACGGCCTTAATGCATCTAATGGTTTAATAGTCTGGGAGTAATTTATCTATTCCTACCGCAAGTAGGCATAAGTAAATCATACTGACATTTCCTCAGCTATGATTTTCGGCCCGTTTATTCGTCCTTCGGGATTATATAATAAGTCTATTAATGTACTAGATGTTCCCGCGGTTTCACCCGCGTTTATCGGTACTGCGCCGCCCCGCGGGTCGTAGCGTGATGTTATATAGCCTATAGCCTTCCTCGATAAATAGGCTATACAAGACTAAAAGAATTTTTCAAATCGAGTCAGTAGTTCTTAAGATTAGCGCGTTCAAACAATCAAACAAACTCTTCAGCTTTAAAATATTAGTATAGATATTTTAATTACATAATATTCTATTATCGTTAGTAAGGTATATTGGTATTTTATCAAATACACCCACATTTCACCATTTATGTTAAGGTGCCATGATTGTAATGAATTAATATATTTTTGCTTAAGCTGAAACTACAAAAACGTCGCACTAGTAATGATTCCTGTATCACGTGAGACTTAAACATTAGCAAAGAATACAAAAATCTCTCAGACTCTATAGAATAAATATTTGAGGATCACACGAATTTTTGTTCCGTGTGGGTATTGAACCCACAATATTCAGTGCAGCGGCAGTGACACCATCGACCAATACGTCATCCGCCATCCATAACTAACTAAACTATAACATTTTATGACTTAGAATCCTATCCTAATCCTAATCCTATCCTAACTAATATTATAAAAGCGAAAATAATAATAATAATAATAATAATAATAGCCCCCTATAATCCAACCATACGTCCGAGTCGAACACCTGACTTACGTGAGGGGCGGATACGCGATATTTTTTATTACTGGCGCGGCTAACATGGCTCTGGGAACCCATGCTTATGGAGATGATGTTAAGAAGTAAACGTTTAGGGCCGCTTCCCGGGGGCGATCGCCGGGGCACACCTGGAGCTGACGCTGGGTGTCACAGCATACGAACCGTCAGCGGAGAGGAGTTGAATAGGCGGGCTCCCTCCGGGTCTCCCGAAGATACTACAGCCAACTCCACAGACAACATTAGTTTAAATTCATTCAATTCAATAGTAGAACCTTATAGCCCATCAACTAAGTCATACATACCATCACCTGTGTCTTCCGTGGAACAAAACTCTTACGGAGCACCTACGCCAACCTTAACTGTTACGCAGGAGGCAAATGCCTTTTTACCTGCGTCCACTAAGGCTGGCAAACCTAGGAAACGCATGAGCTGGAGTAAAGATGTAAATATATTCATCATGCGAACCTATTACTACATCACTAAATTGGAAACAGATATGACCACGTACAGAAAACAACTCCACGACCATTTTTCACAACAGTACACTGAGATTAAAGTTACGGAACAGCGAGTTTCTGACCAGAGAAGAACGATAATAAGAAATAAACTGTTACCACAAGAAACACTGAACCGGTTGCAAGAAGAAGTCAGAACAGAACTACAGAACGATATAGATAATAATATACATAAGTCGCCTACCGTATTAACAACTAATACTTCACAATTAGTATCACAACCTCATACTCAATTAACATTCTCTACTCAATTAAGATCACAAACACAATCGCCAGTCAGTACATTCACACAAATATCTCACACATCAACCCAAACCGAAACGTTTAATTTACTGCTAGAAAATGATATAGAAATGCTAGTTGACTCTAGTCCTGCTCTAGAAATGCACATTCAAAAAATTTACGATAAATTTAGAACAGCTATAACACAATACTCTGGCATGGACCCAGGTGTTCGCCCGAAGTTGCCAAAATTAAGATATAGTAGTAAACTTACAGAATTAACTAATTTGTTTAATAATAATATACTGAAGTAATTTCTGTCTGATGACACTGAATTAGTTGACTTACATACCTTAATATATTGCACAGCATTAGTAATATCTGAAGAACTCAATTATAAAATAACAGATTATGCAAGACACATAAAACCAAAAGATCAACGTAAACCTGCATGACAACAAAGACTAGAAAAAGACATAGAAAAACTTAGAGCTGATTGTGGTAGACTGACTCAATTTATTAATAATAATAGATCGAGAAAAGTTACTAAAAGAGTAGAACAAATATTTAAAACCAGAAATATTCACACCAGACATGAAAGCGATAATAGAAAGCCTGAAGAATTTTTAGATACTATAAAGCAGAAATTAGCATTAAAAGTTCATAGACTCAGAAGATATAAGAAAGCGCAACAGCGGAAGTCTGATAATACTTTATTTACATCCAATGAGAAAATATTTTACAGAAACTTATTCAATTCGCAATCTGATAAACCATCTACAGAGAACACAGTAATACCAACAAAAACACAACTAGAAACATTTTGGGCAGGCATTTGGGAAGAACAAGTACATCATAATGATAAAGCAGAGTGGATTACAGAAGAAGCTAACAATTGGAATACATTAGAAGAAATGGAATTTAAAGAAATTACAGAAACTGATATTGCTTTAATTACAGCTAAACTACATAGTTGGAAATCACCCGGAATAGATAAGATCCACAACTATTGGTATAAAAAACTAACAATACTACACAAATCTATAGCTAAAAACTTAACAGACATCGTATTAGGTAAACAGAACATACCCGAATTTATTGCTACTGGGATAACTTACATGCTGCCGAAAACCAAGAATTCATCGCATCCCTCCCAGTATAGACCTATCACATGTCTCCCAACAATATATAAAATTCTTACATCAGCAATAGCCCAGAAAATTACCACACACATAGAACAAAACCACATAATTGCAGAAGAACAGAAAGGATGCAGGAGGGGTCACATGGGATGCAAGGAACAACTTATCATAGATTCTACTATCCATAAACAGGCCACAACAAAAAATAGGAATTTACATTGCACATACATTGATTATAAAAAGGCTTTTGACAGTATTCC
Source organism: Catocala sponsa (assembly GCA_963564715.1). Classification (NCBI taxonomy): domain Eukaryota; kingdom Metazoa; phylum Arthropoda; class Insecta; order Lepidoptera; family Erebidae; genus Catocala; species Catocala sponsa. The sequence continues at coordinate 5,821,842 of OY751345.1, read as the reverse complement.
ACATTCATGGCTACTACAAATTTTAGAAATATATAGAATTAATCCACAAATAACAGATTTTATGCGCAACATCATGACACGGTGGAAAACAACACTACAACTACATAACCACGACATCATAATTAGAACTCGACAAATATCGATTAACAAAGGCATCTATCAAGGCGATTCCTTGAGTCCTCTGTGGTTCTGCCTTGCCCTAAACCCTTTATCACATGCTGCATCGCTGCCGAGTCGGATATTATCTTAAACATAATTCAGAACAAATAGCAGTCTCACATCTTAGATACATGGATGATATTAAATTATATGCTAAATCAGAAAAAGACATGAAAACACTTTTAAAACAAACAACAAAATTTAGTAAAGATATAAACATGGAATTTGGTTTAGATAAATGTAAAACACTTCACATTATAAAAGGTAAAATTCGACCCGGTGACTATGTAGTTGATGATTTTAATACTATCACAGCGATGGAACCGAATGATCTTTACAAATATTTAGGATATAAGCAACTAAAAGGGCTAGACCACACAACAATCAAACATACACTAACAACAGAATTTAAAAAGAGAACAAACGCTATCTGCAAATCCCAACTATCTGGCAAACACCTCATAAAGGCATTAAATACCTACGCTGTTCCAATATTAACTTATTCGTTTGGAGTAATTAAATGGACTAAAACTGACCTGGAACAAATAGAACGAATCACACGAACCACATTAACTAAACATAATCATCTACATCCTAAATCCGCAATAGAAAGACTCACCATCAAAAGACAAGACGGTGGCAGAGGCTTCATAGATATTCACCACCTTTGGCAAAAACAAATCCACAACCTACAAACATTTTTCATTACTAAATCTCACACAAGTAAGATACATGCAGCCATTGTCCAAAATGACATTAGCTACACTGCCCTTAATCTTAGCAATCAGTTAAATATACAAGCATCTAACACTAATAACCCACAAACACATAAAATTGACAATTGGAAAAAGAAAATTCTTCATGGACGACACCCCAATGATTTGGAGCAGCCTCATATAGATTCAATAGCATCAAATAAATGGTTGTAATTGGGCACATTGTTTCCAGAAACAGAAGGATTTATGATAGCAATTCAAGATCAAGTAATAAATACTAAAAATTACAGAAAATACATATTAAAAGACGTTACCATAACAAATGATAAATGCCGAAAATGTCACACTCAGCCCGAAACCATCCAACATATAACAGGAGCATGCACAACTCTCACACAGACGGACTACACACACCGCCATAACCAAATAGCTAACATAATCCATCAAAGACTAGCACATAAACATAAACTCACACAAGACGATAATACGCCCTATTACAAATACACGCCTCAAACTATACTTGAAAATACCACACACAAGCTTTATTATGATCGCGCCATTCTTACAGACAGAACCATCCATTATAACAGACCGGATATAACACTACAAGATAAAATCAATAAAACCACATACCTAACAGATATTGCAGTCCCCAATACACATAACTTAGAAAAGACAATTAGTGAGAAAATAGGTAAATATACAGAACTGAAGGATGAAGTAACAAGAATATGGAAACAAGACAAAGTTTATATAGTGCCCATAGTGCTTTCCACCACCGGTATCATTCCTAAACATCTTCACCATAGCCTGAAATTAATAGACCTTAAAGATTCCCTATTCATTATGCTCCAAAAAGCCGCCATTCTGAACACCTGCAGAATAGTTAGAAAGTTCATGTCTCTAGATGAAAACGAGGTTACACAAAACACGTCATCTACATGACTTTAAACACACCACACGCTACATTTACTTGGTTTCGGCCCGTACATGTAGTCAAAACCAGCCCTGAGCTGAGAAAAAATAAAAGTACACAAAATAATAATAATAATATTCTACCACGTACACACAACACCATCTAGCCCAAACTAAGCAGAGCTTGTACTATGGGTTCTAGACAATGGATAAACATACATATATACATTTTTTTTTGTAAATACATACATATTATACATAGAAACACCCAGACCAAGACAAACATCCATGTTCATGCACACAAATGTTTGACTTGTTTGTTACCTATCTTTTCACGCTTAAACCACTGAACCGATCATCCTGAAATTTTGCATATACGTTGTCAGGTGTACAGAAACGGACATAGGCTACCTTTCATCCCGAAAAAAACTACTATTTCCGAGGAAAACAACAATAACTTTCTTATGATAATAGATGGCGCCACGTGTCTTTCGAATCATGATGGAATTATAATATTACAAGCAGAGTACAACCCGAATTGATTGTCAAATTCTAAATTAACGCGAGCGAAGCTGCGGGCAAAAGCTAGTGATTATATAATACCTACCGGAAAATTGTCGAACAATTGCTGGTTGGACGTAGACTGAAGTTAGTTTTCCAAAACGTGCCACACGTTTCGGCAAACTTTGGGTACTAGTTCAGAATTCCAATTATAACCTAGTTCTTAAGAGTTTGTTTTAGAGTTGGGATTCGTGAATTCTCTTAAGAAAATGTACTATTTGCTTGCATTGTTTATTATAATTGTGTATTTCCTAAAAGGTTATGTGGAGCTGTATAACACTTGTATTTTGTCAGTTAAGTTAATTTAAGATTAGTAGAGCCTCGCTGATTTCAGCTTGAATAGGCCGGCTCGACCAAGGAAGTACTACCCTCTCAAAGAATATCGACGTGAAATAGCAGTGTTCCTACTGTTGTGTTTCGTTCGGTGAGTGAGAGTGCCGGAGGCTCAATCACCCCCTTTCCCCATCTCGCTCCTTCTCATTCCCACTTCTTTTCCTAAAGGGTCGGCAACGCGTAAGTGATGCCTCTGGTGTCACAGGCGTCCATAGGCAACGGTGACCACTTACCATCAGGTGGGTCGTATGGTTGTTTGCCACCATCATCATCATCATAATTTCAGCCTATTGCAGTCCACTGCTGGACATAAGCCTCCCCCAAGGTGCGCCACAAGGCCCGATCTCCCGTTTGCCACCATAGTAGTATAAAAAAAAAGTTAAGTTTTGGTTCTACGTAATAGGGGGAAAATATTGCCATCAACCGAACGCAATGGTAGGAATCCGTATCGCTGTTGAGAACTTACTTATGGTTTTTTATCATTCTGCCTATTCCAGATCTGCAGACAAGGTCCATACGATCGGTAACTAATTTGAGCGCAAAATTATGGGATTGGAAGAAAGAAAAGGTATGTATTGTCATATTAATCAATAGACTAAGATCCTGGAGCCGCCAGACCAAAGTCATTTAAACGCAACTGATTTTTGAAGTGACAACTTGTTTAGCGGCGTTGTGCACTTTTTTTGTGATGGGTAAAAAATGTTAAACTCGCGTCAGGACACGTGACCTGGATCGAAAATTCGTAAGACGGAGGGAGAATTGTCATGTTTGTGTACGATAGCGCAATAAATGAATATTGTATTTACCACATAAATGATAGTACTTTTATACTGATTAAAGCAATTCGTGCAAAATTATTACCTAACTATTCCAAAATATTAAAAATGCACAACGTTACTATTCAAGTTTTCACTTCTGCCAGCACTCCTGGAGTGCAACCCGCTTTTTTTATTGCATATGTGTAATGAGTAGATATATAACGTATGCATAATGGCTTGTTTGAAACTAATATAATAGTTTTCTTTTTGGAGATAATAGGGCTTCCGAATTGATGTATCAGCTTACAAATAGGCTTAAAAGCGCGTCGGCTTTAGGATCTTGTGCTCATGTAGTTTTAGTTACATTGAAGTCACGACTTTACTGCATTAGTAAGCTTATAAAAATACAAATAATTATTTTGTTAGTAATAAAAATTTATCTAAATAAGAGAAATAAAATATAGATCGTTATTTGAATTCTTTAATTGTTCATTGATATGTTGATATGAATATAAACGTGAATTTTGGTGCCAAAAAAGTATAATTGGCGGGTTCAGCCAAAACAAAAACAAATATTTATCAATGTGTCATTAAATATTGATTCGAAAATTGCCTCGTTATTCAAATAATGAATAATCAATGTCTGTCAAATAGTACCACGCTAACGCACAACAACACGCTACGCTTCCTTCTAAAGCAGACATCTTGTTTCATTTATAATTATGATTCTAAGAGACATTTAAAGATTTAATTATAATAAAATTTAATGATGTCTGTAAGTCTATGTTTTATAGTTCTAACCTAATAGTCTTTAAAAACGCTCTAAAGGTTTCAGCTCTGAAAGAACGCGAGAGTCCAGCGTCAAAAACAAATGTATGATTTAATTTCAACTGTCGTAGCGTTTCAACGCTCGTAGCGCTATTCACTACGCTGTTTCGTAGAAACGAAACAGCATAGTGAATAGCGCTACGAGCGGAATAGGCAGGTTACGTGCACATGTATTTCCGTAGTCTCTGCCTACCCGTCTTGGAAACAGACGTGAATCTATGTATGTATGTATGTATGTATTAACGGGCCAAAAAGCGCTGTTGCTGTCGAATGGTTCAAACGGGGCGTTTCATGGCCGGGATATAAAATACAATCCAATCGTGTCAGTGACACAGGTGATGAAAATATCAAACTTACATAATATTGACAAACTGACGGTGTTGCCTGCCCATGGCACGAATATTATATTACTATATTAGGTATATAACTTTCGTCTGGGTTATAAGTAGTGCGCAATATTCCGTGATCCGTAGGGAAACCACATAAATCGAGCCATTAAAATGCGGGATCATATTATTTTCAAATTATTTGATATTTTTTGCGGTAAAATTGCGCATCGCTAGTTTGGGCTGGGTATTAAAAAGTAACTCCCTATTATTACGAGTTTGGTAGTTCTTTGTAATGTCTATTTGTCATCACAATATGTACTATGTGTAAACTCCCATTAGTTCTGCCATAGAACTGAGGAATAGAACAAGTAGAACAAGTGGCAATAAAGACTCCCATTAGTTCTACTATTTTGTAACACCTAATATCGTAGAACTATTGTGAAAAAAATTCTCATTAGTTCTACCATAGAACTATTTAGTAGAACAAGTGGAACATACAAAAAATTCAATCAGTTATATTCATAGTCAACTAAATGGGTACAACACTAGTACGATATGATTTTTTAAAAAGTGTAGAATTTTACACAATGTACGTGTTAGTTGTAAATCGTAAACGATCTCTTTAATTGTAGTACTTGATCTCAAAGTCGTACGTTATTCTAGAACGGCTTTTTTACAGTAGATGCGTAAATAACGTATGCATACTCTTTGGTTTGAAAGTGGTTCCTTTTTTAGTTGTTTTTCTTTATAGAGTTTATATGACGTACTAACGCGCTAATTCTGTGATAGTACGTGTATGTTAACACCCGACAGTAATAATTGTAACCTAGCGTTATAGTTACACCTATTTGTGTAGTCGTTATCACTATGGCGGTACATAAAAATAATTAATTATTTTAGTAAAGAAAATTTTCTACTTACTTTTAAAATAAGAATTGCTATCCTACATTCTATACGATCGCAATGAATTGTTAACATTATTGTATCACGAAAAATAGGATTGAATTCATCCTATGATAAAAACATAGTTTTCTTGAGCGTCAAAGCTCCAGTGTCTCGAAAGTAGACAGTGTATATATATTATATCTTCTCACGCCCATAGCCCCCATATATCAGCAAAAAGATGGGCAGAGGAGTACTATACCAACATTTTGCTACATATGGTTTAGGTCCCATGTAATACCTCTATTACGTGACGTGACCAAACAATATGGCGAGCCAATTGCCGTCCATCAAACACATTTCCAAACTCCGTGCTGGTATTTAGAATTTCTTAAGAGAAAATCCCAATAACAGATTGCTCTACTCAGTAATCGGATTCGTCTCTTCAAGTACAGCAGTCAGATTCACAATTACTACGCCATCGAGGCAGCCATCATGATTATATACTCTAGTTTTGCGACGTCACTGCTACACAAGTTAACAAGAATTTACGATTATATGGATGTGATAAGAACTTCGCATAATAATACCATTGTGTTAATTCGATGGTTTTAGGGTGTAGATGCCTCTTAAGGGACTGATAGGGATAAGAGACCAACATTTTCCCAGAAGAAGCATAATTTAAGCCGTAATGGACATAGCCGTTAAAGGCTGTATGTTCTTATTGAGGCTGGATAGGATGCAAATTGTAACAGGCCTATTCCAGACTATAAAAAATAGGGTGTGCGTTCTCAAGTATGACCCGTGAGCAGATTAACACAGAGAACATTGTAAAAACTTAGTATATCTAACTAGTTGTCCCCTACGGTTTCACCCATGTTTATGATTGCTATACCGCTGCCGTGGGTTCTAGCGTGATGTAATACATATATAAGTATAATAAGAATTGGGCTATCAAATGCAAAATCGAAGCGAATGAGAAACATATGTTGAAATATATATAACTAGATGTTCCTGCGGTTTCACCCGCGTTTATCGTTACTACGTCGCCTCCGTGGGTCCGTGGTGGTGGTAGCGTCATGTTATATAAGAAAGAAAGAAAGAAAGAAAGCAGTTTATTTTGTCCTCTACACTGGCATAAAACAAATAAAAAAAAACAACAATTTTAGATACACAAAAAAATATATATAGCCTTCCTCGATAAATAGGCTATCCAACACTAATATAATTTTTCAAATCGAACCAGTAGTTCCTGAGATTAGCGCGTTCAAACAAACAAACAAACTCTTCAGCTTTATAATATTAGTATAGATTTACTGGTACCGAAATACTATTATAACAATGTAACAATACTAAACTAATGCGTCACCAGTGTCGCTATAGAGGTTCCATACCTCACACCTTTATATCTAGGTTACTTAATAAATAATCATAAGTGAAACATATTTTAAATCATTTAGTAAACAACGAGCTTATAATATAGGCTTCAGTGTTGCCAATGATAATTTAATTATAAATACAAAAAGGTTATTTTTACTCTGAAATATTAAACCAATATTTCAAGGATGAAATCCGAGGGAAATTAGGCGGCAAATAAATTCGTAATTAAAAAAGAACGGTTTATTTGCCACGAATTATACCACAAAGGTAAATAATGATAATAATATTTTCTACTTTTTGTTTGGTTTTTTGAAATGGTAATATAGGTATTTGGTGTTTAAATATTATTATTAAAAATAATTTTATATTATTATAGAAACTTGTACTACACCATACTGAATTAATAAAAGAATTACTTATTATGTCCCTCGACCAATCACGCCGTAGGTATACAAAATCCCTAACAACATTGATTGGTCTATATACGCTATTCATTTCACCTCGCATTGAGGTCTGAATAAAATCTAGGCCTCATTTTATTAAAGCAATGGCCTACATTGATGATATCGAATGTTTCAGCGGCTGTGTAGTGAATAGTTAATAAAATCTGTGGGGAGAGTACGCGTTGGAAAGTATGCAAGGTCCCTTTGATAACGGTTATATTATAAGTTTAACTATTAGATGGAACTTTTTTTAAATTCTTAAATCAATAAATGATCTTGGCCAGGCGTTTTAGTCCATTCAAAGATCGCTACACATGTTTGTAATAAAATCAATAGGGCATGCGACATAAACAGTGCTCAGTACAAGAGGCAAAACTAAAGGTTGAAGAATGGCTCACTGCTCTGACTTATGTCAGGACAGGATACGTTTTGTCTAGTGTGGGACTACTGAATACCGCACATTATTGTAAAGATTACTTGGCAATAAACGAATTTAATGTATGAGATTCTGTGCCGAAAAAAATTCAGACTCGGCACAACCATTTGTGGATCACACAAATTTTTGTCATGTGGGATTCGAACCCACTACTCTCGGCGTAGTAACAGTGGCGAAGTGGCCACCTAAACCATTACGCCATCCGTGAGTTAACTAAACACATTAATACAAAAAATACATTTTAAGCCTTATTTAAAACGCTCCACGTTATCACTAAGGCCACAAACTGATGCAATAAAACGTATAGGTATCCGCTCGCCGCGGCGCCTGTGACCGACATTAAATTTATCTACATCTACCACCAACCTGGTGCTCTTCCTCATTAATACCCTGCGTTCAGCTGCCAGGACGTGATCATTGTAACGATAATACCAGAGAACATTGTAGACATCGGTCACATCATATAAGTTTAGAGTTAGATACATATATCGAACATGATATCTTTATGTGACAGTTCAACGATCTCCTACTAGGTCTAGGGCAGAGGTTCCCAGACTGTTTTTCTCATAGACCACTTCCAAAATTTAGCTGGTTCCGGTGGACCCCGGCAGATAAACAAGTTCATGTAATTAAAAAAATTTGATGAAATCTCTACAGGCTGACCTTTTTTGGTACTGGATATGGAATATGCAAGTTTTTACAAGTAACAGTCGCTGAGCTTGTCGAACAGTCGTGGTTCCCCGCTTACGAATTGTGAACCCCCATTTTTTTGTCATGTCAACGTGCACTTGGACCACTTTGGGAACTAATGGTCTAGGGTATCGCTGACTTTTTTTTGTAGACATTCTCGATCAAAGTCAAAAAAATCATTTATTCACTTAGGTCACAAAGTAACACTTATGAACATCAAAGGGGTTAGTGAGTTTGTTACATTTACCGAATTTACTTTTATGTTAGTTGCAAGGTTCAGGCAAAAGGTTGAGTCTATGAGAAGATACCTGCAAGAAACTCAAGGCCACTCTTTTAAATCACCATCAAATTGAGATAGAGATCGAGTCGCAAAACAAAGAATAGAAGGGACATACAATTCGTTTGTCAACGTGCTGACCACTAACTTTTCCCGGGACTTCACAAGTGTAAACCAGGAGCTTTTATAGTTACCACTGCTCAATCTTGCTATATACTTGTTATAGTGGTGGAAGTGAGAGTGAATATAATCTCAAAGAAAAGCCTTACTAATATTAGAAATACGAATGTGAGTTTGTATGTTACTCTTTCACGCCGTAACTACTCGACCCATCAACATGAAATTCCGCATACAATGTCAGGAGCACAGAAAAAGACATAGGGTAACTTTCATACTGTGAATAAAAATACTGTTCCCGATTAATACAAATTTCAAGATAGGCAAAGGTGTATCTATTACGCTCATAATCCTACCATATTGGAGAGTTTATTATCGTTCACTCAGATACATTTCTAGACTTCGTGCTCCTTCTGGAAATCCTAATCCTAACTAAAATTTTATATGCGGTATGTGAGTTTGTTTATTTATTTGTTACGCTTTTACGCCTTAATTTATTGACCGATCAACATGAAATTTCACATACACATTGTCAGGAGTACAGAAAAGAACAAAATATACTTTTTATCCAGAAAAGCTGTGCTATTACAAACCTAACCTACATTTACGCGAGCGAAGTTGCGAGCAAAGTCTAGTACTCTATAATAATTTGGTCGACCCGGGTATCGAAGCCAGGAGCTCAAGATCAAAACGCCGCGCTTACGCTACAGGATGTATAAGTAATTTGCCTTCCTATAAATGATAGCGCCAGTAAGTTATAGACAATTAGCTGAAGGAAGAATGGCACCGGAAGCGCGGTCCAACGGCGCCCGGAAACGGATGTGAGATAGCAACATGGCGGCCGTCTGGTTGTTGTTTTGCCGGTTCGAAATATGAGAAAAGATAGGTCGTAGTTAACGAGAAAATAAAGAAGGAATGAATATTTTGTGCAAGAAATTATATTATGTATAAATAATAATAATAATATCAGCCGTATTTATAAGCTATTCCATTTTTGGACGACGCGACGGGCCTGTTCTTAGTAAGGAAAGGGCTCTGCCATATAGTCCATGAATATCAGCGGGGTCGCGATTCGCATGTGGAAATGATTCACGCAGCCCCGCCAGCTCTGGTAACATTGAGGAACACCGTGATAAGTTTAGTCGGTATGATTGGGATGTCGTCATCTTTTCCCGGATAAGTCCGACATAACCAATCCACCCGCCACCGCGGTAAGAATCAATGCATTAAACAACGAAAAAGATATAATAGATACTATATATATACATTTTTTTAATTAGAATTAATTTAAATAAATAAGAGTAACTTCTACCAGCTTTGGTTAGTCCCACAGGGTAAAATGTCTCCTATGTGTTAATTTAAGGCATAGTCTATCTCGGGCAGGAAAGGCTGGAGAGAGAGAGATGGCTGGAGAGGCGGCATGGCGCCCTCACCTTCCGGCTGACACACGTAATGACTGGCCACCATTGTTTTGGCCAGTTCTTGTGTCGTATACGCCGGCAAGAGACGCCCGGTTGTCACCACTGCGGCGATTGCCGCGACATTGTTGAGGACATGGCGCTGCACACTTTGGCGGTTTGCCCCACCTGGACATCGCAGCGCCGTAAGTTGATCGAGGCAGTCGGATTGGTTGCTCTCTCGCTCCCGGCCGTAGTTCAGTCTATGGTCCGGAGTGAGAGGTCGTGGAACGCCGTCGCCTCCTTCTGTGAGGAAGTGATTTCCATCAAGAAGGCGGCGGAGCGGGAGAGGGATCGTTTCAACCCTCTCCCCAACTGCAGAGCCGGGCGCCGGAGGGCACGAGACGACCTCCAGCCACCCTGAGGTTTGACCTGGGGGTGGCGAGCTTTGTGGGCTTGCCCGCCATCCATTCAGCACCAGGTCCGAGAGGCGGCGTGCGTGTTCCCACGCGCGCCTGTGTCGTGTCCGTCTTCCCTTTAGGGGGAAGACAGTAGGGTTTATAGTGAGTGAGTGCCTTTGGGTAGATCTCTTCGTATAGTGGCCTGTCGTTTCATACGGCGTGGGCGGAAACCTCGGCGCGATCGCGACCGCATGTGCAAGTGATTCGCGCAGCCCCGCCGATAGTGGTTATGTCGAGGAACACCGTGGTAGGTTTAGTCGGTATTCCGGGAGGTCCATTATCATTCAAAAAAAACATTTTAATACGCAAATAACTGTGAAAAGGCAGAAGCCCTGGGCGTGGCATTTCAACGGTTTCTCACTAAAGAATTTACGTACAACAAAATTCCTGTTAATAATGATTTCATTAATATAAATAGTTATGCATAAAAATTACACGGACATTTATTGTAGAGGTAACTTCAATGCCACGAGTCAATGAAACCCGCTGGTCCGCAGTCATTTGCACAAAACTATGCGGAATATACCAACTGCAATTAAAATGAGTACCCGTATATACAGGATGCCATCACAAAGCGACCCTTACCGCAGGATGCGGAAAATGGCGGAAAATATTTTATATTACTATTTCTGTTAGTTTTGGCTAGAAACGCAATGTTTGTCGGTACTGCAGTATCCTACCAATAAACTAGTTTATACTCCTGTCTTCGCGCGCACGTAACTTACAAGGTGGTATAAAACAGGATAAATGGTAACCCTTGTATGTGTTGTTCCAGAATAAAATAAGAAAGATAAGAAAAAGAATTGATATGGTCCAAAACAACATGAACAGGGAAAATATAATATTAAATAATTACTTAACTAAAATCAACTACCTTGCCGAATTACATTACGATTGGTAAAGCCGTTTTGACGTGGTAAGATTACAGATAAACAGAATTATTAGTTTTGCAATTATAATATTACTAGCTGTGCCCGCGGTCTCACCCGCGTCAGTGGTATTTGAGGTTACTGCGACGCTCCCGTGAGCCGTAGCGTGATGTTATATAGCCTATGTCCTTCCCAGGATCTCAGGCTATCTCCATTCCAAATTTCATCAAAATCGGTTCAGCGGATTGAGCGTGAAAAGGTAACAGACAGACAGACAGACCGACAGACAGACAGAGTTACTTTCGCATTTATAATATTAGTAAGGATTATCAAGAGTGTGAAAATTTGTAAAGAATGTTGAATGTTTGTTATTAAATTCCGCGTAAACAGCTAAAATATATCTCTCTTTCATTTTAAATACGGAACGCGGGCACTAGGAATAAATACCGTATCGCGGGGACTTTACAAACATTCAAACAACGGACACGAAGAATACACAGATTCGGAACAACTTTTTGGATCACACAAATATTTGTCTATTGTCATTTAACCCACAAATATTTGTCCGTTGTCATTTAACCCACAAATATTTGTCAATTGTCATTTAACCCACAAATATTTGTCCGTTGTCATTTAACCCACAAATATTTGTCCATTGTCATTTAACCCACAAATATTTGTCCATTGTCATTTAACCCACAAATATTTGTCCGTTGTCATTTAACCCACAACTCTCGGCGCACTAGAAACGGCGAGGCGACGTCTTAAACCATTTTTAATCCGTCTAATCATTTTGGATTTAGATAATAGTTGGCATAAAGATAGATCATGGATTAATACGTAGAATAATTTTACTCTATATACTTCCAGTGGGATTTATGCGAAGCCAGAAGCTACTGTAGCTAAAAAAACAAATTTACCTTTTTAAAAACGCGATGGATGCGTCAAAGCTGCCGCGTAGGTTTTGTTATTTATTTTAGACCCACGTAATAGTGAGGCTACTGAAATTGTATCGAGTATTCACAGGTGGCTTCCTATGTGTACATAGTCCTGGGTTTAATTACAAATTCGTGGAACGAGGATTTTCATTCAGTTATTTTTTTTTGTCGTCTGCAAAGATTGGCATGGATGGCGTACTGGTTTAAGTGTTTACCTTGCCAATGTGCCAAGTATTGTGAGTTCGATGACCACATGTTGTGCTTTTTTGTTGTGTTGTCACACTGTTGTGTGGAATTGAATACAATCCTGGAGTACTGCGATGCCTTAGTCTCTGTGTACTAGATCGATACGAATGGCGGCGACGACGTCCACCACTCTTAGTCGTACCAAACGCCAGGACTAACTTACTGGCAAAGTGTCCCGTATCCAGGTCTATTAAAGTAATTAATATGATAAGCAAGAATGTTGACATATTTTGCTGTCACATTAGTGAGTTGACAAAAATTACTATTTACACAGTGTCCTATTTTTGTTCCTAGTATTGTAAGTAGTTATAAGTTAAAAGTTTATTTGTAATTTTGTATTTTTTTACTTTAGTTCTATTTTTGTTTCTTTTAGTTACTTAGTTGAGTTTTTATGTTTATTTTTCATGTATATAATTAAAGATGTAGCGCACTATCGAATTGGGGTTACCTGTAATGATAGTTGTAAGTTTAAAAATGAATAAATAAATGTGACAAAAAAATGTGTAATCAACAAATAGTTGTGTCGAGTCACGATGTTCTTTGTGTCCGTTGTTTTAATATTTATAAATTCCCGCGCGATACACGATTTCTACTAGTATGTCCTTAAAATTATTATCATAGTTAAAGTTGACACTTAAAAGTGAACACATTAATAAGAGTGAAGTGAGTCAACTAAATGTAATGTGTAAACATTACATTTACATGATAGAGAACAATAGTGTACAATTTCCAATATGAGTGAGCGTGACAGTACGATATTATACAGATGTCTGTCAAAAATTATGTCGCTTCGGGCGATTTATAAATATTAGTGTCAAATAGGCCCTATTCCAATAGGCGTGTTATTTAAATGGTTAGCATAGTATTGGTATATTTGTGAGCAGAAAAATATAATCTGTGAGCAGAAATAGCTAATTGATCAGCAACTCATGGCCAGGAAACTTTAAAGAGATCAAACTAAGTCGACGGAGCCCCGCTAAGCGGGGCTCCTATTTTTGGGTGGGTTTACAAAAGGAACCTAACATAACCTAACACTTCCGAGACGGAATGCAGTGATTTGAGGCGTATAGATGCTCGTTATGCTGTGCAATATTTGCTGACCAATTAGTATTTTTGATGATCATTATATTTAATCCCGTAGGCAATATGCTTGTCCCCTATAACCTCCATCACATTTTACTAGTTTATGATTTAAGGTCCCACACTTAAAACAGAGCTGGCGAAATGTAGATGTAATAACCTATCCCTTAAATATGCACCTACATGAGTATCCTTCGTGGTACATAAACGGGTATTAAAAGGCCTATTGAATAATGGAAAACTGGAGTGTTTTGTATAAAAAAATAAAGCCACGTCTCGTAGCGGATCGCCGGCATTTCTCACTATATAGGTCAGTACGCAGTCTCGATTTAAATTCAACTCGAAATGAGGAAGCGGCCAAGGATCCTTATCGTACAGCACAACTTGGAATTCGAGTAATAGATTTTTTTAAATTCAATTCCAATTTGAATATTATTTAGGACAAGCTTTAGTCCACGCTTATGGAAGAGTACTTTTTCTGGATAAAAGGTATCCTATGTCCTTTTCTGTTGCCCTGACAACGTGTATTTCATGATGATTGGTTGAGTACTTAATGCGTGAAAGCGTGACAAACAAACTCACATTCGCATTTATAATATTAGTTAGAAAATAAACTTCATATATTGCCATGAAGCTATGCCGCGGCTGTACTGGACATTAAAGATGTTTTTGAAAACGAATTGGACACATTTAGAGTGGACTGAAATCAAAATTACAGTTTTATTCTGTCTGTCTGTTTGTTTCTTCATAACGTAAAACCTGCTAAACGGATTTTGATATATGAATCATAGTTTGATAGCTTGAAGTTCAACTAAGAATCAAAGCCATATTTCATTAACTTTTATATAGTGGTATCGCCGATATTTATTTATTGTGGAAGACATACAGCTAAAATAACGATATAGCAATAGGTGTAGTAATTTGAAAGCCAATTACAAGTCTTCACTTATAGTTGTCATAGTAAAATATAACGCTGTGTGAACAACATGTATATTTTACGCTGTCTAATCTCTTTATACATACATACATACATAGATTCACGCCTGTTTCCCAGAGGGGTAGGCAGAGACTATGGATTTCCATTTGCTACGATCCTGACACACTTCTCTGGCTTCATTCACTTTCATCACATTCCTCATACACGCCCGTCGGTTCAAGGAGCTCTTAACCTGGCCTTTGTCCAGAACGCCTCCGTTCTGATCGAGAAACGTTCGCTTAGGTTTCCTCTAATCTCTTTATATAATGTGTAAAGTTAATACAATATTTGTCTTACTCATTAGATCATAACGCTATAGATTAAACAATAGAATTTTGTAGAGTAATGATTGTTTATTACTTATTACTAAAGAAGTCAAGGCTTAAGCATCTTTTTGCCTGGATAGAACCAATCCTTGGTAGTAAAACCGTCAAAGTCTCTTGCAAATTTTATTAAAATTACTACTCGGTCGTACAATATAAGTGTTTTGTCTGTAAGTGGTGGAGGCGGATGGTATGCTTATCGGTGGATTATACCTTGTCTCGTTACGAGGGATATTAAAGAAAATTTTTGTGATAAAATCCGAGCAGTCAATTTCATTATTATTTATTATGTGGTGCATGATGCGGGCAAACTAATGATACTAAAAGTTCCTGCAAAGTGAAATCTAGTATAATAATATCAGACCTGTTTATTAAGGTGTCCTACTGCTTGGCACAGGCTTCTACATAGTCTAGTATCTTCTAGAATTATACATATTATTATTTATACAAATAAATAAAGAAGTGTCTGTTTGTAATGTCAAAATAACAGCTTTTTACTTAATGCATATGAAAGTGTATACAGTACTTATATCCAAAAATCTATTTTAATTTTTTTGTCTGTTTGTTTCGGCTAATCATTGAAACGGCTAGAACGATTTTGACAGGACTTTAACTGGCAGATAGCTCATGTTATAAGCAGTGGTAACTTAGATTAATTTTATTTTTGAAAAATTAGGGTTCCGCGAAAAACAAATTATAACTTTTTTGTTAAATTTCACGCGGGCTAAGTCGCGGGTAATAGCTAGATATGTGTATATGCAAAAACTTATGTACGATTCCGAAAATTTTGCCAGTGGTGTTTGTGAACGAAAGGCCCGTATTCAATATCTGATCTGGCAAAGAGTTCTAAGGTTTACATCAGGAAATTATGAGTAGCGGCTCGTAATCTGATCAGCAACAGACATGCATTCTGTTCTATCTATTTAATCAGTCCAATATTGCTTTTATATTATCACTACATTTTGGGCGCGGCTCCGCTTACGTAAATGTAATAATAATAATAACAGCCGTGTATTAAACTGTCCCACTGCTGGGCACGGGCCTTTTCGCAGTGTGAGAAGGTCTAGGCCATAGTCCACCACGCTAGCCCAGTGCGGGTTGGCTGACTTTACATATCTTCGAGAACATTATGAAGAACTTTCAGACCTGCAGGTTTCCTAACGATGTGTTCATTCACCGTTAAAGCGAGCGATAATTAACTATTTAATACGCACATAACTTCGAAAAGTCAGAGATGCGCGCCATAGAATCGAAGTCAAGACCTCTGCATGGCAGTCCAACGGTTTGCCATTAGGCTATCGCTGCTTAAATGTAGGTTACGTTAATGTTCTATTCTTTTTCTCTGGATGTAATGTACCGTATGTCATTTTCTGTAGCCGTGACAATGTATATGCGAAATCTCATGCTGATTAGTCGAGTAGTTAGGCGTGAAATAGTTACAAAGAAAGAAACTCATAGTCGCATTTTATAATATTTACTAGTTTTTATCATGGCCTCATTTGTTTGAATCCAACATGAATGCATACTGGGATAAATAGTATTCTGTGTTAATCCAGGTCATGGTGTATCTGTGCTTCAAGTTCAAATCAAATTTGTTTACAACTTTACGCGTGATTGAGTTTAAACCGCACAGATGGCATAGTGATCTAATTGGTCGCCTCGCCCTTGTCACTGCGCCGAGTGTTGCGGGTTCAAATCCCACACGGGACAAAAATTTGTGTGATACGCAAATGGTTGTTACGAGTCTGGATGTTTTTTGTGTCCGTTGTTTGAATGTTGATTGTCACAGGAATTATTCCTAGTGCGGAAGTTGTCTTTTATTAAAAAAAAGAAAAGTTAATAACATCTAAACATATTTAAAAAAAATGTCCCATAAATTTTTTTTTTCAGGTATCGTAGAAATCCTAAAAGTATACTTTTCGTAGGATTTCTACGGCACCTGAATTGTGCCAGTCACTTAACAATATTAGGTATCGTTTTATTTGATTAGCGCAGTCTTTAATATGGTATAATAACTACAACACTTTGTAGAGATGAGCTGTAAATTACTGAATTTGTAATTCTATGGCGATTTAACACGTTAGGCTGAGAGTTTTAACTTGTTATTTCTCATAGGCCATTATCAATACCATAGACCATTTGCCTGAACCTAGCAACTAGCCTAAATGTAATTTTAGTAATCTCAGGCATCACTAAACGTTCTTAAATGATACTTTGTAACTTTAATGAAAATCATTTCCGACCTTGACTTTGCTAGAAATCTTTTCGTAGCTGTTGTCGTAGCATAGCGTTCATATGCTACGATAGCACTGCTACGCAAATGAGATGCTACGGTAAAGAATCAGATAATTACATATTAATAGTAAATATGCTACACAAAGGCGTAGCAAATCCACATGTCGTCTGTTATGTTTAGCTCATACATAGATGGTTGATGCTAAGCAATAATTATAGTGATTTTAATCACAATAAATGGTAAACATTCTACGAATGCTGGCAACTCAGAATTATTACTCTCATGTTGCCTATAAGAAAGAAAAAAAACATGCTTTTATTTCGACACATGCATGACGCACATAATTATAAAAACATTAAAAATAAGAACAGAACAAGTCAGAAATTAAAATTGGTATATAAAAGGTCAAATTTAAAAAGACATGACGGTATTTGGAATGAGGAATGTCGTGAAAGCGAATGAAGCCAGAGAAGTGTGTCAGGATCGTAACAAATGGAAATCCGTAGTCTCTGTCTACCCCTCTGGGAAACAGGCGTGAATCTATGTATGTTTGTATGTATGTACGACGGTATTCCTCGTCTTATGGGTCTGATCGGTTTTCTGGGTGCATTTTGTGACTGTTAATTGTAAGTCCCCGGCAATACAATACCTGACCCTAACCCCGTAAAACAGAGGCGTGGGTCTTTTTATGTAGATATAAAAAATATTAAGGATAAATGATTTTAGACTTATGTGATTTCTACACATAGTCCAAGATCCCAGAGCGATCAGACATAACTTATTTTCACTTACTTTAACTTACTTTCTTACCTGGTACCTGCCCAGGTGTCACTAGGCGAGCTCCACAAGCACGCAGGTATTCAAAGAACATGAGACGCTACTTAGAACCTAAGGTTTCATCTATGTGAAAATAAGTTATGTCTGATCGTTCTGAGATCTTACTCTAATATAATAGAATATTAGACAGCGGGTCTTAATTGCGAATATAGAATAAGTATAATGAAGAAAAAAGACTTGTTGCCTGTTATCGTATTAATAGTAATGATCAATTTACTATAAATAAAAATAATATTAATTACTTCTTCAAGATAGTTAGAAATATTTTCTAAGATGAAAATCCGTCGCGATAACAGATTATTATTAGTTCATCGAGAGCACAGCACGCATCGCTACTTGAGATAACGATGTCTTCCTCCTTTATAACTACACAAGCGGAAATAAAATAAACTCACCCTTTAATAAAGATAAATAATTTATTTCAATGCTACTAATATGATATAAGGTGGACCTACGACCTGGTAAGGATCGAGGAAAGCAGTTGGATGCGGGCGGGCCAAGATCGGTCCGTGTGGAAAACCTTGAGGGCGGCCTATGTCTAGCAGTGGACGTGTTTCAGCTGATATGATGAATATGGTAAACGAGCATAATTTACGGTAAATAGTCATTTGAGAGCTGTCGGCCATTATATACAAAGGTGCCAATCTTTTTTTTCTTCTTTTTTATGGCATAGGGGCGCAATCTAGCAGACGGATCGCCTGATGGTAAGCGATTACCGCCGCCCATGGACACCCGCAACCCCAAAGAAGTTACAAGTGCGCTGCCAGCCCTTTAAAAAGGAATGAAGGAGGGAAAGGATAAAGGAAAGCATAGGAAAAGGATCGGGGTAACTAGGCCTCCGGCTCTCTCACTCACCGATACGAAACGCAACAGTACGGGTACCGTTACTTCACGCCGGTATTCTGTGAGAGGGTGCATGAATGGGCCGGCTCGACCGGGGAAGGACTACCCTCTCACAGAATATCGACGTGAAATAGCAGTATTCCTACTGTTGTGTTTCGTTCGGTGAGTGAGAGTGCCGGAGGCCCAATCACCCTCTTTTCCCCTTCCCGCTCCTTCTCCTTCCCACTTCCTTTCCTAAAGGGTCGGCAACGCGCAAGTGATGCCTCTGGTGTCGCAGGCGTCCATAGGTTACGGTGACCACTTACCATCAGGCGGGCCGTATGCTTGTTTGCCACCTTAGTCGTATAAAAAAAAAGAATACCGATCGCAAGCCCCATACGTTATCAATTGAAACAAAGATTTCAAAATATTAATCAAATTGATACAATTTTGGGAAGATATTTGAGAGTAAAATATATCGCAGCCAGGCTAATAAACCCACTCTATAAACTACCTAAAATAATATATTTTGAAATATTGTAACCATTATCTATTTTCATTGGTTTATTATTGGTTATAAATCTATGGTGATAACTTATATTTAAGAAAATATAAGGTTGTGTTTACATGTATGGGAAATCGCGACCTTCTTTTTGATGAGGGTAACCGAAATATTTGTATATATATAAATAGCTGTTACCCGAGGCTTCACCTATGCTTATAATTACTGCAGCTGCGCCCCCGTAGCTCGTAGCGTAATTATATATGTGGTGGCCAAATCACCCTCTTTCCCTCTTCCCACTCCTTCTCCTTCCCACTCCTTCTCCTTCCCACTTCCTTCTTTCCTATAGGGTTGGCAACGCGCAAGTGATACCTCTAGTGTTGCAAGCGTCCATAGGCTACAGTGACCACATACCATCAGGCTTGTTTGCCACATTAGTTGAAAAAAAAAAAAATACCTCTAGCTAATCTCTCAGTGACATATAGGCATAATACTTTAAAAAACATGTGGTTTGCCTCATCAACCCAAAGTACCCAACATACACGAATATTAGCACGTAACATACTGAAATTCCACCACCCATACAATAGTATTCAATGGAATTGATGTCTGGTTTTCAATTCGGGCCGAGATCATTGTGTTGCGGTGATAAACGATCCCGCCTGACAGAGAGATTAATTGTTGGAATACAATCGAAAATATGTCACGAATAAACGTACTTACCTTCAATTGTTGTATGGGGAGTCGTAAATATATTAGATTCGGACGTTATGGTCTAGCTTGAGTAACTCACTTGTCAAATCTTTTTCAATTTATTGGCGGTTTTAGGTTGTCACGTTTTGGTTTTGTTTTTGAAGTGAAAACTTCTTTAGCGGCGTTGCGCACTTTTTTGTGATGAGTAAAAAATGTTAAACTCGCTGACGCGAGTTTAACATTTTTTGACACGTGACCTGATCGAAAATTCGTAAGACGTAGGGAGAATTGTCATGTTTGTGTACGATAGCGCAATAAATGATTATTGTATTTTACCACGTAAATGATAGTACTTTTATACTAATGTGGAGGTCACTGCTCTTAGACCACACGGCTGCTTACCATCAGGTGGAGTGTGGTCATTTGGACGAGAAAATAAAAAAAATAAAAAAACTTATAATTAAAGCAATTCGTGCAAAATTATTCCCTAACCATTCCAAAATATCAAAAATGCACAACGTTAATATTCAAGTTTTCACTTCTGCCGGCACTCCCAGAGTGCAACCCGTTTTTTTTACAGCATGACTGGTTCAATGAAGCACATATTTAAGATTAGATTTAGCCAGTTGCTTCGCTTTCGTAAATGTAGATTAGGTTAGGATAGTAACTGTACGTTTTCTAGATGAAAGCTACCCTAAGTCTCTTCCTGTCCCCCTGACAATGTGTATGCAAATGTTGGCCGATCAAGTAGTTAAGACCGCGTCGAGCGAAATGTGCCAAAATAGGCGGTCACAGTTAAGTGAATAAAATCAATACTTTTGTTTAATACAAATATAAAATATACATTTACCACAACAATGAATGTGTTTACAATTACTCCGTGTAAAAAACTTAAAATAATTTATATTTTCGCCTACAAAATTACGTAAATTACCTGGAACAAACAGACAGACAGACAAAAATTTTAAAAATAGATGTTTTGTATAGGTACCTTATATACTTTCATATGCATTAGATGAAAAGCTGTTATTTTGACATTACAAACAGACACTTTAATTTTATTTATTTGTATAGATAGTAATAAATGTTACTTTCGTGTAACAAATAAAAATATAAATAAAGCACTCATCCTAACTAATCCTAACTTATATTATAAATGCGAATGTGAGTTTGTTTCTTTGTTTATCACGCTTCCACGCCTAAACTGCTAGCTGGTGATGACTTCACGATGATCAGTCTAGACTGATTATCATGAAATTTTGCATACACGTTGTCTCGGGTACAGAAAAGGACATGGGAAAAGTACTGTTCCCGAGAAATTACTAGTAAATCCTAACTAATATTATAAAAGCGAAAATGAGTTTGTTTATTTGTTTGTTTGTTACCTTTTCACGCCTAAACCACTGAACCAATCATTCTGAAATTTTGCATATACATAGTCAGGTATACAGAAACGGACATAGGCTACCTTTCGTTCCGAAAAAATTTACCGTTCCCGAGGAAAACAACAATAACATTCTTATGATAATAGATGGCGCCACGAGTCTTTCGAATCATGATTGAATTATATTATTACAAGCAGAGTACAACCCGAATTGATTGTCAAATTCTAAATAACCGCGAGCGAAGCTGCGGGCAAAAGCTAGTCATAAATAAAACCTGAATGTAAATATGGCAACATAATGCTCAAAATATGAATTCCCTGTCACCAAGGTGTCTCTTTTCACCGCGTAAGACTCAAGTAACAAGACAAATGACTTTTGATAAGACAGGAGGGCGAGAGAAGGATATGATCCGTTTTTTTAAATTTATTTATTTAGTCATATTTACAGGGTAAACACAGACATTTATATGTAATTATCAAAGTGCATGTGCTACCCCAATTTCAAATATGCTAAGCACTAGCAAGTAGACAATATGCAAGAACTAAGTAATAAAATTTAACAAAAGAAAAGTATAACAAATAAAAACAACACCGAAACCAATATTTATATGAAAATTATCAACTTATAATACGTTATTGCTAATAGCTAATTGGCACAAACTCCATTAAGAAGTTAGATTTATGAAAAGGGAATGATAGGCGTAGCCGTTTACTATTAGCCGTGCACTTTTATATCCTTGCCGGTATAAAAAATCAGAATCGCTTATCGCTAACACTGACACCATAATCTCAGGAAGGTAGGTAGGCCATACTGTCATAATATATCATGTTGGGCTCAAGTTCCAGCCAAATTGGTTTGCCAATACTTATCATAAATCTACGTCTCGCGGGATAGGTACTAAGTAACTACCCTCGGGAGTGTACCGCGGTTGGATACTACCGCAGATAATGTACGCGGGTATCGAATATTACCCTGTTTGGAATATTAACTTGATCGGTAACGGCGAAATATATGAATGCCTTGAATTTGATTTAGTTATTCATACTAATATTATAAGGAGGAAAGATTTGTTTGAATTTAATTAACTCTGAAACTACTGAACCGATTTTAATAATTCTTTCACCATTAGAAAGCTACTTTATCCAAAAGTAACATAAGCTATATTGTAGTGTGTGACGCGCTTTCCTTACTATATAATATAAGGATTCTTTGTAAGAGTATGCATTACACGATAGTTTACTACCAAAGTAACATCTTTTTATTTCGTCACCTATACCCAACATTGCATGGCGATCCTGCCAGGATCACCATGTAATGTACTGTAGGTGTGTGTGGAGTCTAAATGATAACACGACTACTTTGTAGTAAATCCCGTTTATTACTGTCATTAAAACCTTATAATTACTAACACGGTATAACCTTATAAGAATAGGATTTATTTTTTATTTTTTTTATCGTATATGAGGCAAACGAGCAGACGGATCGTCTGATGGTAAGCGATTACCGCCGCCCATGGACACCCGCAACACCAGAGGAGGTACAAGTGCGTTGCCAGCCTTTTAAATTTGCCCTCCTCCCAGGAGGGGAGAAGATTGGACCTCCGGTACCCTCACTCACTCGACGAAACACAACGCAAGCGATTTCACGCCGGTTTTCTGTGAGGCCGTGGTATCACTCCAGTCGAGTCGGTCCATTCGTGGCGAAGCGTGGCTCTCCCACGGTGAAAACATATAACGTACTTACTTCACTGCAACACCTCAATATAACATCACGTTACAAGCCAAGGGAGTAGAGCTATAACCGAAAACGTGGGTGGGAACCATGGCTTGTGTTTCAAACAGTGGTTTCAAGTTCGAATCGACAATATTGATATGCTTATATTTATATGATTATGCCATATTAGATTCGTTTAAAAACTATTTTGACATACTAGCATTTAGTATAAAGTCTAATCACTGAATTAGTAATTAAGAAATATATAAACATCAAAATTAAAAATAAATGATTTTAAGAGATGTATTGTTATCGCGCTAGGCCCGAACGAAATGTTAATGTGCAAAAGAGATGACTACACCTTGGATTGGTTATACCTCTGATATCGTAACAATTTTATTAGTAATTTTCAAGAATAATATTTTGTGCCAAATACCAGCTCCAAAGGAACTCGTTGATGTTCAAATACAATCTTAACGTGTACGATGTAGGACTTTTCATTAGTATTCTAAGTGACCCTACTTCAAATGCGGCGTTATATCTATTTGAAATATATGTTCATCAACTACTTCCTCTGTCTCCTATAATTATATAGTAAGTAAGTATCTTAGAATAAGCCACGATGGGGCTAACATATTATTTTGTAATAAAAACCTCTAAATTAAAAAAGATAAAATAAAAGAATAATATTGGAAGGATTTTGGCTATGTCTGTATGTATTATTAACGTTGGTGCGTTGTCTCTGACAACGCAGCCTTAGCAGCAGATTTAAAAGTGTTTGCCAACGATACGCTAAAAAGAAGAAGATTAACGTTGGTGGTGCTAATACAAATTAGGAGCAATTTATTGAAGTGAAAACTTCTTTAGGCGCGTTGAGCACTTCTTGGATGAACAAAAATCATAGAACTCGCGTCATCGTCAGGCTTCGTCACCGTCACGTCACGCTTTCCATTTTTGAATTATTTTAGAATATTAACAATATCTCAGAAATGGTGCGTCCTACGCAAAAAATAATGAAATTTTGACCCCTGTAATAACCGCTAAGAGAGTATCAGGAATCCAACACGCCCCTTTACTTTTTGTTTTTTTTTTGTTTTTAAAGAAATGTTTATGATCAAGGATTAAAATTTTCACTTCTATCGGCAGTCCCCAAAGACTGCCTCAATTTTTTTTTAATTAATGAAATATCTCCTCACCATGAATAATTCCTATGTCGGGTAGTACTTTGCGATCGTTCGAACAATACACACAAGGAACTTCCAAAACCGGAACAACTATTTATGGGTCACATAAATTATTGCTTGGATTTGAATTCAAACCCTAAACATGGCAGCGGTGAGGTGACCACATAAACCAATACGTGATCCGAGCAGGCGAAAATTTAAAAATTGTAACCACCAAGTTTTATTTTCCAAGTTTCTTATCTCTTAAACGTTTCCAAGTTTTCCTTGAATCCCTTAGATGATCTGAAGAGTATATATTCCAGATGCTTCTGGTTTGCGAGGGAACCCAATGTCCCACCTCTCGTAATAATGTTGTGTATTCTTGTCCCAGTGCTGTTATTTGAATAACTTTATTATTTTCATTTCCACCTCTGTTCTGGGACACATTTGACCAGGCAGCGGTTGTCAAAGATTTTTAGTGTCTCTTTATTGAAGTGAAAACTTCTTTAGGCGCGTTGAGCACTTCTTGGGTGAACAAAAATCATAGAACTCGCGTCATCGTCATGCTTCGTTATCGTTACGCTTCCACGCTTTCCATTTTTGAATTATTTTAGAATATTAGCAACATCTCAAAAATGGTGCGTATTACGCAAAAAAATAACAAAATTTTAACCCCCTTAATAACCCTTAAACGAGTATCAGGAATCTGACCCGTCCCCTTTTTCTTTGTTGTTTATAAAGAAGTGTTTATGATCAAGGATTAAAGTTTTCACTTCTATCAGCAGTCCTCAAAGACTGCCCCAAATTAAATTATTGTTAAACACTAAAACACAGTAACTAGTAAAAATGTTTAACAAATAGTTAGAAGTTAAAAGTTTAAAGTTTCAAAATTATGTTATAAAAGTGTTTTATAAAAAAAAAACAACGCGATAAAATCCGTATAAAGTTTGTTTAATTTCAATATACAGGAATTATTTCTAGACCAGGAGTATTTATTTAAAAATAAAGAATGCACATATTTGAGTTCACAATTTGTTGAGCTTAACATTTTGCCGTAAAAATATGAAAACTATAACTTGATTTTAGGACATAGCTTTTGTTATGACATAAACTCCTGTTTTAATGGGGTATCATATTATATCGTATCGGTGTTTAGATTTTCCAGTAAAGGTAACATTGATCTCTGATAACGTTTCTCAGTTCCAACGATATTGTACACTAGATATGTCACTTTTATAATAACGTACGTTGAAAATCTGAGCCATACATTTCTTTTTATAATGTTGAAAATTCGATAAAATAAGGAGCGCAATAGATAACAAAATGGCTTACGTGAAAGAAATACCTATTATTCGAACAATTATTGTGTTTTGACTGTTTTGCGTAGGATTTTGTTAAAACAATTTAGATAAACTTTTCGCTTCTCTTATCAAAGTCATATCTTCTTGTATCTCATACTATAATCTCGAGTAACTTTATGAATATATTATACCATCGACCCGTGTTAAATGGCAGAGTGAACTTATATTCAGTTTACCGAGCAAAGGGAAATGGGTTTCATCTCCGTATGGAAAATATATTTTATAACGTTTTGTTCCGATTCCCGTTATCTAGATCTGTGTCAAAATATTACCTAACCCGCTTGAAAATAGTCCCAGGATTGCGATATGATTTCATAAAACTGTGTGTTCACCTACACGTTAGAAGGAATATTTATTTTTGACTTATGTTTAAATTATCACCACATATAGTAAAATATAACAGTCAAAAGTAGTAAATAATCACCAAATTGCACAGCAAAATATATCTAAAGAGACAAAACAAGTCGACGGAGCCCCGCTAAGCGGGGCTCCTATTTTTGGGTGGTTTTAAGAAGGAGCCTAACATAACCTAACCGTGCCGAGATGGAATACAGTGATTTGAGGCGTATAGGTGTTCGTTATGATATATTTTAGTAAGCATATTTTGCTGCGCAATTAGTATTTTTGGTGGTCATTATATTTAATCCCTTTATTTTTATCGTTTCTTCTTTGTGTAGTCACCAGCCTCCACAAAGTGTCACCAGCCTCCACAAAGTGAAATTTTCAAAAATATAGTTTGGATTTTTTGAATTAATTTACTGCAATAAAATTTATATTAAACTAGATGTGCCCGCGGTTTCACTCGCGTTTATGATTACTGCGCCGCCCCCGTGGGTCGTAGCTTAATGTTATAAATATAGCCTATAGCCTTTCTCGATAAATGAGCTATCCACAACTAAAATAATTTTTCAATTCGGACCAGTAGTTCCTGAGATTAGCGCGTTCAAACAAACAAACAAATAAATCTTCAGCTTTATAATAGTACTAGTTTTCACCCGCGGCTTCGCTCGCGTAAATGTAGGTTAGTTTAGGTTAGGTTAGTAACAGTTCTTTTTTCTGGATGAAAAGTACCCTATGTACCCCTGACAACGTGTATGCAAAATTTCATCTTGATCGGTTAAGTAGTTAAGGCGTGAAAGCGTAACAAACAAACAAACTCATTTTCGCATTTATAATATTAGTAAGGATAAGGATAGATATTTTAATTGAATAATATTCTATTATCGTTAGTAAAGTATATTGGCATTGATCTATTTTTGTTATATGTTCTTTGTATGTGTTGTTTAACTTAGAAGGTTGTGTTTCACTAAGTCCTATTTATTACGAGTTGACGAGCTCACTATAGGCAATTATTTATTGACAGCACGTATGAGTCGGCTCGCCCCAGGAACTACTATAGACAAGAAACTTTTATACTGTGTTACAGATCGCGCAATCTATGATGGCCGGTCTGAACATAGCGTCTCCGAATTGTTGCGCAGTTATAGTCGCTAAGAGGCGTCCCGCCCCCGCCCCCTGTCACCAAAGAGACCTAAAACTTGCAACTGCGACGCCACTCGCGCAATGTTCAGACCGGTCATCATACAGTGCGCGATCTGTATATCCAGTAAACAAGAGGTTGGCAATACGCAAGTCAAAGCAAAAAACATTATTTATTTAGGTCATAAAGTAACACTTATGAACGTCAAAGTATATAGGTTAGTGAGTTTACTAAGTTACTGAAGCTACATTTAGGTTAGTTGCTAGGTTCAGGCAAAGGGTAGAGCCTATGAGAAGAAACCTGTAAGAAACTCACGCCCACTCTTTTAAATCGTCAGTTAAATATAATTTCAGTATTTTACAACTCAGATTAACAAGGTGTTACAGCCATTATGCCATATACTACTGACTATAAAAGCTAAAGATAATAACAATAATAACTTAATAATATTATAGGGAGGAAATAATTTGAGCTAAGATATATTATTTAATATAAATCTAAAATAGACAGTAGGGTGGCATGATGGCGCATACACTTACACTTTGTGACTATGCAAAGGCTTAAATTGACTTATAAGTAATACAGATCTTTGAATCCTGTATGCAACAAGCTACTAGCTCCATGAGTTTTTGTCATTTAAGTAGTCGTTGACTGAATAATAACCCTTCCGAATAAGTTGTTTTTTAACAGCGTTTTTAAATTTAAACAATGGTAAATTAATTATGTTAATAGGTAATTTATTAAAAAAACGTATACCGAGTCCCGCAAATGTATTGTGAACTTTATGTAAACGATGATATGGGCCTACTAACTTATGCTTATTTCTAGTGTTTACGTTATGGATATCACTATTCTTATTATATAAGTAAATGTTATGTTTAATAAACATAATGTTAGCAAATATATATTGCGACGCAACAGTAAGTATGCCTATTTCTTTAAATCGATCTTTCAGGGAAACTCGTGGTCCTAAATTATAAATGCTACGTACTGCACGCTTTTGAAGAATTAAAATTGTCTCAATATCAGCTGCCTTGCCCCACAATAATATACCGTAGGACATGACACTATGAAAGTAACTGAAATATACTAGTCTTGCAGTATCAGTAAGCTGTCTTACTTTCCGAATTGCGTATGCGGCTGAGCTAAGTTTCCCTGCAAGACACGATATTTGAGCGCCCCACTGAACTTTATGATCTAAAGGTAATCCTAAAAAGACTGTAGATTGAACAAAAGTAATAATTTCATCATTTAAAATTATATTCACGTTAGGACTCTTTACGTTTGGCAATGTAAACTTGATACATTTAGTTTTTGTAGAGTTAAGTAGTAAATTATTCGTTGTAAACCAGTCCAGGACTTCCGCGAGTGAATCATTAACAGCACGTAAATTTGGTGCTTTTCGGTCTACTTTAAAAATAAGGGATGTGTCATCCGCGAATAAAACAATGTCACACAAATCCTGAACAAAGAACGGCAAATCATTTACGTACACTAAAAACAGAAAGGGTCCCAAAAATCGAGCCCTGTGGCACGCCCATTGTGACTGGTAATCCAGAAGATCTACTTCCGTTGATATCAACGTGTTGTAGTCTATCGCTTAGGTAGGAATCAACTAAGTCAAGTGCAGTATCTCGGATGCCATAATGCCTGAGTTTTCGCAACAGCGTTTGATGGTCAACGCAGTCAAAGGCTTTAGAGAGATCACAGAAGCCAATGACATCTTGCGAATTCTCCCAGGCACTGAATATATGTTTTAAAAGCGTAACACCCGCATCTATCGTAGAATGGCCCTTCCTAAACCCATATTGATCTGCGTGAAATAAATTGTGTACACTGAAGTGGCTCTCTAATTGCTGTAATATAATCTTCTCAAATATTTTACTAATAGCAGGTAATATTGAAATCGGACTAAAATTACTGGGGTCACTTTTGCAACCATTTTTAAATAAAGGTATTATTTTACTACATTTCATTAAGTTTGGAAAAATGCCCACATCAATGCATCCGTTGAATATTGCGGCTAGGTGTGGCGCTATATTAACAATAATACTTTCAACTAATTTTACCGAAATACCCCAGAAGTCAGCTGATTTTTTTGAATTAAGCGACTTAAATACTTTTATTATATCATACGGATCTACACGCTCAAAACTAAATAGTATCTTGCACTCTTCCACGTTGCCCCTAACCAAGTATTCCGCTCGAGCTGGGCAAGACCTTAGGGTACTAGTTATGTCTAAAGGTATTTTTGCTGAGTAGTTATTGAATGTATCGGCTACTTCCAAATTATTTGAAATTACGCTATTATTTATATTCAGTTCAAATTTATTAACACGCACCTTGCTGCGACCTTTTTCATTGTTAATAATGTTCCATGTAGTTTTAATTTTATTATTAGAATTTTGAATTTTAGTGTTTAGGTAAAGGGACTTGGCAGTGGCACAAGTCTTTTTAAATAATTTTGAATAATTTTTAACATATTGAATAAAATTTGGATCGAAATTGTATTGTTTCATACCATATAATTCATATAGCTTTGCTCTACTTCTATATATCCCAGATGTTGCCCAGTCACAAAACTTAATCCTATTATTCTGACTAAAAGTCTTACATTTAAAAATATTATTATATTCTAAAGTAATTATGTTAAGTAAAGACTCATATAGTTCGTCTGGACTATCCAGAGAAACGTCCATATTGACAACTTTGAGACTTATGTTATCATTAAATTCCTTTAAGCGATTAGATGTCATCGGTCTACATGTGACCTTATTCTCTATATGAATTGTACTCACAGGAAATACTACCTTTTGCCCACAGTGGTCAGATGTAAGTTCACTCAATATGGCCCTATTTAGAAATTGGCAGTCGCAAAATACATTATCTAAGCAGGTAGCAGAATGTGAAGTGATCCTAGTGGGTTCAGAATATAAATGCTGTAAATTAAATGATCTAAATAAACTAATAAGTCTTAAAGAGACAGCTGACTGCTCAAGTAAATTAACATTAAAATCACCACACACTACTATATGCCTATTACTAGAACTCAAGCGTTTTAAAATATCCTCTATTACGGTTTCAAATACACTAAAATCACTTTGCGGTGGTCGGTATACACAAACTATGACATGTTGCTCTAATTCCACACAGGATAGTTCAACAGTGCGCTCGATAGAAAGATTTACTATATCTTTACGTTCTTTACATTTTAGATTGTTACATACATATATTAGAGAGCCACCATGTATAGAATTCTTTCTTACAAACGCACTTACAATTGAATAATATTCGTTATTAAATATTAATTGATTAGTTCTTAACCAATGTTCCGTTATGCAACATATTTGAATATTATGTTGTTTAAAAAATAAATCTAATTCTAACTCCTTGCCGGATAGACCCTGAATATTCTGATGAATTAGTCTAATACTGTGTGTATGCCTATCCTTTGTCTCATCTAACAGTTTAAGCTACTAGAAGTGTCAATATTTGAATTTGTAGTAGAAATACTACTATGTCCTAAAACCTTAATTACCCTACTGGTACCTGAGTCGCTACATATTATATTAAATGCTAATAATTTAGCAAGTTGCTTTTTATAAAAAGAAGATAGATACATTGTATCTTTAATCAATAAAAATTTACTAATAAACTTATTAGTGTCAAAAAATAAACTATAATTTTTATAACATGTACTGTTATAAAAAAGTAAATTAAGTTTTTCAATATTCCTATTTTGTTCATGTGTTAGTACATAGGAATATGGTAATGCACAAAGAATAAAGTTACACCCTACTTTATAATATAATGATTCTATTACCTCTGTCATATGGATTGCTTCTTTTTTAGTGAGAGATAAGCTGTCACCATAAAGAAATATTACTGTTAATTCTGCATTTAATTTTGTAGTTTTTAACTTATCAATTATAGAACCTAACCTAGCCCCAGGGGAACAAATATTTATGCAAGGCGACTCTGTATGAGAATTAATTAGTCCACTAAAACCTACTCCTATTTGGTCAGAAAACATGAATATATTTTTGTTAATGTTATTCATCAAAGAAGACACAGACATATCTTCATGATCAGAAAAGGAGGTGGTACCACTGTTTACTGAATCCAAATCACAAACAGCTGACAGGTTATTATAAGGTGTAGCCTGTAAGCACTTACCGCAAAGATTGTTATTAGTTAGTGAGAGAACATGTTCCATGTTCTCCCTACCAACTCTGGCAATTTCCTCATACTTCAAAATATATTCAGATGTTTCTTTATGGTGATTAAGGCTCATTCTTGTAAGTTGTTCTTCTAAGTTGTTAATTTGATGATTTAATTCGGCTGTATGTGCTTCATACTGTAACCTACTGGCAACTACTTGATCATTGCTTTTTCCTAAATTTATTAATAAAGTATCATGCTCCTTCACCAATTCACTGTTATGCCGTGTCACCTTCCTAACCTTGTTTAACTTATTAAGATTAATATTTAACTTTTTAATTAATTTATTTAACTTAAGGTATTTTTTCAATTTCCTAGTACTTTTAATAAAAACATTACTAAGTTTATTTTTATTACTATCCATTATACTAGTTTTGTCCCCCAGGAGTTCTGAGTACAGGTTCTGAGTCGCAGTACTGTTGAGCATCTGAATAGTTTGTTCTAATGTGATAATTTTAGTTTGAGCTTCATTCAGGTTTGCTTCAAGCTCAGTACTGCGGCTCAGTGACCTAGAAAAAATATCACTACAATTACTGAAGGATCTAACTTCATCTTCTAATCGATCCCGCTGGTCCAAGACATCCATATATTCTATATGGAATTTTGTCAGTTGCCTTTTAAGCTTCAATACCTTATTATTAACGCGTAAGATATGTCTCGTATTGGATGCAAACGTAGTGTAACCGACTGTCACGCCTGAGGTCGCGGGTTCGATTCCCGCACAAGTCAAACATTTGTGTGCATGGACATGGATGTTTGTCTTGGTCTGGGTATTTCTTTGTATAATATGTATGTATGTACAAATAACAAAGTATATATACATGTTTATGCATTGTCTAGTACCCATAGTACAAGCTCTGCTTAGTTTGGGCTAGATGGTGTTGTGTGTATGTGATGGAATATTATATTATATATTAATAGTGTAAGAAAACTGCTTACTATCAAGATAGTAAGCAGTTTTTAACCGACTTCAAAAAGGAGGAGGTTCTCAATTCGGCTGTATGTTTTTTTTTTGTATGTTTGTTACGCGATTACTCCGCCAATTATGAATTGATTTGGATGATTCTTTTTTTGTTTGGTAGGTCATACTTCAGAGGTGGTCCCATATCTATTTTATCGACATTGATTTAGCGCTTGTTGAAAAATTCAACAAAAACAATAAAAATATACATTGATGATGTTTTGGTCTTATTCGCATCCGCGTGTTATCTCTTAGTCGTATAAATCTTGCCGGCGTAACATCTTCAGTAATCTTCACCCATTAATTCTTCATGACCATCGTCTTCGTTCGATGTTAAGTTGGACACCGTTTCAAAGCGCACAGCAAATTCAGCGAGACTTAAGTCTTCTAGTTCATCTGGGCGTAATACATACCGGTCAAAAATATTATTGTAAATGGATGTATTATCACTGTCGAATCGTAGAAGTCTGAAACGTTAATTAGGCTTACAACTGTTTAGAAATACTGTTTTTCGGGAAGTCATTTTTAGCGGTAAATGACACAATCTATATGCGCATTCCGGAGCACTTACAAGGTGTTAAGATAGAATGGCCATTGAGACTGCAAATAAATGATTCCACACAGGACCACCGTGCCTTCGCAACGGCTTCTCGTACAACTTCACCTGTATCATGGGGCTCGCATTTACTCGCGTATTTAGCCACATAATACGCAACTGCTGTTACGTTACCGCACGGCTGCCCATCAATGTTTCCTTTCCGTAGACTCAATAGAGTAGAATTGTATTTGTTAACCATACTTTCATCGGTAGTTCGTTTCAAACAACAAAATCGTCCATTGTTTGATAATACTTCATCAGGACCTAAGCAAATAGTAGCCAAATTTGCGGGCCTTGGGAAACCAAAACGACAATAACTATTATTGCGGTTTTTGTAGCACGTGGTCGTGTGTTTGTGTATTTGCACGTCTTCAACAAATTTCTGCAATACAGGATCATTGGACATTAAGGAGCATGAAACAACTCTTTCGATAAATTCGATACCCCCATGAGTCGAGAAATCTGGAATATGGTCACACCACACCAACATATTTTCTGGACTTTCATTACGCCTTGATAAGTTCGTGTATCATCTGAGAAAGTCTATAGGCCCGCTGCTCATCACTCTCATTTGAAATGTTTATCGCAATTCTTTCCCTATTTTTGTTTAATTGTTTAAACGAGCTGCCCTCTCGTCATTACTTTCTTCTAAACGGCGCTGTCTCATTTGAGACGCGCGTTTAGTACCTACCCATATTATATATAAACAAAATATACTTACTTACCACTAAAAAATTAAAAATAAAGTTATTTTTAGAAAAAAAAACAATAACTGACTCCAAAAATTGTAAAATTTTATTATAGGTTAAAGATAGTTTAGGTTATATAGGTTAATTATTTAACATTTTTGATTTATTAGATTTAGTATTATTTTTAACTTTTTAGTGCTTATAGGAATTTTAGTTTAAATTTTTACGTGTAGATATAGTTTTGAAGTCGGTTTTCGTTTTTTTTTCTAAAAATAACTTTATCTTACATATGTTTATTTCATAGTAAAACAGGGGCGAGCTTATTGCCCTCTATTGGTCACATATTCAGAAGCCATTTCAAAGATTTCTTTGATCCAACTAAGTCTATTTTTTTTGTACTAGCTTTTGCTCGCGGCTTTACGTTAGTAACAGTAATTTTTAGTAACATTAATTTTTTTTTCTTAATATAGCATGTTACTCGATTATAATATAACTTTTTAATGGTGAAATAATTTTTTAAATCGTTTGCGTAGTTTTTGAGCTAAGCCCTTACAAACAAACAAACAAAAAGTCAAATCTTTCCTCTTTATAATGTTAGTAAAGATATGGATAATTGTAGGTATAGTTATATTAATAAAAGGTCTGCATAATATGACTTCGAACAGTCACCAAAAAACTTTGACAGTCACAGACCAAAGGCAAATGTTGGCACAAAAAGACAATGTTTAGACAGCGAAACATTAGGCGGGCTATTCTACAAGTATTTAATTCACAAAATTATGCGGTGTTTACCCTGCATTAAGGAGGGACAGGGGAGAGAATTTCCACTGCCTAAGGCTGCCGTGCCTTTAATAACTGTGACGTGTTAAAACGTGTAAGCTGAAACGTTTGCTTTTTAGCTTGAAATTTGAGGCGATATTTTAAAACGTTTTTTTTTGTTTTGTTTGGTTGGCAGCTGCTGTGAGTTTAAGTAATTGGCCAGATAGAGTGACTGAAGGGGAGATTATGTAGATTTCGAAGCGATGAAAGTCTGATGTTGGGATGGATTGAGGTTTTAAGTTCGATGAAAATATATTTTTTGGTTGTTTATGTGTGTCTATCTGTAGGTATGTGTATGGCTTTGTAGCTCCTCAAAAGTTGGACAGATATGAATTTGAGCAGCGATAGCATATTAGAAGATCGTTGGGTTTTCACGCAGAAGACTTGAGTGCCATGCCACGGGCAACTCTTTAGACTTTTCGAAGTCAATTGCGTATATAATAGTTAATTAACGCTCGCTTTTATGGTGAAAGATAACTTGGGAAGGCAACCTCTGCATCTGTGAGTTATCCATAATGCTCTCGTAGATGTGTGAAGACTACCAACCAGGACTGGGCCAGCTTGGAGAACTATGACTTTCTATAGTTACTATTCATACTAAAAAAGGTCCGTGCCGGATAGTTTATAAATATGGTGGATAATTTCCTGATTGAATATGTCATTAATAAGGCTTGTTTTTAACTTATCTGTTTAAATAATATGTGTTCTTTACCAAATTATATGAGCAATTGACATAATGTACGAGGAAAAAGGAATCTTATGGGTTGTATGACTTTGTTCTATACAAGAATGTTTTCTTCTCCGTTACAGTTGTCTAGGTTTATATGGCTGGCCATATTTCAGTTTGCTGATTACAAGAACAATGTCGGCTACAGTTCTCTTTCCAACGGATTTTTTGCTCCGGATTATATCGCCTAGAAAAATGCCAATCAGAGACTTTTTCAGTTAAACAACTTTGTGATACGAGGTCTATTTTTAAAGATTGTGTCTCACTTTCTGTAAAAACGAATTCGATATTGTTGAGTAACGCGGTGCGATTTTCCTTCAACACACAGGAAGGGCCGTAGCCCAACGATTGATGTCGGGCCTAGTATATGTACGTAATATATAAAATTGTTGGAACTTTTTTTTTTATTCTAACCTGATGGTTTGCCCTGCAACACCAGAGCCATCATTTGCGCGTTGCCGATCCTTTAGGAAAGGAAGAAGAAAACAAGGAAGTCGAAAGGAGAAGAAGTTGGAAGGGGGAAAGAGGGTGATTGGGCCTCCGGCACTCTCACTCACTGAACGAAACACAACAGCAGGAATGCTACTATTTCACGTCAATATTCTGTGAGAGTGTAGTCCTTCTCCGGTTGAGCCGATTCATGCTGAAATCAGCGAGGCTCTACTACTCACCTCTACTACTCGCCCTGCTAACTTAGTTTGCGTGATTCAGCGAGTATTACAAGTTGCAAGGAGTAATGTGTAATTGCGTATAACGTCATCTCTTGTCGTCTGTCGTACCTTGTTTGTCTGTATGAAGCCGCTACAATATTGATTAGTTTCTAAGATTGGTTTGAGTGAAACCTTTTGTGAATTGACTAGTTACGTACCTAAAATCGCGGCTGTATGTCTCTGAAGGCAAAGGTATATCTTGAACTAGCGACCCAACCCGGCTTCGCACGGATAGTACAAACCTTAACAAGTTATACACTTAAACCTTCCTAATGGATCACTCTGTTTATTGGTGAAAACCGCATGCAAATCCGTTCAGTAGTTTTTGGGTTTATCTTGAACAGACAGACGCGGCGGCGTTTTATAATATGTAGTGATTAGTTTGCTAACCACACACAACATATAAAATATGCAAAAAAAGAAACGTATATATAGCGATTGACAACTCGCTGGCTCACTATTACAAGGTTCTATGTTTTTTTTTTAACTTTGGGGAAATGAGGTCTCTAATTTGCATATCAGTAAAAATGACTTAAAAAGTAACTTACAACTATTTGCGTTTTAATATTGTGAGGTGGTAAGTGCTTCCATCTATTACTATATTAGTCTAAACAAAAAGGAATGACATTTAGAACCATGCAATATTCATAACCCATTTTTTTCAAAAATGTCACACAGGACCTTGTAATATTGGACCAGCGAACTGTAGCTATGAGTTTATTGCCTGGTTGCTCTTATGATAAACTACTAATTACTTGAAATAGCTATGCATTTAATATTATTATTAGATGTGCCCGCTATTTCACCCACGATCATGGGTACTGCTGCGCTTCCGTGGACCGTAGCATTGTGTTATACATTCTATATCCTTCTTAGTAAATGTTTAAACAAACAAAAGTATATATATATAGTATTAATTGTGTTCAGCAGCGATACCCTACTGGGAGAATGTTGGACTGCCACGCAGAGGTCTCGAGTTCGATCCCAAGGCGCGCATTTCTGACATTTCGAAGTTATGTTCGTATTAAATATCTAATTATCGTTAGATTTACCGGTGAGGAAAACATCGTGTGGCAAGCCTGCAAATCCTGCCAGTCTCAGAGTTCTCCATCATGTTCTTAAAGATATGTGACGTCTGCCAATCTGTTCTGGGCCAGCGTGGTGGACTGTGGCCTAACCCTTCTCACACAGAGAAAAGGCCCGTACCCAGCAGTAAGACAGGTTAATACAGGGTTGCTAATATCATTATAATGTTCACTTATCTATACTAATATTATAAAGCTGAAGAGTTTGTTTGTTTGTTTGAACGCGCTAATCTCAGGAAATACTGGGTCGATTTGAAAAAAATATTTTAGTGTTGGATAGCCTATTTATCGAGGAAGGCTATAGGCTATATAATATCACGCTTCGACCCACGGGGGCGGCGCAGTAACGATAAACGCGGGTGAAACCGCGAGAAAATCTAGTAATATAATAAAATTAAAGTGAAATTGAGTGATATGAAATAGTTTGTAAAAATACTAATCGTGATAAACATTTGTGTCTATAAAAAGTTAATTAAAATTGATATAGGTATAATTTCATTATTAATGCATCCAAGATTCTATTTAATTATGGAATTGAAGGTGAACTTGTGTAATTTGGGTCTAGTCAAGTCTCACTTGATAGGACCTTTCTCGATTCTCAGGCCGTCTCTCAGGCACACGAGTTTATATAAATAGTAAAAACTTATTTAAAGTTTTTGTGATCTTAATTCCAATTATATATATTTTTGTATAGTCTTATAATGTAAAACATAAGACTATACAAAAATATATCTGACGTAGCACAATAAAAACCCTTTCAGAGATTAATATACATCGTCTGTTTTCATCGAAGGATGCGACAACAGGACGAACAAGGCCTCTAATGGATAGTAAACAAAAGTTTATGCTCCCTAGAGTGGTGC
Source organism: Catocala sponsa (assembly GCA_963564715.1). Classification (NCBI taxonomy): domain Eukaryota; kingdom Metazoa; phylum Arthropoda; class Insecta; order Lepidoptera; family Erebidae; genus Catocala; species Catocala sponsa. The sequence goes on along the minus strand of OY751345.1, from coordinate 5,783,863 downwards.
GACGTCGATATCGCACTTTATGAAACCGCGATTATTTCTTTGAAATAATTTTCGCTTGCACGTTATTTCTGAGAATCGTTTCTTTTGTGCTTTGATGCGAACATGGTAGTAGTTGTGGACTGAATTTGAAAAATTTCACGGATGTTGCAGTTATTTAAGTGGACGATCATCACTGCAACACGTAAATGAGAGAGGGCGCTGTTCGCCAAGTAAACAACTAGCTCCGTATTAAACATAAGCAAAAAATATTAGTTGACGGTTAATTGATTTGATTATGGTGTAAAACTAAACTTAAGTACTTCAGTGATTAGTGAAAACGTTATCTAGGAAAAGTATAAAGACTAAATAGTAAAATTCGTGAAGTGAAAATTCGGCTACCAAATTCGAAAACAAAATTGAAATTGCAAACTGTTGGTTTATTATGACTTTTAAGTGTTATGTGGACTTTATCTAATTACAAGTAACTAATTACAAGTGAAAATAAACGATATATGCTGCAAGAATAGACATTGTAAAGAAAGTGCAAAACAGAGACCGTTTTTTATTCAACATTTTCTTGCTTTATAAAAGTGACATATGGAGGATAGTAGCTGAAATAAATTCTATATAACAAGCTTTTCGTTTTGGTCCATCCATCTGGTAAATTATGGTGCTGGTATATTAAAACACCCCAAACAAAAAGGTCAGTGAATTTTTCACAGAACATTATATATAAAATTTAATGAGAAGAAATTAAAAATTGTTGATGAATGGCAGTTCTAGCGCCACCTATTAGACGATAGTGGAAATAGCTAATCCACTATTAACATAATAGATAATTGATTTCGCTATTACTCACTAGAGTACGCTGCTAGTAAAAAGCTAGCCCTTAAATAAAAAGTTGGCGCCAAAGTATTCTGAGTATGCAGGATGTAAACAAAAATTGCTAAATACTGATAATCTCATTTGCATCCAATGTAAATGTATATATGACCTACAATGTGCTAAAATATCTAAAAAGATTTTTAATAATGTGAAGCCTCTTCAACTCCAGAAATGGAGGTGCCAAGCTTGTTTATGTAAGCTACCTAAAACTAACAATACAGAAACACCTGTGCGACAGAGTGACAAAGATATAGTCTCGACACCAGTTGATTCCTGTAACATAACCTTGAGAAAAACCCAAACTAAAACTTACAATGACTCGGTAGACTCTGATGATCTAAATTTCTTAGGCGGTACGATATATTCAGAAAACAGCGCGGGACTTATAAACGAAAAACTACAAGCTGATTTAAATCTACAAAATTTAAGCAAAATTATCACATTACGTTTGAAGGAAAATAACAGATCCATTATCTCAGAAATACAGCGTACAATAAAACTAGAAATTGACAAAGCGAATACAAGGGTAGTGGACGATTTTAAACAAGAAGTAAATGTATTAGCGAAGCAAAATGAAGAAAGAAAAAGCGATCTAGAGCAAATCACTAAGAGGATAAAAAACCTAGAAACAGATAATGAAAACTTAAGAAAAGAAATAAAAATTTGAAAAAATTACCAAAGCATTCGGAACTCCTTAGTAATGATGACAACAGTAAGAAAATCGTTCTCTATGGATTAACAGAGTTTCCCAAAGAGTCGGAATATGACTTATGTAACAGACTCATAGACCTATTTAGAGATTTCCAAAATATTGACCTTACAGAGTATATAGAAAGTGTATATAAACTTGGAAATAAAGGTACAAAAAGTCGACCATTAGTAATAGAATTGCTGAGTACTAAGTATATCACAGAAAATAGTTACTGCTATAAGGGGACTCGCTTATCTGTCTCCAAATTCCTGGACGAAAATGAAAGAAGGGAGCGGTGTATATTACGCGAAAAAATGATTAGGGCAAGAAAAAACGGGCATTTTGCAGTAATCAGAAATAATAAATTGTATATAAATGGCAAACTAACAACTTCAGAGGAAAAAATTACCCAACAAGAGATAACTCAAACACAACACTACCAAACTACAACCTGTAATCTACAGCATCCCCTCGATAACAATGCAGAAGCCATGAACCATTCCTTTCGTACGTCACGATGATCAAATGCTCAAAATCTTATTTCAAAATGCACAAACAACATATTCTAGAAGCATTTATTCAAGAAAACCGATATATATCCCTGCAAACTTAACAACATTTAAAGGCCCCTCTACACAATGGCCCATGATAGGCGACTACAAGCTCGCACGATTGTGTAGAAAGTAATCGTATGTGAGTGGCCATCATCGCCTATAATCGTGACTAATCGGTGAATTGTCAGTACATTAAAGGAATGCGTGCCGATGATTGTGCGCGTGTACACACAATCATCCATCAATCAGTCGCACGGCAGAGGTCAAGTAAGAAGGTAGTGGTTTTTTGGCGGGAACGCTGTGAACGTGAGACGCCAATTAAAAAAAATAACCTAAAATTTGTACGGACGGAGACGAGAAAATGAAATCGCAAGCCAAAAGATACGCAAAAAACAATAAAAGAGTTACTGCACTTTGTTCTGTTACGGTGAATAGTTAACATCCACCACCTCTTCCTCCATCTATTATTATATTTATTATTATAATCTTTATTATACTCTTTATTTTGACGACCTTTTTTGATACACATTCCGATAATGATTATATCTACTGAGCAGTTTCTAAATGATAATAATATTGCTATTAAATAATAATATACGATTTTGTGATACAGACCAATTTCATTGACAATTAATCATATTACATTATTTATTATTGACAAATACACTGAATGGATTAAAAAGTATTGTAAAGGGTTGTTTTTAGACAGATTTTTGATAAGTTATTTATTTATTGTTAATTTAAATAATTAAGTATAACATTTGCATGCGGTAAAATACAATGGACTATTTTGCTTTATAATAATAATAATAATAATCTTTATTTGCTAGAAGCTATGTACCATGAAGCTACCATCATCTCTAACCTGTATTTAGCAAATAAAGAATTTTGGTTTGATTTGAGCAAATAGATAGCAGCAACCGCTATGACTTCGACGTCCAACTTCAACAGACGACAATGAGTAAATGTAACAGTTACGATTGTGTAGAGAGCAACCCATGATGGTGGCGATGATGACAATTTTTTTAATAGCCCATCATGGGCCATTGTGTAGAGGAGGCATAAGATGTCACACACTAGGCCACTGGCGGTGACAACAGTAAAGCCTCTAATGACCGACACAAGTTGTGTACAAAATTCTTAAAACATTTTACATAATGTTTTAAAAATTTTCACTCAGTTTGGATGGATGATGATGGACTATGTATGGTATCCACCCAAACTGAGTGTTAGAGTGACCGCTGCGGAGTTACTGCCACAGCTGCGGGTGCTATTAATGCCTGGTATTTGTGGATAGATTTTGTCGTTCATTGCCTGTGCACACTTCACTTGTGACTTGCTTCACACCACTTGAATTATTATTCTTAACCTGAGGTTTTTTTTTTATACGACTAAGATGGCAAACAAGCATACAGCCCACCTGATGGTAAGTGGTCACCGTAGCCTATGGACGCCTGCAACACCAGAGGCATCACTTGCGCGTGGCCGACCCTTTAGGCAAGGAAGGAAGGAAGGAGAAGGAGCGGGAAGAGGGAAAGAGGGTGATTGGGCCTCTGGCACTCTCATTCACCGAACGAAACACAACAGTAGGAATACTGCTATTTCACTTCGATATTCTGTGAGAGGGTAGTCCTTCCCCGGTCGAGCCGGCCCATTCATGCTGAAATCAGCGAGGCTCTACTACTCTAAAATAATATTGAGGGTAACAAACGAAAATGTAGGTACATCTCGTTGCTCATGGTTACGACTAGCGAATGCGACTGGTAGCTGTGTTTAGCGTATTGACTTGGCTACCTATAGTGTCCGCTTGATGTCGCCACCCGTTGTGCGATAACTCTAACAGTTTGAAACTTGCGACAAATTGTGCAAATATGTTAACACACTGCGCTGACGTTATTGCGTTGCAAGACACAAAATGTCAATATAATGTACAACGTGTGAGCTGTTCGAATGCAATTTATACGACTTCAGAACTTGTACAAGGTCACAATATCACGCAATGCATAGGGTTGAAATATGTCCGAGAATAGGACGGCAACTCGCTTTTGACATGATGAAGCAACAAAATATAGGCGTGGTATTATACTTCGTACGTATACTAATGATAGGCAAATACTAGAGAAATAAAACAATAAAGGTTGACTGTGATTATCTCTGATTTGATCCGTACGCACCGAGTTCATCACACCGAATGTGTCCGCGCACGAGTTTCCGGCGCTTATATAACGCCAATATGACACTGACAGTTATAACAGTCACTTCAACTGACACATTGGCTCTATGGCGACCTCACTCAAGCTTACGCTTGACGTTCCGAAACAAATCAATAGATGGCGCTTTATTCAACTCCAATTAGTGAAATAAATTATATTCCAATGATTATTTTCTTGACGTTCCGACATATATAATAGGTACAATAGGTATATATACCTAAATACAGCTATACGAAAATGTACTCAAAAATGGGCATCGAATCTCAATTTAAAACTAATTGATTCATTCCTTGATTTGATTTTTAGAGAATATGTCTAAGAGTTTTGAGAGGAACATAATATGTGAAGTCTGCCAGGTTGCACTGAGCCAGCGTGGTAGACTATGGCCTAAAACTTCTTACATTGAGAAGAGGTCCGTTACGAGAGCGTCTCCATCGACCAAAAGCTTATGGAGGCCTCAATACCGCCGAGTGCCTGAAAACCTTCAGGTACCAGTTAAAGATTAAGATCTAATTGAATAAGTAGAAGCTGCCTTTTGATTTGATGATGTTACCAGTGAAGGCTCGCTAAAAGAAGTCCCTCCGGCTTACAGAATCTAGTGTATGACTGGTAAATAGTAGTACTGTATTTCGCTCCATAGGTATGAGTGCCAGTTTCTCCCTCAATCCCCTGAAATCCCATTTTAATACCTTTTTCCAGTGTCAACAATGAGTGAAATATTTCCCTGGTATTGTAATCAAAGGTAATGATATCGTATGTTTGTTTACCACCAAGGCAGTTTAGAAAAATACAGGCGTGAAAACGTATTGAAATATAAATTACCAGCCGTATCAGCAAACCGCTTCCTGAAACCGTACGTGTGAACGTACGTTGAATTATAAATCGGAATATGGCCGACTGCATCGTTAATAGTAGCATTATTACGCTTTATATTTACTTTACACTGCCGTCATAAGGAAAAAAAGACGTATCTAACATTGTTTTCAAAACTGATTTGTTACGTAATTGGAATCAGCTGAAGAGTTTGTTTGTTTGTTTGAACGTGCTAATCTCAGGAACTACTGGTTTGATTTGAAAAAATATTTTAGTGTTGGATAGCCTATTTATCGAGGAAGGCTATAGGCTATATAACATCACGCTACTATCCATGGGGGCGACGCTGTAACGATAAACACGGGTGAAACCGCGGGAACATCTAGTGTATAATATGTATGTATTTACAAAAAAAAGTATATACATATGTATGTTTATCCATTTTCTAGTACTCATAGTACAAGCTGTGCTTAGTTTGGGCTAGATGGTGTTGTGTGTATGTGGTAGAATATTATTATTATTTGTTTTTCGTTCACGGGTATATTCCTAATACGTTAGAAAGAGAGTTCGAGAGTTCGAGAGTTTCAATCAAAGGTGGGATGGAACACCTACAGTGGCACTAGCCGCAGCAGGCGTAGGACTATTGCTACGTATGGATTCTAATATATGGGCTATGGGTATGGGTGTTTGATGGACTGGTATATTGGTAACTATGTATGATAAAACGGCGTCTGCCCTGAATACTCTAATAGCATCAATTGAATGGACAGACGGTGACTCGCACACTCACTAGATGGATCCCCTGAATAGCCACGATAGGCATACAAGCCAGCAGCAGAGGGCAACACCGGTGCGAGCGGCTAGGTGTGTCGAGCAGTGCGGCGCCGGTTTCACCATCACGGATCCCGTGACAACGGAGACCCGAAGCGGGTTTCCTCGTAGTTATGCCCTTGAAATTGACACTTCCACCCCCAAGCACGTAGCTCTAGCGGCCCCCCTCTGACCGGCCGATCAAGGCAAGCCAGAGTTGAGAGTCCTACGGGCGCTCTTGAAGTTCCACCCCAGCCAAACAGTAACGGTAAGCTGGGGACGAGGCCCTCACCGACTCTCTGAGGCATTCAGGACCTCAGTGTTGCCACTCACATTCAACTCGCCACAAGCTGCCCTGCGGTTTGTGCGCTTTTATTTAACCTGGTGATACATTTTTTGTATATATCACAAGGCAAAGGTTGTAGTTTAAAAGCTAGTTTACTGTGCCCTCCGGTATTGCGTTAGTCTCATGAGGAGATAACGATTGTCCCAGAGGGGTTATTATTATTTGTCGACTTGTATTGGGTACGTATGACTTTACATTTCCATTTGCTTTTATGACATCATTATTAAATCGATCGCAAATTGCATATCTAATGGTGACTGGGTCCATTGGGGTTCTTCACTTAACGCTAGCTCCCTTGATACCGCATTCTGACTATTTCAGTCGCTTAGCTGATTTGCGTGTTAATTGAGATGAAACATAGCCATTTCACAGGGTCAATTACCGTTATAGGTACTGATAGAAATACCGCGCTGATATATTTATTTATTTATTCATTTTTAAACTTAGAACTATCATTACAGGTAACCCCAATTCGATAGTGCGCTACATCTTAATTATATACATGAAAAAATTAACATAAAACTCAACTAAGTAACTAAAAGAAACAAAAATAGAATTAAGAAAAAATATAATAATATAATTTCAGTGTCATAAATATATCAAACTAGCTAACTCGCGGAACATCGTCTGCTTCACATAAGAATTTTCCCCGTTATTACAACATTTTTCATTGATGCGCTGCTCCCATTGGTCGTAGCGTGATGTTATATAGCCTATAGCTTTCTTCGATAAATGGTCTATCCAACACTAAATAATTTTCCAATTCAAACCAGTAGTTGCTGAGATTAGCGCGTTAACCAAATAAACAAATAAACAAGCTCTTCAGTTTTATAATATTATATAGTATATATCTACAGTACAGAGTATAGGTCGCGGGTTCGATTCCCGCACAAGTCAAACATTTGTGTGCATACAACTTTGGAATGGTCTTCCGGCACATGTGTTCCCTCCCTTCTACGACATTGGGTCCTTCAAACGTAGTGTGAAGAAGCATCTGGTCAGACCGGCTTCACACTGACGACGGCTAGAAGACATCTATCTTCTCCTCGTTGTCACTGTCTCTGGACTGTAATTGGGCTTTCCATCAGGTCGTTTACAATCACTTTGCCGTGTCACTATAAAAAAAAGAAGCAAAAAATCACAGGTATACTTATTACATATAGCATTAGCCTAAGAACTGATTCCCTATAGCGCGTGTTTCAATGTCAGTCTCAAACTAAAAGGTTTCACACCTACACGTATATTAACATTGGTTGACGTCATTCTCTCAGTAAAACTACAGACAAATCCTGTATGTGTCTTCAACGTTTGATGATCGCAGCGATTGGTAGTGTGACTGCTGTGCATAACGTAAATTGCAAAGATTCAGGCCAATCGTTCGTATTACTCGTAGCGTCATATAAAGTAAAGTTTTGATCATCCTAATCCCTACCATGAAGAGGTTGGAATAACGCAATAATATCACTTTTTAAGGGAAAATCGAGACTCCGTGGTAGGTACATTCTTAATATTTATTTTGTCCGAAGTTTCTTACGGACATTGAAATTAAACTACTATATACGGATTTTATCGCGTTGTTTATTTGACACTTTATTACAAAATTTTTGAAAACTGTTACACTACTATTACTATTAAACTTTACTAATTTTTAAGCTAATTAAATTATTAAAACTATTAAAACTATTTATGCTATTACTATACTATTATACTATTTATATTTGTGTTTACACTTTCCCTAACGTTTCGGTTGCTTTTCAGCAGCCACGGTCACGGGGAGACTAAGATGGTAGTTGTCTCAATATTCCAGTGTAGTTATTTCAAAGTACCCGAACATAATTTAATCATGGGTGTTTCTATTTACGCAGAATGAGCTCAAAGTATCATGAAGTCTAGCTGTGGTTTGCTTCTTCTTGGGTTTGACTATTTGAAAGACTGTATCCCAAGCTGGTGGTACATTGCAACCATCTTCTCTATTGAAATTAGGATGTTTTTTGATTTTAATAGCCTCGCGAAGCATCCTTGGTAGGAATCGGTGTTCTTTAGCGAGCATCTGTGGTTTGTCAAATCTCAGGTAGTGGTTGACATTTTCATGGTACACTCAGGTCTTGAGCTGGCTCAGGCTTGCCCCATTTTAAGTGGTAGTTAAAGCCAAAACTGACGAATTATGGAAGCAAAACACCTCTGCCTATGCTTTCGGGTATATTATACACCTGTATGTATGTCCTTCGTACACATTTCTGGTTGAAAGGTACCATAAAAGTATGAATAATTAATAATTCTACTATCCAACTTAAAATGCAAACCCAGGACTTCACAAACGGTTCTCGTACTTACTCTCACACCAGTCAAGCAACAAGGCGACCATAACAATGCTATCAGCCATCTTAACACGCAATATTAACCTTCAAACTTCAAACCACCATTACTGCACAACAAAAGCGATCACAAACAACGATGCCTCCATTATCGCTTAATTACTTAATTAACCGTCGCGATAATTACCGAATATCATTTGACCACCGGAGCAGGGCTCGTGAGATGATTTATATACGGCTCCGTCGCTAACAGAGCAGCCAATTATATTGTACTCTTAGTAGTAAATTGATCATGGCCGATCTGGTTAGAACAGTAAATTGGCATGTCTATTACATTTCATTATAGCATAATACTACAAAATATAACTGACGAAAGAGCTACAAAATAATCTAACGCTTGTTTCCAGGAGGAGTAGATAGAGACTACGTATTTTCACTTGCTATATTCCTTGCATATTATTCCTATATCAGTCACTTGCATTACATTTTATGCAAGCTTGTCAACGTACCACTCGATACTAATATGCTTCAACCGTTACACTTGTAAACTTTCTCGATCAGCATGAACGCTCTTAGTGATAATTTCTTTGACATACGTGTAGGTTCTTCAATAGCTAACTTGTTCTTGTTGAATAATTGTCAAAGTCAAAATTCATTTAGGTCACTAAGTAACACTTATGAATGTCAAAGTCCATGAGAAGTAATATTAGTGCTAATTCGCTGAATTTTCATTTAGTTTAGTTGCTAGGTTCAGGAAAATGGTTAAGTGTATGAAAAGACAATTGCAAGAAACTCACAGTGTACTAATCCTATTACTGTAGGCAGCAGATTTAGTGTGAATGAACTTGATCTTGTCAAGGTCCATGAACAGCGGTTACTTTTTACAATCGAATGGACGAAAAAACAGGTGCAAACAATGATAATAATTATTATACACTAGATATGTTACATTCATAGTAATACAACTTAAAAATCTGATCTATACAATTAAGTTATTAATAAAACTGTATCTGTATTGAACATTTTGGATATAAGGAGTGCAACAGCTACCTATTAAAAGGGCTTACATGAAAAAAAAGCTTTCTGACAAACAGTATTATAATTGTGCTTTGGCGGTTTTCTTGAACTGATTTTGTGTTGACAACAATAGAAAACGATCTAATTGGGTTGTTTCCGAGACTTCACTTTTTGTGCGCTAGAAACATATTTGCTTCTCTCTATACAACAATCTCATTGGAAGCAAAAAAAAGACAAGAATCTGAGAGATTGGGTTATTGTCTTCTATGTAACAATATACCATTGCCAAAACTCTTCCTCCGTCGGTAGATAGTCCTTCTTTTCCAACCGTGTCATCACCAAAACATTGTTGTTCGTCAGAAACAACTTTCAGTCATTATTGCAACTCTTAAGCAACGCATGACCTGAAAGTAACCATTTCTGACATTCGTACAAACCAACGTTGAGTACATAATTAAAAGTTTAACTTAAAGTGGTCATTCGCGTGTTCCCATCGCGTGTCGTTGTACCTACATAGCTACTGGAGGTACTTTAATGTGTAGGAGTGAAGTAGAAAATTCTGTGGCACTTTTTGGTGATATATATTATTTGCGAAGCTTACGGGCAAATTCGGATTTAAATAAAAAGAACTTCTGGCTTTAAATAGTATATGCTATTACTGTCTCGTAATTGATATTTGAGTTCATCAAGCAGCGAAATTTCCGCACCCCATTTTGTCATAGGTAAATTTAAAATATTTATGGCTTCTATATTTTTCAACCAATTCTTATGCCGTTTTCAGAAAATGGTGTCTTTTGAATTCTGTTTACTGTTGTATATATATCAAACGTAGAAATTAGTGAGATATATATTAGACTCGCAGGTTCCAAATTCGTTTTTATACTGGAAGGTTAACAAATATATGCGCCTGCCCGTTAAGCGGTTTCCATTGCTTATGGGCTTGTGTCACCAAGAGTATCGCATCTTAACACTATATCAAAAAAAAAAAATGTGTGTGTGTACCAGAGTACACAGGTAAGAAGTGAAACTTCTTTACGACATTAATTAGTTAATTAGTTAACAAAAATTATTTAACTAACTTTAATATTAATATTTATTTCATAACTTAATAAAAATAATTCAAAGCAGATATTTAATGACTTAATCAATTACACAAGTTATGAATAAATAATTGGAATTATCTTTTCAAAGTAATACAATTATATGAGGACAGTTAATCTTGTAGAAATGCAACGATTTTATAAAATTAAAAATGAATAAATAAATCATTAAAAACGAATAATTAAAAAAGATGTACGTATACATATTTTTATTTTCTAATCGTGTTTTGTTTTATTTTTAAATTATTATTTAATTTATATTTTTTATTGTTTTTAGAATTAATAATGTTCACTAGATTTACAGTCATATTTATTAATACTTGCTAATTTTAACAGATTTATATACATTCACTGATACTTACAATCAAAAAGTGAGGTTAACCTCAAATAAATATTAAAATCATGCTCATACGTGTTGAATTTATAAAACGAAATATATAATCACTCTCACTTTTCTTGTAAATTCACTTAAATTTGAATAAGTCTTTTTATTTTATCACTTTCAAATTAATATATTGTTATTCTTATTTCAAACCAAACTTCAAAACTAATATATTGTTGTTATTATTATAAATATATTACATTATATTCTTTACGTCACTATACTAAACTTTGATAAAAAAGCAACATGGCGCGTAACCGAAAAACGTGACGATTTTTTTTTACACTGCTACAAAATTTCTCCCATACGTCGATAAAGAAGTTTCACTTCAAAAATGAGTAGCTGTGATCTCAGTGGACATTGTGGACAGTTCTTTAGGCATTTGGTTGACTTTTGCTATTCTTGTATGTCCTTAGTATGGAAATGGTCCCTGTATAAAAGGACACTTTTCTAATATACAGTCCATCTTTTCTAATAGCATTTAAAATCGACGGCACGGATGGCGTAGTTGATTAGGTGGTGGTTCACCGATTCCACTGTGCTGAGTGTTGTCGGCAAGCATTTGTGCGATGCACAAATAGTTGTGTCAGGTGTTTTTTGTGTCCGTTGTTTAAATATTTGTAAAGACCCCGTGACACAGGAATTGCTTCCAGTGCAGAGTTGAGTTTCCAAATTTCAAACTTGCACAAGGAAAATAACATGATTTTTGTCATTCCAAAATTTTCGGTGAAATAGTTTGGCCCTAAAATCAACCTCCATTTCATTATGTGGCAGTACAACTTAAAACGAATGAATTGAAAGGTCTGCTTTCCGACGTCACAGTCCATTGTACATAGTAATTAAAAGAGCCTAGATAAATTAAGGCTAGTGGATTGGCAGTATTGGCACATATAGTAAATATTCGTCAATTTACTAGCATCCGTTAATTTGGGTCTTCGGTTAATCATGATACTAGGATATCGAGAACCTTTTTCTGCGTCAGTAAGCTTATCAAAATGTCAAGCATCGATGATCAAAGCAATTTGTGCGTTCGTCTTTTATCCTTGACTAGCTGTCCCCCGCGGTTTAGCTCACGTTTATAATTACTGCTCCGCTCCTGTGGCTCGTAGTGTGATGTTATATAGCTAATGATACTTCTGCATAAAGGTGCTTATTATTGTTGAAAGATTTTGTCAAATCGTTCTTATAGTTTTTAAGTATATAATATAATAATATTCTTTCACATACACACAACACCATCTAGCCCAAACAAAGCAGAGCTTGTACTATGGGTACTAGACAATGGATGAACATACAAATATACTTTTTTGTAAATACATACATATTATTCATAGAAACACCCAGACCAAGTCAAACATCCGTGTTCATGCACACAAATGTTTGACTTGTGCGGGAATCGAACCCGCGACCTCAGGCGCGGCAGTCGGTTACACCAACCACTACGCCATCGAGGCCGACAAGAATTTTTTTGAATTACATACAAAAATAGAAATCTTTGCTCTTTATAATTTTACCCTGGAAAAATATTCTATGGAATAGGGTGATGAAAAGAGTGGATGACCGTTGGACACCCACGCAAAGGTCTTTCATTCTACAATACACGTTAGTCCATATTCAGTAACGTTGTGTTATTTTCTTTAAAGGATCAATCTGCGCCAGGAATCAAACGTGTCATACGGAACTTTACAAACAGATACAGAGCATACCTTGGCTTTGAACAATATAATTTGTGGATTACACAGATAATGTCTTGTGTAGGATTCGAACACAACACTAAGCACGGCGGCAGTGGCGAGGTGAACTCTTGCTTGCTGCACCATGCATGTAACCAAAATAGTGTAGTATAGTAGTATTATAGTTCAAAATCTATACTAATATTATAAAGCTGAAGAGTTTGTTTGTTTGAATGCGCTAATTTCAGGAACTTTTTTTTAAATAAAAAGAAAAAGGAACTACGAGTTCGAATTCAAAAATTCTTTTAGTATTAGATAGCCTATTTATTGAGGAAGGCTATAGGCTATATAACATCACGCTACGAGCAACGAGGGCGGCGCAGTAACGATAAACACGGGAGAAACCGCGGGAACATCTAGTTACGTAATAAAAGTGTTCTAAAATAAACAACTCGACAAAATTTGTATAGAGTAGTTTTAATTTCAATGTATCCTTTGTGTTAATCCAGAACATTATCTATCTGTGTGTCTAGCTCCATTCAAATCCTTTAACGTTCGAGTAGCGAGCCAGCAGACAGACACAATTGTTTTTCAATTGTCTGGTATTCCCGCAATTGTTAGATTACACAGTTTAAGCGTGATTGACTAACATACATTCAAACTAACGTAACAACTGTTCCATGTATGATACTACATTTTTCCCGCGGCTTTGCTCCCGTAAATGTAGGTTAGGTTATGTTAGAAATAGTTCTTTTTTTTGGATGACAGGTGCTTTATGTCCTTTTCTGTTCTCCTGACAAAGTGTAGGTATGCGAAATTTCATGATGATAGGTCGAGTAGTTAAGGCGTGAAAGCGAAACAAACAAACTCACATTTTACTGCGCCACTCCTGTGGGTCGTAGCGTGATGTTATATAGCCTTCCTCGATAAGTAGGCTATCCAACGCTAAAATATTTTTTCAAATCGAACCATTAGTTCCTGATATTAGCGCCTTCAAATAAACAAAAAAAACGTTACAAAGATATTTCCTCGCGGGTATAAAGTTTATTCATAAATTTTAAAGTAATTTGGAATACACTTTTGCCGTTTAACCAAAATGGTCGTATCAACTAAAATATGTACTTATTAAATGCGTAGTTTTCCAGAAAACAAGCTTAAGTCACATCTTAAGTGGGTCAACGTAGAAAGAATTTGAGATTTTAATAAAATACGCGCTGGCAGCAAAGTCTGGTTGGAAGTGCGAATTTTATTAAAATCCCAAATACATAATCTAATAAAAACTTCCTGCGTATTGGAAATTTAGACGTATCGAAGGTAAAATTATTGTGGTTTTAAATGCTTGAGGCTAACTTGATGTCTCGTAGATATACATATTTCATAGTTTTTGTGCGGTCTCTGAACGAAACAGCTGATTTTGGTTTTTGCAGCAGTATCTACCTATTAATATTCTATGACTTTGGGGACGCTGTTCTCTAGTTGAGCTAAATCGTTCTAGTCACTTGACAAACTACATACTGGTCAAGATATTTTAATTTAAAGCCTACCTTGGTTTTAAATTAAAAAGGCATATAATTAGCATTATATTTATAATAACAAGCCAGTAATAAAACTGTTAGAAATACTAAAAAGTCATCTATCATCAACATCATTGAAATCTCAAACATTCTGCGTAAATAGAAACATTAAAAATATAATAATCTTCGGGTACTTTGAAATAACTACACTTCTAATAATAATAATATTTTTTTATTGACACAAATTAGGCTAAAATAATTTAGAATTCTCTGACCCCTGCACTAGTAAAAACTGTGTTGCAGGAGCCAGTGTCTTCCCCCTATTAAAAGTTACAAATAATGTTATGTCATTAAATTAACACACATCATGAAAAGGATTTTTTTCTTCAAAACTATGACAACATAATAATTATCATCTAGTTAAGTCTCTCCGCGAACGGCTGCTGAAAAGCAACAGAAACGTATGTAAAAGTGTAAATCAAAATAGTTTAGTATGTTTATCCATTGTCTGGTACCCATAGTTCAAGCTCTGCTTAGTTTGGGTTAGGTGGTGTTGTGTACATGTGATAAAATATTATTATTACTATTTGATGCGAAGAAAGAAAAAGCAAACACCTTTGTTTTGTCTTAGCCGCGCCGGAGACTTGCACCTCTTGTGCAAGTCTCCGGCGCGGCTAAGACAAAACAAAGGTGTTTGCTTTTTAAAAATGAGTCTATGGGCCTTTATTTTTTAACATACATATACAAGCTTACGCCTGTAAATCATTGAAAGGGTAGGCAGAAGTATATTAGATCTACATTTCGCCCGCTATGTTTAAAGGCCAACATAATAGGACACCTATTGCCAACATGCCGATAAGTACATTTCTATAAAAAGATTGCTATTCTTAATAAAAAGTATTTATAAGACATGTTTTGATTTTGATATTCATATACGTATTAATATGTTATACTTTACACCTATAAATTGCAAATAAATAAATATGTGATCAACCTAGTTTCACCTTATTAAAATTTTAACCGCCTACAAACAAATTATAGTCTCTAGACTGCCTGTTGACAAAAATTTAGGTGTAATATTATAAACACGTACATACTTTGAACTTTGAAGGTCCCTACGCAATTTTTGTGCCTATAATGAACTTGAATAAAGTCACCTAAAACATACCAGTACCCCCAAAACTAAGTTTTAATAAGTTCCCCGTTGGCACGCCTCTAATAACCTTTTTTCCACCGCTCTACCAACTTTACGGCCCGCAACGGCAATAAAACTCCATCAACTGAGGTGAAAGTACGTGCGTCTAGCAAAGAGGCGCTGCGGCTTAAGAGCTCGGCACTTATACCCGCGAAAACACAGAATTTCAACGAACATTTCACTCGGCAAAAGCCCTAAACTTTTCCCTGAGCTATATTAATTACGGCCGAATTCCTGGATTAGACAGCATCGGAATGGAGCAATTGTTGTCTGCCGTGGATTGAACTCTAATGTTGATATTAAGTTCAGTCAGAGAGCACGTTTTGTTCTGTTTAAAGTTGAGTTAGTGTATATTGGGCGAGTGTATTACACGGAAACAGCGGGCGAGGGTAAAGGGGCGGGGCAGCGGTGCGTCGCGACGTTCAGTCGGGCGCCGGCCTCGTGCAGCGCCGGTCGCCGGCACTTACGCGGCATGCGGCCCGCGCTCGCCGCGATCGCGGCTTGCTGCGTGGTGTTTCACGCCGAGTCGTCTCCGATCCTTCCCTCGCGCAACACTACCCCCCACCACGTTATCGCATGCTACGATGGACTCGTCCTCCCCGCGTGGCAGCCTGTCGAGGATGTGCCAACTTACGAGATCGCCTTCCGCGGCGTGGTCTACTTCATCGCCCTCATGTATCTTTTCATCGGAGTTTCCATCGTCTCCGACAGATTTATGGCCGCCATAGAAGTTATTACCTCGCGAGAGAAAGAGGTGCGCGTGCGACGGAATGGCAGCGAACAGATTGTTGTTGTTCGAGTTTGGAATGAAACTGTCGCTAATTTAACGTTGATGGCTCTAGGGTCTAGCGCACCTGAGATCCTATTGTCAGTCATCGAAATAGCTGGGAAGGACTTCCAAGCTGGTGAATTGGGCCCAGGAACCATCGTTGGGTCGGCTGCATATAATTTATTTGTCATTATAGCTATCTGTGTGAGTGTTATACCGGATGGAGAAGTAAGGAAGATCAAACATCTAAGAGTGTTTCTTGTTACTGCGACGTGGTCCATATTTGCATATGTGTGGCTCTATCTTATTTTAGACGTTATATCACCCGGTGAAGTTGAAATTTGGGAAGGAGCTGTTACTTTTCTGTACTTCCCCGCAACAGTCTTAACAGCGTACATTGCAGACCGTCGATTGTTAGTCTACAAATATCTGAAGAAAGGGTACAGAGTTAATGAGAGAGGAGTTATCGTAGAAGGTGAAGGTGATGGCTCAGTTGAAATGGCTCTGAAACCAGGCGGTGATGATTTTGCTTCAGAAGATGAAGAAGGTAGGGAAGTAGAAAAATCAAGAAGAGAATACGTTACAGTGCTTCGTGAATTAAGAAGGCAACATCCGGAAGAAGATTTAGAAACTGTCGAAAGAATGGCTTTAGAAACTCTGATGTCAAAAGGACCTAAGTCGAGAGCTTTTTACAGAGTCGCCGCTACTCGCAAAATGACTGGCGGAGGAGATTTCTCGCGCAAAATATCAGAACGAGCTCAAAGTGATCTAAGTGAAGTAAAAGCAGAGTTACAACGACGTGAATCTGGATCACCTACTCTTGAGCCAAGAGGACCCAACGTTCGTTTTGATCCAGATCATTATACAGTTATGGAAAACTGCGGCTCATTCGATGTTAGAGTCGTTAGAGCTGGAGACTTGAACGCTGAAGTAACAGTCCAATATACTACTGAAGATGGAACAGCAGAAGCTGGGTCAGATTATATTGCAGCGCAAGGAGCACTGATATTCAGGCAAGGAGAAACAGAGAAAACCTTCAGCGTACAAGTTATAGATGATGACGTATTTGAAGAAGATGAGCATTTTTACGTGCGTTTGACGTCTCCCAAGGGGGCTTGTCTAGCCTCTCCATCTATGGCCACTATAGTGATTTTGGACGATGATCATTCGGGTGTGTTTTCTTTCCCACAACGTGACTTTGAACTCACGGAGTCAGTGGGGACCTTTGACTTGAGGGTCGTGAGAACAGCGGGCGCCCGCGGCAAGGTCAGGGTGCCGTACTGGACGGAAGATGGCACCGCGAAGAATGGAACTCAGTACGAGGCAGCACGGGGCCACGTAATCTTCGAAAACAATGAAACTGAGTAAGTATTTTTTTAAATTATTGTACATTGATTTTCAGAAGCCATTTCAATTAATATTTTAGCAGGGAGGCAGTAATATTGTTTAGTTTGACTGGATTACTAACCACTTCGGTACATATAATTTGATACTTAATAAAGTTGAGCGGCCTCAGTTATTTATGGCTACCGTTTCATTAATAGTCAATATAGGAATCTAATATTCATGAGCCAAAATATACCTTATCAATTTAGATACATGAGAGAAAGGCTAAATTGGAAAATTGCCGACGTACGTGTTTACAGAGAATTCTTTCTAAATGTCAGTATTTATGACTACGTAGGAACGTAAGCGGTATTTAAATTTGTTACATGTAATATTTAATAAGAATTTGAGGTGTTGTCGTGTACGTTTTTATTGAAACCTACCTCTTAAAATTATAAACCTAATTTTTATTTTATTGTCTGTATGATTAAAAGTTTTTAATAGTAACTGGACAATGGAAAATCAAATATAGAATCGAGTAGAATATCAGAAGATTTCGTTCCGTTTCATTGGAAAATATTTGATCAAAGAAATCTTAACGATTCTGAATTCCGCATAATTAACTTCTATGCGGAAGTCCTTACGTAAGTAGGTTCTGGTGTGCAATCGTACCGAAAAAATGTCGTTGTAAGGTTTCTCGGTGAAGCCACAAAACTGGCGAATGAGGTATAGATTGGTAGGCGCGATTAGTGCCGGTTCGTTGCGTGATCCCGTCCATGTCGTCAATGTTATTCTGAAATAATCCCGTTTAGATAATCCCTTTGTCTTGTCACCTTTACTTACATGGATGTTTTTAAACATGTTCGTTTACTTTTGGAATATATTGATGTTTACCGAGTTAGAAACCTATTTGTGCGTCGAAAATTAATATCGGATCGAAGTATTCGTTATTTCGCGGAAGTAATTTTATTTAAAAATTTTAGTTTAATTCAATTGTTGTTGTTGTTGTCAATTGTTAGAAAATCAGACATAATTTAAAACCTAGGTCTAGGCGCCGGTGTGCCGCTGCGACTTAATAGGTTAATGTAAATTATATACCTAGGTGACTTAAATATAAATTACGTATTTCAAAAGATGTTTTTTTTAATATTTTTTTTCGTATCGACATCTTTCAAGTCAATTTATAATATAGCAATGCGCTATATTATACAAAAGACCAATAACAGATATTGTCTTATTTAACTTCTCAAATGAACCCGCTTTAATCCTGACATGGTGAACCTGTCAAATGTCAAAACATTTGACAGTCAGCATGAATAGAAAGGACAGCGAATTGGGCTTTTGTAGTTCTATTAGGAAAGGATTATGTCAAACAGAACGGTAAGACGGCGATAGATTGATTTGAATGTAAAGATACGAAATAAGTGTGTTGATTTCCTCAGTGTTTACTGTGTAAGTCAATATATACATCACTTTACGCCTATATACCCAAAGGGCTAGGCAGACATGTACTTAATAGGGGACGAGCCTGATTTCGTTTACCGAACAATCAGAGATTCCGAGCAGCTACTGTTTTTTTTTATAAAAGATCCCGATAGCAGAAACTATTTCTTCCCGTGACCATCGCTGCTGAAAAGCAACTGAAACGTCGGGGAAAGTGTAAACATAAATATAAATAGTATAATAGTATAGTAATAGTATAAATAGTATTAATAGTTTAAAAAATTTAATTAGCTTAAAATTGAGTGAAGCTTAATAGTAATAGTAGTGTAACAGTTTCTAAATTTTGTAATAAAGTGTCAAATCAACGCGATAAAATCCGTATAAAGTAGTTTAATTTCAACGAAAAACATTCGCGTAATCAGAAGATAATATTATACATCATACAGCTTTGATCGAGCCTAAGATCGAACATACATATGACGACCTTGCATTTCGGGTTCACTACCGCTATGACAGCAGTTATTATGTTAGTACTGGTCTTCTTCTTCTTTTCGTGTGGTTAGTGGTCAACCTGTTATCAAGAGTTGTTAAAGCCGCCCGTAGAGGCCTCTGACATGGCTTAACGACTGCTATCAATTTGACAACAACCGGGACCGACTTTTTACGTGCCCTCCGAAGCACGGAGACGCTCAGATGAAATACCACTAAGCGGTCACCCATCTATAGACTGACCGCACCCAACGTCGCTTAACCTCGCTAATCGTTTACCGATCAGTGAGTGCAACTGGCTATGAGCGCCTCATCAGTACTGGTAAAAATTTGATAAACTGTAGTGATTCGTGTGTATAAATCAAGAAATACACTTATATAAATATGTTATCAAGATATATTTTTTATAAAACTGTGGACTGTGATAGGCTGCCTTGATCAATTATAGAATTAGTCTAATAATTTAAAAATTATAAAACCTACATATGTGTTGTTTGTAGTTTGCTTTATTTGTATAGTGTTAGAGAATGTGAGAAACGGTGACCACGTAATAATTATTTGTTTAAATGGTTTTAGGCTATTACTCTTTCTACTCATATTGTATTAACGGCCTCGATGGCGTAGTGGTTAGTGTAACCGACTGCCACGCCTGAGGTCGCGGGTTCGATTCTCGCACAAGTCAAACATTTGTGTGCATGAACATGGATGTTTGTCTTGGTCTGGGTGTTTCTATGTATAATATGTATGTATTTACAAAAAAGAAGGTATATATGTATGTTTATCCATTGTCTAGTACTCATATTACAAGCTCTGCTTGGTTTGGACTAGATGGTGTTGTGTAATGTTTAAAAGTATTGTTATCTATTTGTCTGCCCAACTTTAGATAACATTTATGACATGACAGAAATTTGTCGAAGTTGCCTTATATCTTCTCCCTAGCCTTTTTATTATTCCCAAGTCACTTGGTGTCGGCTTTCTAGTCTAACCGGATTTGACTGGATATCAGTTTTTACACAGAGTGACTGCCATCTGACCTCCGCAACCCAAAGGCTAACGATATCCTAAGGCTAGACCAGTGTCAGGATATTAGAGGCCACTGCCTTCCCAATAACGACTGCCATAGATGTTCATGGCAGCCGGGACCGACAGCTTAACACATTGACTGCCATATAACAGACACAATAGAAAATGTATTGTTCGTGGTCATTTATGACCGGCACGGCGTTCAATGTGTTAACGTACTCTCCGATGCACGGAGCAGGCGATAATTATTTAATATATAATTTCGAAAAGTCATATAATTGCCGAAAGCCAGAGGTGCACGACGTGGGCTCGAACACGAGACCCTCTGCATTGCAGTCTGTTGATCTCCCCACTGAGCTATCACTGCTACAAAGTTGCCTTATATAGCTATTATTATAATATAATAATATATTTCAATTTCAATGCTTTATTGCTCTCCATATGTAATTACATGTTGTTACAAAAAATAATACAATAGACCAAATATGGACCCTGTCGGGCACGGCAACATAGATAGAAGAGAAGAAAGGAGGAAGCCACTGGTATAATTTTTAAAATATTGCAGCAATAAATAAATTAAAATTAATTAAATGGAAATAAGTAATCAAAAATTTAAGTAGGTACCTAAATTCTATTTTCAATTTGTTTATTTTTTATTTATATTTATATATCTAATAATAATATGAATTTATTCAAAAACTATGTTTTAAATTATTGTAGGTATATTAAATTAGTTTGTAATTAAAGTTTGTCATTTAGATATTCATTTATGTTGTAATAGCTTTTGTTGAGGAGAAATTGTCTTAGTTTATTAATGAAGCTGTTGTATTTATTTTCGCTTCTTATGGTACCTGGTAATTTATTATATATTTTTATAGACATTACAAATGTACTAGTCGAGTGCATGTTTAGTCGCGAACTAGGTAGGTTAAGTCTGTTTCTGTGCCTTAATGTAATTTTCGTTTGTATGTCTTCCCTTTTAGTATAGAAATCTGAGTATTTCCGGACAAATTTACATATTTCAAATACATATAAACTAGGCAAGGTAAAGGTTTTTAGTGTTTGAAAGTGACGCTTACAACTATCTGTTTCATCGATGTTTACAATTATTCTTATTAGTTTTTTCTGAAGTGTAAATAATGTGGGTGCATCCGTACTATTTCCCCATAAGATGATCCCATATTTTAACCAAACATAGGCATACGCGTAGTATGTGGCTAACGCTGTTTTTAGGTCTGTTGTCTTTTTTATCTCACGGAGAGTGTATGAAAATTTAGACAATTTGGCTCTTATCCTTTTAATATGCGACTTCCAGTTGATGTGCGAGCCTATGTCTAGGCCTAATAGGGTGAAATTATTTTCGACTTCTAATTTGTGTCCATTGTAAGAAAAGTCTATATTTATCGGTGTTTTTTGGCAGGGGTTAAATGTTATTATTTTAGTTTTGTTGAAATTTATTTCAAGAATGTTTGCTATCATCCAATTTGACGTAGAGTTTAGTATGGTGTTTAATTTTTCGTTTAGATTAATATTTGTATTACAGGAGGTAAGTATGGAAATATCGTCCGCGAATAGAACACATGGTTCGTTGATGTTATTTGGAAGGTCATTGATGTATATAATGAATAGGAGACATCCTATGACGCTAAAAAGAATTTCATAAAGAATTTCATATTCTTAAGTTAGATAAGGCTATAATAGTCCACTGGTGAGAGTAGAGAGCTGGAGAGAGCAAGAGAGCTCGAGGATGGTCCCCGACCAGATGGACCGATCAAGTAAAGCACTCATCTTCAACTAAACTCAGCTCGGTGGTCAGAAGTGCCATGAACAGAAATCGATGGAGGCAAATCGTTCGATCCAAGTGTGGATTATTCAACGGTGATCACGATCCTCACACATGAGGAACCGACCATAGAGAGAGAGTCCACTGGTGGACATAGCCCTCCCCCAAAGAGTGCCATAGCGCCCTGTCTTCAGCTTGTGCTGCATCCAGCATCAGGAGGGCACTAGCATAATAGTCCACTGCTGGACATATCCAGCAGTGGACTATTATAGCCTGATGATGATGATGATGATGATGTAGTTAGATAAGATACTTCCATCCAATCGAATGGTTTAGAAGTAAAAAAGAGTATTAATATATAATAATATCAGCGCTGTTTATAAACTGACCCCGGGGCATGGGCCTTTTCAAATTCAAATCATTTATTTGCAAACTAAGTGTACATACCTTAGGTCTTAAATATTTTATAATAGTTGTTTAAAACTTAGCAGGCGTTTACAGCCGTAGAAAATTAGAGGGCACTGCAAAATATTGTTTATTTATAGCTAGTTCACATAAAACAGAAAGCATTCTAAGTATGATAAGGGTAAGACCATAGCCTATCACGGTAGCCCAGTGCGGGCTGGCTGACTTCACACACTTAAAGCGGGTAATAACTAACTATTTATTAAGCCGGCCATATACGCTAGGGTGTACCTGACAGGTTTGCCTGTACAGTTCACCTGTACAGGTAAACCGGAGCGTGTATGTTGCACAACTGTGCAGGTTTCCACGCCTGTACAGGCAACTCGAAAAAATATGAATATTTATATTTTTTACCTGCGCAGTTTAACTGTGCAGGTAAAACTGAGCGTGTGTAGCGGTCGCTTGCGCAGGTGTGCGCATGAGAGTACTGTTTTGTTTGCACTAACCATGCTTTACACCACTGTTCACGGTGTCTTCGTACGCACCTCTGAATTTTAGTAATTTACGCACATAACTTCACTAAAATTCAGAGGTGCGTGCCTTAGGGTCGAATTCGAAACCTTTGCGTGGCAGTCCAAGGGCTTCCCACCAGACTATCGCTGCTAAAAAATACTTATTAGTCCCAAACTAAAGACATTCAAGCAATTAAATAATTTATAGCACTTTTGTTTTATGAGGAGTTATGCCATTGAAAAGCCGAATTTTATGGCAAGCAAAATTAAAACGAATTGCTTAAGGAATAAAGTATCTTATAAGTTGTTATAAATACATTTGCTGACTCAGCCTCCTCAGTTAGAAGGTCTTAATGCTCTGATCGTTTAACGCTATCTTGGATTTGTGAGACGTAAAAAAATAATGGATCAGCAAAGTTTACATCGTTTTTCGGGATATCTTGTGATTTACGAAGCGAAATTTTTTGCGGTTTTTACATTTCTCCTTCAGCTGCGTACTTGGATTATTTATTATGATCCGCTAAATCGAGGACACGGATCGCGCAGTGGGTCACTGTCTTATTTATTTAATTTTTAAAAGACAACTCCATCTCTAGTAATTATTCCTGTGTCGTGTCGATCTTAATAAACATTGAAACAACGGATATACTATTTGTGGAGCACACAAATTTTTGTTCTGTTTGGGCATCAAACCCACAACACTTGCGCGGCAGCATTGGCGAGATCACTAACAGTGAAGCTTTCTTTTTTAATTTATTTTTTATTTTGGAACTCATAGATTTTTCGGATTAAGAATAGTCTTTAAATAGCCATCCAACCAGAATATACAAAATTCAGTCTTACATTGACAGTGACGTAAACATGACTCATGTTATAAAGTAGCCTACGTAATAGTAATAAGCTTGAATTTTATATTGTGTTTGATGCCTATTTGTATGTCAGATCAGTCTGAAAAAACTATAACCTCCAAGCAAGATAGAATTAAAAAGAAATGTCATCACTTGTAAACGAACTAATATTTTATGTTGATAACCTACATATTACAGGTATACTGTAGAAAAATCAGCAATGCTAAAATGACCTAGGCCTAGCCGCATACGAATCCTATACTAAAGTGATATTTTTCTTCTTTCAAATGTCCATAAAATTGTAAAAAATAAATAGTATAGAATATGTGAATGTAGATAATAATATTCTATCACATACACACAACACCATCTAGCCCAAACTAAGCAGAGCTTGTACTATGGGTGCTAGACAATGGATAAACATACATAATTATATATTTTTTTTTGTAAATACATACATATTATACATAGTAACACCCAGACCAAGACAAACATCCATGTTCATGCACAAAAATGTTTGACTTGTGCGGGAATCGAACCCGCGAACTCAGACGTAGCAGTCGGTTACACTAACCACTACGCCATCTACGCCGTAGATGATTTTATTCGTAGACTATATTTTTTAGGATCTTTGTTATAGGAACGAGCCTACATAATACATATAACCGTCTACCGGGCACTTTTTTAGCCTCTATGTTGTTACTTTGAATTTCTTAACAGAAAAATAGAATTACAATTTGCCTGACCGAGAATTCGAACCTGGAACACCTCATGTAGGTACAGTACCGCTTCGCAACCTAGGCAATTATTAAAATATATAAATAAATAATGGACGATGAATAATGGGCGCAAAACTACATCTCCAAGAAGCCAAAGTTAACCTAAGTAACGTTGCCAAGACACTATTAATGACGTAATCATCGCCTTTGATAAATGATCTGTCCAAGTTATTCTGAGCAGTACTTACCTACGTCCTGTAAATATGACGTAATGGATGACGTCACATCAAATGTATATAAGACGAGCTTTTGCCTGCGCTTCGCTCGCGTAAAACAAATTGGTTAGGTGTAATAGTATTCTTTTGTAAATAAAATGTAGTCTATGTTACTCGGTGATAATATAAATTCTTCCACAATTAAAAATGGTAAACGTATTTTTTAATCGGCCAAGTATTTTTTGAGTTAAATCATTACAAATAAACAAGCGTACAAAAATCTTTCCTTTTTTAAACTATACATTAGTTATTAGCTGAAGAGTTTGTTTGTTTGTTTGAACGCGCTAATCTCAGAAACTACTGGTTCGATTTGAAAAATTCTTTTAGTTTTGGATAGCCTATTTATCGAGGAAGGCTATATAACATCACGCTACGACCCACGGGGGCGGCGCGGTAACGATAAACGCGGGTCAAACCGTGGGAACATCTAGTATTAGTATATGTGTACCTACACTAGATGTTCCTGCGGTTTCACCCGCATTATAGCCTATAGCCTTCTTCAATAAATAGGCTATCCTATTTGTTTAAAATAATTTTTCAATTCGAACCAGTAGTTCCTGAGATTAGCGCGTTCAAACAAACTCTACAGCTTTATAATATTGGTATAGATAAATACAATGTCTAATTGAATCAAGTTCTGCCAATACCTAAGATTTATGTGATACTCTTCAGTATGGCACTTATATGCAATATGATAAAATGCCGTTTTTAAGTGGTTTCGTGGAAAATTTGGAATTCAGTTATCGGTTATACGCTTAAGACCGTTTTTGCTTTATGGCATTCTCCGTATGGAAACGTCCCAAATAGATGAAAAAAGATGGCATAGTGGTTTAAGTTATCGCCTCGCCTGTGCAGCGCCCAGTGTTGTGGGTTCGATCCCCATATGGAACAAAAATTTGTGTGTTCCTGAAATAGTTATTTTGAGTCTAGGCGTTCTTTGTGCTCGTTGTTTGAATGATTGTAAATTCTCCCGCGCCACAGGAATTATTCCGAGAGTTGTCATTTTTAAGTAAAACTGTGTCATATTCTGAGGTTTTAAAAAAGATTCATTTCATTCTCATTCTCATTTCTGTAAATAAATAAATTATTATTATTATTATTATAAATTTCAACTAAGGTGCGATTCCTTTTTATATCGTAGATGGAATTTAATTAAAATTGTAGTACTTCCACGCATCGAAATTGTTTGATCAAATTTTCAAGTTTGCAAAGGCCACAAGGTATTGGTGTTCTAAAACAGTTTTAAATGTATTCAAACATTTTGAAGACTACTCTACTTCTACAAATAATTAAAAAAATATTTCCTTTTTATGTGAAATTTTAATTATAATAAAATTACCAATAATAGTAAATATTATCTTTAAACTTAGCATTACTAAGCTTACAGCTACTGTATGTATTTCAGACAAAATGTTTTAAATTGAATTTGTATTACCATTCGTAAACCAAAACTCACGTGCAATCAGCAATACAGCAGGCGCTGGGGATTACGTATCAACCGAAATAAATATACATAGCTTTGTACCATTTTCCTTATGTATTATATACTATTATTTACTTCGTCGGTACAGTGTTATAAGTTTCTTCTATGTTTTTCTAAGGCTGTATCCGTACAAAACATAGGCTGCGGAATGTGATGAATGTAATTAAAGCCAGAGAAGTGTGTCAGGATCGTAGCATATGGAAATCCGTAGTCTGCCTTCCCCTTTGGGAAACAGGCGTGAATCTATGTATGTATGTACATTTGTATGTATCCGTATAGTGAGGTACATAAAGGTGTGGTCAAATTAACCCTAATTTATATGTGATAATATTTGGATATTAAAGAAGCCTCTCACGCTAAAAAAGAGATCGACATTCAAAAATATATTTGCTCAAATGCAAAATGAGAGAAGATGAAAAATCATCTACGGATATATTAGTACATAATTTTAAACACAGTTATGTATAAGTAATTCAGCTTCTTAGTTTTTATTCGGATATTTTCGGACAAGTGTGGATATAACACCGGCATCGAATGATATCTGATTATCACCTTGTTGAGTATTAACTAGTTAGAGAGCATGCACTTGCACTCTGACACGTACCACAAACAATATTGTACTGCGTACTAAGAGACACATCAAAGTCAAAGTCAAAAATCTTTCTTTCCATAAAAATGTATAAACAATTCTTGGTCACGTAAATGTACTAATATATTAATTAAAATATAATAATAGAAATAAATAAAAGGAAATAAAAATTTAGCATTGTAAAACGCCTGTTCGAGGAGTAGGGCTTACATGAGAAGAAGCAGGCAAGAAACTCATGGACACTCTTTTCAATCGCCAAATGTTTATTAACAGTACAATTCAATTTTATATTCTTTTTCTTATATGAGCTGCTATCTGTAATTGGCATTGAACTATTACTCACTGCTAATTGGCGTCTAAACAAGATAGTGAAGATGTGTCTTTTAAAATGTAGTTCATATTAACTCAATGTAATTTTATAACATATAAAAATTTTTACGTTATTCACACTGAAGGACCTTCCATGAAATATGACCACGCCTTACTCGCTGTAAATATAATATACATTTTCAGCGCTCAAGAATATCAGTTTCAAGTCTAAAGGTCAGCTCTGTTTCATTTTAAATTATAATTTTCAGGAAAATTTTCGTTCCGATATCGTCCAGAAATATATCATAGCGGTATCTGGCATCGAAAGTTTTGCTGCGAAATTGCGTTAACTAGCAAAGTCCAAACTTTGTACTTAACAGGAAAAAATATTGACTTTACCGTTCTTTTCCGAGTTGAAGTAAAATTGGCTATAGTCGATTTACAACTTTATACCTTTGCGATGTTGTTAGCTGCTCTCGATTTCTTGTGACAAATTTTATGTTTTCGAAAGGGCGATATCAGACTTGGTACAGTCAGCTACGTAAGTAGCTGAACATTAAACGAATTTGTAACAGTAGGTATTTTTATTAATGAAAATGTACTTATTATTGTTTTGTAGTAATTAATTGTGAAATCGTGTAAGCAGCGATAGCTCAGTGGGGAGACCAACAAACTGCAATGCAGAGGGTCTCGGGTTCGAACCCACGTCGCGCACCTCTGACTTTCGCAAGTTATATGACTTTTTGAAATTATGTGCGTATTGATTGACAATTATCGCCTGTTCCGTACCTCGGAGAGCACGTTAAGCCGTCGGTCCCGGCTGCCATGAACATTTATGGCAGTCGTTATTGGGAAGTCAGTGCCCTCTAATATCCTGACACTGGTTTAGCCTTAAGGTATCGTTAGCCTTCGGGTTGCGGAGGTCAGATGGCATTCGCTCCGTGTAAAAACTGATATCCAATCAAATCCGGTTAGACTAGAAAGCCGACCCCAAGTGACTTGGGAATAATAAAGGCTAAGGGAGAAGAAGTAATGAATTGTGATTAACTATCATTTAATTAATATATTTTTTTAAAGATTAGTTTCAATTTGGGTTTCAAATTACTAGTATTTTTGTTAACCCTTCCAGCTAAGCTGGAATGCTTGTGTTAAGCGTGGGTTCACGTCAGTAGTGCAATGGGTGGGATTCGAACCCGTGACCTCTCGATCGCAAGTCCAATGCCTTATCCATTGGGCTACCGCCGCTTACTGCAGTAAAAGATGAAATGTTACCATTACTGTGTATGATAAGTAAAAGGTGACGAACTACCATTATTGTGTATGATAAAGAAATTCAAAATCTTATAAATATTTATCGACATAATTATGTTGCTGACTGTACATGGGATGTTAAGTTCTTATATAAATAGTTAGGCAACACTGTACTTAGCCTTGCGACATGCAATTTTATAAATACTAGCGATCGTTATTGAATAATTCGAATGTTCTACCAAAAAATCGAATTGTTCGAAAACAAATAAGTCGAAATATTCGAAACGTTGACAAATAATGTTAATCGATTTTAGACTTAAATATGTTAGTATTAGGTATCTATTTAATATGCATAAAATTTGAAACGTATCTGTAAATCTTTAAAGAGAAATATATGGTACTTACACAGTAAACTTAGAAAATAACAATGTATATTATGACATTAAACTTCATTAGTACGCAAACTACAGTTGACAAAGATAAATTGCATTATACTAAACAATACTAACTATATTAAACTGCTGCCCGCGACTTTGCCCTCGGGCAAAGAGATGATGTTCTTTGACAGTGCCCTGTATGAATAAGTTCAGAAGTAAAGCGTCCACAGACAAACTTATTGAAACAGATTTGTGGACCATTTTAATACTAAAGTAAGAATATTTTTCTGGTTTGTAATATTGATATATTGACGGCCTCGATGGCGTAGTGGTTAGTGTAACTGACTGCCACGCCTGAGGTCGCGGGTTCGATTCCCGCACAAGTCAAACATGTGTGTGCGTGAACATTGATGTTTGTCTTGGTCTGGGTGTTTCTATGTATAATATGTATGTATTTACAAAAAAAAGGATATATGTATGTGTCTAGTATCCATAGCACAAGCTCTGCTTAGTTTGGGCTAGATGGTGTTGTGTGTATGTGGTAGAATATTATTATTATTATATATAATAATAATATCAGACCTGTCCCACTGCTGGGCACAGGCGTCTTTACAGTTTTGAGAAGCGTTTGGCCATAGTCTACTACGCGTAGTGCAGGTTGGCAGACTTCACACAGTCATCTTCGAAAACACTATGGAGAACTCTCAAGACATGCAGGTTCCATCACGATGTTTTCCTTCACCGTTAAAACTTGAGATAATTAATTATTTAATACAAACATGATTTCGAAAAGTCAACTGTGCGTGCCTTGGGATCGATATCGAG
This sequence comes from Catocala sponsa, assembly GCA_963564715.1. Taxonomy (NCBI): domain Eukaryota; kingdom Metazoa; phylum Arthropoda; class Insecta; order Lepidoptera; family Erebidae; genus Catocala; species Catocala sponsa. Next base: position 5,753,950 of record OY751345.1, on the reverse strand, counting down.
ATCTCTGCGTTGTAATCCAACGGTTGCCCACTAGGTATAATAAAGTGTTATCTAAATAAAATACACAAAAGTTCGACTAGACCGACTATACACGATACTACAGACCGTGCTTAGAAATTCTTAATAAAAAAATCCAATGACAGCGACATGGTACCTACCCTATCGCTGGTACTTCTGACCTCAATTAGATGAAACCTGTAGGTCTAACTTAAAAATGTCTATCCGAAACTTCAGGCGAAAGAAACATTAAGATTATACTTTGATTTTAAATTTAGAAACTGTAACAATTTCTAAATCTATACAAATAAATAAAATTGAAGTGTCTGTTTGTAATGTCAAAATAACAGTTTTTTATCTAATGCATATGAAAATATATAAGGTACCTACACGAAAACATCAATTTTAATTGTTTTTTGTCTGTCTGTCTATCTGTTTGTTCCGGGTAATCTCCGAAACGGCTGAACTAATTTTGACGGGACTTTCACTGGCAGATAGCTGATGTTATAAAGAGTAACATAGGCTACTTTGATTTTAGAAAAAAATAGGGTTCCGCGGAGACAAACACTTTTTAGTTAAAATCTACGCGGACGAAGTCGCAGGTAACAGCTAGTTATGTAATAAAATGTCAAATAAACAACGCGATAAAATCCGTATATAGTAGTTTAATTTCAATGAATAACATTCATATGCATACTTTCAAAGTGATATTAATGCGTTGTCCGGATCACTTTACTGTAGAGTGAAGGATGATCGACGCGTTGTTATTAGTGTTTTATGGTACTAATAGTATCAACAATAGGACCAAAACTTCGGCATTTACAATTCATGGTAACCCTGCCTGGACTGCTGGCTAAGATTTCAGGTAGTAGTGAAATTAAAATACTTTATATGGACTTTATTGCGTTGTTAATTTTTTTAATAAATCTCTGTTATTACATAATTTTGAAACCTTAAATTACTATTGTTAAACTAATTACTATTTAAGATATTTAAATTGTAAAACTACTAGCTTTTGCCCGCGGCTTCGCTTGCGTTAATTTAGAATTTGACAATCAATTCGGGTTGTACTCTGCTTGTAATAATATAATTCAATCATGATTCGAAAGACACGTGGCGCCACCTATTATCATAAGAACTTTATTATTGTTTTCTTCGGGAACAGTAATTTTTTTCGGGATGAAAGGTAGCCTATGTCCGTTTCTGTACATCTGTCAACGTATATACAAAATTTCAGGATGATCGGTTCAGTGGTTTACGCGTTTAAAGGTAACAAACAAACAAACAAACAAACTCATTTTCGTTTTTATAATATTAGTTAGGATTAGGATTAGGATTTATATAAAAAAAATATTTTACACTTTCCCAGAGGTTTTGGTTGCATTTCAGCAGCCATGTTCTCCCCAAAATTGCTAAAATGTAAAATCTCATCAAAGGGCGTTTAATAATTTTTACTTGATGTCAGGACAAATAGACAGACAGTAATTCTAAATCCTTTTTGTCTCTATATAATCAATATGATTTAGCTTACCACATAAATACAAATGAACAAATATAACCTCGATAATTTATTTGGATAGATACATTGACCGCGATAATGAAAATTTAACTACAGATATGAACTAGTTGTGATTATTCAGTGATTGAGTTTTATGGTTACCATTCAACCCTCGTTCGTATTATATTAGTGTGCCATAACAATATTATTGTAGAGTAATGTTATTTATGTGTTCTAAAATACGCTACGATGAATGAAAATGTAGGTGAGCGAAAACAATGGCATCACATGAAGTTAATGCGATTGCAGTGCTGTCTCGAGTTTATTGTCCGTTTTATTAATTTGGTGTCAGATTTTTCTGCTGAGAAATTGTGAGCAGCACGGAGTTTTGGGCAATGTTCGATAGATGGCAATATGGTCGCACCAACTTTTGCCTGAACCTTGCAACTAACATAAATGTAAATTCAGTAAATGTAACAAACTCACTAACTCCTTTGACGTTCATAAGTGTTACTTTGTGACCTAAGTGAATAAATGATTTCTGACTTTGACTTGACTTGACTTGACCATAAGAGACTTGTCTAAATTATGTAGAACTAAAACGTAACTGAACAATTATAGTGGTCCCCTTGACAAACGCTATCTTGCTTGCTTTGTTGATAATAATTATGATATCAACTCGTCCGTAGAAGTACCACCATCCTAACTAATATTACATATAAAAGCGAAAATGAGTTTGTTAGTTTGTTACCTTTTTACGCCTAAAACACTGAACCGATCATCCTGAAATTTTGCATATACGTTGTCAGGTGTACAGAAACGGACATAGGCTACCTTTTATCCCGAAAAAAATTACTGTTCCCAAGGAAAACAACAATAACGTTCTTATGATAATAGATGGCGCCACGTGTCTTTCGAATCATGATTGAATTATATTATTACAAGCAGAGTACAACCCGAATTGATTGTCAAATTCTACACTAACGCGAGCGAAGCCGCGGGCGATAGCTAGTCTTATATAAAACTGACGCAAGAGTTCACGTAACAACCACCTTCTTCCAAATTTATAGTAAAATAATTTTAATACGACCGCAGGAAAGGAAAAGGAGAGGCTGTTATGTGAGTAGCCTTAACTGTCACTTACCTGTTACTTAAACGTTTTAAATCCCTATTCCATAAAATGATGATATCGCACGAGCAAAAGTCCTGGTATTGCAAACAATAATAGGGCGCATTGTTAATAATATCTCTACTAATCCTTACTAATATTATAAATGCGAAAATGAGTTTGTTTGTTTGTTTGTTTGTTACGCTTTCACGCCTTAACTACTCAACCGATCAACATAAAATTTTGCATACACGTTGTCAGGGGTACAGAATAGGACATAGGGTACCTTTCATCCAGAAAAAAGAACTGTTGCAAACCTAACCTACATTTACGCGAGCGAAGCCGCGGGTGAAAACTATTCAACAATAATTGCAATTAATAGGTGTTGGTAGAAACAAAATATGCTTTAAAAGCAATCAGATACAAGCACTTCATATTAACAACGTGACGTTAAAATTAATCACCGCCAAACAAGGCAACAATACATTTTCTTCAAACGCGATTCAAAAACACAAAGACGAACATGTTTAAATGTGCACGATCAAAAAGCTTTTGAATCAAACCAGTTCTACTGTCTCTAGGGGTTGTTACTAGTGATGTGCCGGATAATTAAAAATGTAGATCCGCAGATACGGATACGGATCATTGGCGTCAAGATCCACGGATACGGATACGGATCTTAACTTTCTTACTCAATCGGTGTCGGTGCGCGTGACCTTAAGATTTAAGTTTTGTTATAAAAGTGATCTTATAACTTTCTATAATACTTAAATGTTACAAAGATTTAAACTCAATTGATCTCATTATAAAGATATTTTAATTATTCTTATACTATAGTAAGTGTTTAAACATATATAAGATAGTTGATTTAGTTCCTTTAAGTTACGTGCAGTATTGTGTCGTATGTTAACTCGCTACGATAAATGTTGATGCCAAATATTTTACTTTTAGAAATAAATAATAGTTTAATTGAAATGTAATAGTATTTTATTGCTACCTAATCACCTACATATAGAATTGAATCTATGTATTAAAAATTAATAAGGTAAAAGATCCGTCAAAAATGTAACGGATACGGATCTTTTTCTCCCGCAGATATCCACGGATACGGATACGGATATCCGAAACATCACTAGTTGTTACGCTTCGCATCGGTGTACTAATGCTGCTCTAGTTGTTACCGAGAAATGACATGTATTTTAAACAGATTACATCTAAACCAAACTTGATATTAATATCGGTGAGCGTTGTATTTGTATCTTCATTCGTTGGAATAATGGATATTTATGAAGCAGAGTGTTCTGCAGTTGTGTCCACATGCGATTTCGTTTGTACCTATATCGATAAATTATTTAAGGCTTTTGCTGATGTTGCTTTTGTTCCTTTGGAATGTCCCATGACTCATGAAAAAAAAGACGCTACCGTTGCGCGTCCGTGACCTCTACGGGGGAGTTAAGAAAACTCGTTGTGATTGGTCGCGAAAAAAATACCAAAGATTTTTGACTTCCCCGTAGGGGTTACAGACGCGCAACGACGTCAACGTCCTTGACTCCACCGTAGAAGTCATGAACGTTCCAGAAGTTAAGATTAAAATTTTTGGTAAGTTACGCACGGATTATGCACGGATTGGTGTGCACGAAGTGGTTTAGGTGGCCGCCTCGCTACTGCTCCCATGCTGAGTCTTGTGAGTTCGATCGCCGCACGAGACAATAATTCGTGTGATCCACAAATAGTTGTTCAGAGTGTGGGTGTTAGTTATTTTAGTCTTCTGGGATACAAGAATTACACCAAGTTGTTACACTGGAACATTGAGACAACTACCATCTTAGTCTCCCCGTGACCATGGCTGAAAAGCAACCGAAACGTCGGGGAAAGTGTATACATAAATATAAATAGTTTTAATAGTTTCAATAATTTAATTAGCTTAAAAATTAGTAAAGTTTAATAGTAATAGTAGTGTAACAGTTTCTAAATTATGTAATAAAGTGATAAAAACAACGCGATAAAATCCGTATATAGTAGTTCAATTTCAATTATACATTTATTGTCACAGTGAGACAAAATACAATATAATACAAATACAAAATAATCTCACACCTGCAGCCGTCAGGAGTTCATTTCAGCATAATGATTAACTATTGAATCTCTTAAGCAAAGTACTGTATTTTGAATAAGTTATATTTCGTCCTTCAGTCAGTCACTCGTAGGTTAAGGCCACTCGAAGCATTTGTAGCACAATTAGTGTGAACACAAGTACCCACAATGCTAAAAACTGTCATTAAGGTATTATTTGTGGCTTACATAAAATAATTAAAAATAGATTACATAATATTAATCTTTGAAATCGTGATGGCACACCGGTGGCCAGACACTATAAATTTGTAATTATTTCTGATATTTTAAGACTTGACTGATTAAAAATCTGATAAAAATTTTGTAGAGAATATTCTATAAAGAAAAACTTAAATGAAATGTGATGCTATTCATATAGCTACACATTCTTTTGAAACCTTTTATGTAAAATGAAAAGGTTAAACCTCCAACCATGGTATTAAAATAGGCACAAAACTTTACCGTGCGAAATGCAGTAACAGTTTTACTACTACATCATTTCCGAAATAAGTGGATCTGGTTTGAACGAGGATTCCGTTCTGATCTATTTCACAAAATAAAATAACCATCGACCCAGTTTCTAGGTCAATCCTTGGGCGACTTCCTTCATCATAAAAAGAGAGTGTAATCCAACCAATTGATACTTAACCTTCAGGAGGCCGCATTCAAATCTTCATAAAACTAGTTTTAGAGCATAAACAGGAAAAATTACGAGTAGCTCGTAAACATTTGTCAGGACTTGGCAACACTGCACCCTTATATAACTCGCTGCATTTTATGCTATAGTTCAGTTATGATAGCGTGGTTATAAATATTACGGTTGGTGTAAACTTAGAATGGGATTGGGTACTGAATATTATATTTTAAACGTGGGAGGACACAGCGAAATTCTCATTTCTATTTGGGATTTCGATGGAATTGCAAAAGGCAGATTGGAGAAGTATTTTTAGAGAGAACCCTAAAAAGGAAACTCCAGGAAGAATCTTCAGGGAGTACTTTCAGAAGGTACCTAAATATCCTTTCAATCGCGCGTAATCCTTTGAACGGTTTTGGGTAAGACTATGCTCACAGACAATGTCCTGGATTAACACATAGGCAACTTTTAATACTGGTGTACGTCCCTCTAGGATTCACGATGGCGAAATCCGCAAATAAAATATAGTAATATAATTCATGTCTGTAGACTGTCCTTTTATTAAGCACAGGCCTTTTCTCAAATAGCATCCGAAATAGTAAAGAAAATTCATATAAGCAGCTTTCCTCACAATCTTTTTCTACACCGTTGTGAAAAAACATAGTGTAATGTCTCTTCAATACAAAGGGTGGGAATTTCAACCAGTCTGGGTGATCGTGCCTATCGTGATATCACGAGCTTGTATATATATAGTAACTCGCTGTGTAAACTTTGCCTGCGCGATTCAGGTTTTTATGACAAAGGGTGATCATTGATTACAGCGCCATCTCATGACATTTGTCGTACCTTCGTCGTTTGTGTGGAGTCACTATGCGGTTAAAGCCCATAGTTAAATATTCAATACGCGCGTAACTAGGAAAAACCAAAAGTGCATGTTACAGGATCATTCATCTTGAACCTCCCTATTTATAATAGTCCAATGGACTTCCCTCTGTGTGGTAGTATAATAGATTGCCAATGTGGTTATCACTACAAATCTAGTCTAGCTATTCTGATAAGGTAAATATTTGAAGTACCTAATTTTAAAATCCATTATCGGTCCGTGTAAGTCATTAATTTAAATGAGTTTTTGATGTTCTATTAGACTTAAGATAACAACTCCCACGCATATATTTCTCACGATATTTCCCTTCGTTGTTAACACGATCGGTTTAAATTAACTTTTTAACAACCATATGACGTCAACCGTCTATGATCATAAAATATTTAACCCTGGTAACCAGTAGACTAAATCCAGGGGGATTTAGTCTACTGGTTTCCTTTTTATATTTTTACTCGCCTTTTTCGCGGGGTAAGGGGATCAGAGAGTGTATGTCGGGCTCACTCGGGGAAAGAATATGGAAATTCCCGGATCCTATTGACTAAACCTACTTGTGTGCCTACTCCTGCCTTGAATGGTTGGTGGTCGCTGAAACTGAAATTACATCAGTGACCCACCCAGCAGTGCCTAATGTTCTTGCACCGAGCTATAACTATTGTTTTACCAAAGTATTATCTACTTTGGTAAAACTATGGTTATAGCTTGGTTATAACTAAAAGCTCAATCCGGAAATCAAAGCTCACAATCAGCATTTATGTAAGCGCTCACACTAATGCCACAGCCAAAGCATCAAGCTAATAATAGCTCAACCTTCATTTAAACTGTTCTCAGAAAACGTAACGGTTCATTTTTATTTCTTGACTGCATTGGTTGATAAGCAACATGAAAACGTACGGCAAGTTAAGTAAGTTGTCATTGTCGTTTGCACGTGATTTTGAAATATGTTTATGGAAACAATTTATTCGTTATTCAAAATTCAATCCTTTTTCTATTTTGAAAAAATACGTTTGCGCCCTAGGCATAACACTTGTGTTGCGGGGAAATTTACAAACATTCAAACAAAGAGCACAATTTATTGTCGTGTGTGGATATCGAACACACAACGCTTAGGGCGGTGGCAGCGGCCGTGGCGATGCGACCATTAAACCACTAATCCATCCATGCAGTCATGTCAAAATAATAATTGTTCTGTTTCTTTAAATCTGTACTTACTAAAATGGGGCTGTAAACATTAGAGATATTGGTGAAATACTAGTTGGGATTGATTATTGCAAGCACAGTTAATTAGAATTCCATTTAAAATATAAACTCTGTTGCACCCAACCTAAAACAAGAGATTTTAAAATTAGTGTCTGTCCGTCTGTTTGCTCCAGCATCACGCAAAATCTACTAAAGAGGTTCTGCAGCGGCTTTCACAGTTAATAGATTAGGATTCCATTTAAAATATAAACTCTGTTGCATCTAACTACGTTTAGTAAAACCTAAGACATATCGTAATATACGTCGAGGGTAAAATGTAGTTCTCCCATGTATGCAAGAGGGCTCGATTTCGATTTCCGGGGGGAGCTAAGAGCTATAAGGTTTTTTACCTGGACCTTTTATGTAGCATCTAAAATTATAGCTGGTAAAATGCGGGTGCAATACTTTACCTGTTCGGAGATAAAGCATATTAAGACTGTATGTATGAACAAATGTAAGCCTTATCTGATGACTGCGCCCGGCATTAATCACTCCGGCAATGTCAAATAACCATTTTAATCACTATGCCAGCCATGCCTCTGATTCAGTCTCAGATACACTTTATAGGTTGCCTATATTATATGACCAAAGTAAACCAATTTTCCAGCAAATAGTTTATAATTGAACTACTTTGGAACTTGGTTAATTCAATAAAACTTTTTTGATCGGCAACTTTTTCAGGCTCGGCGTAGTTCTTTAACATATATTCTGTTAAGCCTAGATTAGATAGGCTATATAAGTTTTAGACGTTTTTAATTAAGATTGCTGGCTGGTAATTAGAATGTTTGTCTTTATTTCTAAAAGTCCAACGGCTAAAAACCGCTGTAAAAAAGGAGTTATAAGTTTGATGCCTCTCTAAGTGTGTCTCTGGTTTCTTAACTTCTAAAATACAGTTTCAATACAGTTTTTATTAGGAGGTAGTTTAATGGTTTTTAGTTATACTTATAAAATTGGACTGGATATTTAAAAGTAATTAGTTGTTTTTTAATAAGTGTGAGAATATATTCTTTCCCTTTTTAAGAAACCTTTTTATAATATGTCGAGATTTGACATGTTTAATATTGTGAAGGTGACAAATGAAACTAATCAAAATAATTTTGTGTATTTTATTTTAAATGGATACAAAATGGTTTATAATATTTTTATAATATTGTAAGTAAGTAGTTTATTTCAAGTTAGTATATTCAATTTGCGTTATAGATCAAACTGACAAGTTTTGAGTGGTACATAATAATCTCGAAGTTATGTGGAATCTACCAACTCGCACTGGAGCTGAGGGGCGCAGTATAACTTAACCCTCCACATACTGAGAAGTGATTCACGTCTAGTAATCCGACAGCTTATGAACAGGCCAGATATTGTATTATATTTTAATGTACCACAATTCATTGTTGATAGCAAAAGGTTAAAAAATGGAACAATAATAGCCTCAATGAAGAAAGAATAAAGCAATGTAATGTACCAGGATAGGCAAGCAGAAACAAAAGCACTTTATTGCGGATGTAGATATACCAGGTTTTATAGTCCCTTCCTCCTTATCTATCGCATAATAAGTTTGTGCATATACAACAATTAGCTGTACACGCTCTTTCAAGTGAACTATACTGAAATATATGTTTGGCTACTCTGGAATCTATAAAGAGGAATTAAATTTCCATTAGACTAATGGAAATTTCATTCCTTTTTCAAATTTAATTGAATTTTCTTTACTATTTCGTGAGCTAACCGCACACAACCTCGCGAGTCGATCTATAAATGGCTTTGAAATCGGTTCGGTAATTTCGTGGGCGTCAAGGACATCCGTGGACTGACTTTTCCACCCAAACAAATACAATTTCGGCTTTATAACAAGATCTATAGGATTTTCCACATCTGTGATACTAGTCGAGTTGTATTGTTATATAAGATTTTTCTATCAGGCAATTCTCAATAGCGATTAGCGACACACAGTCTGAAACCGCGTTTAGAAGTCTGGTTACCTAATAGGTAGGACTGGAATGAGGCTGGCAAATTATGGATATTTTCTATATGTAGTTTAGGCCTTCGAGCGTAAATACAGGTGATATCAGCATTTCTTTCTGAATATGTCTTTCCACACTGAACACATGAAACTAAATGTTTTTATAGGATAGAAAAAAAGGAAATTGTTTTGGCGGCTGCGAGGCCACGACGAATTAATCGGGCACATAATAGAACATGTAAAAGGAATAAGAAGGAAAAATATTTTCTGATTACTTAGCAAAATGGGTGACGAAAAAATAAGATAAAGTTTGCTATGTAGCTAAGAAATATAGAAAGTACAAGAAACTAAAACATGTGACATTTGTTACAGTTGCGATTATTCGGCCAATACATTTGGTCTCAGCTCAGATCTCAGATATTTTTCTTTTCGTTTTCCCAGGAAAGTTAACCAATTTCTCTACTGAAACAGACAATTCAACCATAACAACTTTTGTTTTATGCCTAGCAGCTCTATATTGTACCCTGCATTAGCAAGTTTATAATGGACCGCGTGTTGTCCCCTGTAAAGCCATTTGCGGCTCAAAGCGGATTGTTCGGTGTCGGTTTACAATTGCTTTCAGTCCATACGGAGAGGGTTTTAGGATCGATTTTGTGGAAAAGAAATCAAAATAAAGTGTACGGAACCATTTACGTTCGTGTTTAATGGATGCGATCAATTTGGAGATAGTAGACGTATTTTTTGGGACTTTTGGGCGAGTGAGATAGCTGAAGATTAATTGTGAGATATCTTCCGGTTGTTTTTGTTAGATGAGAGCGGTAAAATCGACTTGCAAGTAGTGTTATGTATATGTTATATACTGCAAATATAAAATTAAATTCAAAGTTATATATAAACAAAATATCTAAATCTAAATGAATGTAAAAGCGGTTAAGTTGGCAAAATTAAAATTATTCTTCACTATTTTCAGTTTTATATATTTTAAATAACCCTGTTCTAGATAAAATAATAAAAAGCTTAAAATTCCTTTCCTAAGGAAACATATTAACATATGTATCGAGTCACGCCCGTATACCTCGGAAGACAGAGATTGATTACACACATTCATTCTGCCTGCTATGTTTTAAGTCATACGTAATAGCGGACGAGAGTACTTTCGTTTGGCAGGATCCGTGCTGCAAATGAAAATTTTATTACATTTGGCCGACGAAGGACCTCACGATTGACATGCATTAGTACAAACTTATTTATTTAATACTTTGATGACAAAGAACCTTTTAGAATAAGTTAAATAGATAATCAAACTATTAATTACCATAATACATACAAACATAACGATATCTATGATATCATAAAAAGCCATACCTACCGCAAAAATAGAATCACTAGAAAGAACCATCGCTGTAAACAGATAAAGAGTCGTCGATAATCGCGCTATAAAGTTCACGTAACAACTTGCATTCATGTCAAATAATCGATTGCACAAGTAAAACGTTTCTAAATTTACTCCAACAGTGGTGCGTCATGAAGCCTCAGGCCGTCTATTTGAATGAATAATTCAACGGCTTACTTTCCTTCGCCGTTAAGGTGAGTGAGATTATATGGTGTAACAACACAAATTTCATGGGTTGATGATAAAGACACCGCGTTGGATTTTAAAGCATTAGAGGTAAGGGGAGATGGAGAAGTTGAGATAAAACTTATTACTTCATAACGTAATGAGACAGATGTTTTTGTATTGTTTTTATACAACGAAGGTGTTGGTAAGAATATGTCTCATCTGATGGTAAGCAGATACCGTGGCCTAATATCTATAATTAGGGGTTTTACTCGCGCGTTGCTTACCTCAAGGAAAAGGACTTAAACATGGGATGAAAGGAAAATAATGGAAAAGGAACACTTACCAAGCGAAACGTACCAATAGTGTTACTATTCTTATTAAACCGGGTGCTTGTAAGAGCAGGTTGATTACTTTCGTTACTATATAATTAGAAACAGCAGGCCACAAATAATTATTTCTGAAATTCGTACTTCTTTTTGTTTTTAAACACTATTATGTGATATCCACACTCGGCTAATCGAATCGATAATTTATTTTTGTCTCGGGTACCACTTGAAGCATGTATGTTACAAGACTAGTGTCATAAAGCAAGTGTCATGGTATCCATTCTTATAAGTAAGAAGACGACAGCACATATCATGCTTTAGGAAATTGTCGTCATAACGTAACGTAATAGGCTTACCTTGAAGATAGCTAGAACCATAAGTGACCATAACAACGACGCGTTAAATGTTCTTGAAATGGTCGCAACCTGTGGTCGTATACTGAAGATAACTATAATATTGGAATGTTCTGAAATAACAATAACAGTTGATGTGTGATTGCAGGGTAATGTTATTGCACAATGGGTGCTCAACCCTCACCTTCTGCTATAAATTTTAAGTGCAATGGCCGCCATACCAAATAATAATGCCCGGTAGCTATGTATTTAGGCCTTGCACAAATATCTTGTAATAGTTTTGGGCCGGTGTGTAACTGTTTGGATAGAATTTTGATCTTTTGTGATGATTTGATATTAAGGATGGATTATATAATTGATAAATAAAAATATCATGTCGTCAGATATGGTAAGATCCCATGTCAAATAGGGTAAGACTATTGCCGTCTACTGGGCACAGATTCAGACTACGTGCTGCAACTTAGAATTTCTTGACAGATTTTGACCTATCCGGGCAAACACTAAAGGTTTAACACTATAGTTGCGTTCAAATAAAGCCAATGTAATCCTAACAATCATCATGCAATTTTGCATACAAGCTATCAAGACATATTATTTTTTAGTTTAGCTAAGTTTTAAAAAAACGTTTACAACAAGAAAATAGTATTGTGACCGAGTGAACGAAGCCAGGGGCAAAAGCTAGTAAAATATAAACACAACAGAAGCTTAATCATCAATTTAAATTACCAATCCGACCAAATCACAAATTACGTTCTTGCTGCAGAAACTCAGTCACACAGAAACCGTCAACTACATCCCATTTCCCCAACCCAGTGACTTAATACAGAGCAGAAATTGTCTCAAATGCCAGGAAGGCAGTGTCGTGACACGGCACACATCAAACTGTTGTTAATTTGAATGGAATTATTCAACGGAGACGCCGAGCCGCGTCACTATCAAATTTGAAATCGGTTTTATCCTTAGCTCCTTTAAAGGCGACGACACGACTACGATCTGTTTTTATCGGCAAAAATTTGAATACTAAATTCATATTTTTTATAGTGATGAAGCTAGGCTTTAGAAATATGAAACAAAGGACTAAAATATCACCCGGATTGGGTATCAAAAAAATCTATTTCGCAAAATCATTATAATTTTGGTCCCCTAACGTAAAAATTTACGCATTGTTAATAATGACATGATTGATTAATAATATTGTACCATCTGCGCATTTTTAACCGACTTCAAAAAAAGTAGGAGGTTCTCAATTCGACTGTTTTTTTATGTTTGAACAGAAGACAATATTATGTTTGTTACCTCAGAATTTTCGACTGGGTGAACCGATTTTGATGATTCTTTTTTATTTGAAAGCTGATGCTTCCCGTGTGGTTCAATTTAATTTTGTTCAAGATTTGACCATTCGTTTTCGAGTTATCCTTAATAATGCGTATTTGGCTACATTGATGATGTTCCCATTTTTGGGAAGATTCACTAAAAACTGAGAAATAGACAAAATTTTAACAAAAAAGAAAACCAACTTCAAAAAAGAATATTCTAAAACTTATCATGCACTAAAAAGTTAATAAATAATTGCATATTCTTGTGAATAATTAAATTATTGTTATTTTTGGAGTTGATGTCTCTGCTGCATCTTCAGGCGAATGCAATGCTGTACATGAAGTTTCGGGTTCGAATCACAGGCAATGTTTTATTAAGTCTGTAAAAAATGTCCAATATTAGCACGAAGTTAGGCAACGAGCCAATAATAGGCTCGCGTCCACTATTACGTGGTTTCATCATCTAAGCCGAAAGCCACTGCTGGACATAGGCCTCCCCAAGGTGTGATTTACGAGGGACCTAAAGCATAATCAACGAAGTGTAGCTGTAATACATACATACATAGACTCACGCCTGTTTCCCAGAGGGGTAGGCAGAGACTACGGATTTCCATTTGCTACGATCCTGACACACTTCTCTGGCTTCATTCTCTTTCATCACATTCCTCATACACGCCCGTCGGTTTAAGGAGCTCTTAACCTGGCCTTTGTCCAGAACGCCTCCGATCTGATCGAGAAACGTTCGCCTAGGTTTTCCTCTTGGGACTGTTCCATTCACACTAGCCTTATAAACTTTCTTAGTCAGTCTTTCCTCGTCCATTCTTTCTACATGTCCAAACCAGCATATCCATTTTATATTCTTATAACTATATCCAGCTGTAATACACCTCTGCTTATATATTCTCCTCGGGGATATAAGCATGAGGCTATGTTTTTATGTTCTTATACATACTTAGTTCATAATGATGTTATTATAAAATTTAACTACTATGCAATAATTCCGTATTATGTTGAACATATGCAAATCGTATCGTTACCGTCTCGTCCTTAGTTATAATATCTAGGTTACGGCCATTTACGTGGTACAGTCAGCAACATAAGTCGATATTCACTTGATAGATTTCAATTGCCTCTATCTATCAAAATTATAACAAACTAGACTTTGCCTGTGGCTTCGCTCGCGTAAAAGTAGATTATGTTATCTTAGTAACAGTACTTTTAAAAAATAAAATATAGTCTATGTTGCTCGGTGATAATATAGCTTTCTAAAGGGCTAAAGAATTTTTTAAATCGGTTAAGTAGTTTTTCATTGAAATCCTTAAAAACAAACAAACAAAAATAAAATATTTTCTCTTTATAATATTTTTTTATAAGGCATAATATTTAAAAGATAGTTGATTTAATAACAAGTCAAATATGTAGTAAGTAAGTATTATAAATAAAAATCTCCAATTCCTAAAATACCTTTACAAATTTGTTGAATGTTCAGTTACTTACTTTGCTGACTGTACGTAATCGTGATTTAAAAAAGATTGCGGCGTCTATAATAATTTTTTTCGCCACAGAATTTCCTTTTTTTAATAAAGCAAATTATATGAGGGAGTAAATTGGCGTATGCTATTTGTGTTTGGTAACATGACATTGCATCATATCTATATCTCCTCTAAGGGGTAGACATGGCTGTATCATACCTACTTTTTATCAGCCGTGTTTAGACTTCAGAAAATAAGATAGAAGCAGACAGTTGCCTTTTGTCTTTTATCAACTAGGTACTACAGCTTTTAGAGACTATCAAGCACAGATCCAGAGTTTTTTTTTTCTTTTTATGCGTGGCAAACAAGCATATGGCCCACCTGATGGTAAGTGGTCACCGTAGTCTATGGACACCTGCGACACCAGAGGCATCACTTGCGCGTTGCCGACCCTTTAGGAAAGAAAGTGGGAAGGAGAAGGAGCGGGATGGGAGAAAGGGGGTAATTGGGCCTCCGGCACTCTCACTCACCGAATGAAACACATCAGTAGGAATACTGCTATTTCACGTCGATATTCTGTGAGAGGGTAGTCCTTCCCCGGTCAAGCCGGCCCATTCGTGCTGAAATCAGCGAGGCTCTACTACTTAAAACGATTCACGCTGCTACTAGCAACACCCTTACTAAATCACCAAGAACGGTTTTGTTGAAAAGGGAATAAGGTAATTTACCACCCAATAACTGCATAATATGTGTTTGTCACAAAATATTAAAGTAAAATTCATAATTGTAATGTAATTATTCTTCAAACTTAATCCTAACTAATATTACAAAATGGGGATTTGAGTTTGTTTGTTACGCTTTCAAGCCGTAACTAATCGATCGATCATCATGAAATGTCGCATACACTTTGTCAGGGGAACAGAAATCGACATAGGGTACCCTTCATCCAGAAAAAGTACTATTACTAATCTAACCTAATCTAACTTACATTAAGGCGAGCGAAGCCGCGAGCAAAATCTAGTTAGTAAATGTTTTTGCTTTTCAGTTTATCCAGCATTAATATACTTAGTTGTACATAAAGCGGAAGTAACATAATACATTCTGTTAGTTCCAAGTAATAAAATAGTGGAGTTATATTATCTCGCTTTCTGTTATGACTGAAAGGTGAGCGAGTAATACACGTGTATCCTTTTCACGTACATAGACTGTAAATAGTTATATATCTAACCGTCTCTCAGCTGTATCTCTTACGGCCAGTTTCCCGAACGGTTTTAGTCCACCTGAATGCACCGCTAAATTACAAGTGAAACCTAGGCACGTCAGCCACGCGATGCGTACTTTCAATTTTTATTTTAGAGAAATAACAGTGCAGGCCGCAATTATTTCTTATGGTTAGGGACCATACGTTCAGAAAAATTGCAAATAGCGCACCAAATTCTATTTAGAACAAAATATTACAACAAATAGAACGTTCTATTTGTTATAATATTTGGTCATGTAAATTTTTTTCTGTCCGTCAGAAACATGACTATGTCTTTTTCTGTATCACTGACAACGTGTATGCAAAATTATTTCATGATCATTCGTTGAGAAGTTAATGCGTGAAAGCGTATTAAACAAACAAACTCACAAGCGTATTTATAATATTACCAGTTAGGATTACAAACAATTTTGTGATTTAAGTATATCTTAACCAATATTATAAATGCTAATGTGAGTTTGTTTTACTACTCGACCGATCATCATGAAATTTCACGAAAATTCACGTTGTCTGAGGTACAGAAAAAGACACAGTACCTACCTTTCAACCAGAAAAAATACTGTTCCTAAACGAAGACGCGGGCAAAAGCTAGTTAAATATTAACAAAGTTTTAAAAAGTAAAAACAAAAATTGTAAAGATTTACTAAACTCCTTTTTGACTTTATAGAACCGAATGCCTACAGATGAAGCCTAGCTATATATTACAATACCAAGGATTACAATAAGAGAGGTTCTCTCAAATTGATCTTTTAAAGATAAACTTTGAATTTCAAATGAAGCAATCTGTAATCTGGATACGGGGAGAGAATTTTTTAAAACCTATCTTCTCTTTTTTCTTCGGACGTGCTCTAGGTTTCAAAAATTTTATTTTCTAAGGTCTTATCTACACCAACGTTATTCGAACCCTTGCCTTATGATATTGCTGTTATAAAATCAGCCTTGTTAATTACTGTCCTTAGTTTGAAAGCATGAGTTGACAGAATTCACGTTTGCTGATTTCAGCATGAATGGGCCGGCTCGAGCGGGGAAGAACTACCCTCTCACAGAATATCGACGTGAAATAGCAGTATTCCTACTGTTGTGTTGCGTTCGGTGAGTGAGAGTGCCGGAGGCCCAAACACCCTCTTTCCCCCTTCCCACTTCCTTTATCTCTTCTTCCTATGGTTCGGGGTCGGTCCGGGGCTTGAGGCTAGCGAAGTGTGATGCCTGGTAGGTCCGAAGGGCGTGGGGGGCCGGTGCGGGGTACAGGGAGATCCGGTGGGAATGGTTTCCGTCGGCCACCTGCCGATTAGTAGGGCACCCGAACCTGGGTACATCCTGCTCGGGAGGCTGTCCCGCCAACCGGCGAAAATCCCGTCTCGTAGTCGTCGTGCCGGATTGGGAGACCGGAGTGGACCCGGCGGCTATGTGCGGGGGGGGGCACCGGGGGCCCTTCCGTGCTTCCTATCGGCTTCTTGTATAACTCGTGGGCCTGCCTCGCACTATGACTTTGCTCTTTCTTTGGGCACCGCCTCTACTTCGAACCATGCATCAATCCATATCCCCACTGATAAATTATAAAAACCATGAAAGGTATAAAAAAGAGCAAATTTTCTACGGCGGACACCCCTTCCACATTTCTAGTGGATTTCTGCAATGTCAGGGGTCTACACAGTAACCTCGATGCCGTCCACCACCATCTCGAGACGGTGCGGCCTGCCCTGCTCTTTTTAACGGAGACGCAGATATGCGCCCCGGACGACATTTCGTACTTAAAATACCCGGGCTACGAGTTGGAACATTCTTTCCGTCGTAAAGCCGAGGTGTGCGTGTTCGTCAGGGGCGATATCTGTTGCCGCCGCCTTCAGGGTCTCGAGCATCGGGACCTGTCAATTTTATGGCTACGCGTAGACCATGGGGCTCTTACCCGAGTTTACGTATGCCTTTACAGGTCCCATGCCAGTGAGTCGGAGTCAACTCAGCTACTTGAGAACGTTCAAGAGGGGACTGACCAAATATTGGAGGGGTACCCATCCGCGGAGCTGGTGGTCCTTGCCGATTTTAACGCTCACCACAAAGAGTGGCTGGGATCCCGGACTACCGATTCCGTGCGTCGGGCTCTCTTCAATATGGCCTCGGCCTATGGCTTCTCACAACTGGTGTTACATCCCACCCGTATCCCAGACAACGAGAGCCATAAACCTTCTTTGCTGGATCTTCTGTTGACTACACATCCACTAGGATACAGGGTGGAGGTCGATGCTCCTCTGGGATCATTGGATCATTGCCTTATCCGCAGTGCAGCCCCTGTTACGCGACCAGATCGCTCTTCGGTGACTGGTTACCGTAGAGTCTGGCGATACAAGTCAGCAGATTGGGATGGACTTCGAGAATTTCTTGCATCCTACCCATGGAAGCGACTTTGCTTCTCATCCGGGGAACCTGACACTTGTGCTGACTGTATCACAGATGCACCAAGGGATGGAATTATTCATCCATTCTACCAAGGGATGGAATTATTCATCCCTTCTGCCAAAATACCTGTGGGCGGCCGCAGCCGCCCCTGGTTCAATAACGCTAGCAGAGATGCTACACACCAGAAGCAGTTGGCATACTTAGCCTGGAATAGGGCTAGGAAGTGTCGGGATCCTGATGTGAAGGAGAGAAAGCGAGAATTTAATACCGCTTCTAGATCCAGCAAGAAGGCTATTGCCAAGGTTAAGGCAGAACACGTTGCTAGAATTGGCGAGCGCCTTGGAAGACATCCTTCAGGGAGTCGAGCTTTTTGGGCGCTCGCCAAGGCTTCGCAAGGAAATTTTTGCCAGATCAGTCTCCCACCACTGCGTAAGTCTGATGCCAGTCTGGCCCATAGTGCAAAAGAGAAGGCCAATCTTTTGGTAGAACTCTTTGCCTCAAACTCGACTTTGGATGATGAGGGAGTCATACCACCTACCATCCCAAGGTGTGAGAGCTCTTTGCCTGAAATCCGCATCAATCAGCGTGCGGTTAGGCGTGAGTTCGAACTCCTGGACATCCATAAGTCGAGTGGGCCTGACGGCATCCCTGCAGTGGTACTTAAGACGTGCGCCCCTGAGTTGACCCCTGTTTTAACGCGCCTATACCGTCTTTCCTACAATTCCTACAGGGTTCCATCTTCGTGGAAGGTTGCTCATGTTCACCCGATCCCGAAAAGGGGTGACCGGTCGGATCCTTCAAACTATAGGCGATTACTTCCTTGCTCTCCAAAGTTATGGAGCGGTTAATAAACCGCCTTCTGCTGCGGTACCTTGAGGATCATCAGCTGATTAGTGACCGCCAGTATGGCTTTCGCCATGGTCTTTCGGCTGGTGATCTTCTAGTGTACCTCACACACCGCTGGCCGGAGGCTTTGGAGGGAAGGGGAGAGGCTCTGGCCGTTAGCCTCGATATCGCTAAGGCATTTGACAGGGTCTGGCATAGAGCCCTTCTATCGAAGCTACCATCTTATGGAATCCCCGAGGGACTCTGCAAATGGCTAGCCAGCTTTCTGGATGGTCAGAGCATTACAGTCGTCGTTGATGGTTGCAGCTCCGAAACCAAAACCATTAACGCTGGTGTTCCTCAAGGCCCGGTGCTCTCCCCAACGCTGTTCATCCTGCATATCAATGACTTGTTGTCAATTGAGAACATACATTGCTATGCGGATGACAGCACGGGTGATGCGCGTTATACCAGCTATCAGAATGTCCCTCGGAGCATAATACAGGAAAGACCAACACAACTTGTGTCTGAAGTCGAGGACTCTCTTGGGTGGGCCTCCGAATGGGGTGAACAGAACTTAGTGCAATTCAACCCCTCGAAGACACAAGTGTGCGCGTTTACTGCCAAGAAGGACCCTTTTATCATGGCGCCACAGTTCCAAGGAGTTACTCTCCGTATCTCCGAAAGTATTGGCATCCTCGGCGTCGAAATCTCAAATAAAGTCCAGTTTGGGAGTCATTAGGAGAACAAAGCTAAATTAGCGAGTAAAAAGGTGGGTGTACTGAACAGAGCCAGGCGGTACTTCACACCAGGTCAACGTCTTGTGCTTTACAAAGCACAGGTCCGGCCGCACGTGGAGTACTGCTCACATCTCTGGGCAGGGGCCCCCAAATACCAGCTCGACCCACTTGACTCCCTACAAAGACGGACAGTTCGAATCGTCGATGAACCCAATCTCACGGATAGACTGGAGTCGTTGGAGCAACGAAGAGACTTTGTGTCTCTCTGCGTGTTCTGCCGACTCTTTCACGGGGAGTGCTCTGAAGAACTGTTTGATTTGGTACCAGCGGCCCCTTTCTATCACCGTACCACTCGACACCGAAGCAGGGTTCATCCATATCACCTGGAAGCGTTCAATTCTAAGACGGTACGCTTTCAGCGATCATTTCTCCCACGTACGTGCAAGCTCTGGAATAAACTGCCAGCTTCGGTGTTTCCCGAGCGCTATGATATGTCCTTCTTCAAACGAGGTTTAAAGAGAGTTCTTCTTTCACGGTAGGCAGCGGCTTTGCTGTGTCCTGACATTGCTGAAGTCCATGAGCAGTGGTGACCACTTTCCATCAGGTGGGCCACTTGCTCGTCTGCCACCAAAGGCAATAAAAAAAATTTAAAAAAGAAACATATTTTTGAGAACATTAGGAAGAACTCTTAGAGTTGCTGGTTTTCTCGCGATATTTGCCTTCACCGTTAAAGCGAGCACTAATCAACTATTTAATACGAATATACCTTAAAAATTCGAGATGTGCCTTAGATCGAACTCGACAGGTGTGGTGTGGCAGTACAACGGTCACTTGACTATTCCTACTACATGATGTTGCTGTGAAATACAAATACTTATATTTAAACGCTTGTAATATTTTATGGAAAGATACTAGGATTAGTATTCTGTGTGTATCTGTGTGTGTATATGTGTAAACTTTCTTTTGTTTAATTTTTTGTGTTAATATAATACTAGCTTTTGCCCGCGGCTTCGCTCGCGTTAATTTACAATTTGACAATCAATTCGGGTTGTACTCTGCTTGTAATAATATAATTCAATCGTGATTCGAAAGACACGTGGCGCCATCTATTATCATAAGAACGTTATTGTTGTTTTCCTCGGGAACGGTAAATTTTTTGGGATGAAAGGTAGCCTATGTCCGTTTCTGTACACCGGACAATGTATATGCATAATTTCAGAATGATCGGTTCAGTGGTTTAGGCGTGAAAAGGTAACAAACAAACAAACTCATTTTCGCTTTTATAATATTAGTTAGGATAGGATTAGGATTAGGATTGTGTATTAAATGATCCAATTGGATAGCTAATTGTGGAGGCTTGTAATTAGTAAGATTATTATATATGAAAATTTGAAAATGTTATTAGTCTGTAAGCCTTCTTCCAAAATCAATAAATAAATCAATAAAATAAATAAGAAACAGTCGCTATGTACAAAAAATTACTGGTCAGTCTGCTCACCGTAGCACATTGTACAGTGTTATATGGCTATAATCTTTTATTAAAAGTATAAGACTAATGTGCATGAGGTATCTAGTTAGATTATTGGGGCGGGCTAAGTAGTTTGTGCTTTTCTTTTTCAGGAAATTCGTAAAGTAAATGTAAACGGCAATAAATCCGGTCCCGTTTCCGTGGAATCTACTACCATAGCTGGCAAAATGTGGATACAATGCCCATCTGTTTCCTCTGCAGAGATATAAACGTAAGACATATACATTCATAATATATATGTATGTGTGTTTATCAGTATTCAATCCTGGGTCCTTCAAGCGGGGCATGAAAAAGCACCTTCTCAGGCTGTCAAAGTAGAGACCTCAACATCACCTCGGCTGCTATGAGGGCGGTGTGGAGGCCACTGCTCTTAGACCACACGACTGCTTACCATCAGGTGAAGTGTGGTCATTTTGACAAGCAAAATAAGTAATAAAGTATTTTGGATCAACTCTATTGATTTGAACATACATTTTTCTAAGATCCTTGATAAGTTTCAATGTCATAATTCTGTATTAGTTTCAAATGTGGACGCATCCTAAGACGAGTTTCTCGAGACAATACCGCGTTTGATACCGGATTCACGATCAGAATACCTAATTCCGCCATTATTCTGGTCGCAATATATAACAATTGAATCGCAATTAATTTCAGGTCATGCGGTATGAATGATAATTATTGCGCTAATAGGTATGCTATTGTAGATATTTAATTTTTCAAGAAGATTATTGTTCTTTGTTTCGTCCAATTAATTAACAGGCGTTCTGTTCTTTAAACGAGTACATTAATTATACAATTTTATACGAATTATGTTTAATTTAGTTTGATTTTTTAATAAATCTTTTATATTAACTTTATTGACTTGGGCAACGTTTTATTGGATTTGCAGATAAAAACTTCGCTTCCGTGGTTTAAAAATATATATTTCAACCAGAATCTGTATGTAATACACCTCTATCTATCCCTAAGAGGATATACATTGGTCTATGGTTTATTTCATTTAATAGAGTTGACAGCTCCTGCGCTATATATATGTATAAACAATCTGTGTTGAGGATACTTTACAAACCTATTTTATTTTATTTATGATTTTTTATAATGTCTTCTTCTCCCTAGCCTTTATTATTCTCAAGTCACTTGGGGTCGGCTTTCTAGTCTAACCGGAATTGACTGCTATCTGACCTCCGCAATCCGAAGGCTAACGATACCCTAAGGCTAGACTAGTGTTAGGATATTAGAGGGCGACTTCCCAATAACGACTGCCATAGATGTTCATGGCAACCGGGACCGACGGCTTAACGTGCCCTCCGAGGCACGGACTTTTTATAATGTATTTTTATAAATTAAAATATATAACTCCTGCACTAGGAATAATTCATGTATCGCGGGGGACTTTACAAACGTTCGAACAACGGACTCAAAGACATTTTAAAAGGACATATAGTACACCTAGAAGATTTCGCTTTCAATTATTTGAATTAGGTAGTCATTTTTTTAACGACTATTGTCAAGTATTATCATTAGAAGGGTAAAACTTCGACAATCTCTACATACAAATACTCGTACAAGACCTCAACATCGCCTCGGCTGCTATGAGGACGGTGTGGAGGCCACTGCTCTTAGACCACACGACTGCTTACCATCAGGCGGAGTGTGGTCATTTTGACGAGCAAAAAAAAAGAAACTTATTTGGAATCAGTAAAAGAAGACGCATCTGCCAGTATATCTAAACAAAATGTTTTTGGCTGTTACGTCTTTTTCCTTATGACGGCAGAATAGCGTACTGGTAGTGATAAGGTGTCGACACAAAAGATCCCACTGGGTAGAAGTTTCGCCGGTCTGCACTGACTGGCCCCCACATAAAATAAGGTGACGGCAACGCCACGTATCGGGTGATGAAATCACTAAGAGAAATCTTGTTACCATGGCAGTCACGTAGAATCTAGTTAGGTTCTAGCTGCTGAAACATAGATTCTTTTATCAGAGGATTCATTATGAATTATGCTATTATGCACAAGCTATTGCCTGCGGTTTTATCCGCATGAATCTCATACAGAGGCATACCGAAATAAATGGTTTCTTCTGTATTAACTTATCCAGGATATGGTCTATCTGTGAACAACATTTTAACCAAATCAAGGGATCAGGCGGGGGACAAGATTTGACGTGCTTTACGTAGCTCAGAGATATACAACACCGCCAACTTCTCAACTACGAGCTGCTATTAAGAATTACTTAACAGGAAAAGTCATTAATACTTTGCTCGACCCGGAATTCAATTTTTCGAAGTAGTAGAGTCTCACTGATGTCAGCATGAACGGGCCGGCTTATACGGGGAAGGACTACCCTCTCGCAGAATATCGACGTAAAATAGCAGTATTCCTACTGTTGTGTTTCGCTCGGCGAGTAAGAGTGCCGGAGGCCCAATCACCCTTTTGCCCCATTCCCGCTCCTTCTCCTTCCCACTTCCTTTGCTTTCCTAAAGAGTCGGCAACGCGCAAGTAATGCCTCTGGTGTTGCAGGCGTCCATAGGCTACGGTGACCACTTACCATCAGGTATGCTAGTTTACCACCATAGTTGTATAAAAAAAAATTCAACCGTCATCCAAATACAGCACTTACTGTTCAGTTGTTTACGCGTGACTCCAACATGTTTACAAACTTTCATATTAATTATATGTTTAGAATTAGCACCATGTGAGTCTCTGTTCGATAGGCATGATGCTTTGCTATGTATAATAATATCAGCCCTCCACATAAACTATTCTACTGCTTGGCACGGGTCTCTTTTCGATCTGAGAAGGATTAGGCCATAGTCCACCACGCTGACCCAATGCGGGTTGGCAGACAACACAATTCTTCGAGACCATTTTGAAGAATTTTAGGACATCCACGTTTCCTTACTACCTTTTCAATCATTTTTCAAGTGAGCGATGATTAACTAAATGCACACATAACTTCAAAAAGTCAGAGGTGCATGCCTTACGATCAAGTTTAAGACCTCTGCGTGGCAGTCCAATGGTCTCCCAGTAGGCTATCGCATTTATTTGTTATTAGCTTTTGCCCGTGGCTTCGCTTGCGTAAAAGTAGGTAAGGTTAGGTTATATAACAGTACTTTTTAAATATAAAATATAGCCTTTGGTATAAAGGTAGCTTTTTAATTGTGAAAGAATTTTAAGATCGATTGAGTAGTTATAGAGTTATATAATTATTAAAAGACGAACAAACAAAACATCAAATTTTTCCTATTTATAATATTAGTATAGATGTAGGTAATTATAATAAAATATTAGAATAGATAAGTAAGGTAATTTTTTTTTGTTAGTCCTAACTTGCTTGAAGCTAGACAATGACCACTGTCTATTGTAGTGTGAGTATTCCTACTATACCCTGTTCCCACATAGCCGACGTTGTTCGACAAGCTTTTTTCTCCTTTTATTTTGCATACGCGGAACAAAGGGTTTTAATATTCTTGCTGCGACACTGGCCAGTACGACCGTGTATTTATTTGTGTTAATTATTTTCTCTGGCTTTCCCTCAACGGTATTTATGAAGGAATCTTTTTAATATGGTATTGTCTCTCTTGTTGCTTTAGTGGTATACGTGTGGGTTTATGACTTACTATGCGATTCAAATAAGAATATGAATGAACCCGCGCCATATTGTGACGTCATAGCTGTCAAATCGAACAAAATAGGTAGGGTCAGTAAAACATATATTCTTAAAATATATATTTTTTTCTTTTTTTTATCACATACACACAACACCATCTAGCCCAAACTAAACAGAGCTTGTACAATGGGTACTAGACAATGGATAAACATACATATATACTTTTTTTTTGTAAATACATACATATTATACATAGAAACACCCATACCAAGACAAACATCCATGTTCATGCACACAAATGTTTGACTTGTGCGGGAATAGAACCCGCGACCTCAGGCGTGGCAGTCGGTTACACTGATCACTACGCCATCGAGGCCGACTAATATTTATTTTTAATCTGAATCTCGTAGTTCTTCGATTCCGCTCATCCCACTGCTTGAGCAGTCACTATCTTCGCCGCCATCATCATCCTCACAGCTACTTTCGAGATCAGGCGCAGGACCAACGGCTTTACGTGCTTTCCGAGGCACGGGAGTGTCTTATACCGCCAACTTCCTAACTCCGGGCAGCTATTGAGATTTCTTAACTGAAAAACCTAATAAATGTTTGTTGGCCCGACCCGGGATTTGAACCCGAGACCTCATGCATAGCAGTCGCATTCACTACCGCTGCGCCACGGAGGAATATATATATAGTTTATGAGGAAACAGGGATAGGTAATATTATACACGGTAATACTTGGTCAACAACATTATTAATTTATTTGTATTCTTTACTACGATTTTACGTAGAACGTTGTACTTTGTGTATGTTGTTTAGTAGTATAAAACTGACTACAATTAATAATAATAATAATAATAATAATAATATAATATTCTATCACATACACACAACACCATCTAGCCCAAACTAAGCAGAGCTTGTACTATGGGTAATAGACAATGGATAAATATACATACATATATATACTATTTTTTTTTGTAAATACATACATATTATACATAGAAACACCCAGACCAAGACAAACACCCATGTTCATGCACACAAATGTTTGACTTGTGCGGGAATCAAACCCGCGACCTCAGGCGTGGCAGTCGGTTATACTAACCACTACGCCATCGAGGCCGACAAAATAGATTACTTGCTCAGTATGTATGCTAATTAAAGGAAATGCGGGCAGCGTAATGCCACACACGTATTACTCTGTTTTTCAGTAAATAATGACACCAAAGCAAAAATAATATTAAGATACAATCTATGTATGTATATCTACCCCTGCTATGACCCTATGTTTTTCCTTTTTTATGATTAAATTAGCATAAGGATTGGGCACGTTAAAATTAAAAAAATACTCGGTTATACTGTTGTTTCAGGCATCCAGCAAACAAACTTAACGAATCTAATAGAATAAATAAAAATACAAAATGTCAATCAAATTAAGACTCTTGCTCTTGTCCATGTCTCTCTGTTCACTGCCATTGACCTCTAGGCTTGACATGACTTTCTCTTTTTCCTTCACCTGATCTATGTATCTTCTTCTTGGTCTACCCCTTCCACTTTTTTCCTTCTGAGATGGTCTTTATAAAGTTCTTATCTTATCTTATGTGGGGGCCAGTCAGTGCAGACCGACGACACTTCGGCCCAGTGGGATCTTTTTTGTCGACACTCTCCCAATAACGACTGCCATAGATGTTCATGGCAGCCGGGACCAACGGCTTAACGTGCTTTCCGAGGCACGGAGCAGGCGATAATTGTCAATCAATACGCACATAATTTCGAAAGTCATATAACGAAAGTCAGAGGTGCGCGACGTGGGTTCGAACCTGAGACCCTCTGCATTCCAGTCTGTTGGTCTCCCCACTGAGCTATTGCTGCTCACACATTGACACATTCTTAGTCAGTTAATAAATGCTATTCATTTACCTAATATTGTCTTAAGTATACGAAAATATTATACATTGAAATTAAACAACTTTATACGGATTTTATCGCGTTTTCTATTTTTTATAAAACACTATTATTACATAATTTTGAAACTTTAACCAATTTTGTTAAACGCTTTTACTAGTTATTGTTTACTTCTATTTAAGCTATTTAAATTATAAAATCTATTGAGATTTAGATTAAATTTTACACTTTTCATTGATAATAATAATAATAATATTATATACCAGTCCATCAAACACCCATACCCACAGCCCATATATTAGAATCCATAGATAGCAATAGTCCTACGCCTGCTGCGGCTAGTGCCGGTGTAGGTATTCCATCCCACCTTTGATTAAAACTCTCGAAGGGCCTCTTCACTTTGGACCCATGTCTCCGTGTAAGCCTCCCAAAGGGCCGCGTATTTTCCTAACGTATTAGGGAAATACCAGTGAAAGAGAAATATAATATATAATATAATATTCTACTACATACACACAACACCATCTAGCCCAAACTAAGCAGAGCTTGTAATATGGGTACTAGACTATGGATAAACATACATATATACCTTTTTTTTGTGAATACATACATATTATACATAGAAACACCCAGACCAAGACAAACATCCATGTTCATGCACACAAATGTTTGACTTGTGCGGGAATCGAACCCGCGACCTCAGGCGTGGCAGTCGGTTACACTAACCACTACGCCATCGAGGCTGTCAAACAAAGAAATAAATAATATTATTATTATTTCATTGATAAAATTATAGTGTTGAATTGTATACATTTAAGTTGAATAATTATTCTATGGGAACGCATTACAGGTTAAAAAGTACATTACGTGCTAATTCAGGAGATGGATTATCTGTGTGCCAAGTTTTCCAAATCCATTACTAACTGTAACATATATTATATTTGTAGGATATAAACTAACTAGAATTTCAATACTATAATTTTAGTTCGTAAATTTATTATAATATAGATTCACTACATGTCCCCGGTAATAATTTATCATTGCAATAAATCCAAATATACGAAATGGACTGCGAAATAACTCGAAATATACATGCATGTGTAGGAACGCGTCTGCTCCTCTACATATAAAAATATTTATTTTTGTACGTAGAGGAGGTTTATAAATACCGGAGTAAAGAATGATATGGAACAACCTATTTGTAGCCCACTAACCTATTTGTACCCCATCCTTCAGAATGCTACGCTACGTTCACACGCTTACGGTTTTACGAATGCTTAATGTTTGCTGATACGGCCTTCAGTGAAGTATAAAAACGTAATAGGAGTGTGACATTGCGAAATTGAATAAATTTTAGGTTTTATTATTTTCGACTGCGCATGGTATCAGTTTTGACCACAATAATTGTTTTAGCATAGGGCATAGTATACACCTACCGCATAAAAGAATATGAAGTCCAGCAATTTGCTCTTAAGATGTTTGTTGCTCTAAAACATTTCCAGTTACATTTTGAAAGTCCTGTTCCTAAATTAGAATTATTTAGAAAAAGTTGCGTTTTTATGGCACCCTTAATATACAACTCATTGCCAAATACCCAACAACCTTATCAAAAATTTTGTATTTCATTACGTAGCTGGTTGTTACAGGAATGTTATTATTCGATTGAGGAGTTTTTACAAAAAAATCTATGCAAGTTTTATAATTTGGAACGTTCATTGAGGTATAAGCACAACTAAAGCATTAACAGTCATGTTTTTTTAAATTTGGATGTATAAATTTAAAACTTTATTGTTGCATGCTGTATAAATAAGTGATACAAAATAATTGTAATACCTTATACCATACCATGTTTGACGCAATAAATGATTATTATTATTATTAACTATTATTTTGTTCGCTACTATATAATAATATTATTAGTGCAAAACTTTGACTATTGTAGTAGCCTCATGACTTACAAATCAAAATTTTTTTATCGTTTCGGCACCAGAATAGTCCATCATGTGCGATTGGACTAATACATAATTATTGGCATTAAAAAGTTGTGATACTCGTCTGCCTATACTTTTGAAGATATAAAAGCGTCATGCAATGTTATTACTAAGTCTTAGGAGACTTTAGGTAAATCTCAATCCCAAGTACTAAGCTTTACTAAAATAACTAGCGAAAAAAGTTTTCTTAAACAAAATACCCATTTTCCCCCTCTGCGTGAATGGAGACCACAAATATAACGTAGAAATCAGGCTTTCGCATCGTTTAAGCAACATTAGACATTTTAGCACCTTTCCTTTTTTCTTTCGACGAAAAATATCCAAAATATACCAAGAAAAATGTAAGAAAAACATGTGGAAAAGTAATTGAGGGCTACGTAGGGTCTTGAAGAATTATTTAAGAATTACGAAGGTGAATAACCCTTGTCGTGTTATATTTGATGGGCACGCAAGCCTGTGTAGTTCTACGGTGTTAATACTTTCTCTAATTCTGGTCATTTGGTGAATTGGTTATGCTTGTAGTTAATACCTAAGTACAGGTTGATGATTAATTGAATTCGATGGAAGATTAATAGGACAAAAAATTCTTGTCATTGTCGTTAGAATGTGTTTGTTAGTCTGTCTTTCATTTACGCAACAGCCGGATAATAAATTAACGGTGTTTATTGCATACTGGTAGTATGTAGACCGAAGAATGACATAGGCGTTATTTTTGCAAAATAATCGGTTTCCGTGGTCTAAATCTTAAGAATCACAGGCAAGTCAAGAGTAAAAACTAGTTAATATAAAAGCCACATGTGAGTTCAATTTTTGTAAAGAATGCACTGCTTATACCTTCAGTAGTAGAGTACCTTTCCGTATTTTCGAAGTTCTTACCATCGATTCGCAACGAAATCTCCAGAAAAGTCTTCCTTGGGAGTCATTTAGAAGACAAAGCCAAATTGGCACTTAAAAAAGCAGCACGTTCTGAAGAAGTCTAAGTGCTACTCACCACGAAAGCTCAGCGCTTTGTGTTTTATAAAAAACAGGGTCGGCTACAAGCGAAATACTTGCCACATCTTTAGGCAGGGCCACCAAATATATAATAATATCTAACACACGCATCTATAAAATCAGTCACTTACATATCCTAAAATTTACTATAATAATTATCCCAAATTACATTCACATTCTTATCCATCCACATACTCATCCACATACTCACAACACACGTACACATCTACAATCCATCACTTACACATCTTACATATTTTAATAATAAATATATAAATTAAGTATGTATTAACTCTCTTCTGTGTCTATTGTTGCATTGTTTTGGCTGAGCGCTGCCTCTCAAAATACCTAGTTTGGGAATCAGTGTTAGTAAGTATTGTGCTAACTCTAAGTCCTAGATTAAGGTTCACGCAATGTACTACATTTCTATGTCAATAAACATTATTATTATTATTATATGAGCACGATTTACTAAACGCCTTACAATGACGTGTTGTCTAAAATAGCAATGATTTCAATCGACGAAAATATGACAGAAAACTTGTAGATACAAAGGTTAATCGATGTTTTTATACACTGTTATAGCAGCAAATATTTATACACATAACTTATACAAATATCGTAATTGCGTGACGCAGATTCCAATTCACATCTTCTATTTGCCAGACAAACGCTCATTTCAATGGGAACTAGACAGTTTGGCAGTTAGATTATATATACTATAGAACAATGTAACTTTAGCAGAAAGATAATATCTGTATCTATAATAAAGATTATAATAGAAAATATTGTTATACTAGATTTTGTCCGTGGCTTCGCTTGCGGCGTGCGTGTTCCCACGCACGCCTCTGTGTTGTATGTCCGTCCATAAGGTCCGTCCATCAAGGAGATAGTAGGGTTAAAATGTAGAAGTGTGGTAGGTCTTTTCGTGTAGTGGCCTGCCATTAACGGCGGGCCGAAATTTCAGCGGGGTGGCGACTGCATGTGAAAGTGATTGCGGTTTTGTCGAGGAATACCGTGGTAAATTTAGTCGGTATATCCCGGTGAGTCCGACATAACCACCCTCCAGCCGCCCCCGCGGAAGGATAAGCGTCAATGCTTACTGCCTCATGTGAAAAAATAAAATCTTTTAGTAACAGTACTTTTTCTGGATGACAGGTACCTTATGTCCTATTCTGTACCCCTGACAACGTGTATGCAAATTTTCATGATGATCGGTCGAGTAGTTAAGGCACGAAAGCGTAACAAACTTACAAACAAATTCTCATTCTTATTATAATATTCGTTAGGATTTATCATGCCATACGCATGAGAGATGTTATCCAAAAAAGTTAAGACAATTACGATTATTGTTATAAAAGGAAAATATGCATCGCAATTTTGACCCTAAGTTGACAACGCAAATCTACTTAGCCACTGAATTAGTCAAAATAGTGGTCCCATTCAGTCGTAGCCAGCATTAATTAGGAAATTCCTATTAATGCATTAACCTGCCTCCGATACGATAGGGGGAGACAGTTGACAGGGTGTGCGGCGTTTGAAAAGCCGGTACCAAATAAGGCAGTCAACTGTATTTAAATAGAAGAGTAACAATCAGGATAACTCACATTTTATCTTACTAATCCTATTAAATATTATAATCTATCTATATATATAAAACTCTTACGTTACTGTGTGACTGACAGACAACGCACAGCCAAAACTATTGGGCACAAGAAGCTGAAATTTGACATGTATATTCCTTGGGTACTGTAGGGGTGCACTAAGAAGGGATTTCCCGAAATTCCCACGGGATTGGCAAGAAATGGATAAATAAAAAACATGTGTGGGCGAAGCTACGGGCATCCTCTAGTATATATATAAAACTCTTCCGTTACTGAGTGACTGACAGACAATGCACAGCCGAAACTATTGGGCGCAAGAAGCTGAAATTTGACATGTATGTTCCTTGTGTATTGTAGGGGTGCACTAAGAAGGGATTTCCCGAAATTCCCACGGGATTGGGCAGAAATGGATAAATAAAAAAACATGTGCGGGCAAAGCTGCGGGCATCCTCTAGTTAATATTATAAATGTGTAAGTTTGTGAAGATGTTTGCATGTTTGTTACTGAATCAAGTGTAAACCTTTGAACGGATTTGGGTGAAATTTATAAGACAGATAACAAAAAAATCCTTGATTTACATGGATATTTGTTATTGTATCCCGAAGTACTTTTTATACCGAAGCGTTAATGTAGGCTTCATACGAGTGAAGCCACAGAACAGAGAAACGAGGTCTATGTTCCGTGGGTGAAGCTATGGGCAAGAACTTGTTTAGAATAAAAAAGGCGTTAGGTCTGTATTACACTGAAATATGATAAAGAGGCAGGTTGTAGGTAAAATCTTCCATAATTTTTACGTATGATTTTATACTATTAATTTAGTATATCATTACCTATAAGTTATACTCCGTATATATATCTAGTTTAAGTAGCTTTCTCAAAGCTTTCTAAATATAGAAGAAAATATTTCTAAATAGGGAATCTTTTTATCTCTGCATCACCCAATGGTTGACTGATAGATAATGCGCGTGGCATTAAGTTCGCCGATCTACTATTTTGTGCATAAAGTTTTAAATAAATAAATAAATGCTTGCCAAATATTTTTAATACTATTACCATAAATGTATTTCCCTAGTTCTGAATTTTCAAATAACCTTTTATACTTCTTTACGGTATAAGAACGTCATATAAAATAAATAGTACTTATCACAAGCACATTTGCGTAAAAGGTAAAATTGTACGCAACAAGCAATGATAGTAAATTACAGCGAGTAAGCCCTACGACTTTTCCAAAATGGAGGGCAAAAAGGGCGCGACAATTTTCGATGGAATTTATAAATAAAATAAATGTACAATATGAAAAGAGGGTATATTGCATTTCTTATGCAAAGGTTGGGCAGATTTCACGAACAAATGTGTCCCTACATTGAAACATTTGGAGCATCTCATATAGGTCTTGCCAAAATTTTTGCGACTTACTTGAATAAATTTCGGCCCACTCGTGTTCAGAATGGGAAGTCTTAGATTTTTATGTCGATGCGATGTTGATGCTGATACGGTTATGCTGAATCGATAAACTGCGGTTTTTGGGTAGCATTCAAAATAATGGTGTTAAGCCTTTTGGTAATATTGTACTGCGTACATATTTACAGACGGGAATCGCCGTTTTTGTTTTTTTTTGTGCTGTATTAATTTATTTGAAACTAAATTTAAGTCAGCAACTTTATCTGTTTGACGTAGGTACCTTAAGACCATGCTTATACTAGAACACAGTCAGTTTTCAAGAATTCTCTTAAATAATAATTCAACGACATTACTTTTTCTGGGCATCAAGTATGAGACTGCATGATCAACATTACACAAAGTAGGTCGCAGCGTCAATCAATATTAGCTTACACCACAGGACGACGAAGTAATCACATCCACCTACCAAATCCCATATTCATCAAATCAGATTTCATGTAGCTGAGCTAAATTTATACGAAGATTTATGACTTAATATACCTACCGTCAGACCCACTTAGTCTGATTCATCATTATGAGCGTGACATCAGAGTATCTGTCGCGTCGCGAAAGTTGAACAAGTGAAGGGAAATGACTCATTACCGTCCATAAACGAGCCGTGAGGGGCTTCAGGCATTGGAATTGTTTCTTAATGAATTGTGAATAAAGTCTATACTTTAGTCTATACATTATTGGAAACGAATTGTACTATGTAGGAGACAAATATGTTTGAACCATCTGGCAATAATCGACTAGGTCATCTCATACACGTTTGTAAAATTAGGGATACATTTTCAAAAACATTTCATGTCTTTTGTGTGAAGATTAGCTTGCGACAAAGGGATTTTTTTCTAAACAATCCTAGCCGTGGGTGAATTTTGTAAGCATTCGAACAATGGATACAAAATACACCTAGATTAGGCACAGCTGTAATAATCATAATTTGAATCTAATTTTATCCGTCTAAGTATCTTACTCATAATACGTGACGCGGTATACTAGGCGAAATTAAATTACTGCAATACCTGTGTCGTCATCAAAGTAGTGCACCGCGAGCATGCTCGATAATTGTTATTAAACTCCGTAATACAACACAGTCGCTTTAAATAGTTTTAGAAACTTTTCTCAAAAACATAAGAGTATGCGATCTTCAATAAAGTTGAGTTATTTATTCATTTCCTTTATGAGTGATAGTTTGAAAGAGGATACTGTTATACGCTACGATTACCAAATCTTAAAAATGAACGGATTGTGGCAGTTTTCTATATATTTGCACATAATGATGATGTTCTATAAGCACAGGCAAATCTTTAAATAGCCCTGGAATCCTACTTATCTGAGAAAAATAATGTGTAACTGCGATCTTTTCTAAAATGAAGGTACTACAGCTCGGTGAGGTTAGATAGCTCCAGGGTTAAGAATAGAGCTTTAATACGTTTACCAATTCTTAAAATTAAATGCTCTTGTATAAGTATAAGTAATACTTATACATATACATATTCTATTGCTACTGGCAAAAGCTAGATCACAAAAAAAAACATATTTATAATATTATAATTATTTATTATTCAGTATCATGCCAAAGTAAACGGCAATAAATTCGTTCCCTATTACAAGCTACCTGAATAAAAAACTGCGTGTTCTGTATGTAAATATGGGTCTGTTGGACCTCTGTCTAACTCTGTCATAATTATGTTATAATATCATAGCTTACAAGTAAGATAATATGTATTGTGGAGCTAAAGCAAAAAAGTATTGGCAGCTATTAAAGGAAATATTCACAACTTTTTGGCCACGTTATAATAAAGATGTTATTTTTATGACATGTCCTTTTTTATTTGTTTACACTATATAAGATTAATATCCCACATAATAATGAGAGGCTATCCAATGGAGCAAGAGGGAATACTTAATCGTCGAGCGGTGTCATATAATCTGAAATTTCACCGATATATTTTATGGTGAAAACGTCGATCATGCTTGCATATATACAGCTATTTCAAATTCCGGGGGAACTAAATTACTCGAAGATTTCTACCACCCGTCGATAAAGAGTTATAGTCAATTTAATTTACTTATCAGGTATAATAAGTATTATTTTATATATATCGTATACTAAACAATACTATAAATTATAAGGGAGAAAAACAATGTATGAGGAAAGTCTTAAACCTACAAACTCTTATCGAATTCTTAGGTTCAAGACTTTACCAATAAAATAAATTCCCTGTATTCCAATATCGAAAATTCATAATAATTACTTTATTCGATAATTTATTGCAAAACTCAATTACACCCTTTCTTAGCTCTTACAGCAACAGTATGAAAGTCAGTGGATTAAAATACATAAAATCCTTTATTGCTCAATTTGCCTTCGAAACCCTTGTACCGGATCTAATAAAATGCCCGATTTCAATACGGTAATATTTGCTAAACAAAACGCCTTCAATAAGAGGATTGCCCTCAATGTAGGTATTTTTTGCGGAGGCTGCTAGGTCCTAATGCATAATCAATGCACCGAACATTAAGCACAGACTGTTGCCAACTTTACCCTGAAATTGTTTTCTGGCGTCCTTACCTTGGGTTTTCGAAAATGGTGCAGTTTACAATTTATTATTATTTATTGCGCACTTAAGTTTTTGACCATTAAGAGGCATATTGTTTTTGAGTATACGTGCAAAACGGTTTTGTATGGTTTATTATTATATAAACAACTATAAGAGTAGGCAGAGAATACATACGAATACGAACGTATATGAAAAATGTAATAACTTTCTTAATTTTCAGTTCATTTTAATTTCGGTGTCTCTTTACTTGCTATGGATCTGTGAATATATAATACAGTACATGCTATAAGGTTTTAATACCTAGCACTGTTTAAAGCAACGTCAAAACAGAAATAAATAAATGAATATATAAATTACTGCTCCAATATTTGCTTGCCTTTTTGTTTTAAAACCTATAATATGCATGGGGTACCTAAAACTAGAATAAATCATTTGTGCGCATGGAAAATTCCAAATAACTTCTACAGGTTAAGATTTGAAGTCGTCTTTTCTATTCTCATAAACAATATCATTGGATTTCTTATCGAAGTTCCGGTCTTTAATAGTCACCGCAACCTCGATAGCGACTCGTCTTAGATAAATTTTTCACAAATAGTACAGTCTCTCGCCAATATCGGAGCGAATCGTTCATCGCACGTGTTGGCACGGGCTACGGCCTGTGTCCCAGTGGCGAAGGAATTCACCATTGTTAGCTGCTTCTCGTTTTGCTTTATCTACGTTTGCAAGCTTCCTATTTATTATTTCCATTGCAGCGTTTAAGTAGTTACAGTATATCTAACATGGATATCCTGACTACGTTTTTAGATTTAGTAAGTGGTTTTTATCAGTTACAATTTTATCGGTAATAAAATCTCTAACCGTGTGTGGTATACATTTATTTTAAGGTGCCGTAAATTCGTCTATGGGGGTGTCCTATCGTTATGTTCTTCGTTAATTCAGGGAATGCCCTGCTAGTCATTAACTAAAGTCTGATAGATTTATAGTATCTTGACTTATATTGATGATGTAATTATATGTTATGCGTTTACTATGGAAATTGCTGTTCTTTTTCCAATGTCTAATTTGCTTATACACAATAGAATGGGAATTTTAAAACTTATTTTTATTATTAAACTCTATGTATATACATAACTTACGCTACATGCAACAGCAATTTTCATACAATTTGTATTTAAAGTTAGGTCGTTTTCTGTATTCTCGGAAACGTTGCTTTGCCAAATACATGACGGCTACTATTTTTGATAATTGTACACTAAACATGTAAAATAGCTGTGACTTTGGATTTGCTATTAATAATATTGATGGCATAGTTTGTATGTAAAAAGCAGGGCTCGATATTTCATTTAACAATGGTCATTTCACAGGCAAATACCAAATATTAAGTCTAACTTTATTAACATATGATACAAATCCTAATCGTTACTGGGAATATAAAAGGCATTACCGCAGAATACATATTAGTAAAACCTAATAATACATAGAGATTACAAATATACTATTTATGTAACTTGATATTAGCTTGGGGACTAGTATTATTTCTTTCACTGACAATGGTTATCGCGAAACAAACAAAAAGAATCGTTCGTTGCACGTGTTAGCGTCTGTACAACAATGGAAGCATAGCTATTGTACTGAAGTTCCCTTTAACTTTCTGTTATTTATTGTCAGCCAGTAATATTTGTAATATAGGCAGATGATACGGTTTTATTTATTATCACGATTCCCAATATTCGCTATGTTTATCAGCAGTAGATTTTGAGTTCGAATAATTAGTTCAACATGAATAGTGTTATAATTGAGTGTACCGAGGCCGAAATTCGTTTGACCGTTTAACACAAGACCGAAAGAAATATTGGTGATTCTTTAGTTAATCGACTAAACATTTGACCAAAAGAGATTTAGTCGAACGAACTATTGATATTTTTACATTTGATCGAGTGAACGTTTGGTCGAAAACATTGCAAACTTGGCTATCAAATAAACCCTAAACAGTCGATCAACTAAAGAATCACCAATAGTTCTTTCGGTCTTGTGTTAAACGGTCAAATGAATTTCGGCCTCCAGTGGTACACTCGTTATAATTAAATTAATAATGTTCTATAGTATGTACGGTTTTATTCTCTCTACTCTGTGGTAATTACTAAGAGAAAGTATTGTATTTTGTCTTAAGTAAAGATTTCTTTAATTGTTCAGAAACAATAATATTTTCATTTAACAATAACAAATATAATCGTGAGATCTTTAGCCAACGTTGTGTCAATTTTGCTAATCTTGAGATTGGGCGTTAAATTTTCAGACCAAGTTAAGTGTTTTTGGCTTTTACTGAACTCTAATCTCTATCTCTCACTTTTACAATACTGAAAATATTCCATATGATGACATTTTCTCGTTAGTAACATGCGGCTGATATAAGATGCAGAGTAAATAAAATATATACATTAATTAAATGTTGACCGCACACTGTTCACATTGCCGGCAAGAACTCTCTCTACTAGTTTGTTGCAGTGACAAGAGCTATCAAAGAAAACTTGCTCGGCGATGCTTAGACAACTTGCTGAGAGAATATACTCGCTTGGTACAATGCACATAATAATATGAGTGCTTGGGCAGTTGTTGACTTGTGCAAGTTATCTAACAAACTCGCAAACTCGTTCATAAAATAGCAACAAAACTATCTTTAATATATACTCGATTCAGGTTTTTAGTGGTAATCAGCCTAACTTGTATACCTATGGTATAGTCTCCATAAAGATTTTTGTGGTGTAATGAGTCTATTTAGCCAAGCGACTGTCAATCATGATGATAATTTTTTTAAACTTCGTCTGAAGAAGGACAGGTTAATTTCAGAGCTTGTACGTACTTCAAAAACGATCGCCTAAAGCATATCGTGCTGGATGGAAACGTATTTAGGTGAGAAGGATTAATTCTGCTTCGGTATCGTTATAGATCATATGGCAGTAGAAAATGGACCATGTTACTACAAAACATTTTCTCAAAACACCTCTGTGAAAGAAGCAATATAATACGCATCTACGTATTTCTAACGCTTCTTTCACAGGGGTGCAACGGACAGATCTTATATGTCAACCGTAGATCTATCCGTTGCTCTAGGGTCTCCAAATAGTTCACAAGTTTGGGATCATTGACAATCCGAACATCACTCTCTACGCACACACTTTCTCTAGGCACTTAACACTTTCAAGGACAGCACGTCTAATTACATGATTTAATGAATACACAATTCGACACAACGCCTATTGATGTTCAATTATTATTCAATTATTTTCCACCACGTAAATAGGCGCCTTCTTCCAATACTGGTATAATGAAGAACTGTTCCTACTGTCATATCAAAATAATATCAAGCGTGTACTGTCACACCAGAATATTATAAGTATACATCTTAGGTGGCGTTACACGTACCGTCAAATTATGCTATAGTATGCGGGCAGCGGCACTACGGCAATAGCCGTTACGATTTCTTTGCGTGTTGGGCTTTAATTACCAGTAGTAGCAGTGACTCTTTTGTCATATTTGACGTCCCTGAAAGACATAGGCGATATCGTTTAGGAATTGGATCCGCGAAGGACGAACATTGTTCTTCTAATGATGAGAGAGAGAGAGTGGCACATATAGAGACGTACTGCCACCTATGTATATCGAATATGGCGCTATCTGGCAAGATATCTATATATGCGGTAATATAATGTATAAAAAATGGTAGTGCTAAATTGGGTGTTTTAATTGGTACCCAGTTTCCGTGAAAGTGTTAAGTGGATTAACGTTATTAATAGTTTTGATTAACCTGTCTTCCGTAATCATCAAAAGCGAAACAAGAGCCTTATTAAGGTAGATATATTGCCATAGATTATGTTATCAAGTAAATGCCTGTGTTTGGATGCTGCCTTATATAGTTGACAAAGGGCTCCTTGTTTGATTGATCTCCAATTACAAATAGCCTACAAAGATAACATCCAACTAAAATAGTATCCGCTTGTATAAAATCGTGACGGGCGGGATACTTAGTTTAATGGGGCAGTCAAATGCATTCTTGATGGAATAATTGCACGGCGGCAAGATGACTCCATGAGATTGACTAAAACAGGAAAGCTTAAAAAGGACTTCCTTCTAATTAATGAAAATACCATCCTGCTTAAATTAAACGGTGTAGGTGTAATTGATGAATAATGATGTGTCTATCAACATTTACCGTCAAAATTTGAATGACTGGAAAGGTACTGTACCGTAGATCATAGCTGCAGGTATTGAACCTGGGACATCAGTGGTTATGGTAACAGCTACGTATTGAATACTAGATTTCTATCTGAGTGAAATGTAAAGACAGTTATGGTGATGCTAGAATATTTGGCTGTGTAGTGTATGCCATTGTGTAACTGTCAATAATAAGGCCTAAAATTTAATACCTGGGCAGAAGCATGAAGAATATTCTCTACCAAAATTTTAACGGTAGCAGCATTGTCTTCTATAGCGGCTATTATTCAATGATTCATTTTGCGATAGACCTCTGCTTAACCTTCAGAATCTTAAATTATATCTCTATCAAAACACAAAGGTCGCAATAAGAAAGAAAGGTGAAACGTTGAATCACTCTTTTATTATATGAGTGATAAAGTCAATATTTGGATTCCCGTTTATACGTCCTCAGAGAGAAATGTTTCTTTTACTTCCCCCTCGCGTCCAATAAAATAGACGCTGTGTGAATGAGGCCGTGTTACGAATTACTCTTGTATTTTCTAACGTCGCCCTTTTTACGGGACGGCTGAGGGAACGGACGGCTGTCCTAACAATAATAAAAAGAATTAATATCTCGACGGATTCGGATAGGGAAGTGTCTGAATTTGTTGTATTAAAGATGGAATCCTGTAGATAGATCAGGCAGCCATTCGAAACCAAATAATGCATATTTCATTGATTCGTGAAAGGAAGCGATTATAATTTCAGACGTAGGTTTTTCTTTGTTTAAAGTATGAATACCATTTTTTGGCATTTCTGTGCAATTACCGTGACTGTTTTTTTGTTTTAAAGTGTTCATATTTTATCCTGACTAGGTATGTATATCAATATTTGGACTGATCTGATATATTTAATTGTAGTCACCGAAGTAATTTATTGATAAATTGTTGTTAAGTATTTAGAATTCCATTACCTCAAGTCATCTCAATATAAAGAACCGTAGCGGTTATGTGGTAATATTGCCCTTGCCAATGCGCCAAAAATACTTAATTTTTTTTTTTTGTTCTTTGTTTCCGTTTTTCCATCGTTTGCTAAGACCCCTGCGATACTGCACTATAAGATTTCTATCCAAAAGTAAAAGATCACGGATAAAGGTGACGGCAGCATCTTTTAAGCTATGGGTTTAAAAAATTCTAAGCTCTGTATATCTGCTTCATAATATAACAACTGCTACCCTTAATCCTATCGACAACTTGACACTCGTATACTAAACTACGTGCTGCTTGCGAGTTGGTATCCTTATTTTAAGTGCGATCGCGTCTAGCTGTCAAAGTTTGACAGTTCGTTCGCGCCACGGATTCCGCTCAAGAAAGTTAGCTAAGTCATTTGGACGGTACCGTGTCATACTACGGCTTTCGACTTAAACGTAATATTCCGCTGTATTTGAAAGGAAACGATTAAATCTGTGAATTGCAAGTTCTACTAAAAGTTGAAGTTTCAAATGTGAATGAATCATGCTCAGGAACCTTTATGTAGTTGAAAAATGTTGCCATATTGGATAAGCTCCGTAGTGCGCAGGCAATGTCAATTAATTTTTTAATGGTTAAGAATTTGTATATTTGCGTAAATAAATAGGCTTTCGACAGTAAAGCGCCAAAGGGTAGGTGATGAATATATTTTGGGCTTAATTTATTTTATGTATCGCTGTATAAATATATATATTTTTATGCGAGTATACATAGATTATCCATTTAGATATAGTATTAAATAATATTTTTTTCGTATCACACAGCAAATACGAAATTTAATTCTGAATAAAATAGGACTTTGAATAAAATTGGATCTGGAATTATATTAGATTTTGAATAAAATTAGATGTAGAATAAAAAAGGATCTTGAATAAGATTAGATTTTAAATAACGTAGGATTATAAATAAAATGGGCTTTTGAATAAAATTTTAAGACAAATCTCGAAGAAGGTCGTTCGGTGCAGATACACTGCGACCAGAGACCGAAGTATTCCATAAATGTTCTGTTTCGACCATTTCGGTCCGGAACACTAAAATGGGTTAACTCGTTACGTGGGTCTTATCAAGCACCGTTAGGGACAGAATCTATGTAGTTATGTGACATTTATAAGACCGTCATATCATCATTATGGAGCGGTCCTGGTATCAAAATATCTATAGCTATACGAGAATATACTATATATCTTGAAGAACAATCCTATCCTAATCCTAATCCTAACTAATATTATAAAAGTGAAAATGAGTTTGTTTGTTTGTTTGTTACCTTTTCACGCCTAAACCACTGAACCGATCATCATGAAATGTTGCATATACGTTGTCAGATGTACAGAAACGGACATAGGCTATCTTTCATCCCGAAAAAAAATACTGTTCCCGAGGAAAACAACAATAACGTTCTTATGATAATAGATGGCACCACGTGTCTTTCGAATCATGATTGAATTATATTATTACAAGCAGAGTACGACCCGAATTGATTGTCAAATTCTAAATTAACGCGAGCGAAGCCGCGGGCAAAAGCTAGTAATATATAAATGCTAATATGAGTTTGTTTGTAATGCTATGACGCCTTGACTGCTCGACTGATCATCATTAAATTTCGCATACACGTTGTCAGGGGAACAGAAAAGGACACAGGGTACCTTTCATCCAGAAAAAAGTATTGTTACTAATTTAACAACCTAACCTACATTTACACGAGCAAAGCCGCGGACTAAACCTAGTTATGTATAATGTCTTCGTTTCAGTATTATCTTACCAGCTATGATTTTAAAGTATCGCAATAGATAGCAATCCTGGGACTAACTTTTGCAAAATATAAATCAGTTCTTCTTCTCCTTAGCCTTTATTATTCCCAAATCACTTGGGGTCGGCTTTCTAGTCTAATCGGATTTGACTGGATATCAGGTTTTACACGGAGCGACTACCATCTGACCTCCGCAACCCGAAGGCTAACGATACCCTAAGGCTAGACCAGTGTCAGGATATTAGAGGGCACTGACTTCCCAATAACGACTGCCATAGATGTTCATGGCAGCCGGGACCGACGGCTTAACGTGCACGAGGGACAGAGCAGGCGATAATTGTCAATCAATACGCACATAATTTCGAAAAGTCATATAACTTCCGAAAGTCAGAGGTGCGCGACGTGGGTTCGATACTCGAGACCCCCTGCATTGCAGTCTGTTGGTCTCCCTACTGAGCTATCGCTGCTTATCTATACTTATAATGAAACTGTAGAGAGGTAAATTCTGCACATTGAATATATATTTAAAATTAATATTGGAGGATGAATGGTGATCGATACTGATTGCATTTTAATCAGTAAATTTTTTGTCTGTCTGTCTGTCTGTATATGCTCGCATGGGTCAAAAACTACTGAAGGGATTTTAACCAAACTTGGTACGATTGTAGTCTATACTCCTGGGCAGGTTATAGGCTATATAACATAACGCTAAGACACGTAGGAGCTGAGCAGTGACGATAAATTTGAAGCAAGTCGGACGAAAATACGCTTTCGAGCTCTTATCCTCGCATACGTTGATCATACACCAAAAGTATGTATTACAAAGATGATGGTCTTCAAAAGATCTACAAAAAATACATCAATAGTATATATCCATATTTTATAAATTAGCCACAATAACGTGTTTAATCGTTAGGCATTTCTTCAAAGTGTATTAAATACATAAATATATTGTATTTCATATAGATATATCTTTATCAAACTCCCATATTCAAAAAGTACACATTAATATTTATTTTATAAAAAAAAAATATAGAAATCGGTTTATAAACACACAAGATATAGATGAAATAAAACTTCCAAATCTCGCCGCGCCAGTATGGGTACGGCTATACGGTTGATTTTTGTTTAACGCGCGAAACGGCCATCCGCTGCATTTATAAAAAGGCGGGGGCGCTCACGCGCTTCACTCACATTTTGTTTGTTTGGTTGAACGCGCTAATCTAAGGAACTACGGGTAAAAATTAGAAAAATATTTCAGTGTTGGATAGCCCATTTATCGAGGAAGGCTATAGGCTATATAACATCACGCTACGACCAATAGGAGCGGAGCATAAATAAAAAATATTGCAATAACTAGGAAAATTCTCTTATGTGAAGCAGACGAAGTTGCGCGGGTCAGCTAGTTTAATTATAAATCAGTTAAAAACATGAAACAAAACAGCCATGTTTTCAGAGATGCTCTATATCTACCTTTCCGGAGGCCCAATCACCCTTTTCCCCTTCCTGCTCCTTCTCTTTCCCACTTCCGTTCCTAAAGGGTCGGCAACGCGATGCCTTTGGTACTGCAGGCGTCTATAGGCTACGGTGACCACTTAACATCAGGTGGGCCGTATGTTTGTTTGCCACCTTTGTTGTATAAAAAAAACCTATCATA
Source organism: Catocala sponsa (assembly GCA_963564715.1). NCBI lineage: Eukaryota > Metazoa > Arthropoda > Insecta > Lepidoptera > Erebidae > Catocala > Catocala sponsa. Next base: position 5,710,005 of record OY751345.1, on the reverse strand, counting down.
TAAAGTAGTTTTATTCCAATGTGTAACATTCGCATAAACGTAAAACAATAGATCTTACATTAGTATGTTTGCTTACCACTTTATCCGTCGGTTTAATGAGGAAATACGAAAACCAACTTCCGGTAACGTTCTTCCTTTACCCGATAAACAAAAAAGACATAAACTTCATCAGAAAAACACGGTCATACGAACGTAATCAAATAAAGTACCGAAATAAGTTCTACGTCTAAAAAATTCCCCTGGACTTCAAAGGATCAAACAGCCGGTTCTGAAAGAAACTTTAAAAATTTTCGCTTAATGAAGAATTAAACTTTTCAGTCGAGATTTTTTGCCGGCTTTTGCATATTAGCTTTTGATAAATGGCTTTGAGAATGATTTGAGACTTTGAAATGGGTTATTTTTGGCCTCTGATAATAATGTTAAGTTGAAAGTTGAAAATATTAAAAATGAATATTGGCCAGTACTTAATTACAAAGAATTTGTTGAAAAGAAAATAAGTTTTACTATTGCATAGATGGCGCAGTTGTTTAAGTGGTCGCCTCACCACTGCCGGTGCGGGGTGTGTTGTTGGTTTGAATCCCACGCGATACAAACATTTGTGTGATTCACTAATTGCTGTATCCAACCTTGGTGGTCTTTGTGTTCGTTGTTTGAATGTTTGTAAAGACCATCGCTTTTGCATGCAGTAATCTATACTAATATTATAAAGCTGTAGAGTTTGTTTGTATGTTTGTTTGAACGCGCTAATCTCAGAAACTACTGGTTCGATTTGAAAAATTATTTTCTTGTTGGATAGCCTATTTATCGAGGAAGGCTATAGGCTATATAACATCACGAACTACGGGGGCGGCGCAGTAACGATAAACGCGGGTAAGCCGCGGGAACATCTAGTTATGTAACATGTATATTAGTTTTTATTTCGTATCAGATTGATATGTTGATATTAAGGTACATTTTCACCTACAAAATGGTCAATATAAAAAACTGGTCAATCGCTAGTCGGGTGTACACTGTTGCACCGGCACAGAGACAATAAACGTGACTGCTGGACATGAGGTCTCGGGTTCAATTTAATTTCTAAGTGTCTTTTTTGTAAAGTTATTCTCAGTAGCGTCACGAAGTTTGGAATTATATCTGATAAACAGACAAATGAGAAACGGCAATGAATCCGTTGCCGTAAATTTTAGAGTTCGAAAAAATTATTCAAGTAATATGCAAAGGTCACGTGCTACCACGTGACCTTGAGGTCAGAGGTCAAAGGTCATAATCATTTCGGGGTTATATCGACTATGATGAGTCGAATGGCGTTGACCGCGAGTCTCTAGCTTTTACGGTTCTTGAGTTGAAAGTTGTATAACAGACAGACGGACGGTCAAAGCAGTTGTATAAGAGTTTTTTCGGACTTTAAAAACCGCGTGCATATTACTCGCGACCTAAAAACCGCAACCGCAAAACGTGGATGGAATCTCTGCTTATGCCTTGGGACATTTATTTATTTATTTTAATGGCTAACCAACAATTGTTCACACATATACAATTTTTAAAAAAACTTGAGATTATCAGACTGAGCGAGTGTGACAATCTTTTATAGGTAAGCTCAGCATGCACAACTTAACAATAAATAACAACTATAGGGACAAACTTTAAATACAAAGCAAAATTAAAACAAATTATACTAACATTGAGTAAACTAAGACACAAAGGTGTGAGCGAGAATGAAAGAAAAGCAATTTATTTGGTCAAAGACAGATCACCATAATAAATTAGTTGGGTCAATTTCGCCAAATGGGATCAGCATATACCAAACTAAGAATGCCTGGCGCTGGTTTTCAAAACCTGTTGATGACTGCACAGGCACTAAAATCTAGAGACTATGTAAGTATAAAGTCAGTAGAATTACAATCGAACGTGTGCCATAATATGTGAAGCCTGTCAACTTACACTTAGTGTAGTAGTTCGCTCCGACCTTCAACTCCTTATTCTTAGAGAAGCCATAGCAAGGTGCGTCGATTAACTGGATGACACTCGACAGAATATTAATGTCACTTCAATCATAAAATAATAATATCAGCCCTGTACATAAATTGTCCCACTTTTGGACGCAGGCCTTTTCTCAGTGCGAGAAAAGTTCGGTCATAGTCCATGCTGGCCCAGTGTGAGACGGGTTAGGCCATAGTCCACCACGCTGGCCTTTGCGGGTTGTCAAACTCCACACATGCTCGACATGGACGACTCTTAGACATGCTGATTTCCGCACAACGTTTTCCTTCACTGTTAGAACGAGCAATATACAGAATGATTTTGACATCGTGTAATTCCTTTTAACCACGCATTCTACTGGTGGTATAGAATAACCCTGACCATTTTCTCTTATTAGAATTATTAAAAAAAAATAACGTACCAATAATTAATGTCGTAAATAATAACGGGCGGTCCTTTTTATTGCACCTTATTATTTACGACATCAGTTATTGTAATGTTATTTTTTTTTAATTCGTAAAGTATTAATATTGTGTCGGGGGTTTAACATAATTATAACTATCTGAAACCATGACACGAAAAAAATCGGTACATTAATTTCTCCAAAATCATAATTCTATTAAAAAAAAATGGTTAGGGTTATTCTATATCACCAGTAGAATGCGTGGTTAAAAGGAATTAAACGATTTCAAAATCCCCCTGTATAGAGTATTTAATGTGCTCATAACTTTTAAAAGTCAGAAGTGTGTGCCGTGGGATCGAAATCGAGATCTCTGTGTAGTAGTTCCAGTCTCCCATTAGGCTATCGCTGTTGTTACAATCTTAATTTAATGTTATAAATGCGAATGTGAGTCTGTTTGTTACGCTTTCATACCGTAACTACTCTACCGATCATCATTAAATTTCACAACATGTCAGGGGAACAGAAAGCGTACCTTTTATCCAGAAAAAGTACTGTTGCTAAACTTTTTTTTTTTTTTTTTGGTACCCAGGAAAAATGTTTGATGCACTATCCGCCGGCTAGGGGACGGCACCGGCGGGGCGTGTGGGACTCCCCATTCTGATATACCCACTAAAAAACCTGGGGTGTTCCCTCTCTCACCCAATGGAGGGGCCTGTTGGGAGCTCTTAAAAGAATTGAGTCATCCATAGCAGGCCCCCCCGTGTGGGTGCGGGCCGGGTCAAACGGACCCGACCACCTCTCGTCCCCAGGGGAGAGCCTCACCGCTCTCCCCTTTCGACAGTGGAAGGCGCGCGGGAACACCGCGCGCGCCCTCTCGGGGTTCTTATGTTGCTAACCTAACTTAACCAAGCGAAAGCAAGTGAAGCCGCGAGAAAAATCTCGCGTTACCATTAGCAATGGTGGGCCCTGTCTCCACCGCGAAAACGCCCGCCTGTACTCATTGACACTCATTGTGTATCAATCGTTAAAGAGCGGTCATAAGGTCTAAAATTGCGATGCGCCCGCAATGATCGCTTAGAAATTGTTAAAATCTTATAATATTATTTAAAAATGATTGGTTTTAGTTATGGAAATAATGAGCTAGCAAATTACTAATATTGATGTTACGAATATATTTGAGTAATTCCTAAGCATAATGATAGTGTAACTTCCTTGTAATTTCAAAAATAGTAATTTTTCAGAGGTGTTTTCGAAAATAATTATGATCGAGCCAAAATCACAATATCGTGTTTCTGAGCTAGGAAATTCTAGTTAAAGACATCAATTTACCTATATCAAAATTCTAGATAAATTGGTCTTCTCATAGTCCTATAATATTCGATGAAAGTTAGTGCATTTTTTCAGTGTATCCTCTTAACAGCACAGAAATGCTACACCACGTTGCCAAGGGTATTTCTTGTTTCCAACATGAATTTTTTATCAAGTAGGTACTCAAGATGTAGTATCTATCATACTTAGTGCGACAATCAACTGTCTTAATCGTCCCGTAGGATTAGTTTGCACTTCTGATTTCAGCCAAACTTGAAGCCCCAGATTCTAATGATATAATCAACCTTTGAACAGGAGAAAAACATAGAGAAAATAAAGAAAGTTTTAATTAGTCCGACCTTTTAATGTTTTTACTGTAAAATTAATGTGGACTATGACTATCTCGTTGGACCCTTGGCATAAGTTTGTACCAGTATTCTTGGCCAAATAGTTGTCGAGTTTGATTTCTAGTTCGAGCATTTATTGCAATTTTGTACTTACGACATCTTTTGTAGGATATTTGAGGAGCTATTTCATACGTATACGATAAGATTATTTATCATTATGTATAAGCCCTTAGCGTATAAATTACTTCGGTCAATGGTCGTCAGTTGTGTACCCGGCTTAACATGACATGCGGTACTTATATGTATTTATGGCTCTACAAGCCTTGTTGTAGCTTAGTTTTAAGGCTAGCTGAGATCTAAACTTACTATACCTAGGTGTAATGTGATATATTTTATAGGATTAAAGTGTACTAGAGTAGTAAGGATGAAAGATGTGGCATACAAAGCTTTGCGCGTGTAATAAAGCTGATCGTACGACTCCTTCTACTACTATTACTAGTTTTTGCCCGCGGCTTCCCTCGCGTTAAATTAGAATTTTACAATCAATTCGGGTTGTACTATGCTTGTAATAATATATAATAATATAATTTAATCATGATTCGAAAGACACGTGGCGCCATCTATTATCATAAGAACGTTATTATTGTTTTCCTCGGGAATAGTAATTTTTGTCGGGATAAAATGTAGCCTATGTCCGTTTCTGTACACCTGTCAACGTATATGCAAAATTTCAGGATGATCGGTTCAGTGGTTTAGGCGTGAAAAGGTAACAAACAAACAAACTCATTTTCGCTTTTATAATATTAGTTAGGATAAGGCGAATGTCAGTTTGTTTCTAAGTCTTCCTGGGGCCATGACTGAGGATAAGCAGTCGAAACATCAGGATCGTAATATACATACATACACATAGATTCACGCCTGTTTCCCAGCGTGGTAGGCAGAGACTACGGATTTCCATTTGCTACGATCCTGACACACTTCTCTGGCTTCATTCACTTTCATCACATTCCTCATACACGCCCGTCGGTTCAAGGTGCTCTTAACCTGGCCTTTGTCCAGAACGCCTCCGATCTGATCGAGAAACGTTCGCCTAGGTTTTCTTCTTGCGACTGTTCCAATAATAATATAATATATTGTTTATTGGGAAAACACAAAGTATTAAAAAATTTAAATGGTAATTGCATAGGTATAAAACTGTGGTGCAGCTACCTAGAGTAAATATAAATAAATAAAAATTATTAAAAGTTGTATAAACAGCGATAATATGTCTGTATAAAGAAGTTTATTTTTAATATTTAATAGCGCAATAATTTGTGTCACCCACAAAATACAATCGTGCCGTTTGAGTGTATTAATGCTTCAACGTTCATATTACCTATTACCTTCGATCAAATATACCATAGATGCACGTTCTCATACAAAAAACGCGTCAATATATGGCACTGACCAGTACTACTTACTTATAAGTGTCTGCATTTATTATGCAATCCAGGAAATAAACCGGAATAACCATTGAACGCCCACTGAGTAACATTTTGTAATAGTTTAGTTAAAACGCGTCAATGTAAAGCGTCCTAAGTGTGTTACTCGCGATACGCAAGCGTACTAAGTATATGGTACGGTCTCCACCGTAGTAGTGGTGTCGATTCGCTCTCGCTTACGGGCAGCGCACGCAAGAGTGAGTAGGACAGGTGCATAATATAGCGCATACGACTGATTTATGCACAGTTTTGTTGAGGCCGTTTTTCGAGCGACGATCGTGCATCTATGGTATATTTGATCGATGCCTATTACTCTTTCGAGTACAAGTACATCTGGATGTTTTGGATTCGAACACGCAACACTCAGCGTGACAAGGCGACAGCATGGCTCCTACAATAAATTGATTTCTTAACTCTGTTAGGCTATCCGTATAAAATAAAGGATAAATTATATAATATATAATATAATATTTTATCACATACACACAACACCATCCAGCCCAAACTAAGCAGAGCTTGTACTATGGGTACTAGACAATGGATAAACATACATATATACTTTTTTTTTTGTAAATACATACATATTATACATAGAAACACCCAGACCAAGACAAACATCCATGTTCATGCACACAAATGTTTGACTTGTGCGGGAATCGAACCCGCAACCTCAGGCGTGGCAGTCGGTTACACTGACCACTACGCCATCGAGGCGAGATTATTTAACTATAATAACAAAAGCATTTTTTTTAAATTATACCTCTTCTATGTTGACAGCTTCAAAGAATCAAAGGGATTGTTATAATCTTGTAAAAAGTGGATCATATTTCGTTGATATACTTAAATGTGAAAAACATTTAACGGATTTTGACGTACTTGTTTACATTTAACGTGTTATGACATTACGAACATTTTTCAGCGACCTCTCGGGAATAAAATGTTGGATTGTTCAAATTTGTTTATGAATAAATTGAGTTTGTAATAGCGGCGTTAATTCGTAATATAATATTGCGCATTATTTTCAACGATTCTGGGTTTGTTTCCTGAGTTGCGAAATGCTTAGTATCACCACAGATTCTGGACATGTTTTTGATACATACATAGTTTCACGCCGATAGACAGAGGTGTATCAAGCCACATTATGCCAACTATCATATGGTTATAGATCCCATGTATTAGAGAGCGTGTCCATTAACGTATACCGGCCAGACTGCCGGACTCCCCGCTACTCTTCTCCCTAGCCTTTAATATTCCCAAGTCACTTGGAGTCGGCTTTCTAGTCTAACCGGATTTCACTGGATATCAGTTTTTACATGGAGCGACTGCTATCTGACCTCCGCAACCCGAAGGCTAACGATAATAATAATATATTCTACCACATACACACAACACCATCTAGCCCAAACTAAGCAGAGCTTGTACTATGGGTACTAGACAATGGATAAACATACATATATACTTTTTTTTTTGTAAACACATACATATTATACATAGAAACACCCAGACCAAGACAAACACCCATGTTCATGCACACAAATGTTTGACTTGTGCGGGAATCGAACCCGCGACCTCGGGCGTGGCAGTCGGTTACACCAACCACTACGCCATCGAGGCCGACATACCCTAAGGCTAGATCAGTGTCAGGATATTAGAGGGCACTGACTTCCCAATAACGACTGCCATAGTTGTTTATCGTAGCCGGGACCGACGGCTTAACGTGCTCTCCGAGGCACGGAGCAGGCGATGATTGTCAATCAATACGCAGATAATTTCGAAAAGTCATATAACTTCCGAAAGTCAGAGGTGCGCGACGTGGGTTCGAACCCGAGACCCTCTGTATTGCAGTCTGTTGGTCTCCCCATTGAGCTATCGCTGCTTAGGACTCCCCGCTACTATCGATTTTTTATTTTTATTATTTAATAGGCTTGCGTTTGACCGCGATCTCACCTGTTGTAAAGTGACGATGCAGTCGACGATGGAGTATGCTTGCTTAGAAGATACTTATTCATTCGTGACTTGAAGACACCCACATTGTACTCATCGGGAAACACAGACTTAGGTAGCGAGTTCCACTCCTTTGCGGTACGCATTATAAAAGTGGAAGCAAAGCGCTTCGTGCATAAATGTGGTATATCTGTCGCAGGCAATTTGTATGATTCCGCGTTTTACAAACGGCGTCGTCCGTTTAAAAACGCTCGCTGTTTTAAAATATGCCGAAGGCAAAATGTAAATTGCCTTGTCACTTTATAATATGCCACAAAATTTGATAGACAATTCAACAGCATAATGAGCACCTATATGCCTCAAATCACTGCATTCCATCTCTGAAGGGTTAGGTTATGTTAGGTTCCTTCTGAAACCCACCCAAAAATAGGTTATGTATACTATAACAGTGAGCCCGACATAACCTCTCCGTCGCTCCGTGGAGAGGTTTGGGACAAAGCATTACCCCAGGTAAAAAAAAAATGTAACATTCTGTACCTCTGACAATGTGTATGAGAAATTTCATAATGATCGGTCAAGTGGGTAAGGCGTGAAAGCGTAACAAACAAACAAACTTACTTTCCCATTTATAATATAAAAGATGGAATAATATTAAAACAGATATACGAATATATAATAAGAGCCTAAAAGGGCATCGATAATAAACAATTCAAGAGACTGATCAAAGATCGACATTGATCCGAACCAGAAATGTTCAAGTGACTTCAAAAACAAAAGTTCAGCTACTAAGTAAAGAGGTAGAAGAATTTATAACGAGGCTAAGCAGAGTCGTAGGTTCAGCATCGTAATTCAAGTTGTAGAGACTCACTTCGTCTGAGAATCTTCGTAAACTTTACTTATTAAGGAAGTTTGCGTGTCGAAGCCATGAAAGTTATTTTTTTCGTATTCCTCTTGATTTTTAAGATTGCTAATTATAGGATTAGAGATTTATGATTATTAATATTAATGGGATTTATAAATACCTTGACACTTGAATACGGTTTTGAATTTTAGGTGATACTTTAACCGAATTATAATTAAGTAATTATTTGTATAATTAAATGATATGATAAAAATTGTGAGCCGTCACGGGACGCCTGGCAGATGTGAAACATCGAAATTATTTTGTACAAGTAATATGCATAAAAGAACAGATTACGACAGGAACTAATATGGCATAATGTAAAATACTATCATATAGTATACGTAGTAATACGTTTTTTGTTGGCCCGACCCAGTGTTCAAACCCGAGACCTCATGCACAGCAGTCGCATTTACTAACGCTGCGCTAGGGAGGCAGTCAGATACAGCAATTAGCGTAGTATTCATTACGCTAACTTTTTCTCAGCCTGACAAATATGTAGCCTGTACTTTTTATAGACCATCCTAATGCAGGGTGCATTTCTATAGACCGTTCTAGTCTATAAAACAGTATCGATACTGGGGGCTAGCAATTTTGGTTGTAAATTAATAAACAGGTTCAAGTGAATCGAAAGCATCAAGAATGGGTTCGGTCGGTAATGCAACGGACGAAAATTATATACACGGCCACTTAGATAATAGCATATCTGACGCTTAACTATTAGGTGAACAGCACTTTAAAAGATTCAATTTTAAAAGTGTTCATATTTTTATGATCTCTATGTATGTAAGTAAAAGCTGCAATGCCTCCGTAGCGCAGCGGTAGTGAATGGGACTGCTGCTCCGGTACTCTCACTCACCGAACGAAACACAACAGCAGGAATACTGCTATTTCACGTCGATATTCTGTGCGAGGGTAGTCCTTCCCCGGTCGAGCCGGCCCATTCATGCTGAAATCAGCGAGGCTCTACTATTCATAATAACATATACGTACTGATTTGAAAATAAATCGCGATTAAATCCATATAAAGAAGTTTACATTTAATGTTTACTTTCATTCACGTAAACGTAAGACAATATAATAAACATACAATCAATCCAACAAATATTGAAAGATATATTTTCAAGTTCGATAAAAATAATAATAATGTAGTTAAGTAAAAGAAGAAAATATCTTTAAAATTACTTTTTTTGTTTTAAAATATTTATTTTATATTGACACAAATATTTACATTATTAATTTTAAAACGAATTAACCTAATATATATGTACAAACGTATTAAAAAGGTAACATAATTACAAAACTTTTTTTCTGTCACTGTGGAGAAGCTATCGATAGCCTCGGACACCATGGACTCTCTTGTAGCAGTAGCGCTGGTCTAATGTCTCGCCATGCTAATCTTAATGACATAATACGTTGTGCTCTTGTCACTGCTGGCGTTCCAGCTGTACTTGAACCCAATGGCTTGGTACGCGACGATGGGAAGAGACCGGACGGAATGTCATTGTTGCCTTGGAAGATGGGCAGGCCTTTGGTGTGGGACGCAACGCGCGTTGCGCCATCACATCTTCCAAGAACTGAGGGATGTGCCGGCGCTGCTGCTGTAACCGCGGCAACCCTCAAACGGCGCAAATATAGTAATTTAGTCGGAAATTACATTTTTGAGCCGTTTGAGGTGGAAACCCTAGGCTCATGGGGTCCGAGCGCTCGTATCTCCCTGTACAAAATTGTTGTTTCGCGTGATCAGAAGGCTGGTGTTTTTTTGACCCAAAGAATCAGCATTGTCATTCAACGTGGCAATGCTGCCAGTCTTCTGGGCACATTACCAGTTGACTGCGATGCTGAAGAATTCTACGATGCCTAAACCTTTTCTGTAAATATTTAGTAGTATAAATATTTGTGTTTTTGTAATTATGTTACCTTTTTTAATACGTTTGTAAATATATATTAGGTTACTTCGTTTTAAAATTAATAATGTAAATATTTGTGTCAATGATAAATACACCGCAATTTTTTCTCTTAAAGATCCCTCGTTATTCGATTATAAACTTAGAAAGTGATTAATATTATGGACAACTTATAAATACTAGCGCCTTAATTAAAGTGATATATTCCTTATCTATGTATAATTTATTTAAATAATAAACTAGGTCAATATACTGTTTCATATTCATGCAAACACTAAAGCTATCTCGGACCCAAACAGAATAAATTTCACTTGACAACAGCATGGCAAAGGTATATTTTATTCAGCCAGTCTAGAAACCCCATTATTTAGGATAAAAGTTTACGGACGTGTCTGCAATACTTAGGGTGACAACGCTTTGGGATTTTGTTACGTTTAGAAGCAATTTCTCGGGTAGTTTGCAAAGTGGGGAATCATGCGGCTTAGTGTTACGTCCTTTGTTCCCGAGGATGATATGTAGGTTTCTTTACTTGTTAGTATGTGTCTCTTTTACTTATTATTTCAGTCTTGTCCCAAGTGTGTAGTTTCTTGTTTAAACGATGTGTGTAATAGAGCTCTTACTTCGTTAACTATCTATACTAATATTATAAAGCTGAAAAGTTTGTTTGCTTGTTTGAACGCGCTAATCTCAGGCACTACTGGTTCTAATTGAAAAATATTTTTTGTTGGATAGCTAATTTATCGAGGAAGGTTATAGGCTATATAACATCATGCTACGACCCACGAGGGCGGTGCAGTAATCATAAAAGCGGGTGAAACCGCGGGCACATCTAGACTGTTAAAACTGCTTGCCGTTCGGGTTGTACAATACATGCATTCCTGTTAAGGATAATATTCGTTATATTATCCTTGTAAGACCTACGGTCATGAAAAGGAATTTTTTTTTTAATGAATGCATTCTATTTTATGAGCGAATATACAGGCGTAAATAACTCTTTCAATAGAGTTTTGAAATACGCACTGCTAATCTCTGTGCTGCTACTAAAATATTTTATCTACAAACCCCGTAATACATTGTCTGACTTATAAATTAAATCCGAAACTGCATAATCATAAACTGTCGCCTCGGGACTGCCAAATAAGCAATCATCGAGGCTCTGTATCAAATTGTACCTACTTACCTTATGTCTAAGATACAAATTTAGATTAGTATTATTCGTCTTCTATTGAGTTAGGTACATTCTGATTCTGATTGAGTGAAACTGAAGACGAATTTGTCCTTATGTATGACAAAGTCATTTTATTATATTTTGTCGAACCTATATTACTGGATTACATATATTTTATTGAGTCAGATATGATACCTGTGTATAAAACTACAAGAGAAACTGATCTTTCTGACATACTCTTTTTACAATATATAAAAGTTTATAATAATCTGGTAGGTCTGCAAGGATGTGTTAGATCTGCCTAACAATCTGAAATCATGCATTTCTCAGTTTGTTTTTATGACCTCTTTGAAGAACAAAGAGGGACAAAGATAGATTTGCTTACCTTACTATTTAAAACACACAAATCCGGCTTAACTTTTTCTAGAACCAAGTATATCATTGATAAGAGGATGCTTTTTAATTAGTAAGGCACATTGACATATTTTGTAAAAATCAAAATTAAGCCAAAAATGTTAATTTGGTTATCACACAGTTTTAGTTTATATAGTTGTTGACGTATCCTTACAACTTAACTCTAAGTTTGTCAGGCGTTGATATAACTAATATCAACGCCTGCCGAACCTGGAGCTGCTTGATTGAAGCAAAAGACACAGCCTACAAAACATCAGAGTCAAATAAATCACTGTTTTGCATAAGTTAGTCAATCACCACTCTAAGTTGACATTACAGACCTATGTACATCTAAGAATTTGGTGTACATTCTGATCATATTTCAAACTCAGACGGGCCATTCTCAAAGGTAATTTTTCTACGCTCCATTGCTTTTTTCGCTACATTTATTTTATGAAGATATGCCTTATTGAGCCGGACAAAATATTATTTCGTCAAACATTAGAGCCTAGTTGAACCTGCCATTTTCGTTTTGATAAAAGTAATAGCCCGTACTAATCGGTTCCGGAGTCCCTTTTAATGTTGGGAAAAGAGTAAGGGTTTTATCAGTCTATTTGGATATATCTTTATAAACATTTCTTCCGCACTAGTTATGATATTATTCTGTATAGCGGGGGATTTTTAAACCTTAAAATAACACAATGAACACTTAGACATGAAACAAATATTTCTGGATAACACAATTATTTGTCCTGCATGTGGATCGAAGTCACAATTCTCGAAATTTGAGTTTTGGTTCTTTGGTGAGTACAGTATCCAGGCTTACTAAGTAGATGGTGTGTTGTTACCATTACTTCCTTGCGATAGTGACACAGTGTATGAATGAACTTTCATATTTTTACTAACCTTTGGTAATGGTGAAGGAAAACATCGTGAGAAAACCTGCATGTCTGAAAGTTCTTCATAATGTTCTTGAAGATATATGAAATCTGCCAACCCGCACTGGGCTAGCGTGGTGGACTATGGCCTAACCCACACTGAGAAGAGGCCCGTGCCCAGTAGTGGAACAGTTTAATACAGGGCTGGTATTATTATTATTTGGTAACGCACTAGTTTTACTGCCTGTGATCTCTTATCGCCAGATGTACAGTAAGCTTATTTGCCACCATACTTGACTGCCTTGGTGGCGCAGCGGTAGTGTATGCGACTGCTGTGGACAAGATCTGGTAAAGTGTTATTGGGTTATACTGTCATGAAATTATCAGTGGAAGCACCGAGTCTGGAACTGTGCCCATTAGACAGCAATAGGCTCATTCCCTTTTATGTGGAACCTAAACCATAGATGACGTAATATCAGTGCATATAAGTTGCCTACCCCTCCAGGTACCTATACAGGTGTGACTATGTATTTGTACTTATATAGTCATCATCATCATCATCATCTCAGCCGAAAAACGTTCACTGCTGGACATAGACCTACCTCAAGGTTTTCCACACATTCCAGTCATGGGTCACCCGCATCCATACGCTTCCCGCGTCCCTTACCAGGACGTTGGTCCACCTTGTGGAGGCCTACCCCTACTGTGTCTTCTAGGGCTTGGTTGCCACTCCAGAACCTTGCTGCTTAAATGGCCATTGGTTCTGCGCGTTATGTGCCTTACCCACTACCACTTGAGCTTGGCTATCCGGAGAACTATATCGGCAACTTATATAGTACGAAAATAAAAATAATATCCGGTAGTTAAACAAATCATGGTATCCCTACCTGTTGATAGTCGGTTCAGTTTTTATGCTCTTCGGAGATTAACCGGTTAACGTACTACGGTGGTATGGAAATTCAGGCACTCAACACTTTTACACATTGTTGCGATATAAAAACTATTTTGTTTGGCGAGTACTGCGGTTTTTGTGTTGAAACACAATTTTAGATTAAATTTTGATAATTTTCTTTCAGCGTTGTAGTGCTACTATAAAAGCTTATGTCGTGGCAGTTTAATTAAAGTGTTTAAGTGCCTGAATTTGCTCATGTTGCGTATGTTTGTGTGTGACCGTCAGGTAAAGGTTTCGATTCTCGGTTTAGGCAGAGTGTTACTCAGTTATTGCCGACGTTTCGGCCGACTTGCATTACTCCTGATCATGGGTTGACTCGGGTCAGCTCAACGGCGTTTTCGTTGGTGTCGAACGTAGGGAAATATCTTTACAATCAATGCGATTCTACCGAATACCTGTGGCGTAATACTGTTTTATGTGAACAATTGCGAAACCCTGAAAGCATAAAACAGTACGGTACATTTATATAACATCGTCACATTACAGGTCAATTTTCATTCGGTCAATCAAAATACCCTGATTACATACTTCGTTGTCATGGTAATCATTCCAAAGGCACTTTCGACACTAAAAAAATATTATTAAATATTTTATTTCACGCCCTTGATTTACCCTTACCCAAATTTATAATGAAGGTAGTTAGAAAATTTATTCGACCAACCAAACGAGCACATTAATTCGATCCTGTCATAAACATAAAATCTTGACTGTCATTATACTGTCATAAATTATCGACGTCATAAGAAATTAGTGGTTTTATTTTCTGCGAGTTAATTAGCTGTTCGAAACAAGCCACAAGTTCGCTCGGTTGTTCGTGCCAGAGGCTAATCTGATGGCGAAAGCTTACAGCTACTTTTAGACATTGCTGTTTGCTTGGAAATAGAATGTAATGTCGGGATGTTAAGATACAGGAAAAGAAAACATAGGGCAAGGAATTAATATACATGTTTATGATCTTTATTGATGAACAGAGGCCTGTCTTATATCAACTCTCGTTTAGGACTATTCTTCAAATACCATACAATCGGATATCTCGTCTTTAAGGTGGAGACAGACTTTGCGAGGCATGCACCGCGAACGGCGCATAACGAATTCCTCGCAAGGTGTGTACCTTCATATTCGTGGCGAGGCATGTGCTACGCACGTGCGAGGGCGAGCCAACGTATGTCGGCAAATGCTTCAAGATCAAAGCGCCTCAGTACGAGCATTACATTAGTTGTGGACGTAGTCGCGCGCCTCGCACGTGCGCAGCCTGTGCGTAGCACATGTCTCGCCACAAACATGGAGGCAGACAAACGAGGCATTTGCTTCGCACGTGATGGCTCGACCCGAGCATATGTTAGTATATTTTTTTGACACGCACGGCTCAAGCAGTCGTAAAGTCTGTCTCCACCTTTACATGCGTCCGTCAGAAACATAGGTAGTCTGGTTGAGTGCACACTTGGCGGAGTGGTTTACATGGTCGCCTCACTACTGTCACGTCGTGTGTTTAAGGTTCGATGTCAACACGGGAAAAATATTTTTGGGATTACACATTTAATGTGTTATAGTTTCCAATCGCATACGGAATACGTATACGATTGGAAACTATAACACACTCAGAAGCCATTCGTGCTGAAGTTTTTTTTTTTGACAAGGCTTATGATACCTTTACATACATATACCATACCGTTAAATTGTTTTATATGGCTAACTTAAGACAACCCAATGCCATCGCAATTAAAATTCTACTTAATTATTTTAGAAATCCTCTTATTCAAAATTATAATTATTTACTGTCACTTTTTTCCTGAGTGCAAAAGCTTAAACCGTTCTATATCAGCAATAGATCCCTTATTTTAATCAAATAACACGACTTACAAAATTATGTTGTATACCTATCGAGCAGTAACATCAACCTCTTAATAAAGATATCTCGCCCGTTGCCATGGAATCTAATCAGCCATCACGCGCCTCCATAACATAAATTACTTGGAAATAATCTTGGTGTCGTGAGGGCGCAGCCATAAAATACTTATCTCTTTTCCTGAAAACGAAATGCTATGTCAACTGCTCGTATTTGGTACGCATGTTGTGTATTGTGAAAACTCAATTAGTTTAGGTTTTTTCTGTTTTTCTAATTGATTTTTATTATCTAATTGACAACAATAAACGCATAGTTATATTTTGTACATCATAACTTCCTAATTATCCTAACTAGTCCTAATCCTTACTCATATTATAAATGACGATGTGAATTTGTTTGTTTGCAACGCTTTTACTCCTTAACTACTCGACCAATCATCATGAAATTTCGCTTACACGTTGCCAGGGGAACAAAAAAGGATATAGGGTATCTTTAATTCTGGAAAATGTACTGTTACTAATTTAACCTAACATTTACGTGAACAAAGCTGCCGGCAAAATCTATAACACACGTACATAGAATCTCGTTTGTGTATCTCGCCGGCGGATAGCAAATGGCATGATGCAGGCTTAAAATAATTCTAAAAATCTAAACATGATTAAAATGTGACCATCATTCAAAGTATCTGAAATCTGCCAAAATTTGCACTAGGCCAACTAAATAAGTAAGTAATTATTGTATTTGCCAAACACAAAATTAGTAACAAAATATTACAACGAGTGCAAACCAAGAGTCACCATTTGCTGCCGTCACTTCTTTGACAAAAACACATTAAAAATATTTGACATCCCTTTCTCAAGACAGGAAAAACACTGTATTTTCTCCATATCTTCAGGACTACCGGCAAACTTTTAATATGTGACATTATGTATTTGAAACTTATTTTATTACGTAGTTTGATTCGTTTAAAGTATGAACCGAATAAAAATGTTCAAGACTTTGATTCTGTGCAATATTTCATAGTGAGTTTGGCTGTATGCCAGACTGTTCCTGTTAGCCAGAACTGGATTGTTATCGAAAATTCTCGGGAGTGGAGTACAAGTACCTGTGTAACTCCAACGTCTGCATATTATTCAAGGGATTTATGTAGCACACAATATTTTCTTTTCTTCTCGCCATGCATACCCTACCTTAGGAATGAAAAAAAAAGTTAATAATAATATCAGCCCTGTATTGAATTGTCCCACTGCTAGGCAAGGGCCTCTTCTCCGTGTGTATGTTATTTGTAGTCTAGAGTTCAAATAAAAATCTAAGCCAAATTTCATTGACGCGTAATCCACGTACAACAAACAGCAGTATCAGACCTGTATTTAAGCGTTCCCGTACGGGGCATAGGCCTCTTCTTAATGTGAGAAGGTTTAGGTCATAGTCCACGACGCTATCCTAGTGTGGTTTGGCAGACTCTACATATCATCGAGAAGATTATAGATAACTCTCAGACATTTTTCTCACAATGTTTTCCTTCACCATTAAAGCCAGCGATAATGAACTATTTAATATGCATATCAGTTTTTTCGAAGTTATGTGTGTATTAAATAGACTGTGTGGCTTGGGATCGAACTCGAGACCTCTGTGTGGCAGCCCAACGGTCTCCCACTATATAATATAATAATAATAATATTCTATCACATACATACAACACCATCTAGCCCAAACTAAGCAGAGCTTGTACTATGGGTACTAGATAATGGATAAACATACATATATACTTTTTTTTTTGTAAATACATCATATTATACATAGAAACTCCCAGACCAAGACAAACATCCATGTTCATGCACACAAATGTTTGACTTGTGCGGGAATCGAACCACGACCTCAGGCGTGGCAGTCGGTTACACTAACCACTACGCTGCTTTTTCTTTAAAATAAAACTTATTTAAAGGACTTACATACATATATCGCTGTTTATTTTGTAATACACTTTTGTTCAATTTACTTTTCAATTTTACTATGTTCCTGACGTTTCAATTGCTTTCCAGCAGCTTTGTTCACGGACAGACTTTATATCTATCTATCTTATAAAGTAGTTTAATTTCAATGTTTATCATTCGCATAAACCATATTGTAATACCATATTGTATGTAAGTTCTTACCAGTTCTATGCAAGGCGTGTTATCTTACTAAAGGATGCAATTTCCGTGTTTAATAATGTTGAGGAAATAACAATTGATATAAATAAAAATGACCTACAGTATTTGACCTTAAGACATGATACAAGACATGTGCACACCGGGTTAGTAATATTAAGCCTTGTTAGATACAACAATGACTTTGTTTTAGTCTTGCATTTAAACATTATGAGTAAACATTCTTAAATATGCGAACACTGTATTTTTACTGTACCTGTGTATAATTACTGTACCTTTGCGAAAAATTGTGAAATATAATTGTGTCAAATACGTATATTTCATAGCCACGACGTTATTTACAAAATTTTCTTTACTGTAATATTGTGCTATTTTGTCTAGTTAGCCTAGAATCTACTTAGATTTAAGACTAAAGAGACAAAACAAATTGATCTATCGATTGGACATTAGTATATGATATCGGCCTGTGACTATACAAATACTGTCAAAGCTCTCAATACTTTTGAAACAAATGCTCGTGACATTTCATCCGATACATAATTAGTACAACACAATGTTTGAATAAAGAAAATAAATAAATAGCGTCTTGGCTATGCAATGTCTGTATGACTCTGATCGACGTCAAATCCGTTGTTTTCGGAAGGGTGAAAGCATATTTAGACATTTTACTCGTCAATAAACTGACATAAGTTTGTTTTAAATAATTCTACAGTCTACATATTATATGTATACATAATTCTGTAGTCATACGTTTCACACCCTTTAAAATTACATAGTTTATGGTCGCTACCTCATATGGAATCTTAATTAGATACCAGTTGGTGAAATAAAGGCATGCCATACACCACGCCGTTGAAATTAACGCAGTGTGTATTAATATAATTACTTTTGCTTAACGTCTTATGTATATAAACATAAGGTTCAATTTTGTGTAAGCGATAGTGGGTAATAGTGGGTAATAGTGGGTGATTAGGGTTAGTTCGCATATTAGAAGGAATGTGTGTGATAGTAGAATTTGGGGTTAATATTTGGAATTTCATAGGCTGTCCCCGTGCGCGTATTTACTTTGTTGTTTTGTATGTGTTATCTTGAGTTTGTTTATACAAATGGTACATATAAAACTAAATGTTTTGTGCGGGGTATAACAAAATGAAGGTCCTCCAGATTGTAATTTGGTTACGAAAACCAATCTTAACTGAGACTGGACATCTGTGCAGGAGATATAGTGCACAAGTGTGTACACAAGTGCACTCTCTAGTCCCTAACTCTTATGTCCTGGTGCGACATCATTTGATATGATGTGAGAGAGATCAGGCACAGGTCCAACAGCTTTATGTGCTTTCCAAGTCACGGAGGAATACGACACCACCAACTTCTTAACTCCGAGCTGCTGCTAGAAATTTCCTAACAGAAAATACAATAAATTTTGTTGGCGTGACACGGTATTCAAACCCGAGGCCATGAGGTCGATTGCCGCTGTACTTTAGTACAGCAGCCGTATTCACTAGCGCTTCATAAATTAAATAGATACATTTTAATGTCAGTAAGTCCACCTCCACACATTTGTATATCTCTAGAAATATTTTCGAGTTTCTTGTTTCCGAATATCGTTAGCATCTCTAAAATCTTACAAATGAGATACTTAAGAACTGTTTGCATACAACAAGAATCTCATGTTTACTCCTCATTACGAGAACTCCGCACAATATGTAAATGGATTTTGATAAAGACTTTAAATATATTCTGAGGCATAATAACCTCTTCTTAGACCCAGTGGCATAGGCTGGTATTACTTTTACGATAAATGTGGCAAATAAATAAATGATTTGTCTTATGGTAAGCTGTTACTCGGCCTATTTTAATTGACCAGCGCTAGTCCTAGCGGTTTGGCAAGTGCTGAACAGGACTCCTTTTGCAACGACAGGGGCAAATAATTTAAATTTTTTAATTTTTGTGATTTAAATAAATTCATTTAATCGTCAGTTAGTTGATAAGCTCCTTGTTGTATAATGAATGAATTTATATACAACTAGCTTTTGCCCGCGGCTTCGCTCGAGTTTATGTACATTTTGTCAATAAATTTATATTCCTCGGAAACACTACTTTTCCCTTATGACCTTTTCTGTACCCCTGACAAAGTGTATGTGAAATTTCTTGATGATCGGTCGGGTAGTTAAGGCGTGAAAGCGTAACATATAAACAAACAAATATACTTTCGTATTTATAATATTAGTTATAATAATAATAATATTCTATCACATACACACAACACCATCGAGCCCAAACTAAGCAGAGCTTGTACTATGGATACTAGACAATGGATAAACATTTAGCTATTTTTATATGGCATTAACCTATTAAGTCGCAACGGCACCCTGGCGGCCAGACGTAATAGGTTTTTAATTATGACTGACAATTTAAGACATGTCAGGTTATAGTATTGATGAAATAATTTATATAAAAATACAACTTCCGATTTGCTTCATACACAACGGTAATTTTTAAGTATTTTGTTTCCTAAACATTTTCAACAATTGCCTTAATTGGTTTAACATACGAGTAAAATTACTCACAGACATGCCGAAAACATTGTTATCAAGTATCTGTATTATCTTATTATTCAAACAACTTCCTTGTATCATTGTTACCGAACTTGTAAAATTATATACCACCAGTGGTCTTAACTTTTCGCTATCTTTATGAGAATTTCTGCAAAATTGCCACGTTTGTTCCGGAAGAGGGAACAACCCTGGCTTTTGACGCCATGTTTTATGATAAACTCGGACGAGTCTTGTTTAACTTTGCTGTTAAAAGTAATAAGTGTAAAATAGAAAATATCTTGGTGTCGTGGAATGAGTGTGTTTGAGTTTGTGGCTGATTTGAGTGCTGTGTTCAATCCCCAGGTTGTGAAAAGTTGTTGGATTTTCTGTTAGAAATGTTAAGTGTTATCTTATTATGTTACCTTATGTGGGGGCTAGTCAGTGCAGACCGGCGACACTTCGACCCAGTGGAATCTTTTGTGGTGTCGACACTCTCCCAATAACGACTGCCATAGATATTCATAGCAGCCGGGACCAACGGCTTAACGTGCTCTCCGAGGCACGGAGCAGGCGATAATTGACAATTAATACGCACATAACTTCCGAAAGTCAGAGGTGCGCGACGTGCTTTCGAACCCGAGCATGCGTTGCAGTCTGTTGGTCTCCCCACTGAGCTATCACTGCTCTAATGTTAAGTGTTAGTTCTGAGTCTAGATATATACATAATTACATATCCGGTAGACGGCACCATGATATCCTACGTATTACCGAAATAATAGCTGGTAAAATGTGAGTTTAACACACAGTAGTTAATCTATGCGGGTATTTATAAGCACGAGTCATATACATATTTATGAAAAGGGTGTTTTTTTTTTTAATAATAATTTATTTATTGATTACAGTGGTAAAACATGACTACAGTCCATAAAGTAAAGTTATAATTGGCATAGTTTTCTTTAATAGTACAGACCAGGTTAAGGATTTGCTAATCTGACGAGCGTGTATTAAGAATGTGAATAAAGCAATAGAAGTATAATTAAGAGTTTTACGTTTACGCGAATATTTAAATGAAATTAATTTTAATTAATCTACTGCTTACGGATTATTTTAATAAGCAGGTTTATTAATTAAACTGCGATAATATGCAATATACCAGGATCGTAGCAAGTGGAAATCCGTAGTCACTGCTTACATCTCCGGCAAATAGGTTTTTTTACAACCCCTTCTAGCCCAAACTAAGCAGAGCTTGTGCTATGGGTACTAGACAATGCATAAACATACATATATACTTTTTTTTGTAAATACATACATATTATACATAGAAACACCCAGACCAAGCCAAACATCCATGTCCATGCGCACAAATGTTTGACTTGTGCGGGAATCGAACCCGCGATCTCAGGTGTAGCAGTCGGTTAGACTAACCATCGAGGCCTATGAGGCATATGAGTCCAAGTATGTAGGTATGTTGCGGTAGCCTATATCACTTACAAGCCTAACCTATATCAATAAGCAAAAATCACATCGATCGGCTTTATCGCTACGGGAAATAAGAATAAATTAACAAACATACCAAAATATATAGAGATAACAATCTTAATCCCTAAGCTATCCTAACTTATAGCCACCCCACTTCCCATATGTTACTATCACCGCATTTACATTAGTTATTGAATTTAACAACGGCAAACATGATTTATTATGCAACGCTCTCGGGTCTCGGCAAGTGCACCTACATTCTAGAAGCTTCTAGTGTTAGGCTGTATCCAGATCTGGCGAATGCGCTGTTCACGAGCCGCTCGCGAGCTGCATGCATCCATTTCAAGTTCGCGCGCCGTTCCTGCGCTGCCCGCACGCCGCTCGCGCGCCAGTTACACGCCGTGCATGAAAATTGTCTACTGACATATACTGTATGGAAGCGAACGGAGCAGCAAGCGCATGAGCTGCGTGCGCTCACCTTGCGTGAGTTGCGCCAAAGAGGTGCACCAAACAATTACAGTAACAGCACGCGTGCCGCTCGCACGCAGCTCGCGAGCGGCGCATTCGTTGCGCATTCGCGGCCCTTTCGCCAAATCTGAACGCACCCTTAGGTACAAGCTTTTAGTGCACCAGTAAGCGAACACTCTAATATTGATTACCAGGATATCCTATTAAACTGTATAATGTTACAGCGTCATGCTCGGGAACGAGTGTCATTTGTGGTTACCGATCAAACTTGATATTGTTGCTGTTTTAAGTGGATTCTATAACATTATCTGCTTTGAGTAAGGTTAATTTGGTGAAGTTTGCAAGCTTTGTAGTAAGGTAATGCGTCATGCTCGTGAACTGGTGTTGTCTTCGTCATTAGTATTGTTTACGAGCTTACTACTAACTAACTTAATGTTAGTGTTTGTCGTGCCATATTACATTCACTTAACAAATAAGTTTTACCTATGAATTCATTTGTTTGAATGATGAGGAAATTTATGCGGATATTTCGTCATTCTTGTGGATGATAATTACTTTAAGTTTATGTTTGAGATCATTCATTATAGCTGCATGATCGTTAGCAATGGGGTGCACAAATGATAGAGAATGTGTGAGCGTACATGACAAAGAAAAAGACTCGTGGTCTCTGGATGATGTCCATATGACGAGTGTTTTGTGTTCAAATACTACAGGTTATGAAAATGTGTGGGTTACACATTTTCATGACCTGCAGTATTTGAATGATGTGCCGAGTAAAAATTCTTTTTGTCTTGCATCTTAAAGTTAGTAACGCCACAAAACTAGTAGTCGAGTCTACACAGCTGGCAAAATGTATATATAACACATCTCTGCCAACTCCTATAGTGATTTACAAACATGACTATATGTATGCACGTATCTGGATTTCGCAGCAAAAGCGCCCCAAGTGGAACCTATTCCGTATAAGCTAAGACGCTTGAATACAGATAGTCTTTGGCTTGAATACATGCGCCTACCGAAATAAAATCGCGTAGTACGACCAGTTTCAAAAGGTTTTTATTCCCAAGGTCCCCGCATGTATTTCCTAAGGGAAATATACGAGTTCTTCATACATTTGATATTTGTTTACCAGATATAAACGCGCTTGTAACGGGCCAGTGTTGTCAAGCGGATTCGATTTATCTCTTTTGGACGTATTTTCTTTCTTGTCCATAATCTCACGCACGTCTATATCTCCGAAAGGTTTGGCAGAAGTGTAATACATGGATATTTTGTTACCTATGATTTTAGGTTTCACGTAGGCAATAGGGGAAAAGATTAATGCCGTTTACGAGTGCGTAGTAGATTGCTACTTAGAATGTTTTGACAGGAGAAACTATAGATAAATAAACGTTTTTCGCTCTCGTGTAAAAATACCAATAACATTTTGCCTTATACGAGAATTTATACCGAGACGTCAAGCTCAGCAGTCCTATACACTACCGCAGCACCATCAAGGCTTTCTAGTATGATTTATAATAACTCAATGTAAGAAAACGTCTACATATTTCCCGTTTTACTCTGTATATCCCAAAGAAGTAGGTATATATATATATATAAACACGTATATTATACATATACTTTACCTACATAATATATAGCCAGCTTTCTTTTAGAGCACACGTAATAGTCGGGGGCCGGTTTAGTATTAAATATAAGTTAGGCAATATAATTGCCTATGGAATAGTGAACAAAAATTGATAGTCACGTATTATATTTCCTTTTGCCAATGTTTATGGAGTTATTGACAATTGACAGAGGCAAAAATAATTTATCGGGGCGGCTCAGTCCTATCTATAATACTTTTGGGAGTTTTGGACACTTCTAGTCCCTATGGGGTAAGCGGTAGTGGCAATAGTGTGTAAGCGTGTTACTGATACCCAGTGCCGGATTGTGGTAGATTTTAGGATGACGCAAGATCCGATTGTAGTGCTTCCCTTGCTTGCTTCTAATTAATTTTACTTACTATCGAGGCGTTTTCTCGACACAAAGCTTTTGCAGTATGGTCTTGGTAATGCTCCTGTCATTTATCAAAAGACTATTAGTAAGACTTTACAAGACCGGCGTCGGGACGTGACGACCCCACCGCCCACTGGCAGATCATCTCCTCCAGTGCAGCTAGTCAACCGTTAGATGGCGGTCAAACCATCCTAAAAATAGACGGAAGAAAATACAAAGTTGCTAGGTGGGCAGCAGCGCCTAGTGTCGAAGACTTCCGCCACTGTGATCGCCAATCCGCCTGCCAAGCGTGGCGATTATGGAAAAACCCCCCAGATGAGCCACACTCACAAAAAACGGCCCCTAGTCCCCGGCGGCCCCGCTAGTCCTGGCTCAGGTAACGGCTATGGTAACGGCGGGGCAGGGGGTGCTAAGAATCTCCGGCAGAGATCGTGCTACCACCAATGACGACAATTGGCCCTGGCAACATTTAACACGCGCACACTGCGGACCGACGAGAAGATTTTTGAGCTGGAAGAAAAATTGAGCAAGTTACGATGGGTTATTATAGGCTTATCGGAAGTTCGAAGACAGGGGGAGGACTCGATAATTCTCAAATCCGGTAACTTGCTCTTCTACCGGGAAGGCGACCAACAGTCCCAAGGTGGTGTCGGGTTCATCGTCCACAAATCTCTCGTGAACAGCGTGGTAAATATCGCGAGTGTGTCGAGCAGGGTAGCGTACCTTATACTCAGAGTATCTAAACGGTATTCGTTGAAGGTCATACAGGTTTACGCCCCGACCTCGGCGCATCCCTATGAAGAGGTAGAAGCTATGTACGAGGACATATCTCGGGCTATACATAGCACCAAAACCTATTACACCGTTGTCATGGGGGATTTCAACGCGAAACTGGGCAAACAAGGCGTTGATGAGCAGAGAGTGGGGCAATTTGGATATGGACATCGTAACTCACGGGGCCACCTGTTGGCTAGCTTCATGGAAAAGGAAGGACTCTACATGATGAACTCCTTCTTCAAAAAGCGAGAATGCCGCAAGTGGACCTGGATTAGTCATGACGGTGCGACCAGAAACGAGATAGACTTCATCATGTCGACGAAGAGGCAAATATTCAATGACGTCACCGTAATCAATTCGGTGAAAGCTGGAAGCGATCACCGGATGGTTAGGGGCACATTGAATATTAATACACGCCTAGAACGGTCTAAATTGATGAAGTCCACGCTCTGACCATCACCAGTTCATATCCAAAACCCCGAGAGCTTTCAGCTCGAACTCCAAAACTGTTTTGAATGCCTGGACGAGTGCGTAGATGTGGACGACTACAACAACAGGTTCGTGGATGCTGTCCATAGAGTGGGATCTAAATTTTTTAAGCCCCAAAAGACCAAAGGATCAAATAAGATCACAGGTCCAACTCGGGAGCTTTTAAAGGAAAGGCGTAGGATGCTTCTGCAATCCTCCGAGGATATGCCAGAATACCGGCACCTCAATAGACAGATCTCCAAATTTTTGACTCGCGATCTGCGTCAATACAACACAAATTGTGTCCGTGAGACGATCGAGCAGAACAAAGGCTCCAAAGTGTTCGCGAAAGATCTGTCTATTGGAAAAAGCCAGCTGTCAAAGCTGAAGACGGAGGATGGTAGAACAGTATCATCCAAACCTGAACTCATGAAGGAGATCGAGATCTTCTATGGACAGTTATACGCGACTACAAGATCGCCTGTTACCACTCTAGCAACAGACCCTAGAGCTGGTTTGACCCGACACTACACCGAAGATATCCCGGACGTCAGCCTGCATGAGATTAGCATGGCCCTTAAACAGCTCAAGAACAACAAGGCGCCGGGTGATGACGGAATTACGACTGAGCTTCTGAAAGAAGGCGGCGAAACCGCTATGGCAGTTCTACGGAGGCTTTTTAATTCCGTCATACTCGAGGGTAAAACGCCACAGGCATGGCACAGAGGTGTGGTGGTGCTTTTCTTTAAGAAGGGCGATAAAACCCTGTTAAAGAACTATAGACCCATCTCACTTCTGAGTCATGTCTACAAGCTGTTTTCAAGGGTCATCACAAATCGTCTCGAGAGTAGGTTAGATGACTTCCAGCCTCCCAAACAAGCCGGTTTCCGTAAAGGCTACAGTACCATAGATCACATACATATGCTGCGGCAAGTTATACAAAAAACTGAAGAATATAACCAGCCCTTGTACGTGGCGTTTGTGGACTATGAGAAAGCCTTTGATTCGATTGAAACCTGGGCAGTGCTGCAGTCTCTCCAACGGTGCCAAATTGACTACCGGTATGTCGAAGTGCTGAAGTGTTTGTATGAAAATGCCACCATGCTAGTCCGTCTCCAAGGCCAGAGCTCGAAACCAATAAAACTACAGCGAGGGGTGAGACAGGGGATGTTATATCTCCGAAACTGTTCACCGCCACGTTGGAAGATGTTTTCAAGCTTTTGGATTGGAAAGGACTCGGCATCAACATCAACGGCGAGTACATCACTCACTTCTATTTGCCGACGATATCGTGGTCATGGCTGAGACCATGGAAGAACTCGGCATAATGCTCGATGGCCTCTGTAGAGTTTCCCGACAAGTAGGTCTTAAAATGAACATGGACAAGACGAAAATCATGTCCAACGTCCATGTTACACCTGCTCCTATTAAGGTTGGGACCTCTACTCTCGAAGTTGTCGACAAGTATGTATACCTGGGACAAACGATCCAGTTAGGTAGGTCCAACTTTGAGAAGGAGGTCAATCGTCGAATCCAACTCAGCTGGGCAGCGTTCGGGAAGCTACGACATATCTTCTCGTCCAATATACCGCAGTGTCTCAAGACGAAAGTCTTTAACCAGTGTGTGTTGCCAGTGATGACTTACGGCTCAGAGACGTGGTCGCTCACTATGGGCCTTATCACAAAGCTCAAGGTCGCGCAGAGGGCGATGGAGAGAGCTATGCTCGGGGTTTCCCTGCGGGATCGAATCAGAAATAAAGAGATCCGCAGGAAAACTAAAGTTGCAGACATAGCTCTCCGGATAGCCAAGATGAAGTGACAGTGGGCAGGGCACATAACACGCAGAACCGATGGCCGTTGGGGCAAAAAGGTTCTAGAGTGGCGGCCACGCACCGGAACACGCAGCAGGGGTAGGCCTCCCACAAGGTGGACCGACGACCTGGTAAAGGTCGCGGGAAGCGGTTGGATGCGGGTGGCCCAAGACCGGCCTGTGTGGAAAACCTTGGGGGAGGCCTATGTCCAGCAGTGGACGTCTTTTGGCTGACATGATGATGATGAAGACTTTGAAGACCTATATAGATTTGGGCAAGGTCCATAGATGATAGATGGTAGGTCCATAGATGATAGGTCCAAGGTGTATAGATGACGTTTAATTTCTAATTTTTATGAATGTAAATTAAACATTAACACAATAAAAAATTATTTATTACTCGAAAATCCCAAATGTTAACACAACTTTACTTTTAAAGGCAAATTAATTCAATAAACTTTTATGTAAGTATTCGAACAGTTAAATTTACAGCGCAGAGACACAATGTTACTCGTTAGACGTTTGACGACAAAAAGTGGCCGACTATCTGCTGAGAGCTACCTTATATAGGTTGTACGACCGGTTAAATAGGTGGGTCAGTTGAATATCCAACACGGCCTTATCTTGATAAGCTGACAGGTTAAACATAACTAGGAAGTTGTGAATAGTGTAATTATAATAATAATATTAACCCTGTATTAAACGGTCCCACTGCTGGACACGGACTTTTTTTCAGTGTGAGAAGGTTTAGGCTATAGTCTACCACGCTGGCCCAGTGTGGGTTGGCAGACTTCAAATATCTTCGAGAACATTATGGGGATCTTTCAGACATGCAGGTTTCCTCACGATGTTTTCCTTCACCGTTCAAGCGAGCTATTTAATACGCACATTACATCGAAAAGTCAGAGATGCGCGCTTGGGATTGAAATCGACCTCTGCGTGGCAGTTCAACGGTTCCTCACTAGGCTATCGCTGTTATGGAAAATATAAAGCTCCCTTTAAAGATGTATTCCCCCAAAGATCTGTGTTGCGTAAACCTTTATACAGTATAACGTTTTCCTTTATGTAGCACTAAAGATAGCATTGTTTCTTATCTTTGCTGATGGATTGTCGCTTGTCTACATTGCTAATCTTTATTAAGCCAAAACGTAACCCCGAAGTTTTGGGCTGACTGTTCGTACCGTAAAATTTATTCCGAAATTCGTTCTGAATTTCGGTACGTAACCTCTTGATTGTCCTAAACCTTTTACAACAATTCGATCAACGGAGTAATGTCATTTTGAAAGGAAAACCGAAGAAACTCTATTGCAAGATTTTTTCGCTCTGCTCGAAGTTTCGGTACTGTTATTATTATTTTTTTATAATCTAAGGTGGCAAACAAGCATATGGCCCACCTGATGGTAAGTGGTCACCGTAGCCTATGGACGCCTGCAACACCAGAGGCATCACTTGCGCGTTGCCGACCCTTAAGGAAAAACAGGTAGTGGGAAGGAGAAGGAGCGGGAAGGGGAAAAGAGGGTGATTGGGCCTTCGGCACTCTCACTCACCGAACGAAACACAAGAGTAGGAATACTGCTATTTTACGTCGATATTCTGTGAGAGGGTAGTCCTTCCCCGGTCGAACCGGCCCTTCATGCTGAAATCAGCGAGGCTCTACTACACAAATATTGAATAGTGTCAAAAGCAAACACGTGTTTGTTGGACTCGTTATAGAAAAAGTTGTTAATAGTATAAGCTCATATTAATGTATTTTTTATTGTTATTAGTTTCAATATATTACTGTGTAGTGGCATTAATAAATGGTGTTCTAGAGGACAATGACCATTGAACATATTTGGATATTGATTAAAAACAAATATGAAGTGCGTTAATATTATAAATTGAATGCCGCCGCTGCTATGGAGATCAATGCTACAGAAACGCATATAAAATATAAATATCTAACTCTAAAGTAAATAAATTAAATGTAGAATTGGAGGCAAGGATTGGGAGAGGTAGTATCACTTTTTTGTTTATTGAATGTTTCTAACGGTAAATCCCTCAATTCAAAGAAAGTCAAGATACATAATGATTTTCTGAAACTCCCATCGCAAAATGACGTACAGAGAATGGAAAATAAAATGATCCACAAAACAAGTGCTAAAATTCCAGCAGTCATTTGGATGATCGTTTTTCTTAAAAACAAGAAATTAGTCTGGACTAGACCCATTACCGTTACAAAAAAGGAAATGTTTAAAAAAGGAACGAAATGTAAACTTTCCAGACAGAATTCAAATCTATACTTTTTAATGCTATCGACAAGTTTCGTCTAGAAATCGTTCGTGAGAGATCGCACTTAGATAGCTCTTCTACAATTTAGCGTTACACTAACGGTTGTTAATAGACACGCAATACTTAATTTATTTTTATTTTCTTAGAAATGGTAAGTACTGTTTATTCGTTGGCGTCATTTTAATTACATAGATTAGTTAATTAATGGTCGTGGTTTTCAAGATAAGATTGTAGTGGTGGTTTTGTGATTAGATTTATGAATTAATCAATCGGCAAACGAGTACCGGTAACTTAACCACATTACTAAAGTGAGTTTACCCCAAATTCTATTAACGGTTTCCATATCTCAACAACTGTAATACCCAGATTCTTATTACTAATACAACAAGCTCAAACTTAACAAATAAATAAAACTAGGATAATACAGCAATAAACAAAACGGATAATGCCGATACTATCTAAATAGCATCCGTTGCGCAAACATAATAAATGCGGCTCTCAAACATAAAACCCAAAGCAATTTCATGAAGAAAATAACGTTAACAACCGCAGATATAAATTTGCCGGTATTTATATAAGAAAAAGTTATAAAAATTTACGAATTGGCGAAAATATATCTTATTTTTATGGTAATAAGTTTGTAAGTGTATTTTGTCTGGTCTAGTGTAGTCATGTAGGTAAAGCAATATAATAGGTATGGAATGTCCTCAAATGGTTTAGTTCCTATTACTGGAGGCGTTCAATTTTCCAACTGGGAATGAACAACTCTCGGTAATATGTCGCTAGGGTTACTAACTTGTGGTATATTGTATAACTGCCTCCGTGGCGTAGCGGTAGTGAATGCGACTGCTGTGCATGAGGTCTTGGGTTCGAATCCCGGGTCGGGCCAAGAAAAAGTTATTGGGATTTACTGTTAAGAAATCTCAATAGCAGCCCGGAGTTAGGAAGTTGGCGGTGTTAGACACCCTTGGAAAGCACCTCTCCGGCCGTGTCGGATTACCATCCCATCGGATCATGGGAGATAAGGAACAGAGAGTGCAATTGTGTTTGCGCACACAATTGTGCACTATAATATCTCCTGCGCAGATGACCAGTCTTTGTTAAGATTGGCCGCCGTGACCGAAACTCGGTCTGGAGGACACATTTGTGGTATGTAACAATAATATTCACACCTATATATCTCAGGAGCTAAGCAGTGGTATCTGATTGCCATATTTTACCAGCTATTTTTGTGTCCACAGATTTTGTGTCCCACGTAGTAGACAGCTAGCCTTTGACGTCTACCGGGCTCACTTCTAGATCTTCTAGGCGGAAATCTCAATAACAATAATACTATGCAACGCAAATTTTATATTGTGTTAATATATTATATTATGATGTAATCTTAACTCATATTATAAAAGCGAAAATGAGTTTGTTTGTTTGTTTGTTACCTTTTCACGCCTAAACCACTGAACCGATCATCCTGAAATTTTGCATATACGTTGTCAGGTGTACAGAAACGGACATAGGCTACCTTTCATCCCAAAAAAATTAACAATAACGTTCTTATGATAATAGATGGCACCACATGTCTTTCGAATCATGACTGAATTATATTATTATACAAGCAGAGTACGACCCGAATTGATTGTCAAATTCAAAATTAACGCGAGCGAAGCCGCGGGCAAAAGCTAGTTGTTTATAAATAATAATTCGCCAGATTCGTTTATCGAACTAGACTGACCTCATACACAGGAATTACAAAAGGATTTTTTTAAAAGACAACTTACGCATTTGGCTTGATGATCACGAGGGAATTAACAAACATTAAAACAGCGGACACCAAAAACACTCAGACTCGAAACAATTATAATATTTGTGAGACACACTATATGTGTGTGTGGATGTGGTGCAGCGACCAATTCCATCCATCCAATATTTAAGTGCTATGCACTTGTTTGTGTAGCATTTTCCATCATTCTCGGTCCGATGACAAATCCTTCGGTTCTCGATATGTATCTACGATTGGTTTGACCTTTCAGTTGATCTGTATACTTTCTTCTTGGTCTTCCTCTCTTTGTCTTTGCCTCTATTTTTCTTTCCCATTAATCCACTATAGTGCATTTTTTATTGCGTATTGCATAACGCTCAAAATTTAATCTTCTCCTTAGTCCTTTATTATTCCCAAGTCACTTGGGGTCGGCTTTCTAGTCTAACCTGATTTGACTCGATATCAGTTTTTACACGGAGCGACTGCCATCTGACCTCCGCAACCCGAAGGCTAACAATACCCTAAGGCTAGACCAGTGTCAGGATATTATAGGGCACTGACTTCCCAATAACGACTGCCATAGATGTTCATGGCAGCCGGTACCGACGGCTTAACGTGCTCTCCGAGGCACGGAGCAGGCGATAATTATTGTCAATCAAAATTCAATATAAGAAACTTTTATTTTCGGCACGCCCTTATTCTGATGTGACATTATAACTAAGGTAATATATATTTTATTAAACGTTTTCATTGAGACAGCCCTATTTGTATGGAGTACGCGTGCTCCTACGATGTATGACGTAACTATTAATGTTATCTGACACATGAATTATTACCTAATAACGCTTAGCTCATTGAGACTGTGGAACAGGTCAGGAGTTCAGGACATTGTGTAGTTCATTCATTGATACACGACTTGTTAATGAAATAACGTGTAAATGTATGCGACTAATAGTTGCAGATTCGGTTTTTACCGATTAAATTATCGAAGTGATCACAGTTTTATTTCGTATGATTTATACAAAGGTATATTATACCTACATTTTGCTAGCTATGCTGTAGGTCTCATATAGTAAAAGGTGAAGCGATTGCCTAACAACGAACACATTTTCTGACCTTAAGGTCAAAACCTTAAGGTCTTGTAGCAAAATAATTACTAACATAAAAATATAACAACACCAAGGGCATCGAATTGAACCTAGGACTACTCATCAGTTCGCAGATATAACGGTTGGTTGGTTTAAGTGGTCGCCTGGCCACCGCCACTGCGCCGAGTGGGTTCGATACCCATAAAGGACAAAAATTAATTTGATCCACAAATGGTTGTTCCGTGTCTCGATGTTCATTGTGTCCGTTATTTGTGAAGTCCTCCGCGACACATAAAACAATGACATAAGCAAAAACTTATATAATAAAACCAACAGGTCGTAAGTCAATGCAATACGACCAATCGAATATAATCTTTAAACTATGTTCACAGTGTTCACACATCAAAACCAGCAGTCCTTTTCACTTAAGATAAAGTAAGCCCTTTCAAACCAACCTACGTTCCATATTGTTACCAATTTATTCCGGAGCCAAGGAAATTTTTTTATAGTCAGCAAAACAATATATTTTATAAGTTAAGTGACCTTTTATATAAGTAGAAAAAGTGACGTCGTATTTTTCGACCCCAATCCTATTCTATTTTCGTAACATAAAATACGTTTTAAAAAGTTTGTGTTACCTAAAATACAAACTTTTTACTCGTTTAATTGGATTGTGTAGGTCAGACGGCGCGCCGATTGGTTTTTGGCGAAACAAAATGCTGTGTGTGTGCTTTTGGTAGATGCAGAAAATATTCGTGCTGAGTGATATAGTAAGAACGATGCTGAGTGTAGCCAGCTGTCAGTTCGGCAATATAAGTGTCATATTTGTATCACTTGTCAATACAAGTATACAATACTAACTTTTGCCTGCGGGTTCGTTCGGGAACAGTACTTTTGATTAAAGGTACCCTATGCCCTTTTCTGTACACCTGACAACGTGTGTATGCGATTGAAGTGAATTTCATGATGATTGGTCGAGCGGTGAAGGTGTAAAAGCGTACCTAACAAACTCACATTCAAATTTATCATATTGAGTTAGAATTTCTCAAAATTATTTTCTCATATTTTTATTTTATTTATTTTATTTTCATGCCGGAATATAATATATAACCAAATTTTATTTTAAGACGTTTATAACCATATTCCAAACAAATACCGATTAATATTATCTCGACGGATTAAAACAATATCAATAATATACAATGATACTCAAACAGTGTAATTGTGTTTTCAATGTTTTATCATATTAAATTGTTAACTGTCCGTTAAAATAAAACAGCCAAGTAAAGTTACATTAAATTTAATGTCTGTGGTTATAAATGTTAAACAACGGAAATTAAACGATGAACCATTATATTTTATGAAGTGTTTATATCTTACAGAACAGAATGACAATTGCTTTAGCATTACATTTTTTATAACGTAGTCATCCTCTCGAAAATCTATTCTAATCTATTCGTTCGTATTGTTGGATATTTGACAAATATGCAATAATAAAATTAGTAAATAGATATCTATTCGTTTCATGGTTGTAACTACAGAATAATATGTGTTGAATATAATAATATTTTTGTGTACTCCACTAACAACTTCAACAAATCCAGTGATTAAAAGGATATTTTTTCATGAATCGGGTGAATGAATATGGCATAAGTGGAGGCACATAAGTGGGGGGAAACATACAAGTCTTCTGTCATCAGCATGATCGCAATAACCTTAAATTCGATTGCAACGTAGGCCACGGTACCAGTGAGATTATTAAAAGCAGTATTTCAATATTGAGAGGTTGAAATTTAAAAATATGTATAACTAGTCTTGCCATAAAAGATCTTTCAAAAAGAAAAAAAGATCTTTCCTTAAAACAGGAAAGATCTTTTTTTTTCTATTTCATAAAACATTTATTACTGTAATGTGTGTTAGTTTATACATTAATATAATAACATTTAAAAATAAATGAGGTTTTGTCAAAATGATCTCCATTGGCTTTAATACAGTCCTTTAAACGCTGAGGCCAGTTATCAATAGAAACACGTAATCTCTCCATGGGAAAATTCTTCACTGCCAATCTTATGGATTGTTTCAGGGACTCCAAATAAAATTATCATGGCGTTTAGAGCATGCCGTACTCTGTAAAACTCACCAAAACTACTATAAATCATAATCCAGCGGATCAAGATTGGGACTAGATGACGGTCAGTCTTCAGCTCTGATAAGGTTCGAAATGTTCATTTCCAACCTTGCTTGAGTGGATCGAGCTTTATGACTCGGTGCTGAATCTTGCTGAAAGGACTATTCTTGGTTATGGAATGTGGTGTTGTTATGAGACTTAACACCCTTCTCAAGAATCGTATCTTGATACACTTGTGCCGATGTTTTCCACAAAAATATGGCTCAATCACTCCTTGATAGCTAACACTCCACCAAACCATCACTGAAGTCGGATAATGTCCAAGTTATACTCTGCTGTTTAATTGGGAAGCTTCTATAGAGCTATGAGCATGAACTCGGTCATTTTGCTTGTTAAAACATTGCTCAATAGTAAAAAAATTCTCGTCAGTAAATATTATTCTCGTCAATACATATATACTTTTTTTTGAAAATACGTAGGTACATATTACACATAGAAACACCCAGACCAAGACAAACATGCATGTTCATGCACACAAATGTTTGACTTGTGCGGGAATCGAAACCGCGATCTCAGGCGCAGTCGGTTACACTAACCACTTCGCCATCGAGGGCGCCATTCCATTCCTTACGATATTTTTTCTAGCTAGTGAAGTGAATGACTTATAATTGAACGCATTAAATATGAGACTGGAGTCGATATATATAATCGCATATTGTTGATAAGCGACTTACTGGTTCAACTCTCATTATATAATTCATATTGATTTACGATCTATTAAACAGTTTTATAATGTTACGTAAATAAATATTATAGTAACATTTATTTCATTCAAATCTAGACAAATAAATAAAATTGAAGTGTCTGTTTGTAATGTCAAAATAACAGCTTTTTATCTAATGCATATGAAAGTATATAAGGTACCTATACGAAAACATCTATTTTTAATATATTTGTCTGTCTGTCTGTTTATTCCGGGTAATCTCCGAAATGGCTGAACCGATTTTGACGGGACTTTCACTGGCAGATAGCTGATATTATAAGGAGTAACTTAAGCTACCTTGATTTTAGAAAAAAAATAGGGTTCCGCGGAGACGAACACTTTTTAGTTAAAATCTACGCGGACGAAGTCGCAGGTAACAGCTAGTTGTAAAATATAAATTTGATTAATTTTTTATAGGAGGTGTAGTTGTAAGTTATCTCTGTATGAAAATATGTCTGGTTCGATATCCGAATCGGACACTAAACATAAGTGCATACCATAAGGGAACAACGGAATCAGTCAACAATAAACGACAGTCTAGAAAAAAGCTACAATGCATTAAAGTCCTCCATCTTACCACTTACCTAAGTATTGTGCGAAGTTTTTAAGTATAAAAGTAATGCAGAATCTATTGTAGCTAGTTTCTTTTGCGGTACTGTTTCTTTCTAGGTATGATTTTCTTTATATTTTTAAAGTAGTACCTCCATGTGTAGCTGGCAATGAGTGTTTTTGGTTTGATGCCGTATCGGGCAATAATAATAATTAATAATATTCTATTACATACACACAACACCATCTAGCCCAAATTAAGCAGAGCTTGTACTATGGATACTAGACAATGGATAAACATACACATATACTTATTTTTTGTAAATACTAACATATTATACATAGAAACACCTAGACCAAGACAAACATTCATGTTCATGCACACAAATGTTTGACTTGTGCAGGAATCGAACCCGCGATCAATGTTATATTGAGTTTTTCTGGCAAGAAATTCGGTGTAGGAGACGACTGGAACTGTGCCTGGTAGATGCTCCTTATTATGTATGATTTAAAACATGTGATTCTCATCTCTGCCTATTCCCTCGGGGATAAAGATATGAAACTTCTTTAAGGTAAAAACTTTCTTCAATCAAATCGGAAACGTTCTAGACAAAGCCTAGATCAAAAGCACAAGCAACATAAGTCAATACAACCGTCGGAGATTTTAATCTGCTTTAGCTTTCAAAATTATATCAAATAGTTTTTATAGTAATAAATAATAGATAAAATATAGTTGATTTAATCACACTTCAAAAACAGAATAATAATTAGGATTTGTCTATTCTAATATAAGGAGGAAAGATATTTAGATTTTTTGTTGTTTGTTTGTAAGGCTTAAAACTCAAAAACTATGTAACCGCTTTTAAAAATTATTTCACTATAAGCTCGTATTATCACCACGTAACAAAAGTTTTAATATGTTATGTAAAAAATATACTATAACTTTCTTTATCACGCCTTAATTACTTGTCCAGTCATCATGAAATTTAGCATACACGTTGTCAGCGGTATAAAAAAGAACATATCGTACCTTTCATCCCGAAAAAGTAAGACGGACACGACACAGAGGCGCGTGTGGGAACACCCACGCCGCCTCTCGGACCTGGTGCTGATCGGATGATGGGCTGGCCCACGAAGCCCACCACCCTCAGGTCAAACCTCAGGGTGGCTGGAGGTCATTCCGCGCTCTCCGGCGCCCGGCTCTGCGGTTGGGGAGAGTGTTTAATCACTCCCTCTGCCGCTCCGCCGCCTCTTTGATGGAAATCACTTCCTCTCAGAAGGAGGCGACGGCGTTCCACGATCTCTCACTCCAGACCATAGACTGAACTAAGGCCGAGAGCGAGAGGGCAACCAATCCATCTGCCGTGATCAACTCACGGCGCTGCGATGCCCAGCCGGGGCAATCCGCTAAAGTGTGCAGCGCTGTCTTCAACAACGTCGCGGCAGGCGCCGCAGTGGTGACAACCGGGCGTCTCTTGCCGGCCTACACAACACAACAACTGGCCAAAACAACCATGGCCAGTCATTACCTGTGTCAGCTGAAAGGTGAGGGCGCTATGCCGCCGCTCCAGCCACTCCTCAAACACGGGACTTACCACCACGATCGTGGCGTGCCGAACATAACTTAACCCAACCTACTTTTGCGCAAGCTAAGCCGTGGGCAAAAGACAGTAATTAATAAAATTCTTTATCAAATTTCATCTTTAGTTAATTATATTACTGGCTGTACTATAAACGGATTAGTATACCTGAATAAAGTAATGAGTAACTAAAACGAAAAAGATTTGGTGCGGTCGTAGTTAGTGAAAATCCGTAGTCACTCAAGAAGCAATAGTAGTGTATCGGAATATATATATATATATATACTAGCTGTTACCTGCGACTTCGTCCGCGTAGATTTTAACTAAAAAGTGTTTGTCGCCGCGGAACCCAACTATATTGCTCTGCCTAAGTTACTTAAATGGCGTAGTTTTTATAGTGTAAAGCTAGATAATAGCATGGCTTACTCAAAACCAACATTTAAATATGCGTCGTTAGATTACACGCTGTCACAGAATGCGTAAGAAAAATAAAGATTCACAGCTCCTTCCCCGTAGGTGATAGCGTGATAATATGTAGCCTATATGTTGACCCAACCTGTTAGTAATATTCATGCAAAATTTGAAGTAAATCCATGCAGTACTTTTTGAGTTTAGCCCGGACATACATACAGACAAACAGACAAAAATTCTAAAAACTATATTTTTGGCTTCGGTATCGATTGTAGAGGACGCCCCAAATATTCTTTTAAAAAAATATTCAATGTACAGTTTTTGTATAGATATATATATATATATATATATATATATATATATATATATATATATATATATATATATATATATATATATATATATATATATATATATATATATATGTATAGTGTATACCAATATCTAATACATATTTTTATTTTGTTCACAGGTAAGTTATTCTTTCTACGGAGGACCTTATCCAGAAAATATGGTATTTATATGGATGACTAGTAACTGTGTTTGTGTCTCTTTTCAAACATGTAATGATTTTCTTATTAAGAAACAATATGTCTCACTGTTTAAGTTACACTAGCAGCTGTACATCAGTATGAGTTTTATTAAAATCCATTAAGCAATTTTCAAGATTTTAGAGAACAAACATACAGACAGAAAAAATCACTTTTTAGTTTTAACTAGATTTTGTAGCAAATTTTCAGGATCAGAAACGTACCTAGTAAGCTAAATCTAGAAAACATAAGCCCCCAGATATACAATAAGGAGATCTTATTATTCAAACTGTCGATCATAGTAATTGCTGTAGTTACCGGGTGTGTTAAAACGAGACCATACGATCACTATACAGGCTGTTGTTAAATAAATTACGTGGTTTGATGGAGCTGTCCCACACGTGAAATCGTTGTAGGTCCCGCACAGATAATGATGTGTGGTGTAAGGGCCAAGGTTATAGCGTTAGATACGAATTATATTCTGTAGTACTAAGGTGAAGAAGAGGTATGTTTGAAAGCCTGTGGTTGCTGCCAACCTTTCGAAAGATAGGTGTGATTCTATGTATGAATGTTACTATATAGTAAACATAAGACATACAAGAAAATAATATTTATATTTGCAATTATTTACACTATATAAGCTAAGCTATCACTAAATAATTTAATATAGAGAGAATATTTTAAGGTCCATTCACACTTGGTCTACTGCTTCGGCTTTTGCTGAAGGTGGCTCGTGCGAAGTATTGCGTACATACAGGTATTGCTTACTAATGATTGAAGCACAGACGCACTGCCATCTACGTTTGCCTCGAACTTGGTCAACTTCGGCTGCAAACTAACGGCCCGGTCATGACTTCGGTCTTAGCGGCGAGTGGGGCGGCGAGCGGGGCGGCGAGCGGGGCGGCGAGCGGGGCGGCGAGCGGGGCGGCGAGCGGGGCGGCGAGCGGGGCGGCGGAGCGTTGTGCACGCCACGTACCCTCAGTAGCGGTTAGCGGCAGCGGCCCTCCTACACCGCTGTCCGCGCCGCTCTGTGTCGTGGCGCCGCACTCATTCGCTTGTACTTTTGTTCCCGCCGCTCCCCACACCGCGCGCCGCTGTAGCGATTCGTTTGGAGAAAACCGCACGCGTTTTCGCTATGAGCGGCGTCTCGTGGCGTGCTTCAAACATTTTAATACATTTGATCTTACCGCTGGCCGCCCCGCGCTAAGCTGCCGCTCACAGCGGCGAGGTCGTGAACGGGCCGGCCGTAAGTCGTCAGACGACTAGGAATTTAGTTTTCTTCCTGATGTGATTTCTAAAATACCATATAGTTGTTATACCTAACATTCAAAATAGGATAAATTTGTTATGACAGTATCTTTTTAGTTTGTACAGTCAACGACATATGTAGCTACATTAATATGTACCAATCATTTATTAACTAAAATGTCTAATTTATTGTTCTATAGTTATAAATTATGATAAAAATAGCAATCCTTTAACCATTTCTGATGTAAAAATTGCAATATCCATTATTGTGTATGATAAAGCAGATAAAAATCTCACAAATGTTTAATGACTTATATCGCTGGCTATACGACACCGACGGCGACTTTATACAATACGTGAGGCGAAACATGTAAAACTTCATTTCGCATTGTACCTACCATCATCGTATTCAAACAAATACAACTTTAACTTATGACACCGAGATAGAAATCGAAAAATGTTCACGTATTTTAAATCGAATACTAAATCTTGGACCAAAACAAAGGCGTGAGGTAAAATTTGATCAATCTCACGTGATCCCCGGACTCGCACGGCTGATGTAAAATCAGCTACGATTTTGTTTGCTCCAAAACCATTGTTCGACAAAAGAGGTTTTCTGAACGAGGATTTTTCTTGGCTTTGAAGATAGATATCACTTCATCCTATCTCTACAGAGTGTATTTTTGGAACGTCACCTCGTTATTTTTTTACTTCGGTGTTAACACTTGGTGTGACATAAGATATTTAAGAATTTATGTTAAATAAATTGGACTTATACTAATTATGCAAATCGGAATACTTCTGGCCTGCCGTGTCATACGGCGGGCCGAAACCTCGGCGGAGACGCGATTGCAAGTGAAAGTGATTTGCGCGGCCTCGCCGACTCTGGTTATGTCGAAGAACACCGTGGTAAGTTACGTCAGTATAACTGGGATCATCTTGCCCCGGTGAGTCCGACATAACCACTCCGTCACACCGCAGAGAAGTAGGCATCAATGCATCCCTCCATATAAAGAAAAATCGTAATACTTTGATAAATATTCGAATGCTAGACTTTGATATTGATTGATTACAGCTCCACGCAAATACAAATATCAATTCTACCATTGCAGTTTGATGTGAATATTGTGGAAAAGTCCATATGAAAAAACATTGAGCATAATCAATCAACCATCTATGAAATTATCTGGTAGCATTTCCAGAATGTAACCTTTATTGGGTTAATGGTTGCTGCAACAAATACACTAATTGTGGTACCGGCAACGCACGGGTGATGATCCTAATAATCAGCCCTGTATTAATATGACCCACTGCTGGGCGTGGGCCTCTTTTCAAAGTGAAAAGGTCCTCTAGGTACCTACATTATGTATATAAAAGCTACGATAAATACGTAACAACAGCCGAATCGTATGCTTGTTAGCTATCTTGATACCATAGTACCATAGTGAACATTCCCGACTAATTCACATTTCAAACAAAAAAAAAACAAAATCAAAATCGGTTCATCCGTTCGGGAGCTACGATGCCCCAGACAAACACACACACACAGACACGTCAAACTTATAACACCCCGTCGTTTTTGCGTCAGGGTTAAAAAATAGTAACTGTTTGGGTGGTACAATGCTATTC
This sequence comes from Catocala sponsa, assembly GCA_963564715.1. NCBI lineage: Eukaryota > Metazoa > Arthropoda > Insecta > Lepidoptera > Erebidae > Catocala > Catocala sponsa. The sequence goes on along the minus strand of OY751345.1, from coordinate 5,668,857 downwards.
ATAAGTTCTTGTGTTACATACACAGGTCGGTTAATGTGTCATTGGGTTTTCTGTTGAAAATGCCTCAGAAGCATGGAGGCTGCAACTATTTTCGGTAGACAGCTATAATTTTTATTTTTTTTTAAATATGCTGTGTCGGCCTCGATGGCGTAGTGGTTAGTGTAATCGACTGCCACGCCTGAGGTCGCGGTTTCGATTCGCGCACAAGTCAAATATTTGTGTGCTTGAACATAGGTGTTTGTCTTGGTCTGGGTATTTCTATGTATTCTATGTATATATTTACAAAAAAAAGTATATATGTATGTTTATCCATTGTCTAGTACCCATAGTACAAGCTTTGCTTAGTTTGGGCTAGATGGTGTTGTGTGTATGTGATAGAATATTATTAGACCTTAGAAACATTCAAATAACAGACACAAAGAACATCCAGTCTCTTTAACAACCATTTGTGATTTACACAAAGTTTTGTCCCATGTGGGATTCGAACCCACAACACTCGATGGAGTGGCAGTGGCGAGGCGACTATTAAAACTACTACGCCATCCATGCAGTCAAAAGCTATAGGTTCACCGTTTATTACATTACTGGTCCCACAAATATAGCTGATAAAATAGGGGTATGAATTGTGATACCGGTGTACCTCTTTTTTTTCCATGGGGAAATGCTCCATATGCATACCCCCTCGCCACAAGGGGACGCGAGACGGGCAATGTCGGGCTCTCCCGAGACTTCGGGTCTACCAACTAAAACCACCACGGTAGACCACCTCGCTGCTTTGTGAGGTGGGTGGGTCACTGGAACTATAACTACATCAGGGACCCACCCAGCAGGGCCCAATACAGAAAATTAAAAGGTCTGCGGGCGACGACTCCTGGGCAACGCCCCGGCACACAGGGCGTCGCACCGACATCCATCCATCCATCCATCCGTGCAGTCAAAAGCTATAGGCTCACCGTTTATTACATTACTGGTCCCACAAATATAGCTGATAAAATAGGGGTGTGAATTGTGATACACCTGTAACTGCCCTATGTATATCCCCCGTGGCGCAACGATAGTGAATACTACTGCTGTGCATGAGGTCTCGGGTTCGAATCCCGGGTCGAGCCAATAAAAAGTTCTTGGGTTTTTCTGTTAGGAAATCTCAATATGAGCCCAGAGTTAGGAAGTTGGCGATGATAGACACCCCGTGCCTCGGAAAGCACGTAAAGCCGTTGGTCCTGCGCCTGATCTCTCTTCGGTCGTGTGGGATTATCCGTCCCATCGGATCATGAGGGTTACGGAACAAAGAGTGTACTTGTGTTTGCGCACTCTATGGTGCACTATAATATCTCCTGCGCAGATGGCCAGTCTTTGGCCGCCGTGACGGAAATTCGGTCTGGCGGACATAATTTTATACATATTATGTTTAAAATCTAACGTTCTTATTTCATTCATTGTACCACACGTAAAGGTATTTCTCGGAATCCAGCGGCCCCACGGTTCAGCAGCCGTGAAGTCAGTTTTGTTTCAATTTGCCTTTAACATAAACATTGTTTTAGCAAATACGAGACCCTTGTCATTGTAGTGACTAGACAGGCAATTTGGAAGCAACTGAAAGTTGCTAAGTCACTTCTGTTGATTAAGGAAAGTTGGTGCTTGATACCTTGGAATTTTTAATTTGTGGGTTAATTAAACGGAGAATATTTTATCACTGTTTCCTTATTTTTTGTTTAAATTACACTAGCTTTTGCCCGCGGCTTCACACCCTTAAAAGTAGTTTACCTATATGTTAGGTTAAGTTATGTCAGTTCCAGCGACCCATCCACCATTCAAGGCAGCGAGTTGGCACACTATGGTAGGTTTAGTCGGTAGCACCCGGGACATTCCATCTTATCCCGGGTGAGCCTGACATAGCCTCTCCGCTCTCCTTGCTGCGGAGAGGTATGCGTCAATGCATTCCACCAAGTGAAAAAAAAAAGTAAAGTTATGTCAGTAACCGTACCTTTCTTTTTAAATAAAATATAGCCTATGTTACGCGGTGATAATAATAACTTATTAATGGTGAAAGAATTTTAAAAATTTAGTCTTTATAATATTAGTAGATAGATATAGAAAAGTGGCAAAAACGTATACGGCCAGCTCGATGGTACGCGGCGACCTATCGTATAATATTTTTCATGATGGTACTTAGTAGTATTACGCGTTGCTGACCCTAAAGCAATAGGAATTAATGATTGTATGGAAGAGAAGATTGTAAGACGTAGGTACGAGAGCCTCCGAAACTCTTTCTTACCGGGCGAAACGTAATAGTAGTACGCCAATTTCCTTTAACATCTCTACTGATACTTCGCAGTTAAAGTCGGCTCATCAGTATCATTACCAAAATAGTAGACAGTGAGAGCATTTGCTACTCAAAAATGTGAAAATTTTCGTCATATCAAAACGTTTAATTCGTCATACGAATCCGGTACCGTTACTCTAAAAAATTGCGATAATAAAAGAAATAAGTATAAGTCAACATAAAACACAATGCAGTTCTTTACATTAAAAGCAGCAAGAGTGAAGGAAGGAAGTAGAAACTGATTAATTTGTTTGTTTCGAACGGACTGGGCATGGAGGTTTGTTTTTTTAGTTAACTTGATCGCCGCCTCGTTTTTTATAAAAGTTTGAGGAGCTCTCTTAATTAAAACGTTCTCACGTGTTTAGAAGTATTTTACAAAAAGTAGAATTACTGGAATACACGGATAGCGTGGTTTAAATGGTTGCCTCGCCAATGTCGAGTGTTGCGAGTTCGATTCCCACACCGGACAAAAATTTGTGTGATCCACATATGGTTTTCCGAGGCTGGATGCTCTTTGTTTATATGTTTGTAAAGTCCTCCGCGAAAAAGGAATTGTTACTATGAAAAAACTGAAACTAAAAAAACTGTTTTTGAAGACATTTTTCATCTTCCAATGTGGCACAACAATAATATGTGAAACGCTAAAATTTTGGTCCGGCGCGGTGATCAACAAGATTCGACTAATCACAAACTCTCACAATTAACTGTGCGCTGTACAAATAAAACTATGCGCCATTATTATTATAAAGAAGGTACAAAGATATCAAAAAGTAAATGTGCACCTCGCTAAATTATGCGTATCTTCTAAACTAAAGCAACTTATAGAGGAAGTACTTTCACCGTTCCACTTACTAGCCTAGAGAAGATCATAGCCAAATATGCTTATTGCGATGAGGGGAATACCAAACTTCAAAAGTATGCTCTGTACTACAGAGGATCAGTGTGATCTTTGGCACGCGCTGATAGTACAGTACTATTTATAAAGCGTCGACAGCACAGGAAGGTTATGCTAGTTGCTGCAATCACGCATAGACTACGGTAACCATTTAAAATCATCTAAGCTCTACGATAGTTTGCCATGTGAGTAATATAAATAACTAGATAGCTCGCAGATTTGCTTGCGGTAATGTAGATTTTTAACCGACTTCAAAAATAGGAGGAGGTTCTCAATTCGACTGTATTTAGACGCCGGCGCCGCTTGCTATGTGTGTAATTGTACATGCCAATGTTATGTTATGATTATTTTATTTATTTATTTATTTTTATTTTTATTTATTCAGAAAACTTACAGTTACTTATAGCTAATTACATAATAACTTTAATAACTAAAAACCATTTACACGTTTTCACATTTATACTTATTGTACTTGATCTTAAGATTATAAAGGATTTTTTATAGTAAGACATCTCATGTTTAATTAGTTACAAACCTACCTTTGCTGACACCGAGTCCATTAATAACAATAATTAAATTATTCACAAGAATATGCAATTATTTATTAACTTTTTCATGCATTTTAAGTTTTAGAATATTCTTTTTTGAAGTCGGTTTTCCTTTTTGTTAAGATTTTTTTTATGTTAAGATATTTCTAATATCCTTCAGAGACAGTCCCTGTCCCCATGTACTATTCTGTTCCCCTGACAACATGTATACGATTTCATGATGGTCAGTTGAAGGGCATGAAAGCGTAATAAACAAACAAACTCACATTCGCATTTAGGATATTAATAACGATAATTGTTGCTCGTCTACCAAGGCTACGTTTTGAGACAACTCTGGAGGACTTGAATTTTAAATCAACCTGTATCTCGGAGTAGGTCAGAACATGGATCGTAATGTAAATTAAGTTGTGTGCTTACCTTGAGTTTACTTAAACGAAACTTGAGTTTAATTATATAATAATATCAGCCCGTGTCCCACTGCTGGGCATGGGTTTCTTCTCAGTGTGAGAAGGATAAGACCATGAACACCACGCTGGCCCAGTGCAGGTTAGCAGTCTTCATATATCCCGGAGCGGTTTTCTCCGTATTATATTATTATTATAACTGTATAATATGTTTTTTTTATTACGTGGGATCAAAAACCACAACTGGCTAAATATGGGTGTAAAACACCTTTTCCGACCTCTTCGGGGATTTAAGCGTAAGTGTATGTATATATGCATCGTTTATGGCTGTATGTAAAACATGCGAAGTTTCTGCATTTTCTTGTTGAGTTTAATAAAGTAAGCCTTTTAGAATGCACCGGCACGATGAAAAGGTTATGAACTTAATTAACTTTTGTGCATAAAATATGTTTGTATGTGTTGTTTCTTGTTTACGTACATTTGCTGTGACGTTAATTACAAAGGCCAGATGTTAATGGTAAAGAACACTAAAATTACATCCCACCTACGTTTATTATAAACTAGTTTTTGCTGTTTCTGGATGGTATTTACCCTATGTCCTTTTCTGTATATCTGACCTCGGATTAAAAATATTTCATAATGTTCGATTGAGTAGGTCTGCGAAATTTCCTGAGAATCAGACGAGTAGTTAAGGCGTGCAAGCGTAAACAACAAACAAACTCACATTCGCATTTATAATACTACTAGATTTTTCTTCGCTCGTGTTAATGTAGCGTTATTTTTGCAATAAATTTATATTGTAGAAATCCTCATTTTTGTGAATTAATGATTCATGATGATCGATTGAGTAGTTAAGGCGTGAAAGCGTAACAAACAAACAAACTAAATTTCACATTTATAATTTTAGTAGGGATAATGATAGTTAGGATGTGAAAGTTTGAATAGATTTAAAACGTAGACGTGGTTATTGTTCTAAGTAGTAGGAGACCTAGAAATATACTTAAAATATAACAGATCTCTATCACACTGTACTTTTCTAAAATATTTGAAAGGCTTGTGGTTGTATTTATTGATAATTGCCACCAATATTGTATAAAATACTTAAACATGTAAAATAATGCGTGCTTATTCATTTTATTACTCTACTTAGGCGTAGCAAATAACTTTGACATTGCTACGAACTTTCGTAGCAAGCTACAGAATTTTGTAGCCGCTACAAAAGATCGTAGACTACTCCAAAATGTACGAGTGTTCGGTAGCAAGATACGAAACATTTAAAGTATTTTAGCACTCTCTGTTAAAGTACTTTAAAGTTTTGCAACTCACTTTGTGTAATTAAATATAAATATATATTTAATTATTCGCACGAGTAGTACAGAATCTTAACAAATTATAAACCCAAACTTTCCATATGAATCACTTTGTCTATCAGTGAAAACTGCATAAAAATAAGTTTAGCAGTTTTTGGGTTTATCGCGAACAGACAGACAGACGCGGCGGGTGACTTTGTTTTATAATATGTAATCAAAATGTTTCGATAGCAACGATGTTTCTATATTATATCATATTATTTTTCTTTATAAGTGGTACTAAGAACCTCTGTATAGATTCGTGTCTTTTATGTCCTGAACAATATTATCAACTATTTGCAAGGCATAGTATTCGCCTAATTCGTAAAAAAATATGCATCTTATATATCCAATCATTTCATGTAATTCAAAAATCGACAAGAAATATGATACAATAAATAAATGGAAAAGTTTAAATTCCCAGTCGAGCCTAGAATAGTTATTAGGTTTTGCTATAAGACATTTTCAATAGCAGCCCGGTATATAAATATATAATAAGGTGGTGTTGCACATTCTATGCCTCGGCAAGCACATAGAGCCTTGCTCCTGCGCCTCGTCTCTCTCCAGTCGTGTCGGATTGCCGTCCCATCGGATTAAGAGAGTGCACTTGTTTTTCCACAAACACTTAAGCACTATAATATTTACTGGAAGCCCCTATAAATATAATTATTTTAAACTATTAATGCAACTCTTCCATTTAAGGCGTGATCTGCTCTACTTCCCACAAGGCTCGTTGCTCGAAGCTACCACTTCCCATTAACAAATTTTATAAGCAGCAAGCAGTAAAATATGTATATTTTATAATATAGTATACGTATTCTTTTCTCAAGTTAAACGTGCCAAAATATAGTTACGACTGTCTAACGAAATAAAATATATTTGTTGGCGGGTCTTAAAAAGTTTTGACGTAAAAACTTTTAGGTTAGAACGAAAACTTGGAAAGTTGACGTTTTAAATCAGTTTGTAGTTATTCATGTATCACTGGGACTTTAACATTTCTTGTTATCTAAACTTTTATGACTCCCTGGTTAGCTTTAGTACTTTCTGATGCTTATTTCCAAGTAATTTGAGGTCGGGCTCATCTACAATGCATGGAGTCCACGTTCCTTGCTTTCTAATTTTTGACGTATCAAAGCGTGTATGCTATTACACATATGAATACATATATGAGACTTATGTTATCGAACTGACTGCTTGCTGCGTTAAGCGCCGTGTGTCACATGACACCAATATTGTTATTTTGTTAAATCAACAGTGGTGATTGCGCTCGGCGCCTTTTTTTACTTGACGTATAGTATTACTTTCGTCTCTAGAAGAAGCATGGCTTGCAATATTTCGTATTTTGTGGGCAAGCCACATAGACTAAGCTATTGTTTGCATCCAAATCAAAGACTAACAAAATAAGAGGAAAGTAGGCGTCGCTTCTTGTTCTTCTTCTAAGCTTGGTACACACACATTATAATAATAATATAATAATTATTATCTTTATTTATCTAAAAGTTTGGTACAATACAATGGATGTCCGAACTTTATACACTTTGCCGTAATCTAACGTGCAAATGCTGGTAGGATATAGTAATTTATCATTGACTGAAGAGTAATCTTCTGAAGGTTCTATCCAAATAATCTTGTGTTGGATATCTGTATTAAATTGAATTTTCTGGACTCCGTAAGACGGTACAGTGGTTTTTATAGTGCTGGCAGTTGGGTGGTTGAAATAGTAAATTGTTGTGGCGTTGGAAACGTACCTACGCTACTTTAAACGCTAACCATCAAGCTTCCTTTGCGCATGTTTATTACTTAACCTATTGAGTGGCAGCGGAACACCGACAGCCTTAGGTTTCTGGTTTTTCCTGTTTATTTCTGGCATTTCAACGATTAACAGGGATATGAAAAGACTTCTGTATTCTTAAATAATCAAAAACGTTTACTTTAGGTGGCCTTCGGTTGACCGGTCGTCAATTGTGTCTGGTATTTCAACATTTGACAGGTTATGTGATGTAAAAAGACTGGCTGAATTACTATACTTCAGTCCAGCTATAGCCTATAGCTGCCTAGAGAGTAAGGATGTATAAAAAAGGAAATTAAAAGACGATATAAAGATTTTATTGAATTCTTGTTCTTTGCATTTAGAACGATTTTTCTCTTTTTAAATGAATTTCGTTTTAAATATGGAACACAAAACTTTTTCACCCTTTCAAAAAGTTTGAAGATGGATGAAAAGGGACTAATGAAATTCAGGAATCAGTAAATTTGAATGAAAAGAACTGAGTTTTCTGCGATTAATTGGCTTTTATGAATAACTACGGATCTGACCTCCGCACCCAATTACGTGGGAACTAAAAAAAACAGGCCTAATGTAAGTATGATAGACCTCTGCATAACCCTTTTGGGATACTCTACCGTAATACTCTGTTCTTTACACATTATCTCCCCAACATATACGGTGAACAATTGAGTGTAAAATTCTTTGTAAGCGTACAATTCTTTTCTTTATACAAAAAGGTCACGCTGTAAGAAAAACAAAAAGGAATATTCTTTTTTGTTTGCTACTTCATACAATGTTTGTGTGTGTGTGTGTGTGTGTGTGTGTTAGGCGACACACAACTTCCATTTATTTTTGGCTCGCGAACTCCAAAGGCGTAATGTAAGTATTTTGTCCGTACAGATTGCGCGGTGGGGTTTTGCTGTTAGCGGGTAAAAGGATTATAATAGAATCATATACTTTGACTTGATTATATTATCAAGTCGATGAGCCCCTTGTAGCCTTTTAATTTTATTATTTTATGGCTGCTATTTGTATATCAGTCTACGGGCCACAGGAACATAAAATAATTTATTTAAAAATAATTTATTTAAAAATAATTTATTTAAAATAATTTATTTAAAAATAATTTATTTAAAATAATTTATTTAAAAATAATTTATTTAAAATAATTTATTTAAAAATAATTTATTTAAAAATTGTCTGCACGGATGGCGTAGTGGTTTAGGTTGTCGCCTCTCCACTGCCACGGCGCTGGGTGTTGTGGGTTCCCACACGTAACAAAACTTTGTGTGATCCACAAATGGTTGTTCCGAATCTGTATTATCTTTGTGTCCGTTGTTTGAATGTTTGTAAAGTCCTCCACAACACAGAAATTATTCCTAGTGCCGGAGTTGTCTAGAAAAAGACAAAAAGAGACGGTTGTTTGACTGCCATCGCCTGTAGTGCAGTCCCCAGTCGGGTTACCTAGTTTGTTATCCCAAGTTTAAGTGAAGATTTTGATGCTCCCTACAACGCGGAGTTTATGAGGGTATAGAATAACTGCCACTCGTGGTTTGACCCGCTACGCTCCTAAGAATCGTAGCATTTTTTTAGATCCTTAATTAATATTATAAGTGCGTATGTGGAGTTTGTTTCTTTGTTACGCTTTCACGCGTTAACTAGTGAACTGATCATCATGTAATATCGCATACACTTTATCAGGGATATAATAAATAACATAGAAAACCTTTTATTTAGAAAAGGGTACTGTGCCTGAGTGATAGCTGGTAGTGCATAAAACAGTACTTATTTAAATCTGACTGGTAGTTCAAAAGATAAGCAAGCCAAACAATAACTTCAGCTCTACAAAATATTAGTATAGATCTGAGCTCAGCAAAGCCCCATAAACACTCTCAGCAGTACAAAATAAATAAACCAACATTGGCACTCGCTTAAAGGTCTATTTATAAATATCTTAGTACAAACAGAATTCCGTACAAAAGTTGAGTCGGTAAGAATCACATGATTTAATTAGGCGCGCTTGTAAATCTTGTTATCCGAACATCGTTTTATTTCAGCATAATTTAGTTTGTTTTAAGGCTTTATTTTGTTTGAATACATTTTATTCACGAATTGTATGTTGCGTTTAGTCAGCGTTGTTAGTCTTGTGCATTAGTTCAGTTAAGCGTGTGTTTTATCGCATTTAGCCAATGTATCATTGCAGTGAGGGTGGTCGGTAACTCAACTCTGTTCAGAAATACAAGTTTTTTTTTAATTCTCCTAAGGTGGCAAACGAGCATACGGCACACCTGATGGTAAGTGGTCACCGTAGCCTATGGACGCCTGCAACACCAGAGGCGTCACTTGCGCGTTGCCGACCCTTTAGGAAAGGATGTGGGAAGGAAAGGGAGTGGGATGGGGGAAAGGGGGTGATTGGGCCTCCGGTACTCTCACTCACCAAACGAAACACAACAGTAGGAATACTGCTATTCCACGTCGATGTTCTGTGAGAGGGTAGTCCTTCCCGGGTCGAGCCGGCCCATTCATGCTGCAATCAGCGATACTTTTTCGTCGGTTCTGAATTGTTCACAAGCATTGCTTGTTGATCACTTATGCAGCTGGTCTTGAAGATGCGCTTACAGCCAATTTTAAAGGCTTGGCGACTAATTTAAAAAGTAGTTTTCCTTGTTTTGTTAAGAATTTTGCTGTAGGTAACATACTGCAGCGCCCTAAGTCTTGAAATATTGTCAATGGAGGATAATAAGGTAATTTCATATAACGGAAGCTTTTTATAATGGACAGCAGATAGTAGTAGCCACTACTGTTTTGATGTAGGACCTAACCAAAATATTGCTGCCAAATGTAACTGTAATACATTTCTACCATCCCCTTCGGGATATACAAATCAATATATATATGTATAATATGTAGGTCACGTGTATTTAAGACAAAAATAAAGCTGTACTAACATAAACGGAAAAGGTCTATCAGTGTTGACTTCATAAATTCAATTTCCACTTGAAACTTCCAAGCAATTAAATATTATTAATTTAAATTTGGGAATCTTGCAGTTCAATTTTAACTTCGCAGTTTTAATTAGAGGCTTTTGGCAGGTGATTTTGTATTTATTTGATACTAATACCTGCTTGTGCCTTCACCCGCGTGAATTACACGAGAACATACCCATAACTGGATATAACGTATCATATGTATTAATTCATGAAATGGTTTAACTTTGTACCAAGCTTTATCAGAATAGGTTTAACGTTTGAAGCATAATTGAGTGAGTAACAAACACTCAAATGTCAAACTTTAAAATTTATAATAGGTATTTTTATTCTTCGGTTTACTGTGTGAACTCATCCAAGCTTTTATATATTGTTTAGTATTTTCTTTTTATTCAGTTTAGTGGCTGATAAGCCAATGGCCTACTTTATGATAATTTATAATTAAAGTATTGCGCAAATTATTCTCGCTAGTATCTACTACAGTGATCGATAAGTACAAAGCGACTCATATTTTCTCTCTACCTTACCTGTACAAAAATAGGAAAATCCTTTTCTTAAAGGACCCCTCTGTAACTGAAACCGCACCCTAATCCGGGATCGCTTAATAGGCGGCACCTTTTCGCACGCACCCTCGGGATTACACCCCAGGAACGCATTTATATTGTTTATATACTAAATAAACGGCGATATTTTTCTCAATTGCTATAAATCTGAACATTGAAGGCATATTTACGTAATGCTCGTCGATATGACGCTTTAAACGGTTATTGAAGTTAGTAGATCTCTTTTTACGGTAAGGAGAGACATAATGTGGATGATTTATAAAGGGTTTCGTAGTAAATGCAGTAAGCGTATGCTCTAAAGGCGATAAAATAAACTCTTTTGATAAACTTACATATCCTGTATAACGTTTCTCCGGTAGTGAGTGTGCAGATATAAGTTTTCAGGTATATTCGTTATATTGTCTACTGTTTACGCGAATGTTATTCATTGAAATTAAACTACTATATACGGATTTTATCGCGTTATTTATTTAACACTTTATTACAAAATTTTGAAAATTGTTACACTACTATTACTATTAAACTTTACTAATTTTTAAGCTAATTAAATTATTGAAACTATTTATACTATTACTATACTATTTATATTTGTGTTTAGACTTTTCCCGACTTTTCGGTTGCTTTTCAGCAGCCATGGTCACGGGGAGACTAAGATGGCAGTTGTCTCAATGTTCCAGTGTAGTTATTTCAAAGTACCCGAACATAATTTAATTATGGGTGTTTCTATTTACGCAGAATGAGCTCAAAGTATCATGAAGTCTAGCTGTGGTTTGCTTCTTCTTGGGTTTGACTATTTGAATTACTGGATCCCAAGCTGGTGGTACATTCCAACCATCTTCTCTATTGAAATCAAAAAACATCCTAATTTAGTTTAGTTTAATTTTAAAGGTATATTCGTTGTTTAAAAGTAAGGTAAAGTTCTTTAAATACTTTGCCAACGTGTTCAGGAAGTTAGTTTATTTTGCTCTATTGATACATTTCTTAAGTTCACGCTGTTTTCTAATACTCAATAATACTGCTTGACCCGATAAATAAGGTGGAAGATCTGTTCGATTCATCAAATTTCTAGAATGCAATCACAACCGCCGATCCTATGTATGAATTGTATATTACTATAGTATTACTAAAATGCATGATTTTAATAACGTAATCGTTTGCAAAGAGTTGGGATCGTAATTTAGCAATAACACTTACACTTGCTTATGAGCACGATTCCAATAAAGTTAGTAATTAAGATAAAATACGGTCGTTGAAAAATTACTGAGAAGGTTTTCAACAGATTTATTGCTATCGCGATGGCCACAAAAGAAATATCAATCTGCAAAGGGGTAACTATATAGTTCGGACTGAATATACCTTTGAAATCAACATCTCGTATTCCCCAAAACAAAACTGGTCTTGAGAATTTTTCATAAACATGTTTGTATGTATTTTTTTTTATTCGTTTTGTTATATATGTTTGCTGGATGTCTGAAAACAGCTTACAACCGGGAAATCTTTTAATTTTGATGGTTCCCAGTCCTATTATAATCTTAATCTTAATCTTAACTAATATTAGAAGTAGCGATAGCTCAGTGGGAGACCATCAGACTGCAATGCAGAGGGTCTCGGGTTCGAACCTACGTCGCGCACCTCTGACTTTCGGAAGTTATATGACTTTACGAAATTATGTGCGTATTGATCGACAATTATCGCCTGCTCCGTGCCTCGGAAAGCACGTTAAGCCGTTGGTCCCGGTTGCCATGAACATTTATGGCAGTCGTTATGGGAGAGTGTCGACACAAAAGATCCCACTGGGTCGAAGTGTCGCCGGTCTGCACTGACTGGCCTCCACATAAGATAAGATAAGATAAGATAACTAATATTATAAATGCGAAAATGAGCTTATTTGTTTGTTTGTAACGATTTCACGCCTTAACTACTCAACTGATCAACATGAAATTTTGCATACACGTTGTCAGGGGTACAGAATAGAAAAAAGGGTACCTTTCATCCAGAAAAATAACTGTTGCAAACCTAACCTAACCTAACCTACATTTATGCGAGCGAAGCCGCGGGTACAAACTAGTTAAATTATAAAATGCAAAACAGGGACAAAATAGACATGGTGATGGTGGGTATAGATTATATCTTTTTTTTTACTGTGATGTTATTAGTAAATTAGTCATAAAGAAAACAGGGAAATACGTTTGTATGGACGAAACGCTGCTCGAATTTCCTCTATAACGTAGCTGCCAAAATGCTTAATTTGAATTACACGAGTTGCAATCGATAAAAAGAATGTAAGTATTTACTATGACCCTTCAGGCATCTTAGTATATCATTATGGGTTTAGATTCAAACATACTTTTGCTTTTAGGATTAGAACTTTTGTTCTTGTAATATGAAAATCTTTATTTCGCCTAATTTTTTTTGTCCTAATTTAATTTGGCATAACGAGTTAGGCGTAATTTTTTTGTCATAATAATACTTTGACACCATTGTTTTTTGGCATACTATTTCAGTAGGCATAAATATCATTTAGGCTAATGCTGTTTGCCCTAATTTTGATTGGCATGAAGTTATAAGGCATATTGTTTATTCGTCTAATAGTTATTAGGCATTTGATATGCCTTATCAAATAATATTTGATAAGGCATATCAAAAGGATATCCAATAAAACTTGGGTACCATAGAGTAACAATAGATTAGGGTGCAGCGGGGGTGGCCTTTGGGCCACCCCTAAGCCGCCAACATGTTTATTTTTTATACGAAAAGTATTTTATTAATAATTATTATGCCTATAATTATGCGGCATATAATTATTATGCCTATAAATATTATGCTAAAATATAATTATGCATAAACAAATTTATGCTTTACAAATGCTTAAAAAAATTGTGCCTAAACAGTTATGCCATATTAATATTATGCGTAACTATTATTAGGATAAGTAATAGTATGCCATGGTAAATTATGACATATGATTTTATGCGAATAAATAGGGAACCCATGAACAGCAATTTTATTGTTCCTAGCAAAAGTATTGTTATTTAAGATAGCTACAATAACACCAACATTGGATTATAAATCAGATAGCGCACTTAAATACTTAATTTTCTGTTAATTTATTTGATGAAACTTCATTGAACTTTCTAGTCATATTAAACATAAAATAAAATAAATAATACTTACGTGGCTGAGTTAAAGAAATCAAAATTATATTCCTATAAGGAAAATTCACTTTTGCAAGATTATTATGTGCGCGTTTCGTGACCGAAATTATTTTTACGATGCGCCATTCAAGCTAACCCAAGAATGATGACGGTGACACATTTTCCGGGAAATACGTAAGATATACACAAGGAAAAAGGGGTGCAAAAAAGAATATATTATAAGGTATGTTACACAACTCCTGTGGGGAGGTAAATTGGATGTCGATCTTGATATTATAAAATACTAGCTTTTGCCCGCGGCTTCGCTCGCGTTACTTTAGAATTTGACAATCTATTCGGGTTGTACTCTGCTTGTAATAATATAATTAAATCAAGATTCAAAAGACACATGGCGCCATCTATTATCATAAGAACGTTATTATTGTTTTCCTCGGGAACAGTAATTTTTTTCGGGGTGAAAGGTAGCTTATGTCCGTTTCTGTACACCTGTATATGCAAAATTTCAGGATGATCGGTCCAGTGGTTTAGGCGTGAAAAGGTAACAAACAAACAAACAAACTCGTTTTCGCTTTTATAATATTAGTTAGGATTAACTGTTTTTGATATCTCTTCGTTGGTTGAAACACTGCGGCTTAAGTACGTGTGCAATTGGGACGTCCAATTTTATAAGCAAAGTGTTAGTGGATTGTCTGTTACAAAAATTCTCAGTAACGGTAAACATTTTGGCAATATGGAGGCAACAGGCCCTCCTTTTACGAAAGTTTTTTAAGTGCCTCGGTGGCGCAGAGGTATTGAATGCGACTGTCAACAAAAAGTTATTCAGCTTTTCTGTCAAGTAATTCTTAGTTTCATTCTGGAGTTAGGACGTTGGCGGTGACGCACACCTCCGTGACTCGAAAACTGAATTCTGTCCAGACATGTCGAATTTCTGACTCATCGGACTATTAAGTCATCCGTATCAGAATGACGGAATAGAGAGTGCACCTGTTTGCATACACAATTGTCCACTATAATGTCTCCTGTACAGATGATCTCCGTAAAGACTGGCAACCGTGACCAAAATTTGTCTTGGGTCCTCCAAGACGAATTTTGGTCACGGTTACTACGAGTACACGGTACTTATTTTAATAATAATAATAATATTCTACCACATACACACAACACTATCTAGCCCAAACTAAGCAGAGCTTGTACTATGGGTACTAGACAATGGATAAACATACATATATACTTTTTTTTTGTAAATACATACATATTATACATAGAAACACCCAGACCAAGACAAACATCCATGTTCATGCACACAAATGTTTGACTTGTGCGGGAATCGAACCCGCGACCTCAGGCGTGGCAGTCGGTTACACTAACCACTACGCCATCGAGTTTTAAAAAGTCTTTTTAAAATTTACTTAGAGACGTGTATATAATATACCTGTAGCTATCTCTTTGGGGTTATAAAGGTACAACTGTACGGATGGCGTAATGGTTTGTGGATTTCTCGCCACTGCCGCCGCGGTGAGTGTTGTGACTTCGATTCCTATACGGGACAAAAAATTGTGTGAAAAAATGGTTGATCCGAGTCTGAGTGTTCTTTGTGTCAGTTGTTTGAATGTTTGTAAAGTCTCCGGGACACAGGAATTATTCCTAGAACGGGAGAAGTCTATTTCAAAGAAAATAATAAGAAAAAGAAAGAATACGTAGGTATGAGTTTTAATTTAAGTAGGATTACTGTTTCTTATGTATGTCAGCCTATCTAATCCTCTGTATACAACTCGCCTTATAAGTAAAAGTAGATTCTGATGACGTAACACTTTTCAAGGTGTCTCAGACGTGAAGGGAGGGGAGGGAAGGGGGGAATGATGGATTATTCGCTACTGGTCCATGAGAAGCTCCTAAATTGTAATCAAAAGAGCGTGAACGTGACAGATTGGAAAACTTATGTGATCGATTTGATAGACGGTACTTACTGTTTATGTTAAAGATTTTATTTACTTGACATGTTGTTTTGACAGATTTTTTAATCGAAGTTAATAATAATAATATTAATTATCAATGGTCTCGTGGCTCTGTGAATTATCGTTTAGTATCAAATTTAATACCTGGTTTGAGTAAAGTGGTGTTGGATTTTCAGTAGTCGATAGTATTCTGAAATAGGTATATCCGGGAAACGGTTAAATCCTTCGGGATAGGCGCGAGATCATGTTAGGTATTAATATGAACGCTTGATCAATTGTGATCGCGGCTTCAGTAGTAACTCATTGACGCAATAATACTGCCTTGCCCAGGTAAAGTGTCATTGTATTTGCCTATAAGGCCACGGTCCCGAAGTCAGCGTTTGCAGGGCGGCGGCAGCAACGTAGAGCCGGTCTCGAAGTCAGCGGCAGATCGCGCGGCGCTAGAGCGGTGGCGTAGTGTTTTGTTATGAGAAATTAGTAATAGTAAAAGAAATAGTTAGTGTCTTTATTCGCAAACGAAATGTCTAATCAGCGATGACAACAACTTTTTGATACAAACGTCGGTCGTTAAAAAGCAAAAAATAAAATGCACAATACTATATCAATGCAGAGGCGCGGGCATCGAGACTGGTGCGCACCGCTCGTACGCTACTCTCCACCTGCTCGTCGCGCCGCGTCGCAGCCTTCGAGGGCAGTTCCATATAAATCTATGCATTGGAAGGCGCCGCCCACCGCGCCGCCGCCGCCGCCGCTCCGCGCCCGCTGACTTCGTGTCCGTGGCCTTACGGACGCAATTGAAAACGTCCAATAATATCCGAACAATAAACCTGACACTTTGGTCAATCAAGTCAGACGTCGTCGTCATAGCGGTCGAATCCGAGACCGACATCAGACCAATAAGGCAATCTAAAGATAAATCTGTTCCTAACCGTTCATACCTATAGGTATATCTCTGGAGTGGCAGGCAGACTTATATTGCACTTACGTTTTGCCTGTTATGTTCTGAAGTTCCACATAATAAGAAGAGAATCCATTCCTAACACTGCCCGACTCGAACATCGAACTTGAAACAGCACAAATATAAGCACAATCTTTAGCTGCAGTACTAATAAGACAGTGTGAAAAATAGACAATAATCTCTAAAGTAATAAATGCCACGTTTAATAACCTTCGTGATCCAACTTTAAAAATTTAATTAAATTGAAAAACAGTCTGCTATAAAAACATCCTTTATTAAATTTTCTTCTATCCCATTATTTACAGCGTTGAAGGTGAAGAGGCCATAAACATAAGCCATGGACGAACCTTTACTATCTGATAGAGTGACAGACGATGTTACATTACCATAGGGTCTATAAAACCCATGGGTCTAACGATAGTAAGGAATCATATCAATAAAATAACCATTACAGGGGGTTGTAAAAATGAAGTGAATTTTGGGGGTACTGTGTGCGAAATATAGGTCCTTATAAATGATTAGATGTGCCCGCGGTTTCACTCGCGCTTATGATTACTGCGCCGCCCCCGTGGGTCGTAGCGTTATGTTTATAGCTTATAGCCTTCCTTGATAAATGAGCTATCCAACACTAAAATAATTTTTCAATTCGGACCAGTAGTTCTTGAGATTAGCGCGTTCAAATAAACGAACAAACTCTTCAGCTTTATAATATTAGTATAGATGTGAAGACATTGGAATGGGATACTGTCTTGGTGGCGCAAGTTGGTGAATGCGATTGCTGTGCATGAGGTCTCAGGATCGATTTTTGTTAGGCAAAGTGTAATCTCTGTAGTACCATAGGGTTTGAAACGGTCTATGTACGGTAGACTACAATAATACAAAAGAAAGGTTGTACTATATACAACAAATCAAATAAATAATAATAATAATATTCTATCACATACACACAACACCATGTAGCCCAAATTAAGCAGAGCTTGTACTATGGGTACTAGACAATGGATAAACTTAGCATATATATACTTTTTTTTGTAAATACATACATAATATTATACATAGAAACACCCAGACCATCCATGTTCATGCACACGAATGTTTGACTTGTGCGGGAATCTAACCCGCGACCTCAGGCGTGGCAGTCGGTTACACTAACCACTACGCCATCGAGGCCGCCAAATACAGATGACCTGATACAATCCTAACTAATTTTATAAATGCGAATGTGAGTTTGTTTGTTAGGCTTTCACGTCTTAACGATCGATCATCATGAAATTTTGTACGCACATTGTCAGGGAAACAGAAAAGTACATAGCTTACGTTTAATCCAGAAAAAAACTTACTAGCCTAACAACCTACATAATTACGCGGGCAAAAACTAGTAATCTATACTAATATTATAAAGCTGAAGGTTTTGTTTGTTTGTTTGAACGCGCTAATCTCAGGAACTACTGGTTCGATTTGAAAAATTATTTTAGTGTTGGTTAGCCTATTTATCCAGGAAGGCTATAGGCTATATAACATAACGTTACAACCCACGGGGGCGACGCAGTAACGATAAACGCGGGTGAAACCGGGGGACCATCTAGTATATTAAAAAACAATAACAGCTCTGCATATAAACTGTCTCCTCGCTGGGCACGGCCCTCTTCTTATTGTGAGAAGTCTTCTCAGACGAAGTAAGTTAGAGAACATTCACTCTAACGCGAGCTACAAAATCTTCAGTTGAGATGTCTTTCCAGTATGTAATCTACACTAATATTATAAAGAGGAAAGATTTGATTGGTTTTTTGTTTGTTTGTTTGTTTGCATTGAATAGGCTCCGAAACTACTTGACCGATTTGAAAAATTATTTCACTGTTGGGAAGCTACATTATCTCCGGTGAACATAGGCTATATTAAGTTTTCAAAAAAGTTAGGGATCCATACTAAAACTCCAATAATGTAACCCAAGGTGTGAAAAAATTTCCAAAAAACTTTCTTACATCGCGTGCGTTGCGAAAACTATTGATTATAGAACAAAATAATGTACAACGTCTTTGCAGAACATATAATTATCTACAAAAAATATCGCGACAGCATATGTCTAACTATTATAGTTATGTCACAATAAGTGTTTTTTCATTTAAAAAAATATATATAAATGCCATCGCTATAAAAGCTCTTTTATTTATCCTTTGGAATGAATCCTTATCAAAATAAATGACTTCATATTTAAGTCTGGTTCAAAACCATTATATACCTTTTTGAATTATTCAATTTGGACATTCCATTCGAAAGATATCACAAGTTTAAAAATGTAAGTTATTTGAAAAATGTCGCATGGTCGCCGCTCACGCCGCTCGGTAGTGCTGCATGGTAGAGACGGCCAACTTAAAAGGGTCTCTGTGTTACACTGATCGTATGATCCTCTACAGTATCCCTTAATGTTCATAATGGGAGAAGACGGTTATTATTTGACCATTCCTCAGCAAGGTACAGCGCGTAACAAAACTGTGACGTGCATGCAATTCTATGCATTTTGGTTGATGGTTAGAGCTAATTGTTTTAATCCAGTACATTATTACAAAGATTTATTTAGTCAATGTATTGTCGATATGATGGCAAAAATGATATCAGAAAGATTGAATTACATATGTCGCAATCAACAAAGAATAAGAGCTGACCAATACATTCATCTCAGAGACGCTTTAAATCAAAATGCAAATGTAGACCCATCAAATATTGGTCAACGCGTAATCTTGTCATCTTCATTCACAGGTTATCCACGTTATCTGCATGAAAAAACCCAAGATGCGATGACTTATGTCCGAAATTATGGGAGACCAGACTTATTTGTCACTTTTACGTGTAACCCCGAGTGGCCTGAAATTAAAGTGGAACTATTACCTGGTCAGCGGCCTTTCAATCGTCATGACATAATTTCAAGAGCATTTCATTTAAAGATGAAGAAATTCATAAAATTATTCACGAAAGACGAAATATTCGGCAAAGTGAAATGTTATATGGCAAGTGTGGAGTGGCAGAAACGAGGTTTACCACACTGTCATTTGCTGTTTTGGCTAGAAAGAAAAATCCAGCCAGCCGATGGTGATTTTCCACAGCAACTGCTTAAACTTGGGGAAGGAATTTTTCCCACTCCAAATTTAAGCAGTAATTGTAACATCCTTCTCGATGAGTCTCTAGGCCAAATAGTCCATAGTTTAGAAATTTTAATAGATGCAGTATACCCTGATATCGAGAATTTGCACGAAAAGGACTTTCATTGGTTGTGTTCTAGGGCAATAGTGTCAC
This sequence comes from Catocala sponsa, assembly GCA_963564715.1. Lineage (NCBI taxonomy): Eukaryota > Metazoa > Arthropoda > Insecta > Lepidoptera > Erebidae > Catocala > Catocala sponsa. Next base: position 5,648,661 of record OY751345.1, on the reverse strand, counting down.
CTAGGAATGATAGTGTCAACGAAATAAACAATCTAATTTTTCAAAAAGTTCCCGAACAAATAAAAAAATACAAGTCGATAGACACCGTGACTAATATCGAAGACGCAGTCCATTATCCCCAGGAGTTTTTAAATTCATTAAACCCTTCTGGACTGCCATCACATGAATTGACTTTAAAAATTGGAATTCCAATTATGCTTTTGAGGAATTTAAGCCCTCCAAGCATGTGCAACGGGACAAGGCTACTTATTAAAGAATTGAAGGACAATTTAATTGTAGCAACCATTATCGCCGGCCCAGCAGCTGGTCAACTAGCTCATATACCGAGGATTCCGATGATCCCAAGTGATCTGCCAATCCCATTTAAACGGCTTCAATTTCCGGTGAAAACATCTTTCGCCCTAACTATCAACAAGTCCCAAGGCCAAACTTTCGAATTAGTAGGGATTTACCTACGAAAAGAATGTTTTACTCATGGCCAACTGTATGTTGGTCTATCGCGGGTCGAAGGTCCTGAAAATCAATTTATTTTGCTGCCACAAAATAAATTAACATCAAATATCGTTTACAGGGAAGCTCTGACTCAATAAATTGATTTTCAGGAGCAGAGAAAGTAAAGTATATAGTAAAGGCCATTTTACAAAAATTAAAAATAAAATTAATAGAAAAATTATAGTACAAAAAAATAAAAAGTAAATAATACAAAAAAAATATAATTTCATATTTGAATTTTCTTCATTTTACTCTTTTTTAATGACCCCACGCAAAAACGAGAAAGTACGTATATATGGGAGAGTGTGTGTGTGTGTAAAAAATTATAACTTTTGAAATGTTTGTTTAATACCCGTGCGAAGTCGGGGCGGGCTGCTGGTCGTAAATAACTCAACGTGCACTAGCTTTATCACCGGAGACCTAAAAAAACATGTTTATCCTATAACATCAACATATTTATTTACCGAGTCAGTACCTGACAATTACGTAGACGAGAATTCCCTGTTTATTCAAGGAACTGGGTTAAAATATTCACCGAGAGGGAGCCAAGCTCTTTATTGAGTATTTGTCTTTCTCACTTATTGAATTAACTACGTGGCTCTTCGTAAAATAAATATCAGTTTAGTGTATTGCTCAAGGTTTGGATTACTTTGGGACTAGTAAAAGAAAAGAATGTAATTCAAATAGTCAAACCCAAGAAGAAGCAAACCACAGCTAGACTTCATGATACTTTGAGCTCATTCTGCGTAAATAGAAACACCCATGATTAAATTATGTTCGGGTACTTTGAAATAACTACACTGGAACATTGCGACAACTGCCATCTTAGTCTCCCCGTGACCATGGCTGCTGAAAAGCAACCGAAACGTCGGGGAAAGTGTAAACACAAATATAAATAGTATTATAGTATAGTAATAGTATAAATAGTTTCAATAATTTAATTAGCTTAAAAATTAGTAAAGTTTATTAGTAATAGTAGTGTAACAGTTTTCAAAATTTTGTAATAAAGTGTCAAATAAACAACGCGATAAAATCCGTATAAAGTAGTTTAATTTCAATGAATAACATTCGCGTAAACAGAAGACAATATTAAGAAAAGAAGTGTTCTTTCAAATATTCCGTGATAAAATCCGTATGATGTACTGTTATTTTTAAATGTCAGTTTAGTCGGCCTCGATGGCGTAGTGGTTAGTGTAACCGACTGCCATGCCTGAGGTCGCGGGTTCGATTCCCGCACAAGTCAAACATTTGTATGCATGAACATGGATGTTTGTCTTGGTCTGGGTGTTTCTATGTATAATATGTATGTATTTACAAAAAATATAATCATATACGACCTTCAACACTTCAAGAAAAGAGCGTATTCCTTTTTAAAAGGCCGGCAACGCACTTGTAACTCCTCTGGTGTTGCGGGTGTCCATGGGTGGCGGTAATCGCTTACCATCAGGCGATCCGTCTGCTCGTTTGCTACCTAATCCATAAAAAAAATAACAAAAAAAAAATATGTATGTTTATCCATTGTCTAGTACCCATAGTACAAGCTCTGCTTAGTTTGGGCTAGATGATGTTGTGTGTATGTGGTAGAATATTATTATATTATTAATATTAATGTCAACTTGCGTGCTAGGAATAATTCCTGTGTCGCGGGGAACCTTAGAAACATTCAAACAATGGACACAAAGACCACCCAAACTTGGAACAATCATTAGCGGGTCACACAGTCAAAGTTTTGTCCCTCGCGGGACAAAACTTTGACTTTTTAAGTGACCCACAAAACTCGGCGCAATTGCAGTGGTAAGGTGGGTCATTTAGGTGGTCTAAGTGGTTGCCATTTGTGCAGTCATTTGAATGTTTGTTGGATATTTAGCTTCCAACTCCAAAATGGTAAAAAGATACTACATGGTTTGGGTATTAGCTTAAGTGGTCGCGGGTTTCACTCGGCATGCATTGCGTCATTCATAAGTACTTGGTTCGAGTGCTGGTATTATTAGTGAACGTTGTTGTACCGAAAATTATAAAATTAGTTGCTATTCACACGTTGCTGCTTCTAAAAACCATCCTAACTTACCAAACATACAAATAACGCCCTCAAAGAACACCTAGTCTCGGACCAACCATTTATTCTAATATATACATACATAATATGTACTTGTGTCTACACAATCACACTTATACACCCGCATGCACAAACATTCGCACGCACGCACAACATATACCTATCACACATACTATCACGCTCACTCACACTACACATCCACATAACACACCCACACTTACACACCACACTCGCTCAATATAAACCCAGTTGGAGGTCTACTGTTCCACTAAATTTACATTACAAAAATAAAAAAAATGTTTAAAAAAAAAAAGTATATTTACTTACTTCAAACAAATGTAATCCGCTGTACAGCAACATTCACGTCTTAATCTAAATATATACTTTAGTGTCAATTACCACGACTGAACACTGTCAGCCAAAATACAGGCTCTTGCCTAGTTTGGTAAACAGTCTCAGTACCTTTTAATGAAATACATTCTGTATAGTTAGTGTTTAATAACCATGTACCCACAGTGAATGTATTCTCTTTTGTCTCAAATAAATCTTTTTATTTTATTTTTTTTATTTTATTTATGGTTTACACACCTCCACGAGCGACTTGTAGGTACCATTACCATCAGGTAAGCCGTTAGTTCGTTTATTACAAAATGCAATAAAAATATTAATATACTACCTATATTTTCAATATAAAGTGTCAGTGCCATTCAACGTGGCAATGCTGCCAGTCTTCTGGGCACGTTACCAGTTGACAGCGATGCTGAAAAATTCTACGATGCCTAAACCTTTATTGTAAATATTTAGTAGTATAAATATTTGTGTTTTTGTAATTATGTTACCTTTTTTAATACGTTTGTAAATATATATTAGGTTAATTCGTTTTAAAATTAATAATATAGTATTTGTAACTATATAGGCTAGATACATAATTATTATGTATATGTAGACTATAGATCCTGAAATAAATTTTGAGTATTTTAATTATATAAAAAAGTGTCTGTTTTGTATATACTGCATGCGAAAATAATATATACAATTGCTGAGTGAAGTTTTTCAGCAATAAGCATGCGCGTCCAACAATAATAGAAACATTCTCTGTAATGTGGAACTCAATAGCAACATAGCTGGCAGAATGGCGCTTAATTTTTCGGAGTTATGACTGTGAGATTATAAATGTATATAGTAACCATAACGTATAAAATAATCGAACATATACTTTCAAAACTCGAAATACTTAATACAAGCCCTTCGAAAGTCGTGTATATAAATTATCGCGTGCGGTGGCTTAAGTTAAGATATAAAAATCCACGTTTATTGCACACCACACCACTTTGCTCGTGATGTCGGGATTTTAAATATTTTTTCATTAAAATCGTACTTATTACACCTCAGGGATTACGTAGTTTTAACGAGGCTGGCTCAAAACTGTTCCTAATTAAAAAACCTTACGCATAAAGAGATTAACGCCGAAAATTTTGGACGGGAAACGAATGAGCGTTTTGGAAGTCTTTATGGACCAAATATAAGGCTTATTGTAAACTAGTTACCACACCGCATTGATATTACAATAAAAGGCATTAAAACAGTGCCAGTTAGAGGCATATTAGTTTACATAGCACCGGCGCAGCAGAGTCCGTTATATAAAACCAAGATTTGATCCTACATGAACTAAAGGAATGGGCGCCTTGTGCTCTCACTCATAGATGGGGTAAAGTTGTCAAGTAGTCATGAGATGCCAACAACGATCTCACAAAAAATCCTGCATAGAGTACTGTCATTGTTGGGTGATCGTGCCTAACGGACCGATGCCCGATGGCTGCATCAAGAACTTTGCTTGCGCGACTCCGGATCTAGTACAATTTATATGGGGTAATTATAGTGTAAAGCGCCATCTCGTATCATTAGTTGGAACGTCTTTGTATGTTTGAAAACCGCCATACCACTAAATCCCTAGAATCTCTGCAGCTATGAAAGGACATTACCTCGTTGTCGCTAAAGTACTTTCAGTTGTAGCAAGCCCCCACCATGTGAGGCATCAAGTTGGTATACCGTGGTAGGTTTAATTGGTACGAGCTGGGACTTTCCATTTTTCCCCGATAAGCCCGACATACCCTCTATCTCCCTTTTTTTCGCAGAGTGGGACGCGTAAATGGAATTCCCCCATGTTAAAAAAATTACACTAGCTCATAGACTGCCTTTTACTGTCTCTTCCCAAATTCTCTACCAACTAATCTCACTCTCTTTCTATCCGGAACAACACGAACTGGACTGAGATGCTAATATAATCAAGCTTAAAACGTAATACGGATTTGGAAGAAACTTGGCATAAGGAAGACTTTTTATCTCAGCATGCGTTTCTACGGGATTAAAATGAGTGAAGCCGTGGGTAAAACCGAAATTATAAATGTAAAAAATTGCGAAGAAATTTGAATGTTTGTAAATCAATCACATGTAAGCCATTGAACGGCCTTTGATGTGTCTTGGCACACAAGTAGAACATGTCCTGGAATCCTGGACAGTTCCCGTGGAAAACACTAATTTTATTATTATTAAAGTATTTTATTACGGAGATTTATTAAGACTACATCTTTATATCACACGACGTAGAATAAGGCCAGTAGGTCAATACAAGTAAGAAAAGACACATTTTATACGTGATGCCTTGTAGACATTTTTTCCGCCCTAATAATATTACGAAGAACCAGACATATTCCTGTATTTTGTCCTAAATACTTATTGAGGTGTGAAAGAGACATCGTGCGGGAAGGAGACAGGGGATATGCGGGAACGGAATTATGACGTCATCACCCTTTAGGCATGTTTATCGAGGAGGGGTATTAAGGAAATGGTGTCGCTGGAAGTGGCTCGAACTCAGTAATGGAAGAAGGAAATACTTAGCCAAAATTGGATGCAATTATATAGAAACGAAATAATAGGGGAAGGGGAACAGTACGAGTCGTATCTCTACTGTGACTGGAATTTTAATGGAATTTAATTGTTCGAGTTTTTAGAACTGTTTCGCATGGAGAAAGGATTCCTAAGGTTTGGTTTTGTAAGTTTCGTCATTAGTGAGAGTCGTTTCGTGACTTTGCAGCTGGATAGACTACTAAATATATAATAGTATAAATGCGACAAGTTTGTGATGATGTTTGATTTACTCAATAACACCTAAATCGTTGGATGAAACTATGCAGCCAGATAGACCATGTCCTGGAGTAATACATAAATAACATTTTTATCCCGACATGCGCTCCCACGGGCTTACATGGTCGAAGTGTGGGCAGAAGAAGGTAATATTGAATACCATTTATATAAGGTCAGATTCTTATTTACTTATTTACCAGGTACGGTAGATATATACCCGAAAGTGTAAGCAAAGGTGTGTTAGACCTAATAACTTGCCCCAGTATTGAAAACGGCACATCCTCAGCATTTAACCTAACGGTACTGGCGAGATGTTTTGACCTATTAAGTCGCAGCGGAACACTGGTGGCCAAATATTTCAACTGAAGAGTGTTAATGTTTAATACCTTTTGTCTACCAGGTATATGTTCAGACAACTTGCTATTATTAAGAATTTCCATACTAAAAAACTTAACAACACTGTGCTCATTCTATAAATCCAACCGAAGACCTTACAATGATCCATAAATTAACGCCACGGGACCAAGGCTAGATTAACAGGCCCAGTACATTTAAATTCCATTTTAAAATTAATTCAGTTACAGTTATTTCAGTTGACATATTAAAGTATACATACTATGACACAAAGCTTAAAATTATAGCATTTTTCCAGTCACAATAAACTGCAATTCATCACATTAACACCACTGGTTTTAATGCTATCAAAGATTTATAGCACATTATTTGAATATAAATTGCACAAAGCTTTTAAAAGTGACATTTTTTATGTAAAATATTAATTCATGGAAAGTGCTTTTGCATGCGTGATTATTTCTGTAAATCAGCGTCAAATTTTAATATATTATTTTACAATGTTTAATAACTAAACGCACGCACTATATAAATGAAACACACATTAAGGGTTTTAGTTTGCAGTTAGTTAATCGCATGTCAATTGCTGTGATAGGCTGATTGAATAAACAACAGCTAATCAAATCACTTGACATGAGCTTAATTTTGACATGTCATTGATTAGCCTTTCAGAAGCCGGGTGTAAATTTTAGCGATAACATAATTATCAAAGTTGGTTTAGCCATTTCGCGCAGACTACATTTTATTATAATTATGTATACATACAACAGTATAGTGACGAATGTGTAATTGGAAGACCTTTGCAAAGACCTTGGCAAATTAAATTATTTGTAAAGTAACTGACTTCTTGAAGTTATATTCCGTATTAAGCAGCTAATGATACCTTGCTTTAGCGGCGAAGAAAAATATCTAGAGGGTACCGGTCTGCAAGTTTCATATAATGTTCTCTGAGATATTATGTATTAGCTTTTCCCGCGGCTTCGCTCGCGTTAATTTAGAATTTGACAATTAATTCGGGTTATACTTTGCTTTTAATAATATAATTCAATCATGATTCGAAAGACACGTGGCGCCATCTATTATCATAAGAACGTTATTATTGTTTTCCTCAGGAACAGTAATTTTTTTCGGGATTTGTTGTTAGCCTATGTCCGTTTCTGTACACCTGTCAACGTATATGCAAAATTTCAGGATGATCGGTTCAGTGGTTTAGGCGTGAAAAGTTAATAAACAAACAAACTCATTTTCGCTTTTATAATATTAGTTAGGATTAGGATTAGGATAGGATTAGGATGTATGTGTTGCGAGCTAACTTGTATTTGGCCAGTACGATAAACCATGATCATGTCGCTCTGTGAAGAAGCCCTTGTCGGGTAGTGAGACAGTTTACAAATAGGGTGATATGGTATATTCTGTGCTTACATGTAAGAAGGCGTAGTAGCTGCTGTGTATAGATCTCCGGTTCGATTTCTAAGTTGAGTAGTGCTATTAGGTTTTCTGACAAGAAATTCTTGGTACCAACATGGAACCTGGACCGGTGTAGTGTTTAAAATAAGACAATAGGCTCGGTCCCAATAACGTCAGACTTTAAAACTTATAACTAGCAAAATGTGTTTCAATACACATCTGTCTACGCTTGCTGCGGTATAAGTATAAGACTAAATATCTATGTATGCAAAGTAGTAAGTAGTGCTCTGAACAGTTATTCCACCTTATCCCGCCCTCCCCTTTCCTATCCAGAACAACGCGTGCTGGGCTCAGATGCCATCCTTACACAGTAGAGTCGACTAAAACGCGTACCAACAAGTTTGGGTCCTCATACCTCTGCCGAACGACCAAGGCATGGAATTCTCTGCCAAGGCACGTGTTTCCTTCTTCCTTCAATCCTGGGTCCTTCAAGCGGGGCGTGAAAAAGCACCTTCTCAGGCCGTCAAAGTAGAGACCTCAACATCGCCTCGGCTACTATGAGGGAGGTGTGGAGGCCACTGCTCTTAGACCACACGACTGCTTACCATCAGGTGGAGTGTGGTCATTTTGACGAGCATAATAAAAAAATAAAAAAAAATATTTTTTTGTTCTATCTTGTGGGCCGTTTCTAGTACAACTACATCCATATGATTACTGTTTTCGTGGCATGGAGGATAAGATTGTCGTAAAACTCAGTCTACGCTGCTCATTCCTTCGTCACACGATCAGACTTCATAGATGCCTGTCCGATATGATTAGTTCATATAGATATTGTGATTGGAAGTCTTGGTTACTGAACACTGTACTTAACCCTTAATTAGGCGCATTAAGAAAATCCCGCAACTAGGCACATGGGGTATCTACAGACCCCAAACAAAAAATAAAAAATGCAGTAGAAGAAATAAATAAAACGCAGTATGTATTATCCAAAATATTAAAATACTTTATTATAATTAATTGGGTGGATTTGGGTACCCCGCGCCTGTGGGGAGGTAGGAAGCTAGCAAAAACGCTGTCGCATTCCTAAGGCGGCACTTCACATGGCTATTGGTATTTGGTATTGGGTGTTTGCTGTATTTGGGCGAATATTTGACAAATAGGCAAACATACAGATATTGGCAACTGTGACCGTCTACACATGGAGCCAAATAAGGCGTCAAGTAACAAATACAGAAACATTTTGAATGAGCAGAGGCAATTATTTACAGTATAGATATGTATATGTAGATACACGGTAAAGCCGACACAAGACTTTCTTCACGATTGCATTAAATTTAGGCAAAAATGACTCGGTGTCAAAGAAGTAGTAAATACGACTATTGTGCTTGAGGTCTCAGGTTCTATCACTGAATCATGCAAAGGGTCATAAGGGCTCGGGTGTGAAACTCGAACCATGCAAAGAGTTATTGGGTTTTCTGTCAATAACATTTCAATTGCAGCACAGGGTCTGGAACAGTGTACGGCATACGGCTTTCAGCTCGCTCCTTACTAAGTAAGACCTAAAACTGTTATGCTATGTACTTGGCAAAATATAAGTAGGTAATATTGTCTTATTTTTACGCGAATGTTATACATTGAAATTAAACACTTTATACGGATTTTCTCGCAATGTTTATTTAACTTAAAACACATTTATTACATAACTAGCTTTTGCCCGCGGCTTCGCTCGCGTTAATTTAGAATTTGATAATTAATTCGGGTTGTACTCTGCTTGTAATAATATAATTCAATCATGATTCGAAAGACATGTGGCGCCATCTATAACATAAGAACGTTATTATTGTTTTCCTCGGGAACAGTAATTTTTTTAGGGATGAAAGGTAGCCTATGTCCATTTCTGTACACCTGTCAACGTATACGCAAAATTTCAGGATAATCGGTTCTGTGATTTAGGCGTGAAAAGGTAACAAACAAACAAACTCATTTTCGCTTTTATAATATTAGTTAGGATTAGGATTAGGATTTTGAAAACTCTAAAACTACTATTATTGAACTTATTGAACTATTTAAGCTATTTAATTTAATTAAAACTATTTATATTTAAGTTTACACTTTGCCCCGACCGACGTTTTGGTTGCTTTACAGCAGCCATGTTCACGGGGAGACTAAACTGGTAGTTGTCTTAATGTTTAACTTAAATATATATAGTTTTATACACGCCCACCGGTACACTTATCTTATCTTATCTTATGTCAGTAGGGGGCCAGTCAGTGCAGACCGGCGACACTTCGACCCAGTGGGATCTTTTGTGTCGACACTCTCCCAATAACGACTATCATAGATGTTCATGGCAGCCGGGACCAACGGCTTAACGTGCTTTCCGAGGCACGGAGCAGGCGATAATTGTCAATCAATACGCACATAATTTCGAAAAGTCATATAACTTCCAGCCCACTGCCACTTCAGCCTGCTACACTTCTGAACTACGTCAGTGGCTTTGGTTTTTTGTCGGATAGTCTCGTTCCGGACTTTGTCCCTTAACGAGATTCCGGACATACACCTTTCCATAGCTCGCTGAGTGACATGCAATCGGTGGGCTAGTTTCACTGTCCGATGACCTGAAAAAGGTGGCTGGAGATGACTGGATGGCGAAAACGGGAGATCGGGCCTTGTGGCGCACCCTGGGGGAGGCTTATGTCCAGCAGTGGACTGCAATAGGCTGAAATGATGATGATGATGATGATATAACTTCCGAAAGTCAGAGGTGCGCGAAGTGGGTTCGAAACCGAGACCCTTTGCGTTACAGTCTGTTGGTCTCCCCACTGAGCTATCGCTGCTCAAACCGGTACATTTACCTGACATGTTAGTACTGCACGAGTCCAGTGCCTGGAGAGGCTGGTAATCGGTCATACAGGTCGAGCCTGCTATAGATACCAGTCTCTCACATAGTTGCAAAAATATATATGTCTAGATTAAGTTTCTTATGTGCAATTTCTTATTATGTACATATGTGATAGAGAAACAATAAAATATTATTATTATTATTTCTCGATAAATGGGTTATCCAACACTAAAAGAAATTATCAATTCGAACTAGTAGTTCCTGAGATTAGCACGGTCAACCAAACATACAACTCTTCAGCTTTATAATATTAGTGTAGATGTACATCCTAACTAATATTATATAAGCGAAAATGAGTTTGTTTGTTTGTTACCTTTTCACGCCTAAACCACTGAACCGATCATCCTGAAATTTTGCATATACGTTGACAGGTGTACAGAAACGGATATAGGCTACGTTTCATCCCGAAAAAATTACTGTTCCTGAGGAAAACAATAATAACGTTCTTATGATAATAGATGGCGCCACGTGTCTTTCAAATCATGATTAATTTATATTATTACAAGCAGAGTACAACCCAAATTGATTGCCAAATTCTAAATTAACGCGAGCGAAGCCGCGGGCAAGAGCTAGTTCTCAATACTTAAAAGTTATATCGCCTTGAATTTAACAAAACATTAATAGAATACAAACTTCAAGTCATTGAAAATTTATAAAGGATCATGTCGGTTAAACTAGTTTAAATATAAAGGAGTTAGTATTGAGTATTTAACATTTATTTTAGACATTTACAGTACTACGTTATAATGTAAATAATTATAAACGATGTAAAACAAACCTGCATGTCTAAGAGTTCTTCATAATGTTCTCAAAGATAAGTGAATTCTTCAAACCCGCACTGGGCTAGCGAGATGAGGCTATGGCTTAACGTCCTCGCTCAGAGAAGAGGCCCGTGCCCAGCAGTGGGACAGTTTAAAGCAGCTGCTATTATTATAATAACAAAGGATCAATAGTTGGATTATAGTACCACTAATAATAATAATAATATACCCCTATACATACCCCTCTGGGTCAGTCGTTATCTCCTCATGAGACTAACGCGATACCGGAGGGCATAGTATACTAGCTTTTAAACTAATACCTTCGCCTTGTATTATAAACAAAAATGTATGACCAGGTTAAATAAAAGCGCACAAACCGCAGGGCAGCTTGTGGCGAACTGAATGTGAGTGGCGACACTGCGGTCCTGAATGCCTCAGAGGGTCGGTGAGGGCCTCGTCCCCAGTTTGCCGTTACTGGTTGGCTGGGGTGGAACTTCAAGAGCGCCCGTAGGACTCTCAACTCTGGCTTGCCTTGATCGGCCGGTTAGAGGGGGGCCGCTAGAGCTACATGCTTGGGGGTGGAAGTGTCATTTTCAAGGGCATAACTACGGGGAAACCTGCTCCGGGTCTCCGTCTTCACGAGACCCGTGATGGCGAAACCGGCGCCGCACCGCTCGACATCCCTAGTCGCTCGCACCGGTGTTGCCCTCTGCTGCTGGCTTGTATGCCTATAGTGGCTATTTAGGGGCCCATCTAGTGAGTTGGCGAGTCGCCGTCTTTCCATTCGATTGATGCTATTAGAGTATTCAGGGCATACGCCGTTTTATCATACATAGTTACCAATATACCAGTCCATCAAACACCCATACCCATAGCCCATATATTAGAATCCATACGTAGCAATAGTCCTTCGCCCGCTGCGGCTAGTGCCGCTGTAGGTGTTCCATCCCACCTTTGATTAAAACTCTCGAAGGGCCTCTTTACGTTGGACCCATGTCTCCGTGTAAGCCTCCCAAAGGGCCGGGTATTTTCCTAACGTATTAGGAATATACCCGTGAAAGAGAAACAAATAATAATATATAATATTCTATTACATACACACAACACCATCTAGCCCAAACTAAGCAGAGCTTGTACTATGGGTACTAGATGTTCAGAATGTGTTCGATCCCAACGCCAAACAAAACTACTAATCAATATACATAATTTATTGCACAAGTTTAATCTACCGCTCGATAGATGGCGTTGAGATATATAGATAAACATACATAATTATATATATACTTCATACTGTAAATACATACATATTATATATGGAAAGACCCAAACCAAGACAAAAATCCATGTTCATGCACACAAATGTTTGACTTGTGCGGGAATCGAACCCGCGACTTCAAGCGTGGCAGTCAGTTACACTAACCACTTCGCCATCGAGGCCGTTGATAACTTAATAACTTAGTTCGCAAAGAGAGTTTGTCAAAGTCACAGAAATAGTTTATTATAATTTATAACCCATGCAAGTACCTTAACTTGCGCATGTTTCTTGCATTAAATACAAAAGTGTAGGTACATATTTAAACAACATTTATCTTATGATAAGACCATGTATTGTGAATTAATTGCCGTATGCATACACAAATCATAATAAAGTATAATGAATTCCTCATAACTGTTAAATATGAGCACTTAAAACGTTTCTAGAATAATCCACATAATTACGTCTTCGAAAATAATATTAATATTCATTTATATTATCATGATAAATGAAATAAAAACAGTGGCAATAAATTTTCCAGTAATAATAATAATAACTTTATTAACGTATTAGGAAAATACCCGTGAAAGAGAAACAAATAATAATAATAATAATAGTTTATTCAGTTTAAGTTGGTACAAAAATGAATAATAATAACTCTTAAAACTACTTGAAAATAGGATAAGTATAATACTTTGGACGCCTGTACTAGGCGATACCTGTATCACAGGCGATATGTGTGATACCTGTATCACAATATTTAACAAATACAGATTGTTCTATAATAGATTCTGGTCTAGCCTTAGGGTATTGTTAGCCTTCGGGTTGCGGAGGTCAGATGACAGTCGCTCCGTGTAAAAACTGATATCCAGTCAACTCTGGTTAGACTAGAAAGCCGACCCCAAGTGACTTGGGAATAATAAAGGCTAGGGAGAAGATTGTTCTATATTATGTTACTATTATAATGAAAATAATATTACTTATTTATATAATGCTTCTCCAATCGTTGTTGAGCAAATAAGACAAGACCAAAATACTTCACAGTTATTAAATATGAAGCCAGACAAGGCAAGTCACTTAATTATGTGGTTGGTATTCAAGCGAATTCACAATTTTAATTAAATAACGTTAGATTTTCTTTTGAGGTACTACTACTAGGTTTCTACGTTGCGACTGGTATTTTTTTACATAAAACTAGCTAATGACATAAGTTGCTGTATCTCTTGTACACTAACTTGAGCATAGGTAGCTCTGACCTAAACATCAGCCAAAACTTGATCTTTAAATAATTTAAATAATAATAATAAAATATATATATAATAATAATAAAACACATTTTGCGTTTTAATGAGTTCAGATCAAAATTATTTTTTATTGATATCTAGCTTTTGCCCACGGTTTCCTTCGCGTAAAAGTAGGTTAGACTAGGATATGTTAGAATCAGTACTTTTAAAAATAAAATATAGTCTATGTTACTCAATAATAATATAGCTTTCAAATCGTGAAGGAATTTTTGAAATCGGTTAAGTAGTTTTTGAGTTAAATTCTTCCAAACAAACTAACGAACAAATAAGAAATCAAATCTTTCCTCTTTATAATATTATAGTATAGACAGCACATGACCTTTCTTTGCTTAACGGACGGTTAGAACCCTAAAGACACTTCCTGTATAATTAGGTTGGATATAATGGACATCCAAACTCGGAACAAATTTCTGTGGACCACTGCTCCATCTATGCAGTCGAACTCTATAATATAAATTTTGACCAAAATACTTTCAGTAAAATAAATATCATCAATATTGTCCAATTCCCTATCTTTTAAAACAACATTTACCTATATCTCATCGCCCCTTACCGGCCAGGTGAGCGAAACTTTTTGAATTACGGTCGCACCTTTTTGTCGTGTTTTGTGGTAAAATTGGGTTAAGCTTACATTGACTGCCTTGGTCGTTCAGCAGCATAATGTCAGGCTTTAAATTTGATGCCTGGGTCTGCTACTGCTACTTGTGTTGTCGAATTTTCTGTAGTATATAAGATAGTGGGTAAGTCATGGTAAGTCAGTCAGTGTAAAAAAAGCGTTCGTTGAAAACCGTCGAATTAGGGCGGCGCCACTGTAGCAAGTGGGTAAATTATTAACACTTCTTGGTGTTGTCTTGTTTCACACTCTCTCATACTATTTTGGTGGGTTTTTGAAATGTAATTGAAAATAACTTACTATTTCTGAAAATGTATTTTAATGAAATATTCTAAAAAGCCATTAGTTTTACGAAATAAAACAAAAGTACATTTGTTGTATATAATTGCCAAGGAAGTATTAATTTTCAATAAGATAAGTGATTGATAAAGAGAATTTCATACAAAATGAACGCTATTTTGTTTAAGGCTCATGTAATTTTTGATCGTATATAAGGTTTTCAACAGTATTCTCTTCGATGGAAACTTTTGAGGGAAAGGAACACAGAGAAAGTTGCATATTAAAATAAAAAGCACGGCAATTTTGTGGCAATTCGTTCGTTCTTTACTATTTATTCCCCGAATAAAACAAGTACACAGCAATTTAAAGACGAGCGTACACATTAAATTACAAGTCGCGTGCGCTACACGTCTAATTATCTCGTTAGCGTAACACGCGAGTGTGTGTTAACCTTTAGAACAACTTATGAATATAATAAACAGTATCAACCTGAACATGACGTAGGCATGCGATGGGGTAATAACATTGTTTTGTTTATCTTCAGGATTTTAGATTTTACAGGATTACGAGTAAGGTTGTTGTACTTGGCATATTATGGATCTTTTTTATATTACAAAGTTTGTAAACACGCATACAAGCGCCCATTCCATAGGGGTGCGTGAGCTCCCCAAAGGTATTATCGATAGTGCTGAGTCTTCTTGAAATGTTATTATGTGTAGCTTATTGTCAATAACTCTATGAACATTGGCAAATGGAAATATTTGTCAGTTTTTGTTTATAGAAAGTTATGGTTACCTAACTAATAATATTTTATAGAGGGTTTTAACCCCTCCAATATTTTTGAAGTGAAAACTTCTTTAGGCGCGTTGAGCACTTCTTGGGTGAACAAAAATCATAGAACTCGCGTCATCGTCACGCTTCAACGCTTTCCATTTTTGAATTAATTTAGAATATTTACAATATCTCAGAAATGGTGCGTCCTACGCAAAAAATAACGAACCCCCTTAATCACCTCTTAGAGAGTATCAGGAATCCGACACGCCGTTTTTTTTTTTCAAATCTTCGAACAATAGACTTAAAGGACACTCAGACTTGGAACAACTATTTGTCGATCACGTAAAGTTTTGTCGCGTGTCAGGATCGAACGCACAATGCTCGGCGCAGTGGTAGTAGATACCACTTAATCTAATACGCTATTCGTGCAGTCATTTTAAAGCCTACGTCTATGATTTAATGGAGTAGTAGCGCCTTGTTGGTTGGAGTATAAACGGTTTAGCTCGACCAAGAAAGTACTAACCTCTCACAGAATATCGACGTTATGTAGCAATATACGTACTGATGCGTTTAGTTCGTGAGAGCGCCGGATGTCCTATAACCCAATAATATGTTAATTTGAGTGCCTCGATGATCCCGTAGAATAACATTTCGTTTACACTTACTTTTGATACAAAAGTCGTGGGTTTGATTTTCGGTAGTGTGATAGGGTTATGTTAGGAGATTCTGAGTTGTAAGAAACTGTAAATGTATCCGGTACAAGCGTACAAGGCTTGACTCCTAAAATGTAGATGTCACATTTTTTTTTTTGGGTTTACAACTATATATATGTATAACGTGTAAGTCTGTGTGTGTACGTTTGCTAACCAAAGACATTAATAATATTTTCTTTTGTTCACAGGTAAGTTACAATTTCTACAAAGGACTTTATCCAGCGAATATGGCATCGTCCGTATTAAGATTTATCGCAGCACCGTACGGTAGTTTACAAACATTGTAATAACCGACACAAAGATTTTCAACCTATATGGATATTGAACCTGCAACTCACAGTACGGTGTCAGTACCTACCACTTAAACCACAACACCAGTCAATATAAATTGTTACTAAGATTAACCATTTAATAATATATATAATAATAAAATTCTACCACATACACACAACATCATCTAGCCCAAACTAAGCAGAGCTTGTACTATGGGTACTAGACAATGGATAAACATACATATATACTTTTTTTTGTAAATACATACATATTATACATAGAAACACCCAGACCAAGACAAACATCAATGTTCATGCACACAAATATTTGACTTGTGCGGGAATCGAACCCGCGACCTCAGGCGTGGCAGTCGGTTACACTCACCACTACGCCATCGAGGCCGTCGCAATACAATTACAATATATTTCACAAATACTTAGTATGCGTGAGATCAGACCTACGATCTCTACTACTAGGCCAACGCCTACCATCGTAACCTGTGAATCTGTTATCACTCGAATAATAATTAACTTAAGTACTCATTTACTTAACCCCGCTATCCGTATCTTCATCAGTGCCAACCCTTAGTTTCCAAAGATGCCGGTGTTATAAAGCAACCTTTGCGGGTGACTGTATAACCCAATTATATGAAATGTTCCAGCGAGAGGTACAGTCGACATCACAAGTAATTACTGTAATGCACACGATACCGTTCTGCAGGGTTGTTCAAAAGCTTTGGACTATTTATAGTATATCCTAATCCTAACTAATATTATAAAATCAAAAATGAGTTTGTTTGTTTGTTTGTTACATTTTCACGCCTAAACCACTGAGCCGATCATCCTGAAATTTTGCATATACGTTGACAGGTGTACAGAAACGGACATAGGCTACCGACTTCATCCCGAAAGAAACTACTGTTCCCGAGGAAAGCAGCAATAACGTTCTTATGATAATATATGGCGCCACGTCTTTCAAATCATGATTAAATTATATTATTACAAGCAGA
Source organism: Catocala sponsa (assembly GCA_963564715.1). Classification (NCBI taxonomy): domain Eukaryota; kingdom Metazoa; phylum Arthropoda; class Insecta; order Lepidoptera; family Erebidae; genus Catocala; species Catocala sponsa. The sequence continues at coordinate 5,631,328 of OY751345.1, read as the reverse complement.
GTACGACCCGAATTGATTGTCAAATTGTAGATAAACGCGAGCGAAGCCGCGGGCAAAAACTAGTAGTATATAATCCTAACTAATATTATAAATGCGGATGTGAGTGTGTTAGTTTGTTTGTTTGTTACGCTTTCACGCCTTAACTACTCGACCGATCATCATGAAATTTCGGATACAACGTGTATGCGTGATATAAGTGATATAAGTGGGATAAATGATAGATGATAATCTGGCCAGTCGACAGTTTCAAGGTTATCCATTATTTACGCCACAACCTGTATATATTGCACTTACACATATTGCTTTCTATCAGGCACATTTCTGTCTCCATGTCTGATAGTTTTCTAACACAAAACGCTTCGCCGGATCTAGAAGCACAAGCACATAAGCAGAAACGATACCATCGTGGCAGTGGAGTAAATTTTTTGCACGAAATATGCAATAATGTTTTATTTATTTATTCACTAGATTTTGCCCGCAGCTTCGCTCACGTAAATGTAGGTAAGGTTAGGATATATGTATTAGTAACAGTACTTTCTTTGCCCTGACTATGTGTACGCGAAATTTTATAGTGATCGGTCGAGTAATAGTGAAAGCGTAACAAACAAACTTACATTGGCATTTATAATATTAGTTAAGATAGGATTAGGATTCCAAGTATCAATCTATCATTGCAGGTTCTTAACTTAATGCGATAGAAATTAAACTACTATATACAGATTTGATCGCGTTGTTTATTTGACATTTTATTACAAAATTTAGAAACTGTTACACTACTATTACTTTTAAACTTTACTAATTTTAAGCTAATTAAATTATTGAAACTATTAAAACTATTTATACTATTAATATACTACTCGTATTATACTATTTATATTTATGTTTACACTTTACACGTTTCGGGCTCAGTCTGCGTAAATAGAAACACCCATGGTTAAATTATGTTCGGGTACTTTGAAATAACTACACTGGAACATTGAGACAACTAGGTACCATCTTAGTCTCCCCGTGACCATGGCTGCTGAAAAGCATAAATATAAACAGTATAATAGTATTAGTAATAGTATAAATAATTTGATAGTTTCAATAATTTGATTAGCTTAAAAATTAGTAAAGTTTAATAGTAATAATAGTGTAACAGTTTTCAAAATTTTGTAATAAAGTGTCAAATAAACAACGCGATAAAATCCGTATATAGTAGTTTAATTTCAATGAATAACATTCGCGTAAACAGAAGACAATATAATGCGATAGTATAGTAACATAACTAATATGTAAAAACAGTTTTAAATATAGTAATATTAATGCTTTAACAAAGTACAATTCTGCAATGGTTTCCGAGCTCCTTAAAACCAGATGCCTTATTAAATTCAATTTAGAACAAAAACCACTGGGTGGATGGAACTTGTACAATTTCAGCATCACAATACAACGTGGTGTTGATAATTAACGCGATTTATGAACTGAAAAGATTAACGAAGTTTGTTTACAACTCAGAACTCCGCAATGGAAGCAAACTAAAGTTTTAAGACAGCAAAATTATTGAGTTTAATGGATTCAGAGCGAATTAATTTCAGAAATTATAGAATGGGTAAAAACTCAACCAAATGGTTGTATGTTTCCTCTTTTATAAATTATAAGAAAATAAGTAGAGAGTGTATTGGGTGGATACGTTATATAAGAAAGGAAAATATTGACTAAGTGGTAATATATAAAATAATAAACTAAAAACAGGTTTAAACTTCCATAAAAGTCAGCAGTGTATACGTTGCTTTATGGTTGTATTTTTTATATCAATCATTTAGATCAGAGGTTCCCAGACTTTTTTACTCATAGACCACTTCCAATATTTAGCTGGTTCCGGTGGACCCCCAAAAGCTAAACAAGCTCATGCAATTAAAAAAAATTTATGAAATCTCTACAGGCTGACCTTTTTTAAAAATTCTCGGGACTGAACCCACTACGATAGGCAGGCTGACCTTTTTGTTTTCTTTTTTAGTAATTCTCTACCGAAAAATCGAAAAACCACTGGTATTGAATATGGAATATGCAAGTTTTTACAAGTAACAGTCGCTGAGCTTGTCGAACAGTCGTGGACCCCGCTTACGAATTGTGAACCCCCATTTTTTTGTCATGCCAACGTAGACCCCCGTCGAGTCTCCCCTGGACCACTTGGAGAACTAATGATTTAGATTCACATTTGCATTCGCAGCATGATAACATTAATGAGTAGTTACATGTTTCTGTATATCTATAGATATATATATATATATATATATATATATATATATATATATATATATATATATATATATATATATATAAATACAACTGGTCTTTAAATACATAGGTTGTTAGTTATTCCTTTAATAAGCATATGGCCTATTAAAGGACTGGGAAAGAACTGACTTCGATCTTGTCGAGGCTCTAACACTTATTACTGCAGGGGCCACCGAACGTTAGATTAGATAACTCATGGTTCTCCATCCGCGTATTAAAGATGACCACTAGGATAGTTTAAGTGATGATGATGATCTTAATTAAGGATTATATTGGTCATAAATAAATGTAACGTAGTGTCGGCCTAGATGGCGTGGTCAGTGTAACCGACTGCCACGCCTGAGGTCGCGGGTTCGATTCCTGCACAAGTCAAACATTTGTGTGTTTGAACATGGATGTTTGTCTTGGTCTGGGTGTTTCTATGTATAATATGTATGTAATTACAAAAAATAAAGTATATATGTATGTTTATCCATTGTCTAGTATCCATAGTACAAGCTCTGCTTAGTTTGGGCTAGATGGTGTTGTGTGTATGTGGTAGAATATTATATTATTATAATATTTTACAGAAAATCAATAAAATAATCCTTACCTGACAATTGAAAAATCGATCCAAACACCAATTTCTACTCCTGGGAGATCGAGTATATCTCCCAAAAGAGAGATCGAGTATATATAGATAATAATATAAAGACTTCCTTCCAAAGGGAATCTTTACGCTTTTCCTTTACCTTAAAGTGACAATTGTAACGCAACTAACATCACTTCTCTATTTTCATAAATGTTACTTTTCTCCCTCAATATGACTTTTATTTATCTAAATAACAATTAATTCTATTTCAATACTGTATTGTTTGTTTTGAAATATCAATGAAATTATATCGGTTGGCTGTTCATTAACAAACATTTTTATTTGGATATATTTATTCTAATCTTTTGTTTGAGCCCTAAATAGACTGATGGATACCGTATATTTGATTGGTATCAATGGTTCTAATACGATGAATAGAAATAACAGGGTGTTTGTTCAACGAGGCCTTTTGATGAGACCCCGTTTGATAAAAGGGACGTTTTTCGTTGGTGTTTTTAATTAACCGAGAGATTGTAAGGAAAAAGGGATGTTAGGAAAATGGGACGAGAAATATATTTATATTTATGGTACGCGAAGTAGAATATGTATGTGAACAACATACAACTATATTATTATAATAACGCTACATAATTTTATCTTATCTTATATGAGGGGCCAGTCAGTGCAGACAGGCGACACTACGACCCAGTGGGATCTTTTGTGTCGACACTCTCCCAATAACGACTGCCATATATGTTCATGGCAGCCGGGACCGACGGCTTAACGTGCTCTCCGAGGCACAGAGCAGGCGATAATTGTCAATCAATACGCACATCAATTCGAAAAGTCATATAACTTCCGAAAGTCAGAGGTGCACGACGTGGGTTCGAACTCGAGACCCTCTGCATTGCAGTCTGTTGGTCTCCCCACTGAGCTATCGCTGCTTAACGCTATATAAACTCACGCCTGTATTCGGAATGGGGAAGGCATATTATGTGTGTCAAATTCAAATTTCATCACTCAAAGTCCACGTCCATAGTGCAATGGACGGGTTTTAAACCCACAACCATTCGATTGCAAGTGCTTAATGCATTTGGCTACCGCCGCTTTTTATATCATGTCGGTAAAGCTATGTTTGAATGTGTGAATCTCTAGTGTCGCTCTAGAATATTGTGTAGCTTCAGTGTGTCGTACAAGCGTGCATTTGAACTATGGTGACTCGCAGTACAATTTTGTCGCACAAGCGCACATCCATTTGTCGAACTTACCTACGTATTACACTCGGGCAAGAGGAAATGTGACACACAACTGAAAATAAGACACATCTTTAGACAATATCCAAATGCACAAGTCAATAAGTAACTCTTTAACATAACAGCACCACATAATCCTAACTATATAACTATGTATGTATATGTATATAATATTATAAAAGCGAAAATGAGTTTGTTTGTTTGTTTGTTACCTTTCCACGCCTAAACCACTGAACCGATCATCCTGAAATTTTGCATATACGTTGTCAAGCGTACAGAAACGGACATAGGCTACCTTTCATCTCGAAAAAAATTAAAACAACAATAACGTTCTTATTACAATAGATGGCACCACGTGTCTTTCGAATCATGATTGATTTATATTATTACAAGCAGTGTACAACCCGAATTGATTGTCAAATTCTAAATTAACGCGAGCGAAGCCGCGGGCAAAGGCTAGTATATTATAAAACAAAGCCCCCGCCGCGTTTATAGCCGATAAACTCAAAAACTACTGAATTAATTTTCATGCGGTTTTCACCAATAGACAGAATGATTCATAAGGAAGGTTTAGGTGTATAATTTGTTAAGGTTTTGTACTACCCATGCAAAGCCGAGGCGGGTCGCTAGTACTAAAAAAATAAGCTTAAATTTATATAAAATATACAGACATTTTTACCAACATAAAAGTAACTCATAATAATATTTTACGTACACAAGCTTGATGACATATTCATGTAGTACGTAACATGATTTACCGCGAGGGACCGGTAATGAACGGTCATTATTTACTCGACCGGACTATGTAATTAATGACAACTTAATTGTTACCATCACGGCTCTTTAATATAATCAAATGCGTGCGTAGTTACGAGAAAACTATATAATAATAATATTCTATCACATACACACAACACCATCTAGCCCAAACTAAGCAGAGCTTGTACCATGGGTACTAGACAATGGATAAACATACATATATACTTTTTGTTTGTAAATACATACATATTATACATAGAAACACCCAGACTAAGACAAACATCCATGTTCATGCACACAAATGTTTGACTTGTGCGGGAATCGAACACGCGATCTGAGGCGTGGCAGTCAGTTACAATAACCACTACGCCATCGAGGCCGCCTATTATATTGAAATAAATCGTATTTAGTTATTGTACGAGTACATATGGTTTAACTTCTAATAGGTATACTGTAATTTAGTTCTAATTGTATGTTCTATTATGTTTGTGTATATAAAATATAGCTATGAGTTAATTTGTGTTGAAATAGAAACACTACTTTTTGGGTCATCTTTATGATTCGGTAGCTTACGTACGATAATAGTCCCGGATTCCGAGACCTGCTAAAATTTTATAGAACTTCTTAGAAAATGCTTAGACTGACTACGGAGTACGCAAGTGCCCAAAAGGCGACCTAAAAACATCTATCAAAACATAAGTGTAATACACCTTATTGACTGTTTCAGTCATATAAGAGCGAGTTTATATCTACATTATATATGTTTATATGAAAAGAAGAAAGATTTGTATTTTCATTAGTAATGAATAAACTCAAAAACTAATAGAACGATTTAAAAAATTATTTCACCATTAGAGACAGCATTATTCGGTTTATATCAGTAACTTAGGCTATATAAGATCATTCATAGCTAAGGGATCCAGTAATCTTAAACATGTGTGAAACCGGGGACAGCTGGCATCTTATAACCTCACTACTTTACTGTATATTTACTCTTAAAATTGGCAATGTAACAAAACAGCAAAGAGGGCATTCACCTGATAAATAATCAGCCGTCACAATCGGTCCCAATAGTTTGATCAGAGCTTTACCATGTTATCCTGTACATATCGGCTGCGATCTTGGCAGCAAACATGAAAACAAGCTCGTATTGTGTTGGGTCTCTACCTAACTACGTATGGAACAGTTCAACCGATCATTTGATCGTAAATAAACAAAATGGCGGCGTACATGTGCCCGCCTATTTCTCGTAGAGGTAAACTAGAATCTTGTCTTTAATAGTGTGATGTATAAACTAATGAAGATGTGTGCGGTGTAATACTAATGATACTTTGCCCCGTTGAGTGTCTTCAAAAAAGTGAAAGGAATGTCCTAGGTGCTTATGAACACCAGGTAAAAAAACCCACGAGGGAGAGAAGAGTGAGAGATGGTACAAACAATATAAGAAAGAGGAATAGAGATAAAATATAAATACTATAACACCAGTTTTTTTTTCTGGATTAGCATAATTTTAAAAATAATTGTGTTCAACTATTTAGAAAAAAATATATTAAAAAAACAGTCCTTTTATTTTAAATATAATATAGCCTTTGTTACTCACTGATAATATAGCTGGTTGGTTGAGTGGTTTTTGAGCCAAGTCAAAAATCTTATCTTTTCTCTTTATAATCTTTATACATATAATTCTTCTGTACGTGTGTTGACAATGAACTCCTCCTAAATGGCTGGACCGATTTGAATGAAACTTTTTGTGTGTGTTCAAGTGGATTCGAGGATGGTTTAGATGTTTTTTTTTTCTGTTTGGACAGGACAACGTCTGTCGGGACAGCTAGTATTAGTATAGATTTAAAAGGTCTTATAATCTAAATAATGGCTATATAGAATATGTGTTAGAAATTAACTAACTGTAGCTAATTTGTTCCTTGAATATAGGCACCGGGCTTAAACGGTTTCGAAGCGGTTTACCCTGTTTGATAGCTTGAACTTTAATTTAAAATCTAAGATACTTCTCTTATTATTCGTTTTAAAAGAACGTATCGTGCATTGTGTAATCAACGCAAATTAATCAAATCACAAACGAACTGTAGTCCTTGCGTACAGATTGTACTTAAACATAAACAAACCACGACCATGTAATCACTTTCATACAATCAAAACTCATAACGCCAGCAATAAGCTTTTAATTCCGGTCACGCTAACACTTAACTAACAGGCGCGGGCATGACGTCACTCATGATGTCATAGCCATCACGTCATCCTGACTCTAATTGGACGTACGTTTTGAGAGTATTTGCGAAAATTATTTCGTATAGTTATGGCCTTGACCTATGTTCATTGTGAGAGAGACCAGTCCTTAATTTGGGCTCTCTCGTATTATGAGTTGTGATTTGATAGGATATTGTACGAACTTTCTGTAGGGATGTTGTTACGGGCTCTGTAAGCCCCCTATTAACTTTCCTGACGTCATAAATTGTCATGTGATACATGACGTCTTAATATGTATGTAAACCATAATGGAAACGTAAACTTATTTATTTTCATTTATTTTCTTTTTCTGTAGTTACTATTATTACAAATATTTAAACAACGGACACAAAAAACTTGGAACAATTATTTATGGATCACATTTTTTTTTTCGTTTGGGGAACGAACACGCTCGGCTCAATGGCTGTGACAAAGCGACCACATATACTACAATTCTACCCATGCAGTCGATTTACAAAGTCTATTTATGGTGTTATATCTGGTTTAGGGCAGTTGCTAGGATTGCGCAAAGCAATGAGAAGGTACCTGCAAGAAACTCACGGTCACTCTTCTAAGTCTTCATTCAATTATAATTTCAGTATTCTACAACTAATATACACAAGAATTTATATAATTTATTACTGAATATTAAAAGCACTATTATTATACATTGGTAGGTTCTTCTTTCGCATGTGGAGAATGGAGAAGTGTCTATATAAAGAAAATTGCAGCTTATGGTGTATTTCTGCATTAATTTTAAAGCTTGTCTTAATGACCAAAATTAATAACCTATCTTTGGATGTATTAACTACTACAGTAAAAAAATTACAGAAGCTCTATGTGAGCAGCGATAGCTCAGTGGGGAGAACAACAGACTGCAATGCAAGAGGGTCTCGGGTTCGAACCCACGTCGCACACCTCTGACTTTCGGAAGTTATATGACTTTTCGAAATTAAGTGCGTATTGATTGACAATTATCGCCTGCTCCGTGCCTCGGAGAGCACGTTAAGCCGTCGGTCCCGGCTGCCATGAACATCTATGGCAGTCGTTATTGGGAGAGTGTCGACACAAAAGATCCCACTGGGTCGAAGTGTCGCCGGTCTGCACTGACTGGCCTCCACATAAGATAAGATAAGTCTTATCTATCCTTTTTCTTAAAAGTGCAACTCCCGCAATAGGTATCATTTCTATGCCGCGGAAGTTTTTACAAATATTCAAACAACGGATACAAAAAACATCCAGACTGGGAACAAGTATTTATGCATAACAAAACTTTTTGCCCTGTGTGGGGAACGAACCTACAATACTACGTGCAGTGGCAGGTTTGACTCTGGCAGCTTACGGTAACCGCTTACCATAAAGGGCCTGTGTGCTTGTTTATCACTTCTGTATATAAAATGCAAGCAAAACCAAGAGCTGAACTATTTCAAAAATTATTACTAGGTACATTAATTGTATAGATAGTGAACTTAATATGCTAGGGTTTAAAACAAACTTATTTATTATATGGACCAAGGCAACTGTCCCAGAGGTGTTATATGTTAATTTCGGATGCGAAACTTTGTTAATTAGTCCGCCATGTTGTTTTAATGTTTTAATGTATTTATTATATTTACTACAATAATTTTATTTAGTTAGCGTATTAATAAATAATTAGCATGACCAGAACTACAATTATCTATAAATATATAATGAACAGTAAGCAGTACCGTAGTACTGTAATGAAATAATGAGTTTCTATAATTATATTGTTTTATTTTTTTATAACTTATATAATATTATATACTGTGCGTGAATGAGACGAAAAGGAAAGGCTGTAATACCACTAGGCATGGACCCTACACGGCGTATTGGTCCGGCGTGCCCAGCAATACCAGAGCCTGTCAGGGAGTTGGTGTTATTCTGTCTGCTAGAATGAATGAGTGTGTAAAAGAATTCGAATATGTGAATGCTAGGTTACTATGGATGAGAATGAAAGTAGGGATTATTCGTGTGTTTATGGTAGGGGTCTATGCACCCGTAAACATAGCAACGGGTATGTCTCAGAGTGCACGGGAAGAATGAGAAGATTTTTGGGAGTGTTTAAGAGATGTCTTGAGGAAATGCAAGGAACACGAGAGGTTGATAATGTTAGGGGATTTTAATGGTTGGGTGGGAGTAAAGCGTGAAGGATACGAAAGGGTTTTAGGCAAGTATGGGGACAAAAGCGTGAATGAGAATGGAAAAAGGTTGCTTGAGCTATGTTTGGAGTGGAATCTTTGAGTGACAAACACTATGTTTGCCCACAAAAGAATCCACCAGTATACAAGAGAAGCAAGGAATGTAAGAAGTAGTATGATTGACTTTGTTGTAGTGGATGAAAGATTGAGAAAGATGTCCTAGACGCTCGGGTATACAGAGGTATTGGTGTCCATACCGACCATTTTCTGATTATGAGCCGGATACGTGGCCTTTTCAAAGGATGGCGACACCGTATACCTACCCGAACAAGTGTCCAAGAACGAATAAAAGTAGAAAATTTGCAAGATGAAGTATTGAAAGACGAGTATAAAAATCAATTGAAGAAAAGATTTGAAAGATTTTGTGACACTGATGATATAGAAGAATTATGGCAGTCGTTTAAGCATGAAGTGGTTGTTGTAGCGTCAGAAGTATGCGGTGTGAGCAAGAAGAGGAAAGTTATAAAATCGAAGAATGCGTGGTGGGATAAAGAAGTGCAAGGGGTAGTACGTGAGAAGAAGCAGGCATGGTTGGAATGGCTATCTGTCAGAGCCAATGAAAGAATGCAAGAAGCAACGAATGAGGATGTGAATGAAGCTAAAGATATAATTAAAAGGGAAAAAGAGGAATTAAAAGATGAGTTTGATAGGAGATTATCTGAAGATTTCCGGACCAACGCGAAGTTCTTCTGGAAATCCATTCGCTCGGTTCGAGGTAAAACCATAACCACAGAGCTGAAATCAATCAGAGATAAGAATGGAAGTTTACTGAATGAAGAAAAGAGCGTACTGAAGAGATGGAAAGAATATTTTGAAAGTTTATTTGAAAGAGAGGAATGGCAAGGGCAAAGTTTCGAAATGAATGATAATGATAGTAGTGATGAAAGCCCTATTAGTATGGATGAAATAATGAAAGCATTGAAAAGCATGAAATCAGGAAAGGCTGGTGGGTATGATAGGATTACAGTCAAAATGCTGACAGCTGGACAGGGTCTTATAGCAACTCAGTTGTGCCGCCTTTTTAACTTGTGCTGGAATACCAGCCGTGTACCAAATGATTGGTGCAAGGCCGTCATAGTACCTTTATACAAAGGAAAAGGCTCACAGCAAGAGTGCAAAAGCTATAGAGGCATTAGCTTGCTCAGCGTCGTCGGTAAATTGTATGCAAAAGTGTTAATTGAAAGGATTGTGAAAGTAACCGACAAGAAAATATGGGATGCACAAACGGGATTTCGAAAGGGTATGGGATGTACGGATCAGGTCTTTTCCTTACGGAGCATAGCCGAAAAAGTTTTGGTCTATTGCGCATTCGTAGATCTGGAAAAGGCTTATGATAAAGTGGTGAGGAATGAACTTTGGTCGGCATTGTCCATGTATGGAGTGAATAGCAACCTCACGCGAGCTCTGAAATCTCTTTATGATGATTCCAGAGCTTGTGTTAGGATAAATGGGACTTACACAGAGTGGTTTAGCATCGATAAAGGTGTTAGACAAGGATGTGTAGCGTCACCTTGGCTGTTTAACCTATACATGGACAATTGTTTGAAAGATTTAAAAGATTGTGAATGGGGATTAAGAATGAATGAGTTACTTGTCAAATGTCTTCTTTATGCCGATGACCAAGTAATACTTGCGTCATCGGCGGAAGAGTTGCAGGCGATGGTAACTATTATGCATGGTGCTTTTGAGAGTAAAGGAATGAAAATAAATGTAAGCAAGGCGAAAGTAATGGTATTTGAAAAGGAAGAGTGTGTGACGATGTGTAATATTATGATTGATGGAGAAAAAGTGGAGCAAGTGAAAGAGTTTGTATATTTGGGTACTTTGTTTACAAGGGATGGTAAACATGACGGAGATATTGAAAGGAGAACAAAGTGAATGGAGCCCTATGCGCTTTTATGAACTGTCGAAATGTATCCGAAAAGGCACGTTTGGCTGTTCATAGAGGACTATTAGTGCCCACACTTATGTATGGAAGTGAAAGTTGGGTATGGCAAAAGAAGCATGCGAGCAGAATAAATGCTGTAGAAATGAGAGCGTTGAGAAGCATATGTGGTGTGACTCTGAAAGATAGAATAAGAAATAGTGTGATTAGAGAGAGATGCGGCATGAAAGTGGATATAGTTACAAGAATAGAAAAGGGTATGTTAAGCTGGTTTGGACATGTAGAAAGAATGGACGAGGAAAGACTGACTAAGAAAGTTTATAAGGCTAGTGTGAATGGAACAGTCGCAAGAGGAAAACCTAGGCGAACGTTTCTCGATCAGATCGGAGGCGTTCTGGACAAAGGCCAGGTTAAGAGCTCCTTGAACCGACGGGTGTGTATGAGGAATGTGATGAAAGAGAATGAAGCCAGAGAAGTGTGTCAGGATCGTAGCAAATGGAAATCCGTAGTCTCTGCCTACCCCTCTGGGAAACAGGCGTGAATCTATGAATGAATGAATGAATAATATTATAATACTAGCTGTTGTTTGTTACCCGCGAATTCGTCCGCGTGGAATTTAACAAAAAAATCAAAAATAGAAGTAGCCTGAGTTGCTCCTTATAACATCAGCTATCTGCCAGTAAAAGTCTCGGCAAAATCGATCCAGCCGTAGCATAGGTTAGCGTAGTCAAAAAAAAATATATTCATTTTAATGTAAGTTTACCTTCCTTTTGGCTTCGCCATAGTCGGGTAAAAAGTGGGGACGTAGTTGTTATATCTTGTCATCTCCCTCGCACAAGTGCGGTTATATATAACGGTTACGTCATAGTTTGTATCGTGCATCCATTTTCTATCATTTGACAACTACCTACTACTACCGAATTTAATACGCTTGTATTTTATTTCTTTTTGAGTATATTCCAGTAATTCTTTGTATTTTTGAGTTTATGTAATGTAACTACCTAATTGACTTATAAAAAAAAAGTAAGTCAACTATCCTAGTACCGAATACATCCTAATCCTAACTAGTAATATTATAAAAGCGAAAATGACTTTGTTTGTTACATTTTCACGCCTAAACCACTGAACCGATTATCCTGAAATTTTGCATATACGTTGACAGGTGTACAGAAACGGACATAGGCTACCTTTCATCCCGAAAAAAAAAACTGTTCCCGAGGAAAACAATAATAACGTTCTTATGATAATAGATGGCGCCACGTGTCTTTCGAATCATGATTGAATTATATTATTACAAGCCGAGTACAACCCGAATTGATTGTCAAATTCTAAATTAACGCGAGTGAAGCCGCGGGCAAAAGCTAGTACATTTATAAACCCATTTATTTTTGTGTACTATCCGTAGGTGTGCAAAAGTCTCAACGCATTAGTTGCGACCATATTTACATTTATATAACATTACCCGTGTTTGAATTGTAAAGTAATCAACCGGCAAATGTCTATGTAAATGTGTAGCCGTACAAATTGCTTCTCCCGCTCTTTGTTAAAGTACAACATGGAATACATCAGTATTACAATATAAAAAATATCCGTGTCATACCGTTTATAGCCAATTATTTTTACTTAATGCAAATCTGTTGAATACCGTAAAAAAATATTGCCGTTCTATGCAAAATGGGTTTGAAATTGTCATGAATATTGCGGAGTGTCTTGAAATATTTATTTTTTCGGTTAAATGAGTCCATTTGGCGTAGCGAACATTATTTAACCCTCGTAATAAATACAAATGTCCTTTGCTGGTTTATTTTTTGTGTAGGTGTTTATGAAAGTTGGATTTAAGTGAGCTTTGCTTGGAATACTTTTTCAAGTGTAAGTACAAGGTATAAATGTTTTGGGGTAATATTTTGTATAAAGACGGCTAAAAAGGCATAGTGGGATAAAAGAGGGACTATGAAGGAAAAATAGAAAGAAAAGAGGCCATAGAAAGCTAGAGAGCGTGGCAGGTAATATAAAGGGAGAGAATTTCAATCTATATAGTTATAAGTATCGTTATTAATATCTGTAGCAAAAAAAAATACCTACCAAAGCTATGGCAATACTTTTTGAGTTTATCATCGCTAATAGTAAAGTACCTACATATATTATGCTAATAAAATATCTATATTGGTAAGATAATAACTATAGTGAAAGAAAATATTTTAAATGAATCTTGCATGATGTTCTTAAAGATGTGTAAAGTCTACCAACCTGCTTTTGGGGAACCATAACATAACACTTCTCACACTAAGAAGCCCGTCCCCAGAAGTAGGACAGTTTATACCTGAACAGCGTTGACATAACTATTAAAACAGTTGTTTTAGAATGTCTATGAAGTCTCTCAATTGAAATCAATCAGTAGGCAAAGTATTAAGTTAAAATAATTCTAGGAATACAAGTTTCCTACTTCGAATGAATCGCTTCATTAAAAGCAAAAGATACAGTGACTACAATCCAACATTAATTCAGTTCCTATCTTCAACAAAAGGGCTTAGATCAACTAAAATCCATGTGAAACTTCAACTCTCAGTTATTTTCTTTGAAAAGAGTTGTTTTCTAAAGCGTTTATGATGAATGACGGTAGCCACCACACCAATCGGTACATTCAAGAAACTTTCAACCTTACGACGAATCGTTTAAGGTTCTATTTCTAATGGAAATGAAAAGTTAATTACACTTTGTATATAAAGTGTTCAGCAATCATCACGCCTGAATAATGTCTTTTTTCTCTGGGTTCGCTCATTAATTTTGATGGCGTTTTCGGAATTTCTTTATTAGAGAATTGGAGATGGATATGCTCTTGCACGTAGCGTAATTGATATTAGAAGCTTGAAAGATTTTAAAAGTAGGAGAGTCAATTTACTATTTAATATGAATGAGATTAGAAACTAATTGCACCATCTCCATTGCACTAAAAGATGCAGCGCATTGATGCTCGTGCGTAGTAATTCGTATAACTACGTACGGTCGGGAACCTTGATAAAGTTGAAAATGATAGGTCTTTATCTTATGCTAAAGTCAGTTATCAATTCTCTCGCGCACCAGTACGAACGCGTCTGTGCTTTCAAGGAAGAACCTCATGTTACATCTCTGCAAAGTTCTGCGTGATATTTTGAAGTTCACAACTAGTGTCAGCTCGACACTGGATTACGAAACGGCTGCGAAAATACGGATCGTCCTATGTGCCGTGGTGCGTGACCGTGCGTAGCAATCCCCAAATCCACGCACTGAATGAAGCCTTTTTAATAGAATCCCTATCCGATATGATATCGATCAATGATACGTAACAGTATATTTTCTATTACGCTGATCACAGGGAAACAATATTGTAATCAACTCCAAGTTCTATGCATGCATTTAATGACTTACGAGTATATTTGTAAGCGACCTATAGCGCTATAATAAAACAAATCCTTCCAAAGCAATTGTACGAGAAATGCACTACATTTGCACACACACACACACACACATACATGCTTTCTTTCACATTAAAATAAGCATAAAGAGCCAGAACTCCATTTCAGAAGCACACGTTACATACAATATGTAATCAGCGCGATATACACCGCTTGTGTGGCCATAAAAACGACGTTTTAGCAATAAGGCCATTTAATTCACATTACGGCATGCGGAGACGTTCTTGTGTACTTTGCGGCAAAACTTACGTGTTATGAAAGCAGATATGTTGAGGGAGTTATGATCAATTTTGGGTTTTCAGGGAGGTTTTCAAGCGCAAATTGTTGTGTCGTTTTGTTTGCGCTCAAAGGTTTCTTGTAATACTACTTTTAATACACTATTGCATCATTAGCGCCTTGGTATAAGTACGCGTGCGTGCGATTATGTTCTAGTGTCGATTCCCGAATAAGGCAAAGTTCTGTTACATTTTTCTTGGTTTTTTTTTTGTAGCAGGCGGTGGTCTGGCTTTTGGCCTGATACTACTACTACTACGTAGGACCGAGTAAAAATAGTAAGAAAATATAAGTATTATTCTCTTCTGCCAACGTCTTCAAAGAAGTACAGGCGTGAGGCGTTTGTGAATAGATTTTACATTACTATTCACCAAGCATTTGTATCGAGTCGAAAGTGTACTAAACATAAAATATTGAAATAAAATAACTAATTCTTTTATCACATTTAGTTGTATTTATGAAGCCAAGTGTACGTGACTGCTCCCAATAAACTGCTTTCATTCTAACTTAGAAACAAACGCTTGAATGTTTTATACAAACTTTTGGGAATGGGCCTTTTTAGGTTGTTTATTTACTCACCAAGTTGCCTGCCAAAATAACTTGTTTCGCGGTCAACATTTTACTTTAATATTGAGCATTTGTGCGTGAACGAGTAAGTTTGAAATCCGGTACCGTTAACAGGTAAAGAAAGTGCTTAGGATTGTCGAACTTGCTATTTGATTGCCGTGTCTAGTAATAGTGTTATTACAATTTTCTGAAAGGATATTCGTTAAAAGTGTTTAACACCCCCGTGCCCTGAAATACACGTGATGCCGTTGGCCTTGCGTCTGATCTCTCTTCGGTCGTGTAGGATTTTCATTATATTATATTACTTAATAAGAGTTAGGGAATAGAGAATGCACTCGTGTTTACGCACACATTTGTATACTATAATATCTACTGCGCAGATTGCCAATCTCCGTTAAGATTGCCGATACCGAAAATTGTATTATTTACGAATTCACTTTTCAAAAAAAATTACCTATTTAAATATATAAAAGCAAATAGATTTATTATTATCGTAAACTTTATTACAAATCATAAATTTTTTTTTATGATGTATATATTTAATTAAAAAATCGTTTCATAAATATAAAATGTTCGAGGCCCACGGACATCGGGCATATGGTCTCAGCTAAGGTAGAACTAATGGCATGTTTTTCTCCCCACAATGGGTGTAGGGTCTACAACACAGCCTTTTGCATTAAACCCTTGACCCAAGCACCTAGCGCGAGCTTCTTAAGGTTTTTTTTATGTATTAGGTGGCAAACGAGCAGACGGATCGCCTGATGGTAAGCGATTACCGCTGCCCATGGACTCACGCAACACCAGAGGATTTATAAAGGAGTACGCTCTTTTCTTGAAGGTTTGTAGGTCGTATTGGTCCGGCAATATAGGTCAATCCAAAGTTTAGTTGTGCGAGGCGGAAAATTTCTGGAAAAAGGCACAGTAGTGGACTGTCAACCATCTAAATGATGGGGGTGAAAATTCTGTCGCGTAGGACGATAACGATGATGCTCGTTACTATCATTATTTCATTAATGTTCTTTGTGCTTACGTGCACGGTATAGTAACGTATACTGCTGTTAGTAGAGGTCTTTCTACTAGCTATATAATACTAAAAGCCTGAATCACCGCAGAAACAGAACACAAAGTTCTTTGATGTTGGAAGGGTGAAAGTATTAATATGAGTAGGCTTCTCCAGCTTAAGTAGAGAGTAAGAGAGGTGTTAGTTTAAGGCAGCGCTGAGCTCATTAACGAACTAGTGCTCTCTGCTACTCGGGTTGGGAGCACAGTGACTGTTATCTTGCAGAATCCTTACTTACTAATCCTAAATTCATAAATCCGAATTCGATTTTGTTTATTTGCAACGCTTTTATGTTTTAACTAATTGATCATCCAACTAATCAATCATCATGAAATTTTGCATACACGTTGTCAGGAATATAGAAAAGGTACCCTTTGATACAGGAAAGATACTGTTTCCAAGGGTTAAATTTATTAACAAAATCCAGATAAAGGCGAGCGAAGGCGCAGGCAACATCTAGTCTTCAATAAACAAACTTTAGGCAGTAGCCAGACAGTTGAATTTTCATATGCAGATGTACAAAACTGTGTAAGGTTTGGATGACAATTTAAAGCCTATTTGCAAGCGGACAGATTTATCCGGATTACTGGTCAGCTCCAATAAAAATAAATAAAAAGGTATGCTTCCATTTGCAAACTGACTATACATTCGTTGACCACTAACACATTTATTTTACTGCAAAAATGTCAGCGGCGCTAAAATGGCGGTCGGTCGATGACGGTTCTAGTGGCTATGGGACTAGGAGTACTAGGTATTACAAGCGATAATACAGTAGATACTACGGCATACGTATATCGTCAGAAAGTTGTATGTTTATTTATCATCATCGTAATACAAAAGAGAAAGGATATTGTTAAACAAGTAATAATCGGTCATAAAAACGTTCGATTAACGATTCAAGATTGGAATTACGCGCATTTTAAAGAGATTTGAATTATTCGAAACATAGATAATTATTCGAATACTTTACTGGTGGATGTGATAACATAATAGCAATGTAAATACAAAAGGACTGAGTTGATTCCAATTATAAAATATCGAGAAGGCATAGGTACACGTTATTTATTCGGTCCTAAAAACATGTAAAACCTTATCAACATGTATCAATCATCAGATTCGAATTATACATCAGTGATAGCTAATTGATCGACATTCGAATAACCAATCATACAAATTCGGGAATTCGATTTACAATCGCATAGTGGTAACTGACATAACGTATTAATTAACAAGATGAAGTATCTTTTTAAGATAGTATAAAGTATCTTTTGCAAAGAAGTATAAAATTATCTTTTTGGTAAAATGCTAAAAATGTCCTCCAGCTATCTCGTTTGAGTGAATAAACCCATTTCTTCGGTTCAATAGCCGTGACTGCTACGACAATTTATCGTCTATTCAACGGGACAGGTACAGTTTTTTGGTTCAAGATATTCTGGTGTGTTTTATTGTACACTAGCTTTTTCCCGCGGCTTCGCTCGGGAAACGTATTTTATTTTTGGATGAAAGGTAATCTATTTCCTTTTCTATTGCCTAATGTGTACGCGAAACGTACATGCGAAATTTTTTGATGGTTGGTTGAGTAGGCGTGAAAGTTTTATAAACAGACAAATAAACTAACGTTCACATTTATAATATTAGGACACGCACACAGAATCACATCTGTATGCCCCCTGTATTACTGTTTGTTTTAGGATGCTTTTAGATAGGAATTACTTCTGCTGCAATGTATGCTTACAATATATTGGCCTACAAAAACAGCCATACTATACGATAATGTTTTTCATATACCTAGTTCCAGTATCCAAATAATTATGTTTGGTATTGACGATGAATTCCTTTAAATGTTTTCGAAAATAGCTATAGTTGGCAACATAGGTGCAATAAAATAAATTCCGTCAACAAGCCCCTTTTTTTAAATTATGTATACAATATACTGGTCGGCATTAATACCGATATACACGTTAATGTTTTGCATAATATGGCTATGCGAAGAGTATGCTTAGAATGGCCGATACATTGAAAGTGCTATTTCAAAAATATTTAGCTATAGTTGAAATTATTGCTGCTACATATTGCACTAAAAGCACTATGCGTCAAAAGCAAACAAGCCCCTTTACTAAAATGTGCGGATGCAATATAAAGGTCGCCAGTATCAACCATACCAGTATTCACGTCAATGTTTGCATATAGTTTGAAAAGGCCGATGCATTTAAATGTTTTAGAGCTGGCAGGCAATACTTTGAAACATTGCAGCCATATATTGTGGGGAAAATATTGTTCGTTCGGAAGCCCTTTAATTTTTTAAATCAGTTTTGCAATAACTCTTATTTACTGGCAACATAAGAAGAATAAGAAGTATCTATTTATTTTGAAATGATGTTTTTTTCATATTTGGAATCAGTAAAAAAGACGCATCTGCCAGTATTTTTATAAGTATAAAAATACAGGCAGCTAAGTCTATTATTCCTTATGATGGCGGTATAATTTAAGATGCCTATTATCGTCTATGGGGTTTACATTTCCAGTCTCTAAGTCGATACAGTAAATTTCCTTACAGAAAATCCGAATAACGCTGACGGAAAATGAATGCCTCAAAGTCAAAGTCAAAAATCTTTATTTCCGTAAAAATGTGTAAACAATTCTTGGATACGTCTGCTATATTAATTAAAATATATTAATAAAAATAAGTACAAGGAAATAAAAAAATTGCATTTGAAAAAGCCTGTTCAAAGCTTCTTTTATGAGAAGTCTGATATCAAAATAATCATAAAATGTAAAATATTGATAGTTCCTTTCGCATTTATAATATTAGTATGGATTTGAGAACATTAAAATTAATATTCACACACAATAATAATTATAATAATCAAACATATTATAATGCTGAAGAGTTTGTTTGTTAGTTTGTTTGAATGCGCTAATCTCAGGAACTACTGGTCTAAATTGAAAATTTCTTTTAGTGTTGGATAGCTCATTTATCGAGGAAGTCTGGCTATATAACATCACGCTATGACCCACGTGGGCGGCACGGTAATCATAAACGCGGGTGAAACCGCGGGTAAATCTAGTTCTATGATAAAGAGGAACATCAATTTATAAGACCGATGTATAAAGCCGGAAATGTATTTGTTTGACGAAAATTTTAGCCTCGTTGACGCAGTGATAGGGAATGCGGCCGCTGTTCATGATCTCGGGTTCGATTCCCCGGTATGAAAAATTGTTATTTCGATTTTCTGCCAAGATAAGTCTGGTATTGTGTGTATACGGCAATAGGCTAACCTCCTATTACGTGGTGAAACGTGAGTGTAACTCTTCCTGTCTATTTATATAGAAGAGAGTGAGTCTCTTGCAGGTATCTTCTCATAAGCTCAACGCTTTGCCTGAACCTAGCAACTAACCGAAATGTAGCTTCATTAATTTAGTAAACTCACTAACTCCTATACTTTGACCTTCATAACTGTTACTTTGTGACCTAAATGAATAAATTGCTTTTGACTTAGACGCAAATAAATTATGAAAATTTCATGTCATAGAAATCCTAATGTACGTTATCAAACTCCGCAATTAGAATTACCTACTAAGTTTCAATATATCCTAGTAGAATTATTGAAAATGTTAATAAAATTGTAATCGTAGTACTAAGAAAGTAGGGATAGGTTTGTAATATAGTAAAATTATTATAAGGCTATATTATATACCTGAAGTCGCGTGGAATTACTTAGAAATAAATATCAAACAGCTGGCGTTTATTATATAATATGATAAATAGGCTATTTTTGTTCCAAGAGAAAGATACGCTGACGCCACGTTCGTAAACTAGTTATAAATAAAGCCTATATTGAAGTCTATCCAAAAACATCAGTTGGTACAGTGTGGGGAACACGGCAGGCGTGTGATTGAGTGTTCCTTTCGAGATACGTGTCCATACATTGAAATCGATAAAAGTGTAGGTGGATAGTAATCCTGCCAGTCCTTCTAGAAGTAATGTTTCTGTTCTTTTTAAAAAAAGATAACCCCCGCACTGTGAATAAATCCTGTGTCGTGAGAGACGTTACAAACATCCAAACAATGGACACAAATAACACCCAGACTCGAAACAAATATTTGTGGATCACACAAATTGTTGTCCCGTGTGGGGATTGAACCCACAACACATGGCAGGGCTGCAGTGGTGAGGCGACCACAAAAACCACATCCGTGCAGGCAAGCTTAATAAAACTTAACTACATAAATAGAGTAGTGGCTTAAGTCTTCGCCTAGCGACTGCCGGTGTGACTAAAGATCAGGATGGTTGTTCCGAGTCTAGTTGCTCTTTGTTCCAGTGGTATTAGAATATTAGCAAAACGATACAGGAATAAAATGTGGTGCGAAGACAAGCTTTAAAAATCTTTCGCCTATTTATCTGAGTATATTAAAACAATGTCTTGAGATAGTCTAAGAGCTCAAATGTACTAGCGGTTAACCTTGGGGAGCGGCTGGCCGCTTTTCCAATTTTAATATGCAACCGCTTGTGATTTTGCTCTGGCGAGCCGAAACTACACAAGTCTCAGCTGCCACCTTTACAACACTATTAACAAATGCTGTAACATATATCCGCTACCAAAACTTAAATGTAAATGCGTTGTAAATAGTTATCTCCAAAAATTAACCTATGATGAGACTGAACAACTCTTTGCAAAAAAAGCTTGTTAACTGTACCACACATACACACACACCCTCGCACATACACCCACACACACACACACACACACACACACACTCCCTCATACACGCCCTCACACACACATATACACACAACACTCTATGTATAGCTTTAAATAATTTCCCAATATATATTTATATAGTTTACCTTTTAATAGATGATTACCATAACTACCATAAATACCAGTAATGTTATTAGTAGTTTATCAACTTGTCAATGCTTAACCAATATTGTCACATGAATCTGTAAGAGGAAGGCGCCAGTGTCCGTACCACAGTTAATACTAGCACAGGCGCTGACGTTCACTCTATCTCTAAAATACATAGCGTTGTACATAATGGTGCTTTTATATATTATGTGATTGAGATGGACAAACTGTATTTGGCTTTTGATAATAAATTATTATTAATTAAAAAAAAAAAAAAAAAGATTGTGGCGGTTAAGTGCGTACAATCACAAGCGGTTGCATGTTAAAACTGGAAAAGCGGCCAACCGCTCCCCGAGGTTAACCGCTAGTGCGTTTAGGCCCATAGTCTAAGCGCTCAATGCATATTAAAACTGGAAAAGCGGCCAGCCGCTTCCCACGGTTAACCGCTAGTGCGTTTAGGCCCATAGTCTAAGCGCTCAATGCATATTAAAACTGGAAAAGCGGCCAGCCGCTCCCCACGGTTAACCGCTAGTGCGTTTAGGCCCATAGTCTAAGCGCTCAATGCATATTAAAACTGGAAAAGCGGCCAGCCGCTCCCCACGGTTAACCGCTAGTGCGTTTAGGCCCATAGTCTAAGCGCTCAATGCATATTAAAACTGGAAAAGCGGCCAACCGCTCCCCGAGGTTAACCGCTAGTGCGTTTAGGCCCATAGTCTAAGCGCTCAATGCATATTAAAACTGGAAAAGCGGCCAGCCGCTCCCCACGGTTAACCGCTAGTGCGTTTAGGCCCATAGTCTAAGCGCTCAATGCATATTAAAACTGGAAAAGCGGCCAGCCGCTCCCCGAGGTTAACCGCTAGTGCGTTTAGGCCCTTAGAGAGTAAACACACTAGCGGTTAACCGCGGGGGCGGTTTGTTTGAGCGGCCAGCCGCCTGACGCGGTTGCCATAGCGGTTGACCGCTACGGCGGCCAACCGCGATGAAACCGCGTAAAGCGGTTGGACCGCTTAAACGAACCACCACCGCGGTTAACCGCTAGTGTGTTTACTCTCTAATGCTTATCCAAAAAGTGCTACGATGCTCTAAGTTAAAATATTTCTCGTTCCTAAGAGAACCGTTAGCTTTGATGATGCAATTTATTTTGGGGAAACAATAGCTTCTGCGTATAATCTTTTGTATTTAGTTTTGAATGGAGACAAAGAACAAAGCATCTGCGAGTCTTTATTGAACGGTGTACGTACATAACTTTCTTATTAGTATATTGTGAGTACGATCGTGCTTTAGATATTGATAAAATAATCCTAGTCCGCCTGCGGGGCCCAGCGGTAGTGAATGTAATTACTCTACATGAGGTCGCGGTTTTAAATTCCCGGTCGGGTCAACATAAAGTTACTGGGCTTTTCTGATAAGAAATCTTAATAACAGCGCGTAGTGAGGAAATTGTTGGTGATGGATACTCCCGTGCCTCAGAATGCACGTAAAGCCATTGGTTCTGCGCCGATCTCTCCGATCGTATCGGATTGCCGTCCCATCAATTTATGAGAATTAGGGAGAAGAGAGTGCACTTTGTTTGCGACATATAAATTTTTCCGTATGATATCTCCTACCCAGTCCAATCTTTATAAAAAATGGCCGCCGTGATTAAAATTCTGTCTGGATGACATTATAACCCTATTTCGTACTTAAATTGAGATCTTGGTCCTGTGGTATAACTTAATGCTTCACGGCCAACCATTTGAATCCTAGGTCAGGTAAAATGTTATGGATAAAGCTTAAAAGCCCTATCCAAAAATGACCATAATGAAATTCCATTGATTAATAATAAACCCGTCGCGTGTTGGCCAAGTAAAAGCGGTCTGTCTACAGAAAAGAAAAAGAAAAATATGTCAATAAATTCTTATATTGTGGCCTTGCGTAAAGGTTACGACATTTGAAATAAACACCACTAGAAGCAGAACTGTACAATTGTCACAATTTCAGAAAGCCTTATGTGCCTGCCACAAAAATTTCTTCTAGGATAAACTTTTGTTACGCGTTCTTTTCTCCTGAAGATTATTTTGTCCTCTCTAAACAGGGTTCCTAGATAATGCTGCAAGGTTTTATATAAAAGTAAAATGTTTGCTTTTTTTGGTATTCTCAAAGGTATACTACCCATATTTCACTAGCTCTATTTCTGGGTCCCATGTAATAGAGAGCTTGTGCTTTTACTAAATCCTAGAATTTTGATGAAACTTGAGTTGTTTGCTTGTGAAAGTAGTTCTAACTTACCTAATATAAGTGGTACCCGTTATGTCCTAGCCTTATAGTGAATACTTAAAAAAGCACATTTTTCTTTGCCTCAGTCTCTATCGAGGCAAAGAAAAAGGTCGAATTCACTTCTGCTACTCTTAGCAGAAGTGAATTCGACCGCTGTGTATGAGGCTACGATTTCCCGGATTCAGATATATACATTTTTCAGTCCACAAATTCTCGGCTTTAGTACCGAATCAGGCAATATGCTCAGTATACGGCAATAGTCCCGGCGATGAATTTTTAATTATTTTTTTCGTATTTCCCTGGACGCTCAAGAAGTTAAGATTGGACCTAAAATCATTGTTGAAAAAATGTGACTGTCATATACCGCTGTCTACTCATTCGTGTTTATATGCTTGAGGCTATGAATGTAATTTTCCTTAACGCTACTAGGCTAATAAAAAGATCCTGCCTATAAACAAAACGATATCCAGCAAATTGTTCAATTTAAAATCGCATCTATATCGAGTAAAAGTAGCCGGCAACCGCAGGGTGGAAACTTTTCTTACTTGCCAACAATAACTTATCTTTCAAGCACATTTCTTTGAATATTTTGTGATTCATTGTACTCCTGAGAATGAAAGAGCGCTGAGAAGAATATTAATTACTTGTTTACTTTTACTGTGAATGTGATTTCGTTTAACTATTACTAAGTTACGCAGTGTTATCTTAATTCTCCGTAGAATTAACAGTTTATTTATCCTTCCCTTTTGTTAATTTTGTACAAGTTTCTGTCAATCACCTTTGCCTGAATACCACGGCAACTTATCGAGATAAAAATGTTCTATGTTATCCAAGGCATCGGTGAACTAAGTGTGATATTCGGGGATTAATAAAACGCTGTTTATTCGATCTCGTATATTCGCAGACTGGCTGCGTAAAAGAGACACATACAATATATATACACAAGATTTAATAACTACCTACAATATACAATAAAATTATCCTTATACCTATATTACACTAAGTTAGGCCAAAACTGTTTTACGGTTTTTGCGTCTAATGTGGTTAAACCATAGTAAAATGTTGATAATCCTAACATAAATTATAAATGCAAATGTGAGTTAGTTTGTTTGTTACACTTTCACGTCTTAATTACTCGACTGATTATCATGAAATTTCGCATACACGTTGTCAGGGAACAGAAAAAGACATAATTTGTACCTTTCATCTAGAAGAAGCCAAAGCTGCGGCAAAAATCCATAAATATTTCAATGGATTATCTTGTCATTAATATTGCAGGCCTTTTAAAATTATCTGAAATACACACGTAAAAGTTTGTCTATACAAATATGGTCTCATGCATATCTGAAGATAAAGGCAAAATCGTATTACATCAATTTTTCGAAAGCTATATATTGTACCACGTAAGAGCAACAGCTATTTTAGGACCCCCCTAATAAAGGCACACCTAAAGACTCCGTGCTACTATTAATTCACACAGCATTTGGATCCACTACCATTGCGCCACAAAGCTGGCAGTTTATAGGCATTTTTATCATTCCATCTATACAAACAAAAAAGACTACGTTTTCCATTTTCCTAAAATACAGAATAGTCTTGGACGTAGACTACTGGTCACGTCTGTTTGACACCGAGGTAAATATCCGTGAAATTGTATCCCTCGGCTAGTAATATAGTTATCTTGCAATCCAAGATGTCTTACAAAAGCGCATTTTCTTGGACTTGCTTGTTATATAAGAGAATTTGTGGGTAGTGATATTTATTGATCTTAAGCTACTGAGAAATGTAGAGGACTATTTTGTTGGTGTTACGATTTTGAAGTCGAACAAAGTGTTTTCGGATCTTTCTAATATTATAAACTTTCGCCTGCTTCTTATCGTCAGAGCTCTACTCCTAGAATAGATTTTTTCAATGCTACATTTTTATTTCATTTTATTTATATTTCACTATCTTTTTATTTTTATTGCACTACATGTTAGTTAATTTAATTACACGAAGTAATTACATATTTTTAAGAAAATTTCGGTTTAGCAAGTAATATGGAGAATTCAGTATACGATAAAACCTTTTATTAGAGATACATGTAGTTATATTTTTGGAAATATTCTGGACAATTATGTGCCGTGTTATCAAATGGTTTTGAATTGATTACATGATAATGTTAGATATTCAAGCTTTAGTAATTACAGACACACGTCTCACGCCTACATCGCCAAAGAAGTAGGCATATATCATATAGATATATTACAAGCACCATCAATTCGTCAATATTGTAATCTGTGTGGTTGTCACCGAGACTTGCGGATTGCGTTACTAACTAAACACTGCCACGTTTCGCTATGACTCAGTTTGATATTTATTATTTAGGATAAATTTGAAGTCAATCTGTCATGTTTTACCTAAGTTTTAAATCAATCCATCGTCTACTATGTGTAAAATTTTAAGTCAATCCATTGATTACATTTTCGAGGTTTGCATATAAAAATATACGGCAGCTATATTTGTATATTTGAATATGGCAATAAAGGAGTCTAATAGTAGGGAGCTTTCTGGTTAGCCTAACTTGTTGTGGTTTCGTGCTCTGTGCTATAATCGAATAAATTACAGCAATTTGAAGCTACATTTACCATATATCGAATAGCTGTCCCATTTTATCACAGAAGCTCTCTTCTGTGTCAATGGACCATTCAAATCAATGATCTCTTAAGTTCTTGGAAAAGGCTTTGCATACAAACGAGTGTAGGCTACAGAGAGTAGCTGCGGAAGCTGGCGTGTGAATAGGCTCGTGTGTAAACAGCCACGAAGGATTGCTAAGTGCGCTCGCTTAAGGCGAAGGTATTGGTTTTTTTTTTAAGCACCCAAGCTGATATTTTTCTCACACTGAGAAGCCCGTCTCCAGCAGTGGGACGATTTTATACAGGGCTGATATTATTATAAGGAAAATTCATACGAATTTGAGTCTTTGGGTATCTAGAATTCGAGGCACAGAGTGTTTTTTTTAATTTTTGATCTATTTTGTGCTGCAAATTATTATAGTATTTCCTTTGATCCCTGTAATGTAATATATGTTTGTGTTAGGTGTGGGTTCACGTTGGTAGTCCTAGGAAATTCTTAGTAATTAAAATGGAATCTAGCAATGCCTCGTGAATACCAGTAGATTCGCCTCGTAATATATCCGGTGTAAGTCATTTGATTTTAAATTATACTTTTGCATATTTCATAAAATACTAATTTTTCAGCACCGTGTTTGATGTACAGTTCAAACATCCGCAGAACGTGTATTCTTGATTTAATTATGACCTAGATTGTGAAATTTATACAGTTTTATATAATTTAAATTACTTAAAGTTAGTTAACGTTTAATTATTCTTATCGCGTGGTCTTATACCGTTTTAGTATAACTAGTTCTACTAAAACAGTATGAAATGAGGTCTTGAGTTCAATCTCAAGGTACGCGTGGCAGTACTATAAAACCTAAATGCCGAAGTTTCGGGCCTATTGTTAGTATTATTAGTAAGTACTATGAAATACAAGCAGCAACGCTTTGATCACCCTTACCTCTGCAGTGGAGTGGTATGAACAACGGAGTAATGTAACTTTGAAAGAAAGAAATCCAAAGAAATTTTGCGTTAGGTATAATAATAATTTCCAGAAACAAATTTCCATGGTAGGCTTAGAGATTTTGTACAAATGTCTTCAATGGTTTACGCCTGATTGAGTTACAAAACACCCAAAATCTTCACAAACCTTATATTAAATAGTATAAGTTAAAGGTAGGTTTTATTTATTGGATTTACACCCCTAACACACCATACATAGATGGTATATAAATTCGTGCCATATGTAGAATTTGATTGATTGAATTGCACGTCAAAATCCAAGATTAATGGATAGCTTCTGGAAACTAATTAGATCTTGGTACAGTTTCGATGTTCAAGCATTTTGAATTATGGCGTCCTTGCAAGTTGAAGTCTTATTTACGATTAAAAACCTAAATTCAATATGGAGTGTAATTATTGCACTAACAATACTCATTTAACCGTGGGAGAGTCACGCTTCGGCACGAATGGGCCGGCTCGACCGGAGTGATACCATGGCCTCACAGAAAACCAGCGTGAAATAGCGTTTTCGTTGTGTTTCGTCGAGTGAGTGAGGGTACCGGAGGCCCAACCGTCACCCCTCTTCTGGTGGGGGCAAATTTAAAAGGATCGCAACGCACTTGTGACTCCTCTGGTGTTGCGGGTGTCCATGGGCGGCGTTAATCGCTTACCATCAGGCGAGCAGTCTGCTTGACTGCGTCCTATACCATAAAAAATATATAATAACAATTGCACTAACAGTATACTAATTTAACAATTAGTACTACCGGCGTGAATCTATACCTAACACAAGCATTCTAGCTTAGCTGGATGAGGTACCAAGAATGGTAGTCATTTTAACGCAAACTTCAAGTATTGTGGGTTCGAAACTCACACGGGACAAACATTTTTGTGGTCCATAAATGGTTGTGTGACGAATGTTTGTTAAATCTTCCGCGAAACAGGTATATACCTGGTGGTGACTTTTTATAAATAAAATTGATAATGCATACTCCAAGTCTAAAAAACTCTAACCAGACGAAGACTTTTCATAGCTTTTAACACATTTTAACACATTAATTGTCATATCGCCAACATGAATTTTGGCGATTAATGAATTTTGAATAACATTTTTACATGATGGTCTTAGATTCGATTCCTAGGTAGACGAAAATATAATAAGTATGTAGTGCATGACAGTAAAAAATATTACTGGCAGCACTGCGTCGAGAACGGGTAGTATTTAACTGTTCCTCAATTTTTTGCCTTTGTTCCACCAAAAATACTAATTGCACAGCAAAATATGCTTACTAAAATATTTTAAAGAGATCAAACTAAGTCGACGGCTCCTATTTTTGGGTGAGTTTAAGAAGGAACCTTATCCTTCCGAGACGGAATGCAGTGATTTGAGGCGTATAGGTGCTCGTTATGATAAATTTTAGTAAGCATATTTTGCTGCGCAATTAGTATTTTTGGTGGTCATTATATTTAATGTTAATCCCATCTACAACTGTACGGTACTAGGCTCACCCCTTTTACGTGGGACTTAAAACATTAGTTGATGAAATGTGAGTGTTCTAAACCTCTGCTTAACCTTTTAAGGATATTATTACTTTACTAAGCCTCGCTGATTTCAGCATAAATGGGCCGGCTCGACCGGGGAAGGACTACCCTCTCACAGAATATAGACGTGAAATAGCAGTATTCCTACTGTTGTGTTTCGTTCGGTGAGTGAGAGTGCCGGAGGGACAACTAGCCTCTTTCCCCCTTCCCGCTCCTTCTGCTTCCTTCCTTTTTCGCTTCTTCCTTTCCTAAAGGGTCGGTAACGCGCAAGTGATGCTTCTGGTGTTGCAGGCGTCCATAGGCTACAGTGACCACTTACCATTAGGTAGACCGTATGCTTGTTTGCCACCTTAGTTGTATAAAAAAAAGCTAATTTTGAGCTACAAACTATTTGCTAAGCGTTAATGCGACCTATTTGTAATAATACCGAGTGATTTTCAAGCCGACTTAGTTTTATATACGGGGGGTCACTTGAGAGGCTATAAACTGACCAATGACAATGGGAAAGGCTCTAATAAAGTACGATAAGTTGTTTTATGTGGACATAACAGGCAATACTTATTTCAGAATATAATCGCGAGACGTGAGAAATATGTGTTCAGTTTATGTGACCCTATCGAGGCTGTGTGATCTCATATTTATTATATAGCGAATAAAACTTGTCTAGAGAAGTATAGCTTTGGTTTAGTAGTAGAAGGATAAATGCCTGTCGATTGTAAGTAATCTCAATAAACGCCATCAATAATTCGAATGAAGATTGAAATTTAAATTTCATGTCATGTTAAGGATTAATCAAATTTAAAAATACAATCGAATCAAAACGATAGTAATTTTCGTATCAAAACGAATTATTCGAATCTTCAATTCTAAAAAATTATTGAAAAGTATTTGAAAGTTTAATCGTTGATCGTGGTTGATAATTTGCTCACGGTAAAATTCTGGTAGTAATAATAATGTAGAAAATTTTATATGCTGTTTGCTAATGAGAATGCATATAGTCGGATCGATTTGAATAACAAAATGACGGCGTAAAGAAACTAAAACAAAAGCTCGCTAGGTTATCTACGCGGGCATAAAATTTTAAATATCTGTGTACTTCAACCTGTCCAATCTAAGCATATCTAGTGAAATGTAGGTGTTATTCAAATTTCGTTAGCCTTTTGGATATATGGGTGCAATGCTTAGATAATAATGTGTTAGGGAACACTTTTGCAAAATAGCACCACTAATATATAAATACAAAAGTACTTATTTGTTTGTGAAGTGTCACCTCGAAAGCAGGAAAATACGAACCCACTTATTTAAATGCCTTTAACATTTTTAGAAAATACGTCACTCTAAACGGGTGATCGTTTTCTTCGCGAGTTTGTGTTAGTTAGTAAAACACGATAAATAAAAGTTGTCGAAAAATAACGATGAAATGAGGTTATAAAAATAACCTTAATTAAAAAAGTTACAACGTAATTATATACCAATCTCTTTAAAAAACGCTCACAAAAATAATTCGCAAACATAAAATTTTACTTCGGCGAAGGTTTTCGACGCAAAGTACATTTATAGCTCCTCGAGACGAAGCCTTAAGGAGTTAAAAGCACTTAAATATTAGGCCCTTGACAATTTCTTACAATATTATACTTTTTACCTGCTTCTTGTGCAGTTGACCTTCGAAGAATGAGCAGTTATTTATTACCTACCTATTTTTAGTTACATTTTAAGATAAATTTAGGACTAAAGCAGATAAACGTTGGAGCTTTTTAGCATTGATTTCACAACTGTATTGATGTTGCATCATATTATCAAGCTGTTCGCGATCGATCATAAAATTGAAATCTTGTGTTTTAACATGCTGCATTGGATTGGTGATTAATGAGTCGCATACGATTCAAAATGCAGTAACGAAGCATACTGTAAAGCGTAATTCCTATACAGTAGGTTCCAGACATTGCATGCCTATCCATTCGTTTCTTGATACCTGCCTTTTGGTCCCTTGGCATAAGCTTATACTTATGTTTGCCAAGGATCGTGTGATCTTGGTTTTAACGCCGGAGGTGATGGGTGATCGTGGATATTTCTCCCAATAAATTCCCATACGTAGATTGGTAATGCGCCTGGTAGGTGGCGATAGACTCGCTAACAAGGAAGCTAAATACAAACCTGGCGAGATATGAGTTTTATATACCGAACTGTGATGGTCCGAGGATATTCTGGCGTAAGAATATCTGATATTATGTACATATTTGAAACAGAGATAAAAGACTTTACTGTGATCGCATATTATAACACATTGAGAGTGCCGGAGGCCCAATCACCCTCGTTCCCCCTTCCCGCTCCTTCTCCTTCCCACTTCATTTCCTAAAGAGTCGACAACGCGCAAGTGATGCCTCTGGTGCTGCAGGCATCCATAGGCTACGGTAACCACTTACCATCAGGTGAGCCGTATGCTTGTTTGCCACCTTAGATGTATAAAAAAAAGTATTGAGTATTCAGTCGCTTGTCGGATGCTTGCCGTAGTCACTGAGCTTTCTAAACTAATTTCAGCACCAGCTATGGCTACCGTTTCCATGAATTGAAACATCTAATAATGGATCAAATCAATCACTTTAAAGGGCCTAAATAAACTTCATCTACAATTCAAAAGCACTGGACTAGCTCGACGAGAGGGAGATATTTTTACTATGCAAAAGATTGCATACAAATAACTAAGTGTTGTTTTACCGTGAGGAGCGATTTCTAGGGCTGTTCATGGTACAAAAAAGGAATGATGAGTTGAAATATAATATATTATTCTATCACATACACACAACACCATCTAGCCCAAACTAAGCAGAGCTTGTACTATGGGTATTAGACAATGGATAAATATACATATATACTTCTTTTTTCGTAAATTCATACATATTATACATAGAAACACCCAGACCAAGACAAACATCCATGTTCATGCACACAAATGTTTGACTTGTGCGGGAATCGAACCCGCGACCTCAGGCGTGACAGTCGGTTACACTAACCACTACGCCATCGAGGCCGACGAAATAAAACTTCTAAATACCACTAAGTTTATACACGTTAATGGTCTCAATGTGATCATGACTGCTGTAAACTGAGTAAAACATCGGCGGTAGCGTAAATATGAATAGTTTTAAGTAATGATCATTGAAAGTATTAATAATTAAGGTTTAAGACATTTATTTTTCTCAAAAGATTTACAAATCACTTACAGAGAAAATACATTATAATTAAATATACATTAATTAAGTAAATTATGTGTCGTTTTAATGTTTATAACGACCCCGCGACACAAGCGTTATTTCAAGAATAGGAGACGTCTTTTTAAATTTAAAATTTGAACACAGTATCTATAACAGATTAGTTTTACTGTGTGATATTTTTGTAAACTTAGGACATTAACTAAGTTTTAATTAAATATAAACTTCACACTTTATACAAACCGAGAAAATCTTGTGTCGAATACAAACTAGAGCCTAGGCAAATAGCCTACTACAGACATGATCTAAATTTGAAAGTGCCCATTTAAATAAATGGCTACCAAATGTACCTTAAAATAATTTTCATACCTTCAACTATTTGCAAACTACCCATTAACAATTAAATGCGAACGGTATGCCCCTTAAGCGTGCTCGTTTTCGCCTCTTTATTTCAACATGGTGGGGTAGTTACCCGTACCTCTACCGTTTATACCTATCTCGTATATATGCCTACCTTTAGAGTGTGCAGGGGTTGATGTGACTTATATTTGTTGATAAGTTTTCAGCAGATAGAGAAGTACACAAGAAAATTTGCAAGACGGAGAAGTATATAAGAAAGCAATATATAGGTTTCGGTTACTGGTTACGGTGGTGATTGAATGGATTGCCTAGTGGTTTAAATGGTAGCCTAATCATTGCCACTGCGTCAAGTATTGTGGGTTCGATCCCTATACGGGACAAAACATTGTGTGATCAATAAATATTTGTACAGGGTCTGGGTGTTCTCTGTGTCCGTTGTTTGTGTCTTTGCGGGACACAGGAATTGTTTCTTGTGCAGCAATAAAGAATATTTTTTTACGAGTTTACTGATTAACATACTGAGGTAAGCAGAGATGTATTACATCCACTATTTATGCTATTACCAGCTGTATTTATGTACCACGCCGTTACTGGATTAGCCAATTACAGTCCACTGAGCACATTGCCAGACTGTCACTGATAATTTTCAAACAGATATACGCAATAAGACTTTGCCCGACATATAATTCGAATCCAGCATCTTACAAACGCAAGCAAACCGTAGGTATATGTTATGGTACTAGTTACAGTTTCCAGTATGAAGAAAGAGTATTCGAGGAACTGCGTAGCAATCAAGAAAGCTGAACCTCCTTGACCAATATAGCAGCCATTAGTACTTTTACCTGCCCGATGTTGCCAACTACAGTGAATCTTGCCCGAACGTGGGGTAATATCCACGTCGTTTGTACCTCCAAGCACGTATACCCTGTAATTTATCGCTTAAAATAATACTTTATCGAACTAATAAGTGGGTAATTGGACAATTAAATTAAATAATCTATTCCTTTTGAACACCTGCTTCGAACACGGTTTGGTAATTTGTTGTATTGATTTGATTTTGTTAGTTGTTTGCATTTGTGACATTAATTTCAATGGCTCTGTGTTAGTGGGTTGGTAATTTATTTATCAATTTAATGACGCGCTATCTTTATTTTAATGTGACTACATATATGGATGGCGTAGTGGTTCAAGTAGAAATGAGAAAGAAGAAAGTATCTATATGAAGAAAAAGCTTTGTACGAAAATTGCGCGAACGGAGGAGTATGAAATTTGGCACAGTTAAATTTACACGGAGTGGCGAATCCTAATATTTTTATTAAATATGCATTAGCAATATATAAAATTAATGAAAAAACACTACACCCACACAACCATACATTTGACACACGCAATCGAATCGCGTTTGTAGTATTTCGGCATTGTTCGTCTGACGTCGATGCTTCGTAACTATGGTTACATATACCTTATTTATATATAATAAAGAAAAAAAGAAAAGTAGCAAGCTTAGAAATATTGTCAATGAAAGAGTATAGTTACAATTTAAATCAATTATGGTCGAATTTTGACCACTAGGCGACCGCGAGTGCTTAAGGTTTAATCAACAAGGGTAAATATACATAATTATATTACATCCACATTTAACTACCTATAGTTTTAGGTCTTACATTTTTTATTTTGCTCGTCAAAATGATCACACTCCGCCTCATGGTAAGCGATCATGTGGTCTAAGAGCAGTGGCCTCCACACCATCCTCATAGCAGCTGAGGCGATGTTGAGGTCCCTACCTTGATGGTCAAAGAAGGTGCTTTTTCACGCTCCGTTTAAAGAACCCAGGATTGAAGGAAGAAGGAAACACGTGTCTTGGCAGAGAATTCCATGCCTTGATTGTTCGGCAGAAGTATGAAGACCCAAAGTTGTTGGTGCATGCGCGTGATACTAATACGACTGCTCGGATGGCATAGTGACTTTATTGGTCGACTCTACAATGCCATTACGCCGAGTGTTGTGGGTTCGATAACCACGCATAATAAAAAACTGTGTGATCTACAAAGTTGTTTTGAGTCTAGGTGTTCCTTTAGTCCGTTTTTTGAACGTTCGTTAAGTCACCTGCAATACAGAGATTAATCTTAGTCTGAGAAGTGTCTTTTCTAAACAGGATATACCTGTACCTATCCTTTCAAAGTAGAAGAGCCTCGCTGATTTCAGCATGAATGGGCCGGCTCAACTAGGAAGGACTACCCTCTCACAGAATATCAACGTGAAATAGCAGTATTCCTACTGTTGTGTTTCGTTCGGTGAGTGAGAGTGCCGGAGGCCCAATCACCCCCTTTGAATTGATAATTTTTAAAATATGTATCATTTAAAAGCTACTTATTCTTCAGCTAAGCTATACGATACAATTAAAAATTTACAGAAACTATAATATAATACTCCTATTGAATCTTAATTTGATCCCGAAACCCATCATAAAAGTGTGGTCCCATACCAATATCATATTATCTTCGGCCCCATCCCTCTACTTAATAACATCGTTAAATAACACTAAGAATCGTCCGTGCAAGATATATACGTCCTTTATTTTCTGGCCTCATAATTTTGCTGTCAAGCTTTTATTAGATTCTACGGGAAGGCAATCGGTAATTTATATTTTTGATGACAAGTAATAAGTTGCTTCGGCGTTTCAGCATATTTATAAGATACCATGGATTTGTTTTTATTTATATGCGTACGACTGTATATCCCTTATGAATACGGCAGAAATGTTGAACACTCATATATGTATCTTTAACTTTATAAATTTAGGTCATTCGAAAGCCATTCGCCTTATAGTAGGACAAGGATGTTTGTTAGTATAGTTATAGTAAAGCGCACATCATCCTGACTGTATTCGGATATTATTCGAATGCAATCAGCATTCGAATCAGAATTGTTAAAATATGTATAATATTGCCAACATATTCGAATATAAATTCGAATGAAATTGCGCACATCGTTCGAGGTCAGTCAACTTTTCTTACTTTAAAAATCTCACAAGATATTTATGATCAAGGAAACTCAATATAGTTAAATGTTTGCAATACATTTTTATAGAATAAGACAGTAATTTAATATATGACATCACAATTCCTGGCATCCTATCTGTATAAGATATCTGAGCAAAAATAGCTCAATAGCATACGGTATAAGGAAAATTGTAGAAGATATTCGCTTCCATATCTCACAACTAAACGGTATGACACCGAAAAGAATGAAACAGAGTGCGGCCCCACAACTTATTACTACTAAGCATTCAAGCAATGTTTAATATCCTGGAGGCCAGGCCCGTATGAGGTAGGAAAGAGGTGCATAAAATCTCATTGTACCGCAATTTAGGGTGCAATAAATATTTTTATTGGGATTCGTGGGTGCATTTTATGTGCCATTGTTGGGTGATATAAAGTATGTTTATAGTTTTCCTGGATATATTGTTGCTTAATTGAATACTTCAAGTTTATGTAACGAGGTAAAAATCTTTATTACAGCGATTGATATAACTCTTAAAATGGACATGTGACCGTGACACGCGTAACATGTTTTATAATAAGGTATTTCTGTTATGTTTTGAATGAATGGGTTGTCTAGGGGTCAATAGTAGGACAAATCGGACATTTTGTTATGGATTATTGTAAACTTTACTACAAGGTCTTGCTGTATATCAATACAGTGTAACCTTAACCATTGAACAATAAGTGGAATCCTTGGTTATGTTATTTCTGGGGTAGTGCTTTTTATTGTAAATTGCTAAAAATACGTAATATTCAAACAAGTTAATGAGAATTAAACAAACTAAATACTGAATCTATAAGTTCATGTATGTATGGCACTCTTTGCATATCTTTTATCTCTCTATGGATTAGTAGATACAAAGCAAACAATTCTATTAACATTACATTCCTTAAATTTGGAAATTAATATTGGAATTAATAACACTAATAAAAAAATGATGTGGTTATTTCACTCATTCAAGTAGGTTGCTTCGAGATAATTAAGTACAAATAATGTTTTAGTTTTTGGTAACCCTTTATAGTATGACGCTTATAGAAGTGACTAGCCAGAGACACTGTATATAACTCCTAGAACAGCAAAGTTAGTGTGTGTATTATTAATCTGTCTTCATTTATAAAATTATTTTGGTCTATTTGCCCATTTATACAGCCGCTACTTCGTTCTTGCCTTCAAAAAGTTAACTAACTAATAAGTACAAGGACTAGGCAGGCACTGCTACTAGGTATATAGTAATTTCCAACAAATCTTTAAACAAAATGACGGATACAAATTTAACTCTATAATAATTTTATCACTCACTCGTAAACAAAGCATTTTATATAAAACAAAATATTCCTACATTTTATAAAAGTCTAACGATTTTATTTTCCTAGACAAGTTAATGCACCTTTTTTCAAGCAACTCGGTAACCTAATCCGGCTCTGCGCGCTGCTAAGCTGTGGGACAGGCCACTTTTTGCCCCCAATTCCCCAAGTGACATTTGATAAATGATATACGCCTAAGCACGCTGACTCGTGCATCTTTTTAAATTCTTTTTCACAACTATGTTTTACCGGGAAAGAGATTTATTGCGTTTTAGAACGATTTGAATATTTTTGAAATTTAAATAAAAGTATGTAACGGCTTTGAAATGATCGATGGTTTGTTATGTAGGATACGGTGCAATATGTTGTAATCTTACATAATAATATTTTAAACCTATAAACTCTTCTCAAACTTACGGTTCTTGAAAACGAACACAAAAAGGTGTAAACGGTCGGTTAACTTTCGGAATTAGCAGACTGTATTAGCGATAGCCAATCAAATTACTATACATGAATTTGATTTTGACACGTCGTTGATGGGCCGTTCGAAAACAGAGTGTTAGTTTAATTTACTGTAGTAGTTTATAATAGTGCTTCTAGTCAACTTGTGTATGTTTGTATTTATAATATTAGTTCACAAGTTATCTAACCCTGATTACTGAGCACGGACTAGCGATTATAATTATCGTAGGATGATAATCGATTAAGAATTCGAAATATTCGTAATATTGATAGTTACTCAAATGCATCTTTTAGTACGTATTAACTATTTTATGCAAATACGAATGTAGATACTAGAATTTAGATATTTTATACTGATATGAGGTCGTCGTCCGCCCTCGCAATATGAGAAAACATCACAACCATATTTTCTATTAATCGCAATCCATCAATCAATCGTGGCAACATCAAATCAAGTTTCGAATAATTGATCATGATTCGAATTATTGTCAGTGTCAATGATAGTAAATATGCGGTTGTCGTTCGCCCTCGCCATATGAGAAAACATCACAACCACATTTTCTATTAATCGCAATCTATCAATCAAACATGGCAACATCAAATCAAGTTTCGAATAATTGATCATGATTCGAATTATTATCAGTGTCAATAATAGTAAATATTCGAATAAGAGATTTAACAAGCTTAGAATATTTCAATTTATTTTAGCAATTACACATCACTTGCGCGGTTTTCTTTTAAGAGTAGGTATTTTAGGTTATACGAGTGCCGAGTATGACTTAGTAGCGCAGTTTTCATCTACGATTAAAGGTAGTCATAACTCACTGTTTAATACGATCATAACTTGAGTCATAAGTGCGCGCCGTAGCTGATATCTGATTTGGCATTTCAACGTTCTTTCTAATAGATTTTCGACTAACATATTGCTTGTTTTAACCTGTGTTATGTCATTAAAAACGGGTCTCATTTACTTAATTTTCATTTCTCGCTATCTGTTATCTATACTAATATTATAAAGCTGAAGAGTTTGTTTGTTTGAACGCGCTAATCTCAGGAACTACTCGTTCGATTTGAAAAATTATTTTAGTGTTGGATAGCCTATTTATCGAGGAAGGCTATAGGCTATATAATATAACGCTACGACCCACGGGGCCGGCGCAGTAACGATTAACGCGGATGAAACCGCGGGAACATCTAGTGAATTGATAAAAAGAAAATGCTGTCTTAGTGAAAATAATTTATACTTATTCATATGTCCCGGTTCCCATTGTACAGGTACTATGTTATGTGATGCTCAAAATTTGAACGCACAGTTTTGTTACACGCTATATATCCGCCGTTACATCATTATTTCTTCAGGAACGTAATAATTGGACTCTTTTAACTTCGTCACAGTATTATCCATCAAACGAAGATGGAATATTAAACCTCTGCGTATTCATTTGAGCGTGAAGGTTGGAAGAGATTTTTATATAAGTGACAGCGAAAATGCGGTAACAGATTATCTGAACATATTTGTACGGAATTTGGGATTAAAAATACATGTTTACTTAATATGTCGTGTTTTTTTACGTGGGTAGTAATCTGTTTACTGAAAGTAAGCTGTGAAAAGTTATGTTGGAATTCGGGGAATGCGAGATTCAGTAACGCAGTAGATTAAACAAGATTACTACTGTCTTAGTCATAAATAGATAGAATGACCATTTAAATTGGACTTGTATCATATGGTCTACCAAATAAAATACTACAAGATTCAAAATAAATATCATAAAGTAATATAATCTTCTAAACAACCTTCGGACTAGGTATAATTCCAGTGCTGCGAGGGACTTTGTAAACATTCAAACAACGGATATGTACGGACAAATATGATAAATGGTTCATACACCAAGGATGATATTATGAAATGATAGAGATAAGTTAACTTGTTATAACTTTTATTATCTCTACCAAAGTAATGTTAAAATATAATATTATCTAATACTATATTACTGCTATATGATATATGTTACGGTGAATGACAAACTTATTAGGTCAACTGGTTGATTACGATGCTTGTTAGGTACTAATCTATACTAATATTATAGACCTGAAGAGTTTGTTTATTTATTTGAACGCGCTAATCTCAGGAACTACTGGTTCGATTTGAAAAATTATTTTAGTGTTGGATAGCCTGTTTATCAAGGAAGGCTATATAATATCACACTACGATCCACGGGGGCGGCGCAGTAACAATAAACGCAGGTGAAACCGCGGGAACATCTAGTTGATTATACATATATAATTATGTATAAAGAAAACAAATGGTAGGTGTCGACATAATGTATGGATGATTTGCCCATACAGGATTCAAGAAACACCTTCATTCGTTTCTATTTGTGGATCATATTTTTTGTCCGGTGTAAGTATCGAACCACAACACTTGGCTCAGTAGTAATGGCGAAGCGACGGTGACTTCTAATGGGTTAAGCGAGCTGATAGAAAAGTGCTACAATTAGAATATTTTAGCGTCTCCTATGGCGAAAAAAATATATTAAATTAGCTGTCCCACAGACGTTCTCCTGTACACACGAAAAAAGAAACAAATCTAAACCATTCTCGAATCCACTTAAAGACAAAAAAATCGGTCCAGCCGTTTAGGAGGAGTTTAATTAGAAACACGCAAAGAAGATTTGTATACTTATATAAAGATATGGACGGCTACACAGAAGACTTGAGTTGGGTCACAGACACGTCTGGCTTTTATAGTTATGTGCTTCACGGATATCGCTTTAACAACATGGCAAAATTACGAAGAGCTCGTATGTTTGAAGGTTTTCTAAATGTTTTTAAAGATGAAAGAAGTTTGCCAACCCGCAATGTGTTAGACTATGATCTAACCCTTCTCATTCTGATAAGAGGCTCATGTC
The DNA here is from genome assembly GCA_963564715.1 of Catocala sponsa. Lineage (NCBI taxonomy): Eukaryota > Metazoa > Arthropoda > Insecta > Lepidoptera > Erebidae > Catocala > Catocala sponsa. Next base: position 5,591,229 of record OY751345.1, on the reverse strand, counting down.
CAGCAATGGGACAGGTTATGAACAGGAATGTTATTATATTATGCAAAGCTGTGTTTTATCTTCACTCATGTGGACACAAGAGTTGTTTTGTATATTATTAATTATGTTATACATTGTTTCATTGTGTTGCGTGGCAGTCCAACGGTTTCCCACTAGGCTATCACTGCTTAGACTTGTCTTGTTTCCTATGGAGTTGAATATTCTTCTCTTAATTTTTGCCCCGAAATTCCAAACATACTTAAAAAATGTCATCATCATCATCAGGCTATAATAGTCCACTGCTAGACATAGGCCTCCCTCAAAGAGCGCCGTAGCGCCCTGTCTTCAGCTTGCTGCATCCAGCATCTGCCTGCAGTCTTTCGCAGATCGTCATCTCACCTGGTCAGAGGGCGTCCTACACTACGTTTGCCGAGTCGCGGTCTCCACTCAAGAACACGCTTACCCCAGCGGTTGTCGGTTCTTCGCGCGATAGGGCCAGTCCACTGCCACTTCAGCGTGCTAATAAAAAATGTGCCGTACATTATTCCCACATAAAATTCTTAAATATAAAATCACACATATACACCACCAATATATAGGACACATTTTACTCTACATAAGCAAATAGCTACTTTTCCAACTAGTGTATTTTGCTGAACTATTTTCTGCTCGTAACACGAGACACTAATCTAATTAAGATGCTTCCGTGTCGGCGAGCACGTTAAGCCGTTAGCCTTGGTTGTCATGTGAACATTCACGACACTCGTTATGTGTAGCGACAAGATTCAAACGTTATTAAATGGGTGAGCAGAGATATGAGTCATCGAACTACGTATGTAGGTTGTTAATTATTCGTAATAGGTAATTGGATGCCTGATATAGATTCTGTATAAATAAAACAACGGGTATATATAATTATGATTGAAGGGGCTTCTAAGTGAGCAATATTTTTACTGCAATATGTGTTTGTAATGGTTTATCTGACCAATGCATCGGGCATTCCAAGTATAAGTCATTTTACCAAAAGGTTATATTTAGTTATTTGAGACAAAAATCATCTATACAAATAAATTAAATTGAAGTGTCTGTTTGTAATGTCAAAAGAACAGCTTTTTATCTAATGCATATGAAAGTATATAAGGTACCTATACGAAAACATCTATTTTTAAAATTTTTGTCTGTCTGTCTGTCTGTTTGTTCCGGGTAATCTCCGAAACGACTGAACCGATTTTCACGGGACTTTCACTGGCAGATAGCTGATGTTATAAGGAGTAACATAGGCAACTTTGATTTTAGAAAAAAAAATAGGGTTCCGCGGAGACAAACACTTTTTAATTAAAATCTACGCGGACGAAGTCGTAGGTAACAGCTTGTAATCAATATAAGTATATTCATTTAGGCCACGAAATAACATTTATGAATATCAATAGTTAATTATGTTCTTTACCTGTCTGCTGTCAACAATAATACAGGCGTAAAACATTTTTTAAATTTTACGTACATACATACATACATAGATTCACGCCTGTTTCCCAGAAGGGTAGACAGAGACTACGGATTTCCATTTGCTACGATCCTGACACACTTTTCTGGCTTCATTCACTTTCATCACATTCCTGATACACGCCCGTCGGTTCAAGGAACCCTTAACCTGCGCTTTGTCCATATTTTAAATTTTATCTTGTGAATTTATGGAAAGCAGTCGAACTGGCGAATTGTCACCGAGGCAGTTATGTAACTACGGTGCTTAAGGGTTCGTCACCTAGTATAGGAGGCGCTGAATTGTCAGCAAGGAAGTCTTTAAAGATGATTGTAACCTTCATTCGGTGGCAGCTCCGTTACTCCTTTATAAAAAACAGATAACGAGCAAGTTATACTCCTTGTCATACTAATGAAGAAGAAAACTATAAAGAAGGGTTTCAAGGGTTGCAGCGTATAGATGCTAGTGCGCCTATACGCTGCTTACCATAGGAAACTATTTAACATAGGACCAATACTTTACCACCCTAGGAGTACAACCATAGAGGTATCCTTAGCACGTGTTCTATAGGAAAAATGGCGGATATTGATACCGCGATCGAAGACAGCATATCAGACGACAGTTAATGTAAACAGTGATCTCATCAAGGCATTTCGAATATACAAACGTACCTACTTAGGAACAAGCTGGCATGATTGACCTAGTTCCACCGGTCTAGACGGTAGGCTGACACTCTGTCGCGCCTCTTAACCTACATGCCCAATCATTATTTTTTCACGCCATGGAACTAAGCAGTACCCACTCCGTTTAAACCTAGAGAAAAATGGTTACAATCAATTTTCAGACATGTCTAACTTCAATTTATCATAAAATAATAATAAATACCAGCCCTGAATGTAAACTGTCTTACTGCTGGATAGGGGCCTCTTTGCAATGACAGAAGGATTAGGCCATCACGCTGACACAGTGCAGGCTGGCGTCTTCACACATCCTCAAGAACATTATGAGGAACTGTCAGATATGCAAGGTTTCTCTCAATCATTCATCATTAAAGTGAGCGATCATTAACTATTTGATTTACATATTAATTCAAAATGCAGGTGTATGTCTTGGGATTGAATTCGAGACCTCTACGTAGCAGCTAACGGCTTCTCACTAGGTTATCATATAAAAAGGAAATAATTAAAAAAAGACAGTTCAGGTAGTAGAGGATGAGAAAAAGCAGGTTTAAAACTCACGACCACTCTTTTCAGTCATCAATCGATGACTGAAAAGAGTGGTCTAATATTATATATAGTTACTTTTTAATAAACGATCGAATAAATGAGTGGTTGTATTTAATAATTATATACAAAAAAGTTAATCCATCTTGGTAGTATACCTGCAAACATATTACACAGCAGATCGCAGTCAAACAAACTTGTGTTGTGTTTGCAAGTAGGCTTAGAGCTCTTTAAACAAGAGATGTGAGCAGGTGTCTAGTGATCATTATCCTTTGAGCTGAAGGATGACACTATTTTAGCAGCGTCGGCAATTTTTTAATGATACTAACGACTGCACGGATAATAAGCACTCTCACCGTTGTTGCTGCTCGATCCACAGGATGATAAAGACTCGCCTTACTGCTGCCGCCGCTTGAACGAGGTTTATTGTTCTATGTCTGGTTGTTCTTTGTGCCCATTCATTGCTTATAAAGTTTCCCGTGATGCAGGAATTGGTCCTTTATACAGGTGATGTCTTTTATAAAAAAGTAAAAATCACATATCGCTGATTATTCCATCGTCCGTGCAGTCACTTTAAGATTGTGGCAAGGAGTTAACTGGGAGCATTCTTCCGTCCGTACAATCAGTCTAAGACTGTGACAAAGTGTCTACTGAAAGCATTCTACCGTCCGTACAGCCAGTCTAAGAGTGCGACAAGGTGCTGACTGGTATCTTTTCACCGTACCTGCAGTAGCAATAAGACTGTAGCGAGTATTCACTGGAACCATTCCACCGTCCGTGCAGACACTTTAAAAATATGGCAGGATTTGTACTGGAAGCATTCCACCATTCATGCAGTCACTTTAAGACTGTGGCAAAGTATTCACTAGATGCATTCTACCGTCAGTCAAAGACTGTGGCAAGGTGTTAAATAGTACAGTTTTATGGTTCCTGCAGTGATTTTAATACTGTAGCGAGTGTTCACTGGAAGCATTTCACTGTTCGTGCAGTCACTCCAAGCGTATGGCAGGGTTTTCACTGGAAGCTTCTATGTCAAATCGATAAACAGGAACAAATTATACATATATACAATTTAGACTTTAGTGGGCTTACAAATAGTTCTTTTCAGCCTTCGTTTACGAGCGCCAATCAAATTGAGTACATAACCAAATCGTGTCCCATATATCTAGTTTAACGACAGCTTTTAATAGCCGTGTGTTTTTAAAAGTCAGAGTGCCTAGTGCAAGTTTGTTTTACGTTAACGCGATCAACACATTTATGACGTTCGACAGTCCTATTGGCCCGCTCCAAGCTCTTAACCAATCAGAGAGCCAAACGCGGTAAATCGCGATCGCGTTAACATAAAAACAACTCTCCTTAGGAACCCTGAACTCTAATGAGGTCGTTTGAATTAGGGTTTAATAAATTTGCCTTTTAAATGGCCTGGTAAAATTAAGCAATGTCTTTAATGAACGAATTGGATTACTATTTAAATATTGGCAAGGCAGAAAAAAGCCGAGGAAAATTTTCTTGGTTATTCTTGGGATAATTATGCCAGTTGTCTAGCCCAGTTAAGCCCTCTTAGACTTGAATAAAATGCTACTAAGTATTTGGAATTTTCAAATATATAACGTCATCAATATACATAAAAATACAGCCGATCTATTTATTTTAGTACCGTAAAAGAAATAGGTCGGCTTTATTCTTTTACAAGTTGGTTTTTTTAATGGTAAATGGGTAACCATTTACCACTAAAAAAACCAGCTATAGATTACTGTAAAGTAATCTATACATAGAATATATTTGTTACGGTAGGACTACCATTTATGTATGAAAATGTTCATCATCGTCCATCATCGTCATTATTCGTCATCCAGCCTGGTCAGCAGATGCTCCCTTTGTGTTGAACAAACATCACACTTTGTTTCTTCATAACATAAATACATTAGTTTTTGCACATGGCTTCGCCCGCGTGAATCCCGAAGCAATATATACCAGAAAAAGATCTATACGTTATTCCAGGACAAAGTCTATCTGTATGCCAAGATGCGTCCAAATTTGTTCTTTCATATTTATAACTAGCTGTTACCTGCGACTTCGTCCGCGTAGATTTTAACTAAAAAGTGTTTGTCTCCGCGGATCCCTATTTTTTTTTCTGAAATCAAAGTAGCCTATGTTACTCCTTATAACATCAGCTATCTGCCAGTGAAAGTTCCGTCAAAATCGGTTCCGCCATTTCGGAGATTAGCCGGAACAAACAGACAGACAGACAGACAGACAAAAATTTAAAAAATATATGTTTTCGTATAGGTATTTTATATACTTTCATATGCATTAGATAAAAAGCTGTTATTTTGACATTACAAACAGACACTTCAATTTTATTTATTTGTATAGAGTATAGATGTATAGATATTAGGTACTAAGATGTAACATATCAATATTGCTCTTGCTTCCTGTGAATGTGAGTGCTTCATATATAATAATCAGACCAATTTCTATTGTTTCGCCCGTTGTCAGGTTTCATTTAATTACGCCGTTGTGTCTTATTCTGTGTCAGTTGTACATGTGCCGTTATATGAAACAGTAACGTATTAAAAAAAAAAATTGTTTATTATCGTTTTCTTATAAGCTATTTTATAATCAGTAGTTGGGGTACTCCTTTTATGTAAATATTATCTGTGTTAGGAGACCCCGAAATTATTTCATTTTATTTACTTACAATAATATATAACACTAGCTGTTACCTGCGACTTCGTCCGCGTAGATTTTAACTAAAAAGTGTTTGTCGCCGCGGAACCCAACTATATTTCTCTGCCCAAGTTACTTAAATGGCGTAGTTTTTATAGTGTAAAGCTAGATAATAGCATGGCTTACTCAAAAACAACATTTAAATATGCGTCGTTAGATTACACGCTGTCACAGAATGCGTAAGAAAAATAAAGATTCACAGCTCCTCCCCCGTAGGTGATAGCGTGATAATATGTAGCCTATATGTTGACCCGACCTGTTAGTAATATTCATGCAAAATTTGAAGTAAATCCATGCAGTACTTTTTGAGTTTAGCCCGGACATACATACAGACAAACAGACAAAAATTATAAATACTATATTTTTGGCTTCGATATCGATTGTAGATCACGCCCCAAGTATTCTTTTAAAAAAATATTCAATGTACAGTTTTGACTTTCCTACGATTTTATTATATGTATAGACAATGTTAAACAGCGATAGTTTAGTGGAAGACCGTTGGACTGTCACGCAGGTCTCGAGTTCGATGCCAAGGCGCGCATCTCTGACTTGTCGAAGTTATGTGCGTATTAAATAGTTAATTAACGCTCGCTTTAACGGTGAAGGAAAATATCGTGAGGAAGCCTGCATGTCTGAGAATTCTCCATAATATTTTCGAAAATATGTGAAGTCTGCCAACCCGCACTGGGCCAGCGTGGTGGATTGTGGCCTAACCCTTCTCACACTGAGAAGCCTAACCCTTCTCACGTGCCCAGCAGTGGGACAGTTTAATACAGGGCTGATATTATTATATTACATAACTAGCTATTACCTGCGACTTCGTCCGCATAGATTTTAACTAAAAAGTGTTTGTCTCCGCGGAACATTTTTTTTTCTAAAATCGAAGTAGCCTAAGTTACTCCTTATAACATCAGCTATCTGCCAGTGAAAGTCCCGTCAAAATTGGTTCAGCCGTTTCGAAGATTAGCCGGAACAAACAGACAGACAGACATAAATTTCAAAAATAGATGTTTTCGTATAGGTACCTTATATACTTTCATATGCATTAGATAAAAAGCTGTTATTTTGACATTACAAACAGACACATTACAATATTATTTATTTGTATAGATGTTTATTTTATATTGCCTCTGCACTTTGTAGTAACTGCTCAGATGACTCGAACTAGATTTTCACCGTGTTACTTCTTGAACTCGATTGTCACCTCGCCTGTAACCATAGTAAGCAACTGTCGCCATGTTTACTGCGGACAATTCAAATTATAACAGCCTACTCAAATGTGAGTTTGCCAGTGAGATTTTACAGAATGCAGTATCCAATGTTTAAAGTATGATGTTTGACATGACTGTGTGTGGCTAAAAGCTCCCAAATAAAAATAAAAATAAAACAAATGAAAAAGTACCCAAAGTGCAATTGAAAAGAAAATAAAATGGTAGGTATGTTCAAAACTCAGATCGAAATACCGATAAAATCGAATCATAAACGCATACTTAAAAGTCAAGAAAGGAGAAAGATCAAAGACACAAACCTATTATTCTTTCTTAATTTTAATTCATATTTACAATTATGTACTACTGGCTGACCCGACAGTCGTTTATCCTGTCAATATATACAAAAATACATTTCACGTAATTAAATTCAATATTAATACCGTTTAAATTTTCGACATTTCCCGCGGATATTTCGCAAATATTCGCTCATACAAACCTTGTCCTGACAAATATAACAAAAAAAAGCAGCTAAATCAGTCGAGATTTTCTTATGTGATGGTCCCTCATACATGTGGTTATTGATTTTTATTAATATAGATATAAAACTGACATACCTATACAACAAAATATAACTATAAAAAATAACGTCTTTTTTGTGTGCTTTCTAAATTTCAAACATTAATTAATTCAAACATTCATCAATTATTCGATTATTGAAATATACGAATAATTGATGAATATTTCAATTCATGTTCCATTATCGATAAAAATCGAAATGTTTTATCGATAATCGAACATAGTTCGTCCTCGAACTGTTTTACAACTATGTAAAACTTTGCCTTCCATTTTCGAAATCTTTATTATTTCCTTCACATGAAGACTTCCAAACTGTTCTACTATTAAATTTGTCACTTTCCTTTTTCGAAATCTCCAACACATAATAAAAAACATAGCAGGTGTTTTTTTGTTATCTTACATCACGCACACCAACACTTACGACCTTCCAATATACCCAATGTTTACTGAAAAATGACTACAATAGCTTACAAATGTTTCACACAGTAGCTTTGTTCCATGAAAAAGAATTTCCATAGCAAACAACATTATTTACAGTGAGGTGTTCAGGGATACCGATGGTTTTATTAGACGTAGCTATTTATTACTGGGTTGGTGATGTTTCTATAAAGCCGCGGCCACACATTGGATTCAGCTTGGCGTGCAAGCTTGGCTCTAATTTGGAATGACCAATATTGAAACAAATTACTGCACCACACATTGGCTTCAATACCAACTTTGCACCAAACACTGGAAATAGACTAGCGCGGACCTTGTTGTTCAGTTGACGCAGAGCGGACTATGGACGATAACTTATTTGCACTAGCGGCTTACGCATATGGTTTAGGTACATATGCTTATTATTTGCATCGTAAAAGAAAATAATGAAAGAAAAAGCAAAGGTGGATGATTAAGATGGCCAATGTATGGCGCGCGCGCGACATTCTGTCCAAGATGCCCGCGCGTACTCCCCTTCCATTCCCCTCGCCTAAGAACGTTGAAAAAACCGACTCTTTACGCGTCGGTGTTGGACACAAGACGGTGATTGGACGCAATGTTCACATTTTGTCAAAGACTGATCCACACATTGGAGTATTGGCCGCAATAAGCTACATTGGTGCAAATATAACCAATGTGTGGCCGCGGCATAAGAGTTCTCTGAAGAACTGCACGTAGCTTTGACAAATGATGTGGGGAGCGGTTGCTTTATTTGTATTATGGTTTAAACGTTAGTGTTATAGTCTAGTATCACGATAAGAATGCTATTTAGATAGTGGGGATTCTATAGTATGTATATTTATTTAAAGTTTATAAGGCTAGTGTGAATGGAACAGCCGCAAGAGGAAATCTAGGCGAACGTTTCTCGATCAGATCGGAGGCGTTCTAAACAAAGGCCAGGTTAAGAGCTCCTTGAACCGACGGGCGTGTATGAGGAATGTGATGAAAGTGAATGAAGCCAGAGAAGTGTGTCAGGATCGTAGCAAATGGAAATCCGTAGTCTCTGCCTACCCCTGTGGGAAAGAGGCGTGAATCTATGTATTTATTTAAATAATTATTTCTTTTTCACATTATGAAAAATATTTTGGTATGTATCTCGCTCCAGTTACGAAGGAACTAATCAAATTTTTGATTTCGTTTGATTATGCATGGTATATATGTATGTATGTATACAGATTGTTTTTAATCATTTGGTTAGATATTCCGGGTTCGGCAAAATGTTATTGGTTCTTTCTGTAAGAACGTTTTTAGTAGTAACACGGAGTATGACAATAGGTCGTGTCATGAATTACGTGCTATAAAAAACAGCCGGTGAAATGTGGAAGTAATACAATTCTGCTTTACCTTTAAGATGTGTTAGGGTAGGCAAAGGTTGTATCATACAGCCTTTGCCTACCCTTACACAACAGAAAAAAAAATTATTATTATAAATTTAGAAGCTTGTAAAAAATTGAATTAATCTAGTTTTTACGGATTTTATCGCGTTGTTTATTTGACACTTTATTACAAAGGAGACCGTCCATATTCGGCTTGCACGTGGACAATCGTTTTATAAACAAAGTAAATCATTAAAAGCTTTGTTTTAATATATAAAAATATTAGTTATCATCCAGTAGTATGAAATTGACTTATTTTATTTATATATTATATCAAAATAAAGCACACAGCCTGGAAGCAATAAGGCAGTATTACTGCAACTGCATAGTCGGCCGAAGTAATGTTGGTTGCTGTGCTCACATAATGTCTGTAATATGGTACCTAAGCTGGGCAAGATATGAAAATGTCACTCCACCAGCCCAGTTTTTGGAAAATATTTTAATAACTTATGAAGGTGATAGTGACACATGAAAATAAATATTTATTTTAAACAATGTGTTTTATTTTATTATTTAACGAACTTGATACTGAACTTCAAAGAATAATGTTTTCTACTTAGTTTAGGCTACTCAAAATTAATATTGTTATTACAATATAATATCGTTCACGCCCAGGTCAGGGTCCCATACAAGGTGGTCGGTCTCCTTTAGAAACTGATACACTACTATTACTATTAAACTATAATTTTAAGCTAATTAAATTATTGAAACTATTAAAACTATTTATACTATTACTATACTATTATACTATTTATGTTTATACTTTCCCCGACGTTTCGGTTGCTTTTCAGCAGCCATGGTCACGGAGAGACTAAGATGGTAGTTGTCTCAATGTTCCAGTCTAGTTATTTCAAAGTACCCGAACATAATTTAATCATGAGTGTTTCTATTTAGGTACGCAGATTGAGCTCAAAGTATCATGAAGTCTAGCTGTAATAGTAATAGTAGTGTAACAGTTTCTAAATTTTGTAATAAAGTGTCAAATAAGCAACGCGATAAAATCCGTATAACATTCACGTAAACAGAAGACAATATTAAGCTTATAAAAATATTAAGAAGTTTCTTATTCAATCACTCGTAAACTGTTGAACGGAGTTAAATTAAACTTGTCACATAAATAGACCTTGTCTAAGATCAACAAAATATATACCTACTTTTATCCGGAAATGTATTACCGTAGAAGACATAGCAAGCTGGAACTAGTATTATAAATATAAAAAGTTTGATGACGTTTGTATGCCTTAAACTTTTCACACAGATAGAATATGTTCTTAACAAATAGGAGAACATAGCTCAAACCGTGTCCTGGAGTAACACAGACATTTTATCCCGTAGTTTCCCATGGGATTCACACAGCAGAAACTTCTGACATAATAATATAACCCCGTCTCACTAGTGAATACTAATTTTAACACTGAAAGCTTGACACACAGCTTATCCAAACATTATTCAAGACATAACTCTGTCAGGGACGTCTTCATAATGTGCCAAAGTCGTTATATACCCCTCGTTAATATAACAGCCTCCCTGCCTACCCACTAATGAGGTTAATGCCGCGGTGATATCATTTGTGGCCTCGTAAATACGACCGCTAAGTGGAGCTGTATTTTATATTCTCGAATGAATTATACTTCGTTTTATTGGTGTATAAGTATTAGGCTTGGCTTGAAATGTATTGATGTATTTTCTGAAATGTCCGAGAAAATTTTCGGCTGTAGTATGCTGGAACGATGTTCAAAATATCTAACATAACAACGCGCTTGAAAATCTCCATAGGATAAGGCAGAGTTTTATTAAAACTGTTTTCTTTCTTTTTTGAAGTCCTCGCTCGCTACTTTTTATTAAACGACTTAAAAAAAATGGAAGGAAAAATAATTGCGTATTCTTGTGAATAATTAAATTATTGTTATTTTTGGAGTTAGAATTGCAGTTACATAAGCTCAAAGTAAATATAGTGACAAGAAACCATACAAGTACTGCTAGATTATGGAGAAGGCATATATAGGCTATATTTATATTCACTTATTTATATTAATATTATAAAGCTGAAAAGTTTGTTTGGTTGAACACGCTAATCTAAGGAATTACTAGTTTGAATTGAAAAACTGTTTTAGTGTTCGATAGCCCAATTATCGAGGAAGGCTATAAGCTATATAACATCACGATACGGCCAATAGGAGCGGAGCATCAATAAAAACGTTGCAAAAATGGGGAAAATTCTTTTATGTGACGCAGACGAATTTGCGTGGGTCAGCTAGTAATGTATATTGCTGTAAAGTTACTTATCTCTTATGGCAGGCGATCAAGCGGCTCACCTAGTGGTAAACCGCCTCTGAACATGGATGGCGTAAAGGTTCAAGTGGTCGCTTCGCAATTGCCAATGCGACCAGTGCTGTGGATTCGATTACCACACGGCACAAAAAATGTGTGAACCACTAATAATTGTTTCGAGTCTGGGTGATGTTTGTGTCTGCAGTTAATATCTCAGCGGTACAGGCAAGGAAACGAAAGCGGGAGCAGTGTTTTTAAAAATAAATCTATGGCTATGATCTTGGTAAATTTAAACTGATTATACATGTTTTTCTCAATTTTTCTATAAGGGTTGTGGTCCAATTTCGACTACTGGACGAATATATTTATTATTTAGGTAAACATAATTTTCCATCAAATCTATATTAATATCATAAAGCTGAAGAGTTTGTTTGTTTGAATGCGCTAATCTCAGGAACTACTGATTCGAATTGAATAATTATTTTAGTGTTGGATAGCCTATTTATCGAGGAATGCTATAGGCTATATAACTTCACGCAATGACCCACGAGAGCGGCGCAGTAACCATAAACGCGAGTGAAACGAAACCGCAGGCACATCTAGTAGTACATAAATCTAAACGCAAATTAACGAATATTTCTGCCACCAATTTTTGCCACTGATCATACGGTTAGCATCAAATAGTAATTCTGAGTCTGGGTGTTCTTTGTGTCCGTCGTTTGTATGTTTGTAAGGTCCGCCGCGGCACAGGAATTATTTCCAGGGTGGGAGTTGTGTTAATCAATAACAATTCAGGAATTTACACAGCTAAGCGGCTGCCTACAATAATAATTGTGCTGACAGACAGACAGACAGCAGCAGCTTCGTAACAGAGATATTATGAAGCTTTCGCTGTCAGTCTGTCAGTCTCTTTAATAAACCTTAATAGCTAACTGACTGAATTATTCGCACAATATGTGTTACTAACTTTAACCTGGCTCGTTTGGGAATAGTATTTTTTTTTAAATCAAACGTACTTTATGTCCTTCTCTGTACCCCTGACAACATGTATGCGAAATTTCATGATGATCGGTCGAGTAGTTAAGGCGTGAAAGCGTGACAAACAAACAAACTCACACACGCATTTATAATAATATTCTACCACATACACACAACACCATCTAGCCCAAACTAAGCAGAGCTTGTAATATGGGTACTAGACTATGGATAAACATACATATATACATTTTTTTTGTAAATACATACATATTATACATAGCAACACCCAGACCAAGACAAACATCCATGTTCATGCACATAAATGTTTGACTTGTGCGGGAATCGAACCCGCGACCTCAGGCGTGGCAGTCGGTTACACTAACCACTACGCCATCGAGGCCGAATATGTATTAGGAAGGATTCAAATAAACATCGGGAAAAGTATAAAACGCGTGAGTGACATTCCTGGTGATGGTTACTCCATAGGCTATGGTAATTGTTTACCATCAGACAAACGATATGCCTAGCCACCATACCGTTATACAAAGAGCAATTCTTTTAAAGGTTACCTTTTAAACTTTTAAAAGGCAGCGTATACAATGACGCCATTTAAATTTTATTTCTCGTTTTATAGGCATAGAGTTGGACCGAAACGAAAATTCAGGCAGTTTGTATTTCTTTTGAGTATTAGAATATTCTAGTTTAATAAAAGTATAAACATTAATTCGCGTCTAGATACTTATATAACGTCACCAGTCCGCCATTTTGGTACATGAACTATTTTATTGGATCTATTAAAGAACGGAGCTAATAGAAATGTACTGCCTCTTTATGAGGCCTGAATTATAAAATAATATAATGTTTCTAGACTCTCTAAAAGGATGTTATCCTAATCCTAACTAGTCCTATCCTAATCCTAACTAATATTATAAAAGCGAAAATGAGTTTGTTTGTTTGTTTGTTACATTTTCACGCCTAAACCACTAAACCGATCATTCTGAAATTTTGATACATTGTCAGGTGTACAAAATCGGACATAGGCGGTAGCCTTTTCGGGATGAAAGGTATTTCATCGCGAAAAAAATTACTGTTCCCGAGGAAATCAACAATAACGTTCTTATGATAATAGATGGCGCCACGTGTCTTTCGAATCATGATTGAATTATATTATTACAAGCAGAGTACAACCCGAATTGATTGTCAAATTCTAAATTAATGCGGGCGAAGCCGCGGGCAATAGTTAGTATAATATAATGTGTAGGCAGTTAGCAGATATGACTAATAATATTTATGTGTACACATATCGACCCTTCGAGTATGAAATGTTGTAACAACCATTTTGGCGCAAATGAGTTATTGATGTAACCTTATTCAGTTTTTCGAGATGCATCGACCTGTGTATTTAAAATATTGATATTCGCAAAAAATGGTTTTACTACCCAGAAAATACAGCAGCAAAAAAGGTAACTTTTTAAAAAAAAAAAATTTTGTTAATACTTCAACTTGCCACGAATGCTGCAAAGATATATAATTTTATAATTATAAAACATAAAGGGCTAAAAAGACTATGTTATATTTCAGTACCATTTAAATAAATAATAAATGAAGAGAAAAGTAAAATTGGGTTTTTTATTGGCTCTCCTGGAAAGTGATATTTTGGCTTTTACTAAATTTTGTCCTTGAAGGTTCGATATGTAGATAGTCTAACGGCGGTATCCCTGCAGGGTAAGGCAAAGGTGTATTTTAGCCACATTTCGCCAGTCATAGTTTTAAGTCAGAAAATGGAAGGGGAGAGAAGCCATCTTTTTTTTTTTTTTGCGTGCGGGAATGCTTTGACGCATACCTCTCCGCGGGGCGACGGAGAGGTTATGTCGGGCTCACCGGGGAAAAGATACCCCGGTAATACCGACTGAATCTACCACGGTGTTCCTCGACATGACCATAGACGGCGAGGCCGCGCGAATCACTTTCAAATTCAATCACGACCCCGCCATGGTTTTGGCCCGCCGTGTGAAACGGCAGGCCACTACACAAAATACTTCCTCCACCGGCTCCCTGGGGGGACAAAGAGACTACACAGAGGCGCACGTGGGAACACGAGAGAAGCCATCTAAGGTAAGCGATCATATCGCTGTCTTTTCCCTGCTAAGTGATATTAGGCACATTTCCATAATACGTGTTGCTATTAGGAATAATTTTGTGATAGAAAAACTTGCCTAACTCGGGAATCATCGGCAATGTAAAACAATCGCTGTCGCTACCACCGCGTCACGGAGGCTGTTTTCTATACACGTACCTTAAAAACACAGTTGGTTGAGTGAGTAATTAAAGTAGTAAATACATACTATCAATATTTGGTAAGGTGTAGGTTTCATCGCTACCGCAGTATATAAGTATCTTCCACTTGACGTAACAATTTTCAATCTTATCTCTGACCTGAATCTGAAGACCACACGGAAAATAAACTCCATACAGTAAGCCTTTTATAGTCCACTGCTGGATAATGACTCAAAGGCGTTATGAAGCATCAAAAATGGCAAAAAGAAAGGAGAGGGGCTCAATAAAATAATCAGTCGCGGCACCGTGTGTTGAGGGCTCTAAGACCTTAGGGGACTTATTTGTGTGATCCAATGATTGTTCTGAAATAATTGTTCCGAGTCTAGATGTACTTGTGCCCGTTATTGTAGAAGTATGTAAAGTCCCCCGCGATACATCTCCCGATTTAGGTAATTCACTCTGTGCATGACACCTAAAACGGTAGATGTATTCAAAAATATAAATGGAGTTTTTGCACCTGAGTATATTAATGCCCTAGATGTCTTTATAATATCTGCTGTCTTTATAGCATTCGTTAATATAACTGTGCATTTTGATTTACAACATGCATCCGTTAAAAAATAATCGATGTTCTAATTTCCAACGTACTTGATGTGTTTGAAACGCTACACAATTTTCCATCAATTGTATGTTAAAACGAAGGTCATTTCTAAACTTGGAACATAAACGATAGCCGCCACAAAATCGATAGGACTTAGCGATGCAGACGCCTACTCACACCATACTCCTCGTGAATGTGTAAAGGCTTATTTGGAAAGTTCTCGGAAAATAGGCGGATTACTGAGAATATTCTTGTAGAAAATATTCACGCATCCAAATATTCTGTGATTCTCATATTAGTGACAATTTTCGAGTATATAGCCGCGAAACCGTAGGTAATGGGGAATTACACCCAAATTTCGACAGCTATAATATATAATATATGTTTTATTTTCTCTCAAAGGTACATACATGTGAATACATTCGTTACAAGTTGAATTTAACTTTTGAGAGAGCTGGAGTCTGTACTAGGCTCAAGACCTGTATGACAAATCTCCAGGCCCTCTCCCTATTATATAGACATTATTAACAATATTTAATGTGGCTAAGGTTGTATGAACAAAGTACTGATAAATATTGTTAAGAAAACAAATATTTAAGCACCAAAATATAGTAACAAAAAGGGTTGCATGCAGATGGTGTGTAAGTGTGTATATGAGTATGAGCTATGTTTTTAAGTTCCACATAAAAGTTATCAGGAAGTTATCTTATCTTATCTTATGTGGAGGCCAGTCAGTGCAGACCGGCGACACTTCGACCCAGTGGGATCTTTTGTGTCGACACTCTCCCAATAACGACTGCCATAGATGTTCATGGCAGCTGGGACCAACGGCTTAACGTGCTCTCTGAGGCACGGAGCAGGCGATAATTGTAAATCAATACGCACATAATTTCGAAAAGTCATATATCCGTTCGAACCCGAGACCCTCTGCATTGCAGTCTGTTGGTCTCCCCACTGAGCTATCGCTGCTCTAAAAGGAAGGAATCCTGAAAGTATCAGGAAGATAAATCGCATGTTGTCTCACTCTTGTGAGGTTAAAGAAGAGAAAGTAAATGGCGGTACTTTTATCTTATAGATAAATTATATTTGAAGGTGGTAGAGCAGGCACTTAGTCTCGTAGCACTTTTCTGACGTCACTATTTTTGTCTTATGCGTTCTAATCTACAGCACTCCACGCACTTACAGTGCCGACTTAATTTCTACTAACAGCAAAATATAATCAGTGAAGTTAAAATGTAACCCCTAAGTACATAAATAATTGGTAAGCTCGGTGAATTCAGGACGATCGTGATAACAAGTAAGCAATCGGAGCGGTTCGTTACAGTAACTGGGGCTAAACACAACGATCACGTGCCAACTGTAATGATACAGTCGGGCTGCGTTAAAGGCAGCATTTGTGTTAAGATATAGCCAAGTTGTTCCAAGAATTCTAACTGATATTAAAAATGCGACTGTGAGTTTGTTGGTTACGCTTTCAAGCCTCAACTACTTGACCGATCATCATGAAGTTTTGCGTACACGTTGTCAGGGGTACAGAAAAGGATATAGGGTACGTTTCATCCATGAAAAAGTACTGTTTCTGACCGAGCGAAGCAGCGGCCAAAAGCTTGTAAATTATATATTATAATATCACGGGCTGTATATAAGAGAGATCAACAAGAAAAATAAATAAGCTAATTGATTCCAAATTTGAAATTGGAGCTGACTCTCTGGGAAACTATATCCATACTTAATAGCCTCAGTCCTATATCTGTTTTCTTAGGTCCTACGTCAAAGCAAGCCTATTACACTTTAACGGCCATAGTTTACACATTCTCAGTATATAGAACACTTTGCTAGACCTGAGATTCGAACCTCATGCACGACAACCGCATGCATTACTGCTGCGCCATTAAGGCACTTAATATGTTACATATTGTATAGATTCAATCAATCTGCCCACTGATTGTATAGATTATTACCTGATTAATCTTAAAAGCTTAAATTGTATGAGCATTCAAGAAATCCCAATAGTAATCATGATAATAGATACGAGCCTTAAGGCACTAGTTTTCCTACGGATTACAATGCATTGCATTGCACTACTTAATATTAAAAATGTTAATATTTTAAAGTACTGCATCATGCACTATTACATACGATGGTAAAGAATTATTACACAGCCTGTGTCTACATAACATTGTCTTATGTTTACGCGAATGTTATACATTAATATTCTATCACATACACACAACACCATCTAGCCCAAACTAAGCAGAGCTTGTACTATGGGTACTAGACAATAGATAAACATACATATATACTTTACTTTTTGTAAATACATACATATTATACATAGAAACATCCAGACCAAGACAAACATTCATGTTCATGCACACAAATGTTTGACTTGTGCGGGAATCGAACCCGCGACCTCAGGCGTGGCAGTCGGTTACACTAACCACTACGCCATCGAGGCCGAGTTGTACATAGTCTTACGCCTGTATTCCCTAAGGGGTAGACTGAGGTGTCTTACACCCACAATTAGCCAGATATTAATTTAGGTCCCAAGTAATAGACGGCCAATCTCCGAATTACTTGGTAAAAAAATCCATTGTCCTACCTAAGAATCGAATGCGAGACGTCATGCAAAGTAGTCGCATACACTTCCGCTGTACCACCGAGGCCACTTACATTAAATGTAATAAAATAGCCGAGTCACCACAAGTGGGAAGTTTCATAAACTCGAAATTCGGAACTTGGCGGAGCACTACCGCGCACGGAGTTATCTATGTTCGCGCCGACTGATGAATGTTGTCTCATTTTAGTAATGGTTCCTTCATTCTTGAATGATTTTTATTTTAGGAATTGTTTTTCTTTCGTTATTTTAGTGAAATTGGCCGTATATCTATTATTTAAACGATTTACCGAAATGACTTCGGATAAATAGTCGATCTTTTTCGCGAAGATTCCTGCACAATGATAGCTGGGTTTTTATAACATAACTTTTGCATAATGAGTAAAGCCTTGTATCCCAAATGGCTTTACGAAGTTACGATTAAGGGACACCAAGTACACTCAGACTTAGAACAATTAATTGTGGAGCACATCAATTGTTCTCTAGTCTGGGATTCGAACCACAATCAGTGCAACGTCAGCGGCAAAGCGGCCCCTTATTCGCTACGCTATCCGTGCAGTAAACATGTCTAAAATCTGCCAACCCGCATGTCTTCAGCGTAAATAAGAATATTTCTTTCTCATACGAACAAAAGGCTGAGAGCTGATATTATATTTTTATAAGGTATAAGGTAACCATAAAATTATTACACTATAATAATAATATAATTTATTCGACTAAAAAGAGTACAATATTGACTTAAATCAATTTCAAATTAAATCTTAATATCTAACAATAATTCAATGCCTTAATAAACTAGTTTATAACCAAAATAATAATTATAGTAATCTGTTATAGCAAGAAAGGATAATTTAACATCTTTAAATTATTATAAGCTACTTGCCTGAACTAGGTTAGACCTGTGTTTCAGGCTATGTCAATAGATAGAGTACTCTTTTCCTGCAAGTAAAGGAGTCCCACAAAAATAGCCTATCTGCTTTTTGAAGTGAAACTTCTTTATCGACGTATGGGAAAAATTTTGTAGCAGTGTAAAAAAAAATCGTCACGTTTTTCGGTTACGCGCCATGTTGCTTTTTTATCAAAGTTTAGTATAGTGACGTAAAGAATATAATGTAATATATTTATAATAATAACAACAATATATTAGTTTTGAAGTTTGGTTTGAAATAAGAATAACAATATATTAATTTGAAAGTGATAAAATAAAAAGACTTATTCAAATTTAAGTGAATTTCCAAGAAAAGTGAGAGTAATTATATATTTCGTTTTATAAATTCAACACGTATGAGCATGATTTTAATATTTATTTGAGGTTAACCTCACTTTTTGATTGTAAGTATCAGTGAATGTATATAAATCTGTTAAAATTAGCAAGTATTAATAAATATGACTGTAAATCTAGTGAACATTATTAATTCTAAAAACAATAAAAAATATAAATTAAATAATAATTTAAAAATAAAACAAAACACGATTAGAAAATAAAAATATGTATACGTACATCTTTTTGAATTATTCGTTTTTAATGATTTATTTATTCATTTTTAATTTTATAAAATCGTTGCATTTCTACAAGATTAACTGTCATCATATATTTGTATTACTTTGAAAAGATAATTCCAATTATTTATTCATAACTTGTGTAATTGATTAAGTCATTAAATATCTGCTTTGAATTATTTTTATTAAGTTATGAAATAAATATTAATATTAAAGTTAGTTAAATAATTTTTGTTAACTAATTAACTAATTAATGTCGTAAAGAAGTTTCACTTCTTACCTGTGTACTCTGGTACACACACACATTTTTTTTGTTTTATACGTAACTGTCATACTACAGACTTTCAAATGTCAAACTGATTTATTGCGGTAATGAAAACAGTCGGCGTAGTATACGAGTAAAGCGCTATCCACACATTTCCGGGTCAGGGCTATCCGTGTTCCGAGCTGTTCGTTTCCGTGTTCCCGTCAGGGACGTGCCATCCGTCACCTGCTTTCACACATATCAGGGAAATCGGTATCAGTGTAATCTGTTTCTTTAGCTTATACTATCCCATAATATATTTTTTCTTAGAATTCAAATAATGTGGATCAGAAAGATCGTAAAGTATATTGTTCTGTCGTACAAGTTCTATCAACCTTTCTGTGTTCATGTTGTCGTCAGAGCGTCCGTGCGTCCGAGCGTGCTCCGGGATTCTGACGATCCTGATGCGCCTGACACGGAGCTATGTGAACAAGTACGTTCAAGTTGTACGTAACCGATTTTTCCCCGTCCCTGACGGAATACGGCAGGGCCGGGTGCCCGGAAATGTGTGGATAGCGCTTAATAGTAGGACTACATTAGCACGTACCACAACCACACCACATCGACGCGACAAAAGGGATCAAGCAGTGGTTACGTGTGAATAGTGTCGCTGCAGCATTTTGCAATTACTTTGTGGTCCTTACAAAATGTGGACATAGTTGAGTTGTCTTTAGTAGTTGCGATGTGGTTGCGACGACGCAATGACGCTCACGAGTGCAGACAGACAGTTCGACACCGGTTTTCGGTTTGGTGCGTCGACGCAGCGTTGTGTCTGCGTTGTGGTCGGACGCTAGTTCGGAGTGTCGCTGGTGGTTGCGTTGTGATTGCGATGAGGTCGGTATCACGCACGTGGTCGATAATGACGGCAAAATGTGGTCCGTGTAAATTCTACTATTCATTTTTAATATAAAATCGCGCCCGACAACGTGATGTGGTTGTGGTGTAGTTGTGGTTGTAGTGTGGTTGTGGTACGTGTGAAGCGAGCCTAAGTGATTATATTATACCCATGGCGTCATAAAGAAAACACTATTTGTCGCCAAAAAGTTGTGAAGACTCAAAGTTTGTAAATATGTTTGTTATTCAATCATGCGTACAAACTGTTGAATGTATTTGCCTGAGATTTGGCATATAGAAGTATCCAGGATTAATATATAAGAATACATATAAAATACTGGCTTATGCTTACGGATTTGCTCGCTCAGGAGAGAGTACTTTCAGCCGGATGATGTAGTTCACATCATCCGGATGAAAGTACTCAAGATCATCCGTATATATGTCGTCGTATGTTTATCGTTTGTCGTTCTTTTAGTGAATGTAGCCAGAGAAGTATGTCAGGATCGTAGCAAATGGAAATCCGTAGTCTCTGCCTACCCCTCTGGGAAACAGGCGTAAATCTATGAATGTATGTCATTTTTTGTAGCTTTGATAAAGTGTATGCGAAATTTTATAATGATCAGTGGAGAAGTTATGGCGTGAATACATAACAACCTAACTCACATTAGCATTTATAATATTAGCTAGTATCTACTTGTATTCGGGTTATACATTCCTGATACACGCGTGCAGAAGCTAGTGATGTATATTTTCATTCGATTCATCGTAAAATCGGAACATAGTTTCTATGTATATCGATACAAACATCGGCACATAGTACAGCCCTAACGGCTCGGAATGGAATGTTCTATCCAGCCACTAGGCTTGGAGGCTTTGATTTATTTATAGGCTGCTAGATGGATTAGTCGGACAGAGTAAATGTTGATTGGAGAGTAAAAGTTATGTGAGAATCCTAAAAGTGGAAAAATGTAGACATTTATCCTCTAGTGGTAAGTAATGGGACCATTATTTATTCTTGGATCTATTTTCTACCAAGCGGTTAGTTGCTGGATACGTGCAATATCTATTTATTACCTCTGAGTCTTCTTCAGAGGTTAATTAAAACACTATGTGGGTCTGTGTGTCTGTCTGTTATTGATAGGCATAACTCCCAAACCACTAGACCGATTGACTTGTAACTTGGTGTGCAAATACCTTAGGGTCATACCTCGGTCGAGTTTGAATATATTAAAGACCCTCGAGATATAGGGGTCACAAGGAAACATGAAGACGAAGATGTTGAATCCTGGGTTTTTACACCTATCTCGTTTAATTAACTCATATCTTACACTATAGCCATTGGTGCGGATTCAATTAACCCATTCACAGTCCCGTGACAGACACAATAGAAAATCAATTGTTATGTACCATATGTAGTTCATCGGACAGGGAACGTGTTAAAGAGTCGTCACGTCTACAAATGAACACGCTCATGTATAGGCGCGCTATAAAACATCTATAGAATTCTATACTTTGCCTGCACGGACGATGTAGTGGCTTAAATAAAATAGCCGAGACACCACAAGTGGCAAGTTTCACAAACTCGAAATCGGGAACTTGGCGGGGCCCTGCCGCGCACGGAGTTATCTATGTTCGAGCCGACTGATGAATGTTGTCTCATTTTTGTAATGGTTCCTTCCTTCCTGAATCTATACTAATATTATAAAGCTGAAGAGTTTGTTTGTTTGAACGCGTTAATCTCAGGAACTACTGGTTCGAATTGAAAAATTATTTTAGTGTTGGATAGCCTATTTATCGAGGAAGGCTATAGGCTACAATACATCACGCTACGACCCACAGGGGCGGCGCAGTAACGATAAACGCGGGTGAAATCGCGGGAACATTTAGTGATTTATATTTTAAGTATTGTTTTTCTTTCGTTATGTTAGTGTTATTGGCGATATATTATTAATAATATATTCTACCACATACACACAACACCATCTAGCCCAAACTAAGCAAAGCTTGTACTATGGGTACTAGACAATGGATAAACATACATATATACTTTTTTTTTGTAAATACATACATATTATACATAGAAACACCCAGACCAAGACAAACACCCATGTTCATGCACACAAATGTTTGACTTGTGCGGGAATCGAACCCACGACCTCATGCGTGGCAGTCGGGTACACCAACCACTACGCCATCCAGGCCGACAACGATTTACCGAAATGACTTCGGTTAAATACTCGATCTCGCCTTGCTTCCCTTGATTCTGTCGCCTCATCGCAGCCACTGCGCCGAGTGTGTGGGTTTGATCCCCACACGGAAAACTAGATTTTTGTTAACCACAAATGTTTGTTCCGGGGCTGAATGTTCTTTGTGTCCGTTGTTCAATGTTTGTAAAGTCCTCCGCGATATAAGACTTTTTCTAGTGACATCTATAGTCCATTTTATTTTAGTCGTACAAACGAAAGAAAACTCCTTGCTTTTTATAATATCAACTAGCAACCCGGCTTCGCACGGATAGTACAAAACCTTAACAAATTATACACCTAAACCTTGCTCATGAATCACTCTGCGTATTAATGAAAACTGCTTGAAAATCCGTTTAGTAGGCAGACAGACGCGACGGGGGACTTTGTTTTACAATATGTAGTGATATAGATCGTATGTTTACTAAATAGAAAGTAAGAAAAATGCACTATACATGTAAATTTATTAAAGCGCAATACTCATTGCACGACTAGCTCTACTGTATCAAAAAAATGTGTATCGCTGTAATAGTGATCGTAACATTAAATCCATTGTCTTGTCATTTTTATGAGTATATTTTACATAATACTAACTTTTGCGCGCGGCCTGGCTTGATAAAGTATGTTAAGCTATGTTAGTAACAGTCCTTCTTTTTTAAATAAATATAGCCTGTTACTCAGTGACAATAGGGATTAAACCACCAAAAATACTAATTGCGCAGCAAAATATGCTTACTAAAATATATTATAACGAGCACCTATACGCCTCAAATCACTGCATTCCGTCTCGGAAGGGTTAGGTTATGTTAGGTTCCTTCTTAAACCCACCCAAAAATAGGAGGCTCCGTCGACTTAGTTTGATCTCTTTAAATATATATTGGTGTGCAATTAGTATTTTCTAGTGTGCAGTGAAATACTACCCGTGACAATATAACTTACTAATAGTGAAAGTATTTTTAAAATCGTTTGATTAGTTTTCGAGAAACAAAAAATCAAATCTTGCCTCTTTATAATATTAGTATAGAAGAAAAACAGTTTATTTATTAAACGTTCATTTTGAAAATGAGCTATTAGTTTGCAGAAGAGAGTCGCGGGCAACCATTTATGTGCACAGTCGCTACAAACCCAGCCGCGGGCTGCTACGGTCGCTACTGACTAGTCGCTTATTGGAAAATAGCTCTTTGATTCAAAAGGGTTATTGCAAATACGCTAACATTTTCTCTAGAGGCATAAGAGAGTTTTGCAGTAGTGCGTCTAGGATTTTTGTATCAGATAAACTCGATGTATGCTCATAATTTCTAAGTAATATTATTATAAATGTGAATGTGAGTTTGTTTGTTACGCTTTCAAGCTTTAACTACTCGACCGATTATCATGGCAATTCGCACAGACGTTGTCAGGGGTACAGAAAAGGACTGAAAAAAAACTGTTATTAACCTAACCTAACCTAATCTACATTTTCATGCGCGAAGCCGCGGGTAAAATCTAGTAGCATAATTTATTATATTTCTAGATTTATCTTAACACTAGATGTGCCCGCGGTTTCACCCGCGTTCATAGTTACTGCGCCGCCCCCGTGGGTCGCAGCGTGATGTTATACAGCCTATAGCCTTCCTCGATTAATAGGCTATCCAATATTAAAATAATTTTTCAAATCGAACCAGTAGTTCCTGAGATTAGCGCGTTCAAACAAACAAACAAAAAACTCTTCAGCTTTATAATATTAGTATAGATTGCATTTGTAAATTTGCAGAGAGGTAAATAGATATAAAATGTATAATAGATATATTTTAAAAACTTACGTAATAGGGGCCGAATCTATTGTCGTCTACCGGTACTGCTATTGAAGATCCTATCACAAAAACCTTATAAAATGTTACCCGACCCGAAAGCTAAACTCGGGCGACATGTGAAGACTTCACAATGTCCTAATCATAATCCTATCCTAATCCTAATTTCCTAAGTAATATTATAAAAGCGAAAATGAGTTTGTTTGTTTGTTACTTTTTCACGTCTAAACCACTAAACTAATCATCCTGAAATTTTGCATATACGTTGTCAGGTGTACAGAAACGGAAATAGGCTACCTTTCATCCCAAAAAAAAAATACTGTTCCCGAGGAAAACAACAAAAACGTTCTCATGGATAATACATGGCGCCATGTTTCTTTCGAATCATGATTGAATTATGTTATTATACAAGCAGAGTACAACCCGAATTGATTGTCAAATTCTAAATTAACGCGAGCGAAGCCGCGGGCAAAAGCTAGTCAATATTATAAATGCAAGTGTGAATTTGTTTGTTTATTTGTTACGCATTCACGCCTTAACTTCCCGACCGATTATCATGAAATTTCGCAAACACGTTGTCAGTGGTACAGAAAAGGATATAAAGTACCTTTATTATCCAGGAAAAGTACATTTACTAACCTAACCTAATCTATATTTACGCGAGCGAAGCCACGGGTAAAATCTAGTCTTTAATACTTTCCAATCAGAAATGAGCAGTAAAAATAAAAATGGTTTCAATTTAATACAATTTATTACATTCTCCATTATCTTCCTTTCTATCGATAAGCGTGCTTCTGACATCTTTTAATGGATTTGGACGCCATCTTTGAACAAAACAAAAAGCTTTTATAATTGTGTTTCATTTGTGTTTTATATTAAGGGTAGATATAAATCGCTTCAATGCGATGACTTATAGTTGCAATAATTAATTTTCGACATTATTTCAATACTAAAAGCTAGGTTAAAGTGGGACTGGGCCGGACACGTCTGTCGCAAGCATACAGAGAGGTGGGTACCAATCATCACCAATTGGGTGCCACAAGACAGTTAACGGCGTCGGGGTAGACCTAAACATACACGGCGGGACGACCGGGACGTCTTATAAAGGGACTGGCAGGGTATTTCTATTAACAGAGTGATTTGTAAGTCCAAGGAGGTGGCTTTTGCGCAACTGTGGCCAAAAAGCGAATGAAAAAAATAATTTAGTTCTAGCAAGGTCGATAATTATCTACGCTGAGACTCGTCAAATGTGCGCGAGACATAACTTTGAGCTTAAACTCGATTGAGAAGTCCCAGTCTTGATATTTAAGTTGGCCAAATAAGGTTGGATTTGTTTGTTAGAAAATTCTTAGTAAAAGCATGGAGCCTGGCAATTAAAAACATATAATATATATTAGATACTAAAACAAATTTTAAATGTATATCTTTTGGGTGGCAGTTTGCCCTGTGGATAGCAATGACTCGCCCTCTACGCGACACCTAAAATCATTGCTGGCGGAATCTAGGTGCAATACTAATCTGCCTACCTCTCCTGGGATTTCCAAATATACATGTAGGTAATTACATAATATTATTAACTAATTAAGTAGCACTTCCTCAACAAATTTCCGCAGTATCAATCAACCGCTCAAATTCGAAAGACACGACACAAAATGATTACAGCAAACCGAGCGTGTCAAAAGAGGCTCTACACCATGATTTATTATTTAATCTGCGAGACTATGAAACGCCGCGATCCTTAATGGAGTAACTTATCATGCGTAATATATATATTATGTTCTTAAAAACTCCCAGTTGATGTGTAAATATTATATTGTATGATGACGTTAAGAAAGAGAGACTATATTTTTTATGATGTCTGCTATAATAATAATAAACTTTTATTCAATAAATAAAAGTCTTTACAAAACACATTACAGGCTACTTATTATATATTCACATTAAAACTATATTTAATCTAAACGAAAACATTTACAATTTAAATATTGGACACAAAAGTCTTGAAGTCTGTTTTTACATTTTATTACTTGTACTAGGTCAGAGACCTGTGTTTCAGGCTATGTTGGTCTTATGGAATAATTTTGCGGCTAATTGATTTATTCTTAACTGAATTCCTGGATTGAACAGTGTTTTTAGAATTTCTGTGAAAATTCTCGGTAGCATAATGAAGTCTGAAATGTTGGTCCGGTAGATCGTAAAAGACATGCGTACTGTTCACTCGTCTATTATATGGCAAAATGTGGATATAATACATTTTTATCTACTCTTTCAGCGATATGAGACAATTTGGTTTGGCAATAGTTGTGTATGTGTGTGTGAATAAACTAGTCAGTGATACTATTACTATTCCCAGTTCAAACAAAGTCTTTCTAGGTTTTCTATTAGGACATTCTCAATAGCAGAACGAAGGCTGCAATTAAATAGTGGTCTGGTAGGCCGTAAAAGAATTACATACATCTCAACAGATGTAAGAAATATGACCTTAAAACACCTCTGCCTATACTTATAAGACATACTGACGTAAATTTAGATACACTATAACATATTAAAACAAGGAATGACGTCAGTTACTTATTGCGTGCGTCATTGAATACTACGACAGCGAATTAATAATACAATTGTTGATGCAACCAATAGGTCACATGAATCGATCAAATATACCATAGATGCACGATCGTCGCTCGAAAAACGGCCCCAACAAAACTGTGCATAAATCAGTCGTATGCGCTATATTATGCACCTGTCCCACTCACTCTTGCGTGCGCTGTCCGTAAGCGAGAGCGAATCGACACCACTACTACGGTGGAGACCGTACCATATACTTAGTACGCTTGCGTATCGCGAGTAACACACTTAGGACGCTTTACATTGACGCGTTTTAACTAAACTATTACAAAATGTTTCTCAGTTGGCGTTCAATGGTTATTCCGGTTAATTTCCTGGATTGCTTAATAAATGCAGGCACTTATAAGTAAGTAGTACTGGTCAGTGCCACATATTGACGCGGTTTTTGTATGAGAATGTGCATCTATGGTATATTTGATCGAAGGTCACATGTAATCATTTCTATAACCAATTTTTCATATTACCAAGGCGACAAACGTGGCTACAACATATAGAAATTAAATTAGTTTATACGTACGAATGTTGTGACGTAAAATATCTATGTCCAGTAGTGGAATGCGGTGGGCTGATTGATTGATTGATTGATACGTACGTATTTTATCACGGTTTGTTTTGAAACACAACATTTATATGCTGCGTGCATGGCGTTGTGGTTGACGGTGTGTTGTTTGTTTTGCCGTGTTGGGGACACGGCACAAAAAATGTTGTAATGCCCCAAATAATTGTTCCGAATTTGAACGTTCTTTGTGTCCGTTGGTTATATGTTTGTAAAGACCCTCGTGACAATGGGATCCTTGGACATTGCAAGCGTAGACTTTAAAAAAGGAGAAATGTAGATTTTTAGTATTAAACGTACACTTTCACCGACGTTTCGGTTAAGTGAAACTGGGCACAAAAATGTAGACATGTCCTAGTTTTACCCACGCATAAACCGATGAACTGATTTGTATGAAATTCTTACAATGATAGAACATGTCTGAATTGACACGTAGGTTACTTTATATCCTAATATGTGTTCCAGTGTAATTCAAGCGGGAAAAACCGTATTCAGGAAATATTTAATTAATATTAAATGTATTATTATTTGTTTCAGAAAACACATACCTCTGCATATTATCGAAGAGGATAGCTATGAAAAAGATATGCTGTTCTACGTGAACCTCGGAGATCCAGAGTTGCTCGGTGGTAAGAATATTATTATTTTTATTTATGCATTATTATTCTTATTAATCGATTATTATTATTATTTATATTTAATGCATCGTGTTTTAGATACCTTAGACTTAGCAGTCATCAATTTAATAGCGTATTTAGTTATTCTTAGTGCTTATAACAAGGCATTTTGTAAATATAAAATAGTGAATGAATAAATTAAAATAATAAATATTATTTCTATCATTATGTATGGCACTAAGAATAACATAGGTACTCAACAATGTATAAATTCTGTATATCAATAGTTTTATTTCAGTCATTTTTATTTCGCAATTTAATAATATATCTTGATAATTATTAGGACTGTTAGATCAATAGATTATGAATTATTATTATGTATAATATAACACGCATATCAATATTATAAACAGCAACGCATGCAATTAATTAAAAACGGCATGTCATGAATTTAGCATATAAATCGCATTTAGTCCACTACTGGATATGAAATTACTCATTAATTATTGTATATTATGTAATTTTGGTCACATTTCTGTTTATTTTAATCATTTAATATTGGGTTTCTAATGCGTTATGATTAAAACTTTAATCTTAATATAATTTATTATAGAAAAATATGATATTAATTTGTAATATAATACATATATAAGTATTACAAAATTATTATATTCGTATATTATTTATTATGGATCAATAATTCTAAAAATTTAAAATAACTCGACAAGAAATATTTTGTTTTATAACTACTTGTCGACCAATAATTGCACATTATTATGTGTAAATAATAATAGTTAGTACAATATTACAATATTTAGACTTTTATTTTGTAACAAATATTGCATTTAGACGAATGAA
The DNA here is from genome assembly GCA_963564715.1 of Catocala sponsa. NCBI lineage: Eukaryota > Metazoa > Arthropoda > Insecta > Lepidoptera > Erebidae > Catocala > Catocala sponsa. The sequence continues at coordinate 5,562,106 of OY751345.1, read as the reverse complement.
ATTGTATGGCAAAGTAAATTAATTATTAATTACTTGCCAGACATACATAGCTTGCAGCCATTATAAAGGGGGCTACCGTTTTTGTGCTCACCAGTAGGCGCCACTAGCGCGTGAGGTCCTGTCAAGTCTGTCACAGCTGCTGTCAGAAGCCATGTTCATTAGTAATATTGTCGGTTTCTATGGTTACTGTTGAAGTGACTATAGAGTATGAGGTCTATAGACATTACTATCCACTAGCACCTTTAGCGGTGAATACAAGCGCGGTAGCCCTCATTGGCAGGATATAATATAATGACAGCCATTTCTGTCAAACGTCTCCAAGAAGTACCTATAACACTTAGTTTAAAACTTGGTATAGATACACGGTAATATTATGGCTTCAAATTAATAAGCACACGTCCCGTGCTTCACACACGTGTATAATTAAGCACCCAATTTGTACTATAAATACCGGACAGGTTAATATTAGGATGTGCGTACACGTAAAGCTATTTTTCATAACACCAATAGATGAACCTTTCAACTAAGAATTACGAAACCCTTTCGATACAAAAATAGAACCTTATTATTTTTATAAATGTCTGAAAAGTGGCCAAAATAAAACACACGGCAAATAAAATAATATATGTACTTATTACAAATAAATAAACATTTATTTATTTTAAATAAACAAAGGTGATCCACTTATGTGTAAATGTTGCTATCGTCAACTAGACAAGTATTTATAACACTTACAAGATAAAAATCTTGATCTATTTATGGGTCAAAGTAATACCCCGTTAATTCTACCGTCGTCTTACTTTGGCCCGTCAATAAAGCTTACTTACGGAACATGTATTTCTCAAATACGCTTGGTTTGACAAACTTTGTACATTTTATTGTCTATACAAAGGAACAATGAATAGATATTTTCAACCTAAACTTAATTTAGGATATTTGAAAATGAAAAAAATAATAACTAGCGACACAACACGGGTGATAATGGAACTATTTATGGCGTTAGTGATACTAAATTGCATTATTTATGTTTAAATAGCCGGCAAGGATAATTGTATTTTATATAAATGTGTGTAATTTTATTTTAATTACACTTTGTATCTAGTAACACCTAATTTCTGAAAAGCAAACAAGAATGAATTGTCAACAGCCATATCCAATTATTTGATATCTTATTAGCAAGTTCGCTAATTAGCTTTTTGAGAAATTTTGTTACGTAGTTTTGACGTTAAATAGGAACTTTTGTGTCGGTAAATATACACGATCCTTGGCGATAGTCGCCAGATTTAAAAATTCAAACAAGTTGATCAAAAGAACGCACGTAAGAGTAATCTAGCATGTTAATTAAAATAATGAAATGCAGGGGACTGTTCGATAATTGCTTGCGCTTGGTGATACAACGGCTCGCATGTCGACATTGTCGTCGTTATCCAACTGCACTTTTTAATGCCTGAAAGGAAATAAAGACTCTTCTATATTCGTAATAGATGACGTAGTTTTCCTAATCCTAACTTACATCTACACTAATATTATAAAGACTTGATTTTTTGTTTGTTTGTAAGGTGTTCACTCAAAACCTACTCAAACGGTATTGAAAATTCTTTCACCATTAAAAAATATATATTATCACCGAGTAACATAGGCTATATTTTACGGGACGGAAGCCGCGAGCAAAAGCTGGTTATAAATAAAGTCGAACGTGAGTTTGTTTGTTTGTTACGGTTTCACACCTAAATTACTAGAACGATAATCATAAAATTTCGCATACACGTTGCTGACTACTTAATTTGAAATTGCATGATGTTTTTTTTTCCGTATCCTTTAGGGTATAGAAAAGGACATAGTGTACCTTTCATCCAGAAAAAGTACTGTTCTGGAATAGATAATGGACATAACCTACATTTCTTTTTGTTCGTTTTTCACGTCTAAATTACCACACTCAGCCTGATGGTTAGGGATCATGTGGTCCAAGAGCAATAGCCTCCACACCTTCCTCATTTTACGCGAGCGAAGCCGTGGGCAAATCTAGTATCAAATAAATGTGACCTGACAACATAGTTTGGCTCAAATCGAGACATGATCAGTTATCTAACCACTAGTAGTGATGCGTGTAATTGCATTTGAATGATATACGACTAAAGTTGTGAACTACGCGATAACTAATTTACATCGTCAACGAATCAACTTATGAAGTCGCAATATATGAATACTAAGTTCGCGGCTTCCCTTGAAAATAGTACTTTCTCTGGAGGGAAGGTACTTTATGTCCTTCTCCTTCTCCTTCCTTGTCTCTTTGACAACGTGTATGCAAAATTTCATGATGATCGGTAGAGTAGTTAAGGTGTGACAACATAACAAACGAGATGGGTGTAAAAACCCAGGATTCAACCTCTTCGTCTTCATGTGACCTTGTGACCGCTATATCTCGGGGGTCTTTTGACCCACAGAGCCCATATTCAAATTCGACCGAGGTATGACCCCAAGGTGTCTGCACACCAAGTTACAAGACAATATTTTTCCATTTAAAATATGTGACCCCTATATCTCAGGGGTCTTTTGACCCCCAAGGCCCATATTAAAACTCAACTGAGGGATGACCCCAAGGTATCTGCACACCAAGTTACAAGTCAATCAGTCCAGTGGTTCCGGAGCTATGCCTGTCACTAACAGACAGACACACAGTCCCACAGTGTTTTCATTAACCTCTTCGAAGAAGACTCGGAGGTTAACAAAAAAAATCACATTCGCATTTATAATATAAGTTATGTTTATTTTGATGTAATTGTGCATCACTAACAATTAACCAGTTAAACGATCATGTCTTCTTACTTTTTCAACTAATACTATTAAATAATGCATTTACGTTCGAAGTTATTGTTATAGTTATATGTTCCTTGTAAGAGCAGCGATAGCTCAGTGGGGAGACCAACAGACTGCAATGCAGAGGGTCTCGGGTTCGAACTCACGTCACGCACCTCTGACCTTCGGAAGATATATGACTTTTCGAAATTATATGCGTATTGATTGACAATTATCGCCTACTCCGTGCCTCGGAAAGCACGTTAAGCCGTTGGTCCCGGCTGCCATGAACATCTATGGCAGTCGTTATTGGGAGAGTGTCGACACAAAAGATTCCACTGGGTCGAAGTGTCGCCGTTCTGCACTAACTGGCCCCCACATAAGATAACATAAGATAAGATATAAGGTTCCTTTATTTATATCTAGCAACTATGATAAATTAACCTCAAATATTTTAACATTTGTGACTATGCTTGGCTAACTGTCCTCCGAGGTTTCCCACGTGAATAATTACTATTCAGCTGTTGTGGCTCGAAGCTATATAGCCTAAAGCTCTACTCAAGGGTTGGGCTCTTAAATGCAAAAATATATTTTTAAATGCAACTGGTAGTGTGAGGATTAGCGCGTGTAAATAAGAAAATAAACAAACACTTCAGCTTTTTTATAATAGTACTAGATGTTCCCCTGGTTTCACCCGTGTTTATCGGTACTGCGCCGCCCCCGTGGGTCGCCACGGGGGCGGCGCCGTAACGATAAACGCGTATAGACAGTATAGGCACGATACGATTAGCGTGATGTTATATGGCCTTCGTTGATAAATAGGCTATCCAACTCTAAAATAATTTTTCAAATCGAACCTGTAGTTCCTGAGATTAGCGCGTTCAAACAAACAAACAAACTCTTCAGCTTTATAATATTAGTATAGATACATAGATTTAATTAAAGTATTTGCGCATACCCTTCAGTGGATCACCTTATAAATATCAATAACCTTGTTACAAAATTGAGAGTAATTTATTTGCCGTGTGTGTAACTTAGAGTCCCTTAGTATTAGCGTCCATCGCTTACCCAACCTTTTGTTTGCATGTCATGTTCATTGCAGAACTGTTTGAGACCTTCCTCCCGGACGCATCAGCAACAGTTTCAGTGCAGTTCCCGCCAGGTAAGTTCCAATTCGAAAGCAATTTCATTAATGGACGCATCGCAGGCGAGCTCCGTGACTTGGCTACGTAGTTGGATTGGTGATCGGAAAATTGCAGTTGAAAAATAAATTGTACGCAATTAAAAACTTAATGGCTTTTTGTGTGTGTAGTGCTTCTGTTTGTGATCGTATATGAAGTCTAAGATTCATTTATTTTGTCGTGTTGGGCAAAGAGCATAGACATGAGCAGCAGCATGATTTATGGAAAGGTGATAGGTAGAATAATAGCTCGTCTCTTAATACGTGGGCTCTAAGGACTTGTACACAAAACTGCGAATCAGCACGATGGGAATTTGCAACGCAGAAAACTGCGACACGAATTGCTGCGATGCGATTGTGCGGCAAGGCGTCTCCCTTCCACGATTCGAAAAAAATCGAATGCGCGATGGGAATCAAATCTCAAGTTCTTGCAATGCGTCGTGGGAGCTCGTAGATTTTTACGATGCGACGTCGCATCGCAGTTTTGTGTACAAGCCCTAACACAGCCGTCAAAATGTGTATATAGTACACTTCTCTATATAATATCCCTATATTTTCACTTTGATTTATAAAGTCGTGAGTGTAAATGTACTTGTATGTAAAAAATAAACCTTTTAATCAATATTAGTTATTATTATTGTATTAAAGGGCTAAAAAGGCAAAAATAATAAAATAAAATATTTTTGTGATACAGACTTTTTTTTATACAACTAAGTGGCAAACAAGCATACGGTCCACCTGATGGTAAGTGGTCACCGTAGCCTATAGCCTAGAGGCATCACTTGCGCTTTGCCAACCCCTTAGGAAAGGAAGTGGGAAGGAGAAGGAGCGGGAAGGGGGAAAGAGGGTGATTGGGCCTCCGGCACTCTCACTCACCGAACGAAACACAACAGTAGGAATATTGCTATTTCACGTCGATATTCTGTGAGAGGGTAGTCCTTTCCCGGTCGAGCCGGCCCATTCAAGCTGAAATCATCGAGGCTCTACTACCTATAATTTATAAAAAAGCCTGTGTTCTTGTTATTTCTGAATCTCAACTTAAAATAAGCTAATTCTCCTATATGACTGGGTCTTAGGAGTGGGTTGTATATAATACTAAATAATAACTTTTGTAGCTTGCACAATTATTAAGTAATATCTCTTGTAGCTTGCACAAGTTGGGACACCTTCGCGTGTTGTAGCCTATTTCTAAATTACCAGTGCGAGACTAATGTAGCCCGCATAAGTAGCTTGCGTTTGTAACCCACGACATATCTCACTTCATATACAAGCGTCATTAGAACCTAAATATCTTGTAGGTGCCTAAGTCTGCGAGGATTGCTACACAAATATTCGGCTTAGCCTGAGCGTAGACTTGAATATAGGTTGATGAATGTTTGCCGAAATGCCGCTCAGTTTATGCATATATGTATTTTCGGTTGTGCATTCTTTAGCAAAGCCAGACAAGAGTTACTATATTTGTAACGTTATCAATTGCTCTGATGTGTCGATGTCTATTTATTATAGACATGTAACAATCCGTAAATATAAGCATACATCTGTCAATCTTTCTATACCAAACCGGCCTTTACGTGGAACAGGCGAGGTAAAATCACATTTGGTGACTGCGACCAACGTCGAGTGTCACTACAACTTCAATTTGCTGCATACACTCGACCGAGCTGGCTTTACTTTACTGTTTGTTCAGGGAACATTTTCCAGTTGGGAAAGGATAGCCAAATTTAAAAGTAAAAAATGAAACAGGTTTGGAACTTTAAAAAATGGGAGAATTACTCATAGGAATCTCGCCGTTGTCAATTTGGATCAACATGAAAAACTATGATATGAATAACCTCATGCACTTCAGTTGCATATGTCGTGTAAACACTAGATACATATTACAAAAAAAGTCCCCCGTCGCGTCTGTTAGCGATAAACTCAAAAACAACTGAACGGATTTTCATACGGTTTTCACTAATAGACAGAGTGATTCATGAGGAAGGTTTAGGTGTATAATTTGTTAAGGTTTTGTACTACCCGTGCGAAGCCGGGCGGGTGGCTAGTATATTTTTAATTTATAAAATATAAATTTATATTTAATATTTATGTATATATATGTGTATGTATATTATCTTTGTCCTTCTCCATATAAATTTAAATAATGACAAATATCACACTTCTTCATACCCTCAATATTTTCTCTTTACGTATTAATATTTATTTTTAAATATTGGACCTGGGGCGAATATTAAACACCTTAGCTCTGGGTAGCCTAGGTAACTGGATAAGAAATATAATGCGGTGGCAACTATAGGTGGCGCAGTGGTCGTGAATGTGACTGCCGAACATAGGGCTCGATCTCCGAATGAGGCAAAGTACTATTGGGTTTATGTCTGAAGAAATGCCAAGAAATCTGGAACTGCTTTCGGTAAACAGTAATAGGGCTGGGCTGCCCCTATTACTAGAGATCTTAAACCATAGCTAACTAAATGTGGTTATCATACACCTAAAATATGTGAATGTGAGTTTGTTTGTTTATTACGCTTTCTCGGCTTAACTCCTCGACCGATCATCATAAAATTACCCATACATGTTGTCAGGGGAACAAAAGAGGGCAAAGGGTACCTTTTATCCATAAAAAAGTGTTGTTTATAACTGAACCTAGCATACACTTACGCGAGCGAAGCTGCGAGTAAAATCTAGTGTATGTAGATGAACTAGATTTTGCATGCGGCTTTACATACATAATTTGAAACTTTCTAAAACTTGAAACAATATAAATGTTATAGATAATAATAATAATAATAATTTATTATCAAAAGCCAAATACAGTTTGTCCATCTCAATCACATAATATATAAAAGCACCATTATGTACAACGCTATGTATTTTAGAGATAGAGTGAACGTCAGTGCCTGTGCTAGTATTACCTGTGTTACAGACACTGGCGCCTTCCTCTTACAGATTCGTGTGACAATATTGGTTAAGCATTGACAAGTTGATAAACTACTAATAACATTACTGGTATTTATGGTAGTTATGGTAATCATCTATTCTAGATAAAAGTACGATAAACATATTTTCGCGCTTTAACTTCAATATGTGCAAATATCTTAACAAAAAGTCGATATTTTATAGGTACTCGAATAATTTTTATATTCGAAAAACAACTCTCGCTGTAAGATATAATCCCTCTCCTACCTGAGGAGTTCCCGATATAAAACCCTAATAACGCTTTATCCTACCTGGGATTATAGCCCGAGCTCCTTCAATTCATTATAATTATCCGATATGTTCAATGTAGACGATGACGTCAGAATAATAATATCAGCCCTGTCCTATTGCTGGGAATCTTTCCAGTAAGATACGGATTTGGCCATTGTTCACCACAATAACTCAGTACAGTTTGGCAGACATAACGTATCTTCGAAAACGTTGTAGAGAATGCTTAAACACACAGATTCTCTCTAAATGGTCAATTATTAGAGTGTATCTTAGGTATGGATCTTTGCCGCTCCCTTAATTAGAAAACCTACATCGAGAGCGTCACTAAGCAAGCTTCGCGAAAACTCGGAGTTTTGAACAGGGTGAGGCGGTTCTTCACGCCTGGGCAACTGTGCCTATTGTATACGGCACAAGTGCGCCCTTGCGTGGAGTACTATTCTCATCTTTGGGATGGCTCCGCGCAGTACTTGCTGGACGCTCTCGACCGGTTACAGCGGCGGGCTGTCCGTATCATCGGAGATCCAGAGGTTACGAGTTCACTGGAACCTCTGCAACTCCGTAGGGACATTGCCTCATTAGCATGTTTCTACAGAATATACTACGGGGAATGCTCTGAAGAGTTATTCCACCTTAGGGACATTGCCTCATTAGCATGTTTCTACAGAATATACCACGGGGAATGCTCTGAAGAGTTATTCCACCTTATTCCGCCCTCCCCTTTCCTATCCAGAACAACGCGTGCTGGGCTCAGATGCCATCCTTACACGGTAGAGTCGATTAGAGTGCGTACCAACAAGTTTGGGTCTACATACCTCTGCCGAACTACCACGGCATGGAATTCTCTGCCAAGGCACGTGTTTCCTTATTCCTTCAATCCTGGGTCCTTTAAGCGGGGCGTGAAAAAGCACCTTCTCAGGCCGTCAAAGTAAAGACCTCAACATCGCCTCGGCTGCTATGAGGGCGGTGTGGAGGCCACTGCTCTTAGACCACACGACTGCTTACCATCAGGTGGAGTGTGGTCACATTGACGAGCAAAATAAAAAAAAGAGTATCCTAACTAATATTATAAAAGCAAAAATGAGTTTGTTTGTTTGTTTGTTACCTTTTCACGCCTAAACCACTGAACCGATCATCCTGAAATTTTGCATATACGTTGACAGGTGTACAGAAACGGAAAAAGGCTACCTTTCATCCCGAAAAAAATTACTGTTCCCGAGGAAAACTATAATAACGTTCTTATGATAATAGATGGCGCCACGTATCTTTCGAATCATGATTGATTTATATAAGCAGAGTACAACCCGAATTGATTGTCAAATTCTAAATTAACGCGAGCGAAGCCGCGGGCAAAAGCCAGTATATAATATATTTATGTGTCAAAAATATCACGAATAACTTCTACTAAATTAAAAGAAGCCTCAAAATAAATGTTAACTTAAATATTTGCATTTGACATCGCATTTGATATTCATTATATTTTGAACGATATTTTATTACGAGAATAAGGCTACTGATGTTTTTCTTTGCTTTGTCGCTTTAAGGCATCTAATTTATATTTAATACCTCGTAATTTTAGAAAGTCAGTGGTGCGTATAATTGACATATTGTATTCGAAACCCTTGCGTGGCAGATGTGCGGTCTTCAACTTCGACTATCACTGCATTTTTTGCCAGAAACTTCATCTATATTACATTGCCTCACATATATTAAAGCATAAAGTAGGCTACTTTTAACCTATTGAGTCGCAGCGGTGCACCGGCGACCAGACACAATATGTTATTAATTAGTCTGGCATTCCAAGACTTGACAAGTTAATGAGGATTTTAATAGGCATTGCAATTAGACGCCATCTTAATCCACAACACTACAGCGAAACCGCATGTGCCCTCGATAATTAAACCGATAATTACATCTTCAATCAGTGACAATAAAACTTATCCGGTGACAGTAAGTTATTGTGCAATTTGGCTGGCGTTAGAGCACATATAGCGTAGATAACTTACGTACATCTATATAGTTTTAAGTTCTATCTCCAAAGACGTAGGTACCTATATATTACATCCACACTTTGCCCGCGATGGTTCAATTTCAATTTCAATGCTTTATTGCTCTCCATATGTATTACATGATGTTACAAAGAATAAAATACCAAATATGGACCCTGTCGGGCATGGCAAGATAGATAGAAGACAAGAAAGGAGGAAGCTACTGGTATAATTTTTATAATATTGCAACAATTATTAATTATACGTAAATAAGCAATTATTAATTCTGTAGTACTTACCTAGATTCTACTTTTCAACTTTTTATTTTATTTATATTTTTGTACTAATAATATTAATTTATTTGAAAGCTAAATTTCAATTATTACATGTATATTAAATTAGTTTGTGATTATAATTTGTCATTTAGGTATTCATTTATGTTAGAATAGCTTTAGTTGAGGAGACATTTTGTTAATTTATTAATGAAACTGTTGTATTTATTTTCGTTTATTATGGTATCTGGTAATTTATTATATATTTTTATGAGTATATGAGTGCATGTTTAGTCGCGAGTTAGGCAGATTAAGTCTGTTTCTGTGCTTTAGTATGGTTTTCGGTCTCACGCATTAGAAGTGAGAATAACCTCACTCATCATCCATAACGATGGTGTCATACCATCAGGTGGATTGCCGTATGTCACAAAATAAGTTCTCATAGCAGACGTGCAAGCTTATTGTCGTCTACCGTAAGTAGTTCTACACTCCTTGACTATTAAGACTTGAGATATAAGAAATGTTCTTCTAAATATAATATAATAATAATAATAATAATAATTTATTCAATAATAATAATTTACATTTCATTGGATACAATTATAGCTGAATAATATTACACTATGATATTTTATAATCTAATAAATAGTAAGTACTTAACATATAGCTAAACGAGCCAGTATAGGTTCATTTTACTTTACGATCTAGGTTTTACAAATTAATTGCCTGAACTAGGTTTACACCTGTGTTTCAGGCTATTTTTCTACTCAATAAATATGTATTGCGCCAGTAGAGTAAATGTGCATACGCTTAAAATAAATATTGGTGCAATAATAAAATAACATTGAGGCCACTTGATAGTAATTATTTCATGACTATAAGCAAATTTTATTGATTGTCGCCAACTTAGCCGGTTAATAAACTCTACGAAAGAAATTAGATCATTAAATCTTGTCACTATATTGCAGAAACATACATATCTCAATCAGCAATAATTATAACAGAAATGTTTGCGGTCTCACGTAACGCATTGTAATGCCAACCCTACCTACCCTCCCTACAGCTACATATATTTCCAGACAAGAGGACAGTAACTTATATTGAACCGGCACTGAAATTGTACCACTTCTATATTTCTACCAAATTGACTGTTGCCAGTGTAAAGAAAAAGCGTCAATTTGTTAGAAATATAGAAGTGGTACAATTTAAGCGCCGGTTCAATATAGGTTACTCTCTCCTATATTGTGCTACTGAGAACACCTAATATATTTTTCTCGACACGGGTATCGAAATTGAAACTTCAATATCGTCAGCACAACCTTATGCCAAGAATCAACTAATAGTTTTACGCTTAAAATGTCGATAGAATAAGCACTGTAGAGAGCTACATATATCACCATCACTGCAAGCGCATTTAATAAAAACATTGCAAGCGTTATATGTTGCATATTTATCTATCTCGTTCTTTTATAAAGTAAGAATAAAATAACATTGCTACAGTACTTATAAGGTTCTTCCCAAAGCACTGCATTTATTTCCAACATTGAAGCATCCGTATAAACGGACAAGCCTCCAAAATCGATTAAATTGAGTGCGTGCGTTGCGTCTGTAGCTGTGTGTGTCTGTGTGTGTATATATCACGTTTGTGTATGTGTGTGTTTGCATTGGTCATTCACTTTGATGAGCTCTTTATATTAATAGTTCGTACAAACTAGCTTCGAGTATTGTTATTAGACTGATAATGTCCTTGGTTGTTATTGAATATATAATTGTTGAAGCAGCTAATTAGGCTTGAGGCTTAATTACTAATAGATTTATACATCTTTTCTGTGCGGTGGGCAGAGTCTACAGATACAATTTGGTTCATTCACTGTTAATGCACGCTCGTGGTCTGGCTTTTTACAGAAAGTTACGCTTCTGGTCAGAGCATCTGTGCCTATGTCTTCCTCTTCCGATTTGTTAGCTGTCTATCATACAGTAGCTATACTACTTCTTTATACAGCTGAGATGGCAAGCAAAATGATATATGGTTCACCAGATGGTAAACGGTTATTGATGCTAATGACCATCTTACACGAACTATTTTTTGTATATTCAACAGTATTCTTTAAAACTATCTATCTCGTTTTTTGAAGTGAACACTTCTTTAGCGGCGTTGTGCACTCTTTTTGTGATGGGTACAAAATGTTAAACTCGCGTCAGGACACGTGACCTGATCGAAAATTCGTAAGACGGAGGAAGAATTGTCATGTTTGTGTACGATAGCGCAATACATGAATATTGTATTTTACCACATAAATGATAGTACTTTTATACTGAATTCCAAAATATCACAAATGCACCACGTTAATATTCAAGATTTAACTTCTGCCGGCACTCCCGGAGTGCAACCCGTTCTTTTTTTTAGATAGTCAGTTTTAGGTAATAGGGATAGTTGTAGGCTTAAGAGAGAACATTTCTACACTACAGTAAAAAGAAACATTAGAAACCTACTTCTTCATTGCTACTCAGATAAATAAAAAGCTATTAATTATATTAAATACAGTACAGTTTAAGAACATAAAAATTAACCTATACATCTATACAAATAAATAAAATTGAAGTGTCTGTTTGTAATGTCAAAATAACAGCTTTTTATCTAATGCATATGAAAGTATATAAGGTACCTATACGAAATCATCTATTTTTAAAAATTTTGTCTCTCTGTCTGTTTGTTCCGGGTAATCTCCGAAACGGCTGAACCGATTTTGACGGGACTTTCACTGGCAGATAGCTGATGTTATAAGGAGTAACCGGCTAGGTTGATTTTAGAAAAAAAATAGGGTTCCGCGGCGACAAACAGTTTTTAGTTAAAATCTACGCGGACGAAGTCCTAGGTAACAGCTAGTTAGTAATAAAAATCATCATCAATATTGTGGTTTTGATATTGATGATGATGATTTTGTTTCTTTGACTGATATGCCACAGCAGCAACACAATCGCGAGATCGCTTGAGTTTCCAAATTTGCTTATGTTGTGTTCTGCTCAAATAACCTAAATAATAACTGATAATTAATGAATGTGTAGGGAAGTTAATATTTGATTGTAAGGGCGCCCATGTTATTGTCAAAACTGACAGTCAAATTGGCAGGGACAATACATACGAGACAGTGAGCAATTAATATTTCGTTTAATATTACCATTGTTCTCGCCGCCAGTTATTGAATTACTTTACTATCCCTTCCTTGAGGTTTTTGTTTATATTTTAATTTAAACGCACTAGGAATAAATTCTGTATCACTGTGATACGAAACAACCAGTATCGGAATACCTGTTTATGGATCACAATGTTTTTGTCCGAATTGTTGTTGTGGTACACTGCACTCAGCGTACTGGCTGTAAATTTAAGTAAAATGACGTCATAATTAACTGCGTTGAGTGGGTTCTTTGTTATTCCTTTGCTTTGTCAGTCCTTCGCTTCCCTTTATGACAAGTATACGGCCTGACTGATAGGAAGTGGTTAGCGTAGCATTTGAATGATTCTATCAGCGGTATTACTCGCAAGTTTCAAAAAAGAATTTGCTGCATAACTAGTGCCAAACAAAATGATTATCGTTGCCTGCTGCTACTGCACCTCTTTTAAGAACTCTAGTCAATGATAGCGTTACCGTAGTAAGACTTTACGTTGAATATTTTATTATTCGAACCTAGGTAGGTTCGATTACTTTCAAATTAATGCAAAACTATATTGTTTTTCTTTAAAAGACTACTAGAAATAAATATTGTGTCAAGGTGCACTTTAGAAATATTCAAACAACACACACAATGAACATTCAGACTCAGCACTACTAGTTGTAGAGCACACACATTTTTGTTCCGTGTGGGGATCAAACCCACAACAACCATTACGCCCTCCGTGCAGGCATAGTTTTGATCTTAACTGTCAATCCGGGAACAATATTTATTTATTTATAAATGTTTATTTTTAGGTACACAAAACAGAACAAAGTACAAGTTATTATTGACACAATTATTTACATTACTAATTTTAAAACGAATTAATCTAATTTACAAACGTATTAAAAAAGGTAACATAATTACAAAAGCACAAATATTTATAAGTATTACTAAATATTTACAAAAAAGGTTTAGGCATCGTAGAATTCTTCAGTATCGCCGGCAACTGGTAACGTGCCCAGAAGACTGGCAGCATTGCCACGTTGAATGGCAATGCTGATTCTTTGGGCCAAAAAAGACTAGCCTTCTGACCACGCGAAACGTCGATCAGGCGTTTTGCGATCTCCCTGTACAAAATACGAGCGCTCGGACCCCATGAGCCTAGGATTTCCACCCCAAACGGCTCAAAAATGTAATTTCCGACTAAATTACTATATTTGCGCCGTTTGAGGGTTTCCGCCGTTGCAGCAGCAGCGCCGGCACATCCCTCAGTGCTTGGAAGATGTGATGGCGCAAGGGTGTCAACGCACGTTGCGTCCCACACCAAAGGCCTGCCCATCTTCCAAGGCAACAATGAATATAATTTATTTATTATTATGGTTAATCAACAGCAAATGTTTACAAATTCACATCAACGATAACAAGGAAAATATGGTGGCTGAAACATTAATTGCCAATTACAGATTAACCAGCATTCATCAATAGTTGTGACAATATTTATGTAAAGAACTTAAATTACTATAACAAAGTAAGAAATAAAAAACAATAAAGGAGAACATAATGCAAAAATCCTGATTGTCGATACTAAACTAATATCGTTTTCTACCATGTTACTCGCAGAAAACCTATTAATAACGTAATACAGTAATTAATATTTGTAGCTCAGTTTCTATGAATGATGTGTCATTACGCTATAAATAATATCTGAAAATGCCAAGGCCTTGAATGTAGAGTTATTAGAATATATTGCAGTAAACTCATTCAAATATAACTATTTTATCGAAATTTGTCGTATATGTATTAGTTACACTACAGGATACGATACTGACATAACTTACACTTATTTAACGTTATATGGGTGAGTGTTTGTTTTGTTGTGTTCTCTTAGGCTATTTATACCGCGGTCCAAACCGCTCGCGGTGCGAAAAGACTAAGTACCTAGGAAGAGAATCGCTTGTAGCATATTTGAATCACGTGAATTACAAACGGCATACTGAAGGCTGGTAACGTTTCAGACGACAAACAAATTCTTTTTAATACTTTCAATAATACTAGCAAAGCTGCTTAGTACCTTTATATATTGGAATGTTAAAGTTCTTAGAGTCCATAATTCACAGTTTCGGCGCGAAGCATTAAGCGATTTGTTCCCAAAAGTTCTTTTAACAGTTCCTTTTAAGGTAGCAGGAAAAATATTAGTATAATTTATAAGTCTGAACGCCATTCACTTGACTGAGCTTAAATTTATTGGTAATGTTTCCCACATTACTGGCACTCTTTAGATCATTGTGAGTAATTGATAGTATGATACGAACGCATAACTGAATACTGATCAATTACTCAAAGTATAGACAAGAATAGGCAGGATACTTAAATACAGTTAAAATATTACAAGAGGACAATATTACTTAAACTCAAGAAACCCGACGAGAAATATCAGCACTCTATAAAAAAACCCAGCCAAACAAAGTAAGGTATGTTCTAAACGTAAATAGTATTTAGTCTCCATAAGGAGGCGTTTTACTTTCAGTAATAGCTTGCATCTTGTACTAAACGCTCGAATGTCTTGTGTTACAAGCATTCCTAAGCCGTGGCAACTTGCTTGATGGCAAGCAAGTTGCCACGCAACCTTGGTAATATAAAAATGTATTAATAACGTATATTTATTTGCCATACCAGTAATTTAAAATTATGTAAACGATTTCGAATTTAAAATCGCCCTGAATCCATTCAAATAATGTCGATATTCGGGCGAAATTCGTGAACAATCGCCGTAACTTTGTCCACGACCTACATCACTGGTTGACACAGAATCGGTCACAATATATCATCTGGTTTCATTCGCGAGGTAATATTTTATACTCCGTACGATATTGGGATGTGAGTTGCAGTCCACGTGTTAATTGAGGCATTGTGGTAACATCCATTTTTAAATACCACTGGCGGCGTTCATTTCCAACTGTATTGTGTTCTTTAATAAAATGTGCCGTGTTGGGTGACTAGTTTCTGGAATTGTGCGATAGATGACGTTAGCTGAATAACATTATATATCTGACTGCACAGATGTCGTAGTGGTTTAAATGGTCGCCTAACCACAGCCACTGCGCCAAGTGTGGGTTCGTTTCCCACAAAGAACAAAGGTTTATGTGATCCATAAATAGTTGTGCCGGGTTCTGGTTCTTTTTTTGACTGACATAAAGACTCAAAACAACTATAGCCATAGCCAGTTACTGATCGGTAAACGATTAGCGAGGTTAAGCAATGTTGGGTGCGGTCAGTCTATAGATGGGTGACCGCTTAGTGGTATTTCATCTGAGCGTCTACATGCTTCGAAGGGCACGTAAAAAGTCGGTCCCGGTTGTCGTCAAATTGACAGCAGTCGTGAAGCCATGTCAGAGGCCTACAGGCGGCTAGAACAACTCTTGACAATAGGTTGGCCACTAACCACACGAAAAGAAGAAGAAGAAGATTATATGGTTGATTGTTTATAAAGTTACACGCGACACATGAATTATTCATAGTGCGGCAATGTTATATTTTAAAGAAAATAAAAAAGAGTTTTGAGAATTACTCTGTAATAAAATTATGTATCACACCTATAGTCATAAAAGTTGTTACAAAGATATGTTGGCAATTGAAGATGTGTTATACACATCTCCTTAAATAATACGCAGTGATCATGCAACGTGGACAGTTCTGGACAATCTGACTAAACACCGAATCTCGGTATCATCCGTGACATATTTAATCAACTCATACGTTTGTATCCATATCATATTCCATTCGAGTTTCTCATAACGCAGCGCTGCGGTTAAGTCACATACCAGTTTAACCTGATACTTGTGGGTCCCATTATTCAAAGAATGATTTAAGGTGAGGAGGGAAAACCGGGTGGAATTGGAAACAGGAATTATTGGCCACTTTAGCGAGCACAGGTAGTTAAATTTTCCTCTTATTTTGCCTGCGGCTTTGCTGTTGTTGAGAAGTGTATTCTTGAGATGAATTTGCCTTATAAAAATGTCTTTTATAATATTGAGCACCATTATAACTTGGGCTTTTTATTGTTAAGTTTAGAATTAAAGAGTTATTAAAATAACATTATAGACTAAGTATTATCCAACGGATACGCATAACTGGGATAAAAGTAATATTTTCAGGGCATGGGTTATCTGTGTGCCAAGTATAATCCGTTCAACAGGATACAGTAGTAATTAAATTAAATTACTACAGGGTCCATATTGTACCTACTTTGATATTGTGTAACACCTTTATATAACATATGGAGTACAATAAAGATATTGAGTATTAAGTATTAAATCCCTTCCAGCAATATCACAAATTTTGAAATTTATCATATTACTAGAATTATTGTAGTTTGAAATAGAAAGTTTACGTCATATTTAGACTTTGTGTGTGGCAGATCATGATAATCATACGATCTATAATTCTAAAGACAGTATAAGGCAGTTTATAATTTTAAAGTATTCTAGTGTTTAGGACAGTTCTCAATAGCTGGCACCACCCTGGCCAGTTACAAATTTATTTTTCTGTTCTTTATTTGAAGACAACTTTTGAGTCCTAACACGAGAGTTGTCTCATGTTGTCTTCAGGGGGCGCTATGCTGCGCCGCTATACAAACAAATAATTTACGGACATCAAGTACACACATATTTTTTTGGGATTCAAACCAATATTCGGTGTGGCGACAGCTGCAAGGCGGACGCTTCCTGGCTACGTCAGTCGAGTTGGCAAACTTCACACGTTATGCAGAAAACTTAAACATGCAAGTTCTTCCTCAATGTTTTCTTGCACCGTTAAGCTTTAATTAACTATTTAATAAGCTCGACATATCACATTTATAATCTCCCTATTAGCATTGTGTTACTTTTTCTAGCAGTTGGCCCAATCAGGTATCAGTTTGTAATGTTCTACATTCATTCAGCCGTCCTATAATTCTCGGTGATGAAAAATTCGTATCGAATTCTGCGTTATTCATTTATTTATGATTACTTTTCTTTGATACCTTATTTAATGCTATAAGTAAGGGTGCTTTTTATTATTCTATTTGAGCGCCGTTATAAGGGTTGTTTTCGGTAAATCATCATCAGGACCATTTTGTGCAACTTTTGGGTGGTAGTTCTGTTGCCATTTGTTTGGTGATGGTATGAATAAGCCGTTCCATCCGTGGAAGTACCACCTTCTTGCGGGCAATCAACATAGTCGTAGTTAGTACGTAAAAGTACCAGAGACTCACATACCTAGTTCAAATATACCTTTCCTTTAATTTTAGAATTTTAAAATAGGTTTTAGTAGTATTTAAGTTAAAGTTTTACAAACAAACAAGCAAACAAAAAATCAAATCTTTCGTCTTTGTTATATTAGTATAGATATCTTATTGCCTCTATAGTATAACCAACACTGCATGCACAACAGCTTGTATTCTGTTTTCGGAAAGGGTCAAGGTGATATGTGAAGTATTTTTATATTCTTAGAAGCAATAAGGAGACAACAGCTAAATTATCTAGTACACATAAGCCATTTGCTTTCTGCTAAGGTATAAAGCACAATTGGCATACAAGTATGCAGACTGCATATTCGAACCTACGTCGGACAAAGTGTAATTTCTGACAATTCCCAGTAGCTGCACAGATTCTGGAAATGTTCACGATATATGCAAATCAGCTTGCGACCTATTACGTGTTACCATAAAATCATAATCAAACAAGTGGGGGTTGCAATACATCTTTGCCTATTCCTCCAAAAAGCGTAAGTTTAAGTTAACTTATATTTGAATGCATAATCTCTACGATCGTAGAGTACTTTAAAACATAGAAACAACACACAAAATAATCTTTCAGATTTATTGTAGCATTCGTACTGTTGATATTATACTCTAGAATGCAGAAAATAAAAAGCGAAGTTCTGGTTTTATTCAAAGTATAACAGTTGAAGAATTTCTCCATATTCCTCATTACCAGTCTTAACTTTCAATCTCCAGAAACAACCTCCTCGCGGATGTTTGCTTGACTGATCTCTATGCATTAGAGTTTAATCGTACGATAAGTACAAAATGTATACACGTAGTATTTTTAATCTCACGTTAACGTTAGAAGGGATATTAAATATTACCATCAGATTTCGTTTTGGAGTTAAAGAGCAGATAAAGATAGAGCGAGGAGGTTGGAGCTACAAGGCCGCGTCGTGTAATGTGTGTTCGATCCCAACGGGCAGAAATTTGGGAATACACAAAGTATTCGTTACGAGTCTAACTGCCTTTAGAGTATTTTTAAAATGCGAGTTAGCTTTAAAAAGAAATCAAGATCACTCGCGGGCTATTGCACTGAGAGTAACTAAAATAGTTTTTTTTTAATCAACTCCTCACCCATAAACGTAATTGGCAATACGTCTCTGTCTACTCCGGTAGCTTTATACAATTGTGAGTTTATATATGATCATGTATCAATTTCTGCTGATATGATAAGTCATATCAGCAGAAATTGACCCGCATCGGTCAAGCATGGTAAACTATGACCTATTCCGAGAGAAAAGAGATACATTTAATAAATTTTTCTTTTTAATGTTGTCCAACATAAGTCTGATCCTCCTAGTGATAAGCGAAAAGGAGGCGAGGAATGTAAAAGATAAGAATGTGAGCCTCCAGAACTCTTACTCACCAGGAAAAATGCTGTAAAACTATTACAGTAACGCTGATTTTCTGTAAGGGGGTCTTTACTTCTTCGAGTGATCCGACACCTTCGTACCATCACTAAATAATTGGCATCGATGATTGATCCACTCATAAAAAAGACATCACGATGCGGCTAAAACTCCAATATATTAAAAGTTTAATCACACAGACCGATCAATTTCAAATACCCATTCACTTCTTGCCTTCATCCCTTTAATTCCTCAAACTCCATCAATATTAAATGACCCAAAGTCAAACTAGATAGAAATGTCCATAAAAACTGGTAACTACGGACGGGCCATCAAATCGGGGTCAGAGGTCTATAAACTAGAAATCTAAAGGACAAGTAACATTATGTTGATCTTGCAAGAAACCCACGTGCCGGAAAGGGTGTTATGCCGCGCGCCTCCTGAATATTTTATAACGGGTATCCAAAAATGTGATGGACGGATTTTTATTAGCAGCAACTTTTTCTCAAATCCATAAAAATATTTGAAAGATTAAGTTTCATAAAGTTGGTTTTGCGCTGTTTGGGCAATATGAGGTACTCTGCAGTATTTATTACATATAAAAAATTATCTGTTTACCGGATAGGAGGGCTGGTTAGCACCGCCAGCTAAGCTTGAATGCTTGTTGTAAAGTTTTACCATAAGCATTTTAGCTTAAGTAGTGGGGTTAAGAAGAATAAATAATTAGATTACAAATTATTAGTAGCCATTTTATGAATAATCGTCGGCATTGGATAGGTTAACTTGGTCTTTCTCCAGAATGTCTTTAATCTGGTCAGATATCGTCTAAAATAGCTAGATATTATTTTACAAAAATCTGATTTTACCTAATCTTAGAAAAATATTATGCGTCGTATGCATATTCTATATTTCTCACAAAATATCGAGGCCCGAGGCTATAGGAGGCCCAATCAACCTCTTTCCCCCTTCCCACCCCTTCTCCTTCCCACTTCCTTTCCTAAAGGGTCGGCAACGCGCAAGTGATGCCTCTGGTGCTGCAGGCGTCCATAGGCTACGGTAACCACTTACCATCAGGTGGGCCGTATGCTTGTTTGCCACTGTAGTTGTATAAAAAATAAAATAAAATAGGTACTGTTCCCAAGCGAAGAAATGGACAAAAGCTAGTATATATATATTTTTTGCATAGTTGGAGAAGTAGCCTTTAGTTTATAATTAAAATCGAGCATTTATACTACTCTTTGGTACTGAATTGTGTATTGTGAAAAAATAGACAACGTCACGATAGACGTTACTAAAAGGGTACAGAAAAGAACATAGAATACCATTTATACGGGCAATCTACTGTTCCCGTCGGATAGCTGGTGAGGATATAATTTTAAACCTTTGCTTACAGATTCGGATATAAATATAGTGCACGCTTTAAAAGAGAGATTTATCTGAGTATGTTGTATTGAACAAATTTAAACTCTATTGCAATTACGTAACACAAATAGAATATTAGAATTATGATAGTCACACAATTAGAGTTCAAATTGCATAACTTCCAAATTTCAAGTTAACTCGTTATTTTAATAAGAGCGCGAATTAGGTATGAGCCGAGCCTATTGTGTATTAAGGTCTCACTCAATTATTCAACGTAAAATCGGATTAAGCCGTGTGCGTATCAACACACTACTCGTATTAAGCTAATTAGAACCGATCGGTTGATGCTTTGCCTAGTAGGCACGTATTCCAACCGTCGTCGCCATTATATGTATGTTGTCATTTCGTTTCCAGCCCGATATTTCTAGTTTTACCGCGAATTTGTAATAACAGCATCCATAAACAAAGATTAATTTACACATAATTTTTTTTTTGTTCGTTTTGCATGTTATTGTATGTACCACGTAGGTAGTATAAGGTCGCGCTTATGACTGTGTGAGGTGTGGAATTGGATTATCAGGTCAAGCAAAGTGGTATTTGGTGTGATGAGTTTTTAGCAAGTTGTTAGTAACAACAATAATGGTGGAAATGTGCTAGAGAGACCTGCGCCTTATTACTTGGGGTCTAAATACATAAATTTGGGTGTCATACCTTTTCACGAGCAACGATTTAATAATAACAGAGGGATTATAGGTAGAACTAAGGTACAAACAGAAGTATTCGTCAATTTTTGTTTACTATTACATGGAAAATGAAGGTTCCCTAAATTATATTTCATATTAAAGCCATTCCACGATATTTTTATGAAATCGACGTCCCTGTACACTTCTATCTACTCGTATACCCGAGATACACACATACATACATATTATGTGGTATAAACTTAAATGTTTTTTTGGACATAATAAATTAATATTCTTACTCCATGTCAGCTGTTAAAATGACCGTCACGAACGCGAACACATGGAACGCTTTAACGGCTAATCGGCATATCTCAGTGTTGCAGTCGGTCGTCGAATCGTCCAAGCAAAGCCTAGGCGAGCGACGTCGTTCAGATGTTTATGTCGCAGATATAAAACCTAACAGCTTAAGCTGAAGCCGCGTCGAAGTCTCTATCTGTGTATTTTAAGTCCCACATAAAAGCACAATGCCGTTTCTCGGGTATATGTCCAAATTCCTTGTACTAGTACCAATAAAACATTTCCATCTTGGAATTGAAACCTCTCATTCGGAAACATACCTTAAGTGCAAACATGAACCATGATACTAAAGAGTAATCTAAAATATTAATTAAAAGAGGAACAAGCCACCGTTGCAAAATAACAAACGACATTAGAAGAATGAAAAGATATAACAAATTATTTATTGCTAATGAACCTGATTGTCAATTGTAGGAAGACAATAGTTTGCGTAGGCAAATAGATAATATTCTTTTGTTAAAATTACAAAAGTTCGGCACTACAGCTAGTATACGGTCTTATTAAGCCCACCATGGTTTTTTATTAGGGAACTTTAAACTTATCAACTAAAGAAGCTCCAATGAGGGGTCAAATAATTTTTTGTTTCAAGTCTAGATTTCTTTGGCGTTTGAATATCTGTAAAGACTGCAGCAACTCGGAAGGAAGAAAGTGGACAAAGGTACATTTCTACCAAACTATTCGGGACTATAATTTATGGTGTATGTATTATTTTATAGGCATATCATCTAAATATTATCTTCAGGAATACAAAAAGTTGCTACTGTAACAGACATATGGAAATTGGCTGCGCTGATATGGGTCGTAAGCACTTGTCACACACAAAATGCCATTTTCTAAGTAAAAATAAATGATTTATTGCGGCCCAAATATTGAATCATAGACCAAATTTAGATAATTATAATAATACTAGCTTTTGCCCGCGGCTTCGCTCGCGTTAATTTAGAATTTGACAATCAATTCGGGTTGTACTCTGCTTGTAATAATATAATTCAATCATGATGAAAAACACGTGGCGCCATCTATTATTATAAGAACATTATTATTGTTTTCCTCGGAAACAGTAATTTTTTTGGGATGAAAGGTAGCCTATGTCCGTTTCTGTACACCTGACAACGTATATTTCAGGATGATCGGTTCAGTGGTTTAGGCGTGAAAAGGTAACAAACAAACAAACTCATTTTCGCTTTTATAATATTAGTTAGGATTAGCATTGTATATATGAACTATTCCATTGTTGAGCATAAATTTGTCTACTAAGGTAAGAGTTACACCATAATTTACCACACAGGCCCAGTGAAGGTTGCAAGTTTAGCACAACTTCAAGAAAATTTAAATTATTATCAGAATTCTTTCTATGCGGCTTCTGATACGATCGTCGTTTTCATTTTGCTTTGCACGTCGAGAAAAAGTTTTATAGCATTATGCACTTTTTGTTAATGTAGCAATTAGGTATATTATTTATTACTTATTGATTGTAAGCGGTTAGCGTAATCTATGAACGCCAGCAAAAGCTCTTTGTCTGTAATAGACATTTATTAAAAAGGAGCTGTGCTGTTTAGCTCTTTGTATAACATTATATTGGTCATGATTATAAGATTGAAAGGCAATAGAGATTTTTAATGAATACATTTAAAAGCTTTTGTAGATGAATATGAATAGACCAGTACAATACCAATAGACAAACAAAGCAAATGAAATCTTCATAAGAAGTTATAAAAACATGAAATTCAAGAGACTAAATTATATAAAACTAGCTTCCGTAACTTGGCTCGTCACTTTTTCTAAATGAAAAGTATGTTCCTATGTTGCCAATGTCAACTATTCACTACAAGACCGTAAACTTGTGTACTGTAAATGTGAAAGCGTAACAAACACGTAAACATACTCACAGTCGCTTTTATAAATTATACAACTAAGGTGGCAAACAAGCATACGGCCCACCTGATGGTAAGTGATCACCGTAGCCTATAGACGCCTGCAACACCAGAGGCATCACTTGCGCATTGCCGACCCTTTAGGAAAGGAAGTGGGAAGGAGAAGGAGCGTGAAGAGGGAAAGGGGGTGATTGGGTCTGCGGCACTCTCACTCACAGAACGAAACAATAGTAGGAATACTGGTATTTCATAATATTGTCTTCTGTTTACGCGAATGTTATTCATTGAAATTAAACTATGTAGTATATACGGATTTTATCGCGCTGTTTATTTGACACTTTATTACATAAATTAGAAACTGTAACACTACTATAATTACTATGAAACTTTACTAATTTGTAAGCTAATTAAATTATTGAAACTATTAAAACTATTTATACTATTACTACATATACTATTTTACTATTTATATTTATATTTACAATATACTCGACGTTTCGGTTGCTATTCAGCAGCCATGGTCACGGGGAGACTAAGATGATAGTTGTCTCAATATTCTAGTGTAGTTATTTCAAAGTACCCGAACATAATTTAATCATGGGTGTTTTTATTTACGCAGAATGAGCTCAAAGTATCATGAACTTTAGCTGTGGTTTGCTTCTTCTTGGGTTTGAATATTTCACGTCGATATTCTGTGAGGTATTCTTCCTTCCCCGGTCGAGCCGGCCCAAGCATGCTGAAATCAGCGAGACTCTACTACTCTTAATTAATGATCTTATTTTATAAATATTTGTTAGAATAGATGTCATGAAATCAAAATGTCAAATCACTAAAACCACAAAAATAACGGATTCATAAACTTTACTGATGTCTGTATTAAAACAATTATTCACCACATTTGGAGTCATGAGGATATAAAACACAGAAAGTCAACATTTGTTATTCAAAGTCTGTCGGAATAATTTAAGCGGACATTTTGTTTACCACACGAAAGAAATTATTTCATGACGGATTCTTATTTCTTTACATTTGCAACGCGTATTTACATTTTGCTGTGATCATTGAGGTTTGTTTAAAAAAGTAAAGCTTAGTAACGTCCGTTTCAATTTGTCTTGCTTGTTCTTCCACTCTTCTGTTTGATTTTATTCATTTTGTATCATTAACATTAATTTCGTTTGGAATATGATCTGTAAGTTAACGAGCAGACTTTGATATAGATTCTATGTTTTTATTATAATAACTTTGTATAGCAACAGTAGTGACTGAATATACATACATACATACATAGATTCACGTCTGTTTCCCAGAGGGGTAGGCAGAGACTACGGATTTCCATTTGCTACGATCCTGACACACTTCTCTGGCTTCATTCACTTTCATCGCATTCCTCATACATGCCCGTCGGTTCAAGCTCTTAACCTGGCCTTTGTCCAGAACGCCTTCGATCTGATCGAGAAACGTTCGCCTAGGTTTTCCTCTTGCGACTGTTCCATTCACACTAGCCTTATAAACTTTCTTAGCCAGTCTTTCCTCGTCCATTCTTTCTACATGTCCACTTTTACACTTTCATGCCGCATCTCTCTCTAATCACACTATTTCTTATTCTATCTTTCAGAGTCACACCACATATGCTTCTCAAAGCTCTCATTTCTACAGCATTTATTCTGCTCTCATGCTTCTTTTGCCATACCCAACTTTCACTTCCATACATAAGTGTGGGTACTAATAGTCCTCTATGAACAGCCAAACGTGGCTTTTCGGATACATTTCGACTGTTCATAAAAGCGCGTAGAGCTCCATTCACTTTGTTGCCAGCAATCGTTCTTCTTTCAATATCTCCGTCATGTTTAGCATCCCTTGTAAACAAAGTACCCAAATATACAAACTGACTGAATATGTGACTATAAAATCCTTACTAATATTATAAATGCGAAAATAAGTTTGTTTGTTTGTTACGCTTTCACGCCTTAACTATGAGTAGTTAAGGTGTGAAAGCGTAAACGCCGCGGTATGCTGCGTCATACCAAAGCGTCCTTCGGGCTACCGAAACATGTCCAGCCGTGCCGTACTGTGCCACGACGTCAGTCAGCGCCGGCCCTTATCCTGTATACTGACTGAAATCAAATATCAATATTGTTATATTGTAAATAATATAAAGCTTTGAAGTAGCTGTTGGTTTTTGTATGTTCTGGAGACTAGATTCTCAAAGGATGCATACAGCATATTTTAAAATCTTGATATCGTCTATATGGGCTTTAGGTTATATCCTCGATTTAAAGTTGATCAGTAGATCAAAATCTGTTAAAAGCGAATTAAATATTGCGGGCACTAAATAAGTTAAAAAGCGTGCATAACATTAATTTTGCTACATTACACATTCTGATAATTATAATATAATCTGAAAAGATTATATTTAATCTTGCAGAAAAACAGGAAAAAGAACCGTCCTCCATTATCGGGCAAGCCTAATTAATCAAAAACTTCCTTGTTAACATAATTTTATCTAATCAGCGACTTTTCTTCAACCTTGACTAGACCACAGCTTTTGTTAATTAATCATCTGTCACACCAATTCAAAGCAAATTAGA
Organism: Catocala sponsa; assembly: GCA_963564715.1. Taxonomy (NCBI): domain Eukaryota; kingdom Metazoa; phylum Arthropoda; class Insecta; order Lepidoptera; family Erebidae; genus Catocala; species Catocala sponsa. The sequence continues at coordinate 5,535,995 of OY751345.1, read as the reverse complement.
CATGTCCACCCTACAGACGATTAAAATAAATGCATCTTAGTGTATACTTGTAGTGATTTCCAGAGCTTATTTTATCATCATGGGTAGCAGTGGTGTTCGTCCCTTAAGGCTCAATTCCTTTCTTGTTGGCTCTGTATAGATGTCCTGGTGTTATATGTTTCGTTTAAAATCAGAAGCGTCATATACTTGCTTGTCAACCTCCTAACCAATACCTAATTAGTGGTGATACAAAATATCTTTACAACAGTGCGTAGATTTGGTATTGCAAAATAATATATTATGTCACCTAAAACCAGTAGAAAATATTTCTATAAAGCCAGTTCAGTCATTGTAATGTAAATTTGCTACGTAGTTAAATAGCTTAGTCAAAATATTTATCAACTTGTAGTTCCAAATTTTGTATCCAGCAGTGAATATAAATTGAAATAATTTAATAATTCGGATTCAAAATGACGTTCATAAATTGATGATTAATATCCATTTGAAGTTATCAAACTAATGTTAATATTATTTGCCACAGTTGCGAACTGGTTATTAATAAACTAGGTATCAAAAACTTTGTGTTTCAATTTAATTTAGTATGATATTGATCCAAGTTCTAAATTGATATTGTCGAGCGTGATCGAATTACCTTTGTATTATAATGATGTAAGTTTTCCTAACTATCGCCTGTTTATTTCGCTTGATAGTTATATCAGAAAGTGTTACTAAGTATAAGATTTAGATAATTTGAAGTAAGAGGTCTTAAATTGTCAATTAAATCAAATCTATGGAAAGGCAATGATATATTTTGGCGATTAATAAGATCTTTAATCTCTATCATTTAGCATTTAATGCAGTGGTAACAAGGTAACTTGTTAAAACGTCTTCTATGCTGTATGCCTTTCTTAAAAGAAGTTACACCTTTTAAATTCGATAGGCCGTCGGCGTCGATGTGGACTGTTTCGCACATCTATAACAGTCAATTTGAGGATTTAGTATTCTTAAATAGTTCATTCTGGATGACGTAATAATATCGTTGTTTCTTTAGGTTGACGTGGACAAACGACATTAGCTCCATGCAAAACCAATATACGTGTCATGACGCCAATGGCCTTACTTTTTTCAAATAAGGCTCATATAGCTTGATTTTATTTTGCAAGAAATAAGTGAAAGTAAAAGTCAGATATATTTATATCATTCTTGTTGTGAAGAATCCCTGACTACGATCCAATCATTTTGTATTGTATTAAAAAATCTTTTCAGTAACTCAATTTTTGCACAGGAAGTATCCTCTACTCTATCTAGACCTTTATGAAACCGACATTGAGTAATTTACTTACCCTTTATTTGACATAATTCAGAATATTCAAAAATACCAAGTTTTACCCGAGGTAGCTCAACTGCCCTGGTATTTAGGATAATTTGATTGCGACAATTTAGGACGAGCGCTCCCCGATGCTTTCCACTTAGAGTTTTGCCTGAATTCTCGTTTTTTACTTCTTTTTTTATTATAATTGGATTTTTCCTCTTCATGTTATGTTTTCCACAATAATTGGTCGAAACAGCCCTTGTATTATGCATGCAGATGTTTCTTCTTAAGAAATTCCTTGAGTTTCCTTTTTATTTTTTGTGTCTTATTAAATGTTTACTTTGATGAAGATATTTACATATTTAGGAAAGGCCAAGAGGTTACTTTTATAAATTTTATATTAAGTGATACGTAAATATGTGTGTGATAATTTAATGTGTTTCAATGTTACGGCAGTGTTGTTGAATTTAATTTTATTGTCGTCGCTATTGTGAATGAGACTGTAATTGCTGAAATCAATATTTTAGGATAGCGCAATCAGTTTTAAACCACACGTTTATGTTTGCGCTTTGAATAAATATTTTTAATGGCCTATAAAATAAGAGGATGTTCATGCAATTTTCACATATTCATATGAATATATAATTTATAGTTACCTTAAATTTTAAAACGCTGGTTTAAATTTTACATTTTATACAATTGATGCTTTTTATTTCATACATTTACAAGTTTCTTTATAAAAACGTAGAAGATTTTTGCTTATGGTCTCTACTTTCGGTGCCGCTTCAATCGTGGGATCCAACGTCATTTAACACATTAATTAATAGTTTTTCAGCGTTATAAGTTATCATTGCACTTCTTGCATAACAAGCTTATTATTTTTATTTTTCTATGTATGTGTATATATATATATATATATATATATATATATATATATATATATATATATATATATATATATATTGTACTTATTTTGTTTACTTTTTCTTCTTCTATTTTCTGCTTTCTATGACTGGAATATGTTCTTCGCTTTTGCACAAGTAAGAAGATGGTTTGTTACTTTGATATTATCGTTCGTAACTGCTAGTAGCTATGTTGTTTGTAGCTTCAGTAACCATGCCAGTTGTTGATCAAGCTAGGGAATTTTAAGTACTGGAGTCTGTCTTAATGATTTAGTATGTATGTAGTATGGACGATGGATCATTAAATGTAGTGGTCATTCCCGTACAAGTTCGATGTAGAAGTAAGCTATTATCTTATTTTTAAATTCCAAACTGTTTGCTCAATCTCGCTATTGTAAAAATATACTACTATTTCATAGAAATTATTACAGACTAGCTTGTGCCCGCGGCTTCGCTCGCGTTAATTTAGAGTTTGACAATCAATTCGGGTTGTACTCTGCTTGTAATAATATAATTAAATCATGATTCGAAAGACACGTGGCGCCATCTATTATCATAAGAACGTTATTGTTGTTTTCCTCGAAAACAGTATTTTTTTTCGGGATGAAAGGTAGCCTATGTCCGTTTCTGTACACCTGACAATGTATATGCAAAATTTCAGAATGATCGGTTCAGTGGTTTAGGTGTGAAAAAGTAACAAACAAACAAACAAACTCATTTTCGCTTTTATAATATTAGTTAGGATTACGATCGTTCATAGTTTCACAGTTAATTATCCACTATTGGTGGACTGGAAATTCATAATCACTGTCTAGCTTTCCATGAATTGCGCGTGTATTTATGGATGAATGTTTGTTACCGTCTTTTATATGTGTGAACAATTCACAGTCTGGTTTTAACAGATCAACCCACCTATAATTTTTAGCCGAAATAAAATTAGCAACCTAACTATATTAATTACCAAAGAAAAGGTTTCCTTGCATATAAGTAACTCGCTAACAAACAAAACGAAACTCTTAGAAACTTGATTGTAGTAATGAAATGCCTATTTATTGAATAAAAATAATGCAAACAAATTTGGATAAGAATAAGATTCTTGTAATATTATCATTGTTTATATTAAATTATTGTTTTCTGTTTTGAATATCCTATCTTACATTATAAATGCGAATGTGAGTTTGTTTGTTTGTTTAAGTGTTTGTTTCTTACGCTTTCACACTCAAGTACTTGACTGATCATTATGAAATTTCACATACACATTGTCATTATTATAAAAAAGGACATAAATACCTTTCATCCAAAAAAGTACTGTTCCCAAAGGATTGAAAAATTTTGATGATGTAAACGATTCTATATACGATTGATGGTATATAGTATGCCAACATTTTATCACTTGAAACATCGTATCATATACGTCCATGTATAAATTAGTTAGTAAAACGGAGTCATAGATTATAGTCACGGATTGTCCTTCATCTGTCCTTGATTAACATAATATAACATACATATAGGCGTCAGGCATAGATATTTGTATAAATTTTTAGTCACGCGTTGGCATTAATACCTGTATCACCAACGAGCACAAAGAACACCAAGACTCATTCAACTACTTGTGAATAACACACGTTTTTTTATTTATCCATTTCTTCCAAATCCCGTGGGTATTTCGGGAAATCCCTTCTTAGTGCACCCCTACAGTACCCAAGGAACATACATGCCAAATTTCAGCTTCTTGCGTTCAGTAGTTTCGGCTGTGCGTTGTCTGTCAGTCACTCAGTAACGGAAGAGTTTTATATTGTATATATATTGACGCCAATCTTTATCACATCCAATGGTATCATGTAATCCAAATGTAATGAGATTCTAAATTTTATTGTCTCTGTCTATCGTCAAAGAGTTTCATTGCATCGCATTACAATTTAATTTATTTTGTTAACATTGTAAGTGCTACAATAAAATCTGTTGCTTACGACTGCTTTGGGGACATCATTAAGATCGGCTTTAAGATCTACTCTACTCGATTATGCTTGTATAAATCTATCAGGTGTTAAAGTAACGTAAGTGTGAAGTTGTGATACCGTGCTCATTCTAACACCTAAATTATTTGACGCAATATACTTGTGAAATATGGTGTAGCTTTCATTCATGATTTATGTCCTCCACACCGAATGTTGGTCACGGTGGCCAATTCAAATGGAGACTAGCATCATATGAGGGCAATTTGATACCGCATAAGCCTTAGTGTACTCGATATACCCTTACTCTCACAGTTCGATAGTACTGGCCTCAAAAAGGTTTCACGTGCTTTTTATGAAGAACTCTCCGATAGTACGGTAAAGTAAGACATGTAAGGTCACTCACAATATTTTCGTTAACTGATATAACGAATGATATTAATTTCGTAAAGTCAGAGTTGCTGGTGTTAGGATTGAACTCAAGGCCTCAGCCAAGCTGTTGGTCTTCTTAAATTTGTTTTTTTTTGTAACATTATGCATAAAACAACACATCAGCTTACTTAATGCCTAGGGCATTCTCTACCAGTCAACCGTAGGGTGATGCAGAGATAAAATGAAGTAGGTGCATACAGTAGCATGGAACATATGTACTTGTAGGTAATATACTAATAATACCAATAAACAATTATATAATCTAAATAAAATATATACTCATATAGATATAGATACATGCATACATACATAATGTATACATTATACATACATACGTATTATATTAATGATAAGAAGAATCTGATAAACTGTCGAGGAGGAGAGCACGTACATTTACCTTGAAAGTGTAACGGTTTGTGGACATCCTGACTTCATGAGGGAGCGCATTCCACAGTATAACAGACTGGACGAAGAAAAAAGAATGAAGGAAACCAGAAGTATGAGACGGACAAAGTAAGAGGAGGTTATTGGAAGAATGAAGATTTCTGTCATGATTAGAACACAGGTATTGAAAAAGGTAGGTTAAATAAGTGGGGGCATTTGGTGAGGTTAGAACAGAAAATAATACTATAAGGGCACGCAAACTACGGCGTTGACGGATGGGTAACCATTTTAATATGGTGGTATAGGCGCTACGCCACAAGGAAGGGAAAATCCCAGTGTCAAGAGAAAAATTTACGATATGGGATATGGCGGGAAGGAGTTGATCAAGAATTGGTGTGATCATAGGCCGACTAATACCATCACAGCATTAAACTTGATCGACAGGATTATCTTTTTAATCTCACCCGGTTCTACAGAAGAAAACAGAAAAGGATCAATGTTGGGCCTGGGTAGGTTAGCTATCGTTGCTTTTTGAATACAAAAAAAAATATCTCGATTATAATGATCGAGGTTTTATATGATATATCAGAATATTATATTTATTCGTTATACGAAATTCGAAAAATAATCAGTGACAACCATTTTCCTGACATTCGAATCGGGCAACATTCGATATTTTTATACGTAGCAATTACAAAAATTACAGTCTTAGCGCGATTATTGCGCCGAGAAGGGAGAACTTTCAGCTAATTGCCTGCCAACAACCCCACTGGATCACATAGCTTAGTGATTTTTACTGCGCCTTGTGCCAAACTTCCAGCCTAACAAGGAAATAAATTGCTGAATTCCTACAGAGAAGTTAAAGATGAATAGTCTCTTAACGAAACCAGATGTTACACGGAGACACAAAATAAGTTATTACCCGACCCAGATTACATTATTCATGCATTTAAAATTCTGGTCACGTATTGAAGGCACGAGCTGTAAACCGCACGCATGACTCGACGTCCCCTTTATAAAATAAATGGCAATTTTTCATACATTTCCTTGAGTCTCTTGACTTCGGATGAAACGGTCGCTAGATAAAACATTGGTATCGATTATGGAGATTTGGCGAAACAAATTTACAGCTTGATTTATGAAAATAGTAATGTAATGTGGTGAGCAAAATCTCGCTAGTACAATACATATGTGAAGTAGTTGGTATTTGTATCACAATCATGTACAAACCGTTGAACGGTTTTTTGTTCGAGATTAAAACTTTTACTAAGTTCTTAAATATTTTTATACAAATACTTTGCCAAAGTCTAAGTTTAAAATAATTTATTCATTTAGATCACAAAGTTATAATAGATTTATGAGTCAGTAAGTTTAGCAAATATGAAAACGAAAACCTGGACCGTCACATCGAGTTCTTCGAGATGGTCCGGAACGAAGATGTGAGGGAACTGGCAAGGAGATTCATTACTTAATTACATAATATTGTTTACTGTTTACGCGAATGTTATTAATTGAAATTAAACTACTAATATACCGAACCGAAAGTATAACCGAAACGTCCGGGAAAGTGTAAATATAATAGTTATAATAGTTTCAATAATTTAATTAGCTTAAAAATTAGTAAAGTTTAATAGTAATAGTAGTGTAAGTTTCTAAATTCTGTAGTAAAGTGTCAAATAAACAACGCGATAAAATCCGTATACTAATAGTTTAATTTCAATACTTAATTTACGTTTAGTTTAGTTGCTAGCTTCAGACAAAGGGTTGAACCTATGAAAAAGTACTTGTAAGAAACTCATGGCCACTCATTTAAGACTTAATAATTTTATACAAAACAGCATGAAAGAGCTACATATTACGTTTCAGTAATACTTGTCTAAACGTATGTATATGGTAACAGAGCTATAAAGTAATACCAAAACCTATAGATACATACAAATCATAGGAAAATAAAACTAAAACTTTTTCAAGGATTCGCTCACAAAACTATTTTGTGATTGACATAAAACTAAAGTAAAGTTCGGTGAATTTTTGGGATACAGAGGAATAGTTTTACCACATACTTTAAATATATTTTACCACATATATTCTACCACATACACACAACACCATCTAGTCCAAACTAAGCAGAGCTTATACTATGGGTACTAGACAATGGATAAACATACATATATACTTTTTTTTTGTAAATACATACATATTATACATAGAAACACCTAGACCAAGACAAACATCAATGTTCATGCACACAAATGTTTGACTTGTGCGGGAATCGAACCCGCGACCTCAGGCGTAGCAGTCGGTTACATTAAACACTACGCCATCGAGGCCGTTTTATCAACGTTAGGTATTTTATTAATAAAATACTTAAATGTAAAGTAACGTAACATAAAAGTTTAAAACCTAGGGTATTTAATTGTATCCCTTTGGGAGACAGAAACGTATTATTGGGTCGTGAGGATTGGTCCTAGTGTTCCCGGTTTTCGATAGCTACCGGAAAACTTGTTACTAATGCGGTGTTAAGCTTACAATATTTAGAAACTTCCCAAGTCTTTGAGCTTAGGTGTTCCGTATTCATTCAGCCAGTAGATCAGTAGATGGGACTAGTATGGTCTTTCTCCCTTAGATTTACAGAATTTTGACTCCAATTTTGACGAATTCGCGATACATTAGCGTTGCTTCTTGAGGTGTCAGTCTCTGCCAGTAGGCTGCAGTAACTGAAAACGAAGACTTATCATCCAATAGGCTGTATTCTTTGCCATACATATTTTAAACAATATCTTCGCTTCTTTTTTTTTTTTTTTTTGCTCGTCAAAATGACCACACTCCACTTCTGTTAGTGACTATACAGCCTACATACGTTCACATGAGCTTCCGTGCTACTTTTACTTAAACTGTATGATAAGTTGGCGCAGATTTTGTACTAATGGATTACAATACAACATTTTAATTACGCCGTCAAAAATGGCCAGTTTGCATGTTAGCCTGTGCAAATGTTGCATGGTTTAATTTATGATCCACTTACAGCAGTTCTAGATTTGGGTACTTTATGTCCGCTTTTTATAGTTTTAGGGTTTAATGAGTTTATGACTGACCGGGCCCCATATTAACCTATTACCTTAGCCTATACACTTAATTCAAAGTCAAAATCAAAAGCTTTTTAATAATTTAGGTCACACGTATGAACGTTAAAGTTTATGATTTAGTGAGTTTAGTGAAGTTACTGAGTTTACTTTTAGGTTAGTTGCTAGATTCAGGCAAAGGGTTGGCCTATGAGAAGAAACCTGCAAAAAATTCAGTCACTCTTTTGGCTTTTCTAACATTGCTGGAAAATTATTCGCTGTAAAGCGAGCACCAGACATAAAAATGCTTTACTCCTAAGTCTCTTTAAGAAGCCATAAAATATAGATCTCAGAAATATACCACAATGTCATTTATCTACCATATTCAATATAAAAGAGGCTTATTGGTATCATGTCCTAAAAAAACTTAATTTGTAAAAACGTCGTGACGAGCAAGTAATTTTAAGAGTTATTATAGAACATTATTAATGAAAACTACAATATTGAGTCAAAAGCTCTTTAAGATGTTTATAAGAAAACATAATATCTTCTAAATATTACCCTAATAAATAAAGGTTTTTCGACTATGAAATCTCTCCAATTATAAGAATAAATCGTATTGATATATCAGTTCCAAAGCTTCAGGATATTTTTCTGGTTAACGTATAAACGGATAATGGAATCATATCATAGAAATGAGAAAATAATATTGGCATTTCGTTGCTTACTCCAAGTAATTTTATTAATTGAATTTTTCTGCGTAGAACGAGCCACAAACAGACCTAAAAAGGATAATCAAATTAAGATACGAACGTATTGCGGCTGAAGCTGCTAGCGATTAGATATTATTAAAGAATATATTCGAATGTATATTCGAAAAGGGAAGCTCTAGGCTCGTTTTTTGCCAGATCAGTGACTTTCTGAACAAAGGTTAAGGGTTAAGGGTAGCCTAATCCGTAAGGCCTGTATAAAGAATGTAATAATAACACGAATAAAACAACTTTGTTTAGATATGCTACAAACGTAGCAAGTGAGATCTAAAGTCTCTGCTTAGTCCTGCGAAAAACAGACGTGAGGCAATGTATACAGATTATCCAGATTGGAAGGAATTGGATAATGTGCGACAGGCTAAAGAGGTGGTGATAAGACGCAGGAATTTGCGTATCACATGCCATGTTCTTCTTTAGTTACGAAAACATTTGTCAACTGTCTTTAAAAACGGATAGTTCTATATTAGTCTCATATGCTTCTATGTTTGTTGTACTAATTTGTCGGTAAAGGTTTAGACTCTTTTATTTGATATAAATAGATAGTATACCTTCAGTGAAGTCCCATAATTTTAGCAAAATATGTACTGTCTTGGAAAATAAAATTAATCTCACCTAAATTCTCTACCGAATCTGATAAATCAGGAATCGGTGCCAAACAAATAGCTAACGAGGATAATTTAACAAAGACAGTTTGTTTGACCCAGATATGAAAAATAAACAATTAAATATGAAATACAAACAAGGAAAACTCAATACATCAAGCAGACTCGAACTTAACGATTTAGCAAACTAATCTATTCATTATAATATTCTAATATATTCTATTCTACTACATACACACAACACCATCTAGCCCAAACTAAGCAGAGCTTGTAATATGGGTACTAGACAATGGATAAACATACATATATACCTTTTTTTTTTGTAAATACGTACATATTATACATAGAAACACCCAGATCAAGACAAACATCCATGTTCATGCACACAAATGTTTGACTTGTGCGGGAATCGAACCCGCGACCTCAGGCGTGGCAGTCGGTTACACTAACCACTACGCCATCGAGGCCGTCAATATTGACATACTTCACACGTTAGAATTTGCTTCGATGAACTTAAGACAACTTTAAGCGTCATTTATCGTAATATTGCTATTATAATTCGATCAGTAAGGTAAAACGATACGATTAAGGTAGAAAGCGGCCTTAATATTGCATAAATAAAATCAATAAAAATTAATACTTAGCATGAGAACCGCTTAAAATATATAGAGAAGGATTTTTCGTTATTATTATTTTGAATCAATTTAAAATATTAAATATCCGACCATTATGCGACAACAGATTTTGTGAATTGCCTTTTCTGTGCCCTCTAATAATTTTGCCTTAATGAATACCCGCAAAGCAACATTGACGAGGAGAACCAGACAGTCGAAACTTCAAACGACCAAACCCTGCTGAACATTGTCCACCCATTCATTTAGATTTACATACTTTAATTGCACACTACTACAAAGTGAATTAATGATTTATAATAGACGTTTGTAGAAGGACTTATAGTAAATTTTTTATATAGTTAGAGCCAATTGCTTCTTTAGGTTACGCAGTGCAAGAGCCGTCAGTTGTCAATTATTTGATGACAGCTTAAATGAGATAGCTCGACTGGTTATTTATCACTCTATTACAAAAAGGCGTATAAGCAGTAATACCTAATACTTACTTACTTTACTTACTTTACTGTATTTCAGCGAATGAGTAAGAGGCCCGGTGGCTTACGTACTTAGCTCTTCCATAGAGTAAAGGTTCCCATTGCGTGAATGATATTCCTGGTATTATAAGCAACAATAAGCTACAGTCATCGGTTACCCTCAGGTGACCCGTATGCTTGTTTTCTAACTTAGTACTACATATAATAAAGAGCGTATGCACAGTCTTGTACTGGTTCCCATAATCCACTGTCACAATTATAATCCAGATATAATCTCAAAATTTGTCTTTATTCGCAAAATCTGTGTCTCATTTGGTATGGCACCCAAGGGATTGTTAACAAAATAAAAAATGCATAGCAACTCTAACAAATTGCCAAACTTCAACTAAAAACTTTTCAATAATTCTGAATTCAACTTATTCCAGTACTTACATTAACCCTCTCATAGAACAAGCAATCAGATTAATTAGAGAAGTCGACGACAATTAATAGTAACAGCAAAGAGTAAAATATATTACTCCATAGTATACTCGAAAGTACCTCTGACGTTCTGGAAAAAGCCTTCAATTTTGAAATTTGCCTTGCACACATGATAGTAATAAGGCCATTCTTTTATTCTATGGTTTATAACGAGTTCATAAATTGATTGAGATGTTTAATGCGCTAGCAGATGTAAATAATAGTTGTGATATTTGTAATAATTTTAGTTTAAAAACAGGTTCGTACTTCTTTGTTACGTTATTCCCCTATGTAATGTGATTATTTCAATTGTTTTCTTAACTGAATACCAAAATTTGCATGACGCGTTTATTATCCACACGGCGTTTCTGATATTATTTACTTCTTTGAGATCGACGGGGACAACGCTATTCGTTTTTTGCTTCAATCTTGAAAGAATCTTTCTCAACTGTGTTTGTGTTTAAGTCAATGTTTAAAAAGCTATGTGTTCGACTATGTGTGCTTAATTTTTAACCAAAAACATATTACGGGTACTAAATAATATTGTTTTTCGCAGATGATGACAACCCTGTGGCAACTGGCAATGAAGCCAACCATCTGGCAACGTTGCCAGAAGAAGAGGCAGTAGTTGCCATGATGGGGCTTCCCAGAGCTGGCGAGATCACGAGAGCGCAGCTTCGAATTAAAGAAAGCAAAGAATTCAAAGTAATTTCTTCACAATAAGGCATTTTTTTACATTATTAATTTTAAAACGAATTAATCTAATATATATTTACAAAAGTATTAAAAAATATAACATAATTACAAAAACACAAATAATTATAATACTAAATATTTTTTAAAAATGATTTAGGCATCGTAAAATTCTTCAGCATCGATGTCAACTGGTAACGTGCCCAGAAGACTGGCAGATTTGCCACGTTGAATGGCAATGCTGATTCTTTAGGCCAAGAAAAGATCACGCGAAACGTCGATCAGGTGTTTTGCGATCTCCCTGTACAAAATACGAGCGCTCCGACCCCATGAACCTAGGATTAGGCATTTCATTCCTTTTATTGAAAGATTTTCGAATTATAAATCAAATCAGTATATGATCCACCTAATGGTAAGCGAAAGCAGTTTATGATAAGCTATTCTAATTTGTGGTAACATTTGGCTGAAAGTACTAACTAGCATGTTAATGACTTTAAAAAAAAACTGTTATAATGTCTGTCATCGCAGTAATACCGTTATTGCGTGAGGGGCATTAGAAAGCAATCACTGCATTGAACTCAGTGCATCCATAAAGAGCTTTAGCGATTCCACTTATAATAGGTAATTTGATGATTAATTGGTAAAGAGTATCGACTATTATGCAAGAATGTAATGAGAAAGTAACGAGCATGTAGCAAGAGAATTATGACAGGAACGAGGCTAATGGAAATCCATGGGTCTAATTAAAGATACCAAGGCTATTATAAGAAATCTAAGCTGTAATGGGGCTGTAATAATTCACTGCCTTATTTTTCCAGAATATAAAGTAATCTTAGTCATAATATTCTTATACATTTAAATACCATCTTTTGGTATTTTAATCATAATAGTTAAAGTTTAATAAATGTATTAATAGTCAATACTTTCCTTAGCAGAGCTTGCTAATGAAATCGCCCTTATTAAACGAATAATATTCAAATATTCGATATCGAAAAAAGCAGATATAATCGTTTTATTCGCTTCATTGACGTTTAAGTATATTAAGCTTATCAAGCAGTTTTAAATACCCGGTCTCAATACTCAGAGGCAAATGAGTAATTGGCTTTCCTATTTGTAAAATTCTCATTCGTACTGAACAATGGTGTTAAGTGGGTTATGACTTAATTACTGAGTGTTGAAACTCTGACGTACATAATTGAAATGTGTGTTCACTTTAGTCAATTTACATTTGTAGATATTAAATAAATTTATGATAATTATTTTCTGTTATTATTATTAATGATAAATGGGTGTAGTATTAGATGCTTTCGAAACATTTGCAAGAATTCTGAGAAATATAAATATGTACTTAAGAATCAAGCCTGTTTATCCCAGAAGCGGGCAGGCAGACAAGTATTAAATCCACGTTTTGTCAACATTTTTAAGTATCGTGTATATCGTATTGACATCTATCAGCACACATTTTCATATTCTTGCTGCTACGTAGATCTGCCTTGCATAAAAACCAATTACTCTTTATCCAAACTAGGTACAGAGGGCTCACCACCTAAGATCTACTAAACATAAGCCGTGATTTATGAGGTTAATAAGTTGAATTAAAATAATGACAACTATATAGTGTTTGTTATAACGATCAAGCACAGTGATCAAATCTCTACAGAAACTATCGGTGAAACCTAAAACAAGAATATAAAATATAACTAAGTAAAATTATTCCTAATAAATTACCTTAGTGCTTAAAATAATTTTGCTGCGTTAAGAATAATATTGACTAGAGTATTTTTGTTACAGAATACAGTAGACAAACTAGTACAAAGAGCAAACGCATCAATTATCATAGGAACCTCCTCGTGGAAGGAACAGTTCTCAGAAGCATTGACCGCCAATTCAGGTAAGTAAAGTATTTTAGTAGGGGTTTTAATGCCTAGATGCCTATTTGTCTCCCCAGCGTGAAGCCATCTTTACTAGTGAAAATCTGGGTGGCAGTCGAATAATCGAAATATGACTTTTGAACATGTTGATAAATATTTCTCGCAATTTTTAAACTGCTAAGGTGGCACGTGAGTATATTGCACGTTTGATTGAAGATGGTCACCAAATTTTATGGGTGCTGGCAATAACAGTAATATAGGTAATAATATTCTGTTGCCAGTACAAGGTGTACAACTCGTACCTCTGGTAACAATAAACCACCATCAATTGCCTTTTGAAGTCAGAATAAATTCAGTACTCCTTAGGAATAAGATGTCTTGAAAACAAAGATGTTTTGAATATAACAAATATTTTTTTGTTCCAGGCTCAGACGATCCTGATGAGCCACCGTCTTGCTTCGATTATGTCTTGCACGTAGTGACGCTCTTTTGGAAAATTGTCTTTGCTCTTATACCTCCTACAGGTGAGTCACTTTGTATACCTCTAGGGTGGCAAAAGAGTATGGCAGGAGCCCTCCTTATGGTAAAAGATCATCGATAACCACTTACTATCAATCAGGCCGTGTAAGCTACGAATTAACGCACCGACTTTGCAGAAAAGGAATCGGTGTAAGCATAAAAGGAGCAAAAACTTACTGAACGCATATTTTGTAAACTATGCGATAGATGATAGCTTAGTTAGTAAAGCGACGACAATTCTTGTCGAAATTACTACGGTAGCTGCTTTAGTCACCATTTATCACTCAGCACAATATTATTATTACTTTCACAATGATAAATGTAAAAATAAATAAATATTCGAAATTTAGAAATTTAGGCATTTTACGTTTTTAACAAACGGTAGCTTTCTTTAAAAGGATGAAAATTTTCCGTGGCCCGTTTCTTCAGCTTCGGGTGATTATTTCATCGTATATATATATGGACTAGCCCCAATATTCGTGTAAAAGGAAGCCAATGGCAAAGTGCCAAGAAAATAAATGTGCGTGTTTAGTTATCCAAAAATCTTTTGTGAAATTCACACAATCTTCAGCGATATATTATAGTACCATCCATGTTCTAAGGCAATTGGGAGACGGCTTGTCCTTCATAAGTTTCTAACATTCATTGTTTTTCGATATAAAGTATACCGGTCTTCTTATTGTTACATCCGTACAATTGTTCAAAAGCAGCGATAGTTAGTGGAGACCGTTGGCCTCCGAATTAAATTGGCACCCAATTTAATATTACGTGCTTATGTAAAATGTCAATTGTCACTTGCTTTAACAGAAACTCTTATGACTGAAGGTTACGTTACGTTTTCGAAAATGTCTTAAATTTACAAGCCCGCATTGATCCAGGCCAGAGGCCGTATAAGTATACTCAGACTGAGAAAGGTTAGTCTACCAAGTTGGACCAGGGATATTTCACAAGCAGCTGATTTTTATTATAATAACTGTTTTTTTCATTCTGTGCTCTTAATATCCATAATTAGCAATATGAAAATCTGTCTCTTTAAAATTAAGCCATTTAGTCGAATGAATAAGCGCTGCGGTGTGTCACTTGTTAAAACTTGATTATGTACTTGATACTGCGACTCGGATAACGTACCGCAAGACGTCCTTTCACTAGATCTTTCAATAATATTCGTTGAATGGGTGGTAGAAATTGGTCAAAGGCCAGATCAATTACCGCTGTGTGGTTTAAGTGAGGTCAATGAGTAATATAAGACTTAAGAAAAGATCTGACTTAAATTATTATTATTTTTTATTTTTTATTTTGCTCGTCAAAATGACCACACTCCACCTGATGGTAAGCATATTATGTATAATTTTCACGTACGGTGTCGACGATTCAGATAGAACTGTAGTTTTAAGAAGGAATTATTGTCCTCTACTTTTGGTTATAACTTATAAGGTAAGCATTAATTTAGTTCAAGCAGTGAAGTTGTTGTGTTTCAGAATAAAGAAAGCCGAATATTATGATATTTTAAAAAATCTATACATATAATAAAACTGTAAATATCACGTGTCTGTACATTTTAGAATTTTGCAAAATAAATGATTTAGGGAGGCTCAGAATAATTAACTAAACACATTTTAATCATTTTTTAAAAAGTCTGTCTGTCTGTTTGTTTGTTCTCGCATCACGCCTGAAGTACAAAGTTCATTTTATTTTATTTTATTTTATTTTCAAATTTAGAAAACTTACAGCTAGTTAACAGTATAAGTAGGATAATATGATTAAGCTATGGCCAATTACAAGCTTTCACATCTAACAATAGTACATGCAAAATTTAATAACAGTAACACGACTACATAGTTCACCATAAAAATAACTAACATTATGTAATATAAAAACTATAGGTAATATATGCATACATGCGACAGTAGTGCAAACAAGAAAAACATACACATCCATTCGCCACTCCTCAAACAAATTAATTACCTTCGATGTTCAAAAAAGTCATTACACATAACCCTTTTTAATTTATTGACACTCGTGTTAAAGAGATCAATATCGACTCTCCGGCATGCTGTATTGAACATACGACAAGCCCTGATCGTAAATGAATTCTGCCTGTAGGTGCTAGGGATGGCAGGAGTATAAAGAAGGTTATGCCTTCGTAACAGCGCAGATGGTACGCGCAGGCCAATTTTGTTCACCAGCTCGGCTACATCCGTCGACCCATTTACAATTTTAAATAAAAAGGAAATATCCGCTATTTGCCTTCGCTGTTGGAGAGGAAGTAAGTGAAACTTTCGGCATCGGGTGAAATAATCCGGCAAATAAGTATTGGAATGGAATTGGATATACCTCAGGAACTTCCTTTGAACGTTTTCTAAACGCGATATGTAGATATCGTAGTTAGGGTTCCACACCTGAGAAGCATATTCGAGGTGGCTACGGACATAGGCACAATACAAAATTTTAATCGTTTTAATGTTTTTGAAATCTTTAGATATCCTAAAAATGAACCCTAATGCTTTATTAGCCTTGTTAACTACGTTTGAGATATGCGCATCAAATAATAGCTTTGAGTCAAACGTCACCCCCAGGTCTCTGATAGTGTAAACTCTAGTTATTGCGGTACCCGACAGTGTGTATTGATAAGTTATTGGGTAAGGCTTGCGTGTAAAAGTACAGACGTAGCATTTGGAGACGTTCAGATCCAGTTTGTTTTTTGTGCAGTATCTTTGAAACCGATCTAGATCACTCTGCAGGCGAATAGCGTCTTCATATGAACTTATCGTACTAAGTATTTTCATATCATCAGCGTACAACAGTATTTTTGACGTATAAAAACAGGATATGACGTCATTTATAAATATATTAAACAACAGAGGCCCCAATAAGGACCCCTGTGGAACTCCTGAAGGAATGCACCTTGCTCTGGTCGAAGAATAACCATTAAGTACAACGACTTGGCTCCTATTCTCAACATACGATGAGAACCACCTATATAAATTACCGCTTATACCCATCTGTAACAGTTTCTTTTTAAGAATAAAATGATCTATTCGATCGAAACACTTACAGTAATCAGTGTATATAACGTCCACCTGTAATCGCTGTGACATGTGTTCTGATATAAAATCACTACAAACAATAAGGTTCGACGTGGTGGAGCGACCACTAAGGAAACCGTGCTGGTGCTCGCTAAAGTTACGTTTAATAGCTGAATAGAGTTGCCTGTAAACAATTTTTTCAAGTATTTTAGCAAACACACATAGCTTGGAGATTGGTCTATAGTTCTCCACCACATCCCTTGATCCTTTTTTATG
This sequence comes from Catocala sponsa, assembly GCA_963564715.1. NCBI lineage: Eukaryota > Metazoa > Arthropoda > Insecta > Lepidoptera > Erebidae > Catocala > Catocala sponsa. The sequence continues at coordinate 5,518,648 of OY751345.1, read as the reverse complement.
TATTGGAGTTATGTACGCCGACTTCCAGACCGCAGGCAAATCTCCCTCAGTAAGAGACCGTTTAAATAGGATTGAGATAGGGACAGTAAGACATTTACAACAGTTAAATATAAAAATTGGAGGAATATTGTCAGGTCCTGCAGATTTGTTGAGGTCGACCTGTTTTAATAGCTTAAGCACTTCGGCTTCTTGTATTTCTATAGATCTGATATCCGAGTTATCCCCATAATCATTTCGATTCGGCCACCTCTCTTGTATGCTAACGGACGCGTTAGCATCTTGATGGTCGGGGGGCAGGAAATTAGAATAGAAGTACTCCGAGAACATATTGCATATATCCTCCCCGTTCCCAGATGACTGTTCCTTGTACTTTAGTACAGAGGGATAAGAATGTGATTGATTTTTTGATTTAATATATCGCCAAAAAGCTCGCGGGTCTTTAGAAATATCCGATTCAATTCTTGCCATATAGTTGTTAAACATGTCCCTCTCTAGATCCTTGGCACGCTGTCGCAGTGTAATGAAAGATTGATGATCAGCTAAGTTACCATACTTTTTAAACCTTTTGTGTGATTTGGCTTTTTCTCTAAGAATTTTCATTAACGGCTTTTTATACCAGGGAGGATATCTACCGGTTGCTACATTGGATCTGGTTGGAACATAGATGTTCTTTAATCTGTTAAGAATGTCATAGAAAAACACTACAGCGTCGCTAAACGACCTACAGTACAACTCAGTGTGCCAGTCATAGCTATCCATTTCATTAGCAATGGCAGTATAGTCAGCCTGGTGGTACATATACTTGATACGAGGACAAATAGGAAGGTCATGTAATTCAACGAAATTAACAGATAAAGACAAAGCTCTGTGGTGTAGATCTTCAGGAACCAATGGATCACTGCAGTGATCCACGTCAACTTCACTGTTAGACAGCACCCAGTCTAATATCCTACCGTTATCGTTACAGAGATGGTTGTACTGTGACAAATTACACACAGTGAATGTATCTAACACATTCATCTGACTTGCGCCTTGTATGTTAGTAGGTAACAAGCTATTACGGTCTGCCGGCAGCCAGTTTATGTTCGGCTGGTTAAAATCTCCCAAAATTAAAAACTTATCGGCAGGGTGTTTGAGAACAATATCCGTCAAATTATCAGTAAAGCTAACGAGTTGTTCCGTTAGAGAATTGCCTAAATTTTGAGAGCAAATGTATACAACGCCTATGTGCATTTTGTAGGACACCCTAGGTTTCTTATGGTGTAGTGTTAAAGTCACCCACATATCCTCGGCGGGTGAACACCAATCACTCCTGTGTGTTGCTACTAGTTCCCGACGCACAGCGATTAAAACACCCCCGCCCATTGTTTGATTGGTACTTACATAATTTCGATCACGTCTCCATACTAAATACCTGTCGTCAAATAACTCACTGTCGGCAATACTGTCAATAAGCCAGGTTTCCGTTAAACAAATAACGTCAAAGCCATTAATGCACACATTTCTAAAGAAAACAGGTGTTTTGGTCCGTAATCCTCGCACGTTTTGGTAATAAAAGCTAATAGGCGCCATCATAAATCATTGTTAATTAGCATTTGAATGTAGAAAATAAAATAAATTGTGAGGTATATCAACAACAAAAGAAATATTATATCATCGGAAGATAGGCACGGTAGCGAAAAAAAGTAATTTAGAACATTATTTCGTAGCAAATTAAGTTCATAATAGCAAAATAACTCATTAGCAAATTTAAAAATAGAAATACATTTATCCAAGGTTATAGGCATTATTGCATATAAGCAGATTAAATCTTTAAGCGTATGCGAATAGCGTTTAGAATTGCATTTACAAGACGATGCCAACCGGTTGACGCCGAGTGACATGTGAACAAAAGGCCGGTGAGCGGTGAATGTGTACAAAAAACGAGTACCTGTGGTTCTCAACATTGGTGATTTAGTTTGTTCATATACGTTACCGAAGAGTCGATATGGATTTCTGACTAAAAAAACTTCTTCAAGTCCTGTTCCATTTTTATGTGGTGCTTTGGCGAGGTAAGGTTTTTCCGTATATATATCTTGCATCCGGTCACCCACACATATTCAAAGCCTTTTTCTTTGGCATAGGATTTGGTTTTGTAAATCATACAATAGATTCAGTAAGAACACTATAAAAAATCTAATATTGATAAATTAGAAACACTGCAAATAAGATTTCTCAAACTGCTAGTAACAAAAAAGACAAAAGCAAGTTGTAAAGGTGACTATAGAAAATTATTTAAAATATGTAACATCCAATCAGTTAGTTTAAAACATAAATACCTTCTCTTAATAAACCAACATGGTAGAAAAGAGCATAACTTATCCCTGGTAACCAATAGCCATAGTACTCGGTCGATGACCGCCGGTAAATTTCATGTTCCTGGAATTAATAATTACTTTGGTGATAGAACTCTAAAGAAACGTGTGCCATACTTGCTGAACAGTTTACCGGCGGACTTAAGGCATGAAACGGATAGACTAAGGTTTAAAAAGAAACTTAATAAGTATATGTTGTCTTTAGAAACTTACTTTGTAAGGATTTAATATAAACCTACAGTATTATTGTATTAATATATACGTATAACATAGGCTAAAATTAGTTATATAAAATGCAACTCACCCACAGTTAAACCGCTAAACCGGTTTTGTGGGACATTATATATTTGTAAAAGACTGTACTTCAAAGTTATAATAAATAAATAAATAATAATAAAATAATATCCTCAAGTAACATTTAGTCTTTATTTCATTAAAATCGGTCTTCTCTATCAAAAGTTATGAGCATTTGAAGTTAAATTAAATTTTAATGTAGGCGATGTGATCGTACTGTACTAGATCTGCCGTAATAGTTTATAAATAAGGTTGAGATTTGCTTAAATTTAAGTTCTTAGATTGTGATTACAGATCAGGATCGTATATAGAAAGCCAGTAATACGGATAGAATTTAAATTTCTTAATTTTTGTTATAATAATAAATAATAATTAATTCTAAGACAATGTTGAATGTTTACTAATTGACAATGCCATCTCTAATTCGTTAGTAATATGTGTTTAGTACTAGACCCGACGTAATGATTTATACATATTACGATAGATGGCACTGTGCAAATGACGTCATTTTTTAAATCGCGATATTAAGGTTTTCCGCCGTTGTATGACATGCTGGCTTTCAACAACCACTCTTTGTTCTAGAGATATAATATAATTATATGTTTGTAAAATTTGTTTATTATAACTTTTATTATTTACAACTATTGATTGATTAATACAAAACCGAGTCGGTATATGGAGATAATAATCGCATCGATTTTGGTATTTTTTGGGCAATAGGAATATAAAACTCTAAATTTCACGTGTCTGTACATTTTACAATATTGCGAAATAAATGAATTAAGGGGACTCAGAATAATTAACTGAGCACATTTCAATCATTTTAGAAAAATCTGTCTGTCTGTTTGTTTGTTACTTCATCACGCCTAAAGTACAAAGTTAATACGATAGACTCAGTAAGAACACTATAGAGAATATCCTCGGGTAACATTTAGTCTTTATTTAATTAAAATCGGTTTACTCTAAAATAGGAGACGGTACTTTTCAGCAGCGAGTAGAAAGTAAGGTAATTTTATCAGATAGTTTATGTTCTATAGACCAAGTAAAAACAAGCTGCAACTTAGAATTTTGGCGCCTCAAAACAACCAAGCAACAGCTATTCATTCTGAGATGCTAAGGCAAATTAACGGTGAAAGTGTCGAATATACATTTATTCACAATGTCACAGCAGAAGACGACGTTACTAACTATCCAGTACTGTTTCTTAATTCATGACGCGCACCTGGTGGGCTGGAAGACCATAAAATTTCTTTACAAGTTGGCATTCCCATAATCTTGCTAAGAAATTTAAGTCCACACCTAGGCTTTGTAACGGATATAGACTTAAAGTAAAAATCTTGCAACGTAACTTAATTGAAGCCGCAATTTTAACAGGATGTGGCGCCGGTGAAATAGTTTTATTCCGAGAATCCCCATCATACCAAATAATTATCCGTTCAGTTTTAAGCGCGTTCAATTCCCAGTAAGTTTATGTAATGCAATAACAATAAATAAAGCGCAAGGTCAGAGATTACACGTTGCGGGTGTAGATCTCAGTACGGGCTGTTTTACTCATGACTCGTGGCCAACTCTATGTCGCATTGTCTCGCGTTAGCAATCCCCAAAATCTGTATGTGTACATCCCCAATGGTTCCACATCTAACATCGTTTACACAGAAGTTCTGTCCTAAAACATAAAACATTTTATACAAATTTTCACGCGGATGAAGTCGCAGGCACAGCTAGTAAATAGTAAAATCCTTTTCGTCCCCGAATTAATCTTCCATTCCACTTGCATATTATGGATGATCTTACAGAAAAATAATATTAGCATACTAGCCCGAATAACATATAATACGTTATTTAGTAAGGCAAGTCGAGATTTTAGGCTTAAACGAAATTTGCGTAGAAGTTGATAAACTTGACCAATTGTAGCTATTACCAAAAATTGCGATTATGTTTGCAGCCCAATGTGAACGGTACACGAAAAAACGTAGAGGCAAAAACAAAGTCAATGGAAAAAATTTCAGAAATGCATCCTATGTGATAAATTGCTATATATTTTCTATTATACCTCAAAGATAATATTTTACAGATGTGTGAGTGCTCTCGTTTAAATTACCATAGCTTGGCATCAGTGTTAGTGGTCGCTATGTGACATTATTATGTGTAAATTAATGCATATTTCTGTCACATAATGTCCCTTAGGTGCCTATATTACGACCATTAAAAGCAGTGGAGTGGTCCTGTGTTTAATTGAGATTCGCTACTATTTTATATTTAGGTAAATATTAGTTTCGGTCATAACTAAACTTGAAGTTGAATTTAATGGGCGTTGAGATATAATTTCAACCTCAAGCTTACTTTTTATTTGAGAGCAGTACCTGCCGTGAATGAATCCACTATTGCAAATTATTTAGTAGCAGTATGAATAAGCCGGATTACCTAGACAAGTAAAAAGGCTGTATACATATTTGTCACCTTTGTATAAAATTAAGTCAATTTTTTGGTGGCTGGCTCCAACAAAGCATAAGACCTACCTGATAGTACGCGATGTATAAAGCTTATAACTGCTTTCAATACCAAGGGTATCACCTACTCCGATCTAAAAGAAAAATAATTAAAGATGGCAAGAAAAAGGAAGGATGTACTCTTGCCTTTCCTTTTCATAACATCTTTCCAAGTGAGAAAACATTATAGTGTAACTCTTCTTACGATGGTTCATTACAAGAAATATTAGACATTATTAATCAAATATTAGGCAATAATGCACTCTTCTACTTGTGAATGTAAAAAATGGTAGAAAGTAAAAGAGTAGCTAGCGCTGCTATTTTCTATGAATAACCAATAGTAGAACCCTATTATAAGCAACCAGTGTGAGACCACTACTTTTATACAAGAGTATTTCTTCGGTGAGCCTGCTATTTTGTCTCTTTTCCACTTATAAATATAATTGTAATCCTGTATTATATATTCCTTCTTACTTGCCACTATCCTTAAATCATTCTTCACCAGACATCGGCGGTGGTTACGTCTGCTTCGTCGTGTCAATCATCTGCATCGGACTGGTGACTGCGGTGATTGGCGACGTGGCGTCACACTTCGGGTGCACACTCGGCATTAAGGATTCAGTCACAGCTATCGTGTTCGTCGCCTTGGGGACCAGCATACCAGGTGAGTTATCATTATATTATATTCAGTGTTTTGGTACTGGTAGAATCGCGTATTATGAACAAGAATTGGACATGATTCTTTTTTAAATACTACTGCCGCACTAGGATTAATTCCTGTATCGTGGGGAAGTTAACAAACATTTTAACAATGGACTCAATGAACATCCCGAGTCGAAACAACCATTTGTGGATAACACAAATTTTTGTCCCATGTGGGATTCGAACCCACAACACTCAGCGCAGTGGCAGTTGCGAGGTGTCCAGGGTATCTGCACAACCTAGAAAGGATTATTCCTAGAGCAAGACAATTTTTTTAATACGGTGTATGAAAAATAAAGGGTAAAAAAGTGTTTACATCATATATTACTGATAACTTACCCTAAATGATATTATAATAAGACCGTCCGTATTTGTATGTAGAATATTTGTCATATCCTTAATAGAAAACGTTTCAAAACTTTTGAAGCTTACTGCCATGATACATATATTGCTATAATACAAACTATAACTTATATCAAAGAAAGTTTTCGTAAAAGTTTTTGGGATGGCACTTACGGAAAAACAGTCCTATCGGGAACTTCAACTCAATCCATACTTATATAATAAATGTAAAATATATTCTTGTACACGATTATTCCTTTACACGATTATCTACTGAAATTATTTTAACTAAATTTGTTGAAATGGTTTGTAGCTTGAGATTGGAAATAGGCATCATACATCTATACATACAAATAAATAAAATTGAAGTGTCTGTTTGTAATGTCAAAATAACAGCTTTTCATCTAATGCATATGAAAGTATATAAGGTACCTATACGAAAACATCTATTTTAAAATTTTTGTCTATCTGTTTGTTCCGGCTAATTTCCGAAATGGCTGAACCGACTTTGCCGGGCTTTCACTGGCAGATAGCTGATGTTATAAGGAATAACTTAGCCTAAGTTACTCCTTATAACATCAGCTATCTGCCAGTGAAAGTTCGATTTAAGAAAAAAAATAGGGTACCGCGGAGACAAACACTGTTTAGTTAAAATCTACGCGGACGAAGTCGCAGGTAAGAATAGAATAGAATAGAATATTTTTATTTGCATAAAATGTAGGTACATAAGTTAGAATATTATATAATTGTAACAGCTAGTATATAATATAGACAACTTAAAATTGGGCGCTGTCACCGTTAAGAGCTATATTTCTGCTGTATTTTACATAAATGTTATTATTTATAGTTAACTAAACAAAAATCATATACCTCACTTATGATGACTAGTATATAAATGTTCGCACTTATAGCTTTTGTGCCTGACTTCTTAGACTTATATGAACTTATATGAATTATAGTATTATAAATGCTATAGCTTTTGTGCGTGACTTCTTAGACTTCTTTGAATTAGGTCACTATCACTATTTTTAGCATGTAAGAAGAGGCAGAACTACGCACGTAATATTTGACATATAGGCGGCGTATCATCATGAAAAGAAACATGCATTCGATTTTAAGTTAGATCTCCAACATTACAACTGTAAAAACCGCGATTAATTTCATTTAGCAGTTATTCGTGATGCGCTGTCCTGTCCTACAACTGTCCTAAGCCTGTCTGTATAGACTCATTAGTTCCCAAAGTGGTCCAGGTGGACCCCCAAAGGTCCACGGGAGACTCGACGGAGGTCTAAGTTGGCGTGACAAAAAAATGGGGCTTCACAATTCGTAAGCGGGGGTCCACGAAAATTTATTTGCTTTTGATAGTCATGAACTAAAATGTTGGTTTGACTTCACCGACTGTTCGACAAGCTCAGCGACTGTTACTTGTAAAAACTTGCATATTTCATATCATATTCAGTACCAGTGGTTTTTCGATTTTTCGGTAGAGAATTCCTAAAAAAAAAGGCTCAGCCCACCTACCGTGGTAGGTGCAGACCCGAGAATTCCTAAAATAAAATTTTGTTGCAGGGAGTCGGAACCAGCAAAATTTTGAAAGTGGTCTATGAGAAAAAAGTCTGGGAACCTCTGGTATAGACGGACAGTAAACATACTAAAATAATTGGCTTCTATAGCCTTTATAAAGAACAGACTCTCACATTAATATTTATTATACTCGTATGTACAGATGTCCACCAGTTTATCGACCAGTTAAAATTTTATTATATGTATAGATTAGATTACCAAATTCCTTTTACACACCCTTATTTCGTTTTACAGTCATTGCAGTCACTTTTTAGTGTCGCATATATACATAGTTTCATTTTCATTTTGTTTTAGTGTAGATTGGATAAAAAATGCATGTCTTTTTTAAAGCTGCAATATCTTCAAACTATTTATTTTAAAAATGATGATTGCAGAATCATATAAAGAATTTTATATGCAAAGAAAAGTGAATTAAACTCATATCTACATTTCTAGAATTTTCTTTTTAAATATTTGTCTCGTTTCAGAAGATTGCTTGTAGTTTAGTGTTTCGAGTCTACATTTTATTTTATGAAGTATAAAACTAAGATTATTTTTAAATTTAAACGTGTTTCACGGCAATTTTAATAAATACCTATAAGAAATAATCTTTTAACAAATAAATATTTTAAAGAAATATCTATTAAAGTCAATGCTTTCAGACAATTTCAATAAATCTACCATTTTTCAGTAACGAGGAATTGTGTGTCGCTGCAATTGCATTTTCCCGCCGAGCACGCCAGTTATTTAATAAAATTTCATTCAGGATTGAATTTAAAATTTATTTTATAATAAGTTTTTCGAGATTTGCGTAAGTGAGTTTATAAATGAAAGTTATTTTTGAAATGGAAAAGCTTTCAGCGATAAGCGAAAAGGCTAGTCTACGTCAGTATAAAGCTGTATAGTTTTTATGTAAAGTTCTGTAAAAACGTAAAGCTACATTTGAACGCGTGCTCACTACTTGACATAATCATTCGAATGCAAAATGGCAGCGCATCAATAGTGAATATCCAGGCATATATATAGCATATATTATGTATATCAATTTCCACGTGCGATGATAGCTCTATACATTTGTTTACTATATACATACATATGTATATTGAAAACAATTCTCACACCAGCGGTAAATTAGTATTACTATTAAATACAATAAATAACATTTAGACTAGACATGTAGAAAGAATGGACGAAAAAAGACTGACTAAGAAAGTTTATAAGGCTAGTGTGAATGAAACAGCCGCAAGAGGAAGACCTAGGCCAATGTTTCTCGATCAGATCGGAGCCATTCTGGACAAAGGCCAGGTTAAGACCATCTTAAACCGACGAGCGTGTATAAGGGATGTGATGAAAGTGAATGAAGCCAGAGAAGTGTGTCAGGATCGTAGCAAATGGAAATCCGTAGTCTCTGCCTACCCCTCTGAGAAACAGACGTGAATCTATGTATGTATGTATGTACTTAGACTAGAACCACCCATTGGTGACCTTATACATTTTTGTCGGGTGTAAATCAAACCCACAACACCGCATCAACTGGTGAGACAAACATTCAAACCATTCTGCTATCCTTGCAAGTCAAAGTCTAATATCGCCAAGCTTCAAAAGGAGCATTATTCAACAGTAAATTTGAAACAATCGTTATATGCATAACCAATAATTACTCGAAGTTATGGTTGTTCACTTTCCTAAAAGCGTTTCCTGCATTTTATATTGTTTTTCCTGTTCTGAAATATATTTTACGGTCTGATACACGTGCCGGCGTCGATGTAGGCCATGTTTTCGATAAGCTTTAACTCACTGGCATCTCGTTGTCCGGTTCACTGGATATGTAATTTATTTTATTAGTTATTCTATACTAGTTTCTGCTGCTTTGCCTGCGTGTATCCTTTAGGAGGCGAATACCAGGATAAGTTATGTTTTAATACATATGATCTATATATGTGTCAAATTTCTGCTGAGTAAATTAATCTGCTTGCGTGTAATTGATTAACAAACATTAAAACCGCCAAGTATCTTCATAAACTTTAACATTTACAATATTTTTGTATGGCTCACAAACTTAAAAAAAAACTTAATAAATAGCTATAAACTAAAATCATTACATTGTATGCTCTCGAAAATAGTGAGCACAGAAAATCTATTGTTTGCCTGGTGACCACGGCGCCACTCAACGTTTTTGAATAAGTTTAGTACGGCTATTGATCAATCTTATCCAAAATCACATAAGTAAGTTTTAGTTTCAACTATACAACGATTTGGTATAAGCTGTAAAGTTGTGCGTTTATTTTAATATATAAATAAATTTATTCTTTGTTAGTCATTTTAATTTGCAATCCTAGCATTTTAATTTGCAATCCTAACATTTTAGTTTGCAATCCTAACATTTTGATTTAGTTTGATTATCAATTCTGGTGTCTTACATAAAATCAATGAGAATTGTGAAAATTTTTTCAAGCTCTGTCGTGAATGAGGACATTTCCCTTTTTAATTAGCCTAAGCTAGTTCGGGACGAACGTCTCAACGTCACACGCAAATCATTAAAGCAAACAAATTTGCATTGGTAGATATGACTTGACTTTACCATTTACGGCATTCAGCCATCCATGCAATTATCCCGTAAATAGAAATCAATATTCAATTAAATCAGGCCACTAGGACCCATCAATATTGACTACAAGAAACAAGCTACTAGTGGACTTCTGACACCTTCTCCAATACTAAACTGTATTTTATTTCCTATAGATACCTTCGCGAGTAAAGTAGCAGCAATCCAGGATAAGTATGCGGACGCGTCAGTGGGCAACGTCACGGGGTCCAACGCGGTCAACGTATTCCTGGGCATCGGGGTCGCGTGGACTCTAGCCGCCATTGTCCATTGGAGCAGAGGCGAGAGGTTCCTTATCGATCCTGGGAAGTAAGTATATGTATTATCTTTCTTCTGCAATCTTGCAACCACAAGAAGGATTTTTGTGGATTTGGTTCGTAAACTACGCAGGCCAAAACTCTGTATATTATAATATATAATATACAGAGCTCTATTGCTCAGCTCTATTGTGGGCCTTGTAATCGAACTTTCAAAACAAAGTTCGGTTTTGCAAGTCACATACGCGTGCACCGCAACAACAATCCAGACTAAATTGAAGGAGTCGCCGTCACCGGACACGGTGAGGAGGACATGATGACGATGATATTATAATATTGGTTGATGGGGTTAAAGCTGAAGGGTCTCATATGTTGTAATACCACCCAATATTAGCATGGCTGCGATTAGTAAGACATGGTGACTGCTAATAAAAATACGAATCGTGCAGGTCCGCGGGACTACATATATAGTCAATTTATTTTAATTTGCTTTATTTTGTAAGCATATGTTGCGTAATGGTAGGGTAGAGACAATCGAGACCAATGTCTATGTAGTCTTAATTTTTATGATCTTTATTTTGATTAACCAAACGATTTTATAATAAGTTGCTTTGTTTAACAAATAAGGCAAATAAAAATAAATATACTTATATATAAACAAAAATTAGCAAATAGATTTTAATCGTTATTACTTGTTATAAAATGCTGGTGAAACGAAAATTGCTTGAAAATTGTTTGCAGTTTGCATGACACGTAATGAAACTTAAACGGTTCGGTGTATAATATGTAAAATTTATAAAAAGATTTTTAGAGAGTTCAGTAGTGTAATATGGGACTCATTCCAGAGCATGTTAATGAAAACTTTGCCTTTTGCCTAAGTGGTCTTGATATTATTGGCTCCTGTAACTGCTCATCACTAGACAGGCCGTATTCTGATATCATAATACCTTAGGAGTACAAACCAATATACACCCTCTCAGTCACATTCTTTGTGCTTTAACTTTCAATATCGGGTATTATGACCAAGAGCCATATAGGAATGTCAGTCAATATAGCGAGCCAGTACTTTAAAATATTAAGAATGCTTTGATACTATAGATATCCATTTTAGGAAGGTCAGACGGCAGACGTTCCGAGAAAAATCAGTACTTATCTGAATGTGGTTAGAATACAAAACCGATTTTTATATACCTAAACGAAATAAAGCAGATGATAAGTCGAAGTTAATGTTCTATTAATTAAAATGGCGATAATTCCTTGTAGATTAAATGAATTAAATCAAATTTTCCAATTCAAAGTGGTGCTTTCTTCCACAAGGCTTAATTACTAACCGCAAAGCCAGTGAGTCGATTTTCGGTCATTATCCACTGCTTTCCATTCATTACACGTCTGTTCCATTTAAACCAAATCTTGTTCGATTGGTTTTTACCTCAAGCCAGGATTTAGTTTGAATTGTGTGAGAATGTGGAATATTTTTAAGGGTTGCCAGTTTATAATAAATGTTGTTTTTTGTTGGTAATCTAAAAATTTATCAATATCAGTTTTATTTGCATTAAATATTTTTTTATATTAGATTGAGATAAATAAGTAACCTACCCAATATTGTATCTTAATTTAAATTTGGATATTTTGTTTTCACAATCATATAACAGTGGATATTATGTTTTTTGGCACTTATGTTTAAGTCACTTTAGTCGTTCTTTTACAAAGATTCCTACTGACAGAATTATGATAAGTTAATGATATAGACTAGTAAATAGTTTTATTACCTTGACAATCTTGTATTTTATGTTGATATAAGAATTTACGAGGTTTAAAGTATAACCGTTTATCTGTTACACTATTTGATAAACCCTTTTTATATTAAAGTGTAGAAGCAATTTGTGTTAAAATAAATAAACTTGTTAATCCTTTCAGTTAAGCTAGAATACTCATATTAGGAATGGCTTCACATCGGTAGTGCAATGGATGAAATTCAAACCTGTGACCTCTTGATCGCAAGTTTAATGACCATTGGGCTATCGCCACTTAACTAATATAGGTATTAAAATTATAGGTGTAATAAGTAAAAGAGCAGCCATTGATAATTATTTGGTAATAGTACAAATAACTCGGCTCGAATACCTCTGGGAAGTACCACCCTACTACAGGAAACTAGCGTAAGTATAGTAACGTTGTTACTACGCTTCGATCGATAAATGATTTTCGGAAGGTTACCTTTGACATTCCTCTTTTAATTCATTCCACCTTTAAGTCCTTTTCCCTCAGTTTGACAATGCATGGCAAACTCAACCAGCCCAAAAGAAGATCTAGTAGCTGCTTACCCTCAGGCTCGTATGGTTGTTTGCCACCTTTGCTGTATCAAAACTATAAGATGGATTACAGACAGAAACGACAGAAAATCCTTACCAGATATTTTTTATAAAACAGTAATTAATCCGGCGTAGCTTCAGTCTTTCGTAAATTAATCTATATTTGAGGTTACATAATACAGTAAAATAATTTGGCTTACTGGAATTTGGTCCTATGAAACAAGCACTCTATTGAATTCAATTCAATTCATTTGCATTGCAAACATCGAGCTCTTTCGGCTAATTGACAAAATTAATTTCAAATACGTTTTAGTTCGCATTAAGTCTATTCAAAACGACTTCTGAATAGAGACTTGTATAATGAAATAGACAAAATCCTTTTATTAGCCATATAAAAATTTAAATCGGCGAACGTGTATGAGAAATGTAATGAAAGTGAATGAAGCCAGAGAAGTGTGTCAGGATCGTAGCAAATAGAAATCCGTAGTCTCTGTCTACCCCTCTGGGAAACAGGCGTGAATTTATGTATGTATGTATGAAAAATATTCTTCCAAAGAGTAAACCGATTTTTATAAACTTTTATTTTCACAAGTGCCTTGGAGGCACAGCGATAGTGCATGTGATCTCAGGCATTTTCTGTCAAGAATTTTTCAGTAGTAAAACGGAGTCTAGAAATATTTCCAGTAAACGGCAATATGCTCGCCTTCCATGCGTAGGAACTTAATCGTACTTGAGAAGGTGGATAATGTACCTGTGCAAACTCATTCAGAGATATAGCCGCAGACTATCATGAGATACAAAGATGTAAATATACTATCGGCCAGCCTAATGGTATGCGATTACTTAAAGATGTTTTAAACGTCAAGGAAAAATCTTGTCCGTTTCCAACAGCATTTTGTGCGTAATTGCAAAGAAGTTGGCCTCCGTGGAATTAACATATTTGCTCTGAAATTCTTATTTATCGTTGGTTACTACACAAGTTGTTTTGCTAGAGATTTTTGTATGATCTGCAGCCATAGTTATACATATCTTGGGGTACTACAATTATGGAGTGCCTATCTTAATTTATTTTTGTAACATCTGCTTATAATATTTCTTTTCTTCGCAGCCTAGCGTTCAGCGTGACAATGTACTGCTCCGAAGCGGCATTTGCAGTTCTTGTCCTTGTGCTCCGAAGACGAAAAAGCATCGGCGGTGAACTCGGAGGTCCCAAAAGAGTCAAAGTCGTTACCTCTATGTTTTTCTTTTCCCTCTGGCTGGTTTACCTCACCATGTCCAGTTTAGAAGCCTACGACGTCATCCAGGGCTTCTAAATGTCCAAATTCTGGTAACATTCTTGAGTTAAGCGCTTAGTAGTCATGTCGATCTACCAGTGTCCTGGGATTGGTGCTTATATCATTCTTTCTTTAGATTGACGCAGAATTGTGCTGATAATGGTTGATTAGCAGATCTCCGAAAAGAGAATGTTGTAAGCGACTTCTACCGTAAAATAACGATTGTGGTATGATCGACAAAAGTTTAGTCTAAATATGTACTGAAGCGTGTTCGGATGGGCGTGTTAGCAGCTGATGATGTGCGAAACAACATAAAATTAAATTAGGTTACGTAACAAAGGAACTTTGATGAATCTAGGCTAAATGTATGGACTTTCCAATCCAATGAACTTCAAACCATACCAATAATTGTTGTAACTGTACAGTAAGTTACTGTTTCTACTAAATGGTGCCATCATCAGCTGCATCTGAACTTGCTCTATGATCTATGTGCTCAAATGTACAGGTTTAGACGTCGAATGTACTCCCCTCTTCCTCCTAGAAAATTCTCTTTCGATTCTCTTATAACTCTGATAATAATCAATAAAGGTAGCCTTGGAGGCTGTGGTATGTATAGATTATGAATAGATTTATCAGAAAAGTACGAATTCTACGCGTTATTATAGAGAAGAGTAGAATATTTTAAAATTATTCAGATTGATTATTTATCCGCTAATTTATAGACAACGCACGCTTAAAAATAAAAAATTACCTCCACTTAATGGAACATCGTATATGATTAACATAATACATTAGTTACCCATCCAAAAAATCTGTATCCATCCAAAAAATCTGTATCAAAAATCTCCACAATTCTCTTTTTTTTTAATAATAATTATGATTCTCAAAGGAAATCCCATCGATTGCAATCATATTATCATACGACGCAAATAGCCTTTTACCATATGACAATTCTATTCAAATACATAGAATCCTTGAATATTAATAGAAAAGAAAACAAAAAGAAGAATTTCACCTATCTAAATGGAGGTCCAAAACGCGAGACAACAAAACGTCACATTTGTAAAGATAAAGTCGTAGGTAACATAAACAGTGAAGAATGACAATGATATGCATATTACTAGAAGATTGGATTTTGAACAAACCTTTTTTATTAATTTAAGAAGTGAAGACAAACGACCGTAGTATAAATTCCAGACGTCTTGAGTTGAAAGTGCAAATAAAAACAGACGACAAATAAAAATAGTAGAGAACAGTGTAAGCTGGAAAAGTTCTATATAGTTTATCAAGCCAAAGTTAAAAAAGGATAATGGATTTCAGAACTACTATGCACTATTCTATTACAATTAGGTATATACTTTGTTTGCTACAGTTGAAATTCGTGGTGGTGATGATACATCAATAAAACAATATTATTTTGAATATAATTATTAATAATGGTTTATTTTATGTTAAGGTTTCTAGTTAAGCCTAACTTATTGACAACAGAGTGCATAATTTAATAAAAATCTTTAATGAACGTATTTTATTGTATTCTGGTTTTGCGTGTGTATTTTAATCTCAAATTTACTTTCTTAATTCTGTATAATCATGATCAGATCTCCTCAATTTGTCTAAGCATCATAATATAATAATGAAAGAACGCTCGTTGTCTATACATCCGCGGATCTATAAAAACATCATAGAAGATATTTACATTATAACTAAAACGCCACGCATCGCTCAGATGTTTATTAACGATGCTAATTTTAAAGGTGACGAAATATTCTTAAAATATGAGCCAACATCTTGGCATTATACAGCGTGTTTTTATACATGTTTTGCTATTGGCAGAAGAATTTAGCATTGCGATTTCACAATGGAAAGGGTAAATGACGATTTTATTATCGCCTTTTGCAATATAACGTTGTTGCAATCGTCGCGCTAAGTTAGTCTAGTTGCAAATGTACATACATTTCTAACAAATTTATTTGTTTTAGAATATTTACGTTTTTTGGTTGCCGCTAGAGATATATTTTGTTAAAGTATATGCAATATAAGACATAGTTGTAGTTTTCTGTTCAATCACAGTGTTCAAAGTGTATATTAAAATTTTATTTTACTGTGATTTTAGAAATTACTTGAAGAAGCATGTCATCGAGCTGAATTATCTTTTTAATAATTATTTACCATGTTCATGTTTTGACCAAAAAATTAAAGGTCGCGCAAGCAGTTACATACATTTTAATTGCTGTAAAGCTAATTTAACTATTATTAAAACACGAAAAGCTATATTAGAGGATAGCTACCGACCAACATTTTACGGTCGAGTAATTGACATTTACAATTAGGTCACTATGATAAATTGCCGATACAAATTATCAATAAAGTGTTTGTATAATATAGACAAATTTATTTTTGCACCTTTAAGGAGTAAACGAGCATCATTATTATTATAAATAATTTTGAAATACATCAAACGAAATTAAACTCGTCGGTTTATTGAATCACAGTAAAATCTAATTTACATAAATAATGTCGTAGATATAGAATATATTATGTAAATAACGTCAAACAGATTTATTTAGCATTAGATAACGCTGTAGGGCAACTTATTTTAGGCAAGGTGGTGAGATGCCTGAACATTACGTTAGTTCAAACGAGTGCTCGAAGAGACATCGATAGATAATATCGAGTGCAATATAAATGTTGACATCTCTTTAAAAAGTAATGCAATTGCACAGACGTAAGTTTAAATCTGTTCTATTTTCATTGAAAAGACATAAACATCGATAATTTGACTACGTGCTAAACAAGCACGAAAATAATTAAAATAAATATCGATACTGTATTTCGATAAAAATATGACAAATTAAATAAAAATATAAAACAACGTCGGAATGAATGCGATCATGTAAAAATTGGTGCAATTAAAAATATAATTATAGGTGGCACCATACGAAATTAATCGAATAGTTTAAGTACTGCCATAATTATAAGCATCGATATTTATTTTTAGAAAGCTTGTGTTATAAATAATATTGCTATATTTAGAAATTGTATCTAGAGGACACATTAGCTATTCTCAAATACCCTTCATTTTATTTTGTCACTAGCTTCCAAGCTTTCGTTACTTATGCTGAGTATTAGTGAACTTATATCGATTTGATACAATCAATTGAAATTAGGTCACCCGCAACAATGTTCAAGATAAATTACTTTTTGAAAGGATCCTCGAAATACGCAGTGCGCAAATTGATCCTGGGTTTTGCCTTTTCAACTGAGCTAACTGTATTTCTGCTGCAGTCAATTCAATACTATTAATACCTAACTTACAAGATCCAACATTTCGTTTCAGTTTTACAGTTTAGTTTTAGTCATATTAATCAATATTTTGTAACCTCGTGCTTTTGATAATTATCACCATTGTGTATTAACTATTGTGCGTAATAACATCCGACAATGTTCTGTCTTACTAATGTTTTAACAAACTATTCAAACCGTATAATTTAAATTTACAGAGATTACCATTTACATTTATTACATGTATCAATCGATATAAGAAACTTTTTATCTAGTCCATAAATTACGCTTTTATACTTCACATCTGTCTATAGCTCGTTCGATCTATTATAACAATTTCTGCCTGACTTTGGACCAATATTATTCTTTTCGAATTTATTTTACGTAGACTATTTCTACGCTTTCTGTAGATTTTCTAAAAATTTTCACTGTAGCTCTTTTTAAACCTTTCGTATCGTTGCTTATAGCTTATACTATTTCATCCTATCTAAAACATTTTGCTTTTGAAATTATGGTTTGAATCTTGAAAATCTAGATCCTATTCATTACTTACCTAAAATTCCCTAGTACACTTCACAGTATCTATATTATTATACTTATATTTAAAATCCTTTAATTAAAATCCCTCTTTATTATATCTATAAACAAATGAACAAATTATCGCAAAGGATAAGATGTTAAGCTATATTTAAAATTGGTACTAGTCTTTCTACAAAAATATTCGATTGTAAAGTTCTATAATTGTTTCGTCGATAGTATTGAGACCATTACGTCTGTAGTGAGTATCGTGCCGCTAGGTGATTTCATATTTAAAAGGTTCTCTTCGTAAAAACGTATCAATCAGGTTAATAACAGACTCAGTAGGCGAGTTGCTTGCTTTGCTCCTTGCCTTGAAATTTGTGGATCACATTACATTTACCTTATAGCCAGAATTTCTTATCCTTGATATACCATCACTTGAGTTTTAAAGGCCCGTACAATTAATAACCGAGCGCAAAATTACGTCAATAATTAAATTTTAACGTCGTCTAACTACAGCAGCGAAGCGTACCTTTTATAAGCTTACGACATGTTCAACTGCTAATAAATTCTCATATTGCTCCAATACTTACCACAAATTGGGTCGAAACTTACAGCATTGATTATACGTACCTACTTACTGGAGCAAAGTTTAATTTTAATCACATCTTATTGACCTTACTTGGAAGTTGTTGAATATTGATGAGGTACTTTGAAAGTCTGACATAGGGATCTCGCAGGACGTAGGGCTCTTATTCTATTAAAGT
This sequence comes from Catocala sponsa, assembly GCA_963564715.1. Lineage (NCBI taxonomy): Eukaryota > Metazoa > Arthropoda > Insecta > Lepidoptera > Erebidae > Catocala > Catocala sponsa. Next base: position 5,499,888 of record OY751345.1, on the reverse strand, counting down.
AAGAAGCCTATGAAAACAGTTTCAAATATCGATACAGTTTTTGTATATCTCAGTAAAGATTGTTGATCTAAATCAATGATCATCCAGGTTTAAACAATTTAAAGTCATGTTCGTAAAACGGTTAAATATTAATAAACTAGCAGTTTTCTTAATTCATGGAATTGGTCATTAATAAGTAAAAACCTTTCATACTAAAGAAAAAGTTTCGCAAACTAAAGATGAGATATTTTTCGTATAAAATTTGATCTGATAGTAAAGAGCAACAGTTTTATTTAGTGATGTTTAATACTTGTATTTGTCAAACAGTACTATCGATGAAAATTTCATATTTCTATCTAAATGTCGTTCGTGTTAGATTCCTCAGATTCTTGTATCGTATTGTAATATAAGTCATTGTAGTTATATCGAACTGATAGTGTACATAATATGACGATAGATTTCATTAGTCGCGATTGTTTCGTTTTACGGTATTACGGGTGTTGCAAGTGAATTCACAATATTTGAAAATTGAGTAGTTGAAATGTAGTGTGCATTATTGTTTTGATATTATCCCTCGATATTATTTATAGTCGTATCTATACTAAAATATTGTGTATTTATACGTTATGCCTGTACAACAATATTACAAATGATGATGTTATATCGATGGACTTCACCATATTAATTATTGTCTTCAAATCAGTGCGCCTCAACATTGTCTTAAGTGTTTAATTAAAATATTTGAGCGTTATTTATTAATTTGACGTTATAAATAATTACTGAACAGAAACGAATTTCAAAACACCAATGTAATTTATTTTTATAAGCCGTCCGCTACAGAAGATATTATATTTAAATACATTTTATTTTCTTATATGAGATAAATATTTTCTACTTATACGAAAACAATTCAAGTACAATAATTACTTTATAAATATGATAAGTTTACAGATGTTTAAAAATAAGTGAATCATTTAATTTTGAAATATACAAATCTCTAAGGGTTTTATAAAATATATTATATTGGTTATGTATATAATTTATTGATATTAAAGATTGAGGAAATATTGGAAGCTATATTAATAACAACTGGTATTGTATTGGAAGTGAAAACAAGTTTAGCTTATTTTTTTTACCAATTATGTGCATAAAATGAAGACATGCTAACGCAGCTACAGAACAAGAAACATGTTTAACTACTTAGAAATATTGTTGGCAAATATGTTGACCAATTTTAATAATTAATTATTTTTACAAATAATAATTATGTTTATGATTTTATCATATATATATTATAATTATGTGCTCAGAAGTTATTTATGGCTGAAAACCAAAAACAAATTGTTTGTCATAGATGTTTATAGCTATCAAATAAAAATTACAATATATAAGAACATAATTTTTATTATAATGTATACAAAGTATCGCGACATTTATTTGGTAAATACACCCCAGAACAGTGTTAAAGATAAATAGTTGTGTAAATTGTGTTAAAATTTATGATAAGATGTTGCATGCACCCTATAATCTTGTTATAATTATTATTGTTTACATTTACAAAAAAATAATATGTAATGCATTCTTATAAGAAAATTATCTTCTATAATTTGAGATGCAATGAGATGAAGTAAACTTCTAACATTTAAAAGTACCGATTTAATTAAGTTTAATTAATCATTCTTTCTCGTAATCCTATAATAACGTATTTATTTGTAATATATAGTTCCTAAATATAGTTACTGGCCTATTTATGCTTTATTTAACCTAATGAGTGGCCGGCAAACAATAAAAAATCTAACACAATAATTATTTTTTGTAAACTGCAATTATTTTACAAGGTAATTAAATTCAAAAATAAATAATTATTAGTCTCCAATAATTATACGAATTGTTAACATATTAATATTGAAAAGTTTTTAAAATCAATGTTACTTTTTCATTTATCACATATAATTGCCGACTGCTCATTGGAAACTTGGATAATAACGCGTTTATTTTCTGACATGGTTAACTCTAGACTATTCAATCTCTCTAGCTACATGAATAGATGATAATAAATGTGGATGTGTTTATTTCGTAGATGAATATAACGAGTGCCAATATTTTTACTCGAAATCACATTGGCCAGTCCCACTTATGAGCATTATGGCGGAATCAAAGAAAGTTAGAAAGATCTGGAAATCATTTTTCAAATGTTTCTATAATTAAATTGTAATGTTTATTTTAGGACTTTCGTCGTATACAAGTATTCCACCGTAATACAGAACTCTACAATTATTATGACCTTAATGCATGCTTAGCAGCTTATTGTACAGTTCAAAACCAAAAACTTATACCAGTTTTTACAAAAACACTGCGGTGTGCTCTATTGGTACTTTGAACAATGTCACACATACTATACTGTAAAAGTAAACTTCTTGAATTCACGTTTTTTTCACTGTTTTCATTTACTATTTCGACAGTGAGTTTGGTAGTGAGATTTTACAGAATTAGATCCAATACTCAAACCGCACAACGTTCAAGAGGTGCGACATTTTTTTGCATACTTATAGTTTCGTCATAAGACTTTTTCAGTGGGATAGCTATCCAATGTATCGAGGTGTAGTAAAAATCCTGACACTCAATGTTAAATACGTTAGTTTAAATACAGATAGCACGCGACCGGACGTTACAGTTAATTATGTTATTTTGATAATAATTATTGTTAAAATAAAGTGTTTGTTAAGTACTATTTGTGTTGTTTTATTCTCTTCTACATCTTATTATGTTATGTAGTGTCAGCCAGAAGCAATGAGTAAGTAAGTTATCCTTTCAGGTTCTTTTGGGTACAGACTGCCTTTTAGAATCAGAAAGATGAAGCCATTGTTCCGCTAAACCAGTACAAGTTTGCAAACCTTACACATCGACATGATGATTATGAAAAACTCTCAGATGTGTTTCTGTACTATTACCACGAGCGATAATATAATCAATTACTAAACACATCCGCACAAAATACTACTTCCAAATGCATATTTTTCTCGCAAGTAATATGTAACTAATGGAAGCACGTTGTCGTATATATTCTTGTTTAAAATTAAGTGAATATCAATTACATTATACACTATACAATACCTACACATACATAACTAAAGGCAAGCAAGCCTTTGTATTTTTGTATATACAAGCTTAAAATAAATAACGAAGTACAATAAGGAACTCTGTTTACAGCATATTCATAACTGCCGCTCTGCGACCACCTACGAAAACAATGTACGATGGCTTAGGTATGCAAATACTTGAACGTACGTTTAACAAAAGCAGATCGTAGGCAAACGGCAAGTTTTGTGTTGTCTGTGGTAAGTAGGCTTGTCAAGCTTTTCGAAAAAGCGCAGTGACTTATCCAGAGAAATAGGTGAGAGGTCATTGCTGTCTCCACTGGCGATTTAATTTTTATTTCTTCCATAGGTGTACGGACGCGCGCAGCGTTCAGACAATAATGCTTTTATCGTTATTAGTGTTCGCATAATGATAGTGGTCGAAATTTGACCATAATCATTACCTACTAAAAATTTAAGAAAACATTTTTGAATTAACATTTTATCACCATTAAATAGGGTACATGTTTTCAATTTTTTTTGTTTATAACTCTACAGCTTGTTGATAGCTAGGTACTTAACAGAAGAGCCAAAAAAAGAAAATTGATTGTCAAACAGAGGGCCAAACGATATTGAACTGTTTCGTCTTTGCATATCGTTATATATATAATTCTTTTGTACGTGTGTTGACAGTGAACTCCTAAACGGCTGGACCGATTTGAATAAAACTTTTTGTGTGTGTTCAAGTGGATTCGAGGATGGTTTAGATAGGTTTTTTTCTTATTTGTACAGGACTACGTCTGTCGGGACAGCTAGTTTATATATAGATATCTATATAAAGATATTCGTATACATACTAGATGACCCGGCAAACGTTGCTCTGCCATATAAATTCATTCGATAGAGATCACCTTAATCACCTACCGATATGAAATATACTTAACGATCTATTCTCATACCAACCAAATATACATAAAAATATTTATAATAATTGGTCGAGCCGTTTCGGAGGAATATGACCACAAAAACCGTGACACGAGATTTACATATACTTATACATAACATATAAAGAGGCAAAGGAGAAACAGTTCAGTATCTTTACCACCTTAATTATATGAGTTTTACCAGCTCAATAAATTATGATTCAACTGATATATTAACGACGAACATTGCAGAATCGGCACCTCTGGTACTGCAGTGGTTCTTATGTTACTGTGATCGCAAGGTGAGCCGTATACTGTTTCCCACCCAGTTGGTATAAAAAACAAATAGTGGTGGCGAACGCAATTAAATAGGAAGCATCGTTAGGTGTGAGCGTCAACACACCGAATGCAGTTTTGATTTTGACTGATAGTTGGATGAACCACCTCGAAAACAATACGTATTTACTCAACTTTGGAGTGACAATTCCGTTTATGTGTATCTAATTAGGCGTTTTGACATCTGTAAGAAAAATAAAAGTGCAACAAAACGATAATAATTTTACCGATTATATTTTTGTGGCTAACGACAAAAGAGAAAGCAGTCTTCCTAACGGTAAATATAATGGTAACCATATCTCATGGACTTCGGCAATATAAAAGTAATAAATATAGGCAGTACAGTGGTCGGAATAATCTATTTAAATGGCTTGATGGTAAGCGATTGCATTAGCTTATAATCGCTTGGTAAATAGAGTTTCCAGAGCTTTTCGGCTTTAACTGTTGGTAGAGCTACAATTATAATAATAATAATAAATATTTATTGCAGACCACGGTCCATAAAGTGTTAGTAACAGACAAAATCCTTAACCTAGTGTTAGTAACATATCAATTTCACACATAATATTATGAGACAGGCCCGATTTCTGGACACTGCCTACGTCGTGTGTAGTCGTATCCAGCGTCCCAAAATCGGACTGTCCCACCGATCACACAATGTGCTCAACATGCTGTGTGAGCTACCACGCATTCTGCGTAGCAGGGAAGCACACCGTTTGCGGATAATGGCATGAAAACCATATATGGTGATTGTTTTTATTTCAAAAGGATAACGATAACTCTTGCACTAGGAATCAATTCTGTAGCGCGGGGAACTTTACAAACTTTTAAGCGCAACAACTAGACTCGGAACTACTATATGAGGATTACATAATTTTTTTTTTCTCTGATGTATGCACCTACGCACACCTCTCCGCCGGGGCGGACGGAGGGGCTATGTCGGACTCACCGGGGTAAAAGAGAAAGATATTGAAGTTATGACAAAGTACCTCCCGGAACACCGACCAAACCCACCACGGTGTTCCTCGACAAAACCGCTATCGACGGGGCCGCGCGAATCACTTGAACATGCGGTCGCGACCCCACCGAGGCTTCGGCCCGCCGCGCCGCACGAAACGGCAGGCCACCACACGCAGAGACCTACCCTTTGGCACTTCTCACTTTAAGCCCCACTGATCGATCCGGCAAGGAGGCTCGCTGCCTCGAACGAGATCATCACAATATAAATTACCTTGTTTTAACTAATTCACAACATTGGGCGCAGTGGTGATCATTAATACTATGTAGTAACAATTACGCCATTTATGCAGTTTCAACTGCGTGTGTAATACGCCTAGGGTTACTAGGATCCATAGGCTACTGTTACACATCAGTTGAATGATAAATATTTTTTCAGTAGTAGGAAAGGAATGCAAATTGGCCATCTGTACTTTTGTAATCTATGGCGTATCCCTCAGGGCGTCAGTTCTACTCGGACTTGTTTATTTTGTTTCCTTTCTTCGTCCAGACAAAGAATAACTAATTCTGGAAACTCCGCTTTAGGCTGTCCGTTGCAATTAAAGCTGCCTTTGATTGTTCATACGTACAAAAATAGACTCACGTCTATTGCCCAAGGGGTATGCAGAGATCTACCTTTGACTGTGTATTTTGCTTATAGTTATTGTAAGTGTTTATGTTTGACTGAAATATTATATATTATTCATTTAAAGCCGAGTCAGCATTGTTAGTCTTTGGCGAAAATTTGATTCCATTGTGGGTCTGGGTTGATGCCTGTGATGTGGTATTTTGTTTTTCTGAAGTAAATCTTCAGTAACAACAAGGAGGAGCAGCGATAGCTCAGTGGGGAGACCAACAGACTGCAATGCAGAGGGTCTCGAGTTCGAACCCGCGTCGCGCACCTCTGATTTTCGGAAGTTATATGACTTTTCGAAATTATGTGCGTATTGATTGACAATTATCGCCTGCTACGTGCCTCGGAAAGCACGTTAAGCTGTTGGTACCGGCTGCCATGAACATCTATGGCAATCGTTATTAGGAGAGTGTCAACACAAAAGATTTCACTGGGTCGAAGTGTCGCCGGTCTGCACTGACCTGACTGACCCCCACATAAGATAAGATAACAACAAGGAGCCTGAAATTTGCCTGGTATACGATCGAGAACGAAGGCGAACACCTTACCATGTAGATTCTAAAAACTTGTCTGGCGTAATGTGGGTGTCATTACACACTCCTGGTTAGTGGCTACTATATCGCAGTATAGTCAAAAACTACTATACTTGTCAGTTTTGTAATACTCGATGTTCCCGCGGTTTCACCCGCGTTTATCGTTACTGCACCGCCCCCGTGGATCGTAGCGTGATGTTATATAGCCTATAGCCTTCCTCGATAAATAGGCTATCCAACACTAAAAAAATTTTTTAAATCGAACCAGTAGTTCCTGAGATTAGCGCGTTCAACCAAACAAACAAATAAACGCTTCAGCTTTATAATATTGGTATAGATTTAATTTTAAAGTTTATCATTCGATTAAACAATATTATATTCTGTTATAGTTTTTTGACTTTCGTGATTTTTGTTTACTCATGACTCATGGCCAACTCTATGTCGCATTGTCTCGCGTTAGCAATCCCCAAAATCTGTATGTGTACGTCCCCAATGGTTCCACATCTAACATCGTTTACACAGAAGTTCTGTCCTAAAACATATAACATTTTATACAAATTTTCACGCGGACGAAGTCGCGGGCACAGCTAGTATTTAATATAATATTAACCAACGGGTTATAGTTTTTTGACTTTCGTGATTTGTACACAATTATATTTAATATAATATTTACCAAAGTGTCAAGTTAGTAATCGTTTGAAAAGTACCTTTAGGTAATAAATACCAATGTATTGCCCGACGCGCGACGTTGCGACCGGTTTGCATTTTGTCCGCTCTCAAAAGTAGTAAGCTAGCTAAGTACCTATATTATTCTTTCTTTTTTATTTTTGTTTTATTAGAATATATATGTTTAAAGAACCTCTAGCTGTGTTAATAATTTCTACGGCGCGCGGCGTGGGAACTTCACAAATATTAAAATAACGGATAAACAAAAACACAGACATGGAACAAATATTTATTGTTTATTTAAAAACACTACTGTAACTTATTTTAAATCTATTAAATCCTTTTAAAGTATTTTAATTTCAATTATTGCAGAATAATAAAATATTAGTTGTCTATTTTTAACTTTGTACATAATTTTACTAGCAATCAACTCATTTTGTAAGCAGTATCAAAATTGGTTGCAAAATCAGGGAGTAGTGTAATTAATATTTTAAATTAATTAGCTACAGGAGAGACTGGTGCAAACTAGCGTATAACAGGGATATATGGAAAAGCGAGAGGGAGATCTTTGCCCTGCAGTGGGACATTACATGATGAAAATAAATAACTTTTATAAGAAAAATTAGGTCGTTGTGGGGATGTTTCGCTGTCTCTTTTGTACAGATGCGGTAAAATAGCCGTGACGTCATAGTTTGTATTTGATTTTAATTGTCAAATAACAGAAAAATGGTCTTCTGTTATTTGACAATTACCCTTCCTGCCAATTTGTAAAGTTTATAGCTAATTAATTTTTCAGAAAACGCAGCGGTAGTGAATACGACTGCTGTGCATGAGGTCTCGGGTTCGAATCCCGAGTCGGGCCAATAAACAGTTATTGTGTTTTTCAGTTAAGAAATCTCAATAGCAGCCCGGAGTTAGGAAGTTGGCGGTGTAAGACACCCCTGTGCCTCGGAAAGCACGTAAACCGTTGGTCTTGCGCCTGATCTCTCTCCCATCGGATCATGAGAGTTAAGCAACAGAGAGTGCACTTGTGTTTGCGCACACGCTTGTGCACTGTAATATCTCCTGCGTACTTGGCCACTCTCCGAGACTGGCCGCCGCGCCGTGGCCGAAATCGGTCTGTCGAATATTAATTAATTAATTAAAATTAATGTATTTCATTTAAATACTAAGATGTAGATGACTCACAATGTCATCTACCCTATTAAAGAAAATCCTTTACAACTTTTTTATTTTACGTAGACTATACTTACGTGAGTGAGACCTGCATCTAATCCAGAGAAAGTGCACGCTCGGAGAGAAATTTTAATCATTGTTTGTTTTTAATGGCAGTTTGTGGTTTAGGATCAATCTACCTTTGTTTCGTTGTACGAGTTAACTTCAAGCTTGTGTATCCCCGAAGGTAACAGCAGAAGTAATGAAGCTTATGTAATTGAAGGTCAGATTACGGTAACCCTAAGGATTTAATTGCACGGTTGGCGAGGTGGGTTAAATGATCCTATCTTACGATTGACAGCGCTCCGAGTGCTGTGAGGTTGATTTTATAAGACAACATTTATGCGATCATAAATAGGTATTTTGTTTCTGTTCTTAGTGTCTATTGGATAAGTTTCACTTTTAAGAGTGAAGACTAGAGGAAAAGGTAGTCACCGTTATTCTGTGGCCTAAAAAATATGAAAATGACGTATACGATAGACCACGACCAAAAATTTACTTCACGCTCTTATCTATAACATCATCAAATTACATTACAAATATTCAAATATAATTCGAATGACTGTTCTCGATTACCGTTAGTACGTAGCTCTATATACAAAACTACTGTGCTATAGTATATTTAAAAATATATATATTTAACCATCAGCGATAGTTCAGTAGGGAGACCAACAGACTGCAATGCAGAGGGTCTTGGGTTTGAACCCACGTCGCGCACCTCTGACTTTCGGAAGTTATATGACTTTTCAGTTTCAGTAGTTAGTGTAATAGCAGGTACTGGTTCAGTAGTTACAGCGTAAAGGCGTAACAAATAAACAAACAATCAAACTCACATGTATAATATTAGTTAGGATCAGGATGTTAATGAAATTTCTGATAAGGAAGCTCAAATAACAATAATGTATATTGATTTTGGATGACTAGAGATTCGTCTTAATCTTCAGCTATTTTTATTAGTTTATTAAACTGTTTATCAACTTACGCATGCATTGCTCTAAAAGAATGGATAAAAAAGAACATATATTAAAACGATCATATAACTCCATAAAGCCTTAAGTATAATAAATTACGCAACCAATTTTGGATACTAGGTAACAGGTAAATTATTATTAAGTTTTTCTGTACTCAGCAACGAGTTCCTCTCCTACTATAATAATAATAATAATAATATTCTACCACATACACACAACACCATCTAGCCCAAACTAAGCAGAGCTTGTACTATGGATAAACATACATATATACTTTTTTTTTTGTAAATACATACATATTATACATAGAAACACCCAGACCAAGACAAACATCCATGTTCATGCACACAAATGTTTGACTTGTGCGGGAATCGAACCCGCGACCTCAGGCGTGGCAGTCGGTTACACTAACCACTACGCCACCGAGGCTGGCTATGTTTACCAACAACTTAGCTTACGAAATTAAGGTGTTTAGTTATACTCCTCTGTATACAGATCCGTATCCTTATAAGCATACATCCTTTGTATGCTCATAAGCAGCAATAGCTTAATGCAAGGCCGTTGGACTGCCACGCAGAGGTCTCGAGCTCGATATTAATGTACGAAAGCGCACATCTCTGACTTTTCGTAGATATGGTGAATTAATGGTGAAGAAAAACATCGTTAATAAACCTGCATGTCCGAGAGTTCTCCATAATGTTCTCGAAGATTTGTGATGTCTGGCTATCCGCACTTGGGCAGCGTGGTGGATTATGGCCTAGCCCTTCTCACACTGAAAAGAGGCCCGTGCCCATCATTGGGCCAGTTTAATACATATATACATAGATTCACGCCTGTTTCCCAGAGGGGTAGGCAGAGACTACGGATTTCCATTTGCTACGATCCTGACACACTTCTCTGGCTTCATTCACTTTCATCACATTCCTCATACACGCCCGTCGGTTCAAGGAGCTCTTAACCTGGCCTTTGTCCGGAACGCCTCTGATCTGATCGAGAAACTTTCGTCTAGGTTTTCCTCTTGCGACTGTTCCATTCACACTAGCCTTATAAATTTTCTTAGTCAGTCTAATATAGCCAGTTTAATATAGCGTTGAAATTATTATATATTATAGGCATATAGAGGAAGCCCTTCTGAGATGCAGAAGCTGCAACAAACTTGCAGTTATACATTGGCAGTAAATTGCAAACGAACAGTTCGACAAAAACCATCGGTTTGTGGAAAAATCAAGCAAAACCTAAAACGATTTTTCGCCAGTGCACCCGTTGTTGAATAAAATTGGAAACGAACAAAAAACTCCGCCGCTTATTCTGCTTCGGTTCACATGTATCGGTGTATTACAATATCTGAGATTTCAAATTATCAATTGTACGTACTGGATACAAAGATTCCAAGTTTTGGTATTGGATAATATGAGTTTCTATGAAGTTTAGTATACTTTCTTCCTTATTGAATTTTTATAGCAGATATTTTTATTAAACTGCCTACAAACTGGTTAATAAAAGGGTAGTATTTAAGTGCACAGCAAAAAAATACTAATTGCGCAGCAAAAAAAGCTAATTGATCAGCAACTCATGGCCAGCAAACTTTAAAGAGATCAAACTAAGTCGATGGATAACTATTTTCGGGTGGGTTTAAATAGAGGAACCTAACATAACCTAACACTTCCGAGACGGAATGCAGTGATTTGAGGCATATAGATGCTCGTTATGCTGTGCAATAGTTGCTGACCAATTAGTATTTTTGCTGATCATTATATTTAATCCCTTTATAAAATACTGAAAATTGATTTAATTGGCGATTTAAAGGAATGTCTGTGAGTTTTAAGAGGTATCTTCTCGTAGCTTTAATCCTTTGCCCGCACCTAGCGACTAAACTAAATGACACTTATTATACTACTCACTAACAAATCGACTTTCAAACCTAAATGAAACTTAGAATACTCACTAACCTAAACTAGAATTTGACGTTCATAAATGTTACTTTATGACCTAATTGAAAACATATATTTTGATTGTAATATATCACTGAGTAAGTTAACGACATAGTAGTATCGATGCTGTTCAACATGGGTTCTAATTCGTTCGATACTTAAAATATGATTTTTCATATAATAATCAATTTCATATAATAATAGGTGTCTACGCGCCAATGAAGAAGGAAATAAATGGCGCTGTCCAATCACAAGCGGCGGCGATGGCGTGAGACTTCGGCGCGCACGTGGGTCGACTCGCTACGCGGTGGCATCCTGCGGCCATTTTGTTTACGAACAGTGCTCCTTTGATTCTCAACTGATCAACCACGAATTCTTGTCGGGCTGCTAAACTTTATAATTACCAGTTCTAAATAAATAAATACGCATATTTCAACGTCATCTACAGTCAGGAGTTTTATTTGAACCAACCACAAATACGCAGACAATAGGTAATCGTTGGACTGCCACGCAGCGGTCTCAATTTCGAACCGCAGGTGTGCATATTTGACGCGTCAAAGTTATGTGCGTATTAAATAGTTAATTATCGCTTGTTTTAACGCTGAAGGACAATATTGTCAGAAAACCTGCATGTCTGCATAATGATCTTGAAAATATGTGAAGTCTGATAACCCGCACAGCCAGCATGGTGGACAGTGGCCTAACCCTTCTCACATTGAAAAGAGGCCCATGTGTAGCAGTTGGAGAGCTTAATACAGGGCTGATATTATTAATTTAGATGTATACCTCAATATAATGGCGTTGTTATTTCTTTTTTTAAATGCGATAGTGTTTAATATACACTTTGTTATTTAAATTGTACTTACTTTCAATAACGAAGGGACAGCTGCGGACAATAATAGTTTTATTTATAACTTAAGATTTAGAAAATTATTGCCTCCGCTTGCCCGCTGAAGATATAGATAGTTATTTCAATGCAGGACAACAGAGCAACCTTAACAAAATAGTCTTAATAAGGCAGGACTTTCCTCTTTACATATCTTTACCAAACTGCCATTTGATACATTTCTATAGAAATCCCGTTCATCAGCTTTTGCTTGTAAAAATAAGATTATGTTAGTAAGAGTACTTTTTTTTATATTTTGTGTTTAACCCGTACAAACAAACAAATAAACAAAAATCAAGACTTTTCTCTTTATAAATTATATTAATACTAGCTGTCCCGACAAACGTTACTGTACACACGAACAAATTTAAAAAAAATCAAATCTTAACCATTCTCGAATCCACTTGAACACACACAAAAAATTTCATCAAAATCGGTCCAGCCGTTTAGGAGGAGTTCTGTGACATACACACGTACAGTAGAATTATATAAGTATATAAAAATTATATGAAGAGAAAAGATTCGATATATTTGAATAAGTTATTAATAATCAGTTAGATTAATTAAATTAAATTCAATTCAATTTGTTTATTGCACTCCATAATGTATATATACAGATCTTATAAATGTAGAGAGAACAATATAATTATGGACTCCGTCGGGCACGGCAAAATTAGGAGAGGAGAACGAACATTCTATTATCTTATATCATATTGAAATAAATTTTAGAGCTTAGTAGATATTTATTTAATTACTCACATATTATAATTATTTATTATAGTTTATTATTGATCCTTATCCTTATCTTTATCCTTACTAATATTATAAATTCCAAAGTAACTCTCTCTGTCTGTCTAACAGTCTGTCTGTCTGTCTGTTACCTTTTCACGGCTAAACCACTCAACCGATTTAGATGAAATTTGGTACAGATATAGTTTAAAACCTGGGGAAGGACATAGGCTACTTTTTATTGATGTAGGTACCACGCGGGCAGAGCCGCGCGCAAAAGCTAGTTTATTATAAAGTAAGTATTAAACTTATTTTCTAAAACATACCTAAGTCACATTTTCAACATCAACTGTTGGTTGTGGGTGGGCTAACCAATATATATATATAAATCTGTATAAACATTGCAAATTTACAATAATTTTACACTCACAGTTATTGAATAGTTTAACAAAACCGCTAAACCACAATTGAGTTCACTGAGTTATGTCACGTAATTAATGAATTTGTGGCTCAGAGTATATTGAGTATATCCTATCTTTATTATTAATATTATAAATGAGCAGCGATAGCTCAGTGGGGAGACCAACAGACTGCAATGCAGAGGGTCTCGGGTTCGAACCCACGTCGCGCACCTCTGACTTTCGGAAGCTATATGACTTTTCGAAATTATGTGCGTATTGATTGACAATTATCGCATGCTCCATGCCTCGGAAAGCACGTTAAGCCGTTGGTCCCGGCTGCCATGGACATCTATGGTAGTCGTTATTGGGAGAGTGTCGACACAAAAGATTCCACTGGGTCGAAGTGTCGCCGGTCTGCACTGACTGGCCCCCACATAAGATAAGATAAGATAATATTATAAATGCGAATGTGAGTTTGTTTATTACGTTTTCACGCCTAACGACTTGACTGTTCATGATAAAGGCTGTATTGGTTGCATATACGTTGTCAGTGGTACATAAAAGGACAAAGAGTAACTTTTATCAAAAAAAGAAGTATTTTGCCGAGGTAAAGCTAGTTTCTATATGTAACAAAAGCGTTACCTATACAAATATTATGAAATAAAATATATTGTTTGTTAGTTTGTTTGAACTCTTATTATCCTTATCGCTGGAACTACCAGTAAAAGTACTTCTAAAAGAAACATTTAAAATAGTTTTAATTTTGAATAGCCTGTTCGTTGAGGAAAGTTATATGATAGGAGTGGAGCGGGTGAAAAGGAGGTGCCACAGATATCCAAGAAGTGGCGGAGCCCAGCTAATACTATCATCAAATTATGACAAAGCTATGCCTTCGAAAGGGCGCTATGGCGCTCTTTGGAGGAGGGCTATGTCCAGCTGTGGACTATTATAGCCTGATGATGATGATGATACCTTCGAAATATAAAAATACTGGTTGCCTTTGAACAACAATGATTTAATTTTTTTTACCTATTGGAATAAACATATATCATACAATATTCAAAATTTATTAACCTCTGAGTCTTCTTCAAAAAGGTTAATGAAAACATTATGTGGGTCTGTGTGTCTGTTTGTTAGTGACCGGCATAACTCCGGAACCACTGGACCGATTGACTTGTACCTAACTTGGTGTGTAGACACCTTGGGTCAATACCTCGGTTGAGTTTGAATATGGGCCCTGTGGGTTAAAAGATCCCCGAGATATAGAGGTCATTTATTTCACATTTAAGACGAAGAGGTTGAATCCTGGTTTTTTACACCCATCTCGTTTTTACGGGTTCATTCCACAAAAGTATATTAGTTTATGATTCAACTTAAAACCTTAGCCACATTTAATTTTTACTGTTCAAGGATTGTTGGTAAACTGCACAAAATATTAAAGATGCCTCGATGTGATTTTAATGGGTTTCCCTTTACTTCAGGTGTTCCAGTTCCTAAGTTAAAATTATAGTGATTCACAGACAACAGGTGGCTGACATAAAACACCAACACTCGATTAAGTTTGCTCTGTGTAAACACGTGCAACCGAAGTTCATGTATTATTTAATTACTTAAGCTTTGATAAACCACATATACCTATAAAGAAAACGGAGTCTTACCTCCTTATAGGAATTACAATGCTTAACTTTGCGCGTACATTTCCCCATATTTATACTAACAAAACATCCTAATTTGAATGCAGAATATAAATTGGAATATACAGTCAGCGACTTCAGGCACTAAACATTTGTAAGAGTATTCAATAATTCAAAGTAACCATCGTTCTCATGCTTTTAGAACAGTAATGATTTAAATAATTTCAGAGGATTAAAAATAAGTTCACACTTCAAGATTGAAAGAAACGCTGGCCATGGTTACTTAAAAGCAAACCAAACGTTAGGGAAAGTAAGTCAAATTAAAAGTCAAAAATCATTTATTCATTTAGGTCACAAAGTAACTCTTATAAACGTCAAAATAGGTTTGTGAGTTTATTAAGTTACTGAAGCTACATTTATGTTAGTTACTAGATTCAGGCAAAGGGTTGAGCCTATGAGAAGAAGTATAAATTCATATCATGTTTAATAATTGAATAAGGGATTAAATATAATGACCACCAAAAATACAAATTGCGCAGCAAAATATGCTTACTATAATATATCATAACGAGCACCTATACGCCTCAAATCACTGCATTCCGTCTCGGAAGGGTTAGGTTATGTTAGGTTCCTTCTTAAACCCACCCAAAAATATAGCCCAGCGAAGCGGGCCTCCGTCGACTTAGTTTGATTTCTTTAAATCTATTTTGGTGGGCAATTAGTATTTTTTTGCTGGGCAGTTAAATACTACCCATTGAATAATAGTTTTAGAATCTATTTAGCGAAATGTAAGGACAATAAAGGATCTATAATAAGTGTCTGATATAAGATTAACGAATTAAAGGTTAACAAAGCGAACATTGTCTTTTAGAAATGCCTTTTTCATCAACGTTTTTTTAATATTTAGAAGTTAAGGTGACGTCAAAACCTTTTATTAAACAAGTTGTATTAAAATTGAATTAAAACAGCGATAAAATTTGAATAAAGTACTTCAATTTCAAAAGATG
Organism: Catocala sponsa; assembly: GCA_963564715.1. Taxonomy (NCBI): domain Eukaryota; kingdom Metazoa; phylum Arthropoda; class Insecta; order Lepidoptera; family Erebidae; genus Catocala; species Catocala sponsa. The sequence continues at coordinate 5,483,970 of OY751345.1, read as the reverse complement.
TCTGTATGTAAGAAGTATTTCAAAACGCGTATAATAAATACAATTAACGAGGCAGTGAAACTAGCAAAATGTGAAAGGTCTAAGCGAGGATTATGGTTAAATTAGTCCAGATCGGTTGGAAAAGCACCTTCCAGGTCTACAAAAAATCTTAGTCATCTTTTTTGTGTTGTGTTCCTTCAGTAGGCAGAGCTTACAAGCTACATGAGCAGACAGTGCAATACTCAGAATGAACGCAAATAATATGATTCATTTTCCAAATGAAAGCGAAGTTGTGCTGAAACATTTTAATTAAAACTAGTCTAATTATAACAAAACCTCTTATTCAAAACGAGCTTTAGTTTGAAACATCCATTTTGAAATTGAGCTATCTCAGTTAACACGTGTAATCCTAACTATGCTCAGTAATAATATGCATGCAAATGTATGTTTGTTCTTTCTACATGCATGCATAAAGGGGTGGCGAGGGGTGAACAGTGACAGCCATTGATATGTGATAGCGGACTTTTATTAGTACGTAGCTATTCGTTCTATTTTCAAGTGTAGAAAGACAAACGATATGACACGGGCGAAAGGTGGACGAACGCAAGGTTACTAAAGATACTTTGACTAATGCTTTGCAACTATTAATACAAAATTGATTCTTCGATTGACTAGGTTGTCACGTTATAGTTAGTCTAACCCGCTTTGGTGAGGTGTGGTTGACCCAGTAATGAACTAAGAGGAGACTTTAAAATATTATTCGACACGATTAAATGATTATATTTCAGATAAACGCTTTTACAAGAATATTTCCCGAATTATATAAAACAAACGACTAGATATTAAGTAGTAAATCAGGGTTCGTGTAAGGCTCACTACGTAGTCTGGATAGCTCCAAGAACCACTTAACTTAGTCAGCGCAGCGTAGCGGAAGGAGACTGCACCAGGGCGCGATTCACTTATATAGGCTGCCGCCACTGGGAGGGAACTAGAGATGGCACCTCCTCGCTCGTCGCGCACGCAGCCGTGCGCCACGAATCAACTACGTGACAAGGTATTTGAATTAGGTATTCGAAATGTTGACGATTATTCGAATGCGTTAATCGTTGATACCGATTGATTAATTAACTACGAGAGTTGGGTTTTTTGACAAACATAACGCAACGTAAATATATCTTTCAAGTTATTCAAGCTGTCAGCTTAATCATGTCGAACATACTCCTTCCTAACCAATATTATAAAAGCGAAAATGCGTTTGTTTGTTTGTTACCTTTTCACGCCTAAACCACAGAACCGATCATCCTGAAATTTTGCATATACGTTGACAGGTGTACAGAAACGGACATAGGCTACCTTTCATCCCGAAAAAAATTACTGTTCCCGAGGAAAACAATAATAAAGTTCTTATGATAATAGATGGCGCCACGTGTCTTTCGAATCATGATTGAATTATATTATTACAAGCAGAGTACAACCTGAATTGATTGTCAAATTATTAATTAACGCGAGCAACGCCGCGGGCAAAAGCTAGTAATAAAATAATGTTGTCTGAATGTTGCTATTCGTACACCGATGGACGAAGCAAAATATCTTTCGCTGTAAAATAACTTAAAGTAACAAACATTATTTTCACATTTCTAGTGTTATGTACTACATTTTGCCTGCGGTTTCGCTCGTGTAATTTTCTGAATATAAGGTACCATATATCGTTTTCTGCACCCCTGACAACGTGTAAGCGAAATTTCATAATCATCGGTCGAGTAGTTAAGACGTGAAAGCGTAACAAACAAATAAACAAACTCACATTCGCATTTCTAACATTAGTTAGGATGCTTAGAATACTAAGCGTACACAAATCTAAAGACCACACTAATGAAATAACTCCTTATCAATAGTTTGTGCAGATGGACTCAACAAATCTCGATAGCAAGGCGCTAATGGATTTCCAATATCAGGAAGATTGAGCCGCTTACTGCTAACTTCAGCCACTAAACATCAATGAAGTTTGTAATCCATCTTCTTAGCCTTTCGATTGCAATCGTACTACAAATGATATCGTTGTGGTGTCTAATTAAAATGTTGGATGTCGTTAACCTGACAATTGTTAAAATTTCACATAATTAAAAATCGATTGTGACTAGCTGCCGATGTGCCGGTGCGACTCAATGAGTTAACAGTCAAATGATTTTCAACGACTAACGAATTTATTGTTTTTTCTTTATTTAGACATATGGCTATAAGAAAAAGATATATTTTGGGAATTGGATACCATACGGTTAATTTAACCGTGATTGCACTATTAACCGGCAAGTTCAACAATATCAGAAAAATTTTACCACAGCAAAGTGAGGGATAAACCATTACGGTGATGCATTAGCTAAGTTTTAGTTGTTATTTCCTTTCTTTATAGGTATCTGTATTAGTGCATGTAATGTTTGCTTGTAATTGGGTGTAACTTTCTGTCTAAAACCTCACGTACATATATCTATATATTAATACGTGAAGCAAAAACTTTGTACCCCATTTTACGAAAATTGCGCGGATGGAGGAATATGAAATTTGACACAGTTAAAGTTTATATGGAGAAGGAGGGGCAAATCCTAATATTTATATAAAATATGCATTAGAAATATATTAAATTAATGAAAATACACTACACGCCCACAACTATGCACTTGACACACGCAGTCGATGCGCGTAACTATGGTTATATATATCAATATATAATAAAATAATATATAATATATATCAGCAATATCTTACAGGCAAACTTTGGTCGAATTTCGAGCACTAGGCGACCGCTAGTAATAATAATTGTGCATTCGTATTATTGTTGTTTGTTAGCAAACCAAAATAAATAATTTAATAAGTGATGAACTTTAAGAACAAAGAATATAGAGGCTTCATCGACAATATCGAACTTGAATGAGACGCCTAAGTAAAATTTACTTTTATTATACAAATAAATACATAACCTCACGATTATACCCCAAAGCTGAAGGCAAAGGTACTATAATATAATAATATTCTATCACATACACACAACACCATCTAGCCCAAACTAAGCAGAGCTTGTACTATGTGTACTAGACAATGGATAAACATACATAGATACTTTTTTTTGTAAATACATACATATTATACATAGAAACATCCAGACCAAGACAAACATCCATGTTCATGCACACAAATGTTTGACTTGTGCGGGAATCGAACCCGCGACCTCAGGCGTGGCAGTCGGTTACACTAACCACTACGCCATTCACATTCACCAGATATATTTTAAGTCCCATATAATAAAGGGTGAGCATATTGCTAGTGTTGTCTTATAAACAACGTACTTCTACAACGAATTTTTTAAGTGTAAACTTCTTTAGCGGCGTTGTGCACTTTTTTTGTGATGGGTAAAAAATTTTAAACTCGCGTCAGGTGGGTGTACCAGTATTATAATAAAAATCGAGACGTCTTTACAGTTACGTTGACATTTCTATATTGAACAGCACGCGGAGATCTGATCGAAAATTCGTAAGACGGAGGGAGAATTGTCAAACTCGCGTCAGGACACATGACCTGATCAAAAATTCGTAAGACGGACGGAGAATTGTCATGTTTGTGTACGATAGCGCAATAAATGAATATTGTATTTTACCACATAAATGATAGTACTATTATACTGATAATTAAAGCAATTCGTGCAAAATTATTCCCTAACCATTCCAAAATATCAAAAATGCACAACGTTAATATTCAAGTTTTCGCTTCTGCCCGCACTCCCGGAGTGCAACCCGTTGATTTTTTTATTATAAAAAATAACACCCAATAAATCTTATAATATTATTGGATGTTATTTATTTGGTATTCGCTTAAACCACTCCGCCATCTGTGCAGTCTGATTCTAAGACAGTAAAGACAATATTGTCTTTGCTGATATTATACCGCTGCATTCTAAATTCATAACCGTTTTGATTCAGTCATGCAAAAATATTCAGATAACATTTATTATTAATGATATTAGCTCGTGGACATTCACTCTACTGTAGATTGCATAAAGCACTGTGCAAACTGCTTCTCGCTATTAATAATTTGCACAGATCTGTGTAATCAGTTACCTTTTGAATGTTCTAGTGGAACTGGCTAGTATATTTTTGGCTCATTTGGGAATCGCATATCAAAAGCTATGTACAGTACTATTATTTTTTACTAGCTTTTGCCCGCGGCTTCGCTCGCGTTAATTTAGAATTTGACAATCAATTCGGATTGTACTCTGCTTGTAATAATATAATTCAATCATGATTCGAAAGATACGTGGCGCCATCTATTATCATAAGAACGTTATTATTGTTTTCTTTGGGAACAGTATTTTTTTCGGGATGAAAGGTAGCCTATCTCCGTTTCTGTACACCTGACAACCTATATGCAAAATTTCAGGATGATCGGTTCTGTGGTTTAGGCGTGAAAAGATAACAAACAAACAAATAAACAAACTCATTTTCACTTTTATAATATTAGTTAGGATTAAGATTAGGATAGGATTAGGATTAGGATTTCAGGTTTGAATAGTCAGCAATATAATATAGATTATGCCTGCAACATATTTTATAATGACACTGTTACACGCGACTTCGACAGCGTGGTATTTAATAATAATAATATTTAATTGTGATTTAAATGGATTGCCGCGTGTTTCATGATGATTAGTTTTTGAAGTATTAGTTATTGACCTTTTGAAGCGTGAAAGGGAAACAAACAAACAAACTTACATTCGAATTTATAATATGAGTAATTATTAATTCAACTAAGCGCATATATTGAAGTAAATTATTGTTTAATTATGTATTTTAAATATGAGGAAAATTAATCACGGAATGATGTTATGTTTTTTATTCTTTAAATTAAATCAAGATCTACACGCCCGTTACTGACCGATCATATACAAGCGCTCTGCATTTCACCGCTATTTATATTTTAACCGAAATTGATATATTCGACAATACAATTTCAGTTTTAGTAAAAAATAATTGATGAAAAATGTTTAAACATTTTACCATAATATTTTTCGGAAATATTATGTATATTTAAATATATTTGTATAATAAGTGGAAAAAGCATTTTAATAGAAATTCTGAATCTAAAGGAATTTGGTATATAAACAATACAGAGTTAGTCACCTCATGTACCTTGGTTTCTTAATGCTAAAATTAATCGAAAATATGTAAAATTAATGAACAGATTACACATTCTACCAAAAAATTTTACCATCTAATGGGACCAGGTTTATCACCACACTGTGAAATATGTGAGAAGACAGATGATGTTATTACGGCAATACCTACAACTACCAGAAACAGTATCTTGCTGTGTTTGTTCAGCAAATAAGATTCCAGTATTTCTTAAAGAAACGCTGTTTACTTGGCACGTAGACTACTGAGTTTGTTTTATTTGACAATCAACTAGACATCTGTTGTCGTCCATATAGTACCTATACATTATCTGAATGCGACTGCTATGCATAAGATATCCATTTCAATGCCCACTCCCGGTCTAAGGTTTATTGGTAAAGTAATACTTAATAACAGCCTGGAGTTACAAACTTGGCGATGTGGTTTCACACTTCTGTTCCTTTGAAAACGTGTAAAGATACTGCGCCTGATCTCTCTCCGGTCTTGTCAGATTACCATCCCATCATACTGTGGGAGTGAGGACTTAGAGAGTGCTTTCGTGTTTCTGGACCGTGCAAAATACATAAACATTTATTGTATATGTATTCTGCACGCCACATGTGGCATAATATGCTGTACATTTTTATAAAACGACCAAACTGTATACTTGACCATATTCTTGCAAATAAAGTTATGATTTATGTTTTTTTTTTTATGATATCTAAAGATAGCGAAATGCTGGCCTCATCTAGTTTTCAAAATATGATTGACACGTAAAAGTGTTTCTACAAACCTACTTACAGAAATAAAAATCATTATTATTATTATTAAGATCGCGCGTCTCTACGAAGATTGGCAGCCGTGACCAAAATGGCGGACCACTTTAGCCGTATAAATAACCGGACCACATGGCGGCATCATAATATTACTGAGTTCCTAGTAAACTCTAAACTGTAGTTCCAAAATACTGCTTAGAGTTATTTCGTCGTGTAGTGACGTAATTGATAGCACAACTTAATTTTACGCTCTGTTTTCTTCTCGTCTGACGTGGAAACATACGGAATTATATCTGTCACGTTCTTTCCCAGTATAGAAGTTTAGAATCCCACTGGTGTTGGCAGGACTGAGTGAGACGCTCTTTCAGAGCGGAGCTATCCTCTTACAGAAGCCTGGCGTAACTACTACTTGAAGTCCGGTGAGTCTGCCAAGAGTATTCCAGGGGCTTAGGAAATATGCTTTTATTAAATGAAAATATTCTGTCTTATTATTAATACTCCACTCGAAACATGGCCCTGATTTTATGTTAGACCTCCACCAATATTAATGAGAAAACCGCATTCAATTTCGTGCAGTAGTATTTGCGAGATGCACGCACAAACATACAAACACACAAAAATTCTAAAAATATTTTTTTTGTCTTCTATTGCTCTTTTAAAGACCCCTTACATATTTTTCTCAAACATCTTCTATATACGGACATGACCTGTTACAATTTAATTACTATGTATCTATAGATATTGCTTTGACAGACCTCTCGTTGAATCGAGCCTCAAATATTGCCTAAGACCGAACATCTTCTTACAAACATAAAATCATACAGTTCCGACCACATTACTCCGCCTTATATCTTGTTAGAGTGAAGTGGAGGTAAACGGCTCAAATGCATTTTTAATTCCCTCGCCGCTCTTTGGGTAAAGTAAGCACTTCTTGAAAATTAATGTCGGCTCGTAAAAACTCATGGACATGAAGAATCGCCTGGAGTTTAGCTAACTTTAACAAAGATGGTAACATAATTTTGAATTGTTCTGAAGTATGCAAAGTTTAATCTACATTGTAGTATGATATTGCTACATTGTAACTAAGTTACAGCAATATAAGTTTGAAATTTGTTTTTCTTCAACAGCTAAACTATTGGACAGTTAGTACTAATAATCTACAAGACGACATTAACAAATAAATTTCTTGCTTAGTTACCGTCTATAGGATTTATAATTAGACTGACAGTCTACCGAAATAGGAATCCAATAATCCAGAAGTTGTATAATTACATACATCCAATTGTTTTATTATTAAAACAAAAATGTATTCATACTCAACTAGGTGAAATCGTCCATAAATCTGTCTACGTACTTAGTTACTGGCTGATTTTTTTTTATTTTTGCAATGCCCGGTTTCATTACGTTGCATATTTTTTATGATATTGCCTTCCTGATGAGACAACAAACAGATTGTTTGTGGAATCAGTCGAGTCCCATGCTATTTTGGCAATGCGAATGGTAATGTATTCGTTGTTATTAATTAATTATAATTATTATTCGATTATTCGAATCACAAATAGATGATACCATGATTGATTGATCGATCCGACCGTTTTCGGCCATGGCGACTGCTTTGACTCCTAGTCGGCTTGACGACGCTGATGATACCATGACAGGTGATGGTAAGTGATGTTCATACCCTTTTTTCAGCCGGTAGGGAACTGAGTAATTTTTCGCTTGTACAGATTGGATTACGCATTGCTAATACACTATTAGACAACTAATAATATAATTGCACTAATAAAATAATGTAAATTCTAATAACAATAATTATAATAACCATAAATCGTTAAAGAGTTTGGTACTTGTAATTTTCAAGAAAATATTTACATAATATATAAGAACTTTTAAAAATAAGTATATATTTCGAATTTTATCTAGTGTGACTAAACATGTGCATTGGCCAAAATAATCCCATAATTTTGTCCGACGTAAACGCAGCTACTGTGAGAATAATGTTTTACTTCCCAGAAAACATTTATGTATTTAATAAATAGCAACTGGGTAAATATAGTATTCTTGAAAATGTTCGCTGCTATGATTGTATTAAATATACACTGTTCATGGATATTTATTTGTTTGATTGTATTGCTTATACTACACTTATTACTACACGATAAAGTCGCAATGCTATTTTATTCTCGTATATGATATAAAGACATATCTAAAATACATTTAAATTGCCCGATTGCTTACTTGACTAATTTATACGGCTGCAAATCATAATGTCCTAATTACGATGCCCGAGTCGGTCAACATCGCTTATAGCATTATTATTTAAAGCGCCAGAACGAGACATAGCTATATAATAATAATCATTTATTTAACTTAAATTGGTACAAATGGATACAGAGCTTATGTTACATCGTAAAGGTAAATTATAAGGGGTGCCTGTACTAGGGCAAAACTTTTCCACAGGCTTTTTTTTTTAATAATATTAATCATTTATTTAACTTAAATTGGTACAAATGGATACAGAGCTTATGTTACATCGTAAAGGTAAATATATACTCTGTAAAGCACTGTCTCATTTTCGAAAACGCGACAATAGATAGCTATCAGAGATGGTGTTACCGTCTCCGGCTACCATAAATTATATACTGATATTACGTTCAATATTCTTATGATGACACTTCCCCACACATGCAGTGTCAAATCCCGAATATATTAAACGAAAGAGGCGACAGAATATGACCCTGGCGTACACCCTCTCTGAATTTAAACTATTTGTCCTACAAAATGTATTTGTTGGTCTAAGTTCATACGTTAAGCGTTTAATAATTAATTTATACTAACTTAATATTACATATATTTCTCTTAGAAACAGAAACTGGTTAGGTATTGAGTTATTTTGTTAGGCAATCCTTAATAGCTAGAATGACATCCAAGCTAAGGACAGAATATTCTGGCCTAATTGGTGCCCGAAATACTAGTCTTTATAAAATATATATACAGATTGTCCGGTAATTAATGGATAATCTTGAAATGTCTTATAGTAGAACAAAATGAAAAAATCTATCCTAACTACTACCTGAGATATGATTTTTTTTTAATTACTATATTTTACTTTCTTGTACATTACGACCATAAATGAATCAATTCCATCGGTTTTTTGTTGTTTTATTATTAAACACTAACTATGCTAATAGATAGACAGTCATAAGTATGACTAGTTATTGCAATTTTTATTTTTTTAAGGTTTTTTATCCTTTTTTTCATTTTTGTTCTGAACGGCCATCAGTTCTACTATAAGACATTTCAAGGTTATCCATAAATTACCAGACACCCTATATACTACATGTTTGTGACCGCAAATCTCGAAAAGAAGTTGATGGATTGACTTGGATTTTTACACAAAATTGTTTTAATATACATTTGATTCCAAAGTTGCCACAGAAACGAAGCATACCTTAGAGAGACAGAGAGAGAGAGAGAGAGAGTTACCATATCTAGAAATAGACGAAACGTAGCTTTATTGAAGCTTAAGTTGTCAGAGTGCATAATTTATATCAAAATCGGTTTAGTAGTTAACGAGATATTGTAAGATATGTAGATAGGCGGCGGACAAACAGATAAAAACTCTACTTTTGGGTACAGATCTCTATTAACAATCGACAGTTAAGAAACAAATTGTACATAGCCTTCGAATAGAGAATCTTCTCATTTTCCATTGCTTTAATTGATAATCCACATAGTCTTGGTACACTAATATAACAGTACAGATATATAGAGATACCTAGATATATTACATTCCATTGACTCTTTTCTCTAAGGATAACATCCACGATAGTACAAATAATGCACAATGTATTTTGTCCTAGTTTTCTAATGTCGGTTATTTTAAAGGTTTATCCCGTATATCCTTGAGTTGGTGGTTGTATTTTTATTTGAAGCACGTGCATCTAACCGCTAGCTGGCTGCAACTTCTTGCGGTAAATACTACGATCATTGTCATGAGCGATGGCGATTTAAGATCAAATTTAATGTACATACTAAAAAAACATACTAGTATTATGAAGAAGACAGATTTGTTTGTATGTAATCGATAAACTCTGGCATTATTGAATCGATTTTAATAATTCTTTGACCATTAGAAAGCTATATTATTCAAGTACGAATCATACATACAGGCAGCTAGTATAAAGTAATTTTATGAATTACTGTCGAAGTTAAACTAAAATTCATAATATTATAATTGCTTATATATCAATAATTACTTTCTGCATTTCTTCTCCGTAAAAGTAACTATGCCAAATGTAACTTTTCCGTTCGCGCCATGTTTAATTATATAATATAATAATAATATTCTATCACATACACACAACACTATCTAGCCTAAATTAAGCAGAGCTTGTACTATGAGTACTAGACAATGGATAAACATACATCCTAATCCTAACCCTATCCTAACTAATATTATAAAAGCGAAAATGAGTTTGTTTGTTTGTTACACTTTCACGCCTGAACTACTCAACCGATCAACATGAAATTTTGCATACACGTTGTCAGGGGTACAGAATAGGACATAGGGTACCTTTCATCCAGAAAAAAGAACTTGCAAACCTAACCTAACCTAATCTACATTTACGCGAGCGAAGCCGCGGGTGAAAACTAGTATAATATAATAATAATATTCTATCACATACACACAACACTATCTAGCCCAAACTAAGCAGAGCTTGTACTATGGGTACTAGAAAATGGATAAACATACATATATACTTTTTTTGTTATAAATACATACATATTATACATAGAAACACCCAGACCAAGACAAACACCCAGGTTCATGCACACAAATGTTTGACTTGTGCGGGAATCGAAACCACGACCTCAGGCGTCCATATATACATAGATGTTTAGGTGTAGGGCCTCCTGGAACGTATATTAAATATGACTACCACTGGCTACCACTGGGTAAGAAATATATTGCCTCGGAGCGACTGCTATGCATGAATACTCGGGTTCAGTTCTCGGATCGGGCAATATGTTTTACTGGGTTTTCTACAAGGAAGTGCCCGAATTTGGAGCCTTCACAAATTCTAAAAAGTTACGACATACGATAAGAGATAGCGCTATACATAATAATAAACTAATCTATACAATTCTAAATCTCGCATACGAAGTTTACCTGCAATATTTACAAGTGCCCATTATTAGCCACCTGGCCATGGCCCGCTAGGTTCGATCACACAGCCTGGTTGGATCATCCTATCTTTGTTTTGGAGGGACATGTAACTGGACATAAATAAATCATTACATTTCAAACTTTCTATCACCGTACCACTCAACAACGAAACAGGGTTCATCCATATCACCTGGAAGCGTTCAATTCTAAAACGGTACGCTTTCAGCGATCATTTCTCCCACGTACCTGCAAGCTCTGGAATGAACTGCCAGCTTCGGTGTTTCCCAAGCGCTATGATATGTCCTTCTTCAAGCGAAGTTTAAAGAGAGTTCTTCTTTCACGGTAGGCAGCGGCTTTGTTGTGTCCTGACATTGCTGAAGTCCATGAGCAGCGGTTACCACTTTCCATCAGGTGGGCCACTTGCTCATCTGCCACAAATGGAAATAAAAAAAAATAAAAAAGAACTTCACATATATGCAGCCTGTGGGTTAACTATGCGCAGCGGACATACAGCGATCTGCGCGTCCAATATAATAACGCGTTCCGGATGATGATGGGGCTGCCGCGCTACTGCAGCGCCTCCGCGATGTTCGCGGCGGCTGACACAGACGGCTTTGCGGCCATCATGCGCAAATGGTGCGCATCTATCATGCGCCGCATGCGCGACAGTCCCAACACCATCCTGCGCGCGTTGGCGGACCGGTGGGACTCTCCGATACTGGCTCGCTGGATACAACTGCACGCAGTCGTTTAGTGATTTGCTACTATCGTCGCGGAGTCCACCCGGACCTGCCACGAGTGTTTAGTGTACTCCTGTTATCTTTAATAAAATTCCAAAGCAAATTAAAAAATTACCATTGTTAAAATTTAAAAAATATTTTACAGAATTACTTGTAAATAAATGTTACTACTCTGTGCAGGATTTCCTAGATGATACATTTTTATAACCCATTTGCATCTTCATCTACTAATTTTGTATTATATTTGCATGCTAATAAGGCAGAATGTACATGGATCTGTTATATAATTTACTAACCTATTTTTATGTACCTACATTAACACTAAATAAAGATCTATTCTATTCTAACATTAGTTTGTAAGCTCGCAATTTTACTAACAAATATGGATGTAATCTTAGGATGAATCTGAAATAAATGATTATTATTATTATTATATAACATACTTACATGCCTATAGTCTGTACTGCACAAGACATTAACAATCCTTTGCTTATTGGGTTAGAAAATTACAGATGTATAGCACAGTCTGACCGAATGCTATGGTTCATTGAATATATCTGAGGCTATCTATCCATGTATAATACTGTTGTCATGTGCATGCCTTACACCGATGTAGAAGCCGGTCAAGTGGTCAACTATACGCTTCCATTGTGCCAAATTTTCCAAATAGACCGGTCAAATTAGCCCGAAAAATAACTAAAATTTTTGGTTGATCTATTTTTTTTATCATAAAATAACCGTTTCTAAAAAAATCTATTTTTTGACAACTTCTGCCTCGAATATTTTTTTTTAATTATTGGTATTTATGGGTAGTTTTCACAATTGTGTATCTTACATTCATGCCGATATTCAGCTTTCTGATCAATGCAAGGATCGATGTCTACTTTGACCGGACTAATATGAGTTCTCTGTGTCCGTTATTTTAAAGGAATTATCTCAAACAATACAAAAATAGTTTTTATATTTACGTAGAAATAATTTTGATGTCGCTTATGATTGTAGAAATATACAAATAACGGACAAAAATCACCTAGACTTGGGACGATAATTTGTGCATCACACAAATTTTTGTTCCGTATGAGATTCGAACCCACAACATTTGGCGTAGAAGAAGCGGCAAGGCGACTACTTAAACCACTACATACATATACATATGTATATACAAATAGGTACATTGTATTGATTTATTAAACCAACATAATAAACGCACTCTTAGTAAAACAGAGACTTATCTGAATATTTTGGAATAAACAAATTTCAACTCTATTGCAATTACCTAACACGTCATGTATAATATTACAATTTATAGTTACACAAACAGTGTTCAAATTGCCTTACCACCAAAGGAGACGTTACATTTTTGTATGGGACCCCGGCTACAACATGTACGTGATTAAAAATCCTAGGAAATTAACCAATAAACATATTTAAACAAAAAATATCGACATTAAAACAGTATTGAAGATGTACAAAATAAAAATCGAATATATTTGACGTTTATCTGAACAATCATGGCGGAATGTTATGACCATACTCCATAGAGGTTATGACATAATGACATTATAATTTATAACCTATAAAGTACAAAACGCAACTGAGCTGAGTAAGACTTGATTGAATTTCGCGTATTTAAAAACCAACCAGCGAATTGAATCGCTTCTTTATAGCGTGTTGTCACGTTTTACGACTTCTAATAGAATCTTAAGTTTATTCCAAGTATGAGCAGAGATTATCACAAAAACCGTTAAACAAAACCAAAGTCGTAGGGAATCAGTCGGAACGAGTAAAACAAAATAACAGCGGAAGTCATGAAAATCTAAGCGCACGCGCAAACGACAATACAATTCAATACATTACATGACTAAGAAATCATTGACAAACATAATTGTCAAGTGTTAACGTCAAAATGTCATCAAGAATATTTCGTTCCGAAATGCACAGGACCTGTAAGACTGGTGCGTTTCTATAAATATACGTTTATCATACCATCGTATGATAAACGTCGACGGCAGCATAGCATCTCTACTTAATCTGTGGTCGACGGGTTCTAAAAATTATTTATACTTATTGTAGTCGCAATATGCTGCAATGTAGATATATATAAGTATTTTTATTTTATTACTTTGTGATATTTATCTTCTATCAGTTCATATTATACAATTTCTGAACGCATTATATCTAATGCTACAATCCATTGTACCGCCATATTGAATATGGCAATAACAGAAAAAATATTTTCGTCTTGTACGATCTCAATTACTAGTAAAGTCTTGGAATAGCATTTTTACCTGATTTCTAGTAATTTTTCCTCTTTTTTGATGTACCGTACATTTTGTAGCCGAATATGAAACATCTCCTTTCGAGATGAGCCATTGTTTTACTAAGTATGTATGTATGTATGTATCTATTTAACTTGATACAAAGAAATTATTCTACGTTTACAATAATAACGAACATTGTGTCATTCCATCTCCTATGCAGAAACCGTTGTATGGATTTGACTTTAGTCCAGATTTAATCGACAGAACCTGCGGGCAGTAACTAGCATTAAAACGTTAAAGTTTGTGAATAAGTTTGGTCACACGATAGAAAATAAGATGTAACCCCTGTGTTAATCCGGGTTAAAATGTTTTAATGCCGATATACGTTTCTGTGGATGATGATGTTGGATGCGTCAAGCTGAAGACCGGGCGCTATGGCGCTCTTTGGGGGAGGGCTATGTCCAGCAGTGGACTATTATAGCCTGATGATGATGATGATGATACGTTTCCGTTGGATTAAGGTATGTAAAGCCGCGGTCAGAAACTATTTTGGTATAATTGTTGTAAATCCCAAGTACCCCATGCATACCAGTCACACTTCTATGCTACTGAGGTCAGTCTACACATGGCTTTTTATTTTGTGGTAGTGAACAGTCCCGTACAAAATTTATGAGCTTTGATGTCAACCCACGAATGCCAGTAACTCCTTTATAGCCATCGTAAGTTTTAGATTAGTAGCAATGTTCCTTACCCATTACTATTATATTATATTGCACCGTATAAAGAAAATGTTTTTAGTTTATTACAATGATACTCTAAGCAAAGTAGATAACAGTTAGAGTATTCGAATAGTACGTATTACAATTTAAGATTCAGAAATCGCTTTTTAGAATAAAATATCGAATTTAGATCGATTTAGTGAATGGATTCGTCTGAGACAGTGATGTGTGTTATTGCATTTGAATGATATCCGAATACATTTGTGCATAACGCGTTACCTAGATTGTAAGGTTAATAACGCAGGGCACACTTATATAAAAAGTAGTGTGGATATAATTTTATACTTTATAAATATTCATGTAACAGACACAAAGACTATCCAGACTCCATTATACCAGCTATCAGAATGTCCTTCGGAGCATGATACAGGAAAGACGAACACAACTTGTGTCTTAAGTCGAGGACTCTCTTGGGTGGGCTTCCGAATGGGGTGAACAGAACTTACTTCGGTCCAGCCCCTCGAAGACACAAATGTGCGCGTTTACTGCCAAGAAGGACTCGTTTATCATGGCGCTACAGTTCCAAGGAGTTACTCTCCATATCTTCGAAAGTATTGGGATCCTCAGCGTGGAAATTTTGAATCAAGTCCAGTTTGGGAGTCTTTTGGAGGACATAGCTAAATAAGTGAGCAAAAAGGTGGGTGTACTGAACAGAGCGAGGCGGTATTTCTCACTAGGTCAACGTCTTCTGCTTTACAAAGCACAGGTCCGGCCGCACGTGGAGTATTGCTCACATCTCTGGGCAGGGGCCCCCAAATACCAGCTTGACCCTCTTGACTCCCTACAAAGACGGGCAATTCGAATCGTCGATGATCCCAATTTCACGGATAGATTGGAATCGCTAGAGCAACGGAGAGACTTTGGGTCTCTCTGCGTGTTCTACCGACTCTTTCACGGGGAGTGCTCCGAAGAACTGTATGATTTGGTACCAGCGGCCCCTTTCTATCACCGTACCACTCGACGAAGAAGCAGGGTTCATCATTATCACCTGGAAGCGTTCAAATCCAAGACGGTACACTTTCAGCGATAATTTCTCCCACGTACGTGCAAGTTCTGGAATGAACTGCCTGCTTCGGTGTTTCCCGAGCGCTATGATATGTCCTTCTTCAAACGAGGTTTAAAAAGAGTTCTTATTTCACGATAGGCAGTGGCTTTGCTATGTCCTGACATTACTGAAGTCCATGAGCAGTGGTTACCACTTTCCATCAGGTGGGCCACTTGCTCGTCTGCCACCATAGGCAATAAAAAAATAAAAAAACTCGGAACAACCATTTGTGGATCACACGAATTTTTTACCCGTGTGGGATTCGAACTCACAACACTCGGTGCGGTGGCAATGGCGAGGCTTACACTTAAACTATTACGTCATCCGTGTAGTCAATTAAAGTGAAGCCGCTACATTTCATCATTATACTCTCTCCACATAGATGTTATTTAACAGAACAAGTTTCAGTTGAGGAGTGTGTAGACACCACAAGACGGAATTGTTGATTTGTTGACATCCGCGTACTCAACGTTTGCGTGCCTTTAGTTTCTCGGAATGAGTAGGCTGTTTATTATTGCACGTTGCAGTTTGTGGATAATTAATACGAAGACGGAAAGAAAATATTTTACTTCAGTCTTGAAGGCACAATTTACTTAAAAATTTATTTAAAAAAAAGTTCAAATACAAATTTAACAAAGAATATTTAATTAAAATTAGCAGATGAAGACGCTAAGACCATGGGATTCAATTGTTTATACAGATCTAGCTAAGTGGGTGATTGATGCTTCGCGTGACAAGAGGGCTGGTGTTTTCTTTCCGCAAAGAATTAGCATTGATATCTAACATGGCAATGTTGCTTTTCTTCTGGGCTCGTAGCTAAGGCTATTCGATATTTATTTTTTGTTTAGTCGTACATATTTTTAAAATAGTCTGTATAAATATATTATATATAAAATAAAAATAAATACATTTTTGTTTCAAATCAAATCATTTTAAAATCAAATCATTGATTTCGGGCTGCATAGGCCCATAGATAAATACCTTAACCTAAATTTACATATTATATAATTTTATAATACATACAACACCATCTAGCCCAAACTAATTTATCCTTGTGTATTACTATTTTCGTTATTTAATTTTGCACGAGATTATACTAGGAATCACGATCAGGTGGCTGACTTGTCTGCTGCTAACAGCTGCATTTAAAAACTTTAATTGGGTAAAATTTAAAGCAAGATTAATATTAAACAGGTGTATATATGACATAGACTAACATATTTATGCAAATATTTTTATTATAAGTTATGAGTCTATGCATATTTGCAAACAAGAGTCAATGATGATTATCATGTCATGTCAAAATGGAGGAATTTCCTTTAAATAAAGATTTAAAAGAATATAAAAATCTATCACCGAGTTAGAAAGCCAACATTGGCACCAAACCTAGCAAATAATCGGTGCATTTCATCATTTTATCTCTGTGAATGGATTCGAGTTAACTGCAGTCCAAACATTGGTTCAAACAATCGGCGCTATATACACAGGAACGTGGACAATTGAGGTGGACAATGCGAAAATAGAACCGCTTACGTGGATTCTTGTGGGCTGGGTTTTGTAGGGGATACCTATATCGTAAAGCACGTTTAGTTTTTAACCGAGGGCATGAATGAAAAAGGTTTTAGGATATTCAACGCGTACGTTTATTTTATTTTTTTGTATGTTCTCTTATTGTCGGCGACGGATTTAAATTGTTAGTTATCGTGAGCTTGAGCTGCAGTGGGTTGGAACCAGAGACCTTTGTTTTCCAACTATATCTGTTTCTTCGATTATTAATTAATTATATCCTTTTTTTATTTTGTAGGCGTTTTTTATTTTGCTTAGGTTACTTAATACCATGTTTAAGGAGATCGGGCCATTTGTTGATAGAATGGATTCTATCAACAAATGGCCCGCAGTTGATGAAATGAAAGGGGTTTTAAAAAGTATGTGATCTGTTGATTATAAGACTTACATCACATTAAGGAATTAGACTATCTAATCATATAATCATATGTTAGTTTACCTAATTACGATAATAAGCTTGTCTTCTATTACGTGGGGCTCAAACATAAATAGCAAAATGTTGATGTAATATTACTAACCACTTTAGGGACCTAAATGTATGCGTGTTTGTTTGTATGTAAAGATAAGATATACAGACTAGACACTACCTATTAATTTGTAGATAAAACATTTAATTATCTTTTAAACGTGTATACATACATAGTCATACAACTATGTCCGCGAAGGTAAATGTGTTACACACTAAATTCACATGCTATGGTTTAAGGTCCCTGGTTATAAATAAGTGACGAGCCTATTGGCGATCCGGTAATCGAATGAAGACCTAATGCACAGTTGTCACATTTACTACTTTGCATCATCGAGGTAATTAAAACTGTCACCTAAATGACTATGATGTTGTAAGCAGTTAACATATCTTTATGAAGATATAACTTGTTTTGGTCAATCTCTAAAGTGGATTAACGCAATAATTAAGAGAAAAGGGTCCATGGGATCACACAACTGTGACATGACTGTGACATGACAAGGGGTAAAGATCACAAACTGGGAGTTACTTGCCCTATACTGTATATTACTACGAGTATTTACCGAGACTAACTCCTCCGAACATATAACAAAATTGTACAAATCCTTAGTAAAGACGAGATTTTAAAAAAATATAATAATAATAATATTCTACCACATACACACAACACCGTCTAGCCCAAACTAAGTAGAGCTTGTACTATGGGTACTAGACAATGGATAAACTTATATAATTATATACTTTTTTTTTGTAAATACATACATATTATACATAGAAATACCCAGACCAAGACAAACATTCATGTTCATGCACACAAATGTTTGACTTGTGCGGGAATCGAACCCGCGACCTCAGGCGTGGCAATCGGTTACACTAACCACTATGCCATCGAGACCGTCAATATAAGTTCTATATTTTATTAAATCAACTTAAAAAACTATTAAGTACCTGAGCACAATATTTTATATACCGTAAGCATAACCAATAACATTAATTGTTAATTTTCATTAATGGTTACATAATTGTCTATGTATAAATAAGCAAAAACAAAACTGTCAACCGATACTTATTTTTTTTTGTTTTGACTATTTACGAGCGAGTATTAACAATAAAAAATCGAAATACTTAGTATTTTTTGTATAAATAGGTTACAGGTAAACACAACATAGAAAACAGTGCAGTACTTTTTTATGCTTGTTTGTCAACGGATTCAAAAGTGCATATTATTAGATCTACAATAAACGAATGTAATGGGGTTGACATGGTCTTATCTATGACTAAAATCCCCTAATTAAATAAAGAAAAAAAAATAAACGAATGTAAAAGAGTAGCAAAATTATGTAAGAAAGTATAAATTCTTATGTTCTCCTATAATTTAAATAATGCTAATGATTATCGAATGTCGAATTTTGATCACTGGGTCCACCTAGTAATAATTATTACTAGTGTTCAACACTACTTATAATTATTATTATCAATGTAAATAATACACAGTTATCGAAAAAATTACGTAAAATAAAGTAAAGTAAAAAGATGATCGATTACGCCCACCGAAAAAAAACCCATTACGTCACCGATTTACGCCATTTACCAGACATATCAGAACAGTGTCTTCTGAGCCAGTCGATAAAACAATAAAAGTTTCATTACAACTTGAACAGAACAAAGGGTGAATAGCTAACATATGAGAAAGTATTGCGAAGTTCACTTCAATTTTCTCTGGCCTATACTTTTCAAATTACCGGCGCCAGCTATCAATAAACCATCCACGATGTGAATGCAATAACTATCGTTTTCAGTAATTATTTAATAGCTAGCGTTTCCCTGCAACTTTCTCCAAGTAAACTACCGTGATTTCATTTGCGTGGGATGCACTATACCATTAGTTCCCAAAGTGGTCCAGGTGGACCCCCAGGGGTCCACGGGAGACTCGATAGGACTCTGCGTTGGCGTGACAAAAAAATGGAGGTGCGTGCATTCGTAAGCGGGGTTTCACGAAAATATTAATTTATTTATTTGCTTTAGATAGTGAAGAACTAAGATGTTGGCTTGACTTCACCGAGTGTTCGACAAGCTCAGCGACTGTTACTTGTGAAAACTTGCATATTCCATATATTATGTCTTTTCGATTTTTCCGTAGAGAATTACTAAAAAAAAGGTCAGTCCGCCTACCGTGGTAGGTTCAGTTCCGAGAATTTTAAAAAAAAAAAGGTCAGCCCGTAGAGATGTGAAAGTGGTCAATGACAAAAAAAGTCTGAGAACCTCTGCATTGGCTAGTTTTATGCCTACCTTCACCAGCGTGAATCCTATTTCCACAAAACATACTAGGATGCAATCTATACTAATATTTTAAAGCTAAAGATATTAACTTAAATAATTTTTCAATTCGGACCAGTAATTCCTGAGATTAGCGCGTTCAACCAAACAAACATACAAACTCTTCAGCTTTATAATATTAGTATAGATAAAATTGTTACCTTTCCTCATAAAATACATAATAATGCGCCATTTTTTATTACCAAACTATTATTATAATATTGTTTGTACCTATATTATATTATATTGCCGAATTGTCGCTGGCATGTCTTCTTGATCTATACTAATATTATAAAGCTGAAGAGTTTGTGTGTTTGTTTGTTTGAACGCGCTAATCTCAGGAACTACTGGTTCGATTTGAAAAATTCTTTTAGTGTTGGATAGCGTATTTATCGAGGAAGGCTATAGGCTATATAACATCACGCTACGACCCACGGGAGCGGCGCAGCAATGATAAACGCGGGTGAAACCGCGGTAACATCTAGTATGTGATAAAATTGAAATTAAGCAAGCGAAGCGCTGGTAGAAATTAAATATAAATAGTTTAATACTCTAGAAATGTGTTATTTTCTTTCAAGAAAGACGGCCTCGATGGCGTAGTGGTTAATGTAACCGACTGCTACGCCTGAGGTCGCATGTTCGATTCCCGCACAAGTCAAACATTTGTGTGCATGAACATGGATGTTGGTCTTGGTCTGGGTATTTCTATGCATAATATGTATGTATTTACAAAACAAAAGTATATATGTATGTTTATCCATTGTCTAGTACCCATAGTACAAGCTCTGCTTAGTTTGGGCTAGATGGTGTTGTGTGTATGTGATGGAATATATTATTATATTATAGAAATCTCCGAGTCTAATAAATCATTTAAATAACGGACAGAAAGAACACAGAAACTTGGCACAACCATTTGTGGATCACAATTTTTTAGTGCCGTGAGGGATTCGAACCCACACCACTCGCATAGTGTCAGTGGCAAGTTAAACCATTACAACATTCGTGTAGAGAGTTAAAAGCTGTGTTAATTTTAAATAATCCGCGATGAGATCCGTATAGAGTAGTTTAATTTCAATGTGCCATATTAGCGTAAATGTAAGACAATATAATGTTCTAAAGTGTGAGAATTCTATTTTATCTTAGTACTTACTAGAAACTCACCAGAATTTTCGTACATAATTATATGAGAGATTTTTGAAGTGAAAACTTCTTCAGGCACGTTGAGCACTTCTTGGGTGAACAAAAATCATGGAACTCGCGTCATCGTCACGCTTCCACGCTTTATTATTTTTTTTAGAATATTGACAATATCTCAGAAATGGTGCGTCCTAAGCAAAAAGCAACGAAATTTTGACCCCCTTATTAACGCCTTAGAGAGTATCAGGAACTAGCATCCAACCCGCGCCTTTTGTTTTTTTTTGTTTTATAGAGAAGTGTTTATGATCAAGGATTAAAGTTTTCACTTCTATCGGCAGTCCCTAAAGATTACCCCAATTTTTTTTTACATTGTTTAGGTTGTATGTATAAAGACCATATTGCAGCCTCTTAAGCGTTATTTCCTGAGCTCTCATAGTCCTGTACAAGCGGTTCTTTATCTGCATACAATACACATATCCGCTTCACTTGGCAAGCTTACGAATCGTACGTAAACAAAGACAGCAATATGTATTCCTAAGTAGGTATAGTATTATATATTCCGTGTTGTTGTTTCCTATATTAAACACACACGTTCTTTTTTGAAACTCTATCAGATAAGGCATATATTTTTACGTCTTTATTTTAATAAATTAATTTCTGTAGTATTGTAGAACATATTTATAATAATATAATATAATATTCTACCACATACACACAACACCATTTAGCTCAAACTAAGCAGAGTTTGTACTATGGGTTCTGGACAATAGATAAACATACATATATACTTTTTGTAACAAGCAGCGATAGCTAAGTGGGGAGACCAACAGACTGCAATGCAGAGGGTCTCGGGTACGAACCCACGTCGCGCACCTCTGACTTTCAGAACTTATATTATTATGACTTTTCGAAATTATGTGCGTATTGATCGCCAATTATCGTCTGCTCCGTGACTCGGAATGCACGTTAAGCCGTTGGTCCCGGCTGCCATGAACATCTACGGCAGTCGTTATTGGGAGAGTGTCGATACAAAAGATCCCACCAGGTCGAAGTGTCGCCGGTCTGCACTGACTGGCCCCCACATAAGATAAGATAAGATACTTTTTGTAAATACATACATATTATACATAGAAATACCCAGACCAAAACAAACATGCATGTTCATGCACACAAATGTTTGACTTGTGCGGTAATCGAACCCGCGATCTCAGGCGTGGTAGTCGGTTACACTACCCACTACGCCATCGAGGCTGGCAACGGCCTTTAGAATCCTAGTTTTAGCTCCTGGGATGGCCTATGCAAAAGTCATACCTTTTTAGGTAGTTTAAGATATGGCCTATCTGTGTGTTAAGTATCATATTAATTCGTTTAACGGTTTACGCGTGATTGAGTAATAAACCAATCATTTTCACACACTTATATAACCTGATTTAATACTATAAATGCGCATGTGAGTTTGTTTGTTACGCTTTCACGCATTAACTAGTTGACCGGTTATTATTAAATTACGCATACAGATTGTTAAGAATACAGAAAACGACACGGTACTAATTTCATCCATAAAAAAGTATTGTTCGCGAGGGTTATTTACAAAATCTACATCAATAGGAGCGAAGCCGCGGGCAAAATTCAGTAGAAATTATGCCATATTATGGCATATTATGCCATATTATGCTTATCACCTTAGCTGTAAAAATGACAGTTTTGTTCGGTTACTTCAACAATGTATTCAACGACCACCTAATATATCTACACTGACAAATTACCTTCCTTTTCGGATTTTGCTTACATCCTGGCAAACACAAGGAAAACGTGACAAAACTTTGTAATAGTGCTAAGCAGCACTTTTTTGTAAAAGCAAAATGAGGCAGAATTATCCTTCGTTGACATGATGCCTCGAGGCACTTTCTTATTTCGCCTCGCAGGCTTAATATTAAATTGTAAAAGTTTCAGAACAAAATGAAAATTAGTTGAATGTAATTTTACCCTTCAAGTTATCATTGGGTGTTGTTAAATTTATTTTAATACTACCTACGGCGATAATTATTCTGACATTGTTTTAATGATTTAAGCCGGATTTATATACACCAGTGAACATCTTAAAACCTGGTTAATCTCCAAAATTTATGTTTTAGTATAAAACGATTAATTTAATTCATAATTTGGGTATATTTTTTGATGATATTATTTATATGTCTAAAGAAAAAACAACTTACATGGATTAACTGTAAGTAATAAACCTAATGGATATTGAAATGTCCGATTATGCCCCTCGAGTATAAATTAAAATTATGAAAAATACGAAATAAATGACTGTGTGAATACATTTTTTATACCTCCTTCCTTTATGCATGCTGGTTTCCATACGATGTTTTCTTTCACTGAATAGTTCGAGGTGCGTGCCTTGGGATTGAAGTGACGACCTCTGCGTGGCAGTCCAACGGTCTCCCACCAGGCTATTGCTGCTTACAAATAGTTAAAAGCATAATTTTAATTCATGACTATCTGTGCCAATCATAACACACGGTTACAAAATTAAGAATAAATATTAATTAAATAAAGACAAAAAAATTTGTTCAGCTTTTTAAAGAGAAATCTTGTGCTCACGTACCGAATTGTTTTGTTGTTATCTGTTTAGTTTTTAATACAAATAAAAGGCAAACCAATATTGGCATGGAGTTTAAAGCTCGTTTCGTAAACAAAAATGGCCTCGACCCGTAACTAATAAAATGTTTTAGCAATTTAGGTGAGATGCACGATATTATATTAGACGCATCGCATATTGGCTAAAGGTCAAGAGCTATTATGCAGTCGACCAAAAATGTGGTCTATCACCCTTCGGTTGAGATTCATTTGAACGTCATGAAACAACAAGGTCGATTTCTCCTTACAATAATATTATGACAGAAACCATTGTTCTCTTTATCATGTATTATATTTACCTCATATTGTGTGAAGTTAGAAAAGTCAACCTTAGCGATAAAATTAGATCTCACAGAATCTTTTGTCTAAACTGGTATACCACTTTCTTGGCCGACTGTACAACCAGTAACATAAGGCGATACACACATACGAGATTTCGATTGCCTCTATCTTTCAAAATAACAATAAATACTAGTTTTTTATAACAGTAACAGGTACGGATAGTTGATATAATTATAGTACAAAAATACATCTATATATTAATACGTGAAGCGAAAACTTTGGATCCTTTTTACGAAAATTGGGCGGACGAAGGAGTATGAAATTTCGCACACTTATAGTTTATACAGAGAAGAAGTGACGAATGCTAATATTTATTAAAAATATGTATTAGAAATACATTAAATTAATGAAAAAACACTACACGCACACAACCATGCATTTGACACACGCAGTCGAAGCGCGTAACTATGGTTACATATATCAATATATAATGACATATTATATCAGCAATATCTTTCAGGCAAACTTTGGTCGAATTTCGAGCACTAGGCGACCGCTAGTTTTATTAAACGTTTAGCTTCTTATGTTGACTGTAAATGACTTGGGTAACATGCTCAAGATGAGCCACTTATGTACGTGATTAGCTTGCGCATGTAGCCCGCGCATGTCGCTTGCGCATGTAATACGCGCTAACAGCATCCGTTGTGTAGAACCAATATAACCGTTAGTCTCACGCAAATTTTTCGGTCGCTTGCGACTTTGCGGAATGACATGTCCAACAACTGGGCGGTATCCATAACGCAAGATACTAGCCCTAGCGAACAGAACAACAAACAGGCTGTGTAACGTAATAGTCAGTCTGTATGTATCATATTTCATATTTAAATTAGCGATAAAACATTTTCTATGGTTAATTTCAATATATAACAACTTGACAACTATGAAATATAATTTTTGGTTTAATTGTATATAGACTTATATACATATACAATTAAACCAAAAATTATATTTCATAGTTGTCAGATACATTGATTTTAATCGTAAAGTTTCTAGTCCGAAAGGGTCGAAACTTCAATTAGTTGCTATGGATAATTACAGACAGAAAAACTAAGGCATACTCCATTCATCCCAAATATTGTAATTGTCACCTCACGATCGACAATTGGGAAAGAAAACACAAATATCACACTAGATCAACGAGTCACTATATGATGAATATATATAAAAACGTTACAAATTCCGTTGTGTCCCGGTATTTTCGCATCACTACAAGGTCCATGTTAGAGGCCTGTAGCGGAGGTCATAAATTGGAATTTAGTGCGGGACCAATTTTGCGGGTGCGTCTTTTTATTTGGATTTACAGTTCCCTTTTTCGTCTTCACTTGAATGTATTGTGGGCGCCTTTACTAAAAGAGAATCATTTTATTTGCGAAAAGAATTTCTACTAAAGTGTTATAGGAAACGAGGTAAATTATAAATGTTTGTAAAACATTTTTTTGTATTTATATTCATGCCTGTATTTAATCGAAGAAGAATAGAGCAGAGATATTAATTTCCTTTTTTATAAGACAACAGGTATATGGCTTCGCCCTTTGTTGCGGGGGACTATACAAACATATAATAATTAAGACATAAAGTACACCAAGACTCAACTTGAGAAAATATAACTATGTGGATCAGACAAATACTTAATTGTCATGTGTGGGGTTTTGAACCCACGAGATTCAGTGTTAATCATATTATTATCATCATCTCCAACTCAGGTCAACGAAGATTTGATACAGAAATTTAATTTTTTTTTTTTTTTTTTTTTTTTTTTTTTTTTTTTTTTTTTTTTTTTGATACAGGAATGTCTAGCATGTCCGCTGATGGTAAACGGCGTAGCGTATGAGCACTTACAAGTGATGGTGCCGATTGTATAGAAAATGCATTAAAATGGAATGAAAGGAATAGAAGAAAATGGGGGAAGAATGGGGGAAGTCTCCAATACCATTGCTTAGCGAGAGAAAAGTAATAACAGTGTCACACAGAGTTTTCTAGGTCGACCACAAATAAAGCCAAGAGCACTGGTCGTTCGTCAATAACATTATTATCTTCATGCGATCAAATTTCCAGTGATTCTAAACAGGAGTTGTTCTGTCAATTAGTGAACCAATCTCTTTTGTGTTTACTGCGACCTTTATAACCCCATACTCCTACTGAAAACCTAGCGTTTGAAGAATCCGTAGACTGGACTAAACAGTGAACAGGCGAAATGGAGGTGTCATTCATCGCTGGCTATCTCTTGGAGGATACATAAAAACGTGTGAACATCCACACAATATCACATAAAAGCTTTAATTTGTAAACAAATAATCAAGTTTAAAGATTGAAGTAATTTCTATAAACGTTTTAGCTCGAGAAAGAAAATTGTTTTCTATCTTACTTTAAGGCTTTATCCAATTTCTTTAGACAAAACAGCAAAGTATCGTTGCCTTAAAGCGATTTTGCCTCGATATCGCTTTTTAGGCATAATATAGTCATTGCTAAATGAACTGGCAAAGAATCGGAAGATTCAGAAAAAATAAATTCTACTTAGTTCTACTGTCGACAATGCTACTACGCATTCTCGATTAGAACTCGAATGTCATCGTCAAAGCCATATGACGTCCAATGGTGATGGTTTTTATCGTCTGGTAGCAGGTGAGTTAGAGTCTTTCTCTCTGTATATTACGGAAAAGTCGCGCTGTCACAGGTTGATGGCTTGTACGTTACGTTGTAGCGCAATAGTTAACACAACGACATGTACAATTACAAATACAATAATTACAATAATTTGTGTGATACGTATGTATCACAAAAATTATTATTTATAATAATATGTATATATTATCTATGTAGTTGTCCCATCTGAGTGTTCTTTGTGACCGTTGTTTGAATGTTTGTAAAGTCCCTCTCGATTTAGGAATTAGTCCTATTGAGTGAGATGTCTACAAACATATTTTTAAAAACTTCCAGTGGCCTACATGGTTCCTTTTAGCATAAAAAGTACCCTTTATTCTTTATCTTATAAACTATCTCCATGCTATAATGCTTTTAATGTGTTGCTACGTTAAATAGGAACTCACCAAATAATAAACTTTAGAATCAAAATCTAAATGTAAAGTATGTATATGTTTTGCTAGATTGATTAAAGACAAACATACAGTTTGTCTGGTGGTAAGTGACTATAACTGGTGTTAGCAGTATTAGAGGTACTCATCGTATCCCACAAGTGACAGATGCAATTTTCCTGCAGGAACAAACACCGTGACTTGCAACAAATATTATAGTATTCAGATCACATTAAACTTCATTTCGTAAACGTATCAAAAGGATTGCATAATTGTTGGATGCAGAAATAGAACGTAAGATCCTTCGATAAAATTGTAAAAGTAAACAAGTAAATATATACCACTGGCAAACAAGTCAGTGACAATACAATAATAATGCAAATGACAGCTAAAACTATGCTATAAATAAAAATATTTATTGCTGTGAAGTATTTTATAGGTGCAGTTCATATTCAAATAGCGAGGGTTGAGTGAATTATTTCCCACATTCCGTTATGGCGGCTTGCTGAAGTATTGTGGTGAGTGTATTGTATGTGAATTTCGCTTTATGTTGTTTTAAAATGTTTTACTTTACGACTGACTGTTTGTAAATTGTTATATAAATTCACCTGAAGGATAAATTGGATAGATTTGCTTATAATGCATAATTTCTTTGGCAGTTAGTGCTTATAATGGTTATTAAAAATCTAATCTTCCGTCGTATGGTACGAAGGATAATAATGTATACGTAACAACCGATGGTGATATTCTAGATTTAATGTTCACGATGAACAAAGTGTTATTGCGTCTATCTGTAAACCAATTTTCAATGTAATGAGGTATATTTAACTGTTTCCAGTCGATAGCAGTCCGTTTTTATTACAGACAATCATAGTTGGGCAATGTGGTACTTTCTGCCTAATCTATAAACTATATACATTCCACGACCATGCATAATAAATATAATATGTCATTTGTTGTTTTTTCATTGTGTGTGTGGTTTAGTCATTCGTTTTTGTCATTGAGAAGTTTGTATTTTTGGATTTCCTTTGAAGAAATCTAAGGTCACAAAGCTTAAGGCACGTTCCCTGGAACGAGATGTAATTTCATTTTATTTTGAATAAGTAAAGATTCAGTTTTGGCCATCAGATCTGATAAAATAGTTGGTTAGTATCTAGTTATTTCTATACTAATATTTTTATACTAAGTAGACCTAATAACATTTGATAATTTTATTAGGTCTATTTAGTTTAAAAATATTAGTAAGTAGACCTAATGGTCTACTTAGTTTAAGAAAATTACTCAAGATAATTTCGATAAGGCTAAATGATTAAACACCTTTTAAATACTGTTGATTGCCTTTGTCATAATCATCCTTTACTAATTGAAAAGAGCATAATTTTATTAGGTCTATTTAGTTTAAAAATATTAGTAAGTACACCTAATGGTCTACTTAGTATAAGAATATTACTCAAGATAATTTCGATAAGGCTAAATGATTAAACACCTTTTAAATACTGTTGATTGCCTTTGTCATAATCATACTTTACTAATTGAAAAGAGCATAATTTTATTAGGTCTATTTAGTTTAAAAATATTAGTAAGTAGACCTAATGGTCTACTTAGTATAAGAAAATTACTCAAGATAATTACGATAAGGCTAAATGATTAAACACCTTTTAAATACTGTTGATTGCCTTTGTCATAATCATCCTTTACTAATTGAAAAGAGTATAATTTTATTAGATCTATTTAGTTTAAAAATATTAGTAAGTAGACCTAATGGTCTACTTAGTATAAGAATATTACTCAAGATAATTTCGATAAGGCTAAATGATTAAACACCTTTTAAATACTGTTGATTGCCTTTGTCATAATCATCCTTTACTAATTGAAAAGAGCATAATTTTATTAGGTCTATTTAGTTTAAAAATATGAGTAAGTAGACCTAATGGTCTACTTAGTATAAGAATATTACGCAAGATAATTTCGATAAGGCTAAATGATTAAACCCCTTTTAAATACTGTTGATTGCCTTTGTCATAATCATCCTTTACTAATTGAAAAGAGCATAATTTTATTAGGTCTATTTAGTTTAAAAATATTAGTAAGTAGACCTAATGGTCTACTTAGTATAAGAAAATTACTCAAGATAATTTCGATAAGGCTAAATGATTAAACACCTTTTAAATACTGTTGATTGCCTTTGTCATAATCATCCTTTACTAATTGAAAGGAGCATAATTTTATTAGGTCTATTTAGTTTAAAAATATTAGTAAGTAGACCTAATGGTCTACTTAGTATAAGAATATTACTCAAGATAATTTCGATAAGGCTAAATGATTAAACACCTTTTAAATACTGTTGATTGCCTTTGTCATAATCATCCTTTACTAATTGAAAGGAGCATAATTATAGATTCGTAACCCAGTTTAGGAGTACACCGTAATATTTTTCTCAACAAATATTTTCACTTTACACGAAGCGACCTCGCGATGACATGGCAGTAAACGAGCATGACAAATTAATCAAATTATGCTCAAGAAAAGCCCAAGTGCTCTGAAAGACACCTTTATTTGAATAACGAACTCAACAGTTCCTTTAGTAGGGGACAAATAACTCAGCACCTCTAGTTATCTCTCCGCATCGGTGCCCACGACAAAATTTTACAGTTGAAATTTATTTTTCCATCATCAATTTCCTTATTATCTTTCCTAATCTAATACCTAACCTAATCTTTAGAATTTTCTTCTTGTTTACTTAATAATGATTTCTTATACTTTTTCCTTGAGGGGTTTGAGGGAGTTTTGTTTTGACGAAGGTTTCCAGTCTTGAGTCAACATTTTGTTTATTGGACGGACAGGCCTTTGAGCAGTTAAATCAATACCTTATTATTACATGTATTGATTTTCAGGGTTGTGTAGACATTGACCCTCGTTTTGCGTTGACGGTATTTCCTTTTTGTGTAAAATAATACGCCTGGTATACTTCTCGATCTCTCGCGCTACAATTAATTCCTGTGTCACAGGGCGCTTTAAAAACATTCATAGACCGGACAAAGATCACTCAGATTTGGCACAACAATTTGTAGATCACACTTTTTTATCCCATGTGGAAACGGGCCCAATAATCCAAACCATTCGGCTCATTTTAACCACTACGCCATCCGTCAAACGTCCATATCGTGGACGTTTGGAATCTTACATACTATAGGGATCCAAGATAGCGTGT
This sequence comes from Catocala sponsa, assembly GCA_963564715.1. Classification (NCBI taxonomy): domain Eukaryota; kingdom Metazoa; phylum Arthropoda; class Insecta; order Lepidoptera; family Erebidae; genus Catocala; species Catocala sponsa. The sequence continues at coordinate 5,453,348 of OY751345.1, read as the reverse complement.
CGCTAGTTCGTGATAAGGAAGATTTCAGACTATAAAGACGATCTGTTGACTTATGACTTATTACTACTTTATGCAAGGTCTGCAACGTGTATAGGCTAGAAGTACATGCTTACCATACGCGCTATCTATTATGCCAGTTTGCCACCTTAGCAGTATGCAAAAAAAAAAGGGTTGCACTCCGGGAGTGCCGGCAGAAGTGAAAACTTGAATATTAACGTTGTGCATTTTTGATATTTTGGAATGGTTAGGGAATAATTTTGCACGAATTGTTTTAATTATTAGTATAAAAGTACTATCATTTATGTGGTAAAATACAATATTCATTTATTGCGCTATCGTACACAAACATGACAATTCTCCCTCCGTCTCATGAATTTTCGATCAGGTCACGTGTCCTGACGCGAGTTTAATATTTTTTACCCATCACAAAAAAGTGCACAACGCCACTAAAGAAGTTTTCACTTCAAAAACACAATAAAACGTCTATTAAACTAAAATAAATGCAATAGTTTGTAAATATATTTGGATACCAGTTTTTCAATCGCACGTAAACTATTACACGGGTTTGCTTAAAACTTCGCACATGGATAGACCATGTCCGAAATCAACACATACGATAGCTTATCTCGGTATGCGTTTCTGAGGAATTCACGCAGGCAGAGCCATTGGTAAAAGCTAGTAATATTTATAATAACGTCTTCCGAATGACATATTGTTGAACAGAAACCGCAAATAACCGATAGTAGCTATAAATATAAAGTAGGTCAGGAGTTTTATCACGTATCAGACTCGCTAAAATGGGTATTTCGTAAGTAAACTCATAAATATGTCAAATAAGCTGACCTTCGTTGGAAGCGTGTCGAAAGTACTAAAAGGCCTCGTTAAATTCAAACATACGTGGACTCAGACCCGTTTCTTGGTAGAGTAAACTTGTGATTGGCTCTTTTTTGTACTAAAAACGTGATATTATATTTGTTTTGTTCGTAGTAGTACGGGACTAAAACAAATATAAAAATACATACATAATTTCAAATCCTGGAAATGTATGATCTCTACCTCAGATTTCTTATCATCCATGAAAATGTGGGTGTTATATATTGTACCCACGTTTCATCAGATTTGATTTTAAGTCCCCCAATAGGAGCGTATTGAACTCTAGCGGGAACAAATTCACACTTCTAGCTGATACTGAAAATGTATTTACCCATAAGATCTTGGCTAACCAAGGAATTGATCCCGACACCTCATGCATAGCTGTGGCATTCACTAATGCTGTCCCACTGAGGGAATTAATTAAACAAAAACTATGACTCGATTTTTGTGTTTGTTTTTTATGATGTGAAATAAATAGTGGCGTCGAAGTTTTTAATGAATGGACGGAATATTACATAATAACGTAATGACGTCACGGATGGTATAGTGGTTTAGTGGTCGCCTCGCCACTGCCACTGCGCTGAGTATTGTGAGTTTGAATCCCACACGGGACAAAGAATTGTGTGATCCACAAATTGTTTTAGTAGTAGTTAGTTCCGACTTTAGATGTTCTTTGTGTCCGTTGTTTGAACGTTTGTTAAGTCCCCCGCAATACAGGAATTATACATAGTGGGAGATTTTCTATTTTTAAAGAGAACATGATATTTTCTTCAACAGATTACCTGATATGCCTATTCTACAGTTTAGTAAATTTTAAATTCTTATCTAGTTTCTAGGCAGCATAATTACGATTGTAGTTAATACGCTCTATTCTAGTGCCACGGTAAAATGAGGAACAACAAAATAAATAATGAAGTCGAGCCTCCCAAGTGCTTTAGAATACGCTTTCAGACAAATTGGAACAACAGATTCGAAACGTGAAGCTCACTCAAAGGTGCTTAAAAAGTTTCCGATAGCTCTTCTTGAATATGATGATCCAGGTCGAAAATAGCTTTACAAAATGCAATTTCAACGAATGTAATATTAAGCTGGTATTTTATGCCAAATTTTGTCAATATTAAGTTTAGCAGGTTACACGTAAGACACCTAGTTAATACTAATCAAATTTATAATATAAGATATAAACATAAAGAAAATGCAGGCAGAAATATATTATGGCATTTCCAGTTATTATATACTTTTCGCTAACTATGATTTCAGGCCCTATGTAATGAAAGGCGAGCTTAACTATTGGCATCTACAGAGCAGTTCAAGACAGATGCTACTAAAAAATCTTGCCAAATATACCTAATAAGACTTTGTTTGAACCGAGAATCGAATCGGAGACTTTATGGATAGCAGTCGCATTAATTACCCACTGCGCCAACGAGGCTCTATATAACTCTAGTTAACTTAATCCATAGAGAAAACCAAAAACAAGCGGACCGATTTACGGACGCTTGTTACAACATAATTTTGATTAATGAGGTACAGTTTGCTTACGTAAAAATTTCGTTAGATGGTGTTGTCGGGTGAAAGACAATGACAGATTACGCCAGCGGAGACAAGGCTCTTTAGGAGTATCTGATAAATTGTATAAAAAATTTATGGTACCTACTCATTTTGAGCTTAAACTTGATTTAATTTATATTATTACAAACCATGAACAATAGTAATAACAGGTTTGCCGAGAATCTATCTGCTAATAAAATCTTTCGCTATAAGTCTAACGGCCGACTTTTCAATCTCCAATTAGCTTACTTAAAGGAATGACTTTGACCGATTCCCTATACAGATTATGTCAAAATAATTCATTATATGCGCATTTAAGATTATCTGGAAAATAAAAAGTAGTTGTAAGGTCCGATTTTCAATCGCCACATAACTTTTATAAACGGAAAATGTCTGATAGCTTTTGTATAGAAAATATGTGAAACCGCCATATGCATTCCTCCGATAAAGGTTATCTGATGAAAATGATGGCGAAATAACGGGCGGATTTTTACGGATTTTGTCGCGTTGTTTATTTTAAAAACATTTTAAATACATAATTTATTACACTGCTATTGTTAAACTTGACAACTACTTAAAATATTTACATTTTGGGAATTATTTATGTTTAAGTTTACAATCTCTGTGACATTGTCTTTGGCGTAATCCTTATAAAGTTACGTGAATTTATAAAGATTACGCCACATTTGGCTAAAAGAATACATCCATTTAAACAATAATCAAAACCATTCTACAGATTGCTTCAACAGCTTCCACAACTTCACTTAAACGACGTTACTCCCAAATGTACAAACGCAATGAAGTCCTTACTCTAAAAAACTTCATCTGCATTTTGTATAAAATGAACCATTCCATTTTGCGTGATTATCCCATTAGTGTGGGGGTTTCAACCCCTCTGGTAGGGAGGTGGGAGGTATTATACTATTTGACAGTGATCGTACGGATTCATTTGATAAAATCCATATTTACCGCAAAGATTATATTTTCGGATTAGATTTCTGATATTGTAATGGATTTGGATGTAATTAGGGTTTTCTGCTTCGTCTCATATTTTAGAACTAGCTGTGACCCGTTTCTTTAACTTGCCATTGCAAAAGGATTTATTTCTTTACTTTACTTGCTGAAGTAAGAAAACTGCAGCAATAAATACCACCGTGGATGACTTAAACATATATACAAAGGACAGAAAAACACTAAGATTCAGGACAACCAGCGAATTGCACATATATTTAATGTACTAGATGTTCCCGCTGTTTCACCCGCGTTTATCATTACTGCGCCGCCCCCGTGGATCGTAGCGTGATGTTATATAGTCTATAGCCTTCCTCGATAAATAGGCTATCCAACACTAAAAGAATTTTTCAAATCAAACCAGTAGTAATCACGCAGAATAAACCAGGAGAAACATCGTTTGTACTATGTCTGTAATGGGTAATTATTTTGCTGCGATGTTTTTTTAAAACTGCGGTATCTCCTAAGATATTCATTGAAATCGAATGATGTAAAGGGTAATTTTGTTTTTAAATGAAATACTTGTGCTGAATAATGTATTTATTTGGATAAGGATTAATATCAAGTTTATAAAAATACCTTCGCAAATAATGCATTATTTTAGAACAAATTTCGTTAGCATAAAAATGGTTATAGTGAGCCAACCTTAAAAGATAGACATATGCTGTCGCGGACTTTTTTTTAGAACTTTTAAAGGGAAAAAATTCTGTCATACATGATTTTTGCGAAACTTTAACTGTTTACGCAGCGCACGCAGCGGATGCTCTCAAAAGGAAAAAAATATCCTCCGATTTTGAAACATTCTTCATTGGTGCTCCGCTCCTATTGATCTTAGCGTGATGATATATAGCCTATAGCCTTCCTCAATAAATGGGCTATCTAACACTGAAAGAATTTTTCAAATCGGAGCAGTAGTGCCTGAGATTAGCGCGTTCAAGCAAACAAACAAACAAACTCTTCAGCTTTATAATATTAAGTATAGATATGGATGGTGGCCTCACAATAAACGACTCTTTTATTATTTTCGTTTTTAAGATAATTCTACTGCGCCTGATGATAAATATAAAAGTAATCATAAGTAGTTATCTCATCATTACTCTGCATATGTTATACGACATGTATCAATGTATCTACTATAAGCATAATTAATAATATAATAAATGATTACCAATACATCAAAATGTACTCTACTTAATCTAATAGGCTTAAGTTGGAGCCTGCAAGAGTGGACTAGTGTGCATCCATGCAATCACAGGTAGGCCAATCACTGATAGGTCAGTGAGCATCCGTGTACATACCGGATCTGTGGCATTTGCGAACATGGTTACTAATTTTAAGATATTGAATGTGAATTCATGCAATGTGGTGATATTACTAGATAAATCGACCACTATGCGGTGGAAAGATATGCTGAAGTTGCAAATGCTAGATCTGATTGTCGGTTGACTGTTTGCAATTTATGTTCTATATTAAAGCTTCTACACGTACAATAAAAGCTATGTAAATGTAACGTGTCCTTAAGATATTATTGTATGTTTTTTTAGATAGACAATATCGCACTGGATTTTTATTCGACTACGTCTTGTGTCGCGATGGATTTTACAAAGTTTCAAAAAACGGACACACTAACACTTAGATTCACATAAATTTTAGTCCTATGCAGAATTCGAAACTGCAACACTCGGGTCAGTCGAGGTTGTAAAATATTAAGGTAACTATATTTTTACATTGCAAATTGCCACACAAAAAGTAATACTACAGTAACTAAAATGCACACGTATATAAAAATTATCAAAACCATTGTTAACTTTGAAGATGTTTTTTATTTTGTGCTTCAACATTTTTTAAGTTGATTCTACGAATTTTCATAATTCTATACTTTGCTATATTAATATCTGTATCGCTCTTTTGAAATCCACACGCCTACGAGCTACGCCGTAGCGCCGAGAGTGCTACAGATGCTACGAAGAGTGTAAGCTTTATTAAAATTTTGCGAAAGCCCTGAATTTGAAAATAAATATATTTTCATGTGGAAAATATAAAACATTTTCTTTGATACAGGATATTTTATGATTTAGAAATTCATTTCAAGCGAGTTTCATATTTAGGGCCATATAATGTTTTATGTGAGAAACAAAAAGTATTCTCATAAAGTACTTGTCTCTAAAACAGAGTACGATCAAGTATATGTGTAGGGTTGCCAGTAGTCTTTTGTTGAATTTTTGCAATGCGAAGGGTTGCCAGAACATCTGGTGGGTAAACTACGGTCACTAGAGAGACGAGTAGTATTATTACAAGCACTAGTCTCTCAATAAGTCCTTAAATTTTGTAACGACAGCTAGTACAACTTTGGCCGAAACGTGAAAACCGTCTAAAGGCTACGGAATCTTTTTAATTTAAAGTGGTCCATCAGTTTGTACGCTACTTCAGTGCTATAAGAAATACTGTATAAAAGAAAGTCCAATTAAAGTTCATAGTTATTTAATTTGGATTAATTGAAGCAAAGAGCAGATATTATGGCGTAGTTGACTATTGAACCATCTCAAAAAACTATGGTCTTCAGTCAGCGCTCTGTTGCGTTTGTTTTTTAAACATAATATATAAAAGAGTAATCCTTTTCTTATTACGATGGACCTTACAAGCTGCCAAAAACAGACACAAAGAATACCTAGACCCGAACAAACATTTGTGGATCACACAAATTTTTGTACCATGTGGGACTCGAAACCGCAAAGCTCGCCGAGTATTGTGGGTCCGAATTAGTGGCAGCGGTGAGGCGACTGGCTGAAGCCACTAAGCGACGTAGCCTTTACAGAAGCGTAAGTCTATGTTATGTACCTATGTTAATCGAGTTAATAATAATATCACTTCGAATTTTCTGAAAGATTGTCTGAAATTTAAAATTGTATAGGAGTTGATATTCTGCATTTATATCATGTATACATGTAGGTTTTAGTGAAAAAGAAATCCTAACTTTCTAACTAATATTATAAAAGCGAAAATGAGTTTGTTTGTTTGTTTGTTTGTTACCTTTTCACGCCTAAACCACTGCACCGATCATCCTGAAATTTTGCATATACGTTGTCAGGTGTACAGAAACGGACATAGGCTACCTTTCATCCCGAAAAAAAATTACTGTTCCCGAGGAAAACAACAATAACCGTCTTATGATAATAGATGGCGCCACGTGTCTTTCGAATTATGATTGAATTATATTATTACAATCGGAGTACAACCCGAATTGAGTGTCAAATTCTAAATTAACGCGAGCGAAGCCGCGGGCAAAAGCGAGTAATAAAATAAATGTTTCACATTTATAGTTTTACGACACTAAGACTACGACAAAGGCGAAAATTCCCATGCGTGAGGTCTCGCGTTCGATTCCTATCTTAGGCTACTATTGGTACACCACCGAAAATCTAATTAGTATATTTAAACACAATAGTTGAGCACAATCCACTCACGAAACAAAAACAATCTAGGGAAATTAAAACGAAAATTACACGCGCAGTTCCCCATTAAAAACACGTAAAACCGTCATTGTCGTAACGCATAATGCGCGTTTATTACACATTAGCGTAATTACATTAAAATAATGCCAGCGTGTAATTCGCTTACAAACATAAAGTTCTATTTGAAGTGTTTGGGTCGATATAAAACTTAGTGTAGAAAGTTAGAAGGAAAATTTCGTTCCTAATATGGTTTCATTACATTTATACACAAGGCGATCTCGATGGCGTAGTAGTTAGTGTACCCGACTGCCACGCCTGAGGTCGCGGGTTCGATTCCCGCACAAGTCAAACATTTGTGTGCATGAACATGAAAGTTTGTCTTGGTCTGGGTGTTTCTAGGTATAACATGTATGTATTTACAAAAAAAAAAGTATATATGTATGTTTATCCATTGTCTAGTACCCATAGTACAAGCTCTGCTTAGTTTGGGCTAGATGGTGTTGTGTGTATGTGGTAGAATATTTCATCACATTACATATTGGTTTCAGTCAATAATAATAATAATAATAATAATGGTTTATTCATCTCCACAAATTACATACATTTACACTTAAAAGGTACACTGTGAAAGTTATATGGTTTACAATATTGTAGTTTGTGGGAGATCTGGAGTCTAAACTAAGCCAAGGCCTGTATTTTAGAACTCCAGGCCCACGATTTGTTTCTATAGAGTGACAATTTCAAGTGCATGATGTGTGAGTGAATACAATCAGTGTTTAAGTAAAAAGTCGTAGAATGTGTTTGTGTGTGTGTGTGTGTGTGTGTGTGTGTGTGTGTGTGTGTGTGTGTGTGTGTGTGTGTGTGTGTGTGTGTATGTATGTATGATAGTACATGATTTACATAATATAAAATAAAGAGGTACATACATATTATAATATATTATAATGAGAAGTAATAATTGTGTTAATTTTATATTTAGTAGATAGGTATATGTTATTAAAAATAAAATATATTATTGAGAAAAAGAAGTACAGATAAACTTACTACACTAATACATCAAGGATGTTCTCAGTTTCAAAATAATCAAGATTTAATAGCAGTCTATTGACCTTATGCTTACTTTCCACTCTATTGCAATTCGCTATAGAAATTATTTTGTTTATTTTATTAAATAGCATCCCTCCTCGAAACATGAAGAATCGTTGTGCAAAAGTAGTATTTACCATAAAAGGCTCGCATATGGCGTAGTTCCTTCTAGAGAGCGCTATGTGTTTTTTCCTTTCCTCTGGTAGGCTGGAGTGCCTTAGAAGAACTGTTTGTTTTATGTATAGCTGGCGTGCAGTCAGCACCCGACTTTCTTTGAAAAGATTTAAGGTGGGATATAGACGCGGCTTTGATAAGCTGACCTTTAATAGCAGTCTTTGGGCTCTCTCCAAGGTTATCATTTTAGTCTTACAAGCACCACCACATGTTGTGATGCAGTAACCCATTACAGATTGCACCAAGGATTCATAGACGATTTTCATCGTTTCTTTCTCTGCTACATCGCGTAGTTCTTTAAAGATGTAAGTAAGTTTACGGATTCTTTTGGACAGAGACTGGATGTGGTTTTCGAAAGTTAAATTTGCATCTATTTCAATGCCGAGGTATTTTAAACTCTGTGAGCGATTTATTTGAGTACAGTTACAATTCTGCATTGGAGGAAAATTACATTGATGTGCAGTTATATAATTTGAAAGGTGGGTTACCTCTACGCGATTTTGGATAGCGAATACAATGTATTTAGTTTTATCGTCATTTAGAGTCAGAAAGTTTGACGCTAGCCAGTGACATACTATATCGAATCCACTCTGTGCGAGATTAAAAAGTTCATTCCATGATTGAGCAAAGAAGGTAAGGGCAGTGTCGTCTGCATAAGCTGTTATAGAGCAGATTTTTATTTTAAGGGAACAGAGTTCGTTTATGTAGCAGAGAAACAAAGTCGGGCCCAAAATACTACCCTGGGGCACGCCATATTCGACTGGTAGTTCGTCACTAATGTGCTCTCCAATCCTCACGCATTGGGTTCTGTTTTTTAAATAGTCGGATAATAATGCCAGCGGAATACCTCGAATCCCAAGCTCCTCCAGTTTGTGTATAAGTCGTGAAACAGAGACAGTGTCAAAGGCCTTCGCTAGGTCAAGAAATATAGTCAAACATTTGTCTTTTTTATCTAGTTTACTGACTAAAAAGTTAACAAAGTCCAATACTGCGTTATCAGCGGCCAGATCTGAAACCATATTGCAAGTCCGATAGAAGATGATGATTTTCTAGGTACTTAGTTAATCTGTGGTTGATAACCCGCTCAAATACCTTCGATAAGGTTGTTAAAATAGCGATTGGTCTGTAGTTTGTGACACTGCCTCTGTCCCCCCCCTTATGTATAGGATGAACCACAGCTCTTTTCAGAGCGTTGGGGAAAACACCAGAGTAAAAACAACGATTGATTAAATGGTTTTGCCTGCTTGAATCTTACGGAAACATAATTATATTATGCTGGTATATATAAATCCGTTTAACATTTTACACGTAATGCAGTTATAAAGATCTAAATATTAACAAACTTTTACATTTATAATACTAGTTTCTTTCCGTGGCTTCGCTTGATAATCACGCTAGCGCATACTGGGACACAAAATATTCTTTGTGTCAATCCTGGTAGTATCCAGTAGTCTACCTGTGTGTCAAGCTTTATCAAATTACTTCAACGCCTTACACGTGAATGAGTAACAAACATCTAAGCATCTTCAGAAACTTTCACACTTAATATCAGATGGATTAGCAGCAAAATATTTGTGCGTGATACATAAATACATATATCGATAAATAACGAAAAAGAGCGAGATTTATTAAACTCCATGTAGAAACTGAGCTGACTTAAGTTTTCAGCTCATAGACCGATTCCAGATTTGATTCAAATTGGGCAAATAATTAATGTGTTCTTTAATAGGGAATTCTAAGTTGTATCGTTGAGGCACTCATTTCCTACTACCTGACATAGAAACATAGCTGTTAAAATATGGACATGGACAGCCTAAAACTTTGTGTACAATAGTGAGTCCATGTATGTACCTATATAGTAGCAAAACATATATAGATATACAATTTTTTATCTTACCTTAAGTTTGAAATTATGATATCTAAGACCAAATCTAATCTTTACATCGCATTCCTCTCTAAAGAGAACTTAACTTTCCCATTGTCCCCTCCCCTTCCCACTATTAAAGCAGTATAATAACGTTCAATAGGAAAGTTTTCACATTTATCGGATAATTTAATTGAATGGAAAGACCCTTTTGTTCTTTCGAGTCCATAAATTAGTGACGGCTATTGAAAGATCGACGCTTTGAGACAAAGAACTAAGCTCTGCAGGTGATTTGGAAACATAGGGATGATAATTGTGTACGAGTACGCTTTGGATATTATATTTTATGCACAAAATTACTGCATACACCGAATCGTTGTACTGTTAGACATGTGTTACTTCTTTATGACAGTGAAGTACCTGCATGCGAATCCGTTCAACAGTTTTTGCATGATTGAATCATAATCATAATAATAATAATCATATTCAACAGTCGCAAGAGGAAAACCTAGGCGAACGTTTCTCGATCAGATTGGAGGCGTTCTGGACAAAGGCCAGGTTAAGAGCTCCTTGAACCGACGGGCGTGTATGAGGAATGTGATGAAAGTGAATGAAGCCAGAGAAGTGTGTCAGGATCGTAGCAAATGGAAATCCGTAGTCTCTGCCTACCCCTCTGGGAAACAGGCGTGAGTCTATGTATGTATGTATGTAATCATCAATCATTCAAACGTTTTCCAATTTTTACTTTAAATATGTATTAGTTGGATAAATTTATTCTCTAATCCGACTAATATTATAAATATTACAGCTTGTGAAAATATTTAAAGATCTAATTTTTGTTACTCTTTCTCGCATAAATTATTTATATGAAACTAAGCACAAAAAGACTGCGTTCTGGATTTACTAATCTATAATGTAGGTTACTTTTATCCCAATGAATAGGTTACTTTTAATGCGGTGGCAGAAAATAAAGTGAGCAGATAATAATCTATACATATAATAAAATCGTAGGAAAGTCAAAACTGTACATTGAATATTTTTTTAAAAGAATACTTGAGGCGTGATCTACTATCGAAGCCAAAAATATAGTATTTAGAATTTTTGTCTGTTTGTCTGTATGTATGTCCGGGCTAAACTCAAAAAGTACTGCATGGATTTACTTCGAATTTTGCATGAATATTACTAACAGGTCGGGTCAACATATAGGCTACATATTATCACGCTATCACCTACGAGGAAGGAGCTGTGAATCTTTAATTTTCTTACGTATTCTGTGACAGCGTGTAATCTAACGACGCATATTTAAATGTTGTTTTTGAGTAAGCCATGCTATTATCTAGCTTTACACTATAAAAACTACGCAATTTAAGTAACTTGGGCAGAGAAATATAGTTGGGATCCGCGGCGACAAACACTTTTTAGTTAAAATCTACGCGGACGAAGTCGCAGGTAACAGCTAGTGTTTTATATAAGATGACTGACGCATCAGTAATCACTTCGACCTCTTCTGTAAATCTAATGAAATGACGTACTTATGGAACATCTAGAGTCAAAACGAATAATCGAGGTCATTGCTGTTGGTTCTTACCTACTACATTTACAGCAATACAAGCTTGAAGCTTATTTCAGATAACAATAAAAAAATATGAATTAACCAAAACCACGAAACATCCATGTAATCTAATCTAATGAAATGACGTACTTATGGAACATCTAGAGCCAGAACGAATAATCGAGGTCATTGCTGTTGGTTCTTACCTACTACATTTACAGCAATACAAGCTTGAAGCTTATTTCAGATAACAATAATAAAAAAATTAACCATAACCACGAAACATCCATGTAGCCGGCAGTAAACCTACTAACTATATGAGGACTTAAGTCTATAACGCAAAGGTCAACATAACGTCGTTTTAATACCAACTATTCTCCCGTATATATCAACATCACACGTGAAATGTCTATTTGTTATGAACTAACAAGCGAGCGTTCAAACTTCATCCACAACAATTTATTTAGTCTGAACGTTAACTTTCATTGTTCTGAAGCTGTTCCTTTTTATATCTATTGCATGGTTTCATAGCTGGCTTGTTAGAAAGGAAAAAGAAAATATGATCATGTTAAAATAGCGTAGGTTATTTTGAGTACATATTTTTTTTAATTAGAGTATGTAGCAGTCAAGTATGCGACTTGCTTGAAGTAATTGAAAGAGACTAAAGTTCCTTATGGACGCTATACATTACCAGGTATATAGCTCAATGTTGCCTAACTTATGAAAAGTATAGCTACATGGAATGAAAAGTATTGGGTGAGGTAAGTATTTGAGCCTTTAGAAGTGGAATATTACATGTTTTCAATAAATGTAGTTTCTTTCTTTCGCACCAACTAATCAACCGAGCATACTTTCGACCTGTTCTTTCGACCTTGTGCTGCTACTAATGAGTTCGTGATGAAATAACATTTTTTTAAATTACTTTAATTTATTGAAATCGGCTTCTAAGGTTGCTACGTTATACGCATATACGCAGTATTCCTCACGACATTTTACTTTTTTTTATACATCTAAGGTGGCAAATAAGCATACGGCCCATCTGATGATAAGTGGCACCGTAGCCTATGGACGCCTGCGACATCAAAGGCATCACTTGTGCGTTGCCGACCCCTTAGGAAAGGAAGTGGAAAGGAGAAGGAGCGGGATGTGGGAAAGGGGTTGATTGGGCCTTCGGCACTCTCACTCACCGAACGAAACACAACAGTAGGAATACTGGTATTTCACGTCGATATTCTGTGAGAGGGTCCTTCCCCGGTCGAGCCGGCGGCCATTCATGCTGAAATCAGCGAGGCTCTACTACTCAAAAAGCTTTACTTTACCATTAATAATAGATTACTTCTTAAAACACTAACAAAGTCGCGAAAAACAGTTAGTCATATTAACGTAAAGCTATTGAATTGTTTAAATCACTTTAGGTTAAGTACAACGTTTCATTTTATATTTTGTTTGTTAAAAATTGTCAAATTCATTCAATTGTGTTCACCATCACTTTCATTTTCCATTGTTAATCCGTGGACAATGGTGTTGATTATATGTTTGACTAGCTGTTACCTGCGACTTCGTCCGCGTAGATTTTAACTAAAAAGTGTTGGTCTCCGCGGAACCCTATTTTTTTCTAAAATCTAAGTAGCCTATGTTCCTCCTTATAACATCAGCTATCTGCCAGTGAAATTCCCGTCAAAATCGGTTTATCTGTTTCGGAGATTAGCCGGAACAAACAGACAGACAAAAATTTAAAAAATAGATGTTTTCGTATAGGTACCTTATATACTGTCATATGCATTATATAAAAAGCTGTTATTTTGACATTACAAACCGACACTTCAATTTTATTTATTGGTATAGATGTATAGATAATTTAATGTAAAACACTATATTGTAATACTTTAACATGTAATTATTTTTTGTCCTTAAAAAATTAAAATAAAAAATTTATAATATTAGATTTAGCCCGGCTCCGCTTGCGTAAATGTAGGTGATGTAAATTTTCTATGCCTCGGATATAACACTGTTTTTTTTTCTAAATGAATGATTCCCTTTGTCATTTACAGTACTCCTGACAGTGTGTCTGTGGAATTTCATGATGATTGGTCGAGTAGGCAAGGCGTGAAAGCGTAACAAACAAACTCACATTCGCATTTATAATATTAGATAGGATAAGATAAGGATATGCAGAAAGTTGTATAAATAATTACCCGGGTTCATTAATTAGTTAAGTTCAGCGTAACTCCTGTCAGAGCCATGTTTTGTTGATTAATTACTCGTAAGGGTTTTGTATAAAAACAAAAATGTGAGTTTGAATTAAAATCCTTGCTTTAAAGTATCCTTATAGAGTAGCTGCCTTTTCAGAATGTTTTGTAGCTTTTTTTTTAATTACTGGTTCATTAGTCTTGTAGCATAAGTTTGCACTTTCATTAATTTATTTTTTTGGAAAAATGTTAAATACATTCTCAAAAGCAGCCTATAGCCAGACTATAGGTTTGACTCTATTACGTGGCACTTTACATAGTGGACAAAACGTGGGCGTGCAACATTTTTATTTTGCACAGTCTGTTTGGTATACAGAACAAATGTTTTAGTATTTACAAAGTCTATAGCAATACAAGAATCCTAACCATATTATAAATACAAAAGTGAGTTTTTTGTATTTGTTACGTTTTCACACCATAACTACCCGGCCGATTATCATAAAATTCCGCATACAGGTTGTCAGGGTACAGAAAAGGATACAGGGTACTTTTCAGTCAAGAAAAAGTATTGTTCCCAAATAAGTAAAGCTGGGCAGAACCTAGGGAAATATAAAGTGGATTGGATATTTCCAATTAATGAATATACGAACGAAATATCAAAGAAAGAATTTGGCTTGACAATTGAAGCCCCAATGAGCAAAGGCAGATCTGTTAAATAAGGTCTAATTCTTTAAATTAATCGTAGGAGTTCTTTTCAATGCCCGATTTCGGCAAAGGACTCTTTTATTTACGATTGATCATTAACTTCTTGAATGTCTAGTGGAAATACATAAAAAATAATTAAAAATTCATTGTGCAAACAATACACAAACGGACAAATGTATGTGCGCTCGACACTTGACTCATTAACGAGTCAAGTGTGCAGCGGACATACATTTGTCGTTTTTTTTTTTAATTTTGATTACTCATTTTTGCGGACAGCGTATGTCCGCTCGACACTTGACGTGGAGTAGGTAATACGTTGGCTTTTCCTCAATTAGTTGAATTAATTACCGCAAAAGATGAAATTACCTATTAGTTATTCAAATTTATTCAGCCTAACAATTTAGGCAATAATATTTTACAAGTCAGAGATTTGAAATTAAAAGTACTTGCATCGTAGTATCGTCGTTTATTTACATAATATTCTATTCTATAATATTCTATCACATACACACAACACCATCTAGCCCAAACTAAGCATAGCTTGTACTATGGGTACTAGACAATGGATAAACATACATATATACTTTTTTTTTGTAAATTCATACATATTATACATAGAAACAACCAGACCAAGACAAACATCCATGTTCATGCACACAAAGGTTTGACTTGTGCGGGATCGAACCCGCGACCTCAGGCGTGGCAGTCGATTACACTAACACTCACATAACACATCGAGGCTGACAAGTTCCCCACGAACCAAGAATTAAAACTCGTGCCAAGTAAACTTATTTTTAATAATTTTAATGAGACCGCTCGAGTCGAAAGCTAGCCATGTGACGTTATAGACATCATTGATAGTTTTCTAGAACGCATCTTAAGACAATTTCTAAGAGTATGAGAAAATATCATAGACAGGAATGTCAATATGACTACCTTGTAGGAGAGCCTTGTCTTAAGTGAGATTCCCACAATTGGACAAGTAGACTTGGGATTTTCTGCCAAGAAACTCTTTGTTGCAGCCCGTAGACTGGAGCAGGGCCCGGTAAACGACAATAAGCGCGCTCACTGTTACGACGTTAAACTGGCGAAATGTGGGTGAAATACAGATCTGCCTAACCTTTTCATTCGCTTAGGTCAGTACATTGTGTTACATAAAAAGCACTTGTGTTACATAAAAAGCAGCAAAGCAAACTTATCTATATATTAATACGTGAAGCAAAAACTTTGTACCCCTTTTTACG
This sequence comes from Catocala sponsa, assembly GCA_963564715.1. Lineage (NCBI taxonomy): Eukaryota > Metazoa > Arthropoda > Insecta > Lepidoptera > Erebidae > Catocala > Catocala sponsa. The sequence goes on along the minus strand of OY751345.1, from coordinate 5,437,647 downwards.
AAAATTGCGCGGACGGAGGAGTATGAAATTTGGCACAGTTAAAGCTTATAATTATGGAGAAAGAGGGGCGAATCCTAATATTTATATAAAATATGCATTAGAAATACATTAAATTAATGAAAAAACACTACACGCACACAAATGCATGGTGCATTTGACACACGCAGTCGAATCGCGTTCGTAGTATTTCGGCATTGTTCGTCTGACGTCGTAAAATTCTTTGTAACTATGGTTACCTATAGGTAACCATAGTTACAAAGAATTTTACGACTTCACAACAACAAGTTTTCTTTATTACAATAAATAGTACCTTATTTATATGTAATAAAGAAAAAATAAAACAAACTAGCAAGCTTAGGAGTTTTGGTCGAATTTTAAACACTAGGCGACCGCTATTTATAATAACAGTATGTAGAGAATACACAATATGTCGTTGATTGCCTTTCCGTCTTTAAGTGAACTGCAAGTATGGAACACTCAGTATTCTATATGTGCAGTACTAGTTTGTGTTACATTACTGCTACTCACTCACAATAAGTACACTAGCAGTAAGTGCCGCTGCCGCTGTTCGCGTAAATCTTACCGTTGGCATTCGTGCCGGATGACGTGTGGTATGTAAGTGTTACAGTGGTGAAGATTTTATACCGGTTATACCGGTTACCGGTACCAGTATTATTTTTAAATTACGTTTATAGTAGTAGAACAATAACACAGCTAGCTAAAGAGACTGATGGATAAGAACTTATGAAATGTTTGTGTTATATATACTTCTTTCCTTCCACAATTCATTAGTTCTTGCGCCTCAATACTCATTAACTAGTTACTCGGTTTTAGTTATCTTACTCAAAAAAACATGCAGTTAAATAGTTTAAATTCTACTATCCTACTAATATTATAAATGAGTGCTTTTTTTCAATAACCTGTTAACTGTTGATCATATTTAGATGAAATATGGCACACAGATAGACCATATTCTGCCTTAATAGGTATATCTATTAAAATATTTTTATTCTGGCATGCACACCGTAGGATTCACGCGAGGATTATACTACTGACACACTAAGAATGTCTTTTATATAACAAAGGATTGGATGGCAAGTCGCTTTTCATATGATGAAGCAACAAAATATAGGCGTGGTATTATACTTCGTACGTATGTACGAGTATATACTAATGATAGGCAAATACAAAAGAAATGTAACGATAAAGGTTGACTTTGATTATCACTGATTTGATCGGTAACACAGTGAGTTCATCACACCGACTGTGTCCGCGCACGCGTCACCGGCGCTTATACATATAACGTCAATATGACACTGACAGCCATAACTGTCACTCCAAGTGACACATCGGCTCTGTGGCGACCTCGCTCAAGCTTACGCTTGACGTTCCGAAACAAACCAATAGATAGCGCTTTATTCAACTCCAATTACAGAAAAAAATTGCATTCCAATGATAATTTTCTTGAGGCTTCGACATATATAACAAATATTGGAACGATACGTGCTTTAAATGTGATGATAGGAATATCGTGAATCCCATGGTTCCCATGCCGCATCAAAATTATTCCTTGTATTAAAGCAGGACTTGATCGTGACAGAAAATGGCGCGTGCTATAAATAGGATAATAGGAATATCATCCTATTTAAATCACACGCCATTTCGTCGTAAAAGGCAATAAACAGAGCAATATCTGATATCCGGTGTTTCTAAATATAACAATAAAGTTAAAGCACACAGCTACTTACCGCACGCGGCTGGATGCCCGCGCACCGGAAATGACGTCACTGCCAGCCCTCGCCATCTGACATCAACGTTTTGCACTAGTCTACAGGGACGGACTCTAGTTTAGCGTTAATGTTAATGGACGCACGAAATTAAGTCAACTTAAAAAGTTTGGTGCAAGTTTCTTATGTAACAATTTGGTAACAAAGATGTTCGGCATTTACAAAGAGTTATAATCAAATTCTATTGCAAAATTCTATTGCGTTCCATAATGTGCAAGGGACGTAGTAAAGTATAGGTAAGTTATAACTAGAGACTCTGTTGGGAATAGCAATTGGATGGAAATTTCAATACAAATTTGAGATAGATTAGAACACATATTTGTATTGAATTTTTTAACAGTTGAAACGGTATATAAAATTTTCAATTTGTTGTTCGAGTATTCTTTGTCCATTGTTTGAATGATTGTAATATGAGATGGCACAAGAATTCCTACTTCGGTAGTTGTCTTGTATTAAAAAATTTAATGCCTGCCTCAGTTCACCTCTGTGTGATATCTATTTATCGATTCCCGGGCACCAATCTGATATATTATGTACTTACGTTGCAAGGAATAATTCCGATACATAAAGGCTGAACACTGATAATTATTATCAGTGTTCAGCCTTTATGTATTTTTTTTTCTAATCAAAACACTATGTTAATTTCTAGATACGAATTAATATAATGCATTATAATTAAGGATTTAGGTACGGTATAAAAATCCCTAAACACGTTAAACGTACATAGAAAAATATGTCCCTAAAACGTACATTCTTTTTTTTAATATATTTTGCTCGTCAAAATGACCACACTCTACCTGATGGTAAGCAGTCGTGTGGTCTAAGAGCAGTGGCCTCCACATCGCCCCCACAGTAGCCGAGGCGATGTTGAGGTCTCTACTTTGACGGCCTGAGAAGATGCTTTTTCACGCCCCGCTTAAAGAACCCAGGATTGAAGGAAGAAGGAAACACGTGCCTTGGCAGAGAATTCCATGCCTTGGTCGTTCGGCAGAGATATGAGGACCCAAACTTTTTGGTACGCGCTCTAATCGACTCTACCGTGTAAGGATGGCATCTGAGCCCAGCACTCGTTGTTCTGGATAGGAAAGGGGAGGGCGGGATAAGGTGGAATAACTCAAAGCACTCCCCGTGGTATATTCTGTAGAAACATGCCAATGAGGCAATGTAACATAGAAAAATATGTCCTCTTTCTTGTTAAAAATACGTATCACGGAAGACTTTAGAAGCATTTAAATAACAGACACAAAGAAGAACCAGACGCCGAGCAACTATCTGGGATTCATGCAAATTTTTACTCTTTGTGGAAATCGAACCCATATACCAGCAACGATAGCTCACGGTCTTTAGAAATACTATTGTACGCTTATGGCAATAGTGAGGTGTTTGGTTTGAATCCCGGGTTGACCAGTGTGATTGATATTTGCTGGTAGAAAATTTAATTCAATTTCAATTTGGATAGTTTCCAACAGAGGGCAATAATAATTATAGACAACATATATTATGTACGTGGCATCTTAAAAATAAAAATGTAGGTATGTATACATATACATACATAGTCTCACTTCTATATCTCTCAATGAGTAAACAGAAAATATATTTTAAAGAACGTTGCATTTGTAAATAAGACTGTTTTTATATACTGTTCAACCCGAAGTTCTGACGCGAACCAGATATTAAAAATAACAGACCAAGCTACGGCGATGTATGGTCCGGTTTAGGAATAAGTCTCATAAAATGTTATACTTAACCTGTCAATTGTTGGTATTGCAGACATAATTGAAAACCTATTGTGTCAGGCCGCCGGTGTGCCGCTGCCTCCTAATAGGTTAAATTATGTAGATATAATATTACCAAAAACTTTACATGTGTATTGCTGCCCAAAAGTTCAAAACCATATTCTCTTTAGTCTATTTACTCCATTTCAAGTATTACTTCGCCGTTAGATATTTTAAAGAAACTCAAGCTCGTTACGAACAAACTGCGTTCAAAATAAAAACACTTCAGTTTTTTCTACATCAACACCAGTAGACTAGAGAAAATACGGAAAGTTTTCAGCTCCAGTTACAAATTGCGAGGAAAATAAATTTCTTTTTCTAGCTCCCTTAATTTTTGTATCAGTTGGTGGAGATTTTGAAGAAGCATAATTTAAAATGGCGGCTTTATTATGAACAAAGGCGGGTTTTAATCATGTGCCAGGCTCGACTGCACGGCTGGTGTATTGGTCTAAGTGGTCGCCTTTCCACTACCATTGCGCCTAGTGTTGTGGGTCTGAATCCCACACGGGACAAAAAACTGGGTATACTTTATGTTCGTTTTTTGAATTATTGTAAAGTCCCCCCAAAAAGGCTCTATGTATTTGGTAAATCATAAAGACGAAGGCATCGATTTTTTGATCGTGAGGTCGTCGGTTTAAATCGTACCCATTGCACTATTGACGTGACTACACTGGAACATTGAGACAACCATCTTAGTCTCCCCGTGACCATGGCTGCTCAAAAGCAACCGAAACGTCGGGGAAAGTGTAAACACAAATATAAATAGTATAATGGTATAGTAATAGTATAAATAGTTTTAATAGTTTCAATAATTTAATTAGCTTAAAAATTAGTAAAGTTTAATAATAATAGTAGTGTAACAGTTTTCAAAATGTTGTAATAAAGTGTCAAATAAACAACGCAATAAAATCCGTATATAGTAGTTTAACTTCAATGAATAATATTCGCGGAAACAGAAGACAATATTATGTGAACCGACTCCTAACATAAGAATCATGAGGAAACCTGCATGTAAGCGTATATGTAATGTTCTTGAAAATATATGAAGTCTGCCAATCCGCACTGGGCCAGCGTGGTGGACTATGGCTTAACCCTTCTCACGCTGAGAAGAGGTCCGTGCCTAGCAGTGAGATAGTATAATACAGGATTGATATTATTATCATATGACTTATTTATATAATTATTACCTATGTATTAGTCTGCAGTAGTAGTTTGTATCCATTTTATCTATATCGTTTATAAGGCTAAGATAGGTAACTTTATTTATTTAACGTGCCTAAAACATTATAACAGTCGGTAAACCTAAACAATAAAATAAACGAATAAATAAGTAAGTATAAAACTAAATCATAATTTAATAAAACAAAATAAACCGCTCACATGAGAACAACTTCTATAACTAAATAATATTCTAATTACCGCCTACGCTGAGATTTATTTCGAGTGTTTCTCAAACTTTCACCGAGACCGTCCCCAACCGAGAAGCAGAAGTGGGGAGAAGCATAATTTAATATAAATGTCGGGAACAGGCTCTGAGTTATTGTTTTAATCCGATCACTATAACCATGCCAACAGTTGGGAAACATGCCGTATCTTCACCCCATTATAAATAAAGCGAGAAACAAAATTAACTGTCACTCAGTGTCAATCTCGGTGATGTATTTGAAGTGCTTTTATGTTTAATAATGTTTTAATTGCACGATTATTTAGGCAAGTTTAAATTGATATTTGTAATTAAATAAGTTTGTTTAGAAGTAATCTTGTGACATAAATTTGCGTGTGATTGTGAAGTTCTGAGTTCAGTTCAGGTAGAGCAAAGTTTTATTGAGATTTTTGCCAAGAAATTCTCTGATTCTACTCCTGATAGTCGGCAATAGGCTTGCCGCCTATTAAGCGTGACTTAAAGTCATAGTTGGCAAAATGTTGGTGTATTAGACCTCCCTAGGATATACAAACGTGACTGAATATGTATGTATCCTACCAATATTATTAAGTTTGTGAATATGTTTGTTATTCAATCACGCGTAAACCGTCAAATAGATTGGAATGAAACTTGGCACTACTAGTATCAAATACATGTTCCAACTGATATCTGTACTACCATTCGATCGAGACTTCGATCAACAGTAAATATATCGACGGTAAATAACAGCGCACTTGAGATGTGAGCTCTTATTTTGTTTAGTTCGCTTGAAACACAGCCAATGAAAAAAAACACGTCTCACAATGCCGCAGTGTGATATTTAAAAGTTGCAAAAATAATGCCCGAGAAAGCTATTTAACAGCTGGAGTAACTTACTTTCGGTAAGTACATGAAGAATAAGTTATATTTTATGCTTTAAACTAACAAATAATATCAAATTTTGAAATTACAAAATTACCGATTTTAAACCATCGCTACAAATGTTTGGCCAAGGCTCACCAACACACGCACAAACATTTATAACAAAAATTAACGAAAAAGAACGTTGTAGCTCTTAAAAAATACTTTATTTGTTGCCGCTAAAGGTTGATTTCACACTAAATATTGTTGTATGTGACGAATGATCGTAAGTATTAGATAATATTTTGAAGATTTGTGACTTTATTACTAGGTGCCATGGTTGTAGGTTTTAGGATTAGGTTGAACTTAAAACTGGTTTAAAACTTTTCTCTCCGTTTGTTAGTAAACAAATGTAGCTGTATACGTATTGTCACGCGGACAGCATTTAGCTTTGATTTTGTACGTGACCCGATATCTAGTTGTATTGTTGATCGAAGTATAAAGAGAAAAGATTACATTTTTTGTTTGTAAAAATATAACTCAAAAACTACTGAACCAATTTTAAAAATTGTTTTACCATTGGAAATCTATATCATCACCGAGTAACATATGCTATTTTTATTTAAAAAAAAATACTTTTACTAACATAACCTATCCTACTTTTACACGAACGAAGCCGCGGGCAAAAGCTAGTTCGTTTAGAAGTAAGACTGTTGGTAGAAAACTAACCTTTTTCCATTGATAGCACTTTACACTAAGGATAGTTACTGTACCAGGCAATCTATGTGTTAATCAACGTCCACCTGAAAACGAGCTTATTACAGAATACAAAAACGTAATTAATGGCACTCACGGCTCCAGAACATTCCGCATAGTTGAACAGTAGTGGCGAGTACACTTGACGTCATAAATTTATGCTCAACGAGGCCTTCGCTCCTGTTACAGAATATAACGTGGATATTTTTACTGGGCTGCTGTTTTGATAGCAAAAACAACATGGCTATAAACTATTAGATGTATGTTGTTACGCTTTTAGAAGATTCTCTTGTTTGTAAGTATATCTAAATCTCCTACAAGATAGGTATTTTTTATTGCACACGTTGAGTATAGGCTAATTTTCATTTCATAAGTCACGTTCATAAGTGTTACTTTGTGACCTAAATGAATAAATGATTTTGACTTGACATATAATTTATGAAAATAATTGCGAAAATAAAGCGACTGTTGCGTATGAAGTGATGGACTTGAATTGGTCCAGGTCGGGCTATTGCCAGTTTGTGATCGATTACCAGGAGATTTGGATTTTCGCGCTGCTGACCCTCGAGAAAAGGTAATAATATAACATTTTTAATAATAAAAATAGCGTAATAATAAGCGAAATAACTGAGTTAAGTTACTGGTATAAAAACATTTATTCTCCCGTCCAATGCTCGTACCACACCGTCCAGAAACATTGCGGTTTTCATAGTCTAGATTCCAGCTAATTAATTCATCAAACAATTTTTCGCTTTTACAACATAATTTTACGGTACTGAGCTTATTACAATGTAGAATAGTTCCTATCTCCACATGTGCCAGGCACCTGTCTAACTAAATAGCGATAGCAAATAAAAAGAAAAATTGAAATGTCGAGGGTAGTTGCCAAAACGCGGAACAAACAAAACTCGTGGAGCCGTCGGTCGGCAGACATGACAGCTTAGGATGTCGGCCAAAATAAAATATTACGTCGTATCTTATAAATATTAAAAGATTCAGTTACGATGTATTTATGGAATGGTGTAACAGAAATTCGAGGTTTAGTTTTTCTTAGTTGGATTGTTGTTGTTGGTTTGTAACTTAGTTGCGTATGTGTCACCTAAAAAGTTACTATTCGGGTAGATATGGGACTGTAAATCACCCATAGCAACCAAAGTGGTTACCAAACCAACCTTGGTTACTATTCTTTTTTTACGTGGGGGAATGCATTGACGCATGCCCCTCTGCGGGGGCGGGCGGAGGGGTTATGTCGGACTCACCGGGGGCAGAATATTCTAGTAATACCAACTAAACCTACCACGGTGTTCCATGAAATAAACAGAGTCGGCGGGGCCGCGCAAATCACTCTCTCATGCTATCGCTACGCCAAAGAGGTTTCGGCCCGGCGTATGAAACGGCAGGCCACTACACGATACTACCTACCCTTTTTTTACAAACTAATTTTATCCTTGTGGGGGGACGAAGACAAAAAGACACAGAGACGCGCGTGGGAACACGCACGCCGCCTCTCGGACCTGGTGCTGATCGGGTGGCGTAGGCCCATCAAGTCCACCATCCCCAGGTAAAACCTCATGGTGGCTGGAGGTCGTTTCGCGCCCTGTGACGCCCGGTTCTGCTGTTGGAGGGAGGGTTTAAGCGCTCCCCGTTGCCGCTCCGCCGCCTCTTTGATCGAAATTACTTTCTCACAAAAGAAGGCTACGGCGTTTCACGACCTCTCATTCCGGACCATGGATGAAACCACGGCCGGGAGCGAGACGGCAATTATTCCTACTGCCGCGATCAACTTACGGTGCTGCAAAGCCCAGTCGGGGCAATCCACCAACGTGTGCAGCGCCGTGTCCGCAACAACAGGCGGCAGTTATCGCAGTGGTGACAACCGGGTGTCTCTTGCCGGCCTATGCGACACAGGAACTGGCCACAGCAACCGTGGCCATTCATTACCTGTGTCAGCCGGAGCCTCAGTTACTACCCACGTCAACCCACACCTAGTCTTTTTTTTAAGTGGATGAATGTCATTTGTACATACATTTTGCAAAAGAAGCGGAGGGAAGGGTATCCAGGAAAGTTGGAAAGTTTCAGGTCCTATCGACTTAACCTACCACGGTGTGCCAGCCTTGAATGGTAGGTCGAAGGCTGGAACTGATACTACTTCAGCGACCATGAACCCGCTCCTAGTCCTGAGACAAGCATTTTAGCTTAGCTGGAGCTTGTAGCACAAATAATGTTAAAAATGGAATACCAATATAGGTAGGCAGCGACTTTGCTATGTCCTGACATTACTAAAGCCCATGAGCAGTGGTTACCACTTTCCATCAGGTGGGTCACTTGCTCGCCTGCCAACAAAGGCAATAAAAAAAAATAGGTATGTGTAAAATTATATAATAATAATATCAGCCCTGTATTAAACTGTCCCACTGCTGGGCACGAGTCTCTTCTCACTATGAGAAGGGCTAGACCATAGTCCACCACGCTGGGCTCGTGCGGGTTGGCAGACTTCACATATCTTCGAGAATATTATGGAGAACTCTCAGACTTGCAGGTTTCCACACGATGTTTTCCTTCACCGTTAAAGCAAGCGATAGTTAACAATTTAATACGCATATAACTTCGAAAAGTCAGAGATGCGCGCCTTGGGTTCGAACTCGAGACCTCTGCATGGCAGTCCAACGGTTTCCCACTAGGCTATCGCTAAAATTATTAAAATGTTTATATTACAATAATTATCTCAAACAAAATAATAACACTCGACACTCAATTAAATAGTAGTCTAATATTAACTTAAATCTTTTTTGTCTATTGGTACGAGAGTTTCCATAAGGCAGAATATCTTAACTAATATCTATACTAATATTATAAAGCTGAAGAGTTTGTTTGTTTGAACGTGCTAATCTCAGGAACTACTGGTTCGATTTAAAAAAATAATTTAGTATTGGATAGCCCATTTATCGAGGAAGGCTATAGGCTATAGGCTATACAACATCACACTACGACCCATGGGAGCAGCGCAGTAATTATTAACGCGGGTGAAACCTCACCCAACCACATCTAGTCAATAAATAATATCACATATTACCCCAGTACTTAGAACTTTAAGCCAGATCATATCTACATGCAACTTATCACTCCATACACCCTACTAGTCTAACCGCCAATAGATCGTTAAGAGGGCCAGTCTATCTATCGAACCGTCCGTCAGAGAGGATAGGGAGGCGGGAGGTACGATTTATACCTCCCTCTTTGAGCCCTCTAATAGTTAACGTAGTAATCCTCTGGATTTTGAGATTTATATGTGACTTCTGTTTTTTAGTGTTATGGTGTGAAAGAAATGTGTGTTGTAATGGAAAGGAAAAGGTTGTGTATTGCTCGCTAAATTTAACGGAATCTCGGATGGTGAATTGGTTTTCGTGGTAGCCTCGCCACTGTCTTTAAAGATAAAGATAAAGATACTTCTATTTGTTTAAACATGAGTATGCACACATAAGTATACAAGATGAAAAATATAAAAATAAAAGGATCGGTCATGTTTTGCCTATAAGACGTACAAATATTTACAGGGGATCTAAGAGAACAACAGTAATTAACTAAATAAATTTAAATAAATTCAGACCAATAAAAAAAATCACAATCAGAACATTATCAAAATATGGATATACAATTAACAATTAAAATATACAGAAATAAGAAATATCAATAGAATTATACAATTAAAATAAAAAGAGACCATCAATTAAATTAAATTAAAATCATAAATCTAATTCAAAATATATAAAAAACCAAATCAAAATTAAAATGAAATTCAAATTCAAATCAAAATTAAAATTATTAATTTAATTAAATTGTAGTTGTGAATCAAATTAATGCGCTATCAAATCAAATTAATTCTTTGCGCTAAGTGTTGTGAATTTGATCCCACGTGACAACAAAAAAATATTATTATTTATTAACAATTGGTTGTTCTATGTTTAGGTGTTTGTAAAGTAACTCATTCAGACAATCCATAGTCAATATACAGGTTTTGTACAGAAGTTACCGTTTTAAAAGAAAAAGAAAGATTGCTGTATTATTCTATGCTATCTTTTTAGGAAACGTACCTTTTGCTATCTAATGACCACATTACCAGACAGTTGTCCTGCTACTGAAAAATACTTAACAAAACATTGTAATAATACTTTACCTGTCCCGGCAATCGAACCCGGGTTTTCACTTCCCGCACATAAAGTTAAACCAACGAACTAATATATGTATGTGACTATCCTAATCCTAACTAATATTATAAATGCGAAAATGAGTTTATTTGTTTGTTTGTTACGCTTTCACGGCTTAACTACTCAACCGATGAACATGAAATTTTGCATACACGTTGTCAGGGGTACAGAATAGGACATAGGGTACATTTTATCCAGAAAAAAGAACTGTTACAAACCTAATCTAACCTAACCTACATTTACGCGAGCGAAGCCGCGGGTGAAAACTAGTAATAATTATATAAATTTCAAGCAATCAATATTTGGATACGTATTTATTTTCTTTTTTTTAAGACAACTCTCGCAAAGAACACCGTCACTTGGAACAACCATTTGTGGGTCACACAATTTTTTGTCCCGTGTGGGGATCGAAGCCACAACACTCGGCACGGCGGCAATGGCGAGGCGACCACTTAAACCACTACGCCATCCGTGCAGTCAATTAATATAAAAATACTGCAAAGCAAGAAATTAATTGAATTCAATAGTCATGCCGCTATTCACCGTAACGGAAATTTCATCGGTATCACGCGATGTAAATGCCTTTTTAACCTATCGTATATATATAAAAATAAATAAAATAGAAGTGTCTGTTTGTAATGTCAAAATAACAGCTTTTTATCTAATGCATATGAAAGTATATAAGGTACCTAAACGAAAACATCTATTTTTATAATTTTTGTCTTCGACTGTTTGTTCCGGCTAATCTCCGAAACGGCTGAACTGATTTTGACAGGACTTTCACTGGCAGATAGCTGATGTTATAAGGAGTAACTTAGGCTACTTTGATTTTAGAAAAAAATAGGGTTCCGCGGCGACAAATACTTTTTAGTTAAAATCTACGCGGACGAAGTCGCAGGTAACAGCTAGTCTATACTAATATTTTAAGCTGAAGAGTTTGTTTGTTTGTTTGAACGCGCTAATCTCAGTAACTACTGGTTTGATTTGAAAAATTCTTTTAGTGTTGGATAGCTTATTTATCGAGGAAGGCTATAGGTTATATAACATCACGCTACGATCCACGGGGGTGGCGCAGTTACGATAAACGCGGATGAAACCGCGGGAACATCTAGTTAATTATATTTTCGTAATACCTTATGATATATCCTTTACCAAAAACAAATCTCTTCGTAGCCGATAAACATCAGCTTTAAGCGTTAAGGTTAGTAAAATAAGGTTTAAAGTAGCGCGCACTTGGTGGCTCGTGTCCGAGCTGGTAACAAACACAAAGTACAAATGTAGCAGCTGGTATGCGAGCCTCTGTCAAAGAAGGTCCGTTGTCTAGCAAAGTTCTATTATATTTTCGTGGCTGTTCCATCCTGTACCTTTTTATTTTACGCTAGTTTCTGCCCACAGCTTTCCTCTCGTGAGTCTTGCAGAAACCGGAATAAAAAGTAACCTATGTATGTGGTGATTTAGGACGTGGACTTACATGCCATCTCAATCAAAACAATTTTATAAACGTTCGCGTTTATTATATTAGCTAAGAGGAATATTAGGAAAAATAATTCTGTGGATCCCATGGGAGCGGCGTCGTGGTTCATCCTAGTGTCCGGAGGGTCATCATCATCATCAGGCTATAATAGTCCACTGCTGGACATAGCCTTGCCCTAAAGAGCGCCATAGCGCCCTGTCTTCAGCTTGCCGTATCCAGCATCTGCCTGCAGTCTTTCGCAGATCGTCATCCCACCTGGTCGGAGGGCGTCCTACACTACGTTTGCAGAGTCGCGGTCTCCACTCAAGAACACGCTTACCCCAGCGGTTGTCAGTTCTTCGCGCGATATGGCCTTATGTCCGGAGGGTGTATGATTGAATTGTCTTAAGCCTGATTATACTTTACTTATTATATTGAAAAGTCCACCGTGACATAGGAAATTTTTCGGGTACGAGAGCTGTCTTTAAAAATTGTTTCCATATTCCTAAAGTTTTTGGTGAGTTAAATGATTGTTGGTAGTGGATGCACGTTTGTAGTGTAATGTGTAAAGATCGATTCAACGACCTCTAAACCGTAAATCTGATGCCTTAACCCAGTGACTCAGTACCCACTGCTGATTTTTGTAAAAAAGAGTAGCAATAACAGGTGTCAAAACTTACGATATAGACCCAATAATGTCGAAATTTCAATACAAAAACATCCAGGTTTGTGATTTTAAAACGATACTAAAAATAGACAAGCTATATTTTATAATCGAATACAGCCGAGCTTTTGATACTGTGAATGAAAACAAAGTGATGTTTAATTGGGAACAGCGAGGGCGGCCATCTGGCGGTCATTTAGGGAAGCAATATTGTAGTATTTGTTTGTGAATGTTTGTACTCAGTTTATTAGTTACGCATTAATTTAGTTATTATCGTTAGTAGCTTTGTATAGTTAGCCACATAAGACGATACATACTTGCGAGACTTCCTTTAAGAATTATAACAAAAAATATAGATTTTATAGCAGTAATAATTAAAAGATAGTTTATATAATCACAATTCAAATATCTTAATAAAATGTGAATGTGAGTTTGTTTGTTTGTTTGCTACGCTTTCACGTTTTAACTACTGGACCGAACATCATGCAATTTCGCATACATGTTCTCAGGGGTGCAGAAATCGACATAGAGTGCCATCCTGAAAAAGTAACTGTTTCTGAGGAAGGAAACTATTAGTGGTGTCTTTCGATCCTACACATAATGTTCATTTTAATTATTTTAAGTATTTCATAAAGAAATTGCATTGAAATACACAAATTTTTGAAACTTCCAAAACGTTTGATCCTGCAATATGACGTCGAGACGTCATAGTGACGTAAAAAGTTTGTAAATAAATATTGGACAGCAAGCAATGGCAGATAATGTTTACAAACGTGTGAGGTCAAAATAAATGTACCCTATGTTTTTGGGTTAGAAATAATAAATATTTTTATATAATATTCTTCCAAAAATTATATACGCGGAAAGCAATGAATAAATGATTATTTTTCGTACTGTCAGATAACCTATTACAGAAATGCTTTTTCTCTTTGTCTTGTTGAACACACCTTCCTACTCCTTCGAGAAAATAAGGTCATGAATCCATATAAATATGTAACTATGAGCTTTACTTTTTGTTACACTCTGTGAAGAAATCAAGAATAGTTCCCACAACTCAAGGTCACACTAACCCTAAAAGTAAAAAGCTTCATTTATACGATAACAGTTTCCAGTCGACTGAAAGTGGATGAAAAAAATACTTTATAGGTAACTCTACGTCACGGGTTTGCGTTTCAATAAAAAGTGTCGCAATAAATAGTTCATAGTGTGGCTAAGTATTATACATATATAGCTATGGACGTTGTGGTAACATAGCAAAGTAACGGGAGTAAATGCGGAATATTAATTTAATATTCCGCAACCTCGCGCCCTCCCTTTTCCTATCCAGAACAACGCGTGCTGGGCTCAGATGCCATCCTTACACGGTAGAGTCGATTAGAGCGCGTACCAACAAGTTTGGGTCCTCATACCTCTGCCGAACGACCAAGGCATGGAATTCTCTGCCAAGGCACGTGTTTCCTTCTTCCTTCAATCCTGGGTTCTTTAAGCGGGGCGTGAAAAAGCATCTTCCCAGGCCGTCAAAGTAGAGACCTCAGCATCGCCTCGGCTACTGTGGGGGCGATGTGGAGGCCACTGCTCTTAGACCACACGACTGCTTACCATCAGGTGGAGTGTGGTCATTTTGACGAGCAAAAAAAAAATTAAAAATAAATAAATAAAAAAACTAACTGCTCGAATGGCGTAGTGGTTTAAGTGGTCGCCTCGCTACTGGCACCGTGCCGAATGTTGTGGGTTCGAATCCCACACGAGACAAAAAATTGTGTAATGCACAAATTGTTGTTTCCAGTCTGGGTGTTCTCTGTAAAGTTTGCCACGATACAGGCATTTTTGCAAAGACTTATTTTCTGTTATATAAATGAAAAGTAATATAACTATTAAAAAGACTGCCTCTAGATGCATGACACTTTTACATTTAAATACGCAATTGGTCCAAACAGATCGTGTCTTCCTGAAACGGCGACTTACGCACTTAGTGGAATGGCTGAACGTTCTTAATTAGATCGAAATAAATATGTTACTTAAGCCTAATCTAGACACTCTAGGGTGTGATAAGCACACATATTTGTACGCAACTGCGTAGCATTTATATAATGGCTTAGTAAGGATTAGTAGTATTTTATCTCCGTTTAAGAACTGTCCTTTTGATGTACTTAGATACTTCTGTTAAAGTTGTTATACTAATCCTAATCCTAACTAATATTATAAAAGCGAAAATGAGTTTGTTTGTTATCTTTTCACGCCTAAACCACTGAACCGATCATTCTGAAAGTTTGCATATACGTTGTCAGGTGTACAGAAAGGGATATAGGCTACTTTTCATCCCGGAAAAAGTTACTGTGCCCAAGGAAAACAACAATAACGTTCTTATGATAATAGATGGCGCCACGTGTATTTCGAATCATGATTGAATTATATTATTACAAGCAGAGTACAACCCGAATTGATTGTCAAATTCTAAATTAACGCGAGCGAAGACGCGGGCAAAAGCTAGTCCTAAATCCTAACTAATATTATAAATGCGAAAATGAGTTTGTTTGTTTCTTTATTTGTTACGCTTTCACGCCTTAACTACTCAACCGATGAACATGAAATTTTGCATACACGTTGTCAGGGGTACAGAATAGGACATACTAACCTAACCTCACCTACATTTACGCGAGCGTGGCCGCGGGTGAAAACTAGTAATATTATAAATGCAAACGTGAGCTTTATTTTTTTTATTTTTAAACTACTCTCGCTCCAGGAATGATTCTAGTGTCGTGGGAGAGTTAACAAACATTCAAACAACGGACACGAACAACACCCAGACTCGACTTATTTTTACTACTGCACGGATGGCGTAGTGGTTTAAGTGGTCGTCTTGCCACGGCCATTGCGGGGGAGTGTTGTGGGTTCGAATCCCACACGGGACAAAACTTTGTGTGATCTACAAATGGTTGTTCCGAGTCTAGATGCTCTTTGTGTCCGTTGTTTGTATGTAAAGTCCTCCGCGATACAGGAATTTATTCCTAGTGCAGAAGTTGTCTTTTTTTTTAAAACAAAGGAAGAAGCCTAATACCTCAGAATCGCGGCAATGATAAGCGCAAAAATAAATAAAATTATTTGTCATGTATTTATACCAATTTCTCGATGATTGAGCCAAAAAATGAATAGCCATGTTACCAACATACAACTTACTATTCACCTATTTCAATAATTTTTAAATTTAACTACTTTATACGGATTTTATCGCGTTGTTTACTTTAAAACCCTATTATTACATAATTTTCAAACTAACTTAAGCTATGTTAATTATCAAACAATGTAGATTTAGGTTTATAGTTTTGCTGACATTTCGGTTGCTTCAGGAGCCATAGTCACGGAGAGAATAATCTCCCCGTGTTTTTAAATAAACAACTCGATAACATCCGCATAAAGTAGTCTAATTTCAACGCTTAATATTTGCGTAAATGTAAGACAACGATTAAATTAACCAACGTTAAAAAAAATAATAACAAATTTGTACAAAAAAGGGATAAATCTTTATTACATAAACTTCCCATGTGTGTTCCGACCCTGATTTTTACCCGGATTATCCTTAATCCTATAAACGCACACCTGCTCTCTATCGTCGGGTATTACCCGGGTCTGTAACGTAAAAACGGCACCCCTGAAAGATACGGGTACCGGTAGTAAAACGTTTTAAATTCACGTTTAGCGTTCCATGTATTGTTGTATAAGCGTTATACCTACATGTTTTTCGTTATTCAATGAAGATGACAAACTACCGTGAGGCTGGCTGATACAAAAAAAAATTAAAAAATATTTAATGATCAATCAATCAAAATCAAAAATAAATTTATTCATGTTAGGTTACAAGGTAACACTTATGAATGTCAAAGTTACACTACATTTTTTCTGTGAATTTACATTCACTGCCACGTTCAGCAAAGCAAGGGTGTAGGGCTCATGAGAAGAACGGGCAAGAAACTCATCGCCACTCTTTTTAATTTAATTTTATTTTATTAAGCACACCAACTATACAATTACAAATGCTTTTTAAATATATAAAGTGCGTATTATAACATTAAAACAGTAATCATACAAATGACAGGCATGCGGCATGCATGACAAGAAACTTACAGTCTAATTAATTACCGGTAAGATAATATTTAATAGGCACTATTTAGTGTATATTAGTGCCAAACCCAAAAGTAGTTGTTACACAGATACACAATTACATATTGCAGATAAGTCATGCAAATCTGTAATTATTTATAACACAGCTGCAACATAAACATTAAAAAAAACATATAAAAGAATTAAAAACACAAAAGTACCAAAACTTAAAAGAAACAGAATGAATATCGAAGATCTCAATGTAAATACATAAATACTTTATTTTATTTTACCTGGCAGTCAGTAGGAAGCGTCTGTATGACAAAAATTTCATTGAAAAGATGTCAATAGCATTGTTTGTCGAAATGCATTTCTCATTGTACAATCTCATCATACGTGTGAGAGGACTGTTAAGAGTAGTGTTCAATGTAGATATGGGAGTATCAAATACTCTGTGATGTCTCATGGTACGTTTACTTGATCTAAAATTAAAGAAATTGATCAATTCGGCATCAATAGATCCGTTAATAATTTTATGAAGAAGTAGCAGGTCAGACATATCACGCCGCTCTTTCAAACTAGTTATGTTATAGTGTGATAGTCTATGGTTATATTCAGGCAAAGATTTTCATACTCCATCTCTCAATTAATCGCCATGTTTACAATAAAATTTTGTTTACAAATCATAACTGTAAGGTGCTGCAACCATTTCTCCATGAATTACTACTGAACATACTCAAGCATTTAATAAAATTTGATGGTAGCCTCTAAAGCAACAGTATGGTAAACAGGAGAATGTCTTCAAAAGCATTGATGAATAATCAATATATTTGCAAACCTGCATATCTGAGGGTTCTCGAGTTCTCGAAGGTATTTGAAATCTGCCAACCCGCACAGGGCCAGCGTGGTGACAAAAGTGAGAAAGGTTACTCTCACACTGAAAAAAGGCCCATGACCAGCAGTTGGACACTAATACAGGATGGATATTATTATTTATCATTATAAGACTATAAGTAGATACGATGTTAACCTACTTTGGAACGGACAGACAAACTTCAGTAAACGTAAAGACAGTCTTCCACAAAACAAACTACGCCATTCCATCTTTATTTATAACTGAAAAAGGCCGTTTTCAGGCTTTCAGGTGAAGTTTCAGTAAACAGTTGGCTCGCAATTTCGTTTCCATTAGTGAGGGTAGCTCCGTACTATTTCTGTTAAGCTTTACGGTTCTCTTTAGATATTTATAGATGTTGCTTTTTCTATTCAATGAATAGCTAGCCTAGCCTAGCCTAGCTTTGAATATTATTCATATTGCACAAGTAATAAGGCAATAATATAGAAAGAGCAAAGAAAAATATATAACATCCAAATTTTGTTTGATATGCTTTAAATCCCACGTATTATACGCCGGCGTTCTGGACAAAGGCCAGGTTAAGAGCTCCTTAAACCGACGGGCGTGTATGAGAAATGTGATGAAAGCGAATGAAGCCAGAGAAGTGTGTCAGGATCGTAGCAAATGGAAATCCGTAGTCTCTGCCTACCCCTCTGGGAAATAGGCGTGAATCTATGTATGTATGTATGTATACGCCGAAAATATAGCTGTCTACTGGGCATGTCAGACTCCGTGCAAAAAATTCTATTAGAAAAATGAAATTTTGCCCGGCATCGGGAATACAACCCGAGATCTCACGATTAGTAAGGCAGTCTATAAGAATTCTGCATGTTAAACTTTGATTGAACCTGAGGATATAGGTAGGTACATCTGTTGTATTCACAATCGCTGAGCCGCTGAAGCAGTATTTTAAGTACATCATAAGCATATTATGCGAATAGCATAGTGCCACTATAAGCTATAAAAATTTGTGTTGTATCGTGTCTTCTTTGTGCCCTGTATTTCAATACTAGCTTTTGCCCGCGGCTTCGCTCGCGTTAATTTAGAATTTGACAATCAATTCGGGTTGTACTCTGCTTGTAATAATATAATTCAATCATGATTCGAAAGACATGTGGCGCCATCTATTATCATAAGAACGTTATTATTGTTTTCCTTGGGATCAGTAATTTTTTTCAGGATGAAAGATAGCCTATGTCTGTTTCTGTATACCTGTCAACGCATATGTAAAATTTCGATGATCGGTTCAGTGGTTTAGGCGTGAAAAGGTAACAAACAAATAAACAAACAAGCTTATTTTCGCTTTTATAATATTAGTTAGGATTAGGATAGGATTAGGATTTATAAAGTCCTATACCTACCACACAAACATAATACCTGGTGCGGGAATATATATATTTTTTTTAAAAAGGCAACTCCTGCACTAATAATAATTCCTGTATCGCGGGGGACTTTACAAACATTCAAACAACGGACACAAAGAAGACCCCGACTTGGAACAACCATTTGCGGATCGTACAATTTTTTATCCCGTGTGGGTTTCGAACCCATAACACTCGGCTCAGTGACAGTGGTGAGGAAACCACTTAGAACACTATTTTTCAATCAATTTAGATGGTTTAAGTCTTCGATAAAATATACCATAGATGCACATTCTCATACAAAAACCGCGTCAATATGTGGCACTGACCAGTACTACTTACTTATAAGTGTCTGCATTTATTATGCAATCCAGAAAATAAACCGGAATAACCATTGAACGCCCACTGAGAAACATTTTGTAATAGTTTAGTTAAAACGCGTCAATGTAAAGCGTCCTAAGTGTGTTACTCGCGATACGCCAGCGTACTAAGTATATGGTACTGTCTCCACCGGAGTAGTGGTGTCGATTCGCTCTCGCTTACGGGCAGGGCACGCAAGAGCGAGTGGGACAGGTGCATAATATAGCACATACGACTGAATTATGCACAGTTTTGTTGGGGCCGTTTTTCGAGCGACGATCGTGCATCTATGGTATATTTGATCGATGGTTTAAGTGTTGTAGGTTCGATCCCTACCCGCGATATAACTTTGTGTGATCCGTAAATGTTTGAGCGTTCTTTACGTCCACAGTTACCATGATTATAAATCCCAATAAACACAGAAATAACACTTAGGGCCACTTACACGACAACTCACAAAATACGTTTAGCACTAAATAAATTTAAAACATCGTGCTGTCGCAGTCATCCATGTGAAGGTGACTGAGATGCCACGATGTTTTAAATCTATTGAGTGCTAAACGTATTTTGCGAGTTGTCGTGCAATTGGCCCTTAGTGTGGCAGTTGTTTTTCTACTAGAAATAAAATAAAGCAAAGATTCTGCCCTCGTGTAGTAAGACCGCATACAAGTCATGTACCTAACTTTATCTTATCTTGGCTAAAATAGTCTACATTACGAAGCGTTTGTCGTGATTAGTAACCGTTCACAGTCGCCGTCCATTTGTCAGCCATTGTGTGGGATGCGGGTGAAATAGACACAAAGGGGCGTAAAGGAATGTCTGTTTCAGAATTTATAGATGGTACTAAGATTAAGGCTAGAGGCAGTAAAAGCCTTTGACTCTTCAGCGCTTTAAAACAGGTATTTTTTGGTTTAATAGTAGATTTTACGTTTTAAAGTTGCAGTTCTGAATGCGAATGCTATGAGTGTTGTCGGGTAAAGTGTTATTGGGTATTTGTTGAAGGATTCTCAGTGGCAGCATGGAGTCTAGAACTTAGAACTCAGACCCGTAGACGACAATAGTTTCAGTCTCTATTACCTATTACGTGTGAGCTTAAACTTATTTAGCGAAATACGTATGGAATACATCTCAGGCTATCCCTTCGGGAATAAAAGCTATGTATTACGCCTCTATTCTTTTCTCTATTTATATTTATGTGGTATCTTATTGGCAGATATTCTTTATTCATTATAACACTAATTAATCTAAGATATATTTACAAATGTATTAACAAAGACAAAGTAACTATAAAATTACTAATAATTATAATTAGACTGAAAGAGATGAATGTGCTCGATTGGTCTGACTTGGCACAAAATTGAAAGGAATGGTAAACTCGTACTGTACTGTAGGAGGCCAAGATCCAGTTTGGGTCGCTGAGCCAGCGAAGTAAGTAAGTAATAATTATAATATTAAATATATAATAATAATAATATCAGCCCTGTATTAAACTGTCCCACTGCTGGGCACAGGCCTCTTCTCACTATGAGAAGGGTTAGGCCATATTCCACCACGCTGGCCTAGTGCGGGTTGGCAGACTTCACATATCTTCGAGAACATTATGGAGAACTTTCAGACATGCAGGATGTTTTCCTTCACCGTTAAAGCAAGTGATAATCAACTATTTAATACGCATAAAACTTCGAAAGTCACAGATGCGCGCCTTGGGATAGAACTCGAGACTTTTGCGTGGCAGTCCAACGGTTTCCCACTAGGCTATCGCTGCTTAATAATAAAATTAAATATATTAGGTATATATAATTATATAATTATGCTCAATATATAATAATATATTTTGTTCAAAAAATTTTATGTGGTGATCAATTATATGGCGGGCATATTTTGTTAAATCCATTGCAATATCAGAAATTAAATATTGAATGAAATAGGCATAAGAGAGGTAGAGGTGAGCCTCTGAAACTCTTACAATGTTAATACACTTTCGCCCCGATTGCTTGGAAAATGTAGTATTTCTTTAGGTAAGAGAAACAAGAGTAGAACCGGAGCTACTGTGTTCTGTCTATTGATCAAAAGTCAAAGGCTCCTAAACCTATGCCTTCGATTTACCTAGGTTAAAGGAAAGCAATGTAAAAGGTAGGTTCGGAATCATGGTAATCATCAATCATCAAATCATAGCATGGATCATTAGAGTTAGGGAACAGAGAGTGCACTTGTGTGTCCGTACATATTTGTGCACTAATATAATTATATTCTGCACAGATAGCCAGTATCCTATAAGATTGGCCACCGTGATCGAAATCCGGTCTGGATTATCTCCAACAAAAAGAGCAGCGATAGCTCAGTGGAGAGACCAACAGACTGCAATGCAGAGGGTCTCGGGTTCGAACCCACGTCGCGCACCTCTGACTTTCGGAAGTTATATGAATTTTCGAAATTATGTGCGTATTGATTGACAATTATCACCTGCTCCGTGCCTCGGAGAGCACGTTAAGCCGTCGGTCCCGGTTGCCATGAATATTTATGGCAGTCGTTATTGGGAGAGTGTCGACACTTCGACCTAGTGGGATCTTTTATCCCACTAGGTCGAAGTGTCGCCAGTCTGCACTGACTGGCCCCCACATAAGATAAGATAAAGATCTCCAACAAACTTGTGTTCACACAGAAAACAAGTACGCAACTATGTATTTTAATCTCCGAAAGCGATAATTATATGTATATATAATAGTTGCAATAATATCATACACACATTAGCATATATATTATTCCATATTGAAAACCACAACTTAATAAAGAATATATGTAAACTCTCTATTCTTATCTATGTCTGGTATACCGTGATCAGCAGATATTCCCCTTCGTTTGATCGCATTGATAGAAAGATAACCTTGAATATGTTTTTCGAAGATAGGTTATCTTATATCACGTAGATTACATCTTGTAGAAATGATAGAAATCTATTCGTGTTAAACGTTGTTGGGGTTTAAATTCCAACAGTTTCTTAGTTGTTTAAGAGATAATATATTAAAATGTTAAATTGTTTACGACTTGTATGTTTGTTAGAAATGAGTAGACGACGTTGTTTTGTAGAACGTTTTTATTGCTACTAAATTATTATTAATGTACATATTCAATGTTATGTTATAGCTACTTAAACAATCCTTATAATACTGCCGATGCGACTAAATGTCACGCACCTGCAGCGCGGCGTGTCGGGTCAATGTACAGCGAAGCTACAAACGTAAAGTACATACATACATAGATTCACGCCTGTTTCCCAGAGGGGTAGGCAGAGACTACGGATTTCCATTTGCTACGATCCTGACACACTTCTCTGGCTTCATTCTCTTTCATCACATTCCTCATACACGCCCGTCGGTTCAAGGAGCTCTTAACCTGGCCTTTGTCCAGAACGCCTCCGATCTGATCGAGAAACGTTCGCCTAGGTTTTCCTCTTGCGACTGTTCCATTCACACTAGCCTTATAAACTTTTTTAGTCGGTCTAAACGTAAAGTATTTCTTTGTTTAGCTGCTTTGGCAGCACAGCAGTAGTGAATGCGGCGGCTGTGTATGAAATCTCAGGTTAAATTCCCGGGTCATGCAAATTATCATTTGGTTTTCTGACAAGAATCTCTCAATAGTCGCCCGAGCGTTACGAAGTTGGTGATATTACACACCCCCGTGACTCATGCAAAGCATGTAATGCGCGCGCATCGGATTATGTGAGTTACGTAACAGAGAGTGCACATACTCAAAAAACCATTTTATGTCTCATATTGATAACCTATACTAATATTATAAAGCTGAAGAGTTTGTTTGAACGCGCTAATCTCAGGAACTACTGGTTCGAATTGAAAATTATTTTAGTGTTGGATAGCGTATTTATCGAGGAACGCTATAGGCTATATAACATCACGCTACGAGCCACGGGGGAGGCGCAGTAACGATAAACGAGAATGAAACCGCGGGCATGTCTAGTTAATAGATAAATATCAATACGCGTTTGTGCACTTTATATAAAACCAACTTGTATGCAATAATTCTACGATGCGCGCTGACAAGCATCGGCAAGCTACAATAGCATGAAGGACATTAGGTATACTCGTCTTCGCAACGTTTATTCATATTTACCCTCAAAAAATCATTAATTGAAAAATGGGTATTGAATAAATGTAGATCGGTAAACTCGATCTATTCAGTCGCAGCGGCACACCGGTGGTCAGTTGCAATAGATTTTTAATTATGTCTATTATTCTAAAACTTGACAGGCTACATATGATTAAATATACTTGTAACTATCAACACGTAAATATTCCAGCGATAAGTAGATTTGGGTTCAAACTGAGCATCAGATCATGGTAATAATAATAATAATAATGTCCTCCAGACATCATGAAATTTTGCATACACGTTGTCAGGGGTACAGAAAAGGAGATACGGTACAATTCATCCAGAAAAAGTTTAGTTGAAGTAAAAGAAAGAAATTGAAGTTGAAGGAGTTTATTGACTAAGTCGACATTAACGCGAGCGAAGCCGCGGGCAAAAACAAGTCATTAATAAAATCGCTTTTTCTTGAATGTATTCCTTCTTTATATCTTTACGCCTTATACCATTTCTGATATTGTGCATACTGCTTATAGAACAAGTCCCAGAAAGCCATCCTGGCATGGAAAGGCCTATTTTTAAGGCTCAGTTCTGTGTTTATTTCTAGGTACGGGTGCGTGGTTTCTGTGAGAGGTGTCCATTTCACAGGAAGTAGCTCCGACGTGTTTGGTGTAGGGTCACTGAAAATGAAAACAGAGATGCTTATTCTTGTGTCTAAAATATAGTGTTAAATATTATCTATCTTATCTTATCTTATGTGGGGGCCAGTCAGTGCAGACCGGCGACATTTCGACCCAGTGGGATCTTTTGTGTCGACACTCTCCCAATAACGACTGCCATAGATGTTCATGGCAGCCGGAACCAACGGCTTAACGTGCTTTCCGAGGCACGGAGCAGGCGATAATTGTCAATCAATACGCACATAATTTCGAAAAGTCATATAACTTCCGAAAGTCAGAGGAATATTATCTATATAGGGGAAAGTGTTGATTTTTTGGTTGTTTGTTTGTTTGTAAAGATTTAACTCAAAAACTACTCAACCGATTTAGAAAATTCTTTCACCATTAGAAAGCTATATTATCATATTTTATTTTAAAAAGGTACTGTTACTAACCTAACCTAACTTACTTTTAAGCAAGCAAAAACTAGTGTAGGATAAGGTAGCCTAGCTTTATATAGGCTCATTAGTTAGGGTGGTACCTACTACTATAACTAGCGGTCGCCTAGTGCTCGAAATTCGACCAAAGTTTGCCTGTAAGATGTTTATAATATAATATAATAATATAAGCTATTGATATTGATATATATTATTATTTATATTCCTGATATTATGTCATTATATATTCATATATGTAACCATAGTTACGTGCTTTGACTGCGTGTGTCAAATGCATGGTTGTGTGCGTGTAGTGCTTTTTCATTAATTTAATGTATTTCTAATGCATATTTTATATAAATATTAGGATTCGCCCCTCCTTCTCCATATAAACTTTTACTGTGCCAAATTTCATTCTCCTCCGTCCGCGCAATTTTCGTAAAAAGGGGTACAAAGTTTTTGCTTCACGTATTAATTTATAGATTTGTTCCGCTGCCTGATTCTTGTTTTGTGTCAATATGAACATTATAATTATTACCAGATTTATACTAATATTATAAAGGTGAAAAGTTTGAAAGAAAGATAATTTATCTGCTTTATCAGCTTTTAGGTGGGGACAATGTGTCCAAGAATAAAACCACATAATAATTACAAGAAAAGTAATAAAAAACAAACAAAAACAGAGTAAAGTAAAGAATAAGAAACATCTAGTGATACATCCGTCCCACAGCTGCAGCAATCAGGAGCCCAGTTCAGCGTTTGATGGCTGAATGCGCTAATCTCTGGTTCGAATTGAATATTCTTCTAGTGTTGGATAGCTCATTTCTCAAGGAGGGCTATAAGCTATTACGCTGTATAATCCAACAGATTTTTGTAATAAAAAAGATTTTAATCAAATATTGGATACTTTAGAAACACATGGGTATCAGTTATACTATTTGTGTCGGTACGTAGGGACGGAGCCCTTATGTACGTTTTTGCACATGGTCCTTTAAAACTCTAATGCCTGTTAGTTATAGCACGACATGTTAAAGCAATGTTCTTTCGACATTAAAGGTTATTTATTGTTTCTAATAATTAAATCTTTAACATCTAGCTCGAAAAATATAATAACCAAATTAATTAAATTTTGTTGATGTGATTTCAGTTAATATATTACGAAGCATAAAACTATTAACCTTCATAAATTAATTGAAGTTACAGATTATTCTATGGATGCATGACTGTAGTAGATATTATGCACTTATAAAACGAATTACGTTTATTGTATCGAAAGTATCTATTTTTACAGACGTAGGATACATCAACGAGGTAGGATAGAGTGCAAATAAAGTAAATTTTGCAACAGCCTACCTTGAAGTAGTTTCTTCCACACAAAAATGGAATGCAAACGAATGTTAAAATATATATCCATATATCTATAAAACACAGATCTGGTCTGGATTTATTATCAAGCCAGACTACATGCATACCATACTTTTACACTAAAACATAATGCCTAGATACTAGCTGTTAACAGAAATTTAATAATACTAACCCATATTTAGCAAAATTCGTCCAAAGCTCCGACATTCTGTCAACGACGAGCTGAACTTCAGATGACTTCTCTCCTTCTCCCAAAGAGAGATCAAATAAATACATAAGTTCTTCAGCATGGGTAGCTCCAGTCCATGTTTTATTCATACCGAACCAGTTATTGCCATTATACGAAAAGACGTAACGGTACACTCTTTTAGCTCCACTATCTAGAAGCTTCTGGGCCATTCTCTGCGATGGGTGGTTAAATATAAAGTCAGATCCAAAATCAATGATCTCCCATCTTACATTTTCACTTATATTTTCATCACCTATATAAAAGTGCTTAACAACATCTAAGGCTTCACCTAAATCGTTATTCATATCAAAACCTAAAGCAAGATGTTGGCTAAAGTCATAGGTACTAAAGAATTCAGCTTCTACGTTCGCGTACTGAAAAGCAAATTCGATGTCATTGTAACCAATCATGACGGGTGTAGTGCTGACTTTACTAGATTTTATATTCATGGGATGTTCTGTCAAGAAATGTTCAACACCTTCGAACTCTTGCTCAACGCAAGGTTTGGTGCGAGGTTGGTTAGTATTGGCAGAATTAGATATCTTCAAAGCGTGAGCAACCTGTGCTACTATGTGTGCATCTGCATCCATCAAGAAAGACAAAGCTTCCTCCATATCTGTAGTATTGAAACCCAAGTGTTCAGCAAGGGTAATTGGTATGGTTTTATCAGATTCCACCATCATCCAATAACTTAATGCAGGACCACTCTGAATAATAGCCCGATGGAACAGTTTTTCATTGGATGAGAATAGATGAAGATTCGTAGACATACCACCAGCGCTTTCACCAAATACAGTAATTTGATTGGCATCTCCACCAAAAGCTTCGATATTTTCATTTATCCACCTCAAAGCTAGCACTTGGTCTTTAAGTCCTGTATTACCGGGCACTTCTGGGGTATCAAGACACATAAAACCAAAGACTCCAAGTCTGTAATTCACAGCTACTACAATAACGTCATGTCTAAGCAGAGTGAGAGGATCGCTGGCTTCTTGAATAGCACTGCCTTCAATAAAAGCTCCTCCATGGATCCAGATCATTACTGGAAGACGGTGTTTTGAATTGGCACTGTCTGGTACATAAATGTTTATGTTAAGGCAATCAGTGGTTCCTAAAGCATCGCCTGAGCTACTACGAACTTGGACGCAGACGTTTGAGTCGTCATAGGCTTCGAATATATCATCAAACGCTGGGTATGGTGTTGCTGCCTGTTAAAATAAGTAAATATTATTATAATAATGCTAGACTTTAATGTTTTGCCCCCGCCAATATTTGGAATATTATAAATATGTTACTTTATTTGAAGAGCGCAATCTTCGCAAATTATTTTACTTAAGAGCGCTATAATTATTATTCTTAAGTAACAAAAGCTTGTTGAGATTACTACTCCAACCAAAGTCGTTGGCAGAATTTGTTAAAATTAGTACATAATTTTCAACCGCGGAACAGAGATCGGTTGGTATGCTAATTTAGCAAAACATATCACGTCTTTATATAAATAGATTAATGTTAATTTAAAATAGTGGAAGACAGGACTAATTTATTCATACGCGTCCAGTAATATTCATTTGCAAGCTTGTTAAATCTGAATCTGTTAAGTTGTTTAAATAGCCTCCATTAATACAGCAGCTGATTTTTGAAGGTATTTTGTTTATTTAACCAGATTTTATTAGTTTAAAATGCAATAAACGAAGTTATATTATATTACCACATTGCCGAGATGTCTAGCAAAAATAAGCAGCAATTATCACGAATTCAATATTTATACTAGAAATTTATTTATGTAACCTATATACAATAGTTTTTAATATGTTTACTACATTTGAAAGAAAATATCGTAAAACACAGAAATTATTATAATATATTTTTATTCCTACTTAGGACACCATCTTTAAGTATAATGAAAAACTAAAAATTATTCTGACGAATCCTCGGTAACCATTTATGTTAAATTTTCACTCGAACCTAAATATATTTGAATTTATTTTTTATCGAAATAAATAATTAACAAACTTATTAAGTAAATCAATATCTTAAGTTAATAATGTTGTTATTAATTAAGGATTGCTTATCAAAAAATCCTTTAGAAATAAACAAATCAGAATAATACGATTAGACCGATACCACAAGTCATTAATTATAAGTTTGATTGGTTGGATGATAACAGTGATTTAAGTTGTCATATAACCACTCAATACTCATAAAATAATTGCTATGGGAGGTTAGAAATACCTATATAATTTACTTATAAAATTATGCTCCATATCTATTGCCATGATATATCTTGATATTTTATGTCCACTATTTAAATGTTTGTATAATTTCCCACGATCTATGGCTTCTCTCTTAGGACGTTAGGCAGACACGTTACAATAAGAAAATACAGGTATAAAATGATTTATGCAAAGTATTACAAATTTAACGATCTATAACAAAATAGGTCATACTCAGCCCAATATATGAACAAAATAAATAACATCAATAGAACATTCTCCCCAGTGATTGACCCGAATTATTTAAATTATGATGTTTGCTATAGCACAATAACAAATCTACAAGCAATCCTAACTTCCTAACTAATACAAACATTTATAAAAATGCGAAAGTAACTCTGTCTGTCGGTCTGTCTGTCTGTCTATTACCTTTTCACACTCAATCCGCTGAACCGATTTAGATGAAATTTGGAATAAGGATAGCCTGAGACCCTGGGAAGAACATAGGCTATATAACATCATGCTACGGCTCACGGGAGCGGCGCAGTAACCATAAACACCAACGACGCGGGTGAGACCGCGGGCACAGCTAGTTACTAATAAAATAAATTAAAGATTACTCACTCCAAAAACATTTCTTCCAACCTGTCCATAAGGTATTCCCAAGAATTTGGAATACCCATTATCGTCCCTCAAACCTCTGATCAGACCAACTTTAGTTGAAACCAAAGGATCTACCCTATTGGCAGACAGGGCTAGACCACATATCGATGTTAATAGTACTATATACTTCATGTCTGAACTCAGCGACAGTTCACCTGACTATAAGTCGATCCAATTTTGGATATTCCTTTTAAAACACGAGATAAGAACAATCTCGATAATGTTTACGCTCGCTAAACGTAATTCATTGATATCATAATATATTGACAAGAGATGATGACAAATGTGAAATTTGACTGTATGGATGGCGCACTTACTTAAGTGATCTCCTCGTCACTGCTTCTACGCCGAGTGTTTGTAATACTAGGAGATAACA
This sequence comes from Catocala sponsa, assembly GCA_963564715.1. Taxonomy (NCBI): domain Eukaryota; kingdom Metazoa; phylum Arthropoda; class Insecta; order Lepidoptera; family Erebidae; genus Catocala; species Catocala sponsa. The sequence goes on along the minus strand of OY751345.1, from coordinate 5,407,990 downwards.
AAATATAATCAAATAGAAGTTGTCTGATCTGATATAACAATCATTCCTAACGTGCCAACCAACTTTAAATAAAATGTGACTGCGAGTGAACGATAATTAGGACGTTTGGCGAGAATCAAGCTCTGAAATACCTTGGCTGAAAGTGAAAAATTTAAGGCCTTGTATATTCCTAAGAACGTGATATTATACACGTATCGTCGTTGTATTTTTTGTTAGCGGGGTATCGAAGATTACATAGCTGGGTGTCAGATTATTTGAAGTATCGTATTATCTAGGTTAGTTTAAGATTATCTGAAGCAGATCGTTTCGCAAAATATGTAACGGCTAAATGTTGGCCCCTGAAATTGATGATAAGGCTGCTAGTATATACATTTACGTACGTGAAATGACGAAAGAAGGAACTCATTAATTTTCCTATGCAATTGGCATATTCTGTGAAAATTGTTATATGTACATTATTTGTGAGTTAGTAAACTTGTTTAATTGTAGCCCCAGTTTAGTGTCAACCAAAGCCTTTCTTTTTTTTTATATGTTGCTCTTCAAAATAACCACACTCCGCCTGATGGTAAGCAGTCATGTGGTCTAAGAGCAGTGGTCTCCACACCGTCCTCATAGCAGCTGAGATGATGTTGAGGTCTCTACTTTGACGGCCTGAAAAGGTGCTTTTTCGCGCGCCGCTCCCCGCATCCCCGGGATTGAAGGAAGAAGGAAACACATGCCTTGGCAGAGAATTCCATGCCTTGGTCGTTCGGCAGAGGTATGAGGATCCAAACTTGTTGGTGCGCGCTCTAATCGACTCTACCGTGTAAGGATGGCATCTGAGCCGTTATAGTATTCTGCTGATGGGAGATTCCATAGCAAAGGCATCATAATGAACTACCAATATTATTTTACATGCTTGCTTGAACTGAAATTACTTTGACCTTTTCAATAGATTACCTATAAAGATGTGTATCGTATGAAATTGTTAGTTTATCTATCAGAAAAATTATTATTTAAGACTAAGAACATTACCTTGAAGAACCCATTTTTGATAGAAAATTATGTGATCTATTCAGTGTCATCTTAGTTTGAAACTAGGATGATATAATTAACAACTCTAATGAAATACAAATCAGTTCAGGTGTAGTCCAGGGTTCAATTCTAGGACCTTTGCTCTTCGTCTTATTTATTAATGACATTGGCAATTGTTTTAAACATTGTCATTATCTCTTGTATGCAGATGATTTAAAAAACTATCGAGACATTAAGATGCAAAGTGACTGCAATAAATTACAGGAAGACTTGAATCGCTTTACCAGTTATTGTACCGGCAATAAATTGCAGCTAAATATTAATAAATGTAAATCAATAACATTCACAAAAAAAATATAATACATGTAATCAAACGTACTTCCTTTGTAACAATGCACTTGAGAAAGTAATCGCGATTAGAGACCTTGGAATACATCTTGATTCTAAACTCCATCTTGATGTTCATGTTAACTATATAGTAAATAAAGCTTTTCAAATGTTTGGATTTGTCATGCGCACATGTGTACCCTTTAAAAGGCCAGCCTCATACTTGCTGCTCTACAAGTCACTCATTAGATCACAATTAGAATATGCCACTGTTGCATGGAATCCATATTATACAAAATATATTGATCAAATAGAAGTAGTACAGCTTAAATACGTCCGTGCCGTTAATTATAGATGTTTTCGCAAAAGAAGCTCATACCATGACACATTGGTTAAATTCTCTCTAATGAGACTCAAAAAGAGACGATGGCTAATGGACTTATCTGCGATATATAACATTTGTCTTAATAAGTATGACTGCAATAACCTAATGAATCAAATACAAATAAGAATCCCTAGCAGCTCCCATCGTATACGCGCTGCACATAACTGGGGCCTTTTTGCACCAAGGATGTGCAGACCGAATGCGGGCGAGCGAGCACCACTTTGCCGCATTATGAAACTTTATAATAAATATTTCACAGATATTGATTTGTTTATACTATCTCCTGGGCAATTCAAGAAGTGCGTGGTTGAGAGACTCGACGAAATGGCTAATGATCATAGTTGATCTTGAATTTCATTTTATTTGTAATAAAGTAATAAATTAATTATTGCTCTGTCATGCCAGAACTAATATATGTAACACTATCTTTTTTGTACTAATATTAATTTTGCGGACAACGATGTTGGTTGTGCATATATTTAAGTACTTTGGTAATAAGTCGTTTGGTTTAGCATAGTGTACAATTGTTTGTTGTCCTGAATAAATAAAATAAAAATAAAATAAAACTTTATAAATACTGAGGTAGAAGCAAAAATTACCATGGATCACTTTTTGCTGGAACAGACTGTGTAGTTTTTAAGATTCTTTTTACGATACTGTAAAATAAATAGTGTGACTCTTTCGGGTGGATTCACCGACAGCTACCTTACCTACCTATAATTTAAAAAAATGTATATAGACACAGTTTTTAACGGACTTTTTGATTGAGTGATGTAGAAAATTAAATAAAAAATAATTATTTATTTGACACAAAAGAAAAGAAAATACATTCACAGTTGGTACATTGCTGTAGACATTACACAGTATGTATTTTACTAAAGTTACTGAAACTGTTAACCAAACTATACCAGAACCTGTATTTTGGCTAACAGTGTTCAGTCGTGGAAATTGACACAAGAGTATATACTTAGATATTTAGATTTAGACGTTAATGTTGCTATATAGCGGATTACATAAGTTAGTAGTAATTATGTATATTTACATTTATAACTTATATATAATATTTTTCTATTGTTTGTAATGGAATTAATTTTTACATAAATGCCATCATGCAATCGCCTTTAATAAAATCAAAACAGCTATAAGAAACACTAGAAAGTTACGTCCTAACTGTTTGGATAGTTAGAAACAATTTTCTAAAAAATATACCAATTACATAAGTTACAGCTTTTTGAACCAAAATAAAGAAAGACTAAATAATTGTGACTGTGTTTATTAGATTTTTATTAACATCTTTTTACACATTAAAATGCCTCGTATTGTCTACATTTCTTGTAGACAATGTACAAAAGTTAATTATAAACTTAAAACTTACTATTTTCTGTTTCGTAAAACCAAACAAAGGTACCATGATTGATGACACATTTTAAATTAAAAAAACCTAGTGTTACTTTGCCTGAACCTGGAAATCGATCTAAAGACGATTATTTCTTAAACAAATGAATGTAAATTCTTAGAAGAAAATATCTTAATCCATAAGACCTCATGCTGAACTAAATTTAAACTTACATTCAAACCATATACTATTACAGCCTACATTATCCCTACAGTCTGCTACAAACCGCATAAAATTCATTCCTAGAGTTTCCAGGCAAGGAAAGCAAAGAATCTACCGTCTAACCGACCGAATCCAATTAAGTTTTATGATTAAATAATTATGTGCGCTGTAAAAACATTAGAAAGGCATTCGTCGCTTTCTAATTAATAAAGCAGGGATAGCCAAAGAACTGAAGTGGCAGACCGTCGAACAGACACGTAAAGGTCTTGAGTTCGATCCTAAGACGACCACATCTACCTTTTTAAAGTTATATGTGTATTAAATAGCTGCTTATCGCTGGTTTGAACGGTACAGGAAAACATAAGAAAATAATTTTATATAATGTTCTCAAAGATGTATAAAGTCTGCCAAACCGCATTGGACCAACGTGTTGGACTATGGCCTAATCCTTCTCATACTAAGAAAAGGCCCATGCCCAGCAGTGTCCTACTGCTGGGCACGGGCCATATACACGGCTGATTACATTATTGTTCATTGCGCGGATAATAGAAGCATGCTTTGAGCGCAAAAAAAGTAACCCGGCTTATCTATATTTATATTTTGCTGAACTTATAAAGGTATTTTAAGCGAATACATACAAAATATCATTCAACAATTTTATTGAAAACAAACATATATAATTCAATTACAAGGAAAAAGGTGTTCTTGGTCGAAAGTCTCGTGTCTCATTATTATGCTTTATACCATTTCTGATATTGTCCATACTGTTTATAGAATAAGTCCCAGAAAGCCATCCTGGCATGGAAAGGCCTGTTTTTAAGACTCAAGTTTGAGTCTATGGCTAGGTACGGATGAGTGTTGCCTGTGATGGGTGTCCATTTGACGGGGAGCAGGTCTGATGTAGCGGGAGTAGGCTCACTGAAAATGAAAATTTAGATTTTGTTACTTGCTTACATTACTCTGAGATAAAATATAGACCAATATTAATAATTAACCATTTTGCATTGCTCATTAACTGTCTTGCTGGTTTATAAAAAATATTTTATAATTCACTTAATCAACTCGTAATCATTGAATATCTTAAGGACCACAGTTTAAAAAACAGGTCTTCAAAATACATCTCAAGGTGCTCTAGTAGGTAGCGTTGCAATATTTTAAAAACATGAAAGTAATGAGTAACAAGCAATTTGCTAACCCATATTTCGCAAAATTTGTCCAAAGCTCCGTCAACCTGTCAACCACGAGCTGATCTTCTAATGACTTTTCCCATTCGCCGACATTCATATCAAACAAATAAAGCAGATCTTCACCATGTGTAGCTCCAGTCCATGTTTTATTCATACCGCTATTACCATTGTACGAAAATACATAGCGATATACACTTTTAGCTCCGCTTTCCAAAAGCTTCTGCGCCATCCTCTGTGTTGGATGATTAAAGATAAGATCAGAACCAAAATCAATAATATTCCATCTTACATTTTCACTTATATCTTCATCACCTATATAAAAGTGTCTAACAGCATCTATAGCTTCAGCTAAATCGTTGTTCATATCGAAACCAAAGGCAAAAAATTTACTGAAATCGTATGTATCGAAAAACTCTGCTTCTACGTTTCCGTACTGGAATGCCATTTCGATGTCATTGTAACCAATTATGACGGGTGTAGTGCTAGCCTTACTAGATTTTATATTCATAGGATGTTCTATTAAAAAGTGTTCCATGCCTTCAAATTCATGTTCAACGCAAGGTTTAGTGAGGGGTTGATTTGTACCAGCGGCATTAGCTATCATCAAATCATGAGCAGCCTCTGCTATTATTTGTGCATTTACTTCGGACAGGAAAGACACGGCTTCTTTGATGTCTGTAGTATTAAAACCTAGCTCTTCAGAGATTCTAATAGGTATGGTATTATCAGATTCTACCATCATCCAGTAACTGTTAGCGGGACCACTTTGGATAATTGCTCTATTGAACAACTTCTCGTTTAATGAGAACAAGTGAAGATTTGTAGACATAGCACCCGCACTTCCACCAAATATGGTGATTTGATTGGCATCTCCACCAAACGCTTCTATGTTTTCATTAATCCACCTTAGAGCCAGCACTTGATCTTTAAGTCCTGTGTTACCGGGCACTTCTGGTATATCCAGACACATGAAGCCGAATACTCCAAGTCTGTAATTCACAGCTACTACGATGACGTCATTTCTGAGCAAAGAGATAGGGTCGCCATCATTAGCACTACCACTAATAAAAGCTCCTCCATGGATCCAAACCATTACAGGTAGACCATTTTTAGAGTTAGCATTGTCGGGCACATAAATGTTCATGCTGAGACAATCGGTAGATCCCAAAGCAACGCCTGACTGGTCCACTTGAACACATGTAATTGCATCGTCATAGGCTTCAAATATGTCGTCGAAAGCTGGGTATGGTTCTGCTGCCTGCAAAAACAAAATGATTATGATACGCAATTTTAATTTTGCATTGCCAGCAACTAGTAGTGATTCCATTAGCCAATGATAGTAAAAGAGTAATGGACTATATTTTTGAAGTTTCTCCAATGCGATAAGGGATATTATTTACATATGTCTTTGTGTCGGATCGTAATCAAAGAGCGTGTGTAACGGAAGCCACTTGCAAAGCTAGTGTTTTAGTATTTATTAACGGAACATTAAAGAGCGAATCAAAGATGATCTGAATAAACATTCACATGAATATAATTATATGTTTTCTTCCTGACATGCAGAAAGTATCCCTTATAATTTTTATATTCTGTAAAAAAGAATATGTACTAAATTACAGTTGATTAAAGCTGAAAGCATGAGCGATTACACAGGTCTGCAATTGTTTTCCTCTTTGGGATCTGTAACGTTTTTTATAGTTCCTGATGTGCTGATTACGATTCCATCACGTCAGGATTTGTTGATATTGAATATTTAAGATTGTACTTAAAAATGTCTGAGCGCCTACATTTTAAGATCTATAAAACATTATTAAATTACTTCAGCTTGATTTTTATTGCATTTAATTAATTTATGAGGACATATAAATTAATGCAAATCAGTAATTTGTTAATTACTATATAACAAGTATAATTAAATATTTCGCATTAACCATATCGAAAACGGGTCATTTTGACTTCATTTAATAATGTGCTAATTAAATATTATTAGAAAAGGGTGTAATAAAGATAAATAAAAGGTTTTTTGTATAAATACCGACACTGATTTAGAAAATTAACAGTTAAAGTACGCATTTTGCAACATAAACATTCAAATGTCGTCACGAAGTTGTTTAAATTCTCCGAATTGTTTTTGTTATATTTGCGGGAAATTTATGGTGATAAAACAACGAAGCAACATTACAGACTGTGTGAAAAATATTTACAACAGTTATTTTGGACATGCTATAAGTAACCAAGACATGTTGGAGTGCATGTTTTTATGAAAAACTCAATGATGTCGAGTTACAAGCGTGGAAATCATTTAAGAAAGTAGTGAAAACTTTTTGGCGAACGTTAAAATACGGAATGTAATTGATAGTTTGTAACAATATGAATTAACTATTTGTATTGCCTGCTATATATTTACAAAGATACCTACAATATGTTTATATACATTTAGTTGTAATGCATGCCAGAGTATATAATTGTTTAGAAGAGAATGTATAAATCTCATACAAGTGAACTGTAGTTCTTTTGAGAAATAAATATCTTTAAACCTAAATTTCATAGAGGAAGTTATGACCTTCATTTTGTTGGCCTGTGGTATCAACTACTTTCTACACCAGACAAATATTATTGGATTATATCGTATATTATTTGGGTAACAACGTATTATTACTTTTAGCAAGATACGTGCCTTTGCAAATAAAATTGTAAGAGATCTAAAGGAGATAATAATTATAGTAAGCTTATTTGTTTTATTACAATATCGATTCTCGTCAAAGTAAAACACTACGTCGCGAAATAGTTCTGACATATTAATTTATTTATACAGTGAAATAGGTAACTATTAAATAGCTTAGCTTAGATTTTAAATGTTACTCACCCCAAAAATGTTGCTCCCAACCTTTCCGTAAGGCACTCCCAAGAATTTGGCGTACCCATTTTCATCCCTCGAACCCCGGATCAAACCAACTTTCGTGGAAACTAAAGGGTCTACCCTGTAAACAGCCAGGGCTAAACCACATAGCGAAGCTAATAGCACAACATACTTCATGACTGAAGCTAACAACATTTGAAGTGATAATGATCACAATTTTGATATTCCCATTCCTAATCGCAACTCGACTTTGAGAGGTTTCATAAAAGTTAAGAATTATCTCGATAATGTTGACAAGTAGTTTTCAGATAAGACATGCAATAGAACATATTTAGTTTGTTGCCGAACTCCTTCTTTTGGACAATGAATGTGTTAAGAATAGAAGATTATATCATTATCATCGCCAACGTTACAGCACGTTTTAACTGGCTGGATGTAAGGGACCTACGAAAGATTGACTAACCAGACATTTTTTTTTGTCATTAACTGTTTAAGACGATATCGAAAATTGTCATAAAAAATAGATAGGTAAGTTATTAAGTTTATATCTTACCTAACCTTTTTTTTGTATCGCGCATAACCAAAAAATGGTGCCGTGATTCAGAGTACATTTTATAATAAAATTCAAGTAACACTTTGCCTGGACCTAGACGTCAACCCAAAGACCTCATGCGGAACTAAATTTAAACTTACATTGAAAATGAATTGATTTACTTAAACATTACAGCATTTAAGCCATATCACTACTACACCCTATGTTATCCCTACAGTCTGCTAAAGACCGCATAAAATTAATTCCTAGAACTCCGAGGCAAGGAGAGCAAAGAATCTACCGTCTAACCGACCGAATCCAATTAAGTTTTATGATTAAATAATTATGTGCGCTGTAAAAACATTAGAAAGGCTTTCGTCGTTTTCTAATTAATGAACAGCGATAGCCAAAGAACTGGAGTGACAGACCGTCGAACAGACACGTAGAGATCTTGAGTTCGATCCCAAGTCGACCACCTCTATCTTCTTAAAGTTATGTGTGTATTAATAGCTGCTTATCGCTTGTTTTAACGGTACACGAAATCATAAGAAAATCTGCATGTTTGAGAATTTTGTATAATGTTCTCAAAGATGTATGCAGTCTGCCAAACAGCATTGGACCAGCGTGTTGGACTATGGCCTAATCCTTCTCATACTAAGAAAAGGCCCGTGCCCAGCAGTAGGACAGTTCATATACAGGGCATATTATTGTTAATTGCGCGGATAATTATAAGCATGCTTTGAGAGTAAAAATAAAATAGTGACCCTGTTTTTCTACTTATCTATTTTAATATTTAGCTGAAATTATATATTAGGTGAATACATACAAAATATCATTCAACAACCTTATAAAAAACAAACATATTCAATTACACGGAAGAAGACCTTCTCGTTCGATATTTTCTTGTCTCATTATTATGCTTTATACCATTTCTGATATTGTCCATACTGTTTATAGAATAAGTCCCAGAACGCCATCCTGACATGGAATGGCCTGTTTTTAAGACTCAAGTCTGAGTCTATGGCTAGGTACGGATGAGTGTTGCCTGTGATGGGTGTCCATTTGACGGCGAGCAGGTCTGATGTAGCGGGAGTAGGATCACTGAAATGGAAAATTTAGATTTTGTTACTTGCTTACATTACTCCGAGATAAAATACAGACCAACGTGAATCGTTAAACACTTTCCATTGCTCATTAACTGTATTGCCGGTTGTTTAATTAATAATTTAATTATGTTATTATTAGTTTAACCAACTCGTATTAATTAAATATAGTCATTTTAAGACCCACACTATAAAAAGCAGGTCTTCAAAATACGGTTTAAGGTACCCCAGGTAGCGTTGCAATATTTTAAAAGCATGAAAGTAATAAGTAAATAAATTTTGCTTACCCATATTTCGCAAAATTTGTCCAAAGCTCCGTCATCCTGTCAGCCACGAGCTGATCTTCTAATGTCTTTTCCCATTCGCCGACATTCATATCAAACAAATAAAGCAGTTCATCACCATGTGTAGCTCCAGTCCATGTTTTATTCATACCGCTATTACCATTGTACGAAAATACATAGCGATATACGCTTTTAGCCCCGCTTTCCAAAAGCTTCTGCGCCATCCTCTGTGTTGGATGATTGAATATGAGATCAGAACCAAAATCAATAATATTCCATCTTACATTTTCACTTATATCTTCATCACCTATATAAAAGTGCCTAACAGCATCTATAGCTTCAGCTAAATCGTTGTTCATATCGAAACCGAAGGCGAAAAGTTGACTGAAATCGAATGTATCGAAAAACTCTGCTTCTATGTTTCCATACTGGAAGGCCATTTCGATGTCGTTGTAACCAATTATGACAGGTGTTGTGCTAGCCTTACTAGATTTTGTATTCATTGGATGTTCTGTTAGAAAGTGCTCTACACCTTCAAATTCATGTTCAACGCAAGGCTTAGTAAGGGGTTGATTTGTACCAGCGCCATTAGCTATCATCAAATCATGAGCAGCCTCTACTATTATTTGTGCATTTACTTCGGACAGGAAAGACACAGCTTCTTTAATGTCCGTAGTATTAAAACCTAGCTCTTCAGCGATTCTAATAGGTATGGTATTGTCAGTTTCTACCATCATCCAGTAACTGTTAGCAGGCCCACTTTGGATTATTGCTCTATGGAACAATTTTTCACTCAATGAGAATAAATGAAGATTACTTGACATTCCACCAGCACTTTCACCAAATATGGTGATTTGATTGGCATCTCCACCAAACGCTTCTATGTTTTCATTAATCCACCTCAGAGCCAGCACTTGATCTTTAAGTCCTGTGTTACCGGGCACTTCTGGTATATCCAGACACATGAAACCGAAGACTCCAACTCTGTAGTTCACAGCTACTACGATGACATCACGTCTGAGCAAAGAGACAGGGTCATATGAATTAGCACTACCTTCAACAAAGGCTCCTCCGTGGATCCAGACCATCACAGGTAGACGGTTTTTAGAATTAGCGTTCTCTGGCACGTAAATGTTCATGCTGAGGCAATCGATAGTTCCTAAAGTAACACCTGAGTGATCCACTTGAACACATGTAATTGAGTCGTCATAAGCTTCAAATATGTCGTCGAAACTTGGATGTGGTTCAGCCACCTGCGCAAATTATTATAATAAAAGAGACGAGCCCTCATTATAATATTATGAGGAATTACGGACTTTAGACAAATATAATATGAATGAGGGGCAGTTGCCCGATTCGAAAGTCGAAATGTAGGCAATGTTTTATTCTGTTTTTAAAGTTAGTTTTATAGTTATTTTGAAATAATACAATTATTTGGAAGAGAGGAACTCGCCACGCACCCTTGGATGCCCACCCTAACTACTGCTATAAAAAAAGGTTAAATTAAAGCAACCAAAAAAGGATTATTAGCATGTAAATTATGACCAAATTGGTCTTCGTAATTAAATTACTATCAAAACGATGTATAGCTTTTTTTTTACTTGGGTAGAGGAGAAAATCATTTAAAAAGTAAAACATCGGGCAACTTCAACATTTCTCAATAATAATGGCTTAATCGATTACAGAAGATTCTGGCAGCAGCATCCGGGTGAAAAGAGAATGACAAAAATCTTACATATCGACAGTTAGTCAGATAGCAATTGATGACAAATATTAGAGCTATATTATTCACATATAGCTTTTACTACAATTTACATTATGATGTATTAAATAAAAGCTGTACAGAACAACAAATAAATATCTGTTTTGAAAATATTACTCACCCCAAAGACATTATCGCCAACCTTGCCATAAGGTACTCCTAAGAATTTAGAGTACCCATTGTTATCCCTCAAGCCTCTGATCAAACCAACTTTAGTAGAAACTAAAGGATCTACCCTATAAACAGCTAGGGTAAAACCACATAACGTGGCTAATAGTATTATAAATTTCATGTCTAAAACTGACGACAGATGAAGTGATTGTGACTGTGTTTTGGATTTCCCTTTCGAAAACCCAACTTGACTTTGAGAGGTTTGATAAAAGATAAACGAGTCATCTCGATAAGGCTTAGGTACTGAGTGATGCATTGATAACTGATGAAAATTGCCAATGCTACAACGAGTAAATGATGATAACAAACAACGTGCAAGGTTGCTTAATAGATAGTAATTTTTTGTCTCGACACATTAGCAGAGAGCATTTGAACTAACTCGTCTGATTTTTCGTTATGACATTTTTGTTTTCTTTCTTGACGTGATTTAGGAAATATACGGTCATTGTCCCATAACGCCAGTATCCTTAACTGACGTGTACCATCTTGATAAAAATATTTTATATACAACTTATAGAGTTGTGGTGGGTCGAGAATACTGGCCTGGGGAAGTTCATGTGTTCCACAAATATAATTCCTCTAGGAAAATAGAAAGCTAACTATTCCTTCAGGCTAAGTTCACAAATATTTTCTTACTATTTATGAGATTATCAATGATTGTAACCATTTGTGAGGCTTATATAAATGTAACTATCAAAAGATAGCACTGACTTCTAAGATACAGGTCCATACCTAGTTTAGAAGTCAGGGCCTCCAGTTTGTTATGTATTCCTTTAAGCTCTAAGTTTTGTACCTCGATTAAGTGTTTTTTCTTATGAAGTAATAAACTTATTATTATTATTATTATTCAGCTAAAAGTTAGCTTTGTTTATTTAGTTGTTACAAAGACGCCGAAATTATGTAACTTCTATTCACTTCTTCAAATTATTTTTGGTGTCTATTATAACAATTTAACACATTGAATACAACGTGTTTATATTTATCCACGTAAAATTTAGGAAAATATTGTAACAGGCATATTTTATTGTTTTTACTTATTACAATATTGTCAATTATATTTTTAGAGTGTATAATTATAATATAATGGATAGAAACTCTGCAATGGTTAGAATTACGCGCCATGATTGACGGTTGGTTATATGCTGTCCGTGGTGTGACGTAGTATAAATAATGTGTCTTCGAGCCAGAGTGCCTCCGTGGCGCAGCGGTAGTGAATGCGACTGCTGTGCATGAGATCGCGGGTTCGAATCCCGAGTCTTGCCAACAAAAGTTATTGAGTTTTTCTTTTAAAGAAATCCCAATACGAGCCCGGAGTTAGGAAGGTGGCGGTGTTAGACACCTCCGTGCCTCGGAAAGCACGTAAAGCCGTTGATCCTGCGCCTGATCTCTCTCCGGTTGTGTCGGATTATCCGTCCCATCGGATCATGAGAGTTAGGGAACAGACAGTGCACTTGTGTTTGCGCACACACTTGTGCACTATAATATCTCCTGCGCTGATGGCTAGTCTCCGCCGTTAAGATTGGCCACCGTGACCGAAAATTCGGTCAGGAGGACAGTATTTACTTAACCATAAATTACAATGTAATTAGGTAGCATTGAAATGTGAAAAGTGTTGATTTAAAACCTAGTACCTAAAAGTAAATAATAGAATAATTATAAAAAACTTAATTAACTTATTTAAGACTAGACTAACTTACTTAGTTTATTTAAGACTAGATTTTGCTCGCGGGTTCGCTTGCGTTATTGTAGATTATGTCAATAAAGTATCCCTTGGGAACAGTACTTAAATAAGATCACAGTTACCCTAATTCCTTTTCTACAGAAAAGGAAATAGGGTAACTGTGATCCAATTTACATACACGTTAGCCCTCCCCCAAAGAGTGCCATAGCGATTTGGATATTACGATATATTATCTCATAAGCGACATGTGTATTTGGACATAAGTGTGTAAGGCTAGTAGATGCACTTACGCCAATCGTCGTTGCTGGCATATAAGGCATATATTACTGGCTTCGTGGCGCAGCGGTAGTGAATGCGACTGCTGTGCATGACGTCTTGGGTTCAAATCCCGGTTTATAGAGGTTTTCTGTTAAGAAAACTTAGTAGCAGCTCGAAGTTAGGAAGTTAGCGGTGTTAAACACCCCCGTGCCTTGGAAAGCACGTAAAGCCATGAGTCTGCGCCTGATGTCTCTCCGGTCGTGTCGGATTACTGTCCCATCGTATCATTAGAGTTAGGAAAGAGAGTGCATGTGTGTTTGTGCGCATATTTGTGTACTATAAAACCTCCTGCGCAGGTTGCCAATGTCCGTTAAAGATTGGCAGCCGTGATTGAAATTCTGTCTGGAGGACATTACTACTTTGAAGCGTTCTAGAAAATCGCTATATGATTAGTGCTGTCGAGTGTCAGATCTGAGCTATTCGTGGCCATACTCGCCACGCTTAGGCCCAGCTGAGTCTTGGGCGCTGATGCGCCTCCACAGCTGTTATAATCTTACAACCAGATAAAGGAGAATAGGAATTTCATAAAATTCCCTTTTAAGGATGGAAGGCCAGGGAGGCCATCATTGAATTTCGTGATTCCTATAAATAACACAATGTTTATTTTAAAATATATTTTTATTTCACGTAAAGACTGCAGATATAATGTTTAATAATGAGTTATTATTCTATATCAATGAACATTTATACATTTTGTGTTTTAAGTAGATATTAAATGGCCTTAGTGACTACCTGATTTCGCTGCTTCAATTTGCCACTATTATACACTTGCTGTTTAGATCATATAAAACAAACTATACTTAGTTTGAAAGTCAGCAACTATTGGATTTGCCATAAAAATATAATATAATAATATTCTACTACATACACACAACGCCATCTAGCCCAAACTAAGCAGAGCTTGTACTATGGGTACTAGACTATGGATAAACATACATATATACCTTTTTTTTGTAAATACGTACATAATACATTATACATAGAAACACCCAGACCAAGACAAACATCCATGTTCATGCACACAAATGTTTGACTTGTGCGGGAATCTAACCCGCGACCTCAGGCATGGCAGTCGGCTACACTAACCACTACGCCATCGAGGCCGTCAAAATATTGACTAATTTTGTACGGAAGACGTTTTTGCTTCTGATAATAATTGCACTTTGTTATACAAGCGCTTTTATTTTTACGCCTATTATGTGTGTAATGTATGCTAAGTGACGGTGTAGCGTTATTTAGGAGCCGTAGATTTATCCATCATGACGTCATCAGCCTATTGTTGCGTTAAATTATGTGTACGGTTATGGCGGTACAGTGAGAGTGTTCTATGAGGCGGTACTTGTCTTAGCGGGTACCTTCTTCTTCTTTCTTCAGACTTATACCATTTCTGATAATGTCCGTACTGCTTATAGAACAGGTCCCAGAAGGCCATCCTGTCGTGGAAGGGCCTACTCTTAGGAGTCAGCACTGAGTCAATCTCCAAGTAGTGGTATTTGGATTTCGTCATTGGTATCCAGTTGATGGGTAGCAGCTCTGATGTTGTTGGGGTGGGATCACTGAAAAAGAATAAGATGATGATGACCGTAATTGCTTTACATTCTGCCCTATTGTAGCAGCTTTAGTAGAAGCAATTGCTGTGGATGAGATATTAGATTAGATTTCCGGGTCGGACAAAGTGTTTCTGTCAAGAGATTTTCAGTATCAAAATGTTAAGGTGTTACGGCTGTCAAGACATCATCTTTACATTAAAACTGTTATCATTTAGCTTAAAACGTAAGACGGAATAATCCAACGACTCGACTTCGACTCACACCAATAAAACTATATCAGAGATTCCTACATGTTTTATTGAGGCTAGTAGCTGGTGAGCAAGTGACCTTGTGCGTAATAATATGACACACCACTCGAAACGCAACAGCGCGTATACTTTACGTCAATATTTTGTGAGACAGTAAAACTTTCCCAGCCAAGCCATTTATGCTGAAATCGGCAAGACTACATCTCAAAAACAAAATGGCTGAATGTAATAAGAACACGGCTTTCTCCTAGATTGTCTGCACCTTTTAAGTTAAACCACCGACTTTCAACAAATTAAATTATAATATACGACAAACGATCAAGAGCATCTTAAAGATACGGTCTCTATTTATTTGACTAGTTTTCACAATTAATAAATATATGAAGATAATGTTTATCAAATCTGCTTAAGATAATAGTGACATAGATGACTCATTTGTGAAAAGGCTATTTTCTCTCTACCTATTTTTATTTAAGCTACGCTGATAAGATAAAATATAATCAATCATTACATGTCAAAGTGACACACTGGTTTTCTTTGGTGTACAGGTCTGACATTTGTGTCAATAATCAGTAGTTCTAATGCCTCTACAAAAGAAGATATTATAAATATCGGATTTCAATCGGCGATACATTGTATGCAAATAACACCTAGGCAGCGAATTACTATTTAATTTTGTAGAACATACATTTCTTTGCCATTGTGAAATTAAACTCACAATACACCTTACCATTCAGAGGCATATCAGTCTCTGAATGAAGGTGCATCATTTAAAATAAGATTTGAGTTTAAATGAGATTTAGTTACACCAATGTAGGTATATGTTATACTAAATTAAGGAACGAAAAGACTAACTACGATGAACTAAGACATAAATCGGACAGAATTTAATTAATACCAGTAGTTTAGTATTAATATACATGAAACGTATATCAATCAATCAATCAATCAGCCCGAAATCATAATAAATTAAATATACATTTCAATATCATTGAAACGTATATGAAAGCTCCTAATTGTATTCATAATATGTGGCCGAGTAAAAACTAGAGTATTATAATAGGTGAAATATAAATAATATGCCTCACCCATATTTTGCGAAATTCGTCCAGAGTGTTGTTAGCCTATTAACCATGAGCTGGTCTTCCGGCGACTTCTCTCCTCCACCCCTATTCATATCAAATATATAATTCTGATCATCACCATGAGTAGCTCCAGCCCATGTTTTATTCATACTACCACTGTACGTAAATAGGTAGCGATATATACTTCTAGCTCCACTATCCAGAAGCTTCTGTGCCATCCTCTGTGTAGCATGATTGAATACAAGATCAGAACCAAAATTTATTATCTCCCATCTCACTTTTTCGCTAACATCTTCATCACCTATATAAAAGTGCTTAACAACATCGATAGCTTCAGTTAAATCGTTTTTCATATCGAAACCGAGAGAAAAAAGTTGACTAAAATCGTATGTGTCAAAAAATGCTGCCTCTGCATTTGCATATTGGAAAGCAAATTCATAGTTGCTGTGGCCTATAATGACGGGTGTTGTGCTAGCTTTACTAGATCTGATATTCATGGGATGTTCTGTAATGAATTGTTCAATACCTTCAAACTTCTGTTCAACGCAAGGCTTGGTAAGAGGTTGATTTGAGCCGGCACCATTAGTTATCATCAAATCGTGAGCAGCTTGTGTAATTGTGTGTGGATCTGCATCCATAAGAAACGACAAAGCCTCGCTAATGTTTGTAGTCTGGAAACCTAGCTTTGCAGCAAGGCTAGTAGGTATGGTGTTATTAGATTCCACCATCATCCAGTAACTGGTAGCAGGACCACTTTGGATAATCGCCCTATTAAACAATTTCTCATTCAATGAGAATAAATGAAGATTCGTAGACATTCCACCAGCACTTACGCCAAATAAAGTAATTTGGTTGGCATCTCCACCGAACGCTACGATATTCTCATTAATCCACCTCAAAGCCAACACTTGATCTTTAAGTCCTGTATTGCCGGGTACTTCTGGGATATCGAGACACATGAAACCGAAAATACCAACTCTGTAGTTCAAAGTTACGACGATAACATCATGTTTAAGTAGAGCAAGAGGATTTGCACTTTCTTCCCTATTGCTGCCTCCGATGAAAGCTCCTCCATGGATCCAGACCATTACAGGTAGACGACGTCTTGAATTTGCACTTTCTGGCACATAGATATTCAAATGGAGACAATCAATAGTACCCGAAATACTTGACGAGAACCGGTCCATTTGGACGCAAATTTTAGAGTCATCATAAGCTTCGAATATGTCATGGAATCCTGGATGTGGTTCTGCTGCCTGCAAATAAATATAGAAGTAAATATATATCTTAAAACTTATATTAGGTGTAAGACCACGTTAATAGTACAATGTGTGCGGGTCAAAACCTCGACCAAAGCAAGTCCAATGCAATAACTATTTTGCTACTGAGTGATAAAATGATTCTTAGAGGGTAACAAACTGTATCATTTCATACAAACTCTGTAGCTGGAGAAGTTACTCTAATTGAACTGAACATTTAATCTGCTTAAGAAGTCTCCACGTAAACTACAGCCTAACAAATACGAACTTCAAGTATGTATACTATTCCAATGTTTTGATATATCTGTAGTCTGTTTCAAATACAAAGTCCCTTTTGACACTTCATAGCACGTAACTCTGCACATTTCATATAAGTTGCTAAAATAAACAATGATTAATTATGGTACTAAAGATATAATAGTGTACATAATCAACTAATAATTTCTATTGATATTAGTCTTAAATAATTTAAACATCAAAATAAAATAACATTTTACTACAATATGGTTACGCACTAAGTTATTTTTTTTACTTTTAGTCATAGTGACGCGACAATATGAATCGGATAAAATCGAAATAGTTCGAGGTAAAAACAATTGTCTGAGAAATACTTTTGTAAATTAAATTTGTATTTGTTATTAATTATTATTGCTTTGCAACGTACCTTAAATCCCATTCTGCATACCCTTAATATATATTCTTTATAAACAAATAGATTTAACGAAATAGGGGCACGTGGATATCTAGCAGGAACATGAAAAGAGAATCTGTAAAGTAGTTGGAGTTGAAATGTAATAATACGTATTTATTTTCTGTGACTAATGTGATTTCGGTACTATATTGTTTTTGAGGCTCACCACAAAAGCAGAAACGCAGGGCTGTAGTATATACTGCTGAAACTAACTTTGGAGAATCAATTGAGACTTTTATTGGTCTCTACTGATGATGACTTTCTGCGCCTTTAAATGGAGTTATAACCATAACATTAAAATAAACTATAATAACGTATTTCATTCTAACACAGGTTTTATCTTTGACATATTTTCACACTACATAGAACTATTTTTACAGGTGTATTACCTAATTAGTTACCACTTAACAATGAAAAACATGCGTGTGTATGCATAGCCAATAGATAATACACAATAAGTGGCCCAGGTGAATTCATTGTTCTTCATTCAAATGTACTTAATACCAAGTCGCAACAGATTAATTTATGAAACTGTACTTCTACAGTTTCATAAATTAATCTGTTGCGACATGGTATTAAGCACATTTTCAACACAGTCTATTTCAGCTAACAAATGATATGATTGAAGTCGGCTCCAAGATCCAATTGACGTCAGACTGCCCGGACGGCGTAGTGGTTTAACTGGTCGCCTCGCCACTGCCACTGCGTCGAGTGTTGTGGGTTCGAATCCCACATGGAACAAAACTTTGTGTGATCCACAAATGGTTGTTCAGAGTCTGTTTGTTCTTTGTGTCCGTTGTTTGAATGTTTGTAAATTCCCTTGCAACACAAGATTTAATTCTAGTAGTCTTTTATTTAAAAAACAAACAAGAATATAAAATCCAACCGACCTCGATGTCGTAGTGGTTAGTGTAACCGACTGCCACGCCTGAGGTCGCGGGTTCGATTCCCGCACAAGTCAAACATTTGTGTGCATGAACATGGATGTTTGTCTCGGTTTGGGTGTTTCTATGTATAATATGTATGTATTTACAAAAAAAAGTATATAAGTATGTTTATCCATTGTCTAGTACCCATAGTACAAGCTCTGCTTAGTTTGGGCTAGATGGTGAATATGCATGTGGTAGAATATTATTATTATATTATTATTAGTCGGTAAATTGTTGATAAAATACATCTTATAGATTTTAAATATTTTAGGTACAATGAAAGCGTAAACAAAAACTATATGAGATATTAATCACATTCTTTGATAATATACGATATGTTAATGAGGCATAAACAATTAAACATTCAAAGTAAACAGGATTATTAATCTACTGGAAAAAGATTTGTATCAGATCTGATTGATAAGTAAAGGTATAAAAATAATGAATGACTGGTAAATATTTTAGTCAATAAAAAGCCAGCGTACAATAGATATCAAGGGAAGACAGTCATAGTCGTTAGCGGTGAACACCGCTTACCATTAAGTGCCATTAAAGGCTATCAAAATCTAATATTGCGTTTGTTAATTTGGTTTACATTTTAATATGTTTAATACTGTGTAACATTCGCTTAAAAGGAGAAATAATACAATTTTAACCTCTTTTCCTTTTTTTAAAGACATCTGCTATAAAAATAATTTATATATTGCTAACGTTTTAAAGACATTTAAGCAACGAACATAAAGAACATCTAAACTCAGAACAGCTATTTCTGGAGCACACTTTTGTCTCGTGTGGGAATCGAACCCACAACAATCGGTGCAAGGGCAATACAAGTGAACCACTACGCCATCGATGCAGACAATTTAGGAAGGAAAGAAGACAAAGGGTTTTAACGATTCTACTATAATAATAATAATAATAATCTTTATTTGCTAGAAACACGGTTACAAAGATGTTTAAATAATAAAATAAGCACAGCATGTCTCACCGTATGAACGGTATGCAAAAATTAATATTTATGTTTAACAATAATTTGAATATTAAATAACATTAAAATAACATAATACCCTTATAAATTTCTCAATAATTTTGTAATACTTTTATCTCAGCTTCGTTATAAATATAAAAAGAAAATAATAATAACAGGAGATTTCAATATCGATTTGCTTAAAAATTCAAAAATAAAAGATGAATATTTTCGCATATTACAAAATTATGGTTTTTGCTCCCATATCAATGAACCCACAAGAATAAACGCATGCCTTGACCAGATAGTAAGTAACTTTTCTGAAGCTACTGCCAAGGTACATCATTTAGGTTTATCAGATCACAGTGCCCAAACTCTAACCTTTAGTGTCAAATATAAATCATATGAGAAAAAACCATTATTCATATATAAACGCAACTTACAAATCGATAATGTACGTAAATTTAAAGAATGTCTCTCAAATATGTCTTGGAACTGGATCTTAAATGAATCTGATATGAACCGAGCCTTTAAAATGTTTCATGAAAATCTAATTATGTTTTTCAATTTATGTTTCCCTGTACAGAAAATAAAAACTAAAAATAAGAGTAATGATGACTCGTGGATAACGAAGGGGCTCAAAATATCATGTAAAAATAGAAGAAAGCTTCGGTACACTTATTATACGAAAAGAACAAAACATTCTAAAAATACGTATCAAAGGTATGCAAAAATATTGAAACAGTGTGTGTATAATGCCAAAAAACGAAGCAATATACTATACATTAATAAATCAAAAAATATCTGTAAAGCCACATGGGATGTCGTCAAAAAATCTCATACATCACACGTTAAAAATAATAAATACATCA
Source organism: Catocala sponsa (assembly GCA_963564715.1). NCBI lineage: Eukaryota > Metazoa > Arthropoda > Insecta > Lepidoptera > Erebidae > Catocala > Catocala sponsa. Next base: position 5,387,207 of record OY751345.1, on the reverse strand, counting down.
ATGAAATAATGGTACAAAATAAAATTATATCTGACCCTCAAGACATATCCAATCATTTTAATAATTATTTCATAAATCTAACTAACAATAACAATACTACTCATACGATCCCTAATACAATACCTATTCAGAGCATAGATTCAAGCATCTTCTTGTATCCAACAACAAGAAGTGAAGTCTATAAAATTATAATGTCTCTGAGGACGACGAATTCTTTTGGTTACAACGACTTCCCTACCAACATATTAAAAGAAAGTGCTATATTACTTACAGATATTTTATCGTACCTAATCAATTTATCTTTTGCAAATGCAACTTTCCCTGAATTACTTAAAGTGTCCGTTATTAAGCCGATTTATAAACAAGGTGATGCTAAACTTATGAGTAATTACAGGCCTATTGCGTTGATACCGATTTTAGCTAAAATCTTTGAAAAGGCAATGCACGCACGTCTTGTTTCATTCTTAAATAAGTTCAATATCCTTAAAAATGAACAACATGGCTTCCAAAAGGGGAAATCCACAACATTAGCGGCATTTAACGTCATTAAAAAAATTACTGAATGCATTGATAAAAATATGCGTGCTGTGACCATATTTTTTGATATGAGTAAAGCCTTTGATTTCGTTCTACATGATAGGTTGCTTTCTAAATGCGAGAAATATGGTATTCGAGGTACTGCTAAAAAATGGCTCAACAGTTACTTGGATAATAGAAAACAATACGTTGACATTACTAACATAAACAAAGACAAAGAAGAGTGTCATTATAAATCTATCTCTAGATTAAACTCAGTAGGTGTCCCGCAGGGCAGTATCCTGGACCCTTTACTATTTTTAATTTATATTAATGATTTGCCAGATATCACTTCACATAAATGCACGTTATTTGCAGACGATATATCTGTAATAATAACGGAGTCTGAACATACTAACCATAACGACGAGATTAATAAGTGCATTAATGATATTACCAATTGGCTAGATAATAATAATTTGAGAGTAAACCCAGATAAAACGAAATACATGCAATTTTATAATAGAAAACCAAACAAAAATGAACTCAAAGTTCTATGTAAGGGACAGGAAATAAAAAGCACCAAAGAAGCTACTTTTCTGGGTATGGTTTTTGATGATCAATGTCGTTGGGAGGCACATGTCAAAAAGGTTTGCAGTAAAATTAATAGGTTTGCATATGCACTTTGGCGTTTAACCAAAATTACGAACCAAAATGCTGCACTACAAGCGTATCATGGTTACGTCGCGTCAACCATTAGGTATGGTATATTAATATGGGGAAACTCTGTTGTAGTAAATAAAGTTTTTATTTCTCAGAAACAATGTGTCCGGGCTTTAGCTGGAGTGTCACCTCCTACGTCCTGTAGGCCCCTTTTCCCTAAATTAAAACTGCTTACAGTTGCTTCAATTTACATACTGGAATGTTGTTACTTTGTAAAAACTTATCCAGAGTTATTTAATAAATGGAAAGACAATTGTAACTTCAACACCAGGTATCCTGAGCGTCTAATGTTACCTAGCATAAGGACTGAACTGTATCGTAGGAATTGTTACCCCATGATCATTAAAATATTTAATAAACTGCCTCAGTTTCAGAGTCTTACCAATAAAAACATTTAAATGTCGCTTAAGAACGATGTTGATGAACAAAGCATTCTACAGTGTTAACGAATATTTCAATGCAAAATTGTAGATGATTCATGTAATATAAAGTGATATAATCTATGTGGTAAGGCTTTATATTGTATAAAGAATCTAAAAATATTACTATTTTGTATTAAGTATATTGTGTATATAATTATTTCACTACTAGGCTAAGTCCTATATTGCATGCTGTAAAACGGCCAAATATGTGAAACTTATAATATGAAATTGTAATATCTTCTCGACCATATCTGATGCAATAAATTTCATTTCATTTCATTTCATTTCATTTCATTTCATTTCAACAATAATACTATCTGAATAAAAATAAATATTGTCCTTAAATAATTAGTATAGTGAATTTATGTCATGAATTAAAATACATTGAATACGGAATTATAACATTGTATTAAATTATAATGAAAACATATAATATCATTATTTACATTGCATTATTAATTAAATTATGTATAAGTCTGTTATAGTATATGTATTTGTGTGTATTATTATGAGCATAGCTATACAAATAATACAATAACTAGGTTAATTAGGATTATAATAGTCTCTACATAAGTGTGGGTTTTTGACACCATCAAATACTTATTTATCTTTACATAACATAAACTCAGCAAGTGTGTAAAAGCATTTATTTGTGAGCCATTGCTTTAATTTATGTATGAATTGTGTCAGAGGCAATTCTCGTATACTTTTTGGTATTTTGTTAAATACTTGTATGCTCATACAACTGCTATTTCTTTTGTGCAGAGCAGTTGATATCATGTTATACTGTAGTTTACTAGGGTCTCGTATAGGATATTTTTTATGGTCACTTACTTTTTGAAAAATGTATGAATGCTTTTTAACAAATACTCCGATTTCAAATATATATATTGAAGTTAATGTTAGCAATTTTAGTCTTTTAAATAAAGGTCTACACGAGTTTAGTGGGGCAGCACCACAAATTGCCCTTATACAGTTCTTTTGTGATATAAAAGCCCTACTGATATCTGGTGAGTTGCCCCATAGTAGTAGCCCATACCTCAGTATTGATCCGACGTAACCATGATATGCTATTAGTGCCGTTGTTTCACCTGCCAATTTACTTATTTTATTTAGTGCATATACAAATCTATTAACTCTGGTAGAGACGTGTATTACTTGAGATTTCCAATTGAAACTATGATATCAAACCAGGAGAACTAGACTAGTGAACAGTTTAACTAAAGCCAAACAACAAAAAATCACAGAAACACTGCACGAACTTCTATTAGAGATGCAACACTACGTTTCATCGGCTAATAATCTTCCAGATCCCACGTCCTTGATGACGAACGTATTATTATGTATAGAGTACATTGTCAGAATCTGTTCTGTTTCTGAGAATTTCCTACAAACAACCAGAGAGCTCAAAATCTGCATTACCTGCTATTTATTAATATAATATAATATAAAAAACACCCTTTAATTACCGTTCTTGTTATTTCATGTCTAGGATAAGTAAATTATAAAATTATATTTTTGAATCAAGGAGTTTTTTTTCTAAATTATTACTTTGAAAATTTTTTTTGTTTGACTGTACCGTTTTTAGCTTGAACAAAAGATTTTTGTATTTATTAATGGGTGGTCCCAGTTGCCAGAAGAAAAATATTAAAATTAAATGGATACGGCAACTGGGACCGCGGTCCGACTTAATTGCGGTCCCAGTTGCCGGAATCCTCAATATTTGTGCCCAGCGACGGATGTATTAGGCCGACGAGTCATCGCTAATCATTTTTTCAGATACCAGGTCATTTATGACGATCTTATTATCATGTATAGAGTACATTGTCAGAATCTGTTCTGCTTCTGAGAATTGTCTAAATCAAAAATTCCATAACGTGTTTTTACGATTCAAGCCCGAAATCTCACAACCGAATGCTAATTAGCGCAAATTTACACCACGAAACGAGCAAGAAAAATAAATACATATATAATAATGTTTATTTTTTCTCAACAATATTTAAAATGTTGACAAAATATACAAATTCTTCTTCTCCTTAGCCTTTATTATTCCCAAGTCACTTGGGGTCGGCTTTCTAGTCTAACCGGATTTGACTGGATGTCAGTTTTTACACGGAGCGGCTGCCACCTGACCTCCGTAACCCGAAGGTTAACAGTACCCTAAGGCTAGACCAGTGTCAGGATATTAGAGGGCACTTTCCCAATAACGACTGCCATAGATTTTCATGGCAGCCGGGACCGACGGCTTAACGTGCTCTCCGAGGCAAAATATACAAATTGCTTAATATTAAAATAAAACAGAAGGAACATTGTGGGAGACTGGAGCCGAAGCTAGGCCGAAGCCTGTGTATGTGATACCAGTTCGCCACCTCCAGACACAAAGTCTAGATTTTGTACATAGGTGTATTATTTATTTTATTTTATTATTTTTGATTTAGAATTGATTTATTATTGTGTAATTAATAATTATTAATGTTGTATCTAGTTTAATTATTGTTTTCATTTTAAATGGTTGTTAGTTAATTTGATTTAATTTTAGATTTAATTTATGTGTAATTTTAATATAATTTAACTTTTTTATTTAATTCGTTGTGATTGAATTTTATCTAGTTTAATCTTGTTTTAATTAATTTGATTTATTTTAATCTTGTATATACGACCTTGAATTTTGTAAGTGCTGTGCACACCTGTACATGGCAAGTTCACTCTGTATAATTATATTTAACATTAAAGTATGTTAGAGTGTATCCTTATTAGTACTAGTAATATTATAAATGCAAAAATGAGTTTGTTTGTTTGTTACGCTTTCACACCTTAACTACTCAACCGATCAACATGAAATTTTGCATACACGTTGTCAGGGGTACATAATAGGACATAGGGTACCTTTCATCCAGAAAAAAGAACTGTTGCAAACCTAACCTTTCTTTTTTTTTTTGGTATCCAGGAAAAATGCTTGATGCACTATCCGCCGGCTAGGGGACGGCACCGGCGGGGTGTGTGGGACTCCCCATTCTAGTATACCCACTAAAAAACCTGGGGTGTTCCCTCTCTCACCCAAGGGAGGGGCCTGTTGGGAGCTCTTAAAATTGCAAACCTAACCTAACCTAACCTACATTTAAGCAAGCGAAGCCGCGGGTGAAAACTAGTTAGTGAATAAGTCGTTGGAGTTCCATAATTAAATAAATAAATAAATCGGCATTAAGATAATGATAGTATATACAATATTAATATTCTATGGTCTGTGGAAGAATACTTCTAGCTTGTGTGTGCGTGTCTTTTCTTTAATTCAAATAATTACTCACCCCAAAAATATTCTTCCCAACCTTCCCATAAGGCACTCCTAGGAACTTGGAATACCCATTGGCATCCCTCAAACCTCTAATCAGACCAAGCTTAGTGGATACTAAAGGATCCACTCTATTTTGAGCCAAGGTAAAACCACATATAGCGGCTAACAACAATAAATACTTCATGTCTGATGCTATCGACATCTGAAGTAACTGTGATATTCCGGTATGAATTTGGATGTTCATATAAAACCCAATTCATTGAGTGTCTCGATAAGGTTACTAGTATGTTTATACTCAATACTTGTAAATAAGAGATAATGAATTGATAAAACATTATTCATCATAATCATGATGTACAGTCAGCATCATAATTAGCTGAACGTCTAACTTTGTAAAAGTATTTTATATATTCAAAATGATGTATCTTATAACTATGATTCCGATCTTTTACCGATATGAAAACTAATGTCAGGTATAATTTTGAAAGATAGAGGCAATCGAAATCTCGCAAATATGTATCGATTTATCTTGCAGACTGTACTATGCTAAGTTTGGTTATGATTTAACCGAATTATGCATACATAGACTCATCATATTAATACAAGAGTTTTGTCGGTGTCAAGAAATGATTCCACGAAAAACGCTTACGTACTTAACCAGCAATAGAGAGACCATTAGACTGCCACATAGAGAGCCCAAATTCGATCCCAAGGCGTGCACCCCTCTGACTTTTTCAAGTAATAAGCAAATTAAATAGTTAATTATTACTCCCTCTAACGGTGAAATGAAACGTCCTTGAGGCCATCTGCAGATCTGAAAGTTCTCCATAATGTTCTCGAAGATATGTGAAGTCTGCAAACTCCCACTGAGCCTGTATAGGGAACTGGACTAACTCTTCTTAAACTGAGAACAGGCACGGCAATATAAACTGTCTCACTGTTAGGCACGGGCCCATCACAGGATCAGCTCATAAACAGGCCTGATATTATATATCTAACCTTTCCATTTCATGTCTTATTTTGTTTATAGGCACATACATATTATACGGTAATAGTTTATCAACAGCCAAGCCCCCATGTGTTCGTCGCAAAGATAGATGGGGCACGCCACTACCCCTTGTCTAATCTACATTGCTTGTTGGGGTCAGAAGCACTTAATATTGACAGCACGGATCGCGTAGTAGTTTTAATAATAATAATGTGGGCTTGGCGATCATTGTACCGATAGTCGTTTCGGTAAACGGATTAATTGCCAAGAGCCTCGGCCACCATCTTAAGAGGCTCGCGTTAAATAGCTGGGTGAAGTCCTCGATTCAGAAGGTAATATTGCTCGACACGACGCGCATAGTGCGGAGGTTCCTTTCTCTGGAGCCCTAACCACCGATAGCTTGGTCTCTGAACCCGATACCGGTGGGTCATTTCAGTATTTATATTTTTAAATATGTATAGTTTATATATTTATATTTAAAAATATAATTATTAGACAAAAAAGTAATAAAGAGAATAATAATAATAATTTATTTATTGATTACAGTGGTAAAACATGAATACAGTCCATAGAGTACTTAATATAGGTAATATAATGGCACTCACTAGTGTCAGGTATAGTGTGATGCACACACGGGGCAAAAAAGTTGACTGCACAGATGGCATACTAATAATAATAATAATATAATATTCTATCACATACACACAACACCATCTAGCCCAAACTAAGCAGAGCTTGTACTATGGGTACTAGACAATGGATAAACATACATATATACTTTTTTTTTTGTAAATACATACATATTATACATAGAAACACCCAGACCAAGACAAACATCCATGTTCATGCACACAAATGTTTGACTTGTGCGGGAATCGAACCCGCAACTTCAGGCGTGGCAGTCGGTTACACTAACCACTACGCCAACGAGGCCGACTGGTTTAAGAGTTTGCCTCACAACTGCCACTACATCGATTGTTGTGCGTTTGATCTCCATACCGAACGAAAATTGAGTGATCCACAAATAGCTGATGTCGTTTGTGTTATTTGCATGTGTGTAAGGTGCGACGTAGGAATCATATCTAGGCCTTTACGCCTGAGGCTGGAGAAGTCTTAAAATAGCTGGTAGTTATGGCAAGCAACCATATGATATGTTCAGCAGTGGACTGCGGTGGACTGATTGATTGATTAAACCACGATTCTTAACATTTATATGTATACTAGCTTTTGCGCGCGGCTCCGCCCGCGAGGTACCTACATCAATAAAAAGTAGCCTATGTCCTTCCCCAGGTTTTAAACTATATCTGTACCAAATTTCATCTAAATCGGTTGAGTGGTTTAGCCGTGAAAAGATAACAGACAGACAGATAGACAGACAGAGTTACTTTCGAATTTATAATATTAGTAAGGATGTATAAAAAAGATAAACAATTGTGTAATTCCTCTTAACTACATTATCTATTGCTGATAAATAAAGGTCATGACTCTTGGCTTTGCTTGTTGTAAATATTAGGTACACAACACAAAAAATGGCCCAATATAAATAATTCCTGATAGCAGATTGAAATAACAATACATACAAACATTGTCTTAAGCCTATAATAATATTACGAAGGTATAAGCAGAGATGTATTCATCCACATATCGCCATATGCCATATGCTGCTACTTAGAATTTTTGACAATTAAACTCAATAACAGTTTGCTAGGCCCGAGCATCGAACACGAGACCTTATGTACAGCAGTCGTATTTACCACTGTTGTGCCACGGAGGCAGTAAAACAGAATATTTTGAATTTATTACTTTACGTTGCAGACAAGACAGCAGCCAACTTGATGGTAAAGAATGACCACCCGCTCATAAACAGGAATACAGCGATATAACCTTTTTCCGTTTTGTTTACCTTCTTTAGTTCTCGAATACATCTAGACTGATGCCTACTGCAAATAAAGAGGGATCGAGTATTTTATCCTTCAGGTGAAACACTGATTTATTGATAGAATTGTAATACCAACTTGCTTAGAGCTAATATTAAGTGTTGCCGCATATTGGGATACAAGTAACGGCCACTTAATTCACTTAATATTTATCAAAAACCAGTTGTCAGCCACTAGACGCTACCAGGAGTCGCAGCCACTAATGATTGATTGCGGCCATCAGCTATAGCCACAAGTGGCTATAATAATATCAGCCCAATATTAAATTGTCCCACAGCTCGGCAAGGACCTCTTCTCAGTATGAGAAGGCTAAGGCCATAGTCTAACGCGCAAGCCCAGTGCGGGTTGGCAGACTTCACATATCTTCGAGAACATTATGGAGAACTCTCAGACATACAGGTTTTCTCACGGTGTTTTCCTTCGCCGCTAAAGCGAGCAATAATTAACTATTTAATACACATATAACTTTGAAAAATCAGAGATGCGCGCCTTAGGATCGAACTCGAGTGGCTAAATGTACCAAAATTTTACTCAGTATTTGACAGCGTCGGTGACTGTTATCGATTGTGCGAAGCCACAGGCAACAAAAAGCGAGCGCCGACCACCCTTATAAAATGTGGCTGAAAAACAGCCACTCGAAAACTCAATCTATGTCGGTACCCCACAAAATGTATGCAAAACTTCGTCAATAACTTGAGGCGGCCAGCAGAGGTGTCAATTACTCAAAAATATTTACTACTAGCTGTTACCTACGACTTCGTCCGCGTAGATTTTAACTAAAAAGTATTTGCCTCCACGGTACCCTATTTTTTTTTCTAAAATCATAGTAGCCTAAGTTACTCCCTATAACATCAGCTATCTGCCAGTGAAAGTCCCGTCAAAATCGATTCAGCCGTTTTGAAGATTAGCCGGAACAAACGGACAGACAGACAAAAATTTTAAAAATAGATGTTTTCGTATAGGTACGTTATATACTTTCATATGCATTAGATAAAAAGCTGTTATTTTGACATTACAAACAGACACTTCAATTTTATATATTTGTATAGATATAGATTATAAGCTTACATGGAGTTGGCTTCTTTCTTTATGTTTATGCTTTCACGCATTTGCACTTTTAACTACTCGACCGGACAACATCAAATGGCGTCTACACGATGTCAAGGGTATAGAAAATGACATGGGGTACCTTATATCCAGAAAAATAGTACTCTTCCCTGTTGTACATTAATGCCTGCGACGCAAGTCCAAAGTTTAACAGAATTCTTTGAAAAATATAGGTATAATTTGGTAACCATAAGCGCCATGAAAAAATAGGCAATTACCCAGGGGCATAGAGGAGCCCAGCCCTACGGATAGGGCCTTTGGGGGCTTGGGCACCACCATGTCCTATGGAGTCGGTGGCAGTGGCGGCCACTAGTGACTTTACTATACCACCCACCACCAGTAGCCCAGTGGGCGGCAGAACTAAGTGAGCAATGCCAATTAGTGCAAGATCCTGTTACCAGTATAAATGGATATTTCTAGGATTGTTTGATGCTTTTCTTACTTCTTTTGCGCGTCAAATTGTATTAGTTGTTTTAATGGTAGGGAGCTGAAAATTTGTGCTGTGCTTGCTAAGCGTATACTGAGGTGGAGTTCTTGTCTTTGTTCTTCATTTTATAACTAGCTGTGCCCGCGGTCTCACCCGCGTCATTGGTATTTGTGGTTACTGCGCCGCTCCCGTGAGCTGTAGCGTGATGTTATATAGCCTATGTCCTTCCCAGGGTCTCAGGCTATCTTCATTCCAAATTTCATCTAAATCGGTTCAGCGGATTGAGCGTGAAAAGGTAACAGACAGACAGACAGACAGACAGACCGACAGACAGAGTTACTTTCGCATTTATAATATTAGTAAGGATTATTTATCATGTTTATCTATATCTGTGTTTTGTGATTTATTACACGCACAGTTGACAAGCTGAGACTTTCATAGGAGAAAAGCCTTCTGCCGTCTCTTGGACACAGTCCTAGACCCCGTGCTACTGATAAATACTTGCCAGAAAATCTTAATAACACGTGATCTCACCCGGGTATCAAACCTGAAACATTATGCACAGCAGTCGCATACACTCTTGCTTAGCCACCGAGGCAGAGAACCTATTTAATACCTATATCTGCTTATTAAATATAACCTCAGTAAACTACAAAAATGTGAGTGTATTTTTAGGTTCATATCAAAAACATGTCACAAAGAGAACATTTTACTTGGAAAGCTTTCAGATTTCAATTTGTATTCCTACATACGGACCAGTTTAAATTGAAAACTAAATGAAACAGAATGTATATATATTTACATGTTTTAAATAATTTAAGCTCGTACATGAACATTCATATTCCTTTTATTTCATTGTACATTTATAAACATCTGTCTGTGAAAGTACTTTAGTTGCTTTGTACAGTCAACGACATATGTAGCTAAACATTTAATAAATTTATAACAGTACTAGATTGTGCACACGGCTTTTCTCCCGTTTAGGTTAGGTTAGGTTAATAGCAGTATTTTTTTTCTGGATGAAAATTACCGTATGTTCTCTTCTGTTCCCTAGCAAAGTGTATGCGAAATATTTATTGCTTGTCAGGTACAGTTCCACAATATGTGCTGATAATGAGACTTTTTTTAAAGAAAATATGCCTGACTTGGATGTCGATTCTAAAATCTCCCATCTTATCTAATTTCAAATTAAGACCTTAATCTGACAAAAATAGACATCGCCTATTATTACATCTCGTATCGCAGGAGGTTTTACAAACCATTTAGACTGAACTACACATATGCACTTAATTTATTATTTTGTTATGATTTTAGATCAAACGGTCGCATGGACAATTTTAAAATATAGGGACCTAATTCCGCGCAGGGTTATGCTTGCATCATTAAGAAAATTATTGTATAGTGTAATCAAGTATTACATATTTCAATTATAGTAAAACAAACACATGTTTTTCAGGAATACCAAAAAAAATAAGTAATAGATAATTGCTAATGTATTTTTATCATTCCAACATACGAGTATTAATGCTATAAAATTATTGTGAAATACATAATATAATGTAAAACAACAATCACAAAAAACACCTAGATACACTCGACACAACTATTTGTGGACTACGTAATTTTTCGTCCTGTGTGGTGAACAAACCAAACACACTCAGCAAGGCGAATACTTAAACTACTCCATCATCCAGACAAATTAAATTCTTACGTCACAATTAAGAGAATAGAGTCGCCATTCTTTCAGTAACGTCTTCTAACCGTCTGCCACCGAACAAGGAGATATAAACTGATTAATGTTAGAGCCAGACATCGCAATAAACGTGACAACGCATACTTACAGTTGATTAATGATGATCATAACGCCATATTGGTAGTTATTGCGATTACTAGACTTATTTAAAGAATATATTAAAGTATGAAACTGCAGCACTTGTTCTAAATTCTTGCCCACCTTCTATATATCTATCACATAAAAGCTATTACATAAAAAGCCACATACATGAACAAGAACACACACACACGCACGCGCATCATCACACACACACACACACATACTTACGCTCACACACATACACGCGCGCGCTTTTCACAATCACTCACACACAAAGATGCTCTTCAACTCCATAAGCTATTACATAAAAAGCCACATACATGAACAAGAACACACACACACGCACGCGCATCATCACACACACACACACACATACTTACGCTCACACACATACACGCGCGCGCTTTTCGCAATCACTCACACACAAAGATGCTCTTCAACTCCATAAGCTATTACATAAAAAGACACATACATGAACAAGAACACACACACCCGCACGAGCATCATCACACACACATGCATACTCACGCTCACACACACACGCGCGCGCGTTTCACAATCACTCACACACAAAGATGCTCTTTTTTAATTTTGCTTGTAATAGTCATAATTTTAATCACTTGTAACCGCGCTCCATCTGATTGAACAATGTAACTCTAAATGCTAAATAAGTGGGAGACCTGGTCCCCATAACACAAGTTGAATCTTACTTTGGGTACCTACCAGTGTCACAACAAACTACTTACTATTCTCTTTCTTTCTTTTCGTGAGGTTAGTGGCCAACCTGTTGTCAAGAGTCGTTCAAGCCGCCCGTAGGCCTCTGACATGGCTTAACGACTGCTGTCAATTTGACAACAACCGGGACCGACTTTTTACGTGCCCGCCGAAGCACGGAGACGCTCAGATGAAAAACCACTAAGCGGTCACCCATCTATAGACTGACCGTTGCTTAACCTCGCTAATCGTTTACCGATCAGTGAGTGCAACTGGCTATGAGCGCGTCAATAAACTATTAAACTACATATACTGTTAAATTTGACTATTTTATATTTTAAGCTATTGAAGTAATTAAAACTATTTAGAGTTAAATTTACACTTTCGCCGATGTTTCGGTTGCTTTTTAGCAGCCATAGTCACGGGGAGACTAAGCAAAATCCGTATAAAGTAGTTTAATTTAAATAACATAGATAATTATTATGCTCACACTGTACCTACTTAGATCGTGTCGGTACCCACTGGTCCCCTAATATTCGTCTCCTACAATAAAAGTTGTAGATTCGGCCCCTATATAGGTGCCCATTGGTTCCCTGATAGGAGACGAGTTAATATTAATTTATTTTTAAGGTACCTAATCGCACGTTTAGGTATTATTTATCACTATTTACTATGTAATATTAGTATTTAATATTGTCAGTGCTTTATTCTATTTTGCTTCAGCTGTAAGTAGCTTTTTGAAAATAAAGATAATTATTATGTTTATGTTAACCTTGGGTAGTACCTCCACCACAGTATAGCGATGCGTATATCTATGCACAATACGACGCCTACTTTGTGTGATCCATACTATAATAGTATAATAATAATAATATTATATTTAACGGATGATCGATTCCAGCAGGGTTTTTAAAAGCTGTGACGTCAGCAGAGCTGACGTCACTATTCTCAATAGACGGATCACTCATTGCAAACAATGAAACACGCTTTCGATAATAAACACTTATAATTCATAAGCACAATCTTAATCTTAACTATGTAAAGCAACACAGTAAAACTCAATACTAAATTAAGTACTCACAAGATTACAATTTGTGAAGAGATCTTTCCTCTGTGAGGACTCGTAATAGAATGCTTGACTTTTCAACGCCAAACGCGCTCAAGATGGCGGGCGTTGGGAGGTCAATACACAATCACAATATTTCACTATTATTTTAACACACACTTCCTTAATAGCTAATTTAATTACGTTAATTCATTACAAAAATCAACAGACCATTTTTAATATTTAGAACATTTTAATTTCAATTCAAATGTTTTAATAACCGACTGTTTGACTCTTCAATTTAATCTTGAACTTGAAAGTATTCGAAATACTTTGAACTCAACAAAAATAACTAGAAATCAATTCGTTATTGCTTAAAAACCAAGTTATGAATTTAGCAATTGCTTAATTACTTCAAAATGAATGTTTAAATTATAATGAGTAATAGTTTGTCGTCTCAAACAACAACAAACCATTACAAGTCTTATTTTAAGCAATAACTCGTAAAAATCGCATAAACAATGTGGTAATTATGAAATAATCTTAGTAAATAAAATAGAGACCTGATTATAAGTCAATCAGCGGTAAATGGATGTATTAAAATAATTGGTTATATGGACTTGCGCCAACATATTCGAACTACTTTAAACTCAACAAAAATATCTAGAAATCAATTCGTTATTGTTGAAAAATCAAGTTATGAATTTAGCAGTTGCTTAATTACTTCAAAATTAATGTTTAGATTATAATGAGTTTATAAGTCTGTCGTCTCAAACAACAACAAACCATTACAACTCATTTTAAGCAATAACTGGTAAAACTCGCATAAACAATGTCGTAATCATGAAATAATCTTAGTAAATAAATAGAGACCTGATTATTATAAGTCAATTAGCGCTAAATTGATGTATTAAAATAATTGGTTATATGGACTTGCGCCGACATATTATTATTTTTTTTTTTATACAACTAAGGTGGCAGACTAGTATACGGCCTACCTGATGGTAAGAGGTTACCGTAGCCTATGGACGCATGCGACACTAGAGGCATCACTTGCGCGTTGCTGACCTTTTAGGAAAGGAAGTGGGAAGGAGAAGGAGCGGGATGGAGGAAAGGGGGTGATTGCTATCCATTGACTGCACGGATGGCGCAGTGGTTTAAGTGGTTGCCTTGCCACTGCCGCCGCGCCGAGTGTAGTTGGTTCGACCCCACACGAGATCAAAGTTTGTGTGATCTACAAATTGGTGTTCCGAGTCTGGCTGTTTTGTGTCCGTTGTCTGATTGTTTGTAAAGTGCCGTGACATAAGAATTAATACAAGTGCGGGAATTGTCTTTAAAAAACTATTTTGTGTAAAATTTTCCACTTTGGTTAGTTTAGTGCAGCGATGCATATATTTGCATGAAGCAACGCTTACATTGCGTGAGACAGGGTATAGAGACAGCCATTTAATAATAGAACAAGAGACAAGAGAAGAAAAGATTTAGTCTGTACTAAGTTTCATGGTAAAAACGCCTTTATAAATAGATTTTTCCTATTCATAGGTCCTTTTTTATACAATAAATTAAATAAGTTATTAGATATATATAAATTAAGTTATAAACAATGTAATATAATCGTTACTAGGCACTTGCAAACATTGACCTACTCCGATACGGAAAATTTGCTTATAGTCATGAAATAATTACTATCAAGTGGCCTCAATGTTATTTTATTATTGCACCAATATTTATTTTAAGCGTATGCACATTTACTCTACTGGCGCAATACATATTTATTGAGTAGAAAAATAGCCTGAAACACAGGTGTAAACCTAGTTCAGGCAATTAATTTGTAAAACCTAGATCGTAAAGTAAAATGAACCTATACTGGCTCGTTTAGCTATATGTTAAGTACTTACTATTTATTAGATTATAAAATATCATAGTGTAATATTATTCAGCTATAAATGTATCCAATGAAATGTAAATTATTATTATTGAATAAATTATTATTATTATTTATTGATTACAGTGGTAAAATATGAATACAATCCATAAAGTACTTAATGTAGGTAATACAATAAGGGTGGCTGTACTAGGGTAAGCCTGTGCCACAGGCGTTAAGGGCACTTACAATATACTACTAGGAACTGAGTTACATATAATTAGCCATACTTATTATATAAATATATGCAAAAATAGGCCAATATTATAATTTTATTACCATGGAACTTATTTAACAACAATCAACAAGTCTTCAGTATCCTCATAATTTAAAGTTTCTAAGTACCGACAGACTATCCGCTTAGATCTTACATAACTTAGGTCATATAAAGCTGTTTGTTTATTTATCTTGTTATAAAGAAAAGGCCCTAAGAATATGAAAAATCTATTTGTAAAAACAAACTTTGATTCAGAAAGTGTGGTACAGACAATATATTTTATCTTATAATTTAAAGCGGTACCTATCGATTCATTCGAATTTGATTCGAATGCAATTGTGCATGATGCAGATGGCAACTACACAATCATGTGTCCATGCGGTAAGTAAGGATGACCTTATTGAGGCCTTATTCACAGGATAGCACTACTTTCCTCTGCGCTGGCAGCATAGTTATTTCTATTACCAACACCATAATGATTTAGATTTACCATCATGGTACGAATCTCTACAACCAACCTTTCTTGAACCTAAACTAGGCTCTAGGGAGAACCAAGATAAAAGAGTCAGGGACCAAAGTATCCGTGAGGAGAAATTGCTCTGTAACCACTTAATACGTTAAGAACCTAGTCTCTGAAGACGATTTAATTTGAATTTTATTAAATTATTATTTTAAAACTTTATGCACAAAATAGTACAATGACGGACTTAATGCTAAGGACATTATCTACCAGTCGACCTTAGGGTGATGTAGAGATAAAAAGAAGACAGATATTGCTCTAGGGCAATCCATGGAAGTACGAGTAAAGTTATATAATGAGTAATGTTTTTTGATGCGTGCGTTGATACTTTTAATGCAATTCAGCGTAAAAGAATCTTTTATGTCCAGAGTTGCCATGTGTAAAAAACTATCATTATGAGTCTATCAGACCGTCTGCTGCCGACTGTAACGTACAGACCATGGATGGCTATTGCCACTTAATTTGTTTTTAACTCTAATTTTAACTATTATTTAATTTTAACTATTATTTAATTATGTGTCGACCTTGTATATCGATCCCAGAGTCCGAAATAAAGTGTTATTATTATTATTATAATTGTATACAGATTTTTACTACAATGGATCTTCAAAACTGTTATGTAAATCCTTTTATTGTATATATATAATAAAACATCTTAGCATATATATATATATATATATAATAAATGTATATATGTATAAAGTGAGGGTTCACTTTGTGTAATCTGTAACTTTTTGAAAAAAAAAAAAAAAAATTAGACCTTGTATATGGATCCCAGAGTCCGAAATAAAGTGTTATTATTATTATTATAATTGTATACAGATTTTTACTACAATGCATCTTCAAAACTGTTATGTAAATCCTTTTATTGTATATATATAATAAAACATCTTAGCATATATATATATAATAAATGTATATATGTATAATGTGAACCCACCTGTAACTTTTTGAAAAAAAAAAAAAAAAATTATAAACCTAAGTAGTCCCAGAACATTCTCCTATAACTATTAGGTATTCGTAGAATTTGCTCAAATGAAATGTACATCAAGGCGAGTGCAAGACGCCTATATTTGTGTGCAGTAGACTGCAAACGTTCTGATAATGTACATTGTTTTAGTGCATTCGCGTCGCCTGATACAGACGGGGCCGAACAAAAGTCACTAGGTATATCTGTGCCCTTTGTATATTTTTTGCTGTGTACCTTTGAAAATGTGTGATAGTTCGTATAACATATCATAATATGATGTTCACCATTTCTATAATTACTCTATGGTAAAATATACAGCATTTTATCGTCATAGCTTTTCCCAATGTGTCGGAGCGCCTAATAGAATCATTATAAAATGTCTCGGTATACCTTTGATATAGTCATTCGGTATTTAAAGTTCTCCACATCGATAGTTGTTATTTCTTTACCACAAATTCCTTACACAATAAATGAATTATAAAAGTACAAGATCACTAAGAAACATATTATATGTAATTAGGATCTTCCTTAGTTCTGACCTACATAATCATTTAAAAAGTTACCCGAAAATAGTGATTCCTAAATCAGGAAAAACAATCTTCGACCTGATTAAAGATTGCTGTGAGCAGCGATAGCTCAGTGGGGAGACCAACAGACTGCAATGCAGAGGGTCTCGGGTTCGAACCCACGTCGCGCACCTCTGACTTTCGGAAGTTATATGACTTTTCGAAATTATGTGCGTATGTATTGATTGACAATTATCGCCTGATCCCGGCTGCCTTGAACATCTATGGCAGTCGTTATTGGGAGAGTGTCGACACAAAAGATCCCACTGGGTCGAAGTGTCGCCAGTCTGCACTGACTGGCCCCCACATAAGATAAGATAAAGATTGCTGTGGTAATATTCATGCTAGCTCTATGATATGATAAGTCTAGTGCAATGTAAACACTAGCTATATTTAAAAAGGCAGTATCGCTTTAATTTAACATCGAGTTAATAATACAACAAACGTAAGAATAGTTGACGTACTTGATGAGTAATTAATAAAAAAACATCGTTGTGATCTCATTCTAGAACCTAAGCGTTCGTAGGAAAAGATACTGTCGCATGTGACTGCAACTGTCAACAATTTTAGTTATATTTAGTAAAACCAGTGCGGTTACTTTATGCGTAAAATGGAGCTGTGTTTTACGGCTACATAATGCACATTCAAGAGAGCTTTTCCGAATTGAAATATAAATATAACACCATCCATCTTTCAACGTCATTCACTACAATGCAAATCATTCTGCGCCTTATAAATATTCACACTCAATCCTATTCTCACCACTTGAACCATGCGAAGATAGTGACAGGCCGACGATATAAACCAGTCGTCATTCCGTCTTTATCCTAATAAAATTCACACAAAATAAAACAACACACCCCCGGGCCCAGTGGAATTTATCACTCGTGCCGTGCCGACAACATATGTACCGTATTATTTTGAGGATAGTTTCCGTGTCGCAGAGAGAAATGAGAGAAATGTTAAATACTGTGTTTCTCTTTAAAATTTTAGTATATATAATAGGAGTTTCTTAGAAATGTGTGTCTTTATATTGAATTAGATACCTAGTCTCCTTCTAGATTGATACAATAAAATTACAAAAACAGCTAAATTTTAATAATTATTGTCTCTTCTCCCTAGCCTTTATTATTCCCAAGTCACTTGGGGTCGGCTTTCTAGTTTAACCGGATTTAACTGGATATCAGTTTTTACACGGAGCGACTGCCATCTGACCTCCGCAACCCGAAAGCTAACGACACCCTAAGGCTAGACCAATGTCAGGATATTAGAGGGCACTGACTTCCCACTAATGACTGCCATAGATATATATATGACTGCTATAGATATTCATAACAGCCGGAACCGACGGCTTAACGTGCTTTCCGAGGCACGGAGCAGGAGATAATTGTCAATCAACACGCACATAATTTCGAAAAGTCATATAACTTCCAAAAGTCAGAGGTGCGCGACGTGGATGCGAACCCGAGACCTTCTGCATTGCAGTCTGTTGGTCTTCCCACTGACAAATCGCTAATAATTTTTGTAATATACAAATTCTAAAAATTAAATGTTTAATTTTGGTTCTATTACATACTATATGTATTAGCAATGTATTACCCATATCGTACCGTAAAATCTTTTTAATCAGTGTTTTATACAAATAAATGTAGGTATTATTATATGTTGGCGCGCTTAACCTATGCACGGTATACCAGGCGGGGATTGGCTAAGCACGTGCGACGGGAACCAATCAGCGTACGGCGTGTGCGGCGGCAGCGCCATCAATTTCTAATATTTAAAACTAATCTCGATCCGACATATTGGTACGGGCTGCACGCATAAAGCTTTTTAAACGATTATTCGCAAAAACAATAGTGAAACAGTCAAAATATACGCATCATCCATTCTCCACGCCCTCGTTAATATCCTGCGCAACATATTTTGGTCCTTCGAGCCGGATGGTTCCAAGGCCGGGAGCATCTGTGAACCAACCAATAATATGTAGCAATAATACACAAAAATAATATTAATCTGCATCAGAACAAGTGAAAAACGTCAATGAATTGCCGTAAATCTTAGAGTTCGAAAAAAAAAATATGCAAAGGTCACGTGATACCACGTGACCTTGAGGTCAGAGGTCAAAGGTCATAGTTAGTTCGGTGGTATATCGACTATGCTGAGTCGAATGGCGTTGACCGCGAGTCTCTAGCTCTTACGGTCCTTGAGTTGAAAGTTGTATAACAGACAGACGGACGGACAAAGCTGTTGTATAAGAGTTTTTCGAACTCTAAAAATATATCTCAATATTAGACAACATATGTATATTATGTACATTTATGATGGTGGAAATGCGTAACCCTTTTGAATATTTAGCGATAAACGTGTACAAAGACGCGAATGGCAGCTGGTTATGTTAAGGAAAGGGATGACATGCGTTTATTTAAATGAAGAACTCAATTCATGCGCGTCATTGCCTAACATGTAGGCTAAAGGAACTACCAATCTATATTATAATACATACATACATAGATTCACGCCTGTTTCCCAGAGGGGTAGGCAGAGACTACGGATTTCCATTTGCTACGATCCTGACACACTTCTCTGGCTTCATTCACTTTCATCACATGCCTCATACACGCCCGTCGGTTCAAGGAGCTCTTAACCTGGCCTTTGTACAGAACGCCTCCGATCTGATCGAGAAACGTTCGCCTAGGTTTTCCTCTTGCGACTGTTCCATTCACACTAGCCTTATAATGTATAATTATATTAATAAAGTAAAAGAAAAAGATGAGATAAAGAGAGTTCAAAGATTTAAATCGTGGATGTGGCTTTACTGGACTTAGAATATGTAATAGCAATAGGTATTCCTACTGTTGTGTTTCGTTCGGTGAGTGAGAGTGCCGGAGGCCCAAGCATCTCCATTCCCCCTTTCCGCTCCTTCTCCTTACCACTTCCTTTCCTAAAGGGTCAGCAACGCGCAGGTGATGCCTCTGGTGTTGCAGGCGTCCATAGGCTACGGTGACCACTTACCATCAGGTGGGCCGTATGCTTGCTTGCCATCTTAGCAGCATAAAAAAAATTATAGCACGAATAAGTGTCCACACCAAGAAGACTGAATTCAGATTACGAACCTATACGGTAGTATCTTATCTTATCTTATGTGGGGGCCAGTCAGTGCAGACCGGCGACACTTCGACCCAGTGGGATCTTTTGTGTCGACACTCTCCCAATAACGACTGCTATAGATGTTCATGGCAGCCAGGACCAACGGCTTAACGTGCTTTCCGAGGCACGGAGCAAGCGATAATTATTGTCAATCAATATGCACATAATTTCGAAAAGTCATATAAGTAACTTTTTCGAAAAGTCATATAAGTAACTTCCGAAAGTCAGAGGTGCGCGACGTGGGCTCGAACCCGAGACCCTCTGCATTGCAGTCTGTTGGTCTCCCCACTGAGCTATCGCTGTTCTATACGGTAGTAAAATCCATATAAAGTAATAATTTCAATATATTGTTGTTGCAAGGATATAGACCGGTTGTATATCAGTGCTGCGCCATTATGCACAGTATATACTGTGTTGGATTCGTTGTCACATAATATATTGGTCGGCTGCGCAGATGGTGCAATAGGTTTCAAGTAGGCGCTTCGCTGTTGCCAGAGCGCCGAGTGTTCTGGGTTCAATCATCACATAGAATGAATGAATGAATTAACTTTTTACTTAGTACAACAAAGTGTGCCTAAAAGGCTCCAGTTCAGCCTATGCTGCGGATGGCCGCAGCGCTGATTTTCAGCTGAGGTCTATAAGAGCGAGCGAACGTACGGACTTATAATGAAATTAAAAGATTATATAGGTAGTATAGAAAAATAAATAAAAGGAGAATAGTGTTGTACGATTAAATAAATAATATTAAAATACACCATTTTTTTAGTCATAGGTACCTACTTAAATAAAATTAATTATGACCAGAGGCATTTAGTAAATTATATATATTTACATTATTAATTTTAAAACGAATTAATTTAATATATACTTATTTACAAACGTTACATAATTACAAAAACACAAATAATTATACTACTACATATTTACAAAAAGGGTTTAGGCATCATAGAATTCTTCAGCATCGCTGTCAACCGGTAAATAAACTTCTAAAAATAAATAAATAATTATTACGTAAATTATATTAAAACCAATAAACAAAAAAAATATATAAGAATTGAACTTAAGTACTAGTAATTACGCATTGCTGGATATTCGCTTGCTTAAAAATATCAACTTTAAATTACATTTAAAATTACCAACACTAGTCAAATTTCGTACTGTCGGTGGAAGGTTGTTCCAGCATTTAGTTGCATTATACCTAAATCCGTCTCTAAATGCAGTAGGTAGTCCTATGCCTGCTGCAGGATGAATGCGCGAGTGATCCCTGCGCCCCGGCCATAGATTGTGAGAAGGAACACTGTTGTAGGTTTAGTCGGTATTACCGAGATATCTCCATCTTTATCCGGGTGAGTCCGACATAACCCCTCCGCCCGCCCTCGCGGAGAGGTATGCGCCAATGCATTCCCACAAGAAAAAAGAAATTCCTATGCCTAGCACAAACAAGTTTCGATGTCGAATGAAATTGTTTTTCCGGATCTGGTGGTTTTATGTCCGTTGTATAAATATTTGTAAAGTCTTTTGTGAGACAAGCTTTATACCTAATGCGGGATTTATCTTTAAAGAGGAAAAAGATTTTGATTACTACAGAATTCGAATCCAAAACCTTGTATATTAAAATTTGGGATGAAATATAATGACCACCAAAAATAGTAATTGCACACCAAAATATGCTTACTAAAATATATCATAACGAGCACCTATACGCCTCAAATCACTGCATTCCTTCTCGGAAGGGTTAGGTTATATTAGGTCCCTTCTTAAACCCACCCAAAAATAGGAGCCCCGCCGAGCGGGGCTCCGTCGACTTATTTTGATCTCTTTGGTGTGCAATTAATATTTTTGGTATTAAAATGCGGTTTTAATTATGGTGATCATTTACTATTTTGACTGTTATATTTTACTATATCTGGTGATACATTAAACATAAGCCTTAAAATTTTATCATAATTGTATATTACAACTGTAATTATTTCATTTCACAGTGGCGGGTTTACCTTGGATTAGGATACTGTTTCATTAGAAGCGGAAACATATTTTAACATTATGAAATGCGGAAATCCTTTTCACATATCGTTGGGATACACAAATGTCTTCCTGCCACAATATTTAGGGTTAATACAATGCAAAGCAGTGAATTTATATTCCTGGTTGTCAGGGTTGCCTCACAGTTGTTCCTATGTAGAATCCTAACTAATATTATAAATGCGAATGTGAGTTTGTTTGTTACGCTTTTACTCTTAACTACTTGACCGACCATCATGAAATTTTGTATGTACGTTGTCAGGTTTACAGAGAATTACATACCTTGTATACAGAAAAAAACTACGGTTCTCTAGGAATGGTTAATTTAGAATTTATTGATACATTCTAAATTAACGCGAACTAACCTACGGATGATATCTAACTTATACTAATATTATAAAGCTGAAGAGTTTGTTTGTTTATTTGTTTGGTTGAACGCGCTAATCTCAGGAACTACTGGTTCAAATTGAAAAATTCTTTCAGTGTTGGATAGCCCATTTATCGAGGAAGGCTATAAGGCTATATAACATCACGCTGCGACCAATAGGAGCAGATAAATTTTGCAAAAACGGGGAAAATTCTCTTATGTGAAATAGACGAAGTTGCGTGGATCAGCTAGTAGGTAATTAAATAATTCTAGACGATAATACTTATTTTAGTTATTTTTATTCCCTGTCTGTTGTTTATAACTAATGTTGATGTAATTACACTTAATGAGTCACAAAGGATTTTCACCCATTACGAATAAACTACAAAGTGGTGTTTTAAGAGCTTAGTGTCTTTCCAAAAGGAATTTCCGAAAATTCCAGAAAAAGAGTTGCGTACCAACTCTCAAAATACAAGTATTGCACTTATAACGTCATTTGATTATGAAGTGCCTTTAATAAAGGCACTTCATAATCAAGTGTAGTTTTTATCTTACAAGCTGACCCGCGCAACTTCTTTTGCTTCACATAAGATAATTTTTCCTGTTTTTGAAACATTTTTCATTGATGCGCCGCTCCTATTGGTCGTAGCGTGATGTTATATAGTTTATAGCCTTCCTCGATAAATGGGCTATCCAACACTGAAAGAGTTTTTCAATTTGAACCAATAGTTCCTGAGATTATCGCAACCAAACAAACCACTTTATTTGTGTGGTCAAATAGAAAAGAATGATAGTGTAATAGAAGCTTACATACTTACCTTTCTCATTCCATTTCTTTCATCCCATCTTTGATTCGTAGTACGTATATGAAATGTGTGCATAATACATTTAAAGAAAAGATTTTTAATAGGTATTCAACAATAATTATAATAATCTGCAAGAAATATCTACAGATCGATATCGGACCTTAAAAACTAAAACGATTGTAATATTTTTTAATAAACAATATGATGGTGATAATATAATATATTTGTGTTTTTAATAAGATAGCAGCGATAGCCTAGTAGGAAACTGTTGCACTGCCACGCAGAGATCTCGAGTTCGAACCCAAGGCGCGCATCTCTGACAATTCGAAGTTATATGCGTATTAAATAGTTAATTATCGCTTACTTTAACGGTGAAGGAAAACACCTTGAGGAAACCTGCATATCTGAGAGTTCTACATGATGTTATCGAAGATATGTGAAGTCTGCCAACCCGCACTAGGCCAGCGTGGTGGACTACGGCCTAACCTTTCTCGTAGTGAGAAGAGGCCCGTGCTCAGCAGTGGGACAGTTTAATACAGGGCTGATATAATACATACATACATAGATTCACGCCTGTTTCCCAGAGGGGTAGGCAGAGACTACGGATTTCCATTTGCTACGATCCTGACACACTTCTCTGGCTTCATTCACTTTCATCACATTCCTCATACACGCCCGTCGGTTCAAGGAGCTCTTAACCTGACTTTTGTCCAGAACGCCTTCGATCTGATCGAGAAACGTTCGCCTAGGTTTTCCTCTTGCGACTGTTCCATTCACACTAGCCTTAAAAACTTTCTTAGTCAGTCTTTCCTCGTCCATTCTTTCTTCATGTCCAAACCAGCTTAACATACCCTTTTCTATTCTTGTAACTATATCCACTTTATATAATAAGATTATATATTTATATATAATAAGCTGATATAATAAGATTCGTAAAAATTGCTTTCTGGATATCTAACAAGATAATTATTATATATTAATATCTAACAAAATAATTGCAAAAATCGCTTGTATATACATATCGCTTGTATACATATGTATATACAAGCGATTTTTGCAATTATTGTACGCTAGATTTTGCCGCGATTTTGCGCGTAAATATACGTGAGCGAAGCCGCGGGCAAAATCTAGCATACAGGTTAGGTTAGATTACTAACAGAACTTTTATATGGATGAAAGTTACCCTAAGTCAATTTGTGTTTCCCCGACAAGGTGTATGCGAAATATTATGTTGATCGGTCGAGTAGATAAGGCGTGAAAGCGTAACAAACAAACTCACATTCGCATTTATAATATTACTAGCTTTTGCCCGCAGCTTCGCTCGCGTTAATTTAGAATTTGACAATCAATTCGTGTTATACTCTGCTTGTAATAATATAATTCAATCATGATTCGAAAAACACGTGGCGCCATCTATTATCATAAGAACGTTATTGTTGTTTTCCTCGGGAACAGTAATTTTTTTCGGGATGAAAGATAGCCTATGTCCGTTTCTGTATACCTGTCAACGTACCTATATGCAAAATTTCAGGATGACTGGTTCAGTGGTTTAGGCGTGAAAAGGTAACAAACAAACAAACACACTCATTTTCGCTTTTATAATATTAGTTAGGAAGTTAGGATTAGGATAGTTAGAATTAGGATTTAGGATGCTTAATTCTTATTATTAAACCATGAGAAAAGTTTTACATAGAAACACAAATTATATCATGTTATCTAACTTTATCATATTATCATTGGTACGTTATATGTTTCTTTTTATCTCTGATGTACCGAACGCTGCCCGCATTACCTTTATCGCCTTTTGAATGGATTGATTGTTTTTATATATTTATCTGACTACTTTACAGTTGAATGTGGACTCTTATCCAGTAGCATAAATAAAGTAGCATCTACATACACTAATATTATAAAGCTAAAGAGTTTGTTTGTTTGTTTGAACGCGCTAATCTTAGGAACTACTAGTTCGATTTGAAAAATTATTTTAGTGTTGGATAGCCTATTTATCGAGGAAGGCTATAGGCTACATTACATCACGCTACGACCCACCGGGGCGGCGCAGTAACGATAAACGCGCGTAAAACCGCGGGAACATCTAGTAAGTAAATAAAATAAAATTCGCATGTCGAGTGGAAATCGTATTATGAACTATACTATTTTAACAGAACATCATACCTCAGTGGGGAGACGAACAGACTGCAATGCAGAGGGTCTCGGGTTCGAACCCACGTCGCGCACCTATGACTTTCGGAAGTTATATAACTTTTTGAAATGATGTGCGTATTGATTGACAATCATCGCCTGCTCCTTGCCTCGGAGAGCACGTTAAGCCGTCGGTCCCGGCTGCCATGAACATCTATTGGCAGTCGTTATAGGGAAGTCAGTGCCCTCTAATGTCCTGACACTGGTCTAGCTTTAGGGTATCGTTAGCCTTCGGGTTGCGTAGGTCAGGTGGCAGCCGCTTCGTGTAAAAACTGATATCCAGTCAAATCCGGTTAGACTAGAAGACTATTTTAACAGAAAATTTAATCCGGACCTTCATGCACAGCTATCGAATTTACTACCGCTACCGCTGCACAACCGATACTGTATGGCAAGTTATTTAGTTAATTTCATGAATTCGCTAAAATGCCAACCGCATACCTACCTAACACCTCTCAACCGTAGTATATTACAGATATTTAAAAAAATATTGAAACCTGTGCTGGTTAGAATTATAATTTTATTTCTACCTACACATCCTAACTAATATTAAATGTGAACGTGAATGTGAAATTTGGTATGAGTATCCGAACAACTTTTCGCGTCGGTCACTTACGCACAATGGCCCAATAGCCCCACCTAAGTGCGGATAACACACGTCCAACTAACTAACTATAAATGTAAATGTGAGTTTGTTTGTTTGCTACGCTTTCACACCTTAACAAAAAAATTATAATTGTATACGTTGTCAGGGGTATATCTACCTTTCAACCAGCAGAAAACACTGTTACCAATCTAACCTTCCTTTACGCGAGCAAAGTAAGGAGCAAAATTTAGTAAAATTATAAATTTAAAAAAATTGAAAATAGAATTATTCGCGTAAATTACGCAAATCACAGTATGAACCGTAATTCGTTAGCAAAAATTAAAATATCATAGATGTTATAAAATGAAACTACTATAAACTATTATAGATATACGGATTTAATCACGTTGTTTATTTTAAAACACTATTATTAAATAATAAACTATTCTTCTTTTATGACAGTTTCTAGTAGTAAAAATTATTATGATTCGCAAAACTTTATATAAATCACATTACATACTCACAAACACACCCACATACACACACACACACACACACATACACACACACACAAACACACACCCACACACACACACACACACACACACACACACACACACACACACACACACACACACACACACACACACACACACACACGCACACACGCACTCACATACCTCACATAATATTTCGTTTACTTTCTAACAACGAATTGCATTTGTAATCATAAAATGTTTTGTGTAAATTATATGGGAGAAGACACTGACTTTCTGTAACACAGGTTTCGTACCTAGCACAGGAATCAGGGCTTCATAAGAAATGTGTAAAGAATTTTATGTTAATAAATACATTAAATACATTAATAAAAAAATTATTCCGATTTTCGCATCAGAAAAAAAAAATATATATTTTTCGTGTGGTTAGTGGCCAAACTGTTGTCAAGAGTTGTTCAAGCCGCCCGTAGGCCTCTGACATGGCTTAACGACTGCTGTCAATTTGACAACAACCGGTACCGACTATTTACGTGCCCTCCGAAGCACGGAGACCCTCAGATGAAATACCAGTAAGTGGTCACCCATCTATAGACTGACCGCACCCATCGTTGCTTAACCTCGCTAA
This sequence comes from Catocala sponsa, assembly GCA_963564715.1. Lineage (NCBI taxonomy): Eukaryota > Metazoa > Arthropoda > Insecta > Lepidoptera > Erebidae > Catocala > Catocala sponsa. The sequence continues at coordinate 5,359,753 of OY751345.1, read as the reverse complement.
TCGTTTACCGATCAGTGAGTGCAATTGGCTATGAGCGCCTCAATAAACTATTAAACTACATATACTGTTAAATTTGACTATTTAATATTTTAAGCTATTGAAATAATTAAAACTATTTAGAGTTAAATTTACACTTTCGTCGATGTTTCAGTTGCTTTTTAGCAGTCATGGTCACGGGGAGACTAAGAAATTATAGAACTTTAATTTAAATTTTTATAATATATATTTAATTTAAATAAAAAAATTGTAGATATGCTCACACCGTACTTAGAGCGCACGTTTAGGTACGAACTATTCCTTTTTTTCTCTATGAACTATTCCTGTGTCGCGGAGGACTTTACAAACATTCAAATAACGCACATAAAGAACATCCAGACTCGGAAAAACTATTTGTGGATCCCACAAGTTTTTATCTCGTGCGGGAATCGAACTTACAACACTCGGTGGCAGTAACGAGGCGGCCACTTAATTCCGAACATTTCGACGGTCCCTACGTATATAAAGACATGTCTAAACTAGCATATTTTTTTATTTCGTAATTTACTTCATTTTATTGATACGCATATTTCCACGAAATTTCGATTTTTAGTAATCATTTATTCAAAAGATACGAAAACGTATCAGAATTCTTAAGGATTTGTCATCGTATTTACGGACATCTAGACATAACGTCTTATACCGTGTTTTAAATTACGCGCCATTTTGCATGAACGCGGACTTGTCAGACTTAATGTCCTTTACATCGAATATTAGACGTGAGCGTGTTTATTCCTGGTGTCGTGCAAAATTATATTTTAATAGCCATTGTATTTGGTAAACTGTGTATTGTTCCAATTGATTAATTTATAACGATATATTTCTCCACAGTTTGTATAAACTATATACGGTGATATATCATTATACTTTATTTTAATTACATTTAACATTTCTTTTTACTTTTTAGATTAACAAGATAAATTAAGTCAAGTCTTATATGTCCGTTTATACGTTTATTGGAACAATTAATTTACAGATTTGTTCCTATTTACGTTTAGTGTTCAACTATTTTATGTTTGTTTTAGCGGAACCCATGTCTCAAAAACAACACCAACTCACACAACTTCATTATTTGAATGTAAGGAACAACCAGCAATGGGAAATATTCGTCGCGCTTGAACCTAAAGCTTCATTCCATAGTGAACAAGCATCAACTTCATGTAATTTCCTATCTCAAAGCGATTTCAATTAATAATAACCGACACGATAAGTGATATTTGTAGCAATGAATTTGATGATATTCCTTGTGACAAAAATTATACCAGCGTAAACGATTATTCTAACAACAACAACGACAACTTAACGCCTTTAGATGTTGATGAAGACTATTGCTTAGACAATTTTTTACATAGCACGCCTGATAATATGATATACTTATTATTAGTTCATATATAATATACTTTCTTTAGAGATATCTCCAAAGGAAGTATATGGGCTCGGTATTAGTGTTTTGATTAGGCTATCAGGCTATCATGAATCATACTTGTCAACAATATTGTTGACAAGTGTGATTCATATCGTGAGAGTACTCCAGTTTAATCATATATTTCATTCAGATTCAGTCCCTTAGCATCCAGTAAATTATCTGGCTCAACACCCCATTCAAAGAAAAATAAGTACTTGTATGTAAAAAAAGCATTAATTAAGAACAGAACTACTAATAAATGTAATTGGCTAGATGTAAAAAGAAAATTGCTTGTAAATTTAGGTAAAAGTCATATTTCTTATTTAGGTAAAGAGCAGATGGGAAAAAATGAAACATTCTTGTTACACAAACTGTCGATTGAAATTTTTTGCAAAGTTCAATACGTCCACCCGAGAGAAAATCTTTGATAAATTTTGGGATTAAGGTGATCATTCTCGTTAGTGTACTTTTATTGCTTCTAATATGAAAAAAATAACAAAATAGCAATGGACACAGAATTCCAAAACGTTAAATGTATTTAAGATTTCTTCACCATGTCAATTGCCTAATAATTTGAAAGAAAAGTGATGGTATATGAGACCATGTTTAAAAATACTCTTACTGTTAGCAATATTTTTATCCAGTCTGCTATAAGGATATAATAAACAACGAGCTTAACATTGCCTTCCATTTGCCAAAGAAGGAACAATGTGATATATGCCACGCAAATAAGAACAACATTTTACCATCGGAAGCTGATAAAATAAAATCGCAATCGTATATGTAAGCAAAACCTTTAAAATAGACGTATGCCATCGTTTCTTAGAAAAAGGCCATATGCATAACGAGGCCTATAGTGTGCACGCGTTGATAGAACGAACAGCAAATAATAAATTGACCTTAACCTGACGAATGGTATACTTTGGTTCGTTGGGCAAAACAAAACGGTCCTCCATATAAAGTGATATTAGATGATTATAATTTTGTCCTAACGTCAAAGCTTTGCTAAATACTAAATATTAGCTTAAAGACACTAATGAAGAAAAGATTTGCTGGACTAAAATTAGAGCAATAAAAGTTTATGCAAATCAACCGGACGTTGTAGAGTTTAAATACGATTTATTTGAAGAAGAGTATCGAAAACTGAATTGTACCTCAAACAGAAAAGTTACGAGGAAAAGTAAAACAGCAGTGCAGGAAATAATATCTATAAAGCTAAATATAATGATTTGATTAACTTATGTGACACTATGATAATTCCGCAAAAATATAATAATTATTATAAAAATCTAATGTACAGTAACTATACACATGTTGAAGATGAAGAAGACTGATTATTACGTATAATTTACTTTAATTATTACTAAGTATTGGTGCCGATTCTGTCGCACATCTAAATCACATTATATTACTTATAGTTATATTTACTACGTCAAGTTTAGACTGCTTTTTTGTTATGTTTTATTTAACTGTGAAAATGTATATGTGATACTTAGTACTTATTAATTACTTACGGCCAAAGATAATAAAGCTGTGATTTAATAATTATCTAAGCATTGTGAGAGACTACTTAAAATAATTAAGAATTAATATCGAGAAAATAGTTAGGTGTCTATTTTTTCAGTTGATTTTATAATTAATTTCAATTTAATGTACCACCGTGATTAGTATTGTGATAAGTCAATTAGGTACAATTACCTTAAGTCTGACTAGTAATTAAAAAGTCACTGTGATTACTAAGAAGTTATAGCATACCATAATATATAGAATTGATAAAAAATAAACCATTAACAATAAACGCGTAACGTTTTAATAGTTATTTACCAATTTATTAAGAAGATGTCTTTTTTTTCGTTGTATAATAACAACTATAAGCCTGTTCTTAGTAGCCACGTATAAAAGGATATGTCTGCCTGTTTGTCATTTTTTACAATTGAGCATGACTCACATCTACTTGAACGTAACTAAGTTAAAAATGGTAAAATTACACAACATTTTCTTTAACGTATATATTATTTACTTCATAAAATTATGTTTCAATTTTTCCTAGGTACAAACGGATATAAAAGACTTGAACGTATACGACCTTTTTTCGCAGTTGACGTAAAAACGGTCATCATACAGTTTTTATAGGAAAATTGAGGATATTCAAAATGATCGCTACACCATTACAACCAGCTTACATTGAGTATTACAGATCAACAATAAAATATAGTAGTTATTCCTTATGAAAAACTTCAGACCAGTTTGAAACTTAAAAACGCTCTCCTGTAAACCACGACTTTTGACATGTCGCTTTGTACTTAGGGGCCGTTGATTAACATAACAGAGCATTACTACTCTTATAATGTGCTATGGTTAATACCATTAGTCATTGCTGGGATAATGAATTCTGGCAGATAAACGGACGTACAGTAAAAATCGCACCAAAAGGGTTTTACCATTTTGCTACGGAACACTAAAAATAGATATCAAAGAAATAATTCAGGAAACCTTTTAGTTGACCTAAGTGTTTTTTAAACATCTTTACAGTACAGACAAGAATTATTAAGTTTTATAATGATACTAGCTGGTCCGACAGACTTTGTCCTGTAGGTACACACAAAAAAAATAAAAAAAACAAATCTAAACCATTCTCTAATCAACTTGAACACACACAAAAAATTTCATCAAAATCGGTCCAGCCGTTTAGGAGGAGTTTAATTACAAACACACGCACAGAAGATTTATTGTGTACTAGCTGTTACCTGCGACTTCGTCCGCGTAGATGTTAACTAAAAAGTGTTTGTCTTCGCGGAAACCTATTTTTTTTCTAAAATCGAAGTAGCCTAAGTTTTTCCTTATAACATCAGCTATCTGCCAGTGAAAGTTCCGTCAAAATCAGTTCCGCCGTTTCGGAGATTAGCTGGAACAAACAGACAAACAGACAGACAAAAATGTTTAAAATAGATGTTTTCGTATAGGTACCTTATATAATTTCATATGCATTAGATAAAAAGCTGTTATTTTGACATTACAAACAGACACTTCAATTTTATTTATTTGTATAGATGTATAGATAGATAAAGATAGATTTCTTAAAAGACTTCCAATTAGATCAATAGCGTCTAAGAGTGAAAAATAAAACATGGCGTCTTTTATCCAAGATCTGTGCGACGGTAGCGGCGGTTCTTCAGATGACAATGGCCGCCTCATTACGAAGACAGCGCCGCTAATGACCTGTGTGTACATCAGCTCGCTGCTAAAGGAAATATATTGTGGTGCAGTTGCAATACGTGAAGAAAGAAGAAAGAATATAATAAAAAAAATTTGATAACATATTTTTTTATTTAACTCGTATTCATATTGTCTCAACTATGTTTTAAGACTTACTAACTCGCCCTCAACCAGCGTGGCGAAATAGTTCATACTCTTTTCACACTAGGAAGAGACGCGTACCCAGTAGTTGTGCAGTTCATAAACAGGGCCATGTAAGATCGTTGAACTGCCATGCAGAGGGCTCGAGTTAGATCCTAAAACACGATCTTCTTTTCGAAGTTATCTTATTTAAAAGTATATTATTGCTCGCGTTAACAATGAAGGGTAACATCGCGAGCATGCATATCTAAGAATTCTCCATATTGTTTTGAAAGATATATGAAATCCATACTGGGCCAGTGTGGTGGATAGGTATATAGCCTAACTATTTAACACTGATAAACAAAAAATTTAACATTAAAGAAACTTGAAAAATAAATATTCTAAAACAAAAAATTCACTAAAAAGTTGAATAAAAAAAACAAATAAAAATAAATCATCAAAAGCGGTTCACCTAGAAAAAGATATGAGATGTAAATTGTATCAATATGTATGTGTTCCTAGCACAAGCGGACGAGTTCTGAAGGTTCTTTTTGTTTCATTGCCGTTTATTCACGCAAATGTCGACAGTGAAGACACGGTTAAATATTTTACACATTGCCTAGACTACTGCGAATTTTCGTACATAAGAATCTAGTAACAGCAGCGATAGCTCAGTGGGGAGACCAACAGACTGCAATGCAGAGGGTCTCGGGTTCGAACCCACGGCGCGCACCTCTGACTTTCGGCAGTTATAATTATCTTTTCGAAATTATGTGCGTATTGATTGACGATTATCGCCTGCTCCATGCCTCGGAGAGCACGTTAAGCCGTCGGTCCCGATTGCCATTAACATCTATGGCAGTCGTTATTGGGAAGTCAGTGCCCTCTAATATCCTGACACTAGTCTAGCCTTAGGGTATCGTTAGCCTTCGGGTTGCGGTGGTCAGATGGCAGTCGCTCCGTGTAAAAACTGATATCCAGTCAAATCCGGTTAGACTAGAAAGCCGACCCTAAGTAACTTGGGAATAATAAAGGCTAGGGAGAAGAAGAAGAATCTAGTAACTCTTTGCTTAATCTGGGAATCAAACCTATCACCTTATATTACAGCTGGGTCCACAGGACTAACATTTAACAACATGTTTATTAATTTAAAAAAACAAAAATGTAATACTCAATATATTTTTTATACTATGAAAAAGCCTATAGCAGATTACTGCCATCTTACTGGCACAGTTCTCACAGCCTCAGTGTAACTACTGAAAATTTCTTCGCAGTTTGCCCAACCCATTTATTGAAACTGTGAGCAAGCAGTCACTTCTATTCACTATCATAGATGTATAGTTTGGATATTTGTTACTTAATAACTTTAAACTGTTATATGGATTTGCAGGAAACTAGGTACACAGATGGAGCATTTCCTAGATTAACGCACAGGATACTCTTTATCCTGGTATATATCTCGGTATAAGTACCCGTGGGAGTTATTCGAAGCCGCAGGCAAAAATAGTTGTACCGCAATGATTGCCATAATGTTATTATAATTTAAATCGTTCATGGATTTCGTGCAAAACTGTCGGATGAACGCGGATTTAATTGAGATTTATAATTTTATCGGTTAACATTAATTAACTGGTTGTCAGATAATTATATTTTACTGTTTAAACATTTAAAACACGGTCGGTTCTGGGGTTGGTTTAAATATTTAAGGTTGAGTCTGATTGGAAAGTACTTTATATATGAATAATAGACATATGCGCTACTCTTCTCCCTAGCCTTTTTTATTCCCAAGTCACTTGGGGTCGGCTTTCTAGTCTAACCGGATTTGACTGGATATTAGTTTTTACACAGAGCGGCTGCCACCTGACCTCCGCAATCCGAAGGGTAACGATACCCTAAGGCTAGACCTGTGTCAGGATATTACAGGGCACTAACTTCCCAATAACGACTGCCATAGATGTTCATGGCAGCCGGGACCGACGCCTTAACGTGCTCTCCTAGGCGCGGAGCAGGCGATAATAAAATTGTTAATCAATACGCACATAATTTCGAAAAGTCATATATAACTTACGAAAGTCAGAGGTGCGCGACGTAGATTCCAACCTGAGACCTTCTGCATTGCAGTCTGTTGGTCTTCCCACTGAGCTATCGCTGCTTATATACATATATGAGACATATTATATGCGCTACTAAAGCAGTCAATAATATTAGAAGTAGTTTCTACGGACGTTGGTGGCGCAGCATAAGTAAATGCAATTGCAGTGCATGAAGAAAATACTTAAATAAATACTTAAACGTCTCGGGTAGATTCTCAGGGAAAGGCTCGAGTTTAAAATTCAGTTTTCGTATGTTTGGACACAACTTTTATATATGTCGCAGGCGATTTGTATGATTCCGCGTTGTACAAACGGAGTCGTCCGTTTAAAAACGCTCATTGATTGTTATTTATTGTTATTGTTAGGGTGACGTATTTTTAGGTGGGTTTAAGAAGGAACCTAACATAACCTAACCCTTTCAAGACGGAATGCAGTGATTTGAGGCGTATAGGTGCTCGTTATGCTGTTGAATTGTCTATCAAATGTTGTGGCATATTATAAAGTGACAAGGCAATTTACATTTTGCCATCGGCATATTTTAAAACAGCGAGCGTTTTTAAACGGACGACGCCGTTTGTAAAACGCGGAATCATACAAATTGCCTGCGACATATATAAAGAGATAAAGAAGAAGATGTCATACGACCAGGCGTAATGCAGTAACAGCGTCACTAATGTTCAATCGGTTTATGTAGAAGTATGTCTTGATTCTCTATACGTATTCTCGCAGTAGGATGGTAAATCAAAGATGGTATACAGCACACACAGTTTATTTAACTTGTACACAAACTATTAGTCTATGTATTATAATGGATGACCTAGTGTGACGTCGAGGGCAAACGAGCACATAGTAGATCGCCTATGCGCTGGACCGACCAAATTAAGGCAGCATTAGACAATGATCCCTTATATGAGTGCACCAGAAAGGCAAAGGTGCGTGAAGAGTGGCGACGGATTGTCAAGCATGCTACACAACCTTAAATATGACCACGACCACTCTGTCATGGGTGAAACGACGTAGAAGAAGAAGTGTAATTATTAAATGTCCTAGCGCGATAACATGACTTGTTCTCCCTCAGTGACAGATGCGGAGCGATCGGTAAATGCGTGCGATGCAAGTGTTTTAATATAATAAATGGTACGTCACACTTTCGCTACAATTTCTGCAATTCGGTGGTAATTGGAGAAGTTCCATACCCTTACAGGAAACAAGCATAAGTCGGGTAGAACGAATTTTCTACCACTCGGGTGAGTCATTCATATGAAATAATCAGCCAGGCTCTTCCACAAACATTTCTAGTCTTTCTAAGAAAAGCTCTTATTTATAACAACATACTAAAAACACTTAGCTCTATACGAAAATGGAACCTGAAACTTCACAATCAGTGACCTGTTAACACCATATTACTTTCCAGATCTGAATTAAAATCTCGCGGTCAACCTGACTGTCGCCCCTTCAATGTAATGATACACAGCCCCTAAACGTTTCGGTGTTTATGCAAATTGCCCCGAGTTGTCATGTAAAGGGTCGCCCCAATACATTTGGAATTGGAGTTTAGATTTAATGACCTCTGTAACGTGGCTCTGTGCTGAAATATTCTGGGTGATGTTTAACAATAAATTACAGGTCGTGTTACGTGACGACGGCATTGTTTTTTTTCTTGTTTGTTTTTAATACAACTACGGCAATTCTGAATGGTTTTTGTATCGCGGGGGACGTTGCAAACATTCTAATATCAGACATAACAAGGAACATCTAGATTCAAACAATAATTTGTGGATCACACAATTTTTGTCCCGTGTAGGGTTCGAACTCACAACACTCGGTTGTGCGAGGCGACCACTTATAATTACGCCTTTACACTATCCTGATTAAACATTGTACTGATGTTACGAGCCTCGCAGTATTTAATAGTATCATTGTTCTGTTGTGTTAAACACACAAGAAACAATAATGCTATTAAATATTTTGAGGCGCACTGCGTCCGTTTACGAATGCATTGTTCAATTGTGTATAGATCAAAATCAATAATAACTCGAGACAGAATTATACCAAAACTTAAACCAGGTATTACATCCGTTAATTAAAAAGAGTTCAGGTGTTCATAAACGCCAGAAAACCCTCCAGATATTATTATTTTATTTATTAACACGATAATTTATAATATACTAGCTTTTGCCCGCGGCTTCGCTCCCGTTATTTAGAATTTGACAATCAATTCGGGTTGTACTCTGCTTGTAATAATATAATTCAATCATGATTCGAAAGACACGTGGCGTCATCTATTATCATAAGAACGTTATTATTGTTTTCCTCGGGAACAGTAATTTTTTTCGGGATGACAGGTAGCCTATGTCCGTGTCTGTACACCTGTCAACGTATATGCAAAATTTCAGGATGATCGGTTTAGTGGTTTAGGCGTGAAAAGGTAACAAACAAACAAACTCATTTTCGCTTTTATAATATTAGTTAGGATTAGTATTAGGATAGGATTAACCTGGGACATTACGCTGCTGTACCAAGGCTTTGTAGGCAATATAATAATTTATCAAAGTCTTACGATATTGATATTAGTCAACCCTTACCAAAATATAAAACACACTTAGAACGGATTATTTAAGTTTTTCAGTTAGTTTCACATTGTTTATTCCTTTTGTTAAGTTAATTCCTAACGTGTAGCTTATTTTAATTAATTAATTTTAAATTTTCTATTTTATGCTCTGTTGTTACATTTATGTGCATGCTGTGGTCTCCTATAACTAAAGGAGTACACTATACAGAACTAATGTCCATTTGTCTGTGCAATTACGTGTATATTCTTTGTAGATCCTTAATAGAAACGTGAGATACTGAACGCAAACATGATAGATGTCCAATTCAGGATGCATTAGCACGATTTATGTAGGAAAAACAGTAGGGTAGTACAGTTGACATATGAATGGATAATAAATAAATAAATATTTAATTCTTAGCCCCACAATATCGTGTAGTCGGTTTGACTGTGTTCAGCTACGAACTTTTGTTGAAGAAAGTTGCCCAGTCGGTATGCATCTGGCTTGCAAGTTTTACATAAAATTCTTTGCCTAATTGTTAAGCATAAATAAAACAGCATTTAAAACACAGACCAAACGCATTCACTGTTTTTGTAAACTTTTCAGTTGAAATAATGAAAACATCGTTAAAATTCGTTTTAGTTTTTACTGTAAATACAGAGTCGGACTTAAAATACATTTTATTTAAATTCTTTATTGTTTGTATGTTAATATTATGCAGGCAAACTTGCGTTATTTTGGTTGTCTCTGTTATTATAGTGGATGCCTAGGTGGTTTCGTGGAACACACAGGTTTGCACTTTAGCCTACAGTCGTTCGTGAGTTTACGAGTATGATTCTCGGGTAAGACAACCTTATCGGTATTTTTATTGAAAAATTAAATTTTTCCATTTTTACAAACATTTTTATGTAAACGTAATAAGATACGATTCTATTGTGACAGTGGCAGCGGCACACGGGCGGTTAGACACAATAAGTGTTAAATTATGCCCGGCATGCCAAAAATTGTCAGGTTAAATCCTTACTAATATTATAAATGCGATAGTATCTTATCTTATCTTATGTGGGGGCCGGTCAATACAGACCGGCGACACTTCGACCCAGTGGGATATTTTTTGTCGACAGTCTCCCAATAACGACTTCCATAGATATTCATGGCAGCCGGGACCAACGGCTTAACGTGCTTTCCGAGGCACGGAGCAGGCCATAATTGTCAATCAATACGCACATAATTTCGAAAAGTCATATAACTTCCGAAAGTCAGAGGTACGCGACGTGAGTTCGGACCCGAGACCCTCTGCATTGCAGTCTGTTGGTCTCCCCACTGAGCTATCGCTGCTGTAGCTGCCATAAACAACAGTAGTAAGCAATAGTAGTCGTTAACCATTTAACATCAAGCTGACTTTATGCTTGTTTGTCAACTTTGTTGTAAAAGACCTCAAAGGCGCACGCATCTAATAAACTAATGCACTTTTAATTGACATACATTTTTTATTAATTAATAGATAACAATCAATCATTACAATATAAGTATAGATCAGTACTAATTACAATATGTAGGTATTGATGTAAATTTTTTATATATTTTGACAACTTAAATTATTTTTTAAGTGACTTGTTATCTATTTGTAAATTAGTGACTGCGTCACTGATTAGTCGCTAACGACTAGTCGACTAATCGACAGATTAATTTATTGTTAAACTACATTCCATTGTTTTACTAATGCGATTTATTTCAATTAGTATTGATTAATTATAAAAAAATATTTGGTACAATATACCTTTGAAATTAAACTACTATATACGGATTTTATCGCGTTGTTTATTTGACACATTACTACAACATTTTTGAAAACTGTTACACTACTATTACTATTAAACTTTACAAATTTTTAAGCTAATTAAATTATTGAAACTATTAAAACTATTTATATTATTACTATACTATTATACTATTTATATTTGTGTTTACACTTTCCCCGACGTTTCTGTTGCTTTTCAGCAGCCATGGTCACGGGGACCAAAAATTTTGTAGTAAAGTGTCACATAAACAATGCGATAACATCCGTATATAGTAGTTTAATTTCAATGAATAACATTAGCGTAAACAGAAGACAATATTACAATATACCTTTTTATGAAAATTATTAGTAAAAAGACTCTGCAATGTTGAACTTGTTATCTCGCAACTACCAGTGTGCCGAATGTTGTAAATTGGATTATCACACGGGATAAACATTTGTATGGACCAAATAATTATTATAGTTGATCTGAGGCTTTATGTTCTTTGTTTTAATGTTTGTAAAATCAATAATTTATTTATAATCCCTAGTACTAGTATTTTTAATATAAAATACACTTCGGGATAGAAGAATGATGCTGTATTTAATATTCCTACAGAATGTATTTAAAGGGTTATCTCAGGTAGAGGGTCTACTTGAGCGTATAGAAATATGCATACCTAGACCAAATGCCAGAATCCGAAACAATTTTCCATTTTTTAAAGTACCGAGACACCGGACCAATCTGGGTGCTCAAGCTCCTGTAGCTAGGTATACTGCAACTTATAACAACTGTTCGCTCCTCCAAACTTAGCCTACATATATTTCATGACAATTCTAAGAATTTTAAATACAAAATAACTAATAGAAATAACGTAGTATTATAAGTTGGTAATCCTTATCCTTACTAATATTATAAATGCGAAAATGAGTTTGTTTGTTTGTTACGCTTTCACGCCTTAACTACTGAACCGATCAACATGAAATTTTGCATACACGTTGTCAGGGGTACAGTATAGGACATAGGGTACCTTTCATCGAGAAAAAAGAACTGTTGCAAGTCTAACCTAACCAAACCTACATTTACGCGAGAGAAGCCGCGGGGGAAAAATAGTTTTCTTATAAATATTGTTTTCCCTGTTGTTGTTTTTATTTGTTATATTTTTCTTTTGTTTAATTTTATTATATAGTTTTTGCATGTTGTCTACCTGCCAGTGCTGTGCATATTTGTAACTGGAGTAGCTCATGCACTTTAATGTCTGTTAATTTTATGTGAATGTTTGTGTTTACCCTGTAAATATGCCTAAATAAATAAATAAAATAAATTTAAAAAAAACGATAATATATATACTTTGAACACTGGCAAGATGAGATATATCTCTCTTCACTCTCATTCACCAGTCTGTGTCCTGCTGATTGTCAGCCTTCGTTGTTGCACATATAGGTAAATGAAGTAAAAAAACAATTCCTACAAAGCGGTTTTTTTATTGGGTGTTAAAATTACAAACGCCTATATTCAGACTCGGTACAATGAAATCTGCAAAAAATATGAATCATGTCGGATGGGATTTTGTATAACGATTTGACATATAGCCGAAGGACCGTAGTTTTTTTTATCACGAAGACAATTTAGCAAGCTTATATCTTTGATTTTAAACATCAGTCTCAGCTTGTCGACAATTTAATCTCTGAAATCGTAATGCAAGTGCAATTGCATAATAAAAGCAATTTTATAAAATAAATATTTGTATATTTTTTATATTATAGTATCGTTTAAATATACTTTTATATAAAGATTCAAAATAATTGTTCTGCAATTGCACTAATAAACGGAGGCCACACAACCCAAACGCGAGTCAAGGAGTTAAACAGTTTCCCATGATTTAAAACGTTTTTAATATAATGCAATTTTAACACCCATAATATAAAACATAGTTTAACCTCGAAAAGAGTTTGAATCATTGACATGAAATATTTAAAATACGAAATCTACATCTATGCTATCTAAGCGTATCTATGCTAATAATAAAACTGCTCAAAACAGAGTTTTGATCTAGTCTATATCGTCAATTAATGTGAACTGTAATGCGATTTATTTATTATAGATGTTCCCGCGGTTTCACCCGCGTTTCTCGTTACTGCGCCGCCCCCGTGGGTCGTAGCGTGATGATATATAGCCTATAGCCTTCCTTGATAAATAGGCTATCCAACACTTAAATAATTTTCAATTCGAACTAGTAGTTCCTGAGATTAGCGCGTTCAAACAAACACAAACTCTTCAGCTTTATAATATCTTATTTATTATATTTATATGTTCCATATTTTGTTTGTTTTACAGTACACAGTTATTAGGTATATATTTAATGTTAGTACTTAACCGTAAATGTATTATAACAAGACTTGAAACATTTGAATTTAATTTCTCATAAACTTTTGTATATTTATTTTTGTTCGTATTAATTTTGTATTATGTTCTTGTTTTGGGTCTTCGCGATACAGGCAAGGCTAGTGTGCAAACCACAGAAATATTTTTGTTTTAATAAAGTTACTTTATTTTATAAAGTGTTTTAGATTGATAAGATTTTTTAATATGTTAAACGCTGTAATAAACAATTTTTTTATTGCATTTATATTTACATTTTATGTTTATTTGATTAAGTCTGAGACTAGATCGGATCGCTATTATGAACAATTTTAATTACGAGAATTAGTCCTTTAAGTCTTGGACGCAATACCACAAAGATTTAAGCTCTCTGTGTGGCTTAACCTATAATTGATATTCGTGGTCTAACCACAACCTCATCCGTAGCGGACGTCCACGGCATTAATTTGTTCTTACGTACAACTGGAAAGTCAAAATCAAGACCAATCGAAACTAACTCTATTTCATTTGATATGAGGCTCACAATGTCGTATAACATGATTGTATAGATGGCGTAATGGTTATGTTGTCCCTGCTACTGCCACTACGGCGAGTGTATAAAACTCGCCGGGTTCAATCCCTAGACGGGGCAAAAAATTGTGGGTTCCACAAATATGTATTTGTATGAGGAATGTGATAAAAATGAATGAAGCCAGAGAAGTGTGTCAGGATCGTAGCAAATGGAAATCCGTAGTCTCTGCCTATCCCTCTAGGAAACAGGCGTGAATATATGTATGTATTTACCTTCCCTTCTCAATGGGAGATTTTGGCAGCCCAGCGTCTGGAAAGGCGCGATATTGTGAGACGTCAAACCCGCGAGTTTGAGGAGCAGCGTAGAGCTGATCTTGATACTAAGCACGATGAATTAAAGGCCCGTCCATCCGTTGGCATAAATTATAATTATGTATCCGGCATGCTGTCGTGCCCATACTGTTCCAGAGAGTTTACAGCAAAAATTGGCTATATAAGTCATCTTCGGGCGCATCAGCGTCGTCAAGCCGACTAGGAGTCAAAGCAGTCGCCATGGCCGAAAACGGTCGGATCGATCATCATCATTTGTTCTATTTTTGTCTATTGTAAAGTCTCCAGGACACAGAAATTACATAATATATTCCTTGCGCGGTGGCTGAATATTTTAAAGAATTAAATAAAGTTTAAACATTCAGATCAGATTACAATCACCATCTTGAAAATTGCTTTATATTTGTATGTTTATCTATAAGATTACTGGCGATTTGGGTTACAAATTACTAGTATTCTTGTGAAGCCCTTTAGTTATGCCTGTGTCAGGAGTGTGAATGGAACAGTCGCAAGGAGGCGAACGATCCTCGATCAGATCGGAGACATTCTGGACAAAGGCCAGGTTAAGAGCACCTTAAACCGGCGAGCGTGTATGAGGAATGTGATGATAAGCTGGTGAAGATGAAAAGATACGCGTGGTGCCTTCTATGTGATAACTTCTAGTACCTATTAACCTGGCAAGTCTTAATAAATAAGACATAATTAAAAACAAAATTTAATATTTATGCACTAAATAAATATAGAGCAGCGATAGCTCAGTGGGGAGACTAACAGACTGCAATGCAGAGGGTCTCGGGTTCGAACCCACGCGCACCTCTGACTTTCGAAAGTTATATGACTTTTGAAATTATGTGGGTATTGATAGACAATTATCGCGTGCTTCGTGCTTCGGAGAGCACGTTAAGCCGTCGGTCCCGGTTGCCATGAACATCTATGGCAGTCGTTATTGGGAAGTCAGTGCCCTTGAATATCCTGACACTGGTCTAGCCTTAGGGTATCGTTAGCCTTCGGGTTGCGGGGGTCAGATGGCAGTCGCTCTGTCTAAAAACTGATATCTAGTCAAATCCGGTTAGACTAGAAAGCCAACGCCATGTGACTTGGGAATAATAAAACCTAGGGAGAAGAGAGATTTTTATTTAAACACTAGCTGACCCGCGCAACTTCGTCTGCTTCACCTAAGAGAATTTTCTCCGTTTTGCAACATTTTTTATTATTGCTCCGCTCCTATAAGTCGTAGCGTGATGTTATGTAGCCTATAGCCTGCCTAGATACCTAAATGGACTATCCAACACTAAAAGTATTTTTCAATTCGAACCAGTAGTTTCTGAGATTAGCGCGTTCAACCAAACACACAAACAAACTCTTCATCTTTATAATATTAGTATAGATAATCTCATACCTTCATGATTAAGCATAGATGGTATCTATCCACATTTTGCCAGCTATGCTTATAGGTCCTACATAATAGAAAGAAAGAAAGAAAGAAAGAAATTTGTTTATTTCGTACAGAGCAAACACAATTAATTAAAACAATATAAACAAACATATTATACATATTAAAAAACAAAATGTGTATGCCCTCGCCGAAAAGGGTCACCACCTCAGCATTAGCTGGGCACCCAAATTGAGTGCACCAGCGCTGATAATACAAGACGGTACTATTGGCTACCGTGCGCTGTTCCATTTCATGACAGAAAACTTAACAGTGGTTTCCTCGATCTGGAAATCGACATCTTTATGCACCAAGGCAGTCATAGAAAGTAATAAATTTCTTTTTTCAAGTACTACTATATAGTACCCGTTCTACATTTTAACGAACAAAATATGAATAAAATTCCAAATAATCTATCTATACAAATAAATAAAATTGAGGTGTCTGTTTGTAATATCAAAATAACAGCTTTTAATCTAATGTATATGACAGTATATAAGGTACCTATTTATAAGAAAACACCTATTTTTTAAATTTTTGTCTGTCTGTCTGTTTGTTCCGACTAATCTCCGAAACGGCTGAACCGATTTTGACGGGACTTTCACTGGCAGATAGCTGATTTTATAAGGAGTAACATAGGCTACATAGATTTTAGAAAAAAAAATAGGGTTCCGCGGAGACCAACACTTTAGTTAAAATCTACGCGAACGAAGTCGCAGGTAACAGCTAGTTGACAATAAAGTTAACCTCATGAAACTAACAACCGTAACATTACAAGTGATCCAATAAATTCAGTCTCCGATCAAATATTGGTGTATTAGAGTATGCCGGAGCGACCCTAAACTTTAAATTGTTAATCAAACTGTAATCCTCTGTAAACATCTGTAATCCTCTTACTGCAAGTTAAGCAGATTTGGCCAACAGTCCATAGGAGATTAAAATATATAAGGATAAATATTCTTTTTAACTTTACAGAGATAATCTATACTTATATAACTAGATGTTCCCGCGGTTCCACCCGCGTTTATCGTTACTGCGACGCCCCCGTGGGTCGTAGCGTGATGTTATATATAGCCTTCCTGGATAAATAGGCGTGGAGGTATCGAGTTGAAATTAAAACGATATACTCAGGTCTACAGTCTCTTGAAGCTGTGAAAAAATCAAACTTCTAAGTTAACGTAAAAAAAAGATACGGGAGTTTATGCCGCAAGAAACGTATATTTCGACGCTCTCAAGGGAATCAAAATTTATAGAGTATTTTCCGTTGACCTAGAACTATGAAATTTGGCAAGTAATACCATCTTATACTACAAGTATAGGGGAAATCTGAAAACTATACATTTGTACATTTGTACGGAACCCTCGGTGGGCGAGTCCGACTCGCACTTGTTTATTTTAGGGTTCCACATTTAATATAACGTAACTGTACCCGCAGTTTCACGCACGCTTATAATTATTGTACTATAAAGGTTTTTGTACACATTGCCACGCCAACCCTATTGTATCTTTTGTAGTATAAATATTGTATCTTATAACATTAATTTACACAACAAAAAACAAACTAGGACAATTATTCAAAATTCTTTTTTTGTGGTTGGTTCACTTTCCTTTCGGTCTCAATTAAATTTAAAGAAAAATATCACCCATATGGATGAAAATAGGGTTATATGTGGTTTTTGTTAAATCTATACTAATATTATAAAGCTGAAGAGTTTGTTTGTTATTTTGGTTTTTTGAACGCGCTAATCTCAGGAACTACTGATTCGATTTATTGTTGCATAGCCTATTTTTCGAGGAAGGCTATAGGCTATATAACGTCACGTTACGACCGACGGGGGCGGCGCAGTAACAATAAACACGGGTGACAACGCGGAAACATCTAATTTATTTATATAACTTAACAGGCAAGTTAAAACCAACACCTACAACACTATACGATATATTATAAACAAAATTTTCCTCAGTTACTCAATACGATAGCAGTTGACTAGGGCGTATAGATAAGGGTTAATTATCACTTATGATTAACGAGCTGTGGCTCAGGGCAATAGCACAGTGCATGTGCGACCGTGGTGTGAGCACGACCTCATATGTTCGACGTGTATCTAAGTGTGCGATGGACGCGGAAAGACAGCCCTTGTTGGGACACACTTCAGATGTTAGATGCCGGAGATTGAGGTGAGCTAGTGTTTGTTTTTCCAAAACGTGTATACAAAATACAGTATAACACACATTACAAAACTAGCTTTTGCTCGCGGCTACGCTTGCGTAAAAGTAGCTTAGCTTAGGTTAGTAACATGGTTCCTTTTTTAAATAAAATATATCCTTTGTTACTCGGTGATAATATAGCTTTCTAATGGTGAAAATTTTTCAGAATCCGTTGTGTAGTTTTTAAGTTAAAGCCTTACAAACAAACATATAAAAATCAAATCTTTTCTATTCATAATATTAGTGTACATATAGTCTAATATGTTATTCAGTGATGAATTGATGATAGATATAGCTTTCTAATGCCGAAAGAATTTTTAAAATCGGTTTAGTAGTTTTTGAGTTATACCTACCGTTACAAACAAACAAAATATCAAATCTTTCCTGTTTATAATATTAGCATAGACTAGCTTTTTCCTGCGGTTTCGGTCGGGAAAAATACTTTTTTCTGGATGAAAGCTACCCTATGTTCTATTCTGTACATTCGCATTCATAATATTATAGTTAAGATTGTAACTGGTCGATGTCTGTAAATCCTAGCTAATATAATAAATGTGAATGTGAGTTTGTTTGTTACGTTTACTCGACTCAACAACTCGCTCGATCATTATGCATATTCACATACACGTTGTTCGGTGTATAGAAAAGGACATAGGGTAACTTTGATCCAGAGAAAAAGTACTATTTTGAGGAATTTAAATTTATTGACAAACGAAGCAGTGTGCAAAATCTAGTAAAAGTTATTTTAAGTGAAAAGCGTGATTTTACTAAGTTATTTCAGCTATACTTATGTTAGTTGCTAAGTAAAGGCAAAGGGAGCCTTTAAGAAAATAGATATATACCTATAAATATATCTGCGAGAAACTCACAATCACTTTTTAAATTGCATAAATATTTATTCTATATTAGCTTTTGCGCGCGGCTCCACCCGCGTGGTATCTACATCAATAAAAAGTAGCCTATGTCCTTCCCCAGATTTTAACCTATATCTGTACCAAATTTCATCTAAATCGGTTGAGTGGTTTAGCCGTGAAAAGGTAACAGACAGACAGACAGACAGATAGACAAACAGAATTACTTTCGAATTTATAATATTAGTAAGGATTAATAGTTCTACTAATTAGTAATGGTTTCAATGAGTCAGATCGCCCGGGAATGTGATACCCATTCTCTAATAAAAAGCCTTTTTACTAGGTACGTTTTAAACTCACTAATCTATATATTTTGACGTTCATAAGTGTTACTTTGTGACCTAAATGAATAAATGATTTGAACTCTGACTTTGCCAACACGTGATTGGTATCCTTGGTATTATTGCGATCACAAATAACGGTAACTGCTTACCCCCAGGTTGATTATATACTTGTATGCCGTAAAATACATACATAGTCTCGCATTTCCAACCCAGACGGTAAAAGTAGAAGTGTTAATTCACCACTTATAGTTTAATATTCCACGTAAAGGTTGAGCCTATTACCGGGCATAATTCCATACTCCGTCCTACTCAGAACTTCGTGTCAAAATCCTATTAACACTTCTCTCTCCAACTGGAATTTGAACCCGACACTTAGCCGTTGCAAACACTACCGTGTAAGACTGTGCTATCAAGACTGTCATGTTTTTTTTTTGTGTGTGTTATTTGTTGGCCTCAGATGGCCCTGACAACTTTACGCGGACTGTGGGTGAGCGCAGAAGGCTCCCAACCCGTTGCTGTCATGGTAGAGATACCTATGCTTTTATAGCAGTAGAAGTATAACTATGAAAACTTATCAAATCAAATCCATTTTTTGTGGGCATATGTAAAAAAAGGTACATATAAAAACATAGGTTCCAGTATGTTTTTTTTTAATTTTTTTGTTGCCATTTGTGTCAGACGAGCTAGTGGCCCACCTGATGGAAAGTGGTAACCGCTGGTCATAGACTTCAGCAATGTCAGGACAGAGAAAAGCCGCTGCCTACCGTAAAACTGTCCTGCGGTTAAGCATACAACATTTATAAGTTTAAACAAAGAAATAACAAAAAGATGCTGATTGTATATAATTAACTAGGTCAATACCTTTTTAATGTTGTCATTAAGGAAACCTTGGCTCGTGTAATAGGTATACTTTTTAATCAACCAGTTATGTAAATTATTTTTAACTATTTTTAGTTGTGGAATGTTCAATATCTGAGTTGGTACTTTAGGTACCTATTATATATCTTTGATGCCATACCGCAGAAACTTTTATCAAATAGAGCAGTTTTATGAGGCACAGTGGAAATCTTTTGAATCTTTCTTTGACTTGAGCTCGCCAAATAAAGATTTATTTATTGATTTGGTGAAATAAACTATTCTATTCTATTTGTTTTTACAATAACGACAATTTCATATCTATACTAATATCTACTATTTTTTTAAATTCTTTTAATATTTATGGAGGCTTTTTCCTTGCAAAGGAATGCCAGCATCATCGTGCCCTAATCTTAATATATAATTACAATAATTATATTACCTTTTATTTAAACTCAAGAAGAAGAGGTACTCATTACAGCAGCAACCATTTTGTACAATAATTTAGCTTTTTGCGAGCCAGGGTCTGCCAATATGGCTATGAAAGGTCCCATGCCACTAATATTATAAATACTAATATTATAAAGCTGAAGAGTTTGTTTGTTCGAACGCGCTAATCTCAGGAACTACTGGTTCGATTTGAAAAATTCTTTTAGTGTTGGATTGCCTATTTATCGATGAAGGCTATAGGCTATATAAAATCACGCTACGACCCATGGGGGCGAAGCAGTAATGATAAACACGGGTGAAACCTCGGGCACATCTAATAGGTATATAAATACTGGGTGTAAGGGACGGCGTACCGAAAACTTTAGCAAGACGTCTTTCTATAAGTACTTATCACGACGCAAACTTCAATTAATCAAAAAACGCTAGATTTAAATGTAATGTAGATTAACATTATTACGCGGTACGCAATGGATAGCTACCAATACATCGCACTCGACGAATGAACTCTGCGTTCCGCGCGCATAAAAACAGCTGATCTATTTAAATCACGACCATTTAATTACATTGCTGTATTGCAGAAAATGTGAAAGTCAGAAAAATGAAAAATTGCAGGAAAGGAATTGTGATTGTTGAAAAAAATTCCAATGCTTCTGAATCTACTATTTCAGTTTTCGGTACACCGTCCCTTACACCCAGTATAAATTGAAGCAAGTGTTAACATTTTAAATTTCGTAAAATACTCAGGTGCAAATATATTTGACATAGTTATGTTAAACTTGCCCTATTACCTACCTAAGCCGTGTAGTATTTACATTTGAAAAGAAAGTTTCATACATACATATAAACATAGATTCACGCCTGTTTCCCAGAGGGGTAGGCAGAGACTACAGATTTCCATTTGCTACGATCCTGACACACTTCTCTGGCTTCATTCACTTTCATCACATTCCTCATACACGCCCGTCGGTTCAAGGAGCTCTTAACCTGGCCTTTGTTCAGAACGCCTCCGATCTGATAGAGAAACGTTAGTCTAGGTTTTCCTCTTGCGACTGTTCCATGGCTTAGTTAATTGTTTTATAACTAGCTCTGGCTGCAACTTAGTTGTGTAATGTTCAACTTTACTCAATAAGTGCTTACTAATCGAGTTTTAATAGGATATTCTTGCGAAATTAGACAATTATTAACTTATATCTAGGTACTATTATAATAT
Organism: Catocala sponsa; assembly: GCA_963564715.1. Lineage (NCBI taxonomy): Eukaryota > Metazoa > Arthropoda > Insecta > Lepidoptera > Erebidae > Catocala > Catocala sponsa. Next base: position 5,337,975 of record OY751345.1, on the reverse strand, counting down.
TTATTTTGGAACACTTTTATTATATAACTAGCTGTTACCTGCGACTTCGACCGCGTAGATTTTAACTAAAAAGTGTTTGTCTGCGCGGAACCCTATGTTACTCCTTATAACATCAGCTATCTGCTAGTGAAAGTTCCGTCAAAATCGGTTCAGCCGTTTCGCAGATTAGCCGGAACAAACAGACGGACAGACAGAAAATGGATGTTTTATATACTTTCATATGCATTAGATAAAAAGCTGTTATTTTGACATTACAAACAGACACTTCAATTTTATTTATTTGTATAGATATATACCTACTTACCTACATAGTTTACATTTCAGCCTAGTTTGGGACCAACGGAACGTCGTGTACTAGTTATGTATATTATGGAAATAAAGAATTTATTATTATTATTTTGGTTGGTGTAATTTGTTTTTCTCGAAATAAAATTCGGTATTTAATGAAAACCACGAGTCTAGGCCAAGTGGGGTTCATTTGGGGCATTATTTATTAAAAGGGGATCGTCCTGCAAAAACTTACGAACTATACGGCAAGTATTGAGTATAGCGGCCTTCTGCATAGTGATGTAAAGGTTGGTGGGTAGCTCTATCTGTCGTAAATAGTGAAGAAGGTGTTTGGGTATGACGCCTGTGCTGGAGAGCACCAGGGGCACAATGTATACTTTGTTCATTTTCCATATTCTACTTATTTCTTCTTTTAATTCTGTATATTTATGTATTTTTTCTGTTATGGTTTTCTGTAAATTGTGTGTATTGGGTACCGCTATGTTATTGTGTGTATGTGTTATTATTATTATTATTGTAATGAGTAGCATTCAATATCTATATATTAATACGTGAAGCGAAAACTTTGGATCCCTTTTTACGAAAATTGGGCGGACGGAGGAGTATGTTCGCACACTTATAGTTTATACAGAGAAGAAGTGACGAATGCTAATATTTATACAAAATATGCATTATAAATACATTAAATTAATGAAAAAACAGTACACGCACACAACCATGCATTTGACACACGCAGTGGAAGCGCGTTACTATGGTTACATATATCAATATACAATGACATATATCAGCAATATCTTACAGGCAAACTTTGGTCGAATTCCGAGCACTAGGCGACCGCTAGTACTATATATATATACGTATAAATATACCTATTTATTTTATATTTAAGCTGTAGTGTTCACCATTATAGTACCTATACACGTATTAAAATAAGTTATTATTTTAAAAAGAAAGACATGTCCCACGCTGACAAATGTAGTTACCTAATTCCACAAAATATATATAAGGTAATTTATAAAGTTCATTACTCGTTAATTATATCGTCGTTAGTTATAAGTATTACACGTACAGATAACACGAAAAAGTTACACAAAATATATTAATTTAACACAATTACATTATTTCAATAAATAATAATAGGTATTAGTTACTCCATTACATGACAGTTTCTCGAATATACATAAGAATAGATGTAATTTATTTACAAAGCAATCAGTCGAGATAATTATGTTATACCTAATAACTGCTGACCCGAAATTAACCTGAACACGTTTTAATTAAAAAAATATACCAGCAGATAAACTATTTATAAATAACCTTGAAAATTATCTTAAATAATTTGAACATGAGAACTTCTTTCTATCTTTTCTGCTTATACCTTACACGTGCATCTCGCGCGATGAAAAAGATATTCTTCTATGTGTAAATAGATGAAACTAAGGATAATCAATGTATTGGACATTGATTATTTATCCTTAGTTTCATCTAAATCGTTTTAACAGTTTACGAATGATTGGGTAACTAACTACTAAACCCTGCAAATTTCTTAATAAACTGCCTCATTGATAGATAATATTATCTAGTAGGTAGTCACTAGCACCGACTACATAATATATAGACTGGGGTCTCGTAGCTAATCATTACCAGTAGGACTGAGATCCCTCTCCCCTTCCCAATTATTTCTCCTGTTACTCTGGGAAATAGACACTAATCGTATAAAAAGTGGCAAAGGAAATGTTCGTTACTATTCCATTGAAAATTATTGTTACCTACATACTTAATCTATACTAATATCATAAAAAAAAAAACAAAAAAATTAAAATTCATTTATTTCAGGTTCCCCATATTATATCTTACAAAGCTGAGAGTTTGTTTGTTTGGTTGAACGCGCTAATCTCAGGAACTACTGGCTCGAAATGAAAAAATATTTTAGTGTTGGATAGCCCATTTATTGGCTATAGGCTATATAACATCACGCCACAACCAATAGGAGCGGTGCAGCGATGAAAAATGTTGCAAAAACGGGGGAAATTCTCTTATATGAAGCAGATGAAATTGCGCGCGTCAGCTAGTTATTTATAATTTGCAAGCTGTGGTTTCCTATAATTGAGGGACTACACACGCTAAGAATTGTACTATTACTTTATAATGTATGTTATTATATATTCCTTTGTTGGAAATCCTTAACTTCTTGAACGTATAGGGGAAATACGTAAAAAATAATTAAAAATTCATTGTGCAAGCAATACACAAACGGACAAATGTATGTGCGCTCGAGTCAAGTGTGCAGCGGACATAAATTTGTGTTTTGTTTTTTGATGACTCATTTTTGCGGACAGCGTATGTCCGCTCGACAGTTGACGGGTTAAATAAATTATTTTATTTACTTACTAGATTTTGCCCGCGGAAGCTGCGAGCAAAATCGCGCTTGCGGTAACGTACGTCGGTATGTCAATATATTTCAATCCCTCGGGAACAGTAGGTACTTTTCTCCGGAGGAAAGGTACTCTATGTCCTTTTCAGTACAGGGACAAAGAGTATGCGAAATTTCACGATGTAAAAAAATACCTATTTATATGAAGTCCATGGCCTTGAGTAGCATTTTTATGCTGTGATACAAGGGTTATCTCTAATTTAGTACTTCTTGAAACAAATTAAGAAGTTATTAACATGCATCAGTCTGTGACTTGCGTGACCCAGAGATAGGCGGAGGTGAATTACGCCAAATTTTCGCCAGATATTTTAGTTTGTAGTCCAACATAACAGATTGCATATGTCTTAGAATTACCGGAATAATACAAAGGTCTGGAACTTGGTACCTATATAACATTATTTCTTTTGATAACTAAGCAAAGCAGCGACGGTGGCCTAATGGTTACGATCGAGAGATAGAGATAAATCTCGCACCAATAACTAAAGCAATATAACAATAGGATTATATACATATTTATATATAGTCCTTAAAGTACGTAGTAGCCACGGTACATTAAATAAACAAGGTAATGTTGAGGATTACCACATGTATAGCTAGTGTCATTAGTACGTACTAAGTCAACCATTCCATTGACACGTGACATCTTCCATCTACCTTCATACCAACATCGACTAACAAGTTTCTTTTTTCACCAGGACACTAACTGCCGACGAAGTTCAAACAGCACGTCGTGATATGTCGTGGCGCCGCGCCAGATTCTGTATCGTTCTAATGTTCTGGGCACTAATGGCTACGTTCCTCTCTATCATCACATACATCTTGGCTGTTCGTCAATGTGCCACCGACTATAACGCTTTCGAGCTAAGGCCAAGTGTGCCACCGGTTCATTTGAGCTTTTCACCTCTGATATCCAGACTCAGTGAACCAGTGATGACGACGAATGATGATGATATGATTTATACTCTATAGGAATTGGAATGAGTCAGAATAAAGGAATATGGATAGAGGATGATTTTGAGGAAAGGAAATTCAAGATCCAGAAGTGAAAGTCAATGGGAAAATTGTTAGTCTACCAAGTGGGAAGACGCGCTATCTTTCTGGAGTATGTCAAGATTATTGATCGCCTTTTTTTAGAGAGAAAAAGTGTGGAAACTTACTCATTAGAGAATTCAAAAAAAATATTGTTTGACAAAGCTGTGTGAATACGGTAAACTCACAATAAATGGACATGGCATAATTACCATCCTACGTCTGTATTAGGATTCGGGCCCAGGAATGCGAGGGTTCACAAACTGGATGACACATGACAGTTTGTGTTTTGGAAGTTCTTAAGTAATTCCGATGCAGGAATTTGGTATGTGTGGATGTAAATTCGTGGGGTATCAATGATCTTTTGGAATTAGACTGAGATGTTGTGTTATTCGAATATAAACGACTTGAAATGTGTTTTATGACACAATGGTTGCCTAATTTTATTGTAGAGACAAGTAACTTTGTATGCAAGCTTGTCAGTATAATTGCAGTACTTACGTACTCAAAGTTTCAGCCAGTAGAAGCTGCGACACACAAAAGGTCAAGTAAAACCTAATCTTTAAAATAGTTGGATCACTGAGATCCGCGATGTGTGTATGCGTAGAATGTACAGAATCTCCCAAATTACATGGTGTAAAGTTATCTCACATATAAAACGGTAAAACGCCCGTATACTGGTAATTTTGAAGTTAGATAACTTAGCCACATTTCTAGGCTATTTATTCCAAATTTCAGTCAAGCATTTTGACATTGTTTTAACGTTCCTGACTAGTCTGCTCTGTATAAAAACCGCCAATCTGTTATAATTTACTGAAGAACTGATTTCATTAAAAACAATCTGCAGAATTTTTACGCAGTTGTATTTCTTTGTAACATAAATGTGTGTCGGTTTTATTTAGTTCACATCGTTATTTAGCTGCTGCTAAGTCAACAATATCATTTTGCAAAATGTCCTGGAAATGCAAACTACATATTGACTGACTGTGGTACGAAGAATATATTCAATTACGACGAAGTAGGTATAAAATTCAAATTCAGGAGTCCTACTTGTAAAATTGAGTTTTTATTTATCTGCATTACACTGTAGGTACATTAAAAACATTGAAAAAATTCATTATTTATATTTATTATCCAACGGTAAAGACCCACTGTATATAATATAGTTTAATCTTCTGTTTAAGCGAATGTTATTCATTGAAATTAATAAACTACTATAGGTATATGTAGGTAAGGATTTTATCGCGTTGTTTATTTGACACTTTAATACATAATTACTATTACCTACTATTAAACTTTACTAATTTTTAAGCTAATTAAATTATTGAAACTATTAAAACTATATATATTTATGTTTACACGTTCTCCGATAATTCAGTCGCTTTTCAGCAGCCATGGTCACGGGGAGACTAAGATGGTAATTGTCTCAATGTTCCAGTGTAGTTATTTCAAAGTACTCGAACATAATTTAATCATGGGTGTTTCTATTTACGCAGAATGAGCTCAAAGTATCATGAAGTCTAGCTGTGGTTTGCTTCTTCTTGGGTTTGACTATTTGAATTACTTACTGGATCCCAAGCTGGTGGTACATTCCAACCATCTTTTAATATAGTTTTTATTTTGTACGTACTTTCTGCAAATACACACAGAGCGACTCTTTCTAATCTCGAGATATGACTATGTATAACTAAAATGTTCCTACTAATGTTTTTATATGTCAGTATCTCTGGATCTGTTGCTAACCTAATTTCAATAATATATATCAACTAAACAGGTCTCGGTCTCGATTTTTCCGTGATTTGGCGCTAGGAACGAATTAATTGTTATCTTATATTCTATTTTTATCCAGTTACATATTACGTACCTACATAACTTGTTGACAGCTCATTAGCGTAGTTACGATTAGAATGGAGTTAGAGAAATAAAAGTCGAATAAATAATACCGTAAGTAATGGAAGAAATTAGTTATTTAAGTATCTACATACTTTATATTATGTAATAAGCGCAGTGCACGAAATAGGTAGGTACCAACCATTTGTTAAAAACGCCGAAAAAATACTATATGTAATATACTTGACCTTGCTAAGAATAATTTATCTATAGGTACTAATATTATAAAGAGGAAAGATTTGATTTTTGTAAGGGTTTAACTCAAAAACAATTCAACAGATTAAAAAAGTTATTGTACCTACTAACATTACCTAACGTAATTTTACGCGCGCAAAGCCGCGAGCAAAAGCTATGTGATATACAATTACCATTCATGCATAGATAATATGCAATCTATTAAAATATGTTTTGTATGGCTCTCGTAAAGAAAGCAGTTCTTCAAAACGCTCGCCTAAATATATTGCTTTTGAAGCGACATGGCGATGTTTTATGGTGTTATTTAATTGGTGTTTTAATGTAAATAAGAAATGATTGTAAGTATAAAGAGATTAATGTATTATCTAAAGTTTTAAGTTAAAGACTGATACTGTAAGGTCGTATGACTTTAGCCCTGAGGGGTGACATTGGCCCCTAATTGGAAAAAGATTGAAGTTCCCACCAGACCACTATCATACTTTTACCCGAAAAAATGCACGTGTAAATCAATAGATAAACTGTCAGTAAAACAGTTTTTTCCAATTAAGGGCCAATGTCACTCCTCAGGGCTAAAGTCATACGAAGTTACTATAGTGCTATAATTATAAATAAAAATAAAACAATGTTTACAGATTATATTTTTATTTTTATTTTCCCTTACTGTACGTGGTTCTTCAAAAATCTATACATAAATAGGCAAAGACAAAACAGTTCAATGCCTTTTTCTCCTCTGTTTGTCAATTGAGTTTATTTTTTGGTCTGTTTAGTAGTTATTGACAAGCTGTATGTTATCAATAAATTTAAATGTAAATTCATAATTACCTATATGTTTTCTTCAAATATTTAATAACGATTAGGAACGAATTTTGACCACTTAGCGAACACTAGTTAAATTAAATGGCCGCTGTATTGTATTAACTATATTTATTTTTTATACAATTTACGTTTTTTTTACTTGATCATGTTAAAAGGAAGAACTAGTCGTATTAATTAGGAATTGTAGAATTTTGAGGGTTAATATTAATTTTTTATTACGTTCTTACAAAAATAATTTAGTACTATAATGTAGTTTATAGATTACAATAATTTATTAATATATTAGACCTTATTTAGTTACACACGGCCGTAATTAGTTCTTGAGAAAGGGGAACGCCCATCTGAGGCCACGAGTGGACAAGAGGCTAGTGACAAATATACTTTCCAGTTGATTTTGTCATAAAAAAAAATATTTACTTTCATTCAAATTGACGCCGCTGCAATTTACAAAAAATAGTTAAATAGAGTAAGTCTATTGGGGAAGATACGAGTCAAATATATACCCTCCTGCGCCTTTTCTTGGTGATTTGTTAATAGTATATGACAATGAAGAGAATATAGAAGTTTAAAATAACAAATGTGTGTTTTTTCATACCCTATTAAGTATAACTGGATAAAATATATTACAAACATATCTCCTATCATAATTAAATAATAGGGCATTGCGAAAAGAGATGTTTAGATGAATTATCTCACAGCCAGACATATTTTCGTATAGCAAAATAACCTCAATACATTTTGTTTTTATGCGTATTTCTAAAATAGTAGCGTCAATTTGAATATATTTTTTAGATAATACTGTTTAGATCTTAAAACACTCAATTTTTTATAATAATTTTTGATGTCCATCTTTGGCCTGAGACACTATGGACAATAGGCATTCCCCTTTCGGTTGCCCAACAAAGATTTTCGGAAAAGTGTTCATTGGAGATATTTTTGTTACTACGCATTCAAGATGGCGTAATGGTTTGAACGTTTGCCTCGCAACTAACACTGCGCCGAATGTTGTGGATTTGATCCTCACGTTGTTTGATTTTTTGTAGTCTTCTCACAAGATTTATTTCAAATGTTGTTTATTCAACAAACATTGAAGCGCGAATTCCGGCTAGGAAATTTATGTAATTCCGCTACTGCATACAGCCCAGGTCGATAAACATCCTTAAGCTTATATCACATTTTCTTCAAGGTAATCAGAAGGTGTACCATGAAAATATATGTCCGAAACTTCGGACCGAACGAAAAACTTACAAAGGAGATTCGGATCGGATATTACGTCACTATTTGGACTGCTTGATGAAAGGGTTTAAGACAGTCAAGAGGTTACAAACCGAAATTGAAGAGAAATTTCAGAATAAATTTATTCCACGGTACGAACAGTCGGTCCGAAACTTCGGGATTTACGGGGTATGTAGTATGATTGTTCGATATCATTTTCATCCACGAACACTGACGCACGCAACTAAATAAAGTTAAATTTTAAATCTCTTGTAATACTGTAAGAGAGCCATTAACTCTCTAAATATAAAACATATATTTGTACCTACACATTAAATTTATGTCATTCATAAACGTTGCTCTAGATCATAAAGTCATAGCGGACAAAAAAACAAAATAAGCAATCTTTTTCATTTTACTAAGTCTTTTATGATTAATAAATCGTGTCTTTTTACTGTTGTACCATTATCGTAAAACCACTTTAACCTGTCAATATAGAATACCAAACATAATTAAAGCCTAGTGTATCTAATCGCCGGTGTACCGCTGCACCTGCTATAAGGAAATAATAGCGAACTGCAACCTAAACAATCTGAAATTGAATGTGATTGCTGCTTTCAGCCTGTTTATGACAATTCTTCATTACATTACCTTAAGAGCGTCTACGGCTTGTGGTCTATTTCAAATGGCGACATCACAACCTTAAGCATCGAAAATTTCCAACCTATTATATTCCATCTACGGTACAATATTACATTAGTCTATAGAATATATTAAAAACATTTTCACAAAAATATTAATTACATTTATACTTCAAAATATGACTGTAGGTAACGGCAACGGCATTCGGAACAGGATGTAAGACGCTTTCAATGTTACACGCTATATAAGAATACTTTGTTATTTAGTAGAAATAACTAATTTAACAATAATTGTCGTCATACAAAACAGAATCTTATAATATTAGCATAATATTAATGGCCTGTTTCACCACCTCCAAATACCATTTATCTATAAGATAAAAGTCCCGCCATCTCTCTTCTTTAATTTAACAAGAGTGAGACAGCATGCGATTTACCTTTCGGATAACTTTTACTTGATAGTTGTGAAACTGGCCATAAACACTGGCGTAGCTAGGCGTGGGCGAAGTGGGCCCTCGCCCACGGCCTCGCACTTAAAGGGCCTCGCGAGGCCTCTTTAAATGCGATGCCACCAGACTTAAAATAAAACGCTTACTAGAGGACTTCTGTAAAGCAAAAAGCCGAAGAATATTACTTTTATAAAAAATTTAATCACTTAAGTTACAAAACAAAACCTTTTTTCAAATCTATATGCTTTTCAATATTCTCCCATCGCGCATTTATATTTTTTCACTATCATAAGTAGGTATGTCGTGTCAAAGCATGTTTAGTAAGATAGATTTATTGGGTAGATCTTGGGAACGAAAGAAAAGGGGCCTCGCTGATGCGACTTTGTCCACGTCTATATTAGTCTACGCTACGCCACTGGCCATAAATATCTAAACTTAGAAATTAAACTACTTTATACGGAATTTATCGCATTGTTTATTTTTAAAACTATTAAACTATTTCTGTTAAACCTTACTAATTATTACCTAATTTAAATTTACCTGTTTAGATTTAAGTTTACACTTTCTTCGACGTTTCAGTTGCTTTTCAGCTGCCGTTGTCACGGGTTCACCCTGATAAAATCCCTATAAAGTAGTTTAATTTCAATGTATAACATTCGCGTTAACGTAATATTATTTAAACTTAATCTTAGCTTTTTAATGAACATTCATTTATATATTTTTCAATATTAAATTAATATTTTCTATTTTATTTATGAGCTTTGCTGTTGACACGTCCAAAATTATTCCAATAATTTCTATAGAATTAAAAAAGATTGTAATATGACTTAGTATTGACGATATCGAGATTACTGCTGTAGGTATCTTAATTAATTGAAATAAATATTTAAATGATAATTACTGACTACGTATTGCGTTAATGGTCACATTGTTATGGTCTAAGGTAGCGGTCGGCAAGCAGCGGCCCGCAATTGTTTTTGTAAATATGGTCTTTTCATTAGGAATTATTTTAATATCGCGATTAATTAGAAGAAAAAGAAGAGAAGAATTGAGAAGAAGAGAAGAGAGAAGAAGAAGAAGAGAAGTGTGTCAGGATTGTAGCAAATTGAAATCCGTAGTCTGTGCCTATCCCTCTGGGAAACAGGCGTGAATCTATGTATGTACTTAATCAAATCAGCTCCAACCGCGAAAGCCGGCACAAAACTACGACAAAACTACTCCGCGGGCGCGAACGACATTTATGGTTGTTTATTATTGCATTTTTAACAATGGATATAGGTACAAAATATTAAGAACTATATTTCATTTTGCCACTATGCGACCCGTGCCTGCTAAAAGGTTGCCGACCGCTGGTCTAAGGTACTACACAACCCGTTCAGATAGGAGAGCTATTCTTATGCATAATAGTGTTTTCAGAAATTTCTGAGAATGTCTGTCAGTCTGATGTCTGCGAATTTTATAAAGACACATGTGTCGTACTCGAGAATCAACAATTTAAAATGGTAGTGTTGTGGGTTGCCTGCCATCCATTAGCCTGCCATCTGCGTCAATTAGTATTGTTGGCCAGTTGACGCACTATAATTAATTTTTAGTAATTTATATGTAAATTAATTATAGTGCTTCCCTAACAGGATTACAGCCACATGAGCCATTTAAAATACATACCCAAGTCGTATACTACATATCTATAACCTATATATCAACTTTGGAAATTTAGGACAATCTTCAAGTTGCCCTAATTTTATCTTCGGTTTAAATAACAATCATTAAGTTTTCCAATTTTAGTTTAGGTTTTACATATATTTTAGACAGATAAACTTTTATATAGTACCTATTCTTCGATTCTAATATATCATAAATTAACGAAAAAATAAATTTAAACATACTTTCGTTAATACAGTTTACATTAAATAATAATAGCTTGTCTTTTTATTAAATAGAAAGTTAGTCGATACTATTTCAAAAACATCTCAAACACAAGATTTAGTAAATACCGCAGTTTCATAAAATCGTATGAAAAGAAGCGTTAAACATTTTATATGTATTTAAATTACACAAGGTGACGATTTACAGCACTGCAATGTTGTAAGTTGTAAATCAGACCGCGATGTACTACAGCAAAAAAGTTTTTTTCTTTTTAATAACAATATTCTATCACATACACACAACACCATCTAGCCCAAACTAAGCAGAGCTTGTACTATGGGTACTAGATAATCGATAAACATATACTTTTTTTTGTAAATACATACATATTATACAAAGAAACACCCAGGCCAAGACAAACATCCATGTTCATGCATACAGATGTTTGACTTGTGCGGGAATCGAACCCGCGACCTCAGGCGTGGCAATCGGTTACACTAACCACCACGCCATCGAGGCCGTCAAAGTAGCCTAATTTATATCAAAAATTATTATTTAATTTAATGTTACGTAGTTAAGTTTACTAACTAATTAGCTAGCGTGCATTGGATCAACGTACAATAAGGTATACGCATTTTATCTGCGTCCGTTTGGCATAATTACTAATTACATTATCTTGTTGCTTTTTAACAATATAAAAATAATTTCATACATAATATTTAGGCCCGTACTTCGTGATTGTATCGGCACCCTGTATAAAATCTATTAATGCTGTAAATCGCTTAATATATAACAAGAAATCTATCATTTATCGATGATGGATTTGTTATTATCATCGTAAAATCGAGAATCGGGATAATTTCGGCTGTTCAATTATCTCTACATAAACAATGGATGACAAATCGATATAAGTATATCGAGAATTCGATTCGTTCATTCGTATCGATTGGTTTTGAATGACTTTATACTATAAATATCATCAATCAAATATCTCAACAAACGTTCACACTCATAATATTAATAGGACACAGATTTTAGATTATCTTAAGTTCTCTTACCTCATACAATTCTCATTACTCAACTTTAAATTAAAGGTTAAAACTATCTTCTGCTGGCGTGCTGTTAAGGAGACATCATTTAACAGTAAGTTAACAAAATAACACTGGCCATAGATAATGTTATCACACAGTTATAAATAATCTATTTAGTGCTAAAAAGAGAAAGAAAATGGAGTACTACATGAGTCCACCTCTTTCCTTTACCTTGTAGAACTTTACAATTACGTTCAAAGAGGTAATTGCAGTGAACGTACATAAAACAAGGAAGCAGTACTTTTATACTAACCACAGTTTATTTTATTACTAGTTTTCACCCGCGGCTTCGTTCGCGTAAATATAGGTTAGGTTAGGTTTACAACAGTTATTTTTTGTGGATGAAAGGTACCCTATGTCCTATTCTGTACCCCTGACAACGTGTATGCAAAATTTCATGTTGATCGGTTGATTAGTTAAGGCGTGAAAGCGTAACAAACAAACAAACTCATTTTCGCATTTATAATATTAGTTAGGATTGACACCACAACTAGATACTCAACTCTATTCCTCAAACAATACGTTACTGTTAATGGGGCAAAATAGCTTCTAGCTGTTCTGATTTAAATTTTATTTATTTGCTGTCAACATCGATCAAATATACCATAGATTCACGATAGTCGCTCGAAAAACGGCCCCAACAAAACTGTGCATAAATCAGTCGTATGCGCTATATTATGCACCTGTCCCACTCACTCTTGCGTGCACTGCCCGTAAGCGAGAGCGAATCGACACCACTACTACGGTGAAGACCGTACCATATACTTAGTACGCTTGCGTATCGCGAGTAACACACTTAGGACGCTTTACATTGACGCGTTTTAAGCTAAACTATTACAAAATGTTTCTCAGTGTTCGTTCAATCGTTATTCCGGTTTATTTCCTGGATTGCATAATAAATGCAGACACTTATAAGTAAGTAGTACTGGTCAGTGCCACATATTGATGCGGTTTTTGTATGAGAATGTGCATCTATGGTATATTTGGTCGAAGGCTGTCAAGAATGAGTTCTTGACATTGACAGAAAGTACCATACCAACACATTGATATATTTATACGTTACTATGGCGACACGGTTCAGTTTTATTACCTACTTTGTGAAGATGCTGTGGTGCCTTTTTGCTTATGCCTATGTACTTCCACGTTTTAGTTATGTTCACTGGGTTATAATTATGCGTTTCATTTGAACTTATCTGGGAAATTGCATTATTTGGTATTTTTGTACCTAAGAATTGTTTGAAAATACAGCCTTCAAGTGTAAATCAATAATTATATAACAATACATACCAAAAGGCTTAGACAAAAACCTTATGAACCGCGATAAAATCCGTAGAAAATAATTCCAAATTATACAATAATTCCTTTAAGCTCCACTAGAGGGCAGGACTTGTTTTGGAACTCCTATTTTCAAACTATACCGCTTTACATATACGATAGATAGCTAAGAAAACTCACTCGGAAACATACCCCCAGTAACTGGATTGAGAATTACATGTTGATAACGACTCAAACTCTACTTAAGCATTTCTTAAACATTTCTTTTTCTTTTATATCAAGTTACCTGCAATAAAATTTGAGTTGGTATTTATACATCATATACCTAAGTAAATGCTTAGTAGCGGTTTGATGTAATTCGAATCTGTAAAATATATTTGAGGAAACTCAGTTGAGATCTGCTTCTGTTCTTAATTCAGTAACCAGAGGATAATGATTCTTATCAACACGATCTCTGCTTACGACATACTCTTATCCAATGGTCACGTAATAAGTCTACATAGGGAATCTGGTATAGAATAGAGGGCGTATAGCTGAGTTTCTTCTGTAGACCGACTTTGGTTGCTCTGTTTGACTAGCGCAGACAGCTCTTTGTGGGCGTCATCGAGAATGTTGAAGCGTTTCGGAAACCTGAAAAAGTGAGTTTAGTTAGAAAAATAGGGAGTAGTGGCATTCATGCTTAAGAGCGTCTATACCCCACAGAGTGTAGACGCTCTTAAGTCACTTAGAACAGGTCTTAGAACTGAAGTCACTTAGAACTGAAGTCACTTAGAACAGGTCACAACCTGTTCTAAGTGACTTCGTTACAAAAAAGTGTCATATTTTGAGAATTTTAAATATAATTCATTTAATTTATGTAACTGAAGCGGCGTTATCCTAATGGATAAGGCATTAGACTTGCGAGGGACGCTGGTTTTAATCCCACCCATTACACTTCCGACTTAAACCCACTCCGAACACAAGCATTCCAACTTAACTGGACGGGTTAACAATTTGTGGCGCAAGTTGGTAGTAAACTTTAAAAATAATTGATCTTTATTTTCAAACTAGCAGTCCCGCGCAACTTCGTCTGCTTCATATAGGAGATTTTTTCCCGTTTTCGCAACATTTTTCATTGCTGCTCCGCTCCTATTGGTAGTAGCGTGATGTTATGTAGCCTTCCTCGATAAATGGGCTATCCAACTCTAAAATAATTTTTCAATTCGAACCAGTAGTTCCTGAAATTAGCGCGTTCAAACAAACAAACTCTTCAGCTTTATAATATTAGTATAGATTGTTTTTAATACACTCTATAGACTGAGATAAAAGTATGTTACAGACAGAATATAATGATATTTGTAGTATTTTATTATACACATTACACATTTGAAATTACCGACTAAATATTTATACAGTAAAAGAACTTAATTTAGTTCCGCCATAGGAACTAAATTAAGTTCTTTGGGCCCTTAGGCATTAAAAACAATACAAAGATGCTTGGTAAATAATAATGTAGGTACTAGGTGTGTCTGTATTGTATTTTCTTTCGAATGTGATACCTGTATAGCTGTTTAAAACAATTATAATACAGCACTGCTCAGTATTTTTATTATTTTTCTTTCTTTCTTTCTATTTCATGTATGCATATAAGGGTTTTATTTCAAATTCTAATAACTTTTTATCCGTGGCTTATGTACACCTTACTTGACGAAATTTTCTCTACTACTTTTCATAATTCATTATTTGATTATGCTTCATATAGAAATACAAATATTTTAAAGCTTGTAAAAAATATATTTATTGGAAAAAGTATTTTGTTTTCTAAGTGTTAAGTATAATGTAAAGACGACACGAGTTATAATATTTTTTTATAATATTCTATCACATACACACAACACCATCTAGTCCAACCTAAGCAGAGCTTGTACTATGTGTATTAGACAATGGATAGACATACATACAGATATACTTTTTTTGCTGTAAATACATACATACATATTATACATAGAAACACCCAGATCAAGACAAACATCCATGTTCATGCACACAAATGTTTGACTTGTGCGGGAATCGAACCCGCGACCTCAGGCGTGGCAGTCGGTTACACTAACCACTACGCCATTCCATTTAAGGCTTAGGTTCTTTTATATCTAAGATATCTAAATATAAACCTGTTTGTACGAAATGTCTAAAGAATAGTAAACTAAAAGTCAATGCACATAATACCCTTCCAGTAAATATTATTTACAAATAAATTACCTAATGACCGTCGCATTTATTAATAAATCATTAGTTGATAACTCTGGCTCTTGAACTACACAGATAACATATTGGTATGTATGTTTGTACGTAATAATCATAGGGGGATGTACAAAGGGCGTATGATAACGATGAAATGTTACAAATAGAACGATGTAGATAAAACAAAATAAAAAAACAAAAAGCACATTATATTGTCTTCTGTTTACGCGAATGTTATTCATTGAAATTAAACTACTATATACGGATTTTATCGCGTTTAAAAATTTGCTTAAAAATTAGTAAAGTTTCACAGTAATTATAGTAGTAGTTTTTCAATATTTTGTAATAAAGTGTCAAATAAACAACGCGATAAAATCCGTATATAGTAGTTTAATTTAAAAAAAACAGCACATTTTTACAATTCAGGTAATTGGAGTCACCTGTTAAGCAAACAATATGCTTGTGATAGGTGGCTCCGCTCGTAGATAAATATATAGGAACTGTCGGTCAGCTAGAATTATAAATACCTACTTTTGGGCTGGTCAGATCGTTTGATATGTATATTTCGTAGTTAGCCTCGCTAATGAGCCATTTTTAGGTTTATCACCTTGACGTCGAGTCACGCCACGTCGAGTCGCCGCCATGTATACTTCAAACAAGTGAGAAACGGCAACGAATTGCCGTAAATCTTACGAGTTCGAAAAAATGGTATTACGTGACCTTGAGGTCAGAGGTCATAGTAACCGCGACGTATATCGACTATGCTGAGTCGAATGGCGTTGACCGCGAGTCTCTAGTTCTAACGGTTCTTGAGTTGAAAGTTGTATAACAGACAGACGGACGGACGGACAAAGCTGTTGTATAAGAGTTTTTTCGAACTCTAAAACGCCCGCTATTATTCCCGCCTCGTCGAATCTACACTAATATTATAAAGCTGAAAAGTTTGTTTGTTTGAACGCGCTAATCTCAGAAACTAGTGGTTCGATGTGAAAAAATATTTTAGTGTTGGATAGCCCATTTATTGAGGAAGGCTATAGGCTATATACCATAATGCTACGACCCACGGGGGCGGCGCAGTAACGATAAACGCGGGTGAAACCGCGGGAACATCTAGTCATTAATAAACGTATCTTTTATTATCGCCACGTCTACTACACCATTTTTATTTGACAGTCGTAAAAAAGGGATTAAATATAATAACCACCAAAAATACTAATTGCACAGCAAGATATGCTTACTAAAATATATCATAATGAGCACCTGTAGATACGCCTCAAATCACTGCATTCTGTGTCGGAAGGGTTAAGTTATGGTGGGTTCCATCTTAAACCCACCCAAAATTCTCCCCGTCTCCGTCGACTTAGTTTGATCTCTTTAAAATATTTTAGTATATTAATATAATATTTTTATGATGTAGTTGACGTGGCGGTAATAAAAGATACGTTTTTTAACGATTCGACGAGGCGGGAATAAAAGCGAGCGTTTTTGAAGAAGAAGTGGCGGCGACTCGACGTGGCGCGACTCGACGTCAAGGTGATAAATCCATTTTTATACATACAATATTGTCACAAAGGTATCAAGTGCAAAATAAATTTGAAATGACAATGCTGCTATGCATAAAGATTTGATTTCGTGTCGAATAAAGTGTTATTAGGTTTTTCTGTAAAGAAATGAATATATGAATATGAACGATGAACGATGAACGACAACATAATCCCCTCTTATAACGTGGATTTAAAATCCGGGAATAGAGATGTAACTACGTATGTATATAATCGGGATCGATCGAACAGCTCGAAATCTTGACACTGCCCTTTGGCAGTGTTGCAGTCTAGGTAAAAATCAATCTTACCAAATATATTATATTCTCAACCAGAGGGCATAACCATAGATTGAAGAAAATAAAAAGAAATACTTTAGCCCGGGTCAAACTAATACAGCCCGGCGCAAACTAGTTTAGGTCGGATCAAACTAGTTAAGCCCGGGTCAATATAGTTTAGTCCTGGTCAAACTAGTTTAGTCCTAGTCAAACTAGTTTAGACCTGGTCAAACTAGTTTAGCCCTAGTCAAACTAGTTTAGACCTGGTCAAACTAGTTTAGCCCTGGTCAAATTAGTTCAGCCCGTTCAAACTAATTTAGCCCGGCGCAAACTAGTTTATCAGATCAAAGTATTTAAGCCCGGGTCGAACTAGTTTAATATTTTTGGCAACTTACGCGTCACAAACAGGTTTGAAGGCGCGTTCTAGATCGTCGTGGTCGAGTGGCGCGGCTAACCCTGCCGCCAGTAGCCGCATGCAGGCAGCCTCGCAGGACAGCGCTAGCACACTCACTCGGACGCGCGCCAGCACTGGCTGTAGACCGAGGTTCACTAGGATTG
This sequence comes from Catocala sponsa, assembly GCA_963564715.1. Classification (NCBI taxonomy): domain Eukaryota; kingdom Metazoa; phylum Arthropoda; class Insecta; order Lepidoptera; family Erebidae; genus Catocala; species Catocala sponsa. The sequence continues at coordinate 5,320,189 of OY751345.1, read as the reverse complement.
ATGTTATTTGTGTGTTTATCTGTTAAAATAATTATAAGTATTAAATCTTCGAAGTTCTGTAATATAGTTTAAAATTTCACGAAGAGTTGAACTGCTGCAGAGAAAAATGCGGGTAGTGTCAGTCCGTAAAATATTCCCTATATTTCTATATATTCTATACTAGCTTTTGCGCGCAGCTCCGTCCGCGTGGTACCCACATCAATAAACAATATTCTATGTCCTTCACCAGGTTTTAAACTATACCTGTACCAAATTTCATCTAATCAGTTGAGTGGTTTAGCCGTGAAAAGGTAACAGACAGACAGACAGAGTTACTTTCGAATTTATAATATTAGTAAGGATTTCCCTGTTTTCTCCGTGTAGTTATACTATTATTTTCAGACATTTATTCTACAACCACTTAGATACGTACCTGGTTCTCGCAATGTCGTTTAGAGTTCTTGGTCATCCGATCACTTGCAGTAATGAAAGTTACTGAAGTAATACAGCTGTTGGATTTCTCGCTTTCGCACCAGCTGATCGAACGATTTGTACCTGTTGGCAAAAAAATAAATATATAGGCTGATTGGTAAAAGACTGGACATATTAAAGGAGCGTATTCAGTACTCGATTCTGGACCCGAATATAAAAAAAAATAGGTACCTAAAATTTGACCTAGTTATCCAATAAAACTCTTGCGCTTATACCAAAGTTAAACAAAACCTCCGCCCCCGCCCCCAGCTACCGCATCCCGCACTCTCCCGAATTTGCACCCCCGCCCGTCCTTTTCTTATCAAAGGTCATTAGCCTCGACATCTGTGTACACCACATTTTATGGATATTTCATACAAATTTTCATAAAGGTTTTCTTTGCAGGTTATACATATTTTATTTTTATTTCTTTTTTATACGTTACGTCTGACCATAAATTATCATGCCTATATCATCGAAAGGGTAGGCAATGGTCTATTATAAGCACATTTCATTAGCTACGGTTTTAGGCCCGGTATCCACCAAAGCGGAGAGGAGAGGAGACGAGAGGAGATGTGCTGCGAAGCTGGCAGGTTATTTCCACCAAAGCGGAGAGGAGAAGTGTTGCGGAGAGGAGATGTGAGCTTTGTGTAGCAGAGATGATAGCGAGGCGCGGAGAGAAGGCAGCGGGGTGCGGGGTGCGCGAGCGCGTGCGCCGCCCGGCCGCCCCTCTAGACACTTCTCCGCTCTGCCACGTCGCTTGCTCGCTCGCCGCACAAAATTCTATTAAAAAATGAGACATCTCCTCTCCTCTCCGCTTTAAACGATACCCGGCCATAGTATAAATAAAAAAATTATAATCTATAAGCTAAAATAAAGATTGACTTACTTTCAGGACTTCTTATAGTATCAGGATTGAGTTTCTGTTTGATAAAGTCAAGCACGTCGATATATGGCACCTTGTGTTCTCTTAACCTGTAACAAATTTTGACACATTATCATATATACCTTGCCAGTTTTATGCCAAAGATTAAAATCACTAAAGACTATACCATTATTTAAAATAAGAAATCACTGATACTTAGAATACTGATGTGCAATGAGATATTTAAGGGCACAGCGGATAATTCGCTTAAACTTGATATTTCGCTCAAACTGAAGCTGGTCTTGGGTTGGTATCGATTCAAAAATTTAACCACTAACTAATGGATCGCCTTAAACAAACGAGTGTTGTTTTTATGGAAGTGGAAAGAAATGCGATTTAAATTTGTATGATGACTTACGTAAAATAATTTAAGGCTCGTGAAGAAAGGCAACCGTGCGAATTTATATTAATTTTTTTACCATCGGCAAACATTTTATAAACTGTTACAGCACCTTCGTGATTAACTATTTAAAACTGTTGGTCTTGGCTATTCTGAATACTAGATATGAGGCAGTTGCGCCCTGAAATATTCCGATATCTGATTTACTTTTACAAAATTTTCATATACCTATATGGAATCATTACATTACTCGATGGCGTAGTATTTAGTGTAACCGACTGCCACGCCTGAGGTCGCGGGTTCGATTCCCGCACAAGTAAAACATTTGTGTACATGAACATGGATGTTTGTGTTGGTCTGGGTGTTTCTTTGAATAATATGTATGTATTTACAAAAAAAAAGTATATGTTTATCCATTATCTAGTACCCATAGTACCAGCTCTGCTTAGTTTGGGCTAGATGGTGTTGTGTGTATGTGGTAGAATATTATTATATTTTCTATGTACATACATACATAGATTCACGCCTGTTTCCCAGAGGGGTAGGTAGAGACTACGGATTTCCATTTGCTACGATCCTGACACACGTCTCTGGCTTCATTTACTTTCACCGACGGGCGTGTATGAGGAATGTCATACACGCCCGTCGGTTCAAGGAGCTCTTAACCTGGCCTTTGCCCAGAACGCCTCCGATCTGGTCGTGAAACGTTCGCCTAGGTTTTCCTCTTGCGACTGTTCCATTCACACTAGCCTTATTAACTTTCTTAGTCAGTCTTTCCTCGTCCATTCTTTCTACATGTCCAAACCAGCTTAACATACCCTTTTCTATTCTTGTAACTATATCCACTTTCATGCCGCATCTCTCTCTAATCACACTATTTCTTATTCTATCTTTCAGAGTCACACCACATATGCTTCTCAACGCTCTCATTTCTACAGCATTTATTCTGCTCTCATGCTTCTTTTGCCATACCCAACTTTCACTTCCATACATAAGTGTGGGCACTAATAGTCCTCTATGAACAGCCAAACGTGCCTTTTCGGATACATTTCGACTGTTCATAAAAGCGCGTAGGGCTCCATTCACTTTGTTGCCAGCAATCGTTCTCCTTTCAATATCTCCGTCATGTTTAACATCCCTTGTAAACAAAGTACCCAAATATACCAACTCTTTCACTTCTTTATTTTCTATGTGGAGGTATATAAGCAGGGATTTCTTAAAAAACTAATTCAGCTTAACCCGATTTACTTATAAAGCCGTTTAACACACTCGTGAGCAATAATAAAGCTGTGCTAATAAAGCTGAATGATGAGCCTTACCTAATTCCATCGGAGCACACGACTCTCACTCCAGTATCATCCTGTAATAAGACGACTCCAGCCTTGGTGAGCTCGTGAGCATCTGAACTGGTAGATGTCCAGGAACAGCAGTTGTACCCGGCCGCCCACAGGTCTCTAGCGAGCTGGGCCCGGCGCGCGGCCGCCAACCCATCCCGGCCACTCCCCGCCGTACCCCATAAGCATACGCAGATTAGCGTTGACTGGAATGGAGATCATTTATGAAAGACTACATAAATTACGAAATGGTTTAAGTGGTCAGCTACCATTGCGCCGAGTGTTGTGGGTTCGATACCCCAGACGGCATAAAAAACTTGTTCGGATTGTAGATGTTATTAGCGTGTGCTGTTTAAATGTTCGTTAAGTTCAACACAGAAAAAATGGATATCGCGGGCGTAGTCACCCAAAAATTCAAAAGAATAGATAAACCGAATGGATGTTTCCTTCTTTGAATATGAAGTCTATATTTTAACTGCACAAATTGTAATAAAAGAATGTTCACATTAACGAAATGATTAATTAGCAATGTGAAAATAATAATAAATAATATTATATATTATTTATATAGCTATATTACACCCTCTAATATCACTACCGTTGAGACGGTTTCCTATAAGAAGTTGTTACTACCGAAGCAAGCTCATTCATACTACCATCTAAAGTAAAAGCAACAGCCAGCTTTTCCATTCAAAATTTTATTAGTCTCATCGAATATACCAATCTGACTAGTAACACCCTCAAATTTATAATAAACTAGCTTTTGCGCACGGCTCCACCCACGTGGTACCTACATCAATAAAAAGTATCCTATGTCCTTCCCCAGGTTTTAAACTATATCTGTACCAAATTTCATCTAAATCGGTTGAGTGGTTTAGCCGTGAAAAGGTAACAGACAGACAGATAGACAGACAGAGTTACTTTCGAATTTATAATATTAGTAAGGATATCTGCTGGCACTACTATTTAAAAGGTGAACAAAACAAAACGGTCTACGCTTTTCTTTAGAAATCTTACACCCGGTTTCAACGCAAAATTTGATGCACAAACGTTCAAACTCATATCAACTGCTGAGGTTGGCTGACTGAAATAACAACAGCAAATCAAATTACTTATTTGATTTTAATTTTGACGTCTTTGATTACTCTCAGAAACCATATGATAACTTATTCATATACGAATAGCTGCGTACCTCCAAACTCTTAACAGACGCGGGTATATCATTCTCTATCTTCCTCAAAATGGCGGCCATCCTCTCTAAAGACATGGAGAACCCGACGGAACACGTCTGCAATTTGCAGTTGTCGTGGTCTTTCTCCGTTTGAACCACTTTCCAGAACTCTTCGACTAGTGCGTCGTATCTGAAGAAGAAAACCGTTTTAGGTAACTAATATTGACAGTGACTAATCAAAAAAAATCTTACGTAAGGTGGGTGGACCATGGAAAGCCATGCTCCTTCGAAGGCCAATTATTAGAAGGTCGTGGCGCAGCGGTAGTGAATGCGACTGATGTGCACGAGGTCTTGGGTTCGAATCCCGGGTCGGGACAACAAACAGTTATTGGGTTTTTCAGGTAAGAAATCTCAATAGCAGCCCGGAGTTAGGAAGTTGGTGGTGTAAGACACCCTTGTGCCTCGGACAGCACGGAAAGCCGTTGGTCTTGCGCCTGATCTCTCTCCGGTCGTGTCGGATTACCGTCACACGGATCATGAGAGTTAGGGAACAGAGAGTGCACTTGTGTTTGCGAACACAGTTGTGCACTATAATATCTCCTGCGTAGTTGGCCAGTCTCCGTTAGGACTGGCCGCCGTGGCCGAAATCGGTCTGGAGGATATTATTATTATTAAAAGGTCGTAGTTATTGCCATGTGATGACAAATGCCTTCTACTGACACTTACACATTAGTTCGATGGGTGTTAGTGTGAGTAGAAGGTATTACACTACACAGGAATCATTTTTAATACAGGAGAAACCTTTAAAATTATTAATTTGGCTCCATCCTGTCTGTTAACGATCGTAAACAGATGACCTAAGTACCGACTCGGCCAGGGATGGCGAACCATTGGCAACAAAATAATTCACATACACCAGTAAATGACTATGTACATACATACATACATAGATTCACGCCTGTTTCCCAGAGGGGTACGCAGAGAGTACGGATTTCCATTTGCTACGATCCTGACACACTTCTCTGCCTTCATCCACTTTCATCACATTCCTCATACACGCCCGTCGGTTCAAGGTGCTCTTAACCTGGCCTTTGTCCAGAACGCCTCCGATCTGATCGAGAAACGTTCGCCTAGGTTTTCCTATTGCGACTGTTCCATTCACACTAGCCTTATAAACTTTCTTAGTCAGTCTTTCCTCGTCCATTCTTTCTACATGTCCAAACCAGCTTAACATACCCTTTTCTATTCTTGTCACTATATCCACTTTCATGCCGCATCTCTCTCTAATCACACTATTGATGACTATGTATTAATAGTAATTGACGTATCTATGTACAATTTGATAAAAATGGCACGGCCGTCGAAGGCGGTACGTAGACGTGAATATATGACTTCTATAATTTATACGTTAGGTAATTAGTGCAAATAGGTGCTAACTATTAATGCCTACCGTCCACCCGCCGCGATAATATCACCGGCCCTGTGCTTCGCAGTAGGTCTGTGGTCGGAGTTCCTTATGACGGACATCTGCCAGAATATTCCGCTGTGTTGAGTTGCGTTATACGCCAGAAATGGCGCCACCGTTATTGTACACTGGAACAAACATTTATTACATTAATTAACCCTTAGGTTTGTGTCGTAAGTCGTAATGGCGTGGAGGAGTCCGCCGTTACACATTATTTGCAAGCCCCTTTTTACAGAAAACCTGCTTAGCAAAAGCAATACTGTTACCGTGTTGAATTCCATAAAAATCTCACTTCGGCTCAGCTTTCTTTGAATCTTATGTTTAATTACTTTTAACTTACGTCGCAACGTTCAAGTGATAATATTGAAAAAAGAAACTGATGTTAATGAGAATGGGTACGCCATTGCAAAGGTCCACCACGCTGCCGTCCGCCTCCATCAGCAAAGTAAAATTACCTCACAGCCAAGCGCCCTCGCGTTCCTACACAGCGCCTCGAGGCTCATGACATGGTGCGCCAGCGCCTTGCTCCATTTGGCGTTGTTCCCAAGCGGCGCCACTAGCTCCCGCACGTCGTGCACGCCCACGTCCGCCTCCATCAGCCGCAGTAGATTAGATACATCGCGGTTCGTTACGCACAGGGATGTCAGGTGCGTCTGTAGTTGGAGGCTTGTGATGCGACCTAGAAGTATAGTGATTTTGTTTAGGTTTGGCAGTCAAGTCAATATTAAAACAAGGAGTGCATGTACCAATATATTTAATGCGTGCGGGAATCTCTCCGCGGAAAAACTAGAGCGGAGAGGATATGTCGGGCTCACCCTGAGAAAGATGGAAAGTCCCGGGTACCAACCCTACCAACTAAACCGACGACGCGCGACGCTATGCAAACTTGCTGCCTTAGATGGTGGGTGGGTCACTCAAAACTGAACTACATCAGCGTCCCATTCAGCAGTGTCCAATGTAGGCAAGACACGCCTGCGGGAGACGCTCTACTACAACAAAGAGCATCGCTCCGACTTAATGGCCTGCGGATGGGAGATCCCAGTTTTAATCTCTTCGAGGGTTAGGTGTGAAATTATGTACGTATATGACTTACCAAGGCTAACATCGACGAGGACAGGGTACATATCGGCGTGCTTATCTAGTGGAACTCCACAAGAGACCAGCAAGGTCTTTAACAGTTCTGTGTGGTTCAGCTGAATGGTAACTTTCAGGTTATTTTCCAGGGCAGCCCGGCTTGCTACGACTAGGAGTTCAGCGTCCGACCATAGGGAATCTAAGGACATATAAGGACATATTTTATACTACAATGAATGCGACTGTTGAGCTAGCGATCTCGGCTAGGACAAAGAATAATTGGGGATTTTCTGTCAGGACACTCTAGACTCCAAACTTTGAAAATAAATGATTATGATTATAAGTCTAGAATTGTGTCCGTTAGACGGTAATATGCTCTCCACCTAATACATAGGACATAAAATTGTTGTTGATGAAATCTGAGTGTAATATTTATCTGCATAATAATCCTGTGGAGATAGAAACGTGAGACTATGTATGTATAGGACGGATTTTCCAAAAAAAACCGCATTAGCTTCACGATGCCTGGAACTGAGCCAAGTAGACGGCAGCACATACGTGGTTTCTAAAACAAAAGCTGGCAAAAGTGGTTCACGTCTGCCTTAAAGAACTTCTATACAAGCATGAGCCAATCAATGTAATTTAAAGAAGATAAATAATAATAGTTACCAGTCTTGGGCGTGACAATGTCGAAAGCGCATTCGATGATTTCCCTTGGATGAAAGCCCCTTACGTGCTTCTCTCTGTACACTCGGTCTACTACGTAACGGCGCATGTATTTTGTACGGGTGTATGCTGTGTGCCTGGAAAAACGTCATTATTAACCTCCGAGTATTCTTCAGAGGTTGATGAAAACACTATGTGGGTCTGTGTGTCTCTGTCTGTTAGTGACATAACTCCGGAACCACTGGACCGATTGACTTGTAACTGTGCAGACACCTTGGGATCATACCTCGGTCGAGTTTGAATATGGGCCCTGTGGGTCAAAAGACCCCCGAGATATAGGAATCACAAGGTCACACGATGTACATTTAAGAATCCTGTATTTTTAGACCCATCTCGTTAAATATGTATGTTGATGAAATTTACTGGCTTAGTAGCGTAGTGCTGGTGATCGCAACTGAAATGCTGTGCTGGAACTGTTTTAGGTCAGAAAATGTATTAGATTTTTATATCGAGACATTCTTAGTAGCAGCACGAAGTCTGCCCGGTAGACAGTAATATAATCGCCTCTTGTTACTAGGGATCAAAAATACATAGCTGGTGAAATATTGGTATGGGTGTAAGACTATGTATGTAATTAAACACACCATAGAGCACGGGACCAAATCTCACTAGCTTGATACTAGAGACGCCTTGTTTAGTATATTCGATACAAACCAAATATGCGACCAGCATGGATAATTAGGTTTGGAGCGACACTGCTCTCGCCTTAGTTTTATATAGTCAGGTGCAAGTATGCAGTATGCCACGCGGCAGTCGTCTCGCCGCAACCACTCAGTTAGGTCGTAGCCCAATATATTATATGTATATTATTTATAACTGATACCAGTAAATATCCATACAGTATATAATCAAGTTATTTCATTTGACTATCCACAACAAGAACACTTCTGTTTACTCCTATAGGTGTGACGAGAGGAAAGAAAGCAACACAAATCAGGTCGTAATAAAAATCATGTATGATTACTGTAAGCGACTAATTATTGATATATAGAACATGTAGGCAATAAAAAAAATATTTTCAATAATAGTTAGCGTCGACGATGATCAATAGCAAAGTAGCGGGCCAGCGTACATAGCCGAAGATTGCTGAGGATGCCCGAAACTATAATTTCAACCCACCTTGCAAAGGGCAGTCTTAAGTCATGTGGTAGATGGCACACGGATCCTGAGGCGGTCATGACTTTCACCGCGTTGGGGTACTGGTCCCATCTTTTGGCACGAGGTATAAGTAGTGGTGGGGAGAATTCTGTAGCGCCATGACTGCGAAATACCTAGAACGAGATGATACAATTTAATTTATTTTTAATATATAGCTAACAACGGAAATAGTGGCTATAAGGATGAAATAAATTGATTGCGAAATTTTGAATGTAAAGATAGATTCCACTATGGAAGTTGTTATTCAAAATTGATGTGAATGATTGTACAACAACGTAATTTAATTAAGTTGAAATGAATCTTAGCGCAGCGACGTTAAGTCGATTCGCCTTACTAGTGAATAGGATTTTTTTGGGTGACGTCAAGTACCAAAGTTCGAGCTTCCGGAGCATTCAGTTCTTTCTGAATACTGACGAAGCGAACGTCAAAGTTTAAAGACTACAGTGAAGTATGTTTAGTTCGTTTGTGACAGTAGTGCAATAGATTTTTATCATACAACTGGCATTTTATCATGACACATATCAAAATATAAATACGTTTAGCCGTTTGATCCCGTAGTTTAAGTGTGCACTTTTGTTTAAGCGACAAAATGAAGTCTTAGGTTCAATTTCGGGTCACACAGGGTTGTAAAAATTAATCTTTTTGTTAGCTCTGACTTGGAAACACCACATTAATGTCCATAGTTACCTGTAGGTAGAGGTGGATGACATTTACATTTAGCCAAAGTAGATGTAATTCACTTCAGCTTACCTCTCCGGGGATACAGATGTGAGACTATAAATTATGTATACCATTCAAAACGTACCTTAAGTACGGTATCTTTGACACGATGCAACAACTGCGCCGGCTTAGTATTCATATCGTTGTGGTAGGTGTAGTCCTCAGCGGCCGAGGCGCGCTGGTCGAGACACGCGGCCACGAGGCGCACGTAGCCACGCCCGCCGCGGTCACTGAGCGCGTGCGATAGTAGGCCGGAGAGGGCGCCCTCGGGCACCGCGCGCGGCACGTGCGAGGACGCGAGCAGTTCCGCGCACGTCGGACGGAGGGACGGCTCGTGGTTTAGTAGCCATCTGGTAGTGCAAAATTTTATCATGATTGAAGTACCAATGTTCAACACTTGACGACGATTATGAATAATATGGCTATCATATTTTGTAGAAATGTAGTGTACCAAATGGACGTAACAATAATAATTAAGGTGGGTGGACCATGGTAGGCCATGCTCCTTCGAAGGCCAATTGGACGTACTTTCTGAAAAACGTTCCAACCCACACTCGGGTCAAAATCGAGTTATTATTAGCAAATTAGTCACGGGGTTACTATTTACTAGCTGGAAAAATTTGGTAGTTCTACTATCACTCTAAATATGAAATTATGACTTAGTAGCCCAAACCACATGTATGAAGAAGCAATACGGGATTGAACTTCAATCACGATTATCTCAAAATGTTAACTTTGTGGGTTGGAACGTTTTTAGAAAGTACGTCCAATTATTAAAAAATCGTAGTTATTGTCATGTGATGACAAATGCCTTCTACTCACACTAACACATTAGTTCGATGGGTGTTAGTGTGAGTAGAAGGAAGACAAATTCATCACATGGCAATAACTATGACTTTTTAATAATTAGCCTTCGAAGAAGCATGGCCTACCATTGTTCCATGTTCTGCGGTTCACCCACCAAAGAGTTTCCATATCACTTTTGGAGTTAATTGTCAGGTAGTAAGAATTACGGTGCGTTTATGATATTCTTAGTTGTTCTTATTTATTTTTTCTAATATTTGTAAATATTCTTTCTCTCTTTCTTTTTAATTAAATTCGTTGCGAGGCACAAGTTTATCCTTACCTGAAACTTCACGTGTGTCAAAACTCAGCGTTTTCCATATTTACCACTGCTAATCCTGGTTACACAGGTATTACAATACAGATGGGATTAGTCCCAAAGGAAATACATGACCAATCTTAAATTAGTCTCAATTACAGTCTGTTACTCCTATTTATTTTTTTAATACTGGCAACAGATGAGTACGGTATCGATAATATTGCATCGCCTCCTAACTACGTAGCGTTGGTTTCGTAGGCGGCCGAAGGGGTCCAAATATACGTCATATACATTGCTACTGCTACAATTAAGCCCACGCAAAACGTATATAACAAAATTATAATCATATAATTTGCCCTTTTTTTTTTATTTTGCTCGTCAAAATGACCACACTCCACCTGATGGTAAGCAGTCGTGTGGTCTAAGAGCAGTGGCCTCCACACCGCCCTCATAGCAGCCGAGGCGATGTTGAGGTCTCTACTTTGACGGCCTGAGAAGGTAGAAGGCCTTGTTTACGGTAGACTGTTATTGTACATACATACATACATAGATTCACGCCTGTTTCCCAGAGGGGTAGGCAGAGACTAAGGATTTCCATCTGCTACGATCCTGACACACTTCTCTGGCTTCATTCACTTTCATCACATTCCTCATACACGCCCGTCGGTTCAAGGAGCTCTTAACCTGGCCTTTGTCCAGAATGCCTGTTATTAACTGTTATTGTAACTGCTATAAAATTCATAAAGCACGAAATTAAAAAATATATGTTTTATATTTTACCTGTTTATTTCTTTAATTAAGTTGTTAGTTTATTTGTCATTATAATTTGCAAGCTGTGGTTTGCTATAATTGAGGGACTATACACGCTAAGAACTTTATTATTGCTTTATAATGTACTAGCTTTTGCCCGCGGCTTCGCTCGCGTTAATTTACAATTTGACAATCAATTCGGGTTGTACTCTGCTTGTAATAATGGCCATTATTATTATTTCGGCCATTATTAGAAAGCGCATAGCATCTCTGATTGGGCGGGTACGGAGTAGCACCAACAGCATCCTGAAGGTGGTCTCGGCGAGGCTGGAAGCGGACAGTGGTATTATGCAACACTGGACTCGCTTCCAGCTCGTCAAAAACACTAATATTAATTATAATCACTATCCCTATCTGTAGTACTAATATAGCTTGTAAGAATATATTGTCACTAACACTCTATGGACTTGTTTCCGAAATAAAAACATTTTATTTTTTTATTTAATAATATAATTCAATCATGATTCGAAAGACACGTGGCGCCATCTATTGTCATAAGAACGTTATTGTTGTTTTCCTTGGGAACAGTAATTTTTCCGGAATGAAAGGTACCCTATGTCCGTTTCTGTACACCTGACTATGTATATGCAAAATTTCAGAATGATTGGTTTAGTGGTTTAGGCGTGAAAAGGTAACAAACAAACAAACTCATTTTCGCTTTTATAATATTAGTTAGGATATTATTGTATATTCCTTTGTTGGAAATCCTTAAATAAATAAATAAAAAAGAAATGAAAATAAAATTTGAAATTGGCTCGCTGTCTATTACTTAATTTCATCCGAATCAATAGTCGATTTTGAGACGACGGCGGTCGACTGTACTTAACTATCTTAAACAATCTAAAATAAGCAATTATAGACAAACAGTACAAACCTTATAACATGAATCTGTTTCCCATTCTCCTCTATCTCAAATCCTTTCGGCATTAACATCTCCTTACTCCTCAGATTGGTAAGCACCAGCATCCGTTCCATGCCAGTATCTAAGGGAGGATGGAACATCTCGAAGAGTATGATCCCTAAGGAGTAGATATCCACTTTCTGGTTGTAGATAACTTTCGTGGTGGCTTGCAGTAGTTCAGGTGCTACGTAGAGGGCTGTGCCGATCTGGAGATAGTAATAAAATAAAATAAAATAAAATAAAAATTTGTTTATTGCCAAGTAATTTTACAGTAATATGCGGTATGCAGTGGTCCCACACTAGGCAAAGCCTGTCCTGTGGGTACCTGCTTCGATTACAATTTAAGATTTACTGTTTGCTCGGTTGACATCATATACTTAAATAGGACAAAAATTTAACGTAATTACAATCATAAAATAAAAGTAAAAATAAAATCTGCATTAACCAATAACTTATATTATTACAAAACTAAAACTAAATACTTGTTAAATGTGTACCATTATATAAACTACTGAATTATCCGTACATATCGTTATTACTTATGATTATGTTATATAAGACAATAGAACAATCACGACAGATGTACAAAGAGTGTTTCCGTTGAATCATAAGTCAGAGAAGTGAGCCATTCTGTAACCTTTGCTTTGGCCTCGTGTACTGAGCACTGTTTTATCTCGCATGCACTATTTGTTTTATTATATATGTAGCGATCCTTGTATGGACTAAAACGTCTGGCAAAGCTTGTGTTTACTTCAGGTAACGATAATTTGTACACCCGGCGCTTCAAAAGATCTGTGTAGCCCTCTGAATTAATCACTTCTCTGTGCACGCTGAGAACGGTTTTTAAAATATATAACTGACGTACATTCAGCAATTTACTTTCTTGGTATAGTTTAGATGTAGGGTACCTGAAAGGCTTCTTAAGCATTGTTTTTATTACGGAGCGTTGTGCTCTTTCAACCTGGATTATCACTGTTTTCAAGGCACTTCCCCAACAGCTTATACAGTACAAAATTAACGACTGAGTCAGGGCAAAGTATACAGCTTTTAAGATATTTGTCGTTGCTGACGAACGCAGTAATTTTAGTATGTTTAATGATTTACGCACTCTAGTTGACAAGGCGCTTATGTGTGCTTTAAAATTTAGATTTTGATCTACCGCAACGCCAAGGTATTTAACATTATTTGCTTTAGTCAGTGTCTCACAATCACAGAGCTCCTTCTGGTCAGTACACTTGTGTATTCGAATGCTAAGTGTGTTTTTTGGGGCTGATATCGTGGTTTTATGAAAACATATATACATTGTCTTGTTAGCATTCAGAGTGAGCAAGTTGTTTTGTAGCCATTTACTTACTTTGTTAATTCCCTTCTCAGCATTCGAGAACACCTCATTCCAGGTGGAGCCGTGATATATTATGGCAGTGTCGTCTGCATAACAGATTATCTCAGCCTCTAGAGTGTCATGTATATCATTTATATACATAATGAACAGAGTTGGTCCCAAGATACTGCCCTGTGGAACACCGAAATTAGTTGCTAGTAGTTCGCTTTCACAGCTGCCGACTCTAACACACTGTTGCCTCCCTGTCAGATAGCTCCTAAACCAATTTAAGGCTATACCTCTGATACCAAAGTGATTTTCAAGTTTTCTTACTAATATTTGTGTCGATACGGTATCAAAGGCTTTTGCCAGATCTAGAAAAACGCCTATAGTAGCCTTGTTTTTATCTAGATATTCTGCTACTGTCGATGTTAGTAGTGTAACCGCGTCTTCCGTAGACTTGCCTTTCCTAAACCCAAATTGTCTGGAGGGGATTAGATTGTTTGATTCTATGTATCTGACTAGTCTTCTATTTACGATCTTTTCAAGTAGTTTTGAGAAAGCTGTGAGAAGGGAGATTGGACGATAATTTTCCACAAATTCTTTGTTTCCATCTTTATAAATAGGTATTATAGTTGCTATTTTCCAGTTGTCAGGAAAAATACCCAATTCAAGGCTGGTATTAAATATAGCGGTTAGAGGTTGTACAATGGCTATCCTGATCTCTTTCAAAGTTGCATTTGTAACACCATCAAGACCCGGTGACTTATCGTTTTGTAGGGACAGTATCAGTGACTCAACTTCATGTTCGTCTGTTGGCTGCAAAAAGAAGGAGTTTAGTATTTGCCTACGGTCAATTTTGGTCGCTAATGTCTCTTGAGTTACCTGTAGTCTTTTAAGAATATTGTCTGCTAGCCTCTCTCCTACAGTGGAAAAGTATGTGTTGCACATGTCCAGAGATTGTTTGGCATTTGTGCTACCACACAGAGTTAAAAGTTCTCTAGGTTCCTTCTTGGTTTTTGCCAAGTGGCTTACAGTTTTTATTGTCTTCCACATTTTTTTCGGGTTTTTTGTACTATTTGAGAGTTCACTACTTTCATGATCTATTTTGAGTTTGTGGAGCAGGTTATTACAAAAGTTTCTGTAACGCGTGTAGATTTGGTGCAGGAGCGCATCATGAGGCAGTTTTTTTGATTTGATGTGCAATCTATCTCTGCGTTGCATACAGCGGATTAGTCCAGGAGTGATCCAAGGTTTAATGTTATACTTGGAATGGCTTATTCGGATTTGTGCCGTATGTTTATTGATTACTTCAACAACGCGGTTACAGAATGTGTTTGCTGTTTGGTTTAAGTCTTTAGTATGAAACAGTAGCGACCAGTCCACTCCCATAAGCTCCCTTCTTATGGCTTCTACATCCCGTTTGCAAATTGTCCTATTCTGATGGCTTTCCTTTGTATTGTTGACTGCTAAGCCCAGTATTGCAAATTCGTGATCGGTTATGTCGGTAGAACACACTAAGCCCACAGCATTTCGGACATTATTCACAAAGATGTGATCCAGGCACGCATCACCCCTGGTCGCTTTTGTTATCGCCGGAAAAAGCCCATGTTCGGCCGTTAGACAAAGGTATTCTAAGTCCTGATTGCTTGATGTTGAGTTTAAGTTTATATTTATATCCCCTGCAATAACCAATGTTGTGTTTCTGTTTGAGAAATTTGCCAAAATACTGTCAAGAGAACATAAAAAGTTATTTGTATTTGTGAATGACGGGGGACGATATATACCAAGAATAGTAATTGCGTTTGATAGTGTAATTTGAAGACAGTTTGCGTCCATAATCTCCGGTTCTGTTATGCAAACAGTCAACGTATCCTTGACGTAAACTACGACACCACTGTTTTGATTGAGATTTTTACTCGTGCTGTAAAAATTATAAGAAGGCATTTGAGGAATTATAGTTAATTTGTCAAGCCAGCATTCTGTTAGAATAAGCACATCAAAAAAGGTATTAAATCTTGCCAAAGTTGTAATGAAATTATTAAAATTTTTGTTTATGCTCCTTATATTAAAAGTTAAAATTTTGAATTTGTACTCTGTTGCAATTGCTGTATTTATTTGTTCAGGCGCTTGTATTGAATGGCATTTTATTCGTATCGAATCCAACTCATCGACTGTAATGTTTTTAATCATAAGTAAGCAATAAAAAATACAATATTTTCATGTCTTTGACTAATATATTAGAGCAAATGCCATTCAATACCTGCATAAATGAATTACATTCATGTTTTATTATTATTGACAACGGTGAAAAATGCTTAGTAATCCGCATAATATCATCGTAACAAACAAAATTATTCGGAAGTTTATATTTATTACAATGGGAGGTGTTTTTTTTAGTTACTAATAGAAATAGTTTTGCATACATGTAATCATAATAACGTATTAGTTTATGTGGAAGTAAAAATAATATTAAAAGTTGCATTATAAAAAATATAGAATAGTAAATAAGAAACCTATTAATTCTAATGTGTGGAGAGAACATCCTTGTAGATCCTGGTTGGTTTGTTTCAATTTTCAAGAGGAGTTTCAAATATACGAGAAAGGTCGTCAAAAATGCGTACAGGCAATGCCGCTTTACCTTCACGCTGCTTAACGAATATGTTTCCTTGCGTAACCCAGCAGTAGGAATATTCATATTCTTTACATTTAGCTCGTGCTGCGCGAAAAAGCATTCTGTTATCCTTCGTGAGCCGTTCATTATAGTAAACTTTGTTTGATTTACCTGGCACCTCTAGGTCGGTGCTTGTGATGTTCTTTCTAACTTTAGAAGCTTTAAGTAACTGGTCGCGAGTACTTCGGCGTAGAAGGCGCACAACGATTGGTCTCGGAAACTTTACGTCGTTTTCAGTGGTGACAACACGCTTAACACGGGGGCCAACCCTGGCTACCCAATCAATCTCGCAGTCTGTAAGATCGACACCCACCTTTTTGGCCGCTAAAAGTGCGATATGGTGCAAATTTTCGTTGTTGCATTCAGGGATACCAGCCAGCTCTAATTCATTTCGCAGATGTTGTTGCGATTGAGAGTTTAATTCCTGTTGAAGCACCGACACCTTGTTCTCAAGCACCTGCACCTCTTTGTCTCGAGCTTCGAGACTTCTTATTCTGGTGTCATTGGAAGCAATAGAAGACGCCAATTCATCTAACTTTGCCTGGCAGCTGGTCAACGACATTGTGGCATTTTCAAGACGTCCCTTAAGTGATGAGATTTCTCGCGTAAGGAGACGGACTTCCTCTGTTAGCTCCTTTACTTCTGCGCGTAGATTTTCATCGGGGGTACTCTCACATTTTTTCCTAATTGTTATATTGTCGTCTGCAGAACGAACTGGGGTTAAACTGTTGTCTCCCCCTTTCTTTTTCATTGCACAGCAGTCAGGACATTTCCAGTTCTTCTTTTTCTCGGCCGACATAGTAGATGTGTTGATACACAATGAGCAAAAATGTTTTTCGCATGTAGCTGATGTGCATTTTATACAGTTTATATCCTTTGAATTTCTCAAACAACCGTAGCACTTCATGTTTGTTTTCCAAGTATTGTTTGTAATATTTATTAAATTTAATAATGATTAAATTCTATATTCACCAAATTTAATGTCTGTCGAATGCAAAAAGTAGTAATTCAAACTCGGATTCGAAGCCGCTATCCCACATAAGTGTTTGTTAATAACAAAAAGTGATCGGAGTAAGTTGGATTTGAACTCGCTATCAACGTAAGCTTAGTTAAACCAGGTACCATTCACACCGCGCCACTCCAACCGTTGCTATTATTGATGAATTTAACCACCGTTTGGTACGGTCTGTAGTTATTTAGAAAGTCGTTGACCTTGACTTTGTTTATCGTCAAGTCACTCACACTAGACAACACACACTAACAGTCTTTTTTTAAAAGTTTTAAGATAGTTTTTTGTGAATAACTTTTGAAATTGTTTATGTATAAACACAGTTTTTGCACTATTTTGTTCGTAATTGAGTAGTTCACACACTGGTATAAATTTTACACACAAACATATGATATTTACTATTATTTTGAAATTAGGTTTCTTAAGGACACTGTAACACGTCTGACATTGACGACGTTCCGAGCGAATTGATTAAGAATTTAGGACCCAACAAATATTCTTCTTATAAACGATTGAGTATTTAGTAGCTGTTCCGAAGGTCAAGCAAGCGATCAAATGCTACACTTTGCACAATTTAGTGATTCGGAGTTTGTAGTAGGTACACCGGTTTTTGGGTTAACGAATGTTTTTGACTAAAATAATTCATTATTCTCTGTTTCAAATGCGAAGACTTTCTGAAACTTCCTAGCACGTAATTCTGTACATTTTATATAAATAACAAAAATAATGAATGATCCTTATGGTAAAGTAATCATTGTAATTCTAAGGACTATTTGAAAAAATATAATATATACAAAACATGATATAATTGTTTCACAAACATAATTTACTATTTTTTTCTATTGAATTCGATCTTAAATATTTTAAACGTAGCATTTTTAAGTGAAAACTTCTTTAGGCGCATTGAGCACTTCTTGGGTGAACAAAAATCATGGAACTCGCGTTATTGTCACCGAACACTTTCCATTTTTTAATTATTTTTGGTTTGTAAAGAAGTTATTATGATCAAGAATTAAAGTTTGCACTTCTATCGGCAGTCCCCAAAGACTGCTTTTTTATATTAAAGCCGTAGTGACGCAATAATATGAATCAAAATGCACTAAAACAGAAACAAACGAAAATATATATGTTTACCTGTCCAGTTAGCGAGCCGCCTATTTCTTCTTGTTTCATCTTCTCTGAAAAACATATACAGTAGACATTTTATTGAAATCATAAATCCCCGATATCCTTGAAGGCGTCGACATCTACATTACTTCAACAATTGAATAGTTTAGTTTCAAAATCCTCTAAAATATTTTTCACAAAATAATGGTAAATCTCAAAAAAACATTTAAGTCATAAGATAAATGGGCTATTTTAGCGGTGTTTGCAACAAACTGCTACTTTTGTGAGCTTATTTAATAGAATTTGAGTGGTTTTTTTGAAAACTATTAGTGCTATGCGATAGAAGCAACGAAGGAGCTTCATATTCAATCGGAACATTATTTTTTTCTGATATCGTTTTGGCGGGTTTTGAAACTATACTCCTCAATTATTTCCACGGCCTGCGTAAGGTCCTATACAGAAAGAAAGCAATCAAGCATTAGCAGGAGGCGATTATCTATACAATGTGCCAAACTAGTACCGATAAGCGGTGTCGGAACCTGTCGGAGACGTTCGGCGCTTCTCGGCACTGGTTTGGCACATTGCACGCGCAGATCGGTTCCGATAAGTGTTGGTATATCGGCGCAGGCTGACTGCTTTCTTTCTATATACGGCCTAAGCGGGGTCGAATAATTATTGACTGCCGGGCACAGTCCGAGACTCTCAATACTCAATATTTTATTGCATTCCATAGTGTTAAACAAAAATGGACTTATAAACAAATTACTCTGTACTGCTATTGAGAAGAAATACCAAACCAATATAGCCTTTCTCGAGAAATCGATATCAACACTTGCATAGAATTTACATTTAGTACCGTTGCATTACCATTATATGCAAATTTTTTTATTTGATATGATATTTGTTATTTTTTGGTGATTATACAGGTAGACTTTATTTATTTATTATTCATTTATATGATGAACGGTGAAAGAAAAAATCGTGAGGAAACCTGCATGTCTGAAATTTCTCCAAAATGTTCTCGAAGATAATATGTGAAGATTGCCAACCCGGAATAGACCAGCGTGGTTGACCTATGGCCTAACCCTTCTCACACTCAGAAGAGGCCGATGCCTGATATTATATTATATAATAAATGATTAAAACTATGTATTTAAAAGAGAATGCAAATAAAACTTTTTTTTTAAGAGATTGAAGTCAATCAAGCATACGTATCGCCTGATGGCAAGCGATTATCGCCGCCCATGGACACCCGCAACACCAGAGGAGATATAAATGCGTTGCCGGGCTTTTTAAAAGACGTACGCTCTTTTCTTGACGGTTTGGAGGTCGTATTGGTCCAGAAATTGTGTTTTTGTATTTGTATAATTATAAAACCATTCAGTTATTGCTTTCAGACTATATTCGTTTCCTAACAAAGAGTCATGGCAAAAAGGTGATATATGTATTGTCCATGTAAATGGATATCTATATAATTTATTTAGCTACCAGTACTTCATATTTGTTTACTTAATAAGATAAGTATTAAAAATAAACTGTATGTATGTGTTACCGTCAATCGGCAGCGCAGTAAACGCTTTGGTCGCAAGTCCAAAGTCTCCGATCTTGACGTGATCGTTGGAGTCCAAGAATATGTTGACCGGCTTCAGATCGCGATGTATCATGCCCCGCTGGTGTACGTGAGCTAGCCCTTCCACTATTTCCCTGTTGAGATAATAATTTGACTATTTTTAGTTATTATTTTATTAATTAGAAGCCGATGTTTGTTGTTTTGATAATCTACAAATTGCAAAACTTTATAAACCATTACATTCATAGTAACTGACATTTAAAATCTGGTCGTTCAGTCACCATACGACAAACTATAAACATGTTGACAAGTTGCATTAAGGCAGCTTTTCCTTTTTATTTTCGTTTTAATGTATATGTAACATAGCTATTATTTCCTTGAAACGTTTAAAAGTATATATAATACTAGCTGTCCCGACAGACATTGTCTTGTACAAAAGAGAGAAAAAAAAATAGAAGCATATCTAAACCATCCTCGAATCCACTTGAACACACACAAAAAGTTTCATTCAAATCGGTCCAGCCGTTTAGGAAGAGTTCACTGTCAACACACGTACAGAAGAATTATATATATAAAGATATATAGGTATCTGTAAATATTATGTTAGGTGCTACGTATACTAAACTTGTATTGGTATTAGAAAAAAAAACTATTTATTAATTGTATTTGTGGCATAGAGAAAAGTCATCATCATCAGTCTTACCTAAACAGCCTCCAAGCCCTATAGCTCTCCTGATACAAGCCGCTATCTATAGCCTGCCTCAGCGTATGTTTCTCGCAGAACTCCATCTGAATATACAACACTTGTTGAAGCCGCTCACTGGTGTTGGATAACGTTGGAGCGTCTACCACATCTTCTGAAGGTAAGGTCTCCGATTGGTTGGAGTCCACTTCAAATTCTATGCCGCTGCTTGATTCGTCTTCTGGGCTGAGGATATACAGTAATAATAATAAAGCAGCGATAGCCTAGCGGGAGACCATTGAATTGCTATGCAGAGTTCTCGAGCTCGATCCCAAGGCGCGCAACTCTGACTTTTCAAAGTTATTTGCGTATTAAATATTTAATTATCGCTTGCTTAACGGTGAAGGAAAACATCTCAAGTTCTCTAAGACATAGGTATCAAGTCTGCCAATCCGCACTGGGCCAGCTAGGCTGTAGTCCACCACTGACTACGGCCTAGTCCTTCTCACACTGAGAAGAGACCCGCTCCCAGCAGTTTAAGACAGGGCTGGTAATATAATAATAAAGCCTTAACCACACAAGCCCAGGAACACACACACTCACATATAATCGGACAATCCCGAGTTAGTTTTGTAAAATTGTTGCCACAATACATAGTTAATTGAAAAATACTTATAATCTTTGCTCGTGTCTTATTTTGGTTTACCTTACTAAATAAATTTTGTTGTACCATTTTTATAATTCATTAATATTTATATGAAAATATCAAAATTTTCATACCAAATTACATATGGCGGGGAGAGAGGAGGAAAGGGAGTAGGCGGGGCGCAAAGTTAAACTTATTTAAGAGGAAACACTAAGGACGAGAGAATTGAAAAATAGCTATTTGTAAAATATATTGCTGTCGCGCAGTGCCATGTATAGTACGAGGGAAGGTCCAAAAGTTCGCGGAATGGCGGGGTTGGCGAGGGTGAGTTTACTCATCCATGTAGGCGCTAATTGAGTGACTCATTGTTAGTATATATACCGAGTTTCAGCCTAATCGGGTCATTAGCTTTTGAGTTTTCAACGAGTAAACAAGTCAATCGGGAAGAAACTAGCCACTATGGAGAAAAGTGTCCGTGCACACAAGCCATGTTGCGACGGCTGCCATTCACCGGTGCGGCTTTGACAAACTGCACCACCCACCCTACAGCCTAGATCTGGCCCCGAGCGATCATTTTGGAAAAAAAATGAAGAAAGAACTGCGTGGAAAAAATTTTGCGACGATGATGAAGTTAAGTCGGTAATTTCGGCCTATTTAGACGCCCAAGACAAATCTTTTTAGTTTTGACGTTATTAATAAGTTATTTGACAGATCTAATAAATGTATTAGGATTAAGGGAGAATACATTGAAAAGGAAAAATAGTTTGATGTTTCATTTCATTATCCTTCCCTGTCATTCCGCGGACTTTTGGACCTCCCCTCGTATCATGAGCGCGATAGAGACAACTGCAGCATGGACCGAAAATACCTATTAAAAGTACACAAAATCCTCTGATTCCTTCTCCAAAACTTGACCAATTTAACTACTTTTTCATTAAAAATTAAAGAAAGACTTGGCCGTGTTCCTATGTTTTCCTTTTTTTATATAATCTAGTCAAATTTGTTTTCTGGGTGTTTGAACACAGCGGCAAATCTGGTAAATTTTTGAGGTTTTTGAAGGCTCGTGTCTCTTTTAATAATTAATTTATGAAAAAAAGGAATACATAAATGTCATGCCAATAGAGACGATACATTTTTTGGAAAATTATTGCTCTACTGGCATTATCCAGGGAAGAAACAGGGGACTACGTTTGTATGGAAAAACAGCCCTTGTGTTTCCTCTTAAATATGTATTGAGTTATGTAAAACGTGGTAGAACACATTGTTAAGTATGCTGTAAAGAAGGCACAGATAAATATTAGATATTATTTAAAAAATAATCTTTCGCACAAGGAATAATTCCTGTATATCGGGGGCCTTTACAAACATACAAACAACAAATACAAAGAACATCAAGACTCGGAACAATTATTTGTGAATCATACAAATATTTGTGAATCATACAAATATTTGTGAATCATACAAATATTTGTGAATCATACAAATATTTGTGAATCATACAAATATTTGTGAATCATACAAATTTTTGTGTAATCCACAAATGGTCATTCCGAGTCTGAAGCTGCGTTTTTACTTAACCTGCCCCGCGTGTCACCACGCTGCTTAACGCACGGGCGGGTGATTAAATTATCGTGTCGTGTCACTTTACAATGTTTTCCTCAGACTCGGATACGGATTTTGAAGAAGATCTTGCATACCTACTTATGTTAAGCCTACTTAAAAAGAAAAGAAAGAAGATAAGATATTTATATTTATAATTTGTAATCTTTGTGTTTTGGATTGTACAATATTTCGTGACTTCTCACAACTTCAATTAATTCGTCAGATATTTTGCACAAACAAACATCCACTCTTTTGCGTACCCACCAGCATATTGCGCGTGCCCACGCGTGATTACACTAGAGCCGAGTGAGATGACGCGTCACAGCCCCCACCACCGACCCCACGCCGATCGGAATCGCTCGGTCTGCGTGGCGTCAGGATGCTCCTCGCCACGCGGGACGGGACTAATGTAATCAGTCCTATATTATTTAAAGCAATTGCTTTCCCACGCGTGGCGACACGCGGGGCAGGTTAAGTACAAACGCAGCTTGAGTTTTCTTTGGGTTCATGATTTAAATGTTTGCAAAGTCCCCTGTGACGTGGAATTAATTCCTAGTAGAGGAGTATTTTAAAATAATTGACTTCTTGTGGCCTTACAGCCAACTTGTGTATGACATGAATTAAACTGGTAACTTACTTCATGATGGTGAACCAGGGATCCTGCTCATCATCTTCATCACTATCCTCACTGTCAGAAGTCGAGTTGGTCTTCTGCACCGGCCCTTCTGACATCGACCATTCCACTTTCACTTCTTGTCCTAGTTTAGCTACAATACCTGTTACCATTTTATTTATTATTGTAATGACGTAATAGTACTTATAAATTTAAAGAGTGGTCTGTGACGTAGTGGTGGATCGAACGATATCCGAAATAAAACAATGTCACCATCTCCTAGCTTATGGAATATACAATTTAGAAAAAGTCACACCACATGCCTCGTGAAGCACGTATTTGCAGCTGTTATGAATATCTATGACACTCGATATAAGGAGTCCAATACGCTTCAATTCTCTAACATCTGGTCTTCTCCTTCTTGGCCATACCATTACGTAACTGTTATCCCTTGGAAGTTGCGGACGTCAGATGGCAGTCGTTCCGTTAAAAATTGCTATCTTGTCAAATGTGATTGATATTGAAAAAATATTTGTATATTATGATGATTTATTATATTGCTCTAACTACAGCCGGTAGAGGACGATCTCGGCGACTGCTAATATTCTCTAACCACATCGGCGACATTCTGCAGGAAAACCAGGTTAAGAATAACCTAAATCAACGAGCGCGCATGTAGGATATAACGAAATTGAATAAAGATTCTAGGTTCTATGATCTCAGCTAGTAGAGATCTGTACTCATTGCTTACCCCTCCGCGAAAGTACTACTACAATAAACAATCGATACAGATAAAAAAGAGTACCTGTTGTAGCTTCTCTAGAATCTTCTCATTTGATGCCAAATTCCAATGAAGCAGCATTTAAAAGGGAAAATTGGGTTAAAAGGACAGTAAATGAAGATCAATAGTAACATAAGAAAAATATTTAGAATTATTGTTTATACACACATACAGGCACACACATAAACACACAGACACGCACACGCATATAAACACGCACACGAACATGCAAACGCGTATACAAACGTAGACATACGTACACCCAAACGCGCACGCACACACACACGCACGCACAAGCACACGCACACCCACATGCGCGCATGCTCGCACTCACTCACTCACAAACAGTTTACTTGATACTACGAAGCGGGTCATGAGCTTATTTGTTACCTTGATAATATAGAACAAAATAATTTTTGTTTTACCTTGTAAACTATCCTCAGGCCGTTTTGCACTAGGTGCTTTACTTTCTACGCTGCTGTCTACCTCGTCTTGCTCAATAGTCGACTCAATCCACGCATTGTAGTACCTGAAGACATTATATTTAAATTATAATTGTCAAAATATTGAAGTACAAGTATTTCGAGTTCTTTTTATAAAGACAACTCCAGCTTACAGGATAACTCCTGTGTTGCAGAGGACTATAAATATACAATTACGAATACAAAGTCCACCCAGGCTCAGAACACTTATTTACGAATTGTACAAATAATAGGGAAGTTGGCACACATTTTTTTATTATTTACTAGCTTTTGCACGCGGCTCCGCCCGCGTGGTACCTACATCAATAAAAAATAGCCTATGTCCTTTCTCAGGTATTAACCTATATCTGTACCAAATTTCATCTAAATCGGTTGAGTGGTTTAGCCGTGAAAAGGTAACAGACAGAGTTACTTTCGAATTTATAATATTAGTAAGGAAGTAAAGATGACAAATATTTGCATTATGCCAATTCTAAAATACAAAGACTTTTATAAAATTTACTTAAAAATAATTAAGATAATAGCTTTTAAAATCTGATAGTAAAGGAATTTCTCAAACACAGGAAAAGGATGCACGATACAAACTATGACGCAACAGCTATTTATCCAAAGCTGTGCGAGGAACATAGCGAGACATCCCGACTACGACCTCACTTTTTCTTATATCCAAATTTAGAAATATTAATTACTCAATAATGTCTTCTGTTTACGCGAATATTATTAATTGAAATTAAACTACTATATACGGATTTTATCGCGTTGTTTATTTGACATTTTATTAGCCGCCAACGAAGATAAGTCAATTTTTACCATCCGTCAAGTGCCAACTACCTTTACAAGATGCAGGGGTCTATAAAATAGATTGTGACTGCGGACTCTCATACATTGGTCAAACCAAGAGAAGCATAGGCACCCGCATAAAAGAACACATAGCTGATGTAAAACACCAACGCTCGTTGAAGTCTGCTGTGTTTGAACATGTGCAACAGGGGACCAACCACTACCTGAGATTTGACAAACCACAGATGCTCGCTAAAGAACACCGATTCCTACCAAGAATGCTTCGCGAGGCTATTGAAATCAAGAAACATCCTAATTTCAATAGAGAAGATGGTTGGAATGTACCACCAGCTTGGGATCCAGTAATTCAAATAGTCAAACCCAAGAAGAAGCAAACCACAGCTAGACTTCATGATACTTTGAGCTCATTCTGCGTAAATAGAAACACCCATGATTAAATTATGTTCGGGTACTTTGAAATAACCACACTGGAACATTGAGACAACTACCATCTTAGTCTCCCCGTGACCATGGCTGTTGAAAAACAACCGAAACGTCGGAGAAATTGTAAACATAAATATAAATAGTATAATAGTATAGTAATAGTATAAATAGTTTTAATAGTTTCAATAATTTAAGTAGCTTAAAAATTTGTAAAGTTTAATAGTAATTATAGTAGTGTAACAGTTTTTCAAAATTTTGTAATAAAGTGTCAAATAAACAACGCGATAAAATCCGTATATAGTAGTTTAATTTCAATATTAATTACTCCCTTATTTTGCAACCAATTTCGATTCCTTTTGCACAAAAAGATTTATTTTTATTACTAATTGCTCTTGAGTGTAAAATAATAATTATAGACAATCAAACATAGACAACTACCTTATTATTCCTGGTAAGAGAAGCCTTCTTAAACATAAATAAAAAGTGAAGAACCTTCTGAATGGTACTTACCGCACAACATTCTCGTGGTTCAGTCTGGACAGAAGCTTGACTTCCCTGGTTATCTTCTTGTTTAGCTGGACGCTCTCAGGGTTAAGCTTGATGCGCTTGATCGCGTAGAAGCCTCCATCCAGCTTGTTCTTCACCTGAAATACACTGCTGATGTCGTAAAACGAGATGGCGAAGATAATAATAATAAGAATATACTAGATTTGCCCACGGCTTCGCTCGCGTAAATATAGGTAAGGTAAGGTTAGTAACAGTGCTTATTTCTGGATGAAAGGTACCCTACGTATGTTTATATTCCCCTGACAAAGCGTATGCGAAATTTCATGATGATCGGTCGAGTAGTTAAGGCGTGAAAGCGTAAAAAAACAAACAAACAAACTCACATTCGCATATTAGTGAGGATATAATTATTATTTATACGTGTGTCATTGAACTCCTCTAAAACGCCTGGATCAATTTTGATTTTCTAAACCCTGTTTTGTTTGTTGGATGATTTAGATTCACAATAAGACAAGGTAGGTGGCGCTGCGATCGGGTTCTAAGAAAATTCTTACTAGTAGCAGACCAGCCAACACTCAGCCATGACAACGCCTGTCGGGTCCGCTAGAACATTACAAATTTTTGAGGCACAATGGAATCATTATAATTATTTAAATCTAGAGTAACTTAACTAATGGGAAAGTATTTGCCCCAAAAAGATCATGGCCAAGTAACTTTGTAATATATTTCCTTGACTTAAAGTCGATTTTAGAGAAAACTAAAATGACGTCATCAAAAACAACCTGCCTGTATCATTCACCCCATGAAAGTGTCTTTAAAAAGAAACATTCTGGAAATTACTGATATTTAAAAATTTCGTTATTTTTATCTATTGGGAATAATCGTTTTTAAATACAGATTCGACAATATATCACCTTCAAGACATCACCGAAAGCTCCTTTTCCCAACCAAGTGAGGACTTCAAACTCGGCGTTTAACCGCGAGTGACCGTTAGTCACTGGACTAGTGTGCTGGATCTTCTTTACAGGGTCATCATCCTGGCGATTGAACAGAAAACAGTTATAATAAATATATTTTAAACTGCAAGATGCTGTAACTAGAGAATAGCAAGTTACAAACATTGGCTTCAGTGAATCTACGTTCCGCCAGCTTTATTTTAGGTCTGCCTCAGCCATGCAGCGGTAAAATCGGCTGCTGTGCATGAGCCAGTTCGAATCATCATCATCAGCATCGAGAATGAAAGCGGGTTTGGCAAACAAAATGATATCTTTCTGTCAAGAAATTCTCAATATTAGCCCGGAATTAGGGAGTTGGCTGTATTCATACGTCCATGTCTCGCAATCTCACGATCTCTCACCAATCGTGTCGATTATCTACCATCTCAACAGACTATGAGAGTTATGACCAGGAGGGGGCGAATACATTGCCATCTACTGGAAGCTTTATTTTATTTTCCGTGTTTAGCACTTCCGTACCTCAGAGCCACTGCCGGCGTCGTTCTTCTCTTTACTGCTAATGACCTTAGCAGGAGCGTCGACCAGAAAGACATGGTTTATTAACTGCTCAGCCGTCCATTGGGAGTGTTCGTCTTCTGTTAGACATCTGCATGCAAAATATAAGGTAATATTTATTTATTTGCTAAATACATACATTCACAAGCAAGATGTTTCAATGATTGATTAAAAATAAATTGGTATGAGTTTTAAAATATTAAAATTAAATTCAAAATTGGACGTGAGTTTCTCCTCGTAGGCTCAACCCTTTGCCTGAACCTAGCAACTAAACTAAATGTAGCTTTAGTAACTTAGTAAACTCACTAACCTATATATTTTGACGTTCATAAATGTTACTTTGTGACCTAAATAAATAAATGGATTCAATCAGGGGTTCCCAACTTTTGATGTGAAACATCTATAGCCGCACGTAAAACCGATTGCTGGCGTGGCGACGCATGCCATGGCAACGGGTAGTATTTTACATTATGCCATATTAGTTCCTGTTGTAATCTGTTCTTTTATGCATATTATTTGTACGAAATAATTTCGATGTTTCACATCTGCCAGGCGTCTCGAGACGGCTCACTATTTTTTTCAGTCTGGGGCGCACATACATTTTTATTATTTTTTCGCGGCGCCCTAACCTATCTAGCTGGTCGTATCCAATAGCGTCCTGGTACAGAATTATGAATAAGTTGATACAACATACCTTGCGAAGAAATCCTTGGCAGCACTGGGAAGATCTGGAGGTATATCCAAGTATGTTCTCTCTTGAGATAATATTGATAGAAGCAATTGTCCCGTAGAGTATATGTCTTGAGCTGAAGTATGTCTGTAACAACATAATAATATTACACACATATATATACCGCCGAAGTGGCGGATACAGGTGTACCTGTTTTCTCAATTCGGCCAAACCTAAGCCATGCAGCTAAGTTTATGTTCTTCTTCTACGTCGTTTCACTCTTGACAGAGTGGTCGTGGTCATCTTTAAGGTTGTGTAGCATGCTTGACAATCCGTCGCCACTCTTCACACACCTTTGCCTTTCTGGTGCACTCATACAAAGGACCATTGTCATAAGTTTATGTACCTCAAAATATACTAACTAACAATGGTATATGGGCGAAAGGTCAATTGCTGGATGCGGCAAGCTGAAGACAGGGCGCTATGGCGCTCTTTGGGGGAGGGCTATGTCCAGCAGTGGACTATTATAGCCTGATGGATGATGAAAGGCCAGGTCATTATGTCACTGTGTATGGGGTCAAGTAAGTCAGTCAACGTCCCATAGTATGAGTCTATTGCCGCCTGTCGGTCACTATTCCTAGTTCAAGTGGGAAATACAGAAACACGTTGTCGAGGAATCGAACCAGGTATCTCAAAAAAGAAACAATAAAAACAATCGTATGCAAAGCTAAGCACAGACATTGGTCCCGTGGCAAAAGTTTAGATATCTACCCAGTAAACGGCAATAAGCCCTGTATTCTGTCCTTCCTACTTCCTTTCCTAAAAGGTCGGCAACGCGCTAGTGATGCCTCTGGTGTTGCATGCGTCCATAGGCTACGGTGACCACTTACCATCAGGTGGACCGTATGCTAATTTGCCAACTAAGTTGTAAAAAAAAAAAATATTGCGTGAAACCGAAAACCATAACTGCCAAATTATGGTTATAATATTATTATCTCTTTGCATACCTACGAGGCAAGGTTTCTTTTCTTGAACTTTTGGTCCATACTCGCAAAAGGAATAATGCCTAAGTCGTAGAGGACTAAGCATTCAAACAACGGACAAGGAGCTCCTAAACTCTAACGACTATTTGTGGATTGCACCAAAGAAAATCGAACCCCCACACTTGGTCCTTTGGCAATAGCGAGACATCTCCATAAATCACTGCGCCATTAGTCCGGTCAAACCAATGATATATTTAAATAGAACAGAAAATATGAACATACCTATCTTACCTTTCACAATACGAATCACCATCAAGCATTTCAGCCAACCGCATATCAAGACCGACCCCCACCAGCTTGACACTGCCAAAGTCGCCCAGATAAACATTCTCAACCCTCACATCCCTATGGACCAACCCCACAGAATGCAACTCTTTCAACGCCGATAACACCCCCAAACCAACATGCCGAAGCAACTTCAACCCTTCAAAAACCTCACTAAACCCAAACACTCTATTTTTAAAACATCTCAACGAATTACCCATGACAAAACTTCTGAATATATATATGTATTGTTTTGTAGTCCGTTTTGAAACTTCTTTGCACGTCTCCATGGCTATGTATGGGATTAAGTTGTGGTGGTTGAGTCGGGACATTGTTTTTAAGTCGGTTTGTATTGAAGTTTGTTGGCGAGTTCGCGTTTGGTAGTCACAGGCGACGGGTATGAGCCATTTTTTGGCGATTAGACGTTCACCTTCATCGTCTATCGCTAGGTATGTTGTGGATCCATTTGAAGAGTGACCTGCAAAAAAATTATCTATACAAATAAATAAAATTGAAGTGTCTGTTTGTAATGTCAAAATAACAACTTTTTATCTAATGCATATTAAATTATATAAAGTACATATACGAAAACATCTATTTTTTAAATTTTTGTCTGTCTGTCTGTTTGTTCCGGCTAATCTCCGAAACGGCTGAACCGATTTTGACGGGAATTTCACGGGCAGATAGCTGATGTTATAAGGAGAAATATAGGCTACTGTGATTTTAGAAAAAAAAATAGGGTTCCGCGGAGACAAACACTTTTTAGTTAAAATCTACGCGGACGAAGTCGCAGGTAACAGCTAGTATTATAATAAATAATGTTAGTTCTGTAAATAAACTGTACCTCTGCTGTACACAGGCCTCGTCTCAGTTTGAAAAGAGGTTAGGCCATAGTCCACTACACTGGTCGTAATAATCTATACTAATATTATAAAGCTAAAGAGTTTGTTTGTTTGAATGCGCTAATCTCAGAAACTACTGGTTCGATTTGAAAAATTATTTTAGTGTTGGATAGCCTATTTATCGAGGAAGGCTATAGGCTATATAACATCACGCTACGACCCACGGGAACGGCGCAGTGACGATAAACGCGGGTGAAACCGCGAGAACATATCTAGTTAACTGGCCGTACTTTCTGAAAAACGTTCCAACCCACAAAGTTAACATTTTGAGATAATCGTGATTGAAGTTCAATCCTGTGTTGCTTCTTCATACATGTGGGTTGGGCTACTAAGTCAGGACTTCATATTTAGAGTGATAGTAGAGCTACCAAATTTTTCCAGCTAGTATATAGTAACCCCGTTACTAATTTGCTAATAATAACTCGATTTGACTTGTTTTCATGTTCTCTGAGTGAATTCTCTAGAGTATCACTGTATATTATAAGTTATAGATTGTAAGTTGGCTAATTCTATTGCATTAGGCTAAGCCTGTAATAATAGATGTAAGCTTTGGATGTAAAATAAATAAATAAATAAATAAAATAAATAGATTTTGACCCGAGTGTGGGTTGGAACGTTTTTCAGAAAGTACGTCCAACTATATACGCACATAACAGAGGTACGTCTCTTGGGGTCAAACTCGTAACCTCTGAGTTCAACGATTTACCAGGCCACAGCTGCTACTAAACGTACTAAATTTCATATGAAATATTCGTTAAAATAACAAAACAGTCTATTTATAACCCACTATCAAAAACTTAAGAGGTAGCTAACATATTATTTAATGAATTTGTTGGCTTCGATGGCGTAGTGGTTAGTGTAACCGATTGCCACGCCTGAGGTCGCGGGTTCGATTCCCGCACAAGTCAAACATTTGTGTTCATGAACATGGATGTTTGTCTTGGTCTGGTTGTTTCTATGTACAAATGTATGTATTTACAAAAAAAAAAAGTATATATGTATGTTTATCCATTGTCTAGTACCCATAGTACAAGCTTTGCTTAGTTTGGTCTAGATGGTGTTGTGTGTATGTGATAGAATATTATATTATATTATTATTACTCGGCATTGAGTGTTAATTCAAAAATAATTAAGTAACAGCAGAAATTCGTTAGTTAAAAGTTAATAATTTTTCTAGAAGTTGCCAACTATTCAGGTTACAGTACTTTGAGTATTAGTTAGTTATATTTTAATAAGTAAGACTGTAAATTAATTTATTTATTTTTGCCTAAGCATTATTTTAACTTAAGTTTACATGTTTTGTTGTTATTATAAAACTAGTTTTCACCCGCGGCTTCACTCGCGTAAATGTAGGTTAGGTTAGGTTAGGTGTGCAACAGTTGGGCCGCCCCGCGGATTCTCCCTCCGCGTACCGCCCCATAGTGCTGTTGGATGAGGTGGGCAAGCTCTTTGAGCGCGTAGTCGTTGCCCGCCTCTCCAAGCACCTGGTGCGGGTGGGTCCCGACTTATCCGAACACCAGTTCGGATTCCGGGAGGGCCGATCGACGATTGACGCTATCAGCAGCGTCAAGGCCCTCTCGGAAGAGACGGTCGCCTCGCGCGGGGTGGTATTGGCGGTGTCCTTGGACATCGCCAACGCTTTTAACACCCTGCCGTGGGCGACTATTAGGGAGGCGCTCCGATTTCATGGGGTGCCTCCCTATCTACGCCGAATAGTCGGGGACTACCTGCACCAGAGGAGTGTGTTTTGTGTGGGGCGGAACGGAGAGACCTTCCGGAGGGAGATGTCGTGCGGTGTTCCACAGGGTTCGGTTCTGGGTCCGATACTGTGGAACATCGGCTACGACTGGGTGCTGCGGGGCGCCCTGCCCCCGGGCGTCGGCGTTACCTGCTACGCCGACGATACGCTGGTTACGGCCCGGGGAGAGGATTACGGGGCAGCTGCCCGTCTTGCCACGGCTGGAGTGGCCCTGGTTGTCGGCAGGATTAGGATGTTGGGACTGGAGGTGGCGCTGGAAAAGTCCGAGGCCCTTTTATTTCACGGGCCTCGGCGAGCGCCGCCTCCTGATGCCCACATCATCGTTGGAGGGGTCCGCATCGGGGTGGAGCCGAGCATGAAATACTTGGGGCTCCACCTCGACGGCCGCTGGAACTTTCGCGTCCATTTTAGCCGCCTGGCCCCCCGCCTGATGGCGGCAGCGGGAGCGCTTAACTCTCTGCTGCCGAATATCGGGGGGCCGAGTGTCGTCTGCCGCCGCCTCTATTTGGGGGTGGTGCGGTCGATGGCCCTATATGGAGCGCCCATCTGGGCTGGCGCCCTTGGTCGCCAAAATATCGCCCTCCTCAGGAGACCTCAGAGGGCGATGGCGATCAGGGTGTCACGGGCGTACCGCACCGTCTCCTTTGAGGCGGCGTGCGTTTTGGCGGCATCGCCGCCCTGGGATTTGGAGGCGGAGGTCCAAGCGTCAGTGTATTACTGGCGCGCTGACCTCCGGCTCCAGGGTGAGGAACCCACGCACAGGGCGGTGGAGACGCGAAGGTCCCAGGCTCGACTGGTCCTCGAGGCGAAGTGGGAAAGAAGACTGGCCCAGCCCCGCTACGGGGTGAGGACCGTCGAGGCTGTCCGTCCGGTACTAAGACAGTGGACGGACAGACGGCGCGGACCGCTCACCTACCGGCTTACTCAGGTGCTCTCCGGACACGGTTGTTTCGGAGAGTACCTCTGCAAGATAGCCGGTAGGGAGCCGACAACCAGGTGTCACCATTGTGAGGAGTGTGACCGGGACACGGCGCAGCACACGCTGGAGGAGTGCCCGGCGTGGGCCGCGGAGCGCTGTGCCCTGGTCGCTGTGATTGGCCCCGACCTCTCGTTGCCGACCGTCGTATCCAAGATGGTCGGCGACGACAGGTGCTGGGGCGCAATGAGGTCCTTCTGCGAGTCTGTCATCTCGCAGAAGGAGGCGGCGGAACGAGGGCGTGAGGAAGATCCTTACGCCCCGGAAGTCCGCCGCCGGAGGAGGGGGCGCAGGAGACGCGCTTATGTCGCTCTCCTGCCCCCCACTTAAGGGTTCCGGGTGGCAAGGCCTCAGGGGGGCCTGCCACCCGTAAACTAAGAACCCCGAGAGGGCGCGCGCGGTGTTCCCGCGCGCCTTCCAACGCTGAAAGGGGAGTGCGGCGAAGCTCTCCCCTGGGGACAAGAGGGGGTCGGGTCCTAAAAAAAAAAATGACCCGGCCCGCACCCACACGGGGGGGCCTGCTATGGATGACTCAATTCTTTTAAGAGCTCCCAACAGGCCCCCCCATTGGATGAGAGAGGGAACACCCCAGGTTTTTTAGTGGGTATACCAGCCTTTTTCTCTTGCTGGGGAGTCCCACACGCCCCGCCGGTGCCGTCCCCTAGCCGGCGGGTAGTGCATCAAGCATTTTTCCTGGGTACAAAAAAAAAAAAAAAAAAAAAAAGGTGTGCAACAGTTGGGGTGTGTGGCCAGAGAGAACCTCCTAGTGTGCCTGACGGTTGCTTGTCCTTTCCACATTTTTCGTGGATGGGAACGGCAGACGTTGGGCCGGTACACCCCGGGCAACACGGGTAATCATGTCCTTTCGGGGGCATTATTACTCGTGGCTAATACTCTGGCACGCGCGTAGGGAACCCGAGGCATCTTGTCTCGGGGTTATCGGCCCGCGAGGGCCGCGTTTGGGGGTCTCTCCACGTGTTCCTCTGATTAGCAGAGGACACGTGGATTTGAGACGGGGGGGATAGAGGAAGAAAACCTCTTTAAAAAATCACCAGTGGGGGCCGTAAGGCCGGGGCGGGGTGCGTAGGCGTCCTGCCCAGTCGGGCAGTTTTGGGGCGGGTGGATCGGTCCAGCATGGACCCCCATCCGGCCCAATACGGGGGGGAGGGATAGAGGAAGAAAACCTCTTTAAAAAATCACTAGCGGGGATCGTAAGGCTGTTGCGGGTTGCCTTGGCGTCCTGCCCAGTCGGGCGGTTTTGGGGCGGGTGGATCGGTCCAGCATGGACCCCCATCCGGCCCAACACGGGGGGGATAGAGGAAGACAACCTCTCTAAAAAATTACTAGTGGAGGCCGTCAGGCCGAGGTGGGAACCATGGGTTTCCTGCCCAGGCGGGCGC
This sequence comes from Catocala sponsa, assembly GCA_963564715.1. Taxonomy (NCBI): domain Eukaryota; kingdom Metazoa; phylum Arthropoda; class Insecta; order Lepidoptera; family Erebidae; genus Catocala; species Catocala sponsa. Next base: position 5,285,270 of record OY751345.1, on the reverse strand, counting down.
TCTTGGGGCGGGTGGATTGGTCCAGCATGGACCCCCATCCGGCCCAACCCGTAATCCTGAACTGACAGGACCGGGGGCCTTCGGGCTGCGAGGAAGAAAACCTCTATAAAAATAACCCAAAGCCTAAGCTTTGTGGCCCGGCGAGGGGCTGTATGGCTGGGGGGAACCCAGTCATGAGGGCCACCCAAATGAAAATATGAAAAATGAATGTTGGCAAAGGTTTGAAACTACCCCAGGAGGGTACCGGGTGCGCCGCACTCGGAGAATCCCTCACGGAGTCTTCTAGCTCCGTCTGCCCCTCGTATTCTGGGGGGGGCAACCAACATCACAGTGCCGTGCCTCGCGAAACTTTAGGCACCAAAACCCCTGCGAAGGGGAATAAGGGGAAGGTTGGGGGGGGTATGCCCCCGCCAATAGTTGGGGATAGGGTCCCGGACGTGCCAAGGACACGGTCGAGGTGTCGGGTGGCGGCGCAGGCTCGCAGCGACTCTATGTCGAGTGTGTTTAGCGCCGGCACCGGCACTGACATGGACGTCGGGTCGCGGGCGGGCTCCGGCTCTGAGGCCAGTCGGTCTCGGAGCCGGTGCTCGTCGGCGGCTCGACTGGAGAGTGAGGAGGGGAGGGATAGCCCAGCTTCCCTCGCCCTCAAGTTCCGAGTGACGCCCGGCGCTTCCGCGAAGCGCCGGAAGACGTCACATCACGCGCCGTCCGATTCTGGCTCGGACACGGAGGTGGAGGCAGTGGAGGGGACGCCCTGTGTGGGAAGGGCTGGTTCCCCGATGCCGCCTCCCTCCGCGAGGAAGCTCCTCGGGCAGGCAAAGGCTGCCCGAGACTTTCTGAAGAGGGCTGGGGTCCCGGATGCGTCCCCCTCCGGGGGAGACTCGGTTGCCGACCTCAGGCAACGGTTCGAGGCTGGAGCCGAGACCGTCTTGAGGGTGGCGGCCCGGTCCGGCAATTTAAAGGGGGGGTTCGTCCGGGACCTGAAAACCGCGACGGCAGACATGAAGGAGGCCTTCTTTCATCTGTGGGGGCAGACCTCATCTGACCTCCAGAGGCGCTGGAGGGCAGAGAATGAGGGGCTGCATCGGCAGCTTGCGGAGCTCCGGGCGGAGGTAGCGTCTATGAAGGCGGCCGCTGCCACTGCCGCTCGGGCCGTCGCCGCAAAAGCGCCCTCGGCCGCTGCCGGGGCGCCTGCCAGGGGGCCGCGGGAGGAGTTTCCGCCCCTTCCGCGACGCACAGCGCAGCCCATTGCTCCCGCGGAGGAGCGGCGTCCCGCCTGGGCGGAAGAACTGATGCGGGCCACGGTGGCTCAGGCGCGCAATGTTGTAGAGGCGTGCCTGGCCAACTATGGCCTCGCGCCCGTGCCGACCCCGGGCCCTCCGCTTGGAGGTCGCCCCCGAATGGTCGGGGGCGCGCCAGCTGGCCCCGCGCCCTCCAGCCAACCAGTGGCACGACAAATTTCTGCCCCCACACCGTCGGCTTCCTCTTCAAAGGGGAAAGGAAAGGGCAAGGGGAAGGCGATCGCCACTGTGGCCCCGCCGCGCCCTGCCCCGCAGCTCCAACCTGCCCCGGTGGCCTCTACCTCGGCTGAACAGCCGTGGACGGAGGTCACCAGAAAGAAGAGGAAGAAGAAGAAGAAGAAGGCCTCCCGGGCTCCCCTGGTAACAAATAAAAAAAAGGGCCCCCGCCCGGCCGACCTGCGGCCCCCGCGCTCTACCGCCGTTGTGGTAGAGCTGACGGAGGAGGGGCTCCGGCGGGGCGTCAGCTACGCAGGCGTCCTCCGGCAGGCCACTCAGGCTATGCAGAGTAACCTGGCTGAGATGGGCCTTGCTGGAGGCGTTATGTTTAAAGTTGCCGCCACTGGGGCCAGAATCTTAGAGGTCCCAGGTGCCACCTCCGGCGACAAGGCGGACAGGGTAGCCGCTACTATTCGGTCCCTGTTTACGCCCGAGGAGGTCAGGGTGTCCCGCCCGGTGAAGTCCGCAGAAATGCGAGTAACCGGGCTGGACGACTCGGCCTCCTCCGAGGATGTCGCCGCTGCGGTGGCACATGCCGGAGCCTGCCCTCAGGACCACGTCAGGGTGGGGGAGATGCGCCGCGGCGAGAGTGGCTTGTGCACGGTAGTGGTGCGCTGCCCCATCGCCGCGGCGAAGAAGGTGGCGGCCGGCCGTTTGCTGGTCGGGATGGTCTCGGCTCAGGTGAACCTCCTGGAGCCGAGGCCCAGGCGGTGCTACCGCTGCCTCGAACCGGGGCACGTGAGGCAGCAATGCACCGCTGAAACTGACCGCAGCGACCTTTGTTACCGCTGCGGCCAGCCCGGCCACAAGGCCGCCGCCTGCTCCACCGAAAAGTCTTCCTGCAGCATATGTTCGGCTGCAGGAAAACCGGCGGAGCACCGGATGGGGAGCAAATCTTGCTCCCCTCCAAAAAGACGTAGGGCCAGAGGGGCGGTCGCCGGGACTCCGGCCGCCCCGGCCCCTCCCCAAGCAGGGAGCAGTGGGACGGCGATGGACACATAATTAATTATGGCCCATCGCCTCCTACAGGCGAACGTTGGCCGCTCCGCCAGGGCGCAGGATATTTTGCTGCAGCACATGGCGGAGTGGTCAATAGACATCGCCGTGGTCGCCGAGCCTTACTGCGTCCCCAACCGGCACAACTGGTTTGGGGACCTCGGGGGTTTGGCGGCCATTGTTTCGTCCGGACCCTCGCTCCTGGTGATGACAGACAGGGGCGAGGGCTATGTGTGTATTGATTGGGAGGGAACCGTCCTGATCGGGGTGTATTTTTCTCCGAACCGGCGCCTCGCCGAGTTTGAGCGATTTCTGGGCGCGGTGGGGGCCGTGATTAATCGGTACCCGTCGCGTCCGGTCGTGGTGGCGGGGGACTTCAATGCCAAATCAACGGCTTGGGGATCCCCTGTCACCGACGCTCGCGGCGACGCGCTGGAGGAGTGGGCGATTGCGACCGGCCTCGTCGTTCTTAATCGGGGGTCGGTCGCCACATGCGTGCGCTGGCAGGGCGAGTCCATTGTGGACATCTCGTTCGCTAGCCCTGCCGTAGCGCGCCGCGTCCGGGACTGGCAAGTGCTGGTTGAGGCGGAGTCTCTGTCGGACCACCGTTACGTGCGGTTCGACATCTCTGCCTCGCCAGCGATCCCGGACGATCGCCCGAGGAGAGCGCACACCCCGTCGTCCCCACGATGGGCGTTGAAACGTCTCGATGCAGACGTGCTGGTGGAAGCCTCCATCGTGCAGGCCTGGACCCCGATGGTCCAAGGGCCTGTGGAGGTTGAGCAAGAAGCGGAGTGGTTCCGGGGCGCGATGACGCAGATTTGCGACGCGTCAATGCCCCGGGCCAGTGCTCAGCCTCCGAGGCGTCAGGTGTACTGGTGGTCTGACGACATCAGCCGGAAACGCGCCGCGTGCATTGCGGCGCGTCGCCAGTACACTAGGTACCGCCGACGCAGGCGGTACCGTGACCCGACCGTGGAGGCACGGCTGCGGGACGCGTACAAACAGCGGAAGTACGCCCTGCAGTCCGCCATCAGCGAGGCCAAAACCCAAAGATGGGAAGAGTTCCTGGGGACTCTCGAGGCAGATCCGTGGGGCCGTCCGTACAAGACGGTCAGGGGCAAGTTACGCCCCTGGGCCCCGCCGGTCACCGAGAGTCTCCAGCCCCGGCAATTGGAGGGTGTGATCTCCGCTCTCTTTCCTTCGAGGGCGGAGCACACGCCTCCCGTAATGGCACCACCCGAAATTGAGGAGGGCGGTGCCGATGCCGGGGCGCCAGAAGTTACAATGGCCGAGCTCGGCGCGGCAGTGATGCGGCTTCGGGGCAAGAACACCGCCCCGGGGCCGGACGGAATTCCTGGCCGCGCCTGGGTTTTGGCTTTCGACGCCCTAGGGGACCGGCTCCTCAGGCTGTTCAGCGCCTGTTTGGAGTCGGGACGGTTCCCTTCCATGTGGAAGACGGGCAAGCTGGTCCTCCTGAGAAAGGAGGGCCGCCCCGCGGATTCTCCCTCCGCGTACCGCCCCATAGTGCTGTTGGATGAGGTGGGCAAGCTCTTTGAGCGCGTAGTTGTTGCCCGCCTCTCCAAGCACCTGGTGCGGGTGGGCCCCGACTTATCCGAACGCCAGTTCGGATTCCGGGAGGGCCGATCGACGATTGACGCGATCAGCAGCGTCAAGGCCCTCTCGGAAGAGACGGTCGCCTCGCGCGGGGTGGTATTGGCGGTGTCCTTGGACATCGCCAACGCTTTTAACACCCTGCCGTGGGCGACTATTAGGGAGGCGCTCCGATTTCATGGGGTGCCTCCCTATCTACGCCGAATAGTCGGGGACTACCTGCACCAGAGGAGTGTGTTTTGTGTGGGGCGGAACGGAGAGACGTTCCGGAGGGAGATGTCGTGCGGTGTTCCACAGGGTTCGGTTCTGGGTCCGATACTGTGGAACATCGGCTACGACTGGGTGCTGCGGGGCGCCCTGCCCCCGGGCGTCGGCGTAACTTGCTACGCCGACGACACGTTGGTTACGGCCCGGGGAGCGGATTGCGGGGCAGCTGCCCGTCTTGCCACGGCTGGAGTGGCCCTGGTTGTCGGCAGGATTAGGATGTTGGGACTGGAGGTGGCGCTGGATAAGTCCGAGGCCCTGTTATTTCACGGGCCTCGGCGGGCGCCACCTCCCGATGCCCACATCATCGTTGGAGGGGTCCGCATCGGGGTGGAGCCAAGCATGAAATACTTGGGGCTCTACCTCGACGGCCGCTGGAACTTTCGCGTCCATTTTAGCCGTCTGGCCCCCCGCCTGATGGCGGCAGCGGGAGCGCTTAGCTCTCTGCTGCCGAATATCGGGGGGCCCAGTGTCGTCTGCCGCCGCCTCTATTTGGGGGTGGTGCGGTCGATGGCCCTATATGGAGCGCCCATCTGGGCTGGCGCCCTTGATCGCCAAAATATCGCCCTCCTCAGGAGACCTCAGAGGGCGATGGCGATCAGGGTGTCACGGGCGTACCGCACCGTCTCCTTTGAGGCGGCGTGCGTTTTGGCGGCATCGCCGCCCTGGGACTTGGAGGCGGAGGTCCAAGCGTCAGTGTATTACTGGCGCGCTGACCTCCGGCTCCAGGGTGAAGAACCCACGCACGGGGCGGTGGAGACGCGAAGGTCCCAGGCTCGACTGGTCCTCGTGGAAAAGTGGGAGAATAGACTGGCCCAGCCCCGCTATGGGGTGAGGACCGTCGAGGCTGTCCGTCCGGTGATAAGGCAGTGGACGGACAGACGGCGCGGACCGCTCACCTACCGGCTTACTCAGGTGCTCTCCGGACACGGCTGTTTCGGAGAGTACCTTTGCAAGATAGCCGGTAGGGAGCCGACAACCAGGTGTCACCATTGTGAGGAGTGTGACCGGGACACGGCGCAGCACACGCTGGAGGAGTGCCCGGCGTGGGCCGCGGAGCGCTGTGCCCTGGTCGCTGTGATTGGCCCCGACCTCTCCTTGCCGACCGTCATATCCAAGATGGTCGGCGACGACAGGTGCTGGGGCGCAATGAGGTCCTTCTGCGAGTCTGTCATCTCGCAGAAGGAGGCGGCGGAGCGGGGGCGTGAGGACGATCCTTACGCCCCGGAAGTCCGCCGCCGGAGGAGGGGGCGCAGGAGACGCGCTTATGTCGCTCTCCTGCCCCCCACTTAAGGGTTCCGGGTGGCAAGGCCTCAGGGGGGCCTGCCACCCGTAAACTAAGAACCCTGAGAGGGCGCGCGCGGTGTTCCCGCGCGCCTTCCAACGTTGAAAGGGGAGAGCGGTGAAGCTCTCCCCTGGGGACAAGAGGGGGTCGGGTCCTAAAAAAAAAATGACCCGGCCCGCACCCACACGGGGGGGCCTGCTATGGATGACTCAATTCTTTTAAGAGCTCCCAACAGGCCCCCTCATTGGATGAGAGAGGGAACACCCCAGGTTTTTTTAGTGGGTATACCAGCGCGTTTCTTGCTGGGGAGTCCCACACGCCCCGCCGGTGCCGTCCCCTAGCCGGCGGGTAGTGCATGAAGCATTTTTCCTGGGTACAAAAAAAAAAAAAAAGGTGTGCAACAGTTATTTTTTCTGAATGAAAGGTACCCTATGTCCTATTATGTACCCCTGACAACGTGTATGCAAAATTTCATCTTGATCGGTTGAGTAGTTAAGGCGTGAAAGCGTAACAAACAAACAAACTCATCTTCGCATTTATAATATTAGTTAGGATTACATAATCCAATGTGTATTACAGGACATGGTCTGTCTGTGCGCCAATATTCATCCAAATTAGTTCAGTAATTAATGAGCGATTACTCAATCAAACTAAATCACGTCAATCAATTGTACTCAAATTGTAAATGGCAATATGTGATTGTCTGTTAATTTCACTTTCATACCTTAATTACTCGACAAATAATCATAAAATACATGTTGTCAAGGGTACAGAAAAGGATATAGGGTACCTTTCATCCAGATAACAGTACTGTTCCCAAGGGATAGCAATTTATTAAGGGATTAAATATAATGATCAGCAAAAATACTATTTGGTCAACAAATATTGCACAGCATAACGAGCATCTATACGCCTCAAATCACTGCATTCCGTCTCGGAAGTGTTAGGTTATGTTAGGTTCCTTTCTTTAAACCCACCCAAAAATAGGAGCCCCGCGAACCGGGGCTCCGTCGACTTAGTTTGACCTCTTTAAAGTTTGCTGGCCATGAGTTGCTGATCAATTAGCTTTTTTTGCTGCGCAATTAGTATTTTATTGCTGTGCAGTTAAATACTACCCATTTATTAACAGAATCTAAATTACCGCGAGAAAAACCGCGGTAAAATCTAGTTTATAATATAAACAGAATGAAGCTTACCTAAACAGTTCCCAATATAAACTTTTCTATTGTTCCTTTGATTAACTCTTATCACTTGTACCCCTTTGGTTTTACAAGTGCATGGCACTTCGACTGTTCGAGTTCGAATCACTTTCTTGGCGGGAGACATCTTGTCGTCAGCGTAACTGAAAACAAGATAGGTAGTAGAGCCTCGCTGATTTCAGTATAAATAAGCCAGCTCGACGACGAAGGACTACCGTCTCACAGAATATCAACGTGAAATAGCAATATTCCTACTGCTATGTTTCGTTTGGTGAGTAAGAGTGCCGGAGGCCCAATCACACTCTTTCCCACTGCCCGCTCCTTCTCCTTTCCACTTCCTTTCCTAAAGGATCGGCAACGCGCAAGTGATGCCTCTGGTGTTGTAGGCGTCCATAGGCTACGGTGACCAATTACCATCAGGTGGGCCGTATGCTCGTTTGCCACCTTAGTTGTATAAAAAAAATATTTTATAAAGAACATTATATTAGAAATTGGACAATCCACTAGTTTTTTTTGTTAAATAACCGTTCCCCTTGCTTACGATTATGAAATGTGTCAATATAGCTGTGTACTGACTGTGTGCATCTGTCAAAAAACTTTACAAACATACAATAAACTGACAGGACAGAAATTAACATAGTAGACAAATATTTGTCCCATGTTCTAATAAATACTACTCCCATAAAAAATACATGAATATCAGATTGAGTCTTTGGTCTATTGTAATACTTACTACACGAGCTCCGGCGCATCCCCCTGACCATCCACACTGTCGTTCTCTTGACTGATGCTGGATCTGTGTGTTCGCTGTCTACCAGCGCCGCGGAGAATTTCTTGCCGCCTTTGGATTTCATCTTTAATTTTTTGTCGCTGAAAAATATAATTTACTAGCTTTTGCCCGCGGCTTCGCTCGCGTTAATTTAGAATTTGACAATCAACTCCGGTTGTACTCTGTTTGAAATAATATAATTCAGTCATGATTCGAAAGACACGTGGCGCCATCTATTATCATAAGAACGTTATTATTGTTTTTCTCTGGAACAGTAATTTTTTCGGGATGAAAGGTAGCCTATGTCCGTTTCTGTACACCTGACAAAGTATATGCAAAATTTCAGGATGATCGGTTCAGTGGTTTAGGCGTGAAAAGGTAACAAACAAACAAACTCATTTTCACTTTTATAATATTAGTTAGGATTCTTATATTCAGGGGCGTAGCTACCGCCGTATCAGCCGTATCAATGATACGGGGCACCCGGCTGTAGGCCCCTAACGTGTGTAAGCAAAAATTAGTAAAATGTTATCCACAATGTCACTTAGGGTCACTTGCACGACAACTCACAAAATACGTTTAGCACTAAATATATTTAAAACATCGTGCTGTCGTTAGTCATCCGTGTAAGGGTGACTGAGAAGTAAACAATGTGTAGCAGTATTAGTAATATAAGTTATATTACTAATACTGTTATAATAATAGTCTTTCTGGATAAGCGGGCTGTATGACGCTGTTCGCGCCGCTCCGTAAAATAGTAATTTAATAGTACACATTCCATAAACCTTACACCATTGCATTAAAATCTAATTTGCTTTGTATAAATTGCACCAATCAAACCACTTACACATCACAACATATTTATTTAACCAATCACATAATTCCTCACAGGCCACGCGCATACGTCACAACACATACTACACACTTAATGATTTGCATTCGAACACGCCGAATGAATATTGTAATTTTGTAGAAAATACAAGTATTTTCAAGGATCTACGATTTTATTTTATCTCCTTGTTTCTGTCCGAAACAGAGGCAAAAAAGAAACGATCGTTTTATCGGAGATGAGCACAAAACATAAAATTAATATAGATTTAAAAAAAAACTGTATATTTAAATAGTCGCCTCGCCCCTACACAGAGTGTTGTTCGATCGAGTTCGGTTTGGTTCGATCCATCGGATTGATCCACAAAATTAAGTATGTAGATTGTAGATGCTCCAAATATAAGTGTTATTTGTATTAACCCATTCAATGCGGCGGACGCCGATCGGCGTCTTATTTTTTCATACTCAGATTCGGAGGACGCCGATCGACGTCATGTATAGTTGTTTTATATTTTACCCAAATTTAAAGATATTATATTAATAAAACAACAAATGTGTTTGGAATTTACTTATGAAATACCTGATATGAGTAGTTTTTAGATATATATGTATATTTTTTTAATTTCATCAAGTGCTGCTGACGCCGATCGGCGTTTACGTTAATTATGAGCCGATTCTGGCTAGTGGAAGCAAAATTTGTTGCCGCATTAAATGGGTTAATTATTTGAATATTTGTAAAGCACCCCGGGCCACAAGCCAAATCATGCGGTAAGTTACTAAAACATAAATAATGGTGGCCGACTCTACACAACTAGCCCTGGGAAGTACCACCCTCTTTCAAGAAGGTGGCGTAAGAATAGTGACTCTGTTACTGCATTTCACTCGATAACTAAATTCCGGCGGCTTACATATCTTTCCCATCCTTCAATTCCTTTCATCCCATCGTATATCCATGGTATTGCAAGAACTAAAAACTTTGATAACCACTTATCATCAAGCGTGTCTGTAAGTTAAATTATCCCATAGATAGTCTATACAAATAAATAAAATTGAAGTGTCTGTTTGTAATGTCAAAATAACAGCTTTTTATCTAATGCATATGAAAGTATATAAGGTACCTATACGAAAACATTTATTTTTAAATTTTTTGTCTGTCTGTCTGTCTGTTTGTTCCGGCTAATCTCCGAAACGGCTGAACCGATTTTGACGGGACTTTCGCTGGCAGATAGCTGATCTTATAAGGAGTAACTTAGGCTACATCGATTTTAGAAAAAAAAATAGGTTTTCGCAGAGACAAACACTTTTTAGTTAAAATCTATGCAGAAGAAGTCGCAGGTAACAGCTAGTATAAAATAAAAATACCTCTTCATTTTCTTTAACTTGCAAGTCATGGAGTTTCAACTGTTCCTGTTCAGTCTTCTGCTTCACCATCTCTTCATAAAACGACAAAGTAGGCCTATTGTGATCGTGAAGAAATTGCTGAAACATATAAAAATAATTCTTATGGATATCATTTTATTAAATGTACACAGGACTGACTGTCAAGAAAGTTTTAGTAGCATAGAGCAATCATCGAGCTACTCTACTGTCATTTATTAACCACTATTCTTGTGTAGAAGCAATGATAGCCGCCTAGTGAGAGACCGTTGGACTGCTACACTGTCATCTTGAGTTCGATCCAAAAACGCGCATCTCAGTATAGTTTTCTAATCAAGCTTTAACGGAGCAGGAACACATCGTGAGGAAATTTGCATGTCTGAGAGTTCACCATAATGTTCTCGAAGATATGTGAAGTCCGCCAGCCTGCATTAGGCCACCCTAGTAGACTATGGCTTAACTTACTCAGTGACTCAGTTTAATACAGGGCTCCTATTATTTTATTATTATATATTCCTGTGTAATATCTAAAGATGTTGTGCTGCTATTAAAAACTTCCTATCAGAAAATTTTATAATGCTTAACCTCACCCAGAAATCGAATACAAGATAAGACAGTCCAAAGTCATAAATTTTAAGATAATTTACACTAGGCAACATTTAAATTGTACCTACTTCCAAAACTATATGTTTTGGAAGTAGGTACAATTTAAATTATAATTATATATGTAATATTACCTGGGCATGCTGCGCCAATTGAAATATACAGACTTCTCCACACAGCTTACCAGCTAGTTCTTCTAATTCACCCAGCAACTTTGTGCCATTATCTGTGGAGAGACCATGCATCTTATGGATAGCCAAGCTTGGTGGTCTGAAATGTAAAATTAAGGAACAATGGAAAAATAATGTGGATAATCTATAAAGCATAAATAATATAAAAATGTTTATTGATACAAAATACATTCAGCGGGTACATTATATTTAACACTGTAACACTGTATGTGATGTATTACAAAGATGCTGAAACTCTGTTCCAAATTAGGCTAATGCCTGTATGTTGGAAAACAGTGTAAATTTTTTTTTTTTTATTTTTTTTTTTTGCTCGTCAAAATGACCACACTCCACCTGATGGTAAGCAGTCGTGTGGTCTAAGAGCAGTGGCCTCCACACCGCCCTCATAGCAGCCGAGGCGATGTTGAGGTCTCTAATTTGACGGCCGGAGGAGGTACTTTTTCACGCCCCGCTTGAAGGACCCAGGATCGAAGCAAGAAGGAAACACGTGCCTTGGCAGAGAATTCCATGCCTTGGTCGTTCGGCAGAGGTATGAGGAGGTAGGAAAGGGGAGGGCGGGATAAGGTGGAATAACTCTTCAGAGTACTTGTAGATTGTAACACAAAAATGGCTTAAGACATGAATGTCCTGTGGAACAATTTACATCATTATATACAGGTGTATCTGTATGTTTCACAGTGTTAATGCTGTGCATGATACTGGGTCAGACATAATTTTATTGACTTTTTCTGTGAATAATTTCTCAGTAGCTATCTATTATGTGGAGCCTTAAACCATTATTTAAATTGAAAGACAGTTAAATTGAGATCTTAGCAGTATTTGAAAAGATATCCTATGTCAATTTGAGGTATATTTAAAAGTTATGAGGTCTTTGCTGCATTAGTGTGAGAATTTTATAGATATTTTTATTCACTTTTATATATTGGTAGTTTTGCTACTTATATGCCAAATCAATGCATAGTTATTGCTTTGATTTAGCTAGAATATACTAATACAATTTATTTAGAACTCATTATGTTGGTATATAGTTTCTTTGCCATTAAGAACTAATATCCAGGAAAATTCCTGTGGCCATGAGGAACTCTCTAAGTATACTTAAGCCTTTTTAAGCTGATCATAATTTCAAATTGGACTGATAATTAATTATTGAGATTAGAGTCTCCAAACATACATACCTATTCTAGGGTGAAAATATTACTATTGTTTAGTTAATGATTGATGTCAAAAAATTGTAGAAATCTTTAACAAATACTACATCATTATAACAGAAAGATCATGTGTATGCATACAAATATTAACACAAAATAGTGTTTTTATAGTAATCTTAGTTTAAAATGGCATCTAAAATATATAAAGAGAAAGAATATTTATTTATTTGACCATAAAATATAATACAAAATAAATATATTAAGACAAATGGGACCTAGTTAAGTATATATCAGGCTAAGGTATCCTGGCACTGGTTATCAATATATATAACATAATATGACTATTTTATTTTATTAGATATACCAACAGTAAGTATACAAAACACTGAAATAATATATATCACACAAAAAAGAAATTACTGATACATTTAAGTGACAATTATAGACTAACCAGCACTTATACATACCTACTCACGTGACATGATATGACTATGTCAATATTGTCTAGAGATTTTTAGAAGGGATGATCGGTTATTGCTATGATGGCTTTAGATGGGATGCTTACCTGTCAGGGTAACTGGTACAACATCTGAAATGCAGCGTAACAGAGCAGTGAACACCTTTGATATCCGAATTGTGTAATGGATGCAATGTTAACATTAGATCGAGAGGTCTCCATATCTTCCATGCCACTGTTTCTCGGTTATCCACTACCGCTTCACCATAAATTGCCTGTAACACACGGGACCACATAAAGCACTATTAATTATTTATTTTATTATTACACAGAAAATATTTTTCAAAATACATTAAAAAAGGATTAGTACCTATGCCTAAGAAACGAATGGGATGGGATAATTCACGACGAGTTTGTAAAAAAATTCGATTAAGTATTTGATGATTATTTCAAAAAGTATAATAACTAGGTATGGTTTATTCTAATTCCTTAAGGATAACAGACTATCAAACATAGCGTATAAGGAAAAATTATAAAAGGCGCATTTTTTGGAAAACACATTTTACAATTAGTATTCATAAACTTGGCCTAATTAATATTCCCTCCACAGCTTAGGTAAATAAAAAAGTAAATACTTTTTAAAATTGATAAGGCACCAGCACTAGCATATTGCAATATAAGTAATATTTTTTGTTTCGCTCAACATTGTCTTTACTGTTATATTGTTTATTTACAAAATAATTATTATTATCACTAACCTGTAGCGCAGCTAATTCGTTGTCTTGACGTTCTTCGTTAGTTTCGTCGCACATTTTAGGATCATAAATTGTACATAGTATGAACCAAAAACTGCGTTTCATACAGTAAACGTGAATTAAAGTAAAATATTTTGCTGTTTGCGCAAATAATTTTCATTAGTTGGCGAACTAAACCGCTATTCCAAGCAAAACAATGTTATGACGTTGACAGATGACACATTATACGCTGTCAGTGTTGGCAGTACATGTTTCGTTTATAAATTGACATCATTTCGATCTAGACCTAGCTTTAGCCTACCTATGAGATCGTAATATCTGTTATATTACCTTAGAATAGTTAGAATAGAAACCAACAAAGCTCTACTAGATCATCAGATTTCGACTGATAATACGAATATAATTATGGAAATTTGATTGTCTTGGCTTTGCTTGACCTGAATAATAATTATTATTATGAGTGTTAAGTTAAGTAAAATTCTTAAGTAGGCACTTAACGACAATATTATATTAATCATAACTTGACTTTACTTCGATATTAGGTATCTATTAAAACATAGGTTATAACAAAATATTTGTTGTTACTTAATAGCTTTTTGAGTGCAATAAAATAGATTAATTTACCTAAATATAGGTATTACAGACAGATACCTACTTCAATTTGCTTTGTATAGCGTATTAATAATGTGTAGACAGATTATTTATTAATTTATGCACTGCGTTTTAGATATTAATGAAATTTACATTATGTTACCATTTTTTGATAAGACTGAAATATCATTACTTGCCTACCCTTCTCTCTCACTCACGACTTCATTCAAACTACACGTAGTTTAGACGTATAAGCGTAACAAATAAATAATCAAACAAACAAATTCAAGATCGCATTTATATTATTACTAGCTTTTGCGCGCGGTTCCGCCCGCGTGGTACCTACATCAATAAAAGGTAGCCTATGTCCTTCCCCAGGTTTCAAGCTATATCTGTACCAAATTTCATCTAAATCGGTTGAGTGGTTTAGCCGTGAAAAGGTAACAGACAGACAGACAGACAGAGTTACTTTCGAATTTATAATATTAGTAAGTAAGTAAGTACTAGATGTGTCTACGATTTCACCCGCGTTTATCGTTACTGCGCCGCCCCCGTGGGTCGTAGCGTGATGTTATATAGCCTATAGCCTTCCTCGATAAATAAGCTATCCAACACTAATTCTTTCAGTTTCGTTTTTCGACTCGGACCAGGAGTTCCTAAGATTAGCGCGTTCAAACAAACAAACAAACAAATTCTTCAGCTTTATAATATTAGTATAGATTAGTTAGGAGTTGGGTAAACAAATAAAATTTTGATTTGGGATACAATAATTGTGACCTTAGGAGGTATCCTCTAAGGTCACAATAATTATATCCCAAATCTAAATACTAGGTGTATCTATCATTTGTTAGTCTTTAAAAGCATATTAGATACGTGCTCTCGGAGTGTAAAAAAAGCGCAGGCAACATAAATTTATTTTTTATAATTTAAGTACAGTTGAATTTAGACCACAGGACGAATACTAGTTCTTTTAATTGACAGAAATTTTAAGCTACCGGCATACGAGAGTCAAGGCCTCGATTGTTAAAAATGAAAATCAACAGTATATAACTTAATTCCTTTTATGTACAATCGTTAAAACATATGCGGGGAAAATCAACTTTGTTAAACACTATGTCTGTAAAGATGTCCCGGAAAGATTGTGCCCATGAAGCGACTCCAGACCAATTATTACTGGAGCCAAACTGAAACAAGAATGAGATAAAACTGTATTAGACGGTTCTGCACCTCACACTTTTATCACCTAACGGTTTCAGGTCTATCAGACCGAATTTCGTTCAAGGCGGTCAATTTTAATGAAGCATCCATCTGCACAGAAGATATTATAATGCACAAGTGTTATAATAATATCAGCCCTGTATTAAACTGTCCCACTGCTGGGCACGAGCCTCTACTCACTGTGAGATGGGTTAGGCCATAGTCCACCACGCTGGCCTAGTGCGGGTTGGCAGACTTCACATATCTTCGAGAACATTATGGAGAGCTCTCAGACATGCACGATCACGATGTTTGAATGAAGCAAGCGATAATTAACTATTTAATACGCATATAACTGCGTAAAGTCAGAGATCGAACTCGAGACCTCTGCGTGGCAGTCCAACGGTCCCCAGTAGGATATATATATATTAGGCATGACCGGAGAGGGATCAAGCACAAGGCCTTCAGCTTTATGATCTATCTGGCGCACGGGGATGTGCAACATAGCCAACTTCCTATCTCCGAACTGCTATTGAGAATGTCTTGATAGGAAACTACAATAATTTTATCGGCCATCGAGGCTTGGATCCCGAGGGTTGGAAAACAATACATTGGGTTAAAATGCTGAGCATGAGGTTCGTTTTTTGGGTCTAGTAAAGTGTGTTACTAGATTTTTCAGTAGGTGTTTTCTCCACTTTTGCAACATTTTTCATTGAGAAAAATGTTGCAAAAGTGGCGAAAATTCTCTTTGATTGCTCCGCTCCTATTGATCGTAGCGTGATGTTATATATAGCTTTCCTCGATAAATGGGCTATCTAACACCTGAGATTAGCTCGTTCAACCAAACAAAACAAACTCTTCAGCTTTATAATATTAGTATTAATAGGTAAAAATAAACAGTTCAGTACTTTTTCCTCTCTGTTTGTCGACCGATTTTTTTGTTTTGTTCTGTAGCAACAAGCCTTAGTGATGTCAATTAAAATAGAAATTAGAAGCAATCCGACTTTTTTAGTGGAAATCATGTTTTCTTCAAATGTTCAATATTGAATGGTCCAATTTCAACCACTGGGCCAACACTAGTACTTGTAATTACTAATTACACAGTATTAATACTTACACTTCTAGAAAGAACCTCCGTAATATTATTTTCGGGTCTGTATATCATCCGAATAAAGCTTCCTTCTATGCCAGTCATGCCTACATTCACTGTCATTTCTTCAGTAATCAGATTCTTTGAAACCTGAAAAGAAATAATATATTTGAATGGTCGTAATTAAATAAAATATTTGGGAAGCGAGAAACCCGTGGATTGCATATAATTATTAATTAGTTGAAAAAACCACTCAAATAATTCAAACAATACATTCTGCAGTACAGATGTGATAAAGTGTTTTTTCTGTCAAGCAATTCTCTGATACAGTTTTAAATCCCTTGCTGCAGCAGCAGCAGATGGTAAAACATGTCATCGTTTGTGAATATCTCACTGACTCGAACTGAACTCGTGACGTAACACCTTTGTAAATAAACATTGGACAGCAAGCAATGACAGGAGCCGTTTATAAACGTGTGACGTCAAAATAAGTATAGCCTATCAAAACTGTTTACACGTGATCGTATTTTTATATACCTACATAATTATGTTACTGCAAATTGCTTTTAAAATCCTTAATCTACACGATTCGCAATGAATAAGTAATTTCTTTTCATAGTGTCAAATAGCCTATCGTTTTATTATTAAATTAAGTTGGATCCATTACTATTAAGGACATTTAGAACAACTAAACTAAAGGATATTTAAAGTATAAGCTTAACTTACAGAAAAGCTCCACTGAACGTTATTATTCAATATCTCTCCAGTATATCTGTGTTCGCCCAGGCCTGTCAGATTTGCGTAGACGTCATACCCTATGTTCATATGACGGAAGTGAAAGGTCCCCCTGACGGTGGCACTGGGGATCACGACGTTTTCTTGGATGACTCTGGTGAAGACTGATGAAATGGCACTCAAGTCTATCTTCTGAACGGACTTAACGAAGCCGTTGGTGTATAAAACTGTTCCGTTTACGTGCCAGTTGGCTACGAGAGTACTGCAAACATAAAAATAATTTATTTATATTTTCCCAAGTGTTGTAGATTTGGACGTGTGGGGAACACGGGACAAGTATTAAATTTGTGTGTTCCGCAAATAACTTTTCCAGTCTTTTTCAGTTGTCTTTCAGTTGTTCAACTTAATCAGTTGTCTGAATGTACAAACATTCAGACAACAGATATAATGTATCTAAGTAAGTATCTGTGATAAGCAGCGATAGCTCAGTGGAGAGAACAACAGACTGCAATGCAGAGGGTCTCGGGTTCAAACCCACGTCGCGCACCTATGACTTTTCGAAATTATGTGCGTATAGATTGACAATAGCCGAATAAATTTTATTTTATTTAAAAAAATATAATTCGCCTGCTCCGTGCCTCGGAAAGCACGTTAAGCCGTTGGTCCCGGCTGCCATGATCATCTATGGCAGTCGTTATTGGGAGAGTGTCGACACAAAAGATCCCACTGGGTCGAAGTGTCGCCGGTCTGCACTTACTGGCCCCCACATAAGATAAGAAGTATCTGTGATACAGGAATTATACCCATTAAGGGAAAATATTAAAAATATATAATATGTATGTATCCTGTGCCAAAACAACTTGATCGATGATCTAATCAACCAATATAAAAAGAGACTAAATTAAGTAGGTATAGTGACACAATTATGTTTGATTCTCTTAACACATTTACATTAACCTGTCAATCGCTTTTTATGCCAAACATAATTGAAAACCTATTGTGTGACCGCCGGTGTGCTGCTGCGAATCAATATGTTAAAGTTTATGATATTTTGCGCTTACGTTATATTCTGCGTGATATTAACCATTTGCAAGGAGCTCCACTCTCGTCTCTCCAGCTCATAAGTGAATTCCTGCATCACCTTCGTAAAGTAACCTATATCATCGACGACTCGTGCTCTCGTCACTGAAAGGAGAAGTCAGCTGGCTATAATGTAAATATTTTAGTTATTATTAAACTAGCTTTTGCCTGCGGCTTCGTTCGCGTTAATTTAGAATTTAACAATCAATTGGGGTTATACTCTGCTTGTAATAATATAATTCAATCATGATTCAAAACACACGTGGTGCCATCTATTATCATAAGAACGTTATTATTGTTTTCCTCGGGAACAGTAATTTTTTTCGGGATGAGAGATAGTCTATGTCTGTTTCTGTACACCTGTCAACGTACATATATGCAAAATTTCAGGATGATTGGTTCAATAGTTTAGGCGTGAAAAGGTAACAAACAAACTCATTTTCGCTTTTATAATATTAGTTAGGATTAGGAAGGTAGGATTAGGAAAGGATTAGGATAACCGAGATTTTACGGCAATCTACCTATTTGCCCTAACATCACATGTATTGATCAAATTGTACACTTGCATCGTCAACAGCGGACTAGAATTATACGATATAAGGTATATCCTTACTAATATTATAAATGTGAATGTGAGTTTGTTTATTACGCTTTCACGCCTTAACTACACGACCGATCATCATGGAATTTCGCATACATGTTTTCAGGGGTACAGAGAAGGACACAGTGTACCCTTCATCCAGAAAAAAGTACTGTTACTAATCTAACCTAACCTACATTCACGCGAGCGAAACCCGGGCAAAATCTAGTATATAATATACCTGATCTAAACTAAACTTGATAGCGAGTTTTAGTTATAATCGAAAGATCTCGGGCAGATAGTGTGTACCAACACTATATCTCTGAATGGGATAACATGAAACATACATACATATTTTCACACCTGTTTCCCAGAGGGGTAGGCAGAGACTACGGATTTCCATTTGCTACGATCCTGACACACTTCTCTGGCTACATTCACTTTCATCACATTCCTCATACTCGCCCGTCGGTTCAAGGAGCTCTTAACCTGGCCTTTGTCCACAACACCTCCGATCTGATCGAGAAACGTTCGCCTAGGTTTTCCTCTTGCGACTGTTCCATTCACACTAGCCTTATAAACTTTCTTAGTCTTTCCTCGTCCATTCTTTCTACATGTCCAAACATGAAACATGGCATTTGTAAATAATATTATTTAATAATAATATTATTGTACTGCTAAAGGCTTATGTGCAGCAGAGGACATCTTTCGGCTGAGATGATGCACTGCTTGAATATCCGTTCAGTAGCTTTAACGTAATACCGGAAAAAACTACAATCATTTATTGACATTCATATTTGTTACTTTGTAAGATATTTGCCTTTAACTTTATATACTTACCCCATACTTCCCCTGGAGCATTCGCAGCATTCTCATTAAACTGTACTGCACAAAAAATTAAAAGAACAAAAATCTTAAACATGATAACAAAACCAGAATATAAACTACTGAAATACGGAATTGAAACTGAACCAAATTATGTAAATTCGTTGGAACTGTAATAGTATTGAGAAAGCGATAAGATAGTCTTATTAATTAATGTCAAGATTAAAATTATAATGGATTATTCAATCATTTTGAAAGTTGATGACTGATAAACAGTTGATACATCGGACAAAAGTCACCTTCAACAAACAGCTGTAGATGAATCAAAAATCTTTCACGTGGTAAAAGACTGTATTGTTTTAAAGAATACAACGTATTCAATGAACCATCGTATCACGTAATCCGAATCCTAATTAGTATTATAAATGCGAATGTGAGTTTGTTTGTCTGTACGCATTCACACCTTAACTCGTCAACCGATCATCTTGAAATTTTGCATTATACACGTTATCAGGTGAATAGAAAAGGATGTAGGACACCTCTCATCCAGGAAAAGTTACTGTTACTAACAAAATCTAATCTACTCTTACGCGAGCGAAGCCGCGGGCCAAAATCTAGTCATACTATAAGACTTACATAAACAATAAGTAGGTAATTAAGTAGGATTACAACAGTAATTATTCGGACGGCGATTAATAAGCAGATATCGAGGACATTATAGGTCGAAGCAGACGAATTTTCAACAGAGTGATTGGCAACTTCACAGTTTCGTTATTGCATTGCCATAAATTGACTTTGCAATTCACACAGGAAGTGAGCAGTAGAGCCTTGCTGATTTCAGCATGAATAGGACGGCTCGACCGGTGAGGGACTACCCTCTTACAGAATATCGACGTGAAATAGCAAAATTCCTACCGGAGGCCCAATTACCCTCTTTCCCCCCTTCCCGCTCCTTTTCCTTCCCACTTCCTTTCCTAAAGGGTCGGCAACGCGCAAGTGATGACTCTGGTGTTGCAGGCGTCCATAGGCTATGGTGACCACTTACCATCAGGTGGGCCGTATGTTTGTTTGCCACCTTAGCTGTATAAAAAACCTATCAATTGTTGGAATTCCAGACATAATTGAAAACCTTTTATGTGTGGCCGCCTATGTGCCGCAGCCACTCAATAGGCTAATTCTTAAAGTGCTGTTTATAAGACAACTGCCGCACTAGGCGACTTACAGACAGAGGCACTTCCTGTGTCGCGTGAGACTTTACAAACATTAAAGCAACGGACATAAAGAACACCCAGACATGGAAAAATATTGTCCCGTGTCTATATGCGCAGTGGCATCCGAGAGGCTAATAACCACTACGCCATCCGTGCAGATCACAAAGTACCTAACACTTATTAAAGTCAAAGCACCTATAGTTGTAAAACGAAAGAAGTCAAATCACTATACGAAACTCGAGATCTGCGCAAATACTTTCAAATTATTTTTATTTGTTGTGTTACGTAATGTACCAACAACCCTATTGTAAGAACTCATGTTGTTACTGCTCCCATCCACGCCTTCCAAGTAGACTAACTAATCAAAATTGCGCATTTTAGCGGCTACATCGAAGTAGCATCGTATTACTGTCTTTTCAAGTCTTCTTCTTTTTATACTTTAGACCTTTGCTTTTGTCGGTGGGGTATAAGCCATCATTCTCGATTTTCGGCCAAGACTCTTCGAGCCGTACTCACCAAAATTATAGTTATTTAAATGTGGCTGGATGGCCACTATTGAGGATTGTATGATGGACAAAAAGTGAAGTGTTTGTTGCAGATGCAAAACAAAACATTCAAAAAGTATTTTAATTAATTAATGACTGATGCGTATAGAGTTATGCCTACCTTAGGTATTAGTTTAAACTTTTATTTAAAAGCTTTCGAAAAATCAATAGATTCTTGCCATAATAATACACAGACTCACGCACGATTCATTAAATGTCATCAGCATTATAAATCTAAATAACTGTATTAAGATTTGGTGACGGTACCAATGAGCCGACTTACTTACAATACGTAGGTACTTATAAGTAATTCATTCAAAAACTGACCTAAGAATAGTAAGACAACGTTTCAGCCGATAATTGAGAGTTTTGGAGGTCCATGTGGGCATTCTAAGCTCTCAGTTATCATCTCACGTTCCATTCATACCATCTAAAATGTCTATTGCCTAATGTCAGCAATGGGCACGAGATACCCCAGATATTGCAAACGATCATAGCCTTCGATAACCGCTTATTATCAAACAAGCTGACGGTTATTTATTCACCATCCGTGTGTTAGAATGGTCAAACGGTCAACCTCATAAAATCATGTTTCAAAAATTCGATTTTTATATGATTAGAATTATAAACAGTGTAAACGAATTTACTGCACGGATGACGTGTAGTTGCCTCGCTACTGCCACTGCCAAGTGCTGTGGGTTCCAACCACCACACGGAACGAGGTTTGATCCACGAATGGTTCTTGCGAGTCTGGATGTTATTTGTGTCCATTTTTTGAATATTTGTAATATCCCCCGCGAGACAGGAATTCCTAGTGCGTGAGAGGGAGGAAGTAGAGTAGTATTTTTAAATAAAATAAATAAAAAAAGAAAAGATCAACAGTCGAATTATACAGTTTTCATATATTCGAATTTCTTTTTCCGTTGTAAAAGTCGCTTAGAAGAGAATACAGTATAAATTTATTTATTTTTATCAATTTGAGAAGTTCCATGTTATAAGCTCTTCAGTATTTGTATAGTTAAGCAGCACAGTTGTAGCATATATCTGGAAATTTAATTTTCGTAGTGACCATCTCTTCTGCTATAGGCCTCAATATTTCTGGTCCCCAAGCGTTGATGGCTGCGACTGACATGTTGGGATCAAACTGTAATAACAGAATCATCAATTTAATTAAAAACACCGGCTGTAATAACACACATAGTAACACGCTTCTATTTCTGGAAGATGATTTAAGGTCCAATGTAATATTTTGGAAATTGCTACCCTATTATTTTAAAATACAAGACTTGCATCATAACCCTTGATATTTATGGAGTATGGATATACTTTTTATTTTTTTTATCTTATATTTCTCATAAATAGAACAATGTCGGCCTCGATGGCGTAGTGGTTAGTGTAACCGACTACCACGCATAAGGTCGCGGGTTCGATTCCCGCACAAGTCAAACATTTGTGTGCATGAACATGTTTGTCTTGGTCTGGGTGTTTCTATGTATAATATGTATGTATTTACAAAAAAAAGTATATATGTATGTTTATCCATTGTCTAGTACCCATAGTACAAGCTCTGCTTAGTTTGGGCTAGATGGTGTTGTGTGTATGTGATAGAATATTATTATTATTAATGTGAAAAGGAAGGCCAATTACAAGTTTTTACTTATAGATACTTATATTATGACTATAAAAAACCTACTTACATAATAAATTATTTACCTACACATAATAGTTAGTAGATCTTTAGGTGCTGACTTCAAAGTACCAATTGCACAATATATATAATATATAAACATCCTGGCTCGCTGCATTGAAGTTCGACATGCTCTAATTAAAAATGAATTTTGATTATTATAATATGTTGTTCTTGCCAAGGGAGTGTACAGACGGTGTGTTCTGCGTAGGAATGCAGATGGTAATTGAAGGCCGATTTTGCTCACCAACTCAGGTATGTCAAGGACTGCATATCATCATCATCATCATACTATCATAAATGCGAAAGTTGTTTTGACTGCGCATATGATACTTTTCAATGCAAAACTGCTGAACCGATTTTGGTCCAGTAATATTCAGATATGGGTTAAACTCTAATTATTTCTTTTTGGTTTTGGATTGTAATTAATGACATGTAATTAATGGTATATTCGCATAAATTCATACCTATATTATACCGTAATCATTTATTATATTTTCTAAAAACTATTTTTAACGTAGGCATATTTTATGAGACGCAGTTTAGAATTGTAACAGTGTTATGTTTTGTATCATCACCTTAGCTGAAAGACGAGAGCAGCGATAGCTCAGTGGGGAGACCAACAGACTGCAATGTAGAGGGACTTTCGGAAGTTATATGACTTTTCGACATTATGTGCGTATTGATTGACAATTATCGCCTGCTCCGTGCCTCGGAAAGCACGTTAAGCCGTCGGTCTCGGCTGCCATGAAGACCTATGGCAGTCGTTATTGGGAGAGTGTCGACACAAAAGATCCCACTGGGTCGAAGTGTTGCCGGTCTGCACTGACTGGCCCCCACGTAAGATAAGATAGCTGAAAGACGTCTACAGCTGGACATATGCCTGCCCCCAAGTTTTGTACACAGACCGGTCTTGGACCGTCAAACGCTTCCCGCGACCCTTACCAGATCGTCGGTCTATCTTGGGGCCTACCACTGATGGGTCTTCCAGTGCGTGGCCGCCCATTAAAAGTGTTTTGTATATTAATAATAATAATAATAAGTTTTTCTTTTTTCCACCAAACATAATTTTCTATTTCGCACAAGTGTGATATTTCAACTAGGTAGCAAAGTAAATATAACAAGTAGCGTATTATGAGGGGTGGACAGGAGCCTAAACTAGGGAAACCCTGTATTTCAGGTCTCCTGGACACTAACCCGTGGCTTTGTGAGTGTTTGTTCTATTATTTACTATTTCCTTTTTATTGTGACTTATTTATGTTTAACCTTGGAGGAGCCCTCTTACCACCATTTGATAATTTTTTGCCTTCGTTGATGATGGCCTTGTAACTAGTTTTGAGGAAAAAAAAATAAAAATTTAAGCATCTAATGTAGGTACTTGAACTTACCATGGTAGTAAAAACATCTGACTCCTTGCTCTTGGGCAAGAAACTTGGCAGATTACGACTAGCTTGTACAGTACCAACCACTGTTACTGTATAGTCATCGCTGTCTATTATTTTGGTTATCTGAAAATTTATGAAAGTTCATCAAACATGCCGGGAATTTTATCCAACACAGAATGGAACATGTCGTTTTTTATTTATTTATTAAATAGGCACAACTATAGATATCAAATTAAATAAGTATACGAATAATAATAATAGTAATAGAAATAATTTATGTCAATTTGAGATCCGATTAAGGTTGAGCACAGCATTTGAAAAAACAATTATAATTAGGCGGCTAGGTAAAGAGAAAATATTGTATAAGATAAATGTCAAAAAATAAAAAGAATACAATCCAATTATTGTTACATAGTTTCAAACTCTATTATATAATATATGGCCTATATGGCTTCTCATAGCCTCTGACTGCCAAAACTTGCCTAAAACAGCTTGAAGAGCTATGAACTACATAAAATATTTAAAATATGTATAATAACAGTTAACGAACATGATGCTTAACGCGCCTCTGTTCCAGGTAGACAGGTAAATGAACCACATTTTACAAGCTTTCTAAATTCCCATGTAAGCTTATTGGCGTCTACCGGGCATAGTTCCAGACTTCGAGCAGCTACCGACCATTTTCTTGTGAATCGACCCTGAGATCTCAAGCACTGCGCACTCGATGTCGCAGTATCCAAATAGCATTCTATGTTGCATTCAACATCCGTACTTCTACTAATTCTAATCCTAATATTATAAAAGCGAAAATGAGTTTGTTTGTTTGTTTGGTTCTTACCTTTTCACGCCTAAACTACTGAACCGATCAATCTAAAATTTTGCATATACGTTGTTAGGTGTACAGAAATGGACATAGACTACCTTTCATCCCGAAAAAAATTACTGTTCCCGAGGAAAACAACAATAACGTTCTTATGATAATAGATGGCGCCACGTGTCTTTCGAATCATGATTGAATTATATTATTACAAGCAGAGTACAACCCGAATTGATTGTCAAATTCTAAATTAACGCGAGCGAAGCCGCGGGCAAAAGCTAGTAATAGTATAAATGCGAAAGAAGATGTACCTATGTGCGCTTTCAACACTAAAGCAATATGTAATTTAGTAGTTAAGTACCCAACATGGATAATACATAAGTTGCTTATAACTTACGGAAAAAGCAAAATTGATCAACGGATACACGTAAGACGCAGTATATCGATGGGTACCGCCTTCAAATACAGCCTCTACATCATATCCTAAAGCCACATCGTGCATCCTTAGGGTTCCTCTGATAATGGCCTGGGCTTGCTGTTCACTGTTCAGGCTGACGAAGCTCACAACTGTGTCCCGTCGGATATCCACCGCTTGGATAGAGTTGACGAAGCTATTTTTGTAATGGAGTACGCCTTTTGCTTGCCAGCCTAGGACTACTTCGCTGCAAAAAGAATAAGCAAGTAAGGTTCTTAGGCAAAATGTAGGTCATGGTGGTCAATCTCAAAGGGGTTCTCTCTTTAAAATTGACCACCGTGGCCATCTGTGCAAAAGATATTATAGTTCGCAAGTATATGCACAAATAAAAATTAACTTCTATTTCAATCTCAAAGTCCGATAAATCGGTAATCTAATACGACATGTGAGAAATCATTTGCGAAACCAACGGCTTTTATGACAAAATAAAAATTCCGCGGCACAGGAATTATCTATATGTTTTCAAGCACTAATTTGATGTCACTGCCATCGCTAAAGATTTAATATACCACGAATAAAAAAAAGGATTATCCAGTATTTATGTCCGTTGGGGCGGATTTGCGTAAAGGGTTTTCAAATATTGAAAAATATTTGAATAGCCCCTGCGACACACAAATAATTCCTAGTGCGGACATAGTCTTTTTATGAAAATAACAATACTTACTCTATATTTAAGGATACATCAGGCACCTTTAAGTTGGACCATGATTTCTGTTCAATCTGCTTGAATGTCGTCGAGATGACATCTATCATGTAGGCAGCAAAATCCACCACACGAACATTGCTTACTGAGAACAAACAAATTTAATAGAATAGAAGACAAGTGTTGGAGTAGTGAAAGTCTTTGTGTCGTAGAAGACTATAGACACATTGAAACAACTAACATAGATCACATACAGATATGTTGTTTTACTAACTATTTGTTGTTTGATTTTTATGTTTTGCTAAGGTGGCAAACTAGGATAATATGTCCCGCCATATGATAAGCAGTTGCAATAATTGTCGTGAGCAACCGTGCGCGTGGGTAACAGCAACTGCTGTGAGTAAGCTAGAGGCAGTTGTCGTGAGCGTGTGTTGCCGGCACTAGGTAAAGGGAAAAGATGGAATGAAAGGGAAGGAATGCGTGTGGCGGCGATAAAGAGTTCCGAAGGTGTACTTTACGCGTATATGTATAATATACGCGTAAAGTATGTAAGTATTCAGAAATAGATCCAATTTATGCGCAACGTGGGTTCAAACCCGAGACCCTCTGCATTGCAGCCCAACAGGTCTCCCCACTGAGCTATCTCTGCTCTAAAGTCCTACGCGATACAGGATTTAATCCCAATGCGAGAGATGTCCTTTTAAAAATTGAACCTGTCTCATTGGTGTTAAAATAATAAAATACTCACTGAGATTGCCAGAAGCATAGCCAAAGAACAATATCACAAATAAACTATACAGTCTCATCCTTTACACAAAACCGCTAGCCAAATACGAGTTTGCTAGTGTGAAAGTAATTTCATAATCACCTGATAAATGATTATTGTATCAGGTAATGATGGATTATATTATCGATCGCACGATGAAGTAATACGATTAAGTCTATTAAATAAAGATTGATAATCACATACGTTTTTCCATTCACGCCTGCGATTGCTGAAGGTGAATCGTGTAGACAGAGATTATATTATGCTCACGTTTTGCCAGCTACATTTTAGACTCTGTATAGTAGGGAGCGAGCCTATTACTGTATAGCTAGTAGAATGTCAGATCTTGTGCTGCTATTTAGAATTGCCCTACACAAAAGTCCATATATTTTTGCCCTATGGCCCGTAGGTACTACGTAGGCCGGTGCTGGCAGGGAACCGGTCTTTGTTATCAGATATTTTGAGGTGTAAATCAGTAAGTTAGGTAGTAAGTTTTTTGAGTAGTAGAGCCTCGCTGATTTCAGCAAGAATGGGTCGGCTGGATTGGGGAAGGACTACCCACTCACAGAATATTGTCGTGAAATAGTAGTATTATTAACCCTTTCCCTGTCACGTGATAGACACAATAGAAAATCTATCGTTATGTTCATATGTGATACATCGGAGAGGGAAACTGTTGAGTAAGGATTTGGTAGCGACACTGCCAACCGCACCACCAGTAGCGAGAGAAAATTTAGGAACTGAATTTAGAGAAAATATTAATAGAATTAAGTACAAAATTATACATATGTATATACCAATTAACAAACAAGTGACATTACCTTTAAAACGATTCTAAATAAAGGTTGGATCCGTATAGATTAACCTGTCAAATTCTTCAGTCCCTCTTTTGGCTTGACATGTGTCCGGCCTCCTGTCAAAATGTGTCGATTTCGTAGACCTCTGTCAAGCTTCGTGCCATGTCAACTTGATAACTCGGCCCGAGTTACAAAACATAAAGGTTAATTTAATTATGGTGTAGCTCCAAGGTAGAATTTTATATGTCCTAAATATTTATGTATGAACTGTGCCTAGATGTTTTACCCATGGTTTGCTTAGGATCATAGCGTGATGTTATTTAGCCTAAAACTTTCCTCAATGAAAAGGTTATAAATTCATTATTAGAGATTTTTAAATCTGACTGGGAGTAGCTGTTCAGTTAAGCTCATCTATACTAATACGAGATGTGCCCGCGGTTTCACCCGCGTTTATTGTTACTGCGCCGCCCCCGTGGATCGCAGCGTGATGTTATATAGCCTATAGTCTTCCTCGATAAATAGGCTATCCAACACTAAAGTATTTTTTCAAATCGAACCAGTAGTTCCTGAGATTAGCGCGTTCAAACAAACAAACAAAAAAACTCTTCAGCTTTATAAGTATAATTATACATATAATTAGTATATTAAATTTATAGATGCTGAAGCTGAAGAGTTTGTTTGTTTGGCTGAACGCGGTAATCTCAGGAACTACGGGTTTGAATTGAAAAATGATTTCATTGTTAGACAGCTTATTTATCGAGGAAGGTTATAGGCTATATAACATCATGCTACGACCCATGAGGGTGACGCAGTAATCCTAAACGCGGGTAAAACCGCGGGCACATCTAGTACAATATATTAGAATTGCTTTCTCAATGGCACAGTGGTAGTAACAAAGTAGTGAATATGACTTCTGTGCCAATTTGAATCCCGGGTCGGACAAAATTTCAAGTCTCTAACTCGATGTCTGAGTCAGTCATAATAGTTATAAGTATATTAAAATTGGACGTACTTTCTGAAAAACGTTCCAACCCACAAA
Organism: Catocala sponsa; assembly: GCA_963564715.1. Lineage (NCBI taxonomy): Eukaryota > Metazoa > Arthropoda > Insecta > Lepidoptera > Erebidae > Catocala > Catocala sponsa. Next base: position 5,256,804 of record OY751345.1, on the reverse strand, counting down.
GTTAACATTTTGAGATAATCGTGATTGAAGTTCAATTCCGTATTGCTTCTTCATACATGTGGGTTGGGCTACTAAGTCATGATTTCATATTTAGAGTGATAGTAGGGCTACCAAAATTTTCCAGCTAGTAAATAGTAACCCCGTGACTAATTTGCTAATAATAACTCGATTTTGACCCGAGTGTGGTTTTGAACGTTTTTCAGAAAGTACATCCAAATAGATTTATCGCTTGAAGCGGTGAAGTAAAACATCGCGACGAAACCTGCATGTCGAAGAGTTCTGCATAATGTTCTCAAAGATATGTGCCAACTTAATTGATTATGGCTTAAAGGTAGGTTGGATTCATTCCCAATTTCCTCCATAAAGAAATCCTTTACACCAGTCATGGGTTAGTTGTCTCTCTGATCTGACGTCCATCCTATAAAATCTGGGTTGATTAACGACGCTGCAAATAATTCAAAGGCACGATTGCACAAGTTAGTGACACAGCGAGCCCTTCTCACACTGAGAAGAGCCCCATGCTTAGTCGTGGGACAATTCATTACCCGGGCTGATAATATTATTTTTGATTGTTCTTAATTCATAACTGGATAAGGGTTTCAAGTGTATGTAGAATTTGATTGTTTTAATGAGATCACTTATACCAATAAAAAAATCCTGGAAATCCTCAATAAATAAATAAATAACATGTTGTTCTAAATCTTATCAGATGGAGGGATGAATATTAAACAGTCACTTATTAGTGACTGTTTTTTTGACCATTTTTTTGTATAATCAAACCTTTTTTTACATTTGTGGCTTCTTGATGTTATTAGTGGATAATCTTGCATTCTAAATATTCTCTTAGATACTGCAAATTACTTACGATACTACTACTTACGTACACAGTCATTATTTTAGTCAAAAATACGTCATCATCATTGTAATGGTCGGCTGCATCATTAAATGACCATCTCGCCCTAACCAATGCACTTTCTTCACTTTCCTAGAATTGCGAATTTCCTAGAATATTTGTTTGTTAATATTTGTGCATATCATTTTATTAGTTGTTTCTCTTTCACGGGTATATTCCTAATACGTTAGGAAAATACCCGGCCCTTTGGGAAGCTTACACGGAGACATGGGTCCAACGTGAAGAGCCCCTTCTAGAGTCTTATTCAAAGGTGGGATGAAACACCTACAGCGGCACTAGCCACAGCAGGCATAGGACTATTGCTACGTATGAATTCTAAAATATTATTTGATTATTATTAATACTTATTTAATTTTATTGACGTCTTCCACTAAGCTCTTTGTAATTATGAGACTACTAAAATTTTATGACGGAATCAATAAAAAATGCCAAATCTTTGAACACAACTATTGCTGTGTCGAATAATAAAATCAGAAATTAAAGACCTAAACAAGCAATGTCCCCTCCACTTATCATCACAAGTTAAATGCTTGACTATAACATTTTAATGTTCTAATTTAGAGCATGCATTCCAGTAGAAGATGTAATATTTTCGCCTAATATCTTTGATAGTGTTATAACCTCATTCCAATGGTTGATTTCAATGATATAACCATTTCCAAATGTTTGTTATGTGTTATGTTTATTTGTGTGCGATGATAACTAGTAATATGTAAACCTATGTTTAGTAATCAAGCAAATTTAATTAATAAATTTAATTAATGACCTGGGGTGCTCGTGCAAATTTCAAGAACTTTGCAGATAAGGCGTAGTAGCAAATAATTACTTCAGTTCTACAATATATGAGATAAAACATATAATGATAGCGTTACAAGCACATAAAAGTGTTCGCACACGACGCAGCGTCGCTGTGAAATAGTTTAATAAACCGTTCTCCTGCAGCCTGTAGCATACGCGACGTATACGATACGTTATTCCTACGTGTTCTGTGCGATGTGCCTCATACAACTAGACCACCGATCGACGCATTTGATCAAAACTGTAGTAAGATCACAATCGACGTTTTAGACGGCCTTCAACTTTTGTTAAGACAACATAATAGCAAAGAAAGATGACAAGCGTAATGCTATAAACACATCGAGCGATAAATTATCTCCTTTATTGTAGTAATGGGTTTAGTACTACTTTCATTACAAGTACATGTTTACTGTTTATTTTTACGACTGTTTAAAAAGCACTATAAGGCGCTTAGAATACAAATTGGCGATGTAAAATGGCGGGCGTTGGGTGTGTTGATGCGAATTTTAGATACTTTGGCTAAACAACGTTTAGTAAATTGAAATTTGGTCGCGTTAATGGAGGTTTTATATGAGCAAATATATTTCGAGACTTAAAGGTAAGTATAGAATTATCTTTTTATGAATTTGCAATGTTTTATTGTTTGTTGATTATTTTTTAAAATAAACCTAATAGAATAATACAAAAAGTTTGCATTTAATTATGTAAATTATAAGCTTAGAAGTACGCGAGTGTCTCCTCTAAAATTGCTTCCATGTATATATTACTTCAGACTGTTTTCAACAATGTCGTTCCGTACGTTCTGAGCTAGTTGATACTGTATCTCAGAAGATAATATAGTAAAAAAGAGTTTGTTATACTGGTTGTAATCCTTACTAATATTATAAATGCGAATATAAGTTTGTTTGTCTCGCTTTCAAGCCTTAACTGCTCGACCGATCATCATAAAATTTATACATACACATATTTTACGCATACACGTTGTCAGGGGAACAGAAAAGGACATAGGGTACCTTTCATCTAGAAAACAGTAATGTTACTAACCTAACCCACATTTACGCGAGTGAAACCGCGGGCAAAATCTAGTAGTCCTATATATATATAGGGTAGTATTTAACTGCACAGCAAAAAAATACTAATTGCGCAGCAAAAAAGCTAATTGATCAGCAACTCATGGCCAGCGAACTTTAAAGAGATCAAACAAGTCGACGGAGCCCCGCTTCGCGGTGCTCCTATTTTTGGGTGGGTTTAAAAAAAGGAACCTAACATAACCTAACACTTCGAGACGGAATGCAGTGATTTGAGGCGTATAGATGCTCGTTATGCTGTGCAATATTTGCTGACCAATTAGTATTTTTGCTGATCATTATATTTAGTCCCATATATATATACTACTTCCGTATTATCCAGGCGTAAGTACTATATAATAAGTTCTAAATTGTTTTACTCCTAGTATCGTCATATGAAAATGTGCCAAAATAATATTATACTTTACATTTAAAAAGCGTGCTTAACATAATACACCGACCCTTCCACGTCAGCAAGTCCGATGAATTGATACACTTTTGGACAGAAGAAAGTATGCATTGATCTGAGAATTTTTATTACGGACTGAAATGCAATTTATTTTTAAAGACGCTTATGGTACTTTAGGAAATTATCCTTAGTTTGTGAATATACCTATATTTATGACACTAAAACTAAATCGGGATTGGCTTTCTGATTTCTAATAATTTTAATGTATATTTATTTAACGCAATAATTTATATTTATTACGTTGAGTATATAAATGTGAAAATAACCGTAACAACGCCAATTCTAGAAATGTGTCTGATAGATGGCTAAAATGGTATCTCCAATTCAACTTAGGGTCCAAAATGTAGTTGGCAGCATCTAATACACATCTAGTACCTTTTCATAATATGTAAGCAATATCTCAGTACCAGCATGAATTCTAGAAACGAGGCACTTTAAAATGTCTATCGAAAAACCTCTGTTACCTTCAGCCATATAACAGACTTGATTCTACATATGTTGAAAGTTCAGTGCTCTCTTTATTAATACTCACATACATATAACCCTGCACTTTACGCATATAACCCCGATGGTGTTGCTGCCTATATTTTGCAGGTAACATTTTTAAGTCTCACTGCCCACATTACCGTTTTACGGGCATAGTTCCAGACTTTGTCTGCTGCTGAGAATAACTTGACAGAAAAAATCATTATCACTAGCAGTCGCAGTCACTACATACTACTATAGTCACTTTAAAACGATGAAACCAAGTAATTCTTGACTCATCATTATCCTCTTGCCCTGGTCCCAATTTATTTGGGGTCGGCGCAGTACGTACTTCGCTTCCATAATTCTCTGTAACCCGTAATCTGATCATTTACCCCTTTTCCTTTCATATCCATCCTCACACAGTCCATCCATCTTTTCCTTGGCCTTCCTCTCCCTTTTCGTCCCTCTACCCTCATATTCATCACTTGCTTACCTGCTTTAATTCTTGACTACTGTTTACATTGTTAACAAATTGATTCGAATAAAGAGCGAAACTACTCAACACAATTACTTTTGCAACTTCGTAGGTTTGCCTTAACTTATATAGGTACGAACATAATGGTTTGAGCTCAAATAAAATAATTTAAATTTTATTTCTGTGTACATTTATTTGTCCCGCAGTGCACTATAACGATGCCAAAAGCCGAACGAGTGACTGGCTTGTGATTTATACGGGTCAACTTGAAAATTTTGACGTTGAGTAGGGACCTGCTGAAAAATAGCATGTAACGCTCAAGTCTCAACCAAAATTATATTTGTTTCTTAGATCAAATAAGTTTTGTGATTGGAAGATATAATTAAATAAAAAAACTATTTTTTAGATGTAATATGTACGATAGCCTAGTGGGACATCGTTGGACTGCTACGCAGAGTTCTCAATTTTGATCCCAAGGCGCGCATCATTAACTTTTCAAAGTAATGTGCCTATTACATAGTTAATTATAACTCGCTTTAACGGTGAAGCAAAAGCATCGTGAGGAATAATATAATAATATAATATTCTACCACATATACACAACACCATCTAGCCCAAACTAAGCAGAGCTTGTACTATGGGTACTAGACAATGGATAAACATACATATATACTTTTTTTTTGTAAATACATACATATTATACATAGAAACACCCAAACCAAGACAAACATCCATGTCCATGCACACAAATGTTTGACTTGTGCGGGAATCGAACCCGCGACCTCAGGCGTGGCAGTCGGTTACACCAACCACTACGCCATCGAGGCCGACAATCATCCATAAAAATCCTGCATAAGTTCTCCATAATGTTCACGAACATGTGAAGTCTACCAACCCGCACTAGGCCAGCGTGGTGGACTATGGTCTATCTCTTCTCACATTGAGGAAAGGCCCGTGCCCAGCAGTGGGACAGTTTAATACAGGGCTGGTATATTATGTGCCAAAAACTGGCGCTGTCTAGAATAAAATAGAGAAAAATGGTAACGGTTACGGGGTATACTCTTCAGCGGCAGCACCATGCCGACAGTGTTAGACACAGACACCGGTGGCCAGAAATAATAGATTTTTAGTCGTATCTGATGTTCTAAGACTTGATAGACTACACTTTACTCTTTCTAGCACTGCTTCTATATTCACCTAAATATTACTAGGTAATAATCAAAACTGGTGAAGATATTTTCTAAGCCCATACAAAATTCTACACAGATCTAGTTCAACTAGAGTATAGACTTCCAATCTAGTCCGATTTGATTAAAATCTCATCTAACAAATCAACGAATGCACCCAAAAATCCTACGACTCTGCCAAAAACAATTGCATGAACAGTCGAATTGCAATATGCATTCACGCGCTACGGTTGCAGATGTTCAATTATTGCTTCAGGCGCTATTTCATGAATATCGATGTTAAAACGTCTGTTGACGAGAATCCGGTCGGGCCGCCACGCATTCATTCATTTCGATGTCTGATGGAAAGGAATATTGATGGATATTAGGCATTTTTACTGAGGTATATCATAGATGCTTAGCTGCACGGATAGCGCAGCGAATAAACGGTCGATTCACCGCCGCGTGTTGTGTGTATCCCACAAGAGAATGTTTACTGTAAGATTTACAAATGTTTGTTGTGAGTGAACTTTGTGTCCGTTATGTATACTAGATTTTGCCCGCGGCTTCGCTCGAGTTAATGTAGATTTATGTTAAGATAGTTTTTTAATTAGCCTGTATATATTATTTTGATGTATATATACTAATATTATAAAGCTGAAGAGTTTGTTTGTTTGTTTGAACGCGTTAATCTCAGGACCTACTGGTTTGATTTGAAAAATTCTTTTAGTGTTGGATAGCCTATTTATCGAGGAAGGCTATATAACATCACGCTACGACCCACAGGGGCGGCGCAGTAATAATAAACGCGGGTGAAACCGCGGGTAAATCTAGTAAACACTAATACCGTAGAGTGTCATCAAAATCTGTTCTGTAGTTTTTGCGTGAAAACGTAACAAGTATCCAGCCATCCTCACAAACTTTCACATTTATAATATTAGAAGGATTTGTAAAGTTTCCACTACGGTCTTGATTAAATAGCGCAAAAGGTGTATTTTCAAATTGAAATAAAGTAAGAAAGAAACTACATAGTTACATACTTCAGACACAGTTAATTACAAAAAAAAGAAAAAAACAAATCTTACTGCAAATTTGTCGCAACTCAGCAAAAACTAGTTTCGAAAAAATTTGTGCTGGTTTTCCGCTGCGACCATGTTTGTAAATAATATACTTAACACAACACAAAGATGACAAACGATATAAAATAATAATAATAATAGCGTTTACGGTAGCAATATGACAACAATATAATATTTATTTTTGCACTCCAGTTAAAAGTTAAAAGTACTTACACTCACGTACCTATGTTTTAGGCAGAGACTACGAATTTCCACGTTGCTAAGATCCTGGCTGGCCTTTTGCTTCATTCACTTGTATTAAATTCCACACACATTTTACTGTTGCTTAAAATGTCAGCGTAATAATACTTACACATTTACACACATAGTCAAATGGCTATCCCCGTGAAGAGTGTATTAAAAATATCTTATCTTACTTGTGCTTCATTTATCTTACAAATATTAGATATAAATGTGAAAGTTTGTGAGAATGGATGGTTATTTTATTTGTTACTCTTTCACGCAGAAACTACTTAACGGATTTTAATGCAACTTTACAGTATTAATGTTTATACATGAGAATAACATAATTATGGGCTACTAAAAATAAATCTAAAAATAAATCTACATTAACGTGTGTGAAGTCGCGGGAAAAATCTAGTTTTAAAATAAAGCCCAAATAAATCAATTACACTTGAAAACCTCAAACTATGACACTTATTTGCAAAAATCTATATATTACTATGTGAAGGAAAAACCTTGAACCCCTTTTTACGAAAATTGCGCGGACGGCGGAGTGTGAAATTTGGCACAGTTAAAGTTTATATGGAGAAGGAGGGGCGAATCCTAATATTTTTTATAAAATGTGCATTAGAAATACATTAAAGTAATGAAAAAACACTACACGCACACAACCATTCATTTGACACACGCAGTCGAATCGCGTTCGTAGTATTTCGACATTGTTTGTCTGACGTCGTACAATTCTTTGTAACTATGGTTACCTATACCTTATTTATATGTAATAGAGAAAAACAGAAAACAAAGTAGCAAGCTTAGGAATTTTTGTCGAATTTTGACCACTAGGCGACCGTTAGTTTAAACTAATTCGACATTACTATTACGACTTAAGCATATTCCCACCTATTCACGCACCACCAACACAGTCCTGACTGCTCCTACTTGTTTCTCACTTAGTAAAATGGCCATTAGTCAAAAAATTATCATAAAAAGTTATGTTCAACGAATTAAAAAGTAACTCATAAAGCGTCATTACTATTTCGAGTCAAGCACATTCCGACCCATTCACACGCTTACAGCCGTGACATTTTAAGCAGCTGATTTCTATTCCCATAACATAAATGAAACTGCTTTCATACCAAAGTAGTTATGAACATATTACGGACGCATAAAGCCTTTGATGCCTTAAAGACTACTTTTCATTAAGGCACTGGAAAGTTTTTCTTATTAAAGCATTTTTGTTTTGTTCAAGTGTCGGCTACACGCGCCCCTTTGAGGTAAAACAGGTTTATAGTTTATTGTATAGGTACACGTATTTTTAATTTTATTGAGTGTTTAGTATGAAAGTGAAGATTGATTGTTTGTTTTGTATTGGTTTTTCCGCTGTCTTGCTGCTCGCAAGCAGGGATGTTGCGGATGCAGTTTTTTTGATATACGCGGATGCGGATGCAGATACGGATATTGAAAGACTCACATCCGTAAACGCGGATGTAGATGCGGATGTCCTAATCGATGTGGAAGCTCCGCAATTGCGGATGCGAATGTTGATGAAAATTATGCATCTTATTTAATAAAAAGTATCTAATATCACCTCTGCAGGTTTAAGCCTATTTTGCAAAGGTTCATAAATATAGCTATACCATTTTCTAGTGTTTCTTGATTGTCATCTTCACTTGAAGAATCATCGCGCCATTCATCGGCCCACCCATTTTCTTTCTTACGTAACAACCTACGCTATATCTGGATCCGAATTAACATCCGCGTTGATCATTGCGGATGCGGAAGCGAATATTCGCAACATCTCTGCTCGCAAGGTATACGTTTGAGGTTATGTTTGCAGACGATCAGTGGCCGAGTGCGAATTACAGATTGGCCAAAGTCTGATTGGGTTTGCCTGCGAGCATATGCTCAATAGCAGCTGCAATACTCGCCCGCTATTACGTGAGACCAAAAACAAAAGCTGGCAAAATTATGGTGTAGGTATACCCTATACCAAACCCTTTCCCTTTCATTTCGCCAGCTTTGGCTACTTCTTTGGGGATACAATGCTGCAATACTTACAATAATATCAGACCAGTATTTGAACTGTCCCACCGCTGGGCATGGGCGTCTTCTCAGTGTGAGAAAGGTTAGGTTATAGTCCACGACTCTACTCCAAACCATAAACACGACCTTTACATATCTTTGAGAACATTATGGATAACTCTTAGAACTGCAGGTTTCCTTATGTTATTCTTCACCGTTAAAGCAAGCGATAATTAACTAATTAACACACATATAACTTCGAAAAGCCAAAAGAGCGTGCCATGAGATCGAAACTGAGATTTCTGCGTGACAGTTCAATAGTCGCCTGCTAGCCTATCGTTGCTCTATATACATACAATAATAATAACTAGCGGTCGCCTAGTAGTCAAAATTCGACCAAAATTCCTAAGCTTGCTACTTTGTTTTCTGTTTTTCTCTATTACATATAAATAACCATAGTTACAAAGAATTGTACGACGTCAGACGAACAATGTCGAAATACTACGAACGCGATTCGACTAGGTGTGTCAAATGTATGATTGTGTGCGTGTAGTGTTTTGCATTAATTTAATGTATTTCTGATGCATATTTTATAAAAAATATTAGGATTCGCCACTCTTTCTTCATGTACACTTTGACTGTGCCAAATTTCATACTTCTCCGTCCACGCAATTTTCATAAAAAGGGGTACAAAATTTCTGCTTCACGTATTAATATATAGATAATATTCTATCACATACATGCAACACCATCTAGCCCAAACTAAGCAGAGCTTGTACTATGGGTACTAGACAATGGAAAAACATAAATATATACTTTTTTGTAACTACATTCATATTATACATAGAAACACACAGACCAAGACAAACATCCATGTCCATGCAGACAAATGTTTGTCTTGTGCGGGAATCGAACCTGCGACCTGAGGCGTAGCAGTCGGTTACACTAACCACTACGCCATCAAGGCAGCATACTTTATTACTTAGTTTTATTTATCGTAGCAAAAAAAAAAAAACTCTTAAACTGTTAATGATTGTTCATCGAGGATAATGTTTGATATTTAAAGAAAGAAAGTTCTTTATTCTATTTATCACCAACTTTACTCTCTGTAAACAGATAGTATACATCATCCATCTAATTCTAACAGAAATTCGCAAAACACTAGTGCTACTTAAGTCGAAAGTCCGTAGTGAGGAGTGAAATAAAATAAAAGTGTTCGGAGGGTTGGTGCAGTGCGATCGTCTAGACACTGCTGACATCTGGTGCGAAAGTTTTTTAGTTAACCCTGTAAGCACAGTGCATTTGACACTTCTTCTATTTTACATTGAAAAATATGCACGGTTGACACGGTGGTCGCTTCGCTATTGTCAGTGTGCCGATGGTTTATTTTCATTTATATAAAATCCCACCTAAAACATAAATGTAAGAAAGGAGACCCAAGTTCAATACAAAAATTATGCTTGGCTGTGGGCTTCGCCGCAAAAAGAATGGAGATCTAAATGAGTGCCAAGTTCTATGCAAAATCCAAATATGTATTTATATGAACAAAATAACATTATGAACAAGTATTACTTAAACTCTATTTCTTTGCGTTATTGGATACCTATAACAATTGCTGTTATTTAAAAATGTGAGAATCTAACCTTAAGATCTCGGATAGATAGATTTACTTCTGTTCTGTGTATAATTATGTGGTGCCGCGCGCCGCCGACGACACACCGTTGGCCGGTTGTTTAGCGCGTATTACAAGTTTTTTGTATGGGGACACCACTTATTTTTTGACTTAACTTTTTTTTATATTTCTGTTATATAGCAAATATAATAATACATATTATTGGGATAGTTTCAAATATCTGATTGTAACGGTACCAACGCTACAATTAAATTTTTTTTTGTATGAGGAGCCCCCTATTTTTTAACTTTTTTTATTTTTAGATTTTTTCCTACGCTTACACACAATTACCGAGCTGGATTCCAAATTTCATCCTTCTAGGTCATCTGGAAGTAGGTTAGATTTACTATATGTTAGTCAGTCAGTCAGTGCTAAAATTTACGACTTTTTGACCTTCATATCTTTATAACCATTTGAGCTAGCTTAATGAAATTTGGGCTTCCAGATGTCCTTATGGATAAAATTAAACACGCGTAGTTTTATGTGTTTACGTTAAAGAGGTTTTGAGTTATAGAAGGGTCAAAAGTGGCACCAAGTGGTTCGTGTAATATTACACTCGGCGCTGGCTAGCCAGTTCCTTTGCTTGAACTTGGCTTGACACGCTGCCGCGTGTCTAGATATATATAATGAGTAATTCCTGAATAGTTTTTCCGAGTCTAACACAAAGCACACCTAGTTTTCTTAATAGTTGTAAGGTACTAGGAGGGACTGAACTGTCTTAAAATATAAATATAGCATGTTGCAGCTTGTTTTAACACCAAGAGGCAAATTCATTCGTAGACAAATCTGCAAATAAACTTGCTTCTTTTCTAACTTCGATTATTCTCTTACTCTGATTCTAATTCGAATGGGTCAGCGCAGATTCTTTTTCTCTTCTTCCAAATATTATTATTATTACTTATTACTAGTGAGTCTTGCCCCCGGGGTGCCACCGCGGTTTGAGAGACTTAAAATATTTATTCCTGATCTTGTACATTCTTTCACTTCACACATTTGTAGTAAGATTCTCATCTCATCTGTATCTAATCAGAACTTATTATTTAACACATATCAAATAAGTAATATGATTTCGTCAACTTTCTAAAACACTTACAATGCAATTTTCCATTTTTCTATTAAAATTATTCAATTTACGCACTAGATTTTATGTCAGTATCGCGGGAGATTTTACATACATGCAAATAACGCACAAAAGGAACAAGTTGTGTCCCGTGTGGGATTTGAACCACTAAACGTACGAGGCGACTGCATAAACCACTACGCCATCCGTGTAGTTTTTAACGAGACGGTATCTAAACCCACTGTCCTCAATGTGAGTGCACTCGCCACCACGAGCTTTCAATAACTAATAAATATTCACAAAGCACGACAGGGCGACTTTTAATTGAAACGCGACGATTATCCGGTCATTCGGCAGAACGTCGCATATTGATCACGTTTTAATAAAGCCTTCAAAATATCTCTCTGTTTTGCCATGCAGCGATTATATTAAATCCTGTTGGCTATTAAAGCCAATGCATTTTTAACTATGATATCATGTTGTTCACAAAGGTATACATACGTAGTCTTACCCTTCAATTCCCAAAGAGGTGAGCATGCAAATTACATTTACGTCTCGGATACAAAGTCAAACAACAAGAACTTGACTGTTGAAAAGCAACCGAAACATCGGGCAAAGTGTAAACTTTAATCTATACTAATATTATAAAGCTGAAGAGTTTGTTTGTTCGTTTGAACGCGCTAATCTAAGGAACTACTGGTTCGATTTGAAAAATTCTTTTAGTGTTGGATATATATCTATATACGTATACTAGATGTTCCCGCGGCTTCACTCGCATTTATGGTTACTGCGCTACCCACGTGGGTCGTAGCGTGATGTTATATAGCCTATAGACTTCCTAGATAAATAGGCTATCCAAAACTAAAAGAATTTTTCAATTCGAACCAGTAATTCCTGAGATTAGCGCGTTCGCCAAACAAACAAACAAACTCTTCAGCTTTATAATATTAGTATAGATATAAGAATCTGATAAATTCTTTGTTATTAGACCTAATGCGATACAATATTTTGGATACTTTGTTTCTTAATTTGAGCTATATGGATATCTCGTAGGTCTCCTTGCATAAGATTGCATTTTTGTTTACGATCAGTAACGAGGATCTGCGTTTAATTTCCGGGTAGGACAAAGTGGTCTGCCGCAATAAACCCGCCAATACGTAAAACCCTAATAATGGCTGGCCAGTTGCATTCAGTGATCGGTAAACGATTAGCGAGGTTAAGCAACTTTGGGTGCAGTCAGTCTATAGATGGGTGACCGCTTAGTGGTATTTCATCTGAGCGTCTCCGTGCTTCGGAGGGAACGTAAAAAGTCGGTCCCGGTTGACGTCAAATTGACAGCAGTCGTTAAGCCATGCCTTGGCCACTTACCAAACGAAAAAAAAAACCAAAAAAAGGGAAGAAAGAAGAATGGCAGGTGAAATCTAACTGTAGTACACCTCTACCTGCTCTTTTAGTGATATATAGGAGTGAGCTTATAGATATACTTAGAGAGTTGATTCATATTTGTATGACCAGAATTGTAGCAAAACCATTACAAATATCGCTTCATTCTGTTACTTATACTGTGGGCGCCAATTACGCGAAATGCATTAAAGTTGTTTGAAATATACCGAACTGGAACAGAGTTTCTACAATATTCAAGGAATTGTAGCTTTGCAGATATCTGGGTTACAAAAGAGGAACGCTAATAATTTAATAACTAAGAAAGTTAACACTGGCCTTTGATAAGATTTTAGTTGGATTATACAGTACGTATTATATAGCCTTCTTCCGAGAGGATGTAAGGAGAAACTACGTCATTTAATTATTCTGGCTGCTTAAATAATAAGTAGCGACAGGAACAGATTAAGAACAAAATGGAGTCGTTACTATAAGGAACACTGTTCAAGCTGCACACTATGGATATAGTAGTAGTCTTCGAAAGGTTAGAGTTTATAGAATACCTTACGGCTCCTGTACCATTCGCCAGTGTTTGATTTTGTTTATTCCATTACGCAGCGTCCTATGTTACGTACTCTTCGCAACTAGCAATGTATTACTAACAACTGTCTAGTGGTATATTAAAATCATACGGTGGCGGCACGGTGGCGGCGCGGTGGCGGCGCGGTGGCGGCGCGGTGGCGGCGCGGTGGCGGCGCGGTGGCGGCGCGGTGGCGGCGCGGTGGCGGCGCGGTGGCGGCGCGGTGGCGGCGCGGTGGCGGCGCGGTGGCGGCGCGGTGGCGGCGCGGTGGCGGCGCGGTGGCGGTGCGGTGACGGTGCGGTCGCGACCGTATACACAGCAGAGACGCGGTGACGGAGCGGTGTCGGCGCGGCGGCGGTATCGTGTACTTGAGCGCTTAAGGAATAATACTTAAGATGCTCAGAAAACTCTTACCTTTCGAAAAGATTACTGATGTGCGAATATCGATTCCACATACAAGTTATTCGAATACCACGTGGGTACTTTTTCTAACATTTAGTATTATTGGAATACAAAATCCGCCGTGCCCGCTACGACTACATAATGTTATTTAGTATTGCAGGAGTTTTACAGCAAGGTAACACGTCACTTGCGCCTGATTCAGAAGCGAAAATTCCTTATTCAAAGATACATAATTCTAAACATTCGATAATAATCAGCGATAACACATTGATAAACATTAACTCTCGAATCATTCGATATTTAAATTGATAACAAACACATATCGCTACAAAGTGGAAATATTTAATTTCATTCTTAAGACTGCGTCGAGCGTAAGACAGATAATGACAGAGCTCGTGCGGCGCATATTCAAATCGGCGCGCGGCCGCCAAAGTAACATTGTATGGAGGATTTGAAGTGCTTTTTTGATAAATATGTATCTTTATTGTCAACCAATAACTTAAATATTTGAGATGGACAAATTGTAATATAACTTATAAATTTATATTTCGTTTAAGTTGTAAAATAGGATAGATTTCTATTGTTATAGTCTAAAAATCACGTAACACGAGCTTACGTTTTTGCATTTTTCGTGCAAATTTACGTAATTTTGTAGGCGAAAATATTAATTATTTTAAGTTATTTACACGGAGTAATTGTAAACACATTTATTGTTATGGTAAATTTATATTTTATATTTGTATTAAACAAAAAGTGTTGATTTTATTCACTTAACTGTGACCGCCTATTTTGGCACATTTCGCTCGGCGCAGTCTTAAAGTACATAGCCTTGTTGAGTTCAGCATGAATGAACCAGCTTGACTAGGAAAGTACTACTTTCTCACAGAATATTGATGTAAAGTACGATTCGTAGGTACGAACTGTTGTGTTTAATTCAGTTATCGAGTACCGAATTCAGATTCAGAGAATTCAGAGCATCGGAAGCTTATATAAGCCTTCGGTCTCTTTCGTCTCCTGCCGCATTCCTCCAACCCTCTCCTAAATAGGCTACGGTAACTGCTTAACATCTGGCAGCAGCCTGTTTGCTTGTTTGCCACTTATGTGGTGAACGGTAGACAGTGACTTAGTAGTGTCTTGTAATCGCTTTTGCGGTCGGTGGAGCCGCGGTATATAAAGAGTATTTACAAGAATAAATGTTTATTGCAGACCAGGGTCCATAAAGTGTTAGTAACAAATTAGACAAAATCCTTAACCTAGTGTTAGTAATATTTCAATTTCACACGTAATTTGATGTGGCATATCTGGTTTCTGGACACTGTCTACGTCGTGTGCAGTCGTATCAAGCGTTCCAAAATCGTACTGTCCCACCAATAACACAATGTGCTCAACATGCTGTGTGAGCTACCACGCATTTTACGTAGCAGGGAAGCACACCGTTTGCGGATAATAGCAAGGAAACTTCTCTCCCCTTGCCTCCCCAAATATCCCAGAAGAAGCGCTGCAATAGGCAGCCCAGCCAGCATCCTGAACGCGCTATTATATTTTAAAAAAAATACGCAGAGCGCTGTAAGCCCTCTGCTTATAATCAACCCACAGACTGCACGTGTAGAACGTCTGACAGTAGGCTCTAAAAGGATTGACATCTTTGGTACAAATCTACGGATCAACTTATTACATGTTTTCTTATTTCTCTTATTTAGTATACTAATAGCTAGAGACAATATGTATTGTCCTTATTTTTGTCATCTCTATTTATTCCAAAATGATTTTATAATAAATTGTTGCCCAAATAAGACTACTTAGAAATTTGACATACCTTATATTATATCATAATAATTAAAAAGGACGATATGAACAATTTCCATTTTGTCATATTCTCATTAACATTTCATTATAAAAGCCTTTTACAATACAATTTTAACAAAACCAGCTTTAATATCTTCAATAATAAAATAAATGAACCCTCTGGCAAATTAATAAGAATTTGATTACAACTCTTGACTTTATTAAATAAGGCAGGTGATATTGTAAAACATAATAATATTATGTATTAAAGTCGATTTCCCTCGTGTCTTGTAGATACTTCAATTATAAAATTAAAATTGAATATGTTGGGGGATCCTCTTGAGGTTAGGAGTGAGTAGGTATATGTAATATTGTTTGATATTTTTCGTGACTTTAACCTTAAAGTACACCTGTAGTTCTAACAAAAGTCGGTTATGCGTTCATCGCGCGAATATGTTATGCGATCATTTCATGTTTGCGTGATGATGAAATTTGAGTGTCCTAATAAGATGCCTATAATCGCACAATTGCGCGAACATGAGAACGATGTACCGCGATATTCGCGGATAATATCCTGAAGGCCTTGATCTTTTTTCTTTATTTAAAAAGACAATAGCCCTACTAGATATAGTTTCTGTGTCGTGGGAGACTTTATAAACATTCAAACAACAGCAACAAAGAACACCAAGACTCTGCAAATCTTTTTCTGGATCATACAAATTTCGAACCCTCAACACTCGGCGCAATGGCAGTAGCGAGGCGACCACTTCAACCCTGCAATTAGGATTACGTGAACATCGTTGTTCGGAATGATCCCTGTCGCCTCTTTTCGCCATCATCCTATGCGACAGCATTTTCACTCCCATCATTTAGATGGTTGGCAGTCCATAACTGTGCGTTTCTCCAGGAATTTTCTGCCTCGCACAAAAAAGCAGTGGAATGAGCTGTCGCCTACGGTATTTCCGGAGCAACACGACCTTCAAAACTTCAAGAAAAGAGCGTACTCCTTTTTAAAAGGCCGGCAACGCACTTGTAACTCCTCTAGTGTTGCAGGTGTCCATGGGTGGCGGTGATCGCTTACCATCAGGCGATCCGTCTGCTCGTTTGCCCCTAATCCATGCTAATAAAATAATAATAATAAATCGCACGGATATGCTGTACGATCATTTTACGATTCTTTTAATTGCTATGTGCTCTTGTGTGCAAAATAAAGTACAAAAACAAATATAGCAAACATTTGCGCTGGTTACATGTCTGCTTCTTTTCTGTAAATAATTTCATTGAGTCCACTATTAAATTTAATACTCTTCTCACTCCAACACATAGGTAATTTTTATCTATTTCATGTCAAAAAATAGAATCGCACGCTCCACCACTGCCCATAATAATTTCAAATGAAACGGGTGATAATAATCGGGAAAAAAGGATCCACGCTTCTCGGCGTCCATCTTTGTTGTATTTGACAGTTTAGTAATTGAAAGGTTTTCGAGTGGTATTGAACACTCAATCAGGGCCTATTGTGAAAAGGCTGTATTTAATTTTGAGCTTCCATTGTCATTATGATTTCCGTGTGAAGTGTTCGTTAATAATTGGATTATTTTGTAATAGGTTTTGTTTGTGATCATGTTGCTTTTACTTAGTTATGGGACGCAAAGTAGCAAGGTATATAATTTTTTAAAAGCATTGTCGACGCAAGGATGCATAGCGTCTACGTCTTATCTGTTTAGTACAACAACATATTTAGGATGCTGATGCGGCTGCTTCCCTACTGCAGTGCATCGCTAATGTTTGCTGAGGCACATAACGATGGCTATCAAGCGATAATGCGTAAAAAAGTAGCGTCATTGTTAAGAAGATTGAGAGACAGTAGCAACAGCATCCTTAAGATGATTGCCTCACGTTCGGACTGTCCGATCCAATACAAATGGATTAAAATTTGTATCGGGCAAGACTGACATGATATTGTGTTTATTATTGATTTATATTTTTAGACTATAAGTAATTATGAATTTATTTGACATTGACTGCGTAAGTTTTAAATTTTATTTAATTTGTATTTAATAATAAATAATATTCTATCACATACACACAACACCATCTAGCCCAAACTAAGCAGAGCTTGTACTATGAGTACTAGACAATGGATAAACATACATATATACTTTTTTCTTTTTGTAAATACATACATATTATACATAGAAACACCCAGACCAAGACAAACATCCATGTTCATGCACTTTGTGTTGTTGTTTGACTTGTGCGGGAATCGAACCCGCGACCTCAGGCGTGGCAGTCGGTTACACTAACCACTACGCCACCGAGGCCGACATAATAAATGTAGGGTTACGTGAACATCGCACGGATATGCTGTACGATCATTTTACGATTCTTTTGATTGCTATGTGCTCTTGTGTATAAAATAAAGTACAACAACAAAATAAATATAGCTATCTACCCTATTGTGCTTTCACAGCGATTTTATTTGCGCTGGTTACATGTTTGCTTCTTTTCTATAAATAATATCATTGAGTCCTCTATTAAAGGAGACCGACCACCTTGTATGGGATCCTGGTCTGGCAAATGGATTTTATCTGAAATAAAGTTATTATTATTATTATAGCGTTTCCTCTGTAACTAACGTGTAAAGTGAGCGCGTTGTGTACCTACTACTGAATTGCAATATTATTATGTGCATCATTAATGAAAAGTATCTAGTATGCGTAATTAATTATTTCACCTTAGAGAAAGTCGGTTAACGTCGAAAGGATAATAATAATAATAATATTTGTTAATTTGCAAAAGGTTTTTACAATATTTACACTTTTATTATGTACACTGTATTCTTAAATAATAATAAGAATTATATGAACTAAAAAGATCCTATGGTTATGTCGACATACGACTACGATTTACTGGAAAATTGATCATTTGTAAGCAAAACTATTCAGATCAATCTGAAACAACATATCGTAGCAGTACTCATTGCGACTATGAAGTTGCAATTTCTGAAGTTACTTTATGAAGAAATTTATTGTTCTGCGAATGTTCGTCACGAAATTCCCAGAAGCAGCTCGGAGTCTGGGACTGTGCCTGGTAAACACTAATACTATTGGCCTAATAGGTTTGCCTCCGTTACGTAGCTTGCCCACCTCTTTAGGGATATGCAGTCTCATAACTGCATACCTCCGTAGACTCATTTCCACGTAGGTATACCTACATATTAAAATATACATACATACATATATAGATTCACGCCTGTTTCCCAGAGGGGTAGGCAGAGACTACGGATTTCCATTTGCTACGATCCTGACACACTTCTCTGGCTTCATTCACTTTCATCACATTCCTCACACACGCCCGTCGGTTCAAGGAGCTCTTATCCTGGCCTTTGTCCAGAACGCCTCCGATATGATCGAGAAACGTTCGCCTAGTTTTTCCTCTTGCGACTGTTCTATTCACACTAGCCTTATAAACTTTATTAGTCAGTCTTTTCTCGTCCATTCTTTCTACATGTCTAAACCAGCTTAACATACCCTTTTCTATTCTTGTCACTGTATCCGCTTTGCCGCATCTCTCTCTAATCACACTATTCCTTATTCTATATTTCAGAGTCACACCACATATGCTTCTCAGCGCTCTCATTTCTACAGCATTTATTCTGCTCTCATGCTTCTTTTGCCGTACCAAACAATATTAATATATATATATAAAAGAAAGTCATAATGCCGACGCTGCGTTACGCAGACTCATTTAAAAAAAAAGCCAATTATTTAGCTCTATAAAGTTTCTTTAAGACATGGTTCTTTTAAACTCTTATCTGTTATAGTATTCGGTAAACAACATTAAACAATGTTTACCGGGCGATGTCGCACCATGGCGCAGATTACAAGGAGGGAAGCAGATTAAAAAGAATGCAACACACCCCTCGTGCGACGGTCGGAAGGTTGATTCCGTTTATAACCCAGGTATACTCTGATCAGAGAAGGTATAGTTTAGGTAAGGTATTGGTTCGTGGCTTGTCCCTTTCGTCGTTTAAAAGCTTCAAAATAAATCTTAACCTATTGAGTCCCAGCGGCACACCGGCGGCCACAATAAGTTTTCACTAATGTTTGACACTCCAAGAACTGATACAATTATGGTTAATTTAGTACGTTGGCGCTTATATCGCTGAATTATTTTTATCAATCATTTAAAAATACACTAGTATCTTCTCTCGGCTTTGCTGTTGTGAATCCTACGGCAAAATATATTGGGTTAAAAGTATCCTATGTGTGTAAAGTTTCATTTAAATGGGTCCTAACGATTTAAGCGTGATTGAGTAACAAACGTGAAACATCTTTACAAATTTTAACATTTGTAATATTAGTTAAATGAAATTTCTTACAAATCTATACTAATATAAAAGAGATGGAAAATTTGTTAGCGTGCTTGTAATCGATAAACTCTGGAACTACTAAACTGATTTTAATCATTCTTTCACCGCTAGAAACTTATTTTATCCAGAAGTAATATTACATAATAATTATGTAGAATCACGCTACGAGCTACGACAGCGGAGCAGTAACCAAAAATATAAGTGCAACTATGGTGGTCAGATGGTAAACAAATGAAAATGAATATGATAATATAATACCTTATGTATGTTATGTTATGATCAGTGAAACAATAAATTCATTCATTCATTCAAAATATAGTTAGGTCCCAAGATGAACAAACCCAGTCTTATGGGGTGATTCGATTGAAGGTGCCAAGGGTGTTTTAATAAACGGAAAACTGATTTATCGCTACGAAATAGGAATTTTCCGGTGGCACAACCGCTATGTTGTGATATTGATAATTGCACACTCATCCGAACTAAAATTTGGGGGAAAGAAAACGAATTATTTCCCGAAAGAGATTTATGGTTACACCGCATTTTTTAAAGAAAATTTTAACAGATAAAGTTTGACTTATTTGTTGGGGAAATTGCATGCGTTTTATATAGGGGTACTTTTTTGGTAATGCTCTGTTGATTTGTGCGTGGCAATTTCACAGAAGAATTGCAAGCATAATTACAAGGTGAAACTAAAAATGTGATATTTATGTTAATACCATTGGACTACTACTGCAGAGTTCTAGGCTTCGATCCTAGGGCTCGCATCTCTGTTTTAAGTTATATGCGTATAGTTTAGTTAATTATCGCTTGTTTTAACTGTGAAGGAAAATATCGTAAGGAAACCTGCATGTCAAAAAAATGTTCTCAATAATGTTCTCAGAGATATGTAAAGGTTGCCGTGTCTGTGGTTTGGAGTGGTGGACTATGACTTTCTCACACTAAGAAGACGACCATGCCTAGCGGTGGGACAGTTCATATACTGGGCAGATATTATTATACAAAGTTTGCAGCATTGTGTCCCCATAGAGGTAGCCAAAGCTACCGTGAAGTGAAGGAAAACATCGTGAGTGAGGAAACTTGCATGTCTGATAGTTCTCCATTATGTTCTCGAAGATATGTGAAGTCTGCCAACCCGCAATAGGCCAGCGTGGTGGTAGTACCTAACCCTTCTTACATTGAGACGAGGCTCGTGCCAGCAATGGGAAAATTTGTATACAAGGCTGACAGTATTAAATATTATCTACTTTCATCGAAAGTTTTCACAACGGTAACATTTGTATATGAAATGACTTTAATAATGACCTTGTAAGAAAATAAAGCTAACATATTCGCTTAAAATATTAGTACTTTCATGAGAAATACATAAATAGTATCACGCTTACATATATTATCGTAGAGGTAAGCAGTGCCATATTACATCCACGTTTCTCCAGTTTTAGGCCACACATTATAGGAAGCAAGATTATTGCTGTCTACGAGGCACAATGCCGGTTTTATCATTTTATTCCGGTATGCCTTCCAGTGGGATTCACGGCAAAAGCATAAGCACGGCAAAAGCACAACGTTCATTGAAGCCGAATTTAACATAAAAAATTACATACCTGATTTTAAAGATCTTACCGATAGATCATTAAAAAGCTGACATTCTGCTACGTGCGACTAAGCTAAGAGCTTCAACGAATTCGAGATGTCTGACTATTCAGACAAACGATCTTCCAATCTCCCTATAATTAAGCTATCGCTGCTCTCTCCAATAGCATCCTAACTATAAATTCGAGAATTGCCAGCTATATCTGCATTAGGAATGTACGTATATACAATATGATGCCGTTGGTTGAATATCTCCACCGAGTTTGCGTTGCGATACGCAGCAGGAATGCACTAGCGCAGCTTTTATGTACAGGTTGTTTGATTTTTGTATTTCTATTAAATAATTTGCGGTACTATTTTTTAAGCAGTGATAGCTTAGTGGGTGACCGCCGGACTGCCACGCAGAGATCTCGAGTTCGATCCCATGAGAGGAACGTCAGAACATTTCAAAGTAATGTCCGTATTTAATAGTTATTTATAGCTTGCTTTAACCACAAAACCTGCAAGTGTAAGAGTCCTCTATAATGTTGTTGAAGATAATATATGAAGACTACCAACCTGCGCTGGGTCAAAAGAGGATCGTGACCGACAGTAGGACAGTTCTTATATAGCGCTGATATTTTGAAGAGTTTGTTTCTTTATTTGTTTGTTTGGTTGAACGCGCTAATCTCAAGAACTACTGGTTCGAATTGAAAAATTATTTTAGTGTTAGATAGCCCATTTATCGAGAAAGGCTATAAGCTATATAACATTAGACTACAACCAAAAGGAGCGGAGCATTAATGAAAAATGTTGCAGAAACCGGGCAAATTCTCTTATGTGACGCAGACGAAATTGCGCGGGTCAGCTAGTATTACAATATTTTTTACCATAAGGTCGCTAACAACCGACTACTTATGTGTTTGATTTAGATAGTATATGCCTATATTGTGTTATTATTCCTATTTTTGGCTATACAACCGCGCTTGAAAAACAGTACTGTGCGTGAATTTAGCATACTTGTTGTGGCCGATCTTACAATCTTTAAAATATAATTATAATGTAAGCCGTAAACTTAAAGGTATTCTTTCCGAATTATGCATTTTGCATAAAAAGTAGTATTCAAACTTATACGTATATACCAATTGACTTACTCAACTTGCAAAATGTATTCAAATTAACTAATTCTGTACGTCTCAAGATATTCACGCACATTTATTTATGTGCCATGCGATACCAGTCTAGTAATTTATTATTGTGACATTAATTAATTCTTGAATTGTTGATGGAACAATGTGCGTAGTTAAATTCGTAACTTGACACTGATTTGAGGCTTACCGTGCTTAGTTAATATGAGAAGTTATATACGAGTATCATCGACTTGAAAATGCCTCTTTAGTCGTGACATAAGTTTTTGCTCATAGTTGCGGTCAATCGTACACCCCTGTTTGATTTTTGCGTAAGATAAAGTGTTACTGCTATTTGTGGAAATATTTTTAATCTGAGTGAGAATCGAACCTGCATCATATAACGCGATGGTCATTTTAAATAACACTTTTGCACTCTGTTGAATATACATTCATTACTTTGGTGGCCTGGATGGCGTAGTGGTTAGTGTAACCGACTGCCACGCCCGAGGTCGCGGGTTCGATTCCCGCACAAGTCAAACATTTGTGTGCATGAACATGGATGTTTGTCTTGGTCTGGGTGTTCCTATGTATAATATGTACGTATTTTCAAAAATAAAAGTACATATGTCTACTACACATAGAACAAGTTCTGCTTAGTTTGAGCTAGATGGTGCTGTGTGTATGTGATAGAATAGAATATAATATATATTATATTATAATTGAAGTAACGATTTGAAACAACCTGTATGCTATAGCCGAAAGTAGGTGAGTATTGGATGTCCAAAGACGCAGCTACAGATGACGGCGGTGCATACCGATCGTGTTTGATGACGTTATTTCCTCCTCTCACCTTATAACTAATTTACTGGTATATAGATACTACTCTCGACTGCCTTGATGACGTAACGACATCGGCAGTGAATGCAAATGCCGTGTGTGAGGTCTCGGATACAATTTCTAAGCAAAATGTTGTTAGATTTTCTATCACGAAATTATTATTAACGAATGGCTAAAGTCCACGTGTGTGAACAGGTTAGTTAATATGATTGTAATATTCACATACATACATAGATTCACGCCTGTTTTCCTTCCACATACTACTCAAGTTTATGATATAGCGTCCCCACTTTCACACATGTTTCCAGAAGGTAGGCAGAGACTACGGATTTCCATTTGCTATGATCCTGACACACTTCTCTGGCTTCATTCGATTTCATCACATTCCTCATACACAATCGCCGTTTTAAGATGCTCTTAACCTGGCCTTTGTCCAGAACGCCTCCGAACTGATCAAGAAACGTTCGCCTAGGTCTGCCTCTTGCGACTGTTCCATTCACACTAGGTACCCTTATAAACTTTCTTAGTCAGTCTTTTCTCGTCCATTCTTTCTACATACATAATATTAACATAACGTGATAACTCTTAAATGAGCTATTCTACTATCTTATCTTATGTGTGGGGGCCAGTCAGTGCAGACCGGCGACACTTCGACCCAGTGGGATATTTTGTGTTGGCCCCAAAACTATTCTACTAAATAACGAAGCATTACTGCACAGATGACGTTATGGCTTAACCTCTAGTGTGCCAGGGGCTCGCATGCGAGCCAGCAAAAAGCTCTTGTTTATATTTTACTACGTAGCTGACATCATAACAAATTCTGTAGTACCATTTTTTTATTCTACGAGCTATGAGTGGGCCGGTAATTAACAATAACAAAATCTCAAGTGGCACGCGGCGATAACGGGCGATAATGTAAACATCCAGCTGTCTCACAAGAGGTTAATTCGTCTCGTAGCCGCTACCGCTACGCCGAGAGTTGTGGGTTCGAATCCTACACGAGACAATTTTTTTGTGATCCAGTAATGGTTGTGCAAGTTTGGGTGTTCTTTGTGGCCGTTTTTTTGTATGTTTGTTAAGTCTCCCGCGACACAAGAGTTATACGTGGAGCAGGAGTTGCTAAGGCAACTCCTCCTTACTGGTGTCGCCCAGTAAGTATGTTTTCTGCAGTCTAACACTTCCTTCCCATCTTTTATTAGTTTTTCTGACACCTCTATTACACTAGTCTACAAAATTTTGCAACAGAGAAGTCACTTTTTTGGTTAATTATTTATTACTGAATGCTAATAATATAATCACCAAATTTCGCTATCACGTCAATATTTTTTTAAAATAGTTTTTATTTTTAAAATAGTTTGTATAAGGTCAAGTTTAACTTGACCTTATACAAACTATTTTAATTTTTAAATTAATAATTACAATGCAGTATTTTTTAATGTTATTATTAACGGTACATAGGTAATTATATGTTTTTAGCAGCAGCGAAAGCTTATTGGGGAGACCAACAGACTGCAATGCAGAGGGTCTCGGGTTCGAACCCACGACGCGTACCTCTGACTTTCAGAAGTTATATGACTTTTCGAAATTATGTGCGTTTAGCGATTTTACTCATTTTGTACTTAGAAAGTTTATGAAATAGCCAAAAAAAGAAAAGCAACAAAAGATTGCGGTAGTTAGATAAAGTCATAAAACGTAATCGATCACAAACATAAATAACCTTCTTCTTCTTCTCCTTAGCCTTTATTATTCCCAAGTCACTTGGGGTCGGCTTTCTAGTCTAACCGGATTTGACTGGATATCAGTTTTTACACGGAGCGACTGCCATCTGACCTCCACAACCCGAAGGCGATACCCTAAGGCTAGATTAGTAATAATAATAATAATAATAATTTGTTTTATTTTCATTAAACAGATTTACATTTTTTTGTGTAGTGATCGAAGTCACTTAGTAAGCAAACAATGCCTGTGACAGGTGACTACGCTTTTCCAAAGCTAATAAAAACTAAAACATTAAAATAATATTATAATTATTTGTACTTAACACGTGAACTTAATTCTTAAGTACTGCGAACATATTTAATTACAGAAATAATTCAGTATGGTAGTAACCTAATTAACGGTTACTTATAATCATTCTCACTATAATGTGTGTAGGTATGTGTGTGTGTGTGTGTGTGTGTTCGCGGCTTTATTATTATGCGGATCTTCCCGTGACAGAAACCACGATTGTGAGGACGGACCCTATTGTGCGGACGTCCGCATAATATTTAGGACAACTCTCAAATATAGCTTATTAATCGTCGCGTTGTGATTGGTTCACTGGTAAAATTTCAGCAAAATATGAATACTGACCGCATAATAGCGATTTTTGACAAGGATACCTTACACATGTTAGTCTTTTAGTTCTGGCGTGTAACCACCACGTAGCGCCACTAGTCCTGGTTGTATATTATTTAGTACGTTATACATTATGCGGACTTCAATGTGTTACTTAGTTTGCAATTGAAAATGCGGTCGCATAGTGTTAAAATAAGCATATGAAGCAAAATGCGGACTTCAATATGTGTAACGTTTTTACAATTCAAAATGCGGACTCAAGGTATACTAGATACCTAATAAGTCATATTATAAGTCATATTAGAATGTGCTTAAGTGATGTAAAATGCGGACTTGATTGAATGTAACTAACCAATATGTACGACCGATACCTTTTGGGACGAACGAGTAAAAGCAATATTATTTATATCGCTTTGTAGGAAATATCGCGATATAAATAATATTATAAATTAATATTGCTTTTACTAGTTGTATACCCTTTTTTTATTAGTGTCAGGATATTAGAGGGCACTGACTTCCCAATAACGACTGCCATAGATGTTCGTGGCAGCCAGGACCGACGGCTTAACGTGCTCTCCGAGGCACGGAGCAGGCGATAATTGTCAAAAGTCATATAACTTCCGAAAGTCAGAGGTGCGCGACGTGGGTTCGAAACCGAGACCCTCTGCATTGCAGTCTGTTGATTGACTGAGCTATCGCACTAGAAATAAAGAAATAACAATAACTAAAAATCGTGACGTGATGGTGATGAATTCTGTTATTATATTTAGCTTTAGCATTAGCGTTTTATCCAAGATTCAATACCGAGAGTATTGTACCTATCTTGGATTTCTGTTGTGACCCAAAAATATTTTTTTGTAGAGTAGTTATTGCAAACGCTATGGTAACCGCTTAACATCACGCAGACTGGGGCCAAAGTCTGCTATTACAATAGTGCCAGAATGGTCTATGATTGACTTCATTCAATTGTTGATTTTGACAAGTTTGGTAATCTACTAATATATTCGTCATTATGACTTTCCGATGGTCAACCACTGACCCTCCATTGAAAAAATGCCATAGAATGATAATCTCGTACATAATGACAAATGAATAACTGACGTATGCAGTAATCTGCTAAAATTTTGACAATTCCTTTGATCAAATTGCTTTTAACACTAATAAATAATATGTAAAAATATATATAAGCGAAATCTGGCGTAAATAAATGTTCAAATTTAGAAGTAGTTTTTCAAAAATCACCTCTACTAACGGGTTTTATAATAATGGCAAAACTACAGTCATGTCATTCTACCACAATTCTATTACGAGACCATTGACCGACCAATGATCGACCATTATGAGTTTAGCAGATTACGAACTTGTAGCAACATGACAATGGATTTGCAGTTACGTCGTGTCGGAATGACGAATTTATAAAAATAACAGACTTGGGCTCCAGGTAGACCGTATGATCTTTTATTATCATCTTTCGGTTGACATCTGCGGTCCAGTACGTCCTATTAGTTTGCCACATTTGTCTGGAAATATACTCATCAGACACTAGTCTCAAGACGTCTAAAACATAGTTGGCACTACTTACCCTCTTGGGGATTTCGATATAAGTCTACGTATATAAAACATAACAGATACGTACTATCGAAACTCAATACAAGTAAAAATATAAAAGAAAATCCATTATTAAGTTACGATAACTTTGACAGCGCGATACGGAGTATCAAAACACGACTCTCGCGAGACCGGTGACATCGACGTTTATAAATTGACGCGACTTTGTTGCGTCACCTGTGTCGCGTCGCGAAACATAAGTAAATATATACTTGTGAAAGTGCAATTTAAAACTTTGTTTTGTTAAGCATAAGGTTCGCTTTAGCTTGTAGAGTTAACGTGTAAATTTGAGTCGTTTATCAAATGGAGTACCTACATTTAATATTTAGAAAGTTGAGTAAGTAACTGAGAAAATGATAGAGTAGTGATTTTAGATTAAGTTTGATTGTTGCCAACTACGTGCTCCAATGTGTCCCTGGAGGCCTCTACCAGCCCAGGTAGAGGTATATTATACCTACATTGCGACATCTAATATAATATAACTAGCGACCCGGCCGGGCTTTGCACGGGTAGTACAAAGCTTTAACAAATTATATACCTAAGCCTTCCTAATGAAATTGTAAAAATAAATTGGTGAAAACCGCATGAAAATCCGTTCAGTAGTTTTTGAGTTTATCACGCACAGATAGACAGACGCGGCGGGGAACTTCGTTTTATAATATGTAGTGATTATGGCGTTATGTCGGTGTTACAGTAGGTTCAACCTATTGACGTCTGCCCGGCTTTTTTAAAAGAAATCAACCACATACTGTGACAACACCGCTCGACCCAAAATTGAACCTTAGTCCTCCGGGTCAGCAGGTCTTCAGGCCAAGGCGTCAATGAGTAAGTTTTATTTTAAAACAAAACTTCCGTACTATCCAGTCCTATATCGTGGGAAAATTTACAAACATACAATTATCGGACACAAAGTACACCCAGTACAACTTACGAAACAGTATCATCCTCTCTTCAATATAATGAAGTTCTGCATAGCCTATTTTATACCTGGAATAATATGAACTGCAAAGGAAAATATTTAGGAGGCACCCTATGGAGAATTTGGGCAAAAATTTCAATAGGACGTGCATCATTTGGAATCGTTCAAATATTTGCACAAGGCAAGGGGGACTCTTGTTCAGAGGTGTCAGTCACACCGTGCATATTTAGAAGGCATAAGCGGCAGCGAAGCATTTATTTTTCTTTATTATTATGGTGGGAATAAACAAACCGTAAACAAACGTACGATTGTGAGATCTCGAGATTAATTCCAGTTATTGGTTGTTGCATAAATTTAATACAGATGTGGGATTTCATGAAAATCTTCATTATGCATACAAAGACAAGGTATAAAATAAATGAAGGACCCCACCAGTACCCAAAAGTATATTTTAAAGGCAACGGCTGCACCGGACCTTATAATGACTGTGTCGCGAAGTACTTTACAAACATTGAAACAAAGTACGTGCAGACTTGAAATAACTATTTGAGGATCACATATATTTTAGTCCTGCATGGGGATCGAACCTACTACACTCCGCGCAATGATAGTACGAGGTGATTCCGTGCAAATATAAAAAAGATAAATAAAGCTATGCTATGACGTAAGTCTTAAATACGGGGCAGAGAACAAGCTTGTAACTACTCCTCACAAAGCAAGAAGTCACAACACACGAAACGAGATGGCGTTGTAAACAATTATATACTGCGCTATAATTATAATCCTGGATCTCGCAAGTGAAGTTTATACAACGTGATATTATATACAAGTTCCCGGTCACCCAGCTTGGATGGAGTATCCTCCCTTTATCTAGGAGAGACATTTCTCGTCGTTTTTCCAATCGGTCACAGAAATCTTGTTAGTACAGCAAATCATACTTTGAGTAAAAAGAAGGAGTTATAAACGCTATGATTGCCTGTATCCTTGCAAACAACAAAATCCTATATTTGGTGAATTGGACCAAACTCAAAACAGAACTTGCACTGGGGTTAATATTGGAAAAAGTAAGGTTTAGATTTTTTTTACATTCAGAAGCATCGATTCGGAGGGGAAAGTTCCCAAACAGTTTGGCGTTGAAAAATGGTGATGCCTTCCCTTTGATATTACAATTTTACAAATATTTTTTCAACGATTTTTTGAGAAGGGAAGATTATTGTAAAGGTGAGCCGCGGATACAGATAGGCAATTTGTTACAAAGCAATGGTGCCTGTCATGCGGTTTGAGATGTAAATATTTTGCGTCTCTTTCCCAAGGGTGTTGTGAATGTAAAGTTAAGTGTTATATTGCTGGGGTGCACTGCAAATGTTTTTAAAAGACTTAGGACGGTTCATAAGCTTTGTATGCTGAGCCCCTTGCGGCAAAAGTTGATGCCATTTTGTTTCGATTGTATGAACGCGAAAGGTGATTAGGGTAGCAATTGTTTAAGGAGTAATGTCGAATGATTTGAAATTGTATAATTATTCGAATGACGATTTACATGGCGTCTAATGTTATTAAAATACGGCCATATATTTTAATCACAATTTAATTACATAAAAATATGCGAAATATAACTATGTCAAATATGACGGAGCGGCATTGCTTCTAAATTCATATTCATGTAAATGTATTTGTTTTACTTATTTGCTTACTGATTATACCTGTGGTTTATACCATTTTTCTTATTTGGCAAAGTAAATAAAACACACATTATTAAACTATTAAATACTGTTTTCAGACTATAGTCATTCTCTAATAAATAAATATGACAAATAAATACGGTCATATTTGTATACTAAATAGGATGAGTAATCAAAATGGGCTATACATTATTATATGTAGGCGTAAATATCGAAATAATAAATTACAATATGTAATATATTTATTTCTTATTCTGTACTTTATTGGCAATTTTTTTCGGCACCTCAACGGGTGTAGTATTCCAATAATGTTTCTCGTAAACTTTGTCCCAAATCATATACTGTTTTGAGAACAAGTCTTTCTTCATTTTCAACTTATGACCTATTTCCATGTAGTTCGGTTCCTTGTTTGTATACTTTAACCATTTTGTGTCAATTATCAGACTCTCATAGGCTGTGGGATTTCTGAAATAGAACAAAGAAATATAATTATTATTATACATTGTCATAATGATTGTAGTCATGAGAACTTGTTATGTGAATAATTTTATTATTAAAATTGACTAACATGACATCATCATCTCAGCTGAAAGACGTCCACTGCTGAACTTAGGCCATAATAACATTTGTCGAGTAGTAGAGAGCCTCGCTAATTTCAGCATGAATGGGCCGGCTCGACCGGGGAAGGACTATCCTCTCACAGAATATCGAATTGAAATAGCAGTATTCCTACTGTTGTGTTTTGTTCAGTGAATGAGAGTGCCGGAGGCCCAATCACCCCCTTTCCCCCATCTCGCTCCTTCTCCTTCCCACTTCCTTTCCTAAAGGGTCGGCAACGCGTAAGTGATGCCTTTAGTGTTGCAAGCGTCCATAGACTACGGTGACCACTTACCATCAGGTGGGCCGTATGCCTGTTTGCCACCTGAGTTGTATAAAAAAAAACATACTGTTTGTTATTTATTTTTTTATATTTGTTTTTCTACATGTAAATCGTCTCAGGCTTCTCTTTTTTGTTAAGCATCACAAGTAATGTGTGCTTTACTTCTGAATAGCCGGGGATTGTACAGACGATTGTTTGCATTATGGGTTTAGTTGTTTGTAAGGACCGTGTAAAAGTCTTTTTCCTCTCAATTCAGAATGACCAAATAATCATTCTTATATTATTTAGTATGGGAATTTAAATTATATAGCCGTCGAATGAAGTCATAAAATTTAAAGATCCATGCTGTGTTCAAAGTCTCAATCACTATGCGCCACGTCATCTGTGCGGTCATACTTAATTACAACTACCAATTGTTTTAATAATAGCCAAGAATTAAGCGATAATCTTAATTAGCATTATTAGCTCAATTGTTTTGTGAACAAGATCATTACATCATTATTATCATAAATTGTTATCGTTATGCATTTTGACATTTACCTTATAACATATGAATGTTATTATCTAGTATAATAATAATAATATCAGCCCTGTATTAAACTGTCCCACTGCTGGGCACGGGCCTCTTCTCACTGTGAAAAGGGTTAAGCATAGTCCACCACGCTGGCCTAATGCGGGTTGGCAGACTTCACATATCTTCGAGAACATTATGGAGAACTCTCAGACATGCAGGTTTCCTCACGATATTTTCCTTCACCATTAATGCAAACGATAATTAACTATTTAAACACATATAACTTCTAAAAGTCTGAGATGCGCGCCTTGGGTTCGAACTCGAGACCTCTGCGTGGCAGTCCAACGGTTTCCCACTAGACTAGTATATTAGAGTTTATTTTATTTGTTGTTGCTTTGAAAACTAAGCTATTCATGGTTGCTTGTCATATTGATATTTTGCATTTGCTGACTGCACTCTACGCTGTCCTTCAATTGGTACAATTATTTTTTTAGTAATTTTACTGCAGCTTACAAGCTTTGACCCGCCAGTTCGAAGGCGGTTGCTGTAGCCTATGATTGCTGGCAATACTAAGGTATAATTTGGATGTTATCCAAGAGGAAAAAGGAAGAAAGCAGATGGGATAACACACAAGGAATACGACAGAAAGGTATGTACCATAGAAACTGTTATTCACATTTAGTAATGGCATTACTATTCTTACACTGGTAGCCTTTCGATTATTCGGTATCGATTTATTCGTATTGATATCTAATAATTGGCCACAGAAGGCTCTTCTATTCCTAATATTATGTAGAAATTAGGTGCCTCCATAATTAGGCTGCTATGAACGAAACTTTTTTTGTGTTCTGATTCACACAACTTAACGATTTGTAAACCAAAATATGGCGCAAATATCACTTACTTGTATTTAACGAAATCAGTCCACATTGTCGTCATCCGATCTCTTGTATCCATATCGCTTGTGTTTGTTGTATGGTCATAGAAATCCAACACATAAGCCGTCTGGTCTCTATGAGAAGCGCCTTTCAATTTATCCATATAAAAATGTTTCATGTTAAACTTCCCAACATACGTAAACTCGTACAAGAAAACAGGCTCTTCAGATTTTGCTGAGTGCAGTTTAGCTGATTTCATTATTGAATACTTAAACATAGAGTCTGAGAAATAATCTACATACTCTTTCAAAGTATCATGTGAAACTTCTTCGCCTTTGAAATAACTTTTCTTTACTTCTTTAATGAAATCGTCTCTTATTTTATCACTATCAAACTTCAAATCAGCTGGAAGAAATTCTCCAAAATTTTTATTCATCATATCACTCCATTCGTCAAACTTAGATGTTCTACTTATGCCTTCCATATTTGAAAATCCAGTTAATACTGGTATTTGGTTATAATCTCCTCTTAGCAAAATTGTTAAAGGAGACTCCGTCATAAAAGGCTCAACATTCTCAATAACGTTTTCTAAACACGGTGCTAAACCAAAAGTCGAGTTTGGCAGAAAGAAATTCTTGCTTTTAACCGCCAAGTCTTTGATGTCTGCGTTTAACAAAAACTCATTCAAATCTTTAATACTGCCTGTATCGTTGTAACCGATGGATATTGCCAAATTCTTGGCGGTATCGAAAGGGTGTATATTTATTGCGAAGGGAGACAACGCTGAACCACTTTCTAGTATAAGTTTATCGAATAAACCACTTGCTGCTTTTGAGAGTGCTATTAGTTCTGCCATAGCGGCTCCAACACTAAACCCTGCGAGAGTCACTTTCTTAGGATCGCCTCCAAACTTCTTAATATACTTATTAATGAATTTCAAAGCAGCTACTTGGTCTTTTAAGGCAGCGTTGCCAGGTATTTCCTCAGTACCAAGACAGGCGAAACCAATAGCTCCTAGCCGGTAGTTAAAACTTATGGTGATGATATCATGTCTGGCTAGATAGTGGAATCTGGCCATGTTGCCATTCCCTCCAGAAAAAGCTCCACTATGAATATACACCAGTACTGGAACGAGGTTATTTTCATTGGCGATTTGTGGTACTAAAAGATTCATAGTCAGGCAGTCTTCAACTCCATCTACGAGTACGTCTTCATGTTCTTCTTCTGTAAGGTATATTTGTGGACAGTTGATTTGCCTTCTGTTTGCTTCTAACGTACCAAACGGTTCCAAAGGTAAAGGTGCCTGAAATAAGTTAAATATTAACACATTAAAACATCGATCTGCAATAACATATTAAGGTATGGCGATATAAAGTAGAATATGGAATATTAAAATGGAACCTTATTATACTTTTAATTTGCTTGTTTACCATCTTGGCTATATTGAAATACATCATAAATAGTATCCCCAGGATATGAGTGTAAAGATGATTATAGTCTGATGTATTAACTTCACGATACATATATAGCACAAAGGAGGATTACACTATTTCACTATTAATAATAATAATATAATAATATTCTACTACATACACACAACACCATCTAGCCCAAACTAAGCAGAGCTTGTAATATGGGTACTAGCCTATGGATAAACATACATATATACCTTTTTTTTGTAAATACATACATATTATACATAGAAACACCAAGACCAAGACAAACATCCATGTTCATGCACACAAATGTTTGACTTATGCGGGAATCGAACCCGCGTTCCAGTCCAGGCGTGGCAGTCGGTTACACTAACCACTACGCCATCGAGGCCGTCGATATATTTTGGCTTGCTATATTTGTATTAGCCTACTGCTATGGTGCTATTTAAGATCTTCTGACAGATAAATTCAAATACAATTTACCAGATCCGGAAATACCAGACCTCATGAATATGCAGAAGTTTAAGTGTAAAGTTAGATTCAAAAAGTCCTTTATAAAAAATATACACATTTCAATTTGCACATTTCCAGACACCGTGCTGCTACAGACAACTTCTTAACAAAAAACACCAGTAACTCTTTGCTCGACATGGGAATCGAAACCAGAATCCCCACGACACATAAACATAATCCCTAACTTACTTTATCACGACACGAGAAATTTCTAGAAAATTTGTATTCTTACCTTAAATCTATCTCTACCTTTTGGTACAGTAGCATATGGTACGCCGTAAAACTCAAAGAACTCTCCATTCCAATACTTTTCGCCTCTTACTACACCTTCATCTAACTCCACTATCTTCTCTTCAACACCAAAAACATTCGCTATTAATATTAAAAATAATAAATATCGTAACATGTTTGCTAGTGAATAAAAAATAAACTACTACTAATAATTGAGTTATCGATCTAGTGATATGGGAGTGATAATAAATAAACGTTTATCTTTATATTATTATGTTGTGATTTGATATAAGCTAAATTATCTATATATTGTCAAAAACGTAATCGGGTTCTGTCTGTACATCGAAGAAATTTTTAAAAACTATTTAATACATTAATCCATGGACTGCTTTTACATTTTTTAAATGTGGAAGATGACAGCTCATGAAGTAGAACTTGAATCTGCGAAAATAATGGTAGGGTACAATTATTTTAGTAACAAAATTTTTATGATCCTAGGTCAGAGATTGAAATTTGCCTCTGTATTACGCATATAAGGCAATATTATATATTTTTGGGACATACTATTTAGACAGCCCTATAGCAAGAAAGAGAAAATAAGACAACGCTATATATTCCGTAAGGCATTATCTCATCCTTGCGCATGGAATGATTGAAACCCTGAATCTAAAATAATGCTCTTTATACTTTCTTATGTTTGTCTACCTTTTAGGTTTAGCAAGACAGTAGAACCACTTAAAGGATTTTGATGTTATTGTGTGTATCATAATTTGATAGCTTCAACTTAAGTTTTAAGTTGAACTCCAAGCTATCAAATTACTATTTATAAAACCTAAGCTAGATTTATCCAAATGTCTCTAATAGAATCGAAAATACTAGTGCGATCCACGTAAGTTAAATTTCAAAATTAGTTTACGTGGACGAGGTCCTCGTAAACTAATATATATTAATAGGTAGGCGGTAGGTAGTAATATAGGTAATATTGTCTCACGTTTACGTTGAATATTTTACATTGAAATTAAACTAGTTTATACGGTTTTATCGCGTTGTTTATTTTAAAATACTTTCATTACATAATTTTGAAACACAGCGATAGCTCAGTGGGGAGACCAACAGACTGCAATGCAGAGGGTCTCGGGTTCGAACCCACGTCGCGAAACCTCTGACTTTCGGAAGTTATATGACTTTTCGAAATTATGTGCGTATTGATTGACTATTATCGCCTGCTGCGTGCCTCGGAAAGCACGTTAAGCCGTTGGTCCCGGCTGCCATGAACATCTATGGCAGTCGTTATTGGGAAGTCAGTGCCCTCTAATATCCTGACACTGGTCTAGCCTTAGGGTATCGTTAGCCTTCGGATTGCGGAGGTCAGATGACAGCCGCTCCGTGTAAAAACTGATATCCAGTAAAATCCTGTTAGACTAGAAAGCCGACCCCAAGTGACTTGGGAAAAATAAAGGCTAAGGAAAAGAAGTTTACGTGGACGAAGTCACGGGCCAGTTCTAGTTGTTGACATAAAATAAATAATCCCACTAATCTGTCATAATGTATTATCTGTCATAATGTATATAATTGGTCGTGGCCTTTTCTTATTGGACGGAGACCCACACGATGCATTCGATCAGTAAAGCAAGGTGTAGTCACTTTCCTAGTCGCTCCATTTCACAATGAATTGATTTAGCACATGCACATACCTACATAATTATTTGCGACGTTACCTTCTTATCGCATAAGTTTGCACTTATATTTGCGTGCGATCGCAAGATCCCAGTTCAGGCAAAGTGTTGTTGGGTAAGAAATACGCTCAATAAACGACAATAAACTTGCCTCCAGCTACGTGAAACCTAAAACACAGATGGTGAAAAGTAACTACACACCTCTGGCAACTACTTTCGAGATATACAGACGAGTCTATTTTATGCTTTATACTACACTAATTGAAAAAATTGTAGTACTTAGCTTGATGTGGGAGAAGGCTTACAGAATCTTTAAGCATTACGTCACGTTCACTTAGTTAAAAAAAAAATTAAGATCACGAATATTTACAAAAGCACTACCAAAATATAAAATACTTTTGTCTGCGTTAAAATAGGTTACGTAAATTCCCTCGGGAACACTACTTATTTTCTGGTTAAAAGGTACCCTGACAATGTGTATGCGAAATTTCATAATGATCGGTAGAGTAGTTAAGGCGTGAAAGCATAACAAACAAACAAACTCACATTTATATTTTTTTGAGATTCCTTACAATGTTCCATAAGTTTTTCTAAAACAGAATCATGACATAACGTCTACACGTCTGTGTAAGTCGGCATCCATCCAACTAAATACATAAATAGAAATATATTAAGCTAGGAAATCGCGAAGCCATGCGGCTGCAAAATGTATTATCATAAGATATCGTATACGGGCACATTTCTTGCGTCCGCCGGCCAAGAGTTGTTGAGAGCGTGTTTATATCATACGATATTCCGAAGTTACGTTTGAAATATTAGGTGTCATTAAGTATTTTATTGTGTATGAATGCAGTTTTTTTTTTGTTTATGCTCTTTGGTAACTGGCTGGTTACGATATCGGCAATACCAAAGATTATTTATTGTAGTACTTATACAATATATTTGATCAATACGCAACTTTTTGAACAAGAAAGCATAGAAATAAAATATATTTGATAAAATACAGCTGTCCACCATTTTGCGATTGATTTTCTTTCCACGTTAGTAGTATAAAATAAAATAAAATGTATATCAAAAAGCTGTAGCAATTACTTGTGTTTGTTTTTACGCACTATTCGCTAGAAATACAAGACCGATTCGAAAATTCTTTGACATTACGTAACTTATTGTACAAGGGTATAATATAGATAGCATCACACTATGTATCAAGGGAGCCAAGCTGTAATCATAAACGCGGATGTAGCCGCGAGGAACAGATGGTAAATAAAAATGGTGGTCGTATCGCCATCGTGTCGTAACATGTAAACTCATTCCCACCACCTCTATATTCTGAATATATTCGGTTTAGTAGGTTTCCATGTAGACCCGTGCATAAAATATGTTATCCGCGCTCGCACCTCGCCGTCTGCGATATTATTTGTGTTTTGCGGACGTTTAGCGATGTCTGCCCTCATGCTCTGCAATTTTCAACGTCTATTTGACTTTCGAATATTGCTTTGTTTTTAAGAATGAACGGTTTACCTTTTATATTATTGTTCGAAATTTAAATATCTGTCTTACGCACTGCATAGCCGGTGCCTCTTTAATCCTGGGTCTTTAAATGATACGGCATAGCGGGAGTCTTGTTAATCCTGAATCTGTATTCAATCTAACCTATTCGGGGAAGTAGCTCCCACCTTAGAGGAAATTGAGATCAATAACCTCGTATTCCTGTTCCTGCCTAAGTAAAGTTTCTACTAGTCGGCCTCGATGGCGTAGTGGTCAGTGTAACCAACTGCCACGCCTGAGGTCGCGGGTTCGATTCCCGCACAAGTCAAACATTTGTGTGCATGACAATGGATGTTTGTCTTGGTCTGGGTGTTTCTATGTATAATATGTATGTATTTACAAAAAAGTATATATGTATGTTTATCCATTGTCTAGTACCCATAGTACAAGCTCTGCTTAGTTTGGGCTAGATGGTGTTGGGGGTTTATGATAGAATATTATTATTATTACTTGTTGTGGTTCTTAAGGTGATTCTGTGCTATCAGCAAATGAGTAGTAATCTAGGTTCACCATGCTATGACCAATTTTTTGAGGGCCATGAACCTGGGAGCGATTTTCTTGGTCGGGCAAGTGAACGTAGGATAGATAACCGCTTACTATTTTCATTTATGCCATCTTGGTTGTATAAAAAAATATTCTTCATTAAAAATACATTTAAGTAAAGCGTCATGCTTCTATATGGAAGACTTGAGAAGGGTATATTAGAACCCTATTGCACCAGGCTTGTTTAGTTCCTACGTAAATAAGAACACATATTTAATCCAATAAGATATCATTTCAAACTCTATGCTATTGAAAATAATCTGATAAAAAATGTACTGTTAAATCATCCTAGAAATTAAGCGTATATTTATTGAAATTAAACTACTATATACTATATATAAAAGCAACCGAAACGTCGGGGAAAGTGTAAAAATAAATCTAAATAGTATAATAGTAGTAGTATAAATAGTTTTAATAGTTTCAATAATTTAATTAGCTTAAAAATTTGTAAAGTTTAATAGTGATTATAGTAGTGTAACAGTTTTTCAAAAAAATTTTGTAACGGTGTCAAATAAACAACGCGATAAAATCCGTATATAGTAGTTTAATTTCAATGAATAACATTCGCGTAAACAGAAGACAATATTAAGCGTATATGTTAGATTCCTTAGTAATAGATTGCTGATATCAGCGTTTAAGTCTGGCTTCATATTTGAATTTCTTCTGTTTATCATTTATATTAATATCATTATAAATAATGCATGATTGTGTCATAGAATCAATAGATTTACTTTCCATTACATGAGAGTTAAAATATATGAACAAAATGTAGGTGTATCACATTTCTTCTTACTCTTTCAAGGATATACAGCCATAAGTCTACGAAATGAAATTAACAACTCCTTACACATATAACAAAGGAAACATTACAGAGGTACGTACCACCGCCGTATGTTCTACAAACCAGCCAATTTATATAAAACATGGTTTATTCAAAACGTGAGTTTTATTACGCGGGAACGTTTGTGGTTACGTGTGAGAGCGTTCGTGTGTTTTGCTCAGTTTACTACAGGGGGCGCTGCGGTGGACGTAG
Source organism: Catocala sponsa (assembly GCA_963564715.1). NCBI lineage: Eukaryota > Metazoa > Arthropoda > Insecta > Lepidoptera > Erebidae > Catocala > Catocala sponsa. The sequence goes on along the minus strand of OY751345.1, from coordinate 5,217,540 downwards.
GGAAACGAAGCTGACGGTTTTTTTGGGATTCGTCCAGGAAAAAGAGGGAATTATTTGCACATTTAATAATGAAAGCTCGCAGTTATGAATGAATTTATGAGATGTTTGTTGAGAATAAAGTCGGGAAATAAAAAAGTGTACAGCCAACTTGAGTAAGCGTTTTATGTATTGGGAATTGTTTGGCTCGTTGATAACTTATCGATGTATTAATTATTTAACTTAATTATTATCTGGCGCATCTGCGGATCTGGAAAATAAAGGTGTCGTAATATTGGTATGAATGAATTGAAGTGTATAATTATGTTCGTGAATCTAGGATCTGAGCACTAGATTTTTTTTGGTTAAATTCCATGCGTATTCCCAAGATAGTGACCGAGGTTCGACAGTCCTACAAGAAAGGAATAATTACACTACCAGTGTCAATGACTCCAGATGATAAACCTCATCAGCAGTCCTTTGTTTTTGGTTTTTAATTTAACCGGAAATCGTCCCAATTTCATACAAAACTAGCCAGTTACCCTATTCTAAATAGATTTACGTAGGGAGAAACAAGCATCTGACTGAACTAACTTTGTCTTAGGCATTTAGTTGGTTTGGCAGTTCATTGTTAATCTTGACAGTAAGAATGTTAATTGTTTCCATTGCCTTTAGTGATAGGTACTCTCCTATAAAAGCGGTGGAACCATAGATTTAAGTAATTTATATATACCATTTTGACTGCACAAATTGCGCAGCACGCTCGCAGTCGCCTCGCTGCTGCTACCTGAGTGTTGTGGGTTTGAATCCCACACGAAACAATTATTTGTGTGGTTTACAAATTATTATTCTGAGCCTAGGTGTACTTTGTGTCTGTTATTTATAAGTTTGAACTACGTACTGAATAAAAGTCATTTAAAAAAATTGCCTGTGACATTGGAGATAATTATAGCTTCCAACATTACAGGCAACATTTTCAGGACACTATATTTAGCTTGTAGATTTCTTAACATTTTACAAAACAAAAATACAATAAAACAACACACTTTATGTGACCCCAAAATCCAATAATATTATTTGTACACATCATTTACAGCAAATGAACCTTTATTTAGGTACTTAGTTTACACATAATAAAAAAGTAAATCTGCATGTCAAAAATATAAAATTTTATCCGAGAGTAGAATAGATTTGAAAGCATGAAAATTGTAGACAAAGATATCAACCTGTAAGCAAGCTGTATTATATAGCATACACATTATTTACAGTGTGTACTATATTAAGGCTTGTGTTTAACTTATCCCCAGATATATTAAAATATAACAGTCAAAAATATTAAATAATCACCAAAATTAAAACCGCATTTGAATACTAAAAATATTAATTGCACAGCAAAGAGATCAAAATAAGTCGACGGAGCCCCGCTTCGCGGGGCTCCTATTTTTGGGTGGGTTTAAGAAGGAACCTAACATAACCTAACCCTTCCGAGACGAAATGCAGTGATTTGAGGCGTATAGGTGCTCGTTATGATATATTTTAGTAACCATATTTTGGTGCGCAATTACTATTTTTGGTGGTCATTATATTAATAATAATAATTCTTTATTTCAAGTACAGTACTCACACTCATTAATAAAGCTAGAAAGAAAATTTAAGTTCAAATACAAAAAAAAAATTCTCTTACTCCATTATCCTCTCGCCATTCAATATCCGTCCCCCAAAGGATCAAGGTGAATGATTACTGCAATTAAAATCAAATTGGTGCGCAGTTACAGAGTATAATTAAAAAATATAACCCAGTGTTAGGTTGAAATTTATCCGAGCGGTGGCTAATTGGTCGAAACTGTAATTTCCCGAAGGACAATTTGGTGTAAGTGATGAGTATAGGCGATAGGGTACTTAAGTAATTATATTATAATTATAATAATAATAATATTCTACCACATACACACAACACCATCTAGCCCAAACTAAGCAGAGCTTGTACTATGGGTACTAGACAATGGATAAACATACATATATATATATATACCTTTTTTTTGTAAATATTTACATATTATACATAGAAACACCCAGACCAAGACAAACATCAATGTTCCTGCACACAAATGTTTGACTTGTGCGGGAATCGTACCCGCGACCTCTGGCGTGGCAGTCGGTTACACTCACCACTACACCATCGAGGTATATTGTTTATTGTAGAACTAAACAAGCAAACATATACGGTCAAATATTATACTTATAATTCTTTCCGGTATGCAGGATTTCTCACAATGATTTGCTTCACCAGTACAGTGAGCGATCAGGTATTTAACTATTAAATACGCACATAATTACTAAAATTAGAAAACCTTGAAATCGAATTCAAGACCTTGCCATGGTAGTCCAATAGGGAGACTATTGGACTACCATGCCAAGGTCTTGAACACTAGGCCATCACCTACTGCCTAGATACAAGTTGTAAATTCAATCAATCAGCCCACCGCAGTCCACTGCTGGACATAGGCCTCTCCCATTTTTCGCCACAACATCCGGCCTTCCGCCTTCCGCATCCAGTCTGACCCAGCTACCTTTCTCAGGTCATCGGTCCACCTGGCCGGGGAGCGTCCTACCTTACGTTTACCAAGTCGTGGTCTCCACTCTAGAACTCGCTTGCTCCAACGGCCATCGGTCCTTCTACAGATATGGCCAGCCCATTGCCACTTCAGCTTGCTTATTCTGTGAGCTATGTCGGTAACCTTGGTTTTTGACGGATAACCACATTTCTAAGCTTATCCCTCAAATCCCTCCCTTGTAAATTACTTTTCATAATTATTTAATTTACAATTTTACTTCTATTCTAGTCAAGCATTGTTTATTTGGTACCAGTATTTAATTTCCCTCTAAGCGCTTTTAACTTAAACCGTAAGATTAAAACAACCCGATGATATAATTCTGTAACCAGTTGAGTTATTCGCTAATGAGTGCACTAATAGGGTTGCTTTCGGTTATCATTTACCGTTTCTTACCCTAATTGATGAAAGATTACCTCACATTTCTCGTAATTGCCAAGTGATATTTCGGTGAGCATAAGAGACCGTTGGTATGCTACGCATGTTTGACTTTACGAAGTTGTGTGCGTATTAAATATTCAAATAGAGTAAGCAATGTTAGCAGGATTAATAAAAAATAACATCGTTACAGTACAGATCGCGCAATCTACGATGGCCGGACTGAACATAGCGTCTCCGAATTGTTGCGCATGTACAGTCGCTAAGACGCGTGACGCCCCCGCCCCCTGTCACCAAAGAGACCTAAAACTTGTAACTGCGACGCCACTCGCGCAATGTTCAGACCGGTCATCATACAGTGCGCGATCTGTAACCAGCATTTTTTTTCTTATATAAAGGCAACCCTGCACTAAGAATAATTTATGTATCGCGACTCTACGCGATCTTAGAAACATTCAAACAACGATCATAAACATACACATCCAGACTCGGTACAACCATTTGTAGATGACACAAAGTTTTGTCCCGTGTGGGTTTGAACCCACAACACTCGGCGCAGAGGCAGTGGCGAGGCGATCACTTAAAAAGAGCATATCTGGGCATCCTTCAATATATTTTTGAAGCTATGAGTAATATTTTTTTTTATATAACTAAGGTGGCAAACAAGCATACGGCCCTCCTGATGGTAAGTGGTCACCGTAGCCTATGGACGCCTGCAACACCAGAGACATCACTTGCGCGTTGCCGAGCCATTAGGAAAAGAGGAAATGGGAAGGAGAAGGAGCGGGAAGGGGGAAAGAGGGTGATTGGACCTCCAGCACTCTCACTCACCAAATGAGACACAACAGTAGGAACACTGCTATTTCAGGTCGATATTCTGTGAGAGGGTAGTACTTCTCCGGTCGAGCCGGCCCATTCATGCTGAAATCAGCGAGGCTCTACTACTCATAATCTGTAAACATGCACTGGGTTTGCGAATTAGACAATAGTCTACCTCTCTTAAAGAAGTATGAGATACATATCAGGCATACCAGCGGGATAATTTGCATACCTACCACGGCATTTTTCTAACATTCTACGTAATAAAACATCCGAGACTGTCTGGGTGGCTCAGTGGTAATGAATGCGACTGCTGTACATGATATGAGGGGCCAATGTCGAAGTCGGGCAAAGTGGAACCCGCCACGTACAGTCAGCCAAAAAGATAGCCACCCTACGGTTGAGGTTCATTTGAACGTTATGAAAGAACAAGGTCGATTCCCCTCGCAATTATATTATGACAGTGACCATTGCTTCTCTTTATCCTGTGCGTCAATATATGTATATACGTCATGTCATGTATCAAGCTTCAATTATCACAGCTAACAACAACACACCTTGTCTAAGATCTCTTGCAGTCCGTTAAGCCCTGTTCAAACCTAAGCGGTATTTGCTACCGTCTGCGGTAGAGAAAACTGAGTGGGTATGCGGTAATATTACTGTTCACACCAAAGGGATTTCGCTATCCTTGTGGGTAGAGTTGATACTAAATACCTGAGCAAAACCCACGCGGCAGGCACTTCTACCCACAGCGGCAGCAAATACCTCTCAGGTTGCTCTAGCCGCGGAACTTGATACTAAATACCTGAGCGAAACCCGCGCGGTATATACCTCTACCCACAGCGGCAGCGAATACTGCTCAGATTTAAATAAGCCTTTAGAAAATTCAACCTTAGAGATAATTAGATCTCACAGAAGCTTTGGTCAAAACTGGTGGGACCACTTTCTTGGCCGACTGTATCCTGGGATTGCCTTTTTTTTTTTTTTTTTGGTACCCAGGAAAAGTGCTTGATGCACTATCCGCCGGCTAGGGGACGGCACCGGCGGGGTGTGTGGGACTCCCCAAACTGGTATACCCACTAAAAAACCTGGGGTGTTCCCTCTCTCACCCATTGGAGGGGCCTGTTGGGAGCTCATAAAGAATTGAGTCATCCATAGCAGGCCCCCCCGCGTGGGTGCGGGCCGGGTCAAACGGACCCGACCACCTCTCGTCCCCAGGGGAGAGCCTCACCGCTCTCCCCTTTCGACATTGGAAGGCGCGCGGGAACACCGCGCGCGCCCTCTCGGGGTTCTTAATTTGTGGGTGGCAGGCCCCCCTGAGCCTTGCCACCCGGAACCCTTACGTGGGGGGCAAGAGAGCGACATAAGCGCGTCTCCTGCGCCCCCTCCTCCCGCGGCGGATTTCCGGGGCGTAAGGATCTTCCTCACGCCCCCGCTCCGCCGCCTCCTTCTGCGAGATGACAGATTCGCAGAAGGACCTCATTGCGCCCCAGCACCTGTCGTCGCCGACCATCTTGGATACGACGGTCGGCAACGAGAGGTCGGGGCCAATCGTAGCGACCAGGGCACAGCGCTCCGCGGCCCACGCCGGGCACTCCTCCAGCGTGTGCTGCGCCGTGTCCCGGTCACACTCCTCACAATGGTGACACCTGGTTGTAGGCTCCCTACCAGCTATCTAGCAGAGGTACTCTCCAAAACAGCCGTGTCCAGAGAGCACCTGAGTAAGCCGGTAGGTGAGCGGTCCGCGTCGTCTGTCCGTCCACTGTTTTAGTACCGGACGGACAGCCTCGACGGTCCTCACCCCGTAGCGGGGCTGGGCCAGTCTAACTTCCCACTTTGCCTTGAGGACCAGTCGAGCCTGGGACCTTCGCGTTTCCACCTCCCTGTACGTGGGTTCTTCACCCTGGAGCCGGAGGTCAGCGCACCAGTAATACACTGACGCTTGGACCTCCGCCTCCAAATCCCAGGGCGGCGATGCCGCCAAAACGCACGCCGCCTCAAAGGAGACGGTGCGGTACGCCCGTGACACCCTGATCGCCATCGCCCTCTGAGGTCTCCTGAGGAGGGCGACGTTTCGGCGATCATCCTGGGATTGCCTACCCCAACTATAACTATTGCAATAGAAAACAAAAGTGCGTGCGACGTATATTTTATGGCTTCTCTACATTATCGGCGATTACAGATGGTTACGCGCGAGCACGATCGTGTAGAAGGCATACTCGGCTGTACTCGCCGATCATCGTCTGTGATCGGCTGCGACTCGTGAATTGTCGGTTTTTCAGACACGCATCAAAGGGAATCGCCGATTGGTTGCGTTGAGGTGCCCACACGATCGCCGATCATTCATTCGCCGTCTTGACTTAACCCGAACAAGCGCGCCTTAAGGTAATTGTATTATAATATTTATTGTGACTACTTACTTGGTTCTATTACGATGCATGGTCAAACACCACCATCTTCTTTTCGTTCATTTTTTTTACAAATTTTCGTTGAACCACATTGACATAATGGTTATATACCGCTATTAAATAAATGTTTGCAGCAACAACACACTTCACGTCCATCTTGACGCTTGGCGTTCGACAAACTACTACAGACGATCGTGTGGATGCTTGCACGATGATCGTGGCGGTTATAGACGATCACACGATCAACGATCATCGCCGATAGTGTAGGCTTTATGGGAATACTGTAAGTTGAAGTATGCCCGGATCCATGACGTTGCTATCCCTGATCAGAGATGTTCAGTATTTAATTGTCAATCGTTATCAATTGCAATAGAGGCTCATCCGAGGCGTAGCAAGTTCTTCTCTTCCCAATTATTTTATTACTAGTGACCCGCTCCGGCTTCGCACGGGTGCAATGTAGATATTAATATGGGGCAGTGTGGAGTGAATAATAATATTATGATTAGTCTATACTACAGGATATCTTTGTATACAATACTAGATGTTCCCGCGGTTTCACCTGCGTTTATCGTTACTGCACCACCCCCGTGGGTCGTAGCCTGATGTTATATAGCCTACAGTCTTCCTCGATAAATAGGCTATCCAACACTAAAATAATTTTACTTACTATCAGGTGGGCCGTATGCATGTTTGCCACCTTAGTAGTATAAAAAAAATCATACCAGTAGTTCCTGAGATTAGCGCGTTCAAACAAACAAACAAACTCTTCAGCTTTATAATATTAGTATAGATAACCTCCTAGTATCACCTAATTCGATTCTATATAGTAGCATTATGCCTACATGTGAACAATTATGATTTTGGGTCCCACGTAGGTTATTACCATCTGCCAGGCACAATTTGTAAATCCTAATCCTAATCCTTCCTAATTACTAATATTATGAAAGCGAAAATGAGTTTGTTTGTTTGTTACCTTATCACGCCTAAACCACTGAACCGATCATCCTGAAATTTCGCATATACGTTGTCAGGTGTACAGAAACGGACATAGGCTACCTTTCATCCCGAAAAAAATTACTGTTCCCGAGGAAAACAATAATAACGTTCTTATGATAATAGATGGCGCCACGTGTGTTTCGAATCATGATTGAATTATATTATTACACAAGCAGAGTACAACCCAAATTGATTGTCAAATTCTAAATTAACGCGGGCGAAGCCACGGGCAAAAGCTAGTATTACATATTTTTAGAAGCCTACGTCATTTTAGTAAAGTTGACACTTTTACCATATACTTTTGTATATTACAAAAGTAAACAACTAGGTACGCATATTCGCTAGTTTGTAAGCTGAGCCGGCCTGATAGGTCTGTTGGATCGGTCTAGCCGCTTATAAATGGTCTTAAATTAGTCGCCCAGATAATATTATGCACAAAATTTAGGCAGACGCACCTTAAATATTGACTACAACTCCTTTTCACATACATACATAGTATTATGCTTGTGGCTATAATTTTTGGCCACATTGTTTTATTTTTGGCCATAGTCTTATGTCTATATCCCCAAAAACGGTGAGCAGAAGTAAAAATAAAAATGTGGGTGTATCGTATTACTGCAGCAAAGTTTTTAGTTTCGACGTAATGGTTTCAGTGTTTTAGCCGTGAAAGTGTAACAGCCAGACAGACAGTGCTACTTTCACATTTATATACTAGCTGCGTCCCACGGTTTCATCCGCGTAAGTCCCTATACCGTGGGAATATCGGGATAAAAAGCCTTTGTGTTAATCAAGGTCTCCAGCTACATACCAAGTTTCATCGCAATCGGTTCAGTAGTTTTTGCGTGAAAGAGTATCAAACATCCATCTATCTTTCACATTTATAATATTAGTTGGACATGTAAGTATGGATTACATAATAAGAACAATGTACATATAGCTATATATTTATAAGTATATATGTATTCTTAAATACTAAGCAGTGGGGGGACATTCAGAAAGAGGAATACATTGTCCAGTCTCCATGTTTCTAACATTGGGCTCATCGCAGAAGCAAGGTGGCCTGGGACAGACCCGCCCCATTTTACCCTTAAGGGGGTGGTAGGTTGGTTGAGTACACCAAGGCTCGTAGAACTGAGGACAATCAGGCCTTGGATGTTCACCAGGTGGGCATAAGCCTGAAAAACAAATAAAACCTGTTTAAAGATAACTCTTTAAATAGCCTGCTTTATTGGTCGTGTGATTCATTTTGAGGTAGATTCTATTGCTGAATTAGACAAACGTTTTTTAATAGAAAATATATATTAGCTACTAGAAACTTTCCATCGTTTTTTCTGACAACGGCCGCACTTGGTATAATTCTTGTACCGCGGGTAACTTTACCGAAATTCAAACAACGGACACAAAAAATATCCATACTCGGAACACATATTTGTGGATCACACAGATGTCCCGTGTAGGGATCGAAGCACTGCGCCATCCATGTAGTCATTATTTCTTCTTCTTCCTAGCCTTTATTATTCCTAAGTCACTTGGGGTCGGCTTTCTAGTCTAACCGGATTTGACACGGAGCGACTGCCGTCTGACCTCCGCAGCCCGAAGGCTAACGATACCCTAAGGCAAGACCAATGTTAGGATATTAGAAGGCACTGACTTCCCAATATCGACTGCCATAGATGTTCATGGCAGCCGGGACCGACGGCTTAATGTGCTCTCCGAGGCACGAAGCAGGCGATAATTGTCAATCAATACGCACATAATTTCGAAAAGTCATATAACTTCTGAAAGTCAGAGGTGCGCGACGTGGGTTTCGAACCCGAGACCTTCTGTATTGCAGTCTATTGGTCTCCCCACTGAGCTATCGCTGCTGATTGCAGTCATTATTTGAGGTGCCAATAAATTTGATTAAACCACACATATACAAAAGAATAATAAAATTATTTTTCAAATAATAAACAACTAAAATCAACTTACTTCCATCAACGTGTTGACTTGCACACAAAGAAACAAGCGACGACACAAGCAATAATAGTATAGTTTTCATGTTTATCAAGTAAACGTCTTTTTTAATTTGAGGCTGCGCTACTGATGATCTGCATCAAGGCAAACTACAGCGTTTATATTAATCCCATTAAAACGTAAAGATAAAATAACCAGCCAAGTTCACGAAAAGGGTTCTATTGACACACAATTCTAAAAAAATGGAGTTGTTAATATTGAAACAAGTCGTATAAAATCATTATTAAACGCATTAGCGTTTGCATCGTTTGCAATCGCAAGATTTGTAGTTATGATTATATGTTTGCATTGTTGTTTGTAAAAGGCTTTAACATCCTGCTACTACCCTGTATGAACAAACATATTGGAAATAAGCGTCCTTGTAAATTACCTAAACTACCTCTGAAATTATTTAAAATACAATGTATAAACTATTATTATATTATTATTTAGAAGATTAGTCCAGAAATACTATATCTTATTGAAATAACCATTTAATATTATGTGTAACATTTGATTAGGTAATTTAGATATAATTTAATATAAATATCTATAAAATTTTATTAACCAATTATAATATATCGTTAATTAAATGTTAATATATTGTTGTGCAAATAATGCAGAACTGTTTAAATTTTTGTATCACGCATACCATATTTGAGCATATAAAATATTTGATTTGATTTATGACAATGATGTTCACAGCGCATACATACAAAGACTAGCGCATGTATATATTCGAAAGTAACTAAGGCTGTATTAAAAGCCCAAACTTTATCGTTTATGTTTTAAGTTTCACGTATCAGGGTTGAGTATATTACCATCTGTCAGGCAAATCTTCAGGTGCTATATAACTCGAGGGTGAAACGACGGAAAGTGTAAACTTATGCCTATTTACAGCTCAGTTTTAAAACGTTTCCATAATATTATTTATGATTAATTTAAAAAGGAATCGATACATAAGTCCTAATTTACTACAGCAACATACCTATTGGTAATGAACTAATGAATCTTAAAATTACTCAATGGCGTCTACTTCATTTTATGACTTACTAGCTTTATAAGTAGCATTAATATAATAACTGTTTATATTTGATGCAATTACTCTAAGAATATTAGACGAAAGAGACTGGATCCCACAACACAGGGTATCCTAGTGTGGGATTCAGAGTCACATCTAATTTTGTGTACTTTTATCTTTTTTATTAACCAAATAAACTTATTAAACTTATTATTAAACTTTTGCCCGCGGCTTCGCTCGCGTTAATTTAGAATTTGATAATCAATCGGGTTGTATTCTACTTGTAACAATATAATTCAATCATGATTCGAAAGACATGTGGCGCCATCTATTATCATAAGAACGTTATTGTTGTTTTCCTCGGGAACAGTAATTTTTGTTGGGATGAAAGGTATGTCCGTTTATGTACACCTGACAACGTATACGTAAAATTTCAGGTTGATCAGTTCAGTGGTTTAGGCGTGAAAAGGTAACAAACAAACGCATTTTCGCTTTTATAATATTAGTTAGGATTAACTTGGTTGATACTAGTTAGGACTGCCCCCGAGTCAATAGAGACAGTTTCATCAGCGCAATGTTATGTCACGGTGATAACCGGACAAGATATAGACATAGATTTAATAAATAATCAATATCATCAAATGAACTGTTAATTATAGGTAATAAACCGTTTATCAAGAACTTGGCCGGCTTACTGCTCGTTTGTATTTCTAGTAGTGGGGATAGGAACAAGGAAAATGATAGCAGGCGAAGTGAATCCCCATCACCTTGATGCACATTACGAAGGTCAGGTCAGCGGCAACTGTGTAAGATGCGTAACATCCTAGCTAATATTATAAATGTGAATGTGATTTTGTTTGTTTGTTACGCTTTCACGCCTTAACAACTCAACCGATCATCATGAAATTTTGTATACACTTTGTCAGGGTTACAGAAAAAGACATAGGGTCCTCCTCTCATCCAGAAAGAAAGTAGGTATTTTTTTTGTATTCTATTACATATACACAACACCGTCTAGCCTAAACTAAGCAGAGCTTGTACTATGGCTACTAGACAATGAATAAAAATACATACATATATACTTTTATTTTTGTAAATATATACATATTATACATAGAAACACCCAGACCAAGACAAACATCCATATTCATGCACACAAATGTTTGACTTGTGCGGGAATCGAACCTGCAACCTCAAGCGTGGCAGTCGGTTACACTAACCACTACGCCATCGAGGCCGCCATTATTGTTTCCGAGGTATAGAAATTTATTGGCATAATCTACATTAACGCAGCAAAGCCGCGGGCAAAATCTAGTTGTAAATAAGATAATAATAATATAATATCATAATCAGTGCTAAGTACATAGCCCAGCACGGTGGCCCGGTGCGGGTTAGCAAATTTCATATATCTTCAAGAACATTATAGTGCTCTGCAGCGGGACAGTTCATGTCCAGTGCTAATATTATTGTTATCGGGATTAAATATAATGATCATCAAAAATACTAATTGATCAGCAAATATTGCACAGCATAACGAGCATTTATACGCCTCAAATCCCTGCACTCCGTCTCGTCAGTGTTAGGTTATGTTAGATTCCTTTTTTTAAACCCACCCAAAAATAGAACTTCCTTCAACTTAGTTTGATCTCTTTAAAGTTTGCTGGCCATGAGTTGCCGATCAATTAGCTATTTCTGCTCACAGATTATATTTTTCTGCTCACAAAAATACCAATACTATGCTAACCGTTTAAATAAAACCCGTTGTTATCTAGGTAGTAGGGCTAATGTAAAAACGGTCGGATCTGTCGAGTAATAAAAGCGTGAGAGCGTAACAAATAAACAAATATTACTTAGGATAGTGATATAGATGTACCAATCGCTTGTAATAGGTGTATAATAACGCTAGATGTCCCCGCGGTTTCACCCGCGTTTATTGTTACGGCGCCGACCCCGTGGGTCGTAGCGTGATGTTATATAGTCTATAGCCTTCCTCCATAAATAGGCTATCCAACACTAAAATAATTTTCAAATCGATCCAGTAGTTCTTGAGATTAGCGCGTTCAAACAAACAAACAAATACTTCAGCTTTATAATATTAGTATAGATTATTGTTTGTGTATTTTTGTTGTGTGGGCTTCGCTAGTCAGAAAATAGGTATTACCATAATTGGTTATAAACAAGCTTAAGATATAAATACTAATATCAGTCCTGTACATCTGTATATAAAATTCTACACTGCTGGACACGGGAGTGTACTCGGTGTGAGAAGGATTAGGTCATATTCTAAAGGTGGCGACAGACTTTGCGAGGCATGCGCGCTGCACGGCGCACAACGAATGACTCTGCTTGAAGCGTGCGTGTCGAAAAAATATACCAACATATGCTCGGGTCGAGCCATCGCATACGAAGCAAATGCCTCGTTTGTCTGGCTTCATGTTTGTGGTGAGGCATATGCTACGCACAGGCTGCGTAAGTGCGAGGCGAGCCAGCGTGTGTCGGCTCATTGCGAGCAGTGTGTTACGTTTGAACGGTTGTGTCCGCCTCGCTGCGATTTTCACGCGCAAATATGGACCAAAAATAAATTTTACGAAAAGCAGTTGCATTATATGATTTGCAATAATTAAATAAAATATAATTATAAAAGCAGCAGCGGATGCGCGCTGTACGTGCACGCGATGCGATGGTGTCATCTTGCCTGCTGCTGTGTGGGTTACATCGGTCCGATCATGCGCTGTTTGGCCCGAGCAAACGCAGTTTCATTTTCTCAATCGAGGCGTGCGTGGATATAGTACGCAGCGCACACCTCGTAAAGTGCATGCGCGACTACGTCCACAACTAATGTAATGCTCGCACTGAGGCACTTTGATCTTGAAGCCTTTGCCGACATACTCGTACGTTGGCTCGCCCTCGCACGTGCGTAGCACATGCCGCGCCACGGATATAAAGGTACACACCTGGCGAGGCATTCGTTGTGCGCCGTTCGTGGCGCATGCCTCGCAAAGTCTGTCTCCACCTTAATACGCCCAGTGTAGTTCGGCAGACTTTAAATACATTCGAGAACATTCTGTAGAACTTTCAGATATGGTGCAAGAAATTATCGTGAGTAACGCTCACGATGATTTCTTTCCTCAAAGAGTAAGTGAGAGATAATTTAAAAAATCAGAGTTGTGGCCTTGGGACCTAACTTAAGACCGCTGTATAACAGTCCAACGGTCTTTCACCAGGCCAGCGCTTCTTATTAAGGCTACGAGTCCGTACGCCCATTGACTTTCGCCCCTAACAAATACCTACTAGGGGGCGAAACTTGAGGGGCGAACGGGCTCGTAATTCTTATTAATAATAATCAAATAGAACTTATATTAAAAATAGTAACCTTTAATAAACTTTTACAACGAATTTCCACATATGGACTTAACTAGAAAACTAATGAAGGTTTGAAGGACGTGATGTGGTGTTCCTTTAACATAAACGGTCTAGAAGATTAGGTGATCGTGCCTGGCGAGCCGCATATTGATTGATGATTGATCACGGGAACTTATATACATATATATTATTAGGTCGTAGTGTACGCTTGCGAGATTCAAGATCACATGGAGAAATGTCTAATTAGGTACAGCGCCATCTTTTGTCGTGTCTCGTAACTTCTTCGCCTATGTGGAGCTTTTACAAAGGTATATTAGTTTTTAATTAACTCCGTGATGATACCTAGCACTGGGCGAGTTTGACACACTGCCCAGTCTTGGTGTTCCTCACTGTGGGAGAATTGCAGAAGCATTGTGGTACGCCGCATAGTCCCGCGTTGGGGCCAGTGAGGTTGTGTACAGTTGGATTGTCGCACGACGGCTCGGCCTTCTGAGGGCAGTAGAGAACTGAATGTTCCCCTGGTGGGCATTGTCCTGGAAAAACAAACAAAACAATTTGTAAAACATCTTTCTCGATTTCTGGCTAAGACCTTGGCCTCCTTATAAGGCAAGATCTTCGCCTTTTCCTTTATTTGGTAATTGAATGCAATTCTGAGTCTATCTCTTACTCTCTTTGCTTCCACTTTTCCATCTATGATGTTTTTATGAAGTTGTTATAAGGTGACCAAAAATCATTACTCTTCTGTTCTCAATAAATATGTTCAAATACCTATTACAGGCTTAAATAACAAGAATATGGATATTCACAACTTAAACACTTAAAATAAGCATAAGCTATTAGGTATCATCATAATAATATCCTATCATCGTTATATACATGTATGTAGGTATGTAAAAATAATACAATTTATTTGAGAGACTTGGTAGACAATCCTAACTTAATATTATAAATATGAGTTTGTTTGTTTCAACGCTTTCACACCTTAACTACTCGACCGATCATCATGAAATCTCGCATAAGCGTTGTATAGGGAACATAAAAGGATATAGGGTACCTTTCATTCACAAGAAAAAGTACTGTTACTTACCTAACCTAACAGCGATAGCTCAGTGGGGAGACCAACAGACTGCAATGCAGAGGGTCTCGGGTTCAAACCCACATCGCGCACCTCTGACTTTCGAAAGTTATAATTATGTCTTTTCGAAATTATAATTGCGTATTGATTGACAATTATCGCCTGCTCCGTGCCTCGGAGAGCACGTTAAGCCGTCGGTCCCGGCTGCCATGAACATCTATGGCAGTCATTATTGGAAAAAAGTCAGTGCCCTCTAATATCCTGACACTGGTCTAGCCTTAGGGTATCGTTAGCCTTCGGGTTGCGGAGGTCAGGTGGCAGCCGCTCCGTGTAAAAACTGATATCAAGTTACCTACAGGGTGATCCTGTAAATTAACCACATTCCTTCAGGAATTAACTTTGTATTTGTCACAAAGTGTAAGTGTGCTCACTCTCATCCTATAATAATATAATAATGTTCTACCACATACACACAACACCATCTAGCCCATACTAAGCAGAGCTTGTACTATGGGTACTAGATAATGGATAAACATACAAATATACATTTTTTTTTGTAAATACATACATATTATACATAGAAACACCCAGACCAAGACAAACATCCATGTTCATGCACACAAATGTTTGACTTGTGCGGGAATCGAACCCGCGACCTCAGGCGTGGCAGTCGGTTACACAAACCACTACGCCATCGAGGACGTTGCCTATGCTACTGTTCGTTATTATTTACTACTTTTACTACAGAATCTGAACTAGTTTCCTACTAAATTCTATTTAAATGATTAAGTACTAGATCTTGCACCCGGCATCACTCGCGTTAATATAATTTTTTTCACAAAATTTCGATCCCAACAGAGCGATTTTCTGGATAAAAGGTGCCTTAAGTCCATTTCCATAGCCCTGTTAATGTGTATGCTAAAGGGGAATGCCCACTACCCATAGTGACTTTGGCCACGAGTGTCCATATTTGAAACCATATTTAAATGATAGTATGCAATGTCATTAAATGATTAACCAAGGAATTTATTTAAATAAAAGTTGGAGTTATTGATACAAAATATTTTTTTTACCGATGACATGATTTTTATATAAATGTTTTTCAAACACACTCTCGTCACACATCATCATTATTATCATACACAATTAAAAGATTGTCTAAAAACTGAGCATTATCAAGCTTGTTTGTAAATAAAATAACAACGAAAGAAACACAATCACGCAAACCGAGTAAGCAAGGAAGCTGATTTTGTGTTATGATAGTTGGTTTCGGTGTAGTAAGTGAAAAACAAAAATTTTCAAATTTAGATTTTGCCTAGCAAGATACATGATATATAAGATACAAATAACTTTACATTTAAAAAAAAAACGTAGAATTCGAATAGGCAATCCAAAAACATCGATGAAATAGTTAGTATAAAAACCACAGCGTTAGCTATTTTCTTCATTCAGCGCTTGTATACAACTTTATATTTAAACCCTTATTATTTAGAGTACCTATTTTATACGCAATTAAAGTTGTATATGCATTAAAAGATAATTTAAATCACAAACAGTCACCCACACGTACATACAAAATCACTTAATTCTACCACTTTGGTGCCGGCTCCCTACAAATCAACAAGCAATCAGCAATCATTTACAAATGACTAGCCTTTTAAAACTAATTAAATCATGAACTTACTGGTTGGAATCCCTTGACTGAGGACCATGGCCGCAATCAATGCCAGGAACAAAAGAGACAAGACAAACTTCATTTTAATATCAATAGGAGTCTTCACAACGGATGAATAAACTATAATACTTATTACTTATGTTTACGTGGCCTTTATATACTGAATACTATTGTAAACAATATGAAAAGGGGACGTACCGGCTCTTAAGGAAGTACGAAATACAATTAGTAATACTTTTTCCTTATTTTTAAGGTTAATGGTTATGTTTCTTAAACATTCATGTCAGAAGCGATAACAATGTGGATGTATGCGTCATCGATTGTATGTGTGTGTGAACAAATATATGTATTACATGTATGCTTGCACACGTTGCAAAAAAAGTATGAAAGATTAACTATTATAGACTTGTAGACTATCAGTAATTTACAAATTTTTTTTTTTTTGCTTTCTTTTGCCCTCGGCTTCACACGAAAGCAGTGCCTACTTTTTCTTGGATGAAAAGTAACTTATACCCTTTTCTGAATCTTTGATAACGTGTAAGCGAAATTTCATGGTGACCGGTAGACAAATTAAGGTATGAAAGCGTAAGAAATAAACTCACATTCGCATTTAATATTAGTTAGGATAACATTTAGCTTTCTGCACTCCTACTCCATATAAACTTTAACAATGCCAAATCTGTAATTTATCGGTACGCGCAATATGTATATTTATTTATTTATTGTATGAAATACTTAGAGTAAATCATTGATACATGTCTTCATAATATACAGATATCATAAATAAATGTACAACCAATTAATAAGCAAACACCATATGTACTGTACATACCCTAACTTCCTAATCCTAATCCTAACTTTCTAACTACTATTATAAAAGCGAAAATGAGTGTGTTTGTTTGTTACCTCTTCACGCCTAAACCACTGAACCGATCATCTTGAAATTTTTGTATATACGTTGACAGGTGTACAGAAACAGACATAGGCTACCTTTCATCCCGAAAAAAATTACTGTTTCCGAGGAAAACAATAATAACGTTCTTATTATAATAGATGGCGCCAGGTGTCTTTCGAATCATGACTGAATTATATTATTACAAGCAGAGTACAACCCGAATTGATTGTTAAATTCTAAATTAACGCGAGCGAAGCTGCGGGCAAAAGCTAGTAGTATATAAGTAACCTAATGATATACTAAAAATAGCTTAAAATAGCATTTATTAATTACATAATTATTATATTATCGATTATACATTTTTAAGCTGTAAGTATGAAAAAAAGGTTTAGGGGTTTCTCTTCACGTATTAATATTAGACTAGCGGTCGCCTAGTGGTCAAAATTCGACGAAAATTCCTGAGCTTGCTACTTTGTTTTCTGTTTTTCTATATTACATATAAATAAGGTATAGGTAACCATAGTTAC
The DNA here is from genome assembly GCA_963564715.1 of Catocala sponsa. Lineage (NCBI taxonomy): Eukaryota > Metazoa > Arthropoda > Insecta > Lepidoptera > Erebidae > Catocala > Catocala sponsa. The sequence continues at coordinate 5,199,800 of OY751345.1, read as the reverse complement.
GACGTCAGACGAACAATGTCGAAATACTACGAACGCGATTCGACTACGTGTGTCAAATGCATGATTGTATGCGTGTAGTGTTTTTTCATTAATTTAATGTATTTCTAATGCATATTTTAATAAGACATTAGGATTCGCCCCTCTGTCTTCATATAAACTTTAACTGTGCCAAATTTCATACTCCTCCGTCCGCGCAATTTTCGTAAAAAGGGGTACAAAGTTTTTGCTTCACGTATTAATATACAGATACTGACATATTATGTACATTCAAAAATTGTCTTACGTTATATCCCTGAAGTGATAGAAAGAGGTACATTACACTCAAATTCCATCAGCTAATTATAATGATAATAATATCAGCCTTATATTAAACTGTCCCACTGCTGGGCACGGGCCTCTTCTCTGTGTTAGAAGGGTCAGGCCAAGTCCACCACGCTGGCCCAGTGCGGGTTATTAGACTTCACATATCTTCGAGAACCTTATGGAGAACTCTTAGACATGCAGGTTTCCTCACGATGATTTTCTTCGCCGTTAAAGCGAGCGATAATTAACTATTTAATACGCTAATAACTTTGAAAAGTCAATGCCTTGGGATCGAACTCGAGATCTCTGCGTGGCAGCCTAACCTACTACTGTCTACCAAACGCAGTTCCAGGGGCCCAAGTCTGCTATCACAATAGTGTCAGGATGGTCTATCATTGATTTCATAATTGTTGATTTTGACAAGTTTGGTAATCTACTAATATAATGGCGTCATTATGACTTTTCGATGTACCCACCATTGAAAAATGGCATAAAATGGTAATCTAGTAGGTACATAATGATAAATGAATGACTGGCGGTAATCTGCTATTTGGACAGTTCCTTCGCAATGTGAAAATATATATAAACGAAATCTGGCATAAATAAATGTTCAAATTTATTAGTAGTTTTCAAAAATCACTTCTACTAACGGGTTTTATAATAATGACAAAACAACATGTCATTCTACCACAATCCTAAGAGACCATTGACTGACCAATGATTGACCATTATGAATTTAGCTGATTACGAACTTTTAGCAAAATGACAATGGAATTGCAGTTACGTCGTGTCGGAATGACGAATTTATAAAAACTAGCGATCGCCTAGTGCTCGAAATCCGACCAAAGTTTGCCTGTAGGATATTGCTGATATATTATGTCATTATATATTGATATATGTAACCATAGTTACGCGCTTCGACTGCGTGTGTCAAATGCATGGTTGTGTGCGTGTAGTGTTTTTTCATTAATTTAATATATTTCTAATGCATATTTTATATAAATATTAAGATTCGTCACTCCTTCTCCATATAAACTTTAACTGTGCCAAATTTCATACTTCTCCGTCCGCGCAATTTTCGTAAAAAGGGGTACAAAGTTTTCGCTTCACGTATTAATATATAGATAGCAGACTTGGACCCCAGACTCCTTGATGCTTGAATGTCTTGACCAAAAAGCCCAATGACGTTTTGTCTTACCCTGAAATCGAACTCAACCCCTCATGCACAGCAGTAGCTTGTACTACTGCTGAGCACAGGCAAGTATTCTGGGCTGTTTTAAATACTACAACTGCATTAGTGCACTAGTCGTGTGGGACTTTACAAACATTGAAACAACGGACACCAAGAACAGCCAGACTCCGAACAACATTATGCTGCAATACCAAGACTCTGTAGGCAGTACAGTAACATATCTAAAACCCATGAAATTAACATTTGTGAACCCATAAGTAAATTCAAGAAGCAGTTAAATGAAATTCTTTAATCATCTTGCTTTAATATGTCTTATTTGTTTATTCATATATGTACCTATTGCACTTTATACATGTTTTGGTTATGAAACATTAAATTTTAAATAGTTTTAAATTTTAATCTTAGTTGTTAATTTGTATTTTATTATTGCATGCTGTGGTCTCCTATAAAATTGATGGGGTACGCATTCAAAATACTTATGTGAACAATTCTGCGTAAATTGCAGTGTATATTCTTTGTTGGAGACCCCAAATAAATACATGTGTGTGTGGGACTCGAACCAACAACGCTTGGCGCAGTTTCAGTGGCGAGGCAACCACTGAAACTACGTCATCCGTGTAGTTAATTATTGTAATAATCCTTATCGATATCCATTATAGGTCACAGGCCATAGTACCGAGACACGAGATTAATGAAATGAGATTAAAATAATGAGATAATTGTAGCTGTTTGCTGCTAGATCGAATTATAATTATGGTTTCGTGGTATCAGTAATTACATGATTGATTATTTATTATTGTTATTATGTTCATACTTTAATTATATTATTTTATTATCACACTAGTTTTTGCCCGTGGCTTCGCTCGTGAAATAGTAGGTAAGGTTATATTAGTAATAGCGGCGATAACTCAGTGGGGAGACCAACAGACTGCAATGCAGAGGGTCTCGGGATCGAACTCACGTCGCGCACCTCTGACTTTCGGAAGTTATATGACTTTTCGAAATTATGTGCGTATTGATTGACAATTATCGCCTGCTCCGTGCCTCGGAGAGCACGTTAAGCCTTCAGTACCGACTGCCATGAACATCTATGGCAGTCGTTATTGGGAACTCAGTGCCCTCTAATATCCTGACACTGGTCTAGCCTTAGGGTATCGTTAGCCTTCGGGTTGCGAAAGTCAGATGGCAGTCGCTCCGTGTAAAAACTGATATCCAGTCAAATCCGGTTAGACTAGAAAGCTGACCCCAAGTGACTTGGGAATAATAAAGGCTAGGGAGAAGGAGTACCTACCTACTTTTATAAAAATTAAATATAGCCAATGTTACTCGGTGATAAATGATAATATAGCTTTCTAATGGTGAAAGAATTATAAAATTGGTTTTGTAGTTTTTAGAGTTCGAAAAAACTCTTATACAACAGCTGTGTCCGTCCGTCGGTCTGTCTGTTATACAACTTTTAACTCAAGAACTGTAAAAACTAGAGACTCGCGGTCAACGCCATTCGACTCAGCATAGTCGATATACCCCGAAATGACTATGACTTTTGACCTCTAACCTTAAGGACACGTGATACCATTTTTTCGAACTCTAATATTTACTCTAAGATCGGCAATTTATTGCTGTTTCTCACTTGTTATGTTAAATTCTTACAAACAAACAAAAAGTCAAATATTTCCTTTTTATAATACTAAGTATGGACTAGCTTTTGCCCGCGACGTCGGACCCGTAAAGTTTGGAAGTACCTATCTATATTTTTCTTTCTTTGCATGTGAGAAGAAATTGATTTACACATATTACATATAACATTTAGATATGTCGGTTAGGTTATTTGTCTTTATTACAGATTTTTAGCAACACAACTGTGGAAACCGCATTCAATTTTGAGCAGTAGTTTATGCGTGATGTATGTACGTACAAAGATACAAAAATACAGTTGGAGTTCATCCATTAGATAGATAAGGATAGTTAACTAATCTATATATTAATACGTGAAGCAAAAACTTTGTACCTACCCCTTTTTACGAAAATTGCGCGGACGTAGGAGTAGAGTATGAAATTTGGCACAGTTAAAGTTTATATGGAGAAGGAGGAGCGAATGCTAATATTTATATAAAATATGCATTAGAAATATATTAAATTAATGAAAAAACACTACACGCACACAACCATGCATTTGACACACGCAGTTGAAGCGCGTATTTCTATGGTTACATATATCAATATATAATCAAATCAAATCAATTTATTATTGCAAATATGGGTACATTTTAAGATGATACATGTGTATTATATAGTTGCTTATGTCATATTTTACCATTGTGGTGTGCAAAGTTGTTTAATATTGACATAAAAGTTAACTAAATGTCACACAAATTTATAAATCTCATGAAATTACATATTGGTATCATAAAAATTATAAATGTCAGATATAAGAAATATAAATACAAATTAAAATTATGATTATTCTAGATACTTATAAGCTATAGGAACTTATAAATTCTAAATTATTGTAATAATTTATCAATTTTGCTATCTAAATATTTTGTTACATTGTAATATGCATTGGTATACAAGAATTGCTTTAATTTGTATTTAAATGAATTAATATTATTACACTCTGTTATATTTCTTGGTAAGTGGTTGTATACTCGTGGTGCCATACATAGAATACTTCTATTAGTTTGTGTTGTTTTATTATGTGGAAAACATATTTTGTTTTTACACCTCTTGATCTTATATTGTTCAAATAGTGTTTTATGTGAATGAACAAATACGGCAACTTCAAAAATATATATACATGGGAGTGTCATTAGCTTTAGATCGATAAAATGAGGCTTACAGGACTCTGTTGATTTAATTTTACAAATTGCTCTGATACATCGTTTTTGAGCTTTGAAGACAATATCATTTTCTACAGAGTTGCCCCAAAAGATGACACCATATCTTAGAGTTGACTCAACATATGCATGATAAGCCATAATGACAACATCCTGACTTACAACTCTACCTAACATATACAGTGCATAACAGAACTGGTTTAGCTTGGTGCAAATATTTTCCACTTGTATTTTCCAATTGAGATTACAGCCAACATAAATACCTAAAAGTTTTGTATTTTCTACTCCAGAATTTTTTTGTTTATTAAATTCAATGTCAAGATTATGCAAATATTTTTTTCTTATTTCTAAATGTCATCATAGTAGTTTTATCTAAATTCATAATTAAATTGTTACAATTAAGCCATTCAAATATTTTATTTATGAAAATGACATATTATATCAGCAATATCTTACAGGCAAACTTTGGTCGAATTTCGAGCACTAGGCGACCGCTAGTTTCAATAATTATGAGCAAGCTAAAGTTAAGTGATAATACTGTGTCTATAATTCAGATATCATGTTGACATTGAATATCAGGCGACCATATTTAAAAACGTATTTGCAACGTATAATTTTTCCAAAATTAATTTCTCTAGCGCTCGATAGATGGCGTTGTGCCGGCAGGCTGAATCGCGCTATGGTTTCGTTACCGCGGCTAATATAAATACTCTCTCTGGGTCACCCTCCGATGCCGATATACTGATGGTTCAGTAGAATTATCATTTTTTTTAAAGTACCCAGTGCTTTATTGCATTGAGGCCAGTCGGATTTAGCTATATGATTTCAAATATGTATCCTAGGGGTACGGTTAACGGACCGCATTAAAAACTCTACACTACGCTCCAAAATACAAATCGCAGACGTCACCCAGAAAGCCGCCAAACTCAAATGGGATTGGGCTAGACACGTTTGTCGTATACCGCAGGAGCTTTGGGCTAAAATCACCACAGATTGGAACCTAGACGGTGCTAAGCGGCAAAGTGGTAGACCAAAACTTCGATGGCAAGACGAATTATCTTACTACAGGAGAGACTGGTGCAAACTAGCGCATAATAGGGATATGTGGAACAGCGGGAGGGAGGCCTTTGCCCAGCAGTGGGACAATACAGGCTGAAAATAAATAAATAAATATATTATAGATGTGACCTTTAAATATGGTCACCATTCTGGACATTTATCAAATGAATGCCAACCTGACGTCTAAATTATAGAATTATATAGTATGTATAATGACAAGACATATCCTAATTCTAAGTAATTTTATAAAAACGAATGTGAGTCTGTTTGTTTGTTATCTTATCTTATCTTATGTGTGGGGGCCAGTCAGTGCAGACCACCGACACTTCGACCCAGTGGGATCTTTTGTGTCGGCCCCAAGATTTAACCCTTAGCTATCTCCTTATGAATGTACTGCATAAGCCGCAGTGTACAATTCAGAGAGAGAAGCCTGAAGTCTTCAGGGTTTGGATATGCCAACCCCATCAGACCCATCCTCAGTCCAGCCAACGCGTCACATCCACACAATAGATGCGATATGGACTCGTCCTGTTCACCACAGGCTGTGCAGATCGAATTGTGTGCCAATCTCAATCTGCACAGGAAGTCGTTGGTGCCAAAATGGCCAATGAACGCTCCTGTGAGCAGTGTTTGTTTGTTAAGCTTTCACGCCTAACTATTCGACCGATCATCTTGAAACACACGTTGTCAGGGATACAGAAAACGACATCGGATAATCTAATCTACATTTACGTGAGCGAAGCCGATATAATCTCAATCGATCGATTCAATATAACCTCTAGCGAGAAACAACCACTGCCAAAACAACAAGTAAAAAAAAAGTTGGTTGTCTGTAAAGTCGGATTACCGACGATAGTTTAACGTGACAACGTCATAACAAAACATTGATGAAAACGTTACAATGAGCGTAACAGGACAATGAGCGTAACGGGATAATGAGTCATCCTTTTTCGTGCGTGCAGCCGGTGTTCATCGATTTATTAGACGTTGTCACGTCAAAATATAAAATTTTCGCGCCGCAACAAAACACTTGACACATCTGTGATTAACATTTTTGCAATTATGATTATATTATGAACCTTTTAAAAACTGAGAAGTAGCCCGTGCCCAGCGTTGGAACAGTTTATATTAAGGGCTGAAATTATTAGTAACTAGATGTGCTCGCGGTTTTACCCGCATTAATGATTACTGCGCCGCTCCCATGGGTCGTAGCGTGATGTTATGTAGCCTATAGCCTGCCTCGATAAATGGGATATCCAACACTGAAAGAAAAGCGCGTTCAAACAAATAAACAAACAAACTCTTCAGCTTTATAATATTAGTATAGATACCTGCATTCAAAAATAGTGCACGATATAACATCCAAGAAGAAACAACCATTGCCAAAATAACACGTTAAAAACTATAAAATTTTCGCGCCACAACAAAACACTCGGTTTAAGTAGCAAAGAAACTTTTTACCGGGAAGGGGTAGGACAAAGGGCGGTATTAAGTTTATGGCCACTCGTAAAAATGTAACGGTAAAGAGAGATAACGCTTAAACTGTTTTTTTGTGTTGTGCTTTTGTTGGCCAAGTAAAAAAGCGTTGGGAATTGAAAAAGATAGGGATTACGCTATTTACTTGAAATAATGACGATGATCATAATCTTTGTGTAACTTGACTATAATATAATATGATAGCAGTTTTTATAAACGTCATTTGAAAGGTTTGAAAATAGAACTTTGTTCTTTCTTTATTTTCGCCACGCGTTAGGTTTGAAAATAGAATTTTGTTTTATATTTCGGCCACGTGTTTTTTGATTTTCGGCCTCTTTGGTCCCGTGGCGTATTATGGGCTTATATTAGCCGTGAAGATACTGAATCATTTCTGGAGTATTTCTAAGTCGAGCAAGGTGTTGTTGGGTTTATTTCTAACTAGCGACCCCTCCCTCCACGGCTTCGCACGGGTAGTACAAAATTAAAATAAAATTACGGGTAAAAATACGGGTAGTAGATTATACACCTAAACCTTCTTCATGAATCACTCTGTCTTTTTGCGAAAACTGCATGAAAATCAATTCTTTTGCCTAGCTTTTGAGTCTATCGCGAACAGATAGACCAGAGATTCCCAGACGTTTTTCGTCATAGACCAGTTTCAAAATGTAGCTGGTTCCGGTGGACCCCTACAGCTACATTTCTGCCCTATTCCATTCATACCAACCAAAAAATTTGATTAAATCTCTACGGGCAGACTTTTTTTTAGTAATTCCATACCGAAAATTTCTGAATATGGAATATGCAAGGTTTTACAAGTAACAGTCGCTCAGTCGAGCTTCTTAAAATATTATCTGCCTACATTGATAGCTGAAGTCAAGCCAACATTTTACTCCTTCACTATCGATAGCAAATAAATTTTCTCATGGATCCCCGCTTACCAATTGTGGACCCCATTTTTTGTCACGCCAACGCAGACCCCCGTCGACTCTCCCGTGGACCCCTGGGGGCCCACCTGGACCACTTTGGGAACTAATGAGATACAGACGAGGCGAGGGATTTTGTTTTATTACATGTAGTGAGGAATCTCTTAGAAGCAGCACAAGCCTAAAAATGAGCATTGATCGGTACTATTATATTCGTTCCCTATAACATGAAATTTACAATATATTTGTCGAAATATATTTGTAGTACTCATTTTACTTTATCCTTCGTAATGTACAGACGTAAGTCTATTAATATTGAAGGAACATTTACTCTGTATCCTATTGAGTCGCAGTGGCACACTACTGGACAGATACAACAGATTTGAATTATGTCTGGTATTCTAAGAGTTGACAGATTAACAGATCTCGTAACTTGAAACTACGTGAACTACGGATACTTACGAATGACTGAGATTTCTCAGTACCTACATGTTTTGGTTATGAACCACATTATATTTTAAATTGTTTTAACTTTTAATATTAGTTGTTAATTTGCCTTTTACTGCATGCTGTGGTATTCTATAATTCAAGGGGTACACATTCATAATAATTATGTGAAAAATTCTGTGTAAATTGCAGTGTATATTCTTTGTTGGAGATCGTAAATAAATTAAATAAAAAATAAAAAGACTCCTGATAAAAAATAATTAACATGTCTTGTGAAGACCATATTTTGTCATTTTTATTCTACTAAGACGTTGTTTGACGGTAATATAAGTTATTATTAGGATTTTCTCTATAACAACAAATATTCAAAAGTAAAAATATCGGTTTCGCGAACCACTTGGGGTGCGTTCAGGGACCATGAGTGGTATATGGACCACCGGTTAAGAACCCATAACCTAGAGCAATTTACACATATGTAAAGCCGCAGATACAAGCGAATCTTTGCATTACACACAGCGACACATCTACCTAGACTGTTTGGACTTTGCACTATTAGAAGTTGAACGCTGCAAATCGTGCGAGAGAGTGCGTTATATTTTTGTTACGCTCTATCCTTACCATTACATCGACACCACTATGCACTGTTCCTTTCCGACAATTCTCTATTTCGTATGTAGTATAGTTATGCGTAAATCAATCACCCCTATCCCTCGATCCCGCTCCTTCTCCTTCCCACTTCGTTTCCTAAAGGGTCGGCAACGCGCTAGTGATGCCTCTGGTGTTGCAAACGTCTATAGGCTACGGTGACCACTTACCATCAGGTGGGTCGTATGCTCATTTGCTACCTTAGATGTATAAAAAAAATATATAGTGTGTCTGACTTGATGTGTAGCCGTGTGTACTATCGACTCCAGCGACGGATGACCACTCCTAAGGTTAAAATCGCATAGCAGGCCAACACTTGGTACCCGTACCCGTGACACGCCCCTTTCTTTGTTTGAATTTTTTTACACTTTACATTTGTTTACTGATTTTAAGGCGATACAAACGCAACTGGTCAACATGAGCAAGCGAAAATTTTTCTGAAATGGTCATCCGTCGCTGGAGCCGATAATACATGAAGTATATATATATATATATAGTATGTTATAGTATGTTTATTTCTTTTTAAAAAAGACAAATCTCGCGCTAGGAATAAATCCTGTGTCGCGGGGACTTTACAAACATTCAAACAACGGACACAAAGAACACCCAGATTCGGAACAACAATTAGTGGATAACAAATTTTTTTGTCCCGTGTGGGGATCGAACCCACACCACTTAGCACGGTGGCAGTCGTGAGGCGACCAATTAAACTATTACGCCACCCGTGCAGTCAAATTTTATTTGTATTACGTACTGGTCTCATCGCGCACTAGTTTATTAATAGCGAGGGTCGCACCTGGGAGCTTCCCCAACTTTGTGACGCACGTTCTACTAGCTGCCCTTCTGGATTTACTGGGTGTATTACTGTTAGGGTCAACGAGTTGGACGCTGTGATTATTTCGGTTTGATCTTGAATTGTTATGTTTACGTGGCATAAGCAACGATTGCTAATGAAGGAGATTTGTCTGGTTTCGTCATATACTGACTGCACAGAATATGGTGTAGTGGTTTAAGTCGTCGCCTTGTCATTGTTATGACGTCGAGTGCAGTGGGTTCGATCTACAGGACAAAAAAAGTGTGTTCTACAAATGGTTATTCCGATTCTGCGTGTTCTTTGAATGAGAGTAAAGTTGTCTGCGATACTAGAATTACGTAGAATGAGAATTAGGTACAAGAATTACGAAGATCAAAGCTATGGTTTATGAATAAAAATTAAGCGCGGTTCTGAGTTGGATTCCCGATCGGGCATTGTATTATTATCCCTGTAAAGAAATTATCAGTAGCTGCTCGGAGTTTTCGCATATGCCCGGTAGAGACTATTAGACTCGCTCCCAATTGTGTAGGCTTTTTAACTAGCAGACAGGCTTAATACATTACTCCTGTCCTGCCTCTTGGCTTTGTTTAGACAAGGTTGATTAAACAGTGAGGCTTTATTTCTATACCAAATTTTGGTTCAATAGGAGCAATAGTTTAGCCATACGATAGATTTTTAGTTTTTGCTAAACTGCAACGGGATGTATCTGCCTTAACAGCTGACCGACAGTCTAAGCATAGGTATCAAGAGTCATGCACCTTAAAGCGACAAAAATGTAAGAGACTTTGCCGCTCTGATACTTAGTATACATTATTACTGTAGCTAACAATCACGCCGAAGTGAGTCTTAATCTTAGCGCAATAAGAACGAAAACACAAGCATAAGTTATGTTTGTGTTTTCACCAGTAGTTTACACCTTTAGTTTGTAATACAAAGAAGGAAGCAATAAATCAACCCGTGACAACAATGAAACAAAGAAAGAAAAACAACAATGAAACAATGACAGACAACAGATGTTTACAAAATATGGTGTTTGCGTATTAAATTGATTTAATTTGTTTGAAAAAAGTGATTTTCTATTTTTATCTTTATCGAGTTTTTAACCGTTTCGAATTAACACTGAGCCCATATGGAATACTCTGTCCAATTAAATGCCCATGGGTTATAGCAACCTTGTATAAAGGCATGAGTGTATATCTGTACGTAGCAAATCGTCAGTAATGAAAGTATTAATAGGTTTAACACATCAACCTTTATAGGAACAAAACAATCACAGAAAACGCGTTTAGTTAGAAACTAGTGAAACTATTATAATTGGCATTCGGTCCATAGAGGCGTGCATTGGATTTAATTACGAACAACTTGGCCCGTCGTTTAATATTATTGCTACAGTAAATACCGAATGATTACCAACTATATTGTTATTTAATAAGTAATTCAGGTTTCATGGCAAACCCAATCTATACATCTATACAAATAAATAAAATTGAAGTGTTTGTTTGTAATGTCAAAATAACAGCTTTTTATCTCATACATATGAAAGTATATAAGGTACCTATACGAAAAACATCTATTTTTAAATTTTTTGTCTGTCTGTCTGTCTGTTTGTTCCGGCTAATCTCCGAAACGGCTAAACCGATTTTGACGGGACTTTCACTGGCAGATAGCTGATGTTATAAGGAGAAACATAGGCTACTTTGATTTTAGAAAAAATAGAGTTCCGCGGAGACAAACACTTTGTAGTTAAAATCTACGCGGACGAAGTCGCAGGTAACAGCTAGTGAATAAATAGATATGACGAACCTTGGAATATAAAAAAATAGTGCGCGCGATTACTATAAAATATTAATATGGACAAAGTAGTGGACGTCTTTCGGCTGAGATAATGATGATTAATATTTATATTACTAGGTCAAATGGGTAACTTCTTCTTTTGAGGTGGTTAGTGGCCAACCTGTTGTCAAGAGTTGTTCAAGCCGCCCGTAGGCCTCTGCATGTCAGAGGCCTACGGGCTGCTGTCGACTGCTGTCAATTTGACAACAATCGGGACCGACCTTTTACGTGCCCTCCGAAGCACGGAGATGCTCAGATGAAATACCACTAAGCGGTCACACATCTATAGACTGACCGCACCCAACGTTGCTTAACCTCGTTAATCGTTTACCGATCAGTGAGTGCAACTGTCTACGAGCTTAAGAAAAGGCTTTACTACATTTCTAAATATATATTTAGTAGCTCTAATTTTTTTACATATAATATCAGCCCTGTATTGAACTGTCCCACTGCTGGGCACGGGCCTCCGATCAGTGTGAGATAACACTATAGTGACACTCACTCGTCTAAAATATTATGTGACTATATTACCAAATTCACAGCAATTACACGGACTGTTGAGAACGTCTTACTCAGTTGAATGCTAAGTCCTCACTGCTGAGCGATTTTTCGCCAAGTCTCTTGGCGAGTTACTTTTTCCCTTCCAAAATAACCCCACTATTTAAAAATGATGGTTGGCTCTGTTGCTAGTTGGCTAAATAAAAACTCCCGAACAGAATTATTTATAAAAATAAGAAATTATGACAATACGTACTATTTAAAGACAAAGTATGTGCGGTCGTTAACGCATTTGACATTATAAACAGGGCAAAAAAATCTCATCGCAGATTACTAACTCCTAAACAATGGAAAGTGTATACACGTGCCCGTTCAGGGCACTTGTATATTTTGGCTATTGTGTAATTTTATCAATAGTCTTTTGTCTCTTTGTTTTCTTTTCATTTTTTATTTCTACGGCGAAGTGGGCTTATATTACTCGGAGGGCGTCTGTGACAGGGCGAGCGCTTGTCGCCTTACCGCTGCTGCCACGCCGAGTGCCGTGGGTTCAAATCCCACACAAGGTCATTATTTCTGAGATCCACAAATAATTGTTCTAAAGCTAGGTGTACTCTATGCCAGTAAGTTTTATGTTTGCTAAGAATTGCCCCACATGGCTAATTTTAAATGTTTTGTCTTAACTAATATTATCACTGCGAATGTGAGTTAGTTTGTTTGTTACGCTTTCATGTCTTAACGTACTCGACCGATCATCATGAAACTTGGCATACACGTCGTCAGGGCTACAGAAAAGGACATGTTCATCCAAAAAAGGACTGTTCCCGAGGGGCAATAATTTATTCATAAAATCTGGATTAACGCGGGCGAACCTGCAGGTAAAAACTCATTTAAGAATGAAAGTCTTTAAACCCAGTTCCAACATTCTATCACTACTAACTATTACCCAAGTTTAAGCATGATATATAAATGAAAAGACAACGTCTTCTATTCCTCTTTCGTAGTTAGTAACTATCTAAGTCCTTGCATTTTTCAAGTCGTTAAACTCTTGACGTAGCTTAACAAGAGTATGTGCAGTTCCATTAATAAATCAGGTACAGTTTTTTTGGAGGATTCCGGCGACTGGGACCGCAATTCACTCGTACCGCGGTCCCAGTTGCCGAATCCATTTAATTTTAATATTTTTCTTCCGGCAACTGCAACCACCCATAAATAAATACAAAAATCTATTGTTCAAGCCAAAAACAGTACAGTCAAACGAAAAAATGCTTTAAAGAAAAAACTTCTCGATTCAAAAATATCATAATCCAGCAAGTCCCCGGAATCCTCTTTTTTTTGCTTATATGTAACATTATACCTTTATTCATTTACCTAGGTATGAGACCTAACTACCTTAATGAAAAAGGTAAAATAATGTATTTAATCTAATATCGCATCTTTTGTATTCATATCAATCATCTCTTTAACGTATAATTTCAGGCATGTTCTCTCGTACCTACACATTTTTTGGGATTAATTCCACATACTCCCTCCACCATAACATCTGCGCAGCCATATGCAGTCGGTCTACCATAAAAATGTCTATCCGAAACTTCAGACAAACGAAACAAACTTACAATGAAATTTCATTGGATTTCTTTATGTCAAAATGACATTACTCAGCTGTTCGGACTGTTTCCTGAAAGGGTTCATTTCAGGGAGAATCAAGAGGTTACGTATCGAAATTCAAAATGAATTGAAATATTTATTTTAATTTTTTTTATACTACTAAGCTGGCAAACAAGCATACGGCCCACCTGATGGTAAGTGGTCACCGTAGCCTATGGATGCCTGCAACACCAGAGGCATCACTTGCGCGTTGCCAACCCTTTAGGAAAGAAAGTGGGAAGGAGAATGAGCGGGAAGGGGGTAACCGAACGAAACACAACAGTAGGAATACTGCTATCTCACGTCGATATTCTGTGAGAGGGTAGTCCTTCCCCGGTCGAACCGGCCCATTCATGCTGAAATCAGCGAGGCTCTACTACTCTATAGATTTTGCCCACGACTTCCCTCGCGTAAGTGTAGGTTAGGTTAGGATGAAAAGTACCCTATATGGTATTCCGACAACGTGGATGCGAAAATTCATGATTATCAGTCGAGTAGTTAAGGCGTGAAAGCGTAACAAACAAATAAACTCACTTTTACATTTATAATATTAGAAGATTGGATTATAAACGCCAGAAAGGATAAGCACCAAGCACACAACTATTATGTAATCTACATAATAGTAAAATAATATTATATCCTACCGCCATAGATACATAATAGTTGTACAAAATTTGAATAGATACAAACTTGCATTATAACTTGAGAACCGCGAACTAGTTACTTATTATATTTCCCCAGTTAGAGTCCAGAGCGATCCCGACAATCCACTTACATCTGCAGGTATTTGCACGCGACTACTCCCTGAGGAAATAAACAGGAATGTCGTCTTTGCAGTGCACTGCTATTGTAACGTCACTTGTGTATTAGTATTGTGAGTTTTCCTTAGATGTTTTAACAATGGGTTTCTATCATTGCTGTGATTGACTGCTTTATTTTTATTTTGCCACGTGGAATATTCAACTTCTATACTATCAGCCTGTCATGTCATCTTTAATCTCTTTTCCCTCGCTTGGAAATCGCCTGTTATAACAAGCCATCACAGCCTACAATAAACGCTTACCATTAGACTGGCCATGTGATCAATGACTACTATTAACACCAGCCTTCTATAAAAACTGTCTGGCACTGACCTCTTCTTAGTATGAAAAGTGTTAGGCCAAATAGGCCATAATCTACTAAGCTCCATTCTGGCCCAGTGCAAGTTGGCAGATATCTTCGAAAATATTATGTAGACGCCTCAGATATGTAGGTCAGTCACGTTGTTTTTCTAAATCGTAAAAGCGAGCGAGATAATTAACTATAAATAGACAACTTGGAAAAGTCAGAGAAGCCTTGGGATCGATATCGAGACCTTTGCGTGAGATTCTAACGGTTATCCGCGGTTCCAGCCTGGTGGAATCGCGGCACACAGCTTGATTGAGCTTCTGTTTGCAGTCAATCAGTCCGTTCATAGCTTTGTTAGCAGATTTTTCTGTTAGGAAATTTTTAGTAGGTAATGCGAACAACATGCGAATACTGTGCATCGTTATGCACGCTTCGATTGCCCGATCGGGTAATAATTGTTTTAATTGATTCGAGAAAAGACAATTTTCTTACTAGAGATCAAGTCTTTTGTGAGCGGTGGACTTTAAGGACATACATACATGTAACGGACACATAGCACATACTCAGAACAGTAATTGCCGAATTACACAAATATTTGTGCCGCGTGGAATTTAAATCAGCACGACCGCATTGTCGAGGCGACAAACAGCCTACTGCGCCTGCAATTAAAATCTTATTTTCTTTACTGTTACAAATTTCTCATACATACATAGATTCACGCCTGTTTCCCAGAGGGGTAGGCAGAGACTACGGATTTCCATTTGCTACGATCCTGACACACTTCTCTGGCTTCATCAACTTTCATCACATTCCTCATACACGCCCGTCGGTTCAAGGAGTTCTTAACCTGGCCTTTGTCCAGAACGCCTCCGATCTGATCGAGAAACGTTCGCCTAGGTTTTTCTCTTGCGACTGTTCCATTCACACTAGCCTTATAAACTTTCTTAGTCAGTCTTTCCTCGTCCTTTCTTTCTACATGTCCAAACCAGCTTAACATACCCTTTTCTATTCTTGTATCTATATCCACTTTCATCTCTCTCTAATCACACTATTTCTTATTCTATCTTTCAGAGTCACACCACATATGCTTCTCAACGCTTTCATTTCTACAGCATTTATTCTGCTCTCATACTTCTTTTGTCATACAAATTTCTCAGTAGACAATAAATTCTGGAACTGCTCGATTGACAGGAATAGGGTCGCGTGCTATTACGTAAGATTCTAAACCCTAAATGCGGATGTCATACACTTCTGCCCACCTTATAAAGGCTTGAAAGTCTTGAAACGATGTGTGCAAGCCCGTTACAATATCACAATGTGCCCAAAGGTTCTTGTTAAGAAAAGGAACGTTTAACTAGCATGGTGCCTGTTCAAATAGTAAGGGTTATCGACAGCTCCCTGTCAACAAAGGATGCAATTTGTCAAATCAAATAGTACTCGTGGTTGAAACATACGGGGCAGTAATGTTACCGAACACGCTAATTTTTCTATACTCCATAAACAATTATCGCTTTATTTGATTTAAAAACACTATTAAGTACTCTATTATTACATAAATTTAAAACTACTTTACTATTATTGTTATATTTACTACAATTTAAAACTAAATAGCTTAAAATAGTAGTAAATTTTACAGCGTCTAGAAAAACGTAACTGTAGTAGTTTCAAAATTATGTAATAATACGGGTTTCATAATAAACAACGCGATAAAATCCGTTTAAAGTAGTTAATTTTAATTTATAACATTCGCGTAAGACAATAAAAAGAAATCTTAGACAAGGAAATTATAGACAGAACCATAACGCAGCGTATTATGACAGTATACCTAACATATAACTAATGAAGTACATTTGTCGAAACTATTACAATATTTGCCGCAATTGTTTCAAAAAACCATCGTGAAGTCATCAAGCGAAAATCCCGGTACACCACATGAGGCAGAATATATTGTGATACTCAGTTTTATTTCTGAATTTGTATCATTGTATCCTCACTTGCAGTTTACCTACTGTAACCATAATGATTGATTTATAATTAATTGTTTGTTTGTCAAATAAGGCAAGTAACAAAACGAGCCTTAGGACTATATCCCAAGGTGTAGGCAAAGTGTTACCTGTGTTTTACAAGCCTTGGTTTTAGGTAGACAGCAACACTATTACGTAAATATTATTGCTGTCTGCCCAGCACAGTTTCAGGTTCTGTGCTGCTACTGAGAATTCTTCAACAGAATAACCTAATAATACTGTGCATCAGATCAGAGACCATAAGATTGCATGCAGACAAAGACGCAAAGGGGTAAGCCCATCTGAGGCCACGAGTGGACAAGAGGCTAGAGAAAAAAAACTTTACAGTTGATTTTGTCGTAAAAAAAGTATGTATTTACTTTCATTCAAATTGACGCCACTGCAATTTATAAAAAATAGTTAAAAAAAGTAAGTCTATTGGGCAAGATATGAGTCCAATATATCCTGTGCCTTTTCTAGATGATTTGTTAATAGTATCTGACAGTAAGAGAATATAAACGTTTAAAATAACAATAGTGGTTTTTTTTCATACCCTGTTAAGTATAACTGGATAAAAATATATTACAAACACACCTCCTATCATAATTAAATAATAGAGCATTGAGCAAAGAGATGTTTTAAAATTATCTCACAGCTGGACACATTTTCGTATAGAAAATAACCTCAATAGATTTTTTTATAGGTATTTCTAAAATAGTGGCGTCAATTTGAATATATTTTTTAGATATGTAATTCTGTTAAGATCTTAAAACACTCAATTTTTATAGTAATTTTGATGTCCATCTTTGGCCTGAGACACTATAGGACCAGTAAAAAAGCGCTTGTATGTTGAATTAACCTGTCGTGGTTACAATCATGCTGAATGGTGAAAACAGCCGGTGTAACCTGGTCAAAACATCAATCATCCGAAAAGTAAAAAAGAATATGCATGATCGTCTTAATACCCATTACGATTTATAATTAATTATCCTAACTATAATATTATAAAAGCGAGAATGAGTTTGTTTGTTTGTTATCTTTTCACGCCTAAACCACTAAACCGATTATCCTGAAATTTTGCATATTACGTTGTCAGGAGTACAGAAACAGACATAGGCTACCTTTCATCCCGAAAAAAATTACTGTTCCCAAGGAAAACAACAATAACGTTCTCATGATAATAGGTGGCACCACGTGTCTTTCGAATGATGATTGAATTATATTATTATATACAAGCAGAGTACAACCCGAATTGATTGTCAAATTCTAAATTAACGCGAGCGAAGCCGCGGGCAAAAGCTAGTAATCTATAAATCGTTGTTCGGAGTGTATCTTTGTGTTCATGATTTTAATGTTTGAGAAGACACCTGCGATACAGAAAATAATCTACTGCAATAAAGTTTCTATAAGTTTCTCTTTCAAATACTAATAATGTTAATTGTTGCGTTACGTGAGCTAATAAACGCTCGTATATTTCCACGGAAACTAAATCGTTCCGTCCTCAACACTTGAGGCGCTGATCGACAATCGATGGAATCTAAGAGATTACTGGCCTATGCACTCTTATACATACATATATAGCAGATAAACATAGTATTCTAGTATAGATTACTTACTAAATCTATACTAATATTATAAAGCTGAAGACTTTGTTTGTTTGTTTGTTAGTTTGAACGCGGTATCTCAAAAACTACTGATCCGAATTGAAAAATTCATTTGGCGTTGGATAGCTCATTTATCGACGAAGGCTATAGGCTATAACATCACGCTACGACCCACGGGGGCGGTGCAGTAACGATAAACGCGGGTGAAACCGCGGGAACATCTAGTCTTTAATATACGCAACCGTATTCTAACCTTTTGACTGTCAAACCATTTTTATAAATATTTAGTGTTATAAATTATAAGTGTTTTTTGTAATTATTTTATATTTTTTAATAGGTTTGTAAATATATATTAGATTCATTAGTTAATGTAAATATATTGTTAATGTCATATAAAGTAGTTTAATTTCACTGAAGCATACAACCTAAAAAAGAACAATGTCGAAAGCATGGCCATAATTTCTAGTCACACGATGTAGAAATCTTCTGTCCTTACTTAGCGAGTGGCGATCGGACGACAAAGTTTCCAACAAAGTTAGTTACAACGTTAAAAAGTAACTAAGATCGTCTAACAGAAAAAGTTCTAATCGGCTTTAGTAGATTTTCTTAGAGATTTTTAAGAACTAGTTGGAATTTTAAATACAGTTACTTGGGACATGAAATCCTTAAACGAATCGATGAGGCAAGCAACGTTGGCGGGGTCATTTTTGAAATAAGAAAAGACATTTATCGCAACATCAATGCTGAATGAAGACCATTTCTTGGCAAAATAGCTATGAATTCTTTCTTCTTGTATGTCATTTCTTAATTTAGTATTTGCAAACTACCTACTATATTGTGTTTTCAATTTTATTTTATAATAAAAACCTATGATGATATTAAGTCTTTGTGGCAATAAAGAATGTTTTCTTTCTTTCTTTCTACATTTCATATCATCGCAAATATTATTTTAAGATGTTTACATGTAATTGATTAATTTTATTTGGGCCTTTTAAGGCTTATGTTTAACTTATCACCAGATATATGTAGTAAAATATAACAGTCAAAAATAGTAAATGATCACCAAAATTAAAACCGCATTTTAAACCAAAAATATTAATTGCACAGCAAAGAGATCAAAATAAGTCGACGGAGCCCCGCTTCGCGGGGCTCCTATATTTGGGTGGGTTTAAGAAGTATAACATAACCTAACCCTTCCGAGATGGAATGCAGTGATTAGAGGCGTATAGGTCGTTATGATATATATATATATGATATGATTTTAGTAAGCATGTTTTGGTGTGCAATTACTATTTTTGGTGGTCATTATATTTAATCCCTTTTTTAAATATGTTTTTAATTAATTGTATAGATTAAGGTAAAAGTATCATAGGAAAAATATAGGTAAAATAGTATTTGTAGTCTTTTTTCTATGTAAAGATTAAGTCGACATTTTTCATTTGCGACGTTGCCACTCGGATTAAATCCAAGGCGTAAATGCTCTTTATTGACTAAGTCCTATTAAAATGCCAAAATTGAAATAAATTGTGAGGGGGCTTGAATGTTTGTTATTTAACCAGCAGTATACATATACATATGGGTAAGCGTGTTCTTGAGTGGAGACCGCGACTCGGCAAACGTAGTGTAGGTCGCCCTCCGACCAGGTGGGATGACGATCTGCGAAAGACTGCAGGCAGATGCTGGATGCGGCAAGCTGAAGACAGGGCGCTATGGCGCTCTTTGGGGGAGGGCTATGTCCAGCAGTGCACTATTATAGCCTGATGATGATGATGATGATGATACATATACATATAATACACGAAGCAGTGTCTATGTCTATACTTGATACTACATGACAAATTAACTGCCTCCGTGGCGCAGCGGTAGTCAATGCCACTGCTGTGCATGAGGTCTCGGGTTCGAATCCCGGATTGGGCCAAGAAAAAAAGTTAAGTATTGGATTTTTCTGTTAAGAAATCTCAATAGCAGCTCGGAGTCAGGAAGTTGGCGGTATTAGACGTCCCCGTGCCTCGTAAAGCACGTAAAGCCGTTGGTCCTGCCTCTGATCTCTCTCTGGTCGTGTCGGATAACCGTCCCATCGGATCATGAGTGTAAAAGAGTGCACATGTCTTTGCGTACGTACACTTGTGCACTTTAATATCTCCTGCGCAGACGGCCTGATGGTAGATGAACGGAGACTCTGTTAAGACTGGCCGCCGTCGCCGTGACTGAAATTCGGTTTGGAGGACATTATAATTACATGACATATTGACCTTTCTTATTCATTTCGTTCTTCTTTGTCCATTTTGCTGACTACAGACACAGACTTAATACTGTTACTAAGCGTTTTTGATTGAGTAATCTGATAATACTTAGCCCGGTTTGGTATTTCAACCTGGGACTTCACGATCAGCGTTTGCATATACGCCTACACTATTTGTACATCGACTGGCGATACAAGAAAATCAAGATGTTGAAATAAATTTTCTTTAACGCCATTTCTTAAAGCCGCATATAAAACTACTACTGCAGAAAATAGTAAAAAAGATTCGGAATAAATAAGTTTCGTTTTATGTCTTCAGCTCGTCTTACCTAACCTAATGCTTTACTTGTAAGTTGTAAGGAATATTGGGTCTTTGAAACTTCCGTTTTATATAATTAATAATAATTTATTTGCGTAAAATGTGGTATTTACAAAAGTAGATGGTGAGTACATGATTATAGGCGCTGAGGAAATTTCGCCATATTTAAATAGCATGCAAATTTTTATACATTCACACTTTTTGTAAATAGGATCACTTAACAAGAATACAATACTTTACATAATGCAAATCGTAGATCACACACTGATGTGTGTGATCTACGATCTGCATTATCTATAGTCTATACAAATAAAATAAAATTGAAGTGTCTGTTGGTAATGTCAAAATAACAGCTTTTTATCTAATGCATATGAAAGTATGTAAGATACCTATAGGAAAACATCTGTTTTTTAAATTTTTGTCTGTCTGTCTGTCTGTTTGTTCCGGCTAATCTCCGAAACAGCTGAACCGATTTTGACGGGACTTTCACTGGCAGATAGCTGATGTTATAAGGAGTAACTTAGGCTACTTTTATTTTAGAAAAAAAGTAGGGTCCCGCGGAGACAAACACCTTTAAGTTAAAATCTACGCGGACGAAGTCGCAGGTAACAGCTAGTGTATTATATAAAGTGAGATTAATATAAAGTGTATGATCACATACACCTTATATTAATCCTATATCAAACTCAATTTAAAAAAAAAGACAATACATTTCCAAAATTATAGAAATGTGAGGCAAACTTTTTAATAAATTTGTCAATTGAATAGAAGAAGAAGAAGAAGGAATATATCAAGAAAATAGGTACGTTTTTCATACAAACTATTATACATATATGTATATATATTTTTAATGGCAATATCGAATTCGATGGTATTTTATTGACATTATATTGTCATATATTGTTTGTGTTTGTCGGCCTCAATGGCTTAGTGGTTAGTGACTGCCACGCATGAGGTCGCGGGTTTGATTCCCGCACAAGTCAAACATTTGTGTGCATGAACATGGATGTTTGTCTTGGTCTGGGTGTTTATATGTATAATATGTATGTATTTACAAAAAAAAAGTATATATATATATGTTTATCCATTGTCTAGTACCCATAGCACAAGCTCTGCTTAGTTTGGGCTATATGGTGTTGTGTGTATGTAATAGAATATAGAATAGAATATTATAACTATGAAAGAAGCAATTATCATGTAATTTTCAATTTGTACTCGTACCAACTAACAATGAATACAATTTGTATAACAATTATTTTGATGTCGATTGTTACTGACACAAGTTATCTGTATAATAAAATAAGAGCAGCAGATAACTAGAAAAATTGCTGTATCGCGGGTGATTTCAATTACTGTAATTCAAAAATTTCCCCACAAGACTACAGTATGGGGTTCATCAAAAACGGTGTTAAAAGGTTTTTACAGGGTCGGCACCGCGCAAGTAATGCCTCTGATGTTACAGGCGTCCATAGGCTACGGTGACCACTTACCATCAGGTAGGCCGTATGCTAGTTTACCACTTCAGTTGAATAAAAACAAAAAAAGCCGCTATCGAATTAGTAAAACTAATTAAATCTAAATTTTCCTATATAGTCGACTAAGTACTCGTAGATATGTCTCACAGTTTATCAGCGCTATGATATTACATGGAACTTCACTTTCACTCCGTAGAATTAGGTTACCCGCAGAGTTCCGATTACCTTCTCACGGAATTATTCATTATACGCCATTATATACAGACTGGCTCCCAAATTCCGTAGTACCAATCTTCATTACTGGGTTTGGCATTATTAGCTTTTTCAGTCAGGAAATTCTCAGTGGGAGCGTGGAGTCTGAAAGATATCCAGATTTCATTTCACCAGATCTATTGCTGCTATTAAATAGTTTATTATCGCTCGCTTTAACGGTGAAGGAAACCATCGTGAGGAAATCTGCATATCTGAGAATTCTCCATAATGTTCTGGAAGACATATGAAGTCAACCGACCTGCGCCTGGAAGACATATGGAGTCTACTGACCCGCACTAGGCCAGCGTGGTGGACCCTTCTCACACTGAGAAGAGGCCTGTGCCCAGCAGTGAGCCAGTTGAATACAGGGCTGATATTTATTTATTTCTTACGTTTCTCTTACCACAGATATTTTTCTAATTATTTAGAAAAATATCTGTGGTAAGAGAAACGTAAGAAATAAAAACGTAAGATATTTTTCTAAATAATTAGAAAAATATCTGGCCCTTTGGGAGGCTTACACGGAGACATGGATCCAACGTGAAAAGACCCTTTGAGAGTTTTAATCTAAAGTGGGATGGAACACCTACGGTGGCACTAGCCTCAGCAGGCGTAGGACTATTGCTACAATGTACTCTAATACTTCTGGGCTATGGGGATGAGTGTTTGATATACTGGTTTCGGTATATTGGTAACTACAGATGAAAAACGGCGTCTGCCCTGAATACTCTAATAGCATCAATCGGATGGGCAGATTTTATTAGTGTCGTTAAATTTGTTTTTTGTTGTCTGAAATAAATAATTATTTTCTTGTAGCAACTGCACATTGCTTTGTGAATATGCAGCTAGTCTAGTATAGATGTACAAAACACCTTTGCCTTTAGGATAGGATTTAGGATACTCAAAGGTGAGTTGTAGTATGTAAGTGTAAGTAGATTATTCCTCAATCACACTTCGCTAACTAAAGACATATGATAAACTTCTAAAGTACTAGTTCATATAATATTGCTCTCAAAAAATTCACAATTTTCGTATTTATATAGTCTCTTGCCTCTTAGCCCAAAGTATTTAGTAGGTAGACGTTTATCGCATCCAAATTATCCATTATGATTTCAAGTCCAACGTGAGCATTAAAATCAGAGTTAGCAAAATTTGGAAGGAAACAAGGGTGAGATAAATTCAATATGTCTTTTCCCATCCTAAGGCACAGCATTAATCACGGCTGCACCACAATTTTCCATATGTATGTACATAATAAAGCTGTTATAGAATCGTTTTGTATACATATTTTATCACTCACATGTAAATCTCCTAACGATTACCGAAACCCGCAACAAAATCAGTGAGAAATAATGACACATCTACGTAAACGTATTTCCGTACCCGATCCACCCTTACGCAGTTCACGCCCAATTTGACAGCGGCTGTGGCGCTACAAAAAGTTTAATGCTCTTAACGCATGGTGCTCACTTAACTCGCTTCAAAGTGAACTTCCTCCAAAAGTGGGGCGAGAAAAACAGCGGGACGAGTGCGTAATAATTGAAGATGCGTATCACAGACATATTTTATGTAAAGTACTGTGTCTTTATATTATAGATAAGTAGTCCTAATAGTATGACTATAACTAACTTATATAGATAACCAAAACCCAAGTTTCACCGAGTACGTCTTAGGGGCGAGTATTCATGCTATTATTGAGACTTGCCTGACAAAAAGCCGTGGGGAGCATACACCAAATGTGGCAAAACGTTGTAAAATCCTATGACTCTTACAACCTACATATTTATTGCTTTTAAAAAGAACAGCTGCCGATTAATAAGCTATTCCTGTGTGGTAAGAAACTTTTTAAATATTAAAACAACGCACACAAATTACACTCAGACACTGGGTGTGACAGTCGCAGTAGTAATTTAAGATGACCATCTTAACCGCTACGTGATCTGTGCAGTAATCTGACACCTCATTCGTACCGTCATCAAATAATTAGCAGTGGTGGGCTCTTTTCACCTTAATACATATACTCCATTTTTTAATACTTGTCTTATTTGATATACAAATAAACTCGTTACAAAACTATATCCGATCTCTGATAAATAGAGATGACAAAAAAGAAACAATACTGTTAGCTGACGGCAGCACATAGAGGTTCACTCGGAAATCGAAAAAGTTAAGTAGATACTCAACTTTTTAATTCACATTTTTGAAGCTAAAACTTGCATTTTTCGAGTTACTCGATTGGATAATTACCAGTGAAGGTGACATTTTCCGACTCTTCATAACTCGAAAATTTCGAGTTGCGCCTCATCACTATGTATTGTCATTGTCTACCATCTACCTAAATGAAGCTAGGAAGAAAATGCAAAATAGCCAATATTTCCGTCAACCGCTTATCTTAAGACTCTACACCCAAAACATTGTCTTCCGCAACGCGGTGGATTCAAAATCGTTTGTGGATTGCTCCGTTCGATACGTATGTTTATTTTTGCGAGATGAAAACATAATGCGAAGCGATTACCTTTAAATCCAACCAAGTCTTAATATATGGTTGTTTTTGCAGATAGTCGTAAATTTTCTTCAGAATCCCGGGAGAAATATTTTCTCTGTGGATGCCCTAGTTATTTTTTTGTTTTATTATCAGAGAATTTTATTACAATACCTACGAGGGTTTTTGCTGACAGTAGACGATGTGAACGTAGTTATTTTAACATATTATAGGTGTTAACGTTAGAAATATAAAACCAAAGTAATAAGACAAGAAATAAAAACAGTTGCGTTCGTGATCCTGGTTTCTGTCCATTGGAGAAACTCGCCTGAGGAAGGACTGCTATTCTATGACCGCAGAAGGAAACTTTTTGTAATGCAACGTCGTGTTTCGTGTGTGTGGTTTTCCAGGTACTTTGAAATATAAAAAAGTAAGTCGACTTGCTTTTCTGAATTTTGGATCTGATCGCTTATGTAGTAATTAACATTAAGCAGACTTCATCTGAAATTATTGACGGTAAAAATTCCGTTGAGATGCCTTCATGAGCTGCAAAGAACTGTTCGGCTGCGTTACCTTTGCTTGTTGTTAAAATTTAAAGCCCTTCATAAGATGCTTATAAGTATTTTTTCAATCAGGGTGTCCATTATGCTTGAAGAAAATTTTACTGTAATTGACTGTCTGCCAAGCCTCATGCAACTTTGTCTAAGGCTAGCAACCTACACAGATGGTTACCAAAAGCAAATTACATAAATACCATACTCCTGTAACCTGTACTTCATTTTATTCATAGAATAGCTAAATATATAATTTCCTGTTCATACTAATAAGATATTATGATGACAAAAGAGCTATTTAAGTGCAATGAAATAAATATATTACCGCTCTCAAATACAAAATAATACTAAACAGAGAGCCAGAAATAACTTCATTCATTCCAACAAATAACGAAATATAAACCATTCATTTGATTTGATTCACAAAGCAAATTCAAAGATCGGATTCTTTTCACATATTTTTCTTAACAAAAATTCTTAATGAGCCCTCAATACAGCGAATCAAAATGTTCGTCATGCCGATGTTAAATTCGGGAATGGAACGTCTTTCCGAAAATCAAATCAGCCAATCACAGGCGCGGCAGTAAATACGTCATCAATCATGGCGCCGAAATTCTTAAATTTCGAACGAACTGTTCGAATGCCGTTGCCATTTTGAATTTATTTATTTAAAACGGCCGTGTCACTTTGTCTGCATTTTGATTCGAGACGAGAATTTCAATTTCTATTTCAATGTCTACATTAAAAATGATGGTAGGTATTCGTTTATTGAATATTTCATTGCGCACTGTCTGGATATTTACCTTTTGTTTCAATATTATAAGAACATTATTTTATAGCAAAAATAGTTGCTTCTATTATTTAAAGAAAAACATAGATCATAGAATTTTATATAATTGCATGTCATATTATTAAGGTGTTGAGCCAGAACACCGTTTAGTTCTTATACGTAATTATATCAAGTGTATACGGATAATACTTGGTATGGCTGCTAGACAAAGCTCTATGTGTGCTGATCAGGATTGTTAGGTTGCGAAATGTCTTCAGCAGTTAGAACAAGCATACCCGTTATAATTAGATACTTTTTCTACCAGGCAACTTCTCTGTAGCAACATGAAGTCTAAAACTGTGCCCAGTTGTGGTAATAGGCTACTAGCTATTACGTGGGGCCTAGGTCTCTTAGGTCAGACAACTAACTAAATAGTTGTGTTATGTTTTTTTCTTTTTTTTTTGCTCTTTATATAATATTTGTATATTGTGGTAAGAAAATAAACGTTTATAGACCTGTGTGGCTACTGTACTGACTGTGTTATTTAATATAGATACGTCTTCGGCGTTCTAGGTAATGTGTATATTCTAAACAGTATCATGCTCGTATATTATTTATACTAGTCCAATAAAGTACGATGTAGGAGGTAATTTTTGGAATTAACAGTTCAATTTTTGATACATTGGATAGTCCGTTTATCGTAGAAAAATATGTGATATATAACACCACGCTACGAGTCACGGGAGCGGAGCACTAATCATAAATTTAGGTGAAACCGCGGCGACAGCTAGTCTATACTAATTTAAACTACTTAATATTATAAAGGGCAGTATTTAACTGCACAGCAAAAAAATAATAATTGCGCAGCAAAAAAAGCTAATTGATCAGCAACTCATGACCAGCAAACTTTAAAGAGATCAAACTAAGTCGACGGAGCCCCGCTTCGCGGGGCTCCTATTTTTGGGTGGGTTTAAAAAAAGGAACCTAACATAACCTAACACATCCGAGACGGAATGCAGTGATTTGAGGCGTATGCTCGTTATGCTGTGTAATATTTGCTGACCAATTAGTATTTTTGCTGATCATTATATTTAATCCGTATTATAAAGAGGAAAGATTTGATTTTTTGTAAGGGTTTAACTCAAACAACACAACCGATTTACTTATAAAAATCTTTTACCATTGGAAAGCAATATTATCGAATATTTAAAAAAACTACTACTGTTACTAACATAACCTAACCTAATTTTACGCGAGCGAAACCGCGAGCTACAGCTAGTGTTATATAAAACTCCGCCATCTTGAATTTCACGAACGCACTTTTATTTTGCTAACATACCGATAATTCTGACGTCACAGTCGTCTAGGGATCCGTACGTAAATGTTTAATGCAATGTTTAAGAGGTCCTCGAGTATCGCGCGTGTTCTCCCATTGTTCAAACATTTTATAGGCACCATTTACGCTTTGAATATTTGAATAGATATGAATGTCACGCTTTTGATGGTTTAAGTGACTATTGACTTTGAAGCTGTTATATAATTTATAGTACCTAAATTTTTCTTCTAAGGTGGTAAAGCTGGGTGATATCTGATTCTCTTTTGCTTTTTAAGAACGTGTCGCAGGAGCCTTTTACAAACATATAAACGACTGGTATAAAGGATCAGAGAGAGGGAGAGAAATTGCTGTGTCGTGGGATTCACACGTCTTCATTTAATACGCGGCTAGGCCTATTCTTTGGATATTTATTACTTTGTCACGCAAATATCGTGTTGGCTGATATTTTGCGCACAGACAAACCTTGTCCTGGGTTAATACTTAGGATAACTTTAATCCAGCATGCGTTCTTTTGGCATTTACGTAGTCAAAGTCAAAAACTGTTTCATAATAAAAATCAAAGTGAACATAATTTCCTCCCTCAGTCAATATCGGTGCAAAATGAAAACCAGTTCCGTACGTACAATTGGTTTTAGTTTGCATAATGTTCGTTAACGTATTAATATGCAAAATGGCGGCACGTTCTGGAACATCGTCACCGATGCTATACGTTATGTTCGATTAATAACATAATAGAGCTCGGCTACATTTATCTGACGTTAAAATAGATGACATTATGTATTTATGTTGTCAATGCGGTAGTGTATCTATGTATATTGCGTATGATTTATAAAACATAGTATAATACTTAAATATTTCTAGTCTTTTACTAACAGAACAATACTTTTGGTCTAAAGAAAAGCATCAACGTTCATAACAGGTTTATTATTTTTAATTAAAGAACTTAATTAATTGTTTACACTTATTAGAATAACTTGTATTTCGAACGTTTCCAAATGACAGGGATATATTTAAAAATAAAAAACCAAGCGTTCCTAATTTGTAACAGCAAAACAAAAGATGCTTTTACCGTCGTGACTGTCACGCTATGTATTCTGATTGTAATCTAGTGACACAAACCCCGTCTTCTAGAACTAGCATGCTGCTGGCATTGGTGTATCTAGGTCAGCTTCCAGGATGGGCCCTGCTTTCCTAAGCAATGGCTACATTGACCATAGGCAGTCGCACGAATAAAAGTTATTTAAGAACATATATCTTCCAACACAACAATTTCTTCAAACATTACACATCAAAAAAACTCACTCCCAATTTCTGCACCACTTAAAAAGCGACATTACCCACTTTACGGCGTGTAGTCTCTAAGACACCTACGTGTTCACAAACAGTGGTAAACCGTCAACTTATGAGTGGGCAACCCCGGGGAAATAAGCGGGCGACATGGCATTATTTGTTCCTTTGACCCCAGGCGTGGAACATCGCGAATATAAACGCTTCTACAAATGTCTCAGATAATCGAGAGAACGCTTAAGACTTGAAATAAGGAAGATTATTAGCGACTTGATTTCCTTGTCATGATTTGATCTACGTCAATTTATATAAAAGGCTTTAACAAGTGGCTTAGATAATCGAGAGAACGCTTTAAGTTTAAGAATAATATATGCAATTTGTTTTAGAAAATACAATTTGTTTTACATCTGGTGTTGTATATAAACGATTCTACAAATGCGCTAACGCTTAACCTATTGACCGCCACAGCATAAAAGTAGCGTCGTGCCCCCTACGCCAGACGATGATTAATGTAGTTTTAAATAATAGGTAAAAGGAACACAACAAACATATTTTTTTATGTTTATTTTGAACTGTAAAATAGTCGTATTTTCGACGTGCCATGCCGTCGGGGTCGTCGTGAGCACGGTTTAATTTGACGTGAATGCACGTCCGTGGCGGTCAAAAGGTTAAGATTAAAATAAATATATTAGCAATTTGGTTTGCAAATTGTAATATGATCTATTTTTGTAATAAAGGTAGCATACTAGTTAACGACCTGGTTGATGGTAAATGTTTGATGGCTACATTTACTATTAAGTGGATTATTTACTACTTGGCCATTTTGGATGGCGTAGCGGCCAAGCAGCCGTCGGCGTCGCGTCGAACACTGTGGGTTCCCACACAAATAACAGTTTAGAGTCATAATACTTTGTGTCTATTAAGTCCCACGCGTTACAGGGCATAATTCCCAATAGGGAAGGTGACTTAAAAATGTTTACTGTAGCCGACGATTACTTGTAGTACCAAAAGTATAACTCGTATATTGTCGATCCTAGGGAAAAGTAATTAAAAGCGGGCAAGGGAGAGATAGATATGTAAGTCTCCGGTAATCTCAGTCACCAGCGAAATACAATAAATGTTACTCTTAAGCCCGTTTTTATAAAATAATGGTAAAGTAATTTGACTTTCGTGACTCATTCACATAATACAATATAAGACAACGGATCACGTAATGACTCAGAAATAAAAACAATGGTATTTCCTCATGGCATAGCAACGACTCATTGATACTAGTCTCTTCTCTCTTCTATTGCCATAACACTTAAATGTGATTCAGTAAAACAATGCGAACAAGCATTTAATGCACAATTATAAAAACCCGAACGCCTATTAACTTCGAATTAAATCAAAAAAACGCATTGCAAAACTTTAGCAAACCATCGAATTTAAAAGCATTTTAGAACCAATCTATCACTAAAACCACACAATCTTATTTGCCGTTGGAAAACTAATTTGCTATTCAAAGATGTGCCTTATTCTTTTGAGTTACGGGTTAGGAGGAATTTGAGGGAATGTATTGAGGATGGTAGCAAAAAAGCCATCTGTCACTGGCTGATGAGGTATTGAATCTATCCGCAGTTTTGATTTATAACCATCATTCGAATGATCAATTGTAATCAAATCTCTTGAAAAGTTTAGTATACGATTTGATTTATGAAAGAAAATGATGTCATAATGGATATTGTTTTTTATGTTTACTTCACACTAAATTTACATAATAAATAACATAGATTCTCAATAGTATAGTACCGATGGGGTAAGCAGAAATCTATTGCACCTAATATTGCCAGCTATATTTTTTAAGTCCTATGTAGAGAGGTCAGTTATATTAATATCTGTCTACTGGGTATCTACTGCTTCGGTGACATAGCGGTAGAATATGACGTGATTGCAATAATAGATGAATATTGAGTACGAACTTTGTTGGGCAAAACGTAAATCGGTTTCTCTGTCCAGAAATTCTCAAAAACGGCTAGGAGTCTAGACCTCTCCACAGAAGACGACAATAGGCTTGTCGAAATTGTCGCCAAAATATAGGTGTAATACAGGTAGTAATATCTAGCCTTACGGGTACATAGAGCTGACTCTAAGCCCCTATGTATGTTATAATGCAAAATTTCTTGACGTAAATTACAATTACATTTTTCCCGACACGGAAAATTAAACGCGAGCCCTCGGGATACATTGCAAACTTATACTGGAATACCATCACAATAATGATCAACTATAACATATTGACATAGTTTTTCATCCGTCTAGACCCTTTTATATTGACATGAACTTTAAAAGCTTTCCAGAAACAAAACTTAATAAAAGTACTGAAGTTTAAAAGGGCACATTAATTTAATCCAAGTCTTCGAAAGTTTGTGATCTAGAAATAAAAATGTGAAAGTCACTAATTACCACCTTGCAAATTAAACTTGTCATCCGCAGGTTTTTCTTGGAGGCTCTGAAAGTTAATTAAGTTTTATATAAGCGAGCATTCGCTTCAGAAAATTAATCTCGTATTAATGTTTGCCATGTTTTTACAAACGACTTTGGCAAAGGTGGAGGTTTCGTGTTCGGCGCGAATGCGTGTCAGTAGTGCAGCGATTGCGACAGCTCAGTATGAAGTATCGGTTTCCATGCCGGGTAAGTCAATCTGTTATTAAGGTCTTCTGTAAAAAAAGGTTAATTACAGTACTCTGAAGAATGGAGTGCTCTGAAGAGTTATTCCACCTTATCCCGCCCTCCCCTTTCCTATCCAGAGCAACGCGTGCTGGGCTCAGATGCCATCCTTACACAGTAGAGTCAACTAGAGCGCGTACCAACAAGTTTGGGTCCTCATACCTCTGCCGAGCGACCAAGGCATGGAATTCTCTTCTAAGGCACGTATTTCCTTCTTCCTTCAATCCTGGGTCCTTTAAGCGGGGCGTGAAAAGGCACCTTCTCAGGCCGTCAAAGTAGAGACCTCAACATCGCCTCGGCTGCTATGAGGGTGGTGTGGAGGCCACTGCCCTTAGACCACACGACTGCTTACCACCAGGTGGAGTGTGGTCAATTTGACGAGAAAAAAAATAAAGAAAAGTACAGTAGTTTGGCAATGTGCTTTGTAGACAGCAGTAAGCACGTTCTCTATATTGTGAGAACTAATGCAATATAGCTGTAACACACGTCTGGCCACTCCCATAGGGATTTAAGAGTGAAACTTTCTATGTTTGTTTATTTATTATGTATATTTTCGGATTTCTTGTTATTGTTTTCGGATTTCTTGTTATTGTTTTCGAATTTCTTGTTATTACTTTAACCTATTTGGATCAATCTTCACATTGTTGTATGCTATTTTAGGCCCATATTCATACCTCCAAGAGACATGGGTCCATAGAATAAATGAGTCGATATGGTTATATCGACTCGTTTATTCTATGGACCCATGTCCATAAGGTTTTATCTAGACACAATGATAAAATCATAGTGTTTATACGCCGGCGGCGTTCGAAGGAATTAAAGGAATTCTTCAAAAGTTAATCACAAATTAGCTATTAAATATATTTTGCTGTATTTAGCTATTTCGTACCAGCATAAATAATATTACGCTTGCTATTTCCTGAAGGCTAGCTTGTGTTGAAACTTGGGCTAGATGGTGTTGTGTGTATATGATAGAATATTATTATATGTGTATAGTTTGGCAGTGGTACCTATATTGAACTCTGCTTTATCTATTGGATAAATGGCATTTCAGTGGTTATCGTCTAAATTTTGACTTTGGTAAGACACACTCACTCCATAATAATTCAATTTGATTGGAGTCTTGGTTAAGAAGAAAATGATAAATTTGATTAGGTATATAATTTTCATTATTTTCAAAGGCCATATCCCTATATGTAATGCTATATGTAAGTTCAAAACTTTACGCTCTAAATGCTCCACCTAAACATAAAAAGCCATAAGAAAACTGCTTACCCACCATATTAAGCAGTGGTATTGTTATAAGCGGATTGCATTATCTGCATCGCTAAGGAAAATATCAAGGAACAAATATATCTCGTCTTCCGCCGATGCCATATTTTTTCATCTCAAACCTTTCTATCAGATAGTAACAATAAAAACTAAATTACGGCAGGATAGAGCTCAATTTTCCGTCGAATTAAACAGCTGGGATAAGCCGATATGGCGATGACAGAGGAAAAAATTCAATACTATGACATTATTACTGGTATTTGGAATAAAATTGCCCTTTTTTGGTACAATATGTGTTACAATTAATTTGGTTTCCAATCTTGTACATCACTGCCCTGGCAATTGTTATTCACGCTCCAGTAGGTGGTGCAGAAAGAATAGCATATTTTAAAATAATAAATTAATATTATCTATTTATTTTTTTAAAGATAAGCGGTTTTTCAAGCCGCACTAGGCCAGCGTGTTGGACTATGACCGAACCATACCGACCCAACCATAGTGAGAACGGGAAAAGGCCTGTGCCAGAGAGCTATCTTAAGTAAACCTTGATGAATTTCTAGATAGGAAGAGCCAGCCTTTGCATCTTATTTGGTGGCCATACGAATGACCCGGCTTGCTTGTGGAATTACCACGCTCTTCCAAAAAACCTGGTAAAGATTAGCAACACTGCAACTGCGTTTCGGTCACTGCGCGCTAAACTACAATTTTGGAGGCTCATACGAGCTACTCGTACCTGGATGCTCTTATTCCTTCTGTTATTCATCCTACCTTTAATTTCTTAATCCTCACTTAGCTATTGCTTGTTAGACCTCTGTTTTCTGCATTCTGTACCAACGCATCCATACTTGCCAAGCTGAAAATTAAAACAAGACTCTCAACCATCTGCCTCAAGCGTATTCTTGAATACTTCGGACACATTGCCAGAAAAGACGGAGACAATCTCGAAAAACTAATGGTCACTGGCAATGTGGAAGGAATAAGAGCAAGGGGCCGCAGCCCGATGCGTTGGTCTGACCAAATTCGCACCACACTCGACTCCACTATCTACGATGCTCTCCGAGTGGCCGGAGATAGATCAAGATGGCGTAACATCGTGAGAAGATTAGTGGATGGAGGAGGTCACGATCCTCAGAAATGAGGAATACGACTGACGAAGGTTATACCTCTATTATATAACAAGCGATGATAGGTTACGACAATTGCCTACCATTAGGCGGGCCATATGATTTATTTACCACCATGGTAGAAAAACGGCGAAAATCGACAGCTGTTTTATAAAAAATCTGCCAACATTACGCCTTTAGATAAGCTACCTGACGGTTGACAACCAGTCATGAAATACAAACACAGACAAAATAAACAATGCTATCTCCCAACGTCAAGCTTCAAAAACCTCCTTCCTCCGGCGCCATAAACGTAGAACAGATAACTGTAAGTCTAAGTGAACTAAATCCGGGCTGTCAGGCTGCCGTGCGAAGGTTTAAAGTTCTGAACGCGAAGAATGAACGAGTAAATTGTATCGGACGGGACAGAACATTGAATGAAATAAGTAGGAAGAGAGGTTTTCCTATTTATTTTGGTACTAAGAGTGCAATTGCTGAAAGTATTGTTTAAAGTATATTTACTATTTCAAAACAGCGATAGCCTAGTAGTAGAGACTGTTGCACTATCACGCAAAGATTTCGAGTTTGAACCTTGCATCTCTGCCTTTTCGAAGTTATGTGCGTATTAAATAATTCATTATGATTCGTTTTAACGGTGAAGGAAAACATCGTGAGGAGACTTTCATTTATTTAATTTTATTTATTTATTTAATTATAACGGTTGTACACCAATTACAATAATTAAATATAGGAAAACATGAAACAAAAGCAAAATTAAAACAAATATATAAAACAAATAAACAGTTACATAGATCTTGGTATCCACACAAATAATCATTCCTTCCTCTCACAAAATCGCTGACACACTAACAATATATTGAACATGTTCATGTCTGAGAGATCTACAGTCATAATGTTTTCAAAGATAGGTTTGTGAAGTCTGCCACCCTGCACTGGGCCAGGTATGGTCACACCCATACGTAACAAATCTGTTAACGAAATATAATTATGTGTGATACATCTTTAGCTAATTCTAAGTATGATAGGTACTATAAGTATACCAGCTGTGTCCAGCAATTACAACTTACCATAATCTTTTGGGAAATCCATGGTAGGGATATAATTTTATAACTTAAGCGTTTGTGGCGACAATTTTCTCTGGAACAGCTATGTAAGCTGGTGTAATAAGTGTATAAAAAATGTATTACGACAGCCATTTTAAAAGCTTTACTTGTAAGTGGTCCCGAAAGGCATACATCTCTTCAAGGAAAAAATATCACCTACTAAGCCTTTCTCACGCTTCCTACTAAAGATATGACCCAGCCTAATCGAAATAAATCTTTACCGACGAATAAAAAATATCAAACACGTGTAAATCACCGACTAATATCCAATTTTCCATCTAGTACCCTTATATTTCAACGGGATCCCGGGTAGGTACCTCTGTAGTGACAAAAACTGTCCAGCGATAGAATGGGACGCGGATAGAGTCATAAATCTCCGGGATTGATTCCCGGGATTGCGTGTTAGGTTGTCCTCAGGTCAGAGGCTGTTATTCATTGAGGTATGACAGGTTTTTTGCTGATAATATTGTCATTAGTTTGGCGTTGAAGTTTTGGATACCTACCTGTATGATGGATGAAGATTTTATTTATTTTACGTGATTTATTTCATAGGTATGGAATTTGAATATGGCTGTCGTTTAGGTTCTTTGGCATACGTTTATGATTATTACTTTTGTTTTGCGTGATATACCTACATATATTTGCATCGCAATGGGTTTAAACCCCATTAAATTGAAGATGTAGTCAGTTTCTGATTACCTGACTCCAGACTCCGTGTCGCTATTGACAATGTCTTGATAGAAAAACGCAATAACAGTTTACCCAGGAATCGAACCTAATACCTCATCTAAGCTTTCGCATTTATAAGCGCTGCACTGAGACCTTGGATGCAAATATATTGGAGATGTGTGTAGCTGTCTACCGGGCACATTTCCAGACAGGAAAATCAAACAACACTGCCCGACTCGGGAATGAAACTGAAATTTCAAAGATAAAGATCATTTATTTTGTGAAACATGAGTATATAATACAAGTTACATTAGCTTGCATGCAAGGTGGTCAGTTAGAGTAAGTTCTATATGTTTTACCATACGGCGTACAAAATTCAATAATTGCAATAAATATTTTTACATTAGAATTATAGAAAAAGTATAAAAGTAACAAAATACGTAACAACATGACGTCACGAATATTTTAATTTAATTATACCTAATCCTACAATATTTTTAAATATAAGTTCGTTAATTTGAAAAAATAATGGATATTATTGCAGCAATATGAAGAAAAATTAATATGTGAGTCACAGTTATGTCCAAACTTACCTACACCACAAACAAATGTCAGGGGTTACATAAAAAAAGGAAATAATAGTAATAATAAAAAAAACATTGTACACAAAATAAAACAATAATAATATAAAATGGCAAAATTTAATAGATTAAGAAATGTCATAATGTGGAATTTTACACCACAAACTAATGTCAGGGTTTACATAAAAAAGGAAATAATAGTAATAATAAGAAAACATTGAAAACAAAAACAAAACAATAATAATATAAAATGTCAAAATTCAATAGATTAAGAAATGTCATAATGTGGAATTTTACACCACAAACTAATGTCAGGGTTTAGGTACATAAAAAAGGAAATAATAGTAATAATAAAAAAACATTGTAAACAAAAGCAAAACAATAATAATATAAAATGTCAAAAGTCAATAGATTAAGAAATGTCGTACTGTGGCATTTTCTGCACAGCGTTCATATTTATTACCACAAACCAATTAACACTTTGCTCGCTTTGGGACTCAATTTGAGAGTTTATGCATATATTTCATATTCATAACCAGTAGCCCACGTGCCATTTAAAGAGTGATATCCGAAATTATTTATATAATATGGAAAGGATTTATATGTAGTACTTTTACGTCAGTTAACGGCACTCACATGTGCATTTAAATAAAATCTTCATATCTGCCATCTTTAAGAGAAGCGCATATCCATTTGCACAATTGCACAGTTTTTGCACACGTCACTTCCGCTGTACCTATTCCGAGCCATTGCACTGAAAGCACAACACTTAAAGTTATTGCCAGCCGTCATATTGCACGCCTCTGTAAAGTCACTGGTGAAAATAAAAAATGGGGTCGTACTTTTTTAAAACCCATTATTATCGTGACGTGCAAACACCTTACATACCTATATAGACTTGGGCATAATAATAATAATATCCCCGAAGGCATAGGCAGTAGGAAGCGTAAATCATCCACATTTCGCCAGTTATTTAAGGTCACACGTAAAATAGTCGATCCTGTTGTCTTCTGTGTTTAGTCCCACGTAACAGGGGCGAGCCTATTACCGTTTACCTAGCAAAGTCGCAAGCACTTTGCTCCTAATAAGAATTTCTAACAGGAAATCCGGTTAACGTTTTGCCCAACCAAGGAATCAATCCCAAAATCTTATCTTATAATAAAAAAATAAAAAAACTATAGGTAATAGTACTGAGGAATTATTGAATATAATTTCATAATAATTGTTGTCTTAATAATATTGCATACACACTTACACACTCACAAATACACACACATACTCACATACACACACGACACACATTCACACACCCACAAACTTACTTATATATATACCTAAGTTTATATTTATTAACCATTTGTTTAAAATATTGTGAAACTTGTGCAATTATATTATTATTGTAATGTGAAGAGCGGAGTCTCCTAACACAGGTAATGTTTACTTACAAGGAGTACCCCAACTACTGATTATAAAATAGCATATAAGAAAATGATAATAAACAATTTTTAAATTTTAATTTTCACTAGCGCTCGATAGATGGCGTTGTGCCGACAGGCTGAATCGCGCTATGGTTTCGTTACCGCGGCTAATATAAATACTCTCTCTGGGTCACCCTCCGATGCCGATATACTGATGGTTCAGTAGAATTACAATTTTTTTTTAAAGTGCCTGGAGCTTTATTGCTGCGAGGCCAGTCGAATTTAGCTACACGAATTCCAAGATATATTAATTAACACGGGACGCAAAAAACATTTTTTATTATTTAATAATAACATACTAGCTTTAGCCCGCAGCTTCTCTTGCGTAGCACCTAGTAGGTTAGATTAGGTCATGTTCCGCAAAGAGATATGCTTCAATGCATTCAGCCAGGTTTTAAATAAAATTATGTTAACGACAGTACTTTTTATTTTAAATAAAATGTATATATTTCCTTATAATATAGATTTCTATTGGTAAAAGAAGCTTTAAAAGCGGTTGAGTAGTTTTCGAAGTTAAGTAGTTTTATGAATAACATTAGACAAACATATTGACTGGAAATCGCATATTAGTGCCACTTGTAATAAAATTAATAAATTTGTATATGTCTTGAGCAGACTTAGGAAAACCTCAACAATACAGACCACTTACTCTGTTAGCTTACCATGGCTATGTAAGCTCAGTCCTAAGATATGGCCTTATACTGTGGGGAAATTCCCCTGAAGCTAATAGATGTTTTATTGGCCAAAATAGATGTATAAGAGCCATTGTCGGTATTGCTCCAGACGAATCCTGCAAACCACATTTTAAAACATTATGCATACTTCCTCTGACCTGTATGTATATTCTAGAGATTTCTATTTTTGTTAAAACCTGGGTACACCTTTTCACCAAGGCCATGGATAAGTATCCGAAAAACACTAGTCATCCTAATAGGTTAGTTCTAGAGTCCATTCCTAGAACTACAATGTATAAAAATAATTGTTACAGTATGTGCATAACTATATATAACAAAGTTCCGGAATGTTTTAAAGACTTATCGCTTTATCGATTTAAGAAACACCTTAAGGCATGGCTACTAGAAAAGTCATACTATTCCCTTAAGGAGTTTCTACGTTAAACAATTTATGATAATATATTACAAAATTATTTTTAAATAACAATGGCACTAATTTAATTTAATTTAATTGTCATACCTATACAATAATAAGAATTATTTTAAAAATGTAAATCATTTCGCATGCCACATTGTGACTACATGGAAGCGCTAAATGTATTAATTATACCACAACATCCTTAAATGTACTCCATTTTCTGTGAAATAAATATCATTTATCATTTATCATTTATCATTTTATGTACTACAAGAATTATTTGCTTAAAAGAAGATAACTTTCTGTAAAACGAATTATTTGACAGAATAAATTTTATTTATATATTTATTGTCAGGGGATCAGAAAAGGGCACAGGGTACCTTTCATCCAGAGAAAACTACTGTTACTAATCTAAACTTAACTAATCTACATGTACGCAAGCGAAGGCGCGGACTCAATCTAGTATGTTATAAATAAGTCATGGGAATAATGACTGCTGATCCGCTATCGTGGCTTGTAGCGTGATGTTATATAGCTCAGAACCTGCGACAATAATTGGGCTATCAAATAATTTTCAAATCCAACCAGTAATTCTCATTAGCACATTTAAACAAAGAAACTCTGAGGGTTTAGTATATATTAATAACTAGCTTTTGCCCGCGGCTTCGCTCGCGTTAATTTAGAATTTGACAATCAATTCGGGTTGTACTCTACCTGTAATAATATAATTCAATCATGATTCGAAAGACAAGTGGCGCCATCAATTATCATAAGAACGTTATTGTTGTTTTCCTCGGGAACAGTACATTTTTTCGGGAAGAAAGGTAGCCTATGTCCGTTTCTGTACACCTGACTATGTATATGTAAAATTTCAGGATGATCGGTTCAGTGGTTTAGGCGTGAAAAGATAACAAACAAAAAAACTCATTTTCGCTTTTAAAATATTAGTTAGGATTAGGATTACTTTATTGGAATAGCGAGTAAATCCGAGTGTTCTGGCAAGTTAAATAAACAGCTAGATGAGGTATGAACGAAGTTAGACGTGTCTAACAACACAAACAGCAGGTGTACTGAGCTCCCCCGGGAGATTATAACGAAGTTGCAGCAATATGGCGTCCTTCTGATGTCTATTTATATTTGTTTAGCCAATTATGTGTAATAAATTTAATATTTTAGTGCTTAAATTAGAAAAAATCTGCGACTGAGTCGTTGGAATTCGTGTCGGCGATTTGCGTGTCTAGGGTTTGATAACCGGATTGAAAAAAAGTGATATTGGATTTTCTGTAAGTACCAGCAAAGGGGCTGGTATTGTGCTCGGTTAATAGCAATAGATTGGTGTCTAAAATCATAGTAACTGCATAAGGTTTCAAGTTCGATATCTAGGCTGAAACAAAGTATGTATATTAGTTTATCTGTTAACATATTGGTAGGAGGCTGGTCATATGCACGGTTAATAATAATAGACTCGTCTTTTAATACGTGAGATCTAAGACATATTAAATGTGCAGGAAATCTCGTGTTCAATTTTTAGGTCGGCAAAGTGTTACAGGTTTGTCTATAAGGAAATTCTTAGTGACAGTACTGTGACTAGCAATATGATTTAGTAAACAGTATTAGGTTCACCTTCAGTTCAAATTAGAAACGATAATAATTTTACGTGGACCTAAAACACACCTAGCAAAATGTAGATGCTATGTACCTCTGCCAAATTTCGGGTATACCAGGGTAAGTCAGTAATCATGTATGTATATTGAAGCTACGAGAATATCCCAACTTTGTAATACAAGTAAGTGCATCGAATTTGAACGAGGATCCATAAAATAGTTTAGTTTTATAATCCTGTTAAATGTTAGAGCGCTTGAGTGTTAAGGTGCTGCCATATTGCACGAGATTGGGGCATTACATTGATTAATACATTATATACATACATAGTATAATCAATGTAATATCCCAATGCTGATGATATGACTGCACGGATGGCGTAGTGGTTTAAGTGGTCGCCTCCCCAATTCGCCGAGTGTTGTGGGTTTAAATTCCACACGGGATAAAAAATTGTGTGATTCGCAAATAATTGTTCCGAGTCAGGGTGTTCTTTGTGTCCGTTGTTTGAATGTTTGTAAAGACTTCCATGACACAGGAATGATTCCCAGTGCGAGAGTGTCCTTTCTGAAAAGAAAAAAAAATTGTACCACGTATGTATCCCCGTAGGGGTTTTAGGTTATATGTAAATAATTGAAGGCGAATTTATTACTTTCTTTCGTTACAGATTTTGACTCCATAGTAGCAGCACTGTGTCCGAAACTGGGTAAACTGAGAAATTCTTGACAGGACAATTTTATGACACTATATCGGGAATCAAATCCAAGACGTCATGCATAGCATTCGCATATACCATCAAGGCGTTAAGGGTCATATGTTTTTTATGTTTATATTTTCGTAATTCTTTATAATTGTCCTTTACCCAAAAAATCCATTCCTAGCCGAATAACAATTAGTTTTAAGCGTTAAGATTAGTAAAATTAGGTTCAAAGTGGCATGGCACTCGGTGCCTCGTATCCGAGCCGCTGCCGCGCTGATAAATAGAGGTACACAATGTAGCGGCTCGTGCACGAGCCGCTGGCAAACGACGATATTTATCAATAATTTAATCATTTGGCATTATTACGTTATACTGCAAGTTAAAATACAATAGCTTCTGCACGGGTTTGCTCGCATCAAATTAGGGGTCAGGGTACTAGGATAAAAGATAGCCTATTTGTTATCCTAGGACGTGATTTATCTTGATGCTAAGTTTTATTAAAATTAATTCAATGGTTACCTTTTGTAGAAAGACATCTCCCGTACTGGTAAATTCTTGTGTCGCGGGTCCGAAGAACACACAAGTGAAAAAATATTTAAATATTGTGAACAGAACAGAGTGCTTAATAGCAAATTCAAAAGTAAATTGTTAACTATTATAAATTATCTTTAAGCCAATAAATTATTATTAAATTATCTTTATGCCAATAAATTATTATTAAATTATCTTTATGCCAATAAATTATTATTAAATTATCTTTATGCCAATAAATTATTATTAAATTATCTTTATGCCAATAAATTATTATTAAATTAAATAGAACACCCAGAATTTTTTTTTTACGTGCGGTAATGCTGTGACGCATACCCCTTCGCGGGGGCGGGCGGAGGGGTTATGTCGGACTCGCCGGGGTAAAAGAGAAAGATGGAATAAGAATAATGTATCTCCCGGAATACCGACTAAACCTACCACGGTGTTTCTCGACAAAACCACTATCGGCCGGGCCGCGCGAATGACTTGCACATGCAGTCGCGACACCGCCGAGGTTTCGGCCCGCCATATGAAACGGCAGGCCACTACACCAAGAGACCTACCCTAAGGTCACCACTAAACAAAAATACCTACTGTCCCCCCTCTAGACTGTCCCTATCTACAGGACCCGAGTAGATAGGGTTTCGGGGGGAGAACTACGGGTCTCCCCCTTAGGACCAGGGTACTGCGGGGTCAGGAAGCCCACTGCGCCTCGAAAGGCGTGTTCTATCGGCCGCTGATTAGAGTGCGCGGTGCCTGACATGGTGTTGGACTCGCAGGGGTATGTGGTTAGCCGCTGAGGACGACACGTTTGTTTGCTCGGCAAGCACGTAGTGATCGAGCGTTGGACTCAGGCGCGGCTAGTGCGAACCAGTCGGTCGCGGGAGGCACAGGGTTGTCTTAGCGAAGTGGCAGCGTGGTTTCGCTGCCGCAACGAATCTCGGGTGCTTGCCTGCTTAGCAAGTAAGAGTCATACCTAGATTGACTCGGGCCTTACCCGGTCTGTAGGCCTATATGGGTAGGCGTACGGATGTACGTCGGGAAGTGAGCGTGCCTTATACAGCTCCGGTACCATACTGGAGATATGGGAGGCGGCTTCTCCGTCGGCTTCAGCGAGGTTTTCGTTAGCATCTCTTAGGAGTTGCGAGTGGTAAGCGGCTTTATTGCTCCGGTACCTATCTGGAGAATAGGTAGTGTCACTTGGGCACGAGGTAGCTCGCTTACGAGAACCGAATCTCTGAGGATAGGGTGGAGAGTCGAGATTTGGGGACAAGACCTGTCTATAACTGGTCCCGGAAGGTGCTTTCGGGCGCTGGAAGGTACAGCGGCTCTGCCTAATATAACCTTGTTGGTTGGTGTAGGCGGAACGCTATATCATAAACTGGACTAGTCATAGAGAAGGGGGTGTCCCCCCTCTAGAGGGGAGACGGACACGACACAGAGGCGCGCGTGGGAACACACATGCCGCCTCTCGGACCTGGTGCTGAACGGATGGCGGGCAGGCCCACAATGCCCGCCACCCCCAGGTCAAACCTCAGGGTGGCTGGAGGTCGTCTCGCGCCCTCCGGCGCCCGGTTCTGCGGTTGGGGGAGGGTTTAAACGCTCCCTCTCCCGCTCCGCCGCCTCCTTGATGGAAATCACTTCCTCACAGAAGGAGGCGACGGCGTTCCACGACCTCTCACTCCGGACCATAGACTGAACTAGGGCCGGGAGCGAGAGGGCAACCAATCCGACTGCCGCGATCAACTCACGGCGCTGCTATGCCCAGGCGGGGCAAACCGCCAAAGTGTGCAGCGCCGTGTCCTTAACAACGTCGCGGCAGTCGCCGCAGTGGTGACAACCGGGCGTCTCTTGCCGGCGTATACGACACAGGAACCGGACAAAACAACCGTGGCCAGTCATTACCTGTGTCAGCCG
Source organism: Catocala sponsa (assembly GCA_963564715.1). Lineage (NCBI taxonomy): Eukaryota > Metazoa > Arthropoda > Insecta > Lepidoptera > Erebidae > Catocala > Catocala sponsa. Next base: position 5,155,924 of record OY751345.1, on the reverse strand, counting down.
GAAGGTGAGGGCGCCATGCCGCCTCTCCAGCCACTCCTCAAACACGGGACTTACCGCCACGATCGTGGCGTGCCCGGGAACACCCAGACTTGACATAACTATATTATTATGTGGCTTACAGACATGTTTGTCCCGTTTGGGTATCGACCCCACAACATGGCCGTGAACACTTGGGTTTGTTCCGCATTCCCCACTACATTACGTCCCACATTACAAAATGTTCCTTATTCGCCTCTCTTTTTTAATTATTCCTTTGTCGTCCTACATTTTTGGGCATATCGTTAGCAAAACAAAACATGTTTAAAATTATTTTAAGTCTTTTCTATGTCGGGCTCGTGATGTCATGCAATCATAAGCCCAAAGTTTCACCGAGAGATCAATGAGGTATTTTAAAATATTTTTCGGCTGACGGTACATCAAAATCTGCTATACAAAAACAACAGGGTCAGAAAAGGAACATAATTTGGGACGAAATAGGAATTACGTTAAGAAATTAATATTTATTTAAATTTTGGGGTATAATGAGGAACAATTTTTGGGGCGAATGCGTATTTTTACATTCGGGACGAAACATGAGGGTCGAATGCGGAATAAACCCACTTAAACCGTTACGCCATCCGTGAAAATCATCTTCATAACATCCAAAGATCATCATACACTTTTAGATTTATAATATTAGTAGGATGTGGCGATACCTTAATGGTGCAACTCCACAAGCGGAACTTCGATCGTTTTATTGCTCACCATATTCTGTTTGATGTCTAACCATTTAAAAATATTTTTATCGTTTATTTAATATTAAAGCTTTCTATAATTCTACATATTATATTAAACTAGATGTGCTCGCTGTTTCACTCGCGTTTATGGTTACTGCGCTTCCCCCGTGGATCGTAGCGTGATCTTATATAGCCTGTAGCCTTCCTCGATAAATAGGCTATCCAACACTAAAATAGTTTTTTAATTCGAACCAGTAGTTCCTGAGATGATAGCTTTGCCATTGCTAGTGCGATCCACCCAAGATCTTGAGTAGTAGACCCTCGCTGATTTCAGCATGAATGGGGCTCGACCGGGGATGGACTACCCTCTCACAGAATATCGATGTGAAATAGCAGTATTCCTACTGTTGTGTTTCGTTCGGTGAGTGAGAGTGCCGGAGACCATATGGATATAGGGATTGATTTCCAGGAAAAACTCACATACTTACACAAAATTAAAAATAGATAGGCAATGTAAAATCATGTGGGTTAATATTTTATAATGCAACCTTGTCAAGTTTATGCTTTATTATAATCTTACTGTGGGCACTGACATCCTTTTTTATAATAAGAGTATAGGAGATAGATAGCTACATAGTCTATCTCATTGATATAAGAGCGATAGCCTAATGGGAGAACAAAGGAGTGCCAGGCGAAAGTCTCTAGTTAGTTTCCAAGGCACACCTATGCCCTTTTTGAAGTTATGTGCGTATAAATTAATTAATAAAATTTAACACTTTAAGGTTGAAGGAAAACATCGTAAGGAATCCATGAACCATCTAAAAGCTTTGCTTTATGTTCTAGAAGTTATGTGAAGTCTGCCAACCCATACTGGGCCAGTGTGGTAGACTAGAGCCTAAGCCTTCTTACTTTAAGAACAGACACTTGCCCAGCAATGGGTTAGCTTATATACAGAGCTGATATATGTACATAGAACTTCATTGATCAAAGGCAAGTTTGCTAGACTTTTCATATTTTACAAAACTCTACACAAAACTTCAAAATATTCATTTTACTTACTAGAATAATCTTTAGCGTTAAAACGAGCGCTAATTAACTATTCAATACCTTTGAAAAGTTAGAAGAGCGTGCGTGGGTTTGAACTCGCGACCTTCGGTTCAACAGTTTATCGATCACTATAACGCTTTCGCTGTTTTAATACGTGTTGTATTATTTTAAGTGTATATATGAATTGTTTAATGTTCATTGGTTCTGTGGTATAAGTAAATAGTGCAATAATCAAAACAGAAAAAGAAATACTCAATACTCAATTGTTTATTGCATTCCAAAATGTAAGCTTAGGGCGTAACTTAAATGATATGACAGTTCATTATGGACCCAGTCGGACACAGCAACGTAGGAGATAGGCAACATAAACTACTCAGATACAATAATATCATATTCTATAGATATGTTAATTTCATAGTAATTATCAATGTTTGTTTTGTTTTAGTCGATTGCCGAGTTGTACACTGAATTGCACATTTTGATTCTGAATTATTTAACAAAATATAATTAAATGAGTCAATGTTCAGTATTTTTGATATTTGTATACCGTAACCCATTAAAAAATAAATCAACATTTTATTTTTAAGTTTTAGGTAACAAAAGTGTTTCAATTCAAATAAAAAATGACTCAACCTCTAGTACTTTTTCTTCCTGGCAACATAATGCTTAACTCAATTAACAAAGGATAAAGTATACTACCCTATCTACTATAGTATAAAATAATAAAGAATAACAAAGACGTTGTGAAGCGTAGTGCCGCGGTGGAGTACTAATCTCGGGCACCTCAAGCACAAGTTGTGAACTGAGCGACACGCGTGCCGGATTTAGACCCCTGTTGAGCACGGCTGCCGGCTATCCGGCACAAGCCATGAGAGAGATACGAGATCTATTTAAAATGTCAGGTAGATAGACAATGCAGCAATAGAAAATGCGACTGCTGTGCTTAAAGTCGCGAGTTCAGTAAAAATAACAAAGGTATTGTAAGACTAGCTATCAATGCAAAGTATTTTTAAATTTAACGCCCATCATAATATCTCAATTGTAATTATTAATCCAATTAAAACGGTTATACCTATTGTTGGGGATGCGTTCGGGAATGTTTAAAATACCAGATGTTGAAGTAAGAAATATCCGTTTATTGGCATATAAAAGTTTACACTGTAGTATCACTGTTCATAAAACTGTTCTAAACTAAACGTTAATGTTAAAATGTTAGGTAACGTTGTGAATGCACCCGGTCACGACGGTGCCGAAAAGTACACTAATTGATGTTAATGAATTAAGTAATAAAATGCGTCGCCGGCCGGGCACAGTTCACTTGCCGTTTCGATGTCAGCATTAAATCGAACACCTATATATCTTTCCAATTACACATCTCAAAGACCAACAATTATTATATCTTATTTAAATACGCCTCCTATAAGTCGATTATTATGTAGAGACCAGCATTTTCTTACATTATGCAAGAAAATAAACATATAGTTTGGTACCTACTTCCAAATTCCACTCGCACGAAGCTGCGGGTAGAAGTCCGTAAATTACACACAAATAATTTTTAATACGAGCGTAAATTCGACAAGTTGTAAATGCGTGCCGTGGATCAAATCCAAGACCTCTCTGCTTGGTAATCTAACGGTCTCCAACTAGGCTATCGCTACAAATATGAAATTTATAGTGCCAGTACTGGCACCAGCACTTGCCAGCGTGGTGAACTATGGCCTTACCTTGCTCATATTGACGATCCTGCCCACGTTCGCCACACGGCACGAATATTATCATACATATATCTCTGGCTGCCTCGATGGCGTAGTAGTTAGTGTAACCGACTGCCACGCCTGAGGTCGCGGGTTCGATTCCCGCACAAGTCATACGTTTGTGTGCATGAACATGGATGTTTGTCTTGGTCTGGGTGTTTCTATATTATATAATACTAGCTTCTGCTCGCGGCTTCGCTCGCGTAAAAGTAGGTAACGGCACTATTTATTAAATAAAATATAGCTATGTTACTCGGTGATAATGTAGCTTACTAATGGTGAAAGAATTTTTATAACACAGATATTTTTCAATTATAATCGAAAACTTATGTACCAATTTTCATACTGCTAAGTCCAGAAATGAGAAAATTTCGTTATAAATTTAACCCCATTTTACCCCTCTAGGGGAGAGTTTTGTCCATTCCACTTATAAGTCCAGAAATGAGCAAATTCCATATAAACTTCACCCGCCTATTTCACCCCCTTAGGGGTGGAATTTCAAAAAATCCTTTCTTAGTACACGCCTACAAATTAAAACACACATGCTCTCCAAATTTCAAGTTCCTACGACCAGCGGTTTAGGCTGTGCGTTGTCTCTAAGTCAGTCAGTCAGGACATCTTCCTTTATATATATAGATTATGTATGTTTATCCATTGTCTAGTACCCATAGTACAAGCTCTGCTTAGTTTGGGCTAGATGGTGTTGTGTGTAATAAAAACTTTTTAATAAAAAAAAAGGATCTAGAATATAAGTAGATGCGCATTGATGTTACCTACTCTAAACAACTAAAGAATTGTCGTCACAGTCAAATTACTCACTAAATATGCAATACAATACAATTATTCACGGTGTGCACATTTTAAGGTAGGTACTGGTAGGGGAACGCCTGACTCCGCGCACGTAGGTAGTTTTGATGAAATGGTTAGTCACAGTGCAGGATGGATGCGTATTGGATCATCGCATTCGTATAGAATTTTATTATAGTTATTATAATTATTTCTGATTATATTATACTTCGATTCGTGAGGTCGATGCATGGTCGAGGTCGAATTCGATGCCCAACTATTGCAATACTGACATAAACACATTCCTAAAAGAGGTATAAAAAAAAAAATATTGTTTAAAAAATGTTCTACTGGAATTGTTTCATATCGCTATCTATTATCTATTTATTTCCCTATTTACCTGCGGGTCCAATATAACAATGATTTCAGGTTGCTGATGGGTTTGCCTCGCTTCTGCAATGCGTCAGCGATGTTCGCTGAAGCACAAGTGGACGGCTTTCACGCCATTATACGTAAGAGAGCAGCATCGCTGATGCGAAGGATGAGGGACAGTCCCAACAGCTACCTGAAAGTTATTGAAAGAAAGAAAGAAAATTATTTTATTTGTTCCACGCTTACAAGGTAAACAGGAAACACAACCATGCTTAGGAACAAAAATATGGTCCTGCGTCAGTAATGTTGCAGAATATTCACAACGCTGGTATTCTCGCAGAGCCTGCATGATTTTGGTGCATGTAGGCTGTAACATACATACATCTAACTCAATAAAAAAATAAAATAAAAAACAAAACAACAATTTAAATAAATTAGGCAGAAGGTGGTCATGTCATAGATAGCAAAAGTAATTTTATACTAAACAATAATATTAGTATTTATAATAATATAATACTTATACTCGTATGTATACATATTTATATAATTAAAAGTTGCTGAATACTTACATAGTCCTATTTGGAGGCACTGGTTAAGGCCATGCATATTCTGTAGGGCACTTGTTTTTATTGTATTTTATCTTTTTAATTTTTTTGTTGTATGCGTGATAGCAGCGATAGCCTAGTGGGAAACCGTTGGACTGCCACGCAGAGGTCTCGAGTTCGAACCCAAGGCGCGCATCTCTGACTTTTCGAAGTTAAATGCGTATTAAATAGTTGATTATCGCTTGCTTTAACGGTGAAGGAAAACATCGTGAGGAAACCTGCATGTCTGAGAGTTCTCCATAATGTTCTCGAAGATATGTGAAGTCTGCCAACCCGCAATAGGCCAGCGTGGTGGACTATGGCCTAACCCTTCTCATAGTGAGAAGAGGCCCATGGCCAGCAGTGGGACAGTTTAATACAGGGCTGATATTATTATTATTATTATGTGTATGTAAATTACTAACATAGTTTTAAGTTATCGTATCCTGTTGTACTACTAACACTCTCTGGACAGAATAGTCTGAAAATAAATGTTTTGAATTTGAAATTTGAATTACAAGAATCATTATTTTTATATACAAGTAAAACGGGCAATTTATTACAATTCACAGTTATAATATTAGTAGGATACATAGGAAGTAAGGATGTACATAATATGTAAATTACTTATAAACATAAAACAGCTTATAACTCGCACCAATTTTGGCGGAACACCTTGTGTTGATACGATGCAAACTTTGGGTAGCGATGTCGCTAAATTATTGGTACCCTGTAGTGGGGGGAGGGGGGGGTGCGGGAGGGGAGGGAGGGACTCGCAGAAACTTTCCTGTCTCCACGACAACTACGTAGAAGTTGTTCGCCAACAGAATAATAGTACGTCTTGGTGTGTTGATAGACAATTATAAATATTGTTCTCAAAGTTGTCAGTTGTAATGGACTTTTCTTTGTAAAGTTAAGAACGAATTACGGTTAATTTAGATTTAAAGGAAAAATATACTTATTATATTAGTACGTGGTCTTGAGGTTTACGGTTCGAATCCCGGTTCGGGTAATGTTTTGTTATCGTATAGCTCTCGAAGCGCGTGTTATCCTCAGCGTGCTTTTCCAAGTTCCTAAAAGTGCCACTAATGCATAAAATATACTTATTATATTAGTACGTGGTCTTGAGGTATACGGTTCGAATCCCGGTTTGGGTAATGTTTTGTTATCGTATAGCTCTCGAAGCGCGTGTTATCCTCTGCGTGCGTTTCCAAGTTCCTAAAAGTGCCACTAATCCATAAAATTCGTAGTAGTATTCGTTGCCAGTAGGTTTTAATGTGTGTATTATTTCGTCGATGTGGTGTAATAAATAAATAGAATGTAAAGGACTATGACTGCACAGATGGCATAGTGGTTTAATGGTCGCCTGACCACTGCCACTGCGCTGAGCGTTGAGGGTTCGATCCCCACTCGCGACAAAAATTTATGTGATCCACAAATAGTTGTGCCGAATCTGGGCATTCTTTGTGTCCATTGTGTGAATGTTTGTCAAGACCTTCACGACACAAGAATTGTTCCTAGTGCTGGAAATGTCTATTTTTAGGAAAAAAATAAAAGCGTCATCGAGCATTGGTATGTATAGACATGTGTACAAATCACTACGATGTAACGTGACGTTTTCAGTTACAGTCAAAAGGTTCAGCATGTGTAATAAATAAAATAATAAAAATAAAAATTAATAAAAATGTATCACCAGGTTAAATAAAAGCGCACAAACCGCAGGGCAGCTTGTAGCGAGCTGAATGTGAGTGGCGACACTGCGGTCCTGAATGCCTCAGAGCCGGTGAGGGCCTCGTCCCCAGTTTGACGTTACTGGTTGGCTGGGGTGAAACTTCAAGAGCGCCCGTAGGACTCTCAACTCTGGCTTGCCTTGATCGGCCGGTCAGAGGGGGGCCGCTAGAGCTACATGCTTGGGGGTGGAAGTGTCATTTTCAAGGGCATAACTACGTGGAAACCCGTTCCGGGTCTCCGTTTTCACGAGACCCGTGATGGCGAAACCGGCGCCGCACCGCTCGACATCCCTAGCCGCTCGCACCGGTGTTGCCCTCTGCTGCTGGCTTGTATGCCTATAGTGGCTATTTAGGGGGCCCATCTAGTGAGTTGGCGAGTCACCGTCTGTCCATTCGTTTGATGCTATTAGAGTATTCAGGGTAGACGTCGTTTTATCATCCATAGTTACCAATATACCAGTCCATCAAACACCCATACCCATAGCCCATATATTAAAATCCATACGTAGCAATAGTCCTACGCCTGCTGCGGCTAGTGCCGCTGTAGGTGTTCCATCCCACCTTTGATTAAAACTCTCGAAGGGCCTCTTCACGTTGGACCCATATCTCCGTGTAAGCCTCCCAAAGGGCCGGGTATTTTCCTAACGTATTAGGAATATACCCGTGAAAGAGAAACAAAAAAAATAATAATAAAAATAGTTTATTTGTTTATATAAGGTTTTTTTACAACGGATTGTGTTTTGAGCCTCCTTTTAGACGAACAATGTCTGTATTAGGAGACACCGCTCTTTCATATCTTGTTTGAAAATATAATAAAACCATTCAAGTGTTCATGTAAACTGATTTTAATCTTGATGCAATTTATAATGAAAAATGCTTAAAAGTTGAGGATGGATATTAGACACATAAAAACCGCATAGTCACATATTATGCTAAGAATACATACCTACGTGTTAGCAAACCACACACATACACACTTCTGCTAAGATATTCTAATTAAACTACTATATACGGATTTTATCGCGTTGTTTATTTGACACTTTATTACATAATTTAGAAACTGTTACACTACTTTTACTATTAAACTTTACTAATTTTTAAGCTAATTTTATTGAAACTATTAAAACTATTTATGTACATTTATGTTTACACTTTCCCCGAGCGACGTTTCGGTTGCTTTTCAGCAGCCATGGTCAGGGGGAGACTCCCAATATATGTACAACGCGATAAAGTCCGTATATAGTAGTTTAATTTCAATGAATAACATTCGCGTAAACAGAAGACTATATTCTGTTAATGTAGTCTTCATGTTTAATTAGAAATTCGCAATAAGACAGGGGTGAATGAACTAATACTTGAGTTAATTAATTCTATGATTTTATGCCATTTATCACTCTCTCAATGCAACTTAAGTCATTAATATTCTGGCGTGAGATGCGTATATTCTAATATTATACCAATCATGTTTAGCTTCGTTAAAAGGATATGTCGCTTTGTCACGTGTATTTGCCTGCTTTTCTATCGTGTGTATAACGTAGTATCACGCCTATATTTTCTGAAGAGGAAGGCAGATATGTATTTAACTAACTTTTTTCTTTTTTAGGAAGAAAAAGAAATTATTCCGCTAAGTATAGGTGCGTTTATGTGATTAAGGGCCTGTCCCACCACCTCCTAATAGGATTTATCTATAAGAAAAAAGACTCGCCATCTCTTTTCTTTAACCTAACAAGAGTGAGACAGCATGTGATTTATCTTTCGGATAACTTTTACTTGATAGTGGTGAAACTGGCCGTAAGTCCTTTTCTGTACCACTGACAACATGTGTGCGAAATTTTATGGTGATCGGTCGAGAAATTTAGGTGTAAAAGCATAACAAACAAACTTATACTCGAATTTATAAATTAGGATTAAACAACATGGTAAAGAATATTTGAAATTCAGTAAAATAACAACAATAGAACAAAAACAATGCATTACTAATGTCATGTTTAATTAATTACTTAATCATAAAACGTATAATTATTATGCATTAAATACATAAAAAGCATATTCCCGTACCGGGAATCGAACCCGAGCCTCCTGGGTGAAAGCCAGGTATCCTAGCCACTAGACCATACGGGAGATACTTGAACAAGACAGTTTGTACGTTCACTTAAACAAGTCAATTATGAATTAAATATTTCAGTTCAAAATTTAATTATGCTTGCTTAACTGAGCGAATGTATCCGGCTCTTGACAATAATACCAACGGCTTATGACCGGATTATACTATATTTTTGGCAATAGAAAATCTTTATTTCTTTTGAAAATCATAGCTACTCTATTGTACCTACTGTTACCTAAGTACCAAAATCAATTAAAGACTTTATGATCTAAAATGTTTTATTGCTATAAAGCAGTCAATTGCTAATATCAGTAAGATTTCAAAATTATGAATTTCAGTAAGATAAAAACAAGTGAAGTAGACACGATGAATAATTACTATAGCTTCTTTTCTTAATGATAAGATTTATATGTATATGAAATAAATTCTTAAAAAAGCAATTTCCCGTACCGGGAATCGAACCCGAGCCTCCTGGGTGAAAGCCAGGTATCCTAGCCACTAGACCATACGGGAGATACTTGGATAAGTCACTTTGTACATTCACTTTGAAAAGTCAATCATTGATTTAATATTTCTGATCAACATTTAGTTTTTCCAACGTAACTTAGTAAGTGTTGCCTTGCCCTCAGTAATCTTTATCTTTATATATAAAGTCGGGTGTAAAGGGATATATATGTATAATTCTACTGTACGTGTGTATGACACAGAACTCCTCCTAAACGGCTGGACCGATTTTGATGAAACTTTTTGTGTGTGTTCAAGTGGATTCGAGAATGGTCTAGATATGTTTTTTTTTTCTTTTTATCTACATATAAGCATACTGTACTTACTAATCGAAAGTGGATTTTTGCAAAAAAGAATCAATAATAATTAATTCCCGGAACGAATGACTGCATGTATGGTGTAGTGGTTAAGATGCTCGGCTCGCCACTGCCACTGCGCCGAGTGTTGTGGGTTCGAATCCCACACGGGACAAAAATTTGTTTGATCCACAAATGGTTGTTTCGAGACCGGGTCTTCTTTGTGTCCGATGAATGTTTGTAAATTCCACGCGATACAGAGTTGTCTCGTTCAAAAAGCAGTCAAATTATGCGTGCATTATGGAGTACTTTCAGACATGCAGGTTAAAGCGAAGAATAATTAAGTATTTAATACGCACATAACTTCGAAAAGACAGAGATGCGCGCCCTGAGATCGAAGTCAAGACAGTCCATCGGTTTTCCACAAGGCTATCGCTGCTACTTTACGTGAACTACTAAACACTATCAAACCTATTACGTTATTCAGTCGACGTCTGTATTTCCATCGTCAACAAGCTTCGTTCCCCAATCAGAACTGTTTGTCGGTACTGTTAATGTATAAGTAGAAATTCGGCGGAGGGTGGTGATTCGTGTGTGACGCAAATGCGTTATAAATACATATGTATCTATAGCTTTAGATGATACCACAGACTTTGTCCTATCTGAATGTTGGCCGTCCAGGGCCCTTACCAATTGTGAATCTAATCCAGAGGTCCCCAGACTTTTTTGTGAAGTCAAGCTTACATTTTAGTTCTTCACTATCGAAAGCAAATAAATTTTCGTGGACCCCCGCCTACGAATTGTGAACCCCCATTTTTTTGTCACGTCAACGTAGACCTCCATCGAGTCTCCCGTGGACCCCTGGAGGTCCAACTGGACCACTTTGGGAACTAAGGATCTAAACCATCAATTCGATTCAAGAAAACAAGATTTTTATTTTTGAAAATTACTAAAATCAAAACCAAAAGCAATTGATATTTTGTGGACTGTCAACAGTTGCTACAGTTGGTGAATGCTTGCTGACAGATATGCTTATTGTAATACTGCACAAATAGTTACAGGCTAACACAGCTTGCTAAGTCTTTACATTTGCATAGAGATAATTAAAAACATGAGTACTAAAAACATAACTAAACATAATGACTTAAACTTTCGCGTTGCATGATATATGTATGTAACGGGTATCAACACGATCATGCATAATGTTTACCTGTTATGCTTGACGTTTCGACCAGGTTACACCGGGGCGGCAGTTTTTGCTTGGTGCCGAATGTGGAATAAAATACCTGTTGGTGCTGAAAGTGGAATAGCTTAGGTGCCGAAACCGTAGGTGCCGAAAAAATTGGTGCCGAAAGCGGAGTACTCCTACTGCTTACCTTTACCACCGTGAAGTATTATTTCAATTGGATCAACCAATTTCAATCTCAACTAATATTATAAAGCTGAAGAGTTTATTTGTTTTTTTGAACGCGCTAATCTCAGGAAGTACCAGTTCGATTTGAAAAACTCTTTTAGTGTTAGATAGCTTATTTATCGAGGAAGGCTATAGGCTATATAACATCACGCTACGACCCACGGGGGTGGCGCAGTAACGATAAACGCGGGTGAAACCGCGGGAACATCTAGTGATTTTATGTTTGTATGAAAAAAATTAATAATGAAAAGTGATAGAACAAAAGTTGTTCAGGAAGGTATAAATAAGCCGTGCGTAAAAGGTTATAAGTAGCTTTCGATTAGCCTGTATATCAATGTATCTGAGTGTATAGTATAGGTAGTAATACATAAATCGTATAGAAGATTGTTATTATGTGACGTAGGTACATTTAGGTGTAAAAGCATAACAAACAAACTTATACTCGAATTTATAAATTAGGATTAAACAACATGGTAAAGAATATTTGAAATTCAGTAAAATAACAACAATATAACAAAAACAATGCATTACTAATGTCATGTTTAATTAATTACTTAATCATAAAACGTATAATTATTATGCATTAAATACATAAAAAGCATATTCCCGTACCGGGAATCGAACCCGAGCCTCCTGGGTGAAAGCCAGGTATCCTAGCCACTAGACCATACGGGAGATACTTGAACAAGACAGTTTGTACAAGTCAATTATGAATTCAATATTTCAGTTCAAAATTTAATTAAGCTTGCTTAACTGAGCGAATGTATCCGGCTCTTGATAATAATACCAACGGATGACCGGATTATACTATATTTTTGGCAATAGAAAATTTTTATTTTTTTTGAAAACCATAGCTACTCTATTGTACCTACTGTTACCTAAATACCAAAATCAATTAAAGACTTTATGATCAAAAATGTTTTATTGCTATAAAGCAGTCAATTGCTAATATCAGTAAGATTTCAAAATGTTGAATTTCAGTAAGATAAAAACGAGTGAAGTAGACACGATGAATAATTACTATAGCTTCTTTTCTTAATGATAAGATTTATATGGTATATGAAATAAATTCTTAAAAAAGCAATTTCCCGTACCGGGAATCGAACCCGAGCCTCCTGGGTGAAAGCCAGGTATCCTAGCCACTAGACCATACGGGAGATGCTTGGATAAGTCACATTGTACATTCACTTTGAAAAGTCAATCATGGATTTAATATTTCTGTTCAACATTTAGTTTTTCCAACGTAACTTAGTAAGTGTTGCCTTGCCCTTAGTAATCTTTATCTTTATATAAAAAGTTGGATGTAAAGGGATATATATATAATTCTACTGTACGTGTGTATGACACATAACTCCTCCTAAACGGCTGGACCGATTTTGATTAAACTTTTTGTGTGTGTTCAAGTGGATTCGAGAATGGTCTAGATATGTTTTTTTTCTTTTTATCTACATATAAGCATACTATACTTACTAATCGAAAGTGGATTTTTGCAAAAAAGAATCAATAATAATTAATTCCCGGAACGAATGACTGCATGTATGGTGTAGTGGTTAAGATGCTCGGCTCGCCACTGCCACTGCGCCGAGTGTTGTGGGTTCGAATCCGACACTGGACAAAAATTTGTTTGATCCACAAATGGTTGTTCCGAGTCTAGATCTTCTTTGTGTCCGTTGAATGTTTGTAAATTCCACGCGATACAGGGTTGTCTCGTTCAAAAAACAGTCAAATTATGCGTGCATTATGGAGTACTTTCAGACATGCAGGTTAAAGCGAAGAATAATTAAGTATTTAATACGCACATAACTTCGAAAGTCAGAGATGCGCGCCCTGAGATCGAAATCAAGACAGTCCATCGGTTTTCCACAAGGCTATTGCTGCTACTTTATGTGAACTACTAAACACTATCAAACCTATTACGTTATTCAGTCGACGTCTGTATTTCCATCGTCAACAAGCTTCGTTCCCCAATCAGAACTGTTTGTCGGTACCGTTAATGTATTAGTAGAAATTCGGCGGAGGGTGCTGATTCGTGTGTGACGCAAATGCTTTATAAATACATATGTATCTATTATGCTTTAGAGGATACCACAGACTTTGTCCTATCTGAACATTGGCCGTCCAGGGCCCCTACCAATTGTGAATCTAATCCAGAGGTCCCCAGACTTTTTTGTGAAGTCAAGCTTACATTTTAGTTCTTCACTATCGAAAGCAAATAAATTTTCGTGGACCCCCGCCTACGAATTGTGAACCCCCATTTTTTTGTCACGTCAACGTAGACCTCCATCGAGTCTCCCGTGGACCCCTGGAGGTCCAACTGGACCACTTTGGGAACTAAGGATCTAAACCATCAATTCGATTCAAGAAAACAAGATTTTTATTTTTGAAAATTACTAAAATCAAAACCGAAAGCAATTGATATTTTGTGGACTGTCAACAGTTGCTACAGTTGGTGAATGCTTGCTGACAGATATGCTTATTGTAATACTGCACAAATAGTTACAGGCTAACACAGCTTGCTAAGTCTTTACATTTGCATAGAGATAATTAAAAACATGAGTACTAAAAACATAACTAAACATAATGACTTAAACTTTCGCGTTGCATGATATATGTATGTAACGGGTATCAACACGATCATGCATAATGTTTACCTGTTATGCTTGACGTTTCGACCAGGTTACACCGGGGCGGCAGTTTTTGCTTGGTGCCGAATGTGGAATAAAATACCTGTTGGTGCTGAAAGTAGAATAGCTTAGGTGCCGAAACCATAGGTGCCGAAAAAATTGGTGCCGAAAGCGGAGTACTCCTACTGCTTACCTTTACGACCGTGAAGTATTATTTCAATTGGATCAACCAATATCAATCTCAACTAATATTATAAAGCTGAAGAGTCTATTTGTTTTTTTGAACGCGCTAATCTCAGGAAGTACCAGTTCGATTTGAAAAATTCTTTTAGTGTTAGATAGCTTATTTATCGAGGAAGTCTATAGGCTATATAACATCACGCTACGACCCACGGGGGTGGCGCAGTAACGATAAACGCGGGTGAAACCGCGGGAACATCTAGTGATTTTATATGTTTGTATGAAAAAAATTAATAATGAAAAGTGATAGAACAAAAGTTGTTCAGGAAGGTATAAATAAGCCGTGCGTAAAAGGTTATAAGTAGCTTTCGATTAGCCTGTATATCAATGTATCTGAGTGTATAGTATAGGTAGTAATACATAAATCGTATAGAAGATTGTTATTATGTGACGTAGGTACATTTAAAATACGTAAGTCACTTTTTTGGATTTGAGTCATTAGACCACAACACCGACTTCCTTAATAGCCAATTTTTTTATTAGTTAATGTATTGTATTTGTTCAATGAGTGCGATATATTTAAAACAAAAAGAAATTCCACAAATAAAAAAAAATTAAAAAAAATTCATTAGACACGATGTCAGATGAAATCTGAATTATAAACCTAATATTATCACGCTCACTTATACTGAAAATTGTATGCTATCGTGCTTTATTTCAAGTGTGAGCTCACTTTTTTTAATGTGGACATCTTTCGTGCACTCTAAGTACACTAAGAGTACAAGAGTTTGATAGCCTTGATGGCGTAGTGGTTAGTGTAACCGACTGCTACGCCTGAGGTAGCAGGTTCGATTACCGCACAAGTCAAACATTTGTGTGCATGAACATGGATGTTTGTCTTGGTCTGGGTGTTTCTAATTATAATATTTATCCATTTTATCCATTGTCTAGTACCCATAGTAGTACAAGCTCTGCTTAGTTTGGGCTAGATGGTGTTGTGTGTACGTGGTAGAATATTTATCTATAAATTCAATCTTTAAAATCGTAGATCGTATCACACTCACTCATATCATACTGTTACACTGTCGGTCTTTTATTATCTAAGGTGTGATGATGAGATGAGATGGAAAATGTTCACAATAAAGAAGATTGAGCATCATCTTTTTATTGTAAACATTTTTCCATGCGATCTCAGTACGTTTAAGGTCAAGTCTAACTAGCCACAATGCAATGAAGCACCGGGCGCTTCATAAAATGTTAATTCTACTGAGCCATCAGTGTATCGGAATATTACTTTACTCTTTAATCGGCATCGGAGGGTGGCGCCAGAGAGAGTATTTATATTAGCGGCGGTAACGAAACCATAGCGCGATTCAGCCTGCCGGTACAACGCCATCTATCGAGCGCTAAGGAAAACAATTTTAGTTACAACAGTATTTTTTATCTTCATAATGTGAAGTTTTTATTCTATTTGATAAGATTATTTATTTTATCTGTTGTTTTTCATATAACTTGCGTAATAAATAATATAGTTATATAATAATTTAGTTTCGTTTCTAGTTTATTAAACAAACAAAAATTACAAATTTATTTTAGTAAAAACCTTTATTATTTAAAAAAGTGTTTTCCCGTACCGGGAATCGAACCCGAGCCTCCTGGGTGAAAGCCAGGTATCCTAGCCACTAGACCATACGGGAGATATTTAATTTGGACATTTTAGACATTCATTTTGAAGTATCGTGAGTCAGTAGTTAACAAGGTCACGACAATCGTATGATTCATTTGTTTTGTTCATTTCGTTGTGAAATAACACCGGCCATTAGATAACCTACGTCATTGGCTTTTACATTTAACCTGAATGCACGGACGGTGTAGTGGTTAAGCGGTCGTCTCGCCACTGTCGTTGCGTCAAGTGGTGTGGGTTCAGTTCTGACACGACACATAAAATTTATTGATTCATTAATAGTTATTGAAATTAAACTACTATATACGGCTTTTATGGCGTTTTTTATTTAACACTTTATTACAAAATTTAGAAACTAATAAATAGAAAAATAAATGCTGTAGAAATGAGAGCGTTGAGAAGCATATGTGGTGTGACTCTGAAAGATAGAATAAGGAATAAGAGAGAGATGCGGCATGAAATTGAATGAAGCCAGAGAAGTGTGTCAGGATCGTAGCAAATGTAAATCCGTAGTCTCTGCATACCCCTCTGGGAAACAGGCGTGAATCTATGTATGTATGTATGTAGAAACTATTACTATTAAACTTCATTAAGTTTTAAGCTAATTAAATTATTGAAACTTATTAAAACTATTTATACTATTACTATACTATTATACTATTTATATTTGTGTTTACACTTTCCCCGACGTTTCGGTTGCTTTTCAGAAGCCATGGTCACGGTTGTTCCGTATGTGGTGTTCTTTGTGTCTTTGTGTCCTTGTTGACAGCCTTGATGGCGTAGTGGTTAGTATAACCGACTGCCACGCCTGAGGTCGCGGGTTCGATTCCCGCACAAGTGAAAACGTTCGTGTGCATGAACATGGATGTTTGTCTTGGTCTGGGTGTTTCTATGTATACTATGTATGTATTTACAAAAAAAAAGTATATATGTATGTTTATCCATTGTCTAGTACCCATAGCACAAGCGCTGCTTAGTTTGGGCTAGATGGTGTTGTGTGTATGTGGTAGAATATTATTATTATTTGTTTGTACATCCCTTGTGACAGGAAATTGTTGGAATGCCAGACATAACTGAAAACCTATTGTGTGGCCGATGAGCTGCTACTGTTCAATGGGTTAAAGCGATGTTTACATCTTATATTTTGTCATAGAGAGGGTTCTGCCAGCCTCGCTGATTTCAGCATGAATGGGCCGGCTCGACCGGGGTAGGACTACCCTCTCATAGAATATCGACGTGAAATAGCAGTATTTCTACTGTTGTGTTCCGTTCGGTGAGTGAGAGTGCCGGAGGCCCAAGCACCCTCCTTCCCTCTTCCCGCTCCTTCTCCTTCCCACTTCCTTCCCTAAAGGGTCGGCAACGCGCAAGTGATGCCTCTGGTGTTGCAGGCGTCCATAGGCTACGGTGACGGGTCCGGCCGTCAGGGTCCCATTCCGGTACGCCCTCGGCCGGCACGCATCCACATTGAAATATGTTTTATTCCGCTACGCCCCCGGCCGAGACTTTCCCATTATAAAACAACCGGAGAAGACACTTAAGCAAATACTGTTGAAACAAAAGTGTTTTACAACAACATTTTTTAAACATATTTTTAAAGAATATACTTAAAACTAATCTTGCTAATTTTAAAGCTAATACATTATAGTAAAAACACTTTTGTTTTCAACAGTATTTGCTCAAGTGTCTTCTCCTGTTGTTTTACAATGGGAGCGTCTCGGCCGGGGGCGTAGCGGAATAACAAATTTTTAACTGTGGGTGCGTGCCGGCCGGGGACGTACCGGAATGGGACCCTAACGGCCGGACCCACGGTGACCACTTATCATTATTAGTCGTATAAAAAAAATAATAAATTAACAGTATTTCTAGATAGGATAGATATTTAAAACCAGTTTGACGTAGTCACGGATAAAAGGTGGTTCTAGTGATATTAGTTTTTATTTTTTATTTTTTAACCCCATATGCGTTCCTGTAAGTTTTAAACGAGCAAAGCTGTAGGTAGAAGCTAGTCCACGAATAAATGAATAATTAACATCCGTGTGTCTTGCCTTACATTACCTATGATTACACCGATAGTATAGTGGTTTTATTAGCCAAGTCCCCACTGCCAACGTATTGGGATTCAAACTGAAACTCAATAGATTTGAAATAAAAGATGAGCTGTTTTTTTTTATTAAATTAAAAATAAGGTGTATTAGACACAAAAAGCAATTTCCCGTACCGGGAATCGAACCCGAGCCTCCTGGGTGAAAGCCAGGTATCCTAGCCACTAGACCATACGGGAGATACTTAATATGAGCATTTTATACATTCTCTTCCAAATACCGTAAGTCAATATTTTACAAGGTCATGAGTATCGTAATTATCCATTTATTCGTGTTGTGATAGAAAGGCATCTATCGAAGAGTATGACGTCATAACAGCCTACGTCATACAAGTTATAAAGATTACGACTGTTAGTACAAAATCGCAGAGCTGCCAAATCTACGTCATTTTAAAACAGCTGTCAGTAAATCTATACAGGGTGATTTTGAAATCGTGTTTCCTTTTAACCACGCACTAGCGGTCGCCTAGTGCTCGAAATTCGACCAAAGTTTGCCTGTAAGATATTGCTGATATATGTCGTTAATAACCATAGTTACGCGCTTCGACTGAGAGTGTCAAATGCATGGTTGTGTGTGTGTAGAGTTTTTTTTCATTAATTTAATGTATTTCTAATGCATATTTTATAAAAATATTAGCATTTATTTCCTTCACCATGTAAACTTTAACTGTGCCAAATTTCATACTCCTCCGTCCGCGAAATTTTCGTAAAAAGGGGTACAAAGTATTTGCTTCACGTATTAATATGTAGATTCTACTGGTGATATAGCATAACCCTGACCATATTTTATTTTAATTAAAGTTATGTTTTTGGATAAATTAATGTTACGATTTTTTTCGTGAAATGGTTTCAGATAGTCATATGTTAACCACCGACACAATCGTAATAAATTACTAATTTAAAAAAATAACACAACAACAACTGATGTCGTAAATAATAAGGGGCAAATATTAGTTAGGATAAGCATCAAACTCGGTATCTATCGGCGGCACAAAATTATTGCAGTGTTCGTGAATTCAAATGGACAAGACATATTATAATATGGGCGCTCATAGCCAGTTGCACACACTGATCGGTAAACGATTAGCGAGGTTAAGCAACGTTGGGTGCGTTCAGTCTATAGATGGGTGACCGCTTAGTGGTATTTCATCTGAGCATCTACGTGCTTAGGAGGGCATGTAAAAAGTCGGTTGTTGCCAAATTGACAGCAGTCGTTAAGCTATGTCAGAGGTCTACGGGCGGCTTGAACAACTCTTGACAACAGGTTGGCCACTAACCACAGGAAAAGAAAAAAATATACTTTTTATCTTTTTTTTAATAGACTGCCCACAAACAATAATTCCTGTGTCGCGGAGGACTTTACAAAACAACGGACATAAAGAACACCGAGACTCAGACGACCATTTAGGTAATAGAGGAAAAGGACCGAATATGGAATACTTAAACAAATTCTTAAAAAAATCAGTAAAAACGTTTTATTTTAATCAGTCTCATGGGTTACAAGTAAATGCAGTTATAATCACTCTTGAAAAATAATAATAAAATCAACAAATAATCAACACTTTCTCTAAAATTATCATTTAAAACAAATCAACCAAAAATATGCTCCTTAAAAATGTGACCCTATTATGGAATAGAGTATTCCATAATAGGATCACATCTAGTTAATCAAAACCAAATACTTCTTTCTTCACTGGTGGGGCCATGTTGATCACAAATATATCTGTAAAATAAAGAAAATATTCAGTCACCTCATTAAAACTTGAGATTATGTTGAGGTCCTAATATGGAATACTATTCCATATTAGGACCTAGTCGATATTCCATATTACGAAAAACATAAAGACAGGAAGAAAATAAAAGTAACTTTTTTTCATTATTAAATCTTCGCTCAATAACAATTCCATTCAAAAACTACATACTTTGGTTACATACTTATCAACTTATTTGGAAATATTCATGTAAAAATAATAAGATAACATGTAGGTAAAACTTACGTAAATTTCCAATCAATGTTGCGTTGACAGTGTCGCACACTCTCCCTCGCATCTGGTGCCGCCGAACGCCGCACGCGCACTGGCCGTCGAACACGGGTAGGGGGAGGGATAACATGACACACGTTTGGCGTTTAGTTTTAGAAATATTACGGTATTCCATATTAAGAACATATTCCATAATTGGTAACTTTCCTCTAATAATAATATAATAATATTCTACCACATATACACAACACCATCTAGCCCAAACTAAGCAGAGCTTGTACTATGGGTACTAGACAATAGATAAACATACATATTATATACCTTTTTTTGTAAATACATACCTACATATTATACATAGAAACACCCAGACCAAGACAAACATCCATGTTCAAGCACACAAATGTTGGACTTGTGCGGGAATTAAAACCCGCGACCTCAGGCGTGGCAATCGGTTATTCTAAACACTACGCCATCGAGGCCGATCACGTAAATTTTTGTCCCGTGTAATTATAAAAAACAAAAACTTAATTCTGTATAAACATCGAACTCTGTATCAGCGGCAATTCTATAATGACCTTGTATATTAATTGACTTGTGTTACTTGGAAGAGAATGTATAAAATGTTCAAGTTAAGTATCTCCCGTATGGTCTAGTGGCTAGGATACCTGGCTTTCACCCAGGAGGCTCGGGTTCGATTCCCGGTACGGGAAAGTACTTTTTAAGTATTTATTTCAAAATACACGTCTTATGTGTTATAACGTAATAAATTAAACATCTTAATATATAATTTCGTTATTAACATACTGAGATATTGATTGTTTTTTTTTTTAGAACAGTGATAGCTCTATGGGGAGACTAACAGACTGCAATGCAGAGGGTCTCGGGTTCGAACCCACGTCGCGCACCTCTGACTTTCGGAAGTTATATGACTTTTGGAAATGATGCGCGTATTGATTGACAATTATCGCTTGCTCCATGCCTCGGAGAGCACGTTAAGTCGTTGGTCCCGGCTGCCATGAACATCTATGGCAGTCGTTATTGGGAGAGTGTCGATACAAAAGATCCCACTGGGCCGAAGTATCGCCGGTCTGCAGTGACTGGCCCCCACAATGGATAAGATAAGATATTGATTGTTTTATTGCATAAAATAATTTGCAAGAATATGCCTTTAATTGGTTCTGGTTTAGGCTATAGTATGTTCAATAGGGTGGATGTGGTTATCAAATCAAATCACCTTATATTTTAAAGAACATCGTATAATTCGGTTTTATTGTCGAGAGCAGATACATAATCGTTGAGTTACGTAGAAATAATTATTAATTTATGTACTGAAATAATCAATCTATGATTTACTTTTTAAAGTAAATGTACAAACTGACCTGTTCAAGTATCTCCCGTATGGTCTAGTGGCTAGGATATCTGGCTTTCACCCAGGAGGCTCGGGTTCGATTCCCGGTACGGGAAAGTACTTTTATACTTGTATTTTTAAAGGCATTGAAACTTTAACAAACGTTTATGTTATCCAAATTCTTTAAACTGAACTATTAATCTAACTAAATTATAATTTTATATAATACTAGATGTTCCCGCGGTTTCACCCGCGTTTATCGTTACTGCGCCGCCCCCGTGGGTCGTAGCGTGATGTTATATAGCCTATAGCCTTCCTCGATAAATAGGCTATCCAACACTAAAAGAATTTTTCAAATCGAACCAGTAGTAATCACGCAGAATAAACCAGGAGAAACATCGTTTGTACTATGTCTGTAATAGGTAATTATTTTGCTGCAATGTTATTTTAAAACTGCGATATCTTCTAAGATATTCATTGAAATCGAATGATGTAAAGGGCAATTTTGTTTTAAATTAAATACTTGTGATGAATAACGTATTTATTTGTATAAGGATTAATATCATGTTTATAATAATACCTTCGCAAATAATGCATTATTTTAGAACAAATTTGGTTAGCATAAAAATAGTTATAGTGAGCCAACCTTAAAAGATAGGCATATGCTGTCGCGGACTTTTTTTTAGAACTTTTAAAGAGGAACAATTCTGTCATACATGATTTTTGCGAAACTTTAACTGTTTACGCAGCGCACGCAGCAGAAGCTCTCAAAAGGAAAAAACACCCTCCGATTTTGAAACATTCTTTATTGGTGCTCCGCTCCTATTGATCTTAGCGTGATGATATGTAGCCTGTAGCCTTCCTCGATAAATGGGCTATCTAACACTGAAAGAATTTTTCAAATCGGGCCAGTATTTCCGGAGATTAGCGCGTTCAAGCAAACAAACAAACAAACTCTTCAGCTTTATAATATTAGTATAGATAGTATAGATAAAGGTTAACAATATGTATGTGTAACTAAAGGTAGTCAAATACAAATTAAAATGATTTAATAGCAAGCACTAACTCATGCTAAAAACAAATAAAAATACAGCGATTTAGCCGTGCATTGATATTATTATGACTGTATTTAATCCTTACTTCCTTACTAATATACGCTTTCACGCCTTAATTACTCAACCGATCAACATGAAATTTTGCATACACGTTGTCAGGGGTACAGAATAGGACATAGGGTACCTTTCATCCAGAAAAAAGAACTGTTGCAAACCTAACCTAACCTATATTTACGCGAGCGAAGCCGCGGGTGAAAACTAGTACCTAATAATGTTATGTAAGTGCTATTTATTATAGTCGCGTGGCATAAATACCAAAAAAATCATTTAACAGTGTCAAAAAACACAATACCACCCTATTGTATTTTTGACGACCTTTTCAATTTGAACACAAATGGACAAATAAAAAAGAGGTCACGTTTTTTTATGCTACAGTTCGTATTTGTTTATTGACAAGGCTCGGATTGACAGCACATGCAGGCAAAACAATTTGTTTAACATGGCAAAAAAATAATATTATTCGGACTAATAAAAACAGCGATAGCCTAGTTGAAAAACCGTTGCACTGCCACGCCGAGGTCTCGAGTTTGATCTTAAGGCGCGCATATCTGACTTTTCGAAGTTATGTGCGTTAATATATAATTAACTAGATGTGCCCGCGGTTTCACTCGCGTTTATGATTACTGCGCCGCCCCCGTGGGTCATAGCGTGATGTTATATAGCCTTCCTCGATAAATGAGCTACCAACACTAAAATAAATTTTCAATTCGGACCAGTAGTAAAAGTAAAATATTATAATACAAAAGCAGCAACTATGAAATTATAATTAGTACAAAATAATAAAGAAAAAGAGAATAGCGATCTATGAACCATTCCGCAAATGAGCTGCAACAGCATTTTTGAACTTTGTCAGAGAATTATTAAATATATCTATGTCTTCCGACGTAGTTCAAAAGTGTAGCAGGCTGAAGTGGCAGTGGGCTGGTTACATCTGTCGCAGAACCGATGATCATTGGAGCAGACGAGTTCTCGAATGGAGACCACGACTCGGCAAGCGTAGTGTAGGACGCCCTCCGGCCAGATGGACTGATGAAAAAAGTAGCTGGAGGTGACTGGATGGCGAAAATGGGAGATCGGGCCTTGTGGAGCACCCTGGGGGAGGCTTATGTCCAGCAGTGGACTGCAATAGGCTGATGATGATGATGTCTTCCGAAGCCTGCGACACATTGTTGTAAAAGTAAGATAATCTGACTATCGGTGAATGCCTACCAAGGTTAGTTCTATGTCACGACTACGATAAATGAATAAAATTACTCGTTTCTTGAAAATTGAAACTAGCCATAAGTCAACATTTGGACGCCCGCGCTGCCATCGAGGCAGAATACTATTTTCATTCTGTTTATATTTTACTACTTACTATTTATGACAGTACTAATTTCTAAATATACTAAAAAATGTACTAAATTAAACTCAAATATATGTAAATATTAACTATAATATATTTTTAGTTGTATGTGATTATCAATTATTATTGTTTGCCCTCAATATTGTAATGCTTGAATAAGACACTAACTTATAAGCACTACTGACGTCATTGTATTACCAAACATAGGACACAATAAATCATTTAAATTTAAATTGTTGAACAGCTCAGCGCTTCACATATTTTGTATATTGCTAGCATAGCTAAAATTATAGAATTAACGCGTCTCAAGCGTTAATTCTATAATTTTATTCGAGTTTTTAAGTCAATTCGCAATCGAGCAGCAACCGAGCTAAACTACCATTAAACCATTAAGTTTACCATTGAATTTACCATTTTTACTATTAATTTACCATTTTTACTATTAATTTACCATTTAGTTACCAATTGTTAAGTGTTTTTACCATTATTGACTTCAAAAATAAATATTATATCTTAACATAATATCATTCGTAGTATCTATTTAAACGCAGTTACTCCTTAAATCTACTCTATTAACCATAAAAAGCTCTCTCCGCTACAAATTAAATTTATTATAATGACTCATTAAAAAAATCACCAATCACCCAACAAAATTTAACTGGTGTATCGATTTATTTGTCCCAAAGAACAATAGGTACTATTAACAAGTCTTGCGCAGAGCCGAGGGATCGCTATTGTTCGGACCCCTTCCCTAGGGAACCTAGAACACCCCTGTATAAAGGGTTGCAGAATAAAAGTCCATTTTGTTAGTTAACTGTTGGTCTGTAATCAGTTTTTGGGAAGGGGACAGCAGGTGATGTATATCTAGATAGAAGTTATGTTTTTAGGGTTCCGAGCAGCGATAGCTCAGTAGGGAGGCCAACAGACTGCAATGTAGAGGGTCTCGGGTTCGAACCCACGTCGCGCACCTCTAACTTTCGGAAGTTATATGACTTTTCGAAATGATGCGCGTATTGATTGACAATTATCGCTTGCTCCGTGCCTCGGAGAGCACGTTAAGTCGTTGGTCCCGGCTGCCATGAACATCTATGGCAGTCGTTATTGGGAGAGTGTCGATACAAAAGATCCCACTGGGCCGAAGTATCTCGCCGGTCTGCAGTGACTGGCCCCCACAATGGATAAGATAAGATATTGATTGTTTTATTGCATAAAATAATTTGCAAGAATATGCCTTTAATTGGTTCTGGTTTAGGCTATAGTATGTTCAATAGGGTGGATGTGGTTATCAAATCAAATCACCTTATATTTTAAAGAACATCGTATAATTCGGTTTTATTGTCGAGAGCAGATACATAATCGTTGAGTTACGTAGAAATAATTATTAATTTATGTACTGAAATAATCAATCTATGATTTACTTTTTAAAGTAAATGTACAAACTGACCTGTTCAAGTTTCTCCCGTAAGGTCTAGTGGCTAGGATACCTGGCTTTCACCCAGGAGGCTCGGGTTCGATTCCCGGTACGGGAAAGTACTTTTATACTTGTATTTTTAAAGGCATTGAAACTTTAACAAACGTTTATGTTATCCAAATTCTTTAAACTGAACTATTAATCTAACTAAATTATAATTTTATATAATACTAGATGTTCCCGCGGTTTCACCCGCGTTTATCGTTACTGCGCCGCCCCCGTGGGTCGTAGCGTGATGTTATATAGCCTATAGCCTTCCTCGATAAATAGGCTATCCAACACTAAAAGAATTTTTCAAATCGAACCAGTAGTAATCACGCAGAATAAACCAGGAGAAACATCGTTTGTACTATGTCTGTAATAGGTAATTATTTTGCTGCAATGTTATTTTAAAACTGCGATATCTTCTAAGATATTCATTGAAATCGAATGATGTTGTATGGCTTTTCGAAATTATATGCGTATTGATTGACATTATTATCGCCTGCTCTGTGCCTCGGAAAGCACGTTAAGCCGTTGGTCCCGGCTGCCATGAACATCTATGGCAGTCGTTATTGGGAGAGTGTCGACACAAAAGATCCCACTGGGTCGAAGTATCGCCGGTCTGCATTGACTGGCCCCGCATAAGATTTTAAATTCATGTTCGCTTGCTTAAATGTAGGTTTGGTTAGATTACTAACAGTAGGTACATTTTTCTGGATGAAAGGTACCCTACGTATTTTCCTGTTCCCCTGACAACGTGTTTGCGAAATTTCATGATGATCAGTCGTGCAGTTAAGATTTGAAGGTGCTATGAGAAACCTACAACCAAATCCGTTGATCATGGGATACAGAATGAGTGATCATAAATTCTCCGAAATTATTTTGGGACATCAACCCATAACATCCCTCGAGGATAACAGGCGAGAGCGGTAATCGGAATCGATAACAGATTTAATACAGTTTTTTGAATAAAGCAGTGTTACAATGATTTAGAGGTTTAGCTAAAAGCATACGTCACTAAAAGCATACGTCACTAAAAGCATACGTCACTAAAAGCATACGTCACTAAAAGCATACGTCACTAAAAGCATACGTCACTAAAAGCATACGTCACTAAAAGTCAATCAAGGGAGAAGTTAAGTCTCTTCGACACTAAAGTGAGGCTTATTCTTTTTAACATATCCGGCTAAAGTATAATGAGTCTAAAATAGATTTTGGAGACTGGAATTATAATTGACTGCTCGGATGGCGTAGTGGTTCAAGTGGTCGCCGCGCCACTGCCGACGCATCGCGTGTTGTGGGTTCGATCCCTACACGGGACAAAAAATTGTGAGATCCACAACTAGTTGTTTCCAGCCTGGACGTTCTTTGTATCAATTGTTTGATATCTGTAAAGTCCCCCGCGACACAGAAATTCCAAGTGAGCAAGACATATCTAAAAAAAAATTGAGGCAGTCTTTGGGGACTGCCGATAGAAATGAAAACTTTAATCCTTGATCATAAACACTTCTTTATAAACAAAAAAAAAATCGTTATTTTTGCGTAGGACGCACCATTTCTGAGATATTGTTAATATTCTAAAATAATTCAAAAATGGAAAGGGTGAAAGCGTGACGATGACGCGAGTTCTATGATTTTTGTTCAACCAAGAAGTGCTCAACGCGCCTAAAGTTGTCACTTCAAAAATAATGTAAATAATCTATGCAAAGAAGTAAGGTAGGGTAGAGGAAATACGATTCCTTCTATTGATGTCCTGTTCGTTTGTATGTTTATCCATATGTCACAGCCATTTCACTTGAATAGGGTACTTGGCACTAGGCACTAGGGTACTTGGCACTTTAATAGATGATGCACAATTTTGTTAAAGTAAATAAGTACCATACAAGCATTTCTTTGCTTGCAAAAAAGATATCTTATGATTCGCTCTTGCGTGTAAAATAACGTACAAAATTAAACATAGACAACAGCTATTGAAATTAAACAAACTTTATACGGATTTTATCGAGTTGTTTATTTTTTATAAAACACTTATTACATAATGAAACTTTTAAACGACTATTTTTAAACACTTTTACTAGTTACTGTTTACTTCTATTTAAGCTGTATAAATGATACAACTATTTAGATTTAACTTTACACTTTCCCCGACGTTTCATTATGTAATAATAGTGTTTTAAAAAAAATAAACAACGCGATAAAATCTATATAAAGTTTCAATATTACATAGACAACTATTCTATTACAGATTTGGAAGGAAGTCATTGTTTATGAACCGCTATACAAAAGTGTAATAAAATAATTATAAAATAGAAATATAAGGACGGTATACAATGTATAGGTACTATACATGTAGCTAAGATATGAAAAATAAACCAGTACATTAGTGATAGGTATAACTTTTGCCTTATAGGTATAACTTACCGTTATATTAGTGATAGGTATAACTTTTGCCCGCGGCTTGGCTTTAGAACAGTACTCGTTTTCTTGATGAAAGGTACCTTACTTCCTTTTCTGAACCCCAGACGATGTGCATCCGAAATTTTATGAAGATCAGTAAAGTAGTTAAAGCGTGAAAGCGGCAACGAATTAAATAATAATTAAAATAAAATGAAGTACTTGCAAGTAATCATAGGCTACCGATGCTTGTTTGACATTTTGGTTCTAAGCATAAAAATAATACCTATATTTCCATTATTAATATATAAGCCAATCACAATATTAAAAGGTCGTAAGTAAATTTACGGCTAGGGGAGGTACGAAAGGGAGGGAGGGTCGTTAAGTCGATGATCGTTTCGCGCAGTTCTGTAATTTATTAATAGTATTACACAACAATGCTTTTAAGGTAACCTTCCTATAATAATGTTGGAACGGGTAATGTACTCAATGGCTTATGATGTTCGGCACTCCATACAAACTAAATTGTTTAAAGGATTACAGAATTTAAAGTTTATATCGTAGTTTGCACTTACACAGTCGATATGTGAACAAAGACCCGAAGACTGTTAACTGGCAATAATTATGTTCTTTCTATATTTTAAAGGGTTCAGCAACGATAGCTTAGAGGGATACTGTTAGCCTGCGTTCGCAAGGCATGTACCTCTAACATTTTTAAATAATACGCGTTTTATACAAGCTGATTGGTAAAAGACTGGACATATTGAAGAATGGTATTCAGTAGGTACTCGATTCTGGACCCGAATATCTAAAAAAAATAGGTACTTAAAATTTGACCTAGTTATCTAATAAAAACTTAATGTGCGGACACTCTTGCGCATATAACAAAGCTAAACAAAACCTCCGCCCCCGCCCCCAGCTACCGCATCCCGCACTCTCCCGAATTTGCACCCCCGCCCGTCCTTTTCTTATCAAAGGTCATTAGCCTCGACAGCTGTGTGCGCAGTGTCCACATTTTATGGATATTTCATAGAAATTTTCATAAAGGTTTTCTCTTCAGGTTATACAGATTTTGTTTTTATTTCTTTTTTATACGTTACGTCTGACCATAAATTATCATGTCCTTTTAAGTATGTACAATATTTAATCAGTCACACTGTATAAATAGTTAATTTTACCGATGGCTTTAATGGTAAAGAAAAACATCGCGAGAAAGGCTGCATATCTGAGAGATTTCCAGAATGTTCCACACTTATACTGACCAGAGGTCTGTGCCCAGCAGTGGGACTATTATAAACAGGGATGATATCCTCTTAAACGCGTCCTGACCCCTACGGGGAGTCAAGAAAATCTTTGGTATTTTTTTCGCGACCAATCACAACGAGTTTTCTTGACTCCACCGTAGGGGTCAGGACGCGCAACGGAAACATTTTTTTTTGTATGAGTCGTAGAACATTCCAAAGGTTATATTACATTTTGAAGGAATCAACTTTATTTATAATTTTATACTATTTTATAGAAGTTACGATTCAGATGTCTATATGATATAAAACCCGATCGCAGTGCTACCTACCGCTTTTATTTTAATCTAAACCATCTAGGGACCCACTGCAATAAACACAAAAAAATGCATTATCAAAATCGGTCCCGCCATTTAGTAGGAGTTTACTGACTTACACAAGTATCAACAGCGATAGCTCAGTGGGGAGACCAACAGACGGCAATGCAGAGGGTCTCGGGTTCGAACCCACGTCGCGCACCTCTGACTATCGGAAGTTATATGACTTTTCGAAATTATGTGCGTATTGATTGACAATTACCGCCTGCTCCGTGCCTCGGAGAGCACGTTAAGCCGTCGGTCCCGGCTGCCATGAACATCTATGGCAGTCGTTATTGGGAAGTCAGGGCCCTCTAATATCCTGACACTGGTCTAGCCGTAGGGTATCGTTAGCCTTCGGGTTGCGGAGCTCAGATGGCAGTCGCTCCGTGTAAAAACTGATATCCAGTCAAATCCAGTTAAACTAGAAAGCCGACCCCAAGTGACTTGGGAATAATAAAGACTAGGGAGAAGAAGACACAAGTACAGAAGACTCCTTACTAATATTATAAATGCGAATGTGAATTTCTTTGTTTATTTGTTAGTTACGACTTCACTGTTGCTCGACCGAGCATCATTAAATGCATCATTCATGTTAGAGATACAAAAAAGGATATATATGATACCTTTCATCTCGAAAATAGCTATTCCCGAGCCAAACCGCGGGAAAAGCTATTTGTACTTGTGTATAAAGCTAGACTATACAAATTAAAAAAAATAATGTCAGTCTACTTATTTGGCGGCCTCGATGGCGTAGAGGTTAGTGTAACCGACTGCCACGCCTTAGGTTGCGGTTTCGATTCCCGCACAATTCAAACATTTGTGGGCATGAACATGGATGTTTGTCTTCGTCTGGGTGTTTCTATGTATAATAAGTATTTACAAAAAAAAGTATGTATGTACTTATGTTTATCCATTGTCTAGTACCCATAGTACAAGCTCTGCTTAGTTTGGGCTAGATGGTGTTGTATGTATGTGATGGAATATTATTATTATTAGGTATTATTACTTATGGCCACCCCATTACATAATAAACTTGTCTTTATAATTAAAACTCAATGTTTGCTATCAACGCCAGTATTTTTCAGTCTAATTCCTGAAACCATTATGTTCCGAGCAGATAATCGTAGTGAGTGTCGACAATTTACGATAATGTCTTCACAGACACCGTCTAATATGAAGCTAGCGGTTTTGTCTGTCTGTTCGATTTGGTATATTAGAGATATCGGCTGTGTTTACTTTATATAAAAGATCTTCTGATACAGGATTTTTTTACTTAATTAAAAGAAGGCTCCAACAATGTTTGTGTTGATAAAGAAATAAATAAATTTATTATAATATTTTATATTATGTAAATAGACTAGATATACTAATGTATGGTGTAGATGTGGAGGTATATTTATTTATATAGCCAGCTTGAATTTACGTCATACGTAAAAGACAGCCGTCCTACCAGTAACATGTCTAAACTGTAGACAAAAATTAACCATCAAAAACACTGAATCATAATTTGGCCGGTCCTTTGCACCAAATATGCTCATACGCCACGACTAAGTAGCAAGTCTAAGGTAAATTTAAGGTTTATTTATTACTATCTCGATCTAACAAAGCAAAAGATTATATCAAAAGTGATTTGTAGCGGAAATAAAATACTGCAGCTGCTGTCTTCAAGACAAGAAATACCCGGCAATATATATTTAAAAAATAAATAATAATCATAGGCAGAGGTAATATACCCACATTGTGCCGCCAGCTAAGCTTCCACGTAACAGGGTTGTGCCGTTTTTGCAAACACTAGCGAGCTTATAATTTAGTGGACCTACATCGAGTACACTATCAAACTCCATACTAAGAATTACTTAACAGAAAACCACGAAAACACAATCATATAAAATGAACAAGCGTATCCACGGCAAACACCGTTCTCATAATAATTATGCCAACCTCACGATTCACTAAGGGGCCGGCAGATTTGGCAGTCGTTATTGACTGCCTACTGCCTTCCACTGCGGCGTTTGCGAGAGTTATGGTACCTCTAGATGGAACCACTGTCGAAGAATTGCCTTCGCAAATGGTAGCTTTGACTGTAAGTAGGTTCTAACTTAGAACTTCTAAGGTAAGTACGTTTAAAGAATCGATTTAAGGTACACAGTCGTTCTGTAAATTACTTGCCTGTAACGTCCATAGAATATAGATAAGGTAACTATAGAACGCGGGTTTTTAATTTTAAATAGTATGCAGCTTAGTGCAGTCATAAACAGCGGAACTGCGTCTTTTAATAACAGCGACTAAATTGTTTGATTGCTATAATTAAGTAACCACGAAAAACGAGCCAAAAATAGAAAATTATAACGCAAACGATATTAGTTGATATAGTTATGTGTTCAAGAAAAAAGGTTCCAAAAATAGAAAATGTATTGTTTCGTGATAATGTACCCTTATTATTTAAACCAATTGCTATTAGGTTCTGATCAACATATCCTACAATCAGTGGCTTGTAGACTCTATTAAGGCAAGGATAATATGGTTTTAGGTAACAAATCATCTGCCATTTTTAGCTTTCATAAACTTATAACTTATTTACTTATTTATCTAATAAGGCACACAAAACAAAACATAGTGCATACAGTATAAAACTTATAAACTAATAGTTTTGGTTTAAACTATGGTTCTAACTATGAGTACACATCATGATTATTAGATATCAGTACAAGTGACGTTACAGAACTCTAATTAAAAATAAATACACAAATAATAACAATTGACTTAATCTTACTAAGTAAATTACAACATGTTATTTATTTATTTATTATTTATTTATTTTTTATTGTCCATAAAACTTACGTCTATCTTTACAGGCAAGCCTAATGCGATAGAGTAGCTGAATTAGACTATCTTATATCTATAGTATACATACACTTACTATACACTATACTATACGCTTAAATTAAGCTAGTTACTGCAGTGGAAATAAGCAGCATTTGTGAATACGTTCAGTGGACATGTGAACAAATCTATCTGGTCAGACAGTGTGTTGAGCACACGCAGCGTCCGCACGAGCTGTTTAAATAATATATGTAGGTATGTTAAGATGCTTATCTATACTATGGAAATAAAGTATAATAATATATAGTATAATAATATACAAAGTATAATACTACCTAAAATGTGAAGAACCTACAAAAATATTATCTACATGTATGTTTATTCTATAATTTATTGGAACGAAACTAACGTCTAAGACAAGCTCGGCCTAGCTTAGACGTTAGGATTCATTGAATATTGTATCCATCCATGTCCTATAGGTTAAGAAATTGTATGCACTGTGATCAATCTGGCATCAACAAAGAATTATTATTATAATATAATATAATATAATAATATATTCTACCACATACACACAACACCATCTAGCCCAAACTAAGCAGAGCTTGTACTATGGGTACTAGACAATGGATAAACATACATATATACTTTTTCTTTTTGTAAATACATACATATTATACATAGAAACACCCAGACCAAGACAAACACCCATGTTCATGCACACAAATGTTTGACTCGTGCGGGAATCGAACCCGCGACCTCGGGCGTGGCAGTCGGTTACATCAACCACTACGCCATCGAGGCCGACAAATTATTACATAGTATATGACGGCTTTCAGCCTCCCCACGATTCAAGTCTGTAAAAGTAGGCGTACTTAATTTACAACTCCCCTATATATCAATATCCCAACCCCAGACCACTCTGTAACGCCATTACAATCCCAATTTGCCCTCAATCCCGTTCGGATATCAAACAACTCGATCCCAAATTGTCTTCTATTACCCGCCCGGCGAGAAATTGCATTATTCTTTAGCATAAACCCGTTTGTCACTTAGGAGTTAACGACAATCGCAATAAACATGCAAATCGGGTGGCCGATATTCGTTTCTTGCAAAATAACGTTTCAATATCAATGTTTGAATAAGCTTGGGGCAATTTGAGATAGGCTCAACTTTTGGATTCTGTGTTTTAGAGTTAATCGACAATTATAAAAGGGGTAATGCTGGTGTTGGTGGGTAATTTCGGGAATTAACATGATAATTTTGTAATATATCTCATTGCAAAGCTTGAATTTATTATAGTTGTTGTTTGTTGATTGTTGGTTTTATAAGCTTACGACCAATTGCCGGTTTCATGTTGGTTTGGTTGAATTGATCGTAGCGTTACTCAGTTTATCTTTTAGTACCTACTCGTAATCTTTCTGAGTGTAATATAGTAGATTTATCCAGACGTAACTCAATGGAGTATATTTATTCTGACGTAACTCAAGTTTTTACGTGAGTCTTGTCTGGATAAAAACATCTATTGCTAGCGAACTAAACAATAATACATATACGATTTCGCTCGCTTAAATCCCATAGAAACGCATACCGAAATAAAAGTATTCTATTTAATAATCCAGGAAATATTTGTGCCAAATTTCATCTAAATCCGTTTTTCGCTTTACGCGTAATTGAGCAAACATCAAAACAGCTTCAACATTTTTTACATAGGTTAAAATTAATGTACATATATATATGTAGGTTAACGTTAATCTGTCTAGTCTTAGAATAGGTACCAGACACAAATAAAAATTTTAGGTGTCTGGCCGGCGGTGTATCGCTGCCACTCAATAGGTTACTACCATAGAAATTATACCATAACTAAGATATAATTTTTTTTATACTTAGTAATATTATGTCTATGAATAATTTACCTATATTTAGCAGTACTCTTCGTAACATAATAATTCGAAAGCAAACAAAATAGAACAAGAGTGCCAAGCTCGAGCAACTTCAGAGGCACATTAATTGGAAGTTGAAACACCCGCACAATAAGCGATAGACTTAAAAACTACTTTGCAACTCCGACGAATGACTCTCGAACTTTTAAACATTTGGGGTAAAGTCAGTGTGCACACTAAACCGCTGGGAAATATCCAGTATAAGAAGATTTTTTTACCTGGACTACCAAGAAGACGTACCATCTCGACATCTTCTTGACAATGCTTGACGCCTATATAAAGTCTACACGGATGGCGTAGGTACTGGCTTAAGTGTTCGTTTCTGTTACGGGTTTGAT
Source organism: Catocala sponsa (assembly GCA_963564715.1). Classification (NCBI taxonomy): domain Eukaryota; kingdom Metazoa; phylum Arthropoda; class Insecta; order Lepidoptera; family Erebidae; genus Catocala; species Catocala sponsa. The sequence continues at coordinate 5,121,687 of OY751345.1, read as the reverse complement.
CCACGAGACAAAAATTTGTGTGATCCATTTATATACTTGTTCTGAGTCTAGATGTTATTAAATTTGTGTCCGTAGTTTGAATGTTTGTAAAGTTCCCTGCGACACAGGATCCTTCCTAGTGCAGAAGTTGTCTTTAAACCTAAAATAAACTATTGCCAGTTCGCTGTAGATTAGTGGCGTGTCTAGCGTTACAGAATAAGGCATGAACGATATGCTATTTTAATTGTAAATGACGTTAAATCTAGTTGGATTTTCCTATTTATGTTCTGCCGTTTTCAGGCTTGCCGTTTGTCGTAGATGGGTATAAATTGCTCGTCATGTATGTGATTACATAAACACGCTAAAGGTATGCTGGTACGCGATTGAACATTACAAGGTAACTAGTTTTTGCCCGCGGCTTCGGCTAAGTTATGTTGTAACAGTACTTTTTCCTAGATTAAAGTTACCGTCAAAAATTTAAAGGCAAACAACGCGCGAGTGATATCCCTGCCTTCAGAATTGTCATTGCTTATTTGTGTAATTTTATAGTTTCACTTTTGAGTAGAGGGTTACTACCCTCTACTCAAAAGTGAAACTATAAAATGACACAAATAAGCATCTCCCGTATGGTCTAGTGGCTAGGATACCTGGCTTTCACCCAGGAGGCTCGGGTTCGATTCCCGGTACGGGAAAATTCTTTTTTTATATATTAAAATTTCGTTGTACAAGAAATTTGTAATTTTAGTTTGTTTAATAATACTTAACACATATAATGCCTTGTCAGCCACATATGGCTGACATTTTCCAAACCAATTGGGCCGTGTCAGCCATATGTGGCTGACGGAATATGCTTGTTTTGAAAGCACGATTTTTCGTCGTCAGCCACGTTTTTTATGTTAAACTATATGTAGTATGGTTGACAAGGCCTAGTAAATTATAACTGTAATGATGGCATTGACACTTTTACTTACATTTTGAGAAATATCAAGTTTGTAAGTGGAAGTTTCGAAAACAAAAGAGTGATTACAAAAATAGTTGGTTTTTGCAAATAAAATTTATAGGTAAATGTTTTAATTGCTTTTATTTATATTTAAGTTGGCATTGGCAAAATAATAAATCAATTCTACATCAATCATCATGTTCAAACACGTTTAAACTCAAACATATCTATGGTTTAAATTGAAACAGCTGATACAATAGTGTGGCTCATTCGGGCAGTCTTCGCAGTATGTTACCACTCTTTTGGTTTTATTTCGAGCATGAACTCTTCCAAATTGGGCACAGTTTTCTTTATAACACCTAACACAATATTTACGACAGGCAGAGGCCAATCCTTGCCTTTTCTTCAATTCATGCTTTACTCGCCTAGGTCTAGAGGAGGCACTAGTTTCCGGGACTCCTGTATGCACGAGGTAGTCAACCAACGCGGTTCTAAACTGGACGACAGAGAGCTTCTTCTTGGTTGTTAATTTATATAAAATATATGAATTTACAATCGCTGTATTCAATAATAACTCCATCGCCAATCTTTTGGGCCATTTCGTTGTCTTCCGAAGAGGGGTTGTGTAAGAGGACATTTGGTCTGACAGATCAACCGCTGATTTTGCATGATTATAATCTACCACAATCTTCGGTTTAATTTTTTCTTTTCCTTTTTTAGTTATTCTTCTGAAACTTACGGAGTGCTTAGTAGACAGCAGCAGTACATCCCGCTTGTCTTTCCATTTCATAATTGTTATTCCGTCGTCATTTTCTTGAGCTGAGAATTCTCCTGTCTTCAGTTTTGTTTGGACAACTGTTTGAGGTAAACCTCGTCTGTTTTTTCTAAGTGTGCCTATGAGATGAGTTTGTCCCGCTAGTAGTTTTCGTGCCAGATCCAAACTGGTATACCAATTATCTGTGCAAACCGTATGTCCTTTATTTAGATAATCGTCACACAAGGCAAGGACAACATTAGTCGGAGTAGTATTGACATTGTCATAATTTTTGCCAGCATAAACTTGCACTTTTACAGTGTATCCTGGGTTTGAGCACAGCTTAAAAAGTTTTATCCCATATTTGTGTCGCTTATTTTTATTGTATTGCCTAAAAATAACGCGGCCACGAAATGGGATTAGACTTTCGTCAACACACATTTCTTGATTAGGTGTATAATGACATTTAAAATTAGCATTTAGCATATCTAATAAGTGTCTAACTTTAAACAATCGGTCCTCCTTATTGTGATTTATTTCATTATTGGCAAAGTGCAACATCCTCAAAATGAGTTCAAATCGATTTCGGCTCATAATGGACTTGACAAATTTCTGTTCAAAACATTTGTTAGTGCTCCAGTACAAAGATAGTTGAGGTAGTTTCACTATCCCCATCCAAATTAAAATGCCAAAGAACCGTTTAATTTCATGGCAATTTGTTGGCATCCATTTCTGCATTCGGTATGATTTTGTTGCACTTTTGTTCAAGGTTTGTAAAGCAAAGCGATTTGTTTCTTCGGCTATGTACTCGAATATACTGTCAGGTACTAGCAATGAATAAAATTCTGCTGGTTTAGCTGAACTCATGCTGGATCGCAATGAAAATGGCTTAAGCCCAGGACATTCAGTATATGGAATAATACTTGGTTGCTTACCCAACGGATTGAACCATACTTCAGTATTTCGTGAGGTTGGTAACACGGGAATCTGATCATCTTCACTGTCGGATAAAATCTGGCGTCGATGATGATTTTTGGTCCGTGCGATTGATACTGTATCATCGAGATCAACGTCAAATACTTGTGTAGCATCACTATTTGATAATGTGTTACATTCTTGATTATACTCTGTTAAATCTAATTGCGATAGTTCGTAGTCCAAATCATCATCAAAATCTTCCATTTTTTGTTGAAAATCACAAATCAGTAACTAATAACTTGCTAAATCACTAACTGAACAACTATTTACTGCAGTCTTCTTCGATGCACAGCGACAAATAACGCGCGGGGGGCAAACACAGGCTGCTAAACAATCAAAATGGCGCCGGCGGCGGCGAGCGACGCGTTTGTTTCGCGCGCTTTTGAAATCATATGGCTGACAAAATGGCTGACGCGGCCCCATTGAGAATTTTATTACAGTGGCGCCGCGTCAGCCATATATGGCAGCCACCATTATTTATTTATTTATTTCACTATTACATTATGTAAAATGTAACGAAAATAGTGAATTAAGACATTCCTCACATTCCATGACCGTATTTTACAAAAAAAAAAATACAGTTAGTTCATTTGTTAGTACGGCATTATATGTGTTAAAACGAAGCTAAATAATTTGCATTTCACGTAAATATATAATTATATAAATGGAAAACAACAGATAATATAAACAATTATATCAAACACACGTAATAATTTATACTTCGCATTGTAATGATAATTGTTTTCACTAGCGCTCGATAGATGGCGTTGTGCCGGCAGGCTGAATCGCGCTATGGTTTCGTTACCGCGGCTCATAATATATAAATACTCTCTCTGGCACTACCCTCCAATCACGGGTTTGGAGCTTTCTGCGCTCACCCACACTCCGCGTATAGTTATGAAGGCCATCTGAGGCCAACAACTAACACAAAAACAAAAAGAAACTTGAACACGTCAATTAACAATTAATAAGATTTAAAAAGTAAAAGTTTGTTAAATCTAAGATACGTATATTAATAACAAATGAAGTAATAGTATACAACAACTCATATTTACAATTAATTTAATAATATGATTAGAAATAGCCCGTGAGTGAAAGCAACTCAATACCAAGCTATTTATCTTCTATTTATTCAGTGACTGAGTACCTAATAACTTATTGAATATAATTTACGTTTCACAACTGTTTTAAATTGATTAAAACTTAGATTTTGAATGAGATACCCCATAACACAAGTTACCCATAACAAAAGTTAAAACTTAGCATGGGTACCAGGGTTCAAAAAATTTGTGTTTAAAAATCTGTAATATTTCATGTGTAAGTTATGGTACCTACGTGTTTATTTCATTAGATAGGCATTTGATCTTATGCATATAAAACAAGCATTTAAAAACGCAGCGCTTTCTCTATCTCACGGATACCAGGAGCCTTATATGCAAATGTTTTCCGGCACACGCTCGCGAAACTTCATAAAGTAATGCCTTGTAAATTAACAGAACAATGGGAACTCAAGCAACTGTGTGTACTTCGTATTGGTATGCCGCTCCTTTGTATCAAGTGTTAGAGTTTCCGTACCCTTGGAGGCTTGTTTTGAAGGTCTATAGTGCTTCGAGTAGATAGTGATAATAATATGTTCATACATCTTGTAGTTGTAAGCGTTATATTAGTAGTTTAAGTAGTGATAAGTTGGATGTATTGCAATTGTTACGATAAAAGTTATTCGAATATCAATACTAGTACGATCTCGCTTTCGAATGTTTGTCGATTTATCGTCGCTCATTTCGATTCGAATTATAATCGAATATTTGAAACTTGATTTGATAGGTTGTCGTCGGCGTCGATTAAATACTACTCTCCTCATACAATCAATATAATGCTATATATGTCAAGCGGTATAATTATGGTGGTATATACATACGTCAGACTGATAAGAATTAAATAATTAACAGGTTCCCTGTCCGATGAATCACATATGATACATAACAATAGACTTTCTATTGTGTCTATCACGGGACAGCGAATGGGTTAATAATTCATTTGTATTATTATTAAGGACAAGCTTTTGCCCGTTACTTAGTATGTGTGGTTTTTGAAAGTAGGTGCTATTTTTTTTAAATTACATGGAGTTGTATTAAAGTGTTATTATTTAAGGATATAATAATATAATTGTTTTGGCTTCCATAACTCTAACTAACTTTAATTAAGGAGATATTAAAGAAAAATTACGTGATTTTTCTTTAAATCTCCTATGTTCAGACATCGATCAATTACAATTTTATTATAATTAGATTTAAATATTTCGATTTGCTTACGAATGATCAAACTTTTATGGATAATCACACTTCATTAGCTTTTATTTAGTGATAAAATACAATTAATTTCTTATCAGATTCCAGGTTCACATAGAGTTTGTAAATTTCATATATACCTACTCGTGTCTGAATTAAAACAAAATGTATCACAGATCACCAGTCCAATCCTAAGAAGAGACTTTAAATGCTACAAAACTAAAGTAGAAACGTAGACACATGTTAGCATTGAAATATAATTAATATGGAGATAGCACGAAAGTGTTGTTTTAAAAGTACAACTCCCAAATATATCCAACGGTTCGGGATACTTTGCAAATATTCAAACAACGGACACAAATAACATCTGAAGCAAAAAAACTGTTGTTGGATCATATAATTTTCCTTCCATGTGGGGATCGAACCCACAACAATCAGCTAAGTGGTGAGACAATCACCATTGCTACTACGCCAATCACGCATTCAGTACAGAACAGAAGACATATTAAATTACAGTGTTAGTCTTTATTGTTCTAGTTTTTTATTGTTCTGTTTCTTTATTTAATTTTTTTATTCTGTGATTTGTATACTTTTGTTTTTTTTAATCTCTTCGTGTTTTGCGTGTGCCCTTGTGTGCCGGAATAAATATTTTACTTTCTTTCTTTCTATGTCGCAATTCTACCTGCCGTTTCTTGAAAATACAATCGTGAATCTACTTATACATAAACAAAACTATGTATGTTCAAAACTATGGCTAAAAATAAAAATAAGAAACGCAAGTGAAAAGCGATATACATTTGCACACACGAAGTTTATTCCGTGCATGCTGCGGTACTTCGCACCTGGTCCGCAGCAAACATAATAAGTATTCACTTTGTTCTAGAAAGAAACACAAAACGTTGTTCTACACTCATTTTATCACATGTAAAGTTTATATGTATATAGTCTCTGTGGAGTAAATGTTATAATTTTTCCAGTTTGCCAAATGCGCTCTAATACTTTAATACGTTTCTTGAAGTTAATTTGTCATCTGACACACAATATCAACATACGATATCAACCCCGTGGGTCGTAGCGTGAAGTTATATAGCCTATAGCCTTCCTCGATAAATAGGCTATCCAACACTAAAATAATTTTTCAAATCGAACCAGTTCTTTCTGAGATTAGTGCGTTCAAACAAACAAACAAACTCTTGAGCTTTATAATATTAGTATAGATAACGCTCCCTCAAATGGAAAATTGTACCTACAGTATTTTTTTCTGGTAAGGTCATTCATCTTAGTTTAGACATTTTCACGTTTAGACATTTACATCTGCGCATGAATCTCATACGCAGATCGGTATACAAATATTCAATGTGTTCGTACAGCACTTTCTTATTGGTATACCAAATTCATCTAAATTCACTGAACGAGTTTTTGCTTGATTGAATATAGAGGCTTCTAAACGGGCAATATATTTTTTACTGCAATGTGTGGTTGAAATATATTGCCCGGCAATAACAATCATATAATACACGTAAATATTGTAGATGGCTATGAGAAGCGGTAAACTGAAATATATATAGGTATATTGAAAGTTTTCCTATACAATCGATACACGAGTCCATTGACCAATACAGTTTTGTGTAGGAATGGACGGAATTCGCGGCGTGCATGTTTCGCCGTTCCCCAAATATTTAGTAGTACGGTGAGCAGCCCGGCTTCCGTACCTACTCAATATTGTGAAGCCGCCACATGGACAGCGAAGTTTTGTTTTTTTTTTATACAACTAAGGGGCCAAACAAACATATGGATAAATAAAATCTGTATAACCTGCAAAGAAAACCTTTATGAAAATTTGTATGAAATATTCATAAAATGTGGACACTGCGCACACAGCTGTCGATGACCTTTGATAAGGAAAGGACGGGTGGAGATGCAAATTCGGGAGAGTGCAGGGTGTGGTAGCTGGGGGTAGATACGGAGGTTTGGTTTAGCTTTGGTATATGCCCAAGAGTGCCCGCACATTAAGTTTTTATTGGATAACTAGGTCAAATTTATCCAATAAAAACTTAATGTGCGGGCATCGGTAGAGTCGATTAGAGCGCGTACCAAAAAGTTTGGGTCCTCATACCTCTGCTGAACGACCAAGGCATAGAATTCTCTGCCAAGGCACGTGTTTCCTTCTTCCTTCAATCCTGGGTCCTTTAAGCGGGGCGTGAAAAAGCACCTTCTCAGGCCGTCAAAGTAGAGACCTCAACATCGCCTCGGCTACTATGAGGGCGGTGTGGAGGCCACTGCTCTTAGACCACACGACTGCTTACCATCAGGTGGAGTGTGGTCATTTTGACGAGCACGATAAAAAAAAAAAAAAAAAATTTAAGTATTTATTTTTTAATTATTCGGGTCCAGAATCTAGTGCAGTATGTCCAGTCTTTTACCAATCAGTCTGTATACATAAATACACGACTATAGACCTGAAGATGTAGGCATACATTATTATGTGTATTAAATCCACTATTCGGTATGGTTTTAGTTCCGTCGTAATAGAAGGTAAGCGTTTAAACGTATATCGGGCATAGTTCGACTCCATGCTGCTTTCTGACAATTACTTGACAGAAAAACCCTTTAACAGTTTGCTTGACTCGAGAATCGAACACTCATGCACAGCAGTAGTGGATGCGACTGCTTTGCATGAACTGTTGTCACAGAAGTAGTCATTAGATCTTCGAATACAATGCGTTAAATATTTAGTATGACGAGAGCCGCAGCGCAAGTACTTGTACATGGACATACAATCGCGAGGTCGGGGTTTCAATTCAACCTATTGTCCTACACTCCTATCAAAAACATTCTGTCTTAGCTGGATGGGTAAAGGTAGTGCTAAGGGTAAAGGCTAAAGGTAAGGAAGGTAGCGCTGTGGGTAGAGGTATATACCGCGCGGGTTTCGCTCAGGTATTTAGTATCAAGTTCCGCGGCTAGAGCGATCTGAGCGGTATACACTGCCGCTGTGGGTGGAAGTGCCTGCCGCGCGGGTTCCACACAGGTATTTAGTAACAACTCTACCCACAAGGATAGCGAAATCCGCTTTGGTGTGAACAGTAGATAATATTACCGCATACCCACTCGGTTTTCTCTACCGCAGACGTCAGCTAATACCACTTGGGTTTGAACAGGCCTTAAATAAGAGTACTAGTAAATTGTAACCCAAATTGCAAGAAAATATTTAAAACAATATTCTTAGCGAAAATCAACTATTTAATACGCACATAGTTTTAAGCATCAGAGATTAGTACCTCGGGGTAACTTACCTGGGACCTTTAAATAGAAGACCGACTCCCTCCAACTAGATATATATTGCATATAACTACGATGTAGTCTAGTAAACATCAATTACTGTGAATTGAAAAAAAAAAAAATTTTAGGTATATTTGACGTCTCTATTAATACAATAGACTAGCTTTTGTCCGCGGCTAAGATCGCGTTAAAATAGAATAGGTTACATTAGTAACAGTACTTTTTTAATATAATAAAGTCTATGTTATCTTATCTTATCTTATCTTATGTGGGGGCCAGTCAGTATAGACCGGCGACACTTCGATCCAGTGAGATCTTTTGTGTCGACACTCGCCAAATAACGACTGTCATAGATGTTTATGGCAGCCGGGACCGACGGCTTAACGTGCTCTCCGAGGCACGGAGCAGGCGACAATACGCACATAATTTCGAAAAGTCATATAACTTCCGAAAGTCAGAGGTGCGCGACGTGGGTTCGAACCCGAGACCCTCTGCATTGCAGTCTGTTGGTCTCCCCAATGAGATATCGCTGCTCGTAAAAAAAGTCTATGTTACTCTGTGAAATAATTTTTAAAATTGGTGGAGTACTTTTTGAGTTAAATCCATACAAACAAACAAAAAATCAAATCTTTCCTCTTTATAATATTTGTATAGATAAGTTAGGATTAGTACATTGGAATGGAACTCGAGACCTTTACATAGAGTTCTGACTCCCTTCTACTACGAGTAGATTACATTAGACGATTCTATTTATATCTATAGGACCAAACTATTAGTCACCTTTTCAACACTGATCGTATATTAGCTGTCTGTTTGTACATTATAACTCGAACTGGACAATGATCACAAACCTTTTACAATTTTTACTCCAACCGCAATAAAACCACGTGCGTAATGGAACTTTAAAAGCACATTAATTATAAAATATATCCCGTTAATCCCAAGAGCGTTATATCCAACTTAAAATCCGAAAAATTTTGTTTAAATAAATATTTTATGACTTCAATATAAAATAGTTTGCACTGTTTCGAGTTTGTTGGCTGTTATTCCCAGAGGTGTGAAGTTTTGACAACAGTTTACTATGGTAACAAGTTTGTACTCTGGTGTGGGAAATTATTGGCTTTGGATAGTTCACAATCTTGGGGCAATATTGTCATATGGACATTTTACTATCTATTGACACAGTTTTGCTAAAGTTGTTCATACTAGCGATACGGAAAATTATATTTAGATCGAATTCGTATACAGTTATGTTCAACACAATAAATCAAGGATACAGTACTAGTACTTAAGTCAAAAGTCAATAAATAGGTCGCAAAGTAACACTTATGAACGTCAAAATATTGGTTTATGAGTTTTGCTGCGAAAGGTTTAAGCCTATAAGAAGATACGTGCCAGATTCACTCGCACGCTCTTATTCACACTTGCCATAATAGTGATAAGTTTCTAACTTCTTGATATAATAAACCATATCCATTTACAAAGAGAGATTCAAAACCCAACGGACAATGGCCATACTTTTGAGTTTCCACCATCAGTTCAACAACGCAATTTAAAATGAGTATCCAGTTTACGAGATCTCAACGTTCATAATTAAAGCTTGCCTAAAACATAGTATGTAGTAGGTATTAAGTTAATGTCATGCCTAAGGTGAACGCGCAATTGGCTACACCGAACCAATCGCATGCATGGGTTTCGACAATTCACATTGGCATGATGTTCTAATTCCGACAAAAGCGTTTGTGAGCCTCTAGTAGTAGTAATGGTACATACATACATAGATTCACGGCTGTTTCCCAGAGGGGTAGGCAGAGACTACGGATTTCCATCTGCTACGATCCTGACACACTTCTCTGGCTTCATTCACTTTCATCACATTCCTCATACACGCCCGTCGGTTCAACGAGCTCTTAACCTGGCCTTTGTCCAAAACGCCTCCGATCTGATTGAGAAACGTTCGCCTAGGTTTTCCTCTTGCGACTGTTCCGTTCACACTAGCCTTATTAACTTTCGTAGTCAGTCTTTCCTCGTCCATTCTTTCTACATGTCCAAACCAGCTTAACATACCGTTTTCTATTCTTGTCACTATATCCACTTTCATGCCGCATCTCTCTCTAATCACACTATTCCTTATTCTATCTTTCAGAGTCACACCACATTTGCTTCTCAGCGCTCTCATTTCTACAGCATTTATTCTACTCTCATGCTTCTTTTGCTATACCCAACTTTCACTTCCATACATAAGTGTGGGCACTAATAGTCCTCTATGAACAGCCAAACGCGCCTTTTCGGATACATTTCGACTGTTCATGAAAGCGCGTAGAGCTCCATTCACTTTGTTGCCAGCAATCGTTCTCCTTTCAATAATAGTAAATGTAGTAGTAGTAGTAGTTCAACTATTATGTATGTCGAAAATAATAATAACAACTACACCGACACGACCGGCGAGAGATCAGGCACAGGACCAACAGCTTTACGTGCTTTCCGTGGCACGCGGGTGTATTACACCGCCAACATCCTATTTTATATTATGTGTGGGGGCCAGTCAGTGCAGACCTGCGACACTTCGACCCAGGGGGATCTTTTGTGCCAACATCCTAACTCTGGGCTGTTATTATTAATATTTCTTAGCAGTATAAACTATTTTTTGCGGTCTGGCCCGGGAAAAAAACCCTTTATATACAGATCTATTATACACTTAAGGATATACTATCCTATCCTACTGTGCTAACAGGATTGATAGAACATTTATCATTGCAATATATATTTTAAACTTAAAATATGAAGTATATGTTAGAACATTGCGTGCAACTGTGACTAGTCGACGTTAACCTTTATAAAGAATTTTACGAGCAAGTCTAAGTTAGCCTAGCACAAAATGTTTTACTACCTAAGTCAACGTAGCGCAATTAAGTGGCAGTCGTGAGTGTCGTTACGTTAGTTTGTGCTACAAATTGTACGGCTCGTACAATGGCAGATGTAATACTGTCCAGTTATGGCACGTTTGGGATCTGAACTTTGTTTATTTTACAGTTTGTGTGTGAACACTGTGTGCGGTTCAGCTGAATGTGTTGTTTTGTTTTTATTTAACAGAAAAACATTTGTTTTAGAAATCTAGGTGGCTGTTGAATGTTTGCAGTTGTGGTGCATCTTTCTATTGATGGATTGAGCTGATTTTCTTTGTTTTAAGGTAATAAGCCCCTCACTTCTAAATAATACTTTATTTAGATGTGAGGGGCTTATTCTTATTGAATCCTTTTCAGTTAGCATATAAGTAGCTGTTATGTGATATGGGAAATGGATGACTCGATTATCAAATGAATATCGAGCCATCGATACTTATTTGACTGCTTTCGGTAGCGCAGTGGTAGTGAATACAACTGCTGTGTTTAAAGTCTTGTGTTCGATTCCCTGGACAACCACAGTGATATTGAGGTTTTCTGGTGATGTTCAGTATTTTTAGTGAATGTAATATTATATTTCTAGTGAATGTATCTTGTGATACTACGTTACCTATCTAGAAACTGGTGTCAAAGAAATCATTTCAACGTTGTACTTTATTATTACTAAACATTTGCTAGAAAAGTGCTTAAGACTGCGCCGAACGTAAGACAGATAATGACAGAGCATGTGCGGCGCATATTCAATTTGGCGCGCGCCCGCCATAGTAAATTTGTATGGAGGATTTGAAGTGCTTTTTTGATAAATATGTATCTTTATTATCAACCAATAACTTAAATATTTGGGACAGTCAAATTGTAATATAACTATTCATGTTTCGTTTAAGCTGTATAATAGAATAGAATAGATTTCTACTGTTATAATCTAAAAATCACGTACCTAACACGAGCTTACGTTTTTGCAAATTTAGGTAATTTTGTAGGCGAAAATATTATTTATTTTAAGTATTTTACACGGAGTAATTATAAACACATTCATTGTTATGGTAAATGTATATTTTATATTTGTATTAAACAAAAAATGATATTTTATTCACTTAACTGTGACTGCCTGTTTTGGCACATTTCCTATGCCTATTTGACTACATAAGTTAGGTATATGGTATTAAATTTTGCTTTTAATTTTATATTCTTTTTTTGTTTTGATCGTCAAAATGACCACACTCCACGTGATGGTAAGTCTTATTATGCTTCCTTAGAAGAACGAGATCAAAGCTGCAATCGCTTTATTTTTGACTAGCTTTTGCGCGCGGCTCCACCCACATGGTACCTACATGAATAAAAAGTAGCCTATGTCCTTCCCCAGGTTGTAAACTATATCTGTACCAAATTTTATCTAAATCGGTTGAGTGGTTTAGCCGTGAAAAGGTAACAGACAGACAGATAGACAGACAGAGTTACTTTGGAATTTATAATATTAGTAAGGAAGTAAGGATAAATAGCCTATGTTACTAGTATCAATACTAATATTATAAAGCTGAAGAGTTTGTTTGTTTGTTTGTTTGAACGCGCTAATCTCAGGAACTACGAGTTCGATTTGAAAAATTCTTTAAGTGTTGGATAGCCTTTTTATCGAGGAAGGCTATAGGTTATATAACATCACGGTACGACTCACGGGGGCGGCGCAGTACCGATAAACGCGGGTGAAACCGCGGGAACAACTAGTTGTTAATAAACATTAATTGATCATTTTGTCTTCGACACCACAGGATCAAAACTGCAATTGCTTTAACTTTTACCGTATTTGAAAAGTAGCCTATATCACAACACGCCAGTACCATTGCGCCGATATGGGTTCGAATCCCACACGGGACAAAACTTTTTGTGATCCACAAATGGTTGTTTCCAGTCTGGACGTTCTTTGTGTCCGTTGTTTGAATGTTTGAATAGTCCTCCGATACACAGGCATTATTCCTAATCAGGGAGTAGTCATTTAAAAAAAAAAGCACCTTAGAAGCACGGTAATCGCGAGCAAAAGCAAAGCTATTTATTTTACTATCCATTACACTTTCCTTCTTCCCAACAATAATCTGATGGCCATAATACTTATAACAGCAGATTGTATCCCTTCTGGTCGAGCGATCACCCTTCAGTCCCAGACGCCCTTTGACCAGCTGTCAAGTCAAGTGGAGCCAATAATAATTGCTCAAAAAACCGGTGACGTGTAAAGTTCTAAGATCGAGTGACGAAGTTGGACAGGCAGGGAAAATTGTTTATTTTTATCTATACTATTGTTTTTAAGCATTGATTTTGGATGCGGCTGCTGTGAATGAGATCTTAGGTTTGACTCCTGGGTCAGACAGTTTTATATTGACTTAAAAATTCAGTTGAAGCGCGTCGTTTGGAATTGGCTCTTGTAGTTGCCAATAGACTGGTCTCTAGTGTAATACATATCTGCCTAGTGATTCAGGGATTGTGTATGTATGCGTGTTTTGTTATAATACTGCTAAGTAGTTGTATATATACATATAAAATATTTATATAAACTCGTATTCAAATCAACTAAGTTTTCCTGAACCAAAATCTTTTTTTCGTTGACTTTTCTGAGACGTTTGACGTTGTAGAGCAGCGATAGCTAAGTGGAGAGACCAGCAGACTGCAATGCAGAGGGTCTCGGGTTTGAACCCACGTCGCGCACCTATAACTTTTCGAAATTATGTGCGTATTGATTGACAATTATCGCCTGCGCCGCGCCTCGGAGAGCACGTAAGCTATCGGTCCCGGCTGCCATGAACATCTATGGCAGTCGTTATTGGGAAGTCAGTGCCCTCTAATATCCTAACACTGGTTTAGTCTTAGGGTATCGTTAGACTTCGGGTTGCGGAGATCAGATGGCACTCGCTCCGTTTAAAAACTGATATCCAGTCAAATCCGGTTAGACTAGAAAGCCGAGACCAAGTGACTTGGGAATAACAAAGGCTAGGGAGAAGACCTTTCTGTGAGCTCCAACCAAAGCTCACAGGAAAGTCACAGAATGTTAAACTAGCTACTCTATTTTCACTGTTTTCAAGTTTGGAGTTCAATATAAAATCTAAGCTAAATTGTACCACTACTAGGCAATGATCTATAATTTTAATATAAACAGAGTTAGACTTAGTCAGTACGGCAGACTTATCTTTGGTAACATTATGTAGGACTAGCAGATTCTCCCACAGTGCTTTTCTAGACTATATAAGACATACATAACATCGATAAGTCAGATGTGCATGCCTTCGAATTAAACTCAAGACCCCAGCGCGTACCAAACCAACGGTCTCCAAAAAAAGCTCGAAATAATTTTCACAGCTTTAAAACAAGGAATTATTATACTCACCCGTACCAATTAGGCAACATCTTAAAATACAAACAAGAATTCACCCCTCAACACCTTAGAACATTAAGGGGTATTTTCAAAGAAACTTTAACGACACTCCACAAAGTAAGGGGTGATGAAATACCCCAATAATTCTCCCCTCGTGTCAAAGAAGGTGGATTAGAAGCCAAAGGGGTTCCTACAAAGGAAAATCGTTAGGCATGCTAACACAGTTTTTTTATACAATACCCTTTAAAATGCATGGTGAATGCAAAGACACGAGTGTTGGAATACATTTTATGTTTTGAAGCAAAATAATCTATACATACTCGTTTTTTTTCTCAGTTGTTGTTTTTTTTCATTTTGTAAAAAGATATGGTGAAATGGTAGTCAGAGACAACTTTTATTAGTTTAAAACATTTTATATGTATCTATCGAAATGTAGGTACTTAATTACAAAGTCAAAGTGATTCATTTAGGTCACAAAGTAACACTTATGAACGTCAAAATATATGTATATACAAACACACTTCGCAGGGTTGCCTCAGTGGCGCTAGTAAAGGGTTTTTCAATAAAGGCGAGTAGATGTTGAAATGAAATAAAACAAGCTACACAGCTTGTTTTATTTAAGGTATTAACAAAATTCATTTTTTATTTGAAAGGCCCATATATGCAATTTAGTGTGGATTATGATATCGTTCAAATCCCCGCCTCTACTTCTTACAGTGACATGGATCCTAGTGGTCCAATTTTCAATTACTATTCCGCATAGATCCGGCTGAATTTGAGCGATGGCCTGTGTTATGTTCAACGTTTAAAAATATAGAACTTGCAAAAGTAGCTGCATGTATGCTATTGCGAGCTCTACTTAAACTAGTCATGCATGTAGCGATCATACCTGCTACATCTAATAGGGTAGTAATGTCTGTGAAGGAATTTGATAATACGTCGCCAACTAGTAACTAGACCCCGGAATATTAAAGACGAAGAATATAGCATTATAGCTATTATTAAAATAAAAAGCCACCCAAAAAAATTTGACTACTTTCTAGTAATAGATATATACCAAGGTTTTCATGAAATCTTTACGAATATTATTAAGTCTCTGTCATTATCTGTCTTACGCTCGGCGCAGTCTTAAGTAGTTTTATAGCAAATTTGTATGTTTAAAAGCGATAACCTATTAAGTCACTAATAATGTTTTAACATAAAATACATACATAGATTCACGCCTGTTTCCCAGAGGGGTAGGCAGAGACTACAGATTTCCATTTGCTGCGATCCTGACACAATTCTCTGTTCACTTCACTTCCATGTTTTAACATCTAGTTATATTTGGCTCTAGTTGTATTAAATTAATTGAGGAAGGTGATATGCCATCTAACATCACGCTTCGACCCTTACCTAACTCATAAAACCACGACTATTTATTTTTATTTTAACAGTTTCCCTATCCGATGAATCACATATGATACATAACAATAGATTTTCTATTGTGTCTATCACGGGACAGCGAATGGATTAATGCTACCTTTCGCTCTAAGATTCATTCATCAACATCCAGACTTGGAACAATAATTTGTGGATGACACGAATACTTACTCCATGTGCAATTCAGTCTCAATCCACGGTGCGGTAGCAACGGTGAGGCAACCGCTTGCCCGATACGATATTCATGTAGTCGATTTAGCTATAATAATGTCCTCCAGACCAATTTTCGGTCACGGCGGCCAATCTTAACGGAGACCGGCCAGATGGCCGATCTCTTATATACTATATACGGTCATACTTGTGCACTGTAATATCTCTTGCACAGATGTGCAGGAGATATTATAGTGCACAAGTATGTGCGCAAGCACAAGTGCACTCTCTTTTTCCTAACCCTCATGATCCGATGGGACGGATAATCCGACACAACCGGAGAGAGATTAGGCGCAGGACCAACGGCTTTATGTGCTTTCCGAGGCACGGGGGTGTCTAACACCGCCAACTTCCTAACTCCGGGCTCGTATTGAGATTTCTTAACAGAAAAACTCAATACCTTTTTGTTGGCCCGTCCGGGATTCAAACTCGAGACCTCATGCACAGCAGTCGCATTCACGAACGCTGCGCCACGGAAATTATTAATAATCTAGCGACACTCATAATTTTATTATGACGATGTTTATTGCCATATCAACGAAGTTGCTTCTCCATGATCAGAACAGTACTGTTAATAGAAGCGCCTGGTATTACCCTGTGAGCACCTTTGTCACGGTGCAGTTTGCCATTAAATTTAGTTAAGGCGCTTTCATTGAACAAGGCTAAGGAATATTGTTAGGTTGGGTAGATATGGAATGTTTAAGGCAGTGTAAGTATTTGAATTCTAGTATCTGTAAGTCGGTATTAGAGATTTAATACACACTAGATTTTGCCCACGGCTCCGCTCGCATTAATCTAAAATTTGCCAATAAATTTCTATACCCCAAGAACAGTACTATTTTAGATGAAAATCCTTTATACTTTTCTGTACATCTGTCAATCTGTATGTGAAATTTCCTCATGTTCGGTCTGTTAGTAAAGGCGTGAAAGCGTAATAAACATACAAACACACATTCACATTTATATATCACTAGCTTTTGCATTTGACTTCGCTCGCGTAAATGTAGGTTAGGTTAGATTAGTAACAGTATATTTTTCTGGATGAAAGGTACCCTATATCCTATTCTGTACCGCTGAAAACGTGTAAGCGAAATTTCATGATGATCAGTCGAGTAGTTAAGGCGTGAAAGTCTAACAAAGAAACAAACTCACTTTAGCATATTTAATAATATTAGTTAGGATTAGGATAATATAATACTTAGGATAATAATTGGCTAACGTTGAGTGCAAGCAAGGCATAACGTTTGAGTGGCAACCTCGACACTGCCAGTGCGCCGCGCATTGTAGATTCAATCGACCTACTAGCCATACACAAACAGTTTAGCGTCTTTTTATTTAACGAGGTCTAAGGTTTGTAATAATTTCATGCGATCATGAAGTAAGAAGTAATCTATACTAATATTATAAAGCTAAAGAGTTTGTTTGTTTGTTTGAACGCGCTAATCTCAGGAACTACTAGTTCGAATTGAAAAATTATTTCGGTGTTGGATAGCCTATTTATCGATGAAGGCTATAGGCTATATAACATCACGCCACGATCCACGGGAGCGGCGCAGTAACTATAAACGCCAGTGAAACCGCGAGAACATCTAGTGTTAAATAAATATTGAACAGGTATTTTTATAACTTCCAATTTGGATAGGTAATACATGTGTAATAGGTATTCTTGTTAACCCTCATTTCATAATAATATGTCTGTTTGCTGTGGGTTTACGTGGAAAGAGCAGCGGGTGGGATTTCAATTCACAGCCTCTCGATCGCAAATCCGATGACTTATCTACTGGGCTATCGCCGCTTCTGAGTCTTTTTCCCGCGTCGCCGTATTTTTGATAGCACGTACGGTGCTTTAATCCTGGGCAATGCACACGCAAGCGACACCGCGCGCCTAAGCTAGTGATTGTACAAAACAAAACAATAATAAAGAATTCTTATACAATATTTTACTACCTCCGCAAAACTTTGTAACTAGGTCTTATTGCTAAGAGTCGTTTGTCTATTAAAAGTAGCATGTTCGAGGAAAATGGGTTACTTTTCAAACGAGGTAAAACATAATTATATTATTTTATACAGATTTTATGACAGTTTATTTTAAAACACTCCTTTTATAACTATAATTGTGGAACTATTTAAATTCACGAGAAAACTATTTTAATTTATACTTTCTTCAACGTTTTGGCTGCTTTTCTGTAACCATGGTCACGGGGAGACTAATAAATAAAATAAAATAAAATAAAATAAAATAAAATGTTTTTATTTCGGAAACAAGTCCATAGAGTGTTAGTGACAATATATTCTTACAAGCTATATTAGTACTAATATGGTGGTTGTCTGATTTTCGTGAATTGTAGCTATTTAAAAGTACTCAAATATTATTTAATTTGGTATTCCTAATTACACAGAAAAATAATCACATAGATCTAGACACACGGCAGCGTGTCAAGCCAAGTTCAAGCAAAGGAACTGGCTAGCCAGCGCCGAGTGTAATATTACACGAACCACTTGGTGCCACTTTTGACCCTTCTGTAACTCAAAACCTCTTTAACGTAAACACATAAACCTACGCGTGTTTAATTATATCCAGGAGGACATCTAGAAGCACAAATTTCATGAAGCTAGCTCAAACGGTTATAAATATATGAAGGTCAAAATGTCGTAAATTTTAGCACTGACTGACTGACTGACATATAGTACCTAAATGTAACCTACTTCCAGATGACCTAGAAGGATGAAATTTGGAATCCAGCTCGGTAATTGCGTGTAAGCGTAGGAAAAAATCTAAAAATAAAAAAAGTTAAAAAATAGGGGGGCTATACATACTAAAAAATAATTTTTATTGTAGCGTTGGATCCGTTACAATCAGATATTTGAAACTATCCCAATATATGTATTATTATATTTGCTATATAACAGAAATATAAAAATAAAGTTAAGTAAAAAATAAGTGGTGTCCTCATACAAAAAACTTGTAATACGCGCTAAACAACCGGCCAACGGTGTGTCGTCGGTGGCGCGCGACACCACATAATTATACACAGAACAGAAGTAAATCTACATAAAAGCGCTCCCGAGCAACACAGAAACATAGGCACCGCTTACGAATACCGATTTAGTTATTTATTGTTTTATTACATTTATGTTCATCCTGCTTTTTTCTTAACGATGAATTAAATGATTGTCATACTATAACCACAAACGTTCTTCGTGCCTAAACCAGTAACAGTATAAAAGTGAAGTACATACATGAGATTCAATGAATAAATAAATACTTTATACAACCCGTTCGTACAAGTTTGCCGCTGTCAACTGTCACGCGTTTAGCGTTGTCTCACTCACTCAGTTCTAGTTCCAGTGAGATTAAATCTCAATACCTGCCTAGTTTTCTTTACAAAAAGTAATGATATCCCACCAAAACATAAATGTAAAAAGGAGAGCCAAGTTCAATACAAAAATTATACTTGGCTGTGGGCTTCGCCGCAAAAAGGCTGGAAATCGAAATGAGTGCCAAGTTCTATGCAAAATCCAAATATGTATTTATCCACAGCTAGGCATAATTTTTGTATTGAACTTGGCTCTCCTTTTTTACATTTATGTTTTTGGTGGGATCAGTTACAACGTAGCTGCTTAAAAAAATGACATGTCAGTAGAAAGGGGTTGGTGTAAGTCATCATCATCATCATCATCAGTCTATAATAGTCCACTGCTGGACAAGGCCCTTCCCCAAAGAGCGCCATAGCGCCCTGTCTTCAGCTTGCCGCATCCAGCATCTAGTTGGTGTAAGTAACATGCACATATTTCTACAGATATTAATTATTATTGCAGTTGGGAAAGCCCAAAGTATAAAATTGCATTTTGCAACATTATTTTTGCGTTTTCAGATTTTCAGACTCCGTATTGTAACTAAGAATTACTTAGTAGAAGAACCTAATAAAACTTTACTGAACCCGGAACTTGACATATTATAAGCGAGTCTCGGTTAAGATATAAATAAACAATATTCTTTCCTTCTTCCTCTTGAATAAATGAAATATTTCTTCTCGTAAGATTTGCAACTGTATGTGTGACGTCACTGGTACATTCGTCTACAACAATGTTGTAATATACTAGCTTTTGCTCGCGTAAAAGTAGGTTAGGTTAGGTGTATCTTATCTTATGTGGGGGCCAGTCAGTGCAGACCAGTGACACTTCGACCCAGTGGGATCTTTTGTATCGACACTCTCCCAATAACGACTGCCATAGATGTTCATGACAGCCGGGACCAACGGCTTAACGTGCTTTCCGAGGCGCGAGTCAGGCGATAATTGTCAATCAATACCCACATAATTTCGAAAAGTCATATAACTTCCGAAAGTCAGAGGTGCGCGACGTGGGTTCGAACGCGAGACCCTCTGCATTGCAGTCTGTTGGTCTCCCCACTGAGCTGTCGCTGCACTACGTTAGGTGTAACAGTACTTTTTTAAAATAAAATATAACTTATACTAATCGGTGATAACATAGCTTTCTAATGGTAAAAGAAATTTTAAGATCGGTTGTGTAGTTTTTGAGTTAAATCATTACAAACAAACAAACAAAAAATCTAATTAAATCATTTTTCTTTATAATATTAACTATAGATTAGAATATCGAACTAACTGACAAATCTGGGATGCCAAATGAAAAACGCATACCAGGTGAAAATTAACTTATGTGTTAATCCAGGATCTGACACAAAAGATCCCACTGGGTCGAAGTGTCGCCGGTCTGTATTGACTGGCCTTCACACACAAGATAATCCAGGATCATGATCTATTTATGCGCCAAGCTTTATCCAAACCTGTTTAACGATTTAAACGTTATTGAGTAATATTCTCAAACCTTCACTTTTATACTATTCATCATCATTGGCCACAACACCTTTTGTAGTTGTTTCTTAAATCGCTTGTGAGTTTACAGGTAGTACTTACTTTATTATCCACTATTGATATACATTTACCTATATATATGTCGCAGAGTACGACGGCAACTCGCTTTTAACATGATGTAGCAACAAAATATAGGCGTGGTATTATACTTCGTACGTATACTAATGCTAGGCAAATACAAGAGAAATAAAACAATAAAAGTTTACTGTGATTATCTCTGATTTGATCCATATCGCAGCGAGTTTGTCACACCGAATGTATCCGCGCACCTGTCTCCGGCGCTTATATAACGTCAATATGAAACTGACAGTTATAACTGTCACCCCAATTGACACATTGACTCTATGACGACCTCACTCAAGCTTACGCTTGGCGTTCCGAAACAAACCAATAGATGGCGCTTTATTCAACTCCAATTACAGAAATAAATTACATTCCAATGATTATTTCCTAGACGCTCCGACTTATATAAAAATCTGGTGTCACGATGCACTCCTTCGAAACGGTTCGACCGATTTTTATGATTTTTTTATGTATATGTATTTGGTAGATATGAGAATAGGTCGTAAAGTATATTTCTGACCGCTAAGAAATAATTTATATGGCAGAACAAAGTTTGCCGGGTTAGCTAGCACTAATATAATAATGCTGAACAGATTTTTGGTTTTTTTAGAGTTCGAAAATCTCTTATACAACAGCTTTGTCCGTCCGGCTGTCTGTTATACAACTTTCAATTCAAGAACCATAAGAGCTAGAGACTCGCGGTCAACGCCATTTAACTAAGCACAGTCGATATACCCCCAAAATGACTATGACCTCTGACCTCAAGGTCCAAGGACCTTTGCATATTACTTGAACCATTTTTTCGAACTCTGCGATTTACGGCAATTCATTGCCGTTTCTCACTTGTTGTTTAACGTGCAATGGAACTAAGTATTCGATTTGAAAATTCTTCTTGCATTTGATAGTCCAATCCTTAAGTATGGTTATAGGCTATAACATCACGCTCTGAGCCACGAGGGCGCAGCAGTAATTATAAACGTAGGTAAAATTGCAGCGAAAAGCCAGTGTATTAAACTTAATGAAATTGTACTTTTTAAACTGGATGTCAAATAAAATTCCGAAATCGATTACATAATAACTTTATTAGGTACTAGATAAGCGTGGTGTTACGATAACTGATACCGATAATTTAAAAATAATCATTAGTCACATTTTCTGCTTACCTGTATAACCTATAACAGCAGCGTTCGCAACTGTACGTATCTGACGTACACCCACACAGACGCGGACACACACACAAGCAAACGACAACGAGCATAGAAATGTGGGAATTATGCAAAACAACCGCGTAGGCTTTCGCCCCAGTTTATTTCCACTTTTGCTAGCACGACTCTGGTTAATACGCGTTTAATACTGTCAATTTTCTGTGTGCGGTAGCCCTATATTAGACGTTAACATTTTCTGGCGGTTCTTATATTTGGCGTTAAAATTAAATAGGCTTTTAACAGTTTACCTTCTTACTTATAATCTTTGTGTGGCAATGTGGTGCGAGAATGTTGCGGTATTTGCATATGTATTTAGACAGAAGCCTGAGCAGCGATAGCTCAGTGGGGAGACCAACAGACTGTAATGCAGAGGGTCTCGGGTTCGAACCCACGTCACGCACCTCTGTCTTTCGGAACTTATATGACTTTTCGAAATTATGTGCGTATTGATTGACAATTATCGCCTGCTCCGTGCCTCGGAAAGCACGTTAAGCCGTTGGTCCCGGCTGTCATGAACATCTATGGCAGTCGTTATTGGGAGAGTGTCGACACAAAAGATCCCACTGGGTCGAGGTGTCGCTGGTCTGCACTGACTGGCCCCCACATAAGATAAGATAGACAGAAGCCTGCATATGCCAGAGAGGATAGGCATGTGTATTACACTTAAATATTGTCAGCTATGTTTTAGTATCTACGTAATCTATACAAATAAATAAAATTTAAGTGTCTGTTTGTAATGTCAAAATAACAGCTTTTTATCTAATGCATATGAAAGTATATATGGTACCTATACGAAAACATCTATTTTTAAATTTTTTGTCTGTCTGTCTGTCTGTTTGTTTCGGCTAATCGCCGAAACGGCTGAACTAATTTTGACGGGACTTTCACTGGCAGATATCTGATGTTATAAGGAGTACTTAGGCTACTTTTATTTTAGAAAAAAAATAGGGTTCCGCGGAGACAAACAATTTTTAGTTAAAATTTACGCGGGCGAAGTCGCAGGTAACAGCT
This sequence comes from Catocala sponsa, assembly GCA_963564715.1. NCBI lineage: Eukaryota > Metazoa > Arthropoda > Insecta > Lepidoptera > Erebidae > Catocala > Catocala sponsa. The sequence continues at coordinate 5,098,399 of OY751345.1, read as the reverse complement.
AGTAGAGAATATGGTTATTGTAATTTGGTGGGTACATTAATTATAGAAGCCGTTCAATAATGCTTTGCCTAATCCAAGCGACGATTAGTCGAAATTTTTCAAAGAATAGCAGTTGTGTGTTCAGTGCAAGAGACAAAGGGCTGCACAACTCGGCGAGCACAACGTCTCCTTAAGTAATTTTAACAGCCAACGTCCTGTATTTCAGCTACAAGTGTGTTCAAATCTACCTATAACCTAATCTCATCGTACCGTCGTGGTACTGTGGTATATAATTATATACTAAATTACATTAACTTGGCTAATGGCCAATTTTTCAATCATCAGGTAATTTTTATCTGAGGCATACATATAGCGGATTGACACATTTTCTATATAATACGTCAAACATATTCCCCACAAAAAAGTTATCTGACAACTGGAAAAATCTGTCATTTTAGGATTTCATTAGCGTATATCCTATGTTAGTAATAAAATATTTTTAATAATATAACTCCGTAAACCATATATTACCATAGAGACTACAAATATGGTCCTGAAATATGTTTTACACCTGAGTCTAGACAAACTATTGTCACCTACCAGGTATATTATCATTGTCTCATTTTACATCTACACATCATTGCCGTACCCTGGCAGCTCACCGGTGGTTGCAAACATAATATGCATAAACTTATATCAGGATACTGTCAACCAGACCAAGATGACAGTAAAAAAATATTAAAAAACTGATTGTACATTGTCCCACTGCTGGGCACTGGCCACTTGTCAGTGGTGCCGTCATATCGCGTGAAGTCGGCTATTCTGCCAATTGCAGGCAGTCTGGATGTGAACGTACGAGCGGTCCGGCTGATATTCTCATATCAGCCGGACCGCTCGTACGTTCGGCGACAGTTTCTAGCTTGAGAGGTGTCTGTGAATTCTATGAAGTATAACATACATATTATATTTGAGGGAGCTTAAAAATAATATAAGTACATTAACATAATTTATTATAAACTTTTGTTATAGCAATCCCTGGTACTTTGAGGCGGCCATGTCAGAATATTATTTGCATTGCAGATGGAATTTTGAAAGTTTCATTCAAGTTTTTGAATCGTTCAACACTTTAAACGACTTTAGTAATATAATGTAAATGATAGTTTGTTGTCCCGGCGTCGCCTGGCTTTCGTTCAACTTTTTAATTGGCTTTCGTGTTAATGTTGTTAGTTATTTTCTTCTCGTTAATAGCTTTGCGGCGTCGCAGTACAAAAAGTGCAATTGGAATTGTTTCATTGTGCGATTATTGCGTTTATTTTTACATATATAACTATAAATACTATATTATTGTTATTTATTAATCTCTAGATATTACCTGCGGCTTCGCTTGCATAAATAAAAGTTAGGTTAGGTTAGTAAAAGTGTTATTTTCTGGATGAAAGTAACATTGTGTCCTTTTTGTTCCCCTGACAAAGTGTATGTGGAATTTTATGATGATCTATTTTATGGCTTGTCTTGGTCGGCCGGTCAGAGGCAGGCCGCTAAAGCTATATGCTTGGGGGTGGAAGTGTCATTTTCAAGGGCATAAGTACGGGGAAACCCGCTCCGGGTCTATGTTCTCACGAGACCCGTGATGGTGAAACCGGCGCCGCACCGCTCGACACCCCTTGCCGCTCACACCGGTGTTGCCCTCTGCTGCTTTTAAGGCCTGTATGTCTATGGTGACTATTCAGGGGGCCCATCTATTGAGTCAGCGAGTCACCGTCTGCAATTCCGACTTTGTACTGGGTTGTAGTTTGCATTTTACCAAACTATCAAACACCCATCCTTATAGACCAGAATAATTAGATTCCATATGTAGCAATAGTCTCTTACGCCTGCCGTGGCTAGTGTCTCGGTAAGTGTCTCATCTCACTTTAAACTAAAACTGTTGAAGGGCCTCTGCATGTTGGACCCATGTCCCCGTGTAAGTCGCCCAAAGGGCCGGGTATTTTTCTAACATATTAGGGAAATACCCGTGAAAGAGAAACAAATAATAATAATAATATTCTATCATATACACACAATATTATTATCTTATCAAGTAAAGTAGTTATATACTCACAAAGCATGCTATATTACTCTAGATAAAGCTAAGAAAAGATAATACTACACACTCCGTAAGCCGTAAGCCGCTTTCCCGTTCTCAGTCATGCAATAACAATGTTTTTATACGGTAAGGCAATAGTGATTAAAATGTTGCCGATAAAAATTTATTGCGCTATAGTATTTATAAGTAATCATTTGGTGTGAAGTAGTCTAACAAAATACCTTATTTCACATCTCCCGTATGGTCTAGTGGCTAGGATACCTGGCTTTCACCCAGGAGGCTCGGGTTCGATTCCCGGTACGGGAAATTGCTTTTTGTTTAATAATATAATAATATTCTACCACATACACACAACATCATCTAGCCCAAACTAAGCAGAGCTTGTACTATGGGTACTAGATAATGGTTAAATATACATGTTTACTTTTTTTTTTTGTAAATACATACATATTATACATAGAAACACCCAGACCAAGACAAACATCCATGTTCATGCACACAAATGTTTGACTTGTGCGGGAATCGAACCCGCGACCTCAGGCGTGGCAGTCGGTTACACTAACCACTACGCCATCAAGACCGACTAATGATTATTATTTTAAATAATTAACAAGGACATGTCGATTAGACTGCAATAGGAACTAAGTTTCGTAACCAGTTGTGATGGAAGAAATATTTTTGTTCATTTGCAACTGTTTGTGATAGATTTATTTACTTTATATATTCATTCGGTCTCAAGTGAGCGTATAAAATGTGGAAATTGTATATCTCCCGTATGGTCTAGTGGCTAGGATACCTGGCTTTCACCCAGGAGGCTCGGGTTCGATTCCCGGTACGGGAAAGTACTTTTTGTTACTAATATTAGACTATTATTCTATTTCATCTACACTAAAGGTTTGTTTTTGTTATATTACACAAGTATTACTTGTATACTTTTTCTAAAAGTAATCCTTATACAATGTGTTTGGTGAGTGGTGTCGGAGATTTTAATGGCATAATATATGGTCATTTATATCTACAATCCATGCTTCAGTATTATTTTTTATGTTACTTGGGCGAAATGGCGGCCATTATGTTTATTTTGTTATCTAATCACGGACACACGTGGTAATTTAGCGATATAGTCGCTTGTGATAGTCCAAAAATATAAAAAACGTCTTGTTTTACAGCTCATAGTATAGCTAACATGTTTATGATAAAACATTTTTAGAATCTACCTCAGTTCAATTTAAAAAAAAATATGATAACAGAAAACTAAGAAAATTTTTCCTGTTATTTTTTTGTTATTTAACTTTTTTACAAAAACAAAGTAACATAAAAAATAATACTGAAGCATGGATTATAGATATAAATGACCATATATTATGCCATTAAAATCTCCGACACCACTCACCAAACACATTGTATATTGCTATTCTGCAGACAACAAATATGATAAAAGGTTTACCAGTGAAAATTACAATTAATTAAAATAAAATATCAGATAATAATTATAATGTATTTAATTAATGTTCTCAAATTCATTTATGATAACGTAATTCCTTAGTCATTATTTTACATAAATCTTTACCAATGAGTGCCGATATATCTACGCAGGGACGGGCGTAGTGGTGTAGAGATAGTTATGTGGTCGCCTCGTCACTGCCGCTGCTCCGAGAGTTGTGGGTTCAATAAGACAAAAATTTGTGTGATGCACAAATAGTTTTCCTAAGTCTGGGTGCTCTTTGTGTACGTTGCTTGAATATTTGTAAAGTCCCTAGCGACATAAATTAAAACTGGAGATGAAGTTATCTTTATTAAAATAATGACCTAAAATTTAAAGTTAAGTTTATTTATTTAACTACATGTGTCCGTAGTTTGTCCCGCGTTTCTCGTTACTGCGCCGCCCCCGTGGGTCGTAGCGTGAACTTCGTTAAATAGGCTATCAAACACTAAAATAATTTTTCAAATCGAACCAGTAGTTCCTGAGATTAGCGCGTTCAAACAAACAAACAAACTCTTCAGCTTTATAATATTAGTATAGATTATAGAATCGACAACAAATGATATTCATTTCTTAAATCTAAATAATAGTTTACAGACATGTATTGTCGTCATTCACTTACAGGGTTGCTTGTACATCTAACAAAAATGAAACTTTATCATTAACTGTGTCACCCGTGCATTCAGCTATAGCTTTTTACTTTTATATAGGGCCAGCTTAATTTAGGCACTTACCATATCACTGGTCAAAATAAAAAAATTAGGCCATTCTTTGGGGACTGCCGATAGAAGTGAAAACTTTAATCCTTGATCATAAACACTTCTTTAAAACCAAAAAAAAAGAAAATGGGTGGCCGGGTCGGATTCCTAAAACTCTCTTAGACGTTATTAAGGAGGGTCAAAATTTAGTTATTTTTTGCGTAGGACGCACCATTTCTGAGATATTGTTAATATTCTAAAATAATTTAAAAATGGAAAGTGTGGAAACGTGACGATGACGAAGCATGACAATGACGCGAGTTTAATGATTTTTGTTCACCCAAGTAGTGCTCAACACGCTTAAAGAAGTTTTCACTTCAAAAATGTCTTATAACCAATTTGTAGTATGTAAAGTCTTAGAATACTAAACATAGTTAATAACCTTTTGTGTCTGACCACCGAGGTTTGAAAGGTTAAAAAGAAAAATCTAGTCTATCAATCTTTACCAAACGGATTTTGGTCTCCCCCAACTTTATCTCACAGTTCACCAAACAAATTCCAATTTCAAACAACGTTTTTCCATAAACAAACCTTGAAACTATAGGCAAAGTTTAAAAATAACTCCCGCTGGCTGCCATATTGGCAATGCAAAAGACAAATAACTTATACGGGACGCCTTTTGTGACGAGAAACATCAATTTGCACTCTTTTGTAGCAGAATACAAAACGTATTTGATCTGCTGCGAACTTTTTACATATATTTGTGATGTTTCGAGTGTTGGGTGTTACCTTTTGTTTGTTATAACAGTTTTTTGTGGTGATGTTTGATTCTGCTAGTATGCATTTTATTGTAGGTTCTTGATTTTTCTGTAGTCTGTCAAGTCATGTCAGACATCATTAAAATCCTATTGTGCCTGGTCACCAGTGGGCCGCTGCGCCTCAATAGGTTAATTAAAAGTTAATAACATAGTAGCTCAATTTAGTTTATAGTTGCAGCTTATGACTATATTTTTCAATAATTGAAATTGTAACGCATATTTTTGAAGGACATAAAACGTCGAAATTATTGTCAAATATAATATACCTATATGTAGTCAGAGAATTAATAATTAAAATTCAAAGGAAGAGAGAAGAAAAAAGAAGTAATTTATTAGAGACATCAAAAACACAACATAATAACATACAAACAAGACGAAAATACAAAAAAAATAATCAAAAATAAGATAACGAAAATCTTGTGCAGTGTGTCCAAAAGGTTCCAGTTCAGCCTTTGCTGCGGTCTCCCGCAGCAAAGGCTGAACTGGAACCTGTTTTTCAGCCAAAACCCAAGGGCTAACACGGACGATTATTCGGCATACAGTTTATAGACATACTTATGAGATAGAGTAAATATAATATAATGTACCATAGACAGGCAATTACATATTATATGTGTAGAATAGAAGATCATATTAAAAAAATGGATAAAATATACATAGATATGTAATAAACATAAATATATCTAGAAACACAATGTAAACAATTAAGTGCTGGCTTTCTCTTCAGATAAATATAAATTGCTTATCATCTACATAATGGCTCTATAAATAGTTTTCTATGAGATGAATCTTAGTAATTTACCACGTTTACCGTACTATAGAGCTACGAAAGATTTGAAAATTTTGATCAAAATATTTTTTACTTTATTATATTTTTCCTACTGCCACATGTATTTAAGTTAAATTCCGGACTTGACTTATATAAAGGTACAATGACATAATAAGGGGAAAAATAATGCCCAGAGCCACTCACATCGAAATCTATCAGGAGGACTGTTTTAATATATTTTGCCATTACACTAATACAATAACATCCAAATAATTTAATAGAAATAAACATCAAAAGGGTGAACCTTTCAACTAGACTTTAAAACCAAACAAAATACAAATAATAAACATAACAAACTCAATGTCGAATAAACTGTCTTAAAAATATGACATTCAATATTTTATACAGAAGGTCGCAGGTGCGTCCCGACTCCTGTTCCTTGCAGCTTGCACTGTAAGCGGCTTATGGTCTATTATTTAGAGATTTTGACTTACCTACGTTATTTCAGAGGGGTCTGGTGTGCTAGAAAATTGTAATCTAAGTTTGGTTTTAAATTTTTCTATAATAGGAGATTATAAGTGGACAGTCTTTTGTATTAAAGCTTTTGGTGAATCCGAATTTATTAGAAATAATATGGAACCTGCATGTCTGAGAGTTTTCTATAACGTTCCCGAAGATATATAAAGACGGACTGGACCAACGAGAGCGAAATTTCTAATCAGATAGCTGATTTGAAGCTAATTCTAATTAGCTAACTGTAAGAAATTACTCTTGCGGGTGTTAAGAGGAAGCACTAAGGGCGAAAGAATTGAAAAATAGATATTTGTAAAATCTATTGCTGTCGCGCAGTGCCATCGTACAGTATCATGAGCGCGATAGAGACAACTGCAGCTTGGACCGAAAATACCTATTAAAAGTACACAAAATCAACGTTTCGTAGTCCCCTGATTCCTTCTCCAAAATTTGACTGAATTAAATACTTTTTCATTAAAAATTAAAGAAGGACTTTGGCCGTGTTCCTATGTTTTCCTTTTTTATATAATCTAGTAAAATTTGTTTTCTGGATGTTTGAACACAGCGGAGAATCTGGTGAATTTTTGAGGTTTTTGAAGGCTCACGTCTCTTTTAATAATTAATTTATGAAAAAGAGGAAACTATAAGGACATGCCAATAGAGGCAATACATTTTTTGGAAAAAAGTTATTGCTCTACTGGCATTATCCAGAGAGGAAACAGTGGACTACGTTTGTATGGGAAAACGGCCCTTGTGTTTCCTCTTAATTGCATGTCCGAATTTATTATAAGTATTTATACACTAGCAGCTTAATAAGCTGATGTGTTTGAATCTTCTTTTTGATAAACTTTCGAGTCTGTTCTTTATATAGTTCAGTGACGATGCCTTTACCACATGTTCAGTGTGTCTGTTTCACGCTGTAACTGCTCGGTTTTAATTTGTCTGGAAATGCACGAGTAAACATCTAAGAAGCTAAATTATTGATTACTAGCTTTTGCCCGCGGCTTTGCTAGCGTTAATTTAGAATTTGACAATCAATTCGGGTTGTACTCTGCTTGTAATAATATAATTCAATCATGATTCGAAAGACACGTGGCGCCATCTATTATCATAAGAACGTTATTGTTGTTTTCCTCGGGAACAGTAATTTTTTTCGGGATGAAAGGTAGCCTATATCCGTTTCTGTACACCTGACAATGTATATGCAAAATTTCAGGATGATCGGTTCAGTGGTTTAGGCGTGAAAAGGTAACAAACAAGCAAACAAACTCATTTTCGCTTTTATAATATTAGTTAGGATTAGGATTAGGATACATTCAAACATAAAGATTACTGTTCCAATTGTGTCTTCATGATAAAAGCAAATTAGGAACATCTTTTTTTGGGTGACTATCCAACAATCTAATTTCAGCTCACGATGGTATTAATCACTAGTACTTTACGACCCCATAACATAATATCATATAGGTCATAACCACACATTATTACACGATGAATAATAACATATAGGTCATAACCACACATTATTACACGATGAATAATAACATATGACAGCACCTTCCCATTCAACTCTGAATAATAACATCCTCCACCTTAAGTATATTTGAACACAATACAACTCGATACACAAACGTAACGCCACCAAAACCTCAATAGAACTGAATTACTCCCCAATCCGATGGTTTCTTAGCATTGTAACTGTAGAATAACAAGGTATTGTCCTGTTCAAACACAGATAGCAGTCCCACGGTACAACAGAGCTGTAAATACAACGGAATAAGTAATGATTGAATCTCGAACGTTGTATCAATAATGCTGGAGTGTATTTTACGTTACGTATAGACTCACGCCTTTTGATCGGAGGGTGGGCAGTCTGTATTTTCACTTGCTTTGTTTCTGGTTTATTGCTCTTACTACATTTACTAACATCTATAACCGAACCACTCGACAACGAAGCAGGCTTCATCCATATCACCTGGAAGCGTTCAATTCTAAGACGGGACGCTTTCAGCGATCATTTCTCCCACGTACGTGCAAGCTCTGGAATGAACTACCAGCTTCGGTGTTTCCCGAGCGCTATGATATGTCCTTCTTCAAACGAGGTTTAAAGAGAGTTCTTCTTTCACGGTAGGCAGCGGCTTCGCTGTGTCCTGACATTGCTGAAGTCCATGAGCAACGGTTACCACTTTACATCATGTGGGCCACTTGCTCGTCTGCCACCAATGGCAATAAAAAAAAAAATTAAAATAAACATACTTTTAAACAAACATGACGAATATATTCATGCTTATTGTATTCTTAACCTAGACTTTTCTAGAATGTCTCGGATTTGGTCAGGTAATATTCACTTAGGTACTAGTGTAAATCTTCTATGCCATCGTATTACTAAGTAAATCGCCGGAGTCGTAGGCGGTTATTTTTATACCCACATTTTCCCGGCCATAGTTTTTGGGCCACGTACATAATAGAAGGATCACTATTGTCGTTTACTAGGCACTGTTCCAGATTCCGTGCTGTTATTGAGAACTTTTTGACAGAATAGACTACATAGGGATCTTATGCACAATAGACGAATAGACTATAGTTGCGCCACAGAGGCCGAACTGTGTTCCAATACTGCGAATTCCCTAACAAGAAGCCAGGGACATCATCTAGTAACGAAAACTAGGACCGCCGATCGCCCGTAACGGTGAGCAAACTGCCACGAGGCACTAGGGCCACTTAATATCCACTTAAAACTCACTTCCAATACTTTATAATTGTCTTCCAACTGTTTTACATTGTGAGGTCAGAGACTGGTAGGTAAGTGTCAAGGCATCAAACGAATGGCCTGCGTTGAACGTTCGGGCTTGCCTCTAAAAACTTGATTGTCTTTTATGATCGACGCTACATTGATGTGGCGAGTTTTGGATGCGGTACTGTCAATCATTTTAACCGTTAATTCTGTTTCGGCAGTATTTAGATTGGCTTAATTACGTAATCTAGTTAAAAATGGTGTTATATTAAAGTGTGTTTATATTTAAAGGTTGTAAAGAATTGATAACATACTGGTATAGTTAGCTGTGTACAGTTTTTGTGAATGCTAAAACAATTTTCTATCATAATTTTAGGTTGTTTGTATGTATATAACAGTAATATAGCTTTTAATTTAATTAATGCTCTACTAGCAGGTGGTTTGGGTCTGAGAGCCCTTTGTGTCCGTGGTTTTACTGTTTATAATGGAACCAATGGGTAAAGTATAATATTGTCGAGTTATTTGACAATAACCAATGTCTTATTTGTCCATAATGAACATAATTTTACGTGCCATCTTTATAAACATTATGGAATGGCGAAAAATAATACATTCAGTATTTTTATTGCTGAATACTGAACAAAGTTCCCTGAGATGCAGGGATTATTTCAAGTAGTCATGAAAACTCCACTTTTAACTTCACTCTTTATGTGTTATTAGAATATTGCTTTACAAACCCTGTCTGCCAAACTAAAACAAACATTCTTCAAACCCTTTAAGTTAGTTTAATTTTAAAATAAGTGCCAATGAGAAATATGCACCATAATATATCTTCGTACTTCCTTCATTTAGCTGTCACTAAAGATCCAGTGGAGCGGACTAAAGGAGGCTTTTACTGAAAATTATGAAGGCGGGCTGTCTTCAGAGTTTTAAGTCATCGCGATGGGGGGCGGAAATAGGTTGCGTATTTATAGGCGCTTCAATTTAATATGTTGCTGTAGTTATAGGCTGAAGAAAAGGGGTTGCGATAAATCAGCCCGCTTTCGTGACTCTTATTTTGTTGTGTTTTATTATAATCTTAGAATACTTTACTTCACAGACGCGCAATTTTCATTAAAAACGATTAATTCAAAAATTGTTCGATTCCACATTCGAATAGAGGATAGTGTAAGAAGAGCCGTCATAAAAAAATACACGTCCCGCAGAACTGGCAGTTACTCATAACACCTGCTTCGCGGGCTGCTTGATAATACTTGTAACAACAGGCAAAAGGAACAGCCAGTTCGACCATATATAATATGTATGTATTTACAAAAAAAAAAAGTATATATGTATGTTTATCCATTGTCTAGTACCCATAGTACAAGCTCTGCTTAGTGTGGGCTAGATGGTGTTGTGTGTATGTGGGAGAATATTATTATTATTATTATTATATAGCATTTGCCACAAGGGATGTAGCGAAGCAACCCGCAAACCACTGGATACAGGGATACATTAATAAGATGTTGTATTCTTGAAGCAAATCGTGCAGCAAGATGCTGTTTTGGTTATCAATGATAAAACAAATAAAATATGTACTTAAAAGAATACTGACTTAATAAAACCATACCAGAAGTGAACCATACGCCAATTTATTTATTCTCTTTTTTTATTCTGAGTTAGCGATGGGCAATTATCGATTTATAATTTAAATTAGAACGAAGAAATCAAAATATTCGAATGTTTAAAACATTGTAGACTTACTTAACACGATCGATCAACCCATAATTAAGTCAAGTTTTAAATATTCAATTATCATTCGAATTTATATCAGTGGCAACGAATCGATCAACATACAAATACGCGGTCATACAACTATCGAATATTCGAGTTTTTTATTTAGTTTCAATAGCCCATTGCTATTTCGAGCAACGACTGTATAAGATCATTGATATTGGACAAGTTACTTATGATCGAAAACAAGTATAGGCTCAAACTTCAGCACTACCGATAGTGAAACGAAACGAGACACTTGAAACTAAGTCCTTAAACATAAAAGAGTACTTTCCAAAGCTCTTCCACATCAAAACATAACCGGGCCACGTGTATATTAAAAAACTTGTCCAGTCCAGGTGTGTATCGATCGCTTAAAAACTTCGAGACACAAGCGACACTTGAACTAACTTCAATATAAATATTTATGGTCTTTCCTTGACTTTTCTTCAACACTTACTTATTCCTTCATTTGAATATTGCCAGGATAATATGAGGAAACTCTCTCCAAGTGATATTGCTGTATTTTTTGAATATTAGAAGTTCTGTGAACTGACGGAAAAGCTATTTGATGTTGGAGAAATATGTTGTTTGTTATTGTGTGGAGTATTTTTGAAATTGATGCTATGGTGATGATATTAGGTATATATTTACATCATACAACTTTTCTTAATATCTTAAGATGGTTTATGTCTTTTGTAAAGGTATGTTTGTTAGCCATGCCGACTCATAAAATACATAACATAATTCTGTTTATTTTAAGTTTTAATACTTTTGTGTTTTTAATTCTTTACATGTTTTTTTTTATGTTTATTTTGCAGCTGTGTCATAAATATTTACAGATTTGCATATCTTATCTGCAATATGTAATTGTGTATCTGTGTAACAACTACTTTTGGGTTTGGCACTAATATACACTAAATAGTGCCTATTAAATATTATCTTACCGGTAATTAAATAGACTGTGAGTTTCTTGTCATGCATGCCTTTCATTTGTATGATTACTGTTTTAATGTTATAATACGCACTTTATATATTTAAGAAGCATTTGTAATTAATAATAGTTTAATAATAGTTTATTCAACAAAATATAGTTTTACAAATTTCTCTTAAACTGATCCTAAATAAAACCGAACAATGGTACATTTGTTAAGAGGTTGCCGTTGACGACCGTGCTAATATTAAATTGTATAGTTGGTGTGTTTAATAAAATAAAATAAAAATAAAGCGATCAAGTGCGAGCCTTATACGTTTATCCATGGTTACCTAAGCTGGACTTCATGATACTTTGAGCTCATTCTGCGTGAATAGAAACACCCATGATTAAATTATGTTCGGGTACTTTGAAATAACTACACCGGAACATTGAGACAGCTACCATCTTAGTCTCCCCGTGACCATGGCTGCTGAAAAGCAACCGAAACGTCGGGGAAAGTGTAAATATAAATAGTATAATAGTATAAATAGTTTTAATAGTTTCAATAATTTAATTAGCTTAAAAATTAGTAAAGTTTAATAGTAATAGTAGTGTAATAGTTTTCAAAATTTTGAAATAAAGTGTCAAATAAACAACGCGATAAAATCCGTATATAGTAGTTTAATTTCAATGAATAACATTCGCGTAAACAGAAGAACATTTTATTATCGCCTGCTCCGTGCCTCAGAGAGCACGTTAAGCCGTCGGTCCCGGCTGCCATGAACATCTATGGCAGTCGTTATTGGGAAGTTAGTGCACGGAGGTCAGATGGCAGGTGCTCCGTGTAAAAACTGATATCCAGTCAAATCCGGTTACACTAGAAAGCCGACTCCAAGTGACTTGGGAATAATAAAGGCTAGGGAGAAGAGTTTATTTTATTATGCTACCTTTAATATGATCGTGTCAAACTGTTTGTGAAAGAAAGCTTACAAATGTATATATCTTTAGATTTGGTAATAAGAGTCCCATAAACCAAAGAATCAATATTTGCTCACGCTCCAATGTTTGCGAGGAGACGTCGAAACTTAACCTTAAAAATAGCAAAGTGATTCCCACACCAGACTGCCAAAACACGACATAAGACTTGCAAATCTCCATTCTCAACTTGGAGATCTTGCAAGCACTTAAGTCGGAGAGCAGACGGGCGACTTGTTGTTGGTACACTGGCAACTATTATGATTTAGTTAGAACTTCGACCTTAGTCCACAATTACAGGCAATTTCAAAACTTTCATTCTAAGTTCTTTATTTTTAATAATTTTATAAGGCAATACACAGTCATTCAAATATCGCTAGACAATGCCGTACTCGGCATATTTGCCTCGATAAAGTGCTAAATCAATAGATCTCCTGTGATTATTCTCTGGACAATGCGAAGAGGGGTACAATAAGTATAATTCCTTTTTTAAAATATATGTATGCGTTACCGATAGTTACTGTATTGCGGTGGACCCAAAATTTTGCATTATTGCAACAGTTTTGGGTAAAAAGACAGGTGCAGACAAAAAGAACACCCAGGTTGGGAAAACTATTTGAGGATCACTCTGTTATTTCGGTTCGGTTTGAAGCACAAACGCAATTACATAATTCATATAATTTTATTTGTTAATCGCAATGCTTGAAACATTTTTGTTTATTTATATTCGTGACTGAACAGCTTGTTAAGTAGTTAACATAAATCACTGCTATAGATTACTAGTGCTTTAAGCAACTTTTCGTTGCCAGTCTGCATCTCTTATAAGTATCGCGGGAACCGAACAGAAAGCAGCACCTGTTCGCATCTTAATTAATTATTCGAATATAATTACATCTTCAGTGTTATTAACGAAGAACTTTAAGAAGATTACCTCCAAGTTTTCACTACGAACTTGTGTTTATAAATAAGAGTATTAAAGTACTGCACTATTACTAGTAGCTGCTTATTTCGACTGAATGAACTTGACTACGTTCGAGAACTTTCTGTAAGCAATTTTCATTGCGAATGGACATTGTTACTGTTTGACCCGATAAATAAAAGTTATAATTACGTCTTCTATTCTTTCATCCTTGTAAATGTATATATGTAATTTTCCCTAGGGGAATGTACAATCGTGACCATAGTAGTAACTGACTGTATGCGCACAATTATATGACAAGAACCTACGGCACCTGAAGTACTTACAGCGATATCATCCCTAATATCGTGAGGCCCTAGCCTACCATATACTATGTGATCAATAAATAAATAGATAAATAAATTCGCAATGCTCGCACCATACTGACTAAACTGTGGAATGAACTGTCGCCTGCAGTATTTCCGGACCATTATGACCTACAAACCTTCAAGAAAAGAGAGTACTCCTTTTTAAAAGGATGACTCCTCTGGTGTTGCGGGTGTCCATGTGTGGCGGTAATCGCTTACCATCAGGTGATCTGTCTGCTCGTTTACCTCCTATATCATAAAAAAAACCATGCGTCCTAAGGTAACAGGCGGAAAGTAGACGGGATGTCCAGGTTGAGGATGGATAACTCACTGCCAGTAGAGCAGACTCACACGACTGATCAGAGATAGCTTAAGGTGTCTTAGCTACAGAGGAATACAACAAAATTACTGATTTATTTTTATATTGTTTATCTATAATTAATATTATAAAGAGGAACGATTTGATTTTTTGTTTGTAAGGATTTAATTCAAAAACTAATCAACGGACTTAAAAAATTCTTTCACCATTAGAAAGCTATATTATCACCATGTAACATAGCGTATATTTTATTTTAAAAAAGTACTGTTCCTAACATAACCTAACCTAGCATACTTCAAGCGAACGAAGCCGCAGGTAAAAGCTAGTATCGTTATTATAATCTTATAGTATATACACTAGTGTAGGTCTTCAGTAGTGTGCCGTTGGTGTCAAATACGTACGCAGTTGTATTTAGGTGACGAAGCACGACTGGTACCTCTTGTATAGCAAGCGATCAAAGCTACGGTAACTGCTTACCATCCTGCAGGTATTATCCTTTTGTGCCATCTCTTACACTAATTCTGTGTTCCAGGATTACCAATAATTCCAGTTACATAGTCTTATAACTATATCCTGCAGAAAACACGTGTATATCAGCAACATTTCGTCCAGGTCATACATATATACCTATATGACTTGGATGAGTTAGGCGAAAGTCTTAAGAGACCTACCTTTCCCAGTTATAATTATAAATCCTACGTAAAGGGCAGGCCTATTGCGAATTCAAGGTCACAGTTGTAGACTCCGTGATGCTACATAAATTTCATGGGAGAAAATCCGGGTTGGGCAAAGTCGTGTTGGGTTTTTCTCTTATAAAGTTCTTAGTAGCTGCACGGGGTCTGAATTTGTGCCCTATAGACTGCAATAGGCATGACTTCTATTACGCCGTATTTCTATTACACTATCGGTGCGCTTTTGTAATTATATAATGCCAGCCCTATAATATAAACTGTCGCACTGCTGGGCACGGGCGTTTTCTGAGAATGAGAAATGGTTAGTCCATAGTCTACCACGTTGACTTCCCGGTTATACGCTTATAAATGAAACGATCCAAAACAATAGCTTCCGCTACCCCATAATATATCTTTTAACCGTACCTTCACAAAATTTAAGTTATTAGTCCAATACATTATGAAACAAAGGATATCGCTGCGCGTGAGTTCGAAGCATTCAGTTTATAATTGATTACTGCGGTCGAATCGCCATTTGTATCGAACCTACACATTTGTGTCTCTGTGTTACTGGTTTAGTCCATACTGCGCTCCTTGAATCTATACTACTATCAGAGTAAAGTAGAATAGCAAGATAGATGATGCAAGACTGCATGGATGGCATAGTGGTTTAACTGGTTGCCTTGCCATTATCTCTATGTTGAGTGTCGAATTCAAATCCCACAAGGGACAAAAATTTATATGTTCATACAAATGATTGTTCCAAATCTGGGTATTATTTGTGTTCGTTGCTTGAACTTTTATAAAGTCCCCCGCTAAACAAGATTGGCGAGAGATGACTTAAAAGAAAAGTAATACCATAGTATCATATTTTCATAGCGTGTTATGTAGAACGAAAATGTGTGCGAACAAACTTATTAGCTAAGTTGATATTTATAGATTCATTTTCTATTAACAACTTTAGGAAGTCAGAAATAAGACATAGACGTTTGTAATCAAGTACACAATTATTATGTAAATTAGCTACGATTGACACGAAATTTGAATTGATATAGTATTCTGTCACGTTTACGAATTTAGTTCCAAAAGTCTGAAGTCGTTATTTAAGAAAAGGCAATTATAGCCATAAGAAGTAAGTTAAATTTAAGCAGGCTGAAATTTATACAATATGGCATGATGCAAGGGATTTTTTACATGTAAAGCCAGCCACAGACTACTTTTTATGAAAGGGCCGCATAAGTGCAAAGCTTTGGTCCAAAGTGGAGCCCACCACCGTAACCACGTCTGGAGGCGACCGCAAGCCCAACTGAAATTAATTGCGGCCCCACACCCCGCGTTAAGATATTGTCAGACGAACTTAACTAGATTCCGTTTGTTATGCGCTATACACACTTTTATTGAACCATAACGTGATAAACTGTATTTAAAGTGAATAATTTTTTATTAAAATTTAAAGACTTTTGCACTAAAGTGAATACTACAGTTATTTTATATGAAAATAGCAGACGCGAGAAACCTATGCGTAAAATGCAACATGGAATTCCAAATCTAGATTTTCTAGGCTTTCTTCTTTAATATTAGCAAAGCACACCACAAGAGCAGTCTTAATAAATAGCCCTCTCTATTTAACATAAAGCAAAAGAAAATTTAATCAAATCTTACACAAAAAGTTACTTATCTAAAACTCAAGACTTAATAGAATCATAAAATCTTCAAATTCAACTAACTTCATATTCGGTTACTTAGAATCAAATTATAAATTCACAAATGAACGAAGACTTCGCAGTTAATAAAGAAATTCGTGAAGACCGCGGCTCAGAGAGAAAATATTTAAGTAGTTCGTCATGATTTGGTAATTAGGGAGAAATTAAGCATAAATTATCTTTAAGAAAATTCGGTGAGTGGAGCGCACGCTCGGTGTAGGCTTTAAAGAAACTTGGCTGAAAGTAATCGCCTTATTTAATAGGGCTGCCCACAAGCTCCTTTAAGGCTAAATTATGAAATCCAGGCTCCTTGCTCGCACTCTATAAGTATTACTTTGCACCTTGCAACGACAGGTTATTGTTAATTTAAATTATAGAGGCAGAATGTTATGTTTAAAAATTTTATGTTTTCTGTTTGTTTCTTTAATTAAGTTATTAGTTTAGTTATAATTATAATTTGCAAGCTGTGGTTTCTTATAATTGAGGGACTATACACGCTAAGAACTTTATTACTGCTATATAATGTATGTTATTGTATATTCCTTTGTTGGAAATCCTTAAATAAATAAATTTAAAAAGACAATTGCCGTAGTGATTCCTGTGGAGTAATGGACTTTGAAAACATTCAAACAATGGATAGAGAGACCTAGAAGCGGAACAAAACTATTTGTAAACCACTCAAATTTGTAGCCCATGTGGATCGAATCCACACCATTTGACGCAGCGACAGTGGCTAGAAGATTACCTACTTAAACCACTACGCGCAATCAAACCCCATTCTTAAATGCTTGTAACATGTGATTGATAACTCTAGTTTTGCAAGATTCTATACCTTATGGTAACCGCCAACCAAGGGACTGTTTACATGCATGATAGCGAGCTGAATTGTATAAAAGACACTATAGCAATTGTGCCTGACCCAAGTATCGAAGCTAGGTCTGCAAGCTAGACAGTTAGCACATTACTAGGTCATAAACACGAGCAGCGATAGTCCAGTAAGAGAGCGATGAACTCCCATACATAGGTCGAGTTTGATTCGAGGCAAGCCCTTCTGACTATTAGAAGTTATGTGCTTATTAAGTAGTTAATTATCACTCGCATTACGGTAAAGGAAAACATCGTGAGGAAACCTGCATGTCTAAAAGTTCTCCATAAAGTTCTCAAAGATATATGTAGTCTGTCAACACGGACTGGGTCAGCGAGGCACAAATTTGCATAAGTTTGCTTAATTTTTTTTTTATGGCATTGGTGCAAACGAGCAGACAGATCACCTGATGGTAAGCGATTACCGCCGCCCATGGACACCCGCAACCCCAAAGAAGTTACAAATGCGTTGTCAGCCCTTTAAAAACGAATGAACGAGGGAAAGGACAAAGGAAAGGATAGGAACCCCGAAAAGGGGTGACCGGTCGGATCCTTCAAACTATAGGCCGATAGCGATTACTTCCTTGCTCTCCAAAGTTATGGAGCGGTTAATAAACCGCCTTCTGCTGCGGTACATTGAGGATCACCAGCTGATTAGTGACCGCCAGTATGGCTTTCGCCATGGTCGTTCGGCTGGTGATCTTCTAGTGTACCTCACACATCGCTGGGCGGAGGCTTTGGAGGGAAGGGGAGAGGCTCTGGCCGTTAGCCTCGATATCGCTAAGGCATTTGACAAGGTCTGGCATAGAGCCCTTCTATCGAAGCTACCATCTTATGGAATCCCCGAGGGACTCTGCAAATGGATAGCCAGCTTTCTGGATGGTCGGAGCATTACAGTCGTCGTTGATGGTTGCAGCTCCGAAACCAAAACCATTAACGCTGGTGTTCCTCAAGGCTCGGTGCTCTCCCCAACGCCGTTCATCCTGCATATCAATGACTTCTTGTCAATCGAGAACATACATTGCTATGCGGATGACAGCACGGGTGATGCGCGTTATACCAGCTATCAGAATGTCCCTCGGAGCATAATACAGGAAAGACGAACACAACTTGTGTCTGAAGTCGAGGACTCTCTTGGGCGGGCCTCCGAATGGGGTGAACAGAACTTAGTTCGATTCAACCCCCCGAAGACACAAGTGTGCGCGTTTACTGCCAAGAAGGACCCTTTTATCATGGCGCCACAGTTCCAAGGAGTTACTCTCCGTATCTCCGAAAGTATTGGGATCCTCGGCGTCAAAATCTCAAATAAAGTCCAGTTTGGGAGTCACTTGGAGGACAAAGCTAAATTAGCGAGTAAAAAGGTGGGTGTACTGAACAGAGCCAGGCGGTACTTCACACCAGGTCAACGTCTTGTGCTTTACAAAGCACAGGTCCGGCCGCACGTGGAGTACTGCTCACATCTCTGGGCAGGGGCCCCCAAATACCAGCTCGACCCACTTGACTCCCTACAAAGACGGGCAGTTCGAATCGTCGATGATCCCCATCTCACGGATAGACTGGAGTCGTTGGAGCAACGAAGATACTTTGGGTCTCTCTGCGTGTTCTACCGACTCTTTCACGGGGAGTGCTCTGAAGAACTGTTTGATTTGGTACCAGCGGCCCCTTTCTATCACCGTACCACTCGACACCGAAGCAGGGTTCATCCATATCACCTGGAAGCGTTCAATTCTAAGACGGTACGCTTTCAGCGATCATTTCTCCCACGTACGTGCAAGCTCTGGAATGAACTGCCAGCTTCGGTGTTTCCCGAGCGCTATGATATGTCCTTCTTCAAACGAGGTTTAAAGAGAGTTCTTCTTTCACGGTAGGCAGCGGCTTTGCTGTGTCCTGACATTGCTGAAGTCCATGAGCAGTGGTTACCACTTTCCATCAGGTGGGCCACTTGCTCGTCTGCCACCAATGGCAATAAAAAAAGAAAAAAAAAAAGAAAAGGATCGGGGTAACTGGGCCTCCGGCTCTCTCACTCAACCGATACGAAACGCAACAGTACAGGTACCGTTACTTCACGCCGGTGTTCTGTGAGAGGGTAGTACTACCTCGGTCGATCCGGCTCATTCATGCTGAAACCAGCGAGGGTCTACTACGAGGCACGTGCCCCGTAGTGCGACATTTCATATACTGGGTTGTTATGATTGGTGATAAAGGTAGGTTTCAGTCTAACTGTAGTTACTGACCTACTAAATTGAAAATGACATCAACTAACATACATTTCCGCAGCACCTGCAATATGTATATTGCTTTTTAAATTAATTGAATATTGAAACATTGTTGAAAGTATTTTTGAACCAGTATATACATGCATAAAATGTCATGGAATTGCGAAGAAATAACACATAGTAGTGGGCCATGTTGCACTGGCTAAAGTATAGATTAGAGAAGTGCCTGAGACTTAGACACCCACTTCTCCCATTACATTCCTTGCATTCGTATTTCTAGGCATGAGTCCATATCCACAAAAGAGTAGTGAGAGGGATATGACGTCCAAATTTCGCCAGCGGTGGTTTTTGGCCTCACGCAATAGGGGGCGATTATATAGCTGTTCACTAGGCACAGATCCAGTCTCTGTGCTTCTACTGAGAATTTCTGGACAGGAAATCCCAATGACACTATGCTCGGGTATCGAACACAAGACCATGTTATGCACAGTAGTCACATTCACTTCCACTGCACCACTGAGGCATGAGTTGGTTGGTTCTTTCAAGTCGCAAATGACTATCGGTTATGGAATAAGTTTTCAAAGTTCTATGGGATAGCAAGCAGACACCCAAACGGGATAAGAACCTTAGACCTATTCAGGCAGTCAGCATGCAAGCCTAATAATCGGTAAGCAATAATAGATCGCACATTAAGTGGAATCCAAGAGATCTACAAAACTGACGAAATCAGTGTTTAATAGAAAAGAAAGAAAGAAAGAAAAGAAAGAAAACCTACTTTATTTCTAAAAACACGAAAGCTTTCACAATATTATGTAAATGTGTACATTTTATAAGAGAACACATTGATATTTAATGAAGTAACAGCTCTGCCACCAGTACATATTAATAAACTTTGGTCACCCGCTTACGCTACGAGATTGCCATGAAGGTACCTGCCTTTTCTTTCAAGCAATATAATTATAAGTGACGATGTCCATAGATTGTAGACTAATTCATGGTCATCTGACCAGACTTATGACACACGTGCAACACTTCGTTCATATTTACTATTCCTAGTAAAATTCGATCAAAATTTGGGCACCCATAAAACTGTTCCGCTATAAAATATTGTCAAAAAAATATTGCAGAGTTCAATATATTTTATGAACGATGCGTCGACGTGTTTTGTTTAAAACGATTCAATGGACATTGCTGATAATGTTTTGTGGGCAAATTGTTTGGATTTATGTCTCTTATGATTATTGTATAAACAAAATGTATTTGCGTGCAAATCGTGATTAATTTTGGTATTGAAATAATATATTTGCGTAGAGTCATAGCGGTATCGGCTATTGAAACTGAAACAGTCGACTAGAGTTTTTTATTATTTTGCATACCTACGACCTGCCAGTATTATTCATGCAAATGTGATTTTTGTTTGTTACGTTTTCATGCCTTTATCATCATGAAATTTCGTGTACATGTTGTCAGGGGTATAGAAAAGGACATAGGGTACCTTTCATCCAGAAATGTACTGTTTCCGAGGGTCGAAAATTGAGATCACCTGCATTTAAGCAAGCGAAGCCGTGGGTAAAATCTAGTATATCTATAAATCAGCGATGTGCAACCGCTAAAAATAAGGAAATTAGAATATTTGAAAATTGTATTCCGCATCCGAATGATAATTTACATTGTATATGGAATACTTAATCGAAAATTGATTTCACGAAGACAGATTATTTTTATGTAGTTTATAGTATTGATTATAGTATTGATTTCACGAAGACAGATTATTTTTATGTAGTTTATTTTTATGTAGTTTGTAGTTTATAGTGTAGTTTATATTCGAGAGGGCGATGATGTCACCTGTGAGCATATAATAGGATCAGAGTTAGTGCCAATTGATTTATATCATCCTCCACTTCATGTTACGGTAAACGCTATCAAACCTAAACGCATTGATATGGTAGATCCTAGTAACATTGATGAGAGCAGGGACTGGAATTTCTATAAGGCGGACTTTGCGTCTCTGTATGAGCAGTTTAGGTCAGCTCGCTGGCAGGATCTTCTTAAATGTAGTGACGCATGTACCGCCACCGATATGTTTTACACAATCGTGTATAATATCTTCGATTCTTCGGTCCCCAACAAAAAGAGACTTACTTCCAGATCTAGGCAATACCCTGTTTGGTTTGACAGAGAACTTATTCAAAGTATACAACGTAAACGTAAATTACACAAACAGTGGCAACGTACACGTTGCGAATTCATGTACACAGAGTTTGATACTCTGCGTCGGAATTTAAAATATCAAATTAAGGTCGCTTATACGTCATACACCATCACTATTGAAAACAATATTAGGAAAAATCCTTTGCAGTTTTGGCAGCACATACAGAGCCTGCGGTCGAAGGGTGGTTTTGAGCCAAATGTTACTCTTAACGGCGTGACCTATTCAGGGGCCCAAGCTGCCGATGCATTTGCCCAGTACTTTGCCTCAGTCTTCTTGCCAGATGTACCTACATTAGATCCGAGTAACTTAAATTTGTATATTGAGGGCGGCTATATCTCGTTACCCGTCATAACAGTACCGAACGTATTAAAAGCGATCGAAAAATTAAAACCGGGTAGTGCAATCGGGCCTGATAACGTGCCCGCATATGTGCTTAAGGGATGCAAGGATGCTTTTGCTACCCCGCTTTGCCACATTTTCAATTTGGCACTTAGAACAGGTGTTTATCCCAAACAGTGGAAATTATCACGTGTCATACCCATCCCAAAGACAACAGACAAGACATCTGTAGTGGATCATAGACCAATTGCCATCCTCCCTACCATTGGCAAACTTTTCGAACACGTGCTCCACTCGATTATTTATCAACAAATAGATGTTTATCTTTCTGACGCTCAACACGGTTTCCGATCAGGTCGCTCTGTTGATACCAATCTATTGATCCATACCGACTACGTGTCGAGATGCTTGGATATGGGTGGGCAAGTTGATGTCCTCTATTTTGACTTCTGTAGGGCTTTTGATAGAGTCGATAATGACGTTTTGTTAACAAAGTTGGCTAATATGGGCTTCACGCCAAGCTTGCTCTACTTCTTCGCCGACTACTTGCGGGACCGTAGACAATTTGTAAGGCATGGTTGTTTCGACTCTGAGCCTTACAACACTCGGTCAGGTGTGAGCCAGGGATCAGTGCTAGGCCCTCTTTTGTTTCTCATTATGTTTAACGACCTTATTAATGAGGTTAAAAGTGCGAAATGCCTTTTATACGCAGACGATCTTAAAATAGCTCTCGAAATCAAGACTTCTCGAGACTGTATGGATTTGCAACGGGATGTTGATGCGCTCTTTCAATGGAGTACCAAGAACAAGCTGCTTTTCAACGTGAATAAATGCTTCGTTATGACTTACAGTAGAAAGTTACATCCGGTTAATCATACATACACTTTGGGTGGGAATGACATAATACGCGTAATGAACATCAAAGATTTAGGGGTAACTTTTGACAGTAGTCTTACATTTAGGGATCACGTTTCTGTTACCGCTAAGTCATCTTATGGACGACTAGGTTTTGTTTTGCGGAACTCAAGTAACTTCCATAACCCGAATGTGATCAAACTTCTTTATACCAGCCTTGTCAGAAGCAAACTCGAGAGTAGTTCATGTATTTGGAATCCCTACACGTCAACTCATGCCTTAATTATTGAAAAGGTGCAAAAGATTTTTCTTAGGTATCTCCACAAAAGTATGTATTATTACTTTCCCTATATGTACCCGACAAACTACCTCCTAGGGATATTGGGTTGTAATTCTTTGGAGGTTAGAAGAGGACTAACACAGCTCACTATGGCCTGTAAAATCCTTCGAGGGCGAGTCAAATGTCTGAAACTTCATAACTTGCTATGTAGGTTGTATGTGCCTGACCGATATCTTGCCTTCCGTCAAAGCTGTCGACATAAATTATTTGCTCGACCGGCCTGTCGTACAGTTGCCAGGGCAGAGTCCCCAGTTTGTCGCTCTCTGGAGGCGCTCAACGCTCTCTTGGGTGCTAGCCCTGAGTGCGATTTGTTTGCGGATGAATGGAAGAAGATTTTGAGAGAATGTCTGATTTTCTGCGAGAAGAGGTATGACAGGATATCTTCTATTCCTTATTAGTGGATAGTAACTTTAAGAGTATATATGTTAATTGTTTTTTAACGATATTGTGTTAAATTTTGTTTCTTTTTATTTGTTATATTTTATTTGTCTGTATGTTTAAATTATGTTAGATATAAGTTTTTAGATTGTATTTAGATATTCTATGTTAATTAATGTAACTGACTTTGTCGTTTTAATTAACTATAAATAAATAAATAAAAATTCCGGAGCAGTTGTTACGGGAATGAGAATTACTTGCTAATAATTAACTTGGCCGAGTTGAGCTAGTTAAAATATAAATTGATAACCTGTGTAGCTGCCAGTCTTCCAGACACTCTTTCCGTTGACAGCGATGACGATTAACACAGCTTATTTCTTTATATGTATACATACCTACCATGTGTACATTTTGTATATATCGGGGCGTTAAGACAATAATCATTGGGATATAATTATTTATTTCTGTAATTGGAGTTGAATAAAGCGCCATCTATTGGTTTGTTTCGGAACGTCAAGGGAAAGCTTGAGTGAGGTCGCCATAGAGCCAATGTGTCAGTTGGAGTGACAGTTATAACTGTCAGTGTCATATTGACGTTATATAAGCGCCGGTACTCGTGCGTGGACATATTCGGAGGACGAAATCACTGCGTTACGGATCAAATCAGAGATAATCACAGTCAACCTTATATAATGATACTTTGAGTTCATTCTGCGTAAATAGAAACACCCATGATTAAATTATGTTCGGGTACTTTGAAATAACTATACTGGAACATTGAGACAACTACCATCTTAGTCTCCCCGTGACCATGGCTGCTGAAAAGCAACCGAAACGTCGGAGAAAGTGTAAATATAAATATAAATAGTATAATAGTATAGTAATAGTATAAATAGTTTTAATAGTTTCAATAATTTAATTAGCTTAAAAATTAGTAAAGTTTAATAGTGTAACAGTTTTTCAAAATTTTGTAATAGAGTGCAACGCGATAAAATCCGTATATAGTAGTTTAATTTCAATGAATAACATTCGCGTAAACAGAAGACAATATTATGTCAACCTTTACTATTTTATTTCTCTTGTATTTGCCTATTATTAGTATACGTACGAAGTATAATACCACGCCTATATTTTGTTGCTTCATCATGTCAAAAGCGAGTGGCCGTCCTATACTCCGACATATATATTATGACGTACTAAATAAAATATAATATCAACCTTGTACTAAACTGTCCCATTGTTGGGCACGAGACTCTTCTCACTGTGAGAAATGACCGCCAAGCTAGCTCAGTGCGGGTTAGCAGACTTCACATGTATCTACATATTCTAGAAAATTATGGGGAACTCTCAGACATGGAGGTTTCTTCGAGGTGTTTTCCTTCACCGTTAATCCAATGGATAATTAACTACCTTTAAAAAGTCATTGATGCGCGCCTTGGGATCGAACTCGAGATCTCTGCGTGGTAGTCCAATGTTCCCTCACTAGGCTATCGCTGCTTATCTGTCCTAGCTATCTCTATACATATATAAATTTTCTACGGAGTATGGATCTCTTTTGCTGCTTCAAGTCTAACTCTGTAGTCCAACGGTTTCCCACTAGCCTATCGCTGCCTTTTAAGTCATATAAGTGACAAACCTATGCCTGATTAACTACATTAATAAGTCATAACTGCCCAGCAAATTCTCATATTATCCACCATCAAAACACAAAAAAGAGATATTTTGAGACTTAACAGTATCAAAAACATAGTACACTCAATTCTATCTACCCTACGGGTAAGAAACTACCTTTAACATAACTAAACGTAAAAATAGCAGTCCCCAACTGGTTATCACATTGCAAACGTAAGGAGTACCCATCTGCTTCTCTAATGCAATATGGGGAGGAAGGTTTATTTTATTTTTATAGTCGAAAATCTCCTTAGAAAGGCCCTCTTGTTCCCGTATCAGCTGAAGGGCGTGTTTTTATTTTCACAACGACAGTACCTACTGTTATTGTTACTGCGCAAATGTTTTTTAAATATAGCTTTCTGTGATGACGTTTTCGACATAATATACAGGTTGTAAAAGAAAGATGTGGTCATATTTTAGGGTTGTAATATATATTTAATAAATAACTAATGCTTCCTACCACAGGAACAAAAAATATATAGTTTTATGACAATTTCAAAAATTTTATTTATTTATTATATAAACATCAAAACAAACTCATTGGATCGCTATCAAAATACCGCCTGGTCTTTTTCGTGTTCACGGAGCTCAATCGAGTCAGCTGTCAATAAAATGGAAATACTATATATTACCGATTTAGTTAGGGCATCGGACTTGAAATTGAGTAGGCAATAGTTCGATTATATATTATGATACTACTACTAGTTTAGGTGGTAATTCGGTCAATTAAATAGAATACTTATTCGAAACATTGATGATTATTCTATCACATATCATATCATCATCAAAATATTCGAATTTGGGTTAAATATTTTAAATATGGACAAAGAATTGATCAAAATTCGAATACAAGATCATACAATATTCGAATTTTAAAATACGACCTAATTTCTCTTCAAAGATGTATCGAACTATACTTTTGCTAGTCCACTATATACGATTACAACAAAGAACTTAAACTTGTCAGAACTTAAAGTACAAGCGACAATTAAGAGGCGTTTAGCTGTATCGAAAGTTCCAGTAATAGAATGATTGTACGCCAGTACTCTCACTAACAAACTCACCTTTGCTCGTACTTTCCAGACGGTGTCGTTTGAGCACAGTTTGATGGTGTGTGGGACAAGTTCTTTAAACTTCGCGATTTGAGTGCATGAATGGCGCTGTAGACGCGTCGCCATTGTGGTGCCAAGTATTTTATTATGATTCACAAATAGATGTTTTGGTCCAATATTGAACAAACTCTGGGTATTATTAATTATGTCTGTTTTTGTCTTTAAAAGGTTTTATGCGACTATAAGGTTCATTTTTAACAATATAGCACATGACAGGTTCGCTGGTTATCAGCAACACACCAACAAAGAAACAATCTCACTTTCACATTTATACCTAATACTAGTAAGGATATAATAATTATATCACCATCAAAATATTCGAATTTTAAAATCGACCACGTCGATGGCGCTGTGGTTAGTGTAACCGACGGCCACGCCTGAGATCGCGGGTTCGATTCCCGCGCAAGTCAAACATTTGTGTGCATGAACATGGATGTTTGTCTTGGTCTGGGTGTTTTTGTGTATTTACAAAAAAAAAGTATATGTATGTCTATCTATTGTCTAGTACCCATAGTACAAGCTCTTCTTAGTTTGGGCTAGATGGTGTTGTGTGTATGTGATAGAATATTGTATTGCATTGTAATTTAAAAAAATCTATTGTCCTCTTTACTACTTAGCTATAAAGTAGGAGACACAATAATATCTAATTTTAAACTATACCACCTACGAAAACATTGTTAAACGCAATTGGGTATAAGCACAAAACTAATCTTAAGAATAAAGAGTAAGACTTGAACAATCTTGGTCTCTATAAATAATAATATCAGCCCTGTATTAAACTGTCCCACTGCTGCTCGGGCCTTTTCTCACCGTGGGAAGGATAAGGCCGTAGTCCATCACGCTGACCCAGTGTGGATTGGCAGACTTCACAATCTTTGAGAAAATTATTGAGAACTCTTAGACATGCAAGGTTCCTTACGATGTTTTCTTTCACCGTTAAATCTAGCGATAATTAACTATTTAAAACGCACATAACTTCGAAAAGTCAGAGATGCGCGCCTTGGGATCAAATTCGAGATCTCTAAGTGGCAGTCCAACGGTTTCCCACTAGGCAATCGCTGCTATATATGCTTGGTCTCTATTCTTTAAAAAACGAGATTATTCTTTGAATCCAAAGAAAGATAGACGCCGAGAAAAGCAGGTAGAGACCGGCTAGCACAAGGACAGTTAGACCTGCTTCCTCTTATCTCTTAAGCCATTTAAAGCAGCAAAGTTCATCAGTGTCTGACGGTAACCTCGTTACTGAACTCAATCAGGAACCATTGACGACACGACGTAAGCTCAATTCGATTATGTCATATTATTCTCGCCTCACCCCCTTACTGCCATCTTGTAAAATGATCGTTAATGTGATGAAATGAGAAGTTGCACTATCGGATAATTTAGCTCTGACGAATTAATTTTGGCATGTCTTGCAAATTCTACTCTAAAAGATTAAAATTTGCGGTCTTTCTACACTATCAAGATTTACTGAATTTTCAGATTTTAATCAGATAATGTAGATAGCGACTTTGTCTGAAAATTTGGAAAAGAGGCAGATTTTTAGATCTTGTCGATTTCATCAATTAAGTTTGATTAATTCCGAACTCTACTAGAGACCAGTTTTCGTCTAAGTCTTTGCCACATTACGTCTATTACGTCTCTAAAGGTCAAACATTGACCCTAATATCGTTCCTCATGACGTTCAGTATGCCTGCGTGAAGATATTTACTACTTTCTACTCGTCAATTTTAGCTATTCATACGCATAAGTTTCACTTTAAGTTTGAGTGGGTTTTACGCGGACGAAGCCGCAAGAAAAGCTTTGTCTATACATTAGATATATTAAAAAACTAATTGAGATCAAATCTTTCGAGGTGTCCAAAATAATGCCTTAGGATTTTTGTCTGTCTATTTGTTTTATCATCGCACAAAAATACGAAATGAATTTTGATGTATTATTCGCAGTTAATACATCAAAACTCATTTAAGATGTAAGCCGTCTAATCCTTTTAAAAGAGGTGGAGATAAAATGGTGTATAAGTTATTAGCGTCAAGGATAGCACTGTTTATGCGGACTAAATTGCGGGCAAAATTTAGTAAAATAATAATTGTACAATATCGTTTTATTAGCACAGCCGGCAAAATGATGATGATAAGTGCCGGGCATAGGCTTTGGCAATATCAATATACACAGCCAAGTAGCAGCTACTTACCGTGACAACAGTGCTCTCTTAATTACTGCATGGTTTACCAAATTGATCGATTTTCATATTTTATTCTTTACGATAATAAAACGTCTAATTCTTTAAAACTGCAATTATGCAGTTGTTGCGTACAGTCCTGATATTCTGGATTAAATTGCGGGGTGGAGCAATCTTATTGTGTTTGTTTATGTCAGGACAAAGTCTGCACGTGGTCCGGAGACGGCAATAAATTTGCCCCTTATTACGTGGAGATTAAAAACAAAACTGGCTTAATGTGGATGTAATGCAACTCTACCAATCCTTTTAAGTATTAACATAATATTACCTGAGGTGGTAACGTACAATTATAATACAGCTGCCCAATATTACCTTTAATGTAATTTACACCGAAAACGCTCACCAAGTTTCCCTGCCAATCAAATTAGCTACGCAAACAAGAAGTGACTTGGAACCCCCAAATCACTATACCTATTGTCAACGTCAAATCTCACATTACGATTAATAATACAACGACCAACCTAAAAAGGCCTCTGTTACAAGCAACAGTTTCATTCCAAAGAAGGAAAGTTTTATTTACCAAGAGGGGTGAAGTAGATCTTCTTACTCTGGCTTGCATTTGGTATTCCGCCGGTCAATATGCAGAGGTTTGAATTATTTAGCCACCACTAAATAGAGATACCTACATAGTTAATATTCAAAGGGTAGGGGGACAATATTTTGGTAGCAAATACTAGTAAGGGTTGTGTCGAAAGGGAATGCGTGATTCAGATTGCTTTGCGAGGGTTCCAGTTATGCGATTAGGGAAATACCTGGCTTCGGGGGTGGATGAATTGACTGAAATTCTGTACGTCCACGTTAGACATAGTACGCATACGTTAATGTTTGCATTTTGATTTGATTGTCGTCGTAGATTTGGCTTTTGGGTTTAATCACCTGTGCAATTCTGCTAAATTACACTACGAAATACATCAGAGATAATTGTCATAAGATTTTCTACAGTAAATTTTGACGACAATTGAGAACAGAAGAGGAAAGATGTTTGGCCACTTGAAAAGACATGACGTTTTTATGAAAAACATCATAGATTTCTATTATGATGTTTTTGAGTGGAAGGAAATAGAGGGAGGGGCAGACCCAGAAGGGCATTCACAAACCAAATAAAAAAAAAGACGAAGGTCATGTCTTATAACGAGGTCAAGGTATTGACCGAAAATCAAGAAAGATGGCGTATACTTCACCGACAAGTGTAAAGAAAAGAACTATGATACATTTGGTTACTATCGTTACTGATGAGGCGATAATCAAGTTCAAGGTGAGATTTTGAAAATACGTTAGGATAGGATAGGACTAAGGAACTCATCTATATCTATACTAACATTACGTAGCGTTTTTAGAAAATGTTTGTTGGCTTGGTTGACCAAGCAAACAAACATTTTCTAAAAACGCAACCTTGCTTTTTGTATTTTGAAGCCTATTTATTGAGATAGGTTACGACCCTTAGCAGCGGTTGAAACCGCAGGACATAGCTAGTAGGTAGTCTCATAAAACTAATAAGCATCTCTGCCTGTACATTAAATGAGGAGTATAGTTTCAAAACCCGCCAAAACGATATCGGAACAAAAATAATGTTCCGATTGAATATGAAGCTCCTTCGTTGCTTCTATCGCATAGCACTGATAGTTTTCAACAAAACACACTCAAATTTTATTAAATCAGCTCACAAAAGTAGCAGTTTGTTGCAAAAAAAATAGTCCATTTATATTATGTCTTAAATGTTTTTTTGAGATTTACCATTATTTTGTGAAAATTATTTTAGAGGATTTTGAAACTAAACTACTCAAAAATGAAAATATCTAACTCAGACCCACTTATCAGCGATTTCTTGATCCGAATATAATATGTATGATTTACAAAATATTATCTTAAGTTTCCACGAATGTTATACTTTGAAATTAAACTACTTTATATGGATTTTTTCGCGATGTTTATTATAAAACACGTTTATTACATATACTTAAAAGTGCTATGTAAATAACTTATTTATATTTGTTTTTTTTAACGTGGGAGAATGCATTGACGCATACCCCTCCGCGGGGGCGGGCGGACGGTTATGTCGGACTCGCCGGGGTAAAAGAGAAAGATGGAAAAAGGAATAATGTATCTCCCGGAATACCGACTAAACCTATCACGGTGTTCCTCTACAAGACCGCTATCGGCGGGGCCGCGCGAATCACTTCCACATGCGGTCGCGACCCCACCGAGGTTTCGGCCCGCCGCGCCGTTTTAAACGGCAAGCCACTACACGACAAGACCTACCCTAAGGTCACCACCAAGAGAAATCCCTACTGTCTCCCCCCCTAGAGGGAGACGGACACGACACAGAGGCGCGCGTGGGAATATAAAAGTTTTTATTAACAAACAACGCGATAGCTTTTTTATTGTTTAATTTCAATAATATTATATTATATTATATTATATTATGTATGTTTATTGTACATGTAGCGACAGTGACTGCAACTGCTGTGCATAAAGTCTTGATTTGTAAATCAGGTAAGTCATAGTGTTATTGAATATTTTTGCCGATAAAGCCATTATGTGGTACTAGCTTTTGCCCACGGCTTCGCTCGCGTTAATTTAGAATTTGACAATCAATTCGGGTTGTACTCTGCTTGTAATAATATAATTCAATCATGATTCGAAAGACACTTGGCGCCATCTATTATCATAAGAACATTATTGTTGTTTTCCTCGAGAACAGTATTTTTTTCGGGATGAAAGGTAGCCTATGTCCGTTTCTGTAAACCTGACAACGTGTATACAAAATTTCAGGATGATCGGCTCAGTGCTTTAGGCGTGAAAAGGTAACAAATAAACAAACTCATTTTCGCTTTTATAATATTAGTTAGGATTAGGATTTAACCAATAGCAAGTGAAATGTGGATACATTAATGTGAATAAACCTCTGCCTATTTCTTAGAAGTCATACAGTCGTGAGTACTATGTATTATATTTTTCTCTAATCATCTAATCAAGGCACACGTTACCTTGGGCGGTGTGTAATTCGATCAATTTTGCAAAACCTCCACACGGAGTATTACGTTCATTATTGGCATATACTCATTACGCATTCAAAGCGAGCAATGCTCTGATTAGCTTTGATGAGGGACAGGATAATTCGGTTACATTTGTATCTCAGGTAACCCTTTTGTGTATGGTTTTGTATCTACTAAATAAGCAATCAAATTACGTGTATTTATATTATTTTGTAAATATGTTTCATAGTAGTACACAACACAATTACAATAATTAAATAATAATAATAATATTCTATCACATACACACAACACCATCTAGCCCAAACTAAGCAGAGCTTGTACTATGGGTACTAGACAATGGATAAACATACGTAATATATACCTCATTTTTGTAAATACATACATATTATACATAGAAACACCCAGACAAGACAAACATCAATGTTCATGCACACAAATGTTTGCCTTGTGCGGGAATCGAACCCGCGACCTCAGGCGTGGCAGTCAGTTACACTAACCACTACGCCATCGAGGCCGACTATTTACACCTTTAGAATCAAAATCAATAAATCAAAATATTGCATATACATTGTCAGGTGTACAGAAATGGACATAGGCTACGTTACTTCCCGAAAAAAATTACTGTTCCCGAGGAAAATAATAATAACGTTCTTATGATAATAGATGGCGCCACGTGTCTTTCGAATCATGATTGAATTATATTATTACAAGCAGAGTACAACCCGAATTGATTGTCAAATTCTAAATGAACGCGAGCAAAGCCGCAGGCAAAAGCTAGTATTTAAAAAAAGGACACAACGAACACCCTGACTCGGAACAACCAATTGTGGATCACAAAGTTTTGTCCCATGTGGTAGTTGGAAACCACTAAGCACCCAGTCGCAGATAATACCACCCTACCCCACCAATAATACCAATTCCGCCTGCCTAACGACATTATACAGGCATGAAGGGATGCAAGTGTAACTAATGAGTCAAAGAATCGTCAACATTGTACAAACAACTACCTTAAAAACTTTCAATAACCTAATCGCTATTTTTTCGTTTAACGAACAGCAATTTTCTTGTAAAAGGAGAATGATAATTCAGATTCTTTTGATTCACTCAAATCTCGCGCCGTACATACAAGGCACCCTTACAAATAAAATAATGGGACGTCATGAGGGGAGTAATTTACAGAATTTTCCCTCTCATTTTAAGATGATTTTGCTTTAGAGGGGCGATTGGCGTGACTTGCCGAAGGGGTTTCTACAGACCAGGAAAAAATTACAGGCGGCTATGTATTTTTTATTTCATTTTGTGGCGTCTTGTAAGCTATATATGCTATATATTATACTTTTTGTCTTTCTTGTCATGGGGGCCAAACTCTAACTGATCCCTCGATTCATTAAAACAAACCTCGTGGACCTGGGTTTTCTCACCAAGTTGATTAAACGATTTGAATTTTCTCTTTACATTAAATTGGATATTGTTGTTAGTAAAATTTGAGTAAATTTTCGTTTTTTTACAGTGTTATTGGGGTTTTCTTATAAGTCATATCTAAGTAGTATGACGAAGTGTGGAACTGTGGCCGGTCGACGACAATTGCTGACGAAATAATATATTTTTTATTTTGGAATATAATATAATTATAAATACAGAAAATACTTTTGAATCAGTGTCTCTACCAATCTAGAGCAATGGTTTCTATTGCCTAATGTTAAGAAGATTGACAATATGACTTCGTAAGACTTGTTTAACCGTACGAGGTACTCGTACGGAGTTCTGGCGCAATGAGTAATGGCAGAACTCTATATGGATTAGCAATGTATCAAGCTATGCGTCCAAGTGTAATCGTGTTATAGATTTCACTATAAATAACTCTAACAAAATTGGCATAATATGGCTTATGGCAAAGGGCTTACGGCATGCTATATGAATAGCCACATCAGTTTTACTGAATATAAAATAATATAACAAATCGTTAAATATCAAACGCAATTAATTGTCTATTAAATTATATCCTTGCTGTCTGTAAAAAAGTCATCTAGAATTCTAATGTCATGACCTCAGTTCGACAGTTCAACATAGTATTATTCTCCTCCTCTACTCTCTATTTTTAAAAACAACTACAACCTTCACTAGAAATAATACCTGTGTAGCGGAGTACTTTACAAACTTTTAAATAACGGACAGAAGGAACAGCCAGACTCGAAATATATATATATATATATGTGGTTCATAATTTTTTGTCCCGTGTAGGGATCAAACCCACAACACTCAGCTGTAGTGGTGAAGCTGCCACTTAAATTACTAAGCCACAGAAAAAGAAGTGCCCAGCTGAATGGACTTACTAAAAGCCTATTTATATTGGAACGAAGTTCCTTACGGCAGGCTTGGAGGGGATAGGGATTTTGCTGCGCGACCGAACTGAAAAAAATGTGATAGTAAAACCGTAAGAAAAAATCCGTGGAAAAAAGTGCGTGGAATAAAACCGTTATTTATTGTCGGCCTCGATGGCGTAGTGGTTAGTGTAACCGACTGCCACGCCTGAGGTCGCGGGTTCGATTCCCGCACAAGTCAAACATTTGTGTGCATAAACATGGATGTTTGTCTTGGTCTGGGTGTTTCTATGTATAATATGTATGTATTTACAAAAAAAAAAAAAAAGTACTATATGTATGTTTATCCATTGTCTAGTACCCATAGTACAAGCTCTGCTTAGTTTGGGCTAGATGGTGTTGTGTGAATGTGGTAGAATATTATTATATATATTATATTATGTTAAATGAGACGTGCGCAGGCGCGACAGTCGCATACACAAGCGAGTAGTGTATAATACCAGAATATCAGAAATCACTAAATGACCAATATATTTAAATGTTTGGAATCATTTAAATATATTGGTATAAATGAATATTCTTTATTCTATTTAGTGAATTGAGCACGATTTTTTTTGCAATTTGTGTCGATTCTACATTAGCCGAAGGAACTTCGTTCCTACCTGGTGTCCCACGACACCACATAATTTTGTTTTATAACTTTAATAACTGCCAGATCTGATATGTTGTGAGCTCTACGCTCCACAGGGGAGCATGCGTCTAATAACATTGAAGACAAAACTGATTTATTGTCGCAGACGATAATATCAGTTTTAGTGTCTCTGTGTAAACTGTTGTCAAACGAAGACTTATACTTAATAACTGTTATAAATGATATTGTTAATATAAATGTTTAAAGATATACGTTGGAAAAATGTCTGTGCAAAAAGGATTCTGAAGGAGAGGATAATTATGCACTTTTTGAGATTAGCTATACAAAAATTGCATATATTATTATGTACATACAGGCTCACGTCGGTATACATACAGGGACTAGATGTTCCCGCGGTTTCCCCGTGGGTCGTAGCGTGACGTAATATAGCCTATAGCCTTTCTCGATAAAGAGGCTGTCCAACACTAAAATAATTTTTCAAATCGTACCAGTAGTTCCTGAGATTAGCGCGTTAACACATTGAATGCCAACTACGCAATATTACGTAGCTGGTAATAATGGCAGATGCCGACTACGTAATATTACGTAGGTCTTCCCTATAGTCTATTTGGTAATTTTTGGTAATTCGGTAAGCAACCTGGATAAAATAAATGTTAGTGGTGCCTACCTACGCAATATTACGTATACGCAATATTGCGTACCACGGCATCCTTCCATAAATTGGTATCCCTGATGCCAACTACGAAGTATTACGTAGTAGGCCATTTGTATGGTGGCCACTGATTGTGATTTGACGATTAACTTCGGCATTCAATGGGTTAAAACAAAAAAACTCTTCAGGTTATAATATTAGTATAGATGCACTACAGACGAGTAATAACCAAAAGCAAAACTAGGTTCTAGTTGCTTTTACTAAATATTAGATTGTACCCCGTATAACCCAAAGATTTAGTCACGATTGGCAACTATCTACGTCTACGTTTAAGTTTCTGCAACAGAACAATCAAACCTTACATTAATACCGGCCTTATCTTATCTTATCTTATGTGGGGGCCAGTCAGTGCAGACCGGCAACACTTCGACCCAGTGGGATCTTTTGCGTCGACACTCTCCCATAACTACTGCCATAGATGTGCATGGCAGCCGGGACCAACGGCTTAACGTGCTTTCCGAGGCACGGAGCAGGCGATAATTGTCGATCAATACGCACATAATTTCGAAAAGTCATATAACTTCCGAAAGTCAGAGGTGCGCGACGTGGGTTCAAACCCGAGACCCTCTGCATTGCAGTCTGTTGGTCTACCCACTGAGCTATCGCTGTTCTTAATACCGGCCTTACACGAACTGCAAGCAAAATTCTTCTTTCTTTTTATGTGAGACAACTCCTGCACTAGGAATAATACCTATATTGCAGGAGAGTTTCAAACAACAGATGCAAAGAAGACCCAGACTCAGAACAGCTATTTGTGCATCACCCAGCTTTTTGTCCCGTGTGGGGATTGAACCCACGACACTTGGTGCAGAGACAGTGGCGAGCGACCAATTATACCACTACGCCATCCTGCGGTCAGTTTTCCTCTTATCGTGAATTATTTCTACAATTTATAGTTAGTTAGTTTTTCCCGTTAATGTTCATATTTCTCGTAAACAATCGTGTATTGTCGGCTTTTTTCGGCACTAATACCTACGTGTGCGTCTGTGTGCGTTCGTGGATTTGTACTGTGACCACAACATTCTGCCGCAATTAGTACAACTAATTTAATAAATAATCAATGATTATACATGTTTAATTAAAAATTCTGTGTATGTATTATGATTATAACATAATATACTAATTAGGGTGTCTCAGGGTGTGCGTTAATTACGTTACATATTGTATAATGTACACACAGCGACGCATCAAGCTAGACTGTTTGGATTTTGAACTATTAGAAGTTGAACGCTGCGAATCGTGTGAGAAAGTGCGTTTTATTTTTGTAATTACGCTCTATCCTTACCATTACACCAAGAGCAGCGATAGCTCAGTGGGGAGACCAACAGACTGCAATGCAGAGGGTCTCGGGTTCGAACCCACGTCGCGCACCTCTGACTTTCGGAAGTTATATGACTTTTCGAAATTATGTGCGTATTGATTGACAATTATCGCCTGCTCCGTGCCTCGGAGAGCACGTTAAGCCGTTGGTCCCGGCTGCCATGAACATCTATGGCAGTCGTTATTGGGAGAGTGTCGACACAAAAGATCCCACTGGGTCGAAGTGTCGCCGGTCTGCACTGACTGGCCCCCACAAAAGATAAGATAAGATACTATTACCTCGACATCACTATGCACTGTCCCTTTCCGACAATTCTCTATTTTATATGTAGCGTAGTTCTGCGTATATAGGGTGTCTAACTTGATGTGTAGCCGTGTGTTGCTACACAAAGTATGCAAATCGACGATTTAATTCCAAAGAAATACCCTTTGAAGTAAAACTAAAGCCAAAAGCATCTCGACTATAAACTAGCTAGCTAATCTTGTTAAAGCGAGAACGTTTTTTATCCTTGTCTATCGTATCACCAACATCAGCCTATCTCTTTCTATGTGAGAGATATGTTAACAGTGTGCAATAATTCCACATTGTCCACACGCCTGGTATGGTGTCTCTAGAATTTATTACTATGAGACAATGGTCGGCCTAACATCTGTTCTTACCTATAAGGCAATTGTAAGAGATTGCACTGTGTTTCGAATCAAATATTCTTGGATAAAATTATATTGTATTTAGGCGTGTTATTTTCGGTTTAAATATCTGTTCCTATCTATAAGGCTTTTGTTATAGTTTGTACTGTGTTTCAAATAGTCTAGAATAAAGTAAATTATTTTTAGGGCTAATTATTTTTATACATTTATGCTAATACTAGATGTGCCCGCGGTTTCACCCGCGTTTATGATTACTGCGTCGCCCCTGTGGGTCGTAGCGTGATTTTATATAGCCTATAACCTTCTTCGATAAATAATCCATCCAACAAAAAGAGAATTTTTAATTCGAACCAGTAGTTCTTGAGAGTAGCGCGTTGAAACAAACAAACAAACTTTTCAGCTTTATAATATTAGTATAGATTAGTATAGACAAATAGTAAATTTTGCTGCTTCATGGATCTTTTTTCCCTCTGTTATATTTATTATGTTTGGATTGAGAAGTATTGCTTGTTATTATAGTTCTTGCAACTCACGATGGCGAGCGGGCTATGTATGAGTGTGTGTAAGTGTCGCTCGCAATTGACCGTTCCGTCAAACACGCACACTACCGCACTGTGCATGTACACGTAAAGCCCGCTCGACGTCGTGAGTTGCAAGAACTAAATTATATTCGGCAATTTGATGTTGGTTCGAAAAGTATTATTTGGTTAGTCTGTTAAGGAATTTTCAGTAGCACTGTGTCTGGATATGGTTGAAGTATGGATATTAGACGTGTAAGAAAAATGTAGGTTTTATACACTCCTTCGTAAATAATTTGGAAAGTGATATAGCCAGAGGCTACATCACATTGCAAGTAATCTATATTATAAAGCTGAAGATTTTGTTTGTTTGTTTGAACGCGCTAAACTCAGGAACTACTAGTTCGATTTGAAAAATTATTTTAGTGTTGGATAGCCTATTTATCGAAGAAGGCTATAGGCTATATAAAATCACGCAACGACCCACGGGGGTAGCGCAGTAACGATAAACGCGAGTGAAACCGCGAGAACGTCTAGTACTCAATAACTCAACTGTGATGAGATCTGTATGAAGTAGTTTAATAAAATTTGCGTAAACATAAGGCAATATTTAATACTCAATATCTTGCCTAATATACTTTTCGCAACACGTAGATATATTTGTATACATATTTAAACGAGAATACAGTATAATGCAAAAAAATATGTTTGTTTGGCAACGATTATTTTATGATAGATGCAAGAATAAATATGATTATTTTTTTATAGATGCAAAACATTAACAATTTTGTACAATCTTATTCTCTTCCAGATTAGTGTTAATCCATCGATTGCTTTTTTATGGCCTTTTTATAATCCAAACACAGCATACAGACAGATACTTAAACCCAATACATTTATTTACACAACATGAAAATACACATTTAAACTGACAATTGTTTTAAATAAAATCGCAAACAGTCACATTTATCACGAGGAAGTCTGCACAGTGGTGCTATGCGTGCAGCCGTGGACAAAAAATCACCCTCGAATAAAACCGATTAAATGTAAAAACATTTATCGACGGTCACCACAAGTCAATTACTGTTGGAAAACAATTACACAACTGTGCGTTTCGTTGCGGTCGGTTAAACAGAAGTAAAGAACTTTTTTTTTGTCCAACTTTTTATGGTTTTTTACTGCCAGTGTTAAAGTGATTTGTTGTGATTGACTTTTGTTTACTTTTAAATGTGTTCGTTTTTCGGTTTGTGCCTGTGCACTGTGCATAATCGAATTCGAATTATATCTGTATGTCATTGTGTCGACCACTACTAAGGTGTCGACAATAATTCTACTTGCATGCGCTACATTCTTGTCTTTTCAAATTAATATTCAAATTAAATATCGTGCAGTGAGCTTTGAACTAATTACTCGAAAACATCGAATATCATTTGAATATAATCGCATCTATCATTTACATGTGTGTCAAAAAACAAGGCTTATGACTTTCTATTTTGTCATTATATTAGGTTTCCCATAATACGGAAGAACCATCTAAAGGACATCGTTTCAGGCGACTTGCTCTTACTAAAAAAATTCTAACAAAAAGCCTAATAACTTAATTTTCTAACAAAAAGTCTGACTTAGGTATCGAACCTAGAATCTCACGCCTGTCAATCAGGCAAACATTTTTTCTGAAAACTTTAGCCATAATTAAAAATATCTAATATTTTGTATTGTCCGATAAATTGACCCTACGCGCTGTCTTTATGGGATACACTAGAGGTAATCCTTGTATCATAATGGAGTATATATACCTAATATCAGCCCTGTATTAAACTGTCCCACTGCTGGACACGGGCCTCTTCTTAGTGTGAGAAGGGTTAGTCCACCACGCTGGCCTACTGCAGATTGGCAGACTTCACATACCTTTGAGAACATTATGGAGAATTCTCAGACATGCAGGTTTCCTCACGATGTTTTCCTTCACCGTTAAATCAAGCGATAATTAACTAATTATTAATACGCACATAAATTCGAAAAGTTAGAGATGCGCGCCTTGGGATCGAACTCGAGACCTCTGCGTGGCAGTCCAATGGTTTTCCAGTAGGCTATTGCTGCTTGTGATGGAATGGAATATACAAACATTAAAACATCAGTAACGTGATTGGACGCGTACACTCGAAGCATCGGTAATAGTGCAGTTAATATATAAACTTATCTTCTTCTTTACTTCTTATATCAAACCACAAAAGTCGCATTGAGT
The DNA here is from genome assembly GCA_963564715.1 of Catocala sponsa. NCBI lineage: Eukaryota > Metazoa > Arthropoda > Insecta > Lepidoptera > Erebidae > Catocala > Catocala sponsa. Next base: position 5,058,073 of record OY751345.1, on the reverse strand, counting down.
CGCAGTAGCACACCGGCCAAACCAGAGAATAGGTTTTCAATTACGTCAATTACATTTACCTGTCACCATGTCCAGCAAAGTAACTGCTCAACATTCAACAATTTTACTTCATCCAATCAAATAAAATTAAAATTCCAAACACAAAAATCATAACATAAAAACGGATACTAAAATTTCTCACTTCAAACAGAGGCATTCATTCTTTTCATGAAACCTTCTGAAGGCTTTCATAGCTGAGAAATGAGCTCACCTGTGAAGGACGTCTTAGAAAGCCTGCGCCTTGAAGGACATTGCAAATAAAAAAAAACGTACGGTGTCTGTGGCCGAGATTGCTTGAAAGGGAATCTGGACGCCTTTAGTATGTACTGCTTTAAGCTCTGTTCGTTATTTAAATGAGAATGGACAGAGGTGTAAACATAATTACGTCACTACGGTATAGATTTAAGTTTGCTTAAGTCCGGTTCGTATATGTATTCAAGAAATAATTTTACCTACAAACTAACTGTATGTAGCTAAAAAACTACTTGTTCCTTGAATATATGAAACTGGCCTTAATGTAATAGTTACATATATACATAGTTTCACGCCTATATTATCCCCCAAAGAGGTAAGCAGTTAGTGTATTAGACGTCTTCATTTCACCAAGTATGGTTTTATGTCTGTCGTACAGTTCTTGCAACTCACGAAGGCGAGCAGGCTTTACGTGTACATGCACAGTGTGGTAGTATGCGTGTTTAACAGAGGTCAGTTGCGAGCGACACACACACACATACATAGCCCGCTCGCCATCGTGAGTTGCAAGAACTATAGTAGAATATATTGCAGAGATTTTTTTATTTTTTTTTAAATCTGCTCGAAAACGACCTTGACACACAATCGCAATCAAAATCGCTACGACACCCAAGCAGACCGAATAAAAATATATACTAAAATATATTTAATATTAACAGCTCTTTTGTAAACTGTGGCACTAATTGGATACGGGCTTGTTCTTAGTATGAGAAGAGTAAGGTGGCCCTTTGTAGGTTAGTACATGTTCAAAAACATTATGGAAATCTCGCAGACATGCAGGTTGATTAGTTAGAGCAAGCGAGAATCATCTGTTTTAATACACAAATCAGTTCGAAAAGTAATACGTGCGTGCTTTCGTATCGAACTCGAAACCTCAGCTAACCTAAGCACCTAAGGAAGCCTGGAGCTGGTTTCAACTAGATCCCTTTGGTGACTACACGGTTGCTAATATTTTGTAGTTAAAACTAAAAACAATATTATAGTAAAACTCTAAGCAAAATTAAACATTGTCCTATAATTTGCTATTAACCAGCGCCACTGTAAGTGCTTTTGATACACCACTAAAGACAGTTAGCTCTTTAACGAAACGAGTGTACTTACCAAACAATTGGTAAATGCTTTGCAAACAACCCGAGTGTTCCAAGTTCAGAACAAATTCATTGTTAGAACAATCACGATGAGTCTTATGCCAATTAATTGCGCGGGAAAGTCAACACGGGTTTTTGATTTTTGAACGAGTACAGATATTGATGATTGGAGGTTAAATAAATTGCCTGAACGGATGGCGTAGTGGTTTAAATGGTTGCATCACCATTATGCCGAGTGTTGTATGCTCGATCTCCACAAGGGACAAATTTTTGTGACCCACAAATACATAGTTGTTCCAAGTCTGGGTGTTCTCCGTGTCCGTTGTTTGAATATGTCGGAAATAGTGCGGGCAATGTTTATTTAAATAATATTAAAAAAAAACTAAAAAACACACTTTATTAAAAAAAAAACTAAAAGGTAGAAAATTATTTAATAGTTTGAATGTAAAAAAGCGTGGGGTGGAGGTTATCAAAATATCTTTGAAAGCACCCCACGCTTGTTTATATTAAAATTATTAAATTATTTTCTACTTTTTAGTTTTTTTTTAATAAAGCGTGTTTTTTTTGTTTTTTAGATTATTATTATTTTTTTAATTATTGTATTCATTGTCATCGGTCCTCAATAAGTCTACAATGTTTAAATGAAATCTGACCGTTTGAAGTAGGTCAAAATTGAGCTCAAAGGAGTCGGCTACAAATAGACAAACATACAAGTGAAACTAATAAAAGCGTGTTAATAAATAAAAATGAATTAAATCAAATATCTATTTAGCAGTTATTTTAAGGTATCTACAGACTTCTAGTTCGCTTACAGCCAAATTGTAAGCGAACTAGCATATTTGATGAATTTGGTATGTTAGTCTTACAATAAGATAGTTCGAGATAGCACTAAATAACGCGATACACGGTTTATCTCGTTCTTTCTTAAAAAAGAAGGCCACGGAATACACTGATCGCCAGTCCAATCCCTCTCACCAATAGTTTCATATTCTATTCAATTATAATGCAATTAATTATTGATTATTTGTTTTGAACATAAAACTATAATTAGATAGATAAAAGTAATTAAAAGTTTTCTTGACATACCATGTAAGTTTTTACTTATACGTACAATATAAGTAAGGAACCGTTACGAAATAGTACAAAAAATAATTTCAAGTAATTAGTTTTTGTAAATTGCAAACATGAAGCTCTAAAAACACAATCTACAGAATAAAAGCCAAAGTTAATTCTCAGATAACCAAAAAACTTGTCCATTAATACACGTTATACGTACGCACAGCATCTTTCGCTTTAGTTTTAGAACTCCAAGTTAAGTAAAGTATTTTGAAAACATGACAGAGTTTGATCGCTTCAATGGCCTCCCGGGATGGGCTATTAACGAAATACCACAAAAGTTGTCAAAAACTTCACAGTAAGATACATAATGGCGAAGCTATAACCTTTTAAGCATAATGGATGAATTTCCTCGTCAATATTTCGAAGAATAATAGAGTTTTGGAATTAATTTCTGCGGCACTTAACGTTATCTTTTGTGATGTTGTTGTTTAAGATGTCGTGCCTGTGTATAGATAACTGCAATAGTTGTTCTGTGAAAACACAGTAATCATTTTGGCAGGCGCTTTACTCATTGATATTCAAATAGTCTCAAAGGGAGATCACTAATAGGTAGTTATAATATATGCAGGCGAATGCTTGACTCATGGATTTATTCCCGAAGGATATTTAACTTACATTCCACCAACTATGGTTTTTCGATCCCACATTATTATGTTATATTTACCGCATATGTTGTTATCCGACATTATATATTGATATATGTAACCATAGTTACGCGCTTCCACTGCATGTGTCAAATGCATGGTTGTGTGCGTGTAGTGTTTTTTCATTAATTTAATGTATTTCTAATGCATATTTTATATAAATATTAGGATTCGCCCCTCCTTCTCCATATAAACTTTAACTGTGCCAAATTTCATACTCCTCAGACCGCGCAATTTTCGTAATAAGGGGTACAAAGTTTTTGCTTCACGTAATTACAGATATGACATAAATACATACACGACATAAACGCGAGCGTTCTAGCTTAGCTGGAGGGTTTAACAAGAATACTAGTATAGTGATTTGAAACCCAAATTGCTAGTATTATTTTTACATTTTTTTATGTCATGTATGTAACGTATTTACTTTATTGTTCGTCTTTTTGTCATATGATTAGTAAAAATATTGTATAATACTTAGTCCAATTAGATATTAACTCCACCCAAATGACATGAGAATTACCTAGGTACGAGGTGAGTTTTGGTTTAAAACTATCAATCGTGTACCTAATTATTGTACAATTGGAGCCTGTCTCAATTGTCCGAGAATAGAATAGAATATTTTTATTTGCATAAAATTTAGGTACATAAGTTGGAATATTATATAATTGGAGCCATATACACTTTGTCAAACTGTGTCATGCAAATCTTAATTAAAATCAAAAACATTAACATCATAAATTATTCTTAATTTGTAAATTATTGATAGACTAATAAATTGTTATATACACATGCACATATATTACGCTTTTACTACAATTTACATTTATTTTCGACAACCATCAAAGTAGTCTTTTATTGAGTAAAAGGATTTATCAATTAGCCAGTCTTTGAATTTCTTGCAAAATCTGTGAGTAGGCATTTGCTTGTAACTACTAGGTAACGCATTAAAAATTCGCCCACACATAGTGTGACAATGTGCTGATATTGGTTTTCACAATAATTGAAGTCATGAGTGGACGAAGAGGTACTTTTTATAAATGCATAGTTTTAAGGTTTAATATCATTTATAAGTACAAGACACCTTCATTCGAAGGTACAAAAAAAATACATAAAAATGTTACATAATTTCTTCATTCACTCTTCAATTGTATTATAATACTTTTATTATGACAGCTTAAAAATATGCACAGTGATATGTTCATTAAATAATAAATGTTAACTGGGTCGTTGGTTTCCTGAAATTAAGTGCGTTTATATTTGTGTGCGACCGTATTGTCCCGGATTCAATGCCCAAGTCAGACAGTGTTTTAAGATTTTTTGTTACAACATTCCTTGTACTGTCGTCCGCTAACTAAAAGACGTTAGCGCATATGTGTTCCATATCAGTTAGGGTCGTTTTAGTTAGTGGACGGTAGAGTAGCAGTATGGAGTCACGCATACGGCAAGCTTGCCTTTATGTAAGTACGACCTAAAACATAGTTGGCAAAATAATAATAATAATATGCTATGCTGCTGGCTTGTATGCCTATCATAGCTATTCAGAGGGCCCATCTAGTGAATTGGCGAGTCACCGTCTGTCCATTCGATTGATGCCATTAGAGTATTCAGGGCAGACGCCATTTTTCATCCATAATTACCAATATACCGGTCCACCAAACACCCATACCCATAGCCCATATATTAGAATCCATAGGTAGCAATAATCCTATGTCTGCTGCGGCTAGTGCCGCTGTAGGTGTTCCATCCCACCTTTGATTAAAACTCTCAAAGGGCCTCTTCACGTTGGTACCATGTCTCCGTGTAAGTCTCCGAAAGGGCCAGGTATTTTCTAATATAATATGTTAGAGAATACCTGTGATAATAAATAAATAAATAAATAATAATATAATATTCTACCACATACACACAACACCATCTAGCCCAAACTAAGCAGAGCTTGTAGGTACTATGAATACTAGACAATAGATAAACATACATATATTTACTTTCTTTTTGTAAATACGTACATATTATACATAGAAACACCCAGACCAAGACAAACGGCCTCGATGGCGTAGTGGTTAGTGTAACCGACTGCCACGCCTGAGGTCGCGGGTTCGATTCCCGCGCAATTCAAACATTTGTGTGCATGAACATTGATGTTTATCTTGGTCTGGGTGTTTCTATGTATGTACGTATTCACAAAAAAAAAAACTATATATGTATGTTTATCCATTGTCTAGTATCCATAGTATAAGCTCTGCTTAGTTTGGGCTAGATGGTGTTATGTGTATGTGTTAGAATATTATAACATCCATGTCCATGCACACAAATGTTTGACTTGTGAGAGAATCGAATCCGCGACCTCGGGCGTGGCAGTCGATTACACTAACCACTACGCCATCTAGGCCGCCAATCTAGATAAGTTACACCTCAATACTCAATACTCAATTGTTTATTGCGTTCCACAATGTAGGCTTAGGTGGTAATTTAAATAATATGACAGTTCATTATGGACCCTGTCGGGCACAGCAACGTAGGAGAGAGGAAACATAAACTATTCTGATACAATAATATCATATTCTATAGATATGTTAATTTCATAATAAATATCAATGTATGCTTTGTTTTAGTCGATTGCTGAATTATACACTGAATTGCACATTTTGATTCTTAATTATTTAATAAATATAATTAATGAGAGATTTAATAAATTAAATAGATTATATTGAAATGTTGACATATGTATATTATTATTATTAAGTATATTAAAATTGTGTGTAAATTGTATTATTAAAATTGTGATTATATATTATACAAAATGTGATATTAGTTTACTAATATCACATTTTGTTACTACATAAAATGAATTATAATTGTATTATTAAAATTGTTATATAATACAAGTATATTATTTATAATATGTATTATATGCTATTTCTTTTATTAGTAAGTATATTATTTATTATTATTATATTCATAGTATGTCAACATTTATTATTTTATTGTTACAAATTACATTAGTATTATTATTATATACTTACGTTATTAGTATATTATATAGATTTGAGTTATTTTTATTATGGAGAAATTGTATCATATTTTATCATTTAGGAATTCATTTACTGCATAGTAACATTTATTGATTAGGAATGTCTTTGTTTTATTTATGAATAGGTTAAATTTATGTTCGTTTTTAATTGCCTGCGGTAGTTTATTATAAAGTTTTATAGACATGACATAAGGACTTGTTGAGTGTATGTTTAGTTTAGATGTTGGTAGGTTTAGTCTCTTTTTGTGCCGTAGTGAATATTTTAATTGTTTATCTTCTCTTTTTGTGTAAAATTCTTGGTGTTTTCTTACAAATTTACAACATTCCAGTATGTATATGCAAGGAAGAGTTAAGATTTTATGTTCTTTAAAATGTGGCCTGCAGCTGTTAGTTTTGTTTCTATGTTGAGCAGAATGCGCATGCGCCTCTGCCTTTCCCTTCTTAGATACAGACGTCTAATAATACTATTAATGACCGTAATTATATTATCCGCTGATTTCAGCTTAAATTGCTCGACCGAGGAAGGACTACCCTCTCACAGAATATCGAAATGAAATACCAGTATTCCTACTGTTGTGTTTCGTTCGGTCAGTGAGAGTGCCGGAGGCCCAATAACCCTCTTTCCCTCTTCCCGCTCCTTCTCCTTCCCACTTCCATTCCTAAAGGGTCGGCATCGTGCAAGTGATGTCTCTGGTGTTGCAGGCGTCTGTAGGCTACGGTGACCACTTACCATCAGGTGGGCCGTATGCTTGTTTGCCATCATAGTCGTATAAAAAAAACGTAATATGCCACACAATGGAATAGCACTTGTAATGGCCACGTAGATACATAGTTATCTATTTAATTGGTGCTGACCAACGCGAACGCCACCAATATTGCTAGTATTGATTGGTGCTGTAATTACCCTTATGTGGCCGCGAAATGGGCGAGAGACGGGAATACACACTTAATACTATAATGGTGGATTGATGGCAAATATTTAACCTTTTATGCGACTCATATTTCCGTGCCCCTACCGGCCGTGTCGTATTTCTGCGAGAGAGAACATGCATGACTTTTATGGGCTTAAATATAATGATCAGCAAAAATACTAATTGCGCAGCAAAATATGCTTACTAAAATATATCATAACGAGCACCGATACGCCTCAAATCACTGCATTCCGTCTCGGAAGGGTTAGGTTATGTTTGGTTCCTTCTTAAATCCACCCAAAAATAGGAGCCCCGCGAAACGGGTCTCCGTCGACTTAGTTTGATTGTTTGCTGGCCATGAGTTGCTGATCAACTAGCTATTTCTGCTCACAGATTATATTTTTCTGCTCACAAAAATACCAATACTATGCTAACCATTTAAATAATATCCGATTTTTTTGTTCTATTTTCGTCCTATTACCTCCCTAATTATTGTATCGATTTGTAGCCGGGCGCTAGTGGCACGGCAATCGATATTTAGCTAAGCGCTTAAAAGGTTAAATCATAGATGTGTCTTTATAAGCAGCGACAGCTCAGTGGGAAAACCAACAGACTGCAATACAGAGGGTCTCGAGTTCGAACCCACGTAGCGCACCTGTGACTTTCGGAAGTTATATGACTTTTTGAAATTATGTGCGTATTAATTGACAATTATCGCCTGCTCCGTGCCTCGGAGAGCACGTTAAGCCGTCGGTCCCGGCTGCTATTAACATCTATGGCAGTCGTTATTGAGAATTTAGTGCACTCTAATATGCTGACATTGGTCTAGCCTTAGGGTATCGTTAGCCTTCGGGTTGCGGAAGTCAGGTGGCAGTCGCTCCGTGTAAAAACTGATATCCAGTCTTGTGTCTTGGGAGTGAACTCGAGATCTCCTATAAGGCTAATGCTTTTCGCATCGCCGCTGCAACTGCGCCGATTGCAATTGGTTCGATACCATATTTTCGTGTCCACCGTGATACAGGAAATATTACTGGAGCGGGCGCTGTCGTTTAAATATGAACAAAAAATTGTGTACTGTACCGCAAGCCTTTCAAAGCTTCCAGCAATTTCAAATAAATCTATATACAAGAAACAACATCAATTAAAACAAAAATACGATTACACGTGGAACCTTTGTAGAAATTCCTAGAATTTTAGAGCCGAGTAAAGTGTTATGTGGGTGTACCTATCAGGACATTTTTTGTAACGGGAATATTCTAGGCAAGAGCTTTGACCTTTATGTGATTTCAACTGAACTAGTGAAGTAGGGGTGTTATATATCTTTCTAAAGAAAGATGAGCTAAAATCCTTTTGAGGAAAGATCAAAGTATTTCAATCGTCCTTGAAATATTAATCTTCTTGGTAGCCACATACACATGGCGTGTATGCTTATCATACCACGTGTATATGGCTTCACGTACGCCTCTGTCTTTTATACTCAGACCACATTTTGACTGCGGCTTCGCTCGCGTAAATGGAGACTAGGTTAGGTTAGTAACAGTACTGTTTTCTGGATGAAAGGTACCCTATGTCCTTTTGAGTTCCTCTGACAACGTGTATGTGAAATGTTATGATGGTCAGTCGAGCAGTTTACGCGGGAAAGCGTAACGTAACAAACAAACTCACTCATTAGTTAGGATTTCATGTTTTAGGTCTAAGAATTAGGCCATTTATCAGCAATAGTTCCAGAAATCATGATATTACTAAGATTTTTGACCACAAAACCCATTAACAATAAGTAGAACCTGGGACAAAGCAATTGCATTAGTTACATCATGAGGTGTCGAGTTCCATTCTAAGTTTGTGAAAAATGTTATCGAATTTTTCTGGCATTAAACTATCAGAGGTTCATAGAGGACTATTAGTGCCCACACTTATGTATGGAAGTGAAAGTTGGGTATGGCAAAAGAAGCATGAGAGCAGAATAAATGCTGTAGAAATGAGAGCGTTGAGAAGCATATGTGGTGTGACTCTGAAAGATAGAATAAGAAATAGTATGATTAGAGAGAGATGCGGCATGAATGTGGATATAGTTACAAGAATAGAAAAGGGTATGTTAAGCTGGTTTGGACATGTAGAAAGAATGGATGAGGAAAGACTGACTAAGAAAGTTTATTAGGCTAGTGTGAATGGAACAGTCGCAAGATGAAAACCTAGGCGAACGTTTCTCGATCAGATCGGAGGCGTTCTGGTCAAAGGCCAGGTTAAGAGCTCCTTGAACCGACGGGCGTGTATGAGGAATGTGATGAAAGTGAATGAAGCCAGAGAAATGTGTCAGGATCGTAGCAAATGGAAATCCGTAGTCTCTGCCTACCCCTCTGGGAAACAGGCGTGAATCTATGTATGCATGTATGTAAACTATCAGTGGCATCACGGTGTATGAGACTGTGCTTAATCGTCAATAGGCGTCCCTATTACATGGAATCTAAAACCAAAGCTGAGGTAATGAGGATGTAATACAACTCTGCCTATCCTTTGACAATATAGGCGTGAGATTACATAGTCTTAAGGTATAGGTCGGCCTCGAAGGCGTAGTGGTTAGTGTAATCGACTGCCACGCCTGAGGTCGCGGGTTCGATTCCCGCACAAGTCAAACATTTGTGTGCATGAATATGGATGTGTGTCTTGGTCTGGGTGTTTCTATGTAATGTATAATATGTATGTATTTACAAAAAAAAACTATATATGTATGTTTATCCATTGTCTAGTACCCATAGTACAAGTTCTGCTTAGTTTGGGCTAGATGGTGTTGTGTGTATGTGGTAGAATATAGAATATAGGACCCTATACCAACCCTGCCAAAGGTTTTAAGCATTGTTACACGTATGTATATACATAATATATGAGTACTAGCTGACCTGGCAAACGTTGTTCTGCCATATAAATTATTTGTTAGCGGTGTGAAACATACTTTACGACATATTTGGCGGCCTCGATGGCGTAGTGGTTAGTATAACCGATTGCTACGCCTGAGGTCACGGGTTCGATTCCCGCACAAGTCAAACATTTGTGCGCATGAACATGGATGTTTGTCTTGGTCTGGGTGTTTCTATGTATAACATGTATGTATTTAAAAAAAAGTATATTTGTATGTTTATCCATTGTCTAGTACCTATAGTACAAGCTCTGCTTAGTTTGGGCTAGATGGTGTTGTGTGTATGTGATACAATATTATTATATTATATTATTATTTATACCTACAAAATATAGGTACAAAATATAAACGAAATTCGATCGTGCCATTTCGGAGAAGTGCGACCACAAACACTGTGATACGAGATTTTTAAATATATAGATTAATCAAAATAGCAATGACTAAAACCTTTTTAACTTCCATTTTTCAAACTCAAGGAGGCTGCATTAATTTCCTGTGTAAAACCCACTTGCTTTATTTACGTATATATCAAAGAGAACCCAAAATCATTTGACTGATGACTCAATTGTAGTACTTAAGATATGCAACGAGCTGTTACCTCTAGGGCCTTTTATGTGAAGGAGCGCCTTTGGAGAGGATTCCAGGAGGCCATGAGGTTAACGAAAAGGAAATTTGAACAAAAGTTCATGGTTCTACTTATATGGTTAACGATTTCCAGGGGCTAGATTGTATTTCAATCGAATTACATAATTATGTCTTACCAAGACAAAACAGCTTTGACCCAAGAACGGCGGTTACTGCTTACCATCAATTGGACCGCAGGGTCATCTGGCATAAGCAGCAATAAAAATAGTTATAAAATATTTAGGAAGAGAGTATTCCTCCACGCACTCTTGACCACCACAACTATTGCAATAGAAAAAGGTTGACAATGCCGAACTCTTCTGATAAGAATCATCCGCGTTTTAGGATCTAGGCGTACTCAAATTTACAGTATTTCGCTTCAAACACAAAATATGCTTTGACATGTATTACGCTTCAGCTCGAGGCATCAGAAGGCGGGTTGCACTCCGGGAGTGCCGACAGAAGTGAAAACTTGAATATGAACGTTGTGCATTTTTGATATTTTGAAATGGTTAGGGAATAATTTTGCACGAATTGCTTTAATTACCAGTATAAAAGTACTATTATGTATGTGGTAAAATACAATATTAATTTATTGCGCTATCGTCCACAAATATGACAATTCTCCCTTCGTCTTACGAATTTTCGATCAGGTCACGTGTCCTGACGCGAGTTTGACAATTCTCCCTCCGTCTTACGAATTTTCGATCACGTCACGTGTCCTGACGCGAGGTTAACATTTTTTACCCATCACACAAAACGTGCACAACGCCGCTAAAGAAGTTTTCACTTCAAAAATTATGTGATAACATATATTTTACCTAGCCGTACCACTTTTTAATGCCAAACAGCAAAACTTCTTTGTTGCACTCATTCAATACTGCGGTGTGCTTAGCTCAGACCACGAAGCATATACAACAAAGTTTCTCAGAAGCATTTATTTTCCCTTCACGCTCAGTTTTCGTGGCTCCAACATAAGTGTTGGTTGAACGCGCAATTTGCTCGGGTTATTAAATAAAGAACTTTTTGTTTGAGACAGAAATTCGTTTTTGTAAACGTGACGAAAGGCGAGTTACGTAAAAATTTTGTTTAATGTCACTTTTTGTATTAAACCTGAATAATATGGCGTTTTTCGGCAATGTTTGCTTTTTACGGAATAGTGCTTTTAGTGCGTTTTTTAGGTTTTATTTAGAAGTAGAGCTAAAGGCTTGCTGTTACTCTAAAATATATTTGATATTCGAAAATTCTATTTTCACATGCGAATGTTGAAGAATTTGTTGTTACTGTTTCGTGCCATATTCGAAAGAATTATTGTGGACGAATAAACGAATACCTGCTTCGTTGTGGATAAGCTTGCGTTTATGTTAGGTTTCGATCGTGCGGTTGAATTCCCGGACCAGGCAAATGATTTGAATTTCTTATCAAATAGATAAGTTAATATGCATTAAGTGTACGCGATGATTCTTGAATGCGCTGATGATATGTATATATTTGTGTGATCCATAAATTAATTGTACTGAATTTGGGTATACTTTTGGTCCGTTTATTGCATTTTAGAGGGAAACCATTTGTCGGGGGTAACTTCAGAAGTTACCCGCGACAAATGGTTTGCCTCTATTTTTTGAGTTGTCTTTAATTAAAGAATTAGATTTTGCTCGCGACTTCGCTAGCGTAAAAGTACGTTATATTAGTAATAGTACATTTTAAATAAAATATAGTTTATATTACTCGGTGATAATAAAGCTTTCAATAAGTGAAAGAATTTTTTAAATCAGTTTTGTAGTTTTTGAGTGAAATCCTTACAACATCCATGTTAAATACAAAAACAAATCAAATTTTTTGTCTTTGTAATATTAGTATAAATCATTTATTCCTACGTTATAATATTTTGGTTTCTAATACTATTCCTGCAGGAGTCATTCTTGTGACGCAGACTATTTTACAAACATTCAAACAATAGACACAAAGAACACCCAGTTTCGGGACAACTATATATATTTTTTTTTGTTTTATTTTTTTTATTTTGCTCGTCAAAATGACCACACTCCACCTGATGGTAAGCAGTCGTGTGGTCTAAGAGCAGTGACTTCCACATCGCCTCCATATTTATGCAGTGTCCAGTTATCGAACCCATAACACTCAGCGCAGTGGCAGTGGTAACGTGACCGCCCACTGCGCCAGAAAATATTATCACGTACTTTATAACCTCTAAAAACATAGCATGTTATAAACTCCAACTGAGATTTTCTCCATCCAAAATTCACTCTGGTTCCCACAGTATAAAATTTGCCAGCTATTTTCATAGTTCTGCTGCCTAAATTTTGCCAAAACTTAAGGGTGCTCTTTTAGGATATGGCATGCAATTTTGCAAGCCCATATATATGAGGTTTTAAACGTTTAATAAACGGAACCAGTGCGTGTATGAGGTTTGTTGTCATTTTCATTTTGCGGCAAAATTCAGGTCAAACGCTGACAACAAGTACCCCGGGATTACATTTTAAAATCTGTACCTCAGAGACTTAAATTTATTTCCAGGTTAACATGTTATGAGGTAATAATAATAACAACTCTGTTTATGCACTCTCCTACTGCTGCCTCTTTGCAGTGTGAGAAGGGTTAGTCCGCCATGCAAGTACAGTACGTGTTGGCCCACTTCACACGGCTTGAAGAAAGGTTAGGTTTTCCTTCACGGTTAAAGCGAGCAATAATGAACTATTACATACGTATATTACTTAGCAAGGGAAATTAGCGAGCTTTAGAGTCGTGTTCGACACCTCTTTGTGGCAATCCAACAGTCTTTCGTTAGCCTATCGCTGCTTTATGATGTTATGATCTGCATTTTTATGGTTGCTGGTGGCAGACGAGCCATATATGGACAGGGCTGTGTTTTATTGGTATCAATGAACTTTAAGCAACTGCACGAATAGCGTCGTCACTTCTTCAGGGCTGTCGGTTCAATCCCTAAACACATGCGGACCACCTGATTGTGAGGTGAAGGGAAGAGAGAAAAGCAAGAAACTCCCACTCAGCGAAACGCAACAATATGACTGCTATTACTTTACTTTTTCTGTAAGAAATCAGTACTTATTTAGTCATGCTGGTCCTGCTAAAAATTAACGTTATGAATATTTAAAGTTATCTTTACAAAAGGAAAATTTGACACATGTGAGGTAGTTTTTTAGGTTCGGCTATTGGGCTACCATTCTATTGACCTATTCTGGAATTCTTATGTGACGAGTGGCTTCACGTCGGAACTGCAGTAGCAACGATTCGAAACTACGATTTTTCAGTAGCCATTGGACTACTACCGCTTTGGATCCTGTTTCAATCGTCTTTGATGTTTTCTTTTAATTCATTGTTTAATAAGTGTTACTGCAGTAGCTATTTAAACAAAGCAAAATATTAATAAAGCAAAATATTTAAGATTATTTCAAGGAAATAAAAAGAAAATTAGATGCCTTGGGGATACTCCGAAGAATCTTTATTATCACCTCCGTTCAACAGTCTTCGAGCTTTTTCAATGAACGAACTCGTTAAGCTTTTATAATGAAAATTTAGTTTTTGCTTCATTGTTAACGTTTCTCGGAAATGGTGACGTTAAAATTCCCTGACGCCAGTTTTTTTATCTCATTATTTTAGAGGGAGAGGAAGTTGGTGCAAGTTTTAAGTGATGTAACAAAGGTTTTCACTCTATACTCTAATATGAACCACTTTTAACCGTTAGCGTAATCTTTGTTTTTGGTTGTATAATTATTATGTTATGTGTCTATATTTTATGTGTTATATTATATACTTATAAAATGCGTCATTTGTGTATAGTGCATAATGTATTTGTAATTAAATAAGTTATGTGATCTCGAAGCCTAGTTTAATTTTAAGTTTTGTATTTTAACCTATCAGACACCGCGCGCGCGCTAATGTAAACAACAACAATCCCCGCGTCCCGCGCCGCCCGGCACTCAAGGCCACTCGAGCGTTATTCGAGTGGGTCGGCAGATGTTTGTAATTTAGAACGCAAAGTTATGATAACAAAGCTTGTGTTTCTTAGAAGTATACATTGTAAGCTACGATAAGTGTTATGAATCATCGCATTTACGTGTATATTTTAGTTTATACGTCTGGTTAAAGTAACCGAATTGGAAATATGAGATGATATTATTATATCTTTATTATATAGATTAATTGATTTGTCTAATAAGATGTATTACTTTTTCTATTTCCTAGTGAAATACTCTTTATAATAAAAAAAAAGTATTTATAATGTCTGTGAGAAAAAAATAAGATATTAGCATTTGAAAGTGCGTGACGAGTACATTTTAGAGCGCGGAGAAAGTAAATATTGAAAACTTTCTAAAAAAAATTCTGACCTTGTGCGTGTTTTTCACATATTTTATAGAAATACTAATAAATAACACTATTATAGTGATTAAAACCTGAAATACGATATAATAAAGTAATTAAAAAATAAAATATCAAAAAAGGCGGGAAATCTGAGAAATGATAATAGGTTATTTTGGGCTTCAGTTTGTTATACAACAATAACAATAGTCACTATTGTTTTTATTGTGTCTAAAAATAGAAAGAATAAGCTTTCCAATAATATATTATACTTACATACTTGCCCTATAAAAACTACAGATAACAGCGGAACAAATAACATAGACGAATGAACGTGTGGCGCAAAGTCACGTGACATGACAAAAAAAATATTTTGAAAAATATTATTCAGTTGATAAATATTCATTCAAAAAGCTCAGTTTATTCTGAGAACATTGATATGTAACATAATATTTTAAATACAGGCCTTATAATAAAAAAACGGCAAACAAAACACGTCCCAACGCTTCGACCCCATATAGCGTCACCGAGGTTTTACGGGTGCAAATGTGACGACGCGATATAGCGTCATGCATTTTTCTTTTAATATTAATTGCTTTTGTAATTTTTACCCCACAATCGCATTGGGTTGTCCTAAAAAGTTTTAGATCATCTCTTGGACTAATCCAATCCATTTGATATATTTTTGTAGATCAACTCAAAAATATATATTATTATGTAAATATATTTATATGCACGTAGCAACTATTAAATAGAATCATACCTTTCTGCTAAAATACTGAAATTGAGAGAGTTTAGGCACAACGGATTGCGCCTAAACTTGGAGTTTTACTTTTATTGGAACAGCTTGGCTAAGAAAGTACCCCTATTCTAAAATTCTTTAAGAAGCATATATCATCCTGGGACATAAAGAGTACCCAGATGCTTACGCAAATGATATTCTATCAACAGGGGAACAAGTACCAGTCTTGCTTGTACTAATGATGACTATACAACGGCTACTTCTTTTAAATGTTGTTATAGGTGTCCCAATGCTATGGTAGCCACTAACCTTCGATTAGGCAGCAAAGAGTTATGCCACATATCCCTATTGAGTATCCACTTCAATGAGGATCTGTGAAATTTTTTTCTACACATCCCCATTGACCAATCATCAACCTCGCAATGGGGATTTATGGACAAAAAGTTCACTATTGACGGCCTCGATGGCGTATTGGTTAGTGTAACCGACTGCCACGCCTGAGGTCGCGGGTTCGATTCCCGCACAAGTCAAACATTTGTGTGCATGAACATGGATGTTTGTCTTGGTCTGGATGTTTCTATGTATAATATGTATGTATTTACAAAAAAAAAAGGTATATAGGTATGTATGTTTATCCATAGTCTAGTACCCATATTACAAGCTCTGCTTAGTTTGGGTTAAATGGTGTTGTGTGTATGTAGTAGAATATTATTAATTAATCTCCATTGACTTGTCTCATTAACGGGGATATGTGGAAATCGATGTCGGCAAATATATTAAGTATAAGTCTTGTAATCTTACATAAAAGGAAACACGTTTTAACTTGAAATATATACTTTAGTTCATTTAAAATGCAAGACAGTAATTAGTTGATAATTGAAGCACAGTTTAAGTTTAACAATTACACAAAAAAGCGGTCCCGCAGGCTCTGTTATTATGTTGAAAGTAAGGGTACAATTTGTTTATTTAATCACTAGGCTTTGCTCGTGTCTTCGCTTGGGTGGATTATAGTTAAAACTAGCTGTTACCTGCAACTTTGTCCGCGTAGATTTTGTCTCCGCGGAAACCTATTTTCTTTTCTAAAATCAAAGTAGCCTAAGTTACTCCTTATAACATCAGCTATCTGCCAGTGAAAGTCCCGTCAAAATCGGTTCAGCCGTTTTGGAGATTAGCCGGAACAAACAGACAGACAGACAAAAATTTAAAAAATTGATTTTTTCGTATAGGTACCTTATATACTTTCATATGCATTAGATAAAAAGCTGTTATTTTGACATTACAAAAAGACACTTCAATTTTATTTATTTGTATAGATATAGAGATAGGTTATACTGCTCATCCATATATACGCCATATTTTGTGCGTGCATTGTCTCTTTGTAGACGAGACCTAATAGACTCCTTTTTATGCATGACCTAAACGTTCCTAGCAAAATGTGGGTATTCATAACGTCTTTAACATCAGCCCTAAATGCTGTATTGTTGGTGCGGGCCTCTTCTCAATGTGTTGTGTTAGGCCATAGTCCATTATGCCGGTTCAGTGCCGATTGTCAAATATCAGATACCTTCGAGAACTTCATAGATGTCTCTCAGACATGCAAGTTCCCTCACGATCTTTACCTTCAACGTTGAAGCGAGCGATAGTGATCTATTTAATACTCATCTTCGAAACGTCAGTGGTGTCTTGGGAACAAATTTTAGACATCTGCAGAGCAGTCCAATGATCTCCCCAATAATAATATTTCAGGGTATCTATCTAATTATATATTTAAACCTTCCGGCTATAACAGGCAGTGTGTACTGCCAAAATTATCTTTCGGTTCCCAAAATGGCCGCCAGCTTAAATCTACATCGACTTGCACAGGAACAATTACACGTGAAGTGAAGTGGTTAGCATATTCCCACGGCACCCGTATCGTGTCTGGTCTGCAACCGGTTGAGATTTCCCCAGGGTGCGTCTGGCTGGCCAATGACCTGGTAAAAATATTGTACTGTCTATGTATGTGACGTTGGATTATCCATCTTTGCATCTTTGGAATATGACAGGATTGTGCAGTTTAGTTGACATTACTTATGATTAGATTCTGTGGATTCATGTGACCACGAGATCGTACATCGTAGCATAAAGTCAACCGTCATTCAAATCTTTTGTGATAATCTACGTGTATCAGGATAAAATAATGATGTGTTAATCTAGATTAACACATCATTATTTTAGACAAACCAGATCCTAGGATCTGGTTTGTCTGTGTGAAAAATTTTATCCGAATACGTTCAGCTGTTCACGCGTGATTAAGTAACAAACAATAAAACTGCAATATTGACGGCATGGGTGGCGTAGTGGTTTAAATTATCGTCTCTTCGCTCTGCGCCGAGTGTTGTGGGTTCGATCCCCAGACAGGACAAAAATTTGTGTGATCCAAAAATAGTTGTTTTGAGTTTAAGTATGCTTTGTGTCCGTTGTTTGAATGTTTATAAGTTTCCCGTGACACAGAAATTAAACCTGGCGCGGGAGTTGTCCTTTTACAAACATTTAGTTATATTAATACTAGGATTTTTATTTTACACATATTGTCATGCGCTTTTGTTCTTATTTTTGCGTACAAACGTCGAGGCAAAGTGTAAACTTAAATATTAATAGTTTCAATTAATTTCAATAGCTTACATTGAAGTAAAGTGTTAGAGTTTCAAAATTATGTAATAAAAATGTTTTAAAATAAACAACGTGACAAAATCCGTATTAAGTAGTTTAATTTCAATGTATAACATTCGCGTAAACATAAGACAAAAATAATATTGTCTTATGTTTACGCGAATGTTATGCAATCGAGAGCTCACGGGTCTGAATACCGGGTAGGTTGTGTTATTAAGTTTTCCGTTAGAAAATAGCACGCAGTTTGAAAATGTGCTCGCTAGATCGCGTCAGAGTCGCCCTCTATTACGTAAGTACTTAAGGTCTGTCATAGCTGGAAACTATGAATGCTAAACATGTATCTCTGCCTATCTGTATGGTCTTTGAGTAAGTCTTTGTATGTGTGCAGATTATCGAAAAGTTGTTATAGGCTCATTTGCTTGTATTGGATTGGAAATTACTGTTATGCATTTTAACTAGAATGAGATTTATTTACGTCGATATTGTAATGATTGCTGAAACTCGCGATAAAATCCTAACTACAAATTCTATGCCGAAAGTATAGTAGTAGCTAGCATAAATAAAGTCATATTCCCAAAGTAATATGCAGAAGTACTCAGCCTACATATCCGTTTGGCGAAGTCTAGGAGTATTACAATACACACGCATTTCGTCAGATTTGTTTGTTCAGTTTATTATTTTTTGTCGCTTGCTTAGGTTGTGGGCGATTTTGCAAATATTGAAACTCAGACTCAAAAGACACTAAGAGCCACTTGCACGACAACTCACAAAATACGTTTAGCACTAAATAGATTTAAAACATCGTGGCATCTCAGTCACCTTCACACGGATGACTGCGACAGCACGATGTTTTAAATCTATTTAGTGCTAAACGTATTTTGTGAGTTGTCGTGTAAGTGACCCTTAGACTTGGAATAATTGTTAATGAATCACGCTTTGTCCCATGTGGAGGTCACCTAGCGCAGTGGCAGAGACAAGGCGTGAACCTAAACCGCTACGCCATCCGTACATCTTGTGCAATAATTGACATCTATCAGGCAAATTTCCAGAATACGTACTGCACTGAAGGTTTCGTAATAAAAAACCTAGTGACACTATTTCGCTTATGATGAGCCGTGAACGTAAACTTCAACTTGTGCCACATGGTTGACGTGTTGGTCTATTGAAACTAAAGCCTAGATTATCTATGCATTGTACTCAAATCTCATCACACAGAGAACATATACAAAAAAACTCTGCAAATGCACGTCGAATTTTTTGGTATTCTCAACAAAAACATTCTTTAAAATTAAGTAGGTACTCATTTGTATGCACCACCTCATAATGCAAAAACTTCACAAAAACTGTGTATATTTTTACAAACACTATCATTATAAAGTTCTTAGTAAACAGTAGTACTGTGTTCGGCGTCGATTTATTTTGCAAGACTCGTTTCCATTACAAAAAAGTACACGATAACATAATAATTGTGTGTATGGTCAGCAAAAAAGTTTATGCAATAATGATTGTTATTGCATTTATAATTCGTGCCTAATGATGTGTGAAAGCGCAAATGACTGAGGATATGTACTATCGGCTTCAGCGACGAATGACCATTTCAGAAAAAAATTCGCTTGCACATGTTGACCAGTTGAGTTTGTATCGCCTTAGAATCAGTAAACAAATGTATAGTGTAAAAAACTCAAACAAAGAAAGGGGCGTGTCATGGGTACGGGTACCAAGTGTTGGCCTGCTATGCGATTTTAGCCTTTGGAGTGGTCATCCGTCGCTGGAGTCGATAGTACATGCGCAAGCTTCTCAGCTATAATGCGCAAGTTGTTTGCGCGGGCTACATGCGCAAGCCACTGGGCTATAGGCACAAGCCACTTTACTATATCTATGCACAAGCTACTCGTGCAGGCTATACGCGCAAGATACCCAGATTGTTTGCGTATGTTACCAAATATAGATTGGGTAGCTTACGCAAACAGTCTGGGTATATAGATACGTGTATCTATATACCCAGACTGTACAAAGCAAGCCAATGGTTCAAGTAACCAGTATGAATATCTCGTGAGATATTCATACTGGTTACTTGAACCATTGGCTTGCTTCGATCGATTACTGCATACTACCCGTGAAATTGCTTTAACTTGTGCAACATGCGCAAGTTCAATAATTCTGATAGGTATTAGAACGTACGGTTGTGTAAATCTGGCATATATTATAAATATACGGTCTTCTACAATCGTCCTAGGAGTTTCCAAAAGATTTTCCATTGTAGGTATTGTATTTCCAGAGATCCCCTTCATATAAATATGTAAACAAAGTATACCTTTTTGTAATTAGTATCGATAGTGTATTATCTATTTTTGATAATCTACGAATCAATAAAGAGACTGTCTGGCACCTAAAAATTCACCTTTCGCGAAATCTTCAATTTGATTACTGAAAGCACAGCACGATGGCTAGTGTCAATGCGCCGAATATTATGGCTCCAATCTTGTGGGAGGTACATAATAAATAAAATAAAACTAAAATCCACACGCGGGACAAAAATTTGTATGATCCACAAATTGTTATTCAGCATCTGTGTGTTTATTATTCTTTCAATGTTTATAAAGTCGCAAGATTTCCTTAAACGGGTGTATTGTTTAGCTATTTTTAAAGCAAGAAGCAATTTGCAAAATTGCTAGATCGAATTTAAAATCAATTAATCTTCCAAAACTTAAAACACAAATTATTTTATTCTGCTAACGCTACGTACAACTAAAATCCCACCCAGCACATATTGGAATGTAAAAAGCGGCTCGGCTCCACTCGATCCGCGCGAATTATCTCAAATGAAGACATTATCCGGTCGGGGCGTGCGCCCGCGCCGTACGTGCGCAGCCATCTTGGATCGAGGCTAAAGTTGAAGGCCGATAAATAGGCTTTTCAAAGTCGTGGAACATTTGATGGCTTGTTTAATAAAAGGTTTAGTGATTATAGTGTAACGGGTTAGGTGACTAGCGGTTATGATAAAATCTTACATGTTTTTTAAAGATATTCTCATTAATTTGTGGTGTGGGTGTTTGATGATATGCCTTTATGTAGGTACTAGATTTTGCCTGCGGCTTTACTCGCGTGAAGGTTAGGTTAAGTTAGTAACAATAGTTTTTTCTAGATGAGTTGTACAGGTTATCCTTTTCTGTACCCCTTACAACATGTATGCGAAATTTCATGGTCAGTCGAGTAGTTTAGGCGTGAATGCGTAACAAACAAAACAACAAACTCACTTTAGTATTTAATGCGAAAGTGAGTTTGTTGCTTTATTTATATAGTACCAGGAGGACTGGAAACAAAAATCCTAACTAATATTATACATTTTATAATATTAGTTAGGATTTTTGTTTCCAGTTATACTACATGTATACATACGAGTTTGTAGTCTCACGTCTATATCTCTGGAAAAGATAGTTAGTAGTTGACAACACATACATTATGTTAATGATGGTATTAGGATCCAATTTGTTGTTTTTATTCAGCTGATGTGGCAAACAAGTATACGTCCCACCTGATGGCATGTGGTTATCGTAACCTATGGACGCCTGCAACACTATAGGCATCATTTGCGCGTTGCCGACCTTTTAGGAAAGAAAAAAAGTAGGAGGGAGAAGGAGCGGCAAGGGGGAAAGAGGGTTATTGGGCCTCCGGCACTCTCACTCACTTACGAAACACAATAGTAGGAATACTGCTATTTCACGTCGATATTCTGTGAGTCCATCCCCGGTTGAGCCGGGGCCATTCATGCTGAAATCAGCCAGTCTAATATGTTATTTGACTCCAAATCTCACGTCACCTTTACTTAAGTGATTCTGTTAAACTGACCCTTCTCACACTAAGAAGAGGCTCGTGCTCAATAGCAGAAGAGTTTATATACGAGGCTGATATATTGTTTATTATTATGTTCATCATTCAACTTTGGACTGCACGTATGACGTAGTGGTTTAAATGGTCGCCTCGCCACTGCTACCGCGCAGAGTGTTGTGGGTTCGAATCCCACACGGGACAAAAAAATGTGTGGTCCACAAATGGTTGTTCCGAGTCTGGATGTCCTTTGTGTGCATCGTTTGAATATTTGTAAAGTCCCCCGCGACACAAAATTTATTCCTAGTTTCTTCTCCGTAGCCTTTATTATTCCCAAGTCACTTGGGATCGGCTTTCTAGTCTAAACGGTTTTGACTGGATATCAGTTTTTACACGGAGCGACTGCCATCTGACCTCCGCAACCCGAAGGCTAACGATACCCTGAAGCTAGACCAGTGTCAGGATATTAGAGGGCACTGACTTCCCAATAACGACTACTATAGATGTTGATGGAAGCCGCGACCGACGGCATAACGTGCTCTCCGAGGCACGGAGCAGGCGATAATAGTCAATCAATACGCACATAATTTCGAAAAGTCATATAATTTCCGAAAGTCAGAGGTGCGCGACGTGGGTTCGAACCTGAGACCCTCTGCATTCCAATCTGTTGATCTCCCCACTGAGCTATCCTAGTGCAAACAAATTAATTTGCTCATAGTTTGGAAAAGTCAGAGATACGTGCCTTAGGACCAAACTCGTGGCTGTCCAACGCTCTAGGCTTTTACTGCTAGGACTGTCAGAATACCAGCGTTGTAGTCTATACTGCAACAATACAGCTATGGTTGCAACTGCGTCAGTACGCAGTTGCCTAATTCGAGCTCCATGTACCGTCTTCTGTTCAACTGTTTTTTTCTCAATTAAGATTATATGTATGTATGGAGATACAAATAAAATATTTTTCTTTCATTCTTCTTCTTTCTATTCTACAGAAAAGGATTTTTATTGAGTTATTCTATTAACCTAATCCTTCTCACACTAAGGAGAGGACCGTGCCCAACAGAACAATTTATATACAAGGCTGATATCTATTATTATTTTACTGTTCATCATTCAACACTAACCCACACCCAAAACAAGATATCAGACTTATAACTCGATGGTTTGATACCGGCAATTAAGGCGGGTGCTTACGTGCAATCAATGTGTTTTATATGTGAGAATAAAGGTAACAACATAATGATTAGGTGTGGCACACACTTGATACGTGATTGACTCTGATTAAGTTATATTTGGTAGCGTTTTTATGATCAGCATGAGCAGCGATAGCTCAGTGGGGAGACCAACAGACGGCAATGCAGAAGGTCTCGGGTTCGAACCCACGTCGCGCACCTCTGACTTTCGGAAGTTATATGACTTTTCGAAATTATGTGCGTGTTGATTGACAATTATCGCCTGCTCCGTGCCTCGGAGAGCACGTTAAGCCGTTGGTCTCGGCTGCCATGAACATCTATGGCAGTCGTTATTGGGAGAGTGTCGACACAAAAGATCCCACTGGGTCGAAGTGTCGCCGGTCTGCACTGACTGGCCTCCACATAAGATATGACAAGATATGATCAGCATGTTTTGATTGAAATTCTTACAAAACAAATTGGTGTGTTTTTGCTTAGTCGTAACATCTAGATAGGACAGACTGAGTATCTTGCCTGCTTCTTCTCATGAGAGCACTACTCCTAGAACTAGCTTTTTTCAATATTCAATTATTACCTGTTTAATTAGAGTTAGAAAAAACTCTTATACAACAGGTTTGTCCTACCTGTCTGTTATACAACTTTCAACTCAAGAACCGTAAGAGCTAGAGACTCGCGGTCAAAGCCATTCGACTCAGCATAGGCGATATACCCCCGAAATGAAATGTTTCGTTACGTTTATGATTACTGTTTCGGTACAGTGGCTCTTAGCGTGATGTTATATAGCCAATGTTATCTTATCTTATCTTATTTTGTGTGTGGGGGCCAGTCAGTACAGACCGGCGCATCCCTTAGCTATCTCCTTATGAATGTACTGCATTAGCCGTAGTGTACAATTCAGAGGGAGAAGCCTGAAGTCTTCAGGGTTTGAATATGCCAATCCCATCAGACCCATCTTAAGTCCAGCCAACGCGTCGCATTCACGCAGTAGGTCCGATATGGACTCGTCCTGTTCACCACAGGCTCTGCAGATTGAATCGTGTGTCAATCTCAATCTGCACAGGAAGTCGTTGGTGCTAAAATAGCCAGTGAACGCTCCTGTGAGCAGGCGCATTTGGCTCTTGCTATACCCGCAGAACATCCGGGTGAAGCCTGTGGCTCCGTTTGCAATGAATTTCTTGGAGTGCTCCAGACCCCTAAGGGCCATCCACTCTAGCCTGTGTTTTTCATTGCCGTGTGCATTCAAAGCTGCCTTTACGGTACTCTCAGAGAGTCCCACGAATGGCTCGAGGCCCACAAACAGTTGCTCCGAGCCCTTTCTTGCTAATTCATCAGCCTCCTCATTGCCCTGCACCCCTGCATGCCAATGTTACTTCTAGATAAAGTAGCCATTTAAAGAGGAAGTAATTCAGTTTATTTTTTTTGAGTTTTTCGTTGCAAACCAAAATACAAACATACGAATCTTTTCTCTTTATAATATTACTATAAATGTGGATAAGTTTCTTAAAAAAATGTTATACGACGTTTTCGCAAAGAGCACCATACAAATCCAACATAAGGCAAACCATAATACCTAGGACCTCTGTACAACGGTAGTGTTGTGGCATTTCAACTATCCCGGGCTCGGGCTATAAAATGCGGGACGCAAATAGTTGTTCATTAATCGGCAGTAAAGGTAGGGTTGTAGTTGCGTGTTTGCTTTTTAATTAAAGAAAACTTACCTTACTTAGATTTATGCAATGCATTATTTAGATACTTCTAATATATTTTCTTGTTTTGTACTTTGTATGTGGTTGTGGTTTGTAGTTCTCTTGATTAATGTAAATGTATGCAATTACATAATTATGCTGAGCAAGCATTTAATAATACGCGATTAGCGCAACATTAGGTAACTGTACATTACAAATTATACACACCACATGTCTTATCAAACGTTGAACACTACATCAGGGTTCATGCGTTTCACCTAGAAATACTTACATCTAGTTCGCTGCAGTTTCGACGATTTTACTACCACGAATAATGAGGATTTTACTATCACGACAGGCCGGGGTTTGGCTGTATGTTACTCCTTACGTAGTTTCTACTTATTATCACATGGAACGCTAATGAGTAAGCTATGAGCAATAGTAAAAAAAATATTTATAAACGTCTAACTGTAGAAGCTTACATTTTTAAAATAAGTTGTTACCGCCAAATAATTTATTTGTTATTTTTTTTATTAAATACACTATATTTGATAAAAACGTAATAGCTAAATTACATTTTTGATATTTTTTAAGTTACTAAAAATACAAAAACTGCGTTTTTCATTTACTTTTACAGAACATGTTATTTATGTACCTATTGAAAGTTACACCATCAATACATCACTATACAATTATAATTTAAGACAGTTATGGAATAGTACGAAATAAGATGCCTTTACAGGTGTATACCACAAAGTTTGCATTTCTTATGAGAAAGGTGGACTCTCCAAATTGCCACTTGTGGAAAGATTGAAGATGTGCAACATTTGCTGATGGAGTGTGTAAGGAACGAGGTGGAAAGGGAGTCGGTTCTGAAAACGCATGACCTGGAGCGGAATAACGTAGGACTTATTCAGAGTGTGCTAAGTGAGCCTGCATCAGAGTTAGCGCGGGCTTTCTATCGATTGGTACCGCAGACCCAGCACCGACCCACTCTATAAAAATAAGTTTAAGTATTAGTTATATTATTAGGTTAAGCGAATTACTGTTTCGGGTACAATGGGTTTGATATGCTTCACATGAAGAAAAAACCCTTAATAAAATAAAGTATTAAAAAAAAAGGTGTATACCACACTTACAATATTATACGTTGTACAAAATGTAGTATAGGTACTCGGTATACCACACATGCAAGAATAAAAAATAGAGCTCGTTACTTACGACAATTCATAAAAATAGCAGTGGTTAGTGTAACCGACTGCTACGCCTGAGTTCGCGGGTTCGATTCCCGCACAAGTCAAACATTTGTGTGCATGAACATGGATGTTTGTCTTGGTCTGGGTGTTTCTATGTATAATATGTATGTATTTACAAAAAAAACAGTATATAATATGTATGTTTATCCATTGTCTAGTACCCATAGTACAAGCTCTGCTTAGTTTGGGCTAGATGGTGTTGTGTATGTGATAGAATATTATTATTATTATTACCACTCAACATTTAAAATATCCCACAGCCACGGGAACTGGTAGACTTGACAACACTACTTTCTAACATTATAAAGTGCGGGTCATATAAAAATGGTGTAATAAACTGTCCCGGTTACGAGCAGAAAAATAGTGGTATCCTTTATATAAAACGTTTAAAGGGTGAATTTTGAACACTTAAATGGAGTATACCTTGGAATTTATGAACAGCATATGTTTTGTGAGAGCGGTGTTCGGTCAAAAGAATTTGAGTAGAATTATTTTTAGAATGCTGGGTATGTTTGTATGAAATTGCTACGAATTTTGTTCAGGCTTACATACATTAGAAGTCCGTTTGGGTTATGACATTTTGGGAGGGTTATTTAGAGTAATTAATACCGCCAATTTAATTTTTTTGTCTAATTACTCGTCACAAAAGATTTATATAACAACTAGCTATTGCCCGCGGCTTCGCTCGCGTTGATTTAGGATTTGACAATCAATTCGGGTTGTACTCTGTTTGTAATAATATAATTCAATCATGATTCGAAAGACACGTGGCGCCATCTACATATTATCATAAGAACGTTATTGTTGTTTTCCTCGGAAAAAGTTTTTTTTTCAGGATGAAAGATAGCCTAATATGTCCGTTTCTGTACACCTGACAACGTATATGCAAAATTTCAGGATGATCGGTTCAGTGGTTTAGGCCTGAAAAGGTAACAAACAAACAAACAAACTCATTTTCGCTTTTATAATATTAGTTAGGATTACATTTAATTTCTTTTTCAGTTATTACGAGCAATTTGGGTTATAAATTACTAGTATTCTTATGCAACGGCACACCGGCGCGCGGCGGCTAGACACAATAGGTTTTCAATAATGTATGGCATTCCAAAAATTTACAGGTTAACCCTTTCAGCTACGCTAGAAAGCTTGTGATATGAGTGGGTTCATGTTGGTAGTGTATTAGGTGGGATTCGACTTCGTTACCTCTCGATCGCAAGTACGATGTCTTACCCATTAGGCTACAGCCGCCGCGCCGCTTTGGTAAATAATATACGTAGATAAATGTTTAATGTGACTAGCTATTGTTGCTCAGTTGCGAGATTGTTCATGTTTCACTAGCCATTGCCTGTCCTATAGGTAACCACTTCACAGCCGGGTTACCAATTATCATGATAAACGCGTAAGTTACTCTGTATTATCATGTACATAATTTTCTTTAAATTCTCCCTTTTATTTAAATGACTGTATTAATTTTTGCATACGGTAAGGTAGAATGTATAAGGATTCCAACAAACATGTAACCATCATAATTTGTAAACCTACATTCTACGCAAATAAATATTTCTATTTCTAATAATATCAGCCCTGTATTCAACTGTCCCACTGCTGGGCACAGACAGTGTAAAAGGGGTTAGGCCATAGTCCACCACGCTGGCCTAGTGCGGGTTGGCAGACTTCACATATCTTTGAGAACATTATTAAGAACTCTTAGACATGCAGGTTTCGGCACGATGTTTTCCTTTACTGTTAAAGCTTATCAATCTATACTTCTATACTACATAATATTATAAAGCTGAAGTGTTTGTTTGTTTGTTTGAACGCGTTAATCTCAGGAACTACTGGCCCGAATTAAAAAAATATTTTAGTGTTGGATAGCTCATTTATCGAGGAAGGCTATAGGCTATATAACCTCACGCTACGACCCACGGGGGCGGCGCAGTATTCATGAAACCGCGGGAACATCTAGTAATATTATATTAATACTACTAGTATAGTACCTATTATATTATTAACTTGACATTTTGTTTATAATATAATAATATTTTAATAGTTTTATATAATTGTAAATATTTGCATGCCTAATATAAGGCAGAGTATAGCTTGAACTATGTTAATTAATCTAATACCACCTGTACCAAATGTTTCTTTCTTTCTATCTGTGTTAAATTTGTATTAATCTGTGTGTGTTAGTAAATGTGTGTGTAAATATGTGACTTGGTATGTAGGCACGTACCTATATATGGCTGAATACACTATCAGATTTCTCTTGATAGTTATTCTGCCGTGAGTTTCATGCAAGTTATTTCCCATAGTTTCAACTCTTTGCCTGAATATAGCCATTAACCTATATGTAGCTTCAGTAACTTAGTAAACTCACTAACATAATTATGCTTTATATATTTTGACGTTCATAAGTGTAATTTTGTGACCTAAATGAATAAATGATTTTTGACTTGACTTTTACTCTGTTTCGGTACTACTCTGTTATTTGTTTTTTTTTTGCGTTGAATCTATTAATGACTGGATTTTTGCCGTGGCTTCACTCGCTTCACTATCCTTCGGGAATGATCCTTCTTTAATTAATGAAAGGTAGATATGGCCATTTTTGAGGTTAGTACCCCTGATAACATGTAGGCAAAATTTCATGATGATCGTCGAGTAGGTCCTTATTTACTAAACAAACTCACACTCGCATTTATAATATTAGTTAGGGTAATATTGACCTCCGATCCCCGGTTAACGGTAGACATTTATAGTCCGTTTCGGGGGACACAGTCAATTTATTTTTATTGCTTTTAGTAGCAGATGTGATATTAGACCACCTGATGGTGGCAACCGCCGATAACGGACATCGCTGTATATTGTACCTAGGTATTATAATTCGAAGAGAACGCAGCTAAAGCACTATATATCTAAAAGTAGTTATTCTGAGTAGTTGAGCCTCCCTGATTTCAGCATGAATGGGCCGGCTCGACCCGGGAAGGACTACCCTCTCACAGAATATCGACGTGAAATAGCAGTATTCCTACTGTTGTGTTTCGTTCGGTGAGAGTGCCGGAGGCCCAATCACCCTCTTTCCCACTTCCCGCTCCATCTCCTTCCCACTTCCTTCCCTAAAGGGTCGGCAACGCGCAAGTGATCCCTCTGGTGTTGCAGGCGTCCATAGGCTACGGTGACCACTTACCATCAGGTGGGCCGTATGTTTGTTTGCCACCTTAGTGGTATAAAAAAAAGAAAAAGCGGCGATGCGACTGACGTGCATTTCGATACCCGGAATGGGCAAAGTGTTGTTGGATTTCTCTGTAATTTTTTTTTAGTAGCAGCACGGTGTCTGTACCTGTGTCTGGTAAACGACAATAGGCTCGCTGCTCATAATTTAAAAGTTACGCTCGCTTTAAAACCTTAGCTGACACAATGTGTCTTTAAATCCCTTCAAGTCTCCAACAATAGCAATATCGTTGTCACATAAAATCATATTATTATATAATATAAGTTGCATTATATTCTCCTTTATTCTTATTTTTATTTCTTACTTTGTTATAGTAATTTAAGTTCTTTACATAAATATTGTAACAACTATTGATGAATGCTGGTTAATCTGTAATTAGCAAATGTTTCAGTCACCATACTTTTTTTGTTATCGTTGATGTGAATTTGTAAACATTTGCTGTTGATAAACCATAATAATGTATAAATAAATGTGGATATAATACTATGTAGCTTAGCTTTAGGACACGCGTGAAATGTTGCTTGGTAAGGTTTCAAGCTGACAAAACGTAAGCCTACTCGTTTTAGGATATAAGCTTACAACAATGATGTATGTTAGTATATTAGTTGAACGATTCATAACAAACCCTTTTCTCAAACGCACACTTAACCAGCCATCTGTTCAACAAAGTAATTGTTGCCTAATCACCATTACATAAGTGTGTCCATGTAAATACTTGCAATAAAAACGTTCTAACACAAGTTTTTGTTCGCATAGAAAGCTAGTTCGTGAAGTGAAAGGGCCGATTGCAAAAAGTCGACAATGAGCGATTATGGCGGTCGGTCGTTATATGAAACAAAGCGGCGCCGGCCGCGCCACCTATCTGGTATCGGGTGATGAGCTTGGAATCGCAGAGTGTGGAATGGAAATGGCTGCACATATGGCGTAGTTTGTTGCTAACAGTGGTGTGTTAAATCCAGATTCTAATTATAGAGACTGGAATGGTAGTGTGTGATTTGACTGGAATGGTAGTGAGGTGATTGCGCGGATGGCGTGGTGTGTTGTTAATAGTTGAGTATTAAATAGAGATTCTGGCTTTTTCAAAGTTTATTTTGTGGTAAACAGGTAAAAGTCATATTCTATCATTTAAAAAATTCTAGTTATTTGTCACACAAGGAATTTTGCAAATGTTAGATTCAGATTTTTGCCATTTAGAAGTTTAATTGAGTATTGTTAGTTCAATTTCGACAGACAAAAAAAAAGCGTAATTCGGCAATGGTTGTATTATGACTAGTTGTCCTTTGTGTCCATTGTATGATTATAAGTACTGCGATAAAGGAATTACTCGCAATGCGGTAGTTATCATTTTTTGAACAAATTTTAAACGAAGTAAAATACAAACTCAAAATACTACAACACCCTGTTTGATCACTTTAATTCACTACGATACAAAAAGAAGCACTACCTTGTTAGCGCAGCGAGAGTTAATACTGTATAATATGACAGGTCTCGGGTAGAATGCCTGATTTATTAGGATTGTGATTTATTAGGTTTTCCTGCCAAAGAACTTTCAACAGCGTTGCGGAGTCTGGAACTGTGCTCGATAGACGCCAATAGTCCGGACCCAAGAATCGAATGTGTTATCATACGCACAGCAATCACATTATCTATCACAGCGCCTCTGAAGCAATTCTTATATAGCTAAATAATATTATTTTATCGGCACTAGTTTTTGCTTGGCTTTGTCCATGCATGTAAATTTTATCTCTCGAGAACAGTACTTTTTTTCTGCATAAAAGGTACCATGTCCTTTTCTGTATCTCTGATAACATGTTACTAAGCGAAACTTTATAATAATCAGCCAAGTAGTTAAGGCGTAACAAACAAACAAACTCACATTCGCATTTATAATATTAGTTTGGATCAACAGATGAACGATGTTATAATACGAGTCGATACCACTTCCAATCCAGTCGCAGCAAATCCTCGATATGATGTGAAACCCTAATGGTCGGCGCATAGTCGCCTTGTAAATACGGTCGTTAGCATTTATTCACATAATGACTTTATTATGAGCGTCCATCTTCCTACATTTTATGGCGCGCACTCTTCGAGTATGTTTCTCAATGTTTTTCTTTCTTCTTGCCTTGTTTTAAGGTCAATATTAATAAATTATGTTGTTTTGGCACATTAATTTTTATGATTAACAAAAGCAAAAGTTGTATCCGTATGCGCTGTGGGATTTAATTGATACGTTATAAGGAATGATATATATGAATGCGACTGATGTGCATGAGGGCATCGGTTTTAATCTCGTCGGTTAAGTACTTTGTTTTTGAGTTAGATTCTTACCAACAAACAAACAAAAAATCTAATCTTTCTTCATTATAATATTAGTATAGACGAACATAAAGCTAAATTTTCGGTTTATAAATAAACAGTTTATATAAATGAACTATGTATATATAACCAAATGTAAACATATTTGTTTACGCAAATCAGGCAAATTAGGGTCGGATTGGCTTAATGAATATGTAAAGTTTAAAAATTTACTGCTTGTAATAAATATGTATTAATAACACAAACATATTTTATGTATTAATTATTAATATAACTAATTAATAGCTAATTATAATTAATTTGTGTACGCCTGATTTATGGAATGACAATGTATTTAAAATGATATCATATTATGTAACCAATGTTCTACAAATAAATAATATTTAGCTTTGCTGCTGCTATTTTAAAGGACTATAGATTAACTAGCATTTGCGCGCGGCTTCGCTCGCGTTAATTTAGAATTTGACAATCAATTCGGGTTATACTCTGCTTGCAATAATATAATTCAATCATGATTCGAAAGAAACGTGGCGCCATCATATGAACGTTTTTGTTTTTATCCTCGGGAACAGTAATTTTTTCGGGATGAAAGGTAGCCTATGTTCGTTTCTGTACACCTGACAACGTATATGCAAAATTTCAGGATGATCGGTTCAGTGGTTTAGGCGTGAAAAGGTAACAAACAAACAAACTCATTTTCGCTTTTATAATATTAGTTAGGAAGTTAGGATGGTTAGGATTAGGATTAGGATAGGATTAGGATTAGGATTAGGATTAGGATAGTTAGGACGCGATAGTTAGACACGGATGGCGTAGAGGTTTAAGTGGTCGCCTCGCCGCTGTCAGTGTGACGAGTGTTGTGGGTACGAATCCCATACGGGACAAAAATTTATATAATCCACAAATGGTTGTTCCGACTCTATGTGTTCTTTGTGTTCGTTGTTTGAATATTTGTATAGACCCCTGTGTCACAGGAATTATCACTAGGGCAGGAGACGTCTTTAAAAAAAATCTACTTGAAATGTAGTTGACGCAATCAAAATCAGTGGCATAACACCACTACGTCGATCAGACAATGCAAAATAACTGCGCTTTCACATGAAACAGCAATTATTTTAAGACTGCGCCGAGCGTAAGACAGATAATGACAGAGCTCGTGCGGCGCATATTCAAATCGGCGCGCGGCCGCCATAGTAAAATTGTATGGAGGATTTGAAGAAGCGCATCTTTATTGTCAACCTATAACTTACATATTTGGGACGGACAAATTGTAATATAACTATTTACGTTTCGTTTAAGCTGTAAAATAGGATACATTTCTATCCCAATCCCATTCCTATCCCATTTTACCCCCTTATACCCAACGTTATTTATCTTAGGTATGGTTGGATATAATGAACTCGGTGTCAGAAGAATCCTATCACTAACCAAATATTTATTACAGTACTTATTGGTAAAATGGATAATAAAGATATATTAGGCTTATTCAGTTTGTGTGTACCGGATAGATATGTGTGGCGACATCGGAAGCCAGGCTTGCTGATCGAGCCTAGAGGGCGAACCAACCTATTGAACGAGGCGCCCCTGACGTGCGCCATTCACACTCTAAACCTCATAGCTAGGGAAACGGACATCTTATGTTGTACTCTGAATGAATTCACGAAGACGGCATTGTTTGTAATTTGTTATCTATACATATAAATAAAATTGAAGTGTCTGCTTGTAATGTCAAAATAACAGCTTTTTGTCTGATGCATATGAAAGTATATAAGGTACCTATACGAAAACATCTATTTTTTAAATTTTTGTCAGTCTGTCTCTTTGTTCCGGCTAATCTCCGAAACAACTGAACCGATTTTGACGGGACTTTCACTGGCAGATAGCTGATGTTATAAGGAGTAACTTAGGCTACTTTGATTTTAGAAAAAAATAGGGTTCCGCTACAAACACTTTTAGTTAAAATCTACGCGGACAAAGTCGCCGGTAACAGCAGCTAGTAAATAAATAAAAAATTTCTGTATGCTCTCATTGAGTACCGCTGACCATACATGCTAGAATGCCTAAGTCTGTTAGCCGCATGGTATGAAATGTAGCGAGCTGCTTACAAAAACATTAAGTTTGAATAGAAATGCCTACATGCTTATGCACGTAAACGCGTATTTGCAAGTCGTTTAGATATTTGTTTTTAGCCTTCACGTAGCTATATGCGTTGCGTTTTAAAGAACTCTGTCACAGGAACTGTGTTTTTCGCGATGAAATGTAACCTATATAACTCTCTAATAATTAGAGGGTTTAAGTTTTCTTTTTCTTTCTGTTTTATAATATTTTAGGTATAAGTCATTTTTAAAGAATTGTGGTTATATGTACATATTTGAAACTCTCTAGTTAAATTATAAAAATCTTCTCCCTAGCCTTTATTATTCCCAAGTCACTTGGGGTCGGCTTTCTAGTCTAACCGGATTTGACTGGATATCAGTTTTTACACGGAGCGACTACCATCTAACCTCCGCAACCCGAAGGCTAACGATACACTAAGGCTAGACCAGTGTCAGGATATTAGAGGGCACTGACTTCCCAATAACGACTGCCATAGATGTTCACGGCAGCCGGGATCGACGGCTTAACGTGCTTTCCGAGGCACGGAGCAGGCGATAATTGTCAATCAATACGCACATAATTTCGAAAAGTCATATAACTTCCGAAAGTCAGAGGTGCGCGACGTGGGTTCAAATCCGAGACCCTCTGCATTGCAGTCTGTTGGTCTCCCCACTGAGCTATCGCTGCTACAAATTACAAGCACAGCCTCCTGAACTAAATTGTTGACCTGTATCTGTGAAGACAGATCCTTCTCATATAACATCTTACCTTATATCTTACCTGTCATTTATAAGAAAGTGCCGAAAGATATTAAGGAGCAATCTGTTACTCTATTTAAAAAGCGTTTTGAGGCCGAAATGTTATTACTCGATTACAAACTTCTTGGATGATATATTATAATAAATATTGTTACTACCAATTTGCCACTGTTTGTAAAAGTATCTTTATCAAGTTAAGTTTAGTGTTTATTTTTCCTGCATCTTTAATGTTTTTTTTTATGAGATAGGAGGTAAACGAGCAGACGGATCGCCTGATGGCAAGCGATTACCGCCGCCCATGGACACCCGCAACACCAGAGGAGTTATACATGCGTTGCCAGCCTTTTAAAAAGGAGTATGCTCTTTTCTGGCAGGTTTGTAGGTCGTATTGGTCCGGAAATACCGCAGGCGACAGTTCATTCCACATAACTCCCTTTTATTTAAATGACTGTATTAATTTTTGCATACCGTAAGGTAGAATGTATAAGGATTCCGTCATATATGTAACCATCGTAATTTTGAAACCTACATTCTATGCAAATAAATATTTATATTTCTATAATAATATTGTCTTCTGTTTACTCGAATGTTATTCATTGATGTATTAAGCTTAAAAAAAAATTTGTAAAGTTTAATATTATCTAGTAGTGTAACAGTTTCTAAATTATGTATCTAATAAAGTGTCAAATAAACAACGCGATAAAATTCGTATATAGTAGTTTAATTTCTATTTCTACAATGTTGTAGTTACAGGTATAGACGGTTACAAATAAAATAGCAAATGAAAAAAAAGCATTACCTACAGCTGGTTATTGTTTTTTTTTAAATTGATTTATGTGTTATTTGGTTATTTGTAGAGTTGTGTAGGTATGTATATGTCTCTAATTCATAAAATTGTGTATATCTCTTACCGCTTGAAAATCCTGCATAATAAAAGACAATAAATACCATCTACCGGGCACAATACCAGACTTTACGGTGCTACTAAGAATTTACTTACAGTAAAACCCAATAACACTTAGTCTGACCCAAGAATCGATCTCAAGACCTCATGTTCAGCAGTTGCATTTACTACGACTACGCAAATAAGGCACTCCTATAAAAAAACAATCATCATCATCATCATTGTCTGCTAGTGAATACTAAAGATATTTAAGTATTACCAGTTCCAATTCTGCTTATCCTAAATTACAACTAGAACCTATTTTTTATCGAAGCTAAAACCCAAACGAACTCACCGCCAGTGTTGCCCAATCACGGCTAATTTAAGTATAGCCAGGTGAAAAAACAAGAAATACGTAATTGCTTTATATCGACTGATCGGCCATTCAGCCGCGCGGGTAATAATGGGGTCGGAGTAAGGCATAGTATACAAGGTTTATGGAAGACGCGCAAGGTCCAATAAAGAAGGGACCAAATTCGTTCTGCGGGGTAACAACTGCTTGGTAGCAAAGGTTGTGGTAACTATATATACTATCAGGTAGAATGTAAACTTTTTTTATAAAATGATAATATACAGAAACTTTAAACGTTTCTCCTCAGTGACGCAACGGTACCGACTGCTGTACCTTTTGGTTTGAAAAGTATAAATAAATAAAATTAACTAAATAAACAATCACGAATATCAATAACACATTTTACCAAATATTTAAGCACACGTATACATATACAGACTATCTGCCTGCTGGGTACAATGTATATTAGTATTTACACAAAATACGTCAAGCCATTTAAAGTGTTCAAAAAGCCTGGAATGGTCACTCTAATATAACCTTACAATGTGAAAATACAAATTTACTACGATATGAATCAATCTCATTTATAAGTTCTCAAATGTGCACTCGTCCTAAGAACAAATCGTCTCTGGTAAGCTTTATACTATAATTTACGCAGCCTCTTGATCTTATTAGATTTTGATGAGCTACGACTCTTCGTGGCAGTGTTCAATTTTATTCACCTATGCATCATTTATTATACACGGATATTTTGTAAGCAAGTCGGATATATTAAAGAGAATGAACCGTATCACAATTGGTTGAAACATCGTGTATATATTATTGATATATTTTGTGGGATATATAGTCTCCTAGAGGGAGACCATTAGACTGCCACGCAAAGGACTCAAGTTCGGTCCCGTGATACAGATATGCGAGATTTATACCTATATTAGTAGAGCCTCGCTGATTTCAGCATGAATGGGCCGGTTCGACAGGGGAAGGACTACCCTCTCACAGAATATCGACGTGGAATAGCAGTAGTCCTACTGTTGCGTTTCGTTCGGTGAGTGAGAGTACCAGAGGCCCAATCACCCCATTTCCCCCATCCCGCTCCCTTTCCTTCCCACGTCCTTTTGTAACGGGTCGGCAACGCGCAAGTGATGCCTCTGGTGCTGCAGGCGTCCATAGGCTACGGTGACCACTTACCATCAGGTGGGCCGTATGCTTGTTTGCTACCTTAGTTGTATAAAAAAATATAAAAAGAAAAACTGCTCTTCAATCCTATGGCACGTTTGCGCTTACTTTTGCATGTGATTTGATTCGATTCACGGATCAGTCAAAGTGTTGCTGTATTTTGCCTTTTGCTTAAACTTGCCCCTTATTACTTCAGGCTTTAAGGTATGGTAACGAAATATGGTTATTATACACTTTTTGCCAACACCTTCATAGAATAATAGGCGCGATATATCTATACTAATATTATAAAGCTGAAGAGTTTGTTTGTTTGTTTGTTTGAACGCGCTAATCTAAGAAACTACTGGTTCGATTTGAAAAATTATTTTAGTGTTGGATAGCCTATTTATCGAGGAAGGCTTATAGGCTATATAACATCACACGCTATATAACGTCACGCAGTAACGAGAAACGCGGGTGAAACCACGGGAACATCTAGTACAAGATATCCCGTAAGTACTGGCCCAACCAGATTTAGGTGATAGGTCTGTTAAACCACAAATGTTTTGCTTTGAATATTAAGTTGAAATTGTCGAGCTATAAATACGACATTTTGGATTTGACAAAATCTTTTCTAATTGTTTTGTTGCTTTTTTGTGCTAGGTAGTTAAATACATAGGTCTCCTTAATTCGAAATATATTTAAGCGTTATTATCAGCAATAATAAAATAAATTAAAATATACATAATTCTTTATTGTGTTTTTTGTTAGATAATAACCATCTCTATCACCCAAACCCCGTTTGTCCACTACCCACTCTTACACACTCTGTATAATTATGTAGTTTAGCAATGTTAGATGACACCTATTTTATATCTACCTAACTCTATATAGAGATAAAAATAACCTTTTTAATTACTATTGTTCATTGACACAGCCTTTTATTTCCATGCACAATACACAACAGATTTAATTAAACAAAAACGATACATTTCAAGCCGTATTTCATTCAAACAATACCAATTCCACTGATAAAATTTTGAAACACATTTAAACTGATTAAAGGCTTAAAACATCCATTGTTAAGCCCTAAAAGCATAAAACATAATATATTGAAACATTATTACACACCAGTAAGTTGCAGATAATTGAACTAAAAATAAGTTAATTCAAGCGTGTAAGGCCGATACCGAGGCCGACAACGCGTGTTTTGTCAATACCTCTGTGTTTGCTATGCTGGTACAGGCTTACCCGTGTTAGTTGTGTAAAAAAGTAAATAAATCTCGTGTTATCATTATGTTCTGAAGATAAATTTGATATGTGTGGTGGAACTAGTGAATGTGTAGTCATATTTAAAGAAATGAAACGATTGTGAACAAATATTAAAGTTAAATTTTTGATCGATTTAACTTTGTATTAGAGACGAATAAAGTCACTTTAAGTATATTTACAGTTAAGTTATGTGTAAAACTTACGTTTTACCTATCAGAAAGTACTCAGTTACAGCATGGGTTCTGGACATGTGCTCATTATACTAGGCTTATTGTTACGCGGGATTTTAAGAAGTGTTATTTCCTAAATCGATGTTCGATCACCGGCGTCCAGACACAATGATTCTTTCATTGTGTCTAGATATAGTTATACTAACTTATTGAATAGTTCAAAGTTTACTAAAAAGGGAAATACAAAATGAAACTAAAGGGACAGTAATAATACAAGCGATAAGATATCAAATAAAGTCTATTGAAAGTTAAAAATTAGTAAAAATGTCAAACAAAACTTACAACGACTTGCTAATCGAGACATCGGAGCTGATAGGCG
The DNA here is from genome assembly GCA_963564715.1 of Catocala sponsa. Taxonomy (NCBI): domain Eukaryota; kingdom Metazoa; phylum Arthropoda; class Insecta; order Lepidoptera; family Erebidae; genus Catocala; species Catocala sponsa. The sequence goes on along the minus strand of OY751345.1, from coordinate 5,019,146 downwards.
AAGCAACTCAAGCGGATGAAGCGCTTTTTGAAGCTGGTACTGCTGACCAATCAAGTTTACTGCCACTGCTTTTAGAACTTCGAGTAAGATACACTGTGCTACTTAGAAGGCTGGATTCGGTATACGATCAGTTGCTGCAGCCACAAAAGCGCATGATTGTAAAGAGACTGTTAGAAGCCTGTTTGGGCAGACTAGTGGAGATTAAGCATGATTTAGTGGAAATGTGTATGTGTGATCATACTTTTGATGATGATGAGGTGAGAAATTCATTATTAATGCTTAAATAATTAGTATGTGTAAGAATATACCAATTAACTATCATGACACACATACACACACTCGCCCCCCTCTCACACACACACAAACACACGCGAACCTCTTTTTCTAAAATATTTGTATTGTTTTTTGTGGTTGATACTTAACACTCGTTTGTACTGAGCCTGTTTTCCACGACACAGGTTAACCTAATGTGTATGTGGGAAACAGTGTAACAATTTTGTACCTAAAATAAGCCAGAAATAAATATCATTTTCATTTTCATTATTACACATAATAATTATTACATCAATTTTACAAAAGAAACGTTGATATATGCAACGTTTTAAAAACTGTTATCAGTCTCCAATTCCAAGAATGGTATACAAGTTATAATATTGTCTTCTGTTTACGCGAATGTTATTCATTGAAATTAAACTACTATATACGGATTTTATCGCGTTATTTATTTGACACTGTTACAAAATTTTTTGAAAAACTGTTACACTACTATAATCACTATTAAACTTTACAAATTTTTAAGCTAATTAAATTATTGAAAATATTAAAACTATTTATACTATTACTATACTATTATGCTATTTAGATTTTTTTTTAAATTTTTTTTTTATATTTTTTATTTTTTTATTTTTACACTTTCCCCGACGTTTCGGTTGCTTTTCAGCAGCCATGGTCACGGGGAGACTAAGATGGTAGTTGTCTCAATGTTCCAGTGTAGTTATTTCAAAGTACCCGAAGATAATTTAATCATGGGTGTTTCTATTTACGCAGAATGAGCTCAAAGTATCATGAAGTCTAGCTGTGGTTTGCTTCTTCTTGGGTTTGACTATTTGAATTACTGGATCCCAAGCTGGTGGTACACTCCAACCATCTTCTCTATTGAAATTAGGATGTTTCTTGATTTCAATAGCCTCGCGAAGCATCCTTGGTAGGAATCGGTGTTGTAGGAATAGTGATTATAGTAGTGTAACAGTTTTTCAAAAAATTTTGTAACAGTGTCAAATAAACAACGCGATAAAATCCGTATATAGTAGTTTAATTTCAATGAATATACAAGTTATGTTTCAGACTCTATAACGAATAAACACAGTAAATATATACATAGTTAAATATGTATATAGTCTCACGCAGGCAAGCAGCGATAGCCTAGTAGGAAACCGTTAGACTGCCACGCAGAGGTCTCGGATTCAATCCCAAGGCGCGCATCTCTGGCTTTTCGAAGTTATGTGCATATTAAATAGTTAATTAACACTCGCTTTGACGGTGGAAATAAAAAAATCCAATGATGCAGATTGTGGATATTTATATATTATTTTTATAATATTCAGGCGTTAGTCAAACTACAAGTGACACCATACGAAGCAGAACCATGCATACCGCAATTCTTTATCCGGGAGAGAGAAGAAGAAATTGAGAGCAGGAGACAGTTCATCACGGATACTTTAAGGAAGTTGGGGTATGAGCCACCGAAACCACAGCCTTTGGTGCTTACGGAACAACAAGCTGTGATTATCATTCAAAGTCATGAGAGAGCAAGGCAGGGAAGATTGAGGTAAGATAAAATTAAATACATTCTCTCTATACAATGAAGGTGGTAAGCTATCTTACTGCCTGCCTGATAATAAGTAGTTACAGTAGCATATAAATAGGGGCTTTCGTATGAAGTTGCCGCTTTGTATAAAGAAAGTCGGTAACTTTGTGGTTTTCATATCTAACTAATTCATGAATATTTTTTGAATAGCCAAATTGTTGTATGTTTTGCTTGTATGTGGCCTAAATAATAATAATAATAAATATAAACTATATATATTTTTAAATATGTATAGTTTTTATATTTATATTTAAAAATGTAACTATTTGAAAGGAAATGAATAAAGAGAATAATAATCCCACCAAAAACATAAATGTAAAAAAGGAGAGCCAAGTTCAATACAAAAATTATGCTTGGCTGTGGGCTTCGCCGCAAAAAGAATGGAGATCTAAATGAGTGCCAAGTTCTATGCAAAATCCAAATATGTATTTATAGGAACAAAATAACATTATGAACAAGTATAAAACTCTATTTATTTGCTTTATTGGATACCTATAACAATTGCTGTTATTTAAAAATGTGAGATCTTAAAGTAGGTTAGATTTGACTTGGCCGACTTGGCGTATTACAAGTTTTTTGTATGAGGACACCACTTATTTTTTGACTTAACTTTATTTTTATATTTCTGTTATTTAGCAAATATAATAATACATGTATTGGGATAGTTCCAAATATCTGATTGTAACGGTTCCAACGCTACAATTAAATTTTTATTTTGTATGGCCGCCCCGCCCCGTCTCTTGTAATTTCTTGTTTATTTTTAGATTTTTTCCTACGCTTACACACAATTACCGAGCTGGATTCCAAATTTCATCCTTCTAGGTCATCTGGAAGTAGGTTAGATTTAGGTACTATATGTCAGTCAGTGCTAAAATTTACGACTTTTTGACCTTCATATCTTTATAACCATTTGAGCTAGCTTCATGAAATTTGGGCTTCTAGATGTCCTTATGGATATAATTAAACACACATAGTTTTATGTGTTTACGTTAAAGAGGTTTTGAGTTATAGAAGGGTCAAAAGTGGCACCAAGTGGTTCGTGTAATATTACACTCGGCGCTGGCTAGCCAGTTCCTTTGCTTGAACTTAGCTTGACACGCTGCCGCGTGTCTAGATAATATTCTATCACATACACACAACACTATCTAGCGCAAACTAAGCAGAGCTTGTGCTATGGGTACTAGACAATGGATAAACATACATAATTATATACTTCTTTTTTTGTAAATACATACATATTATACATAGAAACCCCCAGACCAAGACAAACATCCATGTTCATGCATACAAATATTTGGCTTGTGCGGGAATCGAACCGGTGACCGCAGGCGTGGCAGTCGGTTACACTAACCACTTCGTTATAGAGGCCGATAAGCAACTCTACATAATATAATATGGTTTGTCTTATATTAACAAAACCATCAACCATTATGGCGAATTGAAACAACGAATACTTACAAACACTTAGCGATATATCTCTAAATACAAATTGTATAAACGTTTGATATTTATTATTATATGTATATGTTATTAATAATATGTAGTCTATTCTCGAAATATAAATCCAATTTTAAAATAAGTTTTCGATGAAAGCTCTCAGTCGTCTTGTTTTTCCCCGACATCTTTAATTTACTCAAAATACACCTAAACTTTCCTCATGAGTCACTCTTTCTGTTAGTGAAATTCTCATGAAAATCCGTTTAGTGGTTTTTGAGTTTATCGCAAATAGACGAACAGGCTAACGCGGCGTGGGACTTTGTTTTATAATATGTAGAGATGATTACGTCTCATTCGCCAAACTCTTCTGTCACCGCACACTCAATACTTATATTCAATAAATATTTAGTATGAAAATTAGCGAACTGCGGCGTTATTAGAATACCAAATGACCAGAATATAAATATTCATAAAAACATAACATAAAATTAATGATAACAAATTACTGCCCACAAAAGTAGATTACTAAATAAATATTCTGGAATAAAAATAACAACTGATCTTTATTAATGTTATTTTATAGGGGACAGTTTATGAAAGAAATTCGGTTGCTCAAAGAAAAAGGTAGAGATCAGAAAGGTGAAATGTCGTCAGCTGCAGCTACTGCAATTCAAAAGGTTTGGAGAGGTTTTATTGTTAGAAGGTGTACCAAACGAAGGAAGAAAGAAGAACAGCTTCTGATTGGAATGGAACTGCCACCGTATATGGAGTCACAAGCCATTAAGAAGGCTGAAGAAGTAAGTGATTGGTTTGAAATATTATTAACTAGATTTTGTCCGCAGCTTCTTAGCGGCGATAAGGTTAGTAACAGTACTTCTTTTGGGTGAAAGTAACTCTATGTCGTTTTCTGTTCTCTTGATAACGTCTATGCGAAATTTCATGATGATCGGTCAGGCAGTCAAGGCCCAAAAGCATAATAAACGAACAAATAAACAAACTTTCGTTCGCATTTTAATATTAGTTAGCATATCTGTCCGTCTTCTCTATTCAAGTGAAAATCAATAAAATCTTTGCAACGCTTATATATAGCGGCGCATGAAAAAAGAAATTTCATGTATTTTGAACTATTGTAAAACTTTATTCTTTATTTGTAAGATCCAACGATATCGGCATAAACTGCAAAAGGAAAGAGAAGAAGAGTACGAGACAGCTTTGACGACGATTGAAGAGTCGCTTCGACAGCAACATGGTCCTAGAATCAATGAGCAAATAGGAGATGAATTGAGGAGATGGATCAGAGAATACTACGATAGAACTGAGAGATTTCCTGAAATGCCGAGTGAGGAAAGTGGTGGTAGCCGAGCCATGTATAGTCGACAAGGTAGGTTGCATAATAATATGTTCAAAGAAATATCTATATTCCCTAAGGGAGAGGCATATGTGTATTTTACTCATATTTCGCTAGCTATGCCAGTTATTGAGCCTTTTTGCGTTCTTCTAATATATTATGTATAATACTAATAAAATTCACAATAGCAGTATGAAATCGTGATGCTATTGCAACTCTGTACCCGACAAAGAAATTGGACCTCTCGACCTCACAGCATAGAAGTCGCATTCACTACTTAGAAATTATTACCTTTTAATGGTGAATCTGACTGACTAATTGTCGTAGATACGATTTCAATAAACCAACAGAGAAAGTAAAATACAAGTCAAAAGTTAAAGTATAAAAATATTTCTACGCATTATATAAACATACTCTTAGTCCTAAAGAGGAAAGGAGTCACCAGTTACGATAAAAATCTAATCTCGAACTCGATTGTCACCATACCGGTAACGATAGTAACCAATTGTTATTGTCATGGTTACTAGAGAAATTCTAATTATAATAGCTGATTCGGATGTAAGTTTGGTAGTAAGATTTATCATGGTGCCTAGTGCTAGTTGTTTTACGTTAATGCGTTTGAAACGTTTACTGCGTTTGGCTCTTCAAAGAGCCTTATGCTTAAGAGCTTAAGGCTTGCTTAAGAGCTTGAAGCTGGCCATTCGGAGCGCCGAACGTCACAAACGTGTTGATCGCGTTAACGTAAAAACAACTCGCACTATACGCACACCAATTATTGTTTTTTTTACTCGTCTTGTAATGATTAGTTGTTTTTATTTTTGAACATTGTGTCCACCTTAAAGCTGTAAAGCAATAAGGATTTCTTTCTTTCTTTCTTCTTTTACTAGGTAGCCAGAACTGAGCAGTACGTTATAAGGAGGGAACTCACCGGGCACAGTTCCAGACTCCGTATTGCTATTGAAATTCTTTTAATAGTAAAAACCAATATAAAGACATATTTAGAGAGAAAAAGAAAATACTTTATCTGGCATTCGAATACAAGAATACGTACACAGCATTCACATTGATTACCTTAAGGCAGTACATCTTTATAATAAGTATGTTAAAGTATTTTAAAGTATATATACCTACATATATTGTTATTTGCGAACGCATATGGGACATTCATTTTACACGCAATTTATAACACTTAAATAAATTTTATCTTTTTCAGGAACAGGAATGGATAGTGAATTAAGCAAGTCCTCGCCTGTGTCTTCAAAAGATTCTAAAAGAAGTAAAGAGAGTAAAGATAAAAAGAGTAATAAAGGAGATGAAAATGGCAAGGCTAAAGAAGAGCCGGAAGATTTGACTGTTTACAAATGTATACCGTCAGCTTTTCTTAAAGATATGGTTGGAGCTAATGAAGAGTAAGCATTTATTTTCCTGATAACATTATACTAACTGATATGATGTGTAACTTATAAATACGAATGTGAGTTTGGTCTTTTGTTACTTTTCATACCTTAACTACTCGAAGGATCATCATGAAATTTTGCATACATATTGTCAGGGATATTGGAGAGGACGTACTTTTTTCCTAGATGAAAGCTACCACTTTCATCCAGGTACTATTCCCAAGGAATAGAAATTTGTTGACAAAATTTACTACTACGCGAGCGAATCCGCAGGCAATCTAGTTATAAATAATAATTAAGAAAGCTTTTGAGCATTTTTGAACGCCTGTAGCTTTGGATGAAACTAGGCATAAAGATAGGCGACGTCTTGGTTATCACATATGATATTTTTGTGCTATTATATTTCCCGTGCGATTCAAGTGGATGAAATCGCGGATAAAAGCTAATTATGTCATAATCTCACTCATTTTACTATTTTTTATTTGACAGCAACTGGATTTGTCACTTGTTATAATATTGTTTATAAAATAAAATATTGTTATTTAGATACGAGGACATATGGAAGTACAAAGACGATCCTGATAATCTACATGAGAGATATTATAAAGACATGATAGAAAGAGAGAAAATGGTCAAGATTGAGCAAGAGATAAGAAATATAGTTGACGAGATGATGCGAAACGAACTTGAATTGCTGCAAGCAGCTTTTGATAGAGATAGGGCACAAAAAGGGAAGAAATCAAAGAAACAACAAAAAAAGGTAAATTATCTAGAATATTACCTATTATAATATTACCGACTGTTAAATAAGTTTGTGATTATAGTGCATTTGTATGTCAAACAAATTGTTTTTGAATTTTCATGGTGAACGGTTTATAAATCAATCGCTCACAGCTGGGTAATGTCCACCTCTTTAAGATATGTATTTGGCTCCGATCAAACATATATTATACATTATTAGATATATTTACGTTTTCTGTATAAAGATTAGTTTTTGCCACGGTTTCGCTACTTTAAACATGTTTTAGTTTAATTTTGAAGTGAAAACTTCTTTAGGCGCGTTGAGCACTTCTTAGGTGAACAAAAATCATAGAACTCGCGTCATCGTCACGCTTCCACGCTTTCCATTTTTGAATTATTTTAGAATATTAACAATATTTCAGAAACGGTGAGTATCAGGAACTAGCATCCGAACCGCCACTTTTTTTTTGATGTGAAAACTTGTTTAGGCTCGTTGAGTACTTCTTGGGTGAACAAAAATCATGGAACTCGCGTCATCGTCACCGAAAGCTTTCCATTTTTGAATTACTTTTGGTTTATAATAAAGTGTTTATGGTCAAGGATTCAAGTTTTCACTTCTATCGGCAGTCCTCAAAGACTGCCCCAATATTTTTTTTGTTTCCTTGTTTAGAGTATCATGATCGAACGTATCCTATTTTACTATTTTTATACTACTATTTATAGTATATTCACCAACTGATCTCTAGTATATAAGTAGCTAAAGCAAATCAGATCTAAGTCATTATTTTTTTAAGTAACATCCAAGGAGTTGATTTATGGACGTAAGTATTTTACTGTAACATAGGTGGTACTATAGTATTAAAGTACCACCTATATTACAGTAAAAAAACATCAAGCTATTCTGGCAGTAGCCGCTACTGCCAGAATAGCTTGATGTTTCTTTCTGTATGACAAACAATTTATTTGGATCTTTGGTTTCCGAGAAGATAAGTTTTACTCGATTAGGTAAATTCGGCAGTTAAACTCTAGGTTGTGTTTTATTTCTTCATATTAAAATAACTTTGATATAAATTATCTATAGGTACGACGCGGTGGTAAAAAAAGTAAGAAGAAAAAAGAAAAAGATTTAACACCAGATAGAACTACAGAATCCCTATTTGAAGAGCTTGTCACTAATGGCATAATAAGACCTCATCCTCTAGTGAAAATTGATGACTATATTGGAGAGAAGTGTTATGTAGGTGCAGCATTTCGAGAAGAGGGTGCAGAAGCGGCACCTTGCCTTGGTGATATAAGACAGCTTGTGAAAGAGTATTGTATACTTCCATTAGGTTCTGAACATGTGAGGAACAATGCGCCCTTAGTAAGATCAGTTTTGATATCAGGTAAGGATCACTCCATATATTAATAAATCTGAAATATTAATTATACTAGCTGACTCGCGCAACTTCGTCTGCTTCACATAAGAGAATTTTCTCCGCTTTTGCAACATGTTTCATTGATGATCTGCTCCTATTGGTCGTCGCGTGATGTTATATAGTCTATAACCTTCCTAAATGTGCTATCCAACACTAAATGAATTTTTCAATTCGAACTAGTAGTTCCTGAGATTAGCGCGTTCAACCAAACAAACAAACTGTTCAGCTTTACAAGATTAGTATAGATTTTGAAGAATATTGGGCAAAACAACATTTGTTTTCTAACGTTGAGCTGTCTGACAGAACAAAAGAAAAAGAACCTACACCCACAGACGCTTGCAGTTTCGTTCATTTTGTTATTGTTACGATAACTGCGTACTGTGTGAGCTTTTTGCTAAGGTAGTTTGATAAAAACAATTTAAACAATACATAAGTTGCCAATTATTTGGTGACAGTACAAATAAGTTCATTCGTCCGGGAAAGTACTACTTACATGTAAGGGAAAAGTAATTGGCATAAGAGAGAGTAAGAGGAAAAGAAGGTCACGATACATCACTTCAATTTCTTTTCCATAACATCACCAACGTGCATAAAATAACTTTTTATTTAAAGGTCCACCCGCAAGCGGCAAAAAGATGCTAATACATGCAATCTGCACAGAAGTCGGAGCTATGTTGTTTGATTTGACTCCAGCGAACATAGTCGGAAAATATCCTGGAAAGACAGGTCTAATCATGTTGATACATTTGGTGATGAAAGTGTCGAGGCTATTGCAGCCTTCTGTTATATGGATGGATGATGCTGAGAAGCCATTTGTGAAGAAGATACCGAAGACTGACAAAACTGACCCAAAGAGGTTGAAGAAAGATTTGGTGAAAATTATTAAAGGTACATTTTTGGCTAGTTAGGACTTTCGGGCATACTTGTTCAGTTACATTTTACAGTCCTAGAATAGATTCTAAAACTGATTGAGCATACCTAGACGCAAACTATACCAAAACATTAAAAATAAATACCTAATTAAAAAAACATTTTGATATGTATTTTAGGAATATGCCCAGAAGACCGCGTAATATTCATAGGAACCAGCAAATCACCTTGGGATGCAGAACAGAAGCTTCTATTGCAGTGCTACCAGAAATACATACAAGTGCCAAGAGCAGATTATGGAAGTATATCGATGATGTGGAGGACTAAGTTACACAGGGCTGGTGCATTGAACCCTAGGCTGGAGTTATCCTGTTTGGCTAGGGCTTCTGATTCTTACACTATTGGTACGTGTAAAGTGTATTCACCATAACTATGAAATTTCCATATAGACATTTCATAAAGAGTATTGAGTTTAAATAATTCGTTAAAATGAAATTATACCTAAAATATCATAAAACACAAATAAAAACCTAAAAGTAAACCCCTCTAATAGGCTTCATAGCATTCCTCCACATCACAGTCAAATGGTTGTATGCAAAGAAGATTGGCAGCATTGCCACGTTGAATGGCAATGCTTATTCTTTCCGTGAAATAAAGACCACCCTACTAGTCACGAGAAGTGTCAATCAGCCTTTTCGCTATTTATAATAATATTGTACTTAAATATAAAATTGTTTTTGGCAGAAAGAGCACCTGAACTTAATTACTTAGCCGATATAACTAAAATAATGAAAAATTGCGAACTTTACGTATGCCATAGTAAAAAGTCACGTTTTTGTAACACTGATGTCATAAACAAACTTCAACTGCGAGTAAATAGTTAGTTTGCTGGCAGGATAGGCAACTAATTGTCAACGTTGAAGCATAGGCTACTTTAGCTTCGAGACCTATACTGACTGCACAAGTACAACACAAGGATTATAGAGCTGCGATTTTTCTATAGGCACGCAGTATAATCTTAGGCGTTTTTAGGTTTGAGAGAATCTAAGAAGAGCTTTGAAACACGCGGTGTGTGTTTATGTGTGACACTGGCAGTTTTACCGTCGCCGTAAAACTGCGAATAATAATTAATGCTTTACTTTTCTATTTGTTAATTTATGCCTCTGTATAAAATACATCGCCTTTAACCATGTATTTACGGTCAGATGCCACGTTGATAGAACCAGCGTTCGATTTTTATTTCGAATATTAAATTACTCTTACTGGGTACCTTTTTAGGTACTCTGTTAGCAACATTAGATTCAGTACTAACGACAAAAAGGCGACTGCAACTGCGCATACGAGCGCTTACAGCGATAGAGGTGGCTGTCCAACTCGCCTCTAAAGAACCAGTGTATGGTGAACATGTACGTAATATTATGATACTTTTCTTTAAGACTGCGTCGAGCGAAATGTGCCAAAACAGGCGGTCACAGTTAAGTGAATAAAATCAACACTTTTTGTTTAATACAAATATAAAATATACATTTACCAAAACAATGATTGTGTTTACAATTACTCCGTGTAAAAAACTTAAAATAATTTATATTTTCGCCTAAAAAATTATGTAAATTTGTACGAAAAATGCAAAAACGTGAGCTCGTGTTACGTGATTTTTAGATTACAAGAGTGGAAATCTATCCTATTTTAGAGCTTAAACGAAACATAAATAGTTATATTACAAATTGTCCATCCCAAATATTTAAGTTATTGGTTGACAATAAAGATACATATTTATAAAAAAAACACTTCAAATCCTCCATACAATTTTACTATGGCGGCCGCGCGCCGATTTGAATATGCGCCGCACGAACTCTATGATTATCTGTCTTACGCTCGGCGCAGTCTTAACCAAATATGACTTTAAATAAATCTGCCAATCTAATTGCGTTAGGAATGGCCGCACAAAGCTTTGATATTATGCAAGTGCTCGGGCAAAAAGGGCATACCAACAAATGTGCTATTGTCTGATCCACCCAGTTGCACTCACGCAACTACGCACTAAGCAACGTTGGGTGCGATAAGTCTATAGATGGGTGATCGCTTAGTGATATTTCATCTGAGCGTCTACGTGCTTCGGAGGGCAAGTGAAAATTCGGTCCCGGTTGTTGTCAAATTGATAGCAGTCGTTAAGCCATGTCAGAGGTCTACAGGCGGCTAGAACAACTCTTGACCACAGGTTGGTCACTAACCACACGAAAAGAAGAAGAAGAAGAAGAAGATGCTCCAGCTAACCACAGTCACACTAAGCAAGGCCGGGCTCCCTGAACCTACATAAGTTAGTTCTTCTGCGTAGGGCCTAAAACTGGTTAGCGTAATGTTGGTGTGCACACCACTTTGAGATATAGGAGTGAGAATACGTACCTGAATGAGATAACTTATATAGTAAAAGTAATGCCTCATAGGGGCATTTTTTTACCTACTATATAAGTAATCTCAGTAAGCAACATTGTCTATTAAAAGAGCTAATATGTATATATATTTTTGTAGGAACAAGCAGCAGATGCTTGGTGGTCCAAAACACCAATGGAAAGGAAAAGGCAGAAACTTATTCAAAGATTGGAAGAGCTACAAGCAGAAGCTGAAGCTGCTGCTAAATAAGCTAGTCACATAAACATAAATGTGTAAGACAACTTCAGGTATAATAAAACTGCGTCAGGATATTTCTGCTTTTCACAATGGTTTCAAAAATTCTCTAAACTTAACTAAAAATCACTAAAATTCAGTTTAGTCCTGCCAAACGACATTTCGTGTTCTGAAATCTATAAAAGTGACAGGACTAAACTAAATTTTCGTGATTTTTAGTTAAGTTTAGAGAATTTTGTGACAGCAGAATTGGCACCATTATCTTTATTTTACTTTCAATTTGTACAAATACAGAACTTGGTAATCTACTTTACTTACAGTTTGCTCGTAATATAATACTATTCTATAGGTTGTTATCAACCTGAGCTCAAAAACAAGAATGCCTCAAAATGCCAAGGTTCGTTGTTTTTATCACGTATCGATAGTGTTGCCAGTGCTTTTTTATTCTACTATTTTTTATTAAGAACTGAGGGAAAATAAATTAAAATCTTACAAATGTTAATTTATTATACATACTAATTAACTTGTAGATTAGATTTAAAATATTGTATGCAGGTATAATACCTATACCTATAATCAACAAGTTATAACCGTAAAATAAATAAGATATGATAAGGTTTATATATTTAATAAAAATAAAAAGATTGGTTGTTTGTAATGTCGGTTTACTGACGATAGTTTAACGTGACAACGTTACAACAAAATTTCTTTCCCGTTACGTTACAATGAGCGTAACGGTACAATGAACGTAACGGGACAATGAGCGTAACGGGACAACAGCCGGCGTTCAACGATTTATTAGACGTTGTCACGTCAAAAATATTTTTAAGCCTGTGATAAAAAGGTGTTCAGTAGACCTATGTTAGGATCATTATTTGTGTGAAAAATATGTTTTCACTTTCTAAAGTACAATAGGTCTGAGCACGTAGATTAAGAATGGAATTTTTGACGTGACAACGTCTAATAAATCGATGAACGCCGGCTGCACGCACGAAAAAGTATGACTCATTGTCCCGTTACGCTCATTGTCCCGTTACGCTCATTGTCCCGTTACGCGCATTGTAACGTTACGGGATAGAAATTTTGTTATGACGTTGTCACGTTAAACTATCGTCCGTAAACCGATTTTACAGACAACCAATTTTTTGTATCGAAGGTATAATTACTGTTCAATTCGTAGCTATTGCTTAATATAATAATATATATTATATGGAATAACATTTGTGTGTATTTTATCATAGTACCATCATCATGTGTAGTATCATTGGATTTTTTATAAAACATTCTGAGAATAGGACCAGAGAACGGCGTTTGCTTCACCCACAAATACGTAAGAGTTATAACATAATTATGTTTTGCCAGGAATATAATGATGGTAAAAATGGTAAAAAATATTTCCTCGTTTCCCCAGGTATGTCCTGGGGAAACGAGGAAATATTTTTTACCATTTTCATGTACGTATCTGAGGTAACGTGGGAAGATGTTTTCATATATATAAGAAGTGTGGCAATTATATTATTCTATTATCTATTTAATATTATTTTTGAGTAGTAGAGCCTCGCTGATTTCAGCATGAATGGGCCGCGCGAATCACTTTCACATGCGGTCGCGACCCCGCCGAGGTTTCGGCCCGCGCCGTATGAAACGGCAGGATACACATCCCTGCGGAATAAACAGTCGCGTATCTATAGTAATAAGAGAGCTTAACATATTTTTGTAAGTCCAAACTACATAATTTCAAATGATTACCAATTTTTATATATAGTAAATTATTAACAGTGAACTTAATTTGTTTAATTTATACTGAATATTTCCTAGTTGCGTCAAGTGGTCAGCTGACTGCTGAGTATCTTCGATTCCTGTTTGAGATATTTTGCTGGTGGAAAATTCTTAGTTGCACAAGAATTTCGACCTATGTGTTGGACGACAGTGCCAAGAATATCACATAACTTAAATACATGCTGAAATAACAAACCTACTATATTATAAATAGGTTTAAGAAATACATACTGTATCTAAATAAAGGAATGTAGACAGCATTGGTATCACCGACAGCTACCTATGTAAAGATTGCATGGAAACCGAGGAGACACTGGCTCACAAGGTATTACACTGCAAAAGCGTGAGCAACCAACGGGCGAGGCTTTTGCACAATCCAAGAACGATGAAGGACGTATTGTGTACTATCGGTCCCCTACTTTATTTCTGGATAACGCTGAAGTAGTTTGATAACCGAACAACTCTTCGTGTTGATCACTTAAACACATTGGCCTAATTGTGACGCTAAGTGCGGCAAACACAATTCAAACTAACTAACCGTATCCATATTATGTTACTAAACCCGGCAATGCGTCGCTATGGCTCAGTCGGATAATTAATAATTAGGGCAGTTAATAAAATTATTCTATAAATATTGGGAGCTGTACAATAAAAGTATAAAAACACACTTATATAAATTTCTATATAAGTGTTTTTATACTTTTTACAAGGTTTTGTGAATTTCAAGTATATGTATAGTCAGCTGTCGTATGTTTGCGGACACAAACATACGACAGCTGAATCCTAATTCTAATATTATATAATTAAATAAATAATAAAGATATTTATTTCTTCTTTCACAAAGGTAAGTACTTATTATCTAATACAATACATGTTGGAAAAATTCTCATTCCTTTGTGAGAGGCTGGTGTCTATAGTAGGAAAAAACCTGTGTTAAATTAATTATATGAGTTAGTTTGATTGTTACGATACAGCAATAGCTTAGTGGGGAGACCAACAGATTGCAATGCAGAGGGTCTCGGGTTCGAAACCACGTCGCGCACCTCTGACTTTCGGCAGTTATATGACTTTTCGAAATTATGTGCGTATTGATTGACAATAATTATCGCCTGTTCCGTGCCTCGGAGAGCACGTTATGCCGTCGGTCCCGGCTGCCATGAACATCTATGGAAGTCGTTATTAGGAAGTTAGTACCCTCTAATATCCTGACACTATCGCTAGCCTTCGGGTTGCGGAGGTCAGATAGCAGTCGCTCCGTGTAAAAACTGATATCCAGTCAAATCCGGTTAGACTAGAAAGCCGACCCCAAGTGACTTGGGAATAATAAAGGCTAGGGGAGAAGAGTTTGATTGTCAAGCTTTCACGCCTTAACCACTCAACTGATTATCATGATAGTTTACATACATAGGTATAGAAAATGACATAGGATACTTGATTGGTATTGACTGGTATTGACAAAATCTTAGTGTAGATTTTGTCAATACCAGTCATAGCATGAGAAGCCGAGGTAAAACTAGATCTTATATATAAACCAAAAAAGCAATACCAAATAACGAATCCCAAGTTTCCAATCACTGTCGTTCTATTCACTATTCTAAAAGACACCAGTTTTTGAATAGATACACGATATTTCAATTGGTTTTCTACTAATTTTTGTTGGAAGCACCCGTGTGATCGGCCAGGTGCATTCCCTCTTTGCCCCATCCTTTTTACTTCAGAGATTCTCTTTGGCGAAGTATCACAAGTTTGAAGGAGAGAATGCCTCTTCATTTTTATTTTCCCTCCCGAATATTTCGTTTCCTACTTTAAATGCCGGCATGTTCTTTTGAGTGAGTTTTCCAGATTTTTGAAGTTGTTAAGTTTCTTTCCCTTTGTTTCGCGTCTTCAGTTCGGAATGTTTTAAAATTTAATGTGATAATAATAATAATAATAAAATGTATTTGCCAAGACAATACATAATATCTGAAATAGTAAAAATACAACATACTTCCATTGTTTGTTTATATGAATAATGACTCCGAAGCTACGTAAATCCAGTGTTATCAGGGTCATCCATTCGTTCGAAATTATGTTGCAAACTTTGTTGCACTAAGGACTTAACAAAACGTTTCATATAAGTTAATTAGAAAAAAAACAAATTAGTCTCTGTTTTAAACTCTTTGTATGTGTATGTGTGTCTGTGTATGTGAGGGTGTGCGTGTATGTATGTGTGTGAGAGTAGAGTGTGGGTTTGTGTACCTGTGTGTTTGTGTCTGTGTGTGTAAGTCTGTATGTGTGTGTGTGTGTGTGTGTGTGTGTGTGTGTGTGTGTGTGTGTGTGTGTGTGTGTGTGTGTGTATGTGAGGGTGTGTATGTGTGTGTATGTGAATATGTGTGTGTATGTATACGACTATGCGAGTGTATTTATGTATATGGGGGTTTAAATGTGTTAAAATGTGAGAATGATTCTTGTTAGTATTGGAACTATATAAAGTGTTTGTTTTAATGGTAGCATGTCCGTTACCACCATAGTCGTAATTTTTACAATATGTGCTTGCCTCGGTGCCGCAGCGGCAGTTAATGCGATTGCAGTGCACTCGATTTACGGATCGCATAATATGTTATTGGATTTTTTGCTTAGCCAGTAACGTCACGCCACGAGTATTTTGGGTTTCTCATCCTCACACGGGACATACATTCGTGTATTCCACAAAACGTTATTTGTATGCATTAGAATGTTTGTAAAGTCCCCCGCGTCTGGGCAACTGTAGCTCTAAGAATAATGCCTGTATGCATTATTCTTAGAGCGCCCTTGCCCTTTTTTAATAAAAAAAGAAGTAATGTTTTTTCAACATCAAAATAGGTATATATGTAAATATAAAAAATTGCTACACTAACACATGCTACAAACAAACAAATATACAAACTATTTTAAAATCACATTCCGTATATACAAAACAATCAAATTTCTAGTAGTTACATTCACTTGCACCCAAATTTCATTACGCTTACATCAAGTCCACTAAAGACGTGCCCTAAAGCAAATTAGGATGGGGTCCAGCGTGCTACCCTGGTGCACATGAATATTCCATGTGTGCTACAGTAACCATGCACCCACCTACAGTCAACCTCTGTTGTTTATCTGAACGGCTAGGTTAAACGGTTCGTGATTGTGGACACGGTACGGTAGCTGCATTGGATACTATGAAAATCATGATTATGTTATACATGTAAAGATTTGTGACGATGTTTTGAGGTTTGATAGTTTGGATGTTGTTACTCGGTCAGACGTAAAGCGTTGAATGGATTTGGATGCAACTTGGCAGACAGATAGGCCATTTCCTGGATCAACACTGCTCTTATTATGTAATGCAGCTGCAATAATAGGTAATAATTGTTTTAAGTTACCGTAAACGCAACGTTGTGCTGTAGTTGTGAGTAATTTTTTGCTTTAAAAAGGAATTTTGATGAGTATATTGGTACAAAGATTAAAAATATTTATTTTGTAGTACCTACAAAATAAATATTTTATGTAAGTAGATAAAAAAATATATAAATGAAAAAAAAATAAAGTTGACGATATGCTAGATGGTGTTGCGGTCTAAATTGTTAGAAATGGTGCATTCTCAACTATGTCAAATATTTTAGTCAGTAAACTATAACCATATTTTAAATTATGGTAGGATTAGGTATTACAGTCAATACTTCGTACAATACCTGTTAAACCTTAGAAATAATGGACGAGGATTTTGATGCTAACTTGCGAAACGTAGTTCACTCGGTATACCTAAAGATTTACTAGGTTTACATACCTAGTAAATCTTCTTCCAATTGTTTCTTGTCATCCAATCTATAATTTCTTTTCGTACAGTTGCAAACGCGGGAGTAGTCCTGGAGCATTTGAACATGAGCTACGGTAGTCACCTACTCTCAAACGGACCGTACGTCTTCTTACCACGATAGTTATATAATAAATAAAAAGATTATGAGAGTATAACACAACGACATTAATCTAAATACTAACAGGTTCGTTATACACAAATTGGTATACCCACAATGTTCACGTTCATATCACAACGCACATGAATTTTAGATTTGCGCATCCGACCCGCGGTTCGTATGATTGTTCGTTAATTTACGACTAGAATACCGTCATGTTCTAGATACTGGTAACAAGCTTTAGATCACACTATTAAATGTTAAACTGATGACATGAGAATGGTGATTAAATTGGGGTTGGGCTATCTGCGTTGTGTTCAAATGGCTTTGGTGGAACGGCAGATGGATTAGATCACCAGCGAAATTATTAATTGGCAAGTCATATTATTATCTGATCTATAAATTACTGTATTATCAAGACTAAGAGTCTTTGACAACAAGTGGTGTTTCAAAAGTGTGGCCATGAGTCACTTGCCTGCGTCTTCTTATTGTTCCTGTCAATGCATATTTATTTTACTTCTAGATTTACCCAGTTGGTTAAGCTCGCTCGGAAGCGGTAATTTTTTTTGGACGAAAGGTACTCTGTATCCTTTCCTGCATCCCTGACAACGTGTATGCGAAATTTAACAATGATCGGTTTAGTAGTTAAAGCGCAAAAGCATAACTAAACAAAAAACAAACTGAAATTCGTGTTTATTGACGTTTCACCTAAATCTTTTTATGGAAATATTTTTTTCTCTTTGAAATAGTATTTATTTTTTATTTTGCTGGTATAATTAAATAATTAAAATAATAATTATATACACAAATTATTTACAAGAAATATAAACTAAAGAAAAAATAAAACTTCAATATTAAAAAGCGTCATAATATTCCTCCGCATCGTCGTCAATTGGCAACGTGCCCAGAAGACTGTCAGCATTGGAAATAAATTGTTTTGAATTTTGGAGGTTAAGGTTTTGGAGGTAGTTAGTTAACTACATAACAGCTACTGAAGACAGAAAGGTGTAAAAATGAGTAATTACAATTAATGATGGACCCTGACACCAGGTATAGGAGACATATGATATCAAAACCGTGGAAGGAACAAGAAGGCAATAGGTAGCACAGTTTCAAACTCCATTTAGCTATTGAGAATTCCTTGACAGACAAACTCATAACAAGTTTCCCTGCCCAAATCGAACCTAAAAACCTCATATACAACAGTCATATTACTATCACTATGCCACCAAACCAGACTACTTACTTTTACAAACAATGTAATTTTATTCACACAGCAAAGGCACAGAAACTTAACACTGTAAATAAATTGCTATCAAGCAATTTCCTTTAAACAACAGCAAATCATTCTAATAAAGAGCTAACTCCTTTCTATTCGAGTCGCAAAGGTGTACAAGACCAAAGCAAAAACAGGCGTTGTAAAAGAAAAAATGAAAAATACTGCGTTAGCAACTTGTTAACGGTTCCTTTGTGAACGTACAGCGAATTTTTCCACTTACAACGCGTTCGCAGATCCTCTGGAAACTATGATTTTGCATGTTATAATATCTTCGCTTCGCTTCGTTTTCCTTAGCGAAGCTAGTTATAAGAGTGCAGTATTAGGCTTGTTTTAGATATATCACTGTGAGAAAGATGGGAGTGTTTAGGCGGAAGGCAATGTAGGATCCAAAATTGCAAATGCTTATAGGCTACCGTAAGTATTTACCATCAGGCAGGTCGTTGGTTTATGTCCATACCGTTAACTTCATACACCTAAAATTTAATATCTAAACTGCAAGAGAAATGTAATTCATTAAAATTGTCGACTGTCATTAACAAAATATATATATACATCTGTATATAGGGATATTTCACACTAGCGTTTGCTCGTGGCATTGCTCGCGTAAAAGTAGGCTAAGTTATGTAAATGCAGGTACTGTTTTTAAAATAAATGTTTTTAAAAATTCGCTGATAATATAGCTTTCTAATGGTGTAATAATTTTTTAAATCGGTTGTATTGTTTTTGAGATAAGTCCTTACAAAAACAAAAATCAAATCTTTCCTCTTTTTATTAATCAAATCAAATCATTTATTTCGGGCTGCATAGGCCCGTAGATAAATACTTTAACCTAAATTTACATATTATAAAATTTTATAATACATACACACAACACCATCTAGCCCAAACTAAGCAGAGCTTGTACTATGGGTACTAGACAATGGATAAACATACATATATATTATACCTACATAGAAACATAGATAAATACCTTATAGACTAACATACATACAATTTGTGTTAGTATTTATAATAATAATATAACTTATTAACTATGTTAGTACTGCTTCACTTGCACTATGTTGTTGTGCGTTCATGTGGCACTTGTCTGCGGAAGCGACGGAACACCACACCCTTCGGCCAAAAGTCCTCCTTCATGAATATGTGCACAAAGCAAGTAGGGACTCGCACCACGAACGCCTTGAAGTTGACGTTGCGACGCGATTCCAGCAGCTGCACTCTTGGCATGTACTTGGACTTCTGGCATACATATTCCGCGATGTTCTCCGCCTTAGTGGTGTAATGCAAGCGAGAGATGTACACCGATGTGTTCGGTGCCGCAGCACGCAGGTTTGCACCAGGCTCCACAGGAGCCGTACCGCAGCTGTTCTTGTTCGTTTTCTGACGGCGCTTCCTCCTATGCACCGTCACAAAACCATCCTCAGCATCAACCTCCCGTTTCTTTGCCATCTCAGGCACCGACTTCGTGGCGGGAGCAATGGGTGTGCTCGTAGTTACCTGCTGAGCCTCTATGCGACCGCGGGGACGGGGGCGGGGCTGCAAGACGCGCGTGCATCGCACTCAGCAGTCACAACATTCCGCGGCGACAAAACTGCTGGCGCGAAACTTGCGACCGATGTATCGAAGCAGCTTGCACCTCGACGCATGTTGACGTTGTTATTGTGCGCCGGTGACCTACTTAAAGCCACAGAGTTGCGCAACTCTTCAACCTCCGTACGCAAAACCATGACGGTGTCTTGGGATGCCTCCAACTTCTTGTGTACATCCGCTAAACTGGCCTTAAAGAATACGATGTCCTTCAAAAGGTTTGTAACATCGACGTGATCGAAAGTGACGGGAGGTAACTTACTTAAGTCCTTCGCCACAAACGTCGGCACGTCATCAGGATCGGTTTCCTTCAGCAGCGTGATAATATCCTGCAGACTTTTCTTCGTCCCGTCACGCCTGCGAGACACCATCTGGTCACTTTTATTAAGCGACCTGTACACCAGCAGCTTGGCAGCAGCTATGTCCTTCTCGCTGAAGTTCGTAGAACATATCTGGATGGCCGACACCTCGTCCATGACATCCAGCTTCTGTTGCAGGAACGCCAGCAGTTCATTCGCAACAAGTGTGTCACTCATGGCGATCAAAAATACGAGCGTCGGCTTGCGCCGCGCTAAACAATAAATTAATTATATTTATATACGTGTACACGTCCGCCTCAGAGCGGTTGTTTTAATAAGTATACGTGGATTATTTCTGTTCACCATACCAATGAGAGGAATAAGTAACTTTCAGACGATACTACTTAAGACGCACTAAGAGACGACTCCTACCATCGATCAAATATACCATAGATGCACGATCATCGCTCGAAAAACGGCCCCAACAAAACTGTGCATAAATCAGTCGTATGCGCTATATTATGCACCTATCCCACTCACTCTTGCGTGCGCTGTCCGTAAACGAGAGCGAATGGACACCACTACTACGGTGGAGACCGTACCATATACTTAGTACGCTTGCGTATCGCGAGTAACACACTTAGGACGCTTTACATTGACGCGTTTTAACTAAACTATTACAAAATGTTTCTCAGTGGGCGTTCAACGGTTATTCCGGTTTATTTCCTGGATTGCATAATAAATGCAGACACTTATAAGTACGTAGTAATGGTCAGTGCCACATATAGACGCGTTTTTTGTATGAGAATGTGCATCTATGGTATATTTGATCGAAGTTTTAAGATCAATATTAACTTGATTATACAGTTCATATGTAATGTTTCATCTCTTCAGCTACCGTACTGTTCACGTTAGTCTGTAGTGCTACGGGTAGGACACGAACACACAGCCTCTCGATCGTAAGTTGAATGCAGCAATGCCTTGTCCATTAGGCACTATGTTATTGTTGATATGTATTTTTAACCCCCGACGCAAAAACGACGGGGTGTTATAAGTTTGACGTGTCTGTGTGTGTGTGTGTGTCTGTCTGTAGCATTGTAGCTCCCGAACGGATGAACCGATATTGATTTAGTTTTTTTTTTGTTTGAAATGTGAATTATTCGGGAGTGTACTTAGGCTATGTTTGATGAAAATCGGTCCAAGATGGTCGCCGCCACAAAATAGCGGATTACATATTTTTTCACAACCCCCTTAATATGGGTATTAAATGAAAGGGCTTGACTAGTAGAATACTATATACTATGATAAATTTCAAATCCATGATGGCCGCCACCGCAAAATGGCCGATTACTATTTTTATTATTTTGCGTCGGGGGTTTTTTAAATTTTTAATTTATAGTTATTATGATGATCGGCCAAGTAGTTAATGCGTAAAAGCGTAACAAACAAACTCACACTCGTATTTATTATATTACTTAGGATTATAAGTTCTTTTGAATCAAGTAGTTAACAGTAATAGGAAGCAGTTGTTTTTAAATACACAGGCAATCTTAAGCAATAACAGTGCAAGACGATACAAAGACAGCATTCCTGTTTATTTCCTCAGAGATTTGTCAAGCACAAATATTGGCAGATATTCTGTATTGCCAGGATTCTGCCGTACAGTCTGGTGGGAGATGGAACGTTTGAAAGATGGTGCATAAAAGGTTTATGATTGTTGACTATTAATAAGATAAGCCAGGTATTGCTAATCTGGGTAATTGTGCCTCTGAGAAAATATTTATTTTATACGAGAAATATGGCAAAGCATTCTATTACCGAAGTCTATGATTGCTTGCCATTGTATCACTCTGTGTTGTTTTATGATAATGAAAGTTATGGCAGAGGTAGTTATGTTAGCGTCTAGGACTCATACTTATAGGGAATAACCCAATAACACTAGTTATTACTCTTACCCCTGTTTCTTAAACAAGGATGGTACTTCTGGGGATCAGCCGGATCATTTGAATTAATACGTCACCAAATAATCGACAAAGGTGGCATCTTCTTCTTCACAGGGAGCTATTGTTTTTGTGCTCACCAGTATCTCCAGCTCCACTAAAGAAAAGTTTCTATTTATCCTGTCACAGCCGTATTTGGCGGTAATAATTATCGGATTTTATGATTACTATTGAAGTGACTATAGAGTATGACGTTTAGAGAATTTGCTATCCACTAGCAACTTTAGCGATGAATATTTGAGTAGTAAAGCCTCGCTGATTTCAGCATGAATGGGCCGGCTCGACCGGGGAAGGACTACCCTCTCACAGAATATCGACGTGAAATAGCAGTATTCCTACTGTTGTGTTTCGTTCAATGAGTGAGAGTACCGGAGGTCCAATCATCCTTTTCCCCCTTCCCGCTCCTTCTCAAAAAATTCTTCAAAGCGCAAGTGATGCCTCTGGTGTCGCAGGCGTCTATAGGCTACGATGACCACTTACCATCAGCTGGGCCGTATGCTTGTTCGCCAACATAATCGTATAAAAAAAAATCAAGTGCGATTGCGCTCATTAAATTAATTTCTGTATGTAGGTATATGTATGTTGTTTCAACACAACTTCGAAAACACAATTCACAGATGGCGTAGCTATTTAATTGGTCGCATCGCTACTGCCATGGTGCTGAGTGTGTGGGTCCGATCCCTACACGAGACAAAAACTGTCCACAAATAGTTGTGCCGAATGTGAGTGTCCTTTGTGTCCATTTTCGAATGTTTGTTAATGTCCCCATGACACATGAGATGTTCCTAGTGTGTGACTTGTTTCTTTATAACAAAGTAATTAACATACATATCTGGCTTTCGTAAATGCCACAGGAACCAACACTGGGACGAAAGTATGCTATGTATTTATTCAAAACATGACCTATTTGTGTGCCAAACCTCTTCTTAATCCATTCAATGGTTTACGAGTGGCTGAATTACAAACATACCTGAACATCTTCTCGAACTTTTAAGCAATAATTTTTTTTTATACAACTATGTTGGTAAACAAGCATATGGCCCACCTGATGGTAAGCGGTCATCGTAGCCTATGGACGTCTGCAACACCAGAGGCATCACTTGCGCGTTGCCGACCCTTTAGGAAATGAAGTGGGAAGGAGAAGGAGCGGGATGGGGGAAAGGGGGTGATTGGGCCTCCGGCAATCTCACTCACCGCACGAAACACAACAGTAGGAATACTGCTATATCACGTCGATATTTCACCTTTCATTAACAACTTCCAACACATAATTTCCCTGAAATTCGATTTCGGTTAAAATAGACAGCAATTTTCTCTCTGTTCCGTTATCACCGATAAACTTGCAAAGTAATCCCAATCAAAGATCAAACTAACCAAACCAATCAGTGCCTCAGTCTATTAACCAATCAAAACAATTAAAATCCAATACAGCCAGAGTTGGGTTCGCTTTGGGAAATGATTGTAATCAATTATATGAAGTTTAAGTGTCAATTATTTTGTTCAGCGGTAGTTTCTCGAACTATTTTGTGCTGAGGGATTTGGTTGCGAAGATGAGTTTATTGATTTCAATAAATATAATATTACAACTAACTTTTGCCGGGTTGTAGTTTAGTTACCGATACAGTAATATTTTCTACGCCATATTTTTTGTTTCTTAGTATGTAAACATAATCAAACTATGTGTTTTGGTAAACCTACGGGATAAGCCACACCTAGTGTGATGTTCATTAGTAAAATTTCTATTATTTTTATATTAGTAACCTGTAATTAGTAATATGTAGTAATATGTAACAAGATTTAGTAGTAGATATTTATAAGAAAATGTCAAATGTGTTTTCTCTTATTTGGTAAATAAATATTTATTAGTATTAGTAGTCTGTAAAATTGGCTCACTTATACTGACCTGGTATGAAATAAAAAGAAAAATAACTGATGAAATGCAAGTGTATCCTGCTTGCTTGGAGGTATACAGGACAGAGTATGTTTTTATTAATTCCTTCAAGAAATAAAACTTAGAAAAATGTGGGTCGATTAGTATAATTTTTGGATTGATAGCCGATATTATCATGATGTCAATAGATGTGGCAAAAGTTAAAGAAAATTAAATACAAGAAGAATAATTTTTAAGCATTTCTAGAATAAAAATAAAAATAATCCATGCATCAGGACTTAACCTGTGACGTCATCAAACCATGTTGACGTTTTACTAGCTAAGCTAATCACGGCCCTCCATTAGACAATGGAAAAATGTTGCGTCTGTATTTAGCATTTAAGGCAATAGATGACGTCATCTATCGCATAGTTAATTGTGCGATCAGTAAGTACTTATTCCAAATGTTATAAGTTTAATGAAAACGTGGCTTCAGTTCCCATAGTTTAGTTGATAGCAACATGATTTCTTGTGGTCGCAGGTAAAATAAAAATGTTGATTAGAAATAACTAAACATATATATTTATTCTATCTAATATTATAAATGCGAATGTAGGTTAGTTTGTTTGTTGCACTATCACCGGCCATATACACGTTGCCAGGGGTACAGAAAAGATAGGATACCTTGCATACAAGAATAATACTGTTTCAGAGATATATAAAATTGACAAAACCGATATTAACGCGGGCAAAATCTAGTTCATTTACAATTAGAAACCCGAAAATTCACTTTTGGCTACAAGCATAAACTTCTACTATGATACAGTTATTCTCATTAAATAAACTATATCTAAATTATTAATAATATCAATATAAAAATAAACCAACTATTTTGTAGATAATCTTAGCTACCGTACGGTATTGTACCCGCAATAATTTGGTATTACGAACCAAAATCTCATAGTGGTAGACTTCCATAGCCTCTATATATCGGCGCTTATCCCATGTCATAAGCAGGTACCTCTAAAGTCATAATTTTACGATATCCCACTTAAGTTCCCACCTGATAGTTTAGATGGCGTAGTGTTGGGATGCGTCGATAGAAATATATCGATGATTTATAATTTCACGTTATTTTAATCCATGTTTTACTTAAACTTTTGGGTTATCGTTTTGGGATGATATCAGTATTTATATCTATATAAAACATTTTATTTCTGTAAATTTTAAATTGTTATATGCTTGTAAGCTAATGTTGCTTACTGAATAATGTTGAGTTTTAGTTTCAATTCACTGGTTGAAAAGATGCTACTAGAATTTTGTCAAAACAATCTCAGTACCGTAGTAGTTTGTTATGTGCCTGGTTTCTATTATGTGGGACCTAATACATATCGCTGGTCCAATATTACAAGGTTCTATGATACATTTTTGAAAAAATTACTTATGGATATTGCATGGTTCTATTTATGTCATTCCTTTTTGTTTAGACTAATATAGTAATAGATGGAAGCACTTACCACCTCACAATATTAAATCGCAAATAGTTCTAAGTTACTTTTTAAGTTATTTTTACTGATATGAAAATTTTAAACCTCATATCCCCAAAGTAAAAAAAAATAACATAAAACCTTGTAACAGTGAGCCAGCGATATGTTGATGACGAAATATTAGAGTAATATACCTCAGCCTTCCTCTTTGGGAATATGCAGACGTAAGTCTGTGTGCATACCTATATTATATACTTACGTAGGTATTCATTTCTTTGATAAATAATTATATTTGGTATATTTTACGCAACTTAATTAGTCTTAACTATAATATTATAAATGCGAAAATGAGTTTGTTTGTTTGTTACGGTTTCACGCCTTAACTACTCAACCGATCGACATGAAATTTTGCATACACGTTGGCAGGGGTACAGAAGAGGACATAGAGTACCTTTCATCCAGAAAAAATAACTGTTGCAAACCTAAGCTAACCTAACCTACATTTACGCGAGCAAAGCCACGGGTGAAAACTAGTCATATTATAATTGTGAATATGAGATGGTTTGATTGTTTATTACGCTTTGACGGCTTAACTGATTGACCGATCATCATATAATTTCGAAAACACTTTGGCAGGGGTACAGAAAGAGACACACAGTACTTTTCAGCCAGATAAAAATACTGTTATCGAGCGAAGCCGTAGGCAAAAGCTAGTTACACATATAAAACAAGAGAATTGTATAAAAAAGATGAAAACCACTAAGATGTAAAAGAAGTACGCATAAAAGTACAGAGTTTATTTAAGCAATTTCTCATTATTGCCAAACAAATGTTTTACAATAACAATTACTAATGAAAATCGACTCATTTACTTGAAACCAATTAAAAGTTATTTACTGCTTGTCTGTACAATAAAACGAGCTTATTTCGCAAACTTTTAACAAACTTACATACCTACTTTTAATTACTATTGCTTTCGAAATTTCATGTAGCTGTAGGTACTTCATATTTCTATAATTATACTGAAAGAGCCACAATAATAACCGTGGCTCATTTATAAGATGAATTCTTTAGAAATTACTTGTTGAAGTGACGCTTGCGATCGAGAGGTCGTGGATT
Source organism: Catocala sponsa (assembly GCA_963564715.1). Classification (NCBI taxonomy): domain Eukaryota; kingdom Metazoa; phylum Arthropoda; class Insecta; order Lepidoptera; family Erebidae; genus Catocala; species Catocala sponsa. The sequence goes on along the minus strand of OY751345.1, from coordinate 4,992,106 downwards.
CAAATCAATCCTATGGCACTATCGACATAAATACATACGTGCCAAACATATAAGCTTAGCTGTACGTGGTAACGAGAATATTAATAATTTGTAACCCAAAATGCTACTAATCTTCATTTAAAAGAATTCAGAAAAGAAGAATTCTTTATTATGCCAACCAGAATTTGCCCATAAAGACTGTATTCGATTTCTAAATTTCCAAAAAAAATTCTGTTTCGTCGTCCTTCGAAGCGATCTCCGTTGCACTGTACTTGCCGTAGCTCTCTAGCTTATTTGCTACGTAATATTAATTTCAGTATCTATATCATCGGATGACCACAGCCTAATGTTGTCTTATTTACGTAGCCCTGATGATATATGGATGCCATATTTCAATTTCAATGACTAGAACTTTTGCATTTCACCACTCGTTACCCGGTAAACCCTTTTAGCGATTCTAACGATAGGCAAAGTATATCGTAGAGCTGTCATCTACTCAATAACTAAATAAATTATATCAATATCTAATCTATCACTACTAATACAGTGACACGATTGGGAGGAGTAATAGCAACATTCAGCAGCGTAGATTAGCCGTGTTAAATGCCGAACCTTTATAGTTTATTGGATATAATTCTTATAAATCTGATAGTTGCTTTACATATTGACTAAAGCAGACGTTAACAGGTTTCATAGTGTTTAGTTTTATTTATTGAATTTTAATTATTGTATACTACAAATTATTTTAATAATCTATAAATCTTAGAAAACCTATACGACTCTTGACAACAATCGAAAAATACAAGCAATCAATACATCATATATCCTATTAGTATGCCTAATTCGCTGATGTCACCCCATTTAATCCCAACATGGTAACAAATCCACAACAAAATCAAATTTTGTACAAACACCACTTAGTCAAAGTCTTAGTCAAAATATATAGGAACTAATTTTCAATCAATCAACTTAAACTGCTATTATTTTATCAGATAAGAGAAATACATTGAAATATCACAACGCAAAATCACAAGAGAAATCAATAAAAGTATCTGCGAATAATTTTGATAAGAGGCTTGAGCGTACCAGTGTGTCTTCACAGATTTAGACTTATGGGGGACTGTATGGGGCTTACCCACCGGTCGGGCTTAAGTTCCATCTGCGAATCAGTAGGAAGGGTTGGCGTGTGGCGCAAATGTAATAAATATTTATTATGTTCCTATCAACATATTTTCGTCCCCACCATAAATCAAGTTGTGCCTTGTGTCTTTAAATAATAATGAATGCTCTTATGATGGCTAATATATTATTTCAGACCTACTGCCGTGATAAGAAACCATCGTGTGTGTCTATTCTGAATGTTTAAACAGTATTAATGAAGAACGATGCATGTTTTTTTTCTTGTTAATTGTTCTACAGTATCAATCAGTTTAATTTCAAATATATGGAAAAGAATAATAACTGTTTACCCATATTGATGGTTTATTATTCGATTGCATTCCAATAATTGAAATGTTGCAATAAATCGAATGAATCGAATGCCAGTCGCGCATTACCGCTTTATCATAAGCTTGAATGTTATTTGGAACCATGCTATGTTTGTTTGCTTGCTTTTTATTTAATCCCAGATTCTAACACATTTACTGTGAAGCATTCACCATTAAAAAGACGTTGAAAACATACTGAATACATAAATTCTCATTAGTATATCCCCGCTGGGAAAGAAAGAAGTATATTATTACACCTCAATTTCGCTAACTTGATGTCCTAATTAATAGGGAACTAACTAGTTGCCATCTACCAGACACATTTGTAAACTTCGTGCTGCTATTAGGAATTTTCTAACAGAAAACCCGAATAACTCTTACTAAACACGGAAATAAAATGCGAGATCTCGCAATCTCACGCAAACATAATCGCAAACTTACGAGTTCAACGAAGCAGGCACTTTAAAAAATCTACCAAATTATGAATATAAATACTCGCTATAAACTTCTCACTCGATCTAAACATAAGTCGCAACTTACTCGATACTTATCGATAGTCGATAACATCACTAGTATTACAGTGATGAGATTAGTCACTTAACACTTTACTTTATTATATTTATATGCATAATACTTTCTGTTTACTTTGTTCAGTAGTATTGTAGGCATTTTATTTTGTTTGTCATGCGTTGAGGTAATCTTGTTCTGTTTATTATTGGTTAAGTTAATGTTAGTTCGCCGATGGTACGGATTAGCGTCAATACGTAATATGGAATAGTTCTGTAGGTCTAGACTTTGTTGTTCATTCTTATTACATCAGAATTTATATATAAATAGACAAAGGCATTACAGTTTAGTAGGAATCTTTGTTGGTCAACCGATACTTACTCCTGTTAGTCAACCGATTTTATTTATTTTGTTAAGTAGCTATTGAAAATCCTAACTAATATTATAAAAGCGAAAATGAGTTTGTTTGTTTGTTACCTTTTCACGCCTAAACCACAGAACCGATTATCCTGAAATTTTGCATATACGTTGACAGGTGTATAGAAACGGACATAGGCTACCTTTCATCCCGAAAAAAATACTGTGCCCGAGGAAAACAATAATAACGTTCTTATGATAATAGATGGCGCCACGTGTCTTTCGAATCATGATTGAATTATATTATTACAAGCAGAGTACAACCCGAATTGATTGTCAAATTCTAAATTAACGCGAACGAATTCGCGGGCAAAAGCTAGTAATAATAATAAAGCTATTCAATAGCTTTATTATTTTTAATTATTGGAAAGAGATATATTTTCATTGAAAAGAGTCTCAACTGCTTTATTGTTGCAGCGGTAGCGAATACGATCGCTATGTATGAGATCGCGGGTTCGATTTCCAAATCAGACAAAGGCATAAAACTATTAATCAGCAATAATAATTAATGTCAAATTCAGTCGTCTCGGAATCAAACTAGTGATCATGGCAGTTCAACGCGCACAAGGCTATCGCTGCTGTACATAATATAAAACATAGTAAAATATTCCGATAACTGCCATACACAACTTCAAGTACACTCAACTTCAAACATTTATTTTTCATACACTCAACTTCCATACACCTATAGACACTTACGAACGCGTATAAAACAGCTTCAATTCCCCATAGTCACGGGGTATTTACACCCTCTGGATGATAAATGACAATGACGTCACAACGTAGGTTCATTTTTCTGACCGCCCACCCCATACACCGTCGTGGTGTTATGGGATTTCGGGTAGCGTTAAATTGAGTGTATGAGTGATGTTTGGAGTATTATATTTTTATATTAGTTTTTGGTCGGAGGTAATATCTGCGCAATACCAAAGGATTTGTTTGTCTAACTAAGAAAGGTTTGACTATTGAAGTGTTACGTTTACGCGAATGTTATTCATTGAAATTAAACTACTTTATACGACAAATGTGTCAAATAAACAACGCAATATAAGCCGTATAAAGTAGGTAGTTTAATTTCAATATTGAAGTGTATTTTGAAGTTTTAATCGTATTGCCAAAAAGTTTGTTATGCACACCATAAAGTAGGAAGACTTTGTTTTTCCGTATGTGTTTCCTGGCAGGATTAATTTGACAGCAAAAATATATATTTGTCCATAGCAATATAATACATACATACCTGTTTCCCAACATACATACCTGTTTCCCAGAGAAGTAGGCAGAGACTACGGATTTCCATAGTAATATAAAATGCTTGAATATCCCAGTCAGTAATTATTTTAAATATCAATGTACTAACGATAGCTCAGCACGCAGTCAGAGCAGACTCGGCCTCATATTCGATACGCAGTTCAGGCTAAGTGTTATCGGATTTATCTTTTAAGACATGCAAGCAACACAAAGTGTAGAGCTGTGCTCGATAGGTTGACCACCGATTACGTGGAATTTAAAACCATAGCCGGTAAATATAGCTGCTTACCTATTGGCGGCCTCGATGGCGTAACCGACTGCCACGCCTGAGGTCGCGGGTTCGATTTCCGCACAAGTCAAACATTTGTGTGCATAAACATGGATGATTGTCTTGGTCTGGGTGTTTCTATGTATAATATGTATATATTTACAAAAAAAGTATATATGTATGTTTATCCATTGCCTAGTACCCATAGTACAAGCTCTGCTTAGTTTGGGCTGAAGGCTTGATGGTGTTGTGTATGTGATATTATTATTATTATTACCTATTTGGACATAAGAGAGATTATGTATGTAACTAATGTTCTGAAGAGGTTTTAATAAGCTTCGTGTGAAGATTCACCCTAGGAAAGAACGTACGCTACAGCACAAGTAACAGCTTGTACATAATCAACTAAAATTTTCACACAAACCCAACCTCACGCCTGTAAATCGCCAAAAAAGTAAGCAGAGGTACTAAATCTTCTTCCTTACTTAATATTATAAATACGAATCTAACTTTGTTTGATTGTTTGTTACATTATCACGCCTTAACTACTCGACCGATCATCATGACATTTCGCATTCACATTGTAAGGGATACAGAAAAGGACGTAGGGTACCTTTCATCCAGAAAAGGTACTGTTCCCAAGGAACAGAAATTTTTTGCCTAAACCTAGATAGTAAGACAATTTGTATCTACCGGACACACAATGTCGATGTTATTATTGAAAGTTATCTAAGAGGAAATGTCAGTTGCATGCCGGGACATCAAAATATTAGGATCCTCTTTATCGGCCACAAACGTATCCAGATTAAACATAAATATTGTAAGATTGTCAAATGGTTCAGCCCACTAATTTGCCAAATAGATTGTAACAATGCGTGAAATTTAATTTTCTTAATCGTCTAAAATTTACTTCGGAGCTCAGACGAATTCATTTGGAAAGGATTTAAAGTGTCGCTTGTAAAATGATTTGATAGGAGTTTTAGTCAATTTGTTATAGTATTAACGAAATTATTGCTTAATTTATTTTGATGGGTTTTATGGGATGGGTTTAAGGCTGATTGATTATGTTAATGACTGCCTCGATTGCGTAGCGGTAGAGGTCTTAGATTCGAGTCTCGCGTCGAGGATTGTTTTATTGGTTTTTCAGTGTCAGCAAGGACCAAGGAGTGGAACTGTGCCTGTTTGATGCTTATATGCTTATATGTAATAGGTACTATCGACTCCAGCGACGGATGACCACTCCTAAGGTTAAAATCGCATAGCAGGCCAACACTTGGTACCGTACCCGTGACACGCCTCTTTCTTTGTTTGAGTTTTTTTACACTTTACATTTGTTTACTGATTCTAAGGCGATACAAACTCAACTGGTCAACATGCGCAAGCGAAATTTTTTCTGAAATGGTCATCCGTCGCTCAAGCCGATAGTACATCTCTGCCTCCACCCCTTCTAGGATGTAGGTATGTGAATATACGAGAATAAGTATATGGGTGATTTTTAGTGTAAACAGTTGTTTTTCAATAACATACTACATTATTGTATTATCGTCTATATACCTATTGAAAATCAAATCTGTTTTTTGATATACCTATACTCTGTAACTCATAGTAAGAGATGTATGCTGAATGGCCCACGGAATAGAGGCGAGCCTATTACCGCTATACCCAGCTATCGTGCTCGAACTGAGAGGCAGGTATGTGAGCTACTGTATCCTCAGAAGATATATGATATTTATTTATTTGGTTAACAAACAACAGTTTACAGTTACACATAGGCAACATAAAATAAAATCAAAGGAAACATTAGTTAGTGTAACAATTAATAAGAGGTTATTACCACATGCACAGGTTACTGAGAGATACAGACTTAAAAAACACGTATTAATAAATTAAATATGTGTGTTGTAGTATAATAGATAATTTTAAGATTCCAATTCAACATCTATTTATATAATAAAATCGTAGGAAAGTCAAAACTGTACATTGAATATTTTTTAAAAAGAATACTTGGGGCATGATCTATCTACAATCGATATCGAAGCCAAAAATATAGTTTTTAGAATTTTTGTCTGTTTGTCTGTATGTATGTCCGGGCTAAACTCAAAAAGTACTGCATGGATTTACTTCAAATTTTGCATGAATATTACTAACAGGTCGGTCAACATATAGGCTACATATTATCACGCTATCACCTACGGGGGAGGAGTTGTGAATCTTTATTTTTCTTACGCATTCTGTGACAGCGTGTAATCTAAAGACGCATATTTAAATGTTGTTTTTGAGTAAGCCATGCTATTATCTAGCTTTACACTATAAAAACTACGCCATTTAAGTAACTTGGACAGAGAAATATAGTTGGGTTCCGCGGCGACAAACACTTTTTAGTTAAAATCTACGCGGACGAAGTCGCAGGTAATAGCTAGTAAATTATAAAACATACATACATTACATCTAAATTAAGAACGTTTGGAATGGAAACCCTAGGCTCATGGGGTTCGAGCGCTCGTATTTTGTACAGGGAGATCGCAAAACGCCTGATCGACGTTTCGCGTGATCAGAAGGCTGGTCTTTTTTTGGCCCAAAGAGCATTGCCATTCAACGTGGCAATGCTGCCAGTCTTCTAGGCACGTTACCAGTTGACAGCGATGCTGAAGAATTCTACGATGCCTAAACCTTTTTTGTAAATATTTAGTAGTACTTATAAATATTTGTGTTTTTGTAATTATGTTATCTTTTTTAATACGTTTGTAAATATATATTAGGTTAATTCGTTTTAAAGTTAATAATTTAAATATTTGTGTCAAATTAAGAACATACTTTATTTTTAATTTGATCGATAAATCAAAAAATAAAACGAAACAAATACGTCCTTTCTCTGTCACCCCACAAAACAGAGCCCCATCTGAACCACACGTCAAAACATCAGATATTTAATAGAAAAATCTTTACATTTCTTTATTTATGACACCGAACGTCTCCGACTTCACGACCGTGTTGATTTATCGCCTCAGAGCTGCGTATTTCTCGCAAAACACAGATTATAAATCATAGCACAGATGTTTCAAATGTTATGCCTTGTTTTTGGCGCGAATATGTACATATTTTTTGCAAGCTGTTGTTTAATTTTGATGGTTAAATGTGTGGCACTGTAAATATAGGTTATGTTGAGTTAAGCTGTACCGGGGATTTATAATCATATGTATTTTCTTTTAATAATCTATACTAATATTATAAAGCTGAAGAATTTGTTTGTTTGAACGCGCTAATCTCAGGAACTACCTACTGGTTCGGAATGAAAAATTATTTTTTTGTTGGGTAGCTTATTTATCGAGGAAGGCTATGGGCTATATAACATCATGCTGCGACCCACGGGGGCGGCGCAGTAATAATAAACTCGAGTGAAACCGCGGGCACATCTAGTTTCAAATAAAATTCTAAAATGTTACTCGGAAGTGAACGTAAGTAACAATTTCTGTTATTAAGTACTTCCATAAAGGGGGCCTTATTCGAACCCCATCTTTATAGGATAAGATACAATCTAAAAGGAATTCTGATTGGTTAATTTCATTTTAATCTACATTTAGTTTTTAGTCTTGATGCACTTTAGGCTAGGCCTGTCATGTAAGGATATACTTTCCTTCAACAATTTATCACTAAATATTATAAAGAAAGTCTTCCGCCGCTTCTGTCTGTCTGTTCGCGATAAACTCAAAAACTGCTAGACGGATTTTAATGCGGTTTTCACCAATAGACATAGTGATACATTAGGTTTAGGTGTAAAATTTAAGGTTTTGTACTATCCTTGCAAAGCCAGGGGAACCGCTAGTTTTTCTTAAAATACATAATACTATGTTAAGCAAAAATCTTAAATCTTCTTTCTACCTCCACAGCAATATTCAAAATATATATTTTCCGCGTAGTGAAATTATAACACTAAATTAGGGTGTGCAAAGTTAGTAATGGATTACGTAGTGGTCACAAACGGCGTTCGCCAAACTTCGCCTCGAGGAACAAACTTGTCCATTTAATTTTCTTATGCGTGTTTACTAAAGGTCCCTGCTTGTATTAGGTCTATGTAAACAGTTTTGTGCGTCACTGTACCTATAAGTTGATTGAATTTAGTTTTTCGGTTGAGCTTTGCAGTCTTGTTTTGAATAGTAAGGGCTTTGAAAATTATTGATAAGATTTAGTGTAGTGAAGTGCAAATTATTATCGATTACATATCGAATAATTAGATTTTACAAGCTATTCGAATGATTTGAAATGTTTTTAATTATCTGAATTCATTCATTGATTACGTATAGCAGTCAGATCACCGACTTTAATTATGAAGTTTCGGTGCAAGCAAGAATTATTTTACTCAGGTTTATCAAATTGTATGAGTACATCGAGCATTGTTTTAGTGAAGGCTTTTTAAGTGGGTTTTAGCAATTTTTTATGGCTTCTTTGTACAGTTAATCTCTATAACATAGAAAACTTTACAAATATGAAAAAAATTAACATGTAGATTCGGATAGTAGCAGCGATAGCTCAGTGGGGAGAACAACAGACAGCAATGCAGAGGGTCTCGGGTTCGAACCACGTCGCGCACCTCTGACTTTCCGGAAGTTATATGACTTTTCGAAATTATGTGCGTATTGATTGACAATAATTATCGCCTGCTCCGTACCTCGGAGAGCACGTTAAGCCGTCGGTCCTGGCTGTCATGAACATCTATAACAGTCATTATTGGGAATCAGTGCTCTCTAATATCCTGACACTGGTCTAGCCTTAGGGTATCGTTAGCCTTCGGGTTACGGAGGTCAGATGGCAGTCGCTCCATGTAAAAACTGATATCCAGTCAAATCGGGTTAGACTAGAAAGCCGACCCCAACTGACTTGGGAATAATAAAGGCTAGGGAGAAGATCCAGATTCGGATCACGATGTATCACTTATATTCCTTGTTGAAATGAAACAAAAGCACTCGGTGGCGCAATGGCTGACCGCTCAGAAAACTTACAAATATTATAACATTTAATACCCAGACTTGTAACAAATATTTTTAAATGACATCTTTCCTTTGTGGAATCCTAACAACAACACTTGACACGACCAGTTTCTAAATTCCTTTAGTGCAGAACTCATTTACATCACTTCACTGTCGCTACCATTCATTATCATTCATCAGTTTGAGAATGACTGAAATAATAATAATAATCTTTATTTATTCAAAAAGTTACAGATAGATACACATTATGTACATATACATTATTATATATATATATATATATATATATATATATATATATATATATATATATATATGCTAAAATGCTTTATTATATATATACAATAAAAAGATTAACATAACAATTTTGAAGATCCATTGTAGCAGAAATCTGTATACAATTATCTTGGAACCCTGTCTCTTAAACTAGGATAGGACCTGTATTATAAGAGATAGTGTTCGGCTGTTATATATTACTTGAAATAGATTTGTAAAACTTACAGACTGTGTCTAGTGTAATTAAAAGTAAAATAGCACTAAGTTTTCATTCTATTTAGCTCTAAACATATTTCGTGAGTCGTTGTGCAAGTCAGCCTTAAACTACTTTAGTACTCTCTTACGATCTCAAACATAACATGGAATGGATTCCCATCAAAAACACGTCCGAACCAGCTAATACTACCGATGCACCATATACAAGCTATAACCATAGATTGCTTATTACTTTTGCCCTTTCATAAATATCCTGGTATATATACAGCGGCAGATATTGGTGGGCTTCAGTGAGTGGCGACCCTAGATGTAAACAACTCGTTAATAATTGCTCTTAACCCTTCGTATGTTTTATTCATATAACCCTGTAAACCGAACTAGCATAATGAAAAGGGACAAGTTCGCATCATACTGGGTGTACGTTACACCGTGCTGTAACGTGAATGCAATATAATTTTAAAAATACCCCGAATATAGAGCAATAAAATATTGACGGCCTTGATGGCGTAGTGGTTAGTGTAACCGCCTGCCACTCCTGAGGTCGCCGGTTCGATTCCCGCACAAGTCAAACATTTGTGTGCACGAACATTGATGTTTGTCTTGGTCTGGGTGTTTCTATGTATAATATGTATGTATTTACAAAAAAAAGTGTATATAATTTATGTTTATCCATTGTCTAGTACCCATAGTACAAGCTCTGCTTAGTTTGGGCAAGATGATGTTGTGTGTGTGATGTGATAGAATATTAAAAAAAAAAGAAAAAAAAGATATTTAATTATTTAAATAAATTGTGTATCATTAAATGTTGACACCGTGAGATCTGCGTCGAGCAAAATGTCATTGGGGTTTATTTAGTCAATTATCTATTGTAGCATAGCAGCACAAACACTGCCTTCATGCGCTTTAGATGGAAATAGACTAAGCTTTTATTGCGTGGGATCTAAATCAATAGCTTACAAAATGAAGGTTTATTATACCTTTGCTTACTTTTCCAGGAATATAGACGTAGTCTCACGTATGTATAAGAAAATATAACTACTATGATTCTATAATTTTTCTGATTGTTATACAGGTTGTCTGGTAATTAATGGATAACCTTGAAATGTCTTATAGTAGAACTGATGGACGTTCAGAAAAAAAGAAAATGAAAAATTCTATCCTAACTACTACCGAGATATGATTTTTTAAATTACCATATTTAACCTTCTTGTACACTAAGACCATAAATGAATGAATTCCATCGGTTTTTTGTTATTATATTATTAAACACTAAATATGCTAATAGATAGACAGTCAAAAGTATGACTAGCTATTGCACTTCTTTAATAATTTTTTTTAAATTTATTTTTTAATTCTTCTGAACTGTTATCTGTTCTACTATAAGAAATTTCAAGGTTATCTATTAATTACCGGACAATCTGTATAATACTTATCTTTAAATCAACTTTGTGGGTTTCGATGACAAAACACAGCACATTAATTTATTTACTTAAGCCCTTTAATTATATTTACCTATGTTTGACTAATAATATTTTTATGAAAGACCATGTAAGTATATATGATGTCCTAACTAATATGATAATTATTATAAATGCAATTTAATGTGAGTTTGTATGTTTGTTTGTGTTACGCTTTCGCGCTTAACTACTCGACCGATCATCATGAAACGCATACACGTTTTCAGGGGAGCAGGAAAAGACACAGCGTACCTTTCACCTAGAAAAATTACTGTTACTAACCTAACCTACATTTAATATTACGCGAGCGAAGCCGCGGGCAAAAACTAGTTTACTATAATCCAACAGTAACAACGAATGAGAATGTTGCAAATTTTATTTAAAAAAATTGTCGTCTGTAAAGTCGGTTTACGGACGATAGTTTAACGTGACAACGTCATAACGTGCCTTTTGCTCGCTCGTGTAGCGCTCTCGCTCCGATCGTAACGTTACAATGAGCGTAACGGGACAATGAGCGTAACGGGACAATGAGTCATCCTTTTTCGTGCGTGCAGCCAGCGTTCATTAATTTATTAGACGTTGTCACGTCAATAAATCATTGACTGAGGTGTAACCTCTAATAAATGTTACTATACGGTGTAACAGTACCCCACAAGCAAACTTATTAAGGCACTATCGAGCATTACGTTTGATATCTTGTCTTCGGTATAGTTTGAACTGTTGTATACAAACTTTGAAGCAACGTTTATAGCACTCTCTTCCCTAATAATATTGTCCATATTTACTATATGGATGTTTGGACCAGGGCCCGTAATAGCCTAACAATGTTCGCGTTGGCAATTGATTAATTTGTTGATAGTTGAAGATAAAGGAAACTTAATAGACATCGCCGATAGCCACGAACAACTTGGATTGTACGAAGATGGTGTTGAATTTGTTGTTTGTAAATTCAATTGGAGAAGTCCCTGCCGAAATATATCTGAGAACTTTAGCCTGATAATAATGTGCTAACGATTTACAGTTACAAATCGATCACATGCTAGTCTTTTGTGCAAATCCTAACTAATATTATAAATAATAATAATAATAATATTCTATCACATACACACAACACCATCTAGCCCAAACTAAGCAGAGCTTGTACTATGGGTACTACACAATGGATAAACATACATATATACTTTTTTTTTTTGTAAATACATACATATTATACATAGAAACACCCAGACCAAGACAAACATTCATGTTCATGCACACAAATGTTTGACTTGTGCGGGAATCGAACCCGAATGCGAATGTGTTTGTTTGTTACGCTTTCACGCTTTAACTACTCGACCGATTATCATGAGGTTGTGCAAACACATTGCAGGTATACAAAAAAAGGACATAGAATAGGATCAATCATTTAGAAAAAAAAGTACTGTTCCCGATGAATGGAAAATTGTCATAATCTACATTTATGCAAGCGAAGTCACTGATACAATCTAGTAGCGGTTTATTTTTGTTCAATCGATATTATTCTTGTTCTTCTTAAAGTCAATTAATTTAAAGAGTTAAACCGTTTATGAGTTCTGCGTTTATGAACGTGAAATCTGGGTTCATTATCTGGGATTGGTCAAATTTTATTATTATAAGCTACCTTCATATTACTAGCAATTTTCATCATAACAAAAATAATAAAACACAAGTTTTCAACAGCTTACTGAGGAATAAACTATCAGATTGCAATAAAAATTAATGCAAATTATTTATATCATTATTAAACTTTATGAATAGCTCACAAGTTAAGTACTGCAGGGTTATATAATACTTCATAACCTCTACAGTAAACCGTTAAAGATATTTTACGTTATAACATCAGTATCCACGAATTCAATTCCGCGCACTTAAAACGTTCTTAACTCGAAAATAACCGTTGAAACGTATGAAAATTTACATGCAAATAAGGCAACTTAAACTATTCTAACTGCATATCAACATTTATTACCAAGAACAAAGAGCATATAAATGTTTATAGCTCACATGACCGTAGGAAAGGGTATAAAACAAAACCCTACCTTTTATTTCGAAGAACAAATGTGCAGTCATTAGCAAGCGTAGAGGTACGATCCCGCCAAGAATTCTCATTACGCGGTCACCCTAGGGACCGGGTCCCCGTACAGAAACCTTTGGGAACTGTCCCAGACGTTTAAAGGGTAGAAGGTGAAATTAAACTGGTTGGACATTTGGAAAAACAAATACTTCCATGCTCTCGTAATTGTTAGGGATTCTAAATAGATAGGCATTTTAATTGTGAGGCGAAATGAGTAACGGCGGGGTTCTGTATGTGCCTCACATGCTTTATTTGAAGGGTTACTTTTAGTAGGGTTAGACTGCACTCGCTATACACAGTACAAGTGTAGAGTCGGCTATTTACTGTTATAAAAGCAAAGTATACTTAAAATGAAACAGGTGATTTTGACCAAAGAAATCATGTCATCCAGGACTGTAATATTGCATTTGTGTTTATAGATATATATACATATTTTTTTGTATAACTTGTACATACAACACCATCTAGCCCAAACTAAGCAGAGCTTGTACTATGGGTACTAGACAATGGATAAACATACATATATACTTTTTCTTTGTAAATACATACATATTATACATAGAAACACCCAGACCAAGACAATCATCCATGTTCATGCAAACAAATGTTTGACTTGTGCGGGAATCGAACCCCCGACCTCAGCCGTGGCAGTCGGTTACCATTATATTTATTGTTCTAGTGGCTAATATTTGCGACGGTGGATCATAATGTGGCCAACATTATATAAGGCAGCCCAATATTGAACTATTCATATTTTCTGTCTAGAAATTTCAGTAGCGTTTCAGGCTTAGAAAGTTGCAATGTGTCATCTTAATGCCTTGGCAAGCGCTCACAGCTGTTGATTTTGTTTCTGATCTATTCTGATATAAAATTATATTCTAATTTAAAAGTTAATTTTGCAGTATAGAGACAGGTCGGTCTGACAATAAGGTAGGAGTTAGAAATTTGCTAGTGTTTTATCCCATGTCTCAGAAATCACTTACTATTATTTTTACTGCACCTGATCTCTCTTCGATCGTATCAAACTACCTTTTCATCGGACTATGAGAGTGACAGTGCACTTATGTTTGCTCTCACACTTCTTCTCCCTAGCCTTTATTATTCCCAAGTCACTTGGGATCGGCTTTTAGTCTAACCGGATTTGATTGGATATCAGTTTTTACACGGAGCGACTGCCATCTGAACTCTGCAACCCGAAGCCTAACGATACCTTAAGGCTAGACCAGTGTCATCAGGATATTAGAGAGCACTGACTTCCTAATAACGACTGCCATAGATGTTCATGGCAGCGGGGACCGACGGCTTAACGTGCTCTCCGAGGCACCGAGCGGGCAATAATTGTCAATCAATACGCACATAATTTGGAAAAGTCATTATAACTTCCGAAAGTCAGAGGTGCGCGACGTGTGTTCGAACCCGAGACCCTCTGCATTGCAGTCTGTTGGTCTCCCCACCTGTGGCCTTTATTATCACCGACGCCAATGGCTACTCCGTCTGTTCCGAAATTCGAAAGACGCATAGGCCATCACGGATAATACTCTTCCTAAGGGTCGTCAGCGCTAGCTCGCACGTGATTCATCTCGTGGTGGATAAGACACATAGCTACGATCGCATCTGCGATGCCACAGACCACCTTCTAATGGAGCCAAGTGATCCGAGCGAGCTCTTGCGTATAATTCCGTTCGTCAACGCACCATAGAAAGCCACTTTAACATTGCTAACAGTTCACAATTAGTATTAATAATAATCATTTATTTTCAGAATAACATTCCATAGTAGGTTAGTAACAGTTGAACTTACATCTAGTGTTAGTAGTACCTACATACATCTAATACCTGACCGGTTCGGACTTTCCGACCCAAAGAAGCCATCTACTTGACTGCGTGCAGTCGTATCCAGCGTTCCAGGATCGGAGAGTCCCACCGGTCAGTCAGCGTTTTCAGGATGATGTTGGGGCTGGCGCGTACGCGGTGCAGCAAAGAGGTACATCGCTTGCGCATGATGGCAGAAAAGCTATCGACGTTTGAATCCGCAAACATTCCAGACGCGTAAACATTACAAATCATATTAAAGCCTATCGATTGTTTCACATAACGTTATTCCTAATATTTCAATCATATTGTGAACATAATATCTACATCACCTCTATGTAAGCAATATCGTTCTAATTTCACCTTTATTGTTTAAGTAATAAGAGCTATTGATTGTGCAACAGCATCTATTCCTGTGCTACGTACATTTTCAATGCTCACTAATCTCCATGCTCCCTTTGTAAGCTTTCAATGTGAGACTCCTTTGTGAGAAAGATTTCTTAGATACTTTAGTACTGGAGGCGAATACTAAACCAAAATAATATTATATTGAGTGGAAGTTGTTTTATTTTCTGGACTGGAGTCTAAAGATGTTTTAATTGTGTTAAAATTTATCGGAATGTTACAACGCAAAATACTTTTATTTACGACTAGCTTTTGCCCGCGGCTTCACTCGCGTAAAAGTAGGTTAGGTTAGCAACAGTAGGTACTTTTTTAAATAAAATATAACTTATGTTACTCGGTGATTATATAGCTTTCTAATTATGAAATTATTATTAAATCGGTTGAGTAGTTTATGAGGTAAATCCTTACAAACAAAAAATCAAATCTTTCTTCTTTATAATATTAATATATATAGATGAATGGCAACAGATAGTCAACTTCTTGGTATTGGAAAACGTATGGAATTCTCGTGGAATTCAAGTACGCCTGTACATTTTTGTTTCACATTAGTATTAGTAGAGCATCGAAAAGATGCTAAGATGGCAAGCAAAATTTATGACCACCTGATGGTAAGCTGTTACTGTGATTAACATATGATTGCTGTACGGGTCACGAGTTCATTACCGTACATTACCAACGGTGCCGACGCAGCACCTACGTCCAATACTAACATGCGTCATAAAGTATTTCGCAACACCTTTTATATTAATAAGCTATTAACCAAGTAATAACGAGTACATTATTAACTTATATCTACAACACACTATCAAGGAAAGATAAGCCACCGTTGTTTACATTGTAATAATTTTAAACTAACTTAAGTAATATATAGTGTCTAACTTTCGGCTTTCTTTCCTTACGTACTCCATTACAACTCTACCAATACCATAAAGTGTAAAGTGTGAAGGCTAACTGGCCCGAACAATTGCAATATTCTCATGTTAGCAATTTTGCAAAAACCCCTTCCCGACTAAGGGCACGGCGTCTTCTTGAAGAGCTCAAAAAGTCCTGCGCGTAGCAGGAATATAAAACAAGGTTATTTGGCTGTAATCTTATCTGTGGTAAAGCTTCGTGTAGTGTCTCTATGCGGTTGCTGTAAGTGGATGTGCTCACACTGAAAATATTTTAAGTTCAATGTTCTTAGCTCTCTCCATAAACGTAAATTTAAAACCTTGCTATTAAGTGATTCCTCTTAACTTGATACTAAGATATTAATTGAGTAAATTATAAAACCCACTCTTGTAATACTAACCCTATACGAAATTGTAAAATTGGCATGGTCATCCTTAGCTTAACGATAGGTTAATTAATTACTTTTAGCAATGCGCGATTGTCGCGACGAATGATTCGAGATCCTTTCGATCCCCAAATCGCATGTAAATCTATTCGCTATCAGTGATATTTATTCGAATCATTGTCGAATAATAGTCTAAATATCATAGATATACATATAAGTTTTTATTTTTAGCTTCTTATGTAAACCGATTTTGTATATGTATATTGTTGATGTGCCTTAAAATAAATAAATATCATGATCTGTCTTACGCCAGGATTAGTGTTAAGATCTAAATGTACCTAGTTACCCTACGTTTGATAATTAATCAGTCATCGATAATTGCGTTCGATCGATAAATCGATTCGAAACATTGGAATTATTTAAAACACAATGAAATTTACTATTATAATATGTTTGGTTTTTCTTATTGCACTATTATTGCTTTTAGAGGTTGTCCATATATGATATTATTACCTTGCCTTTTCTACACTCATTCTTCATATAAACTTTAACTATACAAAATGCTTAATAAGGAAGCACTAAGTTTTCTCTCCACGTATAAACATAAAGATACCTATCCAGTCCTTATTTTTCTAAGCTAGAATTCTAACACAATTCTGTTTCCTAGTAATGAATGGATTGAAACCATTTTCACGTGGCTGAATTGATGGATGGGATGTGATTTCGCAGTACTGCAATCTTATCTATTATGTTATGTTTTATTTGGCATATGGACGTACTTTCTGAAAAAAGTTCCAACCCACACTCGGGTCAAAATCGAGTTATTATTAGCAAATGAGTTACGGGGTTACTATTTACTAGCTGGAAAAATTTGGTAGCTCCACTATCACTCTAAATATGAAATCATGAATTAGTAGCCCAACCCACATGTATGAAGAAGCAATACGGGATTGAAGTTCAATCACGATTGTCTCAAAATGTTAACTTTGTGGGTTGGAACATTTTTCAGAAAGTACGGCCATATAATATAGTGTTTATTTTAAGAAGTCTAGGCGAATTTGCTTCTTTTTAAACGCAATAGGTTACTCGACGTCTTAAATAGCTAATGATATATTTTTTCAGTTACAGATATTCAAGCAACAGACACAAGGTACACCTAGTCTGGGAACAAGTATTTGTGAATCACACAATTTTTTGTCCCGTATGGGGATCGAACCCAAAACACTCAGCACAGTAGCGGTGGCGAAGCAACCACTTCAACCACTACGCCATCCGTGTATTCAATTTACATTCTTACTTCTTCTCCCTAGCCTTTATTATTCCCAAGTCATTTGGGGTCGGCTTTTCTAGTCTAACCGGATTTGACTGGATATCAGTTTTTATACGAAGCGGCTGCCACCTGACCTCCGCTACCCGAAGGCTAACGATCAGTGTCAGGATATTATAGGGCACTGACTTCCCAATAACGACTGCTTAACGTGCTCTCCGAGGCACGAAGCAGGCGATAATTATTCAATCAATACGCACATAATTTCGGAAAGTCATATTTTAACTAGCGAAAATCAGAGGTGCGCGACGTGTGTTCGAACCCGAGACCCTCTGCATTGCAGTCTGTTGGTCTACCCACTGAGCTATACTTACTACGTAATATAATTTTGTTTGCTTATTATATCTAAATATACTATAACGAAAATGTCACGGTTGTGTCTGCATATTTAAAACTTAATTGAGGTAGGCTATGCATGGTTCTGAACCAAAACAATGACTTTAGTTAATTTCTGTCTGCGTATACAACTACGTGTACACTAGGGTCACACCCCAGATTCAATCCCGTTCGATCCCGCCGTTCCCTACTATCAAATATTTGTGTAGCCTACAGACATGTGTTCAGAGTCCGGGTTTGTGTGTATGTGTGATGATAAAGGGAACCCTAATGTAGGTGGTAGATAAACATGGGTATTTACTGCTGTAAAGACTGTTATAAATGTATTTAAAAAAGCCCGATCTTTCTTAGTGTAGACTAGCTGTTATCTGCGACTTCGTCAGCGTAGATTTTAATTAAAAAGTGTTGGTCTCCGCTTAACCCTATTTTTTTCTAAAATCAAAGTAGCCTATGTTACTCCTTATAACATCAGCTATCTGCCAGTGAAAGTCCCGTCAAAATCGGTTCAGCCGTTTCGGAGATTAGCCGGAATAAACAGATAGACAGACAGACAGACAAAAATTAAAAAAATATATGTTTTCGTATAGGTACCTTATATACTGTCATATGCATTAGATAAATAGCTGTTATGTTGACATTACAAACAGACACTTCAATTTCATTTATTTGTATAGATGATCTTATATACAGAGTGTTAGAGACGGCGTATCGTTAAACTTGGCAACGTGTCTTACTATAGGTACCTACCTAGTTAGAAACTTTAATTCACGTTAAAACACAAGATTATACGTTACACGTGATATAATTTTATCGTACATTAAATTTTGTAATATAATTGTGTTGTATATTATATGCACATGTTGTTGAGTTGCAATAAGCTATATCTAAGCTAGTTATAAACTTTGTAGCTTATATTTAAAAAAAATTATGTTATTTTGTGTATCAAATAAATAAATGATGAAAATTCCAACAGTTATGGTTCCGAATCTACTATTTCAGTTTTCGCTACGCTGTCTTTTATAATCCCCGAAAGGGAGACTGATACATATCTCTTTAATTAGAGTATATCACTTTAATTAGACAGATATGTATCTAGTCATATATTTTTAAGATAATTGGTACATATTTTAATTCCTACACGGGTATGGCGAACAAAATTATTATAATTATACTAGTTTTCACCCGCGGCTTCGCTCGCGTAAATGTAGGTTAGGTTAGGTTAGATCTGCAACAGTTATTTTTTCTGGATGAAAGGTACCCTATGTCCTATTCTGTACCTCTGACAACGTGTATGCAAAATTTCATGTTGATCGGTTGAGTAGTTAAGGCGTGAAAGCGTAACAAACAAACAAACTCATTTTCGCATTTATAATATTAGTAAGGATTTCTCTATTCACAGGTACTGCTCTAACATCTACTTTTAGGAAAATTCTCGGTTCACATGATTCCAACAGCCTTTATAAGATATATTGTTATTGTATGGTACATAAATGTATGGTATACACATTACTGCCTCTGTGGCGCAGCGGTAGTGAATGCGACTGCTGTGCATGAGGTCTCGGGTTCGAATCCCGGGTCGGGCCAAGAAAAAGTTATTGACTTTTTCTGTTAAGAAATCTCAATAGCAGCCCGGAGTTAGGAAGTTGGCGGTGTTAGATACCTCCGTGCCTCGGAAAGCACGTAAAGCCGTTGGTCCTGTGCCTGATCTCTCTCCGGTCGTGTCGGATTACCATCCCATCGGATCATGAGAGTTAAGGAACAGACAGTGCAATTGTGTTTGCGCAAACACTTGTGCACTATAATATCTCCTGCGCAGCACATGTGTTCCCTCCCTTTTACGACATTGGGTCCTTCAAACGTAGTGTGAAGAAGCATCAGGTCAGACCGGCTTGACACTGACGACGGCTAGAAGATATCTATCTTCTCCTCGTCGTCACTATCTCTGGACTGTAACTGGGCTTTCCATCAGGTTCGTTACAATCACTTTGCCGCGTCAATATATAAAATGGCCAGTCTCCATTAAGACTAGCCGCTGTGATCGAAATTTGGTCTGGAGGACATTATTATTATTATATGGCCAGTACAATATACGTGTTTGAAGCCGATTACTATAACACTATAGTAAGTAAGTAAATCTAAAGTTTTAAGGTACAGTTGTAAAGCTTGGTAGTCCATTACAATCTACACCCGAAACTGGTTTACCGATTTCAAAGCGCTAATTTCTTCGGACCTAAACAAATTACTCCAATAGAGGCAGGGTGCGCAATCAACGCGGATGTAATTAGCTTCAAACAAAGGCCCGTGTGTACCACGAGGTGTTTAGTGTACTTTACTACAGCCAACTGTAGTTCTAATCACTTCTAGATTTGAGATGAAGGTACTGGCTGGATTTGATTCGGTTTTGTAAATGAAAATCTGCAAGGCTTTGTATTAATAACTCAGAAACTACTAATCAGATCTTGATCAAATTTAAATGGAACAACATGGAAAGTACGTATACTAACCTACCTAGCTTCAAATAAAAAAAGAACCATCAATCAGTTTACCTAGAAAAAAGTTCTGAGGCAACACACATAAAAAAAATACAATTGAATTGAGAACGTCCTCCTGTTTTGAAAGTCAGTTAAAAATAAATATGAACTGCGATAAAATGAATGTGAACTGCAAAAATATGCTATGCGACTGCTTTGGTGGTGGTATGGTAAAGTTTGCGACTGCAATGACTCAAATTATTCGATTCCTGGGTGGAACAGGCCAAGTGTTATTGGGTTATGCTGTTATGGAGTTCTCAGTAGTAGTACCCGGTAGACTGCAATAAGCTCGCTTTTAATTCTTCTTCTTAGTCGTTCATTCTTGACGGAATTTCATTATGTGTGATCTAATAATATAATTAGCGAAACGTGACGGTAATATACTTTTGCCCTCCCCTTAAAATAAAGGCGGAAGAATATGTATGTATGTATAATCTATTTATAAACGCTCCTATATACTTCTTCTTAGTAGGAGTATGTTTAGACCAAGTCCACCACGCCGGCTAGGTGCAGGTTGGCAGACTACACACAGTATCTTTTAAAACATTGTAGTTAATTTAGAACTATGCATTGTTTCATGTAGAGAACATTGTAGTTAATTTAGAACTACGCATTGTTTCATGTAATGTTTTAATTGCAGGGGAAAAACTTAATGAAGTAATTTGCATGATGATGCAAGTTCTCACAAAATTTTCCCCTGGCGTTAAAGCAAGTGATAATTAACTATTTTATACGCAAGTATGTAAATTCTATACATCAAAGGTAATCCAAAGATATATTCCTTAACTTACACATACACACTCATGCCTATTTCCCAGAGGGGCAGGCAGATAGATGCCTATGCATGATGACGTGATGGGAGGCTATATACATAGAGACTACAGGCTTACAATTGCTTCTATCCTACCATATAATATTATTATGTCTTTCTTCATGCACTTATAATATCTTATTGCCATGCTGTATAATTTCAAATTAAGGAAGCCTATATTATAAATTAGCTCAAAATAAAATAAAACAAAAACCAAAGAGGATATTAAATCAACTTTATCTTCTAGTTTCCACACTTATTTATTTTATTTTTCTTTAATTGGAAAGCAAACAGTCTTACTAGATACATACATAGATCCACGCCTGTTTCCCAGAGGGGTAGGCAGAGACTACGGATTTCCATTTGCTACGATCCTGAGATACTTCTCTGGCTGCATTCACTTTCATCACATTCCTCATACACGCCCGTCGGTTCAAGGAGCTCTTAACAGTCTTACTATGTCTAATTAATTTCTAATATGTGTCTAATATGTTATAATTATTGTGTCGCGGCGGACTTTAGAAACATTCAATCAACGGACACAAATAACACGAAGATACTGAGCAATTATTCGTGAACCACACATGTTTGTCTTATTGGAAATCGAATCCACAACACTCACACGAGCAGCGCCGAGGCGTTCACTTATACCACTGCGCTATTCAAGTAGTCAAATTTTAAATTTCAGATGCCCGCGCTAAAAATCTTTCAAAACAAAAACGCGATATAAAGAGAGGCAAGGAAGATCTTAAAATCCCTGCGTCTTTGAAATTGCACCTTGGAGCAATAAGTACCTAAGGGAATTTCACTCGATTTAACAGCTCCGATGCAATTAAGTAGACGAGTTTATACTGTAATAAGTTATGAAATGAAAAATTTCTCGGCAGACAGGGCATTAGCATACCTTTAGGGGAGTGTGATGAATTAGTGGTGTTGAGGAATAATGCTTGGAATTAATTGGCGAAGACTTTGGGGGAGCACTGGTTTTAATTTTGGTGCACGGTTTTGGGGTAAAATTGCATAAAATTTACATTATAAAATGGATTTCTTTGAATTCTATGCATATTATATTATCATCTGTTTACGCGAATGTTATTCATTGAAATTCAACTACTATATACGGATTTTATCTGCTTTGCTTCTTCTTTTGAAGCAAACCACAGCTAGACTTCATGATACTTTGAGCTCATTCTACGTAAATAAAAACACCAATGATTAAATTATGTTCGGGTACTTTGAAATAACTACACTGAAGCATTGAGACAACTACCATCTTAGTCTCCCCGTGACCACGGCTGCTGAAAAGCAACCGAAACGTCGGGGAAAGTGTAAACTTAAATATAAATTTAATTACCTTAAAAATTAGTAAAGTTTGATAGTAGTAGTGTAACAGTTTCTAAATTATGTAATAAAGTGTCAAATAAACAATGCAATAAAATCCGTATATAGTAGTTTAATTTCAATCTATGTATATTAATTTTCTTTTATTATTATTTATACTGTTATCTTAGTTTTTTATTAAACTAGGATGGCAAGCGTGATGGTATGCCGTTGCCATAGCTTATCGACCAGAAGTACGGTCGCGCGTATACGATCCTAATATAAGGTTTAACCAAGAGCCTTTACGAGTATTCAAACTTTAGGTTTCTCTTGGTGTTTATATTTATATAGTTATTTGTCGTAGCAAGATAACAGTTAATTATATCTAGATAGACGATAGTTGATAGATGTTTTACTGTCAACTGATAAGTCCGTAACTATAAAATTAGTTTTATTCTAATAAATGAAATATATAGCGTTATAATTATAAATACGGATGTACACTCATATAAATGTTAATAATAATAATAATAATAATATTCTACCACATACAAACAACACCATCTAGCCCAAACTAAGCAAAGCTTGTACTATGGGTACTAGACAATGGATAAACATACATCTATAGTTTTTTTTTTTGTAAATCCATACATATTATACATAGAAACACCCAGACCAAGACAAACATCCATGTTCATACACACAAATGTTCTTTTGCTGCAAGAATTATCTATGTAACTGATTCTAGCATTGGCAACCAACGAAAACAATGAGTCCTAAAACATGTAGAGCTCTAAGAAAAGTTACAAGCTACGGGTTCAAAACGAGTTATTTTTGTTTATGAACAGGCAGAATTTGCTTCTAAACAAGTCATTGCAATGCCTTAAAATTCGGAAAGCTCAGCTTAACGAAACTAAACTAGGGCCTAGAGTATTCATGCAGCTGCCCCAGTTTCGTAGTTTTTCCTATTGCAAAAGTTCGGCTGTTTTTTTTCCTGTTTTGATGTATGCTGAAATGTTTGACACTCGACTGCGTATACAACAATTTGGAGTATAACTTTGGATGTATGTTCCCAATTAGTACCCGCAGTGTCAAAGGCACTATGACACTCAAAGCCATAGCAGTTTTAAAGACTTAGTTATTCTTTTTTATGGTTTAATTTTTGAATGTATTGCGTTGAGCTGCAATCAAGTTTGGCCTTCAAATTTTTTTGCACGTTTATTATTGGAACATTGTGTGCTTTCGGTTCTTTATAAAAAGATGATTAACTGAAAATATATTTTCTTTTTTAAAAATTAATATTTTTTATAACAATCACTCAGTTTCCGTGGACTAAGATTCATAGATCTCATTATTACTCTCTCATTCTCACAGGCTGAAGGATACATTGTTGAATGAATTTAAGTGACTGAGTTATCAACTTAAGTTACTGAGATACTTTAATAATAATAATGTTTATCGATCTTTTTGTTGTCTTTTATATTTTATTTTGTTAGTGTTACTATAATGTAGTTAGTAAACTACATTATAGTAACATAATGTAAACTATATAATGTATACTACAACTTAAGAGCAGCGATAGCTCAGTGGGGAGACCAACAGACTGCCATGCAGACGGTCTCGGGTTCGAACCCACGTCGCGCACCTCTGACTTTCGGAAGTTATATGACTTTTCGAAATTATGTGCGTATTGATTGACAATTATCGCCTGCTCCGTGCCTCGGAGAGCACATTAAGCCGTTGGTCCCGGCTGCCATGAACATCTATGGCAATCGTTATTGGGAGAGTGTCGACACAAAAGATCCCACTGGGTCGAAGTGTCGCTGGTCTGCACTGACTGGCCCCCATATAAGATAAGATAAGATACTACAACTTATAACCATTGTTGGAAGAGACTTAGCCTAGATATATATTTAATGACCATTCTAAGAATATTAAATATAAAATAACTAATAGAAATAACGTAGTATTATAAGTTGGTAATTTTCATATAAATATTGATTTCCCTGTTGTTGTTTTTATTTGTTGTATTTTTCTTTTGTTTAATTTTATTATTTAGTTTTTGCATGTTGTCTACCTGCCAGTGCTGTGCATATTTGTAACTGGGGTCTTCTTCTTCTTTTCGTGTGGTTAGTGGTCAACCTGTTATCAAGAGTTGTTCAAGCCGCCCGTAGGCCTCTGACATGGCTTAACGACTGCTATCAATTTGACAACAACCGGGTCCGACATTTTACGTGCCCTCCGAAGCACGGAGACGCTCAGATGAAATACCACTAAGCGGTCACCCATCTATAGACTGACCGCACCCAACGTTGCTTAACCTCGCTAATCGTTTACCGATCAGTGAGTGCAACTGGCTATGAGCGCCTCAAACTGGGGTAGCACATGCACTTTGATGTCTGTTAATTTTATGTGAATGTCTGTATTTACCCTGTAAATATGCCTAAATAAATAAATAAATATAAATAAACTACATCAAAGAACAATGTAAAGCTGTAGATCTTTCTATCTGTATATATGTAACTGTATCTGTAGAAAATTCGTATGACGACAAGAAAAAAAATATCTCACAATCAAACTTTTGCCATTTACGCGGTTGGTACAGCTTTAGGCGTCAAGTTTAAGGGGTTTCACACAGAGTGAAAAGATCTGCGGATAATCGTCATAATAAATTCGGATTGGCAGTCCATGCTGTTTTCAATACCCAATATTATCTAAAATACTGTTAATTAATTATTCAATCAATCTATGTCGTACACACGGCTACACATTAAGTTAGACATCCTATATACGCATAACTACGCTACATACAAAATAGAGAATTGTTGGAGAGGGACAGTGCGTAGTGGTGTCGATGTAATGCTAAGGATAGAGCGTAACAAAAATATAACGCACTCTTTCGCACGATTCGCAGCGTTCAACTTCTAATAGTTCAAAGTCCAAACAGTCTAGGTTGATGTGTCGCTGTGTGTACAAACTGTATGCTCAATAGAGAAACAATACAGGCTAACATCAGAAAGATAAAACAAATATGGTTGAAGATAATTTTGGAATATATAATTCTTTATTTTTCCATCTTGGGCTCGTAAAGTAGTGTTGAAAAGTACCCATCTCTTAACACTTTAAAAAGTGATTGGTGCGTTATGGTATGATTTTATTTACTTATTATTTGGCAGGCAGTTATAAAATAAAACTAAAACAAATATACCTGCATAAATATATTCCCATTCCATGCAAATAGGCTCAACGAGGATTATTTAAAGCGAATACTATTTATTTGTCCATTATATACCTACCATTATTTATTAATTTAAAATTACATGACCTTAAACGAACTTTATTGCAGTTCATTTCAATTACAATTTTCACCAATAAATGAATAAAGTAGTTTAGTTTCAGTATGTAACATAACCGTAAATATATGGCAATATTATGTAAATTCACTAAATTTAATATTTTATTTCATTAAGTACATAATATGTGTGAGTCGATTCTAACACTTATTAAATTTCTTAGAGCTTAAACTCAAATATCTTGCCAGACAGATATTAGCATAATATCTATAAATCAAGTGACTCACTTTACAGAACGATTGTACTTGTTAAAAAGTTATTCATTATAATAATATAATTATTTTGCTAATAAAATCTTTTGTTATTATCAATAAAAGCTTTTCATTCATTTATTACAATTTATTTTAAATACACTTTTATGAGAAAATATACAATTTGCACAAATTATTTCTATATTGTAACTTTTTTATATTTTCTAAATGATGCAAGAACTAAGATCCTGTGATCCTGATATATAATAAGGATCATAACAGGTGAAAATCTGTATGCTCTACTTACCCTCCGGACAACAAGCGTGATTCTATATAATTGTATGTATTTTCAATAATATGAAAATCTGTTTTTAATCCAGGACAAGGGATATCTTTATGCTAAGTTTTGTCTAAATCCGTTCAACAGTTTACGCGTGATTGAATAACAAACATGCAAAGATCTTCACAAACATTCCCGTTTATATTATCAGTAAAATTATTAAGAATATAATATATAAACACAAGACCCAGCTCATTTTTTAGCTCTTCAAGAACGTATCGCAACATGCACAATGTAGCTTGCCGGCAAAGCCAGATCTATTTACAACGTAGCCAATTTGTAATACTGGTGTAATACTGGTGGCCACTATCTACGTTGTAGGATAGACTTCAAAAGATGTTCGTCGAACCGCAACGTAGTTCTGAAGAGCTCCTTAAATTCCCAGTGAAACTCGTGAGTTGTACATGATGACGCTTCCACATATTTCGCTTTATGAAGTTTGACTTGAGTTCAGATACTTAAGGCTCGCGTACATTGCTTTTTAACGAGTTTTCTGATTTGCAAAAATACTTGTAGTTAATCGTTGGAATGTGTGAAATCCGCCAGGATGTTGTTTGTGGAAATTTCGAATGTAATGTGCATCTTTGACATTCAGGCGGCCTCGATGGCGTAGTGGTAAGTGTAACTGACTGCCACGCCTGAGGCCGCGGGTTCGATTCCCGCACAAGTCAAACATTTGTATGCAGGAACATGGATGTTTGTCTTGGTCTGGGTGTTTCTATGTA
Source organism: Catocala sponsa (assembly GCA_963564715.1). NCBI lineage: Eukaryota > Metazoa > Arthropoda > Insecta > Lepidoptera > Erebidae > Catocala > Catocala sponsa. The sequence continues at coordinate 4,964,748 of OY751345.1, read as the reverse complement.
TAATATGTACCTACGTATCTCCGAAAAAAATAATTTTATATGTATGTTTATCCATTGTCTAGTACAAGCTCTGCTTAGTTTGGGCTAGATGGTGTTGTGTGTATGTGATAGAATATTATTATTATTGAATATTTTGGCATATCGGTATCTAGGTATTATTTATGTACATTTAAAATTTTGGCCGCCAATTATCATTGTGACAGATTAATATGTTATTCTAGTTGTTTACTTTTAAACCAAGGTTATCAAGTTTTTAAAGATACTGCCGCGCATTTTACCGAAATAAATAAAATTTTTTTGGTTCAAAGTGTGTCTGAAAATATAGATAACTACTTATGTTGATATAAAACTACTTATACTTTGAATAACATTCGCGTACAGGTAAGACAATATTAGATACTTATGCCTAAAATACACGATGATAAGTTAATAATCTGCCGCGTGAGAGCTGGAAAAATTATATCTTGTCATCCTGCTATAGTTGAGGCTCCTACAAACTATAGTCAATGCAAGTACAAGATAATGCCACATCAAACCATCCTGTTAACCAGTAACTGTAACCCATGAATACGTTCACGACTGAAAATCAAGAATAGCATCTTCATAGCAAACAGCAACAAAATTGGTTAAGTGATTCAATAGTAAATCACTCGCCTATATGTCGGCCTCGATGGCGTAGTGGTTAGTGTAACCGACTGCCACGCCTGAGGTCGCGGGTTCGATTCCCGCATAAGTCAAATATTTGTGTGCATGAACATGGATGTTTGTCTTGGTCTGGGTGTTTCTATGTATAATATGTATGTATTTACAAAAAAAAAGTATATATGTATGTTCATCCATTGTCTAGTACCCATAGTACAAGCTCTGCTTAGTTTGGGCTAGATGGTGTTGTGTGTATGTGATAGAATATTATTATAGAATATTATTATATCACTTACTAAGGAGTATAACCTAACTTGCCTGCGATAAATATAACCTAATCGCGGAGGAAATTGACTTGTTTTCATGTTCTCTGAGTGAATTCTCTAGAGTATCACTGTATATTATAAGTTATAGATTGTAAGTTGGCTAATTCTATTGCATTAGGCTAAGCCTGTAATAATAGATGTAAGCTTTGGATGTAAATAAATAAATAAATAAAATAAATAAATAAATAATTTTATTTTTAATTGAACACGCATAGTTTAACGTAGAAAACAGGTAAGTAAGAACTCCAAGGTGGAAAGTCCATTAAGCACAATCATCATGGACCATAAAAGTCTCCAGCCACCAGAGAATACAGAAATGAAACGCAAAATAAACCGGTACTCAATAAACTAGAGCTTTTCATTTCGTTCCAGGAAAAGTACCACTCGTTGCCTCAAGTGGTACTAACAAAAGTTTCCATCAACTGGACACAAGTACTTGCAAGTTATGAGTGTGTCCGGTACAAAAACGGGTAAACAGAATATTGAATGGGTAACAAAGAACGGAAAAGTGGCCAGTGTGGTACTGGACGTGTGCCTTACTACGAATTCACGAACGTGAGATCTGTAGAATAAATGGTTTAGTAGCTTCTGCCTGCGGTTTCATTTGCGTAAAAGTGTTTTTAAGAAGATAAATAAAAAAGTAAACACGTGTCCAGTGAGCAGAAACAGACAGCGGGATGACTTGGATGCCGTGACAATACGATTTGAAAATCCTATGCCTAGCAATAAAATAAATAAAATGGCGTATTATAAATCACACAAACCTTCGACTGTCAATCTTTATTGCTTTGATATTATATTGCGCCATCTTCTGATAATTTACGATTTAGTTTTGGTAAAATAGTACTAAAGGTTGCACTATTATTTCACGGAAACGCATCGCCCGATTAAAAGGTTGATTTAAATTGGTAAATGGGGCCACATAAAACTTTAAGTCCCGGCAATGTTAAATACTTATAATATACTAGCTGTCCTGTTAGACGTTGTCCTGTACACATGAAAAAAAAACAAATCTAAACGATTCTCGAATCCACTTGAACACACACAAAATATTTCATCAAAATTGGTCCAGCCGTTTAGGAGGAGTTTAATTACAAACACACGCACAGAAGATTTATATATATAAAGATAAACTGTCCCACAGCGGGCACTGGTCTCTTCTCAATATGAAAAAGCTTAGGCCATACACCACTGCTGCTCCAGTGCGGGTATGCAGGCTTTAAGTATTTTCGAGAACATTATGGAAAAGTCCCAGTTTTTCTCGCGATGTTTTTGTTTACGGTTAAAGCGCTTGCGTTGATACGCATAAAGGTGCGTGCCTTGGGAGAGCTCGAAACTGCATGGCAGTTCAATGGTCACACACCAACGGTGCTTTATTTTAAAAAACACAAATCTCATTCGATTTGGAGCTTCCGCATCTGCGCAACATCCTGACAACTAGAAAAACATTAAACCAAGTCAGAATCTTACAAAAGCCATCTAAAGTTCAGGCGCTAGCTTATCAGCTAGAGAAAGAGAAAGGATAATACAACTCAATAGTAGGGGACTCCCAGCCCAGACATGGGCGTGACTGTTTAGAAAATGGCCGGGATTTTGCATTTCCCGAGCGCCGAAATTTTCCGAGGGTTGGTTTAGTAACACGATATTTTGTTGCATGTAGAGCAGTCCAGACAGAATAAAAATAGCACTACGGGTCTTGTATCATTAATGAGTTCGGTGGAACAGCTCGTGGAATATGGTTCTACTACATTACCTATGCACCAGCATTCGCGTGGAGATCACTTTAATATAATATGAGGATCACATTCTGCTAAACTGAATTGGATGATACCTGGCTTAGGTTTTAAGATGATCTTCAAGCAACCAAATTCAAAACCGCGTCTCAGTGCGTTCAGCACGAATAGTGGTTTGTCAAAATATGTTCTGCAAAATATGTGATTTTGTGGTTTAAGTGGTTTTCTCGCCATCGCTAATGCGTTAAGTATTGTGGTTTCGATCCTCACACGGAATAAAAAAATGTGAAAATTACTAATAGTTGGACTGAGTCTAGGTGTTCTTTGTGTCCGATTTTTATGTTTTTTTTAAAGTCTGCAGGTGATACAGGGTTTATTCCTAGTATGGTAGTAATTGTCTTAATAATGCAACTTATAATAGGATTAGCTTCTGCTCGCGGCTTCGCTCGCGTAAAAGTAGGTAACGGCACTATTTATTAAATAAAATATAGCTATGTTACTCGATGATAATGTAGCTTACTAATGGTGAAAGAATTTTTATAACACAGATATTTTTCAATTGTAATCGAAAACTTATGTACCAATTTTCATACTGCTAAGTCCAGAAATGAGAAAATTTCGTTACAAACTTTACCCCCCATTTTACCCCTCTAGGGGGGAGTTTTGTCCATTTCACTTACATAGATCATTTTTGTTTATAATCAGGACCTAATATGCCAATTTTCATACTTCTAAATCCAGAAATGAGCAAATTTCCATACAAACGTTACCCCCCCATTTTACCTTTTTAGGGGGAATTTTGTCCATTTTACCTAGACAGGTCATTTTCAATTATAATAAATAACTTGTATACCTATTTTTATACCTATAAGTCCAGAAATGAGCAAATTCCATATAAACTTCACCCCCTATTTCACTCCCTTAGGGGTGGAATTTCAAAAAATCCTTTCTTATTACACCCCTACAAATTAAAACACACATGCTCTCCAAATTTCAAGTTCCTACGACCAGCGGCTTAGGCTGTGCGTTGTCTCTAAGTCAGTCAGTCAGGACATATTCCTTTATATATATAGATGTGTTCATATTTTAGAATCTTAAAGTCTTACTGATAAATAACATCACTCGTAGAATATTTGTAACATTCTAGTTAAACTGTCTTTAATAGAACGTAGTCCATATTATCTAAATAACTAATAAGCTAAATATGCGAAAGTGATTTATATGCATTAAAGAGTCACGTAGGCAACATTTTACTCTTTTAAACACTTTTGTTTCTATAGAATAGTCATTTTTTAGAACCATAGAAGCCAAGCGGCATGTAAAACCTAGCAGGTTATAAAAATCTTTCTATAACAACAAAAATTATTTAAAAATTATGCATAGACAGGTTCATACGTAAACAAAATCACGGGTAGCTGCTAGTAAATTAAATTTAAAAAGCGTTTTATTTTAACTATCTAGAAATTGAAAAAGTACTTTGTTCTACGTTTGAAAATATTTCACGTGAAATGCCATTCTGCAGATAACAATTTTAAATATAGATATTGTATATTTTTGGCAAAGCTATTTCACAACATACAGGCTGAAATAGTTAAAAATAAATTTATGAAAGAGATGATTATTTTCAGCTGTCGGTTTCAATGGTAGCGTGGCCGAGCGGTCTAAGGCGCTGGTTTAAGGCACCAGTCTCTTCGGAGGCGTGGGTTCGAATCCCACCGCTGCCAATACTTTTTGTTTGACAATTCGCATCATTTGTTATTTTAGTGTAATATACTTAGTATGTATCTTAAAGTGGTTATATTTAAACGGTGAGAGGCCATTATTGTAAATGTTTTTCCTCTTGTGTCGTGAAACTCAAATATATGATGTTAAATTATCTAAAGAGTAGAATATAAATTGACACGAAAATTTTACGTTCATCTTTTATTTATTTCATTTTCAATTTACGCCATCATATTTTTAAATAAAAGATCCATAAATTTACCTTGAATTACATTGCTGAACCACATGTCAGCACTGCCATATTTTTATACCCCAATAATACAAAATACGTAAAATTAAAGTATGCCGCCGCCATCCATCGTATATTTCGCGAAAAAAATAAAAAACAGGGGTCGAAATCTGTCTCAAGGGGTGTGAAATCGAAATTACTGTTCACCCCACACACCCCACGTGCCCCACGTCGATTTCGAAAAAATATGTCCCCGAAAACATTTGGTGTTTGATAGGCGTATTGTAGAATTTATTGTTACTGCTATTTCGTGATGTTTGCGCCAAATTGAGACATTTCCAGTCTCCTGGGGTGATATTTTGTAGTGTTTTGCTATTTAATATTAATTAAATAGTTGAGGGTGTTACAAATGTTATCGCTGTTATTTTTATATAGTTGCTACTTTTGATATTAGGATCGTATTTATCTTTAACTAGAAATAATGTATTTTGAAATTAAATATTAATTGAAAGGTGTGGAGTTTATAGTTTTCTTCTTCCATAACTTTCTATCAAACAATTTCTTCAATAAATATTATTAAGTTATCGATGTGCCAAAATCGATTTAGTAATAGTTTATCCATAAAAACGATTTAAGCAGATTAGGTTGTCTCTTTATTTATAATAATATTGCGTACATGGATATTTCATAGCATTTCATATTTATTTGTACGCTCTAGCGCAGAGTTTTAGACATAATATTATAATATATTTTTTTAATACAACTAGGGTGGCAAACAAGCATACGGCCCATCTGATGGTAAGTGGTCACCGTAGCCTATGGACGCTTGCAACACCAGAGGCATCACTTGCACGTTGCCGACCCTTTAGGAAAGGAAGTGGGAAGGAGAAGGAGCGGTAAGTGGGAAAGAGGGTGATTGGGCCTCCGGCACTCTCACTCACCGAACGAAACACAACATTAGGAATACTGCTATTTCACGTCGATATTCTGTGAGAGGGTAGTCCTTTCCCAATCGAGCCGGCCCATTCATGCTGAAATCAGCGAGGTCACAAACTGTTAAACTATAGATTTTAATAATGTCTGGTGTTCTAAAACTTTACACATTAATCTCGATGTGTAACAATCGCATAAGCGTAAGGGTTAGTATATGTCAAACATGTTTCACAACAGATTGTTGTTATACAATGCGAACTCAGTGCGATACATTGTCAAAAAACAAGTATTTATACATGTTTTTATGTGAATGTGTAGTCAGTGCGAACTCACGGTAAGACAACACCTACCTTATGATAAACAAGTTTGCTCTATAATTGTACAAGCGTATAAGCGCATGTACGGGTACTATCCCTTCCTATAACCTTCCGTGTTTGTTACTGAGATGATCGGTCTAGATACTCTAGAACTTATGCGAAAGTTTATGCACATAATACATTATTACTTGTTACTAGTGAACAAAGTGGATAACCAATCGGTACAAGAGTGCATTCATTTTTATGTACCAGATCAATACATGCGTGCAACAGAACGACGACAACATCGCCTTCTAACTTGTCCTCCATCATGGCGCTTGTTTCTCGCCTCTAGTATTCCGACTGGAAGGGCAATCGAATTAGTTAATCGTTTATTAAACGCAAATCTGGATGCAGACATATTCTTTGATAATATAATACAAATGGCTAAAACGGTGTTAATGCACTTGAATATAGAAAATATGTAAATAGGTATAGTTACCGTTATTTTAATTTTTTAATTGTTTTTATACAACGTTGCTGTGTTTAGCTTTAGGAAAACTAGTATAGCATATAAGTGTTTTGGTTTAGAAGTAAGCTTATATTGTTCGATAAATAATTAATAAATAAATAAAAGTTAAGATTCGCTCATCAACAACGAAAATTTTGAATAAAATATTCTACATAATATCCGAATATCGAAATAAATGGCACCAAGAGACAGGCTGTTAGACGACTGTCAGGCAATTTTTCATCAATACGTATTACTGTTACGTCTCCTAACATTGAAACTCCTTGTTGCATGGCGGGCTTTCTAACTAATGTCCAGGTAATACGTTCAAAAACCGGTGTACATGAAATTGTGCACGGAATTTATTTATCATCTAATTTTATTGCTTTTTGGGGTAAAGCTAGAGGGCTTATTAGAAGAAGCGTTCATTATCATTTTGGCACAAGATTACAATATTGAAATTAAATTTCTGTTTAACCGTTTTTGGTGAACACAATTTGTAAAATTTGTTTTCTTTTATAAATATTCGTTACGTATTTTAATATGGTCATACGGTGGTGTAATTATTGTATGTACACCTGAAAACAAGCATGTAGTAGTCTACAATCACTTGAGTTTTTCCGCTTGTGTTCTATTATTAGATTACTATCAGACGGCTTACTAATAATTTTTACTCGAGGGACTTTTCTCATTTTGAACATGTGTATCCTATATGTCCTAACCGATCAAAAGTCTACAATAATTATACTTATTTATAAATAGAGGTACACAAAATAAAAATAACGTGGATCTGCAAAGCCCGTGGAATTCTTTAGAAGTAAAGCACTTGGAACACTAAGACACGCCTACGTTGACTATTCTGGGGAATATTATTAACAGGTTCCCTGTCCGATGTATCACATATGATACATAACAATAGATTTTCTATTGTGTCTATCGCGGGACAGCGAATGGGTTAAAGAAGAAAGAAAATAGGAGAAGTAAATATGTAAACTGCCAGAATTCTTTCTCATCACTACTCTTACGCCAGTTTCCAATATTCCAATATTTCAGTCTCTTTGACACTAAAATCGCCTGCTATTAGAGGCTAGCGTTAAAATTTTATTTATAGCTTGGGCGTGCTTACCAGTTAATAGTTTAATAACTGCAGCTTACAAATTTGCAAAGTGAGCAATATTGTAAATAATTGGCAATTTTACAAAATACCGTTATATTCTTGCTGGTTTATTTTAAAGTTTACGTAATAAATAACAAAGTTAATATCGTTTAACTAGATTATAATTAGAGTTAATAATAATAATAATAATTTATTTCAGACTAGGTTGTCCATAGAGTGTTAGTAGTACAATGCATCTTATAATTATGTTAGTAATACATACAAAAAATAAGAAATATAAAAACAAGAAAACATATTTATTACAACTAACCTATATGTAGGCGAATCCAGTGCCCCCAGATAGGACTCTCAATATGAGCAGCAATGCTCTTCAGGTAGCTGTTAGGACTGTCCCTCACCCTGCGCATCAGCGATGCTGCTCTTTTTCTAATTATGGCTTAATAGCCATCCACATGTGCGTCTGCGAACATCGATGACGCACTGCAGTAGCGAGGCAGTCCCATCAACATCCTGAAGGCATTGTTGTACTGAACTCTCAGAGCGCTCACAACCCGCCGCGTGCAGTTGGCCCACAGGCTGCAGGTATAAAATGTTTGGCAGTAAGCCCTAAACAATGTTGTTTTGACTGCCTTTAAGGGGACTCTTAACGGATAAAAAATTATTTCCCGCCTTTGAACAATCCAGACACACACAGCTTTACAGATACAAACGTTACCTACCTAAATACAAAAATTATATATTGAATATTGTTTAAACACGCGTAAAAATTATAAAAACAAGTTTCCCGTACCGGGAATCGAACCCGAGCCTCCTGGGTGAAAGCCAGGTATCCTAGCCACTAGACCATACGGGAGATATTTAGTTGTACCATTTTGTAAGTTTCATTTAAAGTGGAGTGGAAGTTACTTTGCTTAAAATTTGAACACAATTGTTTGAAATGACATGGTAGGTCCACGATGGATATTACTGGTCCATCCACAACGCAGTCATGCACCTTAAGGCATCGCAGTATTCAAAACGCCGCGTGTATACAGAAATGGGACCAGAATGATTTGTATCAGGTTGCGGAAAGTTTTCTCAGCTTGATCAAAATGTAATATAATAATACCTTAATAACTATCAAACATAAATTTAAATAAATTATGGTTGAATTTCAACCACTAGGCGACCGCTAGTAAATAGAAAAACCCTGAGAAAACTTTTCGCAAAGTGACTTCCACTCCACTTTAAATGGAACTTACAAAATGGTAGAACTAAATATCTCCCGTATGGTCTAGTGGCTAGGATACCTGGCTTTCACCCAGGAGGCTCGGGTTCGATTCCCGGTACGGGAAAATACTTTTTGTTTGTTGTATTGGTTTATTATTTTGAATAATTTACATGTCGTTGATAACCCTAGGGCTGCGATAGCAACTAAGTCTCGTAACCAGTTGTCTTAGACGGAGCTTAATTTTTCACTTGAAACTGTTTGTGATAAATTTATTTATTTGAACATTCATTCTGTCTTAAGTGAGCGTACAAAATATCAAAATTGTATATCTCCCGTATGGTCTAGTGGCTAGGATACCTGGCTTTCACCCAGGAGGCTCGGGTTCGATTCCCGGTACGGGAAAATTGTTTTTTTAATTTTTACGTGTGTTTAAGCAATGTTCAAAATATTTTTTTGTTTTTAGATACACCTTATATTTGTAAATCTGTGTGTCTGGATTGTTCAAAGGCGTGGAATAATTTTCTATCCGTCAATAGTCCCCTTAATGCTGATTCTAATCTAGTTAAACGATAATAACTTTGCTATTTGTTACGTAAACTTCAAAATAAACCAGCAAGAAAATAACACTTTTTGTTAACCAATAGGATTGCATAAAATCTCCGCTCCGCTCCAGTATGCAATCCTATTGGTTAATATTTCTCCGTGTCTTCGCTCCGCAACCTCGCTCCACTTACATGGAGAGGCAGCCTAAATAGTGCCTATTGCGTTCTAACAACATAATGCCGGACTCAGTGCAGCTAGACCACACGACTGCATACCATCAGGTGGAGTGTGGTCATTTTGACGAGAAAAAAAAATAAAAAAAAAAAGCTGCTTAGAATTTTCCAAGAAAATTGAATATTACTTTGCCCGACCCGCGAATCGAAATCGAGAGCTTTCGACGGCACACACGCACACGTAAGCGCTAACTTATGTCATAAAACCAACGAGCCAGTGGCTATATTTACAAATGGTCAATATAGTAAACTAATCCGTTGGTCGCATTACATCATGTCTGTAAACAAAGTTAGTGTTAGTTCAGGCTACCGCACGAAACTGGACCGATTTGAACATGTGCCAAGTGTTTACGTTACCAGATATAGGTTGTGTATCCTGTTTAGAGAGAATGGCAGTCTAACTTAATGTTATATTTTTTTGCTTAACTACTAAAGTCGCAGGTATATGCGAACACAATGTTCCGATGCCCTAAAGGTGAACATTACACAGGCCATCGCTCAAATTCAGCCGGATCTATGCGGAAGAGTCATTGAAAATTGGACCACTCGGATCCATGCAACTGTACGAAGCAGAGGCGGGCATTTGAACGATGTCATATTTCACACTTAATGACATAATATGGGACTTTCAAATAAGAAAATAATTTTGTAATAAGTACCTACCTCACACACAGCTTGTTTCATTTCATTTCAACATCTACTCGCCTTTATTGGAAAACACTTTAACTAATAGAAGCAACAGCCTATTGGGAGACCATTGTTCTGCCACGCAGAGTTCTCAAGTTCGATCCCAAGGAACGCACCTCTGACTTTTTGAAGTCATGTGCGTTTTAAATAATAATTATTTTTTGCTTTAACGGGAAAGAAAATATCGTGAGGAAACCTGCATATCTAAGACTTCTCAATAATGTGCTCGAAGATATGTGAAATCTCCCAACCCGCACTGGGCCGGCGTGATGAACTAATACATTGGCTGATATTATTATATATTGCATGGGTTTTTCAGTGATGATACAATTAGCTTACATGAAAGCAGCAACTTCCGCTTTAGGGATCAAGGTATGTGTCGGTGGACTTCAATAGCATACAATAAATGGATACAAGGCTCAGAATGTTATGTACTATGTGTATGTGTATATATAAGTGTAAAGTTAGAATGAGGCGATAACGAACAAATAAAATGAAATCATTAATAAATATTTAAAATGTGGGTTTTAAAAACCCAGATTCTTTTTTTTAAGATGTCTGGATGACTGTAAAATTTCTATTAAACAAAATTTTTGCCCTGCTTTGGTAACCGCCTTTATAAAAATAGAACAATAACAAAAGACAACATAAAGCACATGACGCATATACTCTAATCGTATCTTATCTTAAGACATAAACCGAACCAGGTAAATAAAAATAAAACAGACCAACACTAAGTCACCGGTAGCTGAAAACAGCGACGCGTTTCCGCCACTAACTGTACCGGAAGTCGGTGGATTAGCAGGTGGAATGGCTGCTCCAGAAAATTATTACGCTCTTATGGCACAGGTGGAAATGAAAGCAAGCCAGCGAATTGTATTTTTATACTGAACTGGAAACATGTTTGCTTCTGGTTAAAAGTTGTCCGGTTTTGTATTTTTCTGTTGCGTCTTAGACGTTATATTACTTTTAATAAAAATAAAATACCTATATTTATTTTATTTTTAATGTGAGATTGTGTCGTATGGCTGGTTCTTTAACATAAGTTTGAGTGATCACAAAGATATGGGTTTGGTTCTTGGCTCAAGAGAAATGTTATTGGATTTTATGTTAGGAATTGTAAACGGGAAAAAGCTATTGATGATGCAGATCTTGAACAGGGGACTGTTACAATTTATGTATATCATTGTTTTACAACCTGATTAATATTACTTTACAAATTAATCTTATAGAATTTACATATTCAAAGCTTCCTAAAATAGATGATTAAAAAAGAATAAATAATAATATAATTTCAACACTCTTAGGCGAGTAACACACGGCACCGCGCATCTCATGTCGCATTGGCCTCTACTAAATCCGTTGATGCCTAACACACGTACACCGCCCGACCGCGCGGTCGAGCGGTGATCTTCCGTTTTACCGCCACCGCCCTCCGCGGTGGTACGCGGTCCCGTGTGATAATCGCCTTAAGTGTTATTTTATGATTTGTTTATTTAAAACACAAAAACTAGGACTACTTTTAGTACTGAAACAATGAAACAAACATAGAATTAACGGCATCTAAGGTCAACCATAATTTTTTTTATTACATCCATACTCCTACCAATAAAACACCAAATAATTTACAGCAGAAGTGACTACATAACAATCAGTAATTTGTGTGATTCACAAATTACTGATTTGTTGTTCCGAATCTGGATGTCCTTTCGTTATTTTTTCTTTCCGTTGTTTGAATGTTTGTAGAGTCCCCCGTGATACAGATATCAGTTCTAGTGCGGGAGTTCCTTTTAATAAAAACAAATCTTAACAATAAGTATCATGGAAGAGGAGTTGTAAAAGATATATTCAACTTCCCTCAGCAGAGCTGAAGAAAAATAAAGAACAATCATACAGTTTATATAAAAATAAGCTCATTAGAAGAAAAATTATTAAACAACCAGTACAACAATTAGCAGATTACAAATTTTATTCCTGAAATTAGATTCACTATGTGGGTACTGAAACCGTTACACGTGCAGAAATAATGATCGAACTTTGGTTCATTAGCTATGAATACAAATCAGTTCCCGTGAAATTAAAGCCTCAAATGTACCAACATTTTCTAAGTTGAAATCCATTAGCACTTGTATCAGAGGCATGCGAATGCTTGTGTTCCTTGACCCATAAATACCAAAGTTCTTGAGGAACGGATGTTAGTATTGTAGAGAATAAGGAAGTGGCATCAAGTTTGTATATACATACGTTTATATTTTAGCTAGCTTTTGCTCACAGCTTCGCTCGCGTAAAAGTGGGTTAGGTTAGGTGTAACAGTACTTTTTTAAATAAAGTTTAGCCTATGTTACTCGGTGATAACATAGCTTTCTAATGGCGATAGGTCTTTTCGTGTAGTGGCCTGCCGTTTCATACGGCGGGCCGTAACTTCGGCGGGGTCGCGACCGCATGTGAAAGTGATTCGCGCGGCCCCGCCGATAGTGGTTTGTCGAGGAACACCGTGGTAGGTTTAGTCGGTATTCCGGGAGGTCCATTTTATCGTTTTAACATCTTTCTGTTACCCCGGCGAGTCCGACATAACACCTCCGCCCGCCCCCGCGGAGGGGTATGTGTCAAAGCATTCCCCCACGTAAAAAAAAAATAGAAGCTTTCTAATGGCGAAAGAATTTTAACAATAAGTTGAGTCGTTTTTGATTTAATTAAATCATTACAAACGAACATATAAACAAACAAAAATATCAAATAACACAATATTACCGACTGAAACACGTTTTATTCTAGCACACAATAAAATTTTAAAACACTACAAACACTATACTATACTTTTCCACTTGACCGCGTACGATTGTAAACTGACTCGGAGAGCGCTGACTTTGCCCTTTTATACGCGGTTAAAGCGTTTCTGGAGATTTCTAGAAACGCCATACCCGGTATGTAAACAGTACGAAGATTCGAGAATGTGCCAACGTTCTCTCTACTCTTCGCGTATCGACAAGCTACGCAGTTCCGTAAGACGTCAATAGATGGCGCCGTAATAAATTATTAGAAGGAACTGCCGAGTCTTCCCCACAGTGCCGACAGATGGCACTAGCTGTAACAATATATAAGTATAAATAGGCGCAGTGATGGTATATGCGACTACTGTGTGTTTCGGGTTTGATCTGGCCAAAATGTTATTAAGTTTTTCTATCAAAAATATCTCTATAGCAGCAAGATGGATGGAATTGGCTGGCTGGAAAGCAATATTATGTTCGTCTCCTATTTCGTGGGTTCTAAAACTATAAAATTATGCTGGCGAAATATGAGTGTAATACGGCTCTGCCTATGCCTTTGGCAATATTGGCTATACTATGATTATACAAGACTATGTATGTACTTGTATACCAAACATCTGCATGAATTCCAGTTTAGATAATTATTCTATTCACTTATTTTAATTGGTTATTTTAATTTAACTTATTTGGGTTGAATCCACAACACGCGGCGCCATTCGTGCAATCTCAGTGATCTGTCAGTCAGGATAAAGCGTGCGGTCAGTCAGACAATATACAGTCGAGTGGTCAGTCTCATACCCTGCCGTGTCTAGCAATTTAACATCTAAGCATTTTACAAGCCAACTATAATGCATCCCTCCAAAACATCCCTACAACAAAAATTAACGCCCTACGATTTTTACACATCGCTCCGAACCGGATGCCGCAGCCATTTCCTCACTTCCGGCCCCCGAGTGAGGTTCCTTGTACTACCCTCGTGACCTCTGGGGTCATCTATCTTGTGGTAATGTTTGTCTTGCTACCATTTGATTTAAAATGGGGGTACTGGACTACTCTAAGTAGTCTTCTGGATTTGGTTTGGGGATTTTGGCTGAGATACTTATTTTTCTATTTCGTTTAGGAATGTATTTTACATTCGATTTTTCTTAAAAGGAAATCATTGATGAAAACAGGGTATTAATTTTAAAAAGTATAGTCGAATAGAATCATTGTGTTATTAAATTCTTTAAAAATCCTTTATAGAAAAAAGTGTTATTGAGATCATAAGATTCAATAATCCTAAAAGACGTGACGATATTAGTCGAAAACTAATCCTCTTACCACCATAAGAATTTTATAACAACACCAAAAATACATCAAAAAATTATCATACAAAGAAATTATCGTACGGTTACTCAAATCACCTTTCAACCCTCGACCATTAACCCTTTACCGCCGTCAACGCTAATCCGTACACGACTAAAATACAGAATACACCAGCCAAAGATCATCGACATGTATACTACATAGTCAAGTGTTACCGTTATAACATTACAAGATAATTGAACTGGCTGGGTTCCAGACAGTTTAGCTCGATGATGGTCCGACGGATTAACCTATGTTGTTTGCTTCGCGCCATGCCTTGGTGCTGTGCCATAGATTACGCTGATACAGAACGCCGTATTCATACAATGCGAGAAAATAAAGGCGTACGAACAAGGAACTAGGATAAAGCTGTTTGAATTGTCCGAGTTTTTATTCTGAATGGAACAGTTGCCAATGACAGTGTCAAGGAGTCGGATCATTAGAGTAGTACTCTACCTCTTGTAGGTAATTATTGTAGTGTAGTAATAAAACTACTGTGTATTTCTCGGTAAGTAAGAGTTCCTGAGTTTCACATACATCTTTCATTCCTCTTCTTTCATCCGAATTTGAAATCAGTTTCTCTAGTGTGAGTAATACGTGTACTAATACTGTTAGCTATCATAAAAGTTTACCATCAAGTGGACCATATGCTTCTGTGTCACCTTAATCTACACATCTACATCAATAAATAAAATTGAAGTGTCTGTTTGTAATGTCAAAATAACAGCTTTTTATCTAATGCATATGAAAGTATATAAGGTACCTATACGAAAACATCTATTTTTGAAATTGTTGTCTGTCTGTCTGTTTGTTTCGGGTAATCTCCGAAACGGCTGAACCGATTTTGACGGGACTTTCACTGGCAGAAAACTGGTGTTATAAGGCTACTTAGGCTACTTTGATTTTAGAAAAAAACAGGGTGCCGCGGAGACAAACACTTTTTAGTTAAAATCTACGCGGACGAAGTCGCAGGTAACAGCTAGTCTATACTAATATTAAAACGAGAAAGGATTGATTTTTCGTTTGTTTGTAAGGATTTAACTCAAAATCTACTACCCAGATTTAAAAATTCTTTCAGCATTAGGAAGCTATATTATCACTAAGTAACATAGGCAATATATTATTAAAAAAACACAACCTAACCTAACCAAACCTATTTATACGAGCGAAGCCACGGGCAAAATTTAGTCCTAACTACTATTTTAAATGAGTAAGTAAGTTTGTTTGTTTGTTACGCCTTTACGTCTTAACTACTCGAACGATCATCATGAAATTTCGCATACAGGTTGTCAAGAGTACAGAAAAGGACATAGAGTACCTTTCATCCAGAAAAATGTACTGATCCCAAGAAATAGAAAATTGACATTTACGCGAGCGGAGATGCAGGCAAAATCTCGTAGTAAATAAAAGAAATAAGGGGTAGGCCCCGTTTTAAGCACTGCGCTTCTAAACCGAGTCTGATTTGCTTATTTGTTCTGTGGTTCAAGTCTAGCAAATGTCAATTACTTGCTATTGCGTGGAGGCGACATGCATGCGTCAATATCTCATGTTGTATTGACCTAGCCGTAGTTATGTGTGTGCAACGTGGGTGGCCCGAGCGCCACTTGTCGCCGACTGTACTCCGGAGTGATCCGGAGTATGGCCCTTTACGGGGCGCCGGTCTGGGCGGACGCCCTCAGTCGCGACAATAAGACCCTGCTGCGACGTCCGCAGCGGGTCGTCGCGACGAGGGCCATACGCAGTTACCGGACGGTGTCCTGGACGGCGGCGTGCGTGCTGGCCAGTGACCCCCCCTGGGAGCTACAAGCGGAGGTCCTCGCCGAAGTTTACCACTTCGTGGCGGCGAGGAGGTCCCGCGGGGGGCCCCCGGGGTGGGAGGAGGTCGCACGCATGCGGCGACAGGCGCGGGCCGCCCTGTTGAGGCGGTGGACGGAGGACCTGGCTCCACCGGTCCCAGGTCAGTGGACGGTGGAGGCCATTCGCCCGGTCCTCCGGGGGTGGATAGGGCGGCGATTCGGGTCGCTGACCTTCCGACTGGTGCAGGTGCTTTCCGGGCATGGATGCTTCGGAAAGTATTTGCACCAGATCGCGAGACGGGAGGCGACCCCGGCCTGCCACGAGTGTGGGGCGCCGGAAGACACGGCGCTCCACACGCTGGAGGCGTGTGCCGCGTGGGGGCCGCAGCGGCACACGCTTTCGGGCATAATAGGCGGGGATCTCTCCCTGCCGGGCGTGATCAACGCCATGCTCGGCGGCGAGAGATCGTGGCAGGCGGTGGTCTCCTTCTGCGAGGCTGTCATGGCGCAGAAGGAGGCCGCGGAGAGGGTCAGGGAGAACAATCCCCTCGCTGACCCTCTTCGGCGCAGACGGACGGGAGCGAGGAGGAGGCGATTTGCCCGCCTTCTCGCTCTTGTATAGTGGGGTCACTGGTACAGAGTCGGGGGACTCTGTACCGGCTTGCACGGCCCCACACGTCTGGGGGGTGGCCTTGGTGAGCAAGGCCACCTCTCCACAGGTGCTGAGGCCCGGTTACCATCAGCCGGGCCAACCGCCGGGGCGGGATGGTGATTGCTAACGCGACCCCATCCCGCCCCACCCCGTCGGCGGAAAGACTGCTCACCCCAGGTTTTTAGTGTGTATACCGACCCCCTTCAGGGGCGGAGAGTCTCACATAACCACCCTCCCCCCCCCCCCCCGGGGAGGGGGTATCCATAAAGGATTTTCCTGGGTCAAAAAAAAAAAAAAAAAGGTTAGGTTTGCAACAGTTCTTTTTTTGGATGAAAGGTACCTTATGTCCTACTCTGTACTCATGACAACGTGTATGCAAAATTTCATGTTGATCGGTTGAGTAGTTAAGGCGTGAAAGCGTAACAAACAAACAAACAAACTCATTTTCGCATTTATAATATTAGTTAGGAAAAACAAGTGTGTTAGCGGAATACACGTGCAATAAAAATATAACACTTTTATTGACGAACTAAATATGCTGCCTGCGCTAGGCAGCATTCTGCACTCGATACGAATATTATTATTACTTTAGTGTCTTGTTTCAGCGCGAGATATTCCAGGGTATACGATCTGTATGTGTAGTATTGCTGTTTTACTATGTTGTTGTTTGTAAATAGAGCAACGTTCAGATAACGCGCGTAGTTTTAATCCCCACAACAATATCCAAGTATTTCGATAAATTAGCAGATCCAATAGACGTTGTCATGCCCGAACGTTGGCTTGCAACCCACCACCTGCCGGGTCCAAATGTAAATCTAAACAATCTATCACCCACACAAACAAAAAAAGCATCACAATCGATCCAGCCGTTCAGTCAGATGCACTCATACAAAATAATTTTATAAAAACTGTATATGAAAGTAATATTTGTTTAGAGTTACTAAGGGTAAGTTGCACCAAGACCTACGTTATTGGTTCCGTTAAATTAATACATTCTATTCTACCACATACACACAACACCATCTAGCCCAAACTAAGCAGAGCTTGTATTATGGGTACTAGACAATGGATAAACATACATATATAATTTTATTTTTGTAAATACATACATATTATGCATATAAACACCCAGACCAAGACAAACATCCATGTTCATGCACATGTTTGACTTGTGCGGGAATCGAACCCGCGACTTCAGGCGTGGCAGTCAGTTACACTAACCACTACGCCATCGAGGCTGACTTCGACTTTAGCAGTATCATTAACAATAATCACAGCATATAATAATCGTTATGTTGCATCAATAAAATAATTATTGTCAAACTAAAAGTCCAAAAATAATATTTTGTCATTCACACAACGTTTAAGTTAAGCTGTAACTATACGCTAACCAACCATACCCATGGGCAAAAAGTCTCTAAAAAATATAATAAAAAAAAAAACAACCAAAATTGAGTGATTAAAGCTATTGTTATCTATGACATCATTTCGTTATGATGGAGCATCCCGTAAATTACTTTAACTGATGATTTGACAGCATGGATGCCATTGGCCATCGTTATAGTTAGCTCGTGCACTTAAGTCTAAACAATTTGTATGTGTTTGTGTCTGCTAAGTCAATGTTTGTAGATCTTTGAATTGAAAATAGTAGTACCTGGTTCGTGTAAATATCCAAAAATGTACTTTATGTATTTAAGATGCAATTATAAAACTGAGAATTTTTCATCATCATCATCATCATCTCGGCCGAAAGACGTTCACTGCTAGATATAGGCCTCCCCCAAAGTCTTCCACACAGACTGGTCTAGGACCACCCGCATCCAACCGCTTCCCGCGACATTTACAAGGTCTTAATTTATTAGAATTTTTACTAAACAAATTATTATTATTATTGTTTGCTCTATGGTATAAAAATTAACTCAGGCATTGTAAAAAGACAAGACAAAATTATATCTTCCTATCTATTCCAATGTCTAAACCACAAAAGGCAGGTCAAATAATAACCTAGATAATAAAACCGTAGTATTATTCATAGTCAATAAACTAATTAACATACTAAACTGCCAACCGATTTACCAAACAAAACACAAGAACTCAGTCGCCAAATGTTTGTTTTGGTAGGAAAATGCGACAAAGAACCGCGTGTGTTTCAAATAAATCATTTTTTCAGGTGAAATACGATCACATAAAGCGTTTCCGAAAGCAATTAGTTGCTGTTACGACCGCAGACGAGGGACGTGAAAAAATATATGCAACGCACTGGGGCGAACAACCGTAGCGGTTGAATAGTCTTGCTTATTGACTACCGAAATAATCCTATCCGAATAATATCATAAATGTAAAAGTTTGTGAGGATGGATGGATGGATGAATGGATGTATGTATGTATGTATGTATGTATGGATGTTTGTTACTCTTTCACGCAGAAACTACTGAACGGATTTTGATGTAACTTAAGTGTTATTGTTTATACATCAGAATAACATATAGGCTACTAAAAATCTACCTTAACATAAATCTACATTAACGAGTGAAGTCGCTATCCTATATAATTATATTGTCTCTCGATATTTATACCGTCCAGTTTAGGCAAGATATTTACAAAGGCAGCCAATGTGAAAATCATTATCTTTAGATAAAAATATATATTTAGATAAAGTCAAAAATAATTTATTCATTCATGAATAAATAATTTTTGACTTTGACTTTGGCTTTGACTTGTGACTTTGTGACCTAAGCGTGTGTGCGAAATTTCATGATGATCGGTAGAGCAGTTAAGGCGTGAAAGCATAACAAACAAACAAACTCACAATTAAATTTATAATATGAGTTTGGATTTAAACATCGAAACAAACGCATATTAGATTACTATCAAAACTGTAAATAGTTATTTACGGGTTCATACAGTTTACTGAGTCAGCTGTTAGTGCTGTTCAAGTATGCAAAAGCTATATTTTAGTAAAAATAATATATACGCATATAAAAATAATACATAGCAACAAATAGTTGCTGTTTTAATTGTACAATGTCTATAACGTGATGTTTAAATATGACCACACCTTTCTATTACACGTTGAATAAAATGACAATGTTTAAGCAAATTAACCAAAAAACGAAAACCAAAGATACACAATTCTAAACATAATTTATTCTGTTTGCATGTCAATATCAGTAAATTAGCTTTTTAATTTGTTTACTCGAACAAATTCGGACATGCCATCAGTACACTGGAATGTTTGCCTACAGATAACTCGAATGGCCACTGGGGTTTACAATACGGACGTAAAATATGATGACACATTGTTATACACTGTATTTATGTGATTAAATTAATTTAAAAAATGAACAACAAAATTCATACAGATATTTAGATTATTCTAACGACTGAGGTGGCAAATAAGTAATCAGTTTACCTCTCTACATTCTATCCTATGAACTATTGAAACACTGATACCCAGTTTCAGAAAAGCAGGTCAACACAATAATTTGTTAGTAAACGGCAATTTTTTTTTTTCGTTTTACCGCGATCCTATCTGACCTTAAGTGAAGATGCAGTCGACAATGCAGCACGCTTGCCTAGAAGATACCTATTCACTAGTGATTTGAAGACACCCAGATCGTACTTATCAGGAAACAGACTTAGGTAGTGAGTTCCAATTCTTTCGAAGCAAACCGCTTATTTATTGGCTTAAAGTGGAAGCAAAGCGCTTCTTTCTTTGCGGTACGTAGTATAAAAGAGGAAGCAAAGCGCCTTTTTATTCTTTATTGGCTGTACTTATGTCAACTGTTGTCATTGGCTGACTGAGTTAGTAATAGCCAATAAAATTACTTGAAAAGAATTGGATTTTAGCACGTCGCTTTCAGCAAGCTCGCGCTACTCCTTATGAAAGAAAGTACCATACCAGAGGCCTATCTATTTGCCATCAATAATCTGTAAGCGTGTTATTTTCTATTAAGTAGTAGTAGTACTCCCTACGCTGCTACTTCATATGAGAGCACCATATCAACCTGCTTACGGGGCAATAGAAATATATCATTTTTCTTGTACCATAATCGCGAATTCAAGCTAAGATGAACCGTCAGCAGTGACAAGAGCTTGACATAATATGTTATTGAGCTTAGCGGTTATGATATAAATGACCAGCACTGCTTAAACGAGGGTGACATTTCTATTCACCTAATGATGCGACGAACTATCAGAATCTTAAAGTACAACTCTACTGCAGACTTCCTTGAAATAAATACGACAAAAACCGATAAGCTAACAACTATTTTGTCACCAAAACCGTTCTATTCCGCCACTATAGTGCGTATACCAACTTAATAAAAATAAATATTGTATCGCTAGAACGTTGTGGGTTTACGATATGGCCACAATAATTTAATACCGGCCGAGGATTAGGTATTTATTTAGGTACCAGGTACTATTATGTAGTATCGGTATATTGGTATCTCTTGTTTACGGTAACGGAAACCAGTTCAGCGCTTCATTGAATATTATGGAAAGGATATTGGATGGAACATTCGTGTGATATGTAGCGTGGTATGTATTTTGGATTGTATATTTCTTCTTCTCCCTCTTGAAGTTGTCTTTCAGGTAGACTTAAGGCAATAAGGCTTTTAAAGCACAGAGAGATACTGACATAGAAGATTGTATAGTTAACAATTATAATAAATTATGTGTTCTTCCGTACATGATGTTAATTTACCATAAGTAATCAGAATAAAGATGTATTCAGAAGGATTCTCGCTTATATCTTGGATTTCTCGCAAACAAGAGAAACGCGACATGCGATCTTCTGTAAAATTAAGGTAGGTACCTCTATCAAACCAAAGATCGCAGCCAAATAGCTTCCCACTTTTTCCTGCAGTACCTACGTAGAATTATAAACCACCATGCCACCATGAGATTATTGAAGAAATCATTAGTTCTATTTTATTTTACGATACGAAACTCCACTTCTTGGAAACAGCACGGAATTTGGAAATATGTATGGTAAACAATACAATCGTAAGAGTCTCAAGAGTGACAGAGACAAAGACTGTACTTACTGTTTACATGGTTTCCCCAAAAAATACTCCCCTGCTTTTATGCTTTTATATTTGCATAATGAAAATATATAATATGGTGTTAATTAAGCTTATTCATTATCGCCAGGATCAACGCAGCTCTTTTATGAAATGAAACTCGTCAGCGCTCGGTATGTGTTAGGAATTTTACAGAAATTCAATAAAGTGTATGGACGAAGCCCGCTTGTACTGTACGTTTGAATTGGGAGGAGTGCTATTGGTAACGGGTATTATCTCATTAAAATTAATGGTAGATTGTTAGTATATAAGCGATGCATGACTATCGAATGAATATTGAAAAATAAGTTCAAGAGATTCGAGTACATTCGAATTATTACCCGTTTTTCGAATGGATTGACTGTTGATTTTTAAATTACCAGTACATAAATAATAATTAATGTACATCCAAATATCGACACGAAATTTGACAAAATTCTTCAAAGCGATTAGCCACAGAAAAGCCAAAAGATTTTCAATGTGTTATGAAATTATGTTCCGAATATTTTTTGATGTTATCAATGACAATACATAATCCAAATTCAAATACTGAAGCTAAAATAAATTTTGCAATAAATACATTTTGCTCGGTCACATACGAATTGTGTATCTCTACCATATTTTATTGTTTTAAGGCTTCAACCACTTTGCAGGCCCGCAGGCAGCAGTTAGTTTTACATATTATTTCATGTGTTACATTTAACAATCACATAATTATTTTAATTTACTTAATAATATTATATACAAATAAATGATTTACAAGAAGATTAAACTTTAGAAAAAAAACAACAGAATTTAAAAAGTATCATTATATTTCTCCACTTCGGTGACAATCGGCAACGTGCCCAGAAGACAGGCAGCATTGCCACATTGGAAAGTAATGGTTATTCTTCGTGCAAAGCCAAGCCAAGAATATACCAGCCTTCTGGTCACGTAAGGCATCGATCAGCCACTTATATAAATACACATACATACATATATAAATATATATTTTCAATAAATGATTACCAAGGCTTCATTCTGCTTATCTGCCTACCACGTGAAAAACAGCAATATTTATCCAAGTATTTTTATTGGATCCAAAACATTTCAAACCAGTTTACCAAAAAATATTGAAAATATTTCAAATATTTTTATAATACTACAATTTGCATACCGTTTACACTGGCACCATACACAACCGGCTATTTTAATTAACTGCGATACAGGAATTTTCTTTATTAACCACCGGAAAAAGTGTTGCGCTGCCATATTAATTGGGAAATGGAAAATTCATTTTTTTACAATTTCATTCATCTAGCTGAATTAACAAAAGGTATTCACAACTTTGGCTGTTTTTGGAATACGATGAACAAAGAACGGTTTTTATTTTTGAAATAAATATTTTCCGTCATATTACTGCACAAAGCTGTAGGAAGAACAATCGTTTTCTGCTTTTGTTTTTACATTGTTTTGAGAAAAAGTTTTGAGTGGTATTTGTGAATTCGAACGTTTTGTATCCCACTTTGGGTGGCATTTTATTGGCATAAAGGGTCTCGTTGAAAATCTGTGGTAGAGTGTTGTTTCATCGGGTGTTGAATGATATATGAATAAATCCATATGATCATTTTTTATGAAAGTGTATCGATTTTGTCGTAACATTGAATTGGCGAAAATCCTTGTTGATAATTTAAAATACGCATAGCATGATTGTGTGTTATTATGATATGTATTAAGTGGGTTTGAATCTTTATTCCAGTCTATTTAATTTAAGTGTTATGCGTCTTTGGCTAGCGTAGCACCTGGTCTTAGTGTGTTATTGGGGTTTTTCTGTTACTAATTCTCAGTAGCAATGCGGAATGTGCCTGTCCGTAGGTGATGAGGATGTAGTATCTATTCCGATAAAATATATAGTCGTAAGTCTAGGGTATGTCGTCATAATTTATATGTCATTTATATTGCTGCTACTTTATTCTAAGAATCACACATGACAGCTGGGATATTAAAATACATGCATTAATTTTTTTACTGTTAATTGGCTTATTGCATGAGACTTTTATAAATTCATGTTGATGTTGCTGATCGTTTGGGCGACAGTAGAAAATGCGACAGATGTATACGATACCACAAATTAAATTACCAGATCGGACAATGTCAACGGCAAATCTTTCGAAATTCTCAGCTTTAGTAAGAAGTTTGGTAATGCGCCCAGGAAACAGCAGTAAGAGCGCTTATTACACTAGATGTGCCCGCGGTTTCTCCCGCGTTTATCGTTACTGCGCCGCCTCCGTGGGTCGTAGCGTGATGTTATATAGCCTATAGACTTCCTCGATAAATAGGCTATCCAACACTAAAATAATTTTTCAATTCGGACCAGTAGTTCCTGAGATTAGCGCGTTCAACCAAACAAACAAACTCTTCAGCTTTATAATATTAGTATAGATGTGACTTAAAACGTAGTTGTAAAAATAATGTCGAATCCTACACATCTGCCTACCCCATTGAGAGCACAGGTTTGAGACTATCGATTGTTATTGCTATTAAACAAAGCATTAGCACTGATCCGTAAAATAAATTAAAAATCCAATTTGACCGGCGCCACCTCCGAATAACAGACATTTGTTTGTAAAAAAGAGCGATCCAAAAATGAAACGGTATACAAAGTAATATTTGCGAAACAATGTCGTTAAACGCTTTTAATCCGAAAATAGATTACCGAAACCCTATTGTGAAAGTCAATTTATCATGATTTACTTCATGGTGTAATGTATAAGCGAACGCGTAGTGGTTTAAGTGGTCATGGAGTGTTGTGGGTTCGACTCCCACACGGGACAAAAATTTGTGTGATCCACAAATGGTTGTTCTGAGTCTGGATGTTCTTTGTGTGTTTAAATGTTTGTAAAGCCCTCTCGCGACACAAGATTTATTCCTAGTTCCTCGACTTTAGAAAAACATATATAGCCGATGAAAATGGATGAGGTTCTCACATCGATGTCCAACTAATATAGTAACAAATTTTGGGCCAACACCGATTTAAAATCACTGTAATAAGGAATTCAGCTATAAATACGCAAGCTTATTTCTGAAAGCCATATCAGAATAAAATTAATCTTATGTTAAGTGATTTGATTGGCTCTTCCTAGGTCAGTCAACCAATCATAGCAGTTGACATGTGTTTGACCGTCTGCTAACAAATTTTGTGATGATTCTACCTTTTAGGAACCGTAAGTAATTATTGTTCTTCTCACTTCTCATATATCTAAAATTTGTAAAATAAAATAAAATGGATGCACTTATAAAGAAAGGATTATATAAAGCAATACACGGCACTGCACGGCCTAACATCAAGGTTTTTAAAAAGTATGTGAATACTGAGCATGATTGCGTTAATACCCCAAATTCCGTCATTAAAATTATGCAACGCGAAAGCCTAATGCAATGCCTTTGCATAGATGTTGCACAATAACTAAAAAGCAGCTATGCTAAAATAACATCTGATGGCTCTAGGATCTCAGTCTATTATATAAACTAAAACAGTAAAATCCTTAATGTTATCTATTTAGTCCACTAACATTTATAAAGGTCTAAATTAAATTATTAGTGGCAAATTATCTACAAGGATTAATGAATCTAACTGATTTACATTCTAAACATAAAGTCAAAATTACTTCTTCATTAAGACCACAAAGTAGTTCTTATGAATGTTAAAGCCAAATTATTTGTAAGTTCACTGATTTTGCCTACAGTTTCTAGTTCTGTGTATTTAGCCTTTGAAAATTAAATCAGATACTTTTGCACTAATTCCAAAGCTTGCTCTAAACCCTTATTTCCCAAAGTGGTCCAGATGGACCCCCAGGGGTCCACGGAAGACTCAACGGGGATCTACGTTGGCGTGACAAAAAAATGGGGGTTCACAATTCGTAAGCGGAGGTCCACGAAAATTAATTTGCTTTCGAACTAAAATGTTGGCTTGACTTCACCTATCAATGTAGGCAGATAATATTTTAAGAAGCTCAGCAACTATTACTTGTAAAACTTGCATATTCCATAATTATTCAGTACCAGTTGTCTCGATCCTAGCGATTTTTCGGTACAGAATTAGTAAAAATATCAATCCGCCTACCGTGGTAGGTTCAGTCCCGAGAATTTCAATTTGTCCTTAGAGATTTGATCCAATTTTTTAATTGCATGAACTTGTTTGATTCTTCACCAATATAAATACGAATGCCAACGAATATGGTAGAAATGAAGCTACAGGGGGTCCATCAAAACCAGCTAAATTTTGAAAGTGGTCTATGAGAAAAAAGTCTGGGAGCCTCTGCTCTAAACTTTACCTAATTCACGATTCTATACTCAAGTTACATTAACAGTCACTAGATTAAGGGATGTAGTCTTAGTTAGTCAAAACTAGCTATTAGTATATGAAATCCAAACCATACCTCAGAGATTTGGATATATCGCCAAATCGCTATTCGATGCTGAAGTCACAATCACTAGATTTAGGCAAAGAGCAAGCTTTGCAAGTCAAAACCAGTTATATGTTTTCCAATTTCAAACTATAACCTGACGATTTGGACATATGGTTAAATCACTATTCTATACTGTAGTTACAGTTACTAGATTCAATCAAAAGCAGCATTCGGAAGTCAAAAGCAGCTATATGAATACAAATTTCTAACCATGCTCCAGCAATTTCGACATAATTATGTACGATTAAATTGCTATTCTATGTTGAATTTACAGTAACCAGATTTAGGCAAAGATGAAGGCTGTATGTATTTCAATTCCAAGCGATGACAAATTATTCATTCGCTATACTATAGTATAGCGGTTGATTGATTATATGCAGAAGCTGCTCTAAAGTTACTAGATGCAGTCAACCAACGGACTAGCCTTTGGAAGTCAAAACCAGCTATAATATGTTAACAAATTTCAAACCATGTCCCAGCGATTTAGACAAAAGATTCCATCGCTATACTATACGAAAGTTATAGTTATACTAGACGCAGGCAAAGAAAAACCTTTGGAAGTCAAAACCAGCTATATGTATACCTACCAATTCCAAACCATGCCTTCATGATTTTGACATATGATTACATCGCTATTTTATACTCATGTAACAGTTACTAAATGAAGTCAAGGAGAAAACCTTTGTTAGTCAAAACCAGCTATATGTATACCAATTCCAAACCATGCCATGATAATTTGAACATATTATGTGTAGGTTCTTAAGTTCCTAAAAAATCAAACACAATCATGTACCAACTATGTAACAAGCATGATATGGAAGAGTGGAGGCTTCTAATACAGGCATTGTTTGTTTAAGACGAAGCTCCAATCACGAATATTGTTATACAGATTTTTAGTAACGAAATAAAACATTTTGTATTTGTCTTGTATGTCTAAACCGCTATTCTATACTCTTTTGGACACGTCAAAATAAATAACGTGATAATTTCGCGCTGCTCAAAATCTACGATTATTCCAGGATTCCACCCGCACCTCCTGTGTCCACTTAATTTGAAAATATTACCGAATTATTGCCCAAATAAAGTGCGCGATACATTTATAAGATGGGGGGTATTTATACCCCATTATTTATGACCGCCATTGATAAGGAATAATGGGGTAATCGGGGGAAAGTTTATGTGGTGGACGTTATCGTTTATAGAGGTGTAAAACGATTATCGGTGTTCGTGTGTGGTGATTGGTTGTTCGTGTCATATTGCGGTGGTTAATTCAAAATTGGTTACTTTATTCTGTAAATAGCTTTATGAGGATATTATACGTTTTTATTTCTATAAATAAACACTGAGGCAAAAGATAAGGCATTTCTTTTGTAGACAATTTCATTAACGTTCTAAAAACGGACTCAGATAAAATCAGACTAGAAATCACTGTTTCAGGATCATATCAAGTTTTGTCCCGTGTGGGGTTCGAACCCATAACACTTGAGAACGGTGGCGAGGCGACCACTTAAACCAATACGCCATCCACGCAATCCATGAAGCAGGATATGAACCTGCGACTATGCGATCGCTTTGCCAACTAAGTTTCATGATTCTACGTCAAGGATTGAAATTTGCCTCTGTCTTTCGCATCTAAGGCGATTTACATCTGCCTTTCAAATTGACTGGACGCTGCATAATAGTATTCAGTGAAGTCTAATGGTTAAAGGCTTCAATCCCAATTGAAATAAATAAAGAAAATATGTTTATTCTTCACATAAGACAATCACAAAAATATAAAAAAGCTGAAACAAATAAAACAAAAATAGAATAATAATAATAATATTCTATCACGTACACACAACACCATCTAGCCCAAACTAAGCAGAGCTTGTACTATGGGTACTAGACAATGGATAAACATACATATATATTTTTTTTGTAAATACATACATATTACACATAGAAACACCCAGACCAAGACAGACATCCATGTTCATGCACACAAAATGTTTGACTTCTGCGGGAATCGAACCCGCGACCTCAGGCGTGGCAGTCGGTTACACTAACCACTACGCCATCGAGGCCGTCATAATAATTTATTTATTCCTTTTTTTGGTTTATTTTTAATAAAAGATAATTATAAGTGTAAAAATAAACTAAAATAGGCAAAAGTTACATGTATGTCACACCTATGTAACGATTGGTGATACTTCTCGATTGCCTATGAGATCTCGAGTACTAGACCCAGGCAACGTTCATTAGTTTTGTCTTTCAAGATGATCTTAGTATCAGTATTACTTCAAATTGTACATTTGCTCTTCAACTCGCTTTTTTTTAGAGTCTAGAACTATAGCGAAATATGGCATAATAATATATATCTCTGCCCAGGGCACGATACGTTGCAGCCATCATCTTCAAGACATCTTCAAATTCTTCAAATACTCCAAATCTATGATTGCACGGATGGCGTAGTGGTTTAAGTGGTCGCCTCACCACTGCCGCCACGCCGTATGTAATGGGTTCGATACCCATACGAGTCAAAAATTTGTGTGATCTTCAAATCGTTGTTCCGTGTCTGGGTATTCTTTGTGTCCGTTGTTTGACTGTTCGTAAAGTCCCCCGTGACACAGGAATTATTCCTAGTGCGGGAGAATACTTAAAAATAAAATACCGGCAAATGAAAAACTCTATTACCATTACCAAAATCGGCACTGGTACTGAGAATGTTTAACAAAAAAATCCAATAAAACATTTCTAGTATCTGCAAAGCTAAGCTATGAAATCAACGAACCAATCTCCAATGACAATTATTTTACTTCGTACTCAAAGAAGTTACCAATAAAATTATTTATTTACCCTATCGCCTATTACTTTACCGAAGGATTTATATCTTATTTAATTACGTCCCCTAATTAGGTGGGATAAAACGATGAACGCCAATAAGTCACAGTGAATAGCCGCAATTAAAGGGCGGTTTTATTGAGACAAACATGGCTAATGCATCTGACTGTCGTTGCTCTGATGTCGACGGTTTAGACTATGTGGGGACTGGATAGGCACATCTATATCTAATACTAGCATTTGCCTACGTAAAAGTAGGTAAGATTAGGTTACGTTACGTTAGTAAAAGTACATTTTTTTTTTAAATGTAGCCTATGTTACTCGGTAAAAGAATTATAAAATCGGTTGAGTACTTTTTGAGTTAAATATTTACAAACAAACAAACAAAAAATCAAATCTTTACTCTTTATAATATTACAGTACAGAAAAAAATTAAGTATTTATTTAATTTAAAGCGTTACTATAGAATTTTTGTGATTGTGGTTAATTAAATTATTGGTGAGTTGTCTTTCATATGCTTGTGAAAGTATCTGACTTTAAAGAGAAACTAAAAGTTATCAGATTTTGTGACGGATATCTGTCTCTAGCGAGTAACCAATATTAATATACATAGATGAGTTATGTGCTTAATGCTTCGGTGTATAATTTTTTTTTTTATTGCCATTGGAGGCATACAAGCTAGTGGCCCACCTGATGGAAACTGATAACCGCTGCTCATGGACTTCAGCAATGTCAGGACACAGCAAAGCCGCTGCCTACCGTAAAAGAAGAACTCCCTTTAAACCTATGTTAATCTAATTTACATGATCATAACTACAAAGACTACAAAGTCTTTGTAGATTTGATTTATCTTGTTGATCCCGGTGAGTGGGTTGGGTAAAGAATGTCTTCCTAAGAAAATCTTAGGAGTAGCACAGAGTTAGAAAGAGTGCCCGGCAATTGGCAATCGGTCATGAGCCGCCTTTTGCGCATGACTTCAAACAACATATTTAACAAATATTTAAATAAACTAGCACATAATTTAATACTCTTTTGAAAACCATTACGCTGGTCAAAACCCAAATGATTAAAACAAAACATAAATATTTTGGGCTTCTACAACTCAGTTTATTCTGATCCCAAACCATTATAATCCAGTTCCATCATTTTTTTTACTTACGAGAATGCATTGACGCATACCCCTCCGCGGGGGCGGGCGGAGGGGTTATGTCGGACTCACCGGGGTAAAAGAGAGATGGTAATGATGATAAACCCACCACGGTGTTCCTCGACAAAACCGCAATCGGCGGGGCGGCGCGAACCACGCCACTCCTCAAAGACGGGACTTACCGCCACGATCGTGGCGTGCCCTATCCAGTTTCATCTACTCTAACCTCAACAAGGCATTAAACCATGAATCTAACAGGGGCTTTATAAATCACACGACAAAATAATTACCCAATAAAATGTGAATATACACAAGGGGTCAGTCACCTCAAGAGGTCAATATTGGAAGGTCACCATGGGCATAGGCATTTATGTCCGTTTAAATAGATTGCCCCGTAAATCAACATTGAAGTATTCGGTATTTAATTTCTGAAGTTATTAAAGGTAGTTTAAAGGTGAACGTGTACTTGGAAATTTGTAGGCACAATATACGCCGAACAAGTCAATTGTGACTGACGTTTATATCTTAGAGTACGATGAGTCTAGAAGTGTTATAGGAATAGGTACCTAAAACATCAGTATAACGTCGTGCTAGTATTGAAATTACACTATTTTATACGGAATTTATCGCGTTATTTATTTTAATTATATATAATATGTATATATAGAAATATTATATATAGAAAGTGTAAATATAAATTGTTTAATAATTTAAATAGATTAAATAGTGGTAAAATTTAACAATAGTAGTTATATTGTTTCAACATTATGTAATAATAGTGTTTTTAAAATAAACATCGCGGTATTAATATAGTTTAATTTTAATGTATTACATTCGCGTAAACGTATTATGTCTCGCAAATATTTTAATTGCAAAAGTGTATTAATTTGAAGTATATACCCGTTACTCTGCGATACTTTATTGACACGCGTAATTTGTGCAAATGCGTGTTTAACTTAAACCAATACAAAATTAATCTTTAGTGCCCAAATAATAATACAACTTAATTCAACGTAAAAATTGCTGAACACGTAGTATTCCTAGTTAAAGTGTTCAATTCCGCAAATATGTAAAAGTTTTCATATCCCATTTAACTTTATTTCATCGGTGGTACTGGTAATCATACCCAAGACCTGATTGATGTACCCAAGACCTGTCTTGGGTACGATTGCCGGTTCTGGCAAAGTTTTTGCGGGTGTTTCTGTCTAGTCACTCCCAGAAACAGCTGGGTCTAATGTCGGGAGGAAATTATGTCCGGTACACAACAACAAAATCACCTCCTATTACGAAAGGCCTAAAATCACAGAACATAGAATAATAGGTACCATAGCCAGAAAAATAGTAATGTAATCAGCCTCCACTTATGTGTTCGGCGATATAAGCGAAAAACTACAAAATATAATGTAAATAAATAATAAAAAATTGTTCTTACACGAAACTTTTCTAGCAAACAAAGATTAAAAAAAATCGTACTTGGTTTTTGCACAGCCTCTAAAGGACTTACAAATGTATCCTTTTTTTAAAACAAAATCCCTATTTATGCCCTAAGGGACAGTCGGAGAGTTTGCTAGCTCCATAAGGACTGTCTTTATAAGAGGCAAGCTAATTACTATTTATTAACATTTACCAAGTACTATTTTAGCATCTGTACATCTCAGGAAATATCAATAACAGTTTGCCCAACCAAGGAATCGAATCTACACTATCGTTTACAAATATAACACAAACGTAACACAAGCTGTATAAGTTTATTTTACGTCTATTCACGCAGTAAGTCTGATTTGTGAGACGCGGGTGATTTTACAAACATTCAAACAATGAACACAAAAACCACCCAAACTTGGAACAATAACGTATAAACCAGTATTTTTTTTTGTCTTGGGTCAAACCAACAACACCCAGCGTACTGACAGGTGCTACATCATCATCATCTCATCCGAAAGACGTCCCCTGCTGGACATAGGACTCCCTCAAGGTTTTCCACACAGACCGGTCTTGACAGGTGCTACACTGATACTTAAATGCCATCTGCACAAAATCATAGAGCTAAAATAATCCCTATTCCACTTCTATCAATTCTCTGGAATTCTTCCATAAAATTACCTAACCATAGAAATAAAGCATTCCCATAAAGCCAACGACCCCATAAATATCCCATAGAACACAACACGACACCATTAATTCCCGTTAATATGAGAAAAAATATGTTTTTCAATAATTACACGCCATATATATTTTGTGATTTAGTTACCATGAGAAGATCCGTTCGGGAACAATTTATTGCCTCAGCTTGGATCACAATAATTATTTTATTGTGCTTTTTATTATTTCATCGTTGCTGACAGATTATTACATCACGGTTGCGTTTGTTTTCTGAAGAGGATGCCAGTGATCACGGATTTCTACTTGCTATAATTATTATTCTTGTATACTTATCTATTTTTACACTTTCATTCTTATCAAATTCTTTGTTCACGCCATTTTTCCATCCGCCAGAATCTATACCAATATTATAAAGCTGAAGAGTTTGTTTGATTGTTTAATTGAACGCGCTAATATCAGGAATGACTAGTTCGATTTGAAAAATTTAAATTTGGATAGTTCATTTATCGTTTAAAAATTGGAAAAGATATTTAAATTAAATCTCAAGACAAAGGTATATGGTATAAAACTATACAAAGTCAGCCTTCTCGCATCCCCTGGTTTACCAATTTTAATATTAGTAGGAAATTTATAGTTACAGCACATAGGTCAAGAGCTGGACACATGCTGTTGAATAAATTTGGTTTCGTAATGAAAAAAACTAGTAGCCCTAATTGTGATAGTTGTGGAATTGTAGATGTTTACCATTTATTGATGGAATTTGTTCGGTACAGGGAAGAAAGAGAAACCTTAATTACGGAATTAAATATCCACCTTTTAGAGTTAGGTATTTTTCAATCTATTCTGTCAAGACCTTACAGCAAAGAGGCTATCAAAATGTATAAATTTATTGTTAATTTGAACAGAACTCAACTCTGAAGTTAATATTTCTCTTTCTTTGACGCTTGTATTTTATTTAGGTTATGATAGGGCTAGCATAATCTTTGTTTAGATTTTAAGCCTCTAAATATAAATAAAGAGAAAAAAAAACAGTTATCGAGAAAGGCTACATAACATCCCGGTAGGACCACTAGGAGCGAAGCATCAATGAAAAATATTGCAAAGACGGGGAAAATTCTCTTATGTGAAGCAGACGAAGTTGCGCGGGTCAGCTAGTTTGTGTGATATAATAAGAAAACGTTGAACAACCTTTCCCTTTATTATTTGACTGTCCCAGTCACAATACCCGTCAAAAGATACTTATGTACATCAATTAACGTCTATCTATCCCCAAAAAAGGTTGGCAGAGGTTTAATTACACCACATTTCATCAGTTTTTATATGTCTCTAGCAATAGGCTTTTAATTTTCGGTAGTGCAGAATATTACTAGACTTTGTGCAAGCAACACGGTGTCTGAAATTATCCCTCGTTAAAAATTGTCTAACCAAAATCTCAGTGAAATTTTACCCGACACGAAAATTTAATCCGGTACCTCAGGATCGCAACCAAACATAACGGTAACCACGCGACCAACGACACAATCAAATAAAAATCTTTATAGAGATCAAAAAACAATTACAAATCTAAATCACCTTTCTCTCGCTTATTCAATTTTACGACAGAAGCTTATCTTTAAATATATACGGCATATACTACACTTCCTTCTAACCAACCGACTCTCTTCATAAAACAATAAATTACACCAAGAAATGTCGAGCAATCAATGTCACCGAAATAAAAAGGTAGTAGGTACAGTCGGCCAGGAAAGTGGTCTACCATTTGAGAATTTTGACAAGTTTCTGTAAGTTCTAATTATTATCGCTAAGGTTGACTTTTCTAACGAAGTTGAAGAGATAGACAAGGAGGTGAGTTGTTTTTAGCTGTGATAATAGAAGCTTGACACATGGCATGACGTAAATATAATATACGTATATATGTACGTGATAAAAAGAGTAAATTGTCACAGTACCACATTTTTGGCCGACTGTACGTGTATTTAATAACAATAAACTTTATGAGTCATTTCAGATTTTATAGAAACGACCTTTTTAATTTGAAGTGTTAAGATTTCTAGAGGTTCGTTCCAATTTTTGTTATTGAATTTTTGGGTGGTTTTTAATTGATCCAGCAGGCTTTGGTGTCGTAAAGCGTGTAATAGTTACGTTGGCACATTTATACTTTGATTAACTGTTGAAATAATTAATAATAATCAATCTAATCACAAATCTTTAGATTAAAGATTGTCTAAAAAATGTGTTAATGGTGCCAATTCTGTTGTCACAAAATTCTCTAAACTTAACTAAAAGTCACAAAAATTTAGTTTAGTCCTGTCACTTAACGATTTCAGAATACGAAATGTCGTTTGACAGGACTAAACTAAATTTTTGTGATTTTTAGTGAAGGTTAGAGAATTTTGTGACAACAGAATTGGCACCAATATGTCGTTCATTTAAATCCAGGGATTTTTCATCGGGTTGATGAATTTTAACTCTCGAAAGCACTAAAACTAAGTTCTTTTTTATTTACTACTAAAGTGGCTAACAAGTATACGGCCCACCTGATGGTAAGTGATCACCGTAGCCTTTGGACGCATGCAATACCAGAGGCATCACTTATGCGTTGCCGATCCTTTAGGAAAGGAAGTGGAAAGGAAAAGGAGTGGGAAGATGGAAAGAGGGTGATTGGGCCTCCGGTAAGTTTAAAATAAATGTGTAACACAAATATACATGCCTTTCCAGATTCATGTATTCATGTACTCGTATATCTTTATATATATAATTCTACTGTACGTGTGTATATCACTGAACTCCTAAACGACTGGACCGATTTTGATGAAACTTTTTGTGTGTGTTCAAGTGGATTCGAGAATGGCATCGAAGTTTTTTTTTTTGTGTACAGGACAATTACGTCTGTTGGGACAGCTAGTTCTGTATATATTCTCAAAGAAGTAAGCAGAGGTCTATTACATCCACAGTTGTTTAGTTTTTCAGTTCGCCGAAATAGAAATAAAAGAAAATTCTTTTCAAAAGAGGAGCCTGGTTCAAATGAACCAGGTTCCTCATAATTAGCTTCAAATAAAGGCGCGAACTTAAACCACGGTCCTAACGAGGCAGATGTTTTAAGGATTTGGCTAAAATTGTATCAGGTAGAACCACTAACTTACAGAAAGTGTCCTCCTGTGAAACTATTTATTGTTGTATTTCTGTTTAAATAATATTTTTAAGTTCCTTAAAGAGAAGCTATCATTACCTACCTAAATGGTTCTTACAATGTTTTTAAAGTTCACCGTGATACTGGGATGATTCTTAGTGCGAACATTGTCTTTTGTACCCCTTCAGCTAAGCTAATATGCTTGTGGTAGAAGTGGGTTTACGTCAGTGGTGGGTGGGATCCAATGCTTTATCGAAGAAGTTACCGACGCTGCCATTCAAATAAAAAAATATATCATATCCCATTAAATAATAAGACTCAATAACAGAATAAGAATAAGAAGTCTTTATTTACTATAAGTTTAGTTTATTTATTACTTCATAAAAAACACTTAATTTAGATTAAGTGTTTTTTCTTGTACTTAGGTACAAAACTAGGGCTTAAGGAATACATAAGAAACTGGAGACCCTGACTTCTAAACTAGGTATGGACCTGTATCTTAGAAGCCAGTGCTACCTTCTGATAGTTACACTAATATAAGCCTCACAAATGGTTACAATCATTGATATCTATATATTAATACGTGAAGCAAAAACTTTGTACCCCTTTTTACGAAAATTGCGCGGACGGAGGAGTATGAAATTTGGCACAGTTAAAGTTTATATGGAGAAGGAGTGACGAATCCTAATATTTATATATATATGCGTTAGAAATACATTAAATTAATGAAAAAACACTACACGCACACAACCATGCATTTGACACACGCAGTCGAAGCGCATAACTATGGTTACATATGTCAATATATAATGACATATATCAGCAATATCTTACAGGCAAACTTTGGTCGAATTTCGAATTTCGAGCACTAGGCGACCGCTAGTTCTCATAAATAGTGAAAAAATACTAAGTACAAAATAGGGCTAGGGAAGATGGAGAAAACTATATTTCTTTATTGTATAGAAGGAATAAAAAATCTGCAAGTGTCTGCTTAATAAAGTGTGAGATTTATAACTAATTGTTGTGTATCGTGTGTGTGTATGTGTGGGTGTTTATGTGTGTGGGTGGATGTTTATAAGGATGTTTGAGTGTGTATGAGTGTATATATAAATAAATATGAGTGTGTGAGAGTATTTTTCTACATAACTGTGTATGTATATTATCCCACTGTTAATTCCCCAACAGGAGTTACTCGGTATCACGGAAGATATAAACAGGGTATAGCTGGCAAATGATAAATATAATTCACCTCTGCCTATCCTTGTAAGACAGCATTAGGCATACATGTATTATCTTATCTTATGTGGGGGCCAGTCAGTGCAGACCGGCGACACTTCGACCCAGTGGGATCTTTTGTGTCGACACTCTCCCAATAACGACTGCCATAGACGTTCATGGCAGCCGGGACCGACGCCTTGACGTGCTCTCCGAGACACGGAGCAGGCAATAATTGTCAATGAATACGCACATAATTTCGAAAAGTCATGTAGCGGTTGGATGCGGGTGGCCCAAGACCGGTCTGTGTGGAAAACCTTGGGGGAGGCCTATGTCCAGCAGTGGACGTCTTTTGGCTGACATGATGATGATGATGATGATGATATAACTTCTGAAAGTCAGAGGTGCGCGACGTAGGTTCGAACCCAAGACCCTCTGCATTGCAGTCTGTTGGTCTCCCCACTGACCTATCGCTGCTCTAGACATACATATAACTCATGCTGAACTAGGTCCTATTTTAACTACGCCGTAAGTATAATAATTATAATTATTTTCTCCCCCGTCAAGTGTCTGGCAAAATAAAGTGAAAGGAAATCCTTAGCGCTTATGAATACCCGTGAGTGCAAAACACACGAGCGATTGTGTTGTCTCGATGCATTTTCTTTTTCATCTATAACTCGTCATCGTAAGTTAAATGGTCACCTCGACATTGCTATTGCGCCGAGTGTTGTGGGTTTGATGCAAACACGGGACGGCTTAGTGGTAGTTTTGCAGTAATGAGTGTAACGACACTTTATAAAAATAATATTTTTGTAGTGTCGCATCGCACACATAGTTCTTATTTTAGAGCGAATCTGTGAAAAAAGGTGTGCGAATCGACAATTAAAAAAAATATTTTTGTAAGGTGTCGCTTCGCACAATTCTTGTGAACAAAGTCGTGCGTAACGTTTGTGTGATCCTCAAATGGTGGTTCCGGTCTGGTTGTTCTTTGTGTCCATCAACACAAGAATCATTACTAGTGCGGCAGTTGTCTTTTTTAAAAGAATAAGATACAGAAGAATACATGAATAATTAAGGCAGACAATAATCTCGCCTCTTATAATATGAGATCTATGGCAAAATATGTTTGTAATATATCTCTTTCTACCCTTGCCCGGGTTTATAGCGTAAGCACAAACTTAAGCACATCAAGGCCAGAACTAAACAGTCAATCACAATAAATTGTCTTCAATAGACGCATCTAATTTATTATAAAGAATGCATCGGCTTCTTCCCTTTCATATGCAAGCCGATAAAAATAAAACTTCGAATCAAACAGTAGCCCTTTGAGTTTGCGGCTAACCTATCATTTGAGGTTATAAATCACACCCACAACGTAATTTATTGTCCACAGTCGATGTCTTTATTCCCAACAGTTTAATTATATTAGTATTGTCTATTAATAAAATGCTGACATGTTAATATGTAGGCGGGGATTGCTTTGTTTTAAACCGGGTTTAGATTTGGTTGTTCTAAACCAGTGTTTCTCAATAAGTGGTACATGTTTTTTTTATATGACAGAGGCAATTTAGCTATTGACCCGCCTGATTATTAACCGTATCGTCTCCGTGTCTTCACCAGTGTCAAAACTTGACATTTTCACTGCTAAACATGGTTACAGTATTGAAATTAAACTACTATATACGGATTTTATCGCGTTGTTTATGCTTCGCGAGGCTATTGAAATCAAAAAACATCCTAATTTCAATAGAGAAGATGGCTGGAATGTACCACCAGCTTGGGATTCAGTAATTCAAATAGTCAAACCCAAGAAGAAGCAAACCACAGCTAGACTTCATGATACTTTGAGCACATTCTGCGTAAATAGAAACACCCATGATTAAATTATGTTCGGGTACTTTGAAATAACTACACTGGAACATTGAGACAACTGCCATCTTAGTCTCCCCGTGACCATGGCTGCTGAAAAGCAACCGAAACGTCGGGGAAAGTGTAAACACAAATATAAATAGTATAATAGTATAGTAATAGTATAAATAGTTTTAATAGTTTCGATAATTTAATTAGCTTAAAAATTAGTAAAGTTTAATAGTAATAGTAGTGTAACAGTTTTCAAAATTTTGTAATAAATTGTCAAATAAACAACGTGATAAAATCCGTATATAGTAGTTTAATTTCAATGAATAACATTCGCGTAAACAGAAGACAATATTACGGTTACAGTAATTGGCCCCAAAAAAAAATCCGTTACTGTATCCTATGAGCTCTTGCAATACGAGGGATACCAATCAAATGCCATAAGACCATAAGGGAAGATACTAAAGGTAGAATGAAACTAAAGGAATAGGAGAAGTAGGTCTTTAAAGCTCTTACTCAACGGACTTAACACGGTAATTGTGTTACTACTCTTATTCTGATTTTTTGAGAGAGATTTTTTGAGTTCTCTCTTTGTTTACCGACGAGTGTGTATGAGGAATGTGATGAAAGCGAATGAAGCCAGAGAAGTGTGTCAGGATTGTAGCAAATGTAAATCCGTAGTCTCTGCCTACCCCTCTGGGAAACAGGCGTGAATCTATGTATGTATGTATGTATTTTTTGAGTTACTTGGGTCAGCTGGGTCATTCAGAACGTCACCAAATAATTAGAAATGGCGTGCACATCTTTAGATTTCCAACAGCGCTGCGTCCGGCTATCACTTATTTCTTTTGTTTTCTTCGTTAGACCATATTTTGAATATCTGTTTCAGTCCTAGTGTGTAAGAACTAAAAAAGGAAAACTGCCGATATGCGAATCAAACTATTGTACCGAGAGTGCCGAACCTCCACACAATGATAAAAGCTCGACTTATATTTGGGTATAGTTTTTTTTTATTGTACCAATGTTGAAGCTTGTACATATTACACTTTCTGTGATGCATCCCAAACCAAACACAAATAAATAAATTAAAAGAGATCATGAATAAAAACTAATATCGAAAGAAGATATGGATTGTTGGGAACTTTAGTTTTCTTGTTACTTCTATTAAATATTAGCCAAAAATTAAATATTATATGAAAATTATATCTACTGTATAAAATTCAATCATTTCAGAAGTGTTTTTGGGTAAAAGACATTGGGAATCACTGCTCTAAGCGGTACTAGTGCTTGATGTTATTGCTTAAGAAAAAAGGTTTTCTATAAATACTCTTAAGTGAGTAGATTCATGCTTAAATATTCTGGAAGGCTTAAGCGTATTACATCTTAATTTTACCAACTATGCTTTGGGTCTCCCGTAATCGAAGATGAAACTTCGCCGTTTACCGAATAGTTTTTCAGACTTCATTTTTATGTTTCTTATAGAAAAAGTCTTCTTTCTTCGTCTTTTCATGGGGTTCGTGGCCAACCTGTTGTCAAGAGTTGTTCAAGCCGCCCGATAAGAAAAGAAGAAGCAGTCAATTATTTTCACTCAGCGCGGGATTCGATACCATACCGACCGTCATGATTAGTCATAAATATAGGCGCAATAGTATATGAACGAGCCAATACATTAACATATAAGACAAATTTTATTGTATTGCCCAAAACATAAGGCCGTCTTTAAGTATGCCTCAATTGTTTCATAACATCGTTGGGCTTGTGTGTGTGGGATCGCGAAGTCTCAGGTCAGATTTTTGGGCTAGGTGAAGTGTTAGTAGTTTTTAGTAGACTACTTCTTTCTTTTAAGATATTCCCAGCTTTAGCTCTAAACCTGTAAATGTGCTTGTTAGACAGCAATAGATTAACTAGGCCCAATATAATGGTCAGCCAAATATGAGGAGTATAGTTTCAAAACCCACCAAAACGATATCAGAACAAAAATAATGTTTCGATTGAATATGAAGCTCCTTTGTTGCTTCTATCGCATGACACTGATAGTTTTCAACAAAAGCCACTAACATTCTATTAAATCAGCTCACAAAAGTAGCAGTTTGTTGCAAACACCGCTAAAATAGTCAATTTAAATTATGTCTTTAAATGGTTTTTTTAAATTTACCATTATTTGGTGAGAAGTATTTTGGAGGATTTTGAAACTAAACTACTCATATAATTATATCTCATTGTTATAATTATAACTGAAACCATAATTATATGGTGAAACATAGGTGTAATACACCTTTGGCTACCTCTTTGGAGATATACAAGCCTATATGCATATATGCTATACGTTACACGTAGATACTTCTAGTCGTAAGATCAACGATATGCATATATCGCCTCAAGGAATCACGCCCAAATAATAATTCAACTAAATGACACATCGCCTATCTTTCTTATAACTTAATTAAAATATTTTATAACGTAACGGTGCTGCAAGCATTTGTGATTCCAATCAATATTATAAGTGTTTGTATCGATGTGAGGAAAGTTTAATTATCATGTTCGAGCTGAACAACTTTATGAGAAAAAGGCGTGGCGATTATGTAACTTGTAACGGTAAGGTGCAGT
Source organism: Catocala sponsa (assembly GCA_963564715.1). Taxonomy (NCBI): domain Eukaryota; kingdom Metazoa; phylum Arthropoda; class Insecta; order Lepidoptera; family Erebidae; genus Catocala; species Catocala sponsa. The sequence goes on along the minus strand of OY751345.1, from coordinate 4,923,610 downwards.
CGCATTTAAGGCTTGTAGTATCAATACATACGTAGTATGCGCCGGTATCCCCGAAGAAGTAGGTAGAAGTCAAAGCCAAAGTCAAAAATCTTTATTGCCATAAAAATATGCAAACAATTCTTGGTCACTTCAAACTATTATATTGTAGCAACACTGAAAGAAAGAAAGACGCTTTAGTTTTCTATAGTCAGGTACAAGTATGCAGTAGCGCCGCGCCGCAGTCGTCTCCCCGCAACCACTCACTTAGGACGTACGTAGCTTAATATGTATTATTTATAACTGTTACAAGTAAATATATTATATCCGTATACTATCAAGAAATTATTTTATTTGGACACCCACAATAAAACTAAGATTACCCTACAAACTACTATATATGGATTTTATCGCGTTTTAATACAATATTTAGAAACTGTTGCACTACTATTACTATTAAACTTTATTAATTTTCTAGCCAATTAAATTATTGAAACTATTAAAACTATTTATACTATTACTATACTATTATACTATTTATATTTATGTTTACACTTTCCCCGACGTATATAGTAGTTTAATTTCAATGAATAACATTCGCGTAAACAGAAGACAATATTATTACCCTACAATATTAATAAAAAATAATAAAAATAAAGACAAGGAAATAAAAATTAAAGCTAATCCGATTTCTGACTAATAAATGACAACTCCTGTGCTAGGAATAAATTCTGTATCGCGGAAGATTTACGCGGTCAGGGGATCGAACCAACTAAAATCGTGTAGTGTCAGTGCCGAGGCGACCACGTAAACCGTTACGCTATCTGTGCAGTCAAGTTATGTTTTTAGGTCTTACGTAATAGTCTATAATTTATTGTCATCTACGGGCAGTTCCTGACGAAGTACTGCTACTAGGAATTCGTTGATTGCAAAACGCTATCATAGTTTGCCTGACCTGGATTCTGAATCACAGACCTTGATCACAGTAGCGGCATGCTACCACTGCTAGACACAGGCATCTTATCTAAATGAGAAGGATGACCATAATCCATGCTGACCTAATGCGCGTTATACACATCTTCGAGAGCATTACGGAGTATGCTCACGATATTTTTCTTTACAGTTAAAGCAGGGTTAAAGTTGAAATTCTTCTTTTCTTCTTCTTTTCATGTGGTTAGTGGCCAACCTGTTGTCAAGAGTTGTTCAAGGCCGTGGGCCTCTAACATGGCTTAACGACTGCTGTCAATTTGACAACAACCGGGAACGACTTTTTACGTGCCCTCCGAAGCAAGTTTAAATTATGAAAACACAAATGTCGCATCGGGGATCAAACCCTGTGTCATTGTGTCTTTGCACACAAAAAGATTTCGCAAACGTAAAATACGTAGTTTAAGTACCTTATATCATATGTACAGAATTTACTTTTTCATACAAATGGTACTCCCAGTGTTTCAGGCGTGTTTATACGGTCCATCTGATTGTAAGTGGTATAGCTTTTGGACGCAAGGTCGAGAGTAAAAGCTCACCATTAGACGGACCGTAAGTTTGTCTGCCATCCAGATTATCTAAAACCTACGTATATTCCGAGAGACGCTTTATGAATAACTAAGAGCTTAACATGTACCGCTCAAGCGAAAGGTTCAACAAGATTTTCCATATTTACCATTATGAATATTTTAGTTCGCACTTACTGTGATTTCAGGCGCCTCGGTTGTTTTATACAGACTGTCGTTCAGAATTAATAAAATCGTTCATAGGGGTTTTTATTAGATAATGTAGTAAGCATGATAAATCCGTTTAGACCAGAAAAGCCGACCCTAAGTGACTTGGGAATAATAAAGGCTAAGGAGAAGAAGAGTAGTAAGCATGACTGGTGCGGTGATTTTAGTGGTATGGCCCTGTAGATTCTCCATAAAACCTGGGAATTGACTCAAACTAGGATAGTCAGACTATGCAAGATTTGTAGCGGGACAAGGTACCGTGTAAACAATCCACACCAACCTGCGAAAGCTACTATATACTTTTTTTTACAACTCTAGTCCTAGGAATAAATCCTGTGTCGCGGGGGACTTTACAAACATTCAAACAACGGACACAAAGAACACCTAGACTCGGAAAAACATTTGTGGATCACACAAAGTTTTGTTGCGTGTGGGATTCGAACCCACAACACTCGGCGCAGTGGCAGTGGCGAGGCGACCATTTAAACCACTATGCCAACCGTACAGTCACTATATAATATAATTATAAAATATAATAATCTATCACATACACATAACATCATCTAGCCGAAACTAAGCAGAGCTTGTACTATGGATAAACATACAAAATATATACTTGTTTTTGGAAATACGTAATTGTTTATTTGTTCTCTCACACAGTACATAATATTTGACATCATAATCAAACAGTCCATACAAGAAAGCAGCGAATGTATAGTCTGTGTGGGAGACTGGTCTCCATACTAGGAGGTCCTGTATTACAGATAACCAGCCTCTCCGTGCTCTGAATATAGCTGCCACGGTAGCTTTTCAGAGGCCTGAAGCAAAATTATAGGATTGTACTAGTGTTTTATGTTTCCCAATGTCGTTGAAATACAGGTAGCCATTTTGGAAACGGGCTCGCATTTGGAACCCATTATGTAGAGATTCCGTTTTTGCATTTCGCGCCAACAGTACGCTAGCAATTTGTTAAAGCATCGCTTGAATATTTTCGAATTATCTCATAAACATACAGTGATTATACAATTTAATTAATCAAATATTGAAGTAATTGGAATGTTTTCATATTATTATTAATCGTTAACCTAATGCAAGAGCAAGACCTACACTTTTATAATAACACTAACTTTTGCCCGCGGCTTCGCTCGCGTTAATTTAGAATTTGACAATCAATTCGGGTTTACTCTGTTTGTAATAATATAATTCAACCATGATTCGAAAGACACGTGGCGCCTTCTATTATCATAAGAACGTTATTGTTGTTTTCCTCCCGAACAGTAATTTTTTTCGGGATGAAAGGTAGCCTATATCCGTTTCTTTACACCTGACAAAGTATATGCAAAATTTTAGGATGATCGGTTCAGTGATTTAGGCGTGAAAAGGTAACAAACAAACAAACAAACAAACTCATTTTCGCTTTTATGATATTAGTTAGGATGTTTCCGGAGGCACGCAAATAAAATACTTCCAACTTGATAACGCCGCGTCGTTACTGACAATTTCTTATAAGAAAACTCTAATGACTATTCAATGATCGGCTCAACTCATATTCGCACTTGTAATGACAGTCATATTAGCCACTAAAATAAAGATGATCGTGTAGATCAGAGGTTCCCAGACGTTTTTTCTCATAGACCTCTTTCAAAATTTAGCTCGTTCCGGTGGACCTCCTGCAGCTAAACAAGTTCATGCAAGTAAATAATTTGATTAGATCTCTACGGGCTGACCTTTTTTTCTTTTTAGTAATTCTCTACCGAAAAATCGAAAAACCATTGGTACTGAATATGGAATATGCAATATAAGTTTATACAAGTAACACTCGGTGAAGTCAAGCCAACATTTTAGTTCTTCAGTATCGAAAGCAAATACATTTTCGTGGACCCCCGCTTACTAATTGTGCACCGCCATTTTTTTGTAACGCCAACGTAGACCCCCGTTGACCTCTGGGGGTCCACCTGGACCACTTTGGGAACTAATGGTGTAGATAAACAAATAAAACGCAATAAAATCCATCAAACCAAAGTATTTAATTCTTAAAGGTCCCAAACTTTCACATTCTAAATAACCTCCATTATTTATAAAAATAAAAAAATAAAATCGTTGCCAAATCGTCCGTCTACAACACCCCTGTCAGACTTGACAGCCGAGTATATTGACAAGCGGATTGACAGTGAGCTGTCGACGTAATGGCGGCGAGAATTAAATATAACGTGATGTAAGACGACCCCTTGACTTTAGTAAATAGCAAATTGTTCCTCACAATACAAGTTTCATACATACCTACGTAAACTAAAGCCTTATTATCCCCAAAGGGGTTGGTTGTGTATTATATCCACTTTTCACCAGCTATGTCTTTAGGTGCCACGTGTTAGGGAGGGACGGTGGCTAGTCTTTTGCGTCTTCTGTGCAAAACTATTTAAATCATAAGTCTCCTCTCATTGGACTTACATTGCACCAAAAAGTATCCATATGAGAGTGAGCGTGATTTTACTACATTTTCTGTTCCGTGGTATTTTTTAATCAGTTATAATTTTGGCATTGTATGTTAGGTAACATAAAAATATCCCGAAAGGTAACCATATTTAAATGTAGTTGGGTGCACCTATCCTTCTGGGCATATTCTGACTTCATACTGCTACTAATAATTACGTTCTTATAGCAAAACTGAATAACAGTTTGCTACTTCACTGGGGCGACAGGCCCCAATTTAATTGCGTGCAATCATCAGGTCCCGGATTCAATTCCAGGTAACGAAAAAATATTTTTATGACAAACGACAAATTGGCTTCATCACTGGTGCAAGGAACCTGAAAATATAGCTGAAGAAGTATAGGTATATTTACTATGGATTTAAAATCTGAAAATTAACGTTTATTATGTTTCTCTTATCACAGATATTTTGCTAATATATTAGAAATTATCTGGCCCTTTGGGAGGCTTACACAGAGACTGGTCCAATGTGAAGAGACCCTTTGAAAGTTTTAATCTAAATTGTGATGTAACACCTACGGTGGCAATAGTCGCAGCAGGCGTAGGACTATTGCTACATATGGATTCTAATATATTATATGGGCTATAAGGATGGGTGTATGATGGACATGTATAATGGCAACTATCGATGATAAACAGCGCCTGCCCTGAATACTGTTATAGTATACCACAAGGATCAGTTCTAGGCCCTGTGTTCTTCATAATATTTATAAATGATCTGATAGCTTACATGAAAAACATTTCAGATGATACTAAACTTGTAGTGTTTGCCGATGATACGAGTGCTATTATAGCTAGCGATAATATAAAAAACCTAGAAAAAAAGATTAATTTTGTCTTATGTGCTCTTGAAAAGTGGTTCACAGTGAATAATCTAAAACTTAACTTAAAAAAGACGCAATGTTTATTATTTAAATCAACCATAAAGAACAAGGATACCGTTAAAGTACATTTATCAGGGAATAAGGTAGATATTGTAGACAATGTAAAATTTTTGGGGGTACAGATAGATGCAGTTTTGAATTGGAAGAAGTAATTGGAAGTGGTCACAAACACTATGAGTAGTACTTGCTATGCTCTCGGCAGTCTAAGAGATGAATTAAATATTGCTCACCTCAGAATGGTTTATTTTGCACTCATAGAGTCTAGACTTAGATATAGTATAAAGTTCTGGGGTAACAGCTACCAATATAACATTAATACTGCTTTCGTTATGCAGAAAAGAGCCTTGAGAACTATGCTTCGCATTCAACAAACGGAGTCATGTAGAGAGCATTTTAAAAAATTGCAAATTCTCACAGTACCGTTCCTCTATATCCTGGTCTTGCTTAGTCATTTCATTAAAAATATCCATAAGTTTGAGACTAAGGAACAGAGACATATTAGAGTAAAAACTCGAAGAAAGGATCTACCTAATTTCATACAGCCTAAACTTAATGTCGTTAAACATGCCTCAAGAGTACAATCAGTAAATATGTACAATAAGCTGCCGGTACAATTTAAAAACTCTATGAATCCAAATGAATTCAAGAGAAAATTGAAGACATTGTTATTGAGGAAATGTTATTACAGCATAGAAGAGTTTCTCAAAGATAAAAATAGTTCGAACTAATATGTGACTATATTTTAATGAGCTTATTAATATAAATCCTACATTCCATCACAACATTGCATTTAATGAATTCTATTGACATACATTCCTAATTGAATTATAATAATATTGATTTTTAATTGGTAATAAGTTTGACTAATAATGCTGACAATTTATTTGATTTATATTGGACTTGATTTCAATTTGATTTTTATTTAGGTTGATTTTTATTATTATTTTTATCGACTTTCTCTGATTTATACTTATTTTATTTGACTTCAATCTGGCTTATTTGATGTGATTTGATTCTTATTTAATTTTTATTAGACTTGAATTCAATTTATTTCATTTGTTTTGATTTTTATTTGACTTGCTTTGATTTAAATTTATTTTTTATGTGAATTTATTTATTAATTTGATTTTGTTTGTAAAGAGATATTTTTGTCAATACATAACACAAATTTAACTATATTGTCAAAACCACTATTCGACACAAATGTAAATTTGTTTATGAATAAATGAATATATAATCATGTCTAATGGGCAGACAGGGACTCACCAACTTACTAGATGGGCCCCTGAATAGCCACCATAGGCATACAAGCCAGCAGCAGAGGGCAATACCGGTGTGAGCGGCTAGGGGTATTGAGTGGTGCGGCGCCGGTTTCACCACCACGGATCTCGTGACAACGGAGACCCGGAGCGAGTTTCCCCGTAGCTATGCCCTTGCCCTTTTATTATTATTATTATAAAGCAACTCTGTCCACCTCTTCGGAAAAATATACAATCAAGGGTATGTGTATACATGAATTACATTCGTGGATTAAATTTATTTTCTCTTTCTTCTATTGTATTTAAACATTCATTTATTCAATGTTATTTTATCCAACGCGTTACTTATCCAGTCAATATCTATAGAATCCAGACATGTGTACAACTATGCCCGAACATAACTCCAAGCCACATGAAGCTGGGATAGTTTGTTAACACGTGAGCCAAACGCCTTGCTTAATCGTTCAAACAAGTTGAACACGCCGATCGTGCCAGAAATCGTCCTTAGTGCAGCCTTCACAGAATCCGACCTACATAGATTGGATGGATATAAATGCTTAGTTGGTCCGTCAGCATAAGTTTGCTCCTAATGTTTTGCATGCAATTGTAACGCCTCGAATTTGATTTACAAATATAGAGTAACTAAGATTATATATTTATTAATAAATGCTCATGATAAATCTGGAAAGTGACTAAGAGACAGCAGACAGTCCTCTATTAAAAAAGATTTAAAATACATGGCTGACGAAATTGACCACCTCAATGGCGTAGCGGATAGTGTAACCGACTGCCACGCCTGAGGTCGCGGGTTTGATTCCCGCACAACTCAAACATTTTGTGTGCATGAACATGGATGTTTGTCTTGTTCTGGGTGTTTCTATGTATAATATGTATGTATTTACAAAAAAAAGTATATATTATGTATGTTTATCCATTGTCTAGTACCCATAGTACAAGCTCTGCTTAGTTTGGGCTAGATGGTGTTGTGTGTATGTGGTAGAATATTGTATTGTATTAATTTGGCCTGGCTGCAATACGACTGTAGGTACATATTACTTTGAGATATAAAGTTATTTATGTATGCATATAAAAAGACTTCTCTCGAATAATGGTCGACGAACTTCAGATGATAACACATAACATAGTCTTGGCAAAAACTAGCCACCTTAATTCCTTGTTGGAGTGCCAATTAGTATTAAAGCAAACCATATACATAAATACATACATAGATTCACGCCTGTTTCCCAGAGGGGTAGGCAGAGACTACGGTTTTCCATTGGCTACGATCCTGACACACTTCTCTGGCTTCATTCACTTTCATCACATTCCTCATACACGCCCGTCGGTTCAAGGAGCTCTTAACCTGGCCTTTGTCCAGAACGCCTCCGATCTGATCGAGAAACGTTCGCCTAGGTTTTCCTAACAAACAAACAAATGCTTTTGCAAACCATATATGTATGCATTATTAACTTTTCTCCGCGGCTTCGCTCACGTAAATGTAAGTAAGGTTCGGTTAATAACAGTACTTTTTCCTGGATAAAAGGAGCACTATGTTCTTTTCCGTACCCCTGACAACTTGTATGAAAAATTTCATTATGATCAGTTGAGTAGTTAAGGCGTGAACTCGTAACTAACTTTCCATTTCGTATTCATAGTATTAGTTAGGATTGGGATAATAATAGTTTTATAGAAGAGCTAACCGTTGCCGATGATTTGATGACGATATGATTACGCGAGTGTTACCACTTGTACCAAAAATGGTAATAATAGAAACCACTTACCATCAGGCTCCAATGTGACCTAAAGCATAACTAACTAAAATGATTCTACGCCTTTAATGCCCTCCTTGCACATATCGAACTAAAGCCTCATAATGACAGCACTCAATGCACGGATTTAAACAACTCTTAAAGTTTTAATCACAGTAATTAGTTGAAAGCAAACCGAAATTACAATGAAACGCATAAGAAAGTTTATACTGCATTTAAGATTATGTAAATGTTCTCAAATTTGGTAATGTTTTGAGAACAATTTGAGCACCACATGTATGCTCGTGAGTCGTGTTGAAAATGGGATTAGGGATGGGACAACAATACACAACAATCTAAAGACATCGATAATTTTTTTGAGTTAGATATGTTATTAAAATTTAAATGCTATGTATAATAATAATAGATAGAGGTATTGAACAAGGGCATTCTCGCTTAAGTCTGGTTTCGTTGTGCTGTAAATTAACATCATTTAGTTTATCGCTTAAGATCATATGGATCGGAGAGACATCAGGATTGCAAATAATAAGATATTTAGTTAAATATGGTTGTAAGCCGAAAAGCCCTTCGTAAATTTATACAAGTATAAAACTAAAAGAGTAATTTTTGAGAAAATCGAATATTTTTACAAATCACTGATGATCATAAAGATAGAGAAATATATCTTAAATTTATTAAAACCTTCAATTTAGAACAAACCTTATAGGAAAATGCATTAACAAATTGATATGTATTTAAATTTTAAGCAATCCTAACTAATATTATAAAAGCGAAAATTAGTTTGTTTGTTTGTTACCTTTTCACGCCCAATCCATTGAACCGATCATGCTGAAATTTTGCATATACGTTGTCAGGTGTACAGAATCGGACATAGACTACCTTTCATCCCAAAAAAATTACTGTTCCCGAGAAAAACAACAATAACGTTCTTATGATAATATATGGCGCCACGTGTCTTTCGAATCATGATTGAATTATATTATTACAAGGAGAGTACAACCCGAATTGATTGTCAAATTCAAAATTAACGCGAGCGAAGCCGTGGGCAAAAGCTAGTACTATTATAAATGCGACTGTGAGTTTGTTCATTTGCTTCGCTTTCACGCCTTAACTACTCGACCAATTATCATGAAATTTTGAAAACACGATATCAGGGATACAAAAAAGGACATAAAGCACCTTTCATACAGAAAATAATGTACTGTTACCAACTTTTTTTTTACGTAGGGGAATGCTTTGACGCATACCTCTCCGCGGGGCGACGGAGAGGTTATGTCGGGCTCACTGGGGAAAAGATATCCCGGTAATACCGACCAAACCTACTACGGTGTTCCTCGACATAACCATAGACGGCGAAGCCGCGCAAATCGCTTTCACATGCAATCGCACTCCGCCGTGGTTTCGGCCCGCAGTGTGAAACGGCAGGCCACTACAAAAAAAATACTTCCTCCAACGTCCCCATGTGGGGGGACAAAGACACGACATAGAGGCGTACGTGGGAACACGCACGCCGCCTCTCAGACCTGGTGGTGATCGGGTGGCGAGCAGGCCCACGCAGCCAACCTCCACTTTTACTAACCTAACCTACTTTTAAGCGACTGAAGCTGTGGACAAAATCTAGCACTCTATAAAATCAAAGGGTATGAGTGATAGCCGTATAGGGGATTTAAATATTATACCGCTACATACATAATTATGTTGGCAAACTCCAGTGCTGTCGGTGCTCGAAGCTATCTGTCACTCAATTTATACCTACTAATATTATAAAGCTGAAGAGTTTGTTTGTTTGAACGCGCTAATCTCAGGAACTTCTGGTTCGAATTGAAAAATTATTTTAGTGTTGGATAGCCCATTTATCGAAGGCTATAGGCTATATCACGCTACGACCAATAAGAGTGGAGCAGTAATGAAAAATGTTGCAAAAACGGGGAAAATGCCTTAAGTGAAGCAGACGAATTTGCGCGGGTCAGCTAGTACACAATATTATAATTACTTCTTTTAAGTTTAGGATATTTTGACTTTAGCATAAGCGTGGCAACAGTGCACTCAGTTGTCAGGATAGTTAAGTAAATATTGGCCTTCCCTTCAATGTATACGTTTGAGGATACCTTATCAGTGTATATAGCTCGTTTGGCCTTCTGAACTAGGCTATCAGTATAGCATATTTAATTTTAGAAACAAAATCTTTGTTTCCGTCAATCGATACTTCGTTGTTGACTATAACAATATAGTCTGTCTATTTCCATTTTAAGATCTATTTTAAATAAGCGTCTGTGGTTGTACAGCAAAAGTGGTCCGCGGGCTGGAAAATGGTTTACTGAGCAGATAAACCATGACCAAGAAGTCTTCTGAAATATAGAGGCTTTATTTTACATAATTATATCTTCGCAGTAAATCTTATCAACTAGGCAGCCTCTACTCATAATCGTATATGAATACGTGTCATTTTTAATATTATTTTATAGTAAAGAAAGTGCTGTGTAATCACAGGTAGTATTGACAATGTATATTTTTGGCAAAGGTATGCGCGGAATCTGCAGTATAGTGGATCACGAGTAGCAGGCTGCAATAGAAAGATAAGGCGAGATGAAATTGACGTATAGAAAAGTAATTGGATCCAGATTTAGGCATCATTAAGCTCGTTTTATCTGTAGTTTCCGATAATAGATATGTTCCATATAATTTATATGTGATTCCTAAATATGCCAAAACCAGATCATTACAGAGAGATAAGATAACAATAAAATAAATCTCTGAATCCGATCCAAAACGGAAAATTAAAAAATGTCATCCAACATCAATTACCAATGAAACCCCCCGAAAATATGAAACCGTTTTATCAAATTCATGCGCAATATGAATTCAGGACGATAACCCATTGTTGGTAACAATTCATTACCGGTTTATTACGTCATAACACATCAGACTCAACTCAGGGGAAATTAGCACGAGTTTACAGCTTCATCGCTCTCTCATTAGTTCTTAATAACTTCGTTGATAGCTTTATTTTTATTGTTTAATAGCTGATTAGTTAGCTTAGTTATTTTCTAATTGTAGTTTTCAAGCTAGCGAGTGCCCATTATAGAGTGGAAATTTGGCTCTTGCAGTACCTATCCTAATCCTGACTAATATTATTATAAATGCGAATCTGAGTATGTTTGTTACGCTTTCACCCCTTAACTACTCAACCAAAAATTACGCATACACTTTATCAGGGGTTCAGAATAGGACAAGGTTCATCCGAATAATTACATTTACGTGAGCGAAGCCGCGGAAAAAATCTTGTTGTGTGTAATCTTTAAAATATTCTGACGGCTTTCTTATTTTGCCTTGTGTTGCCATCAATAAAAGTATATGTTATAATTGTAGATTATGGTTTAATAGAGGTAATACGCAATGGGTGCAATCGGACCCTATATAATGTATCATATAATATTATGCTTGTACACTTTGGAAGGGTTAAACAGAGGTATACAAATTTGACCTAGTTCTCGTAAATTATAGATCCTTGAAACAGGGACATTGGTACCTTAGTTTGCAAAGTGAATGCATAAATCACTGAGGTCACAAGTTCAAGTCCTGCCTTATGCTTAATAGTTTGCTCCCTTCTGTGACGTAAATTAATGTTACTATTTATGTTCAATAAAATATTATTTTACACCACATTTTGGAAAGGGCAGAATTAGGATGGCCAGGACAGCTTTCTGAAGTAAATATTAAAATCACTTTGTAAAGAAGGTTGATCCTGTGGCATAAGATTGCATCCGCCTATGCTTGTGTATGACATTGGGAAGCGGTCCTGTCAATGTAATGTTTCCAAGTTAAGTGATATTAAACGTTTCTTCGTTTTTGTGAGCACATGCTGTCTGTATAGTTGTCTTTTTTTGTTCTAACAAAACAACTCGGACACTGAGAATAATTCCTGTATCGCGAGAGACTTAACGAAAATTCAATCAACGGACACAAGGAACTTACATCCAACCATTTGTGGATTTCACAATTTTTTGTCCCGTGTAGGATTCCAACCCACGAAACTTGGTACAGTTTAAACCAGTACACATAATTGTGTATGATGACAATAGGCTTAAATTATATAACGTAGATCCTAAGGCTAGCGAAATGTGGATGTCTTATGCATTTATCTATCTCCGCATGAGTATGAAAATTATTGAATTTCATAAATCACATGGCTGCTGAAAAGCAACTGATACGTCGGAGAAAGTGTAAAAATCAAATCTAAATAGTTTTTATAATATAAATAGCTTAAATAGATTTATAAAAAAGAAAAGTGTTTAACAATAGTAGTTTAAAGTTTCAAAATTATGTTATAATATTGTTTTATAAAAAATAAACAACGCGATAAAATCCGTATAAGGTTGTTTAATTTCAATGTATAACATTCGCGTAAACGTAAGACAATATTATGAATTTCATAAACACATAAATCTTTCATAAATTTTGCAAATAAGTTTCAGCAAATGAATAAGGAGTCTACTTAAAATTCTAACTACTGCATAAAATATTCAAATTTACTAAGATGAGAATCCATCAAAAAGTTTATGCCTTAAAAAATTAAAACTCTTAATTATTTTCGTCTAGACAAGGACTTATCTTTTGTTTTAGTGACGAAACAAAAATTATATGCTTTGTATTTTTATTTTGGAACTTGTCAATTTTTTATTTATGAGCATAAATAAAAAATTGACAAGTTCCAAATGTTTGCTGTTTTTTAAGGTTGAGCTTATGTTTCTATGAGAGCGTGTGGTCTCGAGTTCGATTTTCTGGTAAAGCAAGGTGTTATTAGCTTTTTTGTTAGGAAAATTCTCGGTGGTTGCACTGGGTCTGAAAATATGCGGTAGGCTCGTCGCTATATATGTGGGACCATATCAATATAGACATAGCTAGCGAAATGTGGATATAATACACTGCTGTCTGCCTCTACACGGATATACAAGCAAGCATCTATGTTATGTATTGAATAAGCCTATAATAAATTATTGAGATGAGATACAGTGTATTTTTACACGGGTAGTATTTAGCTGCACAGCAAAAAATACTAATTGCACAGCAAAATATGCTTATAAAAAATACTAATTGCACACCAAAATATATTTACAGAGATCAAACTAAGTCGATGGAGCCCCGCTTCATGGAGCTTCTATTTTTGGGTGGGTTTAAGAAGGAACCTAACATAATCTAACACTTCCGAGACGGAATGCAGTGATTTGAGGCATATAGTTAGTAAGGCATATTTTAGTAAGCATATTTTGCTGCGAAATTAGTATTTTTGGTGGTCATTATACATAATATATTCGAATCCAAGATCTTATGCATAGTTATCGTATTTGATTACAGCCGCTGCCTACTATGTAGGTTTCGAGTTTTACTTACATTTGGACTGTCTCAGTAAACCAAAACCTCTGTAGTCAAACGGTCTGTTGAACACAGTTTTTAATTTTTTTTATTCACTTTAGGTGGCAAGCAACCATACGGCCCACCTGGTGGTAAGTGCTCACATTAGCCTATGGACGCCTGCAATACCAGAGGCATCACTTGCGCGTTGCCGACCCTTTAGGAAAGGAAGTAGGAAGGAGAAGGAGCGGGAATGGGGAAAGGGGGTGATTGGGCCTCCGGCACTCTCACTCACCGAACAAAACACAACAGTAGGATTACTGCTATTTCACGTCGATATTCTTTGAGAGGGTAGTCCTTCCCCGGTCGAGCCGGCCCATTCATGCTGAAATCAGCGAGGCTCTATATAGTACATTTTATATTATATTATATATTTTAAACAAAAATATACCAACATTATTAATATAGTATATTTTAGTGTGTGTCCTCGATATGTTATATCGACAACTTCACATCCCTTCAATACGTGATCTTACGGCAAGCGTACGTGCTTTAACATGGTACAAGGAGTTCGATGGTGTGGCAGCCAACGTTTATGGCAAACATTTGGCAAATACACAGCAAACACTTGGCTGCTACACATGTCACGCTGTTTCTTTAAACACTTCAATATTACTTGGCTGTGTACCAAAAAGATATACCAGAAAATATTTATTGATTTCTCTATTTGGCTTTTTTTGTCTAATATCTGACTGGCTCGATGGTGGTAGCGAATGCGACTGATGTGCATGAAATCTCGGGCTCGAATTTAGAGTCGAGTAAAGTGTTACTGGGGTTTTTGTTTTTGTAAGCATGAATGGGGCGACTCGACCGACCCTCTCACAGAATATTATCGACGTGACATAGCAGTAATCCTATTGTTGTGTTTCGATCGGTGAGTGAGAGTGCCGGAGGTCCAATCACCTCTGTCCCTCTTCCCACTCCTTCTCCTTCCCACTTCCTTTCCTAAGGGTCGGCAACGCGCAAGTAATGCCTCTGGTATTGCAGGCGTCCATAGGCTAAGGTGACCACTTACCATCAGGTGGGCCGTATGCTTGTTTGCCACCTAAGTCGTATAAAAAATATATATATAAAAAAAAAAACATTATCTCTAGCAGAACGGAGCCTGAAACAGCTGTGGCTGTTTTTTTTAATTGCCATTGGTGGCAGACGAGTGAGCGGACCACCTGATAGGAAGTGGTAACCGCTGCTCATGGACTTCAGCAACGTCAGGACACAGCAAAGCCGCTGCCTACTGTGAAAAAAGAACACCCTTTAAACCTCGTTTGAAGAAGGACATATTATTATCGCGCTCGGGTAACGATAGATGATAGATGACAATAATGCTTTTCGAAAATATAGGCGAAGAAATTGGCAAGTGTTTATTTTCACATTTCGCCAGCTGTGTTTCAGGTCCTATTGAATAGGAATTGAGACTATTGAGCTGTCTACCGCAGCTAATTCCAGACTCTATATTTTATTACCAAGAAATCAATAGCTAACATTTAGCCATGCTGAAAACTCAGCGTTAAACCATACAGTCAAAAATACAAGCGTAAAATCATGCCCTGGGCCAAAGAGACCAGTCTGTAGTCAAAGTAGCGTATAGCCGTTTGCAATATTAGAGCAAAATTTAGATTACGCGTTCTTTAAATACTGATATACAGTTTTGTGAGGACTCAAAATTGTAATCAGGAAACGCACCAACGTTACCATACAAAAGACCGAAATTTAAGAAAGTCTTTATAATACATCAGTCTATTGAGTGGCAGCGACACACAGGCCAGACACAATAAATTTTAAATTGCGTCTGGTATGCTAAGATTTGACAGATTAAAGTGTAGTTCAGAAATAAATTATAATATGTTCTCTCTTAGCATGTTTTAGATAGCACGTTAAGATATTGGCCGCAGCTGTTACGGACATCTATTACAGCAAGCGTTTAGAATATTCTGTTAGTACCTTGCCTAGTCATAGGTAACAAGGTAAAAATTAAAAGCATGTAAAATGCACCAGGGATCAAATTGTGGTTAGCCTTTATAACTGACTTTCTTAGGTCCTCATAATGCTTTATTTTGACAAATTAAGTCTTTGAGTGCGAAAAGTCATTTCACAATGAAAAATGATTTATTAATTTGGACAAAAGTACCTAAATATAAAAATAGTAATAGTTAATTCACTGAAGATGCATGTAGGTTAGTTGCATGGTCCAGTGAATCTTTAACCGATCCCAGAATCTAACCAAATTTTAAGTCGTGTAATATCTATATAAAATGTCGTGTTGGATAGACCATTTAGTGAGGAAGGCTAATAACATCACGATACGACCAATAGGAGCAGAGCAGCCAGAACCTACACAAACGCGAGCGTTAGCGTAGTTCCAAATAATGATAATACTGAATTCATTCTTTTTGAATACTGGTTTTCGAGTCTGATTTTTAAAAATCTTGTCTATCTTAATATATTGACCTCCTCGATAGTCGGCCTCGATGGCGTAGTGGTTAGTGTAACGGACTGCCACGCCTAAGGTCGTGGGTTCGATTCCCGCACAAGTCAAACATTTGTGTGCATTAACATGGATGTTTGTCTCGGTCTGGGTGTTTCTATGTATAATATGTATGTATTTACAAAAACAAAATAGTATATATTTATGTTTATCCATTGTCTAGCACCCATAGTACTCTGCTTAGTTTGGGCTAGATGGTGTTGTGTATATGTGGTAGAATATTATTATTATTATTATTATTGAGCGACAGCGGCCTGCTGGTGGTCAGTAACAATACATACGTTCTCAATGATGTCTGGCTTATTAGTAAATTGACAAATAAATGAGACCAGAACCAGAATTAAATTTAAAATGTGAGACGTCGATATTCCTTAAACTATAAGGTCAACCTCTTCATTATATACTAAACTACGTACGAGCTAAATCATAATTTAATATTATTCTAAAGGTACCAAAGCGTTCAAACTTCACGTTGGCTCAACAGTTTGTTTATCAAAGACCATCTTGTTATCGTAAATAATTTACAGGCAACTTTAGAAGCGTCTATAACTAAGTTTTAACGAGTCCAGCAGCTGGTTGTGACCATAACCAAGTTGTTAGAATATGGTAGGTGTGGACTTGAATAGTGTGTTTGGAATTATGAGTAGGGATCTCGCATATTCCATATAAATCCTATATAAATGTGAAATTTTGTGAGGTTGGATATCCATCCAACCTCACAAAATTTAAGACATCCGTCTTTTACTCTTTCACGCAAAGACTACTGAACGGATTTTGATGAAACTTTACAGTATTATTGTTTATACATCAAAATAATTAATAATAATGTGACAGAAAGGATTATTAGTGCCCACACTTATGTATGGAAGTGAAAGTTGGAACTACTACTACTACAATTACTATTATTGAAAGGAGAACGATTGCTGGCAACAAAGTGAATGGAGCTCTACGCGCTTTCATGAACAGTCGAAATGTATCCGAAAAGGCACGTTTGGCTGTTCATAGAGGACTATTAGTGCCCACACTTATGTATGGAAGTGAAAGTTGGGTATAGCAAAAGAAGCATGAGAGCAGAATAAATGCTGTAGAAATGACAGCGCGGAGAAGCATATGTGGTGTGACTCTGAAAGATAGAATAAGGAATAGTGTGATTAGAGAGAGATGCGGCATGAAAGTGGATATAGTGACAAGAATAGAAAACGGTATGTTAAGCTGGTTTGGACATGTAGAAAGAATGGACGAGGAAAGACTGACTAAGAAAGTTTATAAGGCTAGTGTGAATGGAACAGTCGCAAGAGGAAAACCTAGGCGAACGTTTCTCGATCAGATCGGAGGCGTCCTGCACAAAGGCCAGGTTAAGAGCTCCTTGAACCGACGGGCGTGTATGAGGAATGTGATGAAAGTGAATGAAGCCAGAGAAGTGTGTCAGGATCGTAGCAAATGGTAATCCGTAGTTTCTGCCTACCCCTCTGGGAAACAGGCGTGAATCTATGTATGTATTTAATAATAATGTCCTCCAGACTGAATTTCGGCCACGGCGGCCAGTCTTAACGGAGGCCATCTACGCAGGGGATATTATAGTGCACAAGTGTGTGCGCAAACACAAGTGCACTCTCTGTTCCCTAACTCTCATGATCCGATGGGACGGTAATCCGACACGACCGGAGAGATATCAGGCACAGGACCAACGGCTTTACGTGCTTTCTGAGGCACGGGGGTGTCTAATACCGCCAACTCCCTAACTATGCTATTGAGATTTCTTAATAGAAAAACCCAATAACTTTTTGTTGGCCTAACCCGGGATTTGAACCCGAGACCTCATGCACAGCAGTCGCATTCACTACCACCGCGCCACAGAGGCAGTTAAAAAGATATATAGGTTACTAAAAATCTATCTTAACATAAATCTACATTGACGCGAGCGAAGCCGCGGGAAAAATTTTGTATTATAAATGCGAATGTGAGTTTGTTTGTTACGCTTTCACGCCGTAACTATTGGAATTAGGCAGTATTTCAATAAAACTAACTTACACATTTATAAAGGCAGTCCGCAAGAAAACGTTTACAAAGACACAGGACCTATGAACTACTTTATAAATTTATTTATTCAACAGTAACTACTCGACTGATCATCATGAAATTTAACATACATATTGTCAGGAGTACAGAAAAGGCCATAGGGTATCTTTCGTCCAGAAGAACGTACTGTTGCCGAGCGACGAGAGCGAAGCCGCAGGCAAAATCTATATGCCTATAAAGACTAAGATATTCAACGTATTGTTCTGCAATCTCACAAATTTTAGGAACATAGTAGCAACTGGACACTTTTGCCGCAGGCCGAATTGAGATTGGGCTCAAATCAGCACAGACTGGATCCTAGATGGTGCTAACCATTTAGCATTAATATTGTATAGCATAAGCGTCTAAGCTGTTTGCCCGGTATTAGTGTATTATCTATGTAAGCTGTCTTTATTAGTAGACAACATTTCTCAATGGTAATCTGTGGATAATGCCGTGGGTGGCGTATTTTGTACATTTAGTTACTAAGTACTATCATAGTAATGTTTAATACGTTGCTGTTTGTTATCCCTAAATAAATAAAAAATAAATAACCAGCAACGTGGTAGACTGAGGTGTCGATGGAGGGATGAATTAGCAATATGGTAGAGACTGGTGCATAGCATCCGCACAAAGCAAAAAATTGTGTGATCAATATTTGTACAGTTTGAATATTTGTGAAGTAATTCCCCGCTATTCAGAAAATATATATAGAGCGGGTAATATGTCAGAAACATACAATATTTAATATTCTAAGAGATTTTTAGAACCCACTTTTAAATTGTAATAAATGCTCACATATTCTTCCATAATATCTTTACATTTTCATACGAGAGTTAAAACCATACTTCGTATTAAACATTAAAATTACGACGCGTAAATACGGTCCTCATTCGAGCCGTAAACCTTAACGTAAACGAAACGTAAACCGTAATCGCACCAGTTACGTTTACGTTCCGTTTACGAGCGATTTCGTGCCAAGTGTGTGAGTTGATCAGTTTTTATTTTTATTTCTATGAGTGGTTTGGGTTTTGGCTCAATATGCTTTATGATTATCGAGTATGAATGAAGTTTATTGTAAGACGTTTATAGTTTTAAAATAATAAGTAGGATAGCGATCGGTTCAGGTTGAAATTTACAGATAGGAAATGCTCTGACTGCCCTAATGGCAGAGTTGCATTGGTAGTCAATGCGAATGCTGTACATAACGTCTTGAGTTTGATTCCTGTGTCGCGCAAAGAAGTTTTTCAGAAAAATTAGGATATTCTTTGACTGCCCTTATGGTGCAGCAGTAGTAAACGCGAATGCTGTACATTACGTTTCTCGGGTTTGGTTTCTGGGCCGAGCAACTGCGACGGTGGTGATACTGGGAATTCTTGCCAAGAAATTATTAGTACTAATACGGAGTTCGGCACTGTGTTTGATAGACAGCTCGCTCTCTGTTACGAGTGACCTAAAACCATGGCTAGAAATGGGGTTAAAAAAAAGCATCTTTACCTACCCGTTTGGGAATATAGGCGTGATTCTATGTATGTGACTATAGACACGTCCTCTACGTACGACTTGAATTTACTAACATCATAGCTAAAGAAACGTGAATATAAAAAAAATTTGGTCGGATCTATTATGTCTTTTAGTTCATCATCATTCAGGATGTTTTCTTTGTGTAGTAGAGCCTCGCTGATTTCAGCATGAATGGGCCGGCTCAACCGGGGAAGGACTACCCTCTCACAGAATATCGACGTGAAATAGCAGTATTCCTACTGTTGTGTTTCATTCGGTGAGTGAGAGTGCCGGAGGCCCAATCACCCCCTTTACCACATCCCGCTCCTTCTCCTTCCCACTTCCTTTCCTAAAGGGTCGGCAACGCGCTGGTGATGCCTCTGTTGTTGCAGGTGTCCATAGGATACGGTGACGACTTACCATCAGGTGGGCCGTATGCTTGGTTGCCACCTTAGTTGAATAAAAAAAAAGGGTGCAACATGTTCTTAGGTTTACTCATTCATAGACAGATTCACGGAGTTGCCTGAAGCTTCGTTTTCCTAGAGGATAAACACCTGTTTATCCTGCATAAGCACCTGCTAAGGATTTCTACTAGTTATGATCTTGGAATATCTCTCGTTTCATTAAAGTTCATCAGATTTTTCATTCCTTGGTGAACTAGTTTTATTGAACAACCTTTTTGCGTATTATTCATTAAAATATGTGATTGTTAGTTCCGTGGCATTAGTTCGCACCTATGTTTACGAGTGGTCAGGATCATCGTTCGATCCCAGGGTGGGCCAAAGTGTTATTGGGTTTTCCTGTTAAAAGATTAATAGTAGCAACACGAATTCTGGTAATGTTTCATGTTGATACACTGGTAATGTTTCAAGACACCTCTGTACACTTTTCTCGAAGACGTATTTATCAGGGCAAGTATGAGGCTATGTATGTATTCAAAATTGGAACAACCTAACTCAATTTCCGTTGCCTACATTTTTCTAAAACAAGTCAACGACTAGTTAATAAAGCGTCGGCAAACACAGAAAATCGAATAAACTATCGCAACATCTTGGAATCGCATCACTGACCTATTTTCCTTCAAAATTGAGTTCTAAAATTCAAAATGCAACCGTCGACCGGAAATGAATCCGTTGGCGGGAGTCTATCGTGATACGGATCTGATGGAGTCGAGCGTCCAACATCCGGTCGGTTCCCGCCTTTATGGGTTTCAATTTCGAATCCGGCGTTTGACGGTTGGTGTAGAAAGATTTGAAAATATAACTGACCATTTGGTTAAGGTTTAAAAAGTGGGTAGTGCCTATTGGGAATGGCAAACATAATAATAACTATATGCATAGTATTGCATTTCAGCAATAGCAATGGTATTGCTATTGCTGAAACGCATTGCTGAAAGCAATGGTATTAATGCTACAACATCAGAATTACACCAAAAGATCATAAGTTCGATTTCCACCCAATTAAGTAATAACGTGTTCCCACTTTTAACATAAGCATTAAGTATAGCTGACGGGGAAGGATTAATAAAAATATCAGCACAGCAGAATATTTAAAGCTAAGGTATGCCTTCCAATAATAATGTCCCTCAGATCGAATGTCGATCACGACGGCCAATCTTAACGAATTTTTGCCATATAACCGATTTCAACGTAGACGAAATTGCAAGCAACAGCTCTCCAACATATATCAGTCTTGTATAAAAACTATCCCATTGCTAGATATGGACCTCTTCTCATTGTGAGAAGAGTGAGGCTATCCACCACCGTGGCCCAGTTCCTATTGGCAGACTTCACATATATGTATATGTTCGAAAACGTTATGGAGACTTCTCAGACATGCAGGTTTCCTCACAACATTATCCTTTACCATTAAAGCGAGTGATAATTAACTATTTAACCTAGGCTTCGTGGCCTCCGACTAGCCTATCGCTATAGCTCGTACAAGTTCATTGACATTCAAACTAGAAACAAACAAATGCAGTACAGAAAACAAAACAAACCATTTCAAATACCCTTGTTAACGCAAAGAAATCAAAACGCACAGTCGTCCGCATACATGGTCAGTCGAGATTTAGCACCAACAGTTAGATAGATATCTCGTGAATCTATTGCCGGCCGGGGCATATGAACGCGCGACGTAAAACGATGTATGCGTACTATACTATATCGAGAGATATTTACGATGCCAAGTGTACATACTCATTTGTTTTGCGTGTCGAATGTGAGAAAATTGGTATGCGAAAATATATTTGTTATCTTATTGAGAGGAAACAAGGAAAACATGAAATGGATGTTGATGAGGCGATATGGAATACAAAAAGCAATGACTTTCTGTATTCCGTGTCGTCTCATCGATACATAAATATATTGTTTCACGCCTCTGTTTACGAAGGTAGTCAAAGTCAAAGTCAAAAATCATTTATTCATTTAGGTCACAAAGTAACACTTATGAACGTCAAAGTATATAGGTTAGTGAGTTTACTAAGTTACTGAAGCTACATTTAGGTTAGTTGCTAGGTTCAGGCAAAGGGTAGAGCCTATGAGAAGAAACCTGCAAGAAACTCACGGCCACTCTTTTAAATCGCCAGTTAAATATAATTTCAGTATTTTACAACTCAGATTAACAAGGTGTTACAGCCATTATGCCATATACTACTGACTATAAAAAACTAAAGATAATAACAATAATAACTTAATAATATTATAGAGAGGAAATAATTTGAGCTAAGATATATTATTTAATATAAATCTAAAATAGACAGTAAGATGGCATGATGGCGCATACACTTACACTTTGTGACTATGCAAAGGCTTAAATTGACTTATAAGTAATACAGATCTTTGAATCCTGTATGCAACAAGCAACTAGCTCCATGAGTTTTTGTCATTTAAGTAGTCGTTGACTGAATAATAACCCTTCCGAATAAGTTGTTTTTTAACGGCGTTTTTAAATTTAAACAATGGTAAATTAATTATAGTAATAGGTAATTTATTAAAAAAACGTATACCGAGTCCCGCAAATGTATTGTGAACTTTATGTAAACGATGATATGGGCCTACTAACTTATGCTTATTTCTAGTGTTTACGTTATGGATATCACTATTCTTATTATATAAGTAAATGTTATGTTTAATAAACATAATGTTAGCAAATATATATTGCGACGCAACAGTAAGTATGCCAATTTCTTTAAATCGATCTTTCAGGGAAACTCGTGGTCCTAAATTATAAATGCTACGTACTGCACGCTTTTGAAGAATAAAAATTGTCTCAATATCAGCTGCCTTGCCCCACAATAATATACCGTAGGACATGACACTATGAAAGTAACTGAAATATACTAGTCTTGCAGTATGTATATCAGTAAGCTGTCTTACTTTCCGAATTGCGTATGCGGCTGAGCTAAGTTTCCCTACAAGACACGATATTTGAGCGCCCCACTGAACTTTATGATCTAAAGTCAATCCTAAAAAGACTGTTGATTGAACTAAAGTAATAATTTCATCATTTAAAATTATATTCACGTTAGGACTCTTTACGTTTGGCAATGTAAACTTAATACATTTAGTTTTTGTAGAGTTAAGTAGTAAATTATTCGCCGTAAACCAGTCCAGGACTTCCGCGAGTGAATCATTAACAGCACGTAAATTTGGTGCTTTTCGGTCTACCTTAAAAATAAGGGATGTGTCATCCGCGAATAAAACAATGTCACACAAATGCTGAACAAAGAACGGCAAATCATTTACGTACACTAAAAACAGAAAGGGTCCCAAAATCGAGCCCTGTGGCACGCCCATTGTGACTGGTAATCCAGAAGATCTACTTCCGTTGATATCAACGTGTTGTAGTCTATCGTTTAGGTAGGAATCAACTAGGTCAAGTGCAGTATCTCGGATGCCATAATGCCTGAGTTTTCGCAACAGCGTTTGATGGTCAACGCAGTCAAAGGCTTTAGAGAGATCACAGAATACGCCAATGACATCATGCGAATTCTCCCAGGCACTGAATATATGTTTTAAAAGCGTAACACCCGCATCTATCGTAGAACGGCCCTTCCTAAAACCATATTGATCTGCATGAAATAAATTGTTTACACTGAAGTGGCTCTCTAATTGCTGTAATATAATCTTCTCAAATATTTTACTAATAGCAGGTAATATTGAAATCGGCCTAAAATTACTGGGGTCACTTTTGCAACCATTTTTAAATAAAGGTATTATTTTACTACATTTCATTAAGTTTGGAAAAATGCCCACATCAATGCATCCGTTGAATATTGCGGCTAGGTGTGGCGCTATATTAACAATAATACTTTCAACTAATTTTACCGAAATACCCCAGAAGTCAGCTGATTTTTTTGAATTAAGCGACTTAAATACTTTAATTATATCATACGGATGTACACGCTCAAAACTAAATAGTATCTTGCACTCTTCCACGTTGCACCTAACTAAGTATTCTGCTCGAGCTGGGCAAGACCTAAGGGTACTAGTTATGTTTAAAGGTATTTTTGCGAAGTAGTTATTGAACGTATCGGCTACTTCCAAATTATTTGAAATTACGCTATTATTTATATTCAGTTCAAATTTATTATCACGCACCTTGCTGCGACCTGTTTCATTGTTAATAATGTTCCATGTAGTTTTAATTTTATTATTAGATTTTTGAATTTTAGTTTTTAGGTAAAGGGACTTGGCAGTGGCACAAGTCTTTTTAAATAATTTTGAATAATTTTTAACATATTGAATAAAATTTGGATCGAAATTGTATTGTTTCATACCATATAATTCATATAGCTTTGCTCTACTTTTATATATCCCAGATGTTGCCCAGTCACAAAACTTAATCCTATTATTCTGACTAAAGGTCTTACATTTAAAAATATTATTATATTCTAAAGTAATTATGTTAAGTAAAGACTCATATAGTTCGTCTGGATTATCCAGAGAAAGGTCCATATTGACAACTTTGAGACTTATGTTATCATTAAATTCCTTTAAGCGATTAGATGTCATCGGTCTACATGTGACCTTATTCTCTTTATGAATTGTACTCACAGGAAATACTACCTTTTGCCCACAGTGGTCAGATGTAAGTTCACTCAATATGGCCCTATTTAGAAATTGGCAGTCGCAAAATACATTATCTAAGCAGGTAGCAGAATGTGAAGTGATCCTAGTGGGTTCAGAAAATAAATGCTGTAAATTAAATGATCTAAATAAACTAATAAGTCTTAAAGAGACAGCTGACTGCTCAAGTAAATTAACATTAAAATCACCACACACTACTATATGCCTATTACTAGAACTCAAGCGTTTTAAAATATCCTCTATTACGGTTTCAAATACACTAAAAACACTTTGCGGTGGTCGGTATACACAAACTATGACATGTTGCTCTAATTCCACACAGGATAGTTCAACAGTGCGCTCGATAGAAAGATTTACTATATCTTTACGTTCTTTACATTTTAGATTGTTACATACATATATTAGAGAGCCACCATGTATAGAATTCTTTCTTACAAACGCACTTACAATTGAATAATATTCGTTATTAAATATTAATTGATTAGTTCTTAACCAATGTTCTGTTATGCAACATATTTGAATATTATGTTGTTTAAAAAATAAATCTAATTCTAACTCCTTGCCGGATAGACCCTGAATATTCTGATGAATTAGTCTAATACTGTGTGTATGCCTATCCTTTGTCTCATCTAACAGTTTAAACTACTAGAAGTGTCAATATTTGAATTTATAGTAGAAATACTACTATGTCCTAAAACCTTAATTACCCTACTGGTACCTGAGTCGCTACATATTATATTAAATGCTAATAATTTAGCAAGTTGCTTTTTATAAAAAGAAGATAGATACATTGTATCTTTAGTCAATAAAAATTTACTAATAAACTTATTAGTGTCAAAAAATAAACTATAATTGTTGTAACATGTACTGTTATAAAAAAGTAAATTAAGTTTTTCAATATTCCTATTTTGTTCATGTGTTAGTACATAGGAATATGGTAATGCACAAAGAATAAAGTTACACCCTACTTTATAATGTAATGATTCTATTACCTCTGTCAAATGGATTGCCTCTTTTTTAGTGACAGATAAGCTGTCACCATAAAGAAATATTACTGTTGATTCTGCATTTAATTTTGTAGTTTTTAACTTATCAATTATAGAACCTAACCTAGCCCCAGGGGAACAAATATTTATGCAAGGCGTCTCTGTATGAGAATTAATTAGTCCACTAAAACCTACTCCTATTTGGTCAGAAAACATGAATATATTTTTGTTAATGTTATTCATCAAAGAAGTAGAAGACACAGCCATATTTTCATGATCAGAAAAGGAGGTGGTACCACTGTTTACTGAATCCAAATCACAAACAGCTGACAGGTTATTATAAGGTGTAGCCTGTAAGCACTTACCGCAAAGACTGTTATTAGTTAGTGAGAGAACATGTTCCATGTTCTCCCTACCAACTCTGGCAATTTCCTCATACTTCAAAATATATTCGGATGTTTCTTTATGGTGATTAAGGCTCATTCTTGTAAGTTGTTCTTCTAAGTTGTTAATTTGATGATTTAATTCGGCTGTATGTGCTTCATACTGTAACCTACTGGCAACTACTTGATCATTGCTTTTTTCTAAATTTATTAATAAAGCATCATGCTCCTTCACCAATTCACTGTTATGCTGTGTCACCTTCCTAACCTTGTTTAACTTATTAAGATTAATATTTAACTTTTTAATTAATTTATTTAACTTAAAGTATTTTCTCAATTTCCTAGTACTTTTAATAAATACATTACTAAGTTTATTTTTATTACTATCCAATATACTAGTTTTGTCCCCCAGGAGTTCTGAGTAGAGGTTCTGAGTCGCAGTACTGTTGAGCATCTGAATAGTTTGTTCTAATGTAATAATTTTAGTATGAGCTTCATTCAGGTTTGCTTCAAGCTCAGTACTGCGGCTCAGTGACCTAGAAAAAATATCACTACAATTACTGAAGGATCTAACTTCATCTTCTAATCGATCCCGCTGGTCCAAGACATCCATATATTCTATATGGAGTTCTGTCAGTTGCCTTTTAAGCTCCAATACCTTATTATTAACTGCTTGCATTTCATCTTCACAGTCGCTACGTTCTTTCAACAACATATGGTTGTCATCCTTATATTTCTTCAATTCTTGTAGAGCTAACTTTAACTTATTTTCAGTATCCTTGGCTGTCGCTTTACGGGTCATCATTTGTGTGCTCATTGTTGGTCCAGTGGATGTATAAATCACCAAGCACCTGAAAATTAGAGAAAGAAACAACTGAGGGATAAAAAAAGAAATGTGGGATGGGATAGTTAGCTACATATATCTAAATTGTTGAAAATTTACTATAAACATACAGTATTGTAAAAAAGAGAAAAGCTTTAACTAGTATTAGTTGAGAAATTGATAAGAAATGTTAATTTATTATGTTGTAAAAGATAATTATTTGAAGAAGTTTTTTTTTTTATTTTAATATGGAGGGTCAGACTAAAAAATAATTTAAGGGAAAAGGCGAAATTATAATGAAAATTTACATAAGAATGCACACTAAAGCACTAAAGTAGTATTAGTAGTTAGATGTGAAGTAGAAATGTGAGTGTATGCGTGCGTGAGGCGAGTGTTTAGTCGTCAATTTTGCTTCCACCTATTGTCAAGCAAAAGGAGACAAAACTGTGCCAGTGTGTGGTGGACGGAGCTCATAGTACAATGAGCAGAGTAAACAAGTGTCGTGGAGTGTCTGTTAGGGCTTTAAAAAGTAGAATACTCCCCAGGTTTACACGATGAATGTTCAAATTTCGTCCGTTGTCACAGTGATGAACTCCTACGACCAGTAATTTATGTATGTAGATTCGTGGATCCGACTTAACACAGCATGAAACACTTCTTTGGTCACAAATATACTATTTTATTGTACTAAATATATTTATTATTGAATAAAACTAATTTAAAATTAAAATAAGTTCCTAAGGCACGATTTTGACGTCTGACGTATATAGTTGCCAGCGTGAAATAAAAAGTAGATGTAGATGGTAGATGTCGAGAACACATTTTGACAACTATGATTTTATTGTCTACTGGCACAGGTACTAGACCCGTGCAGCTACTGAGAATTTCTGTACAAAAATAACCAAAATACATTTTGCTCGATTCGGGAATCGAACCAGAGACGCATTTACTATCGCTATGCCACTGAGGTAGTATGATTAATACATAATATATTTCAGTTTAGATTTTATCTTTCTAGTCACGTTATATCAAAATCGAAATCGAAGTCAAAACCCATGTACTCATATAAGTCACAAAGAAATATTTATGAACAGTTTATTATACCTAGTGAGTTTATTAAAGCTACATTTATGTCCCTTTATAAGTACCTATACAAAAGTTAATATTTTTATGGAGAAGGAATATAAAATGTAGAAATTTATAAGAAATATATACATAAAATTTTATATTTTTATTATTTACGGTCGAAATTATATCTCTATTCGACCACTTAAGATGTACAGGCGATGCAATCGTGTGCATCGTGTTAACAACTGAAGCAAGTATCCATCTTGTTGTAAAGACTAATAGTCGTATTTCGACTAGGCAATGACTAGTTTATAAACATCGATCCTATTTTTATAATAAAAGCGTGAGAGCCGAGTCACGGAAATTAAACCTGCTCTAGTACAAGTGGCTGTCATGTTAGATGTGGGTTACAATACGAAGTAGATCGTCTTGGATACAATAAATGATACTAGCTTAATAGTTGCTACACTTGTCCGTGTGTTTGTGCAGTCAGTGACGTAAGTCGACTGACACTGACTGCACGGCGTACCTACTGGCTTAAGTAGTTGCTTCGCCATTTCCTCTACGCTGAGTGCTGTGGTATCACACACAGGAGAAAGATTTGTGTGATTCACAAATACAGTAACGGATTTTTTTTTGGGGCCAATTACTGTAACCGTAATATTGTCTTCTATTTACGCGAATGTTATTCATTGAAATTAAACTACTATATATGGATTATAAGAAGAAGCAAACCACAGCTAGACTTCATGATACTTTAAGCTCATTTTGCGTAAATAGAAACACCAATGATTAAATTATGTTTGAGTACTTTGAAATAACTACACTGAAACATTGAGACAACTGCCATCTCAGTCTCCCCGTGGCCATGGCTGCTGAAAAGCAACCGAAACGTCGGGGAAAGTTTAAACATAAATATAGATAGTTTTAATAGTTTCAATAATTTAATTAGCTTAAAATTTAACAAAGTTTAATGGCGGCTGTACACACTCGCCGAGACACCCCGAGACAGGCCGAGAGCGAGAATGTACATGGTGCTCTCGTCTTGTCTCGCTCTCTCGCGCCTCGCCTCGGTCGGCCTCGGTCGTTTGTCGGTTTTTTGCGCCCGAGTCAAAGGATCTCGTTGGAGTACTATCAAATGGAACCATTTTCCATGGTGTTTCTGAAATATAAATATATACAATAATTAGTAATAAATCTAATAATATAGATATACACACATTAACTTACCGTGATTGTTCTTACGTTTTAAATATATATCTACCTGTTTCTATTGCGGTGCATAGTAACCATCTACCATCTTCTTCTTCGCCATGTGTTAAGAATTTTCTATTTAATTATAATAGCTCACAGCACAAAGACAAACAGCAGCAGCAATTTCTACGTCCATTACTGCGGGAATCTTCAGTACGAATGAAAAAACGAGTGTGTACAGGTATGCTCTCGTCGAGAGCCTCATCGCCCGAGGCTCTCGGCGAGACACTCTCGACGAGTGTGCAGCCGCCATAATAGTAATAGTAGTGTAACAATTTCTAAATTATGTAATAAAGTGTCAAATAAACAACGCGATAAAATCCGTATATAGGAGTTTAATTTCAGAAATGGTTGTTCCTGAGTTCCTGAGTTTAGTCTGGATGTTCTTTGTGCCCGTTATTTGAATGTTTGTAAAGGCTCGTTATATAGGATTTATTCCTAGTACAGGGACGGAATATCTTGTCTTATTAATGACAAAATCATTATACAAGTTTTAAATGATTTTATCATACAAAATGACGATAGTTGTCAATCTTTTACAACAGTTATAGTAAGGATACTCGGATGGCGTAGTGGTTTAAATGGTCACTGCCGCTACGCCTAGTGTTCTGAGTTCAATCCCCACTCTTCTTAGCCTTTATTATTCCCAAGGCACTTGGGGTCGGCTTTCTAGTCTAACCGGAATTGACTGGATATCGTTATATAGTTTTTACACGGAGCGACTGCCATCTGACCTCCGCAACACGAAGGGCCTTTCCATTGTCATGCGTGTTTGCGCCCGCATGCAGGCCAGGCACGCATGCGTTCTGCCCGCAACCTATCGTATCATACATGTTTTTATTGTCATGCGCACCACACGCACGTGGCGCACGGGTGGCGGGGCGAAAAATATCTGCTCTGCGTGCGGCCCGCAGCGCGCATGCGTGCCTGGCCTGCACGCCGGCGCAAACACGCATGACAATGAAAAGGCCCGAAGGCTAACGATATTTTATTATGAACTTATTGGCAATAAAATTATTATTATTATATTATTATTATTATATTATTATTATTATATTATTATTATTATATTGGGTTCAATCCCC
This sequence comes from Catocala sponsa, assembly GCA_963564715.1. Lineage (NCBI taxonomy): Eukaryota > Metazoa > Arthropoda > Insecta > Lepidoptera > Erebidae > Catocala > Catocala sponsa. The sequence continues at coordinate 4,893,364 of OY751345.1, read as the reverse complement.
ACACGGGACATAAATTTGTATGATCCACAAATGGTTGTTTCGAGTCTGGGTGTTTATTGTGTCCGTTGTTTGAATGTTTGTAAACTTTCGCGACATATGATTTATTCCTTGTGAGAAAGTTGTCTTATTAAAGGCCAAAGCATTTGTGGGAAATTGAATTGTTTATAGTAATGATAATGCTCAATCTTTTACTGCAGTAATAGTCGAAGTATAGTAATTTTGATTGCTGTTTATTACGAAAGAACAATCATAATTTGACTGTTATCAATTGTTTAAGTACAAGGATTATGAATAGCTTAGTTGACAAACCGACGATGAAGTTTGTCGAGTCCTACTTCATAGATTTTTTTTTTTATGAAATAGGGCGCATACCAGCAGACGGATCGCCTGATGGTAAGCGATTACCGCCGCCCATGAACACCCGCAACACCAGAGGAGTTACAAATGCGTTGCCGGCGTTATAAAAAGGAGTACGCTCTTTTCTTGAAGGTTTGTAGGTCGTATTGGTCCGGAAATGCCGCAGGCGACAGTTCACTCCACAGTTTAGTCGTGCGAGGCAAAAAAAAACTGGTAAAACGCACAGTTGTGGACTGCCAACCATCTAAATGATGGGGATGGAAATTCTGTCGCGTAGGACGATGGCGAAAAGAGGCGGCAGGGATCAGTCCGAACAATTCCTCGGAGCACTCCCCATAGTAAAAGCGATAGAAGATGCAAAGCGAGGCCACATATTTTAACACACACACACACATTTCAAATAGTACAGTCAAATGAAGTAACAACATTTTTAAAGTTAACTAGTTCAGTAATATCCATCTGTCATGTTAAACTAACTTTTTAAAATCAATCTATTCTTTTCCATTTAAAGTTCTCTCTCATAACAAACATCATCAATCAGGGCAGTCTATTAAAAATGGAATACTGATGGTATAGATTGTATTGATCCGCGATTTAAAACCTCGCTTCTACTTTTCCCCCGGCTGAAAGTCCACTTCAGTTAATTTCCCCACACTAAAGTATCGATACAAACATGTATTGTGATCGACACGAGTACTCGATAAAAATTCCACACAGACGCTAAGTGCAACACTATTAAGCTGCTAAGAAATTAGATTACACTGCCTCCGCTAGGCTTTCACCCGGACAAGGGTGGATAAATAAGGGATTACTCGGTACAATATTTGAAAAATATATTTATATATTTACCAAAATATAGATTGGATTTTTGGTCTAAGTCTGCAATTCGATTGTGCATTTGACGGTTAGGCTTGATTAATTGTTTTTCTATAAGGATATTTTTCGTAGCAATTAAGAGTCAGGCAACGTAGTCAGAAGACAGTAAATAAGATCGCGACTTATTACGTGACAATCATAAATCGTAGCCGTGATATATTATATCTGATAAGCCAGTATGTATGAAATATCTAAAATATGTAATTATTATGTACCTACTCTATGCTTCAAGTAAGAAAGGAGCCTCTTACTCTAAAAAAGTAAGAAAGAATATTATTTGAAATTAAACTACTTTATACGAGTTTTATCATAGTATCCTAAATTCCTAGCTAATATTATAAAAGCGAAAATGAGTTTGTTTGTTTGTTACCTTTTCACGCCTAAACCATCAGTGGTTTAGGCGTGAAACTTAGCGTTACTGACAACGTATATGCAAAATTTCAGGATGATTGGTTCAGACCAATCATCCTGAAATTTTGCATATACGTTGTCAGGTGTACAGAAACGGACATAGGCTACCTTTCATCCCGAAAAAAAATACTGTTCCCGAGAAAAACAACAATAACGTTCTTATGATAATAAATGGCGCCACGTGTCTTTCGAATCATGATTGAATTATATTATTACAAGCAGAGTACAACCCGAATTGATTGTCAAATTCTAAATTAACGCGAGCGAAGCCGCGGGCAATAGCTAGTATTTTTATAAAATACTATTTAATATACTAATAAACTATTTCAATTTTCTTTTGTTCACGTTTCGATTGCTTTTTACCAGCCATGTTTGCGGTAAAACTAAAATGGTGGTCGTCTCAATGTCTTAAACTATAGTTATTTCAAAGTACCCAACTTTGATATTGTGTTTTTATCAAATAAAATTATATGAAATCCTTAAAACATTCGTAAACTTAACACAATTTTAAGCACAATTTTCGTACTTTCTTGAATAATTAACTTTTGTAGCACGAGTAGAAAATCCGGATCATTTTAACATTCCGCTCTTTTCTAATTTATTTAGGTTTTTCTACCGTCCCTTGATACAAAAGTACATCAGTTTTGTATGACGCGACGGTAAGAAAACCGGATGGTTCTTCAACTCGTGTACCATGTTATAATACGTTGGAGACACGTCACGGTGAACATAGAGGAAATTTAATGTGCCACCGTCCGTCCCGGTGAGCGTCTGCACTAAGTGTTGTCTCTATTGGTACGAGGTGGTTAGCTTAACATACGAACATACACTGGAGTTAGAACAAGAGATATAATAATACGAATAAGATATAATTTATGAAGATGTTGCATCCTAACTATTTCTCACTAATAAACATTAAGCTTTCAGATGCATATGAATCTTCACCAATAATTCGGATATAAGTATCCATTCGATTGATAATTCGAATTTTTATCATTAATTTTAATCGTCCATCACTGGTTCATACAGTTGAAGTTTGTAATAAACTCACGCTTGTTTACGCTACATCCTAGGTTCAAAGCGAACGCGATTATGAAGCGGTGACACGCGAATTCAATGCGATGCGGTGCGACGCGGCAGCTATGTCCTATGTGCACGCGAATCGTCTCGCACAGCCGCCACCGACGCTGCCGTTCAGTGGGCACTTTGCACAAAAACACGACAGCACCGCATCCAGTTCACGCAAAATATAAAGCCAACTGATCGCGTTCGCTTCATTTCGCGCCGCTTCGCGCCGCACCCCACGTGCGTTTGATCACGTAGGCCACTTCAATAGGTTTCGACTGTTTGTTGTTTTCGCACCGCACCGTGCCGCTTCGCGTTCGACTGCACTTGGCCACTTAAAAATCTTATCTCTTTTTATCGTATAATAGGAAACGAGGTTTAACGCAACTATCCTACGTATCACAAGCACATCCTTCTTGTGACCAAGGCCAGTGCGACTATGCTGAGTGTTAAAGGGTTCGAATCCCACACGGAACAAGACTTTGTGTGTCCGTTGTTTGAATGTTTGTTAAGTCCCACGCGACACAGGAATTATTCATAGTGCCGGAATGGTCTAATGACTTATAAATAGAAATAAAATAGCTCAAACGACAAGCATTTAGAAAATATATGTAAATACATGGCATGTTTATATCCATTTCCTATTATAATAACCAAGCGACACAAAAGCCTCCCAAATGAACGTTCATACACACACATCTATTATCTATTACAATATTTCTATATCAATTTTATAAAATTGAAGTGTCTGTTTGTAATGTCAAAATAACAGCTTTTTATCTAATGCATATGAAAGTATATACGAAAACATCTATTTTTTAATTTTCTGTCTGTATGTTTGTTCCGGCTAATCTCTGAAACAGCTAAACCGATTTTGACGGGACTTTCACTGGCAGATAGCTGATGTTATAAGGAGTAACTTAGGCTACTTTGATTAAAAATAAATAAATAGGGTTCCGCGGTGACCAACACTTTTTAGTTAAAATCTACGCGGACGAAGTCGTAGGTAAGAACTAGTAGTAAATATAAACAGCAAGAACCGAAACTGTATTTTTCCATTAATCAAATTATGGGGAGCAACGCTAACAAGTCTACCAATGCAGATAATAAATTAAAAATAAATAATATCGGCTTGTACACAAGTTACATTGAGTCTGTGGTGAGCGTATTTTTGGTTTGATTGAAGTAATATTACAGATGGATTCATTACTGAAAAACCACTATTCATATTGTTTTATTCAGTAAAGTATGGTACTGAATGATATAGAGTGTTGTGTAATTGAGATCCTACTGAAAGCCCTTTGTAATATCAAGATAAAGGTTAGCTTCAAACTATATTATGTTTATCTTTATTAACATACGTAGTCGCATTGAGAGCTTAGTGGGGAGATCTTGTTACCAGGTATAGTACGCGTATTCTATAGAAAGCGACACAGTCTAACTTAATCTTATATTAATTTTTACATCACATTACATGAAGTTGTAGCGATAGCTCAGTGGGGAGACCAATAGACTGCAATGAAGAGGGTCTCGGGTTCGAACCCACGTCGCGCACACACACTTTCGGAAGTTATATGACTTTTCGAAATTATGTGCGTATTGATTGACAATTATCGCCTGCTCCGTGCCTCGGAGAGCACATTAAGCCGTCGGCCCCGGCTGCCATGAACATCTATGGCAGTCGTTATTGGGAAGTCAGTGCTCTCTAATATCCTGACACTGGTCTAGCCTTAGGGTATCGTTAGCCTTTGGCTTGCGAAGGTCAGGTGGCAGCCGCTCCGTGTAAAAACTGATATCCAGTCAAATCCGGTTACACTAGAAAGCCGACCCCAAGTGACTTGGGAATAATAAAGGCTAGGGAGAAGAAGACATGAAGTTGTATGGATGTAACAGCGATAGCCTAGTGGGAAACCGTTGTACTGCTATGCATAGGTCTCGACTTTGAGCCGAAGGCTCTGACTTTTTCAAAGGTTTGTGCATATTAATTAGTTAATTATTAGAGAATTCATCATATATGTTCTCAAAGATTTGTGAAATCTGTCAACCTGCACTGGGACAGCGAGGATTACTATGACGTATTCTTTCTCATACTGAAAAGCGGTCCATGCACAGCACTTTATATGCAGAGCTGATATTATACATACCTAGTCACATGTGTATATTCCCAAAGGAGATTTGTATCAAAACTCATTTGACAGCCTCGATGGCGTAGTGGTTAGTGTAACCGACTGCCACGCCTGAGGTCGCGGGTTCGATTCCCGCGCAAGTCAAACATTTGTGTGCATGAACATTGATGTTTATCTTGGTCAGGGTGTTGCTATGTATGTACGTATTCACAAAAAAAAAGTATATATGTATGTTTATCCATAATTATTGTCTAGTACCCATAGTACAAGTTCTGCTTAGTTTGGGCTAGATGGTGTTGTGTGTATGTGATAGAATATTATTATTATTATATTATTACTCACGTTTTCTACAGCTATAGTTGTAGGAACCACATAGAAAGGAGCGAATCTATTGCCGTCTAAAAAGCTTAGTTTTATGCTCCATACTGCTACTGAAAATTACTTGACAGACCAGGAAAACCCTTTGTGTGACTATTATTGAAACCGAAGTCTTAGGTACAGCAGTCCTTTCTCTGTACCACCATCTGTATTACATCCGGATCATGTAATACGTCTCTGCCTGCTCGTTCTGCGTTTAATTATTTATAATATAAAACGTTTATTGCAAGTTCACAAAACTCATAGTTATTAGTAAAACTTAGCCTAAGTGTTAGTTTTTAATTATTTAACTTTTGTCGCTGCGACATGTATGTCGCAACACCTTCGCATATAAGGACAGTCTAACCTGTCCGCAATCATTGCCAGCACTGCTTTGCTTGTTTGAAGTTCATTCTTAAACAGCTTACTAGCTTTGATCATCTATCTGTCTCTTTATTCTATTTTGTTTTATTTGACTGAGTAGCACAGTTGTTTAAATGGCCACAACGCCAAGTGTTGATGGTTCGCAAAATCAGAGGTTAGGAATAGCCTAAGGAATAATGAATTAGCGAATAAAACCATTATGCAGTAAGTTGGATAAGTCTACCACCAATATAGTTATTAGAAAGAGCAAATTTTTTTTTTGTTGTCTATGAGGCAAATGAGCAGACGGATCGCCTGATGGTAAGCGATTACCGCCGTCCATGGACACCCGCAACGCCAGAGGAATCACAAGTGCGTTGCCAGCCCTTTAAATTTCCCCCCACCCCCGGTAAGAGGGAGGGTTAGGCCTCCGGTACCCTCACTCGCTCGACGAAACACAACGCAAGGTTTTCTGTGAGGTCGAGGTATCACTCCTGTCGAGCCGGCCCACTGGTGAAATTTGACTGCACGGATGTATTAGTGGTTTAAATGGCCGCCTCGCCATTGCCACTGCGCCGAGAGCTGTTTTTTTTTTTATACGTCTAAGGCGGCAAACAAGCATACGGCCCACATGATGATAAGTGGTCACCGTAGCCTATGGACGGCTGCAATACCAGAGGCATTACTTGCGCGTTGTCGAACCTTTAGGAAAGGAAGTGGGAAGGAGAAGGAGTGGGAAGAGGGAAAGGGGGTGATTGGGCCTCCGGCACTCTCACTCACCGAACGAAACACAACAGTAGGAACTACTCACACGGGACAATTATGTGTTTGATCCACAAGTGATTGTTCTGAGTCTAGGAATGCTTGGTATCAGCTAATTATATATTTGTAATATCTATCCGGCTATGAATCTAGCATCTATAGAAGAATTGTCATTGTCTTTAAAAGAAAACTCAAATAAAAGAAACAAAGAGAAATAATATCTTTCGTCTCTTTCGTGTGCCCTAAGCTTTACGTAAACAATGAACTGTTACAATATACAGTCAGTCCTAATTAATACACGCCAGCTAACGACTCATTATTTTTTTTAAAAATAGCAGCACTGTCGAAACGGCTGCATTTTCATAATCGTTAAACCAATATGCTTTTTCAATATGGCGAGTTTTTATTTGTTGATTTGATAGGTACTGTGATGGGTTCTGTGATAAATTAATATTGAAATATATTTTTTTTATTTGAATCACATAATAATATGTTTAAATTCCATTGTTAGGAGATCACCTTTTAAGCATGGAGTTGTTTGTATTAGGTGACTTCGCCCTGCTCCTTAAACATTAGCAAATTTTTTGCAATTGAAAATGAAATCAAGAATACAAAACAAAGGGGAATTTTGCTTTAGAAGAAGGCAAGGTAATTAATTAATAATAAAATGCACAAAGTAAATACATAATATAGTAAAACTATACAAACAATAATATTATCTACATTGACTTCATGCATATTATCTCCTAAAGATTTTTTTTAAATCTTTATTTATTTTGGAGATTTTATTCTATAGAATACATAGACTCCATCGTGCCTTATTCTTAAATATAAACATTACGCACTCTTACTATAAAAATGTTATAAAATAAAAATTTTAAACCAAATAACACTTAAGCCCTTCGTACACAAGCCTACACAAATCTTCGATACCCGACGATTTTGGTCTCTAAGCGACTACCGCAATACAAATTCATAGAGGTTCGTACACAGGCACGCGTCGGCCGTCGCCGATATTTGTACTTGTGTACGAACCTCTATGAATTTGTATTGCGGTAGTCGCTTAGAGACCAAAATCGTCGGGTATCGAAGATTTGCGTAGGGTTGTGTACGAAGGGCCTTAGACTTATTTTTTAATCAATGAATGTAATTAAATTGCACAATTTCTTTGCTATGTCAGACTTAGGATTAGCTAAAATTGTGTGGATAAGTCCAACATCAACCACAATTAGATCACATTCATTGATGAATGATTCTCTCTCTCGCTTGTTCTTGACACAATCCATCAGCAAAATGTTGCACATCCTCAACCATATTGCAAGTAGGACAATTAGGTGAATTGGTTTCTTTCATCAAGAATGCAAACTTTGCTGATGGACAGTGTCCCGAACGTACCCTTAAAGCTAACTTAATATACCTCCTACTTAATCCTCGTACATCGAACCATGGCGAACGAGGAAGCTCTCCCTGGATTGCTTTGTACCATATTCGACGGCCTCGATGGCGTAGTGGTTAGTGTAACCGACTGCTACGCCTGAGGTCGCGGGTTCGATTCCCGCACAAGTCAAACATTTGTGTGCATGAACATGGATGTTTGTCTTGGTCTGGGTGATTCTATGTATAATATGCACGTATTTACAAAAAAAAAGTATATATGTATGTTTATCCATTGTCTAGTACCCATAATATAAGCTCTGCTTAGTTTGGGCTAGATGGTGTTGTGTGTATGTGATAGAATATTATTATATTCCTTTCGTTTTTGACAAATCATTAAAATAATTTCCCAATTTTTAAAGCATTTTAATTTAAATGTCGGCATGAATTCCCAGAAATGCAGTTTAATATCTAATTCATTCCCTGTAAATTCAGCTAGTTTTGAAATATGGTCTGCTTCCTCATTGTCATGTAAATATCTTCTAAAGAATAAGCACAGCAGTTTCTTTTTTATGTTCTACTAGCTATGTTTAAGGTACCTGCATCGGTGCACGGTGGAGCAGCGGTAGTATTTGTGGCCGCTGTGCATGAGGTCTGGGACTCGATAAGCGAGTCGGACAAAATGTTATTGGGTATATCTGGCATGTCTCTCACGTAATTCTCTATAGCAATACGCAGTCTAAAACTGTAGATCGTAGACGGCAATAGAACCGTTCTCTATTAGGTATATAGACTTTATAACATAGCTGGATGACGGTTGGTGTAAAACATAGCTGATCACCTCTTTGGAATATTTTTTTTTAAAGATTACTAACAGTTTGACGACCTCGATGGCGTAGTGGTTAGTGTAACCGACTGCTACGCCTGAGGTCGCGGGTTCGATTCCCACACAAGTCAAACATTTGTGTGCATGAACATGGATGTTTGTCTTGGTCTGGGTGATTCTATGTATAATATGCACGTATTTACAAAAAAAAAGTATATATGTATGTTTATCCATTGTCTAATACCCATAGTACAATCTCTGCTTAGTTTGGGCTAGATGGTGTTGCGTGTTTGTGATAGAATTTTATTATTATAGTTTGGGTTTAAAATTACTTATAATATTCTTGTTAACCCGTCCAGCTAAACTAGAATGCTTGTGTTAGGACTAGGTTCACGTTAATAGTGCAAAGGGTGAGAATCAAAACCCCCGACTTCTCGATCGCAAGTCCAATACCTCATCCAATAGGCTACCGCCGCTATAAGTGTGAATCATCATTATGCGTATATGTATTTTTAAGATTCCATGTAAATAGGGTGCGCCGTAATTGTCTACCAGGTACCTTTTATCCAGAAAAAAGTATTACCTACATTTAATTCTACGCAAGCGAAGCCTCAAACAAAATCTAATGAATATATCGATATAAGAAATAGTGATGTGCATAATTTCTCTAAAGATTAGCAATATTAAAATACAAATCTACAAGTATGTAAGAATTTAATATAATATTCTATGTTCGCAACAAAGATCCAAACTAGATAACTGAAACATGGTTGTTGGATGCTGTATAAGAATGCGTTTAATACTTTGCTCTTACGATGCCCTGCGCAGATATTGAAATGTAGTTTTGTAGGGATGTCCTAATATCGATTTTTTGTTTAGCCTCATTTTATTATGCCATTTCTTATTTGTATGTTATTATGTAACTAGTTTCTGCCCTCAGCTTTCCTAGCTCGAGACCAGTATTATTTTTTCTGACTGAAAGGTACTCTGTGACCTTTTCTGTACCCCTCACAGCAGATACGCGAAATTTAGTAGTCGAGTAGTTAAGGTGGAAAACCGTAACAAACAAACAAACAAACTTACATTGGCATTTACATTATTAGTAAAATAATAGTAATAATTAGTAATGATCGCCTGTTCCGTGCCTCGGAGAGCACGTTAAGCCGTTGATCCCGGCTGCCATGAACACCTATGGTAGTCGTTATTGGGAAATCAGTACCCTCTAATATCCTGACACTAGTCTAGCCTTAGGGTATCGTTAGCCTTCGGGTTGCGGAGGTCAGATGGCAGTCGCTCCGTGTAAAAACTGATATCCACTCAAATCTGGTTAGACTAGGAAGCCAACCTCAAGTGATTTGAGAATAATAAAGGCTAGGGAGAAGAAGAGCGAATTTAAGGTAAGATGCATGCTAGTATGCTAGTATTGCATAACCGTATCTAACAGAAACCAGGCAAACGGTTATGTATTTTAGCGGTACATGAAATAAACCTTTTGTTTTTCTTAGTTTGACTTGTAAATCGTACTATACTACATACTACAATAAACTATTGTATATTTAAAAGCAAGCATTTATGATGAGTCTGTCTTTTGGCCGTACATTTTGAGCCACACGATTTTGTAGAAGGTATCTTCATACCTTCTACAAAATCGTGTGGCTCTGGTTTCAGGCTCGTGTGGTTTCAGGTGTGGTGTGAGATCTGTGTGAAACCTACCCATATGGCGTGCCATTGTTCATCTTTGCGTATTTTATATATTTAGAATTCAAACTATCCTAATATCGAGAAAATCGTTTAAATTGATTTCGTATATGGGCCTAGTGACGAGCGACTATAGTTCGAATGTCTGATTTATTCAAATGTATTCATTACTCACTAACTATGTATTAGCAATATAATGATTATTGACGAGATAATTTCAGCATCGTGTCATCAAATATTCGATTATATTTGAATAATCAGTGACAACGCACGAATCGATTTTTAGTGTTTATGTGGGACATGGTCCCGTTCGAAAATTGTGCGCACATATAGAAGTGCGCACAGTTTTCGAACGGTCGAAAATTCCCGCAGCACTTGTTCAGCCGTGGGGAGACGAAAGTAATTTTGTCTGGTGATCAGTACTGCCCGTTGCAGTCTGCGGCTGCTGATGATGTTGTGTATAGGTATATTCTATTGCCGCAGCAAATTTGTCTGCTATCCCTCATCTGCCTAACGCCTAAAAAGGCTGTGCCTAAATATTGCAAATGATATGTATTAAACTATTACTAACTTTATTCAAACAAAACTTTCATAGTTGGCAATGAGACTATCTTACCGATGCACCCACCTTTCTAGATACACACATTTAAAATCGAAGTCTTTCGAATCGAATATAACAAATCTCTTGCTATCCTTCGGCAATATTTCCAGACTGCTACCGAGAATGATATAACAAATCATATCTAGAACTCCAACTCGTTACCTCATGGCCAACCGTAAACATAAACATAGACTTATGTCACGACACTATCCAACCTTAGGGATACAAACGAGTGAACTTTCTTTTAACTTGGTAACAAATAAAATCAATAGCTTTAAGATATCACCCTAACCCGGGACAAATAAAATAAACAGGCTATAAATATAAACACACCTAAAGGTATCGACAATCACATCCCTAAGAGACGATAAGAAGGCAGACGGCGAAACAAAAGCTGTATCGAAGCGAATTTCAACAATATCCGTGTAGCGCGTAAATCACGCGAGTCCTATTGTTTGTTGCCGTTCTGTGCACTACGAACGACGCGTTCGTTCGTTTTTTGAAAAGCTGATAATATCGATATTTTTTTAAATTGATACGTTGCCGCCACTATTTTTGTTTTTTGTATATTATGTTTGTGTCTGCTGAGGGTTTATTTTTAAATATTCATTGTTGAATACGTCTGGAATAGTTGCGTATCTGTCTTTGTCATAACATTAAATTCCAAGTACAATTGTAAAACATTCTTTAATATGATTGGGTAATTCAATTTATAACTGTTTAGAAATTAATTACAAGGATAAAAGATACCTGAATTCTTTATTACTTTATTACCTACTAGATTTTGTCTGCGGATCCTAATCAAGATTTTGAAAATAAATTTCTGTCCCTAGATGAAAGGTACCCTATGTCCTAACTCTGTACTCTTGACAATGTGTATGCAAAATTTCTGGATTTCATGATGATCTGTCGTGTAATTAAGGCATGAAAACGAAAAACTAACTCAAATTCGCATTTATAATATTAGTAAAGACTTATAATATTAACATACTATTAAAATATATCAGGGATCTAGCATATTACATATTACCAAGATTTAGGTGGGGGGCAGCCACTCTTCCTAGCCCTACTCTAACACCCTTTTCACATCGTAGCAGTTAATTCAAGTTCTTCGCAAAACGTCAATAAGTTGTCCTAAAGAGGAAAAATGTGTACATTATGTTTTCACGTCATAAACATCTGTTTAGATACGTTGAACACGTTCTCGTATAAAATCGAGTAACGCGCATACGTATTTATTTAGTAACACGTCAACTCGTGCGTGGAACCCCAATATATATCGTGATTTGACTGTGTGCTTGTAGAGTTACTAGACAATCCTATAGTATCACGACTATTTTCTCAAAAGGCTAGACAGACGCATATTAACTATATACTATACTGTCAGGATCCTATGTAATTGGAAGTAAGCGAATTGCCGTCTATCAATAACAAGCTCCAGATCTGGCGACGCTACTGAGGCCTTGTAACTGAACACCCCAATAAGGCCGGGACTCCACCAAAGCGGAGATGTGAGCGGTGTGCTGTGCGAGAAGAGATTTTTTCCGGCTCGTGGGACTCTACCAAAGCGGAGATGTGTGCGGTGTGATGTGTGCTGTGCGAGAAGATATGTTTTTCAGCTCGGGCCGGCTCGGCCGGCGCGCGCGCGGGGCTCTGCGGGTTGCTGGTGGGCGAGAGAGGGGAGGGTGACATCGCTCACTGCACACCGCGCCGCTCACATCTCTCGTCTCCACTGCGCGTCGTCCCCGCACAGCTCACATCTCCGTTCCCATCGCGCCATACAAATATTACACATCTCCGCACAGCGATCTCCACTGAAGCTGAGCGGAGAGGAGACGTGTCAATAACACAATTCTATTGGTTGTTTAAAAAACATCTCCTCTCCGCTCGTCTCGTCTTCGCTTTGGTGGAATCCCGGCCTAACACTTAGCACAACCCCGAGACCTCATGCACAACAGCTGTATATACTACCTCTGCCCTAACGAGACAATTCCACCTAGTTGTCAAATATTCCTCTTAATGTAATCGTTCAACTTTAACCAAATGTCATAAAAACCAATGGATAAACACCATAATTTCACCTAATAACATTTGTGAACAAATTCATGTGTTCCATAAATTGATCTTCATTAGAGAATTGCATGAAAATCTCAAAACAGTGACGTCATCCAGAACTCGTTAGTCAATTCCAGGTGCGTTTTTGGTCTATTTACAAAGCCGTATGGAGCGCTATCTCGGACAAAGCGATATGAGAAACAAAAAATACTAGGCACTGTTTCGGTCGCGTTTTGATGACTTGACGTCACAGCGAAATATGAGGATTGCTTTGGTTAGATGAACAATTACAATTGCACCGTAGAAATTTTAGATAAAACTAGAATTACAATGTATGATGGAATAATGACGTGAATTGTGAAAGGTGCACTAAGATTATTTGGCCCTGTAGATAGTACGGATAGTAAGAAAATTACCAAGAAGAATTTTAGGGCAAATGTAATATGACAGCAGGAGAGAGAATGGATTAAATTAGAAATTGTTGTTAATATTTAAATACATTGTACGGTCTCACTACCGTACATTGCTGCTTACACCACAAGTTGCACAGTGCGTGTAGCTGCGCGCTCAGCATTTATCGTGTGCTACTTACTATAAATTAGCAATACCTACAACAAAATACATTGACTCAGTTGAACGTAAACCAAACATAAGCAAACTTTACGAGTGCATTAAGAGAAATATTAATTAGTCTTATTTTTACTGTAACTTATCTACAAATACTTTAAATAAATTATTTACGGTATAATTATTTTCTCTACTACATACTTCAAAATCTTATTATAGTGTGCGGAGTTACTAACTAAACAACCCGTACATACATCACGTGCTCAATTCTGTCTATAAGCCATTGAAAGAGCTGTAGAGTGTCATATAGATAGTTAATTATGTTTATGAAAATACTTGCCACAGCTCACGGCTTCAACCACATGAATTCCATGTGCATGCATTTTCATTGAAATTGTTCAAATCGGTTTACGCTTGAAAATAATAAATATCCAGACATTATGCATTATTTTTTCATAATTTCGATTCACGTATACACACATATCTACTAATACTGTAAATTAATGATTCGCGAGGCTATTGAAATCAAAAAATATCCTAATTTCAATAGAGAAGATGTTTGGAATGTACCACCAGCTTTGGATCCAGTAATTCAAATAGTCAAACCCAAGAAGAAGCAACCCACAGCTAGACTTCATGATACTTTGAGCTCATTCTGCGTAAATAGAAACCCATGATTAAATTATGTTCGGGTACTTTGAAATAACTACACTGGAACATTGAGACAACTACCATCTTAGTCTCCCCGTGACCATGGCTGCTGAAAAGCAAACGAAACGTCGGGGAAAGTGTAAAAAAAATATATATAAATAGTATAATAGTATAGTAATAGTATTAATAGTTTCAATAATTTAATAAGCTTAAAAATTAGTAAAGTTTAATAGTAATAGCAGTGTAATAGTTTTGAATTTTTTTTAATAAAGTGTCATATAAACAACGTGATAAAATCCGTATATAGTAGTTTAATTTCAATGAATAACATTCGCGTAAACAGAGGACAATATTATGTAAATTGTATGTTCAGTACAATTTACAGTATTAGTACGATTTTAAACTGCATCGATAGCCTAGTAGAAAACCGTTGGACTGCCCCAGCGAGGACTTTACTTGGAGCCCTAGGCACGCACTTCAGAATTTTCGAAGTTATGTACATATTAATTAGTTAATTATCATTTGCTTTACCTTTCAAGGTAATCATCGTGGGAATGATGAATGAGGATCAAGGAAACTTGTATGTCAAAGTCTCCATAATTTTTACGTTCAGATAAGTGAAATCTTCTCACACTTAGAAGAGGCAACAATGCTTGTCCTATTATATTCGCAATACACGCGCATAAAATATATTGTTGAACCTACCAACTCTTTTTTAGCCGAATAAATTTTTATTATTATTATATTATTATTTATTCTTAAAAAAAATTACATTGTGTTTGAATATACTTACATACATAACAAAATGCTTTAATTCTATAATTAAATAATAATAAAACTATGGTAACAACTATAGTAAATTCTATTTAAACCGCAACATGTCAACTTCAACACGTGACGTCAAACTTCACATAGACCTTTACTTAATTCTACAAATAATAATAAATTGCTTCATATTTCTAAATGTACATGTATAACATAACTTATAAAGCTAAACACTAATTATCAAGTTAAAATTAAGTCTATAATATGTATGATTCCGAGCATCGCTAAACTAAAATAAACGATTCATTTTTCGCTCTCTTTAAATTTTCCGTCTCCTTAAGCCAGGAGGCTCAGTAATGACGTTCACAGCTAACAATGATGTCGTAAAATGGCGGCAAGCTTTTCGTAATACCTCTAAGTTACACCTGAGCTCAGTACTACCGGTGTTGATCGAGTTAGGAAGTGAAATCCGTTTTGTGTTGCAAGTGTTCTTTGTCTTGAGATCCCTTCTTCTGGCATAAAGGTTTTTTACCTAATATACTTTGGCATAATAATACTTTGTCATAATTGTCTTTAACATACAGTTTATGTTGACATAATTATTATCTTAGCGACAACCCGAAAAATCGGTTCGGGTTGCCGTGGTCTCGCCTTTGGCCCAGTTGTGATATTATACAATTCAACTTTAGGTTTTTTTTTTGCGTAAGTATAATTAGGACAACCAAAAGTATGCCACATATTATGACCTAAAATTTTATACAAATGGATAAAAAACCCTTAGTCTTCGGTTAGCGCTTACTATGGACATATTCTCCTATAATAATAATATCGGAGGCCCAATCACCCCCTTTCCACCATCCCGCTCCTTCTCGTTCCCACTTCCTTTCCTAAAGGGTCGGCAACGCGCAAGTGATGCCTCTGGTGTCGCTGGCATCCATAGGCTACGATGACCACTAACCATCAGGTGGCCGTAAGCTTGTTTGCCACTGTAGTCGTTTAAAAAATATATATATTAGCTCTCTATAAAGCGTCCTACTGCTGGGCAAGAGCCTCTTCTCAGTGAGAGAAGGTTTAGGCCACAGTGTATCACGCTGGCCCAGTACGGATTGGCAGACTTCACATACGTGCGAGAACTTTATAGAGTACTCTTATACATGCATGTTTCCTCAGGCTGTTTTCTTTCACCGTTAAAACAAGCAACTGTTAATTATTTAATACGCATATAACTTGGGATCGGACTCAAGACCTCGGCGTGGTAATCCAATGGTCTCCCAACTAGGCTATGGCTGCTATGTTGAATACTATAGCTATATATTATGCTACATAAGCGGGACGTATGCTACATAAACGGGACGTTTACTACCTTAAACATAACTTTTTTAAACGGTGTATTAAACTGAGATCTTGATACCGCCAGACCTACGTCATTTTACATTTTATAGGTAAACAACGTATGCATACATAGTAGTTTGAAAATGGAGCCAATTTTTAATGCTGTGCATTTTCGGAATTTAAAGTACTGTGTTATCATCCTCTTGCACTGGTCCCAATTTATTTGGAGTCGGCGCAGTATGTCCTTGGCTTCCATACTTCTCTGTCACCCGTCATCTGATCATTTACCCCTTTCCCTTTCATATCCATCCTCACACAGTCCATCCATCTTTTCCTTGGCCTTCCTGCGTGATGTTGACTGTTTTATTATATAAAGTATCATAGGTTGCATTAAAATAATTATACCTCTCACTGAATTCTGGAATCTCAAAAGGATGCGAAAATTATTTTCATCGTACTTACTTAATTTACTTTCACTGAAACCATACCAGTAGCTTCGATAAATGTATCTTTAAAAATGTTATCGGTATCCAAAAAATAATTGATGTTCATCACAAATTTTAGTTCGATTTATACTCACTAGCGCTCTATGCGCCAAAACGACGTCATCTTTTCCGTTACAATAGCATTTCTTTCTCTTTTACGTTCTATATTTAAAACATAGTAGTAGGGGAGTTTCAGCATAATCTTAACTGAACGAGCTTTTTAATTATATTAGAATATAAAAACTATGACCGCGTCAACCTCCGAGAGGTCTCAAGATTAAGATTATAATGAATGTAAATGTCTGTAAGGAGGTATTTTCACATGGAAAGCTCAGGCTTTCTATTAAATTACTTTTTGTTTTACACTGTGGGTCATAATTTTTTATGATATTATTTACTGGTTTATTATTTTGGACGGATTTGTAATCATGGGGAAATGGGTTTTTAAGCTTTTGGTAAAATGAGCCACTGCTATTTTTAATTTTAAATATTGCATATAACAGCTTAATGTTGAAGAATTTTATGAATTTACCCGCGGTTTCCTCTCGTAAATGTAGGTTAGGTTGACATCCTAATCACCTAGCGCTATGAAATATCCTTTCCCACCTATTCTCATACCTACTAAATATACATAAAAATTTCATAGAAATCAGTCGAGCCGTTTCAGAGGAGTGCGACCACAAACACCGTGACACGAGATTTTCATTTATAAAAAGATATTGTCTCGTTGGTCTG
This sequence comes from Catocala sponsa, assembly GCA_963564715.1. NCBI lineage: Eukaryota > Metazoa > Arthropoda > Insecta > Lepidoptera > Erebidae > Catocala > Catocala sponsa. The sequence continues at coordinate 4,875,958 of OY751345.1, read as the reverse complement.
TTGCTTACGATTGGAGTCAATTGTGAGGTCTTAGGTTTGATTCCCGGATGTGTGTGTGGTGCTCTTATATATACTTTCATAATATGTATTTAGTAAAAAGCTGTTACTTTGACATTACAAACAGACACTTTAATTTTATTTATTTGTATACATAAATTCTTGACTGTGCTCTTGACAAGATAAAATAAGAATTTGTTTTTGCTGTTGCAATGTCCGATTATGATCTTTTATTAAATCATGTGGTCATGCCCTGAGGGGTTGGTGAACAGTATTTAAACTATATTTTACTAGCTGTATTAGTTCCTATGTAATAGGTAGTTTTTGTAATAACATCTACCCCATACTTTTAAAGATCCCGTGCTATGGATAATATCCTAACAGAATATGCCAGTAACACTTTACGTAGGCATCTAATAGAGGATATCACGATGAGGCCGTATTCTTCCATTATAATTGTACTAGGCTCACGACTTCGCTCGCGTTAATTTAGAATTTGACAATCAATTCGGGTTGTACTCTGCTTGTAATAATATAATTCAATCATGATTCAAAAGACACGTAGCGCCATCTATTATCATAAGAACGTTATTATTGTTTTCCTGGAGAACAGTAATTTTTTTCGGGATGAAAGGTAGCCTATGTCCGTTTCTGTACATCTGTCAACGTATATGCAAAATTTCAGGATGATCAGTTTAGTGGTTTAGGCGTGAAAAGGTAACAAACAAACAAACTCATTTTCGCTTTTATGATATTAGTTAGGATTAGGATAGGATGAAAAATACTTTACTTTACCTACATCATATATATATCTACAATACTTTTTCTACTTATATTATTAGGCAGCTAGTAATATTTATACTATTGCGAGAACCTTACACAAAACACACCTGCCTCATACACAGCTAACAAAGTTGTTCTCCCTAACAAAGTAACTTCTAAAACACACCACTATAAATAAAGGGAGACTATAATTTTTAAAACAAATTAATTAAGCCTTAAACATATCGGTGGTATCGAATCGGACAGTACACTATCAGACTACAATCAATTTGAGCGAGCCTCGTGTGCGACTTGAACAGGCCCGATAAAGGAAGCTGTGATACAGAAAATTGGCTGGTCTGAGGCAAGAAATGCAAGCGTTTTTATATAAACTAGTAAATACCCACAAGCCAAAATTCGATTACATTAAAATATACATAGCTTTCTGCACTTTTTCACCATATAAACTGTAACTATGCTAACAATTACACTCCTCCCTACGCGAAATATAGTTAAAAAGGTTTATAAAGTTTTAAAATATATAGATTGAACTATACTTTTCATAGAAGACTACACCACTCTACGAATATCATGGAACATTTTACTAGCTTTCAAATAACAGACACAAACATTTTTCCAGACTTTGTGAGACGCACACTTTTTGTCGCGTTTGTGTATCCAATCAATCTAAGAATACTTGGCGCATTGACAATGTTAAGGTGAACATTTAAACAATTGTGTCGTTCGTGCAACCAAATAAAGTAATGCAGGCGCTACTTGAGTATTATAAGAAGCGGTATCTAATGTTTGCAGTGCAAAGAATGCTTTCTTGATGAGTCGGAAACACGCACTGGTGTGCGAGTGTCATAAGATATTTCAACCATAAATGTTTTCCAGACCCTAACAGTTAGAACTATATCCTTAACTTGAAGTATTTAAGATCTATGCCGAAGTATTTCTTGTCTGATTCGGATTGAGATCGAACAAATGAAGCGAATGAATTTTGCACTGCACTAACCAAGTCGAGCCTCCCGATGAAAGACGATGACGACTACTCCTCGCGAGCTCATCCAAGATAATCAATGTATAATGTACCCTATGCGCTAAGATTGATAATTGATTGACACGAAATACTGTTCGAGTGACACGACTGACAGATGCCTATCTCGATAGCTCTATTCCATTCGAATCTTGTTATGAAACTGTAAAAGAAACAATTAAGAGCCTCCCTCGCTATACTTTGCTCTTGAACTGAAAATATTAGTGAACTTGTCCAAAGCATGCGCGTCGTTGTATTAAAAAACAGTGAAAGGCTGAACATGGCGGTGTCGCGACTAATCTTCGATAGATACATTATTCCTATACGGATTAAGGTCATGAGTGGTGAAGTAGGTGGTGAACTGGACAGCTCGCCATTGCCACTGTGCCTAGTGTGGGCTCGAACGCCACACGGGACAAACTATTGTGTCAAATAGTTGTTCCAAGTCCATTGTTTGATTGTTTGTAAAGTCCACCGTGACACTACAATTATTTCTTGTTCAATGTTCTTAAAAACAAAAACAATATTCTTCAAATTGTGTATATTTCATCACTCCTGGAGTAAATTTACGATCGTCTAATGGTACTTACCATCTAGACTGTCGGCTTATTTACTAACTGTATGGTACAAGAAAATGTCTGACGTCATCATCAGTGATATTCCTCTTGATAATTCCACTAATAATTTCATTTTTAACGTGACATTTTATTTTTATATTCACCTGAGCAAAAACATCCAATGGAACGGACGTCCGACACACCGGACAACGGGGGACTCCAGTATCCGGTATATCGGACATCCGTCACACGGCGCTTCAGCCTACCTGATATAGCTTTCTCCCTTTAGCATTTCAACTCAATATCAGAATCATGCCATGCTGCATGAATATAAAATTTGCGTTCGAAATATTATGCTTTATGTAATGGTTTTTTTCACAGCATAGTTCTAAAGAAAAGAGAACTCGAATGACGTGTGCATTCACACATTAGGAGTTAACCGACGTTTATGGAAATAGTGATTTTAGGAAATGTATGAACAGACATGGCGATCAAGCGATGCAAGGTATAAAAAAAATTGGGCAGTCTTTCGGAACTGCCGATGGAAGTGAAAACTTTAATCCTTGATCATAAACACTTCTTTATAAAACAAAAAAAAACAAAAACAAGCGGATGGGTCGGATGCTAGTTCCTGATAATCTCTTAAGGATTATTAAGGGGGTCAAAATTTATTGCGTAGGACGCACCATTTTTGAGATATTGTTAATATTCTAAAAAAAATAATAAAGCGTGGAAGCGTGACGATAACGCGAGTTCCATGATTTTTGTTCACCCAACGCGCCTAAAGAAATTTTCACTTTAAAAACAAAGTAAGTTCCTTTGAAAAATAGGTTTTTGTTTATGTTTGTGTTAGTTGTTGGCCGCAGATGGCCTTTACTTGACGCGGACTGTGTGTGAGCGCAAATGGCTCCCAACCAACCAAAGCTGCTCACATACCTACCATATCTATCATGCCATTTCTTTTATTCTATACAGCAACGCGAAACTGATATCTCTGATAAAGCAAACGATTATAGGTTATGGTAACAGCTTACCATTACGTGGTCTTCTTGTTTGTTAGCCCTTCAAACACACCAGGTTAAAATGTTCTGTTCTTAAGATTTTAAGAAGGGAAAGTTTCGAAGCCTACCTATTGCACTATCGACGTTAGCCCACTCCGAATAAAAGCATTCTAGTTGGAGGGGTTAACAAGAATAGCTAGCAATTTGGATTTCTAGTAATTTGAAACCCAAATTGCTAGTAATCATTTTTATAGAAAAAGAAAAGAAAGAAAGAAAGTTTAATAGAAGTTCCTCTCTCTTTCTCTCTCTCAGTACAGTAGTTGTGATCAATAGTTAAAGTACAAGTTTATGTTTTGCACCACAAACTTATCGCGATACTAAGAGACAATAGCGCCATTATTCTGTGGTGAGCGAGTTAACAATGAACCAAACACTGATTAAGCGGTACTCCGCTGATCGTAAATTATTTTGTTCTTGTGCAAACCTTTATGGGAGAATCATAAATGTTGAAAACAGTGGGCGATTGAAAATATAAAGTGTATAGAAGGTTTTGCAGATAAAATATATAGACCAGTAATATTTTTGCTTTAGAGATGTTATAATTTTATTATTCATGTTAGTGTATATATGCGATTGATTATATTCCAGCTATGTGGTCCAATTGTATTACTTTAATCAGTAGGTCTGCACTATGGTATCGTTCTTAGACAAGAATGTTGAACTTGTATTTTATTGCTTAACGGCCTAACTCTGCCATCGCCAGCCCACGCGCCACGTTGCGAAGGTTTAATTTTCATACAGTAAGATTATCAAATCCAATACTTTTGTTGCTCAAATTTGAGCTTGTGCGTCATCATTCCCAAGATTTGCAACGATGTTCTGTTGGTTTAGGCCCTTACATGCCACGCATGTTAGAACAAAGTCAGTATTGTAAGTCAATTTTAGTGCTAATCCTTATCCTTACTAATATTATAAATTCGAAAGTAACTCTGTCTGTTACCTTTTCACAGCTAAAACTCAACCGATTTAGATGAAATTTGGTACAGATATAGTTTAAAACCTGGAGAAGGACATAGGCTAATTTTTATTCATGTAGGTACCACTAGCGTTGAAAATGCCGAAAATAACAATTTGTTTTTTCACGAAAAGTCAAATTGTGTTTTTTTTTCGTTCTTTTCGCATGTTACATAGAAAAATTAACAGAAGGAAACCTTTGGAAAGAAACAGGATTCTTTCGAATGTTTCACTTGATGTTTTGAAAAGTTGAAAAAAGCAAGTTTTTTTGCATTCTACCCTACATTTTATCGGTACGTAGGTATTAATATGGAAAGAGTTAAAGCATAGAATATCCTAAGTTAAATCCCGTACTTATAGTAAGTACGGATTTGAAAAAAAAAACATGAAAAGTTGCCCGTTTCTTTCAATATTTTCGTTTTTTTTTCGGTTTTATTGGAAAAAACATGAAATATATACTGGCAAATTTTCTTGAAACTTTCGAATGAAACATTGAAAAAAACAACGGAATTGGAAAGAAACGGGATTCTTTCCTGCTTTTTTCAACGCTAGGTACCACGCGGGCGGAGCCGCCCGCAAAAGCTAGTAATAAATAATCAGTCCCTTTAATACGCTACGTAATATCTATGATCGCCGGTTTATTTTGATTTGTGACCCTTAGCCATTCACTGATTCGTTTATTTTCGCAAAACACAAGCTGCCTGTAACATTAACTCGTAATAATCATCATATACACATACATGATTGTGATATATAAAACAGCTGTTATGAAATCGGTAACTTTGTCGTAGGCACATAATTTTTACCCATCACCATGGTACGATGGCCCATTAAAAAAGAGATATTCCTAATGCTATATACAAAACACGTGTAAAATAATCAGCAGATAACATATAAATTATAACATTTATAGAATCACACAAAATAATGAAGCAAACCGTCCTAGCAACTTAATTTTAAAACTACCTACATTAAATAAAAATAAATGTACTTACCAATCGCTTTTATTATATTTTATTTACACAAATGAACACAATTTAACGAGTAAATAGGTTCAACACTTTCAGTACACACATACTTAACACTAATATATACAACCATAAGCAAGTCACAAGCGAGTAATCGATCTACAAACGGTATAAACATTTTTTTAAGCAGACACCGTGCACGCGCGCTGCGCCGAAGCGAATCTCAGTCTATAAAATGTACTCTGTGAAGCGAACTGACTATTCGTGTAAAATACTCAAACCCTCAAATTAAATATATTAGTAAATAAGTAGAATAGACTTTGTTATTATTTTTTCTGTCTTTATGTACAGACAATAATTAATGTTCTTTCTCTCTACCGAGACTGTTCACATTTTTCTTTTAGTATGTCAGCTAGAAGTAAACACTTGTAATTGGCTGTCTGACTGTTATGTTAAATTAGCTGTAAGTTTTTCACGAATAAAATAAAATAAATAGTGAGACACATTTAGACTGCCAAGCTGAGGTCTCGAGTTCGATCCTAAGGCGCGCCTCTGACTTTTCGAAGTTAGCCTGAATTTTTGAACTTATATTTTTATATTTTTGCTCTTAATCTAATACAAGATTTATTTCAAGATCTATAGTCTACATATACATAATTATGTATCTAACCTATATAGTTACAAATAATATATTACTAATTTTAAAGAAGTTATATTATTATTAAATAGTAAATTATCGCTCGCTTTACCGTCAAAGGAAAACATCGTAAGGGAAATCTGCAAGTCTGAGAGTACTCCATAATGCTTTCACAAATGTGTGAAGTCTCCAACCAGCACTGGGCTAGCGTGGTAGATTATGGCCTAACTGTCACACACTCAGAAAAGACCCGTACTCAGCAGTGGAACAGTTTATATTATACAGGAACAATTTCTAAGCTCATGGTAAGAATTGTAACACAGCATTACCGTTTTATTGACTTATTTCATATAAAACGCCAGTTGCTTAGTTATCCACCCAATACAACATACTCATTATTAGAGTCTGCCATTCAAAATTAATAAATTAATGAGGTACATAAACAAATCTATTTAATTTTAATAATTACTATTTACATTAGAAATTGACTGATACTACAACGTATTAAACTCTGGTGTATGATTTAATTTGTTACGCTTCTGAGCAATATGACTGGAACATAATGAATTCAATTTACTAACAAATTGCTTGCGATCAAATGGGAAAATCTGATTATTTTAGTATCCTCTTTTAGTCTGAGAGTGTTGACTGTCTAGACAATATTTTAGAAAGCGGAGGTAGGGCTAGATACATCCGTATTGTAATGCTACTTGACAGTCTAGTGACATTATGAGAGTGCGCTTATGTTTTTGAAGTCCCGGATTCTATTACGCGATTTAAAAGAAGTGATTTTTAGGGTTCCGTACCCTAAAGGTAAAACGGGACTCTATTACTAAGACTCCACTGTCCGTCTGTCTGTCCGTCTGTCAGCAGACTGTATCTCATGAACCGTGATAGTTAGACAGTTGAAATTTTCACAGATGATGTATTTCTGTTGCCGCTTTAACAACAAATACTAAAAAACAGAATACAACAAACGTCATTTGTTTGCTCGTTTTTGCTCGATATTGATAACGGCAACAGGTAGACGCTTGAAATATTCACAGAATATTGAGTTATATTATTCACTTTAAAAATAATTAATTAAATTAAAATAAAATTAATATTTAAGGCAGGTTCATTTTTTGCCATTTTTATAGATAATGGTACCTAACCCTTCATGCGCGAGTCCGACTCGCACTTGGCCGGTTTTTGTAAGTAAATTCAATAGCATGATATCTGAGAAATGTGCTCTGTGCTCAGTAGTTATAACGGCTTTAGATCGATCGATTTTCTCCGTTTTTGCAACATTTTTCATCGATGCTCAGCTCCTGTTGGTCGTAGCGTGATGTTATATAGCTTTTAGCCTTCCTCAATAAATGGACTATCCAACACTAAAAGTGGTTTTTAATTCAACTTTAATCTCTTTTTCTCCAAATTCAACCAAACAAACAAACTCTTTAGATTTATAATATTAGTAAGTATAGATATAGTATTTCTAATGATATGCGCCCGAGCTTGGTATAATTTTAGTACCGGAGGGAACTTAATACCCAAACTACAACAACTATTTGAATATCACACAAAATTTTGAGTCATTTGGCAGCCTCTATGGCGTAGTGGTTAGTGTAACTGATTGCCACGCCTGAGGTCGCGGGTTCGATTCCCGCACAAGTCAAACAATTGTGTGCAAGACCATGGATGTTTGTCTTGGTCTGGGTGTTTCTATGTATAAGAATGATGTAAGTATTTACAAAAAAAAACTATATATGTATGTTTATCCATTGTCTAGTACCCATAGTACAAGCTCTGCTTAGTTTGGGCTAGGTGGTGTTGTGTGTATGTGGTAGAATATTATATTATTATATTGAAATCAAACCTATCACATTTACTGCAGTCGCAATGCCATGGCGACCACATAAACCATTACGCCAGGCCCAAAAAGAGCGTAAAACACTTTTGTCCACCTCTTTAGGGATTTATAGGTGTGAATTAAATATTATTTGAAGGTGTTGGTTACTTAACTCACAGGTGCTTGTTTTTGTAAGTTATGTTGCTCTGGCAATCTGTATTTAACTAATTTGTGGAAACATAGGATCCCATGTCAAACCGTCTATAAATCACACAACATTCCATACCTGCTACGTACGTACCGCAAAAAAAAATCTCCCACAACTAACAAATCTAAAAGACATTTCCTATTCCCCGACTAGTCGCAGCGATTCGCAATCGACGACAAGTCGTATCGACTACGTACGTGCGCTGATTTATGCGTGGACCGACGACACGGCGGTACGCGGTGATAAATATAATTGTGCCGCTCTGACCCACCCAGGGAGCAGGCAAGTGGGTAAGGCGCTCTGTACAATGGGCTCTTGTTGCTATTCTCGAAGTCTTGTTAATGTTTCATCGCTGTTTATGTGTTTATAGCAGTGACAGCTTAATAGAGGGCAGCATTGGTATGTGTAGCAGATGTCGTAAATGCTAACATTGGTGTGAATTACCAGTTGCTTTATAGTGACGGAAACATCCTAAGAGTAAGAGTTCTTTATAAAGTTCTCGATGAGACCTATATGAAGTTAGCTGCAACCGATACCGGGGCAACGTAGCTGTAGTCTTATCCTTCTTAAAATGGGACAAAACCCATCTTCAGTAATAGAACATACTTATTATAAAGATAACTTCTTCTCCCTAGCCTTTATTATTGCCAAGTCACTTGGGGTGGGCTTTCTAGTCTAACCGGATTTGACTGGATATCAGTTTTTACACGGAGCGACTGCCATCTGACCTCCGCAACCCGAAGGCTAACGATACCCTAAGGCTAGACCAGTGTCAGGATATTAGAGGGCACTGACTTCCCAATAACGACTGCCATCGATGTTCATGGCAGCCGGGACCAGCTTAACCTGCTCTCCGAGGCACGGAACTGGCGATAATATTGTCAATCAATACGCACATAATTTCGAAAAGTCATATACCTTCCGAAAGTTAGAGGTGCGCGACGTGGGTTCAAACCCGAGACCCTCTGCATTGCAGTCTGTTAGTCTCCCCACTGAGCTATCGCCGCTTTTAATAATTATAAAGATAACTAATATTATTATATTCATACATATTTATAATGCATTAACAGCAAGTAGATCCCAGGTAGTGCTTTGCAGCAACATAGACCGAAACGACGATGGCGGGACGAATTAGACGAGACTGGTGTAAGTTAGCGAATAACAAAGCTGTCGGTCCCGGCTGCCATGAACATCTATGGCAGTCGTTATTGGGAAGTCAGTGCCCTCTAATATCCTGACACTGGTCTAGCCTTAGGGTATCGTTAGCCTTCGGGTTGCGGAGGTCAGATGGCAGTCGCTCCGTGTAAAAACTGATATCCAGTCAAATCCGGTTAGACTAGAAAGCCCACCCCAAGTGACTTGGGAATAATAAAGGCTAGGGAGAAGAAGTTATCTTTATAATAAGTATGTTCTATTACTGAAGATGGGTTTTGTCCCATTTTAAGAAGAATAAGACTACAGCTACGTTGCCCCGGTATCGGTTGCAGCTAACTTCATATAGGTCTCATCGAGAACTTTATAAAGAACTCTTACTCTTAGGATGTTTCCGTCACTATAAAGCAACTGGTAATTCACACCAATGTTAGCATTTGAGACATCTGCTATACATACCAAAAGCGAGAAAGTGGCCTCTATTTTTCTTTGAATTAGATATAATATCAACGTCATTTCAAATCTATTATTTTGATGTAATTATTTTATTGCTATCCTTAATATATTGTTCGTATCGTTGGATTTCACGCTAGAGGCCTATAAAGCATTACAAGTTTTGCTTTATCTGGTCGTCTAATCGTATTATTCAGACGACCACTGCACATCAGATTCGAGCTCTTTACGGTTCATGAATATAGCACTCATGAGCCGTTAAGAGCTTGAATCTGTATATCTACGGCACTGGAACTGAAGTCATTGTCAATAATAAAAAGATCTTTGATAACCCAGCAGTATATATTGGCTTATATGTTTGCATGCAATTGTTAGAATTCAAGATCAAGTGTCTGTTATAGAACCTTTCAATGAATATCCCTGATTTTATTTATTTTACTATTAAGAAGTTGCCAGTAAAGTCTAAGATTGTGGTCCACCCCCTATTATACGGTACTTAAAACTGTACCTAGAAATGTTTTGTGGTAATATTATTTTGGCCTTCCTCTTCAGGGATAAATAGACGTACTATTTATCCTAACTTCCTAATCCTAACTAACATTATAAAAGCGAAAATGAGTTTATTTGTTTGTTACCTTTTCACGCCTAAACCACTGAACCGATCATTCTGAAATTTTGCATATACATTGTTAGGTGTACAGAAACGGACATAGGCTACCTTTCATCCCGAAAAAAATTACTGTTCCCGAGGAAAACAACCATAACGTTCTTATGATAATAGATGGTGCCATGTGTCTTTCGAATCATGATTGAATTATATTATTACAAGCAGAGTACAACCCGAATTGATTGTCAAATTCTAAATTAATGCGAGCGAAGCCGCGGGCACAAGCTAGTATTTTATATTTTAAACGTTATATTTTTATTTACCTACATATACAGTAGGTAAATAAAAATAATAATACGTAAACCATGATCACCATTGTGTATACATTCTTACTACAGATGTACCACAAGCAATTGTACAGGAAGACAGTTACACCGAGTAAAAGCAGACCGGAGCATTGCAAAATAGCTTCATAGGACAAAACAAAAATAGCCTTTAACACAAAGGAGTAAGGTTTGATATAAACGTAAAGTTAACTTTGCAAAACTATCCCAGGGCTGTTGTCGAACAATCTTGTATTTTATTTTGTTAATAGAATTTCATACTTTATAAAATTAAATTCCAAATGCTATTATGAAAGGTCTCTAAAAGAAAGATTCATGTAACGGATAATTTAGTTTTTACTATAAACTAGCTTTTGACCGCAGATTCGTACGCGTGGATTTTTGAAGTACCTATATAATATAATATTCTATAATATAATATAATATTCTACATAATTCAAAAACAGGCAGCAATACACACATCAACAATAGTCAGCAAAGTTTTAGGAGATACAGTTTTTGTTAGCGGGAGCAATGAGCCACCTTTTCCCTGAGAGTCTCAGGGCGGGTACTCAGTATACCGAGCCAAAGCTCGAGAAGAGGAAACAATCTAAACAACATAATATTCTACCACATATACACAGCACCATCTAGCCCAAACTAAGCGGAGCTTGTACTATGGGTACTAGACAATGGATAAACATACATATATACTTTTTTTTGTAAATACATACATATTATACATAGAAACACCCAGACCAAGACAAACAACAATGTTCATGCATACAAAATGTTTGATTTGTGCGGTAATCGAACCCGCGACCTCTGGCGTGGCAGTCGGTTACACTAACCACTACGCCATCGAAGCCTTTATTTATCTTTACTTATAGTTGTATGTGTTAGCTTTTTTGCGCCATATCTTCGTATTGATACTTTCTTTTTAGACGGTGTATCAAGATAAAATACGTAACAGATTATAAGTTACACCTCCAGCAACACAATTGTGAAAATCGTATTAAATTTCGTGCAGTAGTAGTTTTTGCGTGATGCGCGTACAAACATACGGACAGACAGACAGATAAAAATCTAAAAAATATTAGTATAGTATTATTAGTTTTGGATCCCATAAACATCCATCACATTCTAAATATCTCCAATGTACGAAAATGGACCAGTTGCAATTTTATTGTAATATCAATTGTTATTTTGCCAATCTCGTCAAATATTTTTCTATAAGGAGTTAATATTCACGAAGTCCCAAGTTCAGTGCTCGGTTCAGGCTTTTCTTTTAAAAACCGCTTATAATGCAGTCTGCAGTTATGATAAGAGGACGAAAAAGACTTACTAGCGTTTTCGTAAACTTAATGGTGCAGAACACAAGCAATTGACGCAGAATGCATGTATTCCGCGTCAGCCGTTTACATTATGCATACAAGCCGAGTAGGGCTTCCAGACTCCTTCAGGACCGTGTTCTGTTAATAAATAGTGCTAGTGTGATGTTTGGTCATAGCACTGGAAGCACAGCGTCTCTTTTTGATATGTTGCCAATACGTTACCTCTTCTGCTGCAAGTGTACGTAGTTATCATTAGGCGTACTTTTTATAAACTAAGTCGATTTTTTCTAGTTCGCCTTAAATACTGTCTTAAGATAATCCACTCTTCTGCTAATAGAGCTAATATAAAATAGTTACCCATTTTCAAAAAACCTTTGGTCTTTTATTTAAGACGAAAGATTACTTCGAACGACATGCATCAGAAGTACTCTTATGGAAGATAATGTTGACAAATAACCAAAAACAAAACGTATTAAATACTTTATTGTAAGATATCAATTTACTGTATATTAATACATCATTAAATGCTATTAGGACTATCATGACATACAAATAAATACAATAACACCTAAAACTACTCCTGTAATAGTAGAATATATTCTACTGACGCTAGAATGATAATATCCTAAGTTTCTTGTAGTTTTGTCCATTTCTAATAAAGCATCCATGGTTTCCAGGCAGGTGGGAATGATCTGATCTGGTGGCAGGAGAAAACCATATTCTCCTAAATCGCGAAGTTCTATCAGATATGCCATAGGAACTTGCGCTGCGTGCTTTACCCAGTCGAAGCTAGTGCCGCTCATTTTGTCTGAAATTTAAAAAGATGAGATATATTCAAGACATTGAGACAACTAATATCTTAATCTCCCCTTGACCACGGCTGCTGAAAAGCAACCGAAACCTTGGGGAAAGTGGAAACCTAAATCTAAATAATTTGACAATTTAATTAAATAGCTTAAAAAGTGGTAAAGTTTAACAATTGTAGTTTCAGATCGAAAATATTGTGATAATAGTGTTTTTAAAATAAACAATGCGGTAGAATCCGCGATAGAAACGCGATAAAGTACTTTAATTTTAATCTATACTAATATTATAAAGCTGAAGAGTTTGTTTGTTTGAACGCGCAAATCTCAGAAACTACTAGTTCGAATTGAACAATTCTTTTAGTATTGGGTAGCCCATCTATCGAGGAAGGCTTTAGGCTATATAACAGCACCCTACGACCAATAGGAGAGGAGCAGCAATGAAAACTGTTGTGAAAACGGGGAAAATTCTCCTATATGAAGCAGACGAATTTGCGTGGGACAGCTAGTTTATAATATTCTCGTAAACGTAACCTAATAAAAAGCGAGTTATAAAAGTTTTGTACGATACGTACGTAGGTACGTAACTATTATCATAGCTATGACTTAAGAACTAAACATAATACACCGTGTTCTTTTCGAAAAATGTTAAAGAAATTAAGGTAGAAAGAGCCCACTGGGTCGAAGTTTCGCCGGTCTGTATTGAGTGGCCCCCACACACAAGATAAGGTAGAAAGAGATTACCGCGAGAAACCAGATATTAAAAAAGAAATTAAAATTCGCCTATCGCTTCCTTTCCTTTTAACTTTAATTATCACCGCTGCTAACGTGATAATTTTAGACAACTCTTATCCTAACTAATATTATACAAGCGAATGTTAGTTTGTTTATGGAACGGAAATACTAATAACCTTTTACTTGTTACTAACCTACTACTTTACTTATTGAGTCACATGGATAAATCGCATTCCAAGATTTGTAACGTTTACAGCTTTTGTTCCACCGCTTATAAAAAGTTCACTTACACATAATATTAGCTGAAAGTCCAACTCTATACTCAGTACCGTATCTCTTTTTCAAAGCATCTGCACCTCTTATTGCTACTTCATACTGTAACAAAAACAAAAAATTAAGGAATCATCGACTCACTTATATCCTAAGCTTGAATATGTTTATGCAACGCGCTTGCACGGGACCTGAATATCGATCTGTTTTGCACTAGTGTTGCCACCATGAGGCGGCAATTGGCCAATTCATACTTTGTTAATGTGAGCACTAATACCGAGTCAGCACAGGATTGACTGAATGAAAATACTTTTTTGTTATATTTAAAACGAGTACAAAAATCGTCATTCTTTTTTTTATATACATGTGAGGGCTTTTAATTGGCAAACTGAAAATGTTAATAATTGTTATATTTCATAGTTTTAATTAGTCCGTAAGCCTTCTGTGAAACTAAATAAATAAAAAAATAAAAAACCTTGTATATTGCTGACGGCATAGACAAAGGTGTAAAACATTCACACATTACCAGCTATGTTTTAGTTAAACTAAGAAGGCGACCATATAAGCAGCGATAGCCTAGTGGAAGACCGTTGGACTGCCACGCATAGGTCTCGAGAGCGATCCTAAGGCGCGCATTTCTGAGTTTTCGGAGTTAAGTTCAGATTAAATAGTTGATTATCACTTGCTTAAACGGCGAAGGAAAACACGCGAGGAAACCTGCATGTCTGAGAGTACTCCTTAGTGTTCTTGAAGATATGTGAAATCCGCCACACGCAATGAGGCTGCGTGGTAGATGGCCTTACCATTCTCGCACTGAGAAGAGGCTCGTGCCCAGCAGTGGGGCAGTTTAATACAGGGCTGATATTATGTAAGAAGACGACCATATTGTTTCATGTAAACATAAGTGCAAATACCACAGTACCAACCAGTTAATACATATAGAAAAGAAACGTATAAGTACTATTAAGTACTCTAAAGTCAAGCAGTTCCTTCGGGAATAAGCAGACAACCACAAATTGGCAGGTATAGTTTTTGATTCCACATAATAGGGTGCAAGCTTATAGCCGTCTAACTGGCACAGCTATTGACTCCGTGTTTCTACTGTCAATTTTTTGATAGAAAGACCCAATAACCCGATTCGGGCATCGAACACGAGGCTTCATGCACGGCTATGTTATTAAAGCAGCAAATAAAATGTCAAACATTCTTACCATATCAGCATAATTTTCAACAAGTAGTGATTGCTCACTAGACAGATGACTGTAGGGCACGATAATTAACTGCGTGTAAGAGTGAAATGCTATATAATAGATGATATCGCCTTTCTCTTTCAGATTAAGTACATAGTCGCGTATGGCTCTAGATTCAGGTTCCGAGAATGCACTTGGACCAGCATACAAGTTGCTGCAAGGATCGTCTGTTGCTCCTTCAGCTAAAATATATCAGAAAATGAGTTCATGTTTTAGTTTAAAACATCAAAAAACATAAAAACGGCAACAAAACGTATATGGTTACTTATGGTGTCCATAGTTTTAATGTTTGATGTTGTGTACAGCACTGCTGTCGTACTTTGATTTGTTATTGGTTTAATTTTTAAGGTTATAGGCCTCTTTCATACCTCGATATCGAATTTACCAGTGTCTTTATATTCATACTAGCTGTTACCTACGACTTCGTCCGCGTAGATTTTAACTAAAAAGTGTTTGTCTCCGCGGAACCCTATTTTTTTTCTAAATTCAAAGTAGCCTAAGTTACTCCTTATAACATCAGCTATCTGCCAGTGAAAGTCCCGTCAAAATCGGTTCAGCCGTTTCGGAGATTAGCCGGAACAAACAGACAGACAGACAAACATTTTAAAAATAGTTGTTTTCGTATAGGTACCTTATATACTTTCATATGCATTAGATAAAAAGCTGTTATCTTGACATTACAAACAAACACTTCAATTTTATTTATTTGTATGTATGTATGTATATGTATAGAATAGATAAGGTCACTGATAAATTAGATAGACTAAATACGGGTCAATAAGGCAACAGTTTCTCTAGAGTCTTTTTATACCTAATATCTGACATAGTATTCTAATAGAAAAAGCAGTATAATTTTGACTATGTTATTTATTATTGTTGGTACTTCACAATTTCTCATTTCGTACATTTCAATATGTTCACTGATTGCCACTTAATGAAAAGTGATCAATATCATTTTCTTATTATTGCGTTTACTTTAATTAGTAATTAAAAAAAGGGTTAGATATAACATTTAATATTAATAACTTACTCATCCATTCAAAATCGAAGTTTCTGTTCAGATCTACTCCGTTGCTCATGTCATTGTCTTCATTCAACGATGCGCATGAGGTAAAACTGGCAGTGCTTCGATTTTTCCTCCACATTCGATTCTCGAAAATAAATTACTTTATTACTAATTATACTTTGTAGCATAATTACGAATATAATAATTACTTCAAATAGATTAAGGAAGAGGGTCAACTCCATGAGTTGGCCTATGACAACTAACTAAAAATTTTACGACGTTCAATGTTATGCACTTAAGCTTCAACAACATAATGTATATTTGTTAATGAACTCCTGTTCAAGGAAAACATTAGGTTAGGTTAACATAACTAAGGCACTGGACACCTATTTAAAGATCGTACATACCTTTGTGTACGAAATAATATTAAAACACCAAACGGCAACAAATGCCGCACTTTCCGATTCATTAAAATATGTATAGAACTAAACTAATACTAATAATAACTAACTTATACTTACCTAAAATATAATATAATAGAAATAAATATTTATTATACTCACATTAGTAAAAGTATATCTATAACCATCAGGATTTACCACAGGGAAAATATGCCATTCAAAATTTTCTGCCAAAGCTCTAACTTCTGGGTCAGAGCTCGTCAAAAACTCCTTGATGATCCACGTTATCGTTGCTGGAGAAATCCATTCTCGGGCGTGTAAGGTACCTTCTAGAACTCCGATCGGAGTATTGCTTCTTTCTGGATTGTAATTGATGACTATTCCTTTGATTGCATTTCCTAATACAGATCGACCCATGACTACAGTGGTGACAACACCAGGATGGTTTTGTTCTAATTCATCAAGCCAAGCGTTAATTATGTCTAGATCGTGGTATTCAATCCAAGAGTACGACAGGTATGGCTGCGAGAGTCTTGTTGTGGTGGCTGCTGGTTTCAGTTGATTATCAATTACTCTATAATTTAAAATATTTGTCTTAATTATATACTTTTTCACGGTGTTGCAACAGTAGTGAATGTAACTCGTGTGTATACGGTTCCAGCCCAGGTCATGCGAAGTGGTAATGGGCTATTCTGTCAGGTAATTCTGAGTAGCAGCGTTGAGACTGGAATTGTGCCAGGTAGATGACAATAGGCTGGCCCTGTATGAAACTAAATACCATCGTTGGCAACATGTGTGTGTAACATATAAACTTAAGAGTATGTATGTATTTTATGTAGTCCTCTGCGTCAATGAAGACTTCTTTAGCAGAGGCATAAAAAGACGTATGTTAATTTTTCATTTCTAGAGTGGCTATTATAATGAATGAAGGCCACAAGACTTACTTTTGTACATCTGCAATCACTTCTTTATATTCAATATTATTTGAATTCACAAATTTGAGAAAGTCTTCTGCTTTCTGTGGTGACACCATAATTTTGATGTCGTGTCCCACATCGAATTGTTCCTCCCAAAATTCACCATACCCATGTTTCCTTACATCTTCAAAGAGTTTCACTGTAGCATTATCTGTAGCTGCCACTTTAAATAGTTTATATCCTTCATAATTTATTTTCACTGCACTGACAACAGTTATAGCAAACGTAATAAATAGATATTTTAAAATCATTTTTCGTGACTTGGGAGCGGTAGCACTACAATAATTTGTACTTTCAATTATCACAGGTATTATATTATGTCGTATTATCTGATAAAATCTTTTAGATACATTGATATATATTGTTTGTCTGGCTATGCTATACTACTGTATGCTTTGTATTCATTCGTCTTGTGTAGCCCAATTTATGAATGCATGACTAATTAAGCGTTTACTCTTAAAGCGTAGACGTGTTAAGTTTAGCTACTATTTTATTGTTATGATTTTAAAACTATTTGTGGTGTTGCACTTCTTAAACGTCTGATCTTAACAACCAAGAAATAATATGCGTATAAAAAATTTCAATTCCAAAATCTGTATTAGCAGTCGCTTTTGTAACCAACAAACAGTGTGATAATAATTATAGCTTTATCATTAGGCGAGACGAAAATCAATTAAAATTTATGACATGATTAATTATATTTATCATTTTATTTTACATTTTATCATTGTAGACGAAGTAAATATAAGAGGAAACAACGATAACTTTTACATATTATCTGATAGACTCGAAAAAAGTAGACTATTTTGAAAATTAATAAGTACTTATCACCTAACTTAATTATACCATTTAGCAATTGTATAATTACCTTGCAATGTCAAGAGCATCACTAGCCTGTTGTCAAATAACCACTAAACACATTCATGAGGGATGCATGTACCTGGTTCATAGCCAGTTGCACTCACTGATCGGTAAACGATTAGCGAGGTTAAGCAACGTTGGGTGCGGTCAGTCTATAGATGGGTGACCGCTTTATGGTATTTTATCTGAGCGTCTCCGTGCTTCGGAGGGCACGTAAAAAGTCGGTCCCGGTTGTTGTCAAATTGATAGCAGTCGTTAAGCCATGTCAGAGGCCTACGGGCGGCTTGAACAACTCTTGATAACAGGTTGGCCACTAACCAAACGAAAAGAAAAAATAAAGAATAGAAAAAGAAGAAGAAGTTTTTGATATCACAAGGGCATTGAAAGTACTTTAAAAACCTTACCACATCAGTGAACAAATTATTTAGCTGCAATTTTCTGTTGGATAGTAATAATACTATTTTCTTTAGAGTCTAGTCTGTATTTTGTCTGTCTCTGATATATATTTTTATATCTATATTATTTAGTGCCTTGTCATTATTAATTTCATAAATACGAATTTTAATGTCGCTATCTTATCAATAAAATATGTATCGATAAAATATATTTGGTAATTTTATTCAATGTCTTTAATAAAACGTTAACCTGCATTAATTTAATCCAGTAGTCTATCATTTGCGCCTACTTTAGTATAGTATTTGTTAAGTTTACACTTAAATGTTATCCCATTTTTTTTATACGTGGGGGAATGCTTTGACGCATACTTCTCCGCGGAGCGGCGGAGAGGTTATATCGGACTCACCAGGGGAAAGGTATCCCGGTAATACCGACTAAACTTACCACGGTGTGCCTTGACATAAGCAGAGTCGGCGGGGCCGCGCGAATCACTTTCGCATGCAATCGTGACCCCGCCGAGGTTTCGGCCCACCCCGGCGCCATGTGAAACGGCAGGCCACAAAAAGACCTACCCTTGGTCACTGCTAATTTAACCCTACTGTCCCCTATAAATTGCAAGTATTCATGTTAATCCCTTTAAGCTTAGCTGAAATGCAAATTGGCAGTGCAATGGCTTTGGAAATTCTTTTGGAAAGTCTGATGCTCTTATCTTTTAGTCTAATACAGCTTAGTGTTATGATTTAATCGTCTCTTTGTAATGTTCATATGACGCATTTATAATATAACATTTCCAAGATATAAGATTTAATACAATATTATACAATATGATGTTACACAAACGAAGAATTTATCATAACGCTGGATGACCGTGTCTGAAGAATTACTGACTGAATATAACGGCTTTATATAATATTTGTGTTGCAAACTTCGTTGTATAAAAAATATAATTCTTACAAAGATAATTTAAAGAGATATTCAGGAATTAGTGAAGAGTTATCACCCAAATGATGATAATAATTATCAGTTATCTTTGCCATAATAATGCGTAACTAGTGTCAATTATTGCTTGTTACCTGGACACGGAACATAGTTACATAATGAGACTTAAAGCAATATTATTTTTAATTACAATAGCAACTGCTATAAATGCAGAATATGTTAGTTATGAAAACTATAAAGTGTACAAAATAGTACCTGAAACTGAAAATGAAGTGCAAATAATTATGGACTTGAAGAAACACCATGAATATATGTTTTGGAGTGAGATTATAAAAGTTGATGGTGATGTTAGAATCATGGTGGCTCCGGAGAAGCAAGATGAGTTTGAAAAATATTTCAAAGGTGTTGGAATTTCAACTAGAACTGTTATTGAAAATGTTCAGGAGTAAGTATTATTTTTTCTTTCTTCTTCTATATCTTATATCATAGTGGTCACATTTGTATCGCAAGATAAAAATATGAACTAATGAAGGTTAAATGCCAGTTATGCAAACATAAATTTATTTCTAGAAGACGATGTATTATTTTGTTAGGACTTACAAATTATAATAACTATCTTGTTCATACATTTACTAGACAAAGCTGGCTTTTGCAACTCGTCTTTATTTTTACTTCAATTAATTTTGTTGGATGCTGTAGCATGTCTGTGATTTTTAAATGTATGTTATTTCGTTTTTATATCGTTAAAACCTGGTACGTATTTGTCTGTAAATTAAACATTGCAACTATTTATATAGGTTTGTTTAAAATGCACCAAGACCTTAAAGATCTAAGGAGAAAGAGTCCCATTAGTGTGTCTTGTAATTTAATTAGGGGGCATTTTTTATACCAGTCACCAAAATACATATCCGTATTAAACATTTTCATGTATATAATTATTTATTAATGCTGTAATAGTGAATTTGTCTGCTGTATACAAAGTGGCGCAAATGTTATCACATTAATTGATACCACATATATTACATGGTATTCTTTGTCGATTTACAAATTATGAACCAAATGTATTCAGTAGTTTAGCCACAGGACATTTTTTTGGTTTTCATAATAATTTAGAGCATTATGTGTAATGCAGAGATAACGACTTAAACGTCCGCGCGTCGGTGACACATTCCGGCGCTACGTTCGCATCGCACGGCAAAATTATGATTCGCGAATGAAAATTTTTGTATCAATTTTGTGTAGGTACTTTTTACAATGGTGTTCCAATTAGTGTCCAACTTTTTTTTTTTTTTCAAATATTATTTCTTAATTTCTGCGAAAATAGGTTTTTTGTTTATGTTAACCGTCTTATATCAAACAGCTTAAGGCAGTATATCATTTAATGTGATAACATTTGCGCCACCTTGTATATTGCCTCGGTTTCGATTGACGAACTAAACGTTATTTTGGTTTTCTGTCAAACAAATCTAGGTAGCAGCACGGAATCTATGTTGTGTGGTTGACGGTGAAATCTTATCTAGTTAAATGTAGATGTTACACATCTATGTACTTACCCTTTCGGGGAGGACAAAAAACATTAAGAGCGACACGATTGGTATGGTATAACTAAGCTTCCAAAAGAATTACGATTTTTTTAATATATAGATTAATTAAAAATATGCATCTCCATATTTTTCATACATTTTACCAGTCATATCATAAACCTATACGAAATAAAAGAGATGGAATATTTAAAAAAGAATATTATATAAAAGATGTTTTTTGCATTCCATAATATCGATAAAATGTTCTACATCACCTTACCCCTTGATGGCTCTGTGATGTGATTCAGCCATCTAAATTAGATTATATATATTCTAGCAGAGCATAATAATATATTAACAAATGGACGGTAACTCGGCTCAACTAACATAAAGTCAACGCGTCCATTAATCACCTACCGGCGCCGATGTATTGATGAAGTTGCAATAAAATATTCATCAAATTTCCTTTTTGCGCCAGTCTATTTCAGTAATGATTTACACAGTACAAAAATATTTAAGGCATTTAAATATTACTGGACTAGCTTTTGCCCCAGGCTTTCGTTTGTAATCTGTATTTTTTCTGGATAAAAGGTTTTCTGTACCCCTGACACGTCAGGGTACAAAAAACCTATTATCCTTTTATTTTTTGCGAAATTTCATGATGATCGGTCGACTCAGGCGTGAAAGCGTAACAAACAAATAAACTCACATTCGCATTTATGATATTAGCTAGTATATTTCTCAAGTCTTTATTTTCTAATTAAATTGTGGTCTATTGTTTTCAGGTATATCAACAATCAGCTCCGACGTCCCACTAATCGTAACAATAATGCTTACGCCTGGGATTACTACCAAACACTCGATGAAATTAACGCCTGGCTCGATAAACTTGCTGAAGATTATCCAAACGTAGTAACTATTGTCAATATAGGTCCTTCATTTGAGGGAAGGTTTATCAAAGGGGTCAAAATTGACTACAAGAAGCAAGATAATCCTGTGATTGGTATGATCGAAGGAGGCATTCACGCTAGAGAATGGATTTCACCCGCAACTGTCACCTACATGATCAACGAATTCTTGACTAGCACAGATCCTGGTGTGAGAACTGTTGCCGAAAACATCGTATGGCATATCTTCCCTGTTACGAATCCTGATGGATATTTATATACTTTTAATACTGTAAGTATATCATGCGTTAATTTATTTGTTTCGAAAGATGTGTTTAAAATCTTTCATTTATAAGGCGGTACGGTTACGGAATAAAAAATAAAACAGTTGAGACTAAAAACATATTAAACTAGATACAGTTAATGCTTCGGTAAATATTTGTCTTATAGCGGCACAAACTACCACCATTAGACAAACCCATTGCTCCTTCTCTACAATCGTCATAAATCTATATTAGAATCTGTAGCAAAAACAATGTTCAATCTTTGTGGATCACCTTTGAGGTCTTTTGTATATAACAAGCGCGGCTTTAAATCTTAACTTAATTTTAATCCTTAGACATGAAGAATTATGTGTGTGTTCAATATTTGTGATATCTTCAGTTATATAGGCGTAATCCTTGTTCCTTTGATTAAGTGGGACAGAAAAGCAATAATATAGGTATTATTAATAACGATTAAAAGGGTTAAAACTTATTTACGGATGCGAAATTTATTTTCTGTATCTATTCAGATACCTATTCAGATAGATTCTTACTACATGTATATTCATACATGTAGTAAGAATCTTTTGAGTAATAAATAACTGAATAAAATCATGAATGTAAAACTTTAGCACAAGATTCGTTTGACGAGGACCCACATATCTATACTTCTATACTAATATTATAAAACTAAAGAGTTTGTTTGTTTGGTTACTTGAACGCGATAATCTCAGGAACTACTGGTTCGAATTGAAAAACATTTTAGTGTTGGATAGCCCATTTATCGAGGAAGGCTATAGGCTATATAACATCACGCTACGACTAATAGGAGGGGAGCAGCAATGAAAAATGGTGCGAAAACGGGGAAAATTCTCTTATGTGAAGCAGATTAAGTTGCGTGGGTCAGCTAGTTAGTTATAATTATGTGGAGAATTATATTTAGGTATACAGAGACACGTAGAATTTAAAATATGTATGTGAATGGCACTGCTGTGCGCGTGGTATCGGGTTCCATTACTGGGCCGGGCAAAGTAATGTTGGGTTTTCTTATCAAGATATTCTCAGTAGTAACATAATAATAATAAGCATTTTTATTTCAGTTAAGGTTACACAGATGTTACATTTACTATGACAGCCACACTAGGCGCAGCCTGTGTCGTGGCTATCAATGAATACGATTGACTTACGCCTAGAATTTAACTATTATAAAAATATGGAAATAAATAATAAATAGTAGTACACTGAATATGTGTGTGTGTGTGTGTGTGTGTGTGTGTCTGAGTGTGTGTGTGTGTGTGTGAGAGTGTCAGAGTGTGAGTGATTGTGTATGTGTGTAAATTTGTGTATGTAAGAAGAGCTATACATATATAAACATATATATATATATAGATATATATGTATAGGACATAGATTCTGGATGGATTCTGGATGAAAAGGCTTGCCACCTATTACATGGGATTAAAATACACAATTGCAGAAAATGTGGGTGTAATATTTTTTTACTGCGCATTTAATATTATATTCTGAAAGTGTCTTATTATTGTATTGTGTGTTATAGAATAGAATGTGGAGAAAAAATAGAAACACAGCTCATTTTCGTTCCTGCGCTGAATGGGGCGTTTCTAATGACATCAGTAACGGAATTGATTTAAACAGAAATTTTGGATTTCTATGGATGAGTAAGTAAAAGTTTTATTGGCGTGCTTTTATTAAAAAAATTTAGTAAACTCTGTCTGCTATAGTCTGCTACTGGGAAAGAGTCTACAGAAGATGGCAGCCAAATACCCTTATCGTTATTAGGCTACAATTACTTTAACTAAAATTAAAATACAATTATTGAAATATTGTCCCCAATTTTAATTTGAGACCTTTGCGATTTTGATTAGCTGAATCAAACATTTCCAATCAGTAGAACATTGATAATGAAAAACCTTGATTGGCAAATGTTCCACACATAAAATTTGTTTATACTTAATATTTATATTGTACTAGCTTTTGCCCGCGGTTTCGCTCATGTAAGTGCCTTAAGTTATGTTAGTAAAAGTAAGATAAAGATAATTTATTTTGTGAAACATGAGTAAGTACACAATACAAGATATTGCATGCAAGGTGGTCAGTTAGAGTAAGTTCTAGATGTTTTACCATATGGCGTCAAAAAATTTATAATTGCAATAAACATTCTTATATTAAAATTATAGAAAAAGTAACAAAATTCGTAATAACATGTCAGGAATATTTTAATTATAACCCTACAATATATTTAAATATACGTTCTTTCTTATAAAGTACCTACTTTCTTTTTTTATATAAAAAATAGCCCATGTCGCATTGTGCCCATGTGTTATTATCACCGAGTAGGTGATAATATAGATTTCTAATAGTGAAAGAATTTTTGAAATCGCTTGGTTAGTTTTTATGTTAAATCCTTACAAACAATAAATCAAATATTTCATCTTTATAATATTATAATAATAATAATATTCTATCACATACACACAACACCATCTAGCCCAAACTAAGCAGAGCTTGTACTACGGGTACTAGACAATGGATAAACATACATATATACTTTTTTTTTGTAAATACATACATATTATACATAGAAACACCCAGACCAAGACAAACATCCATGTTCATGCACACAAATGTTTGACTTGTGCGGGAATCGAACCTGCTACCTCATGCGTGGCAGTCGGTTACACTAACCACTACGCCATCGAGGTATATATTAGTATAGTTACCAATACTACACCACGTTTACATAACTTGAATCACGAGTACAGTACAATGTATGCCCTTATAGAACCGCGATTTCTATCAGCAACATTTCAATGGATAATGTTGGTAGGAATTTAAACAGCCGTTACAACATTGAACATTTATCGCAACATTAAACATATTCGTATCGTTAGTGTTATCATCATTAGTTTTTTTTATCGGCTATGGCTTAATGCTTAATCAGTAATAGTGTGAGATTAGCGATAGATAGCACGTTTGTTATCAAGAATCCCTTCTGACTTGTTTAAGATACTAGTATCAAAAAAACATGCAACAAGACTCGATTAGTCTATAAAATGTGCGTAAACTTGCTTCATAGTAATTTTGCGTAATCTTGACTGCATTGATAAAAAAAGATATAATTATATCAAAGCATCATACTGCATACATCCGACTGCATTGATAAAAAAGATATAATAATATCAAAGCATCATACTGCATACATCCGACTGCATTGATAAAAAAGATATAATTATATCAAAGCATCATACTGCATACATCTGACTGAATTGATAAAAAAATATATAATTATATCAAAGCATCATACTGCATACATCTGACTGCATTGATAAAAAAATATATAATTATATCAAAGCATCATACTGCATACATCTGACTGAATTGATAAAAAAATATATAATTATATCAAAGCATCATACTGCATACATCTGACTGAATTGATAAAAAATATATAATAATATCAAAGCATCATACTGCATACATCCGACTGCATTGATAAAAAAAGATATAATAATATCAAAGCATCATACTGCATACATCCGACTGCATTGATAAAAAAAGATATAATAATATCAAAGCATCATACTGCATACATCCGACTGCATTGATAAAAAAAGATATAATAATATCAAAGCATCATACTGCATACATCTGACTGCATTGATAAAAAATATATAATTATATCAAAGCATCATACTGCATACATCTGACTGCATTGATAAAAAAATATATAATTATATCAAAGCATCATAGACCAAATGACCGCGAGTAGGATATTTATTTTTATTTTCCTTTTAAAAAACGACTCCTGCAGTAGGAATAATTCCTGTGTCGCGGGGGACCTTAAAAACATTCAAACAACGGACACAAAGAACACACAGACTTTGCTGATTTCAGCATGAATGGGCCGGCTCGACCGGGTAAGGACTACCCTCTCACAGAATATCGAAGTGGAATAGCAGTAGTCCTACTGTTGTGTTTCGTTCGGTGAGTGAGAGTACCGGAGGCCCAATCACCCCCTTCCCCCATCCCGCTCCCTTTCCTTCCCACGTCCTTTCCTAAAGGGTCAGCAACGCGCAAGTGATGCCTCTGGTGTTGCAGGCGTCCATAGGCTACGGTGACCACTTACCATCAGGTGGGCCGTATGCTCGTTTGCCACCATAGTTATAAAAAAAAAAACTCGGGACAACCATTTGTGGAATACACAAATTTTTGTGCCGTTTGGGATTAGAAACCACAACGCTCATCACAGTGGCAGCGGCAAGGCGACAATGTAAACCACTACGCCATCCTTGCAGTCGTGCAGTCAATGATGAATTGATAATGTAATTTTTTATAGTCAAAAGGCTGCGAAAACAGTCCTGCGTTACATTCTTCGTTTCTCTTTCACGGGTATTACGTAGTACCTGAGTTTAGAAAAAGACACGTTATTTTTAATACTTATTTAATATTTTATTAATATTGTATCACATACACACAACACCTGCTAGCCCAAACTAAGCAAAGCTTGTGCTATGGGTACTAGACAATGGATAAACATACATATATACTTTTTTTTTGTAAATACATACATATTATACATAGAAACACCCAGACCAAGACAAACATCCATGTTCATGTACACAAATGTTTGACTTGTGCGGCAATCGAACCCGCAATCTCAGGCGTGGTAGTCGGTTACACTAACCACAACGCCATTGAGGCCGTTTGTATACTTTCCTGTTTTTATTTCTCTGTCTTACATTATTACTATTTATATTTTGTTGTGATAGGTTTTTTATTAGTGCATATTTAATTTTAAATGTTTCTGTTACTTATTTATTGCTGTATGTTCAAGTCGGTGGCTATTTTATGTCATAATACTTAATTAGTAAATAAATAAATACATAGATGCCATCTACGTTCCCAAAAGGCTAAGTAGGCTATTATATCTATATTTCGCCTGCTATGCTTTTAGACAATAACATTTGGTTTCAAGTAATATCGAGCAACGCTCATTCGTTTAAATTTTAAAAGATTAAATTCATAGAAAACAGGTTGTTTTTAAAAATAGTCATTAATATCTCGTCCCGTTATGCAAGACCAATGTGGAACGGTTGCAAGTTAAAATAAGAATATATTTGTTTGCAATTGCAATGGTGTGGGCCTAAATCTAGGGAAAACTGATTGATTGAACCTTTTATTACAGGTGTTGGCGCTTCATTGAATCCTTGCCTGGAAACTTTCGCCGGTCCTACTGAATTCTCCGAACCAGAAACTCAGGCTATCAGAGACTATGTATTCAAGATCCAGGGCGAAGGACGCTTGATTTACTACTGGGCTTTCCACTCCTACTCTCAGATGTTGATGATACCATTTAGCCATGTTGGTGGCGCTCAAGTGTTGGAAAACCCGAATTATGCTGATATGGTAAAAGCCTTTTAGTTTTAGTATTAGTACAAACTATAATAGATTGCTAGCGAATATCAGTTGTAGGTGGCTTTATTGCGCCGACCAAACCTGGGCACTAGGTTTTGCTATACAAAAAAGGTGCACTATGGTCACTAGTATTGCGCGAGTGATACCCATAGGCCCCCAAGCTAAAATGAGTTTGTTTGTTTGTTTGTTACCTTTTCACGCCTAAACCACTGAACCGATCATCTTGAAATTTTTCATATACGTTATCAGGTGTACAGAAACGGACATAGTCTACCTTTCATCCCGAAAAAAATTACTGTTCCCGAGGAAAACAATAATAACGTTCGTAGATGGCTCCACGTGTCTTTCGAATCATGATTGCATTATATTATTACTAGCTTTTGCACGCGGCTCCGCCCGCGTGGTACCTACATCAATAAAAAGTAGCTTATGTATTCCCCAGGTTTTTAAACTATATCTGTGCCAAATTGCATCCAAATCGGTTGAACGGTTTAGCCGTGAAAAGGTAACAGACAGACAGACAGATAGACAGACAGAGTTACTTTCGAATTTATAATATTATCGTAAGGAAAGGATATATATATTATTACAAGCAGAGTACAACCCGAATTGATTGTCAAATTCTAAATTAACGCGAGCGAAGCTGCGGCCAAAAGCTAGTTGAAATAAAAGAAAAAATGATCGAAGTTAGTATGTGAACCTCCAAAACTATTACCGGGAAATTGAAATTGGTTATTGCGTTTTCGTCAATGTTACTACTCTTTCATCGGCCTGCCGTAAGCTGGGGAGAGTTCCACGAGCTTGACGGGCCACTTCTACGTCAAATAATGTATGGTTCTATACAGTTGTGATTGCTGTTGCTGACTATCCATATTTTTATTTCAGTATGAAATTGCAATTAGAGGAATGGAAAAACTAGAGGCGGTTCACGGTACACATTACATAGTGGGGACATCAAAGGATATTCTGTGTAAGTATTTTGTAACATAGTAGTGATATCATAATTGCTAATTTATTTACTTAATAATAATATATTGTGCTGCTGCAGGTTTGCTATTAAGCATGATGTACCACTGAAATCTAATTGAAATCTTGACATATAATCTTCGATCAAATATACCATAGATGCACATTCTCATACAAAAACCGCGTCAATATGTGGCACTGACCAGTACTACGTACTTATAAGGGTCTGCATTTATTATGCAATCCAGGAAATAAACTGGAATAACCATTGAACGCCCACTGAGAAACATTTTGTAATAGTTTAGTTAAAGCGCGTCAATGTAAAGCGGCCTAAGTGTGTTACTCGCGATACGCAAGCGTACTAAGTATATGGTACGGTCTCCACCGTAGTAGTGGTGTCGATTCGCTCTCGCTTACGGGCAGCGCACACAAGAGTGAGTGGGACAGGTATATAATATAGCGCATACGACTGATTTATGCACAGTTTTGTTGGGGCCATTTTTCGAGCGACGATCGTGCATCTATGGTATATTTGATCGATGCATATAGTAATTAATTTATATACTAATTGACTCATGTATAGTAATTTTAATTTTCTATGATAATGACAAAGCAAGAATTCATGGAAAACCTTCTCTTACAACTAATATATTACCGAAGGGATAGGCAGATATTGCGAGCTTATTGTCATCTGCCGGGCTCAAAATCAGGCTTTAAGAACACTTCTTCTCCCTAGCCTTTATTATTCCCAAGTCACTTTGGGTCGGCTTTCTAGTCTAACCGGATTTGACTGGATATCAGTTTTTACACGGAGCGACTGCCATCTGACCTCCACAACCCGAAAGCTAACGATACCCTAAGGCTAGACCAGTGTCAGGATATTAGAGGGCACTGACTTCCCAATAACCACTGCCATAGATGTTCGTGGCAGCCGGGACCGACGGCTTAACGTGCTCTCCGAGGCACGGAGCAGGCGATAATTTTCAATCAATACCCACATAATTTCGAAAAGTCATATAACTTCCGAAAGTCAGAGGTGCGCGACGTGGGTTCGAACCCGAGACCCTCTGCATTGCAGTCTATTGGTTTCCCCACTGAGCTATCGCTGCTATAGGCTTTAAGAACACTGCTTCTCTAAATTTCTTAACAGAAAAATCCAGTGTCAACACTTCTTGCATTTCATTTGTTATTGTGGAGGAACAGGGTGTGTTGTCCCTCCAACACAAAGGGAGGATCCTTCGAGCAGGCTGGTTGATCGTGCCTGTTACTTGTGCGATACAGAATTGTATGATGTCATATTAAGCGCGATTGTATCGTCATCTGTTAAATGTGGGCGTCTGTGTGGAGTCACCACAGTTATTACATATTATATTATCATACTAGCTGTTACCTGCGACTTCGTCTGCGTAGATTTTAACTAAAAAGTGTTTGTCTTCACGGAACCATATTTTTTTTCTAAAATTAAAGTAGCATAAGTTACTCCTTATAACATCAGCTATCTGCCAGTGAAAGTCCCGTCAAAATCGGTTCAGCCGTTTCGGAGATTAGCCGGAACAAACAGACAAAAATTTTGAAAATAGATGTTTTCGTATAGGTACCTTATATACTTTCAAATGCATTAGATGAAAAGCTGTTATTTTGACATTACAAACAGACACTTCAATTTTATTTATTTGTGTAGACACTATATTTTCTCCACGGCTCCGCTCGTGTAAATGTAGTTTAGTTTAGTAACAGTACTTTTATCTGAATGAAAGATACCTACGCCTTTTTCTGATCCCCTGACAAAATGATGATCGGTTGAGTAGGGCGTGAAATCGTGACAAACATGCTCACATTCGCATTTATAATTTTAGTAAGGATTTCATTTATTATTCATAATTTTGTTTATTATTATAGACGAAGCCAGTGGTTCAAGTGACGATTGGGCCCGTGGAGGAGCAAACATTCCTATAGTTGGACTTTTTGAACTTCGTGACGTTGGAGAGTACGGCTTCCTTCTGCCTCCAGAGCAGATCATGCCCAATAACGAGGAGATAATGGCAGGCTTCGTAGAATTGGAGAAGGTAACACGAGGTCTAGGATACTATCAGAATGCGGGACAGAAAGTTCTTTACAGTGTTGTAATGATATTTGTAGCTTTATTCATAGCTTTGTAATTTATTAAAATACTTAGTGTCAGAAATAGCAAATATAACATTTTATTTATGATGTAATAGTATTTTATTTGATTGTATAAATGATTATTTCCAAAACTGCACGGATAGCGTAGTGGTTTAAATGTTCGCCTTCCTACTGCCACTGCGCCGAGTGTTGTCGTTTCGATTCCTACACGAAACAAAAATTTGTGTGAACCATAAATAGTTGTTTCGAGTTTGGGTGTTCTTTGTGCCGTTGTTAAAATGTTGTAAAGTGTGACCCCGGAAAGATACATAGTGCGGGCGTAGTCATTAAAAAAATATTAGACTCATTTTGGCGATATAGTAGTAGTAGAAACATAATTATACATTATGCATAATTGTTTTTGTATGCTGTTTTTAACCTGTTTTGAAATATAAGTAAAATAACTAAATTTTAATAAAATACTGTTTCGATTCAACCACAAGCATGATTAGAGATACTCGAGGTTCCTAAATTTAGTTATGTCTCATTTTGAGCTATTCCAGTATAGGAGCCTTTAAATAAAAATAAAATTAAGTAATTATTTTATTTGACTTTAATCATTTGTATCAATTAATTATTAATGAATCTTCACTCTTACTTTTTTACTATTCATCGTCATCGGAGCTCCTTAGGTGTTTTAACGAAACAAACTAGTGACACTAACTATGTCATTTTAAGAACCTATCTCATAATATTCTGTATTCTGAGCTCATAATAGACATCCTTTCCCTATTATTTTGAGTAATTTTAATTTAACTTCTTCTCCCTTAGCCGTTTTATTCCGAAGTCACTTGGATTCGGCTTTATATTCTAACCGGATTTGATTGGATATCAGTTTTTAGACGGAGCGACTGCCATCTGACCTCCGCAACCCAAAGGCTAACGATACCCTAAGCCTAGACTGGTGTCAGGATATTAGAGGGCACTGACTTCCCAATAACGACTGCCATAGATGTTCATGGCAGCCGGTACCGACAGCTTAACGTGCTCTCCGAGGCACGAAGCATGCGTTAATATTGTCAATCAATACGCACATAATTTCGAAAAGTCATATAACTTCCGAAAGTCAGGAGTGCGCGACGTGGGTTCGAACCTGAGACCCTCTGCATTGCAGGCTGTTGGTCTCCCCACTGAGCTATCGCTGCTAATGATGAGTAATATTAATTAAACTGTGTGATAAATAATCAACTCTGGTAGTAGTAGTGGTACTTATAAAATGACAGAATAGATGCACAATGCACCTTGTTTTATGTTATTTGAAATGTTTAATGTTGTAATTAAAATAATTAATATACATAATATAATTTTGCAAACATATGCATGCAAACGATTTGGTGACACCACTGTAAGTTTTGTATTGCTTAATAAATGAATAAATAAATAAATAAATACATTACAATGTGTTGCGATTGCTATTTTAGCGAATTTGGCAGGACGTGTTAGGATAAACACCAGTTTTACTCATGCTCAAATTTGACATACTTATTTATTAAATTCGCACTTTGCATCGCCAATATTGATATTATATACGCTGCTAGGTGTTGCATTTAAAATAATGAGAAATAACAAAATATTTTTTCATCTTAATAAATAGTAGACAATACAACATCATTAATTATATGAGTAACCATTTTGTTTAAATTATTCTAAATATCTAAAGCAATATTGATTATTTTAAATTTTAATTATCATATATTATGTGCCATTAAAATTTGGTTTTGGTCCCCTCAATTTTAATAGATGAAATAGTTTTTATTCTAGTGTACGCCTGACTAATTTGCGTAGCATCTCGTAGCCTTTATATATTTTTTTACATGTTAATAGATTTAATTTACTTAGTGGCCCGCTTTTATATCCATGGAATAAAAGTAAACACACATTGCATATCATTCATCATCATTCACTTCGTGCTAAGCTTCGAATTTAAATTACTCAATAAATCGATTTCTTAACACAATGTCATTGAATCCGATAAACATTAAAATTTATGATACTCTACTTATTTAAACAATATATTATAAAACGATACTAGCCTTATCAAATAAGAACAATAAGTTATCACGATAGTTGTTATAATAGATTAACAAGCAGAAGTAAACATAATTATTTCTTTATAGTCTTAGGTGGGAAGCAAACATGATGGGGCTTCTAAAACTATTAATTTTAATAACAATAATAACTGCTATTAATGCAGAATATGTTAGCTATGAAAACTATAAAGTATATAAAATAGTACCTGAAACTGAAAATGAAGTACAAATACTTATGGATTTAAGGAAACAATATGAATATATGTTTTGGAGTGATCTCATAAGTGTTAATAGTGATGTTAGAATTATGGTAGCACCAGAAAAACAAACGGAATTTGAAAAATATTTTGAAGATATTGGCATCCCGAGCAGAGTGGTAATCCAAAATGTTCAAGAGTAAGTGACTTTTTTATTAATTATGACAAAATTTAAAATGCTTGCAATTTTATAGCCGTCACCCTTTTATAAATACTAATGTAACTTAGTAATTATTATTAATTCGTTTATTTTGTTCTGGTTCAGATTTAACTTAATTTAATTTTACTTTTATATATACCAAGGTCAATGAATAAAAATATTTTGCTTTGTACACTAACATTCATCTTTAAAATAAGAAAACTAAATGAACAAAAGACTTTAAAACGAAACAAGCCCAATTTAAAACACAATAGATCATTTATAAATCAGTAAGCAAAGAAGCAACTCTGCGGAACAGTTTAATTCAATTACGTAAATAACTTTCATAAACTAGCCAGATTAACAAATTCAAAGAAATAAGTTACTGGTCGAGCAAAATATTTTTGAAGGTAATTTGTGCCTACAAAATAATTTTCTTGTGAACAATATTTAATTACATTACAAGTTAATTAGCCTATCAATCAATGTGATGTACACTTCATATCAAGACGTACTAATTAAGAGTTGCTAAACTTTTAGACAAATCAACAACCAGCTTCGTCGTCCAGCTACGCGAAACATCAATAATTACGCCTGGGATTACTACCTATCCTTAGATGAAATCAACGCGTGGCTTGATAAAATTGCCAGTGAATACCCAGATGTGGTCACCCCTGTAACAATAGGCTCTTCAAACGAAGGAAGATTCATTAGAGGTGTCAAAATTGACTTCAAGAAGCAAGACAATCCTGTAATTGGAATGATAGAAGGAGGCATTCACGCTAGAGAATGGATTTCACCCGCCACCGTAACGTACATTATAAATGAGTTCTTAACTAGCACTGACCCTGATGTGAGAGTCGTTGCTGACAATATTGTGTGGCATATCTTCCCTGTTGTGAATCCTGATGGATATCTTTACACTTTTACTGATGTAAGTACTTCTCATATTAACTGTGAAGTATCCAAGCAGGTTTATCATCAATCTTAGTCTATCGTAAAAATGTAGTCGTATAATACTTAATATGTTCGGCCAACAGATATAACATGAAGTAATACATGAGAGAATTTGATTTTTACAGAATAGAATGTGGAGAAAAAATAGGGAGTCTTCAAACTTTGCACCTTGTGGACAGTGGGGTGTATCTGATGACATCAGTAATGGTATTGACTTGAATAGAAACTTTGGTTTCTTTTGGATGAGTAAGTAGTATGAAATATTTTAACCTTCTTCATATCACAAAAGTATACGACCTGCCATAGAATGATCAGTTAGTGTTGCTGAAGAATGTTTGCCATAGTAACAGTATGTTCTTATATTGCCGGCTTTGCAAATATTTGTAGCTTTATTGTTAGTGTAAAATCACAATTTAGACTCTTTAGTAACAAAATAGCTCATCCTTAAACTCATCAAAGTTTAAGGATGCGCTATTTTTATATTTAGATTATCAAATCCAACACATCAACAGGCTTGGATGAAAATATCTATCTTCCTTATGCTAATTTTAATATATATCTATTACGCTCAATAGGGCTTGTAGATATCCCGCGGTTCTCGTTTAACTGCCTTCTATAGTCTGATTTGCCATTTATCATTCTTATATTTAAAATTATTGGGTAATTATTTTGTCCAGTAAAGAAAGTATTCACATCGATAAAAATCATTTTATCATTATTACCACCATTATCGCTGGAGGCTTATCCTCAGCAGTATATTGAAATACATAAGTAATAAAGGTAAACGGATCAAGTTCTTAACGTGAGCCAAATAATCTTATCGGAATATGGCAATATATTATATGGTCGATATCTTTCACTTTTGCCACGTGTCATAAAAAGCCGTAACAGTGCTAATGTACTTATAGTCAAATAGAAATCTAATTCAATTTTCGATTATAAAATTGTTAGTCGTCAGAACAATTATTGTTTAATCTTAAGATTTTGGATTAGACTGATTATTGATTGTATAACACTATGCCAGATCGATAGCATAATCCATAGTTAAAATCACGTGAAGATTTCATAGGTATTTCTGTCATCTCTCTAGTCTGTTTCTGTCAATTTTCAATAACTGGTATATTTAGAGTAGACGAGGACCAAAGGCCTTAATACTGCTGGGGTCATATATTCTAAGCATATGGCTTTAAATTCTTTTTCGGAGTTGAGATTTTTATCAGATACTAAGCACAGTATCAGCACGGGCCATTTTATGTACATTTGACATATAAAGATAATAATCACATCTACCTTCTTAATCTAATTAAACATATAAATTATAAATGGTTAATCCAATTCGAACGGAATATCCCACGACCTTGCCCTCGTATGATTAGATTAGCATATTAATCAGGTCTAATGGCTATTGGTAAGCTAGTCACGTTTACCAATGAGACTGAAACGAAAACGGCTTATCTAGTAGGTACATATATGGTAGGTGGCGACTGATACGTGGCCTTATTTTAGCCATATTTACATGACCCCTATTAAGTGCAGTCTTCATCATCACAAACGAAACGGTCATCACATAAAAGTCTCGTTCTCATTCCAACACACATAACGATAATGTTATTACTATGTGTGGAGTTAAAGAAAGAAATTCGGGTTTATTACGTAGGCGGAAAATGTTTTTAAACTATTGAGTCCCAGCGGCACAGCGGCGGCAGTAACGATAGGCTTTTAATTATGACTGGTTTTCCAAGACTTGACAGGTTAAGGTGTTAAAGTAAGAACTTGCGATGCCATGTTCTATATGTCAGTCAATTGATTAATGGACTTTATTAGTGACCACAACTACATACATGCTTACTATCAGGTCAAGTTAAATCAATCAGACAATAATAAATATAAGCACATCTCTGCTACTTGGCACTGGTACTACAATAAGGCAATGAAGTCAATTTCGTCATACACTTGCACTCATTGATAATCCTACAACTACTTTTTCAGCTGTTGGTGCATCAAACAATCCTTGTGCAGAAACCTTCGCTGGTCCTACAGCGTTTTCTGAACCTGAGTCCAGAGCCATCAGCAGCTACGTGACTGAAATCCAAAAAGAGGGCCGTATGATCTATTATTTCGCATTCCATTCTTACTCTCAGATGGTTTTAGTGCCTTACAGTCACGTCGGCGGTGCTCAAGTTTTGGAAGCACCTAATTATGCCGATATGGTAAGAACTTTAACAAGATACTTAAAATAAATAATTTACATGGTGCTGTTTAACAAAAAAAATCCGGCAAGATAATTCTTTTCGTTAAGTTAAAATAAAGCCATTATATTAAATTTACTATATTAATGTTGTTGATATAGCATACTCTAAGTTAAAATACCTCAGTGTCTAAAAGAATTACTCTTAACATTATACAAAGTACAAATAAAATGGCTAACAGGTCTGTTTCTACATAATTTCTTATAGCAGCCTATATAGCCTTATTTTAAAGTGAAACCTATCCTACTGATTTTCTGTCGATTAAACGTATTATCCTAGCAAGTAAAAAATAATTGAGCAGGAATTCCATACACCCTGCTTCTCATACATAAATAATCATTTTTATTTCTAGTATGAGGTTGCAATCAGAGGTGCGGATAAACTAAAAGCGACGCATGGCACTGACTACATCGTTGGAACATCCAAAGATATTTTGTGTAAGTATATTCTGCAATTTGTTTAAGGTACATACGATCACATGTTGTAAAACGTAGCTACAGTATTTTTTCAGTAGCAATATCTGATGTGTTTCTTCTGCCGAATCCTCATAAAAGTAGTCATGGTCCTATCAACGCAAGGAATAAAGGTCACACTCATTTTCTGATACAACAATGACTTTTGGATAATTGCCTCGCCACTGCAAGTGTACCGAGTGTTGTGAGCTAGAACACGGGTCAAAAAAAAAAATTGTCTTATAGAAAACCGTTTTTTGAAAGTGCATGACACAGAAAATATTTGTACCCATTACAAATATTTTGTGTGATGGAGGAGCTTTTTTGCTTAAATTATATACGTGTTAATTTAAGAGATTTTATATTAGATATTATAATAATTACATCTACGAAGTTTAAGTCCACCAAAAATGGCTGCATGAATGGCTCTGTGGTTTTACTAGAAGGTTTAAGGTCATGGGATCGACCACCATACATGACAAACCATGTTCGGCGCCTGGAAGTTATTTCTATCAGTTTTTTTTTATATTTGTAAAGTCTACTACGTCAATCTGCCAGGCATTTGCTGATTTAAAGAATATAACTTATGTATGTTGCAATAGTAATTCTTTATATTAATTTTGTGTTTCCAGACGAAGTCAGCGGTTCCAGTTTTGACTGGGTGAGAGGAGTAGCAGACGTACCAATAGTCTATCTCTTTGAGCTCCGTGACCTAGGAGAGTACGGTTTCCTTCTGCCTCCAGAACAGATCATCCCTAACAACCAGGAGATCATGGCCGCCTTAGTAGAAATGGAGCAAGTGACCAGACGACTGGGCTACTACCATAACTCTGGAGAAAAAATCATCTATAGCTTTGTGATGCTTGTCGTAGCTTTATTTGTAACTATGTAATTTAACGATGATAAAGATGTGAATAGATTTTTTGCGTTTTATTGTTGTCTCTAATAGTAAATGGGCTAGAAGCCTTTCTTATAGTAAGTGCTTAATAAAGGAATTGCATCTCAGCCTGCGAGAACAATATGCAGTTAAACCGATCCTAACCATGGCCTACCGTGAGAACAATACATACATATTGAGATGGTATCACGTCTATACCCTCGTAGAGGAAGGCAGAGGTGCATTACAAGACATTTTACCAGGTTTATTTTTAGGTTTCACCTATTATGCGGCGAGCTTATACTGAGGCAAGACTCCATGTTGCTACTGAAAATTTCGTTAACTGGAAAATCTAATTACACTTTGCCAGTCGCGCCTGACACCATGTCCACTGTCGCTTACTCTTTAAGACTCATCTAAAAAGAAGTCATGGTCCTTGGATAACAGTAGTAGGTAATTCTTTCCAAAGCGTTTCCGGGAGTAAAACTATCACTAAAGCGTACCCTGCTACGAGATAATAAGGTCGTATTTATATTTTACATCACACATACACACCTACTATACACATATTATTATGCCTGTATATTCCCGTAGAGGTAGTAAGAACTATGTTACACGACTATTTCGCCAGCTAAGTTTTCAAAACCCACGTGATAGGATACCTACTTGTTGAATTTTTGTTTTTTTTATTAAAAGCTAACATGTAATCTGAATAGAAAAGTATATATGTAGGTATATGTAATAGAAAAGGGTATGGTTGGTTTAGGCATGTAGAAAGAATGGACGAGAAAAGACTGACTAAGAAAGTTTATAAGGCTGGTGTGAATGGAACAGTCGCAAGAGGAAGACCTAGGCGAACGTTTCTCGATCAGATCGGATTCGTTCTGGACAAAGGCCAGGTTAAGAACACCTTAAACCGACGAGCGTGTATGAGGAATGTGATGAAAGTGAATGAAGCTAGAAAAGTGTGTCAGGATCGTAGCAAATGGAAATCCGTAGTATCTGCCTACCCCTCTGGGAAACAGGCGTGAATCTACGTATGTATGTTATCTTAAGATATCTACCAAAACCTACTTTAATAAAAAATCTTAACAAAACAATAACACTTTTGCTGACCTGGAAATCGTCTCCATAGAACCACAAAGTCTACATGTTTACACCTTTACATACCCTTCTTAAATATACAACCGTGATTATGTATCTTCCAAGTATTAAAACAGGGAATATTCTACTACCCTCATAAACAAAAGGTAAATAATAATAAACGGCGCTCGCCTCGTGACGCGTGACTGAAATCACATGTCGTCTGACAGACACAAATCATAACGTGCGTGGTTCAGGACAGAGATGCGTGGAGACGCTTTGGTATGTTATTTTTTAATATTCAATACACTTTTATAAGCCATATTTCTGATTGGCTAGTATATGTCATGTCTTATAGTAAGCTGATACCAAATACATTTTAGGTATATGTCTGCTAATTTAGGTAAGCAAAAAGCAAGAAGCAAATTATTGCCACTATTGTTAATAGAATGGAGCCTTGTGAAGAGACTGAAAATCTTACTCACTAGTAGCAATACAATAAAAGATGAACACATGTTTGACGATGATCTTCTATAGAATGGATATAATTTAATGAGATAGTCACAGGTATAAGGTGTTAATTCTTATGCGACAAAAGGAGTATGGGTACCAAAAAAATAATGTAGAAATGATAGACGAATTTCTAGACAAAAAGATCCATTAACCCTTTTCTTGCTCCTAGAATCTAACGCAAACTCATACATAGCACTACCGCTGCTCCACCGTGGCAGACATAACAAATTCATACACATATTAAACTCAACCCATATAAAAACCCATCAAGAATTGCCT
Source organism: Catocala sponsa (assembly GCA_963564715.1). Classification (NCBI taxonomy): domain Eukaryota; kingdom Metazoa; phylum Arthropoda; class Insecta; order Lepidoptera; family Erebidae; genus Catocala; species Catocala sponsa. The sequence goes on along the minus strand of OY751345.1, from coordinate 4,836,363 downwards.
TTAATTCATACAAATAAATAATACAATAAAATAAACACAATAGCGACTCCACGCTTTCCGATGTGACAGGGACATATTCAATTTATATGATAATATTCGGTAATGATCTCTCTTTTTATTGTTTTTCTCTCAAACGTTGCGTAAAATTAACTGTTTAGGTGATATTACGTCACACATACTTATTTACGCTGTAATTTCCGTGGCTGATATTAAAATAATTATACTCACCAAAAATGTCCAGAAATATTATTCATTTTACGACAAAAAAATGCCGCTACTGGTTTTAAAACGGTTAGGAGAAATAAAAAAGATAATTTACTTTTGAGAGGTGATTAAGATGGGATATTTTGAATTTTTGCTGTAATACAAAAGCTTAGCATCTTGTACAGCCTCGCGTTTATTAGAGACGTAGGTAATCAAAATATTTGTATGGCTGTATAAGGATGGAGTAGTAGTTCAAGTAGCCGCCTCACCGCTGCGACTGCGCCGAGTGCATTGGGTTCGAAACCTACGCAAAACAAAAAAATTGGCTGTCTGTAAAGTCGGTTTACGGACGATAGTTTAACGTGACAACGTCATAACAAAATTTATTTCCCATAACGTTACAATGAGCGTAACGGGACAATGAGCGTAACGGGACAATGAGCGTAACGGGACAATGAGTCATCCTTTTTCGTGCATGCAGCCGGCGTTCATCGATTTATTAGACGTTGTCACGTCAAAATGTATTATCCAGAAATTGCTGTTTCGAGTCTGGGTGTTCACTGTGTCCGCTGCTTGAATATTTGTGAATCACTGAGCAAGTAGCAGTAGTCTTTTCGAAAGACAAATAAAGTAATATCATCCAAGTTTAAGAGAATTTCAACTGTTTTATTTATTCATAATGTAAGTAAACACAGAAGATGTACAGTTATTAAGAATACGAACGAAGTTATACAGTAACTTAGTTACACTAACCTCGATGGCGTAGTGGTTAGTGTAACCGACTGCTACGCCTGAGGTCGCGGGTTTGATTCCCGCACAAGTCAAACATTTGTGTGCATGAACATGGATGTTTGTCTTAGTCTGGGTGTTTCTATGTATAATATGTATGTATTTACAAAAAAAAAAAAAGGTATATATGTATGTTTATCCATTGTCTAGTACCCATATTACAAGCTCTGCTTAGTTTGGGCTAGATGATGTTGAAAAATTGCTTATAAAACAATTAATTATGCGTTCTGATAAATAACATGTGTTAAGATGAGCTAATTAAAAAGCCATGTACGTACTAGAGCTAATTACTGGATTTCGCAAGAAAGAAGTACGTGTTTTAAAGCTTAGAGCAATCAACGTTCATAAGATAACAGACAGATGAAGAGTAACTGTAAATCACACATTCCTCATTATTGTTCCGTACGTGGTCCAATCCCGCAACACTAAGCGTAATGATTCATTTCACAACAATAGTCTTTTTAAACAGTGTATAAGTAGGTATATAAACACATTCCTGTATATGTATGTACATACTATATCAAAAAGGGTAGGCAGAAAAGTATTTGGCACCTAAATTTTGCCATTTTGACATGCACATATTTCTAGATTCCGCATTGTTACTGAAAATTGCCTTACAGTAAAGCTCAATAGTGTAGTAAAATCTCTTTTATCTGACTCAGGCACTGCAGCCAAGATCTTGCGGTCACATGGAAATTGTCAACAAAATGTGCATATCTACGTAAAAATCTTCAAACGAGCAGAACATTAATTGAAGATTTTGTTAACTTACAAGCGAAGCTGGGGGTGAAACTTAGTTCTAAAATAAGAATCAGAAAACCCCAGACAACCCTTCTTCACAGTCATCAATCATTTGAAAGTCGTTAATGAGTTGAAACTAAACATTACTTAGGGCCAATTTGCTGTTCCACCAACATAACCTGAACTCCAAATCAATACATTTAATGGAGCTAACAAGATCTTCTTTAAGCTGGATATCCATTTTGAGAAGATCTGTCGTGTTACGCTAATTTGGTTAGTAGGAAGGTCAAATTAAGCTGGTAAGGTGGTTAGTTAAAAATAACTTAATAAGGCACTTAATGTCTAAACGTATTATAATGCTAATAAATACGTGGCACGCTCGTTTATTGGGGCTTTAAAATTTAATGCTAGAATAGATTTTTTAGTTTAGGGTACGGTATTGAAATACGAAATATTGTCATTGTAATTAATTACAGGTTTATAGAGAGCGATCGATATGCATAGTAATCCTTACTAATATTATAAATGCGAATGTGAGTTTGATTGTTGCGCTTCATAAAATTTTACATACACGTTGACAGGACTTCAGGGAAAAAAAGACTTCGGGTACCTTTCATCTACAAAAGAGCAGTGTTTCCGAGGGATAGGAATTCTGTGACATAATCTACATTAACGCGAGCGATGCTGCGGGCTAAATCTAATATTATTATAAAAGCAACTATGTATATAATTCTATATACTTATTGCGTATTTTACGGTTGAACCGCTGAACTAAATTTGATAATATTTCGTTAAACAGCCCGAATGGGAAGTGGCAGCACTGCTATAACTTTATGAGGAGTTGGCAAATTCAGTAACCGCTTACCAAAAGGCAGCTTGCTTATTTGTATAAAGAATCACGCAAATAATGAACGGCGAGCTTGTTCCTGTCTGGACACATTCCTAGGCTTGAGTGTTTCTGAAAATCTCAGAAATACTTTCTAAGGTGAATATCCTTTTTGTTTTTTATTTATTATTTATTTCGGGGTTTTTGTCTAAACCAGACATATTAACCCCATCATACCTTTTGACATAAGTTAAACCATTTTAACATAAATGCTCTTCAGTATACTAACAGGTACATGTTAAAACAAAAATAAAAAAATATCTTTACAAATTAAGTACTGCTATCACATCACACATATTTTTAGCAGCCTCTGAAGACGGTACAGCCAATATAGATTGCAGTAACCCCATATCTAATCTATTTAATTTAAATTCATTTAAAACTCGCTCTCATTCAGAGGTGAATATCACTTTACGCAATTTGTAACATGAATTGAATCTGAGTCCACGCGAGCTTGCCCTTTATTACGCTTATTAAGCACAAACTATCACGGTGCCAAGGAAAAGTCAAATTAAAATAGAACTAAAAATATACCGACTGGATCCCAGATGGTGCTACGTTTATATAGCTATAGGTACTACAATTTATATAGCTATAGGTGAGACTGGTGCAAACTAGAGTACATATAGCAGAGAGATATGAAAAGTGAGAGACAGATCTTTGCCCTGCAATAAGACAATACAACTAACAAGTAACCTAAGTGTAGCTTTAGTAACTTAGTAAACTTACTAATATATATATTTTGAAGTTCATAAGAGTTAAAAAAAGAAAAATTATTCAAGTTATGTTACAAGGTACTTAACACTTATGAATGTCAAAGTTACACTATTTTTTTTCTGTGAATTTACATTTACTGCCACGTTCAGCAAAGCAAGGGTGTAGGGCTCATGAGAAAAACGGGCAAGAAACTCATGGCCACTCTTTTTAATCTCCAAGTTTACAATAAAACTTTGTTTACAAATCATAACTGTAAGGTGCTGCAACCATTTCTCCATGAATTACTACTGAACTTTGTGACCTAAATCTTTTGGACTTTAAGTACAGGCAAATAAATTAAAATATACGGATCCCATTTCTATTTAAGAATCCTTGTCTCATATATTTATATACAAGTATAAAAAGGTCGGTTATTTGTTATAATTAGTATTGTGACCATCAAAGAGTTTTTATTATAACCGGATCTCGTTCCTATAGTTTTATTTTCATATTCAAATTATGATATACGATGGGCTAAAGTGGGAATGTCCGTACACGATTATAGCCGTGGCGACACTACATTTAAATAAATTTTATTGGAAAATAATGTGTTTTAAGTTTTTAATGGAGTGAAGTCTTTTAATGGTAATGGGGAAACGATGAGGTTTTGTTGTTTTTATGACACGTCGTTAGTATGGCGATTATGGAATATGCTTCTGTGTTGTTAAGGTTGATTCATTCCTTCGACAGAAACAAAAAAATTGAAAGCAAAGCCAATTGTAAGTTTGAGGATTCGAATCCCGACTCTAGCGAAGTATTATTGGAAACTGATTCCGGCCCGCGACTTCGTACGCCAGGAATTTAAAAATAACTTATAATTTATTTTCTTTGCATGTAATAAGAAGCTGATCACATAAAACATGCCTATAGATAAATATATTTATTGATAAATAAGTAATGCACTACCTTAGACCTATAAAAGTTCTGAACACCATATTAAAATTAAATATTTTAAGTTAGATATTCAGCAATACAATTACTGTGAAAACCGTTTCTACTTGATGCGCGTACACAGACAGACAAACATGGGAAAATATTTTTTTTATTTTATGGCTCTTATAAAGATGCCTTACATTTTTCTTAATTATCTCCCATGTACAGACACCTACTAGTTACAACTTTATTATATGTACCTATATAAATTTTTTAATTGCAGTACAGAGGCTGAATATGATAATAATAATAATAATGGTGAAACCGGCGCCGCACCGCTCGAGACCCGCTCGCACCGGTGTTGCCCTCTGCTGCTGGCTTGTATGCCTATCGTGGCTATTTAGGGGGCCCATCTAGTGAGTTGGCGAGTCACCGTCTGTCCATTCGATTGATGCTATTAGAGTATTCAGGGCAGACGCCGTTTTATCATCCATAGTTACCAATATACCAGTCCATCAAACACCCATACCCATAGCCCATATATTAGAATCCATACGTAGCAATAGTCCTACGCCTTCTGCGGCTAGCGCCGCTGTAGGTGTTCCATCTCACCTTTGATTGACTCTCGAAGGGCCTCTTCACGTTGGACCCATGTCTCCGTGTAAGCCTCCCAAAGGGCCGGGTATTTTCCTAACGTATTAGGAATATACCCGTGAAAGAGAAACAAATTATAATAATAATAATCCATACGTAGCAATAGTCCTACGCCTGCTGTGGCTAGTGCCGCTGTAGGTGTTCCATCCCACCTTTGATTAAAACTCTCGAAGGGCCTCTTAACGTTGGACCCATGTCTCCGTGTAAGCCTAATCAAGAAATAAAATTAAAATCTAAAATCTAAAACATTTTGGTTTTGACTTCACTAGTATAAAAAGATATAGTTAAAAACTGTTACCACTCGAGTGATCAAGTTCATCAATAAAGGTAATTACAAAGGGATTAAATATAATGAGCACCAAAAATACTAATTGCGCAGCAAAATATGCTTACTAAAATATACCATATACACATATACACCTCAAATCACTGCATTCCGTCTTGGAATGGTTAGGTTATGTTAGGTTCCTTCTTAAACCCACCCAAAAATAGGAGCCCCGCAAAGCGGGCTCCGTCGACTTAGTTTGATCTCTTTAAATATATTTTGGTGTGCAATTAGTATTTTTGGTAAGCATATTTTGCTGTGCAATTAGTATTTTTTTGCTGTGCAGTTAAATACTACCCAATTACAAATAATTGTCCATGTGAGTTAGTGTGATTTGTGTGAATGTATGTATGGTTGATGTGTATGTAGGGGATGTGTATGTGTGTGAGTGTGTGTATGTGTAAGTGTGTGTATGTGTGTGAGTGTGTGTATGTGTGTGGACGGATGGTGTGAGTGCGTGATGTGTGAGGAGTGAAGCAAAACCATGTTGAAATACATCGTTCAGAGTTTGATACCGGCACGCGCTACAATTTATGATACCTAGATATATTTTCCAAAGCGCGGCGCATTTTTCGGCACTCCTGTCTATATACGAACGATAAATATTGTTAAGAATCAATATTGTGTCTACAACTACAAAATGACTATTATATATGAAGGAAATTAGTGCCTTGTGTATTATATCATACAAACTATTCCTTTAATATTTCTTACTAGCCATCCCTCGAGACCTGTACTTTTTTCTGCATAATAAGAAATTACCTTTTCTATACTCTGACAACGACGTCGAACGACGTTTCCGAATACACTTACCTCGGGCAGATTCTGCATTTAGGTAAAAACAATTTCGAGAGGGAGGCCAGGAGGAGGATCCAGCTGGGCTGGGCAGCGTTTGGGAAACTACGTCGAGTCTTCTCGTCATCCATACCGCAATGCTTGAAAACAAGTTTTCAATCAGTGCGTGCTACCCGTCATGACTTACGGAGCCGAGACATGGACACTCACGGTAGGATTGGTCCACCAGTTCAAAGTCGCTCAGCGAGCTATGGAGAGAGCTATGCTCGGAATTTCTCTGAAGGATAGGATTCGTAACGAATATATCCGACAGAGAACCAAAGTCATCGACATAGCTCAGATAATTTGCAACCTGAAGTGGCAGTGGGCTGGCCATATCGCGCGAAGAACCGACAACCGCTGGGGTAAGCGTGTTCTTGAGTGGAGACCGCGACTCGGCAAACGTAGTGTAGGACGCCCTCCGACCAGGTGGGATGACGATCTGCGAAAGACTGCAGGCAGATGCTGGATGCGGCAAGCTGAAGACAGGGCGCTATGGCGCTCTTTGGGGGAGGGCTATGTCCAGCAGTGGACTATTATATCCTGATGATGATGATGATGATGACAACGACGTATACGAAATTTTATGAAAATCAGTTATTGTACTTAAGGTGTGAAAGCGTAATACACAAACAAATAGGTATTAGTAAGTATATATATATTATGTATATATATATACATAATAGTAGGATTACCAAATGCGAATTCGTTCATATTTTACATGTATGGTTTTTCTTACTCTAGAGAAAGCAGAGCAACCAATGTGTAATTATGACGAATTGAAACACGGATAACATTCAACGATAAAATTTAACCATACTTCGTATACAAATAAATTGATGTAGATTATGACATATAAATAAAGTTTTCTCAAGGAATTCAAAAAATTGTGAAATGAATTCGTATAACAATTGTTTATGTAAATTACTATTAACAATAGCAACAATATTTGTTGGGGCTGTAGTACGAACTCGTACATTATAATGTATGCTGCGTAGGCTAATTTGGCGCCTGCGTGCGTTATATATTGAGTTCAATATGTAATATTTTTTAGTGAACAATAAACACTCGTTACATAAAAAGAAAAAAAAAAAAAAAAAAGCATGTGCGAACTCGTACATTATAATGTATGCTGCGTAGGCTAATTTGGCGCCTGCGTGCGTTATATATTGAGTTCAATATGTAATATTTTTTAGTGAACAATAAACACTCGTTACATAAAAAGAAAAAAAAAAAAAAAAGCATGTGCGAACTCGTACATTATAATGTATGCTGCGTAGGCTAATTTGGCGCCTGCGTGCGTTATATATTGAGTTCAACATGGAATATTGTTGTGTTATGTAGAAAAAGATATATTATGTTTATGTAACGAGTGTTTATTGTTCACTAAAAAATATTACATATTGAATTCAATATATATAACGTACGCAGGCGCCAAATTAGCCTACGCAGCATACATTATAATGTACGAGTTCGTACAATATTATTAACTAGCTCTTGACTCCATGCTGCTAATAAAATTGCCTGACAGAAAAATCAAATTACAATTTACCCGATCCGGGAATCGAACTCAATACCACATACATAGCAATAGCATACATACACACAGTATTCAATAAGTGTGTTCAAAAGTCAGCAACAATTTACCAAATTCCTACGCAAACATTAAGATAAAATAATCGTTTGGGACATTGCTGCCATCATTAATTACGTTTTTGTCGATATGTTGACAGTTCAACCCCTCTGAGGTAGTTTATTTTTATATTAACACACACTACAAATGTTATTCATTATGATGCTATTTGTGGTAAAGGTTAAATTGTTATTATATCTTCAGTAATCTTATTAAATTGTCCCATTGTTAGGCACAGATCTCCTTTTGGAAACAAAGGCAAAAGCTAGACTATACTAGTCTATCATGTTGGTTATAAGACTTCGATAATGGTATAGATAAATTTAAGGCATGCATGTGTTTTTAAAGATATTCCCCTGCACTGATAACACAGGCACTCCTTTCACTCCTAACAGAAACTAAAACTATAAATATATTCACAATAATTGGCTTAGAAATTTAAATGAAAAATTTTAATTTCTAAACCAATTATTGTGAGTAAATCACTTACCAATTTTGCACTGTGCTGAGATAAACGTAACTAAATATGATAATTATCAATAAGTTCAAATTTTAAAAAATATAATTAATCTCAAATCATTAGTTTATTTTCTTAATTAGTTGCCTAGATCCATCACCCGTTCTTAAACACCTACTAACAATAATGTGATCGGGAACAATCTTCAAATCGTAAGCCCAACCAATTTTTGCAGCCAAATCAATAAAAACCTTAGTATAGTTGAAAAAATTAGTTCCAAATTCAGCGTTTCGATAATCATTAGGGAAAACATGATGGTAATTGTGGAAGCCTTCACCAAAAGTCACCCAAGAGACAATATTACTTTGTGCAGACAAGATTTGCTTGTCATATGGTTTGTTGCCAAACTTATGCGCAGCACTGTTGACTAGAAAAAAAACGTGGAAGTTGATAACGTAACGCATGATGGTGACGTGCCAAGCGTTGTTTAAGATCTCTCCCCAGAAGACCATTGGAATCAGCGTTGGTAATACAAAGCAGATTATAGGCAGCATGTATTTGGCGTATCTGAAATCAACAACAATATCACTTTATTAGATTTGAAGCGAATTGAGCTAGGTACTATAGTATCATATTCAAATCAATGTATAAGCTATTCACATGTGAAGACGCAATGATTTTGAATACATTTAAACTTATTATTCCTGTAGAAATCCTTTACTCATGCAGTGATTTTTATTGTGTTATTTGTCGAGAAATTTAGATTAGCATTAATTCATCTTCGTGCTCCACAACCAAATAAAGTTAGTAATCATACGCCGAAAGTCCACCGGGTCGGATTTTGAAGCTACTAGTACAAGGGTATTAAGAGTGCACTTGTATTTATTTCGTGAAAACATTTTTGCTCTTTGTCTTTTGCGCAGATGTTGGTCTCCAAAAAGTTTAGTTGCCGCGACCAAAATCTGGCCTAAGCCTAGTACAATGTAAAAAATAAAATAAAACTCACTTATGCTGAAACATTACAACAGGATTGCTGTATAGATCAGACAAGTCCATGTTCTGCCCTCGCCTCTTGACTTCAGGGTGCTTTTTCACGAACAGCCATCCAATATGCGAGTAAAAAAATCCTCTGCTAGCATTATGAGGATCTGCATCAGTATCACTATATTTGTGATGAACTCGATGATCACGAACCCAGTGCGTTGCCCTCTGGTTGGCGAGTGATACGAAGATTATAAGGATGACTTGTAAAGGCATTTTGGCTTTGAACGCTTTGTGTGACCAGAGCCTGTGTGCTCCGCCCGTGACACCAATAGTAGCAGCTACGTATGAGATATATGCTGAAATACAGAAATTAATTTAAATAACATCATCCTATTCAACTGTCAAATTTCTAAACAAAACAGTGAATGAAAAAAATCCTGACTAATATTGCAAATGCGATTATAAGTTTGTTCGTTTGTTTGTTATGCTTTTACGCCTTAACTACTTGATCGATCATAATAAAATTTCGAATTCACGTGCAGACGAAATTTTAGCAGTACAGAAAAGGCCCATACCCATTTCAAAACTAAAATGATATAAACCGGTAATTGACGCCATATAATGGAAATCGATACAAGGACTGTTAAGTAGTTTATTTATATCGTAATAGATGGCGGTGCACTACTATAAAATAAAAAGAAGTAGATTTCTTGATAACTCCACTTGATAAATTTACTTCAAACAATTTTTAATATCTATTCACTATAGTTTATTTTAAAAATAACACATTAATAATAATTCAGGGTAAAACAAGAAGCAAATAAAAAAAAATAATTGCGAATGAATTTATAAATTTATAGTGGGTGGTTTATTATATAGATTCTTTCGATAACTCGGTATTTTGTTCGAACGCAAACATTATTCTGTTCTGTTGTTCGAGTGCCTTTTCGGTTGAGAATATAACTTCTCATCAACTTTTTGCTAAAATGAGTACGCGTTGCAATATTTATAAAACAACGCCATCTAGTTTATTCATATTTATTTTAATTCGAGTGTTCACAGTATTTTGGACCATGGATACATGCGCTATTACAGGTGACTGTATCTTCTATCTAGAAAAAGTTCCTAAACTAGCGAAGCCGCTGGCAAAACTAGTACTGTTATATATGTATATCAAGCAACGCCAAAGGTAAGGTGGTGGAGTATCTTTAATCCAGAAAAGAGTGTTTCTGAGCGCGCGAAGCCGGAATAAAAGCTAGTACAATGTCTTGTCTGGCCTAAGGTAAATACTTTTACAATAAAAAAGAAACATAATATTACATTTAAATTTCGAATCTGTCATTCTTATAATATGTATATGAATATTCATTGTGTTGTCTCATTTTCGCGCCAATTGCCATTAAATATTTTTGTGATATTAAAATGGAGTGGGGTGATAAAGAGAACCCAATTGCTGTGATAGCATTACACAAAGTAGGTATGTAGCCAAACACAATTTTGTATACTCTCCATCCTCTTGGTATTAGTCGAATGTTTGTGTACCGGGCTATTGATAGGTACAATAAAACCTCTATTTGTGGCAGAAAAATATCTGGGTGTCCACGTAATAATCTTATGAAAAACGCGATCAAAGCAGTAAAGAAAATAATTCGGAGAAATTCTATCCGAAAGCAAACGATTTTATCTCGGGAAATGAATATAGCACCTAAAATCATGTCGCGTATTTTAAAAGATGTTTAAGGACTTGCAGACTATAGGAGATGCACTAGTTATAATTTAACTGATAATTTAATAATGAATAGGGCGGTAAAATCAAAACGCTATGACATTTAGAGAAGTAAAGTTTGTTAGAAGAGCAGTAATTTAAAAAGCAATCGAGATCTTTTTATAAATCAGTACAATCAGATATATTAGTGACATTTTTGTAAATTTTTAAATCGTCTGCGTTAGAAGAAATTTTTAAATTTTAAAACAACTATTAATATCATTTATACATAAAATGAATAAGAATGAACTGGGTTCATTCTTATTCATTTCCATCAATTATTGATCCCTGTGGCACTCCTGATGTAACTTGGGTATATCTAGACTCGTAGCCATTAATAACCACTTTTTGAGTTCTATTAGTGACGTATGAAGCAAACCACCGAAGTAAATCACCTCTAATACCATTAAAAGCGATTTTGTTGAGTAATAATTTGTGATCGACTTTATCAAATGCCTTTTGGAAATCGGTGTACACTACATCAATTTGCTGTCCGTTGTCGATGCTCTTGAATAGGTGTGATTTAAAAACAAGAAGACTACTAACGCAGGACCTCCCTCTTACCAAACCATGTTGTATCCTAATAATCACTCGCCGCATAACGGGATATACCTTATTGTGTACTAGTTTTTCAAAAAGTTTAGAGAGTACTGACAGCAGTAATATGGGGCGATATATAGAAACATCATTTTTAGAACCGCCTTTATGGACAGGTACAATAAGCACGTTTCCAAACATCAGAGAATATGCCATGAGAAATACATTTATTAAACAATATAAATAAAGGAAGGCATATTGATTCGCAAGTATTTTTTTTAAATATAGCCCGTAAGCCGTCAGGCCCTGGACCTTTAGATGCATCTAATAATTTAAGTTCTCTCTTTATTTTATCTATCGAAAAATTTATATTATAAAGATTAACATAATTCTGAGGATTAGGGGGCGGTGGTTTCCATGATGTTTGATCAAATGAAGAAGACTCAAAAACCGAATGGAAAAATTTTGAAAATAAATTACAAATAGTTGTGGGATCATTACATGATTCTTGTTCATCATTCCCAACTGAAGAGGGGACAGTATTAGTAGATTTACGGCTAGAGACATACGACCAAAATTATCATTATGTATACAGTATTCACATTGGTAGCCACGCTATCTTCTACCATATTCATGTATGTTTTATAGCAGATGTCAACCTCTTTTTTAAATATAGCTCTATATTTAGAAAATATTTCGTAATCACTAATGTTATCATATTTTTTCCACTTATTCCACGCCTGACTTTTCTTGTTAAATGTATGAATTAAAGATTTAGTAAACCAACTAGGAAATTTATGACTTTTAGACTTATACAAAGGCGTATGAAGCTTGACAATTTCATATATTTTTTCGTAAAAATTCGAAACTGCATCAACAGGAGGCTGTTTTCCCAGTATATCATGCCAGTGAACGGCTCCAATATCAGTATTTATAGCAACGTAATTAGATTTGTAATAATTAAATAAATTATTACTGCGACGTTGAGATTAAATTGTGTTAATTTTCCTAAATTTAACTATGTTTGTACGTAAAATACTGGATAATGGGTGTCAGACGGTAAGAGTGAAATATTAGGAGGATGAACCAAAGAGTATGTATTACAGAGAAAAAGGTCTAAGGCCATTACTGTTTACTAGATTGTTGAATTAGTGCATATCCATTTGCGAGCAAAAGTTCAATTAGTAACGACTGGCACTGGAATAAGTGTTATTTATGGCACAAGTCATGTGAGATGTTGAGTAGACCCACTTGATCCCTGGCAGGTTAAGATCTCCAGTCAATGCTACATACTCCACGGAGGGATTATCAGTCAAAATCACTAAAGAATTGATAAAATTAATATATATCTCTTCCGCTGTATTTGGAGGAATATAAGCAGCACAAACAAGTAGATAGCTACCATCAGAAGTGGGAATTTTAACAATTACGTGTTCAGGTAGTATTAATGGCGGTGGCATTGTAAGACTTTAGCGATTTCGATATTGCTATTAGAACACCTCCTCCGTCTTTTTTGTTAGTGACAGTGCGATTACGGTCACACCTAAAGACCGAGTACCGGTGATCGATAAATTCATTTTCAGTCAGTGCAGACCGGCGACACTTCGACCCATTGGGATCTTTTGTGTCGACACTCTCCCAATAACGACTGCCATAGATGTTCATGGCAGCCGGGACCAACGGCTTAACGTGCTTTCCGAGGCACGGAGTAGGCGATAATTGTCAATTAATACGCACATAATTTCGAAAAACACAGAATATTAATATATAGTGTGTTCAGTTTGGTCCTGATCCCTCGGCAATTCTGATAAGCTAAAATTATAAGACATTGTTGGACTGCCATTGTAACACAGAATTAATCATGAGTGATGATGATATTGAGACCACGTAGTGTAGAATAAAAAAAATAAAAAAATAACAATTGATTGTTTAACAGGCATAAACAGGTTCTTTTATACCAGGTATCAATAATGGAAATAATTGAAAGAGACATCACAAGAAGCATGTCAATGTAGTAAGCATAAGTATCTTTAATTAGTGACAACGCAGTTATATGTTTCGAATAGACACCTGTAAAATAGCTATAATTACCTATAGACATTAGATACGTCAAAGCATACCCAGTTATTATAACAAAAACATATGGAACCATACGGCTACTGAATAGCAAAATTTCTAAAATGATTATATATCCTTAAAATTAATTACTATCGGCAGTTGCAGGAGGTATGAATCGTTTGATTTTACTGGATATCTTATCTTCCGTGCGAATGGTTAAAGTGGACGCTCCTTCAGATTCTTTGACCAAGACTGTAGCGTTTCTGACCCATACGAATTTAAATTTGTTGGCTTTAGCTGCTTCACGGCATTTGCGAAACAACTCTTTGTTTCGCAGCGTCAGATGTTCATTCATATAAAAGCGGCATGGAGTGCCAGAGAGACCGATGCGGTCAGTAGTCAGTCCTATAGATAACCTATACGTACTTAGTAGATTATCGCGTATTATCCGGGAAGTAAATTTTACTATATTATTCTTGGGTCGATTATTTTGTGCATGTGCATGTGGTACACGGTGGATAGATTTTATATCTTTAGACGTTAATGACATATTTACTGCAGCCCCAATTGACTCCAACATAGTTATCAAGTTTTCGCCGCGTTTTTCAGGCATATTAGCTATTTCGCAATTACATTGTCTTGCCTGTTGCTCCAATGTATCAATTTTTCTTTCCAGCTATACAATAGATAGTCATAGAATTACTCATTGTTAATTCCAATTCTTTTAGGCGTTTTGTACAGTCGGTAAAAAGTCAAAAAGTCAAAAGAGTTAAAGTTTACCGAGGATTTCAGATCAGTGACATCACCCAAGAGTACGGATTGTTTCTTTTGTAGATCCGATATTTCGTTTTTCATGCTAGAATATTCCTTACGCAATTCCTTGATCTCGTTTTGAATGTGAACTAAAGTAGTAGATAATGCCTTTAGTTCATCTTTGAGGCTGCTGATACATTCATTACGGTTGAGAATTACTGGCTATTAATGTCAGACTTTAGGTCGGAAATAGCTTTTTCAACTCCATTGACAGTGAATTCACAGCTAATATCAAATCACACTCCGGTTGCTTTCGCTTTCTTTGAGTAACATTGGTCACAGGATGGTTACCCGCGTGCAAGTCTGGACTCGAGATGCTTTTATTTTCCGGCGATCGTAACATGACGCAAAAGTCCAAAGCTAAAAGCCTTCTTGACAAATAAGTAGTAATCCGTTTTTTTATTGGCAACACTGTGGTGAGTGAACGATTAGATTATCAAGTGTCAACGTCATTGATTTCCCCGTAATCAAAATAAAACACCAAATCGGAAAAAAAAATATAATAAGCACTTCTCCACTCTGAACTAGTTTCGAGCGACTACTTGGTTGATTATGCACTTGTACCGCTTGGAATCTCGGTAAAGTTCAGAGCACTTTGGTAACACGTATTCACTAGCCACAAATCTGACAACACAAAAACATTTATGCAATAGAAAAATTTTTTTTTTCTTGTAACGATATTTATGGCAAGACGAGTATATACATTTGTTCATATTTCTACTTGCTATGCATAGGCATACCAGCATGGTATGTTTCTCTTGCAAATTGTTTAGACTACAAATATCATTACTATCACTCACCAAATAAAATTGTCAGCCATTTTACCTCAGTGAAACACAAATAAAATCCATAGAATGCTGCACAGTGCAAATAACCAAAAATTAATATATTTTTGTACACTATTTCATATTTTCTAGGAGCCACTTTTAATAATGACGTTTTATTATCAAATTGTACAGAAGTTGCTACATCACACATTTTTTTGACCGATGTCTTGCAAGACATTCTGTTAAATGCAAAAATATTTTTATGACGTCGCTTTATTTATACTTGAATATCAAATTTGACGTTCTTATTTGATTTCTTTAATGGAGTACATGAAGCATGTTTGATTATCAAATGGAATTTTGAGTATGAGTAATTAATAAATATTAATTTCTTAAAAGCACGATTTTCTTATGTAAACCGATGCAGCCTAAATGCACCACCTACAAAATTGCGTTTGTTTAAAGCCAGTGCGCAAGTGTCTACTTTAATTAACTTATGCAATTGGCTCGAAACTTTTATGCTTTAATTAGTTTTCTTTTAATACTGTCATAACTTAAACAAAATAAAATTAACTTTACTCAGATTTTCTCTAATACTGAGATTTGATTTAGATGAGATTGTCGACTTCCTAATGTCGATCTGCTACTGAAAATTTCTTGTTGGCAAAACCTGAAGTTTTGCCCGCTCGACTGGAGATCTATGTATATAATCCAACGCCTTAATCAAAAATCAGTCAATACAGTCAAAAATAATAATGACAATCCTAATCCTAACTAATATTATAATAGCGAAAATGAGTTTGTTTCTTTGTTACCTTTTCACGCCTACACCACTGAACCGATCATTCTGAAATTTTGCATATACGTTGCCAGGTGTACAGAAACGGACATACGCTACCTTTCATCCCGAAAAAAATTACTGTTCCCGAGGAAAACAACAATAACGTTCTTATGATAATAGATGGCACCACGTGTCTTTCGAATCATGATTGAATTATATTATTACAAGGAGAGTACAACCCGAATTGATTGTCAAATTCTAAATTAACGCGAGCGACGCCGCGGGCAAAAGCTAGTAATTTATAAACAAAGAAGTCGACACAGCCAGGTGGCAGTGTAGTCACATTGCCAATTTTGTATATAAATAGATATATAGGTTTGAATATTAAAACTTAGACTTAGACTTAATATTAAAATAATATCATATATTAACCTGGAGACAGGAAAATCTCCTATCTGTCACGGACTTCTTAAATCTTTTATTTTCGGTAATGGAGATAGGGTAGGTAACAGAAGTTTGTGGGCCTGCCCGCCATCCGTTCAGCACCAGGTCCGAGAGGCGGCGTGCGTGTTCCCACGCGTGCCTCTATGTCGTGACCATCTCCCCTATAGGGCGGGGACAGTAGGGCTTTTTTGTAGTGGCGACCAGTGGGTAGGTCTTTTCGTGTAGTGGCCTGCCGTTTCAACCTCGACGGGGTCGCGACCGCCTGTGAAAGTGATCCGCGCGGCCCCGCCGATAGTGGTTTGTCGAGGAACACCGTGGTAGGTTTAGTCGGTATTCCGCGGGAGGTCCATTTTATCGTTTTAACATCTGTCTGTTACCCCGGCGAGTCCGACATAACCCCTCCGCCCGCCCCCGCGGAGGGGCAATGTCAAAGCATTCCCACACGTAAAAAAAAAGAAGGTAACAGTACAACAATAATAACAATAAAACCCGAACTGGACAAAAAAAACGTTTGCTGACGGCAGACGGTTGTAATACCTTATTATAACCTTAGCTTTATTAACAAGTATAAATAGGATACGTACACATAAAAAACTAAGCTAATAAATTCATAGACAATACACACATTTTAGTTATCTTTTTATGACCTGGTTACGCAACTTATTTGCCAATGGTACATAAGACTACTTTAAAATGACGTTACTATTGACGTTACAAACCTCGCTCGTACAAACAGTGAATTAAAAAGTTTAAAACACGTATTTACCTTAGACCGAGAAAAAGTAAAATATTCACGAGAGACAAAATGTCAGTTTCCAGCCACTTTATTTGTGTTTTAATTGTGTATTGTACCTTGTTAACATGTTGTTTAAGCTGCGTTTAATTTTAAAACACTTATTATTTTTCAGAGCTAAATTCTAGTTGTCATTAGGTTCAAGGTGTCTTATATAATATATAAATAGTCAGTCTTGTATAGCGTCAGAGAGTATCTCTAAATATAAAGACTAGCGACCCGCCCCGGCTTAGCACGAGTATAACAAAACCTCAACCAATTATACGCTCAAAAATCTTCCTCATGAATCACTCTGTCTATTGGTGAAAACCGCATGAAAATCCATTCAGTAGTTTCTGAGTTTTTCGCGAACAGACAGACAGACAGACGTGGTGGGGACTTTATTTTATAATAAAACTAGCTTTTGCCCACGGCTTCGCTCGCGTTAATTTTGAATTTGACAATCAATTCGAGTTGTACTCTGCTTGTAATAATATAATTCAATCATGATTCGAGAGACACGTGGCGATCTATTATCATAAGAACGTTATTATTGTTTTCCTCGGGAACAGTAATTTTTTTCGGGATGAATGGTAGCCTATGTCCTTTCTGTACAGCTGACAACGTATATGCAAAATTTCAGTATAATCAGTTCAGTGGTTTAGGCGTGAAAAGGTAACAAACAAACAAACTCATTTTCGCTTTTATAATATTAGTTAGGATTAGGATGTAGTCATAGATATCTATCACAAAAAAATGCATGATCCACAGCAGTTGTTTGGAGTCTATGAGATCTATCTGTCAGTTGCTTGGTAGTTTCTAAATTCTTCTGTGACACAGGAATTATCCCTAGTTCAGAAATTATCTTCCTAAAGATATAAAGAAGACACCAAATTCATTGGTATAATTTCATTACATTCTATAGGCCCTCCAGCATATTCGATAGCACTGAACAAGATGCTATTTCAACATTTTCAACCTTCTAGAAATTTCCTCAGCAGGCTTCACCAATCACTATGTCTACTTAGCTCTACTAAAACAATATCAAGCAAAGAACATGACAATACACTACACTAACCCATTTAAAAGCTTAAACAGAACAATTTTAACAAATTATACTTCTAAAACTTGGCGACGTAAATTATTTGCCCCGGCAAAACTTTATGCTAACAAATTTATAAATAAAGACATCTTAGATAAAACAATACATTATTTTCGTTTCATAATTAATTTCTCGGAGATTATTAATGCTGTACGGCATTTCGTTTTGGATGGGTTTATGTTAGAGTACGCTAAAATGCTTACTTCCTTACTAATTTTATAAATTCGAAAGTAACTTTGTCTGTCTGCTTGTCTGTTACCTATTAACGGCTAAACCACTCAACCGATTTGGATGTATTTTGATACAGAGGTAGTTTAAAATCTGGGAAAGGACATAGGGTACGTATAGGCTGATGTAGGTACTACGCGGACGGAGCCGCGCGCAAAAGATAACGTTCTATACTGCGTGTAGCATTTAGTATACATACATAATCTCACGCCTTTAAAACGCCAAAAATGGCGTTACATAATCTCACGCCAAAAATGGCGTAGTGGTTAGTGTAACCGACTGCCACGCCTGAGGTCGCGGGTTCGATTCCCGCACAAGTCGAACATTTGTGTGCATGAACATGGATGTTTGTCTTGTTCTAGGTGTTTCTATGTATAATATGTATGTATTTATAAAAAAAATAGTATATATGTATGTTTAACATTGACTAGTACCCATAGTACAAGCTCTCCTTAGTTTGGGCTAGATGGTGTTGTGTGTATGTGATAAAATATTATTATAATATTATTACATTTCTCCAACTGTGATTTTAGATATCACATAATAAAGAACGAGTTTAAATTGAAACTGTACCCAGGCATAGTTTCAGGCGCCATGCTGGTACTGAGAACTTCTTAACTCAAAGTCTAGTAACAGTTTTTTTTTAGTAGTAGAGCCTCGCTGATTTCAGCATGAATGGGCCGGCTCGACCGGGGAAGGACTACCCTCTCACAGAATATCGACGTGGAATAGCAGTAGTCCTACTGTTGTGTTTCATTCGGTGAGTGAGAGTACCGGAGGCCCAATCACCCCCTTTCCCCATCCCGCTCCCTTTCCTTCCCAAGTCCTTTCCTAAAGGGTCGGCAACGCGCAAGTGATGGCCCTGGTGTTGCAGGCGTCCATAGGCTACGCTGACCACTTACCATCAGGTGGGCCGTATGCCTGTTTGCCACCTTAGATGTATAAATAAAAAAGTATGTCCGACCCGGGAATCGAATCGCTTTGGTGACATAACAATCGCGTTCACTATTGTTATGTCACCAAAGCGGCCATTAGCTAAAATGAATTTGAAATGATCATGCAAACAAATTTCTCCTAAATTGTCTTATCTTCCTAATATAGACAATTCTAAATCCGTTTAATATGTTTGCATATCAATATCAGCTAGCAAATAAGCTTACCATATTTGCTTGAAATCTTTTGAAAAATTCTGTTAACTTAGATCAGCTCATCTGTCTTATGAAAAATTTGCTTTGTGGGCAGTTATCTTATCTTATGTGGAGGCCAGTCAGTGCAGACTAGCGACACTTCGACCCAGTGGGATCTTTTGTGTCGACCACTCTCCCAATAACGACTGCCATAGATGTTCATGGCGGCCGGGACCGACGGCTTAACGTGCTCTCCGAGGCACGGTGATAATTGTCAATCAATACGCACATAATTTCGAAAAGTCATATAACTTCCGAAAGTCAGAGGTGCGCGACGTGGGTTCGAACCCGAGACCCTCTGCATTGCAGTCTGTTGGTCTTCCCACTGAGCTATCGCTGCTCTTTCTTTTGTGGGCAGTTAATGTCGATAATCTTTAACAACTCATGTGAATGTTGTTAATAAAAGAAACACTTCCACTGAGATCTTAGTACAACCCACCAATACCCTAAAATCTAAACACCTAACCTTAAGAAAGAAATCCTTCCCCGAAATAGGTCGCCATTTCTTCGCTACAACGTAACTCCATCCACGTTTAGCAAGATAAGGAATCGCATACTTCTCGCCACTCGCCCGGCAAACTTTACGATTGTTCTGCAAAACATGACTTTAGCAGAGAGAGCTGTCTTTTATTGCCGTCTAGATGTTACTTAAGTTATGTTCATAGGTTTCACGTACACATTATGTAATTTATTCTTGAATTATTTAGAAGGTTCTTTAACAAAATTCGTTGCTCAGTGTGCTTTTGGCATCATGGGAACAACCTAGTGCCTTGGTAAGGCAACAGTAGGGATTGCGATTGTTGTACATGATATCCTGGATTCTATTTCCGGTTTGGAAGTATTTATTTATTTATTTTGTATTATTATTCTTTTTTGTCAAGATTCTATTAGTACCAGCAGCAGATTTTAGAACTGTGCCCAGAAGACATCAAAATACTTGCCCTCTATAACGTGGACCCTAAGACCATAGGTCATTAAATATTGGTGTAGCACCATATTACCAGATTCCAAGCTTATACTGAGAAAGTCCTAACTGATAAATCGAGTAACGCTTTATGTGACTCGGGAAACAAACCCGCGACCTAAGCGTATAGCTGGCAAAAATTGGGTGTATGGATGTAGGTAATACACAATATACAAGCCTACTACAGATATGTAGGAATGGTTACATATAAAGTGTGATTACAAATACAGAGATTGTCATCCTATTTCTTCTTCTCCCTAGCCTTTATTATTCTCAAGTCACTTGGGGTCGGCTTTCTAGTCTAACCGGATTAGACTGGATATCAGTTTTTACACGGAGCGGCTGCCACCTGACCTCCGCAACCTGAAGGCTAACGATACCTTAAGGCTAGACCAGTGTCAGAATATTAGAGGGCACTGACTTCCCAATAACGACTGCCATTGATGTTTATGGCAGCCAGATCGACGGTTTAACGGGCTCTCCGAGGCACGGAGCAGGCGATAATTATTGTCAATCAATACGCACATAATTTCGAAAAGTCATAGGTGCGCGACATGGGTTCGAACCCGAGACCCACTGCATAGCAGTCTGTTGGTCTCCCCATTGAGCTATCGCTGCTATTTGCATCCTATTTATAATAAAAAAGGAAAAGATAAACAAATTAAATATCTCGATTTAGCTCGCGACTTTGTCGACATGTGGGATGTAGATTCGGCAATCATTGTGCCGATAGTCATATCTGTCAATGGTCTAATTGCCAAGAGCCTCGATCACCATCTAAAGAGGCTTGCGTTAGGTGCTTGGACAAGGGTTTGATGCAGAAGGTAGTGCTATTAGATACGGCACGCATTGCGAGGAGGTTCCTGTCTTTGGAATCCTAGCCACCGGCAGCTTGGACCCTGTTCCCGATGCCAGTAGGGTACCATACATTTTGTATTTTTTATATCTTTATATATATAATTCTACTGTACGTGTCTATGTCACTGAACTCATTCTAAACGGCTGGACCGATTTTGATGAAATTTGTTGTGTGTGTTCAAGTGGATTCGAGAATGGTTTAGATTTGGTTTCCTTTTTTTTCTTTTGTGCAGTACAATGTCTTTCGGGACAGCTAGTAATTATGTATATTTAAAAATGAAAAATCTATTGCAAATATTGAAATAAAGAGTATAATAATATTAAAGCCTCCGAAAGAGCCAGGTATGCTGTGATAAGAGAAAGACATAATAATAATAATAATCATTAATTTATTTGCCTTAAGTATTGTGTACATTGTAGGTCTTAATAAATAAATATAAGCCCTAACACTTAGTCAGTAGTTTCACATGCAAATATTTTACACCTAAACGATAAAATTATGTAATTTTAGTAACAAAAATAAATTAAATTAAAACAGGGCACATAAATGAAATAATACATACATACATACATCATTCTGTAGCAATAAATGTGTAGTTGCCACGAAAATAGTCAACAATTCAACTGAAACTCACTAAAACCTGATATATGATCTACACAGTCATTTAAAGAGTTGTCCGCTTTTCACCACAAGCCATCAACAATACTTCGCATAGAAAAACCGTCATTATCACGCGGAATTCAAAAACGCAATCATTGCCCGCATTATAGGTCTTTCTTTTCTACGTTTACAATCAAAACGACACATAATTCTAACACAAATATACTATTTCCACCTTTAAGATATTACCAATAAGGATGATATTAAGGCGACATAGAAATGGCATTTTTTGTATTTCAGTGCCAAGGTGGAATAATGACAGTAATAAATCATATGGATCGTTAGGCACGTTCCCCCTGTGTCGGGTTCGATTCCCGGTCGAAATGGTATATCATCTGTCAATGGGCCTGGTGACTTGACGCGGTGGGCTAATGGAGTAGCCATGTTTGGGAACAATCCTACAAATTATATGTGTATTTTGGCTTTTATTCTGTGGCGAAATATCACTGCGTATTAACACATGCCAATCATTTTTGTTTTAATTGGCTGGATGCGGGTTGACTTTTATATTTTTTAACAAAGGAATCTATATACAGAATGTCCGGTAATTAATGGATAATCTTGAAATGTTTTATAGTAGAACTGATGCCCGTTCATAAAAAAAACGAGAAAAATAGTGCAATAGCTAGTCATACTTTTGACTGTCTATCTCTTAACATAATTAGTGTTTAATAATAAAACAACAAAAAATGTATACACACCTATGTATGTATACCCAAAATGGTAGGCAGTAATACTAAGGTCCCGGGTTCGATTCCCGCATAAGTCAAACATTTGTGTGCATGAACATGGATGTTTGTCTTGTTCTGGGTATTTCTATGTATAATATGTGTGTAGGTATTTACAAAAATAAAAAGTGTATACAGAATGTCCGGTAATTAATGGATAACCTTGAAATGTCGTATAGTAGAACTGATGGCCGTTTAGCAAAAATATGAAAAATAAAAATCATATCTCAGGTCACTGAGATAATGTTTTTTTATTAATTACCTTATTTAACTTTCTTGTTTACTATGACCATAAATTAATGAATTCCATCGGTGTTTTATTATTTTATTATTAAACACTAATTATGCTAATAAATAAACAGTCAAAAGTATGACTAGCTATTGCACTTTTCTAATATATTTTTTCTTTTTTTTCTGAACGGCCTTCAGTTCGACTATAAGACATTTCAAGGTTATTCATTAATTACCGGACACCATGTACATACTTTTTTATTTTTTTCTGAACTGCCGTCACTACTACTATAAGACATTTCAAGGTTATCCATTAATTAGCGGACAACCTGTATATGTAAGTTTATCCATTGTCTAGTACCCATACAAGCTCTGCTTAGTTTGTGTTAGATGGTGTTGTGTGTATGTGATAGAATATTATTATTATTTAACCAGCTACATTTTTAGAGCACAGCGGTCGCATTTACAACCACTGCACTACAGACGTAGAAGCCAGTGCCTTTGAAACTAAAACGGTTCGCATCCAACCACCGCCAACGATGAACGAAAATAATTTATGAAATAAAACCATGTCAAAACATGACAAGTGTAACTTTTTGAATGACAAATAAACGGACATTAGTAAAACTATTGCTATAATAACAAACCGAATGGGAAAGCTTTCAAATACAACGGAAAGGGCTGAATGCTACACGTTTTACTGAATGATGCTTTTATATGGTACGATTTGTGAAGTGAAACAGTGATTATTTTTGTACGACAGGGAATGGATGGTTAGATGCAGGAAGTAAACGAGAGATAGAAAGAGAGAGGAAAGAAGATAGATAAGTACTCTTTATTGGTGATAGAGAGAAAGAGGGAGATAGTAAAGAAGATAGATACTCTTTAATGGTGATATTATTGGGAAAACTATATCTCGCATACACAAAATAAAATATGTACAATTCAAGTGGATTGTAAAGTTTGCAGTTTGTAGCTTTCAATTGTTGTATACTCTACAGCGATCTTCATAATCTATAGATTAATACGTGAAGCAAAAACTTTGTACCCCTTTTTACGAAAATTGCGCGAACGAAGGAGTATGACATTTGGCACAGTTAAAATGTACATGGAGAAGGAGTGGCGAATCCTAAATATTTTTATAAACTATGCATTAGAAATACATTAAATTAATCTTTCTTGATGATTAATGAAAAAAACACTGACACGACATGATTTAGCAAATCGTGTCGTGAACCATAAACGTAATTTTAAACTTCATCTCAGATGTCATCGTGGCGGGACAGCTGACGAAATGGGACGTCGTTCCCCCATCAATTATACGTGTTTGTTAGTCTTGTTTCTTTCTTGCAATGAGGAGGGAAGTTCGTCTTCCTGTTTCAGAATAGGTGTGATGCGACTTGAATGTCGTACATCTGTCTTTTTCTGGCGACGCTATTATTTTTTTTGGATAGAATTTTTACTGCAATTATTTTCAGTTTGTGTGTTTAAGTGTTGTCTAGGGGTTAATTTATGATTATAATATAACTTTGCCAACAGTGCGATAATCATTGATGAATCATGGTGAAGGGGTCTGTACTTGAGTACGGGCCTCTTCTCAGTATATAAATGGTTAGGCAAAATTCCACCTTGCTGGCCCAGTGCGGATTGGCAGACTTTCATCTTTAACTTGTAAAGTCTTGGAAATCCAGACATAATTAAAATCCTATGTGTCTGGCCGCAGCTGTGCCGTTGCGACTCAACAGCTTTCTATCTTTCTGCACTCCTTACAAACCTTAAAAAGCTCCTTAAATTTCAAGTTAGTACCTAAATTTACAGCTTTGACCAAAAACATGACATATTTTTGGACTACTATGTAGTAATTAACATTTAATAAAAACAAGTGGATATAGTGACAAGAATAGAAAAGGGTATGTTAAGCTGGTTTGGACATGTAGAAAGAATGGACGAGGAAAGACTGACTAAGAAAGTTTATAAGGTTAGTGTGAATGGAACAGTCGCAAGAGGAAAACCTAGGCGAACGTTTCTCGATCAGATCGGAGGCGTCCTGCACAAAGGCCAGGTTAAGAGCTCCTTGAACCGACGGGCGTGTATGAGGAATGTGATGAAAGTGAATGAAGCCAGAGAAGTGTGTCAGGATCGTAGCAAATGGAAATCAGTAGTCTCTGCCTACCCCTCTGGGAAACAGGCGTGAATCTATGTATGTACATATACGAAAACATCTATTTTTTAAATTTTTGTCTGTCTGTCTGTCTGTTTGTTCCGGCTAATCTCCGAAACAGCTGAACCGATTTAATGGGACTTTCACTGGCAGATAGCTGATGTTATAAGGAGTAACATAGGCTACTTTGATTTTAGAAAAAAAATAGGGTTCCGCGGATACAAACACTTTTTAGCTAAAATCTACGCGGACGAAGTCGCAGATAACAGCTAGTTTTAAATAAAGGAAATATAAAGAAAGATAAAACCCTACTACGCCCCCACATTAAAATATTGATTACTAGCGACCCGGACTCCTTCCTCATGAATCACCCTGTTTACTGGTGAAAACCACATGAAAATCTGTTCAGTAGTTTTTGAGTTTATCGCCAACAGACATACGCGGTGGTGGACTTTATTTTCTAATATGTAGCGATTCCTTCATTTTCCAACCAATTTTCACTAAATAGTGACAAAAAGATTTCTTTTAAATTCTATATGCCATAACATATAACATGACTAAGGCAGTGGTCCAATCGCCAACGATGAACGAGAAACGAGTAGAACTAGAAACTATAAACGAGTTGACGATTAGCGGGAAGCGAGTGTGTAGTTTCGATAGTTTTGTCGCCGGGCTATAAGCGAGTGTGCAAGTGCGACGACCGATTACTCGCGCCACTCGCCCGCGGTCGCTCAGTCCTGTGCAAACCTGCGCGCGGCGACGAGCGAGTATCGCTGAACGAGTATCGCTGAGCGAGTTTATTTTTAAAAGCTCTTGTCGCTCAGTGACAAAACTAGTAAAGCGAGTCGTCGCCGGCAGTGTGAACAGTCAGCGAGCAACTTTTAATATATGCATCTCTTTCGTTTACACGGAATGTATATTATTTGTGCATTTCTTGAGAGAGAAAATCGCCGATAGTTAGTCGTTTTCTCGCCGACGGTCGGACCACTGCATAAATCTATTTTATTGCCATATGGAACCAAACCTTAAAGAGAAAACACCATCTTCCACCCACACAAACTTACACAGCGACCTTGTTGAATAGTTAGAGATTAATAAGGAATTGTTTTAAGTGAAACTATTCGGTAACACTGCAAGGATGCCAGAATTTTAGTCAGATTGAAGTTGGCCAGTCCACATTGTTAGCATTGGAAAGTTGCTCACCACCCGCCAGAGTTTATAAACTGCTTTAGGAATTAGAGCAAGCTTGTTAGGTTCGAATAGGTGGGCAAGCGTGGGTAAGACTAGCAATTCTGACTCAAAGTGCGCTTGCAGTATCGAAATTAATAATAATAATATAATAATTTATTTATTGACTAGCTGTTACCGCGTAGATTTTAACTTAAAGGTGTTTATCTCCGCGGAACCCTATTTTTTTTCTAAAATCAAAGTACCCTATGTTACTCCTTATAACATCAGCTATCTGCCAGTGAGAGTCCCGTCAAAATCGGTTCAGCTGTTTCGCAAATTAACCGGAACAAACAGACAGACAGACAGACAAAAATTTTTAAAATATATGTTTTCGTATAGGTACCTTATATACTTTCATATGCATTAGATAAAAAGCTGTTATTTTGACATTACAAACAGACACTTCAATTTTGTTTATTTGTATAAATTACAGCTGTGGTAAAACAAGAATACAGTCCATAAAGTACTTAATATAGGTAATACAATATGGGTGGCTGTACTAGGGTAAACCTGTGCCACAGGCGTTAAGGGCACTTACAATATACTACTAGGAACTGAGTTACATACAATTAGCCATACTTATTATATAAATATATGCAAAAGTAGGCCAATATTATAATTTTATTACCATGGAACTTATTTAACAACAATCAACAAATCTTCAGTATCCTCATAATTTAAAGTTTCTAAGTACCGACAGACTATCCGCTTAGATCTTACATAGCTTAGGTTAGGTTAGCTGTTTGTTTATTTATCTTGTTATAAAAGGGCCTAAGAATGCGAAAAATCTATTTTTAAAAACAAACTTTTATTCAGAAAGTTTGGTACAGACAATATCTTTCCGTCTTTTAGTGTTAGTGAGGTTGATGTAAGCGTTGCGTGCTGTTTAAATACAGTGCACATTATAATATATATATTCTACCACATACACACAACACCATCTAGCCCAAACTAAGCAGAGCTTGTACTATGGGTACTAGACAGTGAATAAACATACATATATACTTATATAGAAACACCCAGACCAAAACAAACATCCACGTTCATGCACACAAATGTTTGACTTGTGCGGGAATCGAACCCGCGACCTCGGGCGTGGCAGTCGGTTACACTAACCACTACGCCATCGAAGCCGACGATAAAAAGCTGTCGGACTGTTAATACATTACAATTTTCATACAAAAGATGTGTAGAAAAACTACCGCTTTTCTTATCTTATCTTAATATCTTATGTGGGGGCCAGTCAGTGCAGACCGGCGACACTTTGACCCAGTGGGATCTTTTGTGTCGACACTCTCCCAATAACGACTGCCATAGATGTTCATGGCAGTTTCGAATTTAATAATAATAATAATAAACGTAATAATAAATAACGTGCTTTCCGAGGCACGGCGCAGGTAATTTCGAAAAGTCATATAACATCCGAAAGTCAGAGGTGCGCGACGTGGGTTCGAACCCGAGAACCTCCGCATTGCAGTCTATTGGTCTCCCCACTGAGCTATCGCTGCTCTCTGTCGAACAGTTAATACATTACAATTTTCATACAAAAGATGTGTGGAAAAGCGGAAGGGTTAAATTAATGCTTATATCATCAAGTTAACTGAAGACTGCGTTAGTAGTACGACGGTAATGCATATGCTGTGTTTTTCATGAATATTGGACCTGAGACCTCAAGTCTCAAGTGCGATGCCCGCGTAAAGCAAAATGTTATTGACTTTTTCTATTACGAAATTTTTAGTAACAGTATAAGGTCTTGAAGACGGTAATAAGCTCGGTCCTATAATATAGGATCTAAAATCATACCTGACGAATAGATCGTCGGTGTAACACAAGCTCAGAAATATTATTTATACCTGAATAGCTTTTGCCCGCGTCTTTACTCGCGTAATAGTAGTTTAGGTTAGGTTATGTTAGTAACAATACTATTTTGTAAATAAAATATGGTCTGTGTTACTCGGTGATAATATAGCTTTCTAATAGTGAAAGAATTTTTTAATTGCTTTTTTTTTATATAACTATGGTGGCAAACAAGCATACGGCCCACCTGATTGTAAGTGGTCACCGTAGCCTATGGACGCCTGCAACATCAGAGGGATTACTAGCGCGTTGCCGATCCTTTAGGAAAGGAAGTGGGAAAGAGAAGGAGCGGGAAGAAGGTAAGGGGGTTATTGGGCCTCCAGTACTCTCACTCACCGAACGAAACACAACAGTAGGAATACTGTTATTTCACGTCGATATTCTGTGAGAGGGTAGTCCTTCCCCGGTCGAGCCGGCCCATTCATGCTGAAATCAGCTAGGCTCTACTATTCAAAATCTTGTGTAATGTTGTCCGGATAGCCAAGATGAAGTGGCAGTGGGTAGGGCACATAGCACGCAGAACCGATGGCCGTTGGGGCGGAAAGATTCTAGAGTGGCGGCCATGCACCGGAACACGCAGCAAGGGTAGGGCTCCCATAAGGTGGACCGACGACCTGGTAAGGGTCGCGGGAAGCGGTTGGATGCGGGTGGCCTAAGACCGGTCTGTGTGGAAAGCCTTGGGGGAGGCTTATGTCCAGCAGTGGACGTCTTTTGGCTGAGATGATGAAGATGATGTAGTGTTGAAGTGAAATCGTTACAAATAAACAAACAAAAATCAAATGTCATTCTTTATAATATTATAATAATTATATGTATAACTAGCTTCTGCTCGCGGCTTCGCTCGCGTAAAAGTAGGTAACGGCACTATTTATTAAATAAAATATAGGTATGTTACTCGGTGATAATGTAGCTTACTAATGGTGAAAGAATTTTTATAACACAGATATTTTTCAATTGTAATCGAAAACTTATGTACCAATTTTCATATTGCTAAGTCCAGAAATGAGAAAATTTTGTTACAAACTTTACCCCCATTTTACCCCTCTAGGGGGGAGTTTTGTCCATTCCACTTACATAGATCATTTTTGTTTGTCATCAGGACCCAATATACCAATTTTCATACTTCTAAACCCAGAAATGAGAAAATTTCCATACAAACTTGACCCTCCCATTTTACCTTTTTAGTGGGAGTTTCGTCTATTTTACCTACACAGGTAATTTTCAATTATAATCAATAACTTGTATGCCTATTTTATACTTATAAGTCAAGAAATGAGCAAATTCCATATAAACTTCACCCCCTATTTCACCCCTTTAGGGGTGGAATTTCAAAAAATCCTTTCTTAGTACACCCCTACAAATTAAAACACACATGCTCTCCAAATTTGAAGTTCCTACGACCAGCGGTTTAGGCTGTGCGTTGTCTCTAAGTCAGTCAGTCAGGACATCTTCCTTTATATATATAGATAGATAACAAACTCATTTAATTTACGTATCGCATGGACGTCGAACCAGGAATATCCGTCGCACTGGTGACTTGGTAGTGATTCTAATTTTCTTTAAATACATAAATTAGTAGAGTAATAGACTTAATACTAAAATGTATGTTTAGCGAACAACCATCCTACTAATATTATAAACTAGATGTTCCCGCGGTTTCACCCGCGTTTATCGTTACTGCGGCACCCCCGTGGGTCTTAGCGTGATATTATATAGCCTATAGCCTTCCTCGATAAATAGGCTATGCAACACTAAAATAATTTTTCAAATCGAACCAATAGTTCGTGAGATTAGCGTGTTCAAACAAACAAACAAACTCTTCAGCTTTATAATATCAGTAGGTAGACCTGAAAGTTTGTGCGAATGGATGGATGTTTATTAATCTGTCACGAAAAAACTACTGCATCGATTGCGACGCAACTTGGTATATATATATATCTCGAAACCTAGATTAATATATAAGCTGTTTTTATCCCGATATTTCTCCAGTATCGGGACTTACGCGGGTGAAACCGCGGAGCGCGTCTTGTTTTTTCATATACCTTTAAAAATCTGCCAACAAAACTGTAACGTTCGGAAAATATCGCCATTTTATTAAATACAGGTATTTATTTTAACTGAGCAAACTCTCTGAGTTTTATTAAAGCGTTTTAAAGCAAATTTATTTAAGTGTCAGCGGTTTTTAAAAATTCAACGAGTCGATAAATATTTTTACGCTTGTTACGTTCAAAGGGAAATAGCCCTTATTAATAGATAAACAAATTGGTATCGCATGAGTGTAAAATAATGGGTAAGAGAAAAATTTTATGTTGTTTCAATAGTTATTATTTATAAACTAAATGTGCCCGCGGTTTCACCCGCGTTTATCATTACTGCGCCGCCCCCGTGGGTCGTAGTGTGATGTTATATAGCCTTCCTCGATAAATAGGCTATCCAACACTAAAAGAATTTTCCAATTCGAACCAGTAGTTCCTGAGATTAGCGCGTTCAAACAAACAAACATACAAATTCTTCAGCTTTATAATATTAGTATAGATGTTATCTATTTCCTTTAAAACAGCAGCGATAGCCTAATAGGAAACCGTTAAACTGCCATGCAGAGGTCTCGAGTTAAGTTTCAAGGCACACGTCTCTGACTTTTTGAAGTTCTGTGCGTATATACTTAACTAGATGTTCCCGCGGTTTCACCCGCGTTTATCGTTACTGCGCTGCCCCCGTGGCTCGTAGCGTGATGTTATATAACGTATTGCCTTCCTCGATAAATAGGCTATCCAACATTAAAATAATTTTTCAAATCGAACCAGTAGTAATCACGCAGAATAAACCAGGAGAAACATCGTTTGTACTATGTCTGTAATGGGTAATTATTTAGCTGCAATGTTATTTTAAAACTGCGATATCTCCTAAGATATTCATTGAAATCGAATGATGTAAAGGGCAATTTTGTTTTAAATTAAATATTTGTGATGGATAACGTATTTATTTGGATAAGGATTAATATCATGTTTATAATAATACCTTCGCAAATAATGTAAAAAATTATTTTAGAACAAATTTGGTTAGCATAAAAATGGTTATAGTGAGCCAACCTTAAAAGATAGACATATGCTGTCGCGGACTTTTTTTTAGAACTTTTAAAGGGGAACAATTCTGTTATACATGATTTTTGTGAAGCTTTAACTGTTTACGCAGCGCACGCAGCGGAAGCTCTCAAAAGGAAAAAATACCCTCCGATTTTGAAACATTCTTCATTGGTGCTCAGCTCCTATTAATCTTAGCGTGATGATATATAGCCTATAGCCTTTCTCGATAAATGGGCTATCTAACACTGAAAGAATTTTTCAAATCGGACCAGTAGTTCCTGAGATTAGCGCGTTCAAGCAAACAAACAAACAAACAAACATACAAACAAACAAACAAACTCTTCAGCTTTATAATATTACTATAGATTATCGTTCGCTTTAACGGAAAATATCGTGAGAAAACCTACACATCTGAGAGTCCTATATAATAATAATAATAAAAGGCAATGGCAGGTAGACACTGTAAAAATCATACCTATTGTCATATCTACAACCGGCGTAGTCCCTAAGACACTTCGACATAGCCTGAGCATACTTGACATGCCGAAATCTACAATCACACTTATACAAAAAGCCGTTCTTCTTAACACATGTCGCCTCACACGTAAATTTCTTGCATCATCTACTTCTTAACTCTTTCCCCTCTGGCACACTTGGCTAAGACCCGTGTGTCAGGTTTTTACCCCTTTGAAATAAAAGGGAGACCAATTATGAAACAAAACTATAATAATAATAATAATATTCTACCACATACACACAACACCATCTAGCCCAAACTAAGCAGAGCTTGCACTATGGGTGCTAGACATTGGATAAACATACATATGTAATTATTTTTTTGTAAATACATACATATTATATATAGAAACACCCAGACCAAGACAAACATCCATGTTCATGCACACAAATGTTTGACTTGTGCGGGAATCGAACCCGCGATCTCAGGCGTGGCAGTCAGTTATACTAACCACAACGCCATCAAGGCCAACGATAATTTTCTTGAAGTCGTGAGAAGTCAGTCAACCTGCACTAGGCCAGCGTAGTGGACTATGGCCTATCCCTTCTCATACTGGGAATAGGCACGTGCCCAGCAGTGGGACAGCTTATTAACAAGGTTGATATTATTATCCCTTAAATACGCATTTATAAGTAAAGTACATACCTATAGTATTTTGGATAGTATCTAATATACATACATATTTTAATCAGCCAACATACAAAGGTTGATTTGTTGGAGCAGCTGTACTGAATGTGCTTGCTATGCATGATGTCTCGGTTTTGATTTTCGGGTTCACCAAAGTATTATTGGATTTCGCTGCAAATAAATTCTTACTCTGGCATTATCTTCGGTAAATGGAAATAGCTTCGACTTCTACTACATAAAACTTAAAACAGAACTAGCAATACTTTATCCGACTTGCGTATTGAATTCAAACCTATGCAAGATCGTAGCAGTCGTATTTACTACTGCTACCCCACGCAGGCAGTCGATGGTATATCACAGGAAAAAACGATTCTCTTCAAAAACATCACAAAAGCTTGTTTTATCAATTCATAGTAATGAATAGGTACGTTATTCTTTACTTCTCTAATTAATTAAACAAAAAGTAATATTGCTGTCAGAAAAATATACGTCGATATTAAAAGAAGTATTCGTCTGTTTATTTTCATTGAATGGTTGAATACGCTTTTATTGTATTCGTTCTCGAGAATTTATTATCGCGTCAGGTTCAGGCGGTTTTTTATAAACTTACGCATCATTATGTATTGGATATTGATCGATGCGCTTTTGTGTATATTTATCGGCCAACAGTCAGTTTCTGAAAGGCTAGTAAAGTAAAGTCAAGTGAAAGTCATAGTAATTTCAAGTGATTTGACTGGCAGCCAATCAAATCACTAATTACATGCTACTAATTCAGACAGCTTATCACAGCAAAAGACAAGCGTTGACCGATTTGCAAATTTTTGTACAGATATGACATTAGTCGATTTGCCAGAAGTCTCGAGTTCGATCCCAATGCCCTCTGAATTTTTTCTGATTCCACCGTTTCGTAATTATGTCAATTTTCTTTTTTTAATTAGCTTTTTGATAATTATGCCCCACTGCAGGGTAAAAGCCTCTCCCTTTTATTTCAATTATGTGCATATTATGTAAATTTAATTAGATATTACATGTTTTAACAGTTAAGGAAAGCATCATGAGTAAACCTGCTGGTCTGAGAGTTCTGCACAATGTTCTCGAGGATATGTGAAGTCTGCCAACCCGCACTGGGCCAGCGTGGCAGACTATGGCGTAAACTTCTTACACTGGATAGTGGCCCGTGCTCAGCAGTGGGACAGCTTATATACAGTACTGATATTATTGTATGATGAATGATATGAAGAATATGTGATATTTTAATTGAAAGTAAGTAGATAAAAGAAGGAAGACATTTCGACCTATCGATATTTTTCGAGTTGATCTTTTGAGTTGAGAAAGTATTTTTTATATTATATTTATTTATATATAGACAAGAATCTAATTCTTACCATTTTACAAAACAATTAATTATTTGCATATAAAAAATTAAAAGTCACTTTCAGCTGAAACTCAGTGGCCCATCCTTAGTGTCATGTCAAGTTGTTACAATGGACTAACTAAAATTATTATTAGTGTGACTAGGCATATTATCTAAAGGTTTATTCTTAAATAGTAACTTTTTTATTTACTAATATAGACTTAAACTATACATTGCATGTATAATCTCATATATTATCTTGTTTTATTTATAAAACGAATAAACTCTTTATAAAATCATTATTTACTGCTTTTAGATTATATTCATCCTAATAAAAAAATGAAAAATACTACATGAAATGGGTTCTTATTTGCAGTCTCCAGTTATCAGTACGGTTTATTTGTTTAATAAATAAGAAAATTTATAATATTTATGGATATTTTCTTATCTGTTCAATAAATATTGATGTTTATACTGTATACAGCTAAAAATAAAGCTTTTTGTGTAAATGTTTAACATTAATTTTCATCTGTTACTTTTTATAAGTCACTTTTAATTTTAAAATTACCGATATTTCAGTCAACAATTAATCTTCATTTTGATTATTTCAGTATTAAATATTTAAATAGTGGGCATCAAATTCTTTACAAATCCCAATAACAGTAACAACAATTGTAATGCAACATTGTTTAAGAAAACGTACGGAACTGCATTTGAATATTGATCTATTTGTCATCACTGATTCTTATTCAAATTATAATCGAAACTTGAATTCCGATTTCTACATCTTTCAATTTTTGTTGCCAATTGTGCGTAATAGTCATTGACCTTTAAAATTAACAAACAATTAACAAAAGCGGTGCTAGCTCCATAGACAATGCATTAGACTTGCAACTGACACGTATTGGGTCTGGATGTCATCCTTTACACTACTGACGTAAATTCACTCGTAATACAAGCACTCTAGGTTAGCTAGGTGGGTTGAATACGAATACAAGTAATATGTAAATCAAATGGTAAGTGGTCTTTTTGAAAATTCAAATAAAAACGACATTAAAATATTAGAATTAAAATGTTAGATGTGTTTAATCAAATTATAATATTTTCAGATGTCTAACTAGAAATTTGACCAAACCAAAATTGAACGTAGCAGGAACACACCTTCTTGTCATTTGGGTAGTTTGTGTTTAGGGGAGTGTCACACATGACGCATTACGCTTATAGATCACATCTCTCCAACGCGACGCCGACGCCAGTGAAATATGTCCATTGTTTTAGTTGATTACCCGTGTGTACACGCCCTTACTAGTTAAACTAATGTATTGTGATTAGTATGAGATATTGTTATTTGTTATTTTGTTGCTATTAATTGTATTTTAGGGTTCTTTTGTCAGTGTTGAGGTATGCTGTTGGCAATTTGAGAAGTGCTCATGTTGTTGTAATATTAGGGGTCTGTGGGTCATAAAACAAGTCCGTGGTGAGTCAATGTCGCAAATATTATAATAATAATTGTATTGTCAATATATAGTCATGGTTAGTAAGCCCCTTTTTTGTCAGTTATATCATTTTAGGTCTCACGATTTTTCAAGAGACAGTTCAACTCCTTTGCTGCTAATAAGTATTGCTTAAAGCAAAACCCCATAAAGACTGCTTAATTTAAAAATCTTTAGCTTAGTCATGCTAAGAAAGGCCGCTCCAGGACGGCAAGCAGTATACGAATGAAGTAAGCAAGAGGTTCGTACCCCTACGATAAATAGGTGTGTATTTATATACAGGCTAAACAGAAAATAATTTTAGATTATTTTTATATGCTAATTGGGTAAACCTAATAGAAACACCCCATATTCCTTATATAAAATACCTCTCATATTTAATGAATGTATGGTAAAATATTAACCTATATGTTGAGGAATGTGTGGTGATGTCCTTCCAACACAAAGGGAGAATCCTCTGACCAGGCTAGGTGAACATGCCTGGCGGGCCGCAGCCCGACAGTTAATGTCGGGAACTGGTGTATATAGGAGCTAGGAGTCATCTCTTGTCATATCTCGTTACTTTTTTGCATGTGTGGAGTCGCTACAGATACCTCTGTGGTCCCGTGGCACAAGCTTGCGCATAATACATTTGTGATCGATCGTGAGGTTCTAGGTTGCATCCCAGGTCAAAGTTTTATTTAGTATTTCTCTTAGGAAATTCAAATAGTAATTCGCAATCTGGTTATATTATGAAGATAATTATGAAGGTCAAGGCTCGTTAAGTAGAACCTAAAACATTAAGGAAATATGGTTGCAACGCAACTTTACTGAAGCTGAAGGAGTAATATGTTTATAATAATATGAAAATATTTTAAAGAACGCCACAACACATATAATATATTTTCATAGCAAGCTGTTGTTACAATGTTTTGCCTCCAGGTTCCCCTGAAGTGGATTACAGCATAAAAATATAATGAACACAAATATCTACCAAAACGCCACAACAATATAAAACAAAACAGATAGCTTCCCGCAAAATTATTCCACCATATTAGATATTTGCCATGATATTTAATGGTGCAGAAAAGGGCCTCAAGATTTATAGCATAACGATAAATCCGGAGGAAGTAGGACACACACAGCACTTACAAAAGATTGGGCTTTTTGTATATTTTAATAATGATTAGGATCTGCAGATATTCTATTGAAATGAAAGAGTGTATTAAGCATACGGTCTTTGGTTAATTGAGGGCAGTTTGCTTTTAGTTGACTCGATTATTTGCTTGAGATGTCCTCTGTAGCTTGAAGTAAAAGAGGGAACGACATATACTATTTTGCTTTAATTCTAAAAAGACTTTTTCTAAATGAAATTTGTACCTGCAGTCTTGCTTGCTGGTACCACTGCCTCGTGGTTGCCTCATGTTTTATAGTAAAAAGAAGCAGTTCTACTGATTATAGTCAAATATTTTATACAGAAACGAATTTAATCAAATTTCTGTCAATTGAGCACTTAAGTATTTATAATATGATGTTTAAATACTTACTCAAATATTATTGCAGTTTAAGGTAACTTGATAAAAAGAAAATATGTTTAAGTAATAGTTAAGTGAGTTTAAGTCGTTTTCAACATTGTATTCTCAATTTAGAAACCGGGATTAGTGACTGTAGGATTGAGCGAATTCTGCCAACAAAGTAATATCTTTTTACAGGCAACTGGCGCAGGAGTTGCAACACCGTTACTGCGTTTGGTTTAGTGAGGAGCAGTTTCGGCGGCCCACATCTCTACCTTTTCCATTCTTTTTCGTTTATTCCATTTTTATTTATTTTCTCTAGTGTCGGCTCCACCCTAGCGATATGACCCTTAGAGATATCAGCAGGATGCAAACGTCCATAGGCAATGAAATTAGACAAACCACAAACTAGTTTTCAAATAAATACATAATATAAAAAAGATACATTTAACCATATTAAAATAAATACAATATAGTTAAAATCCTGCTATATATTTTTTCAAAATTGATGTTCAGTATATTGCACACTATCGAATTAAGGGTTGGCTATCTTCCATGACGCTGACGATAAAGCAGTGATAGGCTAGTGGGAGACTATTGGACTGCCACGCAGAGAGTCCTTCATAATGTTTTCGAAGATATGTGAAGTTGGCCAACCCGCACTGAAAACCCTTCTCACGCTGAGAAGAGGCCCGAAAACAGCGGCGGGACAGTTTCATGCAGGGCTAATATTATTATTATTATATTCACTAATCTCAAAATGAATTGTCTGTCTGTCTGTTATAAAGCCAGATCAAGAGATATATAATATCTCAGACATTTTCATTTGTCACCTTAAAAACAAGCATCCAATGAAGTGCTGACAATGAGAACTCGGGCCGTAATTCACAAAAACTTAGGACAACACTCGCTCCTCTTATTTTCATTAAGACTGAACTTTTAATGAGTCGGAGTGTTCGCAACTGCATCTGCTGTGATACAGACTCAGTTAATTAAATTATGATAGTAGTTGTTTGAGATGATATTTATGAAGTAAATTATTGTGTAAGTTTTAGCAAAAATCTTATTTGTACCAACAAATAAGATTTTTGCTAAAACTTACACAATGTGTGGTTGTTTTGAAAGTCAAGCACACCAGTGCTTAACTTTCAAAACAACCACACTTGTCTAAAAGTTAATTTCTACATACTTACGTATAAAGAATTCCTTACTCAAAATATGGAGGCAGATTAAGTAGGTAATATTAGCATACGCATCTGCTATGCATGTTAATGTTCAAAAATACCAATTGGTATCAACTCCTCTTGTTAGTTAATTGTTTTTCAAAGACTTCTTGCATTTTGTGTTATAAATTACTAGTATCCCCAAGCTAGAATGCTTGTAAATCCTACCTATTGTACAGCCTAGCGCTAAAGTCTGGGCTGTGCAATAAGTGGGATTTGAAACCACGACCTCTTGATTGTAAGTCGGATGCCTTATCAATAATTGGCCTACGTCCGCTTTGTAAACTTGCTTCTAACTTAACAAACATGAATACAAGAAACACCCAGATGCGGAGCAACCGTTTGTGAATCACACAATCTTTATCGAAGTAAGAATAGCACAGTCCAGAAGCAAAGTGACCACTTCAATCTAAGGTTCGAAATTCACTCTCGAATGTACGACGAATTTAACATTAAGCCAATGATCAGTTAAAAGTGTTAAAGCTACCAAGTTGAAACGTCACTCGAACTTTTCCTATTACACGTCTGCGAGCTACATTTTTATTTAACTTCTTAATCAACTGTCCCACCGATAAGTGACAGATACTTTAAAGGATTTCCAAGTTTAGCTATAAAGGGAGCATTTTAGAAATTATGCCCTAATCCTACTTGTCGTAAATTGCTGAGGCATCGGTTTGTACATAGGTAAGTAGAAGTCTAGGCAGACGATTTTTGAGATGAATGTTTTAATAACTTTATTTATTGAAAATAATATTTAATTTAATAGATAATGCCCATGGCACTTAGCTTTCAGCGTATCAATGACGATTCATCCACGAATTTAGCTCGTATTATTTATAAATTCTTCAGGTCGACAAATATAATATCGCATAATTGCATAAGACAACTAAAATGCAAATAATATTGTCTTCTGTTTACGCGAATGTTATTCATTGAAATTAAACTACTATATACGGATTTTATCGCGTTGTTTATTTGACACTTTACAAAACTTTGAAAAACTGTTACACTACTATAATACTATTAAACTTTACTAATTTTTAAGCTAATTAAATAGTTTTAATAATATTAATAATAATAATATAATCATAAGTAAAAATAGAATACATAGTAGTCACGAAAACAATAATAAAAGACCGGAAGACTTCTTAGACACATTAAAACAAAAGTTAGCACTAAAAGCGCACCGACTAGCTCGATATAACTAAGCACTTCAACGGAAAAATTATAACAAACTATTTCATACAAATGAGAAAATATTCTACAGAAACTTAAATACTAATAAAGAGAATTTGACAAATAATAGGCTAGAAATCCCAGCAATGGAAAAATTAGAAGCATTTTGGGCAGGTATTTGGGAGGCAGAGGTGCAACATAACGAGGAAACATCATGGATAGCCGATGAAGAAAGAAAATGGGCAAGCATAGACGAAATGAAATTCGAAGAGATAACAGAACGAGAGATAAAAAATGTTACAGCAAGATTCAGTAATTGGAAATCACCAGGGTTAGATAAAATACATAATTATTGGTACAAAAAATTTACTGTTCTTCACAAAAGTATAGCAACAAATTTAACAAGCATTATTCATGGACAACAAAACACACCACAATTCCTAGCTAAAGGTATAACATACATGCTACCCAAAGGTAAACACACATCACAACCATCACAATACAGACCTATAACTTGCTTACCCACTATATATAAACTTCTCACAGCAGCAATAACTCAAAAAATTACTGGCCATATAGAACAGCATAACATTCTTGCCGAGGAACAGAAGGGGTGCAGGCGCGGCCACATGGGATGCAAGGAGCAACTTGTTATCGATTCTCTAATACATAGACATGCGACAACTAATAAAAGAAATTTACACTGTACATATATAGACTATAAAAAAGCCTTTGATAGCATCCCACATTCCTGGCTGTTACGGATATTAAAATATATAAAATCAGCCCTATACTAATAGACTTCCTTAAAAACATAATGCCACTTTGGCTAACTAAACTACATCTAAATAAAATAACTAGCAGAGAAATAATAATAAAAAAAGGAATATATCAAGGTGACTCTTTGAGTCCTCTGTGGATTTGTCTCGCCTTAAACCCTATATCGCAAATGCTGCGTAATCACAAGGCCGGATATCGTTTAAAACAGAATAATACTGAAACTGTTATAAATCATTTAATTTATATGGATGACATAAAGCTCTATTCTAGATCAGAAAAAGAAATGAAAACATTAATAGATACCACAGCAAAATTTAGTAAAGACATTAACATGCAATTTGGGTTGGAAAAATGTAAAACTATTTATATAATAAGAGGGAAAATACGATATGGTGATTACGCAGTAAATGACGATGAAACAATAACAGCTATGGAACCGAATGAACTGTAAATACCTAGGCTACTATCAATCAAAAGGAATAGATCATATAAAATTAAAAACGTCTTTAAAGAATGAGTATAAACGTAGAGTCCACCTTTTAAGTAAAAGTCAGTTGGCTGGAAAAAGTTTGATAAAAGCCATAAATACCTACGCTATACCAATACTTACCTACTCGTTCGGTGTCATAAAATGGAATAAAACAGATATTAATAACTTAGAAATAGCAACAATAACTATTCTGACTAAACACAATTGCTTACACCCGAAGTCCGCTATAGAAAGAATGTCAATAAAACGACAGGATGGAGGAAGAGGCCTTATAAATATATCTACACTATGGACTACACAAATATCGAAACTAAACTCATTTTTCCACCAAAGAGCGAACAGTAGTCAAATTCATAAAGCAATAGCTTGTTCATGGATATGACACAGGCATTTGATTATGTGGATCATGGCATTTTAATGCATAAATTGGAGGCATATGGCATAAGAGGTGGCTTTCAAAAATTAATTGAAAATTATTTAAAAAATCGCACGCAATACACTAAACTTACGAGAGTCAATAGTGAAACAAAAATGGAAGAATCCTATCTTTCATGTAAACGTGGAACCCTATATGGTATACCACAAGGAAGCGTCCTAGGACCATTACTATTTATTATATATATAAATGACCTACCAAAAGCTACGAACCATCCTATATCGCTCTTTGCTGACGATAGTACGATTGCTATTAAATGCACTAATATTAGGACATATGAACATGACATTAATAATGCTCTTAGTGACATCATTAAATGGATGAATGCTAATAATTTAAAAGTCAACATAGCAAAAACTAAAATAGTGCACTTTAGTCAACGTACAAGTGTTTCCTTGCCCACTGTAAACTATAATGGTAACCAAGTTTCTTCCGTCCAGTCAATCAAATTGGGGCTTACTATGGATAACCAATTATCCTGGAAGTTACACATAGAACAAACCTGCAAAAAAGTTAGTAAATAAGTTTATGCTCTTTATGAATTGTCTCAGATTGCAAATATTGATACCATTTTGACTGCATACCATGGCCTTGTAGCTTCCGTGTTAAGGTACGGTGTGATTTTCTGGGGAAACTCAACCAACATAGAGTTAGCCTTTAAAGCGCAAAAGCGCTGCATTCGAGCCATGTTTGGGATGCAAGTAATTGACTCGTGT
The DNA here is from genome assembly GCA_963564715.1 of Catocala sponsa. Taxonomy (NCBI): domain Eukaryota; kingdom Metazoa; phylum Arthropoda; class Insecta; order Lepidoptera; family Erebidae; genus Catocala; species Catocala sponsa. The sequence goes on along the minus strand of OY751345.1, from coordinate 4,794,695 downwards.
AAATCAGTTTTTCAGGAACATAGAATTTTAACGCTTCCATGCCTTTACATTTATGAAACCGCCGTATTTGTGAAAAAAAATCTAAATCTCTATAATAACGCATCCTCAATTAGACAACAACGTGATGTTTACCGGTTGTGTCTAAGCAAATGCCACACCACCCTCATGCACAAAAGTATATTTCATAAGGCACCTATTATATACAATAAAGTACCTAAAGACTTAAAGGCTATGAACTTAAATCTATTTAAGAAAAAATTTAAACTATTTTTAATACAAAAATGTTATTATAAAATTATTGATTATTTAAATGACAAATTTTAATGTATTCCATTTAATTTTAATTTCATATTTTGTTTTCATTATATTTATTTTATTTTATATTGTATTCTTTATTATTACATTTCGGACATTTTTATTATATTTTAATCCCATATATTGTTTCTACAATTACCAATGTATAATTTAATTTTGTTAACTTAAAATTACATTTTGCATGCCATTCGAGGTAGGAACACTTGAGACCTTTATATATTATAAAACAACTTTGTACAGTGCTTTCTGCAAAAATAAATTGATTTGATTTGATTTGATTTGATTTAATAGTTTGTAATGACTTCAACCACACACCATTTAATATAGCCCAAGAGAAAAATAACATAGAAAATAGTCCAGAAAACATAAAAATAGAACAATGGAAGAAGAAAGCATTTCATGGCCGGCACCCCCACGATCTTGAACAACCACACGTAGATAAAATAGCATCAAACAAATGGCTCACTCAAGGATCCCTGTTTCCGGAAACTGAAGGTTTTATTATAGCAATCCAGGACCAAATTATCAACACAAGAAATAATAGAAAATACATTATTAAAGACCCTACATTAACAGACGATAGATGTAGAAAGTGTCACAGCCACCCCGAAACTATACAACACATAACTGGAGCATGCCCTAATCTTACACAAACAGACTGACACACAGACACAACCAAATTACTAATATTATACACCAAAGACTAGCCCTTAAACATCAGCTCATACCGGATATATACACACCATACTATCAATACACCCCTAAACCAGTTTTGGAAAATAGCTCCTTCAAAATGTATTATGACCGCGCAATACTGACCGACAGAACTATTAATTATAATCGCCCCGATATAACCTTGCAAGACAAATTAAACAAAACTACTTACCTAATCGATATAGCTGTCCCGAATACACACAATATACAAAAAACAATAGCTGAAAAAGTACACAAATATACTGACCTTAAGGACGAAGTCTTAAGGATCTGGAAACAAGATAAAGTATACATCGTACCAATAGTGCTATCTACCACTGGCGTTATTCCCAAACACATACACCACAGTCTGAAACTCATTGATCTAAAACCTAACACTTACACACAACTCCAAAAAGCCGCCATATTGAACACCTGTAGAATCGTGAGAAAATTCTTACAAATAGACGAACAAGATTACAACAATAGCCCACAGACTTGATCCTTTCTAAAATATGTGGCATTTACTTGATATAAGTCCGTAAATGTCACAAAAACTACCAGCGCAAGCTGAGAAAAAAACTCCATAATAATAATAATAATAATTTATTTTCAGAATAACATTTCATAGTAGGTTAGTAACAGTTGAACTTACATCTAGTGTTAGTAGTAGGTACATACATCTAATACCTGACCGGTTCAGACTGTCCGATCCAAAGAAGCCATCTACTTGACTGCGTGCAGTCGTATCCAGCGTTCCAGGATCGAAGAGTCCCACCGGTCAGTCAGCGTTTTCAGGATGATGTTGGGGCTGGCGCGTACGCGGCGCAGCAAAGAGGTACATCTCTTGCGCATGATGGCAGAAAAGCTATCGACGTTTGAATCCGCAAACATTCCAGACGCGCTGCAAAAACGCGGCAGCCCCTCCAGCACCCGGAAGGCGTTGTTGTACTGGATGCGCAAGTCACTGTATTCCTTCAACGTAAAGTTCACCCACAGGCTGCATGTGTAGAAAGATTGACAGAAAGCTTTAAAAAGCGTGACCTTTACTTGAGTAGTACAACGTGCAAACCTGCGTGCCAACATATTACAACGAACAGCCAGCGACCTGCGCTCCCGTTCCACATCCACATTATATATATATTCTCTTTATATATATATATATTCTATATATTCTATCACATACACACAACACCATCTAGCCCAAACTAAGCAGAGCTTGTACTATGGGTACTAGACAATGGATAAACATACATATATACTTTTTTTTTGTAAATACATACATATTATACATAGAAACACTCAGACCAAGACAAACATCCATGTTCATACATATCCTTCAGATCTTCTGAGACCCAGTGAACCAAATATTTAAACTTGGCAACTCTTACTAGTGGTGTGCCACACAAAGTAACTAATGGTACTCTGGAATAGCGTTTGCTGCCAGCCTTAAAGACCATGAGCTCACTCTTGAGTGCGAAAGCTTTAATTAGCTTAAAAATTAGTAAAGTTTAATAGTATTATAGTAGTGTAACAGTTTTTCAAAATTTTGTAAAGTGTCAAATAAACAACGCGATAAAATCCTTATATAGTAGTTTAATTTCAATAAAATGCAAATACTTCACCCGCTTACCCATTAGTAACGAAATAATCGGCTGATACAAATCCAAAATTAATTAAATTATTTTGTACGATATTTATTTATAATATTTATTTCTAATCTAAGTATCTATTAATATTATAAAGCAAAAAGATTTAATTTTTTGTTCGTGAGGATTGATCTCAAAACTATTCAACTATTATTTAATATGCCTAAATAAATAATTAATAATAATAATAGTTAGTTTTTAGTGTATTCAGTGTAAGAAGATTATGATTTAATCAGTTTGCAACTAAGCACAGGCCATGTTCTGTATTTTCTTTTACAGCAGCCCATGTTTTTCCAGTAAAGACCAGCGCAGTGTCATCAACATAAGAAAAAGTATGTGAGTTAGTAATGTTTAGAGTACAGAGGTCGTTTATATATATATCGGAGGAAGCTATTGAGTCGGGTTGATTGTTATTTGCACGTATAATTCACAATATAAATTGTCTACGTTTTAATTACTTTTAAAATGTTTAATTTAATTTAATTTGATTTGTTAAATTATTCTTTAGCTCAAAAACATTATTAATCTAATAAAAGTTGAATATTGTAATTCACGTAACGACCAATCAGAGCAGAGCGCGTGCTTGAGTGGGGTCGAGGCGCCATCTTTACTTTAGGAAGGCCGACAGTTATTGAGACACATTTGAGCGATAGCGACTGATCGAGTCGGAACGTTGAGTTGTGAGTTGTGTAAAACGAAGTAAGATCAGTGCCCTGAACCCACTGCTCGGTCTTAACTGTTATTTTTCATTCGACATTATTGTGAAGTGAAAATACTGTTTATTCTAAATACAAATAGTGTAAAACCGGCATCGTTGTGTTTTGTGCTCGCATATTACCCAGATAACGCCCACTAAACCCGCAACCACTACTGACGTTGCCATAGAGAACAATACATCTCCGACATCAGAAGTGGGATCTGAACTCCATTCTTACTGGTATACTACGTTTGAGATGCGGCAAAGGAATATGATGCAATTGATCGAGATCAACAAGCGAGCGCCGTGTGGACAGCTGCGAGATGGTCTCTGTGCTGTTAGTTACAAAAATCCGGTGAGTCGTTTTCATTTTATTTCGATTCCGGGGCCGAATGTTCTCTTGTGTAATTATTAATTAATTGTAGCAGACATATTTAAACGCACTCGTTATGATAATTCTGTTCAAATAACTGGTATTGATAATTCCGCTATTTATTGTACCGAGGAACTCTGATTGAGGTTATTTTTAATAAGAATAAGCTTGCAATTTTGTTCCATATTCTACCCGAATATGTTATAAAACATGAAGTTATAATAGGCCCTGATATTTTAAAAAAAGGATTTACAATTACAATAACTTAGTTACTATTTGTGAAGTACCTTCGGTAGGTAATTATTTTTCATAATGTTGATTTCGAGGTCTACTCGGACAACATGCGAATGTTAATGTTGTTTTAGCCTAAATTTCATCGTAAATGGTTAACGAAAAATGCGTGTGATTATTCGGCTGATCAATCCAGATCTTATCGTTCAACATCGTCCATGCCAATTAAGCTTAGATAACAGGCAGGTTGTACGTACTAAAATTAACGAATAATAATTGTTACAAGCTAGAAGTATTGGTCCTAGTTGTTTGACTTTCGCGAGTCCCGTTCTATTAGTCAAAAAGCGCAACGGTAGTGATCGTATAAGCGTGGACTATCGCGTACTTAATAGAAATACTGTGCCAGATGGTTTTCCTTTGCCTGTGGTTTCGAATTTGATTGTGAGTCTGTTTGGTGCTTAGTTTCTTTAGCTGACTGACTAACAGTGGCAAAAATGACAGCAAAGATTACATAATTGTTATTACTAACGCTTTTAATAAATTGTTTTATTGTTTCACTAGATTTTGCCTGCGTCTTAGTTCGCATAAATGTTGGTTATGTTGAGTTAGGTTATATTAGTTAGGGGTGTGTGGCCAGAGAGAACCTCCTAGTGTGCCTGACGGTTGCTAGTCCTTTCCACATTTTCCGTGGATGGGAACGGCAGGCGTTGGGCCGGTACACCCCGGGCAACACGGGTAATCATGTCCTTTCGGGGGCATTATTACTCGTGGCTAATACTCTGGCACGCGCGTAGGGAACCAGAGGCATCTTGTCTCGGGGTAATCGGCCCGCGAGGGCCGCGTTTGGGGGTCTCTCCACGTGTTCCTCTGATTAGCAGAGGACACGTGGATTTGAGACGGGGGGGATAGAGGAAGAAAACCTCTTTAAAAATCACCAGTGGGGGCCGTAAGGCCGGGGTGGGGTGCGTAGGCGTCCTGCCCAGTCGGGTGGTTTTGGGGCGGGTGGATTGGTCCAGCATGGACCCCCATCCGGCCCAATACGGGGGGAGGGGATAGAGGAAGAAAACCTCTTTAAAAAATCACCAGTGGGGACCGTAAGGCTGGGGCGGGTTGCCTTGGCGTCCTGCCCAGTCGGGCGGTTTTGGGGCGGGTGGATCGGTCCAGCATGGACCCCCATCCGGCCCAACACGGGGGGGATAGAGGAAGACAACCTCTCTAAAAAATTACTAGTGGGGGCCGTCAGGCCGAGGTGGGAACCATGGGTTTCCTGCCCAGGCCGGCGCTCTTGGGGCGGGTGGATTGGTCCAGCATGGACCCCCATCCGGCCCAACCCGTAATCCTGAACTGACAGGACCGGGGGCCTGCGGGCTGCGAGGAAGAAAACCTCTATAAAAATAACCCAAAGCTTAAGCTTTTGTGGCCCGGCGCGGGTCTGTATGGCTGGGGGGAACCCAGCCATTAGGGCCACCCAATTAAAAAATGATGAAAATGTCGGCTAAAGGTCATAGACTACTCCAGGAGGGTACCGGGCGCGCCGCGCCCAGAGAATCCCTCACGGAGCCATCTGGCTCCGTCAGCCCCTCGTATTCTGGGGGGGGCAACCGCCATTCCAGCGTAGTGCCGCGCGAAACATCTGGCACCAAAACCCCTGCAAAGGGGCAAAAGGGGAAGGTTGGGGGGGATATGCCCCCGCCAACAGCTGTGGATAGAGTCCCGGCCGTGAGGACACGGTCGAGGTGTCGGGTTGCGGCGCTGGCACGCAGCGACTCCGCGTCGAGTGTGTACAGCGCCGGCACCGGCACTGACATGGACGTCGAGTCGCGGGCGGGCTCGGGCTCGGAAGCCAGTCGGCCTCGGAGCCGGTGCTCGTCGGCGGCTCTACGGGAGAGTGAGAAGGGGAGGGATAGCCCAGCTTCCCTCGCCCTCAAGTTTCGAGTGACGCCCGGCGCTTCCGCGAAGCGCCGGAAGACGTCTCATCACGCGCCGTCCGATTCTGGCTCGGACACGGAGGTGGAGGTAGTGGAGGGGACACCCTGTGTAGGAAGGGCTGATTCCCCGATGCCGCCTCCCTCCGCGAGGAAGCTCCTCGAGCAGCCTTTGCCTGCTCGTCGAGACTTCCTCAAGAGGGCTGGGGTCCCGGATGCGTCCCCCTCCGGGGGAGACTCGGTTGCCGACCTCAGGCAACGGTTCGAGGCTGGCGCCGAGACCGTTCTAAGGGTGGCGGCCCGGTCAGGCAACCTGAAAGGGGGGTTCATCCGGGACCTGAAGACTGCAACGGCAGATATGAAGGAGGCCTTCTTCAATCTGTGGGGGCAGACCTCTTCTGACCTCCAGAGGCGCTGGAGGGCAGAGAATGAGGGGCTGCATCGGCAGCTGGCGGAGCTCCGGGTGGAGGTAGCGGCTATGAAGGCGGCCACTGCCACTGCCGCTCGGGCCGTCGCCGCAAAAGCGCCCTCGGCCGCTGCCGGGGCGCCTGCCAGGGGGCCGCGCGAGGAGTTTCCGCCCCTCCCCCGGCGCACAGTGCAGCCCGTCACTCCCGCGGAGGACCGGCGTCCCGCCTGGGCGGAGGATTTGATGCGGGCCACGGTGGCTCAGGCACGCAATGTCGTGGAGGCGTGCCTGGCCAACTATGGCCTCGCGCCCGTGCCGACCCCGGGCCCTCCGCTTGGGGGCCGCCCCCGAATGGTCGGAGGAGCGCCGGCGGGCCCCGCGCCCTCCGGCCAACTGGTAGCACGGCAGATGTCTGCCCCCACACCGTCGGCTTCCTCTTCCAAGGGTAAAGGGAAAGGGAAGGGCAAGGGGAGGGCGGTGGCCACTGTGGTGCCACCGCGCCCTGCCCCACAGCTCCAACCCGCCCCGGTGGCTTCTACCTCGGCTGAACAGCCATGGACGTAGGTCACCAAACGGAAGAGGAAGAAGAAGGCCTCCCGGGCGCCCCCGGTCGCCAATAAGAAGAAAGGCCTCCACCCGGCCCCCGCGCTCCACCGCCGTTGTGGTGGAGCTGACGGAGGAGAGGCTCCGGCAGGGCGGCAGCTATGCAGGCGTCCTCCGGCAGGCCACTCAGGCCATGAAAGGTAATCTCGCTGAGATGGGCCTTGCCGGAGGCGTCGTATTTAAGGTTGCCGGCACTGGGGCCAGGATCTTAGAGGTCCCAGGTGCCACCTCCGGCGACAAGGCGGACAGGATAGCAGCTACGTTACGGTCCCTGTTCACGCCTGAGGAGGTCAGGGTTTCCCGCCCAGTGAAATCCGCAGAAATGCGAGTAACCGGGCTGGACGACTCGGCCTCCTCCGAGGATGTCGCCGTTGCGGTGGCACAAGCCGGAGGCACAGGTTAAGGTGGGGGAGATGCGCCGCGGCGAGAGTGGTCTGTGCACAGTGATGGTGCGCTGCCCCATCGCCGCGGCGAAGAAGGTGGCGGCCGGCCGTTTGCTGGTCGGGATGGTCTCGGCTCAGGTGAACCTTCTGGAGCCGAGGCCTAGGCGGTGCTACCGCTGCCTCGAACCGGGGCACGTGAGGCAGCAATGCACCGCCGAAACTGATCGCGGCGATCTGTGCTATCGCTGCGGTCAGCCCGGCCACAAGGCCGCCGCCTGCTCCGCCGTTAAAGCTTCCTGCAGCATATGTTCGGCTGCAGGAAAGCCAGCGGAGCACCGGATGGGGAGCAAATGTTGCTCCCCTCCAAAAAGACGAAGGGCCAGAGGGGTGGTCGCCGGGACTCCGGCCGCCCCGGCCCCTCCCCAAGCAGGGAGTAGTGGGATGGCGATGGACACATAATTAATTATGGCCCATCGCCTCCTACAGGCGAACATTGGCCGCTCCGCCAGGGCGCAGGATATCTTGCTGCAGCACATGGCGGAGTGGTCAATTGACATCGCCGTGGTCGCCGAGCCTTACTGCGTCCCCAGCCGACACAACTGGTTTGGGGACCTCGGGGGTTTGGCGGCCATTGTTTCGTCCGGACCCTCGCTCCTGGTGATGACAGACAGGGGCGAGGGGTATGTTTGTATTGATTGGGAGGGAACCGTCCTGATCGGGGTGTATTTTTCTCCGAACCGGCGCCTCGCCGAGTTTGAGCGATTTTTGGGCGCGGTGGGGGCCGTGATTAATCGGTACCCATCGCGTCCGGTCGTGGTGGCGGGGGACTTCAATGCCAAATCAACGGCTTGGGGATCCCCTGTCACCGACGCTCGCGGCGACGCGCTGGAGGAGTGGGCGATTGCGACCGGCCTCGTCGTTCTTAATCGGGGGTCGGTCGCCACATGCTTGCGCTGGCAGGGCGAGTCCATTGTGGACATCTCGTTCGCAAGCCCTGCCGTAGCGCGCCGCGTCCGGGACTGGCAAGTGCTGGTTGCGGCGGAGTCTCTGTCGGACCACCGTTACGTGCGGTTCGACATCTCCACCTCGCCGGCGATCCCGGACGATCGCCCGCGGAGAGTGCACACCCCGTCGTCCCCACGATGGGCGTTGAAACGTCTCGATGTAGACGTGCTGGTGGAAGCCTCCATCGTGCAGGCCTGGACCCCGATGGTCGAAGGGCCTGTGGAGGTTGAGCAAGAAGCGGAGTGGTTCCGGGGCGCGATGACGCAGATTTGCGACGCGTCAATGCCCCGGACCAGTGCTCAGCCTCCGAGGCGTCAGGTGTACTGGTGGTCTGACGACATCAGTCAGAAACGCGCCACGTGCATTGCGGCGCGTCGCCAGTACACTAGGTACCGCCGACGCAGGCGGTACCGTGACCCGACCGTGGAGGCACGGCTGCGGGACGCGTACAAACAGCGGAAGTACGCCCTGCAGTCCGCCATCAGCGAGGCCAAAACCCAAAGATGGGAAGAGTTCCTGGGGACTCTCGAGGCAGATCCGTGGGGCCGTCCGTACAAGACGGTCAGGGGCAAGTTGCGCCCCTGGGCCCCGCCGGTCACCGAGAGTCTCCAGCCCCGGCAATTGGAGGGTGTGATCTCCGCTCTCTTTCCTTCGAGGGCGGAGCACACGCCTCCCGTAATGGCATCGCCCGAAATTGAGGAGGGCGGTGCCGATGCCGGGGCGCCAGAAATTACAATGGCGGAGCTCGGCGCGGCAATGATGCGGCTTCGGGGCAAGAACACCGCCCCGGAGCCGGACGGAATTCCTGGCCGCGCCTGGGTTTTGGCCTTCGACGCCCTAGGGGACCGGCTCCTCAGGCTGTTCAGCGCCTGTTTGGAGTCGGGACGGTTCCCTTCCAGGTGGAAGACGGGCAAGCTGGTCCTCCTGAGAAAGGAGGGCCGCCCCGCGGATTCTCCCTCCGCGTACCGCCCCATAGTGCTGTTGGATGAGGTGGGCAAGCTCTGTACGATTCTTTACATCGTACATCACGTTGCGCGTAGTCAGCGTTTACGCAGACACGCGCTGTCGCAACTAATTAATTTACTAGTTCGCGTTCAGTCACCAATCGGTTCGCGTGTACTCACATAATTATCATCATACCATATTAGATTAAGTTAAGTCAATAAACCAAGTTGTGCTTAACTCTATCTTTCACTTATTTATGAACCATACATAAATCTCTCTGTACGGTAACCATCACACCGTACATCGTGGTCCTTCGAGCCGGATCGTAAGGCGGGACCTGCGCGAGTGTTTAATGTGCATACGTGACAGTAACTCTCTTACGACATAACCAGTTCTACCATCGTTAAGTGGATGACCAGTTTCTCTGACGAGCAACCATCCAGGATCGCGCTTCAAGACAAACCAGGTTACCACGTACCAGTCTTCAAGTAAGATCTTTCCTTTTCTTACCACTTTACCAAATTGCCATTACCATCATGGAGGCGATCTTAGCTACGCAAGAGCAAATTATGTCCGCGATGGACAACCTCCGTACTAATTTTAGAAAAGATGGGCCGGAGCGTAAGACGCCCGCCTATATTGAAAAACGTTTAACTACGTTAGATGCTTACTGGAACGAATTTCAGATAAACCATACCCGGTTATCTGCGAATTCGACGACCCTAACCATAAATATTTTAGTGAGAATTATTACCAAAAAGCGCTTAACTTTTACAATGAGATAAAAACACTCATTAAGCAATATTTAACCACTGAACCATCTAAACCATTACTGAGACCAGCGACACCATTGTCTAAAATTTCCGATCGACAGGAGCCTTCTGCCATTCCTGCCGAAACGGGTGCTTCTCATTCCTCTTTTACTACCAATTTAACCACGAAAGGTACTTCGAGTAAAGTTGACGAAATGCTGCGAAAGCAGAAAAGTAATTTTAAGGCTTTTTTGCGTACCATTGAGGCTGTTGATCTCGAGACTATGTCGGAGCGATGGGAATTTGAAGACATTTTGAAGACTATCCAGTCAAGGTGGTCGGTAATCGACAATTTACACTGGGAAATCGATAGTGAATGTCTTGTAGAAAACGAAGAATATGATCGCGTGTTTACCGAATATGAGAAGAAATATAACGACGTCAAAAAGGCTGTAAACAGTAAAATGTGGTCGGTTTCATATAGAGAAAAAACTACACCGAAAATGGATATACCAACATTTAACGGTAATTACCAACAATGGATATCGTTTAAAGATTTGTTTTGTGAAACCATACATAATAACAAATCGTTACCAAATGCGCACAAAATGCAATTTCGTAAAGCTAAACTCCGAGGAGAAGCAGACAAACTAATTCAACATTTACGTATTAGTTCCGACAATTACCAGATTTGTTGGGACATTTTAAACCATAGATACCAGAATATGCGACTTATATTTAATTCTCACATTCAATTGCTTTTGACCATGCCTACTATGCAGCAACAATCCGCTGCATTAATCAAGAAACTACATGACACCACCAATGAGAGTCTGAACGCTATCAAAGCAATGGGCATAGACATAACCAATTGGGATCCACTCATTGTGTACATTCTGGCTCAAAAGTTAGATACGGAATCCCACCATGATTATATTGAATCACTACGGAACCCTAGAGATTTGCCGACCATAGCCGAATTTCTAGATTTTCTAGAGACTAAATTTACGTCATTAGAGTCTTCACGGCGTAAACAAGATGCAGTTAAGCTTAATTCTCAAACAAATGATAACCAAAAACGAAATACTTATAAATCGCTTAATAATTTTACCAATAAAAATGTTCAACATAAACCAATAGTTAATCACGCGGTGACGAAACTAGGTCACATTGCAGCACAGCGGAAATGCTTGCTTTGTAATAATAACCATGCATTATTTCAATGCAAAATATTCTTAGAATCAGTGCCAGAAAATAGGCGCAAAATTATTGAAAACAACAAATTATGCAAAAATTGTTTGGTTAATCATTTTGGTAAGAATTGCAGTTCCGAAAAAACATGTAGGTTTTGCAACGACACGCACAACACTTTGTTGCACAATGCTTACGTGACATATGCATCGTCCTCGTCTAGCCACGGTAAATATGAGAAGGAGCAACAAAACTCAAATGTATGCGTGTCTAGTAGACCTTCTGAAACCATCCCCAAGTTACTCGCGACTGCCAAAATCAATATCAAATCGGTAGACGGTTGTTATCATACCATGCGGGCTCTTATCGACCCTTGTGCAGAGTCATCACTCATTACTGAGAACGCGGCACAGTTATTAGGTCTACCACGAATTAAACGCAACTGTGTTGTGGTAGGAGTAAGAGCCAAAGCTAACAATAGCAAAGGAGTTATCAAGATTACCATCTCTTCTTTGTATAACAACTTTTCATTGAATACCGAAGCCTACGTGATGAAGCACGTTGTCGGCAATCTGCCAAACCAATCTTTCACCAAACCGTCTTGGCCGTCTTTAGATCAAATACAATTAGCGGACCCCGAATTCAACCGGAGTAGATCGGTTGATTTGATATTGAGTGTAGAAGTATACGAATTGATTATTCTACCGGGATTTATTCGTAACGGCACGTCTCAGGCAGTAGCACAACAAACAGAGTTCGGGTGGATTTTAAGCGGCTCTGTTCGACCACAAAATTACTGCAATGTTGTCACTGTTGAGTTAGGTGACATTCAGAGATTTTGGGAGATTGAGGACATATCGGATAATAACTTTAACATGTCCAGTGATGATTGCCAATGTATGCAACAATACCAGTTGCTAACCAAACGCCAACCAGATGGGCGCTACGTTGTTAGATTACCACTTAAACCAGATGCGACAGAAAAATTGGGAGAGTCGAGAACCAAAGCTGTAGCCCAATTTCGGCATTTAGAAAAACGATTTATTAGAAATAAAACCATTGCAAAGAGTTATAAAGAGTTTATTCATGAATATATACAATTAAAACATATGAATAAGTGCGCCGGTAACCAGACACCGGAGTCGTATTTACCTCACCATTGTGTAGTACGCGCCGAGTCAATGACCACTGCGACACGTGTTGTCTTTAACGCGTCAGCTAAAACATCGACAGGTTATTCTTTAAATGATCTTATGTATAATGGACCAAATCTACAAAAGGATTTGCTTTCACTGATCATAAGCTGGAGGCAATACCAAATAGCCTTTACTGCTGACATTGAAAAAATGTTTCGGCAGATTCTCGTTCATAAAAAAGATCAAGCGTTGCAAAAAATAATATGGCGTGATAACCCCAAACAACCACTACAGGAATACCAGTTGGCCACCGTTACATATGGCACCAAGGCCGCGCCATTTTTAGCGATGATGACGCTAAAACAGCTGGCCAAGGATGAATCTTATCGATTTCGAGAGGCAGCAGACGTTGTTGAAACCAGTTTTTATATGGATGACCTGCTCCATGGTCACCATGACCTTGAGTCCGCGAAAAATCTAAAATCAGACCTTATAGAGCTTTTACACTCAGGTGGATTCAACCTTAGGAAGTGGTCTTCTAATAAAACAGAACTAATGGAGGATCACAATTCGACTGATGTATATAACCAGACATATACTTTCAAGCACCAAGAGTCAACCAAAGCCTTGGGTTTACAGTGGAGACCTCAGGGAGATCATTTTACATTTCAGTTAAAAATAGACTCGCCAACCAAACTGACCAAAAAAACTTTGCTTTCCGCTATATCAAAGATATTCGATCCTCTCGGGTGGCTGTCACCAGTTACAACCAAACTTAAATTGCTATTTCAAGAAATTTGGCTACTCAATCTACAGTGGGATGATGTATTATCAGATTACATCACCGCAAAGTGGTATACAATGAGAGAAGACTTAAATAACATAAACCATGTCAAGATCCAAAGATGGCTACAGTGCATTGAAAGGAGTACCATAGAATTGCATGGATACTGTGACGCGTCAGAGAGGGCCTACGCATGTGTTATTTACTGTCGAGTCATTAAAGAGGAGCAAAACGAACCGTCTGTGGTTATCATAGCGGCCAAATCACGTCTTGTTCCCACAAAGAAAACCATTACACTACCAAGATTAGAGCTGTGTGCTGCTGTTTTGCTTGCAAAATTAATGAAAACTACTTGTCAATGCTTGTCTAATTTCAATATAAAAATGTTTGGTTGGTCAGATTCGACAGCTGTACTGGGTTGGTTAAACGGTGACCCCAGTCGTTGGAAGCCATTTGTTGCAAATAGGGTCAACACAGTTACAGAAGTAATACCACCAACATGTTGGAATTATGTGCAATCCAAGGATAATCCTGCTGACTGCGCAAGTAGAGGCATCACGGCTGAACAACTTACCAAGCATCCCATATGGTGGCAGGGACCAACTTGGCTTATATCTTTTGATGAAAAGACGATGAAAAAGACAACATACAATACCAATGAAGATGTCAAAAAATCTGTATTAATAAATATTTCAACAATAAAATATGAAAATGAAGTCATTGACTCGATATTAAACAGACACAGCGATTTTACGCGAGCATTGCGAGTGCTTGCTTGGACGTTACGAATGACGTCACAATTACGTAATAAACCTACATATTTAACCATACCAGAATTAAGAAAGGCAAGAAATATATTAATTAGACACGGACAGTCGGAGTTTATCGAAGATATTGCTTATATTAGAAAACATAACCAGCCTAATCCGAAAAGCAATTTATTAAAATTACACCCATATATTGATGAACAAGGTATTTTGAGAGTCGGGGGACGGATCTCAAATGCAAACATTCAAAACAATATGAAACATCCCTCAATACTACCACACAATCATCATTTGACAAATATGCTTATTGACCAAGCACACAAAATGACCTTTCATGGAGGTGCACGCTTAACGTTGGCATGGCTGCGTCAACAGTATTGGATTGTAGGTGGAAATAATGCTGTTAAGAAGAGGCTTAGAAAATGCATCACTTGCAGGAGAAATAGTCCCTACAAACATAACCAATTAATGGGAGACTTGCCAGCAGCCAGAACCAATATAACTCGACCCTTCTACCATACGGGGGTCGATTTTACAGGCTTTGTGGATGTCAAGTCAGCCAAAGGAAGAGGAGTAAAGTGTACCAAAGGGTATATAGCTGTTTTTATATGTATGGCAACCAAGGCCGTTCATCTGGAACTTGTGTCGGATCTTACCGCGTCTGCCTTCACAGCAGCTCTTCGAAGATTCGCAGCTAGGCGGGGAGCGCCCAGACACATGTACAGCGACAACGGGACCAATTTCATAAAAACAAATAGAATGTTGCAGGAAGAGATCGTTAATCTAAAATCAATATTAGACGACCACTTTTATATTGAATTGACAGAAATGCAAATCGAGTGGCATTTTAACGCTCCCTCCTGGCCTAGTGCAGGTGGTCTTTGGGAAGCTGCCGTTAAGAGCTTAAAATACCACCTAAAACGAGTCGTAGGTGAACAGAGATTGACCTACGAGGAGTACTCTACGTTACTGGCGCAATTAGAAGGCTGTCTCAATTCTAGACCACTATATCCACTAAGCGAAGATCCGGAGGACTTGGAAGTACTTACACCAGCGCATTTTCTCTCGGGAGGACCGACGTTAACTATTGTAGAAACTGAAAAGGATCTGCGTACCAGATGGCAGCTCACACAGAAGATATACCAAGATATCTGGAAGAGGTGGCGAACGGAGTATTTAACTCAACTGAACGCTCGTTCCAAGTGGCAGCGTTCTCAGCCAAATATGGAGATTGGGGATATCGTTCTAATACATGACGTCAATCTACCTCCGGGAAAGTGGGCCCTGGGTCGAGTCGTGGAACTTCATCCTGGAAAGGATGGCCTCGTCCGAGTAGTATCCCTCAAAACCAAAACTGGTACTATCAAAAGACCTGTTGTGAAGTTATCTTTGTTACCAATAAATGAAGAATACAACACACTTCAACCGGACCCGGATCAGTCTAGTGAGACCAAAACCTCGAGTGCTGAATCACCAAAATTAAATACCAAGCCAAAACGAGGAACCAGAAAAGGCATTTATCATTTTATAACTATGACACTCATGTTGTTTACATGCCTAACATCGCCCGTTCAGTGTACGCATAAGATTATAAATATAAATAATAATCAGAATTTATACTTTGACAGAATGTCTACAGTGCACTTTGTACGGGACGAATGGAAGTTAGTAGTTTACTACGAGGTAGAACCATACTGGCAAGGGATTAATCTACTTTCCAAATATATAAACTATCTAGATAGCCTTTGCACCGGTTCAGACGAAAAAGTTCATTGCGAGTCCGTTTTATTACAATTACGGCACAGCTACAATGAGTTAGAACGTTATAATAATATATTGTCGAATCATCAGTTCCCAGGCAGGCACGTGAGGCGTCGCCGCCGCGGCCTTATCAATGCAGTGGGTAATGTTGCAAACAGTTTGTTCGGTGTGCTCGATGACCAATTCGCTGCACAATATAAACGGGATATCGATCTCGTAAGATCCAACCAAAACCACTTAGTGGCATTGTGGAAGAACCAGACTTCCGTAATAGAGGCTGAATATAATGTATTGAACAGAATGAAAGATTCCATTGATAAACAGCACAAAATATTTAACCAATATCTTAACCAATTGCATCAAGATACAAACACGTTAAAGAATCAAATACAAAACTGTAAATCTACTAATGAGTTCCTATTATCTTCTATAGTGGCTAACAGCTTATTGACAAATTTGAAAAGCATTCAAGACGTATTATTAAATACCATCTCGGAAGTGAATTACGGCAGATTCAATATACATCTTTTGAAACCAGATCAGCTGTTAGAAGAACTGAATATAATTTCAGGAAAGCTATCAAAAGAGTCGAGATTACCAATAGATAATACTCCTTCGGACATACCAAAATTATACCATTTGTTGAAGGTGAGGGCGAAAATGACAAAAGAATACCTTATTTTTGAAATAAGAATACCTCTTGTGAGTAGAGATAGTTATGATGTTTATAAAATATTTTCAATACCAAAGAAAGTTGGCAACAACATGGTCACCCTAGTCCCAGTTTCAGATTACGTAGCGATCAATTTACGAAAGGATTCATATATTACAATAACACAGACGGAACTAAGAGAGTGCGTTCATTTCGATTTAATTACACAACTGTGTCCATTACAAAAACCAATTTTCCATATGAAAACTAATGAAAACTTGTGTCTCAAAACCCAAGAAACACAAACCTGTAAAACCAAATCTGTGACCTGTCAAGATTCCTGGGACCGGTTAAATTATATTAACACTTACCTATTCTTCTGCTGTGACTCTCGTCAAATAAGGATAATTTGCGAAAACCAAGTCACATCTGAGCATCTCACTAACGCTGGCTTAGTGACTTTAGGTAGCGATTGCATCATCAAAGGGAAGGATATCACTATTGTTGCGCATAAACAAATATCCCATAATATTACCAGTTTTGCAGAAGTTGAAAACGTAAAAATACCACAGATAAACCATATATTTAACCAGAATGTGTCGCTACCGACTGAGCAGCCAGATCCTATAATCCCTGGTGAGGGTTTGAAAGATATAGGCTCTAAAATTAGACAAATGAACACGGAGACAGGATTATTGAGCGGGACGTCCTACCACGACGTGCACCACTACGTCGCGATCTACTTGTTGGCGGGAGCGGCCGCAGCTGTGGCCGCTGCGTACGGCATACGGCGCTGGCGCGCGCACCGCCCACCTTCAGCGGCAGCCCAGCCGCCTCCTCCCGATGCGGCGCCGATGGGGGCGAGGGACCTTCCTCCTTCTAGCAACGGTGTCTCAAACACTGCGTTTCATTTTAGTGTCCGTGACGAATGTGTGAGTGTCAGTGAAAAAGCAATCCAAAGTGAGATAAAACCTGTGCCTAGTGTTCGCGTTAGTGAATCTACATCCCCCATATTTTTTAAACATACCTTTAGTGAACCAACAAATTTACGGGCCAACCAACCATAAGGACACTAGAGAACACAATAATCTAGTTTATTGATTGGAATCACCATGTCTCATCTTCATTGCTCACGGTCATTCATCACCATCTATCATCTCTATTTTCCCTCTCTGGGAGCATGTACGATTCTTTACATCGTACATCACGTTGCGCGTAGTCAGCGTTTACGCAGACACGCGCTGTCGCAACTAATTAATTTACTAGTTCGTGTTCAGTCACCAATCGGTTCGCGTGTACTCACATAATTATCATCATACCATATTAGATTAAGTTAAGTCAATAAACCAAGTTGTGCTTAACTCTATCTTTCACTTATTTATGAACCATACATAAATCTCTCTGTACGGTAACCATCACACCGTACAAGCTCTTTGAGCGCGTAGTTGTTGCCCGCCTCTCCAAGCACCTGGTGCGGGTGGGTCCCGACTTGTCCGAACGCCAGTTCGGTTTCCGGGAGGGCCGATCGACGATTGACGCGATCAATAGCATCAAGGCCCTCTCGGAAGAGATGGTCGCCTCACGCGGGGTGGTATTGGCGGTGTCCTTGGACATTGCCAACGCTTTCAACACCCTGCCGTGGGCGACTATTAGGGAGGCGCTCCGATTTCATGGGGTGCCTCCCTATCTACGCCGAATAGTCGGGGACTACCTGCACCAGAGGAGTGTGTTTTGTGTGGGGCGGACCGGAGAGACGTTCCGGAGCGAGATGTCGTGCGGTGTTCCACAGGGTTCGGTTCTGGGTCCGATACTGTGGAACATCGGCTACGACTGGGTGCTGCGGGGCGCCCTGCCCCCGGGCGTCGGCGTAACTTATTACGCCGACGACACGTTGGTTACGGCCCGGGGAGCGGATTACGGGGCAGCTGCCCGTCTTGCCACGGCTGGAGTGGCCCTGGTTGTCGGCAGGATTAGGATGTTGGGACTGGAGGTGGCGCTGGAAAAGTCCGAGGCCCTTTTATTTCATGGGCCTCGGCGAGCGCCGCCTCCCCATGCCCACATCATCGTTGTAGGGGTCCGCATCGAGGTGGAGCCGAGCATGAAGTACTTGGGGCTCCACCTCGATGGCCGCTGGAACTTTCGCGTCCATTTTAGCCACCTGGCCCCCCGCCTGATGGCGGCAGTGGAAGCGCTTAACTCTCTGCTGCCGAATATCGGGGGGCCCAGTGTCGTCTGCCGCCGCCTCTATCTGGGGGTGGTGCGGTCGATGGCCCTATATGGAGCGCCCATCTGGGCTGGCGCCCTTGATCGCCTAAATATCGCCCTCCTCAGGAGACCTCAGAGGGCGATGGCGATCAGGGTGTCACGGGCGTACCACACCGTCTCCTTTGAGGCGGCGTGCGTTTTGGTGGCATCGCCGCCCTGGGATTTGGAGGCGGAGGTCCAAGCGTCGGTGTATTACTGGCGCGCTGACCTCCGGCTCCAGGGAGAGGAACCCACGCACAGGGCGGTGGAGACGCGAAGGTCCCAGGCTTGACTGGTCCTTGAAGCGAATTGGCAGGAGAGACTGGCCCGGCCCCGCTACGGGGTGAGGACCGTCGAGGCTGTCCGTCCGGTACTTAGGCAGTGGACGGACAGACGGCGCGGACCGGCTTACTCAGGTGCTCTCCGGACACGGCTGTTTCGGAGAGTACCTCTGCAAGATAGCCGGTAGGGAGCCGACAACCAGGTGTCACCATTGTGAGGAGTGTGACCGGGACACGGCGCAGCACACGCTGGAGGAGTGCCCGGCGTGGGCCGCGGAGCGCTGTGCCCTGGTCGCTGTGATTGGCCCCGACCTCTCCTTGCCGACCGTCATATCCAAGATGGTCGGCGACGACAGGTGCTGGGGTGCAATAAGGTCCTTCTGCGAGTCTGTCATCTCGCAGAAGGAGGCGGCGGAGCGGGGGCCTGAGGACGATCCTTACGCCCCGGAAGTCCGCCGCCGGAGGAGGGGGCGCAGGAGACGCGCTTATGTCGCTCTCCTGCCCCCACTTAAGGGTTCCGGGTGGCAAGGCCTCAGGGGGGCCTGCCACCCGTAAACTAAGAACCCCGAGAGGGCGCGCGCGGTGTTCCCGCGCGCCTTCCAACGTCGATAGGGGATAGCAGTGAAGCTCTCCCCTGGGGACAAGAGGGGGTCGGGTCCTAAAAAAAAAATGACCCGGCCCGCACCCACACGGGGGGGCTTCTATGGATGACTCAATTCTTTTAAGAGCTCCCAACAGGCGCTCCCAACAGGCGCCCCCATTGGATGAGAGAGGGAACACCCCAGGTTATTTAGTGGGTATACCAGCGCGTTTCTTGCTGGGGAGTCCCACACGCCCCACCGGTGCCGTCCCCTAGCCGGCGGGTAGTGCATCAAGCATTTTTCCTGGGTACCAAAAAAAAAAAAAAGGTTATATTAGTTACAGTCCTGGATAAAGTCCTACAAGTTACAAGCCCCTTTGTCCTTTTCTGTTCCCCTGACATCATGTATGTTTTGTGATGATCGGTTGAGTTGTTGGGGAGTGAAATTATAACAAACAAATTCACATCCGCGTTTGTAATACGTTGCGTATGGACATACCTAGCGTAATTAATGCACTTAAGTTTAGCATTTTTTTTCAGTGTACCTTATCGCATAATAACTTTATTGTTTCTTTTTATAACGGAGGTAGTAAATGGTACAGAACAAATTTTATGTGATTTACAGATTAAGGCACTCCTATTGTCTAAAATATTACGAGGAAATGATTGAACGCGACAATTTAAAAATTGTAGTGGGCTTTCAGTTTATACAGTTCATTCGATAAATAGCATTTTGCTTGATTTTTACAAAACCAATGAACGTTGATACGTGTAATGTATTTCCGTCGTAAATTTTAACAGTAATGCAATATTGCTATTGATAGTTTTTAGTTGCGATACTGAGTGATTCTCGAATTATTATATCAAGGCCTTACGCCGCACTCTGATAAACGTGGGTGATTTACAAAAATAGGCCATAAGACTCAAACCGTACTGTCTACCGTCCATCTAATAGGCTCAGCCTTAATGCAAATCGTACAAAGTATACTAAAGGAATTTCTAGTTTCAGATATTAACAGTTCCAGTCAATCCTGGTAAAAAAAAGCGAGATGGTATGGATGCCATGGTGATATATTATCGCGAACCGACTTGAATACTATCCCCGATAGATTTTCTCTTCCACTCTAACCTGATCAGATATCCCAACAATCAAGGGCAGATTTTTGCATTTGTCTATATGCTAGTAGCTATAATCAAATTCCTATTTTAGAACCCGATTGTATCCAACTCAAGGTTTTATTAAGCCCGACAGGCAGTTAGTGGCAACTAAGGGATGCAGAATTTTAGTCCTTGGTTATACACAAACCTGATTTCAGTTATGTACCTATAGTACCACAAGCCTTTCGGTGGTCTGTCATTAATACAAGCTGGTAAAGCATCTTGGATAGGAAAAGATGTCTGTGACTACTATTGTTTTAGTCACATAATAAATTTCTCCATAATGTTCTCGAAGATATGTGAAGTGTGCCAAACTGCACTAGGCCAGCGTGGTGGACTATGGCCTAACCCTTCTCACAGTGAGAAGAGGCCCGTGCCCAGCAGTGGGACAGTTTAATATAGGGCTGATATTATTTTTTTTGTTTGCCTTTCTATGGGCTATTAAGGCGTACAGGACTAGTAAGGCCCTTAAGGCGAACGTTTCTTTTTGGTACTCAGTTGCGTATAGTCGCTGACTAAGGTCTATGTTCTGCCAGCAAACATTTTAGAATTTTGTGGGCCCAACTGTATTAACTTTCATTTGAATGCTACTGGTTAAAATGGTAACGCGCAAGTTACTTTAGAGGTAATACTATCTTATGTAGAAACGGCGTGATAAGTAGTAGCAGGATGCGTTTAGAGCTAAAGCAGGCGAAGTTTAGAGCTAGCATAAGCTGGACGTGTACCGCATGACAAGTGATAGTCATCTTGAACTTTTTAATCTTATCTTATGTGGGAGCCAGTCAGTGCAGACCGGCGACACTTCGACCCAGTGGGATCTTTTGTGTCGACTCTCTCCCAATAACGACTGCCATGGATCTTTATGGCAGCCGGGACCGACGGCTTAACGTGCTCTTCGAGGCACGGAGCAGGCGATGATTGTCAATCAATACGCACATAATTTCGAAAAGTCATAAACTTCAGAGGTGCGCGACGTGGGTTCGAACCAGAGACCCTCTGCATTGCAGTCTGTTGGTCTCCCCACTGAGCTATCGCAGCTCATCTTGAACTTATAATAAGGCATGTAGCGCGACCTTTGGACCTTTCAGTAATTAACGATATTAAAGTAGCAGTAGCTATTTAGAAAACGAGAGAACAAACGGCAGGGAACTTGGTTTGACTGTAATATAGCTAAACTAATAAAATTCCCGAATGGTGATCTAGTTCTGACTCAAAATGAAAAAAACCAAGTCAAACTCTGTTGAATCCATTTAACATTGTGAAATTGCTTGATGAAGGCCGTTATCTTTTGAAGTCCCTTACTGGCAACTGAACTTACAAGTACGCTCGCGTTCGTATAAGAAATATGCCTTGAAGTGAAGTTCCTTCCGAATTAAACTGCTGTGATTGGGAATCCGATGTTGAGGACATTGGCGAAGGTACCATTGGGAGTACGTAGACACATACCATGGCCATTTGGTGGCGCTGTACACACTTGTCTGTAGTCGTAACTGCAACTCGGATGTGAGATGTTCAGGGGGCGATGTGCAGCTGGTGGTGCAGCGATGACATGGATCTCAGAGGAGACTTTTGTTGGTGGTCGTATCGCGGAAGGCGATAGCGGTATGGGTGACTGCTGCTTACTAACTGTTGAAAAGGCCATGTCATGTCATTGTACGTGATCGAGATAGGTTAACTTTTTATCGTTGGTTCATTTGATTTTGCGAATGATCTTCACTGAGAGGATGAGACATTTAACTGTTGCAAATAAATAAAGAAGTTACCTTAACACAATTTGATCAGGTAGGCCGAGGTTAACAGTTTACTCCAAGATTATTTCTTGTTCACAGATGCACAATGGGACGTTGCAGATCAATGTGCGATTTGATGGCATCAAGGCTCAATTAGTTCAGCTTTCTAACAAAACCAAGGAAGCCGCGAATTGGCTAAGCGAGACAGTGCTACAATTGTGTTAACAATGCGCCGCAACAGCCTAAGGTAGTCGGACTCCAGAAGAAGCCACTATTGAATAATAATACTGCAACAAAAAGAAATGCCGCATCGCGACGCACTGCCCGAAAAAGGAAGTCTATGCAAGTTTGGAGCATGTAGACCGTCGAGTAGATGTTTGTGCAATGCAGCCAGTTATGGATCACGTTTTATAAAGCCCGGTGAGAAGTTTTCATGTTGTTTCGATGCAGGCGCAGCCCAGGCAAAGTGTAGCTAACTGATTAGCAGGCTTAGGACAAGAAACTACATTTACTTTGATAGCTATAGATGTCTTTGTTTAAAATGATTAACTATTGGAGTATGTATGTGTGTGTGTGGCGAATAGTCTCTTTATAAGATATCCTAGCAACATGGTGGTTGTTAAGGTTTAGTTAGCTTTGCGAAAGGCAAGGTGGCCACTGAACGCGAGGTGGCCATTAAAGAAAGTCTGGTTGTCGTGCTTCATGGTAGGCGAGGAGGCCACTGAAGTGAGGACATTAAAAAAAAAAGTCTGGTTGTCATGCTTCATGGTAGGCGAGGAGGCCACTGAAGTGACGACATTAAAAAATAAGGTCTGGTTGTCATGCTTCATGGTAGGCGAGGAGGCCACTGAAGGGGGAACATCTGGTTGTCATGCTTCATGGTAGGCGAGGAGGCCACTGAAATGAGGACATTAAAAAAAAGTCTGGTTGTCATGCTTCATGGTAGGCGAGGAGGCCACTGAAGTGAGGACATTAAAAAAAAAAGTCTGGTTGTCGTGCTTCATGGTAGGCGAGGAGGCCACTGAAGGCGCGGTGGCCACTGAAGGCGAGGTGGCCATTGAAAAGTGAAATTAATAGAATAAGAGGCAAGGTGGCCATTTAGATGTTAATAATAATATTCTACCACATACACACAACACCATCTAGTCCAAACTAAGCAGAGCTTGTACTATGGGTATTGTTAATAATTCAAAATGTGTAACTCAATAAACGGCGAGGTGGCTGTTTCGATACTACTGACTTGATGTAGTATGCGGTATGGTCGTATGGAGTCTATTAAGAATCAGATTCGGTAGCGAAAGGCTTATCATTATAGAGCACTTATTCAATGAAAATATCTAAAATGAAGTTGTTGCGCAGAAGATAAGATGTACACGATCTCCTTCAGTAGGTCAGGAGTGGCCGAACTAGACACCAGTATCTCTTCCTTTTTTTCTGCAGATAACGATGTGCGGTCTTCAACAACACACGAGGGGGCGTGTGATATGTCAGGACGGCCGTATCGGAGGAAGCTATTGAGTCGGGTTGATTGTTATTTGCACGTATAATTCACAATATAAATTGTCTACGTTTTAATTACTTTTAAAATTCTTAATTTTAATTTAATTTGATTTGTTAAATTATTCTTTAGCTCAAAAACATTATTAATCTAATAAAAAATGAATATTGTAATTCACGTAACGACCAATCAGAGCAGAGCGCGTGCTTGAGTGGGGTCGAGTCACCATCTTTACTTTAGGAAGGCCGCCAGTTATTGAGACACATTTGAGCGATAGCGACTGATCGAGTCGGAACGTTGAGTTGTGAGTTGTGTAAAAAGAAGTAAGATCAGTGCCCTGAACCCACTGCTCGGTCTTAACTGTTATTTTTCATTCGACATTATTGTGAAGTGAAAATAATGTTTATTCTGACATTATTGTGAAGTGAAAATACTGTTTATTCTAAATACAAATAGTGTAAAACCGGCATCGTTGTGTTTTGTGCTCGCATATTACCCAGATAACGCCCACTAAACCCGCAACCACTACTGACGTTGCCATAGAGAACAATACATCTCCGACATATATTATTATTAGAAACATTGTAGGGTACACTTCCCTGTGGAACACCATAAGACACTGCAACGTCTTCACTCGTATACTGATTCAGTCTCACAGTTTGCTTCTTTTCAGAGAGGTAACTGCTGAAGAGAGACAGTGCCATAGATCTTAAACCAATTTTTTCTAGTTTGCGGATTAGAATAGGGACAGAGACGTTATCGAAGGCTTTTTTTAGGTCTAAAAATACTGATAAGCATTTTTGACTCTTATCAACCTGTTAGGTGACAAATTGAGTTAGTACTATAACTGCGTGTTCGGTTGATTTACCACGCCTGAAGCCATATTGTGAGGGTGATAGAAGCCTAGAGTTCAAAAGATTCTCTAATATTTTCGAGATGGCTGGAAGTACAGCGATTAGCCTATAATTACCGACGTCGCCTCTGTCACCATCCTTGTACACAGGGTTAATAAAATACTTTTTTAAGGGAGCTGGGAATAAATCTTGTTAAAAGCAGAGGTTAACTAGGTGCGTAATTACGGGAACAAGTTCATCTTTTGCAAACTTTAGCTAAGCCATAGGAATGTTATCCCAGCCGGGAGCACTATTAGATTTTAAATTTATGAGGGTTCTTTCGACTTCATTAGTATCTGTTTCCTGTAAAACAAAGGAGTTGGCCTGAGGCAAGTTACTGTTAATAAGAGTATTTTGAGTTAATTTGATGTTGATTTGTATATGATCGGCAAGATGTTTTCCTATGTTTGCAAAATAACTGTTTATAAAATTGACAGACTCAGAAGGATTACTTTTAAGGTTGATCAGCTCTTTATCATTATCTCGTGGTTTATTAGAGTAAGTTATATATTTTATATTTTTCACAATAAAATGCTATTTTTCACTGACTTAGCCAGTAACCCTCTATCATATTTTCGTTTAAGCTATTTAATAAGGTTGTAGCAATAGTTCCTATAACGAAAGTAGGTTACTTTTAGAATCTCATTGTGACTCTCTTTCCGAAACTGCTTTTGTAATTTATTTCTATTTTTAATGCAACTTAAAGTACCAGGAGTAATCCATGGCTTTAGTGTGCGTCGACTTTCAGGAATAGTTTTGTTAGTGATGCTGGCTTTTATGCATTCAGTAATTTGAGCTATCAGGTTCTGTGTCACAATATTAACTAAAGGACGTTAAAAATTTAATTAAATCAAAAACTGAGTACTTTTGCATTCAAAGTATATTTTTAATAATATAATCCTAATCCTAACTAATATTATAAAAGCGAAAATGAGTTTGTTTATTTGTTACCTTTTCACGCCTAAACCACTGAACCGATCATCCTCAAATTTTGCATATACGTTGTCAAGTGTACAGAAACGGACATAGACTACCATTCATCCCGAAAAAAATTACTGTTCCCGAGGAAAACAATAATAACGTTCTTATGATAATAGATGGCGCCACGTGTCTTTCGAATCATGGTTGAATTATATTATAACAAGCAGAGTACAACCCGAATTAATTGTCAAATTCTAAATTAACGCGAGCGAAGCCGCGGGCAAAAGCTAGTATAATATAATAATATAATATTCTACCACATACACATAACACCAGCTAGCCCAAACTAAGCAGAGCTTGTATTATGGGTTCTAGACAATGGATAAACATACATATATACTTTTTTTTTGTAAATACATACATATTATACATAGAAACACCCAGGCCAAGACAAACATCCATGTTCATGCACACAAATGTTTGACTTGTATTTGTTTTTATTTTTTTATTTTGCTCGTCAAAATGACCACACTCCACCTGATGGTAAGCAGTCGTGTGGTCTAAGAGCAGTGACCTCCACATCGCCCCCACATTAGCCGAGGCGATGTTGAGGTCTCTACTTTGACGGCCTGAGAAGATGCTTTTTCACGCCCCGTTTAAAGAACCCAGGATTGAAGGAAGAAGGAAACACGTGCCTTGGCAGAGAATTCCATGCCTTGGTCGTTCGGCAGAGGTATGAGGACCCAAACTTTTTGGTACGCGCTCTAATCGACTCTACCGTGTAAGGATGGCATCTGAGCCCAGCACGCGTTGTTCTGGATAGGAAAGGCGAGGGCGGGATAAGGTGGAATAACTCTTCAGAGCACTCCCCGTGGTATATTCTGTAGAAACATGCCAATGAGGCAATGTCCCTACGGAGTTGCAGAGGTTCCAGTGAACTCGTGACCTCTGGATCTCCGATGATACGGACAGCCCACCGCTGTAACCGGTCGAGAGCGTCCAGCAAGTACTGCGCGGAGCCATCCCAAAGATGAGAACAGTACTCCACGCAAGGGCGCACTTGTGCCTTATACAATAGGCACAGTTGCCCAGGCGTGAAGAATCGCCTCACCCTGTTCAGAACTCCGAGTTTTCGCGAAGCTTGCTTAATGACGCTCTCGATATAGGTTTTCTGATTAAGGGAGCGGCAAAGATCCATACCTAAGATGGAGAGGCTGTCACGTATCACCAGTGGCGTGTTCTTCAGAGAAGGGAGGGGAAGGAACGGAGACTTTTTTGTTGAGAAAGCGCATGCCTGGGTCTTCTTGGCGTTGAACTCGACCAAGTTCTTGGCACCCCATTCATAGATGCGGTCCAAGGTCTGGTCAAGTTCAACGACAAGATTCTGCCTTTTCCCCTCAACCTCAGCCTGTTTGGCCCCAGGATGTCCAAGATATCGCCCATGCACGGTACTGTCGTCCGCATAACAATATATGTTGCCGAGATTCAACATATCATTGATATGCAGAAGAAAGAGCGTAGGGGATAAGACAGAACCCTGAGGCACTCCTGCATTGACCTGCATAAATTTGGAAGCGCGACCGTCGCAAAGGACCCGAATACGACGCTTCTGCAGGAAACTTGCAATCCAGGTGCACAGTTGAGGGGGCAAGCTATAGGCCGGAAGCTTGGAAAGAAGAGACCGGTGCCAGACTCTGTCGAAAGCTTTGGCAATGTCAAGGCTGATAGTCAAAGACTCGCCGTGCTTGTCCATAGCTTCACCCCAGAGGTGCGTGACGAACGTTAGAAGATCACCCGTTGATCGTTTAGACCGAAAGCCGTATTGGCGATCATTGATAAACGACTGATCCTCCAGGTAGCGGACAATTTGGGTGTTTATAATCCGCTCGAACACCTTGGAGAGCACCGAGGTGATAGCTATGGGTCGATAGTTGCTTGGCTCGGAACGGTCCCCCTTTTTGGGAATCGGTTGAACGTTCGCCTCCTTCCAAGCCTCAGGCACAATGCCTGCGGCGTAAGACGTCCGGTATAGGCGCGTTAGCGTGGGAGACAACTCCGCTGCACATTTTTTAAGGACCACAGCTGGGATGCCGTCAGGTCCACTGGCTTTCCGAACATCGAGAGACTGCAGTATCGCACGAACGGTTCGTTGCCTGATACATATATCAGGCATAGTGTAGCCGCAGTTGGCAATGTTAGGCGGCTGCGAACCGCAGTCATCGATTCGGAAGTTGGCCGCAAAGAGATTTGCAAGCAGATCTGCTTTCTCCTGCGGCCGATGAGCCAGTGATCCATTCGGATACCTCAGAGGGGGCAGCAAGGTCTGGCAGAAGTTGGACTGCACGGCTTTGGCCAGGCGCTAATAGCTACGACTGCCCGTAGGATGCGCCATGAGTTCCTGGCCGAACCGTGCGACGTTCTGGGCATCCGCTCTTAAGTATGCCCTCTTGCAGACCTTTGTGGCTTGGTTGAACGCTGCCTTCAGGTGATCCACGTTAGGGTCGTGGAGAGTGCGAGCCCTGGTCCAAGCGCGGTACGCTGTCTGTTTGCGTTCAACAGCATCAGCGCATTCAAGACCGAACCAGGGCCTTTTCCTGCCGCCGCTCGTGACATCACTGTATGGAATATAATATTCCATACCCAGGATGATTTCACCAGCGACAGCAGTAGCGCTCTCTGATGGATCCCTGTTCTCAAAGCAGCGTTGAGCCCAAGGGATGGATGCGAAGTACTCCCGCATTCCATCCCAGTCTGCCGACGAGTAGTGCCACTGTCGTCGTCTTGCCTCCTCGGGTCGTGGGGGCGTAACAACAACAGCTGTGGCACAAACCAGACAGTGGTCTGAGGTGCCCAGAGGAGCACGAATCGACACACTGTACCGGTTCGGGTTATTCGTCAGCAGCAGATCGAGCAGAGAGGGCGCCTGACCTGCAATGTCTGGTATCCGGGTGGGCTGGAGTACCAGTTGAGACAGGTCATGCGTGAGAGCGAACGCATGGGCAGTTCGTCCCGCGTGGTCTGTTTTGGGAGAACCCAACCAGGTCTCATGGTGGGCATTGAAATCTCCCAAGAACACCAACTCAGCGTTCGGAAACCGCTCCTGCGCGTCGTCTGCCGCCTGACTCAGGTAATTGAAGAGTCGAGTTGTCTCAGCGTCTCCTGAATGGGATCGGTAGAGGCACATGTAGATTTGGCTGAAAGAGCCATGATCTACGTGTACCCAAAGGACAGAGAAGGAAAGGTCCTCTAGGCATTGTAGACGGCGACAGCAAATACAAACAAGCAAACAAGCATACCCCGGCTTTCGCGAGGAAACACTCCTCTAGCACGTAGCCGGGATATTGCAGGTAGTTCGTGTCTGCAGGACGGCGTATTTGTGTCTCCGTTAGAAAAAGCATTGCCGGCCGAGCCGTCTCCAAGTGGTGATGGACGGCATTAAGGTTAGCGTGGAGTCCTCTGATGTTAATAAACTCCACGACACAGGAAGCAGCAGTGGGGTTACGGCGATTGGCTGCTGTTGAACGACAATGCTTTGTTCGTACTGCCATAGAGTGAAAGGAAGGGGAAACGTGAAAAAAAAGAGGCGGCTATTCTCGCAGCAAAGTGGGGCAAGGCGCAGAGCAAGTTTTGTCATATAACTGTATGGTATGGCGATAGCCGATCCGACGGACGGAAGGACCCCCGTACCCTCCCGAAAGTGGTCGCCGGGACCCACCCTCCGGTCACCAGCCACCTCGAGATTATGCGCGGCATGATAAGGCAGCCAACCTAGTTGGTTAGACTCGGTTGGGCCTCTGGACTATACTGCGGGCGGCCAGCAGAGCACCGTTTCTACGGCTCTCCCTGGCCACCGGGTCGACTCGCGCCACCCACACAATGACTCTACGGATACTCTGCAGGTCCCTCATAAGCTGCGAGAATCGTCACCTCATGCTTAGGCCTCCGGCGCTCTCATTCACCGAACGAAACACAGCAGTGAAACACTGTTGTTTCACGTCGATTTTCTGTGAGAGGGTAGTACTTCCCCGGTCGAGCCGGCTCATTCCTGCTGTAACCAGCTTGGCTCTACTACCAATTAAACTTGTGCGGGAATCGAACCCGCGAACTCAGGCGTGGCAGTCGGTTACACTACCCACTACGCCATGTTTTTATATTAAATTAACTTGATTTTCAAAGCAACAATTATAATGTTTATTTATTGCTTTTACAGTCTTCTAAGCTATGTTTAAAGCAATGTTGTTGTTTTGACATAAATTATATATGGTGCTAATTATCTATCCCATGCTAATGACTGTAATTAAAATTATGACAAAAACTCAAAATACATACATTTGTAAACTTCATAGAGTGTGTTACCTATTTCTACCGGTATTACTCTACATAGATAAACATAAGAGATCTCTTTGACTTATTTTTCGATTGACTCAGAAGTCAAAATTAATGTCAACTGACGACAAAAATAAAAATGATTTTTATATGAAAATAAATAAATAAAATAATTATTAATATGAATTCAAAAATTATAGTGCATACAGTTTTCTTTATCAATATTTTCATGATCTGCCAGAGTATAAAATATGACAACTATTCATTATATAACGTTATGCCTACAGAATCGGCACATTTACAATTCTTACAAAATCTAAATAATCAGAAATATATCGGACTTAGCTTTTGGAAGAAACCATATAAATTATTCGAGACTGTACAGCTTGTTGTAAATCCAGTGAATAAAGATATTTTCAAAGAAAGAGCTCGGAATTTCAAATTGTCTACAGAGTTACTGATACCTAATGTACAATGGTTAGTCTACTTTAATAAAATTATGCTATTTAGTATATTGTGGTAAACTCAAAATAAACCAAACCTTTTATAGACAAGACTGGATTACAAAATTAAATGGTGGTAATATATTAGCTTTACGTTACATTAGATAATCTACTTACTTTTAGAGTTTATCTAGTAGAAAGTTTTAAGAGGCCATTTCGTATGTATATCGTATCAAATTTCAAAAAATTATGTTTATTCACATATCTGATGGTCTAAGGTCAAGAGCATATACCTCATACATAAATGGTAGACCCTTTCTTCTTCTAAACTTGTTTGTCCGAAAATTATTATGTATAACACGTTTGCACGCGTATCTTTAGCACGCGTGGGACCACCGGAGACCCGCAGCGCCGGAACCGTGACAAAAGCCAAGCTTTGTAATACAAATTAGTTTTAAAAACATTATTAGGATAAATAAACATTAAATCATTTGAATTTAAGACTTATAACTTTTATTGAAAATGGTTTTAAGTCTTTTGTATATTATTGATTGTAATATTTATGACAAATAAATTTAGGGCACACACTATGTATTTAGGGATAATAATTTTATGGCATGTGATATTATGTGACATAAAGTTCGGGCAAGTTATCATTTGGACAAATGATGATTAGGACAAAACAAATTATGGCACTTTAGATTATGGATAAAAAAGTTAGGTACCACAATAGATAACCTACATAAATTAATTTACATGCTTTCATTACTTAAGTTTTGCAGCTAGTCTTACGGTTGATATCACAAGTGCTTTCATAAGCACCTTTAGAAATCCCACTCACTGCAGGAAGAAAACACAGCTTGACACCTTGTGTTATATTCCTGCGCTACAGCTTAGATCCTAACTTTTAGTAATATTATAAATGTGAATGTGAGATTTTTTGTTATGCTTTTACGCCTTAACTACTCTACTGTTCAGCATAAAATTTCGCATACACGTTGTCAGGGAAATAGAAAAGGACATAAGGTACCTTTCATCCGCAAAAAATACTGTTACTAATCTAAAATAACCTACATTTACGCTGGCGAAGCTGCGGGAAAAATCACGTCATTTAGGCTTATGTTTAACTTATCACCAGATATAGTAAAATATAACAGTCAAAAATAGTAAATGATCAACAAATTGCACAGCAAAATATATTTAAAGTGATCAAAGTAAGTCGACGCTCCTATTTTTGGGTGGGTTTAAGAAGGAACCTAACATAACCTAACCCTTCCGAGACGGAATGCAGTGATTTGAGGCGTATAGGTGCTCGTTTTGATATATTTTAGTATGCATATTTTGCTGCGCAATTA
This sequence comes from Catocala sponsa, assembly GCA_963564715.1. Classification (NCBI taxonomy): domain Eukaryota; kingdom Metazoa; phylum Arthropoda; class Insecta; order Lepidoptera; family Erebidae; genus Catocala; species Catocala sponsa. The sequence continues at coordinate 4,762,998 of OY751345.1, read as the reverse complement.
GTATTTTTGGTGGTCATTATATTTAATCCATTTAGCGATGCAGCAGACAGTAGTTTTCCGCGACGTCATTGATGAACTACGGTCCACCCGCGATTTCATTTACGTGGACCATGCTATGTACCATATAACCAGTACTACAGAACTTCGGTCTAACTAAAATACTTATCACGTTCCATATGCTTCATCACATGAAATGTACTAATAATTTTAAAGTGATCAGTGTGGTATTTTTTCTTTAATTGGAAAACAAACAGTCTTACTATATCTAATTAAGTTATAATACTATAGCTATAAACCATGAACAGTTTTTAATTAACGAATAGTAAATAGATATCAGATATTAGTATAATATAAAACAGTAAATGTTACCTTCAAATTGTTTACAGGGCTTTCGATCACCAAAAGATCCAAACATATAACAGAGAATCAGTAAACAATTTTACTTGGGACTCATATCATACTTTAAATGATATTAATAATTGGCTATCAGATGTAGCTGCAAAATTTCCCGATTTGGTTGAATTGATTTCGATTGGCAAATCTGCAGAAGGCCGAGATATCTATACTGTCATTGTCAAAAAGAAGTTTCCAAAATACGCAGTCATTGTAGAAGGTGGCATGCATGGTAATGAGTGGATATCAGTCGAATGTGTCACGTTTTTGCTGTCCCAGTTAACGACAATTAATGACAACAGTAACTGGAAACTGGTTTCGTTGTTATCGAAATACGAATGGCATTTAATACCAGTTGTCAATCCTGATGGATATGAATTCAGTCAAAAGCAGGTGAGCTGTGGCAGGGATAGTTTGGTGCTAAACCTGCTTATGTGTTTACACTTATACATTTTTGATAAATTGGAAAATAATCACATGTCTTTTGAGAAAAGGTACAATCCTAGATTTAGAAAACATTGATTACATTTTAAAGTACGATATATTTATTAATCCCTAGCAAATATTACCATATTTTATCTATGTCTTTCCCCGTGCGTGAAATCTGCGGGAGCGCTTATCTGGATAAATATTAATCTATACTAATATTATAAAGCTGAAGAGCTTGTTTGTTTGAACGCGTTAATCTCAGGAACTACTGGTTCGATTTAAAAAAATATTTTAGTGTTGGATAGCCTATTTATCGAGGAAGGCTATAGGCTATATAACATTACGCTACGACCCACGGGGGCGGCGCAGTAACGATAAACGCGGGTGAAACCGCGGGAACATCTAGTTTAGTATATATGTTCTATTACTGTGACGAGTTTTATTAAAATCTATAATTCCGTTTACTGTATTATAGATTTTTTTAATGGCTTATAACGTATGCGTGGCAGTAGCAAGCAAATTCTAAAAAGACATACATAAGGAATAGACACAGCTATAACCTAGTAGTTCACCGACCTGAATGTAAAAAATAATATATCGAGGAATCGTCATACTTATAAATTTTGAGATCGAATATAATTATTAGTTCCAAACTAAATTTATATAATTAATTTAATCTTTTTGCCTTTTTAGGATCGACTTTGGCGGAAAAATAGGAACTCACATGGAAACGCCATCGGAGTTGACCTGGATCAAAATTTTGATTTTAATTTTGGAAGTAAGTGAATTGCTGAAGCAAAATGACTTACTATTTCTTAGCAGGTCAATGCTTCAGCAGATCTAAAAAGATTATAGACAGGTTAAATTTCCTTACACCTTGGATAATGTTAATAAAAAGTGATGATATATTTCAGAATACGGAGCCTCTACAGATGAAAATGATGATTTTTATTGTGGACCACACGTCTTCTCAGAACCAGAATCAGTGGCATTAGCAAAATATATAACGAACCTAAAACATAAATTAAAATTTTACTTTTCGTTTCATGGATATGGGCAAAAGATTGTCTTACCTTATATAGACAAGAAAAGTAGTAGCGATAACTATGGAGAGGCAGTAAGCAAAATCAAACACTTTAAATTTGCTATTCATGGTCAATTTATTGATTGGTTGACTTTGGCTTTTAATTTTTAAATTTTCCAGACTAATTAATAACTTCCAGAATGCAAATCCTGCCGAAACAGGTATCTTAAACAGTGCAAGAATCAAGGTCTTCCAGGGTAGAGTGCTGTTTTTAGAAAATACACCATTGCCTGCCTTATTCTTATGTTTCTTTAAAAATATTTGACGAGATCTGAAAACATAAGACAGGATAACGTGCAAGTTTATTCGGCTAAAATCTTTTTGAGGTTTAAACTTATAGGTCTAAGGCGATCATACCACTGTGCTCTACTATACAATTTTAAAAGAAAAATCTCTTTAATCGCATCTAAGGTGTAACAACAAACATTGATTTGCCGAGCTAAAATAAAATCATTTCTGATTTTGCACCAGGAAGCTTCTACACCTGTCCTCTATGTCCTCCGGGGTTTGAGCGGTTAAGCATAATTGGATGCATCAAAAAATCTCTGAAACTCGATTTCTGGGCCGAGAAAATAGTATTGGATATTTTTGATACACAGTATTCAGTAGCTAAAAGTAGGCTAAGTAGACAAATATAAACTCATCTTCGTTCCCACATTGTGAGACCTAAATATAATTTAGAAAATTTGAGTGTAGTCTTACATACATGTTTTACGTACACATTTTATGTCACATGAGCTCTAAACTGCTTAAACATCGAAACAATCTAAAACCCCTTAATTGGTAATACACTAGTGAACATTAACAAATAATACTTAATGCGGAACTAAAATTTACACACAAATAGGTACCATAACTAGCATAAAATTAATATATATACAGTACGTTAACTAACGAAAGGCGTTCCCTTAAACTGGCAATATTATGGCGTGCGTAGATCCTAAAAAAAATGTTCCCATAAAAAACAAAAAATATTTTATTTTAATAACTTCAAAAATATTCAATAAAAAGTTATTAACAGACACGAAAAAGAAACACTCTTTGCATACGCACAAAAGTACCAATGCAAAACGGCAACGTCGCTTTTTACTTAGTTATGACTTTTTAATTAAAATTACTTTAATTAGTTTTACATTTAATTTATTTTTCTAGCTTGCATTTTTTCATGCTTATTTTTCTATGCAAACATGGTCATTTGCATCTATTAATGATGTATAATAACCGCTTTAAGAGAACGCCTTTCGTTATTTTACTTACTGTATAATAAGGAATAGTGTGATTAGAGAGAGATGCGGCATGAAAGTGGATATAGTGACTAGAATAAAAAACGGTATGTTAAGTTGGTTTGGACATGTAGAAAGAATGGACGAGGAAAGACTGACTAGTGTGAATGGAACAGTCGCAAGAGGAAAACCTAGGCGAACGTTTCTCGATCAGATTGGAAGCGTTCTGGACAAAGGCCAGGTTAAGAGCACCTTGAACCCACGAGCGTGTATGAGGAATGTGATGAAAGTGAATGAATCCATAGAAGTGTGTCAGGATCGTTGCAAATGGAAATCCGTAGTCTCTGTCTACCCCTCTGGGAAACAGGCGTGAATCTATGTATGTATGTATATATAATCCTCAAGACCGAATTTCGGCCACGGCGACCAGACTTTAACGGAGATTGGCCATCTACGCAGGAGATATTATAGTGCACAAGTGTGTGCACAAACACAAGTGCACTCTATATTCGACACGATCGGAGAGAGGTCAGGCGTACCAAAGGCTTTACGTGCTTTCCGAGGCACGGGGGTGTCTAACAACGCCAACTTCCTAACTCCGGGCTGCTATTAAGATTTCTTAACAGAAAAACCCAATAACTTTTTGTTGGCCCGACCCAGGATTCGAACCCGAGACCTCATGCACAGCAGTCGCATTCACTACCACTGCGCCGCCACGGAGGTCGTCTCACCTAAATAGATATGCCACATAAATATTCATGGGGAATTTGAATTTCATGCGCATATTTGTTTCCAGGAAAATTTCGGTAGACAAGCGATATCGAAAATGTATCAAAGATCTGGCGTCAAATACAGTATCGGAACCATCCACAGCATAATGGGTTAGTTGCAAATTGAATATTATTTCAATCATATTATGGTATCAATTTGACTGATTTTACAATGAGATTTATTATGACAGGAGCGCAAATTTCTGGAAACTGTGCCTATTATGTAAAGAAAACTCAAAATGTCAGGTAATGTATTTTTATATAACATATTTACTTAAATCAATTGCTGTTAAAATCATTTACTTTTATAATATATTTTTAGGATTCAGCTTATAATAAAATATAAAATTTATAATATGGAGGATATTATAAATTTTAAGTATGCCAAATCACTCATACACACTCACACTCCTGCGCGCGTATTATGCTTAAGACTGCGCCGAGCGTAAGACAGATAATGACAGAGCTCGTGCGGCACATATTCAAATCGGCGCACGGCCGCTATAGTAAAATTGTATGGAGGATTTGAAGTGCTTTTTTGATAAATATGTATCTTTATTATTGTCATCCAATAACTTAAATATTTGGGACGGACAAATTGTAATATAATTATTTATGTTTCGTTTAAGCTGTAAAATAGGATAGATTTCTACTGTTATAATCTAAAAATCACGTAACACGAGCTTACATTTTTGTATTTTTTGTGCAAATTTACGTGATTTTGTTGATTGAGTAATTGTAAAGACATTCATTGTTATGGTAAATGTATATTTTATATTTGTATTAAACAAAACTGTTGATTTTATTCACTTAACTGTGCGTTTACTATTTGTTTTCACAGATAACTGGTTAGTTGTAGATCACTTCGCCTCTAAAACATTGTTTGATTAGCATATAGTTGTACTGGATCATGGGTTCTTTGTGTCCTTATTCTGTATTTTTAATAGTCTCTCACGGTAGACTCATTCCTAGATGGAGAGTTGTTTCTAAGAAATTGACAATATTTTTACAAATCCTTTTATCATTAGGTTTGTCTTCACCTTTCTTCTTCGTGACAATGGGACCTTTGGCCATGCGCTCCCGCCGGGACAAATCCATCCCACGTGCGACGAAATATTCACTGGTATCACCGACATGATGATTGCTAAACCCACGAGACTGAAACTTCAACTATACAATGATAGCCAACAAACTAAGGGAGCATTTTTATTTATATTCTTTTGTACTGTTTTTGTTTTATTGTAAATATATTTGTTTATTTTTCTTGTAAAGATGTTGTCTTTATTTGCTGTTTAATGTGTCAAGTCTTAGAATACCAGACATAATTAAATAGCTATTGATTCTGGCCACCTGTGTTTTGCGACTCAATTAGTTAAATTTCCTAGTAAGTATGTGATGCTCTAATCGATACCGCTAATCGTAAGATATTGAATTGGATTATTGATTGGAGGTAGGTGTTTTTTGTAAGAAAATAACCAGCATGCATTTCCTATTTAATCTATGTTTGCTTCATAGCAATCCTAACTAATATTATCGATGCGAATGTGAGATTGTTTGCTTGTTTATTACGCTTTTCTGCCGTAACTATTTGACGGGTCATCATGAAATTAAGTATACACGTTGTCAGGAGTATAGAATTAGGACATAGGGAACCTTTTATCCAGAAAAAAATTTGTTCCCGAGGAATGGAAATTTATTGTCAAAATATAGATTTACGCAAGTGAAGCCACGTGCAAAATCTAGTAAGTAGATAATATGTTCCTTAACCTTTTGAGCGACACCCTATGCCGAACGGGATTTGTGTCTGCTAGTGCCAAGCTATAAATCTATAACAGTTTAAAATGTAAATTTTGCTGTTTTTATAATAAACAAAGGTCCATATTGAAATAAAAATGTAAAACTAGTGTATTAGGCAATAGTAAAATTACACACAAAAAAAAATAATTTAGACATTGTCTTCTAATAAAGACGTGGCGTGGAGGGCACGGAAACGTTTGCCGCCTATACAACGGTGGCGCTCAAAAGGTTAAGTATAAAAATCATTAAAATGCAAGTGAAAATGTTTTAATTATGTAATTATTCCTAAATTTACTTTATATCGCTCCTAAATTTACAAATTTACTTTATTTCGATACTGAAGATACACAGGGATTATCTGGAATACAGCCCGAATGTTACAAATCAGGACACACCAGCACAGGTGATAGTCATTACGGTAACCACCGCCGCAAGTTGGTCATTGGCCAAGAACCAAGCTCAGTAATGGCACCTAGCTCTGTTGTTCTAAGACGTTTCAGTGGTCACAGACGTTGTAATTAATGTACTTACTTAAGCTGATGGTAGAAGATATCAAATGGTTAAGAAAATATATCGTTATGAAAGAAAACTGATACAGCTAGGGACCTCTTTATTATTTGTATAATTATTCTGTAATTCTGTATATGAATATGGAATATCCATACAAACACGCACATATCCCCGAATTCTCAGATATACCTATATAGTGTCTTATCGCGTAGCAAAAATATTCTAAGGCGGTTGGCACAGTGCACCGCATCACGCAGCGTAGCGCGGGAGTGCGTGTTCTTACGTTGTTTGCAAGTACCTGTGTTTGTATAGAAAACACGCGTAGTGCAACACATAGAAAACGCATTCACGCGCAGTGCTGCAGATCACGCGTCTACATGCGGGGAAACACGCACCCGCGCGCGTCGGTGCGGGGCAAGATGCATATGATATATGATATAGCACACCGAGTTCTGCAGTATCGTGCGTGATTTTGACACAAGTACACGTATTACTTCAAAATATATCTCGATATCGATCGATTCAATTACGAAAACGAAAGTAGTGAGAAAATTGATTTTCATATTTTCCTAAATCTATGAAATTCTGAACAAATGACCCATTTATCGATCTTGTTTGTAAAAAGGGATGTACCCAATATCTTCTACGGGCACGATTTCTTCTTATTTGATTATAAAAAAACCAAACACATGATATGACTGCAGCATCCTGAATGAGATCCAAAATAATGACCATCATTAATATAAAAATTAATACTGTGCAATGTTACTATAACCACCGCAAGCTGCTATGAAATGTGGCCTCTAGACCACCGCATGACTAAACTGCAGCTACGCGCGTTTGTGCGGAGAAATCTGCATTATGATGCAGATCTGCACTCGCGCACCCGCGCGCGTGACTCTGTCACCACGCATCCCGCAGCGTGGTGCGGGGCACTGTGTGAATCGCCTAAGTCTTTCGTCTTATTTACCTATGTCCCCGAAGTTGTAGATTGAAGCACAGACTTAGAATATTTTCGAGTCTATGGATTGAAGTGTAATACTCTCGGACCAATTATCACACAGTCCGAGGTAATACTCGCTCATTTCCTTAGTTATGGTTTTTGTTTTTGATGTGAAACCTTCTTTAGGCGCGTTGAGCACTTCTTGGGTGAACAAAAATCATAGAACTCGCGTCATCGTTACGCTTCCACGCTTTCCATTTTTGAATTATTTTAGAATATTAACAATATCTCACAAATAGTGCGTCTTACGCAAAAAATAACGAAATTTTGACCCCCTTAATAAATCCTAAGAGAGTATCAGAACTAGCATCCGCGTCGCTCATTTCATTTTTTGAAGTGAAAACTTCTTTAGGCGCGTTGAGCACTTCTTGGGTGAACAAAAATCATGGAACTCGCGTTATCGTCACCGACCGCTTTCCATTTTTGAATTATTTTTGGTTTATAATTTGGTTTATAAAGAAGTGTTTATGATCAAGGATTAAAGTTTTCACTTCTATCGGCAGTCCCCAAAGACAGCCCCAATTTTTTTTTGTACTCTTGTAACAGAGATTAGCCAATTGCCCCCAACCGGGCATAGTTTCAGACTCCATGCTGCTTCTGAGAATTTGTTGACTGAAATCCCAATGAGAAATTGCTTCACCTGAGTATTAAACCCGAGACATTATGTACAGCATTCACCATCGCCACACCACCAAGTCGTACAAGATAAAATAAATAGTAAAGACGTTTATTTGGAATAAAAACATGATAACTTTATATACTAGATTTTTCCCGCGCCTTCATTCGCGTATTTGTAGGTTATGGTAATTTTTGATCCCTCTGGAACAGTAATTTTTCTGGAAGAAAGGTACTCTGTGTCATTTTCTGTACCCCTAACGATGTGTATGCGAAATTTCATGATTGGTTGAGAAGTTAAGGCGTGAAATCGTAACAAACAAACTCATATTTGCATTTATAATATTACTAGATTTTGGTTTTGGATAAAAGGTACCCTATGTCTATACATAGGGTACCTTTTATCCAGAAATAAGTACTGTTACTAACCTGATCTAAATTTACGCGAGCAAAGCCGCGGGCAAAATCTAGTTATATAATAAATGCGAATATGAGTTTGTTTACAGAAATTAAGTAGTCTTAGCGAAACCCCCCTCTCCAAGATCCGGGCCGAGCTGTGCGCTATAAAACGCGGCGCGCGCTTAGCAATAGTTTCATTCAGTTCTCGGTCGGCAACTTGTGAACATCGCTACCCTCGCTTTTAAATTGTTACTCGGTTGCAATATAATAATAATTGTTTCGTAAGTTATTTAATCACTTGCAGTAATTAGAGTTTTTGAATGTAATAGTTCTAAAATTATCATTTATGGTAATTTCGTTTATTGAATTTTGATTGTTAAATAAATAATTTTAGGAACACGTGTGCGATATTTTTTTTAAAAAACTGTTCTCACCTCTGGTTCGTAAGATCAGAAGTGGGATAGACCACGTGCTTAGTACTGTTTGTGCCATCTGTTTTAGTTAATTAAGTGTCCGTTAGTGTTTGAATTTGATCTAATTACTGCAATTTTTGTCGTTTGTGGTGTGATAATTGTATGTGTGTTTGGTCTACGCATATCGGTAAGTGTTTTCCATTTGATTTATTCTCTGAGATATGTCGGGACGTTCGGAAAGTGTTGAAAACTAGACGATTCGCGTCGACCGCATCGTAATCGTTCTCGAACGTTAAGAAGTAGATCGCGTAATCGTAGCCATGATTCCGGTAGAAACAATAACACTTCCTCATCGCGTAGACACCGTGAACGTTCTCATGATCGCGAACGTACCTCTTCGAAATATCGTAATGTGTCCCGTAGTCCACGTAATGCTCATAGACGCCGTGATACCCCATATAGCCACCGTGATTCTCCGCGTGATCAGGCCTTAGGTCAAATATTAGCTCGCTTGAATTCTATTGAGAGCCGTTTGCCGACCTCGACAACGCATTCAAAACCGCGTCGCGTGTCAACGCCTGCTAGGGAGCATAGCCCACGTGGGCAGGAAACTTCCACTAGGCAGAAGTCACAGACACTCGACGGGGCTAATGACGTGACAGATAAGCTTGTTGGCGCATTGTCTTGCTTAGTTCGGGCGAGATCGCATAATTTTTATATTTCTCCTTTCGATCCTACTGCCGTCCTTTAACTAAAACCACGTTAACCCCAAAAAGTGATTTTGGAGAAAAACGTAAAAAACGTGGGAATCGTTGTTTCTAGAAAACTATTATACATAAATCGGTGATTGTTAAATATTATTTAAACACATATTTGCCAGCGTCATTTAGGATATTTCCTGCTTAGAAATATACTTAAAATTATATAAAAAAACAGGAATTTTTGGTTTAGTTAAGCAATACACATTTTTTTTGACGTTGATTGCCGCACTAAAGCGTCGTTAACCTACACTTAGAGACCTTTTAGTTTAGCATTTTCTTTAAATTTATAAGGTTTATAATTTTCGATAGTTTTACCCTGAAATACTTAACTATAAACGCGCTAAGTCCATTAACTGTTTTGTAGCTAAGACATTTCTTAATATTTATACATTATTACCTTTCGTAAGAAGAGGCTAAAGCACCTAAGACTCTTTTAAGCTAAGTGTTAGCGAAAAATAAAAAAGGTACGAAAAAATATATGTTTGCTTACTAAGCTAAAAACAGGTATTTCTTACTTCAATTGTTACTAACGTCTTTATAGCTAAGCATCTCATATCATAAAACTGAATAATTAAATGAAATGCAGTATGAAAATTGAATCAAATTTTATTATATCATATAAAATGTGTAATGACGTTATAAGTTGATAGTAAAAATTTTAAAGGAAAAGATTATATATTATACTTAAATTTACATCGTGCAGCACTGAGGCTAAATCTTATTATTTAATTAATTTTAAATCTTATTATTTACAATTAAATTTTGTAAAGTAATTGGAAAATGAATACGTTTAATGTAATTTAAATCTTATTTTTATCTTTTTAGGGCGTAAATAAAAGCTTTGTTTTAAAAGTTTTTTCTTTATATTAATTTATTTTGTACTTTTTAGTTTTCGCTAGATATATTTCTTAGTCTGTTCATTTCATTAAGTGCATCATTGTTACATTGGCGGGTGCCAGTTAATTTCGAGCAGTCTAATTCTTCTATGAGGACGCCTTCTATCGATGTGACCCTACTTAAGGCCACGTACGCTTGGCCACCAGCGAACACATTTGGGCCCAAATACACAACGGCGTGGTCAGCCGTACTACCCTGCATTTTATGCACTGTGCAAGCCCAGCATAGTACTATTGGCAATATTCTGCGTTCAGCGGTGCCATGGCTGTATTTCGCTGGAAATTGCACAGACTTCGGTTGAATCAAATTAAGACTTACTTATTTACTTATTATTAGCCCCCACAAATATTTCTAACTCTTTAGGCAACCACCCAGTCTTGTTTATATCAGATGGTATAATATTATTTGTTGTTGTTGTTATTGTTATACCACGGGCACGAAAATATTCTAGCACGGTTTTGTTATGACTGAAAACTTGTTGATTAGTGGGATAGATTCGTAACGCTTTTTTAATCACAAATTCGCCAGTTGTTTCTATGTTTAGTCGACTCATTAAAATATTGATATGTTCCGACTGAAGTTCACCGATGCGTAATGCGTTCAAGAGGTCTTTAAATGTGGTGCTACCCTGTTGTCTCATATTTTCGGTCAATTCAATTAACGAGAAAGAACGCCAAAGGTGTGTAGCTGGGACAAATCTCGCGGGTTGGTCAAACACTTGATTACCTCGCACAGGGGGCAACTGCATTAAGTCTCCGAAGACACAAATATTTATACCATCGAAGAGAGTTTCATTATTTTTGAGTTGCTTAAGACGAGAATCAACCATACAAAGCATCTCATAGGGAACCATGGATATTTCATCTATAAAGAGAAATTCTATGTGTTGCCACTGTTGCCGCATTAGACGCAGGTAAACCAGTAAAAATAGGCAGTTGCACTAGTCTACCATCTTTTTGCACGGGCAACTTTAGAGTAGAATGTAATGTAGATCCCCCCACTAAGCGCGCTGCTACCCCTGTTAGTGCACACACCTTAACAACTTGCTTGCCGTAACACCTATTTACTTGATTTTTTAATAAGTTGAAATGGAATGTTTTCCGGTTCCAGGGTTTCCCGTTATAAACAATCTAAGACGCTCATCACCACCATTATGTAGCTGTTCTGAAATACTTCTTGTTATGAATATAAACGCTTCCTTTTGTCCAACATTCATTGCTCTTCTAGCATTCAGAAACTTGTCGTCGGTCATGTTCTGCTCCGGCATCTCCAACTCGTCCTCCAAGTTTTCCTGCTCAGCTTCTTCATTCAATACTTCAAAAGCATGTATTTGGTTAAACGCATTCTCTAGTTGCCTGTCGCGCTCTCTAAATATTTCCAGTATCTTTGCTTGATAATTCTGTGGGCAGGTATGAACTGCGACTTGAATCTACTTTGTGTTTTACCACTTGATTCAGGTAACACCTTTTAGTGCATATTTCGCATATCTGTTCACGGAATATATTAATGGTGTCGTTAAAAATTTCAATCTGGGCCTTTTCTTCCGCCTGTACTTGAGAGTTGTATATTCTTACCGCACATAAGCGAGCCTCTCGCTGATCAGCAGTTTCTCCTGCCCTAACTTGGGAGGTATGCTCTCTTAAAGCGGTCAAACGTTCTTCCCGCCGTTCAGCAGATTCGGCTGTTCTTAATCGTTGCATGCACTGCTTAGCCTTGTCAAGCCGCAACTGTCGCTGAGTGGGTGATTCACTACGCACCTCACCACGCCTTTTGTTAAGTCGTTGGCGTTTCATGTCAGCACTCTCATTGGCAAGTTTTACTTGCCGTTTTAACTTCTTTTTCTCTAACCTTCTTTTTCTTTGTGTTGTTGTTTCTTTATTTCCCATAATGTTCCCACGAGTACCGAAGACATATCCGTCAACCCTTCCAGAGCTTCGTTTAGAAGTGTAAGTGTGCCCTGAGGCGGTACGTTCACGACATCATTTTATACCCTGATGTCACTCAGTCCTCGGCACGGCCTCACCTTGACTTGGGTAGTAATTTGGTAATATATCTGCCATTTGTTTTAGCTTAAAGCTTACTCGTGCCTGACGAAACACCGTCCCGGGTTTGATTTTGGAGTTTTCCGTCTCCTAGACAGGTTGCAAACCAATGCTATTGACGCCCATCTCACCAAATTACACAAGTCATGGTATACCTCTTATGCCTGTTACTACTGTTGACCGTTGAGGAGTTCCCTGGTTTGGAGCCAGCCCTGGATGTGGCATCTATTTCATGGTGGACCCATCAACCGTCTATCATATCCGAACAGTTTTGCAACATTTCAAGTCCCTACTGCCGACCGTTGAGGAGTTCTCTGGTTTGTAGCCAACTCTGAAGGTGGCAGCAATTTCATGGTGAACCCACTTATAAGGGTTCGATTCGGGTGAATTAATAAACACAACTTGCTAACATGAAGCATGATTTATTACTCCCTAATTCTAATGGATACATAGATTATATAGTCTTAATCTAGGAATAACATGACATCATCCTATCTCTATTTGTCTTACACCATACGCCCTACCAAAACAGAAAAAAAAATAAAGTAGTAGCTTTTTTTTTTTAAACATTATATAATTTCGTTCTATTTTTATGTATAATTTCTTCTTTATTATTACGCAAAATTTTAACATTAGGATCAAGATCATCTAAAACTTTGAAAGGACCATGATACACATTATCAAACTTATTTCCAGTTTCATTTTTAACCAACAATAAGTCATCTTTTTTATACATAATAGGTTTCAAATATTTATCAAATTTACATTTTCTTAACAATTTAGTTTTTACCAAATTTTGCCGCGCTTCACATTGCGCTTTTTGTAACCTAAATTTTAATTCTAAGGGATAACTTTCTACATTATACAACGGCTCAACAGTACAATTTTGTAAATTTCTGGGGATATTACATAATTTGCCAAATACAAGTTCATAAGGTGTATAATTTGTTGAAGAATGTACAGAGGTATTATAAGAGAAACACCAATATGGGAGCCAATCACTCCAATACCTACTATTATTATCTGATTGAATTCTTAAAAATGCATTTAATGATTTATGGGAATTTTCTAAGGATCCAATTGACTCATGATGATAGGCACAAGCAACTGTTTGTTTGATATTTAATAACTTACATACCTCGGTCATAGTATTCGAGATGAATTCAGTTCCCCTGTCTGTCGCAATTTCACGTGGGATACCATACCTTAATATAAAGTTGTTGACGAACGCTCGAGCCACACTCACGCTATCTTTCTTAACTAATGGATATGCTTCTACATACTTACTTAATTCACATTGCAATGTGAGTATATAAGAGTTATCATAATAATCCTTATCTAAGGGCCCAACTATATCTAAATATATTTTATCAAAGGCCGACTGCGCAGTCGTAGTAATCACCATGGGTTGCTTAGTATGTAACCAATGCTTTTGTTTCTGGCATTTGTCACATCTCCTTACAAATTCTGCCACGTCCTCAGACATGTTTGCGTGCCCAGTCGTGGGAAGCAAATGAAAGTCATTAAGTACTACACGCTTGTCATCATCACTTATTATTCTAATTAAACTTTTTAAAATATATATTCGTGGACCGGTCCAATTATTATTTCCACAAAATTTGGTTAACCATTTTATATACTTCTCACTTTTGTCATTCTTCATAATATAAATTTCATTTATTAATAGTTTTTTACAGATAGATTCCAAATCTCTCACGAAAGCGTCTCGCGCTGAGCATGATCGAGAAATTGGGTCTATATAAATTGACATCTTAGATGGTACATAAATAAAATCATTTACTTGGACATGTTTAGTAGTGGATTTTAATGCACAAGTAGAAATTATTAATTCGGTGCAATTATTCGGTTTTTTAAGAATTTCAACGACTTTCGGTTGATCAGACCGATCATCTGTTTTGTTCTTATCGACCGAAGAATTGCTACTCAATTGATTTCTAGACATACTCCTAGTCATGATATTTAAAACATTTTGATGAATACTTTTTAATTCATCAGACGTAATAACGATGCGAGATAACGCGTCTGCAGCCACGTTATTCACACCCTTAACATATTCGACCACGTGATCATATTCATCTAATATTAAACGAAACTTTAGCAATCTGCTAGACGGATTATTGAAACTAAACAGATAAAGTAGTGGTTTATGATCCGTTTTTATTATAAACTTTTTACCAAATAAATAGGGCCTGAAATATTTAACCGACCAAACAATAGCAAGGAGTTCCTTTTCTATCGTTGGATAATTTAATTCTGATTTATTTAATGGCCGGCTGGCATAAGCAATTGGCAAGTCGTTTTTATTACATAATACGGAACCTACGGCTAATCCAGAAGCATCTGTATGCAATATAAATTCATTCTCATCGTCAAAATTTGGATATTGTAATATTGGCGGATTGGCTAAAGATTGCCGTAACAACTGAAAAGAATTTTCACATTCTATGTTCCAAATAAATTGAGCACCTTTTCTACAAAGTTTATTTAAAGGGATTGTTATTTCAGCAAAATGCGGTATAAATTTACGGTAGTAATTGACGAAAGCTACAAATCGCCTAACTTCGTCACTACTCCTCGGTACAGGATAACTCTGTATTACTCGGGTCTTTTCAGGGTCAGGTGAAACGCCACTAGCAGAAACAATATGCCCTAAATACAACAATTCTTTCTTTAGAAATTGGCATTTCTTGGGGTTAATTTTTAAGTTTACGCTTCTAAGTCTTTCAAAAATATCAATTAAGTTTTTATTATGAATTTCTAAGCTTCTGCCTATACAAATCAAATCATCCAAATATATAAGGCACTTTTCATGGTTCAAACCAGACATTGCTACTGTCATTAGGCGACTGAAAGCACTAGGGCTGATTTTTACACCCATTGGCAGTCGTTTCATTTGATATTGTTTGCTTGTAGTAAATGCTGTGTATTTTCTACTTTCAGGGCTTAATTCTAATTGAAAATAGCCTTGGCTAAGATCTAAATGACTAAAATATATTGCCCCTGACAAAGAATCGAGAATATCAGATATGTTAGGCAACGGAAATTTATCATCTTTTAGGCTGTCATTTAATTTCCTATAATCAATAACAACACGCCATTTCTTAGTACCGCTACTATCGGTTTTCTTTGGTACCAGTAGAACTGGACTCGACCATTCACTTCTACTTTCTTCTATGATGTCATTACGTAACATTTCGCTAATTTGTCTATCAATTTCAGTTTTTTGACTTTTAGGAAGTCTGTATGGTTTGGTGTACGCCGGACTGGTATTATCTTTTAATTGAATTGACTGCTGGTACAAGTTGGTAACACCTAACTTATCGCCTGGCAGCAAAAACACATCAGAGTATTTTGCACAAATGTTTTCAATTGAAATTTGTTCCTCCCTACTTAAGTGTTTAAAATTCAAAATGGAAAACAAACACTTCACACGGTCAGCATTTAAATTATTACTATCAAAAGAACACAAAAAATAATCATTTAAACTTACAACATCTGGTGTAAAATAACTTAAACAAACGTCTGTCTCTCTAGTATTCAAAAACTTAAGCGGTATTGTACCATTCTTAGGCTTTACTAAGATGGAAGCTAAAAATAAACCTTCACATAATTGTTTAGGCATGACAACACATTCATCTTGTAAGTGTGTCTGCACTAAATATGTAACTTCACATCTGGCCGGTATTGTTATGTAACTGTTTTTGCCAAGTTGCCCCATTTGTAAGGGGATACTAATGGGTACATTATGGTTTATTGTCAGAACATTTTGTTCAAAATCTAAAATACAATTAAATTTACTCAAAAAATCTTGTCCTAAGATGCCATCAGTTCTACAAGAAAAGTTTTTAAATACATAAAACTTATGCTCAAACTCATAACTATTGTAACTTAATTTCAGATAAACAAAGCCATCGCAATACACATGGCCTGCTATACCATTTATCTTTATGCGCTCTATATGGAATGGAATATTCCAGTTCTCTAATATGTCGTGTCTAACTATGGATAATGACGCGCCGGTATCAAGTAACCAACTATGCGACACTTGAAAAACATTAAAATTAATTGAGTTAATATTTTGGCAGTAAAAGTGTTCATGCACGAAAAAACAAATTTCGATTTTCAGTTTCAGCCCTTATTTCGGGATTTCGGATACCTTGAGTACTATTACTGCTGTTACTTGAATCAGCTATGTTAACTTGATGTTGTCGAGCAGGGTGACGTAATGTTGTGTGGCCACGAAAACCACTGCGACCGCGATAAAAAGACGATTTACTAAAGTTACGTATTCCGCTTGCACCACCGTTATTACCACGACCGCGATTATTATAATTTTGAGAATTTGAAAATACTCTAAACGCATAGGAGGGCATATTAAAATTATTATGATAATTACCACGTTGATAACGGCTTGACCTACCTCGGTTTTGATGAAAGCTCATCACTCGTTCTTCTTCTGCATTCGGAGCCATCTCATCCAACGCACCCTGAATGGCATCCTTTAAAGTGCTATAATTTCGTGCTGCAATTATTGTACTGAGTCGACTGTTACGGAGGCCGTCAGCAAATCTTTTAATCGCCATACGCTCATTTATTGGCTTCAAAGTTTGATGTGCACTAGAATCACCGTTAGCCTGGGTAATAGTCAAATCGACAAATAATTGCTCCAGCTCCTTACCATATTCCTCAATACTCTTGTTATTTTGCCTCGCATGGTGCAGCTTACTCTGGATCGCTGTGTCTGATTTTTTGGGTAATAATATGGTACGCATGTCACTAATTAAATCTGCAACAGATAAATAATTATTACGCATGCGCAGCTTGGCGCTTTCCGATATACGGGACATTAAAACAAATTGTATAAGTTGCTTTTTGCCACTATCATCAATCATGGAGTCATACATCTCGATATTTGAGATTAAACGTTTGGTGGTAGTCATAATTGGCAATAACGCATTGGCAGTTTTTAGCTCAAATTTCTCCATGGTGTTTATCGTATCCTCTGTACTATCCGAACAAAGCTGAACAATTTTTGAATACAATTTATGTATATTTATAACCAAATCTGTCAAAATTTTAATTTCACTACTTTCGATTTCTTTACTTTTTATCTTAATATCAATTACCTTCTGCAAAGAACAAAATTGTTTGTATATGTCATTCGTCTCATTTAATTTAGTTTCCCTTATAGTAGGTGACCTTCGATTCGGGTCCAATTTGATGAGGTAATCTTTAATATACTTTAATTTATTAAAAATCTCTTTAACCTCATTCGCCATAACATATTACTTTAATCTAGATTATTATATATTTTTCACGATACCATGACATTATAACGAAAAGAAAAACGAGAAAAAATAAATACGACCATGTACCTGATCAATCTAAAAAGAAAATAATCATTACGGTATACGAGTAAAATTGCTATAGAATATTTTTAAGATAGGTACACATACACATTTTATGATTAACATTAATCGAATACCTGACTATTATATTATATGGATACATTAGCCGCACTTCTTACCGCACGCACTTATTTTGGCACTTATTAACCACAATGCACTCACGCCGGAGAATTTCCTGCCGCAGCAACACCCGTGGCCTGTTTACGAAACAAGCTCAACGACCTTCGCAACTCGTAGTTATTAATGCCTCTTTCGATCCATTTGCCGTGACATTTTCTATAATATCGTAACAGCAATATCGCTCCTCCAACAACCAAAACAATGCAGATAGCTATCAATATATAATTTGTGTTACTCGCATGCTGTAGCAGCTGGTCCGTAGCAGCCGAATTCCCGGCTTCGTTTTGCGCTATTATGACTTCTTGCTCCTTAGACTGCTGCTTGCCCATACTGATGTATTTCAAAATGAGAAACTCGCGAAAAACAGTTCAAACCAACGAAAGTTGCGTTAAATAGTAACAAAACGTTCCCAAGTAATGAAATCATAATTAGTTCTATAAAGTGCACAAATCACTCAATGTTTATAATAGCGATTCCTTTTACGTAACATCGCGTCGCGCTGGCAGGGTCGCCATATAAGGGTTCGATTCGGGTGAATTAATAAACACAACTTGCTAACATGAAGTATGATTTATTACTCCCTAATTCTAATGGATACATAGATTATATAGTCTTAATCTAGGAATAACATGACATCATCCTATCTCTATTTTTCTTACACCATACACTAACTGTCATCCCAATGGGTGTGCAAAATGTCATGTTCCTATTGTTAACCGTTGAGGAGTTCCCTCGTCTGGAGCCAGTCCTGGCAGCAGCATCACATCATGCTTATCATAAACATGCATTGTCATTGGGTGTCATTCAACCAGTATGTAAAATTTCAGCTCAATCGGACACCGGGAAGTGGGTCAAATTTAACTTGGAAGAATCCACATACATACAAGTCAAGTTAAATAAAAGCTTTTAAAAAGCACCTCTTTTGACTATAATTATCTTTATCTAACTAAAATTAAATGAAATCTTTACCAAATAAAACCAATGAAATAAATAAAAATAATCTAAAACTTTAAATCAATAAAATCTAAAATAATGGAATAAAATAAATTCTGTTTAGCTAATCACTTAATAAAACCACAGTTTTATATTTTTGTATAGCATTCTCTAGAACATATTCAGTGTAATAATCAGTCTTATAATTTTATTATAAATGGCTTTTAGGTATATTTTATTCATTAGTTACTCTTGTTCTCTTTATTTGTACTTCAAGATCGGAATGAATGAAGCGCGAGAAACGGATAACGTGTTTCTAGTTAGGGAACGTGGGCTAGCGGTTATTAAGTTAAGAATGACTAATATTTTTTTGAACAAATTCCATGTTAGAAGTAAATAACGCTTTTTTAACGAATTGTTTTGAGAAAATCGCAGTTTTGATTACTTGACAAAAATACCGTTATGGTCGTCTAACCAGAATTAAGATAAGGTTTTCATCATAAATAGTTTATAGCATTGTTTTTATTTCTGTTTTATCAAAATTGATCCTTAACTATAAACACGTTATACGCTCTTAGTGTATTTGTAGTCAATAATATTCAATTAACGTAGTTTAAGCTAATAAAACATTTAAAAAATATTAGGCGAATTTGGAAACTAAGGTACTTAAACGTGCATCAAGCTAAGAAGCGTGGTATAGTCACTTTTTAGGCAAGCATTTGTTGCATATTTCGTCATTTAACGGTAAATCATGTTTTAATATCTCTAAAACTATAAGTGATAGAGATATGGTTCTTAGACAGAAAGATAGAGAATTTAAAACTGTAATACTTTGCATTCAAAACTCAAAATCGACCATTTGAGGGTTAACGGGGTTCTAGTTAAAGGACGGCAGCCTAACCTGCATGACTTTGACGTTTGGTGTTCAGAAGTAGACCGCGCTCGTGATTTGAATAAATGGGATGATCGCGAGTGTCTAGGGCGCATAGGAAGTTGTTTGCGCGGTGACGCGAAGTCGTGGCTTAATGATTGGATAACGAATGATCGTTCATGGAGCAA
This sequence comes from Catocala sponsa, assembly GCA_963564715.1. Lineage (NCBI taxonomy): Eukaryota > Metazoa > Arthropoda > Insecta > Lepidoptera > Erebidae > Catocala > Catocala sponsa. The sequence goes on along the minus strand of OY751345.1, from coordinate 4,743,121 downwards.
TTTCAAGTTAGAATTTCGTTCACTGTGTCCACGTAGTGTAGATGTTGCTACAATTTTATTTGAGGTTATGTGTAACAATTCAAATAAATTGCCCACATATGCCGAATATGCCCGCAAGTCTCTTTTGCGTCTCAACATTGTAAAGGGTTTGTCTGACGAGCTGAAAGTTGCAATAGTTGCGCGAGGCATTACTGATGCTCAAATAAAGGCTGCGGTAACTAATGCGAAACTTCAAATAAAAGATTTAGTTGAATTTTTGTCCGTATATATCAAACCAAAAACCGAGACGCGTAGTTTAAACAATCCTGCCCGCTCAAACTATGTAGGACCGTCATCATTGCGTAAACGCGAAGCACCTAAATCAGAAGATAGTAAAATAGTGTGTCATTATTGCCATAAAGTCGGTCATACGAAGTATGATTGCAGGAAAAGACCTAAAGCTGATACTAATGTACCGTCGTCAGCAGATACTGTAACGTCAAAGCCTTCAACATCGGGTGATAAGTCAGTAAAGTTTTGCACATACTGTAAACGTAACGGTCACGTTATTGAGATATGCTTTTCGAAACAAAAACTCGAAACAGAACGCAATCAGAAAAAATCTACTAAGATAAATGTTTGCTCAAGTCTTAATCGAAACGAGACAACATAATGTCTGCTATTATTCAAAAGGTGCCTGTAGATATTTTGATTGATAATGGTTCCAATATCTCGTTGATTTTAGAGTCGGTTCTTAAATATTTGAATTTCAATCGAATCCCAACGTATCGTTCGTTGAGAGGTATAGGCAGTCAGGAGATTGAATCAACGTCATATGTTACGACTGTGATTGAATTTCCTGAAGTGTCTTTGGAAGTTGATTTGTATGTGGTCCCGGTTGGGTGCATTACGGCGTCCATTTTGATTGGCACTGATGTGTTAAATAGAGAAGGAATTACATACATGCGTAGTAATAACGTGCAGCGGCTCACGAGGTTGGATAGTGTGCCCTCCGTACTGCACGTGTCCACCGTTGAGTATCAAAACATTAAAACGCCGTTAGTTGGCAATGACAGGAATCTTTTGCTTAACATCATTTGCGAGTTTTAGAGTTCTTTTATTACTGGGACTGCTACCTCAATGGTGAATACGGGTAGTATGGAAATAAGATTTACAACGAGTGCTCCGGTAGTTCATAGGCCTTATAAGCTTTCTTGTGATGAAAAAAATAGAGTCCGGGATATTATTAATGATCTACTGTCAAAGGGAATCATTCGCGAATTACAATCTGACTACGCCAATCCTATCATCCTCGTCAAGAAGAAGGACGGGAGTGATAGGATGTGCGTCGATTATCGGGCACTTAATGCCATAACGGTTAAAGAACGATTCCCTTTGCCCCTGATTGATGACCACATAGATAGGCTTGGTGGTTTCAAGTTCTTTACCAGTTTAGATATGGCAACTGGATTTCATCAAGTGCCATTAAAGGATAACGATTCGATCTCTAAAACCGCCTTTGTAACGCCCGAAGGACACTTCGAATATCTAAAAGTGCCTTATGGGTTAGCTAATGCCCCGATAGTTTACCAGAGAATAATATCGAAAACCTTAAAGCCTTATATTGAAAGTGGTAGAGTACTGACTTATATCGACGATGTCCTTCTTATGTCAAACGGAATTCCTGAAGGACTAGATTTACTGCGTCAAGTTTTACATACTCTCAGGAATGGCGGTTTTTCCGTTAATTTAAAAAAATGTACCTTCTTAGATACGGAAGTAGAGTACTTAGGACGAGTAGTTAGTAATGGTCAGGTGTGGCCGAGCCCAAGAAAAATAGAGGCGCTGGTAAATTCACCAAAACCTACTAATGTTAAGGGGGTTCGCCAAGTTTTAGGTCTGGCAGGGTATTTTAGGCGTTATGTCGCAGGGTACGCTTCTAGAACAGGCTGCATTGCTAGACTGTTAAGAAAGGGAGAACCTTACAAATGGACTGTGTGGACAGTGACAGATGTGGCTCGTGACTACATTATTCACTGTTTGACCCATGAACCAGTCTTAGCGATTTTCGACCCAAGTTTGCCCACGGAGCTTCACACCGATGCCAGCTCTATCGGTGTCGGTGCGGTGTTGTTGCAGGAGCATGTCGGTAAACGAAAGAGAGTAGTCGGTTACTATAGTAGGTCCACACAGGGCGCAGAGAGTCGCTATCACAGCTACGAGCTGGAAACCTTAGCCATAGTACGCGCACTTCAGAACTTTCGTCATTATTTAATTGGTATCAACTTCAAAATAGTGACGGATTGTAATTCGTTGAAGTTATAATAACGGAAAAGAAAAAAGATCTGTTGCCTCGTGTCGCGCGTTGATGGGTTTACCTACAAGACTTCACTTTTACTTTGGAATATAAAAAAGGTTCCATGATGCAGCACGCTGATTACCTAAGCCGACATCCTCCTGAAACTGTAAATGTATCACACATTCGCAATCCAAATAATTGGGCAAAGGTCGCTCAGACTGCGGATGACAAAACCCAAAATTTAATTGTTAAGTTAAGAGAAGGCCAATTAGATTCGTCTAGGTACTCAGTTAAAAATGAACTCTTGTATTACAAATATCTACCAACCGGGGAAGAACCACGCTTGTTGTGTTATATTCCAAAAGGTTATCGGCTTAGTCTTTTAAGAGCTTTTCACGATGACCATGATCATATTGGAGCTGACAGAACGACAGACCTCATACTGCGTCACTTTTGGTTTCCGAGTGTTAGACAATTTGTTAGAAAATACGTTAGCCATTGCCTTGTATGTTTGGCACATAAGAAAGTACCTAAAGCATCCCCACAACCAATTCAATCTTGGTCGAAGCCTGATGACCCATTCTGTGTCATTCATGCTGATATATTGGGCCCGCTTCCAGAATCTAACGGGTTTAAGTACGTTCTAATAGTTGTTGACAGCTTTTCAAAATTTTGTTTGCTGTACTCCATGTATCGTCAAGACTCAGACGAATTAAAACGGGTGTTCACTAATGTGATATCTTTGTTTGAGTCTCCGAGTACTATAATATGTGACCGAGGGAGAATGTTTGAAAGTGTGGCCTTTCGAGACTGGGTAAGTGGCTTGGGCTGCTCCGTTCATTACATCACACCTGGAATGCATCGTGAAAACGGACAAGCAGAGAGGTACTGTAGAACTGTCTTAAATATGTTACGTGTGGAGGTGGGACATAAAGGTTCTCAATGGGCTGACGCTCTGTGGAAGGTGCAGCTCAATTTAAATGTCACCAGACAGGCTACTACACAAGCCTCGCCATTGCAACTCCTCGTTGGGATTGATGCCGCTACCCCGGTAATAAGATCTCTTGTGCGTGACGTCGCACTAAAGAACCGTAACCCTAATCGAGAAGCTCTTATGACTCTCAGGAGACAGCGTTCCTCTGACCTGCTCACAGCTAATCAGCGGCGTCAAGATGAATACACCAATCAGAACCGGCGACAACCACGAGCCTTTGCTGTTGGGGACTATGTCTTCGTTAACAAGGCATCGCAGAGCACGGGAAAGCTCGACTCTGGCATGCGGGGGCCCTATAAGGTCCTGCGTGTACTGTCACATCATCGCTATGAGCTGGAACTACTGGCTGGTTCATATGGCAAAAAAACCCAGGCAGCTGCTGAGCATATGGTGCTCTGGCGCGGCGAGTGGACGCCTGACGCCTGCTCCACTTTCTTCGAGGCTGGTGAGACCAGAAGACTTCTGTTTGGCCTGAGCCCCTGGCTTATGGCTTCTCTTTGGTCTGAGTCCCTGGCTTATGGCTTCTGTTTGGCCTGAAGCCCTGGTTCATGGCTTCTGTTTGGTCTGAGCCCCTGGCTTATGGCTTCTGTTTGGCCTGAAACCCTGGTTCATGGCTTCTGTTTGGTCTGAGCCCCTGGCTTATGGCTTCTGTTTGGCCTGAACCCCTAGTTCATGGCTTCTGTTTGGCCTGAACCCCTGGTTCATGGCTTCTGTTTGGTCTGAGCTCCTGGCTTATGACTTCTGTTTTGGCCTGAACCTGTGGTTCATGGCTTCTGTTCTGGTTAAGTATCTTGGCCTCGCACCCAGCTCTTGCGGGCGCATGGCGTTAGTCGCCCAGATTTTCTTCATGTGTTCGTATGGGAGGGGTGTAGAGAGGCTACTGTTTATTTACTTTAGCTAGTATTCTACCCAATGGAAGTCCGGAGTTTCATTGCTTGGAATGCTATTTAGTTCCATTTACGTTTTAATTCTTAAAATCGCTGTTTTTGCTTTGTAAAGATTTTTCTAGTCTGAAGCATTTAAATTTAAATTTCAACTACCTAAGAAAGCTTTCTGTTTAGTCTGGGTGCCTGGTGGTGAGAGTGCACGCTCACTATCATCTACTTGGCAACATTAGCTCAAATGCTTACTATTTTTGGCTTCAGACACATAAGTAACGCGAGAATACAAATGTACGGTATGTGTTACATTGCAGATGATGATGGCCAGTCTGAAGATGATGGCCAGTCCGATGATGGTGGACCTAGTGATGGTGCAAGGCAAGATGCGGTCGAGGACGCCTCGCTGTCAGGAACGGCCGTCTTAGTGAAACCCCCCTCTCCAAGATCCGGGCCGAGCTGTGCGCTATAAAACGCGGCGCGCGCTCAACAATAGTTTCATTCAGTTCTCGGTCGGCAACGTGTGAACATCGCTACCCTCGCTTTTACATTGTTACTCGGTTGCAATATAATAATAATTGTTTCGTAAGTTATTAAATCACTTGCAGTAATTAGAGTTTTTGAATGTAATAGTTCTAAAATTATCATTTATGGTAATTTCGTTTATTGAATTTTGATTGTTAAATAAATAATTTTAGGAACACGTGTGCGTTATTTTTTTTTAAAAACTGTCCTCTCCTCTTGTTCGTGAGAATAGTTAATTTCTGTTTCGCTGACAACTTGTATGCGAAATATCACGATGATCGATCATATAGTTAAGGCGTGAAAGCGTAACAAACAAACAAACTCACATTCGTATTTCAAATATTAGATAAGATATTTTATGGCTTATGTTTAACTTATCAGCAGATATAGTAAAATATAACAGTCAAAAATAGTAAATGATCACCAAATTGCACAGCAAAATATATTTAAAGAGATCAAAATAAGTCGACGGAGCCCCGCTTTGCGGGGCTCCTATTTTTGGGTGGGCTTAAGAAGGAATCTAACATAACCTAACCCTTCCGAGACGGAATGCAGTGATTTGAGGCCTATAGATGCTCGTTATGATATGTTTTAGTAAGCATATTTTGCTGCGCAATTACTATTTTTGGTAGTCATTATATTTAATCCCATATTTTATTACTTTCCTAAGATTTTTATACAAAATATCATTTTTTCACTTTACGGACCTCCATTGGGTTAACTATCGATCTTGATCATCTATTTTATGTTACCTGTGCTTCTCTAACATCTATGCACATACCAAAATATTTTTTGACATTCGACAGGTTACAAGTGAAGACGGAAATATATTTTACAAATCTCCAATTCCTATAGAAACAGCAACAAATACGTCAATATAAAATCAAAGATGCATATCAGGATAATTTATATAATAATTATTAGTTGTTCTGGGAATTTATTATGTATAGGAAAAAAGTATAATAGATATACTCTTTATAGAGCTGTACCTGTGAATGATAGTCATCTGGAGTTTTTTATAAAACTAACCAAACAGTATGATGTAAATTTTTGGAGGGAACCGGGACTGATGTATCGACCTGTAGACTTTGTGATAAATCCCAAAGATAAAGCGTATTTCCTGGCTCAAGCTCGTAAGCTAGGTATTTTTTACAGCGCAGTTATCCAGGATGTGCAGAGGTAAGTGATTAATATCATATTAGCAACTGCATAAAAATATATCGTGGAACAAAACCGACAATTCCCGAACTTTTTGTTTTAATTAATTAATTGTGTGTGCTCTGTACGAAATGAACAAATTTCTTTCTTTATTTTTTTCACTAGGCATAAAGCTTATGTCACTGAGTAATTTACAAAAATTAAAACAACGCAGAAAGTCTAAGTCAAAGTCGAATCTTTATTCATGTAGCTCACAAAATAGTGCCTATGAATGTTAAATTTTAGTGAGTTAGTGAGTTTGGTGAAGGTACTGAATTTACATTATATATATATTTGGGTTAGTTGCTAGGTTCAGGCAAAATATTGAGCCTACCAAACTAACAGCCGCTCTTTAAAATCGCCATTCAATTAAAATTTTATTAGGACATTGAATAAGTTCTCGCTGTTTTTTGCACAAAATGAAAGCTTTATTTAAAATACAAAGAATAAAGTATTGCCCATCACTAGAGATTACTTTGTGCCATCTTTCTGGCGGTATATGAATGCCGCGTCGGAAAAACGATAATTATATCTTTTGAGGCTATGCAAGAATCGATCTATTTTTTAGTATTTTCGTAAGAATGGAAGCGCTGCTCAGCCATGCTATGTGCCATCCAACAGAATAGGTTAAAATCGCAAGGGGCTATGTCAGGAGAATACGGCGGGTGTGGTAAAATTTCCCGTTTAACCATTTCCAGATTGGCTTTCACTTCTTCTTCTTCTTCGTGTCAATGGTTTTCACTGGTTTTGAACGACATGAGGCCGAGCGTTGTTATGTTGTCACGTTACAAAATCACTCTGTCGTGTCTCTGATCATATAGCTTCCATTTTTCTGTTAGGGCTTAACTCAAACGCATCGTTTGAAGTCGATAGGGATCTCCTGTGATAGTATCATTCGGTTTAAGCAGCTCATAATAGATTACCCTCTGCTGATACCACCAAATGCAGAGAAGTAGCTTCGAACCATGGATACTTGGTTTGAGCGATGTTGATGCATGGCCGCGCTTATCCCACGATTTTCTACGCTTTGGATTATAATCGTGATGAAAAGTGGATACACTACTATAATAGTCTATCCACTTTTCATCACTAGTTACGATCCAGTGCAAAAAGCCTTTTCTTTTCTACCGTTGAAGCCTACTGGTTCACAAGTGATCTCCGCATGTCGTATCTGACAGAGCATTGCCACGGTAAGTCTCGACAAGACTTTTGTGTGCTTCAGCTGCAGATTTCTTTTGAATAAAAGTAGACATTTTCAGAATCAATAAAGAAATACTTAGCTTTTATTAAAGTGAACTACTATACACTGAATTTAAGGTTAGATATAGTACTACCTTGCAGATGCGTTACCATTCGAAATTTCTTGCACGGAGTGTTGCTACTGCCATTTATGAAGAAACAGCGAGAACTCATTCAAGGTCCTCTGTAGTATTCTACAACCCAATGTACAAGGTATTGTGGCGATTATTACTGACTATTAAAAAGTTACACAAAGAACACTCACACCGAGAGAAATTATTTGTGGATGAGGGATTAAACCAATAACATTGGATGCAGTGGCGCTGGTGATATGACCATTTAAACTATATATACTGCCGATCTGGGAGCATGATAGTGGTTATGTTTAATTATCCACGCAGATGGATCAATCTGTGCGATCGGCATTGCATCATGAATATCTTTGGACTACTGAGAATCAAGATTCAAATTGCTTATTGACCGAAAATAAACCTAATGAAATAAGACAAAGAGCTTGCATATCCAAATCCTAACTAATATTATAAATGCCTATATGGTTTGATCCAGAAAAAAGTACTGGTTTTAATCTAATCTAACTTAAGCTACATTTATGCGAGCGAAGTCGCAAGCAAAATTTAGTAATGATACACATATTAGTGCCAATTCTGTTGTCACAAAATTCTCTAAACTTAACTAAAAATCACTAAAATTTTTTTAGTCCTGTCACTTTTAACGATTTCAGAATACGAAATGTCATTTGAGAGGACTAAACTAAATTTTAGTGATTTTTAGTTTTTGTGACAACAGAATTGGCACCATTATCTAGTATTATAAGCTTAAAAGTATGGCGTTTCCACTAAAATTGCTTCTAGACAGCGTGTAAAAAAAGGTGTGGTCATATTTTAGGACCGTAATATATCCTGTATAAATATCATATATGCAATATCACGCATCAAAATCAAATAAAAGTTTGACAGTTCCAAACATTTTATTAATTTACTAGCTGTTATCCGCGATTTTGTCTGCATCGAAATAAATAAAAATGATATATTTTCCGCGAAACCCAATTGAAAAAATTGGGTTGCGCGGAAAATATATCATTTTTAATAATAAAAGTAGTCTAAGTTATAATAACATCCAAAAACATCGGTTCAGCCGTTTCCGAGATTAGCCGGAACAAACAGACAGACCAATAAAAATGTTTTTTTTTTCGATATAAGTATGTATCGTGTATACTTTCATATGCATTTCGATAAAAGCTGTTATTTTACAAACAGACACCTCAATTTTATTTATTTGTATAGATTATTTAAAATTCGTAACGAACGCTTACATCACTATCAAAACTACGCTTGATCATTTTCGGGTTCATAGAGATTCATCTATTAGTGTTTGTTAATACGTTGACTGCCATACGAATATACTCGTAGTAATTTTTTATATATGGCCATTTCCACCATACAAAATGGTAGGTACAAATATACTCGTAGTTGGCAGTGGACTCTAGTTTGAACTACGAGTTTACTCGTAGTATGGCAATGAGATAGGATTTTTATTAACTATTGCCAATCTACGAATATAGTCGTAGATAATTTTGACGCGAAACTGCGGCCGCCAGCGCTCGCTGCACATCGGGTACAGTCGTAAAGCATCAGTATTGTTCGTGTCGCCTGAGGTAGCTGCGCGGTGCGGCAAGGGTGATAGTTTGACGAATCACTGAGCTCTCGCATCACGTCACCCGACCCTTCCCGCACCCCTGTCCAGTCAAGTTTTTGAGCTATACGGTTTGTTTACAATTATTGCGTTGGCGTAAACAATTAACATAATTATTGTATATTATTAGAGCAGTGATAGCTCAGTGGGGAGACCAACAGACTGCATTGCAGAGGGTCTCGGGTTCGAACCCACGTCGCGCACCTCTGACTTTCGGAAGTTATATGACTTTTCGAAATTATGTGCGTATTGATTGACAATTATCGCCTGCTCCGTGCCTCGGAAAGCACGTTAAGCCGTTGGTCCCGGCTGCCATGAACATCTATGGCAGTCGTTATTGGGAGAGTGTCGACACAAAAGATCCCACTGGATCGAAGTGTCGCCGGTCTGCACTGACTGGCCCCCACATAAGATAAAATAAGATTTTATATTATTAACTTATTGTTAAATAACAATAAGTTAATAATATACAACGAAAATTCGTTTACGATGTCTCGTAAACGCAAAGGGAGTGAACTAAGTGAGTTGGAAGACAGTCAAAGGAGCTGCTATACTACATTATTTAGAGCGTCTACCACCCACACAAAAAAACAAAAACCGACGAAGCCATGTCGTGTCTGCACAAAAGAAAGAAAACGCAAAGAAACTATTTATTTTTGTCCGGTATGTCCTGAAAAACCCTGCCTTATGCGTTGAAAATTGTTTTAAAATGTATCATTCCTTCTTGATTTCGCAGTGATCTACCAAAAAAAAATTCTATTAATCTTTTTTTTCTGATTAATAATGTTTTACTTCAAATGCCAAAGAATCTAACCCCGCCCTCCTTACACTGCCACGCTACCAAAATTTGTTAGAATTCTCGTACAATCAACTACGACAACACTCGTAGTTGGCGGTGGGATTAAAATCTAGTACTACGAGTATACGCTTAGTTGGCAGTCAACGTGTTAAGTATCGACTAGAATGCATGATGAAAATGCTATATCTTAGTAAAAATAATGTATATAAATTTATTTGCCGTGGTTTGCTATTGTACATACTTTTACCTTTCTGTTACACGCTGTATTTTACTTTAGGTTATTTTCAGCAATATTTTTGAAGTGAAAACTTCTTTAGCGGCGTTGTGCACTTTTTTTCTGATGGGTAAAAAATGTTAAACTCGTGTCAGGACACGTGACCTGATCGAAAATCGTAAGACGGAGGGAGAATTGTCAAACTCGCGTCAGGACACGTGACCTGATCGAAAATTCGTAATACGGAGGGAGAATTGTCATGTTTTTGTACGATAGCGCGATATAATAATAATAATAATCTTTATTACCAGTTTTACAATTTTGTACATACAATGTGCTAAAACAAACATTATTTTTACAAATTGTAGGTTATTACAGTGTTGTAACCATCTGACACCCAAGCTAAGATGGAACTTGTGTTATGGGTGTCAGGGCCCTCAAAAATTGACTCCTTTATTACAATACGTAAATATATTATGTCGTGTGTGACGTGGTGTTTTACTTTCTAGATACATTTTTTAATAGGAGTAAATAAAGATATCTTACATGCAAGGAAAATATAATAAAAAATAAGAACTAAAAAAGTAAGTATGTGTATAGTGTGTTTTGTGTTACAATATGTGTGTGTATTGCATGTGTGTGTGTGTTGTGTGTGTGTGTGTGTTGTGTGTGTGTGTGTGTGTTGTGTGTGTGTATTGTTTGTGTGTGTATATTATAATGTGATAATGTGATGTACCTACAGCTTTATGTGAATATAATTATAATTTTGGTTACACTATATTAACTATCTATCCCATGCTTCAAGTATTCTTTCAACCTCTTCATAGCTAAGACCAACGATCCATTTTCTAATTATTCTCTTACATTCAAATATATTGACTGTGTAGATATTACATTGCCTGTTAACTGCGTTGTATATACGTCTGCCAAGAATTCTAAAATTTCGTTCTGCTAATTTTGTTTTATGTTTTTCAATGGAACACACATTTGCTATCCTTCGTTTTGTCAGGAGCTTGGGATCGAGCGGTAAAGTAGCGTATTTGCGTAACGTGCTGTTTAATACGTAAAGCTGCCTCACTGTCATCATCTCACATTCTTTGTACAACTGTGTAGTACTATACCGGTAGTGTTTGAAGGTCATAACCTTGAGAACGGCCCTCTGCGCCCTTTCCAATTGCAACATACTTGACCTTGGAGCACCACCCAAGACCGATATGCCAAAAGATAGAATAGATTGGCAGAGAGAGAAATAAACCATCAGCACTATAACGCAGGTTTTTGAAAATGGCTATTAACTTTCTAACTCTGGAAGACAAAGCGTTAATTTGGTCTTTCCACGAGATAAGACTGTCTATCAATATTCCCAAGTACTTAACTGTGGTCTTTCTTATCAGGGGAAGGCAAGAGCATTGGTTTGAGGAACCATTGCAAACATGTGCTTTGATTGAGAAAGAGTTATCTGGTTGTGATGAAGTTGTAAGTGTAAACGGAATATAGTTAGTCTTCTCAACATTTAACGTCAGACTGTTTGCGGATAGCCAAGACATGATAATACTAAGGACTGACTCCGCTCTATTGCGAGCTTCTGTCCAGGTTCGAGCATGTACTAAAAGGGCCGTATCATCCGCATATGTGTAAATGGAACAATTTGGCAGTGCTAGATCACATAGGCTGTTTACATACACTAGAAAGAGTGTTGGGCCTAAAATAGAGCCCTGCGGCACCCCATAAGACAATACACATTCATCGCTGATATATGAGGTAACTTTAACACACTGCCTTCTTTCAGATAAGTAGCTCTTGAAGATAGCATGTGCAGGACCTCTTACCCCAATTCTCTCCAGTTTTTTTAGTAGGATCGGGACAGAGACAGTGTCAAACGCCTTGGATTGATCTAAGAATATTCCTAGGCACTTAGACTTCTCATCAAGTATCCTAACTGCACTATCAATAAGGGCTAAGAACGCGTCTTTACATGACTTGCCCTTACGAAAGCCAAATTGATTGTCAGATAAGATCTTATGATTTTCCAAAAAAGATATGAGACAATTATTCAAGGCCCTTTCTAAAACCTTTGACAGTACTGACAGAACCGATATTGGTCTATAATTGTTGACGCTGTCCCTGTCCCCACTCTTATGAATAGGATGAAGAACAGCTTTCTTTAAAACGTTCGGAAATACACCTTCAGCGATGCAGATAGCACATATGTGAGTGATAAGGGGGGCAAGAGTCTGCTTGCTCATTTTCAAAAGTTTTGGACTTATTCCGTCCCATCCTGGAGCAGAATCAGCACGGAGACTGGTTATTATATTCTCTATTTCCGCCTGATCCGGAGGGAGAAGGACAATTGAATTTAATTGAGTGCCATCCCTGACATACGACTCATGCGTCGTACCAATGTTAACATGCTTACCGGCGAGATCTTTGCCAATATTTGCAAAGAAATTATTAACCATATTCAGGGATGATTTGTTGTCAAGTTGCAATAAATGAATATTGTATTTTATCACATAAATCATAGTACTTTTATACTGATAATTAAAGCAATACGTGCAAAATTATTCCCTAACCATTCCAAAATATCAAAAATGCACAACGTTAATATTCAAGTTTTCACTTCTGCCGGCACTCCCGGAGTGCAATCCGTTGGTTTTTTTTTTTCAAAAGACAACTCCCGCACTAGGAATAATTCCTGTGTCATGGAGGACTTTACAAACATTTAAACAAAGAACACAAAAACATTCTGACTCGGAACAACCATTTGTGGATCACATAAAGTTTGGTCCCGTGTGGGATTCAAACGCACAACACTCAGCGCAGTGGCCGTGGCGAGGCGACCACTTAAACACCTACGTTCTAGTTGAATTACTCTTTATTTCTTTTGAATGCTCATGTTGAATCTTCTTGCCCTCAGAGCATTCGATAAGCAAACAGTAATGACGTATATTAGAAGAAAAATGACCTCTATGAACTGGATGAACTATTTCCGTCTAGACGATATTTACGACTGGCTTACTGACCTAACCGCAGCAAACCCTTCAGTGGCAGAATTACAAAGCATTGGGCTATCACATCAAAACAGGAAAATACTTGCGTTAAGAGTTTTTTTACCGGGCAAACCTGTGAGGTATGCCTACATTTAATTATGTACATTATTTTACACATAAAGTAGGAGACCAACAGACTGCAATGCAGAGGGTCTCGGGTTCGAACCCACGTCGCGCACCTCTGACTTTCAGAAGTTATATGACTTTTCGTATTGATTGACAATTATCACCTGCTCCGTACCACGGAGAGCACGTTAAACCGACGATCTGGCTGCCATAAACATCAATGGCAGTCGTTATTGGGAAGTCAGTGCCCTCTAATATTCTGACACTGGTCTAGCCTTAAGGTATCGTTAGCCTTCGGGTTGCGGAGGTCAGGTGGCACCCGCTCCGTGTAAAAACTGATATCCAATTAAATCCGGGTAGACTAGAAAGCCGACCCCAAGTGACTTGAGAATAATAAAAGCTAAGGAGAGCATTTTACACATAAAAGCAAATATCAATAAAAATAACGTTTTGTGCAATTATATCGAAAATGGATGGAAAATAAGGGAGAAAATAATATTTTAAATTGGGGTCGTAGTGGAAAATATCTTGCTGTTTCCCTCGGACAGCTGCATAAAGCGGTTGCGTCTTAGTTTATATCGGACATCCTTTTTCATTAATTTGACACTACTACCAGATTTAAAATGCTTGTTTGCTGCATCTTTAGTCCAGTGGTAGTGTATACGACTGCGGATCATGAGGTCTCGGGTTCGATTCCCGGGTCGGGCTTGGAAAACGTTACTTAGATTTTCCGTCAAGAATTTCTTAGTAGGAATTTATTAAGAATTTCTGTCAAGAAGTTATTGGGTAGTCAGCGCCTTCAAATATCCTGACAACTGGTCTAACCATAGAATGATGTTATCCTTCTGGGTTACGGAGGTCAGATGGCAGTCGCTCCATGTAAAAACTGATATTCAGCTAAATCTCGTTAGACCAGAAATAAGCGGACCCTGGCATAAGCTGGGATTTATAATCGCTAGGAAGAAAAGAGACTATATTATTTATTATTGAGTAATTTTCAAACATTCTTTGTATTGTAGATTTTAAATAATGTAACTATTAGACTTCAATAATAAAAAAATATATATAACTTTAGAAATATAATTTAGCTGGATATTTATTGTGACCATGTTAGCAGCTAAAAGAATGACAAATAACATACCGGCAATAGCCTAATGTGTGCTTGATGCTTTATTCACTGGCAGTATATTCTTCATGTATGATTGTAAATTTTTAGAAATTCTTAACCTGTCCTTTCTCCATAATGCTTTCAAATATCATCAAATATTTAATTTACTAGCTGTCCCGACAGACGTTGTCCAGTACACAAAAAAAAACATAACATCTAAACCATTCTCGAATCCACTTGAACACACACAAAAAGTTTCTTTAAAATCGGTACACCCGTTTAGGAGGAGTTCAGTGACATACATACGTACAGTAGAATTATATATATAAAGATTTTATATTTAATTTCAACAAATTATCACTATTTATTATTTTATATACAAATACACAATAATGTCACCCCTATAATAACACACTGCTGAGCATAAGCCTCTTCTAAGTATGAGTATGGTTAGGCCATCACGCTGGTTCCGTGCGGGTTGACGAACTTCTTATATTTTCGAGAACATTATGGAGAACACTCAGACATGCAGGTTGCCTCGATGTTTTCCTCACCGTTAAACCGAGAGATTATTACACATTACTGTTTAATATACATAATATAATTTCAAAAATTCAGAATTGCATGCAATGGGACCAATAGAGATTTTAATGGTCGCCTACTAGGCTATCACTGCTTAGTACAAGTACTTTATTATTTTTAATTTCCTATAAATATTTAAGTTTTCCATACAGGTCCACAGTAATAATAGAAGGCGGTATTCATGCAAGAGAATGGATATCTCCAGCCTTTGTGACGTATTTAATTCATAATATCTTGAACTCTGAGAAGACCAACGACAGTGCCTTACAAAAAGTAGCTCATGCTTACGAATGGTATTTCGTTCCTGTTTTAAATCCGGATGGTTATGAATATACACATACTGACGTTAGTAAATTACTAATGCTTTTCTTAGGTTGACCGTTAAAAAGAATGTAATTGTCACAATAGAATAGAAAAGAATAGAAAAGGGTATGTTAAGCTGGTTTGTACATGTAGAAAGAATGGACGAGGAAAGACTGACAAAGAAAGTTTATAAGGCTAGTGTGAATGGAACAGTCGCAAGAGGAAAACCTAGGCGAACGTTTCTCGATCAGATCGGAGGCGTTCTGGACAAAGGCCAGGTTAAGAGCTCCTTGAACCGACGGGCGTGTATGAGGAATGTGATGAAAGTGAATGAAGCCAGAGAAGTGTGTCAGGATCATAGCAAATGGAAATCCGTAGTATCTGCCTACCCCTCTGGGAAACAGGCGTGAATCTATGTATGTATGTATGTATGTAATTGTCACATTCTTTTATTTTTTTGTTTTTGAGTGAAACCCTTACAAACAACCAAACAAACAAAAAATCAAATCTTTCCTTGTATAATATTAGTATAGGTATTAAAATTATAATTATTTTATTACATCAAACGTATCATAAAATATTAAAATATCAGCATTGTATATAAACTGTCGCATTGCTGGACAGGGGCTTCTTCTCAGTGGAAGAGGGAGTTGGACTGTCACGTAAAGGTCTCGCTTTCGATCTCAAGGCACGCATCTCTAGTTCATGGAAGTTATGTGCGCATTAAATTAGATAATTGTCGCTCGCTTTAACTGTAAAAGAAAATATCGTAAGGACTTTTTTTTATGGCTTAGGGGGGCAAATGAGCAGACGGATCGCCTGTTGGTAAGCGATTACCGCCGCCCATGGACACCCGCAACCCCAAAGGAGTTACAAGTGCGTTGCCAGTCGTTTAAAAAGGAATGAAGGAGGGAAAGGACAAAGGAAAGGATAGGAAAAGGATCGGGGTAACTAGGTCTCCGGCTCTCTCACTCATCGATACGAAACGCAAGAGTACGGGTACCGTTACTTCACGCCGGTATTCTGTGAGAGGGTAGCCGGATCGAACGGGGTAGCCGTTCGATCCGGCCCATTCATGCTGAAACCAGCGAGGATCTACTACCTTCTTGCTTCTCTGAGAGGTCTCCACAATATCCTTGAAGATATGTGAAGCCTGTTAACCCGCACTGGGCCAGCGTGGTGGACTGGCCTAACCCTTCTCCCACTGAGAGGAGACTTTGCCTATCAGTAGAACATTTTGTATACAGCGCTGATATTATTAGTCTAGTATGAAGATAGTGATAGATGATCAGACATTTAAGATGGCTACGTTTTATTTGTTGATGGTTTCTGGGTAAGAATATCATCATAAAACTGGTTGCAGGATCGACAATGGAGGAAAAATCGTAATGGTAATGGCGTCGACCTGAACCGAAACTTTGGACATGCTCATGGAAGTAAGTTCCTGAAGAAATGGCTTAATTATTTAAGAACCATCAACACTATCTTTTGACAAATGACTTTATACTATAGTATTGTACGATTTCTGATTAAAAAAGACAACTCCCGCGCCCAGGAATAATTTTTGTATCGTAGGGGACTTAACAAACTTTCAAACAACGGATACATAGAATATCCAGTCTTGGAACAATCATTTGTGGACCTTACAAATTTTCATCCCGTGTGGAATTTGAACTCACAACACTCAGCGCAGTGTAAGTGGCGAGACTACCACTTAAACTACCTCACAATACGTGCAGTCATAAACCACTTAAATAAAAACGGTGTTTTGAGAATTAAGAAGTGGTCGTCACCCCTTTACCACTGTGCGGAATCTTGTAAGTTCGATCCTCAGACGGATCAAAAAATCATGTAATCTACAAATAGGTGTTACGAGGCTAGGTGTCATGTGTCCGTTCTTTGAATGTACTATATATTACTATTTATTTATTTATTGGACCATCTCCAAAGATACACACAACTTAAAGCTAAATACAAAAGTGTTAGATCAATAGAATAAGTGTGCACCCTCACTTACAGTAGGCCACAGCATGCAAAGTGAAAACGTACATATACAGTTGGCGAAATTGGAAAAATTTACAAATAGCAGATTACTAATAATTCATTAAAAATGAATTACCAATAATGAAATACAAATAATGAATTACATATAACGAAATACAAATAATGATATACAAATAATGAAATAACAAATAATAATTATTATTAATTATTATTAAATTGCAAGTGTAGTATTATTAGAATAGGGTAAAATAATCAAGTTTCTTCAATAATTCGTTTCAATAATTGTTGGAAATCTTAGTTACTTCTGATGGAGATATACATAGACGTTTAGGTTTATATTATTCTGGTTTTTCAGGCGTAGGAGTTTCTTGGAATTCAGACGACGAAATCTATTGTGGACAGACAGCCTTTTCCGAAAGAGAAAGTATGGCTATGTCAAATCTCGTCAAAATTGCCCAGAAACGGTTAAAATACTACTTCAGCTTTCATTCCTACGGGCAGTATATGATCATACCTTACGCAGACTCACGAGATCACAAGGATAATTATGACCAAGTAGTAAGTGAACAAATTATTAAAATTAATTTTGCTGAAAGACTGACTAAGAAAGTTTATAAGGCTAGTGTGAATGGAATAGTCGCAAGAGGAAAACCTAGGCGAACGTTTCTCGATCAGATCGGAGGCGTTCTGGACAAAGGCCAGGTTAAGAGCTCCTTGAACCGATGGGCGTGTATGAGGAATGTGATGAAAGTGAATGAAGCCAGAGAAGTGTGTCAAGATCGTAGCAAATGGAAATCCGTAGTCTCTGCCTACCCCTCTGGGAAACAGGCGTGAATCTATGTATGTATGTATGTATTAAGTACAAAGACTGCTCAGATGACGGTATTAGTTACCTAGCTACTGCTTGTTCCTGTCTTCTGTGTACCAGTCTTTCGAAAATGCTTTTAGTTCGCCGAGCCTACGTTTTTTGGGTCTGCCTCTTAACTCCTTAAGATAATAATAATATTAACATATTTTTCAGTACGAAAGGTGCAAAGCAGCAAGTGAAAAAATGTATGCAAGGTTTAATATGAAATATGAGTGCGGAACTGCCTACGAAACAGTTGGTGAGTTTGCCAGAGTAGGGTCATTACCTATATATGATTTTGTACAATATTTTACACAGAAAAAAAAACAACAATCGAATGAATTTTTTTTTGTGCTTATTGTATCACAATTGGTTGTAAAATAAAGAAGTCATTAAAAATTTGTTTATAAGAAAAAGTAAGTACATAGTGGAAATATCTTGCTATCTCCATCGGAAAGCTGCGTTTAAATAGCATGCTGCAGTCGCATTTACTACCGTGGCGACATCAAGGCAGTTAAACTCTTTCTTTTGAAGATTATAATTATAAAATGAAACTTTAAATAAATAATTGGTAAGGGAGGAAACCCTGGATTGCCCACTCCAACTATTGAAATAGAAAAAGGTTGATACTACCGACCTCTGGATAGGGACAGCCGCGTCGTGGGATCCGGGCGTACTGCTTGCAGTACTCCGCTTCTTATACTAAATATGCGTTGACACGTGTTTTGCCTCAACGCGAGTCTTTTTTTATACAATTAATGTGGCAAACAAGCATATGGCCCACCTGATGGTAAGTGGTCACCGTAGCCTATGGACGCCTGCAACACCATAGGCATCACTTGCGCGTTGCTGACCCTTTAGAAAAGGAAGAAGAGAAAAAGGAAGTGGTAACGAAAATGAGCAGGAAGGGGGAAAGAGGGTGATTGGGCCTTCGGCACTCTTACTCACCGGACGAAACACAACAGTAAGAATACTGCTATTTCACTTCGATATTATGTGAGAGGGTAGTCCTTCCCCGGTCGAGCCAGGCCATTCATGCTTAAATCAGCGAGGCTCTACTACTCAAGTATCTTCAAGACAGCTTTATAATAAATAAGCCTGTATCTACAGGTTATTTGACATCAGGTGTTAGCGGCTGTTGGGTCAAAGAAACTTACAGAACTCCGTAAGTACCTTTGTAACCATATCAGTTATTAATCTACAGGCTACAGAGCATCGGGGATGAGCGCTTGTTGGGTCAAGATGACATTCAATGTCCCGTAAATAGCTATTGATTTAATTCGGCGTACAGAGGCTTGCGTCCAGATACAATGCTTTTACCATTATATGCGATAGACTAGTGAGAGACCGTTGGACTCCAACGCAGAGGTTTTGAGTTAGATCTTGAGGCACGCACCTTTGATTTTTCGAAGTCATGTTTGTATTGAATGGTTAATTATCACTTGCTTTAACGGGGAAAGAATATATCATGAGAAAAGCTGCATAACTGAGAGTTCTCCATAATGAAGACTGCCAACCCGCACTGTGTCAGCGTGGTGGTGGCCTAACCCTTTTCACTCTGAGAAGAGGCCCATGCACAACAACAGTCAGTTTATAAACATTATTCTAAGACATGACAGATTATTATTAACATCATTTAAAATTTGTAGCTAATTCTAAACAATGTGTATCTTCGAATATACAGTGATGTGTATACACAGGTTCGTGTTGACCTTCGAGCTCAGGGACCAAGGAGCAACAGGCTTCGCCCTTCCACCTGAAGATATCATCCCAACTTGTCAAGAAACTCTAGACGGCTTGCTGTCTATTTTGACGTCAAGAAAGCACAGCGAAACCGATTCGCGAAGAATATCCTCAGGTCAACCGTATAAAATCATGGACCAGATCGTTATTTCATTTAATGTACTTTTGTTTTTTATAGCTCGTGTTGATTGATTTGATGTTTAATTTTATTTCAAGTCAGTGTATTACAGATGAAATCTTAATACTTAATATCATAAATGCGACTGTTTTGTTTGTCGTGCGTGACTCGACTGATCATCACGAAATTTCGCATACACGTTTTCAGGAGTACACAAAAGTATATATAGTAACTTTCATGCAGGAAAAAGTCATGTTCTCGAGGGATAGAACCTTATTACAAATTTTACATTAACGCAAGTAAATCCGCGGCCAAAATCTAGTATTCAAATTCAAATTATTTATTTCGTGTTAACAATAAATTTCCTTAAATTAGTTTGTGGAGTCTCCTTTTAAGCATTTAATGCCTGTGTTAAGAAGCTCCGCTCTTCCATGCTGAAAAATAGTAGTATAATTATATTACATGGACTAGATGTTCCCGCGGTTTCACCCGCGTTTATCGTTACTGCGCCGCTCCCGTGGGTCGTAGCGTGATGTTATATAGCCTATAGCCTTCCTCGATAAATAGGCTATCCAACACTAAAATAATTTTTCTAATCAAACCAGTAGTAATCACGCAGAATAAACCAAGAGAAACATCGTTTGTACTATGCCTGTAATGGGTAATTATTTTGCTGCAATGTTATTTTAAAACTGCGATATCTCCTAAGATATTCATTGAAATCAATGATGTAAAAGGCAATTTTGTTTTAAATTAAATACTTGTGATGAATAACGTATTTATTTGGATAAGGATTAATATCATGTTTATAAAAATACCTTCGCAAATAATGTATTATTTTAGAACAAATTTCGTTAGCATAAAAATGGTTATAATGAGCCAACCTTAAAAGATAGACATATGCTGTCGCGGACTTTTTTTTAGAACTTTTAAAGGGGAACAATTCTGTCATACATGATTTTTGCGAAACTTTAACTGTTTACGCAGCGCACGCAGCGGAAGCTCTCAAAAGGAAAAAATACCCTCCGATTTTGAAACATTCTTGATTGGTGCCCAGCTCCTATTGATCTTAGCGTGATGATATATAGCCTATAGCCTTCCTCGATAAATGGGCTATCTAACACTGAAAGAATTTTTCAAATCAGACCAGTAGTTCCTGAGATTAGCGCGTTCAAGCAAACAAACAAAGTCTTCAGCTTTATAATATTAGTATAGATAATACACCTTTACCTTCGTTTATAGAGTGTACTAATAACTTTTAAAAAAATTGGTTGTCTGTAAACTCGGCTTACGGACGATAGTTTAACGTGACAACGTCATAACAAAATTTATTTCCCGTAACCTTACAATGAGCGTAACGGGACAATGAGCGTAACGGGACAATGAGTCATCCTTTTTCGTGCGTGCAGACGCCGTTCATCGATTTATTAGATGTTGTCACGTCAAAAAAGCCCAAATCAATTAATTTAAATTTCAACCTCAAAATATGACACTTAATAGCGACGTTGCCATTCTGGACAGTCCAAAAGTCCTCAAAGCTCTTAACACTAACACATATTACATACGTAGCTACATTCGCTGCAATATTAAAATCACAAACGTATTCCTCTACAATTAGATCTAGCAATATCCAGTTGGTGCAAAATTCATGACCTCAAAGTGGTCTCTGTTTACTCAAAGTGCGGTCTAAGGCTCCTGGCTCTGTTCCAAGCTGGGATTAATTAATTGGGACATCGGGACACTTCCGCCTCATCTTATTGCCATTACAGTGTTTAATTTTTAACTGAATCACGGCTACCTTTTGTATTTGGTTTTAGTGATGCTTTATTTCTAAGCTAGCTCTTGCCCGCGAGGTCGTAGTGCAAAATTTGCAAGTACATGGGTCCTATATATATTTTTCTTTCTGTGTATGTAAGAAGAAGCTGATCTACCCACATAATATTCGACGCGTATCAAGATGAAATTTACCATATTTGATTTAACTTCAAATCTGGTGAATATTTCATCTACAATCCATTACAGCCATGAATATCACATGTAATACACAGGATTAGGAATCTTCAACAATTACATAATTCGCTCTATTTTACTTTTGGTTTATAAAAATTCAGAGAACAAAAACGATACTAATATAATAAATGAAAATATTCAGACATAGTCATATCTCTCGGTTTATAAAGAAAATATTAAAATCGGTTTAGTTATGGAGGAGGAAACAGGGCAATGCAAGATGATGACGTCAGAGGTATGATCAGTCCGAGCTATAGTTATCTTTTTTTTTTTAAATTTATTTGTGAAACATTGGTGTATACAATAGGTCTTACATATAAAATAGGGCGCAATGTTTTGTCTTAAGACATACAAATATTATTAAATGCAGAATGGAATTGCTAAAAAATTTTTTACATGAATAAATGTTATTATAAATTAAAAAAGAAAAAAATGTATAATATTCATAAAACATAAAAATAATAATAATAAGATTAAAATAAATTACAGATCTGATGTCAAAATTTTAAATGCAACATAATTAAAATTATAACTCTTTATCGTTTAGAAACTCGTCAACTGAATAATAACATTTGTCAAGAAGAATTGTCTCTAGTGATTTTTTAAATTTTGACAATGGCATTATTTTTATGAAATTAGGAATTTTATTATATATTCTAGGAGCGATTCCGAAAAAGCTTTTGTACATCAGGGCAGTCTTACATTTTGTGTAACATAATTGATTTTTGTACTGAGCACGTAATTGAGTTTTCTTGACTGCTGATAGCTTAATAAATAAATGCGGGTTTCTTTTTACAAAACGTGCAGTTTCTAATATATATAGTGCCGGAAAAGTAAACAGTTTTAATGATTTGAAGTAAGGCCTACAACTGTCTGTGATTTGTAGACCGCACATTGACCTAATGCAACGCTTTTGCATCCTGAATACCGTCTCTCTATCAGTTGATTGCCCCCAAAAAATAATACCATATCTAAGAATTGAACCTACTAAGCCATGATATGCTGTAAGCAAGGTTTCAATATTTACTCTTTTGGAAAGTTGGAAAAGTACATATGCGGATTTACTTATGCGCTTACATATATCTTCTACATGGAGTTTCCAAGTGAGTTTATTATCAATAGTTATTCCCAGAAACTTACTACTAGCGACCTCTTCTATCAAACAGTTTTTATATGTAACAGAAATTGTTGGGTTTGCACGACGTTGATGGAAATGCATTATTTTAGTCTTGCTTAAATTTATTCTTAAATTATTCTTATCAAGCCACTTTATAATTGCACCTACAGCGCTATTGATTTCATTTTGGTACTCATAAGGATTAGTACACTCAATAATTGCTGTGCTGTCATCAGCAAAGAGTACCATTTTGTGCGTTATCGCTTTTGGGAGATCGTTAATGTATATTAGGAACAATAACGGTCCTAATACACTGCCTTGAGGCACACCATAATTTACATGT
Source organism: Catocala sponsa (assembly GCA_963564715.1). NCBI lineage: Eukaryota > Metazoa > Arthropoda > Insecta > Lepidoptera > Erebidae > Catocala > Catocala sponsa. The sequence goes on along the minus strand of OY751345.1, from coordinate 4,719,993 downwards.
CTAGATTCAGATGTATATACTGATTCTATCTTACTAATTGGGCATATTCTAGAGATTTCTGTATACTGTGATCTATCACTAAGGTATGATTGTAAGAGTTTAAGGATATTTCCTCTTATACCATAGCCGTACAATTTTTGAAGTAGGATTTTATGATCAACAAAATCAAAAGCTTTTCTCATGTCAGTGTATATAGCACATATTGGATTTCTTTTATCTATGGAAGTCAAAATATTAGATATTAGCTCAAAAAATGCCATATTCACTGAAATGTTTTTTCGAAACCCTTTTTGTTCAATGCAGAATAGTTTATATTTTTCAAAGTAATTATACACAGCATTATATATTACTTTCTCTATTATTTTTGAAAGTATCGGAATTTTCGCAATTGGTCTGTAATTTTTTACATCTGTTTTGTCATTCCGTTTGAAAAGGGGTTTTATAACAACTTTTTTTAGTTCATTAGGAAATATTCCCTGGGTAATGCAGTTATTAATAATGTGCGCTAGTGGCGGTGCAATTATTTCCTTGACGTATTTAATGGCTTTTGTAGATACGCCGTCGTAGCCGACAGTGTTAGTGTTTTTTAAGTTTAATTATATTTATTAATTAATTATATTTATTATGTCAATGTATGTCACTGGTAGCATAAATAATGAATGAGATGTCAAATTTTCAAAATTATTAGTATTGGCAATGTCTGAATGTATATTGTTTTCAATTGAGTCAATAAAGTAGTTGTTAAATTCATTGGCTATGTCAATCGGATGCGTAAAAGTCAAATTATCCCTTTTTAATAATGATACTGATTCTTGGGGAAAGTTGAATTTAGTTTTGTTAATTATTTGCCAGGCAGCTTTAGATTTGTTTTGGGAGGTCTTCACGAAATGATTATTTTGGGCTTTCTGGGTTAATCTTAATATTTTTCTATATTGTGCTGAATATTTTTTAAAAGCCCGTTTATTTTTTAAATTAGGATTATGTCTGTACTCCCAAAGTAGAAGTCTTTGTTTTTTACTGCATATTTTAATTCCATTAGAGATCCATTTAGTCGATTTGCTAGTTTTAATAGTTATGCATTTTTTTGGAAAGCATAATGTATAAAAGAGTAAAAAATCATCCATAAAATTTCGAAAAGATTCATTTGCATCATCATAAACTTGTTTAAACACTAAACTTTTCAAGTATGATTAAAATTTAATTAAGTTTTCCTTCGAAATGTCCAGCTTGCTTGTTTTCCAAAATTTAATTTTACAAGTTCTGTTAATAGGTACTTTCAATATTTGTGAAGTGTGATCAGAAAGAATTAAATCTATTATTTCAGCTCTGCAGCCTGCGCGATAGTTATGTGCAAAGTTATCGATGCATGTGTTGCTACTCAGTCTAGTAGGGGCATTCAAGGCTAATTTTAAATTATATTGTTGAAGAAAATATTCAAGATCTAATGTAATTTTATTTCTTTTAAGGACGTCAATGTTAATATCTCCACATATAACAATATTTTTGTTTGATTGAGAGCAAATTTTTTTCAATATATTATCTAACCTTTCGTAAAATATTGTATAATTGTTTTTAGGTATTCTATACACGCATACAATAATAATGTGATATGAAACAAGTTCTATAGCACTGCATTCAAAAACGTTTGGCACAGATTGTTTTGCTATGTCTGATATTTCCCTATACTGTAAGCCTTTTCTCACAAGAATACAGGTGCCTCCTCGTTTGGCATTTCTTGAGAAGCAAGCTGCTAGACAGAAATTGGGTATTTGCAAGAAATCTTCATATCCTCTTTCTATAAAATGTTCTGTTATACAGATTACATCTATAGGGTTTCCTGTATTATAGAGTTCTTCTAATTTAACAATGACAATATCTAATTTGTTGAGTAGCCCTGCTATGTTTTGATGAAGAATATTTAGAGAATTATAGAAAAAACTGAGAATTGTTCCGTTCCTTTGTGTCTATCCAGGCTTGTTGTTTTTTATGGAAACTATCAACCTCTAGGTGAACAGCATTCAGTAAGCTTATGCTGTCAATGAGATCTTGCAAATCAGATAAAATAATTTTATGACCTTTGTTATTCAAAGTCCCAAAACGTTGGTTGTATGTATCATTAGTGTAAGGCAAATTAAGATTTGAATCCAAGACTAGCGCGTAGTTGTAAGTCTCAACATCAATGTACAATAAATTATTGAAAATTTCTATTCGGCTATTAAACATAATATTAGAATTGTTCATGTATTTAAATGTTGGTAAACAGATTATAAAGTTAGTATGACACAAATGTATTAATTTCTCATGGATAAATTTGACAAGATGTCCATAATTATGCGTCTTCCGGAAGTCTTCCTCTCCTATATAGATAACACAGTAATCCGACTTAGTAAAATTACGTACTTTACAATTAATATTATTTAAGATACATTCTATTCCACATGTAGGCTGACGGTAGTGACAGATTTCATAATTACATAATAACGTCTCTTCCATTAAATTGTATAGTCTGTTGGAAATTTCACTGCTTATGAGACATATTTTGTGCTTCCTGCTTAATGCTGAAGATGGTGATGGGGAACATGGAGTTAAAGGGCGACCCTGATTTTCAGTGTTGCCTGGTATGTTTGTGTTATTTTTATTTTCGCTTCCTTTTTGTATATCTGCAGGAATCATTTCGGTATTCGCAATTTGTGCATTTTTCTTTTTACTGCAACAATTCTTTTTCGTATTTCTCTTTGGTGTTAAAGTTTTATGTTTAATTGGACTGCTTGCGATTGTTTTAAACATCTCATTTTTTCTCATTAAATCCTCACTATTTTTCTTCAATGAATTATTTTCTAAAGATAATATTTCAATTTCCTTGTGAGCACTTTCAAGTTCGCATGTTAGTTGTTCGACTTTATCCTTCAATATTTTTATTTGTTGATTACTGTCGTCGGTTCCTGACATCTCTGGCAGACTATTTAATGTACAGTTCAATGTTTGTGAAGCTATGTTGCTATCGCTTAGTTCTGAATGTTCCGATCGTGTGCGCGTGCGACGAAACGTAATGTTCTCTAGGAAATTCATAATAATACGTTATTAAAATTATCTTGAATACAAAAACTCCCAAGACTAGACTGCCGTCGGTGAGGCTCGAACTCGGTGCTCCAGAATCTAATGAATCTCTTTTGCACTTTGAAATTTTGCTCGAAATCAGTACATCAGCAATAGCCTACTAAAGATATTTATTTTAAATGGTTTGATACCGGTATTTTCTCTTAAGCCTTTTTAGAGAATTGAGTAATATGAACAACGTACAACAGATTTTCATTTTTTTTTATAAATGCGCTGGAAATGCGTCTTATGCATGCCCTCTCGGCACAAAGGGAGGCGAGAGGGTTATGACTGGCTCTGCCGAGACTACGGGCCTACCGACCAAAACCCCACGATGAGCCACCTCGTTGCCTTGATTGGTGCAGTGCCTAGCGGCTGATGGGCAATGCCCCGGCACAAAAAAGGGCGTCGGTCCAACTCAATGGCTGTTGGCGGGTGAACTACAGGAGATACCCCAAGTAAATTTAAGTAAATAAAGTAAGAGTACATGCTCTCCAACTTTCCCCAGTTACGGTTTTAGATCCGTTGTAATCTATACAAATAAATAAAATTGAAGTGTCTGTTTCTAATGTCAAAATAACAGCTTTTTACTCAATGTAAAAGTATTTACGATACAAATATAAAAAAACAATATTTGAATTTTTTGTATGTCTGTCTGCTCCGACTTATCTCTGAAACGGCTGAACCGATTTTGACGGGACTTTCACTTACAGATAGCTGGCTACCTATATTTTAGAAAAATATCTCTGCGAACTGAACAAACACTTTTTTGTTAAATTCCACGCGGACAATTCGCGGGTAACAGCTAGTATACTATGAATCTGACGTATTGCCATTTTGGGGATATGGACATCAGATTATGTATGTACATAATATATCAAACTTAAAGTTTAGGTTAATCTGCTGTGCAAATAAATAAACTAACAACAGAAAAAAAACGTGAAAAAAATTGTAACGTTCATTTTGTCGAACAAAAATTGCTGAAAAAAATTCCGGCTCCGAGAAAATAACTTCATCAATTAATATTTTCATGTAACTGTTTGAAAACAATTTTAATTGAGACGCCGAAGTTAGAAATATTCCATTTCTTTTTCTCATTAAAACACAGGCTGTTCATTTTTTCAATTGATTCATATGAAAAATGAACTGCTAAAAATGAACTTTGTTTATTTTAACCTCCCTTCTATTTTTGTAGATTTTTACACTCTACGTAAATAATCTTTACTTTGATAAAACTAACATTTAATGTTAAACTGTAAACATCTGGTTTCTGAAAGACGACGCGTACCTACATTACTACACAGATGGCGCGGGCGTAGTGATTTAAGTAAGTGATCGCTACAGCCACTCCGTTGAGTGTTGCGGTTTCGAATCCCACATGAGACAAAAATTTGTAAGATCCACAGATGGTGTGGATAATATTAGTTAGGATGGGAGCTTACCGTTTTGATAAAAATAGTTTATTATATAGTAATATACTAAATGTCAATTAATAACTTGTGTAGACTTGCAAATAAAATAATTAATCATAAATTCAAAATCCTAACCAATATAAATGCGAATGTGTGTTTGTTTGTTACGCTTTCACACCTGAACTACTTAACTGATCACTATGAAATTTTGCATACACGTACACACGTCATCCGAAAAAATGTACTGTTCCCAAGGCATAGCGATAATAAAGAACTCGAGAGAAGTCGCAGGCAAGATCTAGTAACAACCAAAATGAAACAAGGTCAAATAAAATATATCTCGTTGTTCCACAAAGACTTTGGAGAGCGCAATTTCGAAACACCTCTTCGGCGTTGGCACAGATCCGGTTAAATCTTCAGATACTACTTCAATCTTGTTCAAGTATTTTGAAGGCTACTGCAAAAGTGTTGACGGGTCTATATATATACAATAAGAGTTGTATAGTGTATATGAATTTATGAATTACCTACGTAATGTTCTTTTTATATTAATACTTATTTATTTATTACACATACACAACACTATCATTACAAGTAACTAAAACTAAACATACTTTTTTTAAATACAGCTGCGACACAAATTTTATTTCTATATCGCGGGGGACTTACGTAAATTCAAACGGACACAGTTTTTGTCTTGCATGGCATTCAAACTTACGACATTCAGGGAGTGGCAGTATCGTCCACTAAAACTACTCCGACATAATTATGTGAAGTCCAAAGTATGTTTATAGATACATTATCATCATCATCATCATCATCATCAGGCTATAATAGTCCACTGCTGGACATTGCCGTCCCCCAAAGAGCGCCATAGCGCCCTGTCTTCAGCTTGCCGCATCCAGCATCTGCCTGCAGTCTTTCGCAAATCGTCATCCCACCTGGTCGGAGGGCGTCCTACACTACGTTTGCCGAGTCGCGGTCTCCACTCAAGAACACGCTTACCCCAGCGGTTGTCTGTTCTTCGCGCGATATGGCCAGCCCACTGCCACTTCAGCTTGCTAATTCTCTGAGATATATCGATGACTTTGGTTCTCTGTCGGATGTATTCGTTACGAATCCTATACTTCAGAGAAACTCCGAGCATAGCTCATAGATACATTATGTCATTGTATAAACGTCTGAATTGTGGTCCCCAATCCATATGGGATTGAAGACCTCAGTTTAGACGTTTAGACAGAGAAGTCGATTTCACATAAATTTAAATTTTGATATATTTAACTAGAAACTCCAGAATTTGACCTTAAAGTTATCCTACAAAATAACTGAATGATCAACCCAGCTCCAATCTAAATCCACATGGACATGATAGTTTATAGGCTTTATAGGATAGGTATATATATAAAGAACCAATTTTTTAAAGGATGATGATGTATCAGCACCGGTTTTGGTAATATGGCTGGTAGATTGTTTTCAAGTGATGGCATTTTTTTTTATGTATTCTCCCGCACGTGGAATAATTCCTGTACCGCGGGGCACTTTACGAACATTCAAACAACGGACGCAAAGAACATCCGGACTCGGGACAACCAGTTATCGAGCACATAATTCTTGTCCCGTGTGAGGTTCAAACCCACAACACTCGGCGCTGTGGCAGTGGAGTATAATGAAATCGTATTCCGATAAAACGCAATTTCCCCTGAACTATATATATCTTTAAATTCACAATACTCATGTTGTGAATTAATAATATTTTAATAAACTTCACAATAATTAAACCAGTACTCTCACTCTCTTACGGCAAATAATCCAAACCAAACAATACAAGTAGGTTAAATAAGCGATAAACTTAATGCACTATTGTTCCATTTTCAAACGTTTGGCACAAGACGCCGGAGTGCCACAAGGACCTCTTTGGCTTTGGCAAGGATCCCGTTGTATCTTTAAATTTTCTGCTTAATCCGCAGTATTTTCGAGTGATTATTAAAGTTAACGAGACTCCGTGCAGTTTTGTTTTGGCTTTGTTTCACACTGGTGCTTGTTTTTCGGTACGTTTGCGGTTGAGTAGTGTTGTTTAGTTATTATTTGTGTGACCATTCAAGGTTACGTTAGTTGCTATCTTTTTTTTCATTTTACGATAAACTTGATGTATAATTAATTGATTAGATTTTAAAAGACTGCCCTCACTCCTGCGATAAATTCTATGCTGCGAGGACTTTACAAACAATAAAACATTGGACACAAACAATACCCAGACTCAGCACAACTATATGTGGATGAAGCAAATTTTTCCCTTGTTGGGATCGAACCCACAGCACTCAGCACTGCGGGAGTAGCAAGGTGACCATTTAACCCACTACGCACTACTATCACTACAAGCTTCGGCGCAATGGACATGGCGAAGCGACTTCTAAAACTACTAGAACTATAAATGAGAATATGTGTCTAGTATAGATTGCTATACATGTAGTACGAGTGATATGATGACCCTAAGAATTTGAATTACAGATGGCAAATGTTACTGGGGCTTCCAGTTAGGAAATGTTTATTCAAAGCTAGGTACTCCGAAATACCTGATAAATGATATATATTATATAGAACATTTTAATTATGTGAAAATTAACACGTATGTTTGACACATCTCTGCACACCTCCTCGAAATGTATAAGTATGAATTAAAGTCGTTTGATAATTTCACCTCTATCCTAACTTTCCATTCAGACCAGACAGATTTATAATTTTATTTTTAACTAAAAGTCGGGCAATGAATCCACGGCATTACGAACCATCTACATTCAGACGCGACAGTGAAATGAGCCGTTTAAAATTAAACAAAGCAAAACTTACAGAAGACTTCTTAAATTATGTTGTTATTTTTCATTAATTTAAGAAAACTGGGTTATATAGCATAGCAGTTTGTTAAAGCTGATTTGACCTTTCAACAAGGTTATCAAGATTATTGCTTGTACACTACTAAAAGGGTAGACACAGGCGTATTATAGAAAATAAAATATCTATAATAAAAAATGCTAGCCCAAAGCATCCTAAACCAAATCTAAATTAAAAATATGTTTATTCATGTTGGTCACAAAGTAGCACTTATGACCGTCAAAATTACACTTATTAATGTGAATTTACTTTTACCTGTTGTCAAGTTCAACAAAGCAAGGGCGTAGAGCCAATGAGAAGAACTGACAAAAAACACACGGCCACTCTTTTGAACCGCCAAGTATAAAGTATTGTTTATTTTTTCAATCTTTTCTGTAAGGAGCTGCAACCATTAAACCACTTACCATTCATAAAATACTTAAGAAATAAGTAATATTTCGAAGTCATCCTCTAAGTATTTTATGGTATAGGTATACTCAAAAACAAGTAAATAAAAATCGATTAGTATAGATAGTTATTTGTAGTTTCCACCCATAACTTACCGTTGGCTCTCAAAGTCCTTGTCTCCATAGTATGTATGCCATATTATGTAGTCACTATTATACGAATAAAAGTTACAAGTCAATGTAAGCAGACTTTTCATAGCCTAGTTGGCAACCTTGGCCGCCCCACTGGCCTCGTAGACTAAGTTCGCGTTTGAGTTTGGACCGAGTGTGAAGTCCCGTCTTTGGTCTGGTATAATTAGGAATTCCGTTAACAAATTTTCAGTAACAGCTTGGCATTTGAATCAATAATACTACTACGGAAAAGTTTAAACCGGTGCAAATGTTTACACCTGTGGCACAAACATTTGTGATAGATGTTGGCTAAGTTTAAAATAGATAGCCGTAGCCAATTAAGAAACGATTCATACTATGAATTATTATATTACATAGACGGCGATATTAACAAATCTCAGAGACTAGAATATTAAACAGTTTGCCTGACTCCAATTTAGGCAAAAGCCACGGGCAAACGTAATAATTAGTAAAATCATTAATAATAATAGAAATAGTATCCAAATTGAGATATAAGCAACAGTCCAATAAATAACAGTAAGCAATTAATTCCGACACAAAAGGAAATGCAACGCCCTTCAATTAACACGTGCAATCCAAAAATCAACTTTACCCCATCAATATACAGTTCAAAATCGTTAAACACAATGATGAGTCTACCCACGCTGTATTAAGATCTATAGAACGATGTCTGATATAAATTGAGCTATCACTTTAGGACATTTTGTTTTAGCTTGAGAAGTTTACAGAGATCAAGATGCTTTGGTTGGTGGTATCGAAATAAATGATAGTGGAACACGTGATCTGACGATTTGTCGTGACGGGTAAACGATTATACGGATCATTACTCATATTACCACCTTTTGATAACATCATTTTGGGGTTATCACCGCTAGTTTTGCTACCGTAAATGGTTTTTTATTCACAACGGCTTGCGTGTTGCGTGCAATCTTAGGCGCCTGTGTAATTTTTTGTATGTCATTTTGCGTTTTATTATTAGACTAGCTTTTGTCCGCGGCTTCGCCCGCGTTAATTTAGAATTTGACAATCAATTCGGGTTGTACTCTGCTTGTAATAATATAATTCAATCATGATTCGAAAGACGTGGCGCCATCTATTAACATAAGAACGTTATTATTGTTTTCCACGGGAACAGTATTTTTTTTCGAGATGAAAGGTAGCCTATGTCCGTTTCTGTACATCTGTCAACGTATATGCAAAATTTCAGGATGATCGGTTCAGTGGTTTCGGCGTGAAAAGGTAACAAACAAACAAACTCATTTTCGCTTTTATAATATTAGTTAGGATTGGTTACTTAATATTACGGCGTTTGAATTATAGCTTCTCTTTGTATAGTTTATAGGATACACCTATTATTATTAAAGAAGCGGCGATAATCCAATGGATAAGGCATCAGATTTGCGATCGAAAGGTCACCGTTTAGAATTCCACCCATTGAACTACAGATGGAAACCTACTTCTAACACAAGCATTCTAGCTTAGCTGCATAGGTTACCAGGAATACTAGTTATTTTCAACCCAAATTGCAAGTAAATTCTAATTATTATCTATACTATCTATACTAATATTATAAAGCTGAAGAGTTTGTTTGTTTGCTTGAACGCGCTAATCTCAGTAACTACTAGTCCGATTTGAAAAATTCTTTCAGTGTTACATAGCCCATTTATCGAGGAAGGCTATAGGCTATATATCATCACGCTAAGATCAATAGAAGCGGAGCACCAGTGAATAATGTTTCAAAATCGTAGGATTTTTTTCCCTTTTGAAAGCTTCCGCTGCGTGCGCTGTGTAAACAGTTAAAGTTTCGCAAAAATCAGAATTGTTCCCCTTTAAAAGTTCTAAAAAAAGTCCGCGATAGCATGTGTCTATCTTTTAAGGTTGGCTCACTATAACCTTTTTTATGCTAACCAAATTTGTTCTAGAATAATGCACTATTTGCGAAGGTATTATTATAAACATGATATTAATCCTTATCCAAATAAATAAGTTATTCATCACAAGTATTTAATTTAAAACGAAATTGCCCTTTACATCATTCGATTTCATTGACTAAGATATCGCAGTTTTAAAATAACATCGCAGCAAAATAATTGTACCCATTACAGACGTCATACAACAAACGTTGTTTCTCCTGGTTTATTCTGCGTGATTTTTAATTAGCACTGTAGGTATATTTATAAAATGTTGTTCAATGGTTTTTATGTGGTTTATGGCTTTAACAAAGAAAGTTTCAGCTCCTTTAAAATTGTATTATAGGTGCCTACGACACTCTCTCTCATAAGTGACGCAGACGAAGTTGCGCGGGTCAGCTATCTATACTAATATTATAAAGCTGAAGAGTTTGTTTGTTTGTTGGTTTGAACGCGCTAATCTCATAATAGCCTATTTATCGAGGAAGGCTATAGGCTATATAACATCACGCTACGACCCACGGGGGCGGCGCAGTAACGATAAACGCGGCTGAAACCGCGGGAACATCTAGTTCTATATCAGTTATTATTTACTAGAAAAACTAATATACACTCGGTGTTTATAGATGCTGATAATCATCATATTTTACAATAATGTAGAATTACTGACAGTGCCTATGCAAATATAAATTATAGATGTTTCCGTGGTTTTACCCACGTTCATCGGTACTGCGCCGCCCCTTGGGTCGTAGCGTGATGTTATATAACCAAACAAACCAACAAACAAACTCTTCAGCTTTATAATATTAGTATATACATGTGAGAATATTTAAGCTTATTTAGTGTGGCGACGCAATAATGTAATTGTCAGCTGATTGTAATAAAATGTATGTGTAAGCGCGTCAGTCGGGGTTTCGTTGTAGCATAGGCAACACCATTATATGTATCGCAATAAATACCACATTATATATTTCGTAAATCTGTGTCTGATTTCATGCTCACCACTTAATACCCCGAACAAATGAACACCAACACACCAGATTAGTATATTTATTTTTTCTTTGAAAACACGTTTCCCTCACTAAGAAAATTTCTTGTGTCGCGGGGTACCTTACAAACATTCAAATAATGGACATAAAGAACACCCAGGCTCGTAAAAACCATTTGTGGTACACACAAATTTGTGGTACACACACATTTGTGGTACACACACATTTGTGGTACACATAAATTTTTGTCCCATGTGGGGATCGAACTCACAACACTCGGCGCGGCGACCACTTACGCCACTACGTCATCCGTGCAGTCAATTAAAGTCTGTGCTATAAATAATGTATAAATGAATTAAAACAAGATCACACTTAATCCTCTTGATCAATCGTAATCAACCAAGGCGCCACCATAAATTGAAATCGTACTAAGACGTACTAAGGAGGTTCATATGGACTGCTCTAATCTGTAAATCTATGATTTGATGACACAGAAATGTCGGCGTTTGACGTTTGTGTTGCTCATCTAAAAACATAGGAGAAAATACAAACTTCTATTTTACTAAAAAAAATTGGTTGTCTGTAAAGTCGGTTTACGGACGATAGCACTGGACGTAGTCATGAGACGTTGACGCTCTTATATCAGTGTAACACTATAATGATCATTTATTTTTGTCTATCCCACTGAGCCTAGCTACCAGTAAAAGAGAAAGCTGGTGTACGTTTGACAACGCTGCACTGTCTATGTAAGTCGTGTCAGTTTATGACCGACTAGTCGGTCAAAACATTCTGGTAAGGTTATAGAACTATCGAGAAATCCTAAGAAATTACTGTGTTTTTACTTAAATTTTATTGAAAAGGTAAAAATATGTCGTGTTCAGCTGTGTTTTGTTCGTTAAGAACCACAAAAGGCGGAGTAAAAGACCCGGATTTGTCATTTCATACGTAAGTTTTGGACAACATTCTCCCTGAATAAAAATGCTAAAATAATAAGGTTTATTACTAGAAAAACAAGTAATAACATGTAGTATAAGCATTTTAACAATCTAGTTCATATTCCTATGTGATTATGATAAAAATAATATATAAAAACAATAAAAGTTATCCGAGACAATTTTATCATCTGTGCTAGTGATGCGCTTACCGTCAAATTTATTTGTTATCGATAATATTTTAGTTTCATGTTTTTAAGTTTTACAATTAATTTTTAGCTTCCCAAAATGCCCAGAAATAAGAAGTGAATGGATCAAAGCTGTTAGACGTGATAACTGGGAGCCTACAAAATATTCCAGGCTTTGTTTGAAACATGTTGATCAATCCTGCTATATCGCCGGCTTATCAATTAAGAAACTCAAAACTGATGCAGTACCAACGATTTTTGAAGGATATACAGTATACTATCAACCGGTAAGTTTTTCTAATGTCACTGCTTGCTTAGACCTGACCTATCAATGAAGGGTTTGACCCCAACAATAATAATTAACACACTCTCTCAGTGTTAATACACCGTGGTATTCTTAATCTCACTTGGTAGGTAATAATGTTTTGTGGGTCTACGATAGGTTATTCCTTAGTCAAGTTTATAGATTTTCAAAATTAATGTTGTAGGTAGTGAAGAAAAGAAAACCATCTCAGCGCAAAGATGAAATTCAATGTGTTACACCTAGAAAACGGAAGAAGATGGAAGAGAGTGGTGTGAAGATAGAAGACATTCCCACAACACCCAGGCGTGCAGTGAGAGTTTTAGAATCTCTAGCAAGATCTCGATCAGTGGCTTTGAGACGACTAACGACAATTAAAAAGTTAAGGGAAAACAAACGTAGACTTGAAAAAAGAATGCAATCTTATTAAACGTCATAAATGATTTAAAAAGAGAGAATCTTATAGAAACAGAGTCTTTAGATTTGTTGAGTAGCATAGGTAGCAAAAATCAAGATTTGCTGGTAAGATTAAAGCGAAAATGTAGCAACGAACCACTTCCAAAATAATCAAATAAATAATCAAAAGCTCTATTGCGCATTCATGGATCTGGAAAAGGCTTATGATAAAGTAGTGAGGAATGAACTTTGGTCGGTCGGTTCGGGTCGGTTTGGTTGTCCATGTATGGAGTGAATAGCAACCTCACGCGAACTCTGAAATTTCTTTATGATGATTCCAGAGCTTGTGTTAGGATAAATAGGATCTACACAGAAAGGTTTAGCATCGGAAAAGGTGTTAGACAAGGATGTGTAGCGTCACCTTGGCTGTTTTACCTGTACATGGACATGATATAATTTAATTTTAATTTATTAAGTACCTAGTAGAATGTAATAGGCATTATAAGAGTTTTCAATAAAAGTATCTACAAATACAGCTAATATTTTTAATTTATTACCATATTAATAATAATTATATATTTAGTAAAATAATATTATTATTGTATTTATTGTAAGTACATATATTAAACCGCTTTTTATTCATTTCACCTCTATTCTATCGATAGGCTCGACAGCGAAGTCACTTCACTAGTCACGCACACTAATACAAATCTGCAAGTGCTCACTTACAAAAAACGCACACGCATAGAACAAAAAGCCTCTGTCCAGTACTGTGTGATAATTGGTCCGAGGTTTAACGTGACAACGTCATAACAAAATTTCTTTCCCGTAACGTTACAATGAGCGTCACGGGACAATGAGCGTAACGGGACAATGAGCGTAACGGGACAATGAGTCATCCTTTTTCGTGCGTGCAGCCGGCGTTCATTGATTTATTAGACGTTGTCACGTCAAAAAAACAATCAAATAAAGCTAATGCAATGCTTGTCAAAGTTATTTATTTAATTATTATTCTTGATTGTAGAATCTCTTGTATTCCTAAAAAGTATACTAATTACACATTGTATCGCGCCATTCCACTGCAGAAAAGTGATATTGAATACTTTTTAAAACTGAACGAACGTTACGACATTAATTTTTGGAGGGAACCAGGCATGGTATATTACCCTATTGAATTTGTTATCAATCCTAAAGATCGGCAGAATTTCTTAAATGAAGCACAAAAGCTTGGTATATATTACGCCAAAGTAATAGACGATGTTCAGAGGTAAGTTTAAGTAAAGCCTCAATGCTTACTAATATTATAAATGAGACTATGTGTTTATTTTGTTTTGCTTTTACGCCATAACCACTTGATCGATTACCATGAAGTTTTGTAGTTTAAGATTCGTACTGCAGACTTCAAGCAAAGTACTACCCAACAAGACTAGCAAAAATTTGCATCCGTCATATAAATATGCCAAACAATACTTACTATATCTAAAATACAGTGCATTCGACGAACAAACAATAACGAGTTACGCAAGAAGCACGATAAGGCCTTTAACCTGGGACGATTACTATAGCTTAGATGAAATTTACATTTGGCTGACGAATTTATCCAAAACATTTCCTCAAGAGGTAGAACTACAAAACATTGGACAGACATATGAAAAGAGGGAGATATTAGCTGTCAAAGTAGTATTACAAGGCAGTCAAATGAGGTAAGATTATACATAAATTTATCTTACATACATACATACATACATAGATTCACGCCTGTTTCCCAGAGGGGTAGGCAGAGACTACGGATTTCCATTTGCTACGATCCTGACACACTTCTCTGACTTCATTCACTTTCATCACATTCCTCATACACGCCCGTCGGTTCAAGGAGCTCTTAACCTGGCCTTTGTCCAGAACGCCTCCGATCTGATCGAGAAACGTTCGCCTAGGTTTTCCTCTTGCGACTGTTCCATTCACACTAGCCTTATAAACTTTCTTAGTCAGTCTGTCCTCGTCCATTCTTTCTACATCAATTTATCTTATAATAAAAATATCTACCATATATGAAACTGTCCCACTGCTAGGCATTGGCCTCTTCTCCGTGTGAGAAGATTTTGACCAAAGTCCACCACACTAGCCCAGTGCGGGTTGGCAGAGTTCACATATCTTCGAAAACATCATAGAGAACTTTCAGTGTGCAAGTTTCCTCAAGATAATATTGTCTTATGTTTACGCGAATGTTATTCATTGAAATTAAACTACTATATACGGATTTTATCGCGTTGTTTATTTGACACTTTATTACAAAATTTTGAAAAACTGTTACACTACTATAATATTATTAAACTTTACTATAGCAGGAGATGAAATTAAGTTGGGCGTAGTTGCCTATCTTTTAATAAACTACTATGTCATCAGTGTAGTCAATATTTATGATTTAACTTAACTTCTTGAGTGTCAAGGGGAAATACGTGAAATATAATAAAAAATTAATTGTGCAAACAATACACAAACGGACTAACGTATGTCCGCTCGACACGACTCATTAACGAGTCAAGTGTTGAGTGGACCTACTTTTGTCTGTTTTTTTTTTTAATGACTCATTTTTTGCGGGCAGACGTATGTCCGCTCGACATTTGACGGGTAATTTCTGAATAATACTTAAATTCTGGTGATCTGTAACACAGGTTTTCCTACTATAGACAGTTAGACACCAGTCTCTTCACAAAGGATTGAGAATTTGTTATATCTGTACTGTGTTATCTTATGTATACTTAACTTTGTGAAAGAGAGAAATAAATACTTATTATTATTCACTTTATTTTTATTACTAACTAGCTGTTACCTACGACTTCGTCCGCGTAGATTTTAACTAAAAAGTGTTTGTCTCCGCGGAACCCTAGTTTTTTTTCTAAAATCAAAGTAGCCTAAGTTACTCCTTATAACATCAGCTATCTGCCAGTGAAAGTCCCGTCAATATCGGTTCAGCCGTTTCGGAGATTAGCCGGACCAAACAGACAGACAGACAGACAATTTTTTTATAAAATAGATGTTTTCGTATAGGTACCTTATATTCTTTCATATGCATTAGATAAAAAGCTGTTATTTTGACATTACAAACAGACACTTCAATTATATTTATTTGTATAGATCAATAAAAATTAAATTTTTAAATATATTTATAAATGTTATTTATTTTATTTTATTTTATTTTTATTTTTATTTTACAGGTCCACAGTAATCATAGAAGGTGGAATTCACGCCAGAGAATGGATATCGCCAGCCTTTGTGACGTATATGATTAACTCAATCGTACACTCTCGGACGTCTAACGATGCTACTTTGAAGCGCATTGCTCTAACTTACGAATGGTATTTTGTACCTGTTTTAAACCCAGATGGATATGTATATACTTATACGGAAGTGAGTTATATTCATAAAGTGATTTTCAGGCAGACTGCACGGATGGTGTAGTGGTTTAAGAGGTCGCTTTGCCACTGCCACTGCGCCGAGTGTTCAGGGTTCGAATCCCAAAAGGCGCAAAACTTTGTGTGATCCACAAATGGTTGTTCCGAGTCTGGATGTTCTTTGTGTCCGTTGTTTGAATGTTTGTAAAGTCCCCCGTGAGAGTAGCAATAGCTCAGTGGGGAGACCAACAGACTGCAATGCAGAGGGTCTCAGGTTCGAACCCACGTCACGCACCTCTGACTTTCGGAAGTTATATGACTTTTCGAAATTATGTGCGTATTGATTGACAATTATCGCCTGCTCCGTGCTTTGGAGAGCATGTTAAGCCGTTGGTCCCGGCTGCCATGAACATCTATGGCAGTCGTTATTGGGAGAGTGTCGACACAAAAGATCCCACTGGGTCGAAGTGTCGCCGGTCTGCACTGACTGGCCCCAACATAAGATAAGATATAAGATAAAGTCCCCCGTGACACAGGGATTATTCCTAGTGCGGAGTTGTCTTTTTTTGAAAAAGAAACTAATGTATTTTTAATACAACTGACAATAGTTATGCTTGAATGCATAACCATTATCATTGTATTCAAGCAAACGAGTTGTACATCTAATTGACTGCACGGATGGCTTTGTAGGTAAGCAGTCGCCTCCCAATTGACGCTGCAGTAATTGCTGAGGGCTTTAAACTCAGAGATAATTTTTTGTGTGGTCCGCATATAATTGTCTTAAGTTTAGTATCAAGATAATCATTTCATTGGATTAGATTTTCAGGTCGTATATTCTTCACCTAAGTGTACTTTGTTAGTTGTGAGTACAGTCCTCCGCGACACAGGCCTTAAATTATACAACAATATGTGTCTTTTTAAAAAGAGTATCATGAATAATTGTTTACATAATTTAAATTTATATAGTACAGACACCCTCAAAAGTCGATGACCATATCCATATTCCCATAACCCATGAACAACGTAGCATGCATAAATCGCTTACCAAGACTAAAAACAAAATATTAAATAT
Organism: Catocala sponsa; assembly: GCA_963564715.1. NCBI lineage: Eukaryota > Metazoa > Arthropoda > Insecta > Lepidoptera > Erebidae > Catocala > Catocala sponsa. The sequence continues at coordinate 4,702,838 of OY751345.1, read as the reverse complement.
AATTATAAAATTCTTCATAGGACCGGTTATGGAGAAAAAATCGCAACGATTACGACGGAGTTGACCTGAACCGAAACTTTGCACATGCACATGGCAGTAAGTACCTAACGTAGGTATTGCTAACCTTAAAAATAATTCAATGCATACACGTACAGATTCGATTATAACATTTTTTTCTGTCTTACAAATAATAATTAATAATTAATCCATTCGCTGTGCCGTATACATAATAATAGAAAATCTATTGTTATGTATCATATATGTGATTAATCGGACAGGGAACCTGTTAATACATATACCTACATATAAGTCGAGTAAGAGTTAATTTCCTTAATCGATTTCGGATGATGCATGTATAAATAATAGATAAAATAAATAAACTCTTTAAAATTTGCGTTTATATTTTTTTTGATCCATGGATAGGACACTTAGTTTATTTACCAGATATATATTACATACCTTACGTATGCGTGACATGGCTCCAAATAGCAAAAAAATCATTTTAGAATCTTAGAACTAATCTGATTTCGTACCACGCAATTTCAGACAAATTTTGTCCCGCAAATGCTTTATTTGTGAACTGATCTCTCTACTAGGATTCACTTTAAAAGTATGTACAGTATGGTCATTTTCAATAAAATATAAAGATTTCAACTGTCATTGGCCACTATAACGGTATACCGTTAATCAGGCTGCAATATAGGAAAAAATATATGTAAATATTTATAGTATTCGTATGTTTCCAGCTGTAGGAGTTAGCTGGAAACCAAATTCAGAGACGTACTGTGGACCTAAAGCCTTTTCAGAAAGAGAGAGCATTGCTATGGCTAACCTTGTCAAAGCTAAGAACAGTAAATTGGAGTGTTATGTGACTTTCCATTCCTATGGACAGTACATCATCATTTCTTACGGGTCTTCAAAGAAACACCTGGATAATTACGATGAAGTAGTGAGTAAAATACTTAATACTAGTCTTGACCTGCGTCTTCGCCCGGATCAAACTATTTATTTAGTTAGATTATTACAATAGGTAACAATGAAAGCATGATGCTTATAATAATGTATTGGAACATAAGATTCTTATAATAGTTCATAACCTATTCTGTCGTCCGCTAATTAAAAAGACGTTAAGCCATATCACTTAACATCCTTTAAGTTATTGGATAGTGACATGGCAGTATTGCCGAAGAAAAGAATATTTATTAAATTTGGACATGGTCTATTGGTGCCAATATTACAAATTAAATACAGGATTAATGAGTAACGAACATCCAAACATTTACACAAACGTTTACATTTATAATATTAGTCCTCCCAAGTTAAATTTAAATAGTACTTTGGAATTTTATATAATCTGAAATCTATAAGTACATAGACTTTTATACAATTTCAGTACAAAATGTGCACAATAGCAGCAGAAAGAATCAGGGCAAAATATAGAACAATCTATCATTACGGAACTAGTTTTGAAACAGTTGGTAAGCTCATGAAATCTACAACATAAAAGTTGTATTTCGTTTGGTTCCCTATTTATTCGCATAAAATTATATGTAATAATTTAACATGGCATACTTTTACTTATTCTAATAATAGTGACGCATAATATTAATTTGGCATAACTGTTTAGGCACAATTTTTTTAAGCATAATTACTGACATAATAATTGTTAAGCATTTAAATATTTAAATTAAAAATACTGTTTCATTAAGATCAGTTAGAAATACTTATATATCCTCCTATTGTTTGTTTTTGCATAAAATTACCTTAATAAATATTTGATTCTCAAGAGTAATAACAAAAATGAACAGATTTTATATTTTATATCGTTTTGACATGAATTTAAACTAGGTGGATCCAGTGGACCCATGACTTTAGAATCGTAACAATTTTTCATCACTTCAGTTGAGGGTTAAACATCTAAAATTGTGTAAATATTTTTTATTTTTCATTATAACAATACTATAAATCTGTATTTTAATCTGAAGGCTACCTGGTATCGGGCTCAAGCAGTTGTTGGGTTAAGCAGCATTTCCAAGTGCCGTAAGTGTTGACAGAGTATTATTACAATCATTGTTATCATTGGTCATATTATTGATATATTGTAATCGTCATTTCATTAATGACTAGCAAATATATTCATAATATGCTTTATGTGAGACCTAAACACATAGTATAAAATTGCCACCGACTATGATGCCCAAAAAAGTATTTGATTCAATAAATTGATGTTTCTAATTTTGGAGCTTAATGTTCTGTTTATTTGATTTTTAGATTTATAAGATAACTTGCGTTTTAAACCCTCTAAAATAGAGTTCAAGGGTTTCAAAGTATCATGTGTCTTTAAAGATACATCCCAAAAAATCCACCTTATCGTTAAGATAAAATAAAGGGGAGTATACTAATAACTGACTGCAAGCATGACGTAGAAATTTTGTTACTTCGCTTTTACTATTTCGTTATTGCGCAAATCGAACCTACGTAGGGTTTGATGCCTAAACCGGACAAAATGTTGTGTTTTTCGAATATTATATGAGTGTACCTGTTATAACTAACAAGGAAAGTAATGCTATGACCAAGCTCACCTACTTACATACTACATAAAACAAACGTGTTGCTATCTTTAGCCTCATGTCACATCGAACAAGTAAATACCTTGCAAGGATCAAATAATTTAGAGTCTATTGCTATTAATCTAAGATAAAATATACCTAGTATTAAACCAGTACCATTCAAGTCTCGCAAAATTTCTATGAGTAATATTATAAAATCACGTTTTTCTCAGGTACGTAATATCTTTTGAGCTTAGAGACGATGGGCAGCAAGGTTTTGCGCTCGCTCGCAGTAAAATCCTACCAACCTGTCAAGAAACTTTGGACGGTTTGTTGTCTTTTTTGACTCCCCGAAAAAAACACTTTACCAAACTCAAGAAGTACTCTGGTCAATCGTGTAAGATGTTAGATAAAACTGTAATCGTAGTTAATTTTCTATTGCTTATTAAAGCATGTTAAAACTGATGTGATGTTTTATTTAAAACTAGCAGACTCGGCAAACGCCATTATAGTAGCATACAACGGTGATATAGTATATGAAGATGTAAACCATAAATGCACCGTACTACATTTAAAAATGACCACCTTTCTGGAAGTTAAGTTATCATCTGACCCACAATGCCAAAATTATGCCTGTTAGTAAAAATAATATTATCACTCAAATTGTACACTGTTGTTCTCTGTGAGTTTACTCTTATTAGTGTGGACACTTTTGCATACGATCTGAGCACTGTGAGGGGACATCTATGATTTAAATCTTTATTCGGCAAATAAATGCTATTTGTTTCTCTTTCACGGGTATATTCCTAATACGTTAGGAAAATACCCGGCCCTTTGGGAGGCTTACACGGAGACATGGGTCCAACGTGAAGAGGCCCTTCGAGAGTTTTAATCAAAAGTGGGATGGAACACCTACAGCGGCACTAGCCGCAGCAGGCGTAGGACTATTGCTACGTATGGATTCTAATATGTGGGCCATGGGTATGGGTGTTTGATGGACTGGTATATTGGTAACTATGGATGATAAAACGGCGTCTGCCCTGAATACTCTAATAGCATCAATCGAATGGACAGATATTATTATTATTACTGTTTGTGGTATTTTTACCGTTTTTACCGACATAATAATAACAATTAATATGGATTGGAGGTACGTGTGCCTATTGTAGCTATTCAGAGACCTTATCTAGTAGCTCGGCGCGGTACAGTCTGTATTGTCAATTTGATGTAATAAGAGAATTTAGGGCAGACGCCGATTTTCATCTAAAAATAACATTGTATTGGTCAATCAAAGACCCATCCTATGTGAGCTATGGCTCAAATTTATTAGGTTTCATATGTAGCAATAGTCCTGCATCTGCTGCGGCCCATTCCCCGATATAATTATGTATATGCCATCCTACTTCAAAATAAAACTCAATAAAAATGTTGGGACCATTTCCTAAAGAGTGTCTTATCTATGCTAAAGTGCTGTATAATTTTCTGACATGAAATGTTAAAATGTCATATTGGCATTGTGTGTCATATGCCAACCTATTTGTTCCATTATTATTATTAGAACAAAAATCATAGAACATATTGGAATACAGGAAACCTAGCAGGGCACATCTATGCTATAATTCTTTGATAGTAGGTACTTTAATACAAACACATTGCCACATCGCACCTTTACAATACCTAATTCGACGAAAAGTCCTAAACAGGCAGAAAAACAAAAAAGGTTCATTTCATCACCACAGGCAATGCAATTCTGCTGACAAAAAGGCAAAAAAACAATATACAGTCATAGTTGTTCGCACAAACAAATCTGGGTCAGTCTAGTACTCGTATTTCAGTGCTCACGTACGCCATTATGGGAATAGTTTCTCTACTGAAATGTATGTCCAGTATTCAGTGTATTTTTACGCGCAGATGGTATAGTTGTTTCAAGTCGTCAGTTAGTCGTTGACAATGTACTACGTTGAGAATAATAATTGTAGTAGGAGACATAACAATCAATCATTGTGATAATATGATTGGATCAGCTGGACATAATTATACTTGTATTTTTTTTTGTTATACGACTAAGGTGGCAAACAAGCATACGGCCCACCTGATCGTAAGCGGTCACCTTAGCCTATGGACGTTTGCAATACCAGAGACATCACTTGCGCGTTGCCGACCCTTTGGGAGAAAAAGGAAGTGGGAAGGAGAAGGAGCGGGAAAGGGGAAATAGGGTAATTGGGCCTCCGGCACTCGCAGTCACCGAACGAAACACGACAGTAGGAATACTGCTATTTCACGTTGATATTCTGTGAGAGGTTAGTCCTTCTCCGGTGAAGCCGACCCATTCATGCTGAAGTCAGCGAGGCTCTACTAACCTGCTATATATAATAGCCCTGTATTAAATTGTCCCATTGCTAGGCACGGGCCCCTGCTCAGTGTGAAAAGGGTTCGGCCATAGTCTACCACGCTGGCCCAGTGCGGGTTGACTTGACTTGTCTTCGAGAACAAAGATGTTTAGAACTAGAAGTAAACAGATATAATAATATAATATCACGCCTGTATATACACTGACCAACAGCACGGGCCTCTTCTCAATGTGAAGAGTAAGGCCATGGTCCACCATGTTGGCATAGTGCGCGTTCACACATTTCACATATCTTCGAAGACATTATTATTTTGTCAGCTTCGATGGCGTAGTGGTTAGTGTAACCGACTGCCACGCCTGAGGTCGCGGGTTCGATTCCCGCACAAGTCAAACATTTGTGTGCATGAACATGGATGTTTGTCATGGTCTGGGTGTTTCTATGTATAATATGTATGTATTTACAAAAAATAAAGTATATAAGTATTTGTCTAGTACCCATAGTGCAAGCTCTGCTTAGTTTGGGCTAGATGGTGTTGTGTGAATGTGGTAGAATATTATTATTATTATTCTCTTTATTGATACATTTTTCAATAATAATTACATTTTTATTATAATTATTATTATAATGGAAAAATCTCAGGCATGCAGGTTTCCTTACGATGTTTTCCTTCACCGTTTACTATATGCTTCTCATTGCTTAGCTAAAATAAATTGGTAGGCTTGGGTGAGCGGTTAGGGTACCGAATCTTTTGACTACTTATTTAATTTGTTGGTTCAGGGACGTGGAAGTGAACCCTGGCCTCAGACATTGCAGTACGCCAGGTCAGACCAATCGAACACATTCCTATCTTTAAGGGCAAGGTATAACGTCTTTCCAGTAGTATGTTCTTTGAAGAAACTAGCAATTGTCTGTACAAGTCTTAGAAGCGATTGCAAAATCAATTTTACATTACAAAAAATAAATAAAACTAAGCCATTGATATTTTAATCAAATATGTATTTGTCCCTCATTTAAACCACGTATTTTTTAAATCCTCCAAAACAATAATACAATCACAAAAATCCGTCCAACATATACATCTCTTTAATCCGCAAATCACCACCGGCTACCGGGATCAGCGTGGTAAACTAATAAATCTATTAAACCAAAACAAATACAAAGTATCGGGATCCCAATTAGAGCGAGCGACTGGCATCATGCCAGATGATAGTAACAACGATCCAGCAATTGGACGAATTAACGGAGAGTTAGATGGATCGGTGCGGTGGTTGCGAGGACCTGTAGTGCGGTTGCTGAAATGAGAAATGAAACTGTTGGAACTGATCCATAATTGAAAGGATAAAGATGGATCGATATACAACATAGGCTTACGCCTGTTTTTCAGAGGGGTAAGCAGAGAATATGGCCTTCCAATTACTCTTGCGTGATATGGTAGGTATTATTGCAAGTAGTTCTTTTCTTACTTTAAATATGTTGACTTTAAAAAAAACTCCTGCTCTTGTATAGCCTGTTCCGCGGGAGCTTTACTTCTTCTTCTTAGCTGGATATCAGTTTTTACACGGAGCGACTGCCATCTGACCTCCGTAACCCGAAGGCTAACGATACCCTAGAGGTAGACCAGTGTCAGGATATTAGAGGGCATTGACTTCCCAGTAACGACTGCTATAGATGTTCATGGCAGCCGGGACCGACGGCTTAACGTGCTCTCTGAGGCACGCACGGATCAGGCGATAATTGTCAATCAATACGCACATAATTTCGAAAAGTCATATAACTTCCGAAAGTCAGAGGTGCATGACATGGGTTCGAAGCCGAGACCCTCTGAATTGCAGTCTGTTGGTCTCCCCACTGAGCTACCGCGGGAGCTTTACAAACATTAAAAAACGCAATCATTTGAGAATCACACAATTTTTTGTCCCGTGTGCGATTCTTACCCACATTACTCGGCGTAGTAGTAGTGCTTAGGCGACCACTTAAACCAGCATCATCATCACCATCCGTCTAGTCGTAATAATGGTAAGCAAGCTTGTGATTTGACTGATGGACCCAAAGGCAAAAGAAGCAATTGGAGAGCCAGGTATGTGAGCCTTCAAAACTCTTAGCCACCGGGTGAATCGTAATAACAGTGTTGAGTGTTACCAGACCAATCGATCGATCGTCAATCAACGGCATCGGTCGATGACGATTGGTCTGGTAAAAACTATCGATCGACGTCAACTAACCCATTCTACCATCGATCGATGCCATCGATCGACGATCGATCGATTGGTCTGGTAACACCCTTACTAACGTCGGTTCCCTGTCTGGTATTTTACTGCATACATATCGTATTGGTTTAAGTGGTCGCCTTGCTATTGCTAGTGCGCTAATTGTTTGACGTTCGAATCCCATACAGTACAAAAATTTTAATAATCCACAAAATATAGTCACAAGTTTAATTGTTCTTTGTTTCAATATTTGTAACGTCCTCTATGACACAGGGAACGTATATGGCACGTAGGTAAAATCTCCTTTTGAGTAAGCAATACCTTCACCAAATTATTAGTAAGGGCGGGCAGTACTTTAGTAAATTTTATTAGATTATATTTAAAATATTTAGACTTAGGATTTGGTAACGAGCGATGTCTCTACAACCTTTATATTAATCTATTGAGTCGCAGCGGCACACCGGCGTTCAGACACAATAGACTTTTAACTATGTCTAACATTCCTAAGATAAGTAAACTGTCGCGCGCAGCAGCTAATCAACTCATCATCCAAATATACCAAAGGCTTGGCATGTGAATCTAAAAACTGTTACAATCAGAGACGTGATCTCATTCATTACACGTTCGCATTAGCGAGTGCAACCGGAACGCAGACGACGTCCCCTGATTTATTGGGCCACCTCCTGCCCTTAACGACACGTTGTGATGTACGGCTAATGGTGTATGGTATGAGGGGTGAGCGACAGAGGTAGCGGTGAGAGCAGCGAAAGCGATGTTTAATCAAATTTTAAACTTGTCAACCATGGGATGATTCCTCTTTCCAAAACTCTCTCTTCATAAAAGAGGTTTGAAAAGTGGATTCGCTGGTTCTATAGTTTGCCGTTATTTGCAGCCGGTAGTAAGAAATGAAGTTTACCAAACTAGTTAGATTCCAGAGCACAAAGATACACAAAATATTATATGTTTGCTGGTAAATTCTAACAGAATTTGGCATTGTGCGCGGGGACGGCCGGTATCAGGATCGTTTATATATTGATATATTTACTAGCTTTTGCCCGCAGCTGCGCTCACGTTAATTTAGAATTTGACAATCAATTCGGGTTGTACTCTGCTTGTAATAATATAATTCAATCATGATTCGAAAGACACGTGGCGCCATCTATTATCATAAGAACGTTATTGTTGTTTTCCTCGGGAACAATAATTTTTTTCGAGATGAATGGTAGCCTATGTCCGTTTCTGTACATCTGACAACGTATATGCAAAATTTCAGGATGATCAGTTCAGTGGTTTAGGCGTGAAAAGGTAACAAACAAACAAACTCATTTCCGCTTTTATAATATTAGTTAGGATTAGGATTAGGATAGGATATCAACTTGTTCCTAATTCTAACGACACTTTTATTACAATTTCGTGTAGTAAATACATGAATTATTCTCTGCCTACCCCTCTGGGAAACAGGCGTGAATCTATGTATATATGTATGTAATTACATGGCCTCTTACGAGACCTCTTGTCTTAGTAGTCGTAATATTAATTTTATCTAGTAATAAAAACCGCGAACGTTTAATAGTTTTAATAATAAGCTGGTTGATTTTTGGATGTTACTTGAATGCCAATCGATAATACTAAAAAGTAATTACTAGGTATTAAAAACATATTATATACAAACATTTTACGAAACGCGTTACTAAAACAAATAAAACATAATATCAAAGGGGGCAATCTATTATTAAATAAAACTATAATTATAATAATTTTTATAACAATTTACGAAAATACTGTAAACTCTTACAACTTAGACCACAAGAAAAAACGGCAAATGCGGTCCAAGCAGAACAAAGAGAATTATTAGAAGATGAAGCCGGCCGTGTTATTGTGGCAGACTGAGACGTTTAAGATAAATGTACTATGTAATTTACACTTCAAGTCTTAACCTTTTTACATGTTACAAACGTTTTGTGACGCAAATAAGTGCGGACTGTAATTTACTACGGGACAGATCACGGCGCTATAAAATCATTGGCGTGTCTTGAATGGCACGTTTGATGGTCACATTAGATATTCTCCTTTTTTAAATGGCAACTGCTACACAACGTATTGTCACGTGGAACTTTACAAATAGAAATAACACACACAAATAATGACTAAATTCGGAATAATTGCTTATTTATGGATCTGCCATTTATAGTTCCGTATGAAGATCGAATAAAGCGCCGTGACTAGGCCATAACTTAAGCCTAAGAGCCATTCATGCAGTTAATTACGATTTAGTTCAAGTTCCGATTAACTCCAGTGGAAGTAAGTTCTAGCTTAAACTCTAATTTTTAGTCAACCTGAAGACGCTCTACTGGAGATGGGTATGGATAGCTCTAGATGGCTTACAACCTTGTGTTATATTGCAAGAATATCAGGAACCTATGGGTTTCCTGGTAACACAGCAACTCCTTGTTTTTAAAGATTGCTATGACAGTACGTCGTATATACATAATTGTGATTTGAGGCATAATGTCTAACCAGCATAATCACAATTAAATAAATAAGCAGTGATAGCCTAGTGAGAAGCTGTTGGATTGCCATGCAGAGATCTCAAATTTGATTGCAATGCACGTACCTATGACGTTTCGAAATAGTGTGCAATTATCGCTCATTTTAACGGCGAAGGAAAATATCGCGACGAATCTACATAATATTCACAAAAATATGTGATCTCAATCTGCACTAAACCGTGGTGGACTATGGCTTAACCCTTTAAGAAGAGGGCAGTGTCCAGCAGTAGAACAAAATATAAAATATATAAATAAATAAATAAAAATAAATAAATAAAAATGATCTGAAATTATATTCCCAAAGACAAATTATCTAAAAGTATATGATGCTTATTTAAATAAGACTACCTCGGTGGCAGTGGTCGGTAATGCTGAGTCTATTTCCACTCATCGAGCACAATACCATGTTGTTACTTACACAGAAGTCGAACCCGAGACTCATGCATAGCACTCACTGCCGCTGCACAGCCAAAACCTCCAGGCAGTATGCATGTGTAATTAATTATATTATATATATATATATATATATATAAACAAATGGTCCACTCCAATTCACTTCGCCAGTTAACCTTTAAAATTTAATATTAATCCTCTTTCATTATAATGAATAAAACATTTTTATCTCGGACTGTTTTAAAAACCAAATTATTGGAGGCATCGAGGTCAACAAAGGCCTCGATTTAATTAATTCACGTAAAGCGATTCAGGTACTCTCATAAATATTGAGAACTATAAAAGCTTTCACCCCGAAGCTATAATAAAATGTGTGGTGAGACAGATTCATTCTTCCGCCATTTATTTATTGGAAATAATTTATAATATATGTACCTTGATCTTCCCTGTTTTTCATTTCACATAATTGACTTTCTCCATTTCATCCTATAATTACCTTCAGACACATTGCGTGCCTTTCTTCTCTTTGTAACACTTCTATCCACGTGATCTTGGAAAACCCCAATCCGTCCTCGCAATATGATTAAGAGGAAGATCTCCAGATTAGCTGCTGGAGATCAATTGTAACAGTACTTGGTTGCCAACGGGATCGAGTGGTCTACTAGTGACATGTCAACTATCTTTTCCTGCTTTTCTGTAGCTTTTTGGCTGTTGCCGTTCCCAGAGTTCCTTGCATGAAGTCATTCTGGATTTTATCTAACCTGATCATGCCATCCATCATAACATGTTTACTTCGGCAACATGAATGGTATGGATACACCGCTGTAACAGCCCAGGTCTCAAAGATGTAAGAATATTATATTCAAGTTTAATGAAAGTTGGACTTGTCGTTGGTTATCAAACTGTCTGGGAGGTGCATTGGCACAAAATACTGTACAATAAACCTCGAGATAGGTTCCCAGGTCATGTTAAGTGTCATTAGGTTATGTGTAAGAAGTTTTTAGTAGCAACTAACACGGCATCTGGAACTGTGACCCGAACATATGCTCACCCGCTATAATGTTTTTATGTAGAAACTTAAGACTGCGCCGAGCGTAAGATAGATAATGACAATCTCGTGCGGCGCATATTCAAATCGGTTCGCGGCCGCCATAGTAAAATTGTATGGAGGATTTGAAGTGCTTTTTTGATAAATATTAATTATTTTAAGTTTTTTATACGCAGTAATTGTAAACATATTCATTGTAAATGTATATTTTATATTTGTATTAAACAAAAAGTGTTGATTTTATTCACTTAACAGTGACCGCCTTTTGGCACATTACACTCGGCGCAGTCTTAAGCTACAACTGGAGAAATTTGAGTGTAGAATACCTTTACCTTCCTGTTCCATGACGTTGACATGACGTTACGTATTTATACATAAATTGATTCACGCCTATTTCCTGAAACGATATGCAAAGACTACAAAATTTCCACTGGATATAATCGATTCTTGACACAGACGTGTTGCACACTTATCAGTTCGGCATTTTTCCAGAATCTTACAGATCCGATTCGCAAAGTTTACCTAGGTTTTCACTGTACATAGAATCACTATTTATGACTATATAATATGTAATTTAATGTTTATTTAATGTACACGATTAACCTACATCCCGTAATAAACTCGTACTCAGTATACACAATTCAACATCACCGTAAAATAACACAAAATTATTGCTACATCTACAAACCGCAACTCCATACCACAGCGATGTTTAATTTTGTCCTAAACTGTTTTTATTTCATTTGTTTCGTGTGCTGAACACATTACTTTAGTTTCTCGACGGATCGGGAGCAATAATTACGCGGTTTAAGAGGTGGATTTAACTTCATTGCATTTTAAGGAGCAGACGAGCAACTTGCATTCAATAATGTTTTATTTGCATCATAATATTGAATTCAGTAACCTTGACCTTCAACTTTGAAGTTCATAGTAGTTACTTTGTGATCTAAATAAATAAATTATAGTTGATTTTTTGAGTTTGTCTTATCGCTACACTAGATTTTGACCGTGGCTTCACTCGCCTAAATGTAGGTTAGGCCGATGTTTCGGCCCGCCGTATGAAACATTACTGACGTTTCATACGGCGGACCGAAACTTTGGCGGGGTCGCGACCGCATGTGCAAGTGATTTGCGTGGCCCCGCCGATAGTGGTTTTGTCGAGGAACACCGTGGTAGGTTTAGTCGGTATTCCGGGAGGTACATTATTCTTATTCCATCTATCTCTTTTACCCCGGCGAGTCCGACATAATCCCTCCGCCCGCCCCCGCGGAGGGGAATGCGTCAAAGCATTCCCACGTAAAAAAAAAAAGTAACACTCCTTTTTTCTGGATGAAAGGTACCCTTTTCTATTCCCCTGATAACGTGCATGCGAAATTTCATGATGATTGGTCGAGCACTTAAGGCGTGAAAGCGTAACAAACAAACAAAATCCCATTCGCATTTGTAATATTAGTAAGGATATCGTCTGTCAAAATGATTTCACTCCAACTGGTGGAACGCTGTTAGTAGAGTTACAAATATCTTTACCTTGAGTATACAAGAACAGTGCTTTAAAACGTAATAATACGACCCTAGACAGGTAATTGATGTTGCAAAACATTTTAACACTAAGCGGATTTATACCAAACGATAATATTATAATTAATAATGATTATTTTTACCAGATTAATGGATACAAACATAGCTTACCCAAAACTTATCCATATATAGCTTGCTAACAATCACACTAAATTAAGCGAGCGACGCTTATGTGGTAAAATGGATAAGGCCAGTACAGGTTAATTGATTGATTGACGTCATCATTCATTGACAGTGATTAACAGACTAAGTAATGCTTACAAACTAAGTCTATTAAAAACTATCAAATAGTACGAATACTAGTACAGCAAACATAAACATTACTATCAGTATCAGTTCTGAATGTAAAACCGAATACCACTTTACTCTGGGATTATGAAATAAGATATCTCTGCAATGAGACAATAAGAAATACATATAAATATGGTCTTTCTACGAGTATATATTCTGGTCTTCGTATGAACATAGTAAGTATTCTTTTAATCTGAATCAGTTCGAAAAAATTAACTCTGACCTACAGGAAATTGAAGCTAACCAACGTCGTATGCTGTTTCTAGAGTGAGAAGTAATCAACGGCTTTTTAAGAAAGCGCTGTGATGTCATCAATGCGGTCTTTGTCTTTTGCGCTGGCAGCAAAGTAGCGCCGTTTTGAAGAGTTGGCAAATTTGAATGATACTTCTGGTATTGCAAGAGGTAACAGGCAATGGTAACCGCTCTACAGTAGGTAGATTATATGATTTTGCCGCAACTAATTTGATATCTCAAGATTGGTAGTTTTATATTAAATTAAAAGATAGCACATATGATTTAAGTGAGAGGCTGATCAACGAGCCAAAAAAATTTGGACGAAAATACCTTACACTGTGATGTATTTCCGTCTATTTTTTCACTGACTACTTATAGATACACAAATAACTTCTTTGTTGTACAACAAAACACTCATACATATTTAGAGGTCATATAAAAAATTCAAAGATTATCCTTAGGTCGATATTTTCGAGCAAGCCTGACTAGTAGACGAATGACGCGACTGATGCCACACCGACAAGTTACTTCTGATCAATATTTTACGTTAAGTCTGAAGCCAGACAGACTAACGCAATAATACCGTCGTAAGCATATCGCGTAATCAAGTTACATGTGTAACAACCAACCAAAGTTATTATTCAAATATCTATACACATAGAAAAAGGTAATAAATATACAGATTCTCTGCCAAGGCACGTGTTTCCTTCTTCCTTCAATCCTGGGTCCTTTAAGCGGGGCGTGTAAAAGCACATTCTCAGGCCGTCAAAATAGAGACCTCAACATCGCCTCGGCTGCTATGAGGGCGGTGTGGAGGCCACTGTTCTTAGACCACACGACTGCTTACCATCAGGTGGAGTGTGGTCATTTTGACGAGCAAAAAAAATACTTTAGCGGACTTTAGTACAGAGTGTATCTGTTTCAGATTACCGTAGGATACAGAGCAATAATCACAGTCAAATAGAACATGTGAATTGACGACATGGATGGCTGAGGCCATCGCGCTGAGCTTCAAATCCAACACGGGACAATTTCGTATGTAAGCTGCAAATAATTGTGTGAAAAGTAAAGTTTCGATGTACATACTTTAGTCTGTTAATTATACATATGTTTGTAAAGTACCTCGTGACACACCGCCTGAACCCTGGGGCGTAATTTGTAATTTTTATTTTCCACGGAGCATGGAACACGCTAGGTTCCTATTAGAGAGTTTCTAATTCCATGTCATATTTAATACAATTCAAGCGTGTCCATTACCATGTTGTCCAACAACACGGGTGATACCAATATAATTACTATCGAACTGACAGTGCTCTCTGTCACTTTGCACAAATAATAATTTACTTACTTCGTTACTAGTGATCTGTGGAAAATACTGTGGTTATTGCATTAATTACTAACACGGAAAATTTATGCAATGTCATAATACAATTATTGAATAAATTGAATTTTAGAGTACCCCGTAGACCACCTCGTAAATCTATAACGCCCTTAGCTCCACCTCTTCGCCATACAGTATTTGGTGCTACGTTTGGTGTTAATTTGCCAATACCCCGCATGTGCAAACTTATTTAATAAACGAACGCAGCGACTTGTCAGACGTCCATTCTGATACACTATCGACGTTTGTCGGACATGTCAAATCTATTAAAATGTGATAAATAGTAATTAAGTATATAATACCATATCTAGAATTTAAGTACACATATATAAGTATATTAAATTATATAAGTAATAGATGTTGATACAGTAAACATTTTGCATGTGGTGTTTGTCTATAATTAGTTGTGCAGTTAGATTTAAGACACAAATACTTGTATGTTCCTATCTGTATTATATCTGTAACAACTGTCGATAAACCTTAATAAAATAAAATAAAAATAATAACGTTTTTCTTCTAATAAAGTAAAATAAAATAATAGATGCGCAATAATCCATGCTCTAGTTATATGGTGTTAATCTCTTGAAATTTGATTGCTGAGTCGGGCAGTGTTATAAGAATTTTCTGTCAAGAAATTCTTATAGACGGATGACATAATTATTCAAGGTCGACGGTTATTGATGGCGAGATCTTTTATATGGGACCTAAATCAAAGCTGGACATATCGAAATGTTTGTATGAATGCTATACGCTTCTGTCTGTCCATTAGGAAATATAGACGTGAGACTAAGTACGTATGTATGTAGTCAGTAAATCTAAAAGCTAAAAACATAAATCGCCCGTCTGCAACTCAACAAACTCACAGTAGAAAGTAAACTGTCCGGCGCGACGAGTCGCAAGACAAATGACGGCTACAGCGGAACGACTATTAATCACAATTAGCGATGACCACGCGACGCAGACGCTCGTGTGCAGTCAGCTTTACGTCGCGTTATTTTATGAAGTGTTAATTTTGGTTTAAGTTAATGTCTTTGTGAATTGTAATTTTAATGTTCATTGGCTGTACTTTGTTGGGTTGGTTGTAGACAAAATAAATTATATGTAGGGTGATATAATAATATCATTCAGTATATGAACTGTCTGGCTGGACAAGGGCCTGTTCTCATTATGATAAAAGGTTAGGCCATACTCCTCCACGCTGGTGGAGTGTAGGTTGGCACTTGGCAGACTTCACATAATATTATGTATCTTCGAGAACATTACAGAGATCTCTAAGACATGCAGGTCCGCACGATATTTTACTGCACCGTAAAAGCGAGCGAAAATTAACTATTTAATACGCATATAACTTCGAAAATTGAAAGGGTGCCTTGGAGTCATAGTTGAGACCTCTGCGTGGCAATCCAATGGTTTTCTACTAGGTTATCTATCGTTGCTTGCTTGTAATAGTGATGCATGGATTAAAACATATTTACAATTTTCACGTGGTTGAATAGATTAGAACGTTTAGTGGTGTTATTAGTCTCATCGCAATACATGTATTAACGTATATAATGGATTGAACGGATAGCGTAGTGGTTTACGTGGTCACCTTACCATTACCATTGCGCCGAGTGTTATGTACGGTGACTATAGTGAATACTGAATTTCAACACAAATTAAATTGTCTAGACGATATGAATTTGATTGTAGGTGTAGCTAAAGACGAAGATAAAAGAAAGATCGACCTCTAAAATGCCAATAATTATTATCTAGTAATTTCACAGATAAGATCCCTTATCTTACTAATTTAAACCTTTTGTAATATATGCCACTTAACAATTAATTTTAATGCTAATCAATTTTATCATTCTTTTCAAGCGATTACCTTACTTAGATAAGATATTCCAATATTTTGAATATATCAAAATGAACTTTCTGTCGACTTGATAAATACCAAAATTTAAAATACCGATTAAAGAATTAAAATTTCAGACGATAACAATAGTGTTTTTGATAAAATTGCTTCAGTTGAGGCCTAATGTTTATGGGAAAACATTGAAAATGATCTTGAAAATATTAATATTAGCTATTTTAGTAGTTTTAATTTCTGGTGAACAGGTTAAATATGATGGTTACTCTTTATACAAAGTGCATACAAGGAATGAAGATCAAGTGAAGTTCATAAACGACTTGGGAGATGAAGATCTGCATATTTGGAAACTGCCCAGCGATGTTGGAGATTACGCCAGCATTGTTGCTCCACCAGAAAAGAAGGAAGAATTTGAACAAAGGCTAAGGAAACGCAGTATTTACTCAGAGCTTATGTTAGAAAATATCCAAGAGTAAGTAATATTTTCAACTACTCTTACCCCAATAACTGTATTTCATCAATCTTGGAGGCTTTATAAATATTTGTAATTTGAAATGTCTTAAAGATTATAATTATTCTCTCTCAGAATGCCATCTCACCATGATTAGTCAATCAATTGAAAATTACATAATAAGTATTATGTAAATCGGTTTTAATTTCTAATAGTGCCAGTTCTGATTGTACATAATCAACCAAAGCCACCTTGCTGCTATATGGTAGTAAATATTACACAAACTTGTATCCTTTATTTCAGAGCATTCGATGCGCAAGTTCTAAGCCGAAGAAAACGTGACGCTAGTGAACGATTATATTGGACGAACTATCAAACCGTGGAGGATATTTACGGATGGTTTGATTACTTGACGGCCAATTACGGTGACATAGTTACTCAAGTTACTGTTGGACAAACTGCTGAAGGTATATATTTCAAGTACAATCTGTTTAATTATATTGCCCGTGTGGCCAACAAATACACAAACCACGTAAGCAGTAACCACCGTATCTGAAACAAGAAACAGCAGAGTCATCATCAACGGATGACCATTCATAATTAGAATTGCTATGTTGCCAGCATAAAGGACAAAGATTACACTAGCACTAAGAGCACGGGTCTTGCTTACAGAGTATGGAACTCTACTTATTGCAAGAATCATTACAACAAAAGTTTCTTTGGCTACGATCTGCTGTAGGGTTAATTGCTTCCAGGCTTAGCGAAAATTATGTTACGAGCAGGATTCCACTGAATATTACTCACCACACAAGCCAAAAATTGTATGATCTGCATATAGTAGTTCTAGGTCAGAGTATTCTTTCTACACGATTAATACTAGGATTTGGTGCAGATAGGTAGGACGGTATATTAAATAAAAGGAACTACTAATAATAAGTCACTAATAGATAGAAAATATAAAATAATTTTGAATCCAATATGAATTAGATCTCAATGTATTCATCGTACACTCTATGGTATTCCATCGCTGAAGAAATGCTTTTAAAACATCCTTCTAATTAAACCATTAACTTTTCAGGTAGAAATATCACAGGCATCAGGATAACCCGTGGCTCTGGTACTGGAGCCTTCGTCCTTCAAGGTGGTGAAGTAGCAGCTGATTGGTTGTCTCCAACAGTACTGACCTACTTTGCGGATCAGCTTATTCGCAGCGATGATAGTGAGATCAGATCTGTCGCTGAAGCCTTCACCTGGTATATTTTTCCCTTGGTCAATGTTGATGGATTTCAATTTACTCAGGACTCGGTAAGATACTAATTTGCTACTTTATGAATTTGGATCCATGATCGACTTTGACTTTGAACTACAAATACCTAGTTGTTGTTTATCTGAATGTTTTTTTTGCCGTTGTTTCAATGGTGGTATCTCGCAACACAGAGATTTCCCAAGTGTGGGTGATTCCAATAATAACTTATTCATGTTTCAAATTCATAACAGTAATAATGACTTTTAGGCGCGACTTTGGTTGAAGAACAGGAGGCCTGTTTCCAGTAACGATATCGGAGTTGATCTTACTAAAAACTGGAATTCACAGTGGGGAGGTAAGAATATATTATTATAACGTTTTTAAGTTACCGCTTAAATATTTCGTGAGTAATAAGTAATAAATCAATAAAAATGTGTCATTGCGTTTACGTCTAAAGTTAATTGTATTGGCCCGAGTTGACTTCCGAATCTACCAAAGAATTATAACATTTATGTTATAAATCTAAAAGCAACATGTATCCTGGCAATAACGCTATTATATGACTTAAAGTCATATACGGAGAAATGGGGAAGAATTACATTTCTGCCTAAGTTAGGCAGAGCAGTATAACATCGAGGGACATAAAAACTATTTTCTGTCTATTTTTTCGAGCGTCTCATTGCGAGACCAAACTTGAAAGTTTTGACATCGAATATGGCAATTTTACCAATAGGCTACAATTGCTCTGCATATTGCGCAGTCAGCAGTAGTATAGGTGGTTGGCAACCCACAGTACTTGCTAGAGTGTAAGTGTTCATCTCGTTGGACAATATTTTCTGATATCCACGATTAATTATTCCAAGACTAGTTCCATTGTTTAAATGTTCATAAAGTCTTTCATTCGATGTCCTTATCCTTCCATTAAAAAACTGAGGTAGTTATCTTTTTAAAGTTTAAAAAATAAACATATTTTTATACTTTCCAGTGAGCGGAGGCAGTTTCACATTTGCTGATAACAACTACATTGGTCTAGGACCCTTCTCAGAGCCAGAAACAAGGAGCTTGTCGAATTATATCGTCGATGAAATCGGTTCAAATCTTGTAGGTTATTTGAACTTTAGGTCCTTTGGCCAGAGGATAGTCATTCCTTTTGCACATACTGATGAGCAGATGTATAATTATAATGAGATGGTAAGTTTACATTCACATAATAATATATACAATGTTTGACTGCATGGATGGCAGAGTGAATCAAGTTATCCTCCCGCCACTGCCAGTGCGATTGACCGTTTGACCCCACACGGAACTAAAATGTGTGTGATCAACAAATGGGATTCCGATTTACAACTTACTTTTAAAATACATTTTAAAAGTAAGTTTTCGGAATTAGCTACCGTTAATTGGAAAATTTTCCAAATTGCTCGTCTTCTATTATGAAGGTCCTGGACGCAAATCAGGTGAAATGTGGGTGTAATGCACCTCTGCCTTAACCTTTCAGGGTTACAGAGGCGTGAGTTTAATAGGCTCGCTCTTAAATTAGTTGGTGAAATGTGGGTGTGATTGATCTCTGATATATCCCATCGGGTATATGGGCGTGCAAATATAATAATGTATGTTCAATACTGATTAACATTAGTCTTAAGTAAAATCAAATACAAATTTACTACTATTTATTGTATTTTTTGTAGGTAACTATCGCTAGGAGAGCCATGGGTTCTCTCGCTGTTCGATATAATACTCAATATCTGGTTGGCAACTCCCGATCGGTTCATGGTAAGTCTTTCTTTATATGAATTAAGAAAGTGTTGTTAGGTATTATGGAGTTTGGAACTTAACTGTCTCCTTGGTCTTGTGACATGAACTTGCACATACACTACTTGTATGCTTGCGAGCGGTCATGAAGTCTCGGGTAAGTGACAGCACTTACAATTTGTAACAGAATACCCAAAAACACTAAACCGACCAGTAGTGCAGTGTAACAGAATACCCAATGACATTGCACCGACCACTGATGTAGTGCAGTGTAATAGAATACCCAATAGCACTGCACCGCCCACTGCGGTGGTGCAGTGCTATTGAGTATTCTGTTATAAAGACATGGTAATAGAATGGAGTTTGGCAATTTACCCGGTAGACGTTATCTAGTACCTAAGCACATAATTGGCAAATTGTGGTTTATTTTACCTCTGCGTACCTCTTTTGG
This sequence comes from Catocala sponsa, assembly GCA_963564715.1. Classification (NCBI taxonomy): domain Eukaryota; kingdom Metazoa; phylum Arthropoda; class Insecta; order Lepidoptera; family Erebidae; genus Catocala; species Catocala sponsa. The sequence continues at coordinate 4,682,505 of OY751345.1, read as the reverse complement.
TGTTAAGGCTCAGTATCCTCAGTAGCTTAGTTCTTATGAGCTACATGAACATATGTGGCAAAATGTGAGTCTAATACATTCGTAAATAGTTTGACGATATACAGACTAAATCAATTATAGGTAGATTTAGAATATTCTTAACCTGGATTGTCATAATGTCGATAAATGTATGTGTTTATCCAAAATTGCTTGCAAATCAGAAACATTATTTGCTAAATTGCCTTGATAGCTTGTTAATGGTAAATATCAAATGACTTTGTTTACAACATAAAAGGCCTAAAATATGTAATAATTTTTCAAAACGATACACATTGTTGCTAAAATAGTACAATCGAATAATAATTAATTATTATATGAACAGTGATCATAACATAGTCACCATTGGATTGCCACATAGGGATAGCATGTTTGATCCTACGGCATGCACTCACACTCGAAGATATTTGCATATTAAATAGTTAATTATCACTCCGTTTAACTCTGAAAGAAAATATCGGGAGACTACCTGCATATCCCAAATTTATTTATAATGTTCTTCAAAATTATTTTAAACCAGGCTCGCGTGGTAGACTATGGCTTCACCTTACATTACTAAAAAAGAGTACTAGGCTAGTTTAAAAACAGGTCTTATATTATTATTTATAAATAATAAAATAGTGTGACCATTAATAATGTTATGATTATGATTTCGCTCAAACTGAAGCTTGCAGAAGGACCTCAATCTTAAAGAAGCCATACGACTATTTAAGTAGACAGTAGTTATAGTAGAATATTTTATGTAGAGGTACTGTGTTGTCACCACAGGAGCAGCAATACTTATTTAATTTTCATGATGCCAAGACTTATATTTTGAAGAGTCTGCATAACGCGAGTTACTACATTGGTATTGATACCATAAAATGATATGAGCTATGGTTACTGCACACCATCAAGCAGCACATAATAATATGTATACTCGATTGACACCTTGCCCATGTATCAAAACTAATACTCCAATTACTGGATTTCATTATATATAATTTTTAGATGGAGCAACCGGCGCAGTCGTTGACTGGGTGAAACACCGCTTCAACCCTCCGATCGCCGCTACTTACCTCCTCAGAGACACTGGTACATGGGGGTACACTCTACCAGTAGTGCAGATCACGCCTACTTGCGAAGAAACCTTTGATTCTCTCTTAGCTATTGTCAGAGAGGCTAGATTCATTAATGTAATATAATTTGTTACATTGCACTCGTATAAAATAAATATTTATTCAAATTTTACCAGTTTGTTGATTTTATATAACCGCATTTGCCATATTGATTTAAATGTTGTGTATTTTAACTTTGAAATACAGGTATATGGGCTGAATGAGGATAAGCAGTTACGGTAACGTATAAATGTGTTGAACACCAATAGAATCATTCGTACATTGCCGTTGCCTTCAAGTCGTTATGATACCAGTGTGAGATATGAAAACAGCTAGTCTGCTTCTGATAGCTTATTATCTCGCTCAAAAGCCTAGAAACCGTACTATCCGCAGTAACGCATCAGATAATTGTTTGGCTGCGATCTTTTTCACGGTAAAAGAATTGTCGAGCTGTTCCGGTTTGAGGAAAATCACAGCTTACGTAGTGAATCCGTTATGTCATCCTCTTACCTAACTATCATGAACACCGTCATGAAATAATAATCTATAAATTTGCTTATTATTAAATATCATTTGTAATTATAAATGATGATTACCACTTTGGTCAAGTAGCACTGGTATGGGCACGATTTTATAGGTTCGAATTGTGTGTGTACTGAATTTGAACTACTTCTTCTGATTGATGTTGTATCGAAATGAAACTTGTGAGTAGTTCTGGGTTCAGGTGACTGCATTTAAGTAGTCACCTCACCGCTGCCACTACGCCGAGTCTTGTGTATTCGAATCCCACACGGGACAAAACTTTGTGTGATTCACAAATGGTTGTTCCGAGTCTGGATGTTCTTTGCGTCCGTTTTTTGAATATTTGTATAATCCTCGCAAAACAGGAATTATTCCAAGTGCGGGAGAAATCTTTAAAAAGAAAAAGACAATTGTTAGACTGCGATCTTCTTCATGGTTAGGTAAGGAATTATTGAGCTGTTCCATTGACGGAAGCCGAAGCGTATGTAGTGAATCCGCTATGTCATCCTCTCACCTAACCATCATGAACACCGTCATGAATTAATAATGTAAAAATTCTGGCTATATTAGCTTAAAAACTAGTGCTACTAGATCAAAACGGCAGTTTTAGTTAGTTTAGTTATTAGTACTGGTGTGAGCACGATTTCATACGCTCAAACTGTGTGTAAACTGAATTTGAACTACTTCTTCTTATCGATGTGGTATCGAAATTAAACTTGTCTGTAGTTCTGGTGTAAATACACCTATATTGGTGTATCAATGAGATGACGCCCTGTCTAGTTAATCCGCTGATACATGATATAATTGGTAAAAGTACATATCAGGGCAGTTACAGAGCTGGGTTTGGGCTTGTTAGAGTTATTTTAAGGTGTTCTCAATTCGTAAAAAAATTCTATTACGAAACAATATATCTTAGCAGAGTTTGTAATTTTCGAAATTGTCTTAAAATAGCATGCATTGGATTTGAGAATACATATAAATAATAATTATCATTTTTGCCCTTTTAGAAGCTAAGAAATAGCTTTAATATACTAACGCTGAAGCCAAATTAAGGAGAATAAAGATGGAGCAAACAGCTACTTTATACAAACTACGCAGATGATATCTTGTTTATAATAAATACATAATAATAATATCAGTCCTGTATTAAACTGTCCCACTACTGGGCACGGGCCTCATCTCAGCATAAGAAGGTTTAGGCCATAGTGCCCCACGCTGGCCCAAAGCGGGTTGGTAGACTTCACATACCATCAAAAACATTATGAAGAAGTTTCAGACTTGTAGGTTTCCTCACGATGTTTCACTTCATCGACTTACTTCATACGCCCATAACTTCGAAAAGTTAGAGTTGCGCGCTTTGGGATTGAGGTCGAGACATCTGCGTGGTAGTCCAACGATCTTCCACTAGGTTATGGATATTTTTATAGCAATGTTATGAAAACATTAGAACTTCTACACACCCAAAATACAGTTACTTATAAATATACATAGTTTGGGCTCCAATACATTAATTTCGAACTTGACACCAATCATATTTCATCAGGTAACTTAAAACTTTACAGCATATTTTTTGGTAGAGATATAAATATAATTTACATTTCAACATTTTCATTTTCATTTCACCATCAACACGTGCACTAAAACATTCATCTTGTTTATACGACCTAGTAACGAAATACCAATATTGCTCAAAACTGTGATAAAATAAATGATAAACAACGTATTCGCAATAAAAATATCGATCTCACCGTAAAGATATAGAAATGCTAAGTTTTATAGATCGTTTTTTATGAAGTTATAATAGATAAGCAAAGTCAACAATTTTAATTGACTTATTTCGGATACTTTTATTAAATAAAATTCCCATCTAATTAATAATATCTTTATATAAGAGCATATGCGATGGTCTATGTTCAGAAATTGATTGTAAAAACATATTGTATTCATGAAGTTAGACGTTAGATAATATGTTTTTTATTTAAATTATAAACTAGAGAAATCCTGTCGATGAACCGGAACTTGAACTGACAACCTTAATAGCAAATCATTCAAAAAATCGTTTTCAATCATGTCCTTTATTAACTGAGGTATCCAAGGTATACAAGTTAAAAGTATACTCAGCAAATCTACCATTATTCGAAGTCAGAGATTCAATTCTTACAGCTTAGACTTTTCTCTCGTTTATTATATTTATGATAAACGATTTATTATCGAATATAATTATTTGTAATGGCCAGTATCGATTTCACACAACGTCTCCGAAAATGAAAAAGAAAATGATGATTTTTCAAGGGACAGTTTCCAATGACTGGCAATGTGACTTGGCATCGTTGTTGTCGATAATTATTATTATATACAGCATCATGTCCACAGATGTTTGATATTTTAATTCTAAATCTGACGACTCACTTTTGTTTTTATATTTTGGTGTATGGCAGCAAGAAACATTTATTGAAAAAGAGATACCAAATATGAAAAACCATTTAAGAATAGTGGTTTTCGACCGCTCTTATTTGTTAGTTGTTAATAGATCAAAAATCAAACAAATTTATTGTTACATAGTAGGTAAGATACCTATTATAAACAAAGACAAAATGTAGTAAGACATTTAAACGTATTCTCCAGTGTAATATTTATTAGCCTTCATAAAATTTTATGGTCTTTATATTGCTTTACAATATAGCACAGTTTTATTGTTCTAGTCCACTATATCTTACCAATTTTGTCAGTGGCCTGCCACTAATAGACGTCTAAACATGTTGCCGAAATTATTATTATATTTATCTGTTTTAATTGGTCTTGCGTTAGGAGAACCATTTCGCTTTGACAATTATACACTATATAAAATATTGCCGAAAAATCTAGAACAGATCCAAGTTCTTCAAGAGCTTCAATCAAATGTAAGAGAATACGATTTTTGGAATGACGTTACGCCTATTTCTGAATATGTTAATGTGTTAGCTAAACCAGACTTAAAAGTTAATCTGGAAGACTTTTTACGTGAAGCTGGTATTGATTTTGTGGTTACGTTGGAGAACATTCAAGAGTAAGTATTTTTGTTGGTATTAGTATATTGATAATTTTAGAATTTACTAAAGTAAATTTTTTTTAATACGTATATTATGTACTTAATTTGCAAACAGTATTGTTATATACAAGCTCTGATTAGTTTGGCTAGACTATTCTATCACGTACACGTATGTGATAGAATATTATATTATTATTATACTTAATACAGTACCTATGTTATAAATCGTGAAATATGTATTTGTTTTATTCATATATCTTTAACGTAGGAAATAATTTTGTATACCTTTGTAGTTCAAGTATCTAATAATAAATATAATGATCTAGTTATTTGGCTAGATTTTGAAATTAGTAAGTCTTTGAGCTGAATTATTAACTTCCACTTTTGTAAATACATCGTTACTTTACATCTTTATATCATTTCAGTGTAATAGATAAAGAGACAAAGAAACACTACACTAGAAACGCCCACAGTAGTATGGGCTGGGATGCCTATTACACTTTAGAAGATATATACGCTTGGCTTGATGACTTAGTAGCAGCATACCCAGATATCACTTCAATTATAATCGGTGGTAAATCGCACGAAGGACATGATATTAAGGGAATCAAAATTTCGCACGGTGATGGTAAAAGAGCTGTCTTCATAGAAAGTGGAATACATGCTAGAGAATGGATTGCACCAGCTACTACCAACTTCATAATCAATGAACTTCTAACCAGTGATGATGAAGAAATAAAGGCAGCTGCTCGTGATTATGATTGGTATATTTTCCCTGTCACTAACCCTGATGGTTACATTTGGAGTCATGTTGGTGTAAGTATTAACAAAATCATTACCAATAACAAATTTCGTGTAAAGTGATCTATATAATGCATTTGATACGTCTTTCTCTAAAGTTCAGGTTATGGCGTAAAAGCAGAGCTCCTTACGGCAACGAGTTTGGTGTTGACTTGAACAGGAACTGGAATGACAACTGGCTAAGTAATTTTAACATTTATTTTTACGGCGCAATTAATTGAAATATGTCCTTCTAAAAACTTTACTGAAAGAAATATCTAGGTCACGTCTAATCTAATGAAATTGAACAATTATCTCTCAAATATGTTATTATCAACGTTATCGATTTCAAATAACTCATTAGAATTATATATTTATTATTAGATACTTGAAAAATTTGCAACGATTTTAGAGTAAACTCAAATGAATTTACAAATACGATGTCTGCACGGCTAAATATTAAAGGTGATTTACATGTATTCATATTATTATAAACTATGACAATTGCATGTTTTATTTCATGATCATTCATAGCTCTAAGCGATGTGAAATTAAACAACTTTATACGGATTTTATAGCGTTGTTTATTTTATATATATATATAATTCTTCTGTACGTGTGTTGACAGTGAACTCCTCCTAAACGGCTAGACCTATTTGAATGAAACTTTTTGTGTGTGTTCAAGTGGATTCGAGGATGGTTTAGAAATGCTTTTATTTTTTCTCTTTGTACAGGACAGCGTCTGTCGGGATAGCTAGTTTTTTATAAAACACTATTATTACATAATTTTGAAACTTTAAACTACTATTGTTAAACACTTTTACTAGTTATTGTTTACTTCTATTTAAGCTATTTAAATTATAAAAACTATTTAGATTTAGATTTAATTTTACACTTTTTCCTACGCGACGTTTCGGTTCTTTTCAGCAGCCATGGTCACGGGGAGATTAAGATGGTAGCTTAACAATAGCAGTTTAAAGTTTTAAAATTATGTAATTAGTGTTTTATAAAAATAAACAACGTGATAAAATCCGTATAAAGTTCTTTAATTTCAAAACATGTTTATTGAAAATATTTTAATAATTTATGTTTATTTCCACAGTTGAAAGTGCAAGCACTGATCCGTCGTCTAATACTTTCGCTGGCCTCGGACCCTTCTCAGAAATAGAAACCAGGACGTTGTCGACATACATTATAGATATGGCTGACAAAATAGATCTGTATCTATCTTTTCATTCTTCGGGACAAATTCTTCTGTTACCTTTCGGAAACACAACGGAACCGTTAGCTAATTATTATGATGCGGTAATTAATGTTTATATTTTGAAATCTATACCTGCTAATATTATAAAACTCAAAAGTTTGTTTGTATGGTTGAACGCGCTAATCTCAGGAACTGCTGGTTCGAATGGAAAACTTCTTTTATTGTTAGATAGCCCATCTATCAAAGAAGGCTGTAGACTATATAACATCACGCTACGACTAATTGGAGCGGCGCATCAATGGAAAATGTTGCAAAATCGGGGAAAATTATCTTATGTGAAGCAGACGAAGTTGCGTGGGTCAGTTAATACCAAATATATTTCACTGCTACGATGGCGTAGTGCACGAGGTCTTAGGTTCAATTCCTAGGTCGGACAAAGTGTTGATGGGTTTTCAGTCAAGCACAATTTCAGCACTAGCATGGACTCTAAAACTGTGCGCAGTACGGCAATAGGTTCGCCGACTGATGGGAAAATGTGGGTACAAAATACCCTCACCTACCACTCTGGATAAAGAGCCGTAAGATTTTATCTATGTTTGTTTCATAAAAAATGTTATAAAATATTTTCTAATTTAATTTCTACTGCAGATGCAAATTGGCAGACGTGCTATGGGAGCTTTATCTGTCCGATATGGAACTCAATACACCACAGGCAACATAGCTGAAGCTATTTGTAAGTACATAGCGGTTATTCATACTTTCTTACGTGCCTATAATATACTGGACGGAATCACATTTTTGAGTAGTAGAGCCTTGCTGATTTCAGCATAAATCGGCTCGACCGTGGAAGAACTATCCTCTCACAGAAACACAAGAGTAGGAATACTGCTATTTCACGTCGATAACTTGAAATAGCAGTATTCCTACTGTTGTATTTCGTTCGATCAGTGAGAGTGCCGGAGGCCCAATCACCCTCTTTCCCCCTTCCCGCTCCTTCTCTTTCCCACTTCCTTTCCCAAAGGAATGGCAACACACAAGTTATGCCTCTGGTGTTACAGGCGTCCATAGGCTACGATGACCACTTACCATCAGGTGGCCGTATGCTTGTTTGCCACCATAGTCGTATAAAAAAATATTTAATTATCATGTAAATAATTTATCATATTATAGGCCGTGTTATTAACTGAAATAATTTCAATAGTAAATGGTTTGTCTTCTGAATTTAGTAGTATCAAGTTTAGCGTCACCACGTCAGTCTTAGACATAGTTTATGAGTCGGCATGTGACTTACTAGCAATTATTGTTTCTTGTTTTATGATCACGAAAAAAAATTTTGCTTTTAGATTTTGCAACAGGCACCAGTGTTGATTGGGTAAAAGAACATCTACATGTACCTCTAGTATACTGCTATGAGCTCCGTGACCGTGGAACTTACGGCCATCTCCTACCTCCAGAACAAATCCTACCCACAAGTGAAGAGGTGATGGACTCACTGATAGAGATGATATTACAAGCCAAAAGATTCGGATACATGAACTACAATAGTGCTAATGTAACTAAAGTCTCGATGCTGTTAATCTTTGGTTTGATAATGAAGCTGATTTTATAGATGAAGAAGGTTGTTTTGTATATTAATCTATTGAGTCGCAGCGGCACACCGGTTGCTAGGCACAATAGATTTTTAATAATGTCTGGTATTCTAAGACTTGAAAGATTAAAATAATTAAATTAAAGCATTTTTTGTTCAAAACTACACCTGTTTCATTAATATTTCCAATACAGCTTTACAAACATTTATTTTATACTAGCTATTACCTGCGACTTCGTCCGCGTAGATTTTAACTAAAAAGTGTTTGTCTCCGTGGAACCCTATTTTTTTTTTCTAAAATCAAAGTAGCCTATGTTACTCCTTATAACATCAGCTATCTGCCAGTGAAAGTCCTGTCAAAATCGGTTCAGCCGTTTCGGAGATTACCCGGAACAAACAGATAGACAGACAGACAGACAAAAATTTTAAAAACAGATGTTCTCGTATAGGTACCTTATATACTTTCATATGCATTAGATAAAAAGCTGTTATTTTGACATTACAAACAGACACTTCAATTTTATTTATTTGTATAGACAAGCTACGTACAATTATAGTAGACCACAAATATTTTTTTATTTATATGTTATACTTGGCATCACGTGGCAAAGTGAAAATGATTTGTTTATAAACGTAATATTGATCTCGCGGCATAAGCTGACGTCAAGTCAGACACTATGTTATAGGATTTTCAATTAGGAAATATATAGTAGAATCAGGTTTTCTTGGAAATGCACAGTAGACATAGACTGTTACGTGTGAACTAAAACCTTCAGGCGAAATTTATGTGTTCTATATTTTCTCCTAAGCTTTTGAATATTTACGGACTCTATCTACTGGGTCAATATATGTATGAATGTTATATCCCATGCATTGTGTGAGGCCTAGGAATGTTACACAATCGATGGCCTTGATAATAGCATATAATAATTTTTAAATGAACTTAGTTTATTTTTGTATCTTACGTATAAACTCTATATATCATCATTAAATATACAGCTTTCCTGATAACATAAGTGTTATGAGTTTAGAAAATAGGGCATAGGACCTATGATAAGAAACCTGTAAGAAACTAGCGGCCACTATTTAAATCGCCAACTAAATATAAGTGCAAAATTTTACAACGCAAATCAACAAATACGCATATAAACTTAAAATAATAACAATAATGACAAATTCGTTGATATTGCTTTTATCTAAATTATTTATTTACAACGTCTGCTTTTGTTTATCCATATAATCCATAAATTTAATATTGCTCCATTAATCCTATCGATAATTTACTAATCAGTAATATATTACATTTATTATTATTTGTCCTTACTTAACGTGATAACAATTTACAACTATGATAAATAATTTAACAATTTACGATCACATTGATTAGGTAGTATTAATTTATACTTATTCAAATTCATCCGCAACGTTAGGTCTCTCATTATTTAGTTGTATAATTTTGGACAAAAGTATTACAAAAAAAAATAATAATGTTTAAATATTTATTATTAGGTTTAATTTTAGTTTTACCAAATGTGCTTAGTGAAAAGTTTCGATTTGACAATTATACGTTGTATAGAATAGTACCAAAAAGTGTGGAGCAAGTCAAATTACTCCAAAACCTTCAAGTTAACGATCATAGATATGACTTTTGGACTGATCCCTTACCGTCTTCTCAATTTGTGAATATACTATCAAGCCCTTTAAATAAAGGTGACCTTGAATTATTTATGGAAAGTAATAATATGGACTTTGAGATTGCTATGTCGAACATTCAAGAGTAAGTACTGAATGTTATATTACTTGCAGTACACATAAATTTTCTTGTATAATTTTTTCATACCACTTTATAAAAATTACATATTTTCGTTCCTCCGCATGTAAAAAAATATTAATGATAGCTGTAAAACCTAAGATAAATATTTAATGAAATAATCTTAAGAAAGTACTGCTAAAGTGCAAATATTATAATTATTATTTTATAATGACAGTGTCCTAATAATTGTGTCTGAATTATGAAACATTTCAGAGCTATAGACAAGGAAGTAGTAGGCACATATGCAAGAAGCTATGAAAGAAGTATGCGATGGGATAGATATTATCAGCTCGATGATATTAACGCCTGGATAGACGATTTAGCAGCTACGTATCCAGATATTGTTACAATCTTAATTGGCGGCACATCTTATGAAGGACGACAAATAAAAGGTTTCAAAATATCGCACGGAGCTGGAAGAAGAATAGTTTTTATAGAAGGAGGCATTCATTCAAGAGAATGGATATCACCAGCTACGGTAAATTTTATTGCCACTGAGGTTCTGACCAGCAATGACGAAGAAACTAAAGCAGCTGCTTATGATTATGATTGGTATATATTCCCTGTGACCAACCCTGATGGATATATTTGGACACATGAAAATGTAAGATTTACTACGTCAAATGCTGGATTCGTTTATCATGCGGTGTTGTAGTAATTTTTCATAATGTTTTTAGTTCAGGATGTGGCGTAAAAATAGACGTCCTATCGGCAATGAATTTGGTGTTGACTTAAATAGAAACTGGAACAATAATTGGTTAGGTAAGTTTGGTTTCAAAATAAGGTTAAAAGGTCATGTCTGCAATGAGCATGTTTAAAAGTGGGCCGGCATCGTAACCCTGGTAAGGACGTTGACGGTGTAGGTTGAGAAAATGTTATCGCGACGAAAAATCTAACAGGTGACATCGTATATTTGTCCACGCTTAATCGAACTGTGATCTATTGTATTACTTATGGTTTATAAAACGCTCACCATTCCAATATTAAGTATAAATGAACTAAATACCGAAAATGAGTTAAGGTTGTTTTGCGTGGAAGTTACTTTTATCAATGTGACGGCAAATTATAATGTTTTGTTTTTGTGTACATCATAGCAATTTAATGTTTTTGGTGTGATAACTATTTTTTTAAAATGTAAAGGAACTTTCAAACATACATTTTTAGTATACCAGTGTAAATTTCAATAAATAAAGATCCACCCTAATTTACAGTGTCTGGCTCAAGCACAAATCCTGCTCTAGAGACCTATGCAGGTCTTGGACCGTTCTCGGAACCTGAAACAAGAACCCTGTCATCTTTTATAGAATCTGTTGGCGATAAAATCGATTTGTACCTCTCCTTCCACTCGTTCAGTGAACTGCTTTTGTTACCTTTTGGAAATACTACGCAACCTTTGGCTAATTATGACGATGCGGTAAGTTCTTTTTGCAAGTAATTAAACTTTTTGCAGAATATAGCCAAGATATTATATGTATGTATACCCATGCACAAGCCTAAATAGCATTGGACAATTTCAAATATTCATGCATAGCTGTATATTTTTTTAATAGTATAGTGGGGTACTAAAATTCGTTTCATACTCAAAGAATGTAATCCATTCTCGGTGTAGAAGAAGCGATATTAAGATTTCTATAAAAAATAAATTAACATTATCAGTACATCTGCTCTAAGCTTACCACCTAATACGTAGGATTTAAAAAGCAACTGACGAAAATTAGTACAATATACCTCTGATCTGAAATCCTATGCATTTTTAGCTACATAAGTAGGTTATTTGGCTAAAATGCATAGGATTTTATTTTCGTCTTATAAACCTTCGAAATAGGAATAATTCCTGTGTCGCGGGGGACTTAACAAACATAATTATCAAACAACAAACACGGAGAACACCCACACTCAGTACTTACTTTGAACTTGATGGTAGGGGATTTGCTGTAGTTAACGTGGTTGCCTCGCCACAGATAAGGCGTCGAGTGTACACGTGTACGTTTTTTCAATAATCGCGACATAGGTTTTACCGCAACTCTGGGACTATACCCGACCTAAAAGACTATTAATTTAGCCTTTTTGAAGGATAGACAGAAAATAACAACTGGTAATTGGTTATGATTTTTAGCAACAAGTTTATCTGTTCAATGTTTTCATATATCAACTTTCTATTATTAAATTTTGCTGCAAACTTAAATAACTTAAACTTAAATAAACAACAACTATTATAAATATATAAGTTGAGATTTCAAACATTATACTAAGTTTTTGCTGGATAAATTATGAGCCTAACTTTTAATTATGCGATATTTGATACTTTAAAACTTCATTATATATTAATGATTACTAATATTCTTACATAATTTAATAAGTAGTTGAAAGAATAACAAACTTTATGAATTTAAGTTAAATTACTAATATTAGCAACGAAAATACTGTTAACTATCTAAACTAAACATTTTATGAAACAACTAATTAAAATAACTTTTCTTCTCAGATGAAAATAGGCCGACGCGCTATGGGAGCTCTTTCTGTTAGATTCGGAACTCAGTATATCACAGGCAATATCGCTGAAGCTATATGTGAGTATAATAGTACTAAGTTCTTATTATGTGCAAATATGAAGTAAACGAAAATGTTATGCTAATTATTGTGAAGTCACACAGTTACGAAATAAAATTATAGATTTCTTTTTTCAAAGACATATCCAGCACTAGTAATAATTTCTGTTCGCAGTGGACTTTAGAAACATTTAAAGAACTGACAGAAAGCGACTCGGAATAGCTATTTGTGGCTCACACAAATATTTGTCCCGTGTATGAAGCTTTCTCGAGCGCTATGATAATAATTGTCCTTCTTCAAACGATGTTTAAAAAGGAATCTTTTTTACGGTAGGCAGCGGCTTTGCTGTGTCCTGACATTGCTAAAGTCAATGAGCAGCGGTTACCACGTCCCATCAGGTGGACCGCTCGGTCGTCTGCCGCCAAAGGAAAAATAAATACCTATAACACTTAGCGCAGTGGCAACCAATTATAAAGTACGGTGCCTATATTCCAGAAACAAAACCTTTTAGCTACGGACAGTTTATTTTAATAAATTTTCATAGAATATAATAATGACAAAAATTAACTGACCATAGGTAAAACAGCTCGTTTCTTTATATAGGAACCGGGCCTTAAACCACTACGCCATCCATCAGTCAATTCTCAGAACCAACACGAAGTCTGGAATTGTCACAGATATGCGGTAACAGACTCATAATTATTTCGTTAGTTCAAAGTAAAGTTGGCCAATTGTAGGGGTTTTTAATATCTCCTGCTTACCTTTCAAAGATAAACAGGTCTGATGCTATGTTTCAGACGAGGCAACAGGCGGCAGCGTTGATTGGGTGAAGGAGTACCTTAAGGTTCCTCTGGTATACTGCTATGAACTTCGTGATAAGGGTTACTATGGCTTCCTGCTGCCTCCAGAACAGATTCTGCCGAACAACTTAGAAGTCATGGATTCAGTGATAGAGATGATCTTGCAAGCTAAGAGATTCGGATACATGAATAGCGCAAATAGTGTCCAGGTTTCTATGACACTGATTGCCACAGTTATAATGACAAAGTTTTTATAGAAGATTGTCGTTGCCACAAGAGATGATTTTGTGTTTCATAAAAAAATATTAAATTATTTGTTGTATATTTCTTTTTTATTAACCGGATTTTATAGTACCTGGACTAGACAATCAGCCGCACTTATGTGTAGTGTAATAATTTGTGTTATCTACGAATTGCCAAGCAATTATTTTGAGCCGTTATTCTATGTATAGGTGTTTGGAAAGTTATCTGCAGAACAAAACAGACCTTGACTACCAGACCTGAACTTGCAGCCAAGTGCGAAATTATTTTTATAGAATACTGAAAATACATGCCTAAAGATCAAATTACTTATAACTTAACTTCTAAAATAACTAACTTCTAGACAAACTTTAATCACTTATTTAACACTCTTAAAGGATGAGTCTTCCAAAATCTTATTCCTAACCTGTATGTTGTATAAGAATCATAGTACAACATTTTATTATTTTTAATCCACCAGATTAAGCTCTGTGTTGTTAGGCAGTCAGTCTAACGGTTGTATCAACAAAATATGCTGGTTATATTAGACTGCGTCTTTGTTTTTTTTTTTGCCTTTATGTTGATTAAAAATCAACAAAGTGTTATATTGAATTGTCTTAATAATGTTTATCTAAATAAAATAGTTGACCATCATAATTATGGATGTAATACATTTTTGCTTACAATTTTAGCAAAGTGAGTTTATGTTTGCACTATTACTCAACCTTTTCAAACAACTATCGATAGTATTTTATTAGATCACAAAAAGAAACAAAAGGTAGCATACGATCTACTACTTACTCATATATCGGTCATGACCCTCAACAGGCCTCCAACCCAAGGAGGGATGAACAACAAAGTATTTCTCAAACTCTATTATTTGTATCGCAGCAAAACGTGGTATAAACAGCTCTACTTTTGCGATTTAAGCGAAGAGAGGCTTCTATTGACTGAGACTGTAAAACACCATGTGAAGATTTAGCCGCCGGCCATTAGGCTATATGAGAGAGCGGTCAGCGTTTCTGAATAGATTATGTGAGATGTAGCAAGTTCATATTTCATTTTTTGGCTAGTCGCCAATAACAAAAATTCGACCATAATGCCATAATTATTATTAAAAATTTGAGTAAATTATGATGATATGAATTTACATAATTTTCATTTATGTGTAGATTTTGATTAAATTTTATACTATTCTATTGTCTAGAATAATTTTCTCGCAGCCTGTTTTAATTTTGATATTCATTCGAGTGAATTTATCAGTTTACGGTTTAAGCAAAAGATTTGAAAGCAGTATTATTTTCTTACAGGGTACTTGATAAAGCATACCACCATTATTACTGCGTTTCGCCCCGCTAGTAAGCGTGTTAGAGGTTAGCATGCCAACCTTTTTCATTCTTCTTTCCGTAATATTGTCTTACGTTTACGCGAAATTAAACATACTTCTTTCCACTTCATCTTTCAAAACCTTTCTCTAAGGTTAGCAATAAGCGTGTAATATCTCTGGTATACCTGGTATATTGTCTGAGATACTTCTCAACCCGTAATTTTGCTAAAACATGTAAATAAAAGTTTTATCGACATTCAGAAACATAATTTGTGTTCCAAATCCGTCACTGGACTTAACTTATCTTGACTAAGGTTATCTTGACATTGTATGCAAGATAAGGCAATATCTAATCCACTAATTAAAGTATTTTTCACACAGCATTTTATGTTTAAGTTTTAGGTTTAGCAAGTAAAAGTATAAGTACCAAATAAACAGAAAATAACTTTAAATGCCACTTGAATCCTAAACTATCAGGACTAGAAATTGTTTCTTTACGACAAACTTGAATTGCCTTTTCAATCCAAACGAGACCTATTATTTTATTCTAGATCTCAATGTACCGAAATTTAAATTAAAACGCATTAATTCTTCACTCTCACATAAAACCTGTACGGAACCGCCCGCGTTATCGCGATCTAGCTCTTTGAGCACATGCCTGAAGCTAGTCGGAAGTGCACGCGGAATCCTACAACCTTTGTGCGGATAAATTTATAAGCTTAGGGCGTATACACACATTTATACCTCGGTGCAGTGTTTGAAAATTTTCCTTCGAAAATCGGAAGTGAATAGCTGAGTAAATTAAGCTCCCTATCGAAAAGTCAAACAAGTACATGTGGTGTTAGATTCTATGATGCAGTAAGGTAACAAATTACGAACGTACAAAGGTTATTTGTATCAAACTGTAACAATGGCACTCTTCTCAATAAAATTCAATGAGAATTTTCATTCTTGTTTAATACATATTTAGTAGATTTCAAAGGTATTTTTTTATTATTCTTATTGGTGGCAGACGTCCTAGCACCAACCACTTATTGGCATTGCCGTGATCTCTTGGTATCAAGAAGCAATGTCTTGGAAATAGAACCAAACCAGAGCCAAGCATAAACCAAATATTAATGGTTATGATGGTTTTATACATACTGTTCCACAGAACATCAGACTTCTATGTTTTATTGACAACTTGTAGTCCCAGGCCATATCTTATCTTATCTTATGTGTGGGGGCCAGTCAGTGCAGACCGGCGACACTTCGACCCAGTGGGAGTCCCAGGCCATAAGTCTCACTAAAGGTTGCCAAGCAATACGAGCAATTACGGAGGTGTCGTTATGTGCTATATTCCGGGTTGAATAAAATTCCGAGTAGGTTCTCTGTGTCCGTTGTCTCAGTGTTTAAATAGATCACTATATCGTGGGATTTATAGCTTATGTGGGAGCTGATGCCAAAAATAATTGGTTTGTTACATATCATTAAGAGCAACGATAGCTCAGTAGGGAGACCAACAGACTGCAATGCAGAGGGTCTCGGGTTCGAACCCACGTCGCGTACCTCTGACTTTCGGAAGTTATATGACTTCGAAATTATGTGCGTATTGATTGACAATTATCGCCTGCTCCGTGCCTCGGAGAGCACGTTAAGCCGTCGGTCCCGGCTACCATGAACATCTATGGCAGTCGTTATTGGGAGAGTGTCAACACAAAAGATCCCACTGCGTCGAAGTGTTGCTGGCCTGCACTGACTAGCCCCCACATAAGATAAGATACATATCATTAATTAAAACCACAGGCTAAAATAGCTAGATGTATGTGACAGAAATCGGTGACATTTGGTATGTAACAAAACATTAAATACAAGTGGGATACATATAAATTACTCTTATCCTTTGTCGAAAAACAACCTGAATGCAATGTTTATTTTAGTGATTCACGAATTGTGGTGTAGGAGTTGTATTTTTAAAAAAGAAAGAATATAATGATATATTGATATTATAACCAACTATTGAACCAGATACTATCGTAATAAGTTAATATACGTTAATCTTTATTATGACTGAAGTGATAGGGATCTAGTTTTCAGTAATGTATCGAGATATAATATTTTACCACAAGGCGTCCTTTTAACATAATTATGCATATTTTAATGTTGGTACATACGTCAAATTCGTAGGTACTTATAACATTGTGGACACTGCCATTTCATAATTTGTCTTATCTTTAATTACGTCAGTTCTAATACACTGGCCTGAAAATTATTATTGTCATTCTATTATTCGTGAGTATAAAACATTGATGAAAGGTTTTATTTTAAACAACTGTCATCAAAATTTGAACTAAGAAAGAGGAATACTAATGCTTCTCTCATAAACTTTCTTATATTCTACATTTCCACTCTAAAGGAGGTTTTCATAACAAATATAGCCTAATCAGTAAGCTAACAAAATATATTAAATGAATATATATTTAAATGTCAATAAGAATAATTTTAATTTTCGATTCCAGTTCTAAAATCCATATATTTGACGAATGCTTCTAAAAAAAATGTCAGGCTTTGTATGCAGTGTGACAGGTGAAACAGAATTGTGCTCCTTAGCTAAAATTATAATTAAATTCAATAGTTTAAAAACTCCAATGGTTGTCGTTCAAAAGAAGTGCATCAAAAACAAACAAAATGAGTACAAAGGGAAAAAGCACTATGATTATTAAAGAACCACGAGTTATTGTTAAGCCAACAGTTTCACTGAGGCACTCACCGGTAATGGATTTGGTGGAAATTAATTATTTTAACCGTTGCGTGGCCCGCTTGTATTTCTAGAATTTTTGATGTGTGAAATTCAAACGATTGTTCTTGCAATCAAATTTCGACTTAAAATCTTTGTGATTATAAAACAATTTGGCTTGCAGCTCTTTGTTTGAAGCGTTACCATCGGTCTACGTGAAATGGTTTATTTGTAGTCAGTAATTAGGAGTTATTTTGTGGATGGTTTAGTTATTATAACAATGAATTTGTTGTCATTATATATTGTTTATGTTTAATGTTGTCACTGGTTTTATAATTAAATTTCTGGTCTGTAGTTTGCCGTGTTATTTAATTATGATTATGAAATTACAACTTTAGTTGAGTTTTTCGAGTGCTTTAGTGTTTAGGTAACATATATTAGTTGGCTGGTTATCAATTACAAAAATCTATAGTGTGTCTTTTAAATCGATACTTCTATTATAGAAACATAGTCACCCTTGTACATCCACGAAAAGATAAGTAGCCGTCTACCAGGTACATTTCAAACAACCAACGTCCCGGTATCGAATACTTAGGAAAAGTAATCCAGTACCACTTCCGAAAACTTATACGAAGACAATTAACATTGTCCAAACATAGTACTGCAATTGATCAAATCAATATCGATAAATTTTGCTTTTGTGTTTCATACGGGAATTTCTGACAAATCTAGACTAACCAATATCTTCGACGTCTATTACTTAAATTTAATTCTCGATACCTGTCATTAAATTTGTGATACGATATTGAGCGTATCGGCAAAATTTATCAGTTTATACATACTTTATTGCTAACCTTTATATTGCCATTACTAAGGTAAACAAATTGGGCTTCACTTTGCATCCATCCAAAACTTAAGTGCACTTGTCGGTGTTGCAATTTCCATATTCCTTAATCCATGGCCAAATCCTTAAATTCTCTATATTATGTCTATTTTTCTTACAGTTGATCTGTATACTTTCTTCTTGTTGTTTGTCACATTCCCTTTGCCTTTATTTTTCCTTACTTTATATATTATTTGGTGACCAATCATGTTTCCTCTTCTTTTGTTCATCATATCTAATAGTAGTCTTTTTTCATTTAGATATCTCAATATCTCTTCTTTAATCACTTTTTCTGTCGATGACTCCACTCTATGACCCTTAATCTTTAATGGTTAAATTATGTGCAAGGTACGCATATATCTCTATATAAGTAAAATGCATTTTATTTTCTTATAAACTTCACCAGCGTAGATAGGTTTTCGGGGGAAAACTACGGGGCTCTTTAGACCAAAGTGCTGTGGGATCAGGTTAGCCCATAGCGCCTTGAAAAATCCGAGTTCTATCGGCCGCCGATTAGAGATGTAGTGACTGACATTTCGGGCACTGAATGCTAGTGCCCGTCTTTTTTCTGATTCACAGTTGGTGAAGGGGGGACGCTATATTATGCTGGTATTATTTAACTATGTCTATCACTGTTAAGCAGCATTGACTACCAGGACTTGACCCAAAAAAAAGAATTTCCTTACCTCTTCAAATTTCTTGCCAATTTTTAGCTAGCGGAGAACATTATGGAGAACACTCATACACGCACATTTCCACACGATGTGTTCCTTCACCGTTCGCAATAATTACTAATTAATACGCACATAACTTCGAAAAGTTAGAGGTATGTGCCTTGGGATCGATCTCGAGACCTCTGCATGGCAGTCCAAGGATCTTCCAGTATCGCTGCTTTTTTAATCGAATAAAAGCGAATGAATACTGCTATAAACAAATGTTAAGGCCCATCGAATGAATGTTTCGACATGCAGCCATTGCCCGTACCGTGGTTTCCGATAAATTTGCTTCCGTACATCGTACGTATAATATGCTGGCTTTGTTTGTGGCACAAAATGTAGGTACATATTGTATGTACGTCCGACAGTTTTTTGTCAGGGACAGCAAATTGAATTTCTACTTTGTTTCCGACTGAGAGCGTTGTTTGTTTTTAGTTGGGTCGCGCTATAATTGGGTTAGGATTTTTTAGGGAATGCGGTGGGAATTTCTAGTTTTAGAGTAAGCTTAGGTGATACTAATGGAACGAAAAATCATACATAATTATAAAGTCTCACGTCTATATTTTGACTGCACGGATGGTGTAAAGGTTGAAGTGGTCGCTTCACCACTGTTGGCCCGTGAATTTAATTTATTTCATACCATAATGACATGCATCATCAATTATTATACAATGCGTGCAAATGCAATATAACAAAAAGTAAATAAACATAATGGAAGTATAAAGAAATTTTAAAAACAATTAAAATGTTTATGTGCAGATGCACGTCCCATCCGACGGCACAAAAACAACGGTGATGCGCTCAGCATAATGCTGTGGCACTTGCATTTCTGCAAGCACTACACAACGCTGATTTTCAGCGAACACCACAATTATTATTGACGTTTGGTCCGCCAATAGTGCACAAAGCGCGTAAAGCTGTTATTTTGACATTACAAACAGACACTTCAATTTTATTTATTTGTATATATATGCAAAAATGTACTACGCTATTAAGAGCCACACAATACATTTTATATTCCAAGCCTTAATTATTTTCTAAACTACAATCAATAAAGAAATTTGTACTCTAGTTTCAATCACTTAAAGTTCAAATTAGTATAAAATGCCTGTATCATTCAGTTAGCCAAACGTTTTAGGCAGATGCGATATTAAAATCGTCGACTCATCACAACACTGAGATGTTACGCTGATAATTTGTTAATGGTATCGGTGACCGTTTGATTTGGTATATCTTTATGAAATCTAAGTGTTTGTTTGTGTGAGAAATGTTTTTAAAGTAAGCTGTTAATAGTGGTTTAGATCGCATCGTCGGTTTTGTTTTTATGTTTTGTTTTCGTTGTGAAGAATGTTTTGTTTTAGAGATGTACATGGCCGTATAAGGCGCAACTCGTAGCGTATACAGTAGCAGCACAGTATCTATAACTGTGCCCGGTAGATGGCAATGAGATCGCCGAATAAAGAAAAATCCTCCTCGGCCGATTTCGGCTACGGCGACTATTTCAACTCCGTTCTAATTGTCTTTGGTGTGCTCGTGTATGTTTAACATAGCCGATTTCTTGATAAATGTTCAGGCACACTGCAGGCAGGTGAGCACACCATTGCTCGTCCCCTAATACGGACCTAATGCAGTAAAAGTAATAGCGTAGTGGTTGGCGAAACCGACTGCCACGCCTGAGGTCGCGGGTTCGATTCACGCACAAGTCAAACATTTGTGTGCATGAACATGGACGTTTGTCTTGGTCTGGGTGTTTCTATGTATAATATGTATTTATTTACAAAAAAAAGGATATATGTATGTATATCCATTGTCTAGTACCCATAGTACAAGCTCTGCTTAGTTTGGGCTAGATGGTGTTTTTGTGATAAAATATTATTATTATTGCCTTTTCAAAACAAAATAATATACATATAAGTACTTGTTTACAGTAACACTTTACATTAAATTTTGTCAGTTAATGTCTGTGCTAGCTACTTAAAAAATTCTAACATTCCATTTCCAAAAGTACGTTAGAAAATAAAACCTTAACACATACAGCCAGTATCGATCAATTACATTTGAAATAAGAGCATTTCTTATCAATAATGGATCAATCATTGCAGTCACGACCGCTTAGATTGGCGTGTAGAAAAAAATATAGCGAAATTACTTTCACGGCAATTGAGTGCTGTAAACTGTTTTTTTGGTACAAGTGTGTTTTGTTAAAACACGATGTAATTATTTGAGTAAATGAGACTGAGATGGGAAGGTGTAAGGTCCGTCTCCGACTTTTAAGTTGACTGCATCGGTGACGCAGTGGTTATTGTACACGAATGCGGAGCGTGAGATCTCTCGGGTTTGATATTCGCGTCGAGCAAAGAGTTACTAGGTACTGGCACAAAATAAATATAGTAGCACAGTAATTATGAGATGAAGTATCCTAATTTAGTGAAGGGTGATATTTGTGGCTATTTATGACAAAACATTTTTTGTCGAACGGTTTTTCTTTCAATATCTATCAATTAAATCCTGTTTAGTTTTATTACATATAAAACCAAAAATACGTGTCCTCATAATACTTGACATTATTATATGAAAACTATTTTTAAATTAATTTACAATTAATATTAGAATTTGAATTTGATGAACAGTGGGCAGGATTTTATTGTGGTATTCCTGACGTAGGATTAAAGTAATTGGAATTTGAGTATTGGCTAAAGTGATCAATCTGTTTTTAAATACACAGTCATAATACTGTATAATCAAATATAGCAAAAATATAATAATATGATACAATTCTAAATGGTATTGTCTGTTTTAATATCGTATATTGCTATCTTTACTTTTGTAAAATAAAACGGTTCGACTATTTAAATGAGTCAGAGCTCATAATAATAGTTTACTTTTCTGTCTGTTTATTGAAGTGTCATGCATTTGCATGACACTTCAATAAACAGACTGTGTCAAAATTGGTTAACTAAGTGATATTTATCACTAACACAAATTTTGACACAGTTTCAAAATTGGTTAACTAAGGCAGGTCTAATCTAATTCCGCTGAATAGAATCGTAAATATCGTCCATAGTATAATCCACGTAAACAGTAATTCACACAAATAAACACGCAGATAAACAATAATAAATACGTTGAAATTAAACTACTATATACGGCTTTTATCGCGTTGTTTATTTGACACTGTTACAAAATTTTCAAAAACTGTTGCACTACTATATAGTAGTTTAATTTCAATGAATAACATTCGCGTAAACAGAAGACAATATTAAATAATAAATACGCTTATATCGCCGAAGAGATAGACAGTATGTATTACATCCAAATTTCACCAGCAATCGTTTTAGGTCCCACGTTACAGAGAAGGCCTTCTGCAGTATACCAGGAAAAGAGTCAGACCTATCGCTATTACTGAAAACATCTTAACAGATAAACCCAATGAAGTTTGGCCCGGTCTGGGCATCGATCCCAATGCTTCATGCACAACAGTTGCATTCATCACCGCTGCGCAACCGAGGCATTCTGTTCCCTTATATTGTCTATACTAATATTATAAAGAGGATTATTTGATTGTTTGCTTGTTTGTTTGAAGGATTTAACCCAAAAACTAATCAATCGATTTTAAAAATTCTTTCGCATATAGGAAGCTATATTATCATCAAGTAACGTAGGCTATATTTTATTTTAATAGAAGTTTTGTTACTAACATAACCTAACCTTTTAAGCAAGCGAAGCCGCAGGCTAAAGCTAGTCTATACATCTATACAAATAAATAAAATTGAAGTGTGTGTTTGTAATGTCAAAATAACAGCTTTTTATCTAATGCATATGAAAGTATATAAGGTACCTACACGAAAACATCTATTTTTAAAATTTTTCTCTCTCTGTCTGTTTGTTCCAGCTAATCTCCGAAACGGCTGAACCGATTTTGACGGGACTTTCACTGGCAGATAGCTGATGTTATAAGGAGTAACATAGGCTACTTTGATTTTAGAAAAATAGGGTTCCGCGGAGACAAACACTTTTTAGTTAAAAACTACGCGAACGAAGTCGCAGGTAACAGTTAGTATATCATAAAACTATCAGTTTTATCCAAACAAACGATAGCTATTGTGTCCTTTAAAATCGTTTTATCGTCAGAACCAACCATCACGTCCTATTAACTTACTGCCTTTTAAAGAAACAACATAAAATTTTACACGTAATATAAAAAAGCAATTCTCTGTGTAGTTCCAAACGATCACTTTTAACACGTAGCTAAACTGGCTAAGGTAAACACAAAGATAGTACTAAAAGTCCCCGAGTGGTAGTAAAATGTACTACCGAATGCCTTTTCGCCGTTACTTTAGTTTCTAAGAAAATGTTCTCACTGTTTACTTATAAATACCTTTGGCAAACTCTTGACGTTTATTGTGTTTATTTATTAAGATGATTTCACTTAAAGATGCGTCAGTCGTGAGTTTGTAAACAATATATACTTATTAACAGAACGCAGACAAAATGTTGGGTAAAGATAATTGAGATAAGTATTATACGTGGAGAAACAACTTTTAAACATAAAAACCTAGGCGAACGTTTCTCGATCAGATCGGAGGCGTTCTGGACAAAGGCCAGGTTAAGAGCTCCTTGAACCGACGGGCGTGTATGAGGAATGTGATGAAAGTGAATGAAGCCAGAGAAGTGTGTCAGGATCGTAGCAAATGGAAATCCGTAGTCTCTGCCTTCCCCTCTGGGAAACAGGCGTGAATCTATGTATGTATGTATGTATTTCGCGCATGGTTTGTGAAATTAACAATTGTCTCATACTACACGAAAGGCCCTGTTTCCTGTGATACAGTTTATATCGCTTACTATTAGGTGGGCCGCTGGCTCGTCTGTCACCGATGAACGCAATAAAAAGAAATCTATTAACTAGTACAGGAAACGGGTGATCAATTCTACTAGAACTATTTACGTTGTACAGGGTGTTAGGCACACGGTTGTCCATATAAAATAGAGATCTGGTTTGGGCTATTGCCAACGTGTTGGACTCAGGCAAATTAAATATTATAATGATTTTTTTAATCATTCAAAGTCGAACTTTGTTCTGTTTTTAACTCTTTCCGAAACTTTGACAGCCTGTTATAATTTTTTTACAAGGTGTCTATAGTAAATAATAATTTTAATGAAATGTAGGTACCAATAGTTAACTAAAATAAAAAATATTATTATGAGAGCTAAACCTATATTCTTTTAACATTTTTACAGTTTTAGTCCAAATTTCCGACACTTTATATTAAAAATCAAAAAAATTCATATTGCCGAAACTGTTAGACAAAATTTTATTTGCCTGAGTCCAACGCGTTGGCAATGGCCCAAACCAGATCTCTATTTCATTTGGACAACCGTGTGCCTAACATCCTATATATTATATTGCACAAGTTATGTCATAACTAGTGCAAAAATAATTGTAACACTGTTGTTTGGTAAATAAATTATTATTATTATAAAATAAATATTATTGTTATTGTTAAAGTTCATATAGAGGAGGGCAGAAAGTTAAATTTTATATTTAAAATGGAATTACGGTCAAATTTCGACCACTAGGTGACCTCGAGTGTATGTGATTTAATCTGTCAATTGTTTTAATATCAGACAGAATTGTAAACCTATTGTATCAGACTGCTGTTATGGCGGCGCGGCTATTTAAATATTCTACAGTATGTTTGTAGGTTGCAAACGCGTTATTACTACAACGTTATACATTATTTATCAATAAGAGCAAGAAATAGTAAAACATAGTGTACAAATTGAATAGCCTCCTAAAAAACTAACTCGGAACATAGTTGGCGATTGATTCTTTAGATGTAATAACATGAAACATGGAGTAATAGCTTAAGCTTTACTTAGTACTATCGAAATGTAATGCAGGCGATCTCTGCATGGAAAAATATACTACATTATAAATAGGTTAGGAGTTCCCGTTTCCCAAGTCGAGTCAAGATTTTTTTTAAGTTCTTGTAATATGAGGAATGAATCTAGCGAGAGAACTGTTCTAAGCTAATGCTGCGTTATGTTTTGTAGTCGTTTAGACTGAGTAATATAATTATATCTACGACACATAAAAAATATTAAATCTCTATTTCTAGCGCCGTTTAATTAGTAAATAAACTGTAATCATTTATCGGAAACTCCATCTTATTATTGTAATTATAAGACCACCATATGAACTCTCAATCTCCCAATTGGCCAATCTTGAATGTAATTCCTGTGCTAGTCAAAAATGTACCTTACTTATTATGTTCCAAAAACAAAATCTATAACATCAACCAAAATCTCTTTATCCTTCAATAGTAATAAGAAAATAAAAAATACCATCATTTTAAAAGCAGTTTTTTATCTTTACTCAGAAACTTTAAGAAAAGAAATATCGGACGGCCAATCTTCTTCAGCCCCGCTATACTTATAGTGAATAAACATAATCATTCACACGGTCCAATCAATCGCTCCGTCAGTTTGTCCGTAAGCGATAATTGGTATAGATGTTTACCGGAACAGAATAATAGACAGCCATTTTGTTAATAGCTTCATTATTATTGAACACTCCCCTACTAAAATGTTTTTTGTTGACGTAAATGTATTTTATTTTACTTTGCTCAGTTAAAAAGACAACTCCTGCAGTAAACGATGTTCAATTATTTAGGTACAAACACAATTCAACCAGACTCGAAAGAACAATTTGAAAATAGCTTTTGTCAAGTGTGGGAATCAAACCGACAGCACTTATTACTACTGTACTGTAGCACTGTACCGGAGTGCTGCATTACTAGTTCGATGAGGCGCTCATAGCCAGTTGCACTCACTGATCGGTAAACGATTAGCGAGGTGAAGCAACGTTGGATGCGGTCAGTCTATAGATGGGAGACCGCTTAGTGGTATTTCATATGAACGTATCCGTGCTTCGGAGGTCACGTGCGGCTTGAATAACTCTTGACAACAGATTGGCCACTAACCACACGAAAAGAAGAAGACTAGTTCGATAAGTGTTGTGGCAAAAGACCATTTTAACCTATGCGCCATCCATCTAGTCAGATTAGGCAATTCGGATAGCATACGTTACTAGAGCGAGAATTTTTGTTGGACTTATCCCACTTGCACACCTGTCACAGTAACACCTGTGTAAGTTCAGCAATGGCGACCGTGAAAAACACAGAGTTTTGATACTCAGAAGTAAGTTAAGCTGTCTTGGAACTCGTAACGAATTTATTTATAACTGCTTAAGACTGCGCCGAGCGTAAGACAGATAATGACAGCCGCCATAGTAAAATTATATGGAGGATTCGAAATGCTTTTTTGATAAATATGTATCTTTATTGTCAACCAATAACTTAAATATTTAGGATAGACAAATTGTAATATATCTATTTATGTTTCGTTTTAAAGCTGTAAAATAGGATAGATTTCTATTGTTATAATCTGAAAATCACGTTACACGAGCTTACGTTTTTGCATTTTTCGTCCAAATTTACGTAATTTTGTAGGCGAAAATATTAATTATTTAAAGTTTTTTACACGGAGTAATTGTAAACACATTCACTGCTATGGTAAATGTATATTTTATATTTGTATTAAACAAAAAGTTTTGATTTTATTCACTTAACTGTGACCTCCTGTTTGGCATATTTCGCTCGACGCAGTCTTAAGCCTAAAACCGTAGAATTTAATCTGCAAAAACGCGATAATTCTTTTTCGCACTAATAAGTATTAATTATAAAGGCCTATTATTCAGTAGATGATAATTTATCCGATACATTATAATATTCTGTTCTAGGTTAGTTTTTAGTTTAGTTATTTTATATAATTGTAAGTATGTCACATGCCGCAAAGCTAAATTTAGTGATTCTAAAACATCTATGTACCAATAAGATCCCATGTACCTATATTTGTGACTCATATATAAATAAATTTGTCTAAATATAGCCATCCCATCTTGTTAGTCATACATGTGTATAGTAAAGCTTTGCTCTCATTTCCAAAAGTCGCTAACGTAGGTGGCGAGTTTACATTAACCTCTATGGAATAAAGGTAAAAACTAACCGGAATATGGCCGCCACTAAAAGCATAATAAAAGTAATATGTAGTATACATTACAATGCTTAGATACTCTTTTTGTAATAACAGCTGATGTTGTACTGAACCACTGAATACACTTTAATACTATGTACGAGTACGTTAAAATCTTACCTAATATTATAAATGCGAAGGTGAGTTTGTTTGTTACGCTTTCACGCCTTAACCACTCGAACGGTCATGACGAAATTTCATCACGTCATCATACACGTTATCAGAGTAACAGAAAAGGACATAGGGTACCTTCCATCCAGTAAAGTATTGTTAGTAACCTAACCTAACCTACATTTACGCAGCCAAAACCGTGGGCTAAAATCTAGTACTTTATATTAGAATACAGGTTTTATTCGCAATCGTAGTTCTTCTCCCTAGCCTTTATTATTCCCAAGTCACTTGGGGTCGGTTTCTAGTATAACCAGATTTGACTGGATATTAGTTTTTACACGGAGCGGCTGCCACCTGACCTCCGCAACCCGAAGGCTAACGATACCCTAAGGCTAGACTAGTGACAGGATATTAGAGGGCACTCACTGAGTTCCCAATAACGACTGCCATAGATGTTCATGGCAGCCGGGACCGAAGGCTTAACGTGCTCTCTGAGGCACGGAGCAGGCGATAATTGTCAATCAATACGCACATAATTTCGAAAAGTCATATAACTTCCGAAAGTCAGAGGTGCGTGACGTGGGTTAGAACCCGAGAACCTCTGCATTGCAGTCCGTTGGTCTCCCCACTGAGCTATCGCTGCTTTTTTACGAAAAAGAAAATTCGCAATAGTAGTTACTAAGAAGAATACGTTGTTATAAAATGTTCATAAATACACATTGAAAATATTATAAATACAAGTGAGGGTAGTTGCAGAAATTCGCACTTCACGAAGGCGCCGCTGAGTTCACAATTCACATCAGTTAACGCGTGACCATGATCGATGCGAATCGATCGAAACGTCGGGCAATAAATAGGAATATTTAATGTTTAGTAAGGACTAATTAGGAGTTTATTATGTTTAAATTATTATTACCAGCGTGATTTATCCCGTTGTCTAATATTGGGTGTAAGGAACAGTGTAACGAAAACTAAAATACTAGATTCAGACCATTACATTAGGTTAAAAAAAAAATGAAATCGTTGGAATTTTCTTTCAGAAAATCACAATTATTTCTGGAATTTTCTTTTTTTTGACTGAATCATAACATAATGCATTAACCATCCATTTTATTAAATAAAAATCAAAGAATACCACATTTTACTAAAATAATGCAATGTAATTAAATCGTTGTGATTTAAACAGATCAGCTGTTTTATGCGCGTGAAACGCAGAGGTCATTCCTGCCGGCACGAGCGGTACGTTGTATTGGTAATAATCCATTGCGTATCGCGTAATAATGTCAACAAAATTTATATAAAATCATAATCTTGCGTTTTATTTTTATTAATAGAACTGTGCGTCGAGGTAAGTACCTATAGAAAGACTTCTTGCTAAAGTTTTCGGTACGCCATCCCTTACACCCAGTATATATAATATTATATAATATAATATAAGTAGGTATGTGTAAAAATCGTGAATATCTAAAAACGTTTATGACAATATAAGTGTTATATTTGTGTGGCCTGTGTAGTTCTTGATGTCTAGTCAATGACGCGGATTATAGAACAGCATCACTTATGTTTATATATGATACACCTATCACATAATTTATTGTCTCATGAGGGGATCGAACCCACAACACTTGGTGTCGTAGCAGTGGCGAGGCGACCACTTAAACCACTACGCCATCGGTGCAGACAAACGACAACATGTCCCAAATATTCTGACCAGTCACTTGTTATTTTCTATAGTGATAAATGGTTATCCATCTGCGTGAATTAATGTCACTAAACATTGCCTAACCATGTACTTAATTAAAACTAAGGTGACAATGACAAGATTTTTTGGTTGCTTATAAAGCATGAGTAACATGAAGTTTATTTTGTAAATATTGATATTAGTACCTATTCACTAATAGGTACGAAATAGGTACGAACATCGATCAAATATACCATAGATGCACGATCGTCGCTCGAAAAACGGCCCCAACAAAACTGTGCATAAATCAGTCGTATGCGCTATATCATGCACCTGTCCCACTCACTCTTACGTGCACTGCTCGTAAGCGAGAGCGAATCGACACCACTACTACGGTGGAGACCGTACCATATACTTAGTACGCTTGCGTATCGCGAGTAACACACTTAGGACGCTTTACATTGACGCGTTTTAACTAAACTATTACAAAATGTTTCTCAGTGGGCGTTCATTGGTTATTCCGGTTTATTTCCTGGATTGCATAATAAATGCAGACACTTATAAGTAAGTAGTACTGGGCAGTGCCACATATTGACGCGGTTTTTGTATGAGAATGTGCATCTATGGTATATTTGATCGAAGGGTACGAATATCAATAATTACAAAATAAACTTCATGTTACTCATGCTTTATAAGCAACCAAAAAAGGTTATGAAGCTATAATACTTTTTTAAAATAATGATGTATTGAATATTATCCTTACTAATATTATAAATGTAAATATGAATTTGTTTATTTGTTTGTTACGCTTTCTCGCATTAACTACTCGACCGAACATCATGAAATTTTGTATACACGATGTCAGGGCAACAAAAAAGGACGTAATGTACCTATTATCCGGACAAAAAGTACTGTTACTAACCTAACCTACATTTACACAAGCCAAGCCGCGGGCAAAATCTAGTATGATATAATTTAATATATATAATATAATAATAATATCAGCCCTGTATTAAACTGTCCCACTGCTGGGCATGGGCCTCTTCTCACTATGAGAAGGATTAGGCCATAGTCCACCACGCTGGCCCAGTGCTGGTTGGCAGACTTCACATATCTTCGAGAACATTATGGAGAACTCTCAGATATGCAGGTTTCCTCACGATGTTCAAATACCCTTCACCGGTAATAATATATCAAATGAAAAAGATAAAAATACAAGACAGCTTAGTTGTTTATTTCTCTTAATTAATATAGATGTTACATATTTTATCTATTACTTAATATCCTTATAACTGACAATATTTAAAAAGAAAACATGAACTGAAAACTCTTTGTGGTTGACCACCCATCTGAAATTAAGCCTATTCAACGTTGCTTAACCTCGCCAACCGATCTAAACACAACGTTGCCACGCGTCCCATAATTATTGAAACAAACACAATAATTCGGAAAACAAAATTTTCAAATATAAACAAATAATGACCCCTTCAATAGGGCTCATTAGCTTGTATTATTGCTATTCAAAATATTCCCATAATCATGGCAACCCCACGTTTCATTACCTATCTGTTATACTAATGACAGTTATGCGTGATATTTCATTATAAACTTTCACTGCTATGCATTTTCACGTGAGAAATTTTATATGCATTATTCTTTTGTGTGTGAATTTTATTTTATTATTGAGCTAGATTTAGCCCGTAGCTTCGCTCGCGTAAATATTGGCTGGGTTATGTAAGTAGCAGCACTTTTTTCTGGAGGAAAGGTAATTTATGTCCATTTCTGTTACCCTGACAACATGTATGCAAAATTTTATGATGATCGGTCGAATAAGGTGTGAAAACGTTACAACTAACTGACATTCACATGTATAATGTTAGTTAGGATTTATATTTTATTAGTCAACTAGATTTTTCCCGCAGCTTCGCTCGTGTAAATATAGGTTAGGTTGGGTTAGAAATAGTATTTTTTTGGGTAAAATGTATCTTATGTCCTTTTTTTATACCCCTGACAACGTCTATGCAAAATTTCGTGATGATCGGTCGAGTAGTTAAGGTGTGAAATTGTTCGAAACTAACTGACATTCACATTTATAATCTTAGATAGGATTTGTTTTTATTGGTCGATTGTGGAAAAAAATATACATGTTTATAACTCAAGGTCTTTCTAGTTCCATTGGCAAAAAATGGTCCTTACAGGGTCATCACATGTCTTTGTTCGTGATACAAATAATTTTATTATTTGATAATTAAGCTAAGTGTATGTGGTTATTATAAATGAGAGTGTTCCTGCCGATAAACTATTACGTAGTTTGGTGGGATTTAAATGTTTGTATTCATATGTTTTGAGCTACAAAATTAAGTTTATTTAAAAAAAAAAATAGATTATTTACATACTCTGATGCACGTTATCAAAAATAATTCAAACTTGAAATTGTTTTCTTCTTATACAAATTATAAATAAATCTAAAACTAAAGGATCTATCCGGCTTTATGATGTGTTTTTTATTTTAATATTATTATTCATATGTAAATCTGGATTTATTTTACGAGACTTCTCGGTACTTTTGTTTCGTTTAAGATGATGGCAGGAATGTCATTATTGATGCACGTTTATCAATAAAGTATGATATTGTTTTTGACATGTTATACCGTCATGAAATACGTGATTTGATAGGCATGATACGTATGACATCTGTCACAGGTCCCAATGAGAGCACTGACATAACTACCAGGATCATAGACAATATATGTGTAGTTACTTGAATATGGTTGACATCTTTGGCGTCTTGCATGCGATGGTAGGGATTGTGCTTGCGTGTCTCGAGTCTCATGCTTCGACATCAGCTCCTTGTGCTCTTAGAACTAGAGCACCGAAATAACTGCTAGGCAAATTAAACTAGTAGTAAATTTTAGCTGTAGTAGCATAAATTACAGAACGCGCGGCAATATTCTTATATATACAATACTCTTATCTAGCGGCCTCGATGTCGTAGTGGTTAGTGTAACCGACTGCCACGCCTGAGGTCGCGGGTTGCCCGCACAAGTTAAACATTTGTGTGCATGGACATGGATGTTTCTCTTGGTCTGGGTGTTTCTATGTATAGTACCTATGTATATATTTACAAAAAAAATATATAATATTTTTATTTATTTATCCAAAATTACACATATCTTTACAGGTTTATACCTAATGCGATAGTGTGTAATACTTAATACAATACGTTCATTTACGTTTATAACATATTACAAATACTGCCACTCTTGTAAATTCACTCTGTGCAATACAAAATAGGTCAGTTTCTTCAGCTATAAGGTTGAGAGTGTATATCCATTGTCTAGTACCCATAGTACAAGCTCTGCTTAGTTTGGGCTAGATGGTGTTGTGTGTATGTGATACAATATTATTATTATACAAGCTTGCATACAATAAGTCGAGTCGGGCAAACATCTAACGAACAGGCCACTTATATTGCCTTCCTTAATAAGCGCGGAGGCATAAAAATCAGTGGGTTCCTTCTGGTCATCGACATCACCCATATCTATGACCATAACGATGTGCATTACGACGATGTTGCTAGTAAACAAATATTGTTCAATTATATTCACATTTGTTTATTAGATCCCCCTCTCGACAACAATGGATTCGACTACAAATGGAAGTGGAATGTCAAGGAGCGAGTTTGTGCGGAGAAGGCATTACGCAGCGTGAAAATGGAATCTCAAACGGGACAAAAATTTGTGTGATTCAGAAGTGGTTCTTCCGAGTCTGAATGTTCTTTGTGGACACACTGTTTGAATGTTTGTAAAGTCCCCGCGACACAGGAATTATACCTAGTGCGGGAGTTGTCTCAGCATGATTTTAGTTTTTTATTTTTTTTTCTGCTCTTCAAAATGACCACACTCCACCTGATGATAAGCAGTCGTGTGGTCTAAGAGCGGTGGCCTCTACACCGCCCTCATAGCAGCCGAAGCGATGTTGAGGTCTCTACTTTGATGGTCGAGGTCTCTACTTTGAAGTTTCTTTCTTTGTAATAGTTTTCTGCTTAGAGCTTATCTTTTCTTTATTTTCTTTTATTTAAAGGTCATCTATAGCGTTCGAAACTATGTCAAACGTTCCAACAATGGACACAAAGTACAATCAAACTCAGCCAACAGTCATTTTAGGCTTACAAATTTTTGTTTCGCGTGGGGATCGAACCCATAATATTTGACGCTTTGGAACTGGTAAAACACTATTACGTAGTCCATGCAGTCATTTGACCATTGTCAGTGGGATAGGACAAAGTATCCTGTGTCTCACTTTAAAATCAATTTGATATGGGATATTAATGGAATAATAATTATATTGATTGACTGCACGTATGGCCTAGTGGATTAAGTGGTCGCCTCGCCATTCCGCCGTTTGTTGCAAGTTCGATCCCCACACTATTCCACGTGACCTACGATGCAACATTACACTAAAAACATTCGTATCAAAAGAAACAACTTAAAAATAAACTCAAAAACTTACATATTACCGCATCCAATTCATAGCATATCTTCGCAAGTAATCTAGTAGAACATTATAATAGAATTTTATTTGTTAGAGCTACTCGATTTGGTTTCCGACGTCCGCTTACCGACTATTACACCAGCCGTACAACGCTGACCTGTTTAGTACAGTCGGCCACACAACGGTGTAAGCTTAAATATTTAATGCACAGTCAGCAACAAAAGCGCGAGATTTCAATTACCTCTATCTTTCTTGTTAAATACGTTAGTTGTTACAAAAGTAATAGTTAAAAGATAGTGATCGTTTAAATAACCTAACCAATATTATAAATGTGAATGTGCGTTTGTATGTTTGTTACGCTTTCACGCCTTAACTACTAGACCGAGCATAATGAAATTTCTCATGAACGTTATCAGGAGTACAGAAAAGGATATATGGTACCTTCCATTTCATGCCAAAGGACATACACACCTTTCATCTACAAAATAATAAAGTACTGTTCTTAAGAGAAGCCAAGCAAGGCAAAAGCAAGTACAGAATATTATTGTTCTGTATTTTTAAATATTAGGATTTTTAATTCAAAAATACTTTTACAAATTAATTTACTATACCTAAATTATGAATTTTAAGTAAACGTCTGTTCCAAATCCTTGTAAACGTGGATGTTTCATAAGTTTGTATGTCCTTAATAATCGAAAACATTACATACACCAATTGTTAAATTTAATAACGACCTAAATAATAGAAACGTATACAATATTTTGGCACATTGGTTTTTATTCCCATTTTAACCCATTCGCTGTCCCGTGATAGACACAATAGAAAATCTATTGTTATGTATCAAATGTGATTCATCGGACATCTGTTAATGTTACTTTGTTCTGTATACATATTATGTTTGTGTGTGATTGTACAGTTAACGACATAAGTCGAAGCACACTTTCAAACGTTCGAGTGAAACTTTCAGGATTACAACAAAAGGTAGTATTTTATAGCAGTAGTAAGATAGTTGCTACAATCACAGTCCAAAATTACAGAACAGAAGGTAGGTATTCAAGGTTTTAATTAAAAAAATACCTTTCTATATTTGTAAAATGTTCAGCTATTTATCTTGCTGACTGTAAAGCTGCCGTACACGTCGCTTCCTATCAATGTCAAGTCAAAGTAGCCAGCATCGTCATCTATACATCTATACAAATAAATAATAATAATAATAATAAATAATATATTCTACCACATACACACCACACCATCTAGCCCAAACTAAGCAGAGCTTGTACTATGGGTACTAGACAATGGATAAATATACTTATATACTTTTTTTTTGTAAATATATACATATTATACATATAAACACCCAGACCAAGACAAACATCCATGTTCATGCACACAAATGTTTGACTTGTGCGGGAATCAAACCCGAAATAAAATTAGTGAAGTGTCTGTTTGCTATGTCAAAATAACAGCTTTTTATCTAATGCATATGAAAGTATATAACGTACCTATACGAAAACATCTATGTTTAAAATTTTTGTCTGTCTGTCTGTTTGTTCCGGCTAATCTCCGAAACGGCTGAACCGATTTTGACGGGACTTTCATTGGCAGATAGCTGATTTTATAAGGAGTAACTTAGGCTACTTTGATTTTAGAAAAAAATATATGGTACCGTAGAGACAAACACTTTTTAGTTAAAATCTACGCGGACGAAGTCGCAGGTAACATCTATATAAGTGTCATATATCGCTTGTGTAATTGACAGCCTGCGTAAGAGTTGGCAGCAATTTTGTCTCTTTGCTGAGAAAAGAAGTTGTCGTTTGTTCTACGCCGTCTTTGACAGAAAAATATTGTTTACTCTTCACCTGCTTGGGGATTCGAACCCTAGAAGCACATCAGTCGTATTCACTAGCGCTGTGCCTCCATTACTATAATACCATACATACATAGATTCATGCCTGTTTTCCAGAGGGGTAGGCAGAGACTACGGATTTCCATTTGCTACGATCCTGACACACTTCTCTGACTTCATTCACTTTCATCAAATTCCTCATACACGCCCGTCGGTTCAAGGTGCTCTTAACCTGGCCTTCGTCCAGAACGCCTCCGATCTGATCGAGAAACGTTTACTCTTGCGACTGTTCCATTCACACTAGCCTTACTATAATACCAAAGGCTATATTATATTACATTGACTAATAAATAATAGTATCTCATGGACATTCTGTTCTTGATCTTATAATTTTAGGCCATCTACGATATTAAAACTATTAAAATAAGCAAATGAAAATTACATTGTTCTCCGCCGCAGTTTACCCAGTTTTCCCTAGTAGGCAATTCTGGCTAAATGATATTAAAGAAAATGTTAGGCTTACTTTAATGATCTAAATAGATTTACTCGGCCAGAACACCACTTCCAATTTATCCATTAAACTCTTTCGGATGAATGGAATTGTAGAATTCCTATGCTCATGAAAGTTTTGATATTATAAGAGTTCAATTGCGAAAAGAAGTTCGAACCGCTTATGGAAATTAGCTTTCTTGAAATTTTAGTGCTGTTGAAACAGGTAGTTTTAAATTAATTAAAGGAACCACAATCCTATTATTATAAATGCGAATGTAAGTTTTTTGTTTGTTACGATTTCACATTTTAACTTGGATCGATCATCACAAAATTCGGATACGCATTGTCAGGGGTACAGAAAAGGATATAGGGTACCATAGGGTTCATCTAGACAAACAGAAGACAGACAGAAGCTAGTATAATTAAGTTATTTCTATATATGCAATCTACTTTGACAAGGAATAAGTAAAAGATTTGTGACTTTTTTAAAGACGAAGCCTGTAGGAGCAATTCCTGTATTGCATGTTTTTTGTGTTTTTTTTGTGGCCATTGTTTGAATATTTGCAAAGTCCCCCGCAACACGGGATTTATTCCTAGAGCGGGCGTAATCATTATTTTAATAGTATAATTTTGTATTAGCTGCCAAAGACATGACTGCTGAACTTTGAAGGTATGTAAAAATCAGCTTATTGATACGATTCAGTTCATTAATGTAGTTCACTTACAAAGTCAAGTCAATATCAGGCTATATATAGCCACAAACGATATGTAGCCACAAACTATATGTAGCCACAAACTATATGTAGCCACAAACTATATGTAGCCACAAACTCTTTTTATAAACGGACTCTGATTTGATTCTTTGTTTGAAAATAAATATCCAATTACAGATAACCCTTTCGATCAACTGTTCGAAACAAATAATCGAATGGCGGAAGGGTGTGTCATACACAAGCTGAAAAAAACCGCAGAAAGAGTTTTATTTCGATCAGAAAAGTAATTTAGAATAAACCACATGTTCATTCAGCTTTGTTGTATGGAGCTATCTGGTGAAATGTATGCCAACGACGAGGGGTTATTAAGGAAGTAGTAGACAAATATTTAGAAAATTTGCAAAGTAGGTATAATTGCTGTCGATATTAGAATGTATAGAATGGCTACATAGGGTCGGTTTTGATATGGTATATGGTATAATGTTATGGGGTAATTTAACACATATAAAGAGAGTCTTTATTGTATTGACTCTGAAAGATAGAATAAGAAATACTGTGATTAGAGAGAGATGCGGCATGAAAGTGGATATAGTGACAAGAATAGAAAAGGGTATGTTAAGCTGGTTTGGACATGTAGAAAGAATGGACGAGAGTCCATACTGACTAAGAAAGTTTATAAGGCTAGTGTGAATGGAACAGTCGCAAGAAGAAAACCTAGGCGAACGTTTCTCGATCAGATCGGAGGCGTTCTGGACAAAGGCCAGGTTATGAGCTCCTTGAACCGACGGGCGTGTATGAGGAATATGATGAAAGTGAATGAAGCCAGAAAAGTGTGTCAGGATCGTAGCAAATGGAAATCCGTAGTCCCTGCCTACCCCTTTGGGAAATAGGCGTGAATCTATGTATGTATGTATTTATTGTACAAAAAATAATAAACGTAATAACTAGCGTATCTTCTCTAACAATCTGTAGATTCATATTCAAGAAATTGGGCATGTCGACATTGGTATAGTTCTATATTATATAAATCGGTATATTTGATAAAAATTATTTAATTAAAGATTATTTTCAAAGGTTAGTAAGAATAGCAAATGTTTCGAAACGGATCCCACTTAACTGGAAAATGAGTTATATAAAAGAACATAATATAAATTAAAAATAAAATTATAACCATATCTCTCAAATAACAAAAAATATCGCTGCAACGATTCTGCATTTTGCAAATTTTGGTTACCTTAAAAGTCTTTTTACAACATAAACGAATTTAAAATTGTAAAACCTTGTAATATAATATGAGCCCTATTTTAAACTATCCCACTGCTGGGCACGGGCCTCTTCTCAGCGTGAGAAAGGCCTAGGTAGACTATGGCCATAGTCCACCACGCTGGCCCAGTGCGGGTTAGCAGACTTCACTTATCTTCGAGAACATTATGAAGAACTCTCGGATACGCAGATTTCCTCACGATATTTTCCTTCACCTTTAAAGCGAGTGATAATTAACTATT
Source organism: Catocala sponsa (assembly GCA_963564715.1). NCBI lineage: Eukaryota > Metazoa > Arthropoda > Insecta > Lepidoptera > Erebidae > Catocala > Catocala sponsa. The sequence continues at coordinate 4,644,269 of OY751345.1, read as the reverse complement.
TAATATGCACGTAACTTCGAAATGTCAGAGATATTTTTACATGAGAGTTTGTGGAATTTAAATCCTAACTAATATTATAAATTCGAATGTGAGTTTGTTTGTTACGCTTTCACACCTTATCTAGACGACCGATCATCATGACTCTAGTTTTACTTATATTTCTAAAAAAAAAACAATATTTTGCGTGTTTGTGGTTAGTGGTAAATCCTATTTGGATACAGCCTAATCACTCAGCTTTATAATATAAAAAAACCATCACTCAATTTGTTATAGAATGCAGCTTATTTTATCACACATATTTTTGGAGTTGCATTTCGAGTTGCAACGACCTAGATTGATCGGATAGGTGATGAACAAGGTTCCATGGAGATTTTCTTAACCAAAGCACGCCAAGTCGTTGTAACAAAATGTGGCTAAAGCGATTACTATCAACCGAGATGCCCTTAGTTCGGTTCCCTTACTGGAAATAGTGAAATACATTTTCTGTTAGTAAATCCTCAATACCATGGATTCTAGAACATTCTGCGATAAATTACATTAGGTTTGCTGTCTACATAGTGGATCAAGACACGGTTGGAGCAAAGTTTCATTCTGATCATACTTTGAGCCACACTGTATATAGGAAAAAGACCCATACAAATAGGTACTTAAACGGTGAATCTCACCACCATCCTAAACAGTTAGCTACCGTGGGAATGTCTTTGTTTCAGAGAGCCCACGGGATCTGTGACAAGAAACACCTGGACGCCGAGCTTCAACATGTCAAGCAAGTACTGCAAGACAACAAGCTCCAACAGCCGCGCCGCTGTCACAGATACCGAGAAAAGCCAGCCACAGTCGAGCGCCAGCCTGCTATACTACCTTATGTGAAGGGTGTCACTGACAAGATTGGCTACATCTTGAAGCGAGCTTCAATCAATACATACTTCAAGCCGCCAACGAAGATAAGTCAATTTTTACCATCTGTCAAGTGCCAACTACCTTTACAAGATGCAGGGGTCTATAAAATAGATTGTGACTGCGGACTCTCATACATTGGTCAAACCAAGAGAAGCATAGGCACCCGCATAAAAGAACACATAGCTGATGTAAAACACCAACGCTCATTGAAGTCTGCTGTGTGAACATGTGCAACAGGGGACCAACCACTACCTGAGATTTGACAAACCACAGATGCTCGCTAAAGAACACCGATTCCTACCAAGGATGCTTCGCGAGGCTATTGAAATCAAGAAACATCCTAATTTCAATAGAGAAGATGGTTGGAGTGTACCACCAGCTTGGGATCCAGTAATTCAAATAGTCAAACCCAAGAAGAAGGAAACCACAGCTAGACTTCATGATACTTTGAGCTCATTCTGCGTAAATAGAAACACCCATGATTAAATTATGTTCGGGTACTTTGAAATAACTACACTGGAACATTGAGACAACTACCATCTTAGTCTCCCCGTGACCATGGCTGCTGAAAAGCAACCGAAACGTCGGGGAAAGTGTAAAAATAAATCTAAATAGTATAATAGTATAGTAATAGTATAAATAGTTTTAATAGTTTCAATAATTTAATTAGCTTAAAAATTTGTAAAGTTTAATAGTGATTATAGTAGTGTAACAGTTTTTCAAAAAATTTTGTAACAGTGTCAAATAAACAACGCGATAAAATCCGTATATAGTAGTTTAATTTCAACAAAGTTACTGTAATACAACTAAGCCTCTCTCTAATCTAAAATCTAAATCTCCAAATTTCCCAAAAAATACCTAGTTGTTATGGTATAGTCCATTTTGGTAAGCAAATCAGCAAATTCCCTCCGTATTCCATTAAATCTTTCACCGTAAAAATCATAATAATAACTTCTAACCTCTTCATAGCAAATTCACATACATAAAAACTCCTCCGTACAAATCAAGTCGGAATTTCTCATATCTGGGTCAATCGAGGTTCAAACTCCGATATTCAATTACATTGTTAGGCCGATATCTGGCCTTTACGTTCGCTTCCCATCTCTGTATTACCTACATCTCAATACCATCAGCCAAAGGAACTTCAACCTTACCTTTATTACTATTATGTATATTTTTAACTGCTGTATTTACGTCTTTGAGGTCACAAGCCTTTGATTGGTTATCTAAACGCTGCTTGCCAATTACTTAGACTAAGTGATTGTCTTGCGTAGCATGCAAATTTTGATGGGTTTCCAAGGGATTTTTGTGGTGTTATGTTGCATTTGCAATATCCAATTGTTTCGGGATTGCAACGGTTCGTGTGAAACTTGGAGCTTGAATATTATTTTGGATACAAAGGATATTTGGATCAAGTGAAATCCTGTTTGCCGCAGAAATGCTTTCAAATAATAGGAGCGCAGAGTGTTTTCTTGTAAGGGAATGGAGGCGAATGGATATATAAATGGCATATTATGTTTGCTGCGTGTGAATATAACAAGGTGAAATGCAGATTAAAATTACTTGTCAGCTTAACGATATCGAAAAATAAAGATACAAGCGTTGTGTGTGTATGCCTGTACGCCGAGGGAAGAGTCGCATTAAAAGACTTGATATAACAATTTTTTAAATACCAGGATGTTCCTAAAAATTTAAAAATTAGTACGTCTAGTTTCACGTCTCATGCCTATCTTGCCGAAGGGGTAGTCAGATACCCACTTCTCGCCTAGTATGAATTTAGGACCCTTGAATAGAGGACGAAATGCAACGCATAGGTGTGCATAGGCATGTAGGGTCAGGTTTAGTTCACGAGACAGGCAAAGTATTATTGGATTTCTACAGCAATTAGTGTGGAATTGGCTAAGAGAAGCGATAGCTCAGTGAGGAGACCAACAGACTGCAATACAGAGGGTCTCGGGTTCGAAGCTACGTCGCGCACCTTTGACTTTCGGAAGTTATATGAATTTCGAAATTATGTGCGGATTGATTGACAATTATCGCCTGCTCCGTGCCTCGGAACGCACGTTAAGCCGTTGGTCTCGGCTGCCATGAACATCTATGGCAGTCGTTATTGGGAGAGTGCCGACACAAAAGATCCCACTGGGTCGAAGTGTCGCTGGTCTGCACTGACTGGCCCCCACATAAGATAAGATAGTGTGGAATTGAAAACTTTTTTTTTACACTGCTTGCACTTTTTTTTGCCTATAGCCTATAAATTGGCTGTAAGACTGGCTGTTGCTAATTCAGCTAGTAAATCATAAAAGGTGACATGCGTTTGACTAGTTGTTAAGAATGTGTTGTGTTTTAGAAACCGGGGGATAGTGTAGCTGTGTGCTAACGTTTGAACGGATTACGTGTATTTGATTGTATTAAATATTTACGCATTTTATTAAATAATAAATATTTACTCTTAACAATATTAATATATTTTTTGTATTTGTTGTAAATAATAAAATAGCTGGCTTTTCAAATAGTTGAAAAAAAGTTAATTTTCATTTTATTATACGAACCTGTTTTGTAAGGTATTTTTAATAATATTATGTGACAAACTATGGCATTGAAATAAGTTTCCAGTCGTGATACCTTGGGTTCAATTCCCAGAGCGAACATAATGATTTTGTTAACCTTCTATTTTGAAATGATCAGTTGTAGCACAGAGTTTGTCTCAGAATCTATTACGAGGACCATTAAATATCGCTAGTAAATTTTAGCTCTACCAAACCTCTATAGAAGTGACAATATCTGTATGTTATCTCGAGTTTGTCAAATTAGTACATAGGTAACTGGTTGATTTCGGAACGTCCGTGAACTGCGGTTACTGCTTACACCCAGACTTACCGTAAGCTGATTGATTAATTAAAAACCCACCCATCTTGCGTCTAAACAAAACGAGAATACCACCCGTATCAGCCTTAATAAAAGTAAAGATAGAACAAAACGTTTTTTATCTTGTACCACAGGCAAAAGCATTTCCATTACCCGTTCAATAATTTATTGCCTGCCGCTAACTCTCCATATTTGTCTCCGTGATTTGATCAGACCATACCCTCTTTGCAGGCATCTAGGTGAAATCGTGACGTTGCTATTTCTAGGCCATGCTGAACAACTACAGTCACCCTTAGGCACGACTTTATGAACTGTACCACGGCACCTATGGCGGTGAGTGAAATATGGTGTAAAACTATTTAAGATCACCACAGTCCAGTAGCGGTATATATTCGCCTGTTTTTGCACATGAGGCTCAGCTCAAGTAATAATAATAATAATTCATTTATTTTTCTCTCCATAAAATCACAAATAGGAGTACATGGAATTGGTCACAAGGTACACATTGAAATTTGTGAGAGGCTGGTGCCTGCGATAGGTATCAGGATACTTGTGTTACAGGTCACCAGGGCCTCACTACAGTATTAATCTATGGTTCTATTACATACATTTGTTGCACGTTATATAACCTATAATAAAAACATAGAATTTAAATCATCGAATCTAAGCTATGTGGTTACATATGCTATGTTGCTGTAAGGTATTCCTAAAAGTAGCTTGGAGTCTATAATTGTGCCCGGTAGATTGCAATAAGAACATCGCTTTACGTGGAAACCTATAGGCGTGAGACAAAGTAGCTGTGTATGTATTTCAAGTAATATATTTAGGGATAGAGATTGGCGATTCATTAATAACTGATAACTAAACTAATGAGTTGGATCATTTGACAAAATATTACCGTTTTACAAGCATTGATAATATTATCCATAGTAGTATCATTACTGCGTTTCGTCCGGTAGGTGAAAGTTTAAGGAGATCACACACCTACCTTCTTATATTTTTAAAATAAACGCGCGAAGGAAATTCTTAGTTTTGCAAGTGTTCGTAGGCAAAATTTACCGGTTCATAGTACTCCAAGGCCACCACACAATTGGTCATGATACTCACGACACTTGTACCAAAAAGTCCAGCTACAAATTTATCGTCAAAACAAAGCCAAGAAACTTCAAGCAAGATTAATACCGACAGGACATGCCTTCCATCTTATGCATCTGGACATTCAACTCAATTCTTTACTGCGTTCTTTCATCGGAATGTCCAAAAGACAGTGCGTAGTTAAACAAAATATATATGCAATAATCACATAGAGATCGGAAGCTGTATATTAAGTGGGAATGTAAACAAAAAACAAGTGAAATGTTAGGTAACGCAGTTTCAGTGGATACACCAATAATTTGACTCACGAGAATGTTGGAAACGGTTCTATTTTGAGCCGAGATTACTGTTTCTTAGGCTGGCTGCACTGGAGCGGTTTTGTTTTAAATTTAATTTATTTTCGAATATAGTAATACGTCATAAAGTACGTCCTCTTTTTAACTGGTCATGTGTTAGAAAACCAGATACATTTATAAACCTTTTGTGTCTGTCCGCCAGTATGCTGGAACTAAATTATTATGCGCATAAAGAAGTTTTGATTTGGCATAGTTATTATTTCTAAAATGGAGGAGTGCAAAAATCGAAATATATAAAAGTAAGTTTAATTATTTGTGGTCGAATTTCGATCTTTGGGTAACCTTTAATTCTTATTTTTATAAACCGAATTATATTTTCAACCACATTCCAGTGGCTAGTTTTAGTCTTCTGGGAATTTCTTATCAGTAAAAATCAATCGTATTTTGTTGTTTTAAACTATCCGAAGAAACTACAAGATGTTGATCTTGGTATAACAATTGTAATTGCTAATAGTCGAAAATATTAAGTAATCAATCTGATCGAAAATCGATAAATTCAAGATTAAAATTTAGTTTGAAATCATAACTAATTATAATATTAATGATGGATAGTGAATGAATGATTTATTTATTTGCAGAATCAATCAAGCAATCCAAAGATTTCGGTCAGATCTATTATTATTATCAATCGTTACTCTAGGTAGAGGGTTATGCCAAGATGCATAGATATAACGCAAGCCGTCATTCACCTAAACTATAGCAATTACATAATGATATAGGTCGTAGTTCAAGTAGTTACGTTAGGTAGTCGTGTTAATAGATGGTTTACATCTCAGAGAGTACATACTATTGGATTATTCACGCAGTACTCAAAGAGTTTATGGACATACATCAACATAAAAAATGCTTTTAGTACTTCCTGAAGACGTTAACTTATATTATAAAAGCACAATTCTAGACCTTGTGTCTTGTAGTTGAGAAATGTCGCAATTTGAATAATAAATTTTACTCTTATTTGAAGCAGCTTGAAAAGAAACCTATATCTTGTTGAGTCATATATTATAATACTGTTCCTATCCTTCAGAAGTTCGCAGCCAAATTATTTAGAGATGTAAAGGAAGAAAGAAAGAAAAATATTTATTCTGGCACACAAGGGCACACGCAAAACACGAAGAGATAAAAAAAGTAAACAAATCACAAAATAAAAAATAAAAAAAATGAAAAAAAAACCGGAGCAATAAAAAACTAGAACAATAAAAACTAACACTGTAATTTAATTTCTGCTCACTGGCAACACCACACCTTCCGTCCATTCAGGTCAAGAAGACTAGTATTGTCAGTGAGCAGCGATAAAAACATGTGTTTCTAAGGAACTATCAGATTCTTTAAGATTGAAATAAAACTTATGTATAACTTATGTATTTCATAAGTATATAACATTATACAGATTTTATCGCGTTGTTTATTTTGAAACACTTTAATTACCTACATAATTTTGAAACTATTACACAGGTAATTGTCTGTATTGTGAAGAGTCTTTAAGAGTTACTAAGCTGTGTATCAGTTAATGGGTTTTATTCCAGAAACTCCAGTGTCTCGGGGTCGGTATAAGATGCTTAGATCCATCGTGAGATGTTCCAGTAGCAATCATAGTCTAGAGCTTGTAACTTCGTTTGTTCCAGTCATAAGAAAATGCGCTATAGAAATGAACTAGGTGATTGCGATAAATAATTTGAAATTGAGAATTTGCAGTCACTCGTTTCACCAATTTCGCCTTATAAAGAAACATCCATGAGAATGCTTTTTTTAACAGCAGAGGAGTTTGGTATTATCCATCCTTTTTACTATAATTATTAATTTATTAGTAACATAATTATGTAAGATGGATGGTAATCCTTACTAATATTATAAATGCGAAAATGAGTTTGTTTGTTTGTTTGTTACGCTTTCACGCCTTAACTACTCAACCGATCAACATGAAATTTTGCATACACGTTGTCAGGGGTATAGAATAGGACATAGGGTACCTTTCATCCAGAAAAAATAACTGTTGCAAAACTAACCTAACCTAACCTACATTTTACGCGAGCAAAGCCACGGGTGAAAACTAGTCCGTTTATAAACCCTTTTTTATAATGCACTTTCTTCGAATAACGCCTATCGTGTCGTATGTAAAAAAGAAAGAAAGAAAAATGTTGTATTTGAATTTGTATGTCTGATTAAACCTACCATAACTATGACAGAGCACACAATACTGCGTATCGCGCTTAGCTAATAATAATATTCGTACCAAGGCACAAACAGACATTTTTACTTTATTAGATCGAATCTTTTAGGTGTCTGGTGCTTGAGATACAGGTTCTACCTAGTTCGGGTGCCAGCGGCTTACTATGCGTTGTTATACACACTACCACTATTGTTCACCATGTAATGTCTTGAGTCTTGTAAATTAAGAAATAAAAAAAAATAAAAAATAATTTAAAAGGATTGCAGTCGTCTCATGTTTATCATTAATTCTTATTGATCCTATATTTTTAAATTCCTTTTTACTAATACCATTTATTCTCTGTACAAAACAACAGATTTAGGTAAAACCACAAAGAAAAAGAAATCAGCTTAAATCACCCAAGACAAACGCAAGCGTACATCCAGCCTAACCAGCAACGACGTGTCAACTGCGCGTAAACGTCGCCGCGACTAAACTGGGCCTGATTTATTTTATTGAACCGATAAATGAGTGCGCCCGCTTTGGCGCAAAATAAATTGTAACGCAGGGACTTGCGACTAGTCGAGGGAATTCTTGTTCAGACGTAGAGGTTTAGATGGCTTAAATTAGTGTTGGTAGTAGAAGTCATCAGCACTCCTTGTGAAGTTCGTTAGAGTTATAGTTATCATCAATTCTAGTGAGGTGATGAAAGTCTATTTATATTGTTGAAAGACAAACTGTGGTGATGAATTGGAACATGTTATTGTAAGACGGATTTAGGAAGCTTTTTAAGTGAGCCACCGTATTGTTTTATAAAATTTTCATTCCCTTATATAATATACTAGCTTTTGCCCGCGGCTTCGCTCGCGTTAATTTAGAATTTGACAATCAATTCGGGTTGTACTCTGCTTGCAATAATATATAATAATATAATTCAATCATGATTCGAAAGACACGTGGCGTCATCTATTATCATAAGAACGTTATTATTATTTTCCTCGCGAACAGTAATTTTTTTCGGGTTGAAAGGTAGCCTATGTCCGTTTCTGTACACCTGTCAACGTATATGCAAAATTTCAGGATGATCGCTTCAGTGGTTTAGGCGTGAAAAGGTAACAAACAAACAAACAAACTCATTTTCGCTTTTATAATATCAAGTTAGGACTACCAAAGTGTGGTTCATACCTACTCTAGGTTAGGTTAGGTTTTCGTTCTGAGCATTTAGCGAAATCTATGCAGTTGTCTGGAATTTTACTTAAACTGGAGCAACTCCTAGATTAGATAACTTCACCCTAGAAAAGTACGAAGTCAAACAATTTTGGACTGTGTACCTGTAATAATAAACTAGAGTAACTGCTGATCATCAAACTGGCCATATGCTTGCAGTAACTTATAGCCAAACTTATAAGCCACCGCTATGTTAAACATAGCTAATAAAAAAACGAATAATAAAAAAAATGACATTGATATACATTGGTTAAAAAAAAGTTAAGGTATTTTTTTATCTAAGTTGTTAAAAAAGGATGTATTTATTTAACTTTAAATGTCAATACACTATAAGTCAAAGCTTCGACCATTACGTTCCAAACATTTGTTTACTTAAAACGATTTATTTAAATCAGTAACTAGTAAATACATTAACGGACTATTTGCGTTTTGCGCCGGCTTAAGTAATGCTTACGCAGAGTAGTTCAAAGACACAGATAAATGGCGCCTATTTCTGTGTTACCTGACTACGTCAAATGGATGGTAATGTTTTGCGGATATATTTTTATATCTACTATTTTAGCATTCTGTATAGTCTGCCCTTACCGTACGGTAAGGGCACATCAAAAAATAAATCTAAATCGCATTAAAAAGAGTCTATAGTGAGAAAAGTGAGTATACACGTTACATTTACTGTATAGACAACGATAGTGTACAATTTTCAATTTGAACTATTGAAGTATTACTGCCGCCAAAATATGAGTGTTTTTTTTTAAATAACTCATTAGTAAAGGCTTTAGCTATGCAAAATCATAAAATAAAAGAATATTACCTATTTTTATCTTAAAGAAAATACAGTAAACGTATGTTTTAATGCATTTTCTTTTATTTCTTCATTTTTATTTATAAATATTTTTTCGTTTTTAACAAATAGCTTCTTTGCTATGATCCCAAATTATATGTAGTCGTCACGTAGTATTGGCGGGAAATATAATTAAAAGAAGTTTGCTTATTTTCTATGAAAATAATCTTAAAGTTCACGTAATGTAATTATTATATTAATTATCATTTATTTTTGATTTAATGTTAAAATGAGAAAAAGAGACTTACATTTTATAATACAAATTTTATTAAGTTTTAATTAACTTCCAAACTAAGTAAAACGTGGGTTCCATAAACTAAAAAATCTTTGATTTCAAATAGGTATACTATTTTTAAATAAATGGTGCATTTGGTCTCTGTTTTCCACAATTAACCTGTGCATGCACAGACTAAGTACATTATTGCGAGAGAACCGCCTCTTTTTGATCTCATTCACTAATCTATGATTATTTATGAAAATCTTTGGGTGGCGACTTTATGAACGTAATGGTTTCAGAGAGGATTATAGAGCATTGGATGTGAACCATTATGGTAGGGTTGTATTAAATATTTATACTAAGCATTCCGAGTTGGTCTTTAAGTAGCTTTGTGTTGTTGGTTTAGACTTAGTTAAAGTTTAGACGTTTGTATGTTTGCAACGAAAACAATTTGTTATTTCATGCTCAAGTTGATAATTTCAACTTTTATTTGTGATTCTCTCCTTAAATATGCTTTTTTAATCCTAACCTTTATTAATAAATAAATTTCGCCCGCAAATTTACTCGCGTAAATTTAGGTTAAATTAGTAATATTACTTTTTCTGGATGAAAGGTACCTAATGTTATTTTCCGTACCGCTGATAATGTATGTGTTAAATTTCATAATGATTGGTCTTGAAGTTAGGTTGTGAAAGCGTAACAAATAAAAAACAAACTCAAATACGTATTTATAATTTACTAGCTTTTTCCCGCGGCTTCGCTCGCGTTAATTTAGAATTTGACAATTAATTCGAGTTGTACTCTGCTTATATTAATATAATTCAATCATGATTCGAAAGGCACGTGGCGCCATCTATTATTATAAGAACGTTATTGTTGTTTTCCTCGGGAACAGTAATTTTTTTCGGGATGAAAGGTACCCTATGTCCTATTCTGTACCCCTTACAACGTGTATGCAAAATTTCATGTTGATTGGTTGAGTAGTTAAGGCGTGAAAGCGTAACAAACAAACAAACTCATTTTCGCATTTATAATATTAGTTAGTATTAGGATTAGGATTAGGACGAGTAAGAATCATTGCCAATGTGATTTTGTTTGTATGTTACTCTTTCACGACTTAACTGCTCAAGCAATCATTATGATATTGCGCATACATGTTGTCAGGTGTACCTTGGACATAGGCTAAATTTAATTAAAAAAAGGACCGTTCTGAAGCGAGCGGGCATAGTAAAATATAATCTTTATTCGTATATCTTATACAATCTTTTTATAGTATAGAGAATCTAAAATAGTATTTTTGCTGTGGTAGCCGAAACATTGATCATAAGTACTGCTGTTTATGTATTTACCTTATATACATTTCACTGCAGGTAGATGCCACCATAGAATTATAAATTTTGTTCATTTGTAATTTAGGGATTATGTTCTATATGCTTTTAAACCGTACATGCATGCATCTAGGTAAACTATGTACTAAACTAAATTATTATACATATATAAACTAAATAATTATAATATATAAAAGTATAAATAAAACCGGCGTATTAACACTTTTAATAGGCAGGTTCAATATTTATTGAAACCATTCCGAGCAAATTGAAACGGAAAACTGGCAAAGAAATAATTTATTGGTGTATTTAATATTTTCTGGGAAGTTAAAATTTTATTGCGATGGATTATTGGATACAGTGGTTTTATCGTTCATTGTGAACGAAACGCTTTTCAGCTGAAAACATCGGATGTTTTATTAACTTATTTACTCCTTGTTTATTTTGATAATAATTATATTAAACCTTTATTTATGTTGACATTATTAAATGTCATGTTATGGGTAAACTTGATGTTTATATTTTACGTTGGTATTAAAAGTAACTTTATTAAATTAGTTAGGAATTACTGCATGATCCTTTTGTTTCAAATTCATATTCAATTTATTGCATTCCATAATGTAATGTGTATATAATATTCCAAAATATACAGGTGGTACGCTTAAAAAAAAGTGACAAATTATGGACACTGTTGGGCACGGAACTATTAGGGGAACTGGTTAGTTTTGCTATTTTTAAAAGTTTAGTTTTGATACAATTTTTTATCAGCTTTTGGTTCTAGTTTAGTTAAATTAGTAGGTATATTGTTAGACAAAGATAGCAATACTGTTTTGTGACGTAGCAAATTGCTAATGGCATTACAAATTACTCATACCTCGAATAAGAATTTCAATAGTTTGATTCCTAATCAATATTTTTATTACGAATTTAATACCTATATTAACCTTTTTTTTTTTTGATAAAAAAATAACAGCCCTATTTTCTTTTAAGAAATATATTGAGCCGAATACCTAAAAGCTATTACTAATCAAGAAAATTTATTTAGGGAATATATTTAATTTAAAAAGTTATCTATTGTTAATACTTAACCTTATTATAAACTAGCTTTTGCCCGCGGCTCCGCTCGCGTTAATTTAGAATTTCAATTCGGGTTGTACTCTGCTTGTAATATTATAATTCAATCATGATTCGAAAGACACGTGGCGCCATCTATTATCATAAGAACGTTATTGTTGTTTTCCTCTGGAACAGTAATTTTTTTTCGGGACGAAAGGTAGCCTATTTCTGTACACCTGACTATGTATATGCAAAATTTCAGAATGATCGGTTCAGTGGTTTAGGCGTGAAAAGGTAACAAACAAACAAACTCATTTTCGCTTTTATAATATTAGTTAGGATTAGGATATATTACTCTCATAATAGATATTCTTCAAAACAAAAAGCCGTTGTGTAGTCCTACTTTCATTTTATGTCTTGCTATATGAACCATTAACACTCTCAACCTAAGACATTAAATTCCATCCTATACCATCTTCACGTTGCAAAACCGAAAGACAATCGAAAACAAAATCAACCCACCTCCTACTCGTACAAAAGAATTCAGATATGATCTAAAATAAACTTTAAATTCAATTACGTACGTAGAGTCTGAACTAGAGACCGCAACAAAGGGAAACCGTTGAAGAACTGAGGCGCCTAATAAAAGAATCGAATCTATCTATCACTGAGAAAGTAAAAAGACTGAAATCAGCGCAGTCGCACCGTTCCGGGGTTAGACGTGCCCCGCATGTTCTTTGTCGGGCCGATGGTAAGAGACAAGCGAGAGCGGGTTCATTTCATTTCTTATGTGTATTTTACGGAAAAATTCTGTTACTATTCTCAAAGATTCGATTGCACGGATGGCATAGTGGTTTATGTGGTCACCTCGCACCAAATTTTATGCGTTCTATTACGCGCTCTGACTGAATTTGGGTTTTAAAAAAAAGATTTTAATTGTCCTTCGAAATTATATTAATTAGAGAAATAGAATATAAACAAGTGAACAGCTCGGAGATCGGACAGAGACTGAAGCTGGTAGGTTCCTTGGGTGGTTTCTAGGTATGGGAAAATGGTTGCTATGGCTCAAAAGTGCTGAGTAAGGCGAAAGTCGAGTCTGGTAAGCGTTAGGCATAGAGAGTACCGGGTATAACACCTCCCCGGCCAAGAGTAAACTTACCCTTACAAGTAAGTTTATTGGAAAATAGGGAGATGGTAGGACAGGTAAAGAATTTTCGGGGAAGCAAAGGTTAACATAATAATAATCTAGCCGAGCTGCTACATTAAAGAACTTAACTTAGATAACTCTTATTCTAGGACGAGTAGTTTGTACTTCTATCTCGTCAGGTTCTACTGGGTTTATATCCAGTTTATTACATTTTTTACAAACTAGTTTGCGATATTGAAATACAAAGAATGAAATTATTAGAATTAATATAATTGTTGAAAGAGATAAACTAGTATGAGATATTACATTAGTTGTAAAATTATTACTTAAATCATCAAGGGTTTTATCCGTAATATCGGTAAGGCTTTTGAGATGTCTTAAGCCTTGTAAATCGATGTTTGTAATAGTGGATGTAGAAACATTAACTTTCAATTCATTAAATTTACTTAATGTACAACACTTATCTTGTATTAAGTTAAAATCCAAATTAATTTCATTACTTCTTACATTATATGTTAATTCTGACATAGATAATAGTCTAATGTTTTTGCAGAATGCAGTACATTGTGGTTTAAGATTTAACAGACCTGTACCGTTTATAGTTATTTCAGTCATATTAGACAAACATTGAATAGACAATTTCGTAGTTCGAGATTGTACAAAAATCCATTTATTAGAGCCAAGACTTTGCCAAATGTTAACATTTCCATAAATAAATTTAGTTTCGCATTGAGACGGCAAGTCTTTTACAAATTTAGTTAATAATTCTATTTCGCATATAGGTTCCGAACTGACTGATAATATATTAGAGATGTCACATATCATTACATGTTTATCTAAAGATTTACAATGTGTTGTGTCTTTAAGAGTACAATACGCCGACTTTTCTTTATTAAGAGCAATAAAATTTGTTGTTGGTACAATCATTGCATAAGAATTAGGCGAATTGGTATTATGTGGTACAGGTAATGGTATTACTTGATAAAGATCAAAATCAGGTTGGTAAACAAGAGGTATTCTTATAACAAATATTATCTTATTACTACTGTAGTAAGGAACTATTTCAGATATTCTTAAAAGTAAGATTATATTATTTATATCTAAGCCTAACGGCAGTTCTCTAAATTTAGGTAAGTGCCTAGAGTTTATTTCTAATTCATGAAATAATTGTTTCGGCGTTATGATAGCAGGATGCAGAGTATTACTGTTAGCAGAAATTACAGAGTTAATAATATCTTCGACCTTAAATGACAAGGTAAGTAAACTTGCGTGTAATGCGTTAATTACTTCATTAATTTTATTTCTAATCATTAGTTCATTAGTAGTTACAGTTATATTCTTTAGACTTAAGGTTAATTGGTCAATGACGTCATTCAAATAAATTTCATTTTTGGAAATAGTGTAGAGAGTATCATTGAAGTTAATGATTGCAGATTTAGAAAGAATTATATTTTGTTTCATTAAGTACGTTAATTGCTTTTCGTTTGAATATAATTTTTGAATGGCATCGTTGTACATTTCAGAGTCTTCCTCATCCATTACTCCAAATACTTTTTTCATAATTGAGCCTATCCCAGAAATCCAGGCTGATCGTTTTGACTTAGATGACATTAGATGTGATATAGCATTGTAATCGCGAGCAATATCGTCGTAAAGTGAAGAAAGAGGTTGTAGCATATTATAACATTGAAAATCTTTGATGGCCTCATTTTGGTGACACATAAACCTAGATGTTCCTAAAATAATATTTATGTTATCTAGATGTGGTTTAATAAAACTGAAATCTACTGGAATAACAAAGTAAGCGTGGTCACTAATTATTTTCATAGTACTTATAGGATTAAAATATATCCCAGGGCTTTTATCCAGTTGTTGAACGAGCTCTTGGGTGGAGAGTGACACGGGAAGGAATAGTAGAGTAGTCCTGAAAAATTTTGAATATGATAATAATGTTACCGATTACGCCGAACGAGGTGTTGCTAATTTTATTTGATCATAATGGTGTATGACATGGCGCCTATTAATGAGCAATGTTACTGTATTATTGTCGTGAACTTTAATTACCTTATAAGGCCCTTTCCATTGTGGCGATAACGCTTTTCTAAGTCTTAGGTGATTACGAAGGTATACAAGATCACCGATTTGATATCGTTTAGGTTTCGTTTGAACATCGTAGTATTTCTTTGATTTCTCCTTAGAGTTATTGATATTTTCAATTGCTTTTTGCCGTGTATGTTTAAATCGATGAATAAGCATTTTCAAGTATTCGGGATAGGTAGGATCAGATGAAGAATCATAGACGGAATCCGGAATGAAGGGTTTTTGACCAAAGAGTAGTTCGTAAGGCGTATAATTAGTAGTGCAATGAACGGTAGTATTATAAGTCAAAATGCCAGTGTAAACATAGCGATGCCAATCGTCCTGATCGTCGCTAACGAACGACTTGAGATACTCCTTTAGAGTCGAGTGACTGCGCTCAAGAGCGCCTTGCGTCTGAGGATGATATGGGCTAGACCACAACTGCTTAATTTTTAGAAAATCGCAGGTTCTTTTAAAAAGATCGGAAGTGAAATTTGTACCTTGATCAGTAAGTACAGTTTTTGGTATGCCAAATAAGGATATGAAGTGAATTAAACAGTCACTAGTTTCTTCTGCAGTTGTAGATCGTATAGGGTAAGCTATAGAAAATTTTGTTAAGTCGTCCTGGAGCGTTAATATGTACTTTAGCTTTGCAGGACCCGCTTCAGGCAATGGTCCCACTATATCCAGTGCGACACGTTGAAATGGAGCTGTGGAAGTTGTAGTGATTTTCATAGGTTCGCGGTTAACTTTTCGAAGTGCTTTATTTTCTTGACAAAGCTTACATGATCTGACATAATTTTCTACATCGTTTCGCATGCCTTTCCAATGATATCTTTCCTGAATTCTTTTTAGCATTCTGATTGTTCCTAAATGACCTGCAACGGGTATGTCATGATTTTCTTTTAGAATCTTTTTTATATCACTTAAGGATGGAAAGATAATAGCGTTACGATAAATGGTTACGAATATATCTACATTATGGAATAAATATAATATGATATTATATAGTTTGGTGTGTGAATGGGATTCAAAAGGATTCTTGAAATCTGTAATGCTTATATTAGTTGGTGAATTTACAATTACTTCATTACGTAGATTCTTTAGACTAGTGTATAGATCTTCGTAAGTAGCATTATCAAAATGATTAACTTTAGTAAAGAGTAGATACACGATTTTATTTTTATATTCGAATTTTAGAAATGAATATAATACTCTTTCTTTATTGAGAATTTCCTCTCTGTTTGTTAAATCATTTAAAATATCTTCAACGTGTAGGTTACTTTCATCGAGGTCAATAGATGTGGGGATAACAAGGACTTTATCAGAGCTATTAAGTATACTAGAATTGGATTCTAAGATTTTGGCATTTGACCCAAAATTTCTACTGTTCATTGTTCTTAAGAATTGGGAATAATTATCGTCGTTAATGTCAAGTATTTCTAAAGGATCATTGGTAGGGATTTGAGGATTTGGATTGATTCTAGGTGAATCGGATGTGGGAGACAGCGGAGGGTCCATGTGAGCTGTTGGAGGTAGGTTATGATTGTCATATGTTTCAGGATTAACATGCATTTCAGGGTTAAGATTGATTTCAGGATTTGTACTTGGGATGGAGCTAGGACCCGGAGCAGCTTGGGACTCAGTTAAAGGATTTTGTGTTAAATCAGGTAAGTTTGGAGGGCTGAAATCAAGGTTGAGGTTGTCATTAAATGGACTAATGTTATCGTCGAGATTGAGGATTTCTTCGTTAATAGGATTAACAGGATAGCGGGATAATGCGTCAGCTGCTGCATTGAGTTTACCTTTCTGGTAGGCGATTTCATACTCAAACTCCTCCAATTTTAGCCGCCATCTCTGCAACTTGCTACTGGGATCTTTGTGGTTGAAGAGCCATTTTAAGGGCCTGTGATCGGTAATAATTTGAAACTTTCGCCCATAGAGATACGGACGGAAGGTTTTGCATCCAAAAATTATAGCCAGGAGTTCTTTTTCCGTGGTGCTATAATTTGATTCACTTTTGTTAAGGGTTCGAGAGGCAAAGGCTATTGGCCTATCTTTGCCAATCGATCCTTGACTTAGAACGGCACCAATTGCATGATTAGAAGCATCGCAAGTTAAAATGAAAGGTGAAGAGAAATCCGGGTATATAAGCACGGGAGCAGAGGTGAGTTTGTATTTTAATTCATCAAAAGATAGCTGTTGTTGGTTCTCCCACAAGAAAGGGGTATCTTTTTTTAATAGATGAGTTAGTGGTTTAGCAATTTTGGAAAAATTTGGTATGAAACGGCGGTAATAAGAGACGAGGCCAAGGAAGGACTTTATGTCCTTTGGACTATTAGGTGTTGGAAACAGGGTTACAGCCTTAACTTTTTCGGGGTTCGGTTTTACGCCATTTTCGGTTATTAGATGGCCAAGATAAGCGACTTCACGTCGGAGAAACTCACATTTATCTGGCTGGAGTTTGAGATTAAACTCTCGAAGTCTTTGGAAGATTAATGAGAGGTTTTCTATGTGTGTACTAAGATCATATGAATAGATTACGATATCGTCAAGGTATACAAAACAGCGCACACCTTGAAGGCCTGATAGAGCTGTATTCATCAATCGCTGAAAAGTAGCGGGAGCGTTTTTCAAACCAAATGGCATTCTTGTAAATTCGAAGTGACCCTGAGGCACACTGAAGGCAGTTTTGGGCGCATCTTCTTTGTCAATTTGGATCTGGTGGAATCCAGATGCAAGGTCAAGAGTGGAAAAGTATTTGCTCCGACCGAGCTGATCTAGAATTTCGGAAATTTGCGGAATTGGGTAGCTGTCACCAATGGTTAGGTCGTTTAATCTCCGGTAATCAATTACTATACGCCATTTGCGTTCACCAGAAGCGTCTAACTTTTTGGGTACTATCCATATTGGAGATGACCATGGGGATGTGGAATGTCTAATAATATCTTGGCCAAGCATTTGATCAATTTGTTTATTCACTTCTTGTTTGTGTACCTCTGGGAACCGATATGATTTGACATTTATGGGATTCTGAGCGGTTGTTATTATTTTATGTTTTAATGCATCTGTATGCGAAAGTTTGTCACCAGGTATGTGAAAAATGTCTGAGAATTCGGAGCAAACATCGTTAAGAGCATTAGCTTCTTCAGTATTAAGGTGAGAAATTCTAAGAAGATTAAGGACTTCTTGCGTCCTAGCGTAGGCATTAGCCTCGTTACTTACGGTGGAAGTGAAACAATACGACTTAATCGAGGGACTTATTGGAATGAGATTTATATTTAAATTGGAAGATAAGGTCACAGGTGATTCAGAAATATTAACAACTGAAATATTTATTCTTTTGTTTTCTTTTACAGAAACTAAGCAATTTGCAATTAGTAAATCTTCATGGATACGTTGGTCCAATACAACACCCTCTGTTATTTCAGGGTTAGCAACAGAGCATTCAATTATAGTTTCTGATCTTGGCTGAATAGTATATACGGGCTGACTAAAAATTAGATTAAACTTAGTATCTTTAATTTTTAAAATATGTTCATTGTAATCGATTGTGCAGTCAAGGTCATTTAATAAATCACTTCCAATAATTCCATCGTATGATAGGCTAATTTCGTTAACGACGTGAAATTCGTATGTTATTTTTGGATCTGGTAAAATAATTAATTGAACATTACCTACAGTTCGTAATGTGTCATCACCGGCATCTATACCCTTTAGTAGTATTTGTTTTTCTCCTAGCGAGGGCATTCTATCAATAGAAGATTGTTTAATAAGGCAGACCATTGAACCAGAGTCGATTAGGAACTTTAACGGGGAATTAGCAATATCATTTTTTATTACAATATGTGGTAGGGATCGTTTTGTGGCGTTAGACATCACCTCATAAATTTTATTATCGTTTTGAATTCGGAGGTTGACATTTGAAGTAGAAGGTTTCGTTTCAGATACAGTGTCAGAAAATGAAATAGTATGTTTATTGTTATCGATTGATATCATAGAGGTAGTTCGGGAAACAGTGGGTTTAGGACTGGAAATAGTATATTTTGATTTAGTAGCGTGAGCGTAGGATTTAGCAAGTGATGTAGCAGGCTTTGCGGTTGAAACAGTGGATTCAGCGAATGATTCAGTGCATTGAGTACCAGAAACAGTGGATTTAGAACTTGAACAAGAAGCAGCGCGATTGGTACCGGAAACAGTGGTTTTAGTAACGGAAACAGCGAAATTAGAACGTATTGTGTCGGCTTTTCTTATTACATTTCCCGTGCGACACTCGTCGGGAAATTTTAGTAGTTTAAATTGTTATCAGATTGTTCGTCAGGCTGATTGTCATCGCGGTTTGTACGCGAGTACGTCTCGTTCATATATTTTACGTCACGGGGACGGTCAGTATTATTGTTACTAGGGCCAGGTTGATATTCATTAGGATTACGGTTACGGTTATTATTAAACTGGCGCTTCCTACAATTTTCGATGCTGTGCCCAATGTTTTTACAATACCTACAAATGATGGCACCTTTATTTACTGGGCCGCCACCTTGAAATTTCGGGAGTTGAGGGCGACCTTGATTCTGAGTTGAGTATCTAGTATTATCACGGCTATATTTTACGTTGTCACGATTTCGAAATGTCATTAAATGTTTTTGAGAGCTCATAAATATTTTTTCTTCTTCGCAAGCGTAATTAATGGCGTCCGATAAAGATTCAGGTTCGCGACAGCGTATTATTGTTGACACTGATGGATGAAGTCCGGTGACAAAAGTATGAAGAGCTAGGTCTTCCATTGCGGCGGCACGGCCAGCCAGTTCTCCTTTCTTTTCTGCCTTTCTCTTTGAAGTTGGCACCGTTAAATTAATTTCGGACAGTAGTTTAGATAAACAAGTTTCAATTCGTAAGGCGAACTGGTTAACCGTCTCTTTTTGTTCTTGTCTACATTCTTGTAATTCCGTGAGCAAGTATGTATAGTGTTTTCGGTCTCCGTATAGATTTTGTAAAAAGTTTTCGAGTTGTTCAAAATCATCAAACTCTTTCAAAGAGCACGCGGTTTGCGCTCTGCCTTCTAACTGGCTTAGTATAAATTTGAATAAAATTGGTTTTTGAACGGCGGTGGCTAACTCTATGGCGTTTCTACAGTTGTTTAAAAATGGGTTAAGTAATTCTCGAGTGCCGTCAAATTTCGAGATAAATTTTATCAAGAAGTTTATACTTACTTCAAAAGTTTCGCCAGACGCAGAGGCATTCTCTTCCTTTAGATTTGATTGTTTACTCATATTTGAATAATATAAAAATTATAAAATACTGCCAATGGTAAAAGGTTGTTAATTATTTAACGTATGTCTCAAGGTTATAACTTGCGTTATAAGATGAGCTTAAACTGTGCACTGAACTACACCGTTATCTATTCTCTAAAGCTCGGCCACCTAATACGTGGGCGACGGGCGATAACACTGCTCACGGTAACTTGTAAGTTTATAACAAAGGTTTTAATATGGAATAGAAATTAATAATCGTTATTAGGATGATAAGACGAAGAAATGTGTACAAGAATTCATAAAAAATAGCAATATAAACAAAACTGGCTTGTGTTAAACTTAGTTTCTATTGTATATCATATGTGTTTTAGGCTTGAAACACGGTGAAAACTAAAGTTTTTCAATCACGGCTTAACACAGTCCAAAGATATAGAAATAAAATAACTCACAGGATCGGCAGGAACATTATTAAATAATTTCGGGTCACACAGGAGGTCCTTTCAGCTATTGTAGCGGAGACTCGGCACGACGGCGACGGTACGGCAACAGGTAAGCAAAGCAGTCCTTGGGCTACGGTGACCATGAAAAGGTTTTGGTGATTGTGATAACGTTTCGTCAGCTGCATACAAGGGTAAGCACTCAAGGTCTTCTTCTTACAGGTTCTCGAGTCTTCTCTCTATTTTCGCTTATTTATTCAAAGAGGTTGGTAAGTACTTAATGTTTGTTTTCGGCTGTTGAACTTGGCACAGAGGTAAACCACAGGATTTATAGCACTGCTGATAACTTCACACAAGCGATAGAATAGTTATATTTATATAAGACCACTTTTCTGGCTTACAGTCAATTTTCACTTCACAAGGTCAAGCACGATTTCGGTAATTATTCGTAATAGAACTTTAAATTTAGCACGGGAGGGAGACGTTCCCGAGGGACTTTTACTAATCCCTTTACCGCTGCCACCAAATATTACGCGCTCTGACTGAATTTGGGTTTTAAAAAAAAGATTTTAATTGTCCTTCGAAATTATATTAATTAGAGAAATAGAATATAAACAAGTGAACAGCTCGGAGATCGGACAGAGACTGAAGCTGGTAGGTTCCTTGGGTGGTTTCTAGGTATGGGAAAATGGTTGCTATGGCTCAAAAGTGCTGAGTAAGGCGAAAGTCGAGTCTGGTAAGCGTTAGGCATAGAGAGTACCGGGTATAACAGTTCGATTACCACACAGAATAATAAGAATAAGTGAATCGAATCTGGGTGTTTTTATATCCATTCTTTGATAGTTTGTAAAGTGCCTCGCGATACAGCAGAAATTTCTAATCTGGGAAATGTATTTAAAAATCTATAATAATATTATAAAGAGGATATATTTGACCTTTAGTTTGTTTGTTTGTAAGGATTTAACTCAAAAACTAATCTATCTAATTAAAAATTTCTGCCATCATTAGAAAGCTATATTATCAGTGAATAACATAGTCTATATTAAAAAAAGAAAATACTTTTACTAAAATAACCTACTACTTTTACTCGAGCGAAGCCGCTAGCAAAAGCTAGTATTAAATAAATTTAAATCATGTCTTGCCTTACACAGATTGATCACGTTTAGAATAATGAACATTATATTTACAGGTTTGTTCCGCATTCGTCCCTCATGTTTCGTCCCAAACGTAGAAATCCGCATTCGTCCCAAAAACTGTTCCTTATAAACCCCGAAATTTAAATAAATATTAATTTCGTTATGTAATTCCTATTTCGTCTCAAATTACGTTCTTTTTCTGTCCCTGTTTTTTTGTATAGAATTTTTGTTGTACCGTCTGCCGAAAAATATTTTTAAATACCTCGTTGATCTCTCGGCAAAAATTTGGGCTTATGATTGCATAGCATCATGAGCCCGACGACAAAAATATTAAAAATAATTTTAACCATGTTTTGTTTTGCTGATTATATGTACAAAAATGTAGGACGAAAAGGAATAACTTAAAAAGAGGGGCAAATGAGGAACATTTTGGAATGTGGAACGTAATGTTGGGGCAAATGCGGCACAAACTCATTTACATGATAAAGAACGATAGTGTACAATTTTTAACATGAGTGAGCGTGATAATACTTTTTATAATTCAGATGTCGTGTTGGCATTATGTGCCGGACAACATGATGATCCAGAAAGGTGACCATGCTTAAAGTTAGTAGGGAGCATCGATGATTTAAATCATTGGCTATTCAACAAATGTGTATTCTATATTAGATTTTGTTCGCGGCGTTGCTCGCACTAATCTTGACTTTGTCAATTATTGTCTACTATTTTTCACCCGCGGCTTCGCTAGCGTAAATGTAGGTTAGGTTAGGTTAGGTTTCCAACAGTTAATTTTTCTGGATGAAAGGTGCCCTATGTCCTATTCTGTGCCCCTGGCAACGTGTATGCAAAATTTCATGTTGATCGGTTGAGTAATTAAGGCGTAAAAGCGTAACAAACAAACAAGCAAACAAACTCATTTTCGCATTTATAATATTAGTTAGGATACCTCGGTAACAGTAGTTTTTTCTGAATGTAAGCTATGTCCTTTTCTGTACCTCTAACAAAGTGTATGCAAAATTTCATAATTATCGGTCGAGTATTTAAAGCGTGAAGGTGTAATGAACAAACTCACATTTGCATTTATAATCTTCTCCTTTGCGTATCGTTGGCAAACACTTTTAAATTATATACGTGCCGTCCTGACAGCAGCTACGCTAGCTGGGTTGTCAGAGGCAGCCATCAGATTCTCCTGCCTGCAAGTTGTCGGGCATGCAGGGCACGATGTAAGGAGGGACATCGCTTGTCTTTCACCGCACGCGCAAGCCAGATCGGTACTGTCTGAGAGTTTCCACCTAAACATGTTTTCTTTGCACCCACCGACCTGGGTTCCAAATCTATTTAGCAACTTCCAGACCGACCATGGCAATTGATGTCCAGGTGGATGGCTCTCAGCAAGTGACACGAAAAGCGTAGGTAGAGATATTTTTTCTCGCCACAGGTTGCATCTAGCCGTTGATGGCTCCAGAGTCAGTGCATGGACACATTTAACAAAGCTGTTACGGTTATAATAGTAGTTAGGATAAGTTTCGAAAATCTTTCTCGTAACCTCTTATCGTTGCTGTTGTAGCATGAGTTTGCGTTTGTTTAACGTCGATCGTGAAGCTCCCAAATTCAATATCTGTTTCGGGAAGAGTTACATTAGTATCTTTACCAACAGCATGATAAGCTCATCGTATGTTAATATTTGACCGTGTGGTGATGATTGGTGGACCCGTGTTGGTAAAGATGCATAACAGTATTTGAACAATTGGCTACCTTGGCCTTAAAGTAGATTGAAAAACTGATATCCTAAGTGAATAATCGCTTATCGGATATTAGGTTTTCAATCTTAAGGATAAGAAATTAAAGATGGAGTGGAAGAAAAAGAATGGAAAGGGTTTGGTATGTAAGCTGTTGGAACTCTTATTCACCGAGCAAAACGCAGTAAAAGCGTTAGTACTTTTAATGCGTTTTCTTGGTGCATTGTATTGTCACCAAAATATATTTAGCGCTGGTCTTCCACTTTTATCATCCACTTACAAATTGCACCAAATAGTTCAGCCATACTACGTAAAGAGTTACGTAGTATCATTAGTTTCAAACAGGTAGTTTTCTGCATCTATAATATCCACGTAAAACGGTTTATAAAATTAAAAGATATAAAATCGCTTTAGAAAAGGCATGACGGTGATATAAATCTATGACAGTTTATTTATCCTTACATAATTCCTTGTTATTTACTTAAGTTCTTAATTATTCGTCGTAATAAATAATGCAAACACTTGACACTATTTTATATTATCAAATAATTGTCATTAGGATCAAATATTACATTTACCATTTAAGTGTTTCTTTAATTTACTAAAAAGTCATCTCTTTGCTTAGCAATACACCAGTAACTTGACTTAAACACTGATTTTAAGGTCATTACCATGTAAAATATTATGAAAATTCTTTCATATCTCAATTTAGCTCCAATATTGGGTACCCATCAGCTTTCTTCAGTTGCTTTTATCATCATATTACACTGAATAAAATAGAACTTCTGTGTTTAGGGGACAGTTATTAGGATTTTCTTTCAACAAATTATTCAATAGCAGCACAGAGTCTATAACTTTGCCCAAAAGACGATGATTAGCTCTCCGCCTATTAGGTGGGCCCACTGCTGGTGATACGTGGAGAATATACAACTCTTCCTACCTCTTAGGAACATCAGCATACTTAATCTCATACATACATCCCCCAAAGAGTTAGCATAGGTATGTAATATGACAACAACAACAAAATATTTAAACGACAAAATGATGTAATTTCTGGATTAAATTTATAATCCATTTTGACCGTAAATACTATTAGCTACCACTGCATCACAGTCACAGTCAACCAACTATCATCAATTACCCTTACAAATACATAAAATGAACCCGCACCATATACTCTCTAAACCAAAGGAAGCTTACGGCGGCCGCGCCGAACCTATTTCCGTTCAGAACCCTCTACCTGAGGGTATTTCGGGAGGCTTTTTTCAGCTTGTATCATTCATATGCTAATGTTCAGCGGAATATTTGCAGTAGCCTTTCATGAAGCTACTATCTGCAATGGCACGGAAATATTTTTACCTTTCTATGGTGTGATTTAGTGATTTTATGTTGGACATTGTGTGAACGTTCTGTTAAATGATGGTTGGAATTTTGAAGGATTTTAGGTTCGGGATTTGAAACGTCACGGTTTTTGAAGGATGGTTTTAATTGCGGTTTCAAATGACTGATCATTTCAGCGATCATTTCTCCCAAGCTCTGGAATGAACTGCCTGCTTCGGTGTTTCCCGAGCGCTATGATATGTCCTTCTTAAAACGAGGTTTAAAAAAAGTTCTTATTTCACGGTAGGCAGCGGCTTTGCTGTGTCCTGACATTGCTGAATTCCATAAGCAGTGGTTACCATTTTCCATCAGGTGGGCCACTTGCTCGTCTGCCACAAAAGTAAAAAAAAAAAATCATGTTAGTAGTCTCTAGCTATTGAAATTAAATTAGGTACTGTGCGAATTTTATCGCGTTGTTTATTTTAAAACACATAGATCAGCTCCAGCTATGCTAAATACTTGTGTTAGAAATGGTTTCACGGTAGTGTTTTAGTAAGTTAGGATCGAACTTCCGTTCACAGATATAATTTAACCGTTAACCGAAGAACTTATCTTCTAGATACGCCATGTATTTGACCTATACTTATATTCAAATATTGCAAACGACTATTATGCCTCGGGGATTCCATCGCATAAGCACTTATTGTGACGATTGTGAGGTCTCAAGTTCGATGCTCGGTTCAGGCACAGTAATATTGAGTATTTCTGCTAGTCAATTCTTTGTAGTAGGTAGTAGTAGCACGGAGTCTGAAAATGTGCTTGGTAGATTACAAAAGGCTCACCCTCTTTATAGAACAAGAAAGATAGTGTAAGATAGAGACAGGCGGAGACTGCCGCAGTGTAACTGATAGACAATGCGAGTACTCTGCATTATGTCTCTAATTAGATTCATGATCGGGTACTGTGTTATTAGGTATATCTGTCAAAATTTTCAGTAGCACCACGAACAATTGTATAGTAATATATATAGTAATATTCTACCACCTATACACAACACCATCTAGCCCAAACTAAGCAGAGCTTGTACTATGGGTACCAGACAATGGATAAACATACATAATATATACTTTATTTTTGTAAATACATACATATTATACATAGAAACACGCAGACCAAGACAAACATCCATGTTCATGCACACAAATGTTTGACTTGTGCAGGAATCGAACCCGCGACCTCAGGAGTGGCAGTCGGTTAAACTATCCACTACGCCATCGAGGCCGACAATAAGGCCGAGTAGACGGCAATAAGTTCGCAACACCATGACACCTATGAATGTTATACACCTCCAGGCATATATGCGTGAAACAATGTATGTATGTTTATAAATAAAAGAAATAATTTCTTCCAAGAAAGAATCGTTCCCAAGACCACCACGTTTGCAATTTAAACCTAACATATCATTCAATCGATTCCTAAGCAACATTACGTTCACTTAACTGCACAAACAGGAACATTTATAACTACCCACTCAGTTCAAGAAGCCGAATGAAAACTGCTTAGTCTATTAAACAAACACTAGAGAGATAATTAAATGTAAATGAGGCAATATCTGCCACGCGATTCCTTTAAACAGATGTTGAAAAACTAGCAGTGACTTTACGAATAATGAAAAGAATATGCAATTATTTAGATGATGGCGTAGTGGTCGGCTCGTCACTGTCATTCCGCCGAGTGTTGTAGGTTCGAATCCCACACGAGACAAAACTTTGTGTGATCTACAAATGGTTGTTCCGAATCTGGCCTTTCTTTGTGCCCGTTATTTAAATGTTTGTAAAGTTGCCCGCGACACAGGAATTATTCGTCTTTTATTTAAAAAAATATATTCAAATAGAGTGATTGGCGTATTTGCTAATAAATACTTTCAGTAAGTCGATTGAAACAGTACCTTGTGGAGGCGCATACTACATAATGTCAATCTAAATGCTTCTTTTATTGTTTTTATATATATTATGATTTTCTACTTTAGTCTTTTATTACTCGTTTAAGGTTTTATTTTGACATTTTTTTTTTTTGGAATTGGACACAAACGAGCAGACGGATCGCCTGATGGTAAGCGATACCGCCCCGCCCATGGACACCCGCAACACCAGAGGAGTCACATGTGCGATGCGTTCCTTTTAAATTTGCCCTCACCAGAAGGGGGGGACGGTCAGGGCTCCGGTACCTCTTAGCTAGACTACTTTTTATTGATGTAGGTACCACGCGGGCGGAGCCGCGCGCAAAAGCTTGTATAAACATATTTCATTTTTAACGCATTATATTCTGACTTGATGCATTTTTTTTCATTTAATATCTATTTTATTAGTTATATTCTTATTTTCCATTTTATTAAATACTAGATATTAACACCCATGCAGTCGCCAAAGAAATCTGGTTGGCAACCAGCACCAGGTTCCTTAGCCAGGCATATGCTGAACTAGGTCCGATTTGGCAATTTCATTTTATTTTATTTAAAATTTTACCAAATAAATTATATTTCCTTCTTTCTGCAACTGTTACCACTGTGATAATGTTCAAAATGAGTTATGTTGTAGTTTTAACTTCTGTTTAAGAATTTAGTCGTGTGGTTCAATTTACCTGTTATGAACAATAATTCCACCGTTATAGATAATTTAACATCTATGGTAACAGAACACTAATGTTCGGTATTCATCTGCCTTTTTTTAATATAACAGTAAAAACCAAAACATTATTTATTTATTCGCAAGTGTAATAACAATAATTTCAATGTAAATAATTTAATAAAATAGGAGCTACGTCTACCATCAAACTGCTGTGCAGTTTGGCAGACGTATTAAATTATTGTTATATTATGTTTTTATTAATCCTAAATAAACACATTTTCATTTTTATCTCATTTCATTCACATAAATGTCTCTGTAAACGTGTCAATACAATAGTTTTATTAAATTCGAGACAACGTATTTTATGTTATCTTTAAAACTTATATATTTTAGTATTTTAAGTGTTCGTCTCGCCAATACTACTGCTACAATACTCGGCGGTTGTGAGTTCGATTCCCACACGTGACAAAAATGTGTTTGATTCACAAATAGTAGTGCCGAGTCTGGGTGTTCCTTGTGAGTTGTTAGAATGTTTATAAAATTGATCAGAGAGTCTTTTTATATATATGTACCTAATGCACCAAGTATGTTAAATTGATAACTTCCAAGAAATGATACCCACCAATAATACAATACCATTCACATGAAGTATCCTAAAGTAATTTTTCTGTATTGCCCCTTACCCAAATGAAATTAAGATACCGTCACATTCTTGTTCTAAAAGAAAGATACTATTATTTAAGCCTTATGAATATACACATGATATGCAGTAAAATCAATTTAATCGCGTCCTCCGAACATCTTACTTATCTGAAATCGAGTGAGCAATACAGAGCGGAGATCACTCTATAAATCTGCAAAAATATTCTAAGATAAACACGGAAAAGGCGCCGGCGGTGGTTCCATCGATTTTTCAAGTGGCTTCAAGGTAGGATAACTATTTTGGATACGGTATCGTATTATGAGATGCTGTAGTTCAAAGTCAAAAAATAATTGGTTGTCTGTAAAGTCGGTTTACGGACGATAGTTTAACGTGACAACGTCATAACAAATTTTCTTTCCCGTAACGTTACAATGAGCGTAACGGGACAATGAGCGTAACGGGACAATGAGTCATCCTATTTCGTGCGTGCAGCCGGCGTTCATCGATTTACTAGACGTTGTCACGTCAAAATCTTTATTTCCATAAAAACGTGTCAACTATTCTTTGTCACGTCTAACGTAATTCATGTATTGATAAAAATATAATAGTAAAATAAATAAAATTTGCATTGAATTGAATCCTGTTCGAGGAGTAGAGATTTTATATGGATATTTTAATTGAATAAGTATACCCACGAATCGATACTTGGAAAAACTATAATTTAAGGCCCCGTTTAATAGGCTATTACAATATACCAAATACAGTTTTAATATATAAAATACACTTGTGAATGAATGACAGCAAAACTCGATAACAACCGACCTGAGACCTCATGCTCATTAGTGGTTGCAATGGTTTAAAATCAGAGGAAGATTTTGCGTACATGCTGAATACTCTTTCTCTCTTCCTTGCTTAAGTCCCACATGGTGGTAGGATCAGCTTTCCTGATTTTCTGTCTCCACTTCGCTCTATCTTCGATCTCATCTTCAGTCACTTGGCACTCAAACTCATATCTTTTTGCTCTATATCTTTCTATCTTATCTTGGGTCTGCCTCTGGATCTTTTAACAAGTGAGTGAAAGATCTAGTGCCAAATTACCGTCGCAGTCAGGCGCTCTCCTTTCTACGTGTCCGTACCATCGCAATCTACTCTCCTGCATCTTATCAGCGATGTCGCGTACACCTAGGCTTCCTCGCACGTACACGCTGATTCATCATCATCATCATCATCAGGCTATAATAGTCCACTGCTGGACATAGCCCTCCCCCAAAGAGCGCCATAGCGCCCTGTCTTCAGCTTGCCGCATCCAGCATCTGCCTGCAGTCTTTCGCAGATCGTCATCCCACCTGGTCGGAGGGCGTCCTACACTACGTTTGCCGAGTCGTGGTCTCCACTCAAGAACACGCTTACCCCAGCAGTTGTCGGTTCTTCGCGCGATATGACTAGCCCACTGCCACTTCAGCTTGCTAATTCTCTGAGCTGATACACGCTGATTACAAATACTAAATATTGTATTTATATACGAAGTCACATATCTTAGTTGTTGACATAGCTATGCGCGCGAATGTCACAGAGGATAGAAATTCCTGCGTCAAAGTACATCCAAAGTTAAGGCAAAAATCGTTTTTAGGCCACAAAGTAATACCTATGTATTCTGATTACCGAACTTTTATAGAGAAATAAATCTAGCTGGTATTTAGAGAGTTACTGGCTGTTTTGAAGTTTTGGTACATATCTTAGTCCCGCCTTTTTTACCTCTTGTTAACCTCCTCCACTCTAGAAGTAAAGGCAATCTAAATCTGGTTAATTATTTTACACATTCGTATGATAAACCAATAAATAAAGATCAACGACGATTACGCTATACGTGTTTCGCAATAGTTTTTGACGTGACAACGTCTAATAAAAGGTTGACTCATTGTCCCGTTACGCTCATTGTCCCGTTACGCTCACTGTCCCGTTACGCTCATTGTAACGTTACGATCGGAGCGAGAGCGCTACACGATTGAACGAAAGACACGTTATGACTTTGTCACGTTAAACTATCGTCCGTAAATCGACTTTACAGACAACCAATTTTTTCATCCATAGCATGTTGTGACAGAGGACCAAATCCCTAGAGCGCAAATTCTAGACGGCTTTAAAATTTTAATATGGTCCCAAACAAGTTGGATTGCCAATATAAAATATTATATTGCATCGGTGGGATGAATAAAAAATAAAAGGCTCATATCTATATATTAATACGTGAAGCAAAACTTTGTACCCTTGGTGTGGGACGCAACTTGTGTCGACACCCTTGCGCCATCACATCTTTTTAGCACAGTGGGTTATGCTGGTGCTGTTACTGCATCTGCGGAGATGCTCAAACGGCGCAAATATCAAAACCTTATTGGTGAGTACATATTTGAGCTGTTTGGTGCAAGTGCTAGGTCTGTTTATACAGACCTAGCTAAGCAGTTGATCGACACTTCATGTGACCAGAGGGCTGGTATTTTCATTGCAAAAAGAGTAAATATTGCCATTCAACGTGGCAATGCTGCCAGTCTTCTGGGCACGTTGCCAATTGACGACGATGCGGAGGAATTTTATGACCCTTTTTAATTTAGTTGTTTTATTTTTCTCTTTAGTTAATATTTCTTGTAAATAATTTTTGTATATATTATGTTAATTATTTGTTTGTCAATACAATACTTATATAATAGTTTCTGAGATTTGGCAAATAAGACGTTCAATTAAAATTGATACACATATACTTTTATCTGGCTGGAAACATTGTAATAATGGATCTCAAGATAACCATATTTTCAAATCCATTATTACAATGATTCCAAATCCAGAGTCTCCAGCAACACACAGACTCCTAGAAAGTCTGTAGTCCTTTTAAAGAAGAAAATCTTCAAAGATACCTTATCCTTTCTTTGCGTGTTCCCAGTAAATACCAGGATCGACGGTAGCGCGACAAACTTGCGCCTCCGAAGGGAAGTTATTTGCATAAGATCTTAAAACAGCAATCGGCTGATCGCTAGCATTTTAGCCCCGAGTCAACAGACACTTCCAGCTGAAATATTTATTCAACGTACACAGTATATGGTACGTTTCGCTGAGGATAAAATTGGCTATTGTAACAATGGACAGAATTTGGCTTCGGTTATATTAGATTCATAGATTCACACCTGTTTAATATCTCCGAAGAAGTACTCACAGAAGTGCATACACCAACAACATTAAACTCAATAACTTACTAATTGACATATATTATTATGATATAGATAAGTTTCTTACCTTATTGAATCGCAAAGGCCCACTGGCGGCCAGACACAATCGATTTTTAATGATGTCTGGTATTCTAAGACTTGACAGATTAATTATCAATTATTTTTATAAATATCGCTTAACAATTTTTACTAATCCATAACGCGTAAGCTTAATTTTTAATCGTCACATAACTTTTATCTAGGCAATATGTTTGATAGGTTTTGACTGTTTTTGTATAGAAAATATGTCCAACCACCATATTTACTGCAAAATAGGCCCTAAGTCAAATAATTATGTAAACTCGTTAAGTAAATATTTAAACTTCCTATTTACACAACATTTTGTGTGCAGTAATAATTTTTTTTTATTTTGCTCTTCAAAATGACCACACTCCACCTGATGGTAAGCAGTCGTGTGGTCTAAGAGCAGTCGTATTTAATAATAGATACGCACTGTATTTATAATTTAATCACAAATCATCACACTAAAAAACTGTGACACAATAATCCTAAAAAGCTGACCGTCATCCTAACTTCCTAACTAATATTATAAAAGCGAAAATGAGTTTGTTTGTTTGTTACCTTTTCACGCCTAAACCACTGAACCGATCATCCTGAAATTTTGCATATACGTTGACGTGTACAGAAACGGACATAGGCTAATTTTCATCCCGAAAAAATTACTGTTCCCGAGGAAAACGTTCTTATGATAATAGATGGCGCCACGTGTCTTTCGAATCATGATTGAATTATATTATTATTACAAGCAGATTACTACCCGAAATTATTGTCAAATTCTATATTACCGCGAACGAAGCCGCGGGCAAAAGCTAGTATTATAATAATTGTTGAACTTATACTCTTATCCTATAGGTTAATAATATTATTATGTTAATCAATCAACTGCTCCTGTTATACATCATAAATTATTCAACCCTCTCATTTTGATACCTTGTCAATCAATCAAATTTCCAAATAAAGAGGCTAATATGCTTCGTAATACCGTTCGGATAGCTTGTAATTGCACTAGAATCACGCAAGATGTCGTGTCTGTGCACCGGAGTCAATATTAGAAATGGATTCTGTTTTAAAAGTAATATCGACTGGCACAGCTTGTGTTTGGAACAGTGTTGTAACAGGAAATATTGTCGCGCAATATATTGTTTTAACTGACAAAGAAAGGCTTTTATAAAATAGAAATGTGTTTCAATTGAAGCGGGGCTAAGTGCTGTTTCATGGTTGAAATGTCCACCTCTACAAAATATTACAACCTACTTTTTTTGCATAGTATAAGTGCTTTGAAATTCGATTAGGCTGATTTTCGTGTATCCTTTTTTAAATGTACCAAATGTCTCAAAACTTTGTATAGCTTTGCCTTTTAGTTACTGGGTGGTGATCGAACTGTATAATGTGTAAATTTTTCAATTTTTATGTATAAAAGTTTACGAGATTTGGTTTAACCAATAAATGTCATAAATATGCCACTTAGCAGGTTGGATTCGAAAAACGAAAGACCTTAAAGAGGTCTATGTGCAGAATAGAGTGCGCAAATCTTACTGCATGATTTTATTTATTATTATCTGCATAATCATTTAAAGTAGAACGTAAAGTAGTATTCAAATCATTGAAACTTCACAACTTAGTAACTTTTTAAGTCGACATCACGACGAATAGTTAATCAAGTGCATTCTAATACTAGCCATTTAAATGATTCAAATGTTCTCTCAAATATACAGACTCGATATTAGGAACAATTATTAATGAATTTCATTCGAATACTGGCCATTCAAAAGATTCGAATGTGCTCTTGAATTTACAGGCTCTATATTACTACGAATTGTTAATCAATTGCATTCGAATACCGATCATTCGAATGATTCGATTGTGCTCTCGAATTCACAGACTCGTTATTATAATGATTTGTTAATCAATTTCATTTGAATACTGGCCATTCGAATGTTTCGGATGTACTCTCGAATTTACTGACTCGATATTACAACGAATTTTTAATAGATTCCATTCGAATACTGGCCAATCGAATGATTCAAATATCCCCTCGAATATGCAGACCAACGAATCAACTATCAGACTTGCAATATTGATACTATTTATCTAATAACATAGCATGTACTACAAGCGCTTGTATTGAGTAATTCCTGCAGATATCCGAAGCACGCGTCGCGCAATATTATGTTACCGCGTAATTTACCAACTGTATCATAATAAAGTCGCTATGCTGCCATACAGATTATGTGGCCTTATGTGGGTATTTGTGGAAAAGTATGGCTCGGTTAAACCTTCAGAATATATGTTTACCTAAGATATGAAGGGATTTTGGGATATCGTATATTGGTTTCTATTCTAAATAGTTTTAAGGATCATTTTGGTGATCTATACGGAGTTAATTAGTGGCATGTGAATAATAAGTACAATTTCTAAACTTATAATATACTAACTTTTGCCCGCGGCGTCGTTCGCGTTAATTTAGAAGATAACCAATTCGGGTTGTACTCTGCTTGTAATCTATACTAATATTATAAAGCTGAAGAGTTTGTTTGTTTGTTTGTTTATTTGTTTGTTTGTTTGTTTGCTTGAACGCGCTAATCTCAGGAACTACTGGTCCGAATTGAAAACTTCTTTCAGTGTTAGATAGCCCATTTATCGAGAAAGGCTATAGGCTATATATCAGCACGCTAAGATCAATAGGAGCTGAGCACCAATGAAGAATGTTTCAAAATCGGAGGGTATTTTTTCCTTTTGAGAGCTTCCGCTGCGTGCGCTGCGTAAACAGTTAAAGTTTCGCAAAAATCATGTATGACAGAATTGTTACCCTTTAAAAGTTCTAAAAAAAAGTCTGCGACAGCATATGTCTATCTTTTAAGGTTGGCTCACTATAACCATTGTTATGCTAACCAAATTTGTTCTAAAATAATGGATTATTTGCGAAGGTATTATTATAAACACGATATTAATCCTTATCCAAATAAATACGTTATTCATCACAAGTATTTAATTTAAAACAAAATTGCCCTTTAAATCATTCGATTTCAATGAATATCTTAGGAGATATCGCAGTTTTAAAATAACATTGCAGCAAAATAATTACCCATTACAGACATAGTACAAACGATGTTTCTCCTGGTTTATTTTGCGTGATAACTACTGGTTCGATTTGAAAAATTATTTTAGTGTTGGATAGCCTATTTATCGAGGAAGGCTATAGGCTATATTATAACATCACGCTACGACCCACGGGGGCGGCGCAGTAACGATAAACGCGGGTGAAACCGCGGGAACATCTAGTAATATATATAATTCAATCATGATTCGAAAGACACGTGGCGCTATATATTATCATAACAACGTTATTGTTGTTTTCCTCGGGAACACTAATTTTTTCGGGATGAAAAGTAGCCTATGTCCGTTTCTGTACACTTGACAACGTATATGCAAAATTTCAGAATGATCGGTTTTGTGGTTTAGGCGTGAAAAGGTAACAAACAAACAAACTCATTTTCGCTTTTATAATATTAGTTAGGAAGTTAGGAGTACGATTAGGATTAGGATATACTAGCAAGAAAACAGTCGCCTCGCCATCGCGTCCAGTATTGTAGTTTCGAATCCCATACAAGAGAATTTGAATGATTCGCAAATAATTGTAAGAGACTAAACAAGTGTACTTTGTATTCGCCTGCGACACAGGTCAACAAATCTCGCACTAGACATAAATTCTGTGTCGCTGGTATATTTACAAACATTCAAACAACAGACAAAGAACACCTAGACCCGAAAAAGCTATTTGTGGATCACACACATTTTTTCCCGTGTGGAAATCGAACCAATAACTCTCGACGCAGTGGCTATGGCTATCTAACCACTTAAACCACTACGCCATCCGTGAAGTCAACAGAAATTTAAAACAATTACCAACACGCACTTTACCAAACACTAACAAAGCCGTCACAGGGCTTTTTTTTATACTATTTGATGGCAAACAAGCATACGGCCCACCTGATGGTAAGTGGTCACCGTAGCCTATGGACGCCTGTAACACCAGTGGCATCACTTGCGCGTTGCCGACCCTTTAGGAAAGGAAGTGGGAAGGAGAAGGAGCGGGAAGGGGGAAAGAGGGTGATTGGGCCTCCGGCACTCTCACTCACCGAACGAAACACAACAGGTAGGAATACCGCTATTTCACGTCGATATTCTGTGAGAGGGTAGTCCTTCCCCGGTCGAGCCGGCCCATTCATGCTGAAATTAGCGAGGCTCTACTACTCTACAACCATCGCATTAAGTACCGCTGCGCCGTTCAGGCATGTTTATAACTAAAAGTATATATTATTATACAGGTATATACCTATAGCTCGTCTGGTTAACTGTTTTGCCGGTTTTGTTGCATTAATTTGCATAGTTAGGGTTCGACTCCCGAGTTGAGTAGAGTGCTGTTGGGAACTTTCTCTTAGGAAACTGACAGTAATAGCATGGTGTCTAGCACGTTTAGCGAATAGAATAAAAATAATGTACCTCCCGGAATACCGACTAAACCTACCACGGTGTTCCTCGACAAAACCACTATCGACGGGGCCGCGCGAATCACTTGCACATGCAGTCGCGACCCCGCCGAGGTTTCGGCCCGCCGTATGAAACGGTAGGCCACTACACGACAAGACCTAGTTACCACTAAACAAAAATCCCTACTGTTCCCTCCTAGAGGGGAGAGGGTACATATCATCTAGGTTGAAAAGGTAAAAGTTCTATTACTAATCTTTTTTTTTTTACGCGAGCGAAGCCACGGGCAGAATTTAGAAACTAAATAAAATATCTTTATTCCTAAATTATCTGATACGTCTTAACTGTCATGAAATATGACTAGAAATATAATATAATTCAATTGTTCATTTCAGATAAGAACTCAATGTATATCAAATCTGACATCTTTTGAAACTCTTGAAATTAAATTTTGATTCCAATTTATTGCTACATCAAGTAGAAAGATTGGATTGTATTTTATTTTAGTTGTGACAAGACAGATTATGATACGGAGTCAGCATCCTAAGTGTTTTATTGTCTAAAAAGCTACAGTAAACATGAAAAGCAATTACAGGAGTAAGCAAAACTGCAGTTTTCGTGGTAGATAATCCATACGAGTATTATGAATGTGAAACTTTTTTGAAGTAAAAACTTCTTTAGCGGCGTTGTACACTTTTTTTGTGATGAGTAAAAAATGCTAAACTCACGTCAGGACACGTGACCTGATCGAAAATTCATAAGACGGAGGGAGAATTGTCAAACTCGCGTCAGGACACGTGATCTGATCGAAAATTCGTAAGACGGAGGGAGAATTGTCATGTTTGTGTACGATAGCGCAATAAATGAATATTGTATTTTACCACATAAATGATAGTACTTTTATACTGATAATTAAAACAATTCGTGTAAAATTATTCCCTAACCATTCCAAAATATCAAAAATGCACAACGTTAATATTCAAGTTTTCACTTCTGCCGGCACTCCCGGAGTGCAACCCTGTTTTTTTTATTGGTTTATTCTTTTTCATGCAATAGAAGATTTTCCCACCGAAAACCTAGTTGCAATATTGTCTCACGTTGCCGCGAATGTTACACATTGCAATTAAACTACTTAATGTAGTTACTAGGTAACCTTCGGGAAAGTACTTTTTCTGGATGAAAGGTACCCTATATCTTTTTCTGTACTTCTGACAATGTGTATGCGAAATTCATGATGATCGGTCAAGTAGTTAAGGTGTAAAAGCGTAACAGGCAAACAAACAAACTTAGATTCGCAATTATAAGATTAGTTATTTATAATGTTACTTAGAATAATAGTTAGTAATTAAGATATATCACTCGCTTTAAAAGTGACGGAAAACATCGTGAGGAAACATGCTTGTCTAAGAGATCTCCATAATGTTCTCGAAGATAATATGTGAAGTCTGTCAACACGCGCTGGGCCAGCGTGGCGGAATATGGCCTAATCCTTCTCACATTAAGAATAGGCTCGTGCCTAGTGGGACATTTTATATAGTGGTTAGTGTAACCGACTGCCACGCCTGAGGTCGCGAGTTCGATACCTGCACAAGTCAAACATTTGTGTGCATGAACATGGATGTTTGTCTTGGTCTGTGTGTTTCTATATATAATATGAATGCATTTACAAAAAAAAATTGGTTGTCTGTAAAGTCGGTTTACGGACGATAGTTTAACGTGACAACGTCACGATCGTGCCTTTCGTTCGCTCGTGTAGCGCTCTCGCTCCGACGTAATGTTACAATGAGCGTAACGGGACAATGAGCATAACGGGACAATGAGTCATAATTTTTCGTGCGTGCAGCCGGCGTTCATCACGTCAAAAGCAGTAAGTATATAATATGTATGTTTATCCATTGTCTAGTGCCCATAGTATAAGCTCTGCTTAATTTGGGCTAGATGGTGTTGTGTGTATGTGATAGAATATTATTATATTATTATTATTGACATAAGAAAACATGGGCTATAGTTTATCTACTGTATAATGAAATTGTTGTTTTTATAGATGTCGTAGCAAAACTGCCTGTACACAATCTAAACACTTACACTAGCGTCATAACGAGCGACATGTAACACTACAAGTACTACTGATACATAATGTCTGCAGTTTACTGTAGGGCTGCCGGATTGAAGCATTTTGGTCTTGTCTATTTATATAGCAAGGTAGCGAAAAGTGATAATCGATTAAAAACAACGGGTTGCACTCCGGGAGTGCCGGCAGAAGTGAAAACTTGAATATTAACGTTATGCATTTTTGATATTTTGAAATGGTTAGGGAATAATTTGGCACGAATTGCTTTAATTATCAGTATAAAAGTACTATCATTTATGTGGTAAAATACGATATTCATTTATTGCTGTATCGTACACAAACATGACAATTCTCCCTCCGTCTTACGAATTTTCGATCAGGTCACGTGTCCTGACGCGAGTTTAATATTTTTTACTCATCACAAAAAAGTGCACAACGCCGCTAAAGAAGTTTCACTTCAAAATTTCGAATCATTCGAATATAATTATCATAAACTCGTCACATTCGAAACTTTGATCAAAATGAAAGACTGCCTGGGTCACGCAACGGTAGTCAATGTGTTTGATTGTTGGTCTCAGGTTCTATTTCCGGGTCGAGCAGTGTCATTGGATTTTTTTCAAGAAATTCTGATATGGAGCCAAGATTTACGCTCGTGACGTTACCCGGTTATAGTTCTAGACGCCGTAATTCTTGTCATAGTTATGTAAGCTTCCAAAACTCATACATATCGTATCAAGCATGTGACAGTTATTTTTCTTTTTAAAGGACTACTGCATTAGTGATGTAGCTCTGTATCACGGGAGACTATACAAAAGTACAATTAACCGATTTAGACATTTTTTATGGATCTCACAAATAATTGTCCTGTATAGGATTGTAATCCATGGGCCACGACACATTCGGCAGTGGTGAGGTGACCGCTTGTCTGCTATACCATCCGTGCAGTTATTGCACTAAGGGTAGTACTCTTACAACCCAGCCGTTAGTTTCCAGTAAGAGCCAGATCACTACAATCACAAAACAACTGGTTTTCACATTTACCGCTACCTACTCTTTCATAGCCAATGTATTATCCACTTAAAATCTTATCCAGTTTTGGTTACTGTCAGAATTTAAGGATTTTAAATTTACTAAAAGTTTCAGTACTAATTTCTAGTATTCTTGTAAATCCCTCATGTAAGCCAGTACACTTGTGATATGTGTGGGCCCACATCGTAAGAGCAATTAATGGGATTCGAACCAACAACCCCTCGATTTAACTCCAAACCTTGTCTTTTTTACTACCGCCGCTTGTAGTTGCAATGAATTCTTTTTTATAAATATGAAGTTAACTTTATATATTACAGAAAATTTATATTTCTAGCTTACAATATAAGGTATTTCATATCACGTAAATACTTTCTTTTATATTTCAAAGTAAGATAAATTCTTCGATTCTCATATTGACAGATCATCCATAGAGTTGTCCCAGTGTCCAAGTGCAGAAATCTCAAAGATCATTCATGAAAATATAACCCTTATTCTTTAGAGGATACTGTGCAATCTGCTGTAGCAACGGATAAGGTACAGGATAATAATTTAAAATGGGAGCTACTTGGAATGGCAACTATCGATCATTTTGCAAAGGAATTGTATTAACAGATATTTAAAACGAAAAAGGTAAGGTAAGGTATAAGGTTTAATGGTTTCTGTAACATCGTTAAGGATTACACAGGTGTGGATTGGAAAAGTATCCTAATTAATTATAATAATTATGTTTTTCTTTGTACATATTCTATTTAAAAGGAATTCGTAAGTTGAATTTTAAAATAGATACCTATCTATTGTGGCGGTCAAAGCATAGGTTACTTTTACGTCGAAAAATGTTTTAACAAGTGGTTAGTAACGATATTCTTAAATTAAAAAGCCTATTAAATTTCTAACATGAAATAGTACGGCATCTTAATAAACAGTACAAAAATGGCCTCGGTTGAGCATATCTATGTATAATATGTATATATTTATAAAAAGTATATAATATGTAATGTATATCCATCGTATAGTCAAAGTCAAAGTCAAAGTCAAAAATCATTTATTCATTTAGGTCACAAAGTAACACTTATGAACGTCAAAGTATATAGGTTAGTGAGTTTACTAAGTTACTGAAGCTACATTTAGGTTAGTTGCTAGGTTCAAGCAAGGGTAGAGCCTATGAGAAGAAACCTGCAAGAAACTCACGGCCACTCTTTTAAATCGCCAGTTAAATATAATTTCAGTATTTTACAACTCAGATTAACAAGGTATTACAGCCATTATGCCATATACTACTGACTATAAAAAACTAAAGATAATAACAATAATAACTTAATAATATTATAGAGAGGAAATAATTTGAGCTAAGATATATTATTTAATATAAATCTAAAATAGACAGTAGGATGGTATGATAGCGCATACACTTACACTTTGTGACTATGCAAAGGCTTAAATTGACTTATAAGTAATACAGATCTTTGAATCCTGTATGCAACAAGCAACTAGCTCCATAGTACTTACCCATAGTACAAGCTCTGCTTAGTTTGGGCTATATGATATAATAATTGTGTGTATGTCATAGAATATTATTATACTAGCCGTCCCGACAGACTTTGTCTAATACAAACGAAAAAAAAACCAAATCTAAACCATTCTCGAATCCACTTGAACACACACAAAAAATTTCATCAAAATCGGTTCAGCCGTTTAGGAGGAGTTCAGTGACATACACACGTAAGGTAGAATTATATATATAAAGATATGTAGCGTATGCGACTACTGAGAACCTGAGCACGATTTCCGGCTCTCGCAGTGTTATTGAAACATTCTGTCCAGAAATTCCTAGTAGCAGTGCGGAATCTGAATCTCTACTTGGTAGACAGCAAAAGGTTTACACTAATAAGTTGGTCCCAGTTATATAACTGACTATATATTATTATGGCTGTAGTATATCTGTCGGAGGCCTCTTGGGATTAAGGCCTGCTGCAATACATGCTTACACAAATAATAACCATTATCAGTCTGATATTCCTGAATCACCATATTGACGTCATTGTAGCCTAATATGATTAAAACAGTAACTGTGTGTCGGTAAATAACGTATGCATATTTGCTAGTTTGTAGGCGTGGCTGTTTATACCCTATGATACTAAATAAACATAACATTATTAGAAAAAAAAAGTATATATGTATGTATGTTTATCTATTGTCTAGTACCCATAGTATAAACTCTGCTTAGTTTGGGCTAGATGGTGTTGTGTGTATGTGATAAAAAAAATATATATATCAATCAATAATAGGTACACTAAAAAGCTGGTGCAGTGGTTGTCACCTCACCGATGCCGAGACTCTGAATGTTGTGGGTCTGGATCCCGCACGAGATTTGTCATCCACAAAGTATTATTCTGAGTCTGGTTGTACTTAATGTCAATTGATTGTGTGTTTGAAATGTTCCCGAGATACAAGGACCGATAGCAAGAGCGGTAAACTGTCTTTTAAAACATCTCGAATTTGAATCGATTTACAACAGCACTTCTTTTTATTGGCAACAAAATAATTTTAACTTAAGAATATATTCTATTTAGAAAAAGAAATATGATTTAAAAAAGAGCACCACAAAAATTCGAATTTCAAATCATTCCAATACTTACATAATCCGTGTGGCAGAACCTTTCTGCTGAATCGATTGATGCAACGTCACTGATTCTCAAGTGATTTATTGCGTGCACTGTGTGGAAGCCAATATTATCCATTTCAGTAATTACTGAGAGACAAGAGCGATGTTGCACTGCGAGGACAGCTATGTTTCAAGTTTTTGTTATTATATTTGAGTAATGGATGCATTGCGTGGAATGGTTCGCCAGTATACGTGTTGAATTTTATTCCGAGTGGTTATTTTTGTGTGAATTCATGTGATCTATTACTGGTTTACAAAATATGGACGGTTATTATAGTTTTTAAATCATAACTCGGGTCCTACGACAGTTATTTGAGTAACAAAATTATCAATCAATATTATCAATCTTATTGGTTTTAAATAAAATGGTATCTGAATCTTTTTGCTCTTAGTTATTCGCATTTTAATTGTTTTCACATTTAACTCAACCTAACTAATATTATTAATGCGAATGTGAGTTTGTTTTTTATGTTTTAACGCCTAAACTACTCGACCGAGCATTGTGAAATTTCACGTACACGTTGTCAGGGGAACACAAAAGGATATACGATAACTTTCATCTAGAAAAACGTATTGTTACTAATCTAACCTATATTTTCGCGAGCAAAGCCGCGGACGGAATCTAGTTAGTAGTTCAAGTTTTCTAATGTTATTAAAATAATAATAAATGTAAAACTCGAATTTTAAGTTAATCAACTCGACTTTGAACTTTCAAGTTAAGATGACGCAAGATACGTCACTATTCATGCACTTGGATCTATAAAGTATGATATTGTTTTGCTAATATTTTACTGTCCTGCAATATGCATCCTGATATGCGTGATTTGGATAACATCTCTCACAGTCACCTGTGATTGTGTTTTTAAAGAGATTTTGCTAGTTATTTAGCTATCTTTTTGGAACAATTGACATTACAGCCAGGTTTCTTATGTAGATTAACCATTTGTACGAATTGCAGTGTGTTTAGTCGTTACTGCTATATATATATGACTGGAATTAAGTACCTATAGCTTGAAATCAGAGTGGAATGTTTTGAGTAACAATTTGGGTTTCTTTTGTAAAGAAAGTTATCAGTTATCACCATCAACTATTAAAATGCATGTACTAGAATAAATAGGTTGACATTGGTAGTGCAATTGGATTTGAACCCACGACTTAACGGTCGCGAGTCTAATACCTTCCTCTCCTCTAATACCTCCTTATCTTCATTAGGCTAAGTCCCCTTAAATTATACAATATGCAGCTGAAAGAAAGCTGTAACCTAATTATTCAAAGGCTATATACACTTAGCCCTTAAAAACATATCAAAATGTACAGTTTGATGAATAAAAAAATCCCAAGCCTTTATGTTTAATCAAATCCGCTACTATATTTCTCATATGATCTATGAAGTTCAAATTATTATATTAAACCGCTATGGGTATTTGATGACAAAACTTTATCAAAGTGATTTCGAAAACCATTTATGTTATATATATATATATATATATATATATATATATATAATATATGTATCATAATTATAACCACATATTGCTGCCACGATCATGCTCTATCCTTACACACAATAATAAGCGTGCTCAAAGTACAAATAAAACCTAAATCAAACAACATCAATAAGCCAAGTTTAGCTGCGACATAGCCAATTTAAAATCTCCCACAAAAAATAATCATATCCTGCGCGAGCGCAGCCCTAAATTTTACGCGCAATTTTAAATTCCGAACGTCCATTGTTGTCGCCTATCCTCTCCTATATCGGCCGTATTTTATTCCACTTTGCCACCAGAATTATAAGATCCATGAGAACTTGAAACTGGACCAACTTTTAAACTGAATTACTTAAACCGTTTGTATTGTCGGAGTTCGTTCTAGACTGGTTGTGTAATCGCTATAATGTTTAAGCCATCCTCTCCCTAATAAGGTGCGGTTCTACATAGCTCTCGGTTTTGGTATTAAAGATTAGCTTTGAAATTATTGTATTATTGAAAGAGAAAATAGTAATCCTGTATTGCTTGTTCGGTATTGTGAGCGTGGAAGCGTAGGCAGAATGATTTGTAATGTCGGAATTGTAGATTATTCGGATTAGTATGTAATTTGGTACTTATACAAGTGTATCTAATCGCCTGTAGACTTTTGAAAGGGTATTTATCAGTTATAGTATACTCAGATAGTAGTTAGGCTACACATTAGTTAAAATGCTATTATTTTCGGTGTGATTATTAACTAGTTATTGCCTCTAAAATGCTGATTAGTTTCTTGAATCTGGTGCGAATAGCTTTCAGGATGTTTTGGGTATTCGGGAGCCCTACTCACAGAAGAAATAGAAATACAAGGTTATTTGTTCGCAGCTTGGGTGAAAGTAAGTAATGCCCTTATCAGACTGCTTCGAGCTTGTCTTTATTCAACATAGGTCAAACAACAGATACACACCCTGACTCGGGACATCTATTTG
Source organism: Catocala sponsa (assembly GCA_963564715.1). Taxonomy (NCBI): domain Eukaryota; kingdom Metazoa; phylum Arthropoda; class Insecta; order Lepidoptera; family Erebidae; genus Catocala; species Catocala sponsa. The sequence goes on along the minus strand of OY751345.1, from coordinate 4,599,878 downwards.
TGGGTCACACATTTTTATTAGCTCGTGTGTGGTTCGAACCCACAACACTAAGCAGTGCCAGTGGCGAGGTGACCAATTATACTACTATCTTATCCGTGCAGTCACATGCATATGTACATAATGATATACTAGGGTCCCAAACCCAAATTTAAAAACCAGGATTTGAAGTTGGAAAATCCAGGACAATTCAGTTTAAAAACAGGACGCAGTAAAAGAGTTGCAATAGTTAAATTAATATGTAGTGAAAATAGGTGAAATGAAATACCACTGTGAATTTAAGCGGGAATAGAGGCGCAAGAGTTTTAAAATTTAAAACTCAGGACGGTGCTTAAAAACTATTCAGGACGTCCCAGGACACCACTAAAACTAGGACATGTCCTGGGAAAACAGGACGGTTGGCAACTCTATGATATGCGCTGCACCTGATAGTAAGCAGTTACCGCAGTTTGTGATCGCTTACAATATCGGGGGTACTTTTTCAATTAAAGACTGCGTTCCATGGCCTAGGAAAATGTGAAGATTAAAGATGGGATGTAGGGATAGGATGAGCATAGTAATATCTACTCTTCCTAAACCTCCAAAATTGTAATCACTGAGCCTGACACAATAACAAGATTTCGACTCTTACCTCTGTTTCCTATAAGAAGACACTGCTCCAGTTAAGTCGACCCATGCTACCGTCACCAAATAACCAGCAACGGTAGGCCCTTACAGTTGAATGAATGGACATCTCGCTATTCTATGCTTCTCTTAGTTTAGTTGTTTAGTACTGAATATCACAAGATGTTACTATAACGTTGTTACTATTATGTATCTCAGCCGGTTAACAATCTACAAGCAAAATTCACGCATGGAAAAATGCAAGGAAACCAGCTCCAAATTTCATAAAGCCCATTTTTTATATCTACATCGCACATTCTCACGCACAAATAAGTGAACAAAAGCACTCATGCCTGCGCCGCGGCGGTCGATTTTTATTTTATTTTTCGACAAGTGCCATCGATACCCCATTGTTCTGGAACTCTGCTTACTACCTTTGGATTTTATCAAAGGTGTTTGATTATAATAATGTAATAAAAATAATACAGAGCATGCCTGGGTTCACTGCTGGAAATAGCCTTTAACTTCCACACGAGGTTTTATTATTTATTTATTGCTTTGTGTACTATCGGCTGAAGGGATCCAATTTTTAATGGAAATGAGTGAGTTGTTTGGGCAATATAGTGTGAATATATGACTATGGACTGGAGCTTTTGTTTTTAGTAGGTTTGCATTATTAACCGACTTCAAAAAAAGGAGGACGTTATCAATTCGACTATTTTAATTTTTTTTTATGTGTGTTACCTCTACTCGCAATTATTTTTTAAATCTCTACAGCATTTTTTGTTTTAGAATATTCCTATTTGAAGTCGGTGTTCTTTCTTGTAAATTTTTTCTTATTATGTTTAGGTAATAGTGATAAGCAGGGATAGCTCAGTGGGGAGACCAACAGACTGCAATGCAGAGGGTCTCGGGTTCGAACCCACATCGCGCATCTCTGCTTTCGGAAGTTATATGACATTTCGAAATTATGTGCGAATTTGATTGACAATAATTATCGCGTGCTCCGTGCCTTGGAGAGCACGTTTAACCGTCGGTCCCGGCTGCCATGAACATCTATAGCAGTCGTTATTGGGAAAGTCAGTACCCTATAATATCCTGACACTGGTCTAGCCTTAGGGTATCGTTAGCCTTCGGGTTGCGGAGGTCAGGTGGCAGCCGCTCCATGTAAAAACTGATATCCAGTCAAATCCGGTTAGACTAGAAAAAGCCGACCCCAAGTGACTTGGCAATAATTAAGGCTAGGGAGAAGAAGAGGTAATAGTGATCTCAGCCTTGTATATAAACTGGCTCACTACTGGATGCTATATTCTTCTCAGTGAGAGAAGATTAATGTCATTGTCAGCCACGCTGGTCTAGTGCGAGATATCAGATTTGGCAACATTATTATGAACATGCAGTAATAGCCTAGTGGGAAACCGTCGGACTGCCACGCAGAGGTCTCGAGTTCAAACCCAAGGTGCGCATCTCTGACTTTTGGAAGTTATATGCGTATTAAATAGTTAATTATCGCTTGCTTTAACGGTGAAGGAAAACATCGTGAAGAAACCTGCATGTCTGAAAGTTCTCCATAATGTTCTCGAAGATATGTGAAGTCTGCTAACCCGCAGCCAGCGTGGTCGACTATGGCCTTACCGTTCTCACACTGAGAAGAGTCCCATGCCCAGCGGTGGGACAGTTTAATACTGGGCTGATATTATTATTATGAACAACTCTCAGACATGTAGACCGATAAACTTTGAATTCACGGATGGCGTAGTGGTCACCTCGCTACTCCCGCAGTGCCGAGTGTTGTGGGTTTGATCCACGCGGGAAAAACATTTGTGTGATCCACAAATAATTGTTACGAATTTGAGTATGTTTAAGTTTTTTGTTTGAATGTTTATAAAGATCACCGCAAAAGAGGAATTATGCTTTGTGCGGCAGTTGCCTTTTTCAAAAAGAACATGAAGAAAGAAAGGAGTAAATGAAGCGATATTTAACTATGAATTTAATACAGACATAGCTTTTAAAGTTTTATGTCAAGCATTGGGTCGGTGTGGTAAACTATGGCCTGACGCTGCTAACACTGGGAAATGGCCCGTACCGAGCAGGGTAAATAGGTCTGATATTATTGTTATGGAGACCTATGGCCTAAGCAGTTTTTATAGGAGGCTCATGCCTCTATTATGCTTTTTGAACAACATTGACTGCCGCGCCATACAGTAGAAATTCTATAGGTCGCGCTCACCAATGACCGCAGTGGCGTGTAAAGGATTCTCAGTTAATGTTTTTATTTGTTCCTTTTTTAGTTTTTTTTTTATAATATTGTATCACATACACACAACACCATCTAGCCCAAACTAAGCAAAGCTTGTATTATGGGTACTAGACAATGGATAAACATACATATATACTTTATTTTTTTTGTAAATACATACATATTATAACACCCAGACCAAGACAAACATCCATGTTCATGCACACAAATGTTTGACTTGTGCGGGAATCGAACTCGCGACCTCAGGCGTGGCAGTCGGTTACACTAACCACTACGCCATTAAGGCCGTTCAAATATATTGACTGTATCGGTGGTGATTTTACAAACATTCAAATTACTGACTCTAAGAACACCAAAAGAGAAATCTATTTTGTTCTGTTCATCAAAACTACATCACCAGTTACACAATTGTGCCATCCATGAGTTAAATTGCTTCATAACCCTTCTTTTCATCATCGATAACAATATCTTTTGCTTTATGATAAATCTTCTGGTTAATAATAATATATTCCTCATTCAGAAGTCCGCTTTTATAATCTTATTCGTTGATAAGTAGCATCGATGCTTAACGGTACATGTTCTGTATTGAACAATGGACGTTACATTGTTACGATGCCATATTCAATATGCGTACGTAAGGATTTTAATGAATGGCCATACTTACCTGCATCATTGCGTAATATCATTTTGAATAGCGTCATAAATATCTACTTTTGGGAGATTTGCAATCTATGTAAGGCTGTATCTTTAAGTAACTTACGTATATGTTTACTTGAAAATAAAATATTTAATCGTAAGTTAAAGATTTATTATCCGTTTCTTTATTTATAAGTACTATCTATACTAATATTATAAAGCTGAAGGGTTTGTTTGTTTGAACGCGCTAATCTCAGGAACTACAGGTTCGATTTGAAAAAATCTTTTAGTGTTGGATAGCCTATTTATCGAGAAACATAACAATATAATATAACATCACGCTACGACCCACGGGGGCGGCGCAGTAACGATAAACGCGGGTGAAACCACGGGCACAGCTAGTCGTCATATATTATGAGAGCAAGCGATGTTTTTTAAGACATATTGCCAAAAAAATGTATTTATAATAATTTTAGCCCAGTTTATAGGCCCACTACTGGACACAAGTTTCGTCTCAACATAAGAAGGTTTTAACTGTAGTCTATATTGACTTAAGTGGATTGATATAATTAATATATCTTTAATAACATCACAGAGAACTGTCACGCATGCAGGTTGTCATTTTTTAAATGATCGGAAGCAAGCATTTAACAAAAACCCAGTAATAAAAGTAATATTTCCTGTGTCACGAGAGACTTTACAAACATTTAAACAACGAACAAAAAGAACACACATATCCGGATCAACATTGGATAACACAATTTTTCTTCCATGTGGGATCCAGGATCGAATCCACAACACAGCAGTGCAGTCATTTATTTCCCTGACATACATATATATACATTTACAAAAAAAAAATAAACAAAATCTTTACCGTAAAAGCGAGCTATATAATATAATAGTAATAATAATTGTACGAGCCAATAACGCTCAATCAATCAATCAATCAGCTCACCGCAGTCCACTGCTGGACATAGGCCTCTCCCATTTTAAAACAACAAACAACGCTATACAGCACAATTCGTTTTTACCAAACATTTAATTAATTAGTCGTACCTAAACATTCGTCACGCGCTAATGTGTATCATATATCAGTGTTTATAATAATAACTTAGTATTACGTAAAGTGCGACTCAGTTACCTAAACTTAGCCGTAGACATATGTTTTTATAGTGAAATAAACTATTTAACGTAAAGTGGTGCGTTGTGAATTATTTACTATACCAACAACTATACAAATAACTACCGGTTACCGTCAACGACGAGATAATCCCATCAATAATAATAATGTTTATTGACATAGAAATGTTGTACATTGCGTGAACCTTAAGCTAGGACTTAGAGTTAGCACAATACTTACTAACACTGATTCCCAAACTAGGCTATAGCCTGTATTTTGAGAGGCAGCGCTCAGCCAAAACAATGCAACAATAGACACAGAAGAGAGTTAATACATACTTAATTTATATATTTATTATTATTGAAATATGTAAGATGTGTAAGTGATGGATTGCAGATGTGTACGTGTGTGTTGTGAGTATTGGGATGAGTATTTGGATGGATAAGATTGTAGATGTGTATGTGTGATGATATTTAACTATATAATACACATAAGTATAACAAATATAAGAAGTGTGTGCCGTAGAGTAAAACTGACGGCCTCTGCATGTAGACTACATGCAAAGGCCGTCAGCCCTGTTTATCACTCAAAATAAAACAAAGAAACATATCGCCTACTACCTGTCCAAACGACCAACTCACTCATTACGATTTGCCTTGAATGATACCTTAATAAATCTAGAAGAGACCAGTAGTGATCAAAGATCAAACTATCATTCAGAATTTCACGCTTCAGTCCACACATAATATCTAAGTGTTGCTAAGTTAGAGGCCTTGATAACCACGACTGATAGAATATTAGATAGGAATTCCAAGGCTTCTGGGCAAGTAAACAGCATCAATCATACACAGATTGGCAACATGCAGAGCTACTTAGGAACAATGAACGATCTTTTTTTGCAGTGTTATCTTTAGAAGCAGATACATAGCTATTATTATTATTATTATATTATTATTATTATTAAAGAAACTATAGCAAAAACTTGTTGAAGGACTTATAGGAGCATTTTTCTCAATTTAAGATAGTCTATGTTCTTTTCTGTACCCCTGACAACATTTATGCGAAATTTTATGATGATCGGTCGAGTAGTTAAAGCGTGAAAGTGTAATCAAACAAATGGACTTTCATTAGTAATTATCATATTAGCTAGGATTGATGCGATATAGGTACTTTAATATTTAGATTATTTGTGATTTTACTATTCTATCATGCCTGTTTATCTCTGATGATTTGGTGGTGCATTTTTATTTTATCTTCTATGATTTAAAAATACTATTAGATGTAAGTTTTCACGGTCAATTTGGTGGCGAGTTAGTACAGAAAAGTTTGACAGAATGAGTAGTGAAAACAGAAGAAAATTTTAAATTAACTTTTAAGAAAGAAAGAAAGATGTAAAATAAGTTGTCATCCTAAGTGTAACGTTTTTAAGATAGTAATGCGACGAGTTCTTTTTAGCCTACATTTTTTTAAAATATTGTTGAGACTTTTGACAATTGTGAACTACCAAAAATGTCAAATCGTTAAAAATCACTACAACACGCATGCGGTCGGGCATCCGAATTCGATCGCATCGGAATAAATTTTGACGTGCCCGATTTTCGATATAGTTCTTTTTGTTCTCATTTAGCAAAGGCGAGGACAATGCGGCCTGGGCGGAACGAATAACTTGATTTATACATAAGCGTGTGCGCCGCCGGCCTTGCGTCAGACGCCGCTACTAATAATAAGTCTGTGTGTACGTTTCCTTATATGTGATTTTCATGAATTTATGAGAGACTTATATTGTATAGTTGGAAGCGGAGCCTTTGAGGACATATTTTATTTCGTACTTTATTGTATAAAACCCGAAAAAATAATTGGATAAAAAACTAAAGTTTATGGAAACAGATGCTTTTTTCACGTTACCAGGTATAAAGAGAATACAACTAAATTGAATTCTGAAACAAAATTGGGCTTAAAAAGCTTTGTGAAAATATTACTCAATTTCTGACCAACGCGAATTTTTCTGTTCCATTTTTGTTCATCAACCACCTGCCACAATGTGATACTGGAATTGGAGCTCAACCAAAAAGTGGAACGCAGCAATTATCTTGTTTGACAGGTAAATAGCAATTGCTGTCTCTGTGAATATAAGGACTGTGGCACCTCTCTTTGTTTTAAAAATACGAGATTTCAACAGCAAAGTGTGTGCCATCGTTTTCGAAACCTAGCATCTAAAGAGTGTCCGTCTTCTTGTGGCATTGGTTTGTACAACATTTTTACATTTCCACTAGCAGCACAGAGTTGGATAATGCGTTTAGCAGTAGACTTCTTGTTAAGAACCTAAAACCGCAACTGGCGAAATGTAGGTAAATTGCGCCTCTGCTTCTTTTTTCAAGGGTAAAAAGACTTAAATCTATTACCCTGGTTCTTAGAAGAATTGTGTGACCATTTACATTCAGGTTTGTTTCTTTATGAACGTGGCCGGCAACGTTACAATCCACAAGGTTCATCAACGCCATTAGTCATTCAATTGATAGAACACTTCAGTCATACTAACTACCACAAAAAGTTACCGGCGCAATCGATAGGGTATTCAAAGTACGACTACGCTAGCCTGCGATGAAAAAGAAATCACGGATGGAAATAGATTTTTCGTTTTAGGTGAACATCGTTACGCCTAGAATTCCCGAAGCCAGCTAGATTTTCTACGTAGATATATTCTTGCCTACATTTTCTATATATCACGCCACTTTTTCGGAGAAGTAGACAAAGACTGCACATTTCTACTAGTTACCATCCTGGCATGTTATCTTGCTTTATTCAGTTGCATTATTTTCTTAACGTTTGTTCTCAGTTCATGCTATTTTTAAGTCTGCTTCTAGCAGCACGAGGAATAAGAAGTGTCGGTAAAGTAGGGACATTTCTGACAGTACCAACATAATAAAATCATCATGACACTTGATTATTGATCAAAACTTGTATGTAGAATATATTTGTGGGTTAACTCATCAGAGCTAAGCCAAGGAGCCTTTATTTCTGAAACGAGACTTAAGCCTTGTTGGTAGACAGTATATGAACAGGTTTAACATTAATTATTTATTACCTTACCCTCATTAACACTTCATAAATATTATTAAAATTTAAATTGAAATACGCGAGCAAAACCGCCCGCACCTCTTAGTCGAAAGTAATACCATGATTTGTTTAACACAATAATGTAGTGTAAGAAGCTTAAACCATGCATTTGTAGGCGCGAATGCTGTTCAATCGCTTTTATGGAGTCCCATGTTGTTCTTGAACAGAATTATGGCGACTTGAACAGATTAATGTTGAGCTTAGCCGCTGATTTGATGTGGGCTTCAAGTGATTTAGTGGCGAACAATGGAATAGGTTATGCAGAATGGGTGTGTGGCTGTGCTAAGTGTATAGATTGACTGTTGCTAATTAGATTTCGTTGTTTTTAGAAGAATATGGTATGGATATGGTGTCTATGTTCTATGTAACAAAAAAAAAGGGTTTTGTTACTATGTGCTATTTTGGTATCCATCGTGAGAATTTTTTATGTGCTATACGTAGCCTCATGATTATATTTCCAGCGGGGTAGGTTACATACCCATATTTCACCAGCTAGATTTATAAGTACCGCGTAATAGGGGGCGAGTATATTGTCGTCAACCAAGCATAATGCCGGACTTTGCTCTAGTAGTTATCTATCCTATTGTCGTCTACTGAGCATAGTTCCAAGCTCCATACCGATATTAAAATTTTTTGTCTAAAAATCTTGACAAAATACCACCTTACCTAATTTGAGAACCGAAGCCAAGTCATGCACAGCAGTCGCATTTACTATCGCTGCGCTAAAGTATACTGCCATGAAGTAGTCCAATTCTGTTGTAAGGGTTTCTTATAATACCTGTACCTAGTAGGGTTGTCTAGAAGAAGCAAATTATGTTACTGTGGTTAAATTTTCTATTTTATATATTCTAAAAGATTTATACTGTAAATAACAACAACTAAATGGAAGAATAACTTTTAAACTTTTGCGTTGCATGGTATATTAATTATATAATACGTAACGGGTTTTAACGCGATCATGCATAATGTCTTTTTAAGCTTAATTCCTTTTTTAAAAAGGAATATAACATAACATATATAACATTTTATATATAACTAAATGGAAGATTTCATTTAAAATCATTATTTTAATATTACAAGCTCTTGTAGTTCGTTCGTTCAATAAGTCATATTTTAATATCTGTTATGTGATGACTTCACATAACAGGGATTAAAATATGACTTATTTTACAATAAAATCATACAGGTATTATTACAGTACTATATATTACGGATTTACAACAGTTAATAAACAACAATTTGAACTATTACTATTTAATTGGTATTACATTATTCTAATAATTTACACTATTTATGTTTACACTTCCTTTGTCGTTTCGGTTCCTTCTTCGCAGCCATGGTCGTGGTGAGATGTATATAAAAGTTCACTTTTATTGTATAACATTCGGGTAAGCAAAAAAAATATTACTTAAAAAATAGAGTTCTAGATTTTTCCGAGAACTCCTTGTTTCATAGTTTAGCAGTAACATCGGCTCTTCTTATACATTCTCGTAGCAAAATTGGTAGTCACTGAGTGTTGAATACAGAAGGTGGCATTATAAATTTAAAACAAGGCTCTCGTTAAAATATCGAGTTTTGTCTCTTTGTTCGTTTGTCTGTGTGGGGTGACGTCAGATCATTGTTTACGCACGACGTATAGGTGGGTAGGCAGAACTATAAATAACGGTAATGAATTCTGTTGTGCTTACGCTAAGAAGATAATTCTATTTATGTTTAAATGTGGGTGATTTAATGCATGTATGCTCCTTTGTGTAACTCTTTACCTGTACGTTTGAATAAAGTAAAAGTTAAAAATATATCCATTTAGGTCACAAAGAAACACTTTTGAAAGTTTATGAGTTTAGTGAAGTTACTGAATTCTCATTTAGCCTATTTGCTAGGTTCAGGAAAAGTTTAACCTATGAGAAGATACCTGATGATAAAGAGTGGGCATACTGTGATATTTACCCAAAATAATAGATTAATGTGTAAAATATACATCCATCGCTATTTATATATGAACCTGATTGTCTTCCCGATAACAATGCATAATCTTGCAGCTGATGATGAGGTTCCGGATTCGACTCCCGGGTCGCCGAAATATTTTTGATAGAAAATTATCAGTATTATTTGTGTATTTATTTTTAATTAGACTTCTGTAACGTCACTTGTACTGATATCTAATAATCATGATGTGTACTCATAGTTAGAACCATAGTTTAAACCAAAACTGTTAGTTTAGAAGTTTTATACTGTATGCACTATGTTTTGTTTATAAATAAAAAATAAATAAAGTATGTCCATAGCATCACCCATTTTGGAAATATTATACGCTGTAGGCAACGATAGGTTCACTACATAAAACCTAAAACAGCTAGCACAATCTAAGTGTAAGATTCTGTCAATCCCTTCGGGAATATATCCACGTGTATGCTTATCTACTCAATCAATACACTAAACACCCAATCATTTGACAACTTAACAACACTTAAATTTTAATGAAACCGCCGTTCTTAAAAGGCCCATGGCTGGTCGTATGTATTCATAATTAAGATATCGAGATGATTGTGCGTGCTCATTGAATTCAGTTAAAGGTCGCAGACCTCGTTCAGCTTTTATTTTAGCGGATACGTAGATCGGCGTTTCGGTATAGTTAGCAGAAACATTGATTTATTATTATTTTTAGTATAAATATTACTGAGAAACCATAACTGTTTTAATAATAATAATATTCTACCTCATACACACAACACCATCTAGCCCAAACTAAGCAGAGCTTGTACTATGGGTACTAGACAATGGATAAACATACATATATACTTATTTTTTTGTAAATACATACATATTATACATAGAAACACCCAGACCAAGACAAACACCCATGTTCATGCACACAAATGTTTGACTTGTGCGGGAATCGAACCCGCGACCTCAGGCGTGGCAGTCGGTTACACTAACCACTACGCCATCGTTTTATTGTCACATTATTGAGGCCTCGAGTTTTATCCATAAACACGCATTTTTGCCTTTCTGGAGTTATAAGCGTGTTTAATATTGGTACAATAAATTGGTTATTTATAGCAATGTATGTAAAAACTAATTTCTTTGTTATTACAAAGAAAGCAGCCTTATTAGGCTGGAGTCTATATTAGAGATAACCCGGTGTGACAGATCTCCAAAAATTCAATAGATCATTATAGTTTAATTTAACGGTAAAGGAAAATATCGTGAGTAACCATTATGCTTGAGAGTTCTATGTAATATTTCCAAGGATGTGTAAAATCTGCCAAAATAGGCCAGCGTGTTGGACTATGGCTTAAACCGTGTCTAGGATCGGACAGAACGGGCTCATATTATTGGTAACCTCATTCGGACATCGTTGAACTGCTATCAGTAACTTGGCTTTAGGCTATAATATGAAGCAAGTACGATACGTTTTTAGCAATAAATGCAATATTATTTGATTTCGTAGTTTTTTGTGTATCATATAAATTATTTCAACGTTATTTTAATGGTAAATCGAATTTCGATAGTATTTTACTCATATAGTTGCAAAATGGTGACTGCACTGATGACGTAGTCGTAAGTGGGTGCTTCACCGCGGCCACTGCGCCGAGTGTTGTGGGTTCAAATCCCACACGTGACAACAATTTTGTGTGATCCACAAATGGTTGTTCCGAGTCTAGGTGTACTTTGTGTCCGTTGTTTGAATGTTTGTAAAATCCCCTGCGATTCAGGAATTATTCCTAGTGCTGGAGTTGTCTTTGTCAATACAAAAATTAAATTAGGGCAATAAGGTGAATTATCAAAAAAGCAATGTATATCAAAAACAAGAAATAATTATCAAAATAACTATTATATTTTATATAGTAATTACAAAATTACATGTACAATAAAAGAAACGCATTTTCATAAATGTTCTATACAAATAAATAAAATTGAAGTGTCTGTTTGTAATGTCAAAATAACAGCTTTTTATCTAATGCATAATAATATGAAAGTATATAAGGTACATATACGAAAACATCTATTTTTAAAATTTTTGTCTGTCTGTCTGTCTGTTTGTTCCGGCTAATCTCCGAAACGGCTGAATCGATTTTGACGGGACTTTCACTGGCAGATAGCTGTTGTTATAAGGAGTAATTTAGGCTACTTTGCTTTAAGAAAAAATTAGGTTCCGCAGAGACAAACACTTTTTAGTTAAAATCTACGCGGACGAAGTCGCAGGTAACAGCTAGTAACAAAATAAAAAAAAAATATATAAAATACAAAATAAATATTTTACATATCTGCATATATTATTTTGCAAGCAGTACCACGCGGTGGGCACTGAGGATATAATGCGAACCGGTCCGGGCCCACCAGTGCGCCCTGCAGAACACATGCTTGTACACCTCGAATACTTAACATAAAGGTATTTTAACACTACTCCCATCAGCATGGGAATTAATGTGCGTAGACCACCCTATTATTTCCTGTGACTATAAGATTATTATTGAATTGAAATATTGAAAGTTCACCACGGCATATTAGGTATGTGATTATTAGCAGCGATAGCCTAATGGGAAACTGTTGGACTGCCACGCAGAGGTCTCGAGTTCGAACCCAAGGCGCGTATCTCTGACTTTTCGAAGTTATATGCGTATTGAATAGTTAATTATCGCTTGCTTTAACGGTGAAGGAAAACATCGTGAGGAAGCCTGCATATCTGAGAGTTTTCCATAATGTTTTGAAAGATATGTGAAGTCTGCCAACCCGCACTAGGCCAGCGTGGTGAACTATGGCCTAACCCTTCTCACAGTGAATAGAGGCCCATGCCCAGCAGTGGGACAGTTTAATACAGGGCTGATATTATTATTTTATTAAATGAAAGCACCTATTTTATTATCGAACCTTTCTTTGTTTTTAGTGTAAGCTCTATTTTTAAACTGTTGGTTCTAATAATGATTCAACAAATTCGTTGTCAACGGGTATTTGTTAGGAGACTGCACAAATGACGTAGTGGTTTGGTTGGTCACCGAGTGACTCCCACACGTGACAATAAATAATGTGATCTAAAAATAGTTGTTCTGAGTCTGGGTGACCTTTGTGTCCGTTGTTTGAATTTTTTTTTATACCACTGATGTGGCAAACAAACATACGGCCCACCTGATGGTAAGTGGTCACCGTAGCCTATGGACGCCTGCAACACCAGAGGCATCACTTGCGCGTTGCCGACCCTTTAGGAAAGGACGTGGGAAGGAAAGGGAGCGGGATGGGGGAAAGGGCGTGATTGGGCCTCCGGTACTCTCACTCACCGAACAACGAACGAACGAACTCTGCGACAAAGGATTCATACCTAGAGCAGGAATCGACTTAAAAAAATTGAAAATAAATCATCTTGTATGTAAATTACCCCGCGACACTGGAATTATGTATAATAGGGGCGTTGTCTAATTAAAAGAGAAAAGCAAATATTAAGCCACGTATTACATCTTCAATCGAAAAATAGATGATTCGAATATAACTGTAGACAATCCCTGTAGGCTAATACACGTAATTAAATAAGTTCAGTTGCAGTTCACTTGTAGTTAAGTTTCGATCAAAACAGCCCTTTTCGTATTCTCGTAATTTTGACAACCACTGTCAGCTAGCACTGCTTTTTTGCCTGGTCATTTACTATATTAAAACCCAAATAAACAAGATAGAAATGACTCAGACCTGGACCGTTGGAGTAAATACGTAGATTTACGCCTGCAAAAGTGTTGACAGAGATGTAATTACACCCACGTTTTACCAACTGTGATATATTTTAAATCCCACGTAGTAATGTCTGGCTTATTGCCGTTTATTGGACACATTTCAGACGCCATGCTGTCTCTGAGAATTTCTTAACAAAACATACCAATTTTACGTTGAATGACCCGGATTCGTAACTAAAGCCTCACGATAACCTAAGGGCAATAACTTTGCTTGACCCAGAAATCGAACCCGGTGCATCACAATAAACGTAAATTTATGCTATGAGACTAACGAGGTAGTCACTATATGGTTAACTTTATTACCTGAATAATAAGTTGTAGAATAATTCGAAGCGGCGATAGCCCAAGGCATTGGACTTGCGATCGAGAGGTTGCGGGTTTGAATCTCAGCCAATGCACTATTCATGTGAACCCACTCCTAATACAAGCATTTTAACTTAGCTGGAGAGGTTTACAAGAATACTAGTAATTTAAAACTGAAATTGCTACGCACTTACTCTTGTAGAGCAGTCGCATTTACTAACGCTTTGGGCTCGAGTCCCAGGTGGGACAAAGCCTTTTCGAATATCAATATTTTTTTTTATGACTTAGGGTGCAAACGAGCAGGCGGATCGCCTGATGTTAAGCGATTACCGCCGCCCATGGACACCTGCAACACCAGAGGAGTCACAAATGCGTTGCCTGACCTTTTAAAAAGAAGTACGCTCTTTTCTTGAAGGTTTGTAGGTCGTAATGGTCCGACAATGCTGCAGGCGACAGTTCATTCCACAGTTTAGTCGTACGAGGCAAAAAATTCTGGAAAACCCACAGTTGTGGACTGCCAACCATCTAAATGATGGGGATGGAAATTCTGTCGCGTAGGACGATGGCGAAAAGAGGCGGCAGGTATCAGTATAGTAAGGAATCTGGAACTGTGCTTCGTACATGACAATAGGCTTGCTACCTTTTCTTTTTTTTTTTGTACAACTAAGGTGGCAAACAAGCCTACGGCCTACCTGGTGGTAAGTGGTCACCGTAACCTATGGATGCCTGCAACACCAGAGGCATCCCTTGCGCGTTGCCGACTCTTTAGGATAGGAAGTGGGAAGGAGAAGGAACGGGAAGAGGGAAAGAGGGTGCACTCTCACTCACAGAACGAAACACAACAATAGGAATTCTGCTATTTTACGTCGATATTCTGTGAGAGGGTAGTCCTTCCCCGGTCGAGCCGGCCCATCCATGCTCAAATCATTGCAGGCGGAAAGTGGATTTAATAGACATCTGCCAAGCATTGCTGGTATACCCATAGGCATGCAATAACACTTGTAGGTATATAATTTTAATTTGATGGGTATGAAATATACTATAACTTAGTTTATCATACCGTTAAGCAGACCAAAGTCGATAAGCTGAGTAAATTTATAACCCAATTTTTTAATGAGAGTCTGTGCAAACACATTCAATTTACGATGATGTCTGCATTCTGGTGGTCTTCATTTTGATTTTTAACGATTTATACATCCATGTCATGTTTATATTCTTGATGGGGCAAGCAGAGGTTTATAACATCCCCTTTTTGGTAGTTATTGTTTTTGGGTCCCAAGTAATAATGGGCAAGCATATTGCAGTTTTACGTCGGGGTCATCATCATCATCATCAGGCTATAATAGTCCACTGCTGGACATAGTCCTCCCCCAAAGAGCGCCATAGCGCCCTGTCTTCAGCTTGCCGCATCCAGCATCTGCCTGCAGTCTTTCGCAGATCGTCATCCCACCTGGTCGGAGGGCATCCTACACTACGTTTGCCGAGTCGCGGTCTCCACTCAAGAACACGGGGAGTCGGGGTCATCAATGGATAGTCAAATGAAATATTTTGATGATATACTGTATGGATTAATATTCTATCACATACACACAACACCATCTAGCCCAAACTAAGCAGAACTTGTACTACGGTACTAGACAAAGGATAAACTTACATAATATAATTATACTTTTTTTGTAAATACTTACATAATTTTTATACATAGAAACACCCAGACCAAGACAAACATCCATGTTCATGAACACAAATGTTTGACTTGTGCGGGAATCGAACCCGCAACCTCAGGCGTGGCAGTCGGTCACACTAACCACTACGACATCGAGGCTGAAAATATATATATACTGGTACCGGTTATACATACATACATACATACATATATTCACGCCTGTTTCCCAGAGGGGTAGGCAGAGACTACGGATTTCCATTTGCTACGATCCTGACACACTTCTCTGGCTTCATTCACTTTCATCACATTCCTCATACACGCTCGTCGGTTCAAGGAGCTCTATAACTAATATAAATACATAATTGAATTAAGACCTGACTCAGTGGTCAACTGCCGCGCGGCTACTGCATATTTGCGCCTGATTATACAAAACTAAAGCGTCAGCAGTGTCGCTATATTAGCATAGTTCCAGACTATGTAAACAATTAGCGAGATTAAGCAACGTAGGGTGCGGGTGACCGCTTAGTGGTATTTCATCTGAGCGTCTCCATGCTTCGGAGGGCACGTAAAAATTCGGTCCCGGTTGTTGTCAAATTGACAGCAGTCGTTAAGTCATGTCAGAGGCCTACAGCTTGAACAAACAACAGATTGGCCACTAACCACACGAAAAGTATAGTTCTTGCAACTTATGAAGGCGAGCAGGCTATGTATGTGTGTGTGTAAGTGTCGCTCGCAATTGACCGCTCTGTCAAACACGCATACTACCACATTGTGCATGTACACGTAAAGCCCGCTCGCTTTCGTAATTTGCAAGAACTAGGTATGTAATATATCGTATCTATACATATCATTAGTATCAAAATCTCTCTTTAAAACTATACATTAAATAAAGCCGCCAGCATGAATAAATAACGAACAAATAAAAGCCCATTTGAATGTCGCGTCACATAAAGAAGTGATACTCTCAACACCCACATATTAACTAAACAAACACGTTGAAAACAAAAACTCGCGAATTCTCACAAGTTCGTTTCACAAAGTTGTTTATAATATCAATTAGAAGACTCCTCATAAAGTTTACGAACAAATTATCAAGTTCCTGCTATTATTTAAACAAGTAATTATAATTTTGTAGGGTATCTCAAGAAATTTGTTCTGTGATACCCTGGAGTGCTAAGGTAGAAATAATTGAGGGAAGAAATTAATTAATTGCTCAGTTTTGTGGTTTGTGGTACAGCGTCGACGAACTCAAGATGCCAACAAGATTTGTTCGTTAACTTCCGTATATACCAATAAGTTGTAATAAAATAATTGGGAAAGGAGGATCCCGCCATGCACCCTTTGCTTGCACACTCAAACTATTGCAATAGAAAAAAATTGACATATAATCGTATAGTTTTCTATTTCTTTCTGTTTTATAATATTTTAGGTATAAGTTATTTTTAAAGAATTGTGGTTATTTATGTACATATTTGAATTTCTTATAAATAAATTATCTACATCGTATATTATTACTTACTATATCATAGCCAGTTGCACTCACTGATTGGTAAACGATTAGCGAAGTTAAGCAACACTGGGTGCGGTCAGTCTATAGATGGGTGACCGCTTAGTGGTATTTCATCTGAGCATCTCCGTGCTTCGGAGAGCACGCAAAAGTCGGTCCGGGTTGTTGTCAAATTGACAACAGTCGTTAAGCCATGTCAGAGGCCTACGGGCAGCTTGAACAACTCTTGACAAGAGGTTGGCCACTAACCACACGAAAAGAAGAAAGAGGACTCCTCTGTTGGTGAAAAACCGCGTCTGGGTATTCGGGCGCACTACAACTTACAATATGCCACTTCGAAGACGAATTTTAATCTATACTAATAATATAAAGGGGAAAGTTTGTTTGTAACGATTTAACTCAAATACTACTTAACCGATTTTAAAAATTCTTTCACAATAATTGGCAAGCTATATTATGACATTTATGACCGAGTAACGTAAGCTATATTTTATTTAAATTCAGTAAAAAAGGTACTATTACACCTAACCAAACCTACTTTTACGCGAGCGAAGCCGCGAGCATAAGCTAGTTATTAATAATTCGGCAAATTAATAATCACTACCTATTATGTGTGTTTCCTGAGGACGCCTCGCTATGAGACGAGACCCGTGTTGACGAATATTTTTCCTTTATCTTCTTACTGGGGCCGATTCTATACACTGAACCATAAGAGGAAACACAAGGGCCGTTTTTCCATACAAACGTAGTCCCCTGTTTCTTCCCTGGATAATGCCAGTAGAGCAATTTTTTTTTTTCAAAAAATGTAAGGGCTCTATTGTCTTGTCCCTATATTTTCCTTTTTCCATAAATTAATTATTAAAAGAGACACAAGCTTTCAAAAACCTTAAAAATTAACCAGACTTTCCGCTGTGTTCAAACATCCAGAAAACAAATTATATAAAAAAGGAAAACATAGGAACACGGCAAAAGTCTTTCTTTAATTTATAATGAAAAATGTAGTTAAATCGGTCAAGTTTTGGAGAAGGAATCAGGAGACTATGAAACGTTGATTTCGTGTACTTTTAATAGGTATTTTTGATCCAAGCTGCTGTTGTTTGTATGGCGCTCATGCTACTTACAAGGCACTGCGTGACAACAATAGATTTTACAAATACCTATTTTGCAATTCTCTCGCCCTTAGTGTTTCCTCTTAAAGCATTATACCTACATGTTTAGCCCAGCGAAGGTACAGGAGTAAGACAACATACCGTCTATTGGTTATAATTATTTAAACTATTATTACTGCTTTTTATTTTTCGATAGGTAGACAGATTTCTTATACATTGCCTGTCAAAATCGAAGATCAAAATGTCACATTTATTTCTCAATTATGTATTATCTGGTGATTGAAAATCACTCCTTACTACCTATACTAATATTATAAAAAGATTTTATTATTTGTTTGTTTGTTTGTGTGTATGGATTTACGTCAAAAACTACTCAAGCAATTTTTAAAATTCTTTCTCTATTAGCTAAAGCTCTATTATCACTGAGTAACATAGGCTATAATATATATTTTTTAAATACAGTTACTAACATAATCTAATTTAACCTACTTTTACGCGAGTAAGGCCGCGGGCAAAAAGCTAGTTGTAGATATAGTAAGGAATGATATATGAAAAATGTTGATATTCAGTCAATGTTGTTGAAATTATTATTGAAACAACACAGACAGAATATCAACATTTTTAGTAGTTCACTTCCTTAATGCCTTACAATAATTACACCTCTTAAATTCTAAAATGTTAAACGTACAATTTCAAATTTAAATCAACTCATAAAACATGTCTGTACCCTTACAAATATATTAAATCATTTATGCAAATGAACGTTGTTAAAACTTGTGTAGTCGCCAGCACAATGCGCCTGCGCAGCGAACAAGAGCTGGCATTATGACTTAGTCGACTAGTCGTAACTTATGCGGATGTTACCCGTTACTAAGTATACAGTGTGTACTTGGCTTAGGAATACACGGTTATCGTTAGAAGATGAAAATAACGTAACTAAAATAGCTATAGGTACACAAAATAAAGTATATGCACAATATGTTAGTGTCCAGGCTTCATAGCCGAAATACTAAAATACTAAAACTGTTATAAGACCTATACTAATGTATGGCTGCGAAGCATGGACACTAACACAAAAGGAAGAGAATAAATTATTGGTCGCAGAAAGAAAGGTCCTTCGAAAGATCTTGGGCTCTGTGCAGAGACCCGACGGGAGCTGGCGGATTCGCAAAAATGCCGAAATCGAGAAATTCGTAGCCAATCCTAACATTATAGGAGAAATAAAAGCTCACAGACTGCGATGGGTCGGCCATGTTGAGAGAATGGGAGAAGACCGTGGTGTAAAGAGAGCGTATTTGGGTCGACCAACAGGACGTCGCCCTGTCGGTCGCCCCAGATACCGCTGGAAAGATGTTGTGGAGTTGGATCTAAGGGAGCTTCAAGCTGGTGATTGGCGAGAAGTGGCCAAAGATCGGACAAAGTGGCGGTCTCTAGTGTCGGAGGCCAAGACACATTTTGGGTCGTTGAGCCAACGAAGTAAGTATGTATAATAAATAATACTAGCCTAGTGGTCAAAATTCCACCATAATTGATTTAAATTTTAAGTTTGATTGTTATTAAGATTTTAGTGTCTATAACTATACCCATAATACACCCATTTCATTTAGATTTCGCCAAGGCTATACACGTTATTATACCTACCTTTATTAAATATTTAAACAAATTATTATTTACTTAACTATACTCTTTCATTGACGATATTCCTAAGCTGACTGCTTTGTTTCCTTTTTTCTTTATTACGTATAAATAATATATAATTATGTAACCATAGTTACGAAGAATTGTATGACGTCAGACGAACAATACCGAAATACTACGAACGCTATTTGACTGCGTGTGTAAAATGCATGGTTGTGTGCGTGAAGAGTTTTTTCATTAATTTAATGTATTTCTAATCCATATTTTATAAAAATATTAGAATTCACCACTCCTTCTCCATATAAACTTTAACTGTGCCAAATTTCATACTCCTCCGACCGTGCAATTTTCATAAAAAGGGTTACAAAGCTTTTGCTTCACGTATTAATATTATTGTATAGATTAAAATTTATTTGGCTATAAAAAAATGGATTACTGTTTTTTACCTGAGGGTATGCCTTGACATATACCTCTCCGCGGGGCGACGGAGAGGTTATGTCGGGCTCACCGGGGAATAGATTCTCCGGTAATACCGACTAAACCTACCACAGTGTTCCTCGACATAACCATATGTGCGGTAGAGGACTTTTTTTTTTTTAACCTGTGAGCGTGTTTTGACGCATACCCCTCCGCGGGGGCGGGCGGAGGGGTTATGTCGGACTCGCCGGGGTAAAAGACAGATGTTAAAATAATAATGTACCTCCCGGAATACTGACTAAACCTACCACGGTGTTCCTCGACAAACCACTATCGGCGGGGCCGCGCGAATCTCTTTCACATGCGGTCGCGACCCCGCCGAGGTTACGGCCCGCCGTATGAAACGGCAGGCCAATGCGGTAGTGGACTTAAATCAACTTCTCTTAACTTCAATCTTAATATCTAACAATAATTCAATTAAACTATTTTATAACCAAATTAAATCATAGTTATGGCAAGAAAGGATACTTAACATCTTTAAATTATTATGAGCTAGTTGCCTGAACTAGGTTAGACCTGTGTTTCAATACTATTTCTTTCGATTCAATTTGGTTTATATGTACATACATACGAGAATATATATAGGTATATTCTCATGCCTATATCCCTGCAGGGATAGCCAGATCTGTATAACATAATAATGTCTTACAGACCGAATTTCGGCCACGGCGGCCAATCTTAACGGAGACTGGCCATCTGCGCAGGAGCTATTATAGTGCACAAGTATTTGCGCAAACACAAGTGCACTCTGTTCCCTAACCCTCATGATGCGATGGGACGGTAATCCGACACGACCGGAGAAAGTTCAGGCGCAGAACCAACGGCTTTATGTGCTTTCCGAGGCACGGGGGTGTCTAACACCACCAACTTCCTAACTCCGGGCTCGTATTGAAATTTCTAAACAGAAAAATCCAATATCTCTTTGTTGGCCCGACCCGGGATTTGAAACCGAGACCTCATGCACAGCAGTCGCTACCGCTGCGCCATGGAGGCAGATATGTATAACACCCACATATCGATAGCCAGCCTTTTTAATTCTTACGTAATAGGAGCGAACCTACTGCCGTCTATCGAAAACAGTTGCACACTCTGTGCTGCCACAGTAAACCCTAAATTACTTTGCTCGTTTGTATTTGCTTTCACAATCGTTGCTCCACCATGGCAGTTCGCTTGAAGATTCGAATAATTAGATTTTTGTCGATAGGTGCATTTCTATGTATGTATCTTAGAGAATTCCGGTAAGGGTGCTTTTATAAATACTGAAAGGTAACTAGAGCAATTTAAACTGATTGTAGACCCTCAATTTAAAGTAATAAAATTTGGATATTGCTATTGGTAGCAGACGACCCACCTATTGATGAGAAGTGTAAACCACCAATGATAGCGTCTGTATTTTCTTAAAATCGATTCTAAGCAAAATAACCAAGCCGCTACCATAACCACATAGGTGGCAAACAAGCACACAGTCTGCTAATAAGTAGTAAGCAATTACCGTGAAGGGGACGATGGGGAGAGTTTGAAGAAGGAATAAATAGAAATTCATCGCTCTCACGCGCTATATGAAATGCAACAGTACGTAGTGTTCTTACGTTCACAATCTGTAGGAGGGTAGTACTTCTCAAGTCGTGCCGGCTCTTTACCAATAGCATTCATGGCGAACATGGCTCTATACTAAAAAGTATACATATATCTACACATAGCACCAATGTACTCCCCAAAGAGACTCATCAACTTGTCCAGTTAATTTATATGCAGTCTATCTATTCGATTATTCGTACTGAAATCTAATTCCCTAACCATTTTGAGGAGTATCTCAATCAATATCCCACAATGCGGTTATCCTTTGTAGCTCGCTGCCAGATAATCTATTCCGTGTACTAGATAGCTGTAATCCAATACCGGCAAAATTTAGATTCAACTAGATTCTGCACAGACTTTTGGATGTCCTTCCATATACAGACTCACTTTTATTTATCCGAGGAGATAGCCAAAGTATAATACGTCCAAAATTCCCCAGTTAAGATTTTTGCTCCTTCGTCTTTGACAAATTAGATATCGCCTCGTATTAGCGGTTTTGATAATTTAGCCCACATAATAAGAACGTAATTTGTCAAAGACATTACCAGAATGGTCTTAAGTATGCGTTTAAGTATACGGTCAATTGTTAGGTCCTGGCTTTGGCGCCTAGTTCGAGTCACGTGTTAGTGACTAGTAATATTTTAGACATTTTCAGACAGGCACAAAGAACACCCAGTATTGAAACAACCATTTGTGAATCACACAATTGTCTAAAAACTACGCACATTTCACTAACTAGATAGAAAGCGTAGTGAGTGCTACATAATAATAATAATCATTGCAAGCAACCTGCACCTTGAAGATAGTGTCAATATAAATGTTTACACCTCCATATGATAACTTTTATACTTTTGCCTTGCATTTTACCAGGCATTTTTCGATCATGCTAAGTACGTAATATTATGGACCACTTGACGTATCACGCAAGTTAATGAAATCTACCAGAATAGTAATAATTCGCGTTACATATTACCTCGATGTGATTTTACAAACAACGCAACTGCTTATTTTTCTGCGCAGGTAAACAAAACACAGCGCAGTCTGCACGGGTAAAATAAAGTGAACTAAACTATACCCAGTAGATTCTGAAAGGCGCCGTGTTAAGCTATTTACATACGAGCCAATTGCATTCTGTTTGAATAATGTGAAACAATACTAAAGTTTAAAATAAGCAATGGTTCAAATATGTACAATTATAGGATTGTAACGAGGCGGTGTTTATACATCTGTATCTATTTTTATATGAAGCAGATACGTTTGATTGTTTTAACGCGATAATATCTGAAACTAATAAGCCAATTCTAAAAAATATTTTTGTTTATTATGAGAGGATATAGAATATATAAGCAAGCTATGAGCCACGGAAGCTGAACAGTAATCATAGGCGTGGGTAAAACCTCGGAAAACAGCTAGCGTTAATGTGAAGCTGGTTTCGGATAATTGTATATTTGTTTGAACACGCTATTCTCTGGAACTGACAGGCTGTTTTAATTTCTTTTTTGCACTAGTTAATCCATTTATTGTGGAAAAATATTATCAGGATACGGTACCACGAGCCACTACCAGATAATAAACTGCTTTAATAAATAAAATGAAAAGAAAATAAAAGAGGCACTTATGTTAGTAATATTGGTATAACAAAAAGTGGTAGCATAGTTGGGTATATTGATACATAGTGGTTATGTTAGGTCCTGGTAACTTCGTATGACTTTAGCCCTGAGGGGTGACATTGGCCCTTAATTGGAAAAAGCTGTTTAATTGGAAGAAGCTGTTTTATTGACTGTTTATAGTGCTATCTATTGATTTCCACGTGTATTTTTTCTGCAAAACGTATGATAGTGGTCTGGTGGGAACTTCAAACTTTTTCCAATTAAGGGCCAATGTCACCTCTCAGGGCTAAAGTCATACGAAGTTACGGTACATATACTGAATACTAAATATAAAAATGATGATGAAAATCATGATCATCATCATCATCAAGTCATATTTAGAATTTAGTATTCTTTGCTGTAATTCCTCAATGCTTATATAAAATTATCATACATTTTTTTCTCATTCTTATCATCTTTGAATACCCTTACTACCTGTTATAAGCTTTATCTTTCCTTTTTATTTGTCAAGGGATTTGATAACTTTTAGAACACATAAAGTTAGATTAAAATAATACATTTACAACTATGTATAGTAACATTTTTTCATGACGATGCTTTGGAAATAAATCGCTGATTGTATTTTGTCTTTCAAAACAGGTATTTTTGATATGCAGAGACAAAATGAGGAATGGCTGCCAGTGAATAAAATAACAATGGACGAAGAAAAATATCTTAATTTACTTTTCTGACATTCTCGATTCCAGTAATCGAATACTTGAAAAGAAAAAGCATTTTGTCTCCATCCATTCTTTACATACTCGTCGAACTTCAAAAAATCTACAAACAATCGCAAAATCTCCGATAATTAATTACACGACACTTCGCTTTTTGCAAAACCAACATGAAGCATAATTACACACACATATTCAAGAAATTTCTACTTAAAAAAATCTTATACCAAACACTTCCACGAATGCCTGCAAAGCGACAATAAAAACCATTCCTAAGCACTATAAAAATAAGGTATGATTTTCTTTGAATGGTAATGTTTAAATTGTGAACAAAATGACAAAAACCACGTAAGTCCTTAATCACTTGAAACAAGACGTCTTAATTAAAAAACTTGAATGTTAACGAACGTATACGAATAAATTAAACTATTAACTCTTAAATAACTCGGACTGAGATGCATGGTTGTTATTTTTCACGGCTGACCTTAATTTGTTGTGGTATTATATAAAATATATTTTTTTTAATAAAATGGCTTAATCGCCCAACCAATTTTTATATTTTTTTTATCTTGACTCAGCTTCATGCTTACATTACTGTACCGAACATACAAATAAATGGTGTAAATTTATGCTTGGAACTGCTGATCGTGAAATCTAAAGTTCGATTTTTGATTTTCCGATTTGTTCAAAAGTGTTATTACACTTTTGTTAGGTAGTTTCTTAC
Organism: Catocala sponsa; assembly: GCA_963564715.1. Lineage (NCBI taxonomy): Eukaryota > Metazoa > Arthropoda > Insecta > Lepidoptera > Erebidae > Catocala > Catocala sponsa. The sequence continues at coordinate 4,575,100 of OY751345.1, read as the reverse complement.
ATTAATAAACATACAGATAGCTCACTGGTGTAAAAATTAGCGCGGTACTTTTAATCTTGAAGTTTCAAGTTCGATTTCCGATTTGTACAAAAGGGTTACTACATTTTTATTAGGTAGTTCCAAGCAGCAAAGTTACAACAGAAAGCTGTGCATTTTATTTATATTTCATTTCTTAAACTGCTACTTTAATATTTTACACATAATTTATACTATAATAAAACTATAAAGAAGCATTGTCAGCATATTATAGGTTTTTTTTTAACTGATTGGTATCGACCTTATTTGTGTTTAAACAAAATTGCAGTGGCTAGGTTGTTTTCTTGGTATTGCTTCTGTGCTGTCAAGTAAACACAACCATGACCATGAGTGGCGGTTACCGCTTGTCATCAAATTGGCCTCCAGCTTGAATTACATAATATTTTTTAAATTATGTCTTTTGAACTTCCATTTTAACGCAATTTTCTTGTTTAGGTAGCTAGGGACACCAATTAACATAAAAAAACTATGTGTCATCTAAATAGTGTTGTTTATTAAAACTGATAACATGGTTTATAATTTAATCCATGTTAATGACGTTGAGGACAAATTGAGATCAAAGTATGGGCACTGGCCACTCATAAATAAAATTATAATTTCCAAACACTTTTGGAAAGACGCAAAATGCTTTAAAACTTCAACTCTCTTTATACATTTCAATCAGACTATCCATATTATTAACCCGTAAATGTCCATTATCGGCGAATTAAACTGTACCTCCCACGGGCTTCTGCAAAAATTAAGAAAAAGTAAAAAAGAACCTTCATTAGCATCGCTCCAGGACGCTTTTAACGTCTCAATTTGAATTTGGAAGCGGTTTTGGGGCAAAGCAAAAAGTTGAGTATTTAATCAGTTAGGTTTCTGATAGCTTGCATATTAAAATCCAGAAATCGAATATTTGGAAAAACAAATTTCTGATATTTTATTCCTTTTAAAAATAAGGTAGTCATGCTACTACTGATAATGTTATTGTTATAGTCATATACAGGCCTAACCAAGAACTATTAGATTTAGAACATAAAATTAAAAAAATTGCTGTCGGCAAGTGCAATGAGCAATCATGTACCTACGTACTAGAAAAAAGTCTGTTATGGTTGACCTGACTAGGGAAACAAAACGAAACGTCTTGCACATTAGCCTAACTACCACTGATTCATAGAGGCAATCAACACCTACTTCATTAGTCTATTTTTAGATCAGGTACATAAAACAGCCAAAGTTGTTATTGGTTTTATAATTATGACAACCGGGCATTGGTTATTATGGTATTACTCGTTGGCGACATATTTCGTGTTCCTTATTGTCGTTGTTTTATCTTTTTTTGTCGATTAAGGTGAGGTAAGAGAGCGATCATTGATTTAAAATAAAACATCGATCTCAAACTAACAGATTTTAAGGGTTGTTAATTTATTTATAAACTGCATTTATACTTAGCAATATTTGTCTGAGCGGACACGCAAGAGGTCTTATATCAATTAATCAATTAAAGAGCCTTGTTCTTGCTGGTGGAGCCTTTTCCATATCTCTCTGTTCTCTGCCATTACTCTGACTTCTTAGTACGACATGATTTTCGCTTTGTCCTTTACTTGATCTATGTAACTTTCTTGGTCTAAACCTTCCTCTTATCCGTTCTATTTATCTATCTAAGATGGTCTATATAAAGTTGTCATGTCGTATCAAGTGTCCCAACATTTTTGCTCTTTGATTCTCCATGACTTCTAAAATATATATTTTTTTAGAAGTCATGCCGATTCGAAGAATCAGAATGTGGTAAAATGTCTTTTATAATAGGAGCATTATAACTTGATAAAAATAACATACATAATAGTCCTATGCTTAAATCTCCGAACCTTTCGGAGATTTAAGCATAGGACTATTATGTATGTTATTTTTTATTGCCTACCGGCAGGCGGACCTTTTCAAAGATATAGACCAAAATCCGATAGGTGTATTACACCCTCCTTTCACCAGCTGTGGTTTCAGGTCTCACACAAATAAGTGATGAACTCCTGACACACTTGTGGGCACAGTTTCATACTCCAACAAAGCTTATCTATACTAATATTATAAAGCTGAAGAATTTGTTTGTTTATTTGGTTGAACGCGCTAATCTCAGGAATTACTGGTTCAAATTGAAAAATTATTTTAGTGTTGGATAGCCCATTTATCTAGGAAGGCTATATACTATAATATAACATAATGCTACGACCAATAGGAGCAGAGCATCAACGAAAAATGTTGCAAAAACGGGGAAAATTCTCTTATGTGGCGCAGACGAAGTTGCGCGTTTCAGCTAGTTTTTAATAAGCCCTTTACCTCCCACTACAGAGCAAAGCTCTCCCCACTTTCTTTCTATTTAAATTTTTTATGCAAAGTCGCTACGGGCCATTCTTTCAAAAGAGAATTCCTCGGCGGAAAATCGTCTGTATGATCTAGGAATCGAACCGAAAGTTAGTCGTATTTAGTACAGCTGGCTCATAGAAAAAAATCACTGCAGTGTAACACCAATTCACTTCCTAATTTCAATAGAGTAGACAGCTGGATTGAAGATTGTAATAATTTGGTAATTAATTTACTCAAAAATGGAAATTCGTAGTCTCTGCCTACCCCTCTGGGAAACAGGCGTGAATCTATGTATGTATGTAATTTACTCAATCTAATTTATTTTAGACTTGATTCTGTACATTTCTACCACTTATATTTTTAAACAATGGACAGATGTGAATTACGCCTTCTTTATACCAGCTGTGGTTTTAAATGCCAAGTAATAGAGGACGTGCTCTTGCCATCTAAAGAGACAGGTTCCAGCCTTCGTGCTAATACTGAGAATTTTTTACAAAATATAAACAAAAACACTGCCTGACCCGGAAAACGAACTGAAGTACTCATGCACAGCAGTCACATTCTCTACCACTGCGCCACTGAGGCAGGTAAGTGTAAACACAAAAAAATAAACACCGATAAATACAAAAGTAATTTAATTTCAAAGCCTATAAGAAAATGAAATATGTATTATGAATATTTAAAATCTCGGTGAACAAGCTATTTCAATATAATTATTTTGATATAATGATTAATTAAATACCGCTTACAATTTACCAAACGCCTTCGCACCGGACCGCTAAAATAAAAGGAAAAGTAAAAAAAAACCTTTTGCATATTTATAATGTAATTAATTTACAATTTAACTGCTGAGATGCGAGTTAGCCGACGCCAGAGAGATGGTATCGTATTAAAGAGACGTGAAACGGGTTGCCGGTACCTTTGCCTTAATGCTGACGAGAAACAAACTTATTTTCTGTTTACGTACATTTGCATAGAGTGGGCTGGATGTCAAGTAGCGTGCAACATAACAGCGAGGAATTTAATTACTTATTTAGTGTCACAACTTTTCTTGGAATCTTCGTGTATTTTAAATGGATCCTGTCTTTTGTACACACATATTCTTTTATGGCTACAATCGGTATAATCTCTAAATAATATCTACATTTCACCTATCACCGAAAATCGTCAATCTATGCAATTTAAATGCAAACGCTTCATTTCATTACTGTTACTGACTAATATCCTGAAATATGCAAAGAAGAAGGAATAGAGGAACAATAGAGATGTAGAAATTATTTGACCAAATAAAGCTAAATCTACATGGTCAAGCGAAGAGATGTTTTTAAATTTAAATGTAGATACGAGTACATTAATTAAAAAAAAGATACGCCATTTTTTGAAGTGAAAACTTCTTTAGCGGCGTTATGCACTTTTTTGTGATGGATAAAAAATGTTAAACTCGCATCAGGACACGTGACCTGATCGAAAATTCGTAAGACGGAGGGAGAATTGTCAAACTCGCGTCAGGACACGTGACCTGATCGAAAATTCGTAAAATGGAGGGAGAATTGTCATGTTTGTGTGTGATGGCGCAATAAATAAATATTGTATTTTACCACATAAATGATAGTACTTTTATACTGATAAATAAAGCAATTCTTTTTATACTGATAAATAAAGCTGTCCAAAAGTGTAGATGGTACAATCACTCAGCTAACATCTATGTCGGAATTAAAAGAAACCATATCCCAGCTCATCGAAAAGCTAACTAGTACTGAAAATGAATTAGACAACACCCTTTTGGAAAACAGTAATCTGCACGCCCAAATAAAGAAGTTAACAGCTGATAAAAAAATACTAAAATCGTTATGCCATTCCTCGTCGCTAATAGAAAATAGACCCACCAATAGCACAAACCGAAGGAGATATAGTATACTGGCTCATAGCGCATCGTCTACACCTTCGTCGCCATCAACTACTGACCCAAAATGTAATATTAAAATTGTAAGTCTGCAGTACAAAATTGTGAACCTTCAACAACAATTGAAAGACGCAGAATTAATGATAAATAATCTCAACGAACAAATACAAACCCTGACGCAGTCTCTTCAATCTTCTACACGAAGCTTCCAACCACCGCAAGATGGCGCTGGCATAAAAACGATGACTCCACAAACTCTGGACAATACAAGCTCATTTACACAAACCTATGATAACAAAACTTATGTACATAAAAAACCAAGGTTACTAATTTTAGGAAGTCAACAAATTAGGGGGCTGTCTGGTAAGTTAATAATGACTAGGAGTTGGAATAAAGGTTTTGAGAATTATGAAATATCTTCAATTATAAAACCGTTTGCCCAATCAGAGGAAATTCTCAAATCATGTAATAATCTTAACTTTAATAGCAAAGATCAAGTTGTAATTTGTGTAGGCGAAAATGACACAAACCCTTCAAAGTTAATTCATTCAGTCTCTGAAGCTATAAGCTTGTTAAAATCCTGTAATGTTATTATAATAAGTGTAATCCGCAACAAACATTTAAATGAAACTGAAGTTAATAATAGCTTAAGGAGATTGTGTAAGCAATCATCATATTGTGAATACTTAGAACTGGACAACTGTAATTCTTTGAGGCATTCTCATTTCTTGACATACTTATGTGGAAAAATTAATTATATAATTGACTCAAAATTCTATGACACTAACTATATTAAATCATTAAAACTTCAAATAAGAAAAAATTATAATTATAATAATAAAATTGAATTATCACCAAAAAAAGGAACTATCCCATACTACTTTAAGAAAGTCAAGCATACAACCACTACACATTCTGACAAAAATAGCTGCATTTATAAAAAAATACCATTCTTTATTACTTTAAAATCATCAAAAAGAATTATAAACAAAATAACGACATACAGCTTTTTCGAGAAATGTAATAAAAGCTGCCCATTAACCATCCTACATCAAAATATTGCGGGTCTCTTGAACAAACTTGAAGCGCTTGAAATATGTATAGACAGCTTGACACAAAAGCAATACAAAGTAAATATCATCTGCCTAACAGAAACTTTCGTCTAGTCAGGTAGTGAAGCAAATATTACACTTAAAGATTTTCAGCTCGCAAGTTCATTCTCAAGATGCAACGAAAAACGAGGTGGTGTTTGCATTCTTGTGAGGAAACATATAGACTTTAAACTTTTTGACATTGGTAAAAATAACTCGTTAGAAAAGACATTCGAAATATGTGGCATTCAAATTCGGTCGATCAATTGTATTGTTTTATGTGTTTATAGGACCCCATATAGTGACATAAATATATTTTTTACAAGACTTGACATGATTTTAAATAAAATAGTAATTAAATTGTCTAAAAAAGAAATTATAGCAGGTGACCTCAATATAAACACACTTAAGAACAATATGGCAGCTGCGCGTTTGAAAGATTTAGCTGCAAACTATAACCTAAAACTACACATTTTGGAACCGACAAGACAAGGCACCTGCATAGATCATATTATTAGTAATATGGACAATGCAATAGGTCTTACACATAACATATATCTTTCCGATCATAATACTTGTCAAACATTAACTTTTTCAGTCTCTGAGTTGAAACAACGCATTGAATACTGGTATATTGAGACGCGCGATTATTGTAAGGAAAATATGGATAAGTTTATAGAATGCCTGACAACGCTGACGTGGTCGGAGGTATTCTTGGAGGATAACATAAATAAAGCATTTGATATTTTTCACGACACCTTCTGCCTTTTTTATAATTTATGCTTCCCAACGGCGAAAAGAAAAATTTGCAGTAACTGTAAAACACCTAAATGGATAACAAAAGGCATAAAAACCTCCAGTAAACAAAAAAGAGTGTTAAGGTACCATTATTATAAGTTAAAGACTCGTGAAATAAAAAATAAATATAAAAAATACAGTCTGATTTTAAAGAAATGCATTAATAGATCTAGAGTTAATATGAATTTACATTACATGGCGAAATCTAAAAACAAATGCAAAGCATCTTGGGATATAATAAAAGATAAAGTAGATAGGGTTCAATATTGTGAAAATATTGAAGCTGTTTTTCAGAAAGACCAAGCTATAACAGAACCAGACAAGATTGCTGAAGCTTTTAATTTATTTTTTTATCAGCTTAACCAACAACTCATCTGCGTTATTAAACTCAAAACATACTACAAATATACTCAGACAAAGTTCTAGTCTATTCATGACACCACTCACTGATGTCGAGGTCATTAAAATTATACTAAGTTTAAATAATACTAAAGCAGTCGGTTTTGACGGTATTTCTACCCATGTGGTTAAAAAATGTGCTGGAATAATATTCCCTGTACTCAAACATCTAATAAACGTCTCAATGTCAGAAGGAATATTCCCGGAAAAATTAAAAGTATCTATAGTGAGGCCTCTACATAAAAAAAATAGTAAAACCGATTTGCACAATTATCGTCCCATAACGCTGATACCAATATTTGCCAAAATATTTGAAAGAGCTATGCACAGTCGCTTAACAAAATTTTTGAATAAGTTTAATGTTATAAGCGAGGAACAGAATGGATTCCAAAAAAATAAATCGATGACCTTAGCTGCATTTAAATTGGTTGAGAATATCACTCGGCATATTGACAAACGCACACTCGTTTCAGTAATATTTTTCGATATGAGCAAAGCGTTTGATTTCGTCCATCACAAACTGCTGCTTGAAAAATGCGAAAAGTATGGCATACGTGGACTTAGCCTCGACTGGATAAAGAGTTACTTGACAGGTCGGAAACAGTTCGTAGAGCTGAAAAACTTAAACAAGGACCTAACACAAACTAGCTACAGATCCAGCCCTCAATCTAATAACTATGGTGTGCCTCAGGGTAGTATTTTGGGACCTCTTTTGTTCCTGCTTTATATAAACGACTTACCTTCTATTACAAAACATCAGTGTGTTCTGTTTGCTGATGACGTATCAATTATTATTGCAAATGAAGACAAAACTAGGCAATATGACATTTTAATGAATGCAGAGGTTCAATGTGTTTTAAACTGGATGGAATGTAATAATTTGCAGGTAAATTTAACAAAAACGAAATTAATTACATTTCATAATTATAATAATTTTGACAAAATTAATTTTAATTTCAATTTGACATGCAGAGATGAAATAATCGAAAAAGTTGACGAAATAAAATTCCTAGGATTAACATTAGATAAGCACTGCAACTGGAAGACCCATATACAATCCGTGTGCAAAAAACTAAACAAATTTGTATTTGCACTTAAAAAAATTAGGCGTACTTCTGGACAGAAAACGGCAATAATAGCTTACCACGGCTATGTTGCTTTGGTCCTAAGATATGGTCTACTTCTTTGGGGAAACTCAACAAATGTAAATGAAGCATTTATTGTACAAAAAAAGTGTATTAGGGCTATATGCGCAGTCGATACATTAACATCATGCAAACCCTTATATAAAAAACTGAACGTTCACACATTGGCGGGTCTATATATATTGCAGGTGTGTAATTTTGTAAGAGATCATGCTAGTTTGTTTAGGAAATATGAAGATGAGGTGGACTCTAGAGTCAAAAAAAGAGATCCATCAAGACTGATAATGCCAATGAGAAAAACTGCCTTGTCTCACAAAAATTGTTATGTCATGACTGTTAAAATATATAATAAAATCCCAAAATATATAAGAGAATTGCCAAATGGGAAATTCAAGAAATCACTAAATGATTGGTTATACAAAAAAAAAAAATTCGTGCAAAATAATTATTCCCTAACCATTCCAAAATATCAAAAATGCACAACGTTAATATTCAAGTTTTCACTTCTGCCGGCACTCCCGGCGTGCAACCCGTTGTTTTTTGTTTCCTTGTACGCCCGTCGCATCAGCCATCTGATGTTAAGAGGTAACTGGTACTCATATATGGTCTCTAAAGAACTATGAAGCAAGCATAGAACACATAATATTTGTCTCATGTGGAGATCGAAATATGTATGTGTATAATGGCAACGTGACTACTAAACTCATTGCACCATCCACAAAACCATAACCAGCAAAATCAACCATCCAGATTATACAACCTGCGGCACATTATCGAGAAGATGAAAGTATTAATTAGCAGGATAAAGCGAGAAAACTATAGCAGTCGATAACCGCATTGTGTGGCCACGAGTCCGCTATCAATGTCGATCTAGTGATTAATAGCCTAAGAGCATCGCGATAGGCCCCCTAATTAATTAGATGTACTACAGCTTCCTTAGGTTTAATGATATCTTCATTTCGTTGCCTTAGCCCGGTTTGTTTAGTGGGTTTGAGTGGCGTAATTGAAAGATGGCGTAGGTAGATTTCTGTGTATGTTGTTATGGAAATCTCGTTTGCAGTTTTATGTTTATACACTACTAGCTTTTGCTCGCGACTTCGCTCGTTTAAAAGTAGGTAAGGTTACGTTAGGTGTTTTTTTTTATGTAGTGGCCTGCCGTTTCACACGGCGGGCCGAATCCTCAGCGAGGTCGCGATTCGTGACGCCGTCTATGGTTATGTCGAGGAACACCGTGGTAGGTTTAGTCGGTATTACCGGGGTATCTTTTTCCCGGTGAGCCCGACATAACCTCTCTATCGCCCCGCGGTGAGGTACGCGTCAAAGCATTCCCTCGTGTAAAAAAAAGGTTAGGTGTAATAGAACTTTTTTAAATGAAATATAGCCTATATTACCCGGTGATAATATAGCTTTCTAATGATAAAATTGGTTAAGTAGTTTTAGATTTAAACCCTAACAAACTAACAAACTTACAAACAAAAAATGTAATCCTAACTAATATTATAAATGCGAAAATGACTTTGTTTGTTTGTTACGCTTTCACGCCTTAACTACTCAACCGATCAACATGAAATTTTGCATACACGTTGTCAGGGGTACAGTATAGGACATAGGGTACCTTTCATCCAGAAAAAAATACTTTTGCGCAACCTAACCTAATCTAACCTACATTTACGCGAACGAAGCCGCGTGTGAAAACTAGTCTCTTATAATATTAGTATAGATATGACAATATGGGCTGTACATGTTATAATAGTTGTAGGTGTTGATAAATGAATAGATGTCCTAACTAATATTATAAATGCGAATGTGACTTTGTTTGTTTGTATGTTTCACACCTTTATTACTCGACCAATTATCATGACATTTCGCATACACGTTGTCAGAGGCACAATATAGGACATAGGGTACATTTCATTCACAAACAAAGTACAATTCCCGAGAGAAAGAAATTTATTGGCAAAATCTCGATTAATGTAAGTAAAGTTGCGAAAAAAATTAGTAATGGAATAGATAAAAATTATACATTTTTGTCTTATAGTTACAGGTACACAAGAGAAATGTGTGATCAACATCAATCCTGGGTTCTTTAAGCGGGGCGTGAAAAAGCATCTTCTCAGGCCGTCAAAATAGAGACCTCAACATCGCCTCGGCTACTGTGGGGGCGATGCGGAGGCCACTGCTCTTAGACCACACGACTGCTTACCATCAGGTGGAGTGTGGTCATTTTGACGAGCAAAATAAAAAAAAAAATAAAAAATAGTAGGTTATTCTGAGTCTGGGTCTTCTGTGCCCGATTTTTCAATGCTTGTAAATGAAGCCAGAGAAGTGTGTCAGGATCGTAGCAAATAGTAATCCATAGTCTCTGCCTGCCCTTTTGGAAAACAGGCGTGAATCTATGTATGTACGTAAAAATCCTCAGTAATACGATGAATTTGACTGTGTAGAGCGCGACGTGAAAATAAAACAAACCAAATTAAACACAAATTTGACGTTCTTTTATGTCGTTATAATAACAGTTGTGAAAACGTAATGGACAGAGTAAATTACGTTTATATGCATAGTTGTTGAATGTTTTAAAAAGGCAGCACTAAGGGGTTATGATGGATAATAACTTTGTAATACTGAAAGCGTTGATATAAGTATCATATTAAATTTATTAACATTATTTTGGGCGGCCTCGATGGCGTAGTGGTTAGTGTAACCGACTGCCACGCCTAAGGTCGCGGGTTCGATTCCCGCACAAGTCAAACATTTGTGTACATGAACATGGATGTTTGTCTTGGTCTGGGTGTTTCTATGTATAATATGTATGTATTTACAAAACATAAGTATATAATTATATATTATGTATGTTTATCCCCATTGTCTAGTACCCATAGTACAAGCTCTGCTTGGTTTGGGCTAGATGGTGTTGTATGTGATAGAATATTATTATTATTATTAAAAGTCTTACTTACAATAACCTTCCACTTATGAAATAACTTAATATTTTTATCAAGTTTCCTTAACTGTTCAACGAACAAAAATTTGTGCACGTCATGTTGACGAAAATGTATATATTCCTCAGCGATTAAATCTTTATACGTGACACCAACAAACAACAAAAATAACCGGTCCAATATTACTACGATTCACTTTTACCTAATCTTTTAAAGATGCTAAGAGACATTATTATATCCTGCATACACTCTTATAGAAGTAGATATGTATACACAAGTTGCCTACACCGCCATATGTAACATTCAAACAGTTCAAAATACAAAGTTCTACACATAGAAACAATTCAACCACTTTTACCAGCCATTTTTAGATAAAAGGGTGTCGAGCCTTGTCGAAACAAATCAATTGTCAGTCCGTATGTAGAACAAAGTTTTCGGAACCGAGCAACGATTTCCAATCAAAGTCCGTTATAAACTTTTCAGGTAGCTATCGGAAAAATGTAATGAAAGACCCGCCATGTTTCAATCCGTTTGGTTTTAGGGTTATATGTTTGAGTGTATTGTCATATTTCATACAAGTTTATAGATTAATCGTTTTGTTTATTGCAACACTGTATTTAGTGATGTTGAGGCATAAAGTGGTGAGCTCGAAGGACTCCAAATTGGTTATCGAAAAATCATTAACCGGCAGTAACCTAATGCAGAGACTACCCTCCCTTGGCATACCGACATGAACCCACTTCTTACATAAGCATATTAGCTTAGTCAGATGGGTTACCAAAATACTGCTGTTTTGAAACCGAAATAGAAATTAATCTTTATAAAATAACTAGTTTTCACCCGCGGCTTCGCTCGCGTAAATGTAGGTTAGGTTAGGTTAGGTGTGAGGCTCTCCCCTGGGGACGAGAGGTGGTCGGGTCCGTTTGACCCGGCCCGCACCCACACGGGGGGGCCTGCTATGGATGACTCAATTCTTTTAAGAGCTCCCAACAGGCCCCTCCATTGGGTGAGAGAGGGAACACCCCAGGTTTTTTAGTAGGTTTGCAACAGTTCTTTTTTCTGGATGAAAGGTACACTATGCCCTATTCTGTACCCCTGACAACGTATATGCAAAATTTCATGTTGATCGGTTGAGTAGTTAAGGCGTGAAAGCGTAACAAACAAACAAACTAATTTTCGCATTTATAATATTAGTAAGGATACCAAAAATATAACAGGAACAGCTCTAAGTAAAGTTAAAATTAACTTAGTTCGTTCAGGCTTTAAACGTATTTTAGCTAGATCTATAATGACAAGTCGTTACGAGTATTGACTGTAGATCAATGCGGTAGTTTCTTCTTGAATATTTACATACTTATTATAAAGCCTCGTAGACACTAGACATGTTTTTATCAATAACTAAAGGTCGTGATGGAGAAAAACTGAATACATATTCAAATTGAGGTTATCGTAATTATTTACTTCAGAGTAATTAATCTATTGCAGGAGAACAAATATACAAAAATAAAAATCTTTCCTCTTTATAATATTAGGTCTTTAACTATGAAATTGCCGTTTATGTCCTACATCTAATTTCATGGGTTCTAGACAAAATGCAATGGTTATTTTAAAAATGCATTTATATTTCGAGAAAAGACTATAATTACATACTATTAATTAATAACATAATATATATCGAAAAACTTTTTTTAAATTTGTAAGTTAACTTATATCGCCATAATTACGTGATGGTTGATGTTTTTGTAAATTAAAACAAACCATAGTGACGTAAATACAAGCAAAATCATGAAAATAAAAATATAATACAAATTAGGCATTAAAAAATATTGATAAAATTGTTAGTATGATAACTAGGTACAACCTAACCGATTTTCTTCATACAGAGCGGCAACTTCATATTTGAACCCCTATTAGTAGTTAAAGATACAAAATTAAATTATGTTAAGATATTTGTATTTTTAGAGTGGCGGCCACGCACCGGAACACGCAGCAGGGGTAAGGCCTCCCACAAGGTGGACCGACGACCTGATAAAGGTCGCGGGAAGCGGTTGGATGCGGGTGGCCCAAGACCGGTCTGTGTGGAAAACCTTGGGGGAGGCCTATGTCCAGCAGTGGACGTCTTTTGGCTGACATGATGATGATGATGATGATGATTTGTATAATTATTGTTCCTCAATTATGCGACAATCCTTTACATAAAACTTCACACACAGATCGACCATGTTCTGATAGCTTTTATCCCGATAATACGTTACCTTAATACAATATCTCAACTAATGCTGAACTTATCAAAAGAATTGCCTAAGAAAATCGATATTTTACACGCGATCGAGCCCTCGGGCGTTACTAGCAATCAATACTTTAAAAAGTCAAAACAGAAATATGTTACCCATATTATATTAACTGCAGCAACGCAGTACCATATCACCAACAAAGTTGTTTCTAACAACTTTTTGTTTTGCTTGTGTTTTATAGTGAATGGCTGGTTCACAATATAGATATAAATCAAATGGCGAGCTCTGAATAAAATCGCTTATATCTTGCTTTATCGGTAGATCGCTTGCTCCTTCACATTATAAGCTTACATTCTATGTTATAGGTTGTTCTTTATAAGTCGAACAATTTTAACTGAAGATATTTTCGAATTTTTACTGCACTGATATGGTTTTATATTTGTTTAACCACTGTCAGACAGTGATATGTAATCGCTATGAAAGAACAAATTCGAATAATCGAAAATTGTATGATACCGCATTCGAATGCTTATCGATTCATAAGAGTATAAATATTTGAACTAATTCAATCGATGATGGCTGGATTGATATGGGTCATGGTCGATCGACATCAAATCAAATCAAAATATATTTATTCATTCGGGTTACAGAGCAACACTTAACGTCAAGCGTACACAAACTAAACTTTAATATGAATTTACATTTATCTGTTGTCACGTTCAGCAAAGCAAGGGCGTAGAATCAATCAGAAAACGAGGGAGAAAGAGACGCCCACTCTTTCTAAAAAAATTGATCCTCGTACGTATGAGTCTAGTTATTTCTTGTGTACTTATGCGGGTTAAATTTTTTTTTAAGTCGTGTGCTCTACACAGAATAAAATTAACATAACATATCAAAAGAAAATTTCTTCCTCCCTAATATTATAGATTTGAGCCTAGGTGCTTTTGACACAGTGTGTAACATACATAGGTATCTCCATAAAAACAAAGGCGCATCACACGCACTTTTTGCCACAATTTATTAAGCACCACCACGTAATAGGACGATCAAGTACCTAAACATACATAAACCTAAAGTACCTGTGTTGTATCTTTTCACAAAGTACTTTGACCTTACAAGAGTTAAGTTTTATTTTCGATCTATTTCAAGAGCAGGCTGTATATAACCGCCCGAGGCTACAGTCATCGATGTCCGCCGCTGCCTGTAAGGTGTTATTTTTGTTCAATACATGTTATGCAACCGTTCTCAGTATATTTTACTACAAAAATCCGTTCGCGGAAGCTTAGTGCCAAGTTGAAAATTGCTTGAAAGAGGACTATGAAGTTTAGTACGTTGGAGAGTTCGTTTATAAATGCAATTTTAGTCGTTTGTGCTAGTATTAGAACACTTATTTTGTTACTATATACTTAGCCTTATGTATATATATCTATGTATATGGTAGGCTGAGGTGTATTACAACCACATTTACATAATATGTGGTAAGATTTGACCATGTAATGAGCTAGATCTAAAATCCTTAATAATTGAATATTTTTATTTCCGTCCGATAGTGTCGTCCAAACTTAGGCAAAGGTTTCTCTCCTAAATTTAAAAATCCTTCTGATGCTAGTGTGCTTGTAATTTCATTTTTTTTTTATTCACCTAAGGTGGCAAACAAGCATACGGCCCACCTGATAAGTGGTCACCGTAGCTTATGGACGCATGCAATACCAGAGGCATCACATGCGCGTTGCCAACCCTTTAGGAAAAAAAAGTAAGTGGGAAGGAGAAGGAGCGGGAAAGAGGGTGATTGGGCCTCCGGCACTCTCACTCACCAAACGAAACACAACAGTAGGAACACTGCTATTTCACGAACTAAAGATGTAATACATACATTATGTATACATTATGTATGTCTGAAAATCCAGGAAACAAAAATGTAACCAGAATTTAAACATTTATAACAATAAAAAAAATTCTGTACACTAAATAATATGCCACGATGAGTCCAGTTCTCTTTATAGGGGTAGATGGGACCGCAAAAAGGCAACTTTTCAGTAAGGCCTGTTTAAATAGTTTGGTTTATATAAAGTGACCCGTTCGAATTCAACGAAACATCGGACCGAACGAAAATAACTTACTATGAAGTTTCTTCGGGTTTCTTTGTTTCAAAATGGCATTACTCCGTTATTCGGGCTACTACTTCAAAGGGTTTAGAATAATCAAGAGGTTACATACCGAAATTTAGTTCGAATTTCAAAATAATTGTGTTTCATGGTGCAAGCAGTCAGCCCGAGACTTCGGAATTTACGTTTTATGGTAGGTAGCTTACTACTCAGAATGGCATCTTTGGCTACAATTTTGTTAGATTCTATGTATGTGTTTCTATGTATAATAGGTATGTATTTACAAAAAAATATATTTTTTTCTCGGACAAGCTGATTTTATTAACAAACTTACATTACCGCGAAGAAAGCCGTGAGCAAAAGCTGAAATCATATTTTTATTTTAGAATGTAGCTAAGGCAGGCTGTGTTTCGAAGATGGGAGACTAAGTGTAAAGGCGCAAATCACTCGTATTTTTTATATTACCAAATAAAATCTTAACGTTGCCTCAGACGTAAATTTTAGCAATTGTGTATCTTTATGGCCTAAATACGACTGAACTTAGAATAAAGAATAACGAGAAAGCCTTGTGAATAGCACTAATATTACCGAAATTGCGTTCCATATGAAACAGGCTTTACGGCCTCAGATAGTTGGGTAGAGCCTATTCAAATAGATTCAACTAGTATGAGTGTCTGTAGGCAACTTTATTTATTTATAACTACTGTATAGTATTATTTATTTGCTCATATTTTTATGATGAATTTTATAAAAATGTCTTTGTATTCTAGCTGTGTTTTATTGGAGTATATTAACTGTAGTTTTGGAGCCAGCTATTTTCTCTGCTATCCCACTTTTTCATATTCTCAAATTTAAAATATTAATTAGTCCCCTTTTTCCAACCAATTTTGATACAATAAAAGATTTATTTTAATTGCTATTTGCCGTTGTGTGTAAATAATGTATAATATTAAACATAGGTAGGTAACTATCCTACTGTAGATGATACTATGTTGGTAATCGCGTAGATCAATCAATACGCGAGGTTATCAAAAGTTGCTGTAGTTATGCTCTTAAATTCTTAAAGTAGAGTATAGTGTAGTATAATCACATCGTAGTAGTGTAGTATAGTCATTTCCTCAGTCAACTACTCTGAAATCTTAGGCTTAAGTAATTAAACCTAAGATTTCAGAGTAGTTGACTGAGGAAGTAAACTCATCTTACCTTTGTTACCTATCTAAACAATTTTGCGTTGTGTTTCTGCGGTGGATAAGGTTTCTAAGCTCCTCAAGGACATTGCTGTCAGCATTGGTAAAGGGTCAGCGTGTACAATATTCGCTCTTTCGTTGGCTGTGCGATTCAAATTAGCTTGTTGGTCACGTTTTACTGTATAAAAAACATGGATGTAATAGAATTCTACTTATCCCGGAGTAACACAGGCATTATAATAGCAATCACGTAAAAAGTTACATTCCATGCAGTCAGTACATCAAAGCCGTGCTCTCAATTCAAACACGTATCAACAGATATAAAAACAGAATTTAAAACACGTACACAAAATGCAGCACATCTTTTAAGGCTGGAGACATTTTTTCTGATGTTATATTGTCGCTGGATATCTCAAAAACAAAATAAATAATATATCTAACGCCCACACAGTCGATACCGTATCCGAAAACCTGCAGATTTATTATTTTCGCCAATTCAATGAATAATGCGATGAGAGACGAATGAATTTTGGATAAGGCATCATTTGTGTGTTTTATACCATCAACGAGAGCGCTTGATGGTAATCGGATATTGTAGCTTATCGACGCTTGCAATGCCAAGAATGTCAACTGCGTAACCAAAGAAGATATCTCTGTGCTGCTAACACAAGGGTAAAACAATTCCGGTTTTCTGCTGTTCAGAGCCTTTTCAAAACATTGCAGGTTATTTAAGGTTTAAGACATTTATTTTCTCAAAAGATTTACAAATCACTTACAGAGAAAATACATTATAATTAAATATACATTAAGCCCATTGGCGTAGCAAGTAGGTACCTAATTATAATACTTCACTAAAACTTATTTGCTAATTACGTATTAACGTTTTTACGTATCATGTTAACACTAGATACCTATATCTACCATCACAAACCAAGTCAACTAAATAAATATTTAGATAATACATGTATATATAATATTATTTTTTTGCACACCTATAATTATTATTCTCTATATACATATGTATATATAAGTAATTTTTATTTTTATTTTTTATTTGGCATCAATATTCTGTAGAAGGAGGTACTTTGCTAGCCAGGCTCATCCACATTGCGTGATTTTAGATTTAATCGAGGATCTTAGTGGTAAAAAAGCATATCAAACTTTTACCCTGTAGATTTTTTTTTTATAGTCTCCTCCCTTCATTCTCCGTTTCTTTCAGTTTGATATTATCAAAACTGGCTACAGCCATATTTATTCAAAGTCCTAACTTACAGTCATAGCACCCAAATTATTCTTCGATTAAGACTTATTAAGTAATTAAAAAGTACACTTTCAAATACCGCATCCTATAATATCTTCTTACTTACACCGCCAGCTTACATCTCTGAATCGTTTTAAAATCATTCATCATTCTACAGAATGATCTTTCTCTCTCGGATTTATTTGTGTCTGTATCGCCACTCCCCTTTGTAGCTCTCTTAATGGCCTCAGAACTGCTGACTCAGCATTATATTATATTTATCTTAAAGCTGGACGAATCCACCCCTGGTGTTTACTCAAAATTTACATATGTATGCTCAGATTTAGTGGTGATCATTGGAGGATACATCCAGTAAAATATAAGGACATTCCAGAATTATACCTACCAAGGACAATTTGGGAAGTTAGGTATAGCTGAATGTTAAATATACATATATCTCTGTAAAAAGACGTAAAAGCTTATTAGCTTAAATATATAGGTTTATCGGGACTATGAACTTAGCTACAAATGAAATATCAAGAATTTCTTTTACATTTAATAACCCATTATTGTGGAAGGTTATAGGTCTAAATAATATCACGCCACGAAAACAGAGTAGCAATCATAAACTTGGGTGAAACTGTGGAGGCAACTAGTTTTTAATATAAAGAATGATATTTAAATCAATACTTATTAAAATCAAATATTTTAAGATTTATTACAGTTTGTGAAATAAGCAAGATGTCCTTTTTTGTGAACAACCTTTTTATTACTTTTCAGCATCTATGTAGGTACTCCTGAATAAATAAATAAAATTCAAATTCCTCCTCAATTGCTTATGTACGCGATCCCGACTTGGGTAATATGAGAAAAATGAGGCAGATACTTGTACACATTGTGTGAGCACTGAATAAAACCGACGCGAACCACTCACTCACAAAACTCATATTATGGTTATCACGCGCTTGTATCTCGTACACCTAGCTTACGCATGTAGCCTTCGCAACCTACTTGCGTCATTTACAAGCACCATAGAATCAAATCCCAGCAAAATGTCAATTCGAATTTTGACCTCGAACCGTAGAAAGGCAGAATTAAATTCCCAAAATACTTTTATATTAAAACGGTACTTATGAAACAATAAGGGTCCAGTTGAAGTGTTAAATTATCACCGAAAACGGTGTTTTAGTATAACACCTTTTGTGTTTAAAATTTATATTTTGTCTTTAAGTAGAATATTCTAGCTATAAGGTTTTTAAAACATCTTTCTATATAATATCATTTCAATAAGGACAAAATTATAAGTCTGTGTATACTTTGGCAAAACCGTAACAGTCGCATTGGATCATGCAATGGTGTGAAGCCTTTTTTATTTTTTTATTTTGCTTGTCAAAATGACCACACTCCACCTGATGGTAAGCAGTCGTGTGGTTTAGCCTTTAGCAATAGCACTTATCTTTAAAGATGCACTATCCAAATTATTTGGCATATTGGTTTAAAAAATTTTATCAATGTGCGAATAAATAATTTCATAATTATTCGAATTATATTGATTGATTAGAATTAATTAATCGTGTAGGATATAAATTAAAATCTTGGCGCCAAAAGGATACAGAATAAGGTCGTCAAGTTCACCATGGATCACGATAAAATAAAAGTTTCGAGTGACAACCAAAAGTTACAGGAAGGCTATGATCAGCCACAACACATAAAACATATAGCGTTTTATAAAAAATGTGTGATCAAAAGGCAATTTGAATAATTATCAGTGACAATGAATATATCGTATAATTTTTAAATCATTCAAAATTTACGTAACAATCTGTAACAAAGAACACCAAAAATACACTGTATAACAAAATCCTAATTAAAATTAATTCTAAATAATTCATGCAAGGTATAATAGACAATACACAATATCAAATTAGAAATAAGTTACAGAACAAAATGAAGCAATAAATACATTATGAACTAATTCTACAATCTACAGCCAATTCACACAAAGCGTTAAGGAAAATAAGTAAATTCAAAGATACCCGAAGAAATACCAAATAAAGCAATCCAAACTGCCCCAAAATTAATACAGACATTATTAAACAATCAAGGTCCGAGATGGTGGAACACCTCTCAGTGAACACAATGCCGTATTTACATTACAAGTGGACTCTTCCGGATAAGGCCTCCTTGAGGTCGACGGGCGTAATGTGAAAATCTTTTGTTGGGATCAACTGGACACGGATGTACGGATCATGGATGTGTTTAGTCGTAAACATTATATTTGAATGGAAATTAATGGATTTAGGCTTAATCTTTTGACCGTCAAGTGAATTATTAATTAATTATTGATGTCTACTCAAAATGTTGAGTGCCAACTTAACAACCCAACAACAATTATTTATAAATAAAGAAAAAATATAGTGAGTTACTGAATAAGAATTTTTATTTTCTTCTTTTGTGTTGTCTCTTTATATAGTAATTAATTATGTATGTTGACGACAAAATTAAATGATCGAAATGTTGACGACAAGATTAATACTTTTTTTGCACAATATTTCCAAACAAAATGTTCTTATTTCTTTTTTATTTATTTTGCTTTATTTTATCGTGCTCCTCTTTCACATAGTTATTAAACATATTATTATATCATTATATTTCAAAGAAAATAACCCTCATAATTAAGCGAAGTTCTAACACCGTAAACAAAACTGAACTCTTTGCAAAATGAAAAATGCAGTTGCCTATAAATACTACAGAGGCAATGTTCATCCAGTCACATCCAGTGAGATGTCGGGTATTTATAGCCAAAACTGGCCTTTTGTTCGACCACCGCTTTGTTGTCGCTACCACAATAAGTGTTAAATGTCCCCCTCACAAATAGGGCTGATAGTACTCCAATCTTATTTAAGAAGAAAATACGCTCAAAGAAAATTTGATAATTGAAGTGGAGCCATGTGCCACTGAATACTTTAAGAAAAGAAATAGAAATTTGCGAATTTTTAAATTGAATAAAGAGGGTTGAAATTGCGGCTTATTTGAAAATACTACATTAATATAATTTCGGTTCAAACTTTACTACTATGAAATTATTTAAATTATTAGCTATTTAGATTTACATTTGCCCCAACGTTTTGTTTGCTTTCAGCGGGTCAATTAAAAGTCAAATTATTTCTACAAAATGAGAGGATTTTAATTTAATTAAATAATATTCGCGTTTAATGTAAGACAATATTATGGAAATGAAGAAGACTTCTGAAACTAATCAATGTTATAAATGGCAACTCTTGGAATATTTTGCAGTTATTGATATAATTTTTAACAAAACTATTTCCTCGATCATGCATATTGTTAACATTTAGGTGCACCGGCTCTTGTCACTTGCTGAGATACGATGGTGCAACCTAGTCGAAACGTCAAGCACCTAAACAAGTAAACGGGTTATTCCAAAAGTCCCTATTGACTTGCCCTATCAATGGAAATCTGTGAACTTTTGCCCCAAATATCCATTAACTGATTAATTATCAATCTGTAATAGGGATAAGATATGTATGTGCCCCTTCACGCGCGCAATTTTCGTTACAAATTAGATACGTATCATGATAGTGTAAACGTTTTTAAAACTATTTAAAAATAAATTTTATAACTTTAGTTTCAGATCAGACTCTAGACTGTTTGTGACTATTGCTAGTAGAACCTAGCAAAACATCAAGCACTCCAAGAAGGTATGTCTTTTCATTATCTTGCTGCGATATGCTAATGATTTTATTTTTACATCGTGAATTTTTTTTTCCTGTTTTATTTTGCTCGTCAATATGACCACACTCCACATGATGGTAAGTAGTCGTGTGATCTAAGAGCAGTGGCCTCCACACCGCCCTCATAGCAGCCGTGGCGATGTTGAGGTTTTTGACGGCCTGAGAAGGTGCTTTTTCACGGCCCGCTTAAAGGACCCAGGATTGAAGGAAGAAGGAAACACGTGCCTTGGCAGAGAATTCCATGCCTCGGTCGGTGTTTTCTCTCTAGAACTTTTTATGAACAGTTTCATACACATACGAGTACATACATAATTATGTAAAGAAAGTTCTTCGAAAAAAAAAACAATCATTTATAAATAGGGTACGAATAGGCTAGGCTTTATTTGGTAGATTGGCCTTTAATATGAGAGAAATAACAGACATTTTTTTTTAAGATTTATTATGTAGGTACCCATATTTGCTAGAAGGTAGCTCTGCTCTATTCCTAATAATTTATGAAACTTACATTTATAGTTTTACGCGTAGATCGCCATAATGGTAGTCAAAGGTATAGTTTAGCCATATTTCACTTGTGTTTTAATTCTTATGTAAGAAGGGCAAGCCTATTGCCATCGTATTTACAGACTTCGTGCGACTAATGTGAACTTCTCGGGCAAACTTAATAACAGTTTAACCTGCCATAAATCGCACTACATGAATCACTACTGCTGTATTACCAAGACAGTAACTTTTAAAAATAAAATAAGAGTAGTGTAAGATATAATTTGTCAACTGCCAACCCTATTCGAGTGGCGGATTCTGCGAAAATACCCCTTCACTGGCCCGTCTCGTCAACTGCAAAAACACCTCCAGATATTTCACCTTTCACACGGCTATAACTGAGATTTTAATTCTCTTTATGGCCCATATGGTTTCTAAGAGTGGGTGGTTTGTGTCTTATCTCATGCACAAATAAATTTAATCTTTATTCTTAAATAGTTACGGTATAGTTTTCGATGTATCGTGTTGAAGTTTCGTCTTTACACTGATGTTTTGAGTAGTGGTATCGTGCGATGCTTTGTAACGGATTAAATCTACGTCTGTGCCTTATGTCTTGTTCAGAATAGTGTGAATATGCTATTTTGACAGTAGAAGGTTTCTTTATAGGGATTTTATGTAATAAAATAGTGGTAGAAAGTCTTCGTTAATGTTCGGATCAGGGAGATAAAATAGATTTTGTTTACGTGCGTTAAGGTCGAATTCCGGGCGATGTAACTGATTAATAATATTTATAGGTAGGCTTAGTAACGTTTTAAGCTAGATAACGACTGCTTCAATGGGCCCGTGGTATAAGATTGCGTGCGATCGTGAGGTCGCGGGGTCTTTAACGCGTTAGTGCTATATGTATATACATACATATTGTACCATGATGATATCATTATGGTACAATATATACTGGTGTAATGATGAAGGTGTCGACACTGATGTACATAGTACTATGGTCCAACAGTTCTTATATTGAGACGAAATCCATGCTCAACTGTAGGACAGTTTACAAACAGGGCTAATTGCTTAACTTCCTAACTAATATAATAAATGAGAATGTTTAGAATTTATTTATTTGTTTGTTACGCTTTCACGCCTTAACTTACTCTTCGACAAAGAGCAGCGATAGCTCAGTGAACAGACTGCAATGCAGAGGGTCTCGGGTTCGAGCCCACGTCGCGCACCACTGACTTTCTGAAGTTATATGACTTTTCGAAATTATGTGCGTATTGATTGACAATTATCGCCTGCTCCGTGCCTCGGAAAGCACGTAAAGCCGTTGGTCCCGGCTGCCATGAAAATCTATGGCAGTCGTTATTGGGAGAGTGTCGATACAAAAGATCCCACTGGGTCGAAGCACAAAATAAATACGAATTTATTTTGTGGTCGAAATGTCGCCCGCGCCGGTCTGCACTGACTGGCCCCCACATAAGATAAGATAAGATACTATTTGACAAATCATTGTGAAATTAAGCATACACGATGTCAGGCATACAGAAAATAAAATAGTGTGCCTTTCATTCAGAAAAAAGTACTGTTATTAATTTAACCTAACCTACATTGACCCGAGCGAAGCTATAGGCAACATCTAGTATTATTATAATGCAATATTCTATTAATAATTATAAGCGGCTTGCAACTGATATTAAATGCCCGGTAAATGGCAATAAACTTAGTGGGAACTTATATCAAAACTGGCAAAGAGTGGATGCAATTCTTCATAATTATATCTCTGCCTAACCATTCGGCAATGTGTAGTCGTAAAGCTATGTAAATTTAATGTGTAACATTCGGCTGTAAGCCGTTGTTTTAATGACGGTTACGTGTTGACACCAAGTAGCCGCCATCTAAGATAAGAGACTTTTGTTCTGTATGACGCGGTTCGGTCATTATGTTAGTAACAGTAATTTAAAAAGAAAATATATATATATAGTCTATTTTACTCAATGATAATATGGCTTTCTAAAGGTGAAAGAATTTGTAAAATCGGTTGTGTAGTTTTTAAGTTAAATCGTTACAAACAAACAAACAAAAATCAAGTCATTCCTCTCTTTAATATTACTAAAAAAAACTTGGAATTATCATGTATACTGTGTACTAAATTTTTCTGCGGCTTTACCCGGGGACGGTGCTTATTTTCTGGATGAAAGGTACCCTATGTTCTATTCCGTACCCCTGATAACGTGCACAACAACAACAAATCACGTTTGCATTTATAATGTTAGTGATGTGATCAATTTAAACTAGGGACTCTAGGGAGTATGTAGACATTGTTTACATAAATATATTACCTCAGCAGTTTATAATGTATATATTTATAAATATATGCATTATACACTGCTGATTATTAAATCTTTGGAACTTTTATATACTAAAATATATTTAAATATATATTTATGTAGGTATTAAAATATATACAGGTTGTCCGGTAATTGATGCATAACCTTGAAATGTCTTATAGTAGAGCTGATAGCCGTTCAGAAAAAAATATGAAAAATATCTATCCTAACTACCTACTACCTGAGATATTATGATTTTCTTTTTTTAAAGTAAAATTTTTACCATTTAACTTTCTTGTACACTACGACCATAAATTAATGAATTACATCGGTTTTTTGTTGTTTTATTATTAAACACAAATTATGCTAATAGATAGACAGTCAAAAGTATGACTAGCTATTGCACTTTTTATTTTTCTTTTATTTTTATATTTAATGTTTTTTTTTTCTGAACTGCCATCAGTTCTACTAGAAGACATTTCAAGGTTATCCATTAATTACCGGACAACCTGTATATGTTTTATAGGTGATAGAATATTCGTTCTTCTCTCCTAATTTTGCCAGGCTTGACTGGGTTCATAATTGTTTCTTTCTACATTTATAAGACCTGTGTATACATTGTGGAATGCAATAAACGAATTGAATTTAACTGAATCCACTATTCATTAAATAAGTTCGCAATGAATTCCAACGCTATTACAAAAATATTTATGTCTAATTAACTAAGCAATACAATTACTTTGTTAAAAGGAAGGAAGCGGCATAGGTATGTTTATCTTAACAAGATTGTGTTTTAAACATCGCATGCGCAATTCACAGAACCGCTTAAGCAACAATGTTGCTATCAAGTATGCAACGGGTTCATAGTTGCCATGGGAGTATTAGTGGATTGTTTCTATCTACATAGTCATTTGTGAGACTATAATTAATAGTTTAAAAGAAATAAGGAAGGCAGGTCATATCTTAATGACTTAGTTCGTAAGATGATAATATATTCAAGTGTAAACTGGAACCACTGAGATGGGTCATCATTTCATCAATTCAGCCTATTACAGTCCACTGCTGGACATAAGCCTCCCCCAGGGTGCGCCACAAGGCCCGATCTCCCGTTTTTGCCATCCAGTCACCTCCAGCCACCTTTTTCAGGTCACTGCGCTTGCCGAGTCGTGGTCTCCACTCGAGAACCCGTCTGCTCCAACGATCATCGGTTCTGCGACAGATGTGACCAGCCCACTGCCACTTCAGCCTGCTACACTTCTGAACTACGTCAGTGACTTTGGTTTTTTGTCGGATAATCTCGTTCCGGACTTTGTCCCGTAACGAGATTCCGAGCATACACCTGAGATGGGTGCTTAGTCTTAATTTTTTCTCTAAGCATAGCTTTTAATTGATGTTTAGTTTTAATATTATGTAATGTTAATATGTAACCTTTATTTTCACATGTCTGATTAAGTATTTTATTACTTATTCGTGAAGACCTGTAATTGGCCTTTTGTGTCTCTTTGTGTTTGTTTCGAAAGTTGTAGGTATGTGCTGTTGGTCTTCTGAGATAAAAAAACAAATAAATAAGCGTGCAGTCGTTGGTAGTTTTGTGTTGAAGTACCGACAGTGCAAACCTTTTTTCCCTTTGTTCCCTCTTTATGGTACCTATAGGAGGCAAACGAACAGACGGATCGCCTGATGGTAAGCGATTACCGCCGCCCATGGACACCTGCAACACCAGAGGAGTCACAAGTAAGTTGCCGGCCTTTTAAATTTTCCTCTCTCCCCAGGAGTGGGAGGGGTTGGGCCTCCGGTACCCTCAATCACTCGACGAAACACAACGCAAGCGCTATTTCAAGACGGTTTATTGTGAGGCCATGGTATCACTCCGGTCGGGCGAAGCGTGCCGAAGCGTGGTTCTCCCACGTTTAAGATCTTACCAATATTGTAATCGAATGTGACTTTGTTTCTAACACTTTCACGCCTTAACCAGTTGACCGATTATCTTAACATTTCGCATACTCGTACACTTTTTCAGAGGTACAGGAAAAGTCACCATTTATCCAGAAAAAAGTATCTTAGCCGAGAGAACGAAGCCGCGGGAAAAAGCCAGTTTTCGTTTTTTTTTTATAATATTCTATCACATACACACAACACCATCTAGCCCAAACTAAGCAGAGCTTGTATCATGGGTACTAGACAATGGATAAACATACATATATACTTTTTTTTTTTGTAAATACATGCAAATTATACATAGAAACACCCAGACAAAGACAAACATCCATGTTCATGCACACAAATGTTTGACTTGTGAGGGAATCGAACTCGCGACCTCAGGCGTAGCAGTCGGTTACACTAACCACTACGCCATCGAGCCAACTGAAAGTAGTTGTTGGAATCCACACTTCACGAAGGTGACGTTGAGCTCACATCAGTCCACCCGTAACCACTGAGTGCATTTTATAGGTTGAGATTCGTGACCACGATGGATGCAAGTCAGTCGAAACGTATGGCAATAAATATCAACGCGGTTAAGACCCGTGAACTAATATTGTAAATAATATTTTTGTAGGCCTAACCCTTAATCTGAACCTAGGAACTAACCTTACTTTTATTTATTTGTCGGAGAGTAGGACGGCCGACTCGCTTTTGACATGATGAAGCAACAAAATATAGGCGTGGTATTATACTTCGTACGTATACTAATAATAGGCAAATACAAAAGAAATAAAACAAGAAAGGTTGACTGTGATTATCTCTGATTTGATCCGTAACGCAGCGAGTTCGTCCACCGTATGTGTCCGCGCACGAGTCTCCGACGCTTATATAACGTCAATATGACACTGACAGATATAACTGTCACTCCAACTGACACATTGGCTCTATGGCGACCTCACTCAAGCTTACACTTGACGTTCCGAAACAAATCAATAGATGGCGCTTTATTCAACTCCAATTACAGAAATAAATTACATTCCACTGATTATTTTCTTGATGCTCCGACATATTTATAATAAGGTACACTTATAGTAAAACATACAAATGTTACAAATACAAGCACTTACACTATGGATATAACAGTGGGTATATATATGTTTGCCTATTAAAAGTGTACACAGCATTCACATTATAGGTAACATTAAAAGTAAAATTGAACTAAATGAAAATATGAAATTGAATATTATATTATATCAATTTAGCATCAGGTACTGAGGTAAACACACTACCTACTAATCGATGATGTTCATAAGTATTACTTTATGACATACTCTATTAAATAAAAAAAATCAGGAAAATATGGAAATGGCACACAGTATCCAAGAGTAGTAAGAAAGTAACTATGTTTCTTTTGGAAAAGAGCAGCGATAGCTCAGTGGGGAGACCAACTTACAGACTGCAATGCAGAGGGTCTCGGGTAGGAACCCACGTCGCGCACCTCTGACTTTCGGAAGTTATATGACTTTTCGAAGTTATGTGCGTATTGATTGACAATTATTATCGCCTGCTCCGTGCCTCGGAGAGCATGTTAAGTCGTCGGTCCCGGCTGCCATGAACATCTATGGCCAGTCGTTACTGGGAGAGTGTCGACACAAAAGGTCCCACTGGGTCGAAGTGTCGCCGGTCTGCACTGACTGGCCCCCACATAAGATAAGATAAACTATGTTTCTTTTATATTTTCTGTGAATTACTAATGCGATGCTTAAAGCACAATCTTGTTAATATAAACACACTTAAGACGTTTATATTAGACTTCCTTCCTTTAATAATGTAATCGTTTTTTAAACTCTTAACGTTTTAGCAGCTTGCATTGATAACGGCCAGTGCGCGGTGATGATAGGCTTCCATTTGTGAGATGGATGCTTATAAAACGACCACATCGTTTCTCTATGTACTTCCACATAGGTACCACATACTAAAATGTACATACAGTGTAATATGTGGAATTTTAAAGTACGTAACAGATATTTTTATATTTTTCTGTTAGCTATTATAACTTAGCTTGTTACCTGATTCTGGCTTGACGTCGACTTCTGGGACATTCTGTATAACTACTGCCTCAGTGGTGCAGCGATAGTGATAGCGATTCAGTGAAAGAGGTCCTGGGTTTCATTCTCGGGTCTGGCAAGCTGTTATTAAATTTTATTCGTAAAATTTTCAGTACCAATAATCTGGAACTGTGCCTGGTAGACAGCAACAGGCTACACCTCCTATTACATAGCCCAAAAATATAGTTAGCAAAATATGGGTGCAATTCAGCTCTGCCCTTTAAGATATGACCAACAAGAGAATTGTAATCATACGTTTAGGTGAATGTTATATATATTGAAATTCATCTCACTGAATCGCCACGTGATCATGGCTATTCAAAAGCAAGAAACATCGGGGAAATTACAAATTTAAATCCTAACTAATAATATTAGTAGAAAGGGAATGTGAGTTTGTTCGTCACGCTTTAACTACTCGACCGATCATCATGAAATTTCACATACCCGTTATAAGAGATACAGAAAATGAAAGAGACATACCTTATATCTAGACAAATGGATTGTTTCCGAGGTATAGTTTATTGACGAATTCTACATTAACGCGAGCAAAGCCATGGGCAAGATATAGTAGTTAAATAAATAAGTAATTAAAATAGTGTAAATATAATCTAAAATTAGTGTTTTTAATTAACAAAGCTATTAAATCCGTGAAAAGTAGTTTAATTTCAATGAGAAAGTTCAATGAGAAAGTAGGTAGGTAATTAATGTATTTTCTTGTAATATTATTTAAGTAAATGTCTTATTTTCTCCTATTTGAGAATAAATATCTCGAAACCTATTTCCACAGTTTCTATTAAAGGCGTCGCAGTACTCGTGAAATTTACAATCTGCGTCAAATCAACGCAGTTAACGCTAGAACGCAGATTTTCTAGACGTCTAAAATAAATCCTGTACCATTGTTTCCTGTGCGTGCGAAATCGGTCGCACGCAATTAGACTCGACGCGTCGTTCAGAGTTATTGGTGTTTAAATCACTGTCGGCAGGTTTATATCTCATCTGAGCGAGTTTCTGGCGCATGTTCTCGTTTCTATGGTAGAGGACCGGTTTGTGATTTATCGTGTTAATATTATAAGTGCAAAGTTTTGTTTGTTGACGATGTGAAAGTGGTGTGTCGCGAATGTTTTGGATGGGTTTGTGTGGAACTTTCGTTGGCGTTTCCCTGTAGGTTGAATTCTAAGCTTAGTTACTTGTGGTATTGTTATTGCAAAAGCATTTAGGATACAACAGTGCATGTGATGTCTTGTAATATTATTAATATTTAATTGTCGCTCAAAATCTATGTACCATTTTGCATTGCTTGTGTGCGCATTAGATACATTTTCTTCTCCCTAGCCTTTATTATTCCCAAGACACTTGGTCGGCTTTCTAGTCTAACCGGATTTGACTGGATATCAGTTTTTAAACGGACCTTCTGACCATCGCAACCCGAAGGTTAACGATACCCTAAGGCTAGAGCAGTGTCAGGATATTAGAGGGCACTGACTTCCCAATAACGTCTGCCATAAATGTTCATGGCAGCCGGGACCGACGGCTTAACGTGCTCTCCGAGGCATGGAGCAGGCGATAATTATTGTCAATCAATACGCACATAATTTCGAGAAGTCATATAACTTCCGGAAGTCAGAGGTGCGCGACGTGGGTTCGAACCTGGGATCCTCTGCATTACAGTCTGTTGGTCTCCCCGCTGAACTATCGCTGCTGATTTACATACATTTTGATAGTAATCAAATTGACCGCATGGGTGGTAAATTAGTTTAATTAGAGGTCGCCTCGCCATTGCCTTCTGCCACATGACTAAAAATTGTGTTATCTACACATTGTTATTCCGCTACTGGATGTTCTTTAAGTCCGTTGTTCGAATGTTTATGAAGTCCCCGCGAAATTATTCCCTGTGCAGGAGTTAGTTTAAAAAAGAAAATATTAATCCTAACATTATAAATCGAACGAAAGTCAATGAAAAAGTCAGATCAGAACAAGAAAGCGAATCCGTTGGTAAAAGCTTGCTTTAAGATCATAAAGTGGTTACGTAAGATTAGTGTATCCAATATTCTTTATTATTGACTAGAAAGTAAAGATAGTCACAAGATGAACACTAGCTAAATTCCCCTTTTTTTCCAGCTTAACTTTAGCATCCACGTCATCATAGAGCTAACCTATTGTCGTTAATCGGCTGCAGTTTCAGATATTTTCCTGCAGCTCAAAAATGCTATTATATATATTGGGTTCTCCCAATAGCACTTTAATCAAATACTTTATAAACAGTCGAATTTAGAGATATATTTTTCTTAATTGCATATTTTTAACTAAGCATTTGTATTGCTCGGAATAAAAAAATAAATACTTAAAAGGATGTAAATAAAATAAACCGCGATAAAATGCAAATATAGAAACTTAATTTCAATGAAAAATAGATTTTTATTCCACTAGGATGAAATATAACCCTTCAAAGTGTCGGTTTTTTCGTCTATCGATTGTCAAAACTTATGATGTATGTGTGACAGCGTGGCAGTATTTCATGTCATACTGTCAATAGTTTATTTCCTAAAAAATGTTGCAGCTAGACAATATTGTTTGTGTGCTTGACAGCTAGGTGTACGGAACGCAGTGGGTCTAGGGTTCAATCGCGGATCCAGAAAGTGTTATTGGGTTTGTCTATCCATAAATTCTGAATAATACCGCATTTAGAACTGTATCGTAGACACAAGGCTTGCTTCTAAACATTATAAGGTGGACCGATGACCTGGTAAGGGCCGCGAAGAGCAGTTGGATGTAGGTGGCCCAAGACCGGTTTGTGTGGAAAATCTTGGGGGAGGCCTATGACCAGCAGTGGAAGTCTTTTGGCTAAGATGATGATGAAATTAAAGCTGGCGAAATGTGGATGTAGTGCAATCCTGCCTATTGCTTCAGGGATATTAACCCATACTAGCCCAACACTGAAAATAATCCCGAGCACAGCTATGGGACAGTTTATAAACACAGCTGATATTATATTATTAACTAGGTTTTGGCTGCGGCTTCGCTCACGTAAAGATTTTTAGGTTAGGTTACGTTACGTTAGTAACAGTACTTACTCCTTTTAAATAAAATATAGCCTTAATTACTCGGTGATATATATAGCGTTTTAATGGTGAAAGAATTTTTTAAATCGGTTGATTAGTGTTTGACTTAAATACACCGTGGGAGAGCCACGCTTCGGCACGAATAGGCCGGCTCGACCGGAGTGATATCACGGCCTCACAGAAAACCGGCGTGTAATAGCGCGCGTTGTGTTTCATCGAATGAGTGAGGGTACCGGAGGCCCAAATTTAAAAGGCCGGCAACGCACTTGCGACTCCTCTGGTGTCACAGGTGTCCATGGGTGGTGGTAATCGCTTACCATCAGGCGATCCATCTGCTCGTTTGCCTTCTATACCATAAAAAAACCTTACAAACAAACAACAAAAATCAGTTGAACGCGCTAATCTCAGGAACCTCTGGTTCAAATTGAAAAATTATTTCAGTGTTGGATAGCCCATTTATCGAGGAAGGCTATAGGCTATAATATAACATCACGCTACGACCAATAGGAGCAGAGCATAAATGAAAAATGTTGCAAAAACGGGGAATAATCCCTTATGTGAAGCAGATGAAGTTGCGCGGGTCAGCTTGTATTAGTATAGACATGCAAATGACACGGTTCGGTTTTGTGTTCATTCATATATTCTTAAAGTAATTGTTATGTATATTGTATTGTCATTTTATAACGTAAACAATGTGCCTCCTGAGAATTGCCTTAAGGCCTAATTAGTCTCCACTCGAAGTTGAATCAAAGCAGCACTTGATTTTGCAGAATCGCTTCTAGTTATTTAGAGCAATCTATAAATATGCAGTGTCAGTACACAAGATGTTTCCTGTCTTAGATGAAACTAGTTAGGTACAAACACACCTGTTTTTCATACAGTTAAGTCGCGAAAGAATGGACGAGAAAAGACTGACTAAGAAAGTTTATAAGGCTAGTGTGAATGGAACAGTCGCAACGGGAAGACCTAGGCGAACGTTTCTCGATCAGATTGAAGACGTCCTGGATAAAGGTCAGGTTAAAAGCACCTTAAATCGTTCAGCATGTATGAGGAATGTTATGAAAGTGAATGAAGCCAGAGAAGTGTGTCAGGATCGTAGCAAATGGAAATCCGTAGTCTCTGCCTACCCCTCTAGGAAACAGGCGTAAATCTATGTATTTATGTATGTAAGTTGAGACTATGGATATCGACTTACAATTCTGGTATATCTCACTTTTGCTTCATACACTCCCTTCATAGTTTTAATTTACACTTAGTTGTTTAGGATTCTCCTAATCAGGCCCTCTTCGTACGAGAAGAAAGAAGAGAGAGAGCCTGCGTGCAACAAGTTCAGCTCAGTAGATAATAGCATTTGATTTGCGATTGAGAGGTTTGCGGTATCGAATTCCACCCATAGCACTACCGACGTAAACTAGCTCCTAACATAATTATCCTAGCTTAGCTGGAGCAAGAAGTTAACAAGAATACTTACATCTCAAAGCCAAATATGTATGTATTTTAGTCAGTAGTCAGTCTTTAGACGCCGTTTTTTACTGTACCGGTAATTAAAAAGAAAAAAAAACAAGAAACAAAGACTTTATTAAAATTGTTTCTAAGAATACAGAACAATAAATTGCGTTTAAACAGAAAAGTAATTACTACAATCTTAATGAAGAAATCCGTAATGACATGTTAATCAACTTTTTATTACATAATTATAAGAATAATTTACATAATTTATTCATAAACATAATCAAACATGGAATACAATTCACATGCGCATTAAGGTCAGAATGATTCAAGACCGTTCTTGAAACAGAATGCAAATATTTTTTACTGACAACTTTACGTTCCGAAGACAATAACTGACTCAATGATTTGACAAAACTCATTCTGCTCCTTCAGAATATACTCCTAGACCTTAACGTCTTGTATTTAGGGTTCAAAATTGAGCAAAAATATTTTGGTGATGGTAAATTAAGGCTCAAGTTTGGGAACTCAAGAAAGCCTACCTGGTGTGTAATTTTGATTTTACGATCCTACAAATAATAAGGAAATGTTATTACTGCCCTTTTTCTAAGTTCGAAGATGTAATTTTAAATATTCGACAGATAACGACATTAACGACGTCATTCTTTTGCGCGTGAGTCGATCTGTGCAATATTCCCACACTAAAGGAATATTTTTGAGATGAATATTATATACATTTTAAAACTTAGTTTCATGTTTTTTTGTCTCAAAAATATGTATTTATATTTTCAATAAAGTCGCAGTGGCACACCGATGGCCACACACAATACGTTTATAATTGTCTGGTTTGCCATGACTTGACAGTTTCATAGACAAGTCCGATATAATGCTGGAACTGGACGTTCTAAAATTATAGTTGCCAAATATACTTTCAATGTGGATTCAAGAGCATATTTACTGCTTATATTCTACCTGCCTTTGTGATAATATGAAACAACTCGGGCGGTAGTAGATGACTTTGCATTATTAACAGATTTTTCCAATTACTAACAATTACATTGGCTACTGATTATATTGAGGACAAAACACATGCAAAGAATCAAAGCCACCACTAAAACAAACGCAACCTCGCAACGTAACATAATTAAGTACTCCAGTTTAAACAAAGGTCCTAAACTCAATTGGAATCTCAGAAAATAATGTGTATTTTTAGGCATGATAACTATCTACTCGTATGAATACATGACAGGTAGACAAACATTACAAATAAAAATCCTAATATAGATATAAGTACCTATATTATAGGCTAGAGATTTCTAAGACATTTTGATAACCACGCTTTTTTACATTAAAATTAATAAATTATGTTCTACTTTTTTAATAAAGCGTGTTTTTTAGTTTTTTTAAACTATTATTTATTGTCAATAAATTTTTGGTTGTAGTTTTTATAAAATGCTTAACTGTACCCGGCAAGACGGCAATAGCAAGACAAGCCAATATAATGGGATCCAAAACCATAACTGAAAAAATATGCGTATAATACTCTTCTGCCTACCCCATCAGGAATTATCATGAGACTATGTATGTATTCCACACAAAATCCCTAAAGTGTCGTCTATATATACACGTACGTCCAACACGCACAAACTTCCTTGAGCCATTCACCTAACTAAATAATCATCGCCAATAATCCGGTAGCGTCCCTCAGGCGCTTCTACTTTATATATTATGTAGTCCAGTCCCGGAGTATAAATAATTGATGGCTTGTAACTAATTACGTGGATCTTTCATTAGTTCGCATTATCTAAAGGTCGGCGAATGAATGGTGATTTGTCAGGGAGTTTCTGTACTGTCGATGATTCTGAGAATTTAATAGAAAGGTGCGTGAGAAATAACCGGTAGAGATGCTTTTTGGGATGTCACATCTTGTTAATAATAATCTCTTTTACGGTATTAGCCGAGTATAGCATTCATGCGTTTGCCTATTAAGATATCGGTTGAGTACAAACCCATGACCTGTCACCTAGGCAGTCGGGACAATTCTATCATCACTGATCGACATGTGAATAAACAAGTTGGAGATTATACCTCAAACATATCGGTTACTGTGCTGTCAATTGTCTCAACAGACTAGTCACAGACATCTAAAAACCTTCGGTCGATGACTGTTTGGATATTTTAGTTTGTCTAGGCTCCAGCTTGGATTTAGTAATCAGCAATGTTCAAAGAACACTTTCAATATATTCAAATTCAAATTCATTTATTAATGCGGACATGGGCTTACATTTTAGTTGTCACAGATTATATGTAGGTTCTGCCACATTCCACCCACAGGCATGCATAATTATGTCATTAGTATTTAATTGGAATCATTAGCGAATCAAATATTTCAAATTATAAAAAATACATAGTAACAAAAATTATAATATTCTATTCTATTCTACCACATACACACAACACCATCTAGCCCAAACTAAGCAGAGCTTGTACTATAGGTGCTAGACAATGGATAAACATACATATATACTTTTTTTTGTTGTTAATACGTACATATTATAAATAGAAACACCCAGACCAAGACAAACATTCATGTATCTTTTTCCCGGTGAGCCCGACATAACCTCTCTATCGCCCCGCGGTGAGGTACGCGTCAAAGCATTCCCTCGTGTAAAAAAAAGGTTAGGTGTAATAGAACTTTTTTAAATGAAATATAGCCTATATTACCCGGTGATAATATAGCTTTCTAATGATAAAATTGGTTAAGTAGTTTTAGATTTAAACCCTAACAAACTAACAAACTTACAAACAAAAAATGTAATCCTAACTAATATTATAAATGCGAAAATGACTTTGTTTGTTTGTTACGCTTTCACGCCTTAACTACTCAACCGATCAACATGAAATTTTGCATACACGTTGTCAGGGGTACAGTATAGGACATAGGGTACCTTTCATCCAGAAAAAAATACTTTTGCGCAACCTAACCTAATCTAACCTACATTTACGCGAACGAAGCCGCGTGTGAAAACTAGTCTCTTATAATATTAGTATAGATATGACAATATGGGCTGTACATGTTATAATAGTTGTAGGTGTTGATAAATGAATAGATGTCCTAACTAATATTATAAATGCGAATGTGACTTTGTTTGTTTGTATGTTTCACACCTTTATTACTCGACCAATTATCATGACATTTCGCATACACGTTGTCAGAGGCACAATATAGGACATAGGGTACATTTCATTCACAAACAAAGTACAATTCCCGAGAGAAAGAAATTTATTGGCAAAATCTCGATTAATGTAAGTAAAGTTGCGAAAAAAATTAGTAATGGAATAGATAAAAATTATACATTTTTGTCTTATAGTTACAGGTACACAAGAGAAATGTGTGATCAACATCAATCCTGGGTTCTTTAAGCGGGGCGTGAAAAAGCATCTTCTCAGGCCGTCAAAATAGAGACCTCAACATCGCCTCGGCTACTGTGGGGGCGATGCGGAGGCCACTGCTCTTAGACCACACGACTGCTTACCATCAGGTGGAGTGTGGTCATTTTGACGAGCAAAATAAAAAAAAAAATAAAAAATAGTAGGTTATTCTGAGTCTGGGTCTTCTGTGCCCGATTTTTCAATGCTTGTAAATGAAGCCAGAGAAGTGTGTCAGGATCGTAGCAAATAGTAATCCATAGTCTCTGCCTGCCCTTTTGGAAAACAGGCGTGAATCTATGTATGTACGTAAAAATCCTCAGTAATACGATGAATTTGACTGTGTAGAGCGCGACGTGAAAATAAAACAAACCAAATTAAACACAAATTTGACGTTCTTTTATGTCGTTATAATAACAGTTGTGAAAACGTAATGGACAGAGTAAATTACGTTTATATGCATAGTTGTTGAATGTTTTAAAAAGGCAGCACTAAGGGGTTATGATGGATAATAACTTTGTAATACTGAAAGCGTTGATATAAGTATCATATTAAATTTATTAACATTATTTTGGGCGGCCTCGATGGCGTAGTGGTTAGTGTAACCGACTGCCACGCCTAAGGTCGCGGGTTCGATTCCCGCACAAGTCAAACATTTGTGTACATGAACATGGATGTTTGTCTTGGTCTGGGTGTTTCTATGTATAATATGTATGTATTTACAAAACATAAGTATATAATTATATATTATGTATGTTTATCCCCATTGTCTAGTACCCATAGTACAAGCTCTGCTTGGTTTGGGCTAGATGGTGTTGTATGTGATAGAATATTATTATTATTATTAAAAGTCTTACTTACAATAACCTTCCACTTATGAAATAACTTAATATTTTTATCAAGTTTCCTTAACTGTTCAACGAACAAAAATTTGTGCACGTCATGTTGACGAAAATGTATATATTCCTCAGCGATTAAATCTTTATACGTGACACCAACAAACAACAAAAATAACCGGTCCAATATTACTACGATTCACTTTTACCTAATCTTTTAAAGATGCTAAGAGACATTATTATATCCTGCATACACTCTTATAGAAGTAGATATGTATACACAAGTTGCCTACACCGCCATATGTAACATTCAAACAGTTCAAAATACAAAGTTCTACACATAGAAACAATTCAACCACTTTTACCAGCCATTTTTAGATAAAAGGGTGTCGAGCCTTGTCGAAACAAATCAATTGTCAGTCCGTATGTAGAACAAAGTTTTCGGAACCGAGCAACGATTTCCAATCAAAGTCCGTTATAAACTTTTCAGGTAGCTATCGGAAAAATGTAATGAAAGACCCGCCATGTTTCAATCCGTTTGGTTTTAGGGTTATATGTTTGAGTGTATTGTCATATTTCATACAAGTTTATAGATTAATCGTTTTGTTTATTGCAACACTGTATTTAGTGATGTTGAGGCATAAAGTGGTGAGCTCGAAGGACTCCAAATTGGTTATCGAAAAATCATTAACCGGCAGTAACCTAATGCAGAGACTACCCTCCCTTGGCATACCGACATGAACCCACTTCTTACATAAGCATATTAGCTTAGTCAGATGGGTTACCAAAATACTGCTGTTTTGAAACCGAAATAGAAATTAATCTTTATAAAATAACTAGTTTTCACCCGCGGCTTCGCTCGCGTAAATGTAGGTTAGGTTAGGTTAGGTGTGAGGCTCTCCCCTGGGGACGAGAGGTGGTCGGGTCCGTTTGACCCGGCCCGCACCCACACGGGGGGGCCTGCTATGGATGACTCAATTCTTTTAAGAGCTCCCAACAGGCCCCTCCATTGGGTGAGAGAGGGAACACCCCAGGTTTTTTAGTAGGTTTGCAACAGTTCTTTTTTCTGGATGAAAGGTACACTATGCCCTATTCTGTACCCCTGACAACGTATATGCAAAATTTCATGTTGATCGGTTGAGTAGTTAAGGCGTGAAAGCGTAACAAACAAACAAACTAATTTTCGCATTTATAATATTAGTAAGGATACCAAAAATATAACAGGAACAGCTCTAAGTAAAGTTAAAATTAACTTAGTTCGTTCAGGCTTTAAACGTATTTTAGCTAGATCTATAATGACAAGTCGTTACGAGTATTGACTGTAGATCAATGCGGTAGTTTCTTCTTGAATATTTACATACTTATTATAAAGCCTCGTAGACACTAGACATGTTTTTATCAATAACTAAAGGTCGTGATGGAGAAAAACTGAATACATATTCAAATTGAGGTTATCGTAATTATTTACTTCAGAGTAATTAATCTATTGCAGGAGAACAAATATACAAAAATAAAAATCTTTCCTCTTTATAATATTAGGTCTTTAACTATGAAATTGCCGTTTATGTCCTACATCTAATTTCATGGGTTCTAGACAAAATGCAATGGTTATTTTAAAAATGCATTTATATTTCGAGAAAAGACTATAATTACATACTATTAATTAATAACATAATATATATCGAAAAACTTTTTTTAAATTTGTAAGTTAACTTATATCGCCATAATTACGTGATGGTTGATGTTTTTGTAAATTAAAACAAACCATAGTGACGTAAATACAAGCAAAATCATGAAAATAAAAATATAATACAAATTAGGCATTAAAAAATATTGATAAAATTGTTAGTATGATAACTAGGTACAACCTAACCGATTTTCTTCATACAGAGCGGCAACTTCATATTTGAACCCCTATTAGTAGTTAAAGATACAAAATTAAATTATGTTAAGATATTTGTATTTTTAGAGTGGCGGCCACGCACCGGAACACGCAGCAGGGGTAAGGCCTCCCACAAGGTGGACCGACGACCTGATAAAGGTCGCGGGAAGCGGTTGGATGCGGGTGGCCCAAGACCGGTCTGTGTGGAAAACCTTGGGGGAGGCCTATGTCCAGCAGTGGACGTCTTTTGGCTGACATGATGATGATGATGATGATGATTTGTATAATTATTGTTCCTCAATTATGCGACAATCCTTTACATAAAACTTCACACACAGATCGACCATGTTCTGATAGCTTTTATCCCGATAATACGTTACCTTAATACAATATCTCAACTAATGCTGAACTTATCAAAAGAATTGCCTAAGAAAATCGATATTTTACACGCGATCGAGCCCTCGGGCGTTACTAGCAATCAATACTTTAAAAAGTCAAAACAGAAATATGTTACCCATATTATATTAACTGCAGCAACGCAGTACCATATCACCAACAAAGTTGTTTCTAACAACTTTTTGTTTTGCTTGTGTTTTATAGTGAATGGCTGGTTCACAATATAGATATAAATCAAATGGCGAGCTCTGAATAAAATCGCTTATATCTTGCTTTATCGGTAGATCGCTTGCTCCTTCACATTATAAGCTTACATTCTATGTTATAGGTTGTTCTTTATAAGTCGAACAATTTTAACTGAAGATATTTTCGAATTTTTACTGCACTGATATGGTTTTATATTTGTTTAACCACTGTCAGACAGTGATATGTAATCGCTATGAAAGAACAAATTCGAATAATCGAAAATTGTATGATACCGCATTCGAATGCTTATCGATTCATAAGAGTATAAATATTTGAACTAATTCAATCGATGATGGCTGGATTGATATGGGTCATGGTCGATCGACATCAAATCAAATCAAAATATATTTATTCATTCGGGTTACAGAGCAACACTTAACGTCAAGCGTACACAAACTAAACTTTAATATGAATTTACATTTATCTGTTGTCACGTTCAGCAAAGCAAGGGCGTAGAATCAATCAGAAAACGAGGGAGAAAGAGACGCCCACTCTTTCTAAAAAAATTGATCCTCGTACGTATGAGTCTAGTTATTTCTTGTGTACTTATGCGGGTTAAATTTTTTTTTAAGTCGTGTGCTCTACACAGAATAAAATTAACATAACATATCAAAAGAAAATTTCTTCCTCCCTAATATTATAGATTTGAGCCTAGGTGCTTTTGACACAGTGTGTAACATACATAGGTATCTCCATAAAAACAAAGGCGCATCACACGCACTTTTTGCCACAATTTATTAAGCACCACCACGTAATAGGACGATCAAGTACCTAAACATACATAAACCTAAAGTACCTGTGTTGTATCTTTTCACAAAGTACTTTGACCTTACAAGAGTTAAGTTTTATTTTCGATCTATTTCAAGAGCAGGCTGTATATAACCGCCCGAGGCTACAGTCATCGATGTCCGCCGCTGCCTGTAAGGTGTTATTTTTGTTCAATACATGTTATGCAACCGTTCTCAGTATATTTTACTACAAAAATCCGTTCGCGGAAGCTTAGTGCCAAGTTGAAAATTGCTTGAAAGAGGACTATGAAGTTTAGTACGTTGGAGAGTTCGTTTATAAATGCAATTTTAGTCGTTTGTGCTAGTATTAGAACACTTATTTTGTTACTATATACTTAGCCTTATGTATATATATCTATGTATATGGTAGGCTGAGGTGTATTACAACCACATTTACATAATATGTGGTAAGATTTGACCATGTAATGAGCTAGATCTAAAATCCTTAATAATTGAATATTTTTATTTCCGTCCGATAGTGTCGTCCAAACTTAGGCAAAGGTTTCTCTCCTAAATTTAAAAATCCTTCTGATGCTAGTGTGCTTGTAATTTCATTTTTTTTTTATTCACCTAAGGTGGCAAACAAGCATACGGCCCACCTGATAAGTGGTCACCGTAGCTTATGGACGCATGCAATACCAGAGGCATCACATGCGCGTTGCCAACCCTTTAGGAAAAAAAAGTAAGTGGGAAGGAGAAGGAGCGGGAAAGAGGGTGATTGGGCCTCCGGCACTCTCACTCACCAAACGAAACACAACAGTAGGAACACTGCTATTTCACGAACTAAAGATGTAATACATACATTATGTATACATTATGTATGTCTGAAAATCCAGGAAACAAAAATGTAACCAGAATTTAAACATTTATAACAATAAAAAAAATTCTGTACACTAAATAATATGCCACGATGAGTCCAGTTCTCTTTATAGGGGTAGATGGGACCGCAAAAAGGCAACTTTTCAGTAAGGCCTGTTTAAATAGTTTGGTTTATATAAAGTGACCCGTTCGAATTCAACGAAACATCGGACCGAACGAAAATAACTTACTATGAAGTTTCTTCGGGTTTCTTTGTTTCAAAATGGCATTACTCCGTTATTCGGGCTACTACTTCAAAGGGTTTAGAATAATCAAGAGGTTACATACCGAAATTTAGTTCGAATTTCAAAATAATTGTGTTTCATGGTGCAAGCAGTCAGCCCGAGACTTCGGAATTTACGTTTTATGGTAGGTAGCTTACTACTCAGAATGGCATCTTTGGCTACAATTTTGTTAGATTCTATGTATGTGTTTCTATGTATAATAGGTATGTATTTACAAAAAAATATATTTTTTTCTCGGACAAGCTGATTTTATTAACAAACTTACATTACCGCGAAGAAAGCCGTGAGCAAAAGCTGAAATCATATTTTTATTTTAGAATGTAGCTAAGGCAGGCTGTGTTTCGAAGATGGGAGACTAAGTGTAAAGGCGCAAATCACTCGTATTTTTTATATTACCAAATAAAATCTTAACGTTGCCTCAGACGTAAATTTTAGCAATTGTGTATCTTTATGGCCTAAATACGACTGAACTTAGAATAAAGAATAACGAGAAAGCCTTGTGAATAGCACTAATATTACCGAAATTGCGTTCCATATGAAACAGGCTTTACGGCCTCAGATAGTTGGGTAGAGCCTATTCAAATAGATTCAACTAGTATGAGTGTCTGTAGGCAACTTTATTTATTTATAACTACTGTATAGTATTATTTATTTGCTCATATTTTTATGATGAATTTTATAAAAATGTCTTTGTATTCTAGCTGTGTTTTATTGGAGTATATTAACTGTAGTTTTGGAGCCAGCTATTTTCTCTGCTATCCCACTTTTTCATATTCTCAAATTTAAAATATTAATTAGTCCCCTTTTTCCAACCAATTTTGATACAATAAAAGATTTATTTTAATTGCTATTTGCCGTTGTGTGTAAATAATGTATAATATTAAACATAGGTAGGTAACTATCCTACTGTAGATGATACTATGTTGGTAATCGCGTAGATCAATCAATACGCGAGGTTATCAAAAGTTGCTGTAGTTATGCTCTTAAATTCTTAAAGTAGAGTATAGTGTAGTATAATCACATCGTAGTAGTGTAGTATAGTCATTTCCTCAGTCAACTACTCTGAAATCTTAGGCTTAAGTAATTAAACCTAAGATTTCAGAGTAGTTGACTGAGGAAGTAAACTCATCTTACCTTTGTTACCTATCTAAACAATTTTGCGTTGTGTTTCTGCGGTGGATAAGGTTTCTAAGCTCCTCAAGGACATTGCTGTCAGCATTGGTAAAGGGTCAGCGTGTACAATATTCGCTCTTTCGTTGGCTGTGCGATTCAAATTAGCTTGTTGGTCACGTTTTACTGTATAAAAAACATGGATGTAATAGAATTCTACTTATCCCGGAGTAACACAGGCATTATAATAGCAATCACGTAAAAAGTTACATTCCATGCAGTCAGTACATCAAAGCCGTGCTCTCAATTCAAACACGTATCAACAGATATAAAAACAGAATTTAAAACACGTACACAAAATGCAGCACATCTTTTAAGGCTGGAGACATTTTTTCTGATGTTATATTGTCGCTGGATATCTCAAAAACAAAATAAATAATATATCTAACGCCCACACAGTCGATACCGTATCCGAAAACCTGCAGATTTATTATTTTCGCCAATTCAATGAATAATGCGATGAGAGACGAATGAATTTTGGATAAGGCATCATTTGTGTGTTTTATACCATCAACGAGAGCGCTTGATGGTAATCGGATATTGTAGCTTATCGACGCTTGCAATGCCAAGAATGTCAACTGCGTAACCAAAGAAGATATCTCTGTGCTGCTAACACAAGGGTAAAACAATTCCGGTTTTCTGCTGTTCAGAGCCTTTTCAAAACATTGCAGGTTATTTAAGGTTTAAGACATTTATTTTCTCAAAAGATTTACAAATCACTTACAGAGAAAATACATTATAATTAAATATACATTAAGCCCATTGGCGTAGCAAGTAGGTACCTAATTATAATACTTCACTAAAACTTATTTGCTAATTACGTATTAACGTTTTTACGTATCATGTTAACACTAGATACCTATATCTACCATCACAAACCAAGTCAACTAAATAAATATTTAGATAATACATGTATATATAATATTATTTTTTTGCACACCTATAATTATTATTCTCTATATACATATGTATATATAAGTAATTTTTATTTTTATTTTTTATTTGGCATCAATATTCTGTAGAAGGAGGTACTTTGCTAGCCAGGCTCATCCACATTGCGTGATTTTAGATTTAATCGAGGATCTTAGTGGTAAAAAAGCATATCAAACTTTTACCCTGTAGATTTTTTTTTTATAGTCTCCTCCCTTCATTCTCCGTTTCTTTCAGTTTGATATTATCAAAACTGGCTACAGCCATATTTATTCAAAGTCCTAACTTACAGTCATAGCACCCAAATTATTCTTCGATTAAGACTTATTAAGTAATTAAAAAGTACACTTTCAAATACCGCATCCTATAATATCTTCTTACTTACACCGCCAGCTTACATCTCTGAATCGTTTTAAAATCATTCATCATTCTACAGAATGATCTTTCTCTCTCGGATTTATTTGTGTCTGTATCGCCACTCCCCTTTGTAGCTCTCTTAATGGCCTCAGAACTGCTGACTCAGCATTATATTATATTTATCTTAAAGCTGGACGAATCCACCCCTGGTGTTTACTCAAAATTTACATATGTATGCTCAGATTTAGTGGTGATCATTGGAGGATACATCCAGTAAAATATAAGGACATTCCAGAATTATACCTACCAAGGACAATTTGGGAAGTTAGGTATAGCTGAATGTTAAATATACATATATCTCTGTAAAAAGACGTAAAAGCTTATTAGCTTAAATATATAGGTTTATCGGGACTATGAACTTAGCTACAAATGAAATATCAAGAATTTCTTTTACATTTAATAACCCATTATTGTGGAAGGTTATAGGTCTAAATAATATCACGCCACGAAAACAGAGTAGCAATCATAAACTTGGGTGAAACTGTGGAGGCAACTAGTTTTTAATATAAAGAATGATATTTAAATCAATACTTATTAAAATCAAATATTTTAAGATTTATTACAGTTTGTGAAATAAGCAAGATGTCCTTTTTTGTGAACAACCTTTTTATTACTTTTCAGCATCTATGTAGGTACTCCTGAATAAATAAATAAAATTCAAATTCCTCCTCAATTGCTTATGTACGCGATCCCGACTTGGGTAATATGAGAAAAATGAGGCAGATACTTGTACACATTGTGTGAGCACTGAATAAAACCGACGCGAACCACTCACTCACAAAACTCATATTATGGTTATCACGCGCTTGTATCTCGTACACCTAGCTTACGCATGTAGCCTTCGCAACCTACTTGCGTCATTTACAAGCACCATAGAATCAAATCC
Organism: Catocala sponsa; assembly: GCA_963564715.1. Classification (NCBI taxonomy): domain Eukaryota; kingdom Metazoa; phylum Arthropoda; class Insecta; order Lepidoptera; family Erebidae; genus Catocala; species Catocala sponsa. Next base: position 4,530,502 of record OY751345.1, on the reverse strand, counting down.
CAGCAAAATGTCAATTCGAATTTTGACCTCGAACCGTAGAAAGGCAGAATTAAATTCCCAAAATACTTTTATATTAAAACGGTACTTATGAAACAATAAGGGTCCAGTTGAAGTGTTAAATTATCACCGAAAACGGTGTTTTAGTATAACACCTTTTGTGTTTAAAATTTATATTTTGTCTTTAAGTAGAATATTCTAGCTATAAGGTTTTTAAAACATCTTTCTATATAATATCATTTCAATAAGGACAAAATTATAAGTCTGTGTATACTTTGGCAAAACCGTAACAGTCGCATTGGATCATGCAATGGTGTGAAGCCTTTTTTATTTTTTTATTTTGCTTGTCAAAATGACCACACTCCACCTGATGGTAAGCAGTCGTGTGGTTTAGCCTTTAGCAATAGCACTTATCTTTAAAGATGCACTATCCAAATTATTTGGCATATTGGTTTAAAAAATTTTATCAATGTGCGAATAAATAATTTCATAATTATTCGAATTATATTGATTGATTAGAATTAATTAATCGTGTAGGATATAAATTAAAATCTTGGCGCCAAAAGGATACAGAATAAGGTCGTCAAGTTCACCATGGATCACGATAAAATAAAAGTTTCGAGTGACAACCAAAAGTTACAGGAAGGCTATGATCAGCCACAACACATAAAACATATAGCGTTTTATAAAAAATGTGTGATCAAAAGGCAATTTGAATAATTATCAGTGACAATGAATATATCGTATAATTTTTAAATCATTCAAAATTTACGTAACAATCTGTAACAAAGAACACCAAAAATACACTGTATAACAAAATCCTAATTAAAATTAATTCTAAATAATTCATGCAAGGTATAATAGACAATACACAATATCAAATTAGAAATAAGTTACAGAACAAAATGAAGCAATAAATACATTATGAACTAATTCTACAATCTACAGCCAATTCACACAAAGCGTTAAGGAAAATAAGTAAATTCAAAGATACCCGAAGAAATACCAAATAAAGCAATCCAAACTGCCCCAAAATTAATACAGACATTATTAAACAATCAAGGTCCGAGATGGTGGAACACCTCTCAGTGAACACAATGCCGTATTTACATTACAAGTGGACTCTTCCGGATAAGGCCTCCTTGAGGTCGACGGGCGTAATGTGAAAATCTTTTGTTGGGATCAACTGGACACGGATGTACGGATCATGGATGTGTTTAGTCGTAAACATTATATTTGAATGGAAATTAATGGATTTAGGCTTAATCTTTTGACCGTCAAGTGAATTATTAATTAATTATTGATGTCTACTCAAAATGTTGAGTGCCAACTTAACAACCCAACAACAATTATTTATAAATAAAGAAAAAATATAGTGAGTTACTGAATAAGAATTTTTATTTTCTTCTTTTGTGTTGTCTCTTTATATAGTAATTAATTATGTATGTTGACGACAAAATTAAATGATCGAAATGTTGACGACAAGATTAATACTTTTTTTGCACAATATTTCCAAACAAAATGTTCTTATTTCTTTTTTATTTATTTTGCTTTATTTTATCGTGCTCCTCTTTCACATAGTTATTAAACATATTATTATATCATTATATTTCAAAGAAAATAACCCTCATAATTAAGCGAAGTTCTAACACCGTAAACAAAACTGAACTCTTTGCAAAATGAAAAATGCAGTTGCCTATAAATACTACAGAGGCAATGTTCATCCAGTCACATCCAGTGAGATGTCGGGTATTTATAGCCAAAACTGGCCTTTTGTTCGACCACCGCTTTGTTGTCGCTACCACAATAAGTGTTAAATGTCCCCCTCACAAATAGGGCTGATAGTACTCCAATCTTATTTAAGAAGAAAATACGCTCAAAGAAAATTTGATAATTGAAGTGGAGCCATGTGCCACTGAATACTTTAAGAAAAGAAATAGAAATTTGCGAATTTTTAAATTGAATAAAGAGGGTTGAAATTGCGGCTTATTTGAAAATACTACATTAATATAATTTCGGTTCAAACTTTACTACTATGAAATTATTTAAATTATTAGCTATTTAGATTTACATTTGCCCCAACGTTTTGTTTGCTTTCAGCGGGTCAATTAAAAGTCAAATTATTTCTACAAAATGAGAGGATTTTAATTTAATTAAATAATATTCGCGTTTAATGTAAGACAATATTATGGAAATGAAGAAGACTTCTGAAACTAATCAATGTTATAAATGGCAACTCTTGGAATATTTTGCAGTTATTGATATAATTTTTAACAAAACTATTTCCTCGATCATGCATATTGTTAACATTTAGGTGCACCGGCTCTTGTCACTTGCTGAGATACGATGGTGCAACCTAGTCGAAACGTCAAGCACCTAAACAAGTAAACGGGTTATTCCAAAAGTCCCTATTGACTTGCCCTATCAATGGAAATCTGTGAACTTTTGCCCCAAATATCCATTAACTGATTAATTATCAATCTGTAATAGGGATAAGATATGTATGTGCCCCTTCACGCGCGCAATTTTCGTTACAAATTAGATACGTATCATGATAGTGTAAACGTTTTTAAAACTATTTAAAAATAAATTTTATAACTTTAGTTTCAGATCAGACTCTAGACTGTTTGTGACTATTGCTAGTAGAACCTAGCAAAACATCAAGCACTCCAAGAAGGTATGTCTTTTCATTATCTTGCTGCGATATGCTAATGATTTTATTTTTACATCGTGAATTTTTTTTTCCTGTTTTATTTTGCTCGTCAATATGACCACACTCCACATGATGGTAAGTAGTCGTGTGATCTAAGAGCAGTGGCCTCCACACCGCCCTCATAGCAGCCGTGGCGATGTTGAGGTTTTTGACGGCCTGAGAAGGTGCTTTTTCACGGCCCGCTTAAAGGACCCAGGATTGAAGGAAGAAGGAAACACGTGCCTTGGCAGAGAATTCCATGCCTCGGTCGGTGTTTTCTCTCTAGAACTTTTTATGAACAGTTTCATACACATACGAGTACATACATAATTATGTAAAGAAAGTTCTTCGAAAAAAAAAACAATCATTTATAAATAGGGTACGAATAGGCTAGGCTTTATTTGGTAGATTGGCCTTTAATATGAGAGAAATAACAGACATTTTTTTTTAAGATTTATTATGTAGGTACCCATATTTGCTAGAAGGTAGCTCTGCTCTATTCCTAATAATTTATGAAACTTACATTTATAGTTTTACGCGTAGATCGCCATAATGGTAGTCAAAGGTATAGTTTAGCCATATTTCACTTGTGTTTTAATTCTTATGTAAGAAGGGCAAGCCTATTGCCATCGTATTTACAGACTTCGTGCGACTAATGTGAACTTCTCGGGCAAACTTAATAACAGTTTAACCTGCCATAAATCGCACTACATGAATCACTACTGCTGTATTACCAAGACAGTAACTTTTAAAAATAAAATAAGAGTAGTGTAAGATATAATTTGTCAACTGCCAACCCTATTCGAGTGGCGGATTCTGCGAAAATACCCCTTCACTGGCCCGTCTCGTCAACTGCAAAAACACCTCCAGATATTTCACCTTTCACACGGCTATAACTGAGATTTTAATTCTCTTTATGGCCCATATGGTTTCTAAGAGTGGGTGGTTTGTGTCTTATCTCATGCACAAATAAATTTAATCTTTATTCTTAAATAGTTACGGTATAGTTTTCGATGTATCGTGTTGAAGTTTCGTCTTTACACTGATGTTTTGAGTAGTGGTATCGTGCGATGCTTTGTAACGGATTAAATCTACGTCTGTGCCTTATGTCTTGTTCAGAATAGTGTGAATATGCTATTTTGACAGTAGAAGGTTTCTTTATAGGGATTTTATGTAATAAAATAGTGGTAGAAAGTCTTCGTTAATGTTCGGATCAGGGAGATAAAATAGATTTTGTTTACGTGCGTTAAGGTCGAATTCCGGGCGATGTAACTGATTAATAATATTTATAGGTAGGCTTAGTAACGTTTTAAGCTAGATAACGACTGCTTCAATGGGCCCGTGGTATAAGATTGCGTGCGATCGTGAGGTCGCGGGGTCTTTAACGCGTTAGTGCTATATGTATATACATACATATTGTACCATGATGATATCATTATGGTACAATATATACTGGTGTAATGATGAAGGTGTCGACACTGATGTACATAGTACTATGGTCCAACAGTTCTTATATTGAGACGAAATCCATGCTCAACTGTAGGACAGTTTACAAACAGGGCTAATTGCTTAACTTCCTAACTAATATAATAAATGAGAATGTTTAGAATTTATTTATTTGTTTGTTACGCTTTCACGCCTTAACTTACTCTTCGACAAAGAGCAGCGATAGCTCAGTGAACAGACTGCAATGCAGAGGGTCTCGGGTTCGAGCCCACGTCGCGCACCACTGACTTTCTGAAGTTATATGACTTTTCGAAATTATGTGCGTATTGATTGACAATTATCGCCTGCTCCGTGCCTCGGAAAGCACGTAAAGCCGTTGGTCCCGGCTGCCATGAAAATCTATGGCAGTCGTTATTGGGAGAGTGTCGATACAAAAGATCCCACTGGGTCGAAGCACAAAATAAATACGAATTTATTTTGTGGTCGAAATGTCGCCCGCGCCGGTCTGCACTGACTGGCCCCCACATAAGATAAGATAAGATACTATTTGACAAATCATTGTGAAATTAAGCATACACGATGTCAGGCATACAGAAAATAAAATAGTGTGCCTTTCATTCAGAAAAAAGTACTGTTATTAATTTAACCTAACCTACATTGACCCGAGCGAAGCTATAGGCAACATCTAGTATTATTATAATGCAATATTCTATTAATAATTATAAGCGGCTTGCAACTGATATTAAATGCCCGGTAAATGGCAATAAACTTAGTGGGAACTTATATCAAAACTGGCAAAGAGTGGATGCAATTCTTCATAATTATATCTCTGCCTAACCATTCGGCAATGTGTAGTCGTAAAGCTATGTAAATTTAATGTGTAACATTCGGCTGTAAGCCGTTGTTTTAATGACGGTTACGTGTTGACACCAAGTAGCCGCCATCTAAGATAAGAGACTTTTGTTCTGTATGACGCGGTTCGGTCATTATGTTAGTAACAGTAATTTAAAAAGAAAATATATATATATAGTCTATTTTACTCAATGATAATATGGCTTTCTAAAGGTGAAAGAATTTGTAAAATCGGTTGTGTAGTTTTTAAGTTAAATCGTTACAAACAAACAAACAAAAATCAAGTCATTCCTCTCTTTAATATTACTAAAAAAAACTTGGAATTATCATGTATACTGTGTACTAAATTTTTCTGCGGCTTTACCCGGGGACGGTGCTTATTTTCTGGATGAAAGGTACCCTATGTTCTATTCCGTACCCCTGATAACGTGCACAACAACAACAAATCACGTTTGCATTTATAATGTTAGTGATGTGATCAATTTAAACTAGGGACTCTAGGGAGTATGTAGACATTGTTTACATAAATATATTACCTCAGCAGTTTATAATGTATATATTTATAAATATATGCATTATACACTGCTGATTATTAAATCTTTGGAACTTTTATATACTAAAATATATTTAAATATATATTTATGTAGGTATTAAAATATATACAGGTTGTCCGGTAATTGATGCATAACCTTGAAATGTCTTATAGTAGAGCTGATAGCCGTTCAGAAAAAAATATGAAAAATATCTATCCTAACTACCTACTACCTGAGATATTATGATTTTCTTTTTTTAAAGTAAAATTTTTACCATTTAACTTTCTTGTACACTACGACCATAAATTAATGAATTACATCGGTTTTTTGTTGTTTTATTATTAAACACAAATTATGCTAATAGATAGACAGTCAAAAGTATGACTAGCTATTGCACTTTTTATTTTTCTTTTATTTTTATATTTAATGTTTTTTTTTTCTGAACTGCCATCAGTTCTACTAGAAGACATTTCAAGGTTATCCATTAATTACCGGACAACCTGTATATGTTTTATAGGTGATAGAATATTCGTTCTTCTCTCCTAATTTTGCCAGGCTTGACTGGGTTCATAATTGTTTCTTTCTACATTTATAAGACCTGTGTATACATTGTGGAATGCAATAAACGAATTGAATTTAACTGAATCCACTATTCATTAAATAAGTTCGCAATGAATTCCAACGCTATTACAAAAATATTTATGTCTAATTAACTAAGCAATACAATTACTTTGTTAAAAGGAAGGAAGCGGCATAGGTATGTTTATCTTAACAAGATTGTGTTTTAAACATCGCATGCGCAATTCACAGAACCGCTTAAGCAACAATGTTGCTATCAAGTATGCAACGGGTTCATAGTTGCCATGGGAGTATTAGTGGATTGTTTCTATCTACATAGTCATTTGTGAGACTATAATTAATAGTTTAAAAGAAATAAGGAAGGCAGGTCATATCTTAATGACTTAGTTCGTAAGATGATAATATATTCAAGTGTAAACTGGAACCACTGAGATGGGTCATCATTTCATCAATTCAGCCTATTACAGTCCACTGCTGGACATAAGCCTCCCCCAGGGTGCGCCACAAGGCCCGATCTCCCGTTTTTGCCATCCAGTCACCTCCAGCCACCTTTTTCAGGTCACTGCGCTTGCCGAGTCGTGGTCTCCACTCGAGAACCCGTCTGCTCCAACGATCATCGGTTCTGCGACAGATGTGACCAGCCCACTGCCACTTCAGCCTGCTACACTTCTGAACTACGTCAGTGACTTTGGTTTTTTGTCGGATAATCTCGTTCCGGACTTTGTCCCGTAACGAGATTCCGAGCATACACCTGAGATGGGTGCTTAGTCTTAATTTTTTCTCTAAGCATAGCTTTTAATTGATGTTTAGTTTTAATATTATGTAATGTTAATATGTAACCTTTATTTTCACATGTCTGATTAAGTATTTTATTACTTATTCGTGAAGACCTGTAATTGGCCTTTTGTGTCTCTTTGTGTTTGTTTCGAAAGTTGTAGGTATGTGCTGTTGGTCTTCTGAGATAAAAAAACAAATAAATAAGCGTGCAGTCGTTGGTAGTTTTGTGTTGAAGTACCGACAGTGCAAACCTTTTTTCCCTTTGTTCCCTCTTTATGGTACCTATAGGAGGCAAACGAACAGACGGATCGCCTGATGGTAAGCGATTACCGCCGCCCATGGACACCTGCAACACCAGAGGAGTCACAAGTAAGTTGCCGGCCTTTTAAATTTTCCTCTCTCCCCAGGAGTGGGAGGGGTTGGGCCTCCGGTACCCTCAATCACTCGACGAAACACAACGCAAGCGCTATTTCAAGACGGTTTATTGTGAGGCCATGGTATCACTCCGGTCGGGCGAAGCGTGCCGAAGCGTGGTTCTCCCACGTTTAAGATCTTACCAATATTGTAATCGAATGTGACTTTGTTTCTAACACTTTCACGCCTTAACCAGTTGACCGATTATCTTAACATTTCGCATACTCGTACACTTTTTCAGAGGTACAGGAAAAGTCACCATTTATCCAGAAAAAAGTATCTTAGCCGAGAGAACGAAGCCGCGGGAAAAAGCCAGTTTTCGTTTTTTTTTTATAATATTCTATCACATACACACAACACCATCTAGCCCAAACTAAGCAGAGCTTGTATCATGGGTACTAGACAATGGATAAACATACATATATACTTTTTTTTTTTGTAAATACATGCAAATTATACATAGAAACACCCAGACAAAGACAAACATCCATGTTCATGCACACAAATGTTTGACTTGTGAGGGAATCGAACTCGCGACCTCAGGCGTAGCAGTCGGTTACACTAACCACTACGCCATCGAGCCAACTGAAAGTAGTTGTTGGAATCCACACTTCACGAAGGTGACGTTGAGCTCACATCAGTCCACCCGTAACCACTGAGTGCATTTTATAGGTTGAGATTCGTGACCACGATGGATGCAAGTCAGTCGAAACGTATGGCAATAAATATCAACGCGGTTAAGACCCGTGAACTAATATTGTAAATAATATTTTTGTAGGCCTAACCCTTAATCTGAACCTAGGAACTAACCTTACTTTTATTTATTTGTCGGAGAGTAGGACGGCCGACTCGCTTTTGACATGATGAAGCAACAAAATATAGGCGTGGTATTATACTTCGTACGTATACTAATAATAGGCAAATACAAAAGAAATAAAACAAGAAAGGTTGACTGTGATTATCTCTGATTTGATCCGTAACGCAGCGAGTTCGTCCACCGTATGTGTCCGCGCACGAGTCTCCGACGCTTATATAACGTCAATATGACACTGACAGATATAACTGTCACTCCAACTGACACATTGGCTCTATGGCGACCTCACTCAAGCTTACACTTGACGTTCCGAAACAAATCAATAGATGGCGCTTTATTCAACTCCAATTACAGAAATAAATTACATTCCACTGATTATTTTCTTGATGCTCCGACATATTTATAATAAGGTACACTTATAGTAAAACATACAAATGTTACAAATACAAGCACTTACACTATGGATATAACAGTGGGTATATATATGTTTGCCTATTAAAAGTGTACACAGCATTCACATTATAGGTAACATTAAAAGTAAAATTGAACTAAATGAAAATATGAAATTGAATATTATATTATATCAATTTAGCATCAGGTACTGAGGTAAACACACTACCTACTAATCGATGATGTTCATAAGTATTACTTTATGACATACTCTATTAAATAAAAAAAATCAGGAAAATATGGAAATGGCACACAGTATCCAAGAGTAGTAAGAAAGTAACTATGTTTCTTTTGGAAAAGAGCAGCGATAGCTCAGTGGGGAGACCAACTTACAGACTGCAATGCAGAGGGTCTCGGGTAGGAACCCACGTCGCGCACCTCTGACTTTCGGAAGTTATATGACTTTTCGAAGTTATGTGCGTATTGATTGACAATTATTATCGCCTGCTCCGTGCCTCGGAGAGCATGTTAAGTCGTCGGTCCCGGCTGCCATGAACATCTATGGCCAGTCGTTACTGGGAGAGTGTCGACACAAAAGGTCCCACTGGGTCGAAGTGTCGCCGGTCTGCACTGACTGGCCCCCACATAAGATAAGATAAACTATGTTTCTTTTATATTTTCTGTGAATTACTAATGCGATGCTTAAAGCACAATCTTGTTAATATAAACACACTTAAGACGTTTATATTAGACTTCCTTCCTTTAATAATGTAATCGTTTTTTAAACTCTTAACGTTTTAGCAGCTTGCATTGATAACGGCCAGTGCGCGGTGATGATAGGCTTCCATTTGTGAGATGGATGCTTATAAAACGACCACATCGTTTCTCTATGTACTTCCACATAGGTACCACATACTAAAATGTACATACAGTGTAATATGTGGAATTTTAAAGTACGTAACAGATATTTTTATATTTTTCTGTTAGCTATTATAACTTAGCTTGTTACCTGATTCTGGCTTGACGTCGACTTCTGGGACATTCTGTATAACTACTGCCTCAGTGGTGCAGCGATAGTGATAGCGATTCAGTGAAAGAGGTCCTGGGTTTCATTCTCGGGTCTGGCAAGCTGTTATTAAATTTTATTCGTAAAATTTTCAGTACCAATAATCTGGAACTGTGCCTGGTAGACAGCAACAGGCTACACCTCCTATTACATAGCCCAAAAATATAGTTAGCAAAATATGGGTGCAATTCAGCTCTGCCCTTTAAGATATGACCAACAAGAGAATTGTAATCATACGTTTAGGTGAATGTTATATATATTGAAATTCATCTCACTGAATCGCCACGTGATCATGGCTATTCAAAAGCAAGAAACATCGGGGAAATTACAAATTTAAATCCTAACTAATAATATTAGTAGAAAGGGAATGTGAGTTTGTTCGTCACGCTTTAACTACTCGACCGATCATCATGAAATTTCACATACCCGTTATAAGAGATACAGAAAATGAAAGAGACATACCTTATATCTAGACAAATGGATTGTTTCCGAGGTATAGTTTATTGACGAATTCTACATTAACGCGAGCAAAGCCATGGGCAAGATATAGTAGTTAAATAAATAAGTAATTAAAATAGTGTAAATATAATCTAAAATTAGTGTTTTTAATTAACAAAGCTATTAAATCCGTGAAAAGTAGTTTAATTTCAATGAGAAAGTTCAATGAGAAAGTAGGTAGGTAATTAATGTATTTTCTTGTAATATTATTTAAGTAAATGTCTTATTTTCTCCTATTTGAGAATAAATATCTCGAAACCTATTTCCACAGTTTCTATTAAAGGCGTCGCAGTACTCGTGAAATTTACAATCTGCGTCAAATCAACGCAGTTAACGCTAGAACGCAGATTTTCTAGACGTCTAAAATAAATCCTGTACCATTGTTTCCTGTGCGTGCGAAATCGGTCGCACGCAATTAGACTCGACGCGTCGTTCAGAGTTATTGGTGTTTAAATCACTGTCGGCAGGTTTATATCTCATCTGAGCGAGTTTCTGGCGCATGTTCTCGTTTCTATGGTAGAGGACCGGTTTGTGATTTATCGTGTTAATATTATAAGTGCAAAGTTTTGTTTGTTGACGATGTGAAAGTGGTGTGTCGCGAATGTTTTGGATGGGTTTGTGTGGAACTTTCGTTGGCGTTTCCCTGTAGGTTGAATTCTAAGCTTAGTTACTTGTGGTATTGTTATTGCAAAAGCATTTAGGATACAACAGTGCATGTGATGTCTTGTAATATTATTAATATTTAATTGTCGCTCAAAATCTATGTACCATTTTGCATTGCTTGTGTGCGCATTAGATACATTTTCTTCTCCCTAGCCTTTATTATTCCCAAGACACTTGGTCGGCTTTCTAGTCTAACCGGATTTGACTGGATATCAGTTTTTAAACGGACCTTCTGACCATCGCAACCCGAAGGTTAACGATACCCTAAGGCTAGAGCAGTGTCAGGATATTAGAGGGCACTGACTTCCCAATAACGTCTGCCATAAATGTTCATGGCAGCCGGGACCGACGGCTTAACGTGCTCTCCGAGGCATGGAGCAGGCGATAATTATTGTCAATCAATACGCACATAATTTCGAGAAGTCATATAACTTCCGGAAGTCAGAGGTGCGCGACGTGGGTTCGAACCTGGGATCCTCTGCATTACAGTCTGTTGGTCTCCCCGCTGAACTATCGCTGCTGATTTACATACATTTTGATAGTAATCAAATTGACCGCATGGGTGGTAAATTAGTTTAATTAGAGGTCGCCTCGCCATTGCCTTCTGCCACATGACTAAAAATTGTGTTATCTACACATTGTTATTCCGCTACTGGATGTTCTTTAAGTCCGTTGTTCGAATGTTTATGAAGTCCCCGCGAAATTATTCCCTGTGCAGGAGTTAGTTTAAAAAAGAAAATATTAATCCTAACATTATAAATCGAACGAAAGTCAATGAAAAAGTCAGATCAGAACAAGAAAGCGAATCCGTTGGTAAAAGCTTGCTTTAAGATCATAAAGTGGTTACGTAAGATTAGTGTATCCAATATTCTTTATTATTGACTAGAAAGTAAAGATAGTCACAAGATGAACACTAGCTAAATTCCCCTTTTTTTCCAGCTTAACTTTAGCATCCACGTCATCATAGAGCTAACCTATTGTCGTTAATCGGCTGCAGTTTCAGATATTTTCCTGCAGCTCAAAAATGCTATTATATATATTGGGTTCTCCCAATAGCACTTTAATCAAATACTTTATAAACAGTCGAATTTAGAGATATATTTTTCTTAATTGCATATTTTTAACTAAGCATTTGTATTGCTCGGAATAAAAAAATAAATACTTAAAAGGATGTAAATAAAATAAACCGCGATAAAATGCAAATATAGAAACTTAATTTCAATGAAAAATAGATTTTTATTCCACTAGGATGAAATATAACCCTTCAAAGTGTCGGTTTTTTCGTCTATCGATTGTCAAAACTTATGATGTATGTGTGACAGCGTGGCAGTATTTCATGTCATACTGTCAATAGTTTATTTCCTAAAAAATGTTGCAGCTAGACAATATTGTTTGTGTGCTTGACAGCTAGGTGTACGGAACGCAGTGGGTCTAGGGTTCAATCGCGGATCCAGAAAGTGTTATTGGGTTTGTCTATCCATAAATTCTGAATAATACCGCATTTAGAACTGTATCGTAGACACAAGGCTTGCTTCTAAACATTATAAGGTGGACCGATGACCTGGTAAGGGCCGCGAAGAGCAGTTGGATGTAGGTGGCCCAAGACCGGTTTGTGTGGAAAATCTTGGGGGAGGCCTATGACCAGCAGTGGAAGTCTTTTGGCTAAGATGATGATGAAATTAAAGCTGGCGAAATGTGGATGTAGTGCAATCCTGCCTATTGCTTCAGGGATATTAACCCATACTAGCCCAACACTGAAAATAATCCCGAGCACAGCTATGGGACAGTTTATAAACACAGCTGATATTATATTATTAACTAGGTTTTGGCTGCGGCTTCGCTCACGTAAAGATTTTTAGGTTAGGTTACGTTACGTTAGTAACAGTACTTACTCCTTTTAAATAAAATATAGCCTTAATTACTCGGTGATATATATAGCGTTTTAATGGTGAAAGAATTTTTTAAATCGGTTGATTAGTGTTTGACTTAAATACACCGTGGGAGAGCCACGCTTCGGCACGAATAGGCCGGCTCGACCGGAGTGATATCACGGCCTCACAGAAAACCGGCGTGTAATAGCGCGCGTTGTGTTTCATCGAATGAGTGAGGGTACCGGAGGCCCAAATTTAAAAGGCCGGCAACGCACTTGCGACTCCTCTGGTGTCACAGGTGTCCATGGGTGGTGGTAATCGCTTACCATCAGGCGATCCATCTGCTCGTTTGCCTTCTATACCATAAAAAAACCTTACAAACAAACAACAAAAATCAGTTGAACGCGCTAATCTCAGGAACCTCTGGTTCAAATTGAAAAATTATTTCAGTGTTGGATAGCCCATTTATCGAGGAAGGCTATAGGCTATAATATAACATCACGCTACGACCAATAGGAGCAGAGCATAAATGAAAAATGTTGCAAAAACGGGGAATAATCCCTTATGTGAAGCAGATGAAGTTGCGCGGGTCAGCTTGTATTAGTATAGACATGCAAATGACACGGTTCGGTTTTGTGTTCATTCATATATTCTTAAAGTAATTGTTATGTATATTGTATTGTCATTTTATAACGTAAACAATGTGCCTCCTGAGAATTGCCTTAAGGCCTAATTAGTCTCCACTCGAAGTTGAATCAAAGCAGCACTTGATTTTGCAGAATCGCTTCTAGTTATTTAGAGCAATCTATAAATATGCAGTGTCAGTACACAAGATGTTTCCTGTCTTAGATGAAACTAGTTAGGTACAAACACACCTGTTTTTCATACAGTTAAGTCGCGAAAGAATGGACGAGAAAAGACTGACTAAGAAAGTTTATAAGGCTAGTGTGAATGGAACAGTCGCAACGGGAAGACCTAGGCGAACGTTTCTCGATCAGATTGAAGACGTCCTGGATAAAGGTCAGGTTAAAAGCACCTTAAATCGTTCAGCATGTATGAGGAATGTTATGAAAGTGAATGAAGCCAGAGAAGTGTGTCAGGATCGTAGCAAATGGAAATCCGTAGTCTCTGCCTACCCCTCTAGGAAACAGGCGTAAATCTATGTATTTATGTATGTAAGTTGAGACTATGGATATCGACTTACAATTCTGGTATATCTCACTTTTGCTTCATACACTCCCTTCATAGTTTTAATTTACACTTAGTTGTTTAGGATTCTCCTAATCAGGCCCTCTTCGTACGAGAAGAAAGAAGAGAGAGAGCCTGCGTGCAACAAGTTCAGCTCAGTAGATAATAGCATTTGATTTGCGATTGAGAGGTTTGCGGTATCGAATTCCACCCATAGCACTACCGACGTAAACTAGCTCCTAACATAATTATCCTAGCTTAGCTGGAGCAAGAAGTTAACAAGAATACTTACATCTCAAAGCCAAATATGTATGTATTTTAGTCAGTAGTCAGTCTTTAGACGCCGTTTTTTACTGTACCGGTAATTAAAAAGAAAAAAAAACAAGAAACAAAGACTTTATTAAAATTGTTTCTAAGAATACAGAACAATAAATTGCGTTTAAACAGAAAAGTAATTACTACAATCTTAATGAAGAAATCCGTAATGACATGTTAATCAACTTTTTATTACATAATTATAAGAATAATTTACATAATTTATTCATAAACATAATCAAACATGGAATACAATTCACATGCGCATTAAGGTCAGAATGATTCAAGACCGTTCTTGAAACAGAATGCAAATATTTTTTACTGACAACTTTACGTTCCGAAGACAATAACTGACTCAATGATTTGACAAAACTCATTCTGCTCCTTCAGAATATACTCCTAGACCTTAACGTCTTGTATTTAGGGTTCAAAATTGAGCAAAAATATTTTGGTGATGGTAAATTAAGGCTCAAGTTTGGGAACTCAAGAAAGCCTACCTGGTGTGTAATTTTGATTTTACGATCCTACAAATAATAAGGAAATGTTATTACTGCCCTTTTTCTAAGTTCGAAGATGTAATTTTAAATATTCGACAGATAACGACATTAACGACGTCATTCTTTTGCGCGTGAGTCGATCTGTGCAATATTCCCACACTAAAGGAATATTTTTGAGATGAATATTATATACATTTTAAAACTTAGTTTCATGTTTTTTTGTCTCAAAAATATGTATTTATATTTTCAATAAAGTCGCAGTGGCACACCGATGGCCACACACAATACGTTTATAATTGTCTGGTTTGCCATGACTTGACAGTTTCATAGACAAGTCCGATATAATGCTGGAACTGGACGTTCTAAAATTATAGTTGCCAAATATACTTTCAATGTGGATTCAAGAGCATATTTACTGCTTATATTCTACCTGCCTTTGTGATAATATGAAACAACTCGGGCGGTAGTAGATGACTTTGCATTATTAACAGATTTTTCCAATTACTAACAATTACATTGGCTACTGATTATATTGAGGACAAAACACATGCAAAGAATCAAAGCCACCACTAAAACAAACGCAACCTCGCAACGTAACATAATTAAGTACTCCAGTTTAAACAAAGGTCCTAAACTCAATTGGAATCTCAGAAAATAATGTGTATTTTTAGGCATGATAACTATCTACTCGTATGAATACATGACAGGTAGACAAACATTACAAATAAAAATCCTAATATAGATATAAGTACCTATATTATAGGCTAGAGATTTCTAAGACATTTTGATAACCACGCTTTTTTACATTAAAATTAATAAATTATGTTCTACTTTTTTAATAAAGCGTGTTTTTTAGTTTTTTTAAACTATTATTTATTGTCAATAAATTTTTGGTTGTAGTTTTTATAAAATGCTTAACTGTACCCGGCAAGACGGCAATAGCAAGACAAGCCAATATAATGGGATCCAAAACCATAACTGAAAAAATATGCGTATAATACTCTTCTGCCTACCCCATCAGGAATTATCATGAGACTATGTATGTATTCCACACAAAATCCCTAAAGTGTCGTCTATATATACACGTACGTCCAACACGCACAAACTTCCTTGAGCCATTCACCTAACTAAATAATCATCGCCAATAATCCGGTAGCGTCCCTCAGGCGCTTCTACTTTATATATTATGTAGTCCAGTCCCGGAGTATAAATAATTGATGGCTTGTAACTAATTACGTGGATCTTTCATTAGTTCGCATTATCTAAAGGTCGGCGAATGAATGGTGATTTGTCAGGGAGTTTCTGTACTGTCGATGATTCTGAGAATTTAATAGAAAGGTGCGTGAGAAATAACCGGTAGAGATGCTTTTTGGGATGTCACATCTTGTTAATAATAATCTCTTTTACGGTATTAGCCGAGTATAGCATTCATGCGTTTGCCTATTAAGATATCGGTTGAGTACAAACCCATGACCTGTCACCTAGGCAGTCGGGACAATTCTATCATCACTGATCGACATGTGAATAAACAAGTTGGAGATTATACCTCAAACATATCGGTTACTGTGCTGTCAATTGTCTCAACAGACTAGTCACAGACATCTAAAAACCTTCGGTCGATGACTGTTTGGATATTTTAGTTTGTCTAGGCTCCAGCTTGGATTTAGTAATCAGCAATGTTCAAAGAACACTTTCAATATATTCAAATTCAAATTCATTTATTAATGCGGACATGGGCTTACATTTTAGTTGTCACAGATTATATGTAGGTTCTGCCACATTCCACCCACAGGCATGCATAATTATGTCATTAGTATTTAATTGGAATCATTAGCGAATCAAATATTTCAAATTATAAAAAATACATAGTAACAAAAATTATAATATTCTATTCTATTCTACCACATACACACAACACCATCTAGCCCAAACTAAGCAGAGCTTGTACTATAGGTGCTAGACAATGGATAAACATACATATATACTTTTTTTTGTTGTTAATACGTACATATTATAAATAGAAACACCCAGACCAAGACAAACATACATGTTCATGCACACAAAATGTTTGACTTGTGCGGGAATCGAACCCGTGACCTCGTGCGTGGCAGTCGGTTACACTAACCACTACGCCATCGAATATACAGAAAATGTTGTCCAGTTTACATTATTTTATTAATGAGAAATTCAGTTATTAATAGCTTAAGGCGAAAATAATCCTTTTACGCTGAAAAGATAAGGTAATAAGCCGTAATAAATCGTAGTGTGGTGGGAGATTTAAGTTTATTTTTGCATTCGCACTGATACTGCTATTACTAATATTTTTAGTTTTCATTGACCTTATTGGTAATATAAGTGGAATTTTCAGTTAAGTTTTACTTTCAATTTCGACTATGAATAACCTTAAGAAATATAAGATGTATTACAATATATAAAAAATTGGTGCATAAAATAACTTATAGAAAAGAAAAACCAACAACATGTTCCACAATAAAAAAAAACTTGAGCAGTATTTGGGGACTGCCGATAGAAGTGAAAACTTTAATCATTGATCATAAACACTTCTTTATAAACCAAAAAAAAGAAGAAAATAAACAAAAAAAAGGGGCGGTTGGATACTAGTTCCTGATACTCTCTTGGGGATTATAAAGGGAGTCAAAATATCGTTATTTTTTGCGTAGGACGCACCATTTCTGAGATATATTGTTAATATTTTAAAACAAAAATAATATAGCGTGGAAGCGTGACGATGACGCGAGTTCCATGATTTTTGCTCACCCAAGAAGTGCTCAACGCACCTAAAAAAGTTTTCACTTAAAAAAAAGATATAGCATCAAGTATTGTAACAGTACATAAGACATCATAATTGCGAACTATGAAATAAATAATACTAAAACTGCATTGTTAATGTAACATTGATTAAACTTGTACATACAGTAGTTTTACTACTTAAGTATTCTTGTCGCATTTTGTATTGTAGTGTTGATAACTGGCTTTTTACTGTAACTGAACTATAGCTGTATATATAGAAAGTAGACTACCGGCGCCAATACCTGCGCTGTCGCCAGTAACGGGTACTTTATACAAGTCGTCTGCGCAGACGATCAGTACAAAATATACGCCATACCTGGGGCCCAAGTCTGCTATCTATATATTAATAAGTAAACCAAACACTTTGTACCCCTTTTTTCTTTGAGGTGTATGAAATTTGGCACAGTTAAAGTTTATATGGAGAAAGAGGGGCGAATCCTAATATTTATACAAAATATGTATTAGAAATACATTAAATTAATGAAAAAACCCTACACGCACACAACCATGCATTTTATTTGCATGGTGCATTTGACACACGTAGTCGAATCGCGTAACTATGGTTATATATTATATCAATATATAATGACATATATCAGCTTACAGGCACTTTGGTCGAATTTTGAGCACTAGGCGACCTCTAGTTTTATAAATTCGTCATTCCGACACGACGTAACAGCAATTAATTTTGCTTAAAGTTCGTAATCTGCTAATATCATAATGGTCGATCATTGGTCGGTCAATGGTCTCGTAATAGAATTGTGGTAGAATGACATGTTGTTTTGTCATTATTATAAAACCCGCTAATAGAAGTGTTTTTTGAAAAACTACTACTATATATATTTTTACTAATATATATTTTTACATATTATTTATTAGTCTTAAAAGCGATTTGATCAAAGAATCTGTAAAAAACCAGATCACCGCATACGTTCGTCATTCATTTGTCATTATGTACGAGATTACCATTCTATGCCATTTTTTCAATAGAGTGTCAGTGGTTGACCATCGGAAAGTCATAAAGACGCCATTATATTAGTAGATTACCAAACTTGTCAAAATCAACAATTATGAAATCAATGATTGACCATCCTGACACTATTCTAATAGCAGACTTGGGCCATTTTATAATATTAGGCAGTTATTACTTGATTAGTATTTTGGAGATATAGAAGCCTATGTATGTATA
The DNA here is from genome assembly GCA_963564715.1 of Catocala sponsa. NCBI lineage: Eukaryota > Metazoa > Arthropoda > Insecta > Lepidoptera > Erebidae > Catocala > Catocala sponsa. Next base: position 4,511,910 of record OY751345.1, on the reverse strand, counting down.
TGCGAAATTATAAATGACTTGATGTGCCCGCGGTTTCACTCGCGTTTATGATTACTGCGCCGGTCCCGTGGGTCGAAGCGTGATGTTATATAGCCTATAGCCTTTCTCGATAAATAAGCTATCCAACAAAAATATAATTTTTCAATTCGAACCAGTATTTCCTGAGATTAGCGCGTTGAACCAAACAAACAAACAAACTCGTCAGCTTTATAATATTAGTATAGATAAGTAATATAATATTTAACGTGCAACTTAATTTTATCTCTTCTAAAAGCTTCAAAATTTAAAACTATATTTGTCAAAGTTATCTACTCTTCATATATTCTCAGTCCAAATTATTCTCTACCTCGATATTCCTTACAGCCAACACTACTTAAATGTATCTTGGGTATTCGTTAACTGGTTGGTTTTATTTACGCCAATTCTTTTGTCAGTATTCTTGGCCACTTTGGGACTTTCCTCGAAAAGGTTAATAATTAATCAGTATTTTCTCCCGGCTTGCTATCACTGATACATAAAACATCGAATTCTACGGATACTTGATGCTTTTGTTCATGATCACAACCAAATGGTTCACATGTTCCTCATAGTTTGCGCATATATTTGTTTGTGTAAATGTGTAAAACTGAACCCTCTAATAAGCGTCATATCAATTTAAATGAACTATTGTAACAAATATATACAGCAGCTCATATAAGAAAAATAACATAAAATTGAATTGTATGTTAATAAACATTAAAATTTGGCGATTGAAAAGAGTGGACATAAGCTTCATGAAATGAAATTAAATTTTATGAAAAGAAGTAGGTTTCTCATGAAACCTGTTCGAGGTCTACCTCGAACAGGTTTGTTACAACGCAAAATTTTTATTTCCTTTGATATATTTTTATTATTATATTTTAATTAATATATCAGTTAATTGACGTGTCCAAGAATTGTTTACACGTTCTTATGGAAATAAAGATTTTTGACTTTGACTTTGACATAGAATTCCTCCCCATCACAGTCAACTGATAGTGCACCCAATAGACTAGAGTGATATTTGTTTGTCTGAGTTTTAGTGTTACTAAAGTAAATTATGCAGAAAATCTTAACCACCCTGACTGCACGGATGGCGTATTGGTTTAAGTGGTCGTCTCGCCACTGCCACTGCGTCGAGTGTCGTGGGTTCGAATCCTACACGGGACAAAAAATTGTGTGATCCACAAATGGTTCTTCCGAGTCTGGATGTTATTTGTGTCCGTTGTTTGAATGTTTGTAAAGACACCTGCGATACAGGAATCATTCCTAGAAGGGAGTTGGCCTTTTAATAAAAAAAAACACTATACTTAAATAAAAAATAGATATTATTTAATTTCCCCTTCAACAGATTTGCTTAAATTATGCCACACTGTCCAACTCCACACAGACGGCATCAAATTGAGTCACCTAATAACTCTGTATAACTGTCTAAAACACGAGATCAGAATTATGATGCTCTCCTGTTCATGTCATCTCCATTGCACATAAAATTTGTGCAGACTCTGCTGCTACTGAAGTAAATTTAAATCTCTTTAAATCAAATGGTTTGCTTTTATGCTATGCTACGAGTTTATTATTTTAAACATAGCCATTATAATAATACCAGCCCTATATTAAATTGTCCCACAGCTGTGCACAGGCCTCTCCTAAGTCTGACAAAGGTTAGGCCATTGTCCACCCAGCTGGTCCAGTGCGAGTTCGCAGACTTCACATATCTTCGAAAACATTATGAAGAATTCTCAGACATGCAGGTTTCCTCACGATTTTTGCCCTTCACCGTTAAAGCGAGCGATAATGAACTATTTTATACGCACATTTTTTCTAAATATCAGAGGTGCGTGCTTTGTGATCAAGGTCGAGACCTCTTCGTGGCAGTTCAACGGTCTACCATTAGGCTATTGCTGCTAAGTTTGTTTCACCATTCACGTATAAATCTTCTATTTCCTTCCAATCTTTGAAGTTAGCAAGGGACGAAGAGGCACACGAATTATTTTAGCCAAAGACATCGAAATGGGCACCACTAGCTTCGAAAGCAGTATAACGCAGGGTGTATAGCCATTTAGTGATATCACGCTCGTGCCTATGCGTGGACAGTAGAGACCATAAACAACCGGCTTCCGACATTATCTGCCGATGGTTTAAAGTATGAGAGATAAGCGTTCGCTAACTAAACAACCGACCAACAACAAAATTAGCATTTCTTATCCTATACTTCAGTGACTTGACACTATTTAATGTTGCTGGTATAAAATATACTAATATGATAAATATGACAGTATTTGTAAAAGATTGAAGTTATATTACTTATTCGGCGTATCTTATCTTATCTTATGTGGGGGCCAGTCAGTGCAGACCGGCGATACTTCGACCCAGTGGGATCTTTTGTGTCGACACTCTCCCAATAACGACTGCCATAGATGTTCATGGCAGCCAGGACCAACGGCTTAACGTGCTCTCCGAGGCACGGAGCAGGCTATAATTGTCAATCAATACGCACATAATTTCGAAAAGTCATATATCTTCCGAAAGTCAGAGGTGCGCGACGTGGGTTCGAACCCGAGACCCGCTGCATTGCAGTCTGTTGGTCTCCCCACTGAGCTATCGCTGCTCACTATAGATATTCGGCGTAAATCTTAAAACGGATTTGTTTAACCTTGGCACACATATGTACGATGAACTAGATTAAAATAATATCATTTCTATTCCAGTACGCGTTCTCGTGGCATTCATGCAGGCGAATCCACGACAAGATAATTTTTTTATTAATTGTCCTGTTGGCAGCCCCTTTTCATTAGCTAGTTGTCAACCTAAAAGAACAGGACTTACATTGATGCCAGCATCAGAAACACTAATATGGTCATCTTGTTGGGCACAGCAGAATTACCTAAAATTGAGATTTTGTTAAAACTATTACCTATAACTAGAAAGACTAAATGGGGCTTTAGGATCAATTTTCTACGAGCACATGTTCGTTTAGGGGTCATCCTAAACGAACATATTATGCTCGTAGAAAATTGAGGAATGGTTTAATAATTAGGAAAGAAAATGAAACCATAAGATGTTATAGACAACTCGTCTATGGAAGTATCTGAAACTTAGGCTCGATTCTTAACCAGCGCCTATGTTGTGCGAAGCGATAACGCCTCTCACGTCACGTGTCTGCTGTACGCCGCGTTCGCGCCGACGCTGGTCAAACTATGTATAGCAACTATATACATATAACGCCAGTGAGATATAATACTTACACAACCTTGACTTATATTCCTGCACTGAGTAAAGTTTCATGCATTCAGCGTGTATGTAATGAGCAGAGAAGGCAATGTAACTTTTGCCCTTAGCATCGGCAGACAAATTGGAATTTTTGGAAGGTAGAAAACTGGTATTCCAACACAGACACCTTAGTATTTGTTTGCTATCAGGCGGGCCGTACGTTCATTATCTAGTATAGTAGTATCAGGCAGTAGAATATTCGGATACCTTTTCCGCCATATTTTATTAAACTACGCTCTTCTACAAGTTAAAGGTGTCCAAGCCAGTTAAATGTTAGAGCAAGTATTACAAACTATAGTTAAGTTATAACAACAGAATTGGCAGCACTCCCAACCACAATTTATGTATCCAACCTAAGAAACAGACTTATTATTAACGCGAAGTTTCCGCGGACTCCCATCACAGGGGGCGCGTTTACGACCGGAGTGGAGTTATGAGCACCGGAGCTGTTACAATGCGTCATACTGTTTGTTTGTTTCGCAAAAATGTGTACATGTATTGTGTATAGACAGTGACCTGACTACTGTCGCTAAGTAACGAAATTGCCGCCTCGAGTGAGGGCTTTTGACTAATAAGGTGTTGCTCTTGTGACATTTCGCTGGAGTAGGTCAAACCTGTTATTATTTTATGACGTACCTTGAAAATATAGTTTTTGCATAAACTCGTTAGATTTTGTCCTCTGTCTAATTGCATCGATAGCGCAGTGGAAGTGAATGCGTCTATCTTGGTCTCGGGTTCGAAATCAGGGTTGATAAACAAAAAAGTATTGAATTTTTCTGTCAAGAAATTCTCAATAGTAAGTTGGAGTTAAGCAATTGCCAGTGTCGCTCACTGCCGTGTCTCAGAAAGGAGGTTATGCCTTGGAACTGCGCTTGGTCACTCTCTGGTCGTGTCGGCTTGCCATCTCATATGTACATACATATATAAGAGATGGGCACCCTTTGTTTTGACTATTTCTTTTGTCCTAATTTAATTTGGCATAACTAGTTAGGTATATTTTTATTTTAGTCATATTAATACTTTGACATAGTTGTTTTTTGGCTACTACTTCAGTAGGCATAAACATCATTTAGGCTAATGCTTTTTGCCCTAATTTTAATTGACATAAAGTTATAAGGCTCGATATTATGTGCGTATTGATTGACAGATTATCGCCTGCTCCGTGCCTCGGAGAGCACGTTAAGCCGTCGGTCCCGGCTGCCATGAACATCTATGGCAGTCGTTATTGGGAAGTTAGTGCCCTCTAATATCCTAACGCTGGTCTAGCCTTAGGGTATCGTTAACCTTCGGGTTGCGGAGGTCAGATGGCAGTCGCTCCGTGTAAAAACTGATATCCAGTCAAATCCGGTCAGACTAGAAAGTCGACCCCAAGTAACTTGGGAATAATAAAGGCTAGGGAGAAGAAGATAAAGTTATAAGGCATATTGTTGAGTATTATATGGCCCTCGGGCATAAGCCGCCAACATGTTTATTTTATATTATTAAATATCATTATTCATAAACAAATGTATGCTTTAGAATAGTATGCTAAACAATTGTTATGCTTAAAAAAATGGTGCCTAAACAGCTATGCCAAATTAATATTGTGCGTAACCATTATTAGGATAAGTAAAAGTATGCCATGTTAAATTTTGACATAATTATAATTTTATGCGAATAAATAGGGAACCATACGAGATATGGAAACTTGTGCACTATAATATCTCCAGCGTAGATGGCCGTAAATGAAATTCAGGCTGGAGGCTATAATATCAAAATTTCGCGTGTTGTTTTAGATCCCACGTTAAATGGGGATGGTAAGCTTATTGTCGCCTACGGGACTTTCTACCAAATTATGTGCACTTACTGATTATTGCCTAATACAATAATACGTTTACCGAATCAGAAATTAAACCTAGATTGCAATCAAGCATAAACGCAAGGTTATGCCACAGAATCAAAGAAATGGGCATGTTTATATGTGGCTGACAGATTCAGGTCACGAAAACAGCTGTCACATTTCATAGTAATATGCATAATAAATATTTAATTATCAATGTTTACATTTACAGTTGAATTAATATCGAGAGAAAACTCGATATAATTATATCGAGGCCATAGTGGTAGATTCTTTTCTTACGTCACCATCGGGAAATGCATTGATGCATACCCCTCCGTGAGGGTGAGTGGAGGGGCTATGTTGGACTCACCGGGGCCAAGAAAGATTGTGACTATACGTAGGTATAGTCACAATCTATACGTAGGTATAGTCACGGTGTTCTCCGACAAAACCGCAATCGGCGTGGCCGCGCGAATGACTTTCACATGCAATCACGACCCCACCGAGGTATAGTGGTAGATTGTAGCCCTTCTCCTACCGAGGAGACAGTTTTCAGCAGTGAGACTGCTCAAAACAGGATAGGTTTTATGTGTAAGTAACATTTCCTTTAAGGTCTATCTCGTACTTTTACCCAATTTAGCTTGACACTACCTCAGTGGCGTTGCAGTAATGAACGCGTTTATTGTACGTGAGGTCTCGGATTTTATTCATTGGTCAGAAAAATTTGTGATACTGTTGGTTGCGTAATGCGACGAAAACTTGTAACGTCACGAATCGTCTAATCGAGCGGGTTATAAAAGCGTGCTCGGCGCGCAATACCTCACTTTGACATAGAGCGGCGGACGGAACGGACGTGCTGCGTGATCGCTGTTGGGTGATATCAATTATCACTTACTTTATTTGTTAATGCATTTCTTGAATTATTTAATCATTATTTAAAGGTGAAAGTGCATTTGTTATTTTTTTTAAGCTATTTCACTTCTGATTCCTAATATTACTGTAGGTAATTATATTTTTTTAGTAGTAGCACAAACTCTGGATCTGAAATAGGTAAGTCATAGCTGACAAAATGTATCATTCACCTCTGCATTCCCGTTCAGATATATGAGCGCTAGACTATATCATTTGTATGTAATTTAACAAAAGTGATTGAACTTTTAATTTGCTGGCCAAATTAAAAGTTATACCTTAATCAATCCCTTATTCTTTCCCTAACAAAAATAGCATCTTTTTAAAAATTGAAGGTATATTGCACTTGCACTAAAGTAAATACCAAAACTTACCCAGCTGCACTCACTGATTGGTAAACGATTAGCGAGGTTAAGCAACATTGGGTGCGGTCAGTCTATAGATGGGTGTGTTACAGTACAATATCTTTGTGCTGTATCTACAATCTACATCGCAATCTTATGATCTTTATCGCACGTTCAATATCTATTAAATGTTTCTACTATCCGTGATCAACACGTAGTCGTTAGTATATAAGATGCACCTTTGGATAATTATAACCAGACTATACTACAACTTTGTCTCATTTATACCTAATCATATATTGCCAAGAAGTTTGGCAAAGGTGACCACTTAGTGGTATTTCATCTGAGCGTCTCCGTGCTTCGGAGGACACGTAAAAAGTCGGTCCCGGTTGTTGCCAAATTGACAGCAGTCGTAAGCCATGTCAGAGGCCTACGGGCGGCTTGAACAACTCTTGACAACAGGTTGGCCATTAAATACACGAAAAAAAAAGGCGCTTTCAATCAATTCGCCTAAAACAGAGCGCCTAGAACAAGAAATTAAGTGTCAATATTTTTAGATACCTATCACTTTTATTCCTATACTTTTTGTATCATCTTTCAGTTCTTTCTTATAACATAAGTACGCATCAGTAAAACAAGTAAACCTAATGCAGTTTTATAAATTACATGTATCGAAACTGAATTTTGCATGGTTAAAATATCTATGTATACGAATATTATGAAGAGAAAAGATTTATTTTTATGTTTATAATTAATGAATCTACTCAAAACGACTAGACCGATTTTAATAATTCCTTCACCATTAGAAAGCTACTTTATCCAGGAGTAACATAAGCTATATTACATCAAGCTACGAGCAGTGAGAGCGCAGCAGTAATCATAAACGAGAGCGCAACCGCGGTGGATAGCTAGAAGAATATATGTAATATAATTGATACAAGTAATAAGATTTCTATCCATACATTACGTATACATACTTATATAGGTACATATTGAGTAGCGATAGCTCAGTGGGGCGACCAACAGACTGCAATGCAGAGGGTCTCAGATTCGAACCCACGTCGCGCACCTCTGACTTTCAGAAGTTATGACTTCTGAAAGTCAGAGGTGCTCGAAATTATGTGCGTATTGATTGACAATTATCGCCTGCTCCGTGCCGAGCACGTTAAGCCGTCGGTCCCGGCTGCCATGAACGTCTATGACAGTCGTTATTGGGAAGTCAGTGCCGTCTAATATCCTGACACTGGTCTAGCCTTAGGGTACCGTTAGCCTTCGGGTTGCGGAGGTCAGGTGGCAGCCGCTCCGTGTAAAAACTGATATCCAGTCAAATCCGGTTAGACTAGAAAAGCCGACCCCAAGTGACTTGGGAATAATAAAGGCTAGGGAGAAAAAGATATAGGTACATATACATTGATAAATTCTACAAATCTCGAGATGCCCAATAAGCTCATTACCGTTCAAGTAAGCCGATTACTCTTCCTAAATAAACTGTACGATTTTTCGAGCACTTTGTATTTGTAAATATACAAATATATTATGATTCTGTATAGGTCTCTATATAGTTATATGTATATAATGTGAAAAGAAGGTATAGTGATATTTGCTAGGTGCTACTGTATTCAAAGGCCTATATTTTTAGTTTAATTATTCATTAGTTTAATCCTGAAAGTTTTCTGAAATACAAAGCATTTTCATATAGAATTGTTTTATTATTTAACTAGCCGTCTCCTGCAGATCAACTATCAGAATTAACAACTTTTGTGTTGCAGAGATAGACAGAGCGACCTAGGCAATATTTTAGCTGACCAAGAAATCGAACTAGGAACTGTAAGCGAAATTTAATGCTACGGCCGTCACAGTCTATTCAATTACAATCATCATCTTCTAGCCCTGGTCCCAATTTATTTGGGGTCGGCGCAGTATGTCCTCCACTTCCATACTTCTCTGATTATTTACCCCTTTCCCTTTCATATCCATCCTTACACAGTCCATCCATCTTTTCCTTGGCCTTCCTCTCCTGGCTTACCTACATACGTATCATCTCTTCGCATAAAATGTCCATATCAAGCCAAACTATTTCCTTTCACCTTTTCGTCTATGGGCACCACTTTCAGACTACCTCTTACCTACGTGTTCATTCCTAATTCTGTCAATTCTCGTAACTCCACACATCCATCTTAACAAGAAGACAAATAACAATATCTCCCCTTTGAACCTTGTCAACGATAAAAACCATTAGAAATCAGGTACAGTAGTTTCCGAGGTAGACGCTTGCAAACAGACAAACGGCCATCGTTTTATGGTGATATAAAATGAAGTGAATAAGTAAGAGCAATAAAATCGGGATCTCGCCCACGGCGCGGCGATCGTGCAAACATCGCGAAAGTACTCTGTTAGCGGACGTGGGCGGGACAGGTGTGGGCGCATTGCTAGCGGGGGTGATGATTCCGACTCTTTAAGTTCTAATAGTGGGAGTCTTGAAGCCTTGGGTTCGATTCTAGGGTCCGGCTTAGTGTTATTGGTTTTTTCTGTCAAGAAATTCACAAAAACAGCATGGTATCTGGAACTGTCTGGTATCCACCACTCTAGGGACTCTAGATCTTAGAGGATGAGCCTATTTCCGTTTAGCAATAGGCTAGTCCTCTATAATTTAGGATATTAAACCTAGCCTGCAAAAATGAGGGCTGCAACCCTCATCATTCTCTTTCAAAAATATAAGCGTGAGATGTATGTATTTATTTCGATCAGTCCCCGTGTTTGTGTTTAAATAAATCTTACATTTACGTACATGTAAGTCGACTAACAATCCTTACTAATATTATAAATTCGAAAGTAATTCTGTCTGTCTATCTGTCTGTCTGTCTATCTATCTGTTTGTTACCTTTTCACGGCTAAACCACTCAACCGATTTAAATGAAATTTGGTACAGATATAGTTTAAAACCTGGGGAAGGACATTGGCTACTTTTTATTGATGTATGTATCACGTGGGCGGAGACGCGCGCAAAAGCTAGTATTTAATAAATATAAAAAAATATTATTAAAATTAATGTAATTATTTAAACAATACTAAAAAGTAAAAATAAAATTTGGTAAAAATATTTGAACTTACTGTTTAAAACTGCCTGCCTCGGATAAACTGTCTGTCAAAGAAATCTCTGTAACAGTACGGAGTCTCACATAATAAGGAGCTAGCCTAGTGCCATCTCCGGGGCACAGATTCAGACTCTGTGCCACTAATGATTTTTTTAAAAGGTAATCCCAATTTTCACTTAGCCCGGGAATCAAACTCGAGACCTCATGCACAATAGCCGCATTCAATAACACTGCGTCACCGACGTAATCAATAAAAATAAATTAATCTATACTAATATTATAAAGCTGAAGTTGTATTGTTTGTTTGAACGCGCTAATCTCAGGAACTACTGGTTCGAATTGAAAGATTCGTTTTTCGTTGGATAGCTTATTTATCGAGGAAGACTATAGGCTATATAACATTACGCTACAACCCACGGGGGCGGCGCAGTAATCATAAACGCGGGTGAAACCGTGGGCATATCTAGTAAAATATATTACCAAATTATAATCGCTGTATTTGAGACCACACAACACAGCACACTGTCCGACACTTTGTAGCATACGAGCCACATTTTTATTGCATCACTTGATAACTTACCACATTTTTTCTTGTATTTACTGTATCTGCTCATACCAGTGCCTTTAAGCGCGATGGTACAATAAAATTGTTGTATAATGGTAGAAACAAAAGTTATGTCCAATGTGGGCGATATTATTATTTCACAAAATGTTTACTTGTATGGAATATGAATTTTAAGTAGTATAGCCTCGCTAATTTCAGCATGAATGGGCCGGCTCGACCGGGGAAGTACTACCCTCTCACAGAATATCGACGTGAAATAGCAGTGTTCCTACTGTTGTGTTTCGTTTGGTGAGTGAGAGTGCCGGAGGCCCAATCATCCTCTTTCCCCCTTCCCGCTCCTTCTCCTTCCCACTTCCTTTTTTTCCTAAAGGGTCGGCAACGCGCAAGTGATGCCTCTGATGTTGCAGGCGTCTATAGGCTACGGTGACCACTTACCATTAGGTTGCTTAGCAGCAGCAGCAGACGGCCTCGATGGTGTAGTGGTTAGTGTAACCGACTGCCATGCCTGAGGTCGCGGGTTCGATTCCCGCACAAGTCAAACATTTGTGTGCATGAACATTGATGTTTGTCTTGGTTTGGGTATTTCTATGTATAATATGTATGTATTTACAAAAAACAAAAGTATATATGTATGTTTATCCATTGTCTAGTACCCATAATACAAGCTCTGCTTAGTTTGGGCTAGATGGTGTTGTGTGTATGTGGTAGAATATATTATGCTTGGCTTGACACTGACGACGGCTAGAAGACATCTATCTTCTCCTCGGCGTCACTCTCTGGACTGTACTTGGGCTTTCCATCAGGTCCGTTATAATCACTTTGCCGTGTCAATACAAAAAATAAAAATAACTCTATGATAAAAGAAATTACTTACTCATTGAAATTAAACTACTATATACGGATTTTATCGCGTTGTTTATTTGACACTGTTACAAAATTTTTTGAAAAACTGTTACACTACTATAATCACTATTAAACTTTACAAATTTTTAAGCTATTTAAATTATTGAAACTATTAAAACTATTTATACTATTACTATACTATTATACTATTTAGATTTATTTTTACACTTTCCCCGACGTTTCGGTTGCTTTTCAGCAGCCATGGTCACGGGGAGACTAAGATGGTAGTTGTCTCAATGTTCCAGTGTAGTTATTTCAAAGTACCCGAACATAATTTAATCATGGGTGTTTCTATTTACGCAGAATGAGCTCAAAGTATCATGAAGTCTAGCTGTGGTTTGCTTCTTCTTGGGTTTGACTATTTGAATTACTGGATCCCAAGCTGGTGATACACTCCAACCATCTTCTCTATTGAAATTAGGATGTTTCTTGATTTCAATAGCCTCGCGAAGCATCCTTGGTAGGAATCGGTGTTCTTTAGCGAGCATCTGTGGTTTGTCAAATCTCAGGTAGTGGTTGGTCCCCTGTTGCACATGTTCACACACAGCAGACTTCAACGAGCGTTGGTGTTTTACATCAGCTATGTGTTCTTTTATGCGGGTGCCTATGCTTCTCTTGGTTTGACCAATGTATTAGAGGCCGCAGTCACAATCTATTTTATAGACCACCATTACCATCTGTCAAGTGCCAACTACCTTTACAAGATGCAGGGGTCTATAAAATAGATTGTGACTGCGGACTCTTTTTTATGCACTTTTTCATAATATTGTGCTCATCTAATTACATTTTTGCGTAAACATTTTACAAATATTATTTATTTAAAGGTAACACATAAAAACGTTTACTGTAGAGTCATCAGCCTAAACAGATTCTTTGCTGCTTCGGAATTAGGTTGAGTTAAGATGCTGTTAAAGCTACCAACATCGAACCTGTTTAAGCCAAAATCCCTCATCTGTATTCTCATAGACTAGTACCGAACACACTCCATCAACAAATGATGTACATACATACATACATACATAGATTCACGCCTGTTTCCCAGAGGGGTAGGCAGAGACTACGGATTTCCATTTGCTACGATCCTGACACACTTCTCTAACTTCATTCACTTTCATCACATTCCTCATACACGCCCGTCGGTTCAAGGAGCTCTTAACCAAATGATGTATATCCTCATAATTATGTACTTTTGTAGCGTTGCTTTTTTTAACATTATTATTTTATCATTTAAACGACTATTATTAAACACTGTTACTAGTTACTATTTACTTCTATTTAAGCTATTTAAATTATAAAACTACTAGGTTTTGCCCGCGGCTTCGCTCGCGTTAATTTAGAATTTGACAATCAATTCGGGTTGTACTCTGCTTGTAATAATATAATTCAATCATGATTCGAAAGACACGTGGCGCCATCTATTATCATAAGAACGTTATTGTTGTTTTCCTCGGGAACAGTAATTTGTTTCGGGATGAAAGGTAGCCTATGTCCGTTTCTGTACACTTGACAACGTATCACTCATCCAGAAAAAAGTACTGTGACTAATCTAATCTAATCTATATTTACGCGAGCGAAGCAGCGCGCAAATTGTAGTACATAGTAGTATAATGTTTCAAAATAATGTAATAAAAGTTTTTAAAAAAGTTGCGCGATAAAATCCGTATGAAGCACTTTAATTTCAATACTTCCATTTTAACCATTTATTTGGCTGCAAAGTTGATACTATGAGTCTCTAACACTGGTTTTATACGATTGGTCAGGCTTGTTGACAGTATCAAGAACATTATGGCCGACTACAAATTATTCTGAATGTAGGCGTAAAGGATTATCTACATCAGATAAGGAAACTGGCACCTGTTTACTTGGACGTCGTTGCGATTATGACCGCTGTCATCTGTGTGGATTTTAGCCATATATACGGCTGCTGAGGTATTAAGCGGAGCTAAAGTAATAACTATCGAGTTCCGCACAGTGTTGATATTAGCTATGATGTTTATAGTTTTCTAATCAGACTTACTGAGGTGACGAGCAGCGATAGCTCAGTGGGGAGACCAACAGACTGCAATACAGAGGGTCTCGGGTTCGAACCCACGTCGCGCACCTCTGACTTTCGGAAGTTATATGATTTTTCGAAATTATGTGCGTATTGATTGACAATTATCGCCTGCTTCGTGCCTCGCAGAACACGTTAAGCCGTCGGTCCTGGCTGCCATGAACATCTATGGCAGTCGTTATTGGGAGAGTGTCGACACAAAAGATCCCAATGGGTCGAAGTGTCGCCGGTCTGCACTGACTGGCCTCCACATAAGATAAGATAAGATACTGAGGTGGCACGTTGCGTATTTAAAGGCGTTGTAATGAAGTTGAAATTTTTAGAGATTAAATGTAATGACCACCAAAAATAGTAATTGCGCAGCAAAATATGCTTACTAAAATATATCATAACGAGCACCTATACGCCTTAAATCACCGCATTCCGTCTCGGAAGGGTTTGGTTATGTTAGGTTCTTTCTTAAACCACCCAAAAATAGGATGCGTCGACTTAGTTTGATCTCTTTAAAATATTTTATTAAGCATATTTTGCTGTGCAATTAGTATTTTTGGTGGAACAAAGGCAAAAAATTGAGGAACAGTTAAATACTACCCGATTTAATTGTCTTTCTATTGTTTATCTTATAATAAGTAAGTCGACTTATTTTGATCTCTTTAAATATATTTTGCTGTGCAATTTGGTGATCATTTACTATTTTTGACTATTATATTTTACTATATCTGGTGATAAGTTAAACATAAGGCATATTTTTATAAAATTACCGTACATTATGAGCAGTAAAGCCTAAAACATTAATATTTAATATATCAGCCGTATATAGAAACTGTCTCACTACCGGGCACGGGCCTCTTCTAGTGTAAAGCTATAGCACCTTGCTGGACCAGTGCAGGGTTGGTAGGTTGCATATATTTTCGAGAAAATTATGGGGATGATATTCTCAGACATGCAAGTTTGTCCACGATGTTTTTCTCCGTCGTTAAAATGAGTGATAATATTTGATACGCACATAACTTCGAGAAGTCAGAATTGCGTGCTTTGGGATCGCATTTGAGACCTTTGCGTGGCAATCCAATGGTCTCTCAGTAAGCGAATAGGTCAATTGATTAATTTTAATTAATTGGATTTTATCATTTAATGTATCAAAAGCCTAATACAATAGACAATATATCTATATAGTACCGTACTTTCTCAGAATAAGGTAATGTATATTGCAAAAACAAGAATAATATAATATAATATCCATCACATACACACTACACCACCTAGCCCAAACTAAGCAGAGCTTGTACTATGGGTACTAGATAATGGATAAACATACAAATATACTTTTATTTTGTAAATACATAAATATTATACATAGAAACACCCAGACCAAGACAAACATCCATGTTCATGCACACAAATGTTTGACTTGTGCGGGAATGGAACCCGCGACCTCAGGCATGGCAGTCGGTTACACTATCCATTACGCCATCGAGGCCGCCAAATATCAGTGCTGACATATGAGATTTGTAAGATACATACAATTTACGTCCAAGCTGAAAAATCTGCGTATCTGGGATGACTTTAAAGCTGCCCAAACGATTACCCATCATAGAATCCACCATACTGTACGTTCCTCACCCTAATAGGTCCCAATACAGAAACAGCACGCTAACAAGCTATTTATGATAACGAATCCATTATCTTCACCGTGTGCCAATATTTTACAGTCTCGTATATCTTACGCTTGATGGCCTTTTGCAATATATCTTCTGGTAGACAGGGTGGAATAGCTCATAAATATTGCAAAGACAAGGAAGCTAATTGCTCTATACGTATATTTCATTTCAAATGTTCAGCTAAGGATAGCGGTACACTTACCCGGTTCAGCGAACTAACCGAATTTCAAATTACTGGAATTTTATGGAGTACTAGATGTGCCCGCGGTTTCACCCGCGTTTATGATTACTACGCCGCCCCCGTGGGTCGTTGCGTGATTTTATGTAGCCTATAACCTTCCTTGGTAAATAGGCTAACCGACACTAAAATAATTTTTCAAATCGAACCAGTAGTTCCTGAGATTAGCACGTTTAACCAAACAAACAAACAAACTCTTCTACATTATAATATTAGTATAGATACACTGCACGGATGACGTAGTGATTTAAGTGTGGTTACCTCGCCACTGCCGCCGCGTTGAGTGTTGTGGGTTCTATCCCCACATGGGACAATCATTTGTGTGATCCACAAATGTTAGTTCCGAGTCTAGGAGTGCTTTGAATGTTTGTAAAGTTCCCCGCGACACAATATTATTCCTGGTGCGTGAGATGTTATAAAAAACATCCACGATATTCTTTTTAAAATAAAACATGATACGTCATGTCATACCTTATCCAAAAACATCAGTGACTAACAACTAAGCGTAACACATTTGTGTGTCAGTTGCTGAAAAATATTTCTTCATTGCATATAAGCACACACTTTGGATGAAACATAATTCTTTAAAAAGACAGCTTCGGCATCAGCAATAAGATCTGTATTACGAAGGGCTTAAATAACGAATTCAAAGAATACCTAGACTCGACCAAACTATTTATGGATCACACAAATTTTGTTGTGTATCGAATCCACAACACTCGCCGGAGTGACAATGGCGAGATGATAACTTTAACCACTGTCCTAGTAGTTCAGTATCAGCGTAGTCGAGTGATAATAACAGCAACAGCCTAGTTTTTAACTGTCTTAAAATCAATTAAATAGGTGTCATATATGTCTCAAATTCTTCGCTTTAGGCCTTTTTGAGAAATAGCGATTTATTTATTTAGTTTTACAGAAGGCTTACGGACTAAGTAAAACTTTGAAATATAACACTTATAATATTTTCAGTTTGCCAATTAAAAGCCCTCACGTGTATATATATAAAAAAAAAAGAATGACGATTTTTGTACTCGTTTTAAATATAACAAAAAAAAGTATTTTCATTCAGTCAATCCTGTGCTGACTCGGTATTAGTGCTCACATTAACAAAGTATGAATTGGCCAATTGCCGCTTCATGGTGGCAACACTAGTGCAAAACAGATCGATATTCAGGTCCCGTGCAAGCGCATTGAAACTTACAGCACTTCTCCTGGAGAAGGCATTACCCCTATAGTTTGTTGAACTAAACGGAAAATTCAATAGATTTAGGCTAGGTATTGTTTTTCGTCGCAATACAAGGCACCAAAGGCTATCGCAGTTCGTGACATCTATAAAAATATGACAAAACTGAGCAGATGGTCAAGATTGACTTATATTCATGAAATTAATAAACTTAGTTGTTCGTAAGTTCTTAATTTATTAAATGCTTATATGAATTAATAATCACATAGGAAGTTAACTTCTTCCAATATAAAGTAAGAAGTTAAATATGCTGCTGCTATATATAATATAATATAATAATAATATTCTATCACATACACACAACGACATCTAGCCCAAACTAAGCAGAGCTTGTACTATGGGTACTAGACAATGGATAAATATACATATATACTGTATTTTTTTGTAAATACATACATATTATACATAGAAACACTCAGACCAAGACAAACACCCATGTTCATGCACACAAATGTTTGACTTGTGTGCATGAACATGGGTGTGTATCGAACCCGCGACCTCAGGCGTGGCAGTCAGTTACACTAACCACTACGCCATCGAGGCCGCCCAAAATAATGTTAATAAATTTAACATGAGACTTATATCAACGCTTTCGGTATTACCAACTTATTATCCATCATAACCCCTTAGTGCTGCCTTTTTAAAACATTCAACAACTATGCATATAAACGTAATTTGCTCTGTCCATAACGTTTTCACAACCGTTATTATAACGACATAAAAGAACGTCAAATTTGTGTAACTAACCACTACGCCATCGAGGCCGACAAATGTATCTAATTATATATTATACCAATAAGTTTATCTTAATTCGGGTTAAAGATTCATTTATTCTCAAAAAGAAAAGGTACAGTTCACTTATATTGAGATTCTATATAATTTTAGTGTGTTCTATAAAATACAGTCTGAGTTACGTTAAGGTAAGAGATGATAAATTAATAATTTTTTGTGACAAACTCCAGTAAAAGATTTTTATACAATGATAGGATTTTAGTGTTTCTTATTTCATCTGGTAATTTGTTGTACAGCTGTGCTCCTTCGTATAATATGTTCTTTTGTCCATAGTCAGTTCTGGGTGTTGGTAGTTGTAGTTTATGTCGTCGTCGTGTGTGGTATGTGTGTGATTTTGATTTAATTATCTAAGATTACCTAGTTTTTTTATTGGGTTAGATACCTATATTTACCACCTAGGCTTGAAGTGTCATAAATTATCATACTTCTCGCATAAGCTATAGTAAAAGGATACTAAATTTTTTTAGGACACACTATAATATTAAGTATAGATAAAGTATGTTCTTTATTTTTTAATTAAAATGCCGCCAAAAAACCTACAATAAAAAAGGAAATTATATTTTTACATATTAACAAATAATTATTTACCCATTAGTCAAATGAAACAAATGTACCGCGTGCTCTGGTTACAGCCCACATAAAACAATTATATCAATTCGAAAGCAATTTATCATAAAATTGCTTTATCGTCTCCAACAATTAAATAAAATTGGCCGCTATTCGGGTCAGTGAAGACATCAATTCATTAATAGTACAAAATGATAGGGTTTTCGACGCCCTAGGCGTCTCTAGTACTTGGCGCCTCTCGGTCGAATGCACTCTAAATCTCCAACCTGCATAGACAAAACCCCTATGGTCTGATGCAGCCATTTCCCACCCCACCTGAGCGTCCATCTCTTTCTCTTCCCTACACTTTCCCACCTATCTCGTTTACACCTCAAAATTACATTCGGCCGTTGTCGTTTGTGCTCGGATGCAATAGCCGGTGCGGCTCGCAGCTAAACATGATTTCATCCAGTCGCTTACCGGCCGTCGGAGGAGCCCCATCGCTGTCGGCCGACGTTCCCGCGTCCGAAACATCGCACGGCATGTTTGTATAGGGATGTTTGTTCCCAGATAGTGCGTCCCACAAACCCTGAATGGAGGGATTCCTAGTGTTGTGAGACTAAGTGCGAACCGAGTATTTAGTGAAAGTGTTGCGTCGTTTGATGGTCTGCCACGATGTTGCAATACGCACGATAGACGGATGTGGCTAATGCAGTTAGATCTGTATGATTGGCAAAAGTAAACATGTGTATGACAGTCGTTATTAAAGCTATGTTGCCGTCTGCCGTCAGCGCTTTAATGGAACATGTACAGACGGTAACGGAAACGTGCAATGATTTACTTTCAGAGAAATGTTATGACTTTAACGTTCAGTAAACCATGCCATTACTGGCGATTTAGACACCTTGAAAGCATAAAACTTTACGATGATTAGTCTTTAAAGTAGCGAAGAAATAAAGCGCCTATTTAATATTGAAATAGATTGAAAGTAGCGGTAATAGATGATGAGGAAACAATTGTAGAACTAATTGATTTAATTTATTTAAAAAACTATGTGGGCGGAATAAAAGATAACAATGATCAGGCAGTTTTGTGTTGAACAAGTAACAAAACAATTCATTATAACAATGGAGCATTGTTTGTGATTGAGTTTGAGCTTTTTTGTTAGGAAATGAGTTTTTTATTCATAGGCGTGTTTAATATTTCAGTGGGCAGTTGAGTAACGCACGCTTTAATGAAACAATTGGTAATTTGAGTTTGATCAATGAGTTTCTAATTAGAATTCGGAAGTTGAGCAATTATAAAATAATCTGTCGTTTTTAAACTACTGGCAATTTATATTTGATTGACAATCTGGCCCAGTTTTTGAATTGAGTGAACTTCATAAAAAGTTCTTTCGATTAAAATTGGATATTACAAATAAAGTGCTGAAAGTCGAATTCGATTCCAACTCAACAATAGACATTCATCTATTGATACTAACTACTAAACGGAAATGGATTTGAGAATGACAATGAGATAGATTTAAAGTATCCAAGATTAGAATTAAAAAACAACCGGCAGAATGAAAGGAATCATAAACAAAATCAGTAAAGAGTCAGTCGAACAGATCTCACCCACGCATCGAGAGACCATCAAATTGACCATTTTATTTTTACAGTTATAAGTAATTGAGACAGAAAATATCGTTGACATTGTAGGTATTATTAAAGATAAAGTGACAAGGGTTAACATTACTGCAAACATTTGTATAAGTGTGATAAAAAATCATAACTTGCGAAATTTTAAACCAATGTTTTGACATGTGAGTATTTATAAACCAATATTCTAATATCTCATTTACATTTTCTGAGTCTGTTGGATCTGTTTTATTATAAACTTGTGTACAATCTCTTAATGAAGCAATCTTTCTTATATTACTTCTATTTTTCCTTTAGTATTTCTTTTCCTTAATTACTTTTCTCTCGACTACTGTATGTTGGCAGTCAGCTCAGCATACAATTGCCTTTACTATTTACGATTTGTTTATTATTATTCTAAGTATAAGACGAACATGTTATTGGATCTTTAGATTTGACTGATTTGGTTAATTTCGATGCATTGTATATACGTACATTCTTTTTCTTAAATTAGCTCTGAGTACCTAATGTTTACGATGGGCGACCTATAACCTTGGGGGAGGCCTATGTCCAGCAGTGGACGTCTTTCGGCTGAGATGATGATGATGATGAATGTTTACGACGCTCAGAGCCGAAATCAATGTATTTTTCGCTGTTGTTTGTTTGTTTCTTGAACACATCAATGTGATAAAGTGTACAGATGTAGGTATAATTAATAAAAGCAACTTTATGAAAATTGGTGATTGGACCGTTGAAATTATAATTTACACTGGAGTTGCTTATTTTCGGATATTTGACTTCTAATAAATTTTAATTGAAAGGAAATAATTCGCCTATAGACAGCAATTAGCTGGAGTTTTCGATATTTATTATATCCGTTGGGGAGATACAAGTTTTGTATCAATAAATTGATCAGAAAGTTGTGGAACATTTTCCGTTCGGATACGAATTTTAAAGGTCAGCGGTGGCTTTATTAAATTTGTTATTTAATTATGAAGTTTATTTTCTTACACATGCTGTGACAAAAATGGAGGAATTAAATTTCTGAATTGATGGACGGTATTTAAATATTCTTTAATTTTACGCTTTGAATTGATATGGTCCTTTATCAAAAGTGTTTGTTGATTCGCTTACGCTTAGTAATGGAGCAATAGATCGAAATAGTTTTTTGCATAAATATGTATGTATATGTAGTTTATTAGCTGGCGTGCGAGATTACCTTTTATAGGTACCTATCTCAAAACGCGAGTGAACTGGCGGATATTAGCCAGTGCTTTACAGAACTTTTAAACATAAAAGTAAAGTAAGACATGATTTTTTTTAGATAAATGAGATTGATCGTTTCAGGTAAAGTTTTGATGACGCTTTACTTAGTAAATTTTGTATGTACCGTTATTGTATGTTAGTAGTAGTTAGGTTTAATTGATCAAACATTATATGATATGACTATGTATCAATTAATCAAAATCTTTACAATTATATATAACTATCTCGTTCTGGATAATAATAATAATTTATATAAATAAATACCTTGTGATAGGAGAAACATAAGAACCATAATAATAATATTCTACCACATACACACAGCACCACCTAGCCCAAACTAAGCAGAGCTTGTACTATGGGTACTAGATAATGGATAAACATACATATATATATTCTTTTTGTAAATACATACATATTATACATAGAAAGATCCAGACCAAGACAAACAACCATGTTCATGCACACAAATGTTTGACTTGTGCGGGAATCGAACCCGCGACATCAGGCGTGGCAGTCGGTTACACTAACCACTACGTCATCGAGCCCGACAGGAAGGATCCGAAGGAGGATGTTTGTAATCATAAGATTATAAACGACATGATCAATTTAAATCATATTTTGTTTTATTCACATTAAATGTTCGAAATAATTCTGCTAAGATTTTACAGTACTATGGTGTATGTACGGTGCACCGCCCGTACAATTAGTAGCGTCAGGAAACTCGAACGCGGCGCGGTACTACTAACGCGTCATTAATCAGTTCGCGATCTAACCGTATCGGGTATAGACACGGGCTCCACCGGGAAGATAGATCCTCGCTGGTTTCAGCATGAATGGGCCGGATCGACCGGGGTAGTACTACCCTCTCACAGAATACCGGCGTGAACGGTACCCGTACTGTTGCGTTTCGTATCGGTGAGTGAGAGAGCCGGAGGCCTAGTTACCCCGATCCTTTTCCTATCCTTTCCTTTGTCCTTTCCCTCCTTCATTTCTTTTTAAAGGGCTGGCAACGCACTTGTAACTCTTTTGGGGTTGCGGGTGCCCATTGGCAGCGGTAATCGGTTACCATCAGGCGATCCGTCTGCTCGTTTGCAATAAAACTTGCTCCGCGGTTATTGTGTCAAGTTTTGTTCAATATACCATAGTTTACTTAGAAAAACGTATTTTATTTGTTGACCTCATTGCACGGTCAACAGTGTAAGTAACGACAATAATATTAGTGGCTAGGCTATAGCAAAACCACTAATCTGCTGTCATAAGGGAAAAAGACTGCACAGCTGGCGTAGTGGGTTAAGTGGTCATCTCGCCACTGCCTCTCCGCCGAGTGTTGTGGGTTCGACTCCCACACGGGACAAAACTTTGTGTGATCCACAAATGGTTGTTTCGAGTCAGGGTGTTCTTTGTCCGTTGTTTGAATATTTGTAAAGTCCCCCGCGACACAGGATGTATTCATAGAGCGGGAGTTGTCATTTAAAAAAATAAATAAAGAAAACTAACATTTTATTTCGAAATTGGATCTTATTTAGATTTTTACGTATTTGGAATCAGCAAGAAAATACGCATCTGCAAGCATTTTTTAATTAAACTTAAATTTTTTTGGAGATACGTCTTTTTAGTAGTGTCAGTAGTATTATAGTACTTTTTAAAAACGCGGTCTATGTCGAAAGCTATGTAGGTACCTAATTAGCTTAAGACATCGTCGACCTGCTATAAAAGTTTTCAGTCTTATTCTGATAACGTTATCATAATGTCACCTTCATCTGTATTAACCATGTGCTCCTTTGACCTAAAATCTGGTCAGATAGTACTCGTTCTAAATATGATATCCATTGTTCTACTTCAACATTGTTTCCAGGTCATGCGGGTTCAAACTAATATATCGAAAGTAGTAGGTACGTTGTGCCCTCTATTTTTCTAACGATTTCAAATGAATCTGCTTAAATGTTAGTACTTTTAGCTAAGTACGATTATAATATTCGTATTTGCCCAAAGGGGTGGCCAGAAGTATCCTAACTAATACTATTCATATTAATTTTGTTACACTTTCACGCCTTATTTATTTTAGTATTATAAACTTCGCATGTTATAGTAATTATAAGTTTGTTGTACCTATTTTTTTTAATTTATAAGCCACAGATATACTTTATGATGCTGTCCGAGCTAACAATGTATGTTAAATAATTTAGTCGCGTCAGGTACCCACAGGACAGGCTTGCCTAGTGTGGAGCCACAGGATATTGTATTTGACATTGTTAATATTTTTTGGCAATAAACGTTTTTTTTTTTAACTACCCAACTGATCACCATAAAATCTTGCTACACATTATCAGGGGTACAGAAAAGGATATAGCGAACCTTTTATCCAGAAAAAAATACTATTACCGAGGAACAGAAAATTTCTCAATCGAATGCAAATTTAAGAAGTTTTAGTATTTTACGTAGGTAAATTTTGCCGTACTACTTTCTAGGCCCAGCCTACAAAGTCCCACCTTCAAACGGACAGAGTGAATCACTCTTTTCACCATATTTTCTTCAATTAACGGTATTAGTATACACGTACTCTGATGTAGATAGTGGGCTGGCCATATCGCGCGAAGAACCGACAACCCCTGGGGTAAGCGTGTACTTGAGTGGAGACCGCGACTCGGCTAACGTAGTGTAGGACGCCCTCCGACCAGGTGGGATGTCGATCTGCGAAAGACTGCAGGTAGATGCTGGATGCGGCAACCTGAAGACAGGACGCTATGGCGCTCTTTGGGGGAGGGCTATGTTCAGCACTGGACTATTATAGCCTGATGATGATGATGTAGATTTTATATTAGACTCCTATTAGTCTTAGCATAATATGAACATGCAAATAATACCATCAAAATACGTTCAGCCCTTTTTGCGTAATAATATAACAGATAATAAAAATTCTAAGTAGGTATCTATAGCTTTTTTTTGGTATTTTATAATATGGTAGCTGACTAAATGTGGATGCTTTTTTATACAATAGATATAGCTAGTGCAATTGAGAAATGTATTTCGCCTGGTAAGAGTGCCGGCGTATTAAAAGTATTTATTTGCTTCGTTTTTGTTTTTTGAAAAGACAATTCCTGCACTGAGAATAATTCCTGTATCACGGGAGTCTTTACCAACATTCAAATAACAGTCACAAAGAACACCTAGACTCGGAAAAAGTATTTGCCGTATGGGGATCGAACGACAAGACTCCACGAGGCAGTCGTGGCGATTCGATCACTCAAACTACTACGCTGAGTTTCAACTTTGTCTTACAACAAGCATTAATGCATTGTACATACTAGCGGTCGTCTAGTGTTTGAAATTCGACCAAAGTTTGCCTGTAAGATATTGCTGATATTAGGTATATATTAATACTAGCTGTTACCTGCGACTTCGTCTGCGTAGATTTTAACTAAAAAGTGTTTGTCTCCGCGGAACTCTATTTTTTTTCGAAAATCAAAGTAGCCTAAGTTACTCCTTAAACATCAGCTATCTGCCAGTGAAAGTCCCGTCAAAATCGGTTCAGCCGTTTCGGAGATTAACCGGAACAAACAGACAGGCAAAAATTTTAAAAATATATGTTTTCGTATAGGTACCTTATATACTTTCATATGTATTAGATAAAAAGTTGTTATTTTGACATTACAAACAGACACTTAAATTTTATTTAGATGTATAGATAGTAAACCTTAGTTACGCGCTTCGACTGCGTGTGTCAAATGCATGTTTGTGTGCGTGTAGTGTTTTCTCATTAATTTAATGTATTTCTAATGCATATTTTATATAAATATTAGGATTCGCCCCTCCTTCTCCATATAAACTTTAACTGTGCCAAATTTCATACTCCTCCGTCCGCGCTATTTTTGTAAAAAGGGGTACAAAGTTTTTGCTTCACGTATTAATATACATATAGCATCTAAACGTAAACAAGAGCTACTCATAAATTGAGCACAATACATATGTACTACCTATAGGTATATATAATACTTCAGTCAACAACGGCATACCTAACCGAGTTCAAATTTGATGGATGCGGCACGATCGCAATGTCATTAAATACATTTTGTTAGAAAGCTTTTGTATCTTCCATCTATATTCAAATGTATAGACGCCGAACAAGCGATATTTTCGTACGCATTTTGAAGGTGAAAGAGATGAGAAATATTTCGCCTTCATTTGGAGTGTTCAGAGGAATTGTAACTTTTGTTGTAGAATATTGTAAGTACTTAAAATTTATTTTTCATATTTTTTTTCATTTTGGTTACAAAATAACACTTGTGGACGTCAATTTTTTAGAAAGAAAGAAAGAAAACAGTTTATTTTGTCCTCTACACTGGCATAAAACAAATAAAAAAAATAACAACAATAAAGAACAAAAATTTTAGGTACACAAAAATAAAAAAGAATAAAAATATAAAACAAGAATAAGCAATATGTATAATTAATTGTATTGTGAGCCCAAAAATGGCACTTATCTCAGCATGATGCTGTAGCACCGTGGTAGGTAGTGCAGCGCTGATTTTCGGATAAGTCCAGTGAGGCCACGGACAGCTACACTTGCCAAATAACATAATAAATTTAATGTAAAAGAAAAGTAAATATATTTATAAATATATATTTTAGTAAATGTCGTAGTAGTAAATAGTTTACTAAAGATACTGAAGTTACATTAATGTATGAAAACTTCAAGAAAGTCATAAGTAAGTGCCTTATACCATAATTATTAATACAATGACAGTGTATCATCCTTAAGTATGGTGTCGGTTAACGGTGTAACGGTACTGGTGTGCTTAAGGTCCCGGGTTTCATTCCTGTGCCGGACAAAGTGTTATTTGGTTGTTTTGTCACGAAATTCTTGGTAGCAGCACAGAACCTGGAACTAAGGACCGTAGACCTAAAGCCATATCTGGTGATATGCGTGTATTACACCTCTGCCTGGCTCTTTGGTGATATACAGATAATATTTATATGTGTTTCTAAACTTCACAAATATAAGTGCGATTTGGATATAGTTAGTAATTCAGTATTGCCTGTAAACATTTCTTGCATCTGAATTTACGTAATACGCCAATAATAAAAGAGCAAAATATCCCTATTTGTATGGTATTATCAGAAACCGGCTTATCCTATAGCCGAAACCTTTTACAAAAGAATTTAATTTCATATCAATCGGATATTATATAATATAAGTTTTCTGCGTACCCCTGACATGAAAAGAAAACCCTTTTTCTGTGTTCTTGCTAAAAGGTATTATTTTCATATTTGCTTTTCTTTCTCTATTGTATGGTTTGAGATATGCTTATGCTAGAGCTGTTCTGGCGACCCAAATAATTCCGATTTAGTCAACCATCATAGCGTGACATAGTTTGTATTTCTTCGAAGGTCCAAATAATATGTTATAATATTATAATCTAACTATGTATATTGTCAACTTATAACCTTTACATAACGTATCAAATTTCCAATAATTGCAGAATATATATAGAAAAAAACAAATCATTAACATAATATATACACAAATTATTTACAAGACATGTTAACTAAAGAGAAAAATAAAACAACAAAATTAAAAAACGTCATAATATTCCTCCGCACTATGTATATTATCCACATTTTGATAACTATGCCAACGTCTCTCATGAAAAGAAAAAACTATCACCATCATCAAATTCGGACAGGTACAGAGCATTCACATAAATTAAACTTTGTCTGAATCGCGAATTGAATTTAAGTAACTCAAATTGGCAGATTTCACTTACTTACTGAACTAAGTAAAAAATACCATGTACAAAATCAATTTAAAAATACTTATTTAATACTTATATATTAATTTCCTTATTTTGAGTGCACTATTGGCGGAACAAACGTCAATAATTGTGGTGTTCGCTGAAAATCAGCGCTGTGTAGTGCTTGCAGCAATGCAAGTGCCACAGCATTATGCTGAGCGCATCACCCTTGTTTTTGTGCCGTCAGATGGGACATGCATCTGCACATAAACAACATTTTAATTGTTTTTAAAGTTTCTTTATATTTTTATTTACTTTAATTACTTTTTGTTGTACCCACATTATAATAATAATTGATGATGCATGTCATGATGGTGCAAAAATAAAAACCTTATTAAAAAATCATTTCATTTCATTTTCATTTCATTTCACATATGAGAAGACAATTATCATCAACAAAATGCACCGGTCAAACAAGATTACGTGGTCACCCTTAACCCGTCAACTGTCGAGCGGTCATACGTTTGTCCGCAAAAAATGAGTAACTAAAAAAAAACAGACAAACGTATGTCCGCTCGACACTTGACTCATTAAAGGTTTTTAGACTGTTGCAATAATTATGTACATACATACATACATAGATTCACGCCTGTTTCCCAGAGGGGTAGGCAGAGACTACGGATTTCCATTTGCTACGATCCTGACACACTTCTCTGGCTTCATTGACTTTCATCACATTCCTCATACACGCCCGTCGGTTCAAGGAGCTCTTAACCTGGCCTTTGTCCAGAACGCCTCCGATCTGATCGAGAAACGTTCGCCTAGGTTTTCCTCTTGCGACTGTTCTATTCACACTAGCCTTATAAACTTTCTTAGTCAGTCTTTCCTCGCCCATTCTTTCTACATGTCCAAACCAGCTTAACATACCCTTTTCTATTCTTGTAACTATATCCACTTTCAGGCCGCATCTCTCTCTAATCACACTATTTCTTATTTTATCTTTCAGAGTCACACCACATATGCTTCTCAACGCTCTCATTTCTACAGCATTTATTCTGCTCTCATGCTTGTTTTGCCATACCCAACTTTCACTTCCATACATAAGTGTGGGCACTAATTATGCAAAAATTATGTATTAGGCAATAATTATGTACATATTCCTAATACAAAAATCAAGAACGGATCTCGCCTTCGTCACTTATGTATAAATTTTCTGCGTTAAAAATAGCCTTTAAAGTCAACATAAGTTTCCCTTAAACTAGGCTCAAGATCTCGAACGTGCTAAGTTCAGTACCTTTCACCACTTTCCGTTAGCTAGACTGCATGAGCAAACATGCCTAAGTGTCCATACCTAACAAGTACTGAAGTAGGAATATGTAAGGTATATGTTTATTAACAAATAATATTTATGCGCTATAAGCTTTCGCCTTGAAAATCTCACTAGATTAGGCAATACATTGTAAGCGTTTACGATGAAATATAATATTAATAGATTTACCGGAAAACTGAACAATGTTGCAAGATGAAAAGTGTTATCTACACTTTATGGTAAACCAGGTCATAGTCTACTCACATGGCTTTCTGATTATCTAACATGTCAACAATAGCATATATTGTATGTCATGACATATTCATAATCATTTACCATTGAACATATTACAATGCTCCAGCATATAATTGTTAAAACTTAAATTGAAGCAATTACTTATCAATAAGGCATGCTTATAGCATAAAGTAATATTTTGATGACACATTTAATTAGATAATGATATCACAAAGCTAAGACAAAAAATTAAACTTAACTGTATATATTTTGAAAGCTAATTATTATTATTAATTTATATTCACTTAGACATAACTATATTATCTGAATTATAAAATAAGCCTATAAAATATGTACTTATAAATATATTGCATAATTGTACCAAATGTTTGTTCTTACCAAATATTATGTAAATTTTTATTGTAACTTATATTCTTCTTTTTATACAACTAAGGTGGCAAACAAGCATACGGCCCGGTACCTGATGGTAAGTGGTCACCGTAGCCTATGGAAGCCTGCAACACTAGAGGCATCACTAGCGGGTTGCCGACCATTTAGGAAAGGAAGTTGGAAGGAGAATATAAACCAATTGAATTGAAAACGTCAACATCTTAACATTTGCAATATTAATAGGATTTCCTTTATTAATAGACGTGCGATAATAAAGGCTATCATTTGAATGCTCTGTAACAGTAGACACTTCGAAGTTAGCTGTGGCACGCACTTTGACTTTTCGAATGTAGTTTATTTTATTGGCATCTTTGAAATTCTCTTAATTATACGTTTAAGATCTCTTTAAAGACAATATTAACGACATCTGTATGATTGACTTTTATTTTAAAGCATGTGGTCGTGTTTCTTAATAAATTATATCACACATTTTTCGTTTGATCAGTTGATCAGTCTATCTGGATATAGAATATCTTAGACTATTAGGTTACTGGACTTGTTGCTTGCCTGTAGAGAGCAAAAATTGTCCAAGATTGACTTTCCTTAAGTTTTCCAAAGTACTCGTCAGATTACATCGGCCTGGGCTGATTCGCGAACAGATGCGTTTTAGAAAATATCGCGCCCAGCTAGTTGTTATCTTAATAAAAAAATGCCATGCTCTATCACTTAAAGTATCTTCCTACTAAAGTAAAGAAATAAAACAATAGCTGTTCCGTTTTTCAAATGTAATTTCATATTGTAATAGATAATTGCACTTCTACATACAAAAGTATGTAAGTACATGCTTTAGTTTCATTGTAAAAAAAATACTAAACAAATAAAAACATTAAATAATATTATAAACTTATCATCATAATCTTGCTTCAAATTGATTAATAAAACGCACACACTTTCCTTTTTTTATTTATTTAGGGCACCTACTTATACGCCGTGTCTCTATGTCAATATTTATATTTGTTTAGACTATCACTATGCAAATAATTGTCTAGGTCTTTTAATGTAATGATAAAGTTATATGTATTATTTTTAAAATTAATTTGTTGAGTGTTGGTTTCGTCGACGATTATCATTTTTTTTTAATAATAATAATAATAATATTCTATCACATACACACAACACCATCTAGCCCAAACTAAGCAGAGCTTGTACTATGGGTACTAGACAATGGATAAACATACATATATACTTTTTTTTTTGTAAATACATACAAAAAATTATACGCAAGGTAAAGTCAAAACATAATATCACTAACAACAATGAATAAATAACACGTAATATATAGCGTATATACATTAGCCCTTATTTGGGAACACAGCAACATCGTGTTCAACACAGGGCTGGGTTGGCGTAATCAGTAATCGTTGTTCAAGCCCTCTCACGTTTACAATTTATTTAACTTGCAAATACTATTGCAATCACAGTTTCAAGAGTTATTGACGACACCATTGATATTGGCTAGGTTGTAAATAATGCAGGTTTGAGGAGGCTCGAAGTAAATGTGAAAGCGAACTAAAATATAACTTTAAGAAATATAGAAAGATACGTCACACAGGAAATATTAAGTATATAATGTACATTTTATTGATCAGATCTGAGATGTGCTACCTAAATAGGCCAGGGAGCGTGTAAGAAGAATTTGATAATCCTGCAACAAAAATGTTTTCATGAACAAGGCTGGAAGGAAATCTGTAATTTCTAGCAAGCCTTTTAAGAAACAGGCGTGAATGTTCATAAGTATGATGGTTATTTATGAATAGTATATCTATAGTAAATATCCATCAACTTATGTAATTCTGGTCCTTTCAACTTAATGATTCAATTATTATAGGTCACAATAACTCGAAATAGAATGTCGTATTACACTAAGATGTTATCTATAATATAAACTTACAACAATAGATCAAACATCTAAAAAGCCACAATTTTTTTTAACAACGCTAATTTTAAAATCATTCCTTTCTGTAAATCATTTTAAAGTTAAAACTAACTTCAAATTATGATTAATGCAGCGTAAATTTACACCCATACATAAAATATAATATAGATGTAGAAGCAATCAAGCAGGAACACAATTCTAATAAAACAAACATCAAAAGAATTTCTCTAATATCTGCAAAAACAAACTTCTTTCAAGTTTATTTCTAGAATATTTAAATTTATATTCAACTTAAAATATTCTGAAGACCTTTAAAACCATTCAATTCTCAAGCCACAGGTTTCCAAATCTGACCTTAAAAGGAATTCTTTTCGAGTATATTTTTATTTACAGCCACTGAAGTATAAATAATAGATCGTCCATATTGAGATGAAACAGTGTCTGTGATGCTTCGTAAAAAATGGATGCTATATCGGCCTCTTTTCATTTGAGATCATTAGAGTTTAGATGATGAAAAATGGAAAATAAACAAAATACCCTTTTAGTGTCGGCTTCCGGGTAAAATTTTGAGATCGTTTTATTTGTGTAGTTTCAAGTTAATGAAGATTCGTGTGGAGTTGTTGTTGTTGATGAATATCTTTTATTTATATATACATACTTACATAGGCTCACGCTTGTTTACCAAGAAAGGATAAGCAAAGATGTATGATTACTAAATTTTATAGAAATAAATAAATATTCATACTCACGCCTGATCAAATAGAGGCGTATTGTCCATGGTGCTACTGAAAACTATTTAACAGTAACCTTGAAAATATTTTCTATTACAGACATGAGGTCTGTATATCTTTAAAAGTGGCAGCAGAGGTACATTATCCGAGCTGCTAGAGAGGTTTCTCTAGATAAATCGAATAACTCAGCTCGATCTTGGAACCAAATCCAGGACCTCATTATTGCATCTAAAGATAAACACACACTAATGCCACAGGAACTACAAAACATAAATAATTTAATAAACATCTAAATAATTTAAATAAATCTATGAACCTGCTTATTAATATTAAAATTGTACTATCATTTTCAGTTGTTCCAACCATCCGCGATTCAAAAGTTTCAATCCGTTTAAGCTTTCAGAAACTTTATTGGCAGTATCTGTGAGATAGTGATAAAATATGAATATAACGGCCAGTTCTGTGGATAGTTTCCCAACTATTTTCATTATTAAATGTTAGATACTGGACCTTTCCATAAACCATTTTCTAAAAACATTGATTTCATTTTACTCATAGATCACTCTATCCTTATCTAGGCTAATATTATAAGAGGACAGATTTGTATGTTTTTATTTTTATTTGTACCTGGAAAACGGCTGGACTGATTTTAAAATTCTTTCACAAACTAGTTCGGCCATAGTGTTATTGGGTTTTCCTGTCAATAAATTCTCATAGCAGCACGGGCTCTGAATCTGTGCACGGGAAACAGTAATAGACTCGCCCTCTGCTACTTGGAGCTTAAAGTATGTGGGTACACCTACCCATATTATCTTTAGGGAATTAGGTGTGCGGTATATAATTCTTCTGAATTATGGTATGTAGGTATGTCACTGAGCGCCTCCTAATCGGCTGGACCGATTTTGATAAATTTTGTGTTTGAGTAGCTGGATTGTGTAGATAGATAATTGGATCCGTTACGTGGCGCTGCGATCAGTTCATTCAAGCAAGACAACGTCTGTTGGGTTAATACTAGCAATAGGTATATATTTTAATTGCTCCAAGGTATTGACAGGAAGACAAAAAGCTTTATTATGCGATTGAACATTAATAACATAAAAGAAAATAGCTTTTAACACTGAACTTCGTGAAATGAAACTTAATATCACAAATTATCTTTTCATTTTTGACGCAAAGTGAATTTTAGCCGAACATTTCCGAAGATAATTCGGCTAGGATAAATAATTTTGCTATCATAGAACTAATAAGTCAGTTAGCGATTTTACGTGATATTGCTTTGGTTTTTAATCTAATAGAAACTTTATATTCTGTTTACTTGATCTAGGAATAAGATAGCTGTCTTCCTAGGCTGCCTTAAGAACGTTCAAATAATGTTATATAATTTTATTTGCTTGAAATGTGGTACAGTCAATAACATAAGTTGATATACATTTTTAAGATTTTGAGTTACTTTATCATTCTCAATAGTAGTAATTCCGCGTTGTTTATTGCACTTACAGTTAAATACTTAAGAAGAAATAATAAGCAAATTTTCAATATAATGTAACATATATTATTTGTTAAGAATGGACGAGAAAAGACTGACTAAGAAAGTTTATAAGGCTAGTGTAAATGGAACAATTGCAAGAGAAAAACCTAGGCGAACGTTTCTCTACCAGATCGGAGGCGTTCTGGTCAAAGGCTAGGTTAAGAGCACCTTGAACCGACGGGCGTATATGAGGAATGTGATGAAAGTGAATGAAGCCAGAGAAGTGTGCCAGGATCGTAGCAAATGGAAATCCGTAGTCTCTGCCTACCCCTCTGGGAAACAGGCGTGAAGCTATGTATGTATGTATGTATTATTTGTTAAATGTTCAGCTGCTTATGAAGCTGGCTGTATAGTACAAGACACAATTGAAGAATGTTGACATGCAAAAATGAAGTTATGAATTCCGTTACACATTCCTAAAATTATAGAACTACAACTCTGACATGACAGTCTTTTAGTGACTTACTGATTGAATAGAACCTGTTACATAAAGGATAACAAATATAGTTATATTCGTATCACATAACCTACACTTTACACACCTTTACGCTTTTTTTTTTGGAGAAATGCTCCTTATGCATAGCCACCCGCCGCAAGGGGAGGCGAGAGGGTCATCTCGAGACTTCGGGCCTACCGACTAAAAACATCACGGTGTGCGAGCTCGCTGCTTTGTATGGTGGGTGGGTCGCTGAAACTGAAACTACATCAGCGACCCATCCAGCAGTACCCAATGCAGAGATGTTGTGTCTGCGGACGACGACTCCTGGACGACGCCCTGAACACACTTTTAACCTAGTCTATAGAGTGTATTAAAAGCATTTTGATAATAAAGTCTAAATATATTAATTACATTATAAGCCTGAAAAATTGGCATTATTTACGACATTGCCACGTAAAACAAACTAGTGTTTACACCCGTAAATACAATTATCACTAAATATTGTGATTGCATTCATACACACATCACCTATCACCCAAAAGCAATATATCAACAGTATCGGATTTAAATTCCTGTACGACGTAATCGTCGGATCTGACCAAGTTCGAAATAAGTAACTTAATGCTATTCAAAACGTGTCGCTACATTTATCCTAACTGAGAGATCTGGCACGACTTACTGACAGCCTGACTCCTTATAAATCTTATATGCGGGGCATTTTAACTTGGAGATTTCACTAGCTGTGTGAGCCAGGTCGAAAAAGTTTCCGTGAGATTCTCTAAAGCGCTCGGCTTTGCAAGTAATGATGTATACACAGTTCTAGTTCTATTTTAATTTTGAGGACCTCGTTTCTTCAAACTTAGACATGAAATTAGAGACGGTCTTATTTGAAGCGGTTATTTTTTTCTAATAAGCTTAGACGCGCTCCTGAAGCTTGCCATTATGTTTTTAGCTAATAGTAAAGTATTGAATGATGGCGTAGTGATTTAAGTGGTCGAGTCAGTACTACTGCTGGGCCGATTATTGTGGGTTCGATCCCCATACGGCACAAAAATTTGTGTCCACGAATAGTTGTTCAGCGTCAGAGTGTTATTTGTGTCCGTTGTTGGGATATTTGTGAGGTTCGCCGCGACACAGTAATTATTTCTAGTGCGGAAGATAGATTTTTTTTAAATAAGTACATAATAATTATGGAGATATTCTGTTAGAATTTTTTTAGTAGCAGCACGTTCCTGAAGAACAGTACCCGTTATACAAGAATAGGCGTACTATAATGTGTGACAAAAAAGCTGGTTGGAATATTAGTGTAACATGGCCCAGCTTACCCTTGCAAGGACGTATACGTGTAAGAATATGTAGTAGATACAAAACATAAATTTTCAGTGCTGATTTGTTTTGACCTTTTGAGTCGCAGCGGTACATCGGTAGTCAGAAACAATAGGTTTTTAATTATGTCTGGCAATACAACGATTGACAGGTTACAAGTTGTCTGTAATAAGTATTTCCTTGATTGCTGCAGTGACACTCCGAAACTGATTTAATTAAACTATAATTCATGTAACGCAACACTTACAAATTAATATTGGTAGGTATTGCAGTGTTGATTCGGATTATAGAAAGTTGCTTCTGCTGAAATAACTTATACCAATCATATATTTTAGTCATTTAGTGTAATTTACTTATTAAAATATCTGTATTAAAATAAGATGATGATTATGATTAATTTAGTACATTATTTTATATACAAGAGCAAATAGCAATCAACAAAAATCCTTTTGTGAAAACAGTGTCTAAATTGGTAGCAAGATAAGGGAGTAATTCTAATCCTATCCTAACTAATATTATACATAAAAGCAAAAATGAGTTTGCTTGTTTGTTACCTTTTCACGCCTAAACCACTGAACCGAATATTCTGAAATTTTGCATACACATTGTCAGGTGTACAGAAACGGACATAGGCTACCTTTCATCCCGAAAAAAATTATTGTTCCCGAGGAAAACAACAATAACGTTCTTATGATAATAGATGGCGCCACGTGTCTTTCAAATCATGATTGAATTATATTATTACAAGCAGAGTACTACCTGAATTGATTGTCAAATTCAAAATTAACGCGAGCGAAGCCGCGGGCAAAAGCAAGTTAGTTTATTATAATTTGTTATAATTTGTAAAATGTTTTTCCAGTTGCATATAACATTATGTAAAATATTAATATTATGATTTGGATTTAGAAAGAGTGTGGGTATTGTAGCGATATCCCGCTATGTTCCTCGAACAGATTAAAGTGCATTTAACTATCTAAACGAAAAAAAAAAAACTAGGTATTACTAGTTACTTTACTATTAAATTACTATTATTTACGTCACAGTATCGTGCATCCTTTTTTGCCATTGATTATTTCACCTACTCCCAGATTTGAAACGCATGTAACTTATTTATTTTCGAGTAAATTTTCTTCTTTTCGTATTTTAGGTATTGGATAATGTAACTATTTGCCTTAAATAATAAAAATATGTATGTAAATGAATGTCTGTCGTCTGTAATTAATTACAGGAGAAACGCTAGCTGTTGGAATTCAGTGTTCAGTAGCGCAGTAGTCAGAGAATTTATTATCATTTATGCATTTAATTATGTCAAGGTGGACAGTGACTACAAATGTATCCTTGCAACTATCCCGGTATATTATTCATATCATGTCTGTTCTTTTCGACACAGTCAGATTCATACATACATAGTCTCATCCCCGAAAGTATAGAACAATTTTACAATCACATTTTTCGAGCTCTGTTTGTAGGCCTAACGTAGTCGCGGTTCTAGACTCAATGCGACTACTCAGAAAGACACAGCAATATTTTCCGACTCGAGCATCGAGCCCAGGTATAACAGTCGCATAGACAGAGACAGTATTTCTTTCTCTAAAGGATAATCAGCCTATTAATCAAGTCAGGTTAAATTTTAAGTAGCCTGAATTCGATTTGCTAATAAATTGTGGAATTAACCAACCTTGTCTGGTGTCTGTTACATACTTGCCTAATTTCGA
The DNA here is from genome assembly GCA_963564715.1 of Catocala sponsa. Lineage (NCBI taxonomy): Eukaryota > Metazoa > Arthropoda > Insecta > Lepidoptera > Erebidae > Catocala > Catocala sponsa. Next base: position 4,476,226 of record OY751345.1, on the reverse strand, counting down.
ATTGAAATAAACATCATATACATCTATTAGTTAATTAAATTTATGTCAATCAATATACGAATTAATTTCAATTACTTCAATTACATACATAGCCGTGCTGTATAAAAAAGGGTTGGTAGATGAATATTACACACACACTTCACCATTTATATTCCAAGTCCTAAGGAAAGTCCTATTACCAGAGTAATTCTAAGAATAAATCCTATACCAAGTATATTAGCAGACTGCTTCTAAGAATTTCTAATCGAAAATTCTAGTAGTACTTTTGCTGAGCCGACTCGAACCTGATACAAACAATAATACAAAGCTGATATCACGAAACCAATAATCCAAATAAAGGTAAACCTTTAAAAACATGATAAACTTAAAAATAACTGTAATAATTGTTTATTATGTTTTTATGTTAAAGCACTGAAACTACTTTTAGGAAATCTAGCAGAAATATAATATATTAAGTCTTGTAGAAAAATATACGTAGCATAAATATATGCCTTGGTAGTGTAGCAGGCGGTCTAGGTCAGGTTTAGGTTCCCGGGTTGGGCAAAATATTTTTGAGTATTTCGGTTAAGAAAACCCTCTAAACGAAGTAGCAGCATGGTGTCTGGACCTGTACCCGATAGACAAAAGGCTCGCATCCAACTTTACAAGACCTAAAATTGACGAAATCCAATCACCCTCTTTCCCCCTTTCTGCTCCTTCTCCTTCCTACTTCCTTTCCTAAAGGGTGCGCAACGCGTAAGTGATGCCTCTGGTGTTGCAGGCGTCCATAGGCTACGGTGATCACTTACCATACCAGGTGGTCCATATTATGCTTGTTTACCACATTAGTTGTATAAAAAAAGGGGCGCAGTACACCACTCTTTCGAGGTATAATCATGGGAAAATATACGTATGTATATAATTCAAAGCTTAAAAATCACAAAATAGACGATATTCCGTCTGCATCGAGAGAATTTCAATCGCCAAGCGAACGCTACTTAAGTGACTTATCTATTCAAGAACTGCAACGTAAGCTAAGAAGTTCCTGCCCGATAAAGCGGTGACATGGCATCTGCTCTGAATAGATGGGACGAGACAATGAAAGCTCAGAACGAGGAGTCATTAGATTGAGATAATGTAGTTAAATGTTATGTAGCTAAACTGACAGCATCGTTGTCTTGAGGAATAAGATTGTGTTTATATTTGTGTACGTCTTGACTGTGTTATCGGTTTTTCTGTTGGAAAATTTTCTTGTTTGATGTTGACTGACCGGATAGCGTAATTAAGTGGATGAACACTTAAACCACTATGCCAGCCATGGAGTCGCCACTGCCATTACGCCGAGTATTACGATCCTCAAACGGGATAAAAAATTGTGGGATTAAGTGTCTGGATGATCCTTGTGTCTGTTGTTTGAATGTTTGTTAGATAAAATAAAATGTGTTCCTACTAAACTGCTTTTTAAAACAGAAAAGAGGAAAATTTTTGCTGCACGGGGTTTGGGAGTGTCTGATATGACAATAAGCTCGCCCTCTATTACGTAACCAGCGAAATATGGCTGTTCTACATCTCTGCCCTACCCCAACGGCTACATAGAGGTGCTTTATAACAATATGTATAAATTTATGCGAATCACGCTTTAGTTTCTTTGTGTCCGTTTATCAGGTGTATGCAAAGATGGTGGTCATTTGGTGGACAAAGCCTGTTATTCGGTGGGATAGCAGGCATTGTCATCTTCTGTTAATATGAATTTATTTTTGCTTCACTTTTTATTGACATAAAGAGAAAATTAAAGCAATTAAAGATCGTAAAGTCCCAGATTAATTTCCCGAGTAAGTCTTAAATAAGTCCATATCTTCTGTTGAATGAGGGGTGACATTTTTTAATGGATTAGGTGAATGACGTATTAGTAGTTTTAAGTACTATTAATGTTATGTGTGACAGCATCGGTGACTCAGTGATAGTGAATACGATTTTTGTGTGTCTCAAGTTCGATTCGTTTTCTGTCAAGAAGCACTTCCCTATTGTGCATCAGTAGTACCAACGTGTGTGGATTATTAAATCCAAATTACTTGGTACCTAAAACTACTCTTGGTGAAATGTGAGTGTTTGGTAGGTTTGTCTATTTTTTGAGAATATACGCATGAACGAGCCATAGACTATAAGGTAAAGAACTATTTATTAAGTTTTTATATAGCTCTATAGTAAATAGATGTGATGAAAGTGAATTAAGTTAGAGAAGTGTGTCAGGATCGTAGCAAATGGAATTCCGTAGTCTCTGCCTACCCCTCTGGGAAACAGGCGTGAATCTATGTATGTATATTAAATAGACATTTCATTTCTTTCTTTTTTATGTTACCAATTTCGTTTGAAAATACTAGCATTCTTTTTTAAACGAAATGTCTTTATATATATATGTATATATATATATCTTTTGTGCGTGTGTTTGTAATTAAACTCCTCGTAAACGGCTAAACGGCTGGACCGATTTTGATGAAATTTTTTGTGTATGTTCAAGTGGATTCGAGAATGGTTTAGACTTGTTTTTTTTCTTGTGTACAGGACAACTTCTGTCAGGATAGGTAGTACTAGTATATATTTTATCTGCGACGCAGGAATTATTCCTAGTACAAGAGACGTATTCTAAAAGAGTAGTAGAGCCTCGCTGATTTCAGCATGACTGGGCCGGCTCAATCAGGGAAGAACTACCTACCGTCTCATAGAATATTGACGTGAAATAGCAGTATTCCTACTGTTGTGTATCGTTCGGTGAGTGAGAATGCCGGAGGCCCAATCATCCTCTTTCCCCCTTCCCGCTCCTTTTCCTTCCCACTTCCTTCTTAAAGGGTCGACAACACACAGGTGATGCCTTTGGAGTTGCAGGCGTCTATATACTACGATAACCACTTACCATCAGGTGGGCCGTATACTGGTTTGCCACCTTCGTAGTATAAAAAAAAAACTAAATATACACAATAATGAAATTCTTGTAAACCTAGCTAACCTGAGAGTTAGAAACGTTACAAAATGGATTGTGCAGTAGATTGAGTGTTCACTCGTCGTTGCCACTACGTCATGTCTAAGTGGTTCAAGATTTTTAGTTCTATAAAAAAGTGCAGTTCTTATACAGTAAATGTTTATAAAGCCACACAAACATTAAAAAACATTTAAATGTTTGTGTTTCTTTATAAACAATAGACACAAAGACCACCAGGACCTTTTGTTGGTCACACAATTTTTTGTCTCTCTTAACAGTAGCAGCGGCGAGATGACTACTTAATCCACAACGCCATCTATCAAGTCCAGAACCAATGTTTGCTATAACTCATTTGAATCTTGGCAAAATATCCATACTGTGTGTATGGGTACACAACTTTTTCAATTGGTTTTAACTACGTTTGCCTAATATTACTGTCGTTTTCTTGTAAATTCAATAAGAAAAGCACAGCACGTTCAATACAATCTTGATTCAAAGTGTAATTTGGACTTTAGAACTTCACTGTCACGATAAAATAACGTCAAGGCATCGCCGTTCAAATACACTTTGTTAGGGTTGTCTAACATAAACTAGTAACTAATATATAGACTTTTTTTCTCATAGACCACTTTCAAAATTTACCTGGTTCGATCAAATCTCTACGGGCTGACCCTTTTTTTTTAGTAATTCTCTACCGAGAAATCGGTAGGTTCGAGACCACTGGTACTGAATATGGAATATGCAAGTTTTACAAGTAACAGTCGCTGAGCTTCTTAAAATATTATCTGCCTACATTGATAGGTGAAGTCAAGCCAACATTTTAGTTCTTCACTATCGAAAACAAATTAATTTTCGTGGACCCCCGCTTACGAATTGTGAACCCCCTTCGAGTCTCCCGTGGACCCCTGGGGGTCGACCTGCACCACTTTGGGAACTAAGACACTAGATTGTTCTCGCTGCTTCACTCGCCTAAATGTAAGTTAGGTTAGATTAGTAACAGTACTTTTTTCTGAATGAAAAGTACCCTATGTCCTCTTCTGTTCCCCTGACAACGTGTATGCGAAATTTCATGAAAATCGATCTAGTAATTAAGCGTGAGCGTAACAAACAAGCTCACATTTGTATTTATAATATTAGTTACGATTAGGATAGGTATAGCTATAATGTTACGCTATATCTGTGGCGCAACAGTAGTGAATTTAACTGCTATGCATGAGATCTTAGATGTCCAGATATAGGCAGTAAAAAATTTTAGGGTTTTTCTGTCAAGAAATAATTATTACCAGCCTGGGGTTAGGAAGTTGGCAGTGTTGTAAGTTGTCCTTCTTACTACGATAAGCATATGAAGATGAGGATTAAGAACAAAATGCGATTAAAAAGTCTTTGCTCGCAGATTGCGGTTTATTCGTTTTTTAAATATTTTTTTATATAAAATCCCAAGAACAGGTGTTGCCTAGTCCAGAGTTCTCCCTCGAGTATTTGTTCTGTAGAAATACTAAGAGGTATCGCACAAACCGAAATTCAAATGTGGTATCGTATAATTTTCGTATAATACGATATATTTTTGGACAGCAGCGAGTATACAGCAACAATATTCTAGCCTTACTTAGACCTTCGGTGATAAAACAAGACATTATTTTTATAGTGAAATAACTATCACTGACGTGAACATTCATTAACACTCAAAGTTTATCGATTAAACTTAATGTAAAATTAGTTACAGCTAATGAAAACTGTTATACCAGTCTATGAAATAATTCTGATTAGGTAATTTTATTGACAGATGACTAGACATCAATAATTATAGTGATATGGTCCATTCTCATTAATCCTAACCCTAATCCTAACTAATATCTATTATAAAAACTAAATTTGTTTGTTTGATTGTTTGTTACCTTTTCACGCCTAAACCACTGAACTGATCATCCTGACATTTTGCATATACATTGTCAAGTGTACAGAAACGGACATAGGCTACCTTTCATCCCGAAAAAAAATACTGTTCCCAAGGAAAACAACAATAACGTTTTTATATTAATAGATGGCGCCACGTGTCTTTCGAATCATTATTGAATTATATTATTACAAGCAGAGTATAACCCGAATTGATTGTCAAATTCTAAATTAAAGCGAGCGAAGCCGCGGGCAAAAGCTAGTAATATTATAAATGCAAATGTTAGTTTGTTTGTTACATTTTCATACCTTAACTACTAGACCAATCATACAATTTCGCATACCTTGTCAGAAATACAGAAGAAGACATATTATGTAGATTATATTCTATTCAAAAAAAGCATTGTTTCCGAGCGCAGCCGCAGGCAAAAGTTCTGATTATATTTTTAATTTTATTAAAATAATTGTACTAAATATATAAATTTATATACACACAATATATATGATGTATATAAAGTTAAAATAAATTATCTAATACAAGTACGATTTTTATCCTTCCGGTTGTCTGAGTACATTCACTAGAGAACTATTATTCTCGTTTTGATTATAATGGTTTAATTTCGATTAATTATTTTTCTTTTCAACCTCTAATGTATGATGTATCATCATACATTAAAATTAAAATATAATTAAAAATAATTTCGAGATTTACCTTTGCACATTTATGATCCTGTAAAGCACACTTTTCCAACGTGGTTTAACAACAGTTATGGTTTAATTATCAGTGTGTAAGTCCTAAACTATTATTTTTATGACACCATAGCCTGACATTAAACAGACATTTATATTAAAGTGCTACTGTGTACTGTGAACACTAAACTTTTTACGATACATAATGCCTGACGTCTAGATTATTTCCTGGAGTTTAAAGTAAGTAGTTTAAATCTAGAAACGATACGGAAACACTACCATTAAACAGAAATTATGGAGCTAAATTCATTTCAAGTCTTAACTCATTTACGTAAACATTCGACATAAACTGATTGCTAATTATCTATACTGATACTTAAGCCTGAATTTATAGTAAAGCTTACACAAATGTTAAACATTGAAATAAAACTAATTTATGCGAAATTTATTCCAGTTTTTTATTGAAAGACTTCTTCTTTAGCCTTCTGTTTTGTCCCACTGCTGGGAAAAAGACTCTCCCTTGGACTTCCAAACCACTCTGTTCGAAGACATTCTCTGCTAGTCCTTTTCGAAGACGTCCAAGTCATCTCGCCAGCTCCGTTTAGGTTTACCCCGTCGCCGTCGACTGCAAAGACATTGAAAAACTTATAAAAACATATTATAATCATTCACATATACGCTTACACAGTGTTCGGTTAGTTTTCACAAGCCATAACAGCAAGACATTATGTAGGATATAAATAGTTTAATAATAGCTGAAAAATAACTATTAAAGTATACTACATACATCCAGAAAAATAGGATAGGTTATATTAGTATCAGTAGGTACTTTTTTTACAATATATAGCGTATGATACTCGCTGACAATATAGCATCCTAATGGTGAAAGAATTTTCAAAAATCTGTTGAGTGATTTTTGAGTTAAATCCTTACAATCAAACAAACAAAAAATCAAATTGATTTTCTTTATAATATTAGTATAGATCTAGTCTCACGCCTGTTCTTTGTCTGACTCTGCTAAAATATTCTCAGTAGAAACACATAGTCTGGAAATAAACCAGTGGATGAGCAGACGGCAATTCCCTCTATTTCACAGGATCTTAAACATACGTCATGAACATTTCTTACAGGTGTAAAACACCTCTGCTTACCTCTTTAGGCTGAAAGACTGCCTGTCCATTGAAGTGGAGCGTGGCTGCGGAGCGATGAAACGGATAAATATTAACCAATAGGATTGCATACTGGAGCGGAGCGGAGATTTTATGCAATCCTGGAGATTTTATGCAATTTTATGCAATTCAATGGACAGGCAACCTTAGTAGGAATGTTAGAGCAGCGATAGCTCAGTGGGGAGACCAACAGACTGCAATGCAGAGGGTCTCGGGTTCGAACCCACGTCGCGCACCTCTGACTTTCGGAAGTTATATGAATTTTTGAAATTATGTGCATATTGATTGACAATTATTATCGCTTGCTCCATGCCTCGGAAAGCACGTTAAGCCGTTAGTCCCGGCTGCCATGAACATCAATGGCAGTCGTTATTGGGAGAGTGTTGACACAAAAGATCCCACTGTGTCGAAGTGTCGCGCCGGTCTGCACTGACTGGCCCCCACATAAGATAAGATACTAGGAAATTAATTTTTTACTCAAAAACTACACCACCGATTTCAAAAATTCTTTCACCATTGGAAAACTATATTATCAGCGAGTAACATAAGCATTATTTTATTTAAAAAATACTGTTACTAACATAACCTAACCTACTTCTACGCGAGCGAAACCGCGAGAAAAAACTAGTATATTATAATACCAATGAAGATGATCTTGTGGCGTGTGAAGATTTACCAACCCTGTCGGGGATAATGACGCGAGTCTCGAATGAGGCTGGCCAGTCATTAGGAAGATTTAACTCGTGATTACCGATGCTCGGACGGTAATGCTTGAACAGGACAATTTAAACTAGTTTAGTTTACAGATAGGGATTGCTTGACGCTGTTAGTCTCTATACAAGAGATAGTTTGCACAATTCTGTTGACGGATAAAATTGAAGTACCAGAGTTTATTATCTTGGACAGCAATCTGACTCAGCAGATACAGTGGTTTATTGGGTATTCGGCTATTTTTTGTGAGGTTTTTTTTCTTTCACCTGTCAATTGTTGGAAGGACAGGCATAATTGAAAACCTGTATGGCCACCCGTGTGCCGCTGCGACTCAATAGGTTAAACAAGCCACTTCCTGCATTAGGGACGAATTCCTGGGCCGCTGAAGACTTAATTTTTTTGTGGATGTGCTTTATTTTAATGTGTGAAAAATGCTTCTAGTGTCAATTGGATGTCCAAACGGGACAAAAATATACATAGCTCCGATAGTGGATGTGCTTTGTGTCCATTGTTTTAATCAAAGATTATAATTTTTTTGTATCGTTTGGAAATCCAACTGACACTGGAGGCATTTGTCAGTGGCGAGGCAATCCAAAAAATTTTGTTGCCATATGTAGCTGCTGTCCATGGATAGAATAGTTCGTGACTCTATCGATGAACAGCAGCAAAAGAAAAGGGTTGACAATATCAAAGTATTGTCAACTCTTTTCTTATGCGCCTACATGGATCGTCGCTTAACACAACTAGTAAAATAAGTGTTGTGGATTCTTTCCCGAAAATGAAGCATAATTTGTATGATGTAGTAGTTCTTCTGTTTCAATATTTGAAACCAAATTTGTAAATTATAGAGATAAGACCAAATTAAAAACAGTACCTACCTATTTAAAAAAGGGATTAAATATAATGACCACCAAATATACATAGTAATTGTGCAGCAAAATATGCTTACTAAAATATAATATCATAACGACTACCTATATGCCTCAGATCACTGCATTCCGTCTCGGAAAGGTTAGGTTATGTTAGGTTCCTTCTTAAACTCACTCAAAAATAGGAGCCCCGCGGAGCGGGGCGCCGTCGACTTATTTTGATCTCTATAAATATATTTTGCTGTGCAATTTGGTGATCATTAACTATTTTTGACTGTTATATTTTACTATATCTGGTGATAAGTTAAACATAAGCCTTTAAAAAATAATGCTTTCTCGAATGGAATATAATTAAAAGCGTTTTAGTAGCGAATTGTCGTGGAAACAAACAAATAGACGCATTTACTTTTCATTTATTATTTAGACTACTGACGACTTTGAAACAAGCTGTATAGAGGCCGCTGTTTTATAGGATTATTATTTCTTATATTGATTGTTGCTATAGAGCCATATTATATTAAATTGGGTCTGTAGGTGACAATAACCCTATTTCGAACAGGACACGTGTTCAAATTACACCCCTTTGAACAGCAGGCACACCCCTAATAACAAGTTTATGTTAAGCAGCTGAAGGGTTGAAAGTATTAAAATTTCTGATAAATAGAGATTTTGTGTATTTGAGTCCTCATGAGTAAAATTAATAATGATAACCAAAAGTAAGATACATCTTTCAATTTGAATGTACAGTTTAAAGGTACAAAATATTTGATTCTACAAGATTTATTACCGATGTGTACGAAATGAATCATATCAATACTTGGACACAAACAGATTTCTATTTTATCAAAATTAAATATAATGGTCTAATCTAGTTTACATGTACTCGATGATTACTGCAGTAGTTGATAACTATGCAGTTATGCACCCCCAGTGAGGACCAGCCCTGCAATATTATACTTATTATATTTTGTGTGTATGTGTGTGAGAGGGTGTGTGTGAGGGTGTGTATGTGTGTGTGAGAGGGTGTGTGTGTGTGTGAGGGTGTATATGTGTGTGTTATGTTTGTGTGTACGTGCGTGAGCATGTGTATGTAGGAGCGTGTTTTATATGTGTTGTTCGTTTGCTCGCGAATAGGGCTACGATGTTAACTTACCATCTAAACAGCTGTGTATTACCAAATAACTATAAAAGAAAGAAATAAACTTTATAATAAAAGAAAAAGAAATAATTTATACATACCAATAATAAACAGAAAATAAAACTCAACACCGTTATAATCCCATTACAAAATTTCTTATACACAAACTTTTTGGTTTCATTTGAAACTTTTCCGTTTCACTTGAAACAGAAGTGCTGTTAAAAGTAAAGTTCACTTGACGCGTATATGATTAGGAACCTTGAACGAAACGTCTGAAAACTTCGACTTTCGAAGATAAGTGAAGTATCTTAAGGCTTACGCAAGAGGGAGATGAGTGATAAATGACATGCGATGAAGCCACTGAGGGTAAGACAGTAAAATATTAAGTAGTACATGTTAAAATAAATTGTTACATTGTTCTTGGATACGAAAGTAGCTCTGTCTGTTTTTGTTTTTGTCAGAATAAACGTTTGGTATACCGTTGGACTGCTATTCAGAGGTCTCGAGTTTGATCCTAAGGCACACATCTCTGACTTTTCGAAGTAATATGCGTATTAATTAGTTTGCTTTAACGGCGAAGAAAATAACGTAACTGCATGCCTGAGAATTCTCCATAATGTTTGTTTTTTATCTTATTACTCAACCTAAACTATCAATGCAAACAGTTTTTAACAGGCCTAAGTTATATTGGAACCTTTACCTACTTACTCTTATCTAGAACACAGATTCAGCTCAAACGCTTTCATATATTCCGAAGACGGACGAGTAATTTCAGAGTTCCAAACTCTCAAACGAGGTTACTTAAAAGTTTTTATTATATTTAATGAATCAGCATCGGGCGTTATATTTTCTGCTTTTTTTTCATTTTGAAGGTTTATTACCCTCGATGGACTCATGGGTTTATTAATGTTGAATGCAATACTTTGAAATTATTATAGGACTTTTATTGCAGAGAAAGCCGAAAAAGGCTCAGTGGCGCGTACTTTGAATGAAGCGTAGGTCCAGCCGTGGATTTTCAGGAGTTATTAGGGGTTTGATTTATCCATCGACTAAGGTCTAATACATCAACATTTCGCTGGCTATGGTTTTAGAACCTATGAGACAGGCTATTGCCGTCTACCAGACAAAATTATAGATATCGTGTTGATACTGAAAAGTTTAATCCAGTAAATCCAATTTAAGTCTTACGTAATATGCGCGGCGATTAGACGAGACACCAATAACTACTTATTAGATTTGGGACGATTGACTGCAAATATAACGCTGTCACGGGATCGAGCTGGTAGTATATCTCCATTAATCAATAATATTGAAGAGAATAAAATATTCAGAATTGAGGTCTCTTGAGGATCTTGAGGTCCTTTATGCTCTCAAGAAGTTCGTCGAAGTCACTATGTCCATCGTCAAGAGAACGGTTTTTGGAGTGATGAATTCTTAAGGTAAAATTGAACATTCATCGAACCGTAACGTTGGGCGCATGACTTAAGGGGATCCTTACGTTGTCTTCTGATTTAAAACAAATCAGTCAGGGCCGAAAATACACGCGTTCTTAACCAAATTCTTCTTCTTCTTCAAGCTACAAAAGAATCCTTATTAATACTTACAGATATGTTTTTATTCTGATATTATTTTGTGAATGAAGATGTTTCTTTGGCAATCAGGTATTCATATATATATTGCTTTTCATATTGTTGTTAACTGATAACAATTATAAAAATGAACAGCTGTTAATTCTTGTATCAATAATTACTACATTAACGTCTCATGCCATGTTACGTGACTAAAATTCACTGTGTGATTATTATGTATTTTTTATATACTTATTTGTTTTCTTTTTTCAAAAGGAATGTGAAAGTTGATGCCTATATTTTCAAAGTATATCAATATCTTTCAGACAGTCAAATATAAATATCAATTTCAGGATAGACGACGACGAGCCGATTGAAATCGACGGCTTAACGCGCATTCGGCTTTTGTTCCATCACCGACGAGAAAGCGATTGGAATTCGACTGGTTGCTTACCTAAAAATCCTACATGCTACTCATCATAATTAATAAAATTTTGTAAATTTAATAATATGTTTGGTAATCCATAACGCCTAGTTTGATATAAGTAGAATAATCTACATGATCTTGATAATTTTTACGCTGGACGCGAAGAAGCCGCAGGCAAAAACTAGTAGGTACCTAATACATGAAATTTCATGTAAATAAAATTATACATATACTTATAGATAATCACAAACTTTTCATATCGCGAGAACACCTACCCTATAATTTGTCTCACCAATTACCATAAAAGAAAATCACTAAACGACGCTATATTCGCCAGCAAAACACTCGCTGACAGACACTTAGTACAATATGCATACAAATATTAACATCTATTCATACAATACCTAACCTAGCGACAAAACTACCTCAAATATATGTACATTCGCCGTACATTGTTCGCTATCTCACCGCTTTCGCTCTTCTCCATTAGCGAAAATCGCTAACCGGCTCCGGTGTGACAACTGCCTTTTGATCGAGATATCTGTTTACGCAAACACTGGTCAGATGTCACGTTGCGACAGAGCGATCGATCAATCTGCGTACTCGCCGCTTCGTTACAGGCCCTTAGTACAATATGCATACCAATATTTACTCCTATTTATACAACAGCCTAGCGACAAAAATGTCTCAAGTGAATGAATGTGTAGATTCGCTAGCCTGCCGTCAGCGAATCTCACTCCTCGCCGCTGGCGAGACTCGCTAACCATTGCCGATGGGACAAATGCCCGCGACAAAACTATCTAAACTACTCATTCGCTTATTATTATTCGTTTACCGTCAGCAAAACTCGCTCTTTGCCGCCAGCGAAACTCGCTAACCAACGCCGGTGTGACAACTGCCTTCTGATCGAGATATCTGTGTACGTAAACACTGGTCAGCTGTCACGTCGCGACAGAGCGATCGATCAATCTGCGTACTCGCCGCTTAGTTACGGGCCCTTAGATCAACATGGGTTGGATGTTATAGAATGAAAGTTGTTTTTCATTATAGCTGAAGTTTGATTTCGGAGCTAAATTGGAGAAGTCTTAATTGGCTAAGTGAAGTTAGTTTAAGTTTTTATGAAATATTTTGCTGGAACTGGATTTTTGTACAATGCAGGCTTCACAACCATTTATTTGAGTGTTGCATCTTAATACACGCTTTCCATATCCATTGACTGCACGGATGGCGAAAACTGCCTCCTTCTCAGATTTACGATTCAACATACGGTTAGTATAATATGAAGTCGTAAAACTGTACTCAAACGATTTTAAAGCACATTTTAATATACGGATATTAAATTTCATTTGTGTTTCTATAACTTTATTTGATATTCATTAGCATTTCATAGCTCACATTAATATATATATCATGTAACTGTAAGTTTCCAATAAGCAAATTAAACGACATTTCAAATAGTCTTCCACAGGGAAAAGTAATAAATTTCCTTTCCAAGGACTACTCCAGTATCTTTAAAGTCCACAAAACAAAATCCACCCTGATCCAAACGAATTACTTTATGGTAAACCTATATTTAAATCCATGCATGAATCGAATTCGCAATACTGAAAATACTATATAATAAGAATCAAGGTCACCCCTCAAACCACTATACTATACTTTGAGTCAATTTGCTGTGTAAAATGTTCCAATATAGACTGAGATCAGCATCTCGAGTGTAACTTCTGCGGTGGCGCGATAGCGAAAGTTTTTTAATAAAATATGTACCGAACGAAGAAGTGTCGTTTATATTTTATGACGTCATCTCGGTTTTATTATTCGAAATTTGTGTACGTCGTATTTTGTGGGGTTTGTTTTAATTTAATTTTGTAATCTATGACGTAAGGGGAGAATGAAATCGGTTGCTTATAAGCCTGAAACTGCGTTTGTGCGAGCGTGAGGTTGGAAATTTTCAGTAGCAGCAATGAATGTGTCCAGTATATGTCAAAAGGCTCGCCCTCTTTTAGAGTTCGAAAAAACTCTTATACAGCAGCTTTGTCCGTCTGTTATACAACTTTCAACAACTCAAGAACCGTAAGAGCTAGAGACTCGCGGTCAGCGCCATTCGACTCAGCATAGTCGATATAGCCCGAAATTACTATGACCTTTGACCTCTGAGCTCAAGGTCACGTGATCCCACTTTTTAGAACTCTAAGATTTACGGCAATTCATTGCCGTTCCTAACTTGTTATATGAAACCTCAACACATAGCTTGTGAAATGTCGATATAGCGAGTCTAATACGCTTTTGCGTATTTGGAGAAATACTGACGTGACTCTACATATTATAATCGCAAGACCACATCCCATAGGAGAAAATATGATGGTTATATCTGGTTTTCAATTTTAAGGTAATCGCAATATTAAAATTTATAAGCAACAGTATAATATTACATCCATCTATATTTACGCTTTTCCTTTTAAGTGCTACTCTTCATGCTCCTTTGCCAATCTCATCCAGGTTCGGCCCCCGATCGCAAGATTGAAAATTGCTTTTTATTAATAAACTTAGTAATTATCGTTTTGATATAGTGGCGAGTTAGATTTTATGAGTGTGAAAGTGAGAGTTACTACCAATCATAAAATTTCTAATTAGCGTTCGATACCATAAGAAAATGTGTAGTAAATGTTTAATAAGGTCAACTATACAGGAAATAACCATAGCTGGTGAATCATTGGTGTTAAGCATCTTAGCCCAACCATCTAATCCTATCCTATCCTAATCCTAACTAATATTATAAAAGCGAAAATGAGTTTGTTTGTTTGTTACCTTTTCACGCCTAAACCACTGGACCGATTATTCTGAAATTTTGCATATACATTTTCAGGTGTACAGAAACGGACATATGCTACCTTTTATCCCAAAAAAAATTACTGTTCCCGAGGAAAACAACAATAATGTTCCTATGATAATAGATGGCGCCACGTGTCTTTCGAATCATGATTGAATTATATTATTACAAGCAGAATACAACCCGAATTCATTGTCAAATTCTAAATTAACGCGAGCGGAGCCACGGGCAAAAGCTAGTAAAACATAAAGAAGAAAGGAATGCAAGTAATTTAATATATTTAAATTAAAAACAATAATCTAAAGAGCTATAGAACTGGTCCATTCAAATTTTATATTCTAACTTTAACCCTACCATTAAATCTATATTGTAAATCAATACATATAATATATCGTTCATTTACGACCATAATTGCTTACAGTTACGTCAGTATTTCTGTTTAAAATTGTTTATTACCGTCATAATTTAATCAGGATTGAAATATAATACCGGGGAAATTTCGAATAGAGGCACAAAGCAATAAAGCCAGCTTTACGACAAATTTTGTTCAATATTTGTGTTATAAATCACATCCATGATCTGTTTTTGTGATGCTCTTGGACGGAAGTTTGATCTGACGGCTGGGACCACGGTAGCAGCTTTAAATTCTTTGTCGTGTGACATAAAAATAACTCCTTAACAGTTAAAAATAATGTCTGTGAGTTTCAGCAATAAAAATACTTTGTTGTACTTCGCTTCTTTGAGGCGTAAAAATAATTGATTATTCGGTGTCAAAAGGAACATTTTATATATATTTTATTTTATTTTATTTTTATTTGGGAAAACAATCTGATACAATTTAAAAATAATTAATGTTCAAATTAACTATACTTAATCCAAAGCAGTTTCCACATATAAATATACAGTAGAGCCAAAAAATATTTGAAGTCAGAATATTTTTATTAATAGTGAGAAGAAATAGGGGACGCTGACCCACAACCACGGATTTTTTACGTAAAGAGAAAGAGAGACAGCCAGTTCTTTACCTGTTTACATATTGCAATGATATTAAAAAAGGGTCTATCTGCATTTTATAAATTAGTATAATTATCCTCAAAGTATTTATACCTATTTATACATACTTAGACTATACAGCGATAGCCTTATGGGAGACCATTGGACTGTCATGCAGAGGTTTCGAATTCAATCCCAAGGCAAGCATTTCTGACTTTTCGAAGTTATGTGCGTCTTAAATAGTTAATTATATCGCTTGCTTAAACAGTGAAGGAAAACATCGCGAGGAAACCTGCATGTCTAAGAGTTGTCCATAATTTTCTCAAAGATATGTGAAGTCTGCCGACCCGCACTGGGCCAGCGTGGCCTAACCTTTCTCACACTGAGAAGAGGCCCGTGTCCAGGAGTGGGACAGTTTAATACAGGGCTGATATTATCTATATTATATACTTTGACTCAGGCCGATATTTACATGCTAAGCGTACAACAACATAGGCATGTATATGAGCACAGTAGCCCGTGCTAATTCGCCTATACCTTGGTCTCTCGCCACACTTAACGCTCTCCTTGTGGACAATACTCAGATTGATATTTTTTTTATACAACTAGAGTGGCAAACAAGCATACGGCCCACCTGATGGTAAGTGGTCACCGTAGCCTATAGACACCTGCAAAATCAGAGACATCACTTGCGCGTTGCCGACCCTTTAGGAAAGGAAGTGAGAAGGAGAAGGAGCGGGAAAAAGGAAAGGGGTGATTGTGCCTCCGGCACTCTCACTTACCAAACGAAACACAACAGTAGGAATACTGCTATTTCACGTCGATATTCTGTGAGAGGGTAGTCCTTCCCCGGTGGAGCCGACCCATTCATGCTGAAATCAGCGAGGCTCTACTACTTCAAAATATGTTTGCGGATGAATGGAAGAAGATACTGTCAGTTTGTAAGGAATATTGTGAAAAGGTAGTATGATAGTTGCGTCTTTAATTAGTATAAGTGGCCTGCGGGCGTTCTAATTAAGCAGATAAATAAATAAATGGGAATATTTTACTATGTTAATGTTTATACATACACAAACCCACGCTTATTTATTCCCTGAAAGCTAGGCAAAGGTGTGTAACACCTCCATTTTGCCATTGAACGAGATGCGTTTGAGAATGAAAGAAAAGAAAATCTCACCCCGTACTGCAAAAATACACGCAAATAAGCAACAACTTATGATATAGTAACACGAGGTAGAATATATTTGACACAATTTCTTGGTAATAAAAAAATAATTTTGTTACTTTTACTTTTGTAAGGATACAGGATTTTGGGAGACAATTACACATAAACTAGATGATATTCCAAAGTTACTATTCATATTGAAATAATAATGAAATAATAAAAACATTTATTTCGGACATAATCCATAAATGAGTTAGTAAGAATTTTCTTACAAAGCTATGTTACCAAAGATCCGCTGCAAAAAATTCTAAAATGACATATCAATACTGTTTATTTAATTAATGTTAAAGATTATTTGTATATTATTGTATTATGTATTGTAACTAATGCAGATTTGTGTATTTCTGTCCTAAACACAACAAACATTACCAAACCACACCAAAATTTGTACATATTAAGTCTATTTTGTCTTGTTGTATAACCCTGGAATTAGTTACAAGCTCGGAATACATACCATAGTTTCGTTCTTACCTAATTGATTATTTGCCGCAATCCCTAATTTATTAAAATAGCCACGGAGATACACACCGGGATAAACAGCTCCATGTATTTATTATATTCATATCATTATCGAATTGGGTGCCAAATTTTATTCAAATCCAGTCAAAGGATTACGCATGAGTTTGTAGCCAACATCCAGACGTCAAAATAACTTCAAAACTGATACATTTATTATATTAGTAGACTACCCTTATCCAAAGAGAATAAAAAACCGAAACAACAAAAAGACAATCATCATTACGATAAACCATATTTTATTTCTAGATACTGATCTATCTTTGCCCAATACGCATTAAAATTCCTTATAAGTAAAACGAAATGATCACAGAGGGATCAAAGAGCCAAAATTAGAAAGTTTCAAAGCTAAACGCTGGACTCGATAAATGTTTTTGAAATTGTATGTAAACACACATCAGTTGCAGAATATTCGAATGTGTGTGAAACGTTTATGACCGGAACTTTTAAAATAACTTTTGGTAGCGTGGTTTGTGATGTAGACGCGGAAAGGGAAAATGGAGGAGTTGGAAAGCTGATATGTTTTTGAATAGATGATAATGTCCTACATTACACAACTAATGCTACAAGCTACGAAATAGCTAGAAATAGCGACATAATATTTTAAACGTTTATTCTATGTAGAGTACTCAACAACTTCAAAAGAAATTGAATGGCGTAAGCTTTTTGGCGATGCTTCTTTGTTTTCTAAAAATGAATATTAATTTATATCAATATGAATTTTAATCAATAATAAAAAAACATACATAAAAATAATTTATTTATTTTGGTTCTAAATATAATAATTATGCTAATGACACTAACGTAATTATTTATAACAAGTGTTATTACGAGTATATCAAATAACGATCTTAATGTAGAGAGTAGAGATGAGTTTACATTTTATGAATCTGTAATGTGATCTGTCATATACTGCAAATTTAGACGTACGTCCTTTTCTTTTGAAGTGTTTATTATAATGATACTAAATTTTGAATGTTTATAGTCTGGCATGCTAATCTAATTTATACTGATATTATAAAGCTGAAGAGTTTGTTTGTTTGTTTGTTTGCTTGAACGCGCTAATCTCAGGAACTACTGGTCCGATTTAAAAAATCTTTCAGTGTTAGATAGCCCATTTATCGAGGAAGGCTATAGGCTATATATCATCACGCTAAGATCAATAGGAGTTGAGCACCAATGAAGAATGTTTCAAAATCGGCGGGTGTTTTTCCTTTTGAGAGCTTCTGTTGCGTGCGCTGCGTAAACAGTTAAAGTTTCGCAAAAATCATGTATGACAGAATTGTTTCCCTTTAAAAGTGCTAAAAAAAAGTCCGTGACAGCATATGTCTATCTTTTAAGGTTGGCTCACTATAACCATTTTTATGCTAACGAAATTTGCTCTAAAATAATGCATTATTTGCGAAGGTATTATTATAAACATGATATTAATCCTTATCCAAATAAATACGTTATTCATCACAAGTATTTAATTTAAAACAAAATTGCCCTTTACATCATTCGATTTCAATGAATGTCTTAGGAGATATGGCAGTTTTAAAATAACATTGCAGCAAAATAATTACCCATTACAGACATAGTACAAACGATGTTTCTCCTGGTTTATTCTGCGTGATTATTACCGGTTCGAATTTAAAAATTCTTTTAGTGTTAGATAGCCTATTTATCGAGGAAGGCTATAGGCTATATAACATCACGCTACGACCCACGGGGGCGGCGCAGTAACGATAAACGCGGGTGAAACCGCGGGAACATCTAGTTATGTGATAAAATGTTTGTTCTTGAATTATATAAGCAGGTAATGACAATGATTTATTATCATTTTTAAGCATCCTTGCCATCTTTATTCAAACTACACCATTCTTTTATACCTTTCACTTCCTCACTACTTAAAATATTTAAATGAATCATGAACAAATTATAAAGTAAAAATTGTGTCACATTCGAAAGACAACGATGTATTTTTAAAATGTATTATAACTTCGTGCCAGTTTGTTTGTGTTTTTATGAAACAGATGGGAATATTTATGGTGCAGACAGCCGATGACGATTTTAATGAGCGCCCTTGATTTATGGATTTTTGAACGTGAGGAAGGTTTAAATAAAATACGTTAAAGTTTTGGTGTAAGTAATTGTTCCAACAATTTCTTTCGCTTCAAATGAATACTTAGAAATGCTGTAGGCAAAAAAATCATTGCTAATTCTTTCTCATTAAGAAAGATTCATTATTAGTATTTGTGCTGCATAATATTTTACGTTCACTTATTGTGCTAATAAGAGCAGCGATAGCTCAGTGGGGAGACCAACAGACTGCATTGCAGAGGGTCTCGGGTTCGAACCCACGTCGCGCACCTCTGACTTTCGGAAGTTATATGACTTTTCGAAATTATGTGCGTATTGATTGACAATTATTATCGCCTATTCCGTGCCTCGGATAGCACGTTAAGCCGTTGGTCCCGGTTGCCATGAACATCTATGGCAGTCGTTATTGGGAGAGTGTCGACACAAAAGATCGCACTGGGTCGAAGTGTCGCCGGTCTGCACTGACTTTCACAAGACTAACATCACAACTATTCCTAGATATTTCCTAATACTTAAAGTAATTTTATTGATAAAATAAACTTACTTCGAAATTGCTATTTTGCTTTAAGTAATACTAAAGTCAACAATAACAGTATTTAAGAATAGACGATGTTATTTCAACAGAACTGAGAAATTATAAATAAATAAGCGAAGACATTTACAATAAATCTACGTTTTACATATATTTGAATTCCAAATTAGGTGAGTAAGATCTTCGAGATGCTTTTAAAACATTCGTTAACAAAGTTTCAGTTAATTATCAGTTCACTTAATTAGACTAATTAAAATGTTTTATATTATGTAGTTTGACCGTGTGGTCTGTTGCATTTGTTAATGACCAATTCATTTTATTCATACGAAGCAAATATATTTATTGTAGAAGAATAGTAATACATTATTTATCAAAATTTCTTTTCATTTGCTGTATCTACAAAACATTCTAAAATAACTTTATCAAGTTTTTAGTAAGATGCAATATTATCAAATTTGGTCAACTTTTTGAGTAATAAACTATTTTTCTTCGATGTATCTTAGCTGGCATACTTTCTCGTCTGACATTTATATCCCAAAGGGACAGGCAGAGATGACTATAAAACTCACATTTTGTCAGCTATCATTTTAGGTAACCCGTATTGCTTGAGCACACGTACCTACTCCGTTCTGCTACAAGAATTTTTTGATAGAAACATCTAAAAACTTTTTAATATAAGTAATAAGTTTGTAGCACGCATTGGTTTGTATGTAACAAAATTCTAAATAAAAGTCAGCAAAGTATTTGCATAATTGGAAATTGATTGTGTTTGTATACCAAAAGTCTATAACCCTCTACAATCAAATGAAATAAATTATAATATAGTTCATTTGAAAATATCCACTCCAGTTTTGATACTATGGAAATAGAGCATACATGTATAGTATACCAGAGCCTTTTTTTCTCAAACAAACGACAGAAGCTATTGAACTAACCGTAACTGTAGTGGAAAGCTTTACAAGTGCTAATAAAACAGCGCCACCACCAGTCTCATTGTGTGTATTGTTGCTTTAAAAATCACTTCACCATTGAACGGCAGCAGTAAAACGATTTAATAGGAAACATTCTTTTAAAGTTCTTTCGCTTTTTTATGGGCTGCCCATACTCTAATTAGCTAGTGATAATTGAAGCTTCCTTAAGGATGTTTATAAAACATCGGACCCTTTAATTTGGTTTTGAGTTACGTTTGACCAGCGGCTCTCTGTTTGGATGACCTAAATGGATACAGGGGTTGGGTGTCTAATAAATACAGTTTTTAAAAGCATTCGAATATCATTGGCTGTTTTAACTTATCTAATGGCAATATTTACATATCCTGTTAAAATTTTAAGGTAAATTTATTTTATCTATGTGTATGTATGATGATAATATTACATTATACGCACTAAGATAAATATAGACAATTCATCGTCTTTAGGCGTCCTAAACTAATTATTCTGAATTTTGATCACAATATACATAGAGATGAGTCGAAAAATGTATAATATTTTTATATAATCAAATAAAAGTACGTAACTTCCAAAGCAGTGAAATACGGACCTGAAAATACGCATCAAATATTTAAATGTCCATTATACATATAAATGCACACGTTTAACAATGATTCCATACAAATTGTCGCTTTTAACAACTCAATAGTAAAAAGAACGAATTCATCATTAAAATCACATCATTGGTTTTGTCTGGCTCATTCTAACATATTAATTTAAGAACCCAAGATAATTACAACATACTAATAATTTGCATATCAATTTTAAATACAAACTGTTTTTAAACATCTTCACAGATAACTATTTTAATTACCTATTTTAACTTTCAATCTTAGTTAACAGTTAATGCATTAATTATCTCTAATCGATTCCATACGAATTTCTTGTTTAGCATAATTAAATAGTATCCATTTTATTTTACAATTACTTCTGGAACAATCTCTGGAAGATTGCTTTCCTTATCTTTTACTTCAGTTATCTGTTCAACAAGATACTTATCTGTGTCTTGTCTTTTATTGCGTTCTAACCAGTCCTCTGGAACTAAGCTAGGTATTTAGGTTTTAAGTCCTCGTTTCCCGGGTCTTTGTTTTTATTGTCCTTGTGTATGTTGGATAAATTTAGGTTCTTAGTTTCATTTGTTCTTACTTAGGCTACTTATATTTAAATTATACGTGCTGTAAATCGAAATAATTGTGTGGGATCATTACAATCTTTGTTTAAGTTGAAGAAATAATGAAAATTATCTAAGTAGTTTAACGTATATTTATTTATTGTAAGTGTTTATTTATATATACATGCTTTTGGTTTTTTACTTCCGTAGTTATTAATATTATTATATAGTTTAATTTTAACTATATGTAATTTTATGTAGGTATTATTATTTTTCTATATTTATATCATTGTGAAAACAAATTCTCAAAAGTATTATTGAGTAAACGTAAGTTACAGTTCTAAATTTGTTTCCATAATGATGAAAAATAGGAAATCTTTACCATAACGAAAACTTAGAAAAATTGCAGTAGAATAAAGAGAACCCTTTTTTACCGACTTCTACTAACTCATTTAAGTGCTGTCACAGCAAAAGTTTATAAAAGAAATACATAATAAACACGACCATAGTATAAATATTTAAAGGAGCAAATAGCGACATAACACTAACGTGGGAGATGTTTTTCGACAAATTCATATGATAAATATATTTACACACACACACATACACACACACAAATACACGCACGCAGGTATACACGCTTTGCGCACTATATTGGTTCCTCAATTTTTCTATGCCTTCTTCTGTAATACTAACTTGCTTAAACTGTATTTTTTTTTAACTTAGTATTGGTACCACTCAAGGACTCTACAAGACAGGCCCGATCTAGTGTGGAGTTCATGAGCAATTGTTCCTTAATCTACAAAGATAATGATGCGTTTATTTTTATTGTCATCATTTTCTTTAAAGACAATAACTTTGTCACGTAAAGGGTTGCCATAGCTAGATGTAGTTCAATATAAGGTAGCGAACACCGAGCACATTTAGTTTCGACGCATTGTTATATTAGAAATAGCGGCTAGCAATGTAGCTACGTTTAATTTTATTGTACCACCATTTCGGTATTAGATAGGCAATAGGCATTAAATTGGCCTTTCGATTTTATACACCGTTTAGGTAAATTAAATTAAAGTACGTAATTGAAAGCCTAGAATAACATAACACTTCATTACTGTCGCATATCCTGTGAGGACTAAGCAGAAGCTTGCATAAGGTCCCAGAGTTGATTGTCGGTTTTGTGACCTCGTTCCTAGTGGCAACACGGAGTCTGAAACTATTCCCACCAGACGACAACTTTTGTAGACAATCAGGTCGCTTGAAAGTTCTTGACTAAGTCTAACTTAATAAACTTCCTGCTGAGGTTTGCCTACAAGATAGGATTCTTCAAAAACGGTGTTATAAGATTTTTACAAGGTCGGCAACACGCAAGTGATGCCTCTGGTGTTGCAAGCATCCATAGGCTACGGTGACCACCACCATAAGGTGCTTTGCTTGTTTGCCACATTAGTAGCAAAAAAATAATATGAAGTAAAATAGGTCAAAATCTTTACAGCCTCCTTTAAATAGTCTCTCTTGTTTAAAAGCAATACGAGTTAACAGCGCCAAAGCCGTTTTGTCGGCCTCGATGGCGTAGTGGTTAATGTAACCAACTGCCACGCTTGAGGTCGCGGGTTCGATTCCTGCACAAGTCAAAGTACCCAATACAAGCTCTGCTTAGTTTGGGTTGGATGGTGTTGTGTGTATGTGATAGAAATTATATTATTATATTATATTATATTATATTAAAGGTTGAAATTGTACTAATCTATACGGATTAAACTGCGGTTTATTGTAAAAATCACGTCGGTGTCACAAATGTGGGAGCTACGTGTTCTTCGTGCATATCGTTAAATTAAATAAATATAGATATTCAGTAACTAATATCAGCTACTATTAAAATACATAGGATATAATTCGACCTCACTGTGTGCAAGCGCGGAGACGATTACCGTCCGACGCTTTCGCATACTCCTCGCATACCTCCGTGGCGCAGCGGTGGGGAATGCAACTGCTGTGCATGAGGTTTCGGGTTCGAATCTCGGGTCGGGCCAACAAAAACGATCTCAATACGAGCTCGGAGTTAGGAAGTTGGCGGTGTTAGACACCCCCGTGCCTCGGAAAGCACGTAAAGTCGTTGGCCCCGCGTCTGATCTCTCTCCGGTCGTGTCGGATTATCCGTCCCATCGGATCATGAGGGTTAGGGAACAGAGAGTGCACTTGTGTTTGCGCACACACTTGTGCACTATAATACCTCCTGCGCAGATGGCCAGTCTCCGTTAAGATTGCCCGCTGTGACCGAAAATTCGGTCTGGAGGACATTATTATACAAAACGAATGCGTCACCAGTGTCCCTATATGTAATATTTATATTTACAGTTTTTTTCCGATAAATACATATATAAAATACGAAAGACTGTACGGATGACGTAGTAGTTTAAGTGATAGCCTCGCCACTGCTTCTGTGCTGACAACTATTTGTGTGAACCACAAATAGTGGTTCTGAATCTTGGTGTTTTTGTGTCAGTCGTTTGAATTTTTGTAAAGTCTCCTGCAATACTAAGAATTAATCCTAGTATTTAAAAAAAGAAAGAAGTTATCTTTAAAATAACAAAGATAGATTTCTTAACCTTTGTGATAGAAGCTCACTTTATAGGAACTTTGAGAATTGAAAACCACAAATAGTGGTTCTGAATCTTGGTGTTTTTGTGTCAGTCGTTTGAATGTTTGTAAAGTCTCCTGCAATACTAAGAATTAATCCTAGTATTAAAAAAAAAGAAAGAAGTTATCTTTAAAATAACAAAGATAGATTTCTTAACCTTTGTGATAGAAGCTCACTTTATAGGAACTTTGAGAATTGAAAATAGAAAAGCATACAAACGCTCACAATGACTGCCATGCATTTTAGTACGGAAAATATACTTGACCCAATATATTTTTGTATTTGCTATTATGTACGATACTGAGAGCAGCGATAGCTCAGTGGGTAGACTAACAGACTGCAATGCAGAGGGTTTTGGGTTCGAACCCACGTCGCGCACCTCTGACTTTCGGAAGTTATATGACTTTTAGAAATGAAGTGCGTATTGATTGACAAATTATCGCCTGCTCCGTGCCTCGAAAAGCTAGTTAATCCATTGGTACCGGCTGCCATAAACATCTATGGCTGTCGTTATTGGGAGAGTGTTGACACAAAAGATCCCACTGGATCTAAGTCTCGCCGGTCTGCACTGACTGGCCCCCGCATAAGATAAGATGTACGGTACTGTAAATATTCAACAGGACACTAAGTCAAACAGTCCTCATTAGTCAATGAATCACACTCAACGCATAGTTAATAGCGAGGTGACCACTTACACCGTTCCACCGTTCATTCAAGCAGTCGTACTCTGAAACGGCTCGTAATGACCCGCTAGCTTCCACGTACTTCATCTTGTTATTTCTCACGGTATCTATTTGCTTGAAAACCAGTATCATTCTGCTTGTAATCAATCAAAACTGGAAAGCAAAGTAACCAAACATCGGGGAGCTGTCTTGCGGTATAGTGACGGCAGAATGCAGACGTAATTACATATTCAATCTGTCGATGCTAATTGATTTAGGGTTAGTTTTTTGCACTGTTATGGTACTTAGGGTACTGTTCTTCGGATATAGTAGTATTATAATTTATTCCTGTGTACTTGGAACAGGTATTTGTGGACCACGATTTTCGTCACATCTAAAGATACGCACTTATATCATTTGATACATTGGCAGTGGCGAGTTGACAACTTAAACAACTATGCTCCTCGATGTAGCAAGCAAGAACTAATTTCTTTTTCCATATACTATTCAGACATTGATGACATGATGCTCTTTGTCTCAGCTGTTTTCAGAACTTTAATAAATTGGCAGGAAATCCTAGCGCAAATCTATGTGATACAGTTAAGATTATCAACTAAAATTAATTATTAACGGCCTCAATGGCGTAGTGGTTAGTGTAACAGACTGCCACGCCAGAGGTCGCAGGTTCAATTCCCGCACAAGTCAAACATTTGTGTGCATGAACATAGATGTTTGTCTTGGTCTGGGTGTTTCTATGTATAATATTGTATGTATTTACAAAAAAAAAGTATATAATTATGTATGTTTATCCATTGTCTAGTACCCATAGTACAAGCTTTGCTTAGTTTGGGCTAAATGGTGTTGTGTGTATGTGATACAATATTATATATATTATATAATATCAATCATAAAATATTCTCACTACGTATAAGCCAGCTCGTACAGAAGAAGCCATAATTTAAAGAAAACCGCTTCAAGAGTAGTACCGCCTTTTGACTAGTTTCTTCTTAATAAAATGGGTAATGTACAAGTATAGCCCTGGTAATACAAGTAATCCATCCCATCAGATTAGAACGTATGCTCCTTTGCCATGTTTGTTCTATATGTAAAAAGATAGGCTCAAGTGTCTATGTAATTACTGTTCTTGCATTCATGACTCTAGTCATCCAAGTCACATGGGGTCGGCTTTCTAGTCTACTAGAAAGCTACCCAAGTGACTTGGGAATAATAAAGCCTAAGGAGAAGAAGAAGCATTCATGTGAATGTATGCTTTTTTAAAAACTAACTAAAAATGTTGGTCTAAATTTGAAATTACCATCATATTTTTTAGGCGTTTGTCAATCTAATTCCGAAGTTGTAATAACAGATAGATAGATACAGACTTATAATAACTTTAAAATTAGATAGACAAATAAACGGTAGATTAAAATAATTTAATAGCTATATTTTTCACCCTTGTCCCGAGATAGAACTGTAATCAACAACAAAGCAGTACAATGAAAAATATCGTACATAATTCAAAGTGAAACTGAAATAAATTAGAAAGCAAACAGCAATTCTAAATACAACTTAGTCTAAAACTTATTAGCCGCTCAGATATCGTAAGTTCGCCCTAATGAATGAGCACACAAGTTACTGTGCAATTACCGGCGAGTATTTGCATAAAATCTATCCAGCGTTGCCTGATGCATTAGAAAACTTACGCGGAAGTATGGCTTCTGGAAAACCTCTCTTGTGTGATTTGTGTGATTTTTGTGTTTTGGTTCCAATATTTATTATTACGTAATTGTTTACTTTTTTATTGGTGTTCAGCCTTAAATTTGTTTTTTCTCGGATGCACAAAATTAGTTTCAGTGCGATGATCTATAAAATAACCAAGTAGGTTGAGTTTAGAAGCTATTTTACTATACACATATCGCTGTTGTAAATTGGGGGATATTGATCGAATACAAGTATTTGTAAGGGGTATCGGTATTTTAAATTCCCTCGATACAAAAATTAACTAAACGTTAACCAGTAGTCATTCCAAAGACCTTTTTTTGGATACGATGTATAATTCTCTTATCTTTTCAACTTTAAAATCAGTGCGTACTAGTAATTTACTTGTACCTTCTAGAACTACATGTTCGTTGTCTTCAGCTATCGCTACTGGCTCGATACGAAAGATTACGTCATCATGTTATCGTAGCCGCATTGTGGGTTGTAGCTATACACGTCCAATTTTATGGACTCCCGTAACACGTCCAACAACCATGCAAATTAAATTGATAAAGGTTTCGGTGGTATTGGTAGACTTAATTATTACATGTTTGTAAATATGATGTGCTAATGCAATCGAAATTTACAAGGTGAAGTCATTTTGGTTTGGATTAATAATAACTAGTTTTCGTCCGCGGCTCTGTTTGGAAACAGTATTTCTTCTGGTTGAAAGGTACCGTATGTCCTTTTCTATACCTCTGACAACGTGTAGATGAAATTTCATGATGATAGATCGAGTAGTCAAGGCGTGGAACCATACCAAACAAACAAATTAGTTAGGAGAATACAAAGAAAACAGGATAAATATATTTTAGATCTTAAAGTAAATTGTTATTTAACAGTCCTATTTCTGGATAAGAAAATAGTACTATTTTCCCTCTTCCATCTGAGGGTAATAACCAATGACGCTTACTACCACATCTAAAATTATCTATTAGGTTGGTAAAGACTAGGTTTGTGGAATGCATACCCTTTCGAGAACATGACTAAGAACTTTTAGACATGTAAATTTTCTCACGATAGCTATTAACCGCTTATTTTAAGCGTACAATATTAATTATATGTTGCTAAGCGAGTCTGTGACCTGTTCTATGCATTAGCACAGAATTCTACTTCCTTAAAACTCTATTACAATATACAGCATTGTATAATATAAAATCTTTCTACTGCAAAGAAACTGCATTCATTATGTACTTTATTTTCTCTTATCTTCCACTTTAGAATCGTTTTCTTTTCTGAATTCACACTTTCTCTTAGTTCTACCAAGCAGTGAGTTTAATCTCGAATGTTTTTAAATTCTTATCTAAACATTTGATCGAGCAAATCGGCAATAAATAAACCAACACAATCAGCTTAATAGAAAAAAGAGTAATATAATACGCATTGTTATTTACTCGCATCCAAACCTAATGTGAGGATTCGATAAAACGAAAACGTAGCTAACATAACGATAAACCTTTGTTACAGCCATTCTACCCTCAGTGAATTTAATAGTGATGGGGCTACTCGAGTAGATTAGATGATTGGATATCGAGTTGATTCGAGTAATTGAGTTGAGTACATAATTATACATGTACCTTAATACACATGATATGTGAATATTTGGCTAGATGGAATAATTGTAATTAGAAATATATATAAAATTATCTCTATCAGTTGCATCATACGTAGCATAATATATGAAGAAAGCAAGCGTAGCAAAATTTGGAAACGGATAATCTACATTATATAATATTTGAAAGATTTTGTTTGTTTGTTTGTAAGGATTTTACTCAAATACTGATAAACCAATTTAAAAAATTATTTCACCATTAGAAAGTTATATCATCACCGAGTAACATAGGCTAAATATTATTTGAAAAAGTCTGTTACAACATAACCTAATCTAAACATTTTTTACGCAAGCGAAACTGCGAGCAATATTCTAGTAAGCTACAAGATAAATAAAAGACGCTAAGGAAGTAATAGTTATTGTACAATTATGCGATAGATGATGGTATTATGAGTATTGAAAATAGTCAGCTATTGATTTAAGACTATAGTCATAGGTTGAGTTATGGCATTGACAACGCGAGTCAAAGTCCTTGTACGCAGTTATTTAGCTATTTTCTTTAAGTTCCATAGCGTGTCCTGTGGTCCTATTTAAATCATGAGAATCTATACAATAAGAATTGCCACATACGATACTTATTGTATAGTCGACTGACTATTAAATGCCTGTCGAATTGTAAATGATGGCATATGAGGGGACGGTAATAACTATCGCCTATTAAAGCCAAAGGTTACTACTAGGCCTTTTAATATTAATGTTAAACTACCAGTCATTCTGGAAGCATTTGCAGTTTACTGACTAATTGTAAGCAACGTTAAAAACTTAAATATAAGTACTTAATTTAATTTCAACACAAGATTTGGTCCTATAATCTAGGATATTCCAACGACTTACAAAATGTGATCTGTCGGATTATTTATCTTGAGCGCATATAATTATGTAGATCAAACCAGATATTTTACGGTTCCTAAATTTTGTAAATAATTCTGGTAATGATTTTATTTAATATCATTAGCATAAAGTATTTATTTCTAAATTTAAATCAGGCGTTTATCATTTTCTAGAATTGACTTTACCAAAAATATGTTGGTCAAAAATACTACTATAGTGGTATTATCATTGACATTTCACTTCGTATTTTTTATGTCTAAACACTTTTTCTTTTACTGATCGAGTAGCGACAGACTTATTTCTACTCGTAAAAAATATCTTATCAATACCTTTAAAACTGCGTCCCCTCCCTAGAGTTTCCTTGAACGACGACGTAAAATAAATTGCACACATCCTTATCTGAAATGTTGGGCCCTTCACCGCTTCCCGGTAAGTTATGAATTTTCAATACGACCCTAATGTAACACCAATCAGATATCCGCGCATTAACATTTATCTGCTGTGTGGGTACTCAAATTATCGTTTGTTTTTCTTCTCTTTTTCTGCATATTTAGCTATCTCAATTTATTTTATGAGTTGTTCTTCGTACTTTTTATTACAATTTTTTATAGAAATTGTATTTATCTTGATTAAGTTTTTATATGATTGATTTCAGTAGCCGTCGTATCTTCTTTGTTTCGTTTTCTTCGTTTTATGTGTACGTGGGGAAATTTTACAAACCCATTATGACATAATTTGTATCGTTACTATCTTATTTTGCTCTAGTCTAGTTTACTGGACTACTAGGCTTTAGTTCTGTACCAATATAATAATATGATTATTTGGCAAGAGACATGCTTTTTTATTTTAAATCAGCGTTGCTTGTTGTTCATTTTACCACAGTAAGCCAATAAATTAGTCAAAAGAATTTTGTTTCATATTATGACAACTTAATACTTAGTACTTGTAGGTAGTGTAGCAGTAGTAAATATATTGACTGCTGTGTATGCGGTACCAGATTCGATTCTTTGGTTGGGTAGATTAAAGTGTAATAATTAGATTTGTCTGTCAATATTTTTCCAACAGCACGGTCTCTAGAAGTCTGTGTGTACCATAAATAAACAGTTGTTTATATTGATATTCTGTGAGAAGGTAGTAAGATTAACTGACTGAACTGCATGGAAGGGTGTAGTGGTTGAAGTACTCGCCTCGTCTCTATAGACGAGGCGAGTACTTCAGGCGAGTACTGTGGCTATCCACAGCGCCGAGTGTTGCGGGATCGATCCCCGCACGGGAAAATAATTGGTTTCCTTTGTGTCTATTGTTTAAATATTTGTAAAAATGCCGCGACACAGGATTTATTTCTAGTGTAGGAGAAATCTTTTTTAAAGAAATAATTCTTGCGCTGGTCTATTCCAAACCAGCAAAGTTTTACTATTCCAATCAAGTTGAAATATTTGTTTGTTACTAATATCTAGTAACAAGAAATAGATGACTAACGTTAAAACATTTATGATAACTCCAAAATTACGATCCTGTATCGGTCACTACAGGAAGAAACTTGTAAAAATTCTCCTGACAACTTATCGCCTCATTAGTAAACAACAAACAATATTGTTCCGAACAATACTTACTCAAAAAACCATTTGCATAACTAGAAAACTCATATAAATTAGTCCTAATGTTTTGGTCATAAAAAGAACAACCGTCATAAATTAAACAAAATATAAAACATGTTGATTCCATAAAAATCTCAAAAATTCTTTGCCCACGTGTGCAAGTTACATATTTGAACTAAAATAAACTAGATATCAAGTTTCAATTAAAGATCGTGCCGATAATCATCAGATCTTATCCATTATAACATGACCTTCAACAATCTATTCAACTTCAAAGAAATTACTTTACTTTTAGACAGTTCGATGAACCGACACAGATCTTTTAAAATTGGTAGCTCTAATGATTCGTTCTCAAAACCAGTTGCTTTGTATAAAACTTTCATAACATTTTAGATAAGCTTCCAAATTGGGGAGTCGTTTTGTTCATGTAAAATAGGTATTAAAATTATCTGTTCCTCTTATCATTGCTATAAAATTGTATTTTAGCTGGAGACAACAATATTATTGATTAATATCAGTTTTAGTACTAGACGTAATGTTGGTAGAGCGTCTTCAATTAGGTTTAAAACCACTTTAAGAGGGAAACATAAACTCGGTAGTTATATAAAAACCGAATAAATTTGATGTGTATCTACATCAAATATTAGTTCCGCATTTGCCCCTACATTACGTCCCACTTTCCAAAATGTTCCTCATTCGCCCCTCATTTAAAATATTTCTTTTTCGTCCTACATTTTTGAGCACATGGTTAGCAAAACAAAACATGGATAAAAAATATTGTAAATCTTTTCGCTATCGGACTCGTGATGTCATGCAATCATAAACCCAATGTTTTGCTGAGAGATCAACGAGATATTTTAAAATATTTTCCGGCTGAAGATACAACAAACGTTCCATACAAAAAAAACAGGGACAGAAAAGGAACATAATATGAGACGGAATAGGAATTACACTAAGAAATTAATATTTATTAAAATTTAGGGCCATATAAGTAACAATGTTTGGGACGAATGCGTATTTCTACGTTTGGGACGTAACATGAGGGACGAATGCGGAATAAACCACATCAAATATGTAGTATAACTAGTCGTTAAATCTACGCTTACTAACAATAATTGGTTTAAGTATCGCGTGATATGCAGTGCTATTTTTAAAACAAACAATGGATAATTTTATACATGCGATGCTATTTTTGCTTAGAATATTAATTACGGCGTTTGTTCGTTAGTAACTTCTTTAACTATTCTGGTTATAATTGACTGCACGAATGGCGTAGTGGTTTATGTGGTCGCCTCGCCACTGCCACTGTGCCGAGTGTTGTGGGTTCGAGTCCTCCTATCCGATAATTTGAGTGATCCACCAAATAGATGGTCGTTCCGAGTCTGGATGTTCTTTGAGTCCGTTGTTTGAATATTTGTAAAGTCCCCCGCGACACAGAAATTATTCCCAGTGCCGGAGTTGTCATTTTTAAAGAAAGAAGAAAGTATTAAATTATTTAAATTTTAATGTACCGGTTGATATAAATCCAGCGATGCTCTGTGCATTATACGTTAGGGATAATCATACGCTTAAATTGAATAGTAATTTGACTGCATAAATGTGCAGTGGTTTGTTCTTTTGGTTTCGGGTTATAAAATTGTGTGTTCCACAATCAAATATGCCAAGCCTGGATGTTCGTTGCTCCAACAGCCCTCCAAACTTAATATGCCTTTTTTTTTAATATATAAAATAAAGATATCACGCCTCTTTTACATAAAAATATTGCTTCTAATATTCCTATACCCAAAAGAAAAGCAAATATAACTGAGATTATAAACTGTCTTAAAGTTTATAATCACAATTAGGTATATTTGCACGCCAATGTCATATAAGCAGAATATGATGCAGCCTTGCTTGTAATCAATTTTAAATCACAATTATGTTGCGATAAAAAGGCATAATCTTGTTTTATGAAAAAGGCTAAAATTATATGTATACTAATATATAATAATAAATAATAATAATAAATTTCATTTATTCGAGTAACTAAAACGACTCATGATAAAAATAATTAAATTGTTAGTAATATTATAAAGCTGAAGAGTTTGTTTGTTTGTTTGTTTGAATGCGCTAATCTCAGGAACTAGGTACTGGTCCGAATTGAAAAATTATTTTAGTGTTGGATAGCTCATTTATCGAGAAAGGCTATTGGCTATATAACATCATGCTACGACCCACGGGGGCGGCGCAGTAATCATAAACGTGGGTGAAACAACGGACACATCTAGTGTCATATAAACAGAATATGATACAGTCTTGCTTGTAGGTAATCAATTTTAAATCACAATCACAATGTTGCGATAAAAATGCATAATCTTGTTTTATGAAAAGAGCTAAAATTATATCAGAAATAAAATCACCATAAATTTTAAAAATACATAAAAAAATTATTTGGTTATGTTCAGTTTCATTGACTGATTTTTGCTTACAAGAAATTCTCAGTACTGAAATAAAGTACTGTTCCCGAGGGATACCTATAATTTTTTAGATACAAACTAGATGAACTCAAGCAAAGCCATAGGCAAAATCTACTATATAATAATACTAGTTTTCACCCGCGGCTTCACTCTCGTAAATGTAGGTTAGGTTAGGTTAGGTTTGCAACAGTTCTTTTTTCTGGATGAAAGGTACCCATGTCCTATTCTGTACCCCTGACAACGTGTACGCAAAATTTCATGTTGATCGGTTGAGTAGCGTGAAAGCGTAACAAACAAACAAACAAATTCATTTTCGCATTTATAATATTAGTAAGGATAAGGATAGTACACGTTATAATAAAGAAAGGAACAATATACAGGTAGTGACAGCTATTATAATTTTCCGTCCAAGAGCCACTTCCTTGGAACTACGTTTGAAATAATAAAGAAGCAACGAGATTAACTTAATGTTGTTTACTGCGAGAGAAATATACGAGGACTGCAGTAATTTGGTTGGATTTTGTTTATTTATGGACTCCATATTGTTGTGTGAATATAATATGGTGGAAATTATTTTGTTTTTATAGAGGCTGATGGTCTAGAGACATTTTTGAATGACTGGCAGGCCGAAGCTCTGTATTGGGACTGTTGGAGAAGTATAGGGGAGACCTTTGCCCAACATCAGGACAGCATAGGTCAAGTAAAATAATGAGGTTATGTAGACTGCCTAGCTGGTTCTGAAGTTTGTAGTAAAGTTTGCGTGAGATCGTGAGGTGCTGGGTTCTATTTTCGAGTCGGGCAAAATTTTATTGGGTTTATGTTAGATATTACTTACGTCTGCTGTCTGTCTGTTCGCGATTAACTCAAATAATGAACGGATTTTCATGCAGCTTTCACCAATAGACAGAGCGATTCATGAGGAAGGTTTAGGTGTATAATTTGTTAAGGTTACCCGCACATAGCCGGGGCGGGTCGTTAGTATAGGTATATTTTTAAGACTGTCGTGATTATCTGTCCACAATGCTTTGTGTATGTATTGTGCCTTAAAACATTTACCAAAAAGCCTTTTTAGGTATAAAAGATTCTAGAATTATAACATTACAAACAGAAGACAAAATCTATGTTTAGTCAGGAATACAACTCTTAGGACGAGTTGTTGCGCTATTTCTATCTATGTGCCCGATTTGGGCATATCCGGTACTTTATGTTTGGGCCACAAAATATGAGTTTTGTAGATTGCCTTAGTAGTAGTAAATGCGACTGCTATGCATAAAATCTCCGGTTCGATTCTCGCCTCGGGTATGTGTGATAAACAAAGTGGTTCTGAGTATGGATGTTCTTTGAGTCCGTTGTTTCTATGTTTGTCCCCCGTAACACAGGAGCTAATAAGTTGAAACTTAATTAAACAAATTTTAATCACGATTGAAGGTTGGCAGCTTATTTTAAAGAATTATATTTTAATAGTTACTAGCCGTGACGAACCATTTTTTTTATACAACTAAGGTAGCAAACAAGCATACGGCCCACCTGATGGTAAGTGGTCACCGTAGCCTATGAACGTTTGCAACACCAGAGGCATCACTAGCGCGTTGCCGACCCTTTAGGAAAGGAAGTGGGAAGGAGAAGGAGCGGAAAGGGGGTAAGGTAGTGATTGGGCCTTCGGTACTCTCACTCACCGAACGAAACACAACAGTTAGTAGGAATATTGCTATTTCACGTCGATATTCTGTGAGAGGGTAGTCCTTCCCCGGTCGAGCCGGCCCATTCATGCTCAAATCAGCAAGGCTCTACTCTAACCACTTGCTTGTCTGCTAAATTTATAAATAAAATCTTTATGGGTTTAACTTAACGGAAGCAGGTGCAAAGACTGATGATATGCTTAAGTCCGAACATTTGAAAGAGAAATGTAATTGATTTTTTCTGAACATCTCAAATATAGCTGTGCTAATGATATTTATGCTTCGGGAGATAAGGGAATAATCTCGAAGCTGATGAAAAAGCGTAAAACATATTATGCGCTTAGCTTAATAAGTCTTCTAATAAGATTCGACGTTTCATTTCGGGAGCGAGCCTAGTACAGTTAGACAGGCACTGGTTTACAGACATCGTGAGAACTTCTGGAATGAGAATTTCTGGACCGACAAACTCAATAACACTTTGCCTGACACGGAAATCAAATCTGAGATCTCATGCAAAGCAGTCAGCAGTGGTTATTAAAAAACTCAAATTAGTATTATTTATAGTGTTGATTATAGTAGTAACCCTTTTATATATTGTTTAATAATACACACTTACTATTAAGTATACATTATTGATTATTATTACCTTTATTACTACCAACATGTTTTAGATTAGTAGAGCCTCGCTGATTTCAGCATGAATGGGCCGGCTCGACCGGGGAAGGACTACCCTCTCACAGAATATTAACGTGAAATAGCAGTATTCCTACTGTTATGTTTCGTTCGTCGAGTGAGAGTCCGGAGGCCCAATCACTCTCTTTCCCCCTTCCCGCTCCTTCTCCTTCCCACTCCCATTCCTCAAGGGTCGGCAACGCGCAAGTGATGCCTCTGGTGTTGCAGGCGTCCATAGGCTACGGTGACCACTTACCATCAGGTGGGCCGTATGCTTGTTTGTCACCTTAGCCGTATAAAAAAAATATATATTTTAAACATATTAATATAAAAAAACACTTTTAAAAATATAAAGAAGAAGAACACAGTCCCTCACAACGTTATCGCTTACTTGGTGGCCATATTCAGGCGCGTCCTATGATACTTTACAAGCAAACTTCCACTGGGTGC
Organism: Catocala sponsa; assembly: GCA_963564715.1. Lineage (NCBI taxonomy): Eukaryota > Metazoa > Arthropoda > Insecta > Lepidoptera > Erebidae > Catocala > Catocala sponsa. Next base: position 4,440,171 of record OY751345.1, on the reverse strand, counting down.
TCTGATTACCTCAAAATATAGGCTTACTATGCTCGTAATTTTAAACTTTGGCAGTTTGCCTCGCATAAATTGAGATTATTTTTTATCCAAGCTGTTGTTTCTACTTTTATATTCCTTATTTAATGAAATATGAGTAGGATTTTTTTGTAACTGGGTTTTTGTGGAATCGTCTCTCGTTATTTGTAATTTTCTTGTAGTTACATAATAATATATAAGAAAATTAAATAACAGTGAAATTAGTTTAACGGCCTCGATGGCGTAGTGGTTAGTGTAACCGACTGCAACGCCTGAGGTCGCGGGTTCGATTCCCGCACAAGTCAAACATTTGTGTGCATGAATATGGATGTTTGTCTTGGTCTGGGTGTTTCTATGTATAATGTATGTATTTACAAAAAAAAAAGTATATATGTATGTTTATCCATTGTCTAATACCCATAGTTCAAGCTCTGCTTAGTTTGGGCTAGATGGTGTTGTGTGTATGTGGTAGAATATTATATTATTATAGTTTCTTTTAGAATTTCTAGCAATAATAATTTTTATTGGAGGATGTTGAAATCCAAAGTAATATAATGAACGCGAATGTAAGATTGTTTGTTTGTTACGCTTCAATGTCTTGACAGATTACCATGAAATTTCGTATAAACATTATCAGGAGTACACACCATTCATCCAGGAAAAAAAACTGTACCTGACTCAAACCTAAATTTTTAATTTATTATATTTTGTGGTAACTAAAACGATACAAGAATTTTTATGATCTTGTTGAATCTGTTTAAATTTAGCAGACCAAAGCGTACTTGGAAATTAAAGGTAAAAATAAAATAAGGAAAACTTTAAGTGAAGTACAAATTACTAATCGTCTAGTAATATTACCAATCAAAAAAAGAACCAATAAATAAAATTTGATGACTTGAATAGTAAATCAAAGAACATCTAATTTCGATACAGAATTAAAACTTTCATATTATTATCATTCTTACACAAAAACTGTTCTCAAATTAATCTCACAATACAATTTCGAGTACATCAAAGTACCTTTCAAGAATTAATAAGAGTCTGCAAAGAGTAATGGATTGGAAATTATTGGACTCAAAGTAATATTCGAGGACCCGGCAATTCCACGTCCATCTTTAAGATGCAATTAAAGTACTTTATTTCTTTCATTAGATCGAAGTTCCGAAGCACGTTTTATTTATGATGGCAAAGTTTAGGAACCTATTATGGTGGATACATTATTGGATGGGGTGGCTAGTAAAAATCTTAAGAAGTTTTGGAAGAACCAACATATTTTTGGCAGACTGGGTAGAGGAAAAATTAATACCGAAATGAATTATATAAATGTAATATATTTTATACATAGTTGTATTGAAATAATATTGGTTATGTTTTCCTTTATAATTTTTATACCTACATTAATAAATTAAATAATGTTCTATCTTATCCTACTTAAAGAAAACTGCTACCGTCCTATATTATGTTCTGTCATCTAGTTACAATTTGAACAAATATTTGTTGATCACCGTAGTGAAAATCGAACTTGGCGTTGCCTTCCCAGTACCAGTACTGGGAAGGCAACCCCTTAAACCACTAAGCCATTCGTAATGTTCAAATTTATAGTTGCATAAATTAAAGGCTATTGTTACTTAGAGTTGTAAAACTCTAGTAGAAAAGCAATAAAACCATCAAATTGACAAGTAGGTACATACCTATAATAAAATAATACAAGCGGTCTAGCGGTCGCCAAGTGGTTGAAATTCGCCCATAATTGATTTAAATTTAAGTTTGATCGTTATTAAGGTTTTATTATCTATAACTACGCTCTCTTGGACTTTAACCCAGAAGTTGATATTTTTGCGGATGAATGGAAAGTATTGTTATTAGAATGTATGAGGTACTGTGAGCAGAATGCATGAATCCTAAATTTTAAATTTATATTATATTATTAAATAGTGTAATTGGTGCTAGTCGTTCTATTTGATGGAAATAAATAAATAAACTATACCCTTATAATCACATTTCATTTAGTGACCTACTCCACATACATATGTAACCATAGTTGCTGAAGAATTCTACGACATGAGGCGAACAATGCTGAAATACTACGAACGCAATTCGACTGCTAGTGTCAAATGCATGGTTGTGTGCGTGTAGTGCCTTTTCATTAATTAAATATATTTCTAATGCATATTTTATAAAAATATTAGGATTTGCCACTCCTTCTTCATATAAACTTTAACTGCGCTAAACTTCATACTCCTCCGTCCGCGCAATTTTCGTAAAAAGGGGTACAAAGTTTTTGCTTATTTATAAATTGTCAAATAAACGAAACTGAAGTTGGTTCATGTGTTTATGTATGAGAAATGCAACCACCAGGTATTAACCAGACCGCTGGGGCTTGATTATGATTTTTAAGTACCGTAATATATTTATACCAACATTCGCCCTTGATTTAATCCATGTGAATTGGAGTGTCCCCACGTCGACGTCAGAAACATAATTCGGTAATGGAATTAGATAACAGGTACTAAATTGAAATCTGCATCAAAATCCACTTACTAGTTTTTGCATAGTGCTGGAATAAACTATTACGGAAAAAACAATTTTATTTACTTAAACTCAAAAAGCGTACTTTTATACCAATCCTTTCAGAAATTAAATAAAGAGATATACATATTTACTCGAAGTATAGAACTTCGTATGTGAGTGTTAATTTAATTAAAAATTAAATATTTCTTTTGAGTTGCTTCTTTTGTACTCATTGTACTAGTTGTTGGCGCAAGAAATTAAATGTTGGAAGCAATTAGCACGAGGTACGGAGGTAAAGGTTGTTTTAATTGTGTATAATAAGGTATTCCTTCTGTGAGAAAATAAGTTACTGCGGCTTTGATCTTGTAGCATAAGTTTGTGGTTTATCCTGGAAGTTTGATTCCAATGATAAATGTTTTTGGGTTTTCTGTTAGGAAACTATGAGTAGCCGTACAGAGGCTGGCAATATGGCCGATTTGCTCGCCCTTTATAACGTTGGATCTAAAAGCATATGGTGAAATGTGACTGTAGTCCAACCTCTGCTTTGCATGTCTAAGCCTTTGGAAATGTATAGGTGTGAGTCTATTTGTAGTATATAACAAGTAGGAGACAGTGAATTTTTTACTCAATACAAGAATAATTTCTGTTTTTTTCCTGAATTCACTTACTGGATGGGTTCCAGAGTGGAACCGGTGATATCTATCTGTCTCTGATGCCATTGTCTGTTTCCTGCCCTGCTGACCTTTGCATAGAAACACGCGCAATATATTCAGCAAGCGTCCATACATTTCAGTTGTTATTCATCAGACCAGCCTTAGAATTAATTCAGGAATACGTTAAGAATGTTCTAGAATTTTTTGTCAAAAGAATTTAATAATATACTCGACATTCTATAATTTTTTACAAACCAAAAATATTTCTGTGCTATATACATATTTGTACGCAACTCTCGTTTGAGTGTATTTGAAAGCCCTTGGATGGAAATCTTGTGAAGTATTAACGTTTGTAGAAAGTGTAAGACTTTTAGGTACCTTTAATTTTATGAAGTACTAAATCTTAACTTCATGGTATGAGTATTAAAACTGAAATAAATTGTAACTGCAAGCACAGTAGTTCAAGGTTCACTTTGTCATTTCCAATGCTCCGAGACTTTAGGTTTAGACTTACGATACAAAAATAATTTATACCTAGTTAGTTACTTCCATAATTTAAAAGTAAAACATCACAAACTGCCAATATTGCAACACAATTTAAACAGTGATGTTGATTTTGTAAATGAAATGTCTTTAAACTAGTCCGTAATTTAGAGACAACATCACCGCACATTACATTTGCCAATGCCTGTTTTAAAAAGGATAACTAACTGAGTACTCGATCCAAGCACATGTTTATAATATGTGACACATTTTACCAGAAACCAGAACAAACCAAATAGACCTAAATAAAAAATACAACATGTCAAACATGTCCCAAATTTTCTACAATAATATCCCCAAATTTGAATAGCTGAGCATATTGACACAAACCCAAATAGGTCTTAGTCATGCCGCTAACTTCAAACCGCACTTCTCTCGCACACCATCTGAGCCGACCGATCTCGGCTCTCCCTCGAATACTAATAAGTTAATCTTTTATATCACGTTTTCGTGAAACAAAGAGATGAGGGCAAGTACGAGATAAAACGTCCAATATGACTTGGCCTCTTGTTAACCATAAAGACTCACCTATCGCTACATTTTTTGTGTAAAAGAAAGGGGTGGGGTAGCTCTTCAAATCTGGTTTTGAATCGCGGTGGTCGAGTATGAGGCCGTATTAAACAGCAAGGGAATTATGAAGCATGTGCTCTTTGAATACTAAACGACTATTTCCAAAGGCGGTGTGGTGGAAATAATCCGTGCTGCTTTGAAATCAGGGATGTGACTAATGTTTTTTAGTTGCTATTCGGATATATTCATATGGTAATGATGGTGATTGTGGGAATGAGGGAGCTGTTTAAAAAGGATGATTTGTAATTAAAAATTACTGTTATAGCCTATGAAGTTTAATGGTGTGTTGTGTTAACATTTAATTACACCTAACTGACAAACGTTAGGAATGAGACGTGTCGTATTCCAAATTATTATGTAAAAGTGCACGCAATATAGTTAAAGTACATATGTCTTTACAAGATATGACAGTAAACAGTTGTAGCATCCACGGTAGAGTATTTAGGTATCTTTTTTTATGATATAGGAGGCAAACGAGCTGATGGATCGTCTGATGGTAAGCGATTACCGCCGCCCATGGACACCCGCAACACAAGAGGAGTTACAAATGCGTTGCCGGCCTTTTAAAAAGGAGTACGCTCTTTTCTTGGTAGGTTGTATTGGTCCGGAAATACCGCAGGTGACAGTTTATTCCACAGTTTAGTCGTGCGAGGCAAAAAATTTCTGGAAAAACGCAAAAAGGTAGAACTAGATATTTTGACATAGTATAAAGGCAGAGTAGCTTTTACACACACATTTCACCAACTGTGTTTTATTCAACAAGGTAAAGTTCACGAAGCACATTTCACAACTCCATACTGCTGTTTAGCTTTGTCTAACCTGAGAATAGAACCTTAGACCTCGTGATCGACATTAAAAACAAGCGCAAGCTTATGTTACAAGACGGCAGTAGGCTCGGCTTCTACCAAGTAGCTTTATAAAATACAAGACTTTCCCCGCGGCTTCGCTCGCGTTAATGTAGATATTATCGATAAATTTCTATCCCTGCGAATAGTACTTTTGCCTGAATTAAAAGTATCCTATGTCCTTTTTTTAACGTAAACATGTATGTCAAATTTCATGATGATCGGTCGAGTAGTTAAAACGTGAACGGCGTAACTAACAAACTGACAGTCGCATTTATAATATTAGTAAGGATACTGGCTTGAGTGTAATGTGTATGTGTACCTAAATAACATAACATATTCTAAAAATAGAATAAACAAGTGACTCATCCAACGTTTCAAAGAGAGTCCTTGTATCAACAGGTTAATTCAAACATCCCAAAATACTTCTAGTCAAATGCAAATTAGCTTAACCTTTTTCAATTCACCGGGCGTTAACTCTCAGCGGCAAACGAGCTCTTATTGAGTTAGTATTTAAGCTAAAGATTTATTCAAAATAGTACAGCCGTTTACTGACGACGGGCACATACAAATGAGGCGTTCCTTTAAGATTGCCCGGTTTTGTTCGAAGACGCTTTTTGGCTGCTTGTTTTCAGTTAATTGTGGATTCATTGACTTACGTGTTCTCTTAAGTACTTTAGTATTTATGAAGAAAGGTAGGCAATTGTATACTAGATATGTATACTAATGTTAAATTTGTAAGTTTGTGAAGATATCTGGACATTTGTTCCTCTTTTTTTTTATACGACTAAGGTGGCAAAGAAACATACGACCCACGTGGTCACCGTAGCCTATGGACGCATGCAACACCAGAGGCATCACTTACGCGTTGCCGACCCTTTAGGAAAGGTAGTAGGAAGGAAAAGGAGCGGGAAGGGGGAAAGACGGTGATTGGGCCTCCGGTACACTCATTCACCGAACGAAACACAACAGTAGGAATACTGCTATTTCACGTCGATATTCTGTGAGAGGGTAGTCCTTCCCCAGTCGAGCCGCCGCATTCATGCTGGATCAGCGAGGCTCTACTACTCTAAAAGTTTATCAAGTCTTGAACGGTTTTGGTTTAAATTTGGTAGACAGATAGATCATGTCCAGGAATAACAAATTTCAGTAAGCGTTCTTCTGGTACTGACGCGGGCGTGGATTTTAGGCCGGTATTAGTATCAATTGAAACCTCTAATCTATAATATCGAATTACAGAAGGAGAATTAAGCTTTTACAAATACAAGTAACGTGCTACCTCCCTCTATTGCAATGGATTTTACAAGCGGATAATAAAAATATCTGGCTCTATGTCGAATATTAATGGATCTAAAAAATCTTGATTTATGACAAACTTGATGTGCCCCATTTTTAATAATCTAATAATGCCCAATCTGGACTCATCAACGGACACTTAGAACAACCAGATGCAGAATTACTATTTGTAGATAACAAATATTTAAGCCTGTGTGAAACCTATAATACCTACTTGGCACGGGGTGACCCATGCGTCACATCTCAATCAAAGCAAAGAGAGACCATAATACAAAAACTGAAGCACTTATTAACTCATTGGTCTATTCTTAGAATATCTATGTACTAAAAACAATCAAGAGAACATTGCCACACTAATAATAATATAATAATAATAATGTTCTATCACATACACACAACATCATCTAGCCCAAACTAAGCAGAGCTTGTACTATGGGTACTAGACAATGGATAAACATACATACATATATACTTTTTTTTTGTAAATACTTACATATTATACATAGAAACACCCAGACCAAGACAAACATCCATGTTCATGCACACAAATGTTTGACTTGTGCGGGAATCGAACCCGCGACCTCAGGCGTGGCAGTCGGTTACACTAACCACTACGTCATCGAGGCCGTCAAAATTAATATATTATGTATGTAATTTCGCAGGACTTCACAATCATTTAAACAACGGACTCTAACAACATCCTGATGCGGGATAACAACTTGTAGATAACACATTTTTTATTTCGTGTGAGTTCCATAACACCATATCTCAGTCAAAGTAAATCGATCCCTTAGTCCAAGAACTCAAGCACTTAATTACTCATAAGTCTATTCTTACAATATCGATGTACTAACAGCAATCAAGATCATATCATATTAATTGTCATACTTGATAGATGACACTAGATAGATGTGACGACTAATAAATACGATATCAACGCTATACATAGATTTGTACAAGGAATGATCACGGCGGCCTAATGGGCCTTCTAATTAGAGGGCTCAGTAAACGCCGTAGTGGCAGCCTTGTAGCGCGGCTTATTACAAATTTTACGACGACGACGGCACTTCTAGAAATAGTATGAGAATGTACAGTACTGCGAACTCGACTAATTGGAAAGTACCTTAAAATTCTTAGTAGAAATATAAATCTCGTAAGAATAATTAATTTGGCTTGGTTATAATAGCCGCAATGGCTGCAATGATCTTTTTTGAATACATAAAGTAAGCTTGTATTCAAAAGAGCCTCTATTCACAAATGGGTAGGTAGAAATGTACTGCACCTACATTTCGTCAAAAATGATTTTAGGTTCTACGTGATAAGGCTTAGTAGTCGTTTTGCACGAATTTGTTCGTACGAATCGTGCGAAAAGACACTTTTTTAAAATAATATTTTTTTGTAGTCGTTTTGCACACATGGAATATATTTTCATGCGAATCGTTCCCGTCTGAAAACGCAAGTGTCGTTTCGCACGTTTTGTATTTTTAATAAAAAAAATATCAAAATACAGTCGTGCACACACTACTTTCAAGTGCATAATATAAATATTACTTATAATTATATATATTTTTTGATTTATTGGTATACCTTGTTTTATTGAAAACTATCACCTTCGTGCGCGAATGTACAATACTTCTACTATTATTAGCATAAAAAAGAAAACGTGCGAAGCGACACCTGCGTTTTCAGACGGGAATGATTCGCACGAAAATATATTCCATGTGTGCGAAACGACTACAAAAAGAATATTATTTTAAAAAGTGTCTTCGCACGATTCGTGCGACACAAATTCGTGCGAAACGACTACTAAGCCCGTAATAAGTGACAAGCCTGTCATCCACCTGACAGACTTCGTGTTGCTACTAAAAACATAGTGACAGAATAGTCTAATGTATCCAGCATGAAACCTTATGCATGGCAATAGAATTCACTACCTCTGCGCTTCTGATGTTACAATAAGGCGCATTATCCACTGGTAAGTCGAGGCACGGTCGCGGTGGCATCGCGGCACGATCGAGGCGTGGCGCGTTTATGTAGAGTCGAGGCGAGGGCAGAAAGAGTTAGGAGAAGATTTTACTTAAACTTAAGAAAAACAAAATGACAAAATGGCAGTGGAGTCGCGGCGCCGCACCTCCGCCTCGACTCCACCTCGCCTGAGACGCGACTCTAGTGTGTGAGCGCACTGCTATTTATTTCTGAAGGAAACATAGAAGCGGCGCGGCGCACCGCTCATGCGCCTGCGCTTTGACGCCGCCTTGACTCCAGCACGTGTGGGCGACGGGCCTTAAAACTCACCATGAGGCGAAACATAGGTTTGTTTTATATTTTAATGATATAAAATAGAAATCTTCTATAGAGTACAGACAATATGAACTAAGTTTTGGGAGAAACTTTCTTTTACAACTTGAATGCTTAAGATCTTAAAATATGATTGATTTATTGACCGATTATTTATTCATTAAAATTAATTGCTTTATACAGATTTAATCAAGATGTTTACTGGAAAACAATTTTTACTAAATTTTGAATCTATTAAACTACTACTATTCAACTAAGTTAGTACCTAGTTAACTAATTAAGCTATTTTAATTAAAATAATATTAAGATTTAAGTTTACACTTTCCACGACGTTTCAGTTGCTTTTCAGCAGCGATGGTCAATGATAGACGGAGATTTTTACGGAGAATCTATACTAATATTATAAAGCTGACGTTTGTTTAATATTGTTTTTGTTTACGCGAATGTTATTCATTGAAATTAATTGTTTGTTTAGTTGAACGCGCTAATCTCAGGAACTACTGGTTCAAATTGAAAAATTATTTTAGTGTTGGATAGCCCATTTATCGAGGAAGGCTGTGTAATATCACGCTACGATCAATAGGAGCGGAGCAGCAATGAAAAATGTTGCAAAAACAGGGTAAATTCTCTTATCTTATATGAAGCAGACGCGGATCATAATAGTGTTTTAAGTAAACAACGCGATTAAATCAATATAAAGTAGTTTCATTTCAATGTATAACATTCGCGTAAAGGTAAGACAACATTTTGTAGACATTCTTTATCGAACAGTGCCGGAGGTCCAAGCACTCTCTTTCCCTCTTCCCGTTCCTTCTCCTTCCCACTTCCTTTTATTCCTAAAGGGTCGGCGACGCGCAAGCGATGCCTCTGGTGTTGCAGGCATCCATAGGCTACGGTGACCACTTACCATCAGGTGGGCCGTATGCTTGTTTGCCATCTTAGTAGTATAAAAAAATAAAAATAAAAACATATATTTTTTATGAACATACACAAGAATTCTTTAACTATGACACACACCTATGATTAATCTCTTCACACATCGTTTACTATTCGGCTAAAGTATCAGAAAAAAACATCATTCATATTAATGATTTACTCTCTATAGAAATCTAAATACTTATGACTAAACTCACAAAAACTGTAATTTTAAAAACCACAGACGTAATGATGGTCAAAATGACAATCATACAAAAAAAGGTAATACCAGATACCTACGTGATTTAGTCATTTGTTAAATAGTCGACTTTTATAACTATTACAAATACTAAACTATTATAAATTAGATATTATTTGATCATGAATAATTTTTTAATTTATTAAAAAAAAAATATTCAAATAAATTAGTTATAAGTAGTAAGTAAACCCATTATTGAAATATCGATAAATCTCTCTATATTCACTTGCCTATATTCACGAAAGAGTAGATATAGGTAGGTGTATTATTTCCACATTTCAGCCAGTTTGGTTTTAGATCCGACAAAATTGGGTGGAGCCTATTCGAACACAGTTCCAAGTTACGTGTTGTTACTGAAAACTTTTTATGAAAAACGTAATAACACTTTGCCGGACCTGATATATCATGCACAACAGTCGCATTTAATACCACGCCACTGAGGAACACATCGCATTAATAATCACTGCACAAACATACCAAGGTTTTGAGACAACTTCTTGAACGAACAAACGACAATGTTAGCAGAATTACACATAACACAAATACAGGAAATACCGGCCGAGTGTATCATTACCATCCTTCATTACCGTAAGAAACGCTGACTCACATACGACAATGACTCCTAATGAATTGTCTAATTTCTTTTACTACACTGACGGCATATTAATAGGCCTACTTTTATTGCCCGACTGTGTGCTTAACATTTTTGTTGTGGTGTGGTATGCAAGGTAGTGTAATTTGGTTTTGATTAGTGTATTTTGTAGTTCGTATTATTTAAAAAATGTATTATGGGAGGATTGATTTGAAGCATTAATTAGATTTATTTGATTCTTAAAATATTGTTTTGTGATGTATTAATATTTAACACGGTTCTGCTTTGATTTATGTGATCCATTCTCCAGTTAGATAAAATAAATTGCAATAATATTGAAAGTGTATGTGTAAACTTACTTGCTTCTCATGCTGTATATTCTCAAATTTTTAGGCATATCTAAAATTTGTCAACAATGTTTTATGTGGCAGACTATGGTCTATTATATGGTCATGGTAGTTAGCTGTGGGTTTTTGAATAAGTCTGATATTATTTAAATCACCTTATACCGGGTATATCTCTAAAGATTGCCCTGCCACAAAAAAAAAATGAGAGATTAGTATCGAAACTGACAGTCATTCATCTCAGCTGAAAGACTGCTGGACATTAGGCCCCTCCCAAGGCTTTTCACACAGACCGGTCTTAAGCCTCTCATCATATTGGCTCATTATAGGAGCGAAAATTTTGCTATTGCACCAAGAAGCCAATATTATTAATTAAATTATTATAACCAAAAATATTGTAATATGAGTTCTATGTAAAGTGTCCATCTTCAGCAAAAGACGGCAAAGACCAAAGTCCACAAAACTCTTAATTAGAACTATCTTATAGATTCATTTAATGCTTTAAATATATCCTAACGATCCTCAAATATAATAATATATTATATTCGTATTAGTCATTCAACTTCCCTCATTAAATTCTAGATTGAAATACATATGTATATATTCCAATAAGCATCAAATTACACCAAATTAATTTCTACGCACAGGGAATACTGATTTAGTTAGTTTACTATCAAAGCCTTCGAATTTATTAGACTGGAGTAATTACATCGAATTTCGTAACTCATTACCGTAACTGCTTAAGGTTTACAGCGTTTATAATGAGGAATTCGAAATTTCAACTAATTGCATATATACATATATATGCAACTATAAAAATATATGCGTTGACTTACTTGATGTAAAGAATGTGTAGTTCACCTATATGTACTAGATTATATAGCAAAGAATAAAGAGACATGGAAGAGGCTCCACTCATAAGAGCCAGTCTCTAAAATTGAGTAATTTAAATTATACAGGTACTAACTAACTACGGGTATGATAATGTTAATTCTTCTTCTCCCTAGCCTTTATTATTCCCAAGTCACTTGGGGTCGGCTTTCTAGTCTAACCGGATTTGACTGGATATCAGTTTTTACACGGAGCGGCTGCCACCTGAACTTCAGTGTCAGGATATTAGAGGGCACTGACTTCCCAATGACGACTGCCATAGATGTTCATGGCAGCCGGGATCGACGGCTTGCTGCTCTTGGCATGCTCTCCGAGGCACGGAGCAGGCAATAATTGTCAATCAATACGCAGATAATTTCGAAAAGTCATATAACTTCCGAAAGTCAAAGGTGCGCGACGTGGGTTCGAACCCGAGACTCTCTGCATTACAGTCTGTTGGTCTCCTCACTGAGCTAACGCTTGTTTTTATTAGGATATAATTATTTAAGAACAATTCCTAATTCGCAGTTGATCCTAAATCGACAGACATATTAATTGTCAATTACTTAATTTTTTGACCCAATTGAAATTCGAATCCAATTTGCAACCCACAACACTAGCACACGGCGGTGGTGAGGTGATTGATTTGTACTTAATACTAGGATGAAACTCAATTCTATCATAGACATAAAAATGTACAACATAAAAAAATTATACATACATATTTATATAACCAAACGAAATACGAGCTAAAGAAAAAACAACCCGGAGCGATCATTACCAGCATCATTCCGAAAAGCAATCCTTCAAATAAATAGTTTCGTCTTTCTCACAATCAATTGGACGCAAATGAAGACATCGCCGTCGTATCGACACTCCATCTGAGATAATCGTTACACGATCACTGTACCGTTCGCGGAATGACTCGAGTATTTTTTCTGTTCTATGTTTTGCGGTAAAAAACAGTTGTGATCGACGATTACATGTTATTAGTTATTGTTTTTCTCTTGCCGGTTAATAAAGAGCAATCAAAATTGTGAACAGGAATAAGACTGATGGAATCTATATTTTTTGTTTTAGAATCGATTTAAAGATTCGAGTGGTGATGTGGTAATGATATAATGATAAATGTAATTATAAATAATGAGCTGCCACCTGTAGGGAATTTAAATGTTTTATAAAAGCCGCGGCCATAGCAATATGTTACAATTTTGAGAAATTTAGAACAAAATAAAAAGGCTGTTTTTGATATCTACCTACATAATTTATCTATTTATTCTTCTCAACAACTAGGCGTAACACAACTGAGTAACTTCCTAAATCCTAACGTAATGCGTATGTTTACGTATTTCGAACACACACAGTGAGGAGGATCCTTGAGGCACATTCCAACAATCAATCATTTACAATTTAAATTAAGACATTTACTTGTGCCTGGATTTTAACCATCGAAGTACCGATTAACAATAAAACAAACAAATCAATATACAAATGGACTCACACCGATATTTCTAAAGAATTGATTTACATTAACTAGCGATGGTTTCAGGCGCCACAGCACAGGTTGCGGTATACAGGGCAGATATATTTCAAAATACGAACTGCTACTAAGAATTTGTTAACAAACAAACCCGATTCACTTTGAACAAAAATCGAACCAGAAAACTGTCAATTTACTAAAAATATAAATGCAATAAGATTGCGTTTATATTTTTAATAAATTGACAAGACCAATGAGAAAGTTACTAATCAAAATAAAACATCTTTAATACTGAATTGAATAAAACAAACAAAACGTAAACTTTTAACAGAAACCTTTATCGAACCAGGTATATATAAGTAGTTTCCAATCACGTACATACTACATATATAACTGATAGAAATCTATGGGCCCAAAAGTTTGTATCGAATACTAATAAGCCGTTAGAAAGGACCGTGGAGTCCTGCCGCGAACTAAACCCGGTTTAAGGCTTTCTGCTTTGATTATCAAGGTGCGTTATTTTGTAGACTGTTTTCTTCTGATTATATATGGACACACAATGTTCATATAGTGAAATTCTTCGCCATTCCAATAATTTCATCAGATACATCATCTGATCGGAATTATCTTTAGAAAATAACTGTCTTAAGGTTTTGATGTTATATCCAATGTTTGGAAAGGTCCGAGAACAAAATTTAAGAAGTAACTAGGATCATTTTTAATTGCAAACTAAATTTAATATGCTATCATACTCTGTATTGCAATACTGCCTAATCAATTTTGTACTCAAACGTATGGTAACATTGAGCGCGTGGCTTGAAGAATGAAGTTAGTTAGAGAGCATGGACTCTAAAACGTGTTACAAATAACCTTATTGAGATTAGGATATCTCCATTAGGTTACTAAATTTGTAAGTACATATAAATTCAATGATCTAGGTGTTCTGTGTCTGTCGCATAGTAAACTCACCTGGTACACCGAAGATCGTCGCAGTGTTAGTGAGGTACAATTAGGATTCAGAATCCATGATGGCCTATCAGGACCCCTATTTCTTTTGACCCACGCTATATTTTTATCGTTTTAACTGCCTTCGTGGCGCAGCGGTAGTGAATGCAACTGCTGTGTATGAGGTCTCGGGTTCGAATCCCGGGTCAGGCCAACAAAAAGTTATTGGGGTTTTCTGTTAAAAATCTCAATACGAGCCCGGAGTTAGTAAGTTGGCGGTGTTAGACACCCCCGTACCTCGGAAAGCACGTAAAGCCGTTGGACCTGCGCCTGATCTCTCTCCGGCCGTGTCAGATTATCCGTCCTATCGGGTCATGAGAGATAAGGGACAGAGAGTGCACTTGTGTTTGCGCACATACTTGTGCACTATAATATCTTCTGCGCAAACGGCCAGTCTCCGTTAAGATTGGTCGCCGTGACCGAAATTCGGTCTGGAGGACATTATTTTTATCGTATCCTACAGCACTAATAATGGCAAGGCAACAACTCAGACCATTACGCCATCCGCGCAGTCTGTAAATATTGCTAAGCTACAATCAATTGCCTAATAATCACCATAAAACAACTATAATGCCTGAACTCGATATCTAAATTTAACTGTATGTAACTAGCAGATGTTAGAGTAATGTTGGCAAGAGATATATTTATCGATATCGCTCGAGGCTGCGGAGAAATAATCTCTGCTTAGCCACCCACGCAATTATCATAGTCAAATATGGGTAATAATGGATTAACTGCGCGGTTCGTAGGCGATGGAATGTCAAGCAATCGTTTGACTAGTGTCATAAATTTTGAGACCTAACATATATTTTACTTATAAGTGATATTTAGTGTTACAGGGATTGAAAACTAGACGATGTAATGTTGACTCAAGAACATTATAAAGGGTTATATTCTTACTTATATAAGTTCATGCCTGCATAGTGTATGTCGCCAAAGAGTTAAATAGCAAGCGTACATTTTTGGAATATATTTGTGTTTCACTTTGGCAGGACTATTGTTTCGGACTTTCACTATAACTAAAAATGTCTAAATACTTAGATCCATAACATATATACCTACTTAAATTCTTAATATCTGCCTCCAAAACACAGATCCGCTCATACCTGTTTGTGGTGGCAAATACCACAGATGTCTAGTTGTAACGATCCTATAAAATAATTATGTTTTGTTTCATTTACAATAATTACATTATTTAAATGTGTTTATCGGCTTAGAGTAGGTATTTTTATTTTTTTATTTCAGGGTGTCTCTCTTGCAAAGCCTTCTATATTATAACAAATGTTTAATAAACATTGTGGCTGTGGAAGATGGCGTCGATTGGCGTGTGTTTTTAAAACGAATCATTCTTTTTGACCACGTGAACGAAGCTGTACACGACTAGACGTTTGTAACTTATTACTAAAAAAAAATACAACCCAAATAAAGCTCTACCTGCAAAGCTCAACTATAACATGATAAAGTATCTTATAAATTCATATCATGTGCCACCCAGATCAAAAACATCAAATTGAAATGCCAAAACAGACAGTCAGAACTCTTAATAATGTATAACCCAAAAAAAACTAAGACAAAGAAGCAATCAACAAGAAAATACAAGCCTTTTGTACAGACACTCGAAAACTTTCTGCGTATTGTGAAAAAAACTTATTCAACATTCCATATTAACAGACATCTATGACATGTACAAGTGTTTCTGACAACCCAAATTTTGGAGTCCAAAAATTTCAACACCTTGGAAAATGACTCTTAAATACAGTTTAATAAAGTCCATGTTATAGTTGATCAAGGAATTGACACAGAACATCGAGTTTGGTTCTCCTAAGGGCCATTGAGACTTGTCCGCGGTACAAAGACAATGAGCTATACAAAACTCTCTCAGCGAGCGGTCAGAATTTCTTTACGTCATTCTAAAGCATAGTTACACCGTTATTTCAGACGTGACTAATGTTGGCCACTTGTTATTCTGTAGCGTAACTAAAACCTTTTGATTTTGTGAATGCTTTTCCGGAGACAAGTGGATTTAGGAAGAAAGGACGATTTTTAACAGCAAAATATTTTGGCAGTTTCATTTTTTTAGAAACAATTATTGGATCACGTCATCGTGAAATGAAGACGCTTGTTTGTCATTATTCCATTAATTATCTTAATCTACAGGGAACCAGTTGCTAGTCACAGCTTTGAGTACATGGTATGTCGATAAAATATTATTTATAAAAACACTAAAGCTGTTTTTTTTTGTTTTTATGCCCTTAAAAACCCTGCCATAATCAAAACATGCCAATGCGCTGCATTATGCTACAATGACATCATGATTACACCTACATAGAACATTGCATTAGTTGTTAATAAACCGACAAGCAAACAGTGATCTATTTTTATATTTAAGTAATGACATAATAGAATAGTTGCATTGCCAACATTAGAAAATTACTTTAAATATTTTCTGTAAGTATAATTAATTTACTTTTTGCAAAATCTAGTTACCTATAAATATTAGATCTCAAGTTAAATCATTATGTAAAGGCTTAAGCTTTTATGTTTTCTTTATTGTTAATTAATAAGAAACATCTACTCGACTTAAGTTTAAGTACGTGGATGTTTTACTCCGTTTCTAGGCATCTAAAATGTAATTGGTAATTCTTTATTTACGTTCAACTGCGTCATCGGTTTTGTTATGTAAGTTTACATCATGGCCATATTTACCATGGCTGCTGAAATGCCACCGAAACGTCGTGGAAGGTGTATGTCCAAATAGTTTAATAATATAAATAGCTTAAAATAATTTACTACTATTTTAAACTAAACAATTTTAATTAAAAAACAGTAGTTGAATAGTTTTAGAATAATTTAATATTAGTATTTTAATATAAACAACACATAAAGGACTATTAGTGCCCACACTTATGTATGGAAGTGAAAGTTGGGTATGGTAAAAGAAGCATGAGAGCAGAATAAATGCTGTAGAAATGAGAGCGCTGAGAAACATATGTTGTGTGACTCTGAAAGATAGAATAAGGAATAGTGTGATTGGAGAGAGATGCGGCATGAAAGTGGAAATAGTGACAAGAATAGAAAAGGGTATGTTAAGTTGGTTTGGGCATGTAGAAAGAATGGACGAGAAAATACTGAATAAGAAAGTTTATAAGGCTAATGTGAATGAAACAGTCGCATGAGGAAGACCTAGGCGAACGTTTCTCGGTCAGATCGGAGGCATTCTAGACAAAGGCCAGGCTAAGAGCACCTTAAACCGACGAGCGTGTATGAGGAATGTGATGAAAATGAAAGTGAATGAAGCCAGAGAAGTGTGTCAGGATCATAGCAAATGGAAATTCGTAGTCTCTGCCTACCCCTCTGGGAAACAGGCGTGAATCTATGTATGTATGTATTAAATTCATATAAGGAAGTATAATTTCAATTTATGTTTGATCGTACGGCCTCGGATTGAAGGGTTGTGTTCGGACAAAGTATCACTGGTATTTTGTTTTAGAAAATTCTCGAGTTTGACACGAGAATCGAATCCGAAACTTTGTGTACAGTAACTATAACCGCTTGTCCACTGAGGTGGTCTATATACTTCCTACTAATCATATTGATAGAGCAATCCATCACAATTTTATCAGTAATAATGTTCCGCTGACGATTTATAAAGTAAGATCGTCCAATAAACTATCGTGACTGCTCCTTGGTTGGTGTATCACGTTTTGTGAACTCGATCGTGGTCGTGATTGCTTTCTTTGGCACTTTTTGTTTAAGGTTATTTCTCACTAGAGCACTGCTATGGGCATCTGCTTCAAGAATATACTTATCATATGTATGCGAGCAGCGATAGCTCAGTGGGGAGACCAACAGACTGCAATGCAGAGGGTCTCGGGTTCGAACCCACGTCGCGCACCTCTGACTTTCGGAAGTTATATGAGTTTTCGAAATTATGTGCGTATTGATTGACAATTATCGCCTGTTCCGTGCCTCGGAAAGCACGTTAAGTCGTTGGTCCTGGCTGCCATGAACATCTATGGCAGTCGTTATTGGGAGAGTGTCGACACAAAAGATACCACTGGGTCGAAGTGTCGCCGGTCTGCACTGACTGGCCCCCACATAAGATAAGATAATATCATATGTATGGGGTAATCTTATGAGTTCTTACTGTGAGTTTCCAATGGATTCATGGTAGATATGGATATGTATATCTACTGGTACCAGTTATAAATAATATAATATAATAATATTGAACTACGATCTAACTGTACTGCATAGGGTACTTGCGCCTGACTATATAATATAAAACTAAAGCATCAGCAGTATCTCTACTATATGCACAAAATATGCCACTTAAATATGCTTGTTTTCTTATAAATTATGTAGTTTTATATTTTACTAGATGTACCCGCGGTTTCACTCACGTTTATAGTTAATGCGCGGCCCCGTGTGACGTAGCGTGAAGTTATATAGCCTATAACCTTCCCCGATAAATAGGCTATCCAACACTAAATTAATTTTTCAATTCGAACCAGTAGTTCCTGAGATAGCGCGTTCAAACAAACAAACAAACTCTTCAACTTTATAATACTAGTATAGATAATGGCCGTTGGTCGCGGGGGACTTTACATACATTCAAACAACGGACGTAAGGAACACCTAGAATCCGAACAAATATTTATATACTTGTTCGGATTCTAGGTGAATAGAGTAGTACTTTTTTCTGGATTAAAGGTAACCTATGTCTTTTTCTGTACCCCTAAACAACGTGCACGGATGGCGTAGTGGTTTAAGTTGTCGCCCCGCTACTGCCTCTGCGCCGAGTGTTGTGGGTTCGAATCCTACACGGGACAAAACTTTGAGTGATCCACAAACACGAACACACTCACATGGACACACACACTCATACGTTTACCCACTCACACATCTCCCAACATGACGTACCTACATTCTCAACACGAACATACTAGCCCCAATCATACACATTCCACCTATTCAGAGCACGGAGAGGCTGGTTATCTGTAATACAGGACCTCCTAGTACAGAGACCAGTCTCCCACACAGACTATACATTCGCTGCTTTCTTGTATGGACTGTTTGTTTATGATGTCAAATATTATGTACTGTGTGAGAGAACAAATAAACAATTATTATTACTATTATTATTATTATGTACTGTGTAAGAGAACAAATAAACAATTATTATTACTATTATTATTATTATGTACTGTGTGAGAGAACAAACAAACAATTATTATTACTATTATTATTATTGTTGTTCCGAGCCTGGGTGCTCTTCGTGTCCGTTGTTTGAATGTTTGTAAAGTTCTCCTCAACACAAATTTATTTCTAGCGCGGCTGTTGGCTGTTTTAATTAAAAATCAAATTAAAATGTTTACGAAATTTCACGATTTGTCACGTCAGATTGCTGCGCTATATGAGAATGAGTGAACAGAGTGCACTATAATATCTGCTGTGCAGATTGACCATCTGCACATCTCCGTTAATATTGGCCGCCGTGACCGAAATTCGGTCTAGATGACATTATAAACACCGTTAAAAATGGACCCTTCCTTATTCAGTTAGATCCATAAGCTTGTTTTATAAATACAGCTCCTGTTTCTATTAACATAATAAACTAAATTGATGTTGTTTTTGTTAGTGATATCTATTTTTGGACCGAATCAAAGGGAACCGGTCGACATTGTGTGTGTCCATTAAGAGGGCGGGGCATATCA
Source organism: Catocala sponsa (assembly GCA_963564715.1). Classification (NCBI taxonomy): domain Eukaryota; kingdom Metazoa; phylum Arthropoda; class Insecta; order Lepidoptera; family Erebidae; genus Catocala; species Catocala sponsa. The sequence goes on along the minus strand of OY751345.1, from coordinate 4,420,258 downwards.
TGTAACCCGATATATTTGACATTCGCCAAAGGGCACGAGACGGATAGTCTGGGACTAACGACAATTGTCCCTTCAAACCTATATTTAACGTAACGGTCAATTGATATGAATGTATTTCAAAAGAATAAGTGATTTGATTGAAGGCTGTTTTTTTATATTATATAAACAGGGCTGATTCCTGTATTAAACTGTCCCACTGCTGGATACGGGCCTCTTCTCAGTATGAAAAGGGTTAGGCCATAGTCCACCACGCTGGCCCAGTGCGGGTCGTAATATTAGTAAGGATATAACATATTCCCATATTACGATTATTACAAAAATATTTGAGCTATTCACATATGGCTTAATCTGCAAAAGCTTTGGATTGAAATTACTAACATCTATTAAAATACATACAGTAGACTCAAAAAAGAAATTTCTTTCATCTCACTTGATAACTCAATAAAAATAATCTACTCAAGCAAAAAATCATACGATTATCATTTCTTTACTAAGCTAAATCTTTTAAAACTGCGCACAGGTCACGAAGAATCGAAAAAAGGTATTATAAAAAAAAATATATCAAAAGGTTTTTTTTTCTGCGAACCGATTTACCGTAAAAGCGAATTTAACCCCAAACGGATCGACCCTTAAAAACTCCGAACTACCTGAGGCTTTGAATTTCAAAACCCTATTTGTGCATTAGAGTTTTAGTAAGTAAAAAATATAAAACCCACTTTAGAACTAGTTTTGTAAATGAATTTATATTTTATTTTTCTTTTTCCAGATCTTGCCCGCTTGAGACCAGTTTAATATTCGGTAAGAATATTTTTTATATAATTATAATAATTACTATTTATGTTTTATTGAATAATTCAAACGTGCTTATCCCGATAAAATAAATATAGCATAATATTTTCATTATATTTTTTAAATGTTAATAAAAGGTGTATTCATTCAAACGCATTAAGGTCGCATTTATATAGGGGTGTTATTTAAATGGTTAGCATAGTATTGGTATTTTTGTGAGCAGAAAAATATAATCTGTGAGCAGAAATAGCTACTTGATCAGCAACTCATGGCCAGCAAACTTTAAAGAGATCAAACTAAGTCGACGGCTCCTATTTTTGGGTGGGTTTAAAAAAAGGAACCTAACATAACCTAACACATCCGAGACGGAATGCAGTGATTTGAGGCGTATAGATGCTCGTTATGCTGTGCAATATTTGCTGACCAATTAGTATTTTTGATTATCATTATATTATTTAATTCCTTTATATGGTACCTATACACGTATATAATAGTATTATGTTCTTGTATACATTTTACTGTTGTTACAGTAACTATATTTAAACTACCTAATAGCAACTCTTATTATATTACTACTGAAATGAAACCCAGGTTAAATTTACGACACTTACTTAAAATTAAATAATTATTCAAAATAAAAGTTCATATTATTTATTCTACATCAAAAATAACATATACTTATTTTAAAAAAATGTAGCCATTTGCCAAACTTGACTATCATCAACATACCTATTATAAAATTATAACACATTCTAACACCAACAAAAAAATACATTTGGCAAACGTACCGATATCACAACAATCTTTGGCGTTCGATTACACTCTATAGAAGACATTTGAGACTAAAAATATGGAGACTGAACTATCATAGCAGAATAAAGACATAAAACCATTCAGTGTATAGTTAACAAAGTACAATATCGCGTAATTCGACGCCCGTATCACACAGTTTGTTTATTTTGCCGAACAGAGGCCTTTGTTCGACAATCCCGGATCCTATACTGATAAAATATTTGGGATTTGGTAAATATAACTTCATTTATATGGATGTGTTTGTGATGACTTTGGATATACTTTTTGCGATGTACTATCGACTCCAGCGACGGATGACCACTCCTAAGGTTAAAATCGCATAGCAGGCCAACACTTGGTACCCGTACCCGTGACACGCCCCTTTCTTTGTTTGAGTTTTTTTACACTTTATATTTGTTTACTGATTCGAAGGCGATACAAACTCAACTGGTCAACATGTGCAAGCGAAAATTTTTCTGAAATGGTCATCCGTCCCTGGAGCCGATAGTACTTCGTACTTATATTGCAAAATATATATGTATGTTTTGGATGGGTGATGTTTATGGTGCTATGGCGTTCTTTGGGGGAGGGCTATGTCCAGTAGTGTACTATTATAGCCTGATGATGATGACGATGATGTCTAATTCATCTTAAGTCAAATCGAATGGCCGACATTGATTTTAATTGGTAGGTAAGATTATTATTTCAATAATAGTAACATACTTACCGAATATTCGAAACAGCCATGTTTATAAACTTTCTAACTAATGGTTTCTTTCATATATCACTTCACGCATCTTCGACAACAATCAAAATAACTCGTAAACATGCAGATTTCGTTACGATCTTTTCCTTCTTTATTAAAACTATCGATAATAACTATTTAGTCCGTACGTCACCTCGATAAGTCAGATGTGTGTACCGTCGGATCGAACTCGAAATCACAACGTGTCAGTCCTATAGCGTCTTCACAAAGCTTTCACTGCTATCTGTACTGTACTTAGTACTATGTCAGTAGCTTCTATTTCAAATATAAAGTAGGATTATCGGCTATTTAGTATGAATATAAGTACTCTGGCCATACTCCCAAATATTGAATGCGTGAGGTTATGAATTACTGATTAGTAAGCCGTACCGCTTAAATTCTAAATTGTAGCGTGGCGTTTTATTGATTCTTAAAAGTCTTAAAACCATAGGTCAAATATTTGTGTAAACCCGCAAAGAATTAATTTGTACATAAAGCCGTTTCATTACAACATAAAAATATAAATCTTTTAAACCGCTACGATGACCCTTAATACCGTCATAACCTTGGCACTAGAAATAAAAAATAAGCTCAACAAAATTATTCAAATCAGGCCAGTAGTTTCTGAGATTATCTCAAAAGTAGGGATACACAAACAAACAGAGTTTATCTCTTCATAATATTCGTATAAAATTTATAACTTACTAATAGTATTCTTAAAATTTATTGACTTGTCGTGGGTGGGGTTAAGTACAGTTTGTATAATAACTGAAATTGTTATGTGAATTCCAAATAATAATTTTATTTAGAATATTTTGACAACATTTATTTAAGTAGGCTATTATTATACTCATTCCAACACACATTCATAGTCACTCGCAAATATTCTCGAAGCGGTAAAATAAATTTAGTATGACATGACATCCCAAATATGCCAATTACGGTTTAGTTGCCACGTAATAGAAGTCATATCGGGTACAAATCCAGTCCATCCTGCTAAAATTCTAGGTAATTTTTTTGTTAGCGAAACCTAGCGACATTTTGTTTGATGCTGAAATCAAACCCAAGATCTCATGCACAGCAGTTGCATTTATTACTTCCTTATACATGAGACCTAAAATCATAGCTGAGCAAAATGTAGGTGTACACACAGTGACACATCAACATAGACTGTTTGGACTTTGAACTATTAGAAGTTGAACGCTGCGAATCGTGCGAGAGAGTGCTTTATATTTTTATTACGCTCTATCACATCGACACCACTATGCACTGTCCCTTTCCGACAATTCTCTATTTTGTATGTAGCGTAGTTATGCGTATATAGGGTCTCTAACTTGATGTGTAGCCGTGTGTACTACATCCAATTTAACCTCTACTGGGATGTACAAAATATTTTTTTTTAATATCCCCCGCAGTAGGAATAATTCCTGTGTCGCGGGGGACTTTACAAATATTCAAACGATAGACACGAAGAACACCCTGACTCAGTACAACCATTTGTGGATCACACAAAGTTTTGTCTCGTATGGGTTTCGAAACCAAAACATTCGTCGCAGTGGCAGTAGCGAGGCGACCACGTAAACCACTACGTCATCAGTGCACTCTATAAATACAAACAGTTTTTAATTCCAAAGGATTAAACTTTTCATCCGATATATTCTACGGCTTAACCTGATAATGTCCAACCTGACTTAAGTAATTTAAATGCAAAAGAAGTGCAAGGAAACTTATCCTTAACTAAGTCTTTCTTTCACAGTTCATTAATCTACGATAGTATTAAAGGTTTCTTGGGATTAAAATGCTGCGATGATTTTTGTATAACTTACTTTTATAGAATCATGCCTGAGAATCCTCTAAGCGTTGCAGAACTGTATTACACCATCATTTCATCATTTAAGTTTATAAATCGCATAAGATAGAGGGCGAGTCTGTTTTCGACATACACTGCTGCTTAAATAGGTAAGCGGAACTGAATTACAGCCCATATAAAAAAGGGAAGTCTATAGCCGTCTACTGGGCACATTACCAGACTCCAAGTATTTACGTGCATTTATATTAGATTTCCAACAGTAAATTTCAATAAACTAAACGATCATAAGCTCAATCTTGTAACATTGTACCAAAAAAATGATTCGTCAAATAATAAGACATTTCTTCACTAATCTTTGTAGCTCACGGTATTAGATTTTATGACTAGTTCTAAGAAAATTCGACTTTGAACTTGTTGATTACTCAAAAGGCGATAAAATATGTTGAGTTTTCTGCCATAAGTACTCAGTATTAGTGTGGCGGATAGACAGCCTAATTCCTTATCATGTGGGATGTAAATATAAAGCTAAATAATCTGGGTGCGATATAACTTCAAAGAAATTCGTTTAGATAGTCTCACGGTGTAGGCGAAGACTACAATTAATATTATAATCCTAATCCTAACCTAATCCTAATCCTAACTAATATTATAAAAGCGAAAATGAGTTTGTTTGTTTGTTACCTTTTCACGCCTAAACCACTGAACTGATAATTCTGAAATTTTGCATATACATTGTCAGGTGTACAGAAACGGACATAGGCTACCTTTCATTAAAAAATTACTGTTCCCGAGGAAAACAAAAATAACTTTCTTATGATAATAGATGGCGCCACGTGTCTTTCGAATCATGATTGAATTATATTATTAGAAGCAGAGTACAACCCAAATTGATTGCCAAATTCTAAATTAACGCGAGCGAAGCCGCGGGCAGAAGCTTGTGTATGTATAAAAACTTATCACGTAAGAATGTTCACATTATTCGAAGTACAAAAACTTCGATAGAAACGCATCTAAAGAAGTACATATTGATCAACAGTACGGACTACGTTCCACAAGTAACTACATCGCAATCAACCCATTGCTATTAACAGCTTGTAGAGTATTGTAAAGACCTTCGGTTCACACGCCACTTTGCAGCATTTGACCCAATCTCGTCTATTGTCCCGCATCTCACAGTCTGCTGAGTTTATTAGACGTGTCAGATTATTTTGTACCGTTTGTACCGACTTAGATTGTACTGTGCAAATAAAATTTATGTCGCCAAAGCTGGTGATTCATATGACAAATGCGATGAATTGTTTTGTTTTGTGTTTACGCGAATGATGCGTTTGAATTAAATTACTTTTAAGAGGAAATGCGGTCAAAGAAAAGGTTTTTAACAGATATATTGCTACTGTCCAGTTGGGCTTGAATAACATATTAATATGCAAAAAAGATAACTACTATTTAGACTATGCAAATTTAATAAAATCATCAATTCATATTACTCTGTTTCCTTTCAAAATCAAACCAAATTTTTGTGTACCTACATGAACATAATATTTAGATGGAGTAAGGCTACATCTTAATTTATTTTATTAAATTTTAAATTTAGAAAATAGCCGTAGTAATAAACGAAATATTTTTTTATAAATGTTTATAATAATATCAATATGGGGACCAGACACATTACCTTTTTCTATTGTGTCTAGAATCTGGATAGGCACTAAAAGATTTTAAAAAAATTTATGATTTCAATTTCAATAATATTTCGTCATTCATTCTCTCACCTTTAAACTGAAATCTTTATAGGAGTAGTGAGTAAATGAAGTTCATTTTCTTGTCATAAACAAGGGGCACAAAGGGGTTCCATGCCCAGTATAATGGCGTCGGTAAATGACTCGACACATGTAACTCGATTCCGTGGTGTAATGCTGTTTTGCCATCGAGGAGAGATGGGCAGACACACTATCTTTTGTCCTGGAATTGCAGGATATTTCATAGGGTAATGTTGGCAAATAAATGTTTAAAAATATGGAATTAGGTATATCCTTTTTATCTAGTCTCTTGAGGATGAGGATGAAAGACAAATTCTTTTTTGAGATATAAAAGATATATTTATTTTTAAGCATTTAAATAAACTTGTATAGCTTTATAAAGCTATACAAATTTATTTCTGTTCAATATGCTACAATAATGGCATCAAAATGCCGAAGCAGGTTTTATTACATAGTTATTTAAAAACTTTTACGTGTAAGTGTAAAATTAATTACATCATTGTAATAAAATAACTTTTGCTACATATCTATACCAATATTATAAAACTGAAGAGTTTGTTTGTTCGGTTGAACGAGCTAAACTCAGGAACGACTGATTCGAATTCAAAAATTATTTTAGTGTTGGATAGCCCATTTATCGAGGAAGCTATTTAACATTACACGTCGGCAAATACGGGAAAATCTCAGATGAAGTCGCGCGGGTCAGTTAGTATGGTATATTGTTGATGGCTTACAAGTAAATTATTATATAAAGTTTTAAGACATCACGATGCCGTTGCTTATAATGATTGTCTGTCTAAGTACATCTTCAATATTTTTACCATGTAATAATTGATTGGAATAGATTAAATAAAGTCTGTTTCAATCAATAATTTCCTTATTCTGCAATTATTGTAAACTTTATTATATTGAAATATCCTTTGAATTATAGTAGGTACATGATTTTAATGCGAATATTTGATAGTTAGAAGCTGGCAAATGTTGACAAACATTCAGGTATAGTGCTCGTGATAATTGAGGCTTTTATTGAAATAAATATACTCAATACGTCAGTACCACGGTGGTGACCACTTTAGATACTGAGAAACACGTCTAGTTTAAATTATAACCGTCATTCTAAACATATATTATCAGCTCTGTATTAAACTGTCCCACTGCTGGGCACCCTTCTACTCAGCGTGAGAAGGGTTAATAGCAGAATGGTATCTGGAGATATGCTTTAAGGTATTTTCTCTTTTACGTGGCATCTAGACGTAACAAGCTATATTATATTAAATGAAAATAGAAAATTTCATATGGCTCTCTCCTTCCTTTCTGTCGTTTTTTGTATTTAGACATATGTGTGAACATATCTGATGATGCTTACTTCAGCTGTTATCATCGTTTCATGATCCAAATTCAAACATATTTCGTAGTACCGTCGGTACCAAATTAATTTTAGTAGCAATGCAGCTTTACCTGTCCTGCTACTAAAATTAGCATCTTTAAGAAATTCTAAGCCAAAACTTATGAATTTGTATTTAAATTTTTTACTTCAACATAAAATAATATTAACCCTGACATACGTCTGTCCCACTGCTGGGCACTAGCCTCTTCTTGGGTCAATACACTTTTATTTATTATATTTATTATTAGCAAATCATTCACATGGGACATAGAAATCACGACAGCTATGCGTTTTATATTACCGGATCAGAAACAGCTCTATTAAAACGTCATTGAATAATGTATATCCAAATAAAACAGTTCAATAAAGAAGAGAGCTCCTTCGAGACAAAAATATTTGCAGACACATTTATGCCGACCGTACTTTCAACCCTCTTAAATATGACACCGGTTGGAGTGTATTGCCAACAAAAGCTCGCCGATTTTGTTTTGACTAAAATCTTGACTATGGAAATATCTGATTACAGTAAACCTGCTTCTATTGATACGGCTTTATTATTATTTTGATTGAAGGCTCTATCAATATCATGATATTTTTATATTAATCATGAATTCGAATATGTTTTATAATTAAATTCTTGATGTCTAATATTTGAAAATTAAATGGATAATTATGATGGTTAGTCAAACTCATCACTGATGGCTTCTAGAAAATATTTGAATATTAAAAAAAGAGTCTGGCTATGAACTGAAAATATATTAGATTATTTATTTCAAAGCTTCTATTTGTCTGAATTTAATCATATACTTGGGTCAAATAAAAACTAAATTTAGCGTCAGTTCATTCAAGTATCTTCTCCCTAACCTTTATTATTCACAAGTCACTTGGGGTCGGCCGGTAGTCTAACCGGATTTGACTGGATATCAGTTTTTACAGGGAGCGGCTGCCACCTGACCTCCGCAACCCGAAGGCTAACAATACCCTAAGGCTAGACCAGTGTCAGGATATTAGAGGGCACTGACTTTCTCAATAACGACTGCCATAGATATTCATGGCAGCCGGGACCGTCGGCTTGACGTGCTCTCCGAGGCACGGAGCAGGCGATCATTGTCAATCAATACGCACATAATTTCGAAAAGTCATATAACTTACGAAAGTCAGAGGTGCGCGACGTGGGTTCGAACCCGAGACCCTCTGCATTGCAGTCTGTTGGTCTCCCCACTGAGCTATCAGTTCATTCAAGTATATAAAGCGGAAATCTTGCAAGAGCTGAGAATTCAGTAACAATAGATCTATATTATGATAGATATTGTTTTTTTTTTTTAATTCTATGGTGGTAAACAAGCATACGGCCCACCTGATGGTAAGTGGTCACCGTAGCCTATGGACGTATGCAACACCAGAGGCATCACTTACGCGTTGCCGACCCTTTAGGAAAGGAAGTGGGAAGGAAAATGAGCGGGAAAGGGGCAAGAGGGTGATTGGGCCTCCGGTACTCTCACTCACCGAACGGAACACAACAGTAAGAATACTGTTATTTCACGTCGATATTCTGTGAGAGGGTAGTCCCTCCCTGGTCGAGCCGGCCCATTCATGCTGAAATCAGTGAGGCTCTACTACTCTCGATATGCTACTGCAAGGATTGTCTTTGGACGGGTCAGCGACTCAGGGATTTAATTTTAATTCCTTAGCACTGCACCTACTTTTCAATATGATAACAACAATGATCGTCACCAAAAACTAACGATGTAGTTAGGATGGTTTCCTCACGAGGTAACTCTTCAGCGATAAATAGCACGGCCTCGAAACTAAGACCATAAACTAAAATCCTTACTAATATATTATAAATGCGATCGTGAGTTTGTTTGTTTGTTATACCTTAACAACTCGACCAATCATCATAAAATTTCGCTTACACGTTGTCAGGGGTACAAAAATAGCCATAAGGCCATTGCCATTTTCAAGATGAAAGGTATTTAATCTAGAAAAAAGCTGCTGTTTCTGAGGGAGTAAAATCTTGTTGCAAGATTTTTCATAAAATCTGATACCTATTATTTTGTAGGACAGTAATTTGTATTTTCTCTAAGAGTCGTGCAACAAGTTTTGTTTCCAAAATAACTTCCATTTATAATTTATACAAAAAGAATGATGTAAAACAATCTGACTGAACATGGAAATCTAGTTTGGCTGTAACAAAATTAACAGTATTTATAATATCGTCTTACACTTTATGTTTGATAGTCATAGCATTCATGAGTATAAATTGATGATAACATCTCTTTTAGATCAATAACATAATTCAGATTTGTAATGTCTTTAATAAAAACACGTGGAAATGTTTCTATTAAGATTCTTTTAGTCTCCGTTGCCTCTGTAGCAATTATAGTCTTTATTTTGGGTGTTAACAGCGAAGCTCCTGGGGCCACCAATAGAATAGTTATTCTTAGAAATCCTACTAATATTATAGGAGTGAAAGTTTGTGAGGATGGATGAATGAATGTTTGTTACTCTTTCACGCCAAAACGACTGAACCGATTGCGAAGAAATTTGTATGTCTCCAGCTATTTAGCTGGTTACTTGGATTAACACATAGGTTTTTATCCTCAGTGGTGACAAAGCCAGTGGTAACAACTGGGAATAGACGTTTTATTCCAATATGCCCACGGCATCGAGACTTACGCGTGTAAAACCGAGGGGAGCAGCTATTAGTATATAAGGCGGAACATATTCATAATACCTTCATTCGTGACTTGAATCCCACACGGAATGAAAATTAGTGTGATCCACAAATGGATGTTCTGAGTCTAGGTGTTCTTTATATCTGGTTGAATGTTGTTACACATGTAACAAAACAAATATTGTTTTGCGTACTAGTAATATAGCAAACATATTTGTCTGTGACATTAAATTCAGTTTATCGTTATACATTGCAATCATCGCTGACTTCGTTCTAAAACCATCTAAAACACAATTTAGCTCCATTTCCTATTACAATTCCTCGAACATGTTTTAATTGGTCTTCATTACACGCATATTATGTTGGTATAATAGGATGCGGTGATTTGAGTGCTTTTCTGGAATAATCAGAATTTAGCGAAATTGAGCGACAAATTACAGTTAAGTTTATGTAGAAACAATGAATACATGGCAACTATTTGTAGTAAATATTTACATTGTAGCCTTTATTTACTTAAAAGGATGCCTACCACATACCAGGGGTTTATACGTATTTGAGTCGCAGCCGATTATAAAGCGATAAAATCCGTATATAGTAGTTTAATTTCAATTTAAAACTTCGCGTAAACGTGGGACAATATTACGATTATAAAGTCCTGTATAGTGCAATAGATGTGTTTTCTCGCAGATATACAATATATATTGTAATGTTCTTTATATCGGACACCCTCTCCGGTAATCAATGGATAACCTTGAAATGTCTTATAGTAGAAAAATGGCCATTCAGAAAAAAAATTAAAGAACTATATCTAACTATCCTAACTACTACTTGAGATATAATTTTTTTTAGTCACCATATTTAAGTTTCTTGTACACTACGACCATAAATGAATGTATTCCATTGGTTTTTTGTTGTTTTATAATTAAAAACTAATTATGCTAATAGATAGACAGTCAAAAGTATGACTAGCTATTGCACTTTTTTAATATTTATTTTTAATTTTGTTTTTCTGCACGACCATCAGTTCTACTAAAAGACATTTCAAGGTTATCCATTACTTACCGGACACCCTGTATAACCTAACCTGTTGAACCTAGACAGAATACGTTGCTTCTCTATAAAAATCTGGCTCTTTAGATTCCTAAAGCGCTAGATTTGTTATTTATAGCAAGCTTTTCACAATAAAACTTATACAAGTGCTGCTGTGAAATTTTATCTCAAAATTGATGTATTTTAGTTTTTATATAGTTATCTTCGTTGCATTAGAAATTAATCCTGTGTTCCAGGGATCTTTACAAACACCTAAATAACAGACACAAAGAACAACCAGACTCGGAACAAATATTTGTGGATCACACAATTTTTTGTCATGTGTTGAGATCGAACCCACAACACTCGGCGTAGTGGCAATGGTGAGGCAACTACTTAAACCACCACACCATCTGTGCAGTCTAGATTTAATAAATCGAAATACGAAACAAATAGGCCACAAAAACCAGAGAATACAAATCATCGTGATGCAATAAAAGTGATTCCCGCAGGATCTTCGCAAATTCGTTTCCAGTGACCCAATACATCATTTATTGTTTTCATTACAAATGGACCGGCACGTCCAATGTTGCGGTTGGTTACTTTAACGCAACTCCTGTCATTATTGTCCGAGTATAAAGACCCGGATGTCCGCGGGACGTTCGACATAATCCTGAGATTTCGCATAAAAATATACAAATGACAGTAAATAAAGTTTCTTCAATGATACCAACAATGTATGATGTGAATAGTTCGTTGTTGGGCTTACCTCGTTTTGTGTTGTATCGCTTCCTTGGTTGGATTTTTCTCTCTTTGTGTTGGAACCAGGTGATGTTTCCTTTTTTGATGGATTTGTATCAATTGGTTTATTTCCTTTTGTGTTAAAATGCCTGGGGTCGGAATTTTAAATCGGTTTTATAGGAGAATGTGCGTCATGATTTTGTATGGTGTCTTTCGGAAGTTGTTAGAGTGAATGTAGTCGTATTTTGAAATTGTATAGGTATATATCTTACAGGAATTCAGTGTCTTCTCACATATAATTTGCACAACAGATTTTATTATTACAGAAGCAATCCATGTGTTAGTAAGTAAACTAAGATGTGAGGTGTGTGTGTGTGTGTGTGTGTGTGTGTGTGTGTGTGTGTGTGTGTGTGTGTGTGTGTATATTATTAATATACATAGCCGGTTATGTTTTCATCATTACCTAACAGAGGCAAACCCGTTGACGTCTGTCATGCATACTTTCAGTTTTCAGCTAGTTTGTCCTAACAACATTTTATTCAACAAAAAATTGAACCGGAAGACTCATGATCCAGTGATAAGTTGAGGCAACTTATGCCATGAAACCAACACGGTCGTTTGAGGAAAGGTACTAACCTTCAAGAATGTTCATTAATTATTAATAAGCCCATCTAAAAATAAATGGTTACCCACCTAAATATCAACCGGAGTTATATAGCATAACTTTATTGATTAATCAATACGTATCTGTCAAAAGCTGTTCAAAATCCTCTTGTTTATAATAGTGATACTAAAATATTACTTTCAAAATATTATCAATTTACCCAAAATCCCAAAAACATTAAATAAAATTATCAGATTATGCTAATCACAGTTCAAAAGTTATTCAGACATAAAATTGAATTATCACTATATCAATTCATATATTTATCACTAACGATAGTTTTTTAACGCGAATCGTTTTCTATAATGTTAAGCTATCGTTTTACTACGTCTTTACCTCATTTTATATAATACTATCGCATCTAGGAAGAACTCGGTTTCTATTAAAGAATATTAGCCAATAAAATTCCACTGCTAAACGAATTTGAGAGGTTCGCAGCTCGCTACAGCGAATACTTTTAATATTTATTTTAATATAAGGAAATAAGTAGAGCTCTACTCGATATTTTATTAGCGTGTATATTAAAACTGATAATAATATAGTATTGTTGTATCCTATTTATACCACGATAATCCTGTGACATAACTTATGAGTTCCCAACCCATAATAAGTGTGCATATAGTAAAAAATTACTTTGGCATCGCCAATAGCTATAATAAGTCTTAACATTATAATGTTTTAAGTATTCAAAGGCTATGGTAACCGCTTACCATTAGGTGGGTTGTATGCTTGTCTGCAAAGTTGGTCTTATGAAAGGTTTTATCAAAAGAAAACTAGACATCTGCGCCAAGATATTTTCGTACTCTATTACTTAATCTCTCATAGCTCGTTAAATCGGCAATCCAACTGACCAAAAGCAGATCAAGCGCAGTACGAACGGCTTTACGTACTTTCCAACACAGCGGTGCAACACCGCCAAATTGCAAACTCCGAGGTACTACCAAAAATTACTTAATAGAAAAACCCATTATGTTTGACCTAACCCGATAGACGACGATTCGGGCTAAGCTACATAATGTGTACTGTGTACCTACTTAATGTATTCCGCCGCATTTTTGTATCATTCCATATACTTAGAATATCTTACACTTGAAACATCAAACTTTAAAGCTTAAGCTTGCTTCGTCACAATCGTGCACCTGCTCTAAACTAGATACTTGAACTAACCAGTACCTATTTGTGTATGATTTATTATTGAAGATACACACTTTTATTTCAAGTGGTCTACCAACAGACGTTTTTAATGGCTCCTGTCTTGTTAAAGCTGCTAGATAACAGCGCAAAGGAATCTTAAATAGCTTATCATCGAACTGGAAATATTTTTTCTGTTAAAGTGCATGCTTTTATTGGTGTTGCAATTGAACGATCTTTTACTTGATGCGCTATTGTCGACGAATAAATATTAAACGCTATCTAAGACCATTTAATCTACGCATAGTCGCAAAATAAACAATTTGATTTTATTTGAATGGTTCGGAAATTCCGCGAAGTCGATATGAATGTTTTACATTTATAGTCTCACGCCCCGAAAGGGTATGTAAAGATGTAGATATGTGGATGTCCAACATATCGCCAAGTATGGTTTAGGTCCCACATAATAGGAGATAAGTCTATTGCCATCTGCCAGTTACAGTATCAGACTCCGCGCTGCCACAGAAAAAATTCTTCAAAGAAAACCTATGAAAGAAAATACTTGATTAAAATTAATAGAAAACCTGTTTACAATTCGGAACTCGAGGTCTCATGCACAGCAGTCGCATTCACTACCACAGAGTGTTCAAACATTACAGTACTAAATTCAAACAAAAACCAATTCAAATCCAATTCCAATAACATGAAACCACAATCATAAAATAAAACAAATAATCAACACCAATAGAATCAATAAGCAAAATGGTTCGCAATTAAAATTGCTTTTAAGTCAAATTGGCGAACTAAATGTACCAATTAGGCTCTATTCTTAGTATAAATTAACCAATTTACTTATTTATGGCATTGATCTGAAGTTCGCATGAAACGAACTCATTATTGAGACGGGAGTTGCGTGTTTGCCTTCAGAATATTTTTATGCTTCACCGTAATTGGATGAAAATCTTCGTAGCGCTAGAAAATCTCACATTAACATTTTCTTTGTAACTTTTCGCCGTGATTTTTTTACTGATCTGGATCTATGATGGAGTTCACAGTAATGGTCTCATGTTCATATTTTGATTTATTATTAAAGTAATGCAGTATTACCTTTTGCTTTAGCAATAAATCAAATATTTATTAGGCCTTCCTCGGTGGTTTAGTAATAGTGGATCCTACTGTTGAGCTTGAGGGTAAAGTGGTATTGGGATTTCTGTCAAATAATTCTCAGTAGATACTCAGAGTCTGAAACTGTGTCTGGTAGACGGCAATAGACCTGCTCTACGTGTAACCTAAAACATAAATGACGAAATGGAGGTTATATACATTTCTGCCTACTTCTCCGGATATGTAGGCGTATTATGTATTATTAGAGTCATAATCAATCACAATTAGGCTCAAGGTCAAGCAAAGCTTTGACCATTGATATATGACACTGTAGCTTGTATTATTTTTATTTATAAGTATATCCCTAAAGGAAAAGACAATCGTGTATTACATGCACTCTAGCTAACAATCACTTTAGGTTCTAAGTAAGTAAGAGCAAATTTGTTTATTGAGCAGATTTACAGAAGTCGCTTTTTTATTGGAAACTTACCTAACACCTTGTGATCAATCGCAAATCTATACCATGGCACATATACTTTGGTGTAGTTTAACTGCTTGTACTATATTAATATACATTTTTATGCTACAAATATTGATAATATTTTTAAACAAGTCTAGAGCCTTTCTCCACCCTACAGAAGATTTCAGCCAAATAAGCTTGTGTTGTGTTCACGAAGCGTGAAAAATTTCTAAAGCTTCTTAAGGAGATGCTGTGTCGTCCGCATGAGAGCCCAGTGGTTTTCCTTCCATGAATAAGCAGCTCAGTGATAAACTTATATTAATACGTGCATTTTGTAGCACTTGTCACCAAACACGCAGAATTCTAATGTCTTCTTTCCTTTATGTTTTTCGAGAATTTTAAAGCATTTGCTGTCACTACAACTGTTTTCAAATATATATTTACTATCTCTATTATATTAAATATTGGTGGACATATTACCGTATTTGGAAATATATTTTAATGACTTTTTATAAGTTTTAGCTTTCTTCGTCCCTTTTTCATTTGAAATTCAC
Source organism: Catocala sponsa (assembly GCA_963564715.1). Classification (NCBI taxonomy): domain Eukaryota; kingdom Metazoa; phylum Arthropoda; class Insecta; order Lepidoptera; family Erebidae; genus Catocala; species Catocala sponsa. The sequence goes on along the minus strand of OY751345.1, from coordinate 4,404,618 downwards.
CTATGCAAAATCTCACATGATTTGCCAAACTTTGTACCTTTGTATATACAGCGCACAGGTTTTCTCTTCATGTATTATTATTTAAATTACCTGCGACCCGCCCCGGCTTCGCATGGGTAGAACGAAATCTTAACAAATCATACACCTATACCTTCATGAGTCACTCTGTCATTTCGTGAAAACCGCATGAAAATCCGTTCAGTAATTTTTGAGATTATCGCAAACAGACAGACAGACGCGGTGGAGGACTTTGTTTTATAATATGTAGTAATGAAGATAAATCGTATATTTTATGAATATGTTTTACACAAATGTAGTTAAACTTAAACGTGTATCGCCAATTACTAGATGCAATACACTATAATTACAGGATAGTTACGTATAACATGGATACTGCGTTATAAATTGTATTTTAATCAAAAATTAACCGTGTCTGGATAATTAGTTTTGATATTTGGTCCGCTGGTCCGCTAATGAGGTGTTGCATTTATCAGCGAAATTTGTGTCACATTTCATCAAGAAGATAAAATCGCTTGCAATTATGTACAATGTTATTCAGTTGGAAATTTACTGTTGTATTTTGATTGGGTGCTTATTGTCATGTAGTTTACTTTTCAAGTCAATTACGACTACCAATTTCAAGTCTTGCAACGCATGTAGGCAATCTCAATGTACAACCCAGATTTTTGACCAGCAGATATAGTGCATCCGCTTCAGAGATTTTAATTGGAAATTTTCTAATCCAAAGAAAAATCGTCACTTTATTGTTAATAGAACAGACTATCACGATGACTATATATTACATATGGCCTTGACAATTCTTGCTTCTCTAAATATACTGTACGATACCTAATCTCTTGAACCTTGACCTATTTTAAAATTCGGCATATTGTGAGCCTTTCTAAGTAACAATAAATATAATACAGTTTCTCTTCTCCTTTAAACTACTACTAACTCTTATCTACAACTACCTGTAACTAATTATACCTAATTTTTGAGTACATCTTTTGTGTCCATCCTAAGGTTGCCTCAAGGAATTTGCAATAAAACCGCCCTTTGTACATTCTTCTGTAAACTGTTTCATGTTAGATAAATTGGAATCGTTGTACAATGAAGAAAATTCTATTTATCTATTTATCTCGGCACGCACTGTCTATCCAGGAAGTAAGACGGATTACTACCAACTCAAAATTGGACAGTCAGAAATGTTTCCAAGAAATTGAAGCGGCATTTTATGTCCTGTCTTTTGACATGAATTAATCTCACGTACCGTTAAGAAATTAATCTGGCGCTTCTGTTTTGGCGACATGATAGATAAACAATTGCGTTTGTGCCAAGTGGGGCAACTCTGTATCAAAATAGATTATCTGCTACTATCATGTTTATAACTTAGTAACAGTATATTATATTATCGTGATAGCTATTGCAGAGGATAAACGAGAAAATATCAAGATCACGTTTTATATTAGACTAGCTTTTGTCTGCGACTTCTCGACTTCTATATACATTTTTTAATCCTTTGCTACGTGCAAAGGATGAAAAAATGAACATAAATAGGTAATGTACATATAAGGTTGTAATACGCGATTTCTAGGCGATGTTATAATATGAAACATGTTTACAGGCTTATAGCTAGATGATCCACTTCATATCGCAGTAAAGTTTGATGTTATTCTGTTTACTAAAAGCAAAGATTTAGTACATAGTGAAATTCATATACATGATGCTTCGGGCGAATAATAGTCCACGCGACAAAGTTGCAAGCATAAATTAGTCTGGAGTATTACAAAATGGAATGAATAATCAAAACATAAAGTTATGATTGTGCTACGAACTAAGAAAAATAAGTCAAAGCAGGCAAAACCGAAATAATTTCTAAGATCATTGAAAGTTTTCCTGATAGATGAACATTTAATCAAAACGTTAACTTACATAATTATTTGCTCTTACAAGACAAATACGGAATATAATGTTGAGTAAAATTTTCAAATCATTTCGAAAACATATATTGCTTAAAATTCTGTCCGTCGAATAAAAGATACCTGAATACTACAGGATCTAAATACCAATCCTTTACTCTAATACAAGGGGAGCCATGACAACATTAGAATAGCTTTAAACAAAATAAAAATTATTTAGACAATTAAATGTAACATTATTGTCATTCGTAACGAAAGTGTACCTAAATTTAGATAGTTTGAATAGTCACAGTTTAAATTGTCTAAAAGTTGTATTTTAAAATAAACCGCGCTGAAATTTTTAAGCAGTAGCTTAATTTCAATAATAAAATGTATAACATTATACATCAAAATATGTTTCTTTCGGTGTCTCTATTTTGATATCTACCGCAAAAACTACATGAATAGACTTAATCACAAAAGATAAAAAAAATACTTATGAAATAGTCACATCACAAACTTCGGCGATAGAACGGCTAAATGCTGTGGTTATTGTATTAATTACTAACAGGAAAATTATACTATTTAAGTTTATGCGATGTAATAACGTTTTGCCCCTAATAAAGCAAAATAAAATAACGCATCGGACTTGCTATCGAAAGATTACGGATTCAACCCAATCCCACACATTGCTTTAACGTGGCCGTGAACCCATTCGGAACACAAAGTAAGCTAGAGAACTATCTTATCTTATCTTACCTTATGCGGGAGCCAGTCAGTGCAGACCGATGACACTTCGACCCAGTGGGATCTTTTGTGTCGACACTCTCCCAATAACGACTGCCATAGATGTTCATGGCAGCCGGGACCGACGGTTTAACGTGCTCTCCGAGGCACGGAGCAGACGATAATTGTCAATCAATACGTACATAATTTCGAAAAGCCATATAACTTCCGAAAGTCAGAGGTGCGCGACGTGGGTTCGAACCCGAGACCCTCTGCATTGCAGTCTGTTGGTCTCCCCACTGAGCTATCGCTGCTCTAAGCTAGAGAACTAACAAGAACACTAATAATTAATTTATTTACAAATAACTGAACATTTTTTACCCAATTCGCAAGACATTTGTAAGCCGAATTACTTTATTAGTAAAATACTAAAAACAATTTTTGAAGAAAATAATAATTCACAACTAGTATTACTCCAGCAAAATGTATTACAAATTACCCATCACCAAGCACCCTCATCTAGCCATCAACTTTACAAATCAAACTCCTGACACACTCAACCTAACCGTCTGGAAACTGACAATACCGATATACGTCACATATTCTGACCGTAGCAAATTGTCAAGGCGGAGTGTCACTTAATTTTTTGTCTCCATTGATCCCCCGTCAGTGTTGACGTTTTGACGCATGATCTTCGGGTATTACTGGTTATGAGAACCAGGTAGATCTGTCATTGTTCGGTTGTGAACTTTATAGTAGCTGTTTGTGATTTTAAAAGGGATTTGTCGGAATGAAAATAAACTGGTTAGTGTTATAAATGTGTGTTTGTGTTATGTTGTAGATTTGGTAGTAAGGTGATTTGTTTGATTATTTAATAACTTCTACCTGACAAGTATTGAAATTCCGGACATATTTAAAAACCGGTGTGTCTTGCATATATAGATTAAAACTTTTTGAAGTCAGTGCTCCGTTTTCAAGACAATAAGAACGGTTAACCGATTATACTTATCTTTTTGCTAACTAAATACTAGGTTTCACATTGTAGGAGGCGAGCTTTAAAATATCAAGCGTCGTGTTGGTACTCAGAGTTTTTTATATTAACCTAATAATATAATGATTGAAATTTGCAAACATAAGCGACGAGTCGTAAAAATGTAGACAAATCAAAAATGTATCAAACTTACCATAGATTTTAGTACCATTTTACTTAATATGTACTTAAGTAAAATTGTACTAAGCCTCGTAAAAACTATACAAAGGTATAGACAATTTTTTTTAACCCATCCGATTCTCACTGTTTGTTTTTAGTTCTATACGATCGGGTACGATCATATTGCAGTTAGACGGATACAGTTCCTAAACCCGTGCTGCTACTGACTTTTGTTAGACAGTACAACAAAACCTTGCCCTACTAACGAATCGCCTCTAAGCCTTTTAAAAAGCAGTCGCTTTTAGTATTTACAACCATTGCGACAGCCTCGATGGCGTAGTGGTGAGTGTAACCGACTGCCACGTCTGAGGTCGCGGGTTCGATTCCCGCACAAGTCAAACATTTGTGTGCATGAACATGGATGTTTGTTTTGGTCTGGGTGTTTCTATGTATAATATGTATGTATCTACAAAAAAAATATATAATAATATGTATGTTTATAAATTGTCTAGTACCCATAGTACAAGCTCTGCTTAGTTTGGGCTAGATGGTGTTGTGTGTATGTGGTAGAATATTATATTAGAATATTATTGCGCCACCAAGGCAGTCCATATTTGCAGATCATTTTATATTTTATTTTATATTTTATTTTATATTTTATTTTATATTTTATTTCCATGCATTGTAAAATCCTATCAAATTTCGAAATAAAATGCCAACATAAAATAACTGCCAGTAAAGATGGTTTTATTTCCACTGTTACCACGAACTCACGTTGGTACTTTACATAAAATCTCAACGATACTAGATTATTATCTGCGCTAAAAATACTAAGCTTAGCCTAGAAACAATGGTTATTTTATTCAACCATCCAATAGTATAATTTTACATAACAATTCTCGTGGTACTATAATACGGAAACAAAGAAATTCTCTAAGGAACGAAGAAAATTAATAGTTGCTAAGCTTATCAGTAAGCTGAAGTACTTTTATTAGCCAGCCGATACTTAAAGACGCTGAAGGAATTAACTTTTTTTAATATTGGCATTTCTATAGGGACTATACAGCGTGTAACAAAAGGTATGGTCACATATTAGAAACGTAATGTTTTTCTAAAAATTACCCATGGTAATACACTTATTCCCGGATTGAAACAAACTATTTTGACAATTTCAAACCTTTTATTTATTTATTATTTAATATCGCAACAAACACAGCACTATCAAAATTATGTCTGGTCATTGTCGGAGTTACGCAAATCACCGAATTAACTATTAGTGTTGTTTAAGTATCGACTAGAATGTGTGATATTGATAATCCGATACATATAAACTGCTATATCTTAATGAAATTATGAATACGGAGTTACTTGTCGCGGTTTTCTATTTTACACGGATTATATTATGTAAAACTTAAATATGACCATACTTTTTTTGTTACATATTGTATATTTAGTTGAAAATTGTTTTATCTGTAATAGAGATATGGAATATTTTTTTTTGTTGTTAATTGGGGAATATTTTAGAGACATTCTTGACACATTTGTTTTGTCAGTCGCAGTTATGCGATAGCACCGCGCGGCTGTCGTGTTCCCAACCACTCAGGCGGTAGATCAATGTATTTTATTTGTTATGGGTACTTACCAGTATGTATATGAGTATTTTAGTTTCAAAATCCTCTAAAATACTTTTCACCAAATAATGGTAAATCTCAAAAAAACATTTAAAGACATAATATAAATGGACTATTTTAGCGGTTTTTTTTTGCTCGTCAAAATGACCACACTCCACCTGATGGTAAGCAGTCGTGTGGCCTAAGAGCAGTGGCCTCCACATCGCCCTCAAAGTAGCCGAGGCGATGTTGAGGTCTCTACTTTGACGGCCTGAGAAGGTGCTTTTTCACGCCCCGCTTAAAGGACCCAGGATTGAAGGAAGAAGGAAACATTCTATTAAAATCAGTACACAAAATGCTACTTTTGTGAACTGATTTAATAGAATTTGCAAGATAGAAATAATGCGATAGAAGCGACGAAGGAGCTTCATATTTAATCGGAACATTATTTTTGTTCTGATATCATTTTGGCGGGTTTTGAAACTATACTCCTCACATATCCATATCTACTATGAAGCATTTCATTAGGTCATCCACAACAAATACATCTAACATATCCCTCTACTTTTCTTCCCACATAGATCTTTTTCAAAGGTTATTAGTAATTTGGTAATTCGGTAGTGCTATCGGTAAGATTCGTACTCACGACCTCTCGATTGCAAGTACAATGTCTTATCCATTGGACTACCGCCACATGTTATGTAAAGAATTTCACAGATTCCATTTTAAACCAAAAAAGAAAAGAAAATAAACTAATTGCAGAATATTTATTACTGCAATAGACAAATAGACATTAGCATGGTACCTAATTAGTCTAAAAACATATTCGAAGAAACGTGAGTGTCACACACCTTTATTGATCTGTTCCAGAATATTGAGTCGTTGACTATGAAATTTCCATTTATGTCTAATTTCGTGGTTATTTTTATAATTAATTTATATTTCTATAATAGACTGTATAATCTATACTAATATTATAAAGATAACAATAAATATCAATAAACTCTTATACAATTTGTAATTAAAGTTATATCGCTTGGTGTCTGCCCGTATTCACTATTTTAATTCTCCATAACTACACGATAGTTGATGTATTTTTTAATTTAAGACAAATCATAGTGGCCTAAATAGAAGCAATAATAATAAATAATAAATGAAAAAATCATAAAATTTGAATTGAAGGTAAAGTTAGTTTGAAAACCACAACGTCACCGATTTTCTTTCTAAGAAGCGGCAACTTCGTATCGTCGGCTTATTGCAAGAACTCGTTAACTGCAAAAAATCACTAAATACGTTTTTATCTATAATGAACTCACTTTGACACATTCTACCAAATGCAAAAACTTATAAATTTCTATCTAGTCAATTTTAGGCGTTACGGCCTTGCCATAAAATCCATAACTGCAACTTTGGAAGTCAGGCATTTACAAAGAATCACTAAGCTGCACAAGTTATTTTTATTAAATAGATAATTATTTAAAAATCTGCATACAATATTATGTACAGAACTCATTTTCACTATGTAATTAACTTTTTAAAAACTAGTGTAGCATAAATAGTTTATAATTATGTTTTGATAACATATATTTAAACCCCTATTATTATTATTATTAAGCTAAATATACCACAACAGTTTCTGTATAATAATTATGTTGACCATTTTATACCGCCAAATTTTGATCAAAGAAAGGCACATAATATGATGTCGTTCCTGAAAATCGAGACTTGTACCTTTCCGTAGGGATTTAGGTCGGGCCGGCTGATTAGACCCCGGAGAATTGGGACGTCCTCACAAAAGACACCTGGCAACACCGGTTATAATGATTCGTGAGTAGTTTCTTTGTCTTTGAAATATCAAAGGTACTTTTTTATAAAGAATTTTCTGGCATTCTGGTGTATATTGTTTGTTCTTGTTGTAATACTACAGTGTAACTATAGATGGTGATACAAGTCCTCTTTGTTAATTGACAAAATTATTTGTCAATTAACAAAAAGGCCAATTATTAAAAAATGTTGTAAATTGTCTAAATAGTTGTATCATTTGAATAGCTTAAATAGAAGTAAACAGTAACTAGTAAGAGTTTAACAATAGTAGTTTAAAATTTCAAAATTATGTAATAATAGTGTCTTATAAAAAATAAACAACGCGATAAAATCCGTATAAAGTTTGTTTAATTTCAATGACATTAGTATTTCGTAAAGTCATATAAAAAGCAATAAGGGGGGCGAAAAATTTAAAGTTACCAAAGACTACAGAGTTGTGGTTTAAGTTGTTACCTAGCCATTGCCACTGCTCTGAGTTGTGGGTTCGATCCCCATGCGGGACAAAAATGACTTTGGATCATAAATTCTTGTAACGAGGTTATGTGTTATGGTTCCCAATTGAGAAAATATTTGTGTGATCAATACATATTTTTTCCGAGTCTAGGTGTTCCTTGCATCTATGTTTGTAAAGCCCTCCGCTACACAGTAATTATTACTAGAGGGGAAGTTGCCTATAAAAAACTATTAAACTTAATTTGCTTTAACGGTGCAAGAAAACATATTGAGGAAACCTGCATATCTGAGAGTTTGGTACAAAGTTCTCAAAGATATATAAAGAGAGCCAAGCCGCACTAAGACTGGCCTAACTCGTCTCTTACGGAATAGCGGCCCGTACCCGGCAGTGGAAAAGTTTATATATAGGACTGAAATCATTATTAAAGTTAATTACCAAATCCTATATAACTGAATGTCCAGTAACACCAATTTCCAAATGAAAATCTTATCCAAAGAATCACTAAACACTTTCGACACAGGGTTAAACCGTTTCTCAAATAAAAAGTCGAGAAGGAATCGCTCCTAACTGATAGTGGATCAGATAAAACTGTCAATACCAACCCTCGGTGTTCCATCAAGTGGAATGAAATACTTTTGGAAAAGGTCAGGGTAAATATAAGGACAGGGATAGGTACTTTATAGTTAGAAGACGTATTTTATTTAATGGAAAATTTTGTAGGTTACAAAACGTTGTTGGACATAATGTTATTGTAAGTTATGCTATACATTAACCTATTGAGTTGCAGCGGCATATTGGTGGCCAGTTACAATAGGTTTTTAATTATGTCTGGTATTCGAAGACTTGAAAGATTGACTAGGCTATATTTACATATATTTTTGCAAGCTTATATCCCCGATTTGCGTGGTGGTTGCTGCTGCGGATTTTATTCGACCGGACAAAAATATGTGTGAACCACAAGTGAGTTCTTTGCATCCGTTGTTTGAATGTCTGTAAAGTCTCACACGGCACAGGAATTAAGCCTGTGATTAAAAAAAAGGCAGCAGCGATAGCTCAGTGGGGAGACCAACAGACTGCAATGCAGAGGTTCTCGGGTTCGAACCCACGTCGTGCACCACTGACTTTTCGAAATTATGTGCGTATTGATTGACAATTATCGCCTGCTCCGTGCCTCGGAGAGCACGTTCAACCGTCGGTCCCGCCTGCCATGAACATCTATGGCAGTCGTTATTGGGAAGTCAGTGGGCTCTAATATCCTGACACTGGTCTAGCCTTAGGGTATCGTTAGCCTTCGGGTTGCGGAGGTCAGGTGGCAGTCGCTCCGTTTAAAAACTGATATCCAGTCAAATCCGGTCAGACTAGAAAGCCAAGCCCAAGTGACTTGGGAATAATAAAAGCTAGAGAGAAGAAGAGGTGTTTCCAAAATACATTGAAAGGGTAGGCGCCTGCCTACCCTTTCTAGTAATAGTAATAGTAGAAACTGCATGTAAATGAGGTTTCATTTTCGATTCTGCGGGAATTGTTATTGGGTTTTTCAGTCAAGCAATGCTCAGTCGCAGTAATGACTATGGAACCCTGTCCGGTAGGTGATAGGCTTACCCCCTATGACGTGGTACGTAAAACATAGCTAGTAAAATATTGGTTAAGTACTCCTACCAATTCGACGATATAGGGATGAGGTTTTCTGTGGTTAGTGGTTTAAGTGGTCTCCTCGCAACTGCTACCGCGCTGAGTGTTGTGGGTTCGATCCCCACACGAGACACACATTTGTGTGATCCACAAAAAGTTGTTCCGAGTTTGGTTTTCATTGCGTCCGTTGTAAAGTCCCCCGCGACACAGGAATTATTCATAGCGTGGGAATAAAAGTTAAAAAGAAATTGCTTTAGAAATTTCTAATACCTAGGTATTCTTAGTGACTTTTCCAACTAAATTACATACTTCTTAGAACGGGTTCACATCAGTAGTGCAATTGATTTATCACTATATGTATATCAGCAGTTGGTCTAGCTACCGCGCTGAGTGTTGTGGGTTCGATCCCCACACGAGACACACATTTGTGTGATCCACAAAAAGTTGTTCCGAGTTTGGTTTTCATTGCGTCCGTTGTAAAGTCCCCCGCGACACAGGAATTATTCATAGCGTGGGAATAAAAGTTAAAAAGAAATTGCTTTAGAAATGTCTAATACCTAGGTATTCTTAGTGACTTTTCCAACTAAATTACATACTTGTTAGAACGGGTTCACATCAGTAGTGCAATTGATTTATCACTATATGTATATCAGCAGTTGGTCTACTTACCCTCGTAGTCAAAACATTCAATCCTCGCTATTTAAACGGAACACACAGTCCATGCAATTGAATGTAACACAAAATAAATATTTGTATAAAGCAAGCTGATCAAATATCAAATGCTGTGACATCGCGAGCTCCATTGAACACTGTATCAATGATTTTGTATGGGACATGTATTGCATGCGTTTATAAATGGTATTTCTTATGGTAGATGCATTGTAGGTACAAGGAAAGATGGCCGGTCCCAGTGTGTACTTGTGTGAGTCTTGTAGAGAATAGTTAAAACTAGGCGGTGGTATATAAACTGTATGTGTGTCTCAATACTGGCCGGAAGAGCATAATATTACAAAACTGATCTAATCTATAAAAAAATTTTGTTGGTGTTTTTACACGCAGTGGTGTAATCTTTGAGACTTTCTCGGTTCTGTGGCGTGGCGTTTGCGTTCAATCTTGAGGTCAAGACCATTGGAACAGGTTTGATTCCCGTTTTCGGATATTATAATAATAATAATAATAATTTTATTAGTACATAGAAGACACAAAACAATAAAGGCACATGAATACAGCACGTTGTACATCAAGATCAAAAGTTGGTGAATAATTATCTAACACCTAAACTAGGTACGCAACCGCGACATTTCAGAGACAGTTTATCCTGTATCTTGACAGTGAAGAGTGAGTGTGACAGTGTGTTTGGGTGAGTTTAGTGTGTGTGGGCTATGTGAGTACTGTGGATGTTTGTGTGCGTGTGTTATGTGTTATGTATATATAAAAGTAAGTAAAGTGTGTGTATATGCGTGTACCTAGTTTTGTGTATGAGTGTATATTAGCATAGGATGATAAGTATGCTTTCCGTATTATCATATGTGAGTATCATATAGTCAAATTTTAGTAGCTGCACGAAGGCTAGAAAAGTAAAGATAATCCTTATTTTAGGCGATTTAAAATATCGGTCTAATTTTATGTGCGATACACCACATTCGAGCTTTTATCTTTATATATATAAATCTTCTGTGCGTGTGTTTGTAATTAAACTCCTCCTAAACGGCTGAACCGATTTTGATGAAAAAAAATTGTGTGTTCAAATGAATTCGAAAATGGTTTAGATTTTTTTAAATTTTTTTTCTTTAGTGCAGGACGACGTCTGTCGGGACAGCTAATATAATTATATATATTTACATGTGAGAGTTTATGTATAAATAATGACATAAATATACATAGTGCCAAATATCACAAAGTTAAGTAATTAGACATAAAATTTATTGTTGTACCCTGACACTGAACTGCAGATCTTACGATAGACGGTAGCGCATAGATTTACTAAGCCAGTACAAAAACAAACATCCAGCCAAAATCATAATACCTAAATATAAATCTATACTTCTATACATAATAACTATTAAATTAATTTTTATTTAATTTAAACGAGCCGTTTGTATATTCTGATTAATGAACAAACTAAATATTCAGTGTTTTAACAAAATGAATAGATACTAATTTATTCAAAGAGACATGAAAATAGTGGCTGACAAACAAACAACAAACAAGTAATTTAAAACGTACGTATTTAAACTTTATAGTTTATACAAATGTTTAAAGCTAATATTAGTTTCAATTGATTGAAAATAAAATTACTATTGATTCATGATGTCCAATTAAGTAGACGGATTAAATGAATCGATAACGTAATAATAGGTATATTCTTAGTTTATATGAAACAAGCTGCGTAAATGGGCTTATTGGTTGATTCGCACTCCATTTACATGAATGTGTGCGAATTGACACTTAAAAAGTATTATTTTTGAATATTGTCGTGTTGCACAATTCCTGCGAAATTGCGCTTTTAAAAATAATACCTTTCAAGTGTCGATACGCACACCCAAATGATTTAAGTGCGAAATGAACCGAACTTAACATGAAGGTGTGCGGATCGACACCAAAGAAAATATTAGGTATCGATTGGAACAGTTCACGTGAAACGACTAACAAGCCTGTTTGCCTATGGGATAGCATAATATTGGTATGATAATTTCTATCCTATCTGTTTATCCAGGTTATATAATAATATGGTCATTCTGTGAGTCAAGGAGTCAGCTTTATTCAAATCCGTTCAATGGTTTACACGAGATTGAGTAACAAGCATTCACTTAATTTCAAGAACTTTTACATTTTTATATATAACTAATGCCCCAGAGGCGTAGTGATTCTATCGCAATCACCACGATTGCGATAGATGTGCATGAAGTCTCCGATTTGTTTTCCGGGACAGCTCGATTGTTATTAGGTTTTCTGTCTGAGATTCTTAGCACGAAAATGTCTCTAAGAAACGGCGGCAGACGCCCTCTGTTACCCTAGCTGGTGAAATGTGGGCTTCATACACTTCTGCCTACTTTTTCGGGGATCTAGAAGTATTGAGTAGTAGAGCCTCGCTGATTTCAGCACAAATGGGCCGGCTCGCCCGGGGAAGGACTATCCTCTCACAGAATAAATCGACGTGAAATAGCATTGTTTCTACTGTTGTGTTTCGTTCGATGAGTGAAAGTGATGGAGACTCAATCAGCCTCTTTCCCCCTTCGTACTCCTTCTCCTTCCCACTTCCTTTCCTAAAGGGGCGGCAACGCGTAAGTGATGCCTCTGATGTTGCAGGCGTTCATAGGTTACGGTGACCACTTCCCATCAGGTGGGCCGTATGCTTGTTTGCCACCTTCGTCGTACCCATAAAAAAGAAAATGATTATATAGGTATCATCATCAATGACAATCAGGCTCGTGGATGCGTAATACTACTCTGCTTACCAGGGATATTGAGACTATGTATATATAATATTAGTAGAATCATGTCGATTGTAACCGGTAGAACCATCAATATCAGTATGTGCTTACTACTTTTTGCCGTAAGGTCTCAGGTTCCAATATCGGTTTGATTGAGCATATTGGATTTTCTGTTAGACAATTCTCAATAGCATCACAAAGACTGGATTCGTGACCAGATTAGGCCACCGACCTCGCTAGGACGTAGAACATAACTTTCATTGAGTTACTATGCCATAATGTACCACACTAGTAAAAGGAAAAGTTGAAATATCTAGAATTAAAAAGTGCTCCCGCAATTTACTCTTTTCTCTAAATAAAATACCTAACATGTAATCTAAAAACTCAGCCAGCGCCAATTTCCGTACCAAACATATCCGCCTGTATTTTAAACAATTTGCACAAAAACCGCTGGAAAACACTAAAAGTACTAATTTCTTTTTATAGCCAGATCAGAATTAAAATAAAGGCAGCTGATACGTCTTTTATTTTTGTTACATCCATGGAAATTAGAGTGAAAATAGCATTTAGGGATGGGAAAATTTACATCGATATTTTTTATCGTTGGCCCCTGGGAGGAGAATGGGTAATTCGCGCGTTATCCGGGCACTTTATTTGTGTTAAGAGCGTGACAACTGTCGTTTACTTCCAGATGGAGTTGTGAGAAAATTTCGCCCATGTTTACACTCGCCGGTCGGCCGAATTGAGTGGCGATTATGCGTGTTCTTGTTTCGCGATAGCTGTTACGACAAATGCAATTATTTGGTGATTGAATTTTATTTTATTGGTATTGGTATTTCATTAATTCGTATTGTGAGAGAATAAGTATAATAGTAATATTAGCTATAGTTCTGTTCCGCTGTGACTTTTTGTCTTATTCGCTTTTATGTTTCGCCTACTGTGCATTAACAGTTTAATTAATAATTATTAAACTAAAACTGAAAGTCAAAAGCGTCACGCATAACTCACAAACATACAGACTTCTTACATCATTTAAGTATTGCAAGAAAATAAGCATAATAAATAATTGAATATGCTGATGGACTAAACTTGTATTATTTCTAGGTAATATAGATGATAAACTTGTTTTTAACCGAAATCACCTAATGATTAAGTAGATGAGGCCGCTATAGCCAATGATGGCACTAATAAGCCTTACTCGCCTAAATACTCGTAAGTACCACCCTCTTACGGCAACCGGTATATGATTATTAACACTGGTACTTTGTTTCGCCCAGTAGGTACATAAGGAATCTAGAGACTTACATACCTCTTCTATGTATAATTGATTCTTTTGCCGGCAACGCCTAAATTATTGCCCGATATTTTGCAAGAGATAAAAAATTATAGTAAGCCATATTAGTAGTTAAAAAAATAATAACTATTTCACTTACGATGGAACTGACATGCGCTGTGTGTAAAAGTTACAAACAAAAACAAGAATAAAAAAATTACTTTTCAATTAAATCATAATTATCAATTTCTACATACAGTTTGTAAAGAAATTGTTGTGTCACTGAACTTGTTTATTTGTTTTTGTATATCAATTAGTAATCATACCATTAATATACAAACACAATATCAACAATAGACATAAATAAACTACTAAAGACAATAATACAACACTCAGAATATTTCAAACATGTACACTTATACGTTAAACTTAATTCTAATATTAAAGCACATCTTATATCATCTAAACACTATAACCGATAGCAAAATTGAGAAATTATAATATTAAAACCACATAAAACGCCAGAACTAATTACGTAACTATCGATATCACAGACTCGCGTCACTAGCCCGTTCGTTTATACGCTTTTAGCAGTAATTATCGTAAGAACAGGTCTCTGCTAAAGCTTTATAAATATAGAGCTTAATTACTCGGCAAAAGATCTCTATAGGTATCTGAATATTTTAACTTAATTACTGAACAGGTAATTCTCACCATTGCAGCTTGGTATTTAAATCTTCCTTGTTATTTCATTATCGATAAAATTTGTAAGTTTATGGAGGCACTAGACGGTGGCGTTGTAGTTTTAGTAGTCGCCTTGTCTTTGGTGAGGTATTGAGTGGATATCATCAACAAAAAATGTTTCAAATCTGACAATAAATAGAATTTTTGGATATGCAAGCGTTGTTTAGATTTACCGCTTAAACATAATAATATAGACTCACGCGTGTTTCTAAAAGGGATTAAATATAATGATCAGGAAAATACTAATTGCGCAGCAAAATATGCTTACTAAAATATATCATAACGAGCACCTATACGCCTCAAATCACTGCATTCCGTCTCGGAAGGCTTAGGTTATGTTAGGTTCTTTCTTAAACCCACCCAAAAATAGGAGCCCCGCTGAGCGGGACTCCGTCGACTTAGTTTGATCTCTTTAAATATATTTTGGTGTGCAATTAGTATTTTTGGTAAGCATATTTTGCTGCGCAGTTAGTATTTTTTTGCTGTGCAGTTAAATACTACCCTTTCTAAAAAGAGTAACAGCAGCTAAAGACTACGGAATTGCACTTACTACGACCCTTGTTTCATTATCTGGAACACAAGTACTAAATATTAATTTTTAATACGTGCCTAGGCATTGCATGCCATAGAAACATGCTAAAGAAGATATTTTTTAATTATGCACTTAATTCAGACACTTCAGGGATTATATTAACTTACACGAGAAACTTCAAAAATGCTTATGCAACATAGGGTTGTTTAAAAATTGTATGCAATTTACTGGAAGAATACCGGATGTATATTATGTTATTAAAAGGGGCCACCTAGTAGCTGAAAATATCAAAATTTAAACATAATTATTCTTATTACTATTAAAAATCTTATGCTGCTCTCTACGCGCAATCTACATATTAATACGTGAAGCCAAATCTTTGTACCCCTTTTTACGAAAATTGCGCGGTCGGAGGAGTATGAAATTTGGCACAGTTAAAGTTTATATGAAGAAGGAAGGGCGAATCCTAATATTTTTATAAAAAATGCATTAGAAATACATTAAATTAATGAAAAAACTCTACACGCACACAAGCATGCATTTGACACACGCAGTCGAATCGCGTTCGTAGTATTTCGGCATTGTTTGGTCGTAGTCGTACAATTCTTCGTAAATATGGTTACATACCTTAAGTACCTATTGCAATTTCGCGGTATATATAATAATAACGATCAAACTTAAAATTTAAATCAATTATGGTCGAATTTCAACTACTTGTTTTCAATGGGGTAGAAAGACTTCACCGAGCGAAATGTGCCAAATAGGCGGTGACAATTAAGTGAATAAAATCTACAGTTTTTGTTTAATATAAATATAAAATATACATTTACCATAACAATGTATGTGTTTACAATTACTCCGTATAAAAACTTAAAATAATTAATATTTTAAAATTAAGTAAATTTGCAAAACCGTAAGCTTGTGTTACGTGATTTTAGATTATAACAGTAGAAATCTATTCTATTTTAAAGCTTAAACGAAACATAAATAGTTATATTACAATTTGTCCGTCCCAAATATTTAAGTTATTGGTTGACAATAAATATTTATCAAAAAAACACATCCTCCATACAATTTTACTATGGCGGCCGTGCGCCGATTTGAATATGCGCCGCACGAGCTCTGTCATTATCTGTCTTATGCTCGGCGCAGTCTTAATAATTATATAGATTATGGTTTAATTAATATATTAACTACTCCTTTATGTCTGTTGTGGCTATTGTATCCTTGACTATGTATACATATGTATAGACCTCGTTCCACGTTTGCGTACCATTGTACGGTCCCGGATTTAATTATCGGGTCGGACATAATGTAATTCAATACTACGATTTGTGTGGTGGTCCACAAATAAATTACTATGAATTATAAACTTTTCTGTTAGGATAATCTTAAAAACCGCACGAAGTTGGATAATCTGTCCGCTAGATAGCAATATATTCGCTCTCTTTTACTTGGGACTTAAACACAATGTGCCTTTATACACTTCTGCCTACCCTTTACGTATCCTCACATCCTCTATGGTATCTTTGATTGATTTATTTATTTATTGATTGATTGATTTATTTATTCATAGCAAATGGAAATCCGTAGTCTCTGCCTACCCCTCTGGGAAACAGGCGTGAATCTATGTATGTATCTATGTACGATTTATTTATTTGCAAAACATGGGTACATAAAATTCATAATTACATTACATAATATTGTCCTTGCCACATTTAACCTATTTCGGCATGCAAATTTTATGTTTTAAATTTATATGTATATCATGTATAAAGTTAAAAAAAGTCTTAACACATCATCACTGTAATCAGAAACATTACATATTATAATTTACAGTTTTTTTTTCATACAACTAAGGTGGCAAACAAGCATACGGCCCACCTGATGGTAAGTGGTCATCGTAGCCTATGGACGCCTGCAACACCAGAGGCATCACTTGCGCGTTGCCGACCCTTTAGGAAATTACGTGGGAAGGAAAGGGAGCGGGATGGGGGAAAGGGGGTGATTGGGCCTCCGGTACTCTCACTCACCGACCGAAACACAACAGTAGGAAACTCATTCGGTTACCAAAAGAGTGAAGGTGATGAAAGAAAATTGATTAAAATTAATTAAATAAAAAATTGCTATGAACACTTTTCGATAGGCAAGTTATTATATTTGATAAAAAATATGTCTCATCGGGTTATCAGATCGGTGAAGGTCGATCTTCCACGTCTCCTCTACTATGCTGAAATCAGCGAGGCTCTACTACTCAATATAATTTCTGAAAAATGTTTTACAATATTTTTATGCTACATGCTGTACAATATTTACCCTACTGAAATGTTTTCTACTAACTATCTGTAAATTTAATATCCAGAAACTCGTACAAAGAATAATAACATTTTTTATGTAATATTGCCAGTAGGACTTTTTGGAATAGACATATATTATGTATATTACGTATACTGATCGGTAACTTATTATAAATAATTGAGGCCTTACAGTATAATATGCTCTCATGCTTTAAAAAGACGTAAGTATATACGATATATCAATTAAAACAAGTATAACTGACGTTTCAACAAAAAACATTCAATATCAGAACATGACGTCATCATCAAACAAAATGATAAACTCTAACGATCAATCTTGGTGTGTGACCACTTGTACATCTCCCCACTAAATAAGTCCTGTCTACCCTTATTTACAAAATGATAAGTGAACTAACAAGCTACTACACACTAGGGCTACCTACCTAAAGGACCCTACTAAAAGGTTAATTTACCTAAACTTTTGTATCATTTTTATATACTACTAGCTTTTGCCCGCGGCTTCGCTCGCGTATATGCAAGTTAGATTAGGTTATGTAAATAACAGCACTTCTTTTTAAATAAAATATAGCCTATATTACTCGGTGATAATACAGCTTACTAATGGTGAAAAATGTATTCAAATCAGTTGAGTTGTTTTTTAGGTAAATCCTTACAAAAAAACAAACAAAAATTAAATCGTTTCTTACTCTTCGAACAGGCTTTCTCAATGCAAAATTTTTATTTCCTTTTATTTATTTATAATTTATTATATTTTAATTAATATATCAATTCATTGACTTGTCAAAGAATTGTTTATACATTTTTATGGAAATAAAGATTTTTGACTTTGACTTTGGCTTTGTAATATTAGTATAGATTACGGTGGTTTTAAGAAATGCCGTGCTGCATTATGGCTACATACCCATCAACGGCGATGCGGCAACCCGTAAACCCATAAGCGCTTCTTCAAACATCTACAACAGATGTTGTGGCCAATGGTAAAGGTGGTTCCGTGGCGGAGTGGTGTTGAAATCAACTGCATGACGTTTCGAGTCAAGCAAAGCTTTATACCTCTATTGTTGCTGCTCAATTCAGCTGTTTTTGGTATGAACGGGAGTAGCTGTAGTTCTGAAAGAATATGTAATACCTCTTATACATACATAGATTCACGCCTGTTTCCCAGAGGGGTAGGCAGAGACTACGGATTTCCATTAGATTTAGATTTACCTCTTATGTGATCCTTTATTACTTAATCGATCAACTAATATTATTCAAAGAATTTCAGAATAATATTGTCTTCGTTTACGCGAATGTTATACATTGAAATTAAATAACTTTATACGGATTCTATCGCGTTGTTTATTTTTTATGAAACACTATTATTACTAGTAAAAGTATTAATAGTGTAGTAGTAATAGTTAAATTCTTTATTTTCAACTATTAAAGAGCAATATTAATAGGTCTTCTGTTTACGCGAATGTAATTCATTTAAATTAAACTACTATATACAGATTTTATCGCGTTGTTTATTTGACACATTATGACATAATTTTGAAACTGTTACACTACTATTACTATTAAACTTTACTAATATTTAAGCTAATTAAATTATTGCAACTACTAAAACTAACTCCTCGTGACCTTGGCTGCTGGAAAGCAACCGAAACGTCGGGGAAAGTGTAAACATAAAAATATAAATAATTTTAATAGTTGCTATAATTTAATTAGCTTAAGTCTTTCTTTCTTTTCGTGTGGTTAGTGGCCAACCTGTTCTCAAGAGTAGTTCAAGCCGCCCGTAGGCCTCTGACATGGCTTAACGACTGCTGTCAATTTGACAACAACCGGGACCGACTTTTTACGTGCCCTCCGAAGCAAAAATATTTTTTGCTATAAGAGACTTATAATCCAAGTTGTGGCATCCCTATTACGAGAAGGTGATAAGCAGGCGTCGCAGTGGCGCGAAGTAAGGTGATCCGTCTCGATTTTTATTGTGATTAATTAGATTATGTGACTACTATGAGCTTCTATTGGACAGAAAAAATGTGCCCGATAACTCTGGCTTTCATACGTGCTTTTAATACATTACCTACATTATACATATGCGCGGGCGATAGCTGCAGTTACCGTCATACATATAAGAAAAAGGATTAAATATAATGACCACCAAAAATACTAATTGCGCAGCACAATATGCTTACTAAAATATATCACAAGCACCTATACGCCTCAAATCACTGCATTCCATCTCGGAAGTGTTAGGTTATGTTAGGTTCTTTCTTAAACCCACCCGGCTCCGTCGACTTAGTTTGATCTCTTTAAATATATTTTGGTGTGCAATTAGTATTTTTGGTAAGCATATTTTGCTGTGTATATTAGTATTTTTTTGCTGTGCAGTTATCTTATCTTATTTATGTGGGGGCCAGTCAGTGCAGACCGGCGACACTTCGACCCAGTGGGATCTTTTGTGTCGACACTCTCCCAATAACGACTGCCATAGATGTTCATGGTAGCCGGGACCAACGGCTTAACGTGCTCTCCGAGGCACGGAGCAGGCGATAATTGTCAATCAAAACGCACATAATTTCGTAAAGTCATATAACTTTCCAAAAGTCAGGTGCGCGATGTGCGTTCGAACCCGAGACCCTCTGCATTGCAGTCTGTTGGTCTCCCCACTGAGCTATCGCTGCTCTTGCTGTGCAGTTAAATACTACCCATAAGAAAATCGTTAACGGACTTTTTATATTATGTTTGTCTGTGCGTTTGTGAACTTTGATCTTTATAATGATTGAATCTATTTGGATAAGATTCGCAATGTTATATTTGATTGGACTTTAGGGTAGTTTATAACATGTAATTCAGTTAACAGATTAAAAGAATAGCTTGATTTTAAACAACGCCAGCATAGGTAGTTGTTTCACGTTCGCTAGTATGGAAACGCGGGCATATCAAATCTTAACGTGGTATTTGAATCCTTAACATGTTGTACTTTGAATGGTGCTTTTAAAGGAAGTCAATCATAGATGTGGCTTGACATCAAGTCTGTATCTAGAGGATAAGCAGGAAATCAACTCAGCCTATTCCTAGCAGTTTATTTCAAATCTCACGTAAAAAGAGGAAGGCACTCTACCGTGCTTTGAAGTTCTGCCTAAAATCATAATTATATCGTGCCTGAAATCATAAAATTTCGACCGAACTGGTATTTAAATCGAGGCTTGACGATTACACAAGACAACTCTTCAGTATTGTCTGAAAGATCTACCAAATTATAGTAATATAGGTACTATATTTTGTATAATAATAATAATATTCTGTCATATACACACAACACCATCTAACCCAAACTAAGCAGAGCTTGTACTATGAGTACTAGACAATTGATAAACATATGCATACTTTTTTTTTGTAAATACATTCACATTATACATAGAAACACCCAGACCAAGACAAACATCCATATTCAAGCACACAAATGTTTGACTTGAGCGGGAATCGAACCCGCGACCTTAGGCGCGGCAGTCGGTTACACTAACCACTACGCCATCGAGGCCGCGAGAAAATACATTGTATAATAAAATAATATGAAAATATAACGCCTTTATAAAATTCAAACATAAAGCAGATGAAGATAAAATAACATTATTCTCTTAAAGGCACATCGCATTATTCTTTCGCACTTAATAAGTAAAACGTAAAACACTTTGAACGAGTTTTTTTACCAACGCTCAATTGTTTCGCCGCTTAAAGCTCAATTTGCTCAATAAAACGAAAACGATGACTTCACATCAATAAGGTAAGGTTTGAACGAAACCTCTCGGAATCCATATTTCGACATTTATAAAGTTGCCGACGTGGCCTGTAAAAGCCTTAAATCACGAGCAATCTATCTGAGAACCGCGGACTATAAAAATAATAATTCGTCTGAACTTGTTATGGTCTAGTTCATAAGCGGTCAGCGGTTATAAATGTATGTTAACCAACTTATCATGTATGTAAGCGTTTATTCGACCTAGTATGGAGTCCGCAAGTAAAACAGATTTATGTTTCAATATATTAGCTAGTAGTGAATTAATTTATGTAATAGTTTTGAAGGAAATGTAAAGGAATCATGGTCTGGTAAATAAATGACTATTATTATTATATAAAATCTATTCACAGTGTGAAAAACTGAATCCTGCCTACCTCATACTATAACTTTAAAATTTTAACCCTACCCTGCATATATATATTTGAGACAGTTTTATTTATTAAAATGAATCTTCATTTATTTGATCAACGGAAAAGAATACGGAATGCCGATAAATTATGCATTAGACCTTCAAAAACTGCTCTTTTACATAAGAGTGTTATGCATGGGGCTTAAATTATACAATAAGATACCATTAGCTTTAAGAAATGAAAATAATATTAATGTATTTAAAAAGAAGTTAAAACATCTACTTGTAACAAAAACTTATAACTCCTTGTTTGAATTTTTGAACGACATAAACATAAACATTTAATTTTATTTTATTTAGTTTTGACATAATTCTATTACTTATTGACAAATATTAAGATTGACTGAATAGTTTTTATTTTTAGTAACTGTGTATATTCATTTATTATTACTATAATGATAAAATTTAATATAGGAAATTTTTGCATGCTGGACGGCTGAATATGGCGATACTATCATTAATGTTGTAATATCTATTGTTAAACCCTTATTATGCAAATAAATAAATTGAATTGAATTGAATTGAAAAAATTAAATAATGAATATCAAAATAGTTTGATTGTTTAGACAGAATGGATGACAAAATAATAAAATATTTGGGACAATAAGATCTATCTCCACCTTTCTTTTGTCCTGTCCAAAAAATATCTTTAGATTTATAGAAGGCCAGGCCAGCTTAAGAGTATTGCGCACGAAAAATCTAAAGAGAATGAATAAAATAAGCAAAAAACTATTTCAGTATTACAGAAATTGGATAGTCGTAATCTTTTTGGATACAAACACGTCTGTAAACAATCATACAGCAATAAATACTCTGCACTTCTAATAGTTTTTATATTACCATTTTCATAATACCACACTGTACAAGACGTACTTTAAACTGCCATACCTATCTGTTTCGTCAATTGATTTGTGATAAATCAAACAAAGTTAGCTCAGTTTTATCTAATTAATCCAGCCATTATATAAATTAAATTTGGCTAAGAGCACCTTGAACAGGCGAGCGTGTATGAGGAATGTGATGAAAGTGAATGAAAGCAGAGAAGTGTGTCAGGATCGTAGCAAATGGAAATCCGTAGTCTCTGCCTACCCTCTGGGAAACAGGCGTGAATCTGTGTATGTATTATGTAAATTAGCGTGCCTAGAATACAATCAATTTATACGAGTATCTACCGGCAACCAATCGCTACATATGCCCATGTGAATAAGTTTCAGTTGACTCCAATATCTTATGTTTCAAACCATTCATCAAACGCCGCTCGTGATCCTGCGAGCGGGTGGCACGATCTAATATCGGTGTGGGAGAACGACTCACTGTACTTATGTAGCTACGTAGCATAAATCATGGCTGCAGTTTTACACCTCTGTTAGCTGAGGCACAAGGGGAGTGGATGAACCTATACAGTCTATACACGTCACGTTACAAAATCGTGACTTCTTCTTTTCGTGTGGCCAACCTGTTGTCAAGAGTTGTTCAAGCAGCCCGTAGGCCTCTGACATAGCTTAACGACTGCTGTCAATTTGACAAGAACTGGGACCGACTTTTTACGTGCCCTCCGAAGCGAGACACTCAGATGAAATACCACTAAGCGGTCACCCATATATAGACTGACCGCACCCAACGTTGCTTAACCTCGCTAATCGTTTACCCATCAGTGAGTGCAACTGGCTATGAGCGCCTCAAAAACTCGTGTCGATAAAACTGTATGAAGGCTTCAGAAAGAAATTATACTTTTCTTAGGTCATAGCCTCCAATACGACTAAGGATATCCTAACTAATATTATAAAAGCGAAAATGAGTTTGTTTGTTTGTTACCTTTTCACGCCTAAACCACTGAACCGATCATCCTGAAATTTTGCATATACGTTGACAGGTGTCCAGAAACGGACATAGGCTACCTTTCATCCCGAAAAAAATTACTGTTCCCGAGGAAAACAATAATAACGTTCTTATGATAATAGATAGCGTCACGTGTCTTTCGAATCATGATTGAATTATATTATTACAAGCAGAGTACAACCCGAATTGATTGTCAAATTCTAAATTAAGGCGAACGAAGCCGCGGGCAAAAGCTAGTAGGTATATACAATATCAGCCCATTATTAAACTGTCCTACTGTTGGACACGGGCCTCTTCTCAGTATGAAAAGGGTTAAGCCATAGTCTACCACGCCGCTGGCCCAGTGCGGGTTGGTAGACTTCACATATCTTCAAGAACATTATGGAGAACTCTCAGACACGCAGGTTTCCTCACGATGTTTTGCTTCACCATTAAAGTGAACGATAATTAGCTATTTAATACGCATATAACTTCGAAAAGTCAGGGATGCCTGCCTTTTTAGTCTCCCACTAAGATATCGCTGTATGTTCATATAAATGATTAAGGGGTAACACAGTGGTTAATTCCCAAAGGTAACAAAGTACTGTTACTGTTGGGGCTTAGAGCAGCGATAATTCAGTGGGGAGACCAACAGACTGCAATGCAGAGGATCTTGGGTTCGAACCCACGTCGCGCACCTCTGACTTTCGGAAGTTATATGACGTTTCGAAATTATGTGCGTATTGATTGACAATTATCCCCTGCTCCGTGCCTCGGAAAGCACGTTAAGCCGTTGGTCCCGGCTGCCATGAACATCTATGGCAGTCGTTATTGGGAGAGTGTCGACACAAAAGATCTCACTGGGTAGAAGTGTCGCCGGTCTGCACTGACTGGCCCCCACATAAGATAAGATACTGTTGGGGCTTGATCAGTGTGTAACAAAAAAGGTGCTCTCGAGACTAAATCAATTAAAAAATGATTTTAAAATTTAGTTGCATCTCTTGTTTCAATGTTTGCTTAGCCTGTGTCTATGCAGTATTTTCTCTTATCTAAAACTTACCATTAAAAGTATGTACTTTGATTTGATGCTAGATCTTACCCGCTGTTCGTATTCTTGGTTTCCCCCGCTGGAAACATGCATATTCAGGGGTTAAAAAGTTGCTTATGACACGCTTCAATCATAACCTATCTCTATTATTCTCTATGCAGACAGTCATGTCGATCTGTACCTTAGTTGCTTCATTAAATGAGGACAAAGAAAACACACTTTTGCATTTATAATAATAGTGATTTAAATAATATGAAACTGCCGCTTTCTATGAAGAAAATCGGTAACCTTGTGGTTTTCATACTATGTCAATAATATTTTTGAATATCCAACTTGAATCCTATGATATTTTCCATGTATTTTTGCCACAATAGTTTGTCTTAAATTACCAAAAATGTAATTATGGTGTATTGAAACATATACCACGAAATGAAATGTGTCCTTCATTTAATTTCATATTTCGGCAATTTCATTATTAAAGACCTAATATTAAGTAAGTTACATAAATGTTATGACACTGAATAGATACAGAATATTATGGAATGACATTCGATGACATAGCATAATGAAATTCAAGAAACACAAAGCAAAGTTAACTCGAAATAACAAATGAACTTTCATATACATCATCATCATTAAGAAAGTCTACAAATTGAATGTGTTTCATTAGTATGCTCACGTATATTCTTGAGACGATCTTGAGTGAGCTAAGGTGAACCTTGCTCAGTGTTGGATGCTAATTCTGAAAGAGACGGTTTAGCTTTTTCAAAGGAATTTATTGCATAGAACCTTAAGATTATAATGTGAAAGACCTTGTGTCTTGATAATACGTAGGTGAAAATGGAGACAATCTCGGTAATGCTGAATTCTATTTTTATTAGAAAATGGAGACAGCTTCGCCGAATTGATAATGCTAAATTCAATTTTTGAACAGTATTCTAATGTTGAATCTGGATTTTAACTAATATTTAAGTATTATTGGATTTATCTGTTTGGAAATTCTTGGTAGGAGTACACCATCTGTTAATATAGATGACCACAGATTTTAGATGGGATTTAATATATAACCGATGAAACTCCTGTGTATTCCTTTGGGGTACAAAGATGTGAGTTTATATATATTTATTAATAATATCAACTGTATTAATTCTTTTGCAAAAAAAGAAGAAATATTCCAAATAATCGCCATTGTTTTTATTATGTACCTACTTGCAGACTTTAAATACTTGCACACATTTAATATTCTGACAAAATAACTTACCATATAAATATTAAATTATTTTTATATTTTAGATTACTTTTATTTTACTATCTGGAGTCATATTCAAAACATAGTTCAAAAGTGTAAACTTTTTATAAACTATACATTCTGTTTGCATTTATTGAACAAATAATTTCACTGTTCACTCAAAAGGACTCCTCAAAACCATAATAACCGAAAACATTCACATCCAAGCCTAATGACAGAAATATCACAAAGGAGCGAGCGTGTTTTATGATCCGAGCATCAAAAACAATCACCGTGGGTCGGTATTACAAACAACCCGTCGTGACCTCAACCGGTTTCTCCACGATTAAGTTATCTCCGTCTGTTTTACCGATTTAGAGTTAATTTCTTCATTTTGTTTCGCCTTCGTATCTTTTTTATTTAGTTTTTTAACGGCGGTCAGAAATGGAACGAGCAATTTTTCTAATGGTGCCCCTGATTGATCAAATGTCTCAATTTCTGAGAATTTGATCAATGCGACAAACGTTTTATGCTATATTTGGGCTTAGAAGAATGTGCTGATACAAATTTTAATATCGGATTCTATACTAATATTATAAAGCTGAAGAGTTTGTTTGTTTGTTTGAACGCGCTAATCTCAGGAACTACTGGTTCGAATTGAAAAATTATTTTAGTGTTGAATAGCCTATTTATTGAGGAAGGCGGTGGGGTCGGCGCAGTGACGATGAACGCGGGTGAAACCGCGGGAACATCTAGTCTGTAATAATTATCGTACTAAGTATCTAATTAAATCAATTGTAACACCTATTAGTTTTAGTCAACTAATTAACTTTATTTATACTAATATTACAAAGAGGAAAATTTTGATTTTTTGTTTGTTTGTTTGTAAGCGTTTAACTTAAAAACAATTTAGCCAATTTTAAAAATTCTTTCGTTATTAGAAAGGTTTATTATCACCGAGTTGCATAGACTATATTTTATTTAAAAAAAGTATTGTTACTAACATAACCTAACCCATCGTTACGCGAACCAGGCCGCGGGCAAAAGCTAGTTAGGGTATAAGATTGAAACAATTGAAACAATCTTCCAGAACTTGGTCTAGCAATGCCATACATGTTCATTATAAGAAATTATTTCAAAAGCCGTCGTCTTAATGTATCTAATTGGATCTTTTCTCTTTGCTTTCTTAGTAGCGTCACTTTGTGCAACTTTATTGGAAGTTACTTTGTAATGCATTCTTTATAAGCTATTATTGTGATATTTATTGCGTTATTAATAGAAAGGATAAAGGGTAATGAATCTTGTGACATTGTATTTGTGATTTATTCTTAAGTCATACCTTTTAATTCTGTAGTCTAAGGAAGAATATGTTGTGTGCGATTAATTTAAAACGTGCCAAAAATATATCGGCTAGCACAACATTTTTACCCTGACCCCTATAAGTATTTGTTTTTATTTAATACTAGCTTTTCCCGCGGTTTCGCTTGCGTAAATGTAGGTTAGGTACAGTACTTCTTTCTGGATGAAAGGTGTCCTATGTCCTTTTCTGTTTGCCTGACAACGTATATTATGCAAAATGTCATGTTAATCGGTCGAGTAGTTAAGGTGTGAGAGCAACAAACAAATAAACTCACATTCGCATTTATAATATTAGTTAGGAAGTAAGGAGTGACGCACCTCTGACTTCCGAAAGTCAGAGGTGCGCGACGTGGGTTCGAACCCGAGACCCTCTGCATTGCAGTCTGTTGGTCTCCCCACTGAGCTATCGCTGCTCTAATGTAAGCGTTAGACTGTTTATATACATTGATTGGACAATAAGATAATCAAAATTCTTATTAATATTATAACTCCCCCATAAGACGTATACTTTTTAATGTTAACGAATTAAATACCTATGCCTCAAGCATTAGACAACCTTTGCATAATATTCACCTGCCTATCACACATTTTGCATGTTATGCTTTATATAACATTTTGCAAATCGTATTAATGCATAATATTTACATAATTAGATCAGATATGACGCAAGGTGATGAATAAAATCTAAAAATTCTAGGTACAAACTACTATTAGTATTAATTTCATGCTGATTCCCTTGCTGATATCACATAATACATAGAAATAGATGGACGGTTCAATAGACCGCGACAACAGACGCGTTCATACAAAGTGAACTTACTTATAGTACTTGCATGCGGTGCAAGCGCGACATACGCAAACTAGTAGGTAGCAGTTCAAAATGGCGACATGAATTGAATTTTAATTGATTGTCTATTACTATAATTTTTCAAATCAAATCAAAATCTTTATGGCATATCATGTGGACATTTTAGATGCTACAATTTAAAATAGTTCAGTACATAAAACCCTGTCAGGCCGCAGCAGTTTACAAATGTAGTAAACATTAACACATTTTGTTATCCGGTGACAAATCCTAATCTTAAATCCTAACTAATATTATAAATGCGAAAATGAGTTTGTTTGTTTGTTTGTGTGTTACGCTTTCACACTTTAACTACTCAACCGATCAACATGAAATTTTGCATACACGTTGCCAGGGGTACAGAATAGAACATAGGGTACCTTTCATCCAGAAAAAATAACTGTTGCAAACCTAACCTAACCTAACCTACATTTACGCGAGCGAAGCCGCGGGTGAAAACTAGTACATTATATTTTCTTTTGTTTTCTTTCTAAATGTATTATTTATTAGTGGCAACTAGATAATGTTAAAAAATAAATTATTCATTTGAAATACGTAAGTAATATTGCTCTGTATGTTTGCCAAATATATAAATTACAAATTTGAATATCGTCATTTCTTTTTCCCTTGCTATTGACCATCGCTACTCTCATGGCCTTGGTCTTAAGTTCACAACGTATTGCTACTCTAAAGGAGTACCGGTAAGTGAAAAAATGATAACAATGTTAGAAAAAAATAACACGAGTCCAGATAAGAATGACATCCGACTCACGACTGGAAGGAATCCAGCGCTGTCAAGTAACTGGCTCTAACATGACAGGGTCATTTTGACGAGCGGGTCAAGATTACGTAGGGTTGCCGTCTGTGGGACCCCGGATTTGTTATGTTTTGATTATGCCGACTAGATTGTTAAAGCTCGCCTAGTTGATATTTTGATATTTATACGTGTTTGCAGATGAATTATAAACGTCAAAAATATTTATATATTGAGATGACAACTAGATATGATATGGGTGCCATATTAAAACGAGCTATGTTTGCGTGCAACCGTTACGTCATGGGATCGATTCCCGAGTCGAGCAGTGTTAGTATTGAGGTTGCCTGTTACGAAGGCTTTAAAAATGTGCCTGGTAGACAAAAGTCTGGCCTCTGTTATATACAGATGTGAACATATAAAAATTTATGCGTATATATTCCTGTATCATTATTATAATACTATGCATATCTACATCGAGAATTTACCATCCATGTTGAATTCTTGTGCAAGGATTGCAACAAAAAAGAAACTGTGAAATTGACAGAGTCATCGCAAGCCTGACGTTAAATAGTTTATTTAAACTAAATCTTTTACCAAACGTTCAACAGCTATCAAAGGTAATAGAAACGCAAATCGTATTCTACAATATAGCCATGATCTTATCTTATCTTATGTGGGGGCCAGTCAGTGCAGACCGGCGACACTTCGACCCAGTGGGATCTGTTGTGTCGACACTCTCCCAATAACGACTGCTATAGATCTTCATGGCAGCCGGGACCAACGGCTTAACGTGCTTTCCGAGGCACAGAGCAGGGGATAATTGTTAATCAATACGCACATAATTTCGAAAAGTCATATAACTTCCGAAAGTAAGAGGTGCGCGACGTGGGTTCGAACCTGAGACCCTCTGCATTGCAGTCTGTTTGTCTCCCCACTGAGCTATCGCTGCTCTATATAGCTATGATAATTGTACATTAAATTATGTACAAAGGTAATAATTTATTTGCATTCGTAACGTTGTATATTCATCTCTTTGAGTTTGGATATTATTCATGGATTCAGGCCGTTTGCGGAGTCACCTTTGCCTCTTAGATATGATGATGAAATACGTAACGTAGGCCGAGTATTTGACGCATTTGTTTCTATCATTCTAAAAGATTAATGAATTTCGCTTGTGAATGCACGGTATGGTATTTAGCAATGGCTTTAAAATATCCACATTATAATAGAGATTTAAATATGAAGATGCCGCTTTGTATAAAGAAAATTTGTAGCGGTGTTAAAGTATTAACAATTTCATCAATATTACATTTCTATTCTAGTTTTTTCATGTGTAGTTGCTTATATTCAGGCCACTATGATTTGTCTTACATTAATAAAAACATTACGTAGGTAATTATGGCGAATTGAAACTACCAATACGAGCAAACGTTAAGCGATATTACTTTAAATACAAATTGCACAAAATGCTATCGATATTTATAATTAATACCTATTGTTATTAATAATACATATAGTCTTTTCTCAAAATACATATAAATTTTCAGAATAATCATTGCATTTTGTACGGAATCCACGAAATTAGATGTAGGACATAAACAGTAATTTCATAGATAAAGATAAGTACCTATAATAGCAGAAATAGCATAGATACACGCTGTCGTCTCGAGTTCGATCTCAAGGCACGCATCTCTAACTTTTCGGAATTATATACATTCTACACTATGTTCTCAAGGTTGTGTGAAGCCTGCCAACCTGAACTAGGCCAGCAGCATACGTGATTTAGAGATAGAGAGTACTTACTCTAACCTGGATTATAAACAATTTAGTTAAGTTGTAGTAGTTCATATTAACTCAATGATATATGCTTATGAGTAGTAGAGCCTCGCTGATTACATCATGAATGGGCCGGCTCGACCGGGGCAGGACTACTCTCTCACAGAATATCGACGTGAAATAGCAGTATACCTACTGTTGTGTTTCGTTCGGTAAGTGTGAGTGCCGGAGGCCCAATCACCCTCGTTCCCTCTTCCCGCTCCTTCTCCTTCCCATTTCCTTTCCTGAAGGGTCGGCGACGCGCAAGTGATGCCTCTGGTGTTGTAGACGTCCATAGGCTACGGTGGCCACTTACCATCAGGTGGGCCGTATGCTTGTTTGCCACCTTAGTCGTATAAAAAAATCTTACGAGTCTTCTCAAAAACGTCTTAAAACGGTGAACTTGCATTGAAGTAAAACTTAATCCATCAGTTTTTGTTTATCTATCGGGTAAAATGTACTTAAGGCAAACATTTCACTTACTGCATACAACTTGAGCAAATATTGATCAATTTGGAAAAGAAAAGTAGAGAGGTGGGCCACTGGTAATATTTTTATAAAAACACTTTTATATTTTACTAGCTGATCCGCGCAACTTCGTCTGCTTCATATAAGAGAATATTCCCCGTTTTTATAACATTTTTCATTAACACTGCGCTCCTATTGCCCGTAGCGTGATGTTATATAGCCTATAGCCTTCCTAGATAAACGGGCTATCCAACACTAAAATAATTTTTCAATTCGGACAAGTAGTTCCTGAGATTAGCGCGTTCAACCAAACAAACAAACAAACTCTTTAGCTGTATAATATTAGTATAGATTATTGTAAGAAGGATTATAATTCCTCTGAGACTAAATCATTTAAAGACTTTGCAAATATTAAAATCAAAGACACAAAAAGTATGAATTTGGATGTTCTTGTATCCATGGTTTTAATATAATAAGTTTGTAGGAATTAATATTTGTGAATCACGAAAAATATGGTGTGGCTATCGAACCCATAGTACTTAGTGTACGGCGTATTGAGGCGTCTTTTTTAACCATTGCGCCATCAACCCAACCTAATTATAATTATTAAACAAGCCTTTTGCAAATGCTTGAGGTTTTATTTGAGGTTAGGTTAGAAATGTATGTAGCCATATTCTCACCAGACTTTAGTACGTCCAACATATTGAGTAAGATTTTGAGTGTTTTTTTATGTTGAGTAAGAAAGATGTCTTTTTGAGCTCCTTTTACAGTTATATACTTGTTGTAAGTCTTAATATAGGAGTTGCCTATTAACCTATTAAATCGCAGTGACACACCGGCGACCATATGGATTTTCAATGGCGTCTGGCATTTTCTCAATTTAATAAAAGTAATATACTACAGGTAATATACCAGTAATAAATTTCGAATAGGTACTTATGACTACACAATAATAGCATAACTATAATCTTTTAAATACCTATACGAAGTATTTAAAAGTCCATAAACATTTACATAGTAAAGGCCACACAAGAAAATGGCACTATTCCGTTAAACATGCATCAACGTCAGTAACACTGTCAAGCGCTAACGAACACTTATGCGCGCGCGCATCACCGATATTTATGAGCATATTGTGAAATTCTCACAAACTGGCTCTTAATGTCCGTGAAATTAAGCTTTTGTAATATACTTTTTAGAGATTTAAATGACAGATCAATGTTTAAATTATTGAATATAATGTTTTCGTAATTTTGGTTTCGTGATTCGTGTAATTTCTAAGATTGTAGAGAGATGACATCACAATCTAACATAGACAGAATTATACACATAGTCAGATATATTCTCGAAGAAGCAGGCAGAGATGCATCAAATCCATATCTTGTATAATGATGTCCTCCAGACCGAATTTGGACTCACGGCGTCCAGTCTTAACGGAGACTTGGCCATCCGCGCAGGAGATATTATTATAGTGCTCAAATATGTGCGCAAACACAAGTGCACTCACTGTTCCCTAACTCTCATGATCCGATGGGACGGTAATCCAACACGACCGGAGAGAGATCAGGCGCAGTACCAAGGGCTTTACGTGCTTTCCGAGGCACGGGGGTGTCTAACACCGCCAACTTCCTAACTATGGGCTGCCATTGAGATTTCTTAACAGGAAAACCCATAAATTTTTGTTGGCCCAATCCGGGATTCGAACCCGAGACCTCATGCACATTGTATACATAATAGAGGACGATCCTATTGCCGTCTACTGAATACAGTTACAGACTCCGTGATGGTACTCAAAATACTTTGATAGAAAATCCGATAATACAAATTCCCCAAAAAAAAAAGCAATAAATTTTCACCCATAAATCAAATCCGAGACCTTATTTACAGCAGTCACATTCTCTACCGCTGTGCCAGCGAGGCAGTCTAACAGATAACAATATATAACAATTACTTGGCAAAGAAATAGTATACTGAATATGTTTGACGTTTATAAGTGTTACTTTGTGACATATAAGAATAAAGATATTTTCATTTTGATTTTATAGCTGTATAAATAATATACCTATAACATGTTGTTTTATGAGCGGTAATTATATTGAGTGCTGGAATGTGAGGCTGATTGTACTGTTGAAAGAATGATCTCATTGCGATTTTTTATTATTTTGTTCGTTTCTCGCCATGTTAGCATTTAAAGATTGGAGCAGTACCTATCACTAGCCGTATTAAAAAATAATTGCAGGTTTTGAACTTCTTCAATTTTCGTATACCTGATAAGATTTTTTTAGATTATCATTTTGTAAATGATGAACAGTAGCGCGTATGTGGTCATAAAAATGGTCAAGGTCAAATGTAAACAGAGCTGAATGCAGTCTACTATGCCGTGGCTTTTTGTGTAGGCACTAGAGATGGCTATCAGTGTGGTTTTAGTTAAAAATATCTTACATACCTCTACTTTGTACCTAAAGAATTCACATAGAATAATGTTATTGCATGTACAAGAGTGAGATAAAGCTATACACGTCTTCATAGCATACCGTCTCCTTCATACGTATGCAATAAAAATGCAAGGTAGTTCCTCAGATATATTATAGCCCAACATCATAAAATAAGAGTCTCGCCTTATTGAAATGATATCTTTACCACCAACATACATCGTAACTGACAAAAACAATAGTTTGTCCCGTACTTTAATCTCGAGTCCTAAATTTTGTTACACTGCAACGCTTTTGGTAATAAACGAGGCGGCAGGTCGTAAACTGTCTTTGTTGATGAAGCGTGGCTCCACTGTCGAAGAGAAGCGAGCTTTTTGATGAAAGAGGTAGCGAGTGCAGTTGACTATGGTATAGAAGACGTAAATGTGCCGTAACATAGGGGATAGTTATGGGAGTAACTGTACGCTTATCACGAAGCCGTTGTTTGCCATGTTTGTCATCTTGTTTGAATTTTGTTATTGAAGCTGGAGATAGACGATCCCACGGTTCACCGGTCCGGTAAATGGTAACCGCTGCTCATAGACAAGGATATGTTTCATTGACATCACAGAAACGATACCAAGGCACCAAAACAAAACCCCTACCATCACCGTAAACCGTCT
Organism: Catocala sponsa; assembly: GCA_963564715.1. Classification (NCBI taxonomy): domain Eukaryota; kingdom Metazoa; phylum Arthropoda; class Insecta; order Lepidoptera; family Erebidae; genus Catocala; species Catocala sponsa. The sequence goes on along the minus strand of OY751345.1, from coordinate 4,370,402 downwards.
AATGCCTCACGGCAAAGTTACCGTGGGACGGCTGAAGATATGAGAAGGAAAGCATTGCGCGTGATCTAAGCCTCCGCCGCTCTTATGAATATGAATAAAATATTATATAGCTGGTTATATGAATATGAATAAAATATTATATGTGATGCGCCGACCCGAAGACTTCGTAGTGAAAAAGTGCCTATCCGTCGCAACAGGAAAAAGAGTAAGAGGAAGACCGCCAGCAACATGGCTAAAGACTGTCCAAAAGGACATGAAAACAATGTCCCTTGTAGAGGACGATACTAAAAACCGCAACAAGTGGCGCCTCAGAATTAGGAAAGCCGATCCCATGTAACAGGAGGTGACGAGGACAAACTAGAAAAAGGTTTATATAAGCGTAGGTATCAACCTAAATAAAAAAATTAACATGCAACTATTAAACGTACGTATTTATGAACATCAACTAACAAATATTACTAAGAACTGCCCAGAAAATCTAAATTTAAAGCCTACACATTATAATAATATATTTAAAATTTCTAGCGTAGTTTATGACTATAGCAAAATCTCAATATTGCTAGAAGCAAATTCTATTGACAATGCGTAACATAAATTGGTTACGAGCGATAACCGAAACTGTGATTGAATGCGTAGGTTTAACCACAACTATTAAATATGAGCACCGATCGACTGAAACCTGCCATATTATTACTTACCGGGTAAGTTCCTTGTGGTTATGGCCGTATACAGTTTACCGCAAGATGTAACTATGCTTATTAACGCGCCATCAGATAAACTGGGTAATACTGAACTATAATACTATCAGAATTCTGGCGAATCTTATGTGGCTTGTAGATGTAATGGCTAATGTATTCGACTGTCCTTTCTGGTATCAGATCCTGGATTTAAATCTCAGGTCGATCCAGCAAAAAGGTTTTTTAAATTAGTTTTTAGTAGCAGCCCGTAGTTAAGATGAAGAAGTTACCGAATTTACTTCTGGGTCTGCAATTTGACTTTAATAGTAGCTAGTATTAGATTACCTTACCAACAGACTATGAGTGTAAAAGAATTGAGAATGTTCTTGTGATAACGCACCTACTTATCCACTATAATATCGCCTGCACAGATGGCAAGTCTCTTTGAAAAAACTATCCTCTAGATCGAATCGCAGACTGCAGAACACTTACTTTAAATAGATATGTTTGAAAGAGGAATGTGTTTCAAATAAATTAATCAAAAGAAGTAAGAACGAATACCAGGAACTTGTTTCTACTAATTCTGGATACATGAGTGACCCTATTTATTTTTTATACATGTGTGCATTATATAGGTTCTACACAAAACACAACATATTTTTTTAAAACATTTAAAAATTCATTTTACGTAGTTATATGTATATAATTATTAAAAAGGGATCCTTGCAATTTAGCTTTGCATTTTTTGTGTAATTTAGAGTGCATTTTATTTATTATTATTACATCCGACAACAGCTTATAATATCTATTTGTTGTAATCTTAGATCGAATATTACAATAGATAAATTTTTTGTTCTCAAGTACCGTCTATGTTGGAAAAAGTAGTCACTCATTTTGTAAGAATACTAATTTGAAGAAAGATACAATTTATTCACAAATATTATTTAATTATACCTGTATGCCTTCGTTGGTTATAATCGTTTATCTCTACCTAATTGTATTTGAATTGAGTCATCAGTCAATAGCCGCTTTCCGCTGGCAATAAGACGTTACCCCTCACAGATTGTTTACGACCGAACTGGATTACGTTTTGTGATTGATACGAATTCCTCTTAATAAATTTCCTTGAGGATTACAACTACAGTACTTTGTCAAACTGTTTGTTTTATGCTCCTGTATTAAATTTTGAATTGGAGAGACCCAATCAGATTTATAGCTGATCGCTTCAGATAAAGGAACTTATTAAAATAAAATTTATTCCCCTTCTCTAAGTATTAATGTGAATTTTACGATTATTCAACATCACGGCGAATGGTTTATGAAAGGAATTTTAATTCAACACTTAACACAATGTAGTATGTTCTGGTGTTATTTATAAAAATATGCTCTAATCAAATCAGCCCGGAGCAAATGGATATTGGTTGCCGACGCAACACATGTAAAAGGGCCGTTACTAATGAATCTTAAACGATAACTATATTCGATTCGGATACGGTTGACGATACAATCAAATTTGAACGTAGTTCTTAAGATGTTAGAGCAGAAATTCAAAAACAGTAAGTATTCACTGTAACATGAAGAGTGTTTTGTGGTACAGGGACCTCTCTCGCTTAGTTAATTAAGACATAGATTATCAAACGTTTTTGAGTAGTAAATAAAATTGTAATCTTTAACCGTATAGTATTGCCGTCTATAACACCACTATCGGAGTATAAGGGACGCATAATGTTCTCTTTGATCTCACACCTACGCTCAAAATCCTATAAATACTAATGCACTGTCAATTTTTAATGCACCCGATAGGATTTGATGTTTTCTTTTATAATTGTTTGTTTAATGGGAGTTTAAATTTGTTGCAGGTAAGTTCGTGATCTAGTCCATGGCTTTTTGTAAGTATTGTTTGTCTTGACAGATAAATTTGTGTAAGTACAACAGGTATTTTGTTTTAATTTCACAAAATCTTGTGAAGATTTTTGGATAGTTGATTGTAAGCAGATTTTAGACGATTGTTTCCAAAACGCCCTTTGGGAAATCAGCAAATAAACGTTGCAGAATTATTGTCTTGTTATCTGTCATCTTTTGGAGTTCATTTAATAAGATGGAATGATGAATGATCTCATTGTAATGGTACTCTGTTCATTTTAGCGTTTTCTCTTTATTGTGATTTGTTTTTAGGTTAAGTGTAAGCCGGTATGTCGTACATAAATTTTATTTGGATATATTTATTCAACATACAGTCAGATTTTTCAAAATTTGTTATTGATATACTATTTATTTGAATTCTTAACAATTTTGGGAGCATATTATTATTAATTGGTATATTTAATAATACAACTTTATGTTACTGGTCTACGTTTATGTAATACCCATATTTACAATTCGATAGATGTTCCTAGAGAATAAATAAGAATAACGCTGCACATTCGCGGTACTTAAATAGACGCTAATACACGGGTTGATAATAGTTATTTTTAATATGAAAAATTATATATTAGTAGTAGGGTAGATATGCTTTTTCCTGATGTTCATGATAAGCAATATATTTACCTCTGTGAATTAGGCAAAAATGCAATATAACAAAACAACAAAATCTTGTATATTGTCCTAATAAATAGACCTCGATGGCGTAGTGGTTTGTGGAATTGACTGCCACGGCTGAGGTCGCGGGTTCGATTCTCGCACAAGTCAAACATTTGTGTGCATGAACATGTCTTGATCTGGGTGTTTCTATGTATATATAATATATATGTATTTACAAAAAAATGTATATAATATGTATGTTTATCTATAATTGTCTAGTACGCATAGTACAAGCTTTGCTTAGTTTGGGCTAGATGGTGTTGTGTGTATGTGATAGAATATTACTATTATTAATTAGTCCAGAATGTAGATATTAAGTAATTATAGGATTGGGCGTTAGGACTTCTTTGACCGATAAGTTAGGTTACGTGTGTACTGCAACGACATTTCAAAAGCTTATATTAGAAAAATTAATTATGTCACTATTTTTATCACTACTTCAGACTTTTTACTGGTACTACAATAATCCTAAATAAAAACTAGTTACTTTTGGGTGATTCTCCCAGATTGGCCCCTTTTCCCTAACCAGGTCCGTCAGTCCTTAATACTTAGATCAAACAATGTGTTAATGGAATTACAAGACCTTGCTCGGGATACCATAGACTAGCAGATACACTAAACCAAAATATACTGATGCAGCTACACCAAAATAGAGACTTTATCGTCACTGTTTTGCTGGTCTTGTGACATGAAAACATACGAGTATAGGCGACAATACGGTCGCCACCATAAAACGTGATACCTGAAATATAGCTTTCGGAAAGTATTCTTAATAAACATCTGTCTACGCCTTCAGAGATATACAGACGTAAGTCTATGTGACAATAAATTTAATTATACTCCAATATCAATACACGTGCTTCTAAATTAATGATTCCCTTATTTATTTGTGGTCAAACTTCCAAGACCATTTTGTTTCCCTCTTAAATTCCCCTTATTTCTTAACGTTTCTAATTTAACCAAAAGTTCACAAGATATAAGTCATGTCGAAACTTTTTAAACAACGAGAACAAACTGATTAAATACTTTAATCTTTATTTACTGTGCGTCTGTTTTGTTTTACAATTTATTGTACAAGTTTCCAGGTCTAGCGTTGAGCTTTCACGGGGAAAATTTGTTGTCTGCTTTGTACGTGTAAAATAATCTTTATTGTATTAAGATATTTAAAAAAATATTGGCGAAGGGGAAGCAATGCTACTGCACTGCACGAAGTTTTCAGTTTAAATTCCTAGTCGGCAAAAGTATGATTGGATTTCGGTCAAATTTTTTTAAGTAGCATCACGGAATTTGGACCTTTGCTTGATAGACGGCAATAGGCTTGTTCTTTATTACGCGGAGCCTAAAATTATAGTTGGTGAAATGTGGATGTAATACGCCCCTGCCTGCCCCTACGGGAATATATATAAATGTATAATAATAATAATATTCTACCACATACACACAACACCATCTAGCCCAAACTAAGCAGAGCTTGTACTATGGGTACTAGATAATGGATAAACATATATATATACTTTTTTTTGTAAATACATACATATTATACATAAAAACACCCAGACCAAGACAAACATCAATGTTCGTGCACACAAGTGTTTGACTTGTGCGGGAATCGAACCCGCGACCTCAGGCGTGGAAGTCGGTTACACTAACCACTACGCCATCGAGGCCGTCAATATCTATATATTAATACTTGAAGCAAAAACTTTGTACCTCTTTATACGAAAATTGCGCGGACGGACGAGTATGAAATTTGGCATAGTTAAAGTTTATATGAAGAAGGAGGGGCGAATCCTAATATTTTTATAAAATATGCATTAGAAATATATTAAATTAATGAAAAAACACTACACGCACACAACCATGCATTTGACACACGCAGTCGTACTATCGTAACTATGGTTACATATATAAATTTAATAATTTGTTTGACAAAGATAGGTAAATTAACCTATATAGATCGAAATCTAAATAAAATGTGGTTATAACGGTATCATAGTGCTAGACATTAAAACCTTAATAACTATCAAACTTAAAATTTAAATCAATTATGGTCGGTTTTCGATCACTAGGCGACCTAGCGGTCGGTATATGTAAATAAATGATAACAATTATCAAAACATGAAGCGTCGCGATTAAAATATTGAATCCATGCGATGGTTTGCTAAAGTTTATCATCTAATTTTCGTGATAGCAGTCGAGCCAGTACGCCACCGGATGGCTAGCGTATTCGCCACACATGGACATGTCAGTGTTATATCAGCATTTCAGAAACAATGCCAAGGAAACACAAACAAGCTGTTGTGTCGGAACGAAAATGTGCTTGGTGACTGAAATGGACAGAATAGTGGTGCCGTGCACAGAGCCAATTGCAGTACTAAGCAGGGGATCCCATTAAACATTGAGCTATAGCTCCGTAGGAATCAGAGAAAATAGGACACCAATATTGTAAATGGGATAGAGTTTGCGTCATCAACGGCTTTAGAAGAAAAAGCACCTTCTCAGGCCGTCAAAGTAGAGACCTTAACATCGCCTCAGCTGCTATGAGGACGGTGTAGAGGCCACTGCTCTTAGACCACACGACTGCTTACCATCAGGCGAAGCGTAGTCTTATTGAGGAGCTAAAAAAAAGACGTGGTCGCTTAAATAAGTTGCCTATAATTAATATAAAAAAGTAATAATTGCAACTATACAGGTTAACTTGTGATTTTATTATATTATGCTTTACAATCATATGAACATAGATAGTTCTTAATACTTGATGTTTCTGTTTATACCTAAAATGTGTCCACTATGCAATTGGTAACATTATATAGGTAGTTTGTAAAGTCTTAGAATATCAGAAATAATTAAAATCTATTATATCTGGCCGGTGTGCTGGTGTGCCGCTGGGACTTAATAGATCAAACAATTCTGCCTTACGTTATTGTAATATGCCGTCATAATATTATAAAGTTATTAATTGACTACATAACTTTATCTATTACCTTTAAAATTTTTCAAATACCAGGTTCAGGATTTAAAGTCTAAACAGTCGCAATCACAGCAAGCTAACTTCACAATTAAATTAAGTAATAAAAAATCTGAACGAATAGCCGCTATCGCTACTGACTATTACTTTTAGTACTTTTTTATGGCGGTCAAAAGTTAATTCGTCACTATTTCCTGCATTCAAGTGGTATTTAAGTTTGAATTAACAAAAACTCTTACACAATACACTTTAAGTATGTACTTAAGCTACTAAAGTAAAAATTTCTATTATATCGACTCCGAAATCATTATGAACGACATTTCCTATGTCATCTCTTTTATTTTTAATACTCAAAACGATGCCTAATGGATCAAGTAGTCAAGAACATACATAGGCATTTGCATCGCCAACTTCATTTTCAACTTTATCTTTACCGTCACTAGGTTCAATTTCGATTACACCGACATTAAATTTAAAATTGTCTTAGCAAAGTGAAGAAGTCATTTCGTCGTTGTCACTGATGGATTTTCAAATATTGACCGGGTTGGCCGTTATCTGGCTGAGTGTGTCGGCGGCCTAACGCAGCGGTGATAACGTTCAGTGTGTCGCCGACCTAAAAAAAGGTATGTTTGTTTCCCGTCTGTGTTTGTATTAGATATAATATGCGGGTCTTTCTGTAATTAAAAATGGACAGTAGGTTTGGATTACTAAAAGGTATGGTTTTTGATGTAGGTGTTTATGGGATTACACTTTTAGGGGCGTTGATTGAGATTTTGATGGCATAAGATTATTCTATTTAAAGCGGTTGAAACCGAAATAAAATGAAATAGAATTTATTGCTTAACTTTATTATTTATGTTGCCGATTAACAATATAGGATTATGGCCAGGTACAAAATTCACTAGCTAGAAAAAATGTCCTGCACTATAGCATTATACATGTACTCGACAAAGATCCAGATTCTTTCCTACTATTAATAATTGACTTGACTATGAACTCCGATAACAATTACCCTGAACCAAAAATTCATACTAGAAGTTCTGAAGTTATATTTGTTCACGTACTCCTAAATCTACTTATTTAACCTCTGCAGCGACATAGGACCTCCGGCGTCCAGAAAAAAATGTCCTTCAACTAGACAGCATGACAAGAGTTTGTCCTATTAGTCCAAAGAGACAGTGACGAAAATGATTATGAACTTTTGTATTCAAAGCCTTCTAAAGTTCGTAATTGGTTTATTTCTCGATGAACTGTCTAATTCAGTGCCTTATTAGAACCAGTCCTAAAACATCATCTAAACATCTTTATTATTCCACTTCCACCAAAGAAGACGGTTTCACTAATCTTTTATCAGAGGCCATAAAAATTACTGATAAACTCTCTATAATTAACATAAAACACATTCGTCGGGAGACACTTAGAAAAGTTTGAACCACTTGATTACCACTTAATATTATCACCTAGATCCTTTAGGCGTGACCAGAGAATTGACTGCATAGAGATTTAAGAAAAATTCTATGAGATAAAGTCACTTAACAAATTTTGTGCTAATCTTTTCATTAGTGTGGGGTCTGCTAATGGGACTACTGTCACTAATTTATATCAAGCTCGTATTGTATTGATTGGTTCAAGTTAATAATAATTATAACCTTATTTATATTAATTTGCTGAGTGTTTCTCATGTGCGAGAAAATGTGTGTGATCATTGTATCATCGAGACCGTCAAAATCTGTAATAATTTGACGGATAACTATTTTTACCGTTTTTAATTGGCTTCAGCAAATAAATAATAATAGCGATCTTAAAACGACAGTGCAATAATACCCACCAAGACCTGTCAAGAAAAGAACGCTATATTTATGAATGATTCAGACAGAAGCACTAACCACAGTTAGAGTTATACGTCAAGCCATCATATCAATCAAGCTATTTCTAAATAAAAACTCGAAGAATCAAATAAACCATTCCATTTTATAACAACCTACCTCGAGACGAGAGGAAAAAAACGAAGTTATGCAATAAATCCGTTTTAAACCACATGTGTTGAAGGCCCGTTCAGGAGATATTAATTACAGACAGACAGACATCTTTACTCACGGTATATCAGCAATATAATTGGGAACAAATGTGGACGATGATTTTTAGGCGACGATACTTGAGAATTTATTTTGACTGCTAAGCGCAAGAGGGTTACTTTGATGGCATAGTAAACACTTAACTTCAAAGGGTTGGTGTTTATTTAAAACAGCTAATTGTGACTTCCTAAAAACGGTTTTATTAGCTTCGCTTATTTTCCCTTTCTTTTTTTACCCTTAACGTAAAAATGTTGTCGTTTGTGTTCAATGTCTATGTTTGTAGATGGCTTTAGTATTCACTCAATTGTAATTTAATTAAATTTTATCATATTGCTAATTGTTGAAATTAAACAACTTTATACGGACGTTGTTTATTTTTTATGTTTTATAAAAAACTAGTATTTGCCCGCGGCTTCGCTCGCGTTAATATATAATTTGATAATCAATTCGGGTTGAACTCTGCTTGTAATAATATATAATAATATAATTCACTCATGATTCAAAAGACACGTGGCGCCATCAATAGATGATATTATTCCTATGAAAATAATCATAAGAATGTTATTATTGATTTCCTCGGGAACAGTAATTTTTTTCGGGATAAAAGGTAGCTTATGTCCGTTTCTGTACACCTGACAACGTATATGCAAACTTTCTGGATGATCGGTTCAGTGGTTTAGGCGTGAAAAGGTAACAAACAAACAAACTCATTTTCGCTTTTATAATATCAGTTAGGAAGTTAGGATAGTTAGGATTAGGATTAGGATTAGGATAATATCGCGATAAAATCTGTATAAAGTAGTTTAATTTCAATGTATAATATTCGCGTAAACGTAAGACAATATTATATTGCTAATTGCTCAAAAATATAGCTAAGCTATTTGATATAATAACAGTAAGTAATGTCTTCCAGACCGAATTTCGGTCATGGCGGCCAATCTTAACGAAGACTGGCCATCTGCGTAGGAGATATTATATAGTAGGAGATATTATACAGTGAACTTGTGTTTGCGTACACACTTGTGCAGTGTGTACGCAAACACAAGTTCACTGTCTGTTCCCTAACTCTCATGATCCGATGGGACGGATAATCCGACACGACCGGAGAGAGATCAGGCGCAGGACCAACAGCTTTACATGCTTGTACTTTGTACAGTTTAATACAGGGCTGATATGAAAGATAATGTATGCTTGAGCTAAAATCTCATCAACGCACATAAAACGCAAGTAATCATACATACAATATTATTTCCTAATAATCGTTCACGGCTAAAGATAGAAAATTAATCTTAGAGGCAAACAGAAAGATATTATCTCAAGTCATCGAATCCACTATCTCAGTATAAGATCTGATTGTACATACAATATGCTTAATTGCATCGTACGGAACGATGGTAATCGGTTTGTGTTCATACAAATTTGTATGTATGTGCTTGTATGAATATTAACCCATAAAGTGGGCGTGGTTATTGCTGTATGGCTTACGGTTGAATTGAACCGGCTGTTAGGATGGCGACGCAATTATTCAAGAAGTCACTAATGTGCTACGTGCCAGAGATTTGAATCTCGTGTGGATTAAAATGTAATGATGATAATTTCGAAATGGAAACATAGAATATTTTGCTAGAAAACTCTCAATAACACGTTCCCAAAACCAAAATGGGCTATAATAGTTGCATCTATTACACCAACAATCGAAGCAGTTATTGTAAAGCGCAAATAAGATCGATGTTCAACAAGGCAGTTCCTAATATTACAAAATTCATTAATTGAGCTGTCGAGTGTGAATATGTTTTGGAAGGTAATTATTTTGTACTAAGAATAAATTAAAGCACAGCTGGTGATATGAGTTGGGTACCACCTCTGTCTTAACCTTTTGAAATAATATACTAGTAGACGTGAGGATACGTGATATCCCAATTCGAATTAATATTATAAATACAAATGTGAGATTGATTGTTTGTTTGTTACGCTTTCAAGCCATAACTACTATAGCGATCACTATAAAACATCGCATACACGTTTTCCATGGCACAGAAAAGGACATAAAAACTTTCATCTAGGGAAAAAAACTTTTTTCTAGAGATAAAAAAATATTTATAAAATGTACATTACCGCGAGCGAAAACAATTTAAGAATAAATGTTGGTTAGCAATCAGTTCAGTTTATTCCCATTATTTCTTTCATAACTTAAGGATAAGTTAAATGTACGAAATATATATATTAACAAAGTATTATTACTACAAAATCAATTTGTAGTCTTTTGTCGGCCTCGATGGCGTAGTAGTTATTGTAACTGACTGCCACGCCTGAGGTCGCGGGTTCGATTCCTGCATGAGTCAAACATTTGTGTGCATGAACATGGATGTTTGTCTTGGTCTTGGTGTTTCGATGTATAATATGTAAGTATTTACAAATATATATATATATATGTATGTTTATCCATCGTCTAGTACCCATAGTACAAGCTCTGCTTAGTTTGGGCTAGATGGTGTTGTGTGTATGTGGTAGAATATTATATATGTTATTATATTATTGGAATGATACTGGATATACGATTACATGTCACCGCGCTACCTCTGTAAGTATACAAAAGGCAACTTAGATAAAGATGTAAAGAGTCTACATTTTACCACCTAAACTGAAATACGAGTAAGTAACAGAGGAGGAAAGCTTACTGTCACTAACTTAATACAACACAGGAAAATTTACTGATTTGAAGTAAGCCCAGAATTTAAACCAAAGATTTCGGCAGTTCATCATGGGCTTTCACTTATACAAAGTCAAGAACATTACATTCGAGATTCAAAATTAAATCGAGTTTGAACCACTCCGGACATGTAAAAAGACAAGTGCATATCTGACGTTATGAAATTAAAAAGGTAACGTTATGACGTCTATACCGGTAGCGGCGTCAGTGTTCCGAGTGTTATAGCGCAGTTGTGTGAACCGACACCGGCTGTGGAGCCATAGAAACAAACATAGAGCGGTTGGTGAGAATTACAATTTTGTACGTACATGTCTAGTTTTGTCTCTATCTCTTATATTATATGCAAGACCGACATGCATTGTATTGCGTCTTTATATTATGCCGTTGTTTTGTCAGAAACCTTTTCGAGAGTTTACGTAACATCTCGCATATATTTTATTGCTGTGGTTTAAAATGTATGAACAAACAGGCAAACTTATGAAATAGATAAATCAGAATTATACCGAACAACTTAAAGAAATTTATATTTATTTAATATACCCCAGGCTAAAGCCATAATGTCAATGCTCCTAAAATCGATACATACATTATATGTTATATCACAGTGTAATAAGTAACTAAAATATTTGTATGTATACTTATAATTAATATAAAAAGAAAAGATTTGTATTTTGTATGTTTGTATTTTCATATGCAATGAATAAACACAAAAATACTACGAAAATTATAAAATTCTTACACTATTAATTAGAAAGCTAATATCTTCAAAAGTAACATGAACTATATAATATCGCGCTATGAACCACAGGCGCAGTGCAGTAATCATAATCGAGGAAACCTCGGCAACAGCTAGTATTTTTGAAGTGAAAACTTCTTTAGCGGCGTTGTACACTTTTTTGTGATGAGTAAAAAATGTTAAACTCGCGTCAGGTCACGTGTCCTGATCGAAAATTCGTAAGACGGAGGGAGAATTGTCAACTCTCCAAGTACTAGGCTAGCATAACCAGGAAAGAGTTGAAGTGAAAACTTGATTGCCTTGGCAATCGTAACCATAGTTACGCGCTTCGACTGCGTATGTTAAATGGACGCTTTACATTTTTGAATTATTTTTGGTTTATAATTTGGTTTATAAAGAAGTGTTTATGATTTTGAAGTGAAAACTTCTTTAGCGGCGTTGTGCACTTTTTGAGAATTGTCAGTATTGTATTTTACCACATAAATGATAGTACTTTTATACTGATAATTAAAGCAATTCGTGCAAAATTATTCCCTAACCATTCCAAAATATCAAAAATGCACAACGTTAATATTAAAGTTTTCACTTCTGCCGGCACTCCCGGAGTGCAACCCGTTTTTTTATAATACTAAGTGTTTATTTAGCTTCAGGTATTTTATTACCTTCTTATCAATCATTACACCTCGTATCACTGGTATGTTTTCTTTTTATCAACCAACGTTTATTCGAGGTAATGTAAGTGGCTAACTGTGTTCCTCAAAATGTTTCTCTACAAAAACTTCCTTCATTAAAATCGCTGCTCTCCTAGCCTAGTACCGTCGTTGTGACATCCCATCGGCTCAGCTACTGCATTCTTAAGTGTGGGCCGTGCATTCAAGACGGGTTCGACGCAAAAACGTAGCTCAGTCCGGCATTCATAACAGTTTTTGTCACCTGTCGCCAACCTCCGGGTATTATGCTTATAATAATGCCTGCATGCTTTGTGCGACGGGAATTCTACGTGTTTTTTTAATTGAAATCATATCTCTGATAGCTTTTTAGTTCCACCGTCTAGTTAACTGTGAGCTTTATCTTTTAAGTTTAATGACATCATCAATATCGATGGCAATTGAAAAGAGATTTTGAGCTTCTGTCTGATCAGTCGTTTGAGGTTTGCTGCTGCAACTGACTTTTATCGAATCCTTTTCTTTTCATTTTTGCCTTTTAATTATGTGATTGATAATAGTTTCTGTAGACTTTATTTATGTTTTAGCCAACATATTGCCGTCTTGAGCTACAGCTGCCCGCCAACGGCCAGAGCCAGTTGTTTTGTTATATATTATTTGGTATTCCAGCAATTGATAAATAAAAACAAAACAATTATGTATACAATCAATATATAACAGAACACTGCTGGTCATACTTGTGGCACATTACCCGTCTCCCGTTTAACACATTAAGCCTTTCTTACATAAATGAGGCATAGGCTTACTCCTATAATAATTATCCTCGAAGGTGAAAACATATTTGCACGCGGTTTCTGTACTGCTACTAGGCAAAGAATTATTCAACAGAAAAAGTCTAAATGACCACACAACCACTTTGTCTGCTTGATTGCACGCAAACATAAGTAGACATCAAATCTGTACATAAAATAATATTTCAAAAATATTATTGGTATGATAGTTATCTTTTAATTAGAATATATTTTTGTTTTATTTAAAACTATAAAGTAGTAATCGTACATAAAATAAAATCTGTTTCAAATTTCATATCATATTATTCTGTTCCTCTTAATATTTTAAGAGATCCATATAATTTACATTTTAACGTTATCTTTTTATAGTACCACCTTGATGATCAAGTACACCACGATGACATTTTAGAACACACGACGTAAAACGATGCTACATTAAAATTAAGTGGAGCTATAAAGTTGACAGCAATAATAACAAGAGTTACTACAAAACCATGTATCATTAAAACAAAAGGAGATGAATATAATCACTAAATTAAAATGCATGTCTTAATCTAAAAGTCAAGCAAGCTAGTAAGACGCTCTATACCCGCCCAATGACCTGTTCTAAAAACGTCAGAACTTTAATTATTCGTAACAACATAATCATTTGGATCGTGAGTGTTCAATGAACATAGGTATTAATAGCAGTCGCCTATTCTATCTTGACCTCCATCATGAAAATCATTGTTCCAATCTCTTTAACTAATAAGTGCCTTGTTATCTTGGTCGTTAATACTTAGATTATTACGTTACCCTCACTGCGAGATACTAGTTTACTTGTCGGAACCACCCGCTGCGCTTGATGTGAGGCGTATAACCGTTCACACAAGTTCCGCCATAATTTGTTATATCTTTATCATTAACGACCTTATTAACTCTTGGATAGAATTCAAATTCATTGGCCCCTTCATGCGTGGTAGGTTGTACACCTCATGCCGTTTCATTACGATCCTTACTATCGTTTATCATACTTTACATTGCTATAATTTATTCATAAAAGCGATCTTATTTTATATCGGATGAGATTATTTTACATGTTGTTCTCAAATTTCTCAATACGTGACAAGGTTCAGTATAAAGTCGTTCTGCTCTTTGAATTATTGTAGTTTTATTATCGATAACAATATTTTACACGTCGCCAAGTCGTCGTAAGTTGAGATCGTGCTTTATTTATACGAGGATCGCAGTTGTCTTTATCGTGTATGCGGAGTTTTATTAATTTTTTATATTATCACCACACCCAGATCATGTGTCGAGCACTTAATTTTCATGACGTTTATTCTTTCTCGAGGTTTCATTTTATGAATATGGGATTATTTCCTTTAAAAATTACTGTATTCAAATCTTATTGCATTATTATTGTCTTATTTATTTCAAGCATTTGTTGTAGTGTCTTTGCTTTTATGGTCAAATAATTTTAACAGTTGTGTGTATTGGCTAAAATACAATCCATACTTAAATAAATGCAAAAGTAATATTATATATCTGTGATATTTTCATAAACAAATAGCCAACATTATTTTCATATAATTTACCATAGAATTATCTAGAACCACAGGAAAATAGGCAATGTCTGAAATAAAATTAAAACAATATGTCTCACGAGAGTACATCTAATCAATATAAGACCTAACAACTTCGGTTTTTATATTTACTAAAATCAAAGTATTGTTTCCTCGATTTTATAAAAAAGATATTGTTTTCCTCTGTTCTCTTTTCATTGTTTTCTGAAGGCCAATCTGCTTATTAATTCGTCGATCATGTTTATCGATGCCGATTGCTTATTAAGCCTGCAGAGAATGTGATTTTATAATCAGTAAGTCGAACTGCTGAATAAATATGCATTGCTTTGCTATCATCGCCATCTTTAATTTCAGACAAAAGGCGTCTCACAAGGACTTGTTTAATATATTTTTTTAATGTTTTATTTATTAAACATTTTTATGCGTGCATTTCCATGCTTGAAATATGCTTATTTCAATGGCGGTTATGTTTGTACTAAAAATATACCTACCCTATAATTTTTCACCAGCATCGTAAGAAATAAACGATAAATTGATGTATTCACCTGCTTACTAGTTAATGTCTTAATTTGATCGCCAACTCGCTTGGCTAGGTGATTATAGCAACACATTGATTATAGTCCGATGTAAAAAATATGGCTGTTGCTATAAATCGTTTTTGATTAATGATTTATCATAAAGTACCAAAAAGCGAGAATGTTCTTCTATATAATTTTTTTCTGTGAGGGGTTAGGCAGAAGTTTAAGTCAGACTGAAATTATATTGGTCCCATACAATAGAGGGATCCCGTATCATTTTCATATCGATAGAATAATTTATTTTTGGGTCTCATCCTTAATACAAACACGGCATAAAATTATATAATACTAATATAATTCTATGAAAATGTACTAAAGTTATGCAAGAAAATTCAAAAGTTCAGTTATGACACCGAATATACTCATATTCAAAGCTAAGTGTCTCGTTGGTACTGTGGCATATTTTTGCATTTACAGTTATGGATCTGGCTCGATTCCAGGGTCAGGCAAATTGCCATAGGCTTTTTATTAGTTCGTTTTTAGTAGCACCACTAGGTATATTTTTTTAACTAGTAGATATTATAGATACCTGAGAAGGTATCTTTAATATTGTGTATTATATCCAGAATACTATAGCCACCTATGTAACGTCATCAAGAAAATACAGTCGTGATACTGACAAGTTAAAAGTAAAATAATTTATAATCACGCGAGACATTCTTTATAATCGGAAATTAATAACACTATCTTAAATTACAAAAAACATTAGTAAACATTAAAAGCTACAAATCAAGTTGCAACTAAATATTTTCTGTTTCCGGCTCACTTTTATGAGTTTCCAAATGATTAATAGATATTGGTACACCTCATAAAGAGTCATAGCACTTTACTGTCTCTACAAGTTGATTGGGATAACATATCATATGTTTAATACAGGTATCAATTTTATTAGTCAAGTAGAAGCCGATGCAATTCAATTATGGTACTGATTGAAATTGATCACTGAATTTGGCGATATTGCTTTTAAGATGAGTGGCTGTGTGATGGCGTACGAAATGTTCTATATTCTTTATGTATAAATATTCAGGTTCCGTATGTTCGTGTTCACAAAACTCAAAAAGTAGTTGATGGATTGGCTTGAAATTTTTACACAGCGTTGAAATTCGATGTGAGAGTGTTTTTAAATACTTTTTATTCTGAAGTTCTCACAGGAACGAATATTACTTCCTCAATATAATTAATATCAGACTGAGCCATAGCAAATCATAGCCGGGTTGGGTTCAGCTAGTATTTTTATACAACTGTAAAGTCTGCGTGCGATCGTTTGATTTCCAGATCAAACAAAGTGTTGTTAGTTTTTAACAGACTTCGAAAATAGATTTTGGGCTCGAACCATTTCGTTTTTTTTATGTATGGTACCTAACGTCACCGGCCTTTTGAAATAAGGATGATTCTTTTTTAGATTAGTTCTCTCAGTAGCAAACATGGAGCCTGGCAACGGGTCTGGTAGACGGACAATAGACACGTCCACTTCAGCGAATTATTACTTTTTTAAATATTTTTGGCTCTCTCTTACCTTTAGATACATGAGTGAGCCTGTTTATATGAACATATCCTAATATATAAAAATCTCGTGTCACGATGTAGGTTCGGGATAAACTCTGAAACTACTGAACCGATTTTGATCAAACTTCGTAACTATATGTAATTTGGTCCAACTTAAAAGATAGGATAGTTTTACCTTAATTTTTTTTTTCGTGTATACAGGACATCGTCTTTCGGGATAGCTAGTAATATTATAAAGCTGAAGAGCTTGTTTGTTTGTTTGGTTGAACGCGCTAATCTCAGGAACTACTGGTTCGAATTGAAAAATTCTTTCAATGTTGGGTAGCCTATTTATCGCGGAAGGCTATAGGCTATATAACGTCACGCTACGACCAATAGGAGTAGAGCATAAATGAAAAATGTTGCAAAAACGGGGAAACTTATCATATTATGTGAAGCAGACGAAATTTCGCGGGTTAGCTAGTTTCATATATAAATTGATAAAATATAATACTAAACATTAATAAGTATAGTAAGTTAAAACGAAAGTCAGCTGTAGAATACCCAAACGCGATCGTTAATTACAGTTCATTTACACGCGGTAATTACGCACTTTACTTAACAAAAACTCTTAATGTTCGCGATATAATTGCACCTGTCATCCAAGTATTTATGTCAGGTATATGACAAAAATCCTTTGGAAAGACATTTATGTAACAGTAACTGAATTAATGTCAATGATTATACTTGAGATGGTATCACAGAGTATGAAATATTGCGCAGCGTTTATACAAAAGATACACAATATCAGCCTTGTAAACAAACTACCATTATTGTGCACAGGCCCCTTCTCAGTATGAAAAGGGTTAGGCCATAGTCCACCATGCTGTCCTAGTGCAGGTTGGTAGCAAAATAGTTAACATATCCCGAGAACATTATGGAGAACTCTCAGACATGCAGACTTTGCCACGATGTTTTTCTTCACCGTTAAAGCCTCGCTGATTTCAACATGAATGGGCCAGCTCGACAGGGGAAGGACTACCCTCTCACAGAATATCGACGTTAATTAACAGTATTCCTACTGTTGTGTTTCGTTCGGTGAGTGAGAGTGCCGGAGACCCACTCACCCTCTTTCCCCTTCCCGCTCCTTCTCCTTCCCACTTCCTTTCCTAAAGGGGTCGGCAATGCGCAAGTGATGCTTCTGATGTTGCAGGTGTCTATAGGCTACGGTGACCACTTACCATCAGGTGGGTCGTATGCTTGTTTGCCAACTTTGTTGAAAAAAAAAACGATTACTATTAATACACTCATAACTTTGCAAAAGTCAGAGGTGCGTTGCCTAAGGATCGAACTCGAGACCTCTGTTTGGCAGTCCAACGGCAACACTATCGCTATCGCTGCTACAAGAGATTACAGTACCTAATAATAATATTCGTGCTGAGAGACGTAGGACGCGCAACACATCTTCGATTCTACAACATATAGGCTCACTTACACAAGGTCAACAGAAAAAATTGTATTTTCGTTTGTAATGAAAAGCTTCATTAACTACTTTCTCTCTCTCTTCTATTCTCCCACATTTAGCAAGCTACTTTATCCAGAAGTATACGTTGATGTAATCGCGAGGGCAAGTAAGTATATTTTAATTTCATGTCGGTTATTTTTATACTCTTTTTCGACTTTATATTTTGAATAAAAACACTGGCTAATAATGAAATTATCACCGAACCGCGAGACAGCAAAACTTGACTTAACGCATGCGCCTGCAGTCATTACATCCCACATTTCTCTTGTTACTTAAACATGAACAGTTGCGTGTCTCCGATCAAGATAGTTGGCGACGTCATCAGCTTCTTACGCAGTATCTGTTTCAGTAATAGATACTAATATACTATAAAGTTTACCTACAATTTATTGGTCACGCGAATTTAGAACGGTAGTGTTGGTAATCGATATTAGTTCCTTATGTGAATATTGGATAAGGCTTATTCGTTCAATGACGTAATCCAAGTAAGGTTTTAGACCTGGTTTCCGGATTGCAGAAATGTTATTCGGTTTTCTAATATTCTAGGAGATTTTTTATAAGATAATTAGGGATAACCTAATATTGTATTCTGTTTACGCGAATGTTATTCATTGAAATTAAATTACTATATATTTTATACGGATTTTATCGCGTTGTTTAATTGACACTTTATTACAACATTTAGAAACTGTTACACTACTATTAGTAAAGTTTAATAGTAATAGTAGTGTAACAGTTCATAAATTTTGTAATAAAGTGTTAAACAAACAACGCGATAAAATCCGTATATAGTAGTTTAATTTCAAAGCGATAGCCCAGTGGAAAACCTATGCTCAGCCACACAGATAACTGGGATTTGATCCCCAGTCGTGCATCTCTGACTTTTCGAAGTTATGTGCACATTAAATAGTTATTTATTCCTCGCTTTAACGGTAAAATAAAACATTGTGAGAAACCCTTCATGTCTGAGAGTTCTCCATAATGCTGCCAATCCGCGCTTAGCCAGCGTGGTGGACTATGGCCTATTGATAAGAGGCCCGTGCCCAGCAGTGGGACAGTTTTAATATAGGGCTGATAATATTAGGCGATTTTTAGTAGGGTGGAATTGTGTACAGTTGGTCTAAGTCAAGCAAAATGTAGTTACGATATACAAACCTATGTTACACACACGAAGTCATAAAACTACCTAATGATAAATTATTTTTTAAGTAGCATCATTCTGATTGATCTATGATATAAATATTACGATTATGACATATATCTATACTAACTAGCGGTCGCCAAGTGCTCGAAATTCGACCAAAGTTTGCCTGTAGATATTGCTGATATGTCATTATACATTGATATATTATTATGTAACCATAGTTACGCACTTCGACTGCGTCTGTCAATGCATGGTTGTGTGCGTGTAGTGTTTTTTCATTAATTTAATGTATTTCTAATACATATTTATAAATATTACGATTCGCCCCTCCTTCTCTCATTTTCATACTCCTCCGTCCGCGCAATTTTCATAAAAAGGGGTACAAAGTTTTTGCTTTACGTATTAATATATAGATATTATAAAGCTGAAGAGTTTGTTTGTTTGTTTGAACGCGCTAATCTCAGGAACTACTGGTTTGATTTGAAAAATTATTTTAGTGTTGGATAGCCTATTTATCGAGGAAGGCTATAGGGTATATATCATCATGCTACGACCTACAGGGGCGACGCAGTAACGATAAACACGGGTGAAACCGCGCGAACATCTAGTCATTTATAAAACTAAACCGTTAAAGAATAAATACGGTCAAGTACCTAAGAAGAAAACTTTTGAAGAAGTTGAAAGTTACTTATTCTTACGCTTGTATCTCCAAAAAGTAAATAGAGGTGTATTAGAGATAGATAGAGATAGAGTAGTAGTATTGAGCGAGCCTACTGTCCTCTACTGGGCACTTCGAGACACTATACTTTACAAAGAATTTGGCAGAAGATCCCAATACTACTTTGCCCGACCCGAAAATCGTAGCTGCAACTTCGCACAAAGGACTCGCATTGACTACCTCTCTACTTCCAAGGCACCCCACAGTAAGCCAAAAGATTAAATGACAACAAAAGCTAAAGTGCTAAATGTCTAAACAAAATATAAATACCAACAGTACCCCATTATCAATACACAATATTATTATAGCAGTGATAGCTCAGTGGGGAGACCAACAGACTGCAATGCAGAGGGTCTCGGGTTCAAACCCTCGTCGCGCACCTCTGACTTTCCTAAGTTATATGACTTTTCGAAATTATGAGCGTATTGATTGACAATTATCGCCTATTCCGTGCCTCGGAGAGCACGTTAAGCCGTCGGTCCCGGCTACTATGAAGATCTATGGCAGTCGTTATTGGGAAGTCAGTGCCCTCTAATATCCTGACACTGGTGTAGTCTTAGGGTATCGTTAGCCTTCGGGTTGCGGAGGTCAGGTGGCAGCCACTCCGTGTAAAAACTGATATCCAGTCAAATCTGGTTAGACTAGAAAGCTGAACCCCAAGTGGCTTGGGAATAATAAAGACTAGGGAGAGACATAATATTATTATTAGGATTAACCCCTGATACAGATGCACAATCACGCGCCAACAATATCGGAATAGTTTGATGACCTCTCAATGAATAAACTAAAGCTACAATGGCTTTTAGTACCCGGCATTCACAATAAATCAAATATTAGTTTATTGTTTATATATACATACGACCCCTTTGGGGACTCGTAACCTTAGATCTTAAAGTCCAGGGAATTGGCATCTACTAATAATGTCTTCCAGACCGAATTTTGGTCACGGCGCGCGACGGCCAATCTTAACGAAGACTGGCCATCTGCGTAGGTGATATTATAGTCCACAAGTATGTGCACAAACACAAGTGCACTCTCTGTTCCCTAACCCTCATGATCCGATGGAACGGAACATCTGAACCAACCGGGTAGAGATCAGGCCAGGACCAACGGCTTTACGTGCTTTAGACACGGGGGTTTCTATCACCACCAACTTCCTAACTCCGGGCTCATATAACGATTTCTTAAAAGAAAACCGAATAAGTTTTTGTTGGCCCGACCCGGGATTCGAACCCGAGACCTCATTCACAGCAATCGCGTTCACTACTGCTGCGCCACGGAAGCAAGCATCTGCTAATCAGAGTGCCCGAATCCATGCTGTTACCAAGCATTGCTTTAAAGCAAACTCACTTAAAACTTTACTCGGGAATCGAGCTCGAGACCATTTTCAGACTCCGTATCGATATTCAATTCCAAAGCAAAACATCCCGCGCTGCAACAGAGAAGTTCTTGATAGGTAAACCTATCAACACTTTGATTCTATCATCTTTCAATTTCATTCTAAACGAGTCTAGAAAATCTATACTAATAATCATATTATAAAAAGGAAAGACTTGATAATTTGTTTGTAACGATTTAACTCAAAAACTACTTAACCGATTTTGTAAATTCTTTCACTGTTGGAAAGCTGTATTATAATAATATTGTCTTACGTTTACGCGAATGTTATATATTGAAATTAAACAAATTTATACGGAATTTATCGCGTATTTTATTTTTTGGGTACTAAGATGGTGGTTGTCTCAATATTCATTGAGACAACTACCATCTTAGTCTCCCCGTGAACATGGCTGCTGAAAAGCAACCGAAATGTCGGGAAAGGTTTAAAATTAAATCTAAATAGTTTTATAATTTAAATACCTTAAATAGAAGTAAACAGTTACTAATAAAAGTATTTAGCAATAGTAGTTTATAGTATCAAAATTATGTAATAATAGTGTTTTATAAAAAATAAACAACGCGATAAAATCCATATACATTTGTTTATTACAAGCTATATTATCACTGACTAACAAAAGCATATACTTATTTTACTTTTAAAAAACGTGCTGTTACTAACGTACTTTAACGCGAGCGAATCCGTGGGGAAAAGCCAGTTTAATAATATAATTTTATCCATTAGCTAAGTATGTCTAGACTCTTGCTTACTGAGACCACTATTTTGCAAATTAATGTCTCGCTTGATACGGTTCTCGAAGGCAAGGGTCACTTCAGTTTGAACACGCAACCGATATAAGTTTCAATCCATTGAGTGTATATTATAACTGCAAAATTTATTAAGTAACTAGCTTTTGCCTACGACTTCTTTCGCCTGGCATTTAGAAGTAGGAAGTACTTATCTGCGTGGCAGTTGCCGAGAAAATTATGGAGAACTCTCAGACACGGATCTTAACGATGTTTTCCTTCACCGTTCAAGCGGGCGATATTATTATACTGATCTATAAGGAAGAAGTTGATCTACACACATTATACTTGACTTCTAGGCAGCGTATCAAGATACAACATGCACCAGATTTTATGTGAGACCTCCAGCAGTACAACTATAAAAACCGCATTCAATTTCGTGCAGTACTTTTTGCGTGATGCGGGTACAATCATACAGCCAGACCGAAATTTTAAAAATATAGTTTTGGCTTCTATAGCCTTTATAAAATCACCGCACATTATTTTTCTTAAATATATTCTACTAGCTTTTCCCCGCGGCTTCGCTCACGTTTAAGTAGGTTAGGTTAAAAAAAAAAAAAAAAAAGAAAGGTATAACAGTACTTTTTCTTAAATAAAATATATTGTCATTCGGTGATTACAGCTTTTTGATAGTGAAAGAATTTTTTAAAATTTACAAAGTAACAAACAATCAAATCCTTGCTCTTTATAATATTAGTATAGATATACAGACGTCGACCAGTTACAATTTAATAATATGTTCAGATTGCATACATACATATATAGATTCTCGCCTGTTTCCCAGAGGGGTAGGCAGAGACTACGGATTTCCATTTGCTCCGATCCTGACACACTTCTCTGGCTTCATTCACTTTCATCACATTTCTCATACACGCCCGTCGGTTCAAGGAGCTCTTAACCTGGCCTTTGTCCAGAACGCCTCTGATCTGATCGAGAAACGTTCGCCTAGGTCTTCCTCTTGCGAATGTTCCATTCACACTAGCATTATAAACTTTCTTAGTCAGTCTTTCCTCGTCCATTCTTTCTACATGACCAAACCAGCTTAACATACCCTTTTCTATTTTTGTCACTATATCCACTTTCATGCCGCATCTCTCTCTAATCACACTATTCCTTATTCTATCTTTCAGAGTCACACCACATATGCTTCTCAGCGCTCTCATTTCTACAGCATTTATCCTGCTCTCATGCTTCTTTTGCCATACCCAACTTTCACTTCCATACACAAGTGAAATTAAGCCAGTTCGAATTGGTAAACATGGAACTGAATTATAATAAAATAATGACTGTTTATGCAGCGAGCAATAATGCACTGTCAGCTTTTGTTTCGGACCAACACACATATCGTATATGACATACCTACCAGTAACCCAGTATTCAGTATGGTAATAAGCTAACTGCCCAAACTATTTTCATAAAATTTGTTGAAACGTATCGAAGTAGAAAATTATGTTTTTGCGTGAAGTCCAATGCGAATAATGGCATTACGTACTCGTACTTTAGTTGAAAAATATAAATATAAAAGAAATAAATACTAAAGCTATTCCACGGCAATATGGTTTTGTTATTATCGTTTTATCGATTATAGTTTATTTCCAAGAAAAGGGTTGGGTTTCATAAACTATACAGGATCAAAGTGACCCATTTAGCTGTACTGACAATGTTTTATTTATTTGAACGGTGGCAAACATTGACTTTTTTCGCGGAACATTGTCAGCTTCTAATGATATGTGTACGAGTGTTGTAATGCTTGATTCGTTGGACTAATAGTAATGCTGGTATATGATGGCAAATTTGTCGGAGAAAAATAAATGCATGACTTTTAATTGAATGACACAAGAAACGTAAGAGGTTAAGAGCACCTTGAACCGATAGGCGTGTATAAGGAATGTGATGAAAGTGAATGAAGCCAGAGAAGTGTGTCAGGATCGTTGCAAATGAAAATCCGTAGTCTCTGCCTACCCCTCTGGGAAACAGGCGTGAATTTATGTATGTATTTAAGGAATGTATATAAATTGTTTTATAGGTTTTAAATTAGATAGATTAGATAGAGATATAGAGATTATCATACAAGATTATTTTTTCATTGTACTGGGTGTAAGGGACGGCACGGCGGCGTACCGAAAACTTTAGCAAGACGTCTTTCTATAAGTTCTTATCACGACGCAAACTTCAATTAATAAAAAAACGCAAGATTAAAATGTTATATAGATTAACATTATTACGCGGTACGCAATGGATTGCTACCAATACATCGCACTCGACGAATGAACTCTGCGTTCCGCGCGCATAAAAACAGCTGATCTATTTAAATCACGACCATTTAATTACATTGCTGTATTGTAGAAAAATGTGACAGTCAGAAAAATGAACAATTGTAGAAAAGCAATTGTAATTGTTGAAAAAAATTCCAACGATTTTTAACTCAGAATAATGGTCTGAATCTACTATTTCAGTTTTCGGTACACCGTCCCTTACACCCAGTATAATAATGATTCTGTATACTTAGCACACGCATAGACGTGTAATAAATAAATATATTATGAAAGGGATAGGCAGGGGTTATATTACTTCTTCTCCGTAGCCTTTATTATTCCCAATTCACTTGGGGTCGGCTTTCTAGTCTAACCGGATTTGACTGGATATCAGTTTTTATACGGAGCGGCTGCCACCTGACCTCCGCAACCCGAAGGCTAACGATACCCTAAGGTTAGACCAGTGTCAGGATATTATAGGGCACTGACTTCCTAATAACGACTGCCATAGATGTTCATGGCAGCCGGGACCGACGGCTTAACGTGCTCTCCGAGGCACGAAGCAGGCGATAATTGTCAATCAATACGCACATAATTTCGAAAAGTCATATAACTTCCGAAAGTCAGAGGTGCGCGACGTGGGTTCGAACCCGAGAGCCTCTACATTGGAGTCTGTTAGTCTCCCCACTGAGCTATAGCTGCTTAATATTACTATACACACATTTATTTTAGTACATATATTTTTTGGCTCTTACATAATAGTACACATATTGCCGTATAATAATAAGAAATATAATACTAATAAGATAAGACTGCATGTTGCTAATAAAAATATTCTAGCAAAAAACACAATACCTCTTTGCTCGACCTTAAAGTGAAACATGGGCACTCGAACGTACGCAAATTTTTATAAGCGCAAATAAAATCCGCCGATTCAACGAGGCAAAGTAAAGGTATACTAAATAACTTATTTATGCATTTGTACATGTCTTTGTTCATATTTTCATATACTATTATATTTAAGAATACTTTATTCTTATAGACACAGCAACCACAATCTTCATCTACTTCACATATTATCATCAACTCTTTCATTTCCTAACTTAATATGCACAAAGCACATACTAAACCCAAAGTCGTTCTTTCCCAAAGAATACGAACATAAATCGTGATACGTTCGTTTAAAGCTCTGTTACTTAAGATAAAGAACCAATATATTACCCGAACCCCATCAATATGCAAGAATCTCAATTAATCTTAAGCGCCATAAGTTTCCACAATTAATCACATGTTCATGTGAATCTGTCCCTAACGTCTCTAGAATATTTTCATAAAATCATTTCAAACACGTTTCCGACACCAAATTAGTTGTAAATGGTCACACTATCGCGACTCGTATACAAAAAAAAACTCATTCGGAAAGTAATTTTGAACGATTATTAATCGATCGAAACTATTTCAACATCGAATTGAATCGATTCCGATTCCGTTACTACAGGTGTAAAATATATTTTTATAATCTTTAGCGTATATATCTTTTTTTATTTATTATTAACATCAATTAACCCTTGTACGTGGGTAACATTAACATATTAATATGTTTTGAGATCGTAAATTATGGCCGTTTGAATATCGTCGTCGTTTTTATAGTGATGGAAATAAGACTGATTCAATTAATAATTTTTGACTTTGTATTCAGCGGTTTTTTGTTCAGAACTATTTTTGGTTAAGTAGATAGCTTTGTTTTATAATTGGCATCTGTTATAATATAAATTTAAGTACATTAATTAAAAGTTGATGAACATTGTCTTATGTAATAAGTAATAGGAGCGAACGCGTCTTTGGGTAAGCTTATAGACAGTTTGTTTGTAACCATGGTTTTAAATAAGCGTTTAAAATAAATATCAGATAGCTGGTGAAGTACACAAGCGGTCGTGTCACCAAGTGGTTGGTCTACAAATAATTGTTTACATGGCTGGGTATACTTTGTGTCCATCTAATCTCTAATGCAGAATTACATTTTATTAAAAAAATATGCAACGGGAACGTATGAAATGTATGTAGTCTTTACCTATAATTAACAGCACTGCTATCCAAGATGGTGAGCTATTTTATTATAAGTCATAACTTACAACTAATCACGCCTCCAGTCAAACATTAAGAAGAGGTATAACACATTTATATTTCAAAAAAACTATTGTTGTAGGTTTGTGAGCAGCGATAGCTCTGTGGGGACACCAACAGACTGCAATGCAGAGGGTCTCGGGTTCGAACCCACGTCGCGCACCTCTGACTTTCGGAAGTTATATGACTTTTCAAAATTATGTGCGTATTGATTGACAATTATCGCCTGCTCCGTGCCTCGGAGAGCACGTTAAGCCCTCTCGGCTGCCATGAACATCTATGGCAGTCGTTATTGGGAAGTCAGTGCCCTCTAATATCCTGACACTGGTCTAGCCTTAGGGTATCGTTAGCCTTCGGATTGCGGAGGTCAGATGGTAGTCGCTCCGTGTAAAAACTGATATCTAGTCAAATTCGGTTAGACTAGAAAGCCGACCCCAAGTGACTTGAGTTTGTGTTCTGTGTCCTTAGTCGTATAGTTGCTTATCAGGTATAGTATCACAACCTGTAATTCTAATTGTCGTCACGATCGGCCTAGTAACTTTTTGACATAAAACTGGGTTCATTAGACCAGTGCTTCTGAAAGCTCGACCCAATATTTGTGACCCTTAACAAAACACAAAATGCCCTTAAAAATTGTTCTCACATCAACTAAGTCGTTAAACTCATTGGCATATACATTCCAGGCCTTATTTTTGTCACTCCATTCAACCGTGAATACCATACAATCGGCTCACCCTTTAACACTCGGACTGTCTGAGCCAAAATAACTTAATACAAAGCTGCCGACTTGTCTCGATTCTCAGAACTGTCTTGGCGATTAGTCGTGCGACGCATGATATCTAAATTAGTAAGTCCTATCTTTTTGTTTGACTGACGTCTCAATTAATGATGTGTAATCTGGGAGACTGTACGGTATCTTATTCGCTGATGCCTCATTTATACATGAAATCGTCTGATACGGATGTTGTTCGATTTGGTTGGGTAGCACTCTGATGTGTTTATTAATGTTGTGTGGTTCTAACTAGCTGTAAGGTGGATATGAACTTCTTAGTATGCTTTATTTTCGAATCAAGTTATGGTTAGTTTGAAATTATTTGTAAAAATAGCTTCTAAACTGGAAATTTGTATATAATGAGAGAGAGAACGCCTATGTATTTCCAACCGGATGGACGAAAGTGCTTTGCACCTAAATTAGCCACATTTTATTATGGGTCAAAAGTTATACGAAACGAGCATAAAGCCGTCTACTTGACACATTGCTAGACAACGTGCTGACACATTTCTAGATGATACTATGAATTTTGCTGCTGACTGAATGACGCTTTGCCTGACCCGTGAGTCCAACCCAAGATTGCACGTAAATATAATTACAAACATGTTACAGTTATCATTACAGTGGCTACCTAAAATCATACTGTCCCTAAAGGAACAATATAAATTGATATCTCTTTGGGGCGAAGACCTGTAAAGATATAAAGATCGAACAAAATACATTTAGGCTAATAATAATATTGTCTGTCCAACTTACCGCAGGAACACACACACGATTTTTGTTTGGCACGGTCTTCTGCTTTACGGAGGTTTTGAATGGTTGATCTGCTTGACTTTGAATAATATTCTAAGTTTAAAGAATCCTTTTGGGCCATACCACACTGCCAGTAAAAATAGTATATTTGTTAAATTTTAATTCTCTATTGCAAATATAAAATGGTTCATTCAAACAAACATTGTAATTAAAACTGCCTTTTAAAATTCAGCTGACTATAAAATCTAGTGAAAGGCTTCAAACATTTAAAAACAAAAAGACCTCCGCCTTCCTGTCTTCTTTCGTTTCCTCATTTTTTAAAACTAGACTCCGCGAAGACATTGCCTGGAAACACAAAGGAATAAAATTTGAAGTATACTAATTAATATTTAAAAATCCAACGACTCCATTTTAAAGTGTGCTTTGTCAAAAATAAATGCAAAATAATACAATTTGGTTGAGAGCGTTTGCGAGTTGAGGCACAGATTGTAAAAACCTTTAAGGGTATATATACACCGAGAGCAATCGCGCGGCAGACGCGATTAACGATTACTGTCAGATTTCTCTAGGACGATTTAATATGAGCTTTACGTTTTTTATTGCGCCGTGATGTTTTTTTTATTATAATGTATTTATAACTGCGGTTCTAGTAAGGATAGTATTAATAAAAAAGCTACGTTTTGTACTGTGGTGTTTAATGTTGAATGCACTGCACATAATATAGTGCAGTGGTTAAAGTGGTCACTTCGTGTATTGCAATTTACTAAGCGTTTAAAGCAAGAATATTAGGTTTGGTTGTTTTATATCTGTCTTGAATTTTTACAAATACAATATTATTTTAATTAAAATAAACAATCGGTAAATAAAAATTTGTAAAATATTCTTGTAGTGTGCCAAAGCTTAGAAACACTTACAACACCCAAGCTTTCACTCGCTTTATGCTCTCTTGCAATAAGAATTATCTATGCCGACAGCGCAAAGGCAAGGTTGCTGATAGCACCGTGCTTTATGGGAGCCATTTTGTTACTGTAGTTATTACAGTAGGTATTACAGTAACAAAAACGGCTTCCTTAGACAATAGAAGACTACTTCGCTACAGTATCTATACTAATACCTATTACCTATAGAAAAATTGATTATTCTGGCAGGGAAGCAATCACTGCAACTATAGCAAAAGAGATCCTAAAAAAATATTACATACGCTATGCCATCCCTAGGGAATGTACATTAATACAGGGTATGATTTAAGGTTTGATGTAAAGAAAGTGAGGCCACACACTAAAGCTAGAAAACCATAAAAACATATTCCATATTTCTAAAATAAAGTAACTTTGTCTATGTTTCAAACCCGTACTTATTTACGAATACACAACACGTATTTACACGAAGTTTGTACTAAAACTAAAACGTACTAAGAAAGCTGTAACATCACATACATGGGCGTAACAACTAGCACATTTCTCGCATAAAAGCTTAGCACTTTGTCGCGTGAAATCGTCACATGCGTCGTCGCGTACGGTGTGTCCCATGCTTAAGTTTCCTAGCACCGTTGTATTTATTTTAGAGCCTAATTTAAATAAGACAGAGCTTAAGTTCTTTGGTGACTTCGTCGGCATTCGTAAACGAATTAGCTACAAAGAAAAGGATATTTTCATTCTTGACATTATCATATTCTGAAGGATTGTTTGTGGACAAAAAGGGTCGTTATTAAGTTATAAAATATGAGAAATGATTAATGTTTGTTGTATATAATATACTTTAATTGGATTGTTTTGTTAGGAAATTTGTTTTACTTGATAGTCAGTTTTTGTCGTGACTGAAAGAGTAACTTTGAATAGCTTAGTAAAAATTATCTAGTAAAGATTCTTTGAGACAATGAATTGATTACTTCAGCTACAAACAAACTATCAACCCAGGTGATCCTGTAGTTTACTGATTCATAGAGTCCGGCGAAATAAATGCTACATGCACACAAACATTTGAGTGATATTCAAATACGTTATACATAGCATACTGGTTTAAGTGATCGCCTCGTCACTGCTACTACGTCATGTCATCGTTGTATGTTCTAATCACACACGAGACATAAATTGGAAAGCCCAACAAATGGTTGTTCCGAGTCTGGATATTCTTTGTCTCTGTTATTTGAACAATTGTAAATTACACCGTGATACAGGAAATATACCGCGATCAATTCTAAAATATCTTGTTGAGAAATTGTATTGACGTGACAACGTCTAATAAATCGATGAACGCCGGCTGCACGCACGAAAAAGGATGACTCATTGTCCCGTTACGCTCACTGTCCCGTGACGCTCATTGTCCCGTTACGCTCATTGTAACGTTACGGGAAATAAATTTTGTTATGACGTTGTCACGTTAAACTATCGTCCGTAAACCGACTTTACAGACAACCAATTTTTTTTTTAATTACTGCTATTTATGATCTTCGCCACATAAGTGTGGGATTGTCCTTTTTAAATAAACAAAGAACAAATTACATGACATTTTGACATACTCAAAACACTCGTGATAAACATAAATAAATATATCATTCTTGACAGCAACAAAATCAAAACACACACGAAAAAAATATCAAAACAACTAACGGCCCTTCAGCTCCAAGTAACGGTACAACAGAAATCCATTGCCTAATCGATCCTAATGTAACAATGTTAATGTAAAATCCCTCGAAGCGTTAAAAAGTAGCCGGTGAGAATATACCCACAAAAACTGGACAATTCATCATAATGGTGCCGGGCAATTACCGTGTATAGCGTTAATGACTGACGCTAGTTATTAATCTGTTCAAAACTTGTTTCGGACTTAGCGATTCCGATAATAATCTTGTTTTAATAATTACTCACTCATTCTTCCTACAATCTTGATCTCTCGTCTATTTGTATGTTATTTTTCTTGGTGAACTTAATTTGGTAACAACTCTTTTAGTCGACTTAATTCTGGTTATATTTCTACGTTGACGTTATCAGAAATCGGGGCGTATTCTAAGGAATGTTTCGTTGCTTTTTTATTTTGTAGACTACCCGATTTGTCTTAGTTGTTTTGACTGGTCGTTACGTCTCTAAAAGTTGTCTTCGTCGGAAAATTTATACTATAAATCCATTAAAGATTGAATCTAATGTTTCAAGTAAATCTCCAAAAATTATAAAGAATTCAATCCCTTTTTATTAATTTATGTATGATGCAAACATGATTGCAAAACATATACTTTAGTAATCATTGAGCTTCGTTTGAAGTACTTACCAAATAGCTCTCGTCTCGATATTACATTTCACAATACGCAGTTGAATAGAGAAGATAATGAAAGTTACATTCGATAAAACCCACGCACTCATTTATTATTAGGTCACTCAACAGTCCAGTCAATAGTTTCAAATTTATAAATCAGTGCCGAATAACAAATGGCCAATACGATCGGAATAGTGGGCGTGATGATGGCACAATAAATTGTTAAGGTACCCTTTTAGCATTTTTAAAATGTTTTTATACGATGGGATAAGTGAAAGTAGACGTTAGTGTCAATATGTGTGTACGAGACGATATGATAATATGTATCATTATACGACATTATTACGTGCACGATATTTGTATAATGATACAAATCATTAACTTTCACATAAATATCTCACTCTAAGGATTAAGTGTCTCTTAACTTTGATGTCTTTTCTCCACTCACTCAGTTCTAAACAAATATCCCAAATGAATAGTAATTTTCACAGGATAGTTCAATGAATTCATAACAATAAGTTGCTGTCTGAAACACACTTTCACTTTTACAATAATAGTAAGCATAAGGATTTGAGTGTTACGTATTGTGAGTACACACAATCAATCCTGAGAGGAGTATCACTAAGTGTCTAAGTAATAAGATTGTTAATCAATTGTTAGAATCACTACGGAATCTAAAACTATGTGCAATAACGGCAATAGTCTTGACTTTTATTAATTTTGACCTAAGCAGTCAAATAATGATGCAAAATTTATCAATCCAATCACAATAAACAAAATTCTCACTAGCTTCGCCTGTTGTTGTCTTGTTCAATATTATAATATCTTAACGTAAAGATATTTATGTAAAATTAATTACATATTAAAGTGCATTACAGAACTAGTTTTTTTTACAAAATGTATTCATATAATTTACATTTTCTTTCTCCGTACTCATACCAATGATATCTAGTTTACTAATAAATGATAATCACTTACTAACTTATGCTTAAGTGTTTCCTGCTACCGTAGTCATGGCTCCAAACAGTTTTAATTCTTAAACTTCATTACCATATAACAGGGTCCCAGTGACTGATTATTCTCCGTCTTCAGCTTGAGGTAATTGGACTATCACGACATATTTATCTTTTTTATCTTCATGCGTTTGTTCTCTGATTAGGTGATCAAATGTCTAAAAGATTTTAATGCTTGTCTCATCATTGATGCTTGAAGTGATTGTGATGGAGCATGTCAAAATAAATTGGTAATATGATACTTAGAATTATAATTATAAGTCTCATTAGTTCGGATTAATATCAGGATTATAATATTTGTTTAACTGTTGCACTCAGAGACCTCTTATGATTATTTAACGTATCTAACTGAAGCGGGCCACCGGCAGCCTAATACAACTGTTATTAAATTATATCTGGTATCGTTTAACCAATTCACAGATTATGTCACTCTAAAAGATTTCACTGTAGAATTTTAAAGAATTATATTTTTGGTTCAATGCAAAGAAGTTGAGCCACTGTTTGTTGTATTGTAAAAAAAATACGTCATTTTAGGCGCCAGGCTCTGACAACTCTCACAAATAACATACAACTGTAAATTCAACACATAATTTCAATATCCGTAGCCATCATTCAAACATCAACTTATTAAGCCTACACCTTTGGTATAAAAACAAAAATTGGCGGCCATTTTGCTTAAGCTCGTTACATCTCGACGCACGCCACTGGCCCTCGTAATTATGATGTTAAGCCGTATGTGTGTACGGCCCTAAATAACGCGAATAAACTTTATGTTTGTGTGCGTGAATGCGTACGCGCTGCCTCGTACACGATTCATTCTAAGTGTGCGTGTACGTGAGTAGTTTTTGTCAATGTGTGTGCGTTTTTTATTTGTGTGCGCATGTGTGCGTTTGTGGGTGTGCGTGTGTTGATTTGTCGGCGTTTTTGAGTGCGATGCTTGTCTAACAATAATTATTATATACGTGCGGGGCCGCGGGCGGTGCGAACGTCCCTTCATGTTTTTAGGGTTCTCCGATAAGATAGCTAACCCCTGTATGATTTGTTTGTGTTATGCGTTCAACGTTTGTTTTGGTTGTAATGTTTAATGCCTGGCAGGGGATGCATTAAAAGATAATTGCTTCAGGCAGTGCAGGGGCGTTCGGTATATTCATAGTTACAATATCTTATGACTTTTATCTTTAAAGTTCATTTACTTGCCTTACAGTGTATTATTAAAGGGATTCCACGTTATTGGTGCCCATTATTATTTGTTGATAGCACACAACAGTTCTTCATTTACGCTCAAAGATTATTCATAATGCCATATATTATAATTCGTTTAATTATCAACACATAATCACAAAAACTATTTTTCATAATCAAACTTAGATGATCTAATAACAAATAAGTAACAAAACCTATCTATGAAAATTAAACAGGCGTATTTTAACATTAACAAATTAAAAATTAATTTACTTTATGTTATCCATGTGGACCACACACGTTTTACGGTCTAAGGAAGCGAAATTACACCATTTTGTTAAAAGTAACATTGCAGCTGCCACTGTGAATAAAAAACAAATGGAACCTACCCATACTAACGATACACTCTTGACCGACTGCTTTTTTGGTCTTGATAAAATGAAAACGATATGCAATGCCGTGTTTTTATGGTAGCCTAGTACTCGGGAACGGTAATACATATAAGGCAAGCTTCAAGATTTAGTTGATAAAGTAAATCGAAAAAACAAATGTTCCATGAAAATAATAATTACGTAGATTCATATTATATTACTAAAGGGGAAGAAAGCAGGGATGTATTATAACCCTCATTTAGCCAGATATGTTTATAGATGCCTCGTAGTAACCTTATTACCATCTAATACCATCATTAATGACTCTATGCAGCTACTAAAAAAATTTTACCAAAAATACCCAATTACAGCCATAGGACAGTTAGAAACAGTTCCAATTAAAAATAATAAAATTAAAATGACAATTAAAATTCAATGCTGTTGAAATATCCTTAAAAGATAAACATTAAACAAAAATTGTAATCAATAACAAGAAAAACAAATACTTATAGAAAAGAAAGATATCTGTAGAAATGTCACACATATTAAAGAAATATAATAAACACTACATTGTTTATCATTGCAACACACATACATAACATGTGAAATAGCTTTTTTCATACATATCAAAAGCCAGATAAATAAAAATGAATAAAATGATTATATTAGAATAAGAAACAAACGATTGTTGGTGAATAAAAATAACAATAATACTGTTTTTCATTCATTTATTGGCTACAGAACCTCACACATAATATACCGCCAATGTTTATCGGAAAGTTTAAATCAAAATTCGTCGGCTGGCACATACCCAAATACATCGTTTGCTTGTAAAATGGTTAATCATGGTTGTACCGATAACAGGCTTTGGCCAAATATTGTGGATCTCTATGTAAGTTTAGATTAGATTACGTTTGGGAAAGTTAAGTTGTCCGAGATTTAGAGGGTTACGCTGTTTTTTATTCAGTTGGAAATTGCTGCTAATGTTATGATGAAGAAAGGGAATTCGATTCTATTGACTCGTGAACAATAGGTTTATTGAATAGACTATTATACATAGATATGATATAATTTCTTCCAAAAAATAAAGGAAAGTAATTCTAACAGCTATCTATGAATGAGTCCGCTAATCAAGTTGTGGATTAGAGATAGCAATCTCTGTTGAAGAAGTACGATGAAAGGAATGATTGATAAATTTTACAGAAGATTAGTAAGATTTCACTTCGTCGAGCAATAATTAATTCTTCTAATTGATGAAGATTTAGTACTGTCCTTGTATTTTATAATTTTTATTGTCACTCTTCAATCACACTTAAAACAATACGAAAGAGGTCATACTTGCCGCATGAGTCTTAAATTCGCATTCATACTTTCCCCTTTGTTTGTGCTTCATATCCAATGGATTATATGAAACACAATAATCAATTACAATTTATTTTTATGTTCAAATATATATATATATATATATATATGTATATCAATGAGTACATATGAGTAACATTCGCATGAATATAAGTTAAGATAAACTCAAAACTATTTATCCAACTTAGAACACAGTAATCCAGTAGTTAAAGTAAAACTCATTTATTAACAAGATCATGACAATCTTAAACTAGAAACATCATAAAAACAAGTATACCTTCACAAACACGAGCCATTTAACACAACAAATTAACCGCCATACCTCATGCAATGTTCAACTTTAAAGCAAAAAAAGTTGAGTAAAGGAACCATTATAGTCCAAGAGCTAAAAGAAATAAAACATCGGACCCTACAGGTTGCAAGCCACTAACGTCTCAATCCACTTCCATCCGTTTCGAGCAGGGTTGGCAAAATAAAGAAAAACAACATCGTTAAAACCGCAAGGTTGCTTCCATTTGTTTTTTCCGTATAGGTAATAACTAGCCAGGTATTAGAGATTTGAAAAACGCTTGCATGATTCTGTAGCTCAAAGATCGAACTACAATCTACCTAGTAATCAATTGCAAGTCTTTTGTGGTCTTATTAACTTTTAGATGGAAAATTTCTTAAGTAATACTTTGGCGTGCCTTGGACTCAACTGATTCTTATCAAAAGCAAGGTCGATATTTTATAGAAATTGTTGCAGAAACTGACTGCCTTGTTGAATAAAAGGAGAATTTCAGATAGAAGAAGGTCATATTTTATTACGTGACTTTGCGGATTAAATCAATGTATAGTATAATATTACATTTTATTAAATTTAATGCAAACAATGTCTGAAAAATGGAGATATACAAGATAAATAAAATGAAGATAAAGCTGCTGACGATAACATTAAAAACAGATGTAATCTTGATTTATATATCGATGGAGGCTGGTTCTCAGTAAAAGATGTCTATCTGTGTTAGATAAATTTTACTTGCCTACCTGAAGAGTAGTGAAATATATAGGTGAAGTAAATAGTCTGCAACCGCTTCAAAGAAATATTGACACTACAGAAGCCTTAGCTTAGCCTTAGCTTCTTGTAGCTTATTTCATTCAAAAATGTTTCTCTACTGCGGCTATTGGAGTTGTATAATATCTTGATATAATACAACTCCAATACTTGTTGCAAACAAGTTTCTAGATATTTCGCTTTTTATCTCTGCTGCTCTCTGTTCATATTCTTCTTCAAATTATAAAAGTAAAATCAAAATATTAATAATGTGACCAATTCTTGTGTTTTCGATAGTTCTTAGAAATTGTTATATTATTTTTAACTTCAGATTACGAAAAAACAATAGATATGACTTGTATAGACATAGATAAACATATTTAAATTTAAGACATAGATAAAGAAATTTAGAAGGAAGTCAAAGATATGTAGTTTAAATATTAGCCATGCTCAGTTTAACCGCAAAACGATAGATAAATGTCCATCTTTAAACTAGGCTTAAATTAAACAGATTTATGCCAGCCCTGTATTTCAAGTTGAAACAAGTTATCCGACTAAGCAAACGAAATGTAAATGTTGTGTAAGGAAAGCAAATACGATGAAATTGTTAAGTTACTAAGATAAATAACGAAGGGCAAAGTGCTGGATCCATCATGTCCGCCGTAAATGATGATGTCACGACTTTTAATCGAATTCCAGATTTTGAGAGGGGTCCAGGATATCTTCGATTTCTAATTTTTAAATAACTGTGATCATTTCGTTGTAGTAAAGGCTTAGTATTTTTATATTAAGTATATTATGATGTATAAAATTTATTTCATCATGTATCTTCAACATATTATCTTATTTTAAAACCAATTATGTTTACAGTTGACATTTTATTAAGGGAAACTATAAATACTGGAAAATACGACAAAGAACCCTCTCGGTCTACTGCCACGAATGAAATATACTTACCTGGATATTTTGTATCGTTCCTTGATTTTTTTGACGCTTTGTTGATATTGAGGTAGGTCTAAAACCAATGCGCCATCCATATTGTCAAGACCTGATATCAATTTAAACGTTCACATAATAATATATATTATATACGACGTTAGTGTATATCCGAAGGTTATACACATTTCCAGACTCTGTGCTGCTATTAAAAATTGCCTAATAGTAAACGTCAAACACTGCCCAATTCGGAAAACAAATCCAAAACCTCACGATCACATGCAGACATAAGCGCAAACCTATACAACTACCAACGAGCCAAAAGTACATTACTGTTTAAGCAAGGTTTAATAACCAATTTCTCTCAAAAAAAACTCAATTTACACTTAATAACTGGTATGAACTATTGCAAATTAAAACCAGACTGGAAATAACCAATCTACAAACTAAATTCGACTCACAATGAACTCTGTTTTTTCCTTATGGCTATATTAACTATATCTTCAATCACTAGAATGTGCCTCAGGCTGTTTAAAAAGCATATGCAAAGTTTGCATCCATACCAAATGCGTGTCTGAAATTAAGTCATCTTGTCCCCTATGAGGGGTCTTCATGCTACTTTGCCAAGTATATTTTGAGCTTCACAACACATAATATAAGGAACCATAAAAATGAACTTTAACACAAAAGAATAAAGTTGATAATTCATAGTTTATAGTTGTATATTCATTTTAATGGC
Organism: Catocala sponsa; assembly: GCA_963564715.1. Lineage (NCBI taxonomy): Eukaryota > Metazoa > Arthropoda > Insecta > Lepidoptera > Erebidae > Catocala > Catocala sponsa. The sequence goes on along the minus strand of OY751345.1, from coordinate 4,332,212 downwards.
GGAAAAAATCGCATCGTCATAGCGACTACGGTGAAGCGTGACGAATCGCGATGGAGACGTCAATTCCTTTACATTCTTAACAAAACCAACAAGTGAAGTACGACAAAAAAGGAATAAAAGGGGAAGCAAAAAAGGAATGGATGTAGCTACTGAGTGACGCCGGTTATAGTTGACGCTTTCTTTTACTCTAAAGCAAAGTATTGAAAGTGTTGCGAAGTGTGTTGTGTTAGAGAAAGTACGATAAAATAACGGTTATTTGAATTTTGTTTGATAATAATAGATGGTACTTAAAGAGGATATTATGGAGGTGTAAACACGACTATAATTTTTTTGACAATTTCGTATCAGGTTATTTCCATTGTAATGCAACAAACATTGGATCTCGCTATTGCCGAAGTTTGATCCTGCATCTCGTGGCGCCTTGGTGATAAAGAGCTTCTTTCTGGCCAAATTTAATGGAATACAATCATTCTTAAATGATCGTTAGATGGATTATGAATAATATGCGTTTCCAACTAACCCTTTGAGGTAAACATAGGCATAATGTCCTATCATAGTTACATAGACTGACGCTTGTTATTGTGGCCTAATTAATTATTCATGTCGTAAATATATAGCTATGTTGTAGATTACATAAAACAAAACAGTCTCCTTTTTTGTATATAGTCCTACTTTGATTTCGATTAATAATGAGATCATGAATTCGACTTCGATAATTTTAGTTGTATAACAAAAGCCTCGTCTTTTTGTACGAGGGATTAAAAATTTTGATGACGATATGTGGCCGTAATATACCTATCTGCTTACTCTTTTAAGAGTATAAAGTCATAAGTTTACGAAGTGGACTAGAATGAAAGAATATAAAAACATAAATAAAACTTCAAAAGGAGGTATTCTAGCTTTAGTTCTACCGGGAAAACATTCAATCTATTGCCAAAGGCTTTTGCATCTACTGTTTGCCTTTATTTGTTTAATGGAGGACTGTTCTGCTTGAAGGAAGATAGATGATTGTTTACGGACGCTGCATTGATGTTACTTATTATATTTATTTATTTATTATTGGATATATCTACTTTTGGATCTCAGGCCCAGGCACAAAGATTTTCATTGTGTTATATTGAGTGTGTGGAGTAGGTATTATTATAAATAATTTTGCTGAGCATTTTAATGACAGTTTTTATTACAATATCTTAAATTAAAATATACACTAGTGAAATATTATTATTTATATTAAATGCTTACGCAACATCATACCAGTAGAGTCTTAATAGTTTAATTATAGGCGTTTGTCACTCATACTTAGCCAGGTATGTTTAGGTAGCAAAAAGATGATTGCGATTATTGTTACTTATGAAGTTAAATAATTGCCTGGTAGAAAACAAAAACGATAGCATTTTGCACAAACGCTGGATGAGAACTTAAAATTTTATTATAAGCAAGTGCACATACGCTCACTTTCAAAGTACCAGAAAGACTTTTTCAGCAAATTATTTGTTTTATTTTATTGTTATCGAAATCATAAAATTTAAAAATATTACATAATTTTTTATTATTATTTAGCGAATAATTTAAATAAAAAGTTGGATATCAAAAGATGAATGCAAACAATTTCTTTACCTTTCTACATGAGACATTGTAGTATACACTAAAACATACTCTACTTCAAAAATCTAAGTACAGACACATTTATTTCATTTACACGTGAACAAAACAAGGATATCTGATAAGAATCCTCGGAATTAGCGGGTCAACAACAAAATAACTCACAAGGAACTGCCTGTACGCAGGATTCTGTGAGATTACATCTAAAGCCTTGCACATAAATTACACTTACACTGTCTCCTCTGCGAAGCACTTATTGTTTTTTCTCCCCCCAAATATCGTCGGTAATAAATGCGACAATGTCAGCCCCAATGAATGAATTGTTGACACTTCGAATGATCACATTCGAATTGTCAAACGATCTCAATATGGAATTTTGAATTCGATTTGATTGAAAACTCATTAAATAAATTTAAAAAAATTATAAATGCGAATGTGAGTTTGGTTTGTTACGCTAGGAAGCCGTAACTACTCGACCGATCATCATGGAATTTTGCATACGCGTTTTCGGGGGTACAGTAGAGGACATAGGATAAATTTCATCTAGGAAAAAGTACAATTTAGGAGCGATTGAAATTATTGACAAAATCTACATTATCGCGAGCGAAGCCGCGGCAAAAATCTAGCGTAAAAATATTCGTTAGAATATTTAAAAAACGATGTTATTGTTATATTTTTACTGCCTTGTCGGTCTCATCAAGAAGATTTGTTTCCTGTCGTATGGTACCGCGTTAATTTAATAGTTTAATCAATATTTTTTGTTACAAGGTAATATTGAAAAAATGTATTTTAATCACAAATTCTTAATATTTCCGACATACAGATGTTAACTAGTATAGCTCTTATTCATCCCTATTATACGCCATTAGGTAAATTACCACATACGAGTTAGGTACATAGCACAGGAGTAAATATGCTATATATACATATAATAATACGTAGCTCAGTTCACAGAATATAGCCGTTGGAGCAGATGAACCTATCGTTGTGTGAACGAATAATCGACAAACGCATTGTGCGACGCCCAAATAGACAGACGGACCACGGGCATAATATGCATGGATAATTTATAGCTGCCTCATTGGACGCATGTTATAAGTTTGTGGTTGTTTGCACACGATATTGAGGTCCCAGGTTCTATACGATTGATCGGACGATATACCAATGTTTTTTTTGTGTAGAAAATTCAAGGACAGCAAAATTAAATCTGAAAATATTATATTATTATTATTGTTTTTTTCTGGAAATCACGGCATCTTCTTTTCACAAGGGCAATAAGAACAAGACGGGGTTATTTAAAGCCTACCTATCATATTCGTATGTATGCACTAGAATTAGATCCTGTGGCGCGATATACTTTACAAATATTCAAACAACTGACACAAATAACACCCAGACTGTAAACAACTATTTGTCGACCGCACAAATTTTTGTCCCGTGTGGGATTCGAACTCACAACACTCGCAGCGTGGCAAGTAGCGAGGCGACCACTTAAATTTTCATAACAGCTAAAGCGAAGGGAAAAATTTACTAAAACTAACAAATAAATGGCTGACATAATTTGGGTGTAGTATCTTTCTACCAACTCTTTCTGGGATGCAAGAGTTAGTCTACCTAGATACGTATGACGATAGCATATCGTAATACTAGACATTATTATCTCTATCGACATGTTTAAAGGCAAGACATGTTTCTTGCATGTTTTCTTTGGGATTAAATATAATGACCATCAAAAATACTAATTGCACAACAAATATTGCACAGCATAACGAGCACCTATACGCCGCAAATCACTGCATTCCATCTCGGAAGAGTTAGGTTATGTTAGGTTCCTTCTTAAACCCAAAAAAAATCGGCTCCGACGACTTAGTTTGATCTCTTTAAATATATTTTGCTATGCAATTATTATTTTTTTGCTGTGCAGTTAAATACTACCCGTTTTCTTTATAGGCAAGACTGATTATATGAGCTCTGTTAATGAACTAATCAAAGCTGGGCGTGGACCTCCTGTCAGTATGAAAAGGGTTAGGGCTTAGTTAACGCGGGCTAAGTACGGGTTGGTAGACTTCACACATTCTCGAAATCATTATACAGAACTCGCAAATATGCAAGCTACCTAAGGTTTTCCTTGACCGAAAAAAGGGGGATAGAATAGAATTCTGTATTACCTAACCTCCACTGGAAGGCTTTAAAAATAACTACATCTCCTTTTGACAATAAAATTGTAACAAGAAGAAATAAAAAAAAATACAATAATTTTAGTATACCTATAAATTTAGGACTGTGGAAATGGCCATAGTTTTTTCCGGGATTAACCCACAAAACTAAGCGCAATGTCTGTTTGGATATTTGTTTTATATGTGCTATAAAAGTATATGAGCACCGATACCTCAGTGGGGAGACTAACAAACTGCAATGCAGAGGGTCTCGGGTTCGAACCCACATCGCGCACCTCTGACTTTCGGAAGTTATATGACTTTTCGAAATTATGTGCTTATTGATTGACAATTATCGCCTGCTCCGTGCCTCGGAGAATTACACGTTAAGCCGTCGGTCCCGGCTGCCATGAACATCTATGGCAGTCGTTATTGGGAAGTCAGTGCCCTCTTATATCCTGACACTGGTCTAGCTTTAGGGTATCGTTAGCCTTCGGGTTGCGGAGGTCAGATAGCGGTCGCTCCGTGTAAAATCTGATATCCAGTCAAATCCGGTTAGACTAGAAAGCCGATCCCAAGTGACTTGGGAATAATAAAGGCTAAGGAGAAGAAGAAGTGCTATAAATAAAAGTGTAATTATTTTTTACGGTTACTAGCAATTTGGGTTTCAAATTACTAGTATTAAGAGGGTACACTGAAAAAATGCACTAACTTTCATCGAATAGTATAGGACTACGAGAAGACCAATTAATCTAGAATTTTGATATAGGTAAATTGATGTCTTTAACTTGAATTTTCTAGCTCAAAAACACGATATTGTGATTTTGGCTCGATCATAATTATTTGCGGAAACACCTCTGAAAAATTACTATTTTTGAAATTACAAGGAAGTTACACTATCATTATGCTTAGAAATTACTCAAATATATTCGTAACATCAATATTAGTAATTTTCTAGCTCATTATTTTCATAACTAAAACCAATCATTTTTAAATAATATTTCAAGATTTTAACAATCAATTTCTAAGCGCTCTCGATCATTGCGGGCGCATCGCAATTTTAGACCTTATGACCTCTCTTTAACGATAGATACACAATGAGTGTCAATGAGTACGTACGTCACGTTTCACGGTGTTCCCTTAACCTCACCAGCTAAGCTAGAATGCTTGTGTTAGGAGTGGGTTCACGCCGGTAGTGTAATGGGTGGGATTCGAACCCGTGACACATAACCATTGGGCTACTGCCGCTTAAATTAATATGTACGCCAGCAAATATACGCTATATAGCTAAGTCGTTTCATTGCTCGTCTTCATGTCTAGACGATCATGATACTCTTCAGCAACCTCTTGAACTACTCAGCCAGCAACTGAAGTCAAAATCAAATGACGTCATTAAATCACTTATACTGCCCAATAAGATGCCCATAACAAACACCTGCATATTTATTAAAACCATTTAATTAATTGACTGTCACAAACAAAAATACCAGATAGTTTTAATAAATTACACGTCTTGTAATTATATTTGCGAATAATTAAATTATTCAAACAATCTGCATTAATTTGTAATAATTTACAACCAGACAGGTTTATTGTTGAACATAATTATGTTATTTGCGACACGATTGATGTAATTAAGGTCGGTATTTAATTAATTAATTTTGAATAGATTTATTGTTTATCTATAATTACCTGATACAGTATAATTTGATATTATATTGTATAATGATTGCCTCGCTAGATGAAACTGAGAAGCGTGTATGAAGAATATGAATGAAGCATGAGAGATATACCAGGATCGTAGCAAGTGGAAAATCGGCAAATAGAGGCAAAAAATAGACATGAGTCAATGTATATGTCATAATTTTGCGTTTATAATATGTGCGTGTTATAATGAGCTTATAGATCGAGCAATGTGCTATTAGGTTTGTCTGTTAGACAATTGAGGAGTATAGTTTCAAAACCCGCCAAAACGATATCAGAACAAAAATAATGTTTCGATTGAATATGGCCTATGTCCAGCAGTGGACGTCTTTTGGCTGACAAGATGATGATGATGAATATGAAGCTCCTTCGTTGCTTCTATCGCATTGCACTGATAGTTTTCAACAAAACCGATTAAAATAATTGTATTAAATCAGCTCACAAAAGTAGCAGTTTGTTGCAAACACCGCTAAAATAGTCCATTTATATTGTCTTTAAATGGTTTTTTGAGATTTACCATTATTTGGTGAAAAGTATTTTAGAGGATTTTGAAACTAAACTACTCAATTCTTAATAGCAGTACGAAGTCCGGTATGTGCCTTTTCAAGTGCGTCCTAAAAATTCCTGGCTATTTGCTGAGTCTTTTTGTATTGCTGCGGATACTATCGTGAGAATACCCACAGAAGCGTGTTATTATCTCATCGAAGATTATACAAAAGAGGAAATGTGAGTTTACTTGTAGCAATCGGGTAAACCACAAGTACTGTACCGTAGTATGGCTGTGAAAGTTTTAAAAACAAGCTGGTAGGTGTCAACTTAAAATTAACCTCTTCACGTTAAAGAAACAGGAAACAAGCCAATGTGTTATTTACAGAAAACAAACAGATATAAAACTAGCGCAGTCCAAGTAAAGGTTCAAACATTATTTACCTAATTGGTTTCAAATTGCTTGTAAAACATTACTCTTTCCATATCGATTACACTACTTATTAGTGCATATTAAAAACATATGTTCAATTAATATATTCCAGAATAAACAATTTGATATTTGATATTTTCTGAAACGTTACTTTTTCTTTTTTTTTAAATTTTTTTCTAATGTTCTGTTACATACACACAACACCATCTAGGCCGAACTAAGCAGAGCTTGTACTATGGATACTAGACAATGGATAAACATACATATATACTTTTTTTCGTAAATACATACTTACATATTATACATAGAAATTATTTAAATAGGTATATCAACTTTCAACGGCGCGACCTTGGATTTGAACTCGAGACTCTTATACGCATGCTCAGCACTTGCTACCACTGCGCCTCGGAGATAATCAAACTGTTCAACAAATAATTCCAAACCTTACACACTATTAATAATTAATGACACCCATTTCCTCGGGTTTGTTCCTATTACTACAATTTGCATTCTAACTAACATTAATTGCTCGAAGCTACACTATTTTGAACGTTAATAAAGGCCTGTATACATTTTGCATTATAAATTTAAATGTTCAATCATGTTTTGTATTGTTTGTGCTCATTAGGTGCAAATGGCCATTTGGATATCCCGTGTGAATTCGTAAACTACTGTTTATAATACAGAGTAAAATGTTTTGATAACTAAAAGAGCCTATAGGAAAGAGAAGAGAAGAGGACCAATATCTCCCAACGCAAGCATTAGGTCCGGTATCCACCAAAGCGGAAAGGAGACGAGAGGAGAGGAGCTGCGAAACTGGCAGGTTATTTCCACCAAAGCGGAGAGGAGATGCGTATCGGTGAGGAGATATGAGCTGTGTGTAGCAGAGATGTGAGCTGTGAGAGCCCGAAACCAGCCAATTGAATGATGCATTAGGGAACGCGAGCGCGGGCGCCGCGCGGCGCCGCCTGGCCGCCCGGCTACACAGATTTCCGCTCTGCCGCGCCGCTTGCTCGCTCGCGGAGCAAAGTTCTATAGAAAATGAAATATCTCCTCTCCTCTCCGCTTGATCCATTTCCACCGAAGCTAAGCGTAGAGGAGATATGGAATTAACGAAATCTGATTGGTTTATCAAAACACAATATCTCCTCTCGTCTCCTCTCCTCTCTGCTTTGGTGTATTACAGGGCCTTAAACAAATATAAATCCAACTGCATTATTTTTTGTAAAGAAAATACAAAGTTGGTATATCTATTGTGTACATATATATGTAGTCGTACTGTTATAACCCGAGATAGTTTCTTATTAACGCTAAATCAGCATTTACTTATTCTAGTACATTTCCATTGTTTTGTGACTACTTGGTCAGCATTTTCAGTTACTTTAATAATTTATTTCATACAAGAGTTAGTCAGATTCTGTCCATCGCGAAACGCGGTTCGCTCCGGAAAGTTCGGAAATCGGTACCAGTAGAACTGTATCTGTAGAATACGTGTTTTGGCATTAAAGTACAATGCAGTGTAAAAAGTAGTTTTTTTAAAAAGACAAACAGGGACGGCCTCCTAACAGTACAAAGGGGTAGGCATAGGTTTCTTACACACACACTTCGCTAGTTATTATATTAGGTCCTACGTCATAGGGGGCGAAATTTTTGAAGACTGCGTCGAGCGTAAGACAGATAATGATAGAGCTCGTGCGGCACATATTCAAATCGGCGTGCGGCCGCCATAGTAAAATTGTATGGATGATTTGAAGTGCTTTTTTGATAAATATGTATTTTTATTGTCAACCAATAACTTAAATATTTGGGAGGGACAAATTGTAATATAACTATTTATGTTTAAAATAGGATATATTTCTACTTTTATAATCTAAAAATCACGTAACACGAGCTTACGTTTTTGCATTTTTACAACTTACGTAATTTTGTAGGCGAAAATATTAATTTTTTTAATTTTTTTACATGGAGTGATTGTAAACACATTCATTGTTATAATAAATGTATATTTTATATTTGTATTAAACAAAAAGTGTTTATTTTATTCACTTAACTGTGACCGCCTGTTTTAGCACATTTCGCTCGGCGCAGTCTTAAAATGTCTATATGAAAAACATAGGTTGCGGTAACCGTTTACGGTTAGAATTTAATAACAGAAGAAATTAGAGCAGCGATAGCTCAGTGGGGAGACCAACAGACTGCAATGCAGAGCACCTATGACTTTCGGAAGTTATATGACTTTTCGAAATTATGTGCGTATTGATTGACAATTATCGCCTGCTCCGTGCCTCGGAGAGCACGTTAAGCCGTTGGGCCTGGCTGCCATGAACATCTATTGCAGTAGTTATTGGGAGAGTATCGACACAAAAGATCCCACTGGGTCGAAGTCACCAGTCTGCACTGACTGGCCCCCACATAAGATAAGATAGGGTTTAAAGCTTTTCGGCCATGAAATTCTCATTAGTACCTAGTGATAGACAGCAATAGGCTCGCCCCCTATTACGTGAGATCGAAAAACGTGTCTATATATGTTATACACTCAGCTTACTCCATTAAGATATAGGCGTAAAACTATGTATATATCTATATATTAATACGTGAAGCAAAAACTTTGTACCCCTTTTTACGAAAATTGCGCGGACAGAGGAGTATGAAACTTGGCACAGTTAAAGTTTATATGGAGAAGGAGGGGCGAATGCTAATATTTATATAAAATATGCATTAGAAATAGGTACATTAAATTAATGAAAAACACGCACACAACCATGCATTTGACACACGCAGTCGAAGCTCGTAACTATGGTTACATATGTCAATATATAATGACATATATCAGCAATATCTTACAGGCAAACCTTGGTCGAATTTCGAGCACTAGGCGACCGCTAGTATGTATAATTCTATCTAACTTATTTTCAAATGTAGCTTTCAACATTCAATAGTCAAAGGACTTAACTGACAAATCATAAGACAATTACAAAAATAGTCATTTCCTTCCACAATTAATTGTTCAAATCTAAAATTATGTTCGTCCGTTGCAATTTATTTCAGATGTAAACGCTAAAATTGGTTTCAATTAATCAAATTGAAACATTAATTCTATTAAGTGGCACCGGTTCAATAAATTAACGTTAAGCATGCTATTCTAATTTGGTATCATTCGTTTAAAGGTATTCTTACATAGATAGATACAATACAAATTGAACTTTATGACATGCAAGAGAGGATACAAAATTCTTTAACAGAATGTGTTTAATAAAATCTGGTACTTGGAGTCGGGATAGGAGTAGATGTATTATGCATGTTACAGATTTCGTAACCTAAATACCTACACTAATGTTGCCTAATGGGTAAGCACGTTTATAACAAAACGCAAAAGTTCTGGTTAAAATATATTTCACTAGCTGTTCACCGCGGTTTGATCCACGATTACTGCTCTACTCCCGTAGCTTGTAGCGTGATATTCTTCTTCTTCTTATATCCTTCCATAGTAAAAGGACTACTTAACGCGAAAAGGTTTTTTAAGTCAGTCTGCTAGTTTCGGAGATTAGCACCTTAAAACAAAAAAAAACTAATATTTTTTTTATATTCTATCACATACACATAACACCATCTAGCCCAAACTAAGCAGAGCTTGTACTATGGGTACTAGACAATGGATAAATATACATATATATACTTTTTTTTGTAAATACATACATATTATACATAGAAACACACAGACCAAGACAAACATCCATGTTCATGCACACATATGTTTGACTTGTGCGGGAATTGAACCCGCGAACTCAGGCGTGGCAGTCGGATACACTAACCACTACACCATCGAGTCCGCATTTAATTATATTATATTCGTTAGTACTATTACTATTATTTGCCCGCGGTTTCAATCGGGTACACCGTACAGTACTTTTTCTGGATGAAATGTATCTTATATTCTTTTTTGTATCACTTAAAACGTGTATGCAAATTTCATGATGACCGGGCGAGTAGTTAAGGCGTAAAAGCGTAATAAACAAATAAACTCATATTATCATTTATAATATCAGTTGGGATTGTGATAGATTATTGTTTAAAGTTAAAGCAAAAAGGTAAACGAATAGCGAAACTATTTATATTATTCAATACGTTTATAGATTCCTTTCCATTTTCATCGTCTCACCTTTATTTCCCTATAGACCTTCGGAATGACTTGTAGTTCAATACAACTTTGGAAAGAAAATAGAAAATCCTCGCGAGCCCTTATCAGCCCTTTCAAAAGGACTATTTATTTATAAACTATTCGTCCTGAACATTTGACACACAACTCACAGTCATGTACTAAAGTCGGTGGTCTCTTTGATCAAAACACAAATATATAAGGCGTCTGCAAAATTTCGCACCAAATTAAAAATATAGAGATGTTTTTTTACCTAATGACCATTTTGAGAATATTGATAGCAAATTTTAAGCGTATATTACAAGTGATATTTTAAAGTAAGTATCACATTGAAAACTGCAATTCACGCCACCTATTTCTCGTATGTCTGCAGTAACATCTGGTAATCTGGTAAGGCATCATCCAAGTTTGATAATTTTAAGAACACTATATGGGATGATTATTTACCACTCTAGTATGCTTACAAATAGCCGTAGACAAGATACTAACTTCACTAAAAGTAAAAATACGGTTATAAAATTATGCTTAAGTGCAAGTAAAATTTTGCGAGATTTTACTGGCATTTAGTCATATCCAAAGTTTTGGTTTATTTACAGCGTTCACCCGGTTCTCGAAATTCAGACCAACACAAAATATTTAGCAGAACGTAATTCGTGGCAAATGCTGGGATTGAGTGACTTAATTAGCAACAACCAATCAAAATACTTGACTTGAGTTTGATTTTGACATGTCGATAATTAAGCTTTTTGAAACCTGTTGTTACTATGAAATTCATATAGGTTATTCTAAAATTAACTTGACACAATAAGTTCACAATCACTATAAGTTTCTATTTCCAAATACTGCAACGACAATTTACTTTAATCAATCAGAGTAACCCTTTGAATTGACTTGTTACCAGTCAACCTTGACATGCTAATAATGGCCTGAATCCTTTCACCTTAACCCCAAATAAGCTCCAAAACACTCCGAAATCCCAACACAATATTAATCAAACGTTTCCCCGTTCGATTCAAAGTGAACTTAGCAGGCAGCAGAACCAATAAAGCATTGACTAATATACCTGAGCATCAAAATTTGCATATCAAACGGCCTCCCATAGGGCTATACGATAATGTTGAGATAGAATTTGGCCGTATTAGTTCGCCCGCGTTCTGCTGAGTTCGGCGGTTTAGACGATAAGCGTAAGCGGTACTAGTAATGTAAGTTCTACTTATTTCTTGCAAAAGCTTATAGACCATTTTATCGGATAAAAAAGAAAAAACATTAAAAAATATAGAAATAAATAGTATAAGTTAGTCTGCTTCTTAGGTATATGCGTCTTGAAATCATGGGGCAGATAGTGTTACCAGTAAATTGATGAAATTTGCTCAAAGTGACTACATACATAACTCAGTGGTTTAAGTGACTCCTGCTAAAGTGCCGAGTTTTATAGATTTGACTCCCACACGGGACAAAAAACTGTATTATCCACAAATAGTTTTCCTAGGATGGATGTTCTTTGTGTGCGTTGTTTCAATATTTGTAAACTTCACCACGATAAAGAGACAATGGTGCGAGGAATGTCTTAAAAAACAATATACCGCATTGTAATTTTGGCTTTGAAATCAAGACGCATAAGCCCTAATTGATGACAAGCGAACTTCAAATCTATTGCATTAATTATTCAAATGTAGTACTTACTTACATGAAATAATTCAGCCTGAAATTATACGCAGTAATTTATTCATAAGACGTCCTGACTAATGCCCTATTATTATGATAGACAAGCTTTCATCAAGCTTTTGACAGTACCTACACATAAATATATTGTATTATTTATAATTGCTATTAAATTAAAGTTAAAGTTAAGACTGCTTCGGTAGCGCAGTGGTAGTGAATTCGACTACTGTTCGGGTATGGTTCTTGTGTCGGGTGAAGTGCTATTGGATTTTTTGCATCAGCAGCACAGAGTGGGGTTCTGATCATGGTAGACGGTAAGAACCTCGACCCCATTTACATTGAATCTTACTTGAAGCTGATAGGTTATTCGGTTCGGTCTGTCCAATCACAAATAGACTTGAAAAAATGTATAATTCGAATAGTTGAACAAGTCGAAATATTCGAAATTGACAAATATTAAAACGCATCAAACTGTGATGCCTATTGATAATTATTTGATTATCTTATATTAGTCCTACGCCAATGCGATACCATTCAATTATTCACGTGGCGTAGAGCATGGGGTTTTTGTTTTTAGGTCAAGCTGTTAATATTTAACAGCTTGACCTAAAAACAAAACCATCAATCGACCCCAACATATACATTTTCGAATATTCGATTATAATTCCAATTATATTATAATCGAGAACCATTAATTGATCAACATTTAGTTGAGTCATACAACACGCGCACGCCACGTCTGAGGTCGCGGGTTCAGTTCCTGCACAAGTCAAACATTTGTGTGCATAAACATGGATGTTTGTCTTGGTCTGGGTGTTTCTATGTATGTATTTACAAAAAAAAAGTATATTATGTATGTTTATCCATTGTCTACTACGCATAGTACAAGGTCTGCTTAGTTTGGGCTAGATGGTGTTGTGTGTATGTAGTAGAATATTATTATTATTTCCGAAAATTCGAATTTATTTTTTATTGCAATTGCCTATCGCTACCTCGCAACGTTATTTTCGCATCGATCAATACTTGCATCGAGTATTCGATACTTTATACCTTGCACCACATCACTAATTTCAGCGTACCGTACAGTGATAATTCATCAAGACATGATAAGAAACAGTGTTGCGCCTTGACACGACTATATTATATTACACGCACATTACTGTAGTGTTAGTCGTATAAGAGATGATGGGTATATTAATAATGTTACTTTGGCGTTGAGTTCAGACGTCTAATGGTAACAGGCGGCGGTAACATTTACATTTGTGAGGCAAATGATGTGACATAACTATGCGCAATAGTTATTAGGAATTTTATTTAAAACGATGTGGCGTGGTTGTTTTGTTTTATTCGAGTGATTTTGTTATAACTGTTATTATCAGGGATGTAGCACGCTTATATTTAGTATTTTCGATATTTGATATATCATTATGTATAATCTATACTAATATTATAAACCTGAAGAGTTTGTTTGTTTGTTTGCTTGAACGCGCTAATCTCAGGAACTACTGGTCTGAATTAAAAAGTTCTTTTAATGTTGGATAGCCTATTTATCGAGGAAGGCTATAAAACATCACGCTACGACCCACGGGGGCGGCGCAGTAACGAAAAACGCGGGTGAAACCGCGGGATCATCTAGTACATAATATTAGGACTGCTTTTTATAGGTGTACTAAATTTTGCCAGTCGCTTTGTTCGCGTTAATGTAAGTTTTGTCAATAAATTAAAAAAGAATATATTTTTCTGGATGAAAATCATTCTATATCCTTTCCTGTGCCCACCCCTGAAACAGTGTATGCAAAATTTCACGATGTTCGGTCGAGTAAAAGCGTAACAAAAAAAAAATTCACATTCGCATTTACAAAATTAGTACGAAAAAAAACTGCCACCACTGACTGCCTCCGTGGTGCAGCAGTAGGGAATGCGACTGCTGTGCATGAGGTCTCGGGTTCGAATCCCGGGTCGGGCCAACAAAAATTTATTGGGCATTTCTGTTAAGAAATCTCAATACGAGCCTGGAGTTAGGAAGTTGGCGGTGTTAGACACCCCCGTACCTCAGAAGCCGTTAGCCCTATGCCTGATCTCTCTCCGGTCGTGTCAGATTACCGTCCCATCGGATCATGAGTGTTAGGGAACAGAGAGTGCACTATAATAATATCTCCTGCGCAAATGGCTACTCTCCGTTAAGATTGACCGCCGTGACCGAAATTCGGTCTGGAGGACATTATTATTATTATTAGTACGAATACAAGTCGCTTTCGTAGCTTTCCTAGTTTTCGTCCGCCTCGATGGCGTAGTGGTTAGTGTAATCGACTGCCACGCATGAGGTCGCGGGTTCGTTTTCCGCACAAGTCAAACATTTGTGTGCAAGAACATGGATGTTTGTCTTGGTCTTTGTGTTTCTATCTATAAGGAGTACGTATTTACAAAAAAAAAGTATATATGTATGTTTATCCATTGTCGAGTACCCATAGTACAAGCTCTGCTTATTTTGGGCTAGATGGTGTTGTGTGTATGTGATAGAATAATAATAATATCCTTCAGACCGATTTCGGCCACGGCGGCCAGTCTTAACAGAGACTGGCCAACTACGCAGGATATATTATAATGCACAAGTGTGTGCGTAAACACAAGTGCACTCTCTGTTCCCTAACTCTCATGATCCGATGGGACGGTATTACGACACGACCGGAGAGAGATCAAGCGCAGGACCAACGGCTTTACGTGCTTTCCGAAGCACGGGGGTGTCTTACACCGCCAACTGCCTAACTCCGGGCTGCTATTGAGATTTCTTAACTGAAAAACCCAATAACTGTTTGTTGGCCCGACCCACGATTCGAACCCGAGACCTCATGCACAGCAGTCGCATTCACTATCGCTGCGCCATGGAGACAGCTGTGTGTGATAGAATATTAGTATATTATAGAATATTATTGATTATTTAACGTCAGAAGTAGACAGACAGGTACCATATTATTCTTTCCCACTTAAACGCTATATGATAGAAGAGGTACGATGATAAATATTTACGCTAAATTATTCTAAGCCAAGTTCGAGTTCTCAATTAAATTATAACTAGCTAATTGGCTCAGCAGAGTAATTATAGAGCGTAAAGTGCAAGTTAATGTAATATTATGGCCGTTACCTTTAAGGCCGTATCACACTGACGATTTGTCGACAGGTTTGTTAGGAAGTTAATTTTTTATATTTTTTTTGTTCTTATTTTCTTTGGGAGCTTTTAGCCACACACGGCCATGTCTGCTCCATCATACCCTACACTTAATAACTATTCATATTCTACCTTAATCCAACCTTATCTATTATCTTATAAACTAACATAGCTGCTTTAGACAGGGGCTCGGCTAAAATACTAATGAAGACACCAACATCCATCATACGTATTTCAAAAGAATGAAGCATTATATTTCTTAGCTCCTGGGTTCTGATGCACTCCACCAACAGGTGATGAACATCGTCAAGAGAAGTAAATTTTTAATATGCGGTTTATTTAGTGGTGGAATTCTCTCTGTGAAGATATTCATCTATATGCTATGGATATCGCCTTGTCTACTTTGGAGAGTCAAAATCGAATCAAATAAATAAAAATTAAAAAAATATATATTTTGTCCCATTTTACTGCTTGGCACAGTGATAGTGAAAAATACTACAGTGCACGAGGTCTCAAGCTCGATTCCGTGGTCAGGCAAATTATAGAGGTTTCTTTTAAAATACTTCGTAGTACGACGGTGTATATAACCTGTCCTATGTGTCAAAGAGGGCAAGCCATTACCGCGTTCTCACACTGCACGGGCCCATGCCCGCAGTGTGAGAACGCGGTAATGAAGTGTGAGAAGAGGTCCATACCTCTTCTCAGTGTGAGAAACCGGCAATAAGCCCCTATTATGAAGGACCTAAATATATAAGTGGTAAACATATTTACGTTTTGTCACTTATATTTTTATATAAGGATGATTTTTGCTCTGGTTTTTTTAAATTAAAAGTATTTTGTATTGTAATCGCTTCAAGTTTCATCCACAGATGCCTTTTCGCCTCTCTCACTATAGTTCCATCCACTGTAATCATCATACCATTATATAACTAACAAACCAGAATCTATTATCTCTAATGATAGTTATACTAAGTACTAAAGACGTGCCTTTACTTACAAATCACTTTTGGCTCGTAAAGGCTGTTTTAATAAGCTGCCAGCTAGAACATAGTCACGTAATGAAACAAGTAGGTGTTCAGAAGCACGGTGTTATAAAAGAAAATTAAATTAACTGCCAGCGTAATAGTTTTGTTGATTGGTTAAAAGATTTCTTGGTATTAAATTGCTCTTTAATGTTTAGAAATGACTAACTTGGTGCCATAGCATTCTCGAGTCAGGCCGGTCTGCAGGCAGTCTTATTAGGTTTTCCTGTAAGAAGTAATATATAATATATTTATAATAATATTCTATCACATACACACAACACCATCCAGCCCAAACTAAACAGAACTTGTACTATGGGTACTAGACAATGGATAAACATACATGAATACTATTTTTTTTTTGTAAATACATAGAAATACCCAGACCAAGACAAACAAACATGTTCATGCACACAAATGTTTGACTTGTGCTGGAATCGAACCCGCGACCTCAGACGTGGCAGTCGGTTACACTAACCACTACGCCATCGAGGCCGTCTTGAACTATGCCTAGTGGACGATAATAGGCTAGAGGCTTGAGACTACATATTATGTAAAATAAGATTTTAGAAATGATAGGCATTTTATTTTCCAAAATAACTTTTATTCGGCATATGCATATACCTTTTCACCTCGTTTACCATCCAATCACCAAAACTAAAACACGTTAAATAAAAACCTTTTCCAGATATAAGATTAAAAACTACTTAATTCAAAAAAAGCACAACCAAATTCACACAATACGTTAATTTTTAATTCAAAGACTTCGTTTCTCTCCGCCGGAAACTTGGCTGGTTTGCGTGATAACGATCTATGATTTTTAATTACACCCAATAGACTCCGCCTAGCGTTGTAATATATACGAAAACGTCCAATCAAATTAGGCAACGTTGACATGAAGTGTCATTGGAACAAACCCGAGCCATATTAATCACACCGTTTATGATTTGAAATTGGTACTGGCAGTTAGTGTTAATTTTACCCTTTTTTCTTTTGTATTCAACGTTCAAAATTTAAATTTGAATTGACAACGGTTTCGAATGGATTTGAACGAACGAATGATTGATGAGTGAGGTGCTTGATTTCGTTTTGTGTGTGTTTATTACTTATTCAGAGTGCACGAGTTGTATGTTGTGTTGTTATTTTAAATCTGAGCCTGGTTTCGTTTGTATGGATAATTGCTGATGAAGATTTTTTATTAAAATAAATCCTGTTTTGGTATATTGCCTAGGGCCTAGTTGAAAAACCAGCAACAGGCATTCGTCTGATACATGCCGAACAAGCTCCTATTTTTATCACGTTGTGATACTATACATTTTGTTTTTTATATCTGTATTAACTGGTTATTTTAATGTGTCTTTTCTTGATGTAAATGTAAATATATGCATTTCTTTCTTACTTTATTCATATTAAGAAAATACAGTATCCTTACAAATATTATAAATACGAATATGTCTTTGATTGTTACACTTTCACGCCAGTTAAACTTCTTGACCGATCATCATGAAACCACGTTGTCAATGTAACAGAAAAGGACACAGAGTACCTTTTCTCTAAAAAACACTGTAATCTAACCTACAATCACGGAGCCGAGCCACGAGCAAAATCTATACTACTAATACTAAACATAACAAAATACATTATTAATATTACATGAAATAACAGCGTTAAGCGCTGTCATTTGGGTCATTATTAGTTCCGTAAAAATTTACGCGCCATGTTTACTGTGCAAAAAAACTAGATCCTAACATCAACCGTGCGTCGCGTTGCGTCGCCGCGCGCCGCGCCGCGTCGCGCGTCACGTCGGGCAGCGGCCCGTCGGACTAAATCACTCTGCCTAACACTGAACGAATATAATAGCTAGTTCCTCGACGGGACAAATGCCTAACTTTTTATTCCTCCAATCGGCCAATAATTATCTAATTTTGATTTCATCATATCAATCAAATTAACAGTTTTTGTCAGCCACAAAAAAGGCTCAAAAAGATCCTATTAGTTTCATACTGTAATTAACTCTAAGCAAGCAGCATTCGTTAGCAAAATACTAATACGCGAGCCTCTAACGGTCTAAACCTATTTGATACAACCGTCTATTAAATAATAGATAAAAAATAACGAATATATTACACGTACGGAATATAATTCACAGCTGCTCAAGCGGATGCCTTCACACAAATTATGATACAAAATAACACATTTCTCCCAGACACGACTGAACATAATACGGAGAGCCTCGAAATTAACTATAATTGCTTAATTCAGAATTGGACGCAGTACAGCGATGGTCAGAAGTTTAAGTTTGGAACACGCTTGCACACATATACAAGGCGATGTATTGTAGTATGGTGAGGTATGTATGTGTGCGTTGTTGTCTCGAACTCCGAACTTCCGAAGCCGCCAGTGAGCGATGAGGCGTCGTTGTGAGTAGACGCACGCCCGGTTGCTTCGCGTTTGTGTATTGTTGTGACATCGAGTGCTCATAAGTTTTGTGACGATATAAGAATGAAAGTTTCCGAGTTGTATTTTGATTTTTAAAATACTGTGTTGTGTGTGTTTCAAGGATTTTCATACAAATATTTCTGTTGTAAGTCTGTTTTACGTAAACTAATATTTGTTTGGTGATTTTAATAGTTAGTTTTGTAGCAATAATATTTTATTTTTATGATTTGTTTATTAGCAATATATGCCAGCAAATTGCATTTTACTATTCCAGTAAAAGTCAAATTAATATTTACTGGACCAATGACAAATTTACAGGATTTAAAATATATAACATGATTTATTTAAAAGGGATGGCTTCAGATTTATTAATTAAAATTGCATTAGTGTGAAACACGGTAAATAAAATATTATAGGTAGGTATTAAAAGAAAAATATTTTCTGTTAATATAAAAATTGATTTACTGCATTTATTTGCAGTATAATGTTGTTAACTTAAACCAGATAGCGGCAGGCTTTACA
Organism: Catocala sponsa; assembly: GCA_963564715.1. Classification (NCBI taxonomy): domain Eukaryota; kingdom Metazoa; phylum Arthropoda; class Insecta; order Lepidoptera; family Erebidae; genus Catocala; species Catocala sponsa. Next base: position 4,312,864 of record OY751345.1, on the reverse strand, counting down.
AAAAAGAAAGGGATGTAAATATGAGATATCGTGTTATAGTAAAGGATAGAAATATGTTATGATTCGAAGTATATCTCAGGTAATGGATACAACGTGCGAACGTAGTCTAGAGGGGGTCATTATATGTTTTTGTCTAGTCGTAATCACAGCCGAAGTGTGATGTCTATATATTTTAGGAAAAATTTTACAAAATAGGCTTTTCATGGTATTGTGATGCAAGTTAAGTTCTTTAGAATTATATTTAGATTGAATTCGATAAGTGAATGAAGCCAGAGAAGTGTGTCAGGATCGTAGCAAATTGAAATCCGTAGTTTCTGCCTATCCCTCTGAGAAACAGGCGTAAATCTATGTATATTATATATAATAATATGTATGAATTCGATAAATCGAAAATTTGACTAATAGTTGTGTTCGCCCGTTTAACTAAAGAACTATAATGATTTTACTTAAACAGCATATCTCTCTAAAATCATGTAGACAATTTTATTTTTTATTTATACATAATTATATTAATACTTATTCAGCGTGATTTTGGATATTTTATGACGTTGGTAGAGGTGTTTTACAAATTGCACAACTATGTTTTTAATTCTTAATTATTAGGCAAGCATATTGTCGTTTACCGGGTCTTATTCTTCTTTCTTTTCTTATGTTGTTGTATTTCCTATGAAGTTAGTTGCAATTCTAGGCTTCTTAAAGAAGTATTGTGCTATCTTGAGGAGGTATTGGAGGTCATCTTTGTCTCTTGCGCTGGCAGGACAAATACTCCTGTTTGAAAGATCGGCTAGACGTAAATAATACGCGTATGGGTTTCAAAACGAGTTGTTTTACCTACGGACACAAACATTTTCATGACATATTTTTGATGGTATATCCTATCCTAATCCTAACTTCCTAACTAATATCATAAAAGCGAAAATGAGTTTGTTTGTTACCTTTTCACGCCTAAAATACTGAACCGATCATTCTGAAATTTTGCATATATGTACGTTGTCAGGTGTACAGAAACGGACATAGGCTACTCGTCATCCCGAAAAAAGAAACTGTTCCCGAGGAAAACAACAATAACGTTCTTATGACAATAAATGGCGCCACGAGTCTTTTGAATTATGATTGAATTATATTATTACAAGCGGACTACAACTCGAATTGATTGTCAAATTCTAAATTAACGCGAGCGAAGCGGCAGGCAAAAGCTAGTTATTATATCTTATGTCAAATATTATCTGTCCCTAGAAAAACGATTCGGTTTTTGGATATTGAATTGGCTATTAGCCATCTAAATAAACATCAAATAGTTTACGAATATTACCTATGCCATCAGCACAGCATACATTCAACTGCTTACCATTTGATGGCAGTGTGGTTCTTTGTCACTATAAATGTATTATAATTGTATACCAGTAAAGTCGTATGACTAATCCAAAATATAGGCCAACATTTTTATTTTCGTTTCACATTTCAGAAAATATTGACCATATCCTTATTTAAATAAATTTGGTACATTGTTAAGGATATAATGAAACTGTATATATAAAAAAGTATGCTACATAAAAGTTTTCATATATAATATATTTATTGCCAAACTTTGGGCAAAAGTTTTACTTAAAGATGGTTCACGTTGGGCCGCTCTTTTTTTGGGAAGTCCGTTTCTACACATGAAAGCAGTGGTCGGGGAGTAGGGCTGTGCTAAACCTACACCCACGTGAGTCGCAATAAGCTCACAGGTGGCCCGCTCTTTTCTTTGAATAGAAATCGTAAGTTTCTTTAACATTTGGTCAAAGTAATCGTGTATCAATAGTTTTATAGGTAAAGAAACAATTTAACATTAAATAAATCAACTTTTCTATAATAACCAATGAGAACGAAGCTAGGCAGCGCTAATCAGCTGTTTTACTGACAGTTTATAGTGCTATCTATTGATTTCCACGTGTATTTTTTCGGCAAAAGTATGATTGTGGTCTGGTGGGAACTTCAAACTTTTTCCAATTAAGGGCCAATGTCACCCCTAACGGCTAAAGTCATACGACCGTACGGTACCTATATAATTAAAATACATTTATAGTGACATAGGTATGTATACACACAGTTTCACAGAACCAACTACGAAACTGTGTATACTTATACATACCTATGTATATACACAGTTTCACGCTTATATGCCCGAAAAGGTAGGCAGAGGTCTAATCTGTACCTATATTTCGCCAGATATGCTTTTATGTTCCACATAATATATAATAATATTTTAATAATATTCTATCATATACACACAACACCATCTAGCCCAAACTAAGCAGAGCTCGTACTATGGGTACTAGACAATGGATAAACATACATGTGTGTATACTTTTTTTTGTAGATACATACATATTATACATAGAAACACCCAGACCAAGACAAACATCCATGTTCATGCACACAAACGTTTGAATTGTGCGGGAATCGAACACGCGACCTCATGCGTGGCAGTCGGTTACATTAACCACTACGACATCGAGGCCGACGCGAAAGCGAGCCTATTACCATTTTCTGGAAACAATCACCAGACACCTTACTGTTATTGGAAATTTTCCAATCAAAACTCCATAACACTTTGCGCAACTCGGGCATTGAACAGCATGGCACATTAACTTCTGCTGTGACGCAGTCAGACACAAAAATGATGTACCAATGTTGTTAAATTAAATTTGAATAATTTCGTTTTAACACCGATTAATTAACTTAAATCATAATTGTTAACAACGACTGCGGATAATTAAACCGCATTTTGCTTGATTGATACTGTTATGAGAGCCAGGGTCATGTTAATGTCATCTCAATGAACAGAGCAGTAATAAATTAATAAAAGGCTATTTTTTATCTGGTTGTTTTTAAAATATTGGTTATAACCGGGTTGGTAAGGGTGAACCGGCGGACGATTTAAAGGTAGGTATTTTCTGAGGGTGGCGGGCTTTGTGGGCCTGCCCGCCATCCGTTCAGCACCAGGTCCGAGAGGCGGCGTGCGTGTTCCCACGCGCGCCTCTGTGTCGTGTCCGTCTCCCCTCTAGGGGGGACAGTAGGGAATATTTAGAGGTGACCAGTGGGTAGGTCTTTTCGAGTAGTGGCCTGCCGTTTCATACGGCGGGCCGTAACCTCGGCGGGGTCGCGACTGCATGTGAAAGTGATTCGCGCGGCCCCGCCGATAGTGGTTTGTCGAGGAACACCGTGGTAGGTTTAGTCGGTATTCCGGGAGGTACTTTATTCCCATTCCATCTTTCTTTTACCCCGGTGAGTCCGACATAACCCCTCCGCCCGCCCCCGCAAAGGGGTATGCGTAAATGCATTCCCCAACATCATCATTCAAAAAAAAAAGGTAGGTATTTTACCTTAGCGGTTAGACTTAATAGTTTTTCTATTATTTCTAGCATTCCTAAAAAAGTCCTAAGATCTCCAGATGAATACTCGGAAAACTTAATAAACCAACTCATATTTTAACATTTACAATACAATCTATACAAATAAATAAAATTGAAGTGTCTGTGTGTAATGTCAAAATAACAGCTTTTTATCTAATGCATATGAAATTATATAAGGTACATATAAGGTCCGTGCCTCGGAGAGCACGTTAAGCCGTCGGTCCCGGCTGCCATGAACATCTATGGCGGTCGTTATTGGGAGAGTGTCGACACAAAAACCCAACTGGGTCGAAGTGTCGCCGGTCTGCACTGACTGGCCCCACACATAAGATAAGATAAGATATAAGGTACATAGGCGAAAACATCTATTTTTTAAATTTTTGTCTGTCTGTCTGTTTGTTCCGGCTAATGGGATGGATTGATGGGACTTTCACTGGCAGATAGCTGATGTTATAAGGAGTAACTTAGGCTACATTGATTTTAGAAAAAAAATTGGGTGACAAACACTTTTTAGTTAAAATCTACGCGGACGAAGTCGTAGGTATCACTTGTATTAAATAAAAACGACTTGATTTGACAAATTAGGGGTTGTACAATAACATTAAAAGCTTAGTAAGAATTAATTACTTTTTATCATGTACAACTAAAAATATTAGGCATAAGTGTTTGCTTGAACTGTGATATCCACAACTAATCTATACAAATTTTTTATTCTGTTCTACACAAAAAGACACTTATTTTCGATTTAAAACAAAACTTACCTAAACCTATTTCTCTCTTTTCAGATGCCGAGACGTTTACAGACACATCGTTAAAGGTTCGTTTCTATTTTACAACAGTCCAATAACACCCAAACGTTATTAAAAAGTAATAACTGACTCATTATTCAAAATAAAACAAGCAATTAAAACTATAAGATGATTAATTTTATTCTAGCCCATCCTACAAGGGTTTATTAGACGCTTTAGGAATAATAATGATTATAATGTCGGTTTTATTGATAGTTTACTTAATATGTGATTTCATAAACATCATGTATGTACATCGTGAATATATATCTGATTAATTAGGCGTCTGTACATACAGGATTCCCTTGTAAAAAAATTTATTGATTAAGGATCTCCAACAAAGAATATACACAAAATTGCACAGACAAATAGACATTAGTTTTGTATAGTGTACTCCTTTAGTTATAGGAGACCACAGCATGCACATACATATAACAACTAAGCATAAAATAGAAAATTTAAAATTAATTAATTAAAATAAGCTACACGTTAGGAATTAACTTAACAAAATAAATAAAAAATGTGAAACATAATGAAAAACTTAAATAATCCGTTCTAAGTGTGTTTTATATTTTGGTAAGGGTTGACTAATATCAATATCGTGAGACTTTGATAAATTATTGTATTGCCTACAAAGCCTTGGTACAGTAGCGTAATGTCCCAGGTTGGTTTTTGAGAATGGAACATCCAGTAGGCTATAATTACTTTTTCTTGGAATTCGGTTAAGTATTTTTATGTGTAAGGCGCCTAACAGTTCACTACAGTCTGTGGTGCCGTTCAGAATTTTATGCAGAAATATGGCATCTAGAGTAAAATAATAGGCATGTCTGTACATCGTGATTATATCTCTGATTAATTAGGCGTCTGCCTATTCAGGATTCTCTTATACATGCATTTTATCAGCCGTGATACTCAGGGTGCCATAAGATGCGAATTAAAAGTTCACTAAATAAAGTAGGAGTAATATTTGTCTAAAGTACCGTGAAGTGATAAATCAACATACAAATCTTTTAATGGCTTAAAATGTGAAGTTTATCTAAAACTAAACTATAAAATGTTAATGAAAGGTACATGGCAATATATAAGAAAATATTCAATATTTATGAGACAAATAAATATACTATGTTAGAATTTGTCTAACTTATGTATAAAACAATCAGACAAAAAAAAACAAATAAAATATACTGTTTTTGTTAAGGCTAAATTTATTATCCTCGAACGTATTATAATTTTCTCTTACACGCACTTTACGATTCTCTTTTATACGCCTTAAATAAGGTTAGGTAACATCTTAGTAGACGTGTTTTTACGTATACTTCGCGGCTAGTTAGAATTACGAGACAAAACACCTCGACAAATTAGCTAAAACTTCTAGTTCAGCCAAATTCTAAGGAGAAGAAAATAAAAGTATATCTGAAAACCATAAATAGTTGGAAATGGAATCTCAAAATAGTGCCATCATGCAAAGTTCAATTTGAATCTGCCTTAAAATGTCTTCAAATATTTGACATAACTACTATGGAGCTTCTGTCAAATTTTATTCTCCTGATCGGTCAAATAAATCGAAAGCCGAATTATAATGTTAATAACGTCTAATATTACCATAGTTATTATTATTGATTATACTTGGAGGCTAAATTATTACTAATTTACTTTAATTCTAGCACAGTAAGAATAAGTTTATCTAGACCCACTCCCCCCGTAAGGAACAGGTTACCAACATTTTTATTAGCGGCGAGACAAAATTATCATAAATCCAATTTTTTCTACCCAGCTTATTTTACAGACCATAAAATTTGTATTCTCGTCTAACGTATTTTTATTCATACGGTTTGAACGTAAAATTTGCGGGTTTTAATGGTTGAGTGTAATATGAGTGGAAGAATTAAGTGCGTTATAAAAAGATGTTTGTTTTCCAGCTTAGGAAAAGTGGTATATTGTTTAATTCACGAAGTTATACTGGGTTTGATAGGTAGTTTGTGGTTGTTGATAAAACATTTTTTTAAGTATTTTTACTTAGATATACGGCAAAAATTTCCGTTACGCTTTTAAACATAAACCTACATAGTACGTTTAGATTACTCGTCTGTTGTCTGAAGATTACATTTATTTTTGTTTTGATTTCCATATCCTATGGATATTTGCATATCCAAATCTAAGAGTAATTTGTTGCCAAGTCTATAAAAGCATAGTCACTTTGCTGGCAGTGGATCTACAAATTCTGTAGGTGACAGAAATACCACCTTATGATCAGTTGATACGAACAAAGGTCTTCTTTTAAAAATCTTAAATTTGGTCTTAAGGATCATGAGACGTGCGGATCATAATATCTATTATGATTAAGGTACATTCAATGGGCTAAAAATGGTCACAAAACATCTAGTTTATCTATAACTAGCTGACCGGCGCAACTTCGCCTGCGTCACATAAGAGAATTTTCCCCATTTTTGTAACATTTTTCATTGCTGCCCCTCTCCTATTGGTCGTAGCGTTATGTTATATAGCCTATAGCCTTCCTCGATAAATGGGCTATCTAATACTAAAAAAAATTTCATTTCGAAGCAGTAGTTCCTGAGATTAGCGCGTTCAAACAAACAAACAAACTCTTATGCTTTATAATATCTATATATACGTGAAGCGAAAACTTTAGATCCCTTTTTACGAAAATTGGGCAGACGGAGGAGTATGAAATTTCGCACACTTATAGTTTATACAGAGAAGAAGTGACGAATGCTAATATTTATATAAAATATGTATAATAAATACATTAAACTAATGAAAAAACACTACACGCACACAAGCATGCATTTGACACACGCAGTCGAAGCGTGAACTATGGTTACATATATCAATATACGAGTATAATGACATGACATAATATTATATCAGTTGGTCGAATTTCGAGCACTAGGCGACCGCTAGTTAGTATAGATACGTAGGTAAAGTCCCGCAACTCCAATTTCTTAACTACTTCAAGAGCACAGGGACATTATTGATACAGTCGGTCTTAAGGGAGCTATCTATTATTTACGTTACACTAACATTTCTGTACCACATGTGAGAGAAACTAGAAAGTTTCTGTTTATTATCCTCTGCTAGAATATTTAGTTAAAATAACTCGCATCTTGCTGAAAATGCACGTATTTTCATTATGAATAGTTATTTGCAAGGCATGCACTCTGAAATATACACTTATTTGAATTATAGTGTGAATAGACAATTGTAGTAGCGATAGCCTAGTGGGAAACCTTTGGACTGCCACGTAGAGGTCTCAAGTTCGATCCCAAGGCACGCATCTCGGACTTTTCGAAGTTATGTGCGTATTGATATATTCTGAGTAATAGAGCCTCGCTGATTTCAGCATAAATGGGCCGACTCGACCGGGGAAGGACTACCCTTTCACAGAATATCGACGTGAAATTGCAGTATTTCTACTGTTGTGTTTCGTTCGGGGAGTGAGAGAACCGGAGGCTCAATTACTCTCTTTCCCCCTTCCTGCTCCTTCTCCTTCCCACTTCCTCCTTTCCCAAAGGGTTAGCAACGCGCAAGTGATGCCTCTGGTGTTGCAGGCGTCTATAGGCTACGGTAACCACTTACGTCCGGTGGGCCGTATGCTTGTTTGCCAACTTAGATGTATAGAAAATAAAATTAAATTATCGCTTGTCTTAAAAGGAAAACATCGTGAGGAAACCTGCATGTCTTAGGGCCACTTGCAAGACAACTCACAAAATACGTTTAGCACTAAATAGATTTAAAACATCGTGGCATCTCAGTCACCTTCACACGGATGACTGACGACAGCACCATGTTGTAAATGAGTTTAGCGCTAAACGTATTAAGCAAGTTGTCGTGCAAGTGGCCCTAAGAGTTCTCAATAATGTTCTCAAAGGTATGCGAAGTCTGCCAACCTGGACTGGGCCAGCGTGGTGGACTATGGCCTAACCTTTCTCACTGAGAAGAGGTCCGTGCCCAGCAGTGGGACAGTTAAAAACAGGGCTGATATTATTATTAGACAATTGTTTATGTAATCTTCGTGATTGTACTACTTTTGTGGGAGTATTCCGCTTTCGGCACCAATTTTTTCGGCACCTAAGCTATTCCACTTTCAGCACCAATAGGTATTTTATTTCACATTCGACACCAAGCAAAAATACCTATTGGTGCTAAGAGTGGAATAGCTTAGGTGCCGAAACCATAGGTGCCGAAAAAATTGGTGCCGAAAGCGGAATACTCCTTTTTGTGAGGTATACTACTGAGGATTAGCGTTTGAACAGGAAAGAACGTGTTTTCTAGAGAAAGCTACAGAAAACCCCAAAATATATGAATACTTCTGTGTTATTTAGCTGATATCTTGCGGATCTTTGTAGAGCTACTTAAAGATACGCTGTATGATTAGAAAACGATCAACGATCTGCGATCTATAATCCCTGTGCTTGCATTATATTTACTATCCTAAGAAGTCAGAATGCCACTACTAAGTAGTAATAACAAAAAAGACAGCGACTTTGCTGTCAGAAGTTTAATTAAAATACCAATTCAAGAAATTTTAGACTTATAGTAATTGATATAGAAGTTTTAATTGATAAAAAATACATATTAGGACATTGAAAACCACCGTTGTCACTAATGACGGTCAACATTTGACTTCCGATTGCCTGCTTCGTGGCGTTTAAGTTGTGAAACACTTCAAAGAAATCTTAAAATCAGTAGCCTAGATATTTAAGTTAAAATACATACTTAACTACCTACATATAAATACTTAACTATACTTAAATACTACTTAAATATAGTTAAATAAATACTTAACTATATTTTATAATAACTACCACGACGCTATTACAGTGAGTGACGTACAACCAAAGTTGTTTATGATTTCTTGAATTCCAGAAGACCAGACAGAGGGCAAGCGGAAATTGCGCGTCTCAGTGCCCTCCATTATACTTTTGAATCAACTTTATTGCCTACCTCAAGTAATACAAACAAGTGAGATTTGTGTTTTTGGCAGTAGTACGTATTTATCTCAAAGAGAACCGAGAGAGGGCGTTTTTGTGGTATCTTCTTATCGAGTCTTTGAATGGTCTCGGTTTGAAGAAGGGAAATTAAAAAATATAATCGTGTTAAGAATCTAATAAAATGTGTGAACATTTTCCTTCAGCAAATTTACTAACTAGGTATGTTACTTTGATCTTCAAGTAAACTAAATCATTAAATGACTTTAGTAATAGATTCGTCAGTATTTAGTTGTTTTATTTAATCAAAGTAATTTGTCAAAATATTTTAAATCGGAACATAACTTTAAAACTTCGAATTTAAAGCATTCAGCATTTTAAATTTGCTTTTTAAAACTTGCCTCTGATTTGGTCAATGTACTTTTAACTTTCACGAAACCAATCTTAAAAGTAGCTAGCCAATTAAAATTCGGTAAATATTAATGAATAACAATTCAAACACTCAATATTTTAAGAACTAAATGTTTCGGTACAAATGTTTTTGTTATAATTATCGTATTGCTAAAACATTTTTTCTAGTGCGAGCAAATGTGCTAACCGCTGTGGGCGTATAGTTTGGCCACATTAATTATTATAACAAAAAATTTGGTGACAGCGCATCATCGTAAACCTCTTCAGTTTCGAGGAAGCTCATCTCCGGAGAGCAAAAAATATCCTGTGAGACATCGAAGTTGATATAAAAAATAGATGCACGGGATTAGAATGGTGAAATTAATAAATATTCTTAGAAAATTCTATGAAGAACATAATAATTCTCTCGTTCGTTACGTATAGTAAAGTAGCAAAGATATGGAACGACTGTGACAGTCGATACAAGGAATGCCTTCAAATATTCTGACATTTGATCTAAGCATTGAATATTAATAACATTATGGTATGTTTAGAACAACCCTTTAGTTAGAAGAGGTCAACATTAAAGCTGCTTGATGAATAAATTCAACCTGGTTAGACTGGAAGGCTGATTCCAATAAAATTCATAATAGAAGGGCTAGGATCAAGAAGATAATTCCCACACATATTATCTGGAGAATCCGAAATTCCGTCAAAAAAACTATAATTCCCGCGCGCTTATTACCCGTCAAGCGGACATGTTAAAACAGATGTTTCCCGCCTGACACACGGGTCAGGCGGGGTCGCCATCTTGAAGTTTCCGCCAATCGCGGCCCTGTCAGCGGCGGGCGAAATAATTACGGGCCGTGATTGTATAGTGTGTTTTACGTCTTTTGGGGCAAAATATTAAGAAATGTTTTGGAGGTGTGTTGGAAATACTTTTGAATGCATATTATTGCATATACCATAATTAATCATATTATTGAGCACAATTCGAGTATAACTTGCCATTTTTAAAAAGGTTTACTATGCGTCTATATGTCTAGGAGGCCATGAATTTCAAACTGATAATTCCTTAAGTATTGTGACACACCTACTAGTAAAATGACTTGCTATAGCTACAACTGTTAAGACTGATATCAATCTTAGTATCATCAAGCTAATACATACATACATACAAAGACATAAGAACAAAGGGAGGTAACACACAAACTGAAAAATGCAGAATATTTTTTTGTATTTCATAACAAGAAATTAATAATTCAATGAATTATAATCCGGGCTCATAATATATTACATATTGATATCGTAAATGTCACCAAAATCTTAACACTAAACGTGCAAGTAAATACGATAAAAATCCAGTTGCCTTTACTTTAATTTTAAAGTAAAACGCCATCAGAAGCCTTGAAAATAAACCCAGAGCAGATGTCTCCAGGCTTTGACATGCAGGTCAAACCGCCATCTTGGTTCCTTCCCGCGCTACGTCTGTCAGTGACGAGCTAATTACCGCCGGTGAATATAAGTAGTGTAATACGAGATCTGTTGAGAGTGGAATTAAGTTTGTTTTGATTGCTCTTTAGTGGATTTGATTACGGAAGCGTTAGATTGTTTCTTTTTAAAAGTATGCTAACTGGTGAACGATTGTTTTAATATGCTCAAATTTCGTTAATATTTGATAAACTCTGCAACGCGTGATACTAATACAAGATAATATGCTATAGTACCTACCTGTGTGCTTGTGACCATTTTTCTCCAAAAAAGCTATATAATATATAATATGAAATCTACTTATAGCCACCTACTTATTATGTTTCTAGTCTCCTCACTTGATAAATGGTGAGAAATCAACAAGATCTTCTCTTAAGTATGAAATACATATAATTTTTGCGTTACTTAATTAAGAGCTGATAAAATGCTGCCATATATTCTTTTTAGAGACGATTAAGTTAATTATTGACCATATAAAATGTCTCGTACACCACTTTTTACTAATAGGATAAGCAATAAAAGTAAAACTAGAAAATGGTAATAAGATTATAAATTATATGGTACATAATTATCTGCTAATAGTCTATTAGAATGTGAAAGAAAAAAAGAGATCCTACAGCATATAATTATTTTTATGGATAAACCAGTCAGTTTGCTATTATTCTTTTTTTGGAAGTATCTAGAAAAATAAGGCATTAAAATAGTTTGCATCACATTTTAGATACCTAATATGGTATATAAGTCGGCCTTGATGGCGTAGTGGTTAGTGTAACCGACTGCCACGCCTTAGGTCGCGGGTTCGATTCCCGCACAAGTTAAAGTGTGCATGAACATGGATGCTTGTCTTGGTCTGGGTGTTTCTATGTATAATATGTATGTTTATCCATTATCTAGTACTCATAGTACAAGCTCTGCTTAGTTTAGGCTAGATGGTGTTGTGTGTATGTGGTGGAATATAATTATTATTTTATCAGTCAGAAAATTGGTTCGAAAACTCATCCGCGGTAGTTATAAAGTTGCACCCATTGCCGACAAAGTCAAGGAGAGACGCCTCCGCTGGTACGGGCACGTACTCCGTCGCCCAGAAGGTCATATGGTGCGAGTAGCCCTTGACTTACCCACGGCGACTCGACGACGGGGTAGACCACCCGCCACCTGGCTGACAACAGTCCAAAAGGACATGCAGGAATTTGGAGTGGGTGCCTCAATTGCTCAAAACCGGCAACAATGGAAGAAGCAGACAAGGAGAGCCGACCCCAGATGACGGGACAAGGCTTAGGAAGATGAGTCAGAAAATTGGTCCGAAAACTGACTCTATTAATTAGTCTCAATATTTAAGCATAGTATGCAAGACAATATATATATATTTATATTTACGACTAGATGACGTAGTACCAAAATCCATGGTGATGCTGAAAATTTCCTTACAGAAATTAGCACTAACTTGCTTAGCTAATGATAAACTGGATAAAGATTGACACTACTATCAAGGTGGTATGAATTTTACGCTTACGTCCCAGAACCAGTGAAACAGTATGCCTGATTAAATATGTAAGATAAGTATATGTTGTATAAAAAATATAAACATCAAATTCAAAAAAGGAAGCCAAATGAACCAATTGCAAATGAACCAATAAAAAGAGAACATACTTACATTATTCGTATTCGGAATCAACGTCAACGAATCGGAACGTCCAGGCATCACAGACATGGAGGATTTCGTCCCAATCATAGCACCTGTTCCACGATCCCTATTTCATTTTTAATGAAGATGTTATTTCCGCAGGTGTTCGCCCTTATTATTTTGTTTAATTCATTCTGCCCTTTGTTTTCTTACGACCTTTTTTTGAACTGCAAACTTTATTTCAATAAAATTTATTACAAAGGTGCATTATAAATCGTGACAGAATAACATATGTAGATAATTAAGTTGTAAAGTTCTTAACATGTTTTTATTGGTATCAAGGGATGCGACTTTTAAAGCCTTTGTAGTGGTTTTAATTACGGATTAAACAATAGGAGTTTGTTCGTGGTAATATTGTTATTAGTAGCAATAAATCTTTATTGTTAGACAAGATTTTATTGTTTTATTTTTGTGATTAGGTTGAACAAGTGACGGCCTTTGAATACGTGCATCAAGGCATTTTATGAGAAAATAAAAATGCTGCGATCTAGTAAGTCAGCTTGTAACGCTTCAGTGTGGTCGTATTATTTAATAGTCGAATATAATATATTCATATTATGAATAACTTAGACCCAAGATTTTTTTATTGTTTTATGTCATTTTATACAATTTTGGAACTAATATAAAAATACATTTAAAATTAAATGTCTACGGAAACTGCGGAAAATATCCAAATCATTATAAAAAAGGAAAAATTACATTTGACGAAATTAAACCACAATAATTATATTCATAATTATTATGTTCATCTAAAAGTACAGCATTTCAAAAAGACGAACAATAGACAAAACAAACCATAGATATAGCTGCTTGTTATAAAGCGGTGTGTTCATATTAAAATTGCATACGTACATAATTATGTTGTATAATTAAATTATATTTCACAGAATTTAATATAATATAAATTAAACCAAGAGAATAAGCATACTGCCCATAATTCCAAAGAAAATAAATTTAATAGCTTCGATATTAACATTTGTTAATTTTGGTAGCTTCTTGGATAGCTGCCAAAAATGTTTAAACAGTAAGTATTTAATATAAAACAACAAGCATAAGGTAACACACATTCTCTTGATTCAATATCAGGGGACAAGCGGCAATAATAAAGCTACCCTTACCGGTAGATTTCTCAAGAAGTAATACAGGCAACTGCAAAAGAAAGGCCTTTTTTAAAATTGTTAGTAAAATGAGCTCAGTATATAACAAAAAAATATAAGAAAATATTACATGAAAAATCACTGTTAATTATGATAGAAATCTATTAAAAATAAAAATAACGAACATATTATATCCGAGCGCAGTGCATCTTATTCTTTTTTTGAACTGACAACTCTCTGGAGCAATGTCTCGACACCGACATCGCTTTGCGTTTCGAATTTCGAACCCGTAGACGTTTTCCGCGGCCCAATCAGAATACGAACGTCATTTGGATCAATACTCTGTCAATCTGAAACCAACTTTACATTGAAGGAGATAAATATCAGATTCGATCGGTGCTTTTCTTCAAGCAGTGACACATTGGAAACGAAATGAACTTAAGATAACACTCGGGATTCGATTTGAAGTTTCTGGTTATGTGTTCAAGAAATTTTGACCTTTCATTTGTGGGCAATAGGTTGAAATTTGCGTGTCTGTTGACGTCTGATCGGCTTGGAATAAAAGTTATTGAATGATCTTTGATTAGATGATTATCAGTACAGACGCAATGGGTCTTGCTCCGCGGTTGTAAGAACATTTTATATGGTAATTGAAATGTAATATAAGCATTGGATTTTGAGTTGCTTATCGAGTAGTTTACAATCGTATCTGTGCGCGACAAGAGCGTACATTGTTTTCGATAATTACGATAGTAGGTATCGATTTCACGTATGTTAATGAGCGCTTCGAATATATCGGTAAACATGAAACTATAATTATGCAGGTAAAGCACAAAGGAATTATGGGATGCAAAATATTGTTAAAGCTTTTTGATGTCGTATACGATTTCAGCGTATATTTTGTTAAATTTGAACGTGTTTTATACAGGAACAGGTAAATAGTACGAGATTTATTAATATAATTGTTGTATCTGATATTTATGAAGGACAACTTCTAGATTTTGTCCCCGGCTTCGCTCGCGTAAATGCAGGTTAGGTTAGGTGTATCAGTATTTTTCTGGAATAAAGTAGCCTATGTCCTTTTCTATTCCCTTGACAACGTGTATGCGAAATTTCATGATGATCAGTCGAGTAGTTAAGGCGTGAAAGCGTAACAAACAAACATAATATTACTTAGTTAAGATCTCGTAATTATATCTCATTATATATTATATTCATTTACGGTAGGCAGCGGCTTTGCTGTGTCCTGACATTGCTGAAGTCTATGAGCAGCGGTTACCACTTTCCATCAGGTGGGCCACTTGCTCGTCTGCCACCGAAGGCAATAGAAAAAAAAATCTCCAGTAAATTATACAACAATTTAATATAAACTTACCACGACTAACGCTTAACCATATACCCCCGATAGTGTAGGTAGGTTTATTACTCCCTCAGTACTACCGCTATGCTTTTAAGTCCCATCTACTTTAGAAAGAAATGAAAATTATGGAAATCCGTAGTCTCTGCCTACCCCTCTGGGAAACAGGCGTGAATCTAAGTATGTATGTATGTAATTTAAAAATAGTCTTTTGTCGTATACCGTGCATTTTCCAGACTCCATGCTGCTACTAAAAACATCTTTACAAAAAGATCCAAAGCGTAACCAGACCTAAATTTTGGAATTTCGAGTCAGCCTATGTATTCTCAGTTAGAAACTAAAACCCTTGACTGCTGCAAACAGACGCCAAAATACAGGGCCAAAAACGATCTAGCAGACAATATAACACAGTATATAAAAACGCAAGTTCTTTAAACGCTAACACATATCTGGTAGCCACAAAACAACCCAAACACGATGAACCTACAAGCCAACCTGACCATTACAAAAAAGGGACAATGGGGCAGATGCTACGAACACAATTAATTTCATACATCTCTATCTAAGGAAGCCATTATTAAGATTTGACGTGTTATAAATTTTTGTGAAACACCGCCATCTGGCAAGTTTATTTAAACGTTTAGTTTTATTAAGATCATCGAGATAGACAGCTTTTCATATTGGAACAACTTTAATGTGAACGCCTGATTTATGATATTGCTAGATTCTAGAGACATCAAATCTATCTAATTTTAGTTAAGCTGAGATTTCTACAGTGAATGTGTACATATATAAAACAAGAAATAGACCAGCTAGCAAACTATCGAGTATAAGAATAGAAGTCTTAGCTATTCTAATACTATATAAGTTTTGCGGCTCGACATTGTTGAGTCCATATGACCTACATAGTAAATCAAAACTGTTTTCGAAAAAAATCGAGAATTTAATTATGGTATTTCTAGATTTTTTAAAATTATGAATGGTTAATTATCTTTTCCGTCGGTATTGTGTTAAGTTTTCAATAAAATAATTCTAGAAGTATATTTATTTGAATTATGTGACAAAGCTACTTTTTTTGAAACGCTTTATGTTCAAATTCATAAATATATGAAAATGCTAAAATAAATTATCTTTGCATTTATTAACACAATACCTTCATTATCGAACATATTTTGTTCATCACTAAAATGTCATTAACGATTACGAGCTATAAACAAAATTGAGGCGACAGATGGTACAATATACCCCACTTCTATTGTATACTGTCCCTATTTAAATTCTAGGGTCAATTCTAAACAATTATAACTTTTATTGCCAGTCAATAAAACTCATTTTCCAATGCATTCCATATAAAAACTACAATGGAATGATTTGTGCATTTACTTGTGCAAAATTATGAAATTCACAATAAAAGTGTATATTGAATTAAAATTTCTTAATTCAGATATAATGCGGTGTACAACAAGGGGTGTTTTTAAAGGACTCGCTTATTATTAAACATTTAAACAGTATAATATTACGCATACAAATAAGGGTATTGTATAAGTGCATTATTTAAGTACTTTTACTATGCAATTGCCAGTACTTAAAATATTGGGGTGAGCAATTAAAAACATGCATTGCATATCACACAGCTTCGTCGTAGTTCTCGAAGTTTAAGGGTGCGATTCCACTGACGCGGAACTGAGCGGAGTGGAGAGGAGCGGACCGTGAACAGGCCAATCACAGTGCTCGATATCTCCACTCCGCATCAGTGAAAACAGTGCAAGTGGAGCGGAGCGGAGCTGAGCGGACTTTCAAAATAAAATATATGAACATGCGACCCCGAGCTGGACAGGACGAAATCGAGTAGGCTGTGATGCCGAGCGGAGCGCACGAAGTGGAGGGTAGCGGGGCGGCTAACGTAGACTTGTCAGGAAAGGACTCGTGCGCTGCATTTTAGTTTAGTCAGCGATATTACGTCATACACTTCACACGTCATCAACATTGTATGTGAATCAAAATC
Organism: Catocala sponsa; assembly: GCA_963564715.1. Taxonomy (NCBI): domain Eukaryota; kingdom Metazoa; phylum Arthropoda; class Insecta; order Lepidoptera; family Erebidae; genus Catocala; species Catocala sponsa. The sequence continues at coordinate 4,295,708 of OY751345.1, read as the reverse complement.
GATGAGAAACTAATAAATTGAAAGTGTCAAAAAACTTCCATGTTTATGGGATACATGACTGAAAACATACAAATGCAATGAAACCAAACATATGGCGTAGGAAATTATAGTGAAAGACAGATTACAAGATCATTGCAGCTCTGGTCTGTTCAGGTTCACTCCGCCCCGCTCCGCGTCAATGGAAACACTTGCTACTTTGCACTGCTCTTCTCCGCTCCACTCCATCCAGCTCAGCGTATACTGCAACGTAGTCACCATTTTAACTTTGGACTTCTTAAGTGTTTAGCATAACAGGCAAACTTATAAATATAATATTATGATTTCGTCTATAATCACATTAATCACTCAGCTTTGTCTTAGTAGTCTTTTAATTTTCCGTGTTTATTACGACACTCGATACTAGCCGCTAAACCATAAAAAACAAGCTAGACATTGTTATAACGTTTACACCAATACTGATAGACTATTGAAAAATACTTTCGTTTATCATCATAGTCTTTTCGTTTTAATAAATATTTCGTTTCAAGTTTGCCTCATCAAGACTTTGATATTGTTTAACTAGACTAGATGTAATACCTTACTAGGCACTTGCAGTTGCAACGATGTTTATGTAGGACCTTGAACCATAAGAACATTACATAAAACTCCCTCAATTTTTAGTGAACAAAAATTCGTATTATGTGATGGCGCTGAACATTATTATTTTAGGAACGTGGCGCCAGACATATGTTGCTAAACAAGCTACTTTGCACTGCTCTTCTCCGCTCCACTCCATCCAGCTCAGCGTATACTGCAACGTGGTCACCATTTTAACTTTGGACTTCTTAAGTGTTTAGCATAACAGGCAAACCTATAAATATAATATTATGATTTCGTCTATAATCACATTAAACACTCAGCTTTGTCTTAGTAGTCTTTTAATTTTCCGTGTTTATTCCGACACTCGATGCTAGCCGCTAAACCATAAAAAACAAGCTAGACATTGTTATAACGTTTACACCAATACTGATAGACTATTGAAAAATACTTTCGTTTATCATCATCAGTCTTTTCGTTTTAATAAATATTTCGTTTCAAGTTTGCCTCATCAAGACTTTGATATTGTTTAACTAGACTAGATGTAATACCTTACTAGGCACTTGCAGTTGCAACGATGTTTATGTAGGACCTTGAACCATAAGAACATTACATAAAACTCCCTCAATTTTTAGTGAACAAAAATTCGTATTATGTGATGGCGCTGAACATTATTATTTTAGGAACGTGGCGCCAGACATATGTTGCTAAACAAGCTGGTAACGTTTCAATAGTGCGGTGTTTACGACCGTAGTAAAAAAAAGTTGGAAGCTTCCAGTCTGGGAGAGCTTAGGGTTCCGTGAAAGTGTGATAATATAACTAGCCACACTCTATTTTGGATGCTTTAAGACAACATCATAAAGACTTGCGATGAAGTGTACAATCTACTTGGTGCAATTATATATAATACAAGTCATATAGTTAAGGAGAGGTTTCTTAAATAACGTGGTAAAGTTATCTTGTAAAATACGAATGAGTCAGTCAGTAAGAATGACCAATCGGTCACTAGAGTAAATAAAAATACTACATAGGAGAATAACCTTGAAAGTAACCCTTTTCATCCTAAATTTCACGGAACCCAGAAATTGAATAGTAAAATTCACCCCTCGGACCCATAAACACTGTTTACCATCGCCACTTGTCAGGATGACTGTAAGAAAACAGTTTTGCTACCATTTTATTATCTTTTTTAAGGGCCCCGTTTAAGGGCCTTTAGCCGAGATTAAAAGTATTGTTAGAAGTTTATATTGTTGTCAAAATTGATTCGTTATTCAACATATGTTGGGGTAGGCTCGGGCTAGTTTGCTTACAAAGAAACTATATTACAAAAACATGTGGACATTAATTGAATACCAGCTACTCAGATGACCGTTCAAACAACGCTGTTAATAGGGATCCAGCTGGACAAGATCATGATAAGGTAACATGTATCAAATACATCTCAAAACTGATGTGTAATAATAATACAAAAGGTAAAGTCTGGATCGGCAATTATGTAGGACTTATTGAAGGATGACTAAATCTCATGATATGTACTTTTTTCGCTCGAACAACTGAAGACGACACTTTCTAGGTATGGTTTCGCTACTATCCTTGTTCAGTCTAATTTACAAGACAGAACGCTGTGACTTATCTGCTTGTAGCAATAGTGTGGCCTATGTTCAATTATCTAAGTTTATAATACTTATTTACATCTCAAATAAAACCGTGAGCTGCATGTATAAAATTTTTACGCCTACATAGCAACCATAAAGTTTCCTTTGTTTTATATTTTCAGAGACTATACTTCTATAGTAGTCAATCCACAGAAGTCTTAAGTAATATATTTTAAGTAATATCTTTCCATTGTTTAGTCAATAAGCGTTTCAAAGTCTAAGTATTTATGATAATTATTTTAGGCATACTAGTATAATGGACGAACGCTTCCAAAAACAATGAGCGCTTAAAATTGAAATGCCAAGTAATTGAGGACTCAGACAGTGAATTGACACAAACTGGTTATATACAATTGTGTACGAAATTGTGGTTGCTAATAAACGAAGATGAAAGTTGTAAGGTTTAGACTAAGAATAGGTAATGCAGCTGAGTCATACAGCTGTATAGTTAACTATTCTGCCATCAGCGACTCCTTAAAAAGGACTAGTCCCATGAAAAACTATTGTATTTAACATTTACAAATCTACCAATATAATACGATACTGTGAAATTTAGCTAAGAATTTATATTCTGCAGAGCCAGAGATATTAGATGACCACCATTTCTCCCACATTTATGTTATAACATGGGCAAATGGCGGTAGCAAACAGTAGCTTCGGTTGAACTCGGTACTCGTGTCATAAAGTACTAACAATAGGAATAAAAACGTTTAATTTATCTCCAAACAGAAGGTTCCCGCTGTCAAGCTTCTTTTGTGTGGATCATTGTCTCTACCTTTACCGCCATTCGTAAAATCTCTAGGTATTTTACGTTTGGTATCGTAAAACCAGATATTTATAGCAACTTTCAATTTTTTAACATCCATTTCGAAATTCAATGAGAATAAATGTCGATATGAATGGGATTGTAAATAATGCATGACTAAATTTTCCAGTGGACGCGTTGTGTTTAAATGTAAGTTCTTCATATTTATTTTGATACTAAGACATTCTTAAATACTAAGAAAAGGTAACGTAAATTATTACTGGTAGCAACTTTGTAATTCTTTAAGTAACTATTATTATCTTTAAGGTGGTCTCGAGACACTCAAGTAATAAATACTTTAGTGTTGTTTGTTACTTCACTAAAGGCCTTATTAGCGCCGCGTTGATGATATATACGTATGTAAAATTCACAAGAATTACACCATTGTAATATTTTAACTAGTGAGAACACTCACAAACGGTCGTAGCAAAAATGAACAGTATTTTTCCTTCATTAAAATAACTTTAAGAACATTTCTAGAAAAAACTGCTTGTCCATTATTACCTTATACTCTACCGCACAATACTATAACAAAATCTGACGTGTATCATATTTAAATAGATCATCAACACTTTCAAACCGTTTTTATCCAGATACCATCGATTTACTAATTTGAAACTCCATCAATCATTGCCGTAAGAAACTCAATCTACACCACATGGTCGGGGCGAGATTTTACCTGAGCAGAAAAAAAGGTGACAATAACTGCCACGCTAGTAAACTAGTGAGACATCTCAATTTATTGGCTTACAACCCTCGGTCTAAAGAAACCGATTTGTTGTAGTTAGAACTGGACAAAAGTTTTCGGAATCGTGTATCTGGCGAAGCTTTTGATATGCCGGTCGAGCGAAATTTTAAACATATTTCGCTACATTATCTCAATTGTGATACAAAATAGTAAAATTTGTTGACATTTTAAAGATACAATATAGAAAAATAAATGCTTGGATTTGTATACTTATATCTTTTAATAAAGTCAATGATAAATGATACGATATTTTTCAAACAAAAAAATATTTTGCAATATAGCTGGCATATTAGATTTTTGATTGGAATGTCGTATTTGTTGCATACGTTTATTATAATATTTGGTTACAGATTGGTTGCAGGCAATTTAATATCGAATTATTACAACCGTTTTGCATATCCAAACCTTATTTTCTCAGTTATTATTTGGAATCAAAAAATTTCCGATGTTTAGACACGGCTCATTGACTTCCACTCTACCGTACCCAAATTCTTGCATATAAAATGAACTATAATTCACCTTATCAGTAATCTAGAAGCCGTCAAATAGTCTTGACAACTTATTCTAACGACTCGTAGTGTGAACAGTATAAAGATAAATTATTCGTTGGTGACCGAAAACTTCATCGCTTAAACCCCTGTGACTTCTTAGAACTTATATAGATTGGTATCAGTTTTTTCGCTTTGTGTTTCCGTACCGCTAACGAAGGTACCTGTTTCTTTTTTGTGACATCCTCTGGAACGTTGGGTGCTCATTCCGTGAGGGACAGTTTTATCGATGACCACCGTATGTTGTTTCGTTTTGTTACAGTTTTATTTTTCTTACTGACCATGTGTGTAAAGTTTAAGGAGTTGATGCTTACGCTTTTATTGTGCACAAAGATAAGTTTTTAACCAAAATTTAAAGTAATCTTAGTGAGCCCGACCAAATTGATTTTATGCTTGAACTTTGCCCATGTGAATAACCAGTTTAATAGAAATATACAATCAACAATTTTTACTTAATAATAATACTGTAAGTTCATTTTGTATCGCCAGTTATATTATTATCGGGACGCCAAAATTGTAATTATTAAAATTAAAAAGTACTACAACATATAAACGACAAATTTAATCCAGTAGACATACTGGTGAATTACTGCTCACCCTAAAAAGGGAACTCAACGTAATCCTGTTTATATCAAAATATTTCCTTTATCAGCTGGTCATGGTCAAAATAGTCCCAAAGATAAGAAATGCTATCTATAATCCGTCGACCGTTACGACACATATGTTGCGAGTTAACACTCTTTTGTAGTCCATATCAAAATTAAGATAATTTTGGGTGTCCCTTCAAATTTTTCCTTCTATTTTGGACCTTGTGGCCAGCTGACGGTTTTTTTAAAGTGGTCACTGAATAGTTCGGCGGCCCATAAAAGAGACCGAGTAATGAGCTCAAAAATTGGTAATGACTAAATAAAGCTGGTCACGTTTGAGCCCTGTTTCATTTTAAATTATGATTTCATATCCTTTGCCTGTTTTATGATTCGGAACGTGAAATAACTGTTTATTTTCGGTCATATGTAAATAACTGGGTATTGAATTGTTTGTGAAAATATTCATGATATTTTATATTTGTAACATTGAATATTAATTTAAACGTTTATTTTTATCATTGTTTTGCAATGAGGCAATAAGTTTGTTAATTGTAGTAATTGAATGCTTGTACATAAAATCATGGTGGAATTTTACGGAGCTCATCGCTTCGGCAGTCAAAGTAATTAGTATAATTTAACAATATTATTAATCAATTGCGAATATGTTGTTTACCTTATCATTAATGGAAATGTTGGTAATTTGACGCTTCGTAATCATTACTAGTCAATGTTATACAAAAAGCTACAAATATTAAAACAAAAGACACTTCATCTTATTTAAAACGGCAAACAAAGGACTTAAGCTGGTTGGCTTCATAATAGGAAACAGTAAAGACTTTAAGCAGCCATCTACAAGGATAAGACTGTTCAACGCGTTAGTTCTTCCTATTTTAGAATATAATAGTGTTATCTGGAGCCCCAACTATGACATATATATAAAATTACTGGAACGAGTGCAAAAGCGATTTCTTTACCATCTATCATATACCGACCGCAAATTAAAACGATTAACATCTTATAAAGCAAGACTCGATCACATGTGTTCACTCGCCAACCGACGAAAGTATCTAGATCTCACTTTCTTGCACAAATTATTTAACGGGAATGTAGACAATAATGAACTCACATCTAAACTTCTAATCAACACACCATCTCGCCTGCCACGTGTAAATGCTTATAACTTATTTCATATACCAACATCAAAAACTAACCTCGGTCACTTCGCTGCGTTGCCCAGACTCTGTAGACAATACAACTCACTATCTAAGACATCTGATATAGATATTTGTAGCTCTTTACCTTTGTTCAAAATACAGCTATATTGTTACCTGACTGATACCATTGATTGAGCCTATTTTTATTTTTATTTAATAATAATTAATAATACTAATTATTTGTTATTTCATTATTTGTATAACATTATTTGTAACTCATTATTTGTATTTCGTTATTTGTAATTTATTATTTGTATTTCATTATTTGTAATTCATTTTTAATTAATTATTAATAATCTGCTATTTGTAACTTTGTCCAATTTCGCCAACTGTATATGTACGTTTTTACTTTGCATGCTGTGGCCTACTGTAAGTGAGGGTGCACACTTAATCTATTGACCTAACACTTTTATATTTAGCCTTAAGTTGTGTGTATCTTTGTAGATGGTCCAATAAATAAATAAAATTAACAGTAATTAGGTGACTTTTTAAACCATTACGTCATATCTGCTACCTATTATTTTATACCATCTTCGTCTTACTATTGGATGAAATTGATGGTCATGCTTTTTTTGTCTCCCGTTTTTTTAACCCAGTACTTGATAAATACGTCTTGGTCAAAGCACTAGCGTTTTTTCAGTTCTCTAAAACGTCGAACTTTAGAGGCTTTATAGAAAGTACGAATAAAAAGTTACACTATATTTTATACATACTTATTTCATTTTACTTTTACATTTGTATTTTGGTGACCTTAGACTACTAAGGTAAATAAAACTAGGTTAATATAGTGTAACTTAAGGCGAACGCCTTAAATATATGGAATAAACATGCGTATATCTTACACTATTCTTTATAAGAACATCAAAGAATTTATCACACGACTTTTAGGGCAACATCAAAAAATCCTCGCAAATTCCATGTTTACTTATTCCCTTTCAGAATAAATGGTTGTATAGAAAACAGAGAACATTTCCAGCTTTACATTGTTAATGTGTACCGTCATGGTCGCAGCTGACATATGTCATAACACCCTCGTATTCAGAAATGTTTGTTTCCTCAACATGTTTTGAATTAGTATTTTGTAATTCGTTGAAACTGGAGCCGGTAAGGAGATTTTTGGCCTATTGTGATATATTTAGACCGCACTTTGGATCATATTCTACGTACTGGTGAAAAAAATTGTATTTATTACTATTTAAGAATGTATTGCAATTGGAAATTTTATCAATAATCGTATTTATGACATTATCGAAGTATTTACTCATAAAATATCGTCGACTACTATTAAATAGATCAAATATCTAAATAAATGAAGATTTAAAATACCTTTCTCTTTCAAATCTGTACTGACAATAATTTTATTATAGGTATACAATCTTTTTACTCTTACTTTAATTTAAAACCATTATATATTTTACTTTCGTACGAGCAGCTGCGGTATTCAACAGCGTTTGAGTTCAAATTTAACATTTATCTATTGTGCCATGTATTTACCTAAGCGTAATATATTGTGTAAGTCTGTACTAAAAATAATTGAACTAAACCTTAATTGCGCGTACAACTAAAATCCTCCCTCATTTCAAGCTCGTGTCATTGTTAGTCTCTCATTGAATTTCATTTGTCTAATTGAGCAGCCAAATATTTGCCTTTCTGTCGTTAGTTTTGTCCTCGTTCTGTCAATACATCACTATAAAGGACATGGTATCTTTGTTATACGCAATATTGAGTTCTACTTCATTGATTTAGAGTCCTATTTTGTTAGTAAAGTTTACCAATAAATTGATGTAGGTAAAACACAATTTCAATTGTAGCTGATCAATACAGGCTTAATATTGTTGCTTAATTCCGTTGTTACTGTGTTGTTGCTAATTACCGTGTATTCAGCTAATTGCTGGAACCTAACTTTGGGTAGAGGTTTGTTTCGTTCTGTTTCTTTGGAAAACGTAATTGGATTTATAGATTAGTCTAGTTAATACGATTGTAAATCTGATTAGAATTTACAGCGCCTATAAGAAAATGAATCAGTTATTATAATAATATGCATCTATTTAAGTAAAATATCATCTTTTAGCACGATACATTTTCACTAATATACTTATAATTTTACCATATTATATGTGATCTCGATAGAGAGAGAGCCTGGAGATTTGTCACACAGATTTCGAACCTATTACAGACTCCAGCTCTCAAAAAGGTTGATTTTATAACTGTTACTGTATACTCCTTTTGTGTTTAAAACTATGTGTGCAACTTTTGAGAGAAATAAATGAATTTATTATTTATTATTTAAAGTTTTACTTGTACTTGTGTTATAAGCTATTATTACCGTTATTAATTTATACATATCATAATATTGAGACCTGTATTAAACTGTCCCACTGCTTGGCACGGGCTTCTTCTTAGTGTAAGAAGGGTTAGGCCATAATCCATTACGCTGGTCCGGTGCGGGTAGGCAGAACAAGAAAATTATAGAGAACTCTCAGACAAGCAAGTTTCCTCACGATGTTTTACTTCACCATTAAAGCGACCGATAACGGTGAAGGAAATTAGCTATTTAATACGCACATATATAATTTTATTATATTATAAAGCTGAAAAGTTTGTTATTTGTTTATTTGTTTGGTTGAACGCGCTAATCTCAGGAACTACTGGTTCGAATTGAAAAATTCTTTTAGTGTTGGATAGCTTATTTATCGAGGAAGACTATAGGCTATATAACATCACGCTACGACCCACGGCGGCCGCGCAGTAACCATAAACGGGAGTAAAACCGCGAGCACATCTAGTATATTATAAAGCTGAAGAGTTTGTTATTTTATTTGTTTGGTTGAACGCGTAAATCTCAGGAACTACTGGTTCGAATTGAAAAATTATTTTAGTGTTGGATAAGCCATTTACCGAAGAAGGCTATTGGCTATATAACATCACGCTACGATCAATAGGAGCAGTATCAATGAAAATGTTGCAAAAACGGGGATAATACTCTTATGTCAAGCAGACGAAGTTGCGCGGGTCAGCTAGTAACTTATAGAAGTCAGTGATGTGCGCCTTGGGATAGAACTGGAGATCTCTGCGTGAAGTTCAATGGTTGCCCACTATTTATCGTTATTAATTTATTGCTTTTTAAATACACCAATTTTTACTCACCACTTAGGTACTATCGGCTCCAGCGACGGATGACCAAATCAGAAAAATTTTCGCTTGCACATGTTGACCAGTTGAGTTTGTATCGCCTTAGAATCAGTAAACAAATGTAAAGTGTAAAAAAACTCAAACAAAGAAAGGGGCGTGTCACGGGTACGGGTACCAAGTGTTGGCCTGCTATGCGATTTTAACCTTAGGAGTGGTCATCCGTCGCTGGAGTCGATAGTACATTACTAAAAATTATATTTATGTCGATGAATGGGTAGGTCAGATGTTAAATACCTACATCATATTTTTATATTAGACGTTTATTGGCTGCTTTTAGAATCCAGCGACGTAATTAACATAATTTTATTGTCAATCGCAAACACCCGAGCTCTATAGGCAATTTGTTATTAGATTTTCTTTAAAGAAATCTATGGTAGCTCTATGTCTCATGGAACTAATCTCTGATCAACGATACTCCTTCTTCTCTGTCGTCACACTCTTGGCAGAGTGGTCATGGTCATCATGACAGGGGTGGTGGCAAGCTTCACAATTCGCCGCCATTCCTCTCGTACTGTTGTTTGCCTCGTGCATTCGTGGAGTGGACCATTTAGTGCAGTTTACTAGGGTTACTTTTTATCATGTGGAACTTAGTATAACTCATACTTATGCTTTTGAAATATACAGATGATACCAATTATTATATATCTATACTTCTATATCTATACTTATATTATAAAGGGGTAAGATTTGTTTTTTGTTTGTTTGTAAGAATATAACTTAAAAACTACTCAAAAATTATTTTACCATTACAAAGCTATATTATCGCCGAGTAACTTAAGCTATATTTTATTTGAAAAAATTACTGTTAGTAATATAACCTAACCTGCTTTTGCGCGAGCGAAGCCGCGGGCAAAAGCTAGTTTCATATACAGAGGGCGTAATCAATATCCAATACGTTAATCCCGACCCAAAGTCCATTAGTACCAGTCTCAAAATATTCAGTAAATCACAATTGGATTCCAATTTAATTGTTTCAACAAATACTTTAATGGAATTTGCCTCAGCAAATAAATTTATACCCTTCCATGTTTCAAGAGTTGTAAAATTTTTATAGGTCTGTTTTATGTTTGACATGGTGTCTGACTAGTGTTTTTATGTGATCGAAATGCTCGGAGCATTTACCGTGTCTTTGTGGAGATACACCGAAAGGTGCAAAGGTACTACAAATGATTGGAAGGATATTGACTGCCGTATATGGAGAATTTTCGATTTACCATAATATCATGTTTATGATTCTGTGTCGCTCGTTATTCTTTCAAACCGTTAGGTAGAACGAGCAATTCTAAATATAGTGGGTTCAAAGCTGACACTGTGTGTTTGTATATTTATCTGCATTCATCTATGATTGTTTTATTAAATCTCGCTATTGATTTACAGAATTTCTACGTACTTAAAGATATAATGTACATTGCAAGTGAAAATTGATAGATTTTGCTGTTGTTTGGATTTCATGTCATCTAACCTAATATAAACTAAGTAGATGGACAAATCATTTTATGTTAAAAAATCTTATCAGAAGGTTATCCAACAAACAAAGAAGTAAATTTTTGAGCACTTGCGAATCCACTGATAAGATGATTTCGATTCGAATCGTGATGTGTAATTACATATTTTCATAAAATTCTTACTAGTATGTAAAATGCTTTAGCCTCTGTAAACACCTAAACTTGTCATCAATGTCTAAGCCAGCAATTATGGGCTATCATAATACTTAATTCTTACCTCTGGACTTCTTGTAAATCTGACAGTAGATAGCTGATAACCAAAAAGAATTTAATTACGTACCTAATATCTCTCTCGACTTCATTGAATCTTGATCCAAACTGACATAGATACATAACTATAATTGATATTGCCAGTCCAACGATGCTTAACATCGTATCTAATATTAAGTAGCTGGAATTAGTAATAAATGTCTTCTGGTTAAGTTTTATGTTCATATTTGACGGCCATCAAATGTTCGCATTAAACAGTGCCACCAGTTTTTCCATTCGCTACTTTCATTTTATTCAGATTATTATTAAGATTGGAATGACATTTTACTTCATTCTTTCCATTCTTCATTGTTTTGATCCATTTTTATAACTTTTATACTATCGTTATTTATATTTAGCTAAGCATATATTTTATCTTTAAGGTACAAAAATAGATATAATAATTGTAGATCTTCAATTTTATTATTTTAGTCCCTGTATTTAATACGACCATGTTATGTACAACAACATTATTTGAAACGATCTAAACCGAGTAAAATAACGTGATGGAGTTCTCTACGCTATAAAGTTCAAAACACCTAATACAGCAGCACCCCTGTCATCAACGGCAATCCTCCTCCATATTTATCACCATATTACAAGATGTCCAAAACCTTCCAACATGCTATACCTTCCATAAATCTAACATAGACGAACAGTTTCACAATAAATATCCAATCTAACACCGTCTTCCTGCCCACGCGCATAATTTACTGAGAATTATTCGTATATATTAAATAAACATATCAAAACAGACATTTACAACGTATGTTCAGAACGCGAATATATTTAGAATTAATTCCAGGATCATGTTAATTGGATGCATTTACGCAAACGATTACATTATTGCTACTTCGGTGTATATTTGATAAATTATCAAAATAAATTAGTTCATTAAAAAGATACATCAAAATAGAAAAGTATTTCAGAAAAAAATAAGCTCTGAACTCACTTAGAGAGTACTTAAACGTAAAGTTTTATTACCAAACCTTCAGTAAGAAAGAGAAATAAATAATAAACCATATCCAACCGAAGCTTTTAATGTCGACGATAAACAGGTACAAAAGTAGTAAATTTTGCAATATCTAAAGCAAATATGCACTTAGAGTTTGATTAAACATCATAAAACAGCCAATGTTAACGGAGTGGGTGTTAAATCTGTCTTATTCTTAAGCTTGGACGAACATGTATAAAGATAAAAAGCAAGATTTTATGATATGGGAAGTCTTTGGTACATTGTTCATCTTGGGTGGTCATATAACAGGCTTAACGTGATTTTTGGTCTAATAAACATTTGATGTGTGTTTTGCCAGCTGGCTTTCTTAATGTTTATTTCCTAATCGTAGAAAGAATAAGATCTCTGCCTCTACTTTGATATCGTTTTAGTGAATATATGTCCTATGGATTCTTAATATTTTAAAATAGAAGAATTAATTGGTTGTTTAATTTTTAAATCATTTTAATGGCGTCGTTTAATATCCGTTTATTATTAAGTGAGCTGTCGTAAGTCATTTAAATAATTTTAAACGTAAATATTGATACAAGTTTAATATCGCAGCTATAGGCGAAACCATCGTTTAACTATTTGCCAACAACTATTTATTACTAAACTTGATGTCGGAATACGTAATTTAAATCAATCAACGTTACACATAATTACCTATGTATCTGTATCTATGTGTTGCTATGTATGTACTTCTTTGAATTAAGTCTCACAAGTCTCCGACTGTCGCCAGTCATCGTGTCGACACGATATTTCATCTCGCAGACATCTGTCAAGACGAACAAGATCAACTTTGTCGCCAGCATTGGTATTAATTTCCCTTTGCCCTTCTTTATTGCTTGTGATTGGATTATTTCCGTAGCAACTTTTCACTTCCCGAGAGCTCTAAAATAAGATTCGTTGCTTGAACGCTTTTATTTTAATCTGGTTGGCTTGTTTTAATATCTTTAAGCTTTTTATTTTCCGTTCAAGATTTTCATGTTGGCGTCCTTTATTAAACATTTGTTTCGTTACAATGCTTTCTATCGCGGAGAGAGTATTGATGTATTAAACTTAGATAAAAAATAGACATTAGCCATTTATTTGTCCTTTCAACACTTTATTTGTTCGCTCGTAAATCATTTTGTTACTGATGGAGCGTGTTCAGTACAATACGATTCGATGTAGCCATTGATTTTGATAAAAAGTAATGGTTGGAGACATTCATTCAATATTCTGTAGTCATCAATATCACACGTAGCGTTGATTGATTTGACAACATACAGTACATGTTTAAATATAAATAACCAAGAGATTTCTTCGTCAATAAACCATGGGCTTTTAGAAAACAAACTTTTCCATCAAAAGAATAATAATATAGATAACGAAACAATTAAGCCGAAAGAAAACTTTTGCAAAGTCCTCAACTAAATACGACGAAAATCACTTAAGGCCCTTAAGTCCGAGCATTACAATCCCTTCGAAGTTTTTATACTTGTGGCTGTACAAAAAGTGGCGAGACGAAGCCGGTTGAGTGTCATACATTTTGATGCCACGGTTTTTGTTCTCCCTTGTTATTGCAGAAAACAAAAACCACTGTTGTTCGCCTGTCTACCGTTTTTGCGGACTTGACAAGTCACCCTTCCTCCGAACTTTAATTTGTCTTGAATAATTACATAATTACACGTCTCGCTGTGATTGTTTTATGTCGACAATGTTTTGCCGAGCGCAATTCACGAGAAAGTTACGACTGCGAGTCGAGAGTTGATCCAATTTGAATTAAAAGTACCTAATTAGACGATGCTTAAGTTAACTAACTCAAAGCGTTTGTCCCCCTCTGAAGGAAATTACAACATAAATCTGCCTTGCAAAATTGTGTTACACCTAACTCAGTTTCTAAAAGGAAAAAGTTGGGCGTTTCTATAATTGGCTCTTATCCAAATTAGCCAAGGGATCTTCTGAAATAATAACTTTTCATAATCTTAACGGTACATGTCAGGGGACGAAACAACGAAATGAACTGTCAACTTGGACGTCCAAATCCAATTATTGTTCGGCTTACAAATGCGGGGATTCAAATTAACCTACGTTGTCTTCCCTTTTTGCAGGCCATCGTCGGATTTTGCGGAGCTTACTAGGCATTTATTCCCTGATACTTGTGATTAAGATTCATTTTTACTTGTCCATTTTGTTTTACAATATCAAACGCTTATGATTGCTTTTATAAACAAGTCTAACAGTTTTCTCATTTTCCTTGATGTTGTTTGAGCTAGCTTTGTATTAAATGTAATCAGAGGAGAGTAATTAATACTACCTTAGATTATTTTCAGTATTTTAGCTGTTGATTGATGATTTCAACTGAAAACAATATTTACCTAAATTTTATTTCTACTGGTTGTGAATTAATTTGTATCTGAGTTTGGTTTTTAATAACTAAGAGCTTGTTGATCAACGAAAATATCTACCTCTTTAAAACAAATATACCATCATATTTAGTAACATTCTTACAAGTATTAAATTACAATCTGATTTTCATACCTTTGATAGAATTAGATAATTATGTCCACATTTTACGACAAAGTACGAAATCTCATAAATTAAGTCAATCCTAAGATATAATCAAGCTTAAGTTGTGGATAATCAAAGTGTTCGTATCCCAAGCGTCAATCCAACTAATTGGGTACGCCGTGAGTTATCAGTTCCGTCCGTAATAGAAATGTTATCACTTGGGAAAGTTTAACTTATAGTACTAAACTTTCAATCAGATTTTGCACGTGGTTTCCCTTCCATTCATTTACCTTGAAATAGAGTGCCTTGAATTTATTATTATACTTTTAAGATTTTATATATGCTTCAAAGCAATTGGAATCTTTCTAATTCGAGTATCATTTCTACAATATATTAAATACATTTAGAAACCAATTTTCTATTTTATTTTCGTTCATGTGATGATGCCTATACTAGTATTATTTCTAAAATAAGTAATAAACTTTTAACTGATAAAGTTGTAAACTAAAAAACGGTATTGTGTGAACTTTACAACTTTTTTTAACTTTAAATAATCATGTTTACATCTGGGTTCAAGCGAAACTAATGAAGTATAATTACATGTTGAAGTTCGACTCCCCTGAAATAAGTACGAAAATATTCCAACAGTCGTAAAAGCAAAGTAACATGAAAAGTTATTGCCCATTCCGTGTTTGCTTTTAGTGTGTGTTTAAGAAGCAAGCTAGCGCGTAATTACTGTTCAGCGAGCACCTTTCACGGTCTTCAGGGATAACTAGAAAATTTATGTAAAATTTCATTTAACTGCCTTCGTCGCTTCTTTCATATCATTATCTACAATTTTACTGGAGCTTAAGTCCAGGAAGCTTAATATTTTTATCCTAGTTGTCAAAAATGTAAACAAAAAATGCAATAATCTCTACAGATTAACTTTTGTAAACAACACCATCATTATGAAGCTCGAAAATTCAAAACCTCCATCGTTTAAAATTTTTTTTATACTTCGTAATTTTATGACACATTTTTTCTTGGCAGTGTCATCACGAACGCAGATACCGCGACCCAAATATCTTTGGGAACACAGCCAATCTTAATCTTAGAGCCATTTACGATAGTTTGTAGGCACTGGGAAGCTAAAATGGCTAATCAATCAATCTTTAATCCCCTACTAAAGAAATCAAACTGTGGACGGGACCGGTGACAAATTACAGAGTAATTGCTTTGAGCTGCTGAAGACAAAGACTTTTTTTCCAAATTGTATTCGTTCGAATAACTGCGAATTCGATTGATGAGGTCGGCGAGACAAATGATAAACGGACGTCGTTATACGAGCTTGATTACATGGAGTGGGTCTTCGAATGTGCTAGAAGTATACGTAGATTTGTAAAACGAAAATTGACGAGCTAAGATATTTTATGAGGATTTATGGGCTGCTCCGTGTTAGTTAAGCATAGTTGTTTCTTTAGCCTAGGGGCTACTTACACCGCGTTCTGTTTGACCTACTAAACCGCTCAAGAATCTTGATTTAAAGCCTAAGGCTTTACTTAGATATTCCTTCGCTCTAAAATGAAATATAATAGTTAAGTCCCATGAATGTATTATAACATAAACATATAACTGCATCATTTCAGCCGATCATTGTGCCCTGTTGAAAATAGTTGACTTGTAGAAAAAAGCTTTATAACCACATTTACGCCGATAAGTATTTTCCGCATCCAGTCTACGTCTTGCTGTTTAGAATTTTCTGAACGTCCCGGAAATTGTACTCGAGTTTGAAGAACGCAAACCTGCTATTCCGTAATGCGAAACTAGGAGATCAAACGACTATAAGAGTGAGAAGGAACTATGAATATCACACTAATTAGTTGTGGCTAGAAAATAAACGAAATTCTACACCAAAATTTTTTGGAAGAACGAATAATTCAAAATCCAGTATTTCATTTAAAAATTGTACGTCCGATTCCACTAGATTTATGGTTTTCTAATCATTCTTTTGCAATGCAGATTTCAACCGAAATTGTGAGTGCACCATTTGGCCATTAATCCTGGTTGGAGACTTGCGCCAGGTGTGACTTCTAACTCCTCGGAGGTCTCCGCAATCCTTGTCGACCCTCACGACGGGGGAAAAATGAAAGATTTACGACTTGCGATGCTT
The DNA here is from genome assembly GCA_963564715.1 of Catocala sponsa. Lineage (NCBI taxonomy): Eukaryota > Metazoa > Arthropoda > Insecta > Lepidoptera > Erebidae > Catocala > Catocala sponsa. The sequence goes on along the minus strand of OY751345.1, from coordinate 4,278,987 downwards.
CGCGTTAGTGGTGGGTAGTGAGGTGAAGTGAAGAGTTATCGATAGAAATTTCTAAAAATTTATTGCCATGGTTTTATTTGTTAGGTTACTTAGATAAACATTTTTACGTTGACTGATAGTCATATATATGGTTTTCTTTAAATGTAGATAGGTAGTCACTAGGTTTTACAGTAGCATTTTCTTAATAGAGTATTGTAGCACATTATACTTATACTTACATATACATATTAAATAAAAGAAGCGCGTAAATAATAATTAAAATATTCTTTACTGTGTATCTATTCTATTAGTATGTTCATTTAGTAAGGGGTTCACCAGTTCTTAAGAATTTAGGTGTAATCTCAAATTTTATTAGAAAACTTCTAAAATTCCAGGGCTTATTGACCATTATTATGGTTTTAAGATTTTATAACTTTGAAATCTTACTTATACTTTCTTTACTTCGAATATACGTCTCTTGAATATTACTGTACAGATACTTCACAAAACATATTTTTCAGGCAAAGGCAGTTGATATACTGATTGTTTACGCAAAACATAGCTTTTTATTATAATACAAACTTAACATCTACCCAAAGAATCACCGAGAAGCGATCAATTTTCTTTACGTATTTCCCAACACTACGGCCATTTTAAGGAAAACTTGTGCTTAACGCCTTTGGATTTTTGAAATTGCAATGAAGAATGTCGATAGGGATCCTTTATAGCTCAACAGAAAGCTCAAACTTTGGATTAGCAAGACAGGGCCAATTTCAGTGTTACAACTTGTTTTCGACCCTAACCATATTTTAATAGGCAGTCTGAATTTTTCTGTATTTTCAGACCCGTGGTTTATTATTTGTAGACTCCTTAGAGATAGTTATTTGGTAGTTAGAGAAATTTATTGAGGTAATTTTGTAGAAAATTATCGTTGTGCTCACCTGGGTAAAATTATCTTACTGTAATGAAACGTAATATCGCTTTGGCAACATAAAGTAGCAGTGTTAAGCTACTGAAACCGTCATTATACACTTATATACCATTTTTATAAGTATATACTGTCCTACTACAAGGCAACGCTTTAGCAATTTAAAGTAGCAGCGTTAAGCTACTGAAACCATCATTATACACTTATACAGCATTTTTATAAGTATATACTGTCCCACTACAGAGCAAAGACTTCCCCACTCTTCTTCCCTTGCTTTCTATCTAGATAAGAAGCTAGTTTTTTTAAGTAAACCAGTCCATCTCCTCTCACTATAACAAATGATATAGCATCGCTTCTAACAAGTTATTTAAGATTTTTCTAGTTTACCCAAAACTGCTTCAACAAAAACATCTAAATATTAGGTTTTCATATTCATCGTTAACCTAAACTATTCTTATTTATATTCCACCCTCCAATATCTTCAGGTCTACCCCTTTTTCATTTCTTTACTCATACACTACGCGTTTTCATGGTCACGATAACACGGCTGATATTTCCATCTTAGCAAACTTCATATAGGCAACATCTCATCAAAACACACGACCTCCATCTCCATTGAAGGGTTTGAGTAATAAAGGAAAAATCCACGGCCTTTTGTAACACAAAAAGGGAAAACTCCAGTGTTCAGGTGATAATATTTGGTTTTTGAAAGCTATTTTTTATAGTAAAAGCACTGATGAAATGGTAGACATCTTTTTTAATGTAAAAATAAAGTATGTAAAAGGCTATTAGTGTTTGTCATTTACCTAGTATAAATTAAGGAATGCAAATATTTTTAAACTACAGCACTGGGATTTTCTCAGTTTCACTGAGAATCACACTCACAGAATATAACAACCTTTCATTTTGATATACTGCGATGTACAGGTTTACTAGAATAACTTTAATAGGTACTGTTTATCAGCAGACGGTTCAATAGCCTTTGTTTCTTAAATCATCACAATGACTTATTTGATTGCAGTAACGCATATATCCTACAAAAAATATTATCTATATTTTTTGTCAATATCAAAATCTTACTGCTGCACTCATTTTGAGTACAGTAAAAGTAATACAATAAATTATAAATACAATTAACCAAGATGGTTTCAAATTAAATTCGACCAAAATCGAACGGCTAATTTAATTGAACGTTCAAGCTTGCTAGTGTACTTATGGATCCAACTGAGACCTTTAATCATGCAACGCAGCGTTTCCAATTTTAGGCTTATTAACATCTACCTACAATTTTAAAACTGTATTAATAAGATTTTGTGGAGAACGTGTGGTGTAAGAGTTGTGTGAGAGTTTGTAACAGATTTATAATTAGGAGGACATGCGCGATTAATATGCAATGAAGGCAATTTATATATACAGACTAATTTGCCAATGAGCAATTGAAGAAAAGTATGAGCCGCTTTAGTATTATTGTGACATTAATATTATTGAAGATTTATTAACAAATCCTTAATTTAATTTCAAACACGGTGACATTGTGTAAGTCGTTGCAAGATTAGCATAATTGGATCAGGTTAACAGAATAGTTCCTCCCCTTTTACAGAATATCTGCTTGAAGTATTAGAATACGTACTATGATAATCTTTCTCAAGTATAGTGTGAGAGAGTGGAGGTCATGACAACCCTGTCCCCCTTCCATTTTTATCTTTTTTTGTATTTCAAATTGCAAAGTATGAATGATGTCCATGGATTCATGTAACTTTCGTCCCGCATCCCGTACGCTTTTTATTCTTCTACCTATGAAGTATAAAGAAATCCCATCTGTTAACCACACACTAATTATTTTCTGTCTGCAGTCAACTAATAAACCCAAACAAATTTGACGAGGTAACCACTTTTCAAATGCACCAACCGTGCCATCATAAAGCCGAAACGTTGCAATTACATACATCCTGATGAAGCATCCGTAATATTTTTTGCCAAAACAATGAATAATTCCGCGTCATACATCGTTAGAACAATACAGAGGGTTACAAATCACGTTGCATATTTCCGTCGGTCGCATACGCAATTGCAGATAGTCTGAACAAACAACAGTGTTTACGACTTTAAATCGCACAATGTGTGAGTTTGATTGCTGTTATAGATACCAAATGGTTTGCTGTAGGCTTATTTGGTATTATGGTATGTACAATATTCAATCCTAACTAATATTATAAATGCGAATGTGAGTTTGTTTGTTTGATACGCTTTTACGCAAGCGAGGCCGCGGGCACAATCTAGTAGCACATAAATTAATAAAAGTTTAGAATAAAGTATAAAAACAATATTATCAAGATTTGGTATGTTCTGCACGGTAAGTAATAAAAACCTACCAGTATTATTATATCAGCTAATATAATGCAGATTAATAAATGAAAATTGATTTTCATCAGATTAATTTTATTATTGAACTAAATATATATTCATGACCTATAAACTAGTTACTTAATTGGTGACGCAGTTAGAAATTTGTGACGCAAACGTTCAATGAAAATAACAGCAATATTTCAGTATAAACTACTTTCCATAAGCTTTATTTATAACAAACCAGCGCCCTCCTGCATATTTTTTCGCGTAGAATTTAATAAAACAAAACATATGCCCATTTCGTATAATGCAGCTCCCATACAGTCCCTCTTGCACTATACGGACGAATATATTTTACATTTGGAATTGGTCCAGCGATTTTCATGTATACTTTTTATTTACAAACAAATAAACTTACGTTTTGCTTATGATGTTAGTTGGTGTGCGACAAAAAACAACGCTTTAGATTTTTATTTACTGCTTATTCTGATGTATAAATTATTTCTAACCTATCACATTATGCAACAGAACTTACAATCATGTCAGGCCTAAAAACACCGCAAGCCAGCACCGAAAACAAGTAAAGGCTAAGTGTACAAACTGGACGGTTTTATCTACCACGTTGTCCAGACTTCACTTAGAACTCTGTATCAAATATTTCGACGCGCTGTATTCCTATCGTTAATGATGCTCTCCTCACGATTCCTTCTTTTTCCGAATTAAATCTCCAATGACGCAGAGGATTGGATTGTCTCACTAATACCAAGGTATTAGTGAGACAATCCAATCCACTGCGTCAACTGCACATTTATATAGAATACCTTAAGATGTCAAAGAAGAATGCCGTGGGTGCTAATCCGTGACCTCTAACAGAACAATCTATCAGTCTTGCATTAAGTAACCGCTACTAGCTATACGTATTATCGCCCACACTGTGTGCTACATTCACAATACATAAACCCTTGATATCGTTTTCCATACTCCACAAGTAAATTCGATTTTGAAGTCCAAAAAAAACCCTAAAGCGCCCTCTACAGAAATTTACGAGCTATTCAGCCTGCTTGTTTTTGCCGCATAACCGACCAACGATTTAAACGGGGAAATCTGTAGGCATGTTTCGGGTAAAAAGTTTACCTCCATCCGCGAGGCGCCGTGAGTTATGAGACGCGGCGAGAAATACTGCTCAGAGGATTCATTTTGGCATAAGTATTCAACGGGTATAAGAATCGACCGCCAAGTGGAAGACTGCTATGTAAAGGTCTCGATTCTAAAGCGCAGAACTCTAACTTTTCGAAGCTATATGCGTATTAAATAGTTACTTAATTACTGTTCGGTCTAACGGCGAAGGAAAACATTGTGAGGAAGCCTGGTGCGTGTCAGAGAATTTCCAAAGTTCTGGAAAATATGCGAAATCTGCAAATCCACACTGGTCCAGCCAGGTTCATCCAAAGTTGACTATGTCTGCTTCTTCTCATGAAAGCTCTACTCCTCGAACAAGCTTTTTTCAATGCTAAATTTCTATTTCCTTTTAATCATTCTATTTTTATTACTTTATCTTATATGTATAGTTAATTGACGTGTCCAAGAATTGTTTGCACATTTTCATGGAAATAAAGATTTTTGATTTTGACATTGACTTTGACTATGACCTACCCCTTCTCACACGGGGGATTATTCTATGACCAGCTGTGGGACAGATTATATTCAACAGGTACATATCCTCGTGTGAGGTTTGAATAGATTAAGTTTCCGTTAAACAATTGTCTTTCTATTACAAAGTAACCAAATACAGTTATTAAAGTATATTGAAAATCGCCAGCATCTGAATACTTGTACCAAGACGAGATCTCTTTTTCAATTTTGTGTCCAAAAGTTTTCGTGTTGGCGTGAATTATTATCAACGTAATGAGAGGACAATCATCTGTTTTTACACAGAAATGTGGATTCAGTAACCATGTTATTTAGCTTGGAGCAATTATTTAGAATGTCTCTGTTTGTGCCGACATTTGTACAGAAGATTCTTTATTTCTTTTTCATTGTGTTTCGTGCCAGTCAATCTTGTTAAAGACTTATTTAAGCCGTTTTAAAAACTCTAATTTGATTTAACTGTAGTATCAGCGATGCGCGATGACTTTTCCAAAAGAAATATGATTCAATATTTGACTAAGGCCGTATTTTCTTGCACAATTTACAAGTTGTCAATTATCAATTTTTATTCGAATAATTATCGAATAATTGATCTAATAACGATTGTAGTATATATTCATAATTATGTTTTTGTTAGCCTATAGCGTTGACTACTTTTACACAGTCGGATAGGAAATTTAAATGCTTGTGGCAATACATTTTCTATTTGACTGTATAGATAAGTTGGTTTAATGTATCAAATCATAAATCATAAACGAATGCACACGAATAAACAATAAATATTATTAGAATACTGTGAAATCACTTTAATGATTTAATTCAAATGTTTAATTGATAATTACATGTTGCTAAGTGGTGTTAAATTACGAATTTATGTGCGACAGGTATCTGATAAAATTTTATGGAAATTTATGGTAAGTTCCGTGTTATAATAGTTAGGAATCGTATAACCTGAATATCAATATGTGGTTGCAATATTTTAACTATATACAGGCTGTCCGGTAATTAATGGATAACCTTAAGATGAGTTATAGTAGAACTGAAGGCCGTTCAAAAAAAAAATGAAGAAAATAAAAATATGTAGGGACACATTGTTTATTTTATGCATGACTTGCATTATTCACCGATGACGCGCGGCTGCGCCCACCATACATTCAATCGCAAATAAACTACAACGCAAGTAAGTCGTTTCTATTCCATTTCCCCAAAATATTTCTGAACACAAAAATTAGTAGTGTCACACACACACAGACTCATACAAAGACACTAAGCCTTCACAAATATTAATATTATTATTTTATCCCTGTATTTTTTTAAGACGTTCCCGCACTAGGATTAATTCCTGTGTCGCGGGAGACTATTTTAAACATTCAAACAACGGACACAAACAACATCCAGACTTGGAACAACCATTTGTTGATCACACATTTTGTCCCGCGTGGGATTCGAACCCAAAGCACTCGGCGCAGTTGCACTGGTGAGACGACCACTTAAACCACTACGCGAACCGTGCAGTCACATATTCTGGTCACTATACCTATAGCAGCCAGTTATTTCCTTTTTAAACAATCTTCTGTAGTATTAAATAAAGGAATACATAAATAGGTAGGCAGAAATGTATTAGATACTTGTTCTATTACATACATTTCAAGAGCAATTTTGTGGTCCCCAGCGATAGTCAAAGACCTATTAGGGCTTATGAAACCGCGTGAACATTTAGTATATAATATGCTATCTTCATCGGTATGACGTTAAGTTAACTCGCTATTCACATCCACATTTACCTCGCGAGGCACCATGTACCAAATAAGCCATCATATCACAAAACGATCATGCTGTAGAAAACACAATACAAATAAAGCTACCATTGTCAACAATCCCACTTTTTTGTCACTCACGAACTCGATCAAAAACGTACGTGCGTTGAAAATTTGTGTCCAAACTAACAGGCGATGTGCTTGACGTCGTAATTCAAAATGGAGTTTGAACTTTAAAATGGTTGGTTTTTGTGTAACCCTATGTTGATATTTCTCACGAACAAAAACTTTGTTTTCATTACGTTTTTTGTTGAGGATTAGCGCGTGCGTTAGAGTTCTACCGAATTTGGAATCACGAAGTGCTTTTTTAGTAGCGTTTAATGGATCAATGATTCGAGTGAGCGATATCTATTTGGAATGGCGTGCATTGGTGGTTCGGTACTGTTATTTTAGAATTGTTAAGATTAAAAAACATACGTGTCGAATTTAGAACCTTCTCTTTTTCAAGTCGTTTAAAAAGTATATTTGCATGCCTTTAATATTTTAGGTCAGCAACAAGTAACTGAGATGTCTTTCTTACTTTTTTGTCTTTGATACGATTTTTTGATGCGTTATATTGTATGAAACTACGGAATTCAAACACAGCTTATAATTTGATTCAAATAGATAATAGCTGAAGCTTGTTATTTTTTAATATGTGTGTTTAAAGTACTTTCTTAGAATCAAAAGATCTTATAATTAAATTAAATGTTAATGTCGACCGTTGATATGTAGGTATACATATTTGTATATGATAACTTACATAACGTGTTGAAGAATTATATTTAATGTGATATTTCAGCTGTAAATTTATCTGAAGAGACAAAAATAGAGAAAATAATGTGATCTTCGAAACGTTTTATATTTCTAGCTATGGATTCTAAAAAGTTAAGGTTAATGAATTCGCGTAAAGCTGTTAAAACCGAATGCAATGTTAAAAACTCTAGACACCTTTTTGCTGTTCTTAATTTACCAGTAGTTAGGAACTAAGACAAAAAGAAAATGCAAATGATGTTTGTAAAATAAATATGGCGACTACTTCTAATTTGCTTATCTACTAACATACTATTATACGATCAGCGATAGCTCAGTGGGGAGACCAACAGACTGCAATGCAGAGGGTCTCGGGTTCGAACCCACGTCGCGCACCTCTGACTTTCGGAACTTATATGACTTTTAGAAATTATGTGCGTATTGGTTGACAATTATTGCCTGCTCCGTGTCTCGGAGAGCAAGTTAAGCCGTCGTTCCCGGCTGCCATGAACATCTATGGCAGTCGTTATTGGGAGAGTGTCGACACAAAAGATCCCATTGGGTCGAAGTGTCGCCGGTCTGCACTGACTGGCCCCCACATAAGATAAGATAACATACTATTATTGCTTTCTACTAAGCATTTAAAATTGATATACAAACGCCTTAGACATGGAAGCAAATTTTCTTATCTTCCTGAAATATTTTTTTATCACCAACTCATGACACTTTGTATGTCTGTTTACTGGGCACAATTTCATACTCGCTGCTGCTATTAAGAATTTCCCGAAGGAACAATCAAATAACCCTACCCGGGATTCGAATTCAAGGCCTCATAAACGACCCCACACGTAAGCTCAAACTTAGTCACGGAACCAACGAAGTAGATATTTTCAACGTACGGGTTTTTGTACGTCGAAAAAATAAACGTAAATTAAATTACCACAAATAAGTTCAAATTTTTATCACTACCCTCAATTTCCAAATTACAGTATAATTACGTGTTAAAACACTTCTACTGAAATGTTCTCGGAAGAAAATGAAATTCGTCTCAAATGTGTTCAAAATGATCTTTTATACATCTTAGGGACGTAACGAGCTTTAATTAAAATTTACGAATTTAATATTTTACATCACCTGTGTATCTCATTAACCCAATTTTGTGATATAAATTGTGAGAAGAAATACTTTTGCGAGTAAACTTTGGCTGTGCATTAAATTATGTTCTCTTAGACGGGACAAAATTCAATGCAACAGATTTTAAATGCTTGATGGTCATCTAGCATACACATGACGTCATCCATCGTATAGTTATAGAAGTAAGTAATCAGCAAATACATACACCGAATGTAACATTAGCTGTTAAAGATGACCACAGTCTAATTTTAACCAATATTATAAATGTGAATATGAGTTCGTTTTTTAAGCTTTCACGCCTTAACTACTCGTTCGATCATCATGAAATTTCGCATACACGTTTTCAGAGGAGTAGAAAAGGATAAAGTGTACCTTTCATCAAGATAACAAGCTGATAGGATAGGATAGATCTATATATACTCGCATATAGGTAAAAAATATTTAAACATATGTACGATAGTTGACGCATAGCATCGCGTTATATGCAAAATACCGTAACAAATTTTATTGCTTTAAGTAGGATCATGAACAGCTTCGTTGCCAAGCAACGACTCGGTGTGTGGAGGTCGCAGGTGCAAGTCCTGCTTCATGGATTTTCTTTTACAATGAAAAAGTTTATGAAGATTAATTCAGAATGTTCTGAAGATATTACAAATATATTATTATTATATACTTAATCACCTGTTAATTTTTAAACAGATAATTATGTATTCAACTTGGCACACAAATAGATCATTTCCTGGACATATTTTATCCTAGTATGCGTTTCCGTGCAATTCACGCGTGCCAAAGGTAATTTTAAATAATTATGTAAATCGGCCTTTGCTTCTTAGTTCCTAATTTTATTAGGACTAAGATAAGGATTTTATTTCTTTCATAAATTTTTACACTTTGTTAAATTCGTCCATTAGCGCACGGGAACCGGCATCCAGGCAATACTTTTATCATTGAATCTTAATATGGTTGACTTGACGGAGTTGACGGGCTTATAGCACTTGTTGCAAATACTCGTTTACAAAAGATAATGCATTCTTCCCTTGCTTATTAACTAATTAAAGATCACAAGCAAAACTTGAGCATTTCATTTCTTGTCCATTCAATTTGTCATGCTCTCATCTCAGTACAACTAAAACTGTCTTATTATTACAAGCTACAAAAGCTTTCGCCACGGTGTTTTGTTCGTTTAGTCATATCAAAGGCTCGTATTGTCTTTTATTTCATTAGAATGTCATACTGCACTGAAATAAACGGCCTGATTAGTCTCGGACGGTGGGCGAGAATGTGTCGATTATGAGCCGTTTTACTAGCAACGGTACGACACCGTGGCGACTTGATGTCAAGGAATATCGTTCAGTATCGGATTTTAGCTGTAACTGGGTACTGGCATCAGAAAATTTTGAAATAACTTTCGTTCTAATTCGTACTAACTGTTCGTACCTACTACGGTTGCTAAGTCTACTCTGCTTTTCCTCTGTAAACATTGTTGTCATAATAATCTTGTACGTTAATATTGATATTTGCTTATAATTGAATTATCATTTTGGATGACATGCATTGTAGATGTATTAATGATTGGAATACAAAATTTGTTTATCATGACAAATTGTGATAGAAAATGCTATTGCAAAGACATATAATAGATCTCTTAGAAAATGTAAAGTGTGAAACCGATTGACGATTACTAATCTAACGATCGTGACGAGCTACCAACCTAAGGTATTTCATCTCTTTTTATATTCGTTATTAGAACGAGATAGACATACCTTAATAAACAAATTAATGTCGACAATGTAGTCGTATAATGTAATTGTAGTATAAATAGTCTCGCGTCTAATGTAAAATTACTATCTTCAACAAATGTACCTTTGTAGATAAATTTAATCGATGACATTCTTTAGATTGATCTAAAACAGTAATGCTATTGAATTATTGTAAAAGCGATTGAATAAACAGTAAAGCATTTATTTTCAGCGTTTGATATCGAAATTGTTTCGTTTTACATATAAAAATGATTTGCTTAAAAGCGGGGCATTGTTATCTAAATATTAACGTTAGTATATTTGAATATGGTCACGTTACCATTTTGTACCGTTTATACGTTAAACAATAATATACAAAACTGTTTGGGCACAAATTTGGAATATAGTAATAGTCGTATAAAGCAAATATTTTTATTAGAGAGTGCAGAAGGTCACTTCAAAGAACATGATTTGACCATTCAAGACGATCAACATAATAAATACGTTAAATATTGTAGGTATTATAATATTATCATAAATTTTATTTTATTGCATGCATATTGTCGGCCTCGGTGGCGTAGTGGTTAGTGTAACCGCCTGCCACGCCTGAGGTCGCGGGTTCGATTCCCGCACAAGTCAAGCATTTGTGTGCATGAACATGGATGTTTGTCTTGGTCTGGGTGTTTCTATGTATAATATGTATGTATTTACAAAAAAAAAAGTATATATGTATGTTTATCCATTGTCTAGTACCCATAGTACAAGCTCTGCTTAGTTTGGGCTAGATGGTGTTGTGTGTATGTGGTAGAATATTATTATTATTATTATTATTATAAATGAAAGGTATAAGTATACACTCTGTAAAGCGCTATCTCGTTTTGGCGATATGTATGATATGCAATAGCTAGTAACGCCTCAAGTTATAACCCAACCAACGGCACTGTATGAATAATGTGACAATGTTTCATTTAAGAGAACCAGGATGTATTTCAGTTGAAAATTGTTCCACCTCGCCAAAGTGAATGTATACATACCTACACGAAAAACGCCAGTTACTAATACTTTAGACTCGAAAAAGCGTCATAATTTAAATGTCAGAATTAAGTAATAATAAAATACGCAACCGCGTTTTCATTTAACAATAGGAGCAGCTAAAGTATTCTTTAAAAATGCATTATGCGTCATTTAACAAAAATATGCATTTTATGCAGATCCCGAAACGAATTTGTATGTAAAATAATGCGACAAATACTGCGTCGACGCATTTTTGTTTATTTTTTATTTTCTTATAATATGTATTGTTGGTCACCGGTGACTTGGCTAATGGATTATTTTTAAAACGGTTATCGATTTGTGGGAATAAAAGTTATTGCCCTCGACTTCGCTAGCTCGGGAACAGTTCTTTTTATTTGGATGAAAGGTAGCCTATATCCTTTTCTGTATTCCTGACTATGTGTATGCAAAATTTGAATTCAGATGAGCCAGCTTCCCATCTGATGGAAAGCGGTAATCGTCGCTCAGAAGCATGATTATGATTTTTTGCTATCACAAAAGCAATTCCAAGAAAACCAAACCAAACTATTGTCTATATTACTGCGGTATTTCCGGACCAATATGACCTACAAACCTTCAAGAAAAGAGCGTACTCCTTTTTATAACGCCGGCAACGCATTTGTAACTCCTCTGGTGTTGCAGGTGTCCATGGGCGGCGGTAATCGCCTACCATCAGGCGATCCGTCTGCTCATTTGCCCCTATCTCATTAAAAAAAAAAGAAACGTTCCTGGCATACAAGCATACGACTTGGCTAATATTAGAAATAATACACTAAACTTACTGCCTTATCATTCTTGTTTAGAAGCATGGTATTACACAAAACCGTACGATACACACAAACAAAACTAAAATCCACACATACATCATGAACATAAACAAAATTTAAATCAAACAAAACGATGGCTGCTCGAATAGTAATGGCAAAACGTTTCCCATACCGAGATAGTAACAAATTTATTGTTCAGTGTGTAAATAAACACCGCTCATGTTAACAAGGTATGTGCAAAACGAAAAACTAAAACGTTCATATTTATAGGGAACGAAATTGGCGCCCCAAGCAAGTATTTTAGTTGCCCTTTAATTTATCGCTTTTGCACGAAGTAAGTAAATTGTTCGCGCGTTTTAATACTAGTAATTGGTATCAGATGGGCAATTGACGGCTTTTGTTTGTAGTGTTGTTGTTTAGTATTTAAATGTATGAAAGGTAATATGTGACTGGTGAGAAGTTCAACAAAGTGTTATTGGATTTTACTGTTAAGAATTTCTCGGTAGGACGGAGTATGGATTTGTGCTTGGTAAACAGCAATAAGTACGACCCAAAAATCATGACTGGCAACATTAGGGTAAAGTAAAGTTCTGTCTATCCTTTCAGAGATATAGAAAAAAAGAAAGAAAAATTATTTATTTTGGCACACAAAGGGCACACTCAAAACATATAGAAATAACAAAAAAGAAAAAGAAAATACGAAAACAATAATAAAAACTAGAAAAGTAAAAACAAAAACTAACACTATAATAAGAATAATTGGATTTCTGCTGACTGGCAACACCACTCTTTCCACTAAACTAACCGGAAACCGACTGCGTACATTCAAATTCAAGGCTAGTATATCAGTGAGCATCGATACAAAGAATAATCTATTAAATTATTTAAGTTTAACTTAAGTTTAAAAAGTAATGTGAAAGTGTGTGTCCCATCAGTGCCAAAATTTGGACATCGCTCAGCGTACGTTGCGATTGTTAAGTCGCAACACTGTAAATCCGAATTTTAAAAAAATAATGACGCATCCCGCACTGCAAATAGTGACGCGGATTTTGTATCGCGGAGAATTTTACAAACATTCAAACAAAGGATACAACAACATCCAGAGTCGGAACAACCATTTGTGGATAACACAAAATTTTGTCCCGTATGGGATTCGAACCCTCGGCATAGTGGCAGTGGCGAGGCGACCATTAAGACTACTATGCTATCTGTGCAGACAAATGTATGTATGTATGAATTGAGACTAAAATGTTTAAAGTTTTTGGCATCTACTCAAAAAATGTACCATATTACATTTATCATATTATATCAATCATTCTCTCACATCTGAATATTCGAAATATGATCCTCGAATCGCGAAATATTTTATTCAGTTTTCTGTCTGGTATTTCAAAATAACAACAACAGGGTTTTATTAAAAAGTTCTCAGTAGAATTACGATGTCTGGTAATGTGTCCGAATTTAATTTGTGGCTTGAGGCGAAATATGGGTACTATACTCCTTTGCGTATTGTTTCAGGGATATACAGGTGTAAGTATATTTATAGAATATTATAAAGAAGAAAGATTTGATTTCTTTGTTTGATTTTTGTAAGGATTTAATTCAAAAACTAATAAACCGATTTAAAAATATATTTTGTCCTTAGAAAGCTATGTTATCACCGAGTAACATACACTACATTTTATTTAAAATAAAGATTTTTTTAACGGTCTAAACCTTAAAAAGCCTCATTTACACTATAACAGGTCCTTAAAGCTAGAGCTGTGCTATCTTTGTCTTCCTTAGCAAATAAAACAGAGATAGCAAGATAGTTTTCTTATGTAACAGACTTTAAGGCGTGGGTGAAATCTAGTGCAATAGAAACATTAAGTGTAATTATTATTATCGGCTCTAGTTTCACAAGTCGTAGGCGTTGTTAAGGTCTGTGATGCCTGCAAGCGATTGGCTAAGAACCTGTCCACATAAGTACTTAATAACAGCTCAAAATGATTCTCAGAGAGCTAAATAAGTAAATACACGTGTTGCAAATTATTCTCTATTTTAAATAACAGCTTTTGACAAAATTTAAGAACCTACAATCAACTTTGTTGTGGTTAAAGTAGTATAGATCGAATCTCTCACGGGACTAAAATTTGTGAGATCCACAAATAATTGTTCCGAATCCGATAGGATGACAATCTAACACGACCAGGGAGAAATTAGGTGCAGTAGGTCTTTACGTGCTTTCCGAGGAACGAGGAAAAGGGGATTGCAGCACCACCACAAATCAACACTTCTGTCAAAATATTGACAATAGCCACCCGGTGGTAGGAAAACAACAATATTATTGAAAGCCTCTACAGAAAAGCTACATAATTTTTATTGTTCTGAATCAGGATTCAAATCCGAGACGTCATGTTCAGTAGTCACATACAATACCGCTGTGGCATCAATGCAGTTACAGAAACCAATATTAACAGGTTCCCTGTCCGATGAATCACATATGATACATAACAATAGATTTCTATTGTGTCTATCACGGGACAGCGAATGGGTTAAGTAAATAACAAAAAGCACCACTGATTGTATAAAACGATGTTTTCACTACTAGCATTTGTATGAACTATTCAAATTAAATACTAGACTACTAAGAATAGACTTATTCTTTGAATTTTCCTAACAATACGAGTTGATGAGCTGTATGTAGTTGGACTTTCACGACTAACCACCTCATTAAAGAATCTACGTGTGGTGGTTTTCCACATTTACACATACGTTTTAATATTTCAGCGGTGTCCTTTTTCGTTGAGTCATAATATAATATGGACGACTCGGAAGCACCACTAAGGATTAGTAAGTTAATTATAATTAGTACGAAACCCTGGAAATGATAATTATGTATCCAGCTAAAGAGTATGAAATATTGTAATTATTCCCGACTTTATACGCAAAAAGTGTCTGTGTAGGTTGTGTTATTGCAAACGTGAGTAATGTAGAGCGTTTGCACTTATTTAAACTATGTCCTCTACCATGGACAAAGGGTTTTCCCATCACATATATACAAAGTGTCACGAATATAACCCCAATGTTGTGGTACGTAAGAACGGTGAAGGAAATTATCGTGAGGAAACCCGCATGTCTAAGAGTACTTAATAATGTTCTCAAAGATATGTGAAGTCGGCCAACCTGCTCTGGGCCAGCGTGGTGGACTATAGCCTAACCCTTTAAGAGGCCCGTGCCCAGCAGTGGGACAGTCTAATACAGGGCTGACATTATATATAGTGGTACGTTACCCAGCCACATTTCACCAGCTATAGTTAGTTCCACAGAAGCCTATAGACTGTATTCATAGAGTTCTAGATTATATGTAGCTTCTAAGAATACCTTATCAGAAAAATCCAATAACACTTTACTAGACTCTATGTCTATCTTCTGCGTATCGTGCCAGCCTGCAAGTTGCTATTAAGGATTTCGTGTCAGAAAAGCCTACCAATGAATGTACACGACACACGTGAACAGCGGTGGCATTAAATGCCACCTAGCCAGTTGTATATATATTTACAAAAAACTATTCGACCACCATGTAAACAAATATTCGCATTAAATTTTACATTTATAGTGGAGGTACTTTGTAGTACCATTTCTATAGATAGGTACGTACAAAAAACTGTTAAGCGCTCGCCATCACACGTTGAACATACTTCTTGAGACATGGTATTCCATTCCGAGTGTACAAAAAGCCGGCACTAGACTATTTCCATTCATGTTTATGTCGCAGGACTCCTTGGAGAGTCGGTGAGTTTTATTGACAACATAAATACGTGGGCTAGGTCGCGGAATGTCTAGTAATTAGGCTTTAGTAATTGCTTTTAATTTTATGTGTGTTTTGTATCTCAGGTTTATTTTAAAGGATTATTTTTTTGTTGTTTGTTTATTGATCTTTACTTAGGTCGCAATAATTTTAATTTACGCCTACGTATAATCGCGAGGTCCTTAGTTCGATGCTCGTATTGAAAAAGATTTCTCAATAACTGCACCGGAGTCTTATAGACGTCAGCCCTTTATAACGTGAGAACTATACATAATTCTAGAATACTGTTCTACTATATGGTCGCCTTTCTATTCCACTTACGTTAAATCTATAGAATCTGTTCAGACTCGTTTCGTTAGACATTTGACTATTAGAAATGGGGCTCGAAAGGTTATTCCTGATTATAATGATAGATTGCTTCATTATAAAATGACAAGCCTAAAAGAAAGGCGTGACATTTCGGACTTGTTGATGCTACATAAAATAATAAATGGCTCTATAGACGCACCGCTTATTAACAGCTTTAAATTCAAAATTAACCAACGGGTTATGCGACATCCATGTTTATTTGTAGTACCCATGTGCACCTTGAATATCAGCTACAATAGTCCACTGACGCGTATGGCTCGGTTATATGATGAGAGAGTTACCAAGTCAAATAACGCAATTGACATCTTTGCCATGAAATTTAAAACTTATAGGCATTTACTTTTGCAATAGGCACGTTTTGTTTGTTTTATTTTTTTTAATTCTAATTATTGTATTTTGTGTTTAATTTTAATTGTTTATATTTTTTGTGTAATTTCAATGAGTTTGTATTTAGTATTGCATTCAAGTAATAATAATAATAATAATAATAAATTCTTTATTGCAACAAAAGTTTATATATTTACAGTGTCAGCCCTGATTCCCAAACTAGCGTGAGCTGTATGTTGGTAAATCTCTCTTTGAAAAGAAAATGTGTACAATGCTATGCATACCTATTACCTATGTAGTTACAATTCATTTAGAAATAAGGAAGCCTTTACTAAAATTTGTATGCTTATTCAATAAAATAAAATAAACATTAAATAATGTGCTAAAATGTGGGTATATAATAAGCTCCTAAACTCTGAGATATGAGCTACCTATCCTAACTTCCTAAATCCTAAATCCTAATCCTAATATCCTAATCCTAACGAATATTATAAATGTGAAAATGAATTTGTTTGTTTGTTTGTTTGTTACGCTTTCACGCCTTAACTACTCAACCGATCAACATGAAATTTTGCATACACGTTGTCAGGGGTACAGAATAGGACATAGGGTACCTTTCATCCAGAAAAAATAACTGTGGCAAACCTAACCTAACCTACATTTACGCGAGTGAAGCCGCGGGTGAAAACTAGTATAATAATAACACAGACATATTATATATATGCAGTTTTTATGTATGCGTCTGCGTGAGTGTGCGTACGAAAAAATCTAGCAAATAAATGTAACGAGTTTCGTGAGAAGTTCCAAATAGAAAAAGTTTTACGAAAAAATGTCTATTAAATTCCTAATAGAGTCATATATTTCATCAATATCACATTGTACAAATTACTTATGAACTTTATTTAATATCCAAGTTATTTAATCTAAAGACGTATTGTAAAATAACTTCAGACTGCTCGCGTGCAATATTAGATTTAGAAAGTACATAGACCTTTTTGCTTAATATTGAAAACCTATTTGATTTTTGATACTAATCGACTGAAACCATACAACAGTTCCAAGTTCAACCTAGATTTCTACGATTCAAAAAGTTCATACAATTTTGAGACAAAGCTACTTTTTACGATTGTAGCATCGGTTCATATTCCGCAGTTTAAACGATTATAAGACTTCCAAAAAGTTCTTCAACAACTAAAACTAAAGTAATTTCACACAACTGCGCTGTTCGCAAAGCAATCTCGAAAATGCAGCCCAATTCTGAAAGTGCACTCACGTTTCGAATATCCAAAACGCCACTCGAATCGAACCACGTAAACGCAATTATGACAACTGGCGCAGAACTCCGAACACACTTAGCATACGCTGCCTGACAACGTTTTGTAATTACTGAGAATTTTGCAGCTGAATATCCGAGTCTTAGCTGCTTTACTCTTTCAAGGAATTACGATGCTAGTTCTAACTTAGAATGCAAAGAAATCTGATCTGCCAATTGAAATAAATACAATTGTCTATTTATACACAGTCTGTTCGAGATGGCCACTTAGATGTTCATGTTGTTTTTACAACACTTACTCCGAGATATTTGCATTAATGAGCGGATTAGTGGTACGTTTATCCTGTTTTGCACATTTTTTAGAGACTTTGAATCATATCAACATAATATCTCTTCATTGAAATGCGAAAATTTATTTAATGAATGAATACTTTTTACTAACTCGTCTGTAACCAAATTGATAGATCAAACTGACGTGAAAGGTAAGCAGTATTAAAATAATGTATCTGTTTGTGTCTTCTCATATTGTTTTCACGTAAGAGGCGTAAAGGTTTTTTCAAGTAAGTACAGATGCGTTTTTTGATAGTACACATTGTGATTATTGTTTGAAATAGTAGCATATTTGGCTTTCGAATGTGCTCATCTAGGTATATTATATGAGAGAGACAGCGTGAAATGTTTGAATACACTCATTGAAAACATAGAAGCATGCCCATCCAGTGCGTAAAAAGCCCTTTTTGCAATTTATTTAACTAACATTATTTGCGACACCTAAGTTACCAATTATTATTGTTAATTTAGAATAATACGAGTTATATATTACATATTTTATCACCTTAAAACGTCGTGTAAGCTAAGAATATTTGAGGAACAGTAGCCGGAACATATCTTATAAGCATCGCGATATCGAGTCGCTTCCGAAGTCTGCGATCACGTGCGGGATTCCTTATAAATTGGCGACGTTCAGGTCTTAATTAAGTCTCTTTAGTTTTTAGCTTGCCGCACGCGATGTCAGGGAAGAAACCTAAGGCTTAAAATACATAAGGACGTTTATGTTTGTGATAGCGTGTAGGTAGATAAGAAAAGTGTTTCGTCATAGACTTATTATACAAAGTGTACCATTTTTTATGGTTGCTTTTTATTTTGCTTATTGAAAAATATTGAAGTACAAAATAAACTAAGAGCATTTACTCCAAATACTCTGTTCTGCGTGGCAACGTAGCAAATGAATGTCATACATTAAAATTTCAAAGTGGCTTTTTTAATGTGTTTTAACACACTGAATAGATTAAGATAACAGTGAATTATAGATGGGCTATTATTATATTTGTAGTCCTTTTAGTATACACATTACGAATCTAAAATTTCTGACCCATAATCTCATAAAATTGTATTATTGTCGATGATGATTATTGTCAATGTCAATGATTAAGCTGAGGGGTTACATTAGTATCTTATGCCATCAAGTATCTTATAAGTCTTATAAACAATATATCACATCAAGACACAATGTAATACATTCTCTTATATAAAATAGTTCCTACTATAAACATGTCTGCTACGGCCCGGGTGGTAATATAGTAATAACATATCTATCTTAAATTGGCGACTTAATTAATGCCGGGTTCCAGTTTTTAGTCCGGCTTGCACGGCCTGCACGCCACGTCTGTCTATCCAGGGACGCGTGACTTCCTTGAAGATGTCGCCTTAGATTGATGTAGGTCACCACCGGTATAAGACCAGTTAGGTGACGGAACGCCAGTATAAATAATTTGTTGTACTACAGTTTAGGACGGTTTGTTTATTTGCTACGTGTTGAAGGGAAATTGGATAGTATTGTAATTGGAAAACATTGTTGCATTTATTTATAATAATGTTCTGAAGCTGTAGAGGGAGTTTGTTAGTTTTAAAATTTGTTAAAATTAGTTTTGTTTTAATTACTATTCAGATTTCAAAATCTTTTTGCATTTTATTGAAGAATGTTAAAGGATATCTTCATTACGCTACAACCCTTACGAACAGAGCAGGTAAAACTACTCGGCAAAGTATTACTATTGTAATATTATAACGAGCTTGTGTTTGGACAGTATAGATGAAAACCTAATGTGAATAAGTATTTGTAGAGATCTATTGAAAATTCTATGAAAAAAGGTTCGATTAATAAAAATGGCGCGCTTATATATTTGAATGCGAAATTTTGTGACGTTTCACATTTATTAAATTATATTAATATTGAAAACTTTAGCATCAGTGATTATCCAATTTTATAAAAAAAGAGTACTCTTTTGTTATGGATAATTAATAAGGCTATTATTATCCACAACAAAAGAGTACTCTTTCGTATAGAGTACACCCCAAAAAAACACTAAAGTAGTAACAAAATAAAATAGTATTATAGAATATCCAACCTCACACGCTAGCTTGCACGCACGCAAAATTGCTCTACTTAGATAGATTAACGGCGTTCCGTCTTAATAAACAACGCTAATAGAGCAGTATTTATTAATGTAAACAGTTACTGGAATCTGGAGACGGCAGCTCTAAGTGGAAAATATGGAGTGTGTTTTAACAGCATTCACAGACCAATTTGTTAAATGACTTTGGATGAAATTCAGAAAATAGGTACTCTTACTCTATAATTAAGTATCTTCAAAGAGGTGGCTAGAGATGTAATGGATCGACATTTCTTTAGTCATGCTTTTAGGTCCTATGTTTTTGGGATGTATCTATTGCTTCCAACGAGTAGCTGTATAAAATCAGTGGTGTTACAAAAGAATAATAACTTTTCGCGTTGCATGATATATATATATGTACTAGATTTTTCCCGCGGATTCGCTCGCGTTAATTTAGAATTTGACAATCAGTACGAGTTGTACTCTGCTTATAATAATATAATTCAATCATGATTCGAAAGACACGTGGCGCCATCTATTATCATAAGAACGTTATTATTGTTTTTCTCGGAACAGTAATTTTTTTCAGGATGAAAGGTAGCCTATGTCTGTTTCCGTACAGCTGTCAACGTATATGCAAAATTTCAGGATGATCGGTTCAGTGGTTTAGGCGTGAAAAGGTAACAAACAAACAAACTTATTTTCGCTTTATAGGATAATATGTATCGGGTATTAACGCGATTATGCATATTTACCTTTTTAAAGCTTGACGTTTCGACCAGATTACACCGGCCGTGATCACGAGCTAACTCAAGATACCTTGTGACCACGGCCGGTGTAATATCGCGGTAATACCCGATACATATTATATATTTTTCCTGACCTAGAAATGAAATCCGAAAAAACAGGATCATACAACTTGTAAAAGAATTGAGGAACATTGAAATATTACAGTCATCACACTTTTATGACACTTAAGAATTAAATATTGGTATAAAATTCTAAATTCGGTAGTTTGATGGTATGGAAGGTGAAGACTAATGTTGTCTGCCGAAGGCTATTACTGTTTAGGTTCTCAGTTGTTCTTGCAGCACAGCTTTAAATGAGGATGGCGGCGATACTAAATAATTCAGAATTGACGTGCATTTAGTTTCGTTAGCGTGGTAGATCACTTGTTATTAAACAAGACTTTGAGTGTTTTTTTTTTTTTTTTTATAATAATAATAACTTTATTTCCAAGAATATGGTGATATATAGGTTCTTAAATTAAATATTGTACAGCATATTCTGCCATTACAGGCGTGCAAATATAGTTTTTTCAGACTATCTATAATCAAATCAATCAAAATTAATTATTTATTACTTTCTTATTATTATCATGCAATTGTAGTAAATTACGCCTAACATTTATTTATATTTTACAATTAAAATATCGACAGTCATATTATTGTATTGATAATGTCCAAATTTAAAATGTCATAAATATTGAAAAATAATACAGGATTTCTTCTTCTAGTTTGATGTCACACAGTTATACAATTCTATATAATTATTTATAGTATAAAAAACATACAAAATTTTATATTAGGTAATTATATTATGTCATTATCATTGCTGTCAAAAGGATATTATTGAGAGGTGAACATATATGTTCTCACACACAATGAAAACATCTATAAGAACAATTATTTTTCCTCAATGGTAAGTCGTAAAACTATGTTAATTATTAATTCAAATAACAATAAAAATATCAAAGCATTCTAACTTGTGATCTCTGACCTACTCTGTCTCTGACTTTTTGTCTACCAGCATTCATTTTATAGATGCCAAAAAACCAATACACATAATATATATATTAAAGATGCCAAAAAAGACAAGAGAGAAGATGAAACGAAAATTGTCTGGCAGTGAATGTCTCGCTTTATAGGGGACTTTTACTTTGATGTGTTAAGGAATGTTATAGTGGGCAATAATGAATAATAATGACTTAGTAGGCTGTGAGGGCAGAATGCCCTACTAAATATATTTAACGATATGCGTTTCATGAATACTGTAGTGATTTGGTAGCAGTGTGAGTGTCTCGAAAGGAATTGTAGTTGTCAATTTTAATCAATAGGAATTGCGAGTGTCAGTTTTATTGATCGTTCAGATCAGACTAGTAGTATTTTATCAGTTTATGGCTTATGGTGTTTAACATTTTTCATTTCTTGTAATTCTAGAAAATAATTGTTGTGAAATAGTTTGTTATTGAATAATTATTTTATCTTATATTATCCTTAAAAAATGATTAAAATGAGTTATTTACTTAGTTCCTCGGTACCATGTACTACATTTACGGCCATATAGGCCTTCTATATAGCCCTGGTTTGATACCTGAGTTTTACAAAGTGATATTGCGTTTTCAAACTGTTACTAGACCAATTATACAATTTACAGAAGCAGTACTGTGTGAGAAAAGTGATCATAAGATACCTTAATTATACTACTACTTACACGGGACTTAAAAAAGTACCAATATAGGCAAAATACTTCTCTAAGTACCATTTCGGAGAATACAACCGCCAGTTGTTTACACATGTATTTTATCTTTAACATTTGACGTCTAAGTATTTATTAAACATTGCTGATATATTTACAGGTTGTTTAAGTAGGTTATTGCTAATTTAATGCGAGCTCTTAGCTTTAATTACATAAAATCTTAGAGGACTATCTCTACTTTAATATCATCTAATTTGACATAATGACAGGCATTGTAATCCGAAAATTCGCCCTTTGTACTACAAAACTGACAACGCAGTTTCTCATTCCTTAAATACAACAAGTCAATTTCCAGTAATATTCAGTACAAAACACTTTGAGAATAATAACTTACCTTTAAACACAGCGTCTTCGAGTCACGAACAATATTCAGAGCCATAAATAAAACAGTTTTCACGGCGAAATACAAAAACTGGAGAGATACCAATATATTTGGCGCACGCCTTCGGCCCTCAAACAAAACGTTGAACTCAATATGCGCGCATAGAATTGTTGCCAAGTCTCCCCCCACCCCAAAGGGGTGACTAGCTTCGGTAACGAATACCGAAGGTTGCCAGAGACTCTTGGCAAATGCTTGGCAGTAACGGATATGTACTTGGAACACCGACTACAATTGGAATGTTCACCCTATATTCGGGTGAATTGGGGAAATTAGGTTACGGGGCTATTCTTGGATGTCTGTATAGGAACGTGTTTATAATAAGTAGCAATTTTTTTGTGCTGTGTCGTCTCATTTCTGATTCTTTATTGGCCTGTGGATTGAATGGGTGAGTGTGACTGTTTAGTTGGCATGTTAGCATGTATTTAGATGTGTAAGGATAGGTAAATGTTTTGTCTTTTATGAAAAGTAATATTGAACTTGGCTAACTTATCTCTGATAATTGTTATATGTGTACACTTATTTAGCATGGCTGTTAAAAGTATCTGATTTTTCGGATACTTTCCAATGGCGATTTAAATAGGAATAGTATGTACATTAATTATATTCGGAATAAATAATATAAAAATTTATTAAATTTTGGCAATAGCCACACAAGTTAATACATGTAAATTTATTGGAAAACAATAAAGATTTTGTATTGCCGATCAATTTAAAATATGGAAAAGTATTTTCATTACGGTTTAGCATTAAATATAATAAAAACTATGATTTGACACCATGGGATTATTATATGCAAAAAATGTTATAAGTCGATCCAGGACCTACACTAATACGTAAGATAACACACACTTCAAAACTTGGATAACACAATACATTTTATAACGTGGCAAATCTGACTTAGAAGTTAAAATAATTATTTGCATTAAGTTCTCGTATCGAAGCACTATAGTGCAAGGTTTTATGTACAGTGCCAAGTAAAGCGTATCCAATTAATTATAACTTTGATTATGCATCAATATCAACGTAAAATATTAACGCGTTTTTTATAAGTACACATACTTATCACGTTTCTCAATTTTCTTCTTGTGCCAAAAGGACCAAGTCAAAATTGTGAATGCTCTTAGTCAAATCGAACGAGACGATAATCCCGGTATCCCTTGGCATAACATGGCCACTAAACATCAATAACCGCTATTAACACAACGTTAACAGACCAAGGAATCACACACAATGCCGACGTTTTAGCTTTTCAGATGTTTGTCTCCATTACCATACGATTTTGACGGGAAGGTAACGGTGAAGAACAACTTTGGAATCTTACAAATTCAATATTAAAAGGTGCAAATGTGCTGTAATATTAGTTAAATCTATGGATATATTTGTACAGCACTTAGCTCTATGATTAGAGATCTATTTAACGGTTTTCTATTCATACGTTATTCAAAGTAAAAGTTACTTTATTAAGACATGTTCACTTTATCTTGTACTTAAGTACTGGAGTTCAATAAAAACAGAATAAGGCATTTAAATCACCAGCATAGACTATGCAAATACAAACAAGATTAATATAGATATCCTTGATTTTTATTTTATTTTGTGGCAATTGTAACTTATAACATGTATGTAGATATTGAAATCATTTTAGCTGCCGCTGTCAAAGTAAGCTTTTTCATTGTCGTCTCGTCCAACATTGAAAACCGATAGAAGGTCTTTGTTTACTGGCTTGTTTGCACTGGCGTTAGCTGCCGGACTAATGGCTCACCATCCTTGGTCCAGCTTAACGCTAACCGTCGACAAGAGCGGGTTACGCTGAGAAAATACAGCCCGTTTTTGTAAGGACCACCTAGTCGCCGCCGGTGCCTTTGGCTCAAAGTTCATGGAAACGCTTTTTAAGTTCAAGTATTTAAGTTTGTGTGCAAGTACTTTTTTGTTCGGAAGATTATGGACAAATGTAATGAATGCTCCCTTTGGAGTATTCAGGGAAGAATTCGAGTCGTTTCAATGACTTAATTGTCACCCAAGATCTTGGAATAATGTAAATTAAGTTGAACAAATTAATTAAGATGTTGTTTTAGTATAAGAAAGTTTATTGTTTGATTGTTTCGTCGGCCAGTGATGTCAGAGTGGGCGGATGTAATTAACAATTATTATGAGTTTCGAAATTTGATTTCCGAAATGGCTGTGATATCAAAGTTTTTTTTTTTTATTAATTTACTTTATTTGCACTAATTACCTTAGGTACATTTATGGCAATTATGTTTTTAAACAAATTTTTATAAAGGTGACAAAATATAAAGTTTCATCGATTAATAAACGAGTTTTCTCGATGAATAAATTTGAATCAAATTTCCCCAATTTACCTTATACGTGGGGTCTGGACAAATGTCTACTTCAAATCGATTCATAAGTTATGTCCTGACCTTTCTCTTATACTCTGTAAATGCGAATATCGCCAACAACTCAATTATGTTTCAAAATATTCGTTTATAAAACAAATATTCACTATAGTATTGTACTTTAATACAAAAGTACCGTCACCCGTTATCATTTTACTTGTTAGAGAAGTAAATTGGATTAGTCAAACATAGCGTTAATGTATTTGTTTATTAAAATCTATCAAACGACTTTAGACCTTAGCCCTTCAAAAACAATGTTGATTTTCCGTCACAAGTAGCGTAAAAGTGCCTATATATCATTCGTCGATGTAATTTACACCTTAAAACTGGGGTGTTAAGTTGATTTTTGTGTAGTTTTGTGTTATATGTTATCACTACTGCGCACATAATGTGAACTACGTACGAACAGACAACAAATCTTCATAAGAGGAAACTAATTAACCGATCACGAACATACGACGGATTAATGTTATTACATTTGTACGTAGGGTGAATGTACCTATTGTCGGCCGTGTGGGAACGGGAGATTTGCTATTTCATTAATACTTGTAAATGTGCGTGGACCTTTATTTTTGTGAATGTGGGAATACGGTGTCAGTTTTCTCTTCGTTACTTGAATGTAATTTGAATACTGTTATTAACAGACAGACATAAAGTGTTTATTTACTATTATTTATTTGTGTCAGGCATGTATCGTATCAATATGATTGCACGGATGGTATAGTGGTTTAAGTGGTCGTCTCGCAACTGGCACTATGCCAAGTGTTGTGGATTCGAATCTCACACGAGACGAAAATTTATGTGATTCACAAGCGGTTGTTTCGACCGAGCCTGGGTGTTTTTTGTCGTTTAAATGTTTGTAAAGTTCCCCGCTACACAGGATTTATTCTAAGAGCGGAGGCTGTCTTTAAAAACAATATTGAGAGTTTATTATTCTAAGTTGCTTCAAACCCCATCTAATATAGAATACAATATATCAATTTATGATTTAAGTTTTGTATACGCTTAGCGTAATT
Source organism: Catocala sponsa (assembly GCA_963564715.1). Taxonomy (NCBI): domain Eukaryota; kingdom Metazoa; phylum Arthropoda; class Insecta; order Lepidoptera; family Erebidae; genus Catocala; species Catocala sponsa. The sequence continues at coordinate 4,252,361 of OY751345.1, read as the reverse complement.
GCAAAAATGAACTTACCATATGCACATAGTTAAATACTCCTCTAATAAAGTTTTTATAAATAAAATGTTACTTACCATAGACTCTAATGGAAAGTAATCTGTAGCAAATATACATTTCACTGACATTAGTAGATAGGAATAGTTGAAGCCCAAGAATGGTTACAATGTTTTAAAACATATCACGACTTTTATTTCGGATGCGTCAACTCTATGTGTGGCCAAGTTTTCCAGACGACCTGAATGCATCTGATTTGAATTAACGATCACATTTTTACGAAATAATATGCATTGAAATTTTTACGATTGGTTTCTTTTTTCACTATTATTGCATTACCTTTGTTTTTGTTAGATAGTCAGCGGTTTGCTTGAGTGCCTTATGCCACCCAGTTGAATCTTTTACTGGGTGGCAATAGCATTTACCAGTCATCTATCTCAATTTTGTCTTCTTCCAAGAGTCATGATGTTTGCGTCCAGTTAATTTTTATTTATTGTTTTAATTGTAGATAGTATTCTGGCTCTTGATTGAAGTGGTTGCCTCGTCATCACCACTACTCCTAGTGTTGTGGATTCGAATCCCACATGGGACGAAAATTTGTGTGATCCACAAATGGTTGTTCCGAGTCTAGGTGTCATTTGTATCTATTGTTTGAATGTTTGTAAAGTCGTCCGCGTCACATGGTACATTTTGAGAGCGTGAGTTGTCTTTTAAAAAAAATATCTCTCCATTCTTTCGTAAAATTGCCCCTGCTTCCTTTGTCTTTTAATTTCTTACCGATACAGCCGTACAGTCTTGTTTTGTTGTACCTATGTTTATCATCTTCACATACCTATTTCCTGTGACGTTTCCTAACGTTTGAAGAAAATGATTTACTGCCATCCAATATAATTTTAAGAACAAAACCAGTAAGTGTGTGAAAGTCCTTACCGCTTACAGAATGGGAGCAAATAGTTAATTAATTTAGTGCTACTTAGCGAAATGCCGAAAACATGAGTTGGCTTTATGTACTTACTAATGTAACATTGCAAGGTGTTATATTGGAACATGGTGTTAAATGTATGTATTGTGTAATAGAACATATGTACGTCTACACATATGTACTTTAAGTACGTTGAAGAATAATAGGATCTGGATTAGGCCTTAGCTTCTTAAGAAGGTATTAATATTTAGCGGTTTTGGGAGCAGAATTAATTATAACTATTTGGTTGATACATCTACCTTGAAATTAAAGCTATTTTATACAGATTCTGTCGCGTTGTTTATTTTAGAACCCTTTTATTAAATAATTTTGAACTATAACACTACTAATAAAAGTGTTTTAAAGTAAACAACTCGACAAAATCTGTATAAAGTAGTTTTAATTTCAATGGATATTTGAAGATCGAACATTGATAATCTAAAGCATTAGTTCCCAAAGTGGTTCAGGTGGACCGCTAGGGGTCCACGGGAGACTCGACGGAGGTCTACGTTGGCGTGACAAAAAAATGGGGGTTCACAATTCGTAAGCGGAGATCCACGAAAATTTATTTGCTTTCGTTAATGAAGAACTATATTGGCTTGACTTCACCTAGGCAGATAATATTTTAAAAAGCTCAGCGACCGTTACGATTTTTCGGTGGAGAATGACTAAAACAAAAAAATAATGTCAGCCCGTATACGAATCCCAAGGAATGGTAGAAATGTAACTGCAGAGGGTCCATCAGAACCAGCTAAATTTTGAAAGTGGTCTATGAGAAAAAATGTCTGGAACCTCTGATCTAAAGCGTATTGCATACTTCTAAAGTAATACGGAACATTAGGCTTGCCTGGTTTTACACCAAGAAATTAAGTGGTTTAGCTGCCAGTGGCTAAAGACGACGACTAGACTAACTTAGGACTTTTAGAAGTTATAGCATTAGATCAGTTTAAGAGAGTTCTAAAAACCAAGTTTCTTTCAAGAATAAAGTAGTAAAGTTTTTGTTGAATGCAATTTGTTTTTGGATGGACTTTGGATTTAACCAAGTCAGAGTCTAACATATTCGATCGTCTCTCTGTTTTGTTGAATATTGTATTGTCTTTATAACATGTTAAATACATGTTATAAAGACAATACAATATTCAACAAAACTGAGAATGTTAAATACATTTTATAAAGACAATACAATATTCAACGATCGACTAACGACGAACGAGACGATCGAATATGATAGATTCTGACTTGGTTAAATCCAAAGTCCATCCAAAAACAAATTGCATTGAACTCATGAGGAGATATCGACTGTCCCAGAGGGGTTTATTATTATTATTATTATGAAAGGAATACCATTCAAGACAGAACCTTCTGTACTTATGTAAGGCGTTTTTGTAACAAGCATTCACTAGTCTATCGGACTCGTAGTATAACAGCTTATTGGAATGTACGTTTCCATCAGTGTTTACACATTACGTAATACCAGTTGTCTGACAGAGTGCTTCCTAACTCAGATGCCGCTATCTGAAGATGAGAAAATATACTTTCATACATAGGTATGAATGTATATTTTATTTGTATAAGGTACTTATACAAAAGTGTGTGGGCATCGGTACTGAATGCGACTACACTTATTGTGAACTAGATGTTCCCGCGGTTTCACCCGCGTTCATCGTTACTGCGCTGCCCCCGTGTGTCGTAGCGTGATTTTCTATAGCCTATAGCCTTCCTAGATAAATAGGATATCCAACACTAAATTTTTCAAATCGCACCAGTAGTTCCTGCGATTAGCGCGTTCAAACAAACAAACAAACTCTTCAGCTATATAATATTAGTATAGATAAGGGCTATGTCCAGCAGTGGACTATTATAGCCTGATGATGATGATGAAGATGATAGATAAGGTCTCGGGTTTGAATCCTAGGTTGAGCCAACACAATTTTATCAGGTTCTTCTGCCAAAAAATTTTCAATAGCTGCCTGGAGTTGATGTTGAAATTGGTGGTGTTACAAAATACCGTGTTTTGTAAAGCACGTAAAGTCAAAGATAGTTTTGCGGCTGATCTCTCTCCTGTCCTGTCGGCTCTTGGAATAAGAGCTAGGGAATAGAGTGTACATGTGTTTGTATTCACACTTGTACACTGTAATAACTCCTCACCAGATGGGCAGTCTCCATTTATATTGGTCGAAGTGACTTAAATTTGGTCTCGAGGAAAAGAATTAGTTAGTACATAGATTTATTCTCTGACGAGAAATCTCTTTCTCGAAATAAAATTTCTATGTTTTGCATTAATTATAGTTAAGTGACTATGTATATCAGCTCAGCAATTTAGCAGTTGACTAAAAGTTAACTTTAAACGACAAGGCACAGAACACACTAGCTGCCTATTAGAGATACCCGCTTGTCATATACCTACCAGACAATCTAAGTGTGTCACCGACAAGTACACTCAGTACAAATGTTACACGTATTCCATCAACGGTTCTGCCTGCGTTCGACGCTGTTTGTCAATCGATATTTCTTCTCATAGGCTCAAACCTTTGCCTGAACCTAGCAACTAACCTAAATGTAGCTTCAGTAACTTAGTAAACTCACTAACCTATATACTTTGACGTTCATAAGTGTTACTTTGTGATCTAAATGAATAAATGATTTTTGACATTGACTTTGATACGAATATTATTATTACGTTTCTCTAGTATAAATGCTTTGAACGCTCAGCGGTACTAAATATCAGAAGCCGTCTCACATATTCCTGTCTATACTAATATTATAAAGCTGATGAGTTTGTTTTTTTGAACGCTCTAATCTTAGGAACTACTGGTTCGATTTGAAAATTCTTTTAGTGTTGGTTAGCCCATTTATCGTGGTAGGCTATAGGCTATATAACATCACGCTACGACCCACGGGGGCGGCGCAGTAACGATAAACGCGGGTGAAACCGCGGAAACATCTAGTCTAGTATAAATACTTTGAACATTAAGAAGTACTAGTAGATTATAATGTCATTTTCAGTTCCCCTGACAACATGTGTGCAAAATTTCATGATGATCGTTTGAATAGTTAAGGCGTAAAGCGTACCAAACAAACAAACTCACATTCACATATATAATATTAAGTTATGATATATTATATGTGGTAGTACTAAATATCAGGATTCAGTCCACATAATTATTGCACAGCGAGAATATAATTGCCTAAGGGTATTTTAATGACAAGCTTACGTCGTGCATAATAATGGTCACTATATGAAATAAGGGATATAAAAGTAAGAATGCGTTTGTAATTATTAGGCCCTTCGTACACAAGCCTACGCAAATCTTCGATACCCGACGATTTTAGTCTCTAAGCAACTACCGCAATACAAATTCATAGAGGTTCGTAAACAGGTACAAATGTCGGCGACGCATGCCTGTGTACGAACCTCTATGAATTTGTTTTGCGGTAGTCGCTTAGAGACCAAAATCGTCGGGTATCGAAGATTTGCGTAGGTTTGTGTACGAAGGGCCTTACAATCACTCCAAGAAACTAATTATCAACATCCTAGTATTTCCAAATTGTTCCAAATTGTTTATTTTTACATGGGATGTAAGTTCTAAAATCGGCTCCACAAATTTTTCGTTTACTTTATTATTAAGGTAACGGAAACGGCTATTAGAACATCCTATAGCTCTTTTGTCGGTACAAACAGTTTAAGTAAATACACAGAGAGAATGAAGGAAGCTTGAAATTTGGAAAAGTATGAGGTTAAGAAATACGAGAGTTTTAGAACGCGGCATAGGTAAAAGAGAAAGTTAATAACATTTCAGCCAATCCTTATTAACTTACCCTAAATTAACTTGATGATACTTCGTTCTTGTAAAATTAAATGATTTGGGTAAACTTGGCCGTGTTTTTTAATACTGGTATAGTCTGAGTAATTAAAACGGGAATGTAGGTATATTACATGCATCAAATTCTAATATTATAAATGCGAATATGAGTTTGTTTGTTTGTTTGTTACGCTTTTACGCCTTATTTGCTTGACCGATCATCATAAAATTTCACATTAACATTGCCAGGGGTGCAAAAAGGGAAATTGGCTACTTTTAATCCAGAAAACATTTATTGAAATTAAACTACTATATACGGATTTTATCGCGTTGTTTATTTGACACTGTTACAAATTTTTTTGAAAAACTGTTACACTACTATAATCACTATTAAACTTTACAAATTTGTGACCGTGACCATGGCTGCTGAAAAGCAACTGAAACGTCGGGGAAAGTGTAAAAATAAAAAAAAATAAAAAATAAATCTAAATAGTATAATAGTATAGTAATAGTATAAATAGTTTTAATATTTTCAATAATTTAATTAGCTTAAAAATTTGTAAAGTTTAATAGTGATTATAGTAGTGTAACAGTTTTTCAAAAAATTTTGTAACAGTGTCAAATAAACAACGCGATAAAATCCGTATATAGTAGTTTAATTTCAATGAATAACATTCGCGTAAACAGAAGACAATATTACAGAAAACATTTCTCAGATTTATTAATAAAATAATGTGAAAAAAATAATCCTGCATATATTTTGAACCACGAAGAAAACTCATTTCTTGTACAAAATAATGCCCCAAGTGTCGTGGGTTCGAATCCCACGCGGGACATTTTGTGTGATCCACAAATAATTTTTGATCTCAGTTTGAATGTTAGTAAAATCGCCCGCAACATAGGAATTAATCATAGTGTGGAAGTTATCTTGTTGAATAATTATGTACCTACTAATGGGAATTCACTGTTCAATAAACTGTATAGTTCATTTTACAATGTTAATTATAACAGGAATATACTATGCTCTTTTGGCAGCTCGATCCTCTCCCATTCGTTCCACATGTCCGAGCCAGCGAAGTCGGGTAGCTTTTATTTCCCCGATGATATTCGGCTCTGACACTAGATCTTCAATCTCGCTATTAAATCTTTGTCGCCACTCCCCCTTCTCTCCTCTTGTCGGTCCCAGAATCTTACGGAATATCTTTCGCTCCGTGACTAATAGTCTATTTTCTTCCTTCAGTGTCAATGTCCAAGTCTCGCACCCGTACATTAAAATCGGCCTAATTACTGTTTTGTAGACGCGAATTTTTGTGGTTCTGCTTATCAACTTAGACACTAACACTTTATGAAGAGCTGCAGTACACCTTAGCGCGTTGACGATGCGGATGGTTATTTCGTCCTCCCTTTGATTTGTATCCGTGATCGTGCACCCGAGATACTTAAATTTGTTGACGCCTCTATAGGTTGTGCCTCTGACTATAAGATCTCTTCTATTTGCTCTGTGATCTTTGTATCTCTTCATATAGAGATACTCAGTCTTCTCGCGACTGATTCTGAGACCCACTTGCTTGCCTTCCATTTCCAATATCTCTGCCATGCTCATTACTTCTATCTCACATTGCCCAAGGATTGCAAGGTCATCAGCATACCCTATAACTTTGTGTCTCCCATTAAGTTCTATCCCCCCATCTATTAGCAAGACTTTCCGAATGATGTGTTCGAGAGCTAAATTAAATAGGATAGGTGATAGAGCGTCTCCCTGTTTTAGTCCGGAGAGCATATCTCGGGCGTCCCACCGAGCGTCGTCCGGTGGGTCGTCCAAGGTACCGCTGGAAAGACGAAATAGCTAAAGACCTGAAGGAGATGAATGTGCTCAATTGGTCTGACTTGGCACAAAATAGGAAAGAATGGCGCACTTTAATGTCGGAGGCCAAGATCCACTTTGGATCGCTGAGCCAACGAAGTAAGTAAGTAAGTAATTATAACAGGACTGTAACCTCTAATGACCCCGCAAACTCAACTAAGCCTAAAATTGTCAAGACCATAATGATTGCAATTTAAACGGGATGAACTTGAGACCCAACACGTATAAAACAGCTATTTTGTAGATCAGACGACCAATTCTCTTAATAAAAACTATTCAATACTCGATACTCAATATGTTATTTCATTTCATAATGTTATAGAAAGGTCGACTTATAAACAAATTATGGACCCTGTCAGGCACAGCGATTAAGGAGAGCGGAAAATAAAGCTCCTTTCTAATATTAGTGTCATAAATAATAATATCACTAATACACAAAATAGTATGTGTGATTAACAAATAAAAGTTTTCAGTCTAGGTCTACTCTGTGTCCATTAATAACATGTTTTTCAGTCTCCTGCGCTACAGGGCTTAATACCTGATGCGGAAGTAAAAATAAATAATAGTTTTAAAAAACCAAACTAAAAAGTAGAAAAAAGCGTGGGGTGCTTTCTAAGACATTTTGATAACTATTCAGTACTCGATACCCCACGCTTTTTTACATTAAAATTATTAAATTATTTTCTACTTTTTAGTTTGGTTTTTTTAATAAAGTGTGTTTTTAGTTTTCAAACTATTTTTTTTTCTAATTTATTGTATTGTCATCGGTCATCGATAAGTGTGCAAAGTTTCAAATTAATCTGTCGGATTGAAAGGTGTGAAAATCACGTTCAAATAATCCGTTACATAGACACAAATACATACACCAAGCTAATAAAAGCGTGTTAATATAAAGAGATACTGACTGCCTTGTTGATGAAGCGGTAGTTATTCACTACCGCTTCATGCGATTCATCGCGACTGTGCATGAGATCTCGAGTTCGATTTTCTAAGGTTTGAGATATTTGTATTTCAATTACAATAATTCACTTACATGAGAAAGTTTAAACACATACAAATAAATTATAATCTTATCCTAGGTGTAACACTTAGATATTGAAGCACTTCACTCAACACATTCAATCGAAAGTATACATTTTGAAGTTATATTTATTTAATTCTAAGATAATAAAAATACAATATACAATATATAGGGTACTAGTAAAAAATCTTACATAAAGCAATGGACAAAACAATGCTCGGATTTCTGGTCTACAAAACTGTTATCGGATTTTCCTGTCAAGAAATTCTTAGTAGAGAGAGACTACTAACTACAGAGAGCTACTGAGAAGTTCTGTACTGTGTTTAGTAGACGGCAATAGCCTTAGCCACTATGACGTGGAACCTTAAAACGTAACTGGTGGAATGAGGGGTAATTATACATCTCTGGCTACCTTTAACATTTGGGAATAAAGGCGTCAGCTTTGTATAATAATGTATTATCGCTAATCTATAACAAATAAATAAGTTGCAAGCATAATCTACTTACAAATAAAAGACTTACTACTGTTACAATTCCATCAAAATAGTAACTGAATATGCATTAGTATTAACATTTGATAGACACGCTACAAGCAACAGAACACGGCCTCAGTAGCGTAGTGGTTAGTGTAACCGACTGCTACGCCTGAGGTCGCGGGTTCGATTCCCGCACAAGTCAAACATTCGTGTGCATGAACATGGATGTTTATCTTGGTCTGAGTGTTTCTATGTATAATATGCATGTATTTAAAAAAAAGGTATATAATATGTATGTTTATCCATTGTCTAGTACCCATAGTATCTACAAGCTCTGCTTAGTTTGGGCTAGATGGTGTTGTGTGTATGTGGTAGAATATTTGATAGACACGGTACAAGCAACAGAACTATCATCAATCAATATTTGTTTTGGTAAATGGATTGACAGATTTTTATAAAGATTACTAGTAATTTGGGTTTCAAATTACTAGGTCGCCTAGTGCTCGAAATTCGACCAACTGATATATATTATGTCATGTCATTATATTGATATATGTAACCATAGTTACGCGCTTCAACTGCGTGTGTCAAATGCATGGTTGTGTGCGTGTAGTGATTTTTCATTAATTTAATGTATTTTTAGGCAAATTTTCAAAAAATATTAGCATTCGTCACTTCTTCTCCGTATAAACTATAAGTGTGCTAAATTTCATACTCCTCCGTCCGCCCAATTTTTGTAAAAAGGGATCCAAAGTTTTCGCTTCACGTATTAATATATAGATTCTTGTTAACCTCTCCAGCTAAGTCAGAATGCTTGTATTAGGAGTGGGTTCACGTCAGTAGCGCAATGGGTGGGATTCGAACCCGTGACCTCTCGATCGCAAGTTCAATACCTTATCCATTGGGCTACCGCCACTTAATATCACTTACCCTATTATTAGAATTTCAGATCTACACACAAACCCGTATTATGTTCGAAACTTGGTTTCTAAAGGTGGGTCTACGCTAGACGAACCGAGCACGAGCCGAGCACAAATTCGTGTATTGTGGACCGACTTACAAGCCTCGAACGAGCGCGCTCCAAGCGTTTGGTTCATGCTCGACTGTGCTCCGCCTACTGTCGGTTTTTTGACGAACACAAAGGGATTTGCATCTCGCTCACTACATTCCAGGACAGTCGTTCTAGACTCGTTGTACGTCCACACTTAACACCGCGAGTATGCGGCTCGGCCTGTGCTCAGCTCGTGCTCGGCTCCTCTAGCGTAAACCCACCTTAACAAATTCTAATAGAATTCCTTTACTCGTCTCGGTGCTTCGAACTTCAAGACCAATGGATTTATGGTGATGGCTGTGAGCAATAAACTGAATTCTGTCGTGTGGGCAGTAACCTATTACAACTAGAACAGCTCATGAGTAACGGGTTAAGCTATCGCTTTACCTATTATTACTTAAATTTATTTTGCTTTCTGCCATCTGAGTATTTTGAGTAGTAGAGCCTCGTTGATTTCTACATAAATGGGCCGGCTCGACCGGGGAAGGACTACCCTCTCACAGAATATCGACGTGAAATAGCAGTATTCCTACTGTTGTGTTTCGTTCGGTGAGTGAGAGTACCGGAGGCCCAATGACCCCCTTACTCCCTTACTACCCCTTCTCCTTCCCACTTCCTTTCCTAAAGGGTCGGCAACACGCTAGTGATGCCTCTGGTGTTGCAGGCGTCCATAGGTTACGTTGACCACTTACCATCAGGTGTGCCGTATGTAGTTTTACATCTAAGTTGTATAAAAAAAACTGAGTAGTGCAAGCTCTGCTTAGTTTGGGTTAGATGGTGTTGTGTGTATGTGATAGCATATCAATATAATATTATTATTCATTATTTACAACATCATGACATTTTTAGACAACAGACTTACTTAAACCGTATGCTCTCGAAAATACATAATAATATATTTCTTTTCCTTTGGCAATAGAGATTGAATGCGATTCCATATTTAACTAAACATATTTCTTTGAATGCTTAACAATAACACATCTAAACATAGCTCTAAGTATACGAGTCTGTGAGAGTCGAGATCCTTTCTGAATATGGACGTTATAGTATTGATTTTAATATAATAATGGAATTATTCTATTCAGTAATGGATGCGGAGGTTCTTCAATGTTACGCTTCTGAGAATCGCTATGAAATGGGAATAAAAGACATATCAATATAATATAGTATGATGTTTATGTAATACTACATTTTGCTTGCGGCTTCGCTCGCGTAAATATAAATTAGGTTCGGTTAGTTTAGATTAGTAACAGTGCTTTTTTCTAGATGAAAGGCACCCTGTCCTTTTCTGTTCTCCTGACTATATGTATGCGTAATTTCATGATAATCGGTTTAGTGGTTAAGGCGTGAAAGCGTAATAAACAAAGGAATTCACTTTCGCATTTATAATGTTATTTAGGATTATTGAAGTGAAAACTTCTTTAGGCGCGTTGAGCACTTCTTGGGTGAACAAAAATCATAAAACTTGCGTCATCGTCACGCTTCCACACATTCCATTTTTTTATTATTTTAGAATATTAACAATTCAATTCAATTCAATTTTTTTATTTGCATAATATGGGTTTAACAATAGTTATTACAACATTAATAATAGTGTCGCCATATTCAGCCGTCCAGCATGCAAAAATTTGCTATGTTAAAATTTAACAATATCTCGGAAATGGTGCGTCCTACGCAAAAAATAACGAAATGTTGACCCCCTTATAACTCCTAAGAGAGTATCAAGAATCCGACCCGCCCCCCTTTTTTTTTTGTTTATAAAGAAGTGTTTATGATCAAGGATTAAAGTTTTCACTTCTATCGACAGTCCCCAAAGACTGCCCAATTTTTTCTTTTTATAACTTGAATTATACAGACTAACTTCTTAATAAGAACAGACTAAGTTAAGTAAGAAGAAATTTACGAGAAACCACGGCAAGTATACCTGGAGTCGGATCAACTAATTATAGACCAGAAAATTGTCACGAGTGTGGACAAAAAAATTAATTGTGGACGTCGAAATATAATATTTAAAATCGAACAAGTCTTCTTTATCCTAACTAATATTATAAATGCGATTGTGAGTTTGTTTCTTACGCTTTCACACCTTAACTTCTCGACCGATCATCATAAAATTTCGCGTAGGTACACGTTTTCAGGGATATACAAAAGGACATAGGGTACTTAGCATCTAGAAAGAAATTAAACTACTATATACGAATTTTATCACGTTGTTTAGTTGACAATTTATTACAAAATTTAGAACAACATTTAGAAACTGTTACACTACTATTACTATTAAACTTTACTAATTTATGACTATACTATTTATATTTATGTTTACACTTTCCCCGACGTTTCGGTTGCTTTTTAGCAGCCATGCTCACGGGGACCATGGCTGCTGAAAAGCAACCGAAACGCTATAAAATCCTTATATAGTAGTTTAATTTTAATTAATAACATTCGCGTAAACAGAAGACAATATTATCTAGAAAGAACTTTATTGACAAACTTTAGGTCAACGCGAGCGAAACCGCGAGCAAAGTCAAAGTCTTTCAAGATGATCACACACAACTCAAGTATCCGTTCACTTCACCATAAAACTGCCGCTCAAATTCTGATCGATCCGCACACACCCCACTACCGTTAGACTATAATTCACGTGAGAAAATCTATAGAATGGGTTCGTTAAGTCCCTTGAGGGCTCTTGTTGAGTATTGTATCGCCGTCGAGGTACCTCTGACAGCTATCGAGTGGCCACTGAACACCAAATGTTAATGAGACGTCGAGTATAAAGAGTTCAATAGTGTACATTGATATATCGCAATGATTGTGCGAAAATTGAATGTCCATTTAATATGAGAAAAGACGTCGAGAGATTAGACTTTCAGAGTATCAGTGCTTCAGTGAAATATTGAATGCGAAATGTGATTGCTACGAGGTCATGATTTTGGTTCCCAATTTGGACAAAATGCTATTAGTATTGCCGGTCAAAAAATATTTGATAAAGGTAATAATATCAGTCCTGCTTATAAATTGTCCCACTGCTGGGCATACGGCGTCTGCATCTGTTTCCGGTAACCGGCAATAGACTCGCCGTCTGTTATTCCACATAATAAAAGACGGAATACGGGCATACCATACTTAGTAATATGAGAATGTGCTATATCTTAGCGTACCCTTTCGAAGACATAGAAAAGAGATTATGTATGTACTAAATAGTTAGTACATACATAATTTATATTCTATATATTATCTTCGAAAGGGTACGGTATATAGATAAAAGATATAGGTACCTAAGCCTATCAACGTTTAAGAGAATTATAATACAAAATAATGTTTTTTTTAATATTTTTACTGTAGCGTTCGCAACTACAGAATATTTGTATAAGAAATCTTAATTTAATCATAATGTTATAAAAAATGAGCAATGTTCAAGGACTCATGTCACTAAATATACAAAAAAAAAGGTTTAACTAAACTTTGTACTTACTTATGCAAACAAATAAAATATATATTTTTATATATACTATTATAATAAAGTTATTATTAACCAAATGTTTAATAAGGATGATATTGCTTCACGGTCTCCAAAAACGAAACATGTTTGTGTCTAAATCACAATATTTTGTGTGGGGATTAATTTTTATAGTTATCTTTATGACATAATTTCTTAATAACCCATAACACCCACTGGCATAATGGGTCAATCTGTTTGTAACCGAGACCTCACCGGAATGTGAATCTAAATACAAATAACATAAATTACCGTCTTCACTTTTTAGATTTCTATCATTATACGTTTCAAACGGTACTTCAGAATATTCATAAATCGCATCCGAGAGCCCTGTTTTGTATGCCATAACACCTCTCAATATTTTATTCGTTGGAGTTAGAGTGTTATCTGACGCTGTTGACCCCACGACCTCGCAATCTTGCGGTACCTCCTTAGAAACGCCTTACGCATGCATAATTGCGTGCTCATGGCACATCTCTATCGAAAAACATTTGAACACAGGAAAATATTCGAGAAAATATTCTTTTATGTTATGTATGGAGATGAGGAGGTCATCTATGTAAATACGTATATTTGCATTAATATTTGCAAAAAACTACACTACTTTTTTGTATTCATAGCAGTAGGGGAAAATAAATGCCTCTTGGTTTGTTTCATAGATTTCTCTCTCTCCATAAATGTTAAAAGAAAAACAATATTGTAATTTTCTTAACAAATCGTTCTGCTGCAAAAAAATAAATATTTCTATAGCACATGTAACAACTTACCTTTAGGAGAATATAGTTAAAATTGAATACTGCATCAAGTAGAATCAAAATGCAATTATTCGCCTAGACTGAAGCGCACTTTGATCAAAATTAAATATCAAAAAACGATGAACTTTAAACTTTCGAAAACGCTTCTCTGACGGGCACATCATGATAGCGGCGGAATACCGAGTGCATAGCTAGAAACCCGTCCATCCAATTTGATGCGATAAAAAATAAATTAAAATAACCAGAGAACGTGGCACCTGATGATATCGATAGTAGCCTCTCATCCATTGTACTCTCTGAGACGGTAGGTTCTAATAATTGCGGTTGCTTTGTTATACAAAATGAGGTGTTAGCTCTTCTATTAAATAATAAGTAGTTCGATGCCAGTGTAAAATCGATACGTTGTCCGTCAGATAAGAAATTGGTTCGGACGGTAATGGCCTTTTCGATGTACGTGTTATAAATATATATGTTTTTATTGTTGCAGATAACTTGAAAGAAGACTGCGTATGGCCGAAAGATACAATAGGAGTCCAATTAGAGCGTCATCGTACGCTGCTTGGACGTATCAAAATGGTTTCAACAGAAACGACAAATATAAACAAGTACGTAACTTAAATACGGATAGTGAAAAAGATGATCAAAATGTTCTTAAAACTGCAGTCACTAACAACGACGTATCCCAAAACACAGAAAGAGTTAGTGATAGTGTTATAGCGCAAACTGATACAACATTAGACGATCTATCAGAAGATGAGGAAGTCAGAAGAAATGTATGGAGCGACGTGGACGACGAACTTTACATAGCGAATTTAATTAAAGAGAGGACTTCAGATGAAGTGAAACGCGAAAAACGTGATACTAGTGGTTATTTAAGTGATAGTGATATCAGTGAGAAGGTTGTGAGTAGTGTTAAGTTAGAATACGCGATGTGGGAGATAGAGCCCACTGATCTGACAGAGTGCGACTGTCTTGGGCCTCCGCCGGAGTTTCTGCTACCGCCGCCGCCGCGACCGCCGTTTCTTCAAGCGGAGTACTACTGCGGTGACGATCCTATACCCGACTTGGAGACTTGCGACACGGAACCAGTAAGTTCTTTTTTAATTTTAACTTGAAACGTGTTTCGTTTTACTATTTCATTTACTTTATCTATGACAATGTCATCTTCAGCAAACATATTTATACCCTTATAGATTTTCCTGCGGCTTAGCTCGCTCGGGAACAGGCCTTTATTCCGGATAAAAGGTATCCTATGTCCTGATATGTACCCTTGACATCGTGTATACGAAATTTCATGATAGACTGTCAATTAGTTAAGGCGTGAAAGCGCAACAAACAAATTCACATTCGTATTTATAATATTATATTAGTTAGAACTTATTAGTTTTCCCCTTCTAATTAATGATATTTTGTTATATTAGTAGAATTGTTTCCAATATATCTTAAATAATTGCTATAGCTACGTCATTGTGTAATATAAATTGTATCCATCTTTGAAATCTAGCTTAAAACTCAGATTTAAATTATGTTTCTACACAATAGTGATAGCAATCATGCATTTTTCATGATCATTTAGGATAACAAGGCTATGACCGTTTGCAATATCAGGAATAGAGATAGCCTAGTGGGAAACCGTTGGACTGCCACGCAGAGGTCTCGAGTTCGAACCCAAGGCGCTCATCTCTGACTTTTCGAAGTTATATGCGTATTAAATAGTTAATTATCGCTTGCTTTAACAGTGAAGGAAAACATCGTAAGACAACCTGCATGTCTGAGAGTTCTCCATAATGTTCTCGAAGATATGTGAAGTCTGCCAACTCGCACTAGGCCAACGTGGTGGACTATGGCCTAACCCTTCTCACAGTGAAAAGAAGCCCGTACCCAGCACTGGAACAGTTTAATACAGGGTTGATATTATTATTATTATATGCGCATTATGATGTTGATAAAATGTAAATGTAACGAATGCGAGAGGCGCTTTTACTCATTAAGCGAAGAGCATTATAAGTGTAATAAATAATAATAAAGGATAAAGGAGATAATACCAGCATCATATACTAATATCTGATATAAATCTTAGCTTTGGTAAAGTGAAGAAGAAATAAGTGGACAGTTATGCATTACAACAGCTGTAGATAATTTCAAACGAATTGTCTATTGTGTAGACGAAGCCGCAAGAAAGCTAGTTCATTCGTAAGACAGGAACTAGAAACAATAGGCAAATAAAATACTTAAGCTTTATAGCAAGATGTGATGTGAAAGACAAGATATTGTAATATCATAAAATTACGGAACTGGCGAGTGTTGAACCCGCGTATTATTGCAGACTGCCTCAGTGGCTCAGTGATAGTGAATTCGCCTGCATACTGAGGTCTCGGATTCGCTACCTGGTCGAGTATAGTGTCATTTGGTTTGTTTTCTTCCGACTCTAAAAGATATTTCCCGCACTATAAGTAAATGCTGTGTCTCGAGATTTTTTACAAACATTCAAACAAAGAACATCCAGACTTAGTACAACTATTTGCAAATCACAGAAATTTTGTATCGTGTGAGTATCGAACCAACAACATTCTGTGTAGTGGCAGCGGCTAGATGATTACTTAAACCACTACGTCATCTCTTCACTATTTAGTTTGTCTGTCAAGAAATCTTTGATAGTCGTTTTAATAGTCGCTCGGTGTCTCGAATTGTGCCTAGTAGACGGCAATATGATCGCTCTTTATTAGGTGGAACCAAATGCCATACTTGGCGAATTATGGTTATAATACTCCTCTGAATATCAAAGTCAAAGTCAAAATCATTTATTCATTTAGATCACAAAGTAACACTTATGAACGTCAAAATTTATAGGTTAGTCAGTTTACTAAGTTACTGAAGCTACATTTAGGTAAGTTGCTAGGTTTAGGCAAAGGGATGATTAGAAGGAACCTGCAAGAAACTCACGGCCACTCTTTTAAATCGCCAATTAAATATAATTTCAGTATTTTACAACTCATATCAATAAGGTGTTGCAGCCATTATACCATATACCTAATACGGACTTTAAAAAAAATTGGGACAGTCTTTGGGGATTGCCGATAGAAGTGAAAACTTTAATCCTTGATCATAAACACTTTATAAACAAAAATTTAAAAAGTTCATGATACTCTCTTGGGGGCTATTAAGGGCGGCAAAATTTCGTTATTTTTTACGTAGGACGCACTATTTCTGAGATATTGTTAATATTCTAAAATAATTCAAAAATGGCAAGCGTGAAAGCGTGACAATGACGAAGCGTGACGATGACGCGAGTTCTATGATTTTTGTTCACCCAAGAAGTGCTCAACGCGCTAAAGAAGTTTTCACTTCAAAAATTGCAGATAATAACAATATATCCTATCAAGAATATCTAAAGACTATGACTATTGAACTATGTATGGATGTATATATTAAATCTTCAAAACAGTGTATGTACGACTCCAAAACTTTACCATACTTATCTTTCAGTCAACATTTACCATGAGTATATCATAAGTTAAGACTATTACTTTAACTAGTTCCTCATTAAACCGAGCCATGTATGTATTTGCTTACTCCGCTCGTATATTTATCTCTTTATCTTATTTTATCTTTACACTTTGTTCTACAATTAAGCAGCGAGATCTCTTAATGCAGCACCGTTTTTAATTAATTCTTATCTCAAAGACTAATAAAAACTGCCCTGTCTAAATTACCATACAGTATTTTGTTATTCTTATAAATATAAAGTGTGGTTGGTGGTAGCTTAATAGTTGAAGCATCGAACTGCGAGGGATCAAGATTCGGTGCTTTTGCACTGTCAACGTGAATTCAGTTCTAATATTATAAGTAGCTAAGCTGAAAAAGTTAAGCAAAACGAATAGCAACTATGATGATTGCATGGTTGGCGCTCTGGTTTAAGGTTGTGGTCTCGAAGTTGCTAGTTTTCCGAGTATTTTGGGTTCGACTCCCATACGGTACAAAAATTTATAATCCACTTAATCTATACTAGTATTATAAAGCTATAGAGTTTGTTTGTTTGTTTGAACGCGCTAATCTCAGGAGCTATTGGTACGAATTGAAAAATTATTTTAGTGTTGGATAGCCCATTTATCGAGGAAGCCTATAAGATATATAACATCACGCTACGACCAATAGTAGCCGAGCAGCAATGAAAATATTGCAAAAACGGAGGAAATTCTCTTATATGAAGCAGATGATATTGCACGGGTCAGCTAGTTATAAATATTTGTATTACTGTATTAAACAATGTTTGTATTACACAAAGGCTAGAGCGGTATACGCTCTTTTAAATAGAAGAAGGAAAAAAATTGCAAATGGCAAATAAATAAACGAATAGGTAATAGCAATATCGAAGAAATAAAGTTACTCATATATAATATCTCCTTCATTTCTTGGAAATAGTAATCTGAAATTACCAAGCTACAGAAGTATCATAAAAATATATTTCAAGTAGGTATCATGGGACTTCAGATATTCTTTAAGTTGTAAGGAACCTGGACTTATGTACCAAGCAGCCAATAATAGATCGACTATAAATTTGTTGGGGTAGTGTTCAGCTTCCATAACAACGAGCCAAGCTCTAAAATCAAGCCAGAGCGGTTTTTATAGTCTCCTCAACACTGCCACCTTGATAGAACTACCGGTACGAATCTCCACTAGTTGTCCTGAGAGTGACTGTTCATTTGTGTTCTTTGTTTGAATGTTAATAAAGTCCTCCCTGATACGAGAACTATAGATAACTACCTACTGTGGCAGGAGTCTTTAAAAATAATCTCGTATTAGAAACTTGCCGGTAAACATACAAAATATAAAAAAGTTTTTAGTTGGACGCTGCGCTTCATAATGATGTACCACGTAATGCCTGATGTTACTAAATCTTGAATTTTTAATAAAAATATTATCAACATTGACGGCAAGTATATTTTATCTAATCTGATGTAAGAGCAGTGGTCATGAATAAACATCTTCATGTTCTCTTTGCTTATGTGACTCTATGCAGTGAATAAATATTTGATGGTGGCAATGTAGCGTGTTCATTCGCTTTAGTGCACGTTAGTCATAATATTGGTAATTTATTAAAAAGCTCTAGTGAGGTAAACCATATACTTTATGAACGACTTCAACGAGGTACACTGTGATCCTAGCATGAACTTGAATTCGCCTTATTCATTACTAGCTGTGCCCGCGGTTTCACCCGCGTTTATGATTACTGTGCGCCCTCGTTGGTCGTAGCGTGATGTTAATCAATTCGGGATGTACTCTGCTTGTAATAATATAATTAAATCATGATTCGAAAGACACGTGGCGCCATCTATTATCATAAGAACGTTATTATTGCTTTCCTCGGGAACAGTATTTTTTTTTGGGATGAAAGGTAGCCTACGTCCGTTTCTGTACACCTGCCAACGTATATGCAAAATTTCAGGATGATCGGTTCAGTGGTTTAGGCGTGAAAAGGTAACAAACAAACAAATAAACAAACTCATTTTCGCTTTTATAATATTAGTTAGGATTAGGTTTAGGATAACCTTTCTCGATAAAAAAGCTATCCAACACTAAAATAATTTTTCAATTCGAACCAGTAGTTCCTGAAATTAGCGCGTTCAACCAAACAAACAAATAAACAAACAAACTCTTCAGCTTTATAATATTAGTATAGATTTCGGTAATTTATTAAGACTTAAAACAGTAAGACCATGAGTCTCGTTTAAACCAGCGTAGTGCTCAAACTGGAGTAGCATGACTGTGTAAGTAAATCCAATCCACAAATTTGGAGGCAAGTTAATTGGAAATGTATTCCTTTTGTGAGAATGTTTTTACATGTCTTCCAGGAGGCTCTGTGCTGTAAACAGAAACCAGAAATTTTTGTTCCTGATATTAGTAGCCAGCTTTATATGCATAAAGTCTCAAGTTTAACACCTGGGTCAGGTACAATGTTATAATAACAATAATTTATTACCATATCATATTCATTATGGTTTTCTATCAAGAAATACTCACTAGCTCCAGGAGTCTGAAACTCTGCTCGGCATAGGTTTGCTCCCTATTATTTATCCCTAGACCAAAATACATAGCTAGTGAAGTCTGTATAAAGTACCCCTCTCCTTACTTCTTCAGGAATATTCCTCATTATTATTACAGATGTATGTATATGTGTGAGACTATGTATCTTATCTTATCTTATGTGGGGGCCAGTCAGTACAGACCGGCGACACTTCGACCCAGTGGGATCTTTTGTGTCGACACTCTCCCAATAACGACTGCCCTAGACGTTCATGGCAGCCGGGACCGACGGCTTAACGTGCTCTCCGAGGCACGGAGCAGGCGATAATTGTCAATCAATACGCACATAATTTCGAAAAGTCATATAACTTCCGAAAGTCAGAGGTGCGTGACGTGGGTTCGAACCTGAGACCCTCTGCATTGCAGTCTGTTGGTCTCCCCACTGAGCTATCGCTGCTCTTTTCCTTTATCTTAGTATAGAAGAAAGGTACCAACGTATTTTGTAATCCATTTCTGAGAATGCTAGCATATAGACGTTCTCCGTAATCGTGTTATCCCCATATTTGTCCATAAACAGCTTAAAGCCTTGGATCTGCTGTATAACTGTATGTATTTGTGTTACAAACATTTGATAGTGCCGTCACTGCGGTGTTAGCTTTCGCATCGTCGTGTGACTTTACTTCATTGCTTCGAATAGCGGTAACAGACTTAATCTATACTTATTATATTCGTAAAGCTGAAGAGTTTGTTTGTTTGAACACGCTAATCTCAGGAACTACTGGTTCGATTTAAAAAAATCTTTTAGTGTTGGATAGCCTATTTATCGAGGAAGGCTATAGGTTATATAACATCACGCTACGACTCACAGGGGCGGAGCAGTAACAATAAACGCGGGTGAAACCGGGGAACATCTAATGCTTAAATAAGTTTTGTGTTTTTCTGGTGCTTACGTTTGAGTAATAAGTAGATTAAATACTTTTAATATGATATTGCGTAGTAGTTTAAGTAGTCACCTCTCCACTGCCACCTTGATTGTTGTTGGTTCGATCCCCAGACGAGACAAAAATTTAAGTGATCTTAAATCGTTATTCTGAGTTTAGGTGTTCTTTGTGTCCGTTGTTTGTAAAGAATCCCGCGACTGAGGTTTTATAACTAGGGCGTGAATAATAATCCTTATAAGAATAAATAATATAATGTCTATGTAAACAATTAGACCATGTTTTCGATTAACAAATGAAACAGATTTTCCCGGTAAGTATTCGCTCGAGTTAATTTAGAATTTGACAATCAATTCGGGTTGTACTCTGCTTGTAATAATATAATTCAATCATGATTCGAAAGACACGTGGCGCCATCTATTATAATCATAAGAACGTTATTATTGTTTTCCTCGGGAACAGTAATTTTTTTCGGGATGAATGGTAGCCTATGTCCGTTTCTGTACACCTGTCAACGTATATGCAAAATTTCAGGATGATCGGTTTTGTGGTTTAGGCGTGAAAAGGTAACAAACAAACAAACAAACAAACTCATTTTCGCTTTTATAATATTAGTTAGGATTGTATCTGTTTGTTCCCCAAATAAAATAAAATAAAAATAAAATAAAATAAGTTAAACATAAGCCGTTTCTTATTAATGGTACAGCTACTTATATTAATGAATCTACTTGTGTAACGACATTTGTACATACATATACTTATATAAACAGATTGAATCATCCCAGATGCTACCAAATTCCATACAGATGAAGACGCGATAGAAACAGGTTATTAATATGTAGATACAACACTAATACAGTTATTAATATTAGTACATCCAGCTTAACATATATTTACAATATTTACACCAAAATAATCGCAGTTTAATATTAATTTATTTTATTGCCGCTAAGCTTCCGAATGCTCTTACTAATGATGCCACAAATACAGGCAGTGATAAAGTTAACGTAACGATGCTATATCGATAAGTCAACAACTTTGTGGGTTTGTATGTGTGCATGTGTGTGTGTGTGTTTGAGGGTGTATATGTGTGTGTTTATATTTCTTACTGATCATACTGGAACTTTGTTGGAATTTGACAAATTATTGAAATAACTGTATAAGTAGGTACTTACGTATCATGGTTTAAGTGAACTTTCTGTTTATTATGATGTGTACTTGTTTGTTTTAGTAGCAATTAGTGACGCTTAATTATCATCGATAACAATATGAAAGATAAAAAATTACTGTACTGTAGTTATTGTATATATATAATATTATATAGCAAATCAAGCTAATCAATTTCAATTAGGTTTTATTTTGAATGGGATCGTCATCATCTTTTCACTGCTTTCTCCATATTTTTTCTAAGACTTATACTCCGTCTCACACATACTTTCTCGCTTACACACTTCACTTTTGGCTGAGCCTTTTCATCCCTACAAACATACTTCTAGACTTACGAAGCTAAGTATGAATCACTGCCATATCCTTTAAGTTCGTTTAGGGTGGTCTTTCCTTATCTCTATGCAGAAATACCGATGATTTATGAACCCTTCGTCACCATTGCATAATAACCTATGCAAGGATGACTCACATTCGTAACATATCCTTCAACGAAAGCCTCAGCCTTCAAACAGATATACCGCACTGAATTCCTGCGGTTGAACCTACTTTGAGGTTTTAATATGATTGAGGCGTCAACAGCTTCACAATTATTGATCATAAAAGCTCTCGTAAATATTTTATGTTATTGTAGGTATCTTTAGTACTTGAGTACGAATATACAGTAAAAAGCGAGAGAGAAAGTAGAGTTAAAGTGCGTGGGATAGAAAGACATAAAAGAGTAGTGAAATAGTTTAAGTTTTTAGCATAATCCCATTTAAATAATGGTTTTTAAATTTTACTGGCGTACTGGTTGGACACCTCGCCATTTCTCAATCCTCACAAAGGATCAATCTTGTATGATCCTGAAATACTTGTTCTATGTCTGACTGTTATTTTTAGTATGGGAATTAATACTATTGTATAAAAGGAGTAAAGAAAAAACAATCCTACTGTCATCTACCAGCTCATTTATAGTCGTCGTACTAAGAAATTTCTGCTAGAAAAACTTAATAACACATTGATCAAACTGGGAATCAAATGCAGGATATCACGACAGCGTACAAAAATGAGCGCATCATTAAGCAGAAAAATATTAATTAAACCACTTTGACCTGAAAAATCTGAAACCTGAAACATCACAATGACACTTCAATATAAGCCCAAACATACACCACTAGACCACCAACACATTAAGCATACATTAAGCTCATAGTATGAACATAATATATCCACATTATTAAGTTTCCAATCCAATAATGACTTTATTTACTTAGACGGTTCTCAACCTACCGCAAAATTAAACTTATACTACAGGAAGATTAAGACATAAATATCAAGGTAATTACAGACCCGTACGAAGCGATACCTTTCTCAAAACACATTGGCTGTCCGTCATCGTCAACAAAAAATAAAACCTACCAGCTTACCGCATTTTATTTACGCCTCAATTACTACCTACTGAGAATAAATATATTAATATCTGTCCTGTATATAAACTGTCCTACTGCTGCTCTTCTTCTTATGCTCTTCTCAGTAAGAGAAGGATTAGGTTATAGTGTGGACTATAGCCACGATGTCTCAGTGCGGATTGGCAGACTTCGCATATCTTCGATAATATTATGGAGAACTCTCAGTCAAGCAGGTTTCCTGACGATGGTTTCCTTCACCGGTAAAAGGAGCGATAATTTATTATTTTATAGACATATGTATAGCTTCGAAATGTCGCAGGTGCGTGTATTGGAATCAAACTTAAAACCTCTGCGTGGCAGTTCAATGGTCACCACTATTGCTGAATAAGACATAAATATCAACATATTTACTGACCTGTAAAAGCGTCGCCTCTCTCAAAACACTTTGGGTGTCCTGATCAATGGTTCACTACCAATAAAAAATAAACCACGTTTCGTATCTGCATCAATTCCTACCTACTCAGAATAAAACCACATTATAAATTAAGTTCTCATTAACATGGACACCCAGAAACATATTTATTGAACAAAAAATTTGTTCCGATACAAATTTATTTTATACCAGCCGAAAACCTATAGAGCTTTAATCCTGCGGTTAGTTCGTCCTATAACATGATTAAGACGTCAACCGCTTGATAATTATACCTAATTCAGTTCTGACAGACGGAAGCTCACTATTTTACATACACACCATATTCAACCTTATTGCTCGAGACATATGATCTAATATTCCGTATCACGATCCGTTCGTAAAAGTTTGCAAGCTACGGCAAAAATGCACTTGAATTTAAATCACGCCTTTATATCTGGTAAATATAAGGTTCAAGTTTGATCGGCTGTAACTTTAGATGATAGACTAGCTTTATTGAAACATCGACACCTAGTTTTAGAAGGAAAATACAAGACGAGTGTGTGAACGACATTCTTAAAGATTCGTCACCTTTCAAAGAAGTGCTGGGTGGTCGTGTCTATGGATTATCGGAAAGTATTTAGTAGCGCTTCGGCGTATTCTTTGCTAAGGGTGTGTTGCAAATTGGTTACTTATTTAAAAAGTATGTCTGTAATCTTTTTGTGAAACAGATATAGCATACTGAGATACCTGAACTGATGAAACTGCGTCATTTTAGCCAAGCTGAGATTTCTACAATAAAGTAATTCATTCTCAGATATTTAATAGGTAGCCAGATATTAACTAGCGATTAATTAGAAAATTACACTTATAAATGTTACTCAGCGTTCAGAGTCAGTTAGATAATGGAACTTTAATCAGCATTTAATAATAATAATAATAATTGATTTATTTCTCTTCACAAAAAAGGAACATACAAATTTCCCAATGACAGATCAGAATCACAGGATTTTTCACAGTGTTTTGTGACACCTGTGTTACGGGTCACCAGGTCCCCACTTTACTGAACATTATTATTTAAATTAATCAGTCGTAGTTTAATCATTTATTAAAAGCAATTCAGTTGAGAACTATTTAAGTATTAGCTATCGATATGTTTATAAAACATGTCGTAAAACTACTTTAAAAGCGATGCCGGTTTTTATTCATCTTTAACCTGCTTGGGCTGGTTCTAAGTAGGAAGTCCTAGTTAAAGTACAACCTCACCACCAGTGTTTGTGGGAGGAATGAGTTCATCAATACAGTCTTTGAAACTACCACCGATATAGTCAGTTAACTAATATCTTATCTTATGTGGGGGCCAGTCATTGCAGACCACCGACACTTCCACCCAGTGGGATCTTTTGTATCGACACTCTCCCAATAACGACTGCCATAGATGTTCATGGCAGCCGGGACCGACGGCTTAACGTGCTCTCCGAGGCACGGAGCAGGCGATAATTGTCAATCAATACGCACATAATTTCGGAAAGTCATATAACTTCCGAAAGTCAGAGGTGCGCGACGTGGATTCGAACCCGAGACCCTCTGCATTGCAGTCTGTTGGTCTCCCCACTGAGCTATCGCTGCTCCAGTCAACTAATAATAATTATCTTTATTGATAACTAGCTTTTAAAGTAGATTAGGTTACATTAATAACAGTACTCATTTTTTAGTTGAGCACTGAGGTCTGAAATACAGTTAATCTAATTGTATCTAGTTCGGACACAGATGTCTCACTTAAACTAGATTAAGCCAAATAATGTAACCAAAATGTATATGTTGTATGTACATGTTTCTTGTAAATAAACTATTATTATTATTTAAATGAAATAAAGCTTTCTAATGGTGAAATAATTTTTAAAATCGGTTGTGTAGTTTTTGAGTTAAATCTTTACAAACAAACAATAATATGATCTTTTCTCTTTATAATATTAGTATAGATAAGGCACAACATGAATTAATAACCCTGGCTGCAGCGTTTGTATTAACTTCGCTACTGAAACCAACTCCGCATAAAGTTAAAATTATGAGTACTCATGTTGATTCATAGTAATATCACCGCTGCGGAAACTGCGCGTAATTATTTATGTTTAATATAATTGGCAAATAATAGGATTAATTGCAAATATACACATATGTGCAGAACACATATTGACGGACTTGGATAACGGCAGCAATTTAACTATTTGCACAGATATAAGTGCTTACTCAGTTAACTTGTATAATAATAGTGTGTTGTGTTTACGCAGAATGATATGAAATGACTCATTTTACATACAGATAGGTAAATATGAAAGGTTAATGAACTGGTACAGGAAAAACAGACATTACTTTATTGATAAAAGATAGGTTTTAATCCTTACTAATATTATAAATGCGAAAATGAGTTTGTTTGTTAAGTTTTCACGCCTTAACTACTCAACCGATCAACATGAAATTTTGCATACACGTTGTCAGGGGTACAGAATAGGACATAGGGTACCTTTCATCCAGAAAAAAAAACTGTTGCAAACCTAACCTAACCTAACTTACATTTACGCGAGCGAAGCCGCGGGTGAAAACTAGTAGGAAATAAATGGTTATGTACAAATCTATTTCTGTCGCACTGGACTCGAATGAAATGTCAATATGATAGAGAGACAATTATAGTTCAGGTTTATTGTACCTTTGAAATCATTATCTTGGATTTGCCTGTTTCCTCGTCCAAAGCTCGGTTTGATTTTCATATATAAAGGATCTGGTCTTAATCTCAGAAAAGAGACAAGGATTGACAAGTTTTAAATGGCTTTATTTTAAATTATAACCTCACTGTTCAACAGTTCAACGTGGAATGACTGTCACTCTCTATATTTTAAAACAAATATGTCACTTCATAGTGTTGCCATTTATATTTTAACAATCGGTAGAAATTACACGTTCAGTACAATCGATTAGTAATCATTATTACTAATAATTACAATATCGATACAATAATATAGGTCAATGATAAATAGGATTAATTATAATAATAATAATAATTGATTTATTTCTCTTCACAAAAAAGGTACATACAAATTTCATAAAACAAGGATTTTTCACAATGTTTTGTGAGAGACTGGTGCCTGTGATAGGTATTAAAACACCTATGTTACGGGTTACCAAGTCCCCACTTTACTGAACATTATTATTAAATAATAAGTAAATGATTATACTGAGAGTGATTAACCTTACATATACAATATGTGAAAGATTTTGACTAAATCTGCAAGTTTGGGCTAGATGGTGTTGTGTGTATGTGATCGAATATAATATATTTTATTAGATTTGTTAAATTTGTTTGCTGGTGATAATTAAATTGACATACGTATGATAACATAGCAGTGATAAATATATATTATATTGTATCCTTAATTTGTGTTGCTGTATTGTTATTATTCCATGAGAAAATAGGGGAATACGTTTGTAGGGACTAAACGCCTGCGTTTTCTCTTCGGTGAAAACTTTATTGTACTATATTTTTTATTCCTTTTAAACTTATTTGCTTCTACCTTTCTAATGTATCTTTAGATCATATAGTTAGTATCAGTTAAAATTATGTACTCAATATTTATCCATACATACCTAGACTACTAAAGAATATATAGATCCTGAAAAGCAACCGAAACATCAACGTGACGTAACTTGTACGTATATTAAGAACATAGTTCAAGTTGACAACATCATAAAATGAATCGTCGCGTCGGTATGATCACACTGTCTGGTCGGAGGACTCTTTCTTTGTTTTGAAGGAACATCATATTTTGTTCCTACACACCGATCATGAGCTTTTGTTAAAGTCTTGTAAGTGTTTAACGCGGCCATCTATACAAATAAATAAAATTGAAGTGTTTGTAATATCAAAATAACAGCTTTTTATCTAATGCATATGGCAGTATATAAGGTACCTACAGGAAAACACCAATTTTTTAAATTTTCGTGTGTCTTTCTGTTCGTTCCGGCTAATCTCCAAAACGGCTGAACCGATTTTGACGGGACTTTCACTGGCAGACAGCTGATGTTATAAGGAGTAACATAGGCTACATTGATTTTAGAAAAAAAATAGGGTTCGACCAACACTTTTTAGTTAAAATCTACGCGGACGAAGTCGCAGGTAATCGCATATATTATACTAAAATGGATAGCTAATTAGGAACACCTTATAAGTCAAGACAGATAGATGATAATGATTGAGAGGAAATAAGCAATATTAATAAGTAATTACTAATTACGCACCTTGCAAATGATGTACAGAAACTTTGCTGCAAATTACGTAATCTAGCGATAAGTGTTCTGTGACTGATGCCTCTTTCCAGGAGAGGAACACAAACTACGGATTGCTACTTACTATTGCATTTTATTTTTTGGGTTACAAATTACTAGTCTTCTTGTTAACCCCTTCAGCTAAGCTAAGAACGCTTGTTTAGGAGTGGGTTCACGTCGGTAGTGCAATGGGTGGGGTTCGAACCCGCGACCTCTCGATCACAAGTCCAATGCCTTAACCATTGGGCTACCGTAGCTTGCCATATCTTTCCTTTTCTTGGTCACTCTTATCTTTTATCACATTCTTCAAGCACGGGTATCAATTCAGGGTAGTCTTAGCTAAGCTTTTCTCTAAAACGTTTTTAATGATTAGAGAACGTTTAACTAGGTCTTCTCCTCCGACTGTCCAATTCAAATTGGCTAATATACGATAGCATCTCGGTCAATCTTTGACTACAGTGCTTAGTTTTATACATTGTACCATCTATTGTCCAAAGGAAAAGGCAGAATATTATGCTATAAACGCTAATATTATGTTCCCTATTATAGGGAATGGCATGCCTATAATAAAGAACAAGCCAATTGCCTACCAGGCACAGTTACAGACACTAAACTGCTATTCAGAATTACATGACGTCAAGGCAATAAGGCAATAAGTCTGACCCAACCTTAGAATTGAACCTTATATACTACATAAGGCTGGCCCCATACATAGGTTTTCCGAATTCGATTTCGGAATTCGTTTTCCATATTCGGAGCTCCGAATGCATGGAATCAATATAAAATACACTCACTGCCGCACACGTCCGCTTTCTCTCCGAACGGAAAAGATTCCGTATGTACGTTTCGAATGCAAACCCGTGCGTTCGGAGAAACCATTCGGAAAAAACCTAATGACGTCATGCGGAATGCAGCCCTTGCATACATTTTGTTTGTGTCAGCCCTTGCACACGTTCGGAAATTCTCACTCGGAATCGCGCCCGCGCCACGCGCATCGTACGTACGTAAACGATAGTTATAATGTGTGAGGTAGAAACATTAATATTGTCTATTGAAAAATACCCTTGCTTGTGGAATATACATGACAAGGACTACCACAACAGAGATATAAAAGACTAGATGTTCCCGCGGTTTCAGCCGCGTTTATCGTTACTGCGCCGCCCTCTTGGGTCGTAGCGTGATGTTATATAGCCTTCCTCGATAAATAGGCTATCCAACACTAAAATAATTTTTCAATTCGGACCAGTAGTTCCTGAGATTAGCGCGTTCAAACAAACAAACAAACTCTTCAGCTTTATTATATTAGTATAGATTTGGCCTGGGAGCAGGTATTTAAAGAGGTATAGTTCATACTATTCACATAATTTCGTTTAAATATGTATGTTTGTTTTATTTAATGTTGTTTTATTATTGTTGATAACTGTTAAATATTGTTTACTATTGAAATGCAATTGCTAATAAATCATCGTCCTCCATCGACATGCGTTCACTACGCTATCACTATCCGTACTGACAGTATACATTCCGAATAAAAAAAACTAACGTGTGCGCTAGTCTCACGGAATTCCGAATCGAGATTACGTGTTAGGAAATCGAATTCGGAAAACGTATGTCTGCGGCCAGCCTAATATTGTCTTCTGTTTACGCGAATGTTATTCATTGAAATTAAACTACTATATACGGATTTTATCGCGTTGTTTTTTTGACAATTTATTACAAAATTTTGAAAAACTGTTTCACTACTATAATTACTATTAAACTTTACAAATTTTTAAGCTAATTGAATTATTGAAACTATTAAAACTATTTATACTATTATACTATTTATATTTATGTTTACACTTTCCCCGACGTTTCGGTTGCTTTTCAGCAGCCATGGTCATGGGGAGACTAAGATGGCAGTTGTCTCAATGTTCCAGTGTAGTTATTTCAAAGTACCCGAAGATAATTTAATCATGGGTGTTTCTATTTACGCAGAATGAGCTCAAAGTATCATGAAGTCTAGCTGTGGTTTGCTTCTTCTTGGGTTTTTGTAATAAAGTGTAAAATAAACAACGCGATAAAATCCGTATATAGTAGTTTAATTTCAACAAAAAACTTATATACTACAATCGCATTCGCTATCACTCCACCACCGAGGTACCAAATTCAATAAAAACTATTCTTATAACATAGTTATAAAGTTATTTTTCAATTTCCAGCTTAATGAAGCATATTTTGTCAAGTCATAGTTTGCGTGTCCTCTTAAAACAAGTGAGAAACGGCAATGAATTGTCGTAAATTTTAAAGTTCGAAAAAATGGTATCACGTAACCTTGAGATGAGAGGTCAAAGGTCATAGTCATTTCGAGGTAAATCGATTATGCTGAGTCGAATGACGTCGACCGCGAGTCTCTAGCTCTTACGGTTCTTGAGTTAAACGTTGTATAACAGACAAACAGACGAAGCTGTTCTATAAGAGTTTTTTCGAACTCTAAAAGTTTGAGATACCTTTATTTCTTCTAAAAATTTACAATAATTCACTTACATGACAAAAGTATAAACACATACGAACAAATTATAATCTTATCCCACTTAAATATCGAATCACTTTACTCAACACATTCAATCGAAAGTATACATTTTTACGATATTTTTAGTTCTAAGATGATAAGAGAATAAAAATACAATATACAAGGATACTTGTAAAAAACTTACATAAACAAGGAGCAAAGAATACTTGGACGCGCACATTACAGAGATCGAGCGTAGCTAGAAACTAAATTAATTTAAAAGAATGATGTGTATTTAAACATGCCATCACTAAATTAAGGGATAGTTTTCCCATACACGGTAATAGTCTTATTGCATGTCCATCAACCAAATGAGACTGAAGTCATTTAGCTTCAATTTATATATATTCATTTATATTCTATCACATACCCACAACACCATCTAGCCCAAACTAAGCAGAGCTTGTACTATGGGTACTAGACAATGGATAAACATACATATATACTTTTTTTTTGTAAATACATACATATTATACATAGAAACACCCAGACTAAGACAAACATCT
Source organism: Catocala sponsa (assembly GCA_963564715.1). Lineage (NCBI taxonomy): Eukaryota > Metazoa > Arthropoda > Insecta > Lepidoptera > Erebidae > Catocala > Catocala sponsa. The sequence goes on along the minus strand of OY751345.1, from coordinate 4,221,636 downwards.
ATGTTCATGCACACAAATGTTTGACTTGTGCGGGAATCGAACCCGCGACCTCAGGCGTGGCAGGCGGTTACACTAACCACTACGCCATCGAGGCCGACATTTCCTATACACGGTAATAGTCTTATTGCATGTCCATCAACCAAATGAGACTGAAGTCATTTAACTTCAATTAGACTTTACTATAGTCTTTTGTACTAATTTGTTCTAAAAATAGTTCTGTAAATACTGATATATTATACTAAATAATGTCGTGCGTCTTTGTTTGCATGCGTCTCTGTTTAAAAATTCTATTTTGCCCTCGGCTTCGCTCGCGTTTAGAGGATTCGGTTAGGTTAGTAACCGTACTATTTTTTGGATGAAAGATACCCTGTCCTTTTTAGTCCCTCAAATAACGCGTAAATAATTTTATGATGATTGGTCGAGTAGTTAAGACGTGAAAGCGTAACAAACAAACTCACATTCGCATTTATAATATTAGTTAGGATTATATCGAAACCTAAACATTGTTGCCATTCTGCAAGCATCTAGCATGTTAGTCATCAACAGAAAGAACTGTTACGATGGAACTATTTCCACAATATCACTTACGTAAGTTATTATTTCACCCTCAGTATAAAAAACAGTAATATCTAAAAAGGTAAGATACCTATCTAAGTGTGTCAGGATCGTAGCATATGGAAATCTGTAGCTGCCTACCCCTCTGAGGAACAGGCGTGAATCTATGTATGTATCTAAGTACTCAACATACATGCAGAATTGCTGTTTAACAGTTGAAATTCAAATAGATATTCCATTCTTCGAGGTTTAAATTTTAGGAAGAAAACAGAACACAGCTTTCCGATTATTACTCCTCATACATTAACAAAGAAAAACCACGTCGGCTTAAAATACTTTTTAAATAATGAAACAGCCTTCAACCAAGCTGTAATAAATTCAAACTATTTAAACTACAGAACGTTGTCTGTCTTAAACAATGAAGTTTGTTACTAATTGTCCAAGATGAGACGGCAGTTTGTAAAATATGCGCATATTATACCAGACGTTACCTCAAGGCTGGTTTTTAGGGCGGTATGTAAATCCAGACAAGTTACTGTTTAAATACTTGTCTTTAAAATTTTTCGTTGGATTTTATTTCGTGTCGTAATTTACTCAAAATATAAGTTAGGAAGGTAGGCCGCAGAGGAATTCTTAGTTAAACTTAGGAAGTATCTCCGTCTTATAAAAGACTAGATTATTCCCGCGACTCCTCTCGCGTAAATGTAGGTAAGTTTAGCAACAGTACTTTTTCTAGATAAAAGGTGCCCTGTATCCTTTTCTGTACCTCTGACAAGGTGTATGCGAAATTATATGGTGAAAGCGTGACAAGCAAACTCACATTCGCAGTTCTAATATTAGTATTGTAACCAAGTTTTTTATTTTTTTATTTTGCTCGTCAAAATGACCACACTCCACCTGATGGTAAGCAGTGTGGTCTAAGAGCAGTGCCCTCCACACCGCCCAAACATTGTTTTATGTTTCTGCAGTCAGTTCCACACCTTTTCTTTAAAGAGTAAAGAAAATATGTTCTGTGTGAACGTTGTAATCTATTACTGGTAGCGCTGCAACTTTCTTTCCGAAATCATTGATATTGAAGACGCTCATAGCCTTAAACCTCTTAATGTTGGGAGTTGCCTATGTTTCTTTATCTCCTTGATAATCTAGCGTAAAAGTTATTGCCTTCTGACCTTTTTCGCTTGACAAAAATACCTGAAATATCTTGACAGAAAATGTATTATTTTTCGAACGCATTTGTCAACTTAGCGTGCCTCATCTGATAATCAACATACTTTCAAAAGCCGACAGCGATGACACAACCTTACTTAAAAGGCCTTTACATTTATGTAAACACTATTAATTTAAACAAATAATCACAGCTTCACAGAGTTTAAATCCGCCACGAAAAAGCGCTTCACTGCAAAACGTTAAGGGGCGGCCGATAATCATAATTTACCGAAACTTCGGACCGACCCAAATTAATTAAGGCTCTCATTCATTTTTTTCCCCCAAAAGAAAGAGTCTTTTATTAATTAAAGAAGGGGCATTGACGAATCGGCTACCGTCGCAAGATAGACAGTTCGATAAACAGACCGAGCTTTCTGAATATAATTTCGGTTTAGGGACCCGTTTTATTTAAGAAATGTCCCTTTGGATCTCTGGAACACATTTAATATACAAGTATTTTTTGCTTTCTTTGTAATGAATGGGCAGGAAATAAAATTCACGGCAGAAAAAAAATCCGAGCCGTATTAATTTACTGTAACTTTGAAGTGATTCTGGCTTATTCTTCATGATTTCTTACATTAAATTTTGGGAATAACCTCAAATATTACAAATAAGTACGTCATCGAAATAAACTGTCAATAGAATCTTTACATGTAAATAATATTAAACGTTGGTCTATAACAAATTGTCGTATGACCAGTACAAATCACAGTCACTATCGTTGCATCTTACAAACCATAGCAGCGTACGATAGGACGCGCTCCATACTTTACCTCAAGTCAGGCTCACCAAATTTTTTCTCAAGATATTGTTTGTGAGATTCCGTGAGATATGCCCCCGATACATTGTCTCGGGACCGATGACGGATTCCCGTTCTGATAGTGCCACATTTTGACAAATGGACGACCCTTTTTCAGACTTAATGCATTCTGGGGACATGCGCTTAGATTGTTATCAACCTTAAACAGGGCTGCCAGGACATGTTCCTTTCAAATGTCCAAAAAAGTCGACGAAGCGCTTGACATGACAATTTTTCTTGAAATCACGAAATTCGGTGGCCCTAAAACCTGGAGATTGGCATCCTTAAGTAGGAAATGGGGGCTTTAACCTTTGACGTAACTCGAGGAATTGCTTTTAGACTTCATACCTGAGATATCGTTGTCCGATAAATTTGGATGACAGCCCTGGTCGTAAAGTTTTTATGCCCATGATTGCTGACTCCGGGACTCGTACTTCGGATTTGATCTATATTATCATTCGGTATTGTACGTACATCTTATACTTTTGCTTAGCCGATCGTTTTGGGAAATTCATCTTACTTTGGATCGGGTCAAGGATTTATCTAGTCGACAAATATTGATATTGGTATATGGAGTTAAATGTTTTGGTTGTTGTAAACTTGCTACAGGTTGTGACAGCATCAATAAATTGTGAATAAAAAGAAAATAAAAACACACACAGCGTATCATTATTCATATTTAAGTACGAAGATTATTTTTTTTTGCTAAGCCTAGGATTAATTCTATAATAATAAAATTCATTCTTTCAGCTATTAAGATAAAACATTATTTTATAGCTCCTTATAGAATAGAATGTATAAATGAACTAACATACTTTCGCATTTATAATATTAATTACAATTTGTAGTAAAGCTGGCTTAAAAATTACTAGTTATGAAGTAAGCGTTTTATTTATGGAGCTGATCTGTGGTTTTTTGCATGAATCAAGATATTTCTGATATTAAGTTGTAGTTTGCATATTATCAGTACAAGCTTTAGTATCATTAGAATGTATTGGAAAGTTAAACATAAACTAAGCTTATTCTTTATTACTTTATAAATATTTTAGCACCATATTGTTGTATTAAGAGGATCACAACAATATTAACTAGCTTTTGCCCGCGGCTTCGCTCGTGTTAATTTAGAATTTGACAATCAATTCGGGTTGTATTCTGCTTGTAATAATATAAATCAATCAAGATTCGAAAGACATGTGGCGCCATCTATTATCATAAGAACGTTATTGTTGTTTTCCTCGGGAACAGTAATTTTTTTCGGAATGAACAGTACCCTATGTCCGTTTCTGTACACCTGACAACGTATATGCAAAATTTCAGGATGATCGGTTCAGTGGTTTAGGCGTGAATAGGTAATAAACAAATAAACAAACTCATTTTCGCTTTTATAATATTAGTTAGGATGATACCTATAAATACAACCAGTTTATTAGAAAATTTATTTAGCTAACAATCCTAACTAATATTATAAATGAGAATATAAGTTTGTTTACTACTCGACTGATCATCATAAAAACTCGCATTAACTCTGTCTGGGGTGTACCTATTTTTCTTCTATAAAAGGTGTCCTTACCTATAGGAACCGACAAAGCATCGAAGAAAAAGTACCGTTCCTTAAGGATATAAATTTCTTGATAAAATCCAAATTAACGCGAGCGAAGCCGTGAGCAAAATCTAGTGTAAGATAAGTAATCGATATAGATGTTATAAACTATATAACCTTCTCGCTGCTTCGTTGACTCCGTGACGGTCGTGAGGTCCTGGACTTGTTAAAACATTGCCAATAGTGGCACGGAACCTGTAAATGTCCACGGTAGGCAGCCTTCTCGCTTCCTATTACGTTGCACTTAAACGATAGAAAAATGAGAGTATAAAACACCTCAGACAGCTTTTTAAGGAATATTGACGTATGACAAATATTAGAAAGAAAAGAAAGAAAGGTTTATATTTTTGCATCATCACGACATGCATCAATTATTAAAATGTAGGTACCTACAATATATATATATATATATATATACTTTGGGTACTATACAATGGATAAACATACATATATACTTTTTTTGTAAATACATACATATTATACATAGAAACACCCAGACCAAGACAAACATCCGTGTTCATGCACACAAATGTTTGACTTGTGCGGGAATCGAACCCGTGACCACTGACCACTACGCCATCGAAGCCGTTACTACGTATATTAAATAAAAATACAGAAAAACTTTAAACAATTAAAACGTCCCACTGTAGTATTACTACTATTACTTTTGTATGTTTCGTCATAAAATTTAATTTTTACAGCCTTTATGTAATTTGCAGTGTCAGGACTGCATCTTGTTTTCGTCGTTCTTTAAAAAGACATAATATTCAAACAACGAATGTAAGCTGTTCGAACCCACGTCGCGCACCTCTGACATTCGGAAGTTATATGACTTTTCAAAATTATGTGCGTATTGATTGACAATTATCGCCTGCTCCGTGCCTCAGAGAGCACGTTAAGCCATTGGTCCCGGCTGCCATGAACATCTATGACAGTCGTTATTGGGAGAGTGTCGACACAAAAGATCCCACTGGGTCGAAGTGTCGCCGGTCTGCATTGACTGGCCCCCACATAAGATAAGATAAAAAATGGTTCCTAGTTTGGGTGTTCCCAAATTTTTGAGTGTCTTGGATCACCTAACAAGGAACACCTTCCTTGTTAGGTGATCCAAGACACTCACGAATTTGGGAACACCTAAACTAGGAACCATTTTTTTGCATCACACAAATGATTGTCTCGTATGGGTTTTAAATCCACGACACTTAGCGCAGAGGCAGTGATGAAGTGACCATTTACATCACTACGCTATCCAAGCAGTCAAAATTTAGATCATTATATAATAACTAGCTAACCTGGGTAACCCCGCGCGCGCAACTTCGTCTGCTTCATATAAGAGAATTTTCCCCGTTTTTGCAACATTTTTCATTGCTGCTCCGCTCCTATTGGTAGTAGCGTGATATTATATACCTTATAGCCTTCCTTGATAAATGGGCTATCCAACACTGAAAGAATTTTTCAATTCGAACCAGTAGTGCCTGAGATTAGCGCGTTCAAATAAACAAACAAATTCTTCAGCTTTATAATATTAGTATATATATAATCCTTATAATAGGTAGTAATCCGTTACTTAATATACAACGAGAATTTTCCAGCCTGTACTCAGTCAAACATTAAATAAACTTGAATAATTTAAGTCACACCAAATTTCCTCTCCCATCCATTTTCCAGAAGTTCCTTTAAACTCGACTGGACACATCCCGTCATCAATTTTCATTTGGCCCAACACAAAAGTTTACACAGGTAAAGTACGTGTATTCAATTAAGGAAAAAAGATGACCAACACCGTCGGTTGTTTATCAAAAATAAATTAATTATACATACATAACGATAAAATCTATCCAATTATCACAAATCATTCTATTACTCCACAGTATTGGGGGGAATACAGTCATTTACATAATACGTAAACAAAACATGGTTGTATATAGTTAGTTTGTGATTTTGATCATGAAATATTAAACATTGTTTGAAATTATGCTTTACAGTATTCAGCAGTAGTTATGTACTATCTTATCTTATCTTATCTTATGTGGGGGCCAGTCAGTGCAGACCGGCGACACTTCGACCCAGTGGGATCTTTTGTGTCTACACTCTCCCAATAACGATTGCCATAGATATTCATGGCAGCCAGGACAAACGGCTTAACGTGCTTTCCGAGGCACGGAGCAGGCGATAATTATCAAACAGTACGCACATCATTTCGAACAGTCATATAACTTCCGAAAGTCAGAGGTGCGCGACGTGGGTTCCAACCCGAGACCCTCTGCACTGCGGTCTGTTGGTTTCCCACTAAGCTATCGCTGCTCTTAGTTATATACTAAGTGCAATGCAGCGGTGTTTTATACTATGTCTTACGGCTGTGTCGGTATATCTGAAAGGGAAGATTAAGGTGTATTATATCTATGCGTATGCACTGATGGTGAAGTGGTTTAAGTGGTCCCCTCGCCACTGCCACTGCGCAGAGAGTTGTGGGTTCGAATCCCACATGACACAAAACTTTGTGTGATCCACAAATGGTTGTTTCGAGTCTGGGTGTTCTTTGTGTCTCTTGTTTGAATGTTTGTAAAGGCTCGCGATACAGTATTTATTGTTAGTGCCGGAGTATTCCTTAAAAAATCGTTGGTTACATTTTTTTTATATATTGAAGCATACCCCTCCTCGGGGGCGGGCGGAGGGGTTATGTCGTACTCACCGGGGTAAAAGACAAAGATGGAATAAGAATAATGTACCTCCCGGAATACCGACTAAACCTACCACGGTGTTCCTCGACAAAACCACTATTTTTATTACCACCTTAATACGCATCATGGTGGATCATGGTAACGGAATGCCCTTACCACGATCTATTCAATCGTTTTCAACATCCAAAATTAAATATTTAAAATTATTTTCTTTCATATCTTTTACTCTCACATTCCATCATTCCCTGACGAACATAATTTTAGACGTTTTACTTTAACTGAGTATTTGCAAAACTCAATATAATTTTGAATAGCCAAGACATCGCACCCGAGACCTCATGTACGTCTTATGAAGTTATAATGCGCTTATGCTTAATACCAAAACAGGAATTAATTCCATGCTAGTATGACATCTTGCTTTGCTTGTTCTAGAAACTGTAACTTACATTCAGGATTCATTCTTTGCCCATATAATATTATACAATGAGTTCAATCATGAAACAAAATTCAAAATAGTATTAAAAATACCACTATCTTTGTACCAAAAATCTATTTAGGAAAAATATTCCGTCGCTCGCGTCACTTTGACCAGAAAGAAATTAAAAACAAACATTATTTTCGCACAAATTTTGTTTAATATAAAATTGAACATCTCTTGTCTTTTATATAATATTTTCAGTTTCTTTAGAGCTTGCTAATTATGGATAACGAGTGTTTCGTAGACGTAGACTTGTCAAAGAATCCCCAAGACTCGCAGAGCCCCGCTTAGCTTCTGATTTAATTAAGTGAAGTGCATCTTTTAAAACGAAATTGTCTTATTTTTTATTTCTCGGATGCTGAAACCAACTCTTGACTTTTGTCTTAACGTAGTCTAAGGAGTTAGATTAAATATTTTATTTTTGATTTCGTATTTTAATTAAGGGAGACTTGTTGTTCACACGGTCATAAATTTGCTTTTATATATGATTGCCCGATTACGATTGCCGGATCAGCCAAAATGTTACAAGGTTTTCTAAAATAAATGTGCGCATTCTGTCTGTGTGCGTATGTTTTGTTTTAAGGCATTTATAGAATTGTTACCTAATAGGTACACTCGACGAAAAACACGATCAGTAGCCATTTGTATTTACTCTAAGTAGAGTAAGTACACTGACGGCAACTATACTAATCAATTTATTGTATGTGTGTAATTAATTAATTGTATATGTGTAATCAATTCATTGTATACATGAAAACAATTAATAGTGTATGTGTAATCAATTCATTGTACCTTTAAATGTAATTTTAATTACCTAAATAACATTCATGCATTAAAATTTGAATGTAATTTGAATTCCCTGCATTTTCTAATTGCATGTTTCATTACAATACAATAAAACCGCCCAGCGTGTATTAATCTCGATATGTTAGCACTTATATAAAAACATTCTACCCTAGTAGATCTCACTGATACAGCCACCATTTAAACTTGACCCCTTCAACCCCTCAATAAATTTAAAACCGCTTTCAAATATTATTATTACGGTATGAATATTGAGCTCTTGGTTAACTGGCCGACAGTTTGTACCACAGAATTTGTTGCCAGATTAGTTTTATGTGGAATGAACGGTATTGTTCTGTTGCTTCAATATCCTAGAATGTATTTATTACTTGTTTCGACCACTGGGGAATAGGGGTTGGTATAATTTTCTGTTCATATTATAAATAATCATTTCAGTTTCTGATAAGGCATATCATATAGCCGCGATAGTCTAGTAAGAGACCGTTTGGCTGGCACGCAGAAGTCTCGTGTGCGATTCTACAACACACTCCTCTTACTTTTAGAAGTCACAAGATTTTGTCCGCGACTTCACTCGAAGTAATCAAGATTATGTCAATAAATTGTTATATCCCTCGGGACCAGTACTCTTAGAGTTCGAAAAATCTCTTGTACAACAGCTTTGTCCGTCTATCTGTTATGCAACTTGCAACTCAAGAACCGTAAGAGCTAGAGACTCGCGGTCAACGCCATTCGACTCAGCATAGTCGATATACACCCGAAATGACTATGACCTTTGACCTCCGACCTCAAGGTCACGTGGTATCACGTGACCTTTGCATATTACTTGAACCATTTTTTCGAACTCTAAGATTTACGTCATTTCATTGCCGTTTCTCACTTGTTTCTAGATGAAAGGCCTTACGCCCTATTTCTTTTTCTGTACCCCTAACAATGTGAAGGCGAAATTTCACGACGTTCCGTTCCGTTAAGGAGTAAAAGCGTAATAAACAAACAAACCCACATTCAGATTTATAATATTAGTTAGTATGTGAGTATTAAATAGTTAATTATCGCTTGCTTTTACATTAAAAGAAAACATTGTCAATAAATTTGCTTGTCTGATGATGATCACTCGACACTAATATTATAATTACATTCGTCTCTATTAGAACCACGGCACGTGTGTGCAGTATACTCTATAGTTAAGTTGACAATGAATATAATATAAACAGTCAGCGTAATGCATGCTACCCAGTTAGGGTTGCAGAATGAATGCATATATTTCGCTGACGAATTCTCAGTTTTCATTTATGTATATAATAACAAGTAATTAGTTTCCTTTTAAGTTAAATTATCATTTTATAGTTGTCTGCATTTATGGCGATGCAGTTCACGTTAAGTTAATAAGATCAGTAAAATATGAAAATTATATCTTCATAATTATATACTAAGCGTGTGGCTGCGTATTATTTGGGGTGCCTGTTTCACATTTATTTATTGAAAAATTAAATAATAAATTATTTCTGAATTTCAATTGATTTAAACCATACTGGGTCATCATCATCATCATCATGTCAGCCAAAAGACGTCCACTGCTGGACATAGGCCTCCCCCAAGGTTTTCCACACGGACCGGTCTTGGGCCACCCGCATCCAACCGCTTTCCGCGACCTTTACCAGGTCGTCGGTCCACCTTATGGGAGGCCTACCCCTGCTGCGTCTTCCGGTGCGTGGCCGCCACTCTAGAACCGTACTGGGTACTGACATATAATTAATTGTCTTTTGAATCTTCCTTATATTCGAATGATAATTATCATTAACTAGTTTACAGTCTCGCTAGCATTCCAATTAGTCTATTACCTTGTGTTAATAGTTGACGCTCTCGCTATTACAGCACTATGCCATAATTAATGTACCGGTACATAACTTCACAACGCTAAGTGTGAGTTAGCTCTAATATTAAAATGTGTAACAGCTTTTATGTCAGCTGAGCTTAGCGCAGGTCTATTTAGCGGACAATTATGTGAATAAGTAATTTGAGTTTAGTGATGTGCTTGTTAGTAATCGACTAACTAATTGAGTAGACTAATACTTTGAAATAAGGGATTATGTATTTTTCATAACGTTAAATTTAAAATTAAAGTATATAGTATATACTAATATTATAAAGCTGTAGAGTTTGTTTGTTTGTTTGAACGCGCTAATCTCAGGAACTACTGGTTCGAATTGAAAAATTATTTTAGTGTTGGATAGCCCATTTATCGAGGAAGGCTCTAGGCTATATAATATCACGCTACGACCAATAGGAGCGGTGTAGCAATGAAAAATGTTGCAAAAACAGGGAAAATTCTCTTAGGAGCAGACGAAGTTGCGCAGGTCAGTTAGTCTCATATAAAAGTACCATTTAATCGATGAGAGTCTTGTATTATTAATAGCTATCAGTAAAAAACTTGCAGGAAGTACATTTTATTATTTGCTAAATACATATAAACTACTACAAAAACCTATTTTTATATCAGGTTTCAATTAAATTTTACGATTATGATTTATGGACGATATTGCCATAGACGGCTATATGTCTATAGATATATAGATTAAAGAGAAAACCAATAACTGCCAATATAATATGTTTCTGTCAACACTAGTTTATCGTCTTACAGTAACAATTAAATAGCAGACAAATAACAAAATTACAAACACTATTTCTCGGCAATTTTATGAACCGAAACATTTTTAACAGCCAATCCTTCGCTCGTAAAACATAATAGGCAATTCTAGTAACGTCCAACGCAGTCAGCCCGCAAGTATTGTATCGAAAAATAAATCAACTCAGTAGTTTCTTACAAAAAAATAACATTACGTGAAGTAAAAGCAAGTTAATAGAAATACGTGAGCCTTTTCACCTTTTTCTTTGAGAAGTGAAATATAAATGCGATGTTTTGAGTTAGCTTTTCAGCGCTAAACAATATTTCAGTGCAAGATATATTATGCTTGAGTTGCCATTAGTAATATTACACAATTAGGTTACCTGACTATCTTTTTGGAAAATTGATACCACTTTTGGTATTGTACCAGGTCTCTATTGACTCTATTGTCTCCCAAGTAACTTTTTGTTTTTTTATACAACTAAGGTGGCAAACAAGCATACGGCCCACCTGATGCTAAATGGTCACCTTAGCCTATGGACGCCTGCAACACCAGAGGCATCACTTGCGCGTTGCCGAACCTTTAGGAAAGGAAGTGGGAAGGAGAAGGAGCGGGAAGGGGGAAAGAGGGTGATTGGGGCTCCGGCACTCTCACTCACCGAACGAAACATAACAGTAGGAATACTGCTATTTCACGTTGATATTCTGTGAGAGGGTAGTCCTTCACTGGTCGAGCCGGCTCATTCATGCTGAAATCAGCGGGGCTCTACTAGACACTACTGCTAATTAATAAAAAAAAACATTGTATTAATATATCTAAGCGCAGGAACTGAACCTTTTATAATACCCATGCTGCCCTATACTAATATTACTATTATGGAGCATGTCTATATCCTTCCTTTTGTACCTGTTTCCCTGTTGTCCACTTTACACATTTATGATTATGTTAACAAACATAATATATCAATACATTTAAAAAATAACGCATTATTATAACCACCTCTCGCGCAACGTATGAAATTTTATTTCAAACATACCATCATAGCTACCAAACCATCTGGTACAATATATAAGTAAGAAGTATTATTTTAAACGACCCTTTTGGGCCATATATTAGTTGCGTGACGCCATTTCGCCGGGAAATTAATATATAAGCACGCCTACCGTTTTTATTCCTAAACACCTTGCGACCCTAACAGAAATGCTCGGTAATTATTCGAATTAAAATTGTACCATATGTTGGAAGTTATTATTTCGAACGAGCCTACCAGAATAGGCGTGTCTCTTTTTCAATTATAGCCTGCGAAGTAAAATATTAAACCATGAAATAGTTAGGTTTTAATTATTTATTTTATTAACGTAAGGTTTAATAAATTATTTAATGAAAATCTGACACCTATAACAATAATAATGCATCGTTAGTTAGTAGTAGCTTATGTAAAATGAATTATAATTATAAAAACTAAATAACAAAATTATGATTCAATGTGCTTAGTAATTGATAAAAGACAACATTTCGTATTTCAACAACGATCCCGGCAGACATCGATGATTTATTTTATATTTTGTAATATACGTAGTAGGTCTAATATATACGATTGCTACGATATGAAACGTTATATCACATTAGTCGATGTTTAATTACGTGTCACATCACTATACGCCCACAATATGGCGTCTACAAAAAAGAAATAAAATTTACATTATGCCATACATAACACAGAATGTAAAATTAAAACCTAAAGTGCTTTTATATTATAACGTATACGAAATCATATTAAGATAAGCTGAAAAGTTAATTTCAGTAATGCTGTACACTGTGGCTTTCTGTGATGCATTTGAATATTAAAATGATAGACATAAAATATTACAGTTGTATCCTTTTCAAAATAGATAGCAGTAGCTTTGAATTATGGAAGTGCTCTTACACTTAGTTAGAAATTTAATTATTCTGTTTTGTGTTATTTCTAGGTAGTGTTCTCATGAGTAGAATTGAAATACACAATATAGTATGCTTGTTCGTGACTAAATGGCACGCCTTTATTTTGTTTAGTTATTTGAAACTTTCAAAATTACTCAGTTCTAGTTGTTTATTTTAAATTTATATAATTTTTTGGTTTGATACTGTGGATATGGAACTGCGGCAGCTAAAGTCAATTGTTCAAGAAAGCATCAATCATGATCGATGGAAGTGGCGCTTTCAAAAGTTGAACGTCAAAAATCGGGCTCTTTGAGCCAACAGGGTAATAGTAATAGTTTGATATTTGTATGTTGAAGAGAGGTAGGGCTCATAAGATGATGAGTGATAGCTATTATTGCATAAAGCTAAGTTTTGCTTAATCTAGTGCAGCGTGGATGAAGAAGTAACTCTGTACTCTAGAAAATCGCAGCCAAAACGTCTTCTGTCGTATTCTTGCAGTAAGCCTAGGCTTTTTAAGAAAGTGTTGTGCTGTAAGCAGAGGACTAGTAATCGCTATTATTGCGCTGGCAGCACAGCAAAATCTTTTGTGAAGTGATTTTGCAAGTGAAGATAGGCTACGGTAACTGAATACCATACTGGTTGTATAAAGAAAATTCTATGATGTTTGTTAAAATACTACTACGGTAGTAAAAAAGATAAGTAGCACTGTTTACCAGAGCATCATGACTTTACTTTTTATGCATGTTTTGAGACGTTTTCCCAATATAATTCGTGCTCTACGTTACATTTCGTTTCCTAAGATATTTTTTTTGAATTCATATTATTCTTGTACATTTCTGACGTAATAAAAAATTGTCTTACATTTGAATAAAAGGAAAAAATAAAAATAGGTACGAAGGTAGTTGTACCTTGGAAATTCGTTGGAATTTCCACCGCAACTGTTTTTAAGTCGTATTGTAATTTTGATTGTGCTTATGATTCTAATGCAATACGTAGAATTTGAAAATAAATCCAAATGAATATTTTATTCAGCCTTCTATATATAGTGCTTCCTGAATATCTTTTATACGTTTTGAAAGTATTTTTATTAATTTGGCAATAAAAACGTAAGATTTAGTTATGTTACTACAATTCTTGCAATAATAATTGGGGCCACCTCAAACTATTCAATCTTATAAATTTACCAAATGATGCGCAATACTCTGACAACTTACAAAGCCAATACATTTGGTAAACAGAAATTTTTTTGCTTATAAAATAAATTAACTGCCTCGCTTTACGTCTCCTGGAAATTTTCCAAGATCGTTGGCGGACTCCGCTTATTACCATTATTGATACACTCTGTTTGATTGATATTTCATGAATCTATCTTTTGGTTGAAGTTCTGCCTCTATATTTCTATTTACTATAATATTGTATCTCAAAGTAAGGTCATATATGTTACCGATATACATGTTACTGTCGATAAATTGGAACAATTGTGCTGAGCTTTCCAGGAATTCCTAGTATATGTCTTTGCATCGTGTACGTAATTCTGCATTATATTGCCTGCTTGAAGTGAAATGTTCTGTGAATAATTTCAATATGGATTTGTGTTATATGTTTATCAATTAGATAAAGTATTGCTTGATTTAAGATTTTATATATTACGTACGCCCTTTCGCTGTTTGCGTGTATGTTCACGTTTAAGCATTCGTATCCGAGTACGAATCCTTAATCGAACAAGTGTTTTTGTAGCTGAATGTGCCATCCTTACTAATATTATAATACCGCATTTTGAGTGTATCCGTTTGTTACGCTTTCACACCTTATTTATGCCGCCGTATATACTTTGGTAGAGATACAAGTAAAGACATAGGGTCCCAACCAGAAAAAATTTGCTAAGGGATAGCTAGTCCTAGCAAAATGTGGTGATAATACACTTTTGCCTATCCCTTTGAGGCTGTACAGAAGTCTTTGTATGTTTTTAACGTGTATTTTCTCTTGTTGCAGAAGATAGACGCATACAACCACACTGGTCCATCACTACAGACGTCTGCAGTGATCGCATTGTGCTCCATCGTACTCGTCGTTGGCATACTCATCGGTGCTATTCTTGTTTGGAAGTAAGTGTTATTAATCAGTTATGTTATCTTATCTTACGTGGGGGCCAGTCAGTCGGTCGACATGACCGACGACACTTCGATCCAGTGGGATCTTTTGTGTCGACACTCTCCCAATAACGACTGCCATAGCTGTTCATGGCAGCCGGGACCAATGGCTTAACGTGCTTTCCGAGGCACGGAGCAGGCGATATTTGTCAATCAATACCTACGCACATCATTTCGAAAAGTCATATAACTTCTGAAAGTCAGAGATGCGCGACGTGGGTTCGAACTCGAGACCCTCTGCATTGCAGTCTGTTGGTCTCCCCACTGAGGAATCACTGCTCTTATATTAATCAGTTAACTAGGTATCTCTTCCTTTAACGTTGAAGGCAAACATCTTAAGGAAACTTCGATGTTTGAGAGTTCCCTATAATGTTCGAGCGGGGTCCAATAGGTAAGGTATAGTGGTCTCTAGTTTGAATTCCACACATTGCACTACCATCGTTAATACTATAACATGTATTCTAGCTTCAACTCGAAAGGCAGGATATTGGAATGGTGGCACCCAAACTGCTAGTAATCTTAACAAAAAATAACACGTACTTGTCGAGTGCGTTAAAATATCATAGGGTTAGAGAATAATTTGTGCAGAATGTTTAAATTAATAAGTATAATCAAGGAGTATTTTTAAGCATATTAGCAGAACCGATTTCTGAAGCTACATTATAGAAAATATTATTTTTAGCCGATGATTCTTTAACCGTTATAACTTAACTAGATGTGCTCGCGGTTCCACCCGCGTTTATGATTACTGCGACGCTCCCGTGGGTCGTAGCGTGATGTTATATAGCCTATAGCCTGCCTCAATTAATAAGCTATCAAAAAAAAAATTTTTTTTTATCACGATCCAATAGTTCCTGAGATTAGCGCGTTCAAACAAATAAACAAACAAACTCTTCAGCTTTATAATATTAGTATAGATAAAAAAAATTGTATATTGTTGTAGTATGTAATATATTATTATATACTATTTAGAAAACGCTGGGGCTCACCTATCCTTGATGGACATATGGCCTTAAATAAATAGAGGATATGTGAAGTCTGCCAATCCGCAATGAGTCGCCTTGATGATCTATGGTATAATCCTTCAACCATTAGAAGACGGCCCCGATCCGATAGTGGCAAAATTTATAAGCAAATCTGATTCTATTATTATTATGTTATCGAGATTGCAATATCGCCGGTTTTATTGTAGCCTCAATATTAAGTCATCTATACATATAATAAAATCGTAGGAAAGTCAAAACTGTACATTGAATATTTTTTTAAAAGAATACTTGGGGCGTGATCTACAATCGATATCGAAGCCAAAAATATAGTTTTTAGAATTTTTGTCTGTTTGTCTGTTTGTCTTTTTGTCTATATGTATGTCCGGGCTAAACTCAAAAAGTACAGCATGGATATACTTCAAATTTTGCATGAATATTACTAACAGGTCGGGTTAACATATAGGCTACATATTATCACGCTATCACCGACGGGGGAGGAGCTGTGAATCTTTATTTTTCTTACGCATTCTGTGACAGCGTGTAATCTAACGACGCATATTTAAATGTTGTTTTTGAGTAAGCCATGCTAGCTATACACTATAAAAAATACGCCATTTAAGTAACTTGGGCAGAGAAATATAGTTGGGTTCCGCGGCGACAAACACTTTTTAGTTAAAATCTACGCGGACGAAGTCGCAGGTAACAGCTAGTAAGCTATAATCCGAATGAGCAATAGCCATCACTTTCAGTAATAAATCTACCCATAACGTTTGCTGATGATGATGGCGCACAGATTTCCTCATGACAGCCGTGTCTAACATGATAACTATGTAGTTGAAAGGCAAGCATAGGGCTGCAGATAGTCAGATCAAAATGATATCGTGAACTTCCCGAATGCTAAGTAGTAAAAATAAAATTTAATGTATCATGAATATTATTTTAACCTGGCAGCTTAACTATATCGAGACGTAATAAGAAATGTGTTGTGTCTGGAAGTCGTTCATACGCCAATAGACGAATTCAGGTGAGGTAAATATGTTTATTAGAAAAACTTAAGTGAAGATTTTTCATTCAACAAATAAAACTTAGCTAATGAATACATTTGAAGAGCTTTGTATAGAATGTTACACTAATTTAGTCAGATAAAGAATCTAACGATTGCTACCTAACAAACTTGATAGTTAAAAAGTATAATGTTAAACATTTCTCAATTTCAGTAATCTTTTAAACTATGTGTTCACACTTATGAATGCGTGCAACCGTGTAGTCTTGAATTCGTTTACTGGCTTACGTTTTTGGATTCTTATATAAGAAAAAACTGAGTAATAGCATGGAGTCTGACAATGTGCCCGGTGCACAGCAATCGGCAAGCGCGATATTACAAGAGATTAAAACATAGCTAGGGAAATGCGAGTATAATTCACGGCCAGCATCGCGCAATGCCGGGTACATTAGACACAGTGCGAGACTTAATACTTGTACCAAGAATCATCTAAACGAAAAATCCTAAAGAATCACTCGAAATCAAAACCAAGACATAACTTATAACAATACACCAAAAATGCAGCCATCTTGACAGCACTATAGTATTGTAACAAGAACCACTCAATATAGAACTATGATAACCCAAAAACAAAAGATTTGAAACTAATCAGCAACCCAAAATATGTGTCCACAGCAGATGTTTTAACGGAGCGTGTCAACAATAGTACGCTTGTGACAGTTTAATCGCCATTAAAGCCATCATCACATGTGGAGGCAATGGTTCGAGAAAGTTGATTAGAGTGCCTGTCACCTTCTAGATTAAGGCGCGGACTTCAAATTGTATGGTTTAAGTGACGAGAAGACGTGGTAGCGAGTATTTAAATCAGTAAGATGATGGTAGCCGGTTTTTTGTGATTTTATATTTGTTAATTTGTCATTTGTCGTATTAAATAGTAATTGTCTTATCTTATCTTGTGTGTGAGGGCCAGTCAGTACAGACCGGTGACATTCCGAGCTAGTGGGATTTTTTGTGTCAGCCCCAAAAACGTAAATAGTAATTAAATAATAACTTAGTATTTTTTGTCCATTCATCCAATAGTTAAGTCCTATATGACGATGTAGCAATTATAAATTCTGCTCAATTCTTTGCGGAATTCTTAACATTTTCTACAGTTTAATTGATTCCTAGAGGTAAACAAAGTCAAAGATCTTTTTGACTCAATTATTCCCTATATAAAGTCGATCATACATTTTTTGTGTCTTAGCAAGTAACTTTTCATGACTTCACTTTTTCTCTGTTTGTTCCACTGTTCCACTTTTAGTAATTTTCACATTTGCTCTTATCATCACTTCGTCGTTAGACACTTTTTTAGTCCAACAGACTTTTTTTTACTCGTTGTCAACAAAGTTGTGTCTATATCACAACTCAGACGATACCAATCTTACCCAATTTATTTTGCTTAAGGTTTACGTTTTACAAGCATATAAGCACACAAATTTCTACTTGAATATTCGAATGCAAACCTATAGCCCTTGCTTATTCCTCTGAGAACAGAATATGTGATTTCCAAAGATCGCTTGTAGTCTTTTTACAAAAGCATTTCTACGTCGCTATCGATCCTAACTTGTGTGTACCGAAAGAGTAATAATTAATTGGAGGTGTCACAATATGAGTGTCATCGCGTTAGAATGACGGCGGTCGGATTTAGAAACTGGATGCTTGATAAGAAGCTGTTAGAATTATGTTCTGTTAATTAGATGCTGCGACATGGCCACGGGAAATTAGATAATAATATTGGAAAATAAATTAGAAGTGGGATGCACTAATTATACAACAGTAGCAAGACTTGTAATTGTATAATCCTTACTAATATTATAAATTCGAAAGTAACTCTGTCTATCTGTCTGTCTGTCTGTCTGTTACCTTTTCACAGCTAAACCACTCAACCGATTTAGATGAAATTTGGTACAGATATAGTTTAAAACCTGGGGAAGGACATAGGCTACTATTTATTCATGTAGGTACCACGCGGGCGGAATTGCGCGCAAAAGCTAGTGGTTTATAAGTTTTAAAAGCACCCGTAATGAAGTCAATATATTCTAAAACAATATTATTTAGGGTTTACAGTTTGCTGTTCACATCACGCAAAACCCGTTAAATGGATTTTAAAGCAGCTTTTAAAGTTTGGTAGCCTGGAATTTAATTTAAAACCTTAATAAGGACTGCATTTAATTATGTTAAGAAAAACTGAAGATACGCATGCAATGTTATTTTGAAGATCAGACTATGCACCGACATAATCTGCTTACTATACTATCGTCTTACGTGTACGTGAATGTCAATTAAAACAATAAAATTAGATTCTACAGATTTTATCATGTTATTTTGTTTTAATATTTGTATGTGTCCATTCTCTACCAAGTTTTGGCTTCTTTAGTAGCGATATTTGTTAGGATAACCAGTAGAGAGACAAAATATGATGAAATGACACATTTTCCTAAGCATAAAATATGTACAGTTTTCTTTTGAACAGATCAATTTATGCTCTTATTTAAATAATATCTTCTACAAAAACGACTAGAAAGCATTAGCCGTGTAGCGGCGAAATGAAGATTTCAAAGATATACAAGAAAGTAGGTCCAATAATAACCGCTCCAGATTTCCTTGCGGCTTAATTGTCTTGCTTTTATCTCTTTCGTGCGCACCACAAAAGGAAGGGACAAAATATTAACGCCCACGGAGAACACAACACGCAATCTTGAAGTCCGAGCGAAATCTATCAAATAATGACACAACAGGGAAGTGAACTCGGAATAGACTTGCTGTTATAGTTTTGTGTCGTGTTTTAAGATTGTGTCTTTATAGTAAAGCTACGCGATGCGATTCTAATGCTATGTTTCGAGTTCTCTGTTTAATTTTTAAATCTGCTCTCGTTATTCGAATCTAAGGAGAAAAAGAAATAAACTCTATGGCTATAGGTGACGAAAATGATTTCTTGTAAGATGACATGTAGAAACGTAAAATATTCACGATTATAGTAAATTACTCATTTTAATACTGCACAAAGAAATGTTTATAGATTTTAAAGTAAAATTGCAGTTAGTTAGAATATTACAGTAATGATGCTTGGTTAAATAACTTGCTTGTATTGTTAGTATCTATACTTGCGTTTGTGAATACATAAAGACTTGCATGTTTCTTGGAGAGTGAGAAATTTATACTAATATTATAAAGCTAAAGAGTTTCTGTTTGTTTGTTTCTTGAACGCGCTAATCTCAGGAACTACTGAAATAATAAATTGAAAAATTTGTTTAGTAGGTATTGGACTGTTCATTTATCGACAAAGGCTAAAGGCTATATAGCATCACGCTACGATCAATAGAAGCGGAGAATCAATGAAAAATGTTGCAAAAGCAGGGAAATTTATCTTATGTGATGACGAAGTTGCGCGGGTCAGCTAGCACACACGTCTACACATCAAGTTAGACACCCTATATACGCATAACTATGCTACATACAAAATATAGAATTGTCTGCAAGGGACAGTGCATAGTGGAGTCGATGTCGATGTAATGGTAAGGACAGAGCGTGACAAAAATATAACGCACTCTCTCGCACGATTCGCAGCGTTCAACTTCTAATAGTTTAAAGTCCAAACAGTCTAGGTTGATGCGTCGCTGTGTGTATTACATATTTTTTTATTAATTGTAGCACTTTTTTAATACTATAGTCATAGGAAACTCTTATGATAGTTAATAGTATCTTTAAACATACACGCTTGAGAAGGGCTAACCATACTCTAAAGCAACTCTGATATAATCAGAAAACCTTTAACTCATTTATGAACCCAACGGCCTAATTCACACTTATTTAACATAGTACATAAAGCTTCCTTTCTCAGTCATTCTTCGTATCAATATGTACCTATTTCTTGTTTGAAAAAGAAATTACATACAATGCTATATGCATCATAAAACAAATCCCCCGACATTATCACCACTTAAATCATTGAGATATAACGAAACAGTCATGTACCGGAACACATCAACGCAACACGCACATTGAGTGACGCAAATAAGGGGGTGGGCACACCAAGCGAATCTGTAATCAAGTCGCCGCCTTCTGCAGTTAGCCGAGTGGAACTTCAAACTAGCGGTGCGTAAGGTAACTTCTAAGGTAATATCTACGAAGAATAGTACAGCTGTCTTTGTATAGGTGTATGTTTACAATGACGGTTTAGTTTGATTAGACGTTGTTGTTACGTTTTGGTGAATAATAATAGTGTTTCAATTATTGAAGCCCTTGACAGACATTCACTGTTCGAACAAAATAATTGTAACGTAATGGGCAATAACGGATTATATGGGTATAGATATCTAAGAAACTTTTTACACGCTTACAATTTCAGCTAAGTTTTACTGGTCGTGGTCACATGTAGATTCGTTAAATACGATGTTGTAATTTCGACTACGGTAAATTTTTGAGTCCATATCTCTTCCTGGCTTGAATTGACTTGAACGGTTCTGTCAAGTCAATTCAAACTATTGATGAAATGCAACATTTGTTGCCTGACGATAATATTTGAAATTGCCGTTTTATGTGTCTTGCAACATATAGAATGGCTGACATAAAACTTAGTTATCAGCCATTAATCTTGAGGAACTTTGCTGCCAATTAATTAAGGTCTTGAAACTTATACAGATTACAGATACATTTGCTATTACAAAAGGTGTAAAAGTTTTCTCAACTATAATAACGAACTGTATTTATACAACACTAGCTTTTGCGCGCGGCTCAGTCCGCGTGGTACCTACATCAAAAAAAAAAGTAGCTCACGTCCTTCCCCGGGTTGTAAACTATATCTGTACCAAACTTCATCTAAATTGGTTGCGTGGCTTAGCCGTGAAAAGGTAACAGACAGACAGACAGAATTACTTTCGAATTTATAGTATTAGCAAGAATAACTAAGGTAAACGCATGGCCAAAGCATGCAAGCACGGTTAGGCAAAACATTTATCGACTTCTATTTAATAGGTCAATGTAAATTTATTTTCAACTCATCATAGCCCGATAATTCAGCCAAAGTCAGCTATTTAAAAGACGTCATGGTAGAATATATTGAAACAATCAGTTTTATTGTATTGCTTGCAAAAACCGCACTTCCTCATTCTCAATTCATAAAACATCAATAACCAAATTATTTTGTCGCTTACTATCGCTCCTTATATTATTCGCTTCACATTACCGCACAGAGTTAAATCTTTAGCACAATATACAGCATGTTTAGTTAATAAATCATCTTGAACGTCAATACGACATGAATCGGCACAGCCCTCCGTAATCTACAAGATAATGTATAAGTTAACACAAATTATATTGTCTAAGTGATTTATAGCTTATGTATTAAGTTAATTTGGACGTTCGATTTTCTTATCGATATTGTATTTAGATGAGAATGAATCATTCGATACGTCATCCATTTGATACAAATATAATAAATAACAATATAATGCACGGGTGGCATAGTGGTTTAAGTGTTCACCTCGCCACTGCCACAGTGCCGAGTGTTGTGGGTTCGAATCCCACACGGGGCTAAAATTTGTTCCAAGTTTGGATGTTCTTTGTGTCCATTGTTTGCATGTTTGTTAATTCCCACACGATACAGGAATTATTTCCAGTGAGGTTATTGTCTTTTTTGAAAACAAAGAATATATGCCCTGTACATAAGCTGTCCCACCGCTGGGCACGAGGTTCATCTCAGTGAGAAGATTTAGGCCATAGCCAACACGCTGGCCCAGTGCAGATTGGCGGACTTTACATAATAATATTTTCGAGAAAATTATAGAGAGCTTTTAGTTTTCACTTTTCCTCACGATGTTTTTCTTCACTGTTATCTTATTAGGATTAAACATTTTATGATAAGATTGAAATATAAGTTGACTTGTTGTATTTCTTATAAACAAAAATAATTCGTAAGAGCCATAGGTGGAATAGACTCTCAAATTCTTTGAAAATATGGGGAAGGAAAATCTCAATAATAATTTGTTTGACAATGTAATGAAAACCAAGAGTTTACTAATAGTCGCTACGGTTGTTATTACATCATGAAAGTAGGTCAATATGTCTCCTAATGAAACATATTTTATTAACTTGCATACTTAGTTAAGCAAACAATTTTATTCTAAAACTGTTATTATCTTTCGCAAGTGAATTGTATAATAGTTTATAATATTTTTGGATTATAATTATTTAAAAAGATAACAATCTCGCACTAAGAATAATGCCTGTTTCGCGGTGGACTTTACAAAAATTCAAACAATGGAAACAAATAACACCCAGAATATTATGTGGATCACACAATTTTTTGTCCAGTATGGGAACCGAACCCACACCGCTGGGTACGGCACTGGCTAGTCGATCACTTAAACCACTACGCTGTCCGTGCAGTGAAATAATTACATTTATCATTTTGTAGCCTCTGAAAGGACACATATAATTTATATTCCCTAGTCCCTACACCAAGATTCTTTGTGTCTTAGTATCTTTTCTCTTTTGAATGAATGAATTGAATAATTCTAATAGAAATCAATAATGTTTGTAATTGTAAAATAATAAGAGTTACCTTCATTATTATAAAGATACAATCTATATTCTATCCAAAATATAGATAACAAAATATTCCATCTCCAACTGATGTCTCTAAAAGATAGCTACATAAAAACAGCATGACAATTCACAAAAACAATGCGTCGCAAAATAATTCAGACGAACAATGGACAGACAATAACGAATCACAATTTTTTTCGGCACACGTCACTCCAATGCGTGACTAATTATGCCAAAATTACACGTCAAGTTTCCCGCGCGAACGTCATTGGTGAATTCAAAATTGGCCAGCCAATCAGAGACGAGGGCGGGCCGTCGCTTGCGCACGTTCTAGACGCAGTTTTATAGGCATATGAATATTCAAGCTGATTTGTAATTGAAATAACTATCGAGATTGAGACATCACTTGTTTGATACGTCTTTTTGCATGATGGGAATGGTTTAATTGTTAGTTGAGGAACAGAAGTGAATTTTTAATTGTGTAGGGTTTTTAGTTGGAATATAAAATTAATTGGTTGTGTGCAAATTGAGTATGTTTTACTTTGAGTTTGCTTGTAAAAATATTCTGTTTCACACAGATCTTTGTTTTTCGCTTCCATTTTCATTAATCTGGCGGGATTGGCATTATGCTTTCATTGTTAAAAACAGTTTATAATTTGCAAACAATATAATAACTGCTTTGTTTAAAATCACACACTGAATCGTGTCTGATGTTTTATTTTATTGTATTGTAATGACTCCATTGAAATTACGATTGCAATTAAACTGAAGAGAGTTCTCAAATAATGCATTACTTATATATTATATAGGTTTTTGTTAGTAGCCGCACGGAGTCTAGAAATAGGTATGTCCGGTAGAATATATAGTAATATATAGGTTCAGACAATATTACTGCTAACTAAAAGAAAGCGTAATATACCGCCGTCTGTCTCTTCAGGAGTACGAGCGTGCGTCTATTTATGTAGGTATTCAATAGACAATCCTTCGGTAACTTTGTGACAAATTATATAAAAAATTTACACAGGATTGCACTACGCCCATTTATTCATAACAAAAAAATCACAAAGTCTTTACAGAACTTTATTCCCTTGACTCTAAAAGCTACGAAAACAAATCGGTCCAATTGCTAACATTTCTGTTAGCAACCAAACCTTACCTTAAAAACTTTCAACGGCCCTTTCAAATAGAATTCTGAACTCCACAAACTTGTTAGACCCTCTCTACGCTAGGGTTAGAACAAAGCACTATTTACAGGCCTTTGTTTTAGGCCACCACTTCTTTGAAGTGGCAACCCTAAGCTAAGTACCGTCTAGTGCCTGCAAAGCATTTTATTTTTAAATAAAAAAGCCAGTACTTTTGTACGGTTTTCTTTTTTAAAAACAATTTGTTTTAGAAGCAGTGTGAGGCTATGCTGGTTCGTGTTTTAATTTCGATATAGATTCTTTTTAATTTAGCTGAAAATGCTAAGTATATAAAACTTTTTTAAGAGTGCATTGTTTTGGAGACAATGTTAAATCATGTTATAGTTTCAACGCCATAAATACATTTAGCAATTTAGCATTGAATACAATTTATTGCAATAATAATATTTTGAACTGTGTTCAATATGAACAAAATATTTTTTATAAAACTCCGTATTATATTAAATAAAACATAATTATAAGAACGGGCTATTTTTACGCAAACCACGTCCTGATATTACAGACAGCAATGATTATAAATTACCTGTTTAAAACCGTATAATTTAACAAAATAATGACTTCAACAATGCATATTTTGATATCATAACAATGCTACATTGAAGTCATGGTGAATATGTATTTCTTGATTTAAACATTATTTACAATCCTGTAACTATATTAATTTTAGCTTACAAAAATTGCAAGTAAACGTATCAGTGATATACCTAAGGCAAAACCGATAGGTTTATAATTATCAATCTAATATTATAAATGCAAATGTGAGTTTGTTTGTTGCTCTTCCACGCCTCAACTAATCGACCGATCATCATGAAATTTTGCATACACGTTATTAGGATACAGAAAAGGACGTAAATTACCTTTGATAAATGCAAAGTCCTGTTCCCAAGGGATATAAATTTATTGACAAAATCTACTTTAACGCTAGCGAAGGCACTGTCAAAATCTTGTAATAGTATAAGGAGGAAAAAGAACTTATTACCTCACTATTTTAAAATTTCACGAATATATCGTACATGGTAAATATAGCAGTAATATAACAATAAGTTTTCTATTATAATTTATAACTTTACTGTATAATAAAAGTCTTAACATTCACTTGCGCAATGCGTGTTGTGAACCAATCCCTAGTCGAAAAAACCGTGAGATATACTTATAATAACCCCATGCCTGGACATGTTATCGTATCTATGCTCTATGATTTCAATCTTTGTAAAAAATTACAGAGGAAATATTACGCAGTTCTTCCACGCAAGTCTTACAAAATGGTTATTTATATCATAACAACTTTTCTCTACGTTATTTACGTCATATGCAGGCGTCATTCAAAGCTCCGCATTGGTTAGTTGTTTATAAAACATCAATGTAACTTAAATCGTTTTGGAACCCCAGAGCAATTTTTTGTCGCTTATCCACCAGACCGTTACATTTTTAAGCCCAAAACCATCACCTACCACACCCTATCACCAATTACTGACTATCTCGATCGAAGCCTTGTATAGTATGTATCTTTATTAAACCTATTGTCTTTTCATTATGGAAAATTGTGCGCCGATTTCTAAGTACAGCTTATTATAGGATATCTGCATACAATCATGTATTAGCATAATATCTCAATTCGTTTTTGTGTGCGGGTTCGAGCCGAGTCGGTTACATTTCACGCGTTGTGGTTGCGACATACAGGTTGGGAAGTTGGGTAGCTGAATGTTGGGTGATAGATCTTTTTGTTAGCTAGAAAGTGGGGCAATATGACGACAGAAGATTTAATTAGACACGAGTATTTGTTGATCCGCCTTTAAAAATGATTTTATGATAAGCAAGAAAAATTTCCTTTTCACTTTATTATATGGCTGACGTTTGTTATTGACGTACAATACAAAGTAGCATGGTATATTATCATGCACTAGGAAATTCTAATACCCTCAAAAAACCATTTTTGTGGAAAACTCATCAAATAGAATATACGCGTGACATGGGACGCCAACTATATTTGAAGTCCTACGCAATGAGCACATTTTCCTCATCCTTTTCGGCTCTGAGCTCTCCGTAAGTACTATTATGAATAATAAAATTTTCCCTACCAGAGACTTCAAATCGCCCACGAGTAGAAGCGTAAACTTATGCCACGAAACAATCATAAAGTGTCAAATAAATTAAATATACGTAAAGTAAATTCAACATGGAGAACTACGATAAAGCTGTTAATTAATTTGTTGACCGTACTCGTCACGTATGTGTCTTCACAGTGACACGCTAAATTCAAAACGCTCGGTCGACGCCATTGTACTCGACAAAACCTTTGATTTTAAAAGTAAATATAATGTTTTATTTAAGACTTATTGTTATAGTAATTAACAACCTTGCTGTACAGGTTTCAAGGCATATGTATGTAGACTATTAGTACTAGTATATTCCTAAAGGGTAGGCCTTTGCCTACCCTGCTACACACCTTTGTGTGTTATATTTCGACAACTATGTTACAGAGGGTGAGTCTACCAAGCAAATAAAAAAGGATAAAACGAACGTCGAAGATCATTCTCAGATAGAGACCACAGCAGTTCTATCAAGAGCGAAAGCAAAAAGTACTAAAGTATTTTCCCTCTCATTCAGCAACAATAAAATGAGTATTTACAACGAAATAATATAGCAAACACAATACGTAAACACTAAAGTTTTTATGAAAATATCAAAAGCAATTTAGATATTTTCTTTCCGAAGTCCAACAGTCGGAGAACTTCGATTTACCAATTTCCCGGCGGAAACTTCGTCAACTTTATAAAGCTATATGTACTGTAATAGTGTTCGAGGAAATCGTACCGACCATATTTTATTTTGTCACGTTCTTAAGGTGTAGAAGTTTAAAACGTTTATAAAACTCTACTGTATTTCTAAAGAACTTCAAAACTTTTATATTGCACGATATTATTAAACGACTATTGCCGGATACGATATGGATGGAAAGTTGTCACGTTGCCAGTAACCAGAGCATATAGTATTCGGGTGTGTTATCTACAAATAGTAAAATTCGAAAGTCTTTAGACATTAGCTACATAAAAGAAGTGACTTTCACTCTCGACTCTTAAAACAAGAGTCATTGTGTTGTCAGCTCAAATAAACAAGATGAGACAGTTGCTGAAAGGCCAGCCAGGATATTACATAAAGTTATACGGAAACCCTTTTTCTTTAGGGTTAAGATACTTCCTAATAGTCAATCTCTTTCAGTTTGAGTTAAGCCTAAGGTTGTGTGTCAGTATTTTCCTAAGTGGAGCTTCTATGTCATATCGTTCTTGAAATCTGATAATACAATGTTCCCTCTTGTTAGCTTAGATTATTCTGAGATTAACTGATTAGCTGATCATAAAGGCATGGATTTTACTTCTATACCAAACATAATATTATTGGTAGCTTTTACTGATAAAATCACAAAGTTTGGAACTGGTTTCGTTAAAATGCAATAGGCTTTACGAGTAACAAATATATCTCACAAAACGCGTAATATTCAAGACATCTCTGTCTAATACTTCAATATAATAGTACCTACTATGTGATCTCTGAGTTTTAAACCTTCAAACGCAAGATTCCTTTCCAATTCCCTAAGGCTTCAACTCGACGCTTTCATATGAACTACTCTACTGTAATATTATACAACATCAGTACCACAGATCAGTCACACACACCAAATTTCAATTAAACATTTAGTTTTAGTTACAAATCCTAATTGGATCCAAAAACTTTAAGTCATAATACAAACAGGGCTTAGGTTTCACTTTGGGACTCGCAAAGGTCCTTTAATCAATTCTATTCAAGTTAACCGAAGGATTGTAATTTTGCTCACACATCTGTGACGAACATATAAACTATTTGATTTACATATTGGTATTAAAATAGTTTACAGTAAGGCTTATGTCTTATTTTATATCCGCATATCCTATACTATTTTATAACTCTATTAAGGCTGTATTTGTGAATTGCATATACCTTTAAAACTAATTCGATTCCACTAATTATAGTGGACCAAACAAAAACGATGGTTTATATAATTTTTATCCGTCTGTTCGTTTGTACCGGTTTTACGGCAAAATTTCTAGATAGATTTATATATAAATTAATATTTTTTATTTCTAATATTTATTTAATTCTATTTAGTAAAAGCGCTGATATGGTACATAGTATAATCCATGCAATCAAAGTAAAGACCAATAAAATAAAATAAAATAAAAATGACTTTATTTGACAAAAAAGGGGGTTGTACAATAACACTAAAAACTAAGGTAAATCAGATACAACTAAAGTTATTATACATAAGTGTTAGGTTGAAATCTGATACCCATGATAAGAATAAACTTGTGTTATAGGTATCAGTGCTCTCTCAGTATGAACTAGCTGTGAAATTGACACTAAAACGAGAAAAAAGATAAATAGTAACTCCATGACAGTCCTGATCAGAATTTATAAATTGTTCCGTTGTAGGCGTGGGCTTTATCGTAGCATAATAGGGTCTACATATATAACCACTCTACAATATTTTTGTGTCTCCCAATAGAAGAAGAGGTCGGTAGTCGAAAGTCTACCGGACAGTCTCGAACTCAACTCTGCCAAAAAGCCTAAATTCCTTTATTGGACATGGAAATAATGTTAGTCCGGTTATAAATAATATTATGCTACTACGATCTACGATGCAATCAAATTTTACATAGTTAATTATTTTAGTACGTTCAGTAGTAATTCATGGAGAAATGGTTGCAGCACCTTACAGTTATGATTTGTAAACAAAATTTTATTGTAAACTTGGCTATTAAAAAGAGTGGCCATGAGTTTCTTGCCCGTTCTTCTCATGCGCCTTACACCCTTGCTTTGCTGAACGTGGCAGTAAATGTAAATTCACAGAAAAAATTTAATGTAACTTTGACATTCAGAAGTGTTACCTTGTAACCTAACTTGAATAAATTTATTTTTTATTTTGATTTTATTCTACTGTAATGCCAAGCTTGCCAAGCGTTCGCTATTTTCATGCTACATTTTACCCTCTATTACCTACACAAAGCTGTTTTAATCTTGGCACTACAAATACTGTCAGCACCACGCAAGGAACGCATGTGACTTGTAACTTAATCTACCTTTGTTTAAGCCCCTAGTCAGTTGAACGCCTCCCTCGTGCTAAGAATTTTGACACCTCCTGGTAACCGATTACGTGTGAAGTATGATAGAGACTTTGTAACCGGATACAGATTCGTATTGTCAAATCTGATATATCGTATTAAATGTGACGTGATAGATAAGTCAATTTAAATAATATAGCAGTTAGAACAATAACGGCAAAGTGAAAAGTTAATGTTGGTCATGAATGATGTATAGCTTAGCAGTAATAGATCAGTCACAATGACTCAAATAAAAATTACTTCGAATTATATCTGCGTAGCAAATGTATGCCCAAACTTCGAATAGAATATCCTAACGATAGAAGGTTAAGGTAAAAACAAGAAATAAAGAAATAGAACGAAGAGAATAAGGACATTTTGAACTCTTATCTGAGCTTGGCAATACAAATCAATTACACTTTCTATCAGCAATCGCCATTTCCACACTTAATACCCTCGAACCTAAAAAGCACTCAGAGGCGCCACCTAAAGCGTGTGCATTGAACTGTTATCAACGGATGCTGTACTAATTGGACCCCCATCAAAGCCTGACGGATTTTATGGTGTCGCCAGATAAGATTTCCGACACATGTAACACCGGTTGCGATCATGCTAAAAAGGAAGTTTTATTTATGTTATGCGCATGTCAAAATTTTATGATCAGCATGATCGCTTGCGATAAAATTGTTCTATATAACCAGCCATGATTTGCTTACATAGTTGCTTAGGATTTATTGACGAAAACTACGGCAATGTCAATATTACACTTAATTGAACTCCCTTTTTTTAAGTTAGCCTAACAGCTTTAACTGTTTTTGGATTATGTTTCTTTTAAAAATATTTTAAGAAGTAGACAAGACAGAGTCTTCTAAATTTCAGTTGGTCAGATTAATTTCAGAACACGAAGTGAAGATATTAGACTTGTGGTATAAGTCGCACTCCTAATAATACAGGGTCGTATCTGAGTATTTTGGATCAAACAAATTTAAACTCTTTTTGCAATTACTTAACTCAAATAAAATATAAGAATTTATAGTCCAATAATTAGATTTCAAATTGCCTTACTTCAAAATTTCAAGTTATGTCGCTGTTTTATTAAGTGTGCGAAGTGTAAATGAATGTGCTGAGTCGTTTAGTGTTATTTTAATTTTCCCTCAGTGGCATGAAATTTGAATAAGAGAAACCGGAAATGTAACCAAAATCTATCATCTCTTTGAGAAACAACAGTTTCTTAACGGTTAATCAGCACCGTCAAAAGAATATTTGTCAATTCTAATTTGCCGGCTTCTGATGGCTGGTCTAAGCTACTGTGCATCGTTTTTAAAACTCTATTTTTGTATTTACATGATCTACAAAGTATATATTTAAAAAAATCCCTGTCAATCTCATTACATCATTATGACGCGTGAAGCGTCATTCCTCGCACCTGTCACGCTGGCCAGGTGTCACTACCAGTCCCGACATACGTCCATCAGCCTCATAACACGTCGAGAAACATTAGTACCGTGTCAATGGGCACGGGAAACGTGATACCGTGCGGTTATCGACAAAACGCTGTCTGTTACGATTTGGTTGGGTTAGTGTTGATCTTTTTGGAGGTGTCAATTAAAATTGGATGTAAGATCTTTTACTTTAATTGTGTTACATGCAAGTTACGTTACACATGAGGGAAGATAGTAGTGAGCTTATTTTTAAAGCATTATTAATTATAAACAAGGAAGTAGATAATCTATGAAGCAGGACCTACGACCTCTACCATCCGTGTCGTCACTTTACCACCTAAACTTATAATCCTAACTAATATTATAAAAGCGAAAATGAGTTTGTTTGTTTGTTACCTTTTCACGCCCAAACCAATGAACCTATCATTCTGAAATTTTTCAAATACATTGTCGGGTGTACAGAAACGGACATAGGCTACCTTTCATCGCGAAAAAAATTACTGTTCCCGAAGAAAACAACAATAACGTTCTTGTGATAATAGATGGCGCCACGTGTCTTTCGAATTATGATTGAATTATATTATTACAAGCAAAGTACAACCCGAATTGATTGTCAAATTCTTAAATAATGGGAGCGAAGCTGCGGGCAAAAGCTAGTATCTTAATATAATAGGAGTGTACTCCAGGCGAAAGGGATCAGAGATGGATAATAAAGGGACAGAAAGGGAGATGTTAAAGTACCTCTGGAATTCTTACTCAGTGGGTGAAACGGAATTGTACTATCACCAAACAGCTTTTTAGTACCATATCCATATAATTATCAACGGCCAGGCTCTTTTAATAGTTTACTACACAAGATTGAATTAGAGAAAGAATTATGAAAAGGTGGATTTTCTTTGGAGAGAAGGAGAGAGAGAGACCGTTGGATAGAGTACTGTTCTGTTCCTCTATTATTTGGTACCTAAAAATAAATAAGAACCAAAATATACATATGCTGCACCTTTCTTTAAGCCATCAGTGAGACACAAGCGCGTAGTCACATTAGAAATAACATCACCACGACCTTAAACATAAAATTATTCATAATCCTATTTGTTCATACACAAAGAAAGAGAGAGCTAGACCTCACTGCCTGGTTTACCCTCTATTTTGTAATAAACACAATTTCGCAATCACGTTAGAAATAAAATTACCAAGACCTAAAACAAGAAGAAGAAATAACATTACCTTAATATAAATAAAACCAAAATATAAATCTATATCTGTCTCTAAGCCATCTGTGAGACACAAGTGCATAATTACATTAGAAATAACATCACCAAGACCTAAATATTTTATTTATAGTGCTATAATCATTACTACAAGTGCCTCCCACAAAAAACATGTCGCCAAATGGATAAAACTCATTCTCTGATATCAAATAGAAATAAAATTTAATATCGCAAATGGCTATGTTCAGCCGTTTCTGCTGAAATGTTTGTATACCTAGAATTTTTTCATACAAATAAATATTTTATCTTATTCAGTTTGTTCTGTAAATACGAAAATGGGCGATGGTATTTATTTTTTGAATGTATGTTTGTGATAAGTTGGCTGTTGTAAACTTACATATTATGTACAGGCATCTTCGAAGGTAGGTAAAGGTATATTTTACACAGTAAGGTTTTTACATTTCACTTTACAAGCAAGAATTTTCTAACATAAAAACGAAACAGACTGCTAAACATGGAAACCTTATACGAAACCTAACTATTGCTTAGGTTGAGCGCAGACTTAGGGCACTATATCAACTAGAAAATAAAATACAGTAGTGTAAAAATGGGCTTTAAAATTAGTAAGTATGTATTTAAATTTTAATGTGTTATTAAAAAAAGAACTTAGGACAGGATTAATTGGTGCTGTAGGCAGCCATTCAAGTACTTTAAAACTTATGAAACCAGCAAACTTTTAAAAGAACATACAAGATAAATGAAGGCAATTTTCTATTAAACGCTTACAAAATTAACTATCTACATTATTACCATAGAGCTGAACAAGAATATTCCTAATCGATTTAAAATCAGATTCGAATATTCTAATCGATTATCATTAATTCACTGACTAATTTGAACGGAACTGGACAATTTATTAGGACAGGCTATATTAATTATTTAATATTTATCGATAATCTATGAAATCGCGACACGGCATCGAATTATTTGTATTCACTACCAACCGTCTGGCATTAGCGTGATTTATATTATTAGCTCTATCGACTCGATTCAGAAAGTTTCGTTTCCCATCCCTTAGTTTGTATACGTTATATGTCAGTGTTAAAGCTCAATGGATATCCGGCTTTATCTAGATAATAATAGAGATTATTTTGGATTAATGTATTAAGGAAGCTAGAATAGTTTTATCTTTAAAAAATGAGATAACAGATAAGGTATGCGACGTGGATTACGTTAGTCTGTGCTGCAGTCGGAGAACTTTGTATTGGCCTTTAAACTTGTACCACAAACATTTGTGATTGCACAGATGGTTCAGTAATATACGTAGCCACCTCAATTGTAGATGCAATGAATGTTATAAGTAACATGCCCACATGGAACACAAAATTGTAAGCCACAAAAATGATGATTGTTAGTGATTGTACTAAGAGCTACGCAGAAATTATAACCGAAATAATTTTTCTCATGAAGTGAAGTCTTTTTTACAAAATCAATCTGAGTATTTTGATTGTAATTGACGCTGTGACAATAATTTCCTTCTTAGAAATAAATTCCAAATAATGCCTATAAAGAAACTGTGAATTTTATTTCTTATATATTGTGCACTGTGCTTTCATAATTGTTTAATATTGGAATGTCATTAAGTATTATTAAAAATGTTTTATAAAACATATCCATAAGCCAATTCTCTTCTCACTGACTAACCATAAGGTCGCATCCGCGGGTGGTCGCGGCAGACTTGTCGAGTGTCGGACGTCGCCTCGCTTTGTCGCACCGACATGTCGCATGTCGCTGCAACTGACGCCATTTGTTGTCAGACAACGGTTTTACGGATTATAAGGTTTATTGTTTGAATTTAGAATTTTATAGCGTTTTAACTGTGATTTCGACGGAGAAAGGTATAAAGTGTGGATTAAAGCGTCAAATAAAATTCAAATAAAGTAAAACAGGATGAAAATAGTATGTTAATAGTTTGGAAAATACGATTAAAAATAAATAAACACATAATATTATTATAGTCACATACGGTACTTTATCTTTTTTTTTTCTTTTTTCAAAAGACAACTCTTGTACTAGGAATAAATCCTGTGTCGCGGGGGACTTTACAAACATTCAAACAACGGACACAAAGAACACCCAAACTCGACACGACCAATTGTGGATCACACAAAGTTTTGTCACGTGTGGGATTCGAACCCACAACACTTAGCACAGTGGCAGTGTCGAGGCGACCACTTAAACCACTGCATCATCCGTGCAGTCAATACCCCTGTAAGTCCCCGAAAGAGTAAGCAGGTGTATTTCATCCAGATTTCGCAACATGGATGAGGAAAGACTGACTAAGAAAGTTTATAAAGCTAGTGTGAATGGAACAGTCGCAAGGGGAAGACTTAGGCGAACGTTTCTCGATCAGATCGGAGACGGTCTGGATAAAGGCCAGGTTAAGAGCTCCTTAAACCGGCGAGCGTGTATGAGGAATGTAATGAAAGTGAATGAAGCCAGAGAAGTGTCTCAGGATCGTAGCAAATGGAAATCCGTAGTCTCTGCCTACCCCTCTGGGAAACAGGCGTGAATCTATGTATATATGTTTAAGTCTCACTTAATAAGTAAATATATTATTACCGTCTACCCTCCCGTCATAAGAAAAAAAGAAAATATGCCAAAAACAAAAAATAAAGGATGGATATCCTGGAAGATGCGTCTTTTTTTACTGATTCCAAATAGGTAAAAATATGTTGGGTATTTATTTTTTCCTTATGACTGCAACATTGACGACCTCGATGGCGTAGTGGTTAGTGTAACTGACTGCCACGCCTGTGGTCACGGGTTCGATTCCTGCACAAGTCAAACATTTGTGTGCATGAACATGGATGTTTGTCTTGGTCTGGGTGTTTCTATGTATAATATGTATGTATTTACAAAAAAAAAAGTATATAAGTATGTTTATCCATTGTCTAGTACCCATAGTACAAGCTCTGCTTAGTTTGGGCTAGATGGTGTTGTGTGTATGTGGTAGAATATTATTATATTATTATTATTATTATTATTTTTTTTTTTTTGCTCGTCAAAATGACCACACTCCACTTGATGGTAAGCAGTCGTGTGGTCTAAGAGCAGTGGCCTCCACACCGCCCTCATAGCAGCCGAGGCGATGTTGAGGTTTCTACTTTGACGGCCTGAGAAGGTGCTTTTTCACCTTTATGCATAATATGCACACAGTACTAAAACAACATGCAGTGCTTACCTATAACGCTGACATAACTAATAAGCGACGGCAAGATATAGTCTGAACCACACAATCTTGCTCAAAACATATTTTTACAAATAGATTTTCGCATTTCTAGGGCCATTTTTGTACAATAGATTAAATAGAGAATTAAGCATTTATAAATTAACTCATTTTAGCTGTAAAAACTTAATTACTGCATATATTCAAACTGTCATATGACCAAACCGAGCAGTTACTTGCAATCTGTAAATAAAATTTTGCTAATTTCGTTTTAAAGTAGAATATTAAACTTATTTTAATTGTTTTTACTTTTACCTTTAGTTTATTGTAAAAGTTATTATAATGTAAATTTATTTATACTGATTATAGTATGTAAGCAGTTTGTCGCTCGAAACACAGGTTTAACCTAGTTCGAGCAAATATCTATAAGTGCACCTTACGTTATTGTTAAGATGCAATTGTAAAACTAAGAATTTATACTAAAACTAGCTGTCCCGACAGACGTCGTCCTGTACAAAAGAGAAAAAAAAGCATATCTATACCATCCTCGAATCCACTTGAACACATACAAAAAGTTTCATTCAAATCGGTCCAGCTGTTTAGGAGGAGTTCACTGTCAACACACGTACAGAAGAATTATATATATAAACATAAATAAATTATTATTATAAAAACAACCATATGTATTTCATAATAAACTTTTCAAACTTAAGTACAATATATCGTATCAAAAGATTACCAACCAAATTAAACACAATACAAATATACCGCAAAAAACCACAACAAAAACCTGTGCAATTTTTACCGCAACATCTTTATCGAACCTGGGGCCTTCAGTGCAATTATTTCCATCATAACTACCCTACCATTAAACCCTTAATAATATAATAAAATTATGGTGCTTGAACTGCGCTACCTGCATTAGAGACCAGTAATGAAATGCAGAACTCTTTTTGATTTTTATTTTTGTTTGTATAAATATTTTGTTTTGTCACGTTTGCCTGGATTGAGTTGTTTTAGTGTTAAATTAATGTTAAATTTGAGGCCTTAAGTTCAGAGTGTTATAGAACTTTATGTCAGGAATATTTGAATAGCAACGTAGATTAGAACTACTCTCAAAAGTGGGCCACGTCAGTTAAGCCAAATGGTTTTCCTCGAAATGGATTGGAAGATTAATTGATTACGTACAAGCTAAACATATCTATATGGAATTACGCACGTTTCCCAGAGGGGTAAGCAGAGAATACGGATTAACACTTGCTTGTCACGTCGTCGTCACGTTTTTCAGGCACCCAGATTTAGGCTACTTATAACCTGGTCTTTTTCTAGAATACTTGCTATTTAAGAAAGTTTTACCTACTTATTAATGCGTTCGTGAGTACGAGATACAATGACACAATACTGAATGTATAGATTTATTTCCTTATGGTGTACGCAATAATAATGCTGTAAGTAATTGCAATAGGTCCCTAAAGCCTGGCCACCATCTTTTAAAGCATTGTTATCGCATACGCGAGAGTAAGATAACGCTATAAACTCTGTTACGCACTGTCGCGTTTTCGTGCTTGCTAAAACAACTTGTAATACCTAACCATATTTGGAACAATCTGCGTGCGATACACCTTTAATTTGATTATGTCAATTTTCTATCCCTGGAAATCTATATTTTTTATGGATGAAAATTACCCTATGTCCCTTTTTGGACCCCTGACAAAGTGTATGCGAAATTTCATGATGATCGGTCAAGTAGATAAGGCGTTGAAGCGTTACAAACAAACAAACTCACATACGTATTTATAATATTACTAGTTTTCACCCGCGGCTTCGCTCGCGTAAATGTAGGTTAGGTTAGGTTTGCAACAGTTATTTTTCTGGATGAAAGGTACCCTATGTCCTATTCTGTATTCCTGACAACGTGTATGCAAAATTTCATGTTGATCTGTTGAGTAGTTAAGTCGTGAAAGCGTAACAAACAAACAAACTCATTTTCGCATTTATAATATTAGTTAGGATTAGATTTTGTCCGCGGCTTAGATCGCGTAAATATATGTAACTTACAGTACTTTTTTCTGCATGAAAGTTACCAGTTAGTTAAGTATGTTCATTTTTGTACCCCTGACGACGTGTATGCCTAAATTTCATGATGATCAGTCAAGTAATTAGGGCGTCAAAACGTAACAAAAAAACTCAAATTCGCATTAATAAAGATAATATATTGTAAAATTACTTGTTTTTATAATTAACTGTGTAAATTATACAATTTACACAGTCGGCCTCGATGGCGTAGTGGTTGGTGTAACCGACTGCCACGCCCGAGGTCGCGGGTTCGATTCCCGCACAAGTCAAACATTTGTGTGCATGAACATGGGTGTTTGTCTTGGTCTGGGTGTTTTTATGTATAATATGTATGTATTTACAAAAAAATAGTATATATGTATGTTTATCCATTGTCTAGTACTCATAGTACAAGCTCTGCTTAGTTTGGGCTAGATGGTGTTGTGTGTATGTGGTAGAATATATTATTATTATTATTATTATTATTATTATTAATTGAGGTAGACACAGTCAGTTATAGTTCATTCGTTATAATGAAATGCTACTTTTAATTTACATTTCAAATAGAAGTGTTGGTTGCGCTGAATTGCTTTTGTAAATTAATTTATTTGAATACTTGTTTGATAAACAAAATTGCGTTTAACAGTTATGTTACTGACATTAATATTTATAACGGTTGTTTTAAAATTCTACGAGTAGCAATTATGTGTCTTAATATTTACTTAGATATTCATTTTCTGGTATATTTTAATAGCTTTTGGTCCGCAACTTTGTTCGGGAACAGTGCTTTTCTGGATGAAATATACCCTATGACTCTTTCTGTATCCTTAGCAACGTGTACGGGAATTTCTATGATGACCGGTCGAGTAGTTAAGGTGTGAAAGCATGACAAACAAACTCACATTCGCATTTATAATATTAGTTCTATTTAGTATCCAAAAATGCCATGGTAGCCAATAAGTCTACGGCCTGACTGATGACAACCAATTGCTTTAGCTTATTATAGCTAATAAGCTATTTTATTATGCGAACATGATACGATATCATAGCATACATTGGCGAAAAGTAATCGCGCTGACAGCGCAAGAAACAAAAATTATTGATTAAATCACACGTGTAATACTTCCGATAATGCAAGATATGCAAGCGTACAGAATCTCTGGTAAACGCTTATTATTATCTTACGAATTGCTTATACACAATTAATGCATTCGAATAATAATCCACTTTATTCGAACTTTTTAATAATGGTACATCATCATATATCATTTAAAAAAGCAGGGGAATAAAAACAAACGTGGCATTTGTGGCGCAAGACTATCACTTGTATTAATTAATCTTTATTAAATAAGTATGTATTCTCTTAAAAAAATTACATATTTACATAATTTTGTAAAAGCTTTCGTGTTTTTTAGAAATAAAAACATGTTTTTTTCTTTCTTTCTGTCATAAAAAACCTAACTAATCAGTAAAATAAAGTAAAAAGGAATAGCTATCAAAATATATTTATTCGAATTGTATTAAATTAAATTTACACATTTAGGTCACAAGGTAATACTTATCAACGTCATTTTTTTTTATAAGTGAATTTACTATAGTTAGTCGGGCAAAAGGTAGTTTAGTTGGTCAGGCAAAAGGTTGGAGCATAATGAGAAGATAGAGAATCACTTTATCATTCGAAATAATCGTATAAATAACCAATAACCGCTTAATCTTATCATACGGAACCCTTCGCCACTATTCAAATCCAAACTAAATAGTTTCGTCAAATATTAGAACATCTGCTTTATGAAGTGAAGATGCCGCATCTAATGTGTTTATAATAAGTTATGTTCTTCGTAATTGAATGGTATAAGTTGTACCAACTGGAACTAATACTATTGAATACGATGCTAGTGCGGATATGGCATATTTATTTGCTTCCGTTCGTCGCTCATTCGCATGGTGTACTAAAAAGTTGTTTTATAAATTGATAGAGGGTACTTAGTCGTTTCGCACCGCGAGCTATTCGAACCGCGGTGCGACTCGCCCAAGTACTATTTCTGAACGAGACCATTCGCACCGCAGTGGTTGGAGCGGTGCGAATGGCCCAAGGTATCTTTGGTATGTAATGGGTCGATTCTGAGCACGGAGCGAAACTACCCAATACTCATATCGTAAATTATTACATTGGGCGTGGTTAGATTTGTTTTCCATGAGGTCTTGGGTATTTTTTTCTATTACCCTGTCTGTACAGGACTATAGGCTATAATGTAATAAATAGTTTCGGTAGCAAATTATCTATATCTCACGGTTATTCGACTACGACTGTCGACTCATAACACACATTGCAATGGTACTAAATGTAAGACTTTTATAATGCAGTCAGGCGATGCTTTTAATAAATCTGCTGATGATAATCCCAATAGGTTAAAAAAAAAAACAATATATTTTTGCTGGCCTGAACCGGTGTTCGAACCCAAGACCTCATGCAATGTTACTATGGAATGTTATTTTAAAAATAAATAAATATTATTATTATTTGTTTCTCTTTCACGGGTATTTCCCTAATATGTTAGAAAAATTATGAAAAAGAAAAATTAAAAGAGTTATTCCACCTTATCCCGCCCTCCCCTTTCCTATCCAGAACAACGCGTGCTGGGCTCAGATGCCATCCTTACACGGTAGAGTCGATTAGAGCGCGTACCAAAAAGTTTGGGTCCTCATACCTCTGCCGAACCACCAAAGCATGGAATTCTCTGCCAAGTTTCCTTCTTCCTTCAATCTTGGGTCCTTTAAGCGGGGCGTGAAAAAGCATCTTCTCAGGCCGTCAAAGTAGAGACCTCAACATCGCCTCGGCTACTGTGGGGGCGGTGTGGAGGCCACTGCTCTTAGACCACACGACTGCTTATCATCAGGTGGAGTATGGTCATTTTGACGAGCAAAATTTAAAAAATTAAAAAAATTAAAAAGAAATACCCGGCCCTTTGGGAGGCTTACACGGGGACATGGGTCCAAATGCAGAGGCCCTTCGAGAGTTTTAGTTTAAAGTGAGATAAGACACTTACCGAGACACTAGCCACGACAGGCATAAGAGACTATTGGATACACTATACGGACTATATGGATTCTAATTATTTTGATCTATAAGGATGGGTGTTTGATGGTTTGGTAAAATGCAAACTATAGTTAAAAAATCGCTTCTGCTTGATATACTGTCCCAGTACAAAATCGAAATGGCAGACGGTGACTCGCCGACTCACTAGATGGGCCCCCAGAATAGTCACCATTAATTATTATTATTATAGTATAGTAACGTTCACTATCGCTGCGCTACAGACTAATTTCATTTGTTCATTGCTTTGCTTGTCAGCAATAGATGGCACTGTAATATGGATTTTAATAATGGACAACTTAAAAAATAACGCGTACAAAATAGCAAGCATTCGTAAGCTTAGCTTTAAATAATAATATAGGTAGTAATTACATCATGTGTGGCGTGACATCAAAATAAATTACCCAAATAAAAAGTAGCCATACATTATGATATATAAAAGAGATTTTTTGACTAGATAACAGGCCATGGGTTTATTGTGAATCGTATCAAAATATCTCTATGAATATCTCAAGCTTTGAACATTGTATTGCTCCGAGAATCGCAATCAGAATTTCTGGATGACTTTAATGGGACTGTATAGATAGTAGAGTGCCTCAT
Organism: Catocala sponsa; assembly: GCA_963564715.1. Taxonomy (NCBI): domain Eukaryota; kingdom Metazoa; phylum Arthropoda; class Insecta; order Lepidoptera; family Erebidae; genus Catocala; species Catocala sponsa. The sequence goes on along the minus strand of OY751345.1, from coordinate 4,180,274 downwards.
TTGTCACTTGTCATAAGTTTGTGATCAATCATGAAGTCTCGCGTTCGATACCGTGTCAAGTTAAGTGCTAATGGGCTTAACGCCAAAAAATTCACAGCATAGAATCTGAAAATGTGCCCGATATATGGTAACAGGTTCATCTAGAAGAGAAAGAAATACATATAATAATCTATACATAATTCTATACTAATATTATAAAGCTGAAGAGTTTGTTTATTAGGTTGTTTGTTTGTTTTAACGCGCTAATCTCGGGAACTACTGGTTCGAATTGAAAATCTCTTTTAGTGTTGGATAGCCCATTTATCGAGGAAGGCTATATATAGGCTATATAACATTACGCTACAACGAATAGAAGCGGAGCTGCAATGAAAAATGTTGCAAAAACGGGGCAAACTCTCTTATATGAAGCAGAAGTTGCGCGGGTCAGCTAGTATTATATAATATCAGCTCTATATATTAATTATCACACTGCTGGGCACGGACCTCTTCTCACTATGAGATAAATCAGGCCATAGTCTACCACGCTGGCCCAGTTCGGGTTGGAAACCTTTACACAACTTCGAGAACATTACGAAACTCTTAATTCGCACTATGAGAAGGTTCAGACCTAGTCATGCAGGTTGGCACACTCCACTCATCTTCGAGGACGACAAGAAGAACTCTCAAATATGCAAGTTTCCTCACGATGTTTTCCTTCACCGGTTGGTGTGATACATCTTTTTCTTTCTTTCTTTTTTCTGTCTACCTTCTGGAGATATAGGCATGAGGCTATGTATGTAGATGGTAGTAGAACATCATACAATTAAATATAGCAAAATGTATGTTATAACACCTTGGCCAACCCCTAAAGATTTAATTTAATTTTAAAAAGTAACTCCTTAGTCGTTCACTCTTGACAGAGTGGTCGTGGTTGATGACGCTGCATTTTCATTGGCTAAAACAGCCCTTGCGATGCGTCTCCATTTGTTGCGGTTTTCAGCGTCTCTGGAACTTTGGACCATGGAGGTTTGTGTCGCAGCTTTGATAAGGTCTGTCCAATGCGTAGGTGATCGACCGCGTGACGGTTTGCCCTCCACCTGTCCTTGGACAACGAGTCGTTCAATGGAGTGTTCGAGTCGTGCCATGGAGTGTTCGAGTCGTGGAGTCATGGAGTGTTAAAAAGTAACTCTCGCACTAGAAATAATTCCTATATCGCGGGGTACTTTATAAACATTCAAACAACAGATACAAAGAGCACCCAGATTCGGAACAACTATATATGGATCACACAGATTTTTCTCGTGTGAGATTCGAACCCACAACACTAGGTGAAGTGGCAGTCGCAACACGATCACTTAAACCACTACGCCCACCGTACAATCAATAAAAACAAGGATGATGATTGGATAAGACATTCAATTATTCGTTAGTTCGTTTTTTTTTTTGGATTTAGTGGCCGACCTCTTGTCAAGAGTTGTTCAAGCCGCCCGTAGGCCTCTGACATGGCTTAACGACTGCTGTCAATTTGACAACAACTGGAACCGACTTTTTACGTGCCCTCCGAAGCACGGAGACGCTCCGATGAAATACCACTAAGCGGTCACCCATCTATAGACTGACCGCACCCAACGTTGCTTAACCTCGCTAATCGTTTACCGATCAGTGAGTGCAACTGGCTATGAGCGTCTCAATTATTAATATTAGTTCTAAAACCGAGTTAGAATTTGATGATTTTTTTTATTGAAATCGATGTTAATTTCTTTCATGTACAAACTAATGTAATTAAACTACAAGACGCTAACTAACAAAGTGTTTGAAGTACATAATTGGCAGTTAAAAATGTCTGAAGCAATAAAACTTTTATTAAAATTCAGTACTCGATTTAAAAACATTATAGTTTGTAAAACTTAATAGGCTTCGAAGCGAGCAATATATTTGATGGAATATGTGGCTGCAATGTTTTCAACTATAGCCCGGACAGCTCAAAAGCAAAGGCTTTTGAGCTGTCCGGTCTATAGTTGAAAACATTGCAGCAATATCAAACATATTAGGAAAACACTTCAATATTTTGCGTATTGCCACATTGCCTACCCAACTAATTATGTTTGGAATGGCCGATACCTTTCTTTAAAGGTATCGGCCATTCCAAACATAATTAGTTGAGTAGCCAATATAGCGATACACAAAATATTGAAGTGTTTTTCTAATATGGTTGATATCGCCGGCCAGTTTCTTGCAGCCACACATTGCAGTAGAATAATGCTCGCTTAGAAGACGTTACTTACCAAAGGCATGTAAAGTCTTCGGACCTGGCTGCCAACAAATTATCTATCATCTATAATAGTCAATAACATAATCCAGACTGGCTCTTGTATAGCACGAAAGAAAGACGTATAATACTCATATTTCACAGAAAAGAAAGACGTATATACTCATGTTTCATATGCTATGTTCTGTCGCACTCTATTCACATGGCACCTAAAAATACCATATCCAGTGAAACTTAAGTTAAAACACTCCTGCCTACCTCTATAAAGCCACAGGCGTGAGACTATGTACATATGTACTAATTAAATATTTTCTTCAACAGACACAAACGGAAAGTCACCAATCTCCTGCCATCGAAGTCCTCGGCTCCCACGCAAGGCAGCGGCTCTACACGACGCGCGCCGCCACCAGCTCCATTGTACGAAGACCTGCAAGACCTGCCCAGAAGACCACCCCTGCCTCATAGACCGGAGTTGGAACCACAATTAGAGGTATTACTTTTGTGATAATTACATTTTGGCAGGATGAAAAGTAGCATATAAGCGTCTGGCTCACCAATATAAAGGAACTAGGGGTGATATATCTCCTGTACAAAGGGAAGATCATCCAACCATGCTAAGGGAACATGGCTAGGCGGCCGCGGCCTGATGGTTGATGTCGAGAACACGAGTTATATAGATATATGGCAACTTGTTTTGCAAACTTTGCTTGCGCGATTCAGCGTTTAGTACAAATTGTATGAAGTAGTTTCAAATTAAGTACAACGCCATCACTTGTCGCTAATCGTAAATTATTCGCGTACGCTAGAAACGAGATATTTAACATAAAATTCTTTTCAAATCAGCCTTTTAATTTTTGAGATTACAATGTTAAACGTATAAATTATTTAGCGTTAGATATAATACAATAATACATTACGAATAAATAAACCAATCGGCAATAAATTTGATTACGTTTCCATTGATGGACATCAGTATGATTCAATCCAAAAAATATTAACCAAATGTATACTACAAAACGTTTCGCAGCACATTATTATAAACAAAATTATTTATAGCGATTTTATGACAGTTAACTTATATATTTTATTACGAACCGTACACGTGATCGTAAATTGAAACGTAACCGATAAAAATAGGTTTAATACTGTTTTTATCTTAGTTCTTTTGATGTTCACCTAATACTATAAGCTTGGAGTATACATAGTTAACTACTAAGCGCGGCCTATGGATCGTAAGTAGCTTATTGCAGGTATTAGTGTTTACAATGTTGATTGTAAACACTCTAATACATCTTATTAAAGGCAATAAATCTATTAATTTGTATATTTATCTTCATAAATACGGGCAATGACTCATACTTGCAGTATAGTATAACAAAATTAATAGATAGAAAAGCACTCACAGTTCGTTCGTAGTAGTCTGCGCGTAATCTACTCTCGCTGTGTTTATGTGTACTTCAAGAGTAAAAATCTCCGTAGATATAAGATGATACATTAATCGTACAGTATAAAAATAATAGATAATTGTGAGAGAGAGATAATTTCTCACTAGCAAATTAAGTGTTTTACTTGTGTATATTGATAGCTCTTCAATCCCGTGGCATAAGTTTGTATGTAGAGCTCACAGACAATCATGAAGTCTTTGGTTCGATTCCATCAAAGTGTTAGGTGCATTTTCTTGTAAGACATTTAAAATAGCGGTATGGCGTCTGGAAATATACCTATATGATAAATTTTTGTAGGTATGCATCTAAAATCAGAGCTTAACGAGTCAATCGTCGAGCGGACATACGTTTGTCCGTTTGTGTATTGTTTGCACAATGATTTTTTATTTTTTTTTCGTATGTCCTCTCGACGCTCAAGAATTTAATGGCGATTGGATTTGTTTAAAACTTGGTTCGTAGATAAACCGTGTCCTGGATTAACGGCTAGGATTAATATGAATGACATCGCGGGCATGTAGTTTCATAATAAAAGTAAACCGAATTAACTGACAACAGTGCTATTACGAACGTCTTTAAGATCTTAACGTATTAGTTAGAAATCTTTATCATTTCGCTAATGAACTTCTAAACTTAAACATAAAGAAACGGACCTAAACGAACGAAAATGATCTCATTACTAAACCACATCACGGTCCCTTTGCACTACTTCTAGAAATTGTTGTCTGTCAGACACTGGGTCTGGGAATTCTTAGACCGTAAACTGTACGACACGCACGTAGTTAGACGAGGGTCTAAGGGACCCGAGTGACCTTCAAAGTTAATTTAATAGATGCCCCTACTGATATAGAAAGTAATGGAATGAGATGTCTTGTCAGTCAGCGTTGTGAGCTTCATTTAGCGTGTCCATATTCATTCTCCTTACTTGGTTAAGTGTGTCCTTTTCATTCCATTGGCCCTTTTTTGTCTGTTGTGTCCATTTATTTATGTCTGTACCTAAATGTTAATGGACAAAAATATCTTGGTTTTCTTTTTCCTGAAACTTTGTTGCTATGGTGTGTCGCTAGATAGATTCTGATAAGGCTTTTTTGTTTTTCTGAAGTTTTGTCATTACGTTACCTCATAATCAACATGTGACATTATGTTGAAAGATATTTTAAATTCCTACTTTTTCTATCAATAAAGATAGTGTAGTATATAGATGGAAGCACTGAGACAGGAAAGACCATTGGACTGACACGTATAGAACTCGAGTTTTAAATCCGATGACGGCAAATTTTGAATTTTCAGGCAATTTGGATGTCTGTAAATTTTCCATGAAATCCACACTACCTTTGTTTTTTTATATCTAATTTTGATATTTACTAAAATATTGGATCTGAAACAAATTTACATATTATAATACAATTATAATCTTTACGTATAAAAATCTGCATTTTATATGTATGCCGTAAGTTTTTGTCCGCAAAACTCGAAAAGTAGTCGATAGATTAACTTGAACTTTTACAGAACATTGCATTTATATATAAAAATGTTTCACATAACTTTCATTCCGAAGTTCCCACGGGTATATCAGTCTGAGTCATAGCGAAGCATCGCCGAGTTTCGCTAGTTAAGTTATAAAATTATATTGATCAAAGTAATTCTGCTATAATGTTCTAAAATGTAGAGTAACTTTAGTCGAATCAGATACGACTGAATATCAGTTTCACCAGAAAGCAATAGCCATCTATCTGTCTACTAACCCAGAGGTAACTAGCTCAGAGGCGTCAAAAGTGTTTAATATCATACGACCCACCAAAATATTTAAGTGTTCACTGTTCTAGATATCCAATACATTTAAAACTAACGGTTCTACATGTTCTTTGATGGATGACGGATATTACAAATTAACACTCACCTAAGGTAATGTTCAACAACATTGTTTGCGATCGATCGGTCAGCCCGGTTCACCCATGTGTCATGGTTCTGCAAGTTTAAAGAAAATGTTTTAATACATTGTCTCTGCAAACAATTTGACAAATATTAACGAACTTTGATGTAAATTTAAATATAAATTTACTATACAAGACAGAATTTTTTCTTTCTACAAAGTTTTTCTTTCTAGTTAAAGTAAATTCGGCAAAAGTAAGCTAACTGTTTTTGTTGAACTACAAATGGGACAAAACATTTGGACTAAACGTTTGAGAAACATTAGACCTATTTTAGATTAGACTTGGAAAATTTATAATTTGGCATATAGTGGTATTTTACTTAGTTGCTGAAGAATTTTTACTTAACATATATAATTATGATTAAGTAAAAATTGATTGTTGATACACATTGGTGTTATGAAAATATTATGTTTTGACAACAAAACAAATGTGACAATCAATAATAATGCTAAAATAACTAACGTATTTAGAATTGATACAGCAATTATGTAGATTTAAGTGAATTTCTAAATTCTCATTCTCGAAAATCTGTATTGTAGATAAAACTGTGTTATAAAGAAAGCAAATTTTAGCTTAGTATGAGAAAGCAGAGTTATTTTAATGTATTAAAATTATCAGTTATGTCAGTAATCTTACGCAGCAATGACAGCATAAGCTTTGTTAAAAAGTATCAGAAGGTGCAAAGATTCTTCAAAAGAAAATAGTCACAAATTATTTCCTCAATAGAAATGTTATGTTCTTAAATACGCTTGCACGTTGCATATAAAATTTCAAGAATTGAAGTTAAGCGTTTGATATCTAGTTAAACTGTCAGAAGTTTTCCTTTCAGTCCCTAGAACTCTGTAGTTCGGAGTAGATAATTATAACTTGCTATGTTTATAATTGACTTTCCAATTTATCTAGATGTTAAGAATTTTCGTTTTTAATGAACTTCGCAAAGATTTATATGATTAAGCTGCAAAGAAATGTTCATTTCATGTAATATAATTATTCGTTGTAAAGTTTTCTGATTGTGCAAATATTTACGTAAAAACAGTTTAATTAAATTGTAAACCAGCTATTTGAGTAATTAAGCTCATATATATGCAGTGTACACTTTGTAACTTTGAAATAATCAGCAATGTTTTAAAGCCTCTTCACTCTAAAATTGATTTTGATAAAAATATTTACATTCATACATAGTTTCACGTCTATATCACCGAACGGGACGGCAAAGGTCACACACCCATATATAGCTGGCTAAATGATGTTGAATTGTTTGTATTACCGTCTATTGGAAACAGTTCCAGACTCTGTATTACTAGCAAGAGTATCCATCTTAGTTCTATATACCGGCCCTGAGAATAAAATCCAAAACCTTATACATAGCTACTAGCATTCTATCACTACGCCACCGAAGAATGTATGTAGTTTACAAAAATATTCAATTTGCTTTTTCTTTTTTTCACAGATGGTGGAAACGAAAAGACCGAACTGCACGAGTCGCGTGTTCGTCTGTGGCTCCGGTGGCACTTGGCGAGGTGGTAACTCCTGCGGAGGTGACACATGCGGTGCCCCTCTCTACGAAGAACTACCCCACAGATCAGACGACTCCCTCCATAGCGATGACCACTTCGCTGAGGATGAACTAAGTCTCGTCGGAGAAGCAGCCCCTTGTCGAACCTGCTCAAGACCACCAGCACCCCAATCTCTTCCACACCGGCCACGCCAACAGCGAATGGACCGAAGACCCAAATCATTGGAAAGACGACGAGCTCAACATCAACATAGAATGCAGCGCCATATCCATCCGCCTGGACCGCCAGATCCAACGGAGTTCCACGAAGGAGTTCTGTTGGATGCTCTACTGAGATTGTATCCCCAAGTTGGCACTGTCGGGGCAAGGCCACAAGGACCTTTACCAATAAGTGGAGGTGGAGCTTGGCCTGGAGGAGAGCTACCAGGAATAGCTTGCTGGAGAGGCCCAAGAGCTTCTCCAAAGCCACCAAGCGGGGATTCCTCGTTCGGCTCAGATTCTGGATATAGTAATAATACTTGTGGGACCTGTGGTACGCGAGCGTCCTCCAGGCATCGGTTGTCTGCTGAAATACCAATGTCATGAACGGACTCTTGTTGGCTTGATGTGACAGTCGTGCCATAACTGCTCCAGTGACGAGGTGAAGTGAAGAATCACGTTTAATGTAATCAATTTTGCATTTAGTAGTTTTACTTTGTCTTTCACGGCCTAAATTATTCAGCGGCCTCAATTCTCTCATGCCTTCCGAGACGGTGAACCTAATTGTTGAATATTAGTTACTGTCGAATATTTATGAACCTTAAACGTCTTTGGGACTTTTCTACACAATTGTACAAAATTTATTGCTTAGTAGAAGGTCTGTCCCTGTAGATTTTAGCGATACGATATTTTGATGAAAACGTTATTTTTATTAGCTGGTATAGCGATGGTTTTGTACAAAATTCATGTGACCATATTTTTAAGTAGCGATAGCGGTTTCGTCCTAGTAAGTTTCGAACTAGTCCTAAAATTATCACAATAATTGTGAACCCTATCAAGTTAAAGATTGATCTTGTGTAAAAACTACGAGGGAATGATGTAAATGAATTTCTGAATTTGTAGATAATGTACAAAAATTGTAGTTAAATGAATTATTTAAGAATAGTAAGTTGAATTTTATAATCATATCATATTAAAGGTACCACTCTTCATTCGAATATCACACAGATTTCCTTTGAACAAATCGTAGTGTCTCATTTTGTAATTTGGTGCTAAAGTAAATGTATTGAATTCCTATCCGTCGATTTGTTTTTACTGCGCTACAAGTATTCAAACTCCGCTCTTTTGTTTAAGATCAATTTCATTTTATCTTTTATTCAGTTGTATTCCACTTTGGCGTTTCTTTCCTGTCGTAAAACAAACATTACAATTCTATTTGTAAACGGAGAATATTATCCTGTCGTCAAAAATGTTGTTTTTTTGTTCCTGTTTTTATTTTATTTTGTATTTAAAGTAATAACTATTTATTTTTATTACACTTTTATTGTTTCTTTTTATATAGTATCGAGAGTTGCAACACTTATGTAATTAAAATTCGTGGACACAATGTCCGTTTAATAAATATTGAAGAGCACAATAAAATGAAAAATAAATACATTTTTAAGAAAATCTTGTGTTTTATTATAGCTAGCGGTCGCCTAGTGGTCAAAATTCAACCAAAATTCCTTAGCTTGCTACTTTGTTTTCTGTTTTTCTCTATTACATATAAATAAGGTAACCATAACCATAGTTACACAGAATTGTACGACATCAGACGAACAATGTCGAAATACTACGAACGCGATTCGACTGCGTGTGTCAAATGCATGGTTGTGTGCGTGTAGTGTTTTTTTATTAATTTAATGTATTTCTCATGCATATTTTATAAAAATATTACGATTCGCCCCTCCTTCTCCATATAAACTTTAACTGTGCCAAATTTCATGCTTCTCCGTTCGCGCAATTTTCGTAAAAACGGGTACAACGTTTTTGCTTCACGTATTAATATATAGATGAGCCTGCTGTTATGAATGCAATACTGTTAAGATACAGTAATAACATTCAGAAAAATAATATCAGCAATTTATTTGACATGCTAAAATGAGCAAATTGTAATCTGAGTCATCACCATAAAATAAAAAAATATATCACGCTTGTCAGATTTAAAAAGCAATAGCTTTATTTTCTCAGCAGTTGTGAAGCACATTCATATTACCCTCGTAATATGTAGGTGCCAGAATATAATGAGTGAGCCTATACTTAAGAGTTTTAAACCGTATGATTTTACTAAAGTTTTTCTGATCAACAAAGCTTATATCAAGTAATTCCGACATAAAGGAGAATCGGCTAAAATTTTACCAGGCTGGATGATCATAGCTGACAGATCGCAGTACAGCGATTGAGATGTAGCAATTTTTATATATAAGTTCACTATGCAAACTTTGTTAGCGCGATGCAGGCGCTAGATCTATTTCCATGGAGCAGTACTAATTTTAATTCAACGCCATCTCTGGTCGATAGCTGGAAAATGCCGCCGTATGCGTATGTGGAAGACTCAACATACTTAAATAGTATGAGTATTCAGTATATACATCTTAAAGACATTTATTACCTAAATCAAACATACGCATTAGATAGGGAACATATTATTAGATTTATTCCTTGCCAAATAATCGCATTTTGATTTACCGTTTAGGCTCGTATTTGACACCTGCGCTCTATGACGTAACGTAGTAGTACCAGAGATGCGATTCACTCGGACGCTAATACGTGGCGAAATACTCGGACGCTAATACGTGGCGAAATACTCGGACGCTAATACGTGGGGCATAATATTTCTGATGAAATGCAGCAATAATACATATCTGCCTATTACTATAATACTTATACATATATGTGATGCGAGACCTGTCCTGCACTACATGACAAAGCAAGAGGACCGTGGCTAAAGCTAAGCGAGGTAAACCTTCCTCTGGGTAGAATCGCTGATTTTATGAAATTAAATACAGGTAAGCATCTAACTAATATAATAATATTCAAACAAAGTATATTACGAGATATTAAATTAGCAAGGATCCATTGACTACCACAGTTGCCATGATGTTGACGTATCTAATCAACATTCGCCTTAAAGAAGTGATCATAAACACTGGAAAACTAAAAGCGCTATAACTTCAGAAAACCATAATTATGGAATACCCATTTGGTTCATGAAATCCAACATTGCGACCGTCCTCGAACGTCACTTCAAGCATATGTTTAGCACCCATTACCCTTTGTTAGTCATTCAATTCATATAAACTATCGTTTCCTAAGTAATTTCTAACGGAAACCCTCTTAAATTTTATCTTTATTACGTTTATACAAAGGCAAAGCTTTTGTCACAAAATAATATAGTTCACTGAGCTATTATTAAGCCAAATAAATTACTAGATCTTTTTGATAGTAGACCATATTTTTTATGTCTATTGCTACCGTTTCTACCTTTTAAAATAGGTTAACAGGATACACGAAGTATCTGTTTAGAAAGGTGAAACGTTTATATGCAAAATGAAAGGTTTATTTCCTAAGAGACGAGCGATGAAATGAGCTTAATTTTATGTTCGATTCTTTGACAGCTATTTTTATTTTTATTTACTTTGTTTCTAATTATAAAGAAAACTATTTTAAGTCATTAGCATCGATGGTAAACCTGTCGATGAAATCTTCAGAAATCCTTTTTCTTTATTTAATCAATATGATTATTTTCTGCCTAGAAGATTAATTTCAATAATTCATCTTCTAGGAAGAAATGTATATGCTGTAGATAACAAATTAGTTGATCATCAACTTATTCTAATAATTAGATAAGTGGCCTCAAATATAGGATATCTGAAAGAAATTGGATAAAAGATTAGCTTATTATATAGTATACCTCGACTCTGAATGGTTACGGCGTGAAATACGATAAGAACAGAAATAAACTAACCCCAGTGGACACGATAGATCAGACAACAATGGTAACATAAGCCGGGCCTAATAAAGCCAGTTTGCACAAGACAAAAGCGTAATCTAGAACCGGCGGTAAGAAAAACATGACTTTTAATCAAATGCTGCCAAACAAAACGCCGTTGTTTCATAAAAATTCAAGAACCCAAATACAGTAACCTAGATTGCTAAGAAATGCAAAGACGAACAAAGCAAATCTACATTTCGGTCAAAATTTATAATCTTTTGCGAGCAGTAAGTTTTTAATAATAGCTGCCTGCCTTCGGGAGACAAATACAAATAGACCTGTCTTCTTGTACAGTCGACTCAGATTAACTTGAAGCGTCTTGTTTTACACTTACTGAAGACGTTTTGTTTTGTGTCTCTGACTAGATATGTTAATGTGTATATGACTGCAATGATCATCGTTTATTCGTTAATTAGGAAACGATTAGCGAGATTAGTTTAACTTATCGCTAAGGGAGAAAATGGAAAACTTGCTGGATAAATTCCTGAAAATATTTTAGTTGAGATATAATCTTATTTAACGCTTACGCGAATTTTATCTATACTAATATTATAAACCTGAAGAGTTTGTTTGTTTGTTTGTATGTTTGTTTGAACGTGCTAATCTCAGGAACTACTGGTTCGATTTGAAAAATTATTTTAGTGTTGGATAGCCTATTTATCGAGGAAGGCCATAGGCTATATTATAACATCACGCTAGTACCCACAAAAGCGGCGCAGTAACAATAAACGCGGGTGAAATCGCGGGAACATCTAGTTCATTATAATTAGAGTACTTTTTACGGAGTGTTAAATAAACAACACGATAAAATCCGTATAAGGTAGTTTAATTTCAATTGGTTGATATATTTTTAGGAATGGGAAGATACATTTAAATAAAATTAATACCTAATAAATATTAAGATCAAAGATTGAAATGAAATATATTATAACTACTAAACCTGTACTAAACTATTAAACAGTGATACTTGGTGTGAAAAGAAATGAAATAAATAGATTTCTTTAAAATTATATGATGTTAGTAGCTAAAACCAGCACTTCAAGAAGGCACCGCTGAGCTCACATCAGTCAACCCGTGACCACGATGGATACTAATCGATTGAACCATCGGGATATAAATAAGTATTTATTTTCTTTAAATAATTACACACACAATTGAGATCCATTGTCTAATATTATATTAAGTACTAGCTATCTGCCAGTAAAATTCCCGTCAAAATCAGTCCAGCCATTTTAGAGATTACCTGGAACAAACAGACAGCCAGGCAAAAATTCTAAATATTGATATTTTTATATAATTATCGTATAATATACAGTCATATGCATTTAATAAAAAGCTGTTATTATGACATTACAAACAGACAGTTTTATTTATTTGTATTGTGTCGATACTTCTTGCTTCTTTATATCTTCTAAAACATTTAGCAGGTATTTAAAGATCGCTAAGATACTGCTAACTAATAATCCTAGTTAATTTTAGTCGAGTGTACGCGCGAAATCTTACATCTCAGTTTGAGTGCAAGCCACAATCGCACCTACGATACATTCTCACTTGTATTACCGTCATAAGACATACTATGACTGGATATGACATTTACAGCTTTACTAATAAAAATAACGCTACTTAGCTGTCTCTCAACTAAATAGCTCTCAAGTTCTTGATTGATTATCTATTCTGCCCGCGCCGCTGCTATTCTCCTAATATAGTCTACTGCCATTATGCAACTGAGAGGATATTTGAGTTCTTATATTAATGAATGCGTACTAAATAAGTGTTGTTAATGGTCTCAGTGGGGAGACCAACAGACTGCAATGCAGAGGATCTGGGGTTCGAACCCACGTCGCACACTTCTGACTTTCGAAAATTATATGACTTTTCGAAATGATGTGCGTATTGATTGACAATAAAAGTATCGCCTGCTCCATGCCTCGGAGAGCATGTTAAGCCGTCAGTCCTGGCTACCAGGAACATCTATGGCAGTCGTTATTGGGAAGTCAGTGCCCTCTAATATCCTAACACTGGTCTAGCCTTAGGGTATCGTTAGCCTTCGGGTTGCGGAGGTCAGATGGCAGTCACTCCGTGTAAAAACTGATATCCAGTAAAATCCGGTTAGACTAGAAAGCCGACCCCAAGTGACTTGGGCATAGTAAAGGCTAGGGAGAAGATAATAAAGAATGTTTTATATTTAGGCTGCATAGACCTATAGATAAATATCTAAATATAGAACGATCTGCCTTGTAACCGTTCGATTTAATCGCGCAGGAAAACATCGTAAGAAAATCTAGATGTCTAATAGTTATCCATAACTATCTTGAAGATAATTGAAGCCTGCCAACTCGCACTGGACCAGTGTGGTAGGGTGTGGCCTATCCCTTCTCAGACTGAGGTGAAAACCGTGCCCAACAGTTAGAGGGCTTATATACAGGACTGATATTACATTCATGAATCGTCATCAATTTTAGACTACCATCCGACAACTTGTTGACCGTTCGTCGCAACGGAAGACCAGCGCAAATTTTTTCAAAACTAGCATTTTGCTGAGTTGCTAACAATTTTATTTGCAGTAAGATTTGTTTTTGTCTTTTTATTGTAATTAACTGTGTCTGATGTATGTAGTGCATAATCTGCTACAAATAAATGTATTTTCTTTCTTCTTTCTTCTTTCTTTCTAATTTTGCAAGGATCACAAGCTACGATTATCTTTCCATTTGCAGCATATATTGCCATTTATTAACTTTGTTGCATAATGAAATATGTGCATTAAGTTCTCTGCCAGACAATTCTCTATAGCAGTATGGGATTTGATGAAATTCCCCTTCTTGTGCTTCAGACAATGAGCTTAACCATTGATCCTAGCTGTCACAAATAACCTGACTACTAGTCTAACCATGAGATAGGTAAGCCGTTCAGGCTTAAAGCGATTAGAGACTGAGACTAGACTGGTGCCTAAGGATATGATCAAAGCAGTCCTCTAGAAAGACAATGACGGCAATGGAAAACATTTTAAAACTAACATAATACTGAGAAGCTTTCAAGTTCTAGAATAATTAAAAATATAAATTGTGTGGCCACCGGTGTGCCACTGCGACTCATTAGGGTAAGGATCTATTAAAGTTTTGAGTGTGACATCAACTTTTAAGTAATTGGCAATAATGTTGCTAGAAGGAACTTGCGACATTGTGTATTCAAAGAAGATATCAACAACACAGTAAATATTCAAATGCGTATTTCTTGGAAATTATATTTTCGCACTGACGTCTTTGTTGTACTAGTGATAGTGGAATGATATGGAAGGCCTATGAACGAGGTAGTCCTCGGTGAAGTACCAGTATTGAATGCGACGGCATTCCATAAGGTCTCGAGTTAAATTTGGCGAAGTGTTATTGGGCTTTTCTATTGAGAAATTCTCGTAGCAGTGCGAAGTTTTGAACTGTATCTGGTATAAGGTAATAGATTCGCCCCCTATTATGTGGTCCTTAAATCCGTTGCTAACGAATTGTTGGTTTATTAATATCCCTGCATACAAATATATTTTGGTTATAGGCGTGAGACTATGAATGTATGAAAGAACTAGCTTCTGCCTTAGACTCCTATGCTATTATAGGATATCAGTTATCGTAGCAGAAGGTATACCCTCGCCATCTTCATATAGTCCATATTTTCTTACTTGACTTATTTGGTAGAAAAAACTCATCATACTCATCAATCTTCCCGTTTTTAGTTTTAGAGTATACTTTGTCTATACTTATATTATAAAGAGGAAAGAGTTTTGTTTGTTTGTTTAGGATTTACCTCAAAAACTACGCAATGGATTTTCAAAATTCTTATCGTTAAGTCTTATCACCGACGTAAATATTAAAAAATACATTTTATTAAAAAATAGTTCTGTTACCAACTTAACCTAATCTGACCTTTTTCGCCAGCAAAGCTGCGGGCTAAAGCTATTTTATAATCAATGGAGATGACAAAAAAGAAAGACAATACATAGCTGAGAGTCTTCATCTACAACAATAAACAAAATTTTAACAAAAAAGAAAACCGACTTCAAATAAGAATATTCTAAAACTTAAAATGCACTAAAAAGTTAATAAATAATTGCATATTCTTGTGAATAATTAAATTATTGTTATTTTTGGAGTCGGTGTCAGCCGCCCGCGCCGGGTGCTGCATCTATGTGTGTAATTGTGCATGCCAATGTTATATTATGATTATAGTAAAACATCTCATGTTTAATTAGTTACAAACCTACCTTGGCTGACACCGACTCCAATAATAACAATAATTTAATTATTCACAAGAATATGCAATTATTTATTAACTTTTTAGTGCGTTTTAAGTTTTAGAATATTCTTATTTGAAGTCGGTTTTCTTTTTTGTTAAAATTTTGTTTATTTCTCGGTTTTTAGTGAACCTTGCCAAATATGAGAACATCATCAATGTAGCCAAATACGCATTATTAAGTATAACTCGAAAACGAATGGTCAAATTTTGATCAAAATTAAAGGGGACCGCACGGGAAGCACCAGCTTTCAAATAAAAAAAGAATCATCAAAATCGGTTCACCCAGTCGAAAGTAACGAGGTAACAAACATAAAAAAATACAGACGAATTGAATACCTCCTCCTTTTTTTGAAGTCGGTAAAATATGTCCTATTTGCTAAAATTAAAAATACTTCGTTAACAGTACTTGTTTCATTTGATAAACAAGTAAGAAATAATGGACTATAATAAAACTTTTTATCGAGAAATATAATTGTAATTGTTTTGCTAGATAAGTCACTGCCTTGTTGCTGACGTGAAAAGTTTCTGCGTATATTGTGGACATAGAAACAAAGCTTATAAAGTAGGTGTAATAAGCCGTTAATTATTCCTTTAGACATACAAATATGAGTCTATGTATGCGTCTAGAAAACTAATATCGTGGAATAAAAAGTATTTTATATGCTAATCAAAGTCACGTAAATTTTCGTCTGTGTTTACGACGATATTTGACCGAAATTACATTACGTTAGCGATCACTTCTAAGAATTTTCTATATCATAAAAGTGAGTAGGTACCAGCATAAATATGTACATGTTTAATTACTCACAGGCCAACAAAAATCTTGGACTTATCAATAATTAAATAATGTTCGGGTAGTTGGGAATATCTTAAGGACATTGAAGACGACCACCATCTTAGGCTCACCGTGAACATGGTTACTGAAAAGCAATTGAGTCAAATAAATTGTATATAAAAATATTAATAGTTAATAGTGTAAAAAACTGTATTTAAAAAGGAAACCGGGATAAAATCCGTATAAAGTTATTTAATTTTGTTGTGTAACATTCGAGTAAATGGAAGACCGTTTTGGAAATATTTTAATCGGTGCGTGATTTTTACCACAATTTACTTATCGCGAATTCAAAAAACTTTTTTATAAGCTTTACCGGATTTATTAATTATCAGTTCACATATACATATAGACCTTCAAAAGTATTACTTTGTGATCTAAATTTATTAAACATGTAAATTTATTAAGTATGTAAGTTAAAATTTAGTAAAAAGTATTTTATAAATAAAGAATTTTACATACATTCGAACCTTCTTTACTTTACTAAAACCTTGATTGTATTACATGTATTAAGCGAATAAATTTTCTATTGCTATTTCTATGTTATAAAGTAATAAATTATGTTTGGCTTTGACTTTGATTTTGATCGTTCAATCGGCGAGTAAGTAAGTTGAACTAGAAGCATACTTGCGCATTTACCCAATCATGAACAGAATACACCACAATCTGAACGCGATGTTAAACCTTCAATAAATAATGTAGAAGTAATTTAACCTCATGCTAACACCTGCACAACTAATTACGCCAAACGCTAACTACGCCCACGCCGCATCCAGTTTCTCTATACCCCTCACAAATATTAATAAGCCGCCTTAGGCGCTGTTGATTTATGCGCTAAGAGGAACGGATATATCTAACAGCTCATACAAACAAACTTGTATGGCTTGCATGAGATATGACGCATGAGGTATCCTGTCACCAGGACAATTCGCTGCTACTAAATGTACGTATTAATTGCAAAGTTTTCAAGAACTTCTGTTTCGATTTACTTGGGAGTGTTTCTTGGTATAGGTATTATACTGTTGTATGTTAATTTATATTGATGTGTATATTAGACTAAAGAGATGATACGAATATGAAATCAGTAAATGCTTTTTTATTTAGAATGATACAGCTGACAAATAATATTGTTTGTAAGATTGTGGTGTTCAGAACTTTAGCTATTTGTCACTTTGGGAAGCTACTTGACACAGTAGTGATAGGGAGACAGTTGAACTGCTACGCAGTGGCTCGAGTTTTCTCCGAAGGCTTTGACTTTTTGATGTCATGTGCCTATGATATTGTTAATTATGACTCGCTTTAACGACAAAAGAAACCAATAAGAGGAATTTTAAAGGTCAATGCGATGTCTGCCAACTTGCACTGGGCCAGCTAGGTGGACTATGGCGTAACCCTTCTCACATTGAGAAAAGGCCGGTGCGCAGCGGGCTTTACATATATAGGGCTGGTATTATTATATATTTATTACACAAAATCTTGGATAAACACGTAGGATACTTTCAATATAGGTAACGTGTCCACGTGGAAATCGGGAGGGAAAAACGCGAGTGAAGCCGAGAGCAGATTCCAGTTATAATAGTAAATATCTTATTTCTGCATATAATATATTTCACTGACATTTTGCCGCTTTTTCGTCTGCGTGAATAACGTTTTGCCGCCAATTTATTTCACTTGGATCACACTATGCGCTATATCTTTGGCCTTCAGCTAGGTTTACTGAACGGAATCAGATGCAACATGGCGTAAATTTTAAATTGGATTCCAATCCAGTAGCTGTAGAAACCGCACCTAATTTTCCAAAAGTCATTCAGTGGTTTTTACGTAATACCTGAACAATTAGGTTGATACACAGATTGACAAAAATGTTAAAACTGTAGTTTTTATACTTTCAACGTTTAAATAGTCGTTCGTAATAAGATTTCAAAATTATCTCAAATATAGACACAGGTTAAAAGTTATGAAAAATGAAGATAGTACTTACTTACTTATCGTGACGATGGCGACACATTTTATATAATTTTGGACCAGTTTTCGGCAACGCGGATTACATTTGGTTTAGCCTGGTACAGGTCATCCAGTGTGCACGATTCTGGGTTCACTGATTAGAGTACTTATTTCATCGATCAAATATACCATAGATGCACGATCGTCGCTCGAAAAACGGCTCCAACAAAACTGTGCATAAATCAGTCGAATGCACGGTATTATGCACCTGTCCCACTCAGTCTTGCGTGCGCTGCCCGTAAGCGAGAGCGAATCGACACCACTACTACGGTGGAGACCGTACCATATACTTAGTACGCTTGCGTATCGCGAGTAACACACTTAGGACGCTTTACATTGACGCGTTTTAACTAAACTATTACAAAATGTTTCTCAGTGGGCGTTGAATGGTTATTCCGGTTTATTTCCTGGATTGCATACTAAATGCAGACACTTATAAGTAAGTAGTACTGGTCAGTGCCACATACTGACGCGGTTTTTGTATGAGAATGTGCATCTATGGTATATTTGATAGAAGACTTATTTGATATGATTGAGTAGCTCGTGGTGCAGTGTAGTGAATGGAACTGCTGAGCCGCGAGGCCTCGGTTATAATTTCTGGGATAATGGTTTAAATCATCAACTCGCCGCTGCCACTGCGCCGATGTTCTTTGTGTCCGTTGTTTGAATGTTCGTGAAGTCCCCCGCGACACAGCAATTATTACTAGTGGAAGATCATAGCCAGTTGCATTTACTGATCGGTAAATGATTAGCGAGGTTAAGCAACGTTGGGTGCGGTCAGTCTATAGATGGGTGACCGCTTAATGGTATTTTATCTGAGCGTCTCCGTGCTTCGGAGGGCACGTAAAAAGTCGGTCCCGGTTGTTGTCAAATGGACAGCAGTCGTTAAGCCATGTCATAGGCCTACGGGTTGCTTGAACAACGTTTGACAACAGGTTGGCCGCTAAACCACACGAAAAGAAAAAAGAAAAGACTAGTGGAAGATGTGTATTTTTAAAGAAAAACCGAATCAGGCAAAGTGTTATCGTGTATTTTTTAACTGCCTCCGTGGCGCAGCGGTAGTGAATGAAGTGACTGCTGTGCATGAGGTCTCGGGTTCGAATCCCGGATCGGGCCAACAAAAGTTATTGGGTTTATATATTAAGAAATCTCAATAGCAGCCCGGAGTTACGAAGTTGGCGGTGTTGGCGGCGTGCCTCGGAAAGCACGTAAAGCCGTTGGTCCTGCGCTTGATCTCTCTCCGGTCATGTCGGATTACCGTCCCATCGGATCTTGAGGGTTAGGGAACAGAGAGTGCACTTGTGTTTGCGGACATGCTTGTGCACTATAATGCACAAGCGTGATATTATATATATATAGATATTATAATAGCGTGATATTTTTACCTTGTATTTTTGACAAGAAATACTCGGTAGCAGCACGGAGTCTTCAATTGACATCACATCTAAAACCATGGCTGGTGAAATATGGTTGTAATAGTCCTCTGATAATTTAGCGAATATAGGCGTGAGACTTCATAGGAATACGTGCGTAGATTTTAAAGAGTAGACGTCAGCTTTTAGCCGTCATTCTTTTCCTCGTCTATCGAATAAATATGACATTCAAACGTATAAAATGAACTGAATTGAGTCTCCCCGTGACCATGGCTGCTGAAAAGCAACCGAAACGTCGGGGAAAGTGTAAAAATAAATCTAAATAGTATAATAGTATAGTAATAGTATAAATAGTTTTAATAGTTTCAATAATTTAAATAGCTTAAAAATTTGTAAAGTTTAATAGTGATTATAGTAGTGTAACAGTTTTTCAAAAAATTTTGTAACAGTTTCAAATAAACAACGCGATAAAATCCGTATATAGTAGTTTAATGTCAATAAATGCTAGCAAAATATATATAAAGCAAAATCTTCTTAAGAATCCGTACTCGTGTGGTTCGTGACATCTTATCCGAGCTCGTGCGAAGAGCAATCTGTCACCGGTTGCTTACTGTAGCGCTCGAGAAAATTGCCTGAATGCAGGCAATAACAGGCATTATATCTCCTATGTTACCAGAGTACGGAAATTGATATTTTGTTATGAGTAATGGCTTAGTACTGTTATAAATATAAATATTTATAATATAAATAAATAATATTGTTTTAAAGTTTAACTTTGTGGCTGCATATCTTAAAAATCAAACTTTATAATATTACTTGCCCACGGCTTCGCTCGCGTTAATTTAGAATTTGACAATCAATTCGGGTTGTACTCTGCTTGTATATTAATATAATTCAATCATGATTCGAAAGACACGTGGCGCCATCTATTATCATAAGAACGTTATTATTGCTTTCCTCGGGAACAGTAATTTTTTTCGGAATGAAAGGTAGCTTATGTCCATTTCTGTACACCTGACAACGTATATGCACAATTTCAGTATGATCGGTTCAGTGGTTTAGGCGTGAAAAGGTAACAAACAAACAATCAAACTCATTTTCGCTTTTATAATATTAGGATATCTTCTATAATATTTAACGAGCTATTCTCACTAAAAAAGGTGTAAATAGTGTTAAATGCTAAAATAAAAATAACGCGCGATAAATTATTTTTACTGAAAGTTATGCATTTTATTCGGTGATGTAACAATATGTATAAAAATATGCCATATTTTATTGGATTACTAGCTTTTGCCCGAGACTTTCTCTGGATGAGAGGTACCCTATGTCCTTTTCTGTAACCATGCCAACGTTTATGCTATCGCATTACATGATGATTGGTCGAGTAGTCAAGGAGTAAAAGAGTAACAAATATACAGAGCATTAATTTGCAAATACACTTCACTGATCTTTTAAACGGTCTGACATTAATATTCACACGTAAAAATCTGTAATAACAAGTTGCAACTTGTAAGAATATAACTTTACAATATCTAAAGTCTTTTGTCTTCTATCTGGACTATGGTCACATTTCGTCTTGTGAGCGAACACTAGGTGTCATTAAAATTACATCCTTGAAGTGCACTATTTAATAAATTACTATTTTGGCTTTAAAATTATATGTTAAATATCTAAATAAGTTATAAGTTTATTTGTTTATCAGCTAGCTTTTGCTCTTGACTTTGTTCGCGCAAAAATCTTACTATTTAAATTTCAATTCTAGGTGACGTATCACGCTGAAACATGCACCAGATTCTAAGTTAGATCAGGCAATACAACTGTAAAAAACATTTTTAATTTTGTGCAGTAGTTTTTTCAGGATGTGCGTTTGTACGAAATCATTATTTTAGAACTTTTGTTTTTCTGTTTGTTTGCACATGCAGAGAAACAAAAAGTCTAAAATGAACGCCGCATTTTTTTTTAATATCCTATGTACAAACTTCGACTAGTTACGATTTCATTATTATGTATAGATGAGTCTCATGACTACTATTCATACTGTGATTTTTCGGATTTCAAATTGCAATATTGATGACTCGCGTATCAGCACACCTTTTTCTATCTACAAGTGTCCTACTCTTTTCCCCTTTACCAACTTCTTTTGGATTACTCAGTATTTCTCTGAAAAATTATCTTTGTTATTTATTATATGCTATGTCTTTTGCTCCTTATTGTGTGTTAAAATGTTATAAAAAATATATTTTAAAGAACTATTGTTCCTCCTTTCTAACAACAAAGCAAAGCTTCTTAAGGAGCTTTGAAAATTGACAGCTATCACAGAATACAACAGTAATCCTTAATATCCTAAAATAATAATATACTCCAGAAGCTTTCGATCATTAATAAGCTTATCAAACTGTGCAAGTAGAAAGAAATTATCATTTAAAACGATGTAAGATACTTTCTTAGTGCTGTATATGTTTTCGTGACTAACAGTGAAATATTTATGTTTATGTTTATATTGTTTACTAGCTGTTACCTGCGACTTCGACCGCGTAGATTTTAACTAAAAAGTGTTTGTCTCCGCGGAACCCTATTTTTTTCTAAAATCAAAGTAGCCTAACTTACTCCTTATAACATCAGCTATCTGCCAGTAAAAGTCCCGTCAAAATCAGTTCAGCCGTTTCGGAGATTAGCCGGAACAAACAGACAGACAGACAGACAAAAATTTAAAAAATTGATCTTTTCGTATAGGTACCTTATATACTTTCATATGCATTAGATAAAAAGCTGTTATTTTGACATTACAAACAGACACTTCAATTTTATTTATTTGTATGTATAGAAGATTTCTCAAGAAAATTGTACACTTAAATATATATTACTTTATAAATTAGGCTACTAATAGATTCTTAAAATATATAAAGATATATGTGTCTGAACTAGATAATAAAATCAGACATCAGCGCTCTTCCCTAGAAATTTTATTAAAAAATAGACTGATTAAAACAAACATACCTATATTATTCAGTAGATACTCGTATCTATTTTTTGGTAACCAAACTGTATTTTATTTTAAAATTTCCCAAGAGCTTAGCCACCGTACAAATAGTTCACGAACTATTTATACTCATTCAGTATAAATACCGTCACTGTACACTGAATTTTGAGACAAAATTGTCTCATATAAATGGCATTCTTCGTGGCAAACGTGCACAAGAATTATTGCTTCACGTCCTATTTGATGAATTCAGGCATACGAACAAACCACCACTTTAACAAGAGCTATCCTCCTACTTATGCTTGCAAACATCTCTACTCAAATTCACAAGACATGTGATGCTTCGTGGGTCTTAGTAATATGGACGACAAATCGCAAAGTTAAGACAAAGATCACAGCCAAAGGATTTTAGACTTTAACACGTTGGTTGAGAGCATAAAATTAAGTGTTAATGGAAATATTAACACGTGTAGTGATAAATTAAATTGTGAGATGAGTTGTTATATTATTTTAGAAAAGCAAACGGAATAGAAGGAATATAACAGATATTTGAGCTCACAAAACAAATAATTTGTACGGATTAGGAGTGTATTTGGCACAGGTTTGTAAACTTAGGATGTAGTTCATAATTTTAGATTAGTCATACTCGAGTGCTTTGACATTTTATTTGCTTTTGAATGTACCTAGAGAATGTTAGACTTGTATGTTTGCATATCTAATTAGCCTTTTGAGTAAACGAAAACAACTA
This sequence comes from Catocala sponsa, assembly GCA_963564715.1. Lineage (NCBI taxonomy): Eukaryota > Metazoa > Arthropoda > Insecta > Lepidoptera > Erebidae > Catocala > Catocala sponsa. The sequence continues at coordinate 4,156,904 of OY751345.1, read as the reverse complement.
GACAAGATACACGAATTAATGATTTGATAATAAATTCTCATGAATGATCCTCACATAACTCTTTCGATTATTTAATACTAGCGACTTTGCACAGGTAGTACAAATCCTCCTCATGAATCACTCTGTCTATTAGTGAAAACCGCATGAAAATCCGTTCAGTAGTTTTTGAGTTTATTACGGTCAGACAGGCAAACCAACAGACAGACGCGGCGCGGGACTTTGTTATGTAATATGTAGTAACAGTGAAGGTAGATATATAACCTCTGTATATATAACCGAAAGGGTGGGTGATTCTATAGAAAATTTCCTTATAGAAAAACCCAATAACATTTAGTAAGTACACATATTTTTACCCTGACTTAGAATAGACCAAATTATGTCGTCCATGACATAATTCGTAAATCGTTCTTCATTATTTATTATTACAATCAGGCTCTTTATATTAGAGTATTATTACCTTGGTATTGCTTGAGAATGTTTGAGAGGCTCTTTTTGCAAGCGATAGCTGTTGTCACGGAATATCTTTAAGACTGCACCGAGCGTAAGACAGATAATGACAAAGCTCGTGCGGCACATAATCAAATCGACGCGCGGCCGGCATAGTAAAATTGTATGGAGGATTTGAAGTGCTTTTTTGATAAATATGTATATTTATTGTCAATAACTTAAATATTTGGGACGGACAAATTGTAATATAACTATTTATGTTTCGTTTAAGCTGTAAAGTAGGATAGATTTTTACTGTTATAATCTAAAAATCACGTAACACGAGCTTACGTTTTTGCATTTTTCGTGCAAAATTACGTAATTTTGTAGGCGAAAATATTAATTATTTTAAGTTTTTTACACGGAGTAATTGTAAACACATTCATTGTTATGGTAAATGTATATTTTGTATTTATATTAAACAAAAAGTGTTGATTTTATTCACTTAACTATGACCGCCTGTTTTGGCACATTTCGCTCGGCGCAGTCTTAAGCCCCATACAATATTTTGATAATTTGGATTGCAAAGAGATTTAAATGGCAACCTTGCCACAATTCAATAATACATTTTAAAGATAAAATCGTATGTGATAAGCCGATATCAGTCGTTTTGGATTTAAATACCTAAGTATTTAAATTCTGAACCGAGGGTTTAAGGTTGGAAAGCTGAGGATTTGGACATAAGTAGATGATTCCTATATCATTTTGTTCTAATTATCAGGTGTTGACAATGTGAAAAGTGAATTTTATTTAGATTCAATGATTTTGAAATCATAAAGACTTGTCCTTTAGAAGATATTAGTTTAAAAATAACAATTATTTTCGATTGCCACGTTAAAATACCTATTCTCTTGATATATTACTTCCCTCAATATTTAACTATATTTGTTACCACCGTTTATATCACCATAAATCATTCGAACATTTAATTTCTTGGCTATAACAGACTCGTCGCCACTTGATTGAGGAGTAGAAGTATAAATTTAGTACTAAAACGTTTACGATCTTTGTCACCTCGCCTTTGTGACGACAGAGTAAGAATGGTACTTTGGCATCGTAAAGATAAGCAGCCGTAAGTTAATTTCGGAACATGTTCGTTATTCATTCTCACTTTAGGTGTTCAAGCTATTCAAAGTGTTAAAAAAAGTGCTCAGTGCGTTTCCTTATCGTTACTTACATTAGATAATTTATTTTTTCTAGTTATAGCAGAAAGGCTCTCACGAAATACAGTTTTTTTGCGGAATCAATTGGGTGTTAAAATTTGAAATTTCACAATAAAAATAATACCCAATTTTAATTAAAACTATATTGTCAAAATACTTATATTCCATAAGCTAAGGTTCGGAGTATACCGGCTACTGGCAACACGCACCAGTGGTCAATGACAAAAGGCTTAAAATGTTTTCATGCCAAAAAATGCCTCTATACGACCGTGAAATCTAAAGGGAAACACCATATATGAGTAGCTACTCACCTCTTAGCCTAGCCACTCACCACATATGAGTAGGTACTGCAGCCATCATCAGCTGATATGATCACGACCCGCGACTTCAAGCGGCGAACACGTCTTGTAACTGCCATGGGCTACGCGAAACATTGCGTCAAGATTCGTAATTAAACCAGGAAATGGTTGCTCTGGTTATTGACCACAAATCACTGGCTTACGTAATAGCTGTAACTATATCCAAATTAAACGCCCAGCCTCTTGTAGCTGCCACTAGTGGTGGTTAGAAAAGCAAAGTCTTAAGTAGAATTGTGTATCCACCTCATCATCCTCTCGTTAAATTCATTGCAGGTTCCAAGACTGTTTTACTTTTTCCAGGAATTCACTAATGTCAAAACTCGGAGTTCTTTATAGTCATCACTGTAGACCTGACTGCAAGAGTGTTACAATAGTGGGATTGCGGTTGAAATAAGTTCCAAAACCATGAGTGCCGAGCTTCTTGAGAAAAGACTCAAGAGAGAGACTTGAATATTTTCTCAAATGTCTACATTTATTTTTGTATTTTCTCGTAAAGACCAAATAGAGTTAGAATTGTTTTTCAACAATACTTACCCAAACAATATAGCACTTCTGTATCTACCCTGCCACTTATTCAAAGATCCCCTTTGATACGTAGTTTTATTTTTAGCCAATTTCCATGACACGCCGCGTTGCCAGGTGCCGCCTCGGTTTTGTTCTCAAAATAATGCGAGCAGCATTTGTTATGCTTTCTCCATTTGTTTTAGATGTTTGTTTATCTTTTACAAACTATAATCTGTATTCGTCGATATGTTTGAAATGTATGTTGTAAAGGCGTGGTCAGATTCTAAGATTTGTGCTGCTCATTTGTTGCTATTTAATGCATGTTTAAAAGTGGGAGAGCCTTTGCCATTTGTTTAGTGTATGGATATGCTAGCTCGTTTGGGGAAGTGTCACCGTCGTCGCACTAGTAACACTGGTACTCAGGTTTATACAATCCTATCGTTGCAACGTGATTTTTTATCTAAGGTGGGCAACGAGTTAATTGTCATCTTTGGAATAGCTTATGACCGCTTATGGTTACGAAAATTGGTTCGAATAGGGGCCAAATGCTAGTTAGACACTTTCTTGTATAAAAAAGAGATTCTAGCGCTTACAGCGCTACAAAATTACCAGCCAGATTTTAAAACTCCAAGAAAACAAGTAGAACATTTCCTTGAAAATAGACTCGTATTTGGAATCGGTTATCAGGTCCAAAAATCGTTAGGTATTGGTTTTAATGTCAAGGAATGATCAGTGGTAGTCTGAAAATGTGTTCGGTAAAAAAGGCAACAGCCTTGTCCTCTATTATGTAGGTCCTGAAACTATAGCATTGAAACTGTATAGAGGAGACTATGTATGCATACAAAAATAAAGAAGAGCCTACTTATACGTGGTACTACGATCAGAATGGTTGAGAAGACTCAAGCATAACAGCTTAAGTAAAATAGGATATTATATAGGTGCTCTTAAGAAATACTATTGGTAATATTATGTACAAGCTCATGTGCACACGTTCTTATTCATGGTCGTGTAACAAAATAAACAAAAGATCAATAGATTCAATCGTTCACTAGGGTGACCCTTCTGTTACATCAGAAGCACGCTGAGTGGTCATTTACCTACAATTAATACAGTTATGAGCAGTGATAAACATGATCAAGGTTCTCTTTGAACTATGAAAAAATAAAACAAACCTGTAATAAAATAAAACATGCGTATGTACCCAGCTGTCAAGAAACTTTTGGTGGTGAACTGACTCTAAAGGTGCTGATAGACTTGAGCATTCATTTGTAATGAGCATTCTAGCGAATGTTACATTACAGAAAAATAATCGGGAACGTTCTAACGAGCGTTCTAGCGAGCGTTCTAGGGAGCATTCTATCCTAGAAAGGACAGTAAGTTTGCTTCGAAATTACATCGTTCGCTAGAATGATCGTGTAAATGTTCGTAGCGGTTTAGCTCTATGCTCGGCTCTATTCGTTGTTCAGTTCGACAATTTAAAAACGGCTAAGGCTCGATGTTCTGTTACAAGTGAATGCTCAAGTCTATCAGCACCATTAAATATCCCAAATGCTTATGTATGGTTGTATGAGACCCACATTTCGCCATGCTGCTTCTTAGTCCAACGAAATAAGAGGCGAGTTTATTGCCTTTAATTTGACTGCATGGATGGCGTAGTGGTTTAAGTGGTCGGTTGGCCACTGCCAAAGGGTTCGATCAACACACGATTAAAAAAATTGTGTCATCCAAAAATAGTTATTTCAAGTCTAGTTGTTCTTTGTGTCCGTTATTTGAATGTTTGTAAAATCGCACGCGACACACAATTACTTCCCAGTGCGGTAGTATATTTTAAAAGAAAAAAATTGGACACATTACCAGACTACGCACACATATAAAAGCGAAAACTTTAATTGAATAAATTCACCCATTTAAATAAATAACTAAAATTGCAAAATAATTTCTAATAATTAGTTAAACAACTGAAACAGTAATTATATAGCTAACAATTAAACAAAATTAACAATTCATTATTTTAATGAATCCAAAATGGCTACTACCGCAAGCAAGCCGCGGTTTAATCAAAATGATTAAAGATAATTGTGGCAAAATTATATACTAGCATGACAACGGTTTGACCAATGAGAAGGTCCGGTTCTTTTTTAATAAACATGCAACGACAATTTGGAGTGAATGACTTAATTATTGTATCGTGTTACTCTAATTGGCGAGATTGTTGATAGGGCGGGCAATGATTAAAGAGTAGATAGAGTTGATAAAAAAATTTGAAAAAGGCACAGACAATATCGCCATTATAATTTTCTTTGGAATCTTTATACATGTAATTTAAGAAAAGAGGTTCTTTAACAACGTAGACCTTTTTTAGTTTTTTTGAGATCGATTTGCCCGATTTTTCAATAGGATCTCATTTACACCATTCATTATTAAGTCATAAAAGCAATCTTACAAGCAAACACTTTTCTCCAGAAAGTTATACAAATATTATAATAATAATAATAAGATTCTATCACATCCACACAACACCATCTAGCCCAAACTAAGCAGAGCTTGTACTATGGGTACTAGACAATGGATAAACATACATATATACTTTCTTTTGTTGTAAATACATATTATACATAGAAACACCCAGACCAAGACAAACAACCATCTTCATGCACACAAATGTTTGACTTGTGCGGGAATCGAACCCGCGACCGCAGGCGTGGCAGTCGGTTACACTAACCACTACGCCATTGAGGCCGACATTTTATTATTTTCTTCCTAAGCAAGTAATTTAGACAATTCGTTTGCCAGATGCAATTTTCTTTATAAGAAATATTAAATCCGCCACTAGAAATATTTCCTATGTTATACGGAGTTTACAGACATACAAGACACAAAGAACTATTTATGGATCACACATATTTTTGTTCCGTGTGGGAATCGAACCCACAACACTCGCATAGCGATGCCGACCCAACCACTTAAGCGCTTACGTCATAAATACAGTCATCTTTCTGATGATCAAAGTGTTTTAATGAGGTACTGATCATTTTTTTAAGTATGGCCTTTTGGAAATTTATTCACTTGATCGGAGTTCCAGCGGGACAAGGTTTTCTAGAGATTCTTCGAGAGGCGTTATGTTATTAGCAGAGAGTCCTCTACTAATAATATAACACAAAGGTTTGTTACTAGCTTGCCCTAACCAGCAATGTCGATGTAGGTTTAATAAGTCGCAACCTGGGACTACCAATAATCACCCTGTATTTTGTACTTTAAAAATAAGTTGACATTTATTTTTTATTTTTATGAATTATATTATATTAACACACCTACTAGTTCAACCAGATTTATGCTGCCTTAGCATGGCATAGATCCCATTTGGAAAAACATCTTTATTTTATACTAGCTTTTGCCCGCGGCTTCGCTCGCGTTAATTTCAAATTTGACAATCAATTCGGGTTGTAGGTACTCTGCTTTTAATAATATAATTCAATCATGGTTCGTAATACACGTGGCGCCATCTATTTTCATAAGAACGTTATTGTTGTTTTCCTCGGGAACAGTATCTTTTTTCGGGATGAAAGGTAGTCTATATCCGTTTCTGTACACCTGACAACGTATATGCAAAATTTCAGGATGATCGGTTCAGTGGTTTAGGCGTGAAAAGGTAACAAACAAACTCATTTTCGCTTTTATAATATTAGTTAGGATTTGCCGTTATTGATTTTTTTCTCTTTCTTTTTTCTTGCTATAGATAACGGTAATCCTTGCTTGTCGCTTTCCTTATGAAAATTAAAAAACTGTATTTTTAAAATATCTATGATAGATATCCTAAAATCGACAATAATTAATTGCATTGGCCTTTTGGCTGCTATACTAATAAAACAGACAAATTATTTACAAATAATATATGTATCTTCCAAAATTCACTGTGTTGGTTAATTCGCTGCGTGACTACTAATTACAAACAAACTGACAATTAAACGACGTCAATACATTTCCATAGCTGAAACAGAACGATACTGAACGTGCGGTTTTCGTATTGTAATTAAATTTATTACATTTCGTTCCGAAGGCAAATGAGTGGGAAAACATGTAACGCGTCGACTCAGTGGAACAGCGATTGTAAATGCGACTGCTCTACATAAGGCCCAGTTTCGATTACTGGTTCGGGCAAATTGTTTAGGTTTTTCTGTCAGGAAAATTTCAATAGTAACTCAGAGTCTGGAAATGGGTCGTAAAATCGTTGGCGAAGTGCGGGAGTAATAAGCGTCTGCGTACCCTTCCTAGGACGGAAGCGTGATACAACTTATGTATACATAAAATTAATACTACTATAAAACTTTACACAAGATGTTACGTATAGTAGTTAAAATATTTATCGCACATTTTACAAAATTATCTATACTAATATTATAAAGCTGAAGATTTTGTTTGTTTGTTTGCTTGAACGCGCTAATCTCAGGAACTACTGTTCCGATTTGAAAAATTCTTGCAGTGTTAGATAGCCCATTTATTGAGGAAGGCTATAGACTATATATCATCACGCTAAGATCAATAGCAGCGGAGCACCAATGAAGAATGTTTCAAAATCGTAGGTTGTTTTTTTCCTTTTGAGAGATTCCGCTGCGTGCGCTGCGTAAACAGTTAAAGTTTCGCAAAACTCATATATGACAGAATTGTTCCTCTTTAAAAGTTCTAAAAAAAAGTCTCAGATAGCATATGTCTATCTTTTAAGGTTGGCTCACTATAAAATTTTTTATGCTAACCAAATTTGTTCTAAAATAATGCATTATTTGCGAAGGTGTTTTTATAAACATGATATTAATCCTTATCCAAATAAATACGTTATTCATCACAAGTATTTAATTTAAAACAAAATTGCCCTTTACATCATTCGATTTCAATGAATATCTCAGGAGATATCGCAGTTTTAAAATAACATCGCAGCAAAATAATTACCCATTACAGACATACAAACGATGTTTCTCCTGGTTTATTCTGCGTGATTTTAAATTAGCACTGTAGGTATATTTATAAAATCTTGTTCAATGGTTCTTATGTGGTTCGTGGATTTAACAAAGAAAGTTTCAGCTCCTTTAAAATTGTATTATAGGTGCCTACGACCCACTCTCTAATGTGACGCAGACGAAGTTGCGTGGGTCAGCTATCTCTACTAATATTATAAAGCTGAAGAGTTTGTTTGTTTGTTTGAACGCGCTAATCTCAGGAAGTACCGGTTCCAATTGAAAAATTATTTTAGTGTTGGGTAGCCCATTTATCGAGGAAGGCTATAGGTTATATAACATCACGCTACGACCCACGGGGGAGGCGCAGCAACGATAAACGCGGGTGAAACCGCGGGAACATCTAGTAACTAATAAAAATCCAACATATTTTTAACTTTAAAAAGTATAATTTATATTTTATATCAAACCATTGTTACGTACAAACAATGGTTTGATATAAATTAAAGACTTTATACGTCACATAATAATGTATTTACTGTAAGTAAATCATACACTTAAATAAAATCCTAACTAATATTATAAATGCAAACGTGAGTTTTTTTGTTTGTTTGTTACGCTTTCACGTCTTAACTACTCGACTGATCATCATGAAATTCCGCATACACGTAGACAGCGGCACAGAAAAGTACATAACGCACCTTTCATCCTGAAAAAAGTACCCACAGTTTCCGAGGAATACCTAGTAAAGCAATAAATAAATCTTTAATATTGACATTTTATTTTACGCTTTCAGCATTAATCCCTACAGTCATTGCTATTTCTAAAAGGGTAACACACACTCGCATCTATCCCCATTATTATGCTACACTAAACCGTCCATTCAATCAAACCAGCAATTAAATTATTATATTAACAGACTACTAATAAATTACTAAGCCGAAAGGAATGAAACTAAAACGAAAACTTAGCGAACTATTTCATAATTTTATTGCAATGGTTCGTAATTTAAAGTCACGCAGTGGTGATTTAACGAGGATCATAAATATAAAAGATTTAATTGAGTTATGATCATGGGTATTATAATCCCTGGTTTAATGTCTCCGCGTCATTTATGATGATAGTGATGGGATGGTTATCGATATATTCTTTTTATACTACTAAGGTAGCAAATAAGCATTCGGTCCGCCTCAAGGTTGAAGAGATTAGCTTAGCCTATGGGCGTTTGCATCCAAGGGTGGATCTCGTGCGTTGGCAAGAAAAAGTTGTTTTGCTGCTGGCAGCAAAACAACACACTTACACTGGTGTAAGGAGAAAAATTACAGTGCCCCTTGTTGACAGCACAATGTCTCCTCAAGGCACCTGACAACGTTAGCCGCCGAAAGAACAAAACGTAAGATGGGATTTAAATTGTCCTCATAACTGGGACAAATTATAATAGTCTAGAGTGAACTTGTCATGTAGTCAACCAACGTTTACTCTAAAATAATCGTGAACTTATAAAACAAAGGTAGCGGGTATAGACGAGTGACAAAACCTGCTTCTAATTTAAAAAGTATTTATTCTTATTTCAATAATTACTCACTGACCAGGCAATATAGAAACTCCTTTCTGATACCCGGTTACTGTTTGTATTACTAACACATCTAAGGCTCGAGCTTGTCTTATAATTAGAACTCTAATAGTCTCTAAGCACAATATGAAAGATAATAATATGAAAGAAACAGATTTCCTTTGCATTATATGGAAGAAACATCAAAATTACTGAACCCGTTACTGAAAATTTGGAACGCTTATTTCCTCTAATATAGTATTTCAAACGTGGAACCTAATTAAAATAAGTCATTCTATTATACATGTAGCTAACGAAATACTCTATTAGCAAAATGCTATCGACAAATATTCAGTTCCTCGTAAATCTATTTCCGATATCATCGACTACATCCCATCCTTACTGCAACGTATTTTCGTACATTGCAGCTGCTCCAATTTGTCGAAACCGACGTCACGACTCGTGTCTACAGGAACAGCAGGGATGTTAACAACGTTGTTTTGACGTCCATTCGCTACCAGAACAGAGTTACAGATTAGATTTGTAGTTTTATTTTTTGAGGATTATATAATATATTAAAGTTATATGAAGCCACATTATAACATTTCACAGTAAAATTGAATTAATCGTGCTTCACATATAGTGGACTAAATGACTCCCTAAAAAAATGTGTTTCCATCGGTTTTTCACAATCAAAGTGAACTTGGTTTTTTAAACTAAATCTCATGCACTAGTAATAATTCCTGTTTCGCGGGGGACTTTACTAACATTCAAACAACGGGCAAAAAAAACGCCCTGATTCGGAACAACCATTTGGATCACACAAAGTTTTGTCCCGTGTGGGATTCGAACCCACAACACTTCGCGCAGTGGTAGTGGCGACGCGACCACTTCAACCACTAAGCCATCCGTGCAGTTATTTTCTGTCAAAAAATAGTCGCAATGATTACCTAAAGATTGATTGTAGTTTATACTTCAACAAAAATTTAATGGCTGTGTAGGCATTTGGTAGACAGATAAACCGTGTCTTGGTTTCACTCATAGTATTTATCTGGTTTATCCTATGGGATATATGGAGGCAAAGCTGTGGGCAGCAACTAGTATAAGCCAAAATATTTAAATTACGGGCAAAACAGAATACACACATAGCATATTTTTATTGAGCCGGTTGTTGCGAAGTCGATTGGGATTGTATACCACCTCAAACTAATAAAACAATAATAAAATAATACAGCGAAAATGAAATCGATAATTTAAAAATTGTATGATGTCGCATCCAAATGTTGATTAATTCGTTGTCACTGATTATAATTCGTAGTATATTATTATATTTATTATTATTTTTTAATTAAACAATTTAAACATAGATTTAAAGTTGTATATTACTTCCTAAACATCTTTAATCGTGGATGTACTTTAGACTGTAAATATTTGTATTAATAATGCACTAGTGTAAAATAAAATTGTCAAGTGATGTCCTGAAACCCAGGTTTATCCTAGTTCAGGCAGGCTTAAACATAACCTTGAACTTCATTTATTTTGTATACACTATAAATTAACATAGTTTAAGAATTAATTTTAATTTAACCTTAAATTATTTAAGGCAGGTATGCTTTAACACTGTTGATGTAATATGTATGATGTAGTGTAAGGATGTATCTTAAAAAAAACAAAACAATTTTGATACATAAATAAGTAGTTTAAGTATTTTGTTAATAAACAGTTGTATATTACTCTGATATAAAGTTAGTATTATATAATATTAGTTTTAAGCTACCATAATTACGTGCACGCTGTGACACCTTAATATGTTGTGCATTATGTCTTAAAATATGTAACCTTATTTAGATGTATGACCAACTAATGTAACAACAACTGGTAGTCCTAAATAAATAAATAAATAAATAAATAAATCTTATTTTTCTGTCAATAAATAAATATTATTATTATATTATAGATCCCGGACAGTCAGTCAAATGTTCTCAATATTTTACGAAAGACCTCGTATGACTGACAGTTATAACCTACTTGCTCAATCTTTATCGTAATATTTCTGTTTACCCTTTATACTGCATGACGATGTACCTATTCTTAAGAGGCGGTCAAACGCCACAGTATATTGCCATATCTCTATTTTCTGAATTGGTATCTGCATATTTAACTAAATTCGTAATAATCTATTACGTAATCATTTGACGGCCATTTAACCATTGACGGCCTCGATGGTTAGCGTAACCGACTGCCACGCCTGAGGTCGCGGGTTCGATTCCCGTACAAGTCAAACATTTGTGTGCATGAACATTGATGTTTGTCTTGGTCTGGGTATTTCTATGTATAATATGAATGTATTTACAAACAAAAAGTATATATGTATGTTTATCCGTCGTCTAGTACCCATAGTACAAGCTCTGCTTAGTTTGGGCTAGATGGTGTTGTGTGTATGTGGTAGAATATTATTATTATATAATAAACCGATATAAAATGTTCTGCGATTTAAAAATGTAGGTCAAATAATTCGATTTATTTAAAGATTCGAATAATTTGATTCTACAATCGATAATCACTCATCAATTATAGACTACTTCATATGGCTCCGTACTTGTAGTCTACATTATATACTACATAAAATAGGTACTTCAACATAGCATCCATGTTGCTTATTCTCAGCTTAATTAAAGCATGTCACGACAGCGCCATCAAAGCTACAATGTGTCCCTATATATTGTTTGATAACTAAATTAGCAGCAAGTTTATGTTACGAGAATAAACGTTGTAGCACGATCCCCGAGGAATATCGCCAAAGGAGGAACAATTTATTAGTAGCGTACACTGAAACGTCAGTCTGTCTATTGAGGACAATGGATCCTATACTACAACTCCCTAAGCACAAAGACTTGTTGTTGACTAAATAGAATTATGCGTAAGTATGTGTGTTGATAAGTCACGTTTAAAGAACACAGCTTTTCTCATTTTGCAGTTGCAGCTTGTCTTGCTCTAGAAATTAAACGACTTATTACGAATTTACGGAACTCTATTTTATATCAAACACGTTCCTCATTATAGCTGCTAAGCCTTGTCTATAAGGAGACTAAGGTGGTGTGCGTTTTAATCTAGAAGCGTAAATTGATTTCAGTAATTTAACATTATTTAATTATTGGTGCTTATATTTACGCAGAATATAAATATTTTTAAATTTGTAATAATATTATGATATAAAACGCGACAGAGTTTAAACCGCAATTAATAATCGTAGTTAATTTTAATAAGTAACATTTGCGAAAACATAAGACAACATTATCTTTCTCATTTTTAAGAAAACTCTTTTACTAGTTAGGTACTCATTCTTTTTTTTTTATTTTTTATTTTTTTTATTTTGCTCGTCAAAATGACCACACTCCACCTGATGGTAAGCAGTCGTGTGGTCTAAGAGCAGTGGCCTCCACACCACCCCCACAGTAGCCGAGGCGATGTTGAGGTCTCAACTTTGACGGCCTGAGAAGATGCTTTTTCACGCCCCGCTTAAAAGACCCAGGATTGAAGGAAGAAGGGAACACGTACCTTGGCAGAGAATTCCATGCCTTGGTCGTTCGCCAGAGGTATGACGACCCAATCTTTTTAGTACGCGCTCTAATCGACTCTACCATGTAAGGATGGCATCTGAGCCCAGCACGCGTTGTTCTGGATAGGAAAGGGGAGGGCGGGATAAGGTGGAATAACTCTTCAGAGCGATCCCCGTGGTATATTCTGTAGAAACATGCCAATGAGGCAATGTCCCTACGGAGTTGCAGAGTTCTGTGTCGAAGGGGACTTTACAAACGTTGAAACAACAGGCACAAACAACACCTGTAATTTAAACTATTTGTGGATCGCTTTTTCATGCCCCACTTGAAGGACTTTGGATCTAAGGAAGAAGGAAACAGACTGTTTCGGCAGAGAATTTCAAGCTTAGACCACACGACTGCTTACCATCAGGTGGAGTGTGGTCATTTTGACGAGCAAAATAAAAAAAAATAAAAAAATCTTTAATAATTCGGCAAATTTCTTGTTACGCGCTCTAATTGGCTCTACCGTGTAATGGTGACACTGAAGACATGTTGTTCTGGATAGGAATTTCTAACAAGCATGCAAACATCTCTACAAGTTTTCACATGAATATTATTCATACGATAATTATATAAATGCACCAAGTGGAAAAACGGCTCAGTGAACCGCAAGTTGCGCTTTTCTTGCGCTCCTTTTAATAATATTTGTTGTATTAAAACATAAATAAATAAGCTGTAGAGTAGCACTCATTAGATGACCAGTGGTCCATCCAGGTTTAAAAACTAGATGAAAATAACAAAAATATTATGAATAGCTTTGTCTTTTGCAAAAAGAGAAGGAACAGAAGGTGTAAAGAGTATAAAAATTATTTAGTAGCAAGTAAAATGTTTGAGTGTATTGTTTCTATTTTTTTCATGCAGCATATCTAGCAAACAATCGCTTGCAATGCTCGGTATGGCGAGTGCCTTAAAAGTTCTTGCATTCTTTATTTAATGAGACAGCTTTCACACTAGGAATAAATTTGGTGTAGCGGGGGACTTCACAAAAATTCAAACCACGGACACAAGGAACATCTAAATCTGAAACAACTATTTGTGAATCACACAAATTTATGTGTCCCGTGAGGATCAAACCCTTTATACTACTCCTTCATTTAAAGATGGGATTAATGGTAGGGTCATGTGTGTAGGGCACGCCGCGATAGCGGCAAGACCCATCATAGAGGAGTGGCTGGACAGGCGTTTTGGCGCCCTCGCCTTCTGGACGACGCAGGTGCTCTCGGGGCACGGCTGCTTCGGGAAGTACCTATGTCGCATCAACCGAGAGGTCCTGCCGGTACCATCACTGCAAGGACTGCCCCGAGAACATGGCGCAGCATACCCTTGAAGAGTGCCCAGCCTGGGCTGAAGAGCTTCGCGATTTCGTCGCGGCAGTAGGGGTGGAGCGTCTCTTGCTACCGGCCATGGTAGAGATTATGGTCACGAGCGAGATCGCATGGGTAGCCGCCGCCTCCTTTTGCGAGGTAGTAATGTTCGCTAAGGAGGTGGCGAAAAGGGAACGGGAGGCGAACACCAGCCTCCTGGCCCGCAGTCGACGCACCGGGCGCTGAAGGGTGCTAAACGATCTCTGGCCCCCATGAGCGCTGGCCTGGGGTCAGACTAGGGCAGTCTATCGCTCATGCAGAAGAAGGCCCGAGACGACGGCGCGTCGTGTTCTGCGCGCGCCTGTCAATGAATGAGTGTTACAAAAAATACGACGAGGCCACCACGAACAAGTGGCGGCCCAAATCTGCCGAGGCTGCAGGATGAATGCGCGAGTGATCCCTGCGCCCCGGCTGTAGATTGTGATAAGGAACACCGTGGTAGGTTATATAATATATAGTCGGTATTACCGGGATATCTCCATCTTTTCCCGGGTGAGTCCGACATAACCCCTCCGCCCGCCCTCATGGCGGAGGGGTATGCGCCAATGCATTCCCCAACTCAAAAAAAAGAAAAGAACATGTGTATGAGCCTCCAAAACTCTTACTTAACGAAACACAACTGTTACTATTCTTATGGCAGTTTTATAAATGAAAATTCATTTGAATTTAAGCCGGTTCCTACATTCCGTTACCAATTTGGAAATCTCTGCCACTAATTTTGTATAACAATATCTTTCAGTCTTAGGTAGGCAGGCCAAAAACAGAACAGTGCCTGATGCATCTATAAAAAAGTTACAAAATATGGGCGCCAGCTTTCTAATTGGCTATTTAAAGGGAACTTGGATTTTATGACTGAACTTCATATAAAAACACCCTAATATAATGATAATAAGTTTTGAAATAACGACATTATGGAATGTGAGTTATGTTGAAAGTTAATTGTGATAAAAATGATGATTTCCTCACAAATAAATGATAATGGTAATAGGCACTAATGAAGGAATTATATAGAGTACACATGGATGTAGAATGAGTAAATGTTTTCTTATTCTGGAAGTGACTTTGCAATAAAATGATTTTTCCATACATATCGGGTTTTAGGTTTGTGTAGCCTGCATATACTACATATTACATGGATTTAATGGCTGCGAAGCCTTGCAGATGTGAGAAATAAATATCTTAATTTTAATACAAAGTAAATTTACAAAGTATACCTGAGACTTTTATGCAAACATACATCTATTTGTGGGCTCAACCTCTTTCGTAAAACTAGGAACTCAAACTTTTCTCAAATTTTTTTCTTGTTTTAGAATTCTTCTTCCGCAAGATGCTAATTTATGTATCGCCGACAACTACGCAAACAAAAACAACGAATTATTCGTGGATCACGGAAATTGATGTCCCGTGTCGGTCCCTTACAATACACGACGCAGTAGCAATTACGAGGGGATTACTTAAACTAATATACCACCAGTGCAAACTCAACCGAAAGACTTCCACTGCTGTTAAGTAGAAATGAAATAGTTGTAGCACATAGGTTACGCTCAGGGCACTACCCATCTAGAAAGTTTGGACATCTCATGAAAAAAGTTGATTCGCCTAATTGTGAGGTGTGTGGAATCATTGAAGATGTCCAACACTTGCTAGCTGAGTGTGAGACATATCAGTGGCAGAGGAAATCATTTGTGCAATTATTTGAAATAAATATAAAAGATATTGGAGCGTTTTCAAGTGTTTTAGCTGAACCTACATCAAAACCAGCTGTAGCTATTTATAACATGTTTTTGCACAAATTATTTCTATCGCTGATAGTTAGATTAGTATAGGGAACGATGGGGCTGACATTTTATTATTAAAATAAAAAAGCCCTGAAAATAAAAAAGATTTAAAAAAACCTTCCACTGCTGGACACAGGCTTCGCAAGGTCCTCCTTGAAATCATAGTAAGTACACTTTAATTAGAGGCCACATCTATTGAGCCTATATCAATAAACTATCGCCCATGATGTGCTGAATAAAGAAATTCTCAGAAATAATAATTTTGTTGGCCGTCGCACGCAGCCATTCACCTCACGTACTTCAGACAATGAAGATTTTTCGCTTGTGGTCTGTAACAATGGGAAACTCTGGCTTTCCCTATCTCCGTCCATACAACCTTACGATTAGGCCGTTTAGTTTACTTAATTGAATGGAGATAAGGTTTTTAGTATTGATCTTGGCCAAAGAAACGGTATAGGGAATTACTTGGGGTGTTTTTTCTTAAGAAAGTACGAAAGCGATAGAAGCTTTTGTGTCGCTTCTTTTATATGTATATCTTATGTTAGATACAAAGCTGTTATACAGAGAATTACGAATAATTTATTTGGGAGAACGTCAGCGCAATGAACACGGTCCATTTGAAAAATAAACCTACATTGTTTTAATAATAATAATAATAATAATAAATCTTTATTTCGGAATCTTTACACTCCATATTTTACACAGAAAAGGAACAAAAAAAGAATAACATATCCGTATTAAAAAGAAAATAAATGAAGTTACATAACAAACAAAATGAATATATATAACCTCTCTACGCTATTACTAAAAATGACGCTATTAGATACAATTATTACGCTGCAATCTGTAACCATTTATTGTACATTGTGGTAGTATACAGTCTTTCAGAAAACTCTTTGATAATACTGTTCGTATTTAAAATATCCTTACTTAATATTATAAATGCGAAAGTAAGTTTGTTTGTTAACAACTAAGTACTCGACCGATCATGATGAAATTTCACATTCCCGTTATCAGGGGTATAGAAAAAGATATAGGGTACTTTTATCACCGTTTTGGTAACGTAGCTGTCGTGAATGCGCTTAGTGTGCAAATAGACTCAGGTTGGACTTCTGTGTCTGGCAAATGTTATTGGGATTTCCTATAAAAAAAATTTGGGCAGTCTTTGGGGACTGCCGATAGAAGTGAAAACTTTAAAAAAAGGAGCGGGTCAGATGCTAGTTCTTGATACTCTCTTATAAAGGGGTCTGTAATGTAGGCGAATTCGCCTGAGACTATCTGGAGGCAGACGAGGTGCTATTCAAAAAGGACAGGAAGCTGAACGACACATTTGAGGCATTCCGTATTGGATTAGTCATGGTTATGATGGAGGTTTCATTTTATTTTATTTTAAAATCCCGTTTATTACTGTCATTTAAACCTTATAATTACTTACACGGTATAACCTTATAAGAATAGGTATACAACATACATAGGTACTTCACTGCAACACCACAGGTCAAAATTTCGTTATTTTTGCGTAGAACGCACCTTTTCTGAGATATTGTTAATATTCTAAAATAATTAAAAAATGGGAAGCGTGGAAGCGTAACGATGACGCGAGTTCTATGATTTTTGTTCACCCAACAAATGCTCACCACGCCTAAGGAAGTTTTCACTTCAAAAATTTCAGTAGAAGCTCGGAGTTTGGAATTGCTCGGTAGACGCCAATAGCCTTGACCAGTTGGCCTATTACGTGTATCTAATAGCATAACTACCAAATGAGTGTATTTTATACGTATGTATATATACCCCTTCGACGATACAGCCGTGCAAAACCTCAATGCTACTTTGCCCGATCTAAGAATTGCACTAAAGTCCTCACGATGCATGCAAACATAATCGCAAACTTGTACAGCGGCACTAACGTAGGTATAACTTCCTAAGATAGCTTCCACATACTCCAAATTGTGTAATACTCCACAGATTATTTCTCGTCAAGTAGTTCCGCTAGTTTTTAGACACGTAACACGTCAAACTTATCGCGGAAACACTTGTAAAGTAAGAGGTTCTTGCAAAATTTCACGTCAAACTAATTCGTCAAGTTCCTTCGAACTCGTACTAAAGTTTTAGAAGATAATATTCATACTTTTGAGCTACCCGTATGTTGTTAAGTAGACACTATAATAATATAGACATTAAATAGTTCAACTTGAACTACTTACGAGCGATTTAGAGTTTCGCGTTTTTGGTATATCGATAATATTGTAGCGTATCTAAGTAGGTTTAGTTATTTAATATTGAATTTCGTATAATTTTATGCATTTTATTGCAGTTAAATGATGAACGATTATCGATACAAAAATATTCAAATCTATCGTTCGTTTTATCAAAGTACCGCAAATCGATGAGCGTGCAAAATATAATGAAATTTATAGTTTCTTTTTACACATGAGAAATAGGTGATTTTGTATATACGTAAATTAAGAAATATAATAATAGTACCACGTGGCAGATTAGATCATGGCCGAAGCACTCTTACATACCGTTCAAATTGGTGTAACTGCATCGATAGCGCAGTTAGTGAATACGACTACTGTGTATAAAGTTTCAGGTTCAATTTCCTGGTTGGGCGCAATGTTATTACGTTTTTCTGTTAAGAAAGGAGATGGACAAAAATTTTATTCCATTTACACGTACTTAGTAAATATAGGTAAAATAGAAATAGAAAAATGAATAATTACGTAGTTTGTAGCCTCTCTGAACTTGTCAGTTTTTATTTCGAAATAATAAGTAATGTAAGATGAATTCAAAGTAACATTTCTCAACATCTGCCATAATGAACCATAGATAAACCATAAATACGTTACGAACCATGCATAATATACTTGTAGACATGTGATGTAAACGACGAATGCTCTTAATAGGAACACTATATTTATACGAAAGCGTATTTATTGTATTTTCTTGCATTTAATCAAATATTACGTTGATGCTTAATGTATATTTTTATATAATTTCACTATGCAGACGCCCATACAAAAATAATAATTGGCCATGTCCTTTGTGGTATTGTGGGCGATCAAAGGTTTCAGTAACTGTTTACCATCAAGCAAGCTGTATCTTTATTAGTCACCTTGGTAGTACTTTCTATACATATTCATTTAAGCAATGCCTAAAATATATAGTACCTACTAGATTTTGTCAGCGGCTTCGCTCGCATAAATGTAGGTTATGACAATTTTCTATCCCACGGGACCAGTACTTTTTTGGATGAAAGGCCTATGCTATGTCCTTTTCTGTACCCCTGACAACGTGTATACGAAATGTCATAATGATTGGTTGAGTAGTTAAGGCGTGAAAGCGTAACTTACATTCGCATCCTAATCCTAACTTCCTAACTAATATTATAAAAGCGAAAATGAGTTTTTTTGTTTGTTTGTTTGTTACCTTTTCACGCCTAAACCACTAAACTGAAACATTCTGAAATTTTGCATATACATTGACAGGTGTACAGAAATGGACATAAGCTCATCCCGGAAAAAAATACTGTTCACGAGGAAAACAATAATAATGTTCTTATGATAATAGATGGCGCCACGTGTCTTTTGAATCATGATTGAATTAATTACTTATTATTACAAGCAGAGTACAACCCGACTTGATTGTCAAATTCTAGATTAACGCGAGCGAAGCCGCGGGCAAAAGCTAGTTTATAATATTAGTTAGGATAGACTTTCTATTATCACCTGCTTTGTACACATTACCTACATCGTGACTTCGAATCCGATTCAAACATTTTTATTTGTTTGTTCTGTTGTAAAAGTTTGTTTATCGACAAGTATTTGAAGTAAGAAGCTTTTAAACGGATTTCGCTTTGAATAACAATTACTTATTCCGTTTCCCAGACACCCATTAATAAGTCAATCTTGTTTATATTTTGCTTTCCTCGTTGCTAGGGTTGCCACAACAAAAATGTGTAGACAATATTGATTGATAAAATTAAATGAGTATGATACTCATTTAATTTGATCAATCAGAGATTCTTATTGTTACCCTTTTACTGGGTGTAAGGCATAACTATGAAAACTAATAAACACAGAGAATTATTTTCACATTTAAAATATTAGGTATTACGAAGAAACACCAGCTTTTTTGATTTGGTGTCTAGTGACTATAGCGCATGTCATGAGGTCTCGACATGCGCTGAGGTTCGAATCCAGGGTCGGACCAACAAAATGTTTTATTTATCTTTTTTTTTTTTAAGAAAACTCTCACACTAGGAATAAGTGCTGTGTCGCGGTGGACTTTACAAACATTTAAACAAATTACACAAACAACACTCAGACTCCAAACAATATTCTGTGGATCACACAAAGTTTTGCCCGTGCGGGATTCGAACTCATAACACTCAGCACAACGGCAGTGACCACTTAAACCATTACACCAACCGAAGTTTTATCTGGGAGGCCTTACGTATGTATTACCACAGGTATTTTAATCACTTTTGCTAATGCCACCCAATTCCTATTATACCTTTTCCTTCCCACTTCCTTTCCTAAAGGGTCGGCAACGCGTAAGTGATGACTCTGGTGTTGCATGCGTCCATAGACTACGGTGACCACTTACCATCAGGTGGTATGCTTGTTTGCCATCTTAGTAGTATAAAAAATACACAATTATAAGACTACTAGCTAACCCGACAGTCGTTGTCCTGTCATCTATAAAACAGTTAATTTCAATTTCAATATCAAAACGACAATCAATTATTTTTATATAAAAAATATAATTTAATTTTTCGACGTATCCTGCGGATTTTTCTTTCATACAAACATTGTCCTGACAATTACAAACACAACAAAAAAAGACAGCCAAATCAGTGGAGCCGATCTCAATTGATGCTTCGTTATACATATGGCAATTGATTTTTATTTATATAGATAATTATGTACTGTGTATAATATTATACACGTCATGTTACTGTAATGTTCATAATAGAACATGTTTTTTTTTTTGTTTTTTTATACAACTAAGGTGGCAAACAAGCATACGGCCCACCTCATGATAAGTGGTCACCGTAGCCTATGGACGCCTACAACACCAGAGGGATCACTTGCGCGTTGCCGATCCTTTAGGAAAGGACGTGGGAAGGAAAGGGAGCGGGATGGGGGAAAGGGAGTGATTGGGCCTCCGGTAATCTCACTCACCGAACGAAACACAACAGCAGGAATACTGCTATTCCACGTCGATATTCTATAGTTCTCGTAGACGTTGTAACGTGCAGTCCGTATTTAGTGTCATTCTACTTTATAATTTCATAAATTGGTTCAAAGTTGATTCTCGTAGTGAAAAATTAGCTTTAACTGAAGATAATTTGTGTATTAATCGTATGGGGTGCTTACCAACAAGTGTTATAAACATCTACACGGAAAAATTAACATATTACTTAGTTTATGACAATTTCTACGTGTGTTATTACGAGTGTTCGAAGATAACGCGTAAGCGCCCCGATTTACACGGCGCTTGCGCCCTTTTGGACGTGATCGGGCGCAGTGGACTGTTTACTGGCGCTTTGTTGTGTATGGTTTTGTTTTGGATTTACCTACTTTTAATAAGTATATGCGTTGTGACTTAGCGATGGCACAGCTACAGCTAATAATTGTGCGGGTTGTCGCAATGCTATTACAAAGAAGAATGAATATCTAATCTGCTCCGTATGCAAATCAAAATTTGACCTCGAGTGCGCTGGTGTTAGTCTTCAACGCTTCGCAACAATGGGTGCGCAGCACAAAAATTCCTGGAAGTGTCCTGAATGTCGCTGCAAACAACCAAAAGTGGATAATACAAATACTCCAGTGCGAGCGGGGCCCAGTATACAAGAAGGTGTTGAACTAAGCCCTGACCATTCTAATATAACTCAACGGTCTAAAAAGCCAACGTCTATTACCTCGCCGGAAGGGCATTGTTGTGTGTCTGAAGAGAAGCTTCAGAGCATTATTGCGCAGGAGGTGTCATCTATATTAAAAATCACTCTAAAAGAACAAGTAACAAATGAGCTAAAAAATATTAGAGAGCAAATAGGTAGTTTTCAAGAATCAATGGCATTTTTTAACAAGCAATTTGAAGAAATGCGTACAGCTTTATCTGAGAAAGATAGCTTAATTACTGAATTAAAAGCTGAAAACGAGAGACTTAAATCTACTACATCCGATCTTACTCAACGTTTAAACATAGTCGAACTGCACTTGAGGGAGAGCAATATAGAGATTAACGGCATCCCTGAGCACAGATCTGAGAACTTGGTAGATACCATCGTACAACTCAGCAAGGTTGTGGACAATCCCTTGGCCAGGCAAGATATAGTTAAAGTAACGAGAGTTGCCAAACTCTCCAACGACAATAACAGACCGAGAGCTGTCATAGCTAAATTAAGTGGCCCGAATGTGCGAGATGCTGTATTGGCATCTGTAACAAAATTTAACAAAGCAAATGCTCGAGATAAGTTGTCTTCTAGTCATCTTGGTATTGGAGGACCTAAGGTACCAATTTTTGTGGCGGAACACTTGACACCCGGAAACAAGATATTGCATGCTGCCACTCGTAAAAAGGCCAAGGAGTTCTCATATAAGTTTGTGTGGATTCGTAATGGTCGAATTTATGCTCGTAAAGACGAAAATAACCAGGCTTTACTAATAAAATCGATGGCAAGTCTTAAACTTATTAGTAATTAGGTTATATTAGTGTTACAATGGTTAATGTTATGTGTTTTTTTTTTGTGGTAATGGTTGAGGTATATTATCAAAATGTTCAAGGTCTTAGAACAAAAACTAATGAAGTTTATAAAAATATATGTAATTCTGATTATAAAGTAATAGCTTTCACTGAAACTTGGCTAAACTCAAACATCTCAAGCAATGAACTATTTGACAGTGATAAATACAATGTGTATCGTAGGGATCGACTCTGTTCAAAAATGTCAAAACAAGATGGAGGGGGGGTTTTACTAGCAATTTCGAGCGAAATACCATCTGTCCGATTATTAAATTGGGAATCTGATATTGAATGTATTTGGGTGAATTTACAAGTAGAAGTGAATAATAGATCAAAGAACATCTTAGTTTGTGTTGTGTACTTACCCCCTCCGGTAAAAGCTAATACTCTATCACACTTTTTAAATATTTTAGAAAATGCCATGAGTCAAGCTGATGATGTGTTGGTCCTTGGAGATTTAAATCTTGGATGTATAGAGTGGACTACAACTGAAGGTCATAGTTTCATGAAACCAGCCAAATGCTCAACGCTGGGCTGCATGTTTGTTGATTTCATATTTGCTAATAATTTATACCAAATTAATAACATTGCAAATGATCTTGAGCGGTTCTTAGATTTGATATTATGTAGCTTACAGAGTGCATATATTACTAAACCACTTGAACTATTAACCAAATGTTCTTCTCATCACCCAAACCTGCTGGTAACTATTCCTTATACTAATATACATACTTTAAAGCCTAAAAGTAATTTAGTTTACAAATTTTATAAAGCTGATTACTGTAAAATCAATCGTAAGTTAAAACATGTAGATTGGCAAGATAAATTTTCTGCTTGTGGCAACGTTAATGAAATGGTGTCTGAATTTTATGAGATACTAACTTCGTTAAGAAATGAATTTGTACCAAAGCGTCATGCGGTTGGATCGAGACGTCCTATGTGGTTTTCTAAAGATCTGATCAAATTGTTATCCGAAAAAGAAAAGAGCCGAGTCAAATTTCGTAAATATAAAAACCCAAGAGATGAACTGGAATTCAAGTTACTTAGAAGTAGATGTCACAAACTATTCGATAAATGTTACAAAGATTTTAAACATAAAATAGAAAATAATATAACTCATAATCCGAAAGCATTCTGGTCATTTATCAAAAGCAAGCGTAATACCAAATCATCTATACCTGGGAAAATGAGCTTAGATAACACGGTTGTTGAAACTGGTCCAGAAATAGCTAACCTATTCGCACGACAATTTTCCTCGGTTTATACTACTAACACAGATACCCAGATGGACTTTGTGGCTGATGTTGCAAACTGTGAAAAACATGTCGTATCTAAATTAATATACACAGAACGAGAAGTTTTAAATATAATAAAAAGACTTGATGTATCTAAAGGGGCGGGACCCGATTCTTTTCCTCCACTTTTTGTCAAACGATGTATGCATGGTCTTGCCGTACCATTAACGTTGATATATAACCGTTCTCTCACAGATGGCATATTCCCGGAAATATGGAAAAAGGGCCGCATAGTGCCCATATTCAAGAAGGGAGATTTGGCTTCTGTAAACAACTATAGGCCAGTATCAATCCTTTCTTGCTTTGCCAAGCTGTTTGAGTCCTTAATATATCCAGTAGTTTCAAGCGTCATTCACGAGTGTGTATCTGATCATCAGCATGGATTTATGCCAGGTCGCTCTGTCCAAACTAACCTGATTGCGTTTGTGTCAGATATATCTCAACAAGTCGATAAAAGACTACAGGTTCACGCAATCTATACTGATTTCAGTAGCGCCTTTGATAAGGTAAATCACTCTTTATTGATCAAAAAACTTAGCACTTACGGCATCAAAAATCCACTTCTGCAGTGGATTCAATCTTATCTGCGAGGAAGACCTCAGGAAGTAGTCATTAATGGTTATACATCTACATGCTACTATGCCACATCCGGGGTACCACAAGGATCCCACTTGGGACCGGTACTTTTTTTGGCCTTCATCAACGATATATCCTCTCACATAAAAAATTGCAAGTTCTCAATGTTCGCGGATGATTTAAAGATATATAGGTCTATTAAATCTGTCAATGACAGCAAGTTGCTGCAAAATGATCTAGACAACATCTATGATTGGTGTCGTTCAAATCGCATGACTCTCAATGTCAATAAGTGCTACCATATTAAATATAGTAGATTAAAAAAACCACTTGTTACTAAGTACGAGATTGGTGGCGCCACCTTAGTTGAGGTGGATGAAGTACGAGATCTAGGAGTTATTATTGACAAGGCTCTTTCATTTAAATCACATTTTAATTCAATGGTGTCCAAAGCGTCAAAAGTCTTAGGTTTTTTAAAACGAAACTCTAAAGGCTTTCATAATGTTACAACAAAAATCGTATTGTACAACACCTTTGTGCGCAGCCATCTCGAGTTTGCCTCTACTGCCTGGAATCCATATTATTCGGTACATTCGCAGAGGGTGGAGAGTATTCAACGATCATTTACAAGGCATCTTGCTTTTAGTATTCACGGGTTTTCTCATAGACAACCATACAACCAGAGACTATCTTATTTCAAAATGATCAGTCTTCATAATAGGAGAATGATGTTAAACATGGTTTTCTTGTATAAATTAATTAATGGGAATCTGAATTGTAGTGACCTTATATCAAGTGTATCGCTGTCTGTGCCTAACAAATACCCAAGAGGTCGCATAAATAAACTATTCTTTGTTCCAACGGCCAAGTCTAATCTCGGGTTACAATCTCCTATGGCGCGAATTTATTCTGAATACAACTTTTTGTCTCAAAAAATTCCCGACCTTGATATCTTTAATGATGGTGTTTCGAAGTTCAGCAATAAAATAAATGTATACTTTGCCAATATAATGTAAGATTGTGTTTTTGTTTTACTATTTGGTTTGATTAACTTTTGTATTTTTGCTTAATTTATGTTAATACACTATAAATTAATGTAATGTAAACTGCAGTTATAAAGTTAGTGCAAATGCTATGTACGCCGTTATTGTGATGCATATCAGAACATGTACTATGGATATAATTTACTTGTTGTATTTTTAATATGTGTCATGTGGCAGTGCTTAATAAATAAATAATAAATAAATAAATATTCTGTGAGAGGGTAGTCCTTCCTCGGTCGAGCCGGCCCATTCATGCTGAAATCAGCGAGGCTCTACTACTCAAAAATTTACCACTAGACTCAAATTTACAACGATACCAGTTTGAATTATCACTTATATAACACTAATCCAAAGAGGTTTTATTTAAACACTCATTATTCTGTTACTATCTCTAACATACCGTACTAAGTATATAACACGCAGATTTTCCAACGAACGTCGGCATCGAACAATCCCGCCGCGGTCAAGCCTAGATAGGAAACAATTTACATGAAACCACAACACACAATGCCTCAGAGAGCACGCATATTGAAAGCTGTGACATTTACTATGAAGACATAATTTATGACAGCCGATATGTGTAGTCAGTATACTTCAAAGTCTTCAAACCATGAAATTATATGTAGAAAAGGTACGAATATATTACTAGTACACGCAAAATTAAAACTCAAAGGCATCATGATTGTTGAAAATCCGTTGACGTCTATTGGTTTCATAACAAAATCGGTTCCAAAAAATCGCCTTGCAATATCGCACCTTCAGTGGAATAAAGGCGTAAGAAGATTATGCTAACTTTAGAGGAGAGCATTGGAGGAGAGCAAAAAAACTGATTGATCTGATATAATGTCCTCCAGACCGAATTTCGGTCACGGCGGCCAGTCTTAACGGAGACTGGCCATCTGCACAGGAGATATTATAGTGCTCAAGTGTGTGCGCAAACACAAGTGCACTCTCTGATCTCTAACTCTCATGATCCGATGGGACGGTAATCCGACACGACCGGTGACAGATCGGGCGCAGGACCAACAGCTTTGCGTGCTTTCCGAGGCACGAGGGTGTCTAACATCGCCAACTTTCTAACTCCGGGCTGCAATTGAGATTTCTTAGAAAACCCAATAACTTTTTCTTGGCCCGACCCGGGATTGGAACCCGAGACCTCATGCACAGCAGTCGCATTCAATACCGCTGCGCCACGGGGTCATCTGATATATTTATTATTGAAAGTACTTTTATAATCTTTTATTTTTAATGAAACAAAGACATAACATAAGATTGACGTGTATTTTTATCAAATTTTAAGTACATATTTTAATCTTTTATGATTGAATAATATCAAACTTATAAATCCTAATAAACAATAATAAATTAGAATGGACACCAATTGGTCGAGATCCATTACTATGAAGGAACGAATTTAGTGTCTGATATCATACACTTCATAGATTTTGATTATAGACGAGCCCTAGTACGTTTAATTATAGTTACGTTGTCATCTGACCCACAATGCTGACATGAGATTTAAATAAAAAATTTAAATATATCTAAATTATAAATATATTACCACGCTCACTTATATCAATCGCCGTGTTCGACAAACTGCATGTGATGAAAATTTGGAAGCCCCACTCTTAATCTAAGACTAAATATTTTTTTATATTATAGAACTGCATATTCATAAAAAAAATGTAAATTTCATGGTGAGGCAGCCCTACTGCCCATTCATGTTATTTATTTAAAGTGCTCTTAGTAAATGTAAACAAACTAATGATTATTTGGATGTAATAATTGCGCTTTGAAAAACAAAAAGATTGTTTATTTGTTCTTTTTCCGGTGAGCATTATTGTAAGGAACAAATGATTATTGTAGCCTATGCCTGCCTTCATCATGTGTATTACCAGTTTTGCCAAAGAAAATAAGTCGCTAAGATACAAACATAGTCTCAAGCTTATAGCACCGAAGGCACAGGCAGAGATGTATTACAACCACCATTTACCAGCTATTCGGGCTCACATAATAAGAGCGAGTGGCAAGGCAGAAAGGAGGCAGAAATTACTGATGTCTTCGCTATGATCCAAGTATTTCTCCCTTGCTTTATTCACTCAGCAGCAATAGCTTAGAACCGTTAGACTACCACGCAGCGGTCTCGAGTAATTATCGCTTGCTTTAACACTGAATGAAAACATCGTGAGGAAACCTGCATGTCTGAGAATTCTCCATATGTTCTCGAAGATATCTGAAGTCTGACAACTCGCAGTTGCTGGCCAACTGCGGGTTGTCAGACTTCAGATATCGTGGTGGAGTTGGGCCTAACCCTTATCACTTTGAGAAGAGGCCCGTGTCCAGAAGTAAAACAGTTTAATACAGGGCTGGTATTATATAATAATATATAATATCAGCCCTGTATTACAGCGATTGAATAAATATATTATATTTATTCAATCGCTGTAAATTTCTTATGTAGGTACGCTAGAAACAGTTTAACAATATAATGTTTTTAGCAGGAGGCGGTCTTGCTAATATATTCACGACCCCCAAATCCCACAAATAACAGCAATACACACTTTCCCAAACATGATTACGCTCTGATTTGCCATGAATAAATAACAAGGATCGATAGCCACGCGTGGGCTGTGGGCAGGTGGGCATCATTTAGCGATTAGTGCCCGAATCGCTAATTATATAGAGGTGCATATTGCCGGATTCCGGATGCGAAGTTTTGTTTTAATTGTGCAAGTTAGAGGTGGCAGCGGGTGGAAATACGTTAGATGTCCCTGATGAGCTTCTTCTTCTCCCTAGCCTTTATATTCCCATGTCACTTGGGGTCGGCTTTCTAGTCTAACCGGATTTGACTGGATATCAGTTTTTACACGGAGCGGCTGCCACCTGACCTCCACAACCCGAAGGCTAACGATACCCTAAGGCTAAACCAGTGTCAGGATATTATAGGGCACTGACTTCTCAATAACGACTGCCCTAGATGTTCATGGCAGCCGGGACCGATGGCTTAACGTGCTCTCCGAGGCATGGAGCAGACGATAATTTTATTGTCAATCAATACGCACATAATTTCGAAAAGTCATATAACTTTCGAAAGTCAGAGGTGCGCGACATGGGTTCGAACCCGAGACCCTCTGCATTGCATTCTCTTAGTCTCCCCAATGAGCTATCCCTATAACTAATATTATAAATGCGAATGTGAGTTTGTTTGTTACGTTTTCACACCTTAACTACTCGACCGATCATCATGAAATTTCGCACACACGTTCTCAGGGGTACATAAAAGGACATACGGTACATTTCATCCAAAAAAAGTACTTTTACTAACATAACATAACCTACATTTACACAAACGAAGCCGTGGGCAAAATCTAGTTAGATATAAATGCGAATGTGAGTTTATTTGTTGCCAATCATCATGAAATTTCACAAACACGTTAACAGCGAAACAGAAAAGGACATAATAATAATAATAATAATAATATTCTACCACATACACACAACACCATCTAGCCCAAACTAAGCAGAGCTTGTACTATGGGTACTAGACAATGAATAAACATACATATATACTTTTTTTTTTGTAAATACATACATATTATACATAGAAACACCCAGACCAAGACAAACATCCATGTTCATGCACACAAATGTTTGACTTGTGCGGGAATCGAACCCGCGACCTCAGGCGTGGCAGTCGGTTACACTAACCACAACGCCACCGAGGCCGACAACCTACATACCTTTACAACAACATAGCATACCTTTCATCCAGAAAAAAGTATTGTTACTAACATAATATAACATACATTTACGCAAACGAAGCTGCGGGCAAAATCCATTAGCTTATAACTTAAACCACAGGAGAGTCGTTATGAGAGCGCGTGTCCAGAATTTTATGAAGAAACAAAATGAACATCAACTGTTATAGTTTGAAACATCTACGTAATTACACTAAAACTGCTTAGATATCGCTTTCTGATGAAAACTGTTTGCTTTTGGCGAATGTGTGTAAATAAAATGACTTCTAAACTTATTCAGTAAGGACATCTTTAAAATTAGGGAGAATAATTCTTTGTGAGTTTGTTTGTTACGCGTTCACGCCTTAAATACTCGACCGATCATCATGAAATTTCGCAAAAAGAACATAGGTTTCATCCAGAAAAAAGTTCTGTCACTAATCTAACCTAACCTATGTTGAAGCCGCGGGAAAAATCTAGTATAAGATATAATATGAGACTAATATAACGTGAAACTTGTAATTATATAAATGGAGCCCTATGGTCCATCCAATGGTTGATCCCATGACCTAAGTATGCATTCATGTTTTGTATGGTCCTCAGGTGGTGGGTTCGATTCCCAGTTCGGACGAAGTGTTATTGGGTTTGCGTATTAGCAAATTATTAGTAGAAGCATGAAGATTGGCACTATAGTTGGCAGAAAGTTCACCCCCTATGAGGTGGCATCTAAAAATGCGATGGCTATTCATGTGCTACGTGTTATATTGAAAACTGCCTCCGTGGCGCAGCGGTAGTGAATGCGACTGCTGTGCATGAGGCCTCGGTTTCGAATCCCGGGTCGGGCCAACAAAAAGTTATTGGGTTTTTCTGTTAAAAAATCTCAATATCAGCCCGGAGTTAGGAAGTTAGCGGTGTTAAACACCGCCGTGCCTCAGAAAGCACGTAAAGCCGTTGGTCTTGCGCCTGATCTCTCTCCGGTCGTGTCGGATTACCGTCCCATCGGATCATGAGAGTTAAGGAACAGAGAGTGCAATTGTGTTTGCGCAGACACTTATGCAGTACGATACCTCCTGCGCAGATGGCCAGTCTCCGATAAGACTGGCCGCCGTGATTGAAATTCGGTCTGGAGGAGATTATTATAATTATTAAACATAAAACCGTTAGAAAATATTAGGTTAATAGTAATATTCTATCACATACACAATACCATCTAGCCCAAACTAAGCAGAGCTTGTACTATGGGTACTAGACAATGGATAAACATACATGTATACTTTTTTTTTGTAAATACATACATATTATACATAGAAACACCCAGACGAAGACAAACATCCATGTTCATGCACACGAATGTTTGAATTGAGCGGGAATCGAACCCGCGACCGCAGGCGTGGCAGTCCGTTACACTAACCACTACGCCATCGAGGTCGACAGTATATTATAGTGATAGATAAAGCACATAACACAATATCTGGATGTTCTTTGTATCCGTTGTTTAAATGTTTGTAAAGTCGCCCACGACACAGGACACAATCCCTAATGCAAGAGCTGCCTTTAAAAAAAAAAAGTTCTTTGTTGATAACACTAACAACTGGAAAAGAAAAGAACCTCTTCGTTGACATAAAGAGTTGTTTCTTTTAAAGGCAACTCCCACATTAGAAATTGCGTCCTGTAAGAAAGTATAACCTCGTATAGCGATCCATACGAGCTTTTACTTTCTTTTAAAGACGTCTTCTACATAGATCCTCATAATTATCTTATCTCTCTATGTCCTTTTCTGTTCCCCTGACAAAGTGTATGCGAAATTTCATAATGCGTGCCGAGGAGTTGTTAAGGCATGAAAGCGTAATAAACGAACCAACTCACATTTGAATTTATAGAATTAAGGTAGGATTAATCCTGTCTTTAAACTGCTAAACACGAGCCTTTTTTGAGTGTTAGAGCGCTATATTCCACCACGCTGTTCTAGCGTGGATTGGATGACTTCACAAATCTTCGGGAACATTATGGAAAATTGTCAAACATGCAGGTTTCCCCATGATGTTTTCCTTCACTGTTAGAATGTTAATGACCACGTTGGATATTTTGATGTTGCTACCTTGATTCTATAAAATACATAATATATTGAAAGAGAAACTTCTGCAGATTGTCATGACAAGTTATAAACTTTTAAGGGGCTACTTAAATGTTATCTACTCAAAGTTATCTACTGTTGTAATAAATGCCGGTAAATTTCTGAGAATTTATACTTAGTTCTATATTAGGAATATATTTTTATTTAATAAATTTTAATAATAATAATATCAACCCTGTATTAAACTGTCCTACTGCTGGGCACGGGCCTCTTCTCAATGTGAGCCATAGTCCACCACGCTGGCCCAGTGCGGGTTGGCAGACTTCACATATCTTCGAGAACATTATAGAGAACTGTCAAACAGGCAGGTTTCCTCACGCTGTTTTTCTTCACCGTTAGACAAAAAGCTAATTAAATATTTTTTTGTCATTCTGGGTTACGGGGCAAACGAGCAGACAGATCGCCTGATGGTAAGCGATTACCGCCACCCATGGACAGCTGCAACACCAGAGGAGTTACAAGTACGTTGCCGGCGTTTTAAAAAGGAGTACGCTCTTTTCTTGAAGTGTTGAAGGTCGTATTGGTCCGGAAATACCGTAGGCGACAGCTCATTCCACAGTTTTGTTGTGCGAGGCAGAAAATTCCTGGAGGAACGCACAGTTGTGGACTGCCAACCATCAAAATGATGGGAGTGAAAATGCTGTCGCGTAGGACGATGGCGAAAAGAGGCGGCAAGGATCATTCCGAACATAAATATTTAATACGCACATAATTTTGAAATGTCAGAGATGCGCGCCTTGAGATCGAACTCGAGACCTCAGTGGAAGATAGTTGGACTGCCAAGTCCAACGGTCTCCTATTAGGCTATCGCTGCTGTTAATACATACAGATAATATCAATTTACAGCAATTTTGTGTCAATAACTTGGTAACGGTATGAATGAGCCAAAACAAGCCCGGGGAATTACCTCCTTCTTAGAAGAACCCGACGCAAGATGAATAATATGGTTACAACGTTTCGCTTATTTAATAATAAGTTCTCGAGGCTTACCTGCATACTTCCATATTCCGTAATTTTTTATAATGTTGGATTTATAAGTATTATATCGTCTTTACGTATATCTTAATAAATTTCATGCTGTCCTTTGGCACGGCGTTAGATTCCCGAGTCACGGTTTAGTGTATGACGCGTCTTCCCTACCATATACCATGATCGTTTGTAAGTGTAGTCATTACGCAGTACTTTACTGCTAAAGCAACATATTTTATTTCACCTCCTAACACCCAACATTGCATGGCGACCCTGATGGGATGCACAACTGCATCGCGACCCTGCGTTGCATTGCTGCCTAAGATTGCAGTAGTCATACAGGTCCTTTCTGTAGAAATCTTTAGTAGCAGCAAGGCCCCTATAACATGGGACCCACAACTTAGGAGGCAGCGTGTACTTCTTGGAATGCACAACACTGCATCGCGACCCTGCTATTGCTGTCCAAGATTGCAGTAGTCATATAGCTCCTTTCTGTAGAAATCTTTAGTAGCAGCAAGGCCCCTATAACATGGGATCCACAACTTAGGAGGCAGCGTGTACTTCTTGGGATGCACAACACTGCATCGCGACCCTGCATTGCATTGCTGCCCAAGATTGCAGTACTCATACAGGTCCTTTCTGTAGAAATCTTTAGCAGCTGCAAGGCCCCTATAACATGGGACCTACAACTTAGGAGGCAGCGTGTTAGTATACTTCTTCCGAGATATATAGGTAAGAAGACTATATTTGTATATATAATGGAATAGAACCTGCATTAAAGTTTTGTAAGCAATGCCTACTTGTAATTATTCATTTCATGTTAACACATCTTACATTGACTTTTCTGACAGGCGCTTTGCTTACAATCGATTCCGTGAATCGTTATCAAGGTTAGCTGCGCCGAAATATTATTTTTTCGTACAAGCTCGTTTCTTGCTTTATAAATTGAACGCAAACAGAATTTGTTCTGCTCTGTTTATCGTAGGTGGAATACTTAAAAAGGCAACGGATTTTTTAAAGTAAGTACCTGTATTCTTATTGCGTAGGCGTAGAATAAAACATAGAATGACAAATAGGAGTACATTACTTACAGCTAGCAAGAATATAAATCTTATATTTAAATGCTGCTAATGTTGGCAGATACACTTTTCAGAAGAGATAAGAATTTGTTTAAAGGTATACGTTACGTACGCTCATGATCACAAGCATGAGCACGGAGTTTAGGACTAAATTATGACCGATATAATAATATATAATATATTGACTCAATACCTTATCAACCCCTCACTGTGGCAAAGACATCTTTAGCCATCTCTGATCAGTCATGTGAGTCTGTTAGATTGTCAGTTTTTTTTTTACATTTGCGAATGCATTGACGCATAGCGCGATTAGCGCGTTCAAACAAACAGAACCCTTATTTTTGTTTGAACGCGCTAATCTCAGGAACTACTGGTTCGATTTGAAAAATTCTTTTAGTATTGGATAGCCTATTTATCGAGGAAGGCTATAGACTATATAACATCACGCTACTACCCACAGGGGCGGCGCAGTAACCATAAACGCGGGTGAAACCGCGGGAACATCTAGTATTAGTATAGATATTCTATCATATACACACAATACCATCAAGCCCAAATTAAGCAGAGCTTGTAGTATGGGTACTAGAGAATGGATAAACATACATACATATACATATATATATATGTTTATCCATACATATATAAGTACCTATATAGGTACTTTTGTTTTGTAAATACATACATATTATACATAGAAACACCCAAACATCCATGTTCATGCACACAAATGTTTGACTTGTGCGGGAATCGAACCCGCGACCTCAGGCGTGGCAGTCGGATACACTAAACACTACGCCATCGAGGCCGCTATCACTGCGTAATCCATCGGAACCATAAAGTATACTTACGGCCGATGTGCTTACTCTTTGTTTTATTGGCAACACTCCAAATAACTGACTACGTACGTGTAAGTACAAAATCAACGGCCAACCAAACACCAGAACTAATGCATATAACACACATTAACAAAATTTACAACGCCTGCAACAACATAAAAAATTCACAGCCCACAATTAAACCTTACAAACAACTGAACAATCACAATTTGCCAACCATAACGGAATTAAGTCCTTCTGCGATTTAGCTGCAACATTGCGGCCGCCAAATGAACACCAATTTTGCACACCGAAACCGCCTAATGGCTCATCCTGTAATGTACCTGGGCCTGTTAATCCGTATTAAATAATAGCATCATTTGAAATACGTTTGTATACTACATTGAGCGAAATAAAGCGCCTTGGATGAATGGCTTGGGTAATTGGAGCGCCTGATTAAAATAGAACGGCAATGATATTGACGGTGATATTGCGCGTTTTATTTTTGTAGGTAAAAGTTAATTGGAATTTAATCTAGTGTACGGGTATTTATTTAATCATTAGTCGGTACAGCTTTTTATTTAATCGAAGGGTTAAACAGAGATATTTATTTTTAAATCCGCATTTCATTAGTTTTAGAACATGCAACGCAATCCACCGAGCATAGTCTCAGTTTTCATGTTGAAAATTTTTAATCGAGAACCGGAACAGAGGCTTTGAAAGTAAAACCGACTTCAAAAAAAAACATCAGCACTAAAAAGTGTAAAATAAACTTAATGAAACATTTAATTCAAAGGATAGAATTAATGTGTAACAATTCTTTTTTACAGATTTCCAATTTCGTTTAAAATAACTTACCTACTTTACCTAATATTATTTTACTTCTCAATTATGTAGTATTTAATATTTACAAATTATGATGATTTATTTACACAATTACATTGTAAATTTTTGTCTAAAGCTCTTAACTATTAATTTAAATAAAGTATTCTTATACCTGCTAGGTACCTACTGATCTGTTTCGGTCGAGATCCTCCTCCTTTTGGAAGTCGGTTAAAAATCAACAGTGACTGTTAAAACTTACTAATTGAAATTAAAGTATAATCCAAAGTTCACAACTGTTTTAATAATAGGTACTACTAGTGGCTAATTTCATACTTAGATGGTATTTTACTGGCACTGCAATATTAAAGGTTTATAAGCTGAGAAAGTGCGGTTAGTATGTTTACTAACCGCACTTTCTCAGCTGTTTGTTTGCTTGTTTAACCACAAAACATTATGGTTTTTTTACCAAGCAATAAACGTCTATTATTCGGTTTTCTCTTAAGAATTTCTTAGTAGCATGAGAATGTAAAAATCTCTGTCTTTACCATTTATCAAATCAGAAACAACCTGAATAAAGACCACGTAACGATTATCTAAATATATTCATATAACATTCTTTACACCGTTCGATGGTTTATATCAGAGGTTCCCAGACTTTTTTCTCATAGAACACTTTCAAAATTTTGCTGGTTCCCCCTGCAGCTACATTTATACCATATTCCATTTTTTTTTTAAATTGTCGGTACTGAACCTGCCACGGCAGGCGGGCCAACCTTTTTGTATGTTCGAGACCACTGGTACTGAAAATGAAATATGCAAGTTTTTACAAATAACAGTTGCTGAGCTTCGTAAAATATTATCTGCCTACATTGATAGGTAAAGTCAAGCCAACATTTAGTTCTTCACTATCAAAAGCAAATAAATTTTCGTGGTCGCTTACGAATAATTGTGAACCTCCATTTTTTTTGTCACGCCAACGTAGACCCCTGCCAGTCTCCCGTGGGGGACAGTGGTCCAGGTGGACCCCTGGGGGTCCACCTGGACCATTTTGGGAACTAAGAGTTTAGATTATAAACCATCGAACGGTATAAATAATGTTATATGAACAAATATATAAATAAATAAATAATTATGATGTAAAAGTGATGACTGCTATGGTATAGTGGTTTAAGTAGTCGTCTCGTCATTGCCAATGTGTGTATGCCATACGGAAAAATGTGTGGTCTACAAATAGTTGTTCCAACCTTGGTTGTCCATTGAATCCACTGTTTGAATGTTCCGCGACATAGGAATATTCCTAGTGCAAGTAACGATTTAAAATAAAATGAAATAAAAATGAATTCACACAAATTGGATAATGTTTTACTGTCGCACTCCTTAAGCTGGAGAAGTGTGGTAAGTGAACATTAATTTCATCAACTAGGTGCCTATTTTAGTTCAAACGATATTATAATTTAAACATATTCTAAAAAACGTCAGATGAGGTAGGAATTAGGTGAACATTATTAGACATTATAATATACTGGAGAAAGGCTTCAAAAGTACCCTAAACCGTCGACCGTACTTGAAGAATGTTATGTAAAAGCAAAAGAGATTTCAAGATCGTAGCAAGTCGCAATTTTCAGCATCTGCTACCGCTTCAGGCAACACGCGTTACGTCTATGTAATATTCTAAAACTTTCAAGAACCAACACATTTACACCCGATTATTTTTCACCCGAATATTACTCTATTCACAAGATAGAGCTCCATACGTTTCTAGGACAGTATACAAAAACAGATATTCCATATTTCTGACACATACGTTGGTATCCGAATTTTCTTTTCCCTACACAAATACGGGGCTTACGCGTAAGTTCCATAAATATTTGAGTTTTGTATTTACCTAAGCGCGGTTTTGACTGCGTTGCATCGTCTCGGGGGTAGAGTCGGCAAAAAGTGAGGCTTGTAACATGAAAAATTAAAACAAGAAGTGGTTTGCCAGAGTTTCAGTTCTTTGATATTCTATAAGAACTGATTTTGTTACTTTACGAGTAAATAAATTCTTGTATTTTTATGTTTATTTGGTTATATAGATTTGAATAAAGTGGTTTATTTTGTATAATTATGTATTTTACTAAAAAACAATTTAGTAAACGTCCAAAGCTAGTGCTAGCAACGGGGAATCGTAATATATGACCGCGCTGCCAAATATTGGTCAATTCGTTGTCGTTGATTGTCATTATTCGAATCAGAATCGAATATTCGAAACGTGACTTCAAAATAGACATTAAAATTATAATTGTTTTATGCCGGCTTATATTCGTATTAACTTGGGGCTAAAACGTAATGAAATAATCAATAAAATCGAATATTTATCAAACTTTGAATATATCAATTTGTTTGAAGATTCAAATAATTCAAATTTGTATCGATTTTAGCCAACGCTGACCGGTGATAGATAGATAGCTATACGTTTCGTTAGATATATCATTTTGTTTCTTACCATAGTTATCTTTAACTGCTAACAACAGCTAGATATCTTGTATTCTTTGAAACTTAACAAATAGTGTAACAAAATAGGAACTTAATATTGCCACTATATTGTATTATTTAATTATTGCATACACAATAACGAGACAAAGCTATACTTATCATGAGCTGCCTCGTTCTATCAAGTACAAGTAACAATGCTTTAATGAATTAAGGTCGAATATAAATATAATTTTTCGACTTTAACCAATTAATTGAACGATTTGATATCTGCCTACCCCTTTTAAGGGAATACAGGCGTGAGTCTATAATATTATTAGGTATGTATGACGACAAACATTTTTGTGTTAACCGTACTATCTCCTTAAATATAAATATAAGAAATCTGGTGTCAATTTATTTATCTTCGTCAAATTCCAGTTACTTATTTTATGTGTACTTCAAATATTAATTGGAAAACTTGAAATATAGAAATCAGTTTAAACAGCGATATTGAATGCAAAAGGTCGTAGCGGGCAATCGGTCGCCTCGTAGTTGTCGTTGCGCAGTGTTGTCTGTTCGAATCCGTCACGAGACAATTATTCGGGTGATCCACAAATGACTGTTCTGTACTTTGTATCCGTAATTTTTTTGTTTGTAAAGTCCTCAAACACAGGACCAGAAACCCTAAATTGAGAGGTGTGTTTAAAAAAGGAATATAATATGGGTATAGTATTGCCAGACTACGACCACAAATAACTCGTATTTCGTTACCATGTTGCAAACTCATGATCTACAGCATTCGTTCTCAATTTAAACCTAATATTTAAAGCTTCAGGAATTTACAAAGAGTTATTCTATCTTTTCTTCTTCTTTAGGGCCTTTTCATTGTCATGCGTGTTTGCGCCCGCGTGCGGGCCAGGCACGCATGCGTGTTCCGGGCCGCACGCAGAGCAGATATTTTTCGCCCCAGCACCCGTGCGCCACGTGCGTGTGGTGCGCATGACAATAAAAACATGTATGATACGATAGGTTGCGGGCAGAACGCATGCGTGCCTGGCCTGCATGCGGGCGCAAACACCCATGACAATGAAAAGGCCCTTATTAACGAGATATCATAGTGCTATACAAGGTTTTATAACTTTCACGTAATAGTATATTTTAAACTATATTATATGAAAAGTTTTCTAATAGTTCTACATCGAGACAAAACAAAAATCTTGTTTTATAACATTTTTTTCGAACTGGTAATCACACTTAAAACCTCATGTAACAGTCATATTCACTACTTCTGCGCTAGCAAGGCAGCCAAAAATAATAATTTTGAACATAAAAACAAATTAAAATCGACTTAGCTGTTTTAGAGTTAAAATATCAAAGACAGACACGTGCGCAAACAAAACCTTCAATCTTATTGCACCCCACCTTAATATCCGTCGACTGTTAAAACAATGTTGTAGTACCTTCCCCTATACACTCAAAAATTGTTCGCAATTAAAACCTTTATAGTAATGAGTTTTCACCCCCTACATAGCACAAAATGGAGGCAAATTCCATCAATTTAAATGCATGCGTCTTACCTACAAAATGTACTATTGGGGGGACATTCCAAAATGCCCCCATTACCCATTAGTAAGATGTTATAGCCCCAATTCTTGGGACTGCACTGTTTTAGCATTCAAATGCTTTGTTTGAAGCTAATTTACATTAGGGAATCGATGCTTGTATGCTTTGGAGTATAATTGGAAGGATATCTCGTTGGAGTATGGGAAAACTTTGTTGTAAGTATCTAGCATTAATTATTATAATAAAAGTTGTCCTTGTATGATTTTGTACATTAATTTAAATTCAAATAATTTATTGTCGACTAAGTGTACGTAAGTGCTTGTAACTTAGTGCAATTCAAGCATTACAATGAAAACAATCACTATTATACAACAAAAAATATTTTACTGACATGAGCAAATAGCAATCAATAGAAATATATATGCGCAAACAATATAAAAATAAGGGAGTAATTAATTAATTTTTATGTTTTTGTTCAAGAAAAAGAGGGGGTTTAGTGGAGATATGTCGCTATCCCCCTCAGACAGCTGCGTTTAAATATCACTTACGTCACAGTTTGTATCGTGCAACCTTTTTCTGTAATTTGACAATGACTTCTACTACCAGATTTGAACGCATGTACAATATTTAATTGTGGACAGATTAAGAAAACCTGTATATATGAGATTTCGGGTAAAGTAACCATTTCACTTAAATAATAAGAAATATGAGTCAACTACCTTATAATAATTATTTTTAACTTAAAATATATCAAGTAATTAAGTTGCATACCTATAACTTTTTATCTTTCCTGTAAATCATATTTGATCGGTTGTCAGATTTTATGTATAGTTTCTTTCTTATTATTTCCTTATGGATGTGTCTGATAATTTGATAGTTTTCAGAAAGTAATCATTAGATCGTAGGTTTATAAATGATATTATATCAATAAAATAGGTGACACTGGCGACGACTTTTTTAAATTATATCAACTATAGCATATAAACTCCTTGCCAAAGACAGACTTCCATCTCCTCTTTCTCCATGCTGTCTTTCTTTCACACTTTTCACATAATTATATTATGATAAACTATATTTTTAAATCGCATGTTTTAAAAGGCGAACATACTTCCATCTGTGTGGCGCTCCCTGGACGTGTTATCTACTACATTTTAATAGCTTGTCGTTTCTAAGAACTACGGGTCTGTTACATAGCAGAGAAGCTGCAAGAAACCAGCATGAGATGGTATGGACATGTATGAAGAAGACCACCAGATTACGTTGGTAACCAGGTACTGGGACTATCCGTCCCGGGAACAAGAACTGGAGGAAGACCCAAGATCACGTGGACAGATGTGTCTTCCAGAGACATGCATGCAATGCTTTTGAGGATAACGTCAGGAACAGGGCGAAGTGGAAGAAGAAAGTAAAGAAGGCTGACCCTACCATGTGGGATAAATAGCCAGGATAATAGAGGGGGAGACGTAAACACTCACGCAAAGTCATGCCATGGACCAATGGTAGTCATGCGTCTAACAATAATTTTACCACAAACTTACTATTTCTGAAACGATTACTTGAATCGAATACACTGATTGAATATGATTTGTATTACTGTAATACACATTCACCATTATTGTTAGATCTCTGATATATTATAAATAAATAAAGGCAAGTATTGCTCTCATAGGTCAATTCCATTGGTCAACGTTGCGAAGAAATGAACCAGAGAATAGAATAAATGCCTATCCATCTTTTGCGATGGATCGACAGCCTATTTAGTAAGAAAATATTGTTTTAATATATTGAGTTGTCCTTACTAGTTTATTTCTTATTAAATGTTAAAGCAATATTGTATTTACGTTTATTCTTGTTTCCTTGGTTTTTCTAAAATATTTTCAATATGGAAATAAACTTATTTCTGTATAAACATATTTTTATTGATTGCCTGTCTAGTGTAGCGACTGCCGTTCATGTGTTCGTCTATCAGGCACAGTTCCAGACTCCATGCTGCTTCCAGGAATTTCTTGACGAAAATACCACTAGCAATTTGCCTGACCCAAAGATCACACTCAAAACTCCGCATATTAATCGTATTCAATATCGCTGCGAGCCAGTCTTGTATAATTAGAATTTGTTATATCATCATTCAAAATCCAAATTGATTCGCAATGAAAATATGTCTTGTCTTCTGTTTACGCGAATGTTATTCGTTGTTTATTTGACACTTTATTACAAAATTTTGAAAACTGTGACACTACTATTACTATTAAACTTTACTCATTTTTAAGATAATTAAATTATTGAAACGCGATAAAATCCGTATATAGTAGTTTAATTTCAATGAAAAATATGTCTTCTATAAATCGCATTAAAAAATGTTTAAATAATAATTAAATCCATAGAATCAGTCAATTACCCACTTTTGAATCACTTTGTCGTTCTAAAGGTTTTCTGGTCATAATCTGGATCATAATTATATTTTAACTATATATGTAATTATAATTAGGTATTATGTTATAAGACTTGTAAAACAAACACATTATTAGATACAAGCTTTATATTTGTATATAATATAATAATATAATATTCTATCACATACACACAACACCATCTAGCCCAAACTAAGCAGAGCTTGTACGATGGGTACTAGACAATGGATAAACATACATATATACTTTTTTTTTGTAAATACATACATATTATACATAGAAACACCCAGACCAAGACAAACATCCATGTTCATGCACACAAATGTTTGACTTGTGCGGGAATCGAACCCGCGACCCCAGGCGTGGCAGTCGGTTACACTAGCCGCTACGCCATCGAGGCCGACAATTAGTGGTAAATACATTAGTCTGATTAAATTCCTCCATTAATTTTGCAAATACTGTTATACATCATAGATCACTCTTACAATATTATGATTATTAGATATTACCCTTTTTTATTTTAAATATTAAATTACACTGCACAATCAAATTAGAACGACACTTCAACACCAACCGCTTAACTGTGTTGTCTCGACGAAGTCAGGAGCAAAAGTGCCTGCCGGCCATTATTCTTTCGTTTTAAAACACTTATCGTACGATGTGACGTCATGTCCGTCTTGATTTTAATATTTTTTAGCGAAGTCAAAAGAGTGCGACAACACTTGAGTTTAATCCGTATCTTTTTATGACTGATTAGAGACGAAAAATCATACAAACCTTATATTTGAACCAAACTAAGCTCATGACCAGTAACTACATATATTTACTTCTATAACATTCAAAACCTATAGATTTTTTTTTATCGTGCTCGTCAAAATGACCACACTCCACCTGATGGTAAGCAGTCGTGTGGTCTAAGAGCAGTGGCCTCCACAACGCCCTCATAGTAGCCGAGGCGATGTTGAGGTCTCTACTTCGACGGCCTGAGAAGGTGCTTTTTCACGCCCCGCTTAAAGGACCCAGGATTGAAGGAAGAAGGAAACACGTGCCTTGGCAGAGAATTCCATGCCTTGGTCGTTCGGCAGAGGTATGAGGACCCAAACTTTTTGGTACGCGCTCTA
The DNA here is from genome assembly GCA_963564715.1 of Catocala sponsa. Taxonomy (NCBI): domain Eukaryota; kingdom Metazoa; phylum Arthropoda; class Insecta; order Lepidoptera; family Erebidae; genus Catocala; species Catocala sponsa. The sequence continues at coordinate 4,114,375 of OY751345.1, read as the reverse complement.
ATCGACTCTACCGTGTAAGGATGGCATCTGAGCCCAGCACGCGTTGTTCTGGATAGGAAAGGGGAGGGCGGGATAAGGTGGAATAACTCTTCAGATCACTCCCCGTGGTATATTCTGTAGAAACATGCCAATGAGGCAATGTCCCTACGGAGTTGCAGAGGTTCCAGTGAACTCGTGACCTCTGGATCTCCGATAATACGGATAGCCCGCCGCTGTAACCGGTCGAGAGCGTCCAGCAAGTACTGCGCGGAGCCATCCCAAAGATGAGAACAGTACTCCACGCAAGGGCGCACTTGTGCCTTATACAATAGGCACAGTTGCCCAGGCGCGAAGAACCGCCTCACCCTGTTCAGAATTCCGAGTTTTCGCGAAGCTTGCTTAATGACGCTCATGATGTAGGTTTTGGGATTAAGGGAGCGGCAAAGATCCATACCTAAGATGGAGAAGCTGTCACGTATTACCAGTGGAGTGTTCTTCAGAGAAGGGAGGGGAAGGAACGGAGACTTTTTTGTTGAGAACACCCATGCCTGGGTCTTCTTGGCGTTGAACTCCACCAAGTTCTTGGCACCCCATTCATAGATGCGGTCCAAGGTCTCGCTAAGTTCAACGACAAGATTCTGCCTTTTCCCCTCAACCTCAGCCTGTTTGGCCCCAGGATGTCCGAGATATCGTCCATGCACGGTACTGTCGTCCACATAACAATGTATGTTGCCGAGATTCAACATATCATTGATATGCAGAAGAAAGAGCGTAGGGGATAAGACAGACCCCTGAGACACTCCTGCACTGACCTGCATAAATTTGGAAGCGCGACCGTCGCAAAGGACCCGAATACGACGCTTCTGCAGGAAACTTGCAATCCAGGTGCACAGTTGAGGGGGCAAGCCATAGGCCGGAAGCTTGGAAAGAAGAGACCGGTGCCAGAATCTACTATATAAACGAACACTCTATTGCCTATATAGTTATTGACATTGCAAGTTAACGGATAATACAATTTATTTGACTTCATCATTTATCACGCTCAGAAAGGAGTACTTGAATTCACCCTACACGTCCCCGGGCCATCTTAAAAGAGTTTAAGTTGTATACTAGTGTCAAGTTGTATACTAATGTCAACTTCATTAATTATTATTGTTCTGAGACTAGATGTTCCATAAATGGAAAGCACGAGTTAGTAAAAATGCAAGGAGATATCAAAGAGATACCATATAATCAGAAATTGCTAAGAAAGATTAAATATCACCGTCTAAAAAATCCAAAACATCTTCCAAACCCTTTGCTACTACAATACCCGACAAAAACACAAAAAAAAAATCCAATTGCTATAAATAAAAAATATAAAAGCTAACCAAATAAAATCATCACTAGGTCACCGGTTAAAAGCTGAAAAAAGACATCGAAAAGCTTTAGCAGAGTTCACAAACATTGACATACAACTAGAAACCACTTCATCATTCGCTCGCATAAAAATGCAATGTTTTTAACGTGAGCCGTCAGTGAACTGTGTACTACAGCTCACTAGAATGGACAATCTTTTAGGGTACTAGCTTTTTACGACTTCGAACGCGTCGAATTTGGCAGTAGGTATTTCTTTTTTGGCATGTAAGAAGAAGATGATCTGACACAATATTCGACTCCTAGGCGGCGTATCAAATTGAATCACACACCTGATTTTTAGTTAGATCTTTAGCAATACAACTGTAAAAACCACATTCGATTTCGTGCAGTAATTTTTGCGTCAAGCGCGTATTTTAAACAAACGGCCAAAAATAAATTCTAAAAATAATTGTTTTGTGTTCTATAGCTCTTATAGACAATAATTTTTTATTTTGAATAAGATTGATTTTTGATTATCTTAAATAGGTATATCCTATGTGTTGAGAAGTCGATTAGTTAACACTTTCCTACGTATAAATAAGTATAGTAACCTTTAACTTAAGATTGTCTGCAGATGGGTGAATTTACTTCAAATTTTGCATGAATATTACTAACAGGTCGGGTTAACATATAGGCTACATATTATCACGCTATCACCTACGGGGGAGGAGCTGTGAATCTTTATTTTTCTTACGCATTCTGTGACAGCGTGTAATCTAACGACGTATATTTAAATGTTGTTTTTGAGTAAGCCATGCTAGCTATACACTATAAAAACTACGCCATTTAAGTAACTTGGGCAGAGAAATATAGTTGGGTTCCGCGGCGACAAACACTTTTTAGTTAAAATCTACGCGGACGAAGTCGCAGGTAACAGCTAGTATCACAATGAAAAGACAAATAGAAAAAAAACATAAATGTAGCTTGGGTAGAATGTTAATAATAGTCAATGGTAATTCATTAAACATAGTGAATAAAATTTGATATGGCAGTCAGAAAAGATTGGATCTACACAGTCGTTTTCATACTTAACTAAAGACATTCTGAGCAAGGCAAGGATAAAAATATCTCAAAGACTACACTTGCGTGAAGAGTAAATTAAGCGAGAGGTATATGCCAGGATCATAATAAATGGATATTCATAGCCTCTGCCTATCCCACCACGAAATAGGCGTGATTCTATATATGTATGTATGTATTTATGTATAAATATGTTAAGCCACTGTGACCTACGAATTTAGTTGAACCAAAAACTAGCAAGACAGTGAGAAATAAGATTGAATCTATATTCAGTAATACTTATGAAATTTTTGGTAGTTTTTTCATAGCGATGTGTATTTTTTTGCCAGAATAGCTAGTGAAGTTCAAACGGAATCCGAGCTTCTATAATGTACGACTCATTATATACGTAGTTTAATCTTAATACTTAGGTTTGCCAACATTTAGTTTTCCATCCAGTAAAGGATAGTTGACTCACGTTTTGAAAAAGTTACATTACCCAAACTATAAGAAATAAACCATTTTGAAATCTACTTAATAAATAATTTAAGTACAAATGTTTCAAATCTGGTAGTAAGGTAGGTAGTTTTTTTGTCAAATGATAGAAGAAGGATGCACGATAAAGACAATGACGTTTTACCGCATCTATGCGAGAGAGATAGCGAAATATCCCCACTACGAACCCCCTTTTTCTTACACCCAATCTATACTAATGTTATAAAGCTAAAGAGTTTGTTTGATTGTTTGTTTGGTTGAACGCGCTAATCTCAGGCACTACTGGTTCGAATTGAAAAAATATTTTAGTGTTGGATAGCCCTTTTATAGAGGAAGGCTATAGGCTATATAACATCACGCTAAAACTAAAAGAAGCAGAGCATCAATGAAAAAGATGCAAAACCGGAGATAGTTTTTTTATGTGAAGCAGACGAAGTTGCGCGGGTCAGCTAGTTTTAATATATAAATACCGTTTTCACAAAAATAATTTTTTTGGAAGCTATGTGCTTTTGTATGGAAAATGATGTTTCAAATCATAATCATAATCTCCCAAAATACGTTTACATTTGCCAGTTTCAAGTGAATCGGTTTTCTTCGAAGGAGCCTAGCGATTATTCACTTTTTACGTATCAACATGAAAGTTTATAGCTTTTTTTTTCAGGAAATGGTCAAGCATTTTCTGCTTCGCTAAAGAACCAAATACCAAAGAGGGAAATTACCCCAGTGTCTAGTCTAGTAAGAATAATTCAGTGAAATCGTCGAGCATTCCGCGAAAACAAACCGGTCGATTTTTCCCACTTGAACGTTTGGAGTTTATTTGCGGAACACTTCGTTCGGAGTCAAAAATGTGTGTGAATAGTTTCGTTGCGAATGGGCGAAGAAGGAAACTGATTAAGTCTAAAAGATCGGATACGTAGGAAAGTGTTGGCACATTTTAACCAGAAATATTGGTGCGAAGATAGTTCGGGCACGCGGAAAGAATTGTCGGCAAAAAAATGGAAACTTTCTCGAGGAAAGTTAGGTTTGATATACTGTAAGCAAATAGACGAAATGAAGAATGAAGATGCAATAAAATGACAAGAGTATGCCAGTTAGTAACAAGTGGAAACCCGTAATTCTCTGCCTACGCGTCTAAAAAATAGGCATGAGCCTGCGTATTGTGAAAAATGAGTTTTCTAAAATACTCCTCTTAAGCAATTGCTGCTAGGCTAATCCAGTGCCGGATTACACAGATGATAATATAACTGTTAAATAATAACGTTTTTTTTTAGTTATGCCATTCTATTCATCATTTGCACGCTTTCTTTTTCTTTCTTTTTCTTTTCTTTCATCATTTGCTTTTTGACGCTTGATGGCGTAGTGGTTAGTGTAACCGACTGCCACGCCTGAGGTCGCGGGTTCGATTCCCGCACAAGTCAAACATTTGTGTGCATGAACATGGATGTTTGTCTTGGTCTGGGTGTCTCTATATATAATACGTATATATTTACAAAAAAAAAAGTATGTATATGTATGTTTATCCATTGTCTAGTACCCATAGTACAAGCTCTACTTAGTTTGGGCTAGATGGTGTAGTGTGTATGTGATAGAATATTATAGAATATTCCTTTATCGTATTAATTTTAAAATTTTGGATAATGAGACAGTGCAGCAAACTCAGTACTCCGTTGAATAACTTAATGTTGTTTTCTTGTATTGAATATAGTTTATCGAAGTATTATAAAATCATGAAAATCCTTTGTTGGCAATTATTTTTCTAAGAGATAGGGGTCTCTCGCGGTTTTTATGTTACTACGGTTGCAAGTCTCTTTAGGTTGCGTCTATCGCTTATATCAAGCATTTCGTTTATCTTGTTTCCACCTCAGCAATATTAGGCACTATTAACAATATTCAGAACAGATTTGATGTAATAAAGCGAAAAATAAAAGCTTCAATTCAACAACATCAATATCATTTTTACGAAACGCCGACGTGTATAAATGATTAATTCTGCTATTCACGATTCGTTTTTACTGTCTCTACAATATTACATCCTTTTTCTTCTACACAACATAAATACCATTACAAATGACAGTACTTCTTACAAATAATAACAAAATGGAGGTACTTGAGTAAAAATAACTCGTAGAAAATGAACGTTGTGTCACTGAGCTATACTCGTCAATTTCTTGGAGGAAATTCGATTTCCTTTCACATCTCGCGATTGTTTCTACTACGGTTCGTTCATGTTCACTCATTCATTCACTCTTCATTCGATTCGCTTGTATCCAATATAGAACAGCGATTGATGGAATTTTTAATTTTAAGAATCGAACAGTGTCTGCGATTCACGGTAAGATGAAAGTGTTTTTATTAATAGAAATGTACAGTCAGCTTGTTGCTACGCGATTAGTCTTACGTTGGACACCTGCTGACTCTGAATGAATGGAGTCGTTGCGTAGTCAGCACGAATACGACAGTCCAGCTGTCAGCATAGCAATGCTGACAGCACAGCGCCTCTTCAACGAACTTCTGGACGTATGAGGACCAGAAGCTCCATTGTCTTGGCAGTGCGGTGAATATTTTTGTAGGATCTGTAAAGGGCGAGTGTGAACCCTTAGGTGGTATCCGTATGGTGCTTTAATATGACGCTAGTATTAATGATAAATGCATGAAGCCCACACTAGCGAGATACATAAGGGTTACTTGCGCGGGTGGCTCGCATTAGTAATTGATTCGATGCATACGATATAACAAAATGAAGAATAAACACAATATGTTTCAAGATGCGCTTGTTACACGCGTCGTGTACCGCAAAATTCTGTCTTATCCTTTAGATATATCTAGGCAGAATATGAAATATCATGATGTCTCTAGGATTGCAAGCGTCTATAGCCTACGCATCGACCAGCGTACATCTTGTACGTCTAAACCAGCCTTTGAAGTGTGTAACTTCTCAGATTTCGAATGCTTATTTGCCACCTTACGACATGTTTTTTAATAATTAGATAATTCATAATAGACTAATAGATGTGGCGTCTATTCAGGGCCATTTTGGACTAAAATAACTTTAAATACTTATATTTTTAAATATTAAATATTTGCCGCCGGCCTCGTTTTATTTTGGAATTTAAAGAATTTTTTGAAAATATTCCTTTAACTGACAGTTGTGAAATCGATCATAAGTAGAAAAACGCATAAAAAGTACGTATCTATAAATCAACACATCTCAAAGCCTTATAGTATGTGGATAGATAAATAATAAATACGGAACATTTTACGACTATGCTTTGTCACGCGGACCGGGCGTGCCTCAGCGACTGCGCTCGCGGCGGAGCGCCTCTCCCCCCCGCGGCCTGGACCCTGGATCGTCCTTCTTCCGCCTGCCGACGTTCCTAAGTTAAGTGTTTCATTGTGCACCAGACCGGACCGGACCTCGTACCGAAGCCTTTGTAATTAGAATCACGCCCTGTTACTTATATTGTGCAGAAATTGAATTCGCGTATTTTTGCCAATTGTGTAAAACTCGTATGAAAACTCGTGTAATTGCGAATTATAGTGTTTACTTTATCTCTGCTACCTTGACTTTCCTGGACAACCACGTTCTAACAACGTGGCCGACTAAGAACTACGTTACAGCTTTATGATATTTATATTAGAACTAGATTTGGCCCGCGGCTTCGCTCGCGTTAACTTAGATTTTTGTAATTACTCGTAAATTTCTATCCCCGAGCACAGTACCTACTTTGTTATGGTAGACAGGTACCCTTTGTCCTTTTCTGTACCCCTGACAACGTACATATATGTGAAATTTTATAATGATCGGTCAAGTAGTTATGGCATGTAACCGTAAAAAACAAACAAACTCACATTCGCATTTATAATATTAATTAGGATGATTGACGTTTTGCAAGGTCACGTTAATATTTGAGTGCTTGAGGTTTTGACAAGGTCACATCGGCCATCTTTCCAAGCTGACTGACTGTCAGAATATATATTATAATTATGATTTCGACACGACTATATATAATTCAGTAAGATCGTGTCACAAGATCCCTTTTATATCTTAATCCGTGACACGGGAAAGCCGATTCGATTTTTCGTAAATACACAACAGACGGGTATACAAAATTCAATAAGTTTTATTTTCGTGACCTTTTGGTAAGTAATTGATTTTATCTATACTAATATCATAAAGAGGAAATATTTATATTTTTGTATGTTTGTATATTTGTTTGTAGTAAATAAACATAGAAACAACATGACATACAAAATCTTTCAACATTATAAAGGTTATTAATTATCGAGGAGTGACATAGGCTATATAATATTAGGCTACGAGCTTAGAGTCTAAGGCTACGAGCTACAAAAGCGGCGCAATAAACTTAACGGCCCGGTCACGACTTCGGTCTTAGCGGCGAGCGGGGCGGCGGAGCGTTGTGCACGTCACGTACCCTCAGTAGCGGTTAGTGGCAGCGGCCCTCCTATACCGCTGTCCGCGCCGCTCTGTGTCGTGACGTCGCACTCAGGCCTCGTCCTGGACGCCAGCGGGCGGAGCGCGCGGTGTACGTGGTCCGTTCACGACGCCAGCGGCCAGATCACTCGGTTTGTTGCGGCGAAGTGATTATGATTTATTTCCTCCTACAACATTTTAATTACTCGTCTATTTTTATGGTCATAGTGTTTACTATTCCATAATGGTGGCCTATCTAAAACCTCTGAAATGATTTCCTCAATCATCTACATTCTAAGTAAAATAAGCAGAACGTCACAACTCGTATTCCAACGCGCGGTCGCCGCTCAACTACAGCTCGACGCTCGTGCTCCGCCGCCCGCACCGCTGTCGTCGAGAACAGCTTCACACAAATCTATGAACTTTGATCAAGACGCGCGTGCCGTCGCCTGCACCGCCCGCACCGCCCGCCGGCGTCCAGGACGAGGCCTTATTCGCTTGTACTTTTGTTCCCGACGCTCCCCACACCGCGCGCCGCTGTAGCGATTCGCTCGGAGAAAACCGCGCGCGTTTTCGCTATGAACGGCGTCTCGTGGCGTGCTTCAAACATTTTAATACATTTGATCTTACCGCTCGCCGCCCCGCGCTAAGCTGGCGAGGTCGTGAACGGACCGTAAAGGTGGGTGAAACCATGGAGAACAAAAATGTATGACTAATTATATATTATATTAGATTAATATATAAGATAAATTAGTTATTTTATATATAGGTATATTTTTTAAAGATATCATGTTTTGGTGTGGCCTTTTGTGTGCCAAAATAAAAAATATTTCTTTCTTTTTTTCTTCTTTCTTTCAATTTGGGTTTTAAATTACTAGTATTATTGTTAACCCCTCCAGCTAAGCTAGAATGCTTGTGTTAGGAGTGGGTTCACGTCAGTAGTATTATCTTATCTTATCTTATGTGGGGGCTAGTCAGTGCAGACCGGCGACACTTCGACCCAGTGGTGGGAACTTTTTTTTTTTATTCTTTATTTTTAAGAGACTTAGAGCCATTTTGACTATGTCAGTCCCATCGGGCTTACAAATATACAAACAACTTATGGTATCCAAGATTACTGGCTTCATACTTAAGTAGAAACTACTACTAAACAAAAATTATCTACTATCTAATTTATAAATAAGTTTATATAAAGCAACCGCTGCGTCTGACTAAGGTTCAGACAAGATACTTAAAAATACTCCAACATCCTTCAGGTTAATATTAAAATTATCTTTTACTTGATCTCTCAGATTATCAGTTTGTATACATTCTGTTAATAAATGGTGAATATCTTCAACCACATTACATAATAAGCAGTTGGAGAGTCCGAATTCGTAACCAAAAATTTAAATTTATTTAAAGGTAAATGACCCGATCTCAATCTACAGGCAATTACAATGAGTTTTCTGCACAATTTTACATTAGTAAACCATGGTATCTGAGAAGGTTTATTCTGGACTATTTTATACCATATGCCTTTGTTGGTTGAAATATCATTAAAATCCGATTTCCACATGTCATATATAACTCTCTTGTACTTCAATAAAATGTCACTCAGTTCAGAAAACACAAATGTCTCTACACTATTTGATGCGGCTTCTTTAGCCAATTTGTCTGCCTCTTCATTCCCATAAATACCAACATGAGCTGGAATCCATTGCAGTCTCAAGGTAAATCCCCTGGAAATCAAATTTTTAACTTTCCTTAGAACGGCATAGGCTATCGAAGCACCTCTGCCGGCAGAGGCACATCAAGCCAGATGCTGCAGAGCACTTCTGCTATCAGTTAAAATGACTGACTTTTTAAAACCCCTGGACCCAACATATGAAATTGCCTCTGAGACTGCAAATAACTCCACATACATGATGGACACATGATTGTTATTACCAGTAGTCAAATTATAGTTCTCTTTTATATTATATGTAGGATCATAATAAGCTGCTCCTATGCCAAACTCACATTTTGAACCATCCGTAAAGATTTTGTGCCAACCCTCATATTGATCATTCAAGTAATTTAAAATATTAAATTTTAGTAGATTTGTATCGTCGTAATGACTTTTAGGTATCGACATGTCTGTTATACAACTTTTAATGAAAACTATGTTAAAATTAGACATCCAAGTATCAAACGTATACATAATACTTTTTGTGTTTATATTTGCTTCCACCTTAATTTCAGTATACATTGATACTAATAAAGGCTTAACTTTGCTATTCCAATACCTAGTTAGACATTGTTGTTCTAGTAATTTTAACGCTTGAACTAATAAATGATTATAAGATAAAACCTTTAACAATATTTTGAAGCTAAATATCTACGTCTTAAGGACAAAGGTGGAATAGCTAACTCAGATTCAATTACGTGTATCGGCGTAGTTTTGATATACCCACCAATTATACGTAATGCAATGTTTTGAGTTCTGTCAAGCTTGGCTAAATGAGTTTTAGCGGCATTACCGTATAAATAGCAACCAAAATCTATTCGACTATGAACTAGTGATAAATAAAGCCTTCTTACGTGTGGGATCTTTTATGTCAACACTCTCCCATAACGACTGCCATAGATGTTCATGGCAGTCGGGACCAACGGCTTAACGTGCTTTCCGAGGCACGGAGCAGGCGATAATTGTCGATCAATACGCACATAATTTCGAAAAGTCATATAACTTCTGAAAGTCAGAGGTGCGCGACGTGGGTTCGAACCCGACACCCTTTGCATTGCAGTCTGTTGGTCTCCCCACTGAGCTATCGCTGCTCTATAACCACGTCAGTAGTATAATGGGTGGGATTCGAACCCGCGACCTCTCGATCGCAAGTGCAATACCATAGAATGAAAGTGGCGGTAGCCCAATGGCTACCACCACTTTCATTCTAATTATATAATTATAATTATATATACTGTTAGTTTCTATCTACGGCTGTTACCGGGATAAAAACTATTCTATGTGTTAATGTCTATGTGTACGACAAATTTTATTGAAATTCAGTTAGAAGTTTACGCGTTATTAAGTAATAATCATCCAAATATGTTCTCAAATAACAATATTAGTAAGATTAATTCATAGTTCCTAATAAAAAGTATTAATATTAGTAGATGGGATTAAATATAATGACCACCAAAAATAGTAATTGCACAGCAATATATGCTTACTAAAATATATCATAACGAGCACCTATACGCCTCAAATCACTGCATTCCGTCTCGAAAGGGTTAGGTTATGTTAGGTTCCTTCTTAAACCCATCCAAAAATAGGAGCCCCGCTTGGCGGGGCTCCGTCGACTTATTTTGGTCTCTTAAATATATTTTGCTGTACAAATACTATTTTTGACTGTTATATTTTACTATAATTGGAGAAGTTAAACTTAAGCCTTTGTAGATGCATCGTGGGTTTTTCAGTAAAGAAATTCGAAAGCACGTAATTAGAAAAGTGCCTGATAGATGGTAAAAAGGGTATCCCCGAAATGTGGTTGCAGTATACTTCTATCTTTATCTTGTAAGATATATATTTATATCTGTATACGTGAATCTATATAATAATACATACATACATACATAGATTCACGCCTGTTTCCCAGAGGGGTAGGCAGAGACTACGGATTTCCATTTGCTACGATATATGATAATATAATAATATACGTATATAATAATATAACTAATTAATGTGCTAACTTCATTATTGAAGGTAAACAGTAAAATACAAGTCAGGGCTAAGATTAGAGTCCTCGATATATATATTTTTTATGATGCTTGTGCAGCGAGACTTGACATTCTAAAAATACATACCAAGCACGAAAGGTAACTCTCCAATTCCCGTTTCCAAACGAAAGCAGTTTTGTATATTTTTATATGTCTTATCTAGTAAAGATGTGTTTATTGAAAAGGTAAAAAAGGAAAATAAAACAAAAATGATTCCTCCTACCGTTTTATAGGAGGGTCACCTACAGGTGACACTGGGCATTGTACTATACGATGTATGAGGTATTGAGTATGATCTTGACTGGAATGAACCACCGGTTTATGTTTATCAATTACAAAATTTATTTATAAAAGTTATAAAAAAAGAGAACAGATTACCATCTGACCTAATCTAGCCTTTATTTATTTATATTATTTGTTAGCATTACGTATCGGTAGTAAGTTCCTTTCGAGACAAGGATTAGAACTACTGAGGCAGCCTACAAAGCCTTTAAAAAAGTACATTGGTTCCTAAATATTGCTAATAATAAATGTCCAATACAAACCTGCCTTCCACCTCGCGATACCCAAGCACAACGTACAAGTATGCAAAATAACTATTCTAATTTCCACTTACTCAAAATTCTACACAGAAATTTCACTGCACCGAAACCACTTAAGAACTTCACAAATTTAAACGGAGCGGGTATGTACACAGCGTTTCCAATAACCAAGCCGTAGTCCTTTAAGCAAAACTAATATGAAACAGTACGAAATTACATAGGAAAATATTAGCTATTAAGAACAGACCCAAGTTAAAACGGGAACGGGTGAATTTAATAAGGCGGGCCTATAGGCGACAGCTGGCCCCGGTTACAGCTAAATTCATAAAACCGTGAAGGGTACTCTCATTTATTTGTACTGAAAGTTGTGTTGTTCACTATGAATTATACAAGCAGTGTCGCTACAACGTGTGGTCAGCTTTAGGGGTTGTTTACCTGGTAAATATGTCTCGTAGTTTTGCTTTTCATTTAGCAAAAAGTTGGGTACTGGTTTTAGTTTTGTTTGTTGCCTTGCGACTGCCGAAAATCATGTCTAAGTATTTTTATTTAATTTTTGTTAGATGTTATTATTCTAAAGTCAGCCTGTAAAGGTGTGTATCTCGATAATCCTAACTAATATCATAAGTGCGAATGTGAGTTTGGTTGTTATGCTGTTAAGCTACTCAAGCGATCATCAAATATCGCCTACTAACGTGTACACTATGTCGTTTTCTGTACCCCTAGTACCAGGGGTATAGAAAACGACATAGGGTACCTTTCATCCAGAAAAAAGTACTCATAACGAGCGAACTCTTATTATATATATATAATTAGGTATAGTAGTGATCCCGAAAGTGAAGGTCGGATACTATTGCGGCTGTCCATCATCAAAGCAGTTCGGTATCGTCTTCGTCTATTGCAATAGTTAGAGTGAGCGATCTGAAAAATTACTGTGCCCGAGAGATAAAAAATTACATAGCCTACGTTTACGTGAATGACGCCGCGGGCAAAATCTAGTCATATATGTATATTTCAGTAACAAAATTTATAAATTCAATAAAATACAACCATATTACAAGACTATACTTTTTTAACCATGAATGTACAGAACACTCAAGGTTAAAAAAAGTATTGAATATTAAGACCACACAACCCGCAATAACCTATTCAAACCGTTACGACGGCCTTCCAAAAATCATTACTATTCCACTTAGCCTCCACAATACACAGCAGCCTAAAGGTGCTGATAGACTTGAGCAATCACTTGTAATGAGCATTCTAGCTACATAATATTATAAAAAGAAATTAGGGCAGTCTTTGGGGACTCCCGATAGAAGTGAAAACTTTAATATAAACACTTCTTTATAAAAAAAAAAAATAGTGGGCGGTTCGGATTCCTGATACACTCTTGGGGGTTATTAAGGGGATCGAAATTTCGTTATTTTTTGCGTAGGACGCACCATTTCTGATATATTGTTAATATTCTAAAATAATTCAAAAATGGAAAGCGTGGAAACGTGACGATGACGAAGCATGATGATGACGCGAGTTCTATGATTTTTGTTCACCCAAGAAGTGCTCAACTCGCCTAAAGAAGTTTTCACTTAAAAAAAAACGATTGTACCACTAAATAAATACAACAGACCGTTATATTGTTGCTATTGTTTTTTTATTGTTCTGTTATTTTTTATTCTGTCTTTGTATACAGAGCAATTAATAGGCATTATAATTATTGATCTTTCTCTCTACCGAGACTGTTCACACTTTTCTTCTAGAATATCACCTAAAAGTAAAAACTTGTAATTGGCTTTCTGGATACTAGAATGATCACTGCTATGTTAAATTAGCTGTAAGTTTTCTATGCATAAAATAAAATAAAAATGACAGAAAAATAAACGGGAGCGTTTGAGCGAGCGTTCTAGCGAGCGTTCTAGCGAGCGTTCTAGCGAGCGTTCTAGCGAGCGTTCTAGTGAGCATTCTAGCGAGGGGACAGTAAATTTGCTTCGAAATTATGTCGTTCGCTAGAAAGATTGTGAAAATGTTCGTAGCGATGTTTGGTTCTTTGCTTAGCTCTGTTCGTTGTTCAGTTCGAAAATTTAAAAACGACGATGGTTCGACGATCTGTTACAAGCGAATGCTTAAGTCTGTCAGCACCATTAGATTTGAAAAGCGTACCTGATTAGAAGGGTTGAAAGCAATATACTTATGCTTAACAACGTCTTGGCAGTCCCTCTTAACATAGATTTAAGGGTTATGGATAAAATACAATGACCGTATATTTTTTTATGAGTAAGACATAAAAATACGTTGTGGTAGATCCCTATTTCACAAGCAAGGATAATGTTTATGTTTTTGAAGACAGTTATGTTCGATTGCAGTTGGATAAAATGTACAGTCTTCTCCTTTATTTTTGTTATCTATACAGTTACGAATTTTTTATGTTTTGTTAAAAAGGATATCTCTCGCACTAGGAATAATTCCTGTGTCGCGGGGGACTTTAAAAACATTCAAACAACGGACACAAAGAATACCCAGACTCGGAACAACCATTTGTTAATCACACAAAATTTTGTTCCGGGATTCGAACCCACAACACCCGGCGAAATGGCAGTGGCGGGGTGACAACTCAGACCACTACGTCATCTGTGCAGTCAAGTATATAATTTAAGTATCTTTCCTTTTTATTATACTTTGTAATGTGTATGTAATTATGATGTAAAAAATGTGACATCACCAGTCAACTTGTGTGCTTTTCGGCTGGTGTAACCTGGTTAAAACTTTAAGCATTAAAAGGTAAATATAATGCATGATCGCGTTAGTATCCGTATGGGTATATATTATTAGCTGACCCGCGCACTTGGTTTGCTTCTCATAAGAGAATTCACCCCGTTTTTGCAACATTTTTCATTCATGCACTACTCCTATTGATTATAGCGTGATGTTATATAATCTATAGCCTTCCTCGATAAATGGGCTTCCCAATACTGAAAGAATTTTTCAATTCGAATCAGTAATTCCTGAGATTAGCGCGTTGAAACAAACAAACAAACTCTTCAGTTTTATAATATTAGTATATGTAGATAATATGAATGTGGTTCTCTATAATTATATATTTTTTATTTGATAAATGGGAGCTAAGGGTTTAAGCTGACAACATTCGACATCTTCTTGGAGTGCTAAAAATAAGCAAATGCTTGAACCGTGCTTGCTTTCTAACTTGCTAGCTGTGATACCGAAAACAATAAACCTCTATTCTTACTTCTATTTTACGTCTAAGGTGGCAAACAAGCATACAGCCCACCTGACGGTAAGTGGTCACCGTAGCCTATGGATGCCTGCAACACCAGAGGCATCACTTGCGCGTTGTCGACCCTTTAGGAAAGGAAGTGGGAAGGAGAAGCAGCGGGAAGGGGGAAAGAGGGTGATTGGGCCTCCAGCGCTCTCACTCACCAAACGAAACATAACAGTAGGAATACTGCTATTTCACGTCGATATTCTGTGAGAAGTTAGTCCTTCCCCGGTCGAGCCGGCCTATGCATGCTGAAATCAGCAAAACCCCATTATATTCTTGGATGAAATGGCATACAAGTCATTCTATGCTACTCCGTTCTATTTCTTTCTATTCTATTCTATTTCATTTTGTCACACTGGTATAGGGTAATAGGATTAATAGGCCTAATAGGATTGATTTCCCGGGATCAATCTTATGTACAGTAGTCGCATACAATGTCAAAACGGAAATAAATCCACAGAAATAAAGCTATATTATTTCTATTTGACTGCTTTTTAACTTATTTGTGAGCAAATAGACTTATTCGATCGGATTATTAGCACCAAAAAAATATTAAGTAAATCGTTCATTTTTAAACTATCGAGGACACACACAATCTACGTTTACTTTTAAATAGGTACTCAGCTTTTCTAAACTGTCGTTTTTCTGGAATCTTGTATTAACTATCCCGAATATTACACTAGCAAAAGTATTTTTTCGATACCGTTCAGAATCTATATTTACGATACTCAAGATACATTTAAGATTTTGGTCGTCAAACAACTTTATTCAATCCATTTTACATACAAATCGTCTCAATGAAAATAACTTTAGGGATTTCAAGTTTTATAATCCCAATCAGGCTGCACAAACCAATATCGGTGAACCTTCCAAACTCTTATTACGCCACTTAAAGTCAAGCATGCAAAGGGTTTACTTTATGGGTGCACATACTCTCGTTACCAAAGCGGGTCGAATGGACCCCATGCTAATTGAAAGGGTTGACTGAAATTAGAAACAGGGAACAACAAACAAGGGTTAAATTAACTATTTCTATCGATTTAGGTTTACATTCGTATCGATTTCGGATTATAGCTTCAGAGATTTTGGGCCGTTGAGTGAGCAAACGTTTTTACAATGCACTGGTAGACTATAATATGATTTTCATTTAAATTTAAATGTTCCTAAATATAGAATTACACCTATATTCTCGAAAGTATTGGCAAAGTTAAGATTACTCGGATGGTACAGTGGATAGCCTTAGAAAACATCACGTCTCTGGTTGTAGCCATGTGTAGTGTGGTGTTCGGTTCGATACCCACACGAAACAAAACGTTTTTTGGAGAGTTTGCTGTTATGTCCTCCACAATACAGATACAATCGAGATGTTTTAGAAAAATGGATGGTTGGTGATGATTTTATTCTCCAAATTTGAATAGCTCAATTAAAAAGAAATGACCATGTCAAAAAAAAGCTTTAAAGCTTTTTAAGCCTGACAGGCTACTACAGCTTAAAAATGTAATTTAAAATAAAAAGTTGCAAGTCCTCGACCAATTAGTGTTCGGTGTAACAACTAATTGATATCGCTTCCGGCGAAAAAATAAATAAAAAGAGTTTTCCAATTAATCAATCCTTTTGGAAAACTAGACGTTTTCCATTCACTAATTGATTTGCTCCATTAAATGTTTCCAGTTTCTAGAAACTAATTGAACGTGAAATATTTTATAACTAGACAAAAGTTTGCTTTTGAGATGGCATCCCACGGTGCATGATTTCACGGATTATCACGCACACGCTCGCACCGGTCTACCGTGAGAAGAGGATTGTCCGGGGCATGTCAGTGTCATAATTGTTGATATTTTTCACTAGTACTTTTGCCACTGAATTTGAACATGACATCAGCATCCTAGAGAGTCATTACAACATCTGTCTGATAAGAAATTAACTACATATATCAACATTTTTCAAGTCCAAATTAATCTGCTCAAAATTATTTTCTTAAAATAAATTCAGATTTTTCGTGATTATGTGTCAACCTCACAAGGAACTAGCTTGTTCGAAAACCAACTTGTGGAGTATTTACTCGGCGCATTCACGTAAGATGAATGATATGTGCAGTAATGAAATCTGTAGAAATCTTTAAACTACATGTAACCAACCAGCCGCGTTCTCATGTCGAGATTGAGATGACAGGGTTCAGTGACGAAATGGTACAATGCCGGTTAAGGTTACTGTATTCGCCATCTTTAGCGACTTGCAAAATACTTGTAGCACTAATGAGATGTAGAACGTCGGGCCGTCTTAATCATCTTCAAGCTTCCGCTTGAAGATTATCTTTACAAATAAATAAAATTGACGTGTCCGTTTGCCGTTTGTAGTGTCAACAGTCACAGCTTTTTAATAAATGCATATGAAAGTATATACGGTACATACTTATATCAGAAAATCCATTTTTTTAATGCTCGTCTGTCTGTCTGTTTGTTCCCGCTAATCTTTGAAATGGGTGGGCCGATTTTGACGGGATTTTTACTGGCAAATAGCTGATGTTATAAGTAGTAATTTAGGTCACTTTTATTTTAGAAAAAAGGGGATCGACGAAAATAAACTTTTTTGTTAAATTCCACATAATAAATTTGTTCAAAATAGATAATTATCATTTGATAATTATCTATTTTGAACAGCTTTTATAAGGCGAAATGCTCATCAGATATAGTAGGTATTCAACAATATTGATTAGATCATCTGGCTATTACCACTACTGGTTGATTAGTAAAGTAATTAGCATCTAAGTACCATTGCAAACTAATTAATAAGACACGATTACTAATTGCCCGCTACTAATACAAGTAGAATTAGTCCATTAGATAATTATTGGTGCTGTAAAATTTAATATAATCAGTCCAGTTAGGTATGTCTAGATTGCTTCACTAATGTCCATGGGCAATTATAAGGTACCGGGTTCAAATTACAGGTCGCATAAATTAGGAACAGTAGCAACTTTGAAAGTCAAAATCAAACTTATAAGAAGTGATTTGTCTGTTGCTAATTAAGAGGAGGTGGAGGCCACTGCTCTTAGACCACACGACTGCTTACCATCAGGTGGAGTGTGGTCATTTTGACGAGCACAATAAAAAAAAAACGACATCAGTTGACATTGACTTTTGAGTCGTCGCTTAACTTATTTTAGTACTGACCTGCCGTTCAGAATAATAGTAATCCCGGTGGGTTAAGTAAATATTTGTGTTATAGATGTGTCTTTACTGACTTAGATCGCACGAAAGGTGTCCACATTAGGAAAGTGAACACACTAGAATAATAAAAATATTTCATTTATAATTCTTATCTGTAGTCATAAAAAAAATTACATATTGTATATTTATTTATTTTATCTGTAATCTGTGTTTATTTTTATCTGTAATAATAAAAAATCTGTTCTTTTTTTGTAGTTTAATGGTATGAATTTGGAGTGTATTTGACGCTCATAATCACTATTGAGGTGTTGTTGAAAATCAGCGCTGTATCCTAAGCGGTGCGGCATTATGCTGAGCAACATCTCTTTTTAATGAACACTGCGACGCACATTGAACAGCAAGGACTCCATGTATGTATTCTATATTATTTATAATAATGTGTGTAATTAATTAACGTATTATAATGTAATAATTCATATAAATAATAATTTAGGTATATAAATTTTAATTTTATTATTATCAATTTATAAATGCACTAGCTTTTGCCCGCGGCGTCGCTCGCGTTAATTTAGTATTTGACAATCAATTATTTAGGTTGTACTCTGCTTGTAATAATATAATTCAATCATGATTCGAAAGACACGTGGCGCCATCTATTCTCATAAGAACGTTATTGTTGATTTCCTCGGGAACAGTAATATTTTTCGGGATCAAAAGTAGCCTATGTCCGTTTCTGTACACCTGACAACGTATATGCAAAATTTCAGAATGATCGGTTCAGTAGTTTAGGCGTGAAAAGGTAACAAAAAAACAAACTCATTTTCGCTTTTATAATATTAGTTTGGATTTATTACTGTTACACACTAATTTTGTAATAAAATATGTAGTTTTGATTGTGTGTTGCAATGCTTCATTAAAATAAAATATTTCTTTCTTTCTTACATACAATACTATTAAGCATAGAACTCGATGGCAGGAATGTGAGTAACATGTACGCTCCCTCAATTCACTAACATTTCGCGCTGTCGAGTTTTTCTTGCTATTTTCGGATAAAAACTAATTTTGTGCTTTGTTGACCTCAGTTATGTTATATTTTCATTTCGATTCGTGGACGGCGTGCGACCGGACGATAAGGGCCCAATACGAACGGAATTCACTTGGTTATTTTCATTACATTTTGTTCTTTTTTTTTGTTTTTGGTTTCATCGTGGCTGAACTCACAAGGACTTCTGCGTTTCGTGTAGTCTGTGCGGTAAAGATAAATATAGCATAATTGATTCTGATGCAAAGGTAAGTCAGTTATTGTGGTTGAGGGTTCATTGAGCTAAGATATTTTATTCAGTGTCGGTGCCGCAGCGGTAGAGAATGTGACTATTGAGCGAGAGGTCTCGGGTTCGACTCTATAACATATTACAACGTCAAACGTTTTACGGCGTGTCAATTGTCCAGTTACATACATCGTTCTAAGTTATCCGTATCTTTCGACATCTGACCAGTATGTTTTAATAAAAATATGTTTGCGACTGCTTTCTATAAAAGCTTCGGTCGATATCAGAAATGAAAAAAAGGGTTTTCTTGTCAAAAATTTTCAGAAGCACTACTAATAATAAGCAATACTAATTTTCAGAAGGACAACAATTAACCCCTGTTACGTGAGATCCAACAACTATGTTATTTTTTGGATCCACATTACCATATATTCAATGAATTAACTAGTAATTTTCAGTCGCGAGTTTAGCACACAGTCTACCCTACCTCTACTCATAGTTATAGATACGTATGTTCGGCTAGACAAGCGTGCTTATGAGATGACGGTTCCCCAGATAGTCTGAATAGTTGTACTCGACGACACCCTGGGGACAAGATACAGTAGTAGCCGGAAACTACGGCACGTGATTACGCTATACGTTTAATAAAGAGACTGAATTAAGTTGCAAGTAATGGTGAGAATGATATAAATATGGGATTAAATATAATGACCACCAAAAATACTAATTGCGCAGCAAAATATGCTTAATAAAATATATCATAACGAGCACCTATATGCCTCAAATCACTGCGTTCCGTATCGGAAGGGTTAGGTTATGTTAGGTTCCTTCTTAAACCCACCCAAAAATAGAAGCCCCGCGAAGCGGGGCTCCGTCGACTTATTTTGATCTCTTTAAATATATTTTACTGTGCAATTTGGTGATCATTTACTATTTTTGACTGTTATATTTTACTATATCTGGTGATAAGTTAAACATAAGCCTATAAATACTATAACATTAGTAGTTGTTCTTGAACTATCCTAATGCTCGGACATAAGGACTACGGAGAACCGTAGTTGAAAATGGTTGGCTATAGATCACCACGATGCGTCAGTTGCCAAATTTCAAACATCTTGGAGGACATTATGGACACCTCTCATACATGCAGGTTATCTGGTGTTTTACTTTTCAGTAAATGCAAGCGATGATGAACTATCGAATACGCGCTACTAAATTTATAGAAAAGTGAATAAAAGAAACTCGTGATCTTTGCCTGGAAGTCGAGCAATGTTTTAACTCATCCCACGAAGTGATGTATTTTTATTTTATTACCATAATATCACCCACACAATGGCAAGCGATTACCATCGCTTATGGTAGCTTGCTATATCAGGGCAATCAGTTGTGAGTTCCTTACCATCAAAAAAGTAATCACAGACCTACAGCGTACATACACTTACAGCGTGGATTCTGTTTCTACTTATTGAAAACTTTTGCCTGATCAAGATATTGAACCCGAGAATTGTCTATCGGCCACGATTACAACTGCAAACTTATCCAACGGGACTAACCCAACCTTTGATATTTTTTAACAAACTGTAATTGTTTGCAGCTAGCCCATATTGTATCCTAACTAATATTATAAATGCGCAAATGAGTTTGTTTGTTTGTTTGTTTGTTACGCTTTCACGCCTTAACTGCTCAACCGACCAACATGAAATTTTGCATACACGTTGTCAGGGGTACAAAATAGGACATATTAAATAAAATAGGACATACCTTTCATCCAGAAAAAATAACTCTAACCTATATTTACGCGAGCGAAGCCGCGGGTGAAAACTAGTTATTATATAAAATCTGAGTTGACCGTGTGAGTCCAAATGAAGAGAAGGCGTCATAATCTTCGGAAGTTTACTTTATCGTTTAAGGACAGCCGGGTGACGCTAACTTCGTATTGGATATAACACTATACTTAGGAACCTTTTAGTCTTTGATTTTCCTAGTATTGGTTTAATAGCCGTATGGTTCAGTAGATAAGAGTTCAGGAGGCACACTCAATTACTTCTCTAACTCCTTCCTTTAAACTCATGTTCTTTTGCCATTTGCGCGCGATTGATACCTGTGGTATTGCAAGCGATCATAGGCTACGGTAACCGCTTACCATCAGGCGGGCAGTACGCTTATTGGTCACCTGTTTTATACCAAAATAAAATAGGAATACTTCTATACCGATATTTTTTTGATCTCCGATTCAGTCGTTAATGTCAACTTGTGGTATAAAATTTTTGCAAATTTGAGCCAGTATATAGAATCAGACCTGTAGGTATACTACTTCTGATAATTTTTAGGTTGCACGTAATATGGGTCATACGGTAAATATCCAGAAACTACTAATTCTGAAAATTTTCTAATTCTAAAAGCCTATAATTGCAAATTGCTCGCGCATCGAAATAAACACCAAGTTATGTCAAGGGACTGACAAAATAGAATGGTAAACGATGCAATCCTAACTAATATTATAAAAGCGAAAATGAGTTTGTTTGGTTTGTTACCTTTTCTCGCCTAAACCACTGAACCGATCATCCTGAAATTTTGCATATACGTTGACAGGTGTACAGAAACGGATATAGACTACCTTTCATCCCGGAAAAAATTACTGTTCCCGAGGAAAACAACAATAACGTTCTTATTATAATAGATAGCGCCACGTGTCTTTCGAATCATGATTGTATTATATTATTACAAGCAGAGTACAACTCGAATTGATTGTCAAATTCTAAATTAACGCGAGCGAAGCCGCGGGCAAAAGCTAGTATAATTATAAGTATACTATTTATGCTTAAAAGATCATAACAGATCTCATGTAAGATTATTAATGTTGTCCGATAAGAATCGGACAACATTAATAACCCATCGATCAATTATTTGGTCTACTAAAAAAGTTTCGATCACATTTTGTTATAATTTGACTTGAGTGAAGTTTGACAATAGGTATATAGTGCTTAAGTCAATTTCTGGTAGGCTATTATTATTGGACCTCATAATACGATGACTGGGCGCTAAACTTCCCTTACATTTAGCTTCAAGAACCAATTATTTGGTCAGCTTCGGATGCTTGTGTTTGACTGCCTACTGATCTGGTCTGACGCTAGAATTGGCGTGATTTTCGAGCCGCGGTTGACCAAGCAAGGGACGTATCATCGATGCAGACGTCTGTTTGATACCACGATTGCACCTATAAAGCCATGTAAATAAGTTGCAGATAAAGATACAACGCATAAATGCACATACCACGTTGTATTCGTTCATCTTTCTGGACATTTGTCATCTGACACACAACAATGTCAATATGACATCTGAATTATCTATATAATATTAATACGTGAAGCAAAAACTTTCTATCCCTTTTTACGTAAATTGCCAAATTTCATACTCCTCCATCCGCGGAGGAGTATGAAATTTGGCACAGTTAAAGTTTATATGGAGAAGGAGGTGCGAATCCTAATATTTTTATAAAATATGCATTAGACATTAAATTAATGAAAAAACCGCTACACGCACACAAACATGCATTTGACACGCGCAGTCGAAGCGCGTAACTATGGTTACATATATCAATATATAATGACATATATATTATCAGCAATATCTTACAGGCAAACTTTGGTCGAATTTCGAACACTAGGCGACCGCTAGTATGTATTGTAGTATCACGCTTACTCATATTGAAAATTGTACACGACCGTTCTCTATCAGGACAATGTAAAGTGTAAGCTCACTTTTTTTAGTGTAAACACTATTTAATATAGTATACAATATTTGGTTGCAGATCAATGTATTCATGAAATCGCCATTCCCTGATACTAAAAGAAGCTTGCATGCTATGCCCTAAATATGTAAATACACAGAAACCGTGTAAATTTGTTCTTGTGAATATATGATGGCTCACAAACGGCATAACTCTTTAAGTTCCAATACGACTGTGACTTATGAACAGGGGTGTTCGCCAACTTTTCTTAAGAGTTAACCCGTAACTGCTTTACCTTCAGCTACGAAGATATGAGGAATATGCTCGGGATTATGTTTTATTCGCATTTTTATTTTCCTTAAGGTTCATGCACAGAATATAAGAGTAGTTCTGTGGATTCATTTAAAAATAAGGGACTACCAACCCGTTCAAGGACATTAGTAATGCCAGGCATGGCTAAGTCATTTTCCATGGTGATAGTAGTGCTCTTTTTACATTCATGGACTCGATTCGATTCGATTCGATTCCCGCACAAGTCAAACATTTGTGTGCATGAATATGGATGTTTGTCTTGGTCTGGGTGTTTCTATGTAGGTATAATATGTATGTATTTATAAAACAATAAAAAAAGTATAAAATTATGTAATGTTTATCCATTGTCTAGTACCCATAGTACAAGCTCTGCTTAGTTTGGGCTAGATGGTGTTGTATGTATTATAAAATTATATAATATGTAAATTTAGGTTAAGGTATTTATATATGGACCTATGCAGCCCCAAATAAAAATGATTTGAAAATGAAAAATATAATAATCCCCGAGGAAGTAGACAGAGTCACTTTTTCGGGGACAATTAAGTAAGTCTATAGTAGGTATAACATATAATAGAAGTCTAGCAAAACATGATACACTTTTAACAATCATATTTTGCCAAATATGTTTTAAACCCCATGTAGTTAGGGCGAGACAGATCACGTGGCCAAGTATGGTGCGCAGAGACATGAAGGCATATGTAAAGTGGAAAAAGAAAACTAAGAAAGCTGACCCCACCACCATGAGGGATAAAAAGCCAGGACGAGAGAGCTGCTCACCAGTGCTGTTTTGTAGGCACATTTTTAGACGCTATGATGAGAGCAACAGGTAATAACACTTTCCATGATTTATGTTACATATTTCTGGTAGGTAACTATTCCCTTCCCCTTATGTATTTATATCTTCTTAATAAATGCACTTTCTTAAGCAATAACCACAGCTCCAGAAATGAGGATGTATTGGATGGATTGCGGCATGAGACTATATAAGTATATATCATAGTGCGTGAAAATACGGTTAAGTAGATCGTTTCTATTTTTGGTGACCCTAACGGTAAACAGAATGTTTAACACTCAAGAGACATGAAGCAATTTATTAAAACATCTATTTTAGCTTATCTTATCTTATGTGGGGGCCAGTCAGTTCAGACCGGCGACACTTCGACCAAGTGGGATCTTTTGTGTCGACACTCTCCCAATAACGACTGCCATAGATATTCATGGCAGCCGGGACTGATGGCTTAATGTGCTCTCCGAGGCACGGAGCAGGCGATAATTGTCAATCAATACGCACATAATTTCGAAAAGTCATACAACTTCCGAAAGTCAGAGGTGCGCGATGTGGGTTCGAACGCGAGACCTTCTGCATTGCAGTCTGTTGGTCTCGCCACTGAGGTATCGCTGCTCTATTTTAGCTTAAAAACATTCGTCCTTTCTTACCTCCTTGCCCGAAGATCTGCTACAGTAGTGACGTGAAAGATTTATGTGCAAATTCCCTTAATGTACTGACTCCAATTTTATTAGTTTATACTTTTCAATCACACTCCTCGAGATTAAAGTTTCTTCTCCTTTCAGTTAGCAAATTGCATTCGTGAAGTGTAACAGTTTACAGCTGAGAATTTCTTATGATTGTATTCTTGGCTTTATAAATATACTGTAAGCTGATTAACCGGGCAAAAGTATATTTTGCTGTTCTAAATCTTGACTGAAACTTTCTGTCGGATAAAGGGCATATTTTATAGGTGTGATTTTAAAATCTACTAATATCATAAAGGCGCATGTGAGTTTGTTTGTTACGCTTTCACGCCTTAACTACTCGACCGATCATTATGAAATTTCGCTTACACGTTGTCAGTGGTACAGAAATGGATATATTATTATGGTGGTGGGATAAAAATTTATTGACGAAATCTAATATTATAACATATCGCGGACAAAATTTTGTCCTTATAAAATAACAAGCTACGATAAGCGTATCTTAATAAAAGAGATTTGAGTAATAGAATTTTCGTCAATGACAAAAACGTATTCTTTCCACGTTTTGAATACATAAAACTATATCGGCAGTACAATATATTACAACATACATATATCTTGTGACGTCAAAACATAACAACCGTAACAAATACTATAGATTAACAAATTGCTATCCGAGCATTGAAACAAATCCCTAAATCCATTTTCTAATACAAACGAATCTTTTATTTAATTCCGTCTCACCTCAAATACACACATAGTTTTTTTTCCTCAACAGGACCGCGCTACGTATAGCTATCTAAGTTTATTTACCGGTTAAATAAAAATAGCAAGAGAGGGGGATTTCCTTCTTTGACGAAAGCTGTAGCGAAAACTACCGAAGGCATGTTCAGACGGTTTAATCAAACCCACAACTTACGTAAACTTCAGGGACCTCGATGTAAAGGTGCTGGAAGTGAATGTCAGTTCTTATTAGTAAAATTCTTTGTGCAAAAAATGTACCTTCATACACATACTAGAGAAAGAGCCTAATGGATAAGGACTTCTGATCGAGAGGGCGTGGATTTGTACCTCTCCTCTGCACTAGCATACCTATTAGTTTAGCTAGAGGCTAACCAAGTTGTTTATTCTTTTATTAATGAGTACTCTCACGCTAGGATTAATTTCTGTGTCGCGGAGGACTTACAAACATTCTAACAACGGACATAAAGAACACCTAGACTCGAAACAGCCAGAACAGATCACACAGTTATTTGCCCTGTTATTTCCATATTTCCATTCGATCTGCAGAGCCTGTGGTGAACAGGACCAGTCCATATCGCACCTACTGTGTGAATGCGACGCATTGGCTGGACTTAGGATGGGTCTGATGGGATTGGCATATCCAAACCCTGAAGACTTCAGGCTTCTCCCTCTGAATTGTACACTGCGGCTAATGCAGTACATTCATAAGGAGATAGCTAAGGGATGAATCTTGGGGCTGACACAAAAGATCCCACTGGGTCGAAGTATCGCCGGTCTGTACTTACTGGCCCCCACATAAGATAAGATACATCTATAGTTTTATCTAGAATAATAAAACTATTTCATTTATAATTCTTATCTTGTGTGTGGGGACACAAGATAAGATAAGATATTTGCCCCGTGCGTGTGGCGATCGAACGCATAATACTCATCGCAGTGGCAGTGCTACTGGGATAACGCTCGTTCGCAATTCAGACTTGACTTTAGAATTAAAGGTAAGTGATTTGAATAAAACAGTGTACTTCAGATACGGCGAAAGCACATGTAAGAATACACATTATATGCGTCAGATGGAAAAAAATCTTAGTAAATTTTCTGATTACTTATACATATAATAGGCATTACATATTGTATAGCCGACGAGAATTTAAGACGCAAGACAAACAGAAAAGTCCTCGTCGTCCGCGCCCTGTCCGTGCTCTGTCTTTTCGTTTCGAGACACGGACACGACGCTTCTATACATTTTGTATGAAAATTGATTGGAGGGGCGCCGCGTCTTACGTCTTTTCTGTTTGTCTCGCGCCTCAGTCTACTCAACGTATGCACTAAAACAGCATCAAAAATTTTTAACCCAAGGAACTCGCAGAATTAAAAGGAAATAAAAGGCACTTCCATGAACTCTAATTCATGTCTAGTAGGTCTCGTCAGAACGTTAATATCTCTTATCTGCAGATAAGCTCAATTACACCGGTTATAAGCGGTTTGTTACCGGTTTTACTCAACATGTTTGTGCTCAACATAAACTAGAATAATGTTACGCGGCAGTGTTAGCATGCAGATAATTGAGTTCATGGTACGTGGTTAATGAATTTTAGCTTTGATCACACCACGCTCTATCGGTGTTCTATTAAAGGTTAACCTTTACATTTAATAACATATTTCATGTCTATGACTAGTTGTATCATATTAAAGCGGTTGTAGCCTAATGGAAAAGGTAGCTAACCGAGAAACATGTACTATTTTAAAGATTTCTCACGCGTTGTAATAATATATAATATGATATTCTATCACATACACACAACACCATCTAGCCCAAACTAAGCAGGGCTTGTACTATGGGTATTAGACAATGGATAAACATACATATATACCTTTTTTTTGTAAATACATACATATTATACATAGAAACACCCAGACCAAGACAAACATCCATGTTCATACATACAAATATTTGCCTTGTGCGGGAATCAACCCCGCGACCTCAGGCGTGGCAGTCGGTTACACTAATCACTACGCCATCAATTATGAACCGATCTTGTGTCGAGAGACACAACAAATATTCAAAAACCGGGCACAAAGAACCCAGACTCGGAACTTTGTCACAAATTTTTTTGCCACTGTCTGCTGTAAGACCTGTTTATATCATGTTCTTGGAAATAAATAATGATTTGATTTGATTTTGTGCAGTGTGGGGTTTGAACCCCATTGAACTTAAGATATTCAGCGTAGTGTCAATGGTGAAGCCACCACTTAAAACACTACATCATCTATACAATCATTGCACTAAAGACATGAAACTTCTCCTAACACCGACATATGTACTAGCTTAGCTGAAGAGATTAACGAGAATACTATAACTGAAATTTAAAAAAAATTGGGGCACTCTTTGGGGACTGCCGATAGAAGTGAAAACTTTAATCCTTGATCATAAACACTTCTTTATAAACCAAAAATAATTCAAAAATGGAAAGCGTTCGGTGACGATGACGCGAGTGCCATGATTTTTGT
The DNA here is from genome assembly GCA_963564715.1 of Catocala sponsa. Classification (NCBI taxonomy): domain Eukaryota; kingdom Metazoa; phylum Arthropoda; class Insecta; order Lepidoptera; family Erebidae; genus Catocala; species Catocala sponsa. The sequence goes on along the minus strand of OY751345.1, from coordinate 4,086,313 downwards.
TCACCCAAGAAGTGCTCAACGCGTCTAAAGAAGTTTTCACTTCAAAAAGATGATCCTTTTTCTTGTGTTCAGCGCGTCCAAAAATCGTTGATACAACAAAAAACACTAAGGCTTCACCCTATTGATCACGTAAATTTGTAGGCTTTCAATATACAGTACGTGACATGATAACTATTTGAGACTGCACTGTAAGTATAGTCAAAACAAAGTCAAATATTATGTAGACCACAGCTGTACAACATTTACAAAGTATAAAAAAATATTTAAGTTCAAAAAATTATTTAAATTTAATATTCTAACCAAAATTTTATTTAAACCATTTATTTTACAATAGAAAAGCCTGCGTTTAGCATTTATTTGTTGACGGATCGAATGAGCTGTTTATAATATAATATGTATATCACTCTATATATAATATGACTCACTGCTGCGCACAGGCCTCTTCTAAGTGTGAAAAGAGTAAAGATATTATCTACCGAGCTGCCCCAGTGCGGGTTGGCGGACTTAACATATGGAGCACAGCATTATGACCTTATTAGGAGATTTTTTAGACATGGAGACTTTTCCTTCATAGTTACAACGAGACATATTTATCTATTTAATACGCACATAACTTCTAAACTATAGTGCGTGCCTAGGAATCAAGCTCGAGACGTCTGCGTGGCAGTCCTATGATCTCCCACCATGATATCGCTGCTATTAAAGGTCTGAGCCGTATCATCCAGAAAATTACCACGCATCAACATCCAATCGGTATGAGAGTAGTAAAACTATACTGCAATTCACCCGGTAAGTAAGAAACTGGAAGGCTAACATACGTACCTATCTTCCTCTTTGCCTTTTTGATGTATAAAATAATTTTCTCTAACGACAGCAACGCGTGAGTGATACTCTTTGCGTGGTACCACATATTATTTTGCTAATTTATTTACCTTTGTTGTATAAAAATTAAATCTTCTCCCTAGCCTTTATTATTCCCAAGTCACTTGGGGTCGGCTTTCTAGTCTAACCGGATTTGACTGGATATCAGTTTTACACAGAGCGACTGCCATCTGACCTCCCCAACTCGAAGTCTAACGATACCCTAAGGCTAGATCAGTGTCAGGATATTAGAGGGCACTGGCTTTCCCAATAACGACTGCTATAGATGTTCATGGCAGCCGGGACCGACGGCTTAACGTGCTCTCCGAGGCACGGAGCAGGCGATAATTGTCAATCAATACGCACATAATTTCGAAAAGTCATATAACTTCCGAAAGTCAGAGGTGCGCGACGTGGGTTCGAATCCGAGACCCGCTGCATTGCAGTCTGTTGGTCTCCCCACTGAGCTATCGCTGCTTTATCCAGAAGTAACATAAGTTATATAACATCACGCTACGAGCCAAGGCAGTGGATTAATGATCATAAACGTGTACATATAAATATACATTTAAACTCCATGTACATAGGCATATATGTAGATGGCGCAATGTAGGTGTAATTCAAATATCCAGTACTAGAACCCATATTGTATGATTTTCCAAATTTCAAATCCACATAAACAAAGAACATCTTCATTCGAAACAATTATTTATGAATAACCTACATGTTCCACCGAGTATCGGACTGACAACATTCAGCGCAGCGGTGGTGATATGACCACTTATACTATTAGGTAATTACAGTTACTTGAACGTTTTTAAGAATCCCCAAGCTTTTATCTTTAATAAAATATAAATATATTGCCACAATAAATTAAGATATTTACCAATTTATCTAAGCTCTTAGAAATAGCTCTACCAAAGTTACTTTAGAAATAAAATATAAGAAGTTCTTTCTATTTTTCGATTTATTCGCCTAAGTTCCAGAGATAAGTTTTTACGAGGCTGAGGATTTTCATGACTTTTTTATTATAATATGAATGGTTTTCTTGCCACTTTAGATAAATAAATATTATAGCACCGAAGGATTTTGTAGTCAAATATAATTCTCGATAAGAGCCAGAAATTTATTAACATTTCAAGCTTTAAAGCCTAAGTAGCCTTTATTGCGTTATTTTAAAGAAATATTGCAGTGGAGGTAAGCGTCTTAAGAAAATTTACATGTTAGTGAATTCTCTATAATGTTCTCGAAGATATGTGAAGTCAGTATAAAAGGTTTAGAGTTAGTACGGGTTAGCAACCCGTACTAAGCTTTTAACCCAAAAAGAGGCGCTGCCTTGTATTAGAATAGTTTGTAAATATTCTAATACACGGCACGGCAAGGGCTATCATAAGCATCATTATTTAAAACTGGTATGGATATTACAATAATCATATATTATTTTATTATTAGCATTAGCACCTAATAATATACATAAGTATGATTTATGTAAATATTTATCACACTCATATTTTATTTTTAGTTTTTCGTGCCTCAGAGAGCACGTTAAGCCGTCGGTCCCGGCTGCCATAAACATCTGTTGCAGCCGTTATTGGGAAGTCAGTGTCCTCTAATATCCTGACAATGATCTAGCCTTAGGGTATCGTTAGCCTTCCGGTTGCGGAGGTCAGGTGGCAGCCGCTTCATATAAAAACTGATATCCAGTCAAATCCGGTTAGACTAGAAAGCCAACCCCAAGTCACTTGGGAATAATAAAAGCTAGGGAGAAGGATTTCTGGATAAAGTAGCCTTCAAATAGAGAAATATTTTTTTAAATCGGTCTTGTAATTTCTGAGTTTATTGACTATAAACAAAAATAAAAATATGTTACCTTTATAATATTAATCTATAAGTATAGACTAGTGTAAATTAATAAAAACTATAATATATCAGTTACTTGTGTCTACATTGCTAGAACTAACCAATCTATATATATCTTCAGTTAGAAAGACAAATAGAGTGTTAGACAGGTAATCAAATATTGGTGGCCAATCATCGTCTATGCAGTCTCTCTCCATTAATGTAATCGAACCAACATCATATCGTATCTAAGAACAGACATAGATATTGAATGACTTACTGAATATTAGTTCTGAATATCACAACAGTACACTATCAATATGACTTGAAATCAATCAAGTTAATCTTTTTAATACTTTCTATATTGCAGAACCAACCACCTTTTTTTTACATGGGGAAATGTGCCCGATATTTTTATGAAGGTGATTACTAAATGGGATTATCTCTGTCTTGTGGAGGACTTGTTATATTATATTTAACTGCCTCTGTGGCGCAGCGGTAGTTAATGCGAATGCTGTGCGTGAGGTCTCGGGTTCGAATCCCGGGTCGGGCCAACAAAAAGATATTGGGTTTTCCTGTTAAAAAATCTCAATTGCAGCCTGAATTTAGGAAATTGGCGGTGTTAGTCACCCCCGTGCCTCGGAAAGCACGTAAAGCCGTTGGTCCCGCGCCTGATATCTCTCCGGTCGTGTCGGATTACCGTCCCATCGGATCTTGAAAGTCAGGGAACAGAGAGTGCACTTGTGTTAGCGCACACGCTTGTGCAATATAATATCTCCTGCGCAGATGGCCAGTCTTTGTTAAGATTGGTCGCCGTGACCGAAATTCGGTCTGGAGGACATTACATTATACCTAAAACAGACGCAAAGCTGTTTAGACTCGGAATAACATTTTCACAATTGTGTGAATTACACAAAATGTTCCGTCGGACATGAAGAACATCCAATCTTAGTAAATTTGAATTTTAATGTATAATTGTATTGTATTTTTTTATTTATTGACATTTATATTATATAAGTACCTTCTTTACAGCCGCCTAATTGTATTTTTTTTTTCAAATGCTGTGCTCAACCTTAATCGGATCTCAAATGGATATGTAAAATATTTATATTACTATTATTATTATTCGTATATGTAATTTGATATCTGTAGTTGTGCCTATTTAATAAATAAATAAATAACTGTAGATCACCAAAAATACAATATTAGAATCAGATGAACAACACTGAACACATGAAACTATAAATACACTCTATTTATAGCTAATTTAATCAATCTGCTAAAGATCGTTGACAGGCGACGTATATACCGTGTAATCAAGCAGTAAGCCGCACGATTGCTTCAGTATGTACATTAGCGGATTAGATTTAGACGGCCGTGACTGCTGTGCATGAAGCACGGTTGTTTAATCCTGGATTGGGAAAAACGTTTTTGATTTTCAATACATCTAAGATGTCACAAAGTGGTCACAGTAGCCTACGGACGCCTGCAACACCAGAGGCATCACTTGTGCGTTGTCGACCCTTTAGGAAAGGAAGAAGAGAAAAAGGAAGTGGGAAGTAGAAAGAGCGGGAAGGTGGAAAGCGGATGATTGGGCCTCCAGCACTCTCACTCGCCCAACGAAACACAACAGTAGGAATACTTCTATTTCACGTCGATATCCTATGAAAGGGTAGTCCTTCCTCGGTCGAGCCGGCCCATTTATGCTGAAAACAGCGAGTCTATACTACTCAAGAAGAAAATGAGATTTTCTGTTAAGGAACTGTCAGTAGCTGCACGGCATCTAGAACTGTTTCCCAGTAGACTTGGCCCCTATTACGAGGAATCTAAAACCATAACTACCGAAATGTGGTATGTACTGCCATTTAAAAGTACATTCGTAACCAAAAGTGTTCCAACAACAATTAATTTGTTCGTTCATATCCGAAGTGGGTGAATTGGGTCAGTTTTGCTGTTATTAATGCTAAAACTGTCACCGTCACTCGCACTGGCAATTTGCACCAATTAAAATTCAGTACATGTCATGCCATACATTTTGTTTGGAGTTCCGCTGAGAAATACAGCGCCAGTATTGTCCTGTGTACTTAAACGGACGTGTTTAACGTTTACACACGCGTTGTGGCGCAAGTTACGAGAATTTACGTTATTTGGATGAGGTTTTCTCCAACCAAAATTCAGAGGACAAAAATTATGAAGTTTAGAATATTTTGGATGGGGTTTTCTAAGAATTAAACTAGATGCTTAAGAGACAGAGTTTCTGTGTCGTGTAAGAAATGTAGAGTACGAAAATGCTAAGACTGAAAAAATATAAATTGTGTCTAGATTGTTTGGTAAGTATCATGATAGCTTTTTTGTTCAATAAATGCTGACGATTGTTTTCTTGAGATAATTGGGATCAACTACTTAGAAGTCTTAAAAAAAGGTTTTAAAAATGTTTACATATTGTTGTCTGTTTAAAACTAATTAATAGATTTTGATGCAGTTTTCGTCTTACTTTTTAACATACATAATATGTAAATAAAGACATAGTTTCATGCCTACATCCTTCAAGAAAAGAGATATGCAGAGCTCCATTAAATCTGTAATATCGTCATTTTTTTAAGCCCTATGTAATAGAGAGCGAGCTATACGCTGGACGCAGTTCCAGACTCCATATTGCTGCTAACAATTTCTCGATAGAAAAATCCAATAATAGATTGCCCGGCAATCCAACCCCAGCCTTAATTACAGCAAGCACATTTACTAGCGCTATTGCGCTTTTCTTAACATATTATGATACAAATTCTATCTTTTTATATATATATCTGTGTGTTTGTAATTAAACCCCTGCTAAACGGCTGGACCGATTTTGATGAAATTTTTGTGTGTGTTCAAGTGTATTCGAGAATGGTTTAGATTTGGTTTTTTTTATTTATTTTTTCGTGTGTGTGTGTAACGTCTGTCGGGACAGCTAGTTTTTGTATAAATAACTACCGGTAGATGTGTATAGCAATAAACTGCGCGTAAGTTAAACGATGAAGCCAACATTCTTGTCGTAAAAAAAAAGCCATATTCCCATTACTTGAAGCACAGCCAAAAGCGCAGAACAGCCGACATAATTAAGGGATATTTTGTGTAGACAATAGGTAAGCGCCTCGCATACGGAATTTTAATTTTAAGCTTACGCCATTTAGATTTGTCGCCGTGACTGTACCTACGTGGTTTGAATTAAACCCCTGTAGGCTTTCATAAGCCCTTATTGTAATTTTTTTAGGGGTTATTAGGAAAAAAAATATTGCTATATTTTGACCCTTATTTAGGTATTATCATGTAACGAGTAAAAGTAAATTATTTAGGGTAATTGAGGGTGCCTTTTTGCAATATACATTTTGCATGAAATAAACTTATGTATCTTGTTATTTTTCCCTTACGTTATGGGTTTTTTATGTTACGTAGGCAGCATGCGTAAGTTAAGGCACTAGCGGGGATTGTATGCAGCATGTAAACGACCGATACAAGCCACTTAGAAAGTAACTTGTATGATTTGTATATATAACCTCCGCTTGTGCATGTAGCTTACGCGAATAGGATGTTTTTTTTTTGTTCGCAAAATGATTACTCTCCACCTGATGGTAAGCAGTCGTGTGGTCTAAGAGCAGTGGCCTCCACACCGTCCTCATAGCAGCCGAGGCGATGTTGAGGTCTTTACTTTGACGGCCTGAGAAGGTGCTTTTTCACCTTTGTGCATAATATGCACACAGTACTAAAACAACATGCAGTGCTTACCTATAATGCTGATATAACCAACAAGCGACGGCAAGATATAGTCTGCACCACACAATCTTGCTCAAAACATATTTTTACAAATAGATTTTTTGCATTTCTAGGGCCATTTTTGTACAATAGATTAAATAGAGAATTAAGTATTTATAAATTAACTCATTTTAGCTGTAAAAACTTAATTACTGCATATATTCAAACTGTCATATGACCAAACCGAGCAGTTACTTGCACCCGCTTAAAGGACCCAGGATTGAAGGAAGAAGGAAACACGTGCCTTGGCAGATAATTCCATGCCTTGGTCGTTCGGCAGAGGTATGAGACCCTTGTTGGTACGCACTCTAGTCGACTCTACTGTATAAGGATGGCATCTGAGCCCAGCACGCGTTGTTCTGGATAGGAAAGGGGAGGGCGGGATAAGGTGGAATAACTCTTCAGAGCACTCCCCGTGGTATATTCTGTAGAAACATGCCAATAAGGCAATGTCCCTACGGAGTTGCAGAGGTTCCAGTTGTACATGTAGACTATACGAATAACTTGTGCATGTAGCCTTTATACACGAATAGCTTACGCATGTAGTCTACGCGCATAGTTTGTGCATATAGCCTACGCGAATAGCATGTACATGTAGCCATGTAGTTCAAAAGATTCTAAATTCAATTCTTGACTTGAATAAAAGGTATATGCATACCTTTTATAAGGCAACTAGGAATAAATCCTGTGTCGCTAAAGACCTTACAAACATTCAATTAATGGACAAAGAGAATACTCAGACTCGGAGCAACTCGTTGATCACACAATTTTTTCATGCCGGGATTGAATCTACAACATTCGGTGCCATAGCAGTGGCGAGGTGACCACTTAAACCTTTTCACTATAATTATATTAAACATAGGTTATTATATAGCTGTACCTTTTATAATGTTTATTCTTACTATGATGCTATTGTTGCAAGGAACGTGCACGTAAAATTACATACAGAAACAGGTACAGGTGATAAATTTTGTTCATTATTCGCTTCAGTGTACCAAGTTGACCTAGGTGCCGGTGTCTGCACGAAATTTGATAATTAAAATGTTGAAATAACTAATGTAAATATATAAGTGTTAGATGCTTGCGATTATATTATTTATATATTTTAATCTTAAGAGATTGAGTTACGCAATCTTCGCTTAAGCTTGAAGAAAGCTTAGCTTTAAAACATGTCTTTGTGCTTGTTCACGTTGACTAGCAGATAGAATAGCAGATAATAATAATAATGTTAGTCCTACATATAAACTGTCCCACGGCTGGGAACGAGCTTCTTCCAATTATGACAAATATTAGGCCAAAGTCCACCACGCTGTGCAGGTTGGTTGACTTCAAATAAATTTAAGAATATTATGGAATAATCTCAAGACTTCTAGATTTACTCACGAAAATTTCATTTACTGATTAGGCGAGCAATAATTTACTATTTAATACGCACATTATTTCGAAAAGTCAAAGGTGCGTTCCTTGCGATCAAACTTGAGACCAAGGCAGTCCAGCAGTCTCCGACTAGCAGATGCGATATATGTATGTATGTTTTACTAACGGATTAAGTCAAGTCACGCTCTACTTTGTCATATAGTATAAAATATATATGTATACATATATATAGTCTTCTTCTCCCTAGCCTTTATTACTCCCAAGTCATTTGGGGTCGGCTTTCTAGTCTAACCGGATTTGACCGGATATCAGTTTTTACACGGAGCGACTGCCATCTGACCTTCACAACCCGAAGGCTAACGATACCCTAAGGCTAGACCAGTGTCAAGATATTAGAGGGCACTGACTTTCCAATAACGACTGCCATAGATCTTCATGGCAGCCGGGACCGTCGGTTTAACGTGCTCTCCAAGGCACGGAGCAGGCGATAATTGTCAATCAAAACGCACATCATTTCGAAAAGTCATATAACTTCCATAAGTCAGAGGTGCGCGACGTGGGTTCAATCCCGAGACCCTCTGCATTGCAGTCTATTGGTCTCCCCACTGAGCTATCGCTGCTACTACGTACATATATTTATTCTCACTTGTATATTCCTGAAAGGATATCCACATTTGCACAAACGATTGCCGTCTACCGGTCACAGTTCCAGGCTCCTATCCGAATGTCACGTATGAGACGCAAGTGTATCATAAGCACCGGTGTACATAACAGCACACGTTGTATTCGACAATATCAAGCAAAGATGTTTGCGTGAGTTCGCAGCGTACTAGCGGTGCGGCGCGCTATTCATATACGGTGTCAGATAAGTTCAACTACTTGGAACTTGGAGGAGAAAGGCATACCCGTGCAGACGTTAACCAATGTGAATAGTGAATAGATAATATAATATATTATGTGTGGTATTAGTGAGTAATACCACACATAATATATTATTTACTATATTATATTATCGTCTACCGAGTGCTGACGTCCTGCTGCTACTGATTTTTTTTGTTACCTATGTCGCTTTGCCCGACCCAGAATAAGAACCCAAGACCATAACTAAGACATAGAAGCACAGTTGTCGCATTTGCTATCATTGCGCTATCGAAGCAATGAAATGTTACAAAATTTTAAAAAATCGTCAGTCGGCGTACGGACACCGAGGTCCAGACACAAAACTTTTGCTTTTTTTTTTGTTAAGCTGACAGGTAAACCAAGATAACAGGCAAAGATTTGGTTCCAAATAGTTACTTGACTGCATTTTTCTGTTAGATAAACATATTTCTTAATCAGTTTTAAGGAGAATCTCAAGCTTAATAAAGCTCTGCTTCGATTATTTAGCTTACAATAGTATTGCTGGTCAAATCAGGAATCTTGAACACGTTGAAAATTGTGAATTTTCCAGCTTGAATTTACTTAGTTACAGTGTAACCTTACCATTTATAGAATACAGGAAAATACGTAAATAATAGCTTTTTACCTACATCATCGAATTTATATATATTCCATTCTACATACATAGAATCACGCCCGTTTTTTTGGGGAAGTAGGCGGGTGACAAGGGATTTATACTCGCTACGATTCTGGCATACTTTTCTTGACCTTACTTCATGAATCGACCTCACTGCAGAACCAACTTCTAATAAAAATGTAAATAAACTTAGAGACACCACTTATTCAAATCCACACACCACACAGGCCAAATTTAAAACTAATTTACATTACATTTTCTCTTAAAACTTTAGGCCTGTCTAAATATTATACTTCTGGATAAAGGGAGTAACTATTATATCCTCGAGTAAACTATTATTTCGAATAATTTCCACTAGTAAAACGCCTACACTTTGTAAAGGAGTAAAGGCCTACTTAATTCGCACTTATAACTATTTATTTGACATAACCGTGTGAGAATTGCTTTAAGCTGCGGCTAAATGTATACCATTAGTGTTATCTGTAAGGCTTATCGTTTTAATAGGTGTTTTAGTGCTGTTGTTACAGCTATTTAAATAAATAGTTACTGTTTTGGGAGATTCACAATAGATAGGTTTCGTTAAAATTTTTGGGCAATGGTTATAAACTTAGAACTTTTCAGTAAAGTGCCTAAAATGTTTTCAACTATGGACCGGCTACCTCAAAAATATTTACACGTATAGACCATTCGAAACACAATTCTTTGGATAGCCATATGTAAAATTTTGTTGTGTATTCTAATCTAAGTCTATTATTGCCAGCCAGTGAGGGTATTGCAGCCACACATCGCATTAAAAACAATGTCCGTTTAAGACTGCGCCGAGCGAAATGTACCAAAACAGGCGGTCACAGTTAAGTGAATAAAATCAACACTTGTTTAATACACATATAAAATATAAATTTACCATAACAATCAATGTGTTTACAATTACTTCGTGTAAAAAACTTAAAATAATTAATATTTTCGCCTACAAAATTACGTAAATTTGCACGAAAAATGCAAAAATGTAAGCTCGTGTTACGTGATTTTTAGATTATAACAGTAGAAATCTGCACATATTACAATTTGGCCGTTTCAAATATTTAAGTTACTGGTTGATAATAAAGATACATATTTATCAAAAAAGCACTTCAAATCCTCCATATAATTTTACTATGGCGGCCGCCCGCCGATTCGAATATGCGCCGCACGAGCTCTGTCATTATCTGTCTTACGCTCAGCGCAGTCTTAAAAGCACATTTAGTTTAAAAAAGATACTAATAATGAGACGTCCATCTGTGTATTATCCTTTTATGACAAATGAGTAGCCGGGCCGGCCTACTGGAAAGCAAAAGTCATTGATATTGTAGGGTCTTGCGTAGGTGTGTGAAGGCTGACGTGTGCGAGATACATTTGTGTGTGTGACGTATGAGTGAGCTAAGTGTAAGTTTTAATAATTCAATAAACAGTTGGCATCTAACATCCGTGCGTTTCACTTGTCTTCAAATTCCCTACACGATACACGTACACAGAATAGTGACACACAACAATATAATTAAAAACCAAAAGGTACATTAGTAATTTAAAAAAAAACCTTGAGGTAATTGGTGCAACATTTTCTATATGCAAAAGCTACTGTATTAAAATACCTAACTCTAGACGAGTTTCAAACTATTACGAATATTTTGAACTATGTTAATGGTCACCCATCCAATTACTTATCAGGGACAAGGTTTTTTTTTTCTTTTTTTTTAACGTGGTATAATGCATTGACGCATACCCCTCCGCGGGGGCGGGCGGAGGGGTTATGTCGGACTCGCCGGGGTAAAAGAGAGATGGAATGACAAAAATGTACCTCCCGGAATACCGACTAAACCTACCACGGTGTTCCTCGAAAAACGACTATCGGCGGGGCCGCGCGAATCACTTGCACATGCGATTGCGAAACCGCCGAGGTTTCGGGCCGCCGTATGAAACGGCAGGCCACTACGCGAAAAGACCTAACCACTGGTCACCACTACGAAAAATCCCTACTGTCCACCCCCTAGAGGGGAGACGGACATGACACAGAGGCGCGCGTTGAAACACACACACGGCCGCTCGGACCTGGTGCTAAACGGATGGCGGGCAGGCCCACAAAGCCCGCCACCCCCAGGTCAAACCTCAGGGTGATCCAATTACTTATCAGGGACAAGGTAGCTTAACATCACATATCTCACGATATTACGCTTTTTCCATTGTTATACGAAACATAGGCTTAACTGTAATAATATAATTTCGCTGAAAACGTTTCCATACAAAGACCGACTTAACTTTGACCACCTTGTTCGTTTCAAGGTTAATTCGAAACGGTTCCAGCGCTGTTACTAATTTACGTTTTGTAGAACCTTTGTACAAAAGGCCTAGTGTTATGTAGTCTGTATGTGATATTCCTGAATATATTATGAGACATTTTAGGTAATTGAGCGAAAGTATGTTGTAGCTATGAGATAAAACCATTGTTTGTTGTTTACTATTCTAAAAGGGAGTCGTGTTTTTGTTAGGTTGGCAACACGCGTCACATAGTGATGTACGATTATTAATTAAGCATTCGAATTATTCGAATGTTCTAGTGATTCGAATTATTTATCGTTATTTGAATGCATGGATTAGATTTTACTTGATTGTGTGTAGTTTTGAAAGCGATTGCTTTTCATTAGGATTCGATTCCTAGGTCAAGAAAGGTGCAATTAGGTATGCTGTCAAAAAAATAATCAAAAGAGGGCCATAGGCTCGTCCCGCTTTACGTAGGACCTATCTACCTATGTCTTTGGAATGTATATATATTTGTTGATTACTTTTATTTATAAGAAGAAATGAAAATCATAAATGAGTTTATTGATGAAAGTTGAGTCGAGACGGCCCAGCATACTAGAGCATATGCAGTACAGTTTTTTAGATTCACGCATAACCGTAATGGTGTAAACATTCATAGTCTACAGTTATCGCTTACCATCGGCTCATATGCTTGTTTGGCTGCGATCTTCTGCTATTGATAAAGTATATGATAAGATACTTCATCATGTGTATGTCCATCTTGCAGAAGAATGCAGCCAATACAGAGCGATATTACGATTGTGAAAAGATTTCATTGAGCCCCACGTTTCGAGTATTTCCATAAGGAACAATAGTTTTTTTTTTATTGTTTAAATCAAATATATTTTTAGTGACATATTTAAATAATGAACATAATATATACACAAATTATTTACACGAAATAAAGAGAAAATAAAACTTCAAAATTAAAAAGTGTCATAATATTCCTCCACATCGTCGTCAATTGGCAACGTGCCCAGAAGACTGGTAGCATTGCCACGTTGAATGGCAATACTTAGTTTTTGTGCAAAGAAAGAGGGCTTGTGTCCTTCTGGTCACGCGAAGCATCGATGAGCCGCTTAGCTGAGTCTCTATAAACAGACCTAGCACTTGGACCCCATGGCCCCAGCGTTAGAATAATAGTTGTATTAAAACATTCAAATAGCGGACAGAAATTTTCTATTATTTTCCTTTTATTTAAAAAATAACAATCTGAGAACTTGGAAGCTTTACAGATATCGAAACAACGGTTAGAAAGGACACCAAGACGACACCTGAAACAACTATTCGTCAATTACACAAATATTTTGTCTAATAGGGAGATGTAACTCAAGACACTAAATGTTTTGGCAGATGTAAGACAGCCACAAAAACTATAAACAGACTCAAAAACCACTATTTATTGTATATTCATTAATTCGTCTTCTCACACTAGTAAGAGGCCCATGCGAACAGTGGGACAGTTTAATACAGAGCTGACCATATCGTGATATATTATTTTGGTCTTGTATCGCGTATCGAACCCGCAACGAATGTGACTACTAAGGTAAAGTAAACTGCTACTTATTCGGTAACATAGTTAAGTTACAAAAGCTATACAAATGCTATTAACTTTTTCACCGGCTGCTGGTAGCGGAACTCATATTCAAAACAAATTGTAAATTCAATACTAATTGAACTGGAAATTAAATGTTGCTGTTAATTGCGTGAAACTGCTACCGTGGCTCAATTAAAACTTTGGCAAGCGCAGCATTCTGACATTATGTTTAATGATTTGATGTTGCATACTTTCATTTATGATAGTACTGTAGTTTATTGTTACATAAAAGGTATATACGAAAAGAATGAACGACGAACCGTCCAAGAAAATATATAAGTTAAATGAGAATATTTTTTTGTTATAGACTTTTCTGCTCTAGGAAAAATATCTGTATCGCTGGGGACTATTCAGACAACGGTTATGAAACACACTCAGACTAGGAATAACTATTTGTGAATCACACAAATTTATCTCAATACTCAATATGTTTATTGCACTCCATATCTATACTAATATTATAAAGCGGAGGCGTTCTCGACAAAGGCCAAATTAAGAGCTCCTTGAACCGACGGGCGTGTATGAGGAATGTGATGAAAGTGAATGAAGCCAGACAAGTGTGTCAGGATCGTAGCAAATGGAAATCCGTAGTCTCTGCCTACCCCTCTGGGAAACAGGCGTGAATCTATGTATGTATGTATTATAAAGCTGAAGAGTTTGTTTGTTTGTTTGAACGCGCTAATCTCAGGAACTACTGGTTCGAATTGAAAATTTCTTTTAGTGTTGGATAGCCTATTTATTGAGGAAGGCTATATAACATCACGCTACGACCCACAGGGGCGGCGCAGTAACGATAAATGCGGGTGAAACCGCGGGAACATCTAGTGTTATATAAAGGTGTAACACAATATTACAGTAGGTACAATATGGACCCTGTAGGGCACGGTAATGTAGAAAAGAGGATACGCAACACGTGGCGCAGAGACACTGGCGAGACTACTGCTTATACCACTAGGCCTTTTTTTTTGTTTATGTGTTTCAGCGATAGCCTAGTGGGAAACTGTTGGACTGCCACGCAGAGGTCTCGAGTTCGAACCCAAAGCGCGCATCTCTGACTTTTCGAAGTTATATGCGTATTAAATAGTTAATTATCGCTTGCTTTAATAATAATAATAATAATAATAATAATTTATTTGAAATACAAAACATTTACAATCTTAAAGAATCCTCTAATTCCTGCGCTAGTTTAAACTGTGTTGCAGGAATTAGTGTCTTCCCCAAATTAGAGGTATTAATACAATGTTATTAAAATATTCTAAATATGTAAACAACAATATAAAATGTGAGTACTAAGCTATTATTATATTATTTAATGTGTGTGTGTGTGTGTGTGTGTGTGTGTGTGTGTGTGTGTGTGTGTGTGTGTGTGTGTGTGTGTGTGTGTGTGTGTGTATGTGTGTGTACGTGCGTGCGTGCGTGCGTGCGTGTGTGAGTGCGTAAGCAAGATCACACCTCTAAAAGATTTTCAGTCGCTTCATATGTCAATGACTTCAGCCATGAGATGATTACTTTTTTAAAGTCGTTATTAGTCATTGTACGTGTTGAACTGATATTTTTATATTTATTATATAAAAATGGAGCCAAGAAATTCCAATGCTTTTGCCCTAAAGCAGTCTTAGCACGAGGCACAGGACAACGCTGAACTCGCTTAATCCTTACAGGTAGGTTTGGTATTACAGTCTTATGATAACGTCTCAACGTTTCATAGACATAGATTTTTCTTACCGACAGAACTCCACTAAGTTCATAAACTGCTGAAGTAGGATGCCTAAACGGTAGATGAAGGAGTACCTTCAGTATTAAACGCTGTGCCCGTTCCATCCTTATCATAAATGTTTTCGCTGCACCTCCCCAGGCACAAATGCAATACCTTATTAAGCATTCGCATAAAGCTTGGTATGTACGGATAAGGAATGTTGAGTCCTCCAATGCACGCAAGTTCTTAAAAATAAAGGCCATCTTTCTTATCCTAGCTGCAGTAACTACCAGGTGGTTGCTCCAACTGAGTTGGTCATCCAGCGTCATACCAAGGTATTTTAAATAAGCAACACGTGAAAGGGTTAGACAGTCACAGTTGTAGCGATACTCTTCTCGATTGCATGGAAAGGTGTGAATTTTAAGAATTTGATCCTGTTTAGGTTTTCCAATTGCTGTCTTACTAAAGCACATGTATTTGGTCTTATTCGCATTTAGTGTTAGAAGGCTATTTTCAAGCCAGGTGGTTACCCTTGCTGAACCATTTTCAGCTTGTTTAAAAACTGAGCTCCAAGTGGTACCATGAAAGATCAGAACTGTGTCATCAGCAAACATTAGCAGATTTAGTTTGTACAGGACAGCACTGGTACACAGGTCATTTATATAAATCAGGAAAAGGGTAGGACCGAGAGTGCTGCCCTGTGGAACACCAAATCTGCAGATGGAGTCGTCACTTTCATGCCCTGCGACCTTAACACATTGAGATCTGTTGTTTAAGTAGTCCTTAAACCACTCCAGTGCCACTCCTCTAATACCCAGATTCTCTAACCGTGCCAAGAGCATTGGAACAGAGACGGTATCGAATACTTTTTGGAGGTCTAAAAAGACTCCCATACACTTGTCTCCTCTATCTAGGTGTGACACTATAGTCGATGTAAGTGTCAAAACTGCGTCTTCGGTTGATTTCTGCTCTCTGAAACCGAATTGATAGTCACTTATCAACTTGTTTATTTCTAGATATTTAGTGATCCTCTTGTTGACAATTGATTTTCAAAGTGATTTGGACCGTTTTTAATCATACTGCACGAAGAATAAACTACACCTTAGTTTGGCCAAATGTTCCAGTATAACCTTCACTAAAAAAGTTAATATCACACCATTTGTATACTATTTAGGTAATATCGCGTTAAGTAAAGTATCCTCTCTTCGTGATTTAGGCGTTCAATTAGATTCCAAACTTCATCTTGATATCCACGTTGAAAAAATAATAAATAAAGCTTATCAGATGTTTGGTTTCGTCATAAGATCGTCCAAAGAATTTAATAATTCAGCAACTTACTTATATTTATATAAATCAATAATTCGCCCTCAATTGGAGTATGCAGTATGCATTTGGAATCCCTATTACAAAAAGTATATCGAGCTTATTGAAGTAATTCAACGTAAATTCCTGCGTAGTATGCAGTTTCGATGTTGCCGTTATAAGAGTTCCTCTCAAAGCTTATTATCAAAGTACAATCTTTTAACATTACAGTCTAGGCGTACTTTACTGGAATTAATGACTCTGTACAATTTATGTCGTAATAAGTTTGACTGTCCTGAACTAGTTAATAGTTTGAGCTACCTGGTCCCTCGCACAACACACAGACGAGAGGTTCGCACGAGGCATCTGTTCATCGCCTCTCGATGTCGAACCAACTCTGGTTTACGCTCACCGCTACATCGTATGGTTGACGATTATAATAAGCGGTTTAGCACAATAGATATATTGTTCTTGAATAAGCACACATTCAGAAATGATGTTTTCAAGGTACTCCAAAAACAGCATTAGATTTTATTTATTGACTCTGGCAACATAACTTTATGTACATTTTCTCTTTTTGTATTGATATGTAGTAGATAGTCTAAAATTAAATTCTGTTTGATCCTTACAGTAAGCAAGTCTTTTATGTAATCTGTGGATAACGTTATGGGTAGTGTATTTTTTAGTTTTAAATGTATTTTTAAGCATCGATTGTTAATACATAATATACTACTGTTTGTTTTCCTTAATAAAAAAAATAATTATAAAAAAATAAAAAAAAACTAGAATCTTCGATAATACTGATAAAAGGGAGATAGGGCGGTAATTACAGGGATCACTTTTATTCCCAGATTTTAAAATTGGGCACACGATTGATTTTTTAAACAGAGTGGGAAAAATGCCTGTTTCCATACTCAAGTTGCACAAGTATATAATGGGTGGTGCGAGTGATGTGATATTTTTCTTTAGGGTGTCTGCAGTTATCGTGTCCCATCCAGGTGCACAATGTGGTCGCAATCCTAAAACAATACTCCCAACCTCATATGGATCTGTTGGTGCAAAGGAAAATGACTTGAGTGGCGAGGTATTACAGTGAGATGCATCCCTAGCCAATGCTCCTTCCGTTGTAGACATCTTGTTTTGCAAATTAAAAGCAAGTTTGCAACCGATTCCAGTAAAATAATCATTAACCGTGTTCAAGGCCTTTGTTGGCGTGGCATCAGTAGTTAGTAGGTCTTCAGCCGCTTCATTTTTACGTTTTATGTTACATACTTCCTTTACTATTTGCCATGTTTCTTTCATGTTTCCCCTAGCTTTGCATAACTTTTCCTGATAATAGCGATTTTTGAGATTTTTTATAATAAAGTTACACGTATTTCTATATTTTAGGTACTTTTCTAACAACTGTATATCATTCGGTGATTTTACACTATCTTTATGTAGTTTGTCTTTTCTTCTAATACATTTAACGATCCCTTTACTAATCCAGGGTTTTAATGGTCTATATCTGCTTGGTAGTTTCACTGTTTTGGTGTTATTTGTTATAATATTTATTAATTTGATAGTTATTATTTCAGACGTTATGTTGGCATTTGTAGTAGAATAGAGGTTGGTCCAGTTCGTATTGTTTAGTATTTTCTGGATATTATTATAATCTATAATTACTTTGTTGACTATAGCGGTTATTTTAGAAATATAAGTATTATTGATATATAGCAGTATAGGTGAGTGATCTGTCAGTTGTTGGTCAAACACAGCTGTTTTGCAAGTGGAATAACATTTGATCATGAAGTGATCGATACACGTCAGGAGTCCAGTAGGTCTGTTAATTCGAATCGGTCTATTAATTCCTTGTCTGAGAACACGCATGGTCATCAGATTCAAATATTCTTGTGCTTCTGTAGACAGGCTTTCCGGCAAAATATCTATATTAATGTCGCCCGTAAGTATGATGTTTTTTGTCTTGATGTTACTTAAGATTTTATCCAGTGAGTCTATGTAGGAAGTTGTATTTTTAAAACATGGTGGTCGGTAAGAACAGATTATAGTGTAATCTGGTTTAATAGTGATGACTAAGCAGTTCCCTTCGAGAATAACAGGTTCATAAGCACTGGTTTGAATTGTGTTGCGAACATACACGACTACGCCGTCATTTTGGTTCAGGCTGACTTTTGTCCAATACGTGTTGAAATCGTCGATATCTGGTGAAGGATTATCTATATTCGTCCAACATTCTGTCAGCACAATAACATCAACAGGCATGTTTATAGCGGATATGAACGCTACAAAACGGTCAAAGTTGCAATTAATACTCCTTATGTTTATACAAATTATTGTCAGGGAACCTGTAAGTGAGGGCTCATAATTTAATATTTGTGGGCAAAGACCGGAGTCAGTAACTGACACACAATCTATTTGTTGCGATGTGTCAACCTCGTCTGCTATAACTTTACTAAAATTATGATCGAATTTTGTTTATTCGCTTGGATGAAGCATTTATAGGTGGCATTGCTGGGTTTCGTGTGGTCGTGTGGGCATTTTCTATTAATATAAAAATGGTGAGAGCGATGAGGATAATACCTTTGTAAATAATTACACTGTTGGGCAGACTGGAAAGGATACAGGACACAAATGTGTGCAGTTGTATAAATGAGGTGATTATTTTGTAGTGTTTTGAACATGAGTATTTTTTTGTGTGTGTGCTTAGGTGTATGATACAATAAAGAAATTAAACCTATTGTGTTAGTATTGATATGTATAAACATGCACATTAAATAACTATTATCAAAAATAGAGTAATTGATTTAAAAACTAAATTAGATACGGCTCTGGGTATACAATAAAAAAATAAGCCAAGTAACAGGCTTAGAATTAGAGCACATTGCTGTATATTGATCGCTGGAGCTAGTCATTTATCGTGTTGCTTGGCATATTCAAAATCTGATTCCTGATCAATTCTCCTAGAAGGTGCTCCTTCTTTCTTCTTAATATAAATTTTTCCATGCGATGTCCAGTGGTAAGCGTAGTCGTTAAGTCTGGCAAATTCGCGCGCTTGGTAGTATAGCTTCTTTCCTTTTGACGTTAGGCTTTCAGAGACGAATATAGGAGAATTACCTGCCCTTTTTATATGCGAGCTGTTCAGCCGGTTGGTTTTATTGTCCCGGTTGTACTTTTTGATGTTTGAAAGAAATTTGTCTTTGGTTATATTAGACGTAAATTCAGCTATCAATGGACCGGCAACTTGGGGATTTCTATAGCTATTAACACGGTAAACGACTTTGAGCTCATTTACCTGTATTTCAGTGTTCACAGCCACTCCTATTGTCTTTATAATATTTATGAGATCTTCCTTGCTCTCCCCACTTGTCTTAGACACGTTTCGAATTTCTAGGCTAGTGGACCTCACGTTTCTTTCGAGAGATTCGACTTTATCCTCCAATACTTTAATGTACCCCAATGCACTTTTTCTTTCTTGCTCCAAGTGAGTTAGCTCATCCATCAAGTCATCGTATTTACTACTCAGAAATTCTACGGTAGTTTGTAGATCCTTGTTTTGGGCTTTAATTTGATCTAAATGGCTTACCAGCTTGCCAAATTTTTCCGTTTGCTCTTTCCTCATGGTTTCAATCAAACACAAAAATTCATCGCGAAAAGATTTTAATTCAATAGAATGCTCGTTGTCGTGCTTGCGCTTTTGCCGTAAAGTAATCCTGTCCCTGGTTAGCTCCGATTTAGGTGTTGTTAGATCGGGTTCAGAGCTGTGGTGAGCCTTGGAGTCGTTGTTGCTTTTGGGTGGTGTTCGCTTCATCATAATGCAATGAATTTACGCTCCTTTCCTTTACGACGGTTACTTTGACGAGTGTTGCTATGTTTCTAGTCACAGGCGCTTACATAAAATAAGTGCAGGATCGATTGAAAGGTGTTGATATTCGTTGCTCTGCGTAGTTGCTCAGGCGCTTTTCTAAAGTTACTAGTAATATAAAGATGGGTGGGGACTCACGTGCGTTCGACAGAGATAGGTAGCTTGTGCTTGCTCTTCTCGCCTCGCTAGCCGTAGCGCGCTTGACCTTTTGCAACACTGTGTGCTCCTGGTACTTCACGTGAATTTAACTTGTTGATTTATTTTAAAATACTTGTTTATTTAATTTAAAAATAAAAATAAAATATTAATTTATGTACACTGAGTTGACACGTCTATGCGCATGAGCGGTCCGGGGGGAAGGGGGGCTTTAACGGTGAAGGAAAACATCGTGAGGATACCTGCATGTCTGAGAGTTCTCCATAATGTTCTCGAAGATATGTGAAGTCTGCCAACACGCACTAGGCCAGCGTGGGGGACTATGGCCTAACCCTTCTCACAGTGAGAAGAGGCCAGTGCCCAGCAGTGGGACAGTTTAATACAGGGCTGATATTATTATTATTATTATTATGTGTTTTATATTTATCAGATAGCTTTGAGAACTTTAAGCAGATTAGGTGAGCGCAGAAGGCTCTCAATTCCTAACCATTACGCCATCTGTGCAGACAATGTGAAATGTAGTCGTAAAATGGGACAGCTTCAAGAATAAAACCTCGGCAATCTTGTTCTGACCACGCCGGCAAAGGCCAGGTTAAGAGTAGCCCTTAACCGACCAGCGTGCATTAAGAATAAAGTGAATGAAGCAAAATCGGCGTGCCAGGATCACAGACAATCGAAATCCGTAGTCGTCGGGAAACAGGTGCGATAGTATGTAGGTTTTGTTACATTCATAGACTATTTGTCTGTGATCCCCTAATATACTCGGCGAATTACGAGACGTATCTATAGTGGCCACCCGGACCTAACGATGTCATAATTTCAAACTTGTTTCTTGATATTACTGAGTATAAATATTCCTTTTCAAATATAGCACGAATTAGTAATTAGTTTATCTGTTGCCGAGAAATAGATGACCATACATAAAAAATATACACGTTAAATACAAAACATCTTCTTTGAAAGTCGGTTAAAAAGACTACGATTGAATAAATTAAAATATTTCTGCTTATATCAACAGGAATCGAAATCACCGGCAAAGCAAATAGCTTTAGTTTACTACGTCCGATGTACACGAACTATGAGAAGCCATTTATAAACTGAGGAAACTTGCAAACTACATGAAGTTTTACTTTTGCAATTTGTGTTATTACTTTTATGCATAGTTTGTTGAATACTACGTAATATAGGCAGCGACAGCTATGGTATCCTAATCCTAATCCTAACTTCCTAATCCTAACTAATGTGTAACCGACTGCCACGCCTGAGGTCGCGGGTTCGATTCCCGCACAAGTCAAACACCGTTTGTCTTGGTCTGGGTGTTTCTATGTATAATATGTATGTATTTACAAAAAAAAAAACGTAGTATATGTATGTTTATCCATTGTCTAGTACCCATAGTACAAGCTCTGCTTAGTTTGGGCTAGATGGTGTTGTGTGAATGTGGTAGAATATTATATTATTATATTATATTATATTATATTATATTATAAAAGCGAAAATGAGTTTGTTTGTTTGTTTGCTTGTCACCTTTTCACGCCTAAACCACTGAACCGATCATCCTGAAATTTTGCATATACGTTGTCAAGTGTACAGAAACGGACATAGGCTACCTTTCATCCCGAAAAAAGTTACTGTTCCCGAGGAAAACAACAATAATGTTCTTATAATAAAAGATGGCGCCACGTGTCTTTCGAATCATGATTGAATTATATTATTACAAGCAGAGTACAACCCGAATTGATTGTCAAATTCTAAATTAACACGAGCGAAGCCGCGGGCAAAAGCTAGTATTTAATATTTTTTACACAACGTACATATGTGGGGATAGTCTTCTGGTAACGGATTTCGTTGGACTGGCCTCGAGATCTCGAGTTTGATCTCAAGGCACCTTTGACTTCTAGAAGTTATTTGCTATTTATTTATTTATTGAATTAGCGATTATATACATAACAAATTATACTAATTCATACAGCATAAAAACAATTAGAACAAACAAATTTTACAGTAAATATACATTCAGTTATGTGCGTATAAATAGTTATATCGTTTGCTTCAACAGTGAAAAAATCTGCGTGTCTGAGAGGTCTAGATAATATTCTCGAAGGTATGTAAAGTCTGCCAATCAGTACAGGACCAGCGTCCTCACCCTGGTCCTGTACTGGTTGTAAATAGTAAGACCGTTATCCTCCGATAAGGCCTTACTATTTTCACTCTGAAAAGCCCGTGCCTACCAGTAGGCCAGTTACTGTTTATATTGAGGGTTAATATTGTTATAGTCAATGCTGTTGGTGAACAAGCCTATAGACCACCTAGTGGTAAACGGTGACTTTTAATCACCATTATTTGGTAACAGCGGACTCTTGTATTCATAAAATCGTGTACTTTCAAAACTAACGTTGGTTGATGTAATTAGTCTTATGATAGCTCAGGGGCGGGAGCCTATAGCATTCCACTATACGCATTTATAGCTAGTAAATAGGGTTGACAATCCCTCCGTACGGGAATCCTTGCACTTTTACGTACCCGATAGTTATATACGAGGTGCTGGACGGAGACAACATCCACTCCTTGCTTGCCCACCATCATGGCGATTAAATTTAGGCAGTAATAGTCCAACGGCTAGAGCAATTCAATTAATTAATAAGTTTTTACAAGCTGATCCTAATGCTGACATATGTATTTTATGATAAATTAAGTAAATTATCCAATTCAATATTTCTATTTCTAAACATGACATGTAAATATTAATATACAAATATAATTGTGTAATGACTTGTATAATTTGTAATATGTTTTTAATGTTCAAATTCTATAGTGTGTTTTGTTTTGTTTTTCTATAGATACTTTTGGAATTGTATAGCTTCACTTAACATATAAGCGATTTGGTTAGTAACTGTAAGCTTATATTGTTTTATATATCAATAAATAAATAAATAAATTTCCAATTTCCTGACTATGTAAACCTACTGATAATTTCCTAATAAAACAACTCAAACTCAGTGTGTTCGATCCAGGCATCTAACTCAGATCCTCACATTTAGCCGCAAATTAAAACTATCTGCGACGCTAAATGAATACAAATCGCCATCAAATAAAACTAAATATATTTAAATGAAACAAGTATAACAGCACAACAACTCCATAAAACAACGATTTCGCATAAACATTTATGTTAAATAAACGTTTTAGATTATTTCGTAATTTCGTATCCGTAATAATGATTTAGGATAAGGGTCGTCGAGGCATAAAAATGTACAAGGCAAGGCGTACTTGTCCACTTTTGTAAATAAATTATATAAATTGAATCGTAATATAAAAACTCGTTGCAAATTGTATGTATTGAATGCCATTAATGATGGTGCAGGGACTGGATGATTGACTGAATAAATAAATATCACGTTAAAAATGTTCTGTTGACGAATATTCTCGTATAAATAAAGCTCATTCTGAAGGAAACGTTTTGTTTCCTTTTTTAGGGGTCCGTACCCAAAGGGTAAAACGGGACCCTATTACTAAGACTCCGCTGTCCGTCTGTCTGTCCGTCTGTCTGTCCGTCTGTCACCAGGCTCTATCTCATGAACCGTGATAGTTAGACAGTTGAAATTTTTACAGATGATGTATTTCTGTTGCCGCTATAACAACAAATACTAAAAAACAGAATAAAACAAATATTTAAGGTGGTCTCCCATATAACAGACATGATTTTTTTGCCTTTTTTATAGATAACTAGTTTTCACCCGCGGCTTTGCTCGCGTAAATGTAGGTTAGGTTAGGTTAGGTTTACAACAGTTCTTTTTTCTGGATGAAAGGTACCCTATATCCTATTCTGTACCCCTGACAGCGTGTGTGCATAATTTCATGTCGATCGGTTGAGTAGTTAGGGCGTGAAAGCGTAACAAACAAACAAACAAAAACTCATTTTCGCATTTATAATATTAGTAAGGAAGTAAGGATGGTACGGAATTCTTCGTGTGCGAGTCCGACTCGCACTTGGCCGGTTTTTAAGAATCAGCACTGTAGCCCTGTTGAAGCCTATAATATGGTTTATAATAATTAGTTATTATGTAGTAGGGCCTTTGCTTATTAGCCACTTTAGTATTTTGCTTATAATAACAATAATATAATTATCTATATATTAATCCGTGAAGCAAAAACTTTGTACCCATTTTTACGAAAATTGCGCGGACGGAGGAGTATGAAATGTGGCACAGTTAAAATTTATATGGAGAAGGAGGGGCGAATGCTAATATTTATATAAAATATGCATTAGAAATACATTAAATTTATGGAAAAACATTACATGCACACAACCATGCATTTGACACACACAGTCGAAGCACGTAACTACGGTTACATATGTCAATATATAATGACATATATCAGCAATATGTTACAGGCAAACTTTGGTCGAATTTCGAGCACTAGGCGACCGCTAGTTATAATAAATAATCAGCATTATAATAAATAGCAACGATAGCTCAGTGGGGAGACCAACAGACTGCAATGCAGAGTGTCTCGGGTTCGAAGCCACGTCGCACACCACTGACTTTCGGAAGTTATATGACTTTTCGAAGTTATGTGCGTATTGATTGACAAATTATCGCCTGCTCCGTGCCTCGGAGAGCGCGTTAAGCCGTCGGTCCCGGCTGCCATGAACATCTATGGCAGTCGTTATTGGCAAAATCAGTGCCCTCTTATATCCTGACACTGGTCTAGCCTTAGGGTATCGTTAGCCTTCGGGTTGCGGAGTTCAGGTGACAGCCGCTCCGTGTAAAAACTGATATCCAGTCAAATCCGGTTAGATTAGAAAGCCGACCCCAAGTGACTTGGGAATAATAAAGGCTTGGGAGAAGATAATAAATAATCATTTATATTTAGGCTGCATAGACCCATAGATAAATATCTGAACCTAAATGTACATAATTATATGAAAAGTCTTTTATTATGGTATATGAAACGTGTTTTATTGTCCAACACCTCCTAACTGTCTATGAAATTCGCTGCGAGTTCTAATACAAAACTGCCCCGGAATTTCACTAGTATCAAAACTCGGTGTTTTTCTCAGTTACCACAGTTACTTGGCTACTCAGTTGTCACAGTCGTCACTGCGAATTGAACTAATTCTTCCAGGAACCCCATCGGATTCCGGGTTTCGGTCGACGAATAAGAGTTTTAGAGGCCGTCGTACCAATATCTCTCATTCCTTAGCTTCAGAGACACGCCTATGATGCCTCTGGGTATTTCAATCCATCATGGAATATGGCTGCCGCTTGTCCTCACGCGGGCCGTATGCTTTTTTATCTATACAAATAAATAAAATTGAAGTGTCTGTATGTCAAAATAACAGCTTTTTATCTAATGCATATGACAGTATATAAAGTATCTAAACGAAAACATATATTTTTTGTAATTTTGTCTGTCTGTCTGTTTGTTCCGGCTAATCTCCGAAACGGCTGAACCGATTTTGACGGGAATTTCACTGGCAGATAGCTAATGTTATAAGGAGTAACATAGGCTACTAGGCGCAGGTAACAGATAGTATAAATATATAATTATAGGGAACTAGATTTTGCCTGCGGCTTCGCTTGTTCACGTAAATAAAGGTTGGGTAAGTAACAGTACTTTTTCTGAATTATTCGTACCCTATGTCCTTTTCTGTTTCCCTGACAACGTGTATGCGAAATTTCATGATGATCAGTCGAGTAGTTACGGCGTGAAAGCGTGACAAACAAACAAACAAACTCACATTCGCATTTATAATACGAGTATATAGTATAGTTATTGGATATTGGCGTCTGATGAAGAATGTTATATTAATTAAATAACGGCCGAATATTCGAATCACTGGTTCCTATATTTCGTTGAGTATTGTAAATACAATTCAATCGGATAATGACATTTTATTTGAATGACTTGAACATTCGTTTAATCAATAATCAAACATTCAAGTTTCTCAGGCTATTTGAATATCTTAAAAAGGTCAAATATACACTTCTCTGTACATTCTTCTGAATTTATTTACTAGTTTTAGCCCGCGACATAGGTTACATTAGGTTGGTTTAGTAACAGTTTTTTTCGATGAAAGGTAGGTACTATTTGTCCTATTATGTTCACCTGCGTTTATACAAAATTTCATTATGATCAGTTGAGTAGTTAAGGCGTAACAAACAAACAAACTCACATTTGCATTTATAATATTAGTTAGGATTAATCAGATGAACGAATTAAATATAAGTATAATTTCTCTTTTACATATCCTATCCCTCGAGGCTTACTTACAATATGCAAATGAGTCTTACTTGAAGAAATACAAATATTTCTGCGATATAAAAACAATATTAAATACTATGAAATACATACATAAATAAAGAGAAATAAGTACGGGCACGTACGTTTGGGAAATAAATATTTAGACAGCGGAGCTGTGCTTAAGCGAGCGCGTGGCGGAATAGAGACTGTACTAAAACGAACGAAAAGTCCAGCGGGTTGAATTTATTTGACACTAGCCGTTACCTGCGACTTCGTCCGCGTGGATTTTAACTAAAAAGTGTTTTTTTTTTATAAAATCGAAGTTCTAAGTTACTCTTTATAACATCAGCTATCTGCCAGTGAAAGTCCCGTCAAAATCGGTTCAGCCGTTTCGGAGATTAGCCGGAACAAACAGACACACAGTAAAAAAAATTAAAAATAGATGTTTTCGTATAGGTACCTTATATACTTTCATATGCATTAGATAAAAAGCTGTTATTTTGACATTACAAACAGACACTTTAATTTTATATATTTGTATAGATTACTGTTTCTTCCAAATAATAATAATAATATTCTACCACATACACACAACACCATCTAGCCCAAACTAAGCAGAGCTTGTACTATGGGTACTAGACAATGGATAAACATACATATATACTTGTTTTTTTTTTTGTAAATGCATATACATTATACATAGAAACACTCAGCCCAAGACAAGCATCCATGTTCACGCACACAAATGTTTGACTTGTGCGGAAATCGAACCCACGACCTCAGGCGTGGCAGTCGGTTACACTAACCACTATAACGCCATTAAGGCCGTCATCAAAACTGAATACTTTTAAGTTAGGTTGTTGTACGAGTGGTTAAGTGGCCGCCTCACCACTGCTTCTACGCCGAGTGTTATGGGCACACGACATAAAATTGTTTTTTTTTTTAATTTTTTTATTTTGCTCGTCAAAATGACCACACTCTACCTGATGGTAAGCAGTCGTGTGGTCTAAGAGCAGTGGCGTCCACGCCGCCCTCATAGCAGCCGAGGCGATGTTGATGTGATACATAAATGGTTACTCCGAGTCTGGATATACTTTGTGTCCCATGTTTGAATGTTTATAAAGCCCCTCGCGACACAGGATTTCTTCCTAGTGCAGGAATTGTATTTAAAAAAAGAAGAAGAATCGCAAATACAATTTTGAGTGCCAGTGGCACACCAGATCCACTTATAAAAATAAAAATATGGGGCAGTCTTTGGGGACTGCCGATAGAAGTGAAAACTTTAATCCTTGATCATAAACACTTCTTTATAAACCAAAAATAATTAAAAAATGGAAAGCGTTCGGTGACGATGACGCGAGTGCCAAGATTTTTGTTCACCCAAGAAGTGCACAGCGCATGAAGAAGTTTTCACTTCAAAAATACCACATAAATAAGTTTCAGCGTGTTCATGAGTGGAGACCGCGACTCGGCAAACGTAGTGTAGGGCGCCCGCCGACCAGGTGGGATGACGATCTGCGAATGACTGCAGACAGATGCTGGATGCGGCAAGCTGAAGACAGGGCGCTATGGCGCTCTTTGGGGTAGGGCTATGTCCAGCAGTGGACTATTATAGCCTGATGATGATGATGATACATAAGTACTTATATCTAGGGATGGAGGTTTCCTTTTAAGTATAAAATGATACCTGTGTTAGGATACCCCCCTCTTCCATAACAATGGTTACACAGAGTAATGATGCCGTGGTTTAACCTAAGTAACAGCTTTAAATTATAATAAGTTTTTAATTAAGCTAATATGTGCTATGTTTCGGAGGGCACGTAAAAAGTCGGTCCCGGTTGTTGTCAAATTGACAGCAGTCGTTAAGCCATGTCAGAGGCCTACGGGCGGCTTGAACAACTCGTGACAACAGGTTGGCCACTAACCACACGAAAAGAAAGAAGAATTAAGCTAATGTATTTGTGTTTGTGTATGTCAGTGAGTGTGCGTGCTTATATCTGGTATTTCAAGAATTAATAGGTTAATAGGCTTGTATATCAGGATATATCTCATATACTAATTTATGTACACACAGCATTCATAATGAAGATGATATTCTCTTTCTTGCAACGAAGCTACTGCGTTACCAGGGTTTGCAAATATAATCGCAGATTTTCCAAATCGCCATCGCACTGTCACCAAGTGAGCACCTTCACGCAGTAACATCAATTATTGAAACGCACTCGATACCTTAAATTTAGTTTTGTTTATGCCTCCTTAGGAATACGTGAGGTGTTGCCACGATAAAAATGTCAGAAGTTTGTTTTTTCGCGATACGCCTGCCCAGAGACTAATGTTTTGTACGTTTTGTTTTTATTATTTTTGTAACACGTTTTTGTTTCGGTATACTTTGGGTATATTAGAATTAAATACTTTTATCAGGTTATTAATTACTAGCTTGTGCACGCGGCTTCGCTCGCGTTAATTTAGAATTTGACAATCATTTCGGGTTGTACTCTGCTTGTAATAATATAATTCAATCATGATTCGTCACGTGGCGCCATCTATTATCATAACAACGTTTTTGTTGTTTTCCTCGGGAACAGTATCTAATTTTTTCGGGATGAAAGGTAGTCTATGTTCGTTTCTGTACACCTGACAACGTATATGCAAAATTTCAGGATGATCGGTTCAGTGGTTTAGGAATGAAAGGGTAACAAAAACACAAACTCATTTTCGCTTTTATAATATTAGTTAGATAGATAGGATTAGGATTAGGATATATAATCATTATAATTTCAGCCCTATATTAAACTGTCTCACTGCTAGGCACGGGCATCTACTCAGCGTTAGAAGGGTTCGACCATAGTCCACCATGCTGCGCTAGCCCTGTGCGGGTTGGCAGACTTCACATATCTTTAAGAACATTATGGAGAACTCTCATGATATGATGAGTCCCTCAGCATGATTTTCTTCACCGTTAATTAATCTTCAATAATGATTTTGAACACTAGTTAAGATAGTTTTTTTTTTTTTTTAAATGCTCCCGTCATCACAGGTTGTTGAGCCTGTACCCCTAGCGTGGGAAAAGCCAGGGATTTATGTTTCTTTATTTCTTTTACAACTTATTATGTTACATCCTGCCCTTAAGGGGCTTTGTTTCTTATATTCATCTTTCATTCTGTCACTATTTTTTATCTATCTCGTTCGTTCCTGTAATACTAAGGTAATGTGGGAGGGGGTAGAAATATTTTTATTTACATCATTCGATATTATTTTACATCTACCTTACGTGCTAATGTACTTTACTTTTGTCTAGTACTTAATATAAAACAATTCAGCTTAATGCTATTTTCTTACTCTATAATTTCTTATAATACTAATATTACCCACAATATTCTATAGTTATACGTTTTCTTATTCATTTTTATTTCTTTTGTTCACAATTTTTACTATTGATATTACGAACTTCAGGAATAGCTTCCTTGTCCCAGACTTTGACATTATCGCTGACAGGTTTTCAGCGCTCAGTCTTTGACCCAGCTAGACTTCCAAATCAAATCTAGCTGGGCCAAAGACTGGACATTCTGTAATTAGGTGCGTCGCCGACTCACTTATGTCAGGATCACAGGTACATGCTGGGCTCTCCTTGCACTTGAATCTAGCCAAGTACTCGGAGAACCCACCATGTCCTGTTAGGGCCTGAGTAACCTCCCTGGTCATGTCCATCTTTCCAATTACTCTGTACGCCGCGAACGCGATCGGGAAGTACAATTTTGTAACTGAGGCCGTGTGTTCGGCATTGTATCTCCGGACCCATTCATCGAGGGAATACATGCGGATCTCTCGCTTCACGAATGAGACCGGACACCGGTCGTAGTTTGGTATATTTTTTGACCTCAGGGCGGCCTCTTTAGCGAGAGAGTCGGCTCTCTCGTTCCCCTCAAGTCCCGCATGAGCCTTAATCCAGAATAAGGAGACGCTTTTATTCTGGATTTTACAGTGTCGTAGGGCGTCCCTTATTTCTACCGCGAGGACGTGAAGAGAACCGGGGTTCGCAACGGTCTGAAGCGCCGCCATGGAGTCGCTAAAGATTGCGAAAGCGCTCTCTTTTCGCCGCTTGACTTCCTTCACCGCTTCGCAGAGAGCCAAGAGCTCAGCCTGGTAGACGGTGCAGTATGACGAGAGAGCAAGCTTGAGGGTTTTGGTCTCGGCCTCGCCAGTCCATATGGAGCGCGGCACCGACCCTGCCCTCAATCTTGCTCCCGTCAGTGAAAATTCGCACCTCATAGTTTTGGTGTCTCTGATATTGATGCTCGTCTACCAGGCTTCGCAGCTCTATCTCAATCTGTTCCGCTGGATGAGGTCCATCTAGTGCCGATGCCACCCGTTCGACATCCCTGTCTCCCAGCACCGGCAGATGCACCCTCTTCTTGGCCGCGTACAGTGAGGCCATCTCGCGTACGCGAAGGTCAAGTGGGAGCACCCCTTCCAGCACCAGCGCTGAGTTCAGGGATACCGTTCGGTAGGCTCGGCAGAGCTTCTGGGTGAAACTGCGTTGTAGCGCGTTGAGGCGCTTCCGCACTCCCAATTTATTTACGGCCGGCGCCCACGCGCTCGAGGCATACAGAATGATTGGTTCCACGACTGCAGTATAAATGGTTTTTATGATCTCGGGGTGCAGGCCCCTACTAACCCTGGCCGCTCTCGAGAGTTGCTTGTATACATTTGCAGCTTTTACACAAACATTGGCAACATGTGAATTGAAAGTGAGCTTGTTATCTATGGTGAGCCCTAATAATTTTATTTCCGTAGACATACCAATGCCTATCCCACCCATTTATTTATTTATTTGGTTAACTCACATCATATATATGATACAATTTAGTGAAAAATTTAGATGACAAGAGTTCTAATATACATGCCACTTTCGAGCTAACACAGCATTCACAGTTGAGACAACTAAATTATGTTAAGAGTTTTCAATTTTCATAAAATGTAAACCTAAAATATAAATTAACATAAGGTAGGGTTTTAAAATTTAAATATGAACACAATAACATAAAAGAAAAAACAGGAAAAATAAACAAAACATAACATAACACTTTGCTTATTCTACTTAAATTTAATGTTTTAGAGCAATAAGTACCTATTAATATCATGTTGTATCGTGTTTCCTAAATGATTTCAATATTTTTACCCGGAACTGGCTCTCACTATCGTGATGCACACCAGCATCAGGCACAAACTTCATGAACGAATTCAAATTCCTACACATTCTACTTAACGGTGCGTTCAGGCCAAGATTGGTTTTAGATAGCTGTATGGTAAGAATATTGCAAATGGCGTGACGAGGAGGTCTTCTGGGTACATTTATGGTTACATTGGAGGTCAAATAATTACTATCTATTTTATTGTGCAACAGTTTGTGAATAAATATTAAACCGTGTATCAGTCTTCTGTCACGAAGGGTGTTCATTCCATAAAAAAAATGCCCATGCTCAGGTGTGGGGTATCATGCTTCAGCTTTCGCGTAATTATCATAGCACATGTCTTGTGTGGCGCGAACTTCAGCTTGTTCATGACACCCCACCCCCGAACATACTCGAGAGCGGCATTGGCATGACTCTGGATATCCAACGCTGTGTCACTCTCGAAGATGAGGACCACGTCGTCGGCAAACGCCTGGACTCTGACTGGCTCTTTTGAAAGTCCTTTCAAAAGAGGATCTAACAGAAGATTCCAGTGTCGGTCCCCCGATCGAGCCCTGTACGCAGCCCTTACCGGTGCTTCTGTGGTGTTCGGCGCCCATATAGCGCACTCCGACCGTCCTGTCACTCATGTAACTGTTCATCACCCCTCGTATATTTAGCGGACATGACTCTTCCGCAAGCCTCACCTTTATGGCTGGCCACCAGGCGCTATCGAAGGCTCCCTCTATATCCAACGAGACCAGTACTATCAGTTTCTTCTCGTCAAGTTTCTGTCTGATGAAGTTTAAAAGGGTATAGAGGGAGTCCTCGGTGCTTATCTGGGGCATGAAGCCGTACTGTCGGGTACTCATGCCCGGCAATATGTGGTACTTCAGACGAGCCACTATCATCTTCTCATATACCTTGCCCAGTACAGGTAATAGCCCAATCGGCCTGTAGGATTTGGGTGTGGTATACGTGTCCTTAGCTGGTTTTTTGAGAATTATGACAGTGGCTGCCTTCCATACCCGGGGGAAGTAGTGCAGTTCTAAGCACTTATTGACGAGCGCCAGGAACAGTTCAGGGTCGCTTTTTACTGCCTCCTCACATATATCTGCGGTCAGTCCATCTGCACCTGGGGCCTTTTTTGGGTTAAAAGATCTTACTGCCCTGTTTAGCTCGTGAATGGTGAATGGAGGATCTTTGACGCCATTTTTATCATTTTCAAGTGATGCCGCTCGCCTCCTCAGCTTTGCATGCACCTCGTTATCGGCCTCTACGCTATCTGCAGGATAAAATGTTTCCGCTAAGAATTTGGCCGAGTCCTCCGCGTCCAGCACCATGCCGTCTCGTTCCCGGGTCACTTCTTCTCCCCTCTTTTTCGTTCTGCTGATCACTCTATATATTCCCTCCCACATTCCCTCTCGGTCCTGTTTTTCACAGAAACTCTTCCAGCTATCCGTCTGGGCTTTCTTTATGGCTGCCTGGTACCTTTCTTTTTCTTCAAGGTATTCTTTTACTACCTTCGACCTCCGGACCGGGACGGCACATCGAATTCTCCTCTTTCTGGTGGCGACAGTCCGCTTCAACCTGGCGAGTTCGTCAGACCACCATGGCATAGAAAAATTTTCTTTTTCTGTGGTATAGTATTTGTGCATGTGTCTGTAACAGTGTTTGTGTATGTCACTATTGCGTTTTCTAGTTCTTGTATAGTGTTTATGTTTATAATTGTGTCTTTGTTTAGTGTACTGTTCAGCGTTAATTGGCCCAGTTTCTCACGAAACTGGGTCCAATTTGCCTTTTTTGTGTTGTATATGCGTGTCGTTCTGTGTATCATGTGTCCAGTGGACTTTTGTAGCTTAATTTTGAATTCTATGCCATTGTGATCTGATCCCGTCAGGTCATCCAGCACACGCCAGTCGTCCACCAGGTCGAGGATATCCGTTGAGCATGCTGTGATATCAACATAGCTCGTCAGGTGCCGCTCCCCTCGGATTACGTTAAAGGTAGGCAATGTCTTCCTTGTTCAAGATATGTAGGCCAAGCTCGTCAAGAGGCCCCAGGACCGCTTCGCCCCTGTGGTCGGTAACTGATCCGCCCCACCAGACACTCCTGGCATTTACATCACCACCGATGATGATATTTTTGGCTTTACCCATCCTTCTCAGCTGATCAAGGTATGGTTCAGCGGGTTGGTTCGGCTTGAAGTAGAGCGCGGTACCCAGGTACCAGTGCGGATCCCCACTACCACGATGTTATTGGTCATTAGTTCTGGGTACTGTCTTACGTTAAGGTTTGCGTCAAAGACGGTTATCGCGGCCTTCACAGTACCCTCCCCGATCTTGGTGTTCTGGAAGATCCTTACGCCTTTGGCACCGCTCATACTCCTTACGCCACCTACGTATGGCTCTTGCAGTAGAGCAGCTGCTGCATGGCGTTTGGTAGCCCCTATCATCAACTCGGCGGTTGCCAATTTTTGGCGTTGTAAATTTGCCTGGAGTATCCGGTAGGATGTCCTCTCCGTTAGTGGGGTCTTAGCAATACGCCACTGAGGCTCTGGCGATCTCGTCCCACCTTTTCCTGATAGGACAGTCACTACTGAAGGCGCTTTGGGCGCTGTTGCTTGCCTTGGCCTTCAAGCAGTTGCGGCACTGCGGTGCCTCTGCCGCTAGCCAGTGGGGACACTCCGCCCTGAGGTGCGGGCCTCCGCAGTGGCAGCAAGAGTCTAGTTAAGATAGTTGGGCTATGTTAGTACCATTTTGCTGGACGTATTTCCAAAATGAAATCGAGTCGTAATATAAGTACCTAGTATTCAGATGACGGGTCAAAGGAGACAAAGGAGTCAGAGACTAACACGCACAAGTCAAACATTTGTGTGCATGAACATCGATGTTTGTCTTGGTCTGGGTGTTTCTATGTATAATATGTATGTATTTACAAAACAATACAGTATATATGTATGTTTATCCATTGTCTAGTACCCATAGTACAAGCTCTGCTTAGTTTGGGCTTGATGGTGTTGTGTGTATGTGATAGAATATTAGTATATTATTATTATTGTATGGCGACAGTACACATACATACATATATAGTTTTACGCCTATATACTCAAAAGTATAAGCATAGTTACATTACATCCATACTACGCCAGTCATGGATGTAGGTCCCACAGGTAGCGAGCCTTATGACTACCGGATACAGTACTCCATGCTGCTTCTCAAAACTTCTTAGTATAACCATCGATAGCGCATTGTCCAACATAGGAATCGAAACTGAGATCTCATCCAGAGAATGCGGCACCATTCTCTCTCGTAGAGGCAGTCCTCTACGCCACCGAGACACTAGGACAGTACCCGTCTATTCGATTAAATTCTTCATCAGTTCATAAAGTTATCTTCAATTGGCCCTTATCAAATTCTTGAAAGCACTTAAAACAGAATAAGTTGGTCCCTAAAGTCCCATTTGAATGAATCAATTCACCCTTTGAATTTTAAGTTATAAAGTATACGAAGCCTGCTGCAAAGATAACGCATTTAGTGAAGCGCTGAAACTCAGTTCGTGATATATTTAGCTCTTTGAAAATGTTTCTTGAGATAGCCAGCTATTAGGATAGGCTTTCTGCGTGATTGGTTGGTTAAAATGGGTTGGCAAATTATTCCATACTATAAACACCCATTTGAAGAGCATTGCCAAAGTTCTTACTTAAGATTTAGTGTATAGGTATATTGTCAGCCCTGTATATAAACTGCCTAGTGCTGGGCACAGGCCCTCTCTTTAGTGTAAGAAGGGTAAGGCCATAGTCTGCCATACTGGCCCATTGCGGGTTGGCAGACTTCACATATCTTCGAGAGCATAATGAAAAATTCTAAAATATTCAGGTTTTCTCACAATGTTTTCCTTCACCGTCGAAGCAAGTGATAATTCACTATTCAATACGCACATAACTTTGAAAAATCATAGATACTTTTGGGATGGAATTTGAGACTTCTACGTGGTAGTCTAACAATCAACAGTCAAATCCACTCGACTATAGCTGGGTACACACAGTCTTCAAGCAACTAAAATTCTCCCACAAGCGTACACTCACGTCAGTATAACCGCACGAATAGAGTAGGTCTCAACCACCGCTACGAAGATAATATTACACTGTCTGTCACACATTGTAGTATAATATTAGGCATATTTCACACCTACCGTCTCTCAGACGTAGTTAATTAAACGGTGTCACAGCATTCAAGGCACTTAACGCGGAATGAGCAAAAGGCGGTACCGTCTGACAGCTAGACACGAAGCAATTAGATTGAGGTAAGTTAGATATTAAAACGACTTTAATCTTGCATTTAAGGACGACATTTTTGGTTGAAAACTTTAGGGATTTTAGTAGTCTGGGTATGCTCAGCTGAAGTCGTGTGTTTGGGAGTTGAAAGCGTTTGCTGAATGTATAGTGACTTTTAAATTACATCAATTGAGCTCACTAATAATCGAGACTTCATTAATTTTAGACTGAGATCCTATAATAACAAATCTACGTAATTTTAGCAAAGATATTTTTTAATAGTAAATCTGTACTTAATATAATAAAGCTAAACATTTAGAAGCCGGATTTGAAAAATTCCTTTTTACATTTGATAGCCCAAGTTTTAAAAAAGGTTTGAAGAGTCCATGAATAATAATAACTATTATTATAACATCACGCTACGAGCCACAGTAAATGGGCAATAACCATAAGGATATAGGATGTTGGGTAGCAGTACCTGTGCTGTTAGATGAGTGTGAGTACCAGAGGTCAAATTATTCACTCAGTCATTTTTCTCTGCCTTCTCTTGTCCTATTTTCTCTTCATCATAAATGCTTGAAGGAGTGGGTCAAGTCTGTAGTGCAATAGGTTGGATTCGACTCTGCGATCACTCGATCGCAAGTTCGTTGCCTTATCCATTAGACTACTGCCGCTTTTATAAAAATAACAATAAATATTCAATTGTATCTATCTCAGTAAAAAAGGATTAATTTACATTATACATATAATATACTTATCTTATGTGGGGGCCAGTCAGTGCAGACCGGCGACACTTCGACCCAGTGGGATCTGTTGTGTCGACACTCGCCCAATAACGACTGCCATAGATGTTCATGGCAGCCGGGACCAACGGCTTAACGTGCTTTCCGAGGCACGGAGCAGGCAATAATTGTCAATCAATACGCACATAATTTCGAAAAGTCATACAGCTTCCGAAAGTCAGAGATGCACGAGGTGGGTTCGAACCCGAGACCCACTGCATTGCAGTCTGTTGGTCTCCCCACTGAGCTATCGCTGCTCTATAATATATTTACTCCAATATATCCGTAAAAGGGTCGGCAGAGAAGTACTACATCCACTTTTTGCCATATATTTTTAACTGTCATAGAATAGAAGGCAATCCAATTGCTTTATAGTGAAAACATTTTTACACATACGAGACCTTCCTTACAGAAACATCTACGAGTAATATTACTTTTTTTGTACGTTGGGAAATTCATTAACCCATACCTCTCCACAGGGCAATGCAGAGGTTATGTCGGAATCACCGTGGGATAGATAGTGAGCGACATCCCGGTAATACTGACTAAACCCACCACGGTGTTCCTCGACATAGCCGCACCCGGCGGGGCCGCACGAATCACTTTCATATGCAATCACGACCCCGCCGAAACCTAATATTACTTAGCCTAACCACGAAATCAAACTCATGACCTTGCGGTTAACCGCAAACATAAGCGCACCCTTATGCCACTGGACAACAAAGCAATCAATTTACATTATATATTCAGAAAAGTAAAAAGGTATTTTCATAGGAGGCGTGCGTGTTTTACATTAAATTGTGATTCTATTAGGTATAAATACGGTCACATAATAAAGTCTATTTTCCGTAGGCAAATGCCCAAATCTGGCCTTCATTTACACCGTCGCTGATTTATTTCACGAGCAAATTTGATTTATAAATACTATGTAGCGTAATTATCTGATCGACGGATTAAACCATTACGCCATATGCCTTAATCCAAAAATCTATATCGAGAGCGTAGAAGCAAACAAGCAAGCTTCGCGAAAGCTCGGAGTTCTGAACAGGGTGAGGTGGTTCTTCGCGCCTGGGCAGCTGTGCCTACTGTATAAGGCGCAAGTGCGCCCTTGCGTGGAGTACTGTTCTCATCTTTCGGATGTGGCTCCACGCAGTACTTGCTGGACGCTCTAGACAGGTTATAGCGGCGGGCTGTCCGTACCATCGGAGATCCAGAGGTCATGAGTTCACTGGAACCTGTGCAACTCCGTTGGGTCATTGCTTCGTTGGCATGTTCATACAGAATATACCACTGGGAGTGCTCTGAAGAGTTATTCCACCATATACCCTTTCCTTTCCTATCCAGAACAACGCGTGCTGGGCTCACGGTAGAGTTGATTAGAGTGCGCACCAACAAGTTTGGGTCCTCATACCTCTGCCTAACGATCAAGGCATGGAATTCTCTACCATGGCACGTGTATCCTCCTTTCTTCAATCCTGGGTCCTCTAAGCGGGGCGTGAAAAAGCACCTTCTTAGGCCGTCAAAGTATGGACCTCAACTTCGCCTCAGCTGCTATGAGGATAGTGTGGAGGCCACTGCTCTTAAACCACATGAATGATTACCGTCAGGCAGAGTGTGGTCATTTTGACGTGCAAAATAAATAAAAATGGTTTAAGTAGTGGCCACTGCACAGAGTGTTTTAGGTAATAACCTCATGGATAATCTTTCTGATTCTTGTCCATTGTTTAAGTGCTTGTAAATTCCTAAATCCATAGTCACGTAAAGATCTTTTAGAGGCATGCACACTTAAAGAGTTGAAATAGTTGATTATCACTCGCTTGAACGTTGAAGGAAAACATTGTGAGGAAACCTGCATGTCTAAGAGTTTTCTATAAAGTCTTGAAGATATGTGAAGTGTGTTAACCAGCACTAAACCAGCATGATACACTTGCCTTGCCCTTCCCATACTGAGAACAGGCCTGTGCCCAATATGGAACACTTTATTAACTGAGCTGATATTAATATTTATATAACATATTGAACAGACCAAGAGATTTTAAAGATTCATAGTATATTGTAATGTCCAGTAGTAGCACACTCCGGTGTGATACAGTGCCCACAAAATACGGGTCACGCATCGATCAAATACAGTATACATGTATGTAGTTCCGACCTTTATTATGGGCTTTCATTTAAGTCCACTTAGTCCCCATTTTGGGTTCTCGTCAATGCAATTATGTATGTTGTTCGTTGTATTATGTATACATAGCCGCGGATTTGTGTGTATGAAATCATACTTAATGGATTTTATGTTTCCGTTGAGTGGAATGGAAATAAATTATTGTTGATATTTAGCTCTGTGGCTAGTGATGTGGTATATATTGCACTCGGATTATATTCGAATGAGTTGACAAAATTTTGGCGACGGTTGTGAATAGATAGTTGGTATTATTTTTAGATTTTCATAGGCAGTAATATAAGGTTAAATGACTGCAACAGCCTGTTGATGTGTTGTAAAATAATAAAATTGTATTTAATTAGCGATTTAAAAGAGTGGCCGTAGGTTTCTTGCAGGTTTCTTCTCGTAGGCTCAATTAGGCTCAACCCTTTGCCTGAACTTAGCAACTAACCTAAATGTAGCATCAGTAACTTAGTAAACTCACTAACCTATATATTTTGATGTTCATAGGTGTTACTTTGTGACCTAAATGAATAAATAATTTTTGACTTTGACTTTGATTACAGTTACCGAAAAGATGTTTGGCTACCTTATACATATTGTAAAGGGCGCACCCAGAAGACCATTCACTGACCAAATAAAGGAAGAGGCGCAGGTCATGTTTTATAAAAAGGCCAAGGTTTTGGCTAAAAATCTAGAAAGAAGGCGTATACTTCACCTACTATATTTTATTAACAAAAGAATATAAGTGCCTGCAGTGTGTTCTTGACTATATGAAATAGGTACGAAGTTAGCCGCAACTGTATTCAAATATCATTTAAATGCAATTAGGCGCATTAATACCTGATATTATTCATTTCATTTCATTCATTTCATTTATTTATTCAGAGAACAATTTTTACATTGTATGCGAATGTTTTTTACAATTTATAAATAATTACAAGAATATTAATAATCATAATGCAAATAACAATTTCAATAATATAAATTCAAATAATTAAGTGGATACATACAATAAACATTAATGACATGATGATGATGATGTCAATTTAATAACAATAAGTAAAAAATAAAAAGCAATCAAATGTCAAACAGCAAGAAAAATTATCAATAGAATCCATATAATGTCAAATATCAATAAAACAAAAGAATTAAAAAAACAAAATGTCAATAAATAAACTAAAAATAATTTAATTATTTAACTAATGAATTCAAAAACGAAATCTTGCATGAGACAAAAAGTTTGCTATGTCGCTCACAATTCTTCAATTGAGTAATAGCATTTTTCTAACAGGAACCGCTTAAGTTCGCTTAAAAAATCTTTTTTGCAAAATATCTTTTTTAAATCTAATGGCAATTTATTAAATATTTTAACGGATCTGTAATGCACTCTGCTTTTTTTTCATTCGTATTATTGCGACCAATTATAATGTGCCAGACTGTTATTGATTACCTGCAGCGCACCGGGCACATTATCAGACGTAATGTGCCCGGTAAACAGCAATAGGTAGGTATATGACTAAAAGGGATAGGTGTAGTTACAATACCTGCTAGCTTACCTTTTTAAGTTCCACGTGATCGGGAGCGAGCAACTGCCGTCTACCGGATACAGTTCCAGCAACCGTGCTACTAGTAAAAATGTATCATATTACATTGTATTAATGCTACATTAAGAAACGTAAATTTCTGAACGTTACATATAATTCTAAAGATTGCACCGTAGGCGTAGTGGTTCAAATGTTTGCCTCGCTATAGCCACTTCGCCAAATGTTTTGGGTTTATGTGAAATTTGCGTGATTCACAAATAGTTGTTCTTTGTGTTTATTTATTTATTTTAAGGTACATCTACAATATACATATACAAAATCGGTTCACATAAGAAGCTGAAAATAAAAACTTATATGTATTATATCTATTATAGATGTACACAACATTTTCTGTACAGAATTATAAAGAATAAAAATTAAACATAAATTATGAACTTAATACAAATATAACAAGACATAATTATTATTTACAAAATAGAAAGTTAAAAAAAAAAACAAAAAACAACAACAGTCAACGAGATCTAGCACAGCATTTTCTGCACTATCTTTCGCTTAAACACTTTCAATGAATCATGAAAAATATCAAGATCATCTGAGCGTCTGCATAAAGAATTATATTGTGTTTGAATGTTTGTAAAGTTCCCGGCGACTCAGGAATTGTTCTTAGTGCGGCAGTCGTCTTTTTTTAATAAGAAAAGGAAGTAGTTATTACCAAAGACTACAAAAATGGATGTACATTTAATATATGATCAAACCTTCACATTACGTTATCGTCTGACTCACTATGCTAACATGACATCTGACCTAACTATAAATATAGTATTATCACTCACATTGAAAATTGTACTCTATCTAATCCTAATCCTAACTAATATTATAAATGCGAAAATGAGTTTGTTTGTTTGTTACGCTTTCACGCCTTAACTACTCTACTGATCAACATGAAATTTTTCATACACGTTGTCAGGGGTACAGAATAGGACATAAGGTACCTTTCATCCAGAAAAAATACCTGCCGCAAACCTAACCTAACCTAACCTACATTTACGCGAGCGAAGCCGCGGGTGAAAACTAGTATAATATATAGTCACTTTGTCATGCGATTCAAGTACGGTAAGGTCACATCTATGATTTTAATGGTTATTACATTAATTAATTTATTTTAACCTTTATGGTCGAGAATAACTAAATAAAATACAGCTTAAGCCCGATGAAAAAGATTACTTCTAAAGAGCTGGACAGAAATTAATGAAATTATATTGCAGGGATTAACACCAGATTTATATGGCTCAGAATAAAAGAGACTTTTACTCATAATTTAACATTCAGTGAGCTCAGGGCTTAAACTGGCTAGTAATCTAGGTACTTATTACGTTTTCAACTGAGGGCGCATTACACTATTACTTGCATGCATATAACTCTTCTTGCTGTAGCAAATCTGGTGCACTAAGGAGTCTGTGGGAGTAAGTTAGGTCAATAATTATTTGGAATATCACTGAAAGGATAAGCAAAAGAGCATTTTATTGTATTATACTAACATTTCAACCGCTATTTTTAATGGCGGCTCTGTAATAAAACCGGAGTTTACGCCGCCATGCCAGCATTCGATGGAGAGTTTGTAAAAGTTTAATTAGGTAAAAGAAGAAATGGATTTTATTTTTGTTCACATTGAAAATCGCGAAGGTAGCTGACTAACATATAAAGTACATAGCGAATCACATAATAATTATACTGCTTAGGATTCAAAAACATCCACCGTATTGGCGTTGGCGAAGTGATTCGCTCGTCCGCTTCGATATTAGTGCAGTCGTTTTACGCTGCATTGTATTGCGCGGATATTACATTGTAGCAGTAGAATTTATTCCATGCGAATACAGTCGCCTTATATAGAAACACACAGAACTGTTTTAAAATCTATGCTAATATTACAAAGCTGAAGAGTTTGTTTATTTGTTTGAACGCGCTAATCTCAGGAACTACTGATACAATTTGAAAAATTATTTTAGTGTTGGATAGCCTATTTATCGAGGAAGGCTATAGGCTATATAACATCACGCTAAGATTCACGGGGACGTCGCAGTAACGATAAACGCGGGTGAACCGCGGGAACATCTAGTATAATATATACATACTTGTACAATGCTATTACAAAGTAATACAAAGTACAGGAATATATCTCATAACAATCGTGTCCTCACGTACGTATTTCAAATGTCATTGCAGACTACGAGATTGGAATAAGTTTGAAACATCGTGACGTATCTTTTATTAGATAATATTAAGTACTACACAATAACTTCCATCAGAGTATATACAACAAGATAAAAAGAAAGTGGAAGATAGAATAGGAATGTTAGATTTTCCTGATGGGTACAGTCTTTAAGTTGCGAGTGAAAAAATATATTTTTTTTTTTTTCATACAACTAAGATGGCAAACAAGCATACGGCCTACTTGATGGTAAGTGGTCACCGTAGCCTATGGACGCCTGCAACACCAGAGGCATTACTTGCGTGTTGCCGACCCTTTAGGAAAAAAAGAAAGTGGGAAGGAGATGGAGCGTAAAGGGGGAAAGAGGGTGATTGGGCCTCCGGCACTCTCACTCACCGAACGAAACATAACAGTAGAAATATTGCTATTTCACGTCGATATTCTGTGAGAGGGTCCTTCCCTGGTCGAGCCGGCCCATTCATGCTGAAATCAGTGAGGTTTTGCTACTCACTATACTCTTCAGTATACAAAAGTTTCAGACTGTATAGTTAAGAATATAACAATAATAATTTGGCTTCCCATTTTAACCATGATTGCCAAGTTTTACACGCAAAAACTTATTAAAACATGAAGTTTAATTTACTTTTAGAAACCATTTTCATATTTAGCAGTAAACCTACATACTCTAGTTGCTTTTAAAACCAAAGTTTTGAGAGATAATTATGTAATAGGTTCTTAAATGGCCGTTTTAAATCAAAAAGCTTAACAGCTTAACTAGGCCACAGCCAATGTGAGGCTTTTGGCCTATATTTGAACGGTGTAAAGAAATTCTTTAACTTATTTTAAGTTATTTTTTAATGTAGTTTTGAAAAGTCTTATATGTTGCGACTAGTAAGTCAACATTCATATGATAGGAAACAGGCAATAGCGGAGTCATTTTTATTTATGTAACTTTTCGGAATGTTTGAAGTGTTGGTCACTGTATTAGCCGTGCTCATAAGCAGACTTGCGAGGCGATTCTAGACTTTCGTTTGTGACGTAGATGTATCACATAATAAACTAAAGTCACTTTTGTACGATGATATCGATTATTTGTATTTTTTTGGATATACGTCAAATAATTAAAAATTTTAGCAGTGACCTACTTCAAAAGATAGACACTTTGATAATATAGGCAGACGATAAAAGCTTAGTGGATAGGGTGCAGACTGCAACTGGCACCTCCAGCAGCCTGGCTATGTACCTGGATTGCAAGTTTCCTGCAGAAGCGTCGTATTCGGGTCCTTTGCGACGGTCGCGCTTCCAAATTTATGCAGGTCAATGCAGGAGTGCCTCAGGGTTCTGTCTTATCCCCTACGCTCTTTCTTCTGCATATCAATGATATGTTGAATCTCGGCAACATACATTGTTATGCGGACGACAGTACCGTGCATGGGCGATATCTCGGACATCCTGGGGCCAAACAGGCTGAGGTTGAGGGGAAAAGGCAGAATCTTGTCGTTGAACTTGACCAGACCTTGGACCGCATCTATGAATGGGGTGCCAAGAACTTGGTCGAGTTCAACGCCAAGAAGACCCAGGCATGCGCGTTCTCAACAAAAAAGGTCTCCGTTCCTTCCCCTCCCTTCTCTGAAGAACACTCCACTGGTGATACGTGACAGCCTCTCCATCTTAGGTATGGATCTTTGCCGCTCCCTTAATCAGATAACCTATATCGAGAGCGTCATTAAGCAAGCTTCGCGAAAACTCGGAGTTCTGAACAGGGTGAGGCGGTTCTTCACGCCTGGGCAACTGTGCCTATTGTATAAGGCACAATTACGCCCTTGCGTGGAGTACTGTTCTCATCTTTGGGATGGCTCCGCGCAGTACTTGCTGGACGCTCTCGACCGGTTACAGCGGCGAGCTGTCCGTATCATCGGAGATCCAGAGGTCACGAGTTCACTGGAACCTCTGCAACTCCGTAGGGACATTGCCTCATTGGCATGTTTCTACAGGATATACCACGGGGAGTACTCTGAAGAGTTATTCCACCTTATCCCGCCCTCCCCTTTCCTATCCAGAACAACGCGTGCTGGGCTCAGATGCCATCCTTACACGGTAGAGTCGATTAGAACGCGTACCAAAAAGTTTGGGTCCTCATACCTCTGCCGAACGACCAAGGCATGGAATTCTCTGCCAAGGCACGTGTT
This sequence comes from Catocala sponsa, assembly GCA_963564715.1. Lineage (NCBI taxonomy): Eukaryota > Metazoa > Arthropoda > Insecta > Lepidoptera > Erebidae > Catocala > Catocala sponsa. The sequence continues at coordinate 4,041,400 of OY751345.1, read as the reverse complement.
TCCTTCTGCCTTCAATCCTGGGTTCTTTAAGCGGGGCGTGAAAAAGCATCTTCTCAGGCCGTCAAAGTAGAGACCTCAACATCGCCTCGGCTACTGTGGGGATGTGGAGGTCACTGCTCTTAGACCACACGACTGCTTACCATCAGGTGGAATGTGGTCATTTTGACGAGCAAATAAAAAAAAAAAATAAACAACTATTCTATGAAGAAAACTTAACAGTTCATGAAGGTCATTATTTGTACATAACATTTCTTTGATAAGGCGAAAAAAGCTTAGTTGATTGGGTGTAGTAGACATCTTCTTGAAAAATGCAGTCTGTAAAGAACTATGCTATATAGGAAACAACTTGTCATCAAAAATGACCTTGAAATAAAATGATGATGACCAAAATAGTTTTAAGGTGTATGACCTTAAAACCTAGTAACAGCTATGCTATGAAGCAAACATAATTTCAAGGTCGTCAAAACTCTGTAATGATCTTAAAATTCTTTGTAGAAGACGACAAAAGCTTAGTTGATAGGGTGTAGTTGGCACTATTTGGGGTGGAACTATATTAGAAACAACTATGCTATAAAGCAATCAACAATTTTATAAAGATCATAAAAACATCTTTACATCTTCAATGACCTTAAAACTCCTGTGATAAGACGACCAAAGCTTTGTTGATAGAGTACAGATGTCACTTTTCGGAATGATGAACGGAACTTCATTTCAAGGTCATCAAAATTTTTTTCAATTACCTTAAAATTCCTTTGATAGAACACATTAGTATAAACTGAATAGCTATAGTATCAGTCAACAAGTTAGCCCGCCGATGTACGTTACTTAACATTCACCGCGAGCTGCTCGTTAGGACTATCGTTCTGTGTAATTACAACTTGTGTTACGCCCGCCGTGTTTTCCTGTGTCTTGCGTAAACTTAAACCGTGTTTCACACCGAAGTGAATCTCAAAATAAATTTAGTCTAACGTCCTTACATGCAATACTTTTTGCAATTACATTATTATATCGATATTAGGCGTTTTTTTATTTTATTTTTAATAACACTATTATTACATCATTTTAAAATTTTAAACTACTATTGTTATTTATATATCTTATTTTTTATTAGTATCTTATCATCTATGTGCCTTTTTAGATATTTAAATGGACTTATGGCTAATACGTACATTATAGTTTTGAATGGCTCTGAAAATAAAGATATAAAATTTTGTATTTCATTAAATGAGACACTGAACTTGTATCTTATCTTATCTTGTGTGTGGGGGCCAGTCAATATAGACCGGCGACACTTCGACCCAGTGGGATCTTTTGTGTCAGCCCCAAGATTCATCCCTTAGCTATCTCCTTATGAATGTACTGCATTAACCGCAGTATACAATTCAGAGGGAGAAGAAGCCTGCAATCTTCAGGGTTTGGATATGCCCATCCCATCAGACCCATCCTAAGTCCAGCCAAGGCGTCGCATTCACACAGTAGGTGCGATATGGACTCGTCCTGTTCACCACAGGCTCTGCAGATCGAATCGTGCACTGAACTTGTAAATAAGTGTACTAATATGAACAAACGCTAATTAAATGTTTCTTTTTATTACTTAACTAGATGTGCCCGCGGTTTCACCCGCATTTATGATTATTGCGCTGTCCCCGTGGGTCGTAGCGTGATGTTATATAGCCTACCTTCCTCGATAAATAAGCTACCCATCAAAAAAGAATGTTTAAATTCGAACTAGTATTTCCTGAGATTAGCGCGTTCAAACAAACAAACAAACTCTTCAGCTTTATAATATTTATTTAACAATTAGAAATTTTTGTAGAATTTTGATCACTAGGCGACTGCTAGTTTATATAAAAAGGTAAAGTATTATTTTTCTTTTCTTAATACATAGCGTAGTGGTTAGTGCAACCGACTGACATGCCTGAGATTGCGGGTTCGATTCCCGCTCAAGTTAAACATTTGTGTGCATGAACATGGATGTTTGTCTTGGTCTGGGTGTTCAGAAACATGTGTATAATATGTATTTATCCATTGTTTAGTACCCATAGTACAAGCTCTGCTTAGTTTGGGTTAGATTGTGTTGTGTGTATGTGATAGAATATATGGGATGTCTCCGCGCAGTACTTGCTGGACGCTCTTGACAGGTTACAGCGGTGGGCTGCCCGTATCATCGGAGATCCAGAGGTCACGAGTTCACTGGAACCTCTGCAACTCCGTAGGGACATTGCCTCATTGGCATGTTTCTACAGAATATACCACGGGGAGTGCTCTGAAGAGTTATTCCACCTTATCCCGTCCTCCCCTTTCCTATCCAGAACAACGCGTGCTGGGCACAGATGCCATCCTTACACAGTAGAGTTGACTAGAGCGCGTACCAACAAGTTTGGGTCCTCATACCTCTGCCGAACGATCAAGGCATGGAATTCTCTGCCAAGGCACGTGTTTCCTTCTTCCTTCAATCCTGGGTTCTTTAAGCGGGGCGTGAAAAAGCATCTTCTCAGGCCGTCAAAGTAGAGACCTCAACATCGCCTCGGCTACTGTGGGGGCGATGTGGAGGTCACTGCTCTTAGACCACACGACTGCTTACCATCAGGTGGAATGTGGTCATTTTGACGAGCAAATAAAAAAAAAAAAATAAACAACTATTCTATGAAGAAAACTTAACAGTTCATGAAGGTCATTATTTGTACATAACATTTCTTTGATAAGGCGAAAAAAGCTTAGTTGATTGGGTGTAGTAGACATCTTCTTGAAAAATGCAGTCTGTAAAGAACTATGCTATATAGGAAACAACTTGTCATCAAAAATGACCTTGAAATAAAATGATGATGACCAAAAGAGTTTTAAGGTGTATGACCTTAAAACCTAGTAACAGCTATGCTATGAAGCAAACATAATTTCAAGGTCGTCAAAACTCTGTAACGATCTTAAAATTCTTTGTAGAAGACGACAAAAGCTTAGTTGATAGGGTGTAGTTGGCACTATTTGGGGTGGAACTATACTAGAAACAACTATGCTATAAAGCAATCAACAATTTTATAAAGATCATAAAAACATCTTTACATCTTCAATGACCTTAAAACTCCTGTGATAAGACGACCAAAGCTTAGTTGATAGAGTACAGATGTCACTTTTCGGAATGATGAACGGAACTTCATTTCAAGGTCATCAAAATTTTTTTCAATTTCCTTAAAATTCCTTTGATAGAACACATTAGTATAAACTGAATAGCTATAGTATCAGTCAACAAGTTAGCCCGCCGATGTACGTTACTTAACATTCACCGCGAGCTGCTCGTTAGGACTATCGTTCTGTGTAATTACAACTTGTGTTACGCCCGCCGTGTTTTCCTGTGTCTTGCGTAAACTTAAACCGTGTTTCACACCGAAGTGAATCTCAAAATAAATTTAGTCTAACGTCCTTACATGCAATACTTTTTGCAATTACATTATTATATCGATATTAGGCGTTTTTTTATTTTATTTTTAATAACACTATTATTACATCATTTTAAAATTTTAAACTACTATTGTTATTTATATATCTTATTTTTTATTAGTATCTTATCATCTATGTGCCTTTTTAGATATTTAAATGGACTTATGGCTAATACGTACATTATAGTTTTGAATGGCTCTGAAAATAAAGATATAAAATTTTGTATTTCATTAAATGAGACACTGAACTTGTATCTTATCTTATCTTGTGTGTGGGGGCCAGTCAATATAGACCGGCGACACTTCGACCCAGTGGGATCTTTTGTGTCAGCCCCAAGATTCATCCCTTAGCTATCTCCTTATGAAGGTACTGCATTAACCGCAGTATACAATTCAGAGGGAGAAGAAGCCTGCAATCTTCAGGGTTTGGATATGCCCATCCCATCAGACCCATCCTAAGTCCAGCCAAGGCGTCGCATTCACACAGTAGGTGCGATATGGACTCGTCCTGTTCACCACAGGCTCTGCAGATCGAATCGTGCACTGAACTTGTAAATAAGTGTACTAATATGAACAAACGCTAATTAAATGTTTCTTTTTATTACTTAACTAGATGTGCCCGCGGTTTCACCCGCATTTATGATTATTGCGCTGTCCCCGTGGGTCGTAGCGTGATGTTATATAGCCTACCTTCCTCGATAAATAAGCTACCCATCAAAAAAGAATGTTTAAATTCGAACTAGTATTTCCTGAGATTAGCGCGTTCAAACAAACAAACAAACTCTTCAGCTTTATAATATTTATTTAACAATTAGAAATTTTTGTAGAATTTTGATCACTAGGCGACTGCTAGTTTATATAAAAAGGTAAAGTATTATTTTTCTTTTCTTAATACATAGCGTAGTGGTTAGTGCAACCGACTGACATGCCTGAGATTGCGGGTTCGATTCCCGCTCAAGTTAAACATTTGTGTGCATGAACATGGATGTTTGTCTTGGTCTGGGTGTTCAGAAACATGTGTATAATATGTATTTATCCATTGTTTAGTACCCATAGTACAAGCTCTGCTTAGTTTGGGTTAGATTGTGTTGTGTGTATGTGATAGAATATATGGGATGTCTCCGCGCAGTACTTGCTGGACGCTCTTGACAGGTTACAGCGGTGGGCTGCCCGTATCATCGGAGATCCAGAGGTCACGAGTTCACTGGAACCTCTGCAACTCCGTAGGGACATTGCCTCATTGGCATGTTTCTACAGAATATACCACGGGGAGTGCTCTGAAGAGTTATTCCACCTTATCCCGCCCTCCCCTTTCCTATCCAGAACAACGCGTGCTGGGCTCAGATGCCATCCTTACACGGTAGAGTCGATTAGAACGCGTACCAAAAAGTTTGGGTCCTCATACCTCTGCCGAACGACCAAGGCATGGAATTCTCTGCCAAGGCACGTGTTTCCTTCTTCCTTCAATCCTGGGTTCTTTAAGCGGGGCGTGAAAAAGCATCTTCTCAGGCCGTCAAAGTAGAGACCTCAACATCGCCTCGGCTACTGTGGGGGCGATGTGGAGGTCACTGCTCTTAGACCACACGACTGCTTACCATCAGGTGGAATGTGGTCATTTTGACGAGCAAATTAAAAAAAAAAAATAAACAACTATTCTATGAAGAAAACTTAACAGTTCATGAAGGTCATTATTTGTACATAACATTTCTTTGATAAGGCGAAAAAAGCTTAGTTGATTGGGTGTAGTAGACATCTTCTTGAAAAATGCAGTCTGTAAAGAACTATGCTATATAGGAAACAACTTGTCATCAAAAATGACCTTGAAATAAAATGATGATGACCAAAAGAGTTTTAAGGTGTATGACCTTAAAACCTAGTAACAGCTATGCTATGAAGCAAACATAATTTCAAGGTCGTCAAAACTCTGTAATGATCTTAAAATTCTTTGTAGAAGACGACAAAAGCTTAGTTGATAGGGTGTAGTTGGCACTATTTGGGGTGGAACTATACTAGAAACAACTATGCTATAAAGCAATCAACAATTTTATAAAGATCATAAAAACATCTTTACATCTTCAATGACCTTAAAACTCCTGTGATAAGACGACCAAAGCTTAGTTGATAGAGTACAGATGTCACTTTTCGGAATGATGAACGGAATTTCATTTCAAGGTCATCAAAATTTTTTTCAATTACCTTAAAATTCCTTTGATAGAACACATTCATATAAACTGAATAGCTATAGTATCAGTCAACAAGTTAGCCCGCCAATGTACGTTACTTAACATTCACCGCGAGCTGCTCGTTAGGACTATCGTTCTGTGTAATTACAACTTGTGTTACGCCCGCCGTGTTTTCCTGTGTCTTGCGTAAACTTAAACCGTATTTCACACCGAAGTGAATCTCAAAATAAATTTAGTCTAACGTCCTTACATGCAATACTTTTTGCAATTACATTATTATATCGATATTAGGCGTTTTTTTATTTTATTTTTAATAACACTATTATTACATCATTTTAAAATTTTAAACTACTATTGTTATTTATATATCTTATTTTTTATTAGTATCTTATCATCTATGTGCCTTTTTAGATATTTAAATGGACTTATGGCTAATACGTACATTATAGTTTTGAATGGCTCTGAAAATAAAGATATAAAATTTTGTATTTCATTAAATGAGACACTGAACTTGTATCTTATCTTATCTTGTGTGTGGGGGCCAGTCAATATAGACCGGCGACACTTCGACCCAGTGGGATCTTTTGTGTCAGCCCCAAGATTCATCCCTTAGCTATCTCCTTATGAATGTACCTACTGCATTAACCGCAGTATACAATTCAGAGGGAGAAGAAGCCTGCAATCTTCAGGGTTTGGATATGCCCATCCCATCAGACCCATCCTAAGTCCAGCCAAGGCGTCGCATTCACACAGTAGGTGCGATATGGACTCGTCCTGTTCACCACAGGCTCTGCAGATCGAATCGTGCACTGAACTTGTAAATAAGTGTACTAATATGAACAAACGCTAATTAAATGTTTCTTTTTATTACTTAACTAGATGTGCCCGCGGTTTCACCCGCATTTATGATTATTGCGCTGTCCCCGTGGGTCGTAGCGTGATGTTATATAGCCTACCTTCCTCGATAAATAAGCTACCCAACAAAAAAGAATGTTTAAATTCGAACTAGTATTTCCTGAGATTAGCGCGTTCAAACAAACAAACAAACTCTTCAGCTTTATAATATTTATTTAACAATTAGAAATTTTTGTAGAATTTTGGTCACTAGGCGACTGCTAGTTTATATAAAAAGGTAAAGTATTATTTTTATTTTCTTAATACATAGCGTAGTGGTTAGTGCAACCGACTGACATGCCTGAGATTGCGGGTTCGATTCCCGCTCAAGTTAAACATTTGTGTGCATGAACATGGATGTTTGTCTTGGTCTGGGTGTTCAGAAACATGTGTATAATATGTATTTATCCATTGTTTAGTCCATTGTTTACAAGCTCTGCTTAGTTTGGGTTAGATTGTGTTGTGTGTATGTGATAGAATATATGGGATGTCTCCGCGCAGTACTTGCTGGACGCTCTTGACAGGTTACAGCGGTGGGCTGCCCGTATCATCGGAGATCCAGAGGTCACGAGTTCACTGGAACCTCTGCAACTCCGTAGGGACATTGCCTCATTGGCATGTTTCTACAGAATATACCACGGGGAGTGCTCTGAAGAGTTATTCCACCTTATCCCGTCCTCCCCTTTCCTATCCAGAACAACGCGTGCTGGGCACAGATGCCATCCTTACACAGTAGAGTTGACTAGAGCGCGTACCAACAAGTTTGGGTCCTCATACCTCTGCCGAACGACCAAGGCATGGAATTCTCTGCCAAGGCACGTGTTACCATCGTCCTTCAATCCTGGGTCCTTCAAGCGGGGCGTGAAAAAGCACCTTCTCAGGCCGTCAAAGTAGAGACCTCAACATCGCCTCGGCTGCTATGAGGGCGGTGTGGAGGCCACTGCTCTTAGACCACACGACTGCTTACCATCAGGTGGAGTGTGGTCACATTGGCGAGCAAAATACAAAAAAAAAAACGTTTATATTTATATTTGACGTTTGGTTTTAGGCACACGTAGAAACAGGCAAAGCACTTTGCTGAAAACATTCTAGACTCCGTACTCCCACTTAGAATTATCTTCTTAGTGGCTGTACGGAGTCTAGAATGTTCTCAGCAAAGTGTTTTGCCTCTTTCTACGTGTGCCTCAAACAAACCGTCAACAACATCATCCTAAATCTCTCAAAGCACGTAAACATACATACATACCATTTTATGATCCAAATGAAACAAATAATCACACCCTTACATTTTACTAATAGCTAGGCTTAGGCAGCGATAGCTCAGTGCAACAACAACAACAACAACAGACTGCAATACAGAGGGTCTCGGGTTCAAACCCACGTCGCGCACCTCTGACTTTCGGAAGTTATATGACTTTTCGAAATTATGTGCGTATTGATTGACAATAATTATCGCCTGCTCCGTGCCTCGGAAAGCACGTTAAGCCGTTGGTCCCGGCTGCCATGAACATCTATAGCAGTCGTTATTTGGAGAATGTCGACACAAAAGATCCCACTGGGTCGAAGTGTCGCCTGTCTGCACTGACTGGCCCCCACATAAGATAAGATACGGTTCAATTTACTATAATAGACTCCAACTTTCGGACCCAATAATGTCGACGACAATACAAATACTAAGCCAAAATCCATTATACTTAATAAACAATACTAAACATAAAATCGAGCCACGGCTTTTCTGCAAGCTAATCTATCCTAAAACAACTTTTAATCCACCATTAAACTATGGATTCTCATATTTCTATGCGAACGTTATTCTGTTAAACCGAACTACTTAGCGGAGGCTACATTCGGCTTTTAAGTATCCAACTTTGTTCAGCATAAGCCTTATTTAATATTGAATGTTTTGGAGTACGTTTCGACGACTTTAATGCTCTAAAAATTTTGTATTTTTGCTAATGGTTTTAAAATAATGGATAGATTATTAGACATGTGATAGATTTTTTATCTTTTCAGTTCACAGATTTGAATTGTTGTTTTGAGTGCGATTGCCAGGTCAGAAAAAGGTATTGGGCTTGTTTGTGGCTAAATTTACAATAGAAGTAAGCATGGAATCTAGAATTGACCCAGCAAGGCAATAGGTTAGTCGTTATTAAATATACATATTACTAGCTGTCCCGACAGACGTTGTCCAGTACAAACAATATATATATATATATATATATATATATATATATATATATATATATATATATCTAAACCATTCTCGAATCCACTTGAATACATACAAAAGTTTCATCAAAATCGGTCCAGCCGTTTAGGAGGAGTTCAGTGACATACACACGTAGAGTAGAATTATATATATAAAGATGTGCACTTTAAAATTGTGCAAGTGTAATGTTATGTACTATTATTATGAGAAGTAGGGCACTGCGAACTCCCGTTTAAAATTGGGGTGTCGCTAAAACTGGACTAGTTCAACTGGCAATGTCTGCCCACCCTTCTAAAGATCTCAGCCTAACGTATCCAGGCTCTTTAAAAAGGCGCTGCGCTATCATCAGCGACCTTATGTGACCTTAAACCAGCACATCAACTTGGTAAAAAGTTGGGACGTTGGCAATACCCAATTGTTTGTAAGAGCGTCTATAGATTATCTAGCTTTATTGGTAAATGGTTACTACAGCGTGTATAGTCCTGGAATATCAGCTATATTTTTCGCGATTTCGAGCTTAAGAGAAGCAATTAAAGAAAGGATAAATGGTTCATAGAAGTATATAAGCCTTTTAAACTTTTACTCACTGGTAGAAGAGCTACTCGTACACTGGTCCAGGTTTCCTGCAAGAGAGTGATATTTTCTGGTCAAACCAGCTCATACGTAATGACAGTAAATAATTGGCAATGGCGAATTCTTCCATTCTCGAAACCACCTAATACCCCATGCCAATGATTAAGTGTTACGCAACGGTATAACCTGACCCCGAGTAATGTTCAAAGCCATTGTTTTTAATGCCAGTAACAGTGTTTGGTTTGGGCAGAAACATTCATTCTAATTGGCACTCTCGTGGGCCCCGGTTACGAACTACTCGGACATATCGGAGGTGATAAAAGAAGGGTATCCATTCAACCTGCCGTTTTCCCTTTAAATAGACAACGCAGCTACTTCACATCACCAGTGAAGTTATATTTTCGCTAAAATCTTTACTTGGTTTACGAATATTATAAGTCTGTCTGATTGGTACGTCTTCAGGACTAAACTCTTGAAACAGTTTTTGATAAAATGGATACAGCTTAATGTCTACCGGCGATTATTGTTATTATCTTTAGTTTTTTATAGTCAGTAGTATATAGCATAATGGCTGTAACACCTTGTTAATCTGAGTTGTAAAATACTGAAATTATATTTAACTGGCGATTTAAAAGACTGGCCGTGAGTTTCTTGCAGGTTTCTTCTCATAGGCTCTACCTTTTGCCTGTACCTAGCAACTAACCTAAATGTAGCTTCAGTAACTTAATAAACTCACTAACCTATATACTTTGACGTTCATAAGTGTTACTTTGTGACCTAAATGAATAAATGATTTTTGATTTTGACTTTGATCACAGGTTTAAAAAGTGGATGATTAATAATTGTAACCATACATCTGTATTATTTGTCCAAGAAGACATTTCCACAAATTTCTTAAAAAACCCATGATTATGTAGAAATGCATTTTTATACCGAATTATTCCGTAAAAACATTGACACGATTATTCCATGTTCTTGGGGAGTAAAGCGGTCCATGATTATTTTTAGTGAATTTTACATTTGATTGCTACAAAATTTTCAATATGAGAATGACAGGGGATGTCATAAAAAAAAAAATATAAGGTATTTCTATAGTGCCAATACTTTTGCGCCACCCAGTATTAGTGCTGAATAGAAATGCAGCTTATTTTCTATTTATAATGTAATTGTAGTAGGTAGTTTAAGTTTATATAATCTATATATCTTCTAGAAACCTGTCTCTTCTCATACTGAGGATATTAAGGGCACATCACAACTTCAATGCCAGGTAAATGTCTAATCAAGTGCAAAGATCCAGTACTGTGATAAATGTAATGAGATAACAAATAAATCTGGAATTAATATATTTATTAGTCTCGTTAGATCACTACGGATAATTTATGTGTATGTCGTATATATTTTAAGTGTATCTACAACACAAACACAGACTCAAATAATTATGCAGACTTGACAAAATATGTATATTACATAATATTTATGCCAAAATGTCGACATCATCACTTAATAACTCCAGTCCTTTTTCATATCTCTGGCACATTATACGCATACACATAGAAAGCAAGATAGCGGTTTCTACCACCTAGCTCATATTGCAGATGACTTTCGGGACGTACCACACATATCTTAAATCACCTGGTTACCCTTTCTATACTATGAAAAATCAAAATTTCCTCTCAAACGTCTATGACTCCTACGATGGAGTCATGGACGTTGAGTTCGTTGCGCGTCCGTGACCCCTACGGGGGAGTTAAGCAAATCTTTGGTATTTTTTTCGCGACCAATCACAACGAGTTTTCTTGACTCTCCCGTAGGGGTCAGGAGGCGCAACGGAAGCACTTTTATTGTATGAGTCATAGAACATTCCAAAGGTTAAACGTCCTTGTATCATGCCTGGTTATCTGCTGTTATATCAATCCAGGAACGGCAGAGCATGAGAATCATAATGTGCCATGGATGCCTGCACGGACGGCGTAGTAGTTTAAGTGGTCGTCTCGCCACTGCCACTGCGTCGAGTGTTGTAGGTTCGATTCCCACACGAGGCAAAAATTTGTCCCATCCACAAATGGTTGTTTCGAGTCTGGGTGTACTTTGTTTCCGTTGTTTAAATGTTTGTAAAGTCCCATGTGTCACAGAAATTATAGTGCCGGAGGGATATTAAAAGAAAGAGTACTATAGTACTCCGATCTACTATGACTTAAATGCCACGTCACTGACTCGTCTACTAAAGTTAATACTTAATACTTTTCCTACCTCTGTTGGTAGATGAGTCAGTACAACTGCAGATGGTTAGTGGTAACACAACTAAGCCACTGCTTATAGCTGCAGGCATATCATACTTAACCAGCACTTTCCATACAATAAAAGGTCCTTTCAGGTACTAAATACAATATTTGACGCAGGCAAATTTGTTACAGTAGATCTATATAATATATATTATAATAATATAATATCATATTCTATCACATACACACAACACCGTCTAGCCCAAACTAAGCAGAGCTTGTACTATGGTTGCTAGACAATGGATAAACATACATATATATACATTTTTTTTGTAAATACATACATATTATACATAGAAACATCCAGACCAAGACAAACAACCATGTTCATGCACACAAATGTTTGACTTGTGCGGGATTCGAACCTGCGACCTCAGGCGTGGCAGTCGGTTACACTAACCACTACGACATCGAGTCCGTCATCTCTGTGTTCATTATCCCCATGAGGTCATGTAACTGAACACCATAACTCCAATTTAAGAAACAACACCACATTCTAATCTATAATTATTATTACTACAAAACACATGTTAACAAAACATTATAATTTAAGATAAAATGGTTCAATAATTGTTTTAAACCGCGGCAGTACAAACTCTGGTCACGTCCTTCGTAATTTCACCCCGAATTAATTGCACCCACCCTTGTTAGCGAAACAGAAAGAATGTTCATTTGTGTCAGATTTTACGATGTGGGTGTTTCTGTATTTTGCAATTCTGTTACACAACGATAATCTATACTGGAAACTATTATTCAGAGCGTGTCTGACTTTACAAACAATCAAATGATATACATAGTACATCCAAACTCGGAACAACCATTTATGGACACCAATTTTTGCCCGTGTAGGATTCGAACGCATCATACTCGGAGCTTTGGCAAAGGATAGGCGACTTCTTAAATCACTACGCCATCAATATCGGCAAGTCGTGTATAGTCAGTAGTTAAACTACCTGAAAGCATGAGAGCATATTCTGTGAGGCCTCAATTATTTATAATAATTTACATAATATATGTCTATTCAAAAAAGACCTACTGGCAATGTTACATAAATTTTTTTATTATTCTTTGTGCGAGTTTTTGGATGATAAGTTTACAGATAGTAGAAAACATTTCAGTAGGGTAAATATTATACACCATGTAGCATAAAAATATTGTAAAACATTTCTCATAAATTATATTACGAGTATCTGTAAACTATAATATTTAATGTTTCTGACTACAGCGATGATGTGTTAATTTTTTTTTAACTTTATGCATGATATATAAAATTAAAACATAAAATTTGCATGCCGAAATTGCCTAATGTGGCAAGGACAATATTATGTAATGTAATTAAGAACTTTATGAACCCATGTTCTGCAAGGTCTACCCTCTCACTGAATATCGAAGTGAAATAGCAGTATTCCTACTGTTGTGTTTCGTTCGGTGAGTGAGAGTACCGGAGGCCCAATCACCCTCTTTCCCCCTTCCCGCTCCTTCTCCTTCCCACTTCCTTTCCTAAAGTGTTGGTAAGGCGCAAGTGATGCCTCTGGTGTTGCAGGCGTCTATTAGGCTACGGTGACCACTTGCCATCAGGTCGGCCGTATGCTTGTTTGCCACCATTGATGTAAAAAAATATAAATATATATATTAATCAATCCGTGCATTCCATGATTCATAGATATCGACGGTAATACGATACGACCGGCGAAAAATCAGGCGCAGGACCAACAGCTTTACGCGCTTTTCGAGGCTCAGGGGTGCCTAACACCGCCAAATTCCTAACTCCAGGCTGCTATTGAGATTTATTAATAGAAAAACCCAATAACTTTTTCATGGCCTTGACCCCAAGACCTTGTGCATAGCAGTCTCATTCGCTACCGCTGTGCCACGGAGGCAGTTAAAGACATAGAGTACCAATAAATAGAATATTATAAAATACTAATAAAATAATATCAGCTCTGCATATTTTTATTTTTGGGGCTTTTTTATTTTAATAATAAAACGTCAGCCCCGTCGTTCCCTATACTAGTCTAACTATCAGAGATAGAAATAATTTGTGCAAAAACATGTTATAAATAGCTACAGCTGGTTTTGATGTAGTTTCAGCTAAAACACTTGAAAACGCTCCAATATATTTTATATTTATTTCAAATCATTGCACAAATGAGTTCCTCTGCCTGTGATATGTCTCACACTCAGAGCTCTGCATATAAACTGTCCCACAGCTGGGTATATAATGTGAGCAAAGTTAGAGCACCGTTTACGTTGGCCCAGTGCATGATGGCAGACTTAACATATCTCCGAGAATATTATGGAGAACTTTCTGTCATGAAGACTGGCTTTCTCACGTTACTTTCCTTTTACTAATACTCCTACATTGTTTTCCTTCACAGTTATATTAACAGGTTCCCTGTCCGATGAATCACATATGATACATAACAATAGATTTTCTATTGTGCCTATCACGGGACAGCGAATGGGTTAACAATTTAATACGCACAAATCTTCAAAAAGTCAGAGGTGCCCGCGATAGAATCTAATTCGAGACGTCTACGTTGTAATCCAATAGTCTTTCAACCTCTACGTGGTAATCCAACAAAGCCATCGCTGCTATAAAAATACAATTCCGAGTTATATTATACATGCCTATATTATATAAATCCGAATTATGAATAAAAGCTTTAAAAACAATAAAGTTGCTGCAGATAATAATAGGGAAATCGTTTTCCATTAAACTTGTCCAATTTTCGATTTGCGAACAGCACTAAATGATTGGGAAAGATTTTTGTATACAGGCTGTACTTTATTTAAATTAAAGTAATGAAGGATCGAATGTTCGGCAATCGTTTAAAATCCCTAATCTAAAGAGGACTTCTTAATTCCGGGTTTTTAGCAGTCTCGGGGTGTCCTGACGTAGATTGATGTTTAATTTAAGCTACTTAGGTACAACAAGAGACATTAATTGTTAAATAAAATCAAGAGCAACGACATTACGTAACCTTTCCTTTATTTTTTATCGCAAGGTCAAGTTACTGTGAGTAATACATATTTTTGCGTAATTAAATATTCTGCTAATACTATAAATGTAATATTTTTATTACCTTTACTTATATTATAAAAAGGAATGATTTGATATTTTTTTTGTTTGGAACGATTTAACTTTTGAGTTAAATCGTTCCAAACAAACAAAATATCAAATCATTCAGTTTTTGAACTACTCAACCAATTTTCAAAATTCTTTCACCATTAGGAAGCTATATTATCCCCGAGTAACATAGGCTATGTTTTATTTTAAAAGAGTACTGTTACACCTAACTTACTTTTACGCGAGCGAAGCTGCGAGAAAAAGTTAGTTATATTTAAATTTCCTTGGTGGCGCATCGTAATGAATGCTGTGCATGAGACCTCATGTTTGACGGCCGGGTCAGGCATGTGACATTTAGTAATGACGCCAAAAAATTTTCTGTTGCGTCATGGAATCTAGATCTATGACCTGTAGAAGCAAATAAACTCATCCTCTATTCCGTTGGACTGAAAATACCCTATCCATCCACAATTTAGGTTCTATGCACTTGTCGGAATAGCAATTTCTACTTTTCTCGAGCCGTTGCCGAATCTTTCAAATCTCTATACGACTCTACATTTACTTTACTTAAAATCATAGTTAGCGAAATTTTTACATATTACCCTTTTTCTAACCCCTGTAAGAAATAGGCGTGAGACTACACATGCATATCAAAATTCAATAATAATTATTATTATCATAATATAAAAAATCTATTTCAGGAGTATGCAATAAGTTAAGACTTAAAGTCTTAGTTCCAGGTGTCTTAGAAATGGATAAACGCAAATGATCCCATCGATCGTTATTTGTATAGCGAGGTCGCCTGTAAGAGATTTCTTTATTTCGGAATATCGGTACGAAACGGCTTCTGGTTGAAGTTAAATATCAGATATCTTTTGGTATATCGAACGTATTCCCAAAGGGTTAATATTAGTATGACTATATAATAATATATTATTGATTCCCTTCAACAAACATCAGCGTTAATATATTCCGAGTGTACGGTGTCGCGCGAGGTTTGCAGTGATTGTTGAATAAAATATATGTTTTAAAAGTTACACACTAATAGTTCATTGTTCACTTCCACAATAAATTCTTAAATTTAAAAAAAAATAGTGAAATGTTATGTTAATGAAAATGTTATAATGTTGCATTGAATGCACCCGAATGTCGCGGTCACAAAAACTGCACTGACTTAGGTTAACGCGTGACTCGCTTATTGCTTACTGAGGTGAGGTGGAGGTTGTAATATAACATTACACCGAACACCGACTGCTGTCTATAAACCGCTGTTTAAAATAGACTCGTGTGCTCTATAGTACGTATGTAGACCAAAAGCCAATTATAATTAATGTAATTATAATATAAAACTGACAGCCCTGTGGATGGATTGACTAAAAATAATATCTTTATCTAAAGTAAATACGTAACCCAGTCCTCTGTTAGCGCCGCAAAGCCCTGTTACCAACTTTGATTGATTAAGTTTGTTCAGCACTTGATAATCACTTTCGATTTCGCAACACACTGTATGATCTTTCGGATTTGTCTCAATAGACTTTACTGTGATTTAATATTTTATATTTGAAAGTACTTAACTGTGTGGAAAGAAAATAATGGGATTTCATAGCAAAAATAATGCTTTGTCGATTGTCCAGATGACTGTTTCAATATTCGTAAAAATCCATTTTAATACATTATATTCGACTACCGTGATATTTCTTTAGGTTTTAGCAACTTAGTAAACTCATTAACAAATATATTTTGATGTTTATAATTTGATTTGCATTCTTCTTCTTCTTCTTTTCGTGTGGTTAGTAGTCAACCTGTTATCAAGAGTTGTTCAAGCCGCCCGTAGGCCTCTGACATGGCTTAACGACTGCTATCAATTTGACAACAACCGGGACCGACTTTTTACGTGCCCTCCGAAGCACGGAGACGCTCAAATGAAATACCACTAAGCGGTCACCCATCTATAGACTGGCCGCACCCAACGTTGCTTAACCTCGCTAATCGTTTACCGATCAGTGAGTGCAACTGGCTATGAGCGCCTTGCATTTGTGACCTAAATGAACAAATACTTTTTGACTTGGGCTTTGACTAATTCTAGCTGATTCTAATATAATACTAGCTGTCCCGAAAGACGTTGTCCTGCACACCCAAAAAGAAATCAAATCTAAACCATTATCGAATCCACTTGAACACACACAAAAAATTTCATCAAAATCGGTCCAGCCGTTTAGGAGGAGTTTAATTACAAACACACGCACAGAAGATTTATATAATTATATAAAGACTATTAGTAAATACTAAAAGCAGTTTACTCTCGATACATACATCTCTTACGCGAAGCGTGCTTCAGATAAATATCATATAAATATTTATTTTAAGTTTGTGTATGAAAATTACCAATTTTTTTTCATAACTTACAGCATTGTAATACAAACTATAACACCGAGATACCAACATTTCGTCACATATGTTTTTAAATCCTATGTTATATGAAGGCATAATAAGAGAGACTTCATGATGCTACTGAGAATTTCCTAACTCGATAACCCACAACTACACCAACTGAGACCTTATACCATGCGACCAACAAACAAGTACCTTACTTATATTCAAAACAATATATATTCAACAAAAATCTTTTTAAAACCCCTCATAACTCTGACACCAATTAACTCCAAACATCTAAAGACTTAGTCACATTTTACAATCGCATCAATCCACGTTAATCGTCCGGAAAATCCCCCGATCCTTCCTTCCTCACTTAAAGAAAAACCTTGTGGACCTTAAAAAAAAAACCAACCTGCGAGCCATTTCTCTTGTTGGCTACTATTCATTGGCATCGACTCCTAATGCCTCTATTTAATACCTAATATAGGCTTAACACCCCTATACGTCACGGGAGTAGGGCTGTCAACTGACAAAACATAAATTTTTGAAACACAGGAAAATTACAGAGACTCCTTTATGATATATAATTTACTTAAGTAGTATCTTAGTGTATTTACACTGAATTCGACGAGATAAGTTAAATTATTCATTCATAAATGTAATGATTTTGTATATCATGTCATCTATTTATATTCCATGTTTTGTTAAAGACAACTTTTGTTATTCATATATTATATATTTATTGATATTTTATAAACTTGTTCGTTTGTTCATATATTTATTAAAGCTGAATAATATACCATCTATAAAATCCTTTAGAAATACATACAAATATGATGTTAGAGCCAAATAGACTGGCTAATCTTATGTTCATAAAAGACCTATTTTCTTTTTCAAATAAATATGGAAACAAACAGATTGTCTATATAATGTCAACCGCAAATATAGGCTTTTCCGATTGACCGATGTGATTGAAGCAAATTTCGGGCACTTTAGCTTTGAAGGTTTGAAACCAACTATCCCTATATATGTACATGTATATATATAGAAATAACTATCCTAAAGAAACAGTGCACTTCTTCGGGATAAACAAATATAAACTATTTATGAGTATATTGATGCAAAAAAGACACATCGACCTTCTGCTGAGACAATGAAGAAAAAAGCAAAAATGCATGCTGGTGTTTTTTTCTTTGAACGCAATTTCTAATCATAAATGCAAAGGTGCACATTCTGAATTCTAACTAATATAATAAATGCGAAATTGACTTTTTTATTTGTTTGTAACGCTTTCACGCATTAACTACTAGAACGAAACATTAAATTTTCGCATAGACGTTTACCATGGTACAAAATAAGACATAGGGTACCTTACATCTAGAAAAAAATTACTGTTGCTAACCTTACCTAACCTACATATATGCAAGCGAAGCCGCGGGCAATATCTGGTACTAAATGTAGTCGCTTATTTAAATTATGTTTGATAACAACAACTTGGAATTTTTGCGGCTTTTGGTTTTAGATTGCGTGACAACCCTAGCGAGCCCTGGCGAGATAAAGAAAGCCCACTCTATAATGCGATATCGACAGTGGCTATTTGTATTATAGAGCCAGTAATGGACCATTTGGCCTCCCCGTGTGTTTATCAATCAATTTAGATGATTATTTGTATTGATAATAATGATTGAGGAATTGAGTTTAGTGCAAGGATTTAAAGGTTTGTTTATCTGCGTAATATATTGTTTAATAAATTAATATGATTCCTATATCAATTTCTCTTCTCGAAGAATAAGTTCCATGAACTTATCGCCTTAAGGCTTCACGTTATGAGACGTTAGCTTCTTGCCATATTTTAGTAAGAGAGTTAATCTGAGATGATAGTGTCCTGTCCGATTGCATTACAGATGATCGGATATGCAAACCCGGTATCTCAAGCTATCAATGCCGAATACTCTGTCCCTAGACTATGATGCTAGCTATCATCTGCTAGTGTGTCAAACGTGTCAATACATCTACAATCTTCACGATCTAACAAACGCAATTATCTGCAGTTAACGAGGCCACCGGAGCAAATAATATAGAAAAATTACCATCAACAAAAAATAAGAAGACCTTACCTGGTAGTATTCTGTATTAGATTAGATAGACTACTGAATGTCGATCTCGATTAGTGTAGTAAGTATCACAATTGTATTTATATCAGTCGCAAAGCAGAATTCCTTCCTGACTAATAGGGAGAATAGCCGTTCGTAGTTTCTCTACTGTAGGTAGCAGCTTGATTGTATTGCCAAGATAATACACGTATTAAGTAAAAACTTAAATTAAAAATATGTCATAACATAGTATCATGCTTGAGAGCAGCGATAGCTCAGTGGGAAGACGAACAGAGTGCAATGCAGAGGGTCTCGGGTTCGAACCCACGTCGCGCACCTCTGATTTTCGGAAGTTATATGACTTTTCGAAC
The DNA here is from genome assembly GCA_963564715.1 of Catocala sponsa. Lineage (NCBI taxonomy): Eukaryota > Metazoa > Arthropoda > Insecta > Lepidoptera > Erebidae > Catocala > Catocala sponsa. Next base: position 4,021,915 of record OY751345.1, on the reverse strand, counting down.
TTATGTGCGTATTGATTGACAATTATCGCCTGCTCCGTGCCTCCAAAAGCACGTTAAGCCGTTGGTCCCGGCTGCCATGAACATCTAAGGCAGTCGTTATTGGGAGAGTGTCGACACAAATGATCCCACTGGGTCGAAGTGTCGCCGGTCTGCACTGACTGGCCCCCACTTAAGATAAGATAAGATAGTATCATGCTTATGTATCCCCGAACCAATAGCAAAAGTATATTAAACCCAAACGTTAGGCGTAGGTTTGGATCCCACAATGGTAATAGAAGACGAATTCATCACCGTCTTCTCATCAAACATTCAACCGTAAATCTGACTACCATTTTGACATGGTTGTCAAACTTATAACTCACTATAAACCCTAATTACAAAGTAATGACATGGATCCAATGTAGTAATTAAAATTGAAAATTTCCACAAAATGTTGGATCATATTACACCATCAATAATTTAAATAAAGAAAACGCAAATAGGAACATAAAAATACCTACGCAAAATGAAACGTGACGTGAAACTCAAGAATTGTGAACAAAATAAGAAACTTCTCTATTTGTCGGAGTAGAGTGAGCGTTTCGTTTCAGCGCTCGATTTGTTTGTACGGCTTTACCGCCTCCTTGTTTACACTTAAACCTAAATTAGTTCTTGGCACAACAACCACGTTATTCTCGTTTGATTTTAATTCGAATTTGTGTACTCATAGCTAAGAACGGTACGCGATCGTTGTTTAAATAATGCTTGTTGGTAATAAATGAGCGAGGAATTAGGTGGCATTCAGCTAATTTAATTAGACCTTTTAGCGCTCAAGACGTGTCTGTTGTGGGAGTTAAGCTAATTTTATAATAGATTTATTTTATTAGTCTTTAAAAGTCTGGATAATATTGCTCTATCCAAACTGTAGCGGTGTATATTCTAGTAGAAATACTATAAAGTACGATAATAAACTTATATGTTTATTAATTAAACATGGGAAAATAAACATTTGTATATTAGGAGTAAACATTGAGTACTTAACACTAAACTGAACAAATACACAACCCAATTTCAATTGATCAAATCAAATTCAATTGATCAAATGTGAATGTAATCATTCACATTTGATCAATTGAATGGTTCATACTAAGAAAAAGTTTCAATAACAGGTGTAGAATATGGTAATTTGTAATAATAGTCTTTTTAATTAGAAATAAAAAAATACATGAAAACAAATTCTATCCACTTATAGAATTCAATTATAAAATTTGTTAATTCCATTTTATTGTTATAAATTTCCCAATAACAACAGAGGGATTGAAATTAAAATATAAATCATCATCATCATCATCATCAGGCTATAATAGTCCACTGCTGGACATAGCCTTCCCTCAAAGAGCATAGCGCATAGCGACCTGTCTTCAGCTTGCCGCGTCCAGCATCTGCCTGCCTTCCTGGCTATGGCAAAATATAAATACCATTTTGAAATTCATTATTAATAAAATCAATAAACTTATTTTAGTATCGCGGTCGACTTTACAAACATTTAAACGATGGACACAAATATCACCCAGACTTGGAACAACCACAATATTGTCTTGTGGATCACACAATTTTTTGTCCTGGAACATTTGGTTTAAACTTACTCACAATACTGAACGCAGTAAGGCAATCACTTTAACCACTGCAACTTCCAAGCAGTCAATAAACCTTCAGTTCAAATTCATAAGTACTCTACAAACCATAGTTTACTACTATGCTAATATAAATAATATATATGCTTCTCAATCTGTGCATATACTGTGGTCGTTGGCGCACCACTTAGTATATCTCAATTATTCAACCGCCGTGAACTCAGAATCACTGATATGCACTTGAGAGGTATTGCTTACCTCTAACCTCCCCCCTAGGGAGGTACTGTCCTATTCAGATTAACGCGAGCTTTTATAATGTTAATCTGTTTCTAGTTTTGTCTCAAGTGCAGACGGTTTGTGAGCGAGATTTTTGTTAGATGGATCATGCTTTAGGTTTTTTACAAATTCAAATGTCATATTTATTTATGTATATGGATGATTTATGTAAAATGTAATTGTAATGCTTGAATATCATAATAATAGTAATAATTTCAAATCAACTTTTCCTACTGTATTTGAGAAAACATTCTACCATTTTTATAACGTTTGCTATATTGTGACAAATAAATAGCTTTAAATTATTTAAGCTGAGACTATCTAGTCTTTCATGAGATAAAACTAATTGGCGATTGATTGTAATGTCTCGGGTTTCATTTCGGTTCTAGCAAAGTAGTATTTGCGAATCTCAGTAAAATTATGATCAGTAGTAGCTCAGAAGGTAAACATATGGGTGACAGACAGCTATATAATAAGTCTACCAGCAAAAACTTTAAACATATTTTTCGACCCTGAAATTTCATCCGAGATTGGTAACTGATTGGTGATTGAGATTAGTGTAACCGACTGCCACGCCTGAGGTCGCGGGTTCGATTCCCGCACAAGTCAAACATTTGTGTGCATGAACATGGATGTTTGTCTTGGTCTGGGTGTTTCTATGTATAATATGTATGTATTTACAAAAAAAAAGGTATATATGTATGTTTATCCACAGTCTAGTACCCATATTACAAGCTCTGCTTAGTTTGGGCTAGATGGTATTGTGTGTATGTCGTAGAATATTATAGAATATTATATTTAAAAAAAAAAAAAACGTAAGCGCTCACTTATAGCTCGCATTCTCGCCCTTAACTACTCGACCGACCAACCTTGAAAATTGGCATACACGTTGACAGAGATACAGAAAATGGAAAAGGGTACCTTTCATCCAGATAAAAAGATTCCCAAAGTATAGAATTTGTTTGACAAAATGTACTAAAACGCGAGCAAAGCCGCAGCCAAAATCTAGTAGAAAATATTTCTCAGCCAATATTTAAAAAAACAGCTGTTTTAACCAGTTTTCATAAGTGAATATTGTGGCAATATTCACAGCTGTATAAAAATATAAAATTGTACGGTTTCACTACTCTACAAGCTGTTGTCTTTCTAAGAATTTTGCATATAGCAGTGTTTATTTTTATACCGCAGTATGTTTTCTTTCCAGCTTGGCAACGCATGCACCTGGTATTCTTGTTGATTTTTTAGTTATTTGGTTGTAACAAGTAGACACAAAAATAGTTAAGTAATATAATAAATATAGCTCGAAATAATGATTTCATACTTAGAATCACGCGTTGTTTATCGTCTACATAATTATCTAAAAGTGGTATATTCGCCATTCGTAGCAAATAGAAATCCGTAGTCATATTCAGGTATATATATTTTTAGTACCCATGTAGCAAATGAGCAAACTCATTACCGTCTAACGAAAGATTCGGACATCGTAGTGTTATTGCGAAATTTTCTAACTGTGTACTTTGCCTATCTCCGGGATATCGAACCCGAGAATACACAATTCAAAAGATCGCAAACGTAAGGCTAGTAACCCTAGATATCAATAGTATATTGCTGATTCTGCTAAAATGCTATTGTTGCGCTTGTAGTAACATAGAGTTGCTAGTGCAAGAGCCAAATATGTCTTCATACTGACAGCATGACTGCAAATCACAGGAACACACAACATGTTTAATTGCAATCTAGCCTAAGTGCTTTTGAGGCAAGTATGTCATAGCGTCTAGTAAAACTAATCTTTACTAATATTATAAATTATAGAGACTTAACTCAAAACTACCCAACCGATTTTAAAAATTCTTTCACCATTAAAGCTATGTTATCACTGAGTAACATCCTAACTAATATTATAAAAGCGAAAATGAGTTTGTTGTTTGTTTGTTACCTTTTCACGCCTAAACCAATGAACCGATCATTCTGAAATTTTGCATATGCATTGTTAGGTGTACATAAACGGACATAGGCTACCTTTCATCCCAAAAAAAATTACTGTTCCCGAGGAAAACAACAATAACGTTCTTATGATAATAGATGGCGCCAGGTGTCTTTCGAATCATGATTGAATTATATTAGAAGCAGAGTACAACCCGAATTGATTGTCAAATTCTCAATTAACGCGAGCGAAGCCGCGGGAAAAGCTAGTAGGCTATATATTATTAAAAAAAAGTACTGTTACTAACATAACCTAATCTGCTTTTACGCGAGCGAGGCCGTGAGCAAAAGCTAGTCTATAATGATATCTATATATTAATACGTGAAGCGAAAACTTTGGATCCCTTTTTACGAAAATTGGGCGTACGGAGGAGTATGAAATTTCGCACACTTATAGTTTATACAGAGAAGAAGTGACGAATACTAATATTTACATAAAATATGCATTAGAAATACACAAAATTAATGAAAAACCACTACACGCACACAACCATGCATTTGACACACGCAGTCGAAGCGCGTAACTATGGTTACATATATGACATAATAATGTCAATATATATTATTATATCACCAATATGTTACAGGCAAACTTTGGTCGAATTTCGAGCACTAGGCGACCGCTAGTATAATGAAATACCCGAAATAAACGATTATTATTATTAAAACGGGCCTGCAATTGTAATCTTGTATTAAATTACTTTATCAAAGATATAGAATACTTCACAACTTTCGTTAAGCTTGTGGATGTAGTTTATACAAAAACAGAAACATTTTTATCGCACAGCCATATCCAGTATATAAAATTATAGCACATACAGACTATCAGTGGATTTAGTTTATAATCAAGTTACCAGTTCCAAACTAAAAACTTTGTATTCGCAACAAAGGCATGCAAATATATTCCAATCGGATTATTTTTATAAGATTAAACCGGTACTGCAGTAACAATATTTTGTGAATTTTGCGTTGCAGCAAACAACTTCACGCGTATATGTCTGGAAAGGAGTTGGCAGAAATTTAAACGTGATGTTATACGTTTTATGAGGGAATTTTATCAGTTAACTAATTAATTCTCTATGTCAATCAGGTACAATTTTATTAAAGCATAGAATTTTTGCTCATTTATAAATAATCGTAATGTGCTTATTTCTGACTTGATATTGAAATTCAGCAATAAACTCATTGCTTTTTTTGGGTACAAACGTTACAATTGTTTCTAAATATTAATTAATGTGCCTACTGATAACTTTTATCTGTTTTAAAATCCATGATTATGTTTTAGTACACTTTATAAATACTTTATAAAAATAATATAATATTAGTCCTGCATTTAAACTATCTCACTTCTGAGAACCACTTTTCTCAGTGTAATAATAATAATATAATAATAATAATATATTCTACCACATTCACACAACACCATCTAGCCCAAACTAAGCAGAGCTTGTACTATGGGTACTAGACAATGGATAAACATACATATACTACGTTTTTTTTTTGTAAATACATACATATTATACATAGAAACACCCAGACCAAGACAAACATCCATGTTCATGCACACAAATGTTTGACTTGTGCGGGAATCGAACCCGCGACCTCAGGCGTGGCAGTCGGTTACACTAACCACTACGCCATCGAGGAAGAAGAATTAGGCCATAATACAAATAATAATAATTACTTATGTTTTATCACGATAGCTAGAGAACAACAAAAAACGTATACCTATCCTACATTGAACAAACTAACGCAAATTTTATTTCGATCCATTCTAAATTATAACACAGCGAGCTCAATCTATAAACTAGATTCATCCAAACTTTGAGGGCAAACCCGTTAATTTTTATCATTTTAAAAAATAAACTGCTCGAAAAAATGTTTCCAGTACGAATAGAATATGGAGTTCGTAAAACAAAAGCTTTGAATTTTGCACACAAACCAGGAACGGGGCATAATAAATAATTTAGACGAAAAAGTTGTACGCGGTACATTTTAGTTTCAGTTGGCCGGCGTACGTACGGGAAACTTTCTTTATACAGAGGATTAACTCGAAATGAGTTTTTTCACGGAAACGCCATGTATTAAACCTTAAATGAAGTTTTCCCGAAAGGATTGCTTTTCTCCTGTTGCGGTATTTGGGGAAACTAAACCGGTATTGTAAGTATTTTATATCAATGTGTGGTTTTCTTGTTGTTATTTTTCTATTTGCTTTGGATTGAATAAAAGATGTACGAATTTGTGGATTCAGAGGAGAACGTGTAGGTCTATATCCCGCCAGTATTCTGAAGGGTTAAGGTAGTTGTATTTAAGAATACAGTGCTTTATATTTTCAGTTCATTTGGGAGTTATATTAAGTAATACAATGCGGCAATAACTGCTTATTGCATGCATATTCATTGCAAAATCGTTGAGTAGACATTTATTATTACAGTATATGTAGGTATAAACATTTTATTTTTTAAGGAAACAGCTCTTGGTCCCACTCTACATATATTTAGAAATACTTAAGCGTTTTAAAGTCTCAACACTAATTTAAAGTTATTATGTATTAGCTTAGTAATACAGGCGGTAGTTATTTATTTATAAAATTATTTTTAATACGCGCATAGACTTGCATATCCCCATAGGGGATGGCAGTGGCATAGCAATCCATTCTTCAGCTGTTTTAAGTTTCCTTTAATAGAGGGCGGACTTATTGTTCCCTACAGGGTATAATTTACCAGACTTTAACAACGCCATGGCCGGCCTGGTAGTCAAAAGAGACCAGATCTCATAATAGGATGAAAATAGAAGCGCTAACTCATGTTATGGAACTAACGAGCCAATGTATATGGTTAGTATTTTAAAATAATCGTCCTTAAAAAACATTACTGGAAGAAAGGTAGGTGTAATCCATATCTGCATATCCCGTTGCAGATATACAGATGTCAATCTATATACGTATGCATGTACAGATGGGCCATGAATTTGTTAACATTTTAAAAATATATAAAAAAAAAGTTATAAGTTATTTTGTAAATTATATATTTTTTTTTTTTATAATAATATTCTATCACATACACACAACACCATCTAGCCCAAACTAAGCAGAGCTTGTACTATGGATACTAGACAATGGATAAACATACATATATACTTTTTTTTTGTAAATACATACACAGTGTTTCTAACACCTAGACCAAGACAAACATTCATGTTCATGCACACAAATGTTTGACTTGTGCGGGATTTGATTTTTATTTAAGATTATAGTTAATAAGCAGGAATTTACTTTTTAAAAATAATATTATCTAAATGACCACCGTCTCGCCTTTATAAATATTATAATTGAAAAGCAATAACTATACTATTTATACAGAAGAAAAACTATCAAACAACTATTCCACTAACGCTGATAACAGCTGTTCCTTCGCTATCTCTAAGATCCATTAACTAGAAAATATATTAAATAATAGATTATACATTTATAATGGCGAAATTATGGCACCAGTCTCCCTAAAATACAATTTAGTGGCACTAAAGACCAAGACGCGTGTCGTCATTTTATAGTAGAATAAGGTGACCATATCATTTTATTCTAGGAGACACTGACACCTCACGTTGAATACAAAGAATACTTGAAAGCGTAGGCGACACGTGTCTTTGTACTGATACTGGACAATTGTATAGTCGTTCTTTTTATTTCTTTGTACCAGCTTAGCCTAGGTACACTCAAATACTGCTTTGTAGTGTATTCCTGGTTGGTCAAATGTTTTAGAACAGAAACCTAGAAGACCAAGAAATAGTTCCACAATGAAAATCTCTATCTGGACGTCAATGACTGCACGGATGTGTGTGTGTTTTAAGTAGTTGTTTTGTTACTGCCGCCATGCCAACTTTTGTGGGTTCGATCCCTTCACAGGACAAACAATTTTGTGATCCACAAATAGATGTTCCAAGTCTTTGTGTGAGTCTGGGATTTCAATGTATATAAAGTTATGTAAAGGAAAAACAGGAATTATTCTTAATAATTAATGTGGAGTCCTCGGTACCACTTCACCTGAGAACGTTATGTGAAGGGCTCTGCTGGTGGATTTCACGACTTACTTGCTTAGGATACCGCAGCTGGAGGCGGCTAGACAAGCATTAATAAATAAGAAACCGAAACTATGGGCGAATCGAAAAGCTTATAGTGAAGTTTTTTCGGATTTGTTTTTTCAAATTTCATTACTCCGTCATTCGAACTTCTCCATAAAAAGGTTTAGGACAATCAAGAGGCTACGTAGTTACGTACCGAAATTAAATCGAAGGTGACAATCGAATAAAACCGGTGCTGCAGTACTACCAACCGTACTGCTACGTGAGTTAGTGTTAGTTCTTACGTAAAGTTGTTTTATTTTTCTGCTGTAGGTATTATAACGGTAGCTGAATGGAATTCCGTAGTGTCTGCCTACCCTTCTGGGAAACAGGCGTGAATCTATGTATGTATGTATGTATGGTTGCGGACTGAAACTTGAGCGGCGCGGTGGAGCCAGCGTTACCTGTCGCACCGCGCCGGAGCGAGATGGAGCTGTGTACACATGGTTATGTCTCGTTCCGGTGGGCTGTGCAGTAGCGGGGCTTAGCCGCGCGGGCATGTCGGCTATTGTTAAATTAATTGTTTGTATTTAATCTACCTAGCATATGTATATATTATATATATATCCCGTCAACTGTCGAGCAGACATACGCTGTCCGCAAAAATGAGTCATCAAAACAAGAAAGAAAAAAAACGACAAATGTATGTCCGCTACACACTTGACTCGTTAATGAGTCAAGTGTCGAGCGCACATACATTTGTCCGTTTGTGTATTGTTTGCACAATGAATTTTTAATTATTTTTTACGTATTTCCCCTAGACGTTCAAGAAGATATATGTGCTTTGCTTGCTTTGCTCCACAAGAATACTGCCGACAAACTGTAATGCAGTTTGGCAGAAGATTGTGTGTAGATATGTATTTGTTTAAATAAATAAATTAATTTAAAAAAAACTCGCAGAAATGAGTAAACGTACGAATATTTTTTGTAGAAATTACCACACAAAATACGTTTTATCAATATTTGAATTTTGATTTATCGTAAAAACGATCACACATTACACTTTAAAATAAAACCAATATAATTATAAAAATACAACCAAGTATAAGTTGTGCTTGAGCCCTTGCTACGCGAGTCCCTCACCACTTGGTCTATTATTATTAATTTATGGCTGAATATTGAATATTCATTAAGTGTACATTATGACCACCAAATGCTACCACAATATATAGCACTTTTGTTCTATGAAGGGATTATAATTTCCTAGTTGAGATATGCACCTATATTTATGCAACTCTAGACTTTACTAACGATAGATTTAATATACATTTCTCAGTAAACATTTTGGTGGCTTCAAAAGAAAACGTGAACTCTCCTATGCCATAGCTTTTAATCATTTGACGAGCATGCAATGACGTGAAAACCTGTTTAGTAATGTACTGAATAGTATGAGGAAAAAGACGAAGAAGATACGTTTGAAGCTCTTTAAAATTTATTTGTTTGGTTTTATTGCAGCTTGAAACTAAGCTTTTTCTTTTGAAAGATTACTTGCATTTTACTATGGTTATGTAATAATGTTCACCAGACCGAATTTCGGCCACGGCAGCCAATCTTAACGGAGACTAGCCATCTGCGCAGGAGATATTATAGTGCACAAGTGTGTGCGCAAACACAAGTGCACTCTCTGTTCCCTAACCCTTGTAGCGTGCTATTGTTTATTGTTATTTTAATAAATGTATGTTCTACATTAACATATAAAATATGTTACATTATTTTTCTATATGCATTTAATATGTAGCCGGACAAATAGTTCAGTTTTATATATATATAAGGTTTATAGCGAGCGGCCGCTCAGCTGACGGCGACGTGACACGAACTTGCGCGACCGGGGGACGAGTACTTAACCTGCGACACCGGGCCGCGCTGGCTCAGTGAGAATCCGCCTTCCACCGCGAAACGTTTGTCCGTCGCTCGCGCATAGACTTTATCGATTTCCGTTATATCTATTGTTCGATTCTTATTTTCTATAATTTTCGCCTTCTTTCTTCTACTAGTGTGTGTGTGCTAAACTATAGCGAACCTTTGTACTTTTTCTACGCTTAAGACTTTCCGTGTGTATGTGAATAAACTCTCACTACATTACATACTTCAAGCTTACTTTTATTTTTCGTCTCAAACTTCGCTTGCACCTGCTTACCGCCGCTATAACCCTCATGATCCGATGGGACGGTAATCCGACACGACCGGAGAAAGATCAGGCGCAGGACCAACGGCTTTACGTGCTTTCCGAGTCAAGGGGGTGTCTAACACCACCAACATCCTAACTCCGGACTCGTATTGAGATTTCTAAACAGAAAAACCCAATATCATTTTGTTGGCCCGACCCGGGATTCAAAGCCGAGACCTCATGCACAGCAGTCGCTACGCTGCGCCATGGAGATTATATACTAAACAAAATAAAGTACACTTACGGAACGAATTACTTTTTACTACCAAAAGGCCGAAAAGTAAACTATAATAATTATAATATTAGCCCTGCATAATAATATATACGGTGTGCAGTATAATGTTCTGCGTAGTTGTGCAGAAAATATTATAGTACATTGACTGTCCCAGTGCTGGGCACGTCTTTCTTCTCAGTGTAAAAACGGTTAGGGTTTAGTCCACCACGCTGGCACAATGCGGGATGGTAAACGTCACATATTTTCGAGCATATTATGGATAACTCACGATATACGGTTTTCGTTGCAATGTTTTCTTTCATCTTTAAAGCAAATTAAAGAAAAGTAAATTGAATTTACTTTGTAAGTTTAAGTACATATACTCTGAAATAATTACAGTTTAAGACAATGAGACAACCACCATTTTAAATGTCAGGGAAGTGTTAATCTAAATAGTGTGATCATTTAAATAGTTTAATAGTAAAGTACTATAGTATTTATCAAAACTATTTAAATGTAGTGTTTTAAAGTAAATCGCAATAAACTTTATATGTACGGAAGAAAGTAGTTTTATTTCAATGTATAACATTCGCGTAAGGTAAAGATAATCCTAATCCTAATTATCCTAACTCCTAACTAGTAATATTATAAAAGCGAAAATGAGTTTGTTTGTTTGTTACCTTTTCACAGCTAAACCACTGAACCGATCATCCTGAAATTTTGCGTATACGTTGTCAGGTATACAGAAACGGACATAGGCTCCTGAAAAAAATTACTGTTCCCGAGAAAAACTATAACAACGTTCTTATGATAATAGATGGCGCCACGTGTCTTTCGAATCATGATTGAATTATATTATTACAAGCGGAGTACAACCCGAATTGATTGTCAAATTCTAAATTAACGCGAGCAAAGCCGCGGGCAAAAGCTAGTAACTAATATTATAAACGCGAATGTGAGTTTGTTACGCATACACGTTGTCAGGGGAACTGAAAACGACATAGAGTACCTCATGCAGAAAAAAGCACTGTTACTAAACTTACCTATATTTACGCGAGCGACGCCACGGGCAAAATGTAGTATTAAATAAGCAAAACGCCTATTGACTACTAAACCGAAAATCTATCTATACAAATTAATAAAATTGAAGTGTCTGTTTGTAATCTCAAAATATCAGCTTTTTATCTAATGCATATGAAAGTAGATAAGGTACCTATACGAAAAGACCTACTTTTTAAATTTTTATCTGGCTGTCTGTTTGTTTGTTCCGGCTAATCCCCGAAATGGCTGAACCGATTTTGACGGGACTTTCACTGACAGACAGCTAATGTTATAAGGAGTAACATAGGCTAAATTGATTTTAGAAAAAAAATAGGGTTCCGCAGGGACAAACACTTTTTAGCTAAAATCTACGCGGACGAAGTCGCAGGTAGCAGCTAGTTCCTAAATAAAATCATATTTACTTCAGCGTCACATAATTTTTTTCCTAGATGGCGATAGCCTCGATGGCGTCACACTAACCATGAGGTTAGTGTAACCGACTGCCACTCCTGAGGTCGCGGGTTCGATGCGCTCAAAAGTCAAACATTTGTGTGCATGAACATTGATGTTTGTCTTGGTCTGGGTGTTTCTATGTATAATATGTATGTATTTACAAAAAAAAGTATATATGTATGTTTATCCATTGTCTAGTACCCATAGTACAAGCTCTGCTTAGTTTGGGCTAGATGATGTTGTGTGTATGTGGTAGAATATTATTATTTATTTATTTATAGTCCTACAAAACCTTCAAATTCTGGACCCTACATTTATATCACTAATATAATTTTATGGATCATACTTCACCGGTTTCGCGAAGGTAGGTGGGTAGCCAATTTGGCGGTTTATTAAGCATTTACCTCGTTACACTACGGTTAAGTCGGCCGGTATTCGTTTTGATTGAATGAGTGGGCTTCGCTGCCGCCATTATTCGAGTTTCGAATGCTTCGCAGAACTATGTTTGAGATAGCTTTCTGCTGCGGCTTTCGTGCTCAGTTTGATCATATTGGTTAATTGAAAATTTGTGTTTTTAGTTTAGTTCATTGTAAATTCGTTCTTTCTTTAAGTTAGTTTAATAAAAAGGCAGACGTACCCCTCTGCCTACCCTTTCTGTTAACCTAAGTGAAGGTAAAAGCTAGTAACACATAATAATAATAGTCTTCTGGGCACGTTACCAGTTGACAGCGATGCTGAAGAATTCTACGATGCCTAAACCTTTTCTGTAAATATTTAGTAGTATAAATTTTTGTGTTTTTGTAATTATGTTACCTTCTTTAATACGTTTGTAAATATGTATTAGGTTAATTCGTTTTAAAATTAATATTTGTATTAAACAAAAAGCGTTGATTTTGATTAAAAAAAAGAATAATAATATAATAACTAATATTGTCTAATCTGTCCATTCGATTGATGCTATTAGAGTATTCAGGGCAGACGCCGTTTTTTCATCCATATTTACCAATATACCAGTCCATCAAACACCCATACCCATAGCCCATATATTAGAATCCATACGTAGCAATAGTCCTACGCCTGCTGCGGCAAGCGCCACTGTAGGTGTTCCATCCCACCTTTGTTACACTAACCACTACGCTAATCGAGGCCGCCAAATAATAAGAACATGGACCTTAATCACACCAATAAATAGAAACTCTTGAAAAATACTTGGACAATGTAAGAATAGCCGACCAAATACTAGTATGTAAAACTACGTTTCGCCGGCGATTTTTGTTAGTTACACGTAATTGTTGTAGGTGTTATTGCCGTCAACCAAGCACTCCGTACTGCTATTAATAATATTTTGAACAGAAAAATATAAAAGCACTTTCACGGCCCGAACATTGACCCAAGACTTGACGCATAATTGCATTCATTACCTCCATTATTTCGCGAAATTCGGACGAAATACTAATGTTTTAATTTCAAAAAGAAAGTTTTAATTAACTTAATATAACATTGATTTATGTTTCTTTATTTTATATTAAGCTATTACTACTACTTTCGGGCCAGCACTCGACAGACATTGTCCTGTCTTAACCTGTCAAACACGCGGGGTTTTAAATAGTTGTTGAGTTTTCTGAAATTATCCAATTTTCTGCGCAATTTTCGTAACTTTTCTTCCCGTAAGAACCTTCTACAAAGTATAATATTAGAAAACGTTAAAAAGGGATGAATGATATCGGTAATGTCGTTCTCAAGTTATGACGTGGCCAAGGAAAACAGGGATTAATTTTTATATTATACTAGTTTTCACCCGCGGCTTAGCTCGCGTAAATGTATGTAAGTTAGGTTAGGTTTGCAACAGTTCTTTTTTCTGGATGAAAGGTACCCTATGTCCTATTCTGTACATCCCTGACAACGTGTATGCAAAATTTCATGTTGATCGGTTGAGTAGTTAAGGCGTGAAAGCATAACAAACAAAGAAACAAACTCATTTTCGCATTTATAATATTAGTAAGGATTACATAGATAATACTTGTAGCGACTACATTATTACATGTATTCCGGTAGAGCACATCTTAAGATAAGTTAAAAATGCACACGCAAGCAAATGTATACACGCGCCACACTAGTATATAAGCTTTACTTTTACTGAAATAAAACAGACTATAACACCATCTGAGTCTCGTTATACCTATTGCCAAAACATAGGCAAATACCCTACAATTTATGACAAACATACATTTTTAATATTATTAACATGACGGATTTCATTATTATAAATAGATAATGGGTCAGGTAGACCTTCAATATGGTTCGTTATGTTTGGTTCAATGATACCATTATTGACGGATGATCGTGGGTCGAATTAATCGTCTTATATCTCGATGGTTAGGATAAATTGGATGGAATGATACGATCTGAGTACCTAGTTATAGTCCCACTATTGTGTGGGCAATACGAGGATCTTGCTGTGGGAGTATTACGGAGATTATAGTATAGGATCGAATAATAACGCCTAGTTTATTTACTAAGTAAGATTTTTTATAGGTGGTTGGAATAGACTAGGCATCAGTCCATTTGATAGTTTAACGAAATTGCTATGATTTTTGGCAGTTAGTTCCATTTATGAATATATTTTGAACGCTCTTACTCGCTGTATTTATTTATTTATTTTTAGGTACACAAAACATAACAAAGTACAAGTAGGTTTGAAAATAAATACATATTACAGTTATGTTCTAAACTAAGTTCCTAACTATGTGTACACTACATGATCACAATGGACTGTGTTGCTAAAGACAAAATGACGTTATGAACGTGAATTATCTATACCTCTAACATAAAAGTATTTTTTTTAACACAAATTGCGGATAAAACATAAAGAAAAAAAAAAATGAGAATCGTACCAATACTCAGCAATTATACCATTATACATTTATACATAACATGCTTAACATTACTTTTAAATTATATAAAACGCTAAAAGAAAACTTTATCTTACTTTTAATTTAAAGTATCCAACATGCTTTACGATCGCAAAAATATTACCTGTCATCTAGGTTTTATATTGAAAAGTGCTATAAATATAACATTAAGTGTTTAGTAAGACAGATACTTCTAACTGAGTTGAATTTAAATGATAAGCTTTATTTCATCAAATATTAAGTTACCCAACATCAGAGTTGGCAGGCAAACTTTTTGTGTTTGCCAGTCAAGTGTAATATAATAACTAGGTGATTATTTTAGACTACCTTTACATATAATTTTCTCTTACCTGAAAGTTACTTACTTTAGGCAAAGGCGTAACCTATATAAATAGACAAAGACAAAACAATTCCGTAAAATTATTGTCCTCTGGTTTCCACCGATTGTGTTTTTAATTATCGTTTTGTAGTCATTGACGAGCTTCAGATTAATGAAAATTTAATTATTCACAATAATATGCAATTATTTATTAACCTTTTAGTGCATTTTGCAAGTTTTAGAATATTCTTCTTTGAAGTTGGTTTTGTTTTTTGTTAAAATTTTGTTTATTTCTCGGTTTTTAGTGAACCTTGCCAAAAACGAGAACATCATCAATTTAGCCAAATACGCATTATTAAAGATAACTCAAAAACTAATGGTCAAATCTTGATTAAAATAAAATGGGACCACGCGGGAAACACCAGCTTTCAAATAAAAAAGAATCATCAAAATCGGTTCACCCAGTCGAAAGTTATGAGGTAACAAACATAAAAAAAATGCAGACAAATTGATAATCTCCTCCTTTTTTGAAGTCGATTAAAAAAAGGACGACATTTTTTAGATTCATATAAGATCTTTCAAATTTTCAATAATGTTAACGGTCCAATTTTCACCGCTGGGAAAACATCTGTACATGTAATTAGATCTAAGTAACACTTTGTAATTGCTATTTTATGTAGTCAAGAGTATTTAATTATACTAGCGGTCGCCTAGTGCTCGAAATTCGACCACAGTTTGCCTGTAACATATTGCTGATATAATAATATATATTGACATTATTATGTCATAATATATGTAACCATAGTTACGCGCTTCGACTGCGTGTGTCAAATGCACGGTTGTGTGCGTGTAGTGGTTTTTCATTAATTTCTAATGCATATTTTATATAAATATTAGCATTCGTCACTTCTTCTCTGTATAAACTATAAGTGTGCGAAATTTCATACTACCCTGTCCGCCCAATTATCGTGAAAATGGATCCAAATTTTTCGCTTCACGTATTAATATATTGATTTTTATTATACCCTTGGCCGTCGTTATCTTTCTGTCTGTATTAGTTATTACAGATAATTATCGACACGTACCAACTATCGAATCCAACTTTTGTTATTGCGTTTCTATAGACCGCAAATATAAGCAGTAAAGGGACCGTTGACCAATAGATAAGGCATTGTATTTACCACCAATAGCCCGTGGGTTTAATCCCACCTACTGCACTACCGTCGTGACCGCACTCTTAATGCAAGCATATTATTATGAACTTAGGTGGAGCAGCGATAGCTCAGTGGGGAGACCAACAGACTGCAATGCAGAGGGTCTCGGGTTCGAACCTACGTCGCGCACCTCTGACTTTCGGAAGTTATATGACTTTTCGAAGTTATGTGCGTATTGATTGACAATTATCGCCCGCTCCGTGCCTCGGAGAGCACGTTAAGCCGTTGGTCCCGGCTGCCATGAACATCTATGGCAGTCGTTATTGGGAGAGTGTCGACACAAAAATACTCACTGGGTCGAAGTGTCGCCGGTCTGTACTGACTGGCCCCCACATAAGATAAGATGAACTTAGGTGGAGCGGTGAACAAGTATACTAGTAATTTATAACCCATATTACTAGCAAACGAAGCTGTATAAAAACCATGCTAAATAAAAAAGCAAGATATATAACACTAGCTTTTGCCAGAGGCTTCGCTCGCATTAATTTAGAATTTGACAATCAATTCCGGTTGTACTCTGCTTGTAATAATATAATTCAATCATGATTCGAAAGAAACGTGGCGCCTTCTATTATCATAAGAACGTTATTATTGTTTTCCTCGAGAACAGTAATTTATTTCGGGATGAAAGGTAGCCTATGTCCGTTTCTGTACATCTGTCAATGTATATGCAAAATTTCAGGATGATCGGTTTAGTAGTTTAGGCGTGAAAAGGTAATAAACAAACAAACAATCAAACTCATTTTCGCTTTTATAATATTAAGTTAGGATTTTAGGATTAGGATTATCGCCAAGGCAAGAAATATAAATAAATTATTATCCCAGGGGGTCATATCTAGTAGATGATATCTGTACTCATTACATAATCATAACAACTAATGTCCTAAGTCCATAATCTTAAAGTAAAAATTATGGTAACCCTACTTCGTGTCATATGTGCTTAGGAGCCATTTTGTTTACCATTTCATTTAGTCTACGCGCCTAATCCCAACACTTAACCTCCTTAATATAAACACCATAATATCGCTTAATGGCTAATTTTACACCCCATTAGCCGAAATATATTAAGAGTAACTATAATTAGCACTGTAATTAAAATTCACTAAATTAATGCTAATTTATCTATGTTAATGGGAACGGATAGATGTACCCTATTTACTGCTTCCGGGCTATATATAATAATATATACCTATATAAACGTCAATATGGATATAACCCCTTTCTCTATCCTTCTAAGATTGTATCAGGCATGGTAGGCTTAGATATACTGCAACTCAGGCGGGAATCCACACATAATAAATTAATGTCTAATACTAGCGGATAAGGTTGATAGACCTGTTGTACGGGAATCAATACATTTCTACGTTCCTGGCGTTGGGAGACGACAATATATTATACTTCTGTGCTATCTGCCTATATGGCGCTCTCCCCAAACTGATAACAGCCCCAATGCTAGAGCAATTAGACTTATCGATGAGTTCCTTCAATGTAGTCCAGAGGCGCTCATAGCCAATTGCACTCACTGATCGGTAAACGATTAGCGAGGTTTAAGCAACGTTGGATGCGGTCAGTCTATAGATAGGTGACCGCTTAGTGGTATTTCATCTGAGCGTCTCCGTGCTTCGGTTGTTGTCAAATTGACAGCAGTTGTTAAGCCATGTTGAAGGCCTACGGGCAGCCACTAACCACACGAAAAAGAAGAAGAAGAAGAAAGAAGAATGTAGTCCAGATGCAGATATATTTTTTTATTCCTAAAACATAATTTTAAAACATATTTATATATATCTTAAATGTTAAAAAGTAAGTTTATAGTTCCTACGTTGATAAAAGGTTTTTTTGTTGTTTTTTGTTACAAATATTATTTTATCTTATTACTTTTGTTAGTCTAAATTTTGTTAACATTGTATGTAATTTGTTGTAATATTATTAGCATAGATATAAGCGATTTGGTGTACACTGTAAGCTTATATTTTTTTTATGAATAAATAAATATTAAATTCGGATTGCAAGCCAATGTTTGTGAAGGACAACGTTTGTTAGGTCGACTAGTAGGTAGTAAATTCAACTGCGCACCGAAATGCTTCAAGGTTTGGTTGTTTGTTATTTGATCACTCGTAAACTGGTAAACTGTTTTCGATGAAATTTGGAACAGAGATAGACCATAACCTAGTTTAAGTAGAGGTATGCAAAACTATTTATTGATTATGTGCACTTTTTTTAATGGTTCAACCCAATTAATACTTTGTCTAAACGATATAAGCAAATAATATATTGGTCGGGCATAGAGTTTATTAGGTTTATAATTTAGGAAATTCTTAGATGCAGTACTGAGCCTAGACATTTATTCGGATTGCGACAATTTGATCTAAAAACATAAGATATGAAACGTAGGTATATTACACCACTGCGTACGTTTTCGGGGTTATGTTTATATCTTAATATATAAAAATCTCGTGTCACGATGTATGTTTGAGATAAACTCTGAAACTACAGAAACGATTTTGATCAAACTTCGTAACTATCTGTAATTTGGTCCAACTTAAAAGATAGAATAGTTTTATCTTATTTTTTTTCTTCTGGACGTCTGTCGGGACAGCTAGTAATTATATAATTCTTATGTACCTATGTGTGTATTTCATTGAATTCCTCCCAAACGGGTGGTTCGACTTTAACCATTATTTTTGCGTACATATTTAAGTTGGTCTCTGGATGGCTAAGATTCATAATGCACCCGTAATGTGGCGCCGGTAAGCCAACGATCGGACAACGTCTCTTGGATCTGCTAGTATTCGTATATATTCATGAGTCTATGTCTATTACGGCTCTTAAGTATGACCAAACCTTCACTAGAACAGTCTATCATTGACTAGGTACAGCATTTATATCTCTATGCGTTTATTTTCGAATCTAGCACACACGTGACTGATGTAAAGAAATCCATCAGAATTTTGCACGAGAATCTTCTACAAGTTTTACCCAAGAGATCTGGAGACAACTTCGTAAAGAAAACTCAGGAGTATAGTGTACTTTACCAGAAAATATATACATGATATTACAGGTGTACAACTTTAGTATCTATACGAATATAATAAAACTGAAAAGTTAGTTTGTTTATTTAAGTAAACATGCTCGTCTCTGGAACTACTTAGACGGATTTGAAAACCTTTTTTTTTGCGTTTGTTAGCCTAATTCTTAAGAAAGGCTATCTAACGTCACGCTATGAGCCACGAGAGTGAAGTAGTAATCGTAAAGGTAGATGAAATTGCGGGAGACTGCTAGTTGTATAATCTCACAGTAATACGTCTAAATCGGGGTTTGAAAAGGTAAGGTTAAAAGTACCCTAAGCTGCCGAACGAGTATGATTATGATTCTGATGAGAATGAATGAAGCAAGAGATATATGCTATTTTTAGCGTGTGGAATCCATCATCCTTGTCTACCTCTCTAGGAAACAGGCGTGAGTCCCATGTATGTAAGCAGTTACTGGTAGAACGTTATCTGTGAGTTAACGGAGAAAGTAAGGCAACAGTAAGGCGCTCACTATATTATGAAATCCAAATGTATCATCATGCCTCTTTCAGGATATCAGCTAAATGCTGGATTGGAATGATCGTATCTATTGAAACCCGCTTTAATAGTACAATATAAAACGTAAAAAATAATTTAAAATATACCATTATTTGTCTAGTATGGAGATTAACACAGCGCGTTTAATAGTAAAGAGCTGATCATTGACACCAATAAATAAAATAGCATATTGTTTTTAGAAAAAAATATCTTAAAATCTGATGAGAATAAATATACTCAAGCGAAAACAAAATCCATTGTTCTAAGACGTCTTCACTTAACTAAAGATAATACACACGTCCCCTCGCAAGACGCATGTCTAGACATTTTATATAAGAATAGGCTAAAAAACTTAAAGAATAGACAAAAGATCTTTTGTCTAAGGTTCCTAGTTTTACGTTCTGTGGATGTGCCAAATATATATCAAGAAACTGATAGATGTATTGTGGCCGTGACGTACTCAGCTCACTTCAAGTAATTCGTGGCAGAAATCTTTGTTGTAGGGTGACTATGAGTTTGTTCGTAGCACATCGTGTCATAGATTTATTTTATAATACAGCTCCCACTCTGGATTTAAGTTCTGTATCATGGGAGACCTTACAAATATTTAAACAACGGACACAAGGTTATATTTGTAAGTAATTTCTTTTTTTTATTTATCTATTAAAAATTACACATATCTTTACAGGTTTATACCTATTATTAATTTTTTTTATTATTAAAAAGATGTCGTATTTATATTTATATTGGACGAGTTTACATTCAAAGAATGGGAAATACAATATTTATTTGCGCACTAGTCTATGTAGACTACAACGCAAATAAATATTGTGTCAGAGACAACTATCTACAGTGCCAGCATCGACCACAACATAGTTATCGATATAGTTATAGTTATAGACATAGACGCTCATAGCCAGTTGCACTCACTGATCGGTAAACGATTAGCGAGGTTAAGCAACGTTGGGTGCGGTCAGTCTACAGATGGGTGACTGCTTAGTGGTATTTTATCTGAGCGTCTCCGTGCTTCGGAGGGCACGTAAAAGTCGGTCCCGGTTGTTGTCAAATTGACAGCAGTCGTTAGCCATGTCAGAGGCCTACGGGCAGCTTGAACAACTCTTGACAACAGGTTGGCCACTAACCACACCACACGAAAACAAGAAGAAGAAGAAGACATAGTAATGGTTATCGATAATGACAGTGGCTAGGTAACTTCTTATACCAGTACGCCATCCGAGCAATATGTCTATAAAGCATTCACTCCAAAATTTACCACATCAAAATAGAAAAAGACGTTCAGAATGCTGCTTCAACCAGTTCTACAGCTGGATATGAGCCAATCACTAAAATAAAAGAGGAGAATAAGGAGTCTACTACGATAAAGATGATAAACTTACAAAAATTTTTAAGAAAACTTGTAAGTTGTTTGATGATGTTTTGTACACCATTAAAGCATACATAAATTTACACTTGTATATCCTCAATGTTTTAACTACAACTGCATAAGCCATTTATATTTAACTGCCTTGTAATTGAGGGTAAACCTAAAGCCATTTACCGGTGCAATTCCAGTTGCTACCGAAATTTTTCTTATATAACAACAAAAAATGCAATAGACACCTACAATTACATGTCTTATTAAAAAAATCTTACCACTTGTTACAATGTATATTCTAATTTGTATATATAAATGAAAATTTAAAAAAAAAGAAAAAGAAACTAACAAACAATACAAACGCCTTCCCTGCATGTGAAAGGGACAATAATTGATGCTTATTAGTAGCTTTATTAATAATAATAATTTATTATCAAAATCCAAATACAGTTTGTCCATCTCAATCACAAAATATATAAAATTAATTTAGTTTTATTATTTTTCATAATTTAGTGCTTTTGGGGACAGCCTGCATGTACACTAACAAGATGTGTACCGTACTTAAAAGACATCCATATCGCGGGACGTTGAGTAACTCATGCAATGTAACACGCGCCCGAAGCCACCTTCATAACGCGCGTACGTGACCTTCTCCAAATACCTCACGACTTAGCTATTACACGATATTTTTGTCACCCTAGCCTTAGTAGCTGTCCCATTTGCGTTACATTCGCCAAGTCATTTGGAGATTTTTTGTCCGGAAATATGTGGCGGAATTATGGTGCGCCCACTTTTCCTGTTTTGTGATTGTGGTTTGGCACGTTTGGGGGTGCCTCTTACATTTGTAAATACACCCAAATGTCGCGCATTTTAGTATTATTACTATACCTAAAAAGTGTTGTTTTTAACAATGTTTATATATTGTAAAGAAAAGCAACGCTCTACGTAAATAAAAAAGCATTTACTGAACTAGAAATATAAATATTTTTTGAAGCGCAATTGAAATAACTGTATCGTCTAGAATGTTGATTCATTACTCTGCAAGCGAAAGAAATATTTGTTAATTAAATATTTTTGAAACCTGTTATAATATAAATAAAGATGTCTTTGCCAATCAATGAAGGTTATAAAAAGAAATTACATCGATGTCTTTATTTTTATATACATATAATAAAATTGTATCTGGTCGTGGCTGTACCTAGGACATGTTTAATTTTTTTTTAATAAGACGAGATACAAAACAATTATTTTTGAATTTGAATTGAAGAATTTGTATCTGTATTTTTGTACACGCAATAACTACTATACGCAATTAAATGCGGTTTTTACAGTTGTATTACTGGTCTGGAGACCTTAATCTGGTTTATTTTAAAATATTGGTATGTTTTATGAGTGTATATTAGCTTATACATACGTCAAGGAAGGAAATATAAATAGGGACCTATGTACTTTCAAATTCTGCCTTCTTTTAATACTGTAAAAATCAAAAAGTCACAAACATTAATGTTAGTTAACAGTAAGGATTGGTTCAACCTACCAGGTACTAAGTATAGGTGTGAGTTTAAGGAAACTAGAAATACCTGTCTCCTGTACTAACAATAGATATTCCAAACAAACAACGTTTCCGCACCCCCTTATTTAGCTTTGCGAGAAAATATCCTGCGGAATCCTTGATTACGCAAAGGGACGATACATTTTGTAAATCTATCACGCATTAAAAAGTTTGTAACGTTTTTTCTCTTCAACAATTCACTAACTAAGGACGTGATGGCCTGTTAAGAGACACACTGACGATAATTTTGGCAACTGTTTCTGCAAAACATTGCTAGTTCACCGAATGTTGTGGGTTCGATCACCACACAGAACAAAAATGTACGTGATTTGCAAATTGTTGTGCCAGGTCTGGGTTTTGGTTTGAATGTTTGTAAAGTCTACTCGGCACAGACACTAAGACACAGACAGTATACCTAGTGCGCGAGATGTCTTTTAAAACTGAAATAAAACTAAAAACTAATTTCTTTAGCCTCATTATATTTATTTTAAACCATTTCTTTTTTTAATGTAAATTCATATTTATGTATTTCTCAAATTTTCAATAATGGTAGTAATCGAATGTCAACCACTAGGTGAATATTATCTTATCTTATCTTATCTTATGTGGGGGCCAGTCCGTGCAGGCCGGCGACACTTTGACCCAGTGGGTTCTTTTGTGTCGACACTCTCCCAATAACGACTGCCATAGATGTTCATAGCAGCCGGGACCAACTGCTTAACGAGCTTTCCGAGGCACGGAGCAGGCGATAATTGTCAATCAATACGCACATAATTCCGAAAAGTCATATAACTTCCGAAAGTCAGAGGTGCACGACGTGGGTTCGAACCCGAGACCCTCTGCATTGCAGTCTGTTGGTCTCCCCACTGAGCTATAGCTGCTCTTTAGGTGAATATTAGTTATAATATTAATGTTCTCCAGACTGAATTTTGGTCACGGCAGCCAGTCTTAACGGAGACTGGCCATCTGCGCAGATGTTATATTGCACAAGTTGTGCCTAAATACGAGTCGTGCACTCTCTGTTCCCTAACTGTCATGACCCGATGGGACGGTAATCCGACACGAGCGGAGAGAGATCAGGCGCAGGACCAACGGCTTTACGTGCTTTCCGAGGCACGGGGGTGTCTAACACCGCCAACTTCCTAACTCCGGGCTGCCATTGAGTTTCTTAACAGAAAAACCCATCAATTTTTGTTAGCCCGACCCGGAATTCGAACCCGAGATCTCATGGACAGCAGTCGCATTTACTACCGCTGCGCTACGGAGGCAGTTTATAATAATAACACTACGTAACGTCATGGACTTCGCCAGCTCCTGGTAGTACGGGTATAGTCAGGTATAGTCTATTTAAACTTCATCTCTAGAATGTAAAGCCATAATTATCGCGAAGTAACATCTGCTTAACCAAAGCAAGAACTCTATCAACCGAAGACTTACTAAACACATTGCTACACAAACTTCAGTCTTGTGTGTCTCAGCGCTGTTTTTGATCGGCCACAAACAAGCGGCAACTTATCTAGAGGGTTAGCATTCTGCCGGCGCTTGAAACTTAACACAAGTCAACTTGCTCCTTGGTTACGTTGGAACAAGTTCGGGATTTATCTAGGTGTAAAGCGGTTTTATGACGGAAGTGTGTGTGTAAAGCGAGTTTTAAATTGATGATGTGGTAATCTTGAGAAATCTGTCAATCGACAGAATATGGTATACACCATATTCTGTATAGATATACATACATGTATATCTATGTATGTATATTCATCTATATATTAATACGTGAAGCGAAAACTTTGGATCCCTTTTTACGAAAATTGGACGGACGGAGGAGTATGAAATTTCGCACACTTATAGTTTATACAGAGAAGAAGTGACGAATACATATTTTTTTTTAAATATGCTTTGGAAATACATTAAATTAATGAAAAAACACTACACGCACACAACCTTGCATTTGACACACGCAGTCGAAGCGCGTAACTATGGTTACATATATCAATATATAATGACATAATATGTCAGCAATATCTTACAGGCAAACTTTGGTCGAATTTCGAGCACTAGGCGACCGCTAGTATAAATAATTACGCAAAGACAAAACAGTTCAGTACCTTTTCTGCTCTGTTTGTCAAAAAACTTTCGTTTATTTTTGTTTTGTTTTGTAGGCATTGATGCGCTTTATTGTTATCAATAATATTGGATACTTATTGTCGTTTTTTATGTTGGAAGAATGTCAATTCTTATATATTTTCTTTATTTTCAATCATTATTACGTTCGAATATAAACTATCTAGTATAATATAGCTTAATGGCTAAGGCATTGGATTTGCGACCAAAAGGTCATGTGTTCGAGTCCCACCCATTGCACTACCAGTTTGAATTCACTCCTCATACAAACATTTTAGCAGCAGCGATAGCTAAGTGGGGAGACCAACAGACTGCAATGCAGAGGGTCTCGGGTTCGAACCCACGTCGCGCACCTCTGACTTTCGGAAGTTGTATGACTTTTCGAAATTATGTGCGTATTGATTGACAATTATCGCCTGCTCCATGCCTCGGAGAGCACATTAAGCCGTCGGTCCCGGCTGCCATGAACATCTATGGCAGTCGTTATTGGGAAGTTAGTGCCCTCTAATATCCTGACATTGGTCTAGCTTTAGGGTGTCGTGTAAAAACTGATATCCAGTCAATTCGCTTAGACTAGAAAGGGAATAATTAAGGCTATGGAGAAGGAGAAGACCAACATTTTAGCTTAGTTGAAAGGGTTAACAAGAATGTTAGACATTTTTAAACCTAGCTGCAAATATTTTTTCTGAATCACAAAAACTGTACACTCCTCTCCAAAGTGAAGAAAGAGAACTACCTACAGTCAACTTATTTCCTAAACGGTTGAATTAAGTATCAGCTAGAACTACCATTTAATCTCGATAACCCAAAGAGATAATTATATTTTAACATAAGATCAGTTAGATCGAGATATTGGAGAACATTGACGTTTACATATATGAAGTATCATAGAACACGATAGACAAGAAACTAAAATGTTGAATAACGATTCGATAATCATCGCTCACCTATGGCTTTTGGCAATGTGAAAAATCTCGCTTGTCAAGCAACCTTCGCGTTGTGAAGTTTATGATGCAGATTATCTTCATCATCTAGCTTTCAATAATTCCATAATTTGTGAGTGTAATATAAATACATAATAGTTATGATGTCAAACTATAATCTCGTATTATCTTGTGTTTATATGAAATAAATTTATTTACATCATACACAGCTAAAAATAATAGATTGGTCGAATACGTTTTTGATCAAGTCTTAATTGAACAATCGTAGCTGTTTCGTAGCACTGCGTAGCACACGTAGCGAAACGAATGAGTACGAATGAGTTTGTACGTTGGGCTTAATGATTCTAGAATACGACATGGATGATATGCGTAAAACATAGTGCGGGAGTGATCTTTAAAAAACCTCACATGACTAATTCGCGCGTGTAAAACCACTGTTTGTAATCATACAGATTTTTGTCTCAAATTCCAAATTCACAACTGGAACACTGTCAGTGGCGAGGCGATTGCACCATAACGTTCAACCCATAACCAATGCAAAAAATAATAAAAAACGCTGTTCATCATATTTTGTATGAAATTATCGGGCATCGAAATTTCTAGTTTTCTTTAAAAAATATAACATAAATAATTAAATGAGACAATATTTTCAAACTACATGCACCTGCTTAGAATTCATATTGATTAAAAAACCAATGACGTTCTTCGCTTATCGATACAACAACATGATAAAACCACAGATAAAGCTATCATTGTAATGCCGAGACCAAAAAAATAATTTCATATTCAAATAAGGGGATCAAACATTCTTTTATAACTTATTCATATCCGTCAGATATCCTTGTTTACGGAAATTTATGATAACTAATTTTTGACCGTCTTCCACTCCTCATTTTTTTAGAATAAATTAAGCATCCTCCTCCATTTTATTGAAGAGTTCCCGTTTGCAATTTAAATTTTGTTAAATTAATGTTAATTCAGGCGAGCTTTCGATACTGCTTAAGTCTATGATATTTAAAGATTTTCTTTGTTACATTTTATTATTATTTTTGCCGGACTTTTAGCTTATAACAGGGTTATTATTTTTACTATATAATAACGAGTGATAATAAACTGTTAATACGCACATAACTTCAAAAAGTCAAGTCCGTGCCTTGAGATCGCAACTTAAGACCTCTGCGTGGCAATCCAACTATCTACCACTATGCTATCGCTGCCTCACTGCCTAATTTTTACTCCATAAAGGAAAATCAACATTCAAATTCTATGAAACAAGGATCTAGTTCATGCTAAAAGGAACTTTTAAAAGAGTTGAGCACAGCAGGATCTAAATCTTCTTACAGCTGGAGTAAGCCGACTAGGGAAGTATTTAAATTCTAGAAAAACTCGCATCTAAATAACCTTTAGTTGCATCTCTAAACTGAGTAGAGTTTTCAGTGACTCCTAACGAGTTGTTATGCATTGAGCAGAGTGTTGTTTTCTTAGACAAAAAGATTACAGAAATATTTATGGAATGAACCAACAACCTGCGTGGCGTACTGACGACATGACCACTCAAACCATTGCGCCAATATACTGCCGGAGTCGTACACATCTACAGATAAATTAATAATTAACTATATTGCCATCCTAGTTCCTTACTGTATATATAATTCTATATTAATTACTCTATATAGCACCCCTCCCACCCAAGTTCAAATCAAACTACGTTCTCACAAACATGTACCTGTTCTTAATAGAATTTCTAATCAAACTTAGCAAATACACACATGATTATATAGTATAATAGGCTCATTGAAAGCAAGTGACCTATACGTACCCTATACTTGTGTGAGTGTTCAACTATTATATTCGAGGGTTCGGTAGGTCAAAGATCAATAAACAGAAGGGTCAGACCTCAGTAGATAAGCCAATAATGTTTGTTATATAGTCCTTCTATCAACTGCTCGGTTATAAATATAGTAAGATGTACGGTTTTAATCCTCAATGCCAAAGATACTTACAAAGATTAGAAAAGCAGAAACGACAATCGCAACTTTTACTATTTGTGCCTATAGCTTGAAAATAAACTAATGCAAATAGTCTAAAGACACAGCTGGTCAAAATATAAAATGTCGAATAAAACTTCAATGTAAAGCAGCAACCAAGTTTTATGTGCTGCGATCGTTTCATAAATCCCTTATAATGCCTATAATGGCCATTACAAATTGAACGAACACTCAAAAAGAAAGGTGGTTTGCAGATTTTGCCATCGCCGCTATACACTTTTTATTTCACGTGCAATAGTTTAGATTTAGGTAACAGCTAAGTTCTCTCTAGAGAAAAAAATCTCATAGCTGAAATCATTTATATGCACAATGCATATAGCAGAAATGCTTTTCTTCTTGAAAAAAGTCTAATGTTTTAATGTAAAGAGCTCAATATATTTATTTATAAAACTTTTAGACAATAAAATGTGTACAAATGTGACCGTATTGGTAGATTTTAATGTCATATTAATCTTAGGGTGATGCAGAGATTAAACTGGCTAAGAAGACAAAAAGTAACAAATATTAATAAATTAATAAAAGTAATAAAATATGTTGTTTGATTACTAATAGATGATAACACAAACTTTTTAAGGCTTTATTTTAAGTAAAGCGATACCAGTATGTGCGAGAAGACCTCAAATAATAATTTAATACAACATACAAATTGTATATATTACAACAAATAAAATTGTATTCAAAATGTAAGTTGTCATAGACATTTTTATCAACCGTCCTATCTTCAAATGTTTAACATATAATCTTTGTCACGAACAGTGTCTGCGGAGCGATAGGCCGCGAGAACAAAAGCCGCCACTGGACTGTAAACTAGATAGCCCTTAAATTAATTAATGGTGGGCAGATAATCTTTTGTGCCATTAGAAATAAAGGCTCAAATATATGTATCACTTTCCATACGATATTCCCCATTGTGAAAGTTAAAAGGGTCCTAAATGGCAAGATATTTGCAGGACGTGCTGTGATGTTGAGATTTTACTAAAGTTTATAATTTGACTTGCTCTTGTAATGGGGTGGTTCGTAATATAATTTGGGAAATGGGGTGCATGGCTATTTTTAGGGTATAGTAATGAACATCGTATGCGGAAATGACGGGGAAACTTTTACTGAAACGATTAAAGGTTTGATATCGTAACTACATTCTACTAGCTTTTGGCCGCAGCTTCGCTCGCATAAAAGTAGGTTAGGTTTGGTTAGGTTATGTTATAGTAACAGTCAGGCACGCCACGATCGTGGAGGTAAGTGCCGTTTTTGAGGAGTGGCTGGAGAGGCGGCATGATGCCTTCACCTCCGGCTGACACAGGTAATGACTGGCAACGGTTGCTTTGGCCAGTTCCTGTGTCGCATAGGCCAGCAAGAGACGTTGTTGAGGACACATCGCTGCACACTTTGGTGGATTGCCCCGCCTGGGCATCGCAGCGTCGTGAGTTGATAGCGGCAGTCGGTATGGTTACCCTGTCATTCCTGGCCGTGGTTCAGTCCATGGTCCCGAGTTGGTTATACGGTTGAGTGACCACAAACCATTCTTCTTTTAGAAAAATGAAAAAACAAAACATTTTATTAAAAAGGTAACAAGTCCAATTCATGACTTTATTACTTTTTTGCTAATACAGAATATATACTAAAATAATTTCGGGGCGTATTGTTATTTTTATGGGTCTCAGTACTCCCATAAAATTTCCCCTAAGGATGCTTAAGTGAAATTTGTGTTAGCGAAATTTCTTTTCTGATTCTTAAGCGAACATCCTCTTATTTTATTGCAATACTGTTCTTTAAGGTCTTTAGTAAAATAGTCTGACTAATCGGTTTGTGAAAGCAATCTTATCATTAACCTTAGAATGCCACCTAAAACAATATTACAAGCATGTTTTTGAAGTGAAAACTTCTTTAGGCGCGTTGAGCACTTCTTGGGTGAACAAAAATCATAGAACTCGCGTCATCGTCACGCTTCGTCATCATCACGCTTCCATGCTTTCCATTTTTGAATTATTTTAGAATATTAACAATATCTCAGAGATGGTGCGTTATACACAAAAAATAACGAAATATTGATCCCCTTAATAATCACTAAGAGAGTATCAGGAATCCGACCCGCCCCTTTTTTTTTGTTTATAAAGAAGTGTTTATGATCAAGGATTAAAGGTTTCACTTCTATTGGCAGTCTCCAAAGACTGCCCCAATTTTTTTTTAATACTTTTGTTCTCAGTATTAAGACTGACTCAATAGTGCAGCAGTGATAGAGAATTCTATGGGGTCTTCGGAATACGAATCTCGAATAGGTGTATTTTAGTGTCACAACTATGTTTTCTATCAAACTATTCTTAATAATCACACTAAGTCTGAAACTGGGCTCGATAGATGCCACTAACATACCACACAAAGTATTTCTTTTTCTTTTTTTGTTCTGAACTGCCTTATATTTAACCAAGAGCTCACCTGATGTTAAGCAACGATGTGGACAACGAAGGAGCACGCTTGCATAGGATGTATCTATTCACTCACTATTTGAAGACGACCAGATTGTGCACATCGTCAAAGCAGACATAAGTAATAAGTTCTACTCATTTGTGGTACGCATTGTATAAGTGAAAGCAAAGTGCAAGAAGAGTTCCAGACATATTGCCTATGTTGAGAAGACAAGCTACTTATTAAAGACTTCCCCTATAACCTGAACCATATTAGGAGAATTGTACGTACTGATTCGTAGACATAGGCATGAAACAATGGATAAGTGTACGTATTGTATGGATTTTATATATACTGTGACTTATTTTCTCTATCAGCAGTATAATGATAGCCGTATCCTAACTATAATCCTTACTAATATCCTTACTTATCCTTACGTAACATTATAAATACGAAAATAACTCTGTCTGTATGTCTGTCGGTCTATCTGTCTGTCTGTTATCATTTCACGCTCAATCCGCTAAACCAATTTAGATGAAATTTGGAATGGAGATAGCCTAAATGGCAAGACCCTGGAAAGGACATAGGCTATATAACATCACGCTACGGCTCACGGGAGAAGCGCAGTAACCATAGATACCAGTGACGCGGGTGAGACCGCGGGCACAGCTAGTAATATTATAAATACGAATGTAAGTTTGTTTGTTTGTTACGCTTTCACGACTTAATTACTCGACCGATCGTCATGAAACTTCGCATACACCTGTGTGTTTGTGACTTTCCTGTTCTGTACCCGTGACATTGTCAGAAAAGGAAAGTCAGCCAAGGACATAGGGTGAGTAAAAAAAGCGCTGTTCCAAAGAGATAGAAATTTATTGATATAACCTACAAACTATTAATGCGAGCGAAGCCGCGGGCAACATCTAGTATCTTATAAATGCATATAATATGATCGGAATTAGATATTCATGAGGAAACGGTGCGTTCGCGTGATTATGGGTAAAGCCGGATATTTACCTACGGGTTTTGGATAAATTTTAATCGGTATTCGTTGCGCTGATTATGTCTGTAATTTGTGAAACGAATAGTTTTCATCGCAGAGCATGGAGCTGTGCTCTTTTTTGGAGGCATAAGTAATAATAATGTTTGTATATTATCAATAATAATTGATGGACGGCAAGTAATGGCATCATGTCAGTGTGACAAATAATATAAAATTACTCAACGTCAATGTTAACTTCAAGGCATAAGTGATTGTTTAAGTTCGTGGTGCGAGTCCCAACTTGCTTTCTGCATGTCGTCATGAAGGAGAACTTTTGGCCGAAGGGTGTCGTGATCCGTCGGTTCCGCGGACAAGTGCCACATGAACGCACAACAGAGTGCAAGTGAAGCATTACTAACATAGTTAATAAGTTATATAAATACTAACACAATTTGTATGTATGTTAGTCTATAAGGTATTTATCTATGCGTCTATGCCGCGCGAAATAAAATCGTTATTATTATTTGTTTCTCTTTCACGGGTATATTCCTAATACGTTAGGAAAATACCCGGCCCTTTGGGAGGCTTACACGGAGACATGGGTCCAACGTGAAGAGGCCCTTCGAGAGTTTTAATCAAAGGTGGGATGGAACATCTACAGCGGCACTAGCCCCAGCAGGCATAGGACTATTGCTACTAATATATGGGCTATGGATTCTAATAAATGGGCTATGGGTATGAGTGTTTGATGGACTGGTATATTGGTAACTATGGATGATAAAACGGCGTCTGCCCTGAATACTCTAATAGCATCAATCGAATGGACAGACGGTGACTCGCCAACTCACTAGATGGACCCCTTAAATAGCAACTATAGGCATACAAGCCAGCAGTAGAGGGCAACACCGTTGCGAGCGGCTAGGGATGTCGAGCGGTGCGGCGCCGGTTTCGCCATCGCGGGTCTCGTGAAAACGCAGACCCGGAGCGGGTTTCCCCGTAGTTATGCCCTTGAAAATGACACTTCCACCCCCAAGCATGTTGCTCTAGCGGTCCTCCTCTGACCGGCCGATCAAGGCAAGCCAGAGTTGAGAGTCCTACGGGCGCTCTTGAAGTTCCACCCCAGCCAACCAGTAACGGCAAACTGGGGACGAGGCCCTCACCGACTCTCTGAGGCATTCAGGACCGCAGTGTCGCCACTCACATTCAGCTCGCCACAAGCTGCCGTGCGGTTTGTGCGCTTTTATTTAACCTGGTGATACATTTTTTGTTTATATCACAAGGCGAAGGTGGTAGTCTAAAAGCTAGTATACTATGCCCTCCGGTATCGCGTTAGTCTCATGAGGAGACAACGACTGTCCCAGAGGGGTTTATATTATTATTATTAATAATATAAAATTAACGGACACAAAGTAAGTATGGACCACACAAATATAATTGTGCCATGTGGGTTTTGTTTGTTCCTTTGTTTTATTCTATTAAACTCTACCGCACTAGGAATAATTCTTCTGTCGCGAGGGACTTTAAAAGTATTCAAATAACGGACACAAATAACAACCAGACCCAGAACAACCATTTATAGATTACACAATTTTTTGATTTGTGTCTGATTCGTACCCACCACACTAGGCGTAGCAAGGCGACCTCATACTATGTCCTCCGTGCTGTTAAACAAATTTAAAAAAACTAGCGCTTTGTGTTTTGAGTTCACAAGTTTGAACTCAAAACACACACCACCGGCAGCAGCATCTAGCATGTTGCTGCGGGTGGTGTGTGTGTACTGCGTCATTCGTACACATTATGATCAGATTAGCGAATATTATAAAATGTGCGACCGTGTTCCTCGATATCCTAGACCTTTATTTTATAGTCGTGCTAGTAGAACAAATTTAGAAAAATACTCCCGTCTTTATAACGAACGAACTGGTAAAGAAATCCGATAGCCAAGACATATTTAATGATTCTTTATTTAAGTTTAAAGCTAGAATATTGAAAACTGTATTTAAAATTTCATAGTTTATATCTGATTTCTCTTTTTGTTATTTCTCTTGATTTGTTGGTTTTTGTAGTGATTGCTTGTTATTAAAGTTAAAATTATATTTTTACCTTGTACATAGGTTATGTAATGTAATTGCCATCGACAATCCTTTAGGTAATAAACAAAGATTCTTCTGGGCAATATTATTCTAACAATAAGTATGTGGTTGACATTTTAAATTAATTAAATTACACCATTATCTTATTATGTTTAAAATAAAAAACCACAAATACTAATTAGTGGCAATTATGAAGAATTAGCAATTAGTTAAATTTGAACTATTTCAGGCAATGGTTGTGATAAACTGTGATGCTGATGAGGTAGCAATAAGTATTAAGTAGGTAAACATTCGATTTTGCGTAGTGTATTCTGTTCTTATTGATAACTTTTTTACTAAATATATTTTCTTTCTTTCTTTCTTTCACAATTTTTTTAACAGCACATTGCTGATGTACCTTTACAAACATGATTGCTTATCTGTATAGCCGGACCACAGGCAAAATATTGCCGTATAATGCACAGTATTTATCGATTATTATAGCTAGCAACGATGCCAGCCGCGATATTGCTGCCACACATTTTAGAAAACATTTACATTTGCCCATATTTGCATATTTTTAACGACATTGTTTCTCGTAAAAATGGCTTTCAATACCATTTCCACTTGGATAGACTCACTATTCTGTGACTTATATTAAGACATCTTCCTAATTATATAGAGGCATAGAACATCTCTCTACTCAATCACTTTCATCACAAACAGTTTATTTACGAACACACTCCGCCGAGTTTCCCTGTAACGCAAAAAGTCCCTACACGTCTTGTCTCCACCACTCAATCTTATCTTTTCAATTCCTTAACATGATTACTGTCACACAAAAAATACACAAGTACACATACGCACACACACATACGGAGTACATAAGTACACACATTTCCGGGTACAAAGCAGTAACGGACCAAGAAAGGCGCATCCGAGAAAAGAATGTAATGTTATTACGCGTCGGGCATTTCGTTAATGCAGATGCATACGTTCCCTTATGAAAGCATGTGCTGCGTGTTGGGGTAAAAGTGGAAAATAGGCTTTTATTGTAATGACTAGGCTTTTTAACCGCATAGGGATTAAAAGATAATATTCTTTTTATAATATAATATTCTATCACAAACACACAACACCATCTAGCCCAAACTAAGCAAAGCTTGTACTATGGGTACTAGACATGGATAAACATACATAATACCTATACTTTTATTTTTTGTAAATACATACATAGTATATATAGAAACACCCAGACTAAGACAAACATCCATGTCCATGCACACAAATGTTTTTCTTGTGCGGGAATCGAACCCGCGACCACAGGCGTGGCAGTCGGATACACGAACCACTACGCCATCGAGCATTTAAATTGCTATCAGTCGTTGGATCCACGGTATAAGTTTGGATTTAAACTTGGCTTGGCTTATATTTGCATCCACAAACAAGCAAAGTTTAAGCCCTAGGTTGCCGATTATGTTTCCGGGTCCTAAGTTCGATTGCCGTCTCATACAAAGTATTTCAGTTCAGATAGTTTCTACAAATGTGCCCGGTAAATATAGAATAGTAAATGTATGGATAATTGTTGGTACTTACTATACACAGTTTTAGCGAATGCTATTATGAGCATTTAATAGTTGTAAGTGTCTGCGACTTAGTGATATTGTAAGAATGAATGGAACTAACAACATCAGCATCAAAAATGATAGATAAATAATGTAAATTGAAAAAAAATTTTTTTTAGAAAAGATTTTAGAAATAGCATCATAAAATGATAAATAAGGTCCCTCATTATGTTAGGGGAGTTTTGCGCAAAAACCTATGATAGTGGGTGCAATAAAAAAAAAATGTGCCCTATAGATAGTCAACCTGGTAATAATTTCACCCGCTATTATGTGGACCTTAAACATACTTAGCGAAATTTGGATGTATGATAATAATATATCTGTCTATACCATCGAATTTAACCTCTTGTGAGACAGCTGGATGTTTACATTATCGCCCGTTATCGCCGCGTGCCACTTGAGATTTTGTTATTGTTAATTACCGGCCCACTCATAGCTCGTAGAATCAAAAAAATGGTACTACAGAATTTGTTATGATGTCAGCTACGTAGTAAAATATAAACAAGAGCTTTTTGCTGGCTCGCATGCGAGCCCCTGGCACACTAGAGGTTAAAGGTATGAATCTCTGGTATCTTATGGTAGCAGTCTAAAATGTGACTTTTTATTATTTTTCATCTTAGCTTCATTGCTATACTGTTGTGGTAAAATCGGAGTAGAAGAGCCTCGCTGATTTCAGCACGAATGGGCCGGCTCGACCGGGGAAGGACTACCCTCTCACAGCATATCGACGTGAAATAGCAGTATTCCTACTGTTGTGTTTCGTTCGGTAAGTGAGAGTGCCGCAGGCCCAATCACCCCCTTTCCGCCATCCCGCTCCTTCTCCTTCCCATTTCCTTTCTTAAAGGGTCGGCAACGCGCAACTGATGCCTCTGGTGTCGCAGGCGTCGATAGGCTACGGTGACCACTTACCATCAGGTGGGCCGTATGCTTGTATGCCACATTAGTTGTATTAAAAAATAATTAAAGGAAAGTATAAGTAAGTATTTATTTCACTACCTGAAACTCGCTTGCTGCCTAGCCTGTTCCATGCCAAAAGTTTTAGCAAAATATAAGGCTTCATTAGCAGATTTTCAGAAAAGGTACGCAGTCTGAAAATAGCACAGCTCAGTAGATGTCTACAGGCTAGACCATCATTACGTAAGCTTAAAAATATAGCTGGTGAGGTGTGGTGTCTAATAAATACATTCTCGAATAATGGCTGATATTCAGGCTTGAGCCTATGTATATTTAGCTTAATGGACTATGGCTATGCAAGTAAATGGCAGTTTGTAATTGGACCACGTCGATATAATTTGTGAAATTAGAACGAAAGAAAGAAAATCCTGTATGCCATTCGCATGCCAAAACAGCTAAACCGCTTAGCCACACTAAACCACATTTTGCCGTTTCATAACTACACACCCCAGTGGCCACAAAATTAAATTAAACACACTATCATCCAATTTATAACTAAATTAAATGTGCCCGCGGTTTCACCCGCGTTTATCGTTACTGCGCCGCCCCCGTGGGTCGTAGCGTGATGTTATATAGCCTATAGCCTTCCTCGATAAATAGGTACCCTCGCCGTAAAGGGTCACCACCTCAGCATTAGCTGGGCACCCAAATTGAGTGCACCAGCGCTGGTTTTCAGTTGGTCACCCGATACCGTGTAATAAACCAGTCATATTCTGCAACGCCCATAATGCCATCATACAGCAACACAGTGGGTAAAATAAAAAGCTTTCGAATTAATTCCTATGGTTCCCTGAATAATGTATGACGGATTACATTATCGCACTAGCTGTTTACCCAGTGTTCGCCCCGGTGCATCGTGCACGAGGATTGTCAAGCTTTTGATGTAACGTGGATTTTTAATGAAGTTCCCTGCCCCTCATTTTGTTGAGAGCTCAGTTGAATTAGGTTGAAAGTTATTCGAGTATAGCAGCGACTAGTTAGCCGAACGATGAAAAATTAGTCTCGGCTTTGTTGTACATGGATGTTTGTTATGGATTTATATTATTATAGAGTTTGACTGCGCCTTCGCTCGCATAAAAGTAGGTTAGGTTATGTTATTTTAGTAACAGAACTTTATCAAACAAAATATAGCCTATGTAACTCGGTGATAATATAGCTTTCTAATGGTAAAAGTGTTTTTAAAATCGGTTGAGTAATTTTGAGTTAATTCCTTGCAAACAAACAAACAAAAAATCAAATCTTTCCTCTTTATAATATTTCTTTTTAATTTTTTTATTACCATTGGTGGCAAACGAGCAAGTGGCCTACCTGATGGAAAGTGGTAACCGTTGCTCATGGACTTCAGCAATGTCAGGACACAGCAAAGCCGCTGCCTACCGTGAAATAAGAACTCTCTTTAAACCTCGTTTAAAGACGGACATATCATAGCGCTCGGGAAACACCGAAGCTGGCAGTTCATTCCAGAGCTTGCACGTACGTGGGAGAAATGATCGCTGAAAGCGTACCGTCTTGGAATTATTACTATAGATGGGCCTCGTGTATTATATAGAGCACAATATTTCACCACTTATCATTACATGCTGTGTCTGCCTTAAAAGACTACGTAATGAAAATAGAAGAAAGAAAGTATTGCTCATTGTAAAAATATAATATAATTATATTATAATTAAATACCTAGGCGCTTTACTACCTAAGTGTTGACTGATTACTACATACTAGCGGTCGCCTAGTGCTCGAAATTCACCCAAAGTTTGACTGTAAGATATTGCTGATATATGTCATCACTATGTATTGATATAATATGTAACCATAGTTACGCGCTTCGACTGCGTGTGTCAAATGTATGGTTGTGTGGGTGTAGTGTTTTATCATTAATTTAATGTATTTCTAATGCTTATTTTATATAAATTAGACATTCACCCCTCCTTCTCCATATAAACGTTAACTGTGCCAAATTTCATACTCCTCCGTCCGCGCAATTTTCGTAAAAAGGGGTTTGCTTCACGTATTATTATATAGATTTCTGCTTAAATTCTTAAGCTAAACTAAATACTTTAAAAATTGTTTCACGTCCGTAGTTCAATGGGTGAGGATTAAAAAAGAGTGTCCAAACTGCGAATCGAAGCCAGAACGACCACACGCAAGCATAAGCGCAAATCATGTGACTAACGGAGCACTACATTTGTGTTAGGGTATACAAATCAAATTTGTGCAGTTCACTTAAGGCGTGGGTTCTCGAACGCATTATTTCGCATTTACACCCCTCACCACCGAAAAAGTTCGAAGGTTTATTCTGAGCCTCCTGTAAAAAGTATTCTGAACTGAACTACTATATACGGATTTTATCGCGTTGTTTATTTGACACTTTATTACAAAATTTAGAAACTGTTACACTACTATTACTATTAAACTTTACTAATTTTTAAACTAATTAAATTATTAAAACTATTAAAACTATTTATTTCGTTGCAATAATTGTCTAAGTAAGTTAAAAGAGTTTTTAACACTTCAACGCGTGTTACAAACAATCTATTTAGGATGTCTACTTTAGTACGTAATACATCTGTACTTCCTAGCTGTGCCCCACGGTTTTACCCGGGTAAGCTCCGAGGCCGTGGGAGTATCGGAATAAAGAGTAGTGTATATGTTAATGCAGGTCTCCAGCTATCTACATACTAAGTTTAATCGCAATCGGTTCAGTAGATTTTGCGTGAATGAGTAACACACATCCATCCATCCATCCTAACAAACGTTTATAATATTAGGACTTAATGGTCATTGATTGCTTGTTTTTTACTAAAATACTTTATTTACTCACACGTCATACTGCCGCGCCGGCCATATTTGGACGTCACAATTTGGTTAACAAAATGGTGTCTGTTTTACGTAAAGGAAGAATTTCGTTTCTAGGTTGTCTGTCACAATTGCTTTATAAGTCTAAGTTTAAAGTGAAAACGTCAATATTAATAATCATGAAGACTTACTTTTTACGAACAAAGGAACCCTTAGGCCATATTTTAATCAGAATTCGACGAAGAACTTTAAAAATATTTAATTTATCAACGATTTTATACTATTCTCACCTTTAGGAGTTTAGAAATAAACTTCAAATTCCAATGCAGATCAGTGTAACCCTTTACATTTTACGACCTTTTTACCAAAAACAATAGATCTAAGGTGGTATCGAGTTCAATTTTACTCGGTCGTTCGGACCTTTAAATAATTGAATAACTTCGTACCTCGATCGTGTTGGGAAGCGTTAGATTTTCACAGGAAAACCTATAAAATTTATCTTGGACTGAACTTTTAGAGTTTTCCAGGTAATAATTGATACGATGCCCCGTCGTAAACCGGTCTTAACCGGTTATGGCCGGGTGTAGCCGGACCGGACTGGTGCGCGGTAGAATTTCCAGAACAATCGATAGATGCTAGACAAGTTGTGTTGTTACTTTTATGGTCGACTTTATATGTGGAAGTTATCTTTGCTAGGTGATTTATTTAAACACACGTTCAGACGAATAGCTCCTTCACAAGTACATAAAATAAAATTGTTCATCTGTAATAATAATAACGGGGTAATGTTTCTTATGAGGTCTGGCGATTATTTGCATGGTAGAAAAACATAAAGAATTACTTTTTAAATATTTGTTTGTCAGACTTTCTGCGTATACAATCCATTAGTTAAATTCAGACCTTTAGTTGGGTGAAGGTTTGTTAAAAAGCTTATCTTTCTGAACACAACTATTGTATTGTGCTTTGTTTTTTTTTTCTCTTTATTGATATTCAGAGGCTTAAAATCTAAACAAAGATTATGCTAGCCCCTGTATTGTGCTTAGATCAGTATATAAACTGCCCCGGTTCTAGGCACGGGCCTCTCCTCATTCTAAGAATGGTTAGGCCATAGTCTACCACGCCGGCCCAGTATGGTTTGGCAGACTTCTCACATCTTCTAGAACATTGTGGAAATCTCTTAGACATGCAGGTTTTCTCACGATATTTTCCTTCACCATTAAAGCGAGTGATAATTAGCTATTTAATACGCAGTTGTCTTCGAAAAATCAGAGATGCGTACCTTGGGATCGAACTCACAACCTCTGCTAGACAGTTGCACGATCTCCAATAGGCTATCGCTGCTTACTGCTAGTTCTTAGAAGCATTACGAAATATAATTTATTATATAACTAGCTTTTGCCCGCGGCTTCACTCGCGTTAATTTAGAATTTGACAATCAATTCGGGTTGTACTCTGCTTGTAATAATATAATTCAATCATGATTTGAAAGTGGCGCCATCTATTATCATAAGAACATTATTGTTGTTTTCCTCGGGAACAGTATTTTTTTCGGGACGAAAGGTAGCTTATGTCCGTTTCTGTACACCTGAAAACGTATATGCAAAATTTCAGGATGATCGGTTCAGTGGTTTAGGCATGAAAAGGTAACAAACAAACAAACTCTTTTCGCTTTTATAATATTAGTTAGGATTAGGATTAGGATTATATAATTATAATTAATTAAGGTCCTCCAGACCGAATTTCGGTCACGGTGGCCAATGTTAACGGAGACTGGCCATCTGCGCAGGAGATATTATAGTGCACAAGTGTATGCGCAAACACAAATGCACTCTCTGTTCCCTAACTCTCATGATCCGATGGGACGGTAATCCGACACGACCGGAGAGAGATTAGGCACAGGACCAACGGCTTTACGTGCTTTCCGAGGCACGGGGATGTTTAACACTGCCAACTTCCTAACTCCGGGCTATTATTGAGATTTCTTAACAGAAAAACGCGACAACTTT
Organism: Catocala sponsa; assembly: GCA_963564715.1. Classification (NCBI taxonomy): domain Eukaryota; kingdom Metazoa; phylum Arthropoda; class Insecta; order Lepidoptera; family Erebidae; genus Catocala; species Catocala sponsa. The sequence goes on along the minus strand of OY751345.1, from coordinate 3,981,163 downwards.
TTATTGGGCTGACCAGGGATTATAATCCGAGACCTCATGTACAGCAGTCGCATTCACTACCACTGCGCCACGAAGGCCGTAATTATTATGAATATTATTATAATACACCAGTCAAGATATCACTAGATATCTTGATTGGTATATTACTGGTATTGTACGAGAAATATACTAATAATTCTGCAAAATGTCGTGATAAACCACTGGCTAATTCTCCAGCACCTAAAGTGGCGTGAAGCTACGTAAATAAAGAAACATTATACGTTATAGAGATTACACAGAAACAAGCATTCAATATTTTCCTCTCCATAAATTCTCGAAGCATATCGGCTGTGACGTAAATAGGCTTCAAGGAGGGTTTGTGCGAAACTTGATCTTGGAAGGGATGTGATATTGTCACAACACAGCGTCGATGAGTTTAACTAACAAACATAATCCTTACTAATATTATAAATGCGAAAATGAGTTTGTTTGTTTGTTTGTTACGCTTTCACGCCTTAATTACTCAACCGATCAACATGAAATTTTGCATACACGTTGTCAGGGGTACAGAATAGGACATAGAGTACCTTTTATCCAGAAAAAAGAACTGATGCAAACCTAATCTAACCTAAACTTTTTTTTTTTGGTACCCAGGAAAAATGCTTGATGCACTTTCCGCCGGCTAGGGGACGGCACCGGCGGGGCGTGTGGGACTCCCCATTCTGGTATACCCACTAAAAAACCTGGGGTGTTCCCTCTCTCACCCAAGGGAGGGGCCTGTTGGGAGCTCTTAAAAGAATTGAGTCATCCATAGCAGGTCCCCCCGTGTGGGTGCGGGCCGGGTCAAACGGACCCGACCAACCTAACCTAACCTACATTTACGCGAGCGAAGCCGCGGGTGAAAACTAGTAAGTATATATAATAAATGTCGATATTTTGATTTAGCGCTATTTTAGGATAGAAAATAATGAGTTACATGGAATTATAGGCAGTCGCGACTGTGGAAATGACAGTGTTAGTGGCACCACAGTCGCCTCTTTTTCTGTTGCCGCTGTAAAGAAAAAGTGTCAATTTGGTAGAAATATAGAAGTAGTACAATTTAAGCGCCGGTTCAATATAGGTTTATCTCCCCTACTATAATATTAAACTTTACAACTGTTAACGCACACAAGCAGACGAGACGCACACGTGCACATCGTCGACTCACCTCTCGCGGCTAACTTCATTCGCGGCTCACTTCACTCGCTGACCGGTCTAGCTACGCGCATCACGCAGTTTAAGCAAACAATATATCTGTATCATTTGTTTTGTAATAAACAGTAAAATAAGTGATTTGGTGTGAGTTATTGAATAAGTAATCCTCCGTCACATTAGCGTCTTCTTATCAACAAGTATTAACTTATTTAAAATATTTAACTATCTCGATTTACACTTTGCCATCATTTTGGTTGCTTTAGGTAGGCTTGGTTACGGGGAGTCTCTCGGACTCCGAGCCTTCCCGTGATAAACCGCGATAAAATCCGTATAGAGTAGTGTTGAAAAGTCGCTAATGTGACTGAGGATTACTTCTTCAATAACTCACACCAAATCACTTATTATAATGTTTATTACAAAACTAATGATACAGATACCTATATTGTTTGCTTAAACTGCGTGATGCGCGTAGCTAGGCCGGTCAGCGAGTGAAGTGAGCCGCGAATGAAGTTAGCCGCGAGAGGTAAGGCGTGTGCGTCTCGTCTGCTTGTGTGCGTTAACAAGTAGTTTAATTTCAATGTATAACGTAGCCAGTTGCACTCACTGATCGGTAAACGATTAGCGAGGTTAAGCAACGTTGGGTGCGGTCAGTCTATAGATGGGTGACCGCTTAGTGGTATTTCATCTGAGCGTCTCCGTGCTTCGGAGGGCACGTAAAAAGTCGGTCCCGGTTGTTGTCAAATTGATAGCAGTCGTTAAGCCATGTCAGAGGCCTACGGGCGGCTTGAACAACTCTTGATAACAGGTTGACCACTAACCACACGAAAAGAAAAGAAGAATGTATAACATTTGTGTAAACGTAATACAAGTTATATGTTATATTGTCTTCTGTATATGTTATGTTATACATTGAAATTAAAATTATTTTATACGGATTTTATCGCGTTGTTTATTTTAGAACACTTTTATTACATCATTTTGAACTATAACAGTATTATTATTGAACTCTACTACAATTTAAGCTATTTAAATTAATTAAAACTATTTATTAATTTTTATAAGTATGTTAGTTAAATGACTCCACGGATACCGTACGGTAGTAGTTGAGAGTGTCGCCTCACCACTTCCACTGCGCCGAGTGTTGTGGGTTCGAATCCCACACGTGACAAAACTTTGTGTGATCCACAAATGGTTGTTCCGAGTCGGGTTGTTCTTTGTGTCCGTTGTTTAAATGTTTGTAAAGTCCCCCCCGTCACAGGATTTCTCACTAGTGTGGGAGTTGTCTTTTAAAAAAGAAATCAAGAAGTTAAAATCCATAATTGTTTTATACGCTGCTTTGATTTGTTCCATTACAAATTTGTTATCAGTAAGTTACCTTCAAATGATTAATGGTCATTGTTTGATGTAAATCATGTGTTAATCGCTTAGTTAATGTGCTCATTACAAACTGTCAATCTGGTGTTATGCCTTATTGATGCATTGGTATGTCATTCATTGCGACCATTGCTGGTTTAAGGGGTAAGCAGACAATCTAAGGTGAAAATAACACATAAAAAATAATACGTATCTTAGTAAACATATAAAATAGCAGCGATAGCCAAGTGAGAGAACGTTAGACTGCCTCACAGAGGTCTTGAGTTTGATTTCAAGGCAAAACAATAATAACATAATTAAAATTAGGGTATCGTTAGCCTTTGGGTTGCGGAGGTCAGATGGCAGTCGCTCCGTGTAAAAACTGATATCCAGTCAAATCCGGTTAGACTAGAAAGCCGACCCCAAGTGACTTAGGAATAATAAAGGCTAGGGAGAAGAGAGAGAGAGAGTTTTAATTTAAATAAAGACTAGAAACTAAAATTCGTACATGAAACAATATAAAAATAAAAGAATGTTAAATACATACGCCAAGGGTTATATTTCTTTGATTTGAGAGAAGCTTAGAAAATGATATGATCACAGCTTTTGGTTGTTATTATGCCTGAGTGTGTATCTCAAATCGTACAATTTAATATTGCGGTAGGTATATCTATATCAGTATATCTTACGTTTAAGCGAATATTATACATTAAAATTAAACTACTTTAAACAGATTTTGTTGCTATGTCTATTAAAAAAACACTACTTCTAGATAATTTTAAAACTACTAAACTTAACTACTATTTAAATTATTAAACTTCAATAATGAATTTACATAATATACTTAAGTCCAATCTATATTGCAGCATGATTGGACTGGTTTCCTCACAGAGCCGGCAACTACCCATAAGAACTATGTATGTAGCCGCTCGAATGTATAGCCGCAACTTTGCGCAACTGCCACTTCAAGGAACAGATATTCATTTGTTTAATATACGTAGCATGTGATTTTATGCCATCCTTTGTCTTTGCCATACCCTTTTGTTAAGGTTAGATAAATCAGTCATAATTTAAACATGCTAAATATACGCATCTGTTTAGACGCCTTTTAGAGGTCGATCGGACGCCTCCTAGAGGCGTCTCGACAGATGCTCGTATTTTGACATAGACTTCTAGGAGGTCGATCGACAGTTGACGGCATAATAAAACAAAGCAAATTAAATGATTTGACTTAACAACAATTATGTTCTCTTATATTGTACCTAATTAGAATGCTCAACTGAAAATACACTAAAAAAATGCCCCACCGTAAGGCTAAGTGCTAAAAACACACCTAAGAGTCATCACTACATAATATAATTATTATAAAACGAAGACCCACGCCGCGATGTCTATTCGCAATATACTCAAAAACTACGAATGAATTTTCGTGCGGTTTTAACCAATAGACAGAGTGATTCATGAGGCAGGTTTAAAAGCTAAATTAATTAACTAAGCAGTAGAATATTAAACGCGGCTACATTGAATTAATAATGTATACTCGGCAAACTTAAATGTTTCCAAGTTTCGTCGCTCATCTTGGAAATGTCGCATGTACCGACCACGTTACGTAGCCTACTTGATTATTCACGAAGTAACCAATTATGTACTTATTATATTAATTGGGAAGTTGTTTTTAAATACAAAAGGTATGTTTGAAATTAAGATTCATCTTTATATATATAAATCTCCTGTGCGTGTGTTTGTAATTAAACTCCCGCTAAAATTTTTTTTGTGTGTTCAAGTGGATTTGGGAATGGTTGAGACTTGTTTTATTTTTTTCTTATGTACAGGACAACGTCTGTCCGGACAGCTAGTCATATAATAAACCAAAGTTCCCCGCCGCGTCTGTCTATGTGTTCGCGATAAACTCAAAAACTACTGAATTTAATAAAAATAACCATAGATCTGTCAGAGTCTGTTCTTTTAAATCACACAGGACTTCTCTGGCATCCCGTCAATATTACTTTCTAAGCCCCAAACTTTACAATAAGATAAATAGGGTGCTTAAAATCTATCCTTTGACTTATAATAAATCTAAGCTGAAACTAACAGAGTGGCTTCTTTCACAAACTTATACAATGTGAGGACATCATAGCCTAATAACAAACACATCTTACTCCCATACATATGCATACACCTACACATACCGATAAACACAGACACACACATACACATACACACACCCTCACTACACACACACACACACACACACACACATACACATATGTACATATACACAATACACACATAGACACTCACATACACTCACCTACAAACACACACTCTCATCCTCAATATAGGCACAAATTTATTTAAAATAAACAATAAAATTGTATCCTTACTAACCTTAGTTATTTAATATATCCGGATGTGGGCGTTAATGGCTACGACACAGTTTATACTACTGTAGTCATTATCGTTTAATAATTGTGAAAATGTAACAAGGTTTTCAATAAAAATTATTATTATTATTTTGGTTGGTTTAATTTGTTTTTTCTCGAAATAAAATTCGGTATTTAATTAAAACCACGGGTCTAGGCCAAGAGAGGTTCATTTGGGGCATTATTTATTAAAAGGGGCTCGTCCTGCAAAAACTTACGAACTATACGGCAAGTATTGAGTATAGCGGCCTTCTGCATTGTGATGTAAAGGTTGGTGGGTAGCTCTATCTGTCGTAAATAGTGAAGAAGGTGTTTGGGTATGATGCCTGTGCTGGAGAGCACCAGGTGCACAATGTATTATTTGTTCATTTTCCATATTCTACTTATTTCTTCTTTATTATTATTACTGGACGGATTTTCATGCGGTTTTCATCAACAGACAGAATGATTCATAAGGAAGGTTCAGATGTATAATTTACTAAGGTTTTGAACTACTAGACAGTGCAAATATAATTATATCGGCCGTGTAGATAAGCTAACCCACTGCTAGAAGTTGGCCTCTTCTCAGTGTGAGAAGCCCACCACGCTAGCCCAGTGCATGGCAGACTATTACATTTAAGTTCAAATTTGACTTTGTGTTTATTAAACTGGATCAAATCCCTGTTATGAACAGTTTTAATTATGAGAATAATAATTGGAACTATAGTATTGTAAAACAAAACGAAATAATTATAAATATATTTTATATGTAGCTCATTTTTAGACATGGTGCTACTTTATTTCCCATTTTAAAACTATAAATAAACTGTTTCTGTACATTAAAAACATAATTTGTAAGATAATTAAAAATATGAAGTTACTTATAAAATCCGACAGCGTGTTTTGTCAAATGTTTTACATTTAAAATATACATATTTTTCAGCCTTGTTTTAAAATGTCAGCTGTCACTTTAATGATGATTTTTGTAAATATATTTAAAAACCAATGGTAATTTATAATCCTTACTCACTTACTAATATTATAAATTCGAAAGTAACTCTGTCTGTTTATCTGTCTGTCTGTCTGTCTGTTACCTTTTCACGGCTCAACCACTCAACCGATTTAGATGAACTTTGGTACAGATATAGTTTAAAACCTGGGGAAGGACATAGGCTACTTTTTATTGATGTGGGTACCACGCGGGTGGAGCCGCGCGCAAAAGTTAGTAGTAAATAAAAATCACATTACGTAAAAATCTAATAACTACTTGTCAGATACGAAAATCAAACTTGAAATCACACAATCGGTTGAAAGCCGAATTATAACTTATCACAACAGCAGCAAGGCTGAGTAAGCATTTTAATGCAATAAATACATTTCAACTAAGCTTAATACATACATATATTATTATTTTGCATACAGAACTTCTAACAGAGCACAGGCATGTTAACGCCGTCCATGATTTACCGCAAGGCTGGTGAGAATATCTCCCTCTGTATTTTATTTATATGTTGTGTGCACCAAAACTGTGCAGTTTTAAAACTGCGCTATTAAGGGGAACTGGGATTTGCATAAATTGCCCGCACCATACATTCCGCGCGTAATGGATTTTCTGAAGGCTTTGTGCAGTAATTTGCATCCTACGCGCGGATTGAGATTGACAATAATGGAAAAATAAATAAACGATGAATAGAGGAATTTCTAGAAGAATAATCTGGATAAAACACGTGACAATATTTGACTGTAGGTATGGCGATTAGTTTTTAAAGCAAAAAGTATTTATTGATGCCTTGCTACTACTTACACGTTTAGTGATGTGGTTTAAATCGTCGCAAGGAACAAAAATTATATATTGTGCGTGTTAATCTCATGATCCGATGGGATGGCAATCCGACACGACTGCGAACCGATCACAACAACAGGCTTACGTGCTTTTGAGGCCGGTGGAAGCTAACACCACCAACTTCCTCCTCCGAACTGGTATTGGAATTTCTTAACGGAAAAATCAAATAAAATTTTACTAGCCTGATCCGGGATTCTAACCCAAGACCATGCGCAGCAGTCGCATTCACTACCGCTGCGGCAGGAAGACAGTCAAGACTAGGCATACATAGATTTTAAGCCGCAGAGCGACATTAGGAGCAAAGCCGCGAAAATAAGCTAGTATTACGCAGTCGTGGTTCTTGCACAATGAAACGTCGAGATATTTTTTACACAACCAGTATATATTTTAACAGAGTAACGTTCTAACTGACAGTTGTAACGAGAATGAATATTTGTTAATCTCCTACCTTATTTATATATTTTTATCAATGTATCAAATGGAAAGTTAAATATCGATTAATTACATTTTAAGGTGTAAAATTAGTACAGTAACAAATAACAATGATAATTATTAATTATAGAAATAATCAAATGTAAATATGCAATTATAACATAACAATTAAAACAATATAATACGTCACAACCGTGTGCTACTATTGAGTACTTGATAACACTAGCATCTTAAAAATAAATAGTTCTCCATTACTAAAGATGTTAGTATGAGTAATGATGATGCATCTTTCAATCGACAGAAATCGATCCATACAACAGTGTCACCACTACTAAAACCTGCAAGGACCGGGATTCACCGCAAAGTTTTGTATTTTCTCAGTACAATTAGGTTCTGTAGATGTCGCCTTACTCTCCCGGAGGACGGATAAGATAAATATTTTGTACTAGCAATCCCACGGCAATAGTTCTTTTTCTAAATAAAAGTTACTCTTTGTTCTGTTCTGTACCCGACAACGTGTACGCAAAATTTTATGGTAATTGGTCGAGTAAGTAAGGCGTGAAACGCAACAAACGAACTCACATACGCAAATTATAACATTAGTCGCACAAAGCCTATAGCAGAATGCAGACAACGAATCTATTGGTACTAATATTATAAAACTGAAGAGTTTGTTTGTTTGGTTGTACACGCTAATTTCATCAACTACCGATTCGAATTAAAAATATATATTTGTGTTGGATAGCCCATTTATTGAAAAGGCTATAAGCTATATAACATCACGCTACAACCGATAAAACACATAATTGTATTCGAATAATATTCGAATAACGCTAAGGACTACACGATACCTACTTTGTATAGGTTAAGTCATTATCATCTCAGCTGAAAGACGTCCACTGCTGGACATAGGCCTCCCCCAAGGTTCTCCACACAGAAACCGGTCTTGAGCCACCCGCAGGCAAATGCTGCCCGCGACCTTTACCAGGTCGCCGGGCCACCTTGTGGGACCTGCTATCCCTGCTGCATCTTGCGGTGCGTTGCCGCCACTCCAGAACCTTTCTGCCCCAACTGCTATCGGTTCAGTACGCTATGTGCCACCACTTCAGCTTGGCTATCTGGAGAGGTAAGTCGGCAATTTTGGTCGGCAAGTACGCAGCACGTATAGCGTTGTCTTGGATAACACTATTCACAAATCTATTTAAATTAACTTTTAATGTATATACATTAGAAGTTAATTTGAGTAGATTTGTGTCCATAGCAACTAATACATGGGTGCAGATTAGGACACAGAGTACCTTTCATCCAGAAAAAAAGGACTGTTCCCAAATGAATCCGCGCTCAAATAAAGCTGGTCAACCTCTCACATTCTTGATTTATATTAACACCTTATTATATCACTGCCTCACTCTAGAGACCACTTGCCTGGACGGTTTAAGCCTCTTCAATTATTAACTTGCCTCTACCGCCATCTACAAGCTTCATCCGAGAACTGAACGCACTTAATTATTGCAAACTGTTATTATTTGCTCTACTTTAAACTGGTGCAAACTATCTCAAGCTTAGTTTATTGGCACAATATTAATATCAACCGTCACTCCCTTGCCAAGTTTGGTAATCAAAGAGTTCTATGGTAGAGCTTGCTGTACTACATAATTACTTTTTACAGTACATAACTAGTTACTTGAATTGAGACTGGAAGACTTGCTGGTAATCATTTTTCCTTAGTAATATAGACATGTTAGTTTTGGCAATCTGCATGAGGTATCATCATTGCGTCTTCTTCTTCGCTATATCCTAATGTCTGAGCGACGAAGTCGTATACCACCATCAGTCTCCTTATTGTTTTTATATACATAATACGCGTGTATTAACGCGTATTTTCTAATAATCCTGGATCATTCAGTTCATCAATATTCTCCAGAATACTATATATAAATAAAGGCAGTTCTTTTGGAAGTTGATATAAGTTTCTTCTACTAAAAGTTCAATATCAATTCTAGTGAGCAGCTTTTCTATATAATAGATAAAAACATTTGACATAGTGGTTTAAGTGGTCGCCTTGCTATTACCAATACATCGAGTATTGTGGGGTTCAAATACATTGATAAAATAAATTGAGATACATCTGGGCGTTCTTTGTGTCTGTATGTAAAGTCCATATTGCACCAATCAACCAAAGATTTTATATAGGACACTTTAAAAATCTACAACCGCACTGTTTAACCCATCGACGCGATGCAAGTGTGACGTCACATTATTACGTTCATCTAGAGACAGTATAAAAATCTGTCGACTACCAACTTCATCATTGAATATTTTATAAGGTGTTCTTAAAAAATTTATTCATTTCTTTGGCTTGCCTTTTGGCGGGATTTCTTTTGTATATTAATGGGGTTGCAGGGGTTGGTTCGGTGAATAATCCTTTATTGTCCCTGCCTGCCGTACCTTGAGTTGTCATTAAGATTATTCTCTATTGTAGTAGAGTTTTTCTAAGATTTTTAATTGTTCTGATGATAAAGAGTTCCTTCAATAGCGCTGCAATTAAGCTTTGAAGTATTGGAATTACAACAAAAATTCTTCCCTATTTATTTTGTTAAGCTTTTCTAAAATTGGTGAATACTTTTATTTAAAGCTCAAGAGGTTAGTGTGGGTGGCCTTTTGTAAATACTTGTTGCCTAACAATATCATCGCTGCTTCATAAAAAGTTTTATAGGCATTAAAACATCGGATAAAAATGGTATCCAAACTGAAAACTAAACTGTGGATCACAGAATTATTGACGCAATCATTTACAGTTCAAAATATATAAATAATTGTATATACTTATTATATTTTCAACTTAGGTGGCAAACAAGCTTACGGCGCACCTGGTGGTAAGTGGTCACCGTAGCCTATGGACGCTTGCAACACCAGAGGCATCACTTGTGCGTTCCGACCCTTTAAGAAAGGAAGTGGGAAGGAGAAGGAGCGGGGAGGGGGAAAGAGTGTGATTGGGCCTCTGGCACTCTCACTCACCGAACGAAACACAACAGCCTATTCATACTGAAATCAGCCAGTGTGTGAATTAGTGTTGGCGCACAAACTTGTGCACTAATAATAATTGCCTGCACAGATGACCAGTCTCCGTTAAAATTTACCGCTTTGACCGAAATTTGGTCTAGAGGACCTTATACTGCTAACAGCACAAAAATAAAAGATAATGTTCTATTATTATTTGGAATGCAAACAATTATTCAAATAAAACCCAGTGCAAATTTATTTTCTACCATCCAGTTTCCACGAACACAAAAGATTCAAATAGTTTCACATCAACAGCAGCAACAAAAGAATGTTAACAAACTTTTACTTTAATAACTAACTTAGCGTTTGTAAACGAACCAAGATTTTCTTTTTTCTCTCTCCAAGAAAATTTATATTATTTTCCGTTTTGCCCTTTGAGAGTTCCCTTTGAAGATGGTACTCAGAATACTTGAGGCAAAGGCTTCCTTTTGACCGGAGAGTTAGGGCTTAAAAATAGATTAAACGGAGCCACGCTAAACGATATCGGCTGGAAATTGCTTTAAGAATACCCTCTTTGTGCTTGTTTGTGTTTGTAACTAGCTCTCGCTTGCCTGTGATTTTCATTTTACTAGAAATTTCCAATTTGCAGGTACTGTTTATTATTTTAGCAGATGATGTTGTGTTAACTGTCAAATTGTATTAAATGTCTTTGGTATTAACGTGGTTCTTTGTGTACGGATTTGGTTTAAGCTGGATTTTATTTTCGCTTCATTCGTGTAAAATTAAAGGCAATATTTGAATTGGAGGAGGCTTCGTCCAGATCACTTGTTTTTACAAATTAAGGTAAGAACTTAATTTGTTTAAAGCTAAGTTTTGCTTGCGGCGTCGCTTGCATAAATCCCACGGACACGTATACCGGGATAATTTCAGATTCAAATATTTTATTGCTAATAGTTTTAAGTATTATTTGGACTCAAAAGACAAAAAATAATAACATGAAATAAGAAATAATTGAAAATGGACAAAGTCAATGAAAAACAAAAATGTCCTATGTGTTCATCTAGAATATGTTCTATCTGTGTATTAGGTTTTATCCATATCCGTTCAACGATTTATGTAAATTTCAGTAAAAAAAATATCCAAGCTCTATAATTTTTCAAACATTTACAATAATTTATTTAGTAGAGTATGTTAACGTTATTTTGTGAATGTAAATGTAAATCCAAATATTTGACCCAATGTCTACATATTATAATTAATATTTCAATAAAGCATATATGATCAAACTTACTGCTGTATGTGAATGGTGTTTGATCAAACATTGGATGATTCACAATGTAATTGGTGGCAACCTATTCAACCGTTCGTATACAATACTTGCTTTACCATAACTATACCATACAAATGGCCAATTTACCAAATATTCGGTGTTTAACTATGAAATTGCCATTTATGGCCTACATGTAATTTCGTGGTTTCTGTACAAAATGCAATAGTTATTTTAAAAAATCATTTATATTTTATAGATGTGCCCGCGGTTTCACTCGCGTTTATACTGCGTCGCCCCCGTGGGTCGTAGCATGATGTTATATAGCCTATTGCCTTCCTCAATAAAGAGGCCATCCAACACTAAAATAATTTTTCAATTCGAACCAGTAGTTCCTGAGATTAGCGCGTTCAACCAAACAAACAAACAAACTTTTCAGCTTTATAATATTAGTATAGATTAATAACGTGTATAAAAAACATCAATAATCTTTTTTACAATTTATATTACAAGTTATATCGCCTAGAATATGCCCGTATTTGTTGTTTCAATTGGTTATAATTACAGGATAGTTGATGTTTGTGTTAATTTAAGACAAACCGTACTAAATACAAGCAACTATACATGAAAAAAACAAACTAGAATTTCTACTGACCACTCAAAAAATATGGATGAAATAGTATGAAAACCACAACGTTACCGATTTTCTACATACAAAGCAATTACTTCATATTTAAATCCCTATTATCATTTAGCACATACTCGAATTAATGCAGCATTACAAGCTCTATATTAACAACTAACATAGATAGACATAATTCAAAGCCGGAACACTCGGCTGCATCTATACTCCATAACTCGATTAGTCTGCACATCTGAAAGCAAATCGATACACCTCTAGAGTACGGGATACAGATGGATGCGAATAATTATATCGATATTGGAGCGATGTAGAGTTGAGCGTAGCGTCTTAGTGGAGCGGAATAATTTTGTTCACTATATGCTTACAGATGTATAATATGTATATATTTACAAAAAAAAAAAGGTATATATGTATGTTTATCCACAGTCTAGTACCCATATTACAAGCTCTGCTTAGTTTGGGCTAGATGGTGTTGTGTGTATGTCGCAGAATATTATATTATTATTATAGATGCTGGGAAGAGGTGAATGTGGTTATTCAGCCAAATAATTTTGGCAAAAGCAGGTTGTAATGAATGGTATTCTAGCCGCGCTTTGTGTCATGATATGTCATTTAAATACAGCCTATGTTGCCTAAGGATTAGGATAATAAAATGCAATTACTATTAGAAAGTTGCGGCAGTCTACTAATAATTAAAGAATTTTAGAATCTGTTCTGTTAGCATCCCAGACATAATTAAACACCTACTGTGCATGGCTGTCGGTGTGCCGCTGCCACACAATAGGTTGATATAAATATATATTACAAATGTTAACTTCTTTATAATATTAGTGACTGCTGTGCGTGAGAGCTTGGGTTCGATCCGCGGCTCGAGCAATGTATTAGTGTGTTTTTCTGTCCCACTAACGCGTATAACGCGAATGTTATACATTGAAATTAAACTACTTTGTACGGATTTTGTCGCATTGTTTCCGTTCCGTGTAAAGGTAGTTTAATTTCAATGTATAACATTCGCGTAAACGTAAGACAATATTATGTGAACAGTTTAATTTGCGGCTCAGATAATGTATTATTGAGTTTTCAACGGCGCCTAAAAGTTTATACTGTACTTTTAACTGCCTTGATTATCTCGTGGCATAATTCTATGGTAATGTTTAGTATGCTCATGAGGTATCGGATTCAATGCTCGGTTCGAACACAATTTAGTAATAAAGCATTGCACTTCAATATAGAACATTACGCAGTGTTATCTATGCATCCAATTTTTCACAAAATACCAAGTTCTATTTTAAAGCTTTACGCAGACGAAGTCCCAACCGAAAACAGCAACAACATTAATAATTACCTTTTCTCTTTAAAATATTAAATCAAATATTAAACCAGTAAAACTCGGGTCATAAATAATTCACAGGCGAGCACTTTAAAAGCTTGGCTTGGCCTGATGACCTAACCTATCAACCTATCGCTTGGGGCGAATCTCGGACCAGGCGGGCAACCTGAATAACTGAATAGAGGTCAGCTGTCACGATTATAAAACCCTAATCTTTATTGAGGACAAAGACTTTTGGCAGTTTTAATATACTGACCATGTAACTTAAATTTAAAGTTTCTTAGCACGTAATTAAAAAGACTATGCGGTTTTAATTCAATCATTGTATTTTTGAAGGGCTAAGCAGACAAATATAATATACACAACTAACTGTCCCCTGCAGTTCCATCCACGTTTATGATATGATGATATAATTTCTTTAAAAAGAAGGTTATTGCTTTTTAATCAAAAAATGGGCTAGCAAATGCAAACGGATTTTTCCAATTCGCCTAGTAGTTTCAGAGATTAGTGGTCGCGTTCAAACAAAAAAAGCAAGGAATCTCTTTAGTTTTGTTTATACCTATTAATAAGCTGTGGTAGCCCAAAGGGTAAGGTATCATCAGAGGCTGAAATCCGATACTACCAACGTAAATCAACTAGTATTCTAGCGTCTAGCTACGCTAGAATACTAGTGTACTTACATATCTATTAGCCAGAATAATAAGTAATTGCTATAGACATCGCCAGCTATATTTAAGTTCTACATAATAGCAGCAATGTTCTCCATTATACTCAAATGGCAAGTGTTGTAGGTTTTATCTAGATAAAACCTACAACACTTGCCCAACATTATACTAATGATTATCCTAGGATAATCATTTATAATAGTAATATAATCTATTGATAGATAACAATAATTACTAGCCCACCGAGATTATTTAAATATTTTTACTTATTTATTTCAGCAATGATAATGATCATATACACTGCCTATTTGTATATTCCTGATAGAGTAGCTAAAAATGTATTATAACCAAAATTTATTTTTCTATATTTTAAGTATCACGTTGAAAGGTATTATCATTAAACTAATGCGGGTAATTGCACCTGTAGTGCAATGCATAGGTATCAAATCTACGACCTCTCTATAACAAGTCTATTTGATATAAAATAATGATAATATAATCAATGATCTCTCACCGATTCAAATATTAAGCTCTTTTATCACTGCAAATAGTTAAATTTATATTTTGCGTTATCTACAATTTGTGGCATCAAATGCCTTAACTTGGAGTACGTAACCAGTCTAAGTAGAGCCATAAGCGCTAACGGATTTCTTATAAATGGGAGCTCAGCCATTTTAATTTTATAAATGCTAGTCTTACAATCTTTTAAGCGATCATCTAGGGACCATTGAATGTTTTTTTAACTATATTCATGTTTGAATGGTTTTTGATGTAAAGATTGTTTATGTCGATTACCCAGCGTATCTAAGATTTATATATTATATTACATGCAGAGTCACGCCTGTAACGTCGCGAGTAGGCAGACATATACATATGTACATATTATTATATAAGAATCTCGTGTCACGGTGTTTGGTATTTGTGGTCGAATTTCTCCGAAACGGCTTGACTGATTTTATGATTTTTTTTAATCTATATTTGGTAGGTATTAGAATAGATCGTAAAGTATATTTCATACCGCTAGTTGATTAGGCATCTCTATCCAGGTTTTTTTTTTTACTAAAAATAGTATGTATGGTAGAACAACGTGCTATGTTTTGTCAGTTATTAAGTTTTATACGTAACAGGGAGCGAGTCTTCTACCATTTACTATATTTTCTCAATCTGCGTTTCCATTGAGGTTTTCGTAATAGGAAATCTAATAAGCCATGAGGTTTTCACATGGGAATTTCTTTTTTTCAAGCCTGTGGAATTGGTCGAAAGGCATTGGTTGAGTCCTATAAGAACGCATTCTGACGCATACAATAAAAAGTGTGTTAATCAAGAACATCGTTTATCGGTGTGCCAAGTTTCATACGTATATCAGTTTGAGTTTACGCAAGACTAAGTAACTAACATTCAAACATCTTTACAAAATTTCACATTTATAATATTAGCAGGACTTATGACTTGTTCTTCTACGAGCTGCTACGATGCAGCTACGAGTCATCTACGGAGCTACAAGCTACGTAGAGTCATAGTGCGAATCAAAACATGCGATACCTTTTTGCTTTCTAAAAGAATAGTGATGTTACGTCATATACAATACCGCGTATATCCACGCGAAGTTGAAATTTGATTTGTAGGTACGTATTTACTATTGAGAGTCAATATTGAGTTCCAAACTCAATAAGACAAGCAGATGTTACTTGTTTATGTCATAAACTTGGTGAGCGAGACTTTGTGAAGCTGTTGTATACCGTCAGCTATGAATTTAATAATATATAGAAATATGTTCGAAATTATATTTTGTCTGCTCGTATGTTACAGTCGTATGTAAACCTGTAAACTGTCTCAGTGGCGCAGTATGAGATCTCGGGTCCGATTCCCGAGTCGCGCAAAGTGTAGTTTGGTATTTTTGTCAAAGTAATTTGAGTAGTAGCACAGTTCGTCTACTGGAACTGTGCCAGGTAAACGGCAATGGGCAAGTCCCCTATTATGTGGTACCTAAACATAATTAACGGGTCCTTTAAACGGGGCGTGATAAAGCACCTTCCTTCTTAGACCGTCAAAATAGAGACCTCAACATCGCCTCAGCTGCTATGGGGGTGGTTTGGAGGCCACTGCTTTTAGACCACATGATCGCTTACCATCGGGCAAAGGGTGGTCATTTTGAAGCGCAATATAAAAAAAAAATAAGCGAAATATTAATATAACAAACCTCCCTAGTCACACAGTTACAATACTGTGTAATTTTGCCAACTATATAGCTCCGTTGTTGCTGAGAATTTCTTGTCAACAAATCCATAAAACTATATATTTTGTCCCTACCCGGGAATCGAACGCGAGACCTCATGCACAGCAATCGTTTTCAATTAAATTACACTGTTGTTCAAAACCTTATAAGAACCAAATAAAATCTTTTGTGTTACTTATACTCTGGTATAGAAAACAGAGTCTACCATATTTTTTCATCTACTATTTAGGAGATACGGAGTTTTCGTTTCCTATTCAACATCATTAGCAGCTTTTTACGATATTCACGAAATAATATGGATAGCGGCAACCTCACGGCTATATATATAAATGTTTTAGCAATTTGAAAACGATTTGCTCGGTCTTAAATATCCAGAATGTTGGTTTTCACTGATAATTTTTACATACAAGAGGACTGCTACTTTATATTTACTTCTGTGAGGAATGATCATAAACTTGAGAATCTGTCTTAGATATCAATGGTTGTAAGAGTCTCATGGGTTAAATCCTAACTAATATTATAAATGCGAATGTGAGTTTGTTTGTTTGTAACGCTTTTATTCCTTAACTACTCAGCCGATCATCATGAAATTTCGCTTACACGTTGTCAGGCATATAGAAATGGACATAGGGTACCTTTTATTTAGAAAGAAGGACACAGTCCTGTGAAACGAAACCGTGGGGTAAACACTAGTTTATCCAGGCTTAAAAATGGTATGGCAAGCGATCATAGGCTTCGATCATCACTTAACATCAGACAAACTTTATGTTTGATTCCCCAGTTTTGTACGAAAAAATGGTAGTAAAAAGAACTCAATTCTTTTATAGTATTTACATAAGCCACATATTAAATTATAATCCATAAAATTAGTCGTTTCTAATACCAGGCTACAAACGTGACAAGGAGACAATTTAGAGTCCGAATGGATCGGACCAATATATTAGGCCTTTTTCATCCAGCATGTCCACAAAATGTAGACATGTTCATGTCTAAATTTTGTGAGATCTGAATAGAAACTACTTTAGGTTGATGTTATCGCGATTTATTAAAAAACACTAATATTAGATAATTTTGAAACTGTGTTTTTAAGTTAACCCCGCAAGAAAATCAGTATAAAGTATAATTTCAATTTATAATATACTAGCTTTTGCGTGCGGCTCCGCCCGCGTGATACCTAAATCATTAAAAAATAGCCTATGTCCTTCCCCAGGTTTTAAACTATGTCTGTACCAAATTTCATCTAAATCGGTTAAGTGGTTTAGCCGTGAAAAGGTAACAGACAGACAGACAGAGTTACTTTCGAATTTATAATATTACTAGCTTTTGCGCGCGGCTCCTCCCGCGTGGTACCTACATCAATAAAAAGTAGCCTATGTCCTTCCCCATGTTTTAAACTATATCTGTACCAAATTTCATCTAAATTTGTTGAGTGGTTTAGCCGTGAAAAGGTAACAGACAGACAGACAGAGTTCTTTCGAATTTTTAATATTATATAGTAAGGAAGTAAGGATTATTTATAAAAAAATGAATAGTTTAAATTCAATGGATAACATTTGCGTAAACGGAAATCCATCCAATATTTATTGTTCGATAGTTGCAGAACAGGTAACTAGTTTCATAACGTTTATTTAGTACTTTATCGGTACTATACCTGCAATAGCTCATAGTATCTCCAGCGCGTCGCTACATCACTACAATACAATCCTAACTCAGAATAATATCTGATATAAACGCTACAGTGTTATTCAAATGGATGTTCAGTTGTGCAGTGGAGGTTTGTGCCGAAATTATATTCCGATATTGCTGTGAACATCGTGACATGGCGGCATATGCTGATTAGCTAATGCCTTTGTATGAATACATAAGTCACTGGGTTAAATAATGCAGTCCCACTGCTGGGCTTGGGCATCCTTTAGTATGGGTTAGAAGTCCACTAACTGGTACCCTTTTTTATATTTGTTAGTGTAACTTTCATGTTCAAAAAAGGCAGAAAGTTTCTGAAGTGGAGGCTACGCACCGAAAGACGCAGCAAGTGTAGGCACAAGGTGGACCGACGACCTGATAAGGTTCGCAGAAAGCAGTTGGAAGTGGCCCAAGATCGGTCTGTGTGGACAATCTTGGTGTGGCCTATGTAAACATCTTTTGACTAAGATGATGTTTTGGTTTTTTGTTTAAATATATAAGTTTCCGCACTAGGAATAATTCCTGTGTCACTGCAGACATAACAAAGATTTAAGCAACGGACACATAAAAACACCCAAACTCGAAACAAACAATTTTCAACTATTTTAACTATTTTTGGATGACACATTTTTTGTCCCGTGTGGGGATCGATCCCACAAGAATCGGCGCGGCTGCAGTGGCGGGGAGACCACTCAATCCACTACGCAATCAATCTTTAATGATAATAATTATCAAAGTACATACCTATCTATATATTAATACGTGAAGCAAAAACTTTGTACCCCTTTTTACGATAATTGCGTGGACGGAGGAGTATGAAATTTGGCACAGTTAAAGTTTATATGGAGAAGGTGGGGCGAATGCTAATATTTATATAAAATATGCATTATAAATACATTAAATTAATGAAAAAACACTACACGCACACAACCATGCATTTGACACACACAATCAAAGCGCGTAACTATGGTTATATAATATGTAAATATATAACGACATATATCAGCAATATCTTACAGGCAAACTTTGGTCGAATTTCGAGCACTAGGCAACGGCTAGTATGAATAAATGTATTTTTTGATTTAAGGAAACTAATTTGGCAACTTGACTATCTGTAACTAATGTGACGTTATTTAGTAACAAATTTTCACCCGAAGTAAAATACAGACAAACATTCTTTTCATGCAAACATACTTACTATAGTCAGAGTTCAGT
Organism: Catocala sponsa; assembly: GCA_963564715.1. NCBI lineage: Eukaryota > Metazoa > Arthropoda > Insecta > Lepidoptera > Erebidae > Catocala > Catocala sponsa. The sequence continues at coordinate 3,961,918 of OY751345.1, read as the reverse complement.
ATTTTCCTAAATTGATTTCCAAAAATGACCGTTGCTCGATATAGAATGGGAATTGCTATACCTCCGCAGTTCACTCAGCGGTTGTTTTTTAAAATACTCGTGGGATGGCTTGGGGTGGTTCTGTTCGTAGCCGGAAACTAAGCGGTCATCCTCAGATTTGTCATCAAGATAAAAAATATGTTTCACAAAATATGCGGTCGTTCATCCAAAAATCAGGGTGAAAATAATGGAATTTCAATGGACGATTGCATACAGAGTTACAGACGTTGTAAAAAGAAAATCATGGCCACTCTTTTAAATCAAGGCCATGGATGGTTAAGACATTCGATTTCGATTCGATCGTAATTTGCACAGGTAATTTGTTATTCAAATATCATGTAATCTTTAAAAAAACTTACACACATAAAGTGACATTTCCGGCATCATTATAGAGCAAGAATAGCAATCATACAAAGAAGAAGTATATATTTATTTCCTTTCATAGATTTTGCTAAAGAAACGAACCGTATTGGTTCTTTCGACGCCATAAAAATAAATGACGAATCTACTCCAACTACATAACCACCCCATGCTTACTCGTCATATTTCGGTATATGAGTGCCTCCCTTAAGCTCGTCTCGAAAGAAGCTTACTAGCCTCTTCAGTAGCCCCACGGTGCACATTAAATCGTCGGACACAGTGGCCTCCGACGGATTACTTTTCAAGGCATTCTAAACCCCGTCGTCATAAAGACTAATTTACTACTATATTTAAACATATACAGCCTTTTTTCCGCGAACAGTATATCTTATTTAAAACTAGGTTAAGCTGTTGATTTTGTCAATCTTGACAACTGTATTTTTTTCTGGATGAAAGGTACCCTATACCCTCTTCTGTAGCCCTTACAACGTGTATACGAAATTTCATCATGATCAATCGAATAGTTAAGACGTGAAAGCGTATCAAACAAACAAACTCACATTTAGATTTATAATATTTCGTTAGGGTAATCAGCTACCTAGTAGGTACAGTCACGAACTTTAATATGGGACCCATTTCCTTGAAATGTTGTTAGAATGTTCAAATTGCAATAAGGTCGAAAATGTCAGTTCAATAAAAGTGGTGAAAAGTCAAGTTGTCAAGTTAAGTCATTTAAATAGCTCTATATTCGTATATATTAGATAGATAACCTCTTTGCACAAAGCTATCACGGTTTTCTACGGTTTTCTAGTTACGAATGTGTCAGTCACTGACAGTCAGTGTCAGGCAAAAAATATTTTTAAAAGTCTGTGTATAATATAATTCCAAATAACAAATATGCTTCCAGCTAATCGTAAGCAATTAAGACTTCAAATTATTGAGTCAGTAAATGAGAGAATAAAACAGTTTATTTTGTTTAACATTTGATAAACACTGTGACTGAAATCTCCTAATTTCTAGGTTAGTAAGCTAGATTATATTTTATAATAAAGGAAATAATTGGAAATTACTGTTTCTTTATTTATTTCTGAAATACCTACGAGCAACAAAATAAATATGGATATCGGAGAGGAAAAATGACCACAAAGACAACAAAAAGTGACATTTAGTCGAAAAAAAATAAACGTAAGTTGTCGATGACAGACATTATGACACTGCATTAATATATTAACTGTTAACGTCTACAGTTTGCTATACGATATTCCACCTTAGGTGGGTCTCAAATTAAAGTTCTTCACTGTACATCGAGTCCACCAAAAAACTTAAATACATATATAATAATATGTATATAGTCCTATGTGTATATCTACAACGTCAGATTTACGTCATACGTAATAGCCATTAGTGATGTTCCGAATATCCGTATTCGTATCCGTATCTGCGGATATTCGCGGGAGAAAAAAGATCCGTATCCATATCCCTATCAGTTATATTTTTGAAGGATCTTTTACGGATCTTGTACCTTATTAATTTTTAATACATAATATATGTAGATTCAATTACATTTCAATCCAACTATTTTTTTTAACAAAAATCAAATATTTGGCATCAACATTTATCGTAATGAGTTAACATACGATACAATACTGTACGTAACTTAAAGGAACTAAATCAACTATCTAATACATATTTATTTAAAAACTTACTATAGTTTATGAAGTTATTATAAAATATTAATTAAAATATCTTTATAATGAGATCAACTGAGTTTAAATCTTTGTAACATTTATTATAGAAAGTTATAAGATTACTTTTATCACAAATCTTAAGGTCAGGCGCACCGACACCGATTGAGTAAGAAAGTTATGATCCGTATCCGTATCCGCGGATCTTAATGCGAATGATCCATATCCTGATCCGTATCTCAAAGACAGCAGTCGTATTTACCACTGCTGTTCCAAACAGTCTATTATATGTTAACAGCCAGCAAAAATGCCATAAACAGAAGTTTCAAAAAAGAAAAAAGTCACCCGACTAACTTTGAATAATATATAGATTCACAGATTACCTCGGAAATCCTTACAGATTTGAAACATAGCAGATTACATTCTAAGCCGGCTCGCCTAAAACCAGCTGCTTTGAAAAACACAGTTTTTACGAAGATAGGTACCTCCACAAAAACGTACAGAATAAAAATATCTGCTTAATTACGTCATTTTTCTCATCTCCCCTTGCTTTCCCATTTACAGTAATACCTACTCACTAATTTTAGGAAAAATCATTATGCAAAACAAGGGTGCTTTGCAAATGTTTAAGTAAAACATTTTTTGCCTTCACGGATGAAAGAAGGCAAGCAATGATCACGTGTTTATCGCGGCTATTTGAATAGGTTAATGACCTCGACCTACTGAATGTGGTAGCCTTATAAATATATAATGCGTATTACTTATGAAAATGTCTTTTTCCTCCTATATCTAATTTCGTGATTTGATTTTATGATTTTAGGGTTAGGCCGTAGTCCACCACGCTGGCCCAATGTGGATTGGGAGACTTTACATATCTTCAAGAACATAATGGAGAACTCTCAAATAGAAAGAAATATAAAGAAGAAAGAAATATTTTTTATTTTGGCACACAAAAGAGCACACCCAAAACATGAAGAAATAAAAAAAAATACAAAATGAAAAGCAGAACAATACGTAACTAAAAACATAAATAAACCAAATACTAATACTAACACTATAACTATTTCATTTCAATTCTGCTCACTGGCAACACCATACCCATCCCATCAAGTCAAGGCTAGGCTAGTATTGTCATTTCCTATATTGTAGGTTTCCATGTATTGTGGGTTTCCTCAAGATATTTGCCTTCACCGTTAAAAGCTAGCGATAATTTGCTATTTTGATACGCACATAACTTCGAAAAGTCTAAGGCCTTCGAATCAAACTCGAGACTTCTGCGTGACAGTGCAACGGTGTTCCACTAGGTTATTGCTATGTTTAATTTAATTGCTTTTCATTTCGTGAAATTGATATTTATTTATGTTATTAGTAACATGGATTATAATATAATGTAACATGTTTCATCTACATTTAATTTTATGAATGTTGATGCCATTTGTGTTCACAGTTTGATCGTTTAGTGGCTGCCCGGATTCGTATAAAATTTCATGATGGTTGGTGTTTTGGATAATTTAAGCAACCACACTTGGCTTACAGTCAAGCATGACAAATTTATTCGAATTCAGTCTTGCCAGTAGAAAATATTAATATGAAAAATAATGTTACCGGTTTTCTTGATAACAAAATGGCAATATTACTGGTGATTTATATTTCTACTATGATAATTTACTAGCTTCTTTGCAGGGCTATTTTCATTTGATAAAGTGGTGAAATACTTATTTTGAGCAGAAGAGAGAAAACAGAATTGTCAATTATTTAGTTTTGGCACGAATGACTTGGCTTACCCGACAGTATTCCCCTCTCTTACAGAAACCGACCTTAGAGAAGTAATATTGTAAACAATGAATTATTATTATTATGTTGCTCTTATCACAGGTATTTTCTAACATATTATATTAGGAAAATACCTGGTCCTTTGGGAGGCTTACACGGAGACATAGGTCCAACGTGAGGAGGGATTGATGGGTATGGGTGTTTAGTGGACCGGTATATTGGTAGCTATGGATTATAAATGGCGTCTGCTCTGAATATTCTAATATCATCAATGCAATGGGCAGACGGTTCTTATTATTACTATATCTCAAATATCTATCTCTCTCATTCCTTTTCTTTTATCTCGAATTGCTACAGTAGAATTGCGAGTGTGACTGCTTGTATTGTGCACGATAATAGGCTGCGAGAACAGCCTACATCAGGCGAATCATGACTGTTGTTTTCGCAGTCGCAGCAGCATTGCAATTGCAACAATATTTATTTGCCACGTTTCCTCGACCAATCCGATGAAGACTGCACGGATGGGTTTAAGTGGTTACCTCGCTATTGTTACAGCGCCGAGTGCCGTGGGTTCGATCCCCACACGGGACAAAAATTTGTTTAGTCCACAAATACTTGTTCTGAATTTGGGTATTCTTTGAGTCCGTTATTTGATTCTTTTTATTCCCCCGAGACACATTTTGATGTACCTAATTTCCTCTGTTTAAATACGAAGAAAACATAATTACGAGATTAAAGAATCGAGTGCGGCTGGCGTCTATTTAAAAAAAGCAGTATATTTGGTAATACACATCTCAGCTGAATTCGAAATTACTACAACAGCCCAAATCTCAATTTAAAACGAAAAACAATCATTATCGACGAAAATTTACGAATACGAATTTATATAATTCACCGTTACCTATTCAATACCTTTGTTTTTTTGCACAAAAAAAAACATCCGAAGCCTCCATTTGTAACATATAAAACAGTGATAAAACTAAACGGTATCGATAGATTAAAAGCTGAGAAAGTCATACAGGAACATACATATAGTTTTCCTGCTATGATTCCACTTATTTACATTTCTGCTAACCCAAATAAAAGTCTGGCAGTAAAATTATACAGCCATGACATATAAAGGTGGTCCATCCCTAGTGCAATCGCCATAGATTACCGTTACAGCCTCCCTCAGATTGCACGGGTCATAACAGATAAACGTTGGTTGTAATTCAAGTCCCCTCTCTTCAAAACTAGACGTCCCTTGTGTAAAAGTTCGCCATAGATTATGACGCAGATATGATTGGACGGTAAGTGTTTTATACCTAACTAGTTTCTACCCATCCACGTTGTAAATCCCACGGAAGTGCATAGTAGAATACAGTCATATTTGTTAACACAGAATGGTCATGGTCTATCTATGTGCTTAATTTTATCCAAATCTGTTAAACTATAAGAATAATAATAAATTTATTTGCATAAAATATGGTGGATACAAAGATGACGAAAATAACAAAGAGCACAAAACACATTTCGCCATATTAGAAAAGCATGCAAATATTGAATGAGTACAATTTATAGAATTCTAGTAAGGTTTCATTTACACAATTTAATATTTATTACTTAACATAATGTATTGATAAGACCGTGAGGCATCTTTTTTAGAAATTCGTTAACACAATAATAACTTTCTTCAATCAGCCATTTTTTTATTGCAGGGCAAAATTTATTGTACGGTAGTTTTACTATATCTTCAGGTATCAGGTATCTATATACGTATGATTAAGTAATGAACTCCCAATCATCTTCTCAAAATTACGTATGAATGATATTAGTAGGTCCCAATCCTTTATCGCCCGCAATAATCGATTTTAATTAATTTAAAATAACTCAAAGATTTTGTGTCTTTGACCTAAAGGAATTTTAAGGTATAATATTATGAGATACTAAAACCAGTGTCGGTTATACACAATAGGTAATAATAATTATGTCCGGCATTCCAAAACTTGATACTTATATATCTGTTTACTTTCTTTGGATTTTCAATTAATTAATAATAATTATACATTTTATTAATCTCGTTGATACAAAACAAGAATGTTAAACAAGATGGTCTATAGGGTTTAATATATTTACTAATAAAAATGCAATGTTCATTAATCTCACGAGAAAAGAGTTTAGAATGAAATAAGATCCGAAATTTGTAAAGAATTTATTCTACCAAATGAAACATGAATACAAATATTTTTTGTAATTCTACTTAGTGCGTAGGAACAAATCTATTTTGTAAGCGCAACTACATCTTAATCTATGTCTATATAGAGAGGGTCTGTAAAAGGACTACGGTTATTGTATACGAAGCTGTTATGGGCGGACCCAATACATCGCGATATCGGCTTACTGGAAACCGCTCATATGTATCCCTTATTATATGATAGGGATGAAAAAACAGCTGCTATGCGAACAAATCTGAGAAGCTTTTATCTGTCCTGAAGTTCATATTTTAGTAACTAGATTATGCTCCCAATTTCAACGTGGTCTCTCGTGGATGAGCTCGCTCGCAATGACATTTACGCTGATCATACTAAACACCACAACTCCGGGCAGGGAGAATGAAATTAGGTAAAATGTTGTTTAGAAATAAAGTTGAATTCCAAGGTACTGAACCGTGAAACGCATCAAAATTCGTTCTATGGTTTTATTGTAAGCCTAGACTACTCTTAAATTTTCTGTGCCTAGAACGATTTTTAATGTAACTTTACGGATTAATCTATACATGTATACATACAAATAATACATACATACATACAAATAAATAAAATTGAAGTGTCTGTTCGTAATGTCAAAATAACAGCTTTTTATCTAATGCATATGTAAGTATATAAGGTATATATACGAAAACATCTATTTTGAAAAAAATTGTCTGTCTGTTTGTTCCAGCTAATCTCCGAAACAGCTAAACCGATTTTGACCGGACTTTCATTGGCAGATAGCTGATGTTATAAGGAGTAACTTAGGCTACTTTGATTTTAGAAAAAAAAATAGGGTTCCGCTGAGACAAACACTTTTTAATTAAAATCTACGCGGACGAAGTCGCAGGTAATAGCTAGTAAGATATAAAAACTTAAGGTATCAGAAACCCTTATTTAGTTTATTTTAAATGTTACATTTTATTATTGCTCTTATTAGCAGGCGATAAAGCGACTCACTCAATAGCAGTAAGCACCGTTCATAAACACAACTATGTACCTATGTGTTATCAATATCATGGTATTACAAAAACAAACCATAGTAGTCAAAATTAAGCTGCTGCCGATCATAATGTTTAGATCCAGTTTCTTTACAATTTTTTAATAGGATTGACGCATAGACGCATTGTGCTGTAATGTGTCCTGTACAAAAATTATTTTTGTTTAGGTTGGAAATCATCAAAAATTATGGAACTTAATAAACCTGTGACAAAATATTATATAAAAATAAATAGACCCAATAAATGTGTGTATTGTGTTTTGTTAATTATTATTAACTAAACTAGTAGACGTTTGAAATATAGGTAAGTGCTTAGGGTACGTGCTGTTTATTTTATATAATAAAAAACATCCCCTTGTCGGTTACTAAATCGCCTGGAGATTTATGTCAAAATACCCGTGTCGGTTACAAATTAATAAAAATCTCCTGGAGATTTCTCGGCGAGCACTTACACTAATATATATTTATATATATATATATATATATATATATATATATATATATATATATATATATATATATATATATATATATATATATATATACTAAATAAATATATATATATACGGCCTCGATAGCGTAGTGGTTAGTGTAACCGACTGCCACGCCTGAGGTCGCGGGTTCGATTCCCGCACAAGTCAAACATTTGTGTGCATGAACATAGATGTTTGTTTTGGTCTGGGTGTTTCTATGTATAATATGTAGGTATTTACAAAAAAAAAATTATATACAATATGTATGTTTATCCATAGTCTAGTACCCATAGTACAAGCTCTGCTTAATTTGGGCTACTAGATGGTGTTGTGTGTATGTAATAGATAGATAGAATAGAATAACTATAAAATACACTAAAATTTGCTTTAAAAACCTTTGAGTAAGACTCTCGTAAGTACTAATGTACCCTTGTCAAGATTTATTAAAATATCAATTTTAGTCATCCTTTTATGCATTAATCGAACCGTGAAGGCGCACATTTTTGGAGTATGTACTTAAATATATTTATTAAGGTTTTACAAGTAAGAGGTTCCACCTCCATTAACATTGCATACATTCCGCAATAAGTTTAAGATGTTTTTAATAAACAAACAAAAATCATTGTAATAATAATTTTACATACCTTTATAACAGCTAAGAACAACAATATGACGTATATATTATATAATAATAATTGTGTAATGCATACTTTGTTAATTTGCGCGTACGCACTTACGCAGCGGCAATGTTTTTTACGCATCCAGCTCCAGCTCTGTGAGACGCTTTTTTTGACATTCATGACAGACGTAACAACTACACTCAACTATAAGTGGCGTTCGGAAACACAATCTATAAGACAATGTTCCTTTGCTTTTTTTTTTTTTTTTTCTGTTTTGTGTTTTGTTGTGTAATTTTCACATGCAGTGTTTTGTAGTATATCATATGGTTATATTACACTAATTTTTTATAGACTACTATATATACATGTATATATTTATATACACTTTTATGTATGAATAAATATAGTATAAATAAATATATTGTTTAAGTTTATATTTATTATTTTTATCTCATGTTTTATATGTTTTACTTTTTTATGCATTGATCTATATTAATAAATTATTGTTAGTAGGCCTGCGAGAATACCAGCGTTGCAGTCTATACTGCAACAATAGCTGACGCAGTTGCCTAATTTGATCTCCATGTACCGTGTTCGGGTTAATTGTATTATCTAATATTGTTTTTAAAATTATGTATATATGGAGATGCAAATAAAACATTTTTCTTTCTTTCTTTCTTTGCTCTTATATCTATATCAATATATTTATCCCGTCAAGTATCGAGCGGACATACGCTGTCCGCAAAAATGAGTCATCAAAATAAAAAAATAAAAAAACTACAAATGTATGTCCGCTGCACACTTGACTCGTTAATGAGTCAAGTGTCCGAGCGCACATACATTTGTCCGTTTGTGTATTGTTTGCACAATGAATTTTTAATTACTTTTTATGTATTTCCACTAGACATTCAAGAAGTTATTTATAAAAGAAAGTCATAAACTCCTAGCTGAAACCCTTGAAGCCTAGACAGTTTAAATTTTGCACGATAGTTCCTTTTACCATGTAGACCAAGAATAATGGTATATTCTTCATGCCCATGCAATAGGAATAAAGAGGATGTTTGGGTGAAAGTTACTTTGTATTATTTTATGCCTTGAAAAGCACATAAAGCTGTTACAAGCACATAAAGTCTTGCCCCTGATCTCTCTCCGGACGTGGCAGATTATAGTTCCATCGTACTATGTGAGTAAGGAAAAAGAGCACTTGCATTAGTACTTGTGTCTGTACTGAATAAAATCTCCTGAGCAGATGGCTAGTCTCCATTGAGATTCGCGGCCGTGATCGAAATCGAATCATGTAGACTACATATATTATTACTGGAGTCTTTATAACTATTTTCATGCCTTTGCTGCCGCATTAGGGAGTGGCCCTGTGGCATTAAAATATTCAAACAACGGACACAAAAAGCTCAGACTCGGAACAAATGTTTGTGGACTATACAATGCCTTGTACCATGTGATGATCGAGCTCATAACACTCAAGTACATTGATACAAATGGTCAACTTGTCACCTCATGTCTACGTGTATCCAGAGAGTGGATCGTATACAAGTTTTATTTAAGTGTGAAACCTAATGGATAAGGCATTGCACCAGCGAGTGGTCGCGAATGTGGAAAACGCACTCATTGCAATGCCGCATGAATCCACTTCTAACACAAGACCCGCAACACTCTCTGGTGCCGGCCTTTTAAAAAGGAGTACTTTAGTATTTTTTATATAAAATGTTGTTTTTGTTTAATATAATAAAGAAATACTCACATTTATATTTATTACTAGCTGTTACCTGCGACTTCGTCCGCGTAGATTTTAACTAAAAAGTGTTTGTCTCCGCGGAATCCTATTTTTTTCTAAAATCTGAGTAGCCTATATTACTCCTTATAACATCAGCTATCTGCCAGTAAAAGTTCCGTCAAAATCGGTTCAGCCGTTTCGGAGATTAGCCGGAACAAACAGATAGACAGACAAACATTTTAAAAATAGATGTTTTAGTATAGGTACCATAAATACTGCCACATGCATTAGATAAAAAGCTGTTATTTTGACATTACAAACATACACTTCAATTTTATTTATTTGTATAGATATTAGTTAGAATTTATATTTGATTAAACCCACAACACTCAGCGCATAGCAGTACCGTAGAGACCGTATAACTCACTGTACCCTACGTGCAATCGAATAACATACCTTCTGTAACGCGAGAATTTATTTATCAGTACAAACCTATCTCTATGGCACTCATAACGATAGAAGCAGCGTCCTGTCATTACTTACGTCCGCACATATTGCTGCACGTGACTTCAATTGAAAATAGATCCGGCGCCAATTGGTCCATTCACGTGTTGGGTGTCGGTCTGTACACTTGCGGCATCAAAAATCGTGGCAACGTTAGTACCTACTGGCTAAACTCGTTTTGAATTATGAAGTATGTACTATCAATCGAATATTTTCATTAATCGAATTATTCGAATCGTCAGTGGAATCGAATTAAAATCGAAAATAATTTTACCATTTGAATAATTGCATTATTTTCAAGTACATTGGTAAGTACATTATAAGAATGCAAGAATTTTCTATGTTAATTGATTATTAAATTTGATTACGTAGCCAGCCCATATGAATACAATATCGCAAATGATTATTCACGTGGGGGATATGGGGCTTGGAAATATTAAAAGGATGAGCGAAAAGACAGTTCGTTCGGTTGGCTAGGGCATGTAGAACATTGACCAGATACAGAAATATAATAGAAGACCTGGAAATAAAAGGTCATCACTATCATCCGGGTAAAATTCGACCAACGTCACACAATCTATCGATCCATCATCAAATCAAGTATCGAATATTCAATTATTATGAATCGAAATCGAATCAGTGACAACAAATCGATCAACATTTGTACATCGATGGCGTAGAGGTTGGTGTAACCGACTGTCGCGCCTGAGGTCGCGGGTTCGATTCCCGCACAAGTCAAACATTTGTGTGCATGAACATGGATGTTTGTCTTGGTCTAGGTGTTTCTAAGTATAATATGTATGTATTTATAAAAAAAAAAGTATGTAACATCGCTAACGGACACCCATACGCCGCCCTTCATCTACGCACATATGCAGCGCTGACGACGGTCACCGAGCCCGTTCGAACGCACACACACCTGCCGTTAGCGTCCCCACCGCGCCAGGACACTATATAAGGCGTGTGCGCTGGCATAATAATCGCGCGGACCGCAGTCCGTTGTGCACGGCATAGCTTCCGCACCTAGTGAAACTATCCGGACCAACTGACACTTAGGGCCAATAGGCGATGGTGTGCGTACATAAATGCTTTGTTCGCGAACATTTGTGGACCATACCATCATAGCAAGTGTACTGTTATTAAGACAATAAATCATAAGTGGATATCGTCGTCTTTCCTTTAGCACCACCACTACAAGTATATAATAATATACATATGTATGTTTATCCATTGTCTAGTATCCACAGTACAAGCTCTGCTTAGTTTGGGCTAGATGGTATTGTGTGTATGTGATAGAATATTATATCGAAATTTGCTTATAGTCCAACGTTAAGTTTTAACGTCATCTATCGCATAATTGACTGCGTGGTTGTCGAAGTGGTTTAAATGGTCGCCTCGCCACTTACACTGCGCCGAGTGTTGTGGGTTCGAATACCACACGGGACAAAAATTTGTGTGATCCACAGATGATTGTTCCGAGTCTAAATTTTCTTTGTGTCCGTTGTTTGAATGTTTGTAAAGTCCCCCGGGATACAGGAATTATTACTAGTGCAGGAGTTTTGCTTTTTAAAGGAAGGATGAAAACTAATAGAACTATTGAAATTAAACTATTATATACGGATTTTATAGCGTTGTTTATTTGACACTTTATTACAAAATTTTGAAAACTGTTACACTACTATTACTATTATAATTTACAAATTTTTAAGCTAATTAAATTATCACTGTTCCAGTCTGGAACATTGAGACAACTGCCATCTTAGTCTCTCCGTGACTATGGCTGCTGAAAAGCAACCGAAACATCGGGGAAAGTGTAAACACAAATATAAATAGTATAATAGTATAGTAATAGTATAAATAGTTTTAATAGTTGCAATAATTTAATTAGCTTAAAAATTAGTAAAGTATAATAGTAATAGTAGTGTAACAGTTTTCAAAATGATGTAATAAAGTGTAAAATAAATAACGCGATAAAATCCGTATATAATAGTTTAATTTCAATGAATAACATTCGCGTAAACAGAAGACAATATAATAGAACTATGCTTCCAGCATACGCGTATAATAAGTTCATTATTTACCCAAAATGTAAGAAAACTGTTAAAGATGAAAACTGTCTTAATATTTCCTAATTACGTAAACTATAAAAATAAAACCTTATTACCCAAAAGATTGCTATTTATTCAGTACAATTAGTACTTAGCATACATCGCTAGAATATAACCAAAATAAGTACTTCAAGAAAACATTCGGATCTCATTCCTTCTAAAGTCCAAGCTCATACTGCAGTATTGTAGAGTAGAGCAGAAAGGGGGAACATCCGAAAACAGTAATAATTAACAATCTCGAGCCACTTAATGACACGGCCAAGTACAAAACTTCACTTTCAGAATGTGTAGGCGTTAAAATAACACTCCAGCTAATGGGCCCTTTTAAATAGGGTTGTCACGACTGAAAAATTTTGTCAGCTGAAGGATTTACAATCGTTTATTAGTTTATTTTTTTGTTATTATAGGCATAGTTCTTCAGTTAGTTTTGTTGCTTTTACTGGTAAATGAAATTGCTACTATGCTGTTGGTAAATGATCATCGCCATCGGATTTTGGCGATCTCTTAGAACTTAGTTTCATCATCACAATTTCAGCCGAAAGACGTCCATTGCTGGACATCGGCTTCCCTCACGATTTTTTTACACAGATCGGTCATAGAACGAACTTAACAATGACGATAACACGATCTTAAAACTTTAAAGAAATAAACATAAAGTACGGCCCTATTGCCATTTTACAGTTAAAGTCCCAGACTCCAAGGTACTGAGAAACTGAACAGAACAACCCAATAACACTTTTCAAATATCCGGAAATTGAACCCAAAACCATCGGAGACAGAAGCGTTGACTGACGCTGTGCTTTCGAAGCATTGCTGACTCTCTGCAGCATCACAGAATTATTTACGCATCAATTTAATAAGCGTCTTCAAACAAAAACTGACTTCGACATCCCTGGTTTAGGAACCCTGCTAGCAAAGAGGCGCAAACAAAATAACGTTAATGCATATTCAAATCTGTACGCGTCTTTTTATTAGACATACATACGAAATGTGAAAGGTTAAGGTTTTTAGTTGAAGATTTTAAGCTCGGGGTTTTAGCTCGGATCACCCTCCGACTCCGGGCCTCATGTGTAATATTTTATGATGCAGAGATAAAATTTGAATAGGAAATTGAGTTTGGTTTAAATGGTTTGTGGTATCGAGATAGCTTGTTATTTATTGCGTGGGCTGTAGAAATATAAGGCTAATCTACATAACATTGGCCATCATATGGTTGAAAAGCCTTGTTTTTAGGGTGCCTCGTTGATCTCGTGGCATAATTTTTCGTAGGATTGTGAGGTGCAGATTCGATACCTAAATCGATAGGATATTGTCAGTAGAAAGCAGTATAGTCTGGTAATGTGCTCGGTTCGGCTCCTATTATGCGGGACCTACAACATAGCTGCCAAAATCTGGGTGTTTTGCTAACTTCAGGGCGTAGATCCTTATAATTATATATTTAGGATTTTGCCATTAAGAATGAATATATGTTAAATCAGAAAAAAGGGGTAATATAAATAGCTTGCCGACTAAATTGGAAATGTATAAGTTGAAGATTTTTGCACAATGTTGAAACATTGAACTGTTTGACTCCACCGTTAAAATTCAGTCAGTCTTTCGAATTTTCTTTAAGGATAAGAAAAGACCATATTTTCAAAATGGTGCTAATTATAAATGAAGTCTTAATTCACCGTATGCTAATTTTCCAAAATGAGCAAAGCTAGAAAATGCTTAAGTCCAGCATGGCTTGTTCAACCTGTCAATTGTTGGAATGCCAGTCTTCATTAAAAACTGTGTCTGGCCGCCAGGGTACCGCTGCTCAATAGGATAAGTGTAGCACTGCCATCATCATTTCCAGCCACCCTACCAAAAATGTTTTTACCCTGAACATCTAAAACTGCCTAATTGACTCATACACAGGCTCATACACCGTCACGTATCATAATCACTATCATCATTAAAGCAACCTCACGCCAAAGATTCTTCAGTAAAAAGTGAAACGAATTTTAACTGCTGTTGCCGTTTTGTTGAACGGTCGTTTCAGAGCACTCAAAGCACAGTGAAAGACATTATCCACACGTTCGTAGCGTAATGACCCTTCAAGGGTGGGGGATGAAACCGGGGGATGGAATGAATTGCATTTTTCTAAATTATCTTTTTAAACGGTCTGTTACACTGATTTTATTATAACGGATTTGTGGGAGATATTTTTTTACGCGCTGGCAATTCTAGAGAATGCATTTCGTGTTGGGAATGTATCCGAACTTATCACGTTTCTTTTAAAAGTTTTCTTTTCTGTTGTGCAAAAGGTGTTTTATGTATGTTTATAATATTATAAGGATCTGTATATTTTACTGCTAACAAAATATATTAGGTATTTTGGAAGAGATAAAACTGTATGTGCTTGACAATTACGTATAGATTGAGACGCCACCTCCTGGTGGCGTCTTAATCTATACGTATTTTTCTATACCTGAAATTAGACATGAATTTGTAGGTGTACATAGTCACTAATATAATATATACAGAATTGTCTTGTAATTTTGTCAGGGTGGGATAAAAGATACTTGATAACAAAACTACATGCGAACGGAGTCGCGGTAGGAGCTAATTATATTCATACAAATGATTAGACAGTTCGCGACCGGTGCGCATAATCCCCCGACACGTTCTTACAGTCGCTTCTAGAAATCTGAACTAGAAAGGCGTACCTAAGGTCTTTCTAGTTCAACTTGTTCCTTGCTCGCTCCCGGCGATGTAACGAATGAATGCCTTATGCTATTTTGACACTTTGTGAGATCTAAATCTGAGCTTATATCCCCGAAGTGGTTAAGAGATACCTCTGCCAATCTCTTTGGACTTAGATAGAATACGCCAATTATAAACACACCTATTGCAGCCTATATTTTAAATATCACATAATAAGCGACGTGCCTATCGCCCATTTTAGGAACAATTACAAAATCTGTACTAAGACTGGGAATTCCCTGACAGAAAAATCCAATAACACTTTTGACTAACCTGAGACTTGTGATTTCATGTCTTCATGTAAGCAGCCTCATTCAGTACCGCAGCGCCATAGAAGCAGTCCACATATTATTATATTTTAAATATAAATTCTAAATATAATTTTCTATTTCCAGTTGCCATATATCAAAACGAAGGCTCGTCAATTTCGCAGCCACTTTTCAGTAACAAATGACCCAATGTGATTTTAATTGCCATCAGTGTTCCAAAACAAATTAAATTTAATAAGCGTATATTGACGTCTCACCGCGAACTGTAAAATTGCAACATGTCAGTGTCAACGCCGACATTAATTTATGTTGTGCGTCAATTTAGCAGATATTCCTTAATTTAATCATCCGAAGTATACAAATATGTTTTAAACGCCATTTATATGATTAATCCTATTTATTTGTACTTTTAATTTATTGTGAGTGCTTGCATAATTAATGGCTGTTATGAATGTTGGTATTTCAAAGGAATATTACTGAATTCAACTGGACTTTTCCTGTTTTTGCCTAACAGGAGCCGAATATCTCTAAGATTATTGTTAGAGACAAAGCTACTTCCTGTATGGCGTTGTCTTTTTCTGATGAATTCAATATATTACTTCACAAAATTTCATAAAAAATATATGTCACAAATGTCGACCTCTGGTCTTTGGACAAATTTTTTTTTTGATCAAATATAGTTTCGAAAACCTTCTAAGCTTTACTTAGCTAAACTTAATCAACAAGGGGCTATGATATCACAAACAGGAAAACGTACCTTTATTGGCTTTAGTGGTTAGGAAGATAAAACGTTCCTAATTACAGTTAGTCTTTATTAACTGACTGCGGTATGCAGATTATTTTTTATATAAATTATATTACTATTAAATATTTTACGACCATTCTTAAACACTAATCAACCACGTCCAAAACATTACGTTTTCTAACACACGAGTTCTCATAATGAGAACAAAACGGTCTGTAAGTGCACTTAGCAACATTACCCATGCAAATCGCAATCGTTCGCCGTCATCTGCGCTCCGGTAATCTGATTATGCGGAACCTGCTCGGACAATCGGGGCTGGAACAGATAGCAAGGACACTTTTAGTAGGTTAACTCTGATAGCATCTCGACTAACATCCGTACAGGGATGAAGTCCTTGCATCGGTTTTTGTGATCCTTTTAGGAAACGTTTGTACCGGTTTCCTAATCAGGACCGAAATTTAATATTCGAGATTTTCTTTAGGCGAAATTCGAGCACTTCTTCGATATTGTTGCGTTATATGTTTAGAAATGAAAGCTTAAAGATCTGCAAGTTGCCGAAATTTGGAAAACTGACTAAGCGATAGAGATTCTAATCATCCAGGATCTACATTTAGAATTCGACTAAAGAAGAAAGGCAGGCTGATCACGAATCTGATAACATCTCGACTTATTAAAATAATATTCTGCTTATTGTAAGTTAAACATAGCAGCCTTGTCTTCTATTTACACGGCGCTTAGTTAGTAGTATTAGGTTTCGGTGTTGCTTTCAAATACATAGTTACGTAGTCATAGAAAATGGGCATTTTAATCTCTACATTATTGCCTTGTTTTTTGTTTAAGACACAGAATTAAGTGTCTGCGATCAAAACTAACAAAGACTGCCATCGACGTCTGTCAGTTCACGCAATATCTCAATTTTGTTGTAAGTATGTTATTATAATACAAATTGCGATATTTAATCATTTAGATTTCTTTTATCGAGAGTATGTGGTTACACAACCGAAGGTAAAAAAATACCATTAGACCTGTAGCTGACAGCATAGCATGTTCTGAATAAGTCTGGTATTATTCATGTATTTCTGCCTAAAAAACAATGAGTTTAAATCTGACTGTTGTATATAACATTATTACTTTAAAAAAGTCATATACCACAAGGAATAAACCTGTAGAGGCGCCCGCGGTCTTTATAAACATTCAAACACACACAAACAACATCGAGGTTCACAACAACTATTTCCTCAAATAGTGTTCTCAATCAAACCAATTTTAACACGCTTTTATTAGCTTGGTATATATATATATATATATATAATTATATGTGTCTATGTATCTATGAATCTATGTAACGGAATTTTTGAACGTGATTTTCACCCCTTTCAAACCGACGGATTGATTTGAAACTTTGCACACTTATCAAGAACCGATGACAATACAGTAATTTAGAAAAATAAAAAATATAAAAAGCGTTGGGTGAGGGTTATCAAAATATCATAGAAAGCATCCCACGCTTTTTTACATTAAAATTATTAAGTTATTTTTTACTTATTAGTTTTTTTTTTTAATAAAGCGTATTTTTAGTTTTTTTAAACTATTATTTATTTGTCCGTGTGCTGTGCACGCTGCGTAGTGGCAGTGGCATGGCAACCACTTAAATTACTACGCCGTCCGAGCAGTCAACGATACGTGGAAATTTCAAGATTAAATACAATATTCTAGGAACTTATCTGATTGTTAATTAATTGATCAAAGAGATAAATGGAGTCGTAAAACATCAAAGCTGTCTAAACTTAATCTGGTGTTTCAATACCACTTGAGCACAGCCTATATATACAGTAATTAATTATTATTGTCTTGATTTATATAAAGTTTAGTTCTAACTAGTCATAATGCCTGTGTCACGGGTGTCTTTACAAACGTTTGTAATGAAAACTACGATTGCGTGTTCAGAATGCTTCTTTATTTGATCATTACAAGAGTATTTATATTACAATATCAAGAATGTGTGAGCATACACATATACACACATGTAAACAGAATTAGGTGACTAAGTAAAAGATTAAATAATAATTCAGCACAATTGAATTATACAGTTAGGGTCGCAAGGACGTCTAAAATATGGAGGTGACATAGTTGCAATGTGCCTACACATTTAAGCAATTGACACAAAAAACGCAATATCGGAATCATTATTTGTGGGGATCGCGCAATCATGAGCAGGCACATATTCTAAAATTATGTTTTAATTGAACTTCTGAAAACGTCAAACATTATTCCGATATCGATATATTACGACATACATATCGCGGCAGCAAGCATTATCTGATTATGCTAATGAGGGCGATTTTAAACTTAATTGTTCCCGATTGTGTTTTACGTGTTGATGAATATTGTGGCATACTCGCCTATAAAGTGTTTTCTACTTAACTTTATTGCTCACATTAAATTATTACGAGCTCTTCGGAATTATACAATAAGGGAGGCATATGGTTGCTTAAGCAAATTGGAAATCAGTCTGAGTAACGAACGTGAACGTTAAATATTGATGAAATGCTTACTGTTGCATATTAACTGAGTTTACTGTAGGAACTTTTTGTTTTATAGATGCAAATAATAATAATAATAATTGACATGTGGGATGTGGATTCGGCAATCATTGTGCCGATAGTCATATCTGTCAATGGTCATCAGATCATTGACAGATATGACTAGGCTATTAAGCCAAGAGCCTTGATCACCATCTAAAGAGGCTCGCGTTAGGTGCTTGGATAAAGGGTTTGATGCAGAAGGTAGTGCTATTAGATACGGCACGCATTGTGAGGAGGTTCCTATCTCTGGAATCCTAACCACCGGCAGCTTGGACCCTGTTCACGATGCCGGTGGGGTACCATATGTTTTATATTTTTAAATGTATTTTTTATATAAGTATGTATATTTAAAAATGAAAAATATATTGTAAAGATTTAAATAAAGAGTATAATAATAATAATATTCTACCACATACACACAGCACCATCTAACCCAAACTAAGCAAAGCTTGTACTATGGGTACTAGACAATGGATAAACATAACACAAATACTTTTTTTTGTAAATGCATACATATTATACATAGAAACAAAGACAAACATCCATGTACATGCACCCAAATGTTTGACTTATGCGGGTATCGAACCCGCGACCTCAGGCATGGCAGTTGGTTACACTAACCACTACGCCATCGAGCCCGTCATAATAATAATAGGCATAAACATATCTGTAACTTTACAATAAAAGTTATGTCTAGTAATGGTTAGGTACAATTTACATTATTGCACTTAATTTCTTTGAGAGACTGATTCGAGAGATTTTGTCAGTAGCACTGCAATTTTAGAGATATACCTGGTAGATGACAAATGCTCGATTACTAGTTAGCGAAATATAAGTTTAATATATAGGTATGTCTCTGTTCTACCGTTTCCCTTCGGGGATTTATAGGAGTGCATAAAGTGATGCGTTTTTTATTAATGTTATTTCAAACTGATGTTGTGTTAATCAAAATATTATGTTGGGATCCTTTGAACAATTGAAACTGCTTATTTTCGCAATGCGCTATAGTCACACTAAATTATATCGTCTGATTCAATTCGTACGGAAATTATATGCTATCACTTTTCGAATAATGTTGAAGATTTCGAATCATGAGTTGATGACACAATTATTATTGATAAGATTTTTTGGTTGTATCTAATCGTGTTGATGACATTTTTCTGGTCTTCTGTCTCCTGACACGCCTATTTAAATAAGATGACTTCTTTTGACATGTTACATTCTAATGAAATCTAATGTTATTCGAGTATATTCAACATTCGAATAATTGAAACGATAAACCGATAATCGTATACCACCTGCAGCTATAAAATAAACAAAATTATTTCTCAAATAGCTAACAAAATTTCCAATACGGTAGCCTCATACATTTTTGATCTACCCTCAAAGTTCCAGGCTCCATACATAGCTAACACACCTAAGTGCACTACAAATTGGATATGTGGCGGAATGAAATCAGTCTTCAAGTGAATTCAAAATTCGAATCACGATCACGTTCGTCGGCGCCCTCATCACACGACGATGCCCGAACGCACTCGGGACGCACTCGGCCCTCACTTTATTGGCTCACACTTGACATTTGACAGTTCAAACTCTCGTTAAGCATCAACTCCGCATTGTTCCAAATTTAAATTTTAGGGAAGTTTCGTGATATGCGAGGCCCGACTGGAAACATTGGAAACATTTTATAAATTGGGCGACGTAGATATTTTTGGAATAACGTCATGCATATGGTTTTGTTATAAGTAAAAAGCTGTGAGTACCATATCCTAACTAATAATATAAATGCGAAAGTGTGTTTGTTTATTTGTTACGCCTGTACGCCTTGCTAATCAACCTATCATCACGAAATTTCATATACACGTTGTCAGGGGTACAGAAAAGGACATAGGGCGCATTTCATTCAGAAAATGGTACTATTCCCGAGCGAGCAAAGCAGCGGGCTACTGTTAGATAACAAACGCTGAAATCAAGTTGTCTACGTCATTGAAGAATATAGACGTTGCTAACAATGTTTATTATACTTTTAAGAATGGAGCATACGACCCGTATATCCTCAAAGCTTCAGACAAAAGTTAAAACATTTCCCCTACTTAACACAAAGTATTCAAAGTACAGAAATCTCTCATCCACTCTCACTCACTTTATATTCAGACAATTCCAAACTGAAAATCAACACTTCACATAGCAACTTTCACATCCGAACGTTAGGGGCAAAATGTAAATTTCTGCGATTTTTCCCCTAAAAACAAGGTGACCCATACATTGGGTGATACGAGGGTATCGTACGTGAGCGAATCCGGGTCGGAAAGTAGTAAATTGTCCAACGCGCCCCTACGCGAGGGACGTTTATATTAGACGATACGACGCCGATAAAGTTGAACTAATTATTATAAATGGAACTGATGCCCCGTGTACGGGAATATCCCGCCCCTATTACGACGTGACTGAGAATATGAGGGTGTTATACAATTACAACAAAGCTGTTTTATAATTTGATTATTTAATCAAAATCATCATCTATAATAAGTTAATAACTTTGAAACTTTCGCGTTGCATGATATAATATATATTTATACCTATAGTTCGTAACGATTACGTACTTTATTTGTCCACGAAAAGTGAGAGTCATCAGGATTCTTCTGCCTCACAAACGGAGACATGACTTCGCCGCACCAGGCAGCTTGTGACCACGGCCGGTGTAACCTGGTCGAAAGCATTAAAAGGTAAACATTATGCATGATCGCGTTAATACCCGTTACGAATTACATAAACATCATAAATAAATAAGTATAGGGTTAATAAAAAAATCTTATTGCTAGCCGTCCGTTTTGTCTTATCTGATAATCTGGATTGCATGAATTGCTTAGCGGTTTAAGAGGTCGCCCTGCCACTAAGCCATGACGTATTGTGGGTTCGATCCTCATACGAGACAATAATTAGTATGATCCACAAATGAATCGTTCCAAATCTAGGTAGTCTCTGTGTCCATTGTTTAAGTGTTTATAAAGTGGCCCGCAATATAGGCACTATTCCTAGAATCTATTTAAAAATAGGGAAAAAGGGAAATAGATAGACTGAACTAATGAAAAACTACGGTGGGAGTCTTCTTCTTCTTTTCGTGTGGTTAGTGGCCAACCTGTTGTCAAGAGTTGTTCAAGCCTCCCGTAGGCCTCTGAAATGGCCTAACGACTGCTGTCAATTTGCCAACAACCAGGAATCGACTTATTACGTGGCCTTTAAAACACGGAGACGCTCAGATGAAATACAACTAAGTAATATACTAACTAAGTAATAATCACTGTCTATTGGTGAAAACCGCATGAAAATCCGTTCAGTAGTTTTTGAGTTTATCGCGAATAGACTGACGCGGCGGAGGAACACAAATGTAGGTGTTATAGCAGGTAAGCATAATTATTGCGTCTACCAGACTCCGAGTTGCTACTGAGAAAATATTGACAGAAAAACCTAAAAAAACTGCTCGACTCAAAAATCTAATCCAAGAACGTTATCACATCGACTACCAACAGTCAGTTTTATGTAAATATCGTGTCAATATCGTATCGTGTAGTATCATAACATCGATACAAAAAGGCTTTCTACGTGTTTGCGCAACCCTTACCAAAAGTACGCACAAAATAAAAATGTAAATCTGACGTGTGCTTAGCACGGATTATTGTGTAATTACTGACATTTTGCGCACGCGACAATTCATAAAAGCCGTGTAAATGTGTGAATAAAAATACGTTACCCTTGTAATCTAATAATTATATTGAAAGCGTTGCAATACACATTTGGGGTATAACTATATGAATGGTATTATAATAATATAATATCAGCCCTGTATTAAACTGTCCTACTGCTGGGCACGGGCCTCTTCTCACTATGAGAAGGGTTAGGCCATAGTCCACCACGCTGGCCTAGTGCGGGTTGATAGACTTCACATATCTTCTAGAACATTATGGAGAACTCTCAGACATGCAGGTTTCCTCAAGATGTTTTTCTTCACCGTTAAAGCAAGCGATAATTAATATTTAATACGCATATAACTTCGAAAAGTCAGAGATGCGCGCCTTGGGTTCGAACTCGAGACCTCTGCGTGGCAGTCCAACGGTTTCCCACTAGGTACTACTATCTAATTGGTCGTTGAGCTCATAGTATATATCTACAGTTTGCGTGTATGTATGCGATGGTGAGGTCTTGGGTTCCAGTCTTGGGTCAAGTGAAGTTTTATTGGGTTTTGCTGTTAGGAAACTCTCAGTAGCAAGTCGGAGTCTTGTAATGTGCTAGGTAGTTGACAACAGGCGCAAAAAAAAATGAAACCTATAACACCTTGTGAAATATGGCTACTCTCCTGAATATCTTTTGGAAAATATACTGTAGGATGTCTACTTTGCGCAGTTACCTATTATTTACCTTATACATTCCACGAGAATCGAACCCGAGTCTACCGAATTCACTTGTGTCCACGATATATATAAATGCGAGACTTCCTAAAGCGCTACAAGGGAATTACCGGCACTGGTCCGACAGATAACACCTTTTATTAATACATAATTTATTTATTACGAACACACACACTGATAATGCATATTCATTTTATAAGGCATCACAATTTATTTTATAAGGCCAATACTTAGTACATATTCTAAATACCTAGAGTTCTGTCGGACCACTGCACAGCAACTGGCCGACTCGCCTTGCATACCCCACGCTTGCACACACATACATTCGACGCACACATACATACCCCTATAATACTAATAATTAAGATCACCTATACAAAGCTTTTTTGATGATTTTAATTGTTACTAGAATAAGCAACTCACTGTAATGACCTATGTTTAATAAGGTCTCAGGTTCCTTGCCCGGCTCAGGCAAAGAGTGCGCGTATTCCTATCCAAAATAGCAGCACGAAGACTAAAACTGTGCCCGGTAGCCACCAACTTACAGACTGACTCAGCACGTAGCGAAGATACTCTTACCACTCAGAGGCAACTCGAGAGCACATGTAAAGGATTTATATCATTTTGTGAGTGAGATTAAACACCTACGTCTCACTAACAATGAAACAATGGTTAGTTTTGATGTACAGTCATTATTTACATGCATACCTCTACATAACTGTATTGAAATAACTAAAAGGAAGCAAATAGAGTACAATATGCCTGAGGAATATGCAGAACTACTTAAGCATTGCTTAACAACTGGCTATCTGTTGTGGGACAATAAATTCTACATACAAGTCGATGATGTGACAATGGGCTCCCCAGTATCGCCTGTTGTTACCGACATATATATGGAGGACTTCGAGGCTCGAGGTTTGCATACTGCCCCCATATCACACCCAGGATTCATAAGAGGTAATTAGATGATACTTTAACAATATTACCAACAGAAAGTGTAAATGTATGGTCAACAGGCTCGCTACTATTACGTTAGACCTAGAAGCAAAGCTGAAGAAATGTGAGTTTTTTTATTTTTTTTATACTGCTTAGGTGGCAAACAAGCATACGGCCCACCTGATGGTAAGTGGTCACCGTAGCCTATAGACGCCTGCAACACCAGAGGCATCACTAGCGCGTTGCCGACCCTTTAGGAAAGGAAGTGGGAAGGAGAAGGAGCGGGAAGAGGGTAAAGGGGTGATTGGACCTTCGGTACTCTCACTCACCAAACGAATCACAACAGTAGGAATACTGGTATTTCACGTCGATATTCTGTGAGAGGGTAGTGCTTCCCCGGTCGAGCCGGCCCATTCATGCTGAAATCAGCGAGGCTCTACTACTCAAAAATGTAATATACTTCTTCCTTCGCCTACGAATGTATAGACATAACAATATGCATGTATGTTCCCTTAAAAACCAGCAAACAAAGCCTTCAAAAACAGACATCTCTTAGAAACACCCACCTAATATTTCTTAGTTTCGAAGTACAATAAAGTCCTTATACAACATATTAAAAGCTGCAAGACGGGTGTGCGTGACAGCTGTTTTCAAGTATAACTACTTTTAATTATTGTTCTTCAAAGCCGGTATCATCAGATATTGTTTGATATAGAGTAGCTATAGAGGACAGTTTTGGTGTAAGCTTCAAAGTTTTGGTCATAAAATATCTTAATGATATATAATATAATTTTATACAATCATATTTTAAACTAGAATTGACTGCACTTGTGGTTTAAGTTGCCATCCTTACACAGTAGAGTCGACTAGAGCGCGTACCAACAAGTTTGGGTCCTCATACCTCTGCCGCACGACCAAGGCATGGAATTCTCTGCCAAGGCACGTGTTTCCTTCTTCCTTCAATCCTGGGTCCTTTAAGCGGGGCGTGAAAAATCACCTTCTCAGGCCGTCAAAGTAGAGACCTCAACATCGCCTCGGCTGCTATGAGGGCGGTGTGGAGGCCACTGCTCTTAGACCACACGACTGCTTACCATCAGGTGGAGTGTGGCCATTTTGACGAGCAAAATAAATAAAAATAAAAAAAAGTGTTCGCCTCGATCCCCATGACAAAAAAATGTATGATCCCCAATAGTTGTAACGAATCTAGGTGTTCTATGACAGGCACTATATGATGGCGATAATATATTTTAAATAACGACCATCTTCTATTCAAACTAACCTAACATTTGATAGCATAAAGACGGTCTATATTAATCACGAACTTCAGATTCAGGCGAAACTATTATTCAACCAACATTGTATGTTAAATTCTAAGCGTGAAATAGAAATATGAAACGGGTCTGAAGTCGTATTGAGTTTGAAATTGAATCGCTAGTGAGCCATTACGTCATGAACGACTGTCGCCTATATTATAATATGTATTTTTATTTATAGTCTTGACATACGGCTACTGGGAATAACGTGCATGTAAAATATTCTACGTTGGAGGTTAAGAGTTCTTGAGAAGTCTAAATCAAGTAAAGTCAAGAATCTAACTTATATATTACTAGCTTTTGCCCGTGGCTTCGCTCGCGTTATTTTAGAATTTGACAATCAATTCGGGTTGTACTCTGCTTGTAATAAAATAAAATATTGTATTAACGACATAAGGAGTTTGATTGCTCGCCGTATCCAGAAGGTCTTTTACAGTACAGATATAACCAGCTTTTCTCGTACTTCGTATGTGTAGAATTTGGAAGTAGGTGCCTAGGTATCTATTCTATTCGCCTCACGATGTTTTCCTTAATTAAAAGTTTTACATACAAAACGATAAAAAGTGTTCTATCATTGCAGCACGTGTGTCGTTCACGTATTTTCGCAATTCCTCAGCTAGTTGAGAAGTCGGTTGCCGCGGCACAATCTGCACAACTGCAAACTTTTTCTTTTGTGCGAGCACTTTTAACATCTCCTGAGCGCTTAATTTTGTGGTGAATTGCCTTCCTTTATCTAGAAGAGTTGTTTAACTTTGACTATGTTGGTAGTTGAGCTAATAATTGGGATTGATTTAATAAATTAGCTGAACTTAATCCTAACTAATATTATAAAAGCAAAAATGAGTTTGTTTGTTTGTTTGTTACCTTTTCATGCCTAAACCACTAAACCGATCATCCTGAAATTTTGCATATACGTTGTCAGGTGTACAGAAACGGACATAGGCTACCTTTCATCCCAAAAAAAATACTGTTCCCGAGGAAAACAATAACAACGTTCTTATGATAATAGATGGCGCCACGTGTCTTTCGAATCATGATTGAATTATATTATCACAAGCAGAGTACAACCCGAATCGATTGTCAATTTCTAAATTAACGCGAGCGAAGCCGCGGGCAAAAGCTAGTATTTTTATAGTTGTAGCCGTTGTCTGACGGATTCAAAAACCGTAGTATAAGCTTCTTTTGACTGCTTTTCTCTAAATATTCATCTGCACAGATGGCGTTGTTGTTTATGTGATCGCCTCGCCACTGATACTGTGGCGAATATTATATGTTCGATCACCACATAAGACAAAAAATAGTGTGATCAACAATTAGAGTAGTAGAGCCTCGCTGATTTCAGCATGAATGGCCCGGCTCGACCTGGGAAGGAGTACCCTCTCACAGAATATCGACGTGAAATAGCAGTATTCCTACTGTTGTGTTTCGTTCGGTGAGTGAGAGTGCCGGAGGCTCAAGCACCCACTTTTCCCTGCCCGCTCCTTCTCCTTCCCACTTCCTTTCCTAAAGGGTCGGCAACGCGCAGGTAATGCCTCTGGTGTTGCAGGCTACGGTAGGCTACGATGACCACTTACCATCAGGTGGGCCGTATGCTTGTTTGCCACCTTAGTTGTATAAAAAAATTAAATAGTTGTTTCGAGTCAGGTTGTTCTTTGTATCCGTTCTTTGAATATTCCTAAAATGTCCCAAGTCGTAGTATATCCGCTCATTGTATTTATTAAAAACGGATATAAAATATTGCCCTTTTACAAATAACCTTTTTCTTATTATTAATATGAAAGTTTATGAATATGTTTGGATATTTAGATGTTTGTTACACTGAAATGGAAATCCGTAGTCTCTGCCTACCCCTCTGGGAAACAGGCGTGAATCTATGTATGTATGTATGTATGTACACTGAACGGATTTGGTTAAACTTGTCACGTAGTACAGCAAGTATCCGATTTTGTAAATGTTGTATACCTACCTGTATAGATCATTTAAAAAATCGGTTATATATATTTAACCCAAAATGCTTTCCTATGATACTCATTTGGACAGAGATGTGTTATGTATAACAGGCCTTTGTTCGTAATGCAGACATTGTGATAAGCATGCATGCGGCTCGCCTGACGAAAGTGGTTTATGTAGTATTTAAATGCTTGCTCTACTATTCTGAGGTATTTGTCACTTGGGAGTTCCAGAATCATCTAAATAAGAATCGCTGAACTAACGAAACCTTAGTTATTATCTTAACCTCTATTTAACTTATCCTCTGCTAATAGCACAGCGCTTACTTAAGGAGCTTCAAATCTTGACTCAGCATAGCAATGAACAAGTTTGTTTAACTGCAAATTTCTGGCGAAATTCTGGAAACTTAGGCCAAAATCGAATGTTTAAACCATAAGTTCCCAAAGTGGTCCAGGTGGACCCCAGGAGTCCACGGGAGACTCAACGGGGGTCTACGCTGGCGTGACAAAAATATGGGGGTGCACAATTCGTAAGCGGGGGTCCACGAAAATGTATTTGCTTTCGATAGCGAAGAACTAAAATGTTAGCTTGACTTCACCGACTGTTCGACAAGCTCAGCGACTGTTACTTGTAAAAACTTGCATATTCAATATTCAGTACCAGTGGATTTTCGATTTTTTGGTAGAGAATTACTAAAAAAGAAAAAAAAGGGTTCAGCCTGTAGAGATTAGATAAAAAAATTTAAAAGCTAAAGATTGAAGTGGTTTATGAGAAAAAGTTAAACGAAGATCCCTATATACCGCATCTTTCTTTTACTTACTTAACTAGCTGTATCTTTCTTCTGGGGTGAGTAAGAAATGTGTTAAAAGTGTAATGCTACTTCAGGTATAATAAAACTGCGTCAGGATATTTCTGTTTTTCACAATATTTTTATTTCACTTCCAATTTGTACAAATACATCACTTTGGTAATCTACCTTATTTACAGTTTGTTTGCAATATAACACTTTTCGCACTTAATGAAAACACTGTTCTCTAGGTTGTTATCGACTTTAGCTCAAAGATAATAATAATCCTCCCATAATGCAGAGGTTTGTTGTTTTTATAACGTATCGATAGTGTCGCCAGTGCTTTTATTTTATTCTACTATTTTAATTGAGGTAAAATAAATCAAAACCTTACAAAAGCTGAGTCTAATAGTGTGATCTTTACGCCTTGGGCTGACAGGTTAGAATCTCCTTCTTAGTGGCTCAGTCATATGCAGGTCATACCTGTGATTTTGCTAAACAAATGTTCTACACACAAAGCTATTAGTTACCAAAAGATAGGCTGTATGCCTACCTGTTACTTTAGTCACATTAATTTTTTTTTATTGTTTTTATGTGTCCTAGATTTAAAATATAAAAATATATCGTTATTATTTCCTATATTGATAATATCTTTAATGTTTTCCAGTTCTTATATAAAACGAAAACATTTTAAATTTTCAAATGTTCAGGATAACCTCTGGTGTCGGTTACAGGGACCAAGCTTCCGGTGGCTAGGGCTCCAGAGACTGGAACCGAACAATGTGTGCCGTGTTGAACAATACCAACTTTATTTATTATTATTATGTTTCTCTTATCACAAATATTTTTCTAACATATTAGAAAAATATCTGGCCCTTTGGGAGGCTTACACGGAGACATGCGTCCAGCATAAAGAAGCCTTAAGGGGATGAGTGTTTGATGAACCGGTATATTGGTAACTATGGATGAAAAACCACGTCTGCCCTGAATAGTCTAATAATATAATAATAATAATATAATAATATTCAGTCACATACACACAACACCATCTAGCCCAAACTAAGCAGAGCTTGTACTATGGGTACTAGACAATGGATAAACATACACATATACTTTTTTTTTGTAAATACATACATATAATACATAATGTACGGTGCAACCGTACATTGCAAAATTACTATATGTTGTGTCAGTGTTTTCGCCATAACGCATTCGTAATTCATTATAAAATTTACCTATATATAAAAATCAGTTCACTACCGGTCATCAACCGCGTCGCGTGTAACTAACTATCATTATATCATTTTCTATCAGTTAGTACTTAGCATTAGAACTTAATCAATAATAAACATATATTATTCTCTATTCTATCTCCTCGTATCATTCAATAACATCGTATAAATCAAAAGGTGTGTGGTAACGTACCATACACATAGAAACACCCAGACCAAGACAAACATCCATGTTCATGCACACAAATGTTTGACTTGTGCGGGAATCAAACCCGCGACCTCAGGCGTGGCAGTCGGCTACACTAACCACTACGCCATCGAGGCAATAGCATCAATCGGATGGGCAGCTTATGGTTATTATTATCAAAACATGCTATGGAGGTACAAATAAAAGATATCGTACTCGAGTAACAATAAATATAGCCTCAAACTTACTTTACTTAATAACTTTTTCGATATGTTATAGCACTGTCTAGATAAAAGTTTAGCAAATAAGAATGAGAATTCATTTATTTGTTCGAACATGGTATAAATACATTGAATGCAGGATATTATGACAAATAGTGTATAGTTCGTATATTTTCGGCCTCATACAATGGCGTACAAAAAGAGAGACAGTGCTACGAGCCATTACGAGAACTTTGTCCGAAAATTCTTAGTTCATAAGTGTGATATCATGGTAAATGTTAAATTATATGTCATAGGAAAAATATTTAATAATGAGAATTAATAATAATTACCTATACAAATTAATAAAAAAGAAACAAATAATAATAATACAAATAAGAGATTATGTCAACATTAATAAAATTGCACAGTCATTTCGCTAATTAATTTCAAATTACATGTCCAGTAGAAAAAAAAATGATATATGTAGGTAAAGGTAATCAATTACACTAAAATACAGATAATAATATCGATACATTTATGATTCACCACACTCATTCAATTAAAAATCCTTTTCTGAGAAAAAGTCTGAACTAAATAGTTTCAAAAAGAATGTGTTTGTACTGTAAATTTTATATTTAACTGAATTTTGCCTACAAAATAAATAGTTCTATGTATTTTCAATAGGAAGTCTAGGTGGTTAGGCCAGTTTAAACAGTGTTAATACTTTTTTGAGAAGCTTTTGGAATATATAGAATTTTGGTAAGCTTTTAGGCCATAAATAATTTTTTTTTTCAATTTGAACTTTACGGAGTTCTTCTACATATCCATAAAATAATAGTTATATATATCTTTACATGGAAAACTACAAACCGCCACGGACGAGCGGATACCGTACCTTTAAAGTTATCTAGTCTTGACGGACGAGACGCACCGATACAGGCGTGCCTACACGGTCATGTACGACTCCCTTTCTATGCGGTGCAGTGTGAACTCGTATGGTGTCCGTAAAATCACGCACGCAAGAAGCTACCTTTACACGGTTAACCACAGACCA
This sequence comes from Catocala sponsa, assembly GCA_963564715.1. Lineage (NCBI taxonomy): Eukaryota > Metazoa > Arthropoda > Insecta > Lepidoptera > Erebidae > Catocala > Catocala sponsa. Next base: position 3,931,002 of record OY751345.1, on the reverse strand, counting down.
CCGCGTACGAGCGCGCGCCGCTTCTTTAACGTTATCTACTCTCGGCGAATACGACGCATCGATTCAGTCGAGTCTGCGTAACCACGGATCACACTTCCCGTAGAGCCGTGCGAGCTTGTGTGTAACAATCTGTAAAATCACGTACCGTAATAAGCTACTTTAAGACTCAGCTGCTATCTGAAATCAATAAAACAATATCTAATTTAATTTCGAACAGAACAATGCCATTTCTAGTATTTCACTTCCTAGAAAGCAATGCTTGTCTCAATTTGCCGTAACACGTTTGATATCATCCAACAAAATATTGCACTGTATTTCCAATATCGGTTTTCGAAGGAAACTTGTTATTAAAAGTTCCATTCGCTTCAGCTAGGTAATGACAAGTTCACGATAAACGCCGCGTATACAGAAACTTGTAAATAGAGAATTTTGTTCGGTTAACGTTTACACGTGCGTGTCTGAAGTTCATAATTAAGTATTTAGTTGGAATGCATAGTTCAACCAGTTGTATAATTGTTTAAAGAATTTGATTGCAGTATAAAGTGCAGAGATTTTGCGAGTGGACTTCCACTCGCAAAATCTCGACCATTTGGTCGCCATTTTTCTTCACTGCCAAAGCGAGTGTTTTATTTTTAAGGATTACTTGCAATTTAGGTTACAAATTTCTAGCATTCTTGCTTTGATAAGCTGAGCTAGAATGCTTGTGTTTATATTGATAGCGCAATGGGTGAGATTCAAATCGATTCGATCGCAAGTCTAATGCCTTATAGATTAATAACTGATATACTGGATAACTGATAACTTTTAAAATTCATAAATGTCTGCCTTAGACAAAACTTGGCTGAAACCAACAAATATTACAGTGTATACGAATACAATCACAAAGAAATTATTGTATTCCAAAAACTGCACCAACACCGTTTCACCTTTTAGTAAATCGCACTTTTTCAAAGCGAGATTTTTCGAAAATGGCCTAAAAATTGAATCTCAAACAAAAGGATTTTCAGCAAAAACGTGAGGTTTCATTTTCATAGCTTTTGGGGCAGGCTTATAGGCGGTTTCAAAGAGCCAAAAGGCTGTTTCAGAATGGCCGCGTAACTGGTTGACAAAGTCCAAAGACTGCTGGCTGTGGAAAATAATTATTTGTTTCAGTGAACATGAACATATACGACTGCATTTGAGAATACACAAACGATGTTAGACTTCAAAGGATAGATAGCTATAGTCTATTGCTATTGCATTGTGAACTTTATTCAAGAAATTTGTGAAACTACAAATATGTTTTTGAAAGGGACACGCTGGTAATGCACGTATCGCGGTGGACTTCACAAATATTCAAACAACGGACTCAAAGTATAACCAGACTGGAAACAACTATTTTTGGACCACGTACAGTTTTGTTGAGTTTACTAATTTGACCTATAGCATTGGAGTAAGGGGACCACTTAACAATCAGCGTCATGCGTATAGTCAATGTGTAACATATCGACATAATAAATATTGCGTAGAATATTTATCGGAATATATTTAACACAATCACTTAAGTCGCTTAACCTTTTGACCGCCACAGCATAAAAGTAGCGTCGTGCCCCCTACGCCAGGCGATGATTAATGTAGTTTTAAATAATACGCAAAAGGAACACAACAAACATATTTTTTTATGTTTATTTTTAACTGTAAAATAGTCGTATTTTCGACGTGCCATGCCGTCGGGGGCGTCGTGAGCACGGTTTAATTTGACGTGAATGGACGTCCGTGGCGGTCAAAAGGTTAAATGTGTATGCGTCATGGTATTGCAAAGACTTTATTAGTCCACCCAAAAAGCGACTCAGTTCCATTGAGTTGCTTTTGGGATGAACAAACAAAATCCTCAAAGAGTTTTACAGTATCGACGTTGTCGCTAAAATGTGCAATTTTAAGCTTAATAAGGTTATATTCCAGAATTGGAAACCATTTTTGTTGGTAAATAATTCTCAGCAATACTGATTGCTGAGTAATATTGGCTTATATTTATTATATAATTTGGCTTATATTGGCTATAAGTCTGGTAATGTGTTCTGTAGACGATGATAGACTCACTACTTGTAGAATATCCAGTTTGACGAAAGCAGTCATCATCTATCGCGTCCAGATATGTTCCTCAGCAAAACTTTGAATATTAAGCACGAAAATGCACCTAAGCTATTTTACCAAATACAAGAAATGGCAAAATCAAAATCACCTACACCTTCACACGAAAGCTGAAAAATATTTCACTTCGTCGAAAAATTCGCACCGAAACAGAGTATTGCACCAAATTGGATCGATTTAATCCTTTTTCAGTGCACCCAGTGTTTGTGTCGAGAGCTAGTCGGGACATACGAATAAAAATAAAATAGCTAAGAGTATATACGGAACACAAGTAAAGCTCTTACCTGTTTTCATTAACTTTGTGTAGCGTTTCAAAGCGAATGGTCAAAGGAAAAGTACTGTGGAGGAGATTTTGTGTGAAAATATGCATGCAGTGATTATGATTCACTGTTATTATTACTCACACATTGTATTCGCTTTGCTACAGTCTAAATTACATACAGATATAGTCTCACGTCTCTATCCTCAAAGGGGTCAGTACAATTATTACACCTGTCACCCACTTTTCACCAGCTATTGTATTAAGATCCATATAATAGAGAAAGAGTCTCTTCTCATTTACCAGGCGCATTTACAGACTTCGTTCTGCTACTGAGAATTTTGAAGTGAAAACTTCTTTAGCGGCGTTGTGCACTTTTTGTGATGAGTAAAAAATGTTAAACTCGCGTCAGCACACGTGACCTGATCGAAAATTCGTAAGACGGAGGGAGAATTGCCATGTTTGTGTACGATAGCGCAATAAATGAATATTGTATTTTACCACATAAATGATAGTACTTTTATACTGATAATTAAAGCAATTCGTGCAAAATTATTCCCTAACCATTCCAAAATATCAAAAATGCACAACGTTAATATTCAAGTTTTCACTTCTGCCGGCACTCCCGGAGTGCAACCCGTTGATTTTTTTGACAATTGCTTAGGTACTTAATTAAATTATATCGAAATTTATGTATCATGCATATTTATAACTAGCTGTGCTCGCTGTTTCACTCGCGTTTATAGTTACTGCGCCGCCCTCTTGGGTCATAGCGTTCTTTGGTAAATAAGCTATCCAACACTAAAAGAATTATTCAATTCGGACTAGTAGTTCCTGAGATTAGCGCTTTCAACCAAACAAACAAACAAACTTTTGAGCTTTATAATATTAGTATAGATTATACAATTTCTCACTACACTCATTGGCACAAAGTCGAAGAGAGGCCAAGCATCGAAATTCTTGAGTCATCGTGCGTTTTGTATGTGTGTGTTATTGGTATCACGTTTTTACCTTTCACCGTGTATTTTAGAATATATTTGTCACTACATAAATATTTACACTACATAGATATTGCTTTTGAATACAGCGAAGCGACGCGCGAATAAACTCATGTCCGACAGCAACTCTAGGCGCGCACTGGTAGGTCTTTTTTTTTCGTCATGAATCGTCAAGCAAAATATAATCAGAAAGCAGTAACTAAATGATTTTATAGTAAACTGCGTATTTGAAAAATAAGATAAGTAATAACAATATACTACTGTATATAATATATGGTTTACTAGTCATTACAATAGCATAGTCTAGATCATTTATATGCTAACTTAAAAGGTTCTTAAGACAACTTTACACATAATTAAAAGTTTTTAGACTATCGCAATTTGTACCCACATTTTCCACATAATTATCTTTAGATATATATATTTTTGAACAACTTGTGTTCAATATTACTAAGCAGATGTAAGAAAACGTCTATTTTAAATAGAAAACGTTGTATCTTAAAACGGTTGTACACTTCGACAATGAAAAACAAAATATTCATTTATTCAAAGATTACGAAATTTCTGGCATGACAAGAAATTTCTAAACAAAATGCACGATTCAGATTTTTAAAAAAGAACCTAGAAATCTAGATGAAAATATAAATGATTTTCTTTAAAAATTGTGTTCTATTCAAAGAACGAAACATAAGCAGAAAGTTCTCTAACTAACACAAAATGATGTCGCTTAAAGAATTCTGTGGTACAATAGCTTAAATGCCTTTTTTGGCCTCGTCTGGCCTCCATTACGTCACAATGTCCGCCATTTTTCTTTTGAGACAAAGAAAAATCTTGACAATGAGTCACAATAATAGAATTATCGGCCTCAGTCATTTGAAGAGGAAATTAGATAATTTTAGCACTATTTTATTGATTATCTTGCTGAATAAGTTCTAAGTACTTTATTCGTTTATCACAATTTCTATATTAGTAATTTCTGATGTATAAACTGGAAATTACTCTATAAATTAGAGCAGCGATAGCTCAGTGGGAGACCAACAGACTGCAATACAGAGGGGTTTATCTCGGGTTCGAACCCACGTCGCGCACCTCTGACTTTCGGAAGTTATATGACTTTTCGAAATGATGTGCGTATTGATTGACAATAATTATCACCTGCTCCGTGCCTCGGAAAGCACGTTAAGCCGTTGGTCCAGGCTGCAATGAACATCTATGGTAGTCGTTATTGGGAGAGTGTCGACACAAAAGATCCCACTAGGTCGAAGTGTCGTCGGTATGCACTGACTGGCCCCCACATAAGATAATATAATATACTCTGTAATATATTGTAGAGTATGTTTTATTCCTGCTGGGAATAGTCCTGTTCTGTGGAAGAACCGAAGTGTCAGGTACCACAGATCCACAATTTGACTGCATGGATAACCTATAGGCTTAATTGGTCGTCTTGCCAGCGTCAGTGTACCAAATGTTATAGTTTCGATATCCCCATGGAACAATCTTTGGAGTTATCCAAAAAAATTGTTCCTCATCTAGGTGTTCTAAGATTCCAACGTTTGATTTTTTGGAATATTTAGAGGTAAATTATTTTGTTTACCAATGATGGTCATAATTGGTAAACAAAATAATTTACCTCTAATAAAGTTTACAAATAATAAAGTTGTTTAGAAGACGATCATATTTATTGAAAAAGTTCCATACTCCATCTCATCTTGTCTCTTGCTAACATCAATTAAAGTATAGATTGCACAAGCACTACCTTTCGCTTAGATAATAGAATATACTTTGCTATTTTATTTCCCTTATATATTTGTCGATGGCGTAGTGGGTAGTGTAACCGACTGCCATTTGTGTGCATGAACATGGATGTTTGTCTTGGTCTGGTTGTTTCTATGTATAATATGTAAGTATTTACAAAAAAAGTGTATATCCATTGTCTAGTATCCATAGTACAAGCTCTGCTTAGTTTGGGCTAGATGGTGTTGTGTGTATGTGATAGAATAGAATATTTTTTCTTAATTTTGTTTGATCATTCTAGATCTCTGAAGACCTGGTGACCTATAACATAAACAAACGCATTAGAAAATTGTATTGTATACATTCTATCAATATTTGTAAAGAAAAAACGTCTATCCTAATATTATAAACAGGAAATATTTGATTTTTTGTTTGTAACAATTAACTCAAAAACTAATCAACCGATTTAAAAAATTCTTTCACAATTAGAAAGCTATATTTATTTTAAAAACAGTACTGTTATTAATATAATCTAACCTACTTTTACGCGAGTGAAACCGCGGACAAAATCTAGTTATATTATATAATTTTCTGCGCACCACCTGGCAAATCGTGACTCGAAAATGTTCTATTTAATGGACGATCTTTTGTGATGTAGTACGTCACAATTTTTCATCTTGTATCTACAGAATTTCATCCCACAAGAGACTACATCTCTTCAACGATGCCTTATCGATTGATACCGAATTTAATTTGAGCAACAAGCACGTACCGGCTATAGGAGGTCCCTGGGGATCGATTGGACCCCTGAACATGTTCATCGTAATCGATGTTCGAGTTATGGCGATCCTTGCTGGTTTATTATGATTTGTAGACTTGATCATGGTTTAAGGTTTTGTCGAAAATGGCAATTTTGGTTTCAGTCGTCCAACCTAATACTACACTTGTTTATCGGCTTCACCCGCGTGATTTCCATGAGAACCTACTACCGGGTTATACGGCATTTTATTTATTAATTTAGGATATTATGGTCTATATGTCTTATGGTCGATAGCTCAGTGGGGAGACCAACAGACAATGCAGAGGGTCTCTGGTTCGAACCCACGTCGCGCACCTCTGACTTTCGCAAGTTATATGACTTTTCGAAATTATGTGCGTATTGATTGACAATAATTATCGCCTGCTCCGAAAACATTGTGAGGAAGCCTGAAATCTTCAAGTTCTCTAAGATATGTAAAGTCTGCCAATCTTGGCTGGGCCAGCATAGTAGACTATTGTCTCACCTTTTTCACACTTAGAAGAGCCCTGTGCCCAACAGTGGGACAGGTTATATCAAAGCTGACATTTTATTATATATGTAACACTTTTATCAAAACATAGATGTTCCCGCGGCTTCACCCGCGTTTATCGTTACTGCGCCGGCCCCGTGGGTCGTTGCGTGATAAATAGGTTATCCAACACTAAAATAATTTTCAAATTGAACCAGTAGTTTCTGAGATTAGCACGTTCAAACAAACAAACAAACTTTAATAAAACAAGCTTTATAATATTAGTATAGATATTTTTCATTTTACGCAATCCGTTAATTATCCATCCAATACATAACACGCGAGCCATGAATCTAATTTACCACCTGGCTAATACAATTTGACGTGACACATCAATAGTGGCATCCGCCATGCTGGTGCCAATCTATCTGGCAATATAGCGCTGGTTGGCACTATGGCACTAAACACTGAATATTTATCCATTTGCACGCAACGCCGCGCTTTGGCGCCGTTCATTATGAATTTTGGACGCTGCACTGTCAAGTTTTTAATTTAAATGTATGGAGTTGGACGAAGAAGGAGAATCACTAGATGTGATGTTTGATTATTTAATTAGTTTATTTATTTAGGCATACATACATACATAGATTCACGCCTGTTTCCCAGAGGGGTAGGCAGAGACTATTATTTCCATTTGCTACGATCCTGACACACTTCTCTGGCTTCATTCACTTTCATCACATTCCTCATACACGCCCGTCGGTTCAAGGAGCCCTTTGTCCAGAACGCCTCCGATCTGATCGAGAAACGTTCGCCTAGGTTTTTCTCTTGCGACTGTTCCATTCACACTGGCCTTACAAACTTTCTTAGTTAGTTATTTAGGCATATTTACAGGGTAAATACAGACATTCACATATAATTGACAATTCGATAGCGTAGTGGTCGGTTACATTAGTAACCGACTGCCACGCTTGAGGACGCGGGTTCGATTCCCAAGTCAAACATTTGTGTGCATGAATAAATAATTCGCTAGGAATAATTCCTGTATGGCGGGGGACTTTACAAGCATTCAAACAACGGACACGAAGAACATTCAGACTCGGGATACCCATACAGTTTTATTCAATTTATTCTCCGTTATGCACTCCTGATTTACAACTATCACAACCAAAACCCTGGTGCAGCTAAGTAAATACCATTATGAAGTAAGTAATTTGATCTTTCGTACTATGACAGCCCTGTTCTCAAAGCTGTATTTGTAAAATAACACTGTTGGTAAAATATAACAAAAGATTAATATAATAGCGGGCGAAGATTCTTGTCGCGTTGGCACACTAAAAACATCGTATAAGCGATGTTCTTGTCTACATTAAGCGGGCAAAGATTCGTGTCGCGTTGACGCGATACATCGTGCCGGGTTATGTTGTGCGGCCGAATATAATTAATTATTGATTACATTAACGTTTAGTATATATCCAAAGACATTCTTACCAACGACTTACCATAAAACACGAATGCCATCTGATCGGGTTATTTTAGCATTACGCACATGAAGTAACATTTTGGTCGTTATAAAAGCTACCCTGAAGACATAGATACCTACGAATAATGTCACTTTGATAGAAATAATTAAAATATATCAAGGCATAAAATAACATTGATTGTAGAAGCCGGAGTCCGTACGCCAACAAATGAATTAGTATTTTATCTCAACTATAGTCGATTATTCGATATTTTTTTTTATACCACAAATGTGGCAAACAAGCATACGGCCCACCTGATGGTAAGTGGTCACGGTAGCCTATGGACGCCTGCGACACCAGAGGCATCACTTGCGCGTTGCCGACCCTTTAGGAAAAAAAGGAAGTGGGAAGGAGATGGAGCGGGCAGAGGGAAAGTTGTATGCTTGTTTGCCACCTTAATTTTATATTAAAAAAAATACAGATCTTTTATTATTTATTAAAAAGACTAAGGATCCAATGACACAGCTCCATTACCTATATACACGAAGGCCACGTTCAAGGCATCAATGTAACTTTCTATTCTCCCAGTTCTTCAATATTCCAATTCCAGTCAATGTATCTTCCTTTTTTCAATGTAATATCCTGATGCACTTTATTTATTCAGCTTTTATCGCTGCTACTGTTTTTCTATGCACCATGTAACGAAAGCCTTCTTATAAATTCGTGAGCCTTTTCCATCAGCCACTACTTCCGTGTCCCACTATGGCGTAAAACGTGTGTATATTAAATAACACACAATATCCAGACTCCACTATACGCACATGTGCCAAAAATGTTGATGGATACTCCTGACAGTGCACCTGTTTTAATTATCTTTATATGTAGTAAAATAGTGGACAGATTTTTGAAGTGAAAACTTCTTTAGGCACGTTGAACACTTTTTGGGTGAACAAAAATCATAGAACTCGCGTCATCGTCACGCTGCCACGCTTTCCATTTTTGAATTATTTTAGAATATTAACAATATCTCAGAAATGGTGCGTCCTACGCAAAAATAACGAAATTTTGACCCCCTTAATAACACCCTTTATTTTATTTTTGTTGTTTTTTTGTTTATAAAGAAGTGTTTATGATCAAGGATTAAAGTTTTCAGTTCTATCAGCAGTCCCCAAGTCTATTCATTTGTGTAATAGAGCCTACATCATAATGATTGAATTGAGCTTTGGATGTTGTTGTATTTCTTTCTACTAATATTATGAAATTATGTAAAGTTGTTATAGGATTTATTCTTAAAAAGACTACTGCATCAGGAATAATTCTTATGTCCCGGGGAACTTTACAAACATTAAGAGAGAAAGAGAGAGAGAGGAACTTTACATAAAGAATATCCAGACTTAGTATAATAATTTGTGTGATCCACGTTAAACCCACGCAACACTAGGCACAAGGGCAGTGGCGACCATTAAAATCACTACGCCACTCGTGCAAGTAAGTATAATAAAACAAGTTGCTTATCAAAGATCTAATAAGATTACACAGTAAAAGAAAACCAGTATGTCGCCCAATGGTACTAAATCTGCACCCACTTAACTTCTCCACTAAAAGTACCACCGAATGAAAGAAAGAATGCCAATTCTTAACACTTCGCGTTCCACCTACCGGTAATCAAGACAAAGACATTTACATTCAGCAAATGTATGCTTTACAAAAATGAACCTTATGTCTCGAATATTAGAGTGTATTTAAAACAAGTAGCTTGGTAAATATAGAATGTAACTTTGTTGCGTTGCTATTAAGGTACGTGCATACCCGCACGTCGCATTTGTTCCGTATATCTGTGTAGGTAGGGGACAAAACGAGAAGAATTTCCGCCCGAGGAATTTTGCCTTGACTTGCGCAGCAAATCTATACGCATCATGAGAAAATTTTGCTTCATTTCTGTGACAGAAGCGCAGCGGAATGGATTACAGAACATAATATACCTATGTAATATCAGCCCTGTATTAAACTGTCTTACTGCTGGACACGGGCCTCTTCTCAGTATAAGAACCGGAGGCCCCATCAACCCCTTATCCCCTTATCCCCTTCCCGCTCCTTCTTCCCACTTCCTTTCCTAAAGGGTCGGCAACGCGCTAGTGATGCCTCTGGTGTCACAAGCGTCCATAGGCTACGGTGACCACTTACCATCAGGTGGGCCGTATGCTTGTTTGCCGCCTCAGTTGCAGAAAAAAAAATGTTTAAGTCATATTCCACCACGCTGGCCGAGTGCGGGTTGGCAGACTTCACATATCTTCGAGAAGATTATGGAGAATTCTCAAACATGCAGGTTTCCTTTTTTATGTATTCCTTTATCGTTGAAGCGAGCGATGATACATTATTTAATACGCACCTAACTTAGAAAAATCAGAGGTATGTGCCTTATGGTTTATCTCGAGACCTCTGCATGGCAGTCTAACGGTCTCCAAGATAGCCATTGCTGTTTCAAATCATCATCATGCACGGACTACAACAGCTAAAGTATAATGACGACGAACAAATACAGCCCTGCATATGACTTTTGCTAAAAACTAATCTTGAACTCAGTTATCGTCTTACCAGACACCATATTAACCAACTATTACTGCCATCGCTGAAGGAAATCTCAAATTATATAATTACTAGCTTTTGCGCGCGGCTCCCCTCGCGTGGTACCTACATCAATAAAAAGTGGCCTATGTCCTTCCCCAGGTTTTAAACTATATCTATACCAAATTTCATCTAAATTGGTTGAGTGGTTTAGCCGTGAAAAGGTAACAGACAGACAGACAGACAGATAGACAGACAGAGTTATTTTCGCATTTATAATATTAGTAAGGATATATAATATATATATAGTAAAGAAGTAAAGGTTTTATTATTAGACTCGGATGTAAGTTTAGTAGTGACATTTAATAGAATTAAACGGCTGTCATTTACTAACTGCGAATGCTATGCTTGCCCTTTACCTTGCTCGACTTGGTAACAAGTTTTTCTATCGAGAAATTGTTAGTGGCAGTTTTTAATCTGGAACTGTGCCTGCTTAAAGACAATAGACGTACCCCCTATTACATGGGGCCTAAACTCATAGCTGGCAGTAGGTTTGTGTAATTCAGTTCTGCCTACTTCTTCGGGCATTAAGGACAAACCTACGTCACCTAGTGGGTATAATAACAGGGCACTGCTCACTCAACAAACACATTTTCAACATCGGTATCACTGACAGTCCCTTAGGGGCCCAGTAGGGGCTGCATGAAGACCGAGGAGGCACCGGCTCACGTGCTCCTACATTGTAAAAGCGTGAGCAACCAACGGGCGAAACTACTAAACAGTCCAGAAATGATGAAGGAAGTACGGCGCAACACCGGTACCGGTTTTTCGCGTCGGTCACTTACGCACAATGGCCCAATTGTGAGGCTAAGTGCGGATAACACACGTCCAACTAACTAACCCCTTCGGGCATATAAACGTAAGACTATACAGGTTGTCCAGTAATTAATGGATAACCGTGAAATGTCTTACATTAGAACTGAGGGCCGTTCAGAAAAAAAAATGAAAAGAAAAAAAATTTAAAAAAGTGCAATATCTTGTCATACTTTTGACTGTCCATCTATTAGCATAATTAGTGTTTAATAATAAATCAACAAAAAGCCGATGGAATTTATTCATTTGTCGGCCTCGATGGCGTAGCGGCTAGTGTAACCGACTGCCACGCCTGAGGTCGCGGCTACGATTCCCGCACAAGTCAAACATTTGTGTGCATGAACATGGATGTTTGTCTTGGTCTGGGTGTTTCTATGTATAATATGTATGTATTTACAAAAAAAAGTATATATGTATGTTTATCCATTGCCTAGTACCCATAGTACAAGCTCTGCTTAGTTTGGGCTAGATGGTGTTGTGTGTATGTGATGGAATAGAATATATAGAATATTTATGGTCGTAGTATACAAGAAAGTTAAATACTTATGGTAAATAAAAAAATCATATCTCAGGTAGTAGTTAGGATAGATTTTTTCTGAACGGCCAGCAGTTCTACTATAAGACAATAAAAGGTTATCCATTAATTACCGGACATACTGTATATGTATTTATGTATGGCCGGCGATCTACAGTCTCCCTAACCAAACCGATCGTGTGGTTCAGTAAAATCAACTATAAAAGTATACGAGGCACTAACTCAAAGTTTCAAAGCGTTGTAAACTCAAAGCTGAAGTGTTGTTTAACTTTAAGTGGAATAAGCTCCGTTGATTTGAGTAATTGAAACATTATTTAGTAAAAAATAAATTAAGTTGCTTATGTAGTTAGGTTAAAAATATTTTAACGTTCAAGAACGTTTTAGCTACAAAATTATGTGACCTGTTCCGAGCAGCAACGTCGTAATTAAGTGTCATATATTATTTTTTCAATATTTTGAGCAAAGGCCAGCCGTCCGTTTTGCCTCAAAAGTATGTCAAGTCAAAAGAAATAATTATTCAGATATAAATGTAAGGAAATCTGGCACTTATTATAGGATGTAGACAACATGTTTCTTTCCTATTTTTTTAATATGCTGTGTATAAAGCAAAGCACAAGCGTGTACTTTTATTAAACACTTGCTAGAAACGTCGCTCGCGTTAATCTAGCTTTTGTTAATTTTCTATCCCTCAGTAATAGTACTTCATACTTATACTTATTTATAAACAGTTTCATCCATTCGACAGCTGTTGTATGTATGCACTAGATCGAAAACAATATAGTTTCGATTCGTAGTTATAAACCTCTGGTCTTGCGGAATTTAGTTTCAAACACTTTACTGTGTCTGCTATACTCCAATCAAAGTGTTGATCATGTATAGTGGTTGGCGTGTATTGTAAGAATTAAGACCCAACCTCATTTGGTTATAAATCTGCTTGTAGAATACATTTCATCTTTCTTTTTTGTTTCTCTACAAAACTCAGGGGACAGTAATAATTTGGGTACTTATTTATATAATTAAATATTAACAGATAGCGCTTGTTCATATTTGTGCGAATGAGATAGCGAATACAGCTTGTTGGAAATAATATTCCACTGCAACAGCACCAAAAAGGCGAGATACTTTTCGGTTAGATAAAGAAAATAGTTACAGTCACCCTCAGAAAGATGCATATGGCACAAAGTTTTATGACTACATCCCATTTGCCAAAGTATTATTTTCATTGAAGGTGATTGTACAAATGCTCCTTTCAAAAATTCAGTACTTTTGTACAACTCTGACATACTAGGTACAAATCAATAAAAAAAATGAGCTCAAGAACCTTATTAAAATAATTTCTGGACACTATTCATGAAACTCGTGTACGAGTCCAAACTCGTACCCCATGGGTCCAAACCCATGGGGATATTAGATGCCTGTAATTATTATTTGGTCTCGTATGGTAATACTGATTTAAACGCCATCTATTATATTTTAGCGGAACAATGTCTACAAATACACAACTTAAATTCGAGCTGTTGAACGAAATGCTACACAACTGCTGAGGTTGGCAAGGCGACAAGACTCACTAACCGCATCGCAATTCTAGTTCGGTAACTACGCGTGTTTTATCATAAGTAGTACCAGAGCTTGCCGAAAGATGTCAGAAATGTAAATATTTACTTACTCGATATTCTTAAACCAATGTCATAAGTTTTACGTTTATGTTTGTAAGCGAATGTGACGTCCTTGTATTCAAAACTCGGGTCAGGCAAATTGCTACTAGGTTTTTCTATCATGACATTTTTAGTACCTAGAACAATTTTTTAATTCGGCACACAAATAGACATCCTGGATTAATGCTAAATTAATTTTTGTCCTGGTAATGTGATATCGTAGGATTGAGGCAGGCGAAGCCTCGGGCAGAAATTAGTTAAGTACATAATAATATATTTTGGCAACGAAACAAGATAGGAGACACTTGCTACATAACTGTCAGTCAGAAGAAATTCATTAAGGTGTACAGTCAACAACAAAAGTACCTAGCTGAACATTTAATAAATTTGTAATATAAATTAAATATCTTAAATGTAATTCGGTACTTTTGAATGTGATCTTTTAATAATTATTGCTATAACTAACATCATTACTTCCTTATCTTATCTTATGTGGGGGGCAGTCAGTGCAGACCGGTGACACTTCGACCCAGTGGGATCTTTTGTGTCGACACTCTCCCAATAACGACTACCATAGATGTTCATGGCAGCCGGGACCAACGGCTTAACGTGCTTTCCGAGGCACGGAGCAGGCGATAATTGTCAATCAATACGCATATAATTTCGAAAAGTCATGTAACTTCCGAAAGTCAGAGGTGCGCGACGTGGGTTCGAACCCGAGACCACATTACCTACATTGCAGTCTGTTGGTCTCCCCACTGAGCTATCGCTGCTCTTTCCTTACTTCCTTACTAATATTATAAATTCGAAAGTAACTCTGTCTGTCTATCTGTCTGTCTGTCTGTTACCTTTTCACAGCTAAACCACTCAACCGATTTAGATGAAATTTGGTATAGATATAGTTTAAAACCTGGGGAAGAACATAGGCTACTTTTTATTGATATAGGTACCACGCAGGCGGAGCCGCACGCAAAAGCTAGTTTATTATAATTTTAAAAGAAAGATGCATTTATAATTTCGCAACTATCTATCGACGTATTTATTTATTTATTAAAACACATTTTCAATATCTTTACAGGATATCATAAAACGATATTATAATTATTATGTTCCCGAATTATGTGTTATGCTGCTTGTCTTTATCCTGTTCTTTCCTACGGTTACTTTGCGAAATTTATCTGCCTCTGGTTTAATTTATGAGGTATTGAACTGCATCAGTTATCAATTTTATTTATCATTGTAAGAGCATAAATGATGTACGATGTCCAAACTGATCGTTATCTTTGAAGATATAGAGATAAAGTTCAAAATTAAGTGACCTATTGATAACATAATAATGTAGTTAGCTCTTCGAGACAGACATACGTTATATCTTCAACTTACCCGTCGACTACACAACTCTAGCACATCCTAATCCTAATCATAACTAATATTATATATATGAATGTGACTTTGTTTGTTTGTTTGTTACGCTTTCACGCCTTAACTACACGACCGATCATCATGAAATGTTGCATACACGTTGTCAGGGGTACAGAAAGCGACATAGGATAGGTATTGATTCAGAACAAAAAGGTAACAAACATAAAAAAAACATACAGTCGAATTGAGAACCTCCTCCTTTTTTTTGAAGTCGGTTAAAAAGTACTGTTACCGAGCGATAGAAAATTGATCGGAAAATCTATGTTAACGCGAGTGGAGCCGCGGGCAAAATCTAGTCATAGATAAAGGTACGTCTCTAATATGCAGAAGATCCACAATTTTCTTATTATTATTGTAACTAGCAGTAGTGCTCGAAATTCGACCAAAGTTTGCCTGTAAAATATTGCTGATATATATGTCATTAACCATAGTTACGCGCTTCGACTGGGTGTGTCAAATGCATGGTTGTGTGCGTGTAGTGTTTTTTCATTAATTTAATGTATTTCTAATGCATATTTTATATAAATATTAGGATTCGTCACTTCTCTGTATAAACTAGAAGTGTGCGAAATTTCATACTCCTCCGTCCGCCCAATTTTCGTAAAAAGGGATCCAAAGTTTTCGCTTCACGTATTAATATATAGATTATTTAGTTAACTATACCGAAACTAAAATGCAGTGTTTATAGAGACATTCAAGAAAAATTTGAAATACTTGAAATGCCAAACTTAATTGATAACTCATGTGTCTGGCCACCGGTACGCTACGACCAAACAAGAAATATAATAATATCAGCCCTGTATAAATAACTGACTCACTGCTGAGCATGGGCCTCTTCTCATTGAGAGAAGCGTTGTGCCAAAGTCAACCTCACTAGCCCAGGGCAGGCTAGCAGCAGAGAACATTTTGGAGAACTCTCAAACTTATACGATTCCTCATGATGTTTTCCTTCTTCGTTAAAGAGAGTGATAATTGACTATTTAATACGCACATAATTGTAAAGTCAGATGTGCCATGGGATCCAACTCGAGACCTCTACATGGCGGTCTAATGGTCTCCTAGTAGGATATCGCTGCTTATCTGACTCAATAGGTTATTAATAATATAAAAAATAGTTATTGATTTTTGTATTATTTTTAGTAAAACATTCTTATCATGGTTTTAAAACATTTTTTAAACATATCAACGTGATAATTATCTACCAAAATAAAGATGATGTGCTTAATTGGAATTTCTTCATATGTGCGTAATAATTTTTATTTTTTATTTTATTTTATTTATTGGAACAAAAACAGTTACATGTTAGATTATAACTAAATACAATTCATACATCAAATATGTTAACATGTAACCCACATCATTGTTCACTGATTGACAAAAAAAATAATAATACGTCATGTTACTCCGTAATCGTTGATTTAAATAATAAAATTAATAAAAAACAAAGAAAATACGGTAAATAATGCACATTAATTAAATAAATTAAAAATTAAGGATTCATTGAACGAAGCAGTTCAGTGGCCTGTTTTTTAAATTGGCGGTTAGACAGAGCAAATATATCGATAGTAGCAAAATGTTTAACATATTATTATGTCAAAATGTTTAACATAATAATTATGCGTGTAACCAATTCTCTGACATGTTCTGTGGTTTATGCATTTTAATGATTATTAGTAGTCATCCAGTAGCCCAAATACGGACGTTACCCATTTAATTTTAATAAATTAAATTGGTAATGCTAATGCAGAAACCTTACTTTTTATTTATTAACATTTAGATTATTTGGGACGTTAGTTATTAGATTCAGCAATAGCATAGAATTTATCTATTTTAGGGAAATATTCAGCGATAACATTAGCTAAAGCAAAACCTAATTTTCATTGAGTCTTTTTTTAACTTGCCTAACCATGCAAATTTTTTTTATACAACCGAAAAGGCAAACAAGCATACCACCTGATGATAAGTGGTCACCGAAGCCTATGGACGCCTGCAACACCAGAGGCATCATTTGCGCATTACCGACCTTGCAAAAACCTTATAACGCCCTTTTTGAAGAACCTCATACTGTAGTATTGTGGTAAACCTCGGCAGGGAGTTCATTCCACAACCTGAGCTAATTGCTCAGCAATAAGCGATGTTTAAAAAAAAATTTTAGATGATCAGATATGTCAATCGACAAGCTACCAAAAATCGGAAAACATTACTAAAATGGTCGGTCGTTATAAATAAAAAATATTATCCAAACAGGTTAATTTATTTCTTATAGTTAACAATAAATTATTACCACACACACGTTAACTTATTATATTTTCAATCAATTTTTACAAAATATATTTATAATAGCTTTTAAATACACAAAATATTTATTTTAATACATATAATTATTTAAACGATAAAATAATGACGAAATGTCTTAATATGGTTGAGGAAATGTATACGAGTTCAGCTTTTAAACATAGGTATCAAACTAGTATGATGCACTTCTAAAAGTGAATTCTATTGGTGGATAAAATCCAGTCTAATCTAATCCAGGCGGTAGTCGTAAAATATTATATAGCCTATACCTATAATATTTTTTTGTTTCTCTTATCACAGGTATTTTTCTAACATATTACATTATAAAAATACCTGGCCCTTTGGAAGGCTTACACGAATCCACATGAAAAGGCCCTTCGAGAGTTGAGATGAAACACCTACGATTGCACTAGCCACAGCAGACGTAGGACTATTACTACGTATAGACTCTAATATATTTTATCTGGACTATGGAGATGACGTGTGTTTGATTGACCGGTATATTTGTAACTATGGATGAAAAAAGGAATCTGCCTTGAATGCTCTAAAAGCAGTACCTATGATATTATTATTATCATGTTTCAGTAACACTGTTTAATTTTACAAACACCTTAAAATTACCTATTCACTAAAATTCTATAAACTCTAATAAAATCTCCTGAACAGAGCAATGGCAGCAGCTGACGTCAGCACCAGGGATGATGTATCAAGCTGGTGACCTCCACTGCCTACCCTGCAGTTGTTCTCAGTATTGTTGAAGTTAAAGAACTGGGTGTCTTGTAGGCTGTAGTTTGCCACCGCCTGGTCTAACTGGACCGCATCGGTGTCTTTCAGATGTGGTGTCCGGGTTAGCTTCCAAATTTCATCTGGAATAATGATAGAGGCAATTTTACTATACTGTTATAAGCTGTTGTGAATATGACTGCTAAATATGAGGATCTCAGATTCGACAATCGGTTTAAGCAAGGTGTTATTGGAATTCCCAGTCAATTAATTCTCAGTAGCTGTTCCGTATAACCACGGCAGTAGGCTCGTCATCTATCACATAAGACCTTAGATAAATGAACCTTCAATTAAAGAAATGCTTAATACAATTCTGGCTATTTGTTCGGAGAAACTGATGTGAGACTAAATATGAATGTATGCTCCATACTGTGGTAGCTAAGCCAGTGCCACTGCGTCGAGTGTATTGTAGATCTCCAAATAGTTGTTCGGAATCTGAATATCCTGTGTGTTTGTTGGTTGAATGTAGGTAAAGCTCTCGCGTAGCACGAGTAATTCCAAGTGTGGCAGTTACCATTTAATAAAAATATATGGATAGTGATTTTCACAAACCTATTTGTCCTATAGTTAGGATTTAAGATTATTTTTTGAAGAATAAGGCCGTATACTTAAAAACAATAGGTTACTGGTACTCAAATGTTTCTAAAACTACTGCAAATGATGACAATTTTACTATCTGGCTTCAGCTTGGAACAATATAGACATATCATCGCAATGATTAGATATTATTTATACTTACTAATCCGTCTAGAAATCTAATTGGCTATCAGTACAAATTAAACGAAGTAAAAACGCAAAAGAACGCTGTTATCGAAATTCGCAGTGACTTTAGAGTAGTGACTTATATAGAATTGAATTTTGTAAATTTCACGATAAAACTCACTGCGAATTCAGAAGTGAGTTGGAGAGTGACAACTTTATAGAAATGTACAACTAAATAGTTACTACGCTTGATCTATCATTATATACTAATCTTAAGAATGACCATCCCCTCTCAGTACGACTAGTCCAATTTATGATATAGCGTTTCCCTACATCAACCGTCAGGTTATAATAGTAGGAGCCATTGTACCTTCCAGTGCCCAAGAGCACCTTTCAGGACCAGTTACACACAGGTTTTGTCCCCAAATCTCGATTTCTCCAACCTGACTCCAGAGATCCGGTTCCCGTAAGCGAGCTACCTCGTGCCCAAGTGGCACTACCTATTCTCCAGATAGGTGTCGTAGCAATAAAGCCGCTCACCACTCGCAACTCTGTGAGTTGCTAACGATAACCTCGCTGAAGCCAACGGAGAAGCCGCCTCCCATATCTGCAATATGGTATCGGAGCTGTATATTGCACGCTCACTTCCCGACTTACATCCATAAGTCTACCCAAATTGACCTACAAGCTGGGTATGGCCCGAGTCACCTTAGCTATGACTCTTACTTGCTGAGCAAGCAAGCAATTGATGCGTTGTGGCAGTGAAATCACGCCGCCTCTTCGCTAAAGACAACTCCGTTCCTCGCACGACCGACTGGTTCACACTAGCCGTGCATGAGTCCGACGCTCGAACGCCACGCGCTTGCTGAGCAACGAACATATCGTCCTCTGCGGCTAACCACATAGCCCATGCGAGTACAAAACCAATGTCAGGAACCGCGCACTCTAATCAGCGGTCGATAGAACATGCCTTTCAAGGCGCAGTGGGCTTCCTGATCCCGCAGTACCCTGGTCCAAAGGGGGAGACCCGTAGTTCTCCCCCCGAAACCCTATATTCGGGTCCTGAAGGGACCTTAAGAATGACTAGTCCAATAATGAAAAGATCCATATTGGTAAAGTGTGTAGAGCAGCGATAGCTCAGTGGGGAGACCAACAGACTGCAATGCAGAGGGTCTCGGGTTCGAACCCACGTCGCGCACCTCTGACTTTCGGAAGTTATACGACTTTTCGAAATGAAGTGCGTATTGATTGACAGTTATTGCCTGCTCCGTGCCTCGGAGAGCACGTTAAGCCGTTGGTCCCGGTTGCCATGAACATCTATGGCAGTCGTTATTGGGAGAGTGTCGGCACAAAAGATCCCACTGGGTCGAAGTGTCGCCGGTCTGCACTGACTGACCCCAGATAAGATAAGATTGGTAAAGTGTATTTGCTACCAATCAATGAAATTAAGTCATAACTAGAAAATATGTCAATTAACGCGAGTGATACATACAAACTCGGTGTCTCACGTCTATATCCCGGAACAGATAGGCAAAGGTGTTTTACGTCTAAATTGCCAATTGCCCTTTAGTGGACTTCATTCCAGACTCCGTGCTGCTATTGAGAAGAATCCAATAACACTTTGCCCAACCCGGTCGTTTAACCCGAAATCGCATGCACATATATGTACCTGCGCGCCACCGAGCCAGTTTTGCTTGAACATTATTACTAATATAATAAATCTGCAAGTGTTTGTTGTCTTGTACTTCTTTCACACAACGACCTACCAACAAATCAGCATAATTGCATATAAATAAATTATGTACCAAAGAGTAATTAATATAGGCTACTTTTCAACCTAGGAAATGCTGTATTCTTTTATAGTAATTTTCAAGTTATTTATTTTACATACAACCATGAATGAACAAACTAGACCTTACTAGTTTTTATTTATATTATAAATTTGAAAATAACTCTGTCTGTCTGCTTGTTACCTCTTCACGGCTAAACCATTCAACCTATTTTGGTTGAGAGATAGTTTAAAATCTGGGGAAGGGCATAGACTATATACTTTTTATTGATGTAGGCACCACGTGGCCGGAGTCGCGCGTATAAGCTAGTATTATCCGTTAAAATTAAAATTATCTAAAAGTCGTGCTTTTAAAATAAAACGCGATAAAATCAATATTTCAATATAAAACATTCGTGTAAACATAAATCAAAGATTAATCAAAAGTTATACATGTACATTTAATTAAATAATCAGTCGTCCGAATAAAAGCAATTATTTGGAGGACGAAATAGATACGACGTAATGTACCTGGGATTTAGGTACAAAAAATATTAACTGATTAGATGTTAGATATGCGTCAATGCGTGGTTCTGTATGTATTAAAGAATCCTCATTGATTTATGTTTACACGAATGTTTTATATTGAAATATTTATTTTATAGCGGTTTATTTTAAAAGCACGACTTTTAGATCTGGCATAGGGGCCTTCTATCGAAGCTACCATTTTATGGAATCCCCGAGGGACTCTGCAAATGGATAGCCAGCTTTCTGGATGATCGGAGCATTACAGTCGTCGTTGATGGTTGCAGCTCCGAAACCAAAACCATTAACGCTGGTGTACCTCAAGGCTCGGTGCTCTCCCCAACGCTGTTCATCCTGCATATCAATGACTTGTTGTCAATCGAGAACATACATTGCTATGCGGATGGCAGCACGGGTGATGCGCGTTATACCAGCTATCAGAATGTCCCTCGGAGCATAATACAGGAAAGACGAACACAACTTGTGTCTGAAGTCGAGGACTCTCTTGGGCGGGCTTCCGAATGGGGTGAATAGAACTTAGTTCAATTCAACCCCTCGAAGACACAAATGTGCGCGTTTACTGCCAATAAGGACCCTTTTATCATGGCGCCACAGTTCCAAGGAGTTACTCTCCGTATCTCCAAAAGTATTGGGATCCTCGGCGTGGAAATCTCAAATAAAGTCCAGTTTGGCAGTCACTTGGAGGACAAAGCTAAATTAGCGAGTAAAAAGGTGGGTGTACTGAACAGAGCGAGGCGGTACTTCACACCAGGTCAACGTCTTGTGCTTTACAAAGCACATGTCCAGCCGCACGTGGAGTACTGCTCACATCTCTGGGCAGGGGCCCCCAAATACCAGCTCTACCCACTTGACTCCCTACAAAGACGGGCAATTCGAATCGTCGATGATCCCAATCTCACGGATAGATTGGAGTCATTGGAGCAACGGAGAGACTTTGGGTCTCTCTGCGTGTTCTACCGACTCTTTAACGGGGTGTGCTCTGAAGAACTGTTTGATGTGGTATCCGCGGCCCCTTTCTATCACCGTACCACTCGACAACGAAGCTGAGTTCATCCATATCACCTGGAAGCGTTCAATTCTAAAACGGTACGCTTTCAGCGATCATTTCTCCCACGTACGTGCAAGCTCTGGTATAAACTGCCAGCTTCGGTGTTTCCCGAGCGCTATGATATGTCCTTCTTCAAACGAGGTTTAAAGAGAGTTCTTCTTTCACGGTAGGCAGCGTCTTTGCTGTGTCCTGACATTGCTGAAGTCCATGAGCAGCGGTTACCACTTTCCATCAGGTGGGCCACTTGCTCGTCTGCCACCAAAGGCAATAAAAAAAAGATAATTTTAGTTTTAAACTATTATCTACTATTTCAAATATGAAATTATTTAAATGTATACTTGCCCCGACGGTTGCTTTTTAGGAGTACCATGGGTCAGTGTAAGTGAGAAAATTTAATTATTTAATACTTACATTAAATTTGTTTTAAGTTAAAACTATGTATCTAAAAGTAGTGTTTTTCAAATAAAACGGTTGACAATAGCAGTCGTACTCTAACGCTGATAAGAGTAACTGGTAAACTACCTAGGCAAACATCTGAAAAATTACATTCAAAGGGCGAGTCACTCGCGTTTTTTTAATTGGTAAATTGCTTAGATTTTAATAATTCACCTGTAATGTCAAAAATATTGAGCTTGTTATAGTATAGGTATAGCATTCTCGGGTCGTCTGTCGCCGATCCATTATTCCCTAGCAATTTCCTCGTCGAAAAAAATTTTAACTGACTAATATTATTACTAAACAATCATCTTTCATTTTGTCTAATGAACACTAAAATTTTTAAACCGATCACTAAGCGATTGATTGTCAACATCACTCGGTTTCCGTTCGATCGCACTCGGCCTTCATCTGACCGGTAAATTGCTCTCACTACCGCTTCACAAAAAATATACTGACTTTAATTGAGATATTTCACTTTTCGGCAAGATATCGCTTACGAAAACAAGGAAAAGTATTACAAGCAATTACTTATCTTATGTTAATTAAAACTTTGATTATTTTGTTTTTTTATTTCTCATTATTTAATTCATTTCAGAATTTGCAGTGAAATTAAAGTGCCATTTTTTGAATTAAGCATAATGTACGTTACTACATATTGGATGTCATTGGAATACTCAGTTAATGTTTCAATAACTGTATACTAGAGACGAAACAAACATATATGTATTTGGACCTCAGAAGCCAAGAGATTTAGTCTACCCAATAATAACTAGACTAATAAGAAATAATAACTATCAAAGTGAGATTTGTGTTCAAAAGGAAATCCTTTAAAGACTGTGCAGGCTTGCTTATTGGTCAAGTGGTAACAAATCAGGCGTCTGGTACCATTTGTATAAAAAAAAACAAAATAATCAACAGAATTATGATAAATACTTAGGGTAAAAGGTATGTTGATATTGGTTTCTGGGATCCTACAGAATAGAGGGCAAGAGTATTGTCAATAATGATTGCGCATATTTTCAGACTTGAGACTTCCTCTATTTTCTAACGGAGTACTAGCTAGTGCTATAAATAATTTACACTGACTCACTAACTGACACTGACCAAAAAGTACTTACAAGTACTGCTGTTGCCATCTTCGTTTTCGTAACAAGCAAACATCACCGCATAATGTTCATAGTTCACATCCAAGAACGAATAAACTTCTGTTGAGTTATCTGAAAAGATAAGGTAAAAATGTACAACATCATCATTTTCAAATAATCGTTAATTATAAAACGAATCTTATATTGGATAAAGTGTAATTGGACTGCTAGTATCTGCTGCATTCCGGAGGCAGAATATACAAAAATCACCACTCATTGACTCCAAATGGCAGAAAATAACAACACGGCAAATCCAGAAATGAAATGAAATGAAATGAAATGAAATAAAATGAAATGAAATGAAATGATTTATTTTCGCAGAAAACACTGTTACAATGATGTTAACAAGTTCATATATAGTCTCAAGTGTTTCGGCCTGGTGGCATGCAAAATTCACATAGATTTTATATGTACTTACTAAGAATATAAAATAAATTTAATTAATTACATATTTAGAAAAAACACTTGATTAAAATAAATTCATTACATATTTAAAAAACACATTACTAAAATAAATTCATTACATATTTAAAAACACATTACTAAAATAAATTCATTACATATTTAAAAACACATTACTAAAATAAATTCGTTGCATATTTAAAAACCAGAAACAGAAGGTGGAATAAGCTGTGCTCTTTTTTTAAGGATTTGATATTACTTACGACAGATCGGGACATGTGGACGGAAGTTTTTGTCGTGCAGTGGGACGATACGATATAAATTATAAAAGTACTATCTAAAGCATATTATAAATAATACATTTGAATACGATAAAATAATAACATACCGTTATATTCGACTTGCAATAAATCTGCACTGATATTGGTATTCGGATCCTGTATCAAAGAAAGAGATCCATTGTGGAACGATGGCGTATTTTTCGTGATCCAACTGATGGAAACATCTGTAATGTTCTGGTGATCAAACACCACCATGGCACATTCACCTTTTACTTCTAGATGATCCGTGGCGACAGCTGCGAGGTACCATGTTCCGTCAAGCTGGAAAAATAAATCAATTTTCAGAAAAGGGTACTTTATCCTCGCCCGAGTCTGGGCTTTTGTTCCAGCAGACCGGCTTCGAACCTCGTTGTCCTACATAAATCGCCGAACAATCTTATGTTGCAATCCTGTAGCGACTAGGGATTTTAGGCAGTATTTCAGTAAGTGATTAGTCAACCACTAGGAGATTGTATTCCTCGCATTGCTAGCGCAACGATTACTTGTTTAAAGGGTTATTTAAAAGTTAATCATGTCCCTAGTTGCACAAGCTTCTATAAGCTACTGTTTCCAATTATAATCAGGTGCTTACCACCTATTATAAGTGCCAAGTAATACAAATATTGCTGTCCACTGGGCGTCCAAAATGCATATTATGTTCCTACTAATCTAGCTACTACTAAGCTCAGTTTTTCTCTATTTTCTTTAATTATATTCTTCATACACGTTTCTAAGTTCAGGATACCCTGGCTTGGTCATTATCTAGAATGTATTCTACCTGGTCAGAGGCCGTTTGCCTGTTCCCCTTCCAATATTATATCCTAACAAAGAAAACATCAATCTCTCATGCATTAGCATCTACATGACTTGTATTTTATTAAATTTTATTTGAAAGGCAATTCCCGCACTTATAGTCAATTTATAAACATTTTGACAACGGACACAAAGAACGTCCAGACTAAGTACTACTTAATTTTAATATTTGTGACTTTGGCCTCCACTTAAATCATAACGCCTCTTTTGTCCAGTTTTCTGTAATTTATTATTTAACCCAAAATCTTTTAAAATCCGTATTCTTCCACGGAAAATAAACCAGAACAATTTCTAAAATATTCAAGAACTTACCGCTTTCCAATCCAACTTCCTTGGTGTGACGGCCGGGCATAAAGAATTCAACATGGCTCCTTCTACACTCATCACCAGAACTACCACTACGAAACTCTGGACTAACATCTTCACGAACATCGGTTACGGACGCCAGCGGCTTACTGAAACGTAACGTAAAAAGTTTCGTCTTATAGCCGGAGTAGTTTTTATTGCAAATCTTTTAGTTCCGGGGACTTTTGTTTGCAGTAAATTGTACAGACTAGATGGTTTATCGTAAATTTACAAACATAGATTCAGACGTAATATAGGTAGCCTCCGTGGCGCAGCGGTAGTGAATGCGACTGCTGTGCATGAGGTCTCGGGTTGGAATCCCGGGTCGGGCCAACAAAAAGTTATTGGGTTTTTCTATTAAGAAATCTCAATACGAGCTCGGAGTTAGTAAGTTGGCGGTGTTAGACACCCCCGTGCCTCGGAGAGCACGTAAAGCCGTTGGTCCTGCGCTTAATCTTTCTCCGGTCGTGTCTGATTATTCGTCCCATCAGTTCATGAGAGTTAGGGAACAGAGAGTGCACTTGTGTTTGCGCACACACTTGTGCACTATAATGACTCCTGCGCAGATGGCCAGTCTCCGTTAAGATTGGCCGCCGTAACCGAAATTCGGTCTGGAGGACATTATTATTAGGTAGCAGACGCATATATGCAGCTATGGTGTTTAGGTCCTTCGGTCTAGAATACGTGCTGTTGCTATAATTTTTTGACATCAAAATCCAATAACCTAGTCCAACCCGGGAATAAAATCGAATGCTTTATGCACATCGATCGAATTCACTATGACTGCGTCACCGAGACAAATTTTCAGATTTGCCTTTTACAAGTAAATATACCAAATTAAATACTGGATTTAATAAATAAGATATAATATATTATCAGTAAAGCACATGTCTTCTTAAAAAAAATAAAGTTATCTTATATGGGTGAGATGTGAGAACTGTGTTCTGGAAGTGTAGTTCCATAGAATAGTGTAGTAAGAGCTACGGCTCAGAATTTCTTGACAGAAAACCTTAATAATGCTTCTCCTAACTCGAGAATCGAATCCAAGCTATATTCATTACAGCTGCGCCACCGAAGACATGATTAAAGGAAATTCTATACTTCCACAACATCTCTAAAGCTAAGTCAATTGTTCCGCCGAAAAAACAGAACAATTTGTGTACAATGGTGAGTGTTATTATTAGTATTGTAGGAAGTAGCTTCCTATCCGACTCAATAGATATTTTTTGTCTCAGTGCTATTAAAAAATCTGTTAAGGCCTTCTTTTGTTTGTCATTTTTGACGAATTTTGTCTTGCTGATATTTCTTCGGCGAAAAATTTTGAATAATGCAATGTATATCATTTATTATTTTAATTCCGTCTAGGCATTGAGCCCATACATACATTGAACACTCGGCGCTGTGACAAAGACGAGCTGAACTATGACGCCATCAGTACAGTTATCTTTAAGTTTGTCTTTTTCTCTGTTATGCCCTTTTATATATTTTGTTCTCAATTTTATGTTACTGGCATATTTCATTTTATTTGAAGTAAATTGCATATACGAATTCACTTTTAATTCATTTTCATTACACGTGACACCTTCACTACTATCCACTCAATTTACAACACCTACAATTCACGACCATGATTCACCATCTCCATTATAATGTACAGATCAATATTTTGAATTCCTATTGTACGTACACAGTACACGCGTCAATGCAACTACATTGAAATAAAAAAGTAGATCAACAATGACAATCTTTATCAAGATATAATCCATTGACATTCCACTTATATAAATAGTATCAGATAGCTCGTCGATACCAAGATGGATCTCAGTACATTTTTAATACGCATCGTATATTGTCAGTAAATATGTGTATAAAATTATTTTTGGTTAAATTTTTATTAGTTTTAAGTGTTCAATTATGTAAAAGTCAAGTGTTACAGTTTGGTTCGTGTGCTGACGTTGAACCAATGCGGTATTTTGATTTAGAAAGGGTAAAGTTTTATTTTATGTGTTTGATGCTATGCTTTGGGAATTGTTGGGTTTCTTTGTATACGCAAAGAATACCAGAGTGTTATTGTCGTATACATTTGATTAATTTTGACGGTGAGCGTGAATTGAGTCGACAGTGATGAAGATATAGTGTGTAATGGTTCTGGAAGAAATATACATATTTGTATTTTTTATTGTTTTGGGATTCATTTCTATTTCAAAAGCAGGAATGTGTTTGAAACTATGCACCAAATCCATATTTAGTGCATAGTTTCAAACACATTAGGCGTGCCTATTGCCATCAATAGGCACGCCTACTGTCACGTAGAATTTGAAAGCAGCCAAATATTATGTACACGTTAGTGCTTCTGTGTACTATACTGAACGAGCCACACACAATGTTGGCTGTATTCTTCGTTACATTTTTCTTATTCTTTAAGAGGAAATTTAATACTTGACTAAATTTCGCCCGCGGTTTCGCCCGCGGTTTCGCTCGCTTAAATGTAGGTTAGGTTAGTAACACTTATTTTTCCTGGACGAAAGGTACGTATGTCCTTTTCTGCTCCCCTGAAAACGTGTGAAATTTCATGATAATCGGTCGAGTAGATAAGGCGTAAAAGCGTAACAAACAAACTCACATTTTTGGTTTTATTATCATCAGTCTGTACTGATGACAATACAACCAACATTCTTTAGAAGATTATTGACGTGATAATTTTACATCCTTTTAACTAAACTCATAAGAAATAAGATAACACATTGATAGAAAGAATCCTTATCCTTACTAATATTATAAATGCAAAAATGAGTTTGTTTGTTTGTTACGCTTTCACGCCTTAACTACTCAACCGATCGACATAAAATTTTGCATACACGTTGTCAGGGGTACAGAATAAGACATAGGGTACCATTCATCCAGAAAAAAGAACTGTTGCAAACCTAACCTAACCTAACCTACATTTACGCGAGCGAAGCCGCGGGTGAACACTAGTAAAGAATAAAACAACTTCAATTTGTTACCTTTAATCCAAATAACTTTTTAAGTAGGTGTCAAACATTACGAGTAAATTTACTTTACATAAGAGTAAAAAAGAGAAGTAAGAATGATACTATTATTACAAATGCGAATATGTGTTTGTTGGTTTCTTATGCTTTTACGCCTTAACTACTCGGCCGATCATTTGCATACACGGTATCGTGGGCAAAGAAAAATACAGAGTACCTTTCATCTAGAAAAAGTACTGTTTCCAAGAGATAGAAAATACATTTAGGAGACCGTATCCGCGAGCAGAATCTGTAATACTATTAGTATATCTTTGTAACCTTTGGGGTTATAAGCGTAAAACTATGAATACATACATACATACATAGATTCACGCCTGTTTCCCAGAGGGGTAGGCAGAGACTACGGATTTCCATTTGCTACGATCCTGACACACTTCTCTGGCTTCATTCACTTTCATCACATTCCTCATACACGCCCGTCGGTTCAAGGAGCTCTTAACCTGGCCTTTGTTCAGAACGCCTCCGATCTGATCGAGAAACGTTCGCCTAGGTTTTCCTCTTGCGACTGTTCCATTCACACTAGCCTTATAAACTTTCTTAGTCAGTCTTTCCTCGTCCATTCTTTCTACATGTCCAAACCAGCTTAACATACCCTTTTCTATTCTTGTAACTATATCCACTTTCATGCCGCATCTCTCTCTAATCACACTATTTCTTATTCTATCTTTCAGAGTCACACCACATATGCTTCTCAACGCTCTCATTTTACAGCATTTATTCTGCTCTCATGCTTCTTTTGCCATACCCAACTTTTACTTCCATACATAAGTGTGGGCACTAGTCCTCTATGAACAGCCAAACGTGCCTTTTCGGATACATTTCGACTGTTCATAAAAGGAATAATAATAATAGTTTATTAGCAACAAAAAGGGTTCAGAGCTGTATACATCATCATATTTAAATAAATGGAATAGGTCGGGCACATCTGAGGTATACAATGTGAGCAATTTCCCCCGAGCTAGGAAATGCCTGTGTTACGGGGGACATCCCTCCATCCTGTGTAATGTCATGGAAGTACAAAAGTAATTTTGATTATACCTATACAGAGTTGTTGATGCAAATGCAAGTACGATGCTGTGCTTAGTAAACTGATTTCCAAACAAAATTCAAGTATATTAATTTAGGGAAATTGAAAGAATGTTAGACTTCTACTAATAGAAAAATATCTCTCATTCCAGTTCCTAGGCGAATGGTACGAAGTAGAACGCTTTCCAACTTGGTACGAGCAGTTCGGAAACTGCGCATACAAACGCCTCAAGTACTGTGCAAGACGCGTGGAGATCGAGCATATATTTGTAAGAGATGGCATACAGTTTGTGCTACATTTGAATAGCAGTTATGTGCCGGGAGAAAAAGCTGTGTTTGCTATTCATGAAAGCAATATTGGTAAGTCATGTCCTTATTAATCTAGTAATATCAGTCCTGTATTAAATTGTCGCACTGCTGGACACGGGCATCTTCTCAGTGTGAGAAGGGTTAGGCTAAAGTCCACTACGCTGGCCAGGTGTGGGTTGGTAGACTTCCCATATCTTCGAAAAGATTATGGAGAACTCTCAGACATACAGATTTCCTCACAACATTTTCCTTCACCGTTAAAGCGAGCGATAACTAACAATTTAATACACACGTAAAACGCCTTGGGTTCGAACTCCAGACCTCTGAGTGGCAGTCCACCCGTCACCCACTAGGCTATCGCTGCATATTAAGTTGCTAAGAACTAATTATTTATTCATCGAATATAATAGTAATGTCCTCTAGACCAAATTTCGGCCAATCTTCACGGAGACTGGCCATTTGCGCAGGAGATATTATAGTGCACAAGTGTGTGCGCAAATCCAAGTGCACTCTCTGTTCCTTAACTCTCATGATCCAATGGGACGGTCATCCGACACAACCGGAGAGAGATCAGGTGCAGGACCAACGGCTTTACGTGGTTTCTGAGGCACGAGAGTGCGTAACACCACTATCTTCCTAACTTCAGGCTGCTATTGAAATTTCTTAACAGAAAAACTCAATAACTTTTTGTTGGCCCGACCCGGGATTCGAACCCGAGACCTCATGCACAGCAGTTACTGGCCATATATACGTGTATAGGCAGGTATTTTTTATGTTGTAAGTAAAGTACATGCATATATCTATAGGTACATACATACAAAATTAATGAATAATCCTAATATTGCAATTACGATAAAAATATATTGGTCATAATTATCCTTGTTATCAAAATGCATTAATTAATCCGGAAAGAAATCTGGTAAATATCACTTCTTTATCAATAATAATTATTCATGATAGGTATTCAATAAGCTTCCAAGACATTTTGTTTTATTTTGCCGCATTATCAGATTTTATGACGCTGTCTTTGGTACATAAATTTTTGTTGGTAAGATTGGAAATACATACATATATCGAAAGCAGTTCTGGCACATTAGTTATTATCGCTCGTTTTACCGGTTAAGGAAAATATTTTGAGGAAACTTGCATTTCTGAAAGTTCTCCATAATTTTCTGATAATATGTGCAGACAGCCAATCCGCACTGGCCTAGCGTGGTGGACTCAAAATCAAAGTCAAAGTCAAAAAGCGTTTATTCACTTACGTCACAAAGTAACACTTATGAACGTCAAAGGGGTTAGTAAGTTAGTTACATTTACTGAATTTCCATTTATGTTAGTTGCAAGGTTCAGGCAAAAGGTTGAGCCTATGAGAAACTGACTAAGGCCTTACCCTTCTCACACTGAGAAGAGGCCCGTGCCCAGCAGTGGGACAGTTAAATACAGGACTGGTATTATTATGGTACTCGTAGTATAAATAGATATTAGTCCCAGTAAGGACTAGTCCCAGGGTGGCATTTGTAATGATAGTACCTAATATTAAAATACCTACTGCTTTTCGTAAACCCCCGCTACCCTTACTAATTGGGTAAAATGATAATTAGGTTTAAATTAATTTTAATGTTTGTTTATTCTAGAGATGCCACGAATAGTTATTTGGCCGAATATCGAATATTCGGCGTGGCTCGTGGCCGAAGCGCCGAATATTCGGCAACACTTAGTACTTTTCGCGATTGACAAACTCGTCACTTACGAGTTTAAACTTGCATCGCTGAAGTAGTACGTAGGCGTTAGGTAGTTTTGTTTTGTTTTGATTTGTGATTAGGTCGCGTCCGTGTCACAACACGATTTATTTGTTGATTCTTGGTGCATCATACGGTACAACATACTGAGTGTAAACTAAATATTACTTTTAATGTAATTAATCAATCACATTAAAAGTAATATTTACCGAATAGTGAAAAATGTGGTCGAATAGCCGAATACCGAATAGTTGCCGAATATTTGTGGCATCTCTAGTTTATTCTATTACTAAATTTTGTCCGCGGCTTCGCTCGCGTAAATGTAGATTAGCTTATGTTAGTTTAGTAACACTACTTTTTTCTTGATGAAAGGTACCCTTTGTGCTTTTCTGTTTACCTGACAACGTGTATGCGAAATTGCACAATGATCGGTCAAGTATTTAAGTCGTGAAAATGTAACAAACAAACTCACATTCGCATTTATAATATTAGTTAGGATAACATTTGTCTGTACTACATTTGAACGGATGAATAAATATTACTGTTATTGAAAAAAAGGAATGAACGTGTCATTTCTTTTGTTGTAATTGCAGGTTTATGTATTCATGCATTCATATCTCCCAATGTCTATTTCATTTCAGATCCAGTTGGTATACCACTGACCGTGATATCCACAGATTATGTAAACTACGCTATAGTCTATGGCTGTAAGAATAACATAAAAATGGATATCAAATATCGTAAGTACAAGACTCTTTTGTAATATAAAATCCTTCAGATCAAATTTCGGTCACGGCAGCCAATCTTAACGGAGACTGGTCATCTGTGTAGGAGATATTATAGTGCACAAGTATGTGCGCAAACACAAGTGCACTCTCTGTTCCCTAACTCTCATGATCCGATGGGATGATAATCCGACACGACCGGAGAGAGATCAGGCACAGGACCAACGGCTTTACGTGCTTTCCGAGGCACGGGGATGTTTAACACCTCCAACTTCCTAACTGCGGGCTGCTACAGAGATTTCTTAACATAAAAACCCAATACTTTTTGTTGTCCCAACCCGGGATTCAAACCCGAGACCTCAGCACAGCAGTCGCATTCATTACCGCTGCGTTGAATAAATTTGGACAAAATAGATTGGTCAGATAGACCTTACATTCTCGTGGGAATTTTGAGAACGAAGTCACAGACAGAAACTACTATACAGAATTTTAAAACTGCCTGGTAAGATTTTTTTGAGGTTAACAGCCACATCCTGACAGTCAGTGTAGTAAATATTTTACTTTTTTTATTGCTATTTATTCTTGATTTATTTTACATTCCAAGTTTGACTCTTAAATATCTTGATTAAGCACCCTCTATCGCATTTAAAGAGTACTTTTCTAATTTTAGCTGGCATGTTATAGAAGCTCTAAATAAACTAGACTACTCTCGCAAGATGGCGCCAATTTTGTAACATGATCCAATTTTTCAATAATAATCATAATCTAATCTTTAAAGTAGTTTATTCAACAACATAAGTAAATTTAAATTCAAATATAAAATCATTTATTTTGCGATATATGGGTATTACAATAATAGTATAATAATAATATTATAGTTTATACAGTATGTAGTAGTATCCTAATCCTAATCCTAACTAATATTATAAAAGCGAAAATGAGTTTGTTTGTTTGTTACCTTTTCACGCCTAAACCACTGAACCGATCATCCTGAAATTTTGTATATACATTGTCAGGTGTACAGAAACGGACATAGGCTACCTTTCATCCCGAAAAAATTACTGTTCCCGAGGAAAACGATAATAACGTTCTTATGATAATAGATAGCGCCACTTGTCTTTCGAATCATGATTGAATTATATTATTATATACTAGTTTTCACCCGCGGCTTCGCTCGCGTAAATGTAGGTTAGGTTTGCTACAATAATTTTTTCTGGATGAAAGGTACCCTATGTCCTATTCTTTACCCTTGACAACGTGTATGCAAAATTTCTTGTTGATCGGTTGAGTAGTTAAGGCGTGAAAGCGTAATAAACAAACAAACAAACAAACAAACAAACTCATTTTCGCATATATAATATTAGTTAGGATTATTACAAGCAGAGTACAACCCAAATTGATTGTCAAATTGTAAATTAACGCGAGCGAAGCCGCGGGCAAAAGCTAGTAGTAAAATAATAATAGTAGCTCTGATATCGTTTAATGGTTTGTTAAAATATTGATAATAATAATAATATTTATTTGTCACCAATAACTAAATTAGGTACAATATTAGGTACATCTTATTTACATATTGACAACGCAATTATCATGATCGTGAGACCATTACGATGCTATGATCAATGGCTCCTATGCTAGGAAAACCTGTGTTATCAATAAACATTACAATGTGAGATTAGATTGCACTACGATTTATAATATTATACGTGACAGTTGACAATTAAAAATAAAATTGGTAAAACTAGCTAAACATTTAACAAATTTGTTGCAGCATTTTATAAATTAAACGTCCTCATAATTTATTCTGTATTTTGAACTGTATTTCGTTTAACTTTCCTTTCACTAATTTTGCTATAAAAACTTAACATTTGTTATCAATTTGAAAGATAGACGCAATCGATACCTATTTTGCAAATGTGTAGCGATTTACGTCACTGACTGTACCAAAACGACTCATATATCAGAACAGGCACAATTAAACTGTATCACTTCCAAATGTGCCCGCGGTTTCACCCGCGTTTATAGTTACTACGCCGCTCCTGTGGGTCGTAGCGTGAAGTTATATAGCCTATAGCCTTCCTTGATAAATAGGCTATCCAAGACTAAAATAATTTTTCAATTCGAACTAGTAGTTCCTGAGATTAGCGCGTTCAAACAAACAAACAAACTCTTCAGCTTTATAATATTGGTATAATTTATTTGTGAAAAGGCCTTTCAAAAGTTTCAAATTTGTACTCATTAAATCAATGTAACATATATGACATCTAAAAGCATAACGGTCATGAACTTAGTTTCGATTGAAATGTCCCGTTTCTTCATAGTTACGCTGATTATAAGGATTCAGGTACGACTTCTGCGAAGGCAAAAGCGGTATTGGGTTTTTCGTTAGGCATTTTTTCAGTAGCAGCGTCGAAAACATTTCTACGAACAGGCTTTTCAATGCTACATTTTTATTTTGTAAACAATTCTGGAACACGGCAATTAACTATTAGTACATATAGGAATTTTTCTCTATTTTAATTTTGTATAAGATCTTTTCATCGTAAAATGAGTTGGAGAGGAGATATTGTCAAAAAATTGCTATCAGGTGCCATTTTTCCAATATGGCGGCGCGAGCGCCAGAGGTATGAGGTGACAAAGTGGAAATTCGGAAAGAGCACATCAAAATCTATAATACTACCAATTTTCAAAACTCCTGGAGAATATTCCACCTTTATATCGGACCAAATTACTGTACTATAAATAGAGCTGGTAAAATGGAGGTCTAATATTTCGATTTACCCCTCCGAGGAACTACAGACGTTGGTTATTATATAGATAATTGATTTTGCTCGAGTTCGCTCGCGTTAATATAGGTTACGCCAATAAATTTCTATCCCTTCGGGCACGCCACAATAGTGGCGGTAAGACCCGTACTTAGAGAGTGGCTGGAGAGGCGTCATGGCGCCGTCACATTTCGTCTGACGCAGGTGCTGACCAACCACGGTTGTTTCGGTCGGTACCTGTATCGAATAGGTAAACAGGAGGCGCCCGGTTGTCAACACTGCGGCCACTGCCGAGTCGTTGTCGAAGACACGGCATTGCACACATTGGTAGGTTGTCCTGCTTGGGCCACGCAACGCCGTGTCATGCACGCGGCAGTCGGTAGGGTCGTAGGTTTTGGAATGCCGTCGCCTCCTTCTGTGAGGAGGTGATGTTAGTGAAGGAGGCGGCGGAGAGGGAGAGGGAACGTTTAATCCCTCTCCCTAACCGCAGAGTCGGGCGCAGGAGGGCGCGAGACGACCTCCAGCCACCTTGAGTAGAAGTCTGCGGGCGGTGGACCCATTGGGGCCGTCCACCGCCCGATCAGCGCAGGTCAGAGTAGGCGGCGTTCGCGTTCCGCTCACGCCTCTCGATGTTGGAAGGGGGACTAGGTCCCTCGCTTTGTCGTCGGGGACTAGGTCCCCCAATTTGTGTGTGATGGTTGTGTGGGACCCGCCACATCCATCGGCGGGTCGAACTTTTGGCGGGGTCGCGATTTGAATGCGAAAGCGATCCGCGCTGCCCCGCTATAAAGGTGGATCCCAACAAATCCCCATCGGCCGCCCCAAAAAAAAAGAGAAATGCACATTAACCCAGGTAAAAAAAAATAATCTATCCCCTGAGCACAATACTTTTTCTGGGTGAAAGGAACCCCAGACAATGTATATGTAAAATTTCATGATGATCAGTCGAATAGTTAAGGAATGAAAGCGTAACAAATAAATAAATGAACAAACAATCTTACTTTTGCATGTATACTTAATACTAGCTGTTACCTGCGACTTCGTCCGCGTAGATTTTAACTAAAAAGTGTTTGTCTCCGCGGAACCCAATTTTTTTCTAAAATCAAAGTAGCCTAACTTACTCCTTATAATATCAGCTATCTGCCAGTGAAAGTCGCGTCAAAATAGGTTCAGCCGTTTCAGAGATTAGCCGGAACAAACAGAGAGACAAAAATTTTAAAATAGATGTTTTCGTGTAGGTACCTTAT
Organism: Catocala sponsa; assembly: GCA_963564715.1. Lineage (NCBI taxonomy): Eukaryota > Metazoa > Arthropoda > Insecta > Lepidoptera > Erebidae > Catocala > Catocala sponsa. The sequence goes on along the minus strand of OY751345.1, from coordinate 3,894,634 downwards.
ATACTTTCATATGCATTAGATAAAATGCTGTTATTTTGACATTACAAACAGACACTTCAATTTTATTTATTTGTATAGATTACTTACTAATATTATAAATTCGAAAGTAACTCTGTCTGTCTATCTGTCTGTCTGTCTGTTACCTTTTCACGGCTAAACCACTCAACCGATTTAGATGAAATTTGGTACAGATATATTTTAAAACCTGGGGAAGGACATACTTTTTATTGATGTAGGTACCACGCGGGCGGAGCCGCGCGCAAAAGCTAGTTTTAAATAAAGCATTAACTCAATAATTATTTAAATTATTTTCAGTTATAGCCTGGATACTGTCACGGACACCCCGCCTACCAGTAGAAATCCTAAAAAAGGCTCATCTTGAACTGAATGCCATACCTTTTGCCAACGTCGCATATTTGGAGAAAGTGGATCATACAGCGCAGAAATGCACTCATCACTGGACGGCCCACGTTCAAGCAGAGAACATAACTGAGGCGATGAGAAATCAAATGTTGTTTGAATATGGTATTTTTGATTTTATATGATTTAATAAAGTTATTATTTTTCAAATGCTTTTAGCAACCTGTCCCATATTTTTTTAAAGTTTACATTTCAAATTGAAACTGCTAAACGTGCAATGCTTATAGAATACTTTGTTGACCATATAATAATAATAATAATATTCTATCACATACACACAACACCATCTAGACCAAACTAAGCAGAGCTTGTACTATGGGTACTAGACAATGGATATCATATTATATTTACATAATCATGATACCTCGTTTTCGGCGAAGGTTACTGGGCTAATTAGTATCAAATTATATCTTCATATACGAAACTGAACGATGATTGAGCTCAGTGGTGTCTTTAATTCTCCCTTACTAGTATGAACTTATAAGTTAATACTTGCATTGCAGTAGTTATGCTACTAAATCAACTCAATTTAGAATATATTATGTGGCATTTGATTATACCGAGTCTGAGCAGAATCGACTGCTGTATCTGGGAGATTCTGTTATTGAGTTTTCTCTGTTGCTTGAAACCTACAAACATATACTACTATTGGTTTTCAAAAGTATATGTAGCACTAGAAATCATACAAATAGATACTTCAACAGCTATCATTTGAATTTAATGCGAGTGTTCAATAAATACTTGTGTCTGAACGTTTGCACGAGGATCGATCGATCTCTATGCGGTCACACCAAATAGCATCAAGATGGGCGACCACTTCTAGAATAAATTAACTAAAGACTAAAACTACTGAATTATTGACTAGGAACATAATACTATATTTTATTGAGACCGTCCTAGCAGCTGGCTTTTAAACACTCAGCCAGTGTCTCCAAGCCAGTGTTCTGGTTGAACATCGTGAGGCGTGTGACGTCGATTCTTCTGGACACATTGACAACATCATGACTACGACCATTCTGTCAAAAATGAATGAATAAGAAGAAGTGTCTCCAATACACTGTATTTAAAGTCATCGGCTTTAACAGCTACCACACCATTGGTGCTGTCCTGCACTCGAAACATTAGAAATGCGGTGTAGGCATATTTTTTATTTCAAATAGACTGCTCCCGCTTTATGAATAATTGCTGTGTCGCGGAGAACTTTACTAACATTCAAGTAACACAACACAAGAACACCATGGCTCAAAACAATAATTTGTGGATAGCACTAATTTTTATCCCTTGTGGGATTCGAACCCTTATAGAAGCGTAGAGACAGTGGCGAGCCGACCACTTAAACCACTACGCAATCCAGTCGAGCATGATAGTTAGTAAGTCATCTAAGTGTGCTACTTTAAATTCAAAGGTGTACAAATATCGTGGAAGGGACAGGATTTGGGGCATTCTAGCCTTACTTACAAGGCGAAACGCAGTAACTTAGGTAAAACCAGCGTTTCTTATCCAGAAGATAGCTCATTTTGTCACCAAATAATGATCATTAAGATATTGTCCCTTAAAAAAACCAACAAATAGTTGTTTTAATCCTTTTAATTCTCCATTTATTGCACCTTCACGGCATATCTAAAAGTTGTAGGTTCAGCTTTTTTATCTTCATAGTACTTTGGTGTGCACTTGGATAGGTCGTCTTTGACCAGTTTCTGAGGGTTGACTCCAATCCGTGACAATGGTTTGATAGCCAGCTCTTTAGATACAGCGTTCAGATTTGGGTATCTTGACAGAAGCCAGACGTAAACTGGAAAATAATTGTATATAATAATAGAATAATAAATCTATTTGTTTGCGAAAGACTGCAGGCAGATTCTGAATGCGGCAAGCTGAAGACAGGGCGCTATGGCGCTCTTTGGGGGAGGGCTATGTCCAGCAGTGGACTATTATAACCTGATGATGATGATGATGAAATCTGTTTATTTCGCGGCATAAAAAGCTTTATAGTAGTACAGCAGGAAAAAGACAATCCATAAAGGATTTGAACCTACATGGTTAAAGATTTAAATTTGCTTCCATGTTTTACATCTAAGACGATGCTATGTGTAATTTATCGTATAGTTACAGAACTATGCGATTTAATTATACAAAATTATTATAATAACGCGCCATAACGAGATTTGAAAAACTGGTATCCATCGAATGTATCGATCCTCCATTTGATAAATGTCCCTGGTGGTGTCAATAAAAAGTGTGAAACATAAATAGCTGTTTCAGATGATAAACACACTTATAAGCCTCAAATCCTTCGACCCGAAGCAGGCACCATAGACCATGAGTTTTCTTAATCATAATTGTGACATGACACTTACAATCAGATGGGATGACCATCAAACATATAGAGATCTGGTGTCGGACCAATGGCCGTGCCGTGCTTTACAGTCTTGCGGCGCATGTGGATAAACCGCGGCAAACTTCCTAACATCGAAATGTTAATGAGAATTTCTCAAAGAAAAATCCTTTTGTTGTCGTGACCCAGGATGCGCTGAGTTGTAAATCTTATGAGCCACTAGCTCATACATTTGCTATTCGACCATCGCGACGTTCAAGGCCTTTTTATTAAGAGTATTTGTAACTTACTGAAATGCTTGTCGATGGCTGGACTGTATTCGCAAGTATACACCGTGGCATAGTAATTGTAGTTAGTGGCCAGAACACGGAACGGGTACCTTCTGTTTTCCACTGAAAATTCAAACATTTATTATTTCGAGGTGATGACTTCAAGTGTATTGAAAATACATTAAAAGTAGAATATCAACCAGCTACGCCTCTAGTATCGATTGATATATTTTGTTAAAATTTCATACTAAAACTATATAATATAGTTTCTATTACTAAAACTTACTATATATATTCAATATATTGAACTAGCTGTTACCTGCGACTTCGTCCGCGTAGATTTTAACTAAAAAGTCATTGTCTCCGCGGAACCCTATTTTTTCTAAAATCAAGGTACCCTATGTTACTCCTTATAATATCAGCTATCTGCCAGTGAAAGTCCCGTCAAAATCGGTTCAGCCCTTTCGGAGATTATCCGGAACAAACAGACAGACAGACAAAAATTTTTAATATAGATATTTTCGTATAGGTACCTTATGTACTTTCATATGCATTAGATAAAAAGCTGTTATTTTGACATTACAAACAGACACTTCAATTTAATTTAATTGTATAGATAAATGTTTTCTTTACTTTTAAATTCATCTCAATTTACCTTTATGACAATTGGAGCAAGATCTTAAGTCCTAGCATCTGTGATGAAATTAAAAATATATGACAATTGCGATTAAAAGAAAATTAGCATAATCTCCTAATTTTTTTTATAATCTAGTACTATGCAAAGAACTTTACATTATTGAAACAACAAATAAAAAGAACATTCAGGTTTCACGCTATTATTCGCGAACATACCAATTTTTGTAGCATGATGTGGATCAAACCTACAACACTTAGCGCAATGCACTGACGAAGCGACCACTCAATGCAATGTGCCATACATGCGGTAAAAACATATTAAAGACAATACTCAAATACTAACATCTTCTCGGCTGATCTTGGAAATAAAACGTCACATCCAATTTCGCTCCATCCTCAATACTCGTCGGTATCTCAAGTTTCCCCATGCTGTATCTGTGGAAGAGTCCATTGTCTATCCTGGATTGGTTCAGGTATATTCCAGCATGAGCTATGGTCTGCAGCTCCAGGACTGAACAATTGTTTAGCTGCTGACCGTCGCTGGAGTAGTGGTATGTTTGATACCATTTATTGTAGAACTGCAAAAGAAAAAATACTAGTAAGAAAATATACCTACGCTGAGATGTATTAATAATTGTCATAGGCATGTTATATTTAGGTATATTATTATACAGATAGCCAAGTTAAAGCGGCAATGGGCAAGGCACATAACTCGCAGAACAGATGGCCGTTGGAACAGAAAGGGTCTGGAGTGGCGGCCACGCACTAGACTGGGCTGGAAGACGACTTAGTAAGGGTCGCGGAAAGCATTTGGATGCGGGCGGCCCAAATTCCGTCTGCATGGAAACCCTTAGCCTCGGCGGCGCAATGTTATTGAATACCACTGCTGTGCATAAGATCTCGAGTTCGATGCCTGGGTCGGGCAAATCATTTTTGGGCCATTTTGTCAAATAAGTAGCAGTAAGGAATCAAAATAATAGGCCCAGTAAATTACAATTATTGTAGGCTTTTTGTAAGTATTTTCCTAGAATAGGTAATTTTTTATGCAGTGCAATGATAATGTATGAAACATTTTTAATAATAGGTGAACGAGTAAACAGCGAATGGCAGCTTAGCTCGATATGCGACGTGATACCTCTTGGGTATCACGTGAATCAAGCCGCGGGTTGAAACTAAACCAAATTGTTACCAAGCTCTTTGCCCTCAGCTTATATTACAATTACAATCATACACAGGAAACACCTAAAAGCTAATGCTATAAATAAAATAGAAAATTTGGGGCAGTCTTTGGGGATTGCCGATAGAAGTGAAAACTTTAATCCTTGATCATAGACACTTCTTTATAAAAAAGAAAAAAAGGGCAGGTCGGCTTCCTGATACACTCTTAGGTGTTATTAAAGGGGTCAAAATTTCGTTACTTTTTGCGTAGGACGCACCATTTCTGAGATATTGTTAATATTCTAAAATAATTCAAAAATGGAAAGCATGGAAGCGTGACGATGACGCGAGATCTATGATTTTTGTTCACCCAAGAAGTGCTCAACGCGCCTAAAGAAGTTTTCACTTCAAAAACAGGAAAAATTAACACACAACATAAATACTAACATCAGCCAATCTAAACTCCGATTGCAGTTGAACATTTTCAGGACATTTACCCGGCAAAGTGAAATACCCAAACGCACTACACACGAACAAAAACAACACAGAAATTATTAATTTAAACATCGTATAAGACTGCTATCGTCTATGATTGAGACAGTAATAGTATCAATATAATGTTAATAAGAATATACGTGATATTCTTAATCTAAGGTTATCAAAGTTCATAACTATTTTCTTAACACTCATAATAAAAACATTGTGTTCTGAGAATAAATAAATAACAATTCCAAGTATTTATTGATAGATAGTCGCGTTGGTTTATAAATTTGAGGTGTAATGAGATCTCGAGTTCGATTCCCGGGCCAGAAACAATATTATTAGTATTTTTTAGTGGGCAAGTCTAGTAGCAGCACGCAGTCAAAAAATGTGCCTAGTAGATAGTAATAGACTCGTCCCTATTACGTAACACTTAAAAATATAATTGTCAAAATGTTAATGTAGATCTAAGAACGTATTAATATTTCTCGATAATAATATGTTAGTGTTATACATCCCTGCCTACCATGGGGGTATATACCTATAGTCTAAGTTCTACGACTCCATAGAGCGGCTGGTTGTATAGGGAAAAGTGGAGCGAACCAGATTACGCGGCAGGTCACTTATGCGCTGGACTGACCAAGTGAAGTCCGCAGTAGGAATCCGCATATCAGACTACGCTAAACAGTATGTCACAGGGAAAGATGGCGGGAGATCGTGCGAAGAGCTGTGTCGGCCTCTACCATCGACGTGGACGCCTCAAAGAGACCACGACCCACCTGCCAAGACCGAAATGACAGAGAATAAGAAATTATATTATGTCTGATAATAATTTAAAATAATTGTATTAAAAGAAACGCGAGATACAAATATTGTAACGTTATCAATTTATTATTTATTTTTCCTTCTGCAATATTATTTCTGTATTCCACTAACAGTTTTGTTTACTAACAAATATTCTACGAATCTATTATTCTTAAAAAGTAAACATAACTTTACTCTTATCATTAGGATGTATACATATTGCTATATGCAGTATGTAGTGCAAATGTAAATAAATAAATTTAAATTTAACTATAGCCAAGCCATATGAAAAGGTAGGTAGAAGAAAAGGAATAAAAAAAAAGCAAATTGTTTTTAAAAATAAATTGCATCTCCCCATTTGGTTTTCCTTTTTCTCGAATTTGTATCTTGCCGAAGGCTTCATAAAACTGTGTACACAAAAAGACCATGACCTGGATAAACACATATAATATTATTATTATTTTCATTGTTACTTTGAAATTCAAGCAGGTGAACCTTCAGCAGAAACAGTTTCTCATCCTTAGTTTAAAGTCATTAGTCGAAATTATTATTACCTTGCTTAAATAAATGGATTACCCTATGGTAAATAATATATAGTGGACACTATCGGTGTCCACCATCTATAAACATCACTACATATCCAGCTTTTTCAAATAACGCATAATAAATATCACTTGTCTGCATAAGGTATACTTTAGTCTGGATTGCTTCAAAATATTTCAATTCAAATTTATACTAACATCTACATTCTTCTGATCATAAAACCTACGATAGGTACACGCCACGTACACGCCATAAGCAAATCAAGCTTAAGGTCAAAACAAAACCGTCGACATCCCATCATCATACCGAGTTACATAAACACCATTTTTGCCTATAAATCAGTCAAAGGATGTCCACATTACAAGCCCCAACGTGGTCAATTCAGTCTATTCTCGTATAAAACGTCTTTATACTCGACATTGGATAATTACGTAGGATACACGCATCATTCGTAATCTCGTCTCGGTGCGGTCCAGTTGTTTCAATATGATTATTTTTGTACTATCTCTGTGTTTATTAGGAGTTTTTGGAGCGGAGTATACTTTACCGGGAGTATGTCCAAATATAAAGGTGCAGGAGAATTTGGACTTTACCAGGGTAAGAAATTTACTGTTATTACTGTTCTTGATTTTCTAATCGTGTAAAGGTGTTTAGCTATGAAGACGAAGCACTAGGTTTTTTAGACTTAATGGCATTCGAGTCAAAGAATCTCAATGGCGTCTAGAGTTTCAAAAAGGTATGTTAACAGCCAGCATGATAGATTAAGACCTGTTTTTGGTTACATAAATAGTGCCACGCGATAGTATAAAAGAGAATCATGGTTATAGCATATCACGCAAGTATAGGTCAAAGCAGAATGCATATTAAATTAGGTAGTATTGTACCAATAAAAGCGTTATAATTATAATGATGATATATTTGTTATATTATATTGCTTGAAACTAAATAACGAAAACATCATGTTACACCAAAGATACCTTCTGGCATGTGTATAGATACGTCTTGCAATACATATAAACATACATACATACATAGATTCACGCCTGTTTCCCATCTGGCTTCATTCACTTTCATCATATTCTTCATACATGCCCGTCGGTTCAAGGAGCTCTTAACCTGGCCTTCGTCCAGAACGCCTCCGATCTGATCAAGAAACGTTCGCCTAGGTTTTCCTCTTGTGACTGTTCCATTCACATTAGCTTTATAAACTTTCTTAGTCAGTCTTTCCTCGTCCATTCTTTCTACATGTCCAAACCAGCTTAACATATCCTTTTCTATTCTTGTCACTATATCTACTTTCATGCCGCATCTCTCTCTAATCACACTATTCCTTATTCTATCTTTCAGAGTCACACCACATATGCTTCTCAGCGCTCTCATTTCTACAGCATTTATTCTGCTCTCATGCTTCTTTTGCCATAACCAACTTTCACTTCCATACATAAGTGTTTGCACTAATAGTCCTCTATGAACAGCCAAACGTGCCTTTTAGGATACATTTCGACTGTTCATAAAAGTGCGTCAATTAACTTTGTTGCCAGCATTCGTTCTCCTTTCAATATCTCCCTCATATAAACCTAATATACTTATAGACGTCTATATAATGAAGAGGAAAGATTAGATTTTTTGTTTGTTTGTTTGTAATGTTGTAACTCAAAAACTACTCAACCGGTTATAAAAATTATTTCCCCATTAGAAAGTCATATTATCATCGAGTACTTTTTTTTAAAGTACTTTTTTTAAAGCATTATTAAACATAAACTAACCTACTTTTACGCAAGCGAAGCCGCAAGCAAAAGCTAATACTTAAAAAGAACAACTTTGTTTGAAAAGGCCCACGTATAAACTGGGGGTCGTTGAGATTGTCATACATATTTTATTACATTAGTAGCGTAATTGGTTTAAAGAGTTCACTTAAGTGTTGAGTATATTGTCCAATTTGCGGCCCAGACGGCCTGGATGTTGTGTCTGCTTCCAAATTATGAGAGATTATGTTATTACATAGTATTATATGACGTTATGTGCGGTATCGAGCAGCGATAGCTCAGTGGGGAGACCAACAGACTGCAATGCAGAGGGTCTCGGGTTCGAACCCACGTCGCGCACCTCTGACTTTTCGGAAGTTATATCACTTTTCGAAATTATGTGCGTATTGATTGACAATTATCGCCTGCTCCGTGCCTTGGAGAGCACGTTAAACCGTCGGTCCCGGCTGCCATGAACATCGTATGGCAGTCGTTTTTGGGAGAGTGTCGACACAAAAGATCCCACTGGGTCGAAGTGTCGCCGGTCTGCACTGACTGGCCCCCACATAGGATAAGATATGTGCGGTATCAGTTACTTTTATAATTTGGAAACACTCTTGTCAAACTTACTTTTGGGTATTATCTTTGAATTTAAGCTTCCTTTTGGTTCTAAAATAATAATAACTATCATCTTATCAGAAACAATTAGATCTATACTAATATTATAAAACTAAAGAGGTTGTTTGTTTGGTTGAACGTGCTAATCTCAGAAACTACTGGTACGAATATAAAATTCATTCGTGTTGGATAGCCCATTTGTCGAGGAAGGCTATAGGCTATATAACATCACGCTACAACCAAGAGGAGCGGAGCATCAAGGAAAAATTCAGCAATAAACAAAATTTTAACAAAAAAGATTTTCTTCAAGAAAAGGTTTTCTTTTTTGTTAAAATTTTGTTTATTTTTCGGTTTTTAGTGAACCTTGCCAAAAATGAGAACATAATCAATGTAGCTAAATACGCATTATTAAGGATAACTTGAAAACGAATGGTCAAATCTTGATCAAAATTAAATGGGACCACACGGGAAGCACCAGCTTTCATATAAAAAAAGAATCATCAAAATCGGTTCACGCAGTCGAAAGTTATGAGGTAAAAAACATTTAAAAAAATACAGACGAATTGAGTACCTCCTCCATTTTTTTAAGTCGGTTAAAAACAGGAAAGTTCTGTGAAGTAGACGAAGTTGCGCGGGTCAGCTAGTCTTATATACAATTATTATGCTTGTATTGCTTTTTAGAGTCTAATAGATTATTTTTATACTCTATATTTAATTTACGCGATATCTATTCAAGTTTAATACAATACATTACTTAAACAAGACGTTCTTTCTATTTAGTTTGTGTATTTTGTGTTTACTGCTTGATATTGTACACTCAGATAATAAAGCAAGAATTTTTGAGCATATGTATAAAGTGTAACAATTGTTGGTAAACCAGTAAATATGTAAATACAAATCTATCAAAATTTTTGAAGTGAAAACTTCTTTAGGCGCGTTGAGCACTTCTTGGGTGAACAAAAATCATGGAACTCGCGTCATCGTCACGCTTTCACACTTTATTTATTTTTTTAGAATATTAACAATATCTCAGAAATGGTGCGTCCTACGCAAAAAATAACGACATTTTGACGCTCTTAAAAACCCCGAAGAGAGTATCAGGAACTAGCATCCAACGCGCCTATTTCTTTTTGGTTTATAAAGAAGTATTTATGATCAAGGATTAAAGTTTTCACTTCTATCGGCAGTCAAATCAAATCAAATCAAAAATAAATTTATTCAAGTAAGGTACAAGGTAACACTTATGAATGTCAAAGTTACACAAATTTTTTTCTGTGAATTTACATTTACTGCCACGTTCAGCAAAGCAAGGGTGTAGGACTCATGAGAAGAACGGGCAAGAAACTCATGGCCACTCTTTTTAATCGCCAAGTTTACAATAAAGTTTTAAAGACAGCCCTAATTTTTTTTATAGATTCCCTATAAGATTAGAATTTGAATACGAGGTTGTGATATCTTTGATTTAATAAAATTTGATAATTTGTGGAGGTTAAAGCTTCAAGCAGTATATAATAGCCGAACTTTCATAAGCTTATTTTAACTATTCAAAGTTCATAAATATTATAAGAATTTATTAACATCTGTAATATAAACTAGGCCATTTTTATTATTTAGTTGTTTTTAACTCTTTAAAATCTATACAAATAAATAAAATTGAAGTGTCTGTTTGTAATGTCAAAATAACAGCTTTGTATCTAATGCATATGAAAATATATAAGGTACCTATACGAAAACAACTGTTTTAAAATTTTTTACTGTCTGTCTGTCTGTTTGTTCCGGGTAATCTCCGAAACGGCTGAACCGATTTTGACGGTACTTTCACTGGCAGATAGCTGATGTTATAAGGAGTAACATAGGCTACTTTGATTTTAGAAAAAAAATAGGGTTCCGCGAAGACAATCACTTTTTAGTTAAAATCTACGCAGGTAACAGCTAGTTCATAAATATTTTAAGACTTGATTAATATCACAATAATAAACTAGGCCATATTATTATTAAACAGTTACTATTTGGTGACACAGTTCGACTACCTAGAATTAGTTAACAATGTTATCATATATTTAATCGGTAACGGTCACTTTATTCTAATTACCATAGCTTATCTTTCAATCGTAACCTAAAGATAGGATATTACTTGATAGTAGATATGTTAAGATCCTAATCACTTTGATGTAAACTTGATTTGATTGTAAACTAACCGCCCAATCTATTTAAACTTTACCGAGGACGCTTTACATTTTAAATTATCTGATATAACTGTATGTCTTCGAAAAAATTGTTTTAAGCAGGCCGACTTTTAGAATATCTATACAGGTTAAATAGATGATAATAAGAATGTCCATTGGAATATATATAAGACTAGCTGACCCGCGCAATCTATAGCCTATAACCTTCCTTGATAAATGGGCTATCCAATACTGAAAATAATGAGAATTTTTCAATTCGAACCAGTAGTTGCTAAGATTAGTGCGTTCAACCAAACAATCAAATAAACAAACAAACAAACTCTTTAGCTTTATAATATTAGTAGAGAAAAGTAATATTTGGTCATTGGAAACAGTGGGGCTGCCTTGAACATATTAATTTTTATACGACAAAGGTGGCGGCAAGCAAGCTAACGGCACGCCTGATGACCAGCAGTTGTCTTAAGTGCGCTTGCAATATCAAAGGCATCACCGCACGCATGCTGATTATAGATATAATTAAAAATAGGTTAATAGAAAAGGAATAAGAGAGGTGTATGTGCCTTTCTGAAATGTTATTTATCAGGCAAAAGCCTTTAGTACGTTTTTGCCGGTTTGCCACTAGGGTCAGCAGTTCCTAAACCGTCACCAAACAATTTGCTACTCATCTAAGCAGAGTTATAAATTTATCTATTAGCTCAGGCATATTTCCGGAAAAATTGAAGACGGTTATAATAAAACCACTTTTCAAACAAAACAATAGGGAAAATATAACCAATTATAGGCCGATTGCATTACTTCCAGTATTTTCCAAAGTTGTAGAAAAGGTTATCTATGAATCAATTAATCATTTTTTGTCTAAATATAGTATTCTATGTAACGAACAGAAGGGTTTTAGAAAAAACAAAGGTATTAATTTGGCGATTTTTGATTTATTGACAAATTTGTTGAAATGTGTGGATAAAAAGACACCAGTCTGTGCTTTGCTAACTGATATGTCAAAAGCTTTTGACTGTGTCCGACATAATACATTACTACACAAACTAAACGTTTATGGTATCAGGGGAAATGTGCTGAAACTAATAGAATCATACCTTAGTAATCGTGTACAGTATACTGAGATCTCGAGTATATGTCAGAAAACTAAACGTGAGGTGACATACGTATCCGATGGTAGAATAATTAAGTATGGTGTACCACAAGGTAGTGTGCTCGGCCCACTTTTATTTCTACTATACATTAACGACCTGCCCAAACATGTTAAGCACCCAATGGTTCTGTTTGCTGACGATAGCACGGCTATAATAAAATGTTCTAATATTACTGACTATGAAAATGACATAAATAATACAATTTCTGACATCGTACAATGGCTTATGAATAATAATTTAGTTATTAATTTGGGGAAAACAAACATAATCCAATTTTACCAACGTTTGACACCACAGAACCTGACAATACAATATAACGGTACCACTATAGGACAGACACAAATGGCAAAATTCTTGGGCATAATAGTGGATAGTCAGTTAACTTGGAAAGCTCATGCAGAACATGTGTGCAAAAAATTAAGTTCATCAGCGTATGTTTTACATAGTCTTCATAACAAAGTAAACATTAATACTGCATTGGTAGCCTATCATGGTCTGGTGGCATCCGTGTTGCGATACGGTGTTATATTTTGGGGCAATTGTAGCCTTCGAGGGGACGTGTTCAGAGCTCAGAAACGATGTGTGCGAGCAATATGTGGCATTAAGTCTACAGATAGTTGTGTTCCTAAATTTAAGTCACTAAAAGTACTAACTTTCCCATGCTTGTACATTTATGAAATGGCTGTTTTTGTAAAATGCAACAAACACTTATTTACTCATGTTTCACAACTAAGAAAAGGTCCTTTAAGAAGCCAGTATAAGAATAAATTATATAATGTACCTTATAACACAACTTTGTTAAAGAAAAATGGTTTAGGTATGGCTACAGTAATTTATAATAAAATACCCGATGCTCTAAAGGATGAGAGAATACATATTTTTAAAAAGAAACTGTCAGAACTTTTAATTACAAAATGTTATTATACACTTACAGACTTTCTAGAGGACGATCAAATATAATAATTACCTTTTGTCATTGTTTAAATAATTAATAATTTATTATTGTAATCATTATTATTATATATTACATTGATATTAATTTTATTTTCTTCTTTGTTCTCTCCTGACACTTTTATATTATGACATTATTTTAAATCATTAATTATGACATGAACTATTTGTACCATTTAATTCATTTGCAATCTAATAAAATCTATTCATGTATAAAATTTGCATGCTTACTGAAGGCAGAATGTAGCAGATCACTAATGTATGTAACATCTAATGTATGTACCTATATTCAATGCAAATAAATGGATTATTATTATTATTATAACGTCAACTGCTTCCACTGATGTGATATACTTATAATTACTCGGTATTCAAAGGTCATAAATATACTAGGATGTAATGGTACTTATGATCTTTTTTATTCAGTTTTCAGGTCTCTGGCACCATGTAGCTGGCTACGCGAGTGATGGACGGAACATCTACGATTGTGCCACGCTGGACTTCCAAGAAGACAACATGGGTTATACCTTGAGAGAGACTTACGTGGATGTTGACGAGGGAAACAGGACTCAAAAGTCGTACTTTGCGAGGGTGGACCCAACGTTTGATGCTGGGAACAGCGCTCAGTTCATAGTTAGTCATGAAGCTGGTGGTAAGAATTTGGATTTCATTTTTATTACAGCTTTTTGCTCTAGGACTGCCATATTAGTTAAGGAGTATAATTTAGAGATTGCATTTATGACTGATGCTGAGCACCAATTCCTAAGGAAAGGTTTTTTCCTGTTTGGTAATTTCCATTATGAGCATTGAGACTAGTTATGTGTCCGGTAGATGGCAATGGAGTAGATCCTCATTTTCTTGCGCGTTACTGACTCTTTTATAACAGTTTTTTTTTTGCTATAGCTTTACCGGTTTAAAAAGCGAAAATCCCTCTCCTGTTCATCCGTTGCACACAGTTTATTATGGTTTCTAGAATCCATTCTTACCGCAAAGACATGAGGAGCTAACTGTTGTGGGTTTGAATCCCACACAAGACAATTATTTGTGTGAACCATAAATTATTGTTTTGGTCATTATTATAGACTAGATTTTGCCCACGTTAATCAAAATTATGTCAATACTATCCCTTGGGAACAGTACGTTCTCCAGATGTAACCCTATCCTAGATACCTTTATCCTTCTCTGTATCCTTGACAATGTATACGCGAAATTTCATTATGGTTAGTACAGCAGTTAAGGCGTGAAAGCGTACAAACAAACAAACTCACGTCGCATTTATACTAGTGTTAGTTAGGATGTATAAACACTGTATATCACGGACAGTAGAGGTTTATTGGTGCATTTCTCAAAGATTTCACTAAACCGGAAATCGTTTTTGACTTTGATATTTACCAAATACATTTTCAGACTCCGTGCTGTTGTGAGATTTTTTATCAAAAAAACTGAATTATACTTCAGTCACAACTACAGGTTTGACTGCAAACATAAGCGCTAACTAACGTCACGGGATCGACTATGATTATTTTTCTCACTATATTCACTCACTATTTTTGTTATATGACATGTTATATTAATTACAGATAAGGTGCTGCAATTCCCATTCTTCATTCTGTCTACCGACTACGACGGTTACGCGATTGCTTATTTCTGTAAATGGCTGAAAGGAAAAGACAGGAAACACTACGGTAAGTTTATTGAACTAAGAATATTAGTGATGTTTAATTACCGAATAAACCTTCTAAATACACGAATATATTTTAACCATTGGAGTAGAAGCACGGTCTCTATGCACGCTTGCATATTCAGCGGACCTTTAATGCCCGAGAATGTTATTTTTTCCCTCGTAAGTCTAGAGGTCCTCATACATTATAAATTCTTAAGCCCGCGTGCACGTGACTGCAAGCTAAATATTTAACAAACAATATTTATTATATAATATAAATTATCGTGACGAAGGAATTATTTCTAGTGCAGGAGTTTTTTTAAGAAAAATATGTATCTTTGTCTCATCGTGTGTTCTCTCATAACTCGAAAACGACTTTGCGAATTTCAATGATCATGATCGTTGGAACGCCTACTTCGCGGTGTGAGTAATAAACTAATAGATAACGAATCTTAACCTTAGACAACGTATACGATTTCATGCGCCGCAATTTAATTTTGCTTACTTTAGTTCCCTAAAATGTTTCATCATTCCACCAACATGTAAACCAAAATTAACATCAGCAATAAATGTTAAATTGTAAAGAGATATGTATGAGCATTAATATATTTTAATCGTCTAGTGACTAGTGTCAGGCAACGACTGTATTGTAGCTTAAAATATAACGTAAGAAATAGTTTAATTTAAATACCACCCATACACTAATTACGATGGACGAGGAAAGACTGACTAAGAAAGTTTATAAGGCTAGTGTGAATGGAACAGTCGCAAGAGGAAAACCTAGGCGAACGTTTCCCGATCAGATCGGAGGCGTTCTGGACAGAGGCCAGTTTAAGAGCTCCTTCAACCGACGGGCGTGTATGAGGAATGTGATGAAAGTGAATGAAGCCAGAGAAGTGTGTCAGGATCGTAGCAAATGGAAATCCGTAGTCTCTGCCTACCCCTCTGGGAAACAGGCGTGAAGCTATGTATGTATGTATGTACACTAATTATCAAAAATCTATGTTAAGAAGCATTCTTAAACTGATGAAAATGAATACTATCAAACTTACTACACACTTCAAAATTCACATAGAGTAGATTTAAACCTGCCTACCACAATTATCTGATGTTTTAAGATTGATAGATCCATGTAGTTGTTAGTATAACCGACTGCCGCGCCTGAGGTCGCGGGTTCGATTCCCGCACAAGTCAAACAATTGTGTGCATGAACATGGATGTTTGTCTTGGTCTGGGTGTTTATATGTACAATATGTATGTACTTACAAAAAAAGTATATATGTATGTTTATCCATTGTCTAGTACCGATAGTATATGCTCTGCTTAGTTTGGGCTAGAATGTGTTGTGTGTATGTTATAGAATATTATTATTATTATTAATTGTGTACCTACTGCTAAAGACCGACTAACAAAAACTGACATAGACTTCGAAAATTATTAGCTCACGACCCAAAAATAAAGTTGGAAACTTAAGAAACCTCATTAACCAGTAGAGCATTTATTTATTTATTCTTCTTCTCGAAGCGCTCATAGCCAGTAGCACTCACTGATCGGTAAACGATTAGCGAGGTTAAGCAACGTTGGGTGCGGTCAGTCTATAGATGGGTGACCACTTAGTGTTATTTCATCTGAGCGTCTCCGTGCTTCGGAGGGCACGTAAAAAGTCGGTCCCGGTTGTTGTCGAACGTTGTTGTCGTCGTTAAGCCATGTCAGAGGCCTACGGGCGGCTTGAACAACTCTTGATAACAGGTTGACCACTAACCACACGAAAAGAAGAAGAATTTATTTATTAAACATGAGAAAACAAACAGTAGTATGTTAGGAGTATACATTGAGTACATAACACTAAACTTAACAAATAAACTACTTACTTTATTTCCTACATATATATTACTTGTAAAACTTAATTTAAATCTGTAAGCAGACAATAGCTTTATTCAAACAGAGGTCACAAAAAGGTAAAAAATAAGGTAAGGTCTAAATATACTTATTTTTAATTTCCAGTATTCACTTGGGTGCTCACACGCAGCAAGGAAAAGCTCCAAGGCGATGTGCTGAAGAAAGTTGAAGACACCCTCTCCAAGTACACAGAATTAGCTGAACACAGACAAGCCTTCGTATTTAAAGAGTTCAACGATGCAGCCTGTGCCTTCACCAATAAATTTGAAACTGACTTCTTTACTAGTCATTTCTGGTAATCTGACTGGACTCTGTATTTGACTGCGAGTAATTAAAGATTTTGGAATATTGTTTGGTGTGATTACTTATATTAAGTTCTATTATAAATTTTATATGAGGCTGTTAAATTTCTACACAATCGGAAGTAACATATCTTGCAAAAGATCTTTTGAATATAATTCAGCGGAGAGTTCTGGCTCAAATTACTGTTCATAATCAAAGTCAAAAATCTTTATTTCCTTTAAAATAATTTAACACATGTCACGACACATAAGTTTCAAATATTATTCAGAATAAAATAAAAAAATTGCATTGAAAATATCCAGTGTGAGGAATAGAGTTTCATGCCGGCTTCTTCTCATGAGAATCAGAAACTAATGCCCACTTTTTTCAATCGTTAATTAATTATTTATGGGATTAAATATAATGATCAGCAAAAATACTAATTGGTCAGCAAATATTGCACAGCATAACGAGCATCTATACGCCTCAAATCACTGCATTCCGTCTCGGAAGTGTTAGGTTATGTTAGGTACCTTTTTTTAAACCCACCCAAAAATAGGAGCCCCGCGAAGCGGGCCTCCGTCGACTTAGTTTGATCTCTTTAAAGTTTGCTGGCCATGAGCTGCTGATCAATTAGCTTTTTTTGCTGCGCAATTAGTATTTTTTTGCTGTGCAGTTAAATACTACCCATTATTTATCATTACAACATTTCACGTAAATAATATGTTTAGAAATAGCCGGTGGATGAGAGCAGCTAACCCAACCAAGCAGCTGCCTACTGTAAACCACATAAGTGCCACATATTAACAAAACACGATCTGTTGCCTGACGGTATAATAGTAACCACTTCATACTTGTGAAAAAAAACGGGACAAATAGTATAGCAGAAGGAAAAAAACAAGGGATTGTTTATACGTCTGGTGCTCTCATTTCCCGAACAAAACGCAACAGTATGTATGTACGTTTACGTCGATACTGTAGTATATAAGAAAAATACGGGCAGAATTAGACAGGAGAAGAAAAATCGATAAGATGCTTAGACCTCCGGTACTCTCATTCGCCGAATGAAATTGTCACGACAAGTATGTTGCTATTTTGCGTCAATATTATTTGAGAGAGTTTTAAGCATTAAGCCGTCAATATCGATCATCGTCAACAGCAAGAACAAAGATTGCCTTTGCCGGTATTGAAAATAATACCGACCGCCAGAAGTATGAAGAGGAAACCTTACGTTAGTACTATACTATCGGTTATATAATTATGATTGACTGTCTCGGTGGCGACTGTTATATCTGAGGTCTTGGGTTCGATTTCTGATTCGGGCAAAATGTAATATGATTTTTCGGTTAAAATCTTAGTAGCATCACGAAGTCTGAAACTATGCCTAGTGGACGGCATTAGATGTGCCTCCTATTATGTCGGACTTGAAAGAGTAGGTGGCAAAAGGTGGGTGAATAAACCTCAGTCTATCCATGAGGGTGAGACTATGTATGTATTTCAAATTCTAAGTACTAATATGGAGTTTAAGACATACCCTCAATTTCCATAAAACATAGCTGCAGAGATGCACTCGCTACATCTCCATCTACCCCTTGTGAGAACCAAAGGGGTTGATAGAGATGTAACGAATACGAACGAGAGTGGATACACCACAATTCCATAATAATGATGTATCCATGTGCGTATAATAAGTTATGAAAGAAAAACAATAGATATTAATAATGACACTTTATTATCGAATAAATACAGCTATGTACGCTCGGTGCGTATTAATTTTATCACAATTTAAACTGATACTGATATCATCAGCGTTGAATCATTCATTGTTATATGTAATGAAAAATATTATGCATTATAACGTTAATTAATATGAAAACTATTAGGTGTATATTTAGCTTTAGTTAATATTAATTCAATTGATTATTATAACTCGGAAATTACAATTATAAGAAATCAATTTGTGCCTGAAATAACGGCATCAGATATTTTAGTAGCAAACGTACAATTAGCAACAAAGTAAATAATGTTAACTACTTTTAATTTATTAATGAATCTATTAGTTTACTAAATTCTAATTTAATAAATATTTTCTCAATAATATATTCAATTTAGAAAAAGTTAGCGTTTTACCAATCTATCGATTTAGAAATGAAAATATTTTTATATACAAATTGTACTTTAATTTAGAGAGTTTCATTTAAAAGTAAAATTTCTTACAGATTATTGTTTAAGATTAATTACTTTTAAATAAAATATATTATTTAAAACAATATAAACTCTACTGTTTAAATGAGATGACATTATCGTTAAATTATGAGATATTGATGCTATTTCACCGATAAAATCTAAAATTAAACCTTCAGATTCACATAAAGAAAAAGTAAAATAAAAAACAAAAATAATATGGAAAATCTAATGGAGTAAAAGTAATGCTTTCAGTGTATCGACTGACGCTAACATTCCTATTACAATACTCAATAAAAAAGAAAGTATAAACAATTTAAGATTATTCGAGACTTGCACACTGCTCATTCAAATTGACATCCAGAATCCATTTATCAGTATAACACTCCATAGTACATCCTTCTATCTGTAATCATTCAAGGCTTCGCCACTTGCTCCGTCATAATGCTGGTAGAAGTAAACTTGCAGGCTTCTTCAGAGAAGTCGGTCTGGACAAGCTTGGCGGAGTCAATGACTTTCGGGTGATCCTTCAAGAAAGTGTCAACAGCGGTCTTCGCCTCTCCTTCCAGTTTCTTAGCTCTTGACAGGATCCAGGCTTGTTCTGTAAAATAAAGGAATTCTGTATAATATTGAAATGTATAACTTCTTTAACATTATTATCTAGTAGGTAGATTATATCCTTACTTAGCATCAATTTAATTTTACCAAATTTCATGGCAATTGGATTATGACTTTTGCAATGGCGACAACATAATAATGCACCAAAAATATATGTACTATTTGATAATAAGGCTTCAGAATAGATCACCTTTAGAAAAATAAAAAATAAAATCATTTTCCAGTTTTTTATTAACAATTCTCGTAGTTGCAAAATTTAAAACTTAAATTAAAATAATCGAAGAAAATTTAAAAATTTTGGAATAAGAAATCTGTCTGTTTTTGTTACAGTAAGTAGAATGAGAAAATAATATAAGATTTAAATTAATTTGTTTATAACAAATTGTTTATTACATAAACAATGAAAAATTAAATAAAACGAAAATTATTTTATGTTATATCGAAAACAAAAACAAGTAATGATTTTTAAAACAAAAATAGTTCCTAAATATTAATCATAAGTGATACAAAATGATTGTTAATCAAATGCGTTTTTTAGCAATACATTTTTTTTAAGGAACGATTTTTCTTTTAAAAATCATTATTGTACCAAAGAAAATTTTCAATTATCTTATAACCAACGCATTTGTATATAACAATTTTTTTAAAATAAGAGATAAAAATTTAAAAATATATATTTTTATGCACCTTTTGATAACAAAAAAAAACGGATCATTAATAATAATAAAAAACATGATTTTTTTCAAAAATCTTCGACATGCCAATCCGAATCGAATGACACCTCATTCATATTTTTCCGAGACTGCTAAAAAAGTTGACCAGAAAAGCACTTGTTGACTAGACTAAAAATTATAAATCAGAAAGTAGAGGTACGAAAAAGAAACCACGATACAACGTCGCACCAATTAGTACCGTAACCACTTTTAAAATGCAGGCATGTGAGGGCAACAGCAAGATACCCACACATCGCCTCTACTTTATTGCATATCTAAATTTAAAATATTAATTATTGCTTCTTCATATTTGATGTTGTTTCTCGCTTTTGTACGCTTTTTGGTAAAATAATTAAATCAAACATAGGCAACTCCCATATTACGATAGAAGAAGACTTCTCTGAGTCATGTCCCCTATATTTTGACCGTTCCGACACATCACAGTAATATCGATTTTCAGTTGGCAGTTTTATTGTCTGTTTGATGTTGTTGTATATTTTACCATTGCCATAAATGTATAAACTGATTTTAAAAGTGCCGAAGGCATAAACCTATACCCACTTTTCCCAATCCGTTTCTTTTTGTCTGGGGAAAAGGAATTATAGATATGATCTATATTGCCGATTCCCTAGTCACGATGAGTGAAGCCCCTGTTTTACAAGCTAGCATAATAATATATTGATAATGGTAACCGCGTAAACTATTGATAGCAAATTTATCGGGCTGTATAATTGTTTGCCACCATAGTTGAGTAAATAAAACCTTAAAGTCTATTTGAACATTGACGTAAAAATGTCTTATGTTAAAAGTAAAGTAAATTCAGATTCTGTAGCTTCTAATTTGAAAATTAGTTTTTCTAAATGTCGCTTTGAACTGCGACCAATTTCTATACCGTTTCTCATTTTGACTACTAAGCATGGGCCTCGCACACAAAGAAGTGCTATATAAGCTGCCCGTGCCTAGCACTCGGACAGCTGATATACAGGGCCGATATTATATTATTATATAATAACGATCGTTACAATCATCGGGCCATCGATTACGTATTATATTTCACTAGGAACATAACGAATATTATCAAATCGATAAAACCTTAATGATTCGCAACTCGAGTTAGTATTAGTGCGTTTATTATCTCGCTATCTCTACATATATGGCGTGTTATACAATGTGGGCTTTAGATACAATGTTCGATTCTCACGTGCTAACAAATGAGGTGAGCGACGATCGTAGGTATATTCTAGAGTATCAGATATTTGGATAATCCACCATCCATCTTATGATTTTACACTTATTTAATAATCAATACTGGCGTGGCATGGTATTATTTATTTATAGTGATAAGTAGGTTTGTAGTAATCGTGTTGAGTTATTTAAAGCCTCACAAAACATTTTGTTGACAGCTGTTGCAGTAAGCTGTCATCAACAGTAGTTCGAAGTTGTTACCTAAATAAAGTCATGTCTATTAAAATGCTTTAAGCCAACGTAATAGGAGATAGGCGTATTGGCGTCTAACCAGGGACTTTACCAGACTTTGTACTGCCACTGAGAATTTCCTAAAAGAAAAACCCAATTATACTATTCTCAATCAAGAGAGCTGTTGTCTAGAATTACACAGTAAAAATAGTCTAAGCGATGAACTATTTAAACGGTCAAGGGCAATTGAATAAACACCATAATGAATTTATAATAAAATAAGATGTTGCAGACATAAAAATTTTCAAATTTTGAACTGTCTTTTCAAGGTATGAACAGACTCGTTCCCAGTAGTAAGCAGATTCAAATAGGAACTACTAAAAATTAAGGGCACTGGGGAACAATTGGATACCAATTATATTTTTTATATTTATGAAACTAATACCTACCAATGATCTTTGCACTTTTCTTGCCTACACAATTACGCTAAAACTGCAGAATCTTATCAAACACGCATCAATAATGATATAAATGTGTATATTTATGATTTAATAACTTATTTTGCAAGTCTTACAATAAATAGGCTTGGAGGAGGCACACCCAGATACATGATAAAATGGCACCTACTTAGTGTTGTTATCTTTAATGGCCAAATACTATGTTATGACGTCATCGATTAGACTACAAGTGCTAATGATAGCGACCAGACGACATAAAAACTGTGCACTGTGTAATGTTAACTTGACTTGAAAGATAATTTATTTAGATTTTGGTTGCCTTGCCTTTATATATGTAATGATTCTATTATTATGTAATGTTGATGATATCGTTTATGCTTAGTTTTTAAATACAACTTCACCTTAGTGGTTTTAATAAATTAGCTATTTTTCAGGAACCATGTCTTTTGCAGCAGGGGTAGGCCTCCCACAAGGTGGACCGACGACCTGGTAAAGGTCGCGGGAAGCGGTTGGATGCGGGTGGCCCAAGACCGGTCTGTGTGGGAAACCTCGGGGGAGGCCTATGGCCAGCAGTGGACGTCTTTTGGCTGACATGATGAGGATGATGATGATGATGTCTTTTGTCGTATCTTATTTTGCTCCTCATATGCATAAAATATATGTACTCGTTGCTATGTAAACCAAGAACAAACCATTTATAATATTAGTAGTATGCCATTTAATTTTTCCATATTATCCTTAATTTCTTTCTTTTTAACCTACATAATATATGTTTATGTTTTCTTTACATCGTCATTTTTCTTACCAATCATTACGTGTTTGACCCTGACTTCGATCTGTAGTCAACCAACATCAATTCTAGAAGTTTACCTGTCAAACATGTCATGGCATTTTGTGTCAGTAGTAACACGGTATAAAGTTTCATCAATTATTATTCATTGGTAATCAGAATAAGTTTTTGAACTATTTATCTTTTATAATATTATCGAATTGATCCTGTTTTAATGATGATTGTCTTTACCTTCTACGATAACGCGAAGAGTTGTAGCAAAATTCATTATAATTATCTATTACACTACCAAACTCCATTCTATATGCATATCTATGCTATTATTTATCTATACTGAGGCTATGTTTATACATTACCCACATTTTAGGCACACGATTTGGGTCGCCTATTTGGAGGGATTCGAAATTAAAACAATATTTTTAAGAATATAGGTATCTGTCTGTCTCTTTGTGTATTTGTCTGGTACTACATGATAAATACTGAACGGATTCATGCAGTTGCCCTAATATTGTTGCTCAGTTTAATTTAAAATCTTGTTCTGGAAACAGTTATACAGTGGATAATATTATATATTTTGTGATCCACCAAAATATCGCCTTGGGCAAATTTTAGACCTTTCGGACGGAAGACTTTACATTAGCAAATACTAGGCAGAATATTAGTAGAATTGACTAAATTAATAAAATATTATGCAATTTATATTTTACCATAATGCAATTTGTTATATTTTAACTAGGGTCAGTAGTAATGGGTCCAACCACCGATCTCTAGACCGCTAGTCTGATACCATATAATTTATTGGCTTACTGAATTACCAATTTAGGTAATAAGAAATACTTGTGGATAATAATTTCATTATTTGAAACATATTTTTATTTTTTGTTGGTGCCTTTATTAAAACCAATATTGATAAAATGTACGTCGAATTTATCTTTGTGTAAGTCTGTGTGGTATTATTTATCAATATTATATTATCATCTGCTATCAGCTTAAATTTGAACGTGCGATTCAACGAGTTCACTAAAACGTACATTCGTGATCTTTCTTTCTTATTTATTACCTAAAGATCGTCTTATCTACAACTGTCTAAAAATCGTCTTATCTGAACACGGAACATGCTATCTTCTTACTAGAGACGAATTTTATATAATCCATGCGCTAAATACGTACATTTATGATTATACTTTTTAATTTTTTTGAACTTAGTTATTTGATAACAGACTTCAAAGAAGGGAGAGGTTCTTAATTCGACTGTATGTTTGTTTTGCTTTTTTAAAAATCAACAAAAACTTCTTTAAAAATTAATTTAATTTTGACGTAATTGCACTTCTTGGCTGTTTGTCACTCGACACAAAAATTACTTTCGACTCTAGTAGAAAATTATTATTGCTTTCTGTAAAATATCATTTAAGATTCTGATCTCGTATTAAATATTTCTGTGGTGTGTAATTATGGCTCTCGACGCTTATTGACACGTTTGCTCGTCGATCTATTATGTTTTGCCGTACATTTTGAAAATATCGATGCTACGTCAGGGCACTTTTTTTTAGGTGTCGACGGGTTTCAAGAGCAATGAAAACAAATTAATTAATAAGAATAATAATTAATTTGTTATTTGTAATTATTATTATTATTTAATGAAAACAAATGGGAGAACCTTTGATGTTATATGTACCTGTTTTTTAGACTTCTAAGCATCAGTCATATGAAATTACGGTCACATAGATGTAATGAGGTGCCCTATCCATAGATATAATTATATTTACGCATAACAGCGTACACATAATCATAAAGTTGGCCGGCCCAAGGAACACCCCGCGGCAGCCTGAACCTATTTTTCAGGCTGTCACTAAGACAATTATGTGAGCATAAACTTATGACAAAGTACTAATATGCTAAAAAAGGTTATGCCAAGCTATTTATGACAAAGTATATTAGGGGAAAACATTATGCGAAAAGAAGAGATCCCATGTAATGACGTACCTTTGTGTGCCTTGGTCTTCTCGTCGTACTTGCAGTTGTAAGCGATGGAGTATCCAGTGTAATCAGTCGCCAGGATCAAAAGAGGAGATTCTGATACGATCTCTGTTAAACAAAAAATTATAAAATTAAAAGGTGTTACATTGGGTTCTCGTCAAAAGTTATTATGGACTGCTGTGTTGGTCGCATGGCGTTTGCGCTTATGATTGATTTCGACTGTGAGGTTTCGAGTTTGATTGACTGCACGAATAGCGTAGTGGTTGAAGTGGTCGCCTCACCACTGCCTTTCCGTCGAGTGTTGTAGGTTCGAATCCCACACGGTACAACATTTGTGTGATTCACTAATGGTTGTTCTTTGTGTCCACACATAACAAAAATCTTTGCCATAGTATAATAATAATATCAGCCCTGTATTAAACTATCCAGCTGCTGGGCTCGGGCCTCTACTCATTGTGAGAAGGGTTAGGCCATAGTCCACCACGCTGGCCCAGTGCGGGTTGGCAGACTTCACATATCTTCGAGAACATTATAGAGAACTTTCAGACATGCAGGTTTCCTCACGATGTTTTCCTTCACCGTTTTAAAGCAAGCGATGATTATTTAATACGCATATAACTTCGAAAAGTCAGAGATGCGCGCCTTGGGTTGGAACTCGAGACCTCTGCGTGGCAGTCTAACGGTCATAATATGCACGTGAAAATTTATAGCGTTTGTAAAAGCTACACTACTAATAAATGTTGATATTTAAAACATTTAATAGCAGGCATTTAAACAATCAATTGTACGTGCATTCTATTGTATACGTTGCTTTACAACATCACAACTAGTTACTACAACTAATTTATACAAGTAGAATTAGAAATAGTACAATTCCTAACGTACTACCCAAATTATTAAATTGACCAACAATTGTGTTTGTCTTCAGTCGATCTGTTTATTTCTTAGAAACTCTGTTTTGTTACTCCTTTTCGAGCTATAAGGCCTTTATTCAAATGAATTAATATTTGTTAGCTTGAGTTTGTTGGTTGCAATCGACGATACCTATTTAAGTAAAAATATTATTTATTAATTTTATGAATAAATAGTTAATTTTCTCTCGATTTAGCTTATAAATTTGCCGGAACCAGACATACAGCATTGTATTTGGGCTCTGGGGTCCGAGTGTTACTCAAAAGATTAACTGATATGGAAAATATGGAGAGGAAATACAGCATGACTAAGAATCGTAAATAATCTTTTGGAAGATACGTAAACTGTACCGACGTCGTGGACTATGGTCTAACGCTTCTTATACTAAGAAGATGCTAAAAGGACTAATATTATAGGTATATGATTAGTGTCGGCCTCGATGGCGTAGTGGTTGGTGTAACCGACTGCCACGCCTGAGGTCGCGGGTTCGATTCCCGCACAAGTCAAACATTTGTGTGCATGGACATGGATGTTTGTCTTGGTCTGGGTGTTTCTATGTATAATATGTATGTATTTACAAAAAAAAAAAGTATATATGTATGTTTATCCATTGTCTAGTACCCATAGTACATGCTCTGCTTAGTTTGGGCTAGATGGTGTTGTGTGTGGTAGAATATTATTATTATTAAAAGCATTATACAAAATGGTACTTACCTCCAAACTTGAAGGAAACGACGAACTTGGCAGCGTTGTTGGCATCAGCAGCAGGCTTGGCAGTTCCCTCAATGAAGGTCTGGACACCGTTGAGGACGTGAGTGTTCTTCACTTTAACGACATCACCGTCTAAGGTGTATTCGGCCTGCGCGCACTGGCCCTTGCCTTGAGACTCGATGGGTATCTTTGACATCTCATACCATACCCCTTGGTACTGCAAAAGAAAATATGATTGAAATGGCAAAAAAAAACATTGAATACTTCTTTAGGCGCGTTGAGCAATTCTTGGGTGAACAAAAATCATAGAACTCGCGTCATCGTCATGCTTCGTCATCGTCACGCTTCCACGCTTTCCATTTTGAATTATGTTAGAATATTAACAATATCTCAGAAATGGTGCGTAAAGAAGCGCCCGCCATCCGTTCAGCACCAGATCCGAGAGGCGGCGTGCGTGTTCCCACGCGCGCCTCTGTGTCGTGTCGGTCTCCCCTCTAGCGGGGGGACAGTAGGGATTTTGCAGTAGTGATCATTGGGTAGGTCTCTCGTGTAGTGGCCTGCCGTTTCATACAGCGGGCCGACACCTCGGCGGGGTCGCGACCGCATGTGCAAGTGATTCGCGCGGCCTCGCCGATAGTGGTTTTGTCGAGGAACACCTACCGGTTTAGTCGGTATTCCGGGAGGTACATTATTATTATTCCATCTTTGTCTTTTACCCCGGCGAGTCCGACATAACCCTTTAGCCCGCTCCCGCGGAGAGGTATGCGTCAACGCAGTCCCCCATGTTAAAAAAAATATATATTAGCAACAGTATTTTTTCTGGATAAAAGGTACGATATATCCTTTTTTGTATCCCTGACAAAGTATATGCGAAATTTCAAGATGAGTGGTCGAGTAGTTAAGACATGGAAGCGTAACAAACAGACAAACTCACATACGTATTTATAATATTAGTAAGGATATGCGTTTAGGGTGCAGTTGGCACTATACCGATACTGCAGTATTTATGCCTGAATGCGCATACTTTGTGTATTCATGGTGCGGGTCAGTGACCACCGTCGCTAAACACGATCTCGATCAGGTCAAATTATTGTTATGTAAATTGCATAAGTATATTATTATTGTTGAATGACAATGGCACAGTAACAATATCTTCTTTTCATATATAATTCTTCTGTGCGTGTGTATATCATGAAACTCCAGCTAAATGGCTGGACCAATTTTGATAGAAGCTCTACTCCTCGAAGAGACTTTTTCGATACAAAATGCTTACCTTCTTTTTTATCTATACTTCTATACTAATATTATAAAGCTGAAGAGTTTGTTTGTTTGTTTGAACGCGCTAATCTCCGGAACTACTAGTCCGAATTGAAAAATTTCTTTAGTGTTGGATAGCTCATTTGTCGAGGAAGGCTACAGGCTATATAACATCACGCTACAACTCACGGGGGCGGCGCAGTAATCATAAACGCGGGTGAAACCGCGGGCACATCTAGTTATTAATATATTAGTTAATAGACGTATCCAAGTAGTGTTGATTATTTTTTTATGGAAATAAATGGTATGTTTGAGTCCCTGGACGATGTAGTTTTATAAATCAACCTAGTAGGTGGAGCTGCAATTACTTTCTAGTATATTTCTTTTTTATTTTAAGCCAACGTCCGGCTAGGACAGTGTCTATTGGGGCCGACAGTATTCTTATTAAAATCATGTGCTTTCTTGATTAATAAATAATAAGATAATAATTATAATTATATTCTTATCTTTAATTATTATAATTGGTGTACAACCGTTATAATTAAATAAATAAATAATCTGCCTACCACGGCAAACGCCGTTTTGCATTCATGGTGATGGACGTCTGATGAATCGGTTTAAATCGTTATTTATCAATCAAACATCCATCAACGCAAGCCAAATTTATTAAGTTTCTTGAGAGGTTTATAATTATAAAGACATTTTAAATAATATTGCAAATGTAAAACGTTTCATGAGTACAGTAAACAAAGTATAAAGGAAACAATTATAATAATTAACTGAATGCATTGTGCCGTTATGTCATCAGTTCTTAGCAATGGGTGAACTTTTCCGACCTTCACGGTCAGATAGGCAATAAATCGCTCGATTGACTCAAATCGTCCAATTCCACGTGACACGGGCGACTTAACCGTCACAATTGAACGCCATTTACGGGAAAATTAGTTTATCTGTTGTATGAGTCAGCGTCGGTGATGTTAAAGGCTTTGGTTAATTCAAGGACTGTAGGTACCTACTTATTGTCTATTCGGTGTTCTTTATTGTACACATATTGGACTATGACTAATTTACGACTATTTGCCTGTTTTTTTTTTATACAACGTAGGTGGCAAACAAGCATATGGCCCACCTGATGATAAGTGGTCACCGTAGCCTATGGACACCTGCAACACCAGAGGCATCACTTGCGCGTTGCCGACCCTTTACGAAAGGAAGTGGGAAGGAGAAGGAGTGGGAAGTGGTAAAGGGAGTGATTGGGCCTCCAGCACTCTTACTCACCGAACGAAATACAACAGTAGGAATACTGCTATTTCACGATGATATTCTGTGAGAGGGTAGTACTTCCCCGGACGAGCCGGCCCATTCATGCTGAAATCAGCGAGGCTCTACTACTGAAAAATTGTTCGTTTACTTGTTGCATAGTGGTATCCAATTTGCCATTAGCGCAGCTTACCTTTATAACATTCAATTATGTCACTATATTTATATCATATTAATAATAGAAAACATTTATAATAACAAGCTTTTATAAAGTACATATATAATATGTAACGGGTATTAACGCGATCATGCATGTTTACCTTTTATAGGCTTGACGTTTCGACCAGGTTACACCGGGCATGGTCACAAGCTGACTGGTGCCACGGCCGGTGTAACCTGGTCGAAACGTCAAGCCTATAAAAGGTAAACATGCATGATCGCGTTATTACCCGTTACATATTATATATATATATATCATGCAACGCGAAAGTTTAAAAGTTATTATTTTATAAAGTACTTGACAAGACAAATCTAGTGAAACTGGGCTGCTGTAAACAATTGAGTAGTTGTGTGGTCGGTCTGCAGCAGCGTAAGTTCCATTTCACCATAATATTTTCTTTTTTTTTTTTTACATTGTCGTTAGTTTTATTAAACTTCAGCCTATTCGGGCAACGAGAACTGATTCAAAGTTCAGTTGCAAAGCTTGTTAAAAATACACGTTGTCCGATTTTTGGTACTTTAAACAATAAAAACAAAATTGAAAATAAAAATAAAGACCGTGACTAGGCTATCGTTAATAGTTTTGGATAGGAATACCACATTTGGTATAGAAAAATAGATAGAATTTATACATTAAGTAATAATACTGGGAAGGATGCCAGTGTGATTTAAGTTAAGACAGCTTCATCCATCGTTTACTTCGCGTGCATGATTGCATACGTTGTGGTTTAAGTGGTCATATCGCCATTACCCTTACACCAAGTGTTGTGGATTTAATCTATACATCTATACAAATAAATAAAATTGAAGTGTCTATTTGTAATATCAAAATAACAGCTTTTTATCTAATGCATATGAAAGTATATAAGGTAACGAAAACATCTATTTTTAAAATTTTTGTCTGTCTGTCTGTTTGTTCCGGCTAATCTCCGAAACGGCTGAACCGATTTTGACGAGACTTCCACTGGCAGATAGCTGATGTTATAAGGAGTAACATAGGCTACTTTGATTTTATAACAAAATAGGGTTCCGCGGAGACAAACACTTTTTAGTTAAAATCTACGTGGACGATGTCGCAGGTAACAGCTAGTACCTACATAAGACAAAAAATTGTGTGAACCACAAATAAATAATTGTTCCAGGTCTGGATGTTCTTTCTGTCCTTTGATTGAAAATAAACAAAGTTCCCTGCGACACAGGATTCAATAGTAGGGCGGGAGTCTTATTTAAAAAAAATATGGTAATTAAATAAATAATTGTAACTATATCCTACATGTCCTACTAATAATGTTCGGGTAGTATTAACTGCACAGCAAAATATGCTTACCAAAAATACTAAGGGATTAAATATAATGACCACCAAAAATAGTAATTGCGCAGCAAAATATGCTTACTAAAATATATCATAACGAGAACCTATACGCCTCAAATCACTGTATTCCGTCTCGGAAGGGTTAGGTTGTGCTAGGTTCCTTCTTAAACAAAAATAGGAGCCCCGCGAAGTGGGGCTCCATTGACTTATTTTGATCTCTTTAAATATATTTTACTGTGCAATTTGGTGATAATTTACTATTTTTGACTGTTATATTTTACTATATCTGGTGATAAGTTAAACATAAGCCAAATACTAATTGCAAAAAGTACTATTCCCAAACGAGGCGGCGAGCAAAAGCTAGTGCTTTATAAACTGGTCCCGTGGTATAAGTGCTTTCTTACGTTTGCGGTCGATTATGAGATGCTGTATTTGATGTCCAGGCAAATGTGTGCGTAAGCACAAGTGCACTCTCTGTTCTCTAGCCCGCATAATCCGACATGACCAGAGAGAGATCAGATGCAGGATCAACAGCTTAACGTGCTTTCCGAGGCACGGAGTGTCTAACTTCCTAACTCTGGGCTCGTATTGAGGTTTGTTAACAGAAAAACCCAATAACTTTTTGTTGGCCCGACCCGGGATTCGAACCCCAGACCTTATGCACAGCTTTAGCATTCACTACCGCTGCGCCACGGAGACAGTTAAACTGTCGTCACGCTGCCAAGTAATACTTAAGTTAGTACTACTGTGTATTTTCCTACTAAATTATTCATCCCAACATATATTTGATTATGAAGAATGAAGAAAAAAGATTAAAAGATGAAGAATCCCTAAAGATACTACTCGTAGTTCAGACAGCAAGTACTCTCCCAAACATGACATTTAAACATCGTTTGATGAAATTTGAGGTTTTAAATATCATAAAGTGCGCTGCAATAGTTAATAGAAACTAAACACAATGGTCAAACAAATCTCAAATTGACTTTTTAAACACGAAATAAATATTCGTGTGCTGTTATATATAATTATGTTTACTGGTGTGTATATAATTATGTACAAGTATGTTCCATGCTACTGTATCCATCTTCTTCATTTTATCTCTGCATCACCCTACGGTTGACTGGTAGAAAATGCCCTTGGCATTAAGTCCGCCGACGTATTGTTATATGCATAAAGTTTAAAATAAATAAATAATCCTCTTCTATTTTTGATAAAGCCTAGGATTTAAATAAAATGTTCTAATTTTAAGAGAATGTATAAAATTAAATTGCAGGTACAGCTAACAAAAGTTCGGCGATTAAACTGTCTACTTAACCATACCGAAATATAATGGTAAAAGCATTGTGAATGGTCAACGTTGCCCGTACGCCAATGGACATATTAATGTTTAGTTACTCGTAACTTATTTCCTTATTATTCCTGTATTTTTAATTTTGTAACAATCAAACATCTCTAAAAATTGCAGTAATTTATGTACTTAACGGGAATTGCAGGGGTGTATTATACATACACATATTGCCACCTATGTATTCATTCTAATTTATTACGTGACGAGCCTATTGCGTCCACTGGGCAAATTTTTGTTCTCTGCACTGTGACTAAGAATTTATTAACGCAGAAGCCTAACAAATTTTTATCCAACCTGAAAACTGAACTCAGACACTCTTGATCGGAGACAAGCATGAGCAAACATATGGCACTAGATCTAACATATTATTATAACGTATACTAAGCATATTATCGAGATAAACTTCACGACGAAATATAGAGTAAAATTTGACGAAAAACAACAGTGTATGCAACAAAGACATAAATTAACGTTTTTTTTTGGAAAATCGTTATCATTTTGTAAAAGTAACCAACCAATGCAATCCATTTAATAAGACAAAAAAATTAAGAATTTAAACTGGAAAAATGATATTTCCATATTTAATATAAAAACTCTCTCTCTCTGCCTACCCCGTTGGGAAACAGGCGTGAATCTATGTATGTAATATAAAAACGACCTCCTCTCATTAAATTACTAACATAATCAAATAAACCATTTGTCGAAATTCTTTGAATGCGGTTTTTTGATAACAAGCAACTTTAAACGAACGATACAAACGATAATCAAATACACATATCCACAATATTTCAGTTAAATAAACTAACTATAATACCTGAAATATATTCTAAAACAAATATAAACAACAATAAGAACTTACAGCTGTTAGATTGAAGTTTTCAACCGGCTTGACCTCTGGGCACGCACCATCATGGGAGGAGTCAGCCATCGCCGCGGCAACAATCGAGACAATAAAAAATCTAAGCATCTTTGTAAAATTACTAGAATATTTGTTAAAAACTTAAATCGATTTAGTCTCTTATAACAGGACGGCAGTCAGTGATACACTGGCGGCTGTAGATTTAGACGCATCTTTATATACTCGAGATACAGAGGTCATGGACAGACACAATTCGTACTCGGAAATATTTAATTGACAGAATTACAGAGGATGAAGCGATCAGCCTTCTAGAGACGTCCATATTCTACAAGTTTCTCGTCGGCTTAATTGTGAGAAAAATCGTCCCTGTAATTGTGGTGATTCGATTTTGCTGTAGCATAGAAATGTTATAATCTAAATATTAATATTTGTATTATAGTTGTTTAGTGGGCGTTTTATCTCATTCTCAAAATAAAAACTCGATAAGTATGTAGCTAGTTGCTTTTCTTTCTTTGTTAAATAGCAATATACATTACCAGAATACAGAATTAATATGCAGAAAATTTTACGCTAGAATGTTTGTAGATCTGTAGGACTAGAATTATTGATGTGATTATATTTATTTGTATCTTAATATTTTTTGTTTCATGTTTTTATTTTGTTGGCAACTTCATTTATTTAAGTGATTAACAATATTTATATCTGCCAAGATAAATCATGTTACTTATCTATACTGATGGGGTTTTAAATTAATAACTTTCATATTTACTGATAAAATATATGTACTTGAGTAATAAAATTTTTCATTATCATGCTATATTCTATTCTAGAACATCCAAAATTATCGATATATATTTTGAATTACACTATCTGTATGAGATATTGTCTATTTTATCTCGAGAGAACTATAAGCTGACACAAGTTATCAAATCGTGATAAAAAAATAACGAAGTACAAATTCCATTTTAGTCACAAAAACCTTCAGCAAAGGGAGACAAATCATGCATAACAAATTATGATGTGGACAGTAACTAGAGCAGAAACTGACCATAAAGGCAGAACTAATTTTATTTTGCATTGTAGTCTTACAATACCCAAATTAGATTAAAATAAAAAGTGTAAAGATACTGCAGCAGAAATGGAGACTTCTATTGCCGTTATGTTGATAGACTAATGCGGATTAAATAATTATAATCTAAGAATGATTGTTAGTCTTCCTAGAATATGCAATAAATCTTTTTTGCTAGTAAAGCCAGTTATCTAAAAAGTAAAGTTATAGGTAAATCCCCGGGTATGGCGCCACTCCTAGCTTACAAATATAACCTATCATACCTAAAAATAGTGATAAAATCTTTATCAATATCTTCCATTTGATATTTTTGTAATAAATCTAATTATAAAATTTATTAGACTGGTATTCCTTTAATATTATCTTACGTTTACACGAATGTTTAAAATTGAAATTGAAATTAAATTTATGTATTTACGTAATTTTTAAAGTATTAAATTTGAATACTATTAAAATTATTTAGATTTACACTTTCCTTGATGTTTCAGTTGCTTTTTATGAGCCATAGTCACGGGAAGACTAAGATGGTGGTTGCCTCAATGTCTTCAAGTGTAGTTATTTCTACGTACCCGAACATGATTAAATGATTGGTGTTCCTGTTAATGCAAAATGAGCTCAAAGTATCATAACGTCTAGCTCATTTTTGCTTCTTCTTATTTTTAACTGACTTCAAAAAAGGAGGAGGTTTCTCAACTCGACCGTATATGTATATATTTTTTTATGTGTGTTCGCAGGTATCTTCGTCGTTTATAAAGCAATTTTGATGTTTCTTTTTCATTTGAAAGCTGGTGCTTTCTATTTGGTCCCATTTAATTTTTATCGGTATCTGACTATTCGTTTTTGAGTTATCCTTAATAATACGTATTTGGCTACATTGATGATGTTCTCATTTTTGGCAAGAACAAAATAAACAACTATGTAGGATGGTTTGGAAGCCCTTCGTAGTATTTCGAGGTAGCCCTATTCTAATTTAGTGATGCTCTAAAGAAGATCTTCTCGATCTCTATTGCTGCTGCGCTACAAGGCAGTTTCTTATTATTACATTGCAGTTTCTTTGTAATAATTTTATTTCAACAGTATTTTCACTGACGCTTTGATTTTTTACAAACAATGAATTATATTTTCGAAGTTATGTGCATATTAAATGTTTTAACGGTGAAGCAAAACATCATGAGAAAACCTGCATGTCTGATAGTTTTTCAAAATGTTCGTTTTTTGTTTCTTAATAGGCTTGCGTTCAACCGCGATCTCACCTGTTGTAAAGTGACGATTCAGTCGACGATGGAGCACACTTGCCTATAATATACGTATTCACTGGGGACTTGAAGACACTCAGATTGTACTCATCGGGAAATATAAATAACAGTAATCTATTCAATTTCACTTCTTATTGGATTTAAAAGGATTAGGAACCTGATATATCGAACATGGCACTACGCTGACGCATACCTAAGCGGATATACCAATAAATAAGTTTGATAGGGATAATAACTTTATCAGTGAATCAGTGTTTGAGAATTTAAACTTATCTCTAGAATGTAGGTGCATGTTTTATCTATTAGTAAATATTTATAGCTTTATATGTCTTATTATTAAGCTATAGTTTTCAAGGCCATGTAACAAAACCAAACAAAATGGTGGTATAAATATAATCTGTAACACAGTGAAGGTACTTATTGTTTTTTTACGTGGGTGAATGCTTTGACGCATACCTCTCCGCGGGGCGACGGAGAGGTTATGTCGGGCTCACCGGGGAAAAGATACCCCGGTAATACCGACTAAACCTACCACGGTGTTCTTCGACATAACCATAGATGGCGAGGCCGTGCGAATCGCTTTCACATACAATCGTGACCTCGCCATGTTTTCGGCCCACCGTGTGAAACGGCAGGCCACTACCCAAAAAATACTTCCTCCACCGTCCCCCTAGAGGGGGACAAAGACACGACACAGAGGCGCACGTGGGAACACGCACGCTGCCTCTCGGACCTGGTGCTGATCGGGTGGCGAGCAGGCCCACGCAGCCCACCACCCCCAGGTCAAATCTCAGGGTGGCTGGAGGACAGTGAAGGTACTGTTCCAACAAATTGTACTTTTTACAACTCCCTCACTAGCAATCATTTATGTGTTTCGGGATACTTTACAAAGATTCAAATAATGGAAACAAAGAACACGCAGACTTGGATCAACAATTTATGGATCACAAAATTTTTTGTCCCGTGTGGTGTATCGATCCTCTCTCAGAGCGGCGCCAGAGGCGAGGCGGCCACTTAAACCACGACGTTATCAATGCAGTCGTGTTCCAAAATGCAGTCAAACAATTAAACATTTTATTTGTGTATTATTGCTGGTGACAGACGAGCCAGCGGTTCAGCCGTAATATTGCTATTTCGATGGTCCCACCTAATAGTATACATAAACTACAAAACTAACAACGACTTGCCTGCCTGGCAACCATAGACTGCATGAGAACGATCGCCTTGGTGCACAGGTCATGGAGATACAGAGCAGAAGTGTCAACAACCAACAAGCGAGGCTTCTGAACAATTCAGAAACGATGAAGGTAGTATAGTACAACATTGATCCCTTGCTATGTTTTTTATGGAGCTCAGATGGTATGAGAAATCGAACATCCTTTGCTTCGGATACTTACGCACAACGGCCCAATTACAAGGCTAAGTGTGGCAAACATACGTTCAACTAACTAACTAAACTATACTGATGTGCGTCACGATAGTGAGAGCCAGTTCCGGATAAAAATAATGAAATCATTTAGAAAACACGATACAACAGGATATTAATAAGTACTTATTGCTCTAAAACATTTTTTTTGTTTATTTTCTGCTTTTTCTTTTTTGTTATTGTATTCATATTTAAATTTTAAAACCCTACCTTATGTTAATTTATATTTTAGGTTTACATTTTATGAATATTGTAAATTTTAACATAATTTTGTTGTCTCAACTATGAATGCTGTTAAGTGGCATGTATATTAGAACTCTGTCATCTAAATTTTTTACTAAATTGTATCATATATATGCTGTGAGTTAACCAAATAAATAAATAAACCAGAGGTTTCGAGCCTTTTTTTCTCATAGACCACTTTCAAAATTTAGCTGGTTCCGGTGGACCCCCTGCAGCTAAACAAGTTCATGCAAGTAAAAAATTTGATCAAATCTCTACGTACTGACCTTTTTTTTAGAAATTCTCGTATCTTGAACCTGCCACGGTAGGCGAGCTGACCTTTTTTTTTTAGTAATTCTCTACCGAAAAGTCGGAACACACATGGAATATGCAAGTTTTTAAAAGTCTCAATCGCTGAGCAATCGGTGAAGTCAAGCCAACATTTAAGTTCTTCACTATCGAAAGCAAATAAATTTTCGTAGCCCCCGCTTACGAATTGTGCAACCCCATTTTTTTGTCACGCCAACGTAGATCCCCGTCGAGTCTCCCGTGGACCCTGGGGGTGCTGGACCACTTTGGGATGTCTTTCTGGATTCATTGAAGCAATTACTAGCTAACCCAACCAAGCAGCTGCCTACTGTAAACCACATAGGTGCCACATATTAACAAAACACGGTCTGTTGCCTGATGGTATAATAGTAACTACTTCATTTACTTGTGAAAAGAACGGGAAGAATAGGATAGCAGAAGGAAAAAAACAAGAGGTTGTTTGTACGTCTGGTGCTCTCATTTTCCGAACAAAACGCAACAGTATGTATGTACTCTTATATTGCTAGTTTACGTCGATACTGTAGTCTATAAGATAAAGATGGGCAGAATTAGACAGGAGAGAAAAAATCGATAAAATGCTTAGACCTCCGGTAAGTTATCATTCACCGAATGAAATTGTCACGGTAAGTATGTTGCTATTTCACGTTAATATTATTTGAGAAAGCTTTAAGCATTAAGCCGTCAATATCAATCATCGTCAACAGCAAGAATAAAGATTGCCTTTACCGGTATTGAAATAACAATACCGACTGGCAGAAGTATAAAGAAGACAAAGAAGAAACCTTAAGTTAGTAATATACTATCCGTTATATAATTATGATAGACTGTCTCGGTGGCGACTGTTGGGTTCGGTTTCCGAATCGGGTAAAATGTAATATGATTTTTCGGTTAAAATCTTAGTAGCATCACGAAGTCTGAAATTATGCCTAGTGGACGGCATTAGATGTGCCGCCTATTATATCGGGCTTGAAACCGTAGATGGCAAAAGGTGGGTGAATAAACCTCAGGCTAGTCTCTAACATAGGCATCACCGACAGTCCCCTATGTAGAGGCTGCATGGAGACCGAGGAGACACCGGCTCACGTGATCCTACACTGCAAAAGCGTGAGCAACCAACGGACGAAACTTCTGAACAGTCCAGAGACGATGCAGGAGGTGCTGCGCAACACCGGTCTCTTATTGTCTTTCTGGACGGAGCTGAGGTGGTATGAGTAACCGAACAAATTTTTGCGTCGGCTACTTACGCACAATGGCCGAATTGTGAGGTTAAGTGCGGATAACACATGTCCAACTAAACTAAAACTAAACTAAACCTCAGTCTATCCATGACGGTGAGACTATGTATGTATTTCAAATTCTCAGTACTAATATGGAGTTTAAGACATACCCTCAATTTCCATACAACATAGCTGCAGAGATGCACTCGCTACATCTCCATCTACCCCTTCAGAGAGCTGAAGGAGTCGATAGAGATGTAACGAATACGAACGAGAGTGGATACACCACGATTCCATAATTATGGTGTATCCATGTGCTTATAATAAGTCATGAAAGAAAAACAATAGATATTAATACTGACACTTTATTATCGAATAAATACAGTTATATACGGTTGGTGCGTATTAATATTATCACAATTTAAACTGATACTGATATCATCAGCGTTGAATCATTCATTGTTATATGTAATGAAAAATATTGTGCAATATAACGTTAATTAATATGAATACTGTTAGGTGTATATTTAGCTTAATTAATATTAATTTAATTGATTATTATAACTCGGAAAATACAATTATTACAGTTAGAAATCAACTTGTGCATGAAATAACGGCATCAGATATTTTAGTAGCAAACGCACAATTTAATAAATATTTTCTCAGTATATTCAGTTTAGAAAAAGCTAGCGACTTACCAATGTAACAATTTACAAATAAAAATAATTGTATATACAATTTGTACTTTAATTTAGAGAGTTTCATTTAAAAGTAAATTTTCTTACAGATTATAAGATGAGTTACTTTTAAATAAAATATATTATATAAAACAATATAAACTCTACTGTTTAAATGAGTTAAAATATCGCCAAATTATGAGATATTGATGCTATTTCACCTATCACATCTAAAATTGAACCTACAGATTCACTTATAGAAGAAGTAAAATAAAAAACAAAAAAAATATGGAAAATCTAATGGAGTAAAAGTAATGCTTTCAGTGTATCGAATGACGCTAACATTCCTATTACAATACTCAATAAAAAATAAAGTATAAACAATTTAAGATTATTCGAGACTTGCACACTGCTAATTCAAATTGATATCCAGAATCCATTTATCAGTATAACACTCCATAGTACATCCTTCTATCTGTAATCATTCAAGGCTTCGCCACTTGCTCCGTCATAGTTTTGGTAGAAGTAAACTTGCAGGCTTCTTCAGAGAAGTCGACCTGGACAAGCTTGGCGGTGTCAATAACTTTCGGGTGATCCTTCAAGAAAGTGTCAACAGCGGTCTTCGCCTCTCCTTCCAGTTTCTTAGCTCTTGACATGATCCAGGCTTGTTCTGTAAAACGAAGTAATTCTGTATAATATTGAAATGTATAATTTCTTTAACATTATTATCTAGTAGATTATATCCTTACTTAGCATCAATTTAATTTTACCTTTACCAAATCAATAATGCACCAAAAATGTGTGTACTATTTGATAATAATTGACATTATTTACCAAATTCTTTTAAATCGTCATACATAGAAGCTATTATTGGAACAAAATAAAATTACAAATCTGAAAGGAGAGGTACGAAAAAGGAATCACGATACAACGTGTGAGGGCGACAGCAAGACACCCACACATCGCGTCTACTTTATTGCAGACCTAAATTTAAAATATTAATTATTGCTTCTTCAGTTTGCAACAATGTTTGATGTTGTTTCTCGCTTTTGTACGCTTTTTGGTAAAATAATTAAATCAAACATAGGCAACTCCCATATTACGATAGAAGAAGACTTCTCTGAGTCATGTCCCCTATATTTTGACTGTTTCGACACTTCACAGTAATATCGATTTTCAGTTGGCAGTTTTATTGTCTGTTATTGATGTGGAATTCTTATCAACGATAGCAAAAACATTTGGGTCGGAATTTTATCGTTGTTGCATGAATTTATTATACGTTATAAAAATAAATTCTAATGACTATTAACATGTCTGGACTGATACAGTTTACTGAATGGGCACGCCTAGGATTAATGTACTACACGTTAATCCTAGGCCATTCCTTAAATATTAGACATGTTATAAGATATTTCTGAAAATGTGTAGCAAATTTTCAAGTTACGGTAGACAGTGCAACCGGTATTCAGAAATTATATTTAATGATATTCATAATTAAATGTTAATATTTAACAATCCTTATAAACTTGTTTAGTATTTTCTAATAAGTCACTACAGAAAAAAGATAGATCCTCTAAAATCGAACTCTGTTACGTAATAAAAAATGGTTGGTAATTGGCTTGTAATCGATCTAAGTATGTATAAGCTGTTCTTTGCTATTTATTAGTAATCATAAGCTTTACTTGGTGAATAAGGGTTACTTGGTGATTCACAATATGCCTTAAGTTCTAATTTTTGAAAACCTATTCATTTAGCTGGTATATTTTACCATTGCCAAGATATTCAGTTAAGTGTATAAATATATAATAATACATGACATTTTAAAAGTGCCGAAGGCATAAACCTATTCCCACTACCACCCCAACCCTTTTATTTTTATCTAGGAAAAAGGAATTATAGATATGATCTATATTTCCGATTCCCTAGTCAACGATGAGTGAAGCGCCTGTAATTACAAGCTATCATATATTGACTATGGTAACCGCTTACTAATAATAAATTTACCGGGCTGTACTGATAAAATTGTTTACTACCATAGTTGTGTAAATAAAACCATTGACGTAAAAATGTCTTATGTTAAAAGTAAAGTAAATTCAGATTCTGTAGCTTCTAATTTGAAAATTAGTAAATTTTCTGAATATCGCTTTGAACTGCGACCAATTTCTATACCGTTTCTCATTTTGACGGCTAAGCATGGGTCTCGCACTCAAAGAAGTGCTATATAAGCTGTCCGTGGCTAGCACTCGGACAGCTTATCTACAGGGCCGATATTATATTATTATATAATAACGATCGTTACAATCATCGGGTCATCGATTACGTATTAGGAACAACATAACGAATATTATCAAATCGATAAAACCTTAATGATTTGCAACTCGAGTTAGTATTAATGCGTTTACTATCTCGCTATCTCTACGTATATGGCGTGTTATACACTGTGGGCTTTAGGTACAATGTTCGATTCTCACATGCTAACAAATGAGGTGACCGACGATCGTAGGTATATTCCAGAGTATCAGTTATTTAGTATTTGGTAGGTTTCAAGAGCAATAAAAACAAATGGGAGAACCTTTGATGTTATATGTACCTGTTTTTTTAGACTTCTAAGCATCAGTCATATGAAGTTCCGGTTACATTTACGTAAATAGGTGCCCTGTCCATAGATATAATTATATTTACGCACAACAGCGTATACATAATCATAAAGTTGAATTGTATATTATCACAACTAGTGACTTGCGGTGGTCCAAGGGACACCCCGCAGCAGCCTGAACCTATTTTTCAGGCTGTCCCTAAAATAATAATTAATTATGTCAGTATAAACTTATGGCAAAGTACTATTATGCAAAAAAAGGTTATGCCAAGCTAGTTATGACAAGGTATATTAGGGGAAACATTATGCGAAAAGAATAGATCTCATGTAATGACGTACCTTTGTTTGCCTTGGTCTTCTCGTCGTACTTGCAGCTGTAAGAGATAGAGTATCCAGTGTAATCAGTCGCCAGGATTAAATAAGGGTTTTCTATTAAGTTCTCTGTTAAACAAAAAATATTATAAAATTAAAAGCTATTACTGTGGGCTCTCGTCAAAATTTATTATGGACTGCTGTGTTGGTCGCATGACGTTTGCGCTTATGATTGATTTCGACTGCGAGGTTTCGAGTTTGATTGACTGCACGAATAGCGTAGTGGTGGAAGTTGTCGCCTCATCACTGCCATTCCGTCGAGTGTTGTGGGTTGTAATCCCACACGGGACAAAATATTTAAGTAAAAATATTATTTATTAATTTTATGAATAAATAGTTAATTATCTCTCGATTTAGTTTATCAATTTGCCGGAACCAGACATACAGTATTGTATTTTGGCTCTGGTGTCCGAGTGTTACTCAAGAGATTAACTGATATAGAAAATATGGAGAGGAAATACTGCATGACTAAGAATTGTACATAATCTTTTGGAAGATACGTAAACTGTACCGTCCCCGTGGACTATGGTCTAACGCGTCTTAGACTAAGAAGATGCTAAAAGGACTAATATTATAGGTATATGATTAGTATTAAAAGCATTATACAAAATGGTGTTTACCTCCAAACTTGAAGAAAACGACCAACTTGGCAACGTTATTGGCATCAGCAACAGGCTTGGCAATTCCCTCAATCAAGGTCTGGACACCGTTGATGACGTGGCTGTTCTTCACCTTAAAGACATCACCGTCTAAGGAGTATTCGGCCTGCACGCACTGGCCCTTGTCTTGAGACTTGATGGGTATCTTAGATATCTCATACCACACTCCTTGGTACTGCAAAAGAAAATATGATTGAAATGGCAAGAAGAAACATTTTTTTATTTAACACTTTCGAAGCGACACGGATTTTTCTATACTTTCCATTCCTGCGGCACAAGGTGTTTTACACCTGGCCATAAAACTATCATTGTGGCGGTACCGGGCTTATTAAACCTTGTATTGTTTATGAAACTAAAACCTTTTTTTTGGCTTCATGGAAAAAGATATATATATTTTTTGCTTTGAATATTATCAATGATGAATTGATTGACATGAGTCTGAAGGCGTACGTCAACAGCTTGTATTGTTTGAAATGTATAGCTATAATAAAATACAGGGTTTTATGCACCCTGTGCTGCACTGGATAATGGTATT
This sequence comes from Catocala sponsa, assembly GCA_963564715.1. Lineage (NCBI taxonomy): Eukaryota > Metazoa > Arthropoda > Insecta > Lepidoptera > Erebidae > Catocala > Catocala sponsa. The sequence continues at coordinate 3,851,104 of OY751345.1, read as the reverse complement.
TTTGTGCATATCTTAAGGATGGAAAATATAAATATCGATAATTTTAATTGAGTTTTATTGTATAAGAAGAGAAAAACTACATTAATTGATGTTTTTCATTGAACCAGTCCAAACAAAAGGTTCTTTTACATTGCGTGCGCAATGTAAAATAACCCTTTGTATAATTTTTTAAATTTTTTTATTAGCTTGGTGACTTGTCAAAAAGATCCGAAGTTTTTCATAGCATCTGACACAATTTCTTTTCTTTCTTCATGAACATCACAGACATAAAAAATTTTTTTTTACGACATCTTTTTGTCGGTCGTGACGTCATGATGTCGACGCGTGCGTTTGTTTCGAATACGATCACAACACTGGCCGCGCGGAGCGGGCGCAGGGTGCGGTACCAGGTGTGCCGGGTACCAGATGCTTTTAATCTGGTTTCGCACTATGATGAAACTTTATTTCTTACGTTCGGTACCAGTTCTAAGAAACCTGGTATTAAAGTAGGCACACCACTGGATTCTATTTTAATAACACACCTTAGATATATATTCATCTCTTTCCTAAACCGAACCAAATTGAAGTTATGCCCTTCGCACGACAGAGAAATCTATACTTTTCTTTGATGCACTGTTAGCAAGACATGTACAAGATGTTTTAGACCTGGTTTCGCACTCAATGTGTTAAAAGAGAACTCCAGCATCGAGAATAAACCCTTTGTCTTTCCTAACATTCAAATAACGGACACAAATGTACCCAGACTCGGAACAACTATTTGTGAATCACACATATTTTTGTCCCGAACGACGGCCAGGCCAGGGGACGACTTAAACCTGTATCCACCCGTGCAATCAAAGCAATCCTAGACTTCTAATCGTTTCTTTTTATAGCGCGAAAAGCAAAGTATTCGTTTTCGGTGGAGATATTTCATTATAGCATTCACTATAGCTGTATATCGTAAGTATAAATAATTATATATCTCTGCATACGCCATCAGAGATAGAGGCGTGAGACATATGAAAAAGAAAACAGGAAGCTCACCAATATGGATAAAATTAATTAGCATCAACCCGTTATTTATATATCCGTTATCAATCCGATAGAGCAGATATCACCAGATTTAATTTTATATTATATAAACATTCACATTATGAATAATAATACCTATTCAATTATTGCTAATTTTGCTGGGGAGATATGACCGGAGAAAGATCAGACTCTGGAGCAACGGCTTTTCTTGCTTTCCAAGTCCGGGCTGGTATTCAGACATCTTAGCAGCAAAGCTCAATAACTTTTTGTTTGCCTGACCGGAGATATTTTGAACCTAGACCTCATGCATAGCAGTCACATTTACTGTTCAACTCACTTGTTTTAAAGTCACGTCACATCGTATTAAATAGCAATTAACTGGTACCCTTTCCTATTATCTATAGTCTCGTTAGGTTATGTTAGGTTCCTTCTTAAACCCAGCCAAAAATAGGAGCCCCGCGATGCGGGGCTCCGTTGACTTATTTTGATCTCTTTAAATATATTTTGCTGTACAATTTAATGATCATTTATTATTTTTGACTGTTATATTTTACTATATTTGGTGATAAGTTAAACCTTCTTTTTTGTACAACTAAGGTGGCATACAAGCATACGGCCCACCTGATGGTAAGTGGTCACCGTAGCCTATGGATGCCTGCAACGCCAGAGGCATCACTTGCGCGTTGCCGACCCTTTAGGAAAGGACGTGGGAAGGAAAGAGAGCGGGATGGGGGAAAGGGAGTGATTGGGCCTCCGGTACTCTCACTCACCGAACGAAACACAATAGTAGGAATACTGCTATTCCACGTCGATATTCTGTGAGAGGGTAGTCCTTCCCCGGTCGAGCTGGCCATTCATGCTGAAATCAGCGAGGCTCTACTACTCAAAAAACTTTTGCGTGGCAGTTCCATTTACAATCGCCACGCCGCCGAGGCACACTTAAGTTTATTAACTTAAGTGTTACTTGGTGACGTAGTTACATTCGACATTGGTTTAGTAGGTAAATACACAGTAGTACTCTACTGTGTATTTAAACATACAGTAATATTTTACGAAAAACAACAGTATACGCAACAAAGACATAAATTAACGATTTTTTAGGAAAATCGTTATCATTTTGTAAAAGTAACCAACCAATGCAATCCATTTAATCCTAACTAATATTATAAAAGCGAAAATGAGTTTGTTTGTTTGTTACATTTCACGCCTAAACCACTGAACCGATCATCCTGAAATTTTGCATATACGTAGTCAGGTGTACAGAAACGGACATAGCCTACCTTTGATCCCGAAAAAAATTACTGTTCCCCAGGAAAACAATAATAACGTTAATATGATAATAGATGGCGCCACGTGTCTTTCGAATCATGATTGAATTATATTATTACAAGCAGAGTACAACCCCAATTGATTGTCAAATTCTAAATTAACGCGAGCGAAGCCGCGGGCAAAAGCTAGTGAGACAATAAAATTAAGAATTTAAACTGGAAAAATGATATTTCCTTATTTAATATAAAAACTCTCTCTCTGCTTACCCCTTTGGGAAACAGGCGTGAATCTATGTATGTAATATAAAAACGACCTCCTCTCTTTACACTACTAACATAATCAAACAAATCGTTTCTCGAAATTCTTTGAATGCGGTTCTTTGATAACAAGCAACTTTAAACGAACGACACAAACGATAATTAATCAAATACACATATCCACAATATTTCGGTTAAATAAACTATCAATAATGACTTACCTGAATATGTATTCTAAAACAAATAAAAACAAAAATAAGCACTTACAGCTGTTTCATTGCAGTTTTCCATCGGCTTGACCTCTGGGCACGCACCATCATGGGAGGAGTCAGCCATCGCCGCGGCAACAATCGAGACGATAAAAAATCTAAGCATCTTTGTAAAATTACTAGAATATTTATTAAAAATTAAGTCAATTTAGTCTCTTATGACAGGACGGCAGTCAGTGATGCACTGGCTGCTGTAGGTTTAGACGCATTTTTATATACTCGAGATACAGAGGTCATGGACAGACACAATTCGTACTCGGGAATAATATATTTGACAGAATTACAGAGGATGAAGCGATCAGCCTTCTAGAGACGTCCATATTCTACAAGTTTCTCGTCGGCTTAATTGTGAGAAAAATCGTCCCTGTAATTGTGGTGATTCGATTTTTCTGTAGCATAGAAATGTTATAATCTAAATATTGATATTTGTAATATATAATAATAATAATAAACTTCTCTATTGGCACAAAAATACAAGTAGGTACATAGTAATAGAAAACTTAGTCTAGGTACAAAAATGCTTAATTATAATGTTCTGCTGGTACTTAAAATAGGATATATCCTGTGCTATAAGTATAGTTGTTTAGTGGGTGTTTTATCTCATTCTCAAAATAAAAACTCGACAATTAAGTAGCTAGTTGCTTTTCTTTCTTTGTTAAGTAGCAATTTACATTAACAGAGTACAGAATTAATCTGCAGCATATTTTTACGCTAGAATGTTCGTAGTTCTGTAGTACTAGAATTATTTATGTGATTATATTTATTTATATTACAATATTTTTTGTTTCATGCTTTCATTTTGTTGTCAACTTCAATTTAAGTGATTAACAATATTTATATCTGCCAAGATAAATCATGTTACTTATTAATACTGATGGGGTTTTAAATTAAGAACTTTAATATTTACTGATAAAATATATTATGTACATAGGTAATAAAATAAAGAATTTATAATGATTTCAAATTTTTCATTATCATGCTATATTCTATAATATTGTCTTCGGTTTACGCGAATGTTATTCATTGAAATTAAACTACTATATATGGATTCTATCGCGTTGGTTATTTATTTAAAAATTAGTAAAGTTTAATAGTAATAGTAGTGTAACAGTTTTCAAAATGTTGTAATAAAGTGTCAAATAAACAACGCGACAAAAGCCGTATATGGTAGTTTAATTTCAACGCTATATTCTATTCTAGAACATCCAAAATTATCGATATGTATTAAAACTATTTAGATTTACACTTTCCTTGATCTTTCAGTTGGTTTTTATGAGCCATGGTCACGCGGAGACTAAGATGGTGGTTGCCTCAATGTCTTCAAGTGTAGTTATTTCTACGTACCCGAACATGATTAAATGATTGGTGTTCCTATTAACGCAAAATGAGCTCAAAGTATCATAACGTCTAGCTCATTTTTGCTTCTTCTTATTTCTGACTATCTGAATCGCTGGATCCCAAGCTGATAGTACATTCCAACCTATTACCATTTCTAAATTATTAACCATTTCTAAATTTCCTCTTCTACCAGATTGTAATAAGATCGTATTAGTTATCATATTTAGAACTAGCTGTTATCTGCGATTTCGTCCGCGTAGATTTTAACTTAAAAGTGTTTGTCTCCGTGGAACCCTATTTTTTATAAATTCAAAGTAGCGTAAGTTTTTCCTTATAACATCAGCTATCTGCCAGTAAAAGTCCCGTCAAAATCAGTTCAGCCGTTTCGGAGATTAGCCGGAACAAATAGACAGGCAGACAAAAATTTTAAAAATTGATATTTTCGTATTATATACTTTTATATGCATTAGATAAAAAGCTGTTATTTTGACATTACAAACAGACACTTCAATTTTATTTATTTGTATAGATTTATCTAAAACCGTTTTAAAAGACATTGTTAATTACATTGTTAAATTCAAAATTCATTTAATAGTATTTACCTTAGAATATTCGTAGACATATTTAAATAATAAATTCTTGGTATCTAATCTAACGAAAATTCACATTTATCAAACATCATGATTATCGTACTTATTTTAGTTAGATCTGTTCTTCTGAGTCGTATCTTTTTTAACGATCTTTTTACAAGCTTTCGTTTACTTTAAAATCTTTATAAGGTCGCTAAAATCGCTTTTTACCTCGTCACATTATACATTGTCAAGTATTAGTTAATAAACTATACATCGTAGCCACACCTTCAAACAAACAAAAAAATATAAAGTAAAAGCTTCTTGTCACAAAATGTAAGACTACATTCGCCAAAAGATTTAAAAAATATATGTTCCCCTGTTTGTATAATAAAGTAGTACAAAAATGTAATTTTAAGCACTGCTCTACTCGTGAGGTTCACTTTAAAGTTAAAAAGATTATCTCCAAATTAAATTATCACGACACGGAACAATTCCTAATAAGTATTGCTTGATGAATCGCTTTGAGCATCCTACTACAGTTGTCTGTACCATTACTTGAGCCCTTCTTACATACACAAAGGAGATCGCCCATTTTTCCTACATCTTTGGGCCTACTTGTTATAGTCATAAAATTGGTGGAATTTGTTAGATAAATACCTAAATTATACTTCTGCTTTATTTCATTAAAATTGCCAATTGCAGTACTGAGATTTTTTTATTCGAAGGTGTAACTAGGTTAGGTTAGTTTAGGAAATGGATTGGGCACGCCACGATCGTGGCGGTAAGTCCCGTCTTTGAGGAGTGGTTGGAGAGGCGGCATGCCGCCCTCAACTTCCGGTTGACACAGGTAATGATTGGTCATGGTTGCTTTGGCTAGTTCCTGTGTCGCATAGGCCGGCAAGAGACTAAAATTGCCAATTGCAGTACTGAGATTTTTTATTCGAAGGTGTAACTAGGTTAGGTTAGTTTAGGAAATGGATTGGGCACGCCACGATCGTGGCGGTAAGTCCCGTCTTTGAGGAGTGGTTGGAGAGGCGGCATGCCGCCCTCAACTTCCGGTTGACACAGGTAATGATTGGTCATGGTTGCTTTGGCTAGTTCCTGTGTCGCATAGGCCGGCAAGAGACACCCGGTTGTCATCACTGTGGCGACTGCCGCGACGTTGTTGAGGACACGGCGCTGCACACTTTGGTAGATTGCCCTGCCTGGGCATCGCAGCGCGTGAGTTGATCGCGGCAGTCGGATTGGTTGCCTTCTCGCTCCCGGTCGTAGTTCAGTCTATGGTCCGGAGTGAGAGGTCGTGGAACGCCGCCACCTTCTGTGAGGTAGTGATTTCCATCAAGGAGGCGGCGGAGCGGGAGAGGGAGCGTTGAAACCCTCTCTCCAACCGCACAGCCGGGCGCCGTAGGGCGCGAGACGACCTCCAGCCACCCTGAGGTTTGACCTGGAGGTGGTGAGCTTTGTGGGCCTGCCCGCCATCCGTTCAGCACCAGATCCGAGAGGCGGAGTGCGTGTTCGCACGCGCGCCTCTGTGTCGTGTCTGTCTCCCCTCTAGGGGGGGGACAGTAGGGATTACTTTAAGTAGGTCATCTTAGAGTAGGTCTTTTCGTGTAGTGGCTTGCCGTTTCATATGGTGGGCCGAAACCTCGGCGGGATCGCGACCGCATATGCAAGTGATTCGCGCGGCCCCGCCGATAGTGGTTTTGTCGAGGAACACAATGGTAGGTTTAGTCGGTATTCCGGGAGGTACATTATTCTTATTCCATCTTTCTATTTTAACCGGGCAAGTCCGACATAACCCCTCCGCCCGCCCCCGCGGAGGGGTAAGTGCCAATGCATTACTCCACGTAAAAAAAAAGGTATGCATCAGCTTAGTCCCATTATCGTTAATATCTATAGCATTTTGTTTCAATAATATTACGATTATCGAACGCGGTTCAATCGAATGCTTGTGAAACAGAGGGCTGTTTATTTCTGCGCCCTGTGCCAGGGGCACCACCCTCGTTACAACATTGATTATGTGCAGGTAATAGGTTGTTTAAAATGAAAAACATTACTTTATTTATTTATTTTATCTTTTGTCTAGATTGTTAAAATGTTAACCAGGAATACAAATATTTTCATACATACATTATAGATCAACCTAAAACAGAATAACGATATGCGTGCAAAAGAACAAAATTATACTTTGTCAATATAATTGTTTATCTAGCACATGTACAGGAATTCATTAAGATTTATAAGAAAACTATGTTATTCTTCTTCATAGGTTATTAAAATATCGTCGAGAAACTGTGCAGGAGGAGAAATATTTTCTTGATACCTAGCCCAACTCAAAAACCAGATTATCGACATTACATAGGCACAACAGCCTACTGTACGTCTGCCAACAATGCAGTTACAATAATATTGTAAAATATTATTTTATCATCGTAAATTGAATACAGTTCTTTGTGATTTTGTGTATTGATAAAATAACAAACAGTTTACAGTTAAAATATTGATTGTAGCACATGATTTTAACTACAAATTAAGTCGTAATGGATTAACATACAATTTTTTTTTTCTCCAATTAACCATTGTAAATTCAATTTATTTTTTTGATTTTGTTTAGTGATGAAATGACGCTATTTTTGCAGTAAACATTTTGGCTATAACACGTGGGCCCAGAAATGGGCATGCTCCTTTACACACATACACAATCACTCATACTCATATTCAGTGAACTATTTATTATTTATTTTCATGTTGTTATAATAGTTAAGTTCTAGGTGTAAGTCAATCGTATTCATTGGTAGCCACGACACAGGCTGCGCCTAGTGTGGCTATCATAGTAAATGTAAATATCGTGTAACCTTTATTGAAATAAAAATGCTTAAATGCTTATGTCTCTCTTAAATTGTTTTTACCTTTAATTTTCCCTGTGGCCACATTAGTCAGTCCTATTACTGCAATTCATCAGCAAGAATTAAATTAATTTATCGTTCCCGGAATCCAATTGTTTGTCTGGTTGATGCAATTGTTAATTTCCTTGAGGACAGGTATAATTGACCGTCCAAAATAAATATTACCAAGTTGCCAACTATTATCTCAGTCTAGTACTTAGCTTTTATTACTCTGTACGTAATACCTTGGTTTGTGAATTTTCTATAATCGATCAAGAACACAACATTTGAAAACCAGTAGACATTATGTTTTGATAATGAACAATGAAAGCAAATTGAACAACATTTGAAAATCAGTAGACATTATGTTTTGATAATGAACATTGAAAGCAAATTGATGATTTTATAATAAATTGCTTTAACCCGTTACTGTATTGGGAATACATATTATTGCTAAATATTTTATCTTGTTGTGACTTCGATCAATAATACACTATATGTCCGGTAAGCGCTTCAAAAACGAGCCGAAAAATAAGAGCACAAATACGGTTGTGCTCTTATTTCAAATTAGTATGATCCAATCATAGCCAACATTAAGACGTCAAAATGCCGCAGTGTGCGTTCAAAAATTGTGCAAATAACTATCGTAACACCGAGATTTTGGAAGGAATATATTTTTTTCGGTAAGTTTATATCATTAAGTATTTTTCATAAAGTAAAAACCTAATTAAATAGTAAATATGAATCAATTACCAAATATTATGATTGTTTGACCAACGTTTGCGAGAATGCGCCAACTATTGTAAATTGTTATTACTATTTTTGGTACTTTGTAATTTAGACTTTAAAACATGCGTATAAGATTAAAATTGTTTAGATGTGATTTGAGCAGCGAACAAAGATCGTAAAAATTAATTGCTTTTTGTACATAGCTTTGTGAATGCAACTTTAAGTATTGGATTTAAGGTTGAATTTGCATTAATGTATATTTATTTCAACTGGAATTCTTAGAATTACATACACTCACAATTGGCGACAGTTTTAAAGAGGACTTTTGTATGGGATTATGTATCTAGTATATTATTGATCGAAGTGTTGTGAGGTAAAAATTAGCGAATTTTGCCGATATAACAAAAACTATCAAATTTGGCCAAAATCTGGCATTATGTTACACGTTTCTAATTTTCCATGTCTCACTAAAACTTATAGTTACAACTACTGCTGCTGCTTAAAATGGCTTTCATCTTGGTTTATTTAAATAATATTTATGAGCCATAGTCACGGGGAGACTAAGATGGTGGTTGCCTCAATGTCTTCAAGTGTAGTTATTTCTACGTACCCGAACATGATTAAATGATTGGTGTTCCTGTTAACGCAAAATGAGCTCAAAGTATCATAACGTCTAGCTCATTTTTGCTTCTTCTTATTTTTGACTATCTAAATCGCTGGATCCCAAGCTGATAGTACATTCCAACCACCTGCATTGGCATTTAGTTTTTAAGTTTCCTCTTCTACCAGATTGTAATAAGATCGTATTAGTTGTCATATTTAGAACTAGCTGTTATCTGCGATTTCGTCCGCGTAGATTTTAACTAAAAAGTGTTTGTCTCCGCGGAACCCTATTTTGTTATAAAATCAAAGTAGCCTAAGTTACTCCTTATAACATCAGCTATCTGCCAGTGAAAGTCCTGTCGAAATCGGTTCAGCCGTTTCGGAGATTAGCCGGAACAGACAGACAAAAATTAAAAAAATAGATGTTTTCGTATTATACACTTTTATATGCATTAGATAAAAAGCTGTTATTTTGACATTACAAACAGACACTTCAATTTTATTTATTTGTATAGATTTATCTAAAACCGTTTTAAAAGACATTGTTAACATTCAAAATTCATTTGATAGTATTTACATTAGAATATTTAAATAATAAATTCTTGGTATCTAATCTAAAGGACGTTCACATTTATCAAACATCATGATTATCGTACTTATTTTAGTTAGATCTGTTCTTCTGAGTCGTATCTTTTTTAACGATCTTTTTACAAGCTTTCGTTTACTTTAAAATCTTTATAAGGTCGCTAAAATCGCTTTTTACCTCGTCACATTATACATTGTCAAGCATTAGTTAATAAACTATACATCGTAGCCACACCTTCAAACAAACAAAAAAATATATAAAGTATAAGCTTCCTGTCACAAAATGTAAGACTACATTCGTCAAAAGATTTAAAAAATATATGTTCCCCTGTTTATATAATAAAGTAGTAAAAAAATGTAATTTTAAGCACTGCTCTACTCGTGAGGTTCACTATAAAGTTAAAAAGATTATCTCCAAATTAAATTATCACGACACGGAACAATTCCTAATAAGTATTGCTTGATGAATCGCTTTGAGTATCCTACTACAGTTGTCTGTACCATTACTTGAGCCCTTCTTACATACACATATTTACACACATACACAATCACTCACACTCATATTCAGTGAACTATTTATTATTTATTTTCATGTTGTTATAATAGTTAAGTTCTAGGTGTAAGTCAATCGTATTCATTGATAGCCAAGACACAGGTTGCGCCTAGTGTGGCTATCATAGTAAATGGAAATATCGTGTAACCTTCATTGAAATAAAAATGCTTAAATGCTTATTATTAAAAAAATGCTTAAATGCTTATGTCTCTCTTAAATTATTTTTAGCTTTAATTTTCCCTGTGGCCACATTAGTCAGTCCTATTACTGCAATTCATCAGCAAGGATTAAATTAATTTATCGTTCCCGGAATCCAATTGTTTGTCTGGTTGATGCAATTGTTCATTTCCTTGAGGACAGGTATAATTGACCGTCCAAAATAAATATTACCAAGTTGCCAACTATTATCTCAGTCTAGTACTTAGCTTTTATTACTCTGTACGTAATACCTTGGTTTGTGGATTTTCTATAATCGATCAAGAACACAACATTTGAAAATCAGTAGACATTATGTTTTGATAATGAACAATGAAAGCAAATTGATGATTTTATAATAAACTAGCTGTTACCTGCGACTTCGTCCGGGTAGATTTTAACTAAAAAGTGTTTGTCTCCGCGGAACCCTATTCTTTTTCTAAAATCAAAGTAGCCTAAGTTACTCCTTATAACATCAGCTATCTGCCAGTGAAAGTCCCGTCAAAATCGGTTTAGCTGTTTCGGAGATTAGCCGGAATAAACAGACAGACAAAACATTTAAAAATATATGTTTTCGTATAGGTACCTTATATACTTTCATATGCATTAGATAAAAAGCTGTTATTTTGACATTACAAACAGACACTTCAATTTTATTTATTTGTATAGATGTATAGATTGTTTTAACCTGTTACTGTATTGGGAATACATATTATTGCTAAATATTTTATCTTGTTGTGAGGTAAAAATTAGCGAATTTTGTCAATATAACAAAAACTATCAAATTTGGCCGAAATCTGGCATTCTGTTACACGTTTCTAATTTTCCATGTCTCTCAGTAAAACTTATAGTTCCGACTACTGCTGCTGCTTAAAATGGCTTTCATCTTGGTTTATTTAAATAATATCTTCAAAAAATCAGGTAACGCGTCAAAGTAAAGATAATATAAATAGTTGTAAATATAATTTTTAAATGTTATACGTCAATTAATAATTTTAATGTGTAACATTTTCGTTAACATAGAACAATACTATATAATAATAAGTTTATTTTAATAATAAATTTATTTGGTTAATAAAAAAAGATAAAAGTACACAAAATTAGATGTGACACTGAATCCCGCTCTAGGATACCCTATGTTGCGGGATCCAGTCTCTTTCGTCTGATATTCTTACAGTAATTGCGTCATTGCAATATAGTTACACAATTTATAAATCATGAAAATACTGAACTAAAATGTATGCTATAAAAGATAACCAGTTAATAAATGATAATAAACTAGTAAAATAATAATAGTAACTTAGTAAACTCACTAACCTATATACTTTGACGTTCATAAGTGTTACTTTGTGACCTAAATGAATAAATGATTTTTGACTTTGACTTTGAAATATTGCATCAAATATCTTCATCCAAACATTAGATGACTCACGATATAATACAGTAATTTTTCTTACAAACACTTTGTTGATCGGCATCATACAAATTGTATGTAATAACAGCATGGAAAGTTTAAAGGAAGAGAGTGATTCGACAATTTGGAGTTGCGTCAATTGAGTAACAAGACGCACCCTGCGAGCTCTCGACGCTTCGCTTTGAATTATCATTTAAAGTGTAGAAAACTTAATACCGTCTCGTGATCTGGATATATACAGAATTATACGTTCATATAAGGGTAATACTGAGAGCAGCGATAGCTCAGTGGGGAGACCAACAGACTGCAATGCAGAGGGTCTCGGATTCGAACCCACGTCGCGCACCTCTCTGACTTTCGGAAGTTATATGACCTTTCGAAATTATGTGCGTATTGATTGACAATTATCGCCTGCTCCGTGCCTCGGAGAGCACGTTAAGCCGTTGGTCCCAGCTGCCATGAACATCTATGGCAGTCGTTATTGGGAGAGTGTCGACATAAAAGATCCGACTGGGTCGAAGTGTCGCCGGTCTGCACTGACTGGCCCCCACATAAGATGAGATAAGAGTAATACTGATGCAATGTGACAGGATATCAAAATTACAGATAGAGTTGAAAACTTACTTACAAAATTATGGAGGGATTTCATCATTAATAGACTGTATGGATGGCGTAGGTGCTTAATTTCTTCGCTATTGCACTGTGCCGCGTTTTGTAGGTTCGATCCCAACACAATACAAATATTTGTGTGATACACAAATAGTCGATCCAAGTCTAGGTCTACTTTGTGTATTTTGCTTATATATTTGTAAAGTCCCCCGTGACACAGGAGTTTTATTTAGTAAACTCCAGTATGGGAATTACCATAAACAAAAAATATACATTACAATACAATAGTGCAACGCTAAATTAGAATTTGACATAGTAATAGAATTTAAACAGATTTTACAACTGTTGTATCCTACTATTAAATCATAAATACATACATAGATTCACGCCTGTTTCCCAGAGGGGTAGGCAGAGACTACGGATTTCCATTTGCTACGATCCTGACACACTTCTCTGGTTTCATTCACTTTCATCACATTCCTCATACACGCCCGTCGATTCAAGGAGCTCTTAACCTGACCTTTGTCCAGAACGCCTCCGATCTGATCGAGAAACGTTCGCCTAGATTTTCCTCTTGCGACTGTTCCATTCACACTAGTCTTATAAACTTTCTTAGTCAGTCTTTCCTCGTCCATTCTTTCTATTAAATCAATGTGCTAAAATGTTTTCAATATTCTTGTCTATAGAGTTTTTATGAAGATTTACTATTGATTTGGGATGTTCATTTGTTTCGTTCTTCTATTATTTATTATACGTTTTTCTCTCTTTGTTAGATTCCTACTTCATACAAACAAAGGCTGTATACTTGTAAATATATCGCCTATAGACGCTTGCAAAATCAGACGTTTCACGAGTGCGTTGCCAACCCACCTTAATTTAAAACCGCTGTGCTCTTAGTGCATAGAGCAAAGTCTAATCTAGTCTCCTCTAGTACTGACAGCACAACGGCTTTTTAACCTCACAATTGTTGGCAAGCCAGACATAACTAAAAGCCTATTGTGTCTGACCGCCAGTGTGTCCCAGCGACTCAACGGGTGAAAGGAACTTTGGCTCTAATAAAATCTTTAATAGGGATATTGTCATTTATATTACAACAGTACATTGTTGTATAAGAACCAGTTCATGTAGTAACGGAGAATATTAAGTACGTTTGGCAATTAAATACTTGACTAGGTATTTAGATTTATTTCGTTTTGTCAAGAGGACATTTAGGGTACAAGGAAGAGCCCTTTGTCAAGAGGACATTTAGGGTACAAAGAAGTATATTAAACGATAACGCGAGTTTAATTTTATGTAAATACTCTTGGCTATAAGCTCTAATATCTCTTTTATTTCATTTATACATATATATCAAATCAAGGTATCTGTTAAGTCGAGACGAATGCATTTTAAGCATTAACTTTCGCCCGCGGCTTCGCTCGCGTAAAACTAGGTAAGGCTAGGTTAGATTTTGTTAGAAACAGTGCTTTTTAAATATAATATAGCCTATGTTACTTGGTGATAATATAACTTACTAATGCTCAAAGAATTTATTAAATTGGTTAATTTTTTGAGTTAAATCCTTACAAACAAACAAAAAATCAGATCTTTCCTCTTTATGATATTAGTATAGACAAACCTTTGATTGCAAACTACAAAATCAGTACAATTCCATTTTTTTGTCGGTCTCGTAATTTAACGTCAGCTGAACCAATCGTAGTAAAACTCCACATCGTCATCATCATCATCAGGCTATAATAGTCCACTGCTGGACATAGCCCTCGCCCAAAGAGCGCCATAGCGCCCTGTCTTCAGCTTGCCACATCCAGCATCTGCCTGCAGTCTTTCGCACATAACTTCACATACAATTTAACAATTATGCAGCGTATACATAAAACGATCAAGATATTTTAATACGGCATAAAACTTTTTTCAAAACTTCACGCCAGCTGTGCAAAATTTAGTCAAACCTAGAGTTTGATCTATATAACACATTACGGTTTAAATAACATTACCTACTCTTATAACTATTACATGTTTGTCCAAACAAAATAAATAAAATTTTAGTTTAAGTGTCATCTCGACAGTACCACTACGCCTAGTGTTGTGGGTTCGAATCCCCCACGGGACAAAAATTTGTGTGACCCACAAATGGTTGTTCTGAGTCTGGGTGTTGTTTTTGTCCGTTGTATGAATGTTTGTAAAGTCCCCCGGGATACAGGACTTATTCCTATTCCGATAGTTGTCTTAAATAATCCTAACTAATATTATAAATTGAAATTAAACTACTATATACGGATTTTATCGCGTTGTTTATTTGACCCTATTACAAAATTTTGAAAAACTGTTACACTACTATAATTACTATTAAACTTTGCAAATTTTTAAGCTAATTGAATTATTGAAACTATTAAAACTATTTATACTATTACTATACTATTTATATTTATGTTTACACTTTCCCCGACGTTTCGGTTGCTTTTCAGCAGCCATGGGCACGGGGAGACTAAGATGGTAGTTGTCTCAATGTTCCAGTGTGGTTATTTCAAAGTACCCGAACATAATTTAATCATGGGTGTTTCTATTTACGCGATAAAATCCGTATATAGTAGTTTAATTTCAATGAATAACATTCACGTAAACAGAAGACAATGTAATATTATAAATGCGAAAATGAGTTTGTTACGCTTTCACGCCTTAACTACTCAACCGATCAACATGAAATTTTGCATACACGTTGTCAGGGGTACAGAACAGGACATAGGGTACCTTTCATCCAGAAAAAATAACTGTTACAAACCTTTTTTTTTTTGGTACCCAGGAAAAATGCTTGATGCACTATCCGCCGGCTAGGGGACGGCACCGGCGGGGCGTGTGGGACTCCCCAGCATGAAAAGCGCTGGTATACCCACTAAAATACCTGGGGTGTTCCCTCTCTCACCCAATGGAGGGGCCTGTTGGAAACCTAACCTAACCTACATTTACGTGAGCGAAACCGCGGGTGAAAACTAGTAAGAAATATTTCCGGCCATCTTACATAAATTTTGTCCTTTGCATGAATAGCCAAACTCTTTATAATTTTTATAAGATTATTCGTGTAACATAAATAAATAAAATGTTAAAATGACAAAATCAGATCAAACTTAGCCTCCATCACCTTCAAAAATATTTATTTCATCTCAATATCAGTAGATTCGAAATTTGATAGAATTCTCAAAGTCCTATTAGGTACCTATAAATTTGCACTTAGTTGTGAAATCAATTGAGCTTACAAAGGCCAGATCAGACACAGTACATGTTGAATGAACAAATATTATCTTCAATTCTATGGCATCACGTTGCTTCACATGTGTTTGGTGTTCGTGAGCGGAAGTAGTCAGACGATTTTACAACACTGCGTTCGTGTACAATCAGACAAGGGAGTGTGCATTGCAACATGGAAAAGACCCGATAGATATATAATAATAATAATAATTATTATTATTATTTATTTATTTGCATAAACACAATTAACACTTATATAAACATAAATACATATTCACATGTTTACAAAATATATAATTAGTTGACAAATATGTTTATGTTTGTCGTAACTGGCATCTTGCTAAGTTATAAAATAACTTGTATTAAGAATACCAGTCCCAACCCATACAAAATTTGATGTGGTACAATTTAAAGATATAAGCGTTCAGTTACAAACAAATTGGCAGAAATGAAAATAAAACAAAAAAGAAATCAAATAATCCACTGTTCTATAGCAGCAGCCCTTAAGTGTGTGTATGTACGTGAGGGGGTGTGTGTGTGTGTGTGTGTGTGTGTGTGTGTATGTGTGTTTCTGTGGGCGTGTGTGTGTTTGAGTGAGTATGTCATTAAGAAAAGAAAAGGAGTTGCTCTGTGTCACTATAGTTAAGTTGCAGTAAATATGTGGTAATGAGTGTTTTAAGGGAGTTTGTGTGCAAAGGATAGATATTGTGTGTTTTGTTAAGTTTATTGTATAGACAAGGTCCTTGAAAGCAAGTAAATCGTTTGGTAAAAGAGAAGTTGCATTTGAATGTTCGGCATATTATGTCCTTCCGTCTCCTAGTAATTATCTCGTAGTGAGTGTCTTGGTGTTGTAAAACGACAGTGTTTAAAACAAATACCTGCCTCACGGTGAGGACTTTGCAATACTTGTATAGGTCTTCTGTAGGATAGAGTAACAGACGGAAAGTAGATACCTTTAATTGATTTATTTTTATTTTTGGAATATTTAATATAATATTAAATTTAAAAAGTTATTCGTAACACTGGACACGTCTTAACGCTTCGTTGATCCAAAGGAAAGGGGGATTACCAATTTTATATTTTCGATATATCTCTTACGTGAGAATGTTTTGCTCATGAAATTAAGAATGATTGAATCAAGAGACAACGAATATCCAAGTTCATGATTAGAGTCTGTGTATCTGATGCTGTATCTTTCATTTGATAGTTAATTTCTGGGGCGGTTTTCGGAGGTAAATCAATTATCATATGCCTCGGAAATAATATTGCATTAACAATTTTGGCGTGGTTTATTTTGCCAGAAGCACAGAAAGAAAAGATTACCTTAATGCGTGCACGCTTGCTTGCTCACGTAGATAAAACTAGAGATAAGCATTTAGAAATCTTTATTTACATTTATCTATATTCAAGTAGCAAACCGACATTTAATTTTAATGTTAAGTAGAGAGATGAACAGTGATAGCTCAGTGGGGAGACCAACAGTGCAATGCAGAGGGTCTCGGGTTCGAATCCACGACGCGCACCTCTGATTTTCCGAAGTTAAATGACTTTTCCAAATTATGTGCGTAGTGACAGACAATTATTATCGCCTGCTCTGTGCCTCGGAGAGCACGTTAAGCTGTTGGTCCCGGCTGCCATGAATATCTAATGCAGTCGTTATTGGGAAGTAAGTGCCCTCTAATATCCTAACACTGGTCTAGCCTTAGAGTATCGTTAGCCTTCGGGTTGCGGAGGTCAGATGGCACTTGGCAGTCGCTCCGTGTAAAAACTGATATCCAGACAAATTCGGTTAGATTAGAAAGCCGACCCCAAGTGACTTGGGAATAATAAAGGCTAGGGAGAAGATATAGATTGGCCGTGGTGACAAAAGTATGGCATAAAGTTAGATTAGAAGAAAATTATATACCCCACAATAAAGTCAATGTTGCAGCTTGCCGAAGACTGACACAAAAACAGAAAGATAGCATAACGTAGAATAGGGGACGTAAATAACTAATATTGAAAGGGATTAAATATAATGATCATCAAAAATACTAATTGCGCAGCAAAATATGATTACTAAAATATATCATAACGAGCACCTATATGCCTCAAATCACTACATTTCGTCTCGGCAGGGTTAGGTTATGTTAGGTTCCTTCTTAAACCCACCCAAAAATAGGAGCCCCGCGGAGCGGGGCTCCGTCGACTTAGTTTGATCTCTTTACATAATATTGTCTTATGTTTACGCGAATGATATTCATTGAAATTAAACTACTATATACGGATAATCAAATAAACAACGCGATAAAATCCGTATATAGTAGTTTAATTTCAATTGATCTCTTTAAATATATTTTGGTGTACAATTAGTATTTTTGCTAAGCATATTTTGTTGTGCAATTTGTATTTTTTTGCTGTGCAGTTAAATACTACCCATATTGAAAGACAAATAAAGAAGCAACATGACTTTTCAAACGGCGTTTATGCGTTCACCAATAAACTTTTTTATTTAGTTGCGATATGGATTTACGCTCTTTTGTACTCAAAAGTATGCAGAGTCTTATCGCACTCATATTTAAGCATATAAGTTTTTGAGGCCAAAGCCCAAACACATACTCGAGTTACAAATTTATTCAATTCGAATGTAGATTTCAAGGAAATTCATTCTAAGCTAATAAGTTATCTAATACCAAAATTAATTCGTTCCTATTAACGATAGCGCAGATAACTATCGTTTTAATTTTAATTGAAGTTGTTACAACTGTAGCTTATAAGCAATTAGATACAACAACTTATTTGTTAAAAAAAAAAAAATATTTTATGAAATAAATACTTATTAGGCGTTTAAGTCAAAATCAAAAATATTTAAGTCACAATGTTACATCAAACAGACAGGTAATTCGGGAATTTTCATGAAACCCAGTCATATTCGGAATGTGATATTATTTACCTATTTATTTAGTAACTAGCTATCACTTTTTTGAATGAAAGGAACATATGTCCTTTTTTGTACCCCTGACAATGTGTATGCAAAATTTCATAATCCTAATCCTAACTAATATTATAAAAGCGAAAATGAGTTTGTTTGTTACCTTTTCGAGCCTAAAACACTGAACCGATCATCCTGAAATTTTGCATATATGTTGTCAGGTGTACAGAAACGGACATAGGCTACCTTTGATCCCGAAAAAAATTACTGTTCCCGAGGAAAACAATAATAATGTTCTTATGATAATAGATAGCGCCACGTGTCTTTCGAATCGTGATTGAATTATATTATTACAAGCACAGTACAACCCGAATTGATGGTCATATTCTAAATTAACGCGAGTGAAGCCGCGGGCGAAAGCTAGTAATATTATAATCGGTCAAGCATTTGAGGCGTCGAAGCGTGACAAACAAACTCACATTCATAATTCATCACGCAACTGGTTATTGTCTTGTATATTAAGATGATTAGTACAATCTTTCAATTATATGCCAATTAGGCAATATGGATATGAAATCTTTTAATACTATTGTAGTAACAACATTGACGATGTCATTCACAATACCTAAAACGATTTTTTTTTTCCTATATTTAGACCTGCTATCAATGGCCTAGACTATAATCAGGTGTGTTGCAAGAGGTAAGAGTTTGGAGAGGTAGAGTCACTGCTCCGTCTCCCCTTAGTAAGGCAGCACATCGGTTCTCTTTAGTCTTCTAATTGAATTGGGCTGCAGGAGCATACTGGATAACGGGTTTGGGTGAGTTGTCAGGCGGTCCTTGTAGTTGGCTGAGTATCGTTTTGCTTCGTCCAAAATGGTTGGGATTTCCAGATACTCATGGATTTCCGAGTTGAGAGCATACCAGGGCGCCGAGGAGAGTACCCTTAGAATATTGTTTTGGCCTCTCTGCAGGCACATAATGTTGGATTTGCTGGCTGTCGACCACAGTTGGATTATTAATGAATAAAACAATTTGAATTTGAAATATTTACAAAAGTGTTGTGTAATCCATAATATAAATGATTTTGAATCTAAAAGAATGAAATTTATTATTGTTGTCTGCCTGCCTGTTTGTTCTGGAATTATTATTGGCTGACCAGCTAAAGTAAAAAGAGGAATAGAAGATAAATAATAATAATTCAATCGACATTTATGACATTTTGTTGGAGTTATAAGCTACCTACGGTGATATTTTTATCATTTACAATTACACATGTTTATATACTATATACACAATATTAGTAAACACGCAGGTCTAAACAAACATAATTATCGTGCTGGTACAGTGAGAACGCGCATTCAAAATACAAAAAGTAAAATATTCTAGGCTCGATATATCTGAGGTACGAGCCGTCAGTTTTGGAGATATTTTTCACTAAGGGACTCGTATTTGGGTAGATTGGTATATATCATAGATAATACACTACAGACCGGTATATATTTATATTATAAATTGTTGTTATATGTTTATCGTATCATCGCTAAAACTCATTGACCTACTAACCTTGGTATACGTGTGTATTATGTGTGTGTCACAATAAACCAAAACCGTTCTTTAATTTTAAATATAGGGCAAAAAGTTATATGAACATATTTGTAGGCAAAACGATTTGCTACAAATTATGTGTTTACGAATTTTTTGTAGGACGCATAGTTTCCGAGATATGGCGAAAAAGGTGTTTGCATCCCTTTTTCCAAGATGGCAGCCGGGGGACAAGGGCGGCAACCCCACAAACTTGGGGTTAAGCTTCTATTACACATGTCCCAAAAATAAAATTGCGTCCTCTAATAAATGCAATATTAGGTCCTTAAATTGTAACATTTCAATGGACTATTTAGTCACCTTGTACAACAGATTTTGGTACACCCCATTACCTCAGATTTGGGTCACATGACCCAAAGGACCGGGTTCTTTAGTGCCAAGAAAATAGCAACATTGTAATTTTTTTTTTAGAATTCCATCTGTGGCTGAGTAATGATATCAAACAAAGAGGAAATGAAGCTGGCAATTTTAGAGTTAAATAATAGGTACATTTTAATATGTATTTATGAATGTTATGATTCCATATTACAACATTATTTAACCCAAATGTAAATCTGTCTATTTTTCGTTTCGTAGGAACCCATCACTCAACTGGATCTAATTAAATTTGTTTTACAATAGCCTCACCACTTTTTATTGCATTGATATTGCATATGCTAGAAATAAATTAAAGCTATAATATACTCTTTAACGCGCTCTCTTATCCCCTATGTAACGATAATCATTTAACCCAAGTTTCGCTAATTCAGAATTATGTCCTCCAGACCAACTTTCGGTCACGGCAGCCAATCTTAACGGAGACTGGCCATTAACGCAGGTGATATTATAGTGCATAAGTGTGTACGCAAAAACAAGTGCACTCTCTGTTTCCTAACCGTCAAGATCTGATAGGACCACAAACCCACACGGTCAGACGAAGGACCAACGGATTTAAGTAACTATGCCATCTTCGTAATTCCAAAGTGCTGTTAAGATTTCTTTGCAGGAAAACCCAATAACTTTTTGCTAGCCCTACCTGGGATTTCAATCTGAGACTTCATGCACCACATTCACAACCACTGCGTCACGGATGCAGTCATGTCACGTGGTTTTATATAATTATGTAAAAGTCCAAAGTTCGACTATAAACGAATTTTAATAGTGAGTAATATTGATTCTATTTTTATATTAGCTGAGAATGCTGAAAGATAAAACGTGATAATGTATATTAGATACGGCTAATACTTGTGAAAAAGATAATAACTACAAACTTTGTATTGCCTACGGGTATTTAATGTATGTATAGAAACTGACATGATTACTTCCACTGGATTAAAATCACGACTATTTGAAATCTTTTTCTTTTTAAAAGACAACTTTCTCACTGTGTATAATGCCTGTATCGCGTGGGACTTTACAAACATTCAAACAACGGGCCAAAGAACATGCAGATTCGGAACATCTATTTGTGAATCATACAATTTTTTATCCGGCAGCAGCGATAGCTCAATGCGGAGACCAACAGACTGCAATGCAGAGGGTCTCGGGTTCGAACCCACGTCGCGCACCTCTGACTTTCGGAAGTTATATAACTTTTCGAAATTGTGTGCATATTGATTGATAATAAATAATTATCGCCTGCGCCGTGCCTCGGAGAGCACGTTAAGCTGTCGGTTCCGGCTGCCATGAACATCTATGGTAGTCGTTATTGGGAAGTCAGTGCCCTCTAATATCCCGACACTGGTCTAGCCTTAGGGTATCGTTAGCCTTCGGATTGCAGAGATCAGATGGTTGTCGCTCTTTGTAAAAACTGATATCCAGTCAAATCCGGTTAGACTAGAAAGCCGACCCCAAGTGACTTGGGAATAATAAAGGCTAGGGAGAAGAAGACAATTTTTATCCGGATCGAACCCGCAACACTCTGCGCGGCGGCTGTGCCGAGGCGGCTGCTTAAGTCACTAGGCCATCCGTACAGTCAAACTCAATATACTATCTATTAGCATGTCAGACCTCCTCATTCTTCATTAGATTAACTTTTCTGCCTCTCTTTAGGAAGCATCCTTTATCTTTTGACAAACATAATCTACCGTAAGTATGCCACCGATGTATTATACTGTACCCAAAAATACTGTTAGCACAGACTGTTAGTATGTTCTCAATTGCAGCGCAACGTCTGAATTTTGCCAATATACAGTACCTAATAGGTTCGCTTTAGGATGCATCCAGATCTGGCGAATGTGTCGCTCGCGAGCTGCGTGCGTGCATTTGGATCATGCATGCGGATCATTTGTGGCGCATTCGCTATATCTGGGCACACCTTAAAGCTGGGTCGGGACAAGACACAAATCCTGCGTGTGGACGGCACTATAAGCATTACATGTGACGATTGCGCCGGAGCTCGTCGTGATCTATCGGCTGTCGTTTTTAGCGCGAACACAAAGGCTCTCACAGTGCTCGTTTGGACAGAGTTCACAACAGTTGCATCGTGTAGACGTTCATGGACGTGTGTAACGACGAACAATCGCTTGAACCTACCAAGAAACCTGTTATTAGGGATCCAGAAAAACCAGATAACTTTAGAAACTATTAAACGGTTCTTGGATTTATATTGTTATTTCAGTGTGAAGAAAATGTATGCAAAAACAAAAATATAATATTATGTTTACTATCATTTCGTTCTGAGTACTTCTATCCATCGAACTACAAAACATTTTTCCTGGTCTTCATTTATAATAACTACAAATAAACGCAGTACCAGCTTCCTTCCTGTTCGAAATGCTCGTAACATCCGAGTGGAACAGCTTTTGAAGAAGATTCGCCGCCTCACATGATTCGTGTTAAGTTCGTGTGCCGTCCACACTGTTGAAGCTAAATTACTCGTAATCTTCCATTACGCGTTACACCCGTCTGGACTCGGCTTTAGAAGTACGTGAATCTAAAATATTGCTAGCGTGATGTAGATATGTCTGCATAGGTACTCCATCGAGAATATTTTTTTATATAAAATAATGTAATAAAATTAGGCTTTGTCTCCTCAATTAACCTAGGAAGTCTTATAATAAAAGACATAAATAAATATAACCTATTGTGGCTGGCCAAGTTTTAAGCATCTAATACAAATGTATGACTCAATGCGTTATTCTGACCTTATCTACTTGGAGCATGTGCTTCGTGAGTTAATCTTTCTCCAAAACACCCCCCTCCCCATCCTATCCTTTTCACATGACCAAACTATTTTTTACTATAATTTTTGTTAATACTATTTTTATTTACTGCTGAACTATATTTTAATAATGAGAATAATGGTTGTGCATATCAGTCTATAGATGGGTGACCGCTTAGTGATATTTCATCTGAGCGTCTCCATGCTTCGGAGAGCACGCCAAAAGTTGGTCCCGGTTGTTGTCAAATTGACAGCAGTCGTTAAGCCATGTCAGAGGCTTACGGGCTACTTGAACTACTTCCGACAACAGGTTGGCCACTAATCACACGAAAAAGAAAAGAAAGAACGGCCAATAAGCTAGCTACTGATAGCCATATTATTCAGAGACATGTAGAGCGGAATCCCGCGCTCAAACCTAGTACCTATACCAGTCCAACATTTTTCAAAGCTCCTCGGAAGCCACTTGTAAAATACAGGGTTGGAGTCAGATAATGTGTGTTGTGTTCCTACAGTGGGAATACTTTCAAAGCTCGGTAAGTTGACGTTGTTACATCTGCACTGGTCCCATGAGCTATATTTTCTAATGCTACGACCACACTTGATGGCGAAGATTCGTGTTCGCGTTGTCACGATATAAGTTCGAGTTCGTTCCATGACGAAGTGCTTGGCCACATCAAAAAAAACTTCGCTACGTCGCGATAATCAAGAACGTCGCGATAATTCATTTCGCGGGAAACATGGAAGCAGTCAAACAGTCAACTGCGCGCGATGTGTAGCCAACCGCACGAACTTTGTCGCGACAAAACCCTTTGATGTGCGGCAATTTACCGACAGCGGTGCGAAGGGCATTCGTATTCGCGAAGATGATTCGCGATAGGATGAAAACTTTGGCTAGACGTGTCGCGACAACGCAAATCTTCGCGTTATCGCGATAGTGTGGCCCCAGCATAAGTAACTAGTAATTGAATTGCGATTTCAAACGAAAAGCTTCTTGCAAGTATTTTCTCATAGGGACAATCAAATCAAAATATAAAGCTTTTTGTTCAGCGAGTGTACTGGGCATAATATTTTGACAATCATATGTTACTTTGTGGCTTAGCTGGCTACAGTTAGCTTGACATGGATTGTATCCCTTGTTATGGGATGGGATGTCCATAGGGCGATCATGATCTTACATCAGGCGCTAGGCAGGCTGTCAATATACATTGACCATCAATACTAAAGTCAATCCTCTCAAATTTCATTAGAATCGGAATGTAAGAGATATAATTATAAACTATACCCTGTTTTTTAATCTCGTAGACTAAATTGACACATGCAAATGTCATTTACAAATAATGTTGCCAGCTCTTTTGTGCAGTGTTGTACCTACGATACCGGTTTGTTGAATCGTAACTTTTTATCTTTATTAGACGAATTTTATTTTCATTCAAAGTTTTATATTTAAAATGAATGACACTAGTTCAGATTATGATACTCCCAATGAAAATACGATGTTAAAAAATGAAGAGCAACAAATCAGAATGAAGAATAAAATAAATAAATTGCAGCAGAAATTTAATGGTTTGCTCAGTTCTAGATCTAAGCCTCCAACAACACAGAACCAGAGTGATGTACATTCTTTAATTGATGAAAAAAGCAAGGATTCTGGTTCAGAAGCTTCTAATGGTGAAATATCTTCTAATGCAAAAATTAAACAGGTGGACTTATTAGGTTTAACAATAATAGGTGGGCTTAACTGTATGTTGGTAATGATGGTGGAAACTATATAAATTAATAAAGTTGAAAATGGTTTCAACAATAATTAAAAAAGATTAAAATATAATATAATATAATATTAAAATAGATTTCAAAAACAAATTGGACGATTTCACTCTTTCGGCTATACGTCGAAAAGTCCACCAATTCTTTTATAGAAACGAATCACCATCCTTGAACAAGGTAATGCTAATTCTGTTTATTTAATATTTTTAATTTTGGCAGGTATTGTAATGATGCTTGCAAACTGTAGTTATAATTTAAGTTCATAGTTACCTACACAATTATTTAATTTTTAGGTTCTTCACGTCGTAAATGATGACCCAGAACTTCAGTCATTTTCAAGAATATACATTTTACATAAAATAAAAAATAAAAAATAGATTAAAAATTAAATTAATTTTAATAATAAAACACTTAAAATGAATGAAGTACGAAGCCTTTTTGAAGAAGGGCTTCGTCAAGTGACCCCGCAGCGGTGGAAAGACTGTGTAGGCCATGTAATTAAAATTGAAGATGAAATGTGTCATCTGGGCCATATAACCGACGACATTACTAATAGGTTTATCATAGAAGTAGGTAGCGATTCTGATGATTCAGAATATTCCTCGGATATGGAATCATTATCTGAATCAGATTAACGCAAATACCAGTAATTAAGTTATGTAATAATATAGGTATGTTTTACATTATTAATTTTGTAATATTACGTTTTAAATAAGTACCTACACATTATTTCAGGATAACTTATTATAAAAAAACGATACTTGATTTTATTAACGCTAAGAGAGTCCTACATATTAGGTATATATAAATCAAAAATCAATATAAATATTATCATCAGCTATAACTTTATCTGCTAATGTAGTACTGTTTAAGTAGGTAAGTAGTTAGGTATATAGAACAATCCGAATTTCGCGATTAACGAATAATTGATAGATAAAAAAATATACATTGATAAGATTTTCTATATATTCGATAAATTAGTAGATATATTGCCATTTGATTAGTTTAGTCATTGTGCTGTGCAGGGAAGCAAGATGGTCGCATAATGATGAAATTAAATAATATATTAATTTTCGCTTTGTGCGGTTCGCTAAGTGTATGTTTAGGACAAATTGTGCAAGATGGACAGTGTGACCCGAATATACCATTAGTTGCAGATTTTAACTTTGATAGGGTAAGGACCTTTTTATCAATTTTACCTACTAACCTATTGAGTCGCAGCGCCACACCGGCGGCCAGATACGATAAGTTTTTGATTATGTCTGGCGTTTCAAGAGTTGATAGGTTAATAGGTAACGGGTATTAATATAGAGCGTGCTTGATATTCAGGTCCCCTATTGGATGCTTGTTACGGCAAGCTTGCAGCTGGCCACGATCGCAAGTAGGCTAGCTTAATAAGTAGGCTAGAGTAAAGTGTAGCAGAATAATGATACATATCACTTCAATATGATAATTAAGGATCTGGTGCCAGTGTGGAGAAGGTAGACAGCCTATGGAAACATCATCCCTCTAGCATGCTTTGAGTGCCAAACCCTAAACAATATAACATATAAGTAAAATTTTTTTGGAATTTATTGTAATCGCAGTGATGTAATAAGCAGCGATAGCTCAGTGGGGAGACCAACAGACTGCAATGCAGAGGATCTCGGGTTCTAACCCACGTCGCGTACCTCTGACTTTCGGAAGTTATATGAGTTTTTGAAATTATGTGCGTATTGATTGACAATTATCGTCTGCTCCGTGACTCGGAGAGCACGTTAAGCCGTCGGTCCCAGCTGCCATGAACATCTATGGCAGTTGTTATTGGGAAGTCAGTGCCCTATAATATCCTGACACTGGTCTAGCCTTAGGGTACCGTTAAACTTCGGGTTGCAAAGGTCAGGTGGCAGCCGCTCCGTGTAAAAACTGATATCCAGTCAAATTCGGTTAGACCAGAAAAGCCGACCCCAAGTGACTTGGGAATAATAAAGGCTAGGGAGAAGACAGTGATGTAATAAGTGTAGATGAAGTGTTAAATTAAACAAATGTTCAACTTTGGAACCTAAACCGATTGAATGCCGAGAATACTAATAATACCTAAATAGGTTGAGTGCAATTTCAAAGATGTTTGGTGATATGAGCATCGGAATGACGAAACGGTTCACAAATATAACTAATTTTACAAAAGTCATTATAATTATAGAGCCTATGTATAAAAAAAAATCAACGGGTTGCACTCCGGGAGTGCCGGCAGAAGTGAAAACTTGAATATTAAAAAATATTCATCAATAGAATAATATAAGTCATACATTTACAAAAGGCAGCTTATATCTGTGCATCACCACCTTAGTTCAGTGACCCAAAAGAATCAAATCTTGTAGACCTTGATAACTAGCAAGCTAAACAGCCCTTCAGCTGTGGTCGTTTTATTTTTTTTAGAAGAAGCTCTTCTCTGGGAACTTTTAACTTTATAAGAATTTTATTTTATTCAAAGGATTAGTCTTTATCAAAATTTTGCTAACCGGTTGGTATGATTCGGTGGTATTTTATTGCATTCGATTCGTTCCAAATTTCCAAATATATAAAATCTAGTTCAAAAATACGTTGCCATATTTTAGAAAAGATCCTACATATGTCCATATCCCTTTTTAAGTAATTTATAACCAGAACTCGAGCTACAACCAAAGAAACATTAAGCCTTGAAGCTTTAATACCGCTCAGGTTTTAAAATGCTGTAGCTTTTTTAAAGACTTTTTTTTTAGTTGCACATTAAAATTATTATTAAACTATCAGACACCAATTTTGTTAGCCCTTTCTTCAATTGTGTTACTTAGGTAAATGACGTTACGTGCGAATTACAATTCACACTGACGTAATAGTAACAGCCAATATAATATAGTCTATATTTATGAACTTGACATAGCTACAAAAACTCATTTATATTTTCTGGAAATTTCTGTAATATAGTTCACACTTGAAATCTTAATCAATTGACGTTACAGTATCAGCGATTTTATCGTATCGATTCGGTAAAAATAAAACGATTATTTTATTGGATTTCGATAAGAGTGCCTTGACCTTCCCAATGCATTATCTAGGCCTATCACCTAGCTTAATCATGTCTAATCACCTTAACATTATTAACCTACTAGTATTGACATACTAGACAGTTTGTTTTCATGACGTCATACCAAAGTGGAAAAATCGTTAAGTGCAACCTTGTATATTATTAATCCTTCTGTGTAGTTTCCGTCTATCTCTCTCTCTCTCTCTGTTGCTCATCTCAGCAGCTACCTACTACTACTCACTTACGTACCCATCTTGTCTATTTTTGGAATGCCAAACATAATTGACAATCTCAATAGGTTGTCTGGTGGCCAGACACATTAGGTTCTCAATATGCTAGAAACATGATATTATATACGATCATGAAAAAGCTTTTATAAGTTTATAGTTTAAAATCTTATTATGTTTTTTGGAAATGGGTTCACAAGGGGCAATATGCAGTCTGATCTCTACGTCAAATGAATATTATTTGCATACTATAAAATAATTTTCTATGTCATTTAAGGTTGACTTGTGGTTTAAAGTTCACTAAAATTACATTTATGCAATAAACAATTTTACCGTCACTAAATGTAACCCATGCGGTTTCATTTATCAATAAAAATTTTACTTTAATCAACCTAAATTTTTCTTTTTTCTCCAGTTTGTAGGTACCTGGTATGAAATCCATCGATCGGATAGTCCAGAGCAAAATGCTGACTGTGCCAGTTTTGACATCACGGCTAGTAGCAACACCATCAATGTCTATCACAGCGGCGTCAATAATAACTTCCAAGAAGATTCTACGGGCACAGCTACCTTGACAGCTGGAACCGCACGGGTGACCTTGGATATTACCATGTTTGATACACGTAAGTATTTTTGGGATCGTAGTTACTCCCGACGCTTAGAAAACTCTACTTGTGATTCATTATTATTGTTAAGTCCAAATATTGGCTAAAATTGCCAAAATGACATTAACAAATAAAATTAATTTGGATTTGCTTAACCAAATACGGCAAAAATACATCATGGCCTTTGGCCTAAAACTATAAAATCAGTAAAATTATCTATATAACTTATGTTTTAATTCCTAATATTTTATTTCATTAACTAAACAATAAGATAAACCTTATAATTTTTTAAGGAAATAAATATTTAGCCTTACCTACATTAGAAGCTTTTAGCAGAATCGTGTACCGAAGTGCAATTTTCTATTTCCTATAAAACTTTGTGAAATTAGTATCGGTCTTGATTCTTACGTGACAACATCAAGGGATAAATTTCACCCCTTGGGTCTCCCCAAGTAGAGATGTAGTAAATTTCATAGTGGTACAAGAATCTTAGAGGTTAAGAAATTTAATACTGGCAATGGCATGTCTTGAAGACATCGAATATATTTTAAATTAAGAAGTAATATTTGTTTAATATGCGTCGGGAGTCGCTTGTTAATAGTATTTATAATTTTTATGTCACCATCGCATTTTCATATGATCAGATTCCATGATATCATTGCATTAATATGTTCATGTTTCACCTCTGAATTGTCATTAATCTTACCTATGGCTTGCGCTGGCTGCTTAGTTCCTTCGTTTTAAAACTGCAGATGAGTACCTATAGCATTTTTTTTTTTAATAATAAATTAGTTTATTACAGTAAAGAGATTTACAAATTTTTCTTAAGCTAGGTATACAAAAATTAAAAGTACTTTTATAATTATATTAAGTAAATGGGAAAATATGTTTTCATTTACCCGAAAATAATAAGTAAAATAATTTTTTATTGATACACAACTGATTGATCGTTTGTAAATTGATATTGCTTCTTGCAGAAGGAATAATAAATTATTATTTTTCAAGGAGCTAAAATTCATCTAAGATATTATTTTTGATTCATCTATTCGAACACAAATGTATTTGTATTGAATTGAAGAGAACATTTCTAGGAGATATGTATATAATAAAACCCCTAAATTATATTTTTATTACATATTGCATGACATATATAAAAATAGAACGTTTCAATGCTTACGCCTTTATGTTCAAACAACTGTAGCTATCGATGACAAACTACAGCACGCAATAGTATCGTGTTCACCAAATATTATTATTGTTTTGTCTTCAATACCGTGACTTTAATCTTTAAATGCAAATTATGCTTCAATGGAATCAACTGCAGCTATTTATGACACACTGCAGACTGCGTGACTGTCTATTTATTTTTCGTTTTCTTCGATGTGGGATGAATATCGTTTATTCTTTATGATATTTATATCAATTCTGTTTTTACTCCCAGATCAGCGTGCTACGTCAAGAAACGGACGGGAAGGTACCTATAAACCTATAACATGTGTTCTTTATCCACGCGTAAAACACTGCAACAAACACTTTAATATTTAATTAACATCGATACCACGCCACAGTTTTCATACTCAAGTCATACAAACAGACAATCACCTAGATTAGTGCCTACAATTATTTTTCAGACAAAGCTGATCCCTAGTAAACTGCTTCTGCACAAACATAGACAGGTTCAAAGAGGAAACTTATATAAGACACTTCAATACTTATATTATATTAAAATTTTGATGGAAGTTCAAGTTTATCAAGAATCAGTCATCAGAAATGATTGCAAAGACAAACAAAAATATTTAAATAAATTAAGAATATATTACAGTTATTTATATTTGTCACAACGACGGATTCAATTTAAGGCGAAAAGCGAGCGCAACACATTTTAGTATAATTGTATATTTAGATTTGGATTCTATTGCTGATTCTAAACAAACTCTTTTCATAATATCAATGTGTATTACTAAAATATGAATAGCTAATGCTATAGTATTTTTAGTTACTAAAATGTAATACTTATTAGTTTTAATGACATTATTTGAACAACAATAAAATAAAACTGCCGTCCACACTGTTTATATTTCAACTTTATGTTGTAGATACAATATCACAAATTTCTCAAATTGTTCAATACAATCACACACAATGTAATATGTACAACTATCTTTATTGACAATCTTCCTTTTCAGCCATGGACTTTTGGGTTCTTTTAACTGATTACAACAACTTTGCTGTGACTTATTCTTGCGAGAATATTTCAGCAACTCAAAGAAGTGGTAAGTAAAATATTTATATACGTTCTGTCTAGTAGAAAATTTTACTAGCTTGCTCTTTTCTTTTTTTTTTGTTCTATCATTGAGAAGCATATTACTATTCCCCAAACACATTGTAAATACACTTACCATTTATGCCAATTTATTTTTGAAATTACAATTTTCTGCACAGGAAATCTTAGCTGGCTCTTTACTTAGTACAAGAAATACTTTCTGCATGACATTAATGACTCCATATAAATATTATGTATGAAATAATTTTACATATATTTTCAGTATACTTATGGGTTCTCGGCAGAGAAAGAGCATTTCCCAGTGACTTAATGCCGGCTCATATTGACACGAACCTGGGCTCTTTACTTGGTGTCTCCTTAAGCGACCTGGAGACGATTGATCACACTGATGCAGCTTGCTATGTACTACCAGTAATTGAACCTGGACAAAGCATCGTGCTACCGGGACAGTGTGACCTTAATATTCCAGTACAACAGAACTTTGATGTAGCTGCCGTAAGTATAATAATGTTCTGTATTATGATGTAAGTTCATCACAAACTTTACAATTAAAGACTGCGCGTCACAAAAGTACCAATACTATCAATTCTCAGTACAATTACTGAGTATTGGTAGTATTGGTACTCTTGTAGTACTAGTAGTACTATCATTATAAAAATACTTAATGTAAAGCTGCGCTAGTCTAATAACAAAGATGATTCATTTTATTTGTTTACTAGTTTTCACCCGCGGCTTCGCTCGCGTAAATGTAGGTTAGGTTAGGTTAGGTTTGCAACAGTAATTTTTCTGGATGAAAAGTACCTTATGTCCTATTCTGTACTCCTGACAACGTGTATGCAAAATTTCATGTTGATCGGTTGAATAGTTTAGGCGTGAAAGCGTAACAAACTCATTTTCGCATTTATAATATTAGTTAGGAAAATAAAATCAATCAATAATAGTATTTTATATATAAATTAATTTAAATAATAAGGAAAGAAAATAAAACACAGCGCAATAAATTGAATAATATTAACATTAACAATTCATGTTAGTGTAATAATTAAAGTAAACATTTAACAATTAATATGAATTAAATAATTAATTACTAATGTCAATTTACAAAATTATAAATCGAGGACAAGCACTCATAAATAGGAAACCTATCAATAAAAATATCGGACTACCAATCAAGAGATAGTGAGTTAGATCTTCAGTTAATAAATTTTGAAACTAGGGTTTTGTAATCTAAATTACGAGTCTTGAATGGGTGACATTTATATGTCACCCATTCAAGACTAGAGTTATCTCTAGAGACAATAAAAAAGCATTACGTCTGTAACTTAAAGTCCAAACGCAAAATGAAAATATAGTTTTATATAAATTAGAAATTAAAGTTAATATATTAAATGCTCTTAAACGCACTGAACTAGCTAAGTTTTCGTTTATTAACGCTGGTTTCTGAAAGGTAGATCAATACATAATTTTGATAACAAATAAAATCAGCGATTGGCTGACTGAATTAGACAACGGCCAAACAGATCACTTGACATGAGTTTGATTTTAGCAAGTCACTGATTAGCCATTTGGAAACCGGGTATAATTTATGTGTGCATAGATATAATATAAGCTCCTATCATGCGAGTATGGATAATACAAATACTATTTGGAAAAGCTATTCATTCACAATGGCAAATTTTTTTTTTTGTTAACTATATTAACATGACAAACATGTTTTATGATAAAAACTCGAATGTAAATGCTTCATCCTAACTAATATTATAAACGCGAATGTGAATTTGTTTGTTTGTTACACTTTCACGCCTTAACACGACCTATCATCATCAATTTTGCATACACGTTGTCAGGGGTACAGAAAACGACATAGGATTTCATGCAGAGAAACGTACTATTTCCTAGGAATATAAATGTATTGGCAAAATCTACTTAAACGCGAGCATAATTTAATATCAAATATTTTATTATTTTCTTTTATTTTCAGTTCACAGGCACTTGGCATCAAATTGCCAGTTACTACACTGAGAGTTCCACCGGCAGCTGTGTCAGAGCCGAGTATTCCGTTGGCGATGGAGTCGTCGATGTATTGAACAGCCAAGTCATCAACCAAGCTCTGTTGACTATCACTGGAACAGCGTCAGTCATTAGCACTGACAATAGTGCAAAACTAAGTGTCTCCTTAGAGGTGGCACCAAATCGTAAGTTATACGAGTTTCTTAATCTTTATTATGATTTGCCATATTTCTTTATTGGATTTCCGGTCAAGAAATTCTCAGTTGCAGCTTGGTCTCTGGAACTATGCCCAGTAAACGGCAATATTATAAGGACTCACCCCTATTTTGAGGGACCTAAAACTTTAGCTGGTGATATGTGGTCGTAATAGACCTTCGCCCCGCGAGGATATTTATTATTTGTTTAAGCAGATCTCATATCTCAGGATACGAAACGTCTTTTAACCTGTCCATTGTTGGAATGTCAAACATAATTGACTTGTTTTGTCTAACCGCCGCGCCGGTGTGCCACTGCGACTAAATATGTTAAAAGATAGAAAAAAATATTTTGGCCATATGTCTTAACTAGCTGACCCGCGCAACTTCGACTACTTCACATAAGAGAATTTGCATTTATGCTCTGCTCCTATTGGTAGTAGCGTAATGTTATATAGCCTATAGCCTTCTTCGATAAATGGGCTATCCAACACTGGAAGAATTATTCAATTCGAACCAGTAGTTCCTGAGATTAGCGCGTTCAACCAAACAAACAAATAAACAAACTGTTTAGCTATATTATAGATTTAATTACCCAAACTACAATTCATTCTTACAAATAGTATTTTACATAATTAAATTTAATTGTTTAATGTTTACTATTTAAAATATTTGGAAACCAATTTCTTCTGTTTCTGTCGCAATAAAATGGTCATCGTATCAAAATTATAATTAATAGATTTATGACATTAAATTATTATTTGCACAAAAATTAAAAATGTTAAGATATCTTATTTTCTTAAGTAAAAGATAAACTGATTCTCTGAGTATTTTATAATATTTCTTGTAAGCTTATATATGCCGATTTTATTTTCAGTATTTGTGGAACAAGAACTATGGATACTTGGAACTGATTACACGAACTACGCCATTTCGTACAGTTGCGAAAATATCACCCCAAGTGAAAGACGAAGTAAGTCCTTTGATAACATTGCTAGGCAGACAAAATCTGTAAATTTATTTTGTTACCAAATTGTTTCTTTAATTTCTTTTATTATTTTTTGAATTTTGTTTATATTTTGCAAATTTTGAATTCTCATTAATTAGTATTTGTTTTTTTTTTGTTTTATAATTATGTTATGATAAAGGTGTTAAACCATAATTTATACATGCTGTGATACCTTACAATGTTGTGCATTTAGTCACTGTTGATGGTCTTATTTAGTTATGTAGAAATAATGTAACAACTACTGGATGTCCAAATAAATAAAAATAAATTGCTTTTGATAGTCTGATATTTCGACTTCAAATATTTAATATAATTCTTTGTTTTCTTTAGTTTATAGTTGGATCCTGAGTAGAACCCGTCAGCTGTCAGCTACAGGTCAAGCGGGAGTGGATCAAGTTATTCAATCAGTCGTAGAATTGAATAGTCAATATTATATAGAAACTGACCAGTCTGCAGAGGGTTGCTTTTATTTCCCTGAGCCTTCAGACCAACCAGTCCAATTCCGAGGACAGTGTGATTTGAGTATACCCGCTATGCCAAATTTCGATGCTGAACGAGTAAGATATTTTTCATTTGCCTTTTATCTGTATCAAATGCTTCAGACTTTGACTTTTTAATTCACTGTATGGATACGTGTGTAGTGGTTAAGGTGGTCACCTGTGGCCGGTCCACTGAGACTGTAGCGAAAGTTGTGGTTTCGATCTCCACACGGGACATTTTTGTGATCCAGAGATACCTATTTCGAGTCTGGGCGTTCTTTGTATCCATTGATTTAATGTTCATAAAGTCTCCCATGGTACAGTAATTATTCTTAGAGCGAGATATATCATTCCAAAAAATATGATTTTATAAATATTAAACAATTTGCAGTATATGGGGACATGGCACAATATTGAGTTATACCCAGCGCTTTTCCAAGATGGCACCTGCAGCAATGCTTTCTACGAGTTGAATGGAGGTGTAGTTGAAGTATTTAATACTCAAGTGATAAGTGAAACGTTGGATACCATCACAGGGACCGGAGTTATTGCATCTACTGATGGCAGTGCAAAACTTCTTGTGACGTTCCCCATAGCCGGCACAGATTGTAAGTTTTTAACTTTAATTTGAGACATTTTATCGATTCATAAAACGAATGAATTTTTGTTTGTTCTATTTACATGTAGGTATTTTTATTTTCATACGAATTTGACAGTTCTAAATCATAATCTTAAATAAACCAAAGACCATTTTTCTACTTAACGAAATTACTTGAATCATTTACCAAAATATTTGCGACTTATTATTTAATATCAAGTGTCACTATTTTGTGGAATAAGTCTATTCTTCACAATACATTATTATAATTTTTGAAACAATATTATAGAACCTAATAAATGTCACATTAGTGTTAAATATAATTTATGTGATCGTGAAAGTAGATGAAACGGATACTTAGGTATCCGTTCCATCTACTTGCCGCCACAATCACATTATGGTTATATATTCTTAGCTATAATTATATATAATATATATTTATTTTGATTTCAGTTACTATAACTACTGACTACTGGGTCTTGGACACAGATTACACATCCTACGCTTTAGTATATTCTTGCTCCAATATAAACGACGACTATATGCAAGGTTGGTATATCAAAATTTGTATCTTATGGGCGATTTATGTACATAAAGCGACACAGTGCATACAGTGATAGCACAGTGATATAAATTTTTTTTCATCTTTATTTAATTTTCAACGTCACTATTTTTTTATGACGATATTGTTGTTGACTAGATTGTGGCACAACAGGCAAGTGAGCGAAGCCGAGGCGCATTGCAAGCCAC
This sequence comes from Catocala sponsa, assembly GCA_963564715.1. Classification (NCBI taxonomy): domain Eukaryota; kingdom Metazoa; phylum Arthropoda; class Insecta; order Lepidoptera; family Erebidae; genus Catocala; species Catocala sponsa. The sequence continues at coordinate 3,814,951 of OY751345.1, read as the reverse complement.
ATGGAGGCTCCACACAAAAAAAAAGTTGGGGCAGTCTTTGGGGACTGCCGATAGAAGTGAAAACTTTAATGCTTGATCATAAACACTTCTTTATAAAAAAAACAAAAGAAAAGGGCAGGTCGCATTCCTGATACTCTCTTAGGGTTGTTAAGGGGCTCGTTATTTTTTGCGTAGGACGCACCATTTCTGAGATATTGTTAATATTCTAAAATAATTCAAAAATGGAATGCGTGGAAGCGTGACGATGATGAAGCGTGACGATGACGCGAGTTCTATGATTTTTGTTCACCCAAGAAGTGCTCAACGCGCCTAAATAAGGTTTCACTTCAAAAATATTTGTTAGTGCCACTAACATAATAGTTCGAGTATGGCATTTTTATATTTAAAAAAAATATTGTTTGCTAAGAACTTTACAAACTTCGTAAGATTCTCCCCACACAGGTGTATTTTTAAATCATCGGTGAAAAATACCATAGTTTAGGTGCTTCTATTTAAATGCGAATAAAGAACAAATTAACACATTTTACGTTACATTGTTATGTTAAGCCTTAGTGAGTCCCTGAAAAGACCGAAATTTGTTTTAATGAATTTATTAAAAACTACTAGCGGAAAGGGTGATAGTTATTTTACACAGTGTTCGCATATAAGTTACGATTGTAATACTATTTACGTAATTACTACTATATTATATATTTATCTATAGATGTTCTCGCGGTTTCACCCGCTTTTATCGTTACTGCGCCGCCCCCGTGGGTCGTAGCGTAAAGTTATATAGCTTATAGCCTTCCTCGATAAATAGGCTATCCAACCCTAAAAGAATTTTTCAAATTGAACCAGTAGTTCCTGAGATTATCGCGATCAAACAAACAAAGAAATTCTTCAGCTTTATAATTTACTACTATTTTATATATTTAACATACAAGTAGAGTTTATAATTCTAGATACCTATTACTAATACCGAAATATTGCACTTCTTACGCTTTGTCATAACGTATAAACATATGTTATACATAAGTTAACTCTCCAATAAATAATTTCACAGTGGGCAGTTGGAAGCTCAGTAGAACGAAGCAATTGACTAATGCGGCCAATATCGCTATAAACAACAAGATGAGTACTATACCAGTATTAGATCAGCGTTATTTTAAGCCAGTAGACCAATCAGTAGCTGGTTGCTTCTACTTCCCAACACCACAAGCTGGAGTGCCAGTAGTATTCCCAGGACAATGTGATACTACTATTGGAATGCAAACCTTTAATTTAGCGCAGGTAAGACTTTTTCTTTTTCAATAAGTAGCAAACCTAACCACGATTCGTTGTAGCTCCATTGAATATTATTACCTATTGAAAATAATATACGAAGAAACTATTATATAAGTGTAAGGTCTTTTGTGAGAAGAAATAAACAGATTTATAATTATTTACTATTATTTATTATTATTATTTATTGGGTCTCGCCGCGGGTGTGGCGCTGCGATCCAATAGGTTTTCAATAATGTCTCATCATTATGCCAATCAAAGCATTTTAAGGATTGACAAGTTTAACGTCGCGAATCGCTTGCGATTTTCCGTTGAACAAAGACTATAGAAACAGTCTTACATAGACAATATAACGTCGTGCAAAAATTTCAAATCGTTTAATTAACTAGTTTTTGTGTTTTGCGGACACAAACATTCAAAAACTGATTATTTTTAAATTTAAGATTAGAAGATATACAATTCTTTATTTCGTACCTTATAAGTGACATACATAGTTTCTAATGACAAAAACAAATTAAAATAAGATTATGCACTTTGAAAAATCAAGAGTATTTCTCGTCAGAGAGAATGAAATGACTGTAGGCACGTGCGAAATTATCCAAAATTTGTCCGACTGAACAAAAATCTGTAAGGTATTATCATCTTTAGGTAGCGTTTGAGAGAGAAGTCTCATAGTTTATTCCTAGACCCGTTTCATATATACCTACATATGTTTAAATAATTGTTAGAATTATTATAACTTTGATTTTTTTTTTGTGTAACGGTGCTTAATGAATACTTTACGATCCCATGTTAAGGTTATATTCTGTATACCTATATTTCCATCCAGTAGATAATAAATATCATCATCATCTCAGCCGAAAGAAGTCCACTCCTGGACATAGGCCTCCCCCAAGTTTTACCATACAGACCAGTCTTGAGCCATCCGCATCCAACCGCTTCCTGCGACCCTTACCTGTAGATATACCTATACATCATCCTATGAAAGTGGATATAGTGACAAGAATAGAAAAGGGTATATTAAGCTGGTTTGGACATGTAGAAAGAATGGACGAGGAAAGACTGACTAAGAAAGTTTATAAGCCTAGTGTGAATAGAACAGTCGCAAGAGGAAAACCTAGGCAAACGTTTCTCGATCAGATCGGAGGTGTACTGGACAAAGGCCAGGTTAAGAGCTCTTTGAAACGACGAGCGTGTATGAGGAATGTGATGAAAGTGAATGAAGCCAGATAAGTGTGTCAGGATCGTAGCAAATGGAAATCCGTAGTCTCTGCCTACCCCTCTGGGAAACAGGCGTGAATCTATGTATATATGTATGTACATAAACCTAATTGATATATTTATTTTTAGTTCCAAGGCACTTGGTATGAAGTTCAAGCATACCCCAAAGAGGAACAAACAGGACAATGCATTAACCATGTATACACCGTCGCCAGTAACACCCAACTGAATTTAGTATCTTCTAGTGTAGTTGACCAATTTTTGACCATTACTAACGGTGTGTTAGCCGCAACCGATGCAAGTGGAAGACTGACTATTACTATTACGACAAACAACGGACAAAGTAAGTGTCTTTATATATATCTACGTCTCTACATTTGTATGTTACTGAACTCATCCTAAACGGCTGGACGGATATTGATGTTTTTTGTGTTTGAGTGGATACCTTGATATGTTAGATTCATATTATATTTGTTTGTTACTGTACTTCTTTATAGAAAACTGACATGTTTAATTTATATTGATGAAATCAATCGCGCAATATTTATATAGCGTAACTATCTCGTCAACTGTCGAGCGGACATACGTCTGTCCGTAAAAAATTAGTCACTAAAAAAAAAGCAGACCAACGTAGGTCCGCTCCACACTTGATTCGTTAATGAGTCAAGTGTCAAGCGGACATACGTTTGTCCGTTTGTGTATTGTTTGCACAATTAATTTTTTAAATTTTTTCCTTGACACTCAAGGGGAAATACGGAAAAAATATATTTAACGATTTTTCTCTTTACCTTTAAACGTACGTCAAAACGGTTAACATCCTTATAACGCGCCTCTAACTTCTGGTATTGCAGGCATCCACAGGCTACGGTGACCACTTACCATCAGGTGGGCCATATGCTTGTTTGCCACCTTAGTTGTATAAAAAAATTAAAAAAAACTTACACCTGTATAATATGTCACCTCTCTATTCTACAGTATAATGTAATTTGTACATTCTAAAAATTTTTTATGATGTAGTTTTTATAGTATATTTTTTGTTGCAGTTACTATACCATTCTGGATCGTAAACACAGATTATACCAATTATGCGTTAGCATACGCTTGTGTCAACCAAGGCACTGACTTCAGAGCCGGTAAGTTACTTCTTTTTATTTTCTTTTCGTTAGGTTAGTGCCCAACCTGTTGTCAATATTTGTTCAAGCCTCCCGTAGGCCTCTGACATCCTTAACGACTGCTGTCAATTTGGCAACAACCGGGACCGACGTTTTTTACGTGCCCTCCGAAGCACGGAGACGCTCAGATGATACCACTAAGCGGTTACCCATCTACAGACTGACCGCACCCAACGTTGCTTAACCTCGCTAATCGTTTACCGATCAGTGAGTGCAACTGGCTATGGCTTTTTACAACATATACAATACAGCCTCGGTAGCGCAGCGAAAGTGAACGCGGCTGTTATGTACAAGATGTTGGGTTCAATTCCTGGATGGGGACGCTTTTTCCTTTGGACGGCTGAATTTAAAAGTAGTTTTTTTTTATAATAACTTTACGTTACGTACGTTACGTTACAACGTATATCATGCATCGTTTTTCCGTTAATTTGACAATTATTTTCAAGTCGATTTCAACTTTTTGTATTTTACAATCATTTTGTATTTTAGAGTTGAGTAATGTAACTATTTGACTTGTGTAATAAAAAGTAGCAACTCAACTACCCTATGGTTAAGTAATGATTATTTTAAATAATTCTTATTTCAGTCTGGAGCTGGAAACTCAGTAGAACACAGGCACTATCAGCAGCCTCTCAAACTGCTATTAATACTGCTATAGCCAATATTGATGTTTTGGATAACAGATATTACGAGAACATAGATCAATCTGAACAAGCATGCTCTTATCTACCTGTGATTGCACCTGGTCAACCTATTATTCTTTCCGGACAATGTGATACTAACGTTAGGCCGATAGATAACTTTAATACTGCTCAGGTAAGTCACGATATAATATTAAGGATTTTCTAGCAGAGGTATATTGCTGTGGCAACTGCATAAGCTAATCAGACAGAAATAAAATTACCTTCTACCGAACAATTTTGCTGTAATTACCACAATCCAATCTATACAGTCTATTTATAACTCGAGTTTTTGATTCGATCGATCTGATAAATTAGATTCGATCCAATGTATATCTGATTTGCATACCGGTTAAATGGGATAGATTGAAATTATGATATAAAAGCATAGTTATTTAGTTTTGAGATTTTTATTTTTATTCTGCTGACATAACTAAATAATGAACTTAATATATACACAAATTATTTACAAGAAATATAAACTAAAGCATAGGATTGGGAAAAAGTAACATTAATCTCTAATCCTGTTATAGCAAGCATAAAAAGAACCACTAGATCCAGAGATATTTATAATTGTATGTTTTCGTCACGTGGCAAAAGTTTAGATGAAACGTTATTAGATATTTTTTATTGGAAAATTCATAATAACAATATGGCATCTCTGAATATAATCGAAAAGTCTTTGATCTTATACTGGGTGTAAGGGACGGCGTACTGAAAACTTTAGCAAGACGTGTTTCTATAAGTACTTATCACGACGCAAACTTCAATTAATAAAAAAATGTTATGTAGATTAACATTATTACGCGGTACGCAATGGATTGCTACCAATACATCGCACTCGACGAATGAACTCTGCGTTCCGCGCGCATAAAAACAGCTGATCTATTTAAATCACGACCATTTAATTACATTGCTGTATTGTAGAAAAATGTGACAGTCAAAAAAATTAACAATTGCAGAAAAGCAATTGTGATTGTTGAAAAAAACTCCAACGATTTTTAACTCAGAATAATGGTCTGAATCTACTATTTCAGTTTTTGGTACACCGTCCCTTACACCCAGTATAACATCTGGTTTAAAATATAGATCTAGGTTAAATACCTATGTATTTTGTATACGAAGATACATCCTCTTCGTATACAAATGTGTTTCTTACTGCATATTTTGAATACCTAACTTTTCCCTAAATTGCAGTTTTCTGGACGTTGGAGACTTATGCGGAGTTATCCATCTGATTCTCAAATTGGTACTTGCAATATAGTAGACTATACTCAAGTTAATGATCGTACACTCAGTGCCAACCACGCACAAGTTGTAAGTCAAACATTAACGAGTACCATTGCTACTGTGACTAGTACTGACGGAAGTGGCAGACTGCAATTTTCTTCAGGCAGTAAGTCTAGTTCACTACTTACTTCAGTAGACCTATCTTATCTTATCTTATGTGGGTGCCAGTCAGTGCAGACCGGCGACACTTCAACCCAGTGGGATCTTTTGTGTCGACACTCTCCCAATAACGATTGCCAATAGATGTTCATGGCAGCCGGGACCGACGGCTTAACGTGCTCTCCGAGGCACGGAGCAGGCGATAATTGTCAATCAATGCGCACATAATTTCGAAAAGTCATGTAACTTCCGAAAGTCAGAGGTGCGCGACGTGGGTTTAAACCCGAGACCCTCTGCATTGCAGTCTGTTGGTCTCCCCACTGAGCTATCGCTGCTCTCAGTAGGCCTAAATGCCATATATAATTAAAGTCTTTCTCACTGTCCCGGCTACAAAAAAGATACAGTAAGATAACATTAATTTTATATATAATAGAAGAAGTCAGAAGCTAACAATCAGCTTAAATATTATGCATGATCCCGGTAATACCCGTTACGTATTATGTAACATCATGCAACACGAAAGTTTAAAAAACATTAATTTTATGATGTAATTTCTATATTTTATTTTAGGTACTCAAGCGTTCGAATATCTTGTACTTGGTACTGATTATAATTCTTACGCACTTCTCTACAGTTGTCAAAACCTAGGCACTACACAAAGGCGAGGTATGATACATCATAATTGTATAATTGCATAGTTTTGCGTTTTATATTATTCATAGACGTTAACACGAAATTATCACATTTTAGTTTGGAGCTGGATCTTAAGCCGCAACGAATCTCTTAGTGACTCTGCGAACACTAACATCAATCAGATTATCAATGCCAACGAAGTCTTGAACAATCGCTATTATGAAGATGAGGACCGCAGCAGAACTGGTTGCTTCTATTATCCCGAGGTCAACCCTAGCTCTGCCGTCAGGTTCCGTGGTGAATGCGACATGAATATCCCAGTTGTACAAAACTTTAACGCTGTTGCGGTTAGTATTTATTATTAACTATTTATATCAAAGTTTTGTTATATAATTTCAATTCAGCCCTGTATTTAACTGTCCCACTACTAGGCACTGGCCTTTTCATAGTGAAAAAAGGGTTAGGCCATAGTCTACTACGCTGACCCAGTGCAAATTGGCAGACTTTACATATCTTCGAGAACATTGTGGAGAACTCTTTGAAATTAAACTACTATATACGGATTTTATCGCGTTGTTTATTTGACACTTTATTACATAATTTAAAAACTGTTACACTACTATTAGGTACTATTAAATTTTACTAAATTTAAGCTAATTAAATTATTGAAAGTATTAAAACTATTTATACTATTACTATACTATTATACTATTTATATTTATGTTTACAATTTCCCCGACGTTTCGGTTGCTTTTCAGCAGCCATGGTAACGGTGAAACCGAAACGTCGGGGCAAGTGTAAACATAAATATAAATAGTATAATAGTATAGTAATAGTATAAATAGTTTTAATAGTTAATAAGTTAATAAGTTTAATAGTAATAGTAGTGTAACAGTTTCTAGATTTTGTAATAAAGTGTCAAATAAACAACGCGATAAAATCCGTATACCTATAGTAGCTTAATTTCAATGAATAACATTCGCGTAAGCAGAAGACAATATTATGTGGAGAACTCTCTCAGACATGCAGATTTCCTCACGATGTTTTCTTTTACTTTTCTAATATTGAAAAGTTAGAGAGCCGCACTTTGGTATCAATCTCGGGACCACTGCGGGACAGTCCAATGGTCTCTCACTAGGCTATCGCTGCTGTTTTGTTAATTGATATGATATTTTTCCAGTACATGGGCTTATGGCACGATATTGAGTCATACCCAGATCCGTTCCAAGATGGCACATGTAATAATGCCGTCTACACGCTTATTGATGGAGTAGTCGACGTGTTCAATACACAAGTTATCGGTCAAACTCTGGACACTATAAGAGGCTCCGCAGTCATAACTAGTACTGACGGCAGTGCTAAACTTGATGCCACGTTTAACATTGCAGGAATGGATGGTAAGTACCACACAGTAATATCAAATATTAATGATTCCAGTCTTGTTAAATTAAATGACGATACTCAATGTGATAGTAATAAATATTAAAATTTCAGTTACAACGAAATATTGGGTGTTGGCGACTGACTATACCTCATACTCTTACGTGTATTCATGTAGACCTGTTGATGATGAATATGTACAAGGTAAGTGACTATACATATATCCCAATTTTACAATTGACTAACAATACCCACGATTTTCATACGTCCAAAAAGTCGTATGCGTATTTTAACATAATTATGCATATTTTTATTTAACCTGTCTTGGAAGGCGAGACAAAAATAAAAAACCATTTATGTCGGATCGCTGGTGTACCGCTATGCCCACAGGCTGTGCCACAATAGGTTAAATGAAACAAAGAATATATTTTTAACTTATTAATCACATTACTCAAACTTTATCTACTTTTAAATTGGTTCCGATGACGGAACCATGAGGTTAGCTTATTATGAACAAATGAACAATAACAAAAACTATATGTGATTTTGTAATAATAATATATTATGTTAAAATTATCATTTATATAAATTTTAAATAATTGTACGTCATTTTACAGTTACAAGCTGGAAGCTAAGTCGTACAAAGACATTGCCAGCGGCAGCTAATACGGCTATTAACGCCGTCATGAACACCATTCCAGTCCTGGATCAGAGATACTATGTAACTCGTGATCATAGTGAAGCCGGTTGTTTCTACTTCCCAGAGCCGCAACAGAACGTACCAGTTGTATTCCCTGGTCAATGTGATAACAACATTCCAACCATGCAAAATTTTGATTTCTCTCAGGTATGTAAACAACGCTCTGCGTTAGATCGTAGACATATTAATATGTTACATGTAATTTGTGACTTGATTTAGATAACTAATACGTAACGGGTATTAAGGCGATCATGCATAATGTTTACCTTTTTTATGCTTGACGTTTCGACCAGGTTATACCAGCCGTGGTCACAAGCTGATTGGTGCTGCGATGTCATGCCTCACAATCGGAGGCAGAAGAATCTTGATTCACCCTCAATTTTGGCATATTTTCGTTTGTCCATGTACCGTCACACACTACACTAACGGTATCTCTATTACGTATGCTAGCCGTCGTGTCCGTATTCTGTAAACAGCATACGTAATAGGGGTACCATGAGTGTAGTGTGTGACGGTACATGGGCAAACAAAACTATGCCAAAAGTGAGGGTGAATCTTGATTCTCCGATTGTGAGGCAGAAGAACCGAGCCAGCTTGTGACAACGGCCTCTGTAACCTGGTCGAAACGTCAAGCATAAAAAAAAGCATAAAACATTATGCATGATCGCGTTAATACTCGTTAAGGTGGGTCTACGCTAGAGGAGCCGAGCACAACCTGAGCACAAGCCGCGCCGCATACTCGCGGTATCAAGTGTGGACGTACAACGAGCCTAGAACAATTACTGTCCTCGAACGTAGTGAGCGCGATGCAAATCCCTCTGTGTTCGTCAAAAAACCGACAGTAGGCGGAGCACAGTCGAGCACGAACCAAACGCTTGTAGCGCGCTCATTCGAGGCTTGTAAATCTGTCCATACTACACGAATTTCTGCTCGGCTCGTGCTCCGCTTGTGCTCGGTTCGTCTAGCGTAGACCCACCTTTACGTATTATATGTATATAATATATGTACGCGAAAGTTTAAAAGTTATTAGATAATTAAGTTACAAATTAATCTTAGTTTACATGGTCGCCTTGCCACAGCCACTGCGCCGAGTGTTGTGGATTCTATCCCATTTGATCTCATTTGTGTCATCTACAAATTTCTTTCGAGTCTTGGCGTTCAATGTGTCCATAGTTTGAATGTTTGTAAAATTTTCGACACAGCAATTTATTATTATTAATAAAAATGAACCAAGAAGTTTAAAAGAAAAAGAAGTATATTAGAAAACATCATTAAAATAAATCCTAATAACGATTATTTGTATAATTCCAGTTCCAAGGCACATGGTATGAAATTGAAGCATATCCTAAAGATGAACAATCTGGCCAGTGCATTAACCACGCATACTCCTTCGTCAGTAACACACAACTAAATCTGGTGTCTTCTAGTATTAGTAACCAAATACTTAGTTTAAGTAATAGTGTAGTGACCGGCAGTGATGGAAGACTAAACATCGCTATTGTTTCTGGTGGTCAAAGTAAGTACAATATAATTTTTTTATGCAGTTATTCTTAATTTCAAGTATTGTCTTTTTCTCGATATAATTTAAACTATATGGAACTGATGGATATCTTCACCTGTAATATATAAATGGTTGTAAACGCGGATATGGTTGTAATCGTCTTATCTAATTGCTATTCTAACCATATTATGACCATGTACATAGGCGTTCCACAAGGATACGTTTTATGACACTTCTTTAGCTGCATGTCTTTGATATGCAATAGGCAGTTTTATTAGCTACGTAGACAACAGTACTGAGGCTACATTTATATAACATCGACCATAATATTGCTTTATAAAGCAAAAAAACAAAAGCAACCTGCGTCATGCGAATTGAGAATATATCTTGAAACTTATGATATGTCTTAATATTATTTGAACAAAAAATACCATAAATTTGCGCATTCAACGCTAAGAAAACCTTTTTTGCTGCAATGGAGCCTTACTATTGCAACTAAATCTCCCTTGCGTTGCATCTGTCAATAGGCTACGGTAACTATGTACTTAAAATGAAAGGAGCCGTTGGATAGATTTCTTTTTAAAAATGTGTTTTTTTAATAATTATAACTTACAGGTTAATTGCGTTTTTAATACTATAACTAATGCTATCCTTAAATTTCAGCTATCAGTATTCCTTTCTGGATCATAAACACGGATTATAATAATTATGCTTTGGCATATGCTTGCGTCAACCAAGGCAATGACTACAGAGGGAGTAAGTTAAAAATATTTGTCAATATATAATAATAACTACTGTCCTACTATTAGGCACAGGCCTCTTCTCAGTGTAAGAAGGATAAGACTAAAGGTCACCATGCTGGCCCTGTGCGGGTTGGCAGACTTCACATAATATCTGCTATAACATTATGAAATATTCTAATACGTGCAAATGACCTATCGATGTTTTCCTTTACCGTTAAAGCAAGAAATAATTAACTATTTTATACGTACGTAACTTAGAAAAGTCAGAAGTGTACGCCTTGAGATCGAATTCGAGACCTTTGCGTTACCACGCAACGTCCAACAGTAGTCCAATGGAGACCATTGGACACGACGATATTCCTTACAATTGTGTGAGCCATTATCGCCGACTTTTTTTTTGCCTAAGTTCAGAAGCTGATTTGTTTTGCAACTACATCTAATTGTTTCTGAATTAAGTAACAAAACTGCTTAATGTAAATATTAAACCTTTTTCTTTTCAGTTTGGAGTTGGAAACTCAGCCGAACAAAACAACTAGCGGCCGCTTCCGTGACTGCTATTAATAACGCTTTGGCCACAATCAATGTTTTGGATAATAGATATTACGAGACGATTGATCAGTCTGACCAAGCGTGCTTTTACTTGCCCGACCTTCAAGATGGTGAACCAGTCGTATTGCCCGGACAATGTGATACAAATATCAGGGGTGTTGCGAATTTCAGTCCTAGCAGGGTGAGAAAATTAATTTGATATTGTCATATAAAAACCTGTGGCAGTTCGAGAAACCTGTCTTCAACAGATGCGTCATTTTAAAATATGTTTGGTTTACAGTATCAGGGACGCTGGAGAGTTATTCAGAGCTATGCAGCAGACTCGCAAATCGGAACATGCAACGTAGCGCGCTACACTCTTCGTGATGCCCTCTCCCTCAATGTTGTCAACTCAGAAGTAGTGGGCCAATCTCTAAGAAGTATTTCTGGTACTGCCACTGTTTCTAGCACTGACGCTACTGGCAGACTACAGTTTTCGTTTCCAAGCAGTAAGTGTGACTTCTAATTACTTCGTATTTTATATTAAATAAATAATAATATGATGAGGCGAAATTGAATCCATTTGATTAAATTTCCACTATTTATATTTTTCAGGTAATGCACCATCTGAACATATTATTTTGGACACTGATTATGATTCATACGCTTTTGTCTACGGTTGTGAAAATGTGGGTAGTGAACAAAGAAGAGGTACGTTTAGTTTATGTCGACTTTAATGCGTTAGCAATCTCTATATTATCTAATTGTCTGTTAATTTTTCAAGTTTGGAGCTGGAAACTCAGTCGTGATTTAACTTTGAGTCAAGTTGCGAACGACAACATCAATCGGATTATAAATAGCATCGATGTTTTAAATGCTCGCTACTACTACAATGTGGATCTTTCTGACGCTGGCTGCTTTTACTATCCTGAGGTGGATACTAGTACTGCTGTCAGGTTCCGTGGCCAATGCGACATGAACATCCCAGTTGTACAAAACTTTAACGCAGTTGCGGTTAGTGCTCATTATCGCCTTTTATTTCAATAGGCTATTTGACTAGTTTTTGGTAACCATCTCACTTTATTGAGTGGAATCTATGGACTCCACATATTATGATTATTATTAATTATTTTAATAAAATATAGTACCTATTTCATTAAAAAAATCTACACTGATTAGTTCAACTGTCAAAACGCTCGTTCCGGCAATATGGTATCGAGACGGCAAGTGACATACCACGTTTGTAAATAAACATTGGACAGCAAGCAATGATAGATCACGTTTACAAACGTGTGACGTCAACATTAATGTGGCCAATTATAGCTGCAGTTTCCTAGCATGCGATTTGAACTAAATGTAAATTGGGTTCGTTTTTCTGTAAAAATAATTAATATTTTTATATACATCGGTGCAAATTACTTTTAAATCAAAGATTCATTATTTTTCATGTTGTCAAAAAGCCTATTATGATCCGTGTATTTATACTGCTTTTTTAACTAATTTAATCATATTTCAGTACATGGGCTTATGGCATGATATTGAGTCATACCCAGATCCGTTCCAAGATGGTACATGTAATAATGCCTTCTACACGCTTATTGATGGAGTAGTCGACGTTTTCAATACACAAGTCATCGGTCAAACTCTAGACACTATAAGAGGCTCCGCAGTCATAACTAGTACCGACGGCAGTGCTAAACTTGATGCCACGTTTAACATTGCAGGAATGGATGGTAAGTATCGCAGAGTAATATCAAATATCAATGATTCCAGCCTTGTCGAGTCAATAATAATATTATCTTTTATTGTCACAAAGTAATTTTACAATTGTTGGAGTTACAACACTTATTCACCGGTGTTAAGATCTTAAACATATAATTTATCATAACCTTTCGCACTAAGCTAAGCCTGTCCTGCGGAATGTTCTCAATTAAATGAAGATACTCAATGTGCATAATATTTCATTTCAGTTACAACGAAATATTGGGTGTTGGCTACTGATTATACTTCATACTCTTATGTATACTCATGTAGAGCTATTGATGATGAATTTGTTCAAGGTTAGTAATTTTACATTTATATTTTCATAATCAGTTATCGTCAATAATAAAATAATAACTCTAAACCTAATTTTACAGTTACAAGCTGGAAGCTAAGTCGAACAAAGACATTGTCAGCGGCAGCTAATACGGCTATTAACGCCGTGATGAACACCATTCCAGTCCTGGATCAGAGATACTATGTAACTCGTGATCATAGTGAAGCCGGTTGTTTCTACTTCCCAGAGCCGCAACAGAACGTACCAGTTGTATTCCCTGGTCAATGTGATAATAACATTGCAACTGTGCAAAACTTTGATTTCTCTCAGGTAAGTTGATAACAATTATCTACATCAATGTCTTAGATTGCAACATTTGAATAAAGTGCTTTCCATAATCAATTATGTATTGTAGCTTGTTAGACATTTTTATTTTCAATAATGGCTAAACTAACGCATTTCAGACTTTAGCCCAAACTGCATTATTTTAGCAAAGCTACAATTTCTATAGAGGATTAAATATAATGACCACCAAAATACTAATTGCACAGCTAAATATGCTTACTAAAATATATCATAACGAGCACCTATACGTCTCAAATCACTGCATTCCGTCTCGGAAGGGTTAGGTTATGTTAGGTTCCTTCTTAAACCCACCCAAAAATAGGCCCGAGAAGCGCGGCTCCGTCGACTTAGTTTGATCTCTTTAAAATATTTTGGTGTGCAATTAGTATTTTTGGTGGAACAAAGGCAAAAAATTGAGGAACAGTTAAATACTACTCTTTCCATAATTCATTTATAATTTGTATATGTTGTGGCCAGATCTGAGAATAGACCTTTTCATGATGTTGCTGACCATTTCATAAAATTATTGCATGTTATGGTCTAGCCAGCTAAAACTGATCATAACATTTAACCTTCCTATACCCGCGTCAATTTTTAGGACACCTATACCCGCGTACGGTCTCACAGACCGAAAGTTTGGAACCCAGTTATATTTTCTTTTTCTAAGAATACCTATAAATATTATATTTGACCTTAAAACTAAAGGATATAATTGAAAAAATATTGTCATAAAATCACTTTATTATCTTTTAATTAACTGACTATCAGTCTTTTATAAAACAGCCTTCAAAATAGCGAGATTTTTCCTAGGTACTACAGAAACAGAAATAAAATATTTTTGTCTTCTAAAAAACAAAATTAAACTTATACATATTAAAAAAAACACTTAATATATGATATAAAAATCACAGATTGACTTAATTTTCAGTCTCACCATAATACTTTTATACTTACACAAAAAGTTACACCTATACCCGCGTCGGTCTCACGGACCGATTGGCGCCAAATACGCGGACACGTACGTATCGCACAAACGCGCGACGGGCACTGAAGTGAAGCTGGCGACAAATCCAGCAGCTAGCAAAAGATTCGACTCGCTAGCGTACATGTATCACAAAATAAATTCAAAACAGCATTTCGTCGGTCTTACAGACCAACGCGCGGGTATAGGAAGGTTAAACGTCAAGGTTTGGTGATATGTTGTATAATGATAAAAAAAGTTTAATGAAAAACTCAAATAATGAAAAAACTTATGTTTCTAGTACTTTGGGTCGTAACGATATTCCATTATCCATTATTCCATATTTATCTTAAATAGGCGCATTATTTGCTTTTTTATCAGAATAATAGTCCGGCGCCATTTTACGATATGCTTGATATGATAATAATAAGGATCCGCCTAGACCATATCACGACGTGGGTAGCGAGTATATTTCCATTTCATGAGTAGCTACATCATGACGGGACCAATTATTATTCTAAGATCTGGATTCAGGCGTTTTGTACTATACTGATTTTCTGTAAAAGTATACGTAGGTAATGAAATAATTTAAACAAATTTAACATAATTATTTGTGTGGTTTCAGTTCCAAGGCACGTGGTATGAAATTGAAGCATATCCTAAAGATGAACAATCTGGCCAGTGCATTAACCATGCATACTCCTTCGTCAGTACCACACAACTAAATTTGGTGTCTTCTAGTATTAGTAACCAAATACGTACTTTAAGTAACGGTGTAGTGACCGGCAATAATGGAAGACTAAATATCGCTATTGTTTCTGGTGGTCAAAGTAAGTACATATTACTCTAGCATATGTTTACTTATCATTAAATTTTATTTCTTAATCAACGGCATAATATATAATATATTGCCAGCGACTTCGTACGTGTGTATTTTTCGACTTCCAGACGACATATCAAGATGAAAAGCGGACCATATTTTTAGTTAGGCCTTAATAAACAACTGTGAAAGACGCATATAATTTCAAGCAATAACTTTTGCATATGCGCTTACATACAAATAGACAGACAAAATTTTTTTGCTTCTATAGTTCTTATAAAGGCCTTTTTTATCTTAAACATGTACAGTCATCGACCAGTTACAATTTTATTATACATATTATGTATAGATATTGAAAACAATTCATTATCTAATGGTTTTGTTATATTTCAGCTATCTCTATACCTTTCTGGATTCTAAGCACGGATTACAATAATTATGCTTTAGCATATGCTTGCGTCAACCAAGGCAATGACTTCAGAGGAAGTAAGTTAAAAGAAAATACATAATTATTTAATAATAAACTATTTAGCTCTCTCACAGCAAAGCAATGACATCCTTCATCACCATGACATTTGTGAGAGTTAGCCGACTGCGAGACTTCTGCTTAAATTCCTAGATTTAAGCGGAAGTCTCTCTTTATATTGGAGCAGCCGATAAGAGAATTATTCCACAGAAGATTGCATCCAAGCAATTTTGTGTTGTGTTACTGGAGCATATAGTGTTTTAAGGATCCTCGCAAAGACTGTGTGTAATATTAACGTGATCTTTGAACTGGATCTTTGCGAGCAACTTTTTATTGGGATATTACACCGGCAGTGTTAACCATACTAAATTTGACTGCTATCGTTGGTGTAGTATAACCTATAAGCTGGTAACCACCAAAGTCATCAAATCAAATATGTATTTTATAATAACCATATTTTTTTAGTTTGGAGCTGGAAACTCAGCCGAACAAAGCAATTGTCGACAGCTTCAGCCACAGCCATAAATAATGCCATAGCCAATATTGATGTCGTGGATAACAGATATTTCGAACCCATCGCTCAGTCGGACCAAGCATGCTTCTATTTACCGGAGATTGCTGCAGGTCAACCAGTCATATTCCCAGGACAATGCGATACTAGTATCCGAGGAGTTAACAATTTCGCGTCCACTAGAGTGAGCATTTTTGTTAATTTTGTGCTATTGTTAATATTATATAACATCTTAGCCAATATTCCATATCGATCTCAAGACATTTCGAGTAATACCAGGATGTCTAGAATAATAGAATTCTCTCTCAAAACATTTTGGGTGATGAAAATGTATCTCTTGTCATTCACTGGATATTTTTGGTAATAAAACAGTGCCTTATATAAATCCAATGACATTTTGGGTAATATACCTGAATCAAATATCAATTCACGAACATTCTGTGACAAAATATGAATGCCATTTTTATTTTTTTTGTTTTCAGTTTGAAGGACGTTGGCGACTCATTCAAAGTTACGGAACAGACTCCCAAATCGGAACATGCAACGTAGCGCGGTACACTCTTCGTGATGCTCTCTCCCTTAATGTTGACCACTCAGAAGTAGTAAGCCAATCGCTAAGAAGTATTTCTGGTACAGCCACTGTTTCAAGCAATGATGGTAGCCTGCAATTCTCGTTCCCTAGCAGTAAGTATTATTTATAAACCATTTATTTTTCGTTACACAGCACATAAGCTTTATATATTTTAAACCGCCATCCTAGAGCAGCCAGACCTAAGTTTTGTTATTTAAACAGTAATTAATATATAATATGTTGTAGGTTTGCAATGTTTGCACACTCGCTAATTAAAAACAAGATTCAGGTGTCTATTATGTTTGTTTTTTGTCCTAACTTCCTGAGGCTTATTAGCCCTTTAAATAGGCCTGGCTGCTCACACTATATAATATATAAAACCGCAGCTTTTTGTGACCCTAGAATTCTGGGTAATACTTTATTAACACTAATATTCGAGAATATGGCTTTAATATTGATTTTGAATCTTTTTCAGATATTCAGCCGTCTGAACACATCATTTTGGCAACTGATTATGATTCATACGCTTTCGTTTATGGATGTCAAAATATAGGTACAGAAGAAAGAAGAGGTAATTATGTTATATTTCATACTATTCCCTTATAATAATTCAACTTTGTTCTCTTTAAACTAATTATTGGTTTATTTTATAAGTTTGGAGCTGGAAACTAAGCCGTGATACCACTTTGAGTCAAAATGCAAACGACAATATCAATCAAATCATAAATGGCATCGACGTTTTGGATGCCCGGTACTACTACAACATTGATCATTCTGAAGCTGGTTGCTTCTATTTCCCTGAGAGCGACCTTAATAATGAGGTGATATTCCGTGGACAGTGCAACCAGAATATACCGGTGGTCCAGAACTTTGACGCTATAAGAGTAAGTTAAAACATTGTAAACACAACAATATACGAACATACCCCTGTAATTGTAAGGTCTTTTTTAAGGAGAAATAAACAAATTTATTACTATTAAAACCTAATATTCTGACTTAGTCTTTGCCTGTAACTTCGCCTGTGACGTCTTGAACGCTCGTCGCACCGAATCTTTAGTTCTGCTAAATAGCGAAGATAAAACGTGGATTAAATTTTATTAAAATCCAACCTTCACTTTATCGGACTATGTCAAAAACATTCAGTTGGTTATTACGTAATTCACGAAACAAACAGGCAGACAAACAAAACATTTTTGAAGTGAAAACTTCTTTAGGCGCGTTGAGCACTTCTTGGGCAAATAAAAATCATGGAACTCGCGTCATCGTCACGCTTCCACGCTTTATTATTTTTTTAGAATATTAACAATATCTCAGAAATGGTGCAAAATAGCGAATTGTTGACCCCCTTAATAAACCCTAAGAGGACCCTATTTTTATGATCAAGGATTAAAGTTTTTACTTCTATCGGCAGTCTGACTGACTGCCCCAAATTTTTTTACCTATGTGCAATATGAAAAATTCTAAAAACAAATATTACTGACTAAGTTTTTGGTTCAAATTCCTCTAAGCAGTCGATCCCAATTAGTGTTTTTTAAATATGACTAACAAGATTTTGTCCGCGGCCTCGCTTGCGTAAATGTAGATTTTGTAAATTTTCTATAACTCGAGAACAGTACTTTTTTTTTGGATAAAATGTACTCCATTTCCTTTTCGAGAATGTGTATGTGAAACATCGTGATGAGCGGTCGAGTAGTTAAGGCATGTAAGCGTAACAAACAAACTCACATTCGTATTTATAATATTTGTTAGAATGTGCAGACTATGGATATATATTTCAGTTTTTTATTTCTTACAGTACATGGGCTTATGGCATGATATAGAATCATATCCAATGGCATTCCAATTCGGCACATGCCCCAACGCTATGTACAATCTGGTCGGCGGTGTCGTCGATGTTTTCAACACACAAGTTATAAATCAAACACTCGATACAATCAGCGGTACTGCAGTAGTGGTTTCTACAGATGGAAGTGCGAAACTGGCTGTAACTTTCAACGTATTTGGAATAGACAGTGAGTACAATAGCTAATGGCTATCTTGAATTATTCTCATTGTATCTAAGTCTGCTGCACTCTCTTTTTAGTCTTATTGATTTATTAATTACTAGCTTTTGCCCGCGGCTTATTTCGCGTGAATTTAGAATTTGACAATCAATTCGGGTCGTACTATGCTTGTAATAATAGAATTCAATCATGATTCGAAAGACACGTGGCGCCATCTATTATCATAAAAAGGTTTTTGTTGTTTTCCGCGGGAACAGTAATTTTTTTCGGGATGAAAGGTAGCCTATGTTCGTTTCTGTACACCTGACAACGTATATGTAAAATTTCAGGATGATCAGTTCAGTGGTTTAGGCGTGAAAAGGTAAAAAAAAAACAAACAAATAAACTCATTTTCGCTTTTGTAATATTAGTTAGGATGGCATATCCATATCAAAAGCAATTTCACAATTGAACTGTCTTGGAGATTGAAGAAATTATAAAGAAATGATTCATAAAATTGACTCATATGGTAACCGAGAACGATGGTTTTATAGAAATTTTGTTAAGACTATGGTAACTTAGTTTAAAACTGATAAATTATTAGACTTACCTATCGTTTGTTTATATTTTCGTAATACCTTATGACAGGGATGGCGAACCTTTATTGGTTAACGTGCCGTTATTTATTGAAAAACTAGTTTTCACCCGCGGCTTCGCTCGCGTAAATGTAGGTTAGGTTAGGTTTGCAACAATTCTTTTTTCTGGATGAAAGGTACCCTATGTCCTATTCTGTACCGCTGACAACGTGTATGCAAAATTTTATATTGATCGGTTGAGTAGTTAAGGCGTGAAAGCGTAACAAACAAACAAACAAACAAACTCATTTTCGCATTTATAATATTAGTAAGGATAATAATGTGTATTTAATGTGCACCCAAAGAAAAATAAAGTATGTTTCGCGTTTCAATCAAGTTGTAGATAGATCAGGTCTCTTCAGAATTAGACATCTTCAGAATATATATATATATTTTTATGTTTCAGTAACTACTGACTACTGGGTGCTTTCAACGGACTACGATAACTACGCCCTCGTTTACTCATGCCGAAATATTGATGATGAATTTATGTCCGGTAAGTTCTTTTTTGTTTTAATAGCAGCGATAGCCTAGTGGAAAGCCGTTGGACTGCCACGCGGAGGTCTCGAATTCGAAGCACAAGCGCGCATCTCTGACTGTTCGATGTTATATGCGTATTAAATAGTTAATTATCGCTTGCTTTAACGGTGAAGGAAAATATCGTGAGGTAACCTGCATGTCTGCATCCTGAGTTCTCCGTAATGTTCTCGAAGATATGTGAGGTCTGCCAACCCGCACTAGGCCAGCGTGGTGGACTATGGCCTAACCCTTCTCACATGAATGAGAAGAGGCCCATGCCCAACAGTGGGACAGTTTAATATAGGGCTAATATTATTATTATTAAGTTCTTTTTTATTAGGTACTAGAACTTAATAATAATAATATTATTAAGTTCTGCGGCTTTCCTTGTGTTAAGCAAGATTTCGTCAATACATTTCTATCCCTCGGGAATAGTATATTTCTTGATGAAAAGAAATCTATGTCCTTTTCTGTACCCCTGACAACGTGTATGCGAAATGTCATGATGATCGAGCCAGTAGTTAAGGCGTGAAAGCGTACCAAACAAACTCACATTCACATTTATTTTATAAATAGCTTTTGCCCGCGGCTTTGCTCGCATTAATTTAGAATTTTACAATCAATTCGGGTCGTACTCTGCTTGTAATAATATAATTGAATCATGATTCGAAAGACACGTGGCGCCATCTATTATCATAAGAAGTTATTATTGTTTTCCTCGGGAACAGTAATTTTTTTCGGGATGAAAGGTAGCCTATGTCTGTTTCTGTACACCTGTCAATGTATATACAAAATTTCAGGATGATCGGTTCAGGTGTTTAGGCGTGAAAAGGTAACAAACAAACAAATAACCAAACATATTTTCGGTTTTATAATATAAGTTAGGATTAGGATTAGGATATATTAGTCAAGACTAGTTTTTGCCCACAGCTTAGCTCGCGTTAATTTATACCTTGGTAATAGTACTTTTTCTGCATGAAAATACCCTATGTCCTTTTCTGTATTATTTGAACTCAGATTCACATTTATGATATTAGATAGGATGCATTTGTTTTATAATTTTTTTTTATTTTTTTTATTTTGCTCGTCATAATGACCACACTCCACCTGATGGTAAGCAGTCGTGTGGTCTAAGAGCAGTGGCCTCCACACCGCCCCCACAGTAGCCGAGGCAATGTTGAGGTCTCTACTTTGACGGCCTGAGAAGATGCTTTTTCACGCCCCGCCCGCTTAAAGAACCCAGGATTAAAGGAAGAAGGAAACACGTGCCTTGGCAGAGAATTCCATGCCTTGGTCGTTAGGCAGAGATATGAGGACCCAAACTTTTTGGTACGCGCTCTAATCGACTCTACCGTGTAAGGATGGCATCTGAGCCCAGCACGCGTTGTTCTGGATAGGAAAAGGGAGGGCGGGATAAGGTGGAATAACTCTTCAGAGCACTCCCCGTGGTATATTCTGTAGAAACATGCCAATGAGGCAATGTCCCTACGGAGTTGCAGAGGTTCCAGTGAACTCGTGACCTCTGGATCTCCGATGATACGGACAGCCCGCCGCTGTAACCGGTCGAGAGCGTCCAGCAAGTACTGCGCGGAGCCATCCCAAAGATGAGAACAGTACTCCACGCAAGGGCGCACTTGTGCCTTATACAATAGGCACAGTTGCCCAGGCGCGAAGAAGACTATTTTTGTTGTGACTATTTTTGTTTATTACAGTTTATAGTTGGAAGCTGGGTAGAACGAGATCTTTGACAGCTGCGGCGAACACTCAGATTAACTCGGTCATGAATACTCTTGCTGTATTGGATTCAAGATATTTTGTTAATCGTGATCAAACCGATGAGGGTTGTTTCTATTACCCCGAGCCTGAACCAGGCACTCCAGTAGTGTTCCCCGGACAGTGTGATGACAGTATTCAAGCTATGCCGTTATTCAACGCTAACTCGGTAAGATTAAATATATAATGCTAGCTGACCCGACAAATGCTTTTCTACCATATAATAGACTAAATGTTCCCGCCGGTTCACCCGCGTTTATCGTTACTGCCCCGTGAGTCGTAGCGTGATGATATATAGCCTATAGCCTTCCTTGATAAATAGGCTATTCAATACTAAAAGAATTTTTCAAATCGAACTAGTAGTTCCTGAGATTAGCGCGTTCAAACACACAAACAAATAAACAAACTCTTCAGCTTTATAATATTAGTAAAGATAGCGTCCACCTAGTGGTATAAATAATAATAATATCTTAAGGTATATTTCAACGGCTCAACCGATTGTTATGATTTTTTTTATGTATATTTGGAAGGTGTTTTTTGAGTAGTAGAGCCTCGCTGATTTCAGCATATATGGGCCAGCTCGACCGGGGAAGGACTACCCTCTCACAGAATATCGACGTGAAATAGCAGTATTCCTACTGTTGTATTTCGTTCGGTGAGTGAGAGTACCGGAGGCCCAATCACTCCCTTTACCACTTCCCACTCCTTCTCCTTCCCACTTCCTTTCCTAAAGGGTCGGCAACGCGCAAGTGATGCCTCTGGTGTTGCAGGCGTCCATAGGCTACGGTGGCCATCAGGTGGGCCGTATGCTTGTTTGACACCTTAGTTGTATAAAAAAAAGGTATGAGAGTAAGTCTCATACTTAACAAATATACATAAAGAATTCATAATAATCAGTTGAACCGTTTCGACAGAATGACAAACAAACAAACACCGTGACACGAGATTTTTATATATATTATGTATGTATATATAATCTATATTAAAATTAAAATAGTTTATTTAAATTTAAAAAATAGTTTATTTTTATATATACATACATACATATATAAAAATCATACATACAACGAGTAACAGAAATATGTGGGCATATATTACAGTCGTAAAATGTCTGAAAAATAACCTATAAGCTCTTTCGTCGTATCCAAACAAATTATTTTAAACTAAGTTTTGCCCGCGGCTCGCGTAAATGTTAAGTTAGTAACAGCACGAGCAGCGATAGCTCAGTGGGGAGACCAACAGCCTGCAATGCAGAGGGTCTCGGGTTCGAACCCACATCGCACACCTCTGACTTTCGGAAGTTATATGACTTTTCGAAATTATTTGCGTATTGATTGACAATTATTGCCTGCTCCGTGCCTCGGAAAGCACGTTAAGCCGTTGGTCCCGGCTACCATGAACATCTATGGCAGTCGTTATTGGGAGAGTGTCGATACAAAAGATCCCACTGGGTCGAAGTGTCGCCGGTCTGCACTGACTGGCCCCCACATAAGATAAGATAGTAACAGCACATTTTCTAGATGAAAGGTATCCTATGTCCTTTTCTGTTCCCCTGACTGTATGCGAGTTGGTCGAGTAGTTAAGGCGTGAAAGCGTAACAAACAAACTCTCATTCGCATTTATAATATTAGTTAGGACTTTGTAACAATTTCACAGAATTTATTTATCATCGATACAAACGCATTACATCATAATCAAAGTTGCGACTGGACATTTGCGGATTGATGGTAATCACTCGAGTAAGCTGTTAATGTTGTTTATGTATTGAATAGAAGACGCTGATATTGATTAGTCGATAAAAAGAATATGCTATATCTTAGTGAAAATAATGTAATACAGATTAAATCCCCGCAGATTTCCATTGAACTTTATTGTATTACTAGCTTTTGCCCGCAGCTTCACTCGCGTTAATTTAGAATATGACAATAAATTCGGGTTGTACTCTGCTTGTAATAATATAATTCAATCATGATTCGAAAGACACGTGGCGCCATCTATTATCATAAGAACGTTATTGTTGTTTTCCTCGGGAACAGTAATTTTTTTCGGGATGAAAGGTAGCCTATGTCCGTTTCTGTACACCTGACAATGTATATGCAAAATTTCAGGATGATCGGTTCTGTGGTTTAGGCGTGAAAATGTAACAAACAAACAAACTCATTTTCGCTTTTATAATATTAGTTAGGATTAGAATATTATGTGACACTTAGATGTGACCACACCTTTCTGTTACACGCTGTATATATTACTAGAGTATAAATGTCTACCTTCATTTAGCCTACAGGCACACATACCAGAATAAAAAGTAAATAGTGTGTAAAATACAATATATTTTCTAACTGCTAACAATTTATTATTTTCTTTTCAGTTTGCAGGCCTATGGCACGAAACAGCTGCCTACCCTTATTCGCCAAACGGTCAATGTGTTAACCATCAGTTCATTATGGGATCTTCACCAACAATATTTACTCTTACTTCATCCAATGTTGTCAATGAAACACTTTCTTCATCTAGCCGTCCAATGACTTTAACTGCTTCTGATGGCAGATTCACTGTTACTGTAGAAACTGATGGCCAAAGTAAGTAATAAGTAGGTGATTTATTAAGCTAACGTCACACAGTCGGCGTGGCAAAGGTGGGTCGCTACCAGGCGTGAGCGGGGAGTGAGCGAAGCGAGAGCGGGGCGTGAACGGGGCGTGAGCGAGGCGTTATCGTAGCGTAAGCGTGACATAGCGTGTTATAATATACTGCTATGGAATTCTGCTACATCTCACTACTAAACTCACATCCAAGTCAGCTGTTATATTTGAGTTTTCTAAAGTAACCGTGGCATTGTTTGAACAGATGGTAACTATGGTTACTGACGAGGTGACAATCAAATACAAGATGATTTTTTATCAGAATAAAAAGGCTGAACTATATAACAGAATTCACGCAGCCGGCGATAACACGGTCCCGTCACGCGCACGCCACGCTCACGCCTTTCCACGTGATCTGTGTGACGGTGGCTTTAGCACTACTTTCTTAAATCTTATTAAAACTATTAAAACCTGCCTAAAGACTCCCTCAGTGAAGCAGTCAAATGTGAAAGTATGAGTTGTGCATGAGATATTGTGTTCAATTCCCAGATCGAGTAAAGAGTTATGTAGTTCTTCTGTCAAGTAATTCTTTACAGTAGTAAGTAATCTTGAAGTGTGCCCGGTAGAAAACAATAAACTCTCCCGTTATTTGGCTTAATTCGCACCGAGATAGCAACGGCTGGCAGAGTTAAGCTCAGCAAGCTGTAACACCAAGGGCGATGAAACGCGAGTGGTCGCCAGACCATCTGTTGCTCATAGTCCCAACCGTGGGGTCCACCTAGTAGGCCCGTAACGCTTAATCTTTAATGCCCGTAGTCCTACCATGAAATTGGAAATAATAAGACAGCCACATAATATTAGCTTTCATTATCCTTTGATTTACTTATCGGGTTACGAGCAAGTTTTTCGAACCTCTCCAGGGATACTATGCATTATAGTAATAGCGATAAAGTTTAAAATGCTACAACGGGTTACTACTCCACGAGGAAGTCTTTCGAGCCTTTCAAGCGATACTATACACTATCGTAGTATAGATAAAGTTTAAAATGCTGCGAAAATTTTTACGTTGAAGTTGCTCGACGCTGCTCATCTTTTTGGTGTAAATTGAGCCTAAAACTATAGCTGACGAAATTAACCTCTGCCTTCTTTTCTCACAGCTCGCACAGTACCGGTTTGGATCTTGTCAACGGATTACACAGATTTTGCGCTGGCTTACAGTTGTGTCAACATTGACAGTCTTACTAGACAGGGTAAGTACCACACTTCTTTACTGGCAGTAACCACGGCATTAATAAGTACTAAGTAGAACAGAACACTGTTGTCCGCTAACGACGTTGAGCCATATACGTTCCATAACACTTAACATATTTCCAGATAGTGAACGGTAGAACAAAAAAGCTCACTGGATGTGTGCCAAAACAGAAATTGCAAGGCTTGATGTGTGCACTTAATTAATAAAGGGCACAACATATATATCTATCCCTTCGGCGATGTATATTTTATTTATATTGTCTAAATATTTGAACTGATCATAGTCATAATTATTTATTTGTAGAGTTGTTTTCATTGCTATGTAAAGCAGGCCATACACGCTAGGGTGTACCTGACAGTTTTGCCTGTACAGTTCAACTGTACAGGTAAACTTGAGCTGCATAGAGACCATACACGTAGCGGTAAACCTGTACAAACTGCGAGCGTCTTTCCCCTCTAGCAATCAGCGGACAACTGACGCCTGCACACACCTGCGCAGGCGACCGCTACAAACGCTCAGTTTTGCCTGCACAGTTAAACTGCACAGGCAAAAAATATCAAAATTCATATTTTTTCGAGTTGCCTGTACAGGCGTGGAAACCTGCACAGTTGTGCAACATACACGCTCCGGTTTACCTGTACAGTTCAACTGTCCAACAAACCTGTCAGGTATACCCTAGCGTGTATGGCCGGCTTTATAAGTACGCTATATTCTACCACATAATTTAATGTACATATTATAATATACTAGTTTTCACCCGCGGCTTCGCTCGCGTAAATGTAGGTTAGGTTAGGTTAGGTTTGCAACAGTTATTTTTTTCTGGATGAAAGGTACCCTATGTCCTATTCTGTACCCCTGACAACGTGTATGCAAAATTTCATGTTGATCGGTTGAGTAGTTAAGGCGTGAAAGCGTAACAAACAAACAAACTCATTTTCGCATTTATAATATTAATTAGGATTTTATAAGTAGCTGCAGTCGTCAAGAGCTCATACTATTAATAATATTATTAAAAATTACGACTGATTATAAATTCAAATTCAGCTCTAATAGTTTATGATAAATACATAAAATACGAACTTTATCATACATAATCGTCAATAGCCTTATTAACTAATCATTTATCCAATTAGCTTTTTACATTTACACTATTCAGTAAAATTCGTACTGATATTTCATCATAATATCTCATCGATGCCATACAACATAATGAGTTTTAAAAATTCAATTTTATAATATGTATGTATTTACAAAAAAATTATATATGTATGTTTATCCATTGTCTAGTACCCATAGTACAAGCTCTGCTCAGTTTGGGCTAGATGGTGTTGTGTGTATGTGGTAGAATATTATATATTATATTAATTGTTTAGAGTGTTTCCTTTAATCGAGCTTTGGCTCGGTATACTGAGTACCCACCCTGAGACCCTCAGGGAAAACGTGGCTAACGTGTGCGTCCTAAAACTTTGCAGACTATTGCTGATTTGTGTATAAATGGTTTTATAACTCTATCTTTCCATATAATTGCATAGCTAGTTAGTTAAACAGATTTTAACATTATTCGCCGAGGAGATACCTTGAAACCAGGCAAAGAAAATAAACTCTAATAAAACTATGAAAGAACTTTACATATTAAAATTTACTTTGCAGTTTACAGTTGGAAGCTGAGTAGAACCAAACAACCGACAACTAACGGTATTGCAGCTATAAACGCTGCTATGGCGAATATTGACGTATTGGACGAGAGATACTTTGAAACAGGACAGCAGAGTGATGAAGCATGCTTCTATTTACCTGACATATCGACTAATGTGCCGGTTACCTTCCCCGGACAATGCGATCAAAACATTCCTGTCATACGTAACTTCGATGCGGGGAGAGTAAGTGAATAAATAAATACATTTAACTAGAGGATATAAATTCCGGTCATAAAAATTTCAATAATAAACGTTTATATATATGTATATCATATAATAAAACAACATTTTAGTTCACATTACTAGGGAGTTCGATATCTATTTCAAACATAGTTTAACACAAGAGTTAGGTGCCAGCTCAATCACAACTCAGTCTATTTCTCTATTGTACATATACTCAGATTTTTTAATTATTGTAATCCAAAAATTATGTCATCCAGATTTAAAAATGTAAAGAATTATAAAAATGCATTTACAGTATGAATTAGAAGCAAATGAAAATGTGTGAAGACGTACATACAATAAAAGACATAACATTCTCACTTTTCTCATGCCAATATTTAATATCACTAAAATATAGATAGCTCCTTTGCTTCACACCCAATGTTGATGCATTTTTCTTTTGATCTTAAAAAATAAACGGCTGTTCATCAAAATTATTGTCAAAAGCTCTTCCTTGTTGATCCTGTGACGTAATTTGCGTTCGTATTTTTCATAATTAGAATACGTAATAGATTTTGTTTTAAGCTCTGTTCCTATATCAAGAAAGACGTTTAAGTACCTACTGACATTCAAATTTTAACATATTCTTCATAAAATATGAGTCAAAAATTCACTGTCCAAAACACTCGTTTTTTAATTGAAGAACTAGTCAACGAAATCCCTTTGTAGCAGCACGATGGTCAATACTGCGCCTAAAAGATAATAAAGTCAATCTCTATTATTTGAGCCATAAAGACATTCGATAATTAGTAGGTGCTATATACTTTGACCCCTTCAAAAATATAAAGATGGTATATAAACATCATACATTTTTATTTCAGTATCTTGGACGCTGGAGGTTGATCCAAACGTACTACGCTGAATTCCAACCGGGCACTTGCAGTGAGGCCAACTATTCTGCCGGCAGTGATGGATCTGTGATAGTTTTCAACACCGAAGTCGTGAATCAGCAACTAGAGACAATGACTGGTTCTGCAATTGTAGCATCCACCGATGGAAGTGGCAAACTTAATGTTACATTCCCTACAAGTAAGTAACAGATCGTGGATTTCTTTTTGCCTGTTGCCTATTGGTATACCTAAAGCACATTTATTTAAGCGATCTTCTTATTTTTTTTGTCTAGGTGTAATTTTGTCAAATATTGTTGTATCTCTGGACTGGCTTCGTGGCGCAACGGTAGTAAATTCGACTGCCTTGCATGCGATCTCGGGTTCAAAACCTGTGTCGGGCCAATAAAAAGTTATTGGGGTTTTCTGGTAAGAAATCTCAAAAGCATCTCGATGTTTAGAAGTTGCCTCCGTGGCTCGGCAAGCACGTAAAGTCGTTGATCTCTCTACGATGGTGTCGAAATGCCTTTCCATCAGATCATGTCAGTTAAGGAACAAAAAAAGCACATGTGTTTGTGCACACACTTGCGCACTATAATATCTCCTGCGCAGATGGCCGTCGCCTTAAAGATCTTTCAAAGCCAAGACCGAAATTAGGTCTGGAGAGCATTATTATTATAGCTGTCTAGTGATGTGTGTACGCATATTTAATAAGATACCTTGTCACTTAAAAGAGTTAAATACTAGATTATTTAAAATACATTTATATAAATGGCTAAATGAAAATAATTTTTATTGTCTAAAAGAATTTATTGAAAATAAATTGTAACTTTGTGCCTACTAGACTATGTGTTAAATGTATTGCATGCTATGTTAAGCTAAACATGTGTAACTTATTTCACAATTGTAACATCTTTATATACCATGTTTGATGCAAATAAATATTATTATTATTATTATTATTATTATCTGTACACTACTTCTTACCAAAGGCAATGATACCTAACCTAATATGAGAGTAATATTTTCAAAAATAAAAGATAATTCCTGTCTCGCGAAAGATTTTACAAATTTGAAAACAAGAGACACAAGAAACATGCGATAAAAATATTTTTCGACCTTATTGACGATATTCGTTATTGCTATGGTTTTATTTTCTTGGACCTTTGTCACTTGAAAATATTAATATTATTATTTTATTTACAGGCCCTACCGCATCTGAATATTGGATCTTAGATACAGACTATGATTCCTACGCTCTAGTTTACACTTGCGAAAACATAAACAATGACAGAAGAAGAGGTATTTATTATTATATATTGTTTTTTATATTCTGATGAAAACATTGCACTTTATGTAAATGGAATATATTGCGTTGTCAATTATATGGTGATGGTATGAATAAGTCGGTTTGATAGAGGACCTACCGCCTTTCAAAGGGAACCAGCGGCAGAGCAGTAATAGATAAACTGACATAAATACATTTTCCAAACATTTCCTTTTACTCCCTTTTTAAATTGATTTCCTCTTGACTCTACTGCGAGCAAGTAATACTTCCATTTTGGAACTATTGAGCTATGGTAGCCGCTCAACTTGACTGGCTGAATATTTGCTTAGCAAATACGATGTATAAAAAAAATCTATTGTTGATTTTATATTTAGGCTTTACATCTTCCATCTTGATAAGTGCTTATCTTCCTTCTGATCATGAATACCTTGCTTGTTTCAGTTTGGAGTTGGAAGATGAGTCGTACGAACAGCCTGACAGCTGCCGCAAACGTTGCCATCAACCAAATTGTTGACAGCATTAACGTACTGAACGATCGCTACTACAGTACCATAGACCGTAGTGACGCCGCTTGCTTCTACTACCCAACACCTAACCCGAATGCTCCTGTAGTCTTCCGTGGACAGTGTGACATGACCATCCCTGCTGTCCCCAACTTTGATCCTACCAGAGTAAGTTGAGCTACATGAAAATAAAATTATTATAGTCTAGATTCTATCCATTTTGAACCCCGATTCTAGGGCGAAGCTTGAACATTAAAGGAGACCAAATACAATCATAATAATAAAATTAAACTACTATATACGGATTTTATTTTTTTAGTTTACGAGTTTAATAAATAGTTTTAATAGTTTCAATAATTTAATTAGCTTAAAAATTAGTAAAGTTTAATAGTAATAGTAGCGTAACAGTTTTCAAATATTTTGTAATAAAGTGTCAAATAAACAACGCGATAAAATCCGTATATAGTAGTTTAATTTCAATGAATAACATTCGGGTAAACAGAAGACAATACTATCATAATAATAGTTATATACCTAACACGAAAGAGGTATTAACGCGATCATGAATAATGTTTACCTTTTAATGCTTGACGTTTCGACCAGGTTACACCGGTCGTGGTCACAATCTGACAGTCAGTCAGCTGACTGCATTATGCATCATCACGTTAATACCCGTTTCGTATTATGAATATACCATGCATTGCAAAAGTTTGAAATTTATATATAGTCACATAGCTTTTAGCACCCACTAAACACTGCCTCGGTGGTGCAGAGGTAGTGAATTAGGTATGCGTTTCTGACACAGCGGTATTCAGTTATACTGACAAGTAATTGTCAGCAACAGCACAGAGTCTGCAAATTTCTGCAAGTATTGGCTATAAGACAGCATTAGATTTAACCCTTATTTCGTTGGACCTAAGAACATAGTTGTCGAAATGAATACCCATTGCTCCACGCACCTGGGTATATAGGCGTAATGATAAATGTTGTATAAAGCAATGCAATTTGTGATTTTACTAAACTGAACTATATGTAATATGAATTTACTTCTCTTGATATAATAGTATACTATATGTAATATACTATACCATCAAAAACATACTTGTAAAAAAAAACCAAGTCCCGCAACTCAATTCTTCTACCGTAAAAAGTTGTGAGATCCATGTAATACCAAGTTGGTTAATTTATTCAGTCCCTACTTAAGGAACCTTCTGTCTTAAGTTATTACGTAATTAGCTAACCTAACAACATCTTATAGTGACCATATCAATATAAAAATCTTTTATGTTTTAAATAAATTGATTGACTTGGCAATCGTTTGAAAGCACAATGTATCTCACAAGTATTACATATTATATTATATATAAGTAAATTTAGTTCAAACGCCAAAGGCTAAGACAGGTCGGCAGTTAAACTGCGGACTCGACTGTCGTTCGATACCGTTATGCATATTTCATACCCAATTCTACCAATACATGAAATGAGTTTCTGGGTCATCGATTACTTACGGTCGATGACGTATCGCCACGCGCTCGGATGCAGTTAAATAATATAGCTCTTGTAACGATGCAGGTAGCGTGTATAGGATGAGTCATATCAACCACTGACGTAACAGAAGCAATTCCCTAATTAAAATGGCATACTTTTGTTTATCCTAATTATATTTACACATAATATATTTAAGTATAATATTAAAGTTAAATAATAATTGTATATTATCACAACTGGCTGTTTGAGATGGCATGTCACCCCGAGGCAACCTGAACCTATTTTTCGGGTTGTCACTAAGATAATTGTGTCAACATAAACTGTATGCTAAAGACAATTCTGGCAAAGCAATAATATGCCTAAAAATATGCCAATATAGTTATGCCAAAGTATATTTGGGAAAATATTATGCGAAAAAAAAGGATCCCAACACAAGCGTTAGTAACTTGCCTATGTAGCTTGTACAAGCTACTTGCGTTGTGGACAAATACTATTGTTTTATAATTCTTTCAGCCTTTTATAGTTATGTGCTCGTTTAGGGCTATACTATGGAATTAATGAAATACCCAATAATTAAATAGTTTTTCTTTTAAAATAATAATTATCATCCCTGTATTAAACCGTCCCTTTGCTGGTCACGAGCCTCTTCTCTGTGTGAGAAGGGTCAGGCCATAGACCACAACGCTGAAACAGTGCGAGCTGCAGGTTTTACACGCAAATAAATAGACCTGGAAATGTTGGCCTTCGAATTTTGTAGATCTTATCTAAACTTAAACTATGCAATTTCATTTTAGTAGTTAATATATAAAAATACTCTTAATAAAAATAAAGATAATCTATTGGGCTCGTAATATTAAAAGTTATCAATCCTCGGAATTATAGGTAGATATTAAAAATATACGTATAGAGCTACTCAAACCGCCAAGTGAAGAATTCATCTCAGTGCATTAGCATTAGCGATATTGATAGCATAACCTTTAGAATACTGTATATGCATTACAATTTCGCAAATAAAATTATGATGTTCGTGTAGGTTAAGTATTGAAAATTCTAGTTTACCATTCTTCATGCAATTTTTTATGACACGGTTAAATCTTGAACGACGCATCACAATGTATACTATTTTCTGACAATTCTTTTATAATATTATTTTGACTTTCAGTACACCGGTCTCTGGTACGACTTCGCGTCCTATC
This sequence comes from Catocala sponsa, assembly GCA_963564715.1. NCBI lineage: Eukaryota > Metazoa > Arthropoda > Insecta > Lepidoptera > Erebidae > Catocala > Catocala sponsa. The sequence continues at coordinate 3,782,071 of OY751345.1, read as the reverse complement.
CTGCGCCATTCCAGACCGGTACTTGCAGCAAAGCCAATTATGCATTAAACGCTGATAATTCCGTATATGTAGAGAATACTCAAGTGGTGGACCAAATTCTGGAGACTTGGATTGGATCTGCTGTGGTTGCTACCGATGACGGCACTGCAAAACTTAATGTGACGTTCAATATCAACGGATTTGATGGTAATTATAATATCTTGTAATTGATTGCCTTGGTGGTCAAGTGGTAGTGAATGGGACAAGCGGAGCCAATTCCCAGGACCAGAAAATTGGGGTACTTCTGTGAAATAAATTTTCTAGCCGCACAGAGTCATAAATTGTGGTCGGTAGACAGCATAAGGCTTGTCTCCTATAATATGGTATCTTTGTCTATAGCTGGCAAAATGTGGATGTGAGACACCTTTGCCTGAACGTTCATATCTGGCAAAATATAGGAGTCATATACCTTAACCTAAAAGCAGCGATAGCTCAGTGTTGAGATCAACAGACTGCAATTCAGAGGGTCTCAGGTTCGAACCCACGTCGCGCACCATGTCCAGTGATTTGATTGCTGTTTGCTAATTTAATCAACCAGCCAGTAGTAGTAGTTGCTTTTTTAAAACGACTATAAGTATCGTTTTAAATAAAACAATTACTTGGCTATAACCTAATTGTGAGAGTAAGACCCGGTTTCCGAAAGACTAATCAACAAAATGTCAAAACTAAACTCATATCAAATGTAGCAACAGCTATATTCTGTCAGCTAATCACAGCAAATGACATGCTGTTTGATCCAATTAAAAAAAAACAAATGAAGGTGTGGAAAATACGCCTTACTAATACATAAAATGTTACAAGTAATTCCTTTAAAACTACAAAATGTGTTAATATTAAAATATATCTGTTCTCTTGCAGCCACGTCCAAGTATTGGGTACTGGCTACGGATTATGATACCTATGCCCTGGTTTATTCTTGCACAGATATAGACGAAGAAACAAGAGGAGGTATGTAAACAATAAAAAAATCTAAAATTGAATTAATATCGTATTCCAGTTAATAAAATGTTAATTTTAGAATTTTTAAACATTGTATGTAGTCACTATTTCCATGATTTAAACGATTCGTTCCCAAAGTGGTCCAGGCGGACCCTCCAGAGGTCACAATTCGTAAGCGGGGGCCCACTAGAAAATTTATTTGCTTTCGATAGTGAAGAACTAAAATGTTGGCTTGACTTCACCTATCAATGTATGCAGATAGATCCATATTCAGTACCGGTGGTCTCTCTCTACCGATTTTTTGGAAGAGATTAATTTAAAAAAATGTTCAGCCGTAGACATTTGATCAAATTTTTTAGAATATGGTAGAAATGTAGCTGCAGTGTGTCAACCGGAACCAGCTACATTTTGAAAGTGGTCTATGAGAAAAAAGTCTGCGGACCTCTGATTTAAACCATAGATGAAGTCTACTACGTTTTAATTTAGTCACTTAGCTGAATCATTAATTAGTCATCTAACACACAATGTTAACTTAAAATGTGAATTATAAATATAGTATTGTCACTCTTATTGCATATTCAACACTATCGTTCTCTAAATGTAATGTTTAAACATACTCTCTTAACGTGTACATTTTATTGTGCGCTCTAAATACAATTAGGACAAATATTTTGTTTAAATCTATAAATGATTGTGCATATCTCATGATTTTATAAATAAATATAATATGCTGATGTCGAGCAAATTGAAATATCCATAAAACTTCAATCGACTGCTTCAGAAGCTCAGCAGTAGTGAATACGGCTGCTGTGCAATACATTCAATACTAGAGTCGGATAAATTAATATTGGATTTTCTTGTCAAGAAATTCTGAGTATCAGTAATAATTCTGATACTCAGAAATTCTTGACGGGAAAATCCAATTTCAATTTACACGATCAATACGTCAATACACACAGGAATACACATCTGCTTACCTCATCGGTATATAAGCGTGAAATTATCTATTAAACAAACAATCATCCACAGTATTCAGTTGGAAACTGAGCAGAACACCGGCCTTAACAGCAGCTGCTAACACTGCCATTAACAACGTCATCAATACCGTCCAAGTTCTGGATCAGCAGTACTATGTTGAGAGGGGTCATACTGAAGACGACTGTTTCTACTACCCCGACAATAATGGCGGAGATGTGTTGCTGCCTGGCCAGTGTCTCGCTGATAACCAAGTGCCTGCCGTCACAAACTTCAACGCGAATTTGGTTAGTACAACAAATATTTAGTATAAACTTAGAGTTAAGCAATATTAAACAATTTAGACCTGGCTTATGAAAGGAAGATTTACATTTGAACAACCTTTTAAAATACATCTGTATCAACTCTTGGACCTCGGAGGCCAAGCACAATGTGGCTTGATATGGTTATTTTGAATAATTTATAATTATGCTACTCAATATAAGTACAATATTTTTCTATATAATAATAAAATATAATATCGGACCATAATATACAACTAATTATCCCACTGCTGGGCCCATGCCTTAACTCTTAAGTTTAATTGTTAAGTTTGCGAGCCTGGTAATCTGTCTGACAGGATTTTGCTAGTTCAGATACCAGTCTCTCACAAAGGTGCATTTGGTTACATATGTTACAAAATGTTATAGAATGTAATTTACCTTTGTGAAAGGAAATAAATAAACTTATTATTATTAACTTATTACTTTTCTCACACGAAAAAGAGACCCGTGGCTCTTCTTAGTGTGAGAAGGGCGAAGCCATAGTCTACTACGCTGACCTAGTGCGGGTTAGCAGATTTCATTTATGTCTTCAAGAACAATATAGATATTCGCAGACATGCAAGCTGCATGACTGAGAATTATTATATTGTTCTTAACGATGTTTTCCTTCACCGTTAAAGCGAGCGATAATTAAGTATTGAATGATTTCTATGAAATAATGACACTACTGGTTTCTTATTGAATCTATATTTTCCAGTTTGCCGGTACATGGCACGAGATATCTCGATTCCCGTCAAGCGTTCAGAGTGGTGAATGTGTTTCCACCGAATACTTGTTAAGCGGAACTAACGCATTCACTGTTACCCAATCTACCGTGAATGATGAAAGACTATGGAATACAGTTACAGCGGCTACCGCCTCCAATGATGGTAGAGGTGTCATCAGTGCTACCATCGATGGAGGTAAGTTAATGTTTGTCGTAAAAAAAATTGTTTCTTTTTATACACAACTCCCGCACTAAGCATAATAACAAAAGTTCAATCATGGGCCAACAATAATTTGTGAATCATATAAGTTTTAGTCCCATGTTGAGATTGAACCTAAAACGCACGAATACATTATTAATTACTAGCTTTTACCCGCAGCTTCGCTCGCGTTAATTTACAATTTGACAATCAATTCGGGTTGTACTCTGCTTGTAATAATATAATTCAATCATGATTCGAAAGACACGTGGCGCTATCTATTATCATAAGAACGTTATTATTGTTTTCCTCGGGTACAGTAATTGAACAGATCAAAGGTAGCTTATGTCCGTTTCTGTACACCTGTCAACGTATATGCAAAAATTCAGGATGATCAGTTCAGTGGTTTAGGCGTGAAAAGGTAACAAACAAACAAACTCATTTTCACTTTTATAATATTAATTAGGATTTTAAAAATAGTATTTATTTGGTTAGAATAGTCCTCTATAAGATTTTTTACGAAAGGTTCTTCAAGATCGTTAGTGTTTAAAAGTATTTGACTGCACGGATGGCCTAGTGATTTATATGGTCCCCTCGTCACTGCCACTGCTCCGTGTGGGTTTGAATCCCACACGGAGCAAAAATTTGTGTGATTCTCAAATGGTTGTTCCGAGTCTGGATGTTCTTAGTGCACGTTGTTTGAATATTTGTAAAGTTCTTTGCGAATTATTCCTAGATAGGGAGTTGCGAGTTCAACCAAAATTAAAAAAATTATAAGACCTGTGACGTCTCTTCTTCTTCTTCGTCTGTGCATGAAGAAGTTCAGCCTACATTTAATTCATTTTTCTCATCTTTATGTCATATAAAAATACAGCTTAATATTATTTGAAAGTGATTATAATAATAATATTTTATTGCTTAAAAGTACAACAAATAATATGTAAACAAAATATGAGAAAGCATACATTATGATGGTTGTACAATAACATAATAAGGGACACAGAGATTCCTAAACTGAGACTTGCTCGTATTTTATAAAATTATATATTAACTAATTTATTTTCTTTCAGTTCCATTCAACAATGTATTCATATTGGCTACTGACTACAATGAGTATGCTGTTGCATACAGCTGCAGAAACGTGGACGCAGAAACTAAACAAAGTAAGGATTATTTTTTATTCATTCCCGGCAATTTATTTAAATTATCTTAATAACAAGTTCTGTAGTAACATATGGCAGTGCAACTACGTCATTTTTGTACAGAACTCTTATACGATATGTTACACTTGAAAATGTATTTAGGTCAAAGACCACAATAACCATAGGCTTGCTAACAAATACCATCGATGTAACTGTGTATTTTTCTTATGTTAATAAAGCATAAAAAACGTGTTGCCATAATCTCAAGTCATCTAAATACTGTCAACATCAATGATATGTATAGACACATATGTAACCTCAATATAATGTCTTTCTTCTTCTTTAATTGATACAACATCTTGATACGTCTCAACGCCCACGTTTTTCTTAACCTGTTGGACAAACGTACATCTCGGTATTTTCATTCCTCTCCTTTCAATTTTTACTTCTAAGATGGTTTTAATAAACTCCTTGTGTCTTACTAAGTAGCCTTTTCCTCTCCTGTTATCTATAGTTCTTGAAAACTGGTTTTCCTTATACGTAACATTTTTCATTTGTTCTTCTTTCAGTCCAGTTTATCCTTTCCATCCTTCTCCAACACCACATTTCAAATATCGCTAACCTTTATCTGCCCCTTTTGTTTAACGTCCAAGATGTCCTTAAGATAACCTGATACTCTTATTAAATTATTAATTTGTAATATTTGCTTTCCAGTTTACAGTTGGAAACTAAGCAGGTCTCGCGATGGTTTTTCGGCTGCCGCTAATACTGTGATCAACCAGCTTGTTAGTGATAATATCGACTTATGGGAGGGCTACTACAGGACTACAGGCCAAGACAACAATGCTTGCTTCTACTACCCAGCGTTTGAACAGTTACCTCCATCTATCGAGTTACCCGGACCTTGCCCAGACACCGTTCGGGGTGTGCCTAACTTCGATGCTGCTGCTGTAAGTAATCCTATCTAATATTATAAAAGAATGTGAGTTTGTTTGCTGGTTTGTTACGTTTTCACGTCTTAGCTGCTCGACCAATCATCATAGAATGTCACATATACGTTATCAGAGGTACAGAAAAGTACATAGAGTAACTTTTATCTAGAAAAAAGTACTACTCCTGTGCCGCGGGCACAAGCTTGTATAATAGAATAACTGGAGGATTATAACAAAATATATCATATCATATGACATAGCATTAAGCAGCGATAGCTCAGTGGGGAGACGAACAGACTGCAATGCAGAGGTCTCGGGTTCAAAACCACGTCGCCCACCTCTGACTTTCGGAAGCTATATAACTTTTCGAAATTATATGCGTATTGATTGACAATTATCACCTGCTCCGTGCCTCGGAGAGCACGTTAAGCCGTCGGTCCCGGCTGCCATGAACATTTAAGGCAGTCGTTATTCGTAAGTCAGTACCCTCTAATATCCTGACACTGGTCTAGCCTTAGGTTATCGTTAGCCTTCGGGTTGCGGGGGTGAGGTGGCAGCCGCTCCGTGTAAAAACTGATATCCAGTCAAATTCGGTTAGACTCGATAGCCGACCCCAAGTGACTTAGGAATAAGAAAGGCTAGGGAGATGATGACATGGCATTAAGCAGTGTCAGGCTAACAATTGTACTTCTATCAGGCTTTAATTTTTATTCAGTAGCTGACATCAGCATCAAAGTAGACACATGTCTACTTTGATGCGCATGCTATCTAATAAGATAATTCAAGTGAAGAAGATGAAGATTTAGGCTAAGTCGCGCCGAATAACCGTAACCATCACGAACCTTATTCCATTCTCTTACAATTTAATCAAGCAACCAATTGTATTAGATTGTTTATTAAATAATAGAAATAATACTTTACATCGTAACATTTTTCCATTAACAAAAGATTTGAGAATATTAATTAGTTTGTAATAATAATTGTCAACTGGTCCAATACAGTCTGAGTGTCTTTCGGCGCATGAAGGGTATAAGATTAGGCTAGCAAAGCTAAATTATTTGTAAAAAAAGTAATTCATATTTAATAAGTACGGTCGAATTCGACCACTGGGTGGCCACTAGGTTTTAATTAAGACAATTAGTTGTAAAGCCAAGAGAAAATACTAACATTTGATAATTTGTCGATAATGATATAAACGTACCATAATGCCGCAATATGTTTCAGTACTTGGGAAGATGGTTTGAGACTGCAAGATACCCCATGCAAGATCAAGCTGGGCAATGTAGTCGTGCGGAATACAGCTTGGAGGACCGAGTAGTGGTATATAACACCGAAGTCATTGACCAGACCTTACAGATTCAAACTGGTTTCGCTGATGTAGCGTCTACAGATGGCAGTGGAGTGTTGAATGTTGAATTTGTCGTCAATGGAAGTAAGTAATTAAATATATATCCTATTTCTTCTTCTTTAAAAGACGATAGAATATGCTGCTGCCGAACCACGAACGTGATCCGCTGGTAGACCATATTCGATCGTGTGGCGTATAGATCGCCAAACATTGTTATTATTAATACCGGTACGGTGGTTCTACATCAAACTTGGTGCGGTACCGAAAATATATTACGGTTCGTGGTGCGATGCGATGGTGATGAAGAGCGCGCCGTTGCACCATACCGTGCGTTGGTTCGGCCGCACCATGTTCGATCGTTTATTTGCACTTTAAGGTAACTCATTCATGTATACAGCGCAGTGCTTTAAAAAATTATATACCCAATTTTCATCTTCTATTGTACTGCTTTTTTTTAATCGATTTTGTGTCACTGGTGTTTCTAACTACATTAATAGGTTTTTTTGGAATACTATAACTGCCTCAAATAATCATTACATTTAGAAATATTTTGAAATTGTTAAATGTATAATTTAGTGTGCTACGAAATGTTTTTTTCAGTGATGCTAACAGCAAATTACTACATAGTTGCGACGGACTATACCAGCTACTCTCTAGTATACAGCTGCGCCAACACAACTGACGGAAAAAGTCGAGGTAATTTCTTATATATTCTATTTTATTCTGCAGAAAACATACTCTTTCATAATAAATGAAGCAATATTGATAACAATTAATTAGCATAAACTTAGTCTACAAAAGGTTTTATTCTTAGTATAGTAGTAAATAACACTTGGCACATCTACCTTCCCATGTATTATTAGATAAACAAGCGGTCGCCTAGTGGTCAAAATTCGACCAAAATTTCTAAGCTTGCTACTTTGTTTTCTGTTTTTCTCTTTTTACATATAAATAAAGTAACCATAGTTACAATGAATTGTACGTCAGACGTACAATGTCGAAATACTACGAACGCGATTCGACTGCGTGTGTCAAATGCATGGTTGTGTGCGTGTAGTGTTTTTTTTATTAATTTAATGTATTTCTAATGCATATTTTATAAAAATATTAGGATTCGCCCCTCCTTCTCCATATAAACTTTAACTGTGCCAAATTTCATACTGCCCCGTCCGCGCAATTTTCGTAAAAAGGTATACAAAGTTTTTGCTTCACGTATTAATACATATATAGATAATATACCACACAAAATTTGTTTTTGATTGGTTTTGTTTGCCTTTATAGGTGTTTTTTGTTCTTCTGTTATAATGTATAGCATGTAGTGTTTACTGCTTAGTATTAAATCTAGTCTATTTTATGTGCTGTACTTAACTTATGCATTGATGTAACAATTGTTGGTAAGTCAATAAAATAAAATAAATACAGTTGTATCTATAGCCTATAATCTTCTGAGTTCCTAACTCTTTAACTCGTTTCCACAGTCAGCAGTTGGAAACTAAGTAGGACGCCGACCATGAGTGCTCAAGCAGCTGCTGCTATCGTTCCTGCAATCATTAGCACCCAGGGTCTTACTGAAGAATATTATCAGACCACTAGTCAAACTGACGAAGATTGTTTCTACATACCTTCTGTGAATATCAGTGAAGCACCTGTTTTCAGAGGACAATGTGAGAGTATAACTGGTATTCAAGGATTTGATGCTCAAAGAGTAAGTGATGACATTTATTTATCTAGTTAGTACAAGGTAATAATAACGAAATCAGCACTGTATTAAGCTGTCTCACTGCTGGGCACGGGACTCTTCTCAGCGTGTGAAGGGTTAGACCACAGTCCTCCACGCTGGTCCAGTGCGGGTTGGCAGACTTCACATATCTTTGAGAATATTATGGAGAACTCTCAGATATGCAGGTTTCGACACGTTTTCCTTCACCGTTACGGCGAAAAAGCCTAGCCTAGCTGTGTAAACTCCTGACATTATTTAAGTACATGGGCGGCGACTACCACTTACCACAAGGTAGGCTGCTAGCATGGAAGCCACTATATGCAATAAAGAAAATATACCTGCTAAAACTATTCAAACAGCAAACTATAATTTACGAATTGACTATTCTATTTTCAGTATTTAGGCTGGTGGCACGAAATCGAAAGGTATCCCATTGATGGTGCTGGTGGTGAATGCAGAAGCACTCAATACAGTCAGGATGGTACCACTTATAGAGTGGTAGATACTCAAGTCGAAAATAACGCGGGAGTTGTTGCTACTGGAACTGTAACAATTACTAATGATGGAAGATTACGTAGAACTATACCTGGTAGACATGATCAAGGTAAATAATATCCTTGTCAAGAAAGAAGTGTGTGAAGTATTTATTCGGTTTTCTTATGGTTGAAATTGATTTGCAGATATCTGGGTGCTTGCAACGGACTACGACACATATGCTCTTCTTTACTCTTGTGAAAATATCAACGCCGAATATAGAGCTGGTGAGTATTTTGACTTTATTGAGGTGTCTCATTTATATATTTTTGTATTTTCATTAGCGTATATTTAATATTGTCTTCGGTTTACGCGAATTTTATTCATTGAAATTAAACTACTATATAATACGGATTTTATCGCGTTGTTTATTTGACACTTTATTACATAATTTTGAAAACTGTTACACTACTATTACTATTAAATTTTACAAATTTTGAAGCTAATTAAATGATTGAAAGTATTATTAAAAGACAGAGCACTAGAACATTGAGACAACTGCCATCTTAGTCTCCCCGTGACCATGGCTGCTGAAAAGCAACCGAAACGTCGTGGAAAGTGTAAACACACATATAAATAGTATAATAGTATAGTAATAATATAAATAGTTTTAATAGTTTCAATAATTTAATTAGCTTAAAAATTAGTAAAGTTTAATAGTAATAGTAGTGTAACAATTTTCAAAATTTCGTAATAAAGTGTCAAATAAACTACGCGATATAATCCGTATATAGTAGTTTAATTTCAGCGTATATTTTTTATCGTAATTTCAGTCATTTGAAGTCCTACACACAATGATTTGTAACGGTTTACTCATTGATGTTTTTTGGTTAGATCCATTCATTTATCTAAGAGAAGAGTGGGTGACCTACACGGATCTACCTAATCCGCTGCCAATTAAAATATACAAATACGATTTTTATATTTCAGTATGGAGCGCCAAACACAGCAAGTCTCGTTCATTAACTGAATCCGCGCAGAATGCCATGGCCCCTCTCATTGCGAGTAACAGAGTGTTGTACGAGCAATTCTATGTAAACGTTGATCAAACCGAAGCCACTTGCTTCCATTACCCAACGACAACAGGCGAACAGGTCATAATTCCAGGCCAGTGCGATTCATCAATACCACTCGTAGCTAACTTCAATGCAGAAGACGTAAGATATAACCGATTATTTTGTAAATTTCTATATCAGTCTGTAGACTTTCTAAAACCAGTAATTTTTATTTTTTTAGTTTGCTGGAACATGGTACCATACTGAAAGATATGATGAAGTAGAAGGTTCCTGTGTGGCCAGTAGGTACACCGTTGACGAGGAATCTGGAAGCATCACTTTCCGTAATTACGAAGTGCGTGATGACGAAGTTTTGACTGAAGAGGGATCAGCTAGAATAGTATCCAGTGACGGTAGCGCCATATTAGAATTGACCTTACCAGTTGCTGGTTCAGAAGGTAATTATTTATAATCCACCATAATTTAATTTTTTATTATTTTTAAATTTTTGTCGGCCTCGATGGCGTAGTGGTTGGTGTAACCGACTGCCACGCCTGAGGTCGCGGGTTCGATTCCTGCACAAGTCAAACATTTGTGCGCATGGACATGGATGTTTGTCTTGGTCTGTGTGTTTCTATGTATAATATGTATGTATTTACAAAAAAAAAGTATATATGTATGTTTATCCATTGTCTAGTACCCATAGTACAAGCTCTGCTTAGTTTGGGCTAGATGGTGTTGTGTGTATGTGCTAGAATATTATATATTATTATTATATAAAACATTTTGTCAGAAAATTATAGTTTCGGTCTTTTTTGTAGATGTTACGTACACAACAAGTGTGTCAATTCTGGCAACAGACTACACGAGTTATGCATTGGTGTACAACTGCGTCAATGTCAACGCATACCAACGACAAGGTAATTCTATCATCTATCGAGTTATAAGTATATATCTATAAGTGTCAGTTTAGTCATGAATAAGAATCCCTAGCTAGGGAGCTAAGGATTCTTAACTTATTTAATTAAAATTGTATAATTTATATATAAGCGCTGGAGTAGGGACTCCGGCGCCTATACAGTAAGTAAAATAACGAAAGGCGTTCCCTTAAAGCGGTTATTATACATAATTAATAGATGCAAATGAATATATTTGCACAGAAAAATAACCATGAAAGGATGCAAGCATGAAAAATAAATTAAATGTAAAACGAATTAAAAAGTAATTTTAATTAAAAATTCATAACTAAGTAAAAAGCGACGTTGCCGTTGTGCATTGGTACTTTTGTGCGTATGCAAAGAGTGTTTCTTTTTCGTATCTGTTTATAATTTTTTATTGAATGTTTTTGAAGTTATTAAAATAAAATATTTTTTGTTTTTTATGGGATCATTTTTTTTAGGATCTCCGCACGCCATAATATTACCCGTTTAAGGGAACGCCTTTCGTTAGTTAACGTACTGTATATAAATTATACAATTTAACACGTCTCTAGAAGTCTTCTTTGCTACACTAAAGACTATAAGATACGCCATGCCTGCATGCCTGGGTATAGTGATATGTGTTTTTTTGTAGTTATAAATAAATAAAATTGAGCAAAGCCGGAAGTTAAATTTTTGACAAATATTAAATAGAACAACATTTTTATCCACATGATTCTACTACCTATTTATATTACAAGATCCTTACAATTTAGAACCAGCTTTAAACATTTTTCTGACGCATAGCGTTTATAAATAAATTCAGCAGTTCTGTCTTATATTTTCTTTTGAAATAAAATTATACCTATGTGTATATTTACTTTTGTGACAATAACATAATACATGTTTTTTTCTAGTTCGTGCTTGGAAACTAAGTCGAGAGCGGACATTATCGACTGAAGGCACTACAGCTATCAATAATCTAATTCAGCAGAGGCAGGAACTGCATCAACCATACTTCAAGCAAATTGAACAAAACGATGAATGTCCCGAACCTAGCTCAGCTTTAATAATTAAGAGCAGTATTATTGTGTTACTTATATGTGCTATGTCACAATGGCTATTGTAAATTGTAGATTATTTATTGTAAGTTGTCGTCATAAGTGTATAGTAATAGTACTATGGTACTATTTGAGATCCATAAACTGAAATGGTATGTCGATAATATATGGACATGCCCAAAAAGGTCAGGCATGTAAATTTAATAAACTATTAAAATGCGATTTGGAAATTAAATAAAACCACGTTAAACTAAATGACTCTATGTAAACTCTTAACTGATTATATTTCATACGAAATATTAACATGGATAATCTCAAACATAGATAAAATGCACTCAAAAACCCTTTTTGCGTTGCAGTGTTTAAAAGGACTATCAAGTAAATGGTTTCGCCTAATCTTACTTTTAAATTTAATCTTCATTGTTACATCTGCCATTAACTTTGTTTAGTTACACGTCTTATTAAATTGATATTCAATTAATGAATTGTCGTTTTATTTAAAATTTAAAATAGGTACCTATGTATTATATCCATATACTGCGCACTTTATGCCAGTGTCCAGTATTTTCGTAGAAAGAAAGTTGGTCTACTCATAGATACTCGGTTGAGCGTCTCTCAAAAGTGAAGTTACTCACGAAAATTCAGCCTGTTGCAAATAATGTACTATTTAAAGAATAACTGCTTATTACAAGTAATAACTGCTGAAAATTATGAGTGAGGATTTGATGAGGCTTGCTACATAATCGACCGCACCATTAATTGAATCAAGGGCAACGGAAAAAATTATTATAGTAAAGGAAAATGATAACTGTAGGATGAGGCACTGGATTTGCGACTGTAATGATTTGATTCCTTCAATTAAACTGACCCCTTCCTCGTAATACAAGCATTTATCTTAGCCCAAAGGCTTAAACAAGAATGCTTGTTTACGTGAGGTAAAGATAAGTTTAATTTATGCTAGAAATCTATGGATATATAAATAAAAGAGAATGAAATACAGTGTATAAGAACTGCGCTTATTTCTTCATGGCTGAAACAAGACTTACTATAAAAGTTCTGCTAGCACTAAATATTGAATTCTAGGCGTATTTTAGGTGACAGTTATTACCAACGATCTGAAACCTAATAGCAGTCTCGAAAGCCTGAAAGTCAGAAGCCACAAAATAGGCCAACTCAAACTTGATCTTCTAAACAATACGTTTCGTTTGGGAGGAAAGAAAAATTTTGAAAAGGAACAATCTTTGTATAGGTATTGAAATCTGGCAGAAGCTCCTACATATCTACCATGACACAATGCTTTTACACCGCTGTAGCCTGTTAAGATCATTTTTTGCAAACTATGTCTAAAGTACCGGGTAAGTTGTTAGCCATCAAGCACCGATCCAAACGCCACAACAGTATACATTTACTTGCAAGAAACCCCAACTATGATTTACCTTCTTTGTTTTTTAACTTGAGGGAATGCATTGGCGCTTATCTCTCCGCGGAAAAAGGGAGGGGAGGGGTTATGTTGGGCTCACCCGGAAAAAGATGAAAACCGGGACTTAGTACTACCGACTTAACCTACCACGATGTAACAACTCGCTGCCTTGAATGGTGGGTGAGCCGTTGGTACTGAAACAACATCGGCAACCTAACCAGCAACTATGATTTACCTACACCATATCGCTATGGTCTTAGAACGACACGGCATAACAATGCCTTTTTAGTTATGTTACCGATAGTTGCTTTTACTCGCTCTTACCAATTTTTAAATAAATTGTCTTTATGCTGTCAGCGAAAACTTTTTACTGCACGGATGGTTTAGCGATTTAAGTGGTCGCCTCGCCACTGCTACGAGAACAGAAAAAGACATAGGGTTGTTTTTGTTTATTTTTTCGTATTTTCTTCTTGTTTCTATGTTAATATGTTGTGTTTTTGTGTCTAATAAATTATTTTTCTTTCTTTCTTTTCTTTCTTTCTTTCTTTCTTTCATCCAGAAAAACGTTTATACCACCCTAAATTTAGGCGAGCAACATCCAGAAAAACGTTTATACTAACCTAAATTTAGGCGAGCAAAGCCGCAGGCAAACTCTAGTACTGGCTAATGCGTAAATTGTTCTTAAAGTAGCGACATAATTCGCTGTCCTCAGCGTTGAAATAAGCTAAATTCATAAATTTCTAAATTTCGTCAAATTAGTCCAAAAGTGTTGTGCGTTCGATCCCCGGGACAAAAATTTGTGTGATCCATATATATGTAGTTGTTCAAAGTCTGGGTGTTTTTTGAATCTGTTGTTTGAATGTTTGTAAAGCCCCCAGTCACACAGTAATTGAATTGAATTGACATAGATTGTGTGTTTGGATAATATTTGACTCTGACTCTGTGTATAGGATTGCCGACCCAAATTAGTTCTACAAAATAGTATATGAAAGGTTCTATTACATTATATATAGGTATATAATATTATATATTATATAGTTAGGTATTTTATGTCTAGGATAAGAGCGAGGAATAGCCAAGGGTACTTTTTCTAATAGATAACTGCATTATATTATTTGTTTGTTAATTAATTTATGAAGAAAACAAAGTCTAATATCCGTCGACGACTACATAGACTGATAATTTTAAATTTGGATAGCCGCTGGTTATAATATGGATTCCTATGAGAGAAGCCGCTGCAAGAGAATGCAATATTTCTGGTAAAAACTCTTTGGATGGTTTCAATCTTTTGCGAATGGACAACATAATACTGTAACCATACAGTGCTAGCATATTCAAGAATGCTTCGGACACGGGTGTCGTATAAAAGTAATTTGGTGTCGATATTCTAGAAGCTAACAGTGATTTTTTTAGAGAGCCTGGCATTTTCGCGGCTTTTGTAAAAGTTATATCGATATGTGTTTTAACCTTTTGGACGCCATTGTCACATATACGTGACAAACGAAATCTTGCCCTCAACGCCAACGTCACATATGTATGACAAAAAATACGTCGCACCTTAACATAAAAATAAACAATAACACTAAATAAAACATTACTTTTGTGGTTAAATAAATATCAGGGTCATGAGTAGGGTTTATTAGAAAATTTAAGACGAAAATAAAAACGCAGTTGATATTCGATAAAGTTTTGGGATCCCTATACTTCTGAAGGTCATTTTACAGAAAAAGTGGCTTGGCGTCGGGGGTACGGCGATGCGTTTATACTCTGGCGTTCAAAATGTTAAAGGTTAGCTTTGTATCGAAATCACGGATTTCGTTACATTCGGCAAAAACGTGCCATCTACCTCGTACTTTGTAACAAGTGGTATCTTTTGCGGGTAAATTTAATATGGAAGCATTTATTAACATTGAGTGCCATACAATTTACGTTGCACCACTCTAAAATTGTATTGAGATCGTCTTGAATTCGTTTAGAATCACTGAATGATTTAATCGAAGGGTACATTTTAAATCATCGGCATATAGTGAAACTTTACAGTACTTAACGCAAGAGGCTATGTCGTTAATAAATATAATGAAGAGCACTGGCCTCAAATGCGACCCTTGAGGAACCTCAGAAACTGCACTATATGTTATGCACAGATATCCAGTATAGATAAAATTGATATATTATTATGTATGTATATTATAAACATTGACATTATTTAAATTACCGTGCTTCACATTCGGCGAATTTAAATAGATAAAATCAGATAACGTCTAATTTATACATGATTAATTACTTACGGAACTGTTGACAAAAACCTTTCAGATAAACTAATCTACCGCACCTACATAATGATATGAATATTTGTTTCTTTTAACACAAATTGCATTTAGGTTTTTAAAGTAGGAAGTAATCAAGTTCAAAAACCTTCCTTGAATGGTCACTGAGCATAAAAAATACCGCTAAGAATAGCCACATCTATTATTCCTAAAATAATATACACTATATCACTTGTGGATAATAGGGATTGGGATTAAGGCGCATTTACTAACCGCGAATACATCAAAATCCATCAAACCGTTTAGGCTACAAAGCGTGGCACAGAAATACATACCTACATATCGCTGGTCCAATATTACAAAGTTCCATGTTACATTTTTGAAAAAAATTAGTTAAGAATATTGCATGGTTCTATATGTCATTCCTTTTTGCTGAGACTAATATAGTAATAGATGGAAGCATTTACCACCTCACAATATTAAATCGCAAATAGTTCTAAGTTACTTTTTAATTTATTTTTACTGATACGCAAATTTTAAACCTCATTTCCCCAACGTTAAAAAAAATAACATAGAACTTTGTAATAGTGAGCCAGCGATATATGTATATACACATATAGTATACATACACCCTAATAGCATTGCCCTTCATTTGAAATTTGACCCACTCGTAATAATACTAGTACATTGTGATGTCTGCTTAATAATAATACTATTAACATTCAGTAATATTTATATATTACGATTTTTCCTCCTCACAATTTATTTAGATTTCGTCCGCTTACTGAAGTTAAATCAAATGCAATAGGATCAAAGAAGAAATATGTATGTTACATGTATGTAGTATGTAGTGATAGCGTCATGCTAATTTCAGCATTAAAATAAAGTCTCATAAAATATTGATGAAAGTATGTATCGTTGCGTTTCAGTACGAGAATCAACGGACTCTTTCCTATTCCTCTTCCCTCATAACCTTAATCTATGACGTAAGGTGGTAACGCGCAAGTGATTCGTTTTATTATCTATGTATAATAATATTCTGTATTAAACTGTCCCACTGTTTGACGCGGGCCTATTCTCAGTGTGAAGGGTTAGGCCATAGTCTACCACGCTGGCCCAGTGCGGTTTGGCAGACTTCACATACATTCAAGAACCTTTATGGAGAACTCTCAGATATGTTCGTTTCATTAAAGCTAAAGCAATGTTAAAGCTAGCTATAGTTTACTTTTCAATACGCATATAACTTCAAAAAGTCAGAGAGCCGCACCTTCGGATCGAACTCGAGATCTTTGCATGATAGATGATAAAATCATGATAATATCCTCTACCAAGCTCCATTAGCGTGCTCTAACGGGCAGTTAAATATGATTGTATGCAACATCATCATCCCATTTTTATTTTTATATTTAATCAAGAGACCTAATCTGGTTCAAATAAATAATAATTTATACACAATCGTGTATTACACTAATTTTTGTCACGTATTGAGACGACAACTAACTCCTCAAACTATTCGCCATCCGTAGTATATTGAAATAAAACAAGATAGCTGAAGTTGCTCACCGATGCTTTGCTTTGATCAAGATTACTTTTGATCTGATCAATAGATTGATAATTATTTGATCAAAGGCTGCCGAATCAGTTATAACTTAAAGCCAATACACAAAATCAATTTACATAAAAGTCAAATATAACTTATCAATTAACAATAACGTTTAGTATCATAGTCTTGTAATATAAATATAGGGTGACATGAATTTCGCGATTAACGAAAAAGGAAAGATAAAAAAGATTAATACATATTATATCCATTACCTATATAAATACTAAAAGAGATATCGCATTTTGATTAGTTTGGTTTTTGTATTGTGAAAAGAAACGGAATGATCTCAGAATGTTCGAATTAAAATATATTCTAATATTGGCTTTGTGCAGTTTCTTAGGTGTTTGTGAAGGACAAATTGTGCAGAATGGACAGTGTGATCCTAACATAGCATTAGTAGAAAATTTTAATTTAGCAATGGTAAGATTCGTGTTTTACTAAATTCTCGACGCTTTGCCCGCATATATCTCATGAGAACACTTACCGGTATAAAATAACTAAGTTATGGTCTCTCTGTAGATCAATTTTCTTTAATTGCATTATCACGATTAAGATTAATTAATTTTCTTTAATTGCATTATCACGGCTAATATTGTACCATCTTTACCAACGTTTTATTTTAATATTTTTCTATTACTACGATGATCAAGTTCGCTATACGGATCAAAATAATAATCCATACATGGAATTAACAATACAATGAAGAATATACTCAGTGTGAAGTAATAAAATCTGCTTACTTTTTAAGCTCAAGTAAATTCTAATTTATAATTTCAGAAATCTATTTTAATTCGTAGTATCCTCGTATGTCAAGTCAGATCATTATAACAAATATATAATTTTGAACCAGAATTAAAAAGAAGCAAACAAATAGAACAGACATAAATACAACCAAACATTTATGACATTTCCGGAATTCAAGTTTTTTAATATTCAATATCAGTATTTAGAATGCCACGAGGCTAAGCTGAGTTCTGAAAAAAATTATTCATTGTATTTGTTTGAAATTCCTGTAAAACTAAATAAATGTGCCATTTGAGGCATGCCTTAAAAGGCTCATTTAGCTAGGGATCCAATTTAAAGAACTGTAACAAATTTTAGAAGGAAATTTAATGGGACTGGTCCAATCTTAGGGCTTAAGACAAAAATAAACGATAGACATTATAATAAAACTATTTAAAGTGCTTATGAATTGAATGACAATATGGAACAAAGTCAGCTGTGGATCATATGAGCTCTAATATTGCCTCTGTACCAGAATAACTATAAGTTTACTACTATATATTACAATCTAGGCATGATATATCTAATTGTTCTGCACCCAACGTATATGTCCAGTATAAGATAAACCACGGACTAAGTATTCAACCCTGTGGTACGCCACAAAAACTTGCTGATGTAGCCTACATATAAAATATAGTTATAAACTATTTATGACCAAATAAATCTGTCAAACAGTGGTTCGTGAAAGAAACAATCGTGATTTAAACAATTTGATTGTAGACAACGAATTATTGCGAAAAATGCTTGGGCTAAAATTTAATGACAGAATCAGATTCTCTTGGTTATTACATATAAAACTCATCGATATTTTTTCTATCGGATTGTCATTCGTAAGTGCGAGAGATAATTAAATTAAAAGACAATTAGATAAGAAAATAGTGCAAGCTCTTTCTTTATCTTCTCTCTCCACTTTGCCTTAATTTGTACCTACTGTATCAAAACCTAGTAACAATTCTTAAAACTTTGCATGAAGCAATAATTATAAAGAATGTATTGTTATGCAAATATAATATAATATATAATATTCCATCACATACACACAACACCATCTATCCCAAACTAAGCAGAGCTTGTACCTTGGGTACTAGACAATGGATAAACATACTTTCTTTTTGTAAATACGTACATATTATACATAGAAACACGCAGACCAAGACAAACATCCATATTCATCCACACAAATTTTTGACTTGTGCGCGAATTGAACCCGCGACCTCAGGCGTGGCAATTGGTTACACTAACCACTACGCCATCGAGGTCGCCTAAATATATTATGATGAAATCACTTTCACGATTGTTATCATAATCTTAATCAAATCACGTTATAGTATCGAAGATACTGCGTTTTGGCGGTAAAACTAAAACGATCGGTTTTATTGAATTTTGATAGGAGACCGTTAAGACAACCCATAACGTTATCAACTAGGCTGATCTATGATTTTAACTACAGGTATTAGCCGAAAGAAATGTACCTAGAAGGTATCAGAACATTTTTTTTAGATTGATATCTAAAGAAAATGATGAATGAATGAATTTTTTAGATATCAATCTATAGAAAATGTTCTGATTCATCATTCATCGAAATATTGAAAATCAAAATTTATAAAAAATTTGCAGTCCCGACAGACGTTGTCCTATAAACATGAAAAAAAAAACAATTCCAAGTCTAAACCATTCTCGAATCAACTTGAACACACACAAAAAATTTCATCAAAATCGGTCCAGCCGTTTAGGAGGACTTTAATTACAAACACACGCACAGAATTATATATATGAAGATGAGAATTAAAATTGTATACATATTATACCTATGTATATTATAAATTGACATCACCTGTAATCAATGATGGAACTGATAAGAATAATCATAAAGATTATTCTCACTATTTCCACTAACAAGGTCTATGGAGAAAAAACGTCACACTAGTGCCATAGTGCCATGGAACATTCTACTATCGCAACGTTACCGTGGGAAAACAAGCCTTTCGCTGCCCTGTGATAGAAGCCATAGAATATTCTAGTACTTAATATTATATGCATTGGACATGGACACTTTTGAAGAGGACAATTATAATAACAACAAATATATTTCATTAACAATTATAATTATTTACAAAGTTTCAAATTGAATTAATCTTTAATCTATATTTTCCAATTATATCCGTTAATACAATCTTCTTCTTCTTCTTCTTTACGTGTGGTTAGTGGCCAACCTGTTGTCAAGAGTTGTTTACGCCGCCCGTAGGCCTCTGACATGGCTGAAAATACTATAATATAATATATAACTCTAAATTCTAGTTTATACAAATAGCAGCTCCAAATATTCAAAGCGATCTTTCTTACAGTTCCTAGGAACTTGGCACGAGATCCGAAGATCAAGCAGTCCGGAGCAAAACTCTGATTGTGCATCATTTAATATCACAGTTAGCGATGACACCATCAATATCCATCACCGTGGTGTTAATGATAACTTTCTAGAAGATTCGAGGGGCACTGCGACGTTGAGTAGTGGGTTAGCAAAGTTAACATTGGATATCAGCATGTTTGATGGTCGTAAGTATATCGTAAATGTGTTTTAAGCTTTAATAGTTAAAGAAACTCTGGTTCAACATATTACTGATGTAACATTCTAGTACTAGAACGATCTCTAGTTCAAGATATTACTGATGAAACTTTTTGTAATGAACTTCTACAAAGTTCATATTATATACAGAAATTTTAAAAGTGTGAATTTCACTCGTATGTCACTTTTTTCAATGTTTGGTAGATTTGTATGTTGTTTCTAACACTTATATATTTCTGGCGTCAAATGTATATGACGATGATTGATGATTTGATTACTAATTATTACAAAAATATAATAATTATATCCAGATAGAAATTGTGATTAAGTGTTTGATGATATGATGGGATTGAATTATTAAATAGTCCAAACTTTTAATTAAAAGAAACTGCGCTAAAAGCTGTATAAAATAATTTACCTATATTCACATAAATGAAAGATATAATGTGTAATTTTGGATAAATAAATAAATAATATTGAATATTATTTGAACTCAATGTCATTAATAAACATAATAATACAAAATACAGGCATAGATATAATAATGCTTATAAATGATATTGAGTGGCATTATTGTGTAATTGCCAAACATCCCTTTAGATCCTGGTAGTAACACTATAGCATCTAAAAGGATGTCTCAGCACTATGCTATAATTTCTTACTGAAATTACTATCTATGTGATGTTAGTGTGGTGACAAGACAAGAGTCAATAAACGAGTCATAATATTTACGCAATGGAAAATACTATCAAAAGTTTAATTTTATTTATTTATCTTGTATTTTCAGCAATGGACTTCTGGGTTCTTTTAACGGATTACGCAACCTTTGCTGTCACTTATTCCTGTGAGAATATTTCTTCAACACAAAGAAGTAGTGAGTAGAATATTTTTTTGTACACTTTTACGTGATTTCGTAGTAGAACCATAAATTAAAAAATATATTACTGCTTCAATAGATGCTATGGATGGGTGCCACATCAGCTATTGAAGCAGTAATATTTCTTTTCGCTGTCTAAGTGCCACGAAAGTATAGGATCTTTTTTTAAGAAACTTTTTTTAAAAAAGACAACTCATGCACAAGGGTAGACCCAGAACAATCATTTGTAGATCACACAAATTATTGTCCCGTGTAGGAACCCATAACACTCGGCACAGAGGCAGTGGCTATGCGGCCACTCAAACCACTTCTTCTCTGTCGTTTCCTCATTAATGAGGATCGTGACCATATACTATCCGTCTTCATTTGCCTCTGTCCAGTTCAATAGATCGATGTAGAGTTTCTCCTGTTGCCTCCACAATACTTTTGCACCATCGTGTTGGAATTCGGCCCCTGGAGCGCTTCCCCTGTATTTGTCCCACGATCAACTACTTCTCCAAGTCATGCATATGTGACCGCATTATATGTCCAAAGAGCTTCTTTAAGTTGACGTTCTCGGCATAATAAGGTGAGTCGTTTTTTGATGTGGAGCTCTTGTAAAATTGATGCGTTTGTTCTCATGGCTGTCCATGGTATTTTTAGAATTCGTCTCCAGCACCACATTTCAAAGCGCTCATTTTGCTTATTTAGTTAAACCACTATTTTTAATATACATATATTCAGTATCATATTAAATATGTTTTCAGTTTACTTATGGATCCTTGGCAGGGGCAAAGTTTATCCCAATGAATTGGTACCAGCTTACATCAGCACAATTTTGAACACATTACTTGGTATAGACTTTTATAGTTTGAAGACTTTAGACCACAGTGAAGAGGCTTGCTATGTGTTGCCCTCTTTTGAACCAGGGCAGAACATTGTTTTACCAGAACAGTGCGATTCTAATGTACCAGTAGTAGAAAACTTTAAAATGTCTGATGTAAGTATTAGAACATATAGTAAAACAGTTTGATGAGCCCTAATATGGCTTGCTAGACCGAACTTGGTCTTAAATGTTCTACGACAGGTGTTGCAGTAGAATTGCCCTGTGCTGTTGTACTTATACGTGTAGGAGGGTTTAGGTCTTTCTTTAAGTATTTGGCGTTTTGCTTCAATCGTTGAAGGTTTAACATAGATAAATTGACTGCTCCGTGCCTCGGAGAGCACGTTAAGCCGTCGGTCCCGGCGGCCATGAACATCTATGGCAGTCATTATTGGGCAGTCAGTGCCCTCTAATATCCTGACACTGGTCTAGCCTTAGGGTATCGTTAGCCTTCGGGTTGCAGAGGTCAGATGGCAGCCGCTCCGTGTGAAAACTGATATCCATTTAAATCCGGTTAGACTAGAAAGCCGAGCTCAAGTGACTTGGAAATAATAAAGACTAGGGAGAAGAGTATTTATATAAGAACTAGTTTTAAGGTACTGTAATATGTGTAATATTGTATAACCCTATACAATATGTACTGTTGGCGTGTCTTAAATAAATAAATCAACATTATTTTCTTCTCGATAAATCGTAACTAATATAATTTTATATTTTAGTATGCTGGTCTCTGGTACATCATTGAAGCATACCCAGAGCCTTTCCTGACAGGTACTTGCAGCAAAGCTGATTATAGATTAAACGATGACGATACAATACATATTGAAAATATTCAAGTGGTAGATCGCCTTTTGGCAATCAACAATGGTTCTGCAATTATTGTGGCTGATGATGGAAGCGCTAAGTTGGATATAACATTTAATTTTGACGGAGACGATGGTAATTTTATTCTCTTACTTTTTTATTTGATTAAAACTAGCTTTTGCCCGCGGCTTTGCTCGCGTAAAAGTACATAGGTTAGGTTATGTTAGTAACAGTAAATCTTTTTAGTATAGTCTATGTTACTCGTTGATATGGTGCTTGCTAATGGTGAATTTTTATTTAATTGGTTGATTAGTTTTTGATTTAGATCCTTATAAACAAACATGAGTTAAATCATTATAACAACCTCTAGCTAAGCTAAAATGCTTGTATTAGGAGTGGGCTCACGTCAGTAATACAACGGGTGGGATTCGAACCCGCGACCTCTCGATCGCAAATCCAATGCCTCATCCGTTGGGCTACCGCCGCTCGAATATTAGCATAGACTAATCCCTCAATAGCAATGATTCATATTTTGCGGAGGACTTTTCTTCTACGTCGTTTCACTCTTGACAGAGTGGTCGTGGTCATCTTTAAGGTTGTGTAACATGCTTGACAATCCGTCGCCAGACGCGAAGGACTTTACAAACATTCAAACAACGGACACAAAGAACATACAGATATACAACAATATTATAAGTCGGCCTCGATGGCGCAGTGATTAGTGTAAACGACTGCCACGCCTGAGGTCGCGGGTTCGATTCCCGCACAAGTCAAACATTCTTGTGCATAAACATGGATGTTTGTCTTGTTCTGGGTGTTTCTATGTATAATATGTACATATTTACAAAAATAAAGGATATATGTATGTTTATCCATTGTCTGATACCCAAAGTATAAGCTCTGCTTAGTTTGGGCTAGATGGTATTGTGTGTATGTGATAGAATATTATATTATGTGGCTCACACAAATCCTTGTCCCATACGGGGTTCGAAGCTACAACACTCGGCACAATAGCAGTGAGACCGCTTAAACCACTACGCCATACTTGCAATCAAATTAATAAAAGGCTTATGTTTAACTTATCACCAGATATAGTAAAATATAACAGTCAAAAATAGTAAATGATCACCAAGCATGGCCGAGCAAAATTAGTAATTCATAAGTGTTATCTTAATTCTTAATTATTTTTTTAATGTACTAGCTTCTGCTCGCGGCTTCCCTCGGGTAAAAGTAGGTAACGGCACTATTTATTAAATAAAATATAGCTATTTTACTCAGTGATAATGTAGCTTACTAATGGTGAAAGAATTTTTATAGCACAGATATTTTTCAATTGCAATCGAAAACTTTTGTACCAATTTTCATACTGCTAAGTCCAGAAATGAGAAAATTTAGTTACAAACTTTATCCCCCTATTTTACCCCTCTAGGGAGCAGTTTTGTCCATTCCACTTACATAGATCATTTTTGTTTATAATCAGGACCCAATATACCAATTTTCATACTTCTAAATCCAGAAACGAGAAAATTTCCATATAAACTTTACCCCCCATTTTACCTTTTTAGGGGGAGTTTTGTCCATTTTACCTACACAGGTCATTTTCAATTATAATCAATAACTTGTATACCTATTTTTATACTTATAAGTCCAGAAATGAGCAAATTCCATATAAACTTCACCCCCCTATTTCACCCCCTTAGGGGTGGAATTTCAAAAAATCCTTTCTTAGTACACCCCTACAAATTAAAACACACATGCTCTCCAAATTTCAAGTTCCTACGACCAGCGGTTTAGGCCGTGCGTTGTCTCTAAGTCAGTCAGTCAGGACATCTTCCTCTATATAGATAGATTATTTTATATTATTTCACACATTTTAGAGTTAAATAAGTCTAAAATAGGTTGAAACTAAAACATTGATATCTTATTTCAGTCACAACAAACTACTGGGTGCTAATCACGGATTACGACTCCTATGCTCTGGTTTACTCCTGCCAGAACATTGATACAGATTTTAAATCAGGTATTATTATTTATATATTGTTTTTAAAGAAGACAACACTAGTTATAATTCCTGCACTAGTTATAATTCCTGACTCACGGGGAACTTTACAACATTCAAACAACAGATATATAGGAGACTAGTTTTTGCGCGCGGCTTCGCCCGCGTGGTACCTACATCAATAAAAAGTAGCCTATGTCCTTCCCCAGGTTTTAAACTATATCTGTACCAAATTTCATCTAAATCGGTTGAGTGGTTTAGCCGTGAAAAGGTAACAGACAGATAGACAGACAGAGTTACTTTCGAATTAATAATATTAGTAAGGATAAGGATAGTAAGGATTTGTGGATCCCACAAATTTTTGTCCCGTCTGGGATCAAACCCAAAACACGTGGCGCGGTGTCACTGGCGAGGCGATCACTTAAACCACTGCGCCAACCGTCCAGTAATTTTATTAAAAATTTATAAATTGCATATGTTTTCTTTAAAATAACTTGCATTTAAAGTCAAGAAATATTAGTATCCGTGTTAAACTTTTCAGTTAGGTTTAATGCTCGTGTAAGAAGTAGGTTCATATAGGCAATGCGATCACGAGTCGTGCGCCACTTAATAAAATATAGCTTCAGATATAAATATATAATAAACATATTTTTACTTACATTTCAATATTTAAATTAATACAATTTACGTTTTAAACTGCTTCTTGCTAGCGGTTATAGTTTTCTAATTAGTGTAGCATTGCAGTAATTGGCAGATTTAACGAAAATATCAAAGATATATATAGGTACTTTTAATGTATTTACTATTTGTAGTATATTTTTAAAGTCCTTTTTTTTACGTGGGGGAATGCATTGACGCATATCCCGCCGCGGGGGCGGGCGGAGGGGTTATGTCGGACTCGCCGGGGTAAAGAAAGATAGATGTTGAAATAATAATGAACCTCCCGGAATACCGAGAAAACCTACCACGGTGTTCCTCGACAAAACCACTATCGGCGGTCTATGTCACTATGTCTTTGGGAAGTCGGTTTAATCATCAATATCTTGATTTTTTATTTAAAACACAAAAGTGTCGCTTTCATAAGAAAGCATAATAGTGTTGAAGGTTTATAAATAACATGTCTGTTACCCCTTTAAGTTCTCAGTTTCACTAAATGTTTACGCAAATAAAATACACTCACACACTGCAATGAAACTATTACAACAAAATAGGAAAAGTTAATTTTGAAAATGATAATTATTACAAACTTATAAGCAAAATATATACTTAATACATGTGTTTAATTTGGAACCTTCTTCCTTCCTCGATGGCGTAGTGGTTATTGTAACCGACTGCCACGCCTGATGTCGCGGGTTCGATTCGCGCACAAGTCAAACATTTGTGTGCATGAACATGGATGTTTGTCTTGGTCTGGGTGTTTCTATGTATAATATGTATGTATTTACAAAAAAGAAGTATATATGTATGTTTATCCATTGTCTAGTACCCATAGTACAAGCTCTGCTTAGTTTGGGCTAGATGGTGTTGTGTGTATGTGGTAGAATATATATATATATTTTTTTTTTAACTATGTTAAATATATTATAATAATTATCTCAAAAATACAATCAATTATTCAATCGTCCACAGTCTTTAGTTGGAAACTGAGCAGGACACCATCACTAACAGCAACAGCTGATACTGCCATCAATACCGTTATCAATTCCATCCAAGACCTCAACCAGAGGTACTATGTTAAGAAGGGCCATACTGAAGAAGACTGCTTTTACTACCCCGAGAATAATGGTGGTGATGTTTTGTTACCTGGCCAGTGCCCTGATGAAAGTGCAATACCTGCTGTCACCAACTTCGATGCTAATTTGGTCAGTATTTTCCAGTACTCAAATAACATATTCTAGCTTCATAAGGAAAAAAGACATACCTGCCAGTATTTTTGTCCATATAAATAAAAATCAATTGGTTAGTCAGGAAAAGGTTTGTATGAACGAAAATTTGCGAAAAAATCGTGGAAAATGTCGATACGCTTTCATTCTCTAATAATAATGTCCTCCAGACCGAATTTCGGTCACGGCGGCTAATCGTAACGGAGACTGACCATCTGCGCATGAGATATTATAGTGCACATGTGCGTGCGCAAACACAAGTGTACTCTCTGTTCCCTAACTCTCATGATGCGATGGGACGGTAATCCGACACGATTGGAGAGAGATCAGGCGGCTTTACGTGCATTCCGATGCACGGGGGTGTCTAACACTGCCAACTTCCTAACTCCGGGCTGCTATTGAGATTTCTTAACAGAAAACCCAATAACTATGTCTTGGCCCGACCCGGGATTCGAACTCGAGACCTCATGCACAGCAGTCACATTCACGATTCCCGAATAAAGTAAAGGTATATCAGACTCACATTTCGCCAACTATAATTTTAGGGCCCACATAATGAGGAGTGAGTATATTGCTATTTACGATACACAGTACTAGACTTCGTGCTGCTACCGAAAATTTCTTGCCGGAAAAATTCCAGGATGATGAGATCTCACGACATATATAGATTTATTTTTCTTAACTTTTGTGCTAGGTTTGGCCCATGGCTTCGCTCGCGTAAATGTAGAGTAGATATGCCATATTTTTTTATTTCACGGAAACAGTATTTTTCTGGAAAGGTAGGTGGTAGCTTTCATCCAAAAAAATACTCCATTTTCTGTGTGAAATTTTAGAATGATTCGTCGAGGAGATAAGGCGTGAAAGCGTAGCAAACAAACTCGAATTCACATTTATAATATTTCTGCTACTCTTTTAATTTTTTCTCATGATAGTTTTAATAAATATTTCACAGTTTTCTGGCACGTGGTACGAGATTGCCCGTTACCCATCAGAGACACAACAGGGCGAATGCGTCGCTACCGAATATGCCATGAGCGAATCCAACACAGTCACTATTACTCATGCTGCTGTGCTTAATGAAAGGCAGAACAGCACTATTATGCAAGCAACGGTCTCTAGTGATGGCAGAGGCATCATTCGAATCAACGAAGGCAAGTATAGTTTTTCATAAGACAATATTATTTATATTAGTTGCACTAGTGATGAGCTGTTATCAGGCAAATAATAGAATACTGAAGTTATTTTTAATATTCGTGTCTATAATCGTTAATGTTGATTTAATTACGCATAACAATAAAATCAAATTTACTCAGTTAGATCAACTTGGATTACGAAATTACGACACATAAAAGCTACTAAATAAAGGTTACGCTACGTTGTCCAGCCACTAAAACATACCAATAAGTATGCAATATTTGAAAGATAGGTATATACATATACTACAGATTCTATATAGAAAAAAAAAATAATAAAGAAATAATTATCGGAATATTTGAAAGTATACACCTAAAAAAGGTTAGCAACTTTGCTCGTCAAGTCACGTGACAATCGACCAGGACTAATAAGTAACTAATAATATTCGATATTCAATTATCTAACATATACAGTATATAATAGGAAGATGTGGTTATATTGCGCCAGGTCATTTTCAGTTTCACGGAGATCACCCATGTCAGCTGTTAGTATTGCGTGAATTTATACCATATATATTTAGATATGTCGAAAAAAAGAAGATAGAAAATAGAAATAGAAAATATTTACGTACAGTAAAAACCATTACAATATATTTTAATATCCGGCGGCCCCACACTAGGCAAGCCTGTCCTATGGGTGCCTGCTACGATTTACAATTCAAATATCAATTATTATTAATATCTAAGTTTATGGCTATATAAATACACTACTTTACAAAAAATCAGTTTTTCTTTTCTTTTCTCATATTTTTATCACGTCAAGTTTTTGATATATCCACATTAACCTAAGTAAGCTATCTTGTTAGCCGTGTCTGAGCTTATAGTTTGTTTTTATTGCGTATAAGTATTATTTAAACATTTTCATTTGTTTTAAAATGTCAAAAAGGCAGTGTAAATTAAACCCAAATAACTTTTGCTATGTTTGTGGTCAAATTATTTTGTCAAAAAAGAAGAGACCAATCACTGGGGCCGTAAAACGAGCCTATTTCCATTACTTTCAAATCTCGGTAACAAACCTTGATAAAAAATGGGTTCCTGGTGTATTGTGCGAAAATTGTAGAAGTATATCTCTGTCAATAGAACTGGGCTGCAGGAAAAAGAAAACATTTACGATTCGGCATCCCAATGATATGGAGAGACCCAATAAATCATACTACTGACTGTTACTTCTGCCTCACTGAAACTACAGGTTTTAACAACAAAAACCGAAAGCACATACTGATGTTGCATCAGTCACAAAACCTGTGCTATATTCTGAAAGAGTTCCTTATCCATCATTACCCAGCAGTTCCAGTAAGGGAAATAAACCACAGCTCATGGAGTTGGAAGTAGATAAGGCGGTTTCGAGCCAGGACATTGATTTCGAAGCTCTTCCCGGGTTAGAATAGAATTGTGAACCACATTTAATATCACAGGGTGAATTAAACGACCTTGTAAGAGACTTACAGCTTTCAAAAATCAAATCTGAATTGCTTGCGTCACGACTTCAGCAATGGAATTTGTTGGCCTCTGATACCAAAGTGACTTTTTACCGCAGTAGGAGTGATCAATTCACGAAGTATTTTGCATCAAAGGAAATTGTTTCCAATTTATTGAAAAATTACCAAAGAATGGGAGTGAATATGTCGTTAAAATTCATTTTTTACATACTCACCTGGATTTTTCCTGAGAACCTGGTAAGCGTGAGTGATGAGCATGGCGAACGTTTTCACCAGAATTTGAAGGTTTTTGAGGAAAGATACCAAGAATTTTAAGATGAAAATATGTTAGCGGATTACTGCTGGTCTATAATAAGGGAAACTGATACTAATCAGTATAAAAGAAGGAGCAACATGACTCATTTTTGATTTGTTTTTGAGATAAATGTATAAAAATGATAAAAAATGAATATAACCAATATTTACAAAATTGGAGGTCCTAATTTTTTGCCAACTTCAGTTTTAGAGTAAGGGTTTATCACTCTATCGATACATATCAGTTTCATCTCGGGGTAAAAAACCTTGTAAAGTAGTGATATTGAATAAATATCAAATATATATTTTAAGTGAATAAATAAATATCATGTGTGCGTGGTAAGTGTGTGTGGGTGTGTGTGTGATACTATGTATATCTAAGGGAAAATAATATTTACGGATTTATATCTGTATATTACGAATTGAAATAAAAATAATTATCAATAACTACAAATTGATCAACATTCAAGTACAGCCTCTTAGATTCTGTTTGTTTTTCAATATATAATTATATCTACTAGTGCAAAATTTTCACTATACTTATACCATCTTTCACTGCACGATGGCGTATCAGGCTGCGGTCGCTGCAGCTACAATAATATTACTTTCTTTACAGCTGCCTTCAACAACATATACATCTTAGCAACTGACTACACTGAATATGCGCTTGCATACACCTGCAGAAACATAAATGAGGAACTCAAACAAAGTAAGTTTTTGAAATGAAAACTTCTTTAGGCGCGTTGAGCACTTCCTGGGTGAACAAAAATCATACAACTCCCGTTATCGTCACGCTTCGTCATCGTCACGTTCCCACGCTTTCCATTTTTGAATTATTTTAGAATATTAACAATATCTCAGAAATGACGCGTCCTACCCAAAAAATAACGAAATTTTGACACCCTTAATAATTCATAAGAGAGTATCAGGAATCCGACCCGCCTTTTTTTTATATTCTTACTCTTAGACGATACATGATAACGCATGCGGACACAGCAATATTAAATTAACACAAATTTTATTCGAAACTCACTGCAAATCAAAGACCTGCCACTAATTCTTATCCTTGCAATGCAATTCAATTTGCAATAATTTAATTCATCAAATTAGATGCAATTCATTTTGTATGTATCCAGCTCAGTCCAATTGTCTAGTCCAGTGTCATTCGTCCCGCTATCTTCTTCTAACCCTTTCCTTGTATTTCTTTAAATATATGATACTAGCTTTTGCACACGGAGTCACTCGCCAACAGTACATTTTTCTGATGCAGTTTCAGATTTTTCTGTACTGACAAAGTATGCAAAATTTTATAATGTATAAGGTGTTAAAGCGTAACAATTAAACTCACTTTGAATTTATAATATTAGTTAGGATATACATTTAATATACACTCAGCAACTGTTCTTGCCTTGTGGTATTGAGTTCGATGTACTATGTCTACGGGTAGCAGCATGAAATTCGGAACTATGCGCGGTGGATACCTCTTATTACGTGGAACCTAAAATCATAGTTGGCGGTAGCATCGGCTCTATCTTTTTCAGATAGAGGCAAAGTGATACTATGTAGGTATGTATACAAGTACAATCCTATCAAATTAATTAAATAAAATATTAAAGTTTACAGTTGGAAACTAAGCAGATCCCGCTCTGATCTTTCGGCTGCCGCTAACACTGTAATCAACCAGCATGTAAGTGACAACATCGACTTATGGGACGGCTACTACAGGACCACAAGTCAAGACTACGACGCTTGTTTCTACTACCCAGAATTTGACGACGTTCCTCCTTACATTGAGATGCCAGGGCCTTGCCCGGACACTATTCGCGGCGTGCCTAACTTTAACGCAAATGCTGTAAGTAATTTAATAATAAGGTAACCACTAGGTTATGGCTGCTTCACTAAACTATCTAATTTTCACTGCCAAAATATTTTTTTATTAATTCTGCAGGAATCATGCTCACATTATAAGTTAATGCAAAATGAAGCATTACTACAAAACTATTGTATTAAAAAGTTTGTTTCCGAGTCATCCTATCACTGTTCTTTGTGTCTGTTTGTTTGCCACAAAGAGAACAATTTATTAGCAATTTAGTAAAATTTATGAGGAGTTGCTATGCTTAAAATAGATTACAAACGTTCAGCCACGCTTAATGGATTTGAGTAAATAAGATGTCACAAGTTTTGTTTTAAGCTGTTTTAATAATAAGAGTGTGGTAAATCATCATCGTGAAAATACTAGGTTGCTACCGCGATAGCATCTATATTTTAAGATAAGGGTTTAGGATACTAGCAATTTTTTTTGCTTTTTTTATAAGAATTAAGAATTTTATTGAAATAAAAACATATTGTTACAATTATTTTAAACCCACCAAACTGAATAACAGTTGGTCGGCGGGATTAGCGCTCGATTATAACATATGTGCTACATATATGTAACCAGTTTTACGCTCTCGGTTTACAGTGGTTTAATAATTAGTATTTAATGGCAATAACAATCAAATCAAATACAGACAATAAAGCAAGAAGTAAGAAAAAATTAAGCGGTATTACTGTAACAACAACAATGAGACGGAATCTTTATTTATCTGGATAGTGACGAATACACCTGGTTTGATGATTGGTTGACAATGATTCAAAATACATATTTTCAGTACTTAGGTCAGTGGTTTGAGATTGCTAGGTATCCTGTGGTACACCAAGTTGGGCAATGCAGTCGTGCCGAATACAGCCTGGCGGAACGAATACTAATTTCAAACACTGAAGTTGCTGAATTGACCTTAATGACTCAAAGTGGTTATGCTGATGTAACCACGGATGGTAATGGATACTTGAATGTTGAATTCATTGTTGATGGAGGTAAATAATTTATTTTAAACATAATATACTACAAATATTATACCCTTAAAACGCACCTAAAGGCAAACCAGTCTTCAATTATCATATTTGCCCACATTGTTATTCAGCAATCAAATTCTGTAATGGCACAAACCTATCTGTAGTTTAATCATGTATTTATGTTTGTTGTAATCCTCCGTAAGAACCTTTTTGTATATTGAGTCGAAGTTAATTCAAAAGACATTTAGCGCTATTATTATAAATAAATGTAGCTTAAAATTTAGGGTAACTTCAGTTAAAAACACGCAAGAGTTAAAAATTGTACTTTTACAGAGGTCAAGACGGCCAATTACTCCATACTCGCAACTGACTACACCAGCTACTCTCTCGTATACAGCTGCACCAACACAACTGATGGAAACAGTCGAGGTAAAATTGATCACAAAACAATTTAAGTACATAATTATTCTAATTTCTGGCTATATATTCTCTTTAATATATTATTACAGTAAGCAGTTGGAAATTAAGTAGAACACCGTATTTGACTCTCCAAGCAGCTTATACCATGACATCTGTCATTGGAAGCACTAAGGGTCTTACTGAAGAATATTATCAGACTACTAGTCAAACTGACGAGGAATGCTTTTACCTACCTTCTGTAAATATCAATGAAGCACCAGTTTTTAAAGGACAATGTGAAAGTATAACGGGCATTGAAGGATTTGACGCTCAAAGAGTAAGTGAAGAATTTCCAGTGAAAGGATTTTGACAACATCCTGTACTTAACAAAGCCGTCTTGTTTCAGTATTTAGGCTGGTGGCATGAAATTGAAAGGTATCCCACAGATGGTACGAATGGTGACTGTCGAAGTTCTGAATATATTTTAGATGGTAACACATATAAAGTGGTGGATACTGATGTTCAAAATAATGAAGGAGTATTTATTACTGGAACTGTAACAATTACTAGTGATGGAAGACTACGCAGAATTATTCCTGGTAGACCAGATCAAGGTAAAAAATATCGTTACTTTGAAGTATTTGGATAAAGCTTTTAGTTTTCTAATGCTTGCAATTTTATTACAGATATTCTGGTCCTTGCAACGGATTACGAAACATATGCTCTACTTTATTCATGTGAAAATGTGAACAACGAATATAGAAGGGGTAAATATAATACCTCCTTTTGAATACTTAGATTTAATAATACTTAGCCATTTCAAGCTTATGATTTTCATTACAGAAACGAATTCTTAAAATATCACAGAGACTTGCATTCTACAAATTGGCAGTCCATTTTGTCAAGGCTGGCCGTCAATCAAGTTCTTTTTACAAATTGTAATGCTACTTTAACAGTACCCATAGTGTTTATCTATTGTCATGATTACTAACGAAAACCCTAAACTAATTCAGAAGCGAGTTAACAGTGAGGTTTTACAAAATTGCATAGATGTATTCATGAAAGATAGAAGAAGAGATAGCTAAAGAGTTATTCCACCTTATCCTGCCCTCCCCTTTCCTATCCAGAACAATGCGTGCTGGGCTCAGATGCCATCCTTACACGGTAGAGTCGATTAGAGCGCGTACCAACAAGTTTGGGTCCTCATACCTCTGCCGAACGACCAAGGCATGGAATTCTCTGCCAAGGCACCTGTTTCCTTCTTCCTTCAATCCTGGGTCCTTTAAGCGGGGCGTGAAAAAGCACCTTCTCAGGCCGTCAAAGTAGAGATCTCAACATTGACTCGGCTGCTATGAGGGCGGTTTGGAGGCCACTGCTCTTAGACCACACGACTGCTTACCATCAGGTGGAGTGTGGTCATTTTGAAGAGCAAAATAAAAAAAATAAAAACTATTATTGCTCAACGTTCACAATGCAATGCTTTTTTATATTTCAGTCTGGAGTGCCAAACATAGCAAGTTACGTTCTTTAACGGCAACTGCACAAAATGCTATGGCGCCTTTTATTGCAAGCAACAGAGTTCTATACGAACAATTCTATCTAAGTGTTGATCAAAGCGATGAAGCTTGCTTTTACTATCCAACGATAATAGATGATCAGATAATAATACCGGGGCAATGTGATTCGGCAATACCAGTTGTGCAGAATTTCCACGCCGTTGATGTAAGATATTGATGTATCTATTATTTTGCCAATCATTTTGAATTTCGAAAATATTTTTAAACAGAAGACAATATTAATTATTTTTGTTCTTAAATACGTTTGCTGCTTCTGTCATGAAGGTATTAAGAAACATTGATATATCGATTACCAAAAACATCCGGATACGGTGCAACTATTTATGAGTCACACAAATGTTTATCCTGTGCGAGGATTTTATCCTTAACATACGACATCTTAAACTACATAATATTAGCTCGCCTTTTAACGCTATCGATATAAGACATCAACCAGTATTTTGCTATATTTAAATTTTTCATCGATTTAATTCTTTTTGATACCCCAAAATTATTTTTAACATTATAAAATGTTCGCTATAATCTTGCTTTTTAATACCCAAATCTTATTTTTATTATTTTTTTACAGTTCGCTGGAACCTGGTACCAAACTGAAAGGTATGATGAGATAGAAGGTTCCTGCGTGGGCAGTAAGTACAGTATTGATTCTGGAAGTATCAGTGTCCTGAATTACGAGGTTCGTGATGGAAAACTTCAGGTTGTAGAGGGATTGGCTAAAATAATATCTACTGACGGTAGTGCCAAGATAGAACTTACCTCGGCCGTTGCTACGACCACAACAACCTTATCCATTTTGGCAACTGACTACACAAGCTATGCATTGGCTTACAGCTGCAACAATGTGAATGAATTTCAACGACAAGGTAAACTTTATCTAGTATGAATAACATGATTTATATTGTTTCGTATTCGGAATTAAGGCATTTTCTAAGGTATCATTTCTTTACGATCGAGCAAATTTGTTGGCACCGTATAGCACATGATTTAAACATAACCAATTAATTCAGTTTACATACAAGGCTGGTATTATAATATTATTTTGTGTAGTTCTTTTTCTTTCTTTTTCTTTCTTTTCGTGTGGTTAGTGGCCAACCTGTTGTCAAGAGTTGTTCAAGCCGCCCGTAAGTCTCTGACATGGCTTAACGACTGCTGTCAATTTGGCAACAACCGGGACCGACTTTTTACATGCCCTCCGAAGCACGAAGACACTCAGATAAAATACCACTAAGCGGTCACCCATCTATAGACTGACCGCACCCAACGTTGCTTAAACTCGCTAATCGTTTACCGATCAGTGAGTGCAACTGACTATGAGCGCTTTTTGTTAATGCAGTTTTTAATTATATTCAATGTATTGTTTTAGTTCATGCTTGGATACTAAGTCGGGACCGAACGTTATCGGCTGAAGCCACTACAGCTATCAATAATCTAATTCAGCAGAGGCAGGAACTGCATCAACCATACTTCAAGCAAATTGAACAAAACGATGAATGTCCCGAACCTAGCTCAGCTTTAATAATTAAGAGCAGTATTATTGTGGTACTTGTGTGTGCTTTATTACAATGGTCATTTTAAACCATTTGTGCGTTATTTTACTCACAATAGCAAAACGCAATCAAAACAAATGTTTTTTGTAAACTGTATCAAATATTTTAAATTTACATATTAGAAAATTAGGTCTACCCTAATTTTCTAATATGTAAATTTACAGCAGGGATATCTCACAATCTGCCTCGGACAGCTGCCTTTAAATAGTGATGTCGTCACATTTTGTATTCTGAATCCTTTTCCTGTTGTTCGACCATTATATTTGAAACATAACTATAATCAGATTTGAAACGTTTGTATCCTATCCTAACTAATATTATAAAAGCGAAAATGAGTTTGTTTGTTTGTTTGTTTGTTACCTTTTCACGCCTAAACCACTGAACTGATAATTCTGAAATTTTGCATATACCTTGTCAGGTATACAGAAACGGACATAGGCTACCTTCCATCCCGAAAAAAATTACTGTTCCCGAGGAAAACAATAATAACTTTCTTATAATAAATAGATAGCGCCACGTGTCTTTCGAATCATGATTGAATTATATTATTACAAGCAGAGTACTACCCGTATCGATTGTCAAATTCTAAATTAACGCGAGCGAAGCCGCGGGCAAAAGCTAGTATTATATAGTTTTGAGTAGATTTCAAAAATTACTTGTATTTTAGATGATGTATGTAACTATTTGACTTAAATAATAAAAAATGTGAGTCTACTATTTGTGCAAGGTCATAGATTGAATTGTTACATCGATGTAGACATGCCATCGAGCTGCCAGGTATTTTAAATAACGACTAAATTTCTAGTTTGTAATCATTATATTTGTACATGTAAAGTCACGACTGTTTATCCAATAGAGGGCAAACAGAGTTGTATAGCAACAAAATTATGTTAGCTATGTGATCTCACGTAGTGAGCCTATAGCCGTCTGGTGGACAAATTTGCAAGAAGGTAAAATAAATTAACATTTTGTCTGACCTTGTATTCGAATTCTGGACCTCATCATTCTCGATGGCGTAGTGGTTAGTGTAACCGACTGCCACGCCTGAGGTCGCGGGTTTGATTCCCGCACAAGTCAAACATTTGTGTGCATGAACATGGATGTTTGTCTTGGTCTGGGTATTTATATGTATAATCTGTATGTATTTACAAAAAAAATAAGTATATATTATGTATGTTTGTCCATTGTCTAGTACCCATAGTACAAGCTCTGCATAGTTTGGGCTAGATGGTATTGTGTGTATTATGTGATAGAATATTATTATCTATATATAAATACGTGAAGCAAAAACTTTGTACCCCTTTTAGCGAAAATTTTGCGGGCGGAGGAGCATGAAATTTGGCACAGTTAATGTTTATATGTAGAAGTAGGGGCACATCCTAATATTTTTATAAAATATGTATTAGAAATACATTAAATTAATGAACAAACACTACGCGCACACAACCATGCATTTGACACACGCAGTGGAAGCGTGTAACTATGGTTACATATATCAATATATAATGACATATATCAGCAATATCTTACAGGCAAACTTTGGTCGAATTTCGAGCACTAGGCGACCGCTAGTTATTAATATTGTACGTAAACGTATACCACATTACCAATACATTGTTTATTATAAACTAGAAACACACCTACAAAAGCAGGTTTTCTTCTTATATTTAATATATTAAAATGTATAACTGCCTTGGAATCGCAGCGCTTGTGGAAGCAACTGCTGGACATGAGGTCTCCAGTTCTATTCCCAGGCCGATCTTTGATATCGATTCCTTCCTTATCAGGAAAAACTAGCAACACTTTCTGAAAAGTATTGCTGAGTTTTTCTGATAAGGAATTTTCAGTAGTAGGATAAATAACTATTCAAGACGAAACTGAAAAATGTCGGTGTAATACATCTATCCTTACCTTTCAGTGATAAAATCTCACATACCAACGTTATTTTTGCGTCATATTTCTTAAATTACTTGTAATTATTAAGACTAATATATGTAAATATTAGTCGAAATCGGCCATGTATTTAATTATTTTAATTAAGTCTGTACCTTTATTAAATAAACATTTAAGATACAGTGTTGATTTTATTTTTAAGTAGCAATATTCATAAAGCAACCTGAAGAACGATAGCATAATGGGAGACCGTTGGAGTGCCACACATAGGTTAAGACTGCGCCTGCGCGAAATGTGCCAAGACAGACGGCCACAGTCAAGTGAATAAAATCAACACTTTTTGTTTAATATAAATATAAAATACACATTTACCATAACAATGAATGTGTTTACTATTACTCCGTGTAAAATACTTAAAATAATTAATATTTTTGCCTACAAAATTACGTAAATTTGTACGAAAAATGCAAAAAGGTAAGCTCGTGTTACGTGATTTTTAGATTATAACAGTAGAAATCTATCCTATTTTATAGCTTAAACGAAACATAAATAGTTGTATTAGAATTTGACCGTCCCACATATTTAAGTTATTGGTTGACAATAAAGATACATATTCATCAAAAAAGCAATTCAAATCTTCCATACAATTTTACTATGGCGGCTGCGCGCCGATTTGAATATGCGCCGCACGAGCTCTGTCATTATCTGTCTTACGCTCGGCGCAGTCTTAAATTCTATCTGAATACTACACAGATGGCGTAGTGGTTTAAGTGGTCGCATCGGCCCTACACCACGCCGACTTCCACCGCCATTATGGGTTCGAATCCCAAGCCAAAAAGTTCTGTAATCTACATATTTTGTAGATCACATGGTTATTTCCAGTCTAAGTGTTCTTTGCGGCCGTTATTTAAACGTCTGTAAAGTCCACCATTATGCAGAAATTATTAACCTGTCAAGACTTGGAATGCCAGTCTAGTTAAAAACCTATTGTCTGGCCGCCGGTGTGTCGCTGCGACTCAATCTATACTAATATTATAAAGCTGAAGAGTTTGTTTGTTTGAACGTGCTAATCGCAGGAACTATTGGTTCGATTTGAAAAATTATTTTTGTGTTGGAAAGCCTATTTATCGAGGAAGGATAGGCTTTATAACATCACGCTACGACCCACGGGGACGGCGCAATAATGATAAACGCGGATGAAACCGCGGGAACATCTAGAAGGTTAATAAAAAGAAAAATCCTAACGCATGAATCTCTGACTTTTTGAATTTACACGCGTATGAAGGAGTTAATTATACACTCATACATTTAATAATAAAGTAAAACATCCTTAGTAAATCTGCATGTTTTAGAGTTCTCCACAAAGTTCTCGAACATATGTCTTGTCGGCCTCGATGTGGT
Source organism: Catocala sponsa (assembly GCA_963564715.1). Classification (NCBI taxonomy): domain Eukaryota; kingdom Metazoa; phylum Arthropoda; class Insecta; order Lepidoptera; family Erebidae; genus Catocala; species Catocala sponsa. The sequence goes on along the minus strand of OY751345.1, from coordinate 3,742,602 downwards.
TAGTGTAGCCGACTACCACGCCTTAGATCGCGAGTTCGATTCCCGCACAAGACAAACATTTGTGTGCATGAACATGGATGTTTGTCTTGGTTTGGGTATTTCTATGTATAATATGAATGTATTTCCAACAAAAAAAAAGTATATATTATTATGTATGTTTATCCATTGTCTAGTACCCATAGTACAAGCTCTGCTTAGTTTGGGCTTGATGTTGTTATGTGTATGTGGTAGAATATTATATTATTATGTGCACACAAACGTTTGACTTATGCGGGAATCGAACCCGGGACCTCAGGCATTCGGTTGCTAACCACTAATCACTACGCCTCAAGGCCGAGTTAAGGCGTAAAAGCGTAACCAATGAACTCACTTCCGCATTTATAATATTACTAGCATTTACACGCGGCTCCGCCCGCGTGGTACCTACATCAATAAAAAATAGCCTATGTCCTGCCCCAGATTTTAAACTATATCTGTGCCAAATTTCATCTAAATCTGTTGAGTGGTTTAGACGTGAAAAGGTAACAGACAGACAGACAGACAGTTACTTTCGAATTTATAATATTAGTAAGGAAGTAAGGATTAAGGATTTAGAATTAAAACTATTTATTGATAGGTTAAGGATGGCAATAAAACCTGATGTAAAAAAGAAGGTTTTGATAACTACTGATGCGGCCGACTAACTTTAACAATGATTGTATAATTTGATAGATTAGAGATACCGATCAAATAAAAAATCTTTCGATAAGATGGCCTGATATGAATTTATTCAAAATTCTATCGAAACCTTGAGCTGTAGAATATAGCAACGAAAATATAAAATCTTGATATACATATTATACCGGGTAATCCTAATCCTAACTTCCTAATTCTAACTTCCTAATCCTAATCCTAACTAATATTATAAAAGCAAAATGAGTTTGTTTGTTTGTTACCTTTTCACGCCTAAACCACTGAACCGATCATTCTGGCATTTTGCATATACGTTGTCAGATGTACAGAAAAGGACATACCTACTTTTCATTCCGACAAAAATTACTGTTTCCGAGGAAAACAACAATAACGTTCTTATGATAATAGATGGCGCCACGTGTCTTTCGAATCATGATTTACCTAATGATATTATTACAAGCAGCGTACAACCCGAATTGATTGTCAAATTCTAAATTAACGCGAGCGAAGCCGCGGGCAAAAGCTAGTAAAAAATACTTACTAGTAATCTTCTATCTGTGTCTTCATTACATCATACTTAACATCTTTTACAAAATTGAATATTATTACCAAAACATGATGCGAGATGCGGCATGAAAGTGGATATAGTGACAAGAATAGAAAAGGATATGTTAAGCTGGTTTGGGCTTGTAGAAAGAATGGACGAGGAAAGACTGACTAAGAAAGTTTATAAGGCTAGTGTGAATAAAACAGTCGCAAGAGGAAAACCTAGGCGAACGTTTCTCGATCAGATCAGAGGCGTTCTGGACAAAGGCCAGGTTAAGAGCACCTTGAACCGATGGGCGTGTATGAGGAATGTAATGAAAGTGAATGAAGCCAGAGAAGTGTGTCAGGATCGTAGCAAATGGAGATCCGTAGTCTCTGCCTACCCCTCTGGGAAAGAGGAGTGAATCTATGTATGTATGTATTACCAAAACAAATTTTGATAAGTTTGAAATTCTAAGTGCCCGGCACAGCGATCGAACCCACAACACTTGGCGGAGTGACAGTAGCAAAGCGACCACATAAACCATTACGCCATCAGAATCTTTGCAGACAAGGTCAAAGTTTAACCAAATCAATATTATTGAAATTAAACTACTATATACGGATTTTATCGCGTTGTTTATTTGACACTGTTACAAAATTTTTTGAAAAACTGTTACACTACTATAATTACTATTAAACTTTACAAATTTAAATTTGTAAAGTTTAATAGTAATTATAGTAGTGTAACAGTTTTTCAAAAAAATTTGTAACAGTGTCGAATAAACAACGCGATAAAATCCGTATATAGGTAGTAGTTTAATTTCAATGAATAACATTCGCGTAAACAGAAGACAATATTATGTAAATCAATATTAGACAATATAATAAAATCGTAGGCAAGTCAAAACTGTACATTGAATATTTTTTTAAAAGAATACTTGGGGCGTGATCTACATTCGATATCGAAGCCAAAAATATAGTTTTTAGAATTTTTGTCTGTTTGTCTGTATGTATGTCCGGGCTAAACTAAAAAAGTACTGCATGGATTTACTTCAAATTGTGCATGAATATTACTAACTGGTCGGGTCAACATATAGGCTACATGTTATCACGCTATCACCTACGGGGGAGGAGCTGTGAATCTTTATCAACTATAAAAAGTTACAGATTGCGAGCGAAGCCGCGGGCAAAAGCTAGTAACTATATATTAGTATTATCTCATCATCGACCCAATATTTAAGACGGCCTCGATGGCATAGTGGTTAGTGTAACCGACTGCCACACCTGAGGTCGCGGGTTGGATTCCCGCACAAGTCAAACATTTGTGTGCATGAACATGGATGTTTGTCTTGGTCTGGGTGTTTCTATGTATAATATGTATGTATTTACAAAAAAGATTTTCTTTTTTATATGTATGTTTATCCATTGTCTAGTACCCATAGTACAAGTTCTGCTTAGTTTGGGCTAAATGGTGTTGTGTGTATGTGGTAGAATATATTATATTATATTATATATTTGATCGAAGATAATTATCAATAGATGCCGATAAGCATCAAAAAGATATAACGATTTTTACTTTGAAGTCATCGCTATAAAAAGTTCTGCATATTTTACTTTTAACATCCAAAGTGCAGTTCGGTCGGCGTGATCTGTCGATATGCCTTTTGTTTTTAAAACGCACGTGAATTCTTTAGAAGTTGATTAAGTAAAATCCGATAAGATTCACATTAGTCATTTAGCATTACTAATGGTAATCGTAATAAAAACTTGTACAGATAAAGGTAATTACCGTACCTACCACCTTTAGGTAAATATAGTTTTTATTTTTGAAGTGAAAACTTCTTTAGGCGCGTGGAGCACTTCTTGGGTGAACAAAAATCATGGAACTCGCGTCATCGTCACGCTTCCACGCTTTATTATTTTTTTTTTTAGTATTAACAATATCTCAGAGATGGTGCGTCCTACGCAAAAAATAACGAAATTTTGACCCCCTTAATAAGCCCCAAGAGAGTATCAGAAACTAGCATCAGATTCCGACCCGCCCTTTTTTTTGTTTATAAAGAAGTATTTATGATCAAGGATTAAGTTTTCACTTCTGTCGGCAGTCCCCAAAGACTGCCCCTTTTTTTGGAGACTCCTGCACTATCAATAATTACTGTGTCTCTGGGACTTTACAAACATTCAAACAATGGAGACAAAGCACACCCATACTCGGACCAACCATTTGTGGATCACTCAAATCTTTGTCCCATGTGGGAATCGAACCCATAATCCACAGCGGTGGCTGTGGCAAGGCGACCACTTAAACCACTACGCCATTCATTCAAGTCTAATTCGTGTAAGTATTTCAACGTATACAACATGTAACTGGTAGGTGTGGTCATATATTATGTAAAGACAGCTAAAGATTTGAACCACACCGTACTTAGATCGCATAAAAAAGCATCCACACTAAGAAGAGAGAACTCGCAGTACCAGAATAGTATTCTGGTTAAAGCTAGAATTTCGTTTCAGACTCCATTGTTTTCGATGTTAACTCTTATAAGTTTAGGTGTATATAAAAATAACATCAGCTCTGTATTAAACTGTCCCACTGCTGGGTACGGGCCTATTTTCAGTATGAAAAGTATTAGCCCATATGATAGTCCACCACGCTAGCCCAATGCGGGTTAGAAAACTTTACATATCTACGAAAATATTATGGAGAACTTTAAGATATGCAAGTTTTCTCACGATGTTTTCCTTCACCGTTAAAGCGAACGATTATCGGACGGTATATATCTCAACGGTTTACACGTGATTGAATAGCAGACATTCAAGTATCTTCAGAAACTATCACATTTATAATTTACCAATATTAGCTACTAGCTCTGACTGAAAGGTAGGAGCAAATAGCAATTATCTTATATATAAAGATCAGCAATATTAATGATAATTTAATTTTGAAAAAAAGGGTGCCCAAATATGTTCCTTGAGAAACACCATACTCAATAAAAGAATGAGAATAATTTTGTCCATCACAGACTTTAAAGAGTATACACTTTGATAAGATGCACACTATTTAAGGAAATGTTTATAAATACAAAACATTGAGAACTTCTTACTAAACGTGATGATTCACCTTGTCAAAGTCCTTAGAAAAATCTATTTATATTGCGTTAAGTTCATCTACAGCAAGTGCAATATCATGTGTTAGGTGAAATCAAATGCTGATTAACAGATAGTTGTTGCCTATCACGATTATAATATAGATATAGATAAACTAAAAATTCATAGACTAGCAAATACAGATAAAATAGATATATATTGATAGTTTGTTACTTAATATTAACACGAAAATCTGAAAATTCTATACAATTTTTTTGTAGCCATATGTTCGCAGTAGACTTATAACTCAAAAAACTTAAAAAATGTGACTGGGATAAACTAAAGAACGAAAACGAAACGAAACGATAAACGAAAGATATTGTGGTTTATAATTTCTGATGTTGTAGGCATTATTTGCTTACTAGATGACTGCGATCACAACACATTTTTTTAAGAAATTTAATTACAAATTACTATTATTATATAGATATGATTTTACCCAGTAATAGACTACAGCAGGCTAATCGACATTAACTTCTACTATTTTAATGAGATTAACTATCCCATTATAAAGAAGGTACACCGCCAACCACGTAACTATCCTGGCTGCCACTGAGAGTTTCTTAACAAAAAACCCATCAACTTTTTCTGGTCCGATTTGGGATTTAAGCCGTTGACTTCATTCACATCAGTCTAATTCACTACTGCTGCACCCTCTTACGATGTCTTGTATCACTTTGTGTAATGTCCAAACAATGCTTATCTTAACTAATATTATTAATGCAAATGTGGGTTTGTATGTAACGCTTTCACGCCTTAACTACTCGACCGATCACCATCAAACATCCCATACATGTTGTCAAGGGTACAGAAAAGGATATAGACTACCTGTCATCCAAAAAGAAGAAGTATAGAAAATTGACATAGCCTACATTTACGCGAACGGAGCCGCGGGTAAAATCTAGTTGTTGTTAATGTTCTCAACATACATGTATGTATCCGGTTACGATAATAGCATTTGGTGTGACTACCCAAAAGTTACGATGAGTCAGAGAAAGTAATTTATATTATGACGGACATATTTCAAACTGTGTATGATATCATGTTTAAAATTAGATTATAAAGTCTTAGTCATCATTACTAAATTTAATAATAGACTTTTCCTTTCATTCATGGCTAAAGATTTAATCAATTCAAACATAATATTTTTTTACTTACTAGTCTAGGTACTTGCGCACTAGATAATTGCGGTATCGCGGGGGACTTTACAATTATTCAAACAACGGATACAAAGAACATCCAGACTCTGAACAACCATTTGAGAATCACACCGATTTTTGTCCCGTGTGGGATTCGAACCCACAACACTCGGTGCAGTGGCACTAGCGAGGCAACCAATTAAGCCACTATGGCATTAATTCAGTTATTTAGATTTAGGATTAAGACTTGTTAATTTTAAAAATACATCTTTCTCAGTAGCCACAGTTTTGTGTCTGGGGACTTTAGAGACAAACAACAGACATAATTATTTGTGTCTGTTGGTTTGAATGTAGAACAGGGCCAACTATTTGTGGATGACACAAATATTCGCCCCTGTGATATGCCAACCCGCAATACTTAGAGTAGTTATAGTGGCAAGACGACAACTTAAGTTTTATTTATTACTAACTCACTTATGGTCAGTTTTACAATGACTAAATAAAAGTAAAGTAGAAGCTGATGGCGAGACTTTTATCGAATGGATGCCACACGGAAATTGTGAAACAATGCGTTAAAATCTAAAGACTTTGGAATATACTAATTTTTATCAGTGTTACCGGTAATACCTATCTGTTTAACACAACAGCTAAAGTATCCTACGTACTATCTCTCTTTTTGATCAAAATACTACACGTTTAATATCGATAAAATAAATGAATCATGAAAAACAAATCAAAGTAAAAATAAAAAAGAATAAATGAATCATGAAAATCAAGTGAAGGTAGAAAAAAAAGAATCTTAAGAAACAAATGAATCTCGTATTAAGCACCATGCAATGCAAAAATGCAAAAATGAGAAGCACCGATAGCCCAATGGATAACGAACAAGGAGAAATATGAAAGGATAGTGGATAAGGCCTCACTTCATCAAGAGATCGTAGGTAAGGCTTTCACCCATCGTACTACCGATGTAAAACCACTTCTAACACAAGTATTCTACCGGAACTGAAGAGGTTAACAAAAATACTAGCAGTTAGTAACCCAGTTTGCTAACAATCTTTGAGATAAATCATAAACGAACCATCTTAGAAAAACACATCAATACCAAACATGTATCTTATAGATGGTAAAGTTAAATTGCCTCTCGAAATCATGGTTTTAAACGTTGAAATTGCACTGCAATATCGATGTTCCCTCAGCAATTAAAGTTTCAAGGTTGTTGGGTGAGAACAATGACTTGATGACCTTGATTGACTGCGAAAAGCGATAGGGGCAAAGCGTTTCGGTAGGGGACTTCCCACCTATATGATACAAAAAAATAGGTAGAAGTAAATCATAAAAATAACAAGAAATCTATCTTCAAACATAATGATTAATCAAAGCCTTATTGTTAAAAGTTATTTTAACGAAAATGGATCGATAAAAAAGATACACTGATAAGGATTTCTATATATATCACAAATTAGGAAATACATTGTCATTTATATCCTTAAGTTTAATTGTAACAACATCATAATGTATAAATTAACTAGTATTTTAAGTATAATAGTTATTTTGACCAGTTTGTTAGATGTATCTGTCGGACAAATTGTGGAAACTGGGCAATGTAACCCTAATATACAATTAGTGAACAATTTTGATATTCAAAGAGTAAGTTTTTTCTATATTTACAACTACCTTCTGACCGCAGTTACACTTGGGAGCAATAAATTTTGATTCTTTTCATTTTTTGAAATTAAACTACTATATACGGATTTTATCGCGTTGTTCCGTATATAGTAGTTTAATTTCATTGAATAATATTCGCGTAAACAGAAGACAATATTATCTTTTCATTTTGTTTTTAAAGATATACTTGAATTGAAATATCCAGAGATCTTTGATGATTGTTTCAGTTCTATCATTAAATCTAGTATTACTGATTAATAACGCAAATAGATTAGGATTTTGTTTGCGGGCCTGGCTAAAGACGGCTGTCTTTTCGATTTCTTTTTTGTAGTTGTTACAAGTTCATGTAATACTTGATTTTGCCAGCGACTTTGTTTGCGTTAAAAGAGATTTTATCAATAAATTGCTGACTGAGGGAACAGTGCTTTTTTGATGAAGGTATCCTATGTCTTTTTCGACATCTAACGTCTATGCGAAATTTCATGATGATTGGTCCAGTAATTATGGCTTTATATTAAGGCATTTATACTATTAGTTAGGATTATCACGGTTATTTACTTGCTTAAGGGATTTATGTTCCCTACATAGTAATAATATCTATAACTTCCATATCATGTATAACTACGGTAGATTGAACTCATATTTTACATAACATTAATAATTTAGTTCAGTTTCTCATTGAATGAAGTATGTTTTGAACAATAATCATTTTGAAAGTCGATATACCATATCATGTACACACAGGAGTACTAGGCATAGGAGTATTACATCCACATTTTGCCAGGTATGCTTATTTCTGCGCAATAAGAGACCAGCCGGGCATATTTCTACACACCGGGCACATTTTTAGACATTTTTAGAAACGGCATGGAGTCACTACTGAGAATTTCCTAAGAGAAAGGTATAGGTTTAGGTATTATTTTATAGAGCGTACAAAGAAGTTACCTTCTTGGACATAGAGATGCTCCTGTGCTATCCATGGAAAGAGTACGCAGGATCACTAATCGCCACCCCTTTTAAGAGCTCTAGAACTCTTATTTAGTATATACATTGTTATTAGTAATTTTAAAGTGAACCTGCAGCAGCTACCGTTGCCCATGTACTCTTGCCACAGGAGTATCCCTCGCTTGTTCGCTAACCGAAATATGAATAACAGCAGACCGTCCCATCAAGAAGGCCTAATTTGTGAAGCAGTTTATGGAGTTGAGCAAAAGCTTTATGTCAATATTTGCTATATTGGCTTTTGATAGAGACCACAAATCGTTTCAGAAGTAGACTTTATTAATTATTTAAGTCGAAATCTTCTGATTTCAGCATTAACGGATAGACTTGACCAGAGAATGGCTATGCTAGTACATATTAAGGTCATGTAGCAGTATACGTACTATTGCGTTTTTCGATACCATATTATCAGGTTGCTGGCAGCAGTAATAGAACAAGTTTTTGGCAACATAGCGAAAAAAATTTAATCGTATGAGAAGTCATTATTTTCATTTTTGATGATACCAGCACAAAATAAAAAAATAGATTTAAAAATAACAATAAAATGAAACGGATAGTCCTATGCTGAAATACATGAGGTCTTGGGCCCGATGCCTGGGTCGGGTAAGACATTGATTTTTCTGCCTAGTAATTTTTAGAAGCAGCACAGATACTGGAACTTTGCTCGCTAAAAGGCAATAGTCTTGCACTTTCTTTCGAGGGATCTACAAACATAGCGAGCAAAATGTGGATGTAAGACACCTCTACCTGCCTTCGGAGATATAATTACGTGATTGTTATATTTTATATCTATATGTTAATCATTTTTAAAGATGAGTCATAACCTACATGAATGATAGCTTTCTTTTTAAATGGTTCATGTAAGTTTATATCGTTTCATCTTTAACAGGAAACAATATTTGGCGCAACTTGATGTTATCTAAAAATGCACTTTAACATAACATACAGGATGTGGATTTAATCACATGCAATAATAATATCTATATATCATACGTTTCTCTGCCCAAGCTCTGAATGCGCGAGTCCAAATTGTTTGTCACTGATTTTTATCGTTATGATTGTCTGAGTAGATTATAAAAATACAGTGCATGCGATTCAATTAATGCGTAGGATTAAGTATTATTAGGGTTATTGATAAAAAAAATCTCTGTAGTATAGTTCTTGCAACTCATGATAGCGAGCAGGCTATGTATGTGTGTGTGTGTGTCGCTCGCAACTGACCGCTCTGTCAAACAAACACGCATACTACCGCACTATGCATGTACACGTAAAGCCCGCTCGCTTTCGTGAGTTTCAAGAACTGTAGGACAGTGTTAGAAATTCTCCCATAGAGTGCATGAGGTCTCGGGTTCCAATCCCCGGTCGGGCCAAGGAATAGTAAGTACGTTTTCCTGTTAAGAAATCTCAATACGAGCCCGGAATTTGGAAGTTGGCGATGTTAGACACCCCCGTGCCTCGGAAAGCACGTAAGTTCTGCGCCTGATCTCTCTCCGGTCGTGTCGGATTATCCGTCCCATCGGATCATGGGAGTTAGGGAACAGAGAGTGCACTTGTGTTTGCGCACACACTTGTGCACTATAATATCTCCTGCGCAGATAGCCAGTCTTCGTTAAGATTGGCCACCGTGACCGAAATTCGGTTAGGAAGACATTATTATACCTTTTACGTATGACCGAAAACTATCACTCGTAAAATGTGGCCGTAATATACCTGCTTACTCATCTATACTAATATTATAAAGCTAAAGAGTTTGTTTGTTTATTTGTTTGGTTGAACGCGCTAATCTCAGGAATTACTAGTTCGATTTGAAAAATTCTTTTAGTGTTGGATAGCATATTTACCGAGGAAGGTAATAGGCTACATAACATCACGCTACACGGCGGTGGCGCAGTAATCATAAACGCGGGTGAAACCGCGGCCACATCTATCTTTACTATGTATGGAATCGTGGTGATTAAAAAGTTTTTGAGTTATCTTATATCAGGTAAATGGATAATTATAACGTAAAGTAATCAGTGTTCGTGATAGCGGCAATGAGTATTAGACGCACCCTATTCGCTATCACATAATCACACCCACACACCGATTGAATTATCGAGAAATCTGTGATGATTGTTTCAGTTCTATCATTTAATCTAGTATTGCTGATCAATAACGCAAATAGATTAGGATTTTGATTGTGAGCCTGGCTAAAGGCGGCATCTATTTAAACACGCATTTTATTAGTTTGGTATGTATGTATCTATGTAACGGAATCTTTGAACATGATTTTCACCCCTTTAAAACCGACGGACTGATTTGGAACTTCACACATTTATCAAGAACGGATGGCAATACCATAATTTAGAAAAAATAAAAATAAAAATAAATAATAGTTCATAAAAACTAAAAAACATCCTTTATTTGTAGTTAGTAGTAATTCATATATCACTAGATTTTGCCTGCGGCTTCGCTCGCGTTATTTGAGTATTATTTGAGTAGTAGAGCCTCGCCGATTTCAGCATGAGTTGGCTTGACCACGGAAGGACTACCCTCTCACAGAATATCGACGTGAAATATCAGTATTCTCACTATTGTATTGCATTCGACGAGTGAGAGTTCCGGAGGCCCAATCACCCTCTTTCCCCCTTCCCGCTCCTTCTCCTTCCCACTTCCTTTTTCTCTTCTTCCTTTCTTAAAGGGTAGGCAACGTGCAAGTTATACCTCTGATCTCCACAGGGCCCATATCCAAACTCGACCGCGGTATGACCCCAAGGTGTCTACACACCAAGTTACAAGTCAATATTTTTCCATTTAAAATATGTGACTCCTAGGTATATCTCGGGGATCTTTTGACCCCAGGGCCTATATTTAAATTCGACCAAAGGATGACCCCACGGTGTCTGCAAACCAAGTTACAAGTCAATCAGTCCAGTGGTTCCGGAGCTATGCCTGTCACTAACAGACAGACACTCAGACCCACAAAGTGTTTTCATTAACCTCTTCGAATAAGACTCAGAGGTTAATAAAAAACAAGTTCTTAAAATTAGGTATTATATGTGCACACTTAGGCAGCACATTTATAATTATATATTATAATAATAATTATGAAGAACCTGTTATTGTCAGAATCAACAAGATTCCTATACTAGGCTTAGCCTGTCACGTAGGAAGACTTTTAAATACTAATTACTTTTCTCTAATTAACAGTATTTGAACAGTGTAATAAAAAGTTATAAATAATCCTTATGAAGACATACAAAGATGCAGTATACGATAATATGTAATATGATAATATGTCAACATTTTAGTTCAGTAATAACAGCAACCTAGGTTTATAAGCAAGCAAAATAACATTCTCACATTATTTTAGTCTCATATTTCGATACCAGATAACGTGATGGTGCTACATTTATCAACCAATGAATTTAAGAGCCTTGCACTTATCCGTGGACCATCTTCCATGTCTCTCTATTCTCCGCTATTACTTTGACATCAGGGCACATAAATCACTTTCGCTTTATCCTTCATCAAATCTATGTAACTGCTACTTGGTGGCTTAGACCAGGTTAGGTTTCTCTTATTCCTTTTATTTTCTTATAATTTTTTTATGTGGACATGTCATATCAATATTGTCCCAACATATTTTCTCTTCGATTCTCCATACATACATACATAGATTCACGCCTGTTTCCTAGAGGGGTAGGCAGAGACTACGGATTTCTATTTGCTACGATTCTCCACGACTTATAAAATTTATATAATTTTTTTTTCTAGTTTGCAGGTAATTGGTACGAGATCCAAAGAACAGCCAGTTCTGAGCAAAATAAAGAATGTTCAGCATTCAGTTTCACATCCGGCACTGTCAACAATGTCGTACATAGCGGTGTCAATGATAACTTCCAAGAAGATTCTACGGGCACAGCCACCTTGACCACCGGCACGGCGCAATTAACCCTGAACATCCCCATGTTTAGTAATCGTAAGTAGCTATGAATCTTAATTAACCAAATGTTAACTTAAGTTCTCATATATTGAATCGAAGTAGTTACTTGGCGGAAGTCCATTGTATGTGTGTTTTTATTTTTAACCCCCGACGCAAAAACGACGCGGTGTTATAAGTTTGACGTGTCTGTGTGTGTGTGTGTGTGTGTGTGTGTGTGTGTGTGTGTGTGTGTGTGTGTGTGTCTGTCTGTGGCATAGAAGCTCCCGAACGGATGAACCGATTTTGATTTTGTTTTGTTATTTGAAATGTGAATTAGTCGGGAGTGTTCTTAGCTATGTTTGATGGAAATCGGTCCAAGATGGCCGCCGCCAGAAAATGGCGTATTACATATTTTTTCACAACCCCCTTAATATGGGTATGGGCATGACTAGTAGAATACTATACACTATGACAAATTTTAAATCCAAGATGGCCACCACTGCAAAATGGTGAATTACTATTTTTATTATTTTGTGTCGGGAGTTTTTAAAATTTATAAATTATTATTGATTAATATGTATAACGTAAAGTAATAGAATTAAGAGTGCATCTCGCCGTTAAAACAATTACGTTTGGCGAGTTCAAAACCTGTAATTCATCTAAGTTACCATTGTAAAGGAAATAAATAAAATAAAATATATAATTAATTACGATCGGAAGCTTAGTTAAGACAACGTATATACATATTTGCTTTACAGTGTTTTTGCCATCGTATAATAATTTTTCTAAATTGGTAAATAATTATAATTTTTAGTTTTATTCAATTTTAAAAAAAAATACTGAAATCCTTCGCATAACACTTAAATCTTATTAATGTTTTTTTTATTAATATTTTGTTTCTTTTTCATTTTTCTTTATATTTTAATTTTGTTTTGTTTAGTGTATAAGATGTATACAACTTTAGCTTCTGATATAAATGTTTAGTCAACATCTTGGTGCATAATGTACATGCCTATGTTAGTGTATATATAAGAACTTTTTTAAGGAACTGTATTATGTGTAATGTTGTATATATATACCGTTGGCGTGCCTAAAATAAATAAATAAGTAAATAAACTAACATTTTATTTCCAGCTATCAACTTTTGGGTACTTTTAACCGATTATGAAGACTATGCCGTGACTTACTCATGCGAGAATATATCTGCAACTGAAAGACGCAGTAAGTAAAATCTTTATATTTACAATTTCACTTCGGGCTCGATGGCGTAGTGGTCAGTGTAACCGACTGCCACGTATGAGGTCGCAGGTTCGATTCCCGCACAAGTCAAACATTTGTGTGCATGAACATGGATGTTTGTCTTGGTCTGGATGTTTCTATGTATAATATGTATGTATTTACAAAAAAAAGTGTATATATATATATATATATGTTTATCCATTGTCTAGTATCCATAGTACAAGCTTTGCTTAGTTTGGGCTAGATGGTGTTGTGTTATATTGTTATATTGTATTACATTACTTTCTGTAAATCCCAACTAATATTATAAATGCGAATGTGAGTTTGTCTGTTTGTTACGCTTTTACGCCTTAACTGCTCGACCGAGCGTCATGAAATTTCGCGTATACGTTGTCAGGGGTAGAAAAATGACATAGAGTAACTTTCATCCAGAAAAAAGTACAGATTCCGAGGAATAGCTAGTAAAGGAATAAATAAACGTTTAAATAAATCTAGATACTAGACAATGGATAAACATACATGCTTATATTTTTTTTTTGTAAATACCTACATATTATACATAGAAACACCCAGACCAAGACAAACATCCATGTTCAGGCACACAAATGGTTGACTTGTGCAGGAATCGAACCCGTGACCTCAGGCGTGGCAGTCGGTTACACTAACCACTACGCCATCGAGGCCGACAAATTGTTCAAATGTTTAACATTCGCGTAAACGTAATGGCGGCTATACACATTGGACCAAGGTAGTGGGCCAGCGTGTTGGGCCAACGTGTAGAGATCTACTTGGCGGTATCAACATCGGTATGTTGTAGTAGTAGAGCTCAAGGCCCGACCACCTGCGGCCATACATTACAATTATGTCGGAGGGGTGCTGACTTGCAGTGATTGCGGACGCAGGTTCACGGCAAAAATCGGGTATGTCAGTCACCTGAGAGCACATCAACGAAGCTCTCAATAACGAGTACCAAGTCGCCGTGGCCGAATACGGTCTGGACGGTACATACAGATCTCTACACGTTGGCCCAACACGCTGGCCCACTACCTTGGCCCAATGTGTACAGCCGCCTTAAGACTTGACTATGGTCCTGAAATATTAATTAATTACATTTTCAGTATACTTATGGGTCCTTGGACGACTAAATACATATAGCAGCCAAGTAGTACAAAATTTCGTCACCAGTTCCGTGTACAATTTACTTGGCATTGACCTGAATAGTCTGCAGACTGTCGATCACAGTGCCACGGCTTGCTATACTCTACCAGTAATTGCACCTGGACAGAGCATCGTCATACCAGGACAGTGTGATGTTAATATACCAGTACAACAAAACTTCAATGTAGCCGGCGTAAGTATAACAACAACCAATTTTATTAGGCACTAGCTGATACCTGCGACTTTATTACAAATATGCTGCTACTCATATATGGAATGACCTGCCTCCGCCGATAAGATCCCTGAAAACAAAGGGTACCTTTAAAATACATTTAAAAACATATATTTTAAAGCAACAGAAATGCGACCAGGATAGCATTACAAATAAATTTTATTATATTTATAAATATATTTAGTTATACTTACAATGTTTTGGTCACGCGACCACTGTGTTGATGCGGCGCGGGCGCGGCGGCCAAATGAATCATGCGAGCTCCTCGCCCACCGCTGCGCCGCGCGCCGTCGCGTTGCCGGGCGAGTGAGACACCATTAGGTATGTCGTATGCCGTAAGTGCAAGTGAGACGCTAATAATACGGATCGGTTAATGGCAACCGTTAGTAAGTTATTATTATTATTATTGAATGTTATATTTATATACATCATACTATTGCGCCAATTTATTTAATTTATATTTTATATATATTAATTACATACTTACCTATGCTCATCAATTATAATTTATATATAACTTACGTATGTATTTTTTATTTTTTTTTATTGTTTGAATTTGGAACATTTTAAAGAGTAGCTGATTGTACGTTCGGGCGTCACTTGGGGTTACCACATAACATCAGGATTGGTTTGAGGTATAAACCGCAAACCAACAGTAAACCTGAGTGGTAACCTCGTTTTTCATTATATATGTACTTCTTTTTTTTTTGCTGTGTTATAACATTTGTCTGTATTTTGTGTACCTATATTTTGAAAAATAAAATACTTACTTACTTACTTACTTCGCCCGCGTAGATTTTAACTAAAAAGTGTTTGTCTCCGCGGAACCCTATTTTTAGCTATATTTTTCAAATATCTCCTACGTACAGACATCGAATAGTTACAATTATATTATACGTATGTATAGATGACACAAAAATAACTAGTTACATATATCTGTAGAGACATTGAGCTCATAATAAGCATGTGTCTGGTACTGGTAAGTTGCTAAAAATAAACCATGCGATTTCTTATTTTCAAGTCATCCCTTATCTTTCTCTTAACCTCAGGACTTAGACACAATACTTTTTTCATTGTGTCAGCTTTCTGGCTATTTGATGAGTTAATAATGCTAGTTTACGCCCTTTTACTGATTATGTATATAAAGGTGATTACAGTATATCAATAAAAATTAGAATGAATGTTAAAATAGAAAAACACTAAATCAATAAAAATTAGAATGAATGATATGAAAAATTATTCTCGATTAGATACAGAACTTAAGCGACATTTCCTATAAATATTTTCAAGTGTAACTTACTACATAATATTCAACATTTCATTATCTTTCAGTTCACAGGTACCTGGCATCAAATTGCCAGTTACTACACTGAAAGTTCCGCTGGCAGCTGTGTCAAGGCGCAGTATACTGCTGGCAATGACGTCGTCAACGTGCTGAACAGCCAAGTCATCAACCAAGCTCTGTTGACCATCACTGGAACAGCCACAGTTATAAGCACTGACAATAGTGCAAGACTACGAGTAGTCTTGAACGTGACATCAACTCGTAAGTATACTCGTATAAGATTTTTACTTCGACCTCATCTCTTTCTTCATTGACTCTTGTTAATGCTTCACCATCGAAACCAACATAAGCTCATTAATTTAGTTCACAAAGTATTAAACGTTATAGGTTTACTAACGAACCTGTAATAGATCTTATCTTATCTTATCTTATGTGGGGGCCAGTCAGTGCAGACCGGCGACACTTCGACCCAGTGGAATCTTTTGTGTCGACACTCTCCCAATAACGACTGCCATAGATGTTCATGGCAGCCGGGACCAACGGCTTAACGTGCTTTCCGAGGCACGGAGCAGGCGATAATTGTCAATCAATACGCACATAACTTCGAAAAGTCATATAAGTTCCGAAAGTCAGAGGTGCGCGACGTGGGTTCGAACCCGAGACCCTCGGCATTGCAGTCTGTTGGTCTCCCCACTGAGCTATCGCTGCTCTTAATAGATACTATTAATTTATATTTACCTGTTGCCCACGCTCCATAAAGCAAGGACTAAAATCTATTACAAGAAGTGCCAAGAAACTTACGGCCACTCGTTTGAATCCACTTTATGAAACTACAAATTTTCGCAGAAAATGCAAAGCTTCACCATTGTGTTTAATTTAATGCAGTTCACATATTAAAAAATATTGATCAATATGTTATTGGTAGTTTCTGACAGGAGGTATGTTAAAATAGAAGCGTCCATATCTATGTATACAAAACAATAAATATTCGCGTACCTATATCCTAAGTATAATGGCCTCGATGGCGTAGTGGTTAGTGTAACAGACTGCCACGCCTGAGGTCGCGGGTTCGATTCCCGCACAAGTCAAACATTGGTGTGCATGAACATGGATGTTTGTCTTGGTCTGGGTGTTTCTATGTATAATATGTATGTATTTACAAAAAAAAAAGTATATACGTATGTTTATCCATTGTCTAGTACCCATAGTACAAGCTCTGTTTAGTTTGGGCTAGATGGTGTTGTGTGTATGTGACAGAATACTATTATTATTATAATCATATTTTTGAAACACTTAAGTTACTATACATTGCCACCCAAAATACAGGCTCAAACCTAATTTAAGTGACAGCATGAGTACATCTTCTCCAATACTATAAACATTTTATCTCCTAACATATGCATAAGTCTAATGTATTTTAACGTTAAGTTGGTGACAGTAAAGAATATTATTATTTTTATTCATAAATAGATCATTTATTGGTATAGATGACCGACTTATTTCATTTTTGACTATTTTACAAAATACTAGCTGTGCCCGCGGTCTCACCCGCGTCAGTGGTATTTGTGGTTACTGCGCCGCTCCCGTGAACCGTAGCGTGATGTTATATAGCCTATGTCCTTCCCAGGGTCTTAGGCTATCTTCATTCCTAATTTCATCTAAATCGCTTCAGCGGATTGAGCGTGAAAAGGTAACAGACAGACACACAGACAGACAGACAGAGTTACTTTCGCATTTATAATATTAGTAACGAAGTAAGGATAACATGACTAGGTGACTTGCGCAACTTCGTCAGCTTCACATAAGATAAATTTTGCCGATTTTGCAACATTTTCCATTAATGCGCCGCTTCTATTGGTCGTAACTTGATGTTATTTAACAGCCTTCCTCGATAAATGGGCTATCCAACACTAAAATTATTATTCAATTTGAACCAGTAGTTTGTGAGACCACAGGCCTCTGCAGCTTTAGTATAGATTAAATACCGTCGTTTACAACTACATCAGCGTAATAATATAATGAGTGAACCTGTTGTCTAGCAACTTAGCTAACACCGGCTGGTACTTAATAATATAATAATAATAATAATCTTTATTGACATGTTTCATACAGTTTAAAACAGAATTCCCTAATAGTGCAGGTGGCACTAGTAAACACTTGTTGCAGGTGCCAGCGTCTTCCCCTTGTATAGTGACAATATTATTTATTACATCAACAAAGATAATGACAGAAAAAAAAAAGAAGCAGAAGATAAAAGTTGTAAATGTAAACTAAGGTTGTAACAATGGTTTTGTTTACATATTTTAATTTAATTTAATTATTTCTAACAAAGCATGCATGCATTTGGTATATGTTTATGATATTCTTAAAAGGTTTTCTACTGCATCATAGTCCATTGATTTCAACCAGATCAATGTGACTTTTTTGAAATTACTATTATTTAGTGAACGCACTTTATGACTTTTGTTATAAATTTTATACATGTAGGGAGCCAAAAAGTTATAATGTCTTTGCGCAAAAGTTGATTTAACCCTTGGCACAGGAAAGCGTAAACTTAAGCACACAATTAATGTATCAGTCATCACTTTAAATCTTTCCTTACATTCATGGCATTCCAATACTTTATTATCTTAAAGAAAATTAGTATTGGTTATAACAGTAAAATAACATTCGTATTTTGCTTTCAGAAACTGTAACACAGGATTTGTGGGTCCTTGCGACGGATTACACGAGCTACGCTATTTCATATAGCTGCGAGAATGTTACGGGTACTCAAAAACGAAGTGAGTCTATTAACTAATCCTCTAACCCGTGATAAACACAATAGAAAATCTATAATTATGTCAATTCAAGGGACAGTCAACTTGTTAAAATGCTGTATTTAGGCTCAATTGATTTAAAACATCACCAACTCGGCAAAAACTCGTCAACTGCTGGAAGTAAGATTTACTCAAAGTTTGCCACACAGTCCGGTCTTGGGCCGCCCGCATCCTACCACTACCTGCGACCCTTACCAGGTCGTCAGTCCACCTTGTTGCGGGGAGTACCCTGGTGGATCTTCCACTTCATCGCCACCACTTCTGAACCTTTCTGCCCCAACGACCATCGGTTCTGCAAGCCATGTACTCTGCACACTGGCATTTCAGCTTTATCAAGAGAGTGAAACGAATATTGCGGTGGATCTCTTAATTTCTGATTAGATTGTGCAGAGAAACCCTGAGATATGATTTCAAACATACAAATATGAATAAACATTATTTTTAGTTTATAGCTGGATTCTGAGCAGAGATCGTCAGTTGTCAGCGGCCGCTCAAACAGCAGTGGGCCAAGTGATTGGATCGATCTTAGAACTGAATAACCGATATTACTTAACGACTGACCAGTCTGCGGACGGTTGCTTCTACTTCCCGGAGGTTACCGGTCAACCTGTGACATTTCCAGGACAATGTAATATGAACATCCCCGCTATGGCGAATTTCGATCCAGTCCGAGTAAGACAATTTCCATTTATCATTTATACTTTTTCGAAATCGTGTTGCTTTTATCTTAACTTCTAAAAACATTTAAACAAGCTACTTTTTAATGACAATTTTTTTTTATTTTTTTTTTATACGACGAACGTGGCCAACGAGCATACGGCCCACCTGATGGTAAGTGGGCACCGTAGCCTATAGACGCCTGCAACACCAGAGGCATCACTTGCGCGTTGCCGACCCTTTAGGAAAGGAAGTGGGAAGAGAGAAAGGGGGTGATTGGGCCTCCGGCACTCACTCGCCGAACAAAACACAACAGTAGGAATACTGCTATTTCACGTCGATATTCTGTGAGAGGGTAGTCCTTCCCCGGGGAAGCCGAGCCGGCCCATTCGTGCTGAAATCAGCGAGGCTCTACTACTAGCAAAATTTCATGTGAAAGGAATATTTTGTATTTAACTTACATAGCCACTGCCTAGTGGAATCTTACAGGACCAATAAGTCTTAATTCAACAATAATAATTACTTCTTTTTTTGTAGTACACTGGCCTTTGGTACGATATTGAATCGTATCCAGCGCCTTTCCAGACCGGTACTTGTAGCAAAGCACAGTATACTTTAAACAACGATGGATCCGTGCGTGTAGAAAATACCCAAGTGGTGAACCAACTCTTGGAGACTTGGATTGGATCTGCTGTTGTGGCGAGCACTGACGGATCTGCTAAGCTAACTGTTACGTTTAACGTCAATGGAATAGACGGTAATTAATATATTGCTAATAAGTAATATGTAGGTACATAATTTATTCAGACCGAATCAGGTTCAGGAGAATTATAGTGCACAAGTGTAGGCGCAAATACAAGTACACTTTTTATTCCCTAACTCGCCTAATCCAATGGAACAGCAAACCGACATGGCTGGAGAGAGATCAGGAACAGCATCAACAGCTTTACCAATTTTCTGAGACACATGGCTATGTAACACCACCATCTTCGTTACTCCATGCTACTGCTGATTAAAACCCAATAAGTTTTTATTATACCGACCCGGATTTCGAACCCAAGAGGGGCGCAGCGATTGTGTATGCACAGCGGTCACATACACAATCGCTGCGCCACCGAAGGTGTGGCAGTAGGTAGACAGAGTTCTAAAATATCCCATTTCGCCAGCTAAGGTTTAAGGCTCCACATTATTACACACACACACACACACACACACACACACACATATACAGACACACCCTCACGTGTACGTACGCACTCCATATATTATAGTCTACTCAATTACTCACCTCACATATTAAAGGTTATTATTGTAAAATCAGGTTACTCGTATCCGAGCACTAACTTGTCTAGAGTCAGGAGAGACTGGTAATCTGTCATACAGGTCTACCTAGTATAGATATATACTAGTCTCTCACAGAGATTCACCCTTTTATAACTGTAACATCAGCATAAGATTCTGATTATTTCTGTGTGATAGAGAAAAATAAACGATTTTTATTATTATAGTTGGGGTCGAGCCTCTTGGCATCTACCGACCACAGCTTCAGACTTCTGTGTGCCACTGAAAATTCCTAAACAGGAAATCTTATAATGTACTCGTTTTTGCCCTAGATTTTACCCACGTGAATCCTACGGGATCACATATTGCGATAAAAGGTAGTCTATGTCCTTCCCCAGGATACAATATAACTCTTTGCCAAATTTTAGTGATTTAGCCGCGAAAGTGATCTATAATAAGTTGCCTAAAGATATTAGAGAAGCTAAAACATTATTAACATTTAAGAATTTAGTAAAAAAACGTTTTAAAGGATTTTTGATTATTAAATGCATAGGTTTTGAAAACATTGCATGTGCTAAAACGAACCAACACTACATCTATAGACTATATTATATGACTAAGAAATATACTGAACACATACATAAAATAACATACAATCCCAAAAATAAAAACAAAACACTGTCCTTTTTATTTTTATTAGCATAAAAATAAACACATCACATTAATTTTTACTGATGCATATCACTAAGTCATAGGCCTTAATAAACATACATTGTTTTCCGCTCGAGCACTTTTTAAGTGACAACATTACTACCTGATATATTTTAAACTTCAATTACAACTACCTTACTAACTGCGCTAATTGGTTATCATATTTCTGTTTACTATTGTATTTTTCTCTGTACGTGTTTATTGTAATCTTTTAAAAAAATAAATGTCTTTAACCGTAAAGTGGAACAGACAGAAAGAGTTACTTTCGTATTTATAATATTAGTATAGGTAATGGACATAAAATAATCTTATAGAAATATTGTGTATTAATTTACATATTTTTTGTTTTATCATGTTTTAATCATATATACGTATGTATTTATTTTATTACAGTCACGTCGAGTTATTGGGTGCTAAACACGGATTATACTTCATATGCTTTGGTTTATTCCTGCACAGACATTGATGAAGACACCACATCAGGTATGGCTAAGTTTCTTTTTTTCAAACACACTCTCGTTTATTTATTTACTCAATTTTTCCCGCGGCTGTGATCGTGTTCATCAAAATGTTATCAATAAATTGCTATTTCTCAGCAATAGAACTTTTTTCTGGATAAATGGTACCCCCTGTCCTGTCCCTGACAACGTGTATGCATGCGAAATTTCATAAAGATCGGTTAAGTAGTTAAGGAGTCAAAGCGTGATATTATAATATATTAAAATTAATTTTATTATGGCTTATTACTATTTTTTTATTTTTTATTATATATATATAATTTTGTGTTGTGAAATTTTGTATGTGAAATCGTGTATTAGGTACATTATCTGTGTCTGTGTGTAAAGTTAATATTATTCTGTTTATAGGTATATTATAATATGCATTTTTATATTTTATTTGATTATATTATAGATGGTTTATATCCGTGAGTCACTAAAGGACCCAGTTGAAAGCCAGCGTCAGGCTTTCGTCTGACACATGCTGAGGCCCTATTTGACACTACTGTTGACACTTTATATGTATTTTGTTTATTTTTCTGTTTTGGTTTAGTTTCGCTAAGTTTATGTTTGTATCTAAGTATTTCTTTTGATCTTATACTTGTTATTATGTGTTTGTGGTATGTGTCAAATAAATAATTTTTCTTTCTTTCAAAGTGTAATAAGCAAACTCATATTATTAGCATTGATAATATAACTAGATTTTGCCCGCGGATTCTCTCGCGTAAATGTTGGCTATGTACATTTTTATCCCTTGGGAATAATACTTTTCTGGATGAAAAACCTAAGACCTATTCTGTACCCCTGACAACGTGTATGTGAAATTTCATGATGATCAGTCTTGTAGTTAAGGAGCCAAAGCGTAACAAACAAATTTACATTTACATTTATGATATTAGTCAGGTTTCAATGCTTACCATTTTCCACAGTATTCAGTTGGAAACTAAGCAGAACACCGACCCTCACAACTGCTGCCGACACTGCCATCAATTCCATTATGAATACTATACCAGTTTTGGATCAGCGGTATTATATTACGAGGGGTCATACTGATGCTGATTGCTTGTACTACCCTGACAATAATGGTGGAGATGTCCTGCTGCCCGGTCAATGTGTGGCAGATAGTGAAGTGCCAGCTGTAACCAATTTTAATCCTAATACGGTGAGTAAAAATTATTGAAATTTAAACAGAAGAAATGTTCTGCCCGCAACTTCTGTCCTCTGATTTTGCCCGTTTTGTCCGCGGCTGCTGGTCGCGGCTTCTGCCCGTGGTTTCTGCTCGCAGTTTCTGCCCGCAGTTTCTGCCCGCAGTTTCTATCCGCATTTTCTGATCGCAGTTTCTATCAGCAGTTTGTGCCCGTAGTTTCTGTCGTGTACGAACAGATATTTTTACTTAAAAAAGACAATTTTCGCACTAGGATTTTCTCCCTGTGTTGCAGGAGAGTTTACACACAAGCAAATATCGGACTCAAGGAACGGCCAGATTTGGAACAACTATTTGTGGACCAAACAAATTTTTGACCCGTGTTTTGCTTCATGAATTTACTTTTCTTATTCACAATTTACATTCTAGTTTACTATGCGAAATGCTTAACATAATTATTAAGTATTAAGTATGCTTATTATTTTGCAGTTCGCCGGCACCTGGCACGAGGTAGCCCGATTCCCGTCAGGCTTACAACAGGGTGAATGTGCTGCCACCCAATACAACGCAGTAAGCGGCTTTAACGCGTATACTGTCACTCATACTTCAGTGAACAATGAGCGACAGAAAAGCACGATTGCACAGGCAACGATTTCCAACGATCGTCGAGGTGTCTTGACTGCTACTATCGACGGAGGTAAACTTAATAATATATATCAGCCCTGTATGAAACTGCCCACTGCTGGGCAAGGGCCTCTTGGACATTTGTGATAACTTCAGTACTAGGAATAATTCTTGTGTCCCGGGGAACTTTACTAATGGTTAAACAACACACACTGCCAGACTCCGAACGACTATTTGTGACAATTTTTTGTCCCGTGTGTTGATCTAACCTGAAACACTAGGCGCGCTAGGCGGTGGCGAGGCAACCACTTCGTCCTCCGTTCAGTAAAATTATACCAAATCACTAATTAAAACCGGAATATCAACATTATCACTAATTAAATTAGGATGATGAACATTTTAATCTGAGAAGATCATTAGATTATTTTATTCTTGACATCGGGTCCTTCAAACGTAGTGTGAAGAATCATCAGGTCAGACCGGCTTGCCACTGACGACGGCTAGAAGGCATCTATTTTCTCGTCGTCACTGTCTCTGGTCTGTAATTGGGCTTTCCATCAGGTCCATTACAATCATTTTGCCGAGCCAAAATACATTTAAAAAAAATTAACGACAAGCAATTATTTTACTTTAAATGTAAATAGTATGACTAACTTGAATTTCAGTCGTTTTCCGTCAATGATATCACCTTGTCATTTTATCGATATTAATTTGAAATTACATGCCTCTTATTAATAGTAATCGTTATAGATTCTAGAAATCAAATTTTATATCCAAAAAATAGGGCGCATTCTATTCTGCACCATACACCTGCAGCTCTTGCCCCATGCATCTATTGACATATACAACCTTTAATAAAAAAAATCTCTTTACAGTTCCATTCGACAACGTATACATCTTGGCAACCGATTACACTGAATATGCATTACTATACAGCTGCAGAAATGTCGACACTGAAAGAAAACAAAGTAAGCATAAATGCCTAATGATTGTTAATACCCGTTACGTATTATATTTATATAGGTATGATGCAACGCAAAAGTTTAGATTCAGATGCAGATTTTGGTATTGGTGAATTTTGGAAAGTTTAAAAGTTATTAAAACCTAAATCCAGCCAGCCAGCAAATCCAAAATTAGCCCAATTGTCCTAACCTGTCAGCATGAATGGGCTGGCTCGATTGGGGAAGGAGGGTAGTCCTTCCCCTATTCTCACAGAATATTGACGTGAAATAGCAGTATTCCTACTGTTGTGTTTCGTTCGGTGAGTGAGAGTACCGGAGGCCCAATCACCCCTTACCCCCTTCCCGCACCTTCTCCTTCCCACTACCTTTCCTAAAGGGTCGGCAACGCGCTAGTGATGCCTCTGGTGTTGCAGGCGTATATAGGCTAAGATGACCACTTACCATCAGGTGGGCCGTATGCTTGTTTGCCACCTTAATAATATAAAAAAAAGGCTATCGTTTATATACTCAACAGTTGGCGCTCCTAGCGAGTAAGATTCTGTCAATTCTTTCACATATTCTCTCATAATCCGTATTGGGCGTTAATCGTAGTTGGGTTTCTAAAGATACTGTTGTAGTGAAATAGTATGAGGATTAGTGACCTTACTATCCACTAGTACCTTTAACGATGAATTAAAGCGATTCGCTTAGAATAAGACGCCAAACGAGACGATCAAATACATTCCATAACGGGTGCGACAAGGATATTAGGTGCACGTTTAGTCATCTAGTTTAAGGTCCCACGTATTAGAATGCGACTCTACTGGACTCGCTATACTCTCAAATTTTCTAATTAATTGACAGAAAAATCTAATAACACGATCCCAGGAACCGTACCTAAAACTAAATAATTTACAAGAATTACACCTGGCCTCAGAACGACTATTTGTGGACCAAACAAGTTTTGCCTCGTATCAGAACTCGCAACACCCGAAAAAATTACTTGTCACTACTAATAACACACAGTAATATTAATTCTTAACCACAGTTTATAGCTGGAAACTAAGCAGAACAAAATCTGGTCTTTCGGTCGCCGCTAACACCACAATCAACCAACTGGTCAATGCCAACAACGATCTATGGGAAGGCTACTACAGAGAAACGAGTCAAGACAACGCCGCTTGCTTCCACTACCCAGTATATGAGCAAGTACCTCCGTATATAGAGTTAACAGGCCCCTGCCCGGACACAATTCGTGGCGTGGCCAATTTCAACGCAAATGCTGTAAGTAATGTTTTATTAAATCGCCAGAATATTTATATCGTTTTCGGCCTCGATATCGTAGTGGATAGTGTAACCGACTGCCACGCCTGAGGTCGCGGGTTCGATTCCCGCACAAGTCAAACATTTGTGTGCATGAACATGGATGTTTGTCTTGGTTTGGGTGTTTCTATGTATAATATGTAATATTTACAAAAAAAGTATATATGTATGTTTAATTATTATCTAGAACCCATAGTACAAGCTCTGCTTAGTTTGGACTAGATGGTGTTGTGTGTATGTGGTAGAATATTATATTACTATACTAGCTATTGCCCGCGGCTTCGCTCGCGTTAATTTATAGTTTGACAATCAATTCGGGTTGTACTCTGCTTGTAATAATATAATTCAATCATGATTCGAAAGACACTTTTGGTCATCTATTATCATAAGAACGTTATTGATGAAAGGTAGCGTTTCTGTACACCTGACAACGTATATGCAAAATTTCAGGATGATCGGTTCAGTGGTTTAGGCGTGAAAAGGTAACAAACAAACAAACTCATTTTCGCTTTTATAATATTATAAGTTAGGATTATATGCTCGAAAATCGTATACTTTTTCTCTTTTCGTCCCTTTTGAGACATCTCCTGCACTAGGAATAACTGTTCCAGTATCGCGGGGGACCTTAGACATGCAAGCATTGGACACAAAGAACATTCAGACTTCTTCACTATTTGTCGACGGACTTTCTTTTTTTAATTTTTAGGAGTGATTGACATGCTTTAGATATAACAATAAAAAATGTAAAACTTGTTTGATTTGCATGCAAATTTGTATAATATGGAACTATCTTTATATATATAATTCTACTGTACGTGTATATGTCACTGAACTCCCCCTCAACGGCTGGACCGATTTTGATGAAACTTTTTGTGTGCGTTCAAGTGGATTCGAGAATGGTTTAGATATATTTTTCTTTTTTTTTTCATGTGTACAAAACAAGGTCTGTCGGGACACCTAGTATGTTATATAATATACAAATTTGCATGTGCTAGTGTTTACCTCAAAGTTTTGATAATGATTATAGCCAAAATCTAAACACATGGCAAACACTAGTTTATTATAGTCTATAATTATATCTTATCTTATCTTATGTGGGGGCCAGTCAGTGCAGACCGGCGACACACTCCCAATAACGACTGCCATAGATGTTCATTTCATGGCAGCCGGGACCAACGGCTTAACGTGCTCGCCGAGGCACGGAGCAGGCGATAAATTGTCAATCAATACGCACATAATTTCGAAAAAGTCATATAGCGTCCGAAAGTCAGAGGTGCGTGACGTGGGTTTGAACCCGAGACCCTCTGCATTGCAGTCTGTTGATCTCCCCACTGAGCTATCGCTGCTCTATACTTATATTATAAAGAGGAAAGATTTGATTTTTTGTTTGTTTCTTTGTAAAGATTTAACTCAGAAACGAATCAACCGATTTTAAAAATTCTTTCACTATCGGAAAGCTTTATTATCAGCAAGTAACATAAGCTGTTACTAACATAACATAACCTAAACTACTTTTACTCACAGCTTCGCTCGTTTCTTCATTTGTTTCTGGTATTACGATAGAAATCTATTATTATCTATTTTCAGTACCTGGGAAGATGGTATGAGACCGCACGGTACCCCATGATACATCAAGCTGGACAATGTAGTCGTGCGGAGTACAGCCTGGAGGAAAGAGTAGTGGTTTATAACACCGAAGTGGCAGACCAGACTTTAAGGACTCAAGCTGGATTTGCTGACGTAGCGTCTACTGATGGCAGTGGAGTATTGAATGTTGAATTTAATATCAGCGGAGGTAACTAATATGATTAAAAGATTGTTTTATAAATTAGAATAGAAAAGGGTATGTTAAGCTGGTTTGGACATGTAGAAAGAATGGACGAGGAAAGACTGACTAAGAAAGTTTATAAGGCTAGTGTGAATGGAACAGTCGCAAGAGGAAAATCTAGGCGAACGTTTCTCGATTAGATCGGAGGCGTTCTGGACAAAGGCCAGGTTAAGAGCTCCTTGAACCGACGGGCGTGTATGAGGAATGTGATGAAAGTGAATGAAGCCAGAGAAGTGTGTCAGGATCGTAGCAAATGGAAATCCGTAGTCTCTGCCTACCCCTCTGGGAAACAGGCGTGAATCTATGTATGTATGTATGTATTTATAAATTATGCATTTTATCGACAAGAATTTCATGTCTAGGCAATATTATGACATTGTTCACAAAATATTCAAACAGCTGTACAAATATAGACTTAAATATTTATCCCAGAGGGATTGGAAAAGACTAAAATTGCGCTGCCTACTGTTCTATCATATCTCTTTTGCTTCATTCACTATCATAAAATTTCTCATGCACGCTTGTCTTTCTCCAGAAAGTCTTTGATCAACAGTTTTGTAAGGTATTTTAATAAACAAATAGATAAAAAATATATCATATTGTGCATAATATGTATGCTTCTCAAAGTTTACACACATTCTATACAGCTCACTAAGGTTACCTGGTAGAAATCGGTTTTACTGATACTGACTCCCATGCAACTTTTTTTTTATTTTTTTATTTTATTGCCTTTGGTGGCAGACGAGCAAGTGGCCCACTTGATGGAAAATGGTAACCGCTATTCATGGACTTCAGCAATGTCAGGACACAGCAAAGCCGCTGCCTACCGTGAAAGAACTCTCTTTAAACGTCGTTTGAAGAACTCTTGACTTGAAACAAATTAATGAATATCTCAGTCTACGCAGCTAAATTAAAGTTTTAATTTCAGTGATTCAAACATCAAATTACTACATACTGGCGACGGACTACACCAGCTACTCTCTAGTATATAGCTGTGCCAATACAGATGATGGAAATAGACGAGGTAATTTTCTGAAACCTATCTTTACACTCATTTTCTCCTGTCTCATGACCATACTCATACTCTAGTACTTTATTCTTACAGTCAGCAGTTGGAAACTCAGTAGAACGCCGACTTTAAGTGCTCAAGCATCAGCTGCTATGCTACCCATCATTACCAATACTGAGGGACTTGCAGAAGAATATTATCAGGCCACTAGTCAAAGCGATGACGCTTGCTTCTACATACCTGATGTCGAAGACAACCAAGCTTCACTTTTTAGGGGACAATGCGAAACTATTACAGGCATTCAAGGATTTGACGTCGAAAAAGTATGTGCTATCGATAAAAATACTTTTTGGCAAATATTTCAAAAACTTACCTACGTTATTTAAATGTTGTTCTTTTTACAGTACTTAGGTTGGTGGCACGAAATTCAAAGTTACCCTGTAGATGGTACTAGAGGTGATTGCCGAAGCTCTCAATACACTTTGGATGGCAACACATATAGGGTTGTGGATACCCAGATTCAAAGCAACGCTGCAACTTCAATTTCTGGCACTGTAACGGTAACGAATGATGGCAGACTACGAAGAACTATGACAGATGGAACTGTTCAAGGTATTTTGATTTTAATATGTTGTAATAAACAAGTATTTTCAACTAATAGCACTTTTGATGTTTTTCTTATGTTTAAAATTGTTTTTAGATATCTGGGTTCTTGCAACTGATTACGAAAGCTATGCTCTGCTTTACTCCTGTGAAAACGTTAACACGGAATACAGAAGAGGTGAGATTTATTTTAAAAGTTTGGAGTATTTTCATCGTTATTGAAAACTATTAAGTGTGTTCTACAGACAGCAACTTAAATCGATACACACTTGCGAGATTTCAATTGCCTTTATGTTTAAAAATTATAACAAATTATGTTAGTTTTTATACCAGTTATAGTTATAGTTATATATAAAAGATTATTATTTCAATCATACTTCATAACTTACAGAATTATATTTAGAATTTATAAAATACTTTTTACATATTTGTTAATGTTCAGCTTTCTATGTTGCTGACTGTAGAAAAGCGAATATAAACTGCACTAAAAAGCGATTATCGTAAATTTCGGTACTTGTATTATATGTATATATTTTAATGTATTTTTTTCATATTTCAGTATGGAGTGCTAAACACAGCAAATCTCGTACGTTGACGACAGAGGCACAAAATGCAATGGCTCCTATTATTACTAGCAACAGAGTGTTGTACGAGCAATTTTATCTGAACGTTGATCAGTCTAACGCTACATGCTTCTACTACCCCACGATAACACAGGGCCAAATTATCATTCCTGGCCAGTGTGATTCGGAAATTCCTGTTGTACAGAATTTCATTGCCGCTGACGTAAGTTATTAGTGTTCTTTATTAATTTGTTCATGAATCTGTTATGTATCTTACTACTATGCTACTGTTATGAATCATTTACTGTCCAAGCTGAAGATTTGTGAAATATATTGCCAGTGGTAATTAGACAAACAAAATCAGAAGCATCATTAAAAAGCAAATTTCAGAATCAATTCCTCTCCATTTCATTTAACTATTGCTATTCTTACTAGCGGTCGCCTAGTGGTCAAAATTCGACGAAAATTCCTAAGCTTGCTAGGTACTTTGTTTTTTGTTTTTCTCTATTACATATAAATAAGATAAAGGTAGTCATAGTTACAAAGGATTGTACGACATCAGACGAACAATGTCGAAATACTACGAACGCGATTCGACTGCGTGTGTCAAATGCATGGTTGTGTGCGTGTAGTGTTTTTCATTAATTTAATGTAGGTATATCAAATGCATATTTTATAAAAATATTAGGATTCGCCCCTCCTTCTCCATATAAACTTTAACTGTGCCAAATTTTATACTCCTTCGTCCGCGCAATTTTCGTACAACATTTTTGCTTCACGTATTCATATACATACATTTATAGATATGTGTGTCAAGTCTATTTATTTATGTTATAATAATATGATCACATGGCACATAACTAAACCATAAGTAAATTGTCTGTTCATTTCTGGCCATCTTGGGAATGTCTAGAAGAGATTCCTTTTAGTGGTAAAAGAAATCTCTACCTATTGTACATTTCATGTTTATTTATATTCTTTGCTTTAGTTTCTTTTACTATTGCAATGCTTTTGCGTACGACAAATCATTATCTATATATATATATATATAAAGCTTTTCTAAATTTGACCCTATTTTCTCAGTTTGCCGGTTCCTGGTTCCATACGGAAAGGTATGATGACGTAGGAAGCAGCTCTTGCGTGGGATCTAGGTACACCCTTAATGAGGGTGCCAGAAACACTGGTGCCATTACCGTCCTTAACTTCGAAGTTCGTAATGGTGAACTTCAAACTGTTGAGGGTTCAGCTATAATAACAGCAACCAACGGCGAGGCCACAATTGAAATCACTCTACCTATTGCTGATTCAGAAGGTAACTTTTATAAAACTTCATATCCAGCGCAGAACAGAAAAGAGTGTTCATATTCATATGTCTATATAAAATGAAAAATCGCAACAATGTATCCGTATATATTATTGTCACTTAGATATAGGATTTTCTTTTTTATCGACTTATCGATATCGTTTTGCAAAAAGCAGCGATAGCGTAGTGGAAAACCGTTTTGAGTTTCGAAGTTATGTGAGTATTTAATAGTTCATTGTCGCTCGCTTTAACAGTGAAGGAAACATCGTCAGGAAACCTGCATGACTGAGAGTTCTCCTTAATGTTCGCGAAGATATGTGAAGTCTGCAAACCCGCACTTCTCTAGCGTGGTGGATTAAGGCCTGACCTTTCTCACACTGAAAGGAGGCCCGCGCCCAGCAGAGGGACAGTTTAATACAGGGCTGATATTATTATATCAATTATCGATATCATACATTCTAATCGATACTTCAACAACAATCGCAGCTGTTTTGGGTGACTTGCGTGAACCTGAAAATGACTAGGCGTAATTTGATAATGATGTAGGTAATGCATTTATTTCGATGTTTGAATAATAAATATATGAAATTAAAACTAATTTAGCGCGTAGGTAATTTTTCAGGTACCTATACATTACTAACCTATAATATGAGCACACCTTTCTGTTACACGCTTAATACTTCCACAATTTACATTAGTATTGACTCAAACTGATTTATTGTTTCTTTATATTCTGTAGATACAACCAC
This sequence comes from Catocala sponsa, assembly GCA_963564715.1. Taxonomy (NCBI): domain Eukaryota; kingdom Metazoa; phylum Arthropoda; class Insecta; order Lepidoptera; family Erebidae; genus Catocala; species Catocala sponsa. The sequence continues at coordinate 3,710,576 of OY751345.1, read as the reverse complement.
AACATCTATCTCCATTTTGACAACTGACTACTTGAGTTATGCATTGGCCTACAATTGTGTCAATGTTAACGCCTTCCAGCGACAAGGTAATTATGACAAACTAGATTTTACCCGCAGCTTTGCTCGCGTTTATGTAGATTTATGTTAATAGCCTATATATTATGTTATTCTGATGTATAAACTCTGTTCAGTAATTTTTGCGTGAAAGAGTAACAATATATCCATCCATCTATCCAACCATCCATCCATCCATCTATCTATCTATCCATCCATCCATCCATCCATCCATCCATCTATCCATCCATCCATCCATCTATCCATCCATCCATACATCCATCCATACATCCATCCTCACAAACTTTCACATTTATAATATTCGTAGAATATCATTATCACCAGAATTATTGATGATTGGTTGTTTAAAAGGGCGCATGACGAGCACTGCTATTTCGATTTCTTAAGAGCACGCAACATAATGTTTTCGAATTACTTAATTTTAAAATTTCGTTTTTATCTGTGTCGCGGGCTACTTTACAAATATTCAAACAACGGACACAAAGAACGTTCATACTCGGAACAACCATTTGTGGATCACAGTTTTTTGTCCAATGTGGGATTCAAAGCTACAACACTAACCGCATTGGCAAGGCGGCCACTTAAACCACTACGCTATCCGTGCAGTCTAAAATATTCAAAATACATGCTATTAATCCTAATCCTAACTATCCTATCCTAATCCTAACTAATATTATAAAAGCGAAAATGAGTTTGTTTGTTTGTTACCTTTTCACGCCTAAACCACTGAACCGATCATCCTGAAATTTTGGATATACGTTGACAGGTGTACAGACACGGACATGGGCTACCTTTCATCCCGAAAAAAATTACTGTTCCCTAGGAAAACAATAATAACGTTCTTATGATAATAAATGGCGCCACGTGTCTTTTGAATCATGAATGAATCATATTATTACAAGCAGAGTACAACCCGAATTGATTGTCAAATTCTAAATTAACGCGAGCGAAGCCGCGGGCAAAAGCTAGTAATATATATACCTACTATTAGAAACCATACATAGCAATAGTCCTACGCCTGCTGTGGTTAGAGCCGCTGTAGATGTTCCACCCCACTTAAGATTAAAACTCTCGAAGCGCCTCTTCCCGTTGGATAAATGACTCCGTGTAGCCTCATAAAGAGCCGGGTATTTTTTTAATGACATATTTGGAAAATACCTGTGATAAGAGAAATAATTATATACAAATGAGAAATATAGGAATCACAATATTTAAAGTAGATAAAAACCGACAATTTCATTAATTTATTAATGTTTCTTTCCAGTTCGCGCATGGAAACTGAGCCGCAATCGGACACTACCCAGCGAAGGCACTGTGGCTATTAATGACCTTATTCAACAGAGGCTGGAATTGTATCAACCATACTTCAAAGAAATTGAACAAAACGACGAATGTGCCGAACCTAGCTCAGCTTTAATTGTGAAGAGCAGTATTATTGTATTACTTGTGTGTGCTATTTTACAACGCCTATTGTAATTTGTGTAATATCATTGGTTAGAATAATGCTATCTGATTTTATTAACTAAAATGTACAATATCACATCATTATTATAAAACAAAGTCCTCCGCCGCGTCTGTCTGTTCGCGATAAACTTAAAAACTACTGAACGGATTTTCATGCGGTTTTCACCAATAGAGTGATTCATGAGGACGGTTTAGGTGTATAATTTGGTAAGGTTTTGTACTACCCGTGCGAAGCCGGAGCGGTCCACTAGTTAATCTAATATAATCAGCTGTGCCCCGCGGTTTCATGTTCCTAAGGGTCGTTACGTGATGTTAGCATATAGCCTATTTTAATAAATAGGCTTTAAATGCTCATATAAGTAGTTTTAGAGATTAGTACGTTCAGACAAACAATCTCTTCAGTTTTATAATATAAGTACAGATTTGAAACCGTGCCCAATGGAAAAGGCATTGGATTTGCGATTAATAGGTCGTGGATTCGTTATATATCTATTGTACTTACGACTTCAATCCATTCCTTAAACAAGCATTCTAGCTTATCTTGAGCAGTTAACAAGTAATAAGTAGGTAATTTATTACTCAAATAGAGTGCAACCTTAAAAAATTATATACTTGATGGCGTATCCACATTAATATAGCATTTTAGTTTACAACCCAGGCTGTCAGACTTACCTTCAATAAACCAATTGTCTATAAAAGGTTGTTGACCTGGCATTCCATCATGCAATATGCTAACGTTGATAATCCTTAATATTTGATGTTATAATTACTAATAATATTTCTAATTAGTTCAATGTTAATTGTTATATCCAGAAAGCTTTTATTTTTAAATATATGTGAGTATACTGTTAAGTTGTAACTTTATTAAATAAATATATAATTAATAAGCATCTGTTGTTTTAACTAAGTTTATTTTATTTTTATTTATGAAGGTTCTCAGACAAAGAACAAACAGATAATTACACAAGCAACATAAGTTTTTTACAGTGTACTGCTTCAGTTATAGGAGACAATAGCAAAAATAATTAATTAAAATGAGCTACACGTGAGGTATGTATTAATAAATAATTTTAATGTGAATATTATGAGACTTTGATAAAGAAATTGTATTGTCTACAAAGCCTCGATACAGCACTAGCGTAATGACCCAGATTGATTTTTGAGAACGAAATATCAAATAGATTCCAAGTAGGTACTTTTTCTTGGAATTCGCTGAAGTTGTATATAATTCACGTCAAATTGGATCGGCTTCTTACTGCATTGAAGATGCGTATGATTACAGTTACAACCATTTCGTTGCCTTACTATCAGTTTTTACGGTGCATGGTAAAAGGACACTTATAGAAATAATTAATGGAATGTTTTCGTAATTATAAGTTGTATCATAGATGCGCTCGATTACGTTTAAATATGGTAAACACCTTTCTAGTTGCTGTTATCCGACACAGAATGACAATTATGACATCTGAATTATAAAAAAATTGTAGTAAAAAAACCATTTTTGGTGCGATCTAAACTAAGTATTTAACACTTTCACAGTCCAGGTACCGCATGTGAGATCCGGACGTATAGCTCTAAACGTCCGGGTCTCATATGTGGTACCCGACTGCCGTAGTCTTTCACAGAAGAAAATATCCTTGGACTCTACGGAAAAGATCATTATCAAGAGATGAACTTGTAGGGTTTAAAACTAGTAAACTAAAAGTCTTTTGTACCTACAAATATCTTTATTTTTTACCAAGTTATGAACAAAACGGAGTCCAGGGATCCACATGTGGCACCCGTCACATATCATAAATAATCCCTTGGACGTAGCGGGCAATTCGTAATAATTGGCTGCACTGTGAAAGTATATAATCTAATCAATGATGCAGTGATCTATAACTGAAATTATTCCATTTCATATAATTCATTTACAACCAATAGTATGAGCGCCGTGCACAACTATACGGTCAATTAAGTCTCCAACATTAATTTATTTTCGTCATAGTTATGGTACGCGGTAATGGGCACACGCCTTTATACAATTGCTAAGGCTCAATTTACACCGCCCCAGAATGGTATGGAATGGAAACGTTAATTTCGACTAATAACGCTAGAAGGTGCGCGTATTCGCGGGAATGCTCGAAAATTCCCGCGCATTCCACCGAGTTCGCGAGACTGCGCCTTGATCCCTTAAGGCGCAGCCTCGCGAATTCGCTCAGTTCGTTCACTTATTAAGTACTCAACCGATTACCATGAAATTTCTCATGCAATTTGACAGTTGAAAAGGACATAGGATGCCTACCTGCCTTTCATCCAGAAAAAAATTCTGTTACTAATCTAACCTAAATAAAATAAAGGACATTGTTCAGCTGCCATACATTGTTAGCCTAAGAACCAACAGCCACAAAACAATAATAAATGTGAGGTTAAGGATGACCACATTCAATTAAAAGTGAATATAAGTCACGGACACTTCTGAATATTGCATACTACTTAACTGAAATACTTATTGTCGCGTACTCGACATGCACCTGCCGCGCCTAACCGCTGATCGGAGCGGAATTTCTACGTCATCGCCCCACCGCCCCACTCCAGCCATCGGCGCTCGGCCCCCGCACTGGCAGTCAGCCACAGACACGATCGCACACGGCTGCACTCGCGCATCATTTTTAACTATTGTTTTTACGCACTCATATTTAATTTAAATATTGTAAATCTTAATCTAAATCATTATAAATTTCAAACTACAGTCCACTAGTCTCATTTATACACTCCATTGAGATATCGTCGGTAACACTTATGTACCGATCATGACATATCTATGACGAATTTCAATAATGGTATTTATAGTTAACTACGTAATTACAGAAAAGCTAAATAGGAAATAATTTCTCTGATAAAACCGTACACATATTGTTATAACTGTAGGCATGGCAATACTGCGTGTCTCAGATTTAAAACAATGGATGCCGGTGTATTTGAAATCGTGTAAATACTTTTTAAAACGAGAAAACAAGATTCGAAAGTGTCCGTGAGATTGTAATGATTGATTATTAAGTCATAAAATAAAATACAAATTATTGTTTAGGTGGAATGTGTGTTGATTTATAGGCCAAATTGTTCATTGTCCTTTACGCGAGCGAAACCGCTGGCAAAGCCTAGTACTTTGCTAAATAAACGCTTTAACCTCTATATTATTTTATTTTACTCTTTGACTACACTACTGAGGTACTGTGTGATAATTGGTCCGAGCTACTGAGCGATCTTTCGCCGAGAGACGAATTACTTTTTCCCTTCCACAATAACCGAACTATTTAAAAATGATGGTTGGCTGTGTTGCCAGTTGGGTAAATAAAAACTCCCGAACAGAATTATTAACAAAAATAAGAAATCATGACGGAATGAAAAAAAATGTCTTGCGCTATCTTAGTATACCTATACTTAAAAGAAGCACCATCGGCAAAGTTAGTATTCCGTATATGTACCTAAAGAAAATCAATTTACCAAATTTTTTTAGTGTGCAATCAAATTGAGAATGTGTAACATTGTGATACGAATCTCTATAGTCTATAATATCTACATTATTTTACTTAGATACCTAGGTAGGTAGGTATTTACATTGAATTATCTTGAATGGCTCAGAATAATAATAAACCTTTTCGGCTAAACTTTTCAGTTTCGTTATCTGTTATATGTCCCGAGAAGAACGCTAGGACGTTCAAGGTACCTACAATTGGGTATCAACATTTAAAATCTTTGAACAAAAAGTAAGATTAGAAAAACATCTAGGTATTTAGAATAGATAAAATAGTAGATAGTTACGACGTGATTAGATATATTTATAAAAATCTAATGGTATCATTTACGTCTGTATTTCCTTGGTCATTGATTATTACTCGAAGTCCAATTAATAATTTGAATCACGAGATAGGTATAGGTATGTATATTATACCTATTAATGCAAATAAAGTGCGTCGAACTTTATCTTTTTGCCTATGTTATAGGCAAAAAGATAAAGTTCGACGTTGCCTATGTTATAGGCAAAAAGATAAAGTTCGACGCATGCATTTTATGTAAATGTACTCATGTTTTATACAAATAAACTGATCTTTATCTTTATCTTTTAAAAAAATTGGATGTATTTTTTTATTTAAATGGTTAGCATAGTAGTGGTATTTTTGTGAGCAGAAAAATATAATCTGTGAGCAGAAATAGCTAATTGATCAGCAACTCATGGCCAGCAAACTTTAAAGAGATCAAACTAAGTCGACGGAGCCCCGCTTTGCGGGGCTCCTATTTTTGGGTGGGTTTAAAAAAGGAACCTAACATAACCTAACACTTCCGAGACGGAGTGCAGTGATTTGAGGCGTATAGATGCTCGTTATGCTGTATTTGCTGACCAATTAGTATTTTTGATGATCATTATATTTAATCCCTAAAAAAAATTTACCTTTGCAAAAGGGATCATGTTGATTGCTAGATAATTTATTATGAATGCATTAGAGACATTATTCGTATCACATGATCCATGTTCGATTAATTCACAAATAATAATATGTATAAGGCAAACTAGACATGTGTCTAGGGGTGCGTGGCAAGGCTGCGCGCGGAGATCTATAAACATGAAAAAAGGAAGTCATCAAGGGCTGCCGTCATAAGTGAAAACTTGAAACTAAGTAATAACTGTTGCTGTAGTCATTTTTTTTAAATACTCCAATAATTTATTTTAGTATTAATTATTAAATTGCATGATTTGTAAATAAAAATCATTAATTGTTTATTGCAGTTCACTGATTGCTTTCATCAATTTCGTACTCTGTGCTTGAATAAAAACTTAAGATTGATTAGAACATCTATAAGCTATCTGACTATTTTTGAAGAGCAAATATTAATAAATATAATTCATATACATATTCGATTATCTTTCTTTTATTCTTCGAAGATATAAAACAAAATTTGCGAATGTATCCATAGTAGGGCGAAGAAAATCATTCATTCATATGGTATTTCATTCAATAATTCATTCAATGATTCATTCAATAATCCGTCAATTAATTTTTCATGAATTGCGGATAACATGTAAATGTATGTGAGAAAATCACATTTTCTTATGATTAACCATTTATTCAGATTGTAACGCTTTAAGTATACCAATAATTATAACGTGTAGCAATGGCTAGTAATGAGGAAATTACAGGGCCTAATGTCTCCCAAGACGACATAGAGGCAGCGGAAAAACTAAAAAATGAAGCAAATGAATATTTTAAAAGTAAGTTTACTGAAAAATCATTTATAAAACTTAATTTATTCATTGTTTTTGTAAATAGAATGCATGTGCATTATATTTAACATATTGATTGTGACAAGAATAGTACGAAAAATTGATTGACATAACCTCAAATTTTCAGAACAAAGTTACAATAATGCAATTGAGTTGTATTCAAAGGCAATACAGAGGAACCCGAAGAATGCGGTGTTCTTTGCCAACAGGAGTATAGCTAACCTTAGATTGGAGAACTTTGGTTACGCCTTGAGCGATGCTTCGAAGTCTATTGAACTAGATAGGACTTACACTAAGGCCTACTACAGACGAGCGGCGTCATACATGTCCCTAGGGAAGTACAAACTAGCGCTTAAGGATTTTGAATACGTAAGTATCAAAACATCGTACATATTGAGTTCAATCCAAACAGGTTGTCTAGGAAAATCAAAAAACAACAATATTATGCAATATTCTCTATTTTTGGATGTGATCTTAACATTTTTTGTATATAAAACTAGCATTCCATTAAAGAGATGTGTTTGCTTGTTTTAGGTAACCAAAGTTAGGCCAAATGACCAAGATGCAAAGATGAAATATAATGAATGTAATAAAATAGTTAAGAAAATTGCCTTTGAGAAGGCAATATCTGTTGATAAGAAGGAGGTCAACATAGCCGATTCCATCAACTTAGATGCTATGAGTAAGTAGTAAGATCAAATATCATTCTTATGATTTATATTTTAATACCAGCTTTGTGTATAAAATGTCCTTCCGCTAAGCACAGGTGTCTTGCCATAAAGATGGCAAAGCCAAAGTCTACTGTTGTCTAAGCTGTGGCTTCACAGATTATACATATCTTTGAAAACATTGACTACATTTCACAAGCATGCAGGTTTCCTCATCTTCTTTCTTTTCTTTTTGTGAGGTTAGTGGTCAACCTGTTAACAAGAGTTGTTCAAGCCGCCCGTAGGCCTCTGACATGGCTTAACGACTGCTATCAAATTGACAACAACCGGGACTGACTTTTTACGTGCCCTCCGAAGCACGGAGACCCTCAGATGAAATACCACTAAGCGGTCACCCATCTATAGACTGGCCGCACCCAACGTTGCTTAACCTCGCTAATCGTTTACCGATCTGTGAGTGCAACTGGCTATGAGCGGTTTCCTCATAAAACTTTTGTTCACTGTTAAAACAAGCCATAATTCTACATTTACTACCCACTAGTCAAATGTTAATTTAAGTTTAGTTGGACAACCGTTTGGCTATGGAGTACAGAGGTACACATTTCAAGTCTTATACTAGCAACGTCTTTGCATGGGTAGTACAAAACCTTACCAATTATACATCTAAATGAAACACTCTGTCTATTGGTGAAAATAACATGAAAATATGATTAGTTGTTTTTTAATTTATTATGAACAGACAGATAGACACAGCAGGGAACTTTGTTTTATAATGTGTAGTTATTAAATGATATAATCATAATTAATTGGTTCAATTGTTTAGAAGAACTCTGTAAAATGATGGCTTAGCAGAAAAACTTTGACAAATTGTTAGAACTATAGAACAGACAGAGACAGACTGCTTAAGATGATTAAGTATCAAACATGTGGTTGAAGTATTAGACTGCCTAAATGGTGCAGCCGCCTGAATGGTTTTGATCCCTATATGCCTATATGGGGAGACAAAAATTTGTATGTTCCATGAACATTTTTCAAAGATTAGTTATGTGTTGTTTAATTTTTTATAAATTATTATATATGACTGGACTGATTCTGAGTAGCTAATTTTAATTTATAAGAAACAAAAAAATTACCTTCTTCATAATTCTTTCTCTTCTAGGTATAAAAAGTGTATAGTTGTTTAATAAATTTTAGTCCTAGGTGAAATTTAATACATACTATCACACCTAAAACCCTAAAGGGGTGGGTCAAGGTTTATAATAAAATTTAAAATAAGTAAAATATGGGATTAAATACAATAACCACAAAAATACTAATTGCATAGCAAAATATGCTAACTAAAATATATCATAACAAGCACCTATATGCCTCAAATCACTGCATTCCATCTCGGAAGGGTTAGGTTATGTTAGGTTCCTTAAACCCACCCAAAAATATGAGGAAGGTGTAGGTGTATAATTTGTGTATATTGTTCGGCCCAGTTAGGGTGAACGCGGAAAGCGTTGTGGTCGACTTCGTGTACTAGGGTGAAGGTAATAAAACAAACTGACCTTTTCCACAGGTGTATTTTCGACTACATGACATTTTATAATTTTTCTTATATATTACTCTCGGAGAATCTTAACACCGCGATTCAGCGAGGGGGTGAAAAAGGCATAGTTCCATCTAGTGGCAATCATATAACAATTTTTATATTAAATTCTAAATTACATAAACGTCATATTAGCACAAGCTCTGTCCAGTTTGGGCCAGATGGCGTTGCATGCATTTGGTAAAATATTATTATTATTATTATTGAATGACGTTTATACATCATCCCCCCTATTAAGGGCAAATATTCTTTGGCCTTAATCTATAACAATTTTAATAATCTTATGCTAAATACAGTTTTAATTTAATTCTATTGAGTAACCGGTAACAAGCACAATTTGGAAACTGGCCGTTTAATAATAGAGTTCTTAGTTTTAATTGTGACCACTCGTGTGATTCCGTCACTGCCAGGGTGCTCAAGTTTTATTAAACCATACAGCCAACGACACGGAGGAAGACCGTCTTCCTTAATTAACACTACGTCTCCGACCTTGGGTGACGGATTTTGAGTGTTCCACCGATATCTATGCAAAAATTGCCTCAAATATTCTTGTGACCACTTATGCCAAAACTCTTGTAACATGCGTTGTGTGTATTGCCATCGTTTTAACGAAGTGACATTAGATGTCAAGTAATTGTAATCTGGTGGGGTCACAAGAGGTTCTCCTACTAAGAAATGACCAGGAGTCAACACATCGGGGTCCTCTAATTCATTTTCTAGCCTAGATAATGGTCTGGAATTCAGACACGCTTCCACCTGAGCTAGTACCGTAGCTAGTTCTTCGAAAGTCAAGGTAGAATTACCTACTATACGTTTCAGATGGTATTTAACTGATTTCACACCAGCTTCCCACAATCCACCGAAATTAGGAGTGTGAGGCGGAATGAACTGCCAAGAAGTTCCGTTAGTAGCTAGAGTTTCTGCAATCTCTCTTAAAATACTGCCCTTTTCGTCAGAAAAAAGGTTCTGAAGTTCAGCTGAAGCGCCGACAAAGTTAGTCCCATTGTCACTCCACATTTCTTGACAATGGCCTCGCCTAGCAACGAATCTTTTAAAAGCTTGCAAAAAGGCATCGGTTGTTAGGTCTGATACTACTTCAATGTGAATTGCGCGTGTGCACATACAAATAAATAAACATATATAGCCTTTGTAAGACCTATGGCCGCGCCCTTTGGATGCACGTATCTGAACAGGTCCAGTGAAATCCACACCACTACGAAGAAATGGTCGAGATGGAGTAACGCGTACGGAGGGTAACTGTCCCATCAAAGGATTGACGGTATGTCCCTTACTTTTTATACATATTACACATTTTCGTATATGGCTCTTTACTAATTGTTTTGCTCCTACAATCCAAAATTTATTATAAAGATAATTCAATGTTAGCTGTGTCCCTCCATGGAGCGTTTGTTTATGACCATCAGCAATTATTAAATCTGTTAATTGAGACCTTTTAGGTAAAATAATAGGATGTTTTCTTTCAATTCCTAACACCGATTTTTCTAATCGACCTCCTACTCTTAAAATGTTATCATTATCAAGAAAGGGGTTTAACGATTTCAATGGTCCTTTTATCTTAGATTCCTTATTATTTTTCAATATACTTATACTTTCTTCAAAGTTCTTTTCTTGACATAATTTTACACATCTTTCTATAGCTTTATTTAACTCTTCTGTTTCTAAATAGTTTTTAAGTTTTCTTTTATGTGTTTTTATAGTTAGCCAGCGTCTGCAATAAGCAACGACTCTTATGAGTTTTGTTAAGGATGAAAATCTATCCCAAATTTCAGGTTCATTTATGATATGATGTACTTTAATTGCTTCTAAGTTAGTGTTTAAATCATGGGGTTTTCCATAATTTATATTTAATTGTTTCAGAAAATCAGGTCCTTGAAACCACAGAGAATTATTTTTTAATTCTATAGGAAGCATGCCCCTCGAAGCGCAATCGGCAGGATTTTGCTTAGAGGACACATGTGACCATTGCAGTGGTTCTAACGTGGTTATGATTTCTGACACACGATTTCCAACAAAAACTTTCCATTTATTCGGTAGGCTATTAAGCCAAGCAAGAACAATAGTTGAATCAGTCCAAGCGTGAAGATTTTCTTTTTCTATCCCAAGAACTTGCGCTACTTCGAGTAGCAGTCGTTTTAACAACACCGCCCCACATAGTTCCAATCGTGGTATCGATATTTGCTTTATAGGGGCAACTTTTGATTTGGCAGCAACCAAGGATACCAGAATATTACCCTTAGAATCAATTACACGGAGATATTCAACCGCAGCGTATGCTATCTTTGAAGCATCGCAAAAGCCGTGTAACTCTCTTCGGACATTGTCCGAGGTAGTGCCACACCAACGAGGTATAGTTATATCTGTCAACTCTGCGAGACCGCGTCGGTAAGTATACCAATCATTTAATATGTCTTGTGGAACAATTTCGTCCCAAGCTATACCCAACAACCACAGCTTTTGTATAGTTGCTTTGGCTATAATAATACATGGTGTTATCCAGCCTAAAGGATCAAAAAGACGAGCGATATCTGAAATAATTTTCCTTTTAGTTACAGGTGGTTCCAGCTCCCGCAAGTTTACAGAATACCGAAACTTGTCTGCGTTTCTTTCCCAGATAAGACCCAAAATTTTTATGACTTTATCCATTTTTATATTTATCCCGTCCTGTATAGCATTTTCCTTATCATTTATTATATCCAATAAATCATCATTGTTACTAGTCCATTTTTGTATTTCAAATCCTCCCTTTTGAAATAATTTTGTCATCTCTGTGTATATAGCATTTCCTTCTTCGATTTTGTCACACCCTGTCATTAAATCATCTACATAGAATTCTTTACATACTCTTTCTGCTGCTATGGGATACTCATTAGCGCAATCCTGAGCTAATTGTTTTAACGTTCGAATTGCAAGGAAAGGTGCACATGCAGTGCCAAACGTGACCCGCAACAACTCGAAATGTTTTATGTCTTCTTCAGGATTCTCCCTCCATAAAAATCTTTGATACTTTGTATCATTTTTATCAATCTTAATTTGCCGGTACATCTTTACAATGTCAGCCGACATACAAATGACAAACAACCTCCACTTCATCACCAAATGTCTTAAATCGGGTTGTATGGTTGGCCCGACCAACAGATGATCATTTAAAGATTTACCACTCCGATATTTAGCCGAAGCGTCAAATACTACCCTCACCTTAGTTGTATCTCTATCATTCCTGATAACTGCATGGTGAGGTAAGTAAATTGCATTTTTGTCTTGTTTATTTGTTTTTGTAACTTCAACTGCATGACCTAAAAGTAGATATTCGTCTATCACTTCCTTATACTTTTGTTTTAAATCTGGATCCTTTTTTAGCTTGTTTTCTAATGATTTGAATCTTTTTTCAGCTACTACCTGACTGTTGTTGTCCAAAAAATCAGGGTTTTCTTTAAAAGGTAAGTGCACAACATATCTTCCTGTTTTATCTCTTTTAGTAGTTTGCGTATATATTTCTTCACAACGCTTTTCTTCAGTAGTCCAAGTTTGAACATTTGTTAAATTACTATCTCCCTCTAATTCCCAAAACCTTTTTAATAAATTCTCTTCTTCTTGTATTTGACAATGTAATGCAAATACACCTTCGGATTGCACATCCGACGAACCTACTACTCCAGATACAATCCAACCTAAAGAAGTAGATTGCGCGATAAGAGAACCATTAGGACTACGCACAAGTCCTTTTTTGATAATATGACCATACACATCTACTCCTAATAAAAGGTCTATTTTATTAGGTTGATGATACTTAGGGTCAGCAAGTTCAATATTTCCTAGTTCTGGCCATTCTAGTACATCTACTTTTCTTGCAGGAAGTAAAGTAGTAATGGATGAAAGAACATGAGCCTTTACTGTAAATGTAACTTGTGGTTTAACTTGTGAAACTAGCTTTATGTTCACAATTGCCTTTGAAAACAACTCTTGACCTCCACCTAAACCACAAATTTTGCGTCTAAGTGGCATCTTTTTTAATTTCAGATCCTGAACCGTGGTCTCTGTGATAAAGTTTGCCTGTGAGCCTTGGTCCAGTAATGCTCGAATAGTACGCTGATAGCCGCTCATCGACTCGGCTTTGACTAGCGCGGTTGCTAGCAAAACCTGCTTAAATGTTTTACCTGTCGAGAAGCAACTAACAATCGACCCTTTATGTTCGATTTGTTCAGGCGTTCTACTTGACTCCTTCACAAGAATATTCTTTGTTTGATCTTGTGATGTACTATCACCAGCGGTCTCAAGAGCATCTGAGAGCTTAGGGTGTAGTAAAGTATGGTGTCTACGTTGGCATAATTTACATTTAATAAAACTTTTACAGATCTTCGCACCGTGGTTATTCCCCAAACAGTTAAAGCATATGTTTTTCGAGAAGACGAAATCACGACGTTGATCAGTGGTTTGTTGTGCGAACTTTTTACAAGCACTCAATTTATGCAGTTCATTTGAACAAAAGGAACAAACAGGGTTAGACACATGTAATGACTTAATATTATTAGAATATTTATTATTATTAAATCTGTGAACTGATGACTTAGTATCAAGATATTCTAGGGCTCGGTGTCTATTGGTAAGAAACTCTTGAAACTGATTGTATGTTGGTAATTCATCAGTACCATTATTTTCAGTAATTTTAAACTCCCATTGTTTTCTTGATTCTGAGTCTAGTTTTAAAGTTAGTATATGAATAACAATTATGTCCCAATTCTTAATATCTATATCTATGTTTACCAAACCACTTAAACAATCATTCGTTGTATCTAATAATTCTTATAAGCTGTTTGCTGTTTCTACAGAAATATTCTTTTGACTGAACAATCGTTTTAAAATTTGATGCGATATATAACGCTTATTATCATATCGTGATGTCAATAATGACCAACACCGGTCGTAGTTGGCATCTGCAATAGGAATTTGCCTAAGCAATTGCTCTGCTTCGCCTGTTAATGAACACTTTAAATAATGCATTTTTTGAACGTTACACAATTTGTCGTTCTTGTGAACTAATGACTTAAATAGGTCTCTGAAGGTTACCCATTCAGTATATTGCCCTGAAAATTTGGGTATTACTATTTTAGGTAAATCTATTTTAGATTGATAACTTGGTGTTTCTGAATTGTTACTGTTTGAGCGATTACCATTATCATTTTTCTTAATATAATCCTCTAAAATTGTTTTCAATTCACATTTATAATCTATGTATGTTTCTTCAGCTTGTTCATACAAGTTATCTTTAAGGTAAGATGAATCTTTAAAGTTTGATTCAAATAGTTCGATTAGTTCTTTATGAGTGGAGCTAAACCTTAACCATAGACTTTCTAAAGCGTCCAGTCTCACTTGAGTATAGACTTCAGTCAGTCTAGTCTTTGGAGATTTTTTGAAATTCTGACACGCTTTGACAATGTGATTGTATGTATCTGTTTGTAGTAACAATTTAGGCTCCATTTTTTATAACAAAATAAATCAAAGTTTTACAAGACAAGATACAAATATTGAAATTTTTACAAGTGTTTTTAAGTAGTAATTCTAACCAAATTTGGGCATGGATTCCCCGTCTGAACCACTTTTCTTAGTTGCTAAATTATTCAAAGTTAATATACCTAGTAATTCTAACTCAAACGAAAAATGTGAAAATTTTACAAGTGTTTTTTGCTACAATTCTAAGGAAAATTGGGCATAGGTTCCCCGTCTGAACCACTTCTTATTTGGTAAAATTATTCTAAGTCAATAACTATTTAAATATTTTTCTAAGTTATAAAGTCTTTAAATTCTACACATATTTATAGTTCAAACGTATAAGTCCACGAAATCCTTAGGAAAGGTATTTGATGTTAAACCTTAATATTGCTTTATACGGTTCACTTTACTTCAAATAATTAAAATAACTCACGGTTTATCCTTTTCACTCAACTTTGACGTAACGTCGATGTTTGAATTCAACTTCCAAATTCCTGGTGGTCCAGCGTCCTGTTAAGACCGCGGCATTCCCACCTCGGGTGCGCGTCTCGACACGAAGTCCAAAAGCCGGTATCGCCACCAAGCTCAGGCTCCTGATAATGCTGCAGCGACAGACGTCGATGTTTGAATTCAACTTCCAAATTCCGCGTGGTCCAGCGTCCTGTCAAGACCGCGGCACTCACAACTCGGGTGCGCGTCTCGACACGAAGTCCAAAAGCCGGTATCACCACCAAGCTCAGGCTCCTGATGATGCCGCAGTAACGACTCTGTTCTCAGAGCTTCCTCGTTCACTGCAACTTGCTGGTCACTGAACACTTCACCACTCTCACCACTAGCTAGGTCCGTAAAAATAGTGCGCACTGCCGTGACGCACAGATTACTATCCGGCTCGAAGGACCATTTTGTTCGGCCCAGTTAGGGTGAACGCGGGAAGCGTTGTGGTCGACTTCGTGTACTAGGGTGAAGTTAATAAAACAAACTGACCTTTTCCACAGGTGTATTTTCGACTACATGACATTTTATAATTTTTCTTATATAGATCCAGATGGCGTTGCGTGCATTTGGTAAAATATTATTATTATTATTGAATGACGTTTATACATATATAATCCCACTAAATATATACATAATACATATATTCTTATGAAGCAGCAAACATGTGATGCAATTATTTGTCTATAATATTCTGCTTGTACAGAAATGCACACCTAGAAAGCATATTCTAAGTGGTAATTCATGTCTTTCTGTGTTGCAACCAAAACCGTATAGTAAGTATGATTGAACTAGATGTTCCCGCGGTTTTACCCACTTTTATCGTTACTGCACCGCCCCCGTGGGTCGTAGCGTGATGTTATATAGCCTATATAAACAATTATACAATTGTGTTCAAAATTATATGTATATAATTATATATATATATATATATAATTATATGTATATAATTTTATGTGATCATTCAAACACAATTGTATAATTGTTTGTGAATAAATGATTATGAATATATGAATATAGCCTTCCTTGATAAATATGCTATCCAACACTAAAATAATTTTTCAAATCGATCCAGTAGTTCCTGAGATTAGCGCGTTCAAACAAACAAACTCTTCAGCTTTATAATATTAGTATAGACTAGCTGACCCGCGCAACTTCGTCTGCTTCACATAAGAGAATTTTCCTAGCTTTTGCAATATTTTTCATTTATGCTCCGCTCCTATTGGTCGTAGCGTGATGTTATATAGCCTATAGCCTTCCTCTATAAATGGGCTATCCAACACTGAAATATTTTTCTAATTTTTACCCGTAGTTCCTTAGATTACCGCGTTCAACCAAACAAACAAAATGTGAGTGAAGTCGGCGCGTGAACGCCCCCGCCTTTTTATAAATGCAGCGGATGGCCGTTTCGCGCGTTAAACAACAATCAACCGTATAGCCGTACCCATACTGGCGCGGCGAGATTTGGAAGTGTTATTTCATCTATATCTTGTGTGTTTATAAACCGATTCCTATATATTTTTTTATAATATAAATATTAAAGTGTACTTTTTGAATATGGGAGTTTGATAAAGATATATCTATGTGAAATACAATATATTTATGTATTTTAATACACTTTGAAGAAATGCCTAACGATTAAACACGTTATTGTGGCTAATTTATAAAAGATAGATATATACTATTAAGGACTTTTTTGTAGATCTTTTGAAGGCCATCATCTTTGTAATACATACTTTTGGTGTATGATCAACGTATGCGAGGATAAGAGCTCGAAAGCGCATTTTCGTCCGACTTGCTTCAAATTTATCGTCACTGCTCAGCTCCTATGTGTCTTAGCGTTATGTTATATAGCCTATAACCTGCCCAGGAGTATGGACTACAATCGTACCAAGTTTGGTTAAAATCCCTTCAGTAGTTTTTGACCCATGCGTGCACATACAGACAGACAGACAGACAAAAAATTTACTGATTGCATTTTTGTCATCAGTATCGATCACCATTCATCCTCCAATATTAATTTTGAATATATATTCAATGTACAGAATTGACCTCTCTACAGTTTTATTATAAGTATAGATTACAAATATTTTCATAAACTTATATAATTTCAGAATGATTTCGTCTGGGTTTATTTACTATTGGATATATATTATACTTACTATTGAGTTCGAATTCCGGCTCAGGCCAGCAAAAAGTTATCGGGTTTTCTTTTAAGAACTCTCAATAGGAGTGAGGAAGTTGGCGGTGTTAGACACAGCCGTGCCTCGGAAAGCACTTAAAGCCGTTGGTCCTGCGCTTGATCTCTCTTCGGTCGTGTCGGATTACCGTCCCATAGAATCATGAGAGTTAGGGAATAGAGAGTGCTCTTGTGTTTGCGCACACACTTGTGCACTATAATATCTCCTGCGCAGATGGCCAGTCTGCGTTACAATTGGCCGCCGTGACCGAAATTCAGGCTGGAGGACAGTATTTATTACATGCTTCTATAATACTACCCAAACTTACCATACACTCCTAGACAGCAAATTAATGGGTTTAATTATTGAAAAAGAAACTTGGTTTTAATAGAAAACATCATAATTATAACATTACTAAGGCAGTAACTATACTAATGTTTGCTCTATTCCTCAAAAACATGGTATGTTTTTCTGAATAAAAGGTAGTCAATGTCCTTTTCCGTACCCCTGGCAATGTTTATGCAAAGTTTTATGATGATTAGTCAAATACAGATCGCGCAATATATGATGGCCGGACTGAACATAGCGTCTCCATATTGTTGCGCACGTACAGTCGCTAAGAGGCGTCCCGCCCCCGCCCCCTGTCTCCAAAGAGACCTAAAACTTGTAACTGAGACACCACTCGTACAATGTTCAGAACGGTCATCATACAGTGCGCGATCTGTAGTTAAGGTGTGAAATTAATAAGCAAAGAAACATACTCACATTCCTGTTTATAATATTAGTTAGGACACTAACTACACTAGTAACTCTGTTAGATAAGACGCTGTCAACATATTCACTATCTATACTAATATTATAAAGAGGAAAGATTTGCATTTTTGTTTGTTTGAAAAGATTTAACTCTGATTATAAAATATTTTTCACCGATAGAAGGTTATATTATCACTGAGTAATTTATGCAAATATTTTATTTATAAAAAAGGTTCTGTTACTAATATAAGCGAAGCCGCGAGCAAAAACTATTAGATTATAACTTTAAACGCAAATTATGTCACAGGAAACGGGTAGTTTAATAAATCGCTAAACATAGACATCACTAACAGATAATCTGAATGGATTGATAATTATTATCTTATCTAATCTTATCAAATTAGTTGTTTGTTAAATTTTAATATTATAAGCGTAGTATTTAAATGGTACAGTGTAAATAATGTTCAAGTTATTTAAAAGAAAACATCATAAGGAAGAAAATGACGAAAAAGGTAATACTTTTAAATAATATATTATGTAGTAGATATATGTTTACTGTTTTATAAATGTATGCTATATAGTGAGCGAAAGTGATTATTTTTGTTTTAGAAAGTACTGTACTTAACATAATTCCTGTATTGAAGTGGCCTTTACAAAAATACAAAAAAACGGACACAAAGTACTTTCAGACTCAGAATACCGATACCTACTTATTTTCCCGAATGTATAGATAGCGATGTTTTACATACGTACATACATAAATTCACGCCTGTTTCCCAGAGGGTAGGTAGAGACTACGGATTTCCATTTGCTACGATCCTGATACACTTCTCTGGCTTCATTCACTTTCATCACATTCCTCATACACGCCTTTATCCAAAACGTCTCCGATCTGATTAATTAAGAAACTTTCACCTAGGTCTTCCCCTTGCGACTGTTCCATTCACACTAGCCTTATATGATAAAAGACTGACTAAGAAAGTTTCTTAGTCAGTCTTTTATCATCCATTCTTTCTATTGCAAATATTAATATTAATGTATCATAATGTTAGATATAAGTTTTAACTTGCAATGATTTGGTTTATCCCATATGATATTATACATATATTAAAATGTATCACAAAATTATCTACTTATCTATACAAATAAATAAAATTGAAGTGTCTGTTTGTAATTTCAAAATAAAAGCTTTTTATCTAATGCATATAAAAGTATATAAGGTACCTACACGAAAACATCTCTTTTTAAAATTTTGTCTGTCTGTCTGTCTGTTTGTTCCGGGTAATCTCCGAAACGGCTGAACCGATTTTGACGGGACTTTCACTGGCAGATAGCTGATATTACATACATACATAGATTCACGCCTGTTTCCCAGAGGGGTAGGCAGAGACTACGGATTTCCATTTGCTACGATCCTGACACACTTCTCTGGCTTCATTCACTTTAATCACATTCCTCATACACGCCCGTCGGTTCAAGGAGCTGTTAACCTGGCCTTTGTCCAGAACGCCTCCTGATATTATAAGGAATAAATTAGGCTACTTTGATTTTAGAAAAAAAACAGGGTTCCGCAGAGACGAACACTGTTTAGTTAAAATCTACGCGGACGAAGTCGCAGGTAACAGCTAGTACAAAATAAATTAAGAGGATTACTAGCTATGCCCTCCGTATTAACAGATTGTTGTCTGTCACTCTGGAAGTGTGCCTGTCCATCTAACAACACTGTCCTACATAGTCTGCTCACCGCAGCATCTCTACACTACATTGTTGGTTCCTATATACATGTATTATGTATTGTTTCAGCCATTGAAGATGAGTATGATGGTCCAGTCCTGGAAGATGGAAAGGTCACTCTCAAGTTCGTCACGGATCTCATGGAGTTTTATAAACAACAGAAAAAGTTACACAAGAAATATGCCTACAAGGTTTGTTGAATTTTGAATTCATACTAATATTATAAAGCTGAAGAGCTGGAAAATTATTTTATTGTTGGATAGCTTATTTATCGAGGAGGGTTATAGGCTATATAACATCACGCTACGAACCATGGGGGCGGCGCAGTGATCATAAACGCGGGTGAAACCGTAAGCACATCTAGTATGCTATATCGCATAACTGTGTAGAACTGCTGTGTATGACATCTCGAGTTCGATAACTGGATCAAGGTGGCATTGGGCTTTTTGTCAAGAAATGCTTAGTCACGGAGTCTGAAACTGTGCCCGATAAAAGACAAAAGGAAGGCAACTTTCAACTCTAGAACCGTATGAGCTAGAGACTCGCAGTTAACGCCATTCGACTCAGCATAGTCGATATACCCCGAAATGACTATGACCTTTGACCTCTGACCTCAAGGTCACGTGATACATTGCCGTTTCTCACTTGTTTTTTTTTTCTAATTTCTTTTTTTTATTTTGCTCGTCAAAATGACCACACTCCACCTGATGTTAAGCAGTCGTGTGGTCTAAGAGCGGTGGCCTCCACATCGCACCCACAGTAGCCGAGGCGATGTTGAGGTCTCTACTTTGACGGCCTGAGAAGATGCTTTTTCACGCCCCGCTTAAAGAACCCAGGATTGAAGGAAGAAGGAAACACGTGCCTTGGCAGAGAATTCCATGCCTTGGTCGTTCGGCAGAGATATGAGGACCCAAACTTTTTGGTACGCGCTCTAATCGACTCTACCGTGTAAGGATGGCATCTGAGCCCAGCACGCGTTGTTCTGGATAGGAAAGGGGAGGGCGGGATAAGGTGGAATAACTCTTCAGAGCACTCCCCGTGGTATATTCTGTAGAAACATGTCAATGAGGCGATGTCCCTACGGAGTTGCAGAGGTTCCAGTGAACTCGTGACCTCTGGATCTCCGATGATACGGACAGCCCGCCGCTGTAACCGGTCGAGAGCGTTCAGCAAGTACTGCGCGGAGCCATCC
This sequence comes from Catocala sponsa, assembly GCA_963564715.1. NCBI lineage: Eukaryota > Metazoa > Arthropoda > Insecta > Lepidoptera > Erebidae > Catocala > Catocala sponsa. The sequence continues at coordinate 3,689,653 of OY751345.1, read as the reverse complement.
CAAAGATGAGAACAGTACTCCACGCAAGGGCGCACTTCTGCCTTATACAATAGGCACAGTTGCCCAGGCGTGAAGAACCGCCTCACCCTGTTCAGAACTCCGAGTTTTCGCGAAGCTTGCTTAATGACGCTCTCGATATAGGTTTTCTGATTAAGGGAGTGGCAAAGATCCATACCTAAGATGGAGAGACTGTCACGTATCACCAGTGGAGTGTTCTTCAGAGAAGGGAGGGGAAGGAACGGAGACTTTTTTGTTGAGAACGCGCATGCCTGGGTCTTCTTGGCGTTGAACTCGACCAAGTTCTTGGCACCCCATTCATAGATGCGGTCCAAGGTCTGGTCAAGTTCAACGACAAGATTCTGCCTTTTCCCCTCAACCTCAGCCTGTTTGGCCCCAGGATGTCCGAGATATCACCCATGCACGGTACTGTCGTCCGCATAACAATGTATGTTGCCGAAATTCAACATATCATTGATATGCAGAAGAAAGAGCGTAGGGGATAAGACAGAATCCTGAGGCACTCCTGCATTGACCTGCATAAATTTGGAAGCGCCACCGTCGCAAAGGACCCGAATACGACGCTTCTGCAGGAAACTTGCAATCCAGGTGCACAGTTGAGGGGGCAAGCCATAGGCCGGAAGCTTGGAAAGAAGAGACCGGTGCCAGACTCTGTCGAAAGCTTTGGCTATGTCAAGGCTGATAGCCAAAGACTCGCCGTGCTTGTCCATAGCCTCACCCCAGAGGTGCGTGACGAACGCTAGAAGATCACCCGTTGATCGTTTAGCCCGAAAGCCGTATTGGCGATCATTGATCAACGATTGATCCTCCAGGTAGCGGACAATTTGGGTGTTTATAATCCGCTCGAACACCTTGGAGAGCACCGAGGTGATAGCTATGGGACGATAGTTGCTTGGCTCGGAACGGTCCCCCTTTTTGGGAATCGGTTGAACGTTCGCCTCCTTCCAAGCCTCAGGCACAATGCCTGCGGCGTAAGACGTGCGGTATAGGCGCGTAAGCGTGGGAGACAACTCCGCTGCACATTTTTTAAGGACCACAGCTGGGATGCCGTCAGGTCCACTGGCTTTCCGAACATCGAGCGACTGCAGTATCGCACGAACAGTTCGTTGCCTGATACATATATCAGGCATGGTGTAGCCGCAGTTGGCAATGTTAGGTGGCTGCGAACCGCAGTCATCGATTCGGGAGTTGGCCGCAAAGAGAACTTGGTCGCTTATGAGGTTCCAAGTTAAATCCCAAGGTAGGCAATGTCATTGGATGTTCCATTACGAAATGCTTAGTAGTGATTATGTGAATGTAAGATATAAATGCGAGCGTAATACGTTTTTCATGTCAAGAATATGCAAGCTTGCATATCTCGAAGGTCAAAAGCGACTCAGGTTCATACATACATAACCTTGTAACGTGTGGCGTGGTATGACCTAAATTGGGCAAGACAATCAAATTTTATTAAATGCTTGAGTTTGTTCAGTAGTAATTCATGGAGAAATGGTTGCAGCACCTTACAGTTATGATTTGTAAACAAAATTTTATTGTAAACTTGGCGATTAAAAAGACTGGCCATGAGTTTCTTGCCCGTTCTTCTCATGAGCCCTACACCCTTGCTTTGCTGAACGTGGCAATAAATGTAAATTCACAGAAAAAATTTAGTGTAACTTTGACATTCATAAGTGTTACCTTGTAACCTAACTTGAATAAATTTATTTTTGATTTTGATTTGACATGATACGACCAGCAGACTGCAACAAGCTCTTTATTAGTGGGTTGGTGTATGAGATTTTCTGTTAAGAAAACTGTGATAGCCGACAATAGACTCGCCCGCTATTAGGTGTTACCTAAAAATTATATCTACACATCTGAATAAATTAACTCTTTATTAGACACACACAGATTACAATACTAGCCTTGACCTGAATGGACGGAAGGTGTGGTGTTGCCAGTGAGCAGAAATTAAATTAAATTACAGTGTTAGTTTTATTATTCTAGTTTTTTATTGTTCTGTTTTTTTATTTTATTTTTTTTAATTTTGTAATTTGTATACATTTTGTTTTTTTTATTTCTTCGTGTTTTGCGTGTGCCCTTGTGTGCCAAAATAAATATTTCTCTTTCTTTTCTTTCATGTATGTATTTCTTTGACAGATCCTCATCGACGTGAAGGCCTACCTGCAAAAGCAGCCATCCCTGGTGGATATCAAAGTAGCTGATGATAGGAAGTTCACCGTCTGTGGGGACATCCACGGCCAGTACTACGACCTGATGAATATCTTCAAACTGAACGGTCTGCCTTCTGAAGACAACCCTTACCTGTTTAACGGAGACTTCGTTGATCGAGGCTCCTTCAGTGTGGAATGTATCTTCACGCTGTTCAGCTTTAAACTGCTGTTCCCTGATCATTTCTATATGTCCAGAGGTAAGATTCTTTATTATTAAGGTAATTTGAATCGAATTAGGCGAAAATCCATAGTAATAACATTATTGGGAAGAGAGAAACCCGCCACGCACCCACGGCTTACCCACCCCAACTCATCATCTCAGCCGAAAGACGTCCACTACTGGATATAACAAATCAAATCAATCAGCCACCCCAACTACTGCAGTAGAAACCCTACTCTAGATAGAGACAGGCGCGCCCGTGTTACTCAAACTTGCAGTATTCCGCTTCGAATACATCTTTTTTTAGGACCGCTTGGCAACGAATGAGCGAAGTAGTATACCTAATATTATTACAGAAATATGCTTTTTCTTTTCGTGTGGTTAGTGGCCAACCTATTGTCAAGAGTTGTTCAAGCGGCCCGTAGGCCTCTGACATGGTTTAACGACTGCTGTCAATTTGACATCAACCGGGACCGACTTTTTACGTGCCCTCCGAAGCACCCATCTATAGACTGACCGCACCCAACGTTGCTTAACCTCGCTAACTAAATGAGTGCAACTGGATATGAAGCTAGTTGCACTCATTGATCGGCCTCATAGCCAGTTGCACTCATGCGCCTCTAGAAATATGCTACAAAACAGCTATTGCCGATATTGAGACAAGGCGACAAGGTTAAAGTGGGTCTGGGCATATCAGCAGAATGCATCCTCAAAAGTGGAGATTTATAACAAAGGGATGGGCATCAGAGAATCGCCGTCGGGTTAGGCTAAGGAACGTGCAATGATTTGGACACATTTTTGAACAACTGGCAGTCCGACTATAAGAGAAATGTAGGGGAGACCTTTGTCCAACGATAGAGAAGTACAGGTTAAGGAAAACAAAGAAATGCTTTTGCATGATCATTTTAAAATGGCCTTTGTAAATCGAGAATAGTGTAAGTGTACGTAAGCAACGTATTGTCGTTTCATTGTAAACCTCGTTCGCCCCTGCGCCGTAGTTTTTAGTTCCGAGGTCAGGTTCAAAAATATACTCATAAAAAAAACAGTAGTATTAGCAGGAAAACGACAAAATCCTTATCATTCCTATTTGTTTTCGTATCTTCTAATCAACTATTCACAGACTAATAACTATATCTATTATTAATCTTAACTTATATTATAAATACGAATGTGAGTTTGTTTGTTACGCTTCCACGCCTTAACTACTCGAACGATCATCATGAAATTTTGCATACACGTTGTTAGAGGTACAGAAAAGAGTGCCATTTATCCAGATAAAAGTTATTGTTCCCGAGGAATAGTTAGCAACAATCATGTCATGAATTTAATTATCATAGAGGAATCTTCGTAGAATTATTAAGTGCATCACAGTCAAGCTCGCAAGCTGTCAACCGATTAGCGCCACACTGTAGTACTGCCAGATGTACTGCTACATTACGGGGGACAATCAATTAGGTAGAGGTGTGAGTGTCGGTTATTCAGTAGTCATAGTTTTTATTCTTTAACAATAATGTTACTATAAGTTCCTTTTCCTATCCGTGAGTGATAGTTTCCTCGTTGAGCCAGCTTATTCATACATACATACATACAAACATACACAGATTCACGACTGTTTCCCAGAGGGGTAGGCAGAGACTACGGATTTCCATTTGCTACGATCCTGACACACATCTCTGGGTTCATTCACTTGCATAACATTCCTCATACACGCCCGTCGGTTTAAGGTGCTCTTAACCTGGCCTTTGTCCAGAACGCCTCCGATCTGATCAAGAAACGTTCCCCTAGGTTTTCCTCTTGCGACTGTTAACTTAAAAAGACTTGACTGCTTATTCATACCATCACCAGTAGAAAACAAAATTAAATCTTTTAGATTAGCAAAAAATATTGTACATGTATTCGTTCTTTTGTCCCAGAAACTAATAAAAAGGAAGGTACAACGCGTTTAAATTTCATGTTACGTCACTTGTAGGTACAAATTTTACAAACATGTGACGTCACAAGTTCCCACTCCCGAACTTTAATACGTTATATCTTAGTAAATTTTTAAAAACAACAAATTGGTTTCCAATATTTTTGCTTATCTAAAATATGGACTAATTAGAATTACATAACTATTTTTAACCCTGCCTTTTATCCCTGCCTACTACTCCCAAGTAACGAGGGCTGTTACACTCAAAGTATGTATATCAAGCTGTCTGTCTTTTCCAGGCAACCACGAGACCTTAGACATGAACCGTATGTACGGGTTCCGTGGTGAGGTCACATCGAAGTACACCTCACAGATGGCAGATCTCTTCACTGAGGTATATAACTGGTTGCCGCTGGCTCACTGCATCAATGGCAGAGTACTGGTGATGCATGGTGGACTCTTCTCCAGGGATGATGTGATGCTGGATGATATTAGGAAGGTCGACAGGAATAAGCAACCACCTGAAGATGGTGAGTCAACTTTTTATTTTTATTAAGTACCTAACAAAACAACTTCAAGAAAAGAGAGTAATCCTTTTTAAAAGGCCGGCACCGCACTTGTAACTCCTCTGGTGATGCAGGTGTCCATGGGTGGCGGTAATCGCTTACCATCAGGCGATCCGTCTGCTCGTTTGCCCCCTAACCCATATCAAAAATAATAATAATAATAATGAGCAGCGATAGCCTAGTGGAAGAACGTTGGATTGCCACGCAAAGGTCTCGAGTTCGATCCCAAGGCGCGCATTTCTGACTTTTCGATGTTATGTGCGTGTTAAATAGTAAATTATCTCTTGCTTCATCTGTGAAGGAAAATATCGTGTAAGGATAGTTATTTATTGAAATTAAACTACTATATACGGATTTTATCGCGTTGTTTATTTGACACTTTATTACAAAATTTTGCTAACTGTTACACTACTATTACTATTAAACTTTACTAAATTTTAAGCTAATTAAATTTTTGAAACTATTAAAACGTCGGGGAAAGTGTAAACATAAATATAAATAGTATAGTAATAGTATAAATAGGTTTAATAGTTTCAATAATTTAAGTAGCTTAAAAATTAGTAAAGTTTATTATATAATATCAATTCAGCCCTGTATTTAACTGTCCCACTACTGGGCACTGGCCTTTTCATAGTGAAAGAAGGATTAGGCCATAGTCCACTACGCTGACCCATTGCAAATTGGCAAACTTCACATATCTTCGAGAACATTATGGAGAACTCTTAGACATACTCGTATAGGTTTCCTTACGATGTTTTCCATCACCGTTAAAGCACGCGATAATTAGCTATTCAATACGCATATAACTTCATTATGTCAGAGGTACCTCTCGCGGTGGTCCAATGATCTCCCACTAGGGTATAGCTACTTTCTTTTTGTGGTGTTAACTTGTCAGACTAGGAATGCTAGACATAATTAAAACCCTAGTTTATCAGAGCGCCGGTGTGCCGCTGCGACTCAATCTTTTTTTTATTTTCCAGGTATTATGTGCGAGCTCCTCTGGTCGGATCCGCAGCCGATGTTGGGCCGCGCCCCATCCAAACGCGGCGTGGGATGCCAGTTCGGCCCTGACGTCACAAGTACCTTCCTGCAACGCAATGGCCTGGATTACATCATACGTAGTCATGAAGTCAAGAACGATGGCTACGAAGTAGCTCATGAGGGGCAGTGCATTACCGTGTTCTCGGCGCCTAATTACTGGTGAGTGCAGGAGTAGACCAGTGGTTATAGTATTGGACTAGATGTTCCCGCCGTTTTACTCGCGTTTATGGTTACTGCACGGCCTCCGTGGGTCGTAGCGTGATGTTATATAGCCTATAGCCTTCCTCGATAAATGAGCTATCCAACACACAAATAATTTTTTAATTCGGACTAGTAGTTCCTGAGATTAGCCCGTTCAAACAAACAAACAAACTCTTCAGCTTTATAATATTAGTATATATTATTATAGGATATCTAAAACATACCTGACTAAATGCGGGTCTAAAACACCTCTGAAAGATAGAATAAGGAATAGTGTGATTAGAAAGAGATGCGGCATGAAAGTGGATATAGTGACAAGAATAGAAAAGGGTATGTTAAGCTGGTTTGGTTTGGCATGTAGAAAGAATGGACGAGAAAACACTGACTAAGAAAGTTTATAAGGCTAGTGTGAATGGAACAGTCGCAAGAGGCAGACCTAGGCGAACGTTTCTCGATCAGATCGGAGACGTTCTAAACAAAAGCCAGATTAAGAGCAACTTAAACCGGCTAGCGTGTATGAGGAATTGATGAAAGTTAATGAAGCCAGAGAAGTGTCAGGATCGTAGCAAATGGAAATCCGTAGTCTCTGCCTACCCTTCTGGGAAATATTGAATTTATGTATGTACTATCGGCTCCAGCGACGGATGACCATTTCAGAAAAAATTTCGCTTGCACATATTGACCAGTTGAGTTAGTATCGCCTTAGAATCAGTAAACAAATGTAAAGTGTTAGTAAAGTGTTAAAAAACTCAAACAAAGAAAGGGGCGTGTCACGGGTATGGGTACCAAGTGTTGGCCTGCTATGCGATTTTAACCTTAGGAGTGGTCATCCGTCGCTGGAGTCGATAGTACGTATGTAAAATGTCGCTATCTATACGTTCGAGAATATAAATATATGTGTTTTCTTTTGCAGTGATACGATGGGTAACCTTGGTGCTTTCATCACAATGAACGGCAAAGACTTGAAACCGAATTTCACCACTTACGAAGCAGTGGTAAGTTATCTTTACGCTTACGTGATGTTATACATAAAATTAAATTAAATTTTTGCCCTGTGTGGGGATCAAACCCTCATCACTCGGGCGCACTGACAGCGACGTGGCGACCACTTAACTGCTTGAACGTGTAGGGGAAATACGTAAAAAATAATTAAAAATTCATTGTGCAAACAATACACAAACGGGCAAATGTATGTGCGCTCGACACTTGACTCGTTAACGAGTCAAGTGTGCAGCGGATATAAGTTTGTCGATTTTTTTTTTGATGACTCATTTTTTTGCGGACATACGTATGTCCGCTCGACAGTTGCCGGGGTAAACCACTACGCCATCCGTGCAAATCGGTCAAAATCTTTCATTTAAATATTTGGTCGCCTGTGTACCTCGCAATGCATTATCTCCTGTCTTTCAAAACCAAAATTGATATATTATTTTAGGTTACAAAGTAACACTTATGAACGTCAAGATTACACTAACTAAACATAATATCAATGTACATTTACCATATTCAGCAAAGCAAGAGGGCGTAGAACCAATGAGAACTGGCAAAAAAACTCACTGCCACTCTTTTTAATTGCCAATTGTACAATGCTGCTTATTTTATAAAATATATTTTTTAAGAGCTGCAAACATTATACCATTTGTCCACTAATGAATTTTACACACTTAAGTCTAAAAATTAAAAAGAAACACAAATAAATATAAAAATTAATCTTTGCCTCTTTCATCGCAAAATAGGAGCATCTACTCACATGCACATAAGACGCACACAATTTCGCAAAAACAACGAGCGATCATATATGTAGTAGACCGGGTAAAAACTAAATCCCGGGCAAAAAAAACTCATAGCTAGTTGCACTCACTGATCGGTAAACGATTAGCGAGGTTAAGCAACGTTGGGTGCGGTCAGCCTATAGATGGGTGACCGCTTAGTGGTATTTCATCTGAGCGTCTCCGTGCTCCGGAGGGCACGTAAAAAGTCGATCCCGGTTGTTGTCAAATTTACAGCAGTCGTTAAGCCATGTCAGAGGCCTACGGGTGGCTTGAACAACTCTTGACAACAGGTTGGCCACTAACCACACGAAAAGAAGAAGACTATTTTAATTTTCTTTCTCTTTCCAGCCACACCCAGACGTGAAGCCGATGGCATACGCGAACTCTTTCTTTAGCATGCTGTGCCAGTAGACTCAAGTCTGCCACACTCTTATATACAACACTCAGTCGCGCTCCTCCCATTTGGTAAGACTCACACAAGGTGTTATACTCATTGTAAATTATACAAAAAAATACATTGTCAAACGTTTTCCCATAATCTATTAAGACAGACTTGGGTTATGAAATAGCGATGCTCGATTGTCGCAGAAACAATCGAATAATTCGAGATCTACACAATTTCGCATTAAAAAGGCAAAAAATACGTTGTGAAACGCTTTCACATACTCTAATAAGACAGGCTTGGTTTATGAAGTAGCAATGCTCGAATGTCTAAAAAACAATCGAATAATTCGACATTTATTCAATTGTAGATTCGAATGAAATTTATCCGTTGTTACTGGTTTACTATCTAACGACTTTTTATTTCAAAACAGCCTCGTTGGTTAATAAGTTTGCGTTCATTGAGGCCGACCCCAAGCTCTAAGACCCAGTTCGAGCATTATCCAGTAGGAGACTATGTCAAAAAGTTCTCAGTACGGTGTCTGGATATGTGATTGGTAGACACGACAGGAGCAAAACTAAAACATAGTTTGTAAGTAGTCAATAAGAAGTGTATTTGCATACGCTTTTGACGAAATACGGGTGTTAGTCTATGCGTGCAGTATTGTTTTCGATACCGCACGCTATTCGAATAACCGTAACAATCGAATAATTCGAATGGCTTCAGTGAAAATCGCACATCGTTACTACAAAAGTGAAACTGGAACCAAAAATAATAACAAAATCGATCCAGAAATATGTTATATGAACATCATTCAACATCAGTAAGAATTATATTTTGATTCGCTTATGTAGAAACTTGTGTCTTTAGTACAAGATTTTGTAATATTCGACAATATGTCCTATCAATGACGAAAAAATAACTCTGACGGCATCTACAATCTGTCTCAAGGCCCCTAACGAAGCTGACATTATACATCAATTGTCGTAATATTATGCAAAAATTATTGTTGGGAAACAACTTTGATTGTTAGGTAACAAAAATGTATTCTACCAGACATACATACATAGATTCACACCTGTTTCCCAGAGGGGTAGGCAGAGACTACGGATCTCCATTTGCTACGATCCTGACACACTTCTCTCGCTTGATTCACTTTCATCACATTCCTCATACACGCCCGTCGGTTCAAGGTGCACTAATGAGTAGAATACGTGGTTTTCGGCTGGGTTAAGGGTTAAAATTAGGAAGTATTCTGCTTTGAACTAATTTTGTGTCCGGAATAATGCAAGTTGAAGTACTCCCGGATTTCACGACGCGACTTTCCCTATAAAGAGGAGTTCAGTATTGTCAAACTTTTATTTCATTAGGGTGGGCAATCCGAGTACGCCTGACTGGTTCCTCTTTTCCTAATAGTTTTATTACAATAGATTTCTGCCAAGTAACGCCAAATTCGATTCAATGCGTTAAGGGTCTTGAGACTCGGTTTATAATAAGCTAACTTAGAAAAGATCGAGTATTTTCTAAATTGTACTAAATGTCGCAGTTTTGAGTAGTTTCATGTATACACCTTGTAAGAACACTGAAACAATTTGGACAGAACTTTTTGCGTTTTGGTCCAAATCGTTTTCAGAACAAACTAGTCACTGCCGTACCCGGCTCACTTATTAAAAATGCAATTTAGAAATAGTGATTTTTAATACAATTAAAAATAGTTGTACACCGATTTGCTTTGTAGGGAACTGGGGAGCGTCGACGAAAATAGGTATTCTCCAAGACAATATGATATGTATCTTTGAGGAAATGAGCGTTTCGGTCGTAAAGGTTTTGGTTATTTTCTTCTGAATATATGTCGCATACCCTTATTTCCTCGAACGTACTGTAGCTATAGCGGAAAGCAATGTTTTTCGACTGTTCCAATACTATTTGTACATTCTACACTTAAGTCCAACCGCCTGCTAATTCGAACTGATACGAACAACATTGCAACAAACGAAATATCTCTTATTCACAAAAAATCTTCGGGCTGAAAGTGCAAAGGTTGTGTTGAAGTTACAATGTTGTTCTTGTCTGGTGACGAACTTTCGAGTAATATTGAGCTGATATACTATCGTTCTGTTAAATATGTTTTATTTATAAACGGAAAAATGGACACGAAATTTATCTTCTTAATATTTTTGATACTTTGGAAGCTAAGGTATTGTCTGCGTATTATGATCTGCATCTAATGTACAATATCAATTTTGGGGACTAAACATAAAACTCCCGACAATACAGACACTTTTTAACATGCATGATCACGGAAAAAGTGATTCGTTGAAAGACTTAGTTCTGATAAAATCTAACTAAAATATGATACAAATGTCACTTAGATACCTTAGCTTCTAAGGTAATCTATAATACTTGAACAAACAGATCCTGAGTATTAAGTTGTATAATTATTTTCCTCACGCGCTGTTGTGAATATTTCTTTAAGTACGCGTACGTTTACTTGTTTTGCATGATATTAACCGAATTTATATGGTTGTATGCGAAGCATAGGTAATCGTACGCGGTTAGGGGCCTTTCTTGCTAACCATAGTATACTATAGTGATTTCAACTAAGTCTTACACTATGAAATATCTTTATCTGTAGGTCACAATAATCTAAAGTATAAAAATAATAAGATGTGTAGTCTTACGTTTACGCGAATGTTACGCATTAAAATTTGTTTTTACGGATTTTATCAAGGTTTATTTTTGTTTTGCTGTTTTTATTTATCCTCATCCCGACGTTTAGGCAATTTTTCAGCATCTTTAGTCACAGTCTTAGTTCCCATATTGTGTCTAAATGGTAAGATTAGTTCATACTATTTATAGTGATTATTGACGTTAAAGAGATGCCGAAACTTCGGGAGAATTAAAATACCTATGTATTAAAATCCATAAAAATATTTAAGTTGAATATTAAGATTCCAAAAATCTACACTTACCAACAGCGCCAGTGGTTTTTGTTTTATTATTTTAATTTCAAACAAAATATGTATTTCTCTCCGCCATTTTATACATCACTGAATGATGTCAAAGATTTAATATTAGTAATGAAAAATGTATATATTTGATACTTTTAATTATAGAAATGGTTCTGAACAATGTATGGACGTATAAAGCTTTGCATTTAATCACAAAGTTACTTTCCAATGACTTAATTTAGACATTCGTAGATCACACATTAACTTACGAATACTTCATAATATGACAGTCTGGTCAAAGCTAATTCTTACAGGCTAACAATTGTTAAAAAAGTTGACAGATGTCCGAAAATCCCGGCTTTTCAAGCGATTAGTTACAATCCTCTGCAGAACTTAAATGCGATTGAAGACTGTATAAATTAGTTTTATGTCTAGACTGTGTTTAATAACATGTACAATGAGAACAAATACTATGTATATCTTAATACTCTCAAATAATTATAGATGGCGGATATTGTCGCACTTTCATGGCGCCCGCACAGAGTAGTTTATATGCATTTAGTAATAGTAATGTCTGATGTTTTATACTCTATGTTATTTATACAATTGACTAGATTTACAGGACAATTAATTGTATATTCTAGATATTTAAGAATGGTATATACTTATTTTCACATGTGTGTTCTTTAGTTGCTACGAATGTCTATGGGTTGTCTCAAGTTTAGTTACCACATTACCTGTCTTACTTACTCAATCGCGCATTTTATTTTATTATTCCAGTAAAACTAAAAATTAATCTAAGATTTTGACTAAGTTTTTGTGGTATGGCAACTTTTGCTTCGTTATTACCAGCGCGCAAAAAAAGATTTCATGTTTTATTTTATCTATGGCTTCTATTTCCATTTGTGCATGATTTGGGATTGAGGAATGTTCAGCGAGTTTCTTAGTACTATGGTTATTTTAAAATCGAATGTAGCGAAAGTTGCCATAGTTCTGTCAAATATTTTTAATCAAAACTAAATAATGTTGTAATGCAATAAAATAAAATTATTAATTACGAATTATAATGACCAACGCTGGTGAAAACTTAGCTTTACTATTAAGAGTATGTACACAATATTTGGATGAGAGCTGATTTTTGGACAATTTTCTTCGCACATAATATACTTAGTCATTTATCCGCTGATGTTGGCAATTTTATTCGTACATGTTGGCAACTTACTTACGCCAAAGAAAATAATTGCTGAGATGTTTGCTTACACTTTGTGAAGGAACAACAAAATGGCGTCATAATAACAGAAAAGCGAACGTGTTTATAAAATAAACTAAAAATATAAAGACGGCTAGGCGTGTCTGAAGTAGAATGCCCATTTCATTATGGAACTTGGTAATGGTATAAATATTCGTGTCTGAATAAAAAATATCTTATTATGTTTCTTGCATATTGAGTATTAATAACGCTAGCGTTTGTCTGGGTGTGCGAATGCAAGCTAGTATATATTAATACAGATTTCTGGCAGGTATAATGTTAATTGATTTAACTAAGCCCTTACTTAAGACCGGTTAAAGTTATTTGCACACATACCTATCGTGACATGCTATTTGTTTTTGCTGGGTATATGCTTTTACAACTTTTTAAGTGCAAAAGAAAAAATTGTGCAATAAAATTGCTCCAAAGATTAGGCTTAGTTTATAACATAACGGAGGACTTGTGTATGCACTGCCTCACGGCTTCATGCAATGTGTATTGAATACTCCTGTGTGCACATGACTTAACTTCTGTTTTGGTGGCCGCTGTCTTCTTAACAAAACGTTAACAGTTCTAACTACGTTTTTATATCACTAACGATACATAAACAAAAACATTCCTTATGTCAAATGACGTTGACAGCTGTCATTTTCGATTTTTAAGCAAAGGTAACAGGCATTCAGCCATCAAAACAAACAGCCAGGTAAAGAATGCTCAAAAGCATAAGTTTTATATTTAAACTAGGTAATAAATTAAGTATGTTATATGTATAGCGAAGCACAGTCAGGGAATAAATATGGCGAGAAGACTCGTTTGGTGCGGTTTGTAAGAATTCGTTCAGGATTGCGTTGCCAGCATATCAGATGATGTAGATAGGTTTTGGTGTTGACTTTAAAGAAATTGTTAAATTTGTATCGTATGTGTTTTTTATTTTTGCCCTTTAGTCCCTGGCTGACCATTTTTAAAAATTATAACTTTTATATATCACCCTCTATTATACTAAGATCCAGTTTCCGAAAGGCATATCAGTACAAAAATTTGATGACAGGTTATCACGCATATTAAATGTTTAAGGTGAAATTGGCTGGCTGAACTATTTTTCTGAAATACATGACTATTCTTTTGAAATTGCCGTCTTTGAGGACCCAGGTGATAGTATAATAATAAACTAATACAGCATTTCTGGCTTGTAAATTGTTAAAAAATCTTGATACCAAACGACATAATCTATCAAGGGAAACCCCCAAGTCCAATCGCTACAGTTTCAGTAAATCATTTGTAGATGCATGTGGCGCAATTTATTTATTACATTGCACCGAGTGTTCGATCACACGGGATAAAAATATGTGTGATCCACAAATTGTATTTATTTATTTAAGGATAAGGCACGATGGAGTCTACGTATTCTTTAGAATAAAAACTCCGAAATAAATAAAGATTAAAAAAAAAATTGTATTTCGAGTTTGGATGTTCTTTGTGTCCGTTGTTTTAATATTTGGAAAGTCGTCCGCGACACAGAAGTCCTAGTCCTAATCCTAACTAATATTATAAATGGGAATGAGAGTTTGTTTATTTGTTTGTTACGATTTAACGCCTTAACTACTCGATCGATCACCATAAAATTTCGCAACGTCAAGAGAACAGAAAAGTACATGCAGTGCCTTTCATCCAGAAAAAGTATTTTTACCAACCTAACATTTAGGCGAGCAAAGCAGCGGGCAAAATTTTGGAGTATTATAAAATAAAAAAAAGGATTGTTGAAAATACTGAACATTTATTTTGTCAATTGCACTACATTATACAAATTGGTCTATCTAGGAGGGTACGAGTTGCGTGAGCATTTTCACCACAGTTTTCTTGTCGAGCTTGCACTTTGGATATAGAGAGTGGCAGTCGGAAGTCATGGAGCGACCCGCAGACACCGCCTCGAACATTGGGGTCCCATCCAGCATGCGGTGCACTAAGGAGTTGCTATAAGCAAAAATATCATAATAAAATTATTGAATGTAAATAATTTTATAATTGCATTGCTTGTGTGCTTTCAGGATTACTGACTCTTGAGAGCATAAAGTATACATAAGTTTACGATTATTTTTACGTGCCATCGTGTAACCTTTAAGAATTAATGTGCTGGCAATAAACTCATTATTGCCAGCACATTTTCAGTAGCAAGACAGAATTCGGATATGTTCCCAGTAGATAAACTCATTCCCTATTACGTGCTACGTACTTACTTAAAACCTAGCTAGTAAAATGTAGGTGTATCATCTGCCTAGGGTTTTCGGTGGCATCGATGTAGGTAATTCTTTAACAGACATGCCATTTTTTATCTAAAAGATGGATGATTTTTTTTTGCCTCGAGGTTAGTATAGGTATGGCTTAGCAAGTGATGCAAAATATTCCTAGTCTACGTTCTCACTCCAAAAAATATGTACTATCGACTCCAGCGACGGATGACCACTCCTAAGGTTAAAATCGCATAGCAGGCCAACACTTGGTACACATACCCGTGACACGCCCCTTTCTTTGTTTGAGTTTTTTTACACTTTAGATTTGTTTACTGATTCCAAGGCGATACAAACTCAACTGGTCAACATGTGCAAGCAAAATTTTTCTGAAATGGTCATTCGTCGCTGGAGCCGATAGTACATGTACTTAAATATTTTCTAAAATCACTATGTGAGCAATAGGTAGTTGTTTGGATATATCATGGATTTAACATAATAAATAAAGACAGCAGTTCTTTATGAATCCTTCGCCTGCAGCTAAAAGCAATTTTTATTCAACTCACTTGGACAAAGAAGAAAGCATAGCGTCGAATTCCGTCGCATTCCCGCTGATTATATTCTCATTGGCGAGCTGGACGTAGGAGCACGCTAAACGCTGCATGCACGCCGTAGAGTCCACGTTGTACCGGCTCAGCATATCGTCAATCTTACTGAACACCTCCGATACTTGGCTGAAGTCTGTCTCCAAACCTTTGAAGAATACAAGCATGTGGTCATTTGTCACGGAGACTACTATTTATGCAGAATCATAATGCGCAGGGACCACAGCCAAGATGGCTCGGCAATCTGCTAATAATAAACCTGGTTCGCAAGTGATCAAAGGCTACTGTAGCCATCTGACAATTGTTAACGACACCATAATATAAGAATCCGACTTTTTAATAATAATGCATATTATTGGGAAATTCCTACGCTTATATTTTTTCTTAGTAACTTAAAAAGCAATCAGAAATACTAAAATAGTATAGATAATGTTTATGAATATTTAAGACTTAATCATGGGCCAGAATAGGAACCTAACCCAAGACTTCATGCATAAGAGACGTTTTCATTGCCGTGCGTGCCGAAATAGAAGCTCGTACGAGGAAGCTAAATAAAAAATTGGAGAATTGTTCGTGTAATACACATCTACTTCGGAAATATATACAGATATGAATCTACCTAATTGTATACAGGTGATTTTGAAATCGTGTAATTGCTTTAAACCACTCATTCTACTGGTGATATAGAATAACCCTAACCATATTTTTTTTATTAGAATTTTTTTTTTTTTGAAAAATTAATGAACTTACCGTTTCTTTTTGTGAAATGGTTAACCACCCGAGGCAATTTTAATTTTTTACTAAATTTAAAAAAATAACATTATTATCAATAATTAATATCGTAAATAATAACTGATGTCGTAAATTATAATTTACGACATCAGTTATTGCTGTTATTTTTTTTATATTAGTAAAATATTAAGATTGTGTCGGGTGGTTAACATATGACTATCTGAAACCATATCACGAAAAAAATCGATACTTACATTAATTTCTCCAAAAACATAATTCTAATAAAAAAATATGGTCAGAGTTATTCTACATATATCACCAGTAGAATGCGTGGTTAAAATAAATTACACGATATCAAAACCATCTTGTATAAGAAGAAAACACTGGCCTTTTTACAAGTTTAACTAAAAATACGTACTTCGACCATATCCACCGCCATAGCTGTAAGACAGAGCGTTTATGATTTTAGGAAGAATGATGACGGCACCGAAACCCAATATAGAACCAAGTAAAACACCTCCCAGGTCAATCTTCACGGGCCCGTATAGTCCTGGTGCTGTGCTGCCGTAACCACCCTGAAAATGAGACAAAACACATTAATTAAATGTAAAATACCTACACTATTTTCCATAAACCAAGATCCAGAACCATCCCAGCACCGGCCTTGATCAGGGGAGAGCGAGGCTGTCTTTCGGTGCACTTTGGTAGATGCTTTCACTTCACGTAAATTAGGTATACCTACTTGGGTTTTTCACGTAACTTATACGTGAACTAAGCCGCGGGGATAATCTAGTTAATATTATACTTAATAATAAATTTTGTGTAAGAAAAACCAAATAACACATTGCTCAACAGGGAAATTGAACCTGTGAGCGCACGATCAAACAATATCTACATGCCGCGGGAGGAACCAGACCTTGCTTTATCTTCAAAATAGTCACATTTTATCAGACCTCTACAAAATGACATGACGCAATTAACTTGTCTTAAGTACTTATATTTGGTGAGCTCCAAAAGCTTACCATTAACCTTTTAACCGCCCCACTTCATAACAGTTGTCGTGCTCCCAGCGCCCGGCACGGTAAATCGAAAATAAATACTTACAAAAATAAATACTTATTTTTAGGACTTCTAATTTATGATACTAAAGTGTATTAAATTTTAAATGATTACTTAATTATCCATTTACACAATATAATTTTTTTTTTTTGATAGAAAACACCGTAATTAAATAAAAAAGCAGATTAAACGAGCTGGGGTATCTGGTCGGAAATATACGACGCTGGCGAAATGGACACGAAAATATTTGTCGGATTAATCCGACGTAAGCGGTTAAGAGGTTAATGTATAATAAAGTGCCTTTTTATTGCTTTAACCGATTCCCAAGTAAAGTTCGCCAGCCGACACTCGATTATAATGATACCTAAATGTAGGTATTTATTGTTCGCGATTTAGATTAAAACCTCAGTTCAAAGTCAATTGCAATTACCTTTTATGTGTGGCATATAAATACCTTCTTAGCAGCTATAGCTTAGTACGAGACTAGTGGAATGCCATAGGTCTCAACATCAATCCCAATGTTGTTCTACGTAATAGGCGCAAAAATAATGTATGCATACGAAAAGCTAAAACTACCCTCGTGTGGAACAGTATAAATATTCTGTTTAGGTCCAAAACTCTCTAATAAGGTACCGGAGGAATATAAACAATTAAATTTAAAACACTTTAGAAAAAGCTAAATATTCTTTTGTATAAAAAAATCTACTACCTATCTATCACAGATTTTCTAATTGACACGTTTTGTTAAATTTTAGACTTAGATTTGTATTTGATTAATTATTTGATTTATTTGTGTGTTTGTTTTTATCATAATGTTTTTGTACGCCGATTGTATTGGCAAGACACAGTTATGCACTTTCATTTGTTTTTTGTAAGATCTTTTTTATTAACCTGTGTTTAACAAATAAAAATAATTTGAATTTGAAGGCACGCCATCTATGACATTTCGAGGTATGTGCATTAGATCTGAGTAAGAAAACCTGCATGTCTGAGCGTTCTCCATAATATTACTAAATATATGAGAAATTTGTCTACTCGCACTGGGCCAGCGTCATGGTCTATAGCTTAATACTTCTCTTACTCTGAAGAGGCCGTGTCTAGCACTAAAATTGACAAAATCAATTGAACGGCCGACGTGTGGAAATGTATTGGGCAGACGACAATAGAATTATAATATACTTTATCCTTTATCGCAGGGTTTTTCTTCTTTTCGTGTGGTTAGTGGCCAACCTGTTGCCAAGAGTTGTTCAAGCTGCCCGTAGGCCTCTGACATGGCTTAACGACTGCTGTCAATTTGGCAACAACCGGGAATCGACTTTTTCAGTGCCCTCCGAAGCACGGAGACGCTCAGATGAAATACCATTAAGCGGTCACCCATATATCGACTGACCGCACCCAACGTTGCTTAACCTCGCTAATCGTTTACCGATCAGTGAGTGCAACTGGCTATGAGCGCCTCAAACATTCAAACAACGGATACAAGAAACACCGCCCAGACTTGCAACAAACAATTCTGGATCACACAAATTTTTGTCCCGTGTGGGATTCGAACCCACAAGACTCAGCGCAGTGGCTGTGGCGAGGCGATCATTTAAACCACTACGCCATCTATGCAGTCAAATAAATTTTACATACAACATTTTCTTCTTCAAAATGAGTTACTTTTAGCGCTCGGCTGATTCAGTAAATGAGTCAATATGTCTGTCACATTTCAACAATAGTGTTTACCGTAAACAATAGACTTACTAACAAGCACCTGATAGAGACAACATTACTAGATATATGAAATGTTCTACACTGCCTCGGTGGCGCAGTGGTATTGCTTTAACTGCTGTGCATAAGGGTATGGATTTCGGGTTTGATGTCCGGTCGAGTAAAGAGTTATTGTGTGTTTCGACAAGAGGTTTGAAAATGCGCTAAGTCGACGACAATCAAGACAGGCAGTATCTTATCTTATCTTGTGTGTGGGGGCCAGTCAGTACAGACCGGCAATACTTCGACCCAATGGGATCTTTTGTGTCGGCCCCGAAGAGACAGGCAGTAACTTTTTTTTTATCAGACACACGTCTCGTGAATTGAAGCAGATTGACAGGCATTTAACAGCGTACCTACTTATCTCATAAACGCTAAAGTGACTATCTGTCTGTTGCGTTTCTAGAACTAAACCACTGCACGGATTTCGTTAAAATTTTATAGATTAAATTCTGAAATAGGCTACAACTAGGTAACGACTAGTTAGTTTGTCCAGTGGCTACGATGTCATGAGATACAAAAGGTCTGAGCATAGGTTCAAAACCCGATTTAAGTAAAAACTAACAACGCGCATGCGTAGCAGCACATTTTGGTTTTGATTGAATGCTGACAGCCCTTTATGCTCTAGTTATCTCACAAGATTGTTAAAACACAATACACTACTTTTTAATGATAAACTGTCTATTATGTAGGCACAGCGGTAGGGTAGGTACCTACCTATGCAATTGTAGTGTATGAGGTCTCGGGCTCGAGTCCCAGGTCGGACAAAATAATGTTGGGGCAATAGGCTCACCTACGTTATGTGGGGCTGAAAGCGTAACTGATATATAATTTTTTTTTTTTTTCAAAAGACACTTGTTTTTATGTTTTGTTTGAGTATTTAAAAAGGTTGTTAGTAGTGTAGTTTTTTTAGCCTTTATCTCGTGCACTAAAATAAGTATATTTAATTAATTATTTTTAAGTTGGCTGTCTCGTGCATAAAAACAATTATTTTATATATAATTTTTTCTTATCTTATCTTATGTGGGGGCCAGTCAGTGCAGACCGGCGACACTTCAACCCAGTGGGATCTTTTGTGTCGACACTCTCCCAATAACGACTACCATAGATGTTCATGGCAGCCGGGACCAACGGCTTAACGTGCTTTCCGAGGCACGGAGCAGGCGATAATTGTCAATCAATACGCACATAATTTCGAAAAGTTATATAACTTCCGAAAGTCAGAGGTGCGCGACGTGGGTTCGAACCCGAGACCCTCTGCATTGCAGTCTGTTGGTCTCCCCACTGAGCTATCGCTGCTCCTTATATATAATTAATCTAGTAATAAGTTTAATAACGTCTAATTTCTAGTTTCTTTGATGTCTCGTGCATTCAAATATAATTTTTGTACGCCACAAGTGGCAAAACATGCAGATCTTTATTTTAAAACTGACCACCATGTACCTACTAAATTGTTACTCATGTTTTACAAAATAAATATCTTTATCTTTATCTTTAATGATTTCTGTATTACGGGGGACTATACACATATTCAAACAACGGACACAAAGACACACTTAGACTTGGGACAAACATTTGTGGATCATTCAAATTTTTTTTTTTTCGTTGGCCTTGATGGCGTAGTGGTCATTGTATCCGACTGCCACGCTTGAGGTCGCGGGTTTGATTCCCGCACAAGTCAAACATTTGTGTGCTGGAACATGGATATTTGTCTTGGTCTGGGTGTTTCTATGTATAATATGTACCTATATATTTACAAAAAAAAGCCTACATATATATGTATGTTTATCCATTGTCTAGTACGCATAGTACAAGCTCTACTTAGTTTGGGCTAGATGGTGTTGTGTGTATGTGATAGAATATTATTATTGTCACGTGTGGGAATCGAACCCACAACGCTCGGCGTAGTAGCAATAGCTAAGCGACCACTTTATCCACTACGCATTCTTGCAATAAGAACACTTACCCCTGTTCCACCATAAGCTGAGACCCCAAACCGCTGGGTCCTGTCCGCCTGGTTGTCTCTCTCCTTCTCAACTCTGGCTGAGGGTTCAGCTAGCTGATCCTCAGTCCGCTGGAAGCTCGGCATGAAGCCTCTGAAATTAAAACTGATACAGGTTACGATATATCTACCTTTTATTGTATCACTTTCTTAATAACTAGCTTTTGCCCGCGACATCGCTTGCGTAAAAGTAGCTTAGGTTAGGTTAGGTTAGTATCAGTACTTTTTTAAATAAAAATAGCCTTTAGGCTACTCAGTGATAATAAAGCTAGCTAATGGTGATGGAATTTTTAGAATCGGTCTAGTAGTTTTTGAGCTAAATCATTACAAATAAACAAAACATCAAAATTTTTTCTCTATTATATTTGTATAGATGATAGTTTAGTGGACCGTTGGACTGCCGAGCAGAAGTTTCAAATTCGATTCCAGAGCACGCCTATGTGACTTGTCAGAGCGATATTCAACTATTTGACTGTTACCTGCACAAGGTGTTGGACGAAAGCTTTTGGCCTCAAGACGTGGTATTCCGTCGCTTCCGCGGACAAGTACCAGCCGAGCGCACTTGTATTAAGTGTGCGAAGTGAAGTTTTACTAACATAGTATTAAGGTGTATTTACTAACATCAAATCAGCCTTGATGGCGTAGTGGTTAATGTATATACGTAGTCACACACCTATTTTCCTGAAGGGGTAAGCAGATATGTATGATGTGACATTACGCCAGATATAGTTCTAAGTCTCACGCTACAGAAGGGGAGCCTATTACCATATTAGACTCAGCGCTGGAAAGTCCTTGACAGAAAGTACCCAATTTCCCGACCTGGGGATCGAAGAGACTTCAAGCACAGTAGTTGCTTCCACCAGTGCGAAACCGAGGCAGTTCAATTTCGAACCTGACAATCACAAAATGCATCTTACCCATCGTTCCTGTATTCAGCTACCGCCACACCCAGACACGCAAACACCACAATGAAAACTTTAGGACCCATCGTTTCAACCACTTGGAAATGACTGCCGTCTTCCAATTCCGCATACATCTATATACGGGGCGTTCCGTAGCGTGCCCCGAGACAATAACATGGGGAAACAGCATTGTCACATGTGGACAATATTGCATAACGTTAATACAACGCGTCACGGTTTCAAAGCGATTCTATCGAAGAAGGAAACTATGCGTTAATTCCCCAGTGACTTACTTTGATGCTTGCTTCCTGGTTTCTCGTTTGCGAATACTAGGAAGCTCCAGGTGAGACCTATCTCTAGTCTAGAGCCAACGCTTAAGAGAAAAGATAGGTAGCTTATGGACTCGACTTGCCAAGAGCAGAGACAGCTTAAAGCTCCTGGTTCAATCCCCGCAGCTCCAAGTTAATACGAGTCCCTCATTAAAACTGGGACAAAAGCAAAGCGACATCAGACCAGCATACCACCGTATGTTGGTTACCGTCGTAAGTTTTCCGGTAGAATACGGCTATTTCCAAATTTCCCGGGTGAGCCCGACATCGCCTCGCATAGGCGTATGAGCAACTGACATTCAGCCCCACGTAAAAAAAGGGTAGCTTAGTATTGGCGAAACAGCTAATGTGCATACATATTTGTATACTACTAAGATGGCAAACATATACACAGACTGATCGTGAGAAGTTTATGGAAGCTGTGGAAGTTTGTAACACAAAAAAAATTGAGGGTAAGCAATCTTAAAAAGGAGTTCCTGTGCTTACAGTGCAAGGTGTGAAGATCACCCACGTAGGGTTGCGTGAGTAATCTAACAGGACTGCCTCTTTAAGGTTTCACAGATGCCATAGCGCCGAGGATTGTGACGTAAAATGCCCTGCGACACAGGACTTGATACCTAATAATGCGATAGTAGGTAATTGTATTTTATTAAAACAATAGAAGGAAACTGGAGGGTCAGCTACTCATCGGAGAAACGTGGACTGGCTACGATGTTTTGTAAAGTAAGGTAATAATCCCAGTACTTTGGAATATAGGTATACGTAGACTATCGTATGTATATACCTAAAATTAAATTTCTTAAAGACTGTAGCTGACCGTCTGGACATGTACCTCCACTCTATAATATAATAATATAATATTCTATCACATACACACAACACCATCTAGCCCAAACTAAGCAGAGCTTGTACGATGGGTACTAGACAATGGATAAACATACATATATACTTTTTTTTTTTTGTAAATACATACATATTATACATAGAAACACCCAGACCAAGACAAACATCCATGTTCATGCACACAAATGTTTGACTTGTGCGGGAATCGAACCCGCGACCTCAGGCGTGGCAGTCGGTTACACTAGCCGCTACGCCATCGAGGCCGACAACTCTAATTGAAATCCAAGCCAAACAGTGTCGTTTTCTTGTGTTAAGTAAGATGCTTGATGATTATCAGGAACTAGCAATATTTGGCACTTGTGCTGGTAAAATAGAGACTCATCCTTTAAAGTGTGGTTACTTGATACCTCTGGGATTCAAACCATTATTAACCACATAGCTATCTAGTAGGTTCCTTTCCTTTAATCCCATATTTAATTCCTTTTCCCTAGCGTTGCAAATAAGCAAGCTATACCTTCTGCTGCAAGCCATCATAGGCTATGGTAACCGCTTTCTATCAGACAGGCCTTGACGACCGCAGTGATAAAAATAAGTTTACATGTTCTTTCTTAATTTCTTTACTTATTATTATAATTCTACTGGGCAAGAGCTCAATATGAAACGGGTAGGGCCTACCGTCACGCTCACCCAGGGGCAGGGATTGCAGACTTCACATATCTTTTAACATTATAGAGAACTCTCAGATGTGTAGGTCCTCAAAATGTTTTCCTTTCCTGTTATAGCGAGCGACAATAATTAAATAACTCTGACCCCAAGATGTTCGCAAGCCTTATTCATTCTTCCGAATAGATATGAACAGAATGGATGCCGGAATTACCTATTATAATGGAAGCTTTAACTGGTCCCTGAAGGTGCTTTCGGGCACTGGAAGGTACAGCGGCTCTATATACTGAAAGGTGGGTGAGTGGGAACGCTATATCAGAGGTACCCAGACTTTTTTCTCATAGACCACTTTTTAAAATTTAGCTGGTTCCGGTCGACCCCCTGCAAGTGTCTACCATATTCCTTGGCATTTGTATTTATATTGATTATTGATGAAGAATCAAAAGGTGAAGTCAAGCCAAAATTTAGATCTTCACTATCGAAAGCAAATAAATTTTCGTGGACCTCCGCTTACGAATTGTGAACCCCCATTTTGTTGTCGCGGCAACGTAGACCCCCGTCGAGTCTCCCGTGGACCCTTGGGGGTTCACCTGGACCACTTTGGGAACTAAGGCGCTATATCATAAACTTGAGTAGTCGTAGAGGAATGTGTCTGTGAAGGATACACAGACCCATTCCTCTGGAAGAAACATCGTAAGACTATGTGCGTATTTTTGTCGCAGTTATCATACGTAAAAGAAATCAGCGCTATAGTTGATTCAGAGCGTGAAAAGCGCGCATTGTTGTCATTGCGCGGGTGCGCACCATTCAAGATCAACAACAGCCTCCCACTGCGTTGCGACATTATTATAACACGATAGTGATGAAACAATCCCTTGATGTTTATTTAAGGGATAATAATATGTATTGTGTAGAGTAGCGAGAGTCTAGTGGGTTCGATCCTAGGGTGATAGAGCCTCTTTTTTTTTCTTTTTTTATACATCTAAGTTGGCAAACAAGCTTACGGCCCACCTGATGGTAAGTGGCCACCGTAGCCTATCATAATCATCATCATAGTCATCAGGCTATAATAGTCCACTGCTGGACATAGCCCTCCCCCAAAGAGCGCCATAGCTCGCTGTCTTCAGCTTGCCGCATCCAGCATCTGCCTGCAGTCTTTTGCAGAGCGTCATCCCACCTGGTCGGAGGGCGTCCTACACTACATTTGCGTCGCCTATGGACGCCTGCAACACCAGAGGCATCACTTGCGCGTTGCCGACCCTTTAGGAAAGGAAGTGGAAAGGAGAAGGAGCGGGATGGGGGAAAAGGGATGATTGGGCCTCCGGCACTCTCAGTTGCCGAACGAAACACAACAGTAGGAATACTGTTGTGTTTCGTTCGGTCGATATTCTGTGAGAGGGTAGTCCTTCCCCGGTCGAGCCGGCCCATTCATGCTGAAATCAGCGAGGGTCTACTACTCCAAATCCTCTGATTGTGATTGTTAGTTATAGGTATAAATTAAAAACACTTAAATTATTTTTAACTACTTGAAGTTAACTTTTAATGTTTTGTACGAATTTGAAAGCTACATAGCTAAATATTACTGTAGCGGCTGCTGACGCTACAAATTTATATACAAGGCGCGCTATTGTGTGTGCGCAGCGCAGCAGTCGTCTTCCCACACCCGCTAAGTTAGGTCGCGTAATTATGTAGTTAATTTTTGTATATCTATTATAAGTTTCTGGTACCAGTAAAGAAAGTATATATCAATGTGACCGTAATTTCTTACACCTCTCATCATTATAACGCCCCTACAATTACTAATAAAATTGCAAGAAAAAACAGCGTGTATCTAAAAAACACAAAGATACAGATTTTTGAGCCGAAAATGTGCCAAATAATTGTCCATATTGCGCCAAGCACTGACTTTATTTTTTATATATTTACTAGCTGTGCCCGCGGTTTCATCTGCGTCAGTGGTTTTTGTGGTTACTGCGCCGCTCCCGTGAGCCATAGCGTGATTTTATATATCCTATGTCCTTCCCAGGGTCTCAGGGTATCTCCATTCCAAATTTCATCTAAATAGGTTTAGCGGATTGAACGTGAAAAGGTAACAGACAGACAGACAGACCGACAGACTTACTTTCGCATTTATAATATTAGTAAGGATAAGGATTTAGCTTGCCAACATTTGTTACTGTCATACAATTTTATAAGTAACTACCTACACAAAGAGAATAAGGCAATTTAGCCGGTTCGCCGACCATCCTTAGTTTTAGACCATTACGCAGTTAGATACTTATACTCTAATAATAATCTAACTTTTTTTTAAGAAGATACTAATTCAAGAGTACTTTGCGTTTATGGTAAACTTGCAGCATATTTTGGCAAAGCTTCAGCTTCATATTGCCAGCGATTTCCGTGTTGTTTATTTCTTTAATATTAAAGCCACGGATGACTCCAGGCTGGCAGGCAAACGGTTGCCTCGCCACTGCCAGTGCGCTGAGTGTTATGGCCCACAGAACATAGGGCTCTGATACAAAATTGTCTTGATGGCTGTTTAGGCCATATAGGACGTTAAAATAAAAGCGTGGACTGTATAAAATTAGGTATATTTCAACCGTACAAATATCAAATGAAATGCCCGTAGTTTCGTGGCGCGTCTGAGAACTGAGGGGCCATGGCATGGCGGGCGGGTGGAGGCGCGCGCGCAGCTCAGGAACGTCCCCCCGCGCCTCTCAGTGTCCTCCTTTGTCGCCCGGTTGAGTGTGGCCAGATGTAAGGCGCCAACATTGCCTTTCTACCTTATTTCACTGTTCTGTGGTGTGGCCGTAGGAGATTTGAATCACTGAGCACTGAATCACTGCCAGCGTATGTAGTTTGAAATCACAGGGACCTGTTGAGTAGGTTCCTAAGAAAAGTGAGGGTGTAATGAGGATATCTCACCACTTCATCCCCACTTTTCTTATATTCAAATTAAAATACTAATTACTTCCTTAACTTGCAACGGCCTCGATGGCGTAGTGGTTAGCGTAACTGACTGAACTGACCACGCCTGAGGTCGCGGGCTCGATTCCCGCACAAGTCAAACATTTGTGTGCATGAACATGGATGTTTGTCTTAGTCTGGTTGTTTCTATGTATAATAAGTATGTATTTACAAAAAAATATATATATGTATGTTTATCCATTGTCTAGTACCCATTGTACACGCTTTACTAAGTTTGGGCTAGATGGTGTTGTGTGTATGTGATAGAATATGTCAGGCTGTCATATGTGATTAGAATTAAGTAATTTTGATACTGTTTGCGCAAAAAGGTGTCTTTTGATTGCTATTTGAAGCTGTGTGTGTAGAATAATGTACAAAATTAATCAAAAATAGGTAACAGACTAATAAAACATCACGTAAATGCAGCTGTTCGAGGCAGATATCCCCGGACAGCTGCTTTAAATAACATCATTATTATAGTCATTAGACAGTTACCTGATTAAATACCAGATTGAAACATTTCAATTGTATATTAGTTTCATTAGTAGATTTTAGAAATGAAAAATAAACATGACGGAGATATTGAAAGGAGAACGATTGCTGGCAACAAAGTGAATGGAGCTCTACGCGCTTTTATGAACAGTCGACATGTATCCGAAAAGGCACATTTGGCTGTTCATAGAGGACTATTAGTGCCCACACTTATGTATGGAAGTCAAAGTTGGGTATGGCAAAAGAAGCATTAGAGCAGAATAAATGCTGTAGAAATGAGAGCGTTGAGAAGCATATGTGGTGTGACTCTGAAAGATTGAATAAGAAATAGTGTGATTAGAGAGAGATGCGGCATGAAAGTGGATATAGTTACAAGAATAGAAAGGGGTATGTTAAGCTGGTTTGGACATGTAGAAAGAATGGACGAGGGAAGACTGACTAAGAAAGTTTATAAGGCTAGTGTGAATGGAACAGTCGCAAGAGGAAAACCTAGGCGAACGTTTCTCAATCAGATCGGAGGCGTTCTGAACAAAGGCCAGGTTAAGAGCTCCTTGAACCGACGGGCGTGTATGAGGAATGTGATGAAAGTGAATGAAGCCAGAGAAGTGTGTCAGGATCGTAGCAAATGGAAATCCGTAGTCTCTGCCTACTCCACTGGGAAACAGGCGTGAATCTATGTATGTATGTATTTAGAAATTTAGAGTACTTTAGAGTGTACCTTAGAGTCTGCGTAATATAGCTAACTATTTGACATAAATAATAGGAAAATGCGAGTCAACTGCCCCATTATTGATTGTTCAGAATCTGAGTCTTTGTGTTCATAATTACATGTTCATAAAGATACCTACCGCTCTACGCAGTGCTTGTTCCCTACAAGGTTGTCTACAAGAAGTCAATATCAGAATACGTCAGTGCCTCTTGTATGAAATCTGATTAGAGAAACAATTCTCGTACAGTTTAACTGCATATTGTTGTGTTGTATGTTTTAAGGTAACATTGATATACAAATACAAAATTATTTAAGCATTCAGTTCTTTGCAGGGATGGTGCAGTGGTTAATGTGGTCATCTCACCACTGCCAAGGAGCCAAGTGTTCTAGGTTCGAAAAACATTGTGTGATTTAGGTACAATTACTTGTCCCGACACAACGTATTCATTGGGTCTGTAGTTTAAAAAAGATTAAATTCGTTTATTTATTTACTTAATTAGAACGGCTGCAGGCCACTTATACTAATTAAAGACGCAACTATCATACTACCTTCTCACAATATTCCTTACACACTGACAGTATCTTCTTCCATTTATCCACAAACATATCACACTGAGTGTTGTCCACACGGAGAGCTTTGAGTGTGGCGAGAGACCGAGGTATGGCCGAACTAGCTCGGGCTACTGTGCAACAAGCTGGTTAGACAAAAAGTTGGAGCTTTTAACCACCCTGGTAATATATTTTGTGCCTAATAATACCACGGTGATTAAAAGCCCCAACTTTTTGTGTAACAAATATATTCTCAAAGACGGCATATTTTTATTTATGTTTGAATGCTTAAAGTCATCCGTGATACAAACAAACAAAGTAATTAGAAACTAAACAAACTACTTAATTTATTATGTTATCCAGGCTGAATTTTGGTCTAGATGAAGGTTCTTATTAAGGTCACAGCTAGGGTTGCCAACCGTACTTTATAATAAAGTATTGAAAGTATAGCAGCGATAGCCTAGTGGGAAACCGTTGGACTGCCACGCAGAGGTCTCGAGTTCGAACCCAAGGCGCGCATCTCTGACTTTTCGAAGTTATATGCGTATTAAATAGTTGATTATCGCTTGCTTTAACGGTGAAGGAAAACATCGTGAGGAAACCTGCATATCTGAGTTCTCGATAATGTTCTCGAAGATATGTAAAGTCTGCCAACCCGCACTAGGCCAGCGTGGTCGACTATGGCCTAACCCATCTCACAGTGAGAAGAGGCCCGTGCCCAGCAGTGGGACAATTTAATACAGGGCTGATATTATTATTATTTTATAGTATTGAAAGTTATTTTGGGGAAACGTACTTTATACTTTATGAGGACAATAAAGTACGTTAAAATACTTTATTTTACCTGTGTCGACTTTTAGAAGTTTTGTCGCGTTATTTATTTTAAAACACTTTTATTACATAATTTTTAAACTCTAACACTACTACTATTGAACTTTACTGAATTTGAGTTAAATTAATTAAAACTATTTATATTTAAGTTTAGGTACACTTTGCCCCGACTTTTCGGTTGCTTTACAGCAGCCATGTTCAAGGGGAGTCTCCCCGTGAACAGTTAATTTCAATGTACATACATATAACATTCGCATAAACGTAATAATATTATGCACTAAAGTTATTATAAGTTCTTTTTTTGTAATCTCATTGGCGTTAACAATTATTGTTAGAGATCCGATAAAAAAATAAATAGGCTAGCATCAAGTACAATTCCAGACTTTCTTCTCGCTACTGAGAATTTTTTTTTTGGTATAGTAGCCAAACGAGCAGGCGGATCGCCTGATGGTAAGCGATTACCTCGGAAACCCGCAACACCAGAGGAGTCACAAGTGCGTTGCACTCCTTTTTAAATTTGCCCCCACCAGTTGGTTTAGGCCTCCGGTACTCTCACTCGCTCGACGAAACACAACGCAAGCGCTATTTCACGCCGGTTTTCTGTGAGGTCGTGGTATCACTCCAGTCGAGCCGGCCCATTCGTGCCGAAGCGTGGCTCTCCCACGGTTAAAATTTATTGACATAAAACCCTAATAAAAAATTGCCAGACCTGGGAATCGGACCTGAGACCTCATGCGCAGCAGTCGTATTCACTACCGCTGCGCCACCGATCTAGTTTGGGTGTTTTAAACATATTAGGTATTAATATTATTTACCACGGTTAATTATCACTCGCTACGAAAACATTGTTAGGAAACCTACATGTTCCTGAGTTCTCCATAATGTTCTAAGATGTGTGAAGTCTTCCAACCCGCACTACATGGCCTAATACTCACATTGGGAAGAGGCCCACGCCCAGTAGTGGGACAGTTAGGTTTAGGTTTAAAGATCTTTATTATCACCAAGGCAACTCGTCACTTATGTGATAACATAACTAATAAAGAAAAAAGTTAATATCCGTCGTCGCATTCACTGTATAAACTACTTAAACAAATTCACAAACAATTCCGAAGGCAGGCCAACACTGCGCAAAACTATAGACAAAATGTTAGATTTGATTTGCCCCATTTCATATATACCATTTTTTACTAAAGATTTGATATTTTGACCCATTTCATATATAATTTTTTTTTACTAAAGATTTTATTTGACCCATTTCATATAATCATACAATTTTTTACTAAAGATTTGATTTGACTCATTTCATATACACAATTTTATTAAGTAAGTACCGCAACATATTATATTCGGTCTCTGTAGTGAGGTGCCGGGCTAATCGCTTTTTGAAGGTGTATAAAAGGATTTTTTACACTAGAGTGTAATCCGTTATAAAGTTTAGCACCATCTGTGGTTATCATTGTTTTGCCGTAATTTGTTCGGTGCTTAGGTATAATGAGGTAGCTCGCTCGCCGAGTGTGGCGGCCGATAACTTGTTTACGTTTAGTGAACGTTATATTAGTATGGATGTTCCGATTTAAAGATTTTCTAATGAATATGCAAATATTGTATTTATTTAATTTTTTGATGTTCATTATTTTTGTTCCGTTATAAAGGAGACCGACCACCTTGTATGGGAGCCTGGCCTGGGCGTGAACAATTTTATATCGTAATAATAATATTAATTTTCAATAGCCTAAAGTAAATAGAAAACATTATTCTATGAAGTTTAGTATCAAGTTCGTTAAATAATAAAATAAAACACATTGTTTAAAATAAATATTTATTCTCATTTGTCACCATCACCTTCATAAGTTATTAAAATATTTTCCAGAAATTGGGTTGGTGGAGTGACATTTTCATATCTTGCCCAGCTTAGGTACCATATTACAGACATTATGTGAGCACAGCTACCAACAGTCCTTCGGCCGACTATGCAGTTGCAGTAATACTGCCTTATTGCTTGCAGGCTGTATGTATTATTTTGATATAATATATAAATAAAATACACAATTTCATACTACTGGATGGTAACCAATATTTATTATATATTAAAACAAAACTTTTAATATTTTACTTTGTTTATAAGACGATTGTCCACGTTCAAGCCGAATATGGACGGTCTCCTTTGTTTTGTTGGCGTTTGGAAATTGTAATTAAAGAGCAACTTAATAATTTTATTTTGTTGTCATTGTAGTTTAGCTAATCTAGATTTTGCAGCAGACCTTTCTATTAGATATAATTACCTACAGATATTTCTATTAGGTATAACAGATGTGGTTTTACCAAACCCTTGTTAATTGTAAAGCGTAATTTTTAATATACAGAGCTGATATAAGGTATTAAACCTATTACATATGCTGAACGCATTTAGATGAAATTTGTTAATGAAAAAGCTTTGATACTTAAAAAAACGACACAGAAACAAGTCAACAACAGAAGTCACAGCGGACAGCTAGCTATTAGTATAGGTAGAAATAATATTGTAAAGATTTGATTTTTTGTTTGTATGTTTGTACTTAATGATTTAACTCAAAAAGTACTCACCCCAATTAGAAAATTATTTCACCAATAAAAAGCTATATTATCACCTAGTAACATAGACTATATTTTATTTTTAAAAAGTACCCTTGTAGTAAGTACACCTAACCTAATCTAATTTTACGCGAGCGAAGCTAGTACTAATATTATAATTTAATTTATTGCTTGCTCTTAAACGCCGAATCCGCTTAAAGAATTATGAAGGAATTGGTAATGTTCCAATACTTTAAAAATAACGTAAGAGAAGTCACAGCGAACAGCTAGTATTTTATAAAATGGTCATTAATAGGTGAAATCCGCGAAAGTCGACGGAGCAATAATCAACGTTAGAATGATTAACCGTCATTATGTTTAATGTTTGGCTTTAAGCTGCTAATCTTACATGAGACATTAAGTTAGTCATAGCCGTGAAAAGTGTACAAATTGGCGCGCTCGACTTATAGAGCTGGCAACATTTAGATTCGGCATAAAAACATCTCTGATTCAAATCGTTACGTAACTAATGAGCGTCAGAGCACACACGGTCAGACACAATAAATGTTTATTTATGTCTAGCGTTCCAACAATTGACAGGACACCACGTAACTTTTTCTTTCTTTCTTTCTTCTTTCTTTTGTCTTTTTTCTTCTTCTTTCTTTGTAACTATTGGGTGGCAGCGGCACACCGGCGGTCAGACACAATAGGTTTTCAATCATCTCTGGCATTCAAAGACTTGTCAGGTTAATCAACAACTGTTTGAACGTGTGTAAAGTATATGGCGACTAAGTAATAATTACTAAATTGTAATGCCTAACTAAATACCAAATTCTAAACGTTCCTTTTTTATCAGAAGTCAGCTCAGCACTAGGCGTAAGTGCTGTATCGCGGAGGACAAACATTCAAAAAACGGACACGAAGAATACACAGATTCAGAACAACTTTTTGTGGTTCACACAAATTGTTGGCCCGTGTAGGGATTGAATCCATAACACTTCGCAGTGGTAATAATAATAATAAAAATAAAAATATTTTTTTACCAAAAGAGTACAATATTACACATAGAATCCATTGGCCCCACACTAGGCAAGCCTGTCCTGTGGATGCCTTATTCCGATTACAATAATTCAAATTGAAATACAATTTTGGCTCGATCGAAATCAACAAAAGTAAATTTATAAACAATTTAAGGTAAGTATGTATGTATGTACGTATTTCTAATCTATAGGTAAAAATAAATATTTATAGATAGATGGCATGATGGATGGATATAATGGCGCGGCAACCACTAAAAACCACTATGCTATGAGTGCAGCAATTTATGCGGCTCTAACTAGTACCTACTAAGTGCTTTCTGCTAATCTACTTTAGAATAGTGCAGTGATATGAAAAATCATTATTGAAGAGGTATAAGGTCTTTCACACGCCTATTCTGTTAGCTATGAGTTTGTTGTGTTGTGGCGACTTTGCATAGACAAAGAAGTTCCGCCTACATTCAACAGATGGCGGTATATACAAACGCGCTTAACATGACGTCATACAATCTAGAATCGCACAAGTAACGTTTACACAGCGACTAAGTATATATATATACATGTATACGGGTAATGGTAGAAGAAAAAGTAAACTTAGTAAACCTAAGTTTACTTTTTCTGGGTTTACTTAGTATTTCCCAAGCTCTTTGGGTAAAGTTCGACATTTCAATCAAACTCAATTTGTGTTTGGTGTTTACGCGTTCATACAAGCTCCCAACATCAACCGTCGGACCGCGGCCCACAAGGCACGATCAACCAGCCTGGTCAGAGGTTCCTCCCTTTGTATTGGAGGGACATCACACCCTGTTCCTCTACAATGTCTCACAAGCGAGTGCGCAGGTATTCCAAACTTCTAAAGGCGCTGTAACTAAATCTAGATAACCATGTATCTATGTTCCTTACACAGGCACCACATACATAGTTTCAAGCCCATATTTCGAAGGAAGTAGTAGCAAAGTGTAATCCTAACTAATCCAAACTAATATTATAAATGCGTATGTGAGTTTCTTTATTACGATTTCACGCCTAAACCACTCAACCGATCATCATGAAATTTCGTATACACGGTGTCAAGGGTACAAAAAAGGACACAGGGTACGGTTCATCTAGAAAACGGTACTATTGCCGACCGAAACCGCAGGCAGTAGCTAGTATTAGTATAAATTATTGCCGTAGTGCAATCATTATGCAACACAATTCAAAAATTAACTACATACAAATGGTATTCAATCACATCCTAACTAAAATAATAAATGCGAATGTGAGTTTGTTATTTGTTTGTTACTACCTAACTACTCGACCGATCACTATGAAAATTCGCATACCGACATGTTGTCAGAAAAGGATATAGGTTACTTAACATACAGGAAAAAATACTGTTCCCGAAAGATAAAATTTACATTACGCGAGACAAGCTGCCGGCAAAAACAGGTAAAATAATAAAATCACTTAGCACCACGAACATTTCTGCTTACATAATTATACAAAACCATGTCAGAACGCACACGGAAATCTCTGTCTAATTGTTCTCTATTCACATCTGTCAGTATGCGGCTCTGTAAGTTGTAAAGCGTCGTGTTATTGTGTTCAACAATACACGGAAACTTTTTGTAGTCATGCACATTGATTTCCTTCACTATTTTAATGTATGCAGCATAAATATGGCGCCAAACGGCCGTCAGTTTTGGCGTGAGAACCACACCTTGTGTTGCCATAATTAAAAATGTGAATGTTTAAAATGTTAAAAGTGGTTGTATTTATTTATTTTGTGTCTATATTGGTGGAATGTGATAATGGAAGGAGGCGGAGAGATTATGAGGGCAGACAGCCGAAGTTGTTCTCTTTTAATGTTATGGAAGAAGATATAACTGTGAGTTTATTAGTTTAGGCAATCCATATATATATAACTCTTCCGTTACTGAGTGACTGACAGACAACGCACAGCCGAAACTACTGAACGCAAGAAGCTGAAATTTGGCATGTATGTTTCTTGGGTACTGTAGGGGTGCACTAAGAAGGGATTTCCCGAAATTCCCACGGGATTGGGAAGCAAGGGATAAATAAAAAAACATGTGTGGACGTAGCTGCGGGCATCCTCTAGTGATGTTATATACAAAAAAGATTTAAAAAATTAAACATGTTAATATCTGCAGCAATAGCCTAGTTGGAGACCATTGGACTGCAATGCAGAGGTCTCGAGTTCGATGCTTAGACGCGCATCTCTGACTTTTGAAAGTTATGTGCGTATTAAATAGTTAATTATGGCTCGCTTTAACGGTGAAGGAAAAGATCGTGAGGAAAGCATGCATGTCTGAAAGTTCTCCATGATAAAAATAAAATAAAAAAAGTTTTCCATAATGTTCCCGAAGATATTATTATGTCAAGTCCGCCAACCCGCAATAGTTTTCAAAGTTATGTGCGTATTACATAGTTACTTATGGCTCGCTTTAACTGTGAAAGAAAACATCGTTAGGATGAATGCATGTCTGAGAGTTCTCCATAATGTTCTCGATGATATGAAGTCTGCCAAACTGCACTGGGCCAACTTGGTGGGCTATGGCCTAACTCTTCCTACACTGAGAAGAGGCCCGTGTCCAGCAGTGGGACAGTTTAAAACTGAATAATAAATGTGTGTACAATGCCAAAGTCAAATAGGTCACAAAGTAAAACTTATGAACATCAAAGTTTATGAGTTACTGAGGTTACTGAATTTATGTTCAAATAACATCACCAACCAGTAACAAGATATCCATACGATCCACTTATAATAATTATGTATAATATGAATCCCTATCATACAGAACACTGTCTCTTAACCCATTCAATGCGGCGGACGCCGATCGGCGTCTTATTTTTTCATACTCAGATTCGGAGGACGCCGATCGGCGTCATGTATAGTTTGTTTATATTTTACTCAAATTTAAAGATTTTATATTAAGAAGACAACAAATGTGTTTGGAATTTACTAACGAAATGTCTGATATGAGTAGTTTTTAGATATTTTGGTATTTTTTATTTCATCAAGTGCGGCTGACGCCGATCGGCGTTTACGTTAAATATGAGCCGTTTCTGGCTAGTGAAAGCAAAATTTGTTGCCGCATTCAATGGGTTAAGATACAGGTATTATTGCCTAGTTTAATAGACAGGGCTCAAATAGTGTACCTATTAAAATTGTACATAGTTACCCTATAGTAGTAAGTATTAAATTGGGCACTGTACCAGTTATTTTTTGGTGACAAATAAACTTATTATTATTTAAGTAAATTGCTGGGTTAATGCCTATGAGAAGATACCTGCAAGAAATTCACGGCCACTCTTTTAAATTGCCATTCAAATTCAGTATATTAACAACTAGATGTTCCCGCAGTTTCACCCGCGTTTATCGTTACTGCGCCGCCCCCGTGGGTCGTAGCGTGATGTTATATAGCCTATAGCCTTACTCGATAAATAGGCTATCCAACACTAAAATAATTTTTCAAATCGAACTGGTAGTTCCTGAGATTAGCGCGTTCAAACCAACAAATAAACAAACAAATTCTTCAGCTTTATAATATTAGTATAGATAGCTGACCCGCGCAACTTCGTCTGCGTCACATAAGAGAGAGAGTGGGTCGTAGGCACCTATAATACAATTTTAAAGGAGCTGAAACTTTCTTTGTTAAATCCACGAATCACATAAGAACCATTGAACAAAATTTTATAAATATACTTAGTATACCTACAGTGCTAATTTAAAATCACGCAGAATAAACCAGGAGAAACATCGTTTGTATGTCTGTAATGGGTAATTATTTTGCTGCGATGTTATTTTAAAACTGCAATATCTCCTAAGGTATTCATTGAAATCGAATGATGTAAAGGGCAATTTTGTTTTAAATTAAATACTTGTGATGAATAACGAATTTATTTGGATAAGGATTAATATGTTTATGAAAATACCTTCGCAAATAATGCATTATTTTAGAACAAATTTGGTTAGCATAAAAAAGGGTTATAGTCAGCCAACCTTAAAAGATAGACATATGCTGTCGCGGACTTTTTTTAGAACTTTTTAAGGGAAAATTCTCTCATACATGATTTCTGCGAAACTGTAACTGTTTACGCAGCGCACGCAGCGGAAGCTCTCAAAAGGAAAAAAAATCCTCCGATTTTGAAACATTCTTAATTGATGCTCTGCTACTATTGATCTTAGCGTGATGATATATAGCCTATAGCCTTTCTCGATAAATGGGCTATCTAACACTGGAAGAATTTTTCAAATCGGACCAGTAGTTCCTGAGATTAGCGCGTTCAAGCAAACAAACAAAAACAAACAAACTCTTCAGCTTTATAATATTAGTATAGATTAAATATTCAAAGAGAAACGGTGTGGAGTATCATTCTTAATATTATTAACACGCTAATCTCAGGAACTACTGGTTCGAATTGAAAAATTATTTTAAGATATTTTATTTTATTGGGAAAAACACACAATCCTAATCCTATCCTAATCCTAACTAATATTATAAAAGCGAAAATGAGTTTGTTTGTTTGTTACCTTTTCACGCCTAAACCACTGAACCGATCATTCTGAAATTTTGCATATACGTTGTCAGGTGTACAGAAACGGACATAGGCTACTTTTCATCCCGAAAAAAATTACTGTTCCCGAGGAAAACAACAATAACGTTCTTATGATAATAGATGGCGCCACGTATCTTTCGAATCATGATTGAATTATATTATTACAAGCAGACTACAATCCGAACTGTTTGTCAAATTCAAAATTAACGCGCGCGAAGCTTAAACTTCACATCTAACTCAACACATACCTATGACTAACAAACAATTATTAAAATACTAGCGGACCCGATGGACGTTGTCCTGCATGATATACAAAGCGATTAGGATATTAAACAAAGTAAGAAATGTAAGACAAATAATATAATAATTTTGTTATTAATTATTTTGAAATAACATAATTTTTTTTAAATATATTGTGTGTAGGTTGCTAAGACAATCTAAGTATTAGGATAAATATAATGTACAATTATTGTTATTTTTGGAGCCGGTGTCAGCCAAGGAAATACTATTCCTCCTTTTTTTGAAGTGGGTTAAAAATGTATTGTCTTCTGACCGAAGGCAAATGTTAACCTTTTAAATAAATTTGAGTAGTAATTGATTTAATATTCAGTTGCAAAATATGAAACATCCGTACTTATTAACAGATCAAGATTTAGTTGATTTTTATTAAAGGATGAGACCGCTGTTGTCGATTAAATTGTGATAGTATAGGGGCCACTTGCACGACCACTCACAACACGTGCTGTCGCAGTCACCCGTGTGAAGGTGACTGAGACGCCACGATGTTTTAAATCTATTTAGTGCTAAACGTATTTTGTGAGTTGTCGTGCAAGTGGCCCTAGAAGAGCCCGCTGTTTTCTTTTAAATAGTTTCTGCCCGCGTGTATCCTATGTGTTAATCCAGTTGCTGTTAACTATTCAGAAGGTTTTGTGTGTAAGACTTACAAACATACATCCATCCCCACAAACTCTCAAGGTTATGACAGCAGTAGGATTAATTTGGTGACAGCATGAATAAGTCTTACCCGGATGAGGTTCCACCTCCTACAGGTAACCGGTATACGAGTAATAAACACTCTCTCCGCTTTGCCCAGCGAGCAAGCAAGTCTTTCGGAGGCTCATCGTTCCCATTCCATTAATTTCATTCCTTTTTCTTGAGGTTGATCACACGCAAGTGATACGACTGGTATTAAGGATACAGGAACAACTTACTATCAGATCGAGCAGCGATAGCTCAGTGGGGAGACCAAGAGACTGCAATGCAGAGAGTCTCGGGTTCGAACCCACGTCGCGCATCTCTGACTTTCGGAAATTATATGACTTTTCGAAATTATGTGCGTATTGATTGACAATAATTATCGCCTGCTCTGTGCCTCGGAGAGCACGTTAAGCCGTTGGTCCCGGCTGCCATGAACATCTATGGCAGTCGTTATTGGGAAAGTGTCAACACATAAGATCCCACTGGGTCGAAGTGTCGCCGGTCTGCACTGACTGGCCCACATAAGATAAGATAAAGATACTATCAGATCGATCGTAAGCTTGTTTCCATCATTAGTTCCATGTTATTACTTTATTTTGCGTGATGAATAAGACATTCGGCTTTCGTTAATCATTTATTCCTTTTTCCTAGCATTGGTAACACGCGAAACATACCTCTGGGTGCCTAGTGTGAGTTGTTTTTAAGTTAACGAGATCGAAACGTTCACCGCGTTTTGCTCTCTGATTGGTTAAGTGCTTGTAGCGGGCCAATCGGAGCGCCGAACGTCATAAACGTGTCGATCGCGATAACGTAAAACAAACTCGCACTAGGCACTCAGATGTGGACAATAACGCTACGGTAACTGCTTATTTTATTTTATTATTTATAGGAAAACTTACAGCTAATATACTGTATATTAGAAAATCTTGTAACATAAATAAGGCCAATTACAAGTTCTCACTTATAACGTCACTTATATCATCAAAGGGGTCGTATATCTGTTTTCACCATTTAAAGGTCTACTTTGTTTTGCGTACATTTTCTTTCCAAAAACTATTAGCCGTGACGATAAATACAAGTTGGCGTTTTAACGGTATGCGCTCAGGTACCTACTTAGGTTCCTGGACCATGACGAGAGCCATTTTGTTATTGCAAATAACTTTTTGATGTACCTACTCTTGTTTTTTATTATTAGATTTAACCGTTTACGCGTACAAATTAGAAATTGATTGCCTCCGGGGCATAGCGTACGACTGCTGTGCATGTGTAGTGTAGGTATATTTATAACAAAGTTTATTCGCACTCCTTTTGTAGCCATGGTATCGAATTCCGTGCGCGAGGCTGGGCCGAAATGATCCTGGCAGGGTCATCACATGATGTTAGGAGAGCATTTGAAGTAAAACTCGAGAAGTATGAAATGATACTGCTTAATTGTTTTTTATTAATTGGTCTATTTACCTACTACATTACATATTTTTATAATTGGCGGCGGCTTCCGCACTAAGTTCGAGGCTTTTGTCGCGATAACCACACGTTATACATTAGTCGCTTAGCTATAAGTATGCAGACATCGGGTTAAAAACAAATAAAATATAAAAAACTAACAAAAATTAAGCTTTTAACAAAATAACGTTCGAACGAACTGAAGATATTAAAAGGGAAGCACTGTTAATGGTTGTATGTGATGAAAATGTGTGTGGTTTGGTGAATGGTGTGAATGTGTTATGTGAGTTATGTAAGTTTGTGTGTGTGCGTGTGAGTGTGCGTGTGCGTGTGCTTGTGCGTGTGCTTGTGTGTGTGCGTGTGCATGTGCTTGTGTGTGTGCGTGTGCGTGTGTGTGTGCGTGTGCGTGTGCGTGTGCGTGTGTGATTTGGATGATGATGATTTGGATCATAACATTGCTTATATACCTAGTGGTTACATGATTAAATAAACTAAAGCATATAGGTACAACTTATATACTACACATGAGATCTTAGGTTTGGTTTCCGGATCGGACAAAGGGTTATAGGGTTTTTCTGTCATGAAATCTCAATGGCAGTACGGAGTAAGAAACATGACAATAGGAGGTCCTCTATTTCGTGAGACCTAAGACTATACATGGGGCAATATGGCTGTGTAATGTATTTCGTCTCACGTCTATTTTCTTAAAAGGTTAGGCAGAGGTCTACCTCTGCCTAAGTATTATTGAATTCAAATTCAAATTATTTTTATTTGTTAGACACAGGTTTATAAAAAAGATCTTACAAAAAACAAATGAAAGTACAAACTGTGTCTTGCCAATACAATCGGCGTACAAAAATATTATAAGAAAAACATAAACACAAAAACAAAATCAAAGTATAAAATTTAACAAAACGTGTCATTTAGAAAATCTTTGATAGAGTAGTAGCATTTATTATACAAAAAAAATTTAGCTTTTTTCTAAAGTGTTTTAAATTTAATTGTTTATATTCCTCCGGTAGCTTATTATAGAGTTTTGGAGCTAAACAGAATATACTGTTCCACATAAGGGTAGTTTTAGCTCTTCTTATGCATACATTATTTTTGCGCCTATTACGTAGAACAACATCGGATTGACTAGGAAACAAATGAGGATTTGTTTTAACAAATATTGCGACTTCAAATATATATAAAGACGGAAGCGTTAGAATTTTATGTTTGATAAAGTGAGGTTTACAACTGTCAGTTACTTGAAGCCCAAACATAGCCCTTATGCATCTCTTTTGTAATTTAAATGCGATCTCCTTATGTGTAGAGTTGCCCCAAAAAATTATTCCGTATCTGAGTACGGATGCAACAATGCCATGATAAGCAGTTAGTAGAGATTCCATGTTGACTATATGTTTCAGTTTATGAAGAGCATAGGACGAACTACTGATTTTTTTGCAAAGAGCCTCTACATATATGTTCTTTCCAATTTAGCTGGTTATCAATCGTCAATCCTAAGAATTTTGCATTATTTGTAGCACATATATTACTATTCTGATATTTAATATTAATTTTATAACAAGTAGGTTGTCTTTGAAAAAGTGCATTATTTGAGTTTTGTTGAGATTTATTTTCAAATTATTATTATTTAACCATAAAATTATTGAGCTGAGTGTGTTATTAATATCAGATTCGTATGAGTCGGGTTTATTACAAGCTATAGTTACAGTACTGTCATCAGCGAATAGTGTTAAGGGATGTTTTATTGCTTTGGGTAAGTCGTTTATATATAATATAAACAACAAAGGCCCTAATACACTGCCCTGGGGCACACCGAATGATATTCTACGCTGTCTAGATAGGTATATATCTTCCCTTTTTGTCTTGAGATTTAGCTTTTTTATTGCAATTACCTGTTTTCTATTTGATAAATAAGATTTTATCAAATTATAAACATTACCTCTTAGGCCATAGGCGTCAAGCTTTTTTAGTAAAATATTATGATCTACGTAATCAAATGCTTGTGTCATATCACAATAAATGGCACAGATAGGTATTCTCTTATCAATATTCATCATTACTATATTTAAAAAATCGTATATCGCCATATTTATGGTCTTTTCTTTACGAAAACCTTTTTGTTCTTTACATAAAATATTGTAGTTTTCAAGATATGAATAAATTCTATAATATATGAATTTTTCAAATATTTTTGAAAAAATAGGCAAAAGTGAGATCGGTCTATAATTTTGCATGTGCTCCTTATTATCTTTTGTATGTAACGGCTTTACAATAGAAACTTTTAATTGTTCAGGAAATACACCATGGCCAATACATAGGTTTAAAATGTAACTGAGATGTTCAGATATTAAATCTCCCACTGATTTTATTATTTTTGTAGAAATTTCATCATACCCTACACTATTTTTGTTTTTTAAGTCTTTAATAATATTTAAAATATCGTTTGATGTACTGGGATTTAAATACATTGATTTTAAATTGTTTACTATATAAGAATTATATATAATAATTAATTATTATATAAGAATAATTGAAGAAACCTTGCAGGCACACAAGTTCTCCATAATTTTGTCGAAGCTCTGCAAATACGTATTTGGGCATGTGCAATATAGCATGTCCGAAATAATTATTCTCAGAGAACGTATTCATCATTTGAATTGTATTTCTATACAGAGCCAATCTTTATATGAATAACGTGAACAGAAAAGCTTGCATTTTTTTAAGCAAGCGCGCACA
Source organism: Catocala sponsa (assembly GCA_963564715.1). Lineage (NCBI taxonomy): Eukaryota > Metazoa > Arthropoda > Insecta > Lepidoptera > Erebidae > Catocala > Catocala sponsa. Next base: position 3,647,215 of record OY751345.1, on the reverse strand, counting down.
ATGGGTTTGTGATTTAGCTTAGTTAAAGTTTATATGGAGAGGGATTTTCTAAAGCGAAAAGATATTAAAAAACTAATTACCGTGGAATATCGACCATTGGGTGAACTCTAGTCCCTATTGTTATTAAAGTTTGTTTGTTGGTTTGTCCTTCACTCACTCAAAAACCGAGGAACTTTTTTACAGTATAGACACGATAAAATTTTAGTAATAAAACCGACTGATTCCAGATAGACTTGGATTTCGCAATACCTTTCATAAGGATACCGAAGAGAACTGTCAATATTGGCAATGGATTGTCGGTAAGTAAATTTAAATAATGTAGCTGATAGGTGAAGTATAATAAGCCTACAAGGACTGATTTACATTTCCACTTTCTAGAGAGTACATTAATGGCGCAATTATACTTGGTCGTTAGCTCGTATTCGATTGCTTATGCAATTCGGACAAACGACTAAGTGTAAATGATCGAAGTCGAGTACGTCCGTATTCGAACAGCTTTCGTTTCGGTTACCCGACGCCGATTTCCTTTCAATTGTCAAACGCTTGCCCGTGGTGCAGTAACCGAACGTGGGTAAAACAATGTAATTAATGCATCGGGTGCCCGAATTCGAGTAACATCTTTCGTGCAACCGAATATGGGCTAACGACCAAGTGTAATTGCGCCATTAGTAACAAAAATCTGTAAAAAATATTACTAAAGTGGACTTCTTTACCTATCAGCTGCAGAATTAACTTTACCATATAGTTAAATTATTTGTGCAAAATAATTTGACATTAGTTTTGATTGAATACATAAACTTGTGTAAGGTACCTACTTAAAGATACATGGTAGGTATTGGAAATTGCAAAGTCTATCTGAAATTAAGCATTTACTATTGAAATTGAACTTTATAACTTCTATACGAATTTTATGGTGGTTTATTTTATTATTACAATTTCTGAACCTGTAATATTTTTAAAGTAATATTATTTTATATCGCCTATATACCCTATAACCCCATAAGTGAGAAACGGCCATGAATTACCGTATATCTTACGAGTTCGAAGAAATGGTATCACGTGACATTTGAGGTCAAAGGTTATAGTCATTTCGGGGGTATACCGACTATGCTGAGTCGAATGGCGTTGACCGTGAGTCTCTAGCTGTTACGGTTCTTGAGTTGAAAGATGGTATCACGTGACCTTGAGGTCAGAGGTCAAAGGTTATAGTCATTTCAGGGGTATATCGACTATGCTGAGTAGAATGGCGCTAACCGCGAGTCTCTAGCTCTTACGGTTCTTGAGTTGAAAGTTGTATAACGGCCACCGTTTCAAAACTTTAGCATTTGCAGTTCAACCTAACGCCGCGCCGCCCGGCTTAAAAATGTTCGAGAGTGTACCTATGTAAAAGTGAAAAATCTTGCTACTGCTTGTCAAATTGGGGTACTATTACTATGGGTTACTATGGGTTACATAGTTTCTTGACTATATCGCCGAAAGGGAAGACAGATGTGTATTAAATTCACATATTGCCAGCTATAGTTTTTAGAGTTCGAAAAACTCTTATACAACAACTTTGACCGTGCGTCCGTCTGTCTGTTATACATCTTATGTTATCTTATGTGGGGGCCAGTCAGTGCAGACCGGCGACACTTCGACCCAGTGGAATCTTTTATGTGGACACTCTCCCAATAACGAGTGCCATAGATGTTCATGGCAGCCGGGACTAACGGCTTAACGTGCTCTCCGAGGCACGGAGCAAGCGATAATTGTCAATCAATACCCACATAATTTCGAAAAGTTATATAACTTCCAAAAGTCAGATGTGCGCGACGTGGGTTCGAACTCGAGACCCACTGCATTGCAGTCTATTGGTCTCTCCACTGAGCTATCTCTGCTTATAGAGGTAGCAAACAATAACGTGTAGTATTTCAACGCCAGCACAGTCGATAATGGCTTGGCAGGGACAAATGCTCTGCGCTGTGCCTCGATGTATGCGCGCCGGCTCTTACTTATACTAAATATAGTATGAGAAGGTTTAGGTCATAGCCACTGCTGGCTCAGTGCAGACTTCATTTTTTTAAGCACCTTCTGGAGACATACAGGCCGGGGTCACAATGTTTTCCATCACCGTTATAATGAACGAGAAATAACTCCAAAAATTTAAAGGTGCCGTCCATCGATCAAATATACCATAGATGCACGATCGTCGCTCGAAAAACGGCCCCAACAAAACTGTGCATAAATCAGTCGTATGCGCTATATTATGCACCTGTCCCACTCACTCTTGCGTGCGCTGCCCGTAAGCGAGAGCGAATCGACACCACTACTACGGTTGAGACCGTACCATATACTTAGAATGCTTGCGTATCGCGGGTAACACACTTAGGACGCTTTACATTGACGCGTTTTAACTAAACTATCACAAAATGTTTCTCAGTGGACGTTCAATGGTTATGCCGGTTATGCGTAATAAATGCAGACACTTATAAGTAAGTAGTACTGGTCAGTGCCACATATTGACGCGGTTTTTGTATGAGAATGTACATCTATGGTATACCTATTTGATCGAAGGTGCCGTCGGTTTAAACAAGAGATCGCTGCGTGATAGTCTAATGGTCTCCTATTCTTCTACCACTGCTTTAACACTTATTAATCTGTCAATTGTTTGGAATGTCAGACATAATTAAAAACCTATTGTCTCTAGATGCCAGAGTGCCGCTGCCTCTCAATAGGTTAATGACATGCCTTTATTTAACTTACCTTGTTACTCTAACCTTGCAACTGAATTTTATACCAGTTCTTCCTAACCGATTAAGCTAAAATTTAGAAGAGATGCGTTTTGATAAGTACTATAAGCCTAGATGATGGTCAGGATGGTGATTAAGATTTAATGATGGAGCCTGGAGATGATCTCCTTGTCTACTCACCATAAATCTGTCGTGTTTGAGCTCGTAAGATTCCACGATTTTCTAGGTCGAGTCCACGGTCTCATGATAGACCCGGGAGATGGCCATTGGATCTCTTTATCTACTCAACATGACTCCATCGTCTTTTGGCTAGAAGAATGGTCTTGATAAATAATATATATTAGTATACTAGCTGTTACCTGCAACTTCGTCCGCGTAGATTTTAACTAAAAAGTGTTTGTCGCCGCGGAGCCCAACTATATTTCTCTGCCCAAGTTACTTAAATGGCGTAGTTTTTCTAGTGTAAAGCTAGATAATAGCATGGCTTACTCAAAACAACATTTAAATATGCGTCGTTAGATTACACGCTGTCACAGAATGCGTAAGAAAAGTAAAGATTCACAGCTCCTCCCCCGTAGGTGATACCGTGATAATATGTAGCCTATATGTTGACCCGACCTGTTAGTAAAATTCATGCAAATTTTGAAGTAAATCCATGCGGTACTTTTTGAGTTTAGCCCGGACATACATACAGACAAACAGACAAAAATTCTAAAATCAATATTTTTGGCTTCGATATCGATTGTAGATCACGCCCCAAGTATTCTTTTAAAAAAATATTCAATGTACAGTTTTGACTTTCCTACGATTTTATTATATGTATAGATAATATTTATCAAGACCATTCTTGGATGGAACTAAAAAGCACGTAATAGAAAAAGAGAATCGTTTTGAACTAGAAGCATATAAACGACATATTGTATCAAAATAAATAAAATTGCTAAGTCTAAGTTTAATTACATAATATAACATATTTGTTTTAAAAAAGCCTCGTACCTATAATATATTTTGCTGCAATCTGTTTACGTCAAATTTGTACCTATTTTCATGCTATTTTGGAACTATGTTTGTAAACTTCAGGTAAAAAATTAATTTAATATATTCCAATACGTGAATTCGACGCCAAGTACTTGTTACATCAGTATAAGAGTTATATGTTTACGACGAAACACATACCAAAACAAAATACTCGCAAAACATGACATTTTATAAATATACTAGATTTTACCGCGGTTTCACTCGCGTTTATCGTTACTGCGCCGCCTCCGTGGGTCGTAGCGTGATGTTATATAGCCTATAACCTTCCTCGATAAATAGGCTATCCAACACTAAAAGATTTTTTCAAATCGAACCAGTAGTTCTTGAGATTAGCGCGTTCAAACAAACAAACTCTTCAGCTTTATAATGTTAGTATAGATTAAAAAAGTATTAAAAATTCATAACCTACATAATTTTTCCAATCGTACCAGTAGTTCCTGAGATTAGTGCGTCCAACCAAACAAACTCTTCAGCTTTATAATATTAGTATAGATATTGAGTAGTAAAGCCTTTTTGAGTAGTAGAGCCTCGCTGATTTCAGCATGAATGGGCCGGCTCGACCGGGGAAGGACTACCCTCTCACAGAATATCGATGTGAAATAGCAGTATTCCTACTGTTGTGTTTCGTCCGGTAAGTGAGAGTGCCGGAGGCCCAATCACCCTCTTTCCCCCTTCTCGCTCCTTCTTCTTCCCACTTCCTTTCCTAAAGGGTCGGCAACGCGCAAGTGATGCCTCTGATGTTGCAGGCGTCCATAAGCTACGGTGACCACTTACCATCAGGTGGGCCGTATGCTTGTTTGCCACCTTAGTGGTAGGTATAAAAAAAAAACTTACCAGGCGGCTCGGATACGAGCCACCAAGTGCCACGCCACTTTAAACCTTATTTTAATAATCGTAACGCTTAATATTGATTGTTTTTTGCTACCAATGGAGTTTTTGGGTAAAGGACATATTATAAAGTAGGTACTAGTTTTTGCCCGCGGCTTCGCTCGCGTTAATTTAGAATTTGACAATCAATTTGGGTTGTACTCTGCTTGTATAATAATATAATTCAATCATGATTCTAAATACACGTGGCGCCATCTATTATCATAAGAACGTTATTGTTGTTTTTCTCGTAAACAGTAATTTTTTCCGGGATGAAAAGTAGCCTATGTCCGTTTCTGTACACCTGACAACGAATATGCAAAATTTCAGAATGATCGGTTCAGTGGTTTAGGCGTGAAAAGGTAACAAACAAACAAACTCATTTTCGCTTTTATAATATTAGTTAGGATTACGAAAATATAAACATACGATAGGTATATACTGAGCATATACTTGACCGTACTGATGGCGAAGTGGTTCAAGTTGTAGTCTCGTCACTGAGCCGAGTGTTGTGGGTTTGATCTCCACTCGGTACAAACATTTTCGTCAACCACATTTAGCTGTTCTAAGTCTCGGTATTATTTGTGTCCGTTGTTTAAATGTGACACAGAATTTATTCCTAGACCAGAAGATATCTTTGACATTTCCGAAGTAAACTACTGCGTTTCAATTTAAAGGCTTATTATTATCATTCGGTATAAAAATTATTTTATAGTTATCTTATAATAAAAAACAATAATTGCTTGTTTCCAGATAGACATGCAATTTTCAATACCTTTTATTAGGATACCTGTCAAGAAAACTATGAATTCTGCTTATGGATTGGCGGTAAGTACATCTGTTCACTACAATTAAAAAAATATTGCCTTAGTGGCGCAGCGGCCGTGAAAGCGACTGCTATGCATGTGGTTTCGGGTTCGATACCCGGGTACAGCAAAGTGTTATTTCATTTTCCATAAATAAATTAATTCTTAGTAGCAGCGCGAGGTTATACCTGTGCCTGGAAGATGGCAGTTGGATTGCCTCTCATTACATTGGACCTAAAATAATAACTGACGAAATGTGGGTATAGTTATTGCAACTCACGATGGCGAGCGGGCTACGTATGTGTGCGTGTAAAGCTGCGTATACATTACGCGCGGCAAACCCTCGAACATTGGCTCGCGCGGCGGCCGCGCGCTATGGAGACCGGGTCGACGCGCGCGGCAGCTCGAATATTGTCGGTTTTTGAGGCCGCATCAAAGGAGCTTCAGTCGCCTGCTCGCGCGCAGTTGGTACGGTTGTGGGTTTTAAAATTGGCTCGCGCGGCAATACGCAGAATGGACAACGAAGTGTCCTCTGCTCATACGATTGTATGGCGCCAATGATTTGTTGTGGAACGAACTGGTCTGGCTATCTGCCGCGGATATTCGAGATGGATGGTTTGCCGCGCACGGCAGCCGCAATCTACGTAAATTCATATCTTTATTTTGGCTCGCGCGGCAAATGTACGTCTGCTGTAGTCGTACATAAGCTTGTGCGGCTGCCGCGCGTAATGTATACGCAGCTTAAGTGTCGCTCGCAACTGACCTCTGAAAAAACACGCATACTACCGCACTGTGCATGTACACGTAAAGCCCGCTCGCCTTCGTGAGTTGCAAGAACTGTATAAAACACCTATGCCTACCCCTTAGGGGATAGATAGTTCTTTTTTATAAGATTACTAGCAATTAGCGTTACAAATTACTAGTATTCTTTTTAACCCCTCCAGCTAAGTTAGAATGTTTGTATTAGGAGTGGGTTCGCGTCAGTAGATTTAAGATGGGAATACTAATTGCGCAGCAAAATATGCTTACTAAAATATATCATAACGAGCACCTATACGCCTCAAAACACTGCATTCCGTCTCGGAAGGGTTAGGTTATATTAGGCTCTTTTTTAAACCCACCCAAAAATAGGAGTTTGATCTCTTTAAATATATTTTGGTGTGCAATTAGTATTTTTTGCTGTGCAGTTAAATACTACACATTTAAGATTAAGAATATTTTAGCTCTATCACACAATACTTACACATGCTTAAACAAAAAATTCTAATAACCTTTAACCCGTGTCTTCTTTACACCATACGCAAGAACATTTGTTCGAGCACTTTTTACAAAACTGAATAGGTGAATATTTTAACAGAGAGCATGTAAGATAAGAAAGACATGCTCTTGCGCCGCTCGCACGACGATTCCTTTCCTGCGTTGTATCGTTTGCATACGACCACGTGTAGTTCTAAATATAAGTTGTGTATGATGAGAGCACTCTATTTCAATACCTGTGATTTTTATAAAAAAATTAAATAATTAATTATGAAAAGTGGTAGAACAAAAGTTTTAAGGTATAAAATATAAGTAAAGAGGTATTTAGGTAGTATTTTTTATTTGACTGCCTATATTTCTTGTACTTCAGGATTTCCCAACGATAAACATCAATCCGGCATCCTTGGCGCTGGGCGGCGCAGTCGTGTTGGGGACGACTGTCATTATCCCTTACCTGGTCAAACACTACGCGCATTATCAAGAAGACTATCGATACGCCAGATGTGAGTAAATTTATCTTTTTCTAACTATACTATCGCTAGCGTATTATTTAGACAAGTATATCCGGGACCGTACCACGGACCGTACCATCATCTTATAACCTATAAACTGTATTACGCCATCTTGCGAAATTAGTGTAGCGCAAGACCAAGACAACGATATTTATTCTGTGATGCGCAATCTCGGTCTCACTCACGCATTAACGGTTTTATGAGATATTGTTTGAAAGAATAAAGTTCAGGTTTCTAATATTGCTTGATGGAACTCGATATAAGGGAAGATTCTGCATGCTGCCTTCGAGTCGTCGTCCGCAATTAATCAACCACAGAGTCCTGCTAAATGTAAAAAGTACCTAACTACAGTTGTAATCTACCCATGATTTAAAACTAGTCTTAAAGTTCAGCACAATCTTACTTTCGTGTCAGCAGTGAAAATTTTGAACTTTGTACATGAACCATGGTATCAAAAAAAAATTCTAAAAATTCTTTAAAAATAAATAAAGAATAATTCTTAATAAGAATAAAGAATAAATCTTTAAAAATAAATAGAATATTATTATTATAATAATAATAATAATATTCTACCACATACACAACACCATCTAGCCCACATTAAGCAGAGCTTGTACTATGGGTACTAGACAATGGATAAACATACATATATACTTTTTTTTTCTAAATACATACATATTATAATACATAGAAACACCCAGACCAAGACAAACATCTGTGTTCATGCACACAAATGTTTGACTTGTACGGGAATCGAACCCGCGACCTCAGGCGTGGCAGTCGGTTACACTAACCACTACGCCATCGAGGCCGACAAAATATAATAATATTGGTACTATAGCTAGTGACGAAGTCAGTACAGAGTCAAAGATAAGATCTTTCTAGAATGATTAAAGTTTCCGAAAATAAACTGGAAATTGCTGATTACCTAAACAATGCCAAAAGTATATAAAGATATTAGAAGACTAAAGAAAAATACAGCAAGTCATAAATAAATCAGAAGCATGTATTTTTCAAACAAAAACAGTTTAAGCACATGGCCCACAGCAGGGCCTTCTGCAACACCTCTTGGCTCTAAGGGATAAGCACGACGGTTTCTTACATTTATTTTTCGATTCCGTAATCCCGGCATCAGCTGGTATATACTGCGTTTCAACGTGAATGAATCTCCTCCGTTTCCTCGGCGCCAAATCAAAGCATCCAAAAGGAGGAGTATATTCGATATCCCATGTTGCATTGCTGGATAGGGAACTAAGGGATTCCTCTTCACAAATGCAGCCAGGTTCCTTGAATGCTGGACAGCTATCAATCACTCTATCTATAGCTGAAAGGTCATTACAGAATACATCCATGTAAGCGCACTTGCAAATATCCTCAACTGCTTCAGCCAACGCTTTTCTTATTTCAGCATCTCGTTCCTTCTTTAGTTTCACCATTTTTCGTGCTTCGACTTTCGCTTGTTCTTCTGGACTTCGTTTCTTTATAATTTTGAATATCATCGGATCGCAATCTACATACGGGTCCTCGTTTGACGCTATGTCTGTCAAATCTTTTAAGGGATTTACCTGAAAATAAATTATATTTTGATTAATTTGCATGAATAGGATATTCATTAATTTTGTTCAGCAATGAAGTATAATGTATGTAGTTCATAAAAATAGCCTACTTGTACTTCCTATACAGATTTAACGTGAAGATAAGTTGTCCAAATGTCCATATCCAAATATTTGGTAAAGCCACTACTCTGGCGGTGAGTTCGTTATCTATATTTGCATTATTTGCGATTTTTATGTAGAAAGCAGATATTGAAAGAGATAAAAATGTCATCAGATTTCTTAATATTTATAAATAATGGGCTCTATTAAAAGCTAGAGACAGGTCGTTTATAAGTAATTGAATAAAGGATTTCTTAGCGCCAGTCCATCATAAAAAAGAAATGGAAAAGAATGATTGAAAATGAAATTGAAATTGAAAAAGCGGCAAACTGCAATAACAAATACGCTCACATCTCATGGCGTGTTGGTCCACCATCAGAGTTCGTTAATGATAACCATTTTTTATTACATTAGTGGGGATGTGCAATCTGCGTGTGTTAAGGGTCTTTTACCTGAATTGTAAAGATGTCGCCTTTCCTCTGGACCTTGAGGCAAGGCTTCGGCTCCAAAGGTTCATCAGGCTCGGATTCGCCTTCACCCTGATCAACGCTTCTGCTCCCCTTCTTCTTTTTCTTCTTTTTCTTATGCTTGGCTCCTGGACCACCACGCGTATACTTGAATTTCATATTTTTCGCCACACTTTTGCTGATACTACCTGGAACCCAACCACGGGGAGGCTGCAGAACAAAAAATACGAGGCAATAAATCTTGCCAATGCTTCTGCAGCAGTAGTTAATGTGACTGCTATGTGAGTTCCAATCTCGTGGGTTTTTCCATCAAGTCTCAGTATCAGCACGGAGTCTAAAACTAGGTCTGGTATAAGGCAATAGGCTCGCCACTATCCACTACCACCCAAACACGTGTACACGTTGTATTACTCAACAAATACACTGCATTTAATTTTCATACGGTGCTTTTTAAACCAGCGAGGTGAGGCGACGACTAGATAAGATAGGTTTATAAATTGTATAGCAGAATTATATGCATATTATTAGAATACAGTGGCACCTTAAACATAGTCTACTGGCGAAAAATGGATAATTCTGGGATATAGGCGTGTAAGACTTTGTATGAGTCATGCAAGTAGACCGACAACAGAATTTTTTAAATTTTCTTCCTACCCTCAATCCGTAATTGATAATAATAATATCTGCCATGTACGTACACTGTGCCATTACTAGGCATGGAGCTCTTCGTAGTGTGAGAAAGGTCAGGCCATAGTTTACCTCGATGGCCCAGTGCGGGTTGGCAGACTACACATGTCTTCAAGAACATTAAGAAGTACTCCTAGATATGCAAGTTACCTTACGATGTTTTCCTTCACCGTTAAAGTGAGCGATAAGTATTTAATGCACACATAATAATAACATACTACGCTAAGTAGGTGAGCCGTATAAACATTATTTTGGCAAATAAATCCGTTTGGATTTATTTGCCAAAATAATGGTAAACTTTAAATATTTAATTGTAGATTGACATAAAAATTCCTTACCTTCTTGCCCTGTGCATTGGCGGCATTCCAAAGCCACCCCATGTTTGCTGGCACAAGCGGCCCAGGGAACATAAAAGGAGGCTTTCGAGTAGTTGAAAGTTCTGTGAACGAAGCAATAACATATGTAAAATATTATATGAAATAATTACAAAAATTGATAACTGTAATAATATTACGATTACGTTTGAACGTTGTCACTTCATCAAGTAAAAGCCGTTTAATGGATTTGGATGAACTTGACACACAAATCGACCATGTCCAGGATATAATACTTTAACATAATACTTTTATCTCAGTGCGTTTCCGTATAATGCACGCGTTTTCTTAGTGGCAATATGGAATTGTAAACCGTGTCCTTTAAGCCACGGTAAAAAGCTCACGTTCATAGGCTAGGTTAAATATAGCGACTGACATGTTACCCTAACTTAGAGTCATTACAGATTTGGAATATTTTATTCGCATACTACCACTATATTTTTATCCACACGCGCTTTTAACCTTTCGAAATATCGACCAATATCACCTGCATCCCTAACATGTCACATTTGTCGGCCTCGATGGCGTAGTAGTTAGTGTAACTGACTGCCACGCCTGAGGTCGCGGGTTCGATTCCCGCACGAGTCAAACATTTGTGTGCATGAACATGGATGTTTGTCTTGGTCTGGGTGTTTCTATGTATAATATGTATGTATTTACAAAAAAAAAAAAAAGTATATATGTATGTTTATCCATTGTCTAGTACCCATAGTACAAGCTCTGCTTAGTTTGGGCTAGATGGTGTTGTGTGTATGTGGTAGAATATTATATTATATTTAAGGCTATTTAGTATTGAGAGTCTTATAATTGACCCAAACAAGTCTACGCGTACAAGCTGTATTATTTGGCAAATACCAAACATTTGTGAGGTGAGGTGCTTTTTCGTCAGCGGGGAAGGGAGAATTGGATGAGATATATTGCCAAAATTTCAATTCATTTCTAGCGCATTTTCGTTGGAAATGATCTGAATTAGCGAAAAGAGATTTGAAATTGTTTTATATAATATTATTCGATCTTATTGCTCCGCACATAGACCATCTATTACCTAACCAACAGAAACACGATTCTAGCTATGGTCATCGAAATCTCGCGTTTTTCGCCATCGCGCGAAGGAAACAAACGTGCTCAACAATCTCACGATTGCTGTGAATAGCCCACAATGGCTCGCATGAGCTATAAATTAATGTAAATTATTATCAATTCTTCTCTATTTAATCTAAGCCTCGCCTCGCCAGTACAAAAGTATATTTAACCTGTGAAGGAACATAGTGAACACGAAGGGCGGGCTGCGGCTCGATGTTGAGACCTTGTACATATATAGTATGTAGCGCAGGTAAACTACGGGAGATCATGACTGACGGGCTGCGGCTCGATGTTGAGACCTTGTACATATATAGTATGTAGCGCAGGTAAACTAGGGGAGATCATGACTGACGGGCTGCGGCTCGATGTTGAGACCTTGTACATATATAGTATGTAGCGCAGGTAAACTAGGGGAGATCATGACTGACGGGCTGCGGCTCGATGTTGAGACCTTGTACATATATAGTATGTAGCGCAGGTAAACTAGGGGAGATCATGACTGACGGGCTGCGGCTCGATGTTGAGACCTTGTTCATATATAGTATGTAGCGCAGGTTAACTAGGGGAGATCATGACTGACGGGCTGCGGCTCGATGTTGAGACCTTGTACATATATAGTATGTAGCGCATGAAAATTAGGGGAGATCATGACTGACGGGCTGCGGCTCGATGTTGAGACCTTGTACATATATAGTATGTAGCGCAGGTAAACTTACGAGATTCAGGATTGTATGGAGTAGAGTGTAATTGTGTACAATGTGCTATCTCTTGTCGCGTGCCGTAATTTCTAGGACTGTGTGGTATTACAACAATCCCATAAGAGAGCTATAAACGTGATACTTATATGCAATATGTATTTTACCTGGATACGTATCACCAAAACTATAGTTGTATTTTGATGCGTTCTTCTTTTTCTTCTTCTTTTCTTCTTTATCTTCCTCACGTTCTGCCATCTTGATTTAGATTCCTCTTGATATAGATTCCTATTGATTTAGATTCCTCTTGATTTAGATTCTAGTTCTAAAAAAACATATATTATCGCAATTTAACCTATAATGGGAAATGGTGTCTGGCCGCTGGTGTGCCCCTGCCACTCATTAGGTTTAGGTTTTTGTTTTTATGGTCTATACGAGTATTGTTTGTCTATACGAGATGCGATGCGAGAGCTGAGCAAATACGAGTAGTTATTTATTAGTAGTAGCTTAGCGTTTGGCACTGTTCGGTAGAGAGCAACAAGCTGCCTATAACGAGAATCCTCAACATTTGAAGAAATGACAGAGGGATAGAATGATACGGGAGCTTAACATTAATAGGCTGGATGTTGGTATAATACAAAGTATTTTGTCTATACCAAAATCCAGTGAAGCTAAACTTATTTATGATCTAGCCTTGTACAAATATGATGGCTCTTAATTGTATGCAGTGTTTGAGTGTCTATTCCTGTTCATTTTATTTAGATATAAGTTATATGTGTACATTTAAGTTTAAGGCTTGATGGGACTGACATATCCTAGACAGATAAAAGTACCTAAAACAAAAAAAAACAAATCTGGGTGTAATGGAGCTCTGTCCATTGAGGATATCCTCGAAATGGCAGTCAGAGTTATTTATATTATCCCATTTTTTATTTTAAAAGGCAACTTTCGCCCTAGGAATAAAGCTTGAGGACCTTTACAAACATTCAAACAACGGAACAAAGAACACCCAAACTATGAACAACTATTTGGGAATGACATAATTGTTTGCCCCGTGTAGGTATTGAATCCACAACACTTGACGCAGTGGCAATGGTGGACACTTAAACCACTACACCATCCGTCAATCAATACTGATCATTCACTTGCGTTATTATAATACAGTTTCTTACTACCCACCTCTTTACACTTTCATTTGATACTATGGACGAAACAGATTTACAAAATTGTTAATAATCTATATATTAATACGTGAAGCGAAAACTTTGGATCCCTTTTTACTAAAATTGGGCGGACGGAGGAGTATGAAATTTCGCACTCTTATAGTTTATACAGAGAAGAAATGACGAATGCTAATATTTATATAAAATATGCATTAGAAATACATTAAATTAATGAAAAACCTCTACACGCACACAACCATGCTTTTGACACACGCAGTCGAAGCGCGTAACTATGATTATATATGACATAATAATGTCAATATATATTATTATATCAGCAATATCTTACAGGCAAACTTTGGTCGAATTTCGAGCACTAAGCGACCGCTAGTAATAATAAATTTATTTGCATAAAATGTGGTGGATACAAAGATGACAAAAAAACAAAGAGCACAAAACACATGTCGCCATATTACAATAGCATGAAAATGTTGAATGAGTACAATTTATAGAATTCTAGGTTTCATTTACACAATTTAATATTTATTAACACAATGTATTTCTAAAATGATAAGACAGTGTGGAAAATTTTTTTAGAAATTCAGTAACAGAATAAAACTTTCTTCAATCAGCCATTTTTTTAGTGCATGGCAAAAAAGCAAGAAGAAGCAAACCACAGCTAGACTTCATGATACTTTGAGCTCATTCTGCTTAAATAGAAACACCCATGATTAAATTATGTTCGGGTACTTTGAAATAACTACACTGGAACATTGAGACAACTACCATCTTAGTCTCTCCGTGACCGTGGCTGCTGAAAAGCAACCGAAACGTCGGGGAAAGTGTAAATACAAATATAAATAGTATAATAGTATAGTAATAGTATGAATAGTTTTAATAGTTTCAATAATTTAATTAGCTTAAAAATTAGTAAAGTTTAATAGTAATAGTAGTGTAACAGTTTTCAAAATTTTGTAATAAAGTGTCAAATAAACAACGCGATAAAATCCGTATATAGTAGTTTAATTTCAATTAATAACATTCGCGTAAACAGAAGACAATATTAAGCATGGCAAAATTTATTGCACAGTAGTTTCATTATAGCTTCATGTATCGCGTTAAAAATAAGTGGTGCCATATACACACAATTTACTCTAAACACCTCTTATCGAGGTATGGGCATTTTTAAATAGTTATGATTAATTTTACCCTTATTCTTATTATCTTTAACTTCGACGCACACAGTTAAGTATACACTGCATAGTATATATTGCACGGATGCATTTCTTCTGAGCTATAAATACCCGGGTCATTTCTGATGAGTAGCCCCAAACTAGTATACCATAGCGAATTATGGAGCAAACGTATGCATGGTAAACCAACAATGCAGATTACCTTGAAGCCACATCTATATATATTTCCATGTAAGATGTTTGTCAACCGTGACACCTAAAAATGTTGTGCTCTGTATTTGTTCAACTTCTTGGTTATTGCATTTAATATTTAACTGTTTATGCTTGGTGTTAAAAGATCTAAAGTGAATAAGCTTTTGTGTTATCTATATTCATTTTTAATTTATTTAAGTTAAGCCAATTATTAATATCAATAAGTGTATTATTTATTTGATTTTCGCAGTTAACGGTATTGTCACTTCCTATAATTACTGTCGTATCATCAGCAAACAAAACACAATCATGCTTTTGTATTGCTTGAGGGGGATCGTTAACATAAGTTATGAATAACAAGGGTCCAATCACACTCCCCTGCGGCACACCACAATAGTTGTATCTAGGTTCAGAATCAAAGTTTTCCAAATTATTAGTAACATTATTGAATTTAGTTATTCGAGTGGTTTGGTTTCTGTTACATAAAAAAATCAGAGTTAATGGTGCCATATACTAGGTAAACGATTACCATAATTTATGGATCCTTGTTACCATCAACTTATCACTCGCAAGTTCCGATCCTATAATGGACTAGCCATCTGCTATACACTAGACTTTTATTTATTTATTTTATTTAAACGTATATAAAATTCTGTCCAAGTCTTCGTCAGCATTATTACAGTTCGCCTACGGAGTATTTACGTGGATCATACAATCTATTCCACAAGTCCATACCAACTGTCTCCTAGTCTCTACCAACTGTCCTATAGTCTCTACCAACTGTCCTATAGTCTCTACCAACTGTCCTATAGTCCCTACCAACTTTCCCCTAGTCCCTATTAACTGTCCCCTAGTCTCTACCAACTATTCTATAGTCCCTACTAACCGTCCTATAGTCCCTACCAACTGTCCACTAGTGCCTACCAACTGTCCACTAGTGCCAACCATCTGTCCCCTAGTCCCTATCAACCGTTCCCTAGTCCCTACCAACCGTTCCCTAGTCCCTGCCAACTGTCCCCTAGTCCGAGCCAACTATCCCCTTGTCCCTAATGCAATGAACAATACTGGTATGGTAGCGATAAGTGGAAATTATATTTCACTCATGCCAACCAGTGATATGATTGTAGGAAAGAGTGGAAAATTCCACTTGTACCAAGGTGGACAGCTGGTAGCGACTAAATGAATAGATCTATCACTTTGCATCGAAATATCTCTACTTCATCTGAATGGAAATAAAAGAAACGGTGACAGCGAGGAGGGCTTGAATTTTAATGTGCCTTTTCTGTGATGCTAAAATAAACAGCCAATAGCATTATAGAAATCATTGGTTTGGGTTCAGAAACTGATAAATAGTTGATTTCTATTACATTTTAAATGATATCTCCAATTTACAGACACAGTAACTTATATATAATAATAAAAAACGTTTGTCTATCCGACTTGATACCATAAGAGATTTTTTTACCATAGATATGATATCTATGGTAAAAAAATCTCTTATGGTATCATTATCAGTATCATTACAACGATCTAGCAAATACTCATACCCGTAGCCTATATTAGTTACCTACTTTTGTTTGCCGTGGCCGGTGCTTTAGCAAGCATCACATCCCATTTTAAATAATTAAAACTGTCAAAGGCCAACTTAAGTGTCAACTGGCCCTGCACGTTAGTCGAATAATGTCTAAGCCTCAATAAGGGCCGAGTATTTTCTAATGGAACATGCTAGAAAAATACACGTGCAAATCTATACATATAATAAATCTGTAGAAGTGTAAATTCTGTACATTGAAAATATTAAAAAAATAAATAGCAGGGGGTGTTACTAGATCGAAACCGAAACCAAAAATGTGATTAAAAAATTTTTTGTCTGTCTGTTTGTTCAAGCATCACGCAAAAAGTATTAGTTCGATTACAATGAAACTTCGTATTATTATACTTTAATATCCTGGGCACCACACTGGGTACTTTTTATCCCGGAAAAGTATCTATACAAATAAATAAAATTGAAGTGTCTGTTTGTAATGTCAAAATAACAGCTTTTTATCTAATACATATGAAAGTATATAAGGTACACCTATTCGAAAACATCTATTTTTAAAATTGTTGTCTGTCTGTCTGTCTGTCTGTTTGTTCCGGGTAATCTCCGAAACGGCTGAACCGATTTTGACGGGACTTTCACTGGCAGATAGCTGATGTTATAAGGAGTAATATAGACTACTTTGATTTTAGAAAAAAATAGGGTTCCGTGGAGACAAACACTTTTTAGTTAAAATCTACGCGGACGAAGTCGCAGGTAACAGCTAGTATACAATAAAAACCAACTTAATTTTGCGGTTCAATCCCAAGACACGATTACTGTACCAACCGCAAATAATAAGTTTGTCGCCCTTTATGTCACCCGCAGTTCACTAACGTTGCGCTGTAAATGTAGGGCGGAAGGTCGAATTTGGCTTGAACGGTTCGTGGCACTAGCGTGGCGCACGACACCACGGATCGCAAGCCTATATAAGGACGGCGTCTCCAGCCGCGCGCTCCATATATTTTTTGACTGTTGATGCGGACGGACGTGTTGAGCGGCGAGCGTTCGTTCTTATTGACATTTTATAAATTCTATGCCTGCAATTTTAAACCGTGCTTTTCAGCACGACCTTTTTTTTCAGAACAGTACCTATTAGACTTTAGAGTAGTTACTTATTAGGTTTATTTCAGCATCGCTATCGGTAATCCTGCTACTCTTTTTGTTGACCGTCCCGGCTATGAGGCCAGTCATAAACTAATCGCGAGCAAAGCCGCGGGGGCATATGCTATAAAATAAACTAGGTACTATTACGAACGAAAGTTATTTAAAATATAATTCGACCGTTATGCTACTTACCAAACTAGGAATCAACTATAAAAAGTTACAGATCGCGAGCGAAGCCGCGGGCAAAAGCTTGTTACGTAAAAAGAAGATTGGATTAGTTGTATGTTTTTAATGAGATGTTAAGTTTGTGGGTTACAAAATAAAAAATCAATGATGTAACTAATGCTTTTCAGACCTATCGTCTTTTTTATACTTTTCTTGTATCGACAATTTGTGTGTACCACAGCAGTCTCTGCCCATCAGCGCCAACAGCGCTTGTTCCTTATCACAACATCTCCTCTCTGTATCCACGTTGTATTTATTAATACAACGCATGTCGTGGTCTTTCTGATACTTCATGTATTCTTTTAGCGCCTTCTTTATCCTTTCGTATTCTTTGGAACAGCATACTTTCCCTGCGTCGCTATAGCTGGGTGGTTGTGTAGGCAGCAACGCGTTTCTATACATTCTAGCAAAACCGTCTGGGACGGAACACGGTCTGCCCAGCACTGGACAAGGTCCTAACCGAATGGGTGGTAGCCCGTAAGGTAGAGGCTCAGTTTCATCCTCATCTTCTTCCTTTTTCTCTACTCCTTCTTCTTCGTACATCATTGTTACGGGACAATTAGTCTTATGAGTATAAAGTGGACAGTACGGCCGATGAGCTTTTCTCGAAGCAATATTCCGTTGTTCCTGTATGCAGTTACAGTCGAAAGTCTTGCAAGGTGGTGAGGGTTTCGTTGGACTACACTTGCAGTCCTTATCCTCGGATATCTCGGTACAAACGTTATACACTATTTGTTGGTTCTTTTGACTGTTTGTCACTTCTGCATTGTACACCCATGGATTGCTAGTACCCATGGCGTGAGTTGACAATTTGCTTTCTGCCGGTTTACTACGTGAGCTGCTAGGTACTGTCCTGTGATGAGTACAGCTGCATCCTCCTTGATCTAGAAACTCTGAACTGTCATCTGTACTCGTACTAGTTTTGCGATGAATACGGTCCAGGTATGTCATACTGTAACAGTCTTCGACAATGTATTCTCGTCTAAATATAGCGTCTCTATAGGTTGGAACTCTTGTAACATACCCCATGATGTCAGTTTTACTACCTTTTGGAGTTGCTTTCGGGGTGTCTTTCGGGGTGGCTTTTGAGGTGGCTGACGGGGTGGCTGTGGGGGTGGCTGACGGGGTGGCTGTCGGGGTGGCTTTCGGGGTGGCTTTCGGGGTGTCTTTCGGAGTGGCTTTCGGGGTGTCTTTCGGAGTGGCTGTCGGTGTGGGACCCCGTGGTGAAGCCTTTGGAGTAGCTCCAGTTTTGAAAAATTTGTTTGCCTTATCTTCACAGGTATCACCAGGTTTGGTCATTCCGCCGCAAGAAGAACACTTAACTTTGTCGGGTTTCTTTTTCTTTTCAGGACAATCTTGCCTATGCCAGCGGTCGTCTTTGCAACCACAAGTGCCACAAATCTTTTTAGTGCCATCAGTTTTCTTTTGAGGGATGTCTTTTGCTTTTGCTTTGTAAGCGTCCAGGTTTCTGATATACATTCTGACTTTGTGTGCTAATGGGCAGTTGCTATTACCACAAGGACCAGTTATGTCTCCCATCCTAATTTTGTTAATAGCATATTTCTTTTTAGGGTCGGTGCCGTGACGACAAACATCCTCTCCAGGCTTGGATCCTCCGACACCACAACTCTGCAACTCTGTGCATATCTCAATTTTCTTTTGCACATTTTGTAGTATATCTGGATTTTCTAAAGTAGTAGTTTCATAAATACTACCAACCATACAAAAGTTAGGATCGTCACCCTCAATTTTCTTACATTCGAACATGCTCGGCGCTTTGTTTGTTCTGAAGCAAAATTTTTCTGGGTCGTTCATAAGCTGTTGAAATTCAGTCACAATACTGGATCCAAGAGCAGTCAATCGTAATATAAGACTGATCTCACCTGCTTGCACACAACAGCATTCTTTGTATAATGTGATGATTTCCTTGATCGCCAACGACTCGTGTATTTTGCAAGCGTCCGTAGCTTCCTTCAAATATTGGTAAAATTGTCTATGCCAATACATAGTACCGACACCTACGTATATCTTATCTCCAAGTAATTCAGTATCCTCGTCGTCCCATATTTCTATTTCAAGTGGAAATTTATTCAGAATAGTTAGTACAGTGTCAGGATATGAACTGAATAATAAAGATTTTCCAACTCTTATTGTTCTTGACCATTGCCTGCGGCCAGTCTCAGTCACTTCAATGACATCTTCACCTTTCTCTTTGTTTTCTGCTAATTGGCCTTCCTTAATGATGAACTGGGATTTTGGCCCAAACCTTATCTTGATTATTATGTTCTTATTACCAGCGGTCGCATCTTCTTCCCCTAAGAATACGGTCACTTTGTCTACGAACATCTCAAGCAGGTACATTTGCTCCATGACCTGCAGAGTTCAATAGGTTTGGATCAGAATTTTCACTTTCACTAACACATATATTTCTTCAATTGGATATTTATCTTCAAGGTTTTACTTGTTTTACACGTAATTAATTAGGGTAAATTTTAAAAATCATACCTCCATAATGTTCTTCTGAATTTATTATATGTAACTTATTTATCTTTTCTTCTAAACTAATACCACTAGAACTCTAACCATTTTGGATCTATAGGTATACTATTATAACTAATTAGAGTCAACATTTTTGGGAGTCTGAACCCAAAATAATAGTTTTCAGTTCGTCTATCTGTTTATCTGTTCTTAAATCACGCAAAAAGCTCGAGGTGAATTTTGACTCGATTATAACAATTTAATAGCTTGGATTCAATTTAAAATCTAGGACAAGTTTCATCTATTTCGGCTCAGTAAGTCAACAAAGCTGCAGTGATAGTATCACAGTCATAACCGACAGCGCGGGTGAATTGCAGCCCTAGTCGTAGGATTCGTGAGCAAAATTTAATATAATTTATGAAGCATAGGATCATGATTTCCGTGAGTAAATCTTGCGATGATGGTTAGTAGAAATGATTGGAAGGAAAACATACAGCGCTGAGCCCAATTAAGACTGCGCCGAGCGTAGACAGATAATGACAGAGCTCGTGCGGCGCATATTCAAATAGGCGCGCAGCCGCCGTAGTAAAATTGTATGGAGGATTTGAAGTGCTTTTTTGATAAATATGTATCTTTATTGTCAACCAATAACTTAAATATTTGGGACGGACAAATTGTAAGACAAGTTGTATTTATGTTTCGTTTAAGCTGTAAAATAGGATAGATTTCTACTATTATAATCTAAAAATCACATAACACGAGCTTACATTTTTGCATTTTTCTTGCAAATTTACGTAACTTTGTAGGCGAAAATATTAATTATTTTAAGTTTTTTACTCGGTATAATTGTAAACACATTTATTGTTATGGTAAATGTATATTATTTTATATTTGTATTAAACAAAAAGTGTTGATTTTATTCACTTAACTGTAACTTTGGCACATTTCGCTCGGCGCAGTCTTAAGATTAAATAAAGGAAAGACTTGTCGGAAAGTATGGTGGAGTCAATATAATCCATATAGTTTGCTAACGAAGTTGACAGTTGACAAAAAGCACCGGCTAATCAAGCGGTTAGCAGGTAGGTACTTTCCTCGCCCGTTTTGCCCCGATATATTGTTTTAGTTTGAAAATTAGCAGCTTGTATGAATTAGACTGAATAGCATGACAAAGCAATAATAATGAAGTGAGTACTTACGGATATTTTGATTATACGGCTTTGTGTTAAATGAAAATTGACATAAATAAGGGCACTGATAATTTTATTCTGTAACCCAAAAGGAAATAATTTCTTGTTGATCGCTTATACAACTGACATTTTGGTGACAGTCGGACTCTCTCGAAAATGGAAGTGTGGCCGTTAACTTTTTTTATGCGCTTTATATAAAAGTGGTCAGTAATCGAATTATATTACAACAGCGAAATACATTTAACACGAAACTCTTTTAACACCGTGACGAACTTCTAAGTGTAAATAGAGAAATATAATAAAATTCAGATTATAAAACCATATCAGAGATCCGTAATAATATCTAAAGAATAAATACATTTGGACTGTACGGATTGCGTAGTGATTGAAGTACCACCTGGCTACTGCTGCGTTTTTGCATTCTCCGAAAAAGTAAAACTCCAATTTTATATGAGTTTTGACACATTTTTACCAGTGGGTCATCAATTAAATGTTCGAAAATCAACGCCAAGGTTATGCCAAAATACGAGTATAAAGGAATTCTTAGATTGTTTTCGATGACCATACCTTTTTAAACGAACTTTAATAAAATAAGAAGCGATTTTCAAATACATTGATATAATATATAACATAGCACATATAGTTCTTGTATCTTGTTGTTGGGGTCTATGTGGTGTCGGCCAAATAGAATAGCACCAACCCAACTCTTCCCGTGGGTGTCGTAAAAGGTGACCAAGGGACACAAACCAGGGAGCGCGCAGCAGCGTTCCCTGCAATACAATTCCACCACTGAACTGTGATGCCCAACCCGCATGCCCAGCATGGGGATAATGGGCATTACCCCCTAATGATTGTACACGCCAAAAGAAAATGGCTCCCAGTTCCCAGCCGTCTCACTATTCCTGGCCATGGTAGCGCCCACGGTAACGGCAGGGTAGGGGGGTGCTAAGAATCCCCGGGCTACATTAGGCTGCCATTCATTACAAAATTTGACCCTGGCTACGTTTAACGGACGCACTCAGAGGCTTGACCACCATCTAGCGCAGTTGTAAGTGGAGTTATAGAACATTAAATGACATGTTCTGGGGTTATGTGAAGTCCGTAGAGAGGGAGAGGACACCGTAACCCTAGACTCGGGCCATCTTCTTTACTTTCGCAAAGGTGATAAAATATCCCAGGGTGACGTAGGTTTCCTCGTCAATAGGGCCCTCTCTAATAACGTTGAAGAAATCTCCAGTGTGTCGACCAGGGTAGCGTACGTACCTGAACCTTCAGCTGTCCAAGCGCTACAGCATGAAGGTCAAACAGGTTTACGCACCGAGCTTGACACACTCGGATGATGAAGTGGAGCATATGTACGAAGACATATCCAAAGCCTTGCACAACACCACTAAGGCTCACTTCAATGTTGTTATGGGGGACTATAACGGCAAAGTGGGAACCCAGACTGGCAACGAACTCCGGATAGGTCCGCATGGTTATGGAGTTAGGAATCGAATCACAAGGGGCAAATGCTTGTCAATTTCCTTGAGAAAGAGGGACTGTTCTTAATGAACTCCTTCTGTAAGAAACAGCCTCAAAGGAAGTGGACATGGAAAAGCCCTGACACTGTGATTAAAAATGAGATTGACTTCATCATGACGGATAGCAAGCACATATTCAGAGATATCTCAGTGATCAACAGGTTCAATACCGGATCTGATCACCGACTCCTCCGAAGCTCTCTGAATATCAACTTAAAGCTTGAAAGAACCCGCCTTATAAAGTCCACGCTCCGACCTAACCCAATCCAAATCATGACGGGTACCGAGAGGTTCCAGCGGCTTCTCGGGGATAGATTTGTTGCCTTGGAACCCACCAATGACGCTGACGAGACCCTACACAATCTGGTCGAAACTCTGAGGGATGAGGGCATCAAATTCTGCAGAACGCAGCGGACTGGCAAAAAATCCAAACTCTCGGCTGAGACTCCTAGGTTGATAACAAAAAGATGGGAAACCACCCAACCGACTTCGTCTAAGAAATCAGACCTGAACAAGCAAATTGCGAAGATGGTACGGCGCGACCTTCGGAGCTCCAACACACGCCTCATTGAAGAGGCGATAGAGCGAAACCGAAGGTCCAAAGTATTCATTTAGCAGCTTGGCAGGAGCCACCTGATGAAGCTTAAAACGTACGACGGGAGGACCGTATCGTCGAAGCCGGAGATCTCCGCTGAGATAGAGGATTTCTATGGCCGATTATACGCTGCCCCTCATTCCAGACGAGACGACCACGATTCCAGAGCCACCCTGATACGCCACTACACCGGCGAACTGCCAGACATCAGTCAAGACGAGAGATCGTGTTAGCTCTGAGGCAGCTTAAAAATGGAAAAGCCCCTGGTGAGGACGGAATAACATCAGAGCTTCTAAAAGCTGGAGGAGCCCCTGTTATACAGGAATTACAGAACCTCTTCAACGCCGTCCTTCACAGTGGGAGAACTCCAAAGGCGTGGAGTGGAAGTTTGATGGTGCTCTTTTTTTAAAAAGGGTAATAATAATAATAATAATAATTTATTATCAAAAGCCAAATACAGTTTGTCCATCTCAATCACATAATATATAAAAGTACCATTATGTACAACGCTATGTATTTTAGAGATAGAGTGAACGTCAGTGCCTGTGCTAGTATTAACTGTGTTACAGACACTGACGCCTTCCTCTTACAGATTCGTGTGACAATATTGCTTAAGCATTGACAAGATGATAAACTACTAATAACATTACTGGTAGTTATGGTAATCATCTATTAAAAGGTAAACTATATAAATATATATTAGGAAATTATTTAAACCTATACATAGAGTGTTGTGTGTATATGTTTGTGTGAGGGCGTGTATGAGGGTGTGTGTGTGTGCGTATGTGTGTGTGTGAGAGGGTGTGTGTATGTGTGTTACAGTTAACAAGCTTTTTTTGCAAAGAGTTGTTCAGTCTCATCATAGGTTAATTTTTGGAGATAACTATTTACAACGCATTTACATTTAAGTTTTGGTAGCGGATATATGTTACAGCATTTGTTAATAGTGTTGTAAAGGTGGCAACTGAGACTTGTGTAGTTTCAGCTCGCCAGAGCAGTTTTAGTAGCTACAGGTGGGCATACAAGATATTTTCGACGTTTATGATCTAGCAACATCGGGTCATAAGTTAATGTTGAGTGTTTACGTACTATGATGTTGAGCGCGCACAGTTGTCGAACAGTAAGTACAGATATGTCTCTATATAGCTGGGTTGTTGGGTAGCGGTATGGTTTGTGAAGCATAGCCTTTAAGACACCTCTTTGAGCCCTCTCAAGGCGAAGCAAATAGGTTTTAAATGTACCACCCCAAACAGATATGCAGTAGGTGAGAAGTGACTGAGCAAAGGCAAAATATATAGTTTTTAACAGAGGGCCCGTAACCACATTTCTTAATTTTCTCATGGGGAACATAATCTTGCGAACGCGTGACACTGTCACATCGATATGCTTCTGCCAACTCAGTGTACTATCGATGTGCACTCCCAGATATTTAATGCGAGAGCTTCTATGTATCAAGGGGCAAGTGCAAGAGTTGTGTGCAGCGTAGCAACTATGGGCTTTCACATCCGGCATAATTAGGCTGTGTGCAGAGGTTCGCTGAGAAAGGGACATAGTGAGTTTTAGCGATATTTAGGGTAAGCAAATTTGAGGAAAGCCAATTCATTACTATGCCAAGAGCATGTTCAGCTGCGCAGTGAGTAGCAGTCCATGTTTCTCCAGTTATAATAAGCGCTGTGTCGTCTGCATAAACAAGGATCTTATAGTATGGAATTGATAGCCGGCACAACCGATTGACGTATACAAGAATGAGTGTTGGACCTAGGACGCTACCTTGTGGAACACCAAAAGTTAGCTTTACATTGTCACTAATGTAGTTATCTACCTTAACTCTTTGGCTACGGTTCGTAAGATAGTCACGGAAAAGGTTTAGACAGTTATCTCTTATTCCTATGGCCTCTAGGTCGCGTAGGAGGATGGGAGTAAAGACCGTGTCAAAAGCTTTGGCTAAATGGAGAACTATACCTATAGTTTTAGTCCTTTTATCAAGATTCTTAGTAACTTGGCTTGTCAGCTCAAGGACAGCATCCTCAGTTGATGTGCCTCTCCTAAAACCATATTGGTTTGGAGCCATAATGTTGTTACGTTCAAGATATCCAAACAGCCTTTTATTAAGTATCTTCTCCATAATTTTGGACAATGTGGTGAGCACAGATATAGGTCTATAGTTTTCGACACGATCTCCATCCCCACCCTTGAATACAGGGGTGACTAATGCCTTCTTGAAGTTGTCGGGAAAAATACCCTTTAAGATACACAAATTACAGATGTGGGTGATTGAAGAAACAAGAACATGCCTAGCAGATTTTATAACAGAGGCTGGTATTCCATCATGGCCTACTGCACAGTTATATTTTAATTCTCTAATTATGCTATCTATTTCTGAGTTGTCCGTTTCAAGTAGTACGAATGAGTTACCTAGAGAATTTATTATATAGTTAAAATCAAAATTTGGGCGGTCTTCACACTGACCCTGCGCCGCCTGCCAAGCAAGATTCAGCCCAACATTTGCGAAGTAGTTATTTATAATGTTTACAGAAGCATTTGGATCGTTGCACATATTAAGTACTTCTACGGTTTTGCTTGTGGATGAGTTGTTCTTGTAGCTTATAGTCTTTATGATATCCCAAGTTGCTTTAGGGTTACCATTGGCTTTCAGGAGCTCTTTTTGGTCAAACTCACATTTAATACTCTTCAGTAAATTGTTACAGTAATTTCGATAACGAGTATAGATTAGTTTAGCAACAGGATCATTAGGGTTTTGCATTGCCCTTTTATGAAGTTGGTCCCGATTGCGTACACATTTTAAAAGGCCAGGTGTTACCCATGGCTTAATCATTTTCTTTCTATGGGGGACGTTTTTTAATGTGCTGTATTTGTTTATTGCGGTTGATATGGTGGAAATAAGCTGTTCCGCACTTTCATTTGCATCTGTGCTAGTTAACACGTTTGAGAAGTCAGAGTTTTCTAAGCAACTAATGATACCTGGAATGTTTAAGTGTCGAATCATGCCTTTAGGTTTTTTAGATTACAGGGGGTTTATTTCAGAGCAAAATAAGATAGGTGCGTGGTCAGTAAAGTATGAATCTAGAATCAAAGTTGTTGAGGGTTTATCCTTTTTTAAGAAAACGTGGTCAAGGCAGTTATCTATACGAGAGGGAAGAACGTGAGCAGGCAGGAGTCCGTGAAAAGCCATCGTATTTAAGTAGTCTTCAGAGTTTGGGTCATTGTTATCAGGGCAAATATTTATGTTTAAATCTCCCATTACCACTACTGTTTTTAGTGACGATAGGGATTCCAGAATACTGTTTAAGTAGTTAAGGAACATATCTATATTTCGGATTGATGGTGTACGATAGATTGCAACAATGGCCGTATTGATACCTAGCTTCAAGATAAGGCAATTAGCATCTACAAAAACCGGTTCGGCTACCGTATAATTTAGTGTAAATCTCATATAAATTACCACACGATCGTTCTGGTTATTAAATGAAGACCGAACTGAGTTAAAACCACTTAACACGGGAATGTTTGTTACCTTGCTTAGCCAGCACTCCGAGAGAATGATTATGTCACACTTAATATCCATAGAGTGCAACAGGACATTGAGACCGTCAAAGTTGCGATTTAAGCTTCGGATGTTGACGTGTAAAGTGTTTCTTTTTTATTTTGCTCTTCAAAATGACCACACTCCACCTGATGGTAAGCACTATACAGGTTTACGGTTGGTCTGGTAGTATTTAAGTGCTTCAAACATTGACATATGACTGTGACACATTTAAAGATTCTACAGAATCCATAAATTAATTTATGTTATCGAACATTTTTTATTATATATTGTGATGACCAGTATACGTTGGTGCTATAAAATATCAGATTAAATACTTCTGTGTATATGTTGGGCTTAATTGCGTATAATGTTTTATGGAGATGGTGATAATGTTTGGTGTGAATATTTAACGTGTGTAACTGTAAATATTGTATTGTGTCATAATGAACTACACAGTTAATTTTATTAAGGAGTTTAAATAAATTAGTGGGTTATTAGGTAGACGATATTAGTCACCGTATTATTATGCATAACAATTTCTGCAGTGATAGACATAAAAAATAAAAAACAAATAGTAACCAAGTGTTGAAAAACTATACCATATAAGTATGCTACACCTGTTAAGAAGATCATAATAAGAATAATAAACATCTTAATGCGAAATATATCGATAATAATAAACTTAAAATATACATAATGAGCAATGACATAACACTGAAAGTCTAGATTAGTGAAATTTGTAAACAGTAGTCAGATTTTAGTTAAATTTTTAAGATTTAATTCGGATTCAATTCGTATTTGAGGCTCACCTTCAGCTTTACGTAGGTATATCACGCCACGTGAAGTCCAGCAGTAAGAGAAACCATTTTCTCGCGTATACTGTCGAGCTGCATAGAATAATTTCTGGGCATTGGGTGTCAGAGCTTTAGAAATGAACACAGGTTTGACTGGCCCAGGTATACTAAGATGTCCAGTATTCAATCTATCATTATATACTTTCTTTTTATTAAAATTCTTGACTCCTTGTATTATTTTGTTCTTTTTTAACACAGTGTTTAGCTCGATGATAGGTTGATAGGTTTACTACCTTCTTTGTGGATAGGAATTCGATATATGTCTTTTATATCACAATCTTGTATGTCTACCTCGACAGCTCTAGAGAGGGTTTTCACTATCAAGGTGGCGTCTTCCTTCGATTCAAACTTTTTATTATCTCGTAAATGAATAGGTACATTCCGTATCTCTAAGGTCGCAGATCTATTTTTTCGTTCAAGGACTTCGTCGATCTTCACCTCCAGCCTCTGAATAGTCTTCTTGTCTTCTGCTCTGTCTTCTTGTAGGTTTTGAAGTGTCTTCAAGATTGAGTCATATTTATCGGAGATAAATTGCAAGCTTTCCTTAAAGCTCCTCATTGTTTTTCTTGAGGTCAAGGAAGTTCTGGTCAAACTTGGATGATAGGGACGTGATTAGAAATTTGAGGTCTTTGATGTCTTCATCGTCCCGTCTACGTTTTTGTCTTACACAGACATTTCCGCTACCACTCCTCTCAGGTGCAGTGTCCGATTCACATGTTTCAGGAGCACAAATAGTTAAAGTAGAGCGCGTGAAGCCGGACGCGGAGGTGGATGCGGCAGGTGGGGGGGAGCGCCGAAGAGGTATGGCGAACGATTAACTTAAAGCAAAAAAGTACCAGGCGATCAGAGCTTACAAAGAGCTCTCACTGATGCGGCGTACGGTCACTATAAGTGGTCGCCGATCGACGTTCCAGTACAATTAAAATTTCCGCCAGCGTAACTTGACCCCTCTATTGTGGGACACTGTTAACAGAGCTATTAATTGAAGTTGTACTCACTGCGTGCATCTATCCTTTTCTAATGAGTGTTTTTGCAGTGGTTGGTATTTGCTATTCCTTTCCTTATATGTTTACACACACACACACCTGTGCGCTATACTGTAGTGAGTTAGGATGGCTGGACCCACAATACAATAAACCACTTTGCGTTTCTGCACTCCGAATATTTGCACAGTATTTAATTAATTACTAAATGATATTTTTTTTATTTTAAAATATAAATGAACGGGACTTTTTAAGCACGTCTGCACACTGCAGAGGTCCGGGAGGAAGGGAACAAAACTCTCCTTAAAAATTACAGAGCCATCTCGCTCCTGAGCCAGGTCTATAAGCTGTTCTCACGAGTGGTCACGAACCGTCTCGCCAGGAGACTCAACAAGTTCCAGCCGCCGAAACAGGCCGGGTTTCGCAGAGGATATAGCACCATAGACCACATTTACACAGTGAGGCAGATTATACAGAAGTCCGAAGAGTATACTCAGCCCCTGTGTCTGACCTTTGTAGACTATAAGAAGGCCTTTGGCTCTGTCGAAACCTGGGCTGTTCTGGAATCCCTACAGCAATGCTAAGTAGACTATCGTTATATCGAGGTGCTGAGATGTCTGTACGAAGCCGCCATCATGAGTGTCCAAGTACAGGGCCAGTAGTCTAAACCCATCCAATTGCGCAGAGGAGTGAGACAGGGGATGTTATAATCCCCGAAATTGTTCACAAGCGCGTTGGAAGATATTTTTATGTTTAAGACGCTGGACTGGAAAGGAAAGGGCATTAACATAAACGGCGACTACATCTCACATCTGCGATTCGCAGATGACGTAGTGGCGGCGTCGCTAGAGGAGCTGAACCAGATGCTCGACGGCCTAGTTGTAGCCTCGCGACGTCTCGGTCTTGGCATGAATTTGGATAAAACCAAAATCATGATCAATGGCCACATTGATCCAATACCGATCGTCGTACATGGTCACCCTCTCGAAATCGTTTCCGAATACACTTACCTCGGGCAGATTCTGCAGTTAGGTAGAAACAATTTCGAGAGGGAAGCCAGGAGGAGGATCCAGCTGGGCTGGGCAGCGTTTGGGAAACTACGCCGAGTCTTCTCGTCATCCATACCGCAATGCTTGAAAACGAAAGTTTTCAATCAGTGCGTGCTACCCGTCATGACCTACGGAGCCGAGACATGGACACTCACGGTAGGGTTGGTCAACCAGTTCAGTCGCTCAGCGAGCTATGGAGAGAGCTATGCTCGGAGTTTCTCTGAAGGATAGGATTCGTAACGAATACTTCCGACAGAGAACCAAAGTCATCGACATAGCATCCATTGGCAATCGACCACATGAAGTTTTATTTTTGTAACGATTTGTAGAAAATAAGATCTGTAGAAGATAAATAATACCTGCCGTTTGGAATTTTTCGATCATGCGCGGTGCTAATTTCTCTTCTGATTTTTGTATTCAAGCAATAATTTATATCCACGTCTGTTACTAAAAAAATATGCATCTTCGTGTTGGCAAACTAAAATTATATTTTTTATTCAATTGAAGTTAAAAACTTTATACGGATTTTGTCGCTTTGTTTATTTTACTTTAAACACTTTTATTACATAATTTTGAAACTCTAACACTACTATTATTAACTTTACTACTATTTAAGCTATTTCATTTAATTAAACTATTTATATTTAAGTTTACACTTTGCCACGACGCCTAACGTTTCGGTTGCTTTACAGCAGCCATATTCACGGGTAGACTCCGTACCACTCGACACCGAAGCAGGGTTCATCCATATCACCTGGAAGCGTTCAATTCTAAGACGGTACGCTTTCAGCGATCATTTCTCCCACGTACGTGCAAGCTCTGGAATGAACTACCAGCTTCGGTGTTTCCCGAGCGCTATGATATGTCCTTCTTCAAACGGGGTTTAAAGAGAGTTCTTCTTTCACGGTAGGCAGCGACTTTGCTGTGTCCTGACATTGCTGAAGTCCATGAGCAGCGGTTACCACTTTCCATCAGGTGGGCCACTTGCTCGTCTGCCACCATTGGCAATAAAAAAAAAAAAAAGTCTAAGATGGTAGTTGTCTCAATGTTCTGAAGTGTCCGACACTTCAGAACATTGTAACAAGTACCATATTTTCAATGTATTTATAACATTCGCGTAAACAAAAGACAATATTATGTACATTCGCCTTGATGGCGTAGTGATTAGTGTAACCGACTGCCACGCCTGGGGTCGCGGGTTCGATTCCCGCACAAGTCAAATATTTGCGTGCATGAACATGGATGTTTGTCTTGGTCTGGGTGTATCTATGTATAGTATGTATGAATTTACAAAAAAAAAAGTATTTATGTATGTTTATCCATTGTCTAGTACCCATAGTACAAGCTCTGCTTAGTTTGGGCTAGATGGTGTTGTGTGTATGTGATAGAATATTATTATTAGAATATGATGAAATATTCTTTATTTAATTTTAACTTACCTATTATTCTCTACAGTGCTCAACAACGCAGAGTTTAGCAGTGACGCGATGCTGGACTTCGCTCAACAGATGCTCATGAACACACACGGCTTCAGAGGTTGTCCCCTCAGGCTCGCCTGCTGGGCCGCGCAAAAAGAAATCACGGATCCTCGGGTGATACTTCATGAAATTGTCAAGTGAGAATTTAATCATTACATTACGCATAACATAATTATCATAACAGACATGTACCTATGACTGTATGAATAGCGCAATGGTTTTAGTGTGCGCGTCGCCGTGGCCCGGCGAGTGCTGTAGGTTCGATCCGCACACTTAACAAATGTGTGTGATCCTCAAATAGTGGTTCTGAACCTGAATGTTCTTTGTGTCCATTTTTTAAATGTTTATTAAGTCCCCGTGACACAGGAATTAATCCTAGTGCGTAAGAAGACTGTATTGCTCCTGAAGTTAAATAAAAAAAAACCACTAGCAGAATATATTTTGGTAGTCATTTATTTTTTACGTTTTGCTTGTGAGCAGGTTATGATGATTTTTATCCACGAAGTTGCAATTTAGTTAATTCAAGTATACGATCTAGGCTTGCATTACTACGGATTGTCCACATAATGCTGGTCCTGAACTGGTACCTAGATATGTTCTGACTAAAGAAAAGAATAGCCATTCCTGGTACCCGTTCTTTAACGACTGATTCATTTTGCTATAACAAGTGTCTATGGGTAATAGTTCTTGCTAACCTCCAGGAAAGCCCGTCGTCTGTCCATTAAACCCAAATCTAAAATTTGTAAACCATCCGAACAGTCGACAATTTATTACTTTTATTTTCAGCAATAAGTTACTCTCGTCCATGGTAAACTCCTCAGCTGTTGAAGACGCGATGATCTCTGGTCTGCACGGGCGCAGCTGTAGCAGCTACGGACCCTGTCCGTTGCAAGAGCACCACCTACCAATGTTGCTGAACAACTTGGCAGTTCTAACTAATGCGGCTGGACATGATTAAGAACTACTACTGGTCTGCTAACTGTTAACTTGGTCATCAGTAAAATAAGTTATTTTTTTAATGGTTTGTCGTGGTTGATGGCTTATTAATCATAACTAGCGGTCGCCTAGTGCTCGAAATTCGACCAACTGATATAATATTATGTCATGTCATTATACTCGTATATTGATATATGTAACCATAGTTACGCGCTTCGACTGCGTGTGTCAAAATTGTGTGCGTGTAGTGTTTTTTTCATTAATTTAATGTATTTTAATGCATATTTTAAAAAAATATTAGCATTCGTCACTTCTTCTCTGTATAAACTATAAGTGTGCGAAATTTCCGTCCGCCCAATTTTCGTAAAAAGGGATCGAAAGTTTTCGCTTCACGTATTAATATATAGATTAAGCTCCTTATTCATGAACGATACCAAGAATTGGATGAAATGTTTTCATGATCCAAAAAAGGGCATAAATTGATTTGGATTGCATAACTGCAAAGACATTAAAATATGACTATCTCTTTGTAAAACTGGTATAAAATTGCATATGTTTAAATTATTTTGTCTCTTGTGAAGTATTTCAACCCATCCAATTATTGAATACTTAGGTCAAAATAAATTATAATTTTATTAATTGTCTAGTATGTTTTAGTAAAATCAGTCATAAACGATTTATGAATAAACCAAAATTTATGGGTAAAATTTCAATTTGAGTCCGCACCAGTCCATACTACTAAGGGTAGAAGAAACTTGGAATGACAAAGAAGGTAATATTTCAGCTGAATTAAAAATATAAGGATCCTATTTTAAAGATGTACCTCTAGTAGTCCTCCGTTAGATATATTATATTCAAATGTTATAGATATGAATTGGATATTTTGTACATGGAAGTTTTATTAATTATTATCTGTGGAACTTGCGCAATCATACATAGTATATGATGCACGCTGCTTTTATTTATAATTATTTGTAAATTGTTAACGACAGCCAATTTTTGTTATTTTCATATTTATTGTCACTATACACTTATTTTCTAGTAATTATTGTTGAATTTGCAATAATCCACTGAAGCGTAGTAGACGTCTGAGTTTCACAAATGCTAGAAATATTTGCTAGAAATAATGTGAACTTATATGTGACAATTTCAGTCTTCTATATATACATGGGTAGCATCGTCATTGACAGGCAGATTCATTTATAAACTTTATTTAAATAAAACAACTCCTTAAATAATAATACCTTTATTTAATTTAACATTTTAATATAATTACACTATAAAATACTATTCTGGTTTACAATAAAATTATGTTTATTTTAGATAAAATATTTTAAATAATATGGTAATATAATAATGAGAATGTATAATAGTTATGCATAAGCATATATTCATTCAACAATACAAGCAATAATTGATTGATTGATGTCTAATAAGCGAAAGTAAATGAGATTAACCTATTATTATTTAAATATGAAAAATAAGATGTAAAATGACTAATGAAATTATTGTAAAATTCAAAATAGTTATACAGACTGATATTGTAAAATAGTTAATTTATTAGATTGAAAAATATTTATTGAATTATTTATTGAAAAGTGTAAAGTTAATAATTGGAGTACCAACATTATTTTATTATAAATTAACTAAGTATGTCTATAGTAAAGATTTATTTATTGGATGATATTTGTATAAAATAATTATATGTTTACAATGTAAAAAATTTAATTATGTCGTGTCACACTTTTTTTTGTGATTTAGGCAATCACAAAAAAGTGTGACACGACAAAATTAAAATTTTGTTAACCAATGTAATTTATTCTGAATAAAATATACCTAATAATTTTATATAGTTTTAGTAGGTATATGTTTTTATACACCAATAATAATGTATGCGATTAAGAACAAATCTGTTTTATACAGATTTGTTTTTAGTCGCCATCTTTACAATATGTAAAGATGGCAAATACTTACCATTTCATATCTACTATCCAATAAAAAACACAAATCTTTGCAAAACTTTTTCTTTTCTTACTTTTTTATTTTGTAGTCATTAAAATCATTTAAGTATTTTTATGCCAGAAGAGTTATGGGCGGGAACAACCACACAGTGGATGCCAAGTAACGGGAAGCGACAACGGGGCCGGCCCAGGAGGAGATGGCGAGACGAGCTCGATGCCTTTAAAAGGGATTGGCAACTCAGAACAAGCGATCGAGACAGATGAAAGTCGGAAGCGGAGGCTTTTGCCCAGCAGTGGGACGCCAAATAAGCTTATAATAATAATAATAAAGTCTTTATTAATATATGTTCAGTTCAGAAAAGTTGTTTTGTCTAAATATTTATCAGTAATGTCATTCAGTATTTGTGAGTTGAAAGACAGATTCCCTTAGAGTAAGCGCCTTAATTTAATTTGTCTTAGTATAATATATTAATATGAATATCACGATGACTTGAAAGCCCACTGATGGGCTATGATGAAGTGATTTATAGTGAACTATTAAAATCTGGTCCCACTGCTTATACAAGTATAAATAATAAGTAAAATTATTCTGTAGTATAGGTCTACCTTTAACCTTTTTAAGACAGAGAGCCAATACACATATTCGCTAAGTTTAGGCCAAAACGAAACAATATTGAATGGCACAAAATACGCCAGCTATATGCTAAACCTTCGCTAATCGTTTGTGGTATATGTGGTAAATCGTTTGTGGTTTGTGCTATATGATACAAACGAGTCTTTGAACTGCATATGTGATACAAATATGACACTAATATTGTTGAACTGACATCTGGCTGCGTTCGGCGCCATCTGTCAGTCACAAGAACATTATTATTCGTCTTTTTTAGGAACGCGGCGCGCAGCGTTTCGTGCTTTGTGATAAAATGGCAGAACATCTATCTTTCTTGAAAACATAAATTTAAAGCAAATCATCAGACCAAATAAACAATTCAACTGGGTTGACATAATGCACAAAACTATAAAATAAAATGCTTCAGAACTTTCTGGAGATTCTAAGGCTTGGTTTATTGAAGCTTCTTGGCTGGATCACTCTTTGTCTCGGCTTACCGTGCTTTATGTTCCTGTGATAACCTTAAGGATACTTAGATGGAATGTAGTTCAGATCTCTACAAAGGATTTCTTTTTAGGATAATATCATCCAGCCAGATAGCGATGTGCAACCGCTAGGAAAAAATAACGAATATTCAGCAAATGTATGATCCTACATTTGAATTTGATTATAGATTCGTTGTCTGTGAGTGATTTATTAACTAAATTGATTTCACAATCGATAGATCGCTCGTAATCGACGATGTCTCATATAGGCAGACCTCGATCGCTAAGAATGACTTATTTATAAATCTAATTTAATATCAAATAATCAATCAAAACAATATCAAAGTTAAATCATTCGAATACTCGTTAAAGTTTCGAATAATTAGATTTGCTGGCAGTTTCGAATAATTCGATTTCTAACGATAATCGCACATCACTATGTTAAACATTTCGTACTGGTCAACGATTCCTCTAATAATACCAGGGCTATAAACTTTTAGTGCTTGACCGTCCTTTATGATGATGTGCTATCTCCGCTAAATAATGTTGTCATACTCTCTCTGTTCAGCTTCTTGGCGTAGTCGTAAGGAGTGTTGCCTAGGATGTCCTTACAATCAACCCTAGCTCCTTGATTGATCAGGTACTCGGCAGCTTCTTGGCAGTTGCATAATACAGCCTGAAAAACGAAAAAACAATAGACTAGATTTTGCCCGCGGCTTCGCTTGCGTAAATGAAGGTTAGGTTAGTAACAGTGTTTTTTTTTTAATGAAGTGTACCCTTTGTCCTTTGCGTTGCCATGACAACGTGTACGCGAAACTTTATTATGATCGGTCCAGTAGTTATCGGCGTGAAAGTGTAACAAACTTACATTCGCATTTCTAATAAATACTAGTCTTTGCCCGCGGCTTCACTCGCGTTAATTTAGAATTTGACAATCAATTGGGGTTGTACTCTGCTTGTAATAATATAATTCTATCATGATTCGAAAGACACGTGGCGCCATCTATTATCATAAGAACGTTACTATTGTTTTCAGCATTTTTTTTCGGGATGAAACGTAGCCTATGTCCGTTTCTGTACACCTGTTAACGTATATGCAAAATTTCAGGATGATCGGTTCAGTGGTTTAGGCGTGAAAAGGTAACAAACAAACAAACTCATTTTCGCTTTTATAATATTAGTTAGGATTATTTAGGATTCACGCTTGTATTCCTCTAAAAGGGTGGGTAGATGTATGTTATACCCACAGTTAAGTCCCACATAAGCTACATTTATTGACTGAGATTGATTCCTTACTGGAAGGAATGTATGGATGTTCAATATAATAAATGTATTTAAATTATGGAGCAGCGATAGCTCAGTGGACAGACCAACAGACTGCAATGCAGAGGGTCTCGGGTTCGAACCCACGAAAAGTCATATAACATCCGAAAGTCAGAGGTGTGCGAACACCTCTGACTTTCGGATGTTATATGACTTTTCGAAATTATGTGCGTATTGATTGACAATTATTATCGCCTTGGAAAGCACGTTAAGCCGTTGGTCCCGGCTGCCATGAACATCTATGGCAGTCGTTATTGAGAGAATGTCGACACAAAAGATCCCACTGGGTCGAAGTGTCGCCGGTCTGCACTGACTGGCCCCCACATAAGATAAGATAAGATAAATTATGGATGTTTCAGATTAACGTCTGTACCCACAGTACTAGATGTTATACGAACGGTAAGTTAAAAAAACATCGTCAATGTTGACGAAGTTCCTTTACATAAAGATTTAAAAAAAAAAGTACAAAAAAGTTTGTACCAACTACCTGTACGACATCCTTCCTACAAGTACAATGAAAAATGTCGCTTACGACATTGTGCGTATTTAGTGGCAACAAGGCAAACGTATCCCGAAATACTTTTTTATAAAGACGACTCCCGCAAACTACTCTTCAAATAATTCCTGTGTCCCGGATGACTTTACAAACACTAAAGCAACGGACACAAAAACACCCAAGACTCGAAACAACTATTTGTTGATCATATTTTTGTTGTCTCATTTGAGGATTAAACCCAAAACACTTGGCTCAGTGGCAGTAGCAAGACGACCACTTAGCCCGCTAAGCAGTGCCGGATTAACCACGTAGCAAGAGTAGCAATTGCTACGGGCCCCGCGCAAAAGGGGGCCCCGCATATTTAAACCCACTCATCTCTGCCTGAGCGTAAATTTTTGAGTGAAACTTATTACTTAAGATGTAGTATATTGAATTTACTTAATGTCACAAAAATGTGAAATGTTACAACTTTTCCTACTAAGACAATCCACGTCAGACAATCGGTAACCGACTATTTCCTTGGCGTATATAAAACACCGAATTTCATACGGTAAACGCACAAGTTCTACAAAAAGTCGCTCGTATAAATGTGTAGAATTTCAGTCGGCCCGATAATCAGCTCTACAAAAAGTCTGACGTATGCAAGCACTCTTACCCGAAAGAATTTGCTACGGGCCCCACGCTTGCTTAATCCGACACTGCCGCTAAGCCATCCATGCAGTCAAAATATACCTACTGTAGAAGTCTTGACATCTAGATCGTAGGTTATTTTTACAGAGGTCGGAATTAGGTAGAGATATTTATACACTTACACTGATTTCATACAGCGAAAGAATAAAGTGGATATGCCTCAAATCCCGAGATTAATTTTAAAGAGCAGAAAAATCCCGTGAATTATTAAATAAAAAAGTTATTTACTTTTACACAATTTAAACCACTGCACGCGCAACGTTGCCAAATTTACATCAACGACATCGGATGTCCGAAGTTGCAAAATTCCAATGCGCACACGCGCGATGTTACCACATTTATAGTTCGCACAACATAGCTTGTGAGAACAAAAGAAAACAATCACGGAAATGCGGAGCACTCCCCGCTTAACGAAATGTATTAGATTTTGTCTCTTTCTACCGTATTCAAACTTTCTATTAGAAATAAGTCGGTTAACTCATTCATACAGCTCATTCACTTACCTCGCTTCGTAGAATGCGCTCGCTATCTATCTCTGAGGCTTTTATTTTTATTTATTTGTAATATTGTTGGCCACACGGGCTTGTCTATTAGAAATCCCGGGAAGATCCATATTCATATCAACATTTCGATGCAAGTACATAAATAACTCTACCTAATTCCGACCTCACTTATTACTGATAAACTATTAGAATAAAACAACTCTTTCATTGCTATATCAAATGGAAAAACCAATTAATCACATTGCAATAAACTTTATTATCATGTTGTTACCTCAACCAAGACACCAGGGGAACTACCGATACAACGTGCATGAAGGTTTATAGTATTGTACCAATGTTACTAGATGTTGAGTATCACTAATGAATTTATTACATGGCAACAATAAGTCTGGCTAGATATAATCTGTACTAATATTATAAGGATCGTAGCAAATGGAAATCCGTAGTCTCTGCCTACCCCTCTGGGAAATAGACGTGAATCGTGTATGTATAATATTATAAAGCTGAAGAGTTTGTTTGTTTTTTGAATGCGCTAATTTCAGGCACTACTGGTTCGTTTTGAAAAATTATTTTAGTGTTGGATAGCCTATTTATTGAGGAAGGCTATAGGCTATATAACATAACGCTACGATCCACGGGGGTAGCTCAGTAACGATAAACGCGGGTGAAGCCGCGGGAACATCTAGTAGGTACTAATATAAAGCTGAAAAGTTTGTTTGTTTGTTTGAACGCGCTACTCTCAGGAACTACTGGTTCGATTTGAAAAATGATTTTAGTGTTAGATAGCCTATTTATCGAGGAAGGCTATATAACATCACGCTACGACCCACGGGGGCGGCGCAGTAACGATAAACGCGGGTGAAACCGCGGGCACATCTAGTATTTTATATATAACATGTCAACTAATTTATTGAGCTGATAAAAGCCGTATTAAGTATAAAAATATCAGCCCTGTATTAAACTGTCCCACTGCTGGGCACGAGCCTCTTCTCAGTGTGATAAGGGTTAGACCATAGTCCACCACGCTGACTCAGTGCGGGTTGGCATACTTCACATATCTTCGAGAACATTATGTTGAACTCTCAGATATGCAGGTTTCCTCACGATGTTTTCCTTCACCGTTAAAGCAATCCATAATTAACTATTTAATACGCATAATATTGTTTTATATTTACGCGAATGTTATACATTGAAATTAAATTTTTTTTCAACAGCTGTGTTCACGGTGAAAACTTGGCTGCTGAAAAGCAACTGAAACATCGGGAAGTGTAAAATTAAAATCTAAATCCTTACTAGTAATATTATAAATGCGAAAATGAGTTTGTTTGTTTGTTACGCTTTCACGCCTTAACTACTCAACCGATCAACATTAAATTTTGCATACACGTATGCAAAATTTCATGTCAAGGGTACAGAATAGGACATAGGGTATCTTTCATCCAGAAAAAAGAACTGTTGCAAACCTAACTTAACCTACATTTACGCGAGTAAAGCTGCGGGTGATAACTAGTAGTTTTATAATTTAAATAACTTAAATAGAAGTAAATAGTAACTATATAGTTTATAGTTTCAAAATTATGTAATAATAGTGTTTTACAAAAAAATAGAGAACGCGATAAAATCCGTATAAATTTGTTTAATTTCAATATTTAATACAATAACTGACTGGCCCCCACATAAGATAAGTAAGTAAGTAAACGCACACGAAAGACCCGTCAGAAAACGGACCTTACCATAATAATACTTACTATTGTTAGATGTGAAAGCTTGTAATTGGCCATAGCTTAATCATATTATCCTACTTATACTGTTAACTAGCTGTAAGTTTTCTAAATTTGAAAATAAAATAAAATAAATAAATATAAAACTCTTCCGTTACTAAGCGACTAACAGACAACGCACAGCCGAAACTATTGGGCACAAGAAGCTGAAATTTGACATGTATGTTCCTTGGGTACTGTAGGGGTGCACTAAGAAGGGATTGCCCGAAATTCCAACGGGATTGGGAAGAAATGGATAAATAAAAAAACATGTGCGGGCGAAGCTGCGGGCATCCTCTTATAATAGATAAAATAGCATAACATATTAAATGTGTTGCTGCCACCATTATCCAACTAATTCTAATATTCCTTACCCTATGCAGAGGTGTCTGAAGAAGCTCATCATGTACATTGAAGGTGGCCCCAGCCAGTTTCAACGACTGCAGGCTGGTAATACTGCCGGTCCTTATAGCCGTAGCCATGATGTCTGTAATAGGCATGTTGTCAGCGCTCGCTAGATGAGCACCGCACTTGAGGAGGGTTCTGATAATGTCGTGGTCTTCTCTCAGTACAGCCGTGATGAGAGGAGCCTCGCCGTTCCTGGGCAAACAAGTAAATAGAATAAGAGAAAAAGCAGTTTTCCAGTGGAAGGCACTGCATTTCCGGTCAAATCGTCGAATCACACTGACTGCACTATTCGAGGTAAACCTACTTCCAAAAGAAGCAGACCAATCAAGAATACTAGTAATTAGTAACTGAAATTGCTATTAAAGTAATATTTTTTTACGTGAGCCCACAAAAAAAACACGGAATTTTAATTGCATCAGTGCCCTGTCTTAAACAGAATGAAGAAATAAAATAATGAAGAAATGTTGCGCTCATTTTGCATTTACCTGCTCATTTATTATTTCTATGTATAGACTACATAACAAGTTCAAATTTTAATATGTGTTTTTCATAAAGCGAATCAAAATACATATACATTTAAATAAATAAACGAATAAAAGCGCATTAGATACGCAAAAGAAATTGCAACAAAAGATGTCTTAATTTTTTTAATAAACTTGGTCCGTTATACCTTTAAAACATTTAGGTATGGCCTATGTGGATATATCTCCTCTGGTTCCTACCAGAAGATACCTATTCATAAAAGGCATGCCTGAGTCGCTGGTTTGAGTTGAAATTCTTGTATCTTCACAACAGAATTTCAAATCAAACTAGCGACATCAGGAGTAGGTTAGTCAAGTATTACAGAAGATTGCAGACAGATATTCTGTTTTATTTGTGCGTAAAGGATGTTTATATTCGCATGTATCGACTACGATCGAGTAGTAGAAGCTGATCACAGGATAAGAAGACCATGTATTCTTATGTTCTACACCGACATCACTCTTAACTTTTTTTGCAAAGTTGATATATTTTGTAAGAAGTTTCAAGGAGAAAGCAACAGATACCCTACCTGGTCTTATAGTGCACATTAGCTCCACTCTTGAGGAGATACTCCACGATATGTGCGTTCCCATGTAGGATAGCTTCGTGGAGAGGTGTCTTGCCTTCCGTATCGACTGCGTTCACATCCGCGCCCATATCTGAAAGTAATAAATAATATATCAGCTCTGTTAAAAACGTTCTGCTGGACACAGGTCTCTTCGCGGTGTGAGAAGGCCATAGTCCACCACGCTTAGCCAGTGCGAGTTGACAAGCTAACAGCTATATAAATTATTTTAAAATCTGTATTAATAAACTTTTAGGATGCATCGGCCCGCCCTAATTGCTTTATACTTTTAAAATAGTTAACATTATAAAAATTATATAGTATTCAATTTTCAACTGAAAATAAATTAAGTCGTTTAATAAGGGATTTTGGGTATAATGGTAGGTTTTAATAATTTAAAGTTTCCCTTTTAACGAAATAATAAAAATATCAACTAAAAAAGTAAAAACCACTTTCATCCTAACTAACACAAGATAGTCGACAATTAAAAAATATACATATATATATACATTTTACATCCTTAATTAAATGTTAATCCCAAACAACATCCAAATTTCATTTCCATACAAAATCATATTTTGAAATTTTAACTACTCTAGATCAGATACAGATCTTGTTTAAAGGCTAACTCCAAATTAAATCCATAGAATTTGGTAGTAACATTTCCAACAAATATATTGTTCTAAATAGTAGATTTTAAAACATAGTCGTTATCGTTTAAATAGTCGATAATTCTATAGACAAAGAGTATTAAAAGCGTTATTCTAGTTTATGTTCGGTGATTCCCCGGTTAGAGTAAGGCCGTGACGTAATAATTGCGCGCATTTAAAAGCATTGCATTGTGCATATTGTATAAACATTCGCCATATCGAATGGAAAACCCAGAACGTGATTTCTAGGAATAAACATCATGTGCAAAGATGTTATCGATAGTTCAGTTGTGTTCGAATAATTGAGTTTAAGCTATAAACGTTTTCTTTGCACTGTTAAGTCATTTATTTCAGAACAATTAATCAAATACTTGCCAAACATTGGTACGAATTGGTTTAATAACTGTTTAAATTGCACTTCACAACATATTATTGTAGGTGATGTTTTGTTACTGTTATAGCTTGTATAATCCTTTTATTACTGTAATATTGTAATCATTTATTTCTTTTTTATAAACAAATAAGCTCTTATTGTTATGCGGAAACATGTAATTGCTAGCTAGTTATATTATTTGTTTTTATCTTTAAGTTGTCAATACTGTTTGTTTTCCAATTATATTAAAATAAAAATAAATAAAACAAATTACATTTGTGTTGAAAATAATTTTGCATTTAGTAAAATAAAAACAAAAACAAGCACATTAATATTATGACAAAGTTAAATAAAATTAAAATATAATATAAAAACGTCAACAATAATGAAATAATTTAAACACAATCTCATTAATTTCATGTCAAAAAGAAAAAAAAATAATATAAAAACCAGTCAGAACAATGTTAAAAGTAAAAAGTAAACGCTAGAATACACAATATAATTAGCAATGTTAAAAGAAATATGCCTTAAATGGATTTAGATGTCAATATAAATTCAAAAATATCAACATTAAAGTATATCTATATATTAATACGTGAAGCGAAAACTTTGGATCCCTTTTTACGAAAATTGGGCGGACGGAGGACTATAAAATTTCGCACACTTATAGTTTATACAGAGAAGAAGTGACGAATGCTAATATTTATATAAAATATGTATAATAAATACATTAAATTAATGATAAAACACTACACGCACACAACCATGCATTTGACACACGCAGTCGAAGCGCGTAACTATGGTTACATATATCAATATACGAGTATAATGACATGACATCTCATGACATAATATATATCAGTTGGTCGAATTTCGAGCACTAGGCGACCGCTAGTCCTTATAATTATTACTATTCGGAAAAATAATAAATAAATTTGAATAAAATGGAAATTACTCCAATGTATGTTCTTTATCGTTTAAAAATTCATCTATACTATAATAGCATTTTCTTAGTAAATATGCTTTTAATTTATTTTTTAATAGCATTGAATTTTGTATAACTTACACCTAGTAACTCACGGTTCTAATTAAAT
The DNA here is from genome assembly GCA_963564715.1 of Catocala sponsa. Taxonomy (NCBI): domain Eukaryota; kingdom Metazoa; phylum Arthropoda; class Insecta; order Lepidoptera; family Erebidae; genus Catocala; species Catocala sponsa. The sequence goes on along the minus strand of OY751345.1, from coordinate 3,603,516 downwards.
TGGCCATAGTTAGATTGCCTGTGGCGTTATTTACGTGAATCTATACATCGTATCTCTAGTTCTACTAAACAGAATAAATGAAACTATCTTAGTTTTGACTTTAAACCCCAATCTACCAAATTGGGAATACTGCGTCAAAAAGCATTTAGTAGATTTTGTGTGATATTTGAACTAGCAGATAGGCAGGGATTCTAAGAAATATTGTTTAGGTGGCAGACGCTTCGACTTATACAATCGTCATCAATCCTAATCATTTTCTAATACACGAAAAGAGACTCTTTACAGCTTTATAATAGTACTAGTTGTGCCCCGCGGTTCACTCCACTCCTAATAATAGAAACCTGACGCCTTAGCCTAGACTTTCCTCAATAATTGATACACTTTAAACATGTTACGCAACGAGTTGGCACACCCTGGTAGATTTAATCAGTAGTACCTGGGAAGTTCTATCTTTCCTCGGGTGAGCCCGGCATATTCTCTCCACTCCCCTTTGCCCGAGGAGAGGTAAATCATTATACCCCACGATAAAAAAGCTGTAACATGTTAAAGATTTTTTATATCTGACTGGTAGTACCATAAACAAGCATATTCAAACAAAGAATCTCTTGTTTTATAATATACATAGATATAATTTTCTAACTAAGACAGTTAGATAGAATTACTCTTTTAATTGACTCTTTCTAATTATAAACTACTTACTTACTTATTGTATTAAATTCACATTAAAACTATTATTTTCTAATTAATATAATTACAATTACACTTTAACGCCATTACTTCGAGAGTAATCTATATCTATACTAATCTATACTAATATTATAAAGCTGAAGAGTTTGTTTGTTTGTTTGTTTACTTGAACGTGCTAATCTCAGAAACTACTGGCCTGATTTGAAAAATTCTTTCAGTGTTAGATAGCCCATTTATCGAGGAAGGCTATAGGCTATATATCATCACGTTAAGAGCAATAGGAGCGGAGCACCAATGAAGAATGTTTCAAAATCGGAGGGTATTTTTTCCTTTTGAGAGCTTCCGCTGCGTGCGCTGCGTTAACAGTTAAAGTTTCGAAAAAATCATGTATGACAGAATTGTTCCTCTTTAAAAGTTCTAAAACAAAGTCCGCGACAGCATATGTCTATCTTTTAAGGTTGGCTCACTATAACCATTTTTATGCTAACCAAATTTGTTTTAAAATAATACATTATTTGCGAAGGTATTTTTATAAACATGATATTAATCCTTATCCAAATAAATACGTTATTCATCACAAGTATTTAATTTAAAATAAAATTTCCCTTTACATCATTCGATTTCAATGAATATCTTAGGAGATATCGCAGTTTTAAAATAACATCGCAGCAAAATAATTACCCATTACAGACATAGTACAAACGATGTTTCTCCTGGTTTATTCTGCGTGATTACTACTGGTTCGATTTGGAAAATTCTTTTAGTGTTGGATAGCCTATTTATCGAGGAAGGCTATAGGCTATATAACATCACGCTACGACCCACGGGGGCGGCGCAGTAACGATAAACGCGGGTGAAACCGCGGGAACATCTAGTAATTTTAATATTGCTTTAAATCTATACTAATATTATAAAGCTGAAGAGTTTGTTCGTTTGAACGCGCTAATCTCAGGAACTACTGGTTCGAATTGAAAAATTATTTTAGTGTTGGAGAGCCTATTAATCGAGGAAGGCTATAGGTTATATAACATCACGCTACGACCCACGGGGGCCGCGCAGTAACCATAAACGCGAGTGAAACCGCGGGCATATCTAGTATTATATATTACTAGTAATATACTAGGATTTGAAAGTAGAACGTCGAATTGTACGAATATAAACAATAACTTGAGCTAAGTGTGTTGCGATATTATATACTTATCATAAACATTCTATAATGTTGTTATCAACAACACAATCTATACAAATAAATAAAATTGAAGTGTCTGTTTGTAATGTCAAAATAACAGCTTTTTATCTAATGCATATGAAAGTATATAAGGTACGTATACGAAAACATTTATTTTTAAATTTTGTCTGTCTGTCTGTCTGTTTGTTCCGGCTAATCTCCGAAACGGCTCAACCGATTTTGACGGGACTTTCACTGGCAGATAGCTGATGTTATAAGGAGTAACTTAGGCTACTTTGATTTTAGAAAAAAATAGGGTTCCGCGGAGACAAACACTTTTTAGTTAAAATCTACGCGGACGAAGTCGCAGGTAACAGCTAGTCAATAATAATTCTAAACGTAAAAAACAAGCCTAAATAGGTATGTACCTACAATAAATTTATATTATACATTAAATAATAGATTCATGTTAACATAATTTAAATACTTACTTTACCTAATATAAATATGCATAATATTTACTTTTAAATAAAATCACAGTAGCATGCAATGTTTCTAAGTTCTAAACAATTTTTATATCAACACCCTGCCATAACAAAATGTAAATTATGGCGGCTAGTGCGCGACAAATGGCATTTAGCATTGTCTCAAATGCCGGTGCCGATATAATCACAATATTGAGAGGTAAATCAGACCACGATATACTACTGATATCAGCAAAGTCATTCATTCATTTTCTAATACGCAGTCAATCTCAACAATGCGCAAGCGACGACCTGTGCCGATATGGTAGCTCGTATTTAATTTTCTCAATCATAGCAATACAATTATAGTAACGAAAACAATACACAAGGTTAATTGAAAAATACTAAGAAACGTTAATCCGTGACTTATTTATACACTCACAGGCACAATTAACCGCCCACCTTATATTTCTTTCAACTTTCAGAAATTGTCAAACTTAAACCACATTTTATGAAAGGTACGTAAAAAACTACCTTTATGGAAAAAGAATAACAAAGTATTGGAAAAAATTTAGTTTATTAAAGGATGCTTATCAAAAATTGATTTTCTGAAAATCTTGGATGAAATTTAAAAGTTTTGTATTTATAAATAGTGGCTCAATTACAAGAAAAATTTAAATTAATAATGGGTGTCGCCGCCTCTGGCCCGTATGACTTCTTGGAGCCGGTATGGCAATCCATCCATGACACTATTACTTAACAACTTTTATTTTTATTACATTTTTCATAATTATTCCAAAATACAAATAAAAAAAGAAGACGCAGCAGGGGTAGGCCCACAAGATGGACTGACGATCTGGTAAGGGTCCCGGGAAGCGATTCGATGCGGGTGGCCCAAGACTGGTCTGTGTGGAAAACCTTGGGGTAGGCCTGCGTCCAGCAGTGGACGTCTTTCGGCTGAGATGATGATGATGATAACAAATATTAAAATCGGTTGCTTTAATCGAACAACTAAGACTAAGACTACACGTGGTCTAAATAAAAGCAGTGATATGTCACTGCTTTTATACACACAGACCGGTCTTGGGCCGCAAGCATCAAATCGCATCCCGCGACCCTTACCAGATCGTCGGTCCATCTTGTGAGGGGGCCTATCCCTGCTGCGTCTTCCGGTGCATGGCCGCCACTCGAGACCCTTTCTGGCCCAACGGCCGTCGGTTCTGCGCGCTATATGCCCTGCCCACTGAAACTTTAGTTTGACTATCCGGAGAGCCTTAAACAAAACGAAAAGCTTTTTAAAAAAATATATACCTATACTTCAAACGTCGTAACACCGCGGGTGAAGTATATATATATTTTTAAAAAGCATTAAGTTTTGTTTAAAGTCGTATAACAAAAACTGTTAAGTATGCTGTAAAGAAGACACCGGGAAAAAGTTATTAGTATTTTTAATTTAACCCTGTATGATATTAAAACTCGTACTACTACGATACCGAAGTATTGCAGATGAGTAAATCGGTATCCTATGTAGGTAGTTTCAACTTATGAAGTAATCGGATGAATAATTTTAAGACCTGCTTCATGGATTGTCACATCCTGCTTTTTTAATGGATAAGTGTCAGCGTTAAGCATATTGTAGGTTAGATTCAGTCCATATCGCCATATTACTCTGGTTCCATAGCTTCTTCTCGATTGCTCCTTAACGCTGTTATAAATAAACATAAAATACCTAATTCATACTGCTTACAATTTGACATAGCTATGGCAATCTTAACAATGCGACTGCTGTAAATGAAGTCTCGAGTCTGATTCTCAGGTCAGACAATGTTACAGACAATGGTGCCAATTCTGTTGTCACAAAATTCTCTAAGCTTAACTAAAAATCACAAAAATTTTGTTTAGTCCTGTCAAACGACATTTCGTATGCTGAAATCGTTAAAAGTGACAGGACTAAACTAAATTTTAGTGATTTTTAGTTAAATTTAGAGAATTTTGTACAACAGAATTGGCACCAATGTTACAAAGAGTAATGTGTTCTCATTTACCAGCCACGCCTCATATACATCATACCTATATTACTGCCAGGGAATGGAACCCAAGACTCATGCATAGCACTTGCATTCACGTGCAAACCAATGTCCCATGCTTCGGCTAGCATGTCGTTAATTCTGCGCTTGAACTCGCTCCAGTCGTGTCTTATTGCCCTCCCATCGAATTTTAAGAATTACAAAATAGAGAGTGCCCTTGTCTTTACACACACACAATTTGCCTAGATAGCCACTGTGACTGAAATTCAGTCGCCAGGACATTAAATATGAAGTAATGAAATTATCACTAGTGGACCCCATTGAAGTTCTCTCACATACCAGGTGTCACATACCAGATCCAATTGTGAATCTAAACCATCTAGGGACCTACACAAACACACTTTCTTTTAACAAATTCAGTTTTAAAGTTAAGTGAAGAAAATCAATAAGTTCTTGAAGATATGTGAAGTCTGCCAGCCCGTACTGGGTAAGTGTGGTGGATTATGGCCCTACATACACTGAGAAGAGATCCGTGCTCAGCAGTGGTACAGTTTAAATACAGGGCTGATATTATATTAATATATCTGACCTAATAGCTTCCGCACCACTCCCTCGTCGCCATGTTTGATGCCGTAGAGCAGGAGAGAGGAGAACACGTTGTCTGTGACTTCGTCCAGCTTTTTCGGCGATTGGATGTTGAGGCTGGTAGCCAGTGCATCTTTCAGGGTTTGATCCTAGAATTGCAATAGTTGTTTATTAAAACTATAATGGTTTCGCTTAGGACTACTTCCACGTGGACTTTACTTGGTAGGTGTATTTTTGTCCCATTCTGGAAGAATTTCGGCAAATCATGAAAGTAATTTCTATTGGTTGCAATAATCTATCTACATCTAAAATTTGAAAACTCTAGTAATAATATCGTGGTATGACATAATATTGTCTTCTGTTTACGCGAATGTTATTCATTGAAATTAAACTTGGTAGTTTAATTATTAATATTAATATAATATAATTATTAATATAATAGTATATTATTATTTATATAATAGTATACGGATTTTATCGCGTTGTTTATTTGACACTTTATTACAAAATTTTGAAACCTGTTACACTACTATTACTATTAAACTTTACTAATTTTTAAGCTAATTAAATTATTGAAACTATTAAAACTATTTATACTATTACTATACTATTATACTAGGTATTTATAATATTTAATTTTATGTTAACACTTTCGCCGACGTTTCGGTTGCTTTTCAGCAACCATGTCCACGGGGAAAACCGAAACGTCGGGCAACTTAAATATTAACAGTTTTAATAGCTTAAAAAGTATAAAAGTTTACATAATAGTAGTAACAACGCGATAAAAACCGTATAAAGTAGTTTAATTTCAAAGAATAACATTCGCGTAAGGCAATTTTCTCTTACTGAGGAAAGTACAGGGGGCAAAGGAAATAATATATTCAGCCATATACTCCAAACCAGCTCACCTGGAAGGACATGGATGACATGTTCGTCAGCTCGCCTCTGATGTTCTGCGTCATCATCTGTAAAACTCCTTACGATAAAACATATATATTTACGCACTTTTTTTTAATGTGTTTTGCATTTACGTATTCCTCTCGTGGGGCAGCGGATGCAGTTTAATTCTGAGAAAATCCAGTGTCCATTTATTTTATTTTTATTCTACTTGAGTGGCAAACAAGCATACGGCCTGATGGTAAGTGGTTACCGTACCCTATGGACGCCTGCAACACCAGAGACATCACTTGGGCTTTGCTGACCCTGTAAACACCTTTCAAAACTCTTTTTTAAGAACCCCATACTGTAGTCTAATGGGTAAACCTTAGCAGGGAGTTCATTCCACAACTTGAGCGTCCGCGGATGAAAATGTTGTTAAAATTATTATATTATTTATCAATACACATTGTTTAATGCGTAGTACAGTAAAGATTTTGTGCCAATAAACACGTGCTGTTCACCTGATCAGATCAGTCGAGGTTTAGGATGCAGACATACATTCTGCGACTCAAACCAATACTTATTCATAAACAGTGCCGGATTAAGCAAGCGCGGGGCCCGTAGCAAATTCTTTCAGGTAAGAGTGCTTGAATACGTCAGACTTTTTGTAGACCTGATTATTGGGCCGACTGAAATTCTACACATTTATACGAGCGACTTTTTGTAGAACTTGTGCGTTTATCGTATGAAATTCGGTGTTTTATTTACGCCAAGGAAATAGTCGGTTACCGATTGTCTGACGTGAATTGTCTTAGTTGGAAATATTGTAACATTTCACGTTTTTGTGACATCAAGTAAATTCAATATACGACATCTTAGTAGGGTCGTGCTCCCTACGCTAGGCGATGATTAATGTAGTTTTAAATAATAGGTAAAAGGAACACAACAAACATATTTTTTTATATTTATTTTGAACTGTAAAATAGTCGTATTTTCGACGTGCCATGCCGTCGGGGGCGTCGTGAGCACGGTTTAATTTGACGTGAATGGACGTCCGTGGCGGTCAAAAGGTTAAATATACGGGACACCATTTCGCGCGGGGCCCGTAGCAATTGCTAATGTTGCTACGTCGTTAATCCAGCACTGTTCATAAAGGAAGCTTGATTACAACGTATATTTTGCCTATGTTGCTTTTGTGGTAAAGATAACGTAGTCTATGAAACTAGCATCACATTGATCGATCAATAGCCACACCCAGTACTACTATTTCGTAAAAGTGATTTCATGTGCGTCTAATTAAAAACAAACATATTTTGTTACTGTCTAATGGCTGACATTTCTTTTTGCCAGTCAATATTACTACACTAGATGTTCCCGCGGTTTCACCCGCGTTTATCGTTACTGCGCCGCCCCCGTGGGTCGTAGCATGATGTTATATAGCCTATAGCCTTCCTCGATAAATAGGCTATCCAACACTAAAATATTATTTCAAATCCGCGTGCAATATTTACTTTGGGCTAACGCTAACTTTAACCCGCGACTTCGTTATCATTATTTTGCTGGGATGTTATTTTAAAATTGCGATATCTCTTAAGATATTCATTGAAATCGAATGATGTAAAGGGAAATTTTGTTTTAAATTAAATACTTGTGATGAATAACGTATTTATTTGGATGTTTATAAAAACACCTTCGCAAATAATGCACTATTTTAGAACAAATTTGGTTAGCATAAAAAAGGTTATAGTGAGCCAACCTTAAAAGATAGATATATGCTGTCGCGGACTTTTTTTTAGAACGTTTAAAGAGAAACAGTTCTGTCATACATGATTTTTACGAAACTTTAACTGTTTACGCAGCGCACGCAGCGGAAGCTCTCAAAAGAAAAAAAACCCTCCGATTTTGAAACATTCTTCATTAATGCTCCGCTCCTATTGATCTTAGCGAGATGTTATATAGCTTATAGCCTTCCTCGATAAATGGGCTATCTAACAATGAAAGAATTTTTCAAATCGGACCAGTAGTTCCTGAGATTAGCGCGTTCAAGCAAACAAACAAACAAACTCTACCCGCGACTTCGTCCGCGTGAAAATTTGTATAAAATGTTATATGTTTTAGGACAGAACTTCTGTGTAAACGATGTTAGATGTGGAACCATTGGGAACGTACACATACAGATTTTGGGGATTGCTAACGCGAGACAATGCGACATAGAGTTGGCCATGAGTCATGAGTAAAACAGCCCGTACTGAGATCTACACCTGCAACGTGTAATTTCTGACCTTGCGCTTTATTTATTGTCATTGCATTACATAAACTTACTGGGAATTGAACGCGCTTAAAGCTGAACAGATAATTATTTGGTATGATGGGGTTTCTCGGAATAAAAATTATTTCACCGGCGCCACATCCTGTTAAAATTTCGGCTTCAACTAAGTTACGTTGCAAGATTTTTACTTTAAGTCTGGTTCCGTTACAAAGCCTAGGTGGACTTAAATTTCTTAGCAAGATTATGGGAACGCCCACTTGTAAAGAAATTTTATGGGCTGGAAGACCAGATGCGCGTCAAGAATTAAGAAACTCTACTGGATAATGGAGTAATGTCGTCTTCTGCTGTGACATTGTGAATAGACGTATATTCGACACTATCACCGTTAATTTGCCTTAGCATCTCAGAATTAATAGCTGTTGCTTGGTCGTTTCGAGGCGGCAAAGTTGTAAGTTGCAGCTTTTTTTTTTACTTGGGCTATATATTATGAAACGGCAGGCCACTATACGAAAAGACCTACCCTAAGGTCACCACTAAAAGAAATCCCTACTGTCCCCCTCCCCCTCCCCCTAGAGGGGAGACGGACACGACACAGAGGCGCGCGTGTTAACACGCACGCCGCTTCTCGGACCTGGTGCTGAACGAATGGCGGGCAGGCCCACAAAGTCCGCCACCCCCAGGTCAGACCTCAGGGTGGCTGGAGGTCGTCTTGGGCCCTCCGGCGCCTGGCTCTGCGGTTGGGGACAGGGATTTAAACGCACCCTCTCCCACTCTGCCGCCTCCTTGATGGAAATCACTTCCTCGGCGAGGCGACGGCATTCCACGACCTCTCGCTCCGGACCATAGACTGGACTACGGCCGGGAGCGAGAGGGCAACAAATCCGACTGCCGCGACCAACTCACGGCGCTGCGATGCCCAGGCGGGGCAAACCGCCAAAGTGTACAGCGCCGTGTCCTCAACAACGTCACGGCAGTCGCCGCAGTGGTGACAACTGGGCGTCTCTTGCCGGCGTATACGGCACAGGAACCGGCCAAAACAACCGTGGCCAGTCATTACCTGTGTCAGCCGGAAGATGAGGGCGCCATGCCGCCTTTCCAGCCACTCCTCAAACACGGGACTTACCGCCACGATCGTGGCGTGCCCGATAGCCATGCAGCTGTCTGGTTTATTGTATCTGTAGGTGACCCATATACTGACGAAATTAAAATTTGCAACGATGGAACCATACAACATAAACTATCTGATAAAATTACCTTATTTTCTGCTCGCTGCTGAAAAGTACCGTCTCCTATTTTACATTAAACCGATTTTAATTAAATAAAGACTAAATGTTACCCGACGATATTCTCTATAGTGTTCTTACCGAGTCTATCGTATTAACTTTGTACTTTAGGCGTGATGAAGCAGACAGACAGATTTTTCTAAAATGATTGAAATGTGTTCAGTTAATTATTCTGAGTCCCCTTAATTCATTTATTTCGCAATATTCTAAAATGTACAGACACGTGAAATTTAGAGTTTTTATATTCCTATTGCCCAAAAAATACCAAAATCGAAGCGATTATTATCTCCATATACCGATCCGGTTTTGTATTAATCTAATAAACAAATTTTAGGAAATCGGATTACAACTTTTATTTACATTATATCTCTAGAACAAAGAGTGGTTGTTGAAAGCCAGCATGCCATACAAAGGCGTAAAACCTTAATATCACGATTTAAAAAATGACGTCATTTGCACAGTGCCATCTATCGTGATATATTTGTCTGTATTTTGTGTACCTATATTTTGAAAAATAAAATTACTTACTTACTTACTATATGTATAAATCATTACGTCGGGTCTAGTACTAAACACATATTACTAACAAATTAGAAATGTCATTTTCAATTAGTAAACATTCAACATTGTCTTAGAATTAATTATTATTTATTATTATAACAAAAATTACGAAATTTATATTATATCCGTATAACTGGCTTTCTGTATACGATCCTGATCTGTAATCACAATCTATGAGCTTAAATTTAAGCAAATCTCAACCTTATTTGTAAAACATTACGGCGGATTTAGTACAGTACGATCACATTGCCTACATTAAAATTTAATTTAACTTCGAATGCTCATAACTTTTGATAGAGAAGACCGATTTTAATGAAATATAGACTAAATGTTACTCGAGGATATTCTTTATAGTGTTCTTACTGAGTCTATTGTATTAACTTTGTGCTTCAGGCGTGATGCGAGAACAAACAGACAGACAGACTTTTTAAAAAATGATTAAAATGTGTTTAGTTAATTATTCTGAGCCCCCCTAAATCATTTATTTTGCAAAATTCTAAAATGTACAGACACGTGATATTTACAGTTATATTATGCTAGATGTTCCCGTGGTTTCACCCGCGTTTATCATTACTGCGCCGCCCCTGTGGGTCGTAGCGTGATATTATATAGCCTATAGCCTTCCTCGATAAATAGGCTATCCAACACTAAAAGAATTTTTCAAATCGAACCAGTAGTAATCACGCAGAATAAACCAGGAGAAACATCGTTTATACTATGTCTGTAATGGGTAATTATTTTGCTGCGATGTTATTTTAAAACTGCTATATCTCCTAAGATATTCATTGAAATCGAATGATGTAAAGGGAAATTTTATTTTAAATTAAATACTTGTGATGAATAACGTATTTATTTGGACATATCATGTTTATAAAAATACCTTCGCAAATAATGCATTATTTTAGAACAAATTTCGTTAGCATAAAAATGGTTATAGTGAGCCAACCTTAAAAGATAGACATATGCTGTCGCGGACTTTTTTTTAGAACTTTTAAAGGGGAACAATTCTGTCATACATGATTTTTGCGAAACTTTAACTGTTTACGCAGCGCACGCAGCGGAAGCTCTCAAAAGGAAAAATACTCTCCGATTTTGAAACATTCTTCATTGGTGCTCCGCTCCTATTGATGTTAGCGTGATGATATATAGCCTATAGCCCTCCTCGATAAATGGGCTATCTAACACTGAAAGAATTTTTCAAATCGGGCCAGTAGTTCCTGAGATTAGCGCGTTCAAGTAAACAAACAAACAAACAAACTCTTCAGCTTTATAATATTAGTATAGATTTTACTTACCCTCCACGCCACGTCCTCAATATATTCTCAATATATTTTGAAGGCCCAAGGGTTTCACCCCCAAGGACCCAAGATTAAAAAAGAAGGAAACACGGAATCGTGAAAGAGCCTACTGTTACCAATTATTTAGGGATGTCTGGCTTGATATGCCTTCACCGTACTGAGATTGCACGAAAATCTGTCCATACTAAAAAGAGTGAGTTCACATATTAGACCAAAACGAAAATTTAAATCATAGATATGCCTTCACCGTATTGAGATTGCACGAAAATCTGTCCACACTGAGAAGAATGAGCTCACATATTAGACCAAAACGAAAATTTAAATCATAGATATGCCTTCACCGTACTGAGATTGCACGAAAAGCTGTCCATACTAAGAAGAGTGAGCTCACATGTTAGACCATAGTGTACAATTTCCAATATAAGTGAGCGTACCTAATTGTATTAATTTATAAATTGTATAATTCAGATATCATGTTGGTATTATGTGTCAGAAGACAACTTAACTTCATTCATGCACTGCCCGCCGGCTAGGGGACGGCACCGGCGGGCTCTGTGATACTCCCAGCATGAAGAGCGCTGGTATACCCACTAAAAACCTGGGGTTTTCTCTCTCGTACCCAACAAGGGGGGACCAGTTGGGAGCTCATAAAAGAATTGAGTCATCCATAGCAGCCACGTAGTCGATATTTATAGGTAACTTACTTCAACTTTCTCTTGGTAGCTAAGTTCTGTCTTGGACAGCACGTAGGACAGCTTGGTGACGGCCGCTTCGGGAGTCATGTCGAAGCCAGATACCACCCCGGCTTTAGCAACTGCCTGTGGAAATAATAGATTAGTGTGGTTTGCGGTAGCGAGTGCGACTGCTGTGCATGAAGTGCTTTTCTGGGCAGAGTTTATTTATTAGGACTCATTAACAGTCACTAAAAACTCATCATAAATAAGCTCTACAAATAGTTTAGTTTGTTTCTATGTACAATATGTATATATTTACAAAAAAAAATTATATGTATGTTTATCCATTGTGTAGTACCCATAGTACAGGCTCTGCTTAGTTTGGGCTAGATCAGATTCCCAGAACTTTTTTCTCATATACCACTTTCAAAATTTAGTTGGTGCCGGTGGACCCCTTGCAGGTGCATTTCTACCATATTCCTTGGCATTCCTATTTATATAGGTGAAGATTCAAAAAAATTTGATCAGATCTCTATGGCAGGATTTTTTTTTAATTTTAATTTTAAATTCTTTACCGAAAAAATTGTCGCTGAGCTTCTTAAAATATTATCTGCCCGATAGGTGAAATCAAGCCCACATTTTAGTTCTTCACTATCGAAAGCAAATAAATTTTCGTGGACCCACGCTTACGAATTGTGAAGCCCCATTTTTTTGTCACGCCAACGTAGGCCCCCGTCGAGTCTCCCGTAGACCCCTAACGTGGAACTAAGGGGCTTGATGGTGATGTGTGTATGTAATAGAATATTAGAATATTATTATTATTAAAATATTAGTTTTCTGAGTTTAGGTGTTCTTGATATCCGTCCTTTTAATATTTCTACAGGCTCCTGAGATAGGTATTATTCCTATTATCAATGTCTATTTACAAAAAATGAGTCACTCTTCAGTATACCTATAATATATCGTAGCCTAAGAAACATGTGTTGTGTTCCTGCAGTAAATAGAGTTTGAAAGTATCACTATCATTCACGGTATCCAAACTACACTATCGGTATAGTTTGTGACGGTACATGGACAAACAAAAATATGCCAAAAGTGAGGGTTAAAGATTCGTCTGCCTCACAAACGGAGACATGACATCGCAGCACCAGTCAGCTTGTGACCACGGCCGGTGTAACCTGGTCGAAACGTCAAGCCTATAAAAGGTAAACATTATGCATGATCGTGTTAATACCCGTTACATATTATTATCCTTACTTCCTTACTAATATTATAAATGCGAAAATGAGTTTGTTTGTTTGTTACGCTTTCACGCCTTACCTACTCATCCGATCAACATGAAATTTTGCATACACGTTGTCAGGGATACAGAATAGGACATAGGATACCTTTCATCCAGGAAAAAGATCTTTTGCAAACCTAACCTAACTTAACCTACATTTACGCGAGCGAAGCCGCGAGTGAAAACTAGTATTATATATATATATAATTCTTCTGTACGTGTGTTGACAGTGAACTCCTCCTAAACGGCTGGACCGAATTGAATGAAACTTTTTGTGTGTGTTCAAGTGGATTCGAGGATGGTTTAGATATGACTTTTTTTTTTCTCTTATGTACAGGACAATGTCTGTCGGGACAGCTAGTTATTATTATATATATCATACAACGCGAAAGTTTAAAAGTTATTAGTTGTTCCCTGTCTGGGTGTTCTTCGTGCTTGATGTTTGAATGTTTGTAAAGCCCCGCGACACGGGATTAATTCCAAGTGCAGGAGTTGTCTTTTAGTAATGGAGTAATCTTTTTAAATAAAACCGATTTGCTTTTTATCTCATCGTCACGATTTGTAACATTTTAGCGCCTAGACCGTCGTTATCTCATACTTTTGTGAAGGGTTATCGACGTCTAATATCGTTGAAAGGTCATTTAGTAAGGAAATTGCCGTGGTATGAGTGCGCTTGTACGCTTTGAAAAACGATTATATAAGCACATATTTGTTAGAAACAATCAAATAGAGAAATAAATGACATACATAGTGACACGCCAATTTATTTTCTGTATATATATATAGGTACATATAGCGAATGCAGATGCACAGTATACTTTCTTTTATCCTCATGTATACTTTCATTTTTGAACCATTAGTCCGCAGTAAACTTGAGTCCATCACGTGTGTGTGGAATCTATGTATATCAAGAGCAATATGCACTTATGTTGCAAAAAGACCAAAGATTTATTTATAAAAAATCGTATGGTTACTATGTATGTATTATAGGGGTCTATATGTATCCCACAAAATTTTCGTTGGGTTCTTTGAAAGAAAGAAAGAATGAAAACATACTTTATTTCTAAAAACACGAAATCTTTCACAATATCATGTAAATAATTGTAATTTTTTTAAGAGAACACAAATATACACATACAAACATAAAATAAAAGTGACAGCCCTGCGCCACAAATGCCACGTTTCAAATGTGCCACCAGTACATAAACATTGGTCACCCGCTTACGCTACGAGATTGCCATGAAGGTATAAATTTTTTTTTTTATCTATACCTCCATGGAGAATGCACGTCACGCGTTCTTTGGGTATAACTCATTAGAAACGGAGTGATCATATGATCAGATCATGCTTCAACTCCCCTATACCCTGGTCACTAAATCAGCTTAACGGTCTCTTGGACTTTAACCCAGAAGTTTATATTTTTGCAAATGAATGGAATGTACTTATTATCATTAGAATGTAGATGTAATGAGAACGCGTGAGTACCATATTTTAATTCTTCTTTTCCTGTGGTTAGTGACCAACCTGTTGTCAAGAGTAGTTCAAGCCGCTCGTAGGCCTCTGCCATGGCTTAACGACTGCTGTCAATTTGACAACGACCGGGACCGACTTTTTACGTGCCTTCCGAAGCACGGAGATGCTCAGATGAATTACCACTAAGCGATCACCCATCTATAGACTGACCGCACCCAACGTTGCTTAACCTCGCTAATCGTTTACCGATCAGTGAGTGCAACTGGCTATGAGCGCCTATTTTAATTATATGCTATATTATTGTGATTAAATAGCGTAATTGGCGCAACTCGTTCTATTTAATGAATTAAATCCTAACTAATATCATAAAAGCGAAAATGATTTTGTTTGTTTATTACCTTTTCACGCCTAAACCACTAACCAATCATCCTAAAATTTTGCGTATACATTGACAGGTGTACAGAAACGGACATAGGCTTCCTTTCATCCCGAAAAAATGACCGTTCCCGAGGAAAACAATACTAACGTTCTTATGATAATAGATGGCGCCACGTGTCTTTCGAATCATGATTGAATTATATTATTACAAGCAGAGTACAACCCGAATTGATTGTCAAATTCTAAATTAACGCGAGCGAAGCCGCGGGCAAAAGATAGTGTAAAATAATAATAATAATAATATTCTACCACATACACACAACACCATCTAGCCCAAACTAAGCAGAGCTTGTACTATGGATACTAGACAATGGATAATTATACATATATACTTTTTTTTTTGTAAATACATACATAATAAAAAATAAAAAAATATTAATCACCGGGTTAGACAAACTATTAGCACTTAGCATAATACGGAGTCTATGCATGGTAGAGAGCAATGAGCTTGCCCTTTCAAGTGAGACCAAACACCATAGCGGCCAAAATGTACGTGTGATAAACATCTACCTAAACCTTCAGGGATACAAGCATCAGCTCAGTGGACTAATTCTGATAACTAGCGGTCGCCTAGTGCTCGAAATTCGACCAAAGTTTGGCTGTAATATATTGCTGATATATTATGTCATCCATTATATATTGATATATGTAACCATAGTTACGCGCTTCGACTGTGTGTGTCAAATGCATGGTTGTGTGCGTGTAGTGTTTTTTCATTAATTTAATGTATTTCTAATGTATATTTTATAAAAATATTAGGATTCGCCCCTCCTTCTCTATATAAACTTTAACTGTGCCAAATTTCATACTCCTCCGTCCGCGCAATTTCCGTAAATAGGGGTACAAAGTTTTTGCTTCACGTATCAATATATAGATAATAACTGTTCATAGAGTTACGATCTAGTTTCAGTAATAAATATATCACAAATGATATTCGCCCAAGTTAATATAACCGATAATGTGAACATAAATTGCTTTTCGGCTCACATTTTTATTTAATAAGACTAGATTGGCACTTTATTTGAAACATAGTTTATTATGAAAATTAACCTTCAGACGATTTTTTTTTGTATGGGCCGCTGCAGCTCACTTTTACCTTGTATTGCAAGAAGAGCCATGGAGACTTAATAAATGATTTCCCTGGCCCCTTCCCTTGCCTCTCTTTCGCGTTACCTTCTACGTGGTTAACGGTAGGCAGCACCTTGGTTGTATTTTAAATTGCTTCAGTGATACCAAGAAAACAGCCATTTCCACAAGTGATGGTCTCTACCTACTTACCATCAGGTGGGCTGCTAGCTCGGTGGAGCCAGAAATAATAATAATAAAATAATAATATTCTATTACATACACACAACACTATCTAGCCCAAACTAAGCAGAGCTTGTACAATAGGTACCAACTAGACAATGGATAAACATACATATACATACATTTTTTTTGTAAATACATACATATAATACATAGAAACACCCAGACCAAGACAAACATCCATGTCCATGCACACAAATGTTTGCTTGTCCGGGAATCGAACCCGCGACCTCATGCGTGGCAGTCGGTTACACTAACCACTACGCCATTGAGGCTGCCTGCGAAATAAAAAAGGAGAGGCTATAAGATAAAGCTACTTACTTGTCCAGTCGCGTAAAGTGCAGCCACTGAGCCACTGGTACACTGAGTGATGTTGACAATGATGACACCTCGCTTCACTGCCGCCTCGATAGCTTCCACGATGTCATGGCGGGATGCAGGGATGTTGCCTGCGCCGTAGGTTTCGATCACCAGACCTGATGTCAAAATAATTATAGTGCCAGTGTTTAGTGTACCCAAGTATATTTTTTATGAACTAGATCTTGCTCGCGGCTTCGCCCGCGTAAATTTAGGTTAATCTAGAAGCAGTGCACGAGACGACCTCCAGCCGCCATAAGGTTGTACCTGGGGGTAGTGAACTTCGTGGGCCTGCCCGCCTCCTGATTAACTCCAGGTCCGAGAGTGTGTAAAAACGCTAGAACAATACTATCGCCACTAGTAATACAATATTATTACCTTTACACTGATGCAGTATCACCGATAACAATAGCGATATAATATATATCGTAACTGTAGGTTTTGCTCGCGTAAATGTAGGTTAGGTTAGGTAATGCTAAAAAAAAGCAAGAAGCCATGGTCGACAGCGAGAGGAACTGGATAGTGGTCGCATCCTTCTGCGAGGACATTATCCCACGGAAGGAGGCGGTGGAGCGGATCCGTAGGATCCGTAAGGAGAGTATCCTTGCGGATCCGAGCCGCCGCCGGCGGACCGGGCGGCGCGGACGCGCCTGATACCGCCATAGCGAAGGCCGCGGGCGGGAGAACGGGGATCTCCCGTCCGTCAGCCATTAAGTCGAAGTGACGCCCTCTGTCACCCAGGAGTCGTCGTCCGCAGGCATTTCTTGCCTGTGTTGGACACTGCTGGGTGGGTCGCTGATGTAGTTTCAGTTCCAGCGACTCACCCACCATTCAAGGCAGCGAGTTGGCACACCTTGGTAGGTTTAGTCGGTAGTACCCGGGACGATCCATCTTTTCCCGGGTGAGCCCGACATAACTTCTCCGCTCCCCTTTTCAGCGGAGAGATATGCGTCAATGCAAGACAAAAAAAATAAAAAATAAGAAAGGTTATGTTAGCAAGTCGCTGATGTCTCGTTTCCAGTGACTCACCCACTATACGAAGCAGCGAGTAGGCACACCGTGGGGTTTAGGTCCGTAGGCCCGAAGTAAGGGAGAGCCGGACATAACCCACTCGCCTCCCCTTGTGGTGAGTGGGTACGCATCAGGTGCGTTTCCCCAAGTAAAAATAAAAGATTATGCTAGCAACAATCCTTGTTTCTTGACGACAAGTACTCTATGTCCTTTTCTGTTCCCTTGACAACGTGTGTGCGAAAGGGGAATGCCAGTTTTAGGCCCAGAGGTGCACAAGAAAATGGCTATACTAAAAAAATATATTAATATTTATCCTAGTTTTCCTTGTATTTATTATTCTGTACAAGTCAATCATATTTTCTAAAATATTAAACAAGAAAACGACTAAACTATGTAATAGAACTTGGAAGCAAGTACATTAACGTGAAAATGTTGCCTTTACACAAAATATGTTGACAGGTAATTAATCGAAATAGTAATTTACCATTGCTAGGTATATTTTATAATTACCTATTATTTTAATCGTTCATTTCATTTGTACTATTATCGATGTATCGAGGATTTGTATTTATTATGGAAACACCATCTCTAACTTGTATGACGCCTGAAAACGTAAATATCAATATCATTGCTTGTTTTGCAACTCCATTGTGACGGTTAGTGTTTATTTATTGCGGTTAATATCGACGACTTGTACCTATAAGCTATAAAACTGCAATGTATTTTGTTTTATTTAATTCCTAACAGATTGTACTCATAAATAAATTAAAATAATGTGTAAAATAATATAGCACATATTTAATATAAATTGTATTGATGAGATATACAAAAGTTTTGATAACTTTAAAATGCCAAGTGTTTTGTTAATCACTTTTTATGCTAATTAATTAGTGGCATTGCTTACTATTATTATCATTAGCCTTTATAAGTGTGCACTGTGGGCCCGGATTACTATGGCGTCTTGGCATGCCCCTTTCATGATGATCGGTCGAGTTGTTCAGGCGTTTAAGCGTGACAATCAAACAATCTGACATTCGCATTTATAGTATTAATTAGGATTTCTCGCTTTAGGACTTTACAAACATTAACACAACGGACACAAAAACCCGTTTCTCGACAACATTTGTAAATTACACAAATGTAAGTGCCATTTGGAATTCGTACTTTCGATATTTTGCCATCCGTGCAATCTAGGCAAAGAAACTATCTACCTAAACTACTTAAAAAGCTGAAGTGTTTGTTTGTTTAAACGCGCTAATCTCTGCAACTACTGGTTCGAATTGAAACATTACTTTAGTGTTGGATAGCCCATTTATCGAGGAAGGCTATAAGCTATATAACGTCACGCCACGACCAATAGGAGCGAAGCATCAATGAAAAATGTTGCAAATGTGGAAAATTCTCTTATGTGACGCAGACGACGACGACAATAAACGGTGTGAGTTTAGTAGCAGAACGCTTTAGCGCTGCTCGAGCGAGATCTGATAACAGGTGATTATGTCTACGTTATCAATGTTGTTATCACGTTTCTTTTCAATTAACGTCGCTTATCACAACATTCTTAATTACAGCGGAACTAATGAGATTTGCACAAAGATTTGCGACAGACATAGAGATAAAGTTTAGGTTAAAAATAGTTTATATCGACGAGTGCACATGATGAGTAATTAAAGCATTGTTTGCATGAACAAAGTCACCAGCAATCCAGGGATTGTAACCAAGTGCGGAAGCTGTGTGTATGTCTTTTAGAAAAACACCAGATTTCATAAAAATAGAGTAAGTGGCAATCCGTAGTCTTTGCCTACTTCCTTGGGAAACAGCTATAAGTCTATGTGTGTATAATTAGCATCAATCGCCTTGACCTGTGGCACAAGCTTGCGCTTACGATTGTCAACGATTAAGAAGTCCCAAATTGGTCAAAGTAAACTAACTTTGACCAATTTGGGACCCCTTGGTCATCAATTTCTTTTATAGAAATTTTCAGAAGAGAAATACTGTTATAACGCGCATTTATGTGTGTTATAGTCATTCAAAGAATTATAAACGTATATAGTGGAGTTGAATGTGGTGCTGGAAGCGCATGGAAAGAACAAGCTGGACAGTAAAAAAAGCAACATGGAAATACTGAGCCTTGTCCAAGAAGAACGTAATATTTGGACGACAATTGAGAACCAAAGAAGAAAGATGTTTGGCCACCTTATACGACATGATGACTTTTTAAAACACATCATAGAGGGAAAAGTGAAAGGAAAGAGAGGAAGAGGCAGACCCAGAAGGGCATTCGCAGATCAAATTAAAAAAGGCAACGGTCATGTTTTATATGGAGATTAAGGTATTAGCCAACAATCGAGAAAAATGGCGTATACTCAACCGACAAGAGCAAGAAGATTATGTGGTAAAGAAAAGAAATAAGAGAAGTCACTCATTCCTTTTCTTTCATCCCACCTTAAATTATTATTATGTATTTATTTTCCAAGACAACTGCCGCACTAGGATTACTTCCTGTTTCGCTGGGGATTTTACAAACAACGGACACAAATAACACCCAGCCTTGGGACAACCAATTGTAGATGACACAAACTTTTGTTCCGTGTGGGGATTGAACCCACAACAGGCAAAAATTTATTGTCTCCAAAAAGCCTAAGCCTAAGCCTTTTAAATCCTATTGCCAAGTATTTTACACGTGCAGCTTGTGGACCAACTATACTCAGCGGGCTATCAGCGCTCGACGGGTCCAATGTAATAACGGGTTGAGGATGTTGATGGGGCTGCCCCGTTTCTGCAGTGCATCAGGTATGTTTGCACAAGCACACGTCGATGGCTTCCTCGCCATCGTCAGACAGAAATCTGCCTCTTTGCTCTGCAGAGTGCGGGGTAGCTCCAACTCCATCCTGAAGACCATAGCGGGGAGGTATGATTCCCCTTTGTTAGGTGATGTTGTTCAAAGGTGAATTTTGAACAACAGCCTGGTTTTCAAATAGATAATAAGTTTACTAACATACGTATAAGTTATCTTTTGTTTAATAACCTATATGGATGTTGCTTATCCGAAATAAAGAATTTATTGTATATATTATAAAAAGATGCCCTGGTATTCCAAATAACTGTTTCGGTCTTGCATGGTCTTTTTCCCACCTTTACTATTACAACTACAGGCAAAATAAACAGATGTGATATTACATAATATTGTCTTCTGTTTACGCGAATGTTATTCATTGAAATTAAACTACTATATACGGATTTTATCGCGTTGTTTATTAGACACTTTATTACAAAATTTTTGAAAAACTGTTACTACATACTATTACTTTTAAACTTTACTAATTAAATTTAAATTAAAAAAATTTAAAATAAAGAAATTAAAAAAAAATTGTCAAGTTTAATAGTAATAGTAGTGTAACAGATTTTCAAAAATTTTGTAATAAAGTGTCAAATAAACAGTGCGATAAAATCCGTATATAGTAGTTTAATTTCAAAGATGTGATATTGTACTCACATTTGCAAATTAAATATCATCTTACCTTGAATTGGAGGCTGAAGAGCCGATTTCACGGCTTCCGTTCCGATACTCGGGAACATCCTCAACAAACCGACAGCTGTGGACATCTTGGCGTGGAGGTGGAACTTCTCGATAACACTGGGCTTGAAGATGGCTGCCTTGTTTATCTCCATGTCCAGGCCCACTTTGACTATCGGCTCCGCGTTAGGGGAGTTGAAGGCGAAGAGGTTGTTCACGGAGATTTTACGAGTTCTGGTAAAAATTTTTAGATTTAGATTAGACCATCTTTTGCCCGCGTGATCGCACAGGAACAGTGCTTTTTCTGGATGCAATGTCCTTTTCTGTACCCCTGACAATATGTAGCTAAATTTCATGATGATCGGTCGAATAGTTAACGCGTTAAAGCATAACAAACAAGCAAATAAACTCACAATCGCATTTATAATATTAGTTGGGATATACGTACTTCGGTAGACAATGGAAGAACGCAAGAAGAGAAGTTAATTTTTGGATGGATGGATGATAATTTGGATGATGATCTTGTTTATCATGATATGTATAAACTGACTTAACTTGACTCCGTGGCGCAGCAGTAGTGAAGCGACTGCTGTGCATGAGGTCTCGGGTTCGAATCCCGGGTCGGGCCAATAAAAAGTTATTGGGTTTTTCAGTTAGGAAATCTCAATAGCAACCCGGAGTTAGGAAGTTGGTGGTGTATGACACCACCGTGCCTCGGCAAGCACGTAAAGCCGTTGGCCCTGCGCCTGATCTCTCTCCGGTCGTGTCGGATTCCCATCGCATCATGAGAGTTAGGGAACAAAGAGTACACTTGTGTTTGCGCACACACTTGTGCACTATAATACCGCCTGCGTAGTTGGCCAGTCTCCGTTAAGACTGGCTGCCTTCCACAAGAAGTGATTTTATGCCCGTAGTGACGATGTACCGGCACTTGCGATCGGGATATCATCTTGTTTCTTTAATAAAGATAACGCCTGTACTGTGAATAATCCTTGTGTCGCGGGAAGCGTTAACAATAATAATTGCAATTGTAAGCCTCCCAAAGGGCCAGGTATTAGAAAATACCTGTGATAAGATAGAGAAACAAAATAATATTGAATCACATACACACAACACCATCTAGCCCAAACTATGCTTAGTTTGTTTGTCTAGTAATCATAACACAAGCTCTGCTGAGCTTGTGTTATGAGTACTAGACAATGGATAAACATACATATATCCTTTATTTTTTCAAATAAAGAACACCTAGACTCGGTACAGCTATTTGCGGATCAAAATATTTTTTGAACCGCGTGGGGATCGAACCCACAACACCCGAGGCAGCGAGGCATCTACTTAAACCACTACGTCATTTGTGCGTTTCTCAAACGCAAAAGCCCCGCTGGTTTCAGCATGAATGAACCAGCTCGACCGGGGAAGGCCTACCCTCTTACAGAATATCGACGTGAAATAGCAGTATTCCTACTGTTGTGTTTCATTCAGTGAGTGAGCGTGCCGGCGGAGGCTCAATCACCCTCTGTCCCCCTTCCCGCTCCTTCTCCTTCCCACTTCCTTTCCTCAAGGGTCGGCAACGCGCAAGTGATGCCTCTGGAGTTGCAGGCATTCATAGGCTACGGTGACCACTTACCATCAGGTGGGCCGTATGCTTGTTTGCCACCTTTGTTGTATAAAAACAAAATCCGTCAACTAGCGGTGGTAAAGGCTACCATCACCACAACTCTCGTAGTATTAACAAATAAATAAACATGCATTAGAAAATTGGTAACTCATAAGAAACAAGTCAGAAACGGCCATGAATTGCCGTAAATTTTAGAGTTCGAAAAAATGGGATCACGTGACCTTGAGGTCAGAGGTCGTAGTCATTTTGGGGGTATATCGACTATGCTGAGTTGAATGGCGTTGACCGCGAGCTCTTACGGTTCTTGAGTTGAAAGTTGTATAACAGACAGACGGACGGACGGACAAAGCTGTTGTATAAGAGTTTTTTCGAACTCTAAAAACATATAGAAGTAGTACGACATATTCTTCTAAACTACGCAGATGCTGCCACACACCACACACAAGATACGTCACTTCCTGCTATTACCTATAATTTACCAATGAATAAAAGGAAGATGTGTAAGACATTATTTAATCTGTAGGTACATCACGTATAATTTGTGACCGTTTTAGGCTAGCAACACTAACAATGAACCATAATATCGTTAGAAAATACAACAGTTAAAGTAAAAAATCTTTATTTGCATAAAAATGTATAAACACGTCTACTTGGAACTTCTTGGACACGTCAATTAACGAATTGACGTGTCCAAGAAGTTCCAAGCTGAATAGTTTGTTTGTTTGAATGCGCTAATCTCAGGAACTACTACTTCGAATTGTAAAATTCTTTTAGTGTTAGCCTATAATTTATTGAGGAAGGCTATAGGCTATATAACATCACGCTACGACCCACGGGGGTAGCTCAGTAACGATAAACGCGGGTGAAGCCGCGGGAACATCTAGTACTAATATAATAAAGCTGAAGAGTTTGTTTGGTTACTACTGGTTCAAATTGAAAAAATCTTTTTGTGTTGGATAGCCTATTTAACGAGGAAGGCTATAGGATATATAACATCACGCTACGACCCACGTGGGCGGTGCAGTAACCATAAACGCGGGTGAAACCACGGGCACAGCTAGTATATTAATAAAATTATTTAACACGCCGTGTGTTGTGGGTTCGAATCCCACGCAGCACAAAAATTTGTGTCATCCACAAATAGTTGTTTTGAGTCTGGGTGTACTTTGTGTCCGTTGTTTAAATGTTTGTAAGGTCCCCCGCGACACAGGAATAGTGTGTGAGTTGCTGTTTGTAATAATAAAATAAAAGGAAATAAAATTTTAAGTAAAAAATTAATAAGCGTACCGATTGCCGCGGAAGAGTTTACCGTAGAAGAAGATGGTCACTTCAGGAATGTTAAAGCCACCAGCTACGATCAGCGATGATACGAAGTTGTCCACTCCGTCACTCCTTGGCTCGAAGATTGGGATCTGTTTGAACAGTTATTTTGGTTATGTAGGCGATTGCGCGTGACGTGCGGTCTCCATGAAGGTATAGATATATAAACATTGTTTATCTATACCTCCATGGCAATCTCGTAGCGTAAGCGGGTGACCAAAGTTTATTTATTTATTTATTAAGATTCACCAACAGTTACTACAATATCACATGTACATATGAAAAACATTTTGAGTCTAACCGATTGTATAACTAATTACAGGTGAATTCAGCATGCATCACATTTTAAACATTACATTAATAATATGACATAAGAAACAAAGATAAATATTAAAAATAAAGAAACATCAGTATAAAAGTTAAGTTTAAAATTAAATTATATCTAATTACATCAAAATCCAGTAAATTTCATTAGTATTACAGTCACTTAAATTTGTATGAATTACTATAAATAATAAATTCAATATACATTACATAACAAACAAATTAAAATATAAAATTAATAATGTAAATGTATTGTAAATGTCAGACAAAATTAGGTACTGCAATTAAAAAATTAAAATATTAAAATGATTACAATTAGAACTACTAATAAAGTTTTATTGATATGTACTGGTGGCAGAACTGGCACTTTTAATTAATGTTCATGAAATATATACTTATCCATGTGTTCTCTTAAAAAAATTACATATTTACATAATATTGTGAAGCTTTAGTTTTTTTAGAGATAAAGTATATTTTCTTTTCTTTCTATATAAGTGTAATATGAACAGTCGAAATGTATCCGAAAAGGCACGTTTGGCTGTTCATAGAGGATTATTAGTGTCCACACTTATGTATGGAAGTGAAAGTTGGGTATGGCAAAAGAAGCATGAGAGCAGAATAAATGCTGTAGAAATGAGAGCGATAAGAAGCATATGTGGTGTGACTCTGAAAGATAGAATAAGAAATAGTGTGATTAGAGAGAGATGCGGCATGAAAGTGGATATAGTGACAAGAATAGAAAACGGTATGTTAAGCTGGTTTGGACATGTAGAAAGAATGGACGAGGAAAGACTGACTAAGAAAGTTTATAAGGCTAGTGTGAATGGAACAGTCGCAAGAGGAAAACCTAGGCGAACGTTTCTCGACCAGATCGGAGGCGTTCTGGACAAAGGCCAGGTTAAGAGCTCCTTGAACCGACGGGCGTGTATGAGGAATGTGATGAAAGTGAATGAAGCCAGAGAAGTGTGTCAGGATCGTAGCAAATGGAAATCCGTAGTCTCTGCCTACCCCTCTGGGAAACAGGCGTGAATCTATGTATGTATGTATGTATGTATAAGTGTAATAATAAATCGGAAAATGTGACTTATACTCACATATCTGCTGCAACGTCTTAGCAAAAACGTATTGTGGCGACGCAATAATGTAATGGTCAGCTGATTGTAATAAAATGTATGTGTAAGCGCGTCAGTCGGGGTTTCGTTGTAGCATAGGCAACACCATTGTATGTATCTATTTACCCTTGGAATGGTAGGCTATTATAAATTAGAAATACGTAGAGAAGCAGCGCTGGTCTGCTATTTATTTAAACTTATAAGAGGTAAAATACATAGCCCAGCCATCCTCCAGGAAATTATTTTTTTTGTCCCAGATGAATATAGGGGGCGACGGCGGCGGCCGGCGTTGTTAGTGGCGCCGCGCGCACGCACTAATCTCTTACAGCACGCGCCGTTGACGCGGGCGCTGCGTGCGCGAGCATACAGTATCAGATCGTATCGATCTATTGTCAGGTTCATTGAGCGAATTCACAAAGGCTACATACTGGATATTAAGTTATTGTTAATATAATAGATTTAAGATGTTTATTATATTACCGTTTTAAATGTTACATTTTAACTATGTTACATCGCATTAGGTTAAGAACCTGTAATGATAGACAATAGTTTATGAAATAAATAAATAAATAAATAAATGTATCGCAATAAATACCACATTATATATTTCGTAAATCTGTGTCTGATTTCATGGTCACCACTTAATACCCTGAACACATGAACACCAAAGTATAAATATAATTAATTGGGTTGCTAATATAATATAATAATAATATTCTATCACATACACACAACACCATCTAGCCCAAACTAAGCAGAGCTTGTAATATGGGTACTAGACAATGGATAAACATACATATATACCTTTTTTTTTGTAAATACATACATATTATATATAGAAACACCCAGACCAAGACAAACATCCATGTTCATGCACACAAATGTTTGACTTGTGTGGGAATCGAACCCGCGACCTCAGGCGTGGCAGTCGGTTACACTAACCACTACGCCATCGAGGCCGCCAAATCAATCCGATGTTACTTTAAATAATTCGCTTTT
Organism: Catocala sponsa; assembly: GCA_963564715.1. Lineage (NCBI taxonomy): Eukaryota > Metazoa > Arthropoda > Insecta > Lepidoptera > Erebidae > Catocala > Catocala sponsa. The sequence goes on along the minus strand of OY751345.1, from coordinate 3,576,862 downwards.
ATCAAGTAAGAAAATGACATGCAATCTGTTTGACTAGTACTTCTGTTACTACTCCAGCTGAATTTAATACTTATATTATGAGATTTTCTATTTTTGTTGATTAAAATGTAGAGAGCAAATACAACAGGTGAACGGTAATTGTTTCGTAATGTATCATCAAAAAACTAAAGTTGCCAACATAGCTCTCCGAATAGCCAAGCTGAAGTGGCAGTGGGCAGGACAAATAGCGCGCAAAACCAATGGCCATTGGGGCAGAAAGGTTCTGGAGTCGACACGCACCGGAAGACGCAGTAGGGGTATGCCTCCCACAAGGTGGACCGACGATCTGGTGGAGGTCGCGGGAAGCGGCCGGATGCGGGTGGCTCAAGACCGGTCTGTGTGGAAAACCTTGAAATACCTTATCACCAAACAAGACTAAAAGAAGTTTTGTTTGGGATGTAGTATGTGGCGGTTGCTGTCCGCCTGTTGCAATTGCTCACATATTGTATAGGTCCTGCGAGAATACCAGCGTTTCAATTTCAACTGCAACGATAGCTGACGTAACCTAATTTGGTCTCCATACTTGTATACTGTTCTGTATATTATTATGTTTTTATTTTATTGTATTGTGTCACGCGGACCGGTCGCGCCTTGGCGGCTGCGCGCGCGTCGAAGTGGTGGCGCCCCTCATTCGATTTTTCCTTCCCAGCGGCGCGGCGGCCCATATATAAGCCGACCATACCATGGTGCCGGACTGAAAGTTAGGTGACTTAGGCTCATATTAGATGAACCAGATGATAGGATCACACTCGCTCAAGACAAAATATACACGGCTCGCGAAACCATTCAAAGTCGTCTGCGGTTCCGCCCTCACCGCAGAGGTCTGAATACGCGTCGCGCTAACGTTAATTTCGTGGATCACCTTAGATCCACGTTGCCGACAACACCCCAAGCCGAGATCCGTGGTAGTCCACCCTTGGGGGTTAACGTTGTCTAGTTTACTTTATAATGGGTTGGAAGCCTTCTGCGCTCACCCACAGTCCGCGTAAAGTTGTAAAGGCCATCTAAGGCCAACAACTAATACACACAAAAAAAAAAGAAGTTTCCGGACTGCTTCTGCCGCCGCTGCGATTAAGTTAAGTGGTTCCTTGAGCTATTAAGCCGGACCACGTAACGAGCTCTTATATAAAGAAACACGCCCTGTTATTTCAGTTTAAAGTATATACGTGTACTCTTAACTAGAATTGTAAAACTCTAATTACAAACCTTTTAATTGCGAAGTATATGTTTTAATTATCTCCGCTACACAACTACCCTGGGCAATCTCGTCCCTAAAGCGAGATTGCCAAACTATAACGTTACAATTGTGATAAGGAGATACAAATATAAATATTTTTCTTTCTTTCATTCTGTTAATAGTATATAGGTGAGGATATCAATACTCCGATAATGTTTTGATCGAAAGTCAACTTAAGATATACATACCTGTGAACCAGTGAGCACGACAGCTTTACCGAGGTTCTCAAACATGAAGGAAAGTGCTGAAGCTGTGTAACAGAGAGTATCGGTACCGTGGAGGACGACGAATCCATCGTAGTTTTCGTAGTGGGTCTGTAACAAAAACCGGTATTCAGTACCAAAAACACATCGTTATCATAAAGCAAAGAATTCTGATACTCATTAAACAGAACCAGAATTTGAAGACTACCTTGGTGTTGCACTGGTAGTGAATACGACTGCCTTGCTCGAGGTCTTGGGTAAGCAAGTGTTATTGAGGTTCTCTGTTCAGAAATTCGCAGAAGCAGCACAGAATGTGGAAACATTTCTTTTTATACAACTAAGGTGGCAGACAAACATACGGCCCACGTGATGGTAAGTGGTCGCCGTAGCCTATGAAAGCCTGCAACACTAGAGGCATCACTTGCGCGCCGACCCTTTAGGAAAGGAAGAAGAGAAAGAGGAAGTGGGAAGGAGATGGAGCGGGAAGGGGGAAAGAGGGTGATTGGATCGCCGGCACTCTCACTTACCGAACGAAACACAACAGTAGGAATACCGCTTGCAATTTTTTTTGTTAAGTACCACGCGGGCGAAGTCGCGGGTAACAGCTCGTTAATTAATATTTATTTATTTTATTGGGACACAAATCAATTACACATTACATGTAATGCATCCATTTTATATATGTAAAGAGAAAAAGAGTTAATGTGTAACGCACACCAATGTCCGAGAATTAACATAAAATAATAATAATAATATAATATTCTACCGCATACACACAACACCATCTAGCCCTAACTAAGCAGAGCTTGTATTATGGGTACTAGACAATGGATAAACATACATATATACTTTTTTTTTGTAAATACATACATATTATACATAGAAACACCCAGACCAAGACAAACATCCATGTTCATGCACACAAATATTTGACTTGTGCGGTAATCGAACCCGCGACCTCCGGCGTGGCAGTCGGTTACACTAACCACTACGCCATCGAGGCCGACAATAAATAAATTTTGATTAAAATAAAATAAAGACGCGCAATAATTGATAAAGGGCAAATCTAGCAATAAATATTTTAACAATTCAATAGCTTGTTTACGAAATTTTGAATACGGGAGTGCAAATATATCTAAGTCTATAAGGTCTGTGTTAAGTGTGTTTTTCAACAAGGCGACATTTTTATGACGAATATTTGTACAAACCTTGATATCTTCAGCAATTTTGATCCAATCATTTTCGGTCATATCTGATGAGTCCAGAAGAGGGTCATACTCCTGGATGTCATACAGGATTCTGAAGCTAATGTCATTGGTCTCTGTACAAATAGGCAAAAATAATACAAATCAGTACAAGGCAATTTTTAATCTTCTTTAGGCGCGTTGAGCACTTCTTGGGTGAACAAAAATCATGGAACTCGCGTCATCGTCACCGAACGGTTTGCATTTTTGAATTATTTTTGGTTTATAAAGAAGTGTTTATGATCAAGGATTAAAGTTTTCATTTCTATCGGCAGTCCCCAAAGACTGCCCCAATTTTTTTATTGGATGGATGCAGGTGACTTTGTTTTATAATATTTAGTGATGATAGTGATGAAATATAAATTCCTAAAAAATATTCTAAGCTAGCCTTAACCTTATATAACATAATAAAAAAAAGGTTATGTTAGTAAAAGTATTGTGTGATAGAGCTAAAATATTCTTAATCTTAAATGTGTAGTATTTAACTGCACAGCAAAAAACACTAATTGCACAGTAAAATATGCTTACCAAAAATACTAATTGCACACCAAAATATATTTAAAGAGATCAAACTCCTATTTTTGGGTGGGTTTAAGAAGGAACCTAATATAACCTAACCCTTCCGAGACGGAATGCAGTGATTTGAGGCGTATAGGTGCTCGTTATGATATATTTTAGTAAGCATATTTTGCTGCGCAATTAGTATTCCCATCTTAAATCTACTGACGTGAACCCACTTCTAATATCGTGTCAATAGTATTTGAGTTAAATCCTTACAAAGAAACAAAGAAAAAAATCCAATATTTTCTCTTTATAATATTAGTATAGATTTACTAAACATTAAACAAAAAGCACATATAGCAGCAATAGCCTATTGGGAATGCCACTTGGAATGCCACTCAGAGGTCTCGAGTTCAATCCCCAAGGCGCGCATCTCTGACTTTTCGTAGTTATATGCGTATTCAATATTTAATTATCGCTTGCTTTAATGGTGAAGAGAAAAGGAGAAGTCTGAGAGTTTTGTATAATGTTCTCGAAGATATGTGAAGTTTGAAAACCCGCACTGGACCATCGTGGTGAAATAATATGGCCTAAGCGTTCCTGCACACGATGCCGTCACCGCGCCGTCACCGCGCAATTACACTGTAGATACGAGTCGCGCGAAGCCCGCCACCACGCCGTCACCGCGCCGCCACCGCGCCGTCGCCGCGCCGCCACCGCGCCGCCGCCGCGCCGCCACCGCGCCGCCCTGTCTGTTTGATCACGTGCACGTTCGTACGCGGCCGGTAACGTTCGGACGACGCGGTGACGGCATCGTGTGCAGGAACGCTTACCCTTCTCGCTCTAAGAAGAGACCCGTGCCCAGCAGTGGGGCAGTTTAATACAGAACTGATATTATATAAATAAAATGCTGAGACAATTCACTTACTTGGCAATACAAAGAATGACTTGAGGCTGTGCTCAGTACAGTTGGTTTTCACCATTTTCTCGTAGTAGGCCGCGTCGTGCAGCTGTGGGTACTTCCTCATGGATGGCTTGAACATGTTCTTGCCAGGAGACAACCCTGAAAAATAAGATAAGTTAATATTCTTCTGGAAGAAAATTTCAGGCACGAGAGAAAGAAAGAAATTTCTTGCTACAAGTCATAGAGAAAGTGATGGTCATGGAAATACTCATATACTTCACTATAATATTATAGTGCACAAGCGTGTGCGCATACATAAGTGCACTTTCTGTTTTCTAACTCATGACCGATGGAACGGTAATCCTACACGACCGGAGAGAAATCAGGCGCAGGACCAACGGCTTTAGGTGCTTGCCAAGGCACGGGGTATCCAACACCGCCAACTTCCTAACTCCGGGCTGCTATTGAGATATCTTAACAGAAAAACCCAATAACTTTTTATTGGCTCGGCCCGGGATTCGAACCCGAGACCTCAGGCACAGCAGTCGCCTTCACTACCGTTGCGCCACGGAGGCAGTTGGTATGACCGACCATATGCTTATCACATGTGAATGCAATACAATACACGTATGCTTAGCTCACCTGAAGCGCCGCTGCACCGGCGTGATACCGTGTTATTCAATGTTATGGAAAATGTGGTTAGTGTAACCGACTGCCACGCCTGAGGTAGCGGGTTCGATTCCCGCTCAAATCAAAAATTTGTGTGGATGTTTGTCTTGTTCTGGGTGTTTCTATGTATATATGTACTTAAATATTTAGAAAAAAAAGTATATATGTATGTTTATCCATTGTCTAGTACCCATAGTACAAGCTCTGCTTAGTTTGGGCTTTATGGTGTTGTTTGCATGTAAAAGAATCCATAATTCATTTATTCGTATGCGAATATGGGTATACATCTGCAGATGTTATGGCTAATACATTTATAGGTTCTCCACATTCCACCATTAGGCACCACATCCCTACATTTAATAAAACATTAATTATTGATCTATCTTGATATAGACATTCATTGTAAAAATGCGGTTAAAATATTCCTTGTTAATACATTTGTGTTTACTAGAAGCAACAAAAACGTGGAAACAAAATAGGAAATTGAAGAAATAATATTTTATTTTCCGATTTTGTACTTTATTTTTGTTACCTCAGGAAGTAAGTATACTCTATTTGTTCAAAATAAAGGTGGCAACCCCAAAAAAACCCCAAAAAGCACCTTCTCAGGCCGTCAACGCAGAGACCTCAACATCGCCTCGGCTGCTATGAGGGCGGTGTGGAGGCCACTGCTCTTAGACCACACGACTGCTTACCATCAGGTGGAGTGTGGTCAAGTCGACGATTAAAATAAATAAAAAAAAACGTCGGGGAAAGTGTAAACATAAATATAAATAGTATAATAGTATAGTAATAGTATAAATAGTTTTAATAGTTTCAATAATTTAATTAGCTTAAAAATTTGTAAAGTTTAATAGTGATTATAGTAGTGTAACAGTTTTTCAAAATTTTGTAATAAAGTGTCAAATAAACAACGCGATAAAATCCGTATATAGTAGCTTAATTTCAAAAAAAAAATTAAAAAAAACGGGGTATACTTGAGGTTTTCTGTAAGGAAATTCTCAATAACAGACAGAGTCTGGTAATAAGGCCAGTAGACGGCAATCCCTAATAACATGGGACCTATAACTATAACTGGTGAAATCTGGATGTAACACAACTCTGCCTACCTTCAGAGATACATAGGCTTAAGTCTATATACAACATATAATATCACTGCAAAATCTATTTATATACCGTCTATTTGTTCTATGTACTTAACATCGTTCACACGCAAAATAACGATGTAAACAAACCTTATAATTTGTATACATTCAATATTTACACCTCATTCACAAACACCGTCACTTGTTTTCCATTATTATTGCATACGTGATTTCCATATTATGTTTGATAACGTAACAGTAATAAAAATTTGAATACACACACACCCACAAAGAGACACACCTTTATAAATATGTTTATTTTTCTCGCACTTGGTACAAGTTGTAAGTCTTAACTCTTAACTTAGTTTATGGACACCATCTCCAGTTTTGACGTACAATTCGAGTATTCACAGAATTTTAGACCTTTTTTTACGTGGGGGAATGCAATGACGCGTACCCCTCCGCGGGAGCGGGCGGAGGGGTTATGTCGGACTCGCCGGGGTACAGAAAGATGTTAAAACGATAGAATGGACCTCCCGGAATACCGACTAAACCTACCACGGTGTTCCTCGATAAACCACTATCGGCGGGGCCGCGCGAATCAATTTCACATGCGGTCGCGACCCCGCCGAGGTTACGGCCCGCCGTATGAAACGGCAGGCCACTACACGAAAGACCTACCCTAAGATCACCACTAAAATAGAGCCCTACTGTCCCCTCCCCCCTAGAGGGGAGACGGACACGACACAGAGGCGCGCGTGGGAACACGCACGCCGCCTCTCGGACCTGGTGTTGTACGTATGGCGGGCAGGCCCACAAAGCCCGCCACCCCCAGGTCAAACCTCAGGGTGGCTGGGGGTCATCTCGCGCCCCCCGGCGCCCGCTTTTGCTCGCGACTTCGCCCGCGTCCGCGTAGAATATTTACTTTGAGAAGTATTTCAATTTTTTTTGGAATTCTTATTTGCAAATAATACACATACAAACTGCTGACGGCATCTAAACTAATCATACACGTGTTTATGTTAGAAGCAGTACTTTTTTAAAATAATATATAGCCTATGTTACTCAGTGATAATATAGCTTTCGAATGGTATAAGAATTTTTTAAATTGGTTGAGTAGTTTTTAAGTTAAATCATAACAACAGACATAGAACCAAAAACTTTCATCTTGCCTCTTTAAAACATAAGTAGGTATACATATAGAAGTAATACATTTCTAAAATAACCTTTGTATTTTATACAGAAACCACGTATTAGATGTAGGACATTAAAGTCAATTTTAAAGTTGGCAAAATTTTAAAAGTAGTCGACCGATTGACTTAAATTTTTACGTTATATAAGGGTGTTTCATACGCTTATTATTCCAAAATCCTCACGGGAACGGGCAATTAAGATATCAGACTAAGTAATAACAAAGCGTGGCCGGATTTAGCTAAATTTTTCTTTCTTGAAGACAGCTCCGCACTAGGAATAATTACTGTATCGCGTCGCGGGGGACTTTACAAACATACAAACATTCAAACAACGGACACAAAGAACTCAAGCCAGACTCGGAACTACCATTTGTGGATCAAACAATTTTTTGTCCCTTGTGGGATTCGAACCCACAACACTCAGCGCAATGGCAGTGGCGAGGCCAGAACTTAAATCATTACGCTATCCGTGCAGTCATGTACAATAAAAATACACGGACCACGAGGTATGATATTTTTTTATTTATACTTCTCTTATCATTAAGTGATACGGTATTACGCAATCTTAAACTAAAATAAATACAATTATATAATTTACTATTTTATTACTTGATATGATTATCTCACTAAACATTATGAGAATAATTACTCGCTCTGTTTCACTTGCTCTCAATAACATAACTGAAAGATAATTATACACTGGTGCCAATTCTGTTGTCACAAAATTCAAATCACTAAAATTTAGTTTAGTCCTCTCAAATGACATTTCGTATTCTAAAATCGTTAAAAGTGACAGGAGTAAAAAAAATTTTTGTGATTTTTAGTTAAGCTTAGAGAATTTTGGCACTTATGTCGCATAGTTTCGACGAAGTGCGAACTTAAAGAAAAACAACGTCTGTTTTTATAGATCGCGTGAAGCGGCTGTGTATCTTTCTAGATATGATTGAGATAAAAGAGCCCATTGTTTAATAGTGTTACCTGATAGCTTTTCGGGCCTGTTCTTGATGGCAACGTCGCAAATCCTAACTATCCTAAATGCGAATGTTTGTTTGTTTATTTGTTTGTTACGCTTTTACACTACTTGACCGATAATCGTGAAATTTCGCATACACGTTGTAAGAGATTCAGAAAAGGACATAGGGTACCTTTTATCCCGGGAATAGCAGTGATGCCGATAGGATAGAAATATGATTAATTTTTTTATTTTTTTGATTAGGTACTATAATAGACTACAGACTAATACATACACACATAATGTTAAACAGTATACAATACTCAAATCTGGAGTCCAATTACAACTATACACATCATTTAGTTAGAGAGAGAGAACATGCGAGTGAAGATTCGATATAAACAATCGGTAATGTGCATGCACTTATTATATAAATATAAAATAAATATTACAAAAGTTTAACATAGGTACTAGTTGATTATTTTATTATTTCTTTAAGGTTTCTGCTATCTTACTGTAGCTTACACTCTTCCAGTAAAAGTCTTTTAAATATATTTAGTTTGTTATAAAATATGTCAACCCGGGAACATACAGCATTATATTGTTTGCACATTCGCGAAATACGATTGTTCTGTGATACATTATTGTTGCTAATCGGTATACTAAATAATTGTGGGATGCGCACGGATCGCGGTGTTATTTTAAAATTCAGCTGGCCAACAAGTTGACAATCCAATAAGACATTTACAATTTTGTGTAGAGTGCACATGTCACTTATCCACCTTCTCTTATCCAGGTTCAATATTTCAAACCTACGAAGTCGACTATCATAATCTGGTAGTTTCCGCCCTAATCCAAACTTAGAGGATAGTGCTCTAATAAGCGCCTCTGAATCGCCTCCATTCTATCTACATGTGTCCTATAAATGGGCGACCACACTGATGAACAGTACTCAACTATGCTTCTTACTAAACAGCAGTTTAATGTTATTAGAGAGCTTGCTTGTTTAAACAGTCTAGCGCTTCGAAGTATAAACGATAACATGCGGTTAGCCTTAGTGCAGATGTGGTCATAATGAGGTTTAAATGACATAGTCGTATCAAAAAGCACCCCCAAATCACGCACCACCTTTACTCTTTCTATAGTGACCCCATCGATGTGTGTGATACCTACCTAGTTATTACATTCTCTTAGGAAGCATAGGTTAGTTAGCTCGCTCTCAACATTAACGATCTATTAAAATTGCCTATCAAGTGGCAATTGTAATCGTTCGTGTATGTCGTTAAGGGGAAACACTAAGAGCGATAGAATTGAAAATAGGTATTTGTAAAATCTATTGCTGTCGCGTAGTGCCATGTATAGTATCATGAGCGCGATAAGGACAACTGCAGCTTGGACCGAAAATACCTATTAAAAGTACACAAAATCAACGTTTCGTAGTCCCCTAATTCCTTCTCCAAAACTTGACCGATTTAACTACTATTTTCATAGAAAATTAATGAAAGGCTTTGGCCGTGTTCCTATCTTTTCCATTTTTATATAATGTAGTCAAATTTGTTTTCTGATCACAGCAGCAAATCTGGCCAATTTTTGAGCTATTTGAAGACTCATGTCTCTTTTAATTATTAATTTATGAAAAAAAGGAAAACATAGAGACATACCAATAGAGGCCATACATCTTTTGGAAAAAAATATTGCTCTACTGGCGTTATCCAGGGAAGAAACGGGCGACTACGTTTGTATGGAAAAACGGCCCTTGTGTTTTCTCTTAATATAATGTATATTGCTACAGCGGCTTCGTCCACATCCACGTCCACATCCACATCCACGTCATGTTCTTTACAGGAATTAAAGATAATTTTATTAATGTTCCGCACTAAGAATAATTCCTATGTCGCGGGGAACTTTACAAACATTTAAACAACAAAGAACACTCACACTTGGAACAAGTATCAGTGGATCACACAATTTTCACGGAATCCATCGATAGAACCCCGAACACTCATCGCGGCGGCAGTGGCGAGGCTGCTACTTAAACCACTACACCATCCGTATGATGTACTTAAGACTGCGCCGAGCGTAAGACGCGGTTGGACTGAAAGACAGAGCTGGATATTCAAATCGGCGCGCGGCCGCCATACAAAATTGTATGGAGGATTTGAAGTGCTTTTTTGATAAATATGTATCTTTATTGTCAACCAATAACTTAAATATTTGGGACGGACAAATTGTAATATAACTATTTATGTTTCGTTTAAGCTGTAAAATAGGATAGGTTTCTACTGTTATAATCTAAAAAATCACTTAATACGAACATACGTTTTTGCATTTTTCGTGCAAATTTGCGTAGGTAATTTTGTAGGCGAAAATATTAATTATTTAAAGTTTTTAACACGGAGTAATTGTAAACACATTCATTGTTATGGTAAATGTATATTTTATATTTGTATTAAACAAAAAGTGTTGATTTTATCAACTTAACTGTGACCGCCTGTTTTGGCACATTTCTCTCGGCGCAGTCTTAATTAAGAAAAGGGTACCTTTTCTTACCGAAGCTGCGAAGGTCAGATGTCCTATAAAGTACACTAATAGTAATAATGACCTTTAAATAATCAAAATGGACTGCATTATACGCTACCCTGCGGTGAGGAATTGATTGCTGTTCAATAAAATAGATGAATTTAACCTTGAAGCTATTTTCTTTTATCAATGATTAAAGAACTTATTAAAGAAATGTAAGTATATGTTTTCTAAAAATAGAAATACATCTTCCATTGGCTTACTTTTGGAAAGACTATTGGATTGTATTTGAAGTTACAGTCCACTAAGAGAATTATCAATCTGCAATTCGTTCAACAACATTCGAACTTTCTGACTCATCTAATGTTTTAATAAACCAATTGGAGAGAGCCACCCGCAAACCTAGCGGCTCGATATGCCCGATCACCTGGGAGACCCCACGGTAGCCAGGCGGGCCGCCTGCTCGAAGTTACCCCCTCGGGCTGTGACGGTGTGTCAGCATAGCTGATGACGTTCAGTTCGGGAGGATAGGGCACCACGTAGGATCCAGTCAAACCCGATGTCCCACAGAAGCGGACCAAGAACAGAGCCCGCGCAACACCACTGCCTCGCCACTGACTTCGAGGAGCACACTCCTTCCTCTCAGGTAGTCTACCACCAGCTGCTCCAGGTAAAGGACACTCCGTGATATCGGAGAGCCTCCTGGTCACAGCTAAATAGCAGACTGTTAAAAACGTTGGCGATGTCTAAGGATACCGCCTACAGCACGCTGCGCTGCTATCAGCAACTGCCTCCTCGCCACGGCCTTCAGGCAGTTAAACCTAACCTACAGTTATGCGAGCGAAGCCGCAGGCAAAATCTAAAGACGACATTGTAGAATAATAATACTCGATTAAATGAACACGTGACAATACTTCTTGTATAATATTAATAATTATAACGTAACTATATCGTAGCCAGATTAACGACATTTTTCTATAAATTAAATAACCAGTTTCTACGCGCGGCGTCTTTTATTGCTTTACAAAAGACAACGCCTGCTCAAAGGCTTGTGTCGCGGCAAACTTACACTACAATCACAGATAATATAATACTATATTACTATACAATAAACCTAGTACAGACTCCAAGGCTCTCAGAAAGGTGTCCTTACATGTATTTTAGTTCTAAGAGCATAATTTTTGTGTATACCGACTTACATTATAAAGAGGAAAGATTTGATTGTTTGTTTGTTACGATTTAACTCAAAAACTACACAACCGGTTTTAAAAATTCTTTCACCTTTAGATAAATAATATAGGCTATATTCTATTTTTTTTAATATAATGTCACTAACATAACCAAATTTACTTTTACGGGAGTCAATACGCGGGCAAAAGCTTGTCGGAGAAATTAAGAAACATTATTATACTATAATAATGTAATTATAGCAGCGATAGCTCAGTGGGGAGACCAACAGACTGCAAGGCAGAGGATCTCGGGTCTGACTTTCGGAAGTTATATGACTTTTCGAAATTATGTGCGTATTGATTGACAATTATCGCCTGCTCCGTGCCTCGGAGAGCACGTTACGTCGTCGGTCCCGGCTGCTATGAACATCTATGGAAGTCGTTATTGGGAAATCAGTGCCCTCTAATATCCTGACACTGGTCTAGCTTTAGAGTATCGTTAGCCTTCGCGGTGCGTAGGTCAGATAGCAGTTGCTCCGTGTAAAAACTGATATCCAGTCAAACCCGGTTAGACTAGAAAGCCGACCCCAAGTGACTTGGGAATAATAAAGGCTATGGAGAAGAAGATCTTATTATACTAACGTACAATGAACCGACTTCAAGTATATTTACAAAAATAATTATATGTGTATCTCATTCATAATAGGTTAGTTGCGTATGTTTGATTTTGTAAATTATTTTCACACGAGAGTAAAAGGCAATCAACAGAAATAATTTTTGAACAGTATCAAGATTTGCAAGAGTTATTAATATTTTAAATTTGGAAAAAAAGGATCTTTCATTAAAAGGATCCTTCGGATAGCTGCATTTAAAATATAACGGATTATAACGGCTACGTCACAACTTGTATCTTGCATCCTTTTACTATCATTTGACAACTACCCCTTGATTTGAAATGCTTATTGTTGCTATAGTTTGGGTATCGTAAGAATTTAACTTGAAAATTATAAATATGAGTCAAGCGGCCTATAATTATGTGTGGGATTCGAACCCGCAACACTCATGCGGCGGTATTGCAACGCGATCGAACAACATGTCCGCTGAGCTAACCTTGTTGCCGTTGTAATAAAAAAGCATACGTAAACTCACGACTTATTATTGGTCGTTTCGCACGAATCTGATGATCTGTTCGCAATAATAGTGCGAAATGATACTATTTAAAATTAATATATTTTATTTTATGTGTCAATTCGCACACCCTATTTCTCAGATCGGTTCGTTTCGCACTAAAAATATATGGATGTGTGCGAATCGACACTTCAAATAATATTATTTTAAAAGGAGTCGTTTCGCACAATCTCTAAGGGCCACGCTAGTTACAGCATGAATAATAATATCTTTATTGTCTCTGATAAATACAAACGTGTTACACATTACAATTTTGATTTGCTAGAACATTGTTGTTGTATTTTATTTAAACATACTGGTACTGGTCCTCCAAACTAGGCGATTGCCTGTATTTTGGGGCAATCGCCTAGAATGGGCCGGCTCGACCGGGGAAGTACCACCCTCTCACAGAAGATCGAAGTAAAATAACAGTATCTGTTATGTTTCGTTGAGTGAGAGCGCCGGAGACCCAATCACCCTTCCCTTCCCAAACCCCATCCTGCTTCATTTCCCTTTTCCTTCCGGTAGGCAGCGACTTGGTTGTGTTTTTTTGACATTGGTTCTGTAATGCTAAGAAAACACAGCCATGTGTATGAGCCACGGTTCTCGCTTACTATCACGCTGGCTCGTCTGTCACTGATGAACGCAATAAAAAAAATGGACATATTTGTGTGAAACGACCAATAACCCACACTCACATCCATGTATTCCGTACAGAACAGATAGAGGATTACCTATTACACCCACGCTTAGCTACCTATGTTTTAAGTCTTACCTAATTATCGGCGAGCCTACATTTGGCTGTCTACTGGACACATTTCAACGTTCCGGACTGCTACTAAGAAACTCCTACCTAAGATACTGAATAGCATATTGCCTGACCCAGAATTTGAATCCGAAACTTCACTATTGGTTAATAAGCGCAAGCTCAAACTCAAACTTATGTCACGACACCATCAAGGCAAACGAAAAAAAATATATTAAAATACAAAGTAACCTATATCACTCACCAGCCTATAAACTGTTAACTAATCCATTACTGCGTAAACGAAGGACAAACCAACAAACACACTTTCACACTATGACTTAAGATACCATACTGTCCCTTTTCAAAATATGCAATTAGATAAACATAGTACCTATATTATTATTTTTATCCAGGCCACGTGGCTTAAGAAAATGGAAATCTATTGCATCATTTGTTTATTTATTTTTATGACTGATAAAGTTACGCTAACTCATATATTTACAAGCATTATTATTAAATCAAACGCACAAGACTAAACAATAATATTACTCTGTTAATAACTATAAATTCATAGAATAAAACCTCTACGGTTATTCACCTATTTGAATTCTTACATTATCTGTAAACTATATCAAGGTCTATTTTAAAAATTAATTTATAAATCTAACTATTTTATTTTCATTCACTTTATTTTATCTTAAGTTTGTAAAATTTGGAACATATTCATCTATATTATTATTTACGTTACAATTATGAACCTTGAACGAGAGTTCAAGATCACGCACATATCTTTATCTCTAAATATTTTATAAATGAGTGACGCAGCTTATAAATCTTATAATGTTTTACATAAAACATCTACAATCAATCCAAAATTAAATCAAATAATATTAATATCTATTCAATCGGGGATACATAATCACATCGGCTGTTATATTCCTTCCCCTGCTGCTTTAAAAATCATAATATTCGAAAGAATCGGAAATAGAACAGAATATTTATAAACGTTTAGGAACTCGGAAGAACCATTTCTACGACCCATTTATCTAAATAAAGAACGAATTAACACTGGGCTATTCTTACCATCATCTGTCTTCACCATTCCAATAGTCCCTCCAGTATATATAACAAGGACCCTTCTCTCACTATTTTCGGTTGTCCTCGAGCATCTTCTAGCTGTTTTGAACCCGACATCATTTAAATCGGCACCTAACCTCGACATGTCAACTTCTAACTTTTTAATGTCACCGTTGCTAATTTTTGACATTTTGATTTTTTTCTATCGATGTTTTACACGCACGCAAATACACGGCTGTACAATAACGCTCCGTTCGGTACGGCACTGAAGCGCGGACTGAAATAAAACGGGACAAAACTACGAGTTATTATATGCATCTCTGTTAAGACTGTATATAGGGTTGGCACCTTTATTTTGAGCGAGTAGAGTATACTTACTATCCTAGGTGCAAAAATGAAGTACAAGATCTGAAAATAAAGTATTATTAATTTTACATTTTTTTGAAAATAATTATTATCACGAAACGTGTTAACCGAATCTTTACTATATAATATGTTTATATTAATATAGATAAACAATTATTTTTATTCAATTTAGGGAATCTCGATAGTGTTGTGTTATGTAACGTTTTACGTTTACCCGATATAACGTACAATATTTTATGATAAAGCCCTTTTTACTGTTATTACCCTCAAAAATGTAAATGCTAAATCAAATTCTGCAATATTATATTTAATGTACTACCGCAAAATATTAAAAACGACACAATACTTAAACCGTTCAATAATAAATTAAAAGCTATTCTGGTACAACATTGTTTTATTCTCTTGAAGAATTCCTATCTAAAAATAATAGATAAAGATTAAATATAAAAATAGTAAACACGCCATATTTACTTACATAAAAACAAATAGATACCTACGTAAAAGAACATAAGCCTACGAATAAAAATACCTAAATGGCGATCTACAAGAATACAAACATGCTTTATAACTTTATATGGATTTGTTTAGGGTGTTTTCTGTTTTATTTTAAAATAGCTATAAATAAATAATATAATTTGCCATGGCTGTAAAAGCCCGCTAAGTTGTAAGTGACTATTATAAAATATTTAAGACTATATAAATATTAAGTGACTATTATAAATATTATGCACATAATTATAGAAGGAGAAGTGGAAGGAAAGAGAGGAAGGGGCAGACCCAGAAGGGCATTCACAGATAAATAAAAAGAAAAGGCGAAGGTTATGTCTTATAAGGAGGTTAAGGTATTGGCCGAAAATCAAGAAAGATGGCGTACACTCCACCGACAAAAGCAAAGCTCTTAAGACTGCGCCGAGCGAAATGTGCCAAAACAGGCGGTCACAGATAAGTGAATAAAATCAACACTTTTTGTTTAATACAAATATAAAATATACATTTACCATAACAATGAATGTGTTTATAACGTGTACAAAACTTAAAATAATTAATATTTTCGCCTACAAAATTACGTCAATTCGCACGAAAAATGCAAAAACGTAAGCTCGAGTTACGTGATTTTTAGATTATAGAACAGTAGAAATCTATCCTATATTACAGCTTAAACGAAACATAAATAGTTATATTACAAGTTGTTCGTCCCAAATATTTAAATTATTGGTTGACAATAGAGATACCTACATGTTTATCAAAAAAGCACTTCAAATCCTCCATAAAATTTTACTATGGCGGCCGCGCGCCGATTTGAATATGCGCCGCACGAGGTCGGTCAATAGATAGTTTGCAAATAAATAATTTTAATTGAAAAAGTACTGCTGGCAACCCTAACTGCTTAGGTTAGGTATCATTATCCTAGGTTATTAGGTATACGAGATTGACCATGACTTTGCGGTAAGATTATTGTTATAATGTTATCTAAGAGGAAATGTTAGGCAAACTTGCTTAGGTATTTATCTATCATACAAATAGTTTAATAAAGATGAACCAGATATATTGTGTGGTTATTATCGGTATTATTATTAACTATAGTTTGCTGCTTTGCTCAAGTAGTTCTGAGATAGTTTATGAAATGAAATGATGAAATGAAATGATATTTATTTCACATAAAATAGAGTACAATTAGGTGGTCAGATTGGTACACGGTGCTTCTATTTTGCCACAAGTGGCATGTGAAAGTTTACTACATATTAAATTCTTAAACATCGAAAAGTATAGTCAGTCTATTAAATACATTTTATAAAATGAAACAAAATAAAGAAAATACATAGATCATTGAAAATGTCAAAATTTCATACAATAATAATAATGAAGAAATGTCAATACCAACTTTATAAAATATTAAAATGGTATTAAATTTATAAAATATAATATTAAAATATTATTATTACCTATTTTACTGAAATAATGCATTTTGTATTTAAGATACGACACTCTTCAGTTCAAATATATACACACATACATAGATGCACGCTTGTTTCCCAGAGGGGTAGGCAGAGACTACGGATTTCCATTTGCTACGATCCTGACACACTTCTCTGGTTTCATTCACTTTCATCAAAATATAATATATACAGTACGTTAACTAACGAAAGGCGTTCCCTTAAACTGGCAATATTATGGCGTGCCTAGATCCTAAAAAAAATGGTCCCATAAAAAACAAAAAATATTTTATTTTAATAACTTCAAAAACATTCAATAAAAATTATAAACAGCCACGAAAAAGAAACACTCTTTGTATACGCACAAAAGTACCAATGCAAAACGACAACGTCGCTTTTTACTTAGTTATGATTTTTTAATTAAAATGTCTTTTTAATTAGTTTTACATTTAATTTATTTTTCATGCTTGCATTTTTCATACTTATTTTTCTATGAAAATATGTTAATTTGCATCTATTAATGATGTATAATAACCGCTTTAAGGGAACGCCTTTCGTTATTTTACTTACTTATATTTTACTTATACAGGGGGTGTCGTAAATAGTGGTCCAGAGTAAAGGAGTCGATACACTGTATTCTTATGTATCACATACCGAAATTTTAACCATTTTTTTTATGCCCCTAAAGTCATATGATTTGCTGAAGATGAGTATTGAAATTGGAAACAGATTAATTTCTTTAAGTACCTTTGACTTTAAAACATAAAAAAGGGTTTGGATATGATAGTACACATATTCAAGAGTAATAATAAAAAAACAGAATTAAAAAATATTGATATTTGTTGAAATGACAGCCAAATTCGTGAAGCAAGGTGCAGAAATTTAAAAAAAGAACTTTTATTTTTTGTTAGGAGACCCTTAACTGAAAATGCTTAAAATTTCGGTATGTGATACATAAGAATACAGTGTATCGACTCCTTTACTCTGGACCACTATTTACGACACATCCTGTATATAAAATATCCATGCAAAAGTTATGTCAAGCCGTAGCGCCACTACCTATTATACATTATATATTATTACATTAGACATAGGTACCAACAAACACAACAATTTAGTATTTGAAATATTCTTGATCGTCTTATTCTTTGAAATTAATATTTTAGTAGTTTATAACGGCCTCAATGGCGTAGAGGTTAGTGTAACCGACTGCCACGCCTGAGGTCGCGGGTTCGATTCCCGCACAAGTCAAACATTTGTGTGCATGAACATGGATGTTTGTCTTGGTCTGGGTGTTTCTATGTATAATATGTAAGCATTTAAAAAAAGAAAAGGTATATATGTATGTTTATCCATTGTCTAGTACCCATAGTACAAGCTTAGCTTAGTTTGGGCTAGTTGGTGTTGTGTGTATGTGATACAATATTATATTATATTATTATTATACTGAAGAAAGATAAGACTTACCTAAATCTATTACGAAATTTTCAAGTATTATCTATACAAATATTTTAAAGGTGAAGTGTTTGTTTGTTTGTTTGGTTGAACGCGCTAGTCTCAGGAACTACTGGTTCGAATTAAAAAATCTTTTATTAGTGTTGGACAGCCTATTTCTCGAGGGAGGCTATAAGCTATATAAGATACGCTACGACCAATAGAAGCGAAGCATTCATGAAAAATATTGCGAATTCTGGGAAAATTCTCGCAGACGTAGTTGCGCGGGTCAACTAGTCTATTATAAAAGACTAGCTTGTACCTGCGGCTGCGCTCGAGAGCAATACTTTTTTCTGAATCAAAGATAGTCTATGATATTTTCTGTGTATACCGAACAACTTGTATGCCAAAATTCATGATAATCGGTCTAGTGTTTAGACAAAAATGTTTAAGATGTATGTCGCGGGACACTACATAACTATTCAAGTAGTTACTTAATATAATGCTAGGTAACAGGTCTTACTCGCGATAAAGTATTTAAAAGGTAATAAATACCTATTCAAGGTCTAAAAGCATTTAGGTCTTACGTGATAGAGGGCGAGCCAATAGCTGCTTGCCGGCCAGCAAAACCCAGTATAAATTTGCCCAAGTCGGGAATGTTACCCGGAAGACACAGTCATCACGTCCACTATGACCATCATCACCGAAGCCTATCAGTCGTAATAAAAAAATACTGTCAAAATTTCTGCCCGCTACTTACTTCAAATAAAAAGTAGGTTTATGTAGACATTGCTACGCCTGAAGAAATCAACGTTTTATTTTAAGACAGACAACATATGATAAGACTAGGTTAAAAACAGTAGACAGAGATATGTATGCGGCGATTGCTTCACCAACAAGAGAAGCTCTTAAATAATAATGTCCTCCAGACCGAGTTTTGGTCACGGTGGCCAATCTTAACGGAGACTGGCCATCTGCGCAGGAGATATTATAGTGCACAAGTGTGTGCGCAAACGTAATGCACTCTCTGTTCCCACACTCTCATGATCCGATGGGACGGATAATCCGACACGACCGGTGAGAGATCAGGGAGATTCTTTTAACAGAAAATCCCAATAATAATAAGAGATATTAATCATTAAGTGGCACAAATAAAAGTATTACAACAGTGTTATTTAAACGAGGAAGAGATTTGTGAATCTCTCTCACAATACTTAGATAAAATAAACTACAATTATTACAGAAGTTTTCTTTTTATTATTTTTCCTCGTGTTTAATTTAAATTTTACCTTGGTATGGGGTGATTATAACATATGCCTTAATATACTAAAACAACCTCTTTCTAAACATGATACAAATTAATTGGATAGATGTAAGCTGTAGCCAAAATAAAAATATGTGTAACAGTATAACAAAAACATATTATTTAACGCTTTCCCTGTTCTATCATAGACAAAAGAGAAAATCTATTGTTATGTTCATTCGTGAAACATCTGACAGGAAACCTGTTAAAAATAAATTAAAGAAAGACAAAATATTTGTACACAACACTAATATCGCACAACTGTAGTAGGCTTGTACAAAATATATCGATACATCGAAGTATCGATATTTTTGATACGATATATCGATTTAATGATCCGATATATCGATATAAAATATTCAATAAGTATCGAAAATCGTATCAAAAACGATATTATTTTCAAATTTAATTTATTAGTAGAATATTCAACGGAATTTAAAGCCGTAAAAGATAGGAATGAACGGTAAAAATAACTGAATTATTGTCTACTAGTTTTCACCCGCAGCTTCGTTTGCGTAAATGTAGGTTAGGTTAGGTTAGGTTTGCAACAGTTATTTTTTCTGGATGAAAGGTACTCTGTGTCCTATTCTGTACCCCTGACAACGTGTATGCAAAATTTCATATTGATCGGTTGAGTAGTTAAGGCGTGAAAGCGTAACAAACAAACAAACTCATTTTTGCATTTATAATATTAGTTAGGATAACTATTATGTTTTGTATATTAGAAGATTGCTATTTAATTTTCGACGTTTTCTATTATTGCCTAATGAAAAGGAATAATGATTAATAATAATAAACTTTTATTTCACACTATTGTCCATAAATGTTAGTCATACAAATTCCTTAAAACTATGTTAGTAACAAATATAAATATAATCCTAGTTTAAAAATCTCCTCCTGGTGCACTCGATCCATACTCGTACATGTGCATACGGGTCCAGTGCCACAGGAACGGGCACGGTAACGGCGGGGAATTAATATATTTTTGTCTATATAATTATTTACCTTACCGATAATTTTATCGATAGGTATAGTCTGTCTATATAGAGTAGAAATTATTTTTTGCGGAACTAACTTTATTCTGTGGCTAGCATCACTACATTAAATGTCAAACTTGTCACTGCAATGTAAACATTGTTCGCTTTCATTACAATTCTTGCTTATTTCTCTAAAGCTTTCTTGAAATTATCCAAAAATTTCATACATACATATTCACAATGAATAAGACAATACGCAGCGGCACTCGCGAAGTCATATATAAAGTCTTCATGCGATGTTTAGCCGAATTCCAAGCCGGCAGATTACTCACGGAGATGGAAGACGTTTATAAACGAACAGCTGATCTGACTGGTTAGTTTGATTTAATGTAATACTTATATGCCAGTTTACACTCTTTTAAATGGTAATATCTTATTCTGAAATGGTTTTATCACGAAATATTTACTTTCATACATACCGTTGAGATTATAAACATACAACAAATATTTATAGTGCGTGTGACTGGTTTTGATACTTATGACATTATAATTATTATTTACAGATAAATCCGAGAGTACGGTGCGACGAATAGTTTTGGAAGGATCCAAAAATAAAGGAAAATTTAGTACTCCTGCTAAACATAGGAAAGGACGGCCAAGACAAGATTTAGACGATTTTGACCAGTGTGCAATCCGACAAAAAGTGCATTACTTCTATAGTGTAAAAAAAGAAGTCCCTACACTTAATAAAATACTGGCCATGGTAAGGGAAGACCTTGGTTTCAATGGAAGTCGAGCGCACATACACAACATTTTAAAATCTATTGGTTTTAAATATAAAAAATGTAAATCAAACAGAAAAGCTTTGATGGAAAACATTTATATTTGTATCAAACGGGAAAAATATTTAAAAGTTATTATGGACAATCGTAACTTACCTGAAGAATTGCAAAAGGATATCATATATCTGGATGAAAGTTACATTCATTCATCATATAAATTTAAAAAATGTTGGCAATCAATTGATACCGAGGGAGTAATTCAAGATATATCTAAAGGGAAAAGATGGATTCTTATCAATGCAGGAAGTGAAAAAGGGTTTGTGCCAAACTCTCTTCTCATTTTCCTGGTACTAACAAACAGGAAGACTATCATTCTGAAATGAACATAACCAATTTTACGAAGTGGGTAACAGAAAAGCTCATCCCAAATCTGGAATATCCTTCAATAATTGTAATGGATAACGCGCCGTATCATTCTATTGTAAAAAATAAGGCTCCAACAACATCCAGCAAAATTGCTGAAATCAAATTATGGCTGGCAGAGAACAATATTAATTTTGATCCGACCCTACGAAAACCAATGCTATTAGATTTGGTGAAAAAAAAATTAGAACCAGTTTATGAAATTGACGAGTTACTAAGCGAGCATGGGCATATAGTTGTAAGGCTGCCACTGCGACTTGAACCCAATTGAATTAATATGGTCTTTGGCAAAAAAGGAAAGTGGCAGCACAAAATGTTGGGTCCAGAGATATAAAACAATTAACCGAAGAGGCTTTTGCTTCCATAACTCCATCAGATTGGAAATCATGTTGTGACCATGTCAAAAATATTGAAAAGGAGTACTCTGAAAGAGGCCCCAAGCTATATAAAAATATAGAAAAATTAATTATAAGAGTTGGTGACGATAGCAGCAGTGAGTCTGAGACAGAATCAGAAGATTCCTGTCTGCCAAATACTTTTCGCCAAGATTCTGTTGAGGAGATAGACGACAACATGTCTGGTGTCGAATATTTAGATTTTGACATAAATATTTCACGTAAACAATTTTTTTGTTATTTTATATAACTACAAGCTTTAAAGTAGTTATGTGAAGTACTAAGTTATACTTATCTTATATGGGGGCCAGTCAGTGCAGACCGGCGACACTTCGACCCAGTGGGATCTTTTGTGTCGACACTCTCCTAATAACGACTGCCATAGATGTTCATGGCAGCCGAGACCAACGGCTTAACGTGCTTTCCGAGGCACGGAGCAGGCGATAATTGTCAATCAATACGCACATAATTTCGAAAAGTCAAATAACTTCCGAAAGTCAGAGATGCGCGACGTGGGTTCGAACCCGAGACCCTTTGCATTGCAGTCTGTTGGTCTCCCCACTGAGCTATCGCTGAGTTATACTTAGTATCATCACAAAAATTAATGCCAGTATTACAGTAATTAGCAAGTATCAAAACCAGTTATTACATAGTATTGGGGATACCAGGTGTAAGACAGTGGCGCCCTCATTTTTTGTCTGCTTTTTATAGACAGACTGTATATCAATAGTTTTTCCTCGAGATATCGAGGTCTATACTTAATAAAATATCGATATTTATTTCCACTGCCGACATCCCTAACCTGTAGCACATCCCTAGTGAAAGCTACACCTTATATTGTGGATCAATCACCTTCCGTATAAGTATCATATGCCAATCGATTTTCTCTCGATAGTCAGTGTCTCACCAGCTGTGTTAAAACTAAGAAGTCTGCTATTCAAAACACAATTTGAAAGGTAAGTAATCCTCATGTTATAGTCTCACGCTTATTTTTCTACAGGGGTTGTCAACGATCCGAAGCGATTGCGAATGATGCGTGTAGAGTTTCATACTATTTCAAATTATACAACAACCTGACTTCACGGATGACGTAGTGGTTTAAGTGGTCGCTTTCCCACTGACGTCGCTCCCAGTGCTGTGGGTTCGATGCCCACACGTGACAAAAATTTGTGTGATCCACAAATGGTGGCCGAGTCTGGGTGTTCATTGTGTCTATTGTTTCAATGTTTGTCAAGTCCCCCGCGTCACAAGAATTATTCTTAGTGCGACAGTTGTTTATTTTAACAAGATTATAAAAAATAGTTAAAAAATAGGTACACTTTATTAAAAAAAGAAAACTAAAAATAGAAAATAATTTAATAATTTTAATGTAAAAAAGCGTGGGGTGGGGGTTATCAAAATATCTTAGAAAGTACCCCACGCATTTTTCTACTTTTTATTTTGGGTTTTTTATGGAGAGCGTTTTTTTTAAACTATTAGGTATT
The DNA here is from genome assembly GCA_963564715.1 of Catocala sponsa. Lineage (NCBI taxonomy): Eukaryota > Metazoa > Arthropoda > Insecta > Lepidoptera > Erebidae > Catocala > Catocala sponsa. The sequence goes on along the minus strand of OY751345.1, from coordinate 3,553,056 downwards.
TATTTTTATTTTTTTTCAAAATTATTTTTTTGTCATTGGTCCTCGATAAGTGTGCAAAATTTCAAATCAATCCGTCGGTTTGAAAGGGGTGAAAATCACGTTCAAAGATTCCGTTACATAGATTCATAGACACATACAGAATGTGGCGTAAATAATGGATAACCCTGAAACTGCCGACTGGCTAGATTATCATCTATCATTTACCCCACTTATATCACCACACAGTGTAGTAGTAGTGTAGCAGTGGCCCAATAATACGTATTTCCACAGAAAACATGTTAAAATTTGAGAGTAAATATATTTTTTGCAAAGTTGTCTTAGATTGTAACAAAAAACTTGATGCTGGTCTGATGATACAAGTATTCAGGAGTGACATAAAAAAACAGAACGAGAAAATGTCGCCAATTGTAGAAATGGCAGCTGATTTTGTATGATTAGGTACGATTTTTATTTAAAATATCAAAAATATCAATACTTTAGTCATCCATGGGCATATGGTAATATAAGTGGAGTAAATGATAGATGACAATGTGGCCAGTCGACAGTTTCAGGGTTGTTCATTATTTACGCCACAGCCTATATATACATACATACCAAGCTAATAAAAGCGTGTTAAAAAACGGACTATGCAACAATAACGCTACCGCTACCGCTCCACCTCCGCTGTCAGTGTGTTGTGGGCTTAAGTGTTGGACTTTAAGTCTGGTTGTATGTAAACTCGTGAGACTGCCTCCGACTGCTGTGCATGAGGTCTTGGGTTCGAATCCCGGGTCGGGTTGACAAAAAGTTATTGGGTGTTTCTGCTATCTCAATAGCAGCCCGGAGTTAGAAAGTTGGCAGTGTAAGACACCTCCGTTCCTCGAAAAGCACGAAAAGCCGTCGGTCCTGCGCCTGATCTCTCTCCGGTCGTGTCGGATTACCGTCCCATCGGGTCATGAGAGTTAGAGAATAAAGAGTGCACTTGTGTTTGCGCACACACTTGTGCACTATAATATCTGCGCAGATGGCCAGTCTCTGTTACGATTGGTCGCCGTGACTGAAATTCTGTCTGAAAGACATTATGACATTATGTGAACACGTGCAACACCGCGATAATACAATAAACTATATCTATACATCTATACGTCTATATAATCTATATCTATCTATACATCTATATATATATACTACATACAAATAAATAAAATTGAAGTGTCTGTTTGTAATGTTAAAATAACAGCTTTTTACCTAATGTATATGAAAGTAGGTATATAAGGTACCTATACGAAAACAACTAATTTAAAATTTTTGTTTGTAAAACTTAGGCTACTTTGATTTTACAAAAAAACAATAGTATTCCGCGGAGACAAACACTTTTTAGTTAAAATCTATGCGGACGAAGTCGCGGGTAATAGCTAGTTATTATTAATACAGTCTTACTTATTTATGTCATTAAAATGCATAGGTACCTAATGTCTAATACAACTTTAAACTAAAAATAACGAGAGCTGATTATCTCTTAATGGTATTCTATTGTATGGTGTGGTTTTTCTAAGATAGCAGAGGATGTGGTTATGGTTAATTCACACAGCTAATGATAAATTAATTAATAAAATAATAATAATATAATAATATTCTATCACACACACAACACCATCTAGCCCAAACTAAGCAGAGCTTGTACTATGGATACTAGACAATGGATAAACATACATAGGTATACATATTATACATAGAAACGAAAGAGCAGCGATAGCTCAGTGGGGAGACCAACAGACTGCAATGCAGAGGGTCTTGGTTTCGAACCCACGTCGGGCACCTCTGATTTTCGGAAGTTATATGACTTTTCGAAATTATGTGCGTATTGATTTACAATTATCGCCTGCTCCGTGCCTCGGAAAGCACGTTAAGCCGTTGGTCCCGGCTGCCATGAACATCTATGGCCGTCGTTATTGGGAGAGTGTCGACACAAAAGATTTCAATTCAATTCAATTCGTTTATTGCACTCCATAATGTATATACAGGTCTTATAAATGTAGAGAGAACAATTATGGACCCCGTCGGGCACGATCCCACTGGGTCGAAGTGTCGCTGGTCTGCACTGACTGGCCCCCAGATAAGATAAGATACATAGAAACACCCAGACCAAGACAAACATCCATGTCCATGCACACAAATGTTTGACTTGTGCGGGAATCGAACCCGCGACCTCAGGCGTGGCAGTCGGTTACACTAACCACTACGCCATCGAGGCCGACGAAGAAATTCTAGATATTTTTTATGTTTTCAGATGTTCAACGTCGAAGGTATTTTAGCTCCAGTGTTCACACCAATGAATGACATGGGATGTTTAGATCTTCAAGTGATACCTATATATATGGCGCACTTGAACAAAAACAACATTTGTGGTATTCTAGGTAAGTAAGTTTTATATAGTGACGTAGCAATTAATTTATTAACCTCTAACAGCCGCACTCAGAAATAATAATAAGAATAAAGAGTATTCAGGGCAGACGCCGTTTTATGATCCATAGTTACCAATATACCAGTCCATCAAATACCCATACCCATATATTAGAATCCATACGTAGCAATAGTCCTACGCCTGCTGCGGCTAGTGCCGCTGTAGGTGTTCCATCCCACCTTTGATTAAAACTCTCGAAGGGCCTCTTCACGTTGGACCCACGTCTCCGTGTAAGCCTTCCAAAGGGCCAGGTATTTTCCTAACGTATTAGGAATATACCCGTGAAAGAGAAACAAATAATAATAATAATATTCTATCACATACACACAACACCATCTAGCCCAAACTAAGCAGAGCTTGTACTATGGGTACTAGACAATGGATAAACATACATATATACTTTTTTTTATAAATACATACATATTATACATAAAAACACCCAGACCAAGACAAACATCCATGTTCATGCACACAAATATTTGACTTGTGCGGGAATCAAACCCGCGACCTCAGGCGTGGCAGTCGGTTACACTAACCACTACGCCATCGAGGCCGACAATGTTCATTAAATTAGTCCTAATTATTACTTAGCTAAGTTTCATTAAATCTATTAATTATCGTCACATCTCAGTTCTTAGTCTTCTTCGAAGAGGATAAAGAAAACACTTTGTGGGTCTGTGTGTCTGTCTGTTAGTGACAGGCATAGCTCCGGAACCACTGGACCGATTGTAACTTGGTGTGCAGACACCTTGGGGTCATACCTCGGTCAACTTTGAATATGGGCCCTGTGGGTAAAAAGACCCCCGAGATATGACCCCTAGGTCACAAGGTCACATGAAGACGAAGAGGTTGAATCCTGGGTTTGTACACCCATCTCGTTTTGATATTAATTAATTATTTCGCATTAATGGATTATTGTAGTTTATTTAGATTTTTCTTAATTTAGGTATTATTTGAATTCTCATTTTTATTGATATAGTATATGCAAATGATTTATTCCTTTTTACATATCTTTTTTTTGTAATATTACTAGATGTTCCCGCAGTTTCACCCACGTTTATCGTTACTGCACCGCCCCCGTGGGTCGTAGCGTGATGTTATATAGCCTATAGCCTTCCTCAATAAATACGCAATCCAACACTAAAATATTTTTTCAAATGAGACCAGTAGTTCCTGAGATTAGCACGTTCAAACAAACAAACAAACTCTTCAGCTTTATAATATTAGTATAGATATGCAAATGATTTATTCCTTTTGACATAATCTTTTTTTTAAATATTATTTAATTTGCTATAATCTCCTCCAGACCGAATTTCGGTAACGGTGGCCACTCTTAACGGAGACTGGCCATCTGCGCAGGAGATATTATAGCGCACAAGTATGTGCGCAAACACAAGTGCACTCTCTGTTCCCTAACTCTCAAGATCCGATGGGACGGTAATCCGACACGACCGGAGAGAGATCAGGCGCAGGACCAACGGCTTTACGTGCTCCCCAACTTCCTAACTCCGGGCTGCTATTGAGATTTCATAACAGGAAAACCCAATAACTTTTTTCTTGGCCCGATCCGGGATTCGAACTCGAGACCTCATGCACAGCAGTCGCATTCACTACCGCTGCGCTACGGAGGCAGTTTTTATTGCTTCAGTTTAATTGCTTTATTGACATCTCAATGATTAATACCTATTTGTGAATAATGTTTAGACAGTATTGTTAATTAAGTCTGCCATTAAGTGCCAATTGTGTGATTGTGATAAATTTCTGTGTTATACATATGTATTAAGGCTCCCGCACACGGGCCACCGGCCACAACCACAAAACGCCGCCACTGGCATATTTCCTGTAATTTTCATACATTTTATATGGACTCGCCGCACACGTTTGGCGCCGGTGGCGGCCACACACTACAAATCGTCGCAGCTTGCTTCTTGTGGCCCGCACCGGCCACTAAACGCCGACACAAAAAGCCGCCACACGCCACTCGCGCGATTCCGCGCCCCTCTCTCCCTTACCTCAGTAAACCTGTTAGAGCCGACGGTAACGCACGCACGTAGTCTGTGGTTCATATAGGTAGATAAATATGGATATAGAAATATTTATATCAGAGATACAATCCCGTCCTGCGATTTGGGATTCAAAAAGTGATAGTTATAGTAATAGAGGAGGAAAAGTGAAGGCCTGGGAAGAAATCTGCGAATTGTTTGTAGGAAATTTTTCGAATAAAACTGCCAAAGAAAAGAACATTGAAGGTAAGTTTAATAAAATAATATAAAACCATATATTTATATTCTGTTTTCTTGCCACGGTATTGCTCCTTCATTCATAAAATAATCTTTTAACGTATCTCTTGCAGTAGACGCTCGTGTTATTGGCCAGCCTGTATTTTGTATATTTTCGAGTCCCACTATTTTCAAAGTGTCACGGAAATTGAAACCATCCCTTTTGCGAATAAAGTTGTGCAAAATGCAACAAGCTTTCACAATGTCTTCTGAGAAATGAACAGAAGTGTTAAATGGGCGATGTAATATTCTCCATTTGTTTGCTAGTACGCCGAAGGTACACTCAATGCAACGTCTGGCACGGCTTAACCTATAATTGAAAACTTTTTTGTCTAAGTCCAAATATTTTCCAGCATATGGCCTCATCATATTTTCACTGAGGCCAAATGCTTCATCACCAACAAATGTATAGTTCAATGATTGTCGATTACCGACCTGTCGTGGTGAGGGGATATTTAATGTCTTTCTGTGTATTTTATTACACAGTTCACTTTCTCTTAATATTGTAGAATCGGATGCTTTACCGTATGCCCCAACATCCACGAACATAAAAAGTAAATTCGAGTCGCAAGTTGCTAGAAGTACTATTGAAAAAAAATTTTTATAGTTGAAGTACAAGGAGCCGGTATCGAATGGATGAATAATTCTTATATGTTTCCCATCTATGGCGCCTAAACAATTAGGAAAATTAGTATTTTGAAGAAATCCGCTGGCAATTTCATTCCACATGTCTTGGGTCTGTTCTGGACTACAAACGGCTTTTAAATAGTTCCAAATTAGTTGACATGTTTCTTGTACTATTTTCCTTGCTGTAGAGGCCCCACGGTGGTAAGAGAGTTCAAAATCCTCAAACGAGCATCCAGTTCCTAGATACCTGAAACAATGAAGTATATTATATTTTTTTGTTGTTACAGTAGCTAAATTACAGAGGAAGTGGAAGAGTCTTCGTGACAGTTTTAATAGAGAAAATGCAAAAAACAAGAACGTTGCGAGCGGTTCGGCAGCAACAAGCAGTAAACAGTACATTTATTTCAATCATCTATCTTTCTTGAAATCCTTAAAAGAAGTGAGACCGCCTACCGATGTTACTTCCGAGTGTGCAACTAATGATGCGGAAACACCTCGCCCGAAAATAAACAGAAACATTAATATAAAAAGGGCCGAAAAATCAGAAAATGAAATTCTCAGAACACTTTCGGAAAATTTAAAACGTAAACATGATCAAATAAGCGACCAAAATGACCCCGATAAGCAATTCCTGATGTCGCTGCTTCCACATGTAAAAAAAATTACGAAAATTGTAAACTTGATTTTCAATCAGAAATATTACAGTTAATTAGAAAGTACACGCATAATCAAAATTATGAAACCTATTCGGCAAAATATTATGGTTATTCTTCAGGAAATGCCAACATACACTCTACACAAAAAGCTTCTACATCTGCCCAGCCTTCTCCACTTCATTCACATTATTCCGACAAGTCTATGCTTGACATCTCATACTCTACACAAAACGCTTCTACATCTATCCCGTTTTCACCTATGATTCAGCCTTCTCCAACTCATTCATATTATTCTGACCAGTCTATGGACAACAGTTCTGTTATCGAAGACATGTTCCGTGATGATGACGAGTGATACCAAATTATAATAAACACACAATAAATAAATACAAATACCTACGTGTTTCATTTGTTAACTAGCTATTCTCTAGTAGAATAAACAATGCAATTGTGCCCCACTTACCTTAATGTGATAGCTGGTCTTTCCGCAGGTGCGATGCTTTTCCGCATGTTGGTGTCGTGGTGCTTTAATCCAGCATATAATAGAGCATGTAGTTCCCAAAACGTATCTATACTTAAACGAAAATGTTTGAAAAACTTTTTTGGATGGTTTAGAAGATTATCGAAATGTTCGTTGCATTTGTGTTCATTCGTTAAAATTGGATGTATCCAATAACTACGGTTTCGTCTTCTACGACGACGTCTTTTGATGAAAAGTAGCGCGATTAAACCTTCTTCGTCCGAGTCCATTATGATACTGCATGCCTGGGTTAAAAAAAGTAGCAACCACCGACCGCAAGTGTCGACCATCGGCCACAAGTGGCTGTCGCGCGCTTCAGCTACTTTTGTGGCCGTTTCTTGCCTCTTGTGGCGGCGTTTGTGGCTGTCGCGTATGGCCCGTGTGCGGCGTCCCTTAATATTCTATCACATACACACAACACCATCTAGCCTAAACTAAGCAGAGCTTGTACTATGGGTATTAGACAATGGATAAACATAAGTACATATATACTTTTTACATAACAGTACTTTTTTAAATAAAATATAGCCTATGTTACTCGGTGATAGCATAGCTTTTTAATGGTGAAAGAATTTTTAGAATCGGTTGAGTAGTTTTTGTTTTAAATCATTACAAACATACAAACAAAAAAATCTAATCTTGCCTTTTTATAATACTAGTTTTCACCCGCGGCTTCGCTCGTGTAAATGTAGGTTAGATTCAACAGTTATTTTTCCTGGATGAAAGGTACCCTATGTCCTATTCTGTACCCCTGACAACGTGTATGCAAAATTGCATGTTGATCGGTTGAGTAGTTAAGGCGTGAAAGCGTAACAAACAAACAAACTCATTTTCGCATTTATAATATTATAAGTTAGGATTAGTTTAGATACAGTTTTTATCTATATGTATGCTAATATTAGAAAGAGGAAATATTTAATTTTATGTTTGTATGTAAGAATGTAAATCCTTACTAATATTATGAATGCGAAAATGAGTTTGTTTGTTTGTTTGTTTGTTACGCTTTCATGCCTTAAATACTCAACCGATCAACATGAAATTTTGTATACACGTTGTCAGGGGTACAGAATAGGACATAGGGTACCTTTCATCCAGAAAAAATAACTGTTGAACCTAACCTACATTTACACGAGCGAAGCCGCGGGTGAAAACTAGTACAAAATAAATCAAAATACTTTTACAGTTGGTGGCACAACGGGTGAAGCCATGTCTTTAAGCGTATCAGAAAGAAAAGTACTCTTAGAAGCCTGGATGACAGCAGCTAAACCTATGGGCATCAAAGTGATCGCTCAAATAGGAGGCGCCCCGTTACCTGATGTTGTTGAACTGGTAAGTTATTTTTATGGTGGCCTCGATGGCGTAGTGATTACTCTAACCGACTGCAACGTCTAAGGTCGCGGTTTCGATTCCCGCACAAGTCAAACATTTGTGTCCATGGACATGGATGTTTGTCTTGGTCTGGGTGTTTTTATGTGTAATATGTATGTATTTACAAAAAAAAAGTATATAGTATGTTTATCCATTGTCTAGTACCCATAGTACAAGCTCTGCTTAGTTTGGGCTAGATGGTGTTGTGTATGTGGTAGAATATTACAGCATTATTATGTTTCTCTTATCACTGGTATTTTTATACATATTATATTAGAAAATACCTGGACCTTTGGGAGGCTTACACGGTGACATGGGTCCAACGTGAAGAGGCCCTTCGAGAGTTTTAATCAAAGGTGGGATGGAACACCTACAGCGACACTAGCCGCAGCAGGCGTAGGACTATTGCTACGTATGGATTCTAATATATGGGCTATGGGTATGGGTGTTTGATGGACTGCTAAATTGGTAACTATGGATGAAAAACGGCGTCTGCCCTGAATACTCTGAATACGCTAACCCTTCTCACACTGAGAAGAGGCTGTGGCGGCGCGGCCGATTAAAATCATTTACCACATTATTGTAAAGTCGAGTAAAAGTCCCGTTACTCGGCGATCGGTGGGCGCGCCGCAGCTACGAAGACACCCAAACGTACTTCGTGCGCGTTCGGTTTTCACCGCCTCGACAGTCAACAACTGTACTCGACGCCGAGAGGCTGCGCGCGCGATTCTAGCTAGCCGTTGAATTCGAATACGCTCGCAATATTATTCTATAAATTACTGTTTTATTTCGCTCTGTTATATATTTCTAACGCTTACTGCTAAGACTGTGCTTCCTCTTATGTACTTTCTCCTTCTGTGTTTGTGAACAATATATCTGTGACTTTCAAGTACTAAAAATCTCTTTCTTTTATATCTGCTTAACTTGCCCTTCAATTATAGTGTGTTTTATAGCTCGAACACTATAAGGCCCTTGCCCAGCAGTGGGACAGTTTAATACAGGGCTAATATTTTTTTAAATTCCATACATAATATTTGGTCACTGGCCATATTTCAGGCGACATACGCGGAGAATCTACATGTGGACGCAATCATGACGTTGCCAGAACTGTACTACAAACCGAAGACCGTTGACCAGTTGGTGTCTTATCTGGAGACGGTAGCACACGCTGCACCATCGATACCGCTGGTGTATTACCACTTTCCTGCGATGACTGGAGTAGACGGTATTATATTGTGATTTTGCCCGCGGCTTCGCTTGCGTTAATGTAGATCTTATTAATGAATTTCTCTCCTGCAAGGACAGTACTTTTTTTGGATGAAAGATACCCCATGTCCTTTTTTGTACAACTTATAACGTGTATGCGAAATTTGATATTTGATCAGTTAATATTTTTTTTTATACAACTAAGGTGGCAAACAAGCATACCTGATGGTAAGTGGGCACCGTAGCCTATGGACGCCTGCAACACCAGAGGCATCACTTGCGCGTTGCCGACTCTTTAGGAATGGAAGAAGAGAAAAGGAAGTGGGAAGGAGAACGAGCGGGAAGGGGGAAAGAGGGTAATTGGGCCTCCGGAATTCAATCATAAAGGACATACTGGCCTCGATGGCGTAGTGGTTAGTGTAACCGACTGCCACGCCTGAGGTCGCGGGTTCGATTCCCGCACAAGTCAAACATTTGTGTGCATGAACATGGATGTTTGTCTTGGTCTGGGTGTTTCTATGTATAGTATGTATGCATTTACAAAATAAAAGTATATAAATATGTGTGTTTATCCATTGTCTAGTATCCATAGTAGGTACAAGCTCTGCTTAGTTTGGGCTAGATGGTGTTGTGTGTATGTGATAGAATATTATTATTATATTATTATACTCTCAAATTTGCCGATGTTACTTAACTTCAAAAAGTTGAATTATTGCTTGCTTGGTCTGGCCCTTATATTGGAATGCGACACCTCTCTCTCTATGGTCGGTTCCTCATGATTGAGGATCGTGATCATCGTTGGATAATCCACACTTGGATCGAACGAGTTGCCTCCATCGATCCCTATTCATGGCACTTCTGAACACCGAGCTGAGACACCTAATACTGTGGTAAATTAAAAAAATATAATTCAGACCTTAAACAATTCCCTCAAAATCATAATCAAAAATATGTTTATTCATGTAGGTCACAAAGTAACACTTATGAACGTCAAAGTTACACTTGTTAATGTGTATTTACATTTTCCCGTTGCTATATATTTTAAGATAAGTCAGAGTTGAAAGTCCTGGGCTCTCTTGCGCTTGGAGCTTTTGGAAGGCCACCCAGCTTACAGCGGCCAGTTAAAGACGAGACCAGGGATTCGGTAACGTCTCCCTGAGACATTAAGAACATCAGTATCGCCACTGACATTCAGCTCACCACAAATTACCCCATAGATTGTGTGCTTTTAAATAACTCATGTCATAATTCTAGTTTATCATAACTATAAGATGCAATGCAAAATTAATAAAAGTGTGTAGGCTACATTGATGTATAAAAATGGGTTTTTATATATCAATAAGTGAACTTCTTACTATTAGGAAACTATACATCTTACATGATGTCTTGAAGTATTGTGACAGTTGTCAACAAAGGTTGTCAAACAAAATGAATTGTGCAATTTGTTCGAAAAAAATGGATATTGGAGAGATAATTAAATGTAATGGATGCAAAATAGGGTACCATTACAAGTGTGTGGATGTTACAGCTACTGCTTTCAAGGATGGTCAAATAAAGCGTACGTTCAAATGTAATTCCTGTATGAACGTCACCAGGAGAGTCCGAGTGACGAACGAAACTCCTGGGCGTGGTGCTGGCTCAGGAGTGGTGGCGAAGGAGCTACTAAATCAGTCTTATGAAGAGATTCTTTCTCGGGATAATGCGGGATCACAGGATTCGGACAGCGTAGTGCAAAGAATAGTGGAAAAGATGAATAGTGTTTTAACGGCCAGAATCTGTGCTTTTGAAGAGAAAATTATGGAAGAATTTAAATCTACAGTGACCATTCTGGCGTTAGAAAACACAAAACTTAGACAAAAACTGAAAGAATATAGTATTAAATGTGATTTGTATGAAAAGCAAATTATGATGTTCACTGAACGGCAAGTAGTAAAAGGTAACCCGGAACAAATCAAGACAAGCCCTGAACCTAGGACAGGGTCTACCATTAGCCAAGAGTCATCGATAGGCAGCAAAAGTGACAACATCGTGCCGCCCGCGGCGCCCGCGCTCGCGTCCGCGGCCGCAGCGCCAGCGCTCGAGGCGCTAGGGCCCGCGCGGCCGCCGGCGCCGGTTACATATGCGGCGATGGCCAGGAAAACGACGGCAAACGACAGCGGTGAAAATACTTGGATTGAAGTTAAAAGACGGAATCCAATAAAGAAAGGTGGTAGCAGGTCGGTGGAGACTTTAAAGGCAGTTGAACGAAGGAAGTACCTTCATGTCTGGAGGTTAGATAAATGCACGACGGAGGATAATTTAAAGGAGTATCTTCAGAAAATATTAGGTAATGATACCGAAATATTTATTGAGAAATTGAAGCCGAAAAAGGAAAGAATCTATGCCTCATTTAAGATTGGCGTTACGGCGGGTAAATTTGAAAGACTTTGTGATGAAGACATATGGCCAGTGAATACAGAATATAGTGAGTGGAGTTGGTTTCGCCGCTCAATTAACCCCAATTTACAGAAAACCCAGTAGATACTTTAGTATATTATACCAAAATATAAGAGGTCTTCGGACAAAAACCACCCAATTTCTGTCGCTACTGGAATCTTCTGGATCCGATTTATTTGCCATCACCGAAACAGGTCTTAATGAAAGCATACAAAACGCGGAGTTCGTAGTCCCGGGCTATCATGTGTTGAGGTGCGATCGCGCGGATGGGCGCAAACATGGAGGAGTGCTTTTAGTGGCCACACCGCGGTTCGAACTACGACGAGTGACGCTGCCAGGTGACATTAATATTGACTGTTTTAAATTCGAATTGGTTTGTGCTAATGTGTATAAGCAAAATAACTTTTTATTTACATGTTGTACAGTGTATATTCCTCCACAATGTGATGAGAATGAGTACATGGTACTGTTTAATATATTAGAAAAAATATGTGATAAGTATAGTAATAAGGTAGTAGTAATAGGTGATTTTAATTTGTTTTCTAGTAACAGTAATACTGTAAATTATTTCGATTACTTTATGTCATACTGCGAATACGTTCAATGCAATGATGTGCCGAACTGTAGTGGTCGGCAGTTAGATCTCGTGTTGTGTGTGCGCGGCGCCGGCGCTGCGGTGAGCGCTGCGGACGAAGGGCTGCAGCCAGTGGACGCGTATCACCCGCCGCTGCATGTGCGCCTGGAGCTCGCGCGACCCGCGCCCGCCGCGGTCACGTCAGCTGATACTAGTGAGCCGGCTTCACCGCTATTGCATGACGCGATAAACCGAACGCAATGGAATTTTAATAAGGCTGACTTCCATAGCGTATACCGATCTTTAGGTGAAATAGACTGGAGTGATGTATATAATTTAAATGACCAGGATGCTATATTAAATGCATTTTATAGTAGAATATATCGAGTTTTTAACATGTATGTGCCGATAAAAAAGGCAAAGTTAGAAAATAGTAGGTACATATACCCAGTGCGGTATACGAGCGAAATTATATTGGGGAAGTGGATTAGCGTAACATGATAAGACTGTTTTGTAAATATTTGAGAAGTGTCTCGATATCAACTTAGAAGACTATAATTATTCGATATGAATATATTTTATTAGTTAATAGGTCGATATATGTATTTTTACACTATATGTTACAACAGATGTCACTTACTATATAAGGTAAGATAAAAATACATGGAGCACATTATTTTAAAATAAGTATGTATACAAACATACTTTAAAAATAATTAATAATTATTAGAGACTTAAAACTTAAACACGTGTTACATAAAAGATATAAATTTAGCAAATCTAGAGAGGACTACGAGGCATTCTCACAGTGTAGAGCGAGAGTTAAGGCCGAAACGGCGCGTGCTCACGAAGAGTACCGGGACCGCGTTCAAAATCACCTAGTGAGCGAACCGCGAGCGTTCTGGAATTTTATCAGAGCTTTAGACAGGAAACTCGTCCAGCCGCAAGATCATAAAAGACGGTCGGGTATTATCTGAGTGCGAGAGCGCCGGAGAGTTCGCCCGCTACTTTGAGTCAGTATATACGCCGGAACCGGCCACGTTGAGCGTGGCGGCGGCCAGCGAGGGCGCGGCTGAGGCGCCGGGAGCTCACGTGGCGCTGACGCCGCTCGCGCCGAGTGATGTGCGCCGCGCGCTTGCGCGCTTGCCGCCGAAGCGCTCGGTGGGGCCGGACGGCATCCCACCATACATTTTTAGGGATTGTGGAGCAGTATTGATGGAGCCTTTACAACATTTATTTAACGTGTGTATTAACACTGCAAAGTATCCCGACCGATGGAAGCTCACCCGAGTAGTACCGGTGCCGAAGGGAAGGGGAGGGCCTGCGCCGAATGATTATAGACCCGTGGCGGTTCTGTGTACTCCAGCCAAGGTGTTCGAGGCGGCCATTTATGGCTGTCTTTATCCGCAGATTAATTCTCAGTTGTCCGATGCGCAGCACGGATTCCGTCCTGGGCGGGGGACAACGGGTAACCTGCTGAATCTGATGACGCATCTGGTGCCGGCAGTGTCAGATGTCGCGTACTTTGATTTCCGAAAGGCGTTCGACACAGTTGACAATGACGTACTTCTATCCAAGCTGGCCGGTGTGGGGTGCACCCCGCACACGCTCTCATTCTTTGCCTCTTACCTGCGTGACAGATGTCAGTATGTCGACTGTGGTGGACACCTTTCGGACCCCTACCCTACAAGGTCTGGTGTGAGTCAAGGCAGCAATTTAGGTCCCCTGCTGTTCATTCTGACGGTCAATGACCTCCCGGGGGTAGTATGTAAGTCCATACCTTTATTATTTGCAGATGACTTAAAACTAGTTTTAGAAATAAAACACAGCACAGATCATAGCATACTACAACAGGATATCAATAGGATCTTCGCGTGGAGCTAAGACAATAAGCTGTACTTCAATGTGGATAAGTGCTCCGTACTATCGTTTAGCCGAGCACAAGCTCCGAGCCAGTACTAATATGTCATGGATGGGTTGCCGTTAAAGCGCGTCTCAGAGGTAAGAGACCTGGGCGTGCGCTTTGAGCGCGTGCTACAATTTCGGCAGCACATCACAGACGTATGCAAGAAAGCGTACCGAAATTTGGGGGTGGTTTTACGCCAGGGTAATAATTTTACCAACATTGGGGCCTTGAAAGCTCTGTACGAAGCACTCGTAAAGAGCCACTTGGAGTGCAATGCGGTCATTTGGTCTCCACACGAAGAAAAGTACAAATTAATGTTAGAACGCATACAAAACAAATTTCTTAGGTTTTTATATATGAAGCAGTATGGCGTGTTCCCAGGGTACCCACTGCTGTATCCTACTTTATTTGTTTTAGGAATGGTGGGATATTACAGACTCGAAGTAAGAAGGGAACTAGCTCTTGCTACCTACGTGTTAAGCGTAATGCGCGGTAAGATCCACAATCCGGGTATCTTAGAGACGGTGCAGCTGTGCGTTCCGAACGAGTACCTCGGTCGTCGCCGGCGGCCGTCGCTGCTAGCAGTGCCTCGCGCGCGCACCAACCTGCTGCAGCGCGCGCCGCTCGTGCGGGCGCTGCGTGTGCTCAACACACTGTCTGACCAGATAGATTTATTCACATGTCCACTGAACGTATTCACAAATGCTGCTTATTTCCACTGCAGTAACTAGCTTAATTTAAGCGTATAGTATACTGTATAATAAGTGTATGTATACTATAGATATAAGATAGTCTAATTCAGCTACTCTATCGCATTAGGCTTGCCTGTAAAGATAGACGTAAGTTTTATGGTCAATAAATAAATAAATAAATAAATACATAAATCTCTGAGTTACAAACCTGATGTACTTAACAGAAGGCGGGTACATAATGTAGTGCGTGTCATTGCAGTAAAAAGTAATTTTGCAAAAAGGCAGTTTTCAAGACAATCGGCTCACTTATATAACCTGATAAATAAACATATTTAATATATATCACCTGAATTACCATGAATGTATAAAGGCATTAATAGTTTAGTTGAAAACTAAAAATTATGACGATACTGAAGCACACATGAATAGTATCACTTAGTTGAATTTATGCGATCACATATCACATGCACGATCTCACACACACACACACACAACACACACACACTCACACACACACACACCCTCACACTCACACATATACACACACACTCACACACACATTTATTATAATTTAAGCTGGTACTTATGTTAAAGCACGGCATCATTACTCTGTGTAACCATTGTTATGGAAGAGAGGGGGATCCTAACACAGGTATCATTTAATAGTTAAAAGGATACCCTGCATCCCTAGATATAAGTACGTAGGTACTTACGTATGTGATATGGAAATAAAACATTTTTAATTTTAATTTAATTTAATGGTAGGCTATAAATATTAGGCCATAGCCCACCACAATGGCCCAGTGCCGGTTGAAAGATTTCACAGATCTTCGAGAACATATTGTAGAATTCTTCAACATGCAACTTTCCTCACCATGTTTTCCTTCATCATTAAAGCGAACTATACCTAACTTTTTAATACTCACATAAATTTAAATAAGCATGTATTTAACCCCTTTACAAAGTATGTAACCGATTAAGACCTTAGTTTTTTTTAAACATATCCGCTCTTGGAATAATTCATGTGTCGCGGAGAATTTAATACACAAAGAACACCAGACTTGGAACAACTATTCCTGGATCACTATGCCTCATCATCATCCAAGCCGAAAGATGTCCGCTGCTGGTCATAGGCCTCCTCGAAGTTTTTTCACACGGCGATCATGTATGTAGATATACATTCTTTTTAATTCCAGTTAACATGCGTCAGTTGTTTACGGCTGCGTCGTCCAAGATTCCAAATTTCAAAGGTGCTAAAGCAGACTTGTCTGTAGCTGAAGAAGTGGCCGATCAACTGTCCAAAGATCAGAGGATATTTATCGCGAATCATGTGAGAAGGAAACCTTATTTCTATCCTATTTATAAGGCAGTGGACTTCCGATCGATAGGTCGTGGGTTCAATTCCCTTCCATTGTATTACCAACATGGATCCTCTCGTAAACATAAATAATGATTAGCTTACGTCGATGGTTTATCAAGGATACTACTTGTTCGTAAACCACATTGCTATTAATCTATGAAAAAAATATTTTGTTATTTTACCATGTAATACTGCTGCCTCGGTGGCGATTAAAAATAAAGTTTGAAAATTATTATGTACCAAATTTTGCCCGCGGATTCGCTCGCGTAAATGTAGGTTAGAATAAGTTATGTCAGTAACAGTACCTTGGTGACCAAAGCCTAGTCTTGTCATATAGTGGCCTGCCGTTTCTTAAGGCGGGCCGAAACCTCGGTGGGCCGAAACCTCGGGGGGCGCGACCGCATCTGAAAGTGATTCGCGCGGCTCCGCCGATTGCAGTTTTGTCGAGGAACACCGTGGTAGATTTAGTCGGTATTCCGGAAGATCCATTATTATCATTACCATCTCTCGCTTTTACCCCGGTGAGTCCGATATAACCCCTCCGCCCGCCCCCGCGGAGAAGTATGCGTAAATAAAAAAAAAGTAACGGTACTTAGGCTGGATGAAAGGTACAATACGTCTTTTTCTGTTTCGCTGACAACGTGTATGCGCAATCACATCATCGGTCGAGTACTTAGGGCGTGAAAGCGTAACAAACAAACAAATAAACTCACATTTGCATTTACATATAATATTAGTAAGGAAGTAAGGATGTCAATATCTGATTGCAGCATATAGCAACAGCGGCCTTGATGGGATTTGATTCCAGCATTGCGACTGTTTCCAACATATTCCCTGAACTGGTGCAAGGAATCGTGGATGCCGTCAAAAATGCTGATGTGGCTAGAGCTAAAGAACTCCAGAAGAATCTAAATAAGGTGGTTGATGTCATCGCTTCTCAAGGTATTGATTCTTATTCTATTCTGCACATTCCGGCAGACCACGAGAGGTAGGGAACAAAGTGCAGAGTGCACTTATCTTCGTACACACTAGTGCTATAATATCTCCTCGGAAAATGGCCAGTCTCAAACAAAAGTACGCTCTCTCAGTACCTGACGGAGTGTGCAATTGTGTTTACGCACACACATCCAAACGCAATATGTTTTTTAGTGGAAAGTAAAAGTTATGCTTTACTAATGCTATCAAAATCTGTTTGCTACTTTAAATCATGCTTAAACAGTTAATCTCTCTCTATGGTCGGTTCCTCATGTCTGAGGGTCGTTAGATAATCCACACTTGGATCGAACGAAACAGTTGATACTTTAAGTATTTTATGTCATATTTGGGATTCAACTATTTTTCATAGAACAACGGTATCAGATCATACCATTTTCTAGCATATATGTAAGGTATATAATAATAATTAAAAAAATAGTTTATTACAGTAAAAAGTTTTACAAATGACTGCGTCAAGCGTAAGACGCGGTTGGACTGAATGACAGAGCTCGATATACAAATCGGCGCGCGGCCGCCATTGTTAAATTGTATGGAGGGTTTGAAGTGCTTTTTTGATAAATATGTATCTTTATTGTCAACCAATAACTTAAATATTTGGGACGGACAAATTGTTATACTTATAACTATTTATGTTTCGTTTAAGCTGTAAAATAGGATAGATTTCTACTGTTATAATCTAAAAAATCACTTATACGAGCTTACGTTTTTGCATTTTTCGTGCAAATTTGCGTAATGTTGTAGGGGAAAATATTAATTATTTAAAGTTTTTAACACGGAGTAATTGTAAACACATTCATTGTTATGGTAAATGTATATTTTATATTTGTATTAAACAAAAAGTGTTGATTTTATCAACTTAGCGGTGACCGCCTGTTTTGGCACATTTCGCTCGGCGCAGTCTTAAGCTAGGTACACAAAAATAAAACCATAAACAATTTATACATCAATAAGAGGTCATCGTTGACGACCGTACTAGTATGGACTGCACCACAGTCGCCAGCGTCTTCGATCCAGAACGATTTATACACAACAATATACAGGATGTTAGATACACAACAATATCCTGTATATTGTACTATGAGACAAAATTTAATTTGCCTGAGTCCAACGCGTTGGCAATAGCCCAAACCAGATCTCTATTTCATTTGGACAACCGTGTGCCTAACAGCCTGTATAATATACTTATCATTTACCTAGTCAGTAGTCTGGACTTTCGCTTAATACTATTTTTGGAACACCTATATAACGCCTCTTCATAGATGTAGGCATATTTCTATGTAAGCACATAAGTAATTAATGTTTCAGGTGACTTTGTCCCCTCCATGAAGGCAGCTATGGAACTGGTTACTGGTATACCTATCGGCCCTTCACGCCAGCCGCTCTCATCGCTAAGTCAGAACCAGCGAACAGCTCTCAAAGACGGGTTGATTAGCGTCGAGATATACCTTAGCCAATAAAGCACCTTACATCTATATCTATAGTCTATACTTATATTATAAAGAGAAAAGATTTGTTAGACCTATACTCTGAAACTACTGAAGCAATTAAAATAATTTTCTCACTATTAGAAAGCAACTCTATCCAGAAATAATATAGGCCAGCGAAGCAGTAATCATAAAAATAGGTACAACCGCGCGGGACAGCTAGTTCCCAATAAGCCCATTGAATTTGAATAACATTTGTTTCTAAAATTTCTAACTCACTGGCTGGATCATAATTTTGTAGATTTAAAAATTTACATAAATCTATACAAATAAATAAAATTGAAGTGTCTGTTTGTAATGTCAAAATAACAGCTTTTTATCTAATGCATATGAAAGTATATAAGGTACCTATACGAAAACATCTATTTTTTTAATTTTTGTCTGTCTGTCTGTCTGTTTGTTCCGGCTAATCTCCGAAACGGCTGAACCGATTTTGACGGGAGTTTCACTGGCAGATAGCTGATATTATAAGGAGTAACATAGGCTAATTTGATTTTAGAAAAATATTAGGGTTCCACAGAGACAAACACTTTTTAGTTAAAATCTACGCGGACGAAGTCGCAGGTAACAGCTAGTGTATATAATGTTGACTATACTTAGTAAATATTATTATTTAATTCTGATACCTATTGAAATTGAATTATTAAATCTTCTTATTTTATGTAACATTTTGCATGCCAGCCTGGTTGAAATATGGTGGTACTCACTACATAAATTGTGACAACTATTATTGTAAAGTGTTTTGAGTTATCCTACCTCGGAAATAATGTCAGCATTTTACCGGCTAATACCGCGGACTCAGCATCGACTTCCTCAATAGCCTTTTTTTTAATTAGTTAAGTTCTTGTATATGTACTATCGGCTTCAGCGACGGATGACCATTTCAGAAAAATTTTCGCTTGCACATGTTGACCAGTTGAGTTTGTATCGCCTTAGAATCAGTAAACAAATGTAAAGTGTAAAAAAACTCAAACAAAGAAAGGGGCGTGTCACGGGTACGGGTACCATGTGTTGGCCTGCTATGCGATTTTAACCTTAGGAGTGGTCATCCGTCGCTGGAGTCGATAGTACAATGGGTTTGATATGTTTTTTTTTAAAGAAAACCCTAAATAAAATTAAACTAAAAAAAAATATTGTAATACCCATATATCGCAAAATAAATGATTTTTAATTTGAATTTGGAATGTGTTATCAAGGTAATACATGCATATTTTCATGATTTTTTATTTACTTGACTAATAAACCACGCCTTTTGTCTATATTCACATTAGCCAAACTTGGCCTCGGTTTGCAATGGCTCAATCTAATACTATTGAATTGCCCGCTCCCGTAGGAACTACGGGATAAAGAGTATAGGTATTAAAATAATCATACATAGAAATGTAACATTCTGTAAGCATTTCAAGTCAATCCATCGACTAGTTTTCTTTAATAGTTTTGCGAACACAAACATATGGAAGCTGAATTCTTAAATACTGTGGAGACACAGCGAATACACACATACATATAATGTAATGTTATATCGAATGTCACTGCATATGTGTATGTAAATGCACTGTGATTATTGTATTAGTGCGTAAGCAGTTTTACGGTATCCGCGGTGTTGTATAGTCGCATATTTAACAATAAACCTAATTAGCTTAACCAGACATATCATTTCTTCACCCGATCGAACCCGAAGTCAGATATACACCAAGTTTACACTGGTGACCCCGACTCACGGCATCATATCGAAGCCCACCGTAACACCACAGCAGCAGACTACCAGCTGCACCGGATCTGCGCCACAGCCCATCTATACGGACAGACCGGATATCACCGCGGCACCGCTTTCAATGCAATTGTGCCCATTTTGGACAGACACCCATGTCTATGGTTCATTCAAACTGAAGCAATTTTGGAACCACAACACATGAGCCCAGTGTTGTGTAAATTTGGTGTATATCTGACTTCGGGTACGATCGGGTGAAGAAATTATATGTCTGGTTAAGCCAAATAGGTTTATTGTTAAATATGCGACTATACAGCACCGCGGATACCGTAACACTGCTTATGCACTAACACAATAATCACAGTGCATTTACATACACATATGCAGTGACATTCGATATAACATTACATTATATGTGTGTATTCGCTGTGTCCAACTTAAATAATTTCTTAAAAAAAGTAAAAGACTTCCGAGAATTTTTTTTGGAGCTGAACTTTTGGAGTCCTTCTTTTATACATAAAATAATCAGCTTCATGACTGTTATGAAAGTTATGAAAATGTTGATCTAAAGTAAAAAAATAGGGGAAAACAATTTCAGAAAAATCATAACTCGAAAACTATGAGAAATGGCGGAACATACATGGGGATAATTCGGATAGTCCACGATACGAGGAACCAATTTTTTTTATTTGGACGTCAATCTTCCGGCCAACCTGTATAATATGTTTGGCGGTGGCCCCAATCTATACAAATATTATAAATGTGATAGTAATTCAGTCTGTTTGTGACCAAATTTAGTGCAGATATAACTTGCACGACAATAATATAATAAAACGAGTATAATTAAATAACTTTAACTACCTACCATTTTATTCATATCGTGATAAGATAATAATAGAATAATAGTTAAAATTAATTACAAATTTAAAAGCTATCTAAAGAAAAAACAATAAAGTTCCACGTGCTATGGGTTCGGTATTTTAAATGACATCAGGATTAATTACGCATGGACTTGGTGGGAGAACCGATGGATTGCCACGCAGAGGTCTCGAGTTCTTTAAGATAAAGATAAAGATACATTTATTTGCTAAAACATGTGAGAATATCATTATAATTTCTGCTATTATAAAATCTCAATATTATCTGCAGTTTCAGTTCACATCGGCGTAGCACAATTAAAATCACATATTTATATAGTCGACTGAACTTACTATAGATATTTAAAAAAAGTTACTTATAACACTATTTACAATAAAAAAATTTAGAGAGCAATAAATAGTGAGCTGTGCTAACTACGGGCGGTGAGCAAACTCAATTCCAAAGCACGTGTGTCTCTGACTTTTCGAAGTTATGTCCGTATGAAATAGTTAATTGACACTTGCTTTAACGGTAAAGGAAAACATCCTCACACATACACACACACACACACACTGAATTAATATAGATTCTGTATTGTAACTAAATTTTAAGTGCAATGTATGCTTCGGAGGAACACTTACTCCCACAATACAGGTTATTACCTAGTTTGGGAAGCAGCGGTTTCAACATTTTGTTATTCATTTGCCAGTCTGTATGTACCTTTTAGGAATCTATGTACATTGTGCCTTATCTGGTACGGAAATAAATTATTATTATTATTATTTGTTTCTCTTTCACGGGTATATTCCTAATACGTTAGGAAAATACCCGGCCCTTTGGGAGGCTTACACGGAGACATGGGTCCAACGTGAAGAGGCCCTTCGATAGTTTTAATCAAAGGTGGGATGGAACACCTACAGCGGCACTAACCGCAGCAGGCGTAGGACTATTGCTACGTATGGATTCTAATATATGGGCTATGGGTATGGGTATTTGATGGACTGGTATATTGGTAACTATGGATGATAAAACGGCGCCTGCCCTGAATACTCTAAAAGCATCAATCGAATGGACAGACGGTGACTCGCCAACTCACTAGATGGGCCCCCTAAATAGCCACTATAGGCATACAAGCCAGCAGTAGAGGGCAACACCGGTGCGAGCGGCTAGGGATGTCGAGCGGTGCGGCGCCGGTTTCGCCATCACGGGTCTCGTGAAAACGGAGACCCGGAGCGGGTTTCCCCGTAGTTATGCCCTTGAAAATGACACTTCCACCCCTAAGCATGTAGCTCTAGCGGCCCCCCTCTGACCAGCCGATCAAGGCAAGCCAGAGTTGAGAGTCCTACGGGCGCTCTTGAAGTTCCACCCCAGCCAACCAGTAACGGCAAACTGGGGACGAGGCCCTCACCGACTCTCTGAGGCATTCAGGACCGCAGTGTCGCCACTCACATTCAGCTCGCCATAAGCTGCCCTGCGGTTTGTGCGCTTTTATTTAACCTGGTGATACATTTTTTGTTTATATCACAAGGCGAAGGTGTTAGTTTAAAAGCTAGTATACTATGCCCTCCGGTATCGCGTTAGTCTCATGAGGAGATAACGACTGTCCCAGACGGGTTTATTATTATTATTATTATCGTGAGGAAACCTGCATGTCAAAGAGTTGTCTAAAATGTTCTTGAAGACATGTTAAGTCTGCCAACCCACTAGAGGCCAGCGTGGTGGACTGTGGCCTGAGACTTTTCACGCTGAAAAGAGGCCGTGCCCAAGCAATATGACAGTTTATATACAGGACTGATATTATTCTTATACGCCACGATCGTGGCGTTAAGTGCCTGGAGAGGCAGCATGGCGCTCTCATATGCCGGCTGAGAAAGGTTATCATGCTATGGTTTTTTTGGACAGTTCCTGTGTGGCTGGCAGGAGACACCCGGTGTTATCAATGCGGTGTTTGCTGTTGTGGTGGCCATGGCGCGGATTGTCCTACCTGGGCTTCGCAGAGCAGTGATTTGGGTGTTGCAGTCAATATGGGGCACTCTCGTTCGCGGTTGTGGTTCTGTCCATGGTCCGGAGCGATAGGCCTTGGAATGCCATTGCCTTCTTTTGTGAGGAAGTTATTTCCATCAAGAAGGCAGTGGAGTGGTAGAGGCACCGTTCGATTCCTCTCCCCAAGCGCAGATTCGAGCGCTAGAGAGTGTCAGACGACCTTCAGCCATTATAAGTACCCGCGGGTGTTGGGCTTCGGAGCCCGCACACCACACGATCAGTTTCAGGTCAGAAAGGATAATTAAAGGAAATTATTGACAATGCAATGCAGGACTATATTTGTTATTCTATAGTAACTAACTCATAAACTCTCATCCGAGTAAAGTGTTGTAATTAGATATTTCTACATTAGCCATGCCAATAACAGTAGGTTACGATGGTTACTAACGAGGTGACAATCGAGTTCGAGGTGAGTTTTTTACCAGAATAGCTCGGCTGTTACATTATCTTTCATCACAGATCATGGCGATTAGCGAGGCAAACTATGAGAATTAACTATTCACCACACACAAATTACCCCTTTTTCATAAACCCTGAAAATATTAATATTAAAAAACAACAATTTACATGGCCACTTTTATATTTATCACGATTTATAGACACGAACAATATATATAACATATTAATTACCTTTACGATTGCATATAAAAGAGTATCTGACCATGCTGTATCGATAGTTCTGGAAACAAATTCCAAGAAAACATATTCCAAGATGGCAGACTTTATGCTGAAAGTGGCATTTCTAGTAATAACTACTTTCAGCATAAAGTCTGCCATCTTGGAACTTCTTTTCTTGGAATTTGTTTCTAGAACTATCGATAGAGCAGATAAAATTATTATTTTGGGAACATTACACAGTGTGAGTGCTGTCGAAAATGGGGTAAGTGATACCTTTGGAATTCAGATTACTTACCATAATTTATTGTAATAACTTTTATAAAATTTACGAAATTGCTTATTTTATGCATAAAAGCACCACATAATTATGAAGATTTAGTGGCAAAAAGAAAATGTTGAAAGTCTTCTACTTTAAAAAAAATATATTTTTGTTGGTCTTGTCGAAAATTCTTAAAAATTCAGAAAACATGTGGTGATTCCAAAAACTGACAACACGAGGAACCTAATTGTTTTTTCTTGGCTTCGATGTTTTGGCCTTCCTCTATAATATAATTTCAGCCCTGTATTAAACTGTCTCACTACTGGGCACGGCCCTCTTCTCAGTGTACGCAGGGTTAGGCCATATTCCACCACGGTAGCCCGGTTCACATATCTTCGAGAACATTATGAGTAACTCTCAAACATGCAGGTTTCCTCACGATTTATTTTCTTCACCGTTCCTTATTGTTATAAATATATAGATACTTAATTATGAGTGTAGGAGCGTTTGCCCGCGCCTTCGATTGCCCAAGAACAGTACAGTACTTTTTCTGGATGAAAGGTGCTTCATGCCCTTTTCTGTGCTTCTGACAACGTGTATGCGGTATTTCATAATGATCGGTCTAGTAACAAAGGCGTGAAAGCGTAACAAACAGATAAACTCGTTATTGCATTTATAATTTTTGTTAGGATTAGGATCAGTCTGATAAATGATATCTCTCACAGAATATCGACGTGAAGTAGCAGTATTTCTGCAGTTGTGTTTCGTTCGGTGAGTGAGAGTGCCGGAGGCCCAATCACCCCCTTTCCCCCATCCCGTTACTTCTCCTTCCCAATTCCTTTCCTAAAGGGTCGGCAACGTGAAGCAAAAACTTTGTACCCCTTTTTACGAAAATTGCGCGGACGTAGGAGTATGAAATTTGGCACAGTTAAAGTTTATGTGGAGAAGGAGGGGCGAATCCTAATCACAACATAGTATAAAACAAAGTCGCTGCCCGCTGTCTGTCTGTACCTATGTATGATTAGATCTTTAAAACTACGCAACTGATTTTGATGCGGCTTTTTTTTAATAGATAGAGTGATTCGAGAGGAAGGTTTATATATATACATGCATAATATAGTAGAGAAACACTGATAATTTTAGAGGTTTCTAATGTGATGTCGTAAATAAACACATTTTTTGCCGCTTACATTGCAAACGCTGCCTGAACCCTACGAGTTAGATCAAAATAATGTACTACAGTATTGTACATCTTAAAAAGGTCTACAAAAAAGTCCGCGATGGTATATGTCTATCTCCTAGAGATAACCCACAATAACCATTTTTTATCCTTTACTTTTTACAAGAAATAATGGCTTATTTACGAAGCGATTTAAGCAATACAGCATTAATCCTTATCCAATTAAGTAACTTAAATACATTGTGCATTTAGTATAGATCAATATTGCCCTTTACAGTATGTAATTTAAATGAATATTTTCAAAGATATTACAGATTTAAAATGCAGGGACATAGCGGTTGCGGCGGTACCGGCCGGGGGGCCGGCGGCGTATGCCTAAGAAAACATGTTTGTATTGTCTAATGATAACAAAAAATTATAAAGCTGAGAGTTTGCTTGAACGCGCTAATCTCAGGAACTACTGGTACGATTTGAAAAATTCTTTCAGTTTTAGATAGCCCATTTATCGAGAAAGGCTATAGGCTATATATCATCATGCTAAGATCAATAGGAGCGGAGCACCAATGAAGAATGTTTCAAAATCGGAGAGTTAATTTTTCCTTTTGGGAGCTTCCGCTGCGTGCGCTGCGTAAACAGTTAAAGTTTCGCAAAAATCATGTATGACAGAGTTGTTCCCCTTTAAAAGTTATAAAAAAAGCCCGCGACAGCATATGTTTATCTTTTAAGGTTGGCTGACTATAACCTTTTTTATGCTAACCAAATTTGTTCTAAAATAATGCATTATTAGCGAAGGTATTTTTATAAACATGATATTAATCCTTATACAAATAAATACGTTATTCATCACAAGTATTTAATTTAAAACAAAATTGCCCTTTACATCATTCGATTTCAATTAATATCTTAGGAGATATCGCAGTTTTAAAATAACATCGCAGCAAAATAATTACCCATTACAGACATACAAACGATGTTTCTCCTGGTTTATTCTGCGTGATTTTAAATTAGCACTATAGGTAAATTTATAAAATTTTGTTCAATGGTTCTTATGTGGTTCGTGGATAAGTTTTAGCTCCTTTAAAATTGTATTATGGGTGCCTACGACCAACTCTCTCTCTTATGTGACGCAGACGAAGTTGCGTGGGTCGAAATTAATGAAAAAGCACTACACGCACACAACCATGCATTTGACACATCACACACGCAGTCGAAGCACGTACCTATGTTACATAATTATATCAATATATAATGACATATATCAGCAATATCTTACAGGCAAACTTTGGTCGAATTTCGAGCACTATGAGACTACTAGTTTTAATAATTTCAACATCCATGTCTTTCACGGCGCAGCGATAGCCTAGTGAGAAACCGTTGAACTGCCACGCAGAGAGAGGTCTCAAGTTCGATCACAAGGCATCTCTGACTTTTCGAAGTTATGTGCGTGTTAAATAATTATAGCTTGCTTTAACGATGAAGGAAAACATCGTGAGGAAACCTGCATGTCTGAGAGTTCTCCATAATGTTCTCGAATTCTCGAAGATATGTAAAGTCTGCCAATCCGCATTAGGCCAGCGTGGTGGACTATGGCCTAACCCTTCTTACACTGAGAAGAGGCTCGTGCTCAGCGTTTAATACGGGGCTGATATTATTATTATATGTCTTTCGCTTCTCTTGTCACAGATGCACACAATACAAGGTAATATAGTCAACGTTCACGCCAGTCGACGACCAGGGTAAACTAAACCAGACTGTCATTTCGGCATACGCCAGATATATAAAGGAGAGTGGAATAGATATAGTATTGGGTGCGTATCACATAATATCTAACCTTCATGTATTGAAAACCTTTGGATGCACAT
This sequence comes from Catocala sponsa, assembly GCA_963564715.1. Lineage (NCBI taxonomy): Eukaryota > Metazoa > Arthropoda > Insecta > Lepidoptera > Erebidae > Catocala > Catocala sponsa. The sequence continues at coordinate 3,525,978 of OY751345.1, read as the reverse complement.
AAACATACATAATTATACTAAAATAGCTGACCTGACAGTCGTTGTACTGTCAATCTATACAAAAATACATGTCACGTAATTAAATTAAATATGGGTGTTATTTAAATGGTCAGCATAGTATTGGTATTTTTGTGAGCAGAAAAATATAATCTGTGAGCAGAAATAGCTAATTGATCAGCAACTCATGGCCAGCAAACATTTCAAAGGAGCCCTGTTTTTGGGTGGGTTTAAGAAGGAACCTAACATAAATATAATCCTAAAAATATATTTTAGTAAGCATATTTTGCTGCGCAATTAGTATTTTTGCTGATCATTATATTTAATCCCATTCAATATTTCCTATTTATTTGGATACTGCAATAAACACAATTCTCTAAAAAAATTAAGTAGTTATTACTTCAATTTGTCAATAATCGAGTGCAATTATTAATTCCATATCAAATCGTCAATCAATTTCTTATCATATAAAAATACCATTAGAATTTTTGACATTTCCCCCGGATTTTCCGCAAATTTTCGTTCATACAAATCTTGTCCTGACAATTACAAACAGAACAAAAAAAACAGCCTAATCGGTCGAGCCGTTCCTAAGTGATGCTCCGTCATACATGTGACAATTGATTTTTATTTATATAGATAAGTAGTTTCTTACATTATAATATTAATAATATTCTATCACATACACAGACACTCAACACCACCCAGCCCAAACTAAGCAGAGCTTGTACTACCTATGAGATTAGTCAATAGATAAACATACGTAAATTTTTTTTTGTAACTAATTACATACATATTAGAAATATATATAAATAGAAACACCCAGACCAAGACAAACATCCATGTTCATGCACACAAATGTTTGACTTGTGCGGGAATCTATCTATCTATCATTTAACTCAGAGGGTCCCAGGCTTTCTTTCTCATAGAACACTTTAAAAATTTAGCGGGTTCCAGTGAACCCCTTGTAGTTACTTTACATTTCTACCATATTCCTTAGCATTCGTATTTATATTGGTGAAGAATCAAACAAGTTCATGCAATTAAAGAATTTGATCAAATCTCTGTTTTAAATTCTCGGTTTTTTTTTTTGTAATTCTCTACCGTCGGTAGGTTCGACCAATGGTACTGAATATGGAATATGCAAGTTTTTACAAGTAACAGTCGCTGAGCTTCTTAAAATATTATCTGCCTACATTAATAGGTGAAGTCAAGTTTCGTGGACACTCGCTTACGAATTTTGAACCCCCATTTTTTTGTCACGCCAACGTGGACTCCCGTCGAGTCTCCCGTGGACCCCTGGGAGTCCACCTGGACCACTTTGGGAACTAAGGATTTAACTTAAGAACTTACAACAAAGTCATATCGCTAATATAAAGTATTATGGATAGTATACCATCCATCCAAAACTTAAGTGCTTTGCACTTGTCGGTGTAGCAATCTCCATATTTCTCTTTCCAATGCCATCTCTCTCAGTTCCTTATAAGTTTCAACTTTCACAACTTCTTTCAGTTGATCTGTGTACCTTCTTCTTGGTCTTCCACTCATCCTTCTTGCTTCTATCTTTCCTTCCATTATGTTTGTTTTAACATTATCATGTCGAATTGGGTGTCCTATCATTTTACCCCTTCTGTTCCCTATGCGTTCCAAAATTGCACGTTTTTCATTTACTCTTGTCAATATTTCTGTATTAATAACTTTTTCTGTCCAGGGCACTTTCTCCATTCAACGTCAGCACCACATCTCAAAAGCTTCTAACCTTTTGCGGTCTCTCTGTCTTAGGCTGGTTTTACAGTCACGCTGATCGCCGACGCTGACAGATCAATATGTATGTAATTAAAACAATCGTTCCTGAGTCACGCTGATGGCTCAGCGCTGACATGCGTCGGCTCTGAGCCGAGCGCGGTTGTACGCTAAAACGTCTCGAGCTGACAGGTTGGCGCTGACAAGCTACGCACGGTTAGCGCCGACGATCGGCGTGAGAGTAAAACCAGCCTTTAAAGATGCACTAGTAGTTGATGCCTGAGCATCTAGCCAAATTCACGTTCTACAATCGTTAGCTTTATAAAATACCTAATACAATTTTTTTCTTAGTCACACGTCGTTAGTTTCTTTCAAGTCATCCCGCCATCTCCGTTTAGGTCTGTTCCGAATACTAATAACAGTAAAATGTATTTGCATAGAAAGTAGGTACATATAATTTCTTCACTCTTTTGTAGTTATTATCTCCCCTATTCCTTTCATTAATTCATTAATTGCGTGAGTAACATCTCTAGTATTGCAGACGAGTTTTATGAGTACATAGGTTCCTTTTCTTTTCCCTAGCATAAGGGTCAGTTCACACCGAGACGCGACGCGGCGCGACGCTGCGCGCCCATTTTAATAGAGTGACTCAAAATATACTTTATTTACTACACGAAAAGATACACATTTCATTGTGAGAATTCAGAATACGTTGCACCACGCAGCACTGCGCCTCGAGATGCCTCGCGTTGTAGCGCAACATATCGCGACGCAGCGGTGCATCGCCGGTACGCGCGGCGTGTAAGAGCGGTGCTGCGTCTCGCGATGCCGCGCGCCGCCGCGAGACGCAGCCTGAGGCCGCTGTGGCGCGCTTGCAAATGGTAGACTATGGGTGGGCGCGGGCGGAGCGGTTGCCCGCGGCGAGTAGACACGTTCCGCTGCGCCACGCGGCGTCTCGCTGCGCACCGAGGCGTCGTGCTGCTACGATTTTATATGCTACGATATGCGCCTCGCGACGTTGCGATGTGTCTCGCGGTGGCGCGCGGTGCAGCACAAAATCATTGGCCTCTTCGAGTGTCGTCGCGTCGCGTCGCGTCTCGGTGTGAACTGACCCTTATATCTCTTTTACTAGTGTAAATGTATTAGTATTCTTTTTATAATGTTGGAAGTGTCTTGTTGACATTTTCAAGTTTAAATATTGACAATTAGAGTGTGATGTAACTTGTCGGTACAGTTGATAGGAAATAACCAAAATTAATGTTGGCTAAAACGTAAAAGATGGCGCCTGCATCGCGACTGTAGGTATAGATGAAAGAGTTGCATGGTACTAGTATAAGTATACGCACATGTAGTTCACGTGTAGAAATCAGGCTCAACAATAATAAATAAAATTATACAATATCACAATATACGTCCTAGTGGACGTATATTGATTACGGCGCGGCGGCGTGTCGCAAGCGGCTCGGTTGAGGCGTTGCTTAGGAGGACGCCTACGACTGTTGCAAGCATCCTTGTCGTTTGTCGACAAACTTCGTCGAATTCAGCTGCAAACTAAGGGCTCTTATTGTCTTCTGTTTACGCGAATGTTATTCATTGAAATTAAACTACTATATACGGATTTTATCGCGTCTCCCCGTGACCATGGCTGCTGAAAAGCAACCGAAACGTCGGGGAAAGTGTAAACATAAATATAAATAGTAGAATAGTATAAATAGTTTTAATAGTTTCAATAATTTAATTAGCTTAAAAATTAGCAAAGTTTAATAGTAATTATAGTAGTTTAACAGTTTTTCAAAATTTTGTAATAAAGTGTCAAATAAACAACGCGATAAAATCCGTATATAGTAGTTTAATTCCAATAAGGGCTCTTATATCAAGAAACGAGTCGTTTTAACTAAGAAACAGTAAAATTTTAGTATATTTTTCGTAGAATATGTGTCAAAAATCAACCGTCCGCAGGTAAAACATGTGTGATTTAGGAACCAGGTCTAGGCGTTCTTATTGTGTCGTTGGACGACTTCGACTGAGGGTAGTCGAAGTTAAAGTCAAAGTGAAGTTGTTCTGCCGACTTAATGATATTTACATTCTATTGGTGTTGATTGTCTAAAAATTGTGTTCTTAAGTAAAATGATAGATAACAGTGTTACTGCCATCTATCGTCCATATATACAAAGAGTACTACTTTTTCAGTAAGTGGAACGGCTGGAGAGTGCGATAAATTCAATGTCGAAGAAAGGAAGAGATTGTTGAAAATGCGGATGAAAGCTGCTAAGAGCTTCAACCTCAAAGTAATGTGCCAAGTCGGTGGTGGTTCCTTAGTTGATGCTAAAGAATTGGTAAGCTTTAAAAGTATCTCAATCCTTTATTGATGATTCTGTCAACGTTACGGCGGCGAGAGAAAAAGATTATTGATTGATAGATAGTCAAGCAAGTGATAATTGACCAAAAATTGCAGCGGTCGTTCTATGGGCTACAAAAAGTCATGCCAATATTGCGGTTTCTCCCACGTGCATGATATCGGCTCCACTCCGACGGCTGCTAGCGTGATGATATAATATAGCTGCTGATGTATCTGCTCGATTAAATAGTTTTAGATTAATTCATTACAAATGAAAATACAAATCGTTCATCTTTATAATATTAGTTAATAATAACTTTAAAATTTTCGCGTTGCATGATATATATATAATATAATATGTAACGGGTATTAACGCGATCATACATAATGTTTATCTTTTATAGGCTTGACGTTTCGACCAGGTTACACCGGCCGTGGTCACAAGCTGCAGCTTGCGACCACGGCCGGTGTAACTTCTTAAGCGGTGGTCTGTGGACCACTGGTGGTCGCACCCGAAATGGTCCGCGAAACCGTCATAAAATTTAATATTTAAATTTGGAACTAATATACCTAATATTCTTGCTTTTGTATTATATAAACAATATAAATATAACAATAAGGGGCCTTTGGCAAAACAAAAAAATTGCCTAATGAGGGACAATTAGACAAAATTGTTATTTCATCTCATAGTTTAAGAAACACTGCACTAGGCTATCGCTGCTTACTGTGTAAAATACTATTTGTATAATATCTAGTATTGAAGAGATTATTTTTCTCTGAGTATAGGCAAGGTACGCAGCATCCCTTGATGTACATGGGCTCCTGACCTTACCGGAGCTGTACTATAAGCCAACCACCGTAGCCGAGCTGGTGTACTTCTTGCAAATCATCGCCAGTGCCGCTCCGAACACGGCCCTGTTCTACTATCACATACCTTCTTTTACTCACGTAAATGGTATGTACTATCTTTATATATATAATTCTTCTGTACGTGTGTTAACAGTGAACTCCTCCTAAACGGCTGGACCGATTTGAATGAAACTTTTTGTGTGTGTTCAAGTGGATTCGAGGATGGTTTAGATATGCTTTTTTTTCTTTTTTCTCTCTTTTGTACAGGACAACGTCTGTCCTGACAGCTAGTGTACTTATATAATGCTAGCGACCCACCCCAGCTTCACACGGGTAGTACAAAACCTTCATAAATTATACACCTAAACAATTTTCATGAATCACTGTGTCTATTGGTGAAAACCGTATTTTTTGTAACTGTATTTTTTGTTTTTGTGTTTTGTATCTTTTTTTGTTTTTAATTTTTTATTGTTGCTTGAACTTTATTATGTGTTAGTATACAACTAGGAACAGATTGTTGTCTTAACGTGATTGCTGTGTATACCTGTAATAGGCATGCATGTCAGAACAGACTCATTATTGTAACAATAATTATGTAGATGTAACATGTAATGCTGTTGGTGTACCAACGAATAAATAAATAAAATAAAACGCGACGAGCGAATTTGTTTTATTATATGTAGTAGTTAATGTAAGCTAGAGCAGCGATAGCTCAGTGGGGAGACCAACAGACTGCAATGCAGAGGGTCTCGGGTTCGAACCCACGTCGCGCACCTCTGACTTTCGGAAGTTATAACATCAACAATAAACCTGAGTGGTAACCTCGTTTTTCATTATGTATGTACTTTTATTTTTTTTGCTTTTTGCTGTGTTATAATATTTGTCTGTATTTTGTGTACCTATATTTTGAAAAATAAAATTACTTACTTACTATATGACTTTTCGAAATTATGTGCGTATTGATTGACAATTATCGCCTGCTCCGTGCCTCGGAGAGCACGTTAAGCCGTCGGTCCCGGCTGCCATGGAAATCTATGGCAGTCGTTATTGGGAGAGTGTCGACACAAAAGATCCCACTGGGTCGAAGTGTTGCCGGTCTGCACTGACTGGCCCCCACATAAGATAAGATAATGTAAGCTACAAAAACGCTAAGTTCTTTTATGTAAGAATCGGTGCGGCAGATGCTCGCCGTTAGCCACGTCTCCGTCGCTTAAAATGACACGCGTCTCACGCTGCGATTAACGCGGGGTATAAAAAATCAAAGCGTAGTGATTGCTTTAAATGATACCTACTAGATTTTGCCCGCGGCTTCTCTTGCGTAGATTTAGTTTAGGTTAGGTTATATTAGTAGCAGTACCTCTTTTTAAAATTTAAATATAGCCTATGTTACTCGATGATAACACAGCTTTCAAATGGTAAAAGATTTTTTAAATCAGTAGTCTTTTTCCTTACAAACAAACAAAGAAACTAAAAATCAAATCTTTCCTCTTTATAATATTATACTATAGATCAGAGGTTCCCAGACTATTTTTCTCTTCTCATAGACCACTTTCAAAATTTTGCTGGTTCCAGTGGAAGTTCCAGGAGTTCCAGCTACATTTCTACTATATTGCTTGGCATTCGTATTTATATTGGTGAAGAATCAAAAAAGTTCATGCAATTAAAAAATTTGATCAAATCTTTAGGGGCTGAGACTGTTACTGAATATGGAATATGCAAGTTTTTCCAAGTAACAGTCGCTGAGCTTCCTAAAATATTATCAGTCTACATTGATAGGTGAAGTCGAATGTATCTATCGAAAGCAAATAAATTTTCGTGGACCTCCGCTTACGAATTGTGAACCCCCATTTTTTTGTCACGCCAACGTAGACCCCCGTCGAGTCTCCCGTGGAACACTGGGGGTCCACCTGGACCACTTTGGGAACTAGAGTATAGATTAACAACGAGACCATATTTTTCAAATATACGGCATTCTGTTTTGCAGTGGATATGCTGCAGCTCTTGGAAGTTGCAACTAAACATATATCGGGCTTCAAAGTTATAAAGACGGAAGAGTTTAGCGTGGCGCTCCAGCTTCGTACCAAGATGAAAGCCGACCAGAGGATATTCATTGCAAATTCTGTAAGTATAAACTTATTTTAACGGTTACTGACAACAGTAGGTGCAACGGTCACCGCCGCTGCTGCTTTGAGTGGTATGGGTTCGAACCCCACACAGGACAAAGTTAGTGTCAAATAGAAATGGTTGTTCCGAGTCTGGGTGCTTTTTGTGTCCGTTGTTTGAATGTTTGTTGAGTCCTCCGCAACATAGGAATTAATTTACAGTGCAGTTAACATTTCTATAGAAAATAACGTAAAACTTTTGATATTTTATTTTTTCTCTTTAGCTTAAACTTTTTGTAAATAATTTGTGTACATAATATATGCTAATAATTTAATTAAGTATGTTATTATTTATTTAAAATAAGCCTCTTAAATTATCTATATATTTACTAAATCTGCTGTTACGTAACATATCTGAACAGAGGGCTGGTCTTTATTTCGCGAAGAGAATAAGCATCGATATTCAACATGACAATGCTGCAAGTCTACTGGGCACACTACCACTCGACTGTGATGCGGACGAATTCCATGACGCCTTTTAGAGGGTCTTAGTTTTAGTATTTTTTATTTTTATTTCTGATTTATAATATTTTAGGTAGAATAAGTTCATCGAATCCACAAAAACAATTATGCTGATTGAAACATAAGTTCATTTTTCTTGTGACTGTTGTCCTACTACATCACGTTATGCATATAGTTTTATACAGAACTGAATATAGATTTTTACATTACTTGATGTTTATTCAAAAGATCTTCATACTTATAGATAAATTAAAAAAGAACCCCTGGATCATTTCTGCTCAACACGGTCCAGTTAGTTTTAAAGGATTGTGTAAATTCAAATACAAAGAGATAACTTGATTTACATTTGTTTTTTTAATTTATTTTTGTTATGTTATTTTAGACAAATATAGCACCGGCGGCCGCAATGGGCTTCAGAGACTACATATTGACTTCGCTCAACATGGTGCCTAGTCTCATAAAGACTATAATCAGAGATTTCCAGTCCTGCGAATTGGTGAAAGGCAAAGCTAACGACGAGAAACTGCAAGACATCTTGAACACTATTGTTGCCGAAGGTAACTTTGTAAATCATAATATCAGCCCTGTACCTACCTCCATACTCGGGCCCACTGCTCAATACTCAACATTTTATTGCATTACACCTTCAATCAACAATAGCAACTAGATATTATCGGGTCACGTACAAAATCAAAGCTAAGGCTGATTTTAGAGTCACGCTGACCGCGCGCTGGCCGTCGGCGCTGACAGTTGAAATGTATGTAATGTCAGCGATGAGCCACCAGCGTGACTCAGGAACGATTGCTTTAAATACATACATATTGATCTGTCAGCGCCGACGATCAGCGCGCGGTCAGCGTGACTCTAAAATCAGCCTAAATGTTGTCCGCGTAACAATACGTATACACAGCTACATTTGTTTACTAACAAACGGAGAGAAAAGTTTTACAACAGTTTTAAATTCAACCTAATTGCAATCATGGCACCTAGTAATAAAGTCACAAATCTTCAAAATATTATCTAATACTTACGATCATTCGTCACATAAAACGAGCAAAGCAACAACATTTAGTGTGAAATCAACCTTAAACGGCAACAAATAAAGTACTTTTTCCCGTTATTGCCTTGAGAGCTACATCTTTTGTATCGTTTATTTTTGTTATAAAAGTTTGTGCGTGTGTTGGCGAGCCTTGGCTAAACATTTGTAGCGGTGGTTTAAAATCGGTAATTTTGTTCAAAATTTGATATTATTTGTTAGTTTAAAGTTTAAAATATAACTTATTCTTCATGTAATTACCGAAAGGAAGATACTCCGGCCGTTAAATTGCTTTTTCGGGATTATTTTTGCAACTTTTGAATACACACTGCGGCATTGTGAGACGTGTTTACATTGGCTGTGTTTCAAGCGAACTAAACAAATTAAGAGCTTACGTCTCAAGTGCGCTGTTATTTACCGAGACGCATTTTTTGCGCCGACCCGATATGTATTGCTTAGCTTATATGAGTCATTGTGAACTCTGAAGATATGATATTATATTATGTATACTCTTCGATCAAATATACCATAGATGCACATTCTCATACAAAAACCGCGTCAATATGTGGCACTGACCAGTACTACTTACTTATAAGTGTCTGCATTTATTATGCAATCCAGGAAATAAACCGGAATAACCATTGAACACCCTCTGAGAAACATTTTGTAATAGTTTAGTTAAAACGCGTCAATGTAAAGCGTCCTAAGTGTGTTACTCACGATACGCAAGCGTACTAAGTATATGGTACGGTCTCCACCGTAGTAATGGTGTCGATTCGCTCTCGCTTACGGGCAGCGCACGCAAGAGTGAATGGCACAGGTGCATAATATAGCGCATACGACTGATTTATGCACAGTTTTGTTGGGGCCGTTTTTCGCGCGACGATCGTGCATCTATGGTATATTTGATCGATGTGTATACTATAATTTTTGTGTTACATAATAAGTGTATATCTGTTTTTATACTAGAACTTTACTGTAGCCATTCTAATTAATAATAATAATAATAATATTCTACCACATACACACAACACCATCTAGCCCAAGCTAAGCAGAGCTTGTACTATGGGTACTAGACAATGGATAAACATACATATATACTTTTTTTTTTGTAAATACATACATATTATACACTAGATGTTCCCGCGGTTTCACCCGCGTTTATCGTTACTGCGCCGCCCCCGTGGGTCGTAGCGTGATGTTATATAGCCTATAGCCTTCCTCGATAAATAGGCTATCCAACACTAAAAGAATTTTTCAAATCGAACCAGTAGTAATCAACTAATCACGCAGAATAAACCAGGAGAAACATCGTCTGTACTATGTCTGTAATGGGTAATTATTTTGCTGCGATGTTATTTTAAAACTGCTATATCTCCTAAGATATTCATTGAAATCGAATGATGTAAAGGGCAATTTTGTTTTAAATTAAATACTTGTGATGAATAACGTATTTATTTGGATAAGGATTAATATCATGTTTATAAAAATGCCTTCGCAAATAATGCATTATTTTAGAACAAATTTCGTTAGCATAAAAATGGTTATAGTGAGCCAACCTTAAAAGATAGACATATGCTGTCGCAGATTTTTTTTTAGAATTTTTAAAGGGGAACAATTCTGTCATACATGATTTTTGCGAAACTTTAACTGTTTACGCAGCGCACGCAGCGGAAGCTCTCAAAAGGAAAAAATACTCTCCGATTTTGAAACATTCTTCATTGGTGATCCGCTCCTATTGATCTTAGCGTGATGATATATAGCCTATAGCCTTCCTCGATAAATAGGCTATCTAACGCAGAAAGAATTTTTCAAATCGGACCAGTAGTTCCTGAGATTAGCGCGTTCAAGTAAACAAACAAACAAACAAACTCTTCAGCTTTATAATATTAGTATAGATAGAAACACCCAGACCAAGACAAACATCAATGTTCGTGCACACAAATGTTTGACTTGTGCGGGAATCGGGAATTGTTACGAATGTATTGCTGTGCACGGGCCTTTTCTTGTTGTAAGATGGGTTTGGCCATAATCCACCAAGTTGGCTCAGTGCGGGTTACCAGACTTTACATATCTTCCAGAACATTATAGAGAACTATCAGATATGTAGGTTACCTAACGACGACGGTTTTCGACGTTAAAGCGATTGCCAATTAACTGTTCAATACGCGCATAACTTCGATTAGATAGAGGCATGCCTCTGTCTAATCGAAGTTATGCGCGTTATGTGCGTATCGAAGTTAGGATCCTTAGATCGAACTCGAGAACACTGCGTGGCAATGCAACGGTCACCCAATAGGCTATCTCTGCTTTGAATTAAAAAAAAAACAAATATAGTGCCCGAAAATAAAATTACCTCACTCACAGCAATCGTATTAAGCCTCGCTGCGTCAACGAAGCAGTCAAGCACTTAAAATATAAATTGGCCTAATATACTCTTTCTGCTTTTCAGGACGAGATGAATTACCGGCCTTGAAGGAAAGCTTCATTCTGATATCTGGTATAAATGTGGGGCCAATAAGGCCTCCTGGGATCCCTCTATCAAAAAACAGAAGCAAGAACTAAAAGCAGCTTTGAGACAAGAAGGAATTAAACTGAGAGGCTGCGCTCAAAATTAATGGCCATCTCACAAAGATTTTGGCTAATATGTTAATAAAAAATATATTATAAAATATATATTTTGGCTGATATAATAATAAAAAATATATTATAAAACATATTTTGGCTGATATGATAATAAAAAATATATTATAAAACATGTATTTTGGCTGATATGATAATAAAAAATATATTTTACTAGCTTTTTCCTGCGGCTTCGCTCGCTTTCTTTTGGATGTATGGTACCCTATGTCGTTTTCTGTAACCCTGACGTGTATGCATAATGATTGGTCGAGCAGTTAAGGCATAAAAGCGTAACAAACAAACTCACATTCATATTTATAATATTACTAGCTTTTACCCTCGACTTCGTTCGCTCGGGAACATACCCCTTATGTTCCCCTGACAACGTGTAAATTTCATGACGATCGGTCGAATAGTTAATTAAGGTGTAAAATCGTAACGAACAAACAAAAAAACTCATTATCGCATTTATAATATCAGTTGCCCGTGCCCAGCAGTGGGACAATTTAATATAGGGCCTTCAATCTATATTAGGATATACCTGGTTAGGATATTAATAGTTAACTAGTTATTTTTTCAGGTTTCATAATTATTGTGTTATATTAGTGTCATGTCCTACGGTATATTATTGTGGGGCAAGGCAGCTGATATTGAGACAATTTTTATTCTTCAAAAGCGTGCAGTACGTAGCATTTATAATTTAGGACCACGAGTTTCCCTGAAAGATCGATTTAAAGAAATAGGCATACTTACTGTTGCGTCGCAATATATATTTGCTAACATTATGTTTATTAAACATAACATTTACTTATATAATAAGAATAGTGATATCCATAACGTAAACACTAGAAATAAGCATAAGTTAGTAGGCCCATATCATCGTTTACATAAAGTTCACAATACATTTGCGGGACTCGGTATACGTTTTTTTAATAAATTACCTATTACTATAATTAATTTACCATTGTTTAAATTTAAAAACGCCGTTAAAAAACAACTTATTCGGAAGGGTTATTATTCAGTCAACGACTACTTAAATGACAAAAACTCATGGAGCTAGTTGCTTGGTGCATACAGGATTCAAAGATCTGTATTACTTATAAGTCAATTTAAGCCTTTGCATAGTCACAAAGTGTAAGTGTATGCGCCATCATGCCATCTTACTGTCTATTTTAGATTTATATTAAATAATATATCTTAGCTCAAATTATTTCCTCTCCATAATATTATTAAGTTATTATTGTTATTATCTTTAGTTTTTTATAGTCAGTAGTATATGGCATAATGGCTGTAACACCTTGTTAATCCGAGTTGTAAAATACTGAAATTATATTTAACTGGCGATTTAAAAGAGTGGCCGTGAGTTTCTTGCAGGTTTCTTCTCATAGGCTCTACCCTTTGCCTGAACCTAGCAACTAACCTAAATGTAGCTTCAGTAACTTAGTAAACTCACTAACCTATATACTTTGACGTTCATAAGTGTTACTTTGTGACCTAAATGAATAAATGATTTTGACTTTGACTTTGACTTTGACTATTGCATACTGTATTGTTATGAATACAGTATGCAATAATTTGGCTTGGCTATCCAAATAATACATTTTATTAATATTTCAACAACATATTTTAATATTCAACAAAAAATCTTTCTTAAATAAACATGATCAAAAATACACTGTATTACGTAGCAATAAGTCGCATATTCGTTTGTGTTCACTTAGCAAGTCCAAGTTGCCTCAGCTTGGCCTGGATCCTCTGTCTCGCTTCTGCAGATAGCGGTCTTTGTGGGAGTGAGGGAGGTCCGACTTTGATACCAGTTGTGATCTCCATACCAGCCTTCATGATGGGCACCCATGGACCTGAAATAACAATAGTAACTTATAATTGACAGGTTTAGAGAAAAGCAGTTGAACTGCAGGGATGGCTTTGTGGTTTAAGTGGTCGCCTCGCCATTGCCAACGCGTCGGGTGCTGCGGGTTCGATCCCCACACGGGACAAAATTTTGTGTGATCCACAAATGGTTGTTTCGCGTCTGCGTGTTCTTTGTGTCCGTTGTTTGAATGTTTGTAATGTCTCCCGCGACATAGGAATTATTTCCCAGTGCAGGAGTTGGCTTTTAAGAAAAGCAAGTGATGCTTTAATTCGTCGACGCAGGAAAAATGGGGGCAGTTGTTTTTCTTTCTATAGACGTTTCATCCGCTGTAAGAATCAAGCTCTGTGTCGTAGGGATCTTTACAAACATACAACTAACGGACATAAATTACTTCCACAATCAGAACAATCATAATACGTAAGAATTAAAAAAAAATTGTTTTCTGTAAAGTCGGTTTACGGACGATAGTTTATCGTGACAACATCATACAAGCCGATCGTGCCTTTCTCTCGCTCGTGTAGCGCTCTCGCTCCGATCGTAACGTTACAATGAGCGTAACGGGACAATGAGCGCAAGGGGACAATGAGTCACCCTTTTTCGTGCGTGCAGCCGGCGTTCATCGATTTATTAGACATTGTCACGTCAAAAAGTATATATGTATGTTTATCCATTGTCTAGTACCCATAGTACAAGCTCTGCTTAGTTTGAGCTAGATGGTGTTGTGTAAAAAAAAAACATAATTGTCACAGATTCAAAGCCGAAACACTCCAAGCATCGGCATCCATCAATGCATTGGGCACTACTGGGTGGGTTGCTGATGTAGTTTCAGTTCCAGCGACCCACCTATAATACAAAGCAGCGAGGTGGCACACCCTGGTCGTTTACGTCGGGAGGCTCGAGGTATCGAGAGAGCCCGACATAACCCTCTCACCTCCCCTTGTGGCGAGAGGGTAGACATTAGGAGCAAACCCCACGTTAAAAAAAGGTTACTCACAGAAGTTTTTCTAGATGAAAGGAACCCTATATCCTTTTCTGTACCCCTGACAATATTGCATGTTAATCAGTAGAGTAGTTAAGGCGTGACGGCGTAACAAACAAACAAATTCACATTCACATTTATAATATTAGTTAGGATAAGGGTACATAATTCGATCTGCAGAGCCTGTGGTGAACAGGACGAGTCCATACCGCACCAACTGTGTGAATGCGACGCGTTGGCTGGACTGAGGATGGGTCTGATGGGATTGGCATATCCAAATCCTGAAGACTTCAAGCTTCTCCTTCTGGATTGTACACTGCGGCTTATGCAGTACATTCATAAGGAGATAGCTAAGGGTTAAATCTTGGGGTCGACACAAAAGATCCCACTGGGTCGAAGTGTCGCCGGTCTGCACTGACTGGCATAAGATAAGATAAGATATGATAAGGGTAAGGATTATTACATCCATGTTCCACAAGCTGCCTAAATATCGCAGCGGAAGTAAATGCGGCTGCTTTGCATGAGGTCCTGGATACGAGTTCTGGCAGTGTTATTGATTTTTTCTGTTAGTTGTTTGGTAGCCGTACTGAGTAACAGCATAATACACCTCTACCAGTATGCAGACATAAACCTCTCACCTCCTTTTTAATAGCAGCACTGAGTTTGGAGCCTAATACTCTTCTGCCAGTTGTTAGTGGCGTGAGACTGTGGGCACACACCAGATACACTTCCAGTTTCAGTGCTGCTACAGAATATTTCTTGACGGAAAATTACAAATATGGAGTCGAGTCGGCAATCCATTGTAATAAAATTATTGGGCAGAGAGGAACCGGCCGCGCACCCTCGGACTGCTCACCTCAACTATTGAAATAGAAAAAAGTTGACAATACCGAACTCCTCTGGATAGTAATATCCGAGTCGTAGGATCCGAGCGTAGGTACTCCAACCTGCAGTATTCCGCTTCGAACACGAAATATGCGTTACCTCGCACTGAGGCGAAACACGTGTCTATGTTTTCTCTCTTCCCAATTCTTTACTAAGAAAACCAGCTTTTGCCAGCGACTTTGTTCGCGTAAAAGTAAGTCAGGTTATACAAGTTTATTCTTAGTGTAGTGAAAAGCTCTCAGGGAGTGATGTGATTGTACTTGTTATTATGAACAACTTTTGTTCGGGGACATTGCTAAAATGGCGGTAAACAAAAAATCAGCTGTTCCATTCATTTTGTCGAGGTCAAACTCCTTCGTCAAATTGTATGAAACAGCTGTTTTTTTCCCGTGATTTTGGCAATGTCCCCGAACAAAAGTTGTTCATAATAACAAGTATAATCACCCCCTAAGAGGTTTTCACTTTACTAAGAATAACCTTGTATATGTAACAGTACTTATAAGAAATAAAATATAGCTTATGTTACTTGGTAATAATACAGCTTTCTAATGGTGAGAGAATTTTTTAATCGGTTGAGTAGATTTTGAGTTAAATCCTTACAAACAAACAAAAATAAAATCTTTCCTCTTTAAAATATTAGTATAGATAACACTTTGCCCGACCCAATAATCGAAGTGTAGACCTCATATAAAGCAGTCGCATTCTCTACCAGCGTGCCACTGACGCAGTCTTGCTTAATATCTTAGTAAAATAAGTTTACCTTCACAAGTGTGTGCCTCTACAGCCAAAGAGAGCTTTTCCTGTAGCTTCCTGGCCTGCAGGATATCTCCCTTCTCAACAGCATCCAGGATTTGTTGAGCGAGCTGCGGGAACAGGTTGAATGTGGTGCCGATGCTGGACTTGATACCGAGGAGTGCAGCTGGCGCCAAGAGCTACGATGTCAGAAAGAAAATTATAATGCAAAAAGAAAACTATAAATGACATGTCACACTTAAGGAATAATCGCTGAGTTCGCTTCACACTGACGAAGAAATTGACACTCACGACAAAAGATGGCGCTGTAAAAAATTAAACATTACTCCATACTAGGTACACACACAAGCGAAGTTTGCAGTGCAAGTATTACAAATCACACAGTATTCCAACCAATATAAATGTAAAAAAGTAATAAAACATATTATTAATATAGTATAATGTGGATAGAATTACTGCAACTCCTCACATTAGGCAATGCCTGTCCCGCAGGGAGTTGTCGACTGGTTTTTACAGGTATGAACCATACCATTCTTAATACAATGTAACAAAGCTATTTATTTATCTAATACATATTATATACATACCTAATAATAATAATATGTTAAGGCAGAAGGCCGTATTGCTTGACACGGCACGCATCGTGTGGAGGTTCCTCTCGCTGGAGCCCTAACCACCGGCAGCTTGAACCCAGTTCCCGATGCCGGTGGGTCTTCAGTTTTTATATTATTAAATATGTTTTTTTTATACATTTAAAAATGTAATTATTATTGAAATGTATCATTAAAGAGAATAATAATAATAATATAATAATAATATTCTGTCACATACACACAACACTATCTAGCCCAAACTACGCAGAGCTTGTACTATGGGTAATAGACAATGTGTACGGTTTCATCACCGCACATTTTATTCTGCTGACTATGTGACATAGTTTTAGCCCACTACTCGCAACTAAATTGTGTGCATAAATACGACAAATCTTAGCATGTAATATATAGACTATTTCTAACTATAATACTGTAACTTTAACTTTGCAATAAAACTTTACTTTCATCTTGGTGAACGTGTTTCTACTGCAACTTACCAATTTACTTTAACTTCAAGTACTTACTACATTACAATATCTCAAGTGTACGGGGTTTACAATACAACACTGTACACAATGGATAAACATACATACATATATACTTTTCGTTTGTAAATACATACCATATTATACTTAGAAACACCCAGACCAAGACAAACATGCATGTTTGAGTTATGCGGGAATCGAACCCGCGACCTCAGGCGTGGCAGTCGGTTACACTGACCACTACGCCATTGAGGCCGATATACATATATACATATTAAAGCTATGTAATAAACTCAACTGTTTAAAACATATCTGCCTTCCGCTTCGGCGTTAGGCGTAAGGCGTGAAACAATGTTTATATGTAACTTACAGTATCAGCACCAAGGAACATCTCCTGGCCTTCCTTGAGAGCTCTGAACGCCTGTGAGCCTTCGCTCAGGTCATTAGATGTGAACTTCAGACCCTTGAAGTTGGGGATGCTGGCTGTGGCCGCCTTCACAAACGCTGGCATGTTGACTGTGGGTTTGAAATTTTAGCATCATAAGACAAAGTCAAAAATCATTCATTCATTTAGGTCACAAAGTAACACTTATGAACGTCAAAGGGGTATTAAGCTTATTACATTTACTGAATATATTATTTATGTTAGTTGCAAGGTTTTGCTTGATATTTCACTTTATTTTATACGGAATAGCAAATAGCTATCAAAAAATATTTTTTGGAACAACAGCGTCAAAGTTAGTTGCAAAATGGAGTACCAATTCCAATTAATCTGATTAAAAACCGATAAATCCATTTTGTTTTTTTATATATCTCATTGTATATCGCAGATACAAAATTGGCATTCGGCTATCCTGACAGTGATGCCAACACCAATAAACTGGTAAACTTTGTTCATCTCTATATTACAAATTCATAGACATAAATCTTTTTTTTTTAATTCCCCAAAATATATTCTAATGTCATTTATCAGTTTTTGTTCCGACGCTCCTCAATTTATGGTTAGGGTATGGAAAAATATAGGATACATGCGGAGTTATCTTTCTTTTACCTAATACGCATGCACTTAAATAAAGGTTACGTCTCAACTTGCATGCATCCTTTTTCTATTATTTAGACAGCTAACCTCCATAAATCACATATCAATTACACCAGGCTTATTTCTTCACCTAAGAATATGTTTTAGGACAACTTCAGTTAGATTTGTATTCCCTGGATCGCGGAGCACTTTATGAACATTCATACGACGGACAAAAAGTAAGACCCTCAGGAAAACTATCTGTCGATCACTCAAATTTGTATTCCCTGGATCGCGGAGCACTTTACGAACATTCATACGACGGACAAAAAGTAAGACCCTCAGGAAAACTATCTGTCAATCACTCAAATTTGTATTCCCTGGATCGCGGAGCACTTTACGAACATTCATACGACGGACAAAAAGTAAGACCCTCAGGAAAACTATCTGTCGATCACTCAAATTTGTATTCCCTGGATCGCGGAGCACTTTACGAACATTCATACGACGGACAAAAAGTAAGACCATCAGGAAAACTATCTGTCGATCACTCAAATTTGTATTCCCTGGATCGCGGAGCACTTTACGAACATTCATACGACGGACAAAAAGTAAGACCCTCAGGAAAACTATCTGTCGATCACTCAAATTTGTATTCCCTGGATCGCGGAGCACTTTACGAACATTCATACGACGGACAAAAAGTAAAACCGTCAGCAAAACTGTCTGTGTATTAGGAGCATTTAACATATTTCTAGTTAAGCCTTTGTCCCGTGAGGCTAGAATGATTTATGCCTTGGCTAATATTTAAGTATTACAAACACTTTGTATATTAAAATTAAAAGTTAAATTTAGTTTAGTTTACGATGAAACTGGCATGAACTGTGCTCAAAAGTTCCTAATAAATAAAATAATTAAAAAAAAACCATATCTGTATCACTGAATTCTTTATCCCTTGCAGGGATCGAACCCGCATATTCTCTCATCACTTCTCTCATTGGCATTGTCAAAGTGACCACGCTAACCGCTACACTATACCTACGTAGTAACAAAAAACAATACTTACTCTCAACCTTGCTCATGCTGGGGATATGGTAATACAGCACGGGCAGTTTAGGAGCTGCCTTCGCGACCTGCGATATGTAGAAGACCAGTTCTTCAACGGTGGCAGGCTTGAAGTACAACTCAGGGAGGGTCAGAAGAGAGTGTGCACCAGCCTCTTGGCAGTAACGAGCCTGGAATATAAACAAGAAACGAATGAGAATCATCATCATCATCATCAGGCTATAATAGTCCACTGCTGGACATAGCCCTCCCCCAAAGAGGCGCCCTGTATTCAATTTGCTGCATCCAGCATCTGCCTGCAGTCTTTCGCAAATCGTCATCCCACCTGGTCGGAGGGCGTCCTACACTACGTTTGCCGAGTCGCGGTCTCCACTCAAGAACACGCTTACCCCAGCGGTTGTCGGATGAGAATAATCATATCTATATATTAATACGTGAAGCAAAAACTTTGTACCCATTTTTTCGAAAATTGCGCGGACGGAGGATTATGAAATTTGGCACAGTTTAAACGTTCACATGGAGAAGGAGTGGCGAATCCTAATACTTTTATAAAATATCCATTAGAAGTACATTAAATTAATGAAAAAACACTACACGCACACAATTATGAATTTGACACACGCCGTCGAATCGCGTTCGTAGTATTTCGGCATTGTTCGACTGATGTCGCAGAATTCTTCGTAACCATGATTACATAATTATGCATGTGGAGTAATTGACTAAATGAAATGTGATTATAAAGGTAAAGTTACAGACAATGAAACCTTAATAATTAATTAATCTTTAATCTATTATTTTTGTACAAACTATTAAATAATTTAATTGATTGTCCCCAATTACATAATATTGTCTTCTGTTTACGCGAATGTTATTCATTGTTGTCGGCCTCAATGGCGTAGTGGTTAGTGTAACCGACTGCCACGCCTGAGGTCGCGGGTTCGATTCCCGCACAAGTCAAACATTTGTGTGCATAAACATGGATGTTTGTCTTGGTCTGGGTGTTTCTATGTATAATATGAATGTATTTACAAAAAAAAAGTAGTATATGTATGTTTATCCATTGTCTAGTACCCATAGTACAAGCTCTGCTTAGTTTGGGCTAGATGGTGTTGTATGAATGTGGTAGAATATTATATATTATTATTATTATATTATTATTATTGAAATTAAACTACTATATACGGATTTCCGTATATAGTAGTTTAATTTCAATGTCCCCAATTACTTGAACAAATAAAACATCCCCGAAATCCTGTTAGGATACTACATTCACGTCACCGTAAAACAGTTTTAGGTTTTAACAATAATCGGTAATTTCAACGGGAAGTAAAGATACAGTTAAAAGTGTTTAGTCCTTACATGTCAAACATTTGTGTGCATGAACATGGATGTTTGTCTTGGTCTGGGTGTTTCTATGTATAATATGTATGTACCTACAAAAAAAAATGTCTTTATCCATTGTCTAGTACCCATAGTACAAGCTCTGCTTAGTTTGGGCTAGATGGTGTTGTGTGTATCTGATAGAATATAATATTATTATTATTATTATAATATACTTAGCCCTTTTAATACTATCAAGCATATATCTATAGTTCCCATAGTGGTCCAGGTGGACCCCCAGGGGTCTACGGGAGACTCGACGGGGGTCTACGTTGGCGTGACAAAAAAATGGGGATCCACAATTCGTAAGCGGGGCTCCACGAGAAAATTTATTTGCTTTCGATAGTAAAGAAGTAAAATGTTGGCTTGACTTCACCTATCAATGTAGGCAGATAATATTTTACCAATTTTTCGGTAGAGAATTACTTAAAAAAAAAGTCAGCCCGTAAAGATTTAATCAAATATTTTAGAATATGGTAGAAATGTAATTGCAGGGGATCCACCTGAACCAGTAAAATTTTGAAAGTGGTCTATGAGAAATAAAGTCTGGGAACTATACTATAGTCTTTTCTTGGTTATATAACCTGTACCTTATTCAGAAAAGGAGAAGTGCTTCAATCGTATATCGTGACATGTTATCTAAATTAATAATTATTGTGATTGCCTAGTTTTGAAGATTTTTTTTGATATTTTGTATGCTTTTTGGCGGAACTCAGCTTGGATCTTATTTATCATCATAACATCTACTTTATGTACCCTGTGTTCACGAAATAAATGAAATTGAAATTGAAATTGAAATTGTATAAAGAAATTCTAGTGTTTATTTTAGTAGTACTATAATTTACCAACTTTTTACTCGCGGCTTCGCTCGTTCGGGAACTGTACTTTTCTGTATGAAATGTACCCTATGTCCTTTTCTGTACCCCTGACAATGTGTATGCGAAATTTCATGATGATCGGTCGAGTAGTTAGGCGTGAAAGCATAACAAACATATTTATTGAAATTAAACTACTATATACGGATTTTATCGCGTTGTTTATTTGACACTTTATTACAAAATTTTGAAAACTGTTACACTACTATTACTATTAAACGTTACTAATTTTTAAGCTATAAAACTATTTATACTATTACTATACTATTATACTATTTATATTTGTGTTTACATTTTCCCCGACGTTTCGGTTGCTTTTCAGCAACCATGGTCACGGAGAGACTAAGATGGCAGTTGTCTCAATGTTCCAGTGTAGTTATTTCAAAGTTCCCGAACATAATTTAATCATGGGTGTTTCTATTTACGCAGAATGAGCTCAAAGTATCATGAAGTCTAGCTGTGGTTTGCTTTGTAACAGTTTTCAAAATTTTGTAATAAAGTGTCAAATAAACAACGCGATAAAATCCATATATAGTAGTTTAATTTCAATGAATAACATTCGCGTAAACAGAAGACAATATTAAACATATTTATATTAGTATGTTGTGTAACATAAACTAGATTTTCTAGCGCTATCGAGATTGCCTCGCGAATTCGCTCGCGTAAATGTACGTTAGGTCAGTAGCAGTAGGTACTTGTTTTCTCGATGAAAGGTACCTGCCCTATGTAGTTTTCTAATAAAGTTTATGCGAAATTTCATAATGATTGGCCAAGTAGTTAAGACGCAAAAGCGTAACAAACAAACAATCTCACATAAGTTAGGATCAATAGAAAACTGAAACTGAAACTGCTCCTTATCTATAAGATTAGACTGACGTAAATAAGCTGGTCACGCCTTACCTACTTCAACTTGGGGTTATATCATATCAGGTGAGGTCATGGAATTGGCCACTTATGTACTGTCACGATAACATTGAACGGGCTTCTTTATTCAACGCTGATATCTCAAATGCTCACAAAAAAACAAATACTCTTACGATAACTATCCATATCATCAGTATTATTTTAGTAAATATTATTTACTAGCTGTCCCGCGCAACATTTTGCATTGCTGCTCCTCTCCTATTTGTCGTAGCGTGATGTTACATAGCCTATAGCCTTCCTCGATAAATGGGCTACCCAACACTAAAAGAATTTTTCAATTTAAACCAGTAGTTCCTGAGATTAGCGCGTTTAAACAAACAAACTCTTCAGCTTTATAATATTAGTATAAATATGTTACATGAAAGTGAGTTTGTTGGTTTGGCAATCTTTCATCCAACAACGACAGCGCATATATACATAGTTTATGGGGCTGATAAAGACATCGGTTAGTTATTTACAAAAATACCACTTTTCCTGTAGGTGATATTGAATGAGTATCATTTTAGTACAAAATTCGATCAATAGAAAGTATTCTCGCTAGTTATTTTGTTATTAAGATTTAAAAATGCAAGTCTTCTTCTTCTCCCTAGCCTTTATTATTCCCAAGTCACTTGGGGTCGGCTTTCTAGTCTAACCGGATTTGACTAGATATCAGTTTTTACACGAAGCGACTGCCATCTGACCTCCGCAATCCGAAGGCTAACGATACCCTAAGGCTAGACCAGTATTAGGATATTAGAGGGCACTGACTTCCCAATAACGATTGCCATAATTGTTCATGGCAGCAATATTTCGGCAGATATGAACATAGTTAAAACGTTGGGCGCTGGCGTGATCGCCAGCTATAGGCCTTACCATTAAAACTGTCTATGCCTTTGTAACGAACAAAATATGAGGAGTCTATCTACCAAGAAGTTTCTTCGACTATTTGAAAGTGATATTACTCCGTTGTTCGGACCACTTCATGGTATGGTTTAGAACGATCAGAAAGCTACCTCATGTCTGAAAGGTTAGGCCACGCTAGCCCTGCGGGTTGGCAGACTTCATATATCTTTAAGACCATTATGGAGAACTTTTAGACATGCAGATTACCTCAACAAGTTTTCTTTTAACTTCAAACAGTCAGAGGTGCGTGCCTTGGGATCGAACTCGAGACCTCTGCGTGCCAATCCAACGGTTTCCCACTAGGCTAAACTAAAACAAAAGTACCCTTACCAATTCCACTACATCAGCCAACGGCGCTCCTCCGACCTGGACCTGGATGTGCAGCCCCGTGGTCTTGGAAGCTGCCACCCACGCGTCCACCACCTTCTTACGATCAGCAACAGACAAGGACATGTTCTCACCAGTCGTGCCGCCAACTAAAAAGCAAAGTAAAATTTAAGTACTTTGGCTATCGCTTAAAGCAATGAAGTAGGTACCTAATTTGCAATATTTTGACTAGACGGCCATTTTATGCTAATATGAACACCGTACCATACAGTAGTAATATTCGTGCCTACTCCTAACATTTATGCTTTTTTGTGTAGCTTCTGTTCTTGTTTTATTTTATTACTAGCTTTTGCTCGTGGATTCTCTCGGGATCAGTACTTTTTCTGGATTAAAGGTATACACCGTCCCCGACAACATGTATGCTAAATTTCATAATGGTCGGTCGAGCAAAGGCATGTAAATGTAATAACAAACAACCTTACAATCGCATCTATAATATTAGTAAGAAATCTTTACTAATATTTTTATTTTTGGTTTACATAATTTTATCATTCTGTGTAAAATTTAAATTTATCCTATCGTAAATACTGTTTGATTTCTAGAAGAAGCTCTTCAATTAAGTACAATCTGTGGTAATCCTGGTAAGTGACCATAGGCTACGGTAACTGTAGGCTATGGTAGATTACCAGAAGTCCCGATGCTTGTTTACAACCTTGTTTGGCGGAAATTGTCCAACATGATAATGATGGCAACTTCTTCTCCCTAGCCTTTATTATTCCCAAGTCACTTGGGGTCGACTTTTCTAGTCTAACCGGATTTGACTGGATATCAGTTTTTACACGGAGCGACTGCCATCTGACCTCCGCAACCAGAAGGCTAACGATACCCTAAGGCTACACCAGTGTCAGGATATTAGAGGGCACTGACTTCCCAATAACGACTGCCATAGATGTTCATGGCAGCCGGGACCGACGACTTAACGTGCTCTCCGAGGCACGGAGCAGGTGATAATTGTCAATGAATACGCACATAATTTCGAGAAGTCATATAACTTCCGAAAGTCAGAGGTGCGCGACGTGGGTTCGAACCCAATACATTGCAGTCTGTTGGTCTCCCCACTGAGCTATGTCAACTATGCAAATAAAAACCTAATAAAACTATTGAAACATATACCTAGAACGGACTTGATCTTTGCGTCGGCGAGGTACTTGGCATAGGCGGGTATAACTCCATAGTTCACCGTGAGGTCATCATTGAGGGGAGTGAACACGGGCGGCATAAGGCCACGGGCGGTAAAGGTCACCTGTTACAAAAAATAAATAATTTAATGAAGTCGACGTAAATGATTGTGATGTAACACATATATTATTTTAAATTTGAGAGTTTTAGTCATATTCGCCTAGGCTCCTGTAAGCATAGAATACAATAAATGAATGCTTTTTTTATATGTATTATATTTCTACAGAATCTCGGCCCAGTACCAAACTACCATTCATTTGCATAAAAACCTTTAAACACCAAAATTTTCAGAATCATCACCTGCAGGGTAGATATATTTTAAAAACCTTTATTTTTAAGTAAGTAGGTATATGTCTAAACATGGATAAAAGTTAAAAACAAAATAAATAATACCGCGATAAACTCTGTATAATTTCAACATGTAACATTGATATAAAAATGAGACAATGCTATGTATAACTAAACCCTAAATATATAATTATATAAACGTATTAAATAATTTCACTCACCATTTTTGGTTTTTTTTCAAGGAGCACCGCAAAACAACTACCAAGTCCGCACGACGAACAAGCAATGATTATTTTGAACGAATTACATAATATTATACATTCATTTCGTTTCTTATCACTATTCTGAATGTTTACTGTTTTACTCTGACTCCGTTATCAATGACAGTAGGTAGATTGTAAATAATACGTAATAACAGCATAACAAATTATCTATATCTATACACTAGATGTGCCTGCGGTTAAACCCATGTTTATCGTTACTCCGCCGCCCCCGTGGGTCGTAGCGTGGTGTTATATAGCTTATAGCCTTCCTCAATAAATAGGCTATTCAACACTAAAAGATTTTTGAATTCGAACCAGTAGTTCCTGAGATTAGCGCGTTCAGTGGGTCGTAGCGTGATGTTATATAGCCTATAGCCTTCCTCAATAAATTATAGGCTAACACTAAAAGAATTTTACAATTCGAAGTAGTAGTTCCTGAGATTAGCGCGTTCAAACAAACAAACAAACTCTTCAACTTTATAATATTAGTATAGATATATAAGTTACTAGCTTTTGCGCGCGGCTCCACCCGCGTGGTACCTACATCAATAAAAAGTAGCCTATG
This sequence comes from Catocala sponsa, assembly GCA_963564715.1. Taxonomy (NCBI): domain Eukaryota; kingdom Metazoa; phylum Arthropoda; class Insecta; order Lepidoptera; family Erebidae; genus Catocala; species Catocala sponsa. The sequence continues at coordinate 3,500,372 of OY751345.1, read as the reverse complement.
TCCTTCCCCACGTTTTAAACTATATCTGTGCCAAATTTCATCTAAATCGGCTGTGTGGTTTAGCCGTGAAAAGGTAATAGACAGATAGACAGACAGAGTTACTTTCAAATTTATAATATTATATATAATATATAGTAAGGACTGGCGATTTAAAAGAGTGGCCGTGAGTTTTCTGCAGGTTTCTTCTCATAGGCTCAATCCTTTGCCTGAACCTAGCAACTAACCTAAATGTTGCTTCAGTAACTATTTAAAATCATTGAACAATATTGGGACAAATATAATGATCTAGTCGTAGTAGGTGATTTTAACTTGTATTCCAGTTCAGTGTATATAAATAATTATTTTGAATATTTTAAAACATATTGTGGATTCACTCAGAGCAACAATGTGAATAATTGTAATAACCGGCAGTTAGACTTGGTACTGAGTACGTTCGAGGAAGGTGTGAGTGTGAATGTGCGCGCGGCGGAGGCGCCGCTCGTGTCGGTGGATGCGCATCACCCGCCGCTCGACGTGTCGGTGCGCTGTGTGCGCCGGCGCCGATGCACGGGCTCGGCTACACGTGAGTTATCCAACACTAACACACATACTCCTACAGGATGGAATTTTAGGAAAGCTGATTTGTCGTCATTATATTATTTATTAGCAGCTGTAGACTGGTCACCGATGTATTTGGAAAACAGTTTAACTTTTTTTTATAATACGATTAATTCGAAAATAGATGATTGCGTTCCAAAGAAAAAGCGAAGTCAGGTAAACTCTAGGTACATTTACCCTGAGTGGTACATTGCTGAAATAATTCGCGACATAAGATTGAAAGCCGTTCTTCACAAACGTTTTAAAACGAGTGGCTCGAGAACTAATTATGAAGCGTTTGCTCAGTGTAGGTCGTATGTCAAACGTAGTATCGTACATGCTCATGAACAGTATCAACGCCGGGTTGAGAGTGAATTAAAAAATAACCCTAAGTCCTTTTGGAATTATGCCAAATTTAAAAGGGGTAGTAGAAGTCCAAAAAGGATCTTAAAAAATGGGGAAGCGTTAACCAACGAGCAATGTGCGCGAGAGTTTGCGGAGTATTTTTATTCAGTTTATAGTACAGAGCGAGCTGAATTAAATGTGGACATGGCGATAACAGAAGCGGGCAACGATAACAGCGCAGCGCGAATTAGTGTTGATCAACTAGAGTTGTCCGATGTACGCTACGCTCTTCAGCAATTGAAGCCGAAGACATCGACAGGGCCGGATGGCATTCCGCCGTATATTTTTAAGGACTGTCGATCAGTATTAGCTATGCCGCTTTTAGATTTATATAATAAATGCCTGAAAGTAGGTGTATTTCCAAAGGAATGGAAATTAACCAGGGTTGTGCCAGTACCTAAAGGACGCTCGGGAAAGCAAGTAAATGAGTACAGGCCGGTGGCAGTACTCTCGACTACTGCTAAAGTGTTTGAAGCTGCTATCCATAAGAAAATATATCAGCAGGTAAGCGCACAACTTTCAGACGCCCAGCACGGGTTCCAACCAGCTAGAAGCACCGCGAGTAACCTTCTATGTTATATGACTCAGGTACTGCCGACAGTAGATAGTGGGGGACAGACTGACGCGGCCTACTTCGACTATAAAAAAGCATTCGACATGGTCGATAATGATGTCTTGCTTAAAAAGTTAGCCGCAGTTGGTTTCACCCCATAGCTACTCAAATTTTTTGCAAGTTACATGAGTGATAGACAACAGTACGTAGAATATGAGGGACATAGGTCAGAACCGTATTTTACAAGGTCTGGAGTGAGTCAGGGCAGTAATCTTGGGCCTCTGCAGTTCTTAATAATGACAAATGACCTACCAAAAGTAGTAAAAGACGCCCAATGTTTACTGTTCGCTGATGACCTTAAACTGTGTTTTGCTATAAAAAGCGTGGAGGACTGTTTGAAGCTACAGAGGGATATAGACAGAGTCGTGGCCTGGAGCAAATGAAATCTGTTGCAGTTCAATACCTCAAAGTGCGCGATTATGTCTTTCTCTAGGGCGCACACTCCTATACTGCACAATTATAATATTGACAGACTACCGCTAGCTCGTGTCGCAGAAATTAAGGATTTAGGCGTGACTCTTAACACAAGATTAACATTTCAGGACTACATAGTTAAAATCTGTAGAAAAGCCTATAGGAACCTAGGCTTTATCCTTCGTATGGCTCGTGGGTTTACTAATCTTAAGGCAATTGTGGCATTATATAATGCTTTAGTTAGGTGCCAACTTGAGTGTAACGCAGTCATCTGGTCTCCACATGAAACTAAATATAGGCTCATGTTGGAGAGAGTACAGAACAAATTTGTAAGGTACCTTTATTTGCGTCAGTATGGGGTGTACCCATTTTATCCGCTAAGGTACCCAACCTTATTTATTTTAGGAATGGTAGGATATACTGAACTTCAGGTTAGGAGAAGTCTAGCATTGACTAAATACTTATTTGAAGTGTTTAGAGGAAAAGTATATAACGCAGATATACTAAGATTGCTGGGTTTGTGTGTACCAGATAGGTATGTGTGGCGACGCCGAAAACCGACCCTACTGGTCGAGCCGCGAGGGCGTACAAATTTGTTGGGAGAGGCGCCACTGACGCGTGCTGTTCACACTCTAAACCTTATAGCTAAGGAAACAGACATATTCTGTTGTGCTCTGAGTGAATTCACAAAGGTAGCATTATTTGTAATTTGTTACAGTAAGTAATTAGTAAAAATATAATAGTACATATTTATATATATATAAGATAGCTACACTATTGTATTAGGCTAGTCCTGTAATGATAGTTGTATTGAGTAAACAAATAAATAAATAAAAAATAAAATAAAAAAACGTAGTAAACTCATTATAATGATTGCATATGCATGTAGATTTCACGATTCACTCACGTTTATAATACCTGCTCGGCTCCCGTGGCTCGTAGAGTGATGATATATAGCCTATATGACACCTAGAAAAAGTAGCTATCTAATGGTGAAATTTTATATAAATCGCCTTACTAGATTTTTTTTCGCGGCTTCGCTCGCGCTAATCTAGATTTTGTCAATTAATTGCTATCCCTCGGCAATATAGTACTTTGAAAAGTACCCTTTGCCTTTTTCTGTACCCCTGACAATTTGTATTTCAAAATTGCATGATGATTGTTCGAGAAGTTACAAGCGTAACAACAGAAAAACAAACTCACATTCGCATCACTATCACTACATATTATAAAACAATGTCCCCGACCACGTCTGTTTGTCTATTCGCGATAAACTCAAAAATTACTAAACGGATTTTCATGCAGTTTTATCAATGAATAAAGTGATTAATGAAGAGGATTTTGTATAATTTTTTAAGGTTTTGTATTATTCGTGAGAAGGGTAGGCGGGGCGCGGCGGGTCGCTCGTTTACAATATTAGTAAGGATAACAAAGGGTCCCTGGACGCAGTTTTATTAAAAGAAATGGTTACTGCAGACATATGTATGTATATATTTTAATTCTCATGCACGTCAAAATTACAAGTTTCTTTAAAAACTTGTTGGTACTTCTCACCGCCGGCAATAAATGATGTTGTCCCTTTCGCCAACGGGTTGCCAGCAGTATTGTGAAGATACGTTTCAATAATTGTAGAATTGCCACTTTTCAAAGGTTTAGTTTCTACGTTCACTGTGTCACCTTCTTTGGCAGAGCCGATGTAACTGAAAATTATGAAGGAAATAATAAAGTCTTCCAAACAAATTTCAGTCACGGCGGCCAATCTTAAGGGAGACTGACTATCGCACAGGAGATATTATAGTACACAAGTGTGTGCGCAAACACAAGTGCACTCTCTGTTCTCTAACTCTCATGATCCGATAGGACGGTAATTTGACACCACCGGAGAGAGATCAGGCGCAGAACTACGTGCTTTCCGCTGCTGTGGCTCGTAGCGTGATGTTATATAGCCTATTTCCTTTTCCTTTCCTTCCCTTAATTGGGCTATCAAATGCAAAAATATATACTTTATCCGTATGGTTGTTCCAAAGATTAGAGCGTTCAAACAAAAAATAAATAAAGTCTCTTTTATAGTTCGAAAAAACTCTTATACAACAGCTTTGTCCGTCCGTCTGTCTGTCTGTTATACAACGTTCAACTCAAGAACCGTAAGAGCTAGAGACTCGCGGTCAACGCCATTCGCCTCAGCATAGTCGATATAAATGACTATGACCTTTGATCTCTGACCTCAAGGTCACGTGATATCACGTGACCTTTGCATATTACTTGAACCATTTTTTCGAACTCTAAGATTAACGGCAATTCATTGCCGTTCCTCACTTGTTTTATACTGTTCTTCTATTCTTTACGTTGACTGCAAGGATGGTGTAATGATTTATTTAAGTGGTCGCCTCGCCGCTGCCACTGCGCCGAGGTATGCGGGTTCGAATCCCACACAGGGCAAACATTTGTGTGATCCGCAAACGGTTGTTCCGAGTACCTGGATGGTCTTTGTGATCGTTGTTTAAATGTTTGTGATCGTTGTTTAAATAAATTAAGCCTAGTGCGAGAAATGCCTTTTTAAAATAAAAAACAAATATAAAAGAAAGAAACCACTGAACAGATGGACCAATTTTTCAAGATTCCTATAAAGAAATTTAATTTTAATGGTTAACATTCGCGTAAACATAACACAATATAACCACCAATAACACCACCTGTACCTGAGGTATTGAACCCGAGACCACTTAAAGCAGTCTTAGGACCCATTAGCATAAAGTGGTTCTTACGTGACATTCATTGTGATGGTCCAGGATATCCTGCCTTCAGGCTGTGTGAGCTGGGAGTAGAAAGAGAACACGTCAACCACACTCGCGATGTAGCCGCCGTGGATGGTGCCTCCAATATTGCACATCGTAGGCTCCACCTTGAACGAGCCTTTCAGCACCCCTTCAGATGCTGACAACAGCTTCATCTGAAAATACAAACATGCATAGTCTCACGCCTATATTATTTCCGTAGGCTTAGTAACTTTCTAAGTTACATATCGCATTCTTAAAAAAACAAAGACCTATCTGAGTGTTTTGGATCAAGCAAATTTCAACTCTGTTTCAATTATTTAACCCAAATAAAATATTAGAATTTATAGTCACACAGTTAGAGTTGTTCAAATTAACTTACTTCCAAATTTCGACTTAAGTCGCTGTTATTTTAAGAGTGCGATATTATACGCATATCTGTAGTTAATTGATAGAACTACACTAGACATAGCCTAGCTCTTTTCATACTGAGACGAGGCCCTTCCCAGCTGTGGGACAATTTATATAGTGCTGATATTTTTATACTATAGTACCACACCTATATTTACCCGATAGGGTAGTTATGGAAGTATTAGGTACAGGTATAACCAAATAGGCACACGTCCATTAATTACGTGAGGCGATTTCGACGATTTTCGAACTTTCTCCCCTCTCCCCCTATTGGTGAGATTTCGTGTGATTTGGTTCAACTCTCTATCCTCCCCTATCGTCACGTGAGATTTTTCAAAATGCGTAATTTTGCTGTAAATATGTTAATCTGTGTTTGTTTGTATTGGATTTATTTAAAAAAACATAATTTACTCAATTATTTTTATAGAAGACTAGTTAAGAATAGTATTTGAGACAACTAACAATTTAGCCTAGAATCACAATGAGAAAATTTAACAATAAAATACTTAAATAGGAACTACCAACATTTGTAAAAGAATATTTATTCTAATTCAGTCCACGGAGACTCGTGTATGGTCTCAAGAGTGACTACTTAATTTAACCCATTTAACCTTGTTTTCCCACAATATTTTTCTCTCTTTCTTGCGGAAAAGTTACGTATCAAATCAAATCAAATCAAATCAAAATCATTTATTCATAAAATTTTGGGTGTTACATGATGATATAATATAAATAAGTTTCACCAAAATTTACCTGAAGAGGTGTATGAATTAAGTTTGTTTTTAAGATAAATTGTATTACAAAGTCATCAAGATTACATTAATAAATTAAGATGCAACATTTCAAAGAGCGGAAAAAACACAAATATAGGTTAATGTCAAAGTAATATAAAATAGAGGTAAATTATAATCAATACTTTAGCAAATACAGAAATTATTATCACAAAAAAAGTCATTCAAGCTATAATAACATTTTCTTAATAGATTATTTTTTACTTTATTTTTAAACAAATTAATATTTAAAGATTTTATGTCAACAGGTATTTTATTATAGATTTTAGGTGCTATACATAATAAACTTTTGCTCATAAGGCTGGTTTTTGCCTTTTGTAAACACAATTTATTATTGTTGCGCCTATTACGCTTCACAAAATCTGATAAGTGCGGGAATAATTGAGGATTGCTATGTACAAATACTGCAACTTCGAGAATATACAAACACGGTAGCGTTAGAATTTTGTGCTTGATGAAATATGGTTTACAGCTTTCATCTGTCTGAAGACCAAACATGGCTCGGATACACCTTTTTTGTGCTTTGAATACAATTTCCCTATTCGTTGAATTACCCCAAAAAATGATACCGTACCGTAGCAGAGATGCCGCAATACCATAGTAAGCAGTGAGTACGGCCTCAATACTTACGATTGAAGCTAATTTATACAATGCATATGCAGAGCTACTAATCCTTTTGCATAATTCTATTGTATGATCTTTCCAATTTAATTGTTTATCAATAGTTAAACCTAAAAATTTTGTCGTATGTGTATCTGTTATTGAATGATTGTTATAGAAAATATTTAAATTGTACGGACGTGGCCTTTGACTGAAGTGCATTACATATGTTTTTATTAAATTGATTTTCAAGTTATTATTATCTAACCAGTGGACAATGGAAGCTAAAGTTTCATTAATGTCGTTTTCATAATTTTCTTTATCTACACATGGAATAGATACTGTACTGTCGTCTGCAAACAGTGTCATTGGATGTTTTGTAGATTTGGGTAAGTCATTTATGTATATAATGAACAACAGAGGTCCTAATACGCTGCCTTGCGGCACGCCATACGTAACAGATCGTGACTTCGATTTATAAATTAATTGACTCTTGGTTTTCATATTCACTCTGGATATAATGGTAATTTGTGTCCTATTAGAAAGATATGATTTAATTAAATTTAAAATATTACCTCTTATTCCGTAAGACTCTAGTTTATTTAGCAGTATATTGTGATCAACATAGTCAAAAGCCTGCGTCATGTCAAGGTATATTGCAGAAATAGGGCCTCTATTATCCATCTGAGTAATAATATTTTTATAAAAGTCATATATAGCTAAGTTAATTGACTTATTTTGTCTGAAGCCTTTTTGTTCTTGACAAAGTAATTTGTGGGATTCAAAGTAAGTATAAATTTTATTATGTATATACTTTTCAAAAATCTTAGAAAATATTGATACAAAGGCAATCGGTCTGTAATATTCCATCAATTCTCTATTTTCTTTTTTGAACAAAGGTTTTATCATTGTTGACTTTAGATGGTCAGGATAAGTACCATTACTGATGCATAAGTTCAGGATATAACTTAAATGTCCACTTATAAGGCTAGAAACTATTTTGATTATTTTAGTCGATATGTCATCAGATCCTACACAATTGGTATTTTTTAAACTAACTATGATTTTCTGTATGTCATCTGGAATGCTCGGAGTTACGAAAATAGAATTAACTGTATTTCCTATTTTCGATGTCACATTTTTACCGCGGTCTAATATGGGCTGGATTTTGTCAATAAAAAAATTATTAAAGGCATTAGCTATGTTGCTTGGGTCAGTAATTATATTATCGTCAACTTTTATTCTAGTAATATTGTCACGTGGGATGTTTAGTCTAGAGTTATTTATTATATGCCAAGTAGCTTTCGATTTATTGTCGGATGTTTTAATTTTGTAATTATTTTGAGCGCGTTGAGTAAGTTTTATAATCTTTTTAAACAATTTGGAATAGGTGACATACAACATCTTGTTTCTATCTGATGGCTTGAATCTTAAATGCCATAACAACTGTCTTTTCTTAGCACTGCATTTCTTAAGTCCACGCGATATCCATTTAATCTTTCTATTCACTCGAACGTTTATTATTTTATAGGGAAAACAAAGATCGTAAAAAAGTTTAAAGTTTTCAATAAAATAATTATAAGCTTTATTGGGATCACATTCCCGATACATATCTTGAAAAGAAAATTTATGTAGGCATTCTTTGAATTTTTTTATATTTTCAGCACAAAAATCTCGTATTTGTCTACTCCACGCTTTAATTGTAATAGTTTGGATTGGCAATTTCAATAATTGTGAAGTATGGTCTGACAAGCCAAATTCCAACACCTCCGTTTTACATGGTTTAGGAAAATTATGAGCAAAATTATCTATACATGATTTACTAGTAAGTCTCGTTGGTTTCTTAATAGCTAAGGTCATATTATAACTTAACAATAAATTTTCAAAATCTATAGTAACACTATTTTGTTTCAAAATATCAATATTAAAATCTCCTGCAATTATTACATTTTTATAACTTCTTTTACCCAACAAATGAAGTATAGATTCTAACTTACATAAAAACGTATTTAAATTATTCGCTTTAGGTATCCGGTATATACAAACTATCACAATTTTGTATCTTGTAAGTTCTATAGCACAGCATTCGCACATACCCGAAATGGAGTGTTTCTTTACCTCTGGGAGTTCTTTCCATTGATGGTCATGCTTCACAAGTATACATGCACCACCTCGTTTGGTGTTATTTCTACTGAAGCATGCAGCTAATGAATAGTTTGGCATCACTAGTAAGTTTTCATAACCAGCCATCATGAAATGCTCCGTAATGCATAAAACTGCTACATGTATTTTCTTATCGATAAGTTCTTGTAAACAAATTGACAACCCATCTAACTTATTTATTAGGCCAGCAATATTTTGATGCAGGATATAAATATTTTTACTAACGAAAAAAGCTTGCACTTTTATTGTCGTTTTCTAGTTGGTCACAAGATTCACTTCCCGTACTTGTCTCTCTATGTCTATCTGAGTTTGTGTGTCCAAATATACTTAGGTCCACCAATATATTCTCCATAATTCCTTTAAATATATTTCGTATTCCTTTCTTGTTGATTTTGCCAGTCATATAAGAAAACATATCTAATGAGAGGTCTCTATTACTATCGAAAATATACGCACCATCAATATTTTGTAGGCCATAGTATAAAATGTTATTGAACATTTCGACTTTAAAATTATATATTGGTGCTCCTGTTACATATGTAGGCGTGCATATTACTAAATTTGTATGTGTGAATTTTTTCAAAGATGTTTTTATTGTATCTACCACAGATATGTAGTTGCAATCATCTTTTATAACATTTTGACCTAAAATTAGTATACAATAGTCATTCAAAGTAAATTTTTCTACCATTTGTTCGGCGTTGCTTATTATATCTGTTGTTGGTCTATTTGGCAATATATAGTGACAATAATTAAAATGGTCTGAGTAAATTTGTTCTATTAAAGGCAAACATTCTTTGTTTTCGGTGGTGTTGATTATGCACAATTTATTTTTACGTTTGTCACTAGTATTTTTACATTCCTTGTAAATAAATGAAGTTTGCTTAGGTATTTTATGAGAATAAGTATCAAGAGTTTGCGTTTCTTTATTTTGCATCAAAGGCACACTTTCAGAACAATTGGTTGTTAGTGTGTTCTTCTGTGGCAAACTTTTATTTCTATGCGGTGTGGTGTTCTTTTTAGTAGGGGTTGAACAAATTTTTTTATATGTATTCATTTTTTTTATCATTTGTTGAAGTTCGTATTTTAACCGAGTGTTTTCAGTGTTTAAATTTTCAATTTCTTGATGCGCACTATTTAACTCTCGTGTAAGTGCTTTATTTTGTTCTATTAAGTGTTCATTAATAGTGTCGCTATTATCATGTAGGCTCTCCGGAATACTCAATATAGTGGTGTCCAATATGGTTTTTTCATTCGTCATTGTAGTTAAGTCATTTAATGAGCTTGTTCTGCATGGCTTACGATAAGTTATATTGTTAATAGTAGAATCCATAATTACAATAAATATTTAACAGTCCGTAATTTCGAGTATATATTTCTACTAATTTTATTTTATTTCTGTGGTATTACTAATTTATGGTCTGTTTTTTTTCATGTAGCAACACTATTGTCAATGTCATTTATATGTCAAATATCTTAGTCTGCTCGCTACTAGATGGCGTTAATCACTATACTAGGAGATAAAATATAGTTTATTCTGCAGTAGCAACACTGGTATTAATGTCATCTGTCGTATTAAGTTCAGCTACTCACCACCAGGAAGCGTTAGTGGCAGTACAAAGTTCAATTTTTAAATAAATCACTTGTAATAACGAAACTCATATAGAAGAATATTTGTAGATCTTCACTATTAATAACTTTTCACTCCACAAAAGATATAAAAACAAGTTCTTACTGTTTAAAAATTGTCTAAATATATATCTTTGTGTAATAACGTCTGTTTTTAAATAACATTTCACAATTTTGTTCACTGTCTAAAAATCACTGTTATATCTTCGTTTGTGTACATTGGTTTCAGTCACTAACAATGTCACATAGGTAGTTTCGTATGTAGTCCACATTTAATTGCAATATATTGTTAAATTAGTTTAGATAGTTTTTAGCAAGATAGTTTTGCAAGCGTTATAGTTGCACGTGCACAATGACGTAGCGATGCAGGTGCGCGCGGAATTCCAGGAAATTAATTTAATTTTTATTTTACGAATTAATTTAATTTTTTATTTATAATAAAATATGACTGACGTAGCGATGCAGGTGCGCGCGGAATTCCAGGAAATGAATTGAATTTTTATTTTACGAATGAATTTAATTTTTTATTTATAATAAAATATGACTGCACGTGTGTTATCGCGATCACGGTCCGGGTAAGACTCAATACGTAATAAGTTTTCCGTAATATTTGCCGAAACCCACCTCTCCTCCACGTGAGATTGGGTGAGAATCGGCTACACCCCTTCCTCCCCTCCCTCCCTAAACGCCTCACGTAATTAATGGATGCCCCCATATCAGCAGCTTGGTTCAAGGTCCCACGGAATAGGGAGCAACTACCGGGGACAGACCCAAACTACACGCTGCTGCAAAGAATTTCTTGAAAATAAAACTAAATAACATTATACCCGAACCAGGAATTAAACGCGAGACCTCATGCAGATCATTCGCTTCACTAACACCACGCCACCAGACAGTCATTACTTTGTAGATTTATCTCCATGTCTACAGAATGTTTTGCAGTTCATCTAACTATCAAACAAAAAACAGTCTCTTGATGCCACCATTACAAGATATGCATCGATCAGATAATACCAACTTAAATCGTCCAACTAAAGATCATCAAAATAATGATCGTACGCCATTTTTGTTTACAAAATAAGACTAGTAAGAGATACTAGTCTTATTTTGTAAACAAAAATGGCGTACTGGTACCGAGCTATAAAACATAGAGACTCATCTCATCAAAATAACTCCATCATAAAACCATCTTTCAAATTTAAAGAACAAAAGAAAGAAAGAACTTACACAGTTTCTCCTTGATGACAGAGAAAACTTAATTACTTAAATTAATCGTGCAATGTGTATTTGTATAATATATTTTGATTAGACAGTACTTTTTTCTGGATAAAAGTTACCATAATTATGTCCTTTTCTGTTTTCTGCCTTGAAAACGTGTATACGAAATTTCATGATGATCGTTCGAGTAGTTACATAAGGCGTGAACAAACTCATATTCGTATTTATCTATACTAATATTATAAAGCTGAAGAGTTTGTTTGTTTGGTTGAACGCGCTAATCTCAGGAACTACTGGTTCGAATTGAAAAATTATTTTAGTGTTGGATAGCTCATTTATCGAGGAAGGCTATATAACATCCCGTTACGACCCACGGGGGCGGCGCAGTAATCATAAACGCGGGTGAAACCGCGGGCACATCTAGTCTAGTAATATATATATAGAGTTTGCCCGTGTAAATGTAGGTTAGGTAAGTAATAGTAGGTACTTTTTCTGGATGAAAGGTATGACCTATGTCTATTTATGTACCCCTGACAACGTGTTACGGAGTTTGTTTGTTTACCACATAGAATAAGTAACAAAAATGGACCACAGTGTTACCTCAATTCAGTATTGGCTGCACGGATAACCCATTGGCTTAATAGTTACTTACAAATCTCTCACGCTAAATATATTATACAATGATATATAAAATTAAATATAATCCAACTAGCTTTTGCCCGCGGCTTCGCTCGCGTTAATTTAGAATTTGACAATCAATTCCGGTTGTACTCTGCTTGTAATAATATAGTTCAATCATGATTCGAAAGACACGTGGCGCCATCTATTATCATAAGAACATTTTTGTTGTTGTCCTCGGGAACAGTAATTTTTTTCGGGATGAAAGGTAGCCTATGTTCAGTGGTTTAGGCGAGAATAGGTAACAAACAAACAAACAAATTCATTTTCGCTTTTATAATATTAGTTAGGAAGTTAGGATTAGGATTAGGATAGGATGTAATAGGAAGCGAACTTATTGTTTACCCGCGCACGTTACCATACAAAGCTGTTACTGAGAATGTCTTCCAGAGATGCCTGTTTCTACCTGAGACTCGAACCCGAAAGGTTATAATCAACTTACACGCAAACTCATTCCACGAAGCCAACTAAGATTGTCTATGTTAATAATCAAAGAAAATAAGCTTAGAACAGTAGTCGCATCAAAACTAGGCTTTGTTATTATAAAATCTACCTAAATAAAATATAATAAAATAAAAAATATATAATACCTTGCTTAAAACAGTAGTCGCATCAAAACTAGGCTTAGTTTTTATAAAATCCAAAGTTTTTAAAAGACGCAATCCTCTTGAACTAGACGCCATCTTGATAAAAAGTGACAGCTACGAAATTTCGCGCACAAATGCAAATAATATTTTGTTGTGCTGCTATTTAAATTGCTTGATACTTACACAAAATGTTGATTGTGTGATCGCATGTGATTACTGTGTGCATTATTACATCTGAATTATTTACAATTTTTATTTTTATAAGTATTTTTTATATCTGTACCTACCTATATTATGATGTAACGGTAGATAACTTAGGGTTTTCAATCTTCGTAGTTAGAACTAAAATTATATGAAACTAGGTGTCGAATCTATCTTAAGTCTCCGTCTAATAGGTACTAATAAACATTTTTTTACGTGGAGAATGCATTGACGCATACCTCTCCGCGGGGGCGGGCGGAGGAGTTATAATAAAATAATAAATAAATTAACGTTTATTGCAAGTTCACAAAACTCATAGTTGTTAGTAAAACTTAGCCTAAGTGTTCGTTTTTAATTATTTAACTTTTGTCGCTGCGACATGTATGTCGCAGCACCTTCGCATATAAGGACAGTCTAACCTGTCCGCAATCATTGCCAGCACTGTGTTGGAACTAGCCCGCACCCTGAGAACTAAAGAAGTGCAACGCTTGCGCATTGTCGTGTAAAATTATGTCGAACTCACCGGGGTAAAAGAAAGATGTTGAAATGATAATAATGGGCCTCCCGGAATACCCACTAAACCTACCACGGTGTTCCTCGACAAAACCGCTATTGACGGAGCCGCATGAATCACTTGCACATGCTGTCGCGACCCCGCCGAGGTTTCGGCCCGGCGCCAACCGTATGAAACGGCAGGCCACTACACTAAGAGACCTACCCGTTGGCACTTCTCACTCATAAAACCCTGCTGTCCCCCCTTGAGGGGAGACGGACTCCACACAGAGGCGCGCGTGGGAACACGCACGCCGCCTCTCGGACATGGTGCTGATCGGCACCACCCCACCACTCCCAGGTCAAACCTCAGGGTGGCTGGAGGTCATCTCGCGCCCTCCGACGCCCGGTTCTGCGGTTGGGGAGAGGGTTTAAGCGCTCCCTCTCCGGCTCCGCCGCCTCCTTGATGGAAACCACTTCCTCACAGTAGGACTCACGGCGCTACGATGCCCAGGCGGGGCAATCCTCCAAAGTGTGCAGCGCCGTGTCCACAACAACAGTGCGGCAGCCGCCGCAGTGGTGACAACCGGGCGTCTCTTGCCGGCCTATATGACACGGGAATTGGCCAAAACAACCGTGGCCAGTCATTACCTGTGTCAGCTGGAAGGTGAGAACGCCATGTCGCCTCTCCAGCCACTCCTCAAACACGAGACTTACCGCCACGATCGTGGCGTGCCCTAATATAAACCTAGGTGAACAAAGTATACAATTTATTTATTTATACAAGGATACTTACTCCTCCTGCATCCTTGCATATTTTATTATATCATTACAAGTTTAATTACCTAATGCGATTGCATAGAAACAAATATGAATACATATACAGACGAAGAAGTTTTGACAGACAACAGATGGCGCTGTATGCAATAAGCGCTTATAATCACGCTCGCCATACAATCTTGAATCACGCAGGTAAAGTTTACACAGCGACTAAGTATATATACAGGTTCCATCAACAACAGTCGGACCGCGGCCCGCCAGGCACGATCGCCCAGCCTGGTCGGAGGATCCATCCTTTGTGTTGGGCGAACATCACACCCTGTTCCTCCATAATACTATTAATAATTATACCTACACGTAACAAATAACACAATGGGCGGCCTTAGTGAATTCATTCAGTGAACATGAGAACAATTCGGTTCGTTCTTACATCACGTTGAGCACGCGCAGCGCGCGAAATCGGCGCGTGTTGTAATAGGTTAGTACGGGCACTCGGTACCGAAAATAATCGCGTCCGACGACGTTGCTCTACATACATATCAGGAACACGCAATCGTAGGTACTGTTTCTAAAAGACCTGGGTGGAGGAAATAACTTGAAAGACCTACTCACTAGCCTTAAGAGTGGCGAGTTGAAGATTCACAGGTTATGTGTTGTTTACATTTGGCTGGGTGTAAAAAAAACCCAATGCAAGAATCTGAATAATAACTTGTTGTAGTCTGCGGCCGCCAAAGCCATAATATGTTCATTAATTATCAAGGATAAGCTATGGAAACTTACTTCGGGTTTTCGAGAACCCTCATAATCAAACCGGTGCTTTACGACTCGATCCCACTATACTCCATTTGGTTAGGTACTTAACTAAAGGTAAACAATCTTGATGTGACTTTTTACACAAACACATTATACAAATAAACTACCTACTGCTTAAACTAACGGTTCATTTGATTTAATAATCATTATTGTTATATTTACATTGATCTTTAGCAGCATTTTATTTTTAAACTGAGTTTTAAGATATAAAGACACATCAAGATTGTTTACCTTTAGTTAAGTAGATACCTAACCAAATGGAGTATAGCTGGTAAGCTAGCTATTCAGAAGTCATCTAGTGAATTCATGAAATAACACCATCGCTCAATGATGTTAGATAATGAAATTGATGTGTTGACATTACATCAGCCACAGCAAGATTGAGACGACTGAGACTACGGTAACCACAAGGATTATAAATTCATATTTAATTTCAAAAACACCAAGGCATAAACCCTTTAAGATTTGGCGCCTCCGCTCCGTTCCGTTCGCGCTATGGTAGGGACTCATTTCTTTTCATTACATACCTATATTAAATTATTTGCTAAAGTTTTGGAGAGCCACATTACTTTTCTTTTTAAAGCATAAATAAAACTTAGATATGAAACACGAAACATATACCTATTTATACTGTATTTTGGAAACTAGCAGCATTTTGGTAATGTCAGTATGACAATTTAAACTTCACAGCCGATCTTCGAAAGAGATAGGTGATAAATCTAGGTGAAACTAAAAGAGATGGCGAATGCTATGAATGAAAAGGTAATCAATCAATCACAACATCAGTATCAGTACAACTTACATAAATTTTCTCAATTATTATTTCTGTGAAGTGAATTGTGTTGTGGTTATTGATGAAAATCAAGAAATCCATGATAATGAATACTATAAGTAGTGAATTGAGTATGAACGATTTGAACAATAAGTTTTTTGAGATAATGCAGAGTGAAAATAATGCTGAGGAAGCTGCAAACTTCATATACGAAAGTCTATGCGACGATGTGGCCCTAGGCTTTATTTTTGAATTCCATCATGGCTTGAAAACTGGGCTTACGGACCTGCTAGAAGGTGAAAAGGAAGATGAAGAGCCGTTCAAGATCGTAAATACACCAGAATGCGACGTGTTTGGATTTTCCATCATGAAAAAGACTCCCGACTCTAATTGTTCATGTCCAAACTGCGAGAGACCGGTATCGGCTACAAGGTTTGCTCCTCATCTAGAGAAATGCATGGGTAAGTAAACAGAAAAGCCTAATAATAAGTATTGCTTCAAAACCTTCCAGGAGAAATTTATGTGCATATACATATATTAATACTGAATGGAACATGCATATCAACTTGTTCAACGTTTATTCAATTGATTTCAAGGAGCAAATACTTAGCGAACTACAAGTAGATTGGTTATATTGTATAACATATTTATCCCTACAAGGAAATCTTCTGTTATTTAGCTAAAATTGCCTTGTTCATTGGTTATTTGTTAATTGTTGATCATTACTTGTGTGTTTTGATAATAATCTAACTAAAACATTTACTAACTCCTCTGTAGTATAACCCTAATAGGTACATACTAATAGTACTAATTATCTGTCTACTTGTTTGTCAACAAGCATTTTGGTCATAAGAGCAAACTGATCAATCATGCTGTTTTTATATTTTGGAGATAGCTTTAATACTGTGGTAGAACATAAGTTACTTCTATGAGCCAAAGAATTAGTACATTCAATGCCTCTCTCAAGAAATTCTTTTGTTATATAATGTATGCATTAACTAATAAATTGGCAAGAAAGCAGACAATGAAGAAGCATAACATGTTAGCCCCAGGTTCCAAACATTGGCCAAGATGTTAATGTAGATTAATATCTAACTTATCTTACATAGATGCCTAAAATCTACAAAACATTTTAGTACTTCCTTTATTGTTACAAAGCATCATTTTGTTTATCTCTAGTAGAAATATGCAAAAAAGGTTCCGGTTCATCACATTTGAACTTTCAAGTTAAGAATACATTATACTCCTAAGAGCTAAAGAAAGAAGTATTGCACTCACATTTTGCTAAGAATGGTATAGGTCAAACATCATAGAGGTTTAACCTTTTGCCATTTACCGGACAGAGTTCCATACTCTCTGCTGGCAATGCACTGCATTTCTACCACCATCACAGCAAATGAGTTTACATCAAACCATTGTTGTGTGGAAATATACATTGATAGAACACAATACATCTAAGTCTTCAGTTTCCTTTTTATAATGTTGTTATATATGATATAACAAATATATGAATTCATTTGATGAGATTATGGGATAATAAGTATACAGAAAATACATTTAACAACATTATGGGCAACTAGGTATATTCCTGTATTAGCAATGTGCCCAAATACATGAATGTAACATACATCTTTAAGGATACAAAGTAGGTATTGTATGCAGCTATATAACTGGTAGATTTTAGTAGATTCATTTGCATAAATCCAGCAGATATGCAGACCAGATTGAACAGTATATATGAACACAGAGCATGGCCTATATGTGTGTCAAGTTTTTTTTCCAAATTAGGTTTATTTGAAACTAGCTGACCCGTGCAACTTCATCAGATTCAGATTCATTTATTTGCCAGAATGTAGTACATACAACAGATGTCAATAATTACAATAATGGTTCTGTACATTCTACCATAACAATGCTGTGCATCTGCTTCACATAAGAGAATTTTCCCTGTTTTTGCAACATTTTACATTGTTGCTCCGCTCCTATTGGTTGTAGCGTGATGTTAATATAGCCTACAGCCTTCCTCGATGAATGGGGTACCTATCCAACAATAGAAGAATCTTTCAATTTGAACAGTATAGTATGGTTTATATAATTAATAATAATATTCTATCACATACACACAACACCATCTAGCCTAAACTAAGCAGAGCTTGTATTATAGGTACTAAACAATGGATAAACATACATATTATATACTTTTTTTGTAAAGACATGCATATTATAGATAGAAACACCCAGACCAAGACAAACATCCATGTTCATGTACACAAACGTTTGACTTGTGCGGGAATCGAACCGTCGACCTCAGGCGTCAGTCGGTTACACTAACTACTACGTCATCGAGGATGCCATCGAACCAGTAGTTCCTGAGATTAGCACATTCAACCAAACAAATAAACTCTTCAGCTTTAATATATTAGTATAGATTGAGAACAAACATCTTAATCATAAACTATCATATTTATATTACTAGTAAAGTAATACACAAGTTTAACATCAGCATATTTTAGTACTATCCTGGTGTTATATTAATACAACTTTTAAGCCTTTCAGTACTCAGCACTCACACTATGAGAACGAAAAAACGTTTGTGTGCCCAAAACTTCCATCCTAGTTGTGTCTATACAGCTATTGTTGACTCATTGCCATGTCCAGCAACAGTGATTTGTGATGATTTTAACTCAGTAGCACCTGCAGCCAAGTTAAAATCACTTATCACACAACTTGGATATGAGTTCCGGGCACACAAACAATTTCTTATTCAACTCGTAGGGTAAATTCTGGGCACTGAATAAGTTAATACATGCACTATTTAAATGGGCAACACACTAGCTGCTGAAATACAGTTCTCACTAGTGCAGAATCCAGAGAATTTATTAACGTTTATACATGTAACTATATCAATCACGATTATTATTTATGTATTGGTTCAAGACCATTGTCAATTGCCATTTTCTGTCCGGTGCACATTGATACACATGACAGATCTTCAGAAATATTTGCACATGTAGATTGCCTGAGAATACCTTGAAGTCTTGAAAGTTAGAGAGTCTTAGTTATTGGTTCCATGATATGAGTTTATATGGCTAGTGTTTATGGCTGGTTGTAAAATACTCAGTTCTTTTATCCAAGTTGCTCAACAAGTAATTGTGTTTTTCAGTTATGTAATTCTAAGCAGCAAGTCTGGCAATGTGCACCCATGGGCTAACCTAGTATTACATGGCAGTTATAATTAATCAATTAAAATTGTTGTAATAATTTGTTATAATATATCCTTTCTGTTTTTGGAAATATACATGTAGGTATGAGTTAATGTCACATATACAAAATGTTCATCAAATCATACATGTATAATATTGGGATGTATTTATCATCCCAATCCCATTACAAAATTAATTGGATGTTGTAACCAATAGATTACTTGTCTAATGATCTCAACAAATGCCACCTGCCACTCAGGTTTTTTTAAAATAACACATGATATTTTATGAAAATTTCAGTTAACTACCTATAATTTTACAAAAGATCAATTTAATATTAAACAGCTGCAGCATATTCCGGTTGCAAAAATTGGGTATGGAACCCAATAAGGTCACTAACAATGATAGTAACATGCTCAAAATCTTCTTGACTCAACTAGTCATATCTCATGATGGACTATTTTTGTTTGCATTGTCCTTGGAGATATATTTGAATGTCCTATGCGTAATGTCATGTTCAATCGCATTCATGTCTTGTGTCACAAGACATGAGCTTAAGTTTGATGACGTTTTTAATGTGAGACTTTACAAACATTTACTTTACACAGCACGGCACTTTACAAACATTTACAAATTTTTGTTAAGTCCGATGTACTTTACAAACTTTCAAACAACAAAAACAAAGAACGCCTAGACTCAGAACTGCGATTGCTATTGCACCCATATTTGCACTCAACTACAGCTGATTATTCTTCTTTGGTAATCGAGAAGGCAGTAAGTCAAAGAAGGGCATTTTTTTAAATTACTGACTTGGAATGCTTCTCTACTGTAAACAACATATTTTTCCTTAATTTTGACATATAGGTACTCGATTTTTATGTTCTAGGTATATAGTTTTATCACAAACACTAAAATCGTAACAAAATCTTTGCGCGCTGTTTTCTAAAACTACTTTTCCTGACTTACTGCCCTCTCGATTACCACGGCAATATTAACGTCGTACTTTAAAGTAAAAACTATACTTTGAGTGCTCGGATGGCGTAGTGGTTTATTAAGTAGTCGCCTCGCTACTGACACTGCGCCGAGTGTCGGGGGTTCGATCCCTAAACGCGACAAAACTTTGTGTGATCCACAAATGGTTGTTCCGTGTCTAGGTATTATATTTGTGTCCGTTGTTTGAATGGTTGTAAATTCCCTCGCGACACAGGATTTATTCCTAGTGCGTAAGTTGTCACGTAAAAAATAAAAAACAGTTCTGCCTAATCTTTCAACACATAATCCTTCTAGGCATGGGTCGCAACAGTTCCCGTATAGCCTCTCGGCGCATTGCCTCAAACAGCCGCGAACCTACATCGTACGCCGGGCTACTGAGCGACGATGAGGACGACGCCGACTGGGCCGGTGGTAGTGCGCCACCGGAGCGACGCAAGCGCAGAGTCAAGAACAATAACAACAGAAAACCAAGTAAAGTGCACAAGTAAGTAAATAATTAGGCACATTTTGAAGCGGCATTTGCGGGCTGGCAAATGCCAGTAGAGCGTGGTGTTATATCCCTCCAACACAAAGGGAGGATCCTCCGACCAGGCTGGGTGATCGTGCCTGGCGGACCGCGGCCCGACGGTTGACGGAAACTTGTATACAACATGTCACAGATATAACGCACAACCTCAAACACCCCGATTAGATTATTAAATCGTAATAATAATATAATCATTAAAATGTTACTTTTATGTACTTAAATATTTTAATTTAACGAATTAGTTCTCCATATTGTGCGCGGATAGTATATATTACAATAAATCTAACATTATTGCCTTTAATGCATAAAAAGCCTTAATGCCTTGAATTATGATACATTTTCGTTTATTTCAGCTGTTTAATAAATGGGTGACTATAATTTAATTCGTTTTAATTATTTTAGGAATAAAAAATTACCTACATATATTAAAAATTGCTGCAATTGATTCAGTAGTCTATTTTGAACAAACTACTTTCAGGATGTGCGTTTATTATGTTACATGTTGTATATAGGAACTCGCTGTATAAACTTCCTCTGCGCGTTTTACAAATGTGTGGCAAAGGGTGTAATTGTATACAACGCCATCTCTTGACATGTCGAATGCGAAGTTGCTACACCATCCTGGCAAATGATGAACCCTTAAATTAATTTATTGCGTCCTAAGTTAGTTGATAAGCCACTTGTCGTATATTTTTTGGTTTGTTTGTACCTATATTGTGTCTTACTGTCTGACAATAAATGATAAGGCATTGGAATTGCGATAAAGGTCGTAGGTTCAAATGCCAGCCAATACGACTAGCAATGTGAACCACAACCACTCTAGTTTAGCTGAAGGAGTAAATAAGGATACTAATAAATTATAAACCAAACTGCTAGCAATGATTTAAGAAAAAATATTATGTTAACTATAATATTTTTTTCTTAAGACTGCGCCGAACGTGAGAGAGAGAGCTCGTGCATATTCAAATCGGCGCGCGGCCGCCATAGTAAAATTGCATGGACGATTTGAAGTGCTTTCTTAATAAATATGTATCTTTATTGTCAACCAGTAACTTAAATATTTGGGACGGACAAATTGTAATATAACTATTTATGTTTCGTTTAAGCTGTAAAATAGGATAGATTTCTACTGTTATAATCTAAAAATCACGTAACACGAGCTTACATTTTTGAATTTTTCGTGCATATTCACGTAATTTTGTAGGCGAAAATATTAATTATTTTAAGTTTTTTACACGGAGTAATTGTAAACACATTCATTGGTATGGTAAATGTATATTTTATATTTGTATTAAACAAAAAGTGTTGATTTTATTCACTTAACTGTGACCGCCTGTTTTGGCACAAATCGCTCGGCGCAGTCTTAAGTTAGTATGGAATATTTAAAGTTTATAATTGCTTATCGTTTTAAGGCTTTATGGCTTAGAATAGAACCAAAATAGTTGAACAAGCCGGTTCAGAGGAATCACCTCTTACGTATAATTATGGGCTTAAGTAAAAGCATTATACAGATTGAGTGTTCTACTGTCCACATAGTTTATGATTTCTTGCAATACTAGGGGATCACTGGGCGAACCAGCTTGTGCATACCGTGAACTAATAAATATTGTCATTTTGCTGGCACCTGTGTTTGGTTTTCAACATCCATGGTTAGGATAGAGACTCCTTCTAATCAGACTACAAAGTCCCCCGCCGCGTCTGCCTGTCAGTTCGCAATAAACTCGCAAACTACTGAACGGATTTTCAGGCGGTTCAATATACAGAGTGTTTCATGATGAAGGTTTAGGTGTACAATTTGTTAAGGTTTTGTGTGTCCGTGCGAAGCCGGAGCGGGTCACTAGTATATCCTAATTATAATTCATTTTTTCGTTCTAGTTGTAATACTTGTGACTTGGTTACTGATTTATCCAATTTTTGCTATTTGATTGGGAGGCCCTTGCGGTAGGCAGTGCTTAGGTTAAATTACTTTGGCTTTCCTTCTATAATGCCTGGACATGCCATGTTCACGTGCCAATAGACCACTGGTTCATTTCCAGACACATTTCAACCACGGTGTGTTTCAGGAATAACAACGGCACACATAACAATGACACGGCCGACGGTGGCGCCACCTATGAGACAATGACAGCCAATGAGAAGAAGAACTTGCTGCTCCAAATCTGTGGTGTCGTGTCCGAGCACACCAAGAAGTTATGCACCAGGTATGAAACACTTAGTGTATGGAATACTAACTTTAACCTGCGTCTTTGCTTGATAAGTTTGTCATTAGATTAGGTATGGTGTCGCTTTCTATCAGTGTTTCTCTAATGGTTCCTATTTAGCTCTTAATACTTTGCTTATGGTTATCCCAAGACCTATCTTTAGAATGCCTAATATTTTGAAATGTTTTTGAACTGGCTATATAGCAGTAAATATTGCAATCACATGTTGCAGTAAAAGTATCACACGCTAAGAATTTAATACAATGAAAAATTCTTTATTCAGTTCTGTGGTTTTATAAATTAACCTGTTACATTATGTAGCAAGTCTTTGAGAACATGCAATCAAACACTTCTTTATTTTATTACTACAGACATCTTCCAGTGTAGGTGATTGTTGTAATATTGATTAAGCTATAAAACCAATATACATATACTTTTATTTCAGTTTTTTGTGATGCCCGCGGTTTCACGCGCGTTTTTCGTTACTGCGCCGCCCCCGTGGGTCGTAGCGTGACGTTATATAGCCTACAGCCTTCCTCGATAAATAGGCTATCCAAGACAAAAATAATTTTTCAAATCGGACCAGTAGTTCCAGAGATTAGCGCGTTCAAATAAACAAACAAACTCTTTAGCTTTATAATATTAGTACCTATAGATAAATAGATATTAGATAATGCATAGATATTAGATAATGCATAGATATTAGATAATTCATAAAATAAAGGCTGGTTATATGATTTTAATTGAAGAAATATTATAGAACATTTATAATATGTCCTAATTTTACAAACTCGCTTATTGTTAACTAGCACTTGTCCATGTCTTCGCTCGCTCGGACTCAGAACTTTTTTGTGGATGAAAGGTACCCTTTGTCCATTTCTGTACCCCCTGATAACGAGTATGCGAAATTTCATGATCATCGATCGAGTAGTTAAAGCGTGAAAGCGTAACAAACAAACTCATAAGGATTGGTCCATTTACAATATAGCTTCAATTGTGAAACTTCACTAGGTTTATTGTAAAACAGTTCTTATAATATTCTGTTAACATACACTTAACTCCCCAACCTATGTATATTATTCACAGATCCACCCGTTGCCCACAACATACAGAAGAACAACGCCGGGCCCTCCGCAACAGCGTTCTAGAACCTTCCACTCCTGAGTCCCAAACCATGGGCATCACAGCCGAAGAAGCTGGTTCCCCACCAGACTCCAGTCCATCATCCTCCTGTTCCTCATCAAGCAGGAAGAGAGACCGCCACCGTGCCCCACCTAAAAGCAAGAACAAGAGGGAAAGGAATATATCCCCTAATACAAGGGATTAAGGACTGATTTAGGGTACGTAGAGGAGGTTTTCGACTGATGAAAGGTTGGTTGTGTGGAGTGATGAAGGGTTTACTTGTAATAAAAATATCAAATTTTAGAGAGTTGGTAAGTGCCAGGTTACGGGAGAAAGTCTAGAATGATATATGTAGATGGTAGTAGCGCAATCAGTGAATAAGACTTATGTATATCGTTGGTTGACAAAATGTACATTTTCAGATAATTGGAGATAATGAAATTTTAGTGAATATTTTCCATTAAAATTCCATTTCATTAGCTATATACGTTATTTCGTGCATTACTGTGAATAGTAAGATTCTTTACAAATAAGTTCTAATACTTCAATCTAAAATGCATTAGTTTTTGAGAAAATAAAGAAAATGTACTTAGTGAATTTTACCAGCCAGAATCGCAAACATGGGAAGTATGTAATGAATTTCAAAAACTTATTTTTAATCAACGCATATACTTTATTAATTGAAAATAATACACTTTAACAAACCTCTAAACCACTGTCATCAATTGACGGCTCTGGTAAGCGCTCTGGCAGAACAATTACTGGTGGGTAAACTTTTGTACCATGGGATCACTTCTTCTGGGATTAGACCAGCATCACAAAGTTTTAAAATGTCAGCCTTCTTAGCTGCTGAAATAGGTAAGAGATTGGCGTAGGTGGGCACAGTTAATCCAAAAGATAACTTCGTTAATCGTTAATTCGTTAGTTAAAAAGTTAACTTCGATAATCGGTAGAGCGTTAAATTCTCGAAAATTTAACGCATGTTAAAGTTAACCGTTTAAAGTTAACGATTTAAAACTTATACTGCTTTTGGGCCGAGAGAAATAGTTAAATAAAACAAAAACAAGTAGAAAGAAGAATTAAACACACATTTATTTATTTCGCAGCAAGCCAATCTTTCTTGTATAGCTGGTGTCATCAAACATATTCTTCTACTTGTTCCATAAATCATAGGTTGTTGCTGCGTGTTTTATGTGTACATAGTGTTTTTTTTTTTATCTTTATTTATTATAAGGGATTTTTGTACAAAATAATGACAATGTCAATCCCATCGTACCTTATTCTAAAAAAGAAACAACTACAACAATAGCATAGGCTAATCCTAATAGCTACCTACTAATCACAATCAGTGTAATTAAATGTATAATATAATATTCTAGCTGTATCAGAGTTTGGTTCAGCTAGAATACTATGAAACATACCGACATCGTATAAATTTAATTTAAATTTATTTATAAAATGGGCTCTTTTATCAGCATACTTGACACATTCTATTAGTAGATGGTACACATCATCCTTTTTATTGCATACGTCACAATTAGGCGAGTCCACCTTTTTCATTAAATACGCAAAGCTTCTACCAGGAATGTGTCCGGAACGCAATCTATACGCGATCACGATTTGCTTTCGAGTTAATTTAGACGCAGCAAACCACGGGACATGAAGAGGTTCACATTGGATGCATTTATACCATATGCCCTTCAGTTTTGACCGCTCATTACATAAAGTGATGGGTCGATTGTTAACACTAGTTTCGCCTTAGCTTTTGCATCTTCATTTGTTTGGCTTGTCGTAGGTGAAACCGGTAACCTCTCAGTAATGGCGGATGCCATGTTTTCTAACACCAACACATTTTGCACTGCAAAACACCAATCCTCATAGTTCTTGCGGCCTTTCAACTTTGGAATGTTAGCAATGTAAATTCGTCGTTATTTTCACACAGAAAACTCACAGTACTACACGATTAATTATTTTTTAAATTGTGTTTGCCCATAACCTGTTAATAATACACGGCTTAGATGTAAAATAGTACTGTTGTGGTCTGAAAATCCTTGTTCTTCTACGGTCGCGAACATATTTTTATATTCAAATTTAGTAAATATAAAATCTAGAGTGACGCTTTACATTGACAGATATTTATTGAAAAGATGTACACGAGTTAATACACAGATGGCGCTAGTAGTTACATTAATGATATTATTTTGTTACAATATTAACAAGTATCACAGCGGCAATGTCTCCTACATTTTTGTCGCTTTAAGGTGCATGACCTTAGATACCTATGCTTAGACTCTCGGTCAGCTGTTAGGTCAGATAAAACCCGTTGCAGTTTAGCAAAAACTAAAAATCTATCCTGTGGCTAAAGTACTGCTCCTATTGAATTAAAATTTGGTGTAGAAAAGAGCGTACTCCTTTTTAAAAGGCCGGCAACGCACTTGTAACTCCTCTGGTGTTGCAGGTGTCCATGGGTGGCGGTAATCGCTTACCATCAGGCGATCCGTCGGCTCGTCTGCCCACTAAACCATAAAAAAAAATTGTGGTACATACTATAGGTATGTAGATAGAAATAAAGCCTCACTGTTTAATCAACCTTGTATATCAAAGTACAAAAAAAATATTTCTTCTATATTTTATAAATTTTTTTAGTATCTGTTTGTGTTAGTGTTGTTGTGTGTATGTTTTATTATTGAACACTAATTACGCTATTTTTTTTTCTGAACTGCCTTCAATTCTACTATAAGACATTTCAAGGTTATCCATTAATTACCAGACACCCTGTATATGCTCACCAATTATAATTTATATACATACAATAATATAAATTATAATTGATGAGCATACCCCAAAACCAACAACAAACCTGAGTGGTAACCTCATTTTCATTATACATATAATTATGTACTTTTTATTTTTTTCTGTTATAATATTTGTTGTAATAACGTGTATGTACCTACCTATGTTTTGAAAAATAAAATGCATACTTACACATAACTTAATTCAAAACCAACGCAGTCGCCATTTTGACACATGATCAAATGAACGCTCGTGATTGGCTAGGAGTCACAGATTGCTGGTTTTGAAACTCATCTACAGCAGATTGCTGTATTTGATACTGATAAGGTTTTTACAACTCTATTTTCGGTTGAAAATTGCTGCTTTTGATACGAAATTACTAAATAAGCTGAACGCATTTAAATTGGACAATATTGCCCGTATCTATAACTCAATTTTCGCCACAACTTCAGATTGCTGTTTTTTATTCTATACGACTCTAAGGCGGAAGCGTAAGCCATGTCATAAAATATTCACTGATTGTGCTACTAGACTATTGAAATAATTTATCTCTTATCAGACTTTATATAAATATTCAAGCTGTAAGCTTTACTTATGCAGTATATAGCTCGCTCTTTCACCGATTTATGACGAAAAGAAAATTTAAATAATAAAATAAAAAAAATATTAGAAAATATTTTTGAATTATGAAGCTACAATGTGGCTGAAAAATATTTAGACTACCATAGATAAATTTATGAAGTGTAACAATATTTTTAAATTCACTATGGATGTTGTCTATTTGTTTAAATATAATATTGTCTATAAGTTGAATAACACACATTTTGTCCCGTATGGGATTCGAAGCCACAACAGCCTAGTCGCAGAGGCAATTGTGAGCCGACCACTTTAACCACTCGCTGAACATAAATTAGTGTGATTCACAAATGGTTGTTTCGAGTCTAGATGTTCTTTTTGTCCGTTGTTTGAATGCTTGTGAAGTCTTTCGCGACACCGGATTTACAAAAAGGTCAGGTATTATCCATTCAAAAAATTGCCATGGAGCTACCGTCAAATATCTAAAGTTCTAGTACGGGAGTTGTCTTTCATAACCAATAATGAAATTAAACTACTATATACGGATTTTATCGCGTTGTTTATTTGACACTTTATTAAAACATTTTGAAAACTGTCAAATAAACAACGCGATAAAATCCGTATATAGTAGTTTAATTTCAATGAATATTTATTTATAACATTTATATATTTATAACATTCGCGTAAACAGAAGACAATATAATGAAACGATAGTTACAGATTACATTCCTTGTCTTTCATACCATCTTTAATTACGCTTTCTTAGGTTCGACATCGTACGACTGATAGTCGGATAAAGTGGCCACCGTTAGCTTTAAATGACTGCCAGATTTTTAAATATCATAATTTTTTACGTTACTTTATTTAATTATTATCTCTAATAAATGTAGTTTTAACACGTTATTGTCAATTTAGCATTTATCAAGATAAATATAGTAATTTTTGCGTTCAAAGTTGACATTAGAAATTGACCGCTTTACCTACCCAAATCGGGTAAAGTGGCCATTACCCGGCTGGGCCACTTAGAGGTTCCTCCCTACGCCTGTTACTGCAAGCGATAATAAGCTTCTTTAAAAGCTTACAATCAAACGCTACATATTTGTTTGTTTGCCAACTTTACTTTACAAAAATAATCTTTCATACTTACCATTGTTCGTTAGCCGATCTAAATGTTGTACTGCAAAGAGTTGTTTATTATCGTTCTTCATTGTTCTGCATACCTAAATGTGTGCGCAGCGCTCCATTTATGTTTACCGGGTCCAATTGTGAGTTTAAAACATCCAAGATCTCATTCTCACGCACGGAAGAATTATATAATAAAGCCCTCGAAAACAATATTTTTCTGGATGAACGATAGGTAAGTACATGTATGCCAAATTTCGGTCGAGTCGTACTCGACGATTTCACGCCTTAACAGTAGTTAGTAAAGCGTAACAAACAAACTCACATTCGCATTTATTGAGGACTCTTCTGTGTGTCTGTCTGTCACTGAACTCTTAAATGCTGGACCAATTCTAATGATTTTTGTGTTTTACTGATTCCCTGGAAGGATTAGATTTACAATTAAACCTGGTAGGTGGCACTGCGATTGGTTTGCAAGCCAACGTCTCTCGGGCTAGTAACATTGTATTCAGATGTTGTATGAAATATTCCTTTTATATTTCTTCTATAACATGAAAGAGAACGAGACTCGTTGCTTCAAACTCATGTATACCGAGTACCATAGTTCTGAAATATACTTTATATGTAGTATAGCAATGAATGTCACAATTAAATATATACATGTAATTGCAAGTCTTTTAATGTAACTGTGACTAAAATGTATGATATGTTTACTTGTATATGTCCTACGACAGTAAGATGATTTGTTGTAAGACGGATGATCTTTTCAGAACAAGGATTTGCAATTGCAATATTGGTAATTTTTATTTGGACACGGGGAGTGTACCGTGGACATGGCTGCTGCTGCTAAATATGTAATAAAAGTGTTATAAAATAAACAACGCGACAAAATTCGTATAAAGTAGTTTAATTTCAATGTATAAGGCTGACCCCACATTAGGCGTGCGCGTTCCTCGGGCGTGCGCGTTTTGCTGCCCTGCGGCGTGTGGAGAGTGCACGCGGCGCTCGCGTCGCATTCTTACCCCCTTCGCCCGCTATCCCCGCCGTCCGCTAGTTTTGATCATTCACGGGGTCAGTCACAGCCAAGGCGAGCGCCGCGTGCTCGCTGCACACACGTCACACGACGGCAACACGCGACGCTTACGCAGCGCGCTTGCGGCGCCTGCGTCGCTCACACGCCGGAGGAACGCGCATGCTTAATGTGGGGGACGCCTAACATTCACGTAAACATAAGACAATATTATATATTATCTTTATATCAATGTTGTATCAAAATCAATGTTTTTCCTAATAACCTGTAAGTTGCCATATTTTTTTAAGCATATGCTTATAATGTAGTCACAGTGTATATACATAAGTATACTTACGCAGGTGAGATGCAAGTGTTTTATGTAAATATTCATTTAATGTATTTGACTGAGGTAGTTTATAATATGAAAAATAAAGACATGTACTGCGATGGGTCGTTTTCTTTATTCGACGTGATAATTATAAGGTATCGAGCAGAGGCGGTACCTACATACATACATAGTATCAAGCCTATATCGCTTAGAGGTAAGCGGAGGTGCTCTAGACCAACATTTAACCAAGACTGTTTAGGTGAGCCTAATGCAGGCTCAATGCCAGTATGGAACTGCCACTGAAAATTTCTTAAATAGAAAATCTTAATAAGATTGCTCGATTCGGGAATTTAATCCGAGACGCCCACCTTCCTCTCCTTTATATACGACAATGCTTGTAGAAATTTAGCTTTTTTCTCGATGGCTTTATCCAACTTGTAACACACTTGAGTTAAAATAAAACAAACACATAAAAGAATAAACCGTTTTATTGGCATATTAACTGTAATGAAAAATACATACATTAATATAATTATATTATTGTATTAATGTAAATATTTATATTAATTTATACACAATTATATCACATAAAAACACCACTCTCAGAATGTAGAAGCGAAACGATTAACGTTAAATAAGTACATACAATATTTTTTATTTTATTTCAAAAGATCTTTGGAATGGGCCTTTGTAAAATCGTATTAAATCATTAAAAATAATGTCTAAACTCGTTCTCACATTTACTGAAAGCTGAAATAAAGCCCTAAAGAAAAACGTTAGTAAAAAATTATTTGATTTCAAACAAGTTAGGATATAAACACTAAAAAGTTGTTTTATGTATATTGTCGTTTGTGCTGAACTGACTTAGCCAATTTACTATTATAAAAGCTGTGTATGTCTTCCAACATTTTAATATCGAGCTCATCAGTAACTATATAATACGATGCTTTAGTCCTGTTGTATACAGTAGACTTTTGTGTTAAAAACCTAGTACCGTTTTTGAGAACGTCGCATAATGTGTAACACTTCTACTCAAATCTATGGTGTAACGGCGTTTAAACCATTGCCCAGAGAAAGAGGATGACAGCAATTTTCTCCACAAATTGCGCTGGCCTTGGCTTAAGTAGGTATAATACATTATCTGCTAACAAAAACGACGTTAAGTGATATTGAACGCATATGACGTAACGTCTTTTTAGTTAGCGGATTATACTGTTCAGATGTTTGTTCTAATGGTGTAAGTTCAACTTACTCCAATATTAGGAAAACCGTTTATACCAAGCTTAACATATTGAATGCTATAAGCAGAGAATAGAAAATATATTTTTCGTGATCATTTATGACCAACATGGCGCTCAATGTGTTAAAATATCATTGTTATATTTTAAGTTACAGACTTTATTCAAAAGTCATCTGTACACAACCAGACTTAGCCATGTCATTATATCAAATGCCTAATACACCGGCATCAACAAATTGAACTTACAAAATTATTTTATGTATAACTAAAACCTTGGTGTCTTTATTTAATACTTCATATCGTCGCCATTAAATCTACTGCACCGTTGCGTTTCATTTAATTCTATTATTGCTGTAAAAGGAACCATTTGAGGTCAAGACTGATCAAATAAGGTCCATAGTGGAAATTATCTATGATTACAGTATCATCGATACAATATATATTTTTTAACATTAGCTAAATTATTCGATATAGTGGTCACACTGCGACGTGACGTCAAACTTGTATAAAGCGGGCATTCATTGACAAACATGTTGATATCTTTATTAAGTAATTTGTCAACGAATAACCGCTTATAGAGGCACATAAACATATTTATTTATAGAAACTTACTTGAACTTTGATTCTCAAGCCTAGTATTAGAAGGTATTAGGATTTAAGATATACCTAATGTTATTTATATTTATTATTACCACAAGCAATAAAATAAATAAGTCTGACGTTTCGACGTAAACTCTGTCTTATGTAGTCTAGTAAGTGCTAAATAAGACAGAGTTTAAAGAAATATTTTCAAGTTAACGTATGTTTCCTAGAAATTGTATTTAGAAATAGCCACAGATTTGATAGATACAGATGTTCGGCTTAATATAAGTACTGCATAGTAATTATTATGTGAATCCAGAACTTCAAAAAGCTATACGAATGAAACGACACGATTTCTTTTTCGTAGTCTATATTTTTTATATTTTTTGTCATTTGACAAATGACAAAAAATATTAAAAATAATGTAACGAGTAAGTATCGAACCACGACCTATCTATCGCAATTCCAGTTACTTATCAATTGGGCTATCGCTTTCAACATTCGAGATATTTAAAATATTCAGTTATAAAATTCGTTTATAAGTAACTTATTGAATGCCAGCGGCACACCGGCGCGGCGGCGGCAATCTACAACAGCTTTTAGCAATTATGTTTGGCATTCCAACAATTGACAGTTTAAGCTTATGTTTATAGTATTAAGTACACTGGCGAAATTATTCTTCTATACTTATTGAAATATATTATTTCAGGCCTAATGGATCGTCAACAGACTTATAGTAAAGTTATAGATTGTTCTACTGATCTAAAATTGCTCTCCCAGAGATGCGAGTGGTGAGCGGCTTTATTGCTCCGGTACCTATCTGGAGAATAGGTAGTGTAATTTGGACACGAGGTAGCTCGCTTACGAGAACCGGATCTCCGAGGTTAGGATGGAGAGTCGAGATTTGGGGACAAGACCTGTCTATAACTGGTCCCGGAAGGTGCTCTCGGGCACTGGAAGGTACAGCGGCTCCCCTAATATAGCCTTGAAGGTTGGTGTAGGAGAACACTATATCATAAACTGGACTAATCGTAGATAGAGGGGGATAATCTATGATTGCTATACATATGTACGTCTGTAAGTCTGTGTACTTGTTTCCGAAAGCGTTCTGTATCCATCTAATCTGTGGCATGGAATAACGGTTTTGTCAGCCTTAGCTATGTGTATTGTCTTGCTATTTTCAATTCCAAGTAATAAGGCTCATATCTGCTGTGAATACAATCTAGTATATAGGGTCAATTCATAAATACTAATAACCTTTTACAAAAGATTTTATACCTTACCTAAGTTTTTGTTCTACCACTTTTCATAATTCTTTGTTAAATTTTTCATACACGTTTTGATATTGGTTGTTCTAATCGCATGACTAAGACTTAATATTACAAGCGGTCGTACAAGGAAAGTAGCGGTTTAATCAAACAACACAATGCGGAGGCGTTGTGCGGGAGGCGGAGCGTTTGCAATTTATAACTTGTTAAAATAAGGTCAGGCGGGGCAAGCGCGCCAACGGGGTATCTTATCTTATGTGGGGGCCAGTTAGTGCAGACCGGCGACACTTCGATCCAGTGGGATCTTTTGTGTCGACACTCTCCCAGTAACGACTGCCATAGATGTTCATGGCAGCCGGGACCAACGACTTAACGTGCTTTCCGAGGCACGGAGCAGGCGATAATTGTCAATCAATGCGCACATAATTTCGAAAAGTCATATAACTGCCGAAAGTCAGAGGTGCGTGACGTGGGTTCGAACCCGAGACCTTCTGCATTGTAGTCTACTTTTTGCACTTACCAAAGAAAAACCGAAAAGTCATCTTGGTCAAAAGAAACTATGTTAGGCAGTTGAAGCTGTCCGATCAGGCTTATCTGGGTATGAAGCAGCTAAAACATACAGCATACCTCGTACAACGATCATGGATCACGTGACGGGTTGAAGGGGCCAGAAATCATCTACACAAGGTAGACCACCAGCCTTATCGGCTGATGTTGAAACAGAGTTAGCTAACTGTTTACATATAATGGAGAGGCATGGCTTCGGGTTAAGTCGAAAAGAGGTAACAGAACTGGTCGGCGAGTATGTTAAGAAAAACAAAATAATTACACCATTTACTAATGGCATCCCTGGAAAAAATTGGTTTTCTAATTGTATGACTCGACATAGATTGTCAATAAAAAAAACCTTAAGCAGATGAGATTGCCCGTAAAAACGCGGCTGACCCGTTCATTATACAAGAATTTTACGACATTGTAGAAAAAGTTATTAATGAACTAGAGCTTGAAAATAAACCAAAGACAATTTATAATATTGACGCAACAAGCTATTGCAGACCCTCAAAAAACCAAAGTGGTCGGCTTAAAGGGATATCCTTCAACTAGAACAATATCGTCAGCTGGTAAAGCAAACACAACCGCCTTGGTTGCCAGCAATGCAGCTGGAGGCAAAGGGCCACCATTTATAATTTTCAAAGGTAAGCATGTGTGGAGTACATGGACGTCTGAGGAAGCATATCCTGGCACTTTGTATACTGCGACATCCAATGGTTGGATTAAATCCGACGCTTTTGCAGGGTTCATGACAAAAAGTTTCATTCCCATGGTCAAAGATGAGAAAGAGCCAACGCACCTAATTTATGCTGGTCATAACACTCACGTGCAACTGGCTGTGGTCGAAAAAGCTAAACAAAATAATATCACCATTATAAAATTGCCACCGCACTCAAGCCACCTGCTTCAATCACTTGATCTAAGCGTATTCAAACCGTATAAAGACGCCTGGGACCAGGAAATGGTAAAATGGCAGCGCACACATAAGGGCGAAAAGTAACCTAAAGAACAGTGTTTTCAGCTATAGTGGGAAGAGTTTGGCAAAATATTAATTCCAATATTATGAAGGGGTTAAAACAAGCGGAATCTATCCGTTTAACAGAAATGCTGTACTGGAACATAAACTAGACCCAGAGGCCCTACAAAGATGGAAAAATACCATGAAAATTTATTGAAAGAACAAACACTCGCTTGTAGCTCTCCATTAACCTTTACCAAATTATGCCTGAATAAAAATAACTGTTTTATTAAATTAATCTCGATTACAGTCACCATTAAAATACCGTTAAAATTAAAAAATGAATGACAACATCAAAATAAAAAGGGAAAAAAGTAAAAGAAAACTAAGAAAGAAGAAGATTTAGAAGAAGACAGTGACTTTACGATTTATGATTGAGATGCTTCAGATATGGACCCACAAAGTTACCGTAATATTTACTATCAGAACATAACTTAGATGAAAAAATCGTATATATAGATTTTGGGCTCACCGATATAGAGTATTTTGAAGAGGCATCAAACAAATTAAAGGAAGGTGATTGGGTTCTAGTCAAGTTTTCGGCAAAACAGTGTAAAACATTA
This sequence comes from Catocala sponsa, assembly GCA_963564715.1. Taxonomy (NCBI): domain Eukaryota; kingdom Metazoa; phylum Arthropoda; class Insecta; order Lepidoptera; family Erebidae; genus Catocala; species Catocala sponsa. The sequence goes on along the minus strand of OY751345.1, from coordinate 3,465,356 downwards.
TGTTGGGCAAATTAGACATGCCAATGATAAAATACGTACGAAAAATAGAAATACGTTTAATTGTTTATGTTCTATTGAGTATATTATCTGTTTTTCTGGTAAGGTACGATTTTAGAGGTTTTTTTACATAGGCGCACTTGCCCCTGGAAACGGGGCAAGTGCGAGGCTATCAATGTTTTCCAATTTCTTATAAAATATCATAAAAATGTTGATAAATTACTTTGAATCGTCTTTTCTTGCAGCTACAACATACGAAACAATAAGTCAGCATTAAAGAAAAATATTTTGCATTGAATTTATCTATGCAAAAAATATGGCGCACTTGCCCCACATGACCTTATTGAGTTTTGTATTAAGTGGTAGAATTAAAATAGTTAAGTATGATGTAAAGAAGACACGGGTAAAAGGTTTTTAGTATTTGTCATATAACCCTTGTACATATACTCATACATTACTAGCTTAGAATTTAACAGAGTTCCAAATTATCACGATATATCTGTTCCGTGATAATTATCTTCGATAATTATCGGATGAATGTGTGTTACAGACGACACATTGGTTGCCATAGCAAACGTAATATGAAATTATTTGCTGTCACCTATGGCTGACATAGCAGGGGTCTATATGTCACTGCTGATACAGGTAAAACTGATAATCATCACTGATAATAGTAATGGTAATTATCAGTAATAACAATGATAATTATCAGTTTATCAGTAATAACAATGATAATTATGAGTAATAACTTTTCAATGTTAATTATCAATAATAATTATCGAAAACAATTATTTCTTGAATGCAAAACAACAACCGATTTGGAACAGTCCTCACTGAATGCCCGGTTTCTCTTTAGCGCTCGTTAAAAACATCTTAGAAAGATCTTTTCTGTCATTAAAATATAATAAAATACATTTTATTCATATTCGTGTCTGTATGTCATAGTCAATACTGGATTTGCGTAATAATTGTTCAAATTTAAAGAAGTAACCGATTGTTTCTCGTTTTGGCGAGTCTATTGACGTCACTCAGCGATTGTAGACTCCGTGATGCCACTGAGTATTTTGCCCGACCCGGGTATCGTACCCAAGACCTCGTGCACAGCAGTCGCATACTGCGCCACCAGCAATAATTATAGAAACAAGCAAATATTAAATCCTTAAAATTTGAACAAATACTGCGAAAATCATTAAAATAAACATAATTATATGAAAAGAAAGCATAAAATACAAATAATAATATCATGATACCCACAAGACGTGATCACACAATCTATACATAACAATAACTTCCAATATAATTATTTTGATTAAGATTTGTTTAATACCTTACCTAGAACATCAATTATCGAGTTAAAATGTGACATACAATTAAAATAGGGGCATTCAACAACATAGATTATTTAAATACAGATGGCCGGTTCCATACAAGGCGGAAAGAGGCTCAGTAACACATACCTACCTGCTGTAATAATGTCCTCAAGACCGAATTTCAGTCACGGCGGCCAATTTTAACGGCCATCTGCGCAGGAGATATTATAGTGCACAAGTCTGTGCTCAAACACAAGAGCACTCTCTGTTCCTCAACTCTCATGATCCGATGGGACGGTAATCCGACACGACCGGAGAGAGATCAGGCGCAGGACCAACGGATTTACATGCTTTCCGAGGCACGGAGGTGTCTAACACCGCCAACTTCCTAACTCCGGGCTGCTATTGAGATTTCTTAAAATAAAAATCCAATAACTTTTTGTTGGGCCGACCCAGGATTCGAACCCGAGACCTCATCCACAACAGTCGCATTCACTACCGCTGCGCCACGGAGGCAGTCAAAAAACCTGCTATAATCGGTATACGGACGTGACTATGTGTTTGTGAGCCTGTTTGAACGCTTTGTATTAAAGCAGCCATCTGTATCTGAATAATCTATGTCAGTGGCATCATTACTATCCCATAAAGCCAGAAAGCAGTAGTGCATTTTTCTTAATGATTATTCCCGCGCTACGTGTCGTGGAGAATTTAACAAACATTGAAAGAACGGAGACAACGGTACAACTATACGAGAATCACGCAATTATTTGTCCCGTGCGGGAATCAAACCTACACCACACACAAGGTAGCCTTATTCACTACGCCATCAGTGCAGTTAATTATGACTCCTATTACCAAACATGTGTTGAATACTTCTGCTTATTAATCTCTATCCTGACTTGGGATAGTCACAATTCCACAGTTGGCATGCCCCTAATAGCTAAAACCGCATGTGACCACTCCATGTCCTTTACTCCTAAGAAAAAGCAAACACGCCGACATACAGATGGCGCTAGCGTCTTCGTAATGTCACACTTGACAGCTGTCAAACTGACACTTGTGGTTGTCAAACAATAAAAAAAGAAAATACTATCAATGATCCTCTTTCTGTCGTTAAATGTAAGTGAGCGCAAAAGCGAATGGCGAGCTTTAGACGGCCCTAGGTACATAATTACGTTACTAGTAATAGTAAATAACAGTAAAACACTAGACGGCAGTGTGCCGACGTTACTGTGCGCTTATAATGCTGTCCCGGCCGGGGCCCACGCCAATGAATTTCACTGAAAAAAGAAACATGTAATTAGAAAACTTTTGTCGATTTTATATAGATTAACTCTAATACTATTTATATTTATACATATCGCGTCGTTTCAGTGGCTTTCCAGATTAAGATTTACTTATTTACTAGCTTTAGCGCGCGGCTCCACCCGCGTGGTACCTACTTGAATAAAAAGTAGCCTATGTCCTTCCCCAGGTTTTAAACTATATCTGTACCAAATTTCATCTAAATCGGTTGAGTGGTTTAGCCGTGAAAAGGTAACAGACAGACAGACAGAGTTACTTCCGAATTTATAATATTAGTAAGGATTCAAATAAATAACTCCAGGCTGCTATTGAGATTTCTTGCCAGAAAATCCAAAAGATGGTGATCGTCTCATTGTCTTTAGTTTAAAATAGTTGCTTTTTACAAAAAAGCGCCATAAAATACATTAATTTAGTAGTTTAATTTCAATGTGTAATATTTACGTGAAAGTAAGACAATATTATGACTTTATTATTATTGTTTATCGACATGTCGGACCATGATTTGTTTGTAATTTGAGGTGTAGATTGCTTGAACAACGGCATATTTGCATTCAGTGATGTTCCCAAGTCAAACAGAAAGCTATACAGATTTTTCGTAGTAACGCGCAGTCTGTAAATGTGCTCAGTACGATACTGTGACATAATACTCGTTATTTGGCAAACACTCAAGCAAATTAACGTTATCTTTAGAAACAATAACATTATACGTACAACAACATCTATGCAATTAACATAATATAATATTTCTTATTGTGTCTGCGAATTGTAAAATCCCCTGTCAAATATTTGTTCGATCACAAAAATGCGAGTATTCCGCTTTCGGCACCAATTTTTTCGGCACCTATGGTTTCGGAAATGAAAAATGGAATAGCTTAGGTGCCGAAACCATAGGTGCCGAAAAAATTGGTGCCGGAAGCGGAATACTCCGAAAAATTGTACATAATGGTTTTAAATAATAATAATGTCCTTTGGACTCAATTTTCGGTTACAGCTGCCAACCCTAATAGATACTGGCCATCTGCGTAGGAGATATTATAATGCACAAGGGAACAGAGAGTGCACTCGTATTTGAGCACACACTCCAAAAAACAAGTGCAGTCTCCGTTTTGTAACTCCTATAATCCAATAGGACGACAATTCGACACGACTAAAAATAGATCAAGCGCAGGACCAATAGTTTACCGTGCTTATCAAGCATGGGGTGTGTAAAATACCATCAGCTCTCTAAATCCGGGCTACTATTCGGATTTCTTGCAAGAAAATCTCAATAATTCTTTGTTAGCCCGACCCGGTCTTTAAACCCAAGACTTCATGCACAGCATTTGCAATCAACGTAGCTGCGCAACCGAACGTATATTGTTATTTTATTTCAGCACCGGCCGGATTTTCCGGGGAAGGACTACTCTTTCACAGAATATCGACGTGAAATAGCAGTATTCCTACTGTTATGTTTCGTTCGGTGAGTGAGAGTATTGGAGGCCCAATCATCCTCTTTTCCCCTTCCCACTCCTTCTCCTTCCCATAGGAAAGGATTCCTAAAGGGTCGGCAACGCGCAAGTGATGTCTCTGGTGTTGCAGGCGTCCATAGGCTACGGTCACCACTTACCATCAGGTGAGCCGTAAGCTTGTTTGCCACGTTAGTAATATAAAAAAAAGAAATTGACCGTACTAATCATGTAATGATTAACCTATTGAATCGCAACAGTACATCGGGGGCCGCCAACGATAGGTTTTTAATTATGTCTGGTATTTAAAGACTAAACAAAATAATATAAAAAACATCCTTACCAGGTAATTCTAGGAAGTCCTCAATGGTCTTCACATAGTTCTTGGCGGCTTCAGGCAGCTTGTCCAGATTCCGGCAGTCTTCGATACTGCACTGCCAGCCCGGCAACGTTATGTATTCTACCTGTTATTACAATACGTTTATTTAATGTTATATTTCTAGAATGCTATCTAGGAAACAAAACTAATATTAGTTATACCTAGATATTAGTTTTGTTCAAATGAAAAATAAAAATATCAGTTCAAAATATTAATAATTAAAATATAATTAATATTTTGAATTGATATTTTTTTTGTTTCTTTTATAACCGTGGGAGAGCCACGCTTCAGCACGAATGAGCAGGCTCGACCGGAGTGATAACACGGCCTCACAGAAAACCGACGGGCAATAGCGAGCGTTGTGTTTCGTCGAGTGAGTGAGGGTACCGGAGGCCCAACCGCCCCCCTCTTCTGGTGGGAGCAAATTTAAAAAGAACGCAACGCACTTGCGACTCCTCTGGTGTTGAGGGTGTCCATGGGCGGCGGTAATCGCTTACCATCAGGCGATCCGTCTGCCGTTTGCGTCCTATACCATAAAAAAAGACAACTCCCGCACTAGGGTTAATTTTTGTCTCGTGTGGGCTTCGAACCCACAACACTCAGCGCAGTGGCGAGGCAACCACTTAAACAACTACGCCATCCGTGCAATCTAATAAATATATATAAGATATTGCATGAACGAAATGTACTTAACCTTTAACATCTTTTCATCAGTTCGCCATTTAAAGTTGACTAAAACTAAGTCAATATCATGAAGCAAATGCCATGTTATTCATACTATTCTAGATTAATTAAATGTAAAAGTAATGTGACCTTGTGACCCCTATATCTCGGCGGTCTTTTGATCCACAGAGCCCATATTCAAACTCGACCGAGGTATGACCCCAAGGTGTCTGCACACCAAGTTACAAGTCAATCGATCCAGTGGTTCCGAAGTTATGCCTGTCACTATCAGACAGACACACAGACCCACATAGTGTTTTCATTAACCTCTGAAGAAGACACAGAGGTTAATAATTGACACATTGTGAGGAGGTTCCTGTCTCTGGAATCCTAACCATCGGCAGCTTGGATCCTGTACCCTTTGCCGGTGGGGTAGCATACATTCATTATATTTTTAAATGTATTTTTTATTTTAATACTAGATGTGCCCACGATTTCACTCGCATTTAAGGTTACTGCGCCGCCCTCGTGGGTCGTAGCGTGATGTTATATAGCCTATAGCTTTCCTCGATAAATAGGCTATCCAACATTGAAAGAATTTTTCAATTCGAACCTGTAGTTCCTGAGATTAGCGCGTTCAAACAAACAAACAAACTCTTCAGCTTTATAACATTAGTATAGATATTTTTTATTTTTATTTTATTGCCATTGGTGCCAGACGAGCAAGTGGACCACCTGATGGAAAGTGGTAACCGCTGCTCATGGACTTCAGCAATGTCAGGACACAGCAAAGCCGCTGCCTACCGTGAAAGAAGAACTCTCTTTAAACCTCGTTTGAAGAAGGACATATCATAGCGCTCGGTTTATATTTAAAAATAAAAAATGTATTGACAATATTTAAATAAAGATTACAATAATAAATCAATAGGTATACCTCAACTGCGCCAAGCTCAGCCATAGACGCGGGGAAGTAGTCAATCTTCTTCCCATTCAGTTTATACGCCACTCCCACTTTGATCTCCTTCATCGTGTCCAAGATGTCAAGCTTCGTCAAACATATTCTGAAATTTACAAAGTACGCATATTAACATAGACCAGCAACTGCTTTTTTTTTCGATAGATGATGTTCCAACTCGACAGAAGGCGTTGCTCCGACTCAATGGCCTGCGGACAGCAGGTCCCCGTTCTCCCGCCCGCTGCCTTGATTGGTCAAAGCTTGATTGCATATATGGCGTAGTGGTTTAAGTAATTGCCTCGCCGCTGCCCCTACGTCGAGTGTTGTCGGTTCGAACTCCACATTGGGCAAAAATGTGTGCACCACAAATAGTTGTTTCCGTCTGGGTTTTCGTTGCAGCTGTTTGAATGTTTGTAGTCCCACGCAACACAGAAATTAACCTGTAGTTTAAAAACAGTAAAAAAAGTTACGGCATGCGTCAAGAGATGGCGCTGTACACAAACACACTACGCCATACAATGCTGAATCGCGCAAAAAAAGTTTACATTACAAGTTACTATAACGACCTTGACATTCTGTCATAACTGTCGTCAGGCCACGGCTCGCCAGGCATGATCACCTAACCTGGTTGGCGGATAACCATCTAAAAAATAGACATTGAACCTAGTACACCATTTACGGACAAACTGGAGAGCTCTGGTTAAAACTAAGGTTTTTGACTTTGAGGAGTGACGTCGGTCTGAGCTTGACTCTACACACGAAGATCTGAAAGCTGTGGCGATCAGTTATAACTATGAGAATGGTGGGCTCACATGTCTGCGGACCTTCTCTTACAAGATTGTCTACAGCAGTCACTTGATAGTACATCAACGTCAACACTCTACGGACATGAATCAGTCGCCGTGATTGAAGTGGGTCGGGAGGTATCATGATCAGTAGATGTTACTTACGAGGTGTATCCGTTGACGAGGGCGGTGTATCGCACGACGATGAGGTCGAGCCAGCCACAACGTCGCACTCGCTTGGTCGTGACGCCAACCTCGTGCCCGCGCTCTTGGAGAAGGCGACCCGTGTCCTGCCAACCAGAATAAACTTAAAACTCATTCATCTCGTTGTATTGGCGGGATAGTATACGAAAAATAGCTTACGGGCCACAAACGCACCCATGTGTTACGCCGAAACTTAGTGCTTCGAAACAAACAAACACAGAAATCTTACAAATATTTGATTTTTGAAACCTGTTCTGTATTATTTGTTATTTTATGGCAATAAAAATATTATTTTTATTTTTGTTTCATAATTGGTCTCCCTTTTATTTCAAAGGGGTAAAAACCTGACACACGGGCCTTAGCCAAGTGTGCCAGAGGCGAAAGAGTTAAGAAGTAGATGATGCAAGAAATTTACGTGTGAGGCGACATGTGTTAAGAAGAACAGCTTTTTGTATGAGTGTGATTGCAGATATCGGCATGTATTATTATTATTATTATGAAAACCATTGCTTTAAGGTTCAGAACTCTATAAAATGATTTTCAAAAATATTTGCAATTTTAAAACAGTCTACTTTTATAAAAATAATTATCTATACGCAATGCAAATAATAATGTAAATCTGTTTGTTATATTTTGCACGGCTAAATTATTAGCTAAATTTTACTAGAGAAAACGGCTTTTAACCTTTTGACTAAGTCCTAGCTAGATTGAGCTAGATTACAACAGCATAATTTTATGCTGGTATGCGTTCCCGTAGGATTACCAAGTTACAAGCTCCTGTTAATAGTTAAACGTAACTAATATAAGAAATGTGAATGTAAGTTACGCTTTCACTACTCATCCGATAACTATTAAATTCCGCATAGATGTTGTCAGGGGTACAGAAAAGTATACAGAGTTCCAGTCATCTGGATAAATGCGAGCGAACCGCAAGCAAAATCTAGTATTCTATAAATGTTTTTTTTTTTATACTACTAAGGTGGCAGACATACGGCCCACCTGATGGTAAGTGGTCACCGTAGCCTATGGACGCCTGCAATACCAGAGGCATCACTTACGCGTTGCCGACCCTTTAGGAAAGGAAGTGGGAAGGAGAACGAGCGGGATGGGGGAAAGAGGGTGATTGGGCCTCCAGTACTCTCACTCACCGAACGAAACACAACAGTAGGAATACTGGTATTACTACTGGTATACCGTCGATATTCTGTGAGAGGGTAGTCGTTCCCCGTTCGAGCCGGCCCATTCATGCTGAAATCAGCGAGGCTCTACTACTAGCAACATCGATCAAATAATAGTCGCTCGAAAAACGGCTCCAACAAAACTGTGCATAAATCAGTCGTATGCGCTATATTATGCACCTGTCCCACTCACTCTTGCGTGCGCTGCCCGTAAGCGAGAGCGAATCGACACCATTACTACGGTGGAGACCGTACCATATACTTAGTACGCTTGCATATCGCGAGTAACACACTTAGTACGCTTTACATTGACGCGTTTTAACTAAACTATTACAAAATGTTTCTCAGTGGGCGTTCAATGGTAATTCCGGTTTATTTTCTGGATTGCATAATAAATGCAGACACTTATAAGTAAGTACTGGTCAGTGCCACATATTGACGCGGTTTTTGTATGAGAATGTGCATCTAAGGTATATTTGATCGAAGACTAGCAATGTACTTATAATACTTGCGATCGAAAGGTCGCAGGTTCGAGTCCCACCCAGTGCACCACTGACGTGAACTAACACAAGCATTCTAGCGTAGCTGGAGGGGTTGAAGAATATTGGCAACTTAAAACCCAAATTGCTAGCAATATAAAAAAGAAAATGGGTATACTAACATCATGCAGCTCCGTAGGGAAGGGTCCGTCACCGACGCGCGTTGTGTAGGCCTTGACAACTCCGAGCACCTCGCCGATGACCTTGGGCGGGAGCCCCAGGCCTGTGCACACGCCGCCGATACTGCAGTTCGATGACGTCACGTACGGGTATGTACCTGGAATAATAAACAAAGGCTTTTTTACTATAATTCTACTAGTTTACTGGCTACTTTGGTGACCTCGACTACCTTGCGCATATGGTGTTCGATTCTCGAGTCAGGCAAAGTGTTATTAGGATTTTCTGTCAAGACATTGTCACTCAGCACGGTGTCTAAAATAGTGTCAATAAGATACATTAGTTATCGTACTAATATTAATCTGATTGCGCCGCTGGTGCAGAGGTGATAAACACGTCTGCTATGTATGAAGTCTATGTTTCAATACCCGGATTGAGTAATATCAGGCTTTATAGACAAGAAATTCTTAATCGCAATAAGGAGTTTGGTACTGTGCCCGACAGGTAGCAATAGGCTCCTCCCTTCCTCCTCTCTACCTCCAGACCTGAGTGCATAATACATATCTGCCTACCCATTCAGAGATACTCGCGTGATATTATATATCTATAGTGCCCACGGTTTCACTTGCGTTTATAGTTACTGCGCCGCTCCCATGGGTCGCAGCGTGATGTTATATAGCCTATAGCCTTCCTCGATAAATAGGCTATCTAACACTAAAATAATTTTTCAATTCGTACCAGTAGTTCCTGAGATTAGCGCGTTCAAACAAACAAACTCTTCAGCTTTATAATATTAAACTAGATGTTCCCGCGGTTTCACCCGCGTTTATCGTTACTGCGCCGCCCCCGTGGGTCGTAGCGTAATGTTATATAGCCTATAGCCTTCCTCGATAAATAGGCAATCCAACTGTTCGGGAGAAATCCAAAACACAGAATTTGATAACTTTGCATAATTTCGTATTAACAATAAATTGACAATAGGTGCGTGCGTTCACAGTTAGGTAAGGCCGGTGGCCGATTGCTTATGCCGGCCGGCGCGCGCGTCTCGTCCGGCGGTAGTGTTCCCCTCTCGGTGGTGAGGCACCCCCGTCCCTACAACTGGTTTGGAGCGCGAACACCAACACTAAAATAATTTTTCAAATCGAACCAGCAGTTTCTGAGATTAGCGCGTTCAAACAAACAAACTCTTCAGCTTTATAATATTAGATAAAATTAATGGGAAGGGAGTGAATCCGCCACGCATCCTCGGATTGCCCACCACAACTATAGCAATAGAAAAGGTTGACAATACCGAACTTCCCTGGATAGGAACAGCCACGACGTGGAACCTGGGCATACTCCGACTTGCAGTATTCCGCTTCGATTCTTATTTATTTCAATTTTAACTTTTTTAAGACTGCTTTGGGAGTAATTTCTGTCTTGTATGGAAGTTTACAGTGAACACAAAATAGATAAGTGAATATCTTGATGAGAAGGGTAATGATACCATATATGACGTTTTTGCCAATGAACCTATTCATATATTAATAGTGCACTAGACATTAAATTACATTTTTGACATTATATAATTTTTTTTGACTATCTGTTTTGTATTATCTAATTATGTATATTAATTTTACATTAAAAAAATATCTTACCAAAGTCAATATCCAACATGGCAGCATTAGCTCCTTCGACCAGCACTCTCCTGCCCTCTGCCAGCGCCTTGTGGAGGTAGGACACCGTATCCCGGACCATGGGACGGATCTTCTCAGCGTAAGCCTTGTACCTCACCAGCTCACCATCAATATCCACTTCTAAGGACGGGAACATCCGCTTGTAGTTAGCTGCGAGTGTACGGAACCTGTGAAATAGAGAGGAATTGTTTAAAGATAGAATATTAGTGTTACTATTTGTTATCCTAACTAATGTTATAAATGCGAATGTCAGTTTGTTCGTTTGTTACGCTTTCACTCCTAAACTACTTGACCGATCATCATCATCATCATGAAATTTAGCACACACTTTTTTCATCCGGTAAAAGTTCCGTTTCCGAATGATAGGAATTTATTGACGCGAGTCAAGCCGCGGGCAAAATCAAGTCTATTTTAATAAGCTATTTGACAGTATAAAAAATAATTACTTATTATTGCTATCCGCGTAGATATCACAAAACAAATTTATTTTAATTTGAAACGAAAAAGTGATCATAGTCTGTTTTGATTGGCCACATTTATTTTTTACGTCTTCTGTAATTGATTGTTGTCTAATGTGATTTACAAACGTGTTACGTCATGTGACGACTCGACGCCATATTGTCATTTTGACAGTTAAATAACATAACCAGTGTATTTCGTAATTATTTTTTTATTAAATTCTTAGAATATATAAATAAACATTTTATAGGGTCCATAGATACCACTAAATAATGTGAGATGGTTTCCTGAAACTAGACAAATATCATCCTTACTTCTTATTCGAAAGTAACTATATCTGTCTATCTGTCTGTCTGTTACCTTTTCACGGTTAAACCACCCAATCGATTTGGATGAAATTTGGTATACGCCATCATGCGAGTTATTAATGACATTTAATTTTATACTAACACAGCAAACAAAGTCATTACCATAATTTGTGAGAATTTTTCACTCCCACCACGCCGCCATTTTGGACACGAGGTACTATTATGTATTTGCTTCGTCATTATAATAAAATGGTTAAATATTTAAACTCGCTGTAACATGTATTTACGAGTGAATTAGCCCGCCGTTGCCAATTATTATATGATGACGTCACAAATAGGCCGGTTCGCCAACAGAAGTATTACTCTATCACAGTGACTCCCTTACATGAAACTAGGTAGTCTTAGAGTACCGAGTAGTAACACTGTCACTTCGATTCGCCCGAGTAAGTAAGAGTTCCGGAGGCTGAGATTTATACTTCTCAGATTCATTTATCTACATCTTTAATTCTTCTTATGTATGGTATGCAACGCGGGACTGATATCCTATGAAATCCATCATACGCTACGGTAGGTGTATGGTGGAACGTATGCTCACTATATGCATGTAAAGCTGGTCACGATCAGCTGTATGGCAAGCGTTTGCCCAGTGTATCACTTACTTCACCTTAATTTTCCGTATCACACTTGTTAACAAAACTATCTATCCGCCTTCCGATATTATCAATCCGACTCTTCGTCAACTTTGCAGAAACTGTTCCCGAAAAATGTAGAAACAAACAGAAAAATCTAATTTTCATTCCCACAGCACGCAATTGACTTTCCTAAGTTGTTATCACTCCCTTTAACGAGGATATTAAATAGTAATTATCACTCGCTTTAACTATGAAATAAAACATCATAATGAATGTCTACATGTCTGCGAATTCCACATAATGTTCTCGAAGTTATGTGGAGTCTGCCAACTCGCACTGGGCCAGCGTAGTTGTCTATGGCCTAACCCTTCTCATACAAGGCCCGTGCCCAGCTGTAGCACAGTTCATAAATACGGCATATATACTATAAGGTTACTAACTTGTCTTCAAAAATCTCGAAGTCTCCAAGCAGGTCTCCTATCCGTAGTCCGTTGCGAGTAGCCTTGGAAGAGTACGTCGGGCCGATGCCCTTCTTAGTCGTGCCGAGGGACTTCGTCCCCTTTTCGGCTTCTTGCAGTCCGTCAACCTGGAATATAAGAGTGGAATCTTTAGTTGAGCTGTATCACGGACAGTATGGTAGTCATACTTGTCAACAGCCAGTACCAGTGGGGCCTGGTAGGCCCGATACGATGCGATACGGGCCTGTGCAGGCAAAGTGGTGTACAATCCGAAAAGAATCCCATGGCCCTAGAATGTAATAGACAAGAGAAAAGAAAGGGACATGGGCGTGGTTTGAGTCAGAACAAGTATGTTATACCCATTCGCTCCGTCCAAGTAAAGTCAAAAGTTTCAAAAAGGTACTTGAATACCTAGCATGATCGCGTTAATACGCCGTTATGTATTATTAACATTCAAGTATTAAAGTGGTTATGGTCATATCTTGAACTGCTTGCTGTAGCAGTGAAGGAAAACATCGTAAGGGAACCGGCAGGTCTGACAATTCTTTATAAGGATCTGGAAGATGTGTGAATTCTGCCAACCCGCATTTTGCCAGCGTGGTAGACCTTTTATTTTTAATGTGGGGGAATGTATTGGGAGGCGGAGAGGTTATGTTGGACTCTCCCGGAAAAAGCTGGAAAGTCCCGGGTACTAACCTAGCGTGGTAGACCTTGGCCTAACCCTGCTCGCACTAAAAGAGGGACATGCCTAAATATTATATATTGAACTGCTACTTTAGTTTTTAGTTTCGTTTGGGGTTGTGTTTGCAAGCAATCGCGAAATTTCGGTTTCGTTCCCGAGTAGTCCATATTTGATTATACTGTCAAGAAATTATAGCAATCTGCACTGAATCTCGAAATGTGGCCGAAAGACGACAATAGGCTCGCTTTTTACGACGTAGAACCTAAAATTTTGCTGTCGTAAAGAGGATACAACACGCCGCTTTATACTCCATAACATTGTGTAAACTACAAATAATTGGTCAAGTCTGGACTTTCTTTTTATCCGTCATCTGCACGTTTGTAAAGTCCACCGCGACAAATACATAGATTATTAAAAGCAGCGGTTAATTACGACAAAAGTATCGTTTAATTTGGATATAACCAGAGGAAACGAGAATAGACAAATCAAACCACAGTCAAAAAGGTATATTAACTTATGTTTATGAACATTAAAGTTCAGCGGATAGTGAGGTTGATGAACTTATCTGACTGGGATATATAAAAACATATTTATGTCATGTACAATAAATAAATATTTGTCAGAAATTTTATTCCGGTTCACCAACCGGAGCTGACATAGTAACAAATTATTGTTTATATTATTAATAAACATAAATAATAATTGTTTATCAGTTGCCATTGCCAACCCAGTATCTATGTACAGTCGGCACTGAATAACAGACAGATAATGCATATAAAACAGACTCTAGACAGCCTCTTTAGCACTGTAATATACGTTTAAACGTGGTGATTCAAGTTCGATTCCTAGGTAGAAACAATATATGTATGTTTATCCATAGTCTAGTACCCATATTACAAGCTCTGCTTAGTTTGGGCTAGATGGTGTTGTGTGTATGTAGTAGAATATTACATACATACATACATACATAGATTCACGCCTGTTTCCCAGAGGGGTAGGCAGAGACTACGGATTTCCATTTGCTACGATCCTGACACACTTCTCTGGCTTCATTCACTTTCATAACATTCCTCATACACGCCCGTCGGTTCAAGGAGCTCTTAACCTGGCCTTTGTCCAGAACGCCTCCGATCTGGTCGAGAAACGTTCGCCTAGTTCCATTCACACTAGCCTTATAAACTTTCTTAGTCAGTCTTTCCTCGTCCATTCTTTCTACATGTCCAAACCAGCTTAACATACCCTTTTCTATTCTTGTAACTATATCCACTTTCATGCCGCATCTCTCTCTAATCACACTATTTCTTATTCTATCTTTCAAAGTCACACCACATATGCTTCTCAACGCTCTCATTTCTACAGCATTTATTCTGCTCTCATGCTTCTTTTGCCATACCCAACTTTCACTTCCATACATAAGTGTGGGCACTAATAGTCCTCTATGAACAGCCAAACGTGCCTTTTCGGATACATTTCGACTGTTCATAAAAGTGCGTAGGGCTCCATTCACTTTGTTGCCAGCAATCGTTCTCCTTTCAATATCTCCGTCATGTTTACCATCCCTTGTAAACAAAGTACCCAAATATACAAACTCTTTCACTTGCTCCACTTTTTCTCCATCAATCATAATATTACACATCGTCACGCACTCTTCCTTTTCAAATACCATTACTTTCGTCTTGCTTACATTTATTTTCATTCCTTTACTCTCAAAAGCACCATGCATAATAGTTACCATCGCCTGCAACTCTTCCGCCGATGACGCAAGTATTACTCGGTCATCGGCATAAAGAAGACATTTGACAAGTAACTCATTCATTCTTAATCCCCATTCACAATCTTTTAAATCTTTCAAACAATTGTCCATGTATAGGTTAAACAGCCAAGGTGACGCTACACATCCTTGTCTAACACCTTTATCGATGCTAAACCACTCTGTGTAGGTCCCATTTATCCTAACACAAGCTCTGGAATCATCATAAAGAGATTTCAGAGCTCGCGTGAGGTTGCTATTCACTCCATACATGGACAATGCCGACCAAAGTTCATTCCTCACCACTTTATCATAAGCCTTTTCCAGATCCACGAATGCGCAATAGACCTTTTGACCTCTGGCCAAAACTTTTTCGGCTATGCTCCGTAAGGAAAAGACCTGATCCGTACATCCCATACCCTTTCGAAATCCCGTTTGTGCATCCCATATTTTCTTGTCGGTTACTTTCACAATCCTTTCAATTAACACTTTTGCATACAATTTACCGACGACGCTGAGTAAGCTAATGCCTCTATAGCTTTTGCACTCTTGCTGTGAGCCTTTTCCCTTGTATAAAGGTACTATGACGGCCTTGCACCAATCACTTGGTACACGGCCGGTATTCCAGCACAAGTTAAAAAGGCGGCACAACTGAGTTGCTATAAGACCCTGTCCAGCTGTCAGCATTTCGACTGTAATCCTATCATACCCACCAGCCTTTCCTGATTTCATGCTTTTCAATGCTTTTATTATTTCATCCATACTAATAGGGCTTTCATCACTACTATTATTATCATTCATTTCGAAACTTTGCCCTTGCCATTCCTCTCTTTCAAATAAACTTTCAAAATATTCCTTCCATCTCTTCAGTACGCTCTTTTCTTCATTCAGTAAACTTCCATTCCAAGGATTGATTTCAGCTCTTTGGTTACGGTTTTACCTCGAACCGAGCGAATGGATTTCCAGAAGAACTTCGCGTTGGTCCGGAAATCTTCAGACAATCTTCTATCAAACTCGTCTTTCAATTCCTCTTTTTTCCTTTTAATTACATCTTTCACTACCTTATTCATTCTTATAAACTTATTCCTAGCTTCATTCACATCCTCATTCGTTGCTTCTTGCATTCTTTCATTGGCTCTGACAGATAGCCAGTCCAACCATGCCTGCTTCTTCTCACGTACTACCCCTTGCACATCTTTATCCCACCATGCATTCTTCGATTTTATAACTTTCCTCTTCTTGCTCACACCGCATACTTCTGACGCTACAACAACCACTTCATGCTTAAACGACTGCCATAATTCTTCTATATCATCAGTGTCACAAAATCTTTCAAATCTTTTCCTCAATTGATTTTTATACTCGTCTTTCAATACTTCATCTTGCAAATTTTCTACTTTTATTCGTTCTTGGACACTTGTTCGGGTAGGTATACGGTGTCGCCATCCTTTGAAAAGGCCACGTATCCGGCTCATAATCAAAAAATGGTCGGTATGGACATCAATACCTCTATATACCCGAGTGTCTAGGACATTCTTTCTCAATCTTTCATCCACTACAACAAAGTCAATCATACTACTTCTTACATTCTTTGCTTCTCTTGTATACTGGTGGATTCTTTTGTGGGCAAACATAGTGTTTGTCATACAGAGATTCCACTCCAAACATAGCTCAAGCAACCTTTTTCCATTCTCATTCACGCTTTCGTCCCCATACTTGCCCAAAACCCTTTCGTATCCTTCACGCTTTACTCCCACCCAACCATAAAAACCCCTAACATTATCAATCTCTCGTGTTCCTTGCATTTCCTCAAGACATCTCTTAAACACTCCCAAAAATATAGTAGAATATTATATTATTTTTTATATTATTATTATATATTATTATATTAATTGGGTTTTTTGGTTCCCAAAATGTTCAATATTCTATCAGATACACACAACACCATCTAGCCCAAACTAAGCAGAGCTTGTACTATGGGTACTAGACAACGGATAAACATACACATATATATATAATTATATACTTTTTTTGTAAATACATACATATTATACATAGAAACACCCAGACCAAGACAAACATCCATGTTCATGCACACAAATGTTTAATTTGTGCGGGAATGGAACCTGCGGCCTCAGGACATGGCAGTCGGTTACACTAACCATTACACCGTCGAGGCCGACAAATGGCAGCACATAGTCTGGAAATGTACCTATAAGCTCTAGAAATATATCCTAATAATGCTTATTAAGTAGCACGTAAAAAAACCGGCGAAATAAGAGTGTATCTCTATCTACTTTTCGAGCAATATAAGCCTGGCACTCAACTCTCTTTTTGTTTTTATAATACTAAGGTGGCACACTGGAATGCCTTGATGTTAGGCAGTTCCAGTAGCCTATGAGTTCATGACATCGTATCACTTGCACTTCAAACTTCTAAAGTAAGTCACAGTAAGCACAGTTTACTGAAACCTTAGGGAGATCATGAACAAGACTGATCACAGAAAAATAAGTAGGTATTGCTGCGATTTTCTGTGAGGTTACTCACCATCCCCAAAGGGGTGGGCAAAAATGAATCGCACCTAGATTCCACCAATTATACATACATACATAGATTCACGCCTGTTTTTCAGAGGGGTAGGCAGAGACTGCGGATTTCCATTTGCTACGATCCTGACACACTTCTCTGGCTTCATTCACTTTCATCAAATACCTCATACACGCCCGTCGGTTCAAGGTACTCTTAACCTGGCCCTTGTCCAGAACGCCTCCGATCTGATCGAGAAACATTCACCTAGGTTTTGCTCTTGCGACTGTTCCATTGACACTAGCCTTATAAACTTTCTTAGTCAGTCACCAATTATGTTATACTAGCTGATCCGCGCAACTTCGTTTGCTTCATATAAGAGCATTTTCCCCGTTTTTGCAACATTTTTCATTGCTGCTCCTCTCCTATTGGTCGTAGCGTGATGTTATATTATAGCCTATAGCCTTCCTCGATAAATGGGCTATCCAACATTAAAATAATGTTTCAATTCGAACCAGTAGTTCTTGAGATTAGCGCGTTCAAGCAAACAAACAAACAAACTCTTCAGCTTTATAATATTAGTATAGATTATAAATTTATAATAATATTATAAGCTGTGTAATTAAACTGTCACTGCTGGGCACGGGCCTCTTCTCAGTTTGACAAGGATTAGGCCATAGTCCACCAATTGTGATGATTCCTAAATGCTCAAAGACGAGTATCTTGCCGTCTGCTTGGCACATTGCCAGAATCTGTACCTCATCTTAAAATTCAAACAATAACAATTTACCGGAGTCGTACCAGAGACCTCACGACTACACTCAAGCAATACTAACCAATGAGTCTTCAATTTCAGCAAAATATTTTTCCATTATCGGTTGCCGCTGTTCTTCCTAATATTATAAATGCGAATGTGTCTGTTTGTTACGCTTTCACGCCGTAACTACTCGACCGATCATCATGAAATTGCGCATACACGTTGTCAGGGGTACAGAGAAGGTCATATGGTATACCTTTCATCAGAAAAAATACTGTACAAACCTAACGGACAAAATCTCGTATCTCATAAACTCAATATACCGTCGACTGTACTCATATACAAAAGATGACTATGTTTACAATACGGCACGTGGCTGATAAACTCCGCAGCGTCAGGCTAATGAGTGTTTACATGACGTCACCGCGGGGCGTGACTGCCTGCCTACATACAGAGTTACGATCACTTCATGTGATCCACTGATCACGTTGTGTGCCTATGAGCACAAAATAAATACGTATTTCTTTTGTGCTATGAGACTGTGTGTTTGTTTGGGGAGACTTCCACTGTTATTGTGATCAATCAATGCGTATACAACTAAAATTTGCCCGCGGCTTCGCTCGTTTATTAGGTTAGGTTAGATAAGTAGCTTACTTTTTCCTGGATGAAAGGTACCTAATCTTAAGTAATATTGTAAACTGGATGTTCCCGCGGTTTCACCCGCGTTTATCGTTACTGCGCGACCCCGTGGGTCGTAGCGTGATGTTATATAGCCTATAAGCCTTCCTCGATAAATAGGCTATCCAACACTAAAAGAATTTTCAAATTGGACCAGTAGTTTCTGAGATTAGCGCATTCAAACAAACAAACAAACTCTTCAGCTTTGTAATATTAGTATAGATTAAAATGTTATTTATCTAAGCACAATTGTCTAAATATTTACATGTCTAGAAAAGACGAAATGTGCTGTGAACAATTTTTATTATTACAACATATTTTAATTTTATACTTCGTTGAATAAATTATTATTTCTTTCTTTCTTATGTTAGTAATTTGCAATCGACAACAAATCTAAATTTAAAAACATGTATATTAAAATTAGCTAGAAAACAAACCTAATTACAATCATGTGTCATTGACGTCATACGTTGTGACGTAAGAGCGCATAGCGAGTTTCGATACGCACACGTCGGAAACATTTCTGTTTTCATTCATAGATGTGTTGAGATAGGAAGATGTGGAAATTCAAGGACTTTAGAGTTTGTTACATTGCATTTATTTGAACTACAATTTAATAAGATATCTATACTAATATTATAAAGCTGAAGAGTTTGTTTATTTGAACGCGCTAATCTCAAGCACTACTGGTTAGATTTGAAAAATTCTTTTAGTGTTGGATCGAGGAAGGCTATAGGCTATATAAAATCACGCTACGATACGACCCACGGGGGCGGCGCAGTAACGATAAACGCGGGTGAAACCGCGGGAACATCTGACCCTCTGCATTGCAGGCAACAGAAAAGTCTCCCCACTGAGCTAACTCACGCCTTAACTATTCGGCCGATTATCATGTTCAAGTTTTGCATACAAGGAGAAAGGGACATAGGATACTTTTCATCCAAAACAATATTTAACAAAAAAAAAGCGACTCCAAAA
Organism: Catocala sponsa; assembly: GCA_963564715.1. NCBI lineage: Eukaryota > Metazoa > Arthropoda > Insecta > Lepidoptera > Erebidae > Catocala > Catocala sponsa. Next base: position 3,445,575 of record OY751345.1, on the reverse strand, counting down.
ACGGATATTTTTAAACAAAAATGCACTAAAAAGTTAAAAAATAATTGCGTATTCTTGTGAATAATTAAATTATTGTTATTAATGGAGTCGGTGTCGTTTGAGGGTTGCCCTCGATTTCCCTAGGACTCCATCATCAGATCCTGACTTGGTGCCAATGGGACCACCTCAGGAGTATACTCTTTCAAATAAAAACAGAATTTTGAGAATCAGTTCATAAACGACGAAGTTATCCGCGGACAAACATAAAAAAAATATATATACGGTCGAATTGAGAAAACTCCTCCTTTTTATTTGAAGTCGGTTAAAAAAAAATTTAGGTACAGTTCCCGGTTGAACGCAATTTATTGCCATAATTAACGCGAAGTCGCAGGCGAAATCTAGTTATGAAGAGCAGTTAAATAAAGCAGTAACATCTCAGCCTTACCTGTTGGTGCATGTCGAAGACCAGATGCGCTCTGTCAGAGATGATGAGCCGGTTCTCCCAGCCGCGCATGCCCTTGTTCTCGTTCTTCTTCAGCTCCTCGAACAGGCCAGGCAAGTGGATCACCACGCCGTTTCCTGGAATAAACATACAGATGTTCTAGTATATTCTGTTAAGACAAATGTTACACAAATTTTGTTTGGAATGAAAGCAAAGACGGGGGATATAACTAGGGTACCGAAACATACCGTTGACAAAAAAATAATCATCATAATCGGTTCATAAACGACGAAGTTATCCGCAAAAACACATTAAAATATATATATACGGTCGAATTGAGAAACCTCCTTTTTTGAAATCGGTTAAAAACAGTATTAGACTCCGAAAATATTTTCCAAAAATGCCAAAAAAAATACTGTTTACTTGCCTAAATTCCTATTCATGTTATATCTCCGACCTTAATTAATATGCTTTATTTCTCGTACCTACAAAAAGTTGGAAACTCTAGACACAACTGATCAAGGGTCACGAAATAAGACGCTCATAGCAACTACATCCACTAAGGAGCCATGGAGCCCACGCTACGAGGAAATACGCTCAGCTCGGCGGGTTAGCGCAAAGAGCCCTCGGATCGGAAAACTAAGCTTAGTACGTCTGCTTCAAAGGTATGACACTTCCCGCTAATCATATTCGCTTCAAGCGTCTATTTCGTGGCCGTACGGTTAGTGCTGCACATGATAAATCCTTACTATATAATATTATAAATGCGAAAGTAACTGTCTGTCGGTCTGTCTGTCTGTCTGTTACCTTTTCACTCTCAATCCGTTGAACCGATTTAGATGAAATTTGGAATGAAGATAGCCTGAGACCCTGGGAAGAACATAGGCTATATAACATCACGCACGGGGGCGGCGCAGTAACCACAAATACCAATGACGCGGGTGAGACCACGGGCACAGCTAGTATTAAATATATTTAAAATGTATGTGTAAATTCAAGTAGTATAAAATCGCAATAAGTATAAATCCGTAAAAGAATAAAAAAATACATAATTAAATTATTTACGTTAAAGGTAAATTCAATAGGTATATTAAGACTGCGCCGAGCGAAATAAGCCAAAACAAGCGGTCACAGTTATGTGAATAAAATCCACACTTTTTGTTTAATAGAAATATAAAAATACATTTACCATAACAATGAATGTGTTTATAATTAGGTACTCCGTGTAAAAAACTTAAAATAATTTGTATCTTCGCCTACAAAATTACGTAAATTTGCACGAAAAATCCAAAAACGTAAGCTCGTGTTACGTGATTTTTAGATTATAACAGTAGAAATCTATCCAGCTTAAACCAAACAACAATTTATGTTATATTACAATTTGTCCGTCTCAAATATTTAAGTTATTGGTTGACAATAAAAATACATATTTATCAAAAAAAGCACTTCAAATCCTCCATACAATTTTACTATGGCGGCCGCGCGCCGATTTGAATATGCGCCGCATGAGCTCTGTCATTATCAGTCTTATGCTCGGCGCAGTCTTAACTAAGACATCCAAAATGTCGTTTTTGTAAATTCAACAGGCAGGTATTTTAGTTAAGACTTCAAATCTGTCGTTTTCTTTTCCATCCAAGAAAATTACCAGTTCTCAACTGACAATAGACCATGCCCTGAATTAAGACTTAGGAACTTGATATCCTAATATACATTTCCGAAGGTCTCGCAGACAAAACCTTGAGAAGAAACTGAGTCATATAACAACCCTTACCTTTATTGATATACAGGCATAAGTCTATGTATTATAAAGCAGCATCGAACGTAACAATGCGTCATCTCTCGAATGGCCATGAGATGTAATTATGAAGTTTTAATTAACTTGTCGATAGTCGTTATAGATCGATTCGTTGGAGCTAATCAACGAGAGCCTATTACAATAAAAAAATACTGAAATACATACTTATTACATTATCTTCATACCCATCGTCTATCATTTTATAGACACAATAAAAAATCTATTGTTATGTATCTCCTGGAGATTGAGTAACGGTTAAGCTAATAGGTAAATTAAAGGCGACACTGGGTTTAAGTGTTGTTTTGTAATCGACGTGAAATACCAGTATTCCTACTGTTGTTTTTCGTTCGGTGAGTGAGAGTGCCGGAGGCCCAATCACCCCTTTCCCCCCATTCCCGCTCTTTCTCCTTCCCACTTCCTTTCCTAAAGGGTCGGCAACGCGCAAGTGATGCCTCTGGTGTTGCAGACGTCCATAGGCTACGGTCACCACTTACCATCAGGTGGGCCGTATGCTTGTTTGCTATCTTAGTTGTATAAATAAAAACGTAATAATAAAAAAAAATACTTTTAAGGACCTAGCGATGCGCGCAATTATAATCGAAATACATTCAAATGCATTGACAATAAACAAAAAATGCTTCCTTGACCGTGAAAGTAGGTATTACGTTGTGCACAATAGTATTCCAATGTCGTTTGAATACAAATATGGGTATTTAACTCATGGTATCATGAATGGAAAAATGTACTACGACAATAACCTTTCCCCTTGCATGATGTTTTTTTTTTATGAGATAGGGGGCAATCGCCTGATGGTAAGCGATTACCGCCGCCCATGAACACCCCCAACACCAGAGGAGTTACAAATGCGTTGCCGGCCTTTTAAAAAGGAGTAAAGTGTCTGTAAAGTCGGTTTACGGACGATAGTTTAACGTGACAACGTCATAACGTGCTTTTCGCTCGCTCGTGTAGCGCTCTCGCTCCGATCGTAACGTTAAATGAGCGTAACGGGACAAAGAGTCATCCTTTTTCGTGCGTGCAGCCAGCGTTCATCGATTTATTAGACGTTGTCACTTAAAAATCTGTGCGTGTGTTTGTAATTAAACTCCTCCTAAACGGCTGGACCGATTTTCATGAAAATTTTTGTGTGTGTTCAAGTGGACTCGAGAATGGTTTAGATTTCGTTTTATTTTTAAGTTAATCAAAGCAATCTTGCAAAGATTATTTTTTTTATTTTATTTATTTGGGAAAATAAACAGTAACATAATATTGTGTTTTACAAATAAATATAACTATAGATCTAATAAATATGTTACCAACTACATTCTCCACATATAAACAGAAGACAAAGACAGTTAATTTAGTTTTACAATAAAAAGAAAAGAAAAGATAAGAAAAGATAATAAAATTAACTTAAAGTAATGTCTATTATCTATGTATCAAGGTTTTGTGTTTATTACGGCAACACCATCTCTAACTTGTATGACGCCTGAAAACGTAAATATCAATATCATTGCTTGTTTTGCAACTCCATTGTGACGGTTAGTGTTTATTTATTGCGGGTATATCGACGACTTGTACCTATAAGCTATAAAACTGCAATGTACTCCACGAGATGACCACGTGTCTGGGCAACCACTAATTAATATAAAACCTCAAATATATATAAAGGTCAGACTTATTTAATACTAGCTTTTGGCCGCGGCTTCGCTCGCGTTAATTTAAAATTTGACAATCAATTCGAGTTGTACTCTGCTTATAATAATATAATTCAATCATGATTCGAAAGACACGTGGCGCCATCTATTATCATAAGAACGTTATTTTTGTTTTCCTCGGGAAAAGTAATTTTCTTCGGGATTAATGGTAGCCCATGTCCGTTTCTGTACACCTGACAACGTATAAGCAAAATTTCAGGATAATCGGTTCAGTGGTTTAGGCGTGAAAAGGTAACAAACAAACAAACTCATTTTCGCTTTTATAATATTAGTTAGGAAGTTAGGATAGTTAGGATTAGGATTAGGACTAGATGTTCCCGCGGTTTCACCCGCGTTTATCGGTACTGGGCCGCCCCCGTGGCTTGCAGTGTGATGTTATATAGCCTATAGCCTTCCTCGATAAATAGGCTATCCAACACTAAAAGAATTTTTCAAATCGAACCAGTAGTTCCTGAGATTAGCGCAATCAAACAAACAAACAAACTTTTCAGCTTTATAATATGAGTATAGATTAAACAGGTGTTATCTAACAGTCGGAGCTAACGTTAAATAAATAAGAGACACGAAAGTTTATCAAACGTCACAATATCGAAGTAAACAACGCATCAATAAAGATCGTATCGACATGGTAAAGGCTGTCAACTTGTCATAGAGTATGACAAGTTGTCCTTCCTGTTGTGTACTTACGGCTTGGGAACTAGACGTCTTTTTATCACCGTCTTGTAAACTAGAATACGTCGTCGCCGTCTGATCTTGGGAAATGGGCGTCGTCTTATGTTTAACTTATCACCAGATATAGTAAAATATAACAATCAAAAATAGTAAATGATCACCAAATTGCACAGCAAAATATATTTAAAGAGATAAAATAAGACTTATTTTGATCTCTTTTTGGGTGGGTTTAAGAAGGAACCTAACATAACCTAACCCTTCCGAGACGGAATGCAGTGATTTGAGGCGTATAGATGCTGGTTATGATATATTTTAGTAAGCATATTTTGCTGCGCCATTAGTATTTTCGTTGGTCATTATATTTAATCCCCTTTTTAATTCAACTGAGGTATAAACGAGAATACTATCGTCCGATGGTAAGGAGTTAATGTAGCATATAGTTGGTAGGCCAGCAGTATCAATCATGTGATGCTGGCCTACCAAAAGTGACGTGTGAAGGAACCTGACTGCACGAATGGCGTAATGGTTTAAATGGCTGCCTCGTCACCGCTACTACCTGTAGGTTCGAATCCTACACGGGGTAAAAAATTGTCTGAGATCCACAAATGGTTGTCCCATGTCTGGGTGTTCTTTGTGTCCGTTCTTCTTTTCCTGTGGTTAATGGCCAACCTGTTGTCAAGAGTTGTTCAAGTCGCCCGTAGGCCTCTGACATGGCTTAACGACTGCTGTCAATTTGGCAACAACCGGGACCGAGTTTTTACGTGCCCTCCGAAGCACGGAGACGCTCAGATGAAATACCACTAAGCGGTCACCCATCTATAGACTGACCGCACCCAACGTTGCTTAACCTCGCTAATCGTTTACTGATCAGTGATTGAATGTTTGTAAAGTCTCCCGCGACACAGGAATTATGCATAGTGCCGTTGCCCTTCAATTTAAAAAAGTCTGTTTTTAAAACCAAACAATTTTTTATGTAATCATCCAATATATAAAAATCGAAACCACTACTACATTCGCTACTTCGTGGTGACACTTAACATATTATGCCATCCATACAAAATATAAGAAATAACTATAAATCGTTTAGATATCTGATATAATTCGTGAAATGCCGCAGTTGCATCTTTCTGATAATTGAATTGGCCTTGAGTTTCTTGGCAGCGTTCTTCCCAAGGCTCTTTACCTCTATTGCCCTTGGAACCTGTATATTTTATTGTTAACTAGAATTTTCCCGCGACTTCGCCTACATTTCGCCAGCGATCAAAATTCTTTCACCCGTAGATAGCTATATTATCACCGAGTAATATAGGCTATACTTTATTTTTTTCGAAAGTACTGTTACTAAAATAGTCTAACCTAACTTACTTTTACGTGAGCGAAGCCGCAGGCAAAAGCTAGCCTAAATACAAAATACAGATAGGGCCAATGTTAGGCATAAAAAAATCTGGTTTAACGATTTGCGACAACCCTAAAACCAGCAATGTCAGCAGAATAAATCTAAGTACCTTGGCCATAAACGACTGGTTATGCAAATCCTATTTACTCAAACTGCCTCGTTAAGCCCGCCGCATAAGTTTACACTTACGCTTATGGCCTTGCAACTCCCGGGTCGGGCAGCCTTAATGGACTAACCGGCTCGCTTGACCTGACAGTTTTAATAGTTGCCTGAACTGGATTTTCTGGAAGGTTTTTATTGGTGGCACCCTTGACACCTTTGAAGAAATTGCAGAAAGGATTTTCGGAAGTAAAATTAAGGGTGCAGGCAATTTCTATTTGCCTGTCAATCATTAATTTGCTTGTTGACTGAAACAGATAATAATATGATGGAAACGAGTTCGAGTCCAGTATTGGGTGGAAAATGCGAATTATTACACCTGTCCTTTTCTAGTCCTCCCTGCCACTAGTGATAGGAGAGCGAAGAGAAGTATGACATCAATACAGGACAAGAATAGTCTGTGCGAAATCAATACGACCCCGCATACGAAAGGGCGATTTAGAACAGTAGCAGTGAGATCCTCACTGGTATCCTCTCATAGGCTTCACTCAAAGGCTCTAAGGCTTATCCTTTACCTAAACTGACATAAATGGACATGCCGTAACTTTCGACTTAACCCACTAACCGAAAACCTCTGACGTTTATAAACGTTTCTTTGTGACCTAACTGACTTGACTTTGACAAGTCATCTCCATTACCTACTACCGAACAGGCTTACAACAGAACTGCCTTAAATTAGGATACTATTTACAATTTTTTTATACCTCAACACAATTTTGCGGCAGCAAAATAAATCAAGCATTTTCAAACGTCTTCCTTAATCTTGGCAATAAATTACTGATTATTTAAACCCTATTAATTCCAAGTCAATACCCAGCGACTGACGATACAGACCAGCATCATAGTGGCTACAATAAGAACTGGCGTCGACTGCATAGGACATGGTAGAACGGAATGCTCCAATAATTTCTCCCGTGCCCCTAAGTAATTGGCACTAGCAGCATGAGCTGTGGTATTGGTCAGATATCGTTTACTATTCCATGAAAAATTGTAGTTAACTTTTTTTTATACACCTAAGCTGGCAAACAAGCATACGGCCCACCTGATGGTAAGTGGTCACCGTAGCCTATGGACGCCTGCGACACCAGAGGCATCACTTGCGCGTTGCCGACCCTTTGAAGGGTCTATGATATATATAGGATATATGGCCAATGCTAGTTCCGAACCAGCTTTGTTTAAACCTGGTTCGGAACTAGCATAGGCCATATACAAAATGGTGGCAGCCGCTCATGAATAACTCCCTAAAATCGTTAAGACTAATACGTATTTGTGTTAATTTATATAATAAGTTACGATGGAATTGGCATATCCGTTTGAATAAAATTCCTAAAATCAATAACGAAAAAAAAAGACCCTTTGAAGGAGGAGTGGGAAGGGGGAAAGAGGGTTATTGGGCCTCCGGCACTCTCACTCGCCGAACGAGACACAACAGTAGGAATATTGCTATTTCACGTCGATATTCTGTGAGAGGGTAGTCCTTCCCCGGTCGAGCCGAATTGCTGAAATCATCGAGGCTTTACTACTCATAAATACTTAATCTAAATTATATTTTATATAAAAGCTCCAATATATTTGCATGAAGTCAACGCCCCTGCGAATAGATACCGTCTATTACAACTTTTGGTCTACCTAACAACCAATGTATATACTTTAGGGTAGTTTGCGACAACCCTGCTACCGGTAACGTCAGCAAATTAAACCGAAGCATCTTCGTGTACCTTCCTTAACCTTGGCAATAAATTACTGATTATTCAAACCCTATTAATTCCACGTCGGTACCGGGCGACTGTCGGTACAGTACGTCATTACAACAGGCACGAATGCTCACTTTTTTCATGTCTAATCTGCATATTGTTTTGTTTGTAACAAGTTATTCAATTTGGCGAATCATTTGACATGCAAAAAACGCATTAAAGTTTAATGAGTATTCGACATTGCTTTGTTAGTTTATGTTATCTTTGGGTTTTAAAATTCACGGTCAAGTTTGTAACTGTTGTTTATCTTAATCTGTCTTACATTTTCTTAAATGTTACATTGTTACTAATCTTATCAGGAAAATATAAAACAATCTAAGTTACGTATTTTAAAAATAATAGGCATCATTTTAACAAGTATCAAAAAGATCTACACCTTTTTTTATTTTTTTATTTATTTATTTTAACAACTACATATCTAGACACAATCTCCTGCCAAACTGCAACACAACTGACAGTTCGTCAGCAGTATTCTCGTGGATACATAAACATCTATATATAGAATATATATAGACACCGGCCTCGGTGGCGTAGTGGTTAGTGTAACCGACTGCCACGCCTGAGGTCGTGGGTTCGATTCCCGCACAAGTCAAACATTTGTGTGCATGAACATGGATGTTTGTCTTGGTCTGGGTGTTTCTATGTATAATATGTATGTATTTACAAAAAAAATAAAGTATATATGTATGTTTATCCATTGTCTAGTACCCATAGTACAAGCTCTGCTTAGTTTGGGCTAGATGGTGTTGTGTGTATGTGGTAGAATATTATTATTATTATATTATACTAGGTAGATTAAATACAAATACTTAATTAACAATAATTATTATTAACCATAGCCGTTCGGGCCGACATGCCCGCGCGGGGAAGCCCCGCTACCGCACAGCCCGCCGGAACGAGACATAACCTGTGACGGTCAGTCACAGTCGCATTTAGCCAGTATACTATAGTAGTCTTTGGTCGCATTCAATATTGCGCAACGGTGGCAGTTAATACACCTCTATCTAATCCTTCGGGGATATAGGTATAAGACTATATAATTATGTATGTCAAATCAGGAAGTACATTAGGCTAGATTAACGCCATAATGTGACTTAGAATGTCGCTTATTAATCAATAACGAGAAGTAGTTATGTACGCTAACCGGTATATAAACATTAATACTAATGATGATAATGGACCGAGTATATAAACTTTATGTCGTATATGTCGTTAAAGGGCTAATGGCCAATTCACATGTTATGTTTACCGAAACATTTTCTTGCCATGTTTTCAGTGATTATGCAAACATATATAGTTTTTAGACACAAGACAGCGCCCGTAAAACAACAATAATTATTTGTGCATCACATAAATTATTGTAATGTGTGGAATTCGAACTCACATCACTAACGTAACGGTACAATCAATTACGGGAAAACCAGCATTATTATTATTTATTATTTACTAGCTTTTGCCCGCGGCTTCGCTCGCGTTAATTTAGAATTTGACAATCAATTCGGGTTGTACTCTGCTTGTAATAATATAATTCAATTATGATTCGAAAGACACGTGGCGCCATCTATTATCATAAGAACGCTATTGTTGTTTTCCTCGGGAACAGTAATTTTTTCGGGATGAAAAGTAGCCCATGTCCGTTTCTGTCCACCTGACAACGTATATGCAAAATTTCAGGATGATCGGTTCATTGGTTCAATCAAATAGAAGTTCTTCTGAGTCTGAATGTTCTTTGGGTCCGTTGTTTGAACGTAGGTAGTCTCACGTGACATAGGAATTATACCTACAAATTGGCTTCGAAAAAAAATTGGCAAACTATAGACAAATGCGTAACTCCATTACGCCTATTAGGACTGCGCCGAGCGACATGTGCCAAAACAGGCGGCGGTCACAGTTAAGTGAATAAAATCAACACTTTTTGTTTAATACAAATATAAAATATACATTTACCATAACAATGAATGTGTTTACAATTACTCCGTGTAAAAAACTTAAAATAATTAATATTTTCGCTTACAAAATTACGTAAATTTGCACGAAAAATGCAAAAACGTAAGCTCATGTTACGTGATGTTTAGATTATAACAGTAGAAATCTATCCTATTTTACAGCTTAAACGGAACATAAATAGTTATATTACAATTTGTCCGTCCCAAATATTTAAGTTATTGGTTGACAATAAAGATACATATTTATCAAAAAAGCACTTGAAATACCGCCGATTTGAATATGTGGCGCACGACCTCTGTCATTATCTGTCTTACGCTCGGCGCAGTCTTAACTTTCCATAAAAGGAGTTGTTACACTGCCAGCATTCTACAAATACTTCCGATTCTCTGACAACACAATCGCTATTACTGTTTATCTATAAATAAACTTTGTCCGTCACTGGCTTTAGGCTGTCCGCAGATATACGATTTCAAGTTGGCCGACTAAATCGCAGAGTGTGCTAATAGACATAGAAACTAATGATAGCCCGCACATCTTATCCAACTAAATCGTCTGTAAGTAACGATGGAATCAGATTCGCTTCCGATTAAGGACAATTAAAAAGTTGGCCAACTATCGGCCATTAATAATAATAATAATAATAATAATATTCTATCACATACACACAACACCATCTAGCCCAAACTAAGCAAAGCTTGTACTATGGGTACTAGACAATGGATAAACATACATATATACTTTTTTTTTGTAAATACACACATATTGTACATAGAAACACCCAGACCAAGACAAACATCCATGTTCATGCACACAAATGTTTGACTTGTGCGGGAATCGAACCCGCGACCTCAAGCGTAGCAGTCGGTTACACTAACCACTACACCATCGAGGCCGACAAAAGCATTAGCTTATTAGCACGGACTTAGCATTAGCATTAGCCGACACTAGCTTATTAGCACGGACTTCTCATGTAAGTTCCCAGACTATGCAACTTAGTTGGTCAGTCGTATGGCAAAATGCAACAGAGTCACACGCGTGCACGTGATTTCCCCACGGTCGGACCTTTGCCGACGGACACATCAACGTCGCCGCCAGCGGCCAGCCGTTCACTTCTTTCAAATGAAAAAGTAAAAGATCTCATAGATGAGGTTTTTTGTACCTCATCTATGAGCTCTTGGGCTCTGAGAAGGCCAGCCCTATACAAAAAGATTTGAAGCATTTTTTTATTGCTAGCCCGATAAGATATCAAAAGCTCATCAAAAGTAGAAATACTCATTCTCTGGAATGTAAAAACCTTATCTGGGTAACATCTCAGTTTATGATGTAAGGTATGATGTTGTCCATGTTCTAATCTGTCACTTAATATAGGATGCATTCAAAATGTTCTCTTCTGTTCGTCTTGTTTTTATTAATATAGCAAGTAGTGCGTTCTTTTTCCGCATTTTACCGCAGACGTCACCGTGCTAGCAACACTGTCACCAACTAAGTCAGTTAGATCTGCGGCTGGTAATCAATTAAGTAAAGTCGGACGATTAAATTCTGAAGGCATGCAATTTAGTGGTTCGATAGTCGGCCAACTAGAAATTGTAAATCTGCGGGATCTCTTAAATTCCAGGACTTCCCAATCGGGAATTACGTCAGCATTCACGCTTGGCAGATGATACAGATATTGATAATAAATTGAATGCCAAATATTAGGTATAATGGCTTATTAGAGTCATTAGTTATAAAATTGGCTTTAAAACATTAACACAGTTCAGTCAGTAGGTGTCTTATTCTCTGTTTGTCAACTGTTGTTTTTACTTTGAATTGTAGGTTTTGACGAGCTCATCAAACATAAAGCTATCTGCTTCCAACAAAAACATTTAGCTTTATTTATATAGATAAGTAAGGTAAAATCTAAATTTAAATATGTTGTAAATATTCAATAATGATTATGGTCGAATTTCGACCACTGCACTGGGCGAACACAAGTACTAGTGATTTGCAAACAAAATTACAAGTGATCTTTTAAAAATATTAAAATTTTTGGATCAAGTATTTTAATTAGACTAACCGGTCTTTTGTCCCTATACGGAGACTACTAGCAGTCACCCTGACGCACAAGCTCAACTAGCAAAAATACTAAAAAGAAAACTAGTTTCAGTCCCACGGAACTTCTACGTATAAGGACTTGTATCCTTGAAATTGGTTAGACGGCACGAATAGCGCGTGAATGTTGTAGACACTAGATGTGTTCTTCTCCCTAGCCTTTATTATTCCCAAGTCACCTGGGGTCGCCTTTCTAGTCTAACCGGATTTGACTGGATATCAGTATTTACACGGAGCGACTGCCATCTGACATCCGCAACCCGAAGGCTAACGATACCCTAAGGCTAGACCAGTGTCAGGATATTAGAGGGCACTGACTTCCCAATAACGACTGTCATAGATGTTCATGGCAGCCGGGACCGACGGCTTAACGTGCTGTCCGAGGCACGGAGCAGGCGATAATAATTAATTGTCAATCACTAGATGTGTGTTCGATGCCAAAAAAAATACTACATGGATCCAGTGATGACGTACCTAGCAGTAAATGTGGTTACCTTATCATTGTCGAGATGAGTCACCACATAATAATTATTCATCTGTCAAGTCTTAGAATACTAGACATAACTTCTAGTATTTTAGCTAATCTGTCCAACATCACTCACTCATCATCACTGTTATCAGTGGACTCAAATCGGTTGTGTAATGAATTCTATTCGACCGTACTATCGGAAGTCCATTGGGATACTGGTTTCTAACTTATTTCTCACTTGATTCGAGTTTGCACGTATCGCACGTCAGAACTTACGTACGATCGTCTACAAGCTCTATAAGGATCAATTGCCGAGCAGGACACAGTCCCGGACCTAGGATTTTCCCGAACAGGGCCAGAGTCTTGTGAGTGGTGCCCTCTCCCCAGTGCTTGAGATATTTAGCTTAACTTCGCTAATAATTATAATAACGCTGGTTACTCGCACGTACAAACAAACAATGATCTAGAGATGGGTCATTGACGGTTTTTTAGTTAATTTAATGTAACTGTTTTCCGTCAATGGTCAACAGGTTAAAAAAGCTGTTAAATCGTTAACTGGTTTTTCAATGAACCTGATTATTAATTAGATTCGTATAAAGTTAAATTAATGTATATTATGTCAATGTTTTCGATCGCAACTTCGAAAACCGTTTTGTAGTTACTAATAATGATATTGTATTAGAACAAAACTGCTTTCGTTATTTTATAATAATTATTTATACATTATTGCGAGTTGCGACTTGCGTTGCGAATACGTTGATAGAATTTATTAGGTTAATATTTTCAACAGGTTTTTTCATTGAAGAAAAACAATTGATTCGTTAAAGAACAAAAGGCCGTTAATAAAAACAGTTTATTGATTTAACGACCACCTCTACAATGATCGTCGTTTGACGTTCTCGTGTAGCCTCGTACTCTTTAGTTTACAGGGAATATTTTATTGGGATACCTTGGCAGAGTAATAACGTACACTATGCACGCGTACAAAAACAACTTAGTATTAATTCTATGAATGTGTTTAAATACTAACTGTGATGCACTTTTGAATCATATTAATAGTCGATAGAACAACGCGCGCTGGATGCTTGGCGCCCCCTAATATTGCCGCCCGGGGTGTATACCCGTCTTGCCCCTCCTTAGATCCGAGGCTGGCTGGCCAGTATTGTTGAATATAACCCTTAAGACACCTTGCTTGACCAGCTACTATAACTGTACATACTTATTAGGAAACATGATAAGAACTCTCATAAAAATCTATAATTTAAAAATAATGCCTTGTTAATTACTGGAAAAGGCTTGAAGGCAATCACTCAGTGTATTGCGCATCGAATATGCGTAGACGAATGTTTGGTATAAGTATCAAATACTGCGCAGTATGACGAAATAATAAAATAAAACTTGCAACAAGAAAAATTCTATAAGTAGCAATTTTTTAAGTACCGATTTCTTTGTATACTTATATAAATACAACCGCCTATGAACAATAAATTTTCTATCAATAAGCCAAATACAGTTCGCCCATCTCAATAGGTTAGTTGACTCATATTTTTAATTATATCTATAAGTCATATATTGACATCACCCAAACTCTAAAATAACAAAGAAATGTTCAAATGTGTTTAACAATCTATACATATGATAAAATCGTAGGCAAGTCAAAACTGTACATTGAATATTTTTTAAAAGAATACTTGGGGCGTGATCTACCATCGATATCGAAGCCAAAAATATTGTTTTTAGAATTTTTGTCTGTTTGTCTGTATGTATGTCCGGGCTAAACTCAAAAAGTACTGCATGGATTTACTTCAAATTTTGCATGAATATTACTAACAGGTCGGGTCAACATATAGGCTACATATTATCACGCTATCACCTACGGGGGAGGAGCTGTGAATCTTTATTTTTCTTACGCATTCTGTGACAGCGTGTAATCTAACGACGCATATTTAAATGTTGTTTTTGAGTAAGCCATGCTATTATTTAGCTTCACACTATAAAAACTACGCCATTTAAGTAACTTGGGCAGAGAAATATAGTTGGGTTCCGCGGCGACAAACACTTTTTAGTTAAAATCTACGCGGACGAAGTTGCAGGTAACAGCTAGTTAATAATACAAGTGTTTAAAATTTGGTAGTAGTGGTTATTGTCAAAAGACAAAAAAGGGTAGAAGCACGATGCAAACTATGACGTAATACGTAACCGCTGTTAAAATGCAGCTGTCCGAGAGAGATAGCAAGATATTCCCATAAGAACTGAGTTGTAAAATACTGAAATTATATTTAATTGGCGATTTAAAAAAGTGGCCGTGAGTTTCTTGCAGGTTTTTTCTCATAGGCTCAACCCTTTGCCTGAACCTAGCAACTAACCTAAATGTAGCTTCAGTAACTTAGTAAAATCACTAACCTATATATTTTGACGATCATAAGTGTTACTTAGTTACCTAAATGAATAAATGATTTTTGACTTTGTCTTTGACACCCTCACTTTTACAAAATTACGTAAATTTGCACGAAAAATGCCAAAACGTAAGCTCATGTTACGTGATTTTTAGATAACAGTAGAAATCTATCCTATTTTACAGCTTAACCGAAACATAAATAGTTATATTACAATTTGTCCGTTCCAAATATTTAAGTTATTCGTTGACAATAAAGATACATATTTATCAAAAAAGCACTTCAAATCCTCCATACAATTTTACTATGGCGGCGGCGCACCGATTTGAATATGCGCCACACGAGCTCTGTCATTATCCGTTTTACGCTCGGCGTAATCTTAATAATAAGCAAATTGGCCCAAAGAAAAAAATGGCCCCTCTTTTAAACTAGCAAGTATGTATACGCTGCTTACCAATACATTAGACATGTACTGTAAAAAACCAATTACTATCCGGAGTGATATGTAAATAAAAACTACAGAACGGATTTTCATGCGGTTTTTACCAATAGACACAATGATTCATGAGGAAGGTTTAGGTGTATAATTTGTTCAGCTTTTATGTAAATTGGTTGAAATATGAAGATAATAATTGTTGAAAATGTCGGAAAAAGTGAAACCGCCACTTTCATCGCAAAAGCTGCCTAATGCTTTTGAGATATAACAAAACATACCCGTGCGAAGACGGGGCAGATCGCTAGTATTACATATTAGCCACCTTTTGTATACTACCAAAGTGGTATAAGACGAACAACGAACGAAATAACAGTGTTAAACCTCTTATGGTGGCTTTCCGTAAGAGCTAATACTTAAAGGATAAGCCAGCTCATTCATTCCGTCATCTAATAATTAGCAACGACAGTCTTCTCCATTCGTTTGCAACCTTCGAGGTATAAAAAAGCTAGCCGCGCCCGTCTCACCCGAGACAGTTGGGCGATTACGTCTCACGCCCACAGTTTGCTTGTATATTTAGATCCCACGTATTAAGGGGCACGCCTCTTTATCCTCTACTAACACAGTTGGAGATTACGTGTCGTTACTGAGAAATTTCTGATAAAAAAATCCCGTCTTTCTTCGGAATCGACTCTGAACTATGAGGCGGTTTAGTATGACAAAGTCCACTTAAAATTGTTATTGGATATCCATGATCAGATAGAAAACCTTAAAGGTAGACCAGGTAAGACTTCCCTTAACCGTGTATGAAGAATATAATAAGAATAAATAAAGCAAGGAAGATTGGCATGACAAGTGGAAACACGTAATAAACAGTCTTGATACGAGGGAGGGGTCTCCTGGATCTGAAGTACAGATTAAAACCTCACCAGAATTAATTGACAACATTATGGAAAACTTTCAGGCAGGCAGTTTACTTCGCGACATATTCTTTTAATACCGTAGTGCAAGGTGATTCACTTTTTAACTTGCTTATAGAGAATAGGTGAGCGTCTTAGATTTTACTTCTATTTACATCAAAGGTGGTAAACAAGCATACAGCCCTTCTAATGATAAGCGACCTTTGTAGCCTATGACCACTTGCCATTCACCAATACCAGGAGTATCAATCGCCGGTTCTCAAGCCTACGGAATAGCAATCATTGATAAAAAAGAAAAGGTTAAGAGTTTCCAGAAGGTTTAGTCACCGGTCGAAACGTGATAGCAGCAAATGTATGAGGTCCTGTTTCACCCACCCGGGAAAAATGTGTGGCAATCGCCAGTAGATTGAGGTTTTTAACATGCGATGACATTACATATATGAATGTACAGCCTATTAACAGCGATAGCCTAGTGGAAGACCATTGGATTGCACGCATCTCTGACTTTTTAAAGTTATGTGCGTTTATTTTTGCTCGTTTTAGCAGTGAAGGTAAACATTGTGAGAAACGTTACCTAAGAGTTCTCCATAATGTTGTCGAATATATGTGAAGTGACAGCGTAGTGGGCACTATGGGCTAAACCTTCTCACACTGAGAAGCCCGTGCCCATCAGTGAGACAGTTTACTATAAATACATAGATTCACGCCTGTTTCCCAGAGGGGTAGGCAGAGATTACGGATTTCGATTTGCTACGATCCTTACACACTTCTCTGGCTTCATTCACTTTCATCACATTCCTCATACACACTAGCCGGTTTAAGGTGCTTTTAACCTGGCCCTTGTCCAGAATGTCTCCGATCTGATCGAGAAACTTCGCCTATTTCTTCCCCTGGGACTGTTCCATTCATATAAAGGGTTTATATTATTATTTATTGCCTGTTTACGTACTCTTGTCTGCTCCGACCCGGGCCTTAGTATTTTCATATATTTACTAGACACGAAAAGTCTAATATACCTAAGTGCCCAATACACTATTGTGATGTAAGCATTTGGCAAATATTCAAGACGTGCAAAACGTTATCGGTCAATAAACACTAATATCGTTATTTCAGTATTATAAAACACGTTTTTATGTAAAACTATATATAACGTGACGTAGTTCTATGTACATATAGTAGAGCGCCGTAAGATTTATACCTCGGAATCCAGGGCCAGTCAATGAATCTTTATATAAACTTGTGAAATGTGTTTTTAACAAAGTATAAAAAACTGGTAAAAAAAAATTTTACGCGCTCTTAAGTTTTTATTATTTAAAAAATAATTATAAATATTTCAGTTTTCTTTTTATTTATTTTATTTTTATTACTTTAAAATTATATTTTGAAAAGGAGAACTATTACAAACTTGTCCTTGGGCCTCAAGGGACTGCAGGTATAAAGGACAATGAGGACAATGAGGGGTGGGGGGAATTATAGAAGGGACAACAGCATCTGTTGACGCGGTCCCTAACAGATTAGTACACGTAGCAACTAGGTAGGCTAAATACGTAGCTATTTCTGGGCGTTTTGAAAAAAAATATTTCTAATTTTTATTTATTTGCTTTTTATGTATATTTATTATTGTGCAGTTAGTGCGACAAAAGTTAATTATTAAACATTTACGTAATTTCAAAACAATTGTGTTTTTCAAACTTTCTCAATAGACTATCTATTGTGAAAGTTTGAAAAACACAATTGTTTTTTATTTATATTGCACGCTTTTAAAAAACAATTTTGAATACTCAGTCGTATTCGTCGGCGCAAGTCTATATATAACCAATTATTTCAATACGTCAATTTACCGCTAAATGACTTATAATCAGGTCTCTATTTATTTACTAAGATTATTTCATGATCACCACATTTTTTATGCGAGTTTTACCAGTTATTGCTTAAAATAAGAGTTGTAATGGTTTGTTGTTGTTCGAGACGACAAACTATTACTCATTATAATTTAAACATTCATTTTGAAGTAATTAAGCAATTGCTAAATTCATAACTTGATTTTTAAGCAATAACGAATTGATTTCTAGATATTTTCGTTGAGTTCAAAGTAATTCGAACACTTTCAAGTTTCTTTGCCGCGACAATTTTTAAAGAGATTAAATATATATAATGACCACCAAAAATAGTAATTGCGCAGCAAAATATGCTTACTAAAATATATCATAACGAGCACCTATACGCCTCAAATTACTGCATTCCGTCTCGGAAGAGTTAGGTTATGTTAGGTTACTTTCTTTTTTGTTTTTTTTATCGTGCTCGTCAAAATGACCACACTCCACCTGATGGTAAGCAGTCGTGTGGTCTAAGAGCAGTGGCCTCCACACCGCCCTCATAGTAGCCGAGGCGATGTTGAGGTCTCTACTTTGACGGCCTGAGAAGGTGCTTTTTCACGCCATGCTTAAAGGACCCAGGATTGAAGGAAGAAGGAAACACGTGCCTTGGCAGAGAATTCCATGTCTTGGTCGTTCGGCAGAGGTATGAGGACCCAAACTTTTTGGTACGCGCTCTAATCGACTCTACCGTGTAAGGATGGCATCTGAGCCCAGCACGCGTTGTTCTGGATAGGAAAGGGGAGGGCGGGATAAGGTGGAATAACTCTTCAGAGCACTCCCCGTGGTATATTCCTTCTTAAACCCACCCAAAAAGAGATCAAAATAAGTCTTATTTGAACTCTTTGAATATATTTTGCTGTGCAATTTGGTGATCATTTACTATTTTTGACTGTTATATTTTACTATATCTGGTGATAAGTTAAATACAAGCCGTTTTTAAAAATGAATGCAAAGATACTAAACATATTTTTAACGCTGGTGTTATATGCACGCTTGCTTTATACGTTGCCCCTCAAAAAATAAAAGATCTAAAAATATTAAGATGTAAGTAACTCTTTTTTGAAAGCAACTGCTAAAATACCTGCATTAAACTGCCGTCTTTGCCACCTACTGCAGATGCCGCTTTTGGACACTTAAAAAGAGTATATCTGCAAATTCAAACATGGCTCGGAAAAGAAATATCACCAAAAGAATGGGGTTGAAAATATGAATGCAGAATACTGATTGCCATGCCATACATGAGCCTATTACCATCGTCTACCAAAGTTATTTTGAGACTCGATGCAAGAACTGAGCATTGGCTAACAATAAAACAACCATTTAGCCACAAACCTGGAACCTCACAATCGCACGCAAATATAAGCGCTTACGTAACCAATCTTTGCCGAAAACCAACGAGGTCTTATATAAACAAAACTAAATCCTTACTTAATATTATAAATTAGAAAGTAATTCTGTCTGTCTATCTGTCTGTTTGTCTGTTACCTTTTCACGGCTAAACCACTTAACCGATTTAGATGAAATTTGGTACAGATATAGTTTAATACATGGGAAGGACATAGGCTACTTTTTATTGATGTAGGTGTAGGTACCACGCGGGCGGAGCCGCGCGCAAAAGCTAGTATTATATAAAAAATACGTAACCCCTAATTGTTGTGAAACAAAACCCCAACGCGCATAAAAGAATTTACGTAAAGTTACCGAAACTTTACGTGACTGTGGTTACGCCTCTAAGCTTTTCAACGGTATTACTCTTTTGTGTGGAAACAAATTAAAACTAAGGCAATCTTTGGTATTTAAACCTAATATTGTAACGGCAAAACCACAGCCAAAGTTGTGGACACGCAATATACCCCGCCATTGTATAGGAGCAGTGTTGTTTTAAGCCGAGTCTCCACTGAACAAAAATTGACAACTTTTGTGTTGTCAACGCGTGTTGGTGGCAAAAGTTTCTATAATTGCCTACTGTTGGCAACAAAAATTGTAAACAAATGTCGGCAACCATGTTCCTGTTTTTGGCGGTAAACATTAAAAGAATACGCTTGTTGCAGATATTTATTCCCTCTGTGGATACGCTTACAGTTGACAACATTAGTTGGAAACAAAAACCATAGATTAAAGACTTATATACAGAAACATGTCATAAAATAATAATGTTACATAAAATGAAACCACAAAACCAAGAACGCGTTCGAAAACAATTTTCAAAAAATATACATTACACAACTTTTGTTGTATGAGAAACAAACCTACAAGCCTCTGCTCAGTGGTGCATTAAGAAAACCATTTAAACCACTGCGTCATATACGCAATTAAACAATGTAAACAGATTATAGCAATGAATACATGGCATCGTCAACAAATTTGTTTGGTAACGTATTCGCATTCAACGCTTTGCGAAAAACAATACGACACACTTTTGTTGTTTTTCGACCACACAATAAGGAAACTTGTGCCTCAGATTAAAAAATGGGTAATATTAACTGTTCCTTAATTGTTTGCTTTTGTTCCACCAAAAATACTAATTGCACAGCAAAATATGCTTACTAAAATATTTTGAAGAGATCAAACTAAGTCGACGGAGTTGGCTTCTATTTTTGGGTGGGTTTAAGAAGGAACCTAATATAACCTAACCCTTCCGAGACGGAATGCAGTGATTTGAGGCGTATAGGTGCTCGTTATGATATATTTTAGTAAGCATATTTTGCTGTGCAATTAGTATTTTTAGTGGTCATTATATTTCATCCCTTTAAAAATGTGTTTCTGTTTTATGCTAAAGGAAGTATATACTTGAACACAAATCAATCTCGCAACATCGTCGGCACGAACTGCCCGATTATATCAATAGATCCCGAAATTTGGATATCTAATCGTGCATGCGACAACTTTTTTATCGAATTGTAGGTACGTTTTGAGTTATTTATAGCGATCAAATATATAAGAAATGTAATTTATCATATACTGAATACATAAATTTGACTATCGATACTGTTTCTCTGAACTACAAATGTATTATTTAAGACTGCGCCGAGCGAAATGTTCCAAAACAGGCGGTCACAGTTAAGTTGATAAAATCAACACTTTTTGTTTAATACAAATATAAAATATACATTTACCATAACAATAAATGTGTTTACAATTACTCCGTGTTAAAAACTTTAAATAATAAATATTTTCGCCTACAAAATTACGCAAATTTGCACGTAAAATGCAAAATGTAAGCTCGTATTAAGTGATTTTTTAAATTATAACAGTAGAAATCTATCCTACGAAACATAAATAGTTATATTACAATTTGTCCGTCCCAAATATTTAAGTTATTGGTTGACAATAAAGATACATATTTATCAAAAAAGCACTTCAAATCCTCCATACAATTTTACTATGGCGGCCGCGCGCCGATTTGTATATCGAGCGCTGTCATTCAGTCCAACCGCGTCTTACGGTCGGCGCAGTCTTAACCAAATGGTTCGACAATTGATTACTATCGTTTTTTTCACAACCGATTCAACTGAATGTTCGGTTTAAAAATATAATGCTTGATATTGAATAACTCTATTTTAGTTAGTCTAACTAATATTATAAATGCGAATGCGTTTGTGACGCTTTCACGCCATAACTGATCAATCACCATGAAATTTTGCATACACGTTGTCAGGGGTACATAAAAGGACCTACCTTTCATCTAAAACAAGTACTTTTACTAACTTACCCTAACCTAAATTTACGTGAGCGAAGCCACAGGCAAAAGCTAGTAACAAATAAGCATACGCATGTCTACGTCAAGAGTAGCAGCAGCCGTTATAAAAAAAGATGGAAGATATAAGCAGCACGGAGTCAAGAACTGTGTCCGGTAATAGGCAATAGTCTCGTCCTTTATTAGGTACATGGCACCTTTTTTTATTCAGCTATGGTGGCAAACAAGCATACGGCCCACCTGATGGTAAGTGGTTACCGTAGCCTATAGACGCCTGCAACGTCAGAGGCATCACTTGCGCGTTGCCGACCCTTTAGGAAAAAAAGAAAGTGGGAAGGAGAAGGAGCGGGAAGGGGGAAAGAAGGTGATTCGGCTTCCGACACTCTCACTCACCAAACGAAACACAACAGTAGGAACACTGCTATTTCACGTTGATATTCTCTGAGAGGGTAGTACTCCTCCGGTCGAGCCGGCCCTTCATGCCGAAAACAACGAGGCTCTACTACTCAAAAACTATAGCCGGCAAACATGGATGTAGTAGGCTTCTGCCTAACTCTCCAGGTATAAGCGTGAGACTATAAATGTATGTCGATTCAGTAGTAGGCAAATGGTATAATGCTTGCAGCTCCTTACAAACATAATTTGTAAAATAAGCAGCATTGTAAAATTGGTGATTATAAAGAGTGACCGTGAGTTTCTTGCCCATTCTTCTCATTGGTAGGAACTACGCCCTTGCTTTGCTGAACGTGGCAACTGGTTTTATAGTTTACAAGCTCTGCTTAGTTTGGGCTAGATGGTGTTGTATGTGGTAGAATATTATTATTATTAATCATGATTCGAAAGACACGTGGCGCCATCTATTATCATAAGAACGTTATTGTTTTCCTCGGGAACATTAATTTTTTCGGGATGAAAGGTAGCCTATGTCCGTTTCTGTACACCTGTCAACGTATATGCAAAATTTCAGGATGATCGGTTCAGTGGTTTAGGCGTGAAAAGGTAACAAACAAACAAACTCATTTTCGCTTTTATAATATTAGTTAGGATTAGGATTACTGTTTAGTTAGTGAACCTTGACGCTCATAAGTGTTACTCTGAGACCTAAATTAATAAAGATTTATTTTATCATCACGTGACTCACCCACTCAAGTCGTTTTCCTGATGGCACCCGATTATAAAGTCATTCTGATGATGGCGATTAATTAATCTAATATGCTTACCAATTAGTTAGAATACAAAGAAACATCTACTCTATAATAAAGATAAATTGTTTTTCAATCATTATAGACTAGCTTGTATTACTTTTAATCAGGCAGAATTTTATGTTTGAAAATTTTATGTCATGTTTTTTCTTTAATTAAGTTGTTAGTTTAGTTGAAATTATAATTTGCAAGCTGTGGTTGCCTATAATTGAGGGAGTATACAGGCTAAGAACTTTATTAATGCTATATAATGTATGTTATTGTATATTCCTTTGTTGGAAATCCTTAAATAAATAAATCAGTCAAATCTTAGAATAACAGATTTATAAAAAAAATCTATTGTCTCTGGCCGTCGGTGTGCCGCTGCGACTCATTAGGTTAAAAAGAAAAAAGGACATAGAGCGATCCTTCTGAAGTCTCAGTTTCCATCAAACCTGAATGGATACGTGTGGCTACAGCCAAAACTCTGGCTTTAAAATGATGACGATATATTCAACTAAATCAATTAGCTTTTGGAAGCAGCGATAGTTTGAAATCATTGGACTGCTACACAGAGGTCTTGAATTAGATCCCACGACACACATACATAATATGAGCTTTCGAAGTTACGAATTAATAAATTAGCACTCAGTGAAGAAATAAATTTTCATTAATTTCGTTATTTCTTCTTTCTTTGTATTAATTGTTTATAATGTAGTGAATAACGCTCTGATTACAGCTGTAAGTTAATATTTATGATCTTATGTACAATTAGCTTGATAATATAATTATTTCTCGAGATGGTTATCTCAAAAATCGCTCACGCGCATCTCATAATACCGTAATATATTATTCTATAAATTACTTACCAATAACAGAGATGCATTTTGTATTGATGATCCCACTCGGCAGCAAATGGAAATCAAACTCCTGGCCTTCTACGACGACTGTGTGGCCGGCATTGTTGCCACCCTGCAAGGAAACAGAATTATGATAATTTCTTTTCTCCTTTCTTAAGAAGTAAATACCAAGGGCATACAGGAGTTCTTCGCTATAACCAGGAGAGTTCTGTAGAAGGTTGCGGCTAAATGATTGAAGTGTTATTTTTTTGTGGTGAAGTTTACCTGGCCTTTCTTTTTATACAACTAATGTGGCAAACAAGCATACGGCCCACCTGATGGTAAGTGGTCACCGTAGCCTATGGACGCCTGCAATACCAGAGGCATCACTTGCGCGTTGCCGGCCCTTTAGGAAAGGAAGTGGGAAGGAGAAGAAGCGGGAAAAGGGAAATTGGGTGATTCGGCCTCCGGCAATCTCACTCACCGAACGAAACACAACAGTAGGAATAGGTACTGCTATTTCACGTCGATATTCTGTGAGAGGGAAATGAGAGTCGTATTTCGTAAAACATTCTTTTTTTTAGTTTTGGCATTTGGTAGGCTATCCATTACAATAACACAATCTCTAATCATTTCAACCAAATTCATAATAGTTGAAAATAAAGAGCTATTCAAAGGTAGATAGAGCAACTATAAACAGATGACCTCTAAATAACAGGGTTCCATTACTGTTAATGTCCATTACTATACTTTAGACTTCCAGTTTTGGTATCGTTTCCAAAGACTGTTCTTTGGAAACGATACCAAAACTGGAAGTCTAAAGTATAGAGCCATTCAAAGCTACATTAAACAGATGACTTTATAACCGGGTAAAGCAGTCTTCGTAAAGCGGTCTTTGAAAACGGATCTCAAGAATGGCAGGGTCAAGTACCATACAAAATAGACTCAAGCTAGTAGATTTATTTCTTTTTAACCGACTTCAAAAAAAGGAGAAGGTACTCAAATCGTCTGTATTTTTTTTCCCTCATAACTTTCGACTGGGTGAACCGATTTTGATGATTCTTTTTTTATTTGAAAGCTGGTGCTTCCCGTGTGGTCGAATTTCATTTTGATCAAGATTTGACCATTCGTTTTCGAGTTATCCTTAATAATGCGTATTTAGCTACATTGATGATGTTCTCATTTTTGGCAAGGTTCACTAAAAACCGAGAAATAAACAAAATTTTAACAAAAAAAAAACAGACTTCCAAAATGAATATTCTAAAACTTAAAATGTTCTAAAAAGTTAATAAATAATTGCATATTCTTGTGAATAATAAAATTATTGTTACTTTTGGAGTCTGTGTCAGCCGCTCGCACCGCGTGCTGAGTCTGTGTGTAATTGTGCATGCCAATGATTATAGTAAGACATCTCATGTTTAATTAGTTACAAACCTACCTTGGCTGATACCGACTCCATTAATAACAATAATTTAATTATTCACAAGAATATGCAATTATTTATTAACTTTTTAGTGCAATTTAAGTTTTAGAATATTCTTTTTTGAAGTCGGTTTTCTTTTTTGTTAAAATTTTGTTTTTGAATATCAGTCACATCCTACCTATCACTAATCTAGTACATCTGTCGACATTTTAACGTAAGTGCGTGTGTATTTCTAGATATTTTGGCACATTTCTGATTGTAATGACACGTAAGACAGCTTTTACATTGGCAATTTGTCGATTACGTGTAGGACATGTATTAAGAATAAAACATCACGCGATTTTATTAACTAGAGGTTAGACAGAGGTGACGTGTCTGAATCATACGTAGGCAAACCGTTAGAGGATTTTATATGAAACTTAACAGAAAGTTGAAACATGTCCTGAATTGACAGATAGAATATATTTTATCCTAATTTGCGTTTTTGTTAAGATTCTATGTACCTATATAATAGATTACCTTGCAGCTTTGCTTCCGTAGGGTAGATAATCTATCTAATGGCGCAATGACACTTGGTCTTTAGCTCGTATTCGATTGCCTATGGAATTCGGACAAACGACTAAGTGTAAATGGAAGGAGTCGAGTACGCCCGTATTCTAACAGCTTTCGTTTCGATTACCCGACGCCGATTTCCTTTCGATTGTCAAACGTTTGCCCGTGGTGCAGTAACCGAATGTGAGTAAAAAAATGTGATTAATGCATCGGGTGCCCGAATTCGAGTAACATATTTCGTGCACCCGAATACGGGCTAACGACCAAGTGTAATTGCGCCATTACAGGTAGACTGCACGAATAGTGACATGGCGTAGTTGACCTCGCCTCGCCGAGAGTTGTAGGTTCGAATCCCACACGGGACAAAAATGTATGTGATCCACAAATGGTCGTTATGAGTCTAAGTATTCTTTGTGTCCGTTGCTTAAATGTTTAAGTTCCTCGCGACCCAGCGACACAGGAATTACAATCCTTTACAAACTTGTCTTCTAGCATGATCGTTCATTTGAAGCGTAAATCAAAATATACATATACATATTTAATAAATCTATAGCAGCTGTGCTAGGTCACAGACCTGTGTTACTGCTGATATGCCACCCTTCTTAGTGCGGGCGTTGTAATTTAAAAACCTATACATGGATTTTACTGGGATCCTAACTAATATTATAAATGCGAAAATGAGTTTGTTTGTTTGTTTGTTACGCTTTCACGCCTATATACTCAACCGATCAACATGAAATTTTGCATACACGTTGTCAGGGGTACAGAATAGGACATAGGGTGCCTTTCACCCAGAAAAAATAACTGTTGCAAACCTAACCTACATTTACGCGAGCGAAACCGCGGGTGAAAACTAGCTAACACTCTTAGTTAATATAAGAATAGTCCGCAATACGATTATAATGACTTCCTCAGTGGCAGAGCGGTATTAACTGTGACTGTTGTGTGTGGTCTCGAGTTCGATTCCTGAGGTAAGCAAAGTTAATCTATACAAGTAAATAAAATTGAATGAAGTGTTTTTTTAATGTCAAAATAACAGCTTTTTATCTAATGCATATGAAAGTATATAAGGTACCTATACGAAAACATCAATTTTTAAATTTTTGTCTATGTGTCTGTTTGTTCCGGCTAATCTCCGAAACGGCTGAACCGATTTTGACGGGACTTTCACTGGTAGATAGCTGATGTTATAAGGAGTAACATAGGCCTAATTTTTTTTGTTACTTTCCATGCTTACGAAGTCGCGGGTTACAGCTAGTTACTATTATAAAGCGTGAGTTGTCTTTGACTACGTGTTAATATAGTATTTTCTAGAGTTCGAAAAAACTCTTATACAACAGCTTTGTCCGTCCGTCTGTTATACAACTTTCAACTCAAGAACGGTAAGAGCTAGAGACTCGCGGTCAACGCCATTCGACTTATCATAGTCGATATACCCCCAAAATTACTATGACCTTAAATCTGACCAAGGTCACGTGGTATCACATGACCTTTGCATATACTTAATTGTTATTGTTTTTCGAACTCTCAAATTTACAGCAATTCATTGCCGTTTCTCACTTGTTTCTATGTAAAATGCTTCTGCTCTATGTGTAATGATGACTAATGACTAACTTCATCAACATTGAAACAACGGACACAAGGAACGCCAAACTTGGACCAAGTATTTGTGGAACACACATTTTTTGTCCCGTTTAGATCGAACCCACGGCACTTGGCGCACTGACAATAGCGAGGCGCCCACTTAAACCTCTACGCCATTTGTAGTCTTTGAACCGACATCAGTGTAAAATAAATATTACGCCATTCAACATCACGTATCAATCATCGCAGTTATTAAAGAAAAATGTCTGTCAAGACTTTACAGGTCATGGTCACTACAATTTGCACAACTGTATGAAAATAGCTTCAGAAAAAAATCACAAATGGCGCAGAAGTATACAGCGTTATGGCTATAGGCTATAAAACATCACGCTAAGACCCACGGGGGAGGCGCAGTAATCATAAACGCGGGTGAAACCGCGGGCACATATCTATATATTAATACGTGAAGCGAAAACTTTTGATACCTTTTTACGAAAATTGGGCAGACGGAGGAGCATGAAATTTCGCACACTTATAGTTTATACAGAGGAGAAGTGACGAATGCTAATATTTATATAAAATATGCATTAGAAATACATTAAATTAATGAAAACCACTACACGCAGACAAACAAGCATTTGAAACACGCAGTCGAAGCGCGTAACTATGGTTACATATATATGACATAATAATGTCAATATATGTATATTATAATATCAGCAATATCTTACAGACAAATTTTGGTCGAATTTCGAGCACTAGGCGACCGCTAGTTAATATAAATATGCGATAAAATGATATTGAATAGGTACACACAACGGACGAATCGCAGTAACAATATCACAACTCTTTCATCGGTTTCCAGTAAGAAGTGAGTTTCATCAGACATGGCAGCTCATTCATACTGTCACCAAGACATTGGGAAAGGCTCACTCTCATTGCCATTGTCTATACATATAATAAAATCGTAGGCAAGTCAAAACTGTACCTTGAATATTTTTTTAAAAGAATACTTGGGGCGTGATCTACAATCGATATCGAAGCCAAAAATATTGTTTTTAGAATTTTTGTCTGTTTGTCTGTATGTATGTCCGGGCTAAACTCAAAAAGTACTGCATGGATTTACTTCAAATTTTGCATGAATATTACTAACAGGTCGGGTCAACATATAGGCTACATATTGTCACGCTATCACCTACGGGGGAGGAGCTGTGAATCTTTATTTTTCTTACACATTCTGTGACAGCGTGTAATCTAACGACGCATATTTAAATGTTGTTTTTGAGTAAGCCATGCTATTATCTAGCTTTACACTATAAAAACTACGCCATTTAAGTAACTACTAGTTGGGTTCCTCGGCGACAAACACTTTTTAGTTAAAATCTACGCGGACGAAGTCGCAGGTAACAGCTAGTCAAGTAATAAAATAATGTGACTTTTATAATTATCTAGCTTGTATGTCAACATTTCTTGACAAAGCAAACTGTAGATTGTGCAACAGCTATCCGGATTGTTTGCGTTTCACAATGTTGTGTCAGCTTATTCGTTTAACAGAGAAAATTGTGCCTTATCTAGTTCCAAGGTTTTAGATTTCTTATAGTTAATTGTAAATTACGTTGTAATAACAATATAGATTGGTAATATTCCATTATTGTTATAATATGCATTACAAATGCGTTTTGTAATGTAATAAATGTAAAGGCGGCTGTACACATTGGGCCAAGGTAGTGGGCCAGCGTGTTGGGCCAACGTGTAGATATCTACTTGGCGGTATCAACATACCGCCTTAGGCCGGGACTCCACCAAAGCGGAGACGAGACGAGCGGAGAGATGTTTTTTAAACAAACAATAGAATTGTGTTATTGACACATCTCCTCTCCGCTCAGCTTCAGTGGAGATCGGCGTGCGGAGATGTGTAATATTTGTATGGCGCGATGGAAGCGGAGATGTGAGCTGTGCGCGGACGACGCGCAGTGGAGACGAGAGATGTGAGCGGCGTGCAGTGAGCGATGTCACCCTACCCCCTCTCGCCCGCCAGCAACCCGCAGAGCCCCGCGCGCGCGCCGGCCTAGCCGGCCCGAGCTGAAAAACATCTCTTCTCGCACAGCACACAGCACACTGCACACATCTCCGCTTTGGTGGAGTCCACCGAGCTGGAAAACATCTCTTCTCGCACAGCACACATCTCTGCTTTGGTGGAGTCCCGGCCTTAAAATGGCTGCGGTTACAATGCCTATTGTTTTGTTTTTTTGTAACGAATAGACATATGTCCTGTATGGTTGTTAGCGGTTAGCATAGCCTACGATCCTTATAAACTTTCTTAGTCAGTCTTTCCTCATCCATTCTTTCTATATGTCCAAACCAGCTTAACATACCCTTTTCTATTCTTGTCACAATATCCACTTTAATGCCGCATCTCTCTCTAATCACACTATTCCTTATTATATCTTTCAGAGTCACACCACATATGTTTCTCAGCGCTCTCATTTCTACAGCATTTATTCTGCTCTCATGCTTCTTTTGCCATACCCAACTTTCACTTCCATGCATAAGTGTAGGCACTAATAGTCCTCTATGAACAGCCAAACGTGCCTTTTCGGCTGTTCATAAAAGCCCTTTAAAGCTCCATTCACTTTATTACCAGCAATCGTTCTCTTTCAATATGTCCTGGTGTTTACCACAAACATGTAGGTACTTAATTTAATACATACACTAGTAAAACAAAGCTCAAGAGATTGTTTGTTTTTCTGTTTGTATTGGTACTGTAAGGTTTTAATTTATTTTCCCTCAATTAAAATAGTAGAATAAAATAAAAGCACTGGCGACACTATCGATACGTTATAAAACGTATACGATAACGAACCACGGCATTATGGGGGGGGATGCTTATTTTTGAGCTCAGGTCGATAACAACCTAGAGAACAGTGTTTTCATTAAGTGCGAAAAGTGTTATATTGCAAGCAAACTGTGCATAAGGTAGATTACCAAAGTTATGTATTTGTACATATTGAAAGTGAAATAAAGATATTATGAAAAACAGAAATATCCTGACGCAGTTTTATTATACCTGAAGTATTATTACAGTACTAAGTAACCAGTTACTTAGTACCAGTAATTTCTGGTACCGCATTGGTAATCTCTGGAACAACCAGACAGATTAAAAAAAAAACTTTTTTCCCATTGCAATCGATTTCTCGAGAAAGGTAGGCTATATAGCTACGAGCGACGGGAGCGAAGCAGTAAACATAAACGTGGGTGCAGCCGCGGGAGACAGCTAGCGTATAAAAATACAGTCAATCCAAATAATGTCATTGCAATTTAACCGTAATTTTAATCTACGAAACGAGTACTCATTACTTTGTATGAAGGACGCATTATCAATCCGTTATTACTGAAATTATAGCTTCCTTATTTCTTAAAGATAACTGAAATGCTATCTTTAATTCAACTGCATTTTATTATTATCACTCACGTTATGTATGTACGAGAATATGATAAATACTTAATATGCTTGTTATTATTGACTAGCAACCCGTCCCGGCTTCTCACGGGTAGTACAAAACCTTAACAAATTATACACCTAAACCTTCCTCATGAATCACTCTATCTATTGGTGAAAACCGCAATAAAATCCGTTTAGTAGTTTTTGAGTTTATCACGAACAGAAAAACGCGGCAGGTGACTTTATTTTTTTATTATGTAGTGAAGTAATATTTTAAGTGCTACGGATGCGATACGCAAACCTTATCTATACTAATATTATAAAGCTGAAGAGTTTATTTGTTTGAACGCGCTAATCTCAGGAACTACTAGTTCGATTTGAAAAGTTCCTTTAGTGTAGGATAGCCTATTTATCGAGGAGGGCTATAGGCTACATAACATCACGCTACGATCCACGAGGGTGGCGCAGTAAAGATAAACGCGGGTAAAACGCGGGAAAATCTGCTAAAATTATATAATTTACAAATTGTGGTTCTTCATTATTTCAGCTGAAATACGTCCCCTGCTGGACATAGACCTCCAAGGTTATACCGGTTCTTCTTTCTATTTTGTGTCATAAAGACGAAAGGACTAGTACTAGCGCCTCATTTCTTTTAAAACATATAATTCTTAATTATGTATTATTCATATTTAGTACCTAGTGCGATTATGGATGAGGTCGCCGGTTCGATTCCCGGATCGGCCAAACTGTTATTGGGTTTTTCTGTTAAGAAATTCCTAAAGGCAGTAAGGATACTGCAGAATTATTTTAAAATAAATGCTAAATTGTAGTTGCCTAGTGAACTGCGTGGTGGGTATAAGAATTGCGTGTGATTCTGAGGTACCAGGTTCGATGCCCGATTAGGGCAAAGGGTATGATGGTTTTTAATAAAAAATCTCATGTACTACATAATAGAAGACGAGCCTATTGCTGTGTACCGGGCAGGTACCCCGACTCCATGCCCCAAGAACGTGTCCTGTAGCCGGCATAGAGTAGCTTCCTAGTACGTGGACTCAAATAGTTGGTGAAATGCCGCTTAACCTTTTGGGAGTTATAATAATATATAATATTATTCTATCACATACACACAACACCATCTAGCCCGAACTAGGTACTAGACAATGGATAAACATACATGTATACTTCTTTTTTGTCAATACATACTTACATATTACATAGAAACACCCAGACCAAGACAAATATCCATGTACATGCACACAAATGGTTGACTTGTACGAGAATCGAACCCGCGACCTCAGGCCTGGCAGTCGGTTGCACTAACCACTACGCCATCGGGGCCGACAAAGTTAACGGAGTAGTTACCACCATGGTACCATTTTAGACTAGCTCTCGATGTTTTCTTTATTATTTTAGGTATCTATACTAACATTATAAATCTGAAGAGTTTGTTTGTTTGTTTGAATGCGCTAATCTCAGGTACTACTGGTTCGAATTGAAAATTATTTCAGTGTTGGATAGCCTATTTATCAAGGAAGGCTATAGGCTATATAATATCACGCTACGACCCACGGGGGCAGCGCAGAAACGATAAACGCGGGTGAAACCGCGGGAACATCTAGTTACAAATATTTATGCGTAAGTTTTACTACATTTTTAATATTGATTTTATTGTAGTAAATGTATTGCTGAACTTGACATACAGTAACTGCGTATTATATAAACATATCCACAAGACGTCGATAACAGTGTTATATCACTACTAATTGATGCAAATCAAAACAAATAAGTATCAATAATAGCAAAATTACTTGTTTTAATACCATAGCAGTCTTGTGAATTGAAAACAATACTTAGCTTTCTAAGATATTTTGATAACCCCACGCTTTTTTACATTAAAATTATTAAATTATTTTCTACTTTTTAAAGTGTGTATTTTAGTTTTTTAAACTATTTTTATTTTTCTAAATTATTGTATTGTCATTGGTCCTCGATAAGTGTGCAAAGTTTCATATCAATCCGTCGGTGTGAAAGGGGTGAAAATCACGTTCAAAGACTCCGTTACATATATACATCATAAGTCCTCCAGACCAAATTTCGGCCACGGCGGCCAGTCTTAACGGAGACTAGCCTTCTGAGCAGGAGATATTATACCTAGTGCACAAGTGTGTGCGCAAACACAAGTGCACTCTCTGTTCCCTAACTCTCATGATCCGATGGGACGGTAATCCGACACGCCCGCAGAAAGATCAGGCGCAGGACCAACGGCTTTACGTACTTTCCGAGGCACGGGGGTGTCTAACACCGCCAACTTCCTAACTCCGGGCTGCTATTGAGATTTCTTAATAGAAAAACCTAATAACTTTTTGTTGGCCCGACCCGGGATTCGAACCCGAGACCTCACGCACAGCAGTCGCATTCACTACCGCTGCGCCACGGAGGCAGTAAACATATATACATACCAAGCTAATAAAAGCGTGTTAAAAACGAAGATCCTCATTACACACCTAGTTGAATCTATTACAATAGTACAAGAAGTACATAAATATTTGTTTATTTGTATTTTACAGTAATGTTCCTCATTCTAAATGTTGTAAGTACTGAATAATTTCGTAAATTTTTCCTTGTCTACCATCTATCACTTATGTAGAAGAAACATGTGAAAAATTGTAAGTTTTCAGTTTCTGTGAGTTATGAATACATAATATGACAGCCTTGATGGCGTAGTGGTTAGTGTAACCGACTGCCACGCCTGAGGTCGCGGGTTCGATTCCCGCACAAGTCAAACATTTGTGTGCATGAACATGGATGTTTGTCTTGGTCTGGGTGTTTCTATGTATAATATGTATGTATTTACAAAAAAAAAGTATATATGTATGTTTATCCATTGTCTAGTACCCATAGTACAAGTGCTGCTTAGTTTGGGCTAGATGGTGTTGTGTGTATGTGATAGAATATTATATTTATACAGCCAATCATTCAATTAGTTTCCGTAGATCTGCAGACACAAGTGACTTGATTTCAAAATAGAACACTACACAACACTTACATAGCAACAAAACATTTATCTAACAATGTTGTAATTTGATTAATCATTTGAAAATGCATACTCATATGATTCATTAAACAGACACAACACAAAGTCCAATTAATGTTGACATGAGTTCACACAAACTAATTAACATATAAATATATTCTAGCAGCCTAAAGTAGTTAGTTCCAGTTTCAACTAGAATGCATATGAGATAGAACTGTAGGTACCTACAATTTAAATAAACTACTAAAAGATTACATAAATTATTAAATGATGCTTGTATTTATTGAGGCATCTATGTAATCTAAATTCAGTATGTAATACTCTTTTTTAACATTTTATTTCACAGATGACATCCTACAGCAAATTTACTTTTTAATGGAAAGGCAAACAGCATACATGCAGCCAGTAATTGTTTCAGAACAAAAATAAAATCTGCAGTAATGCAATAAAAAAAAACTAATCTATGTGTAAATGTATACTAATAAGAATAATAAGATACACACACATACACCTTATTTAAAAAACATATGCATTCATCACTATTCCATGAACACCTCCGATTTCACAGTGAGTCTGGACATTGGAAAACACTTTCATAACCATTTATTTTTAGATTAGTATCTAACAACAGCTTCTATCTGAATAACAAATATCTATAAATAACAAAATCGGGTTTTCCCTGAAATATAACCCATCAGCTATTTCCAACATCTCATAAATAAAATCAAAATTAGACAGGAGCCCTAGACAGTGAAGAAATTCAGAAATATTTAAAGCTTACTACTTTAAATGTGACAATAAATGCCCCAGACCTTGGCAGAAATCCACAATTAGTGTGCACGGTCCACAAGGTCTATTTACGTATATATACATACATATCCATACATCTCAGCATCAGTCACATGACTCCTATTCAAGTATTTGAAAAAACGTAATATAAATAATTGATGTTATATAATTATCACCGGAACTGGCGGCTTTACGCAACATTGAACTAGCGCACAACAGTTCCCGCTAAGATACTTGGCTCTTTGCACTTGGCACGCGTTTTGTATTCGCAAATTCGTATAAAAACATTGTATTCACAGTTCACATGTTTTCAAACAAATTTTGGCGCGCAGCCAACTCAAGATGATGTTAAGATATCTGCGTTTGTAGGCCGAAACATGATAACGTATATCAAAATAATGAAAACACTTCAAAATCAATTACCGCTGATAGTACGAACTGCTCGTGTTGGTTGTAACCTCAAAATGATATCCGTAAACATTGAGAACTATGTGCCCAAGGGCATTACACAATACATGCATGTTTATTAAAATTACTGTGAAAGCAAAAAAAAAATACTTGCGAAATTAACTAACAAACCTGACAGCGGCACACGATGTCAGAGTGTACAGCCAATAGATCCACCACTTTTCCTTTTCCTTCATCACCCCATTGACCACCCAAAACAACAGCAACTTTTTGTTGCATCATAGATTTTGCGCACGGATACGATGCTTCACCGTTTACGGCGGTTTGCTCCGAGTTTATCATCGAAGCCATTATTTACAGCTAACTTCTGAATTTTATAGGAAAGAGCGAGACATGCGCGCGCCGGGCTCGCTGTAGCAAAAAGGTTTCTGGGCTGCCATACTCTATAATGAAAATTACCTCTGATTAGCTACCACTTTTTGTAATTTCCTTTTATTCACGTCATTGTTAATGAGATCCGTATAATTTAGAAAATCAATAGAAATATTTATAGTACTCAATAATCAGTTTCGTATACCTTCGTAATTTCATAATTTATTCATGTCAAATCTTTCTTAGAAAAGTGTAATATTTGTTCAAGAACATTTGATTTGAGATTTGTTTTAAATGTTCTAATAATTATATTATCTAAATATCTATACTAATTTTAGTTGCGAGTTGCAATTACTAATCTGCCGTAACAATGTGTTCAAGAAATAGTTCCAATAATTTTGGGAATTTTTGCGTCACGGGCACACTGCCTCCGTGTGTTACGATTTACGAACCGTACAACAAAATGTCATAAGTCATTGTCATTCATCGATGGATATTGGATTTTGATGTCAGTTGTTTACTTGTGCGTATGATAGATGCATTCGCCCTTTGTTACGTAATATTAATACTTTTATGTAATTACGCAATAAAAACGAGTACTTACCTCGTTTAATTAATTATATCATTTATGTTCCCTGATTAATCACAAATGCCCATTCTATTTTCGAATATAGAATGTATATAACATACTTGGTGATTTCTAAACGAAACTGTCCCTCTCAAAATAAAAAGTATAATGTTTGTTTATTATAAAGCTGGCTATGCACACCAGAATATCACACTTAAAAAATATAGTAAAAAGTAATTTTGATACTCCATTGTAGAGTTTTCTCGCATACACACGGCTACACATCAAGTTAGACACCCTATATACGCATAACTACGCTACATACAAAATAGAGAATTGTTGGAAAGGGACAGTGCATAGTGGTGTCGATGTAATGTAGACGTAGATGTGTGTGTAAAGCGTAACAAAAATATAACACACTCGCCCGCACGATTCGCAGTGTACAACTTCTAATAGTTCAAAGTCCAAACAGTCTAGGTTGATATGTCGCTGTGTGTACGTATGCTAGTGTTACTACGTACGTGATAGTTCGTGTTGCAAAAACTACTTCGGATTTCATTTAGACGTAGAATATTAATACCCTTAGGACATAATCCCGATAAAGCACCTAAGAGATACACTACTAGCGCTCAATGGCTCATTGATAATGGGCTCACGATTTTAAAATTAATGATTTCGTTTATTCTCCTTAAGTATAATCTTGAACGAAATTTATTGTATGCATTTAATGAGTTATATTACTTTAGTTGATTAATATAATGTTTATAGTGTGTATAAAAGAGTACTAGCAACATTAATTTGGTAACAGAGATTTTAAAACGCATTGTAGGTATTTTTAACGGCGACCATTCACGGGTAAATCAAAAACACTGGTATTCAAACAACGATGTATATCTGACGTTTTTCATTCTGACAATTGGCTTTGTTTATTGACATTGGCAATTTCAAATTTGACATAACGCTTGTTGATTGATTGATGTACGGTCGTTGGTCGATTCGCTGAGCGTTCTAAAGCCGAGCGAAACATAAATGTTTTATTGAATTGAAAATATATATAAAAATAGTTGTGAATAAAGATATATGTTTTCGTAGTGATCGTAAATGTTGCGCATTTGAATTTGGAACGTCTTGTAGGCAGGTAGGCGTCCGTCGCAATGAAAATTGTATCTTTTTTATTATTGTATGTGTGCACTGAACTGATTAACGGTGACCAAGAAGCCGAGCACGAAGCGAACAGGAAGAGGA
The DNA here is from genome assembly GCA_963564715.1 of Catocala sponsa. NCBI lineage: Eukaryota > Metazoa > Arthropoda > Insecta > Lepidoptera > Erebidae > Catocala > Catocala sponsa. The sequence goes on along the minus strand of OY751345.1, from coordinate 3,408,396 downwards.
TTATTGAGCAGTTAACAAAGACTCGCACGGTGTTACTTGATGATTATCATTTGGTTACTAGGCAGATTGCCACCGATGTATATATGTTCAGAAGTTATCGCACCGTGTCTGTTGTGTTTTACCCTGTTATGAGGGATGTCACGGATGCTCGCTTCACGTTCCAATGTGAGGATCTACATCTTAATAACATTGGTAGGTGTAACACTAACACTTTTAATTTTTATGTTTATCTCATAGCCAGATTTAAAAAAGAGCTTCTAGCACCAGCCAGTCTTTGAAGTTCTTTTTTTCTGGTTTGTTATTATTTTATTGGCTAGCTCATCAAAGCATAGTTTGATGAGCTAGCCAAGTATGTATTTTTAATTCACTGCAACTTGCTTTGTACTAAAATTTAAATATGAATTGACTAAAATGAAAGGGACAAGCAGTGCATGATTTGATAACAAATAATGTATCTAAATATTATATAATAAATTTGCCACACATCTATATTCATAACTTTCAGTACAATGTTTATATAAAAGCTGGCAGGATACTAATCAAATAAAAAAATAATTATAATCATCTTTATCCTACTCATGAAAAATATATTTGAATTTAGAACTAGATTAAAACCTTAAAAAAGTTAATTTATTCACCTATTTTGTATACTATGGCTCAGTATTATTTATTAGAGCTTTATTCATAGTATATTTAAATTCAATATTATTTTTCTTAAATGGCTATTGAGCTTTATAAAAAACTTTATTAAAAAAATCTCATACAAGTAAAACTCCTAAAGATGTAGTCCTAGACCAGTTTTTACACACCAGGATCACATTGCTGACTGTAGTTGAGTAAAAAACTAGTCTAATGAACCTGAACAGAAATATAAGCTCTATACTATACATCATCATCATCATCATCATCATCAGGCTATAATAGTCCACTGCTGGACATATTATACATATGTACTATCGGCTCCAGCGACGGATGACCATTTCAGAAAAAAATTTGCATTCACATGTTGCCCAGTTGAGTTTATATCGCCTTAGAATCAGTAAACAAATGTAAAGTGTAAAAAAACTCAAACAAAGAAAGGGGTGTGTCACGGGTACGGGTACCAAGTGTTGGCCTGCTATGCGGTTTTAACCTTAGGAGTGGTCATCCATCGCTGTAGCCGATAGTACCTATAATAAACCTCTATAATCAGTAACTAAGTGTTTAATCTTAAGTCATTGTATATAAGCTATATAAGTCGTTGTTACACTGATTAGTGCTATGCATGTACTAATTTTAGCACTCTCAGGATGATGCAACTTGACACCCACTTGTTGCTACTATCCATTGTAACTCTAGTCTAGAATTGTGTTAATTCAATGTTCAAAGTTAAGTAGATAATCACCATTTTATTATGCTTGGAGTATTGTCTCTGGTAAGTATTGCTAGAATAGGTTTCAATCTTGAAATTGGTTAAATTGAGTACTGTAGATATATTGTAATATACTAGCTGACCTGCGCAACTTGTCTGCTTCTCATAAGATCTTCACATTTTTGCAACATTTTTCATTGATGCTCCGCTCCTATTGATCATGGCGTGATGTTATGTAGCCTATAGCCTTCCTCGATAAATGGGCTATCCAAAACTAAAAGATTTTTTCAATTTAAACAAAGATTAGTGTCTTCAACCAAACAAACAAACAAACTCGTCAGCTTTATAATATTAGTATAGATAAGGAGATTTAAAACCTTGGGGGAGGCCTATCTCCAGCAGTGGATGTCTTTTGGCTGACATAATGAAGAACATTTAAGACTATGTTGGATTTTTCTGACAGAAAATTCTTAAAAGCACCATGGAGTCTGGTAGTGTACCTATTTCCTTAAATACAGCTGGTGAATTGTTTATGCACTCCTCTACTTACCCTTTCAGAGACAGATGTGAGACTATGTATTTATGCAGGGCTAGATGTTCCCGCGGTTTCACCTGCGTTTATCGTTACTGCACCGCCCCCGTGGGTCGTAGCGTGATGTTATATAGCCTATAGCCTTCCTCGATAAGTAGGCTATTCAACACCATCAGAATTTTTCAATTCGCACTAGTAGTTCCTGAGATTAGCGCGTTCCAACAAACAAACAAACTCTTCAGCTTTATAATATTAATATAGATTACTTCGTAGGTAGTAGAGCCTCGCTGATTTCAGCATGAATGGGCCGGCTCGACCGGGGAAGGACTACCCTCTCACAGAATATCGACGTGAAATAGCAGTATTCCTACTGTTGTGTTTGGTGAGTGAGAGTGCCGGAGGCCCAATCACCCTCTTTCGCCCTTCCTGCTTCTTCTCCTTCCCACTCCCTTTCTTAAAAGGTTGGCAACGCGCAAGTGATGTCTCTGGTGTTGGAGGCGTCTATAGGCTTCGGTGAACACTTACCATCAGGTGAGCCGTATGCTTGTTTGCCACCTTAGCATTACAAAAAAAAAGAGTTTTAAACTTGAAACGTGAAAAAAGTTTTGTCCCGTGTGGGATTCGAACACGCGTCATTCGGCGCAATGGCAGTGGCGAGGCGGCCTCTTAAAACACTGAACTATCCGTGCAGTCAGCACTTATATGATGCGCACTCAAGTGGAGCATGCGTAATCCATTCATCTATTCAAACTTATATAATAAAACCATAAATGGCCCTTTTACTGTTAGCCAGTGCGTGGCCACGCTATTCCCCACAATGGCAGAACCGTTTTGGATGTGATTCTCAGTTAAGATAAACTAGGGCAACTATTGTCGCGTGCATTATAAAACGACTAGCTTTTGCCGGCGACTTTGCTCGCGTAAAAGTAGGTTAGATTAGTTTTTCTTTTAAATAAAATATAGCCTATGTTACTTGGTGATAATATAGCTTACTAAGTGAAAAGAATTTTTAAAATGGGTTGGGTAGTGTTTGAGTTAATTCCTTACAAACAAACAATAATCTAATCTTTCCTCTTTATAATATTAGTATAGATACGACACGTAGATGATAATTATGATATCGTGGGCGCAGATAGTGTTCCATCATTGAATACGTGCGAAATGTATCGGTCTAGTAATATCAAAGTCAAAGTTTAAAATCATTTATTCTTTTAGGTCACAAAGTAACACTTATGAACGTCCAAGTTTATGAGTGAGTGAGTTTAGTGTAACTGAATAACAAGACAGAACACCTGGGGCCTTAGGTATAGTATTATCTAGTTGTTGCGCATGCAAAAACAATGCTGTAGAGACAAGACTGCATATAAAATACTAGATGTGCCCGCGGTTTCACCCGCGTTTATGATTACTGCGCCGCCCCGTAGGTCGTAGCGTGATGTTATATAGCCTATAATCTTACTCGCTAAATAAGCTATCCAACAAAAAAATAATTTTTCAATTCGAACCAGTAGTTCCTGAGATTAGCGCATCCAAACAAACAAACTCTTCAGCTTTATAATATTAAGTATAGATATGATGTTTAAAGTACCTTATGATACGTAGATGATACATATCACGGAAACAGATAGTATTTAATATTTTTTTTAATTTAACTCTAGTCTTTACAAACATTCAAACGACGGACAGAAAGATCATCCAGAATCGGAACAACCATTTGTGGATACAAATGTTTGTCCCGTGTGGGATTCGAACCCACAACACTCGGCGCAGTGGCAGTGGCGAGGTGACCCCTTAAACCACTACGCCATCCGTTCAGTCAAGTACCTTATGATACGTAGAGGATATAATATGTTATCACTGGAATAGATGGTATTTAAGAGGAAACACTAAGGGCAAGAGAATTATAAAAGGGATTAAATATAATGATCATTAAAAATACTAATTGGTCAGCGAATATTGCACAGCATAAAGAGCATCTATACGCCTCAAATCACTGCATTCCGTCTTGGAAGTGTTAGGTTATGTAGGTTCCTTTTTTTAAACCCACCCAAAAATAGGAGACTCCATCGACTTAGTTTGATCTCTTTAAAGTTTGCTGGCCATGAGTTGCTGATCAATTAGCTATTTCTGCTCACAGATTATATTTTTCTGCTCACAAAAATACCAATACTATGCTAACCATTTAAATAACACCCATTAAAAAATAGGTATTTGTAAAATCAATTGCTGTCGCGCAGTGCCATGTATACTATCATGAGCGCGATAGAGACAACTGCAGCTTGGACCGAAAATAACTACTAAAAGTACACAAAATCAACGCTTCGTAGTCTCCTGATTCCTTCTCCAAAACTTGACCGATTTAACTACTATTTTCATTAAAATTGAAAAAAAGGCTTTGGCCATGTTCTTGTGTTTTCCTTTTTTTATATAATCTAGTCAAATTTGTTTTCTGGATGTTTGAACACAGCGGAAAATCTGGCCAATTTTTGAGGCTTTTGAAGGCTCATGTCTCTTTTAATAATTAATTTATGAAAAAAAGGAAAACATGGACATGCCAATAGAGACTATACATTTTTTGGAAAAATTATTGCTCTACTGGCATTGTCCAGGGAAGAAACGGGGGACTACGTTTGTATGGGAAAACGGCCCTTGTGTTTCCTCTTAATATGCCCGTTGAAGGCGTTCTGATTGTATAGGCTTGTAGTATCTCGCCAACTAAAGCATTTGGGTCCTAAGAATAAGGTAGTGCGATGCAGAATATATACCTTTGTCCAGAGGTCCAAGTCTGCTAGTACAATAGTGTCAGAATGGTCTATTATTGATTTCATAATTGTTGATTTTGAAAAGTTTGGTAATCTACTAATACATATAATGGCGTTATTATGACTTTCGGATGGTCAACCACTGACCCTCCATGGAGAAAATGGAATAGAATGGTAATCTTGTACATTATGACAAATGAAAGAGTGACGTATGCGGTAATCTGCTATCTTGACAGTTCCTTTGATCAAATTGCTTTTTAACATTAATAAATAATAATATTATTTATTAATTATATTATGATTATTTATTTATTATTATTTATTTATATATCTTTACATATTATGTAAAAATATATATAAACGAAATCTGGCATGAATAAATGTTCAACTAAAGTTCAAGTTCAATAAGTAGTTTTTAAAAATCACTTCTACTAACGGGTTTTATAATAATGGCAAAACTACATGTCATTCTACCACAATCCTATTATGAGACTATCGACCGACCAATGATCAACCATTATGAATTTAGCAGATTATGAACTTTTAGCAAAATGACACTGGAATTGCAGTTACGTCGTGTCGGAATGACGAATTTATAAAAATAGCAGACTTGGGCTCCAGTTCTCGCGCATGCTATGACAGCTTTATGATATGGTGGTAAGGCCCCTGAATACATGTCAATACGCGCGTATTTCGAGGCTTCTGGGCACGGCCTTAGAATAATTATTGTTACGGTACAATAAATTTCTGTATAGATTGATTAATTGACTGTTAAAAGGCCGTTAATTGAGAGAAGATATTTACTTATCGTTGGGTAAGGTTATATTGAGAGACATCGCGTTGGTTAGTTAATCGGTTAGTTATTTAATCGGTGGTCTGATAGAGTTTATCTATACTATAATATTATAAAAAGAAATATTTTATTCTTTGTTTGTTTGTAAGAATTTAACACAAAAACTACTCAACCGATTTTATAAATTCACCTTTAGCTATGTTATCACCGAGTAGCATAGGCTGAATTTTATTTCAAATAAAAGTGCTTATTGTTATTATTATAACCTAACCTATTTTTATGCGAGCGAAGCCGGGGGCAAAAACTAGTAATGCATAAAGCTGGACTTATAAAATGTACGTATTAAACCCTAGTGTTCAAACTATAAAACTAACTAATGGCTGTTGCAGCTATTGCTTTAGAGTTTGAACATATTTATTTTTCTAAAGTGATATACATTATGTCACTTGGCATTATTAGGGCTTCCTATAACGACACGTCATTTATCAATTCCATCAAACCATTTAGGTTTCACAGCGTGCCAAGGGAAAAGACACACACACATCCGAAATTCAACCATTTCCCGGACGTATTCGAATAAAACCAAGTATTCAAGTAGCAGAAGTCCACTTGACTTGAAACTTATTCTTTTTGAAAGACATCTTTAGAATATATAGCACTGTCCCTTGACAATATCTTCATCCCGGCGGCGTTTCAAATGTTAAAACAATAGACACAAAGAACTGTCCCATACCAATCGTTTTCACCTCACAATTTTTAGTTTTCGGGGGCATCGAACCTTTTAACACGGCGTGTGTAGTGTGACGTGTTAGTAGTGACGAAGTGACTTCTTCAATTACTACGCAATCCCTACAGTTGATTTGTATTGGAATATCCTCCTTTTATAGATTTGACGAAATCTTGGAGGATCCAAGACTTGGAGATAAGGGCCCTACCTCACCGAGAAGCCATGGCGACATCGCCGGCTAGGTACCCTATGTCCATTTCTATTCCCCTAACAACGTGAATGCGAAATTTCATGATGATTGGTCGAGTAGTTAACGTGTGAAAGCGTAACAAACAAACAAATCCTCATTCACATTTATAACTAGCTGACCTGCGACTTCGTCCGCGTAGATTTTAACTAAAAAGTGTTTGTCTCCGCGGAACCCTACTTTTTTCTAAAATCAATGTAGCCTAAGTTACTCCTTATAACATCAGCTATCTGCCAGTGAAAGTCCCGTCAAAATCGGTTCAGCCGTTTCGAAGATTATCCGGAACAAACAGACAGAGACAAAAATTTTAAAAACATGTTTTCGTATAGGTACCTTATATACTTTCATATGCATTAGATAAAAAGCTGTTATTTTGACATTACAAACATACACTTCAATTTTATTTATTTGTATAGATATTAGTTAGAATTTGACGATGTCTCTACTGAGACTTAGGAGATTGATCAGTGCTTGTTAGCTCAGGGTCCTCAAGTCACACTCGATAACACCCGTATTCCATATGGCTAGACTCGAGTCTTGTAAGGCAGCTTGGCCCCGCAGTGAAGTTCTATTCACTCTGTTGAGTTCACTGAGGTTTTTAATCTCCAGCGTGTCGTTTTTTTTTCTAGATTACAGAATTGATGGCCGAACGTAACTAGAACCGGTCTTGACCATATATCTAGTCAGTTACTGGATATTTTGATAAAGTAACTATTAGGAACCTTCCTGATGTTAATACTTTTGAAGATAGCGAGAGGGCTGTCCTGGAAATTTTGTGGTTTGGGCTTTCTCAATTGTGAAAATACTTGATGAAGACCTGAATGCGACCTATCATTTTTACATTACAATGGTAGCTAACAAGCATACGGCCTTCCAGATGATGAGTTATTCCGTAGCCAATGATCAATTACGATATCAAAAGTATAACTCCCTTACTGCCCAACCTAGAAAAATAAATTTTAGGTGGATGTTAAGGAATGGAATGAGTGAGGTAGACATGTGAGCCTTCGGCACTATTACTTACTAGAAACGCAGCTACAGTATTCCTACTCTTAGGGTGCGTTCCCACTATGTCGTGACGATAGATTATTGTGTCGTTTTAAGCGTCGTGGCTTGTTTATTTAAATGGAGGTGTTCACATACAGGACGACACGATTAACTATCGTTCACGATTTTTTTTCGCAGTGACGACAGATTGTCGAGTCAATGGGAACTGCTAGCACGATAGTCGTAAAACGATAAAATAACGTCACGACTAATCATGACGACAAATCGTGTGTCATTGTTGCAACTATCTATCGTAGCCACGATAAAAATATCGTCTCGTCGTTTATACGTTCGACGATAAAATATTGCGACGACACAGTAACGATAAACAGTCGATATAATGAGAACAGCTAGAGACGACAGTCGTCCAACGATAAATTAATCGTCACGACATAGTGGGCACGCGCCCTTATCTACAAAAAGTTTTACATTTATTATATTAGTAGGAAGAACTAATAACTACTCTCACCTGATAAGAATTAATAGCTACCCACACCTAATAAAAATGGTTCTAAGACCGAATTTCAACTATAGCGATTATCTTATCCTAACAGCACCTTTCCCACTGCGCAGGAGAGGTTACAGATGATATATTTTTTCGAAATGTCGACGATCTGTGTACAGGAAAACATGTGTAAATTGTGGAAAACTTATCATGGTGCATCGAGAACTATTAAAACTCACGGTAACGCCTCTGTTGTTCTCTTTAAACACTACTGCGGTTACCTGTAACCGCGACCAATATATTCTATTGTCAGTACGGCAGTCAATGTATTAAACGAGTGCTTTTGTTCGCTTCTATTACATCTAAAACAACCACGCTTAACATGACATCACGCCTGTAATCTCTAGAGAGATGGACCGAACTATCAGCAGCTACGTTTACGTATTTTGTACTACGCCAACTTCATAGAGCCCAGAGGCGCCTGACACCAATATTTTGAATGTAGCTGTCAGAGGTTTGGCGTCCTTCTTTGTCCTTGTTTCTGTTATTTTTCTTTTGAATAGCGCATTCCCTGTCATAGCTTTACATTGCTTCTGTCAAAGGAATACAGGTTTGTCTACGCGCGGCGTTTATTACTTACGAGCAGATCAGCGGGCTTTACCACGGACGACAATAATTAATATATGTGGGCGTGTGGAGCGTGGAGTGTAAGATTAAGTGTGCGAGTGAAAGGAATATGACGAGTGCAGGAAAAAGACGAAATAGACGACAAGAAAACTATTGTTTTTAATTTCTTACATAGGTATCAGCGCGATAATATTATGCTCTACAATGTTAGTAAGCATTGTTTGCTTGCTGCACGTGGGCGGATGCTTGTTTAAAATATAGTACATAACTCACTTTATTTTAATCTAACTTCCGCCCTCGTCTTTGCTCGTGTATGTCACTACTTATACAAGGTTATTCTTAATAAAGTGAACCTCTCAGGGGGTGATTGTACTTGTTATTATAAACAACTTTTGTTCTGGGACATTGCCGAAATCGCGAAAAAAAAATCTGCTGTTCCATACAAAATTGGACTTTGACCTCGGCAAAATGTATGGAACAGCTGATTTTTGATAAGAAAAAGACAGGCGGGGTGCAAATTCGGGAGAGTGCTGGGTGCGGTAGCGGGAGGCGGGGGTGGAGGTTTTGTTTAGCTTTGGTATATGCGCAAGAGTGCCCGAACATTAAGTTTTTATTGGATAACTAGGTCAAATTTTAAGTACCTATTTTTTAGATATTCGCGTCCAGAATCGAGTACTGAGTACCCTCCTTCAATATGTCCAGTCTTTTACCAATCAGCTTGTATACTAGCTTAAATCTGTACTGTAGGTTCGTACGACATAATATGTTGATACAAGTATGCATTTACCATTAGAGGAGAGTAATCTATATGTGGAGTGTGTGAGTGGAGAGAGAGTGGGCAGCGTTTCGTAAGCTTCGTCAGGTTTTCTCATCGCTTTTACCGCAATGCCTGAAGACCAAAGTCTTTGACCAGTGCGTCCTACCTGTCATAACAGGTAGGACGCACTGGTCAAAGACTTTGGTACTTTGGTACCGTAAGTCATAACTTACGGTGCCGAAACGTGGACACTCACGGTAGGGCTAGTCCAAAAATTTAAAGTCACCCAGCGGGCTATGGAGCGAGCTATGCTAGGAGTTTCTTTGAGGGATAAACTTAAAAATGAGGTTATCCGTCAAAGAACCAAGGTTACCGACATAGCTCGCAGAATAAGCAAGCTGAAGTGGCAATGGGCTGGCCATATCTGTAGAAGGACCGATGGCCGTTGGAGCAAGCGAGTTCTAGAGTGGAGACCACGACTTGGTAAATGTAAGGTAGGACGCCCCCCTGCCAGGTGGACCGATGACCTGAGAAAGGTAGCTGGGTCAGACTGGATGCGGAAGGCGGAAGACCGAATGTTGTGGCGAAAAATGGGAGAGGCCTATGTCCAGCAGTGGACTGCGGTGGGCTGATTGATTGATTGATTGAATCTACATATATGTATAGAAGTGGTACAATTTAAGAGGAAACATAACGGCCGTTTTCCCATACAAACGTAGTCCCCTGTTTCTTCCCTGGATAATGCCAGTAGAGCACTAAGCTTTTTCCAAAAAATGTATGGGCTCTATTGGCATGTCCCTATTTTTTCCTTTTTTTCATAAATTAATTATTAAAAAAGATATGAGCCTTCAAAAACCTCGAAAATTGGCCAGAATTTCCGCTGTGATCATCCAGAAAACAAATTTGACTAGATTATATAAAAAAAGGAAACACAGGAGAACTAGTTAAATCGGTCTAGTTTTGTAGAAGGAATCAGGGGACTGCGAAACGTTGATTTTGTGTACTTTTAATAGATATTTTCGGTCCAAGCTGCAGTTGTCTCTATCGCGCTCATGATACTGTAAGTACATGGCACTGCGCGACAGCAATAGATTTTACAAATACCTATTTTTCAATTCTATCGCCCTTAGTGTTTTCTCTTAAGCGCCGGTTCAATATAAGTTACTCTCCCCTATCTATTGGACAGTATGACTCGCGCTGTGTCGACCTAAATTTAAAGTAATTACTTACTGAAATTGTCGTTTACAAGTCCCTGTTTTAGGGTTCCGTGACATAATGCTGAGAATGAACTGTAAAATGTGACTTCGTCTGTCTGGTTGCCTATGAGTGCAATCGTATCAACTAAGAATGATATCAACATTATCAACGTGATAATTATTATGTTTGTTACAAGTAATATCTACTTGCATAATTTGATTGAAATTATGATGGCATAAAAATAGCGTTTATTAAATCAAATGGGTTATCATACTTTGCCAAAATTGCGGCAATCTTCAAAATAAAAGCAGTTAATGAAAATAAAATAATATTTCAAACATCTGCATTCTTTTTTTTTTTTTTTTTCTCTCGTGTGTTTAGTGGCCAACCTGTTGTCAAGAGTTGTTCATTGTTCAAGCCGCCCGTAGGCCTCTGACATGGCTTAACGACTTTCAATTTGATAACAACCGAGACCGACTTTTTACGTGCCCTCCGAAGCACAGAGACGCTCAGATGAAATACCAATAAGCGGTCACCCATCTATAGACTGACCGCACCCAACGTTGCTTAACCTCGTTAATCGTTTACCGATCAGTGAGTACAACTGGCTATGAGCGCTATGAGGCTATTTCAAACTAGCATAATCCTTAAATGTTATTACTAGCTTTTGTTCGCGGCTTCGTTAGCGTAAAAGTAGATTAAACAATAGATATTAATTATATTCTATATCCTTTTTTTCATATTCTATCACGTACACACAACACCATCTAGCCCAAACTAAGCAGAGCTTGTACTATGGGTACTAGACAATGGATAAACATACATATATACTTTTTTTTGTAAATACGTACATATTATATATAGAAACACCCAGACTAAGACAAACATCCATGTACATGCACACAAATTTTTGACTTGTGCCGTAATCGAACCCGCGACCTCAGGCGTGGCAGTCGGTTACACTAACCACTACGCCATCGAGGCTGCCATACTAGCCGAGGTAGGTTAGGTTATGCTGGTAACAGTTCTTTTTTTAAAATAAAATGTAGCTATGTTACCATGTCAGTCGTCGGTGATAATATAGTTTTGTAATGGTAAATGAATTTTCTAAATCGGTTACGCAGTTTTTGAGTTAAACCCTTACATATAAACAAACAAAACCTCAAAGCTTTCCTCTTTATGATACTAATATTATAAAGCTGAAGAGTTTGTTTGTTTGTTTGTTTGAACGCGCTAATCTCAGGAACTACTGGTTCTATTTGAAAAATTATTTTAGTGTTGGATAGCCTATTTATCGAGAAAGGCTATAGGCTATATAACATCACGCTACGTCCCACGGGGGCGGCGCAGTAATGATTAACGCGGGTGAAACCGCGGGAACATCTAGTAGACAAATAATAATAATAATAATATTCTACCACATACACACAACACCATCTAGCCCAAACTAAGCAGAGCTTGTAATATGGGTACTAGACAATGGATAAACATACATATATACCTTTTTTTTTTGTAAATACATACATATTATACATAGAAACACCCAGACCAAGACAAACATCCATGTTCATGCACAAATAAACTGAGTTATTCGATTAGCATATAAGTGGTGCTCGAATTTATGAATTGAAAGAGCCTACCTTTACCAATCAGTTATTTATTTGCTGTTGGTAGGAATGAGACAGTTGACAATGGGATGTACCACTTTCTTATAAGAATCTGGAATAAGAGCTGTCACTGCGTATCCTAAGATTCACATTTCTACATCTTCCTTTATTCTTTACATTCCTTTTATCCTATTTAATTCCTTTTACGTAGGATTGGTAAAGCGCCACTGAAGTAGTTTAAACTCTAGCGATCCACCACATTCAAGGCAGCGAGTTGGCACGCTGTGGTATGTTTCGTCTGTAGGACCTGGATCTTTCCATCTTTCCCTTAGTGAGCCCGACGTAGCGTATCCGCTTCCCTCTTTCCGCAGAAAGGGACGCGAAAATATCATAACCCCACTTAAAAAAAAAGGTTGGTAAAGCATGAGGTATTGTAAAGGCCCATAGGTTACGGTAACCAGCGAGTGTGGCAAGCTATAATATTGTTTGATATCTTGGTAGTATATAACAAATATAAAAAGGGTATGTTGAGCTGGTTTGGACATGTAGAAAGAATGGACAAGGAAAGACTGATTAAGAAAGTTTATAAGGCTAGTGTGAATGGAACAGTCGCAAGAGGAAAACCTAGGCGAACGTTTCTCGATCAGATCGGAGGCGTTCTGGACAAAGGCCAGGTTAAGAGCTCCTTGAACCGACGGGCGTGTATGAGGAATGTGATGAAAGTGAATGAAGCCAGAGAAGTGTGTCAGGATCGTAGCAAATGGAAATCCGTAGTCTCTGCCTACCCCTCTGGGAAACAGGCGTAAATCTATGTGTGTATGTATGTATACTTACATAGTCTCATATCTACGCCCCCGAAGGGGGAGGCATACCTGTATCACACCAACATATCTTCAACTGTGGTGTTAGATCCCACATAATACAGGGTATTTTGACGTCTACCAGGTACTTCTTACTGGCAGGAAGAATAACATATGAAAAATATCCATTAACTTATCTTCCAATACCTACTAAAAATGGCACTGCAGCATCAAACACAAACTTGCCTCTCTCAAAAGCTCTGATACCATAATTTCTCTTTCAGGATCATGCAGTCCAAAAGAAGTTATAATAAATATAAAACACGGCTCGTACCCAGCCGTGAACCCTGACGGGTACGACTTCCCCAAGGATTTTATTGATCCAGCCGCCAGGGAGGACATTCACACGTTAGAACTGCTCTCAGACGGGCAAAACGTCAGCTATTCAATAGAAAACCCAAAGCCAGGCAACTGGTACGCCTTAATTTATATAAAATGGGAGGATCCTAGGACGCAGAAAGTTGAACAGCAAGGTATGTAACTGGTTTTTATGTCATTTTGGTCAACAGGAGACATTTCAACAACTGTAGAACAAATTTGGATAAAACTTTATAGTCAGATAGACCTTAATCTATACTAATACACTATTTAGTAATTAATTAAAAGCGTTGTAATAACAATTACATGAAAAGTCACTTGTCCTCGCATATCAATCACTAGATGTTCCTGCGGTTTCGCCCGCGTTTATCGTTACTGCGCCGCCCCCGTGGCTCGTAGCGTGAGGTTATGTAGCCTATAGCCTTCCTCGATAAATAGGCTACCCAACACTAAAAATAACACCCAAACTCAGAACAACTATTTATGGTTCACACCAGTGCCGGGTTAAGCAAGCGCGGGGCCTGTAGCAAATTCTTTCGGGTAAGAGTGCTTGCATATGTCAGATTTTTTGTAGAGCTGATTATCGGGCCGACTGAAATTTTACACATTTATACGAGCGACTTTTTGTAGAACTTGTGCGTTTATCGTATGAAATTCGGTGTTTTATATACGCCAAGGAAATAGTCGGTTACCGATTGTCTGACGTGGATTGTCTTAGTAGGAAAAGTTGTAACATTTCACGTTTTTGTGACATTAAGTAAATTCAATATACCACATCTCAAGTAATAATTTTCACTCAAAAAATTACGCTCAGGCAGAGATGAGTGGGCTTAAATATGCGGGGCCCCCTTTCGCGCGGGGCCCGTAGCAATTGCTACTCTTGCTACGTGGTTAATCCGGCACTGGTTCACACAATTGTTTGTCCTGGGGATCGAATCCTCAACACCCGGCGTAGTGGCAATGGCGACTACTCTAACCACTACGCCAACGCAGTTTGTTTCTTACGGTCTTTATAACTCTCATAGAGTTTTATATCGGTAGGTTTATTATCCGTCCAAACTTATACCAATACATAATCAAATATACTCAATTTTGTTTATTAGTTTACACTAGTGATGCGATTCGATACGAGTGATTGTTCTATTTTAATCGAGTGGACGAATCATTAGAATTGTTTTCGAGTGGCCGAATCAGTCGAATGGTTTTCGAGTGGCTGAGTCATTCGAATAGTTTACGAGTGGCCGAATCGCTCGAATGGTTTTCGACTCCAAAACTCGGCTTCCATTCCAGTCGGCAGTTACGATTCTTGAATCATTAACGGTTGGTATCAAATTAACGTTGATACCAACTGATTAAGGAACTCTGCTACACAACACAACAAATAGCAGCAAATATCTCACTAGCTTTTGCTGGCGACTTCGCTCGCGTAAAAGTAAGTTAGGTTATGTTAGTAATAGTACTCTTTTTAAATAATATATAGCCTATGTTATTCGATGATAATTACAATAATAAGTATATTATAGATACTTTCACCTTGCCAAATACTTGCAAAGGGATTCGCAGAGGCCCATACCTTCGAAATTAGAGAAGTAAGACTATAATTACATTGAAATTAAACTACTATATACGGATTTTATCGCGTTGTTTATTTGACACTGTGTTCCGTATATAGTAGTTTAATTTCAATGAATAACATTCGCGTAAACAGAAGACAATATTATATAATTACATGACTACGATATAAAAATTAAACTCGAAACTATCGACTAAAAACAAAATTTTAACAAAAAAGAAAACCGACTTCAAAAAAGAATATTCTAAAATATAAAATGCACTAAAAAGTTAATAAATAATTGCATATTCTTAATGGAGTCGGTGTCAGCCAAGGTAGGTTTGTAACTAATTAAACATAAGATGTCTTACTATAATCATAACATAACATTGGCATGCATAATTACACACATAGACGCTTCACGCGGCGCGGGCGGCTGACACCGACTCCAAAAATAACAATAATTTAATTATTCACAAGAATATGCAATTATTTACTAACTTTTTAGTGCATTTTAAGTTTTAGAATATTCGTTTTTGAAGTCGGTTTTCTATTTTGTTAAAATTTGTTTATTTCTCGGTTTTTAGTGAACCTTGCCAAAAATGAGAACATCATCAATGTAGCCAAATACGCATTATTAAGGATAACTCGAAAACGAATGGTCAAATCTTGATCAAAATTAAATGGGACTATACGGGAAGCACCAGCTTTCAAATAAAAAAAGAATCATCAAAATCGGTTCATCCAGTCGAAAGTTATGAGGTAACAAACATAAAAAAAAAAATAACAGACGAATTGAGTACCTCCTCTTTTTTTGAAGTCGGTTAAAAAGTGGCTTGCATCGCATCACTACTCTAACCGTTTCATGGTTATCCAAATCTTCCGTGATCGTGATTGAGTATAAACAGACTATCCAACACTTTGGATTAAACTAGTTACTACCTGTGACTACGTACGAGTACTTTAATCGTTTATTTGTCTGTAGCCCCGCCTACGTCCATCCAATATTGCCGTCCTGGCCTTGAGCTCTCGCACCAATTCAACCTTTGCCAGAAATGGCTCAATAAATTCTGTTTGACGTGTAAATAAACAAGTATTCCAAATAATTGGGTATTGGAATAGTTGTATAATGTGTTATAATAACACTAACATTACGACTGTTGTATATCTGAATGGTAAGCACAGATGGATCGCACTTACATCGCCAGATGTCCAGACATCGTAATTTCTGGCTGCCCCGTATTATTCAAAATGCAGAAACGAGAGTCAATGGCTTCCATGCTGTAATCCGCAAATGGGTGGCTTTCTTACTTACACGAGTGAGGAGTAGCACTAATGGCATCCTAAAGGTCATTTCAGAAAAGTATGACTCCGACATAATGAAGGGGTTCATTCGAGTCTTGGTTAAGTAGGTAGTTTCTTGATCTGTTTTAAATATGTACTAACATAGCGTAAGAAAAATTGTTACTAACATTATGGACTCTGTCTGAATAAATAAATATATTATTATTATTAATTGCAGACTTTTCGGTCCAGAGAGTATTAATAGTACAACGTGATAACATAAAAACTATGTAACTTACACACAATAAAAAAAAACAATAGAAATAAGTGGTGTCCTACAAAATATGCACCCTTATCCAATACCTCCAAATAGGACTATTGATGTATTCTGCAATGAAGCCAGAGAAGTGTGTCAGGATCGTAGCAAATATAAATCCGTAGTCTCTACTCTACCTATCCCTCTGGGAAACAGGCGTGAATCTATATATATATGTATACACTAGATGTTCCCGCGCTTTCACCCGCGTTTATCGTTACTGCACCGCCCCCGTGGGTCGTAGCGTGATGTTATATAGCCTATAGCCTTCCTCGATAAATAGGCTATCCAACACTAAAATAATTTTTCAAATCGGGCCAGTAGTTCCTGACATTAGCGCGTTCAAACAAACAAACTCTTCAGCTTTATAATATTAGTATAGGTATAACATGAGTTTGTTTGTTACGCTTTCACGCCTTAACTGCTCTACTGATCACCATTAAATTTTGCATACATGTTGTCAAGGGAAGAATAGGACATTAGGTACCTTTTATCCAGAAAAAGTCCTGTTACTAATCTAACCTGGTCAAAGGCCAAAACTAGTAGCTTTTGGTCGCGGCTTCGCTCAAAAATGTAGGTTAGGTTTGATTAGTAACAGAACTTTTTTTGCATAAAATGTACATTATGTCCTTTTTTACATATTACATATTGTATGCGAAATTTCATGATGATCGGTCGAGTAGTTAAAACGTGAAAGCGTAACAAACAAACTTACATTCCCATTTATAATATTAGTTAGGATAGGACTATATATAATGTAAATTATATATAGGTGTAAACGCATATTTTCCTGTATAGTGTATCATGTTATTGATATCTAGCGTTAATACCAAACTTATGTTAAAAGGTCACACACTAATAAACCATACCTCTTTTTGCTATTGTGTGCGTCATACTTACTTATATATACTGACTCACGCCTAAATCCCCTGAGGATTTATAAAGAAATATTACGCCCACATTTAGGTCTATCTGTCACGTTGCATCCAAATCTGTTCAACAGTTTACGCGTTTGAGTTGTAAAGATGAAATCAATACATTCAATAATTGCACATCTAATGGATTTGATTACTTGCCAATCTGTTTGGAACTTCTTCTTCGCCCTAGCCTTTATTATTCCTAAGTCACTTGGGGTCGGCTTTCTAGTCTAACCGGATTTGACTGGATATCAGTTTTTACACGGTGCGACTGCCATCTGATCTCCGCAACCCAAAGGCTAACGATAGCCTAAGGCTAGACTAGTGTCAAGATATTAGAGGGCACTGACTTCCCAATAACGACTGCCATAGATGTTCATGGCAGCCGGGACCGACGGCTTAACGTGCTCTCAGAGGCACGGAGCAGGCGATAATTATCGCCAATCTGTTTGGAACAAATAAAATTAATGCATATGTTAATAAACATGTTTTCAATACACGATTCCAAAAGGTTTAAGTCGTTACCTTGGTCAGTCTAATGTTTACCTGTGTTCGTGACACACGTACCGTACGTACGTGTGATTCCCGATTAACTAAAGAAGAAAACTAAAGAAGTGTTATCGAGCGTTTCTGTTAGGAAATTATTCTTAGCAGCACGGAGTCTGAAATATGTCTAGGAGACACCAATAGGTTTGCCGTTAGGTAAAGCATTTTACCAGATACGTTTTCAAGTCGAAAACGTATCTGGTAAAATGAGCACTCTGTGACATAAATTTTTTTTTTATAGATTTTTTAGCAGTTTTGTTTAAAAAAGTCAAAATTATAAGAAACCGCTATTGTATTTGTAATCCATATCAGATATTTAAATCATAGATGTGTCCCCATCGTAGGTAGGTACTTAGAAACACCTGTTCTAGGAATAGAGCTTTTATGAGAAAAGACAGTCAAGAAACTCATGGCAACTCTTTTCAATCGCCAATAAATTGTTTATAAGTAAAACGTATTTATTTTATTAGGATCGATTTTTCGCTCGCCACATTATTATTAGGGAAATATGTTTGACAGGTTTTGTATAGAAAATATGTCAAACCACCATATTTATTCCACAAATAAAAGTTATCTGTCGATTGATAAATCGGCCCTTATCCTAAGTAATATTATAGATGAGAATGTGAGTTTGTTTGTTACGCTTTCACGTCTTGACTACTCGACTGATAGTCATAAAATTTCGCATAGATATTGTCAGGGGTACAGAAGAGGACATATGGTACCTTCCATCCAGAAAAAGTACTATTCCCGAGTGGTACAAAATTGTCATAACCTATATTTATGTAATAGAAGACATTATAGCCATTTAAGCATAAGGCAAATCTATCATGTATATAAATTGCTGCGTGTTTAACTTCAGTAATCGAATCCGAAACCTTACGTTCAGCAATAAAAGCAACATCTATTCTACTGAAGCAATTCATTCTTAATCATGACATTCTAAAAATAATCTTGACCGAAGCCCTCAGAATGGCGCGCGTCGTTATCAGTGAAATAGACAGCACAATTCCTGTCATAACTGCTTGATTGATTATCTGTAGCCCGCTGGGAAAGGCAAACAATGGTCCACCACTCGGTAAATTAATATACATATACATACTTATTGTAATTAAGCTATTTTTATGGTATTATCGAGGTTTTGTAGGTTTACGATTTTCATAGTCTGTAACTACAAGAACCTTTAAAAAGAAACGTGTTGATATATTGATCGTTTTTTTGCCATTAAATAATATAAAAATATGGCTGAATTATAGAAAAAGAAAATCAAAACGTCAATACTGGCACAAAAAGGGATAGAAAATAACAATATATATTTTTTGTGTAAGGCATAAATGATGCTGTTTATATAGTTTCTACTTTGATACCCGGTTTTGGCAAAGTGTTATCAGGTCTTTAGTGACAGTAGCAGCACGGGATTTGGAATTGTGCCCGGTAGACGATTTTTCGGCGACGAGAGAGACTCTTCGGCGATGGACCTAAAACCATTTAGTTTATATGTCAAAATTATACTGTCCGTAGCTAAAACCAGTAGTTTCTTGAATATAGGAAACGGTCCTTAGAGTGACGTACTTTGTTCCAAAATACGGAATCCTCAGTGCTATTCAGTCATTTTCCCTTGTATTTTTATTTCTCATGAACGAAATCGCTGTTTGAAACTAGTGTTATTAATAACTAGACCTTGCAGTGGTTTCCCTTGCTTTTGTCAATAAATTCATATCCTAGAGAACAGTACCGTTTTCTCGATAAACGGTACCCTATATCCTTTCATGTTGCCTTGGCAACGAGTATGCTAAATTTCATGACGATCGGTCGAGTAGTTAAGGCGTGAAAGCGTATAAACAAACTCACATTCGCATTTATAATTATTACTAGTTTCCATCCGCGGCTTCGCTCGCGTAAATGTAGGTTAGGTTAGGTTAGGTTTGCAACAGTTATTTTTTCTGGGTGAAAGGTACCCTATGTCCTATTCTGTACCCTGACGTGTATGCAAAATTTAATGTTGATCAGTTGAGTAGTTAAGGCGTGAAAGCGTAACAAACAAACAAATTCATTTTCGCATTTATAATATTAGTTAGGATTATATCGTCAAGTACCGGAGGCCCAATCACCCCTTTACACCCTGCCCGCTCCTTCTCCTTCCCACTTCCTTTCCTAAAGGGTTGGCAACGCGCTAGTGATGCCTCTGGTTTTGCAGGCGTCCATAGGCTACGGTGAGCACTTCCACCATCAGATGGGCCGTATGCTTGATTGTCACCTTAGACGTATAAAAAAAGTATATTAGCATAATATTCTATTGTAAGGATTATGCTAATATACTTGAAAAATAAAACTGAAAATTGTACGTGTAACCGTAGAAGCTACCTTGTAAGTCAACACTACTTTTGGCATAACTTATTAATGCTACCTACAATGTTCAAACGGGTTCACGCAACCACAATGGCCACCTCTGGGACAATAACTTACGTGAGTGGTGTACCTAATTATTTATTTTAAGGTTCTACTTACGATTCTAGACATATTTTGGGCTAGGTCGACTAGTTTCGGAGCTAACGACGGGACTCATACGTGAGTAGCGATATTGAAGACTTATTTTGGTATTCATTTAAATAATAGGAAGTAAAAATATTAAGCGCGATTTCGTGTGCGATTATTTAAAAACTATTAAAAAGTAACTTGTATATTCTTCTGTGCATTTGAGGCTCGGGTCAGGTACAAGGTCGGTATACGGTCCCGTGGCCAGTGATAAGCAGTTCGCATGCTTTTTTATGGATTCTCCGCACAAATGTGGCAACTCGCTATTACAGTAGGTGGTTTTGGGCAATGTCTCGTATGCACCGATCGGCTACGTACTGAGCAGTTATTTCTTATATCCTCTATGTGGTTTAGCCGTACGAACTTAATAAACTGACCCCTTCCTTTCTTTCGTGTAGTTAGTGGCCAACCTGTTATCAAGAGTTGTTCAAGCCGCCCGTAGGCCTCTGACATGGCTTAACGACTGCTGTCAATTTGACAACAACCGGGACCGACTTTTTACGTGCCCTCCGAAGCACGGAGACGCTCAGATGAAATACCACTAAGCGGTCACCCATCTGTAGACTGACCGCACCTAACGTTGCTTAACCTCGCTAATCGTTTACTGATCAGTGAGTGCAACTGGCTATGAGCGCAACTGACAGCAGAACATTTATAATATTACTGACAATGTTGTGTATGCTGAAGCTCTCAATTGATGTCCTGCGGTGACTATCTGTTGTCCCTGTCACGATTATCTTTGTGAACATTTGTTGCTATCAACGGCAGCGTCGCTATCGGTAATCCTGCTACTCTTTTTGTTGACCGCCCCGGCTATGAGGCCAGTCATAAACTAATCGCGAGCAAAGCCGCGGGGTATATGCTATAGAAATAAACTAGGCACTATTACGAACGAAAGTTATTTAAAATATTATTCGACCGTTATGCTACTTACCAAACTGGGAATCAACTATAAAAAGTTACAGATCGCGAGCGAAGCCGCGAGCAAAAGCTAGTTTATAATATTACTATAGATTGACAGCAGTAACCACAATAAGAAATCTATTTTTGCGGTGGCCATTGACCATAATGGCGGTTAAAGATTTGATTATGGATCATGGTACTGTAAGCTTGCTTTATTGACTATTAATACAATTTCGAACAACTTTTCAGGAGCTACTTGGGGTGCCGTAAGCGCCATCTGTTAAATAATTTCGGTATCTTTACGATCAGGATGTTAAAGTTTCGAATTACTACCCTTACCGACATTTTGTTTTTACTATTGTAGTGTTTTTAGAAAATGGAATGCTATAGGTTTTCCGATGAGTACGATTTGGCTAATAATCTCGAATATAATAGTGATCTCAAAGATATGTGACGTCTGCCAATCCGCACTGGGCTAGCATGGTGGAGTATGACCTAAGTCTATTCACACTGTGACGAGGCCCGCGCCCAGCAATGGGCCAGTTTTGTACAAGACATATATATATTATAATTGTAATACCTATAAACCCTTTCCCGGACGAATGGGTGGCCCCTATAACACAGGATTTTCCCAGCATCGGGGTCACTATTCACATTAATATGTACTTTAACTAATATGTAACCACATTAAAATGTCATACAATATGTACTCTCTTGGGTAATAAAAAAATATTATTATTAATATAGTACTAGATTTAGCCCGTGGCGTCGCTCACGTTAATCTAGATTTGTCAATATATTTCTATCCCATGGTAACAGTACTTTTTTCCTAGGTGACATAGGGTTCCTTACCCTATGTCGTTTTCTGTTCCCCTGACGACGTGTATGCTAAATTTCATAATGATCGGTCAAGTAATTAAGGTGTGAAAGCGTAACAAACAAACTCACATACGCATTTATAATTTTAGTTAGGATTTACCTAACGCAGACGTCCATTGTGGTCGTATAAAATCCAATAATGACCCCAACACGGTGACGTTGGACGTCAAGTGGCTCCTGACCTCAATGCGTATTTGTCTGACATCCTGCATGCACTGATTCTATGCACAAAAGCTTTCATATTATTGTTATTTAGATTTATAATGTACTTATCGTTGAAGAGTCATGAGCGCGGTCTTATGCGTCTTATTGGATAGCTTCGTGATGTTCTGAACGATATACTTACTATCTATTATAGATACAATTGTACACACAGCGACACATCAACCTAGACTGTTTGGACTTTGAACTATTAGAAGTTTTGTGTTAGGAATGGTAGGATATTATAAACTCGAGGTGAAACGGAACTACGCTTTGTAAAATACATTTACCTTATCATAACAGGCAAATTGAACAACCCAATAATATTAGCATCGCTCCAGTTTCTTGTACCTAAGTCCAGGTTACGACAGGGGCCACGGGGAAGGCTTTTGGATCTGCCAGTTTTTCGCACAGACGTCTTAAAATACGCACCGGTGGTCCGTGCTGGTAGGATGCTGAATGTAGTTGCACAACGTCTAGATATATTTTGCTGTACGTTGGCGGAATTTGAGAGGGTGACGTTACAATGGTGCCAATTCTGTTGTCACAAAATTCTCTAAACTTAACTAAAAATCACTAATATTTTTTTTAGTCCTGTCGCTTCTAACGATTTCAGAATACGAAATGTCATTTGGGAGGACTAAACAAAATTTTAGTGATTTTTAGTTAAGCTTAGAGAATTTTGTGACAACAGAATTGGCACCAATATCTGTCACAATATTTATAGACTATTATTATGTATCAATGTCCACTATGTCGCATTAGGTTTTCCTGTAATGTAGGGTTGCCAAACGTACTATAATATATAGTATATTACTATATTTCGAGTCTGCGTACTATATACTGTTGAAGAAATATATAGTATGCTAAAATACTATATTTCAACAACGAAAAACAACAAACCAAAACCTTTATTCAAAAAAACTATCGACGCTCCTTTACTGCTGATGCGAAAGCAATAAAAAACAGTAGATAACAAATAAATGTTTTATATAATACTATATTTTTATAAATGTACTATATTTTGTTATAGCTTATTTAAAAAATATTATATTTCTTCGAAAATATGTTGGCAACCCTACTGTAATGACATATGTGATTTGTTTTATAAATAAATAAATAAGTTGAACGCTGCGAATCGTGCGAGAGAGTGCGTTATATTTTTGTTACGCTTTATCCTTACCATTGCATCGACATCACTATGCACTGTCCCTTTCCGACAATTCTCTATATTGTATGTAGCGTAGTTATGCGTATATTGGTCGGCCTCGATGGCGTAGTGGTTAGTGTAACCGACTGCCACGCCTGAGGTCGCGGGTTCGATTCCCGCACAAGTCAAACATTTGTGTGCATGAACATGGATGTTTGTCTTCGTCTGAGTGTTTCTATGTATAATATGTATGTATTTATAAAAAAAAAGTATATAAGTATGTTTATCCATTGTCTAGTACCCATAGTACAAGCTCTGCTTAGTTTGGGCTAGATGCTGTTGTGTGTATGTGATAGAATATTATATTATATATTGTTAGGACTCGGATGTGAAACAGCTTAAAAAAAATAACAGACGCACCTTAACCTTTAAATAATCATTGACTTATTCAGGAAATGCATTAACAAATAAAGTAAGAAATAATTGATATCACCCAACAGCGATCACACAGCACGTCCGTTCCATCCGCCGCTCGATGTCAAAGTGAGTCATTGCGCGCCGAGCGCGCTTTTATAGCACGCTCGATCGGATGATTCGTGACGTTACTTGTTTACGTCGCATTCCGCAACTAACAATATTGTTAGGAATCGGATGTGAAACAGCTTAAAAAATAACAAACGCATGTTAACCTTTAAATAATCATTGACTTATTCAAGAAATGCATTAGCAAATAAAGTAAGAAATAATTGATATCACCCAACAGCGATCACACAGCACGTCCGTTCCGTCCGCCGCTCGATGTCAAAGTGAGTCATTGCGCGCCGAGCGCGCTTTTCTAGCACGCTCGATCGGATGATTCGTGACGTTACTTGTTTACGTCGCATTCCGCAACTAACAATATTATATTATTATATAGGGTGTCTAACTTGATGTGTAGCCGGCTAACATAGGAGGTAATGTTGATTGAATGGGTTTTACGGATTTGTGGTTTAAGTTCTCGCCTTGCCATTGCGCCAAGTGTTGTCCAAGGCTCAAATCCTACACTAGACAAAATTTGTGTGACCCACAAATGGGCTCGGAGACTTTCTGATTGTTATTTACCTATGTCTGTTGTTTGAATGTTTGTAAAGTTCAAGCGATAGCTCAGTGGGGAGACCAACAGACTGCAATGCAGAGGGTCTCGGGTTCGAACCCACGTCGCGCACCTCTGAGTTTCGGAAGTTATATGACTTTTCGAAATTATGTGCGTATTGATTGACAATTATCGCCTGCTGCGTGCCTCGGAGAGCACGTTAAGCCGTCGGTCCCGGCTGCCATGAACATCAATGGCAGTCGTTATTGGGAAGTTAGTGCCCTCTAATATCCTGACACCAGTCTAGCTTTAGGGTATCGTTAGCCTTCGGGTTGCGGAGGTCAGATGGCAGTCGCTCCGTGTAAAAACTGATATCCAGTCAAATCCGGTTATACTAGAAAGCCGACCCCAAGTGACTTGGGAATAATAAAGACTAGGGAGAAGAAGTTTGAATGTTTGTAAAGTAGAGGAATTTAACTAAAAAAACTAGTACAACTAATGTGCAGCTCATTATTCATTGTGAAATTAACATAGTTTAAGTCCTTTGCAATGACATATCTTAAAACGCGAATGTACTCGTTGTATCAGCTATTGTTATTTAATTACGCATTATTGAAAATACCTTATTATTATTATCTACACCATATGGAACTAACAGTATCTTCGATAAGAATGATAAGTGTTAAAAATAAGTACACGTGCATATTACAAATCATACCTACAAACACTTACACCTTTTCAACGGAGGGTAAGTAGAACCTGTATAGGATGATTTTGAAATCGTGTAATTCCTTTTAGCCACGCATTCTACTGGTGCACAGTGTTTTTATGCCCTTAAAAAGTGACATCCGCCTTTTATTGAATTTTCCTAATTAATAGTTCATTATAAATGCATGAGTAGAACTCCCAAGGGTCAAATTCGTAAGCTCTATTTTTAAAAAAATCTTAAAGTTGTCGTGGCCTTAAAAGTTAAAACACACAAAATAATTCGTACAAAAATACCTATATATAATTGAGTTTTGTTTGCACTTAGGATTTATAAAGCATTTCTAGGAGCATATTATCCCGTTTTCATTTAATCAAAAATGATCATGGAGTCCACAAAAAAAAATGTTTTACTGAAACCAGTATTTATTTTTTATTATTTTTCTAGGTCGAAGTAGAACCTCTATTTAGTACGAATAGATTCCTTATAATAAGGTTTATCACCCACAAAAATATAGATTTCTAATTAGGCCTAGGTTATGAGAAAATGATTTTCAAAAATATGTGTTAAGGTTGTTAGCAATTTGACTTTTTGTAACAAAGATTTTATTATCTAAAATCAGTAGCTTTTTTATCATCAATGTTCGATATAAGACAAACTAATTCAGTTAATACAATTTAGAATAAGCCTGGCCATATTTTTTTAATTAGAATTATTTTTATGGAAAAATTAATGTACCGTCTTTTTCGTGAAATAGTTTCAGCTAGTCATATGTTAACCACCCGAGGCAATTAAAATTTATTACTCATTAAAAAAAAATAAAATATCAATAATTAATGTCGTAAATAATAACGGGCGGTAATTTTTATTGCCCCTTATTATTTACGACATCAGTTATTGTTATGTTATTTTTTTAAATTAGTAAAATATTAAGATTGTGTTGGGTGGTTAACATATATTATGACTACCTGTTGGTCTCCCCACTGAGCTATCGCTGCTCTTTATATAGATATTAATAGAATATATATTATATAGTTTTAAGCTTATATCCTCGAAGTGGTAAGCAAAAATATTACGTCCACATTTTGTCACTTGTATTTTACATCCCACGCCACAGGAAGGCGAGCATATTTGTGTCTATTGACTCCGTGATGCTACAGAGAATGTCTTGACAAAAAACCTAATAACAGCTTGCCTGAACTCGTAATCTTATATTTAGCAGTTACATTCACTATCGCCGCTTCACGACCAGAAATTACCATAAGAACTACAAACCACAAAATAAGTAGAGTATATTAACCAAAACTATTTCCAAATTCCAGGTCTCGTCGCAGACTGCCAAACGATTCTGTACACAGATTTACAAGTAAAACGGGAGGAAAACATAGAACTAATAGACTGCTATACAGACATAACAGTAGAATATGACAGCATACCCACTCAGTTCAAGTGCATGGCACACGACTCCGTCGACCCGATCAGACTTAACATCACCATTGTAGATACTTCTTCAGACAATAAACCACTATTCTTTAGAGTACAAGCCTTATCCATTCCCACAGAAGACGATTATCTTTTATACTGCGCTTTTGATCCTAGAGCAAATAATATACAAGTCGTAACTTTCAATCCTCACCCAGCAGCCTGGCATTACGTTCAAATAGACCACGTTGTAGGCAACGTCTCCAGGCTAGCAGACTGTGAATCTTACTACCTCAGAACGGACACCGACGACCTGACAAACCATTCGATAATAGACCTTATGCGCGATGATAAAGGTCGCTTTTTCACATTCGACTACGGTCTGCCCACCGGTGATCTACAAGATGCAACCAGTCTAGTCAATATAACGTCCTCAGAAATCAAATCGAAGAGATTTAAAGTGAACCAGTTTTTGGATATCGGTGGCAGTCTGTCTTTAGGTGCGAGTCTTTTAATGAACTTGAAATACTATATGGGATATAAGAGGGAGTTCAAAAAGGAATCTTTGTTAGCGTTCACGGAGGACAACCAGTTTATTAGAGCCGTGATATGTATGGACATTGGTCATCCGAGCATACCATTGGAAAGTGGTCACTGCAGATACAACGATAAGGTGAAGCCGGCGTTGTTTGTGCTAAACAGTACAGACTCTGAGTCGATTTATGACAAGACGTACATTCCGTTTCCTGAGAGTGGGGCGTGGTACCTCACTTTTAGGATATTCTGTGATGAAGTAGTGTGTCCTTGTAAGACAGCGGACAACGGCTCAACGTACTACGTGGACACTTCTTTGGATAGGGAAGAAGGAGTGGTATCTTCTGAGGGGAATGATACGAGGCTTGGTACTTCGGAGTGTAATGCGACGATTGTTCTAACTGTGTCTTCGATGTCCTGTGTGAACGGTAGGTGCAGTAACCACGGCAACTGTCAGCTGAACACGTTCGGAGGGTTGGTGATGTCATTCTGCTCTTGCTCCACTGGTTACGGGAGTAAGTAGACTGTTGATTCTGAATTAGTTTGTTTTTTCACTATCAAAATGGTTTTAACTAGTTAAGTGGCAGCGGCACTTCGGTGGCCAGACACAGAAAGGTTTTCAATTATATCTAGCATTTCAATAGTTGACTAATAATAATGTAATAGTTATTATAACGACGACGGCTAAGCCATTTGTTTTGCTTGTTCATTAGCCGATCGTCACAGCTTATCAACATCTACGAATACTGATAACATTAGTAATTGTTGAGATAAGCAGAGTTTTAAATTCAGAATATTCGCTTTATATAAAGCTAACTTACTTTATTGCAAAAAATCAGCTCTTAAGCCATACAAATAATGAGCTGTTTTAATGGTTTTCGCTAATAAAGGGGACAAAAATTATAGTTTTTAATTATTACAAATTCCGTAACAGCGATGAACATAATCGCGTTGATTGCAATTGTATTCGAATGATATTTGATGATACATACCTTAGATATTCAAGGACGTAGGATACGCTCTTATGTATAATTTTATCAATACATTTATATACAGGCTGTCCCAGAATATGTGAATCAAATTGTGACGGGAGATTCCTTAGGTAATGAACTTTCAAATGTGCTAAAAAATAAAAAAATTAAGTTATGACTTCCGTGTAAAAATAAAATAGTCAAAGTACGACTTTTTTCAGACTTTCAACTACAGGTGCTTCGTTTATGGCTAATTTTCATTTTTTTCACTATTATTATTTGTGAAGGATTGATTCATCAAACTATAAACGAAATCGCTGCGTTATCTTGGTGTATTTTTTTTTGCACCAAAGAAATACTTATTTTTATTTTTACACTAAGGTCGTAACTTTTTTATTTAGCACTTTTGAACGGTCCTTACCTAAGGAATCTGCCGTTACAATTTGATTCACATATTCTGGGACATTCTGTATATCAAATAGCGTAAATATAGGTTAGGTGGATACTCTAATCACCTAGCGGTATGAACCTATTCTCAAACCTACCAAATACACATAAAAAATGTCATAAAAATCGGTCAACCCGTTTCGACGAAGTGCGACCATAAACACCGTGACACGAGATTTTTATATATAAATGCGTTTGTCTAGCTCTATTAACTGCCTCTAAAGAACAAAAAACTAACTAAACTCCGTAGACCAAAATTTTATACGTCTCTTTCCACATTTCAGGTTGGGACTGCTCTGACAGCACAAGAATGGACAGCCGAGTCTACATGCTGGTCTCTGTGCTCCTGCTCACACTGAGCAACCTTCTCTTCTTCCTATCCATCTACGTGGCTATCATCCGACTCTACTACACAGAAGCCATGATGTATGCCTTCACCATGGTCTTCTCAACGTTCTACCACGCCTGCGACGCGCCAACCCAAGTCGCCTACTGCATTATACGAGGTAACATCCTCCAATTCGGAGACTTCTACTGCGGTATCATGTCTTTCTGGGTAACTCTACTCGCAATGGCCATCATTGGAGACAAATTCAGGTCTTCTTTACAACTAACAGGTGCTATTATCATTGCCCTTCTTACAACTTGGAATATGTATTCTTTCGTAACGTTCATATTACCAGTAGCTGTGGGCATAGCTGTTCTTTTCACGTCCTGGTATTTGGACTACAGGAAAAATCGTAGTATGAAGTATCCTAGGACTTATTACTTTAGATATATGCCGGTGGGAATGATTCTGGTGTCTGTCGGTTTGATTTGTTACGCGTTTTTGCAGACGGAACAGAATTATAAGATAGTGCATTCTGTTTGGCATATGATCATTGCGTTGAGTGTTGCGTTTCTTTTGCCCGATGTCAGACGGGATGGTGACGTGAATGCGTTCGCTCCGAGTCCGATTTATAATTATTGTAAGATATTCCGAAGACATCCAGCCCCTGCCGCGGCTGACTAAGTTGATTTATTGTAAATTTGATACAGTTATGCCAAAATGTAATAAGTTATATACCGTCAAAATTTGCTGATGACTCGATTGATTGGTATGTGGTATATTACGGATTAGCCAATGCAAGTCTGGTTAAGGACTTGTGATTGAAAGGTAGTGGGTTCGATCTTCATCTTACTACTATCGTGAACTCTTCTCCTAAAACATCTAGTTTTGCTGGAGACGTTATCAAGAATACTAGTAACTTGTTATTCATAGCAATCACAAGAAAGCCATTACCGGGATAAGGCATAAGGCAAAGCGAAACAAGCCACATATAATAAAACAGTTATATCAGTAAATTTTTTGTTTATATTGTAGCTTGTTACATTTTGGTATAATAGCGTCTGTCAAGTGTTGTATTGCATATGCGGAAACAAGACAACGAGTTACAGAATGTATAGTTGTGTCTCGCTCTCACATACTATATACGTCATTCTTGCACATGCAAAATGTTTTAAGATATGATATTAGATACGGCTTCAGGAATCCAACTGTCCACTCAAATATAATTTAAATAACGAACAAAATGGAGGTGCATATATTTTTTTAAAATTTAGTTTTAATTTTAAGTACAGCCATGTATACAAGAGTAATTAAATGTCTAGTATTTTTTACTAGTCAACACAAAGTACAGGATTTTTTTATACAGGTGTCAAAGTCAATGCTGAATTTTCTATGACGTATTTTTATAGTGACGTAAGATAATGTTAAATATAATTATTAACAGATATTGAGTCCAAAAGACTACGAATGGGAAAACAATATAATTGTAGGTAGCATTTATATAGTTAGGTAGGCTGTATTTTTGAATACTTGTGCCCCGTTTTAAGAGTATCGCGATGGAATTATGTAATATTCCATATTTGATGTATACCTACTTATTTTAATTGTCGAAATATGTTATACGAGCACGCAAACAAGTTTGAATAATATTTTATTCAGTCTGATAAAAATCTGTTAACGTGGTATTGCAAGAAATCATCTCATAAAGAGTGGTTGAAAAATTAGGTTAAATTAGGTTTCCTTTCTTAGAGGCACTGACCTCTTCAAAAGGAAATGTTGTTTTTAATCAGCCAATTGCTAAAATGAAAGATAGTTAAAAACAATTGTATCTGGCCTTCGGCGAAAAACAAAGTACAAAGACAGAAAAGAAAAATATTTCTATAATAACCATGATTTTGATTTACGGTTTTATTCGAGTCATATTTTATCGATATGGTAACTACTCGCATTCTCATTTGACTGCAGATGGCAGCACTTATAAGGTATAGAATGTTGACGATTACGTTAAAATTAATTTAAATAATCTTTTAAACAGAAAAGTGCTATTACTACTTAGAATTTAAGCGTAACTATGGCATCATAATTATAATGCATAATAAATTACATAACATAACCTAAAAAATACCCATTAAAATTTTAAAGCTAACGACGCGACGCATCCCAAAATGTTGCCGTTTTGACATCAAAGATTTAAAACCTATACTACGTTTAAATGTAGTCACCTTTCTGAACGTTAAGTTGTCATCTGACACACAATGACAATATGACATTTGAGTTATGAATGAGAGAGATCAGGCGCAGGACCAACGGCTTTACGGGTTTTCCGAAGCACGGGGTGTGCCTAACACCGCCAACTTCCTAACTGCGGGCTGTTATTGAGATTTCTTAACAGAAAACTCAATAAGTTTTTGTTAGCCCGAACCGTGATTCGAACCCGCGACCTCGTGCACAGCAGTCGCATTCACTACCGCTGCGCCACGGAGCCACTTTACCGTTTTAAATTTTTATTTATTTACCGATTTTGAGCTTGTACTATGAGTACTAGACAATTTTTTAATTTTTTTTGTAATTTACCACATACACACAACACCATCTAGCCCAAACTAAGAAGAGCTTGTACTATGAGTACTAGACAATGGATAAACATACATATATACCTTTTTTTTGTAAATACATACATATACATAAAAACACCCAGACCAAGACAAACATCAATGTTCGTGCACACAAGTGTTTGACTTGTGCGGGAATCGAACCCGCGACCTCAGGCGTGGAAGTCGGTTACACTAACCACTACGCCATCGAGGCCGTCAATATCTATATATTAATACTTGAAGCAAAAACTTTGTACCTCTTTATACGAATTTTTTTTATTATATTCTACCACATACACACAACACCATCTAGCCCAAACTAAAAAGAGCTTGTACTATGAGTACTAGACAATTTTTTTATTTTGTTATTATATTCTACCACATACAACACCATCTAGCCCAAAATAAGAAGAGCTTGTACTATGAGTACTAGACATTTTTTTATTTTTTTATTATATTCTACCACATACACACAACACCATCTAGCCCAAACTAAGAAGAGCTTGTACTATGAGTACTAGACAATGGATAAACATACATATATACCTTTTTTTTGTAAATACATACATATTATACATAAAAACACCCAGACCAAGACAAACATCAATGTTCGTGCACACAAGTGTTTGACTTGTGCGGGAATCGAACCCGCGACCTCAGGCGTGGAAGTCGGTTACACTAACCACTACGCCATCGAGGCCGTCAATATCTATATATTAATACTTGAAGCAAAAACTTTGTACCTCTTTATACGAAATTTTTTTATTATATTCTACCACATACACACAACACCATCTAGCCCAAACTAAAAAGAGCTTGTACTATGAGTACTAGACAATGTTTTATTTTGTTATTATATTCTACCACATACAACACCATCTAGCCCAAACTAAGAAGAGCTTGGACTATGAGTACTAGACAATTTTTTTATTGTATTCTACCACATACACACAACACCATCTAGCCCAAACTAAGAAGAGCTTGGACTATGAGTACTAGACAATTTTTTTATTGTATTCTACCACATACACACAACACCATCTAGCCCAAACTAAGAAGAGCTTGTACTATGAGTACTAGACATTTTTTTTATTTTTTATTTTATTCTACCACATACACACAACACCATCTAGCCCAAACTAAAAAGAGCTTGTACCATGAGTACTAGACAATTTTTTTTTTTTTTTTATTATATTCTACCACATACACACAACACCATCTAGCACAAACTAAGCAGAGCTTGTACTATGGGTACTAGATAATGGATAAACATACATATATACTTTTTTTTTGTAAATATATACATATTAAACATAGAAACACCCAGACCAAGACAAACATCCATGTTCATGCACACAAATGTTTGACTTGTGCGGGACTCGAACCCGCGACATCGAGGCCGACAATGGATAAACATATATACAATGTAATGTAATACGACATAAAAAAATAGAGTGATACACAAGGAAGGTTTTCGTGTATAATCTGTTAAGCTTTTTTACTACCTGTGCGAACTCGGGGCGGCTCGCTAGTCATATTATTATTATTATATAAGTAATTAATATTATTCTTTGACCAAACTCGTTTGCCCCACTTTATATAAATGTGTGATTAGTTCAATTATACACAGTATAGGAATTGAGATTTTAATTATAAGTAGTTAGAACCGAATCATTATGACCACGGCTTCTGCTTAATCTAATATTGTCTTCTATTTACGCGAATGTTATTCATTAAAATTAAACTACTATATACGGATTTTATCGCGTTGTTTATTTGACACTTTATTACATAATTTAGAAACTGTTACACTACTATTACTATTGAACTTTACTAATTTTAAGCTAATTTAATTATTGAAACTATTAAAAGTATTAATATTTATGTTTACACTTTCCCCGACGTTTCGATTGCTTTTCAGCAGCCATGGTCACGGGGAGACTAAGTAGCTTAAAAATTAGTAAAGTCTAATAGTATTTGTAGTGTAATCTATACATACAATAAAATCGTAGGAAAGTCAAAACTGTACATTGAATATTTTTTTAAAAGAATACTTGGGGCGTGATCTACAATCGATATCGAAGCCAAAAATATCGTTTTTAGAATTTTTGTCTGTTTGTCTGTATGTATGTCCGGGCTAAACTCAAAAAGTACTGCATGCATTTACTTCAAATTTTGCATGAATATTACTAACAGGTCGGTAATATAATCTCTCTATTATTTGGACCCTAAAAACATAACTGACTAAATGTACCTGTAATACATACTTATGCCTACATTGTCAATGATATACACACGACTCTAGACCAATATAGACAGCAGTATGTAGACAAGCGATATGCGCTAA
This sequence comes from Catocala sponsa, assembly GCA_963564715.1. Taxonomy (NCBI): domain Eukaryota; kingdom Metazoa; phylum Arthropoda; class Insecta; order Lepidoptera; family Erebidae; genus Catocala; species Catocala sponsa. The sequence continues at coordinate 3,374,422 of OY751345.1, read as the reverse complement.
CCACGAAAAATAAGAAATAATATATATGTAGATGTCCCCGCGGTTTCATCCGCGTTTATCGTTACTGCGCCGCCCCCGTGAGTCGTAGCGTGATGTTATATAGCTTATAGCCTTCCTCGATAAATAGGCTATCCAACACTAAAAGAATTTTTCAATTCGGACCAGTAGTTCCTGAGATTAGCGCGTTCAAACAAACTAACTCTTCAGCTTTATAATATTAATGTAGATATGCCGCATTCAAATGATTGAGTTATTTAGGTAATAGCATTCGAATTAATGATGCCGCATTCGAATGATTGAGTTATTTAGGTAATAGCATTCGAATTAATGATGCCGCATTCGAATGATTGAGTTATTTAATAGCATTCGAATTAATGATGCCGCATTCGAATAATTGATTTACTCAATAACATCCAAATAATTTAAATTATTTGGGGCCATTCGAAATAACATTCGAATAGACAAATTTTCAGCAGTTAGTTCTTCAGCATTTGTATAATTTACTGGTTGACTATAACTAAAGTCAACAAATATATTGTTTTGTTTCCAGAGATTGTCCTTAAAACTACTTAGACAATAACATACCTAGTTATATATTAATATATATTTAGACAAAAATAGACATTAATTATATATAAATAAGGCTTTAAATACTTTGCACCAAATATATGTTAGCATTTATTATTTAAGTTAAAGCATCCCGTTAATTTAAACTTCTGCAATATATCAGCTTAAGCAAACCTATATTAGCCCTAATACTACAACTATATAAATAAAATATATATTAACAATATATATAATTTCAATCTGCTTGATGCTAGATTTAATTATTTAGGGTACTTGTTCATAGGTAGTATTTAACTGCACAGCAAAAAATACTAATGCACAGCAAAATATGCTTACCAAAAATACTAATTGAACCCCAAAATATATTTAAAGAGATCAAACTAAGTCGACGGGGCTCCTATTTTTGGGGGGGTACTTAACATAACCTAACCCTTCCGAGACGGAATGCAGTTATTTAAGGCGTATAGGTGCTCGTTGTGATATATTTTAGTTAGCATATTTTGCTGCCGAATTAGGCGTCCCCCACATTTGGCGTGCGCGTTCCTCGGGCGTGTGAGCGACGCTCACGCGGCGCGCGCGCTGCGCCAGCGTCGCTCACACGCCCGAGGATCGCGCACGCCAAATGTGGAGTCAGCCTTAGTATTTTTGGTGGTCATTATATTTAATCCCCTTGTCCATTAGGTGCATGCTTCGTACCCAGCTAGTAGTTCTAGCATCGTACGTCATAAACTTTGTGGCAAAATGCGAAATATGAAATGCAATTATTATGACTCTCATGTTCTTAGCAATTAAATTCATAATAGCAAGCATTTATCGTCTAAATACTAACATAACTATTATGTAAGTATATAATGCATTTTTTTATCTTTTTGGCAGCAATTAAGGTCCGTTCACACAGACCGGCTCGGAGAGGCGAGCAGATTTTTATCACGTTTAAAACGGAGTTTTGAATAATTGTAATAAGGTTTATTTTTACATTTTACTTCTTTTGTTATTCAGAATGCTTGAACGCGCGAAACCTTATTACAATTATTCAAAACTCTGTTTTGAACGTGATAAAAATCTGCTTGCCTCTCTGAGCCGGTCTGTGTGAACGGACCTTTATGCTTCACTTTTAAAACCGTATCCTTATAATAATATCTAAATATAAACATCCTTATATATTAAAAGCGCAAAGCAGCATTATTTATTAATTCTACTTAAATGCAATGAAGCCCAGTGCTCCTATTTCTATATTTTTTAATATTTAACATATTTATTAACTTCTTGAATGTCTAGTGGAAATACATAAAAAATAATTAAAAATTCATTGTGCAAACAATACACAAACGGACAAATGTATGTGCGCTCGACACTTGACTCATTAACGAGTCAAGTGTGCAGCGGACATACATTTGTCGTTTTTTTTTTAAATTTTGATGACTCATTTTTGCGGACAGCGTATGTCCGCTCGACACTTGACGGGTTAACGAAACACATCCTCGCCACATCCTTATATTATGTATTAGTTAATAGTGACGTGCAAATACATCTGTCAAAACCATTGATATCCTGATTTAATATTGAATGCACAAATAGTTATTTTAAGGATGGATTTTAACTAAACAGGTTCCCTGTCCGATGAATCACATATGAAACCTAACAATAGATTTTCTATTGTGTCTATCACGGGACAGCGAATGGGTTAAACATCCGTCTACACGTTTTGTGAGCACAAGTTTCGAACTTACTCGGCAGCACATTTTTGAGCGTATGTTCCTATACTTTTAGCAAGGCAGCTATTTTTATTAAATAACTTGGAAACTTATTAAAGAGCCCCTGTTACTTCCAATTATACACGGCTTTGATACCCACATGAACAGTCAGAGAAATAAACCCTTACCCCCTTCCCACTCCTTCTCCTTCCCACTTCCTTTCCTAAAGGGTCGGCAACGCGCAAGTGATGTCTCTGGTGTTGCAGGCGTCCATAGGCTACGGTGACCACTTACCATCAGGTGGGCCGTATGCTTGTTTGCCACCTTAGTTGCATAAAAAAAAACTTTTAACATTGTTTTATGAACGAGAAACATCTAATTATTGTTTTATGATGATAAAATGTGATTAAAATAACAAAATTCTAACTATTACATACTGTTGGAAAATATAAAAAATTATAATAATTGTGCATGGTAGAGCAAACCAAAATCTCAGGAATGTCTATCGACTTATGCCGTTGATGATGAAGATAGGTCTGATGGGATTGGCATATCCAAACCCTGAAGACTTCAGGCTTCTCCCTCTGAATTGTACACTACGGCTAATGCAGTACATTCATAAGGAGATAGCTAAGCGTTAAATCTTGGGGCCGACACAAAAGATCCCACTGGGTCGAAGTGTCGCCGGTCTGCACCGACTGGCCCCCACACATAATATAAGATAAGATAAGATATGCCGTTGATTGTAAAAGGTGAAACATTTTTATTAAGTTCCTACAATAGTTGTATTGTTTAACTATTGTAATAACCCAAAACAAGTTTTGTTTGTAAAAAGACTTGAGTCGTTTTAGGGTCTTTCTATCAAAAAGTTCTACGTAGCAGCACGGATCCTGGTCCTGTGCCCAGTAGACGGGAATAGACTCACCCCCAATAACGTGGAATATAAGACCATAATGGCGAATGTGCCGCGTGTCTACATATTATAAATGTGAAAGTATTTTTTTTTATTGGAAAAAGGTGTATGACGTCTCTGCCTAATCCTTCGGAGATAATATGCTTGACACTAGTAGGTTCCTTATTTTGAAAAAGAGGAGTATGTTCGCTGTATGGGATAACTGAAGCTAGTGTGTCTGTATCTGGCGATTGACCATACCCTGCGCGTTAACGAATGCACTAAATAATTAGTTCTATATAGTTCTACCGAAATATATATAATACTTAATTTGTTCTGTTTTGGAATTTATAAAAATTAACGGCAATTAGCGATGTACTTTTAAATTATACTCTCTAGGAAAATAATATCTACCTAGGCGATTAGCTTTATACCAAGTCTAATTATATATTTATTTTTTACTCATTAAATTTCAAAATAAAAAATAATTGAAGCTAGCGATGTCCTTCTAAAGAACTTAATATAAATTCGTGTACGCGTTTTTAATTTGATTGAAATGACTCGTAATAAATGGAAGAACTAATAAATTTTGTAAACTCACTGCACTTTGCCGATCAGCCATAATTAAGTATTTTTATCTGCACTATGCAATTACACGCATCAATTATTTAGTGCATTCGTTAAACCACAGAGTATGGTCAATCGCCAGGTACAGACACACCTGAAGCTATCATAGACAAAATATAACGTGAAGATGATTAACCATTGCATTGTGTGTTTTGTCACTTTTAATATAAGAAGCGGATGAAACTGTCGACGGTAGTTAAAAATTATTATAATCGTGGGTATAGCGTTGCTGGGTTGGACTGTTTTTTTTTGTGTTGGTGTTAATAACCAATCTCTTGATAACGTGGTTCTTAACTTTTTTATATTTGTTTAAATAAAATATGTAAATTTATAGTATTGTAATTCTTCTTTTGCTTCTGGATACGATTGATTATGGAACAGTAATAGTGTAAATTTGTGACTGCACTGCACTGAGTGGTGTTTAGATTCGATCCTCATGCGATACAAAAAATTGTGTGACCCACAAATATTTCTTTCAGCCCTGGTATTTATTAAGTACAAAAATATGTGTTTCACAAATTGCTGTTCACAATTCTGGTATCCTTTTATCTATTATTGTATGAATGTTTGTGAGGTCCTGCGTGACGCACAGTTTTATAGCGTGGCAATTACATATTAAAAATAACAGAAAATACATGTCAAGGTCCCGTAATAGTGCAGAAAAAGTAAATGTTTGTTATTTTACTTTTTCTGGTCTCAAACAGCAGTGACCTCCTAACCTAAGTCCGGGCTATGCCCATGGCCATGATACGATGGTACAATCGTGTCCATAACTCATATTGTAAATACTGACAATGGTGCCTTATATTGTCCTCATAGAACTTTACAAAGATATAAATGTTTTGTGCCATTATATTTAGTGATTACGAACAAATACCAATATGACTCTAGATTTTATATTAAGCTATTAGTGTAAGTACGATTGTATTTTTAATTAGCTGTGTAATTAGCATATTATGATAACGCCTGCCATATTCGCTGTTGAAGGTGGAAAATATTCAGACAATATTTATCTCGCGTTCGCATTCAAGTCACCTTAATTATATTATGTATTATGGATTAGCGTTGCAAATATTTCGACCACTGTTTAAATTATCCTTTGGAATGTTCTATGACTCATACAAAAAGAAAGCTTCCGTTGCACGTTCTGACCCCTACGGGGGAGTCAAGAAAACTTGTGATTGGTCGCGAAAAAAATACCAAAGATTTTCTTGATTCCACCGTAGGGGTTACGGACGCGCAACGAACTCAACGTCCATGACTCCACCGTAGCAGTCATAGACATTTGAGAGGTTATAATCTAATAATATTCTAAGAGTACCCTCATAAATACCATAGAGTATAAAAAATAGAGTACGATTTGTAAAAGTAGCAGCACGGGGTCTGGCAATTTGCCAGATAAATAAATAATAGGCTCGCCCTCTTTACACTAGACCTGAAATTATATTTCGCAATATGGGGGCGTAATGAACCACTTCAGGATTAGAGGTAGGTGGTACAATAAATGTATGAACAGCCACAGCATTAATTAATTTAATTTGAGTCTGAGAGCACTACTGATTTTAGAAGCAACTAGATCCTGTGTATGAGGTCTCTGGTTCGAATCCCGGGTCGGGCCAACAAACAGTTATTGGGTTTTTCAGTTAAGAAATCTCAATAACAGCCCGGAGTTAGGAAGTTGGCGGTGTGAGACACCCCCGTGCCTCGGAAAGCATCAGCCGTTGGTCCTGCGCCTGATCTCTATCCGTTCGTGTGTTACCGTCCCATCGGATTATGAGTGTTAGGGAACAGAGAGTGCACTTGTGTTTGCGCACACACTTGTGCACTATAATATCTTCTGCGTAGTTGGCCAGTCTCCTCTAAGACTGGCCGCTGTGGCCGAAATCGGTCTGGAGGATATGATTAATAGCAAAAGTTTCATAAAGATGCGTACTCTGTTTTTATATACTCTAAGGATTATGACCTTGGGTCGAGAAGAAAACTGATGATACGTATTTGGTTACATAAGATAGCCAAACCTAAAGCTACTTCAATAATGAATATTATATTTGTGGTTATAGATTTACTCAACATATACAGAATGCCGATTTAATCACCGGTTATTACTTAATTCAATACCGTGTGTTTTAAAGCAGCGATAGCTCAGTGGGGAGACCAACAGACTGCAATGCAGAGAGTCTCCGGTTCGAACCCATGTCGCGCACCTCTGAATTTCGGAAGTTATATGACTTTTCGAAATTATGTACGTATTGATTGACAATTATCACCTGCTCCGTGCCTCGGAGAGCACGTTAAGCCGTCGGTTCCGGCTACCATGCGCATCTATGGCAGTCGTTATTGGGAAGTCAGTGCCCTCTAATATCCTGACACTGGTCTAGCCTTAGGGTATCGTTAGCTTTCGGGTTGCGGAGGTCGGATGGCAGTCGCTCCGTATAAAAACTGATATCCAATCAAATCCGGTTAGACTAGAAAGCCGACCCCAAGTGACTTGGGAATAATAAAGGCTAGGGAGAAAAATACTAGATATCTTAATTGGTATTCATCCCAAACGGACGGAAATAACAAAAGCACCTAAATTGTACATTGATGCGAAGCATCATACCTATACCTATCCTTTATGAATCGTTTTAGCTACAGCTCGTTAAATTTTGTATTTTTTTTTCATAGTACGTGTCAAAAATTAACTTTCCAGAGATAAAACGACTTGTTTCTTAAATATAGGAAGAAGGCCTAATCGCACGCGTGCTACATTAGGTAATATGCGGGTCGTCGCCCGCGCATTATCGGGATTGGCTGCGTAATAGAAAATAATTAATATTCTGAAAAAAATAAGGTACTTATTTTGACATAATAGTATATCGTGGTCTGATTCACCTTCTTAATATTGAAGGTCTTTAATAATAATAATTCTTAATTCGTGTATACAAGGTGAATACAAATATTGCGCAGCCCCGATTCCCAACTAGCATGAGCTGTATGTTGGGAGTCAGTCAGTCAGTCTTTAAATCGGCATTCTGTATTAGGTACACAGTTAATTGTACAATGTTTGTTTGTGTGTCATGTTTGTTATGCGTACAAAGCTTTAACATTCGCACTCTTGATAAAACAGCGACTTAACTCGAAATTTGGAAGTTAGGCAATTTCAACTCTAAGGGCCACTTGCACGACAACTCACAAAATACGTTTAGCACTAAATAGATTTAAAACATCGTGCTGTCGCAGTCGTCCGTGTGAAGGTGACTGAGATGCCACGATGTTTTAAATCTATTTAGTGCTAAACTATTTTGTGAGTTGTCGTGCAAGTGGCTCTAATTGTGTGACTATAAAGATTGAGTTAAGTAGGTAATAGCAACAGAATTCAAATTTGTTTAATCCAAAACATTCAGTTAAGTCTCTGGTTTATTAAGCATGAGAATTACCTATTACATTAGATTTATTGCTTTTACAACATTCCGTTAAGCATTTTTAGATATCGGCTTTTGTTAGAGCAAAATATCGATATATTTTACTGTTAGTTTTAAGTGCAATATTATTTTTATGGTGCCTACTTTAAGGCTTGTTACTTTTAGTTTAAAGCAATCTATTGTAGGACTAGCACAATATTTCAACAAAACACAGCTTATTATTCTTATAGCTATATATGTAGTTGACTATTTCGCAACAAATTTAGATATTTCGAAAGGAAAAAGTGCTAAGTTAAATTCTGCCATCTTGTAATTTGTCAGTCGTTTCAAAATGGTGGTCTTTCGTCATCTGTCTGATCTTTTAATCGTTAGCCGATTTTGCGATACGGCAATAAAAATATAATGTGGATTATTCTGGTGATTTTAAAGCCTATGTATTAGAAATCTTTGATCTCTAACTGTGTTCTAAAATACTAGAATACTGACTCATTGCAGCTGCTAGATAATATAAAACTTATGTATACTCTATTGTAAAATTATTTAAATGAATATGACAAATAATTTAGTTTGCTACGTATAAACGATCATAATAATGAATAATAATAAAGTTTAGTTGCATAAAATGATTACAAAGAATATTTGAATTGTTAATTTATGTTGTTTTAAATTATAATATGTTAACTAAATTGTAAAGGTTTTACTTTTGTAGCAGGCTGATGTGTCATAAGGCGACTGAGTACGCCATCTATCGAGATATTCTTGGAACTATGAAGTTTTAAGAATAACTCCATAGATGGCGCAAACAGTCGCCTTGAGACAAAACACAATACCGATCACCGTGAATTATGTTATAAAAGTACACGATAATTGACAAGATTTACCTTCAGAAGATTGACACTTCATTGCTCTCGACGCATCCTGTCTCTTTTAAATATTTTGACTAGTTAATTGAAATTGCCACAAAAGGGTGCTTTTAAAAACGCATATAACATGTCGACTGTCAAACTTATGCAGGTGGATAGAAAAGTGAAATCTCTTGGCAAACTCCGTAAGCGCTTTAGCCTGTTGCAAAAGTAAAACGCTTGTCTGACGTTGTTTAAGTAGGCAACCGTCAAAATTGTACAATGTATAGTACCTATTATCTGTAAAATTATTAAGTACCAATGAATGTTTGTCGTTAGATCGCACAATTGTGCTAACTTTTGTGTATTTATTGGTAAATATTGTGTGAAATCTGTTACAAGAAACGTCTAAAGTTTAAGGAATTTGGATCGAATTAGTCACACGTCACATTCGGTTGATACTATCAATATACATCTTGAAAGGCACGATTACAAATGTTAGCTGATTTTGACGACGGTGACATTTTAAATATTATTTTTGTAAATAAATATAAGTAAATAACACTTCAAATAAAAGTAAATTCATACACATTTCAAGCACAACATTATAATATTTAAAGACTAGCTGACACGCGCAACTTCGTCTGCATCACATAAGAGAATTTGTCCCGGTTTTGCAACATTTATTTATCCTATAGCCTTCCTCGATAAATAGGCTATCCAACACTAAAATAATTTTTCAATTCGAATCAGTAGTTCCTGAGATAAGCGCGTTCAACCAAACAAACAAACTCTTCAGCATTATAATATTACTAGCTGACCCGCGCAATTTTGTCTGCATCACATAAGAGCATTTACCCTGTTTTTTGCAACATTTTTCATTTTTGCTCTGCTTGGTAGTAGCGTGATGTTATAATTATAGCCTATAGCCTTCCTCGATAAATGGGCTATCGAACACTGAAATAATTTTTCAATTCGAACCAGTAGTTCCTGAGATTAGCGCGTTCAACCAAACAAACTCTTTAGTTTTATAATATGTATTAGTATAGATGACTGGAACTGCTCTTCGTCTCTCCTACTGTTGCCGTGCCTGATACCGCCCATAATTGTTACTATATCTAATTATAAGACCTTTATATAACTATGGCGTGCAATAAAGATTGAAATTAGAAATTTAATTTAAGTTCTCGTCGGCAAATCTTTACATTTTTTAAAGCGCCTCTAGCGGCATCGTCATGTAATTAATTAAAATGTATGAGACGAAGCGTGTGGCTAGATGAGATCCAACCTTATATAATTATATTTATAAGCTCAAATATATTACAAACTATTAATGAATACGTGGTTAAATCACTATTTGCCGTTATTGCTATATAATAAGTTAGTTACCAATCGTTCAGCGAGTTTAAATTGAAAGTTACCGAAGTGATACCTACTACAAAATTTATGCCATTGTATTGTATTAGTACATATTTGTTTAAGTTGCATTTATAATTTTATTGTAGAATTTATAATAGGTATATTATATGTTGTCAATTTGTAAATGTGATTATTGAAGTCAAAATATAATTTTAAAATATTGATTTGGTTGTTTTATTCAAGAATCATTCTGAAATGTACCTAAGTGGACACATACTTTGATTCTATGGCATAAGTTAGTGGCCGATTGAAGTCTCGGGTTCGATACCCGGGTCGGGAAAGGTAAGAACTAACTAAAGGTATTGACCTAATATGTGGATCTAAAGTGTACTTTGGGGAAATGTGGAAGTACATGAGTGGGTTAGAGATCTAATGCCTTATAAATGGTCACGATTACCATACCTGCCTCTTTTAAATAGTTTCCAGGTACTAACAAAAACATCCAATTAATATTGTCTAATACAATAAAATGTTAGTCAAAGTCAAAGTCAAAAATCATTTATTCATTTAGGTCACAAAGTAACACTTATGAACGTCAAAGTATAATGTTGTCAGGTCATACAAAAAAGCTTTTACTAATAGAGTTTATTTATTAAAATATATCTTTAATTTCACAGTAAGTATATCAAACACTTGAGGAATGTCAATAAATAGTTACACATGATAAATAAAAGAAACAGTTTTGAATCAAGTCATTATTTACAAAACTGCATGTTACCTACTTATTTTAAACATTTTGTCATGCTAATACACTTGACCTTAGAGCTGTTTCTCACCAGTAACTTCCGTCATCCGGTGACGTGATATAGTTTCGATAGCTTGGGCTAATCAATCTCATGACAATTTTACTACATTGTTGAGCACAAATCAGAGACTTTGTCACGCAACTTTGTCACGTGCGCATCGAAATTTCAACAAATGTGCATTTGCATAGCAAAATGACGAGACAAAAAGTCTATGACATGCACTCAGTCTTAGTCTACAAAATATATGATATAAGTAGGTACCTACTTCATGACTTGCAAGAAACAACAAATTACTTGTTCGGTAATTCTGTTATTCAAGCAATGCCCTTTGCCATCAATATTACAGTAATTTGGTAACTCTAATTGATATTTTAGAATCGTAGCAATAGCGCCCAAGCTTATTTTATTGTTATAATTATTTCATTGTGAGAAGCTATTTAAAATAAAATAAATTAAAAGCAAAACATTATTCAACTAATAATCTGTTGTTCAATATTATAGGAAAGGCAGATCTAGCAAGCAAGTGAGAGTTGCTATACACATGTTTGAATGAAACACATTTGGTTCATGTACACCCATTTTTGATTTTGATCTCTTTAAATATATTTTGCTGTGCAATTTGGTGATCATTTACTATTTTTGACTGTTATATTTTACTATATCTGGTGATAAGTTTTAACTTATCACCAGATATAGTAAAATATAATTGTTTACATAAGCCTTAAAGAATTAACAATAGTATCAGTTATGAAAGTAGATAAATAAATTTCTTAACAATGTCGACAGGTGTCATAATGTGTACATAAAAATCAGATTCACATTGCATTGAGCTTTACTTAGCCATACATTATACAAATAATAAATTAATTAAAATGATACACAGTAAACTAAAAACTTCTAACAGTGCCCGCACCATATCTTATTTCTCTTTCAAACTGTTCTGCTTTCAATGTCCCATCAATACTCACACAGTTTTCATTAAACACACTGTATGCAGAAACCTCACCATGTTTCCTTGGTCTTGTTCGTGTATTCAAATAAATACCTATTAAAACTGATATCACAAAGTATACAGCACCGAATTGGAGATATAAGAAGTATATGTACAGTGATAACCAGATTGATCCATATAAAGAATATTTAATGATGCAATATTGCCAAGATTCAGGCGTTTCTTCTTCAAAAGATTCAACTTCATTAACTTCAGACACAACTTCACTGATATCTTGTATTGGTTGTTTGCATTCTATTGGTGGCGGTTCTTCATTTTCCATCTGAAAGTGGCGAATAAATAAAAGTCAATTAAAAATCATACTTAAAATGTTTGTATATTATAGATATCATGTGAAAAAGATATCTAATTTTAGTTAATGGAAGAAGAATGTAAGTGGATTCCAATGGTAATAAAAATATTTCTTACACATAATAATGTTTACTCTCTTTTTATTTATTTATTCAAATATGCAATGTTTACATAGTCTAGAGGTACAAAAGGCCTGTAGAATACAATGTGAGAAATCAGATGCACTTATATTATACAATTATTGATGCACTCTTCTTCCTGTATCTGTTTAATTTGGGCTAATATTGCCTCTATTATGCAATTATCCAATTGCATTTCAATGATATTGAAATACAATTTTGTACAACATGGTTTCCTACTTTTTATGGTTGCGAAAGCATTGTTGATACAATTCAATGCAATTGTGATTCTAGTTTCAATATTATCTGATGGGATATAATACATTTATTACAGTCAATCTCTTGACATATTGCATAGTAATATTCAACATAATATGTATATTGTCAGGTACTTGTGTAGGCATAGATTTTATGTAGTATATAATATATTATGTATTAACAATTGCCTCTTAATTAGCATAAGTGGCCTACAGCTGTTCTGATTAAGATCAAATAATACTCAACTAAAAATGAGCAGAGTTACAAGCATAAATGAATTAGCTCTTGCTACGATTTATTATTTTCAAAATACCTATGGAATTCATATCTATTTAAACAGTTACATTAGCACACTACATGTTTACATAATACAGATGGTCTATACAATAAGCATTGTTTATACAATTTACACAATGTTGTATGGCCGACTACAGTAAGTCTAAAATTTATAATTGCTTATAATTTGATACTATTTTTGTACTTACTAATAGAACCTCCTCGTCATTAACTTTGCCCATGTCTCTGAATATTTTCGGAATAAGGAAGTTGACTATCTTCTCTTTTGATTTCTCTATCTTATCCTTGGCGTTATCTATAAGTTCTCTTCGGCGACGTAAAGCGCGGTATTCTTTAAGTCTTTGCTCCATCCGGTATACACAAAAATATCACCTTTAAAATATTAAATTAAAGGAATCTATCTATCGTTATTTTCCCTTCTTCTTTCCTTAAGCACCTATTCTATGTATGATACAAAATTACAAAAACGTTTCAAAAATGTAGTTGTTGTAATCGCTATAAAATCTAGATCGTAATCGAGGTACATTCGTCACTTTACGAATAGATTCACTAAGATTACTTGCTATTTAATGTAAAGATATGGACAAAAGTATTTATTTCGCAAATATAGGTGATAATAAATGTAATATTGTGAACAATTTATCAAAATAAACACGTCAATACACAGTTATTCTGTGTTGTCATTTCAGTGACAGTTGAGTTCAGCTGTCGCCTGTCGTCCATATGGCACGGTCGCGTTTTGTTACTTCGTTTGCATGACGTTATTTATTATGTAGCGTACTTTCACAAAGAACTAAGCTAAAGCGTGGCCGCGCATAAAACAGCAATCATTTTTGTAATGTATTGCAATCTACCATCGTAAATATACGATGTACAGGAAATACTCAACTAATTCAGTATATTTCTCATAAATACTTTAAAATTAGCACAATAATGGATACATACATAGATTCACGCCTGTTTCCCAGAGGGGTAGGCAGAGACTACGGATTTCCATTTCCTACGATCCTGACACACTTCTTTGGCTTCATTCACTTTCATCACATTCTTCATACACGCCCGTCGGTTCAAGGAGCTCTTAACCTGGCCAGAACGCCTCCGATCTGATCAAGCAATTTTCGCCTAGGTTTTCCTCTTGCGACTGTTTCATTCACACTAGCCTTATAAACTTTCTTAGTCAGTCTAATACAATAATTTGCCGCAATTATTCTATAAAGCAAAATTGATACAACGATTTATGCGTGTATGGCGTACTTTAAAAATACGCTAAACGAAAAACTTGCGTATCACAGAAGACAGAAGATGCGATACTATGTTTTAGTTTTTACTGAGTTTCTATAATTTTAGTTTTTACTGAGTTTTTATGATTATACTTTTTACTTGCATGTTATTGTAATCATAGCTACATCTAAAGGTATTTAATCTGAGATAGCGTATGATATATTTTGATTATACATAACCTTATTCGTTTATCGTACAAATTATATCAATCATATACAAAATAAAGAAACTTCCCTATCATGCTTCTTATAATATGGGGTTAACTAGAACATAATATTAATTTATAGTGGCAACACAAGTTAGGGCGCGAAGACCGATCGATATCCTGTCAAGCCGGAAGTCACTGTTTACAAAATGATCTTTCTATAGAAATAAATTTCAATAATAATATTTAGCTAGATGGAACATCAATCAGACATGGGTGCTTACGGAGAAAATCCTAATGTTCAAAATAGTGGAAATTATATTACAATCATCCCTGTGGATTACTCTCGTAGAGGGTATCCTATGCAAGCTGAATATCAATATAAGTAAGAATGCAAATTTGTTATCGTATTAAAATAATTAGTTATTGTAGCTTCACAATTCGTCCCATATTTTTATAATTGTTAACGCATTTCTGCACGTAAATTTTTTCTGCCAGTGTTTGTTTCTAATTTTCTGTATTTTTATGTTTTCAGTGAGTTCAGATCACGTGAAGAATATTACAGTGTGCAAAGCCAAAAGCTTCAAGCTGAAGTAAACGCGCACTTGTATTCAGTGTCGCAAAGACTGCCGCACTTGTCCTATAGTCCTCTTGGCCGCCACAATGAATGGGACAAACATGATCCTCATAAGCCACTCCAACCGGATTCTAAAGAGAGCAACAGCTCAGACTCCCTTGAGAAGAGTGTTATGGGTAAGAATAATTATTTCTACAATGTAGCTACTAGTGTAGTCTTTAGATTTAGTATCTAAATAATAGATTAAGCGCAGCTGTTCTCTAGAAAGCAATCTTTAACCGGAGCACTTCTTCCTTTCTTCTAATTTCAATCCAGAAAAGTCTTAAAGAAGTTTTCGTGACATCAAAGGACCAATTTAACTTTGCATCCTATCTTCTATGTTTTAAGCAGTCTTTTTCTCAGTGACTAGTGTTTAATATTTTCTTATTTGTTTTCTATTTCACCTAACTTATTCTTGATATTCATCCCCAACGCCACATCTCAAAAGCTTCCCTTATCTAAAAAGCATACCTGATCCTTAGCTATTCTCATACCAGGAACTTTCTAATATTTTTACTAAACACCACCACTTCAAGCATTTTTACCGACTGGGATCACTAATCGCTCTTGAAATTTTTAGGCTCGAATCTCAGCAGTTGTTCCAACCAAACAGGGTCGAGCAGTATTGCAGCCGGGTCATTCAGCACCACCGAACCCATCACCAGCGGAGGCAGTTCGTCTAGCGCGATATCACCGCCTTTACCAGGTTACCTGGATTGTTCCCTTTGCACTTTTTTGGCATTTTAAATAGTGGTAATATACCTAGTTTGTGTAAGGAGTAAGAAAATCGATAGCACTTTTCGGTGCATGGCACTTCTGGTGGTCTGCAATTAATTTTATAACTCTCGAAGTATCTCAACAGGTTCTATACATAGCCTTGCCATACAGGTACAATTATCGAAAAATTTGCTTTAAGCGGGTTGACTTACAAAAGCTATAAATTAAGCCTCGTGGTAGACTCTCGAAAGGTGGTGGTGGTTTTAGGTGTATGTCAGATACTTTTGGACTCCAATTTTTGTAGATTCCATAACAAACACAAATACTACAAGTATTTGTGTTTGATGGAAACTTACTTAAACAAATATTGTTCTAATCTTTTCAGGGTCATCAGGTAGCACTGCTTCCTCCTCAACTGTATCTTCAAATCCTGTGACGTGTATCTATTTGATGTCACGCACTGCCGTTATGATGGAGATGAGCTCTGAAGAAGTGCCTACTTGTGTGTCCGCATCCAGATTCCTTAACGCGCTTTTGGCGACTGAGGAGCTAGGACTTTCACAGCCTAGTACTAGGAGTTTGGCGGCTAATGTATTCGCATTATGGATGTGCAGTCCATTGTTAGGTGAGCTTTTAGTAAACTTGATACTAGTTTATGTGTTCTTATTGTGTTGTTGAGTTTGTTTTAGATTCCACGCACAAGGATTAACTAGCAAAAAGCATAAGTACCTATGCTGAATGGATACAGTCATACGAAAGGCTGTTAGTGAGTTTACTAAGTTACTGAAGCTACACTTATGTTAGTTTCTAAATTCAGGCAAAGGGTTGAGCCTATGAGAAGAAACCTGCTAGAAACTCACGGCCACTCTTTTAAATCGCCATGGAGGCAAAGGTTACGTACATTTCAAAAAAAGGATCAAGTCCTCCAAACAAGCTGATTGATCGTGTCTAAAGGGCCACATCCTAACGATTGGAGTCAGGTCTTTATTTATCTTGTAACTCGTTGCAGATTTTCGATAGCGCGATGCAAGCTTCGGTTTACTGTGACGTAGTGCACATTTTGAGTAAAGCGAGGTGTATCTTGGTGGCGAAAACCGCAGTTCCTTATATGTATCTCTATGGAGTCATGATAAGTACATATATATACCGATAACAAAAAACATTTATGGATACATGAGTAACATGGGGTAATTAGTTATAATAACAGCGAAAGACAATAAAAACGTGTGCCGTTATTTGATGAGAAAATATCATATCCGGCATTGGCACTGCAGAGATCTCGTTGTTCTTAAAGACGCCATGGTTTTGACTCAGCTTGTCTGGTATTTTCCAGAAATTCAACTAAAGCCTCACCATTGCCCCTGGAAGTTCTGGGCGAATTGGCAAAAGCTTGTAAACCGTTACGGCCACGGGTCAGAGTCGAGGCGCGCTCGCGATCAACCTGTGTTGCGGTTGCAGAGAAACGTATTCTTTCCTAAACATCTCGAAGAGGGTATCAAGTAAGTTAATACTTTTATAGTAATTGGATCAGTTCATAAAGTCATTTTCGTTGACTTTCTGTCGTATGAAGTACAACTATGATAGAATAAGAAGTTTCAAGTATCCAGGATATCGCTTCACGACTGTTTTACCTCCACTATTCCGGAAAACACGTGTCTCCAAAAAATATAGACAGACAGCAGATCAGCTAGATGGTCGATGGCACAATAAAATCCTTCAGTCGCTCTCCAGTTATATTTCATAGCATTGGTAAACTAGCCTTAGTGTTTGATTAATGTTGTAGGTACTTATAGTAGATATTCGGCTACCAAGGAAAAATCCATTGTTGTTCTTTATCAAGTGCCTTAGGCGGAGAAAATCATTTATATTTAAATAATTCTAGAGATTCCCGTATCCAAGAGTTGCTGTACGAGGAGGCTCGGCATAATGTAGTCACCGGCAGGTATCCCCTTGAGAGCGCGCAAGCTGTGATGCTTGGTGGTCTTCAAGCTAGGATACAACTTGGACCCTACGACCCTCATCGTCACACTGCCAAGTTCTTTAGGTATGTGTAACTTTCTGCATATTTTGTATTTATTTTAATTTTGCGATAATAAAAAAAATATGCTATTTTTCACCGCGCATGTCCCTAAAGCAGCGATAGCTCAGTGGGGAGACCAACAGACTGCAATGCAGAGGGTCTCGGGTTCGAACCCACGTCGCGCACCTCTGACTTTCGGAAGTTATATGACTTTTCGAAATTATGTGCGTATTGATTGACAAGCTTGCTCCGTGCCTCGGAGAGCACGTTAAGCCGTCGGTCCCGGCTGCCATGAACATCTATGGCAGTCGTTATTGGGAAGTCAGTGCCCTCTAATATCCTGACACTGGTCTAGCCTTCGGGTTGCGCAGGTCAAGTGGCAGCCGCTCCGTGTAAAAACTGATATCCAGTCAAATCCGGTTAGACTAGAAAGCCGACCCTAAGTGACTTGGGAATAATAAAGGCTAGGGAGAAAAGAGATGTCCCTAATGCGAAAGTAGAGTTACTCGATAGGTTTAGCGATTCATAGCTATAAGTATATCGCACACGACTGAACCATGGCTAAAATTATTAAGATCAGCCTTCATTACATCATACCCATGGTATCTGTAGCAATCAACCAGACGATACGCTCCCAGATCGGGTTTATCGACTTCTCGTTACGCCCGCATATGTTCGACGTATCTGCGCTAACTAACGTTGTGATTTTCTTACGCCTGTAATATAAGGATCGTCTACTAGATTTTCAAGATTGATATTTTCCATACTGTCTACCTACCATTAAACCTTTTAAAAGATAGAACGATAGGATAGTACGTTTGTGATACTGTGTTACCAGAGCACAACAAGACAAGTACCTGCCGAAGCACGCGCGCTCGGGTCGCTGGGCGCAGCTGCTGCCGGCGGGACGCAAGGGCAGCGCCGAGGCGCGTCTCCTCGAGCAGGCGCAGCGCCCTCCCGCCGCGCCGCCGCGCAAGCTGCGCCACAAGTACCTGGCGCACACCCGCACGCTGCCCACCTACGGGTACGTACACCTGTGCACAGCTACAGCAACGTTGATGGCAACATTTGTTACCTTCATTTTCTCCCTAGATATGCTAGTGACAAAAATTTAATGATTTGTATTTAAAAGCATACGTCGCTCGTTTGTAATTCCTTATACCCTAAACATAGGAACCATTAGCAAAATCCGTTAATAAAAAAAATCTCTTGGAAAACTAATGATTATCAATCTGTTTCCAGGGCGGCGTTTTTCCAAGGTCAGATCGAGCAGCCAGTGCGTAGCCTGACGAGTCTACTGACACACGAGGACATCCCGGTGCTGGTCGCTGTGAATTCAAACGGTGTCTACGTCATTGACGATACTGAGAGCGTAAGTATAATTTTAAATTTATATCACCTATAGTATTGGTTTTACCACCCATACACGTGATTACTCGTACATCTGTCCCCTTTACACCTTACCGTCTGTTCTACTGACAATTTCATCCCTCCAAGCTGTCACTCCTCAATCCGTGCATCGTACCCGGCCGCCATGCCTACACGTTGCCCTCGGGCCACTTGTCAATTCATCTTACTAACCATCCGTTCACCTGTTCGTACTGCCACTGGTCCACCGTGAATCCATAGATCACTAATTCAGACAATTGTGTATCCTAACTCCTAACTAATATTACAAAACAACATTTTAACAAAAAAGAAAACCGACTTCATAAAAGAATATTCTAAAATTTAAAATGCATTAAAAAGTTAATAAATAATTGCATATTCTTGTGAATAATTAAATTATTGTTATTTTTGAAGTCGGTGTCAGCCGCCCGCGCCGCGTGTTGCGTCTATGTGTGTAATTGTGCATGCCAATGTTATGTTATGATTTAGTAAGACATCTCATGTTATAAAGGTTTATAACTAATTATTGTTAAATTGTGTAATTGTGTAAAAATCCTAACCTTGGCTGACACCGACTCCAATAATAACAATAATTTAATTATGCACAAGAATATGCAATTATTTATTAACTTTTTAGTGCATTTTAAGTTTTAGAATATTCTTTTATGAAGTCGATTTTCTTTTTTGTTAAAGTTTTGTTTATTTTCGGTTTTTAGTGAACCTTGCCAAATATGAGAACATCATCAATGTAGCCAAATACGCATTATTAAGGATAACTCGAAAACGAATGGTCAAATCTTGATCAAAATTAAATGGGACCACACGGGAACAGACCCGGGAAGCACCAGCTTTCAAATAAAAAAGAATCATCAAAATCGGTTCACCCAGTCGAAAGTAACGAGGTAACAAACGTAAAAAAATAAAAAAAATAGAGACGAATTGAGTACCTCCTCCTTTTTTTGAAGTCGGTTAAAAAGTGAAAATGAGTTTTTTTGTTTGTTACCTTTTCACGCCTAAACCACTGAACCGATCATTCTGAAATGTTGCATATTACACATAGTCAGGTGTACAGAAACGGATATAGGCTACCTTTCATCCCGAAAAATGTACTGTTCCGGAGAAAAACAACAATAACGTTCTTATGATAATAGATGACGCCACGTGTCTTTCGAATTATAATTGAATTATATTATTACAAGCAAAGTACAACCCGAATTGATTGTCAAATTCTAAATTAACGCGAGCGAAGCCGCCGGCAAAAGCTAGTAACTTATATATACCTGCAAATCGTAGCTAATCTGCTGATTATATAATTACTTATACTTTTTTATAGACTGTATTACTCGGATTACTATATGAAGAACTGTCTTGGGACATCGGTCTACCGTCAGACGACAACGAGGATTGTCTGCCGTGCCTGTTCCTGCAGTTCATGGTTGTTGAAAACGGACTCCGTGTCTCGAAGATACTCCAGGTATGAACTTTTGGAAAATCTTGATCTCTATAATTAATGCAGAATTTGTCAAAACTATTTGTACCTGATACCAAATTATTGCTCAAAGGAAAACATCGTGAGTAAATATCAATGTCTGAGAACTCTCTGTCCTCGAAGATGTGTGAGATCTGCAAACCTGCTATACGTGGTCCAATCCTTATCATACTGTAAACCTTGCTGCCTTGCAATTCAGGTGGAAAGATAATAAAAGAGGACTGTCATTATTAAATATTTGCAGGTGTTCTCGAAGCAAGCTATCATGATGGACACTTTGATCGAACATTTCGCGGGCGAGTATAGGAAGAGACTTGGACAGGAAACACCTAGTGACCACGCTAACTATGACTACCATTCAGGTAAGGAAATGTGTGAGGAGTTCATTTACACCGAGATTGATCTTTTGACTGATGTGTACAATCATGTAAAACCAAAGTGAAACATGCATCGATCAAATATACCATAGATGCACGATCGTCGCTCGTAAAACGGCCCCAACAAAACTGTGCATAAATCAGTCGTATGCGCTATATTATGCACCTGTCCCATTCACTCTTGCGTACGCTGCCCGTAAGCGAGAGCAAATCGACACCACTACTACGCTGGAGACCGTACCATATACTTAGTACGCTTGCGTATCGCGAGTAACACACTTAGGACGCTTTACATTGACGCGTTTTAACTAAACTAGTACAAAATGTTCAATGGTTATTTCGGTTTATTTCCTGGATTGCATAATAAATGCAGAAATTTATAAGTAAGTAATACTGGTCAGTGCCACATAATATATTGACGCGGATTTTGTATGAGAATGTGCATCTATGGTATATTTGATCGTAGGGTACATGTATCTGAGCAATCGCCAGTGAAACTTTTAGAAGAAGTACTTTGGTTAATTATTATTTTCATTAGAACTTTTCATGTTTACTCGGAATTTGGGTCTTGAATAATTACATAAATCTTGTTTACTAATCCGGTTAAGCTGATATGCTTGTGTTTGAGGTTAGGTTCACGTCGGGGGCATAACGAGTAGGATTTCTATCCATGACCTCTCGACCGCAAGTGCGATACTAAAATACTATTGACCCACCGCCGTTAACGACTAATCAGTACTTGAGTCAGAAAATTTCAAGCGAAGACAATTTGATGATCCTTTGTATTTTCCAGACTCTGGCAGCATATCTTTACCGCCACTCTCTCGGCCGGACTCTCCTCAGCGTCGGTTGGCCAACAAGTTGTCCCGCCTGGCGCTCGCCACGCACGATGGGCGCGGCAACTTGCTCGGTGGCGCCGGCGACTGGAACACAGACCTCAACCATCCACAACCTTCTTGGATACTGCCGAAGCATTAGAACATAAAAATGTCAAGTATTTGGGATATTTTATCGATAGACTGAAAGCACGGCTTTTTGGAAACAACATTTTTGTGCGTTTTCATGTCTGCTTTAGTGATGGTTTTATATGTGAAAGTAAACTAAAAATACGTTTACGGTTTTTTTGTACATTCAGCAATATAAGCGATATTTCGATTGCCTCTATCTTACTAAATTTTAACAACTGTTAGTGCTTTTTAATAAATCACAGGAGAGAATTACATAGTGTTAGTTATTATTAATTCGTATAATACTTTTACAAATTCATGAAATAAGAATATTTTTTTGCATTAAATCTCTTCAGCTACTTATGTTGCAGAGTGTACACCTACAACGGGCAAGAGAGCAAATGTGGGCAGCGAAACATCCTGTCCCGGCAGGTTTCATTACACCTTCAGAAAACCTGCCACCTGGACACCAACTGCAATGGCCAACCTGGAAATCACTGAATCGCTTGCGCACCAAGATTGGTCGTTGCAAGAACAATATGGCAAATTGGGGCTACACGGACCAGTGTGACTGTGGAGCTCCATTACAAACTATGCCACATTTGCTCTCTTGTCCAATGTGCCCCTCCAGCTGCACTGTGGAGAGCAACGGACGATGACGTGGCTGTGGCGGGATTTTGGGTAGAGAACATTTAAGGGTGTTCATACATTGACACGAAGAAGAAGACCTACCCTTGTACGTTGCAAGTAGGGTTGCCACCTTTATTTTGAACAAACAGAGTAGGTACATTTACTATCTGGGGTAAAAAAGTAAAGTACAAACGCTGAAAATGAAGTATTATTTATTTAACTTGCTTTTTTGTTAACATATTTTTGTTGATGCTAGTGACATCTAACAATTATTTATTATCAAGGATCGTCGTAACTGGATCATTATAATATATGGATGTCTTCATTAATATAGATTGATTTTATTCAATTTAGGAAAAACTATAGAGTTGCTTTAAGATAGGTAGGTACTTGAATAAAACCTGTAAAAGTTGAAATAGGTAAAATAAAGCGTATTCGCGTACTTTATATTCCTAATATAATAATAATAATATCAGCCCTGTATTAAACTGTCCCACTGCTGGGCACGGGCCTCTTCTCACTATGAGAAGGGTTAGGGCATAGTCCTATTCCTTACTAATATTATAAATTCGAAAGTAACTCTGTCTGTCTGTCTGTTACCTTTTCACGGCTAAACCACTCAACCGATTTAGATGAAATTTGCTACAGATATACTTTAAAACCTGGGGACGGATATAGGCTACTATTTATTGATGTAGGTACCACGCGGGCGGCGCCGTGCGCAAAAGCTAGTAAAGTATAAATTACGTTTACCCGAAATAATGTACAATACTTTTTTATAAAGTACGGTTGGCAACCTTAGTTGCAAGGTATACATCAAAGGAGCTTTAGAAGGAGAAAGATTTTGATTTTGATTTTGACCAGATGTGCTACGCTGGTACAAATTTGTCTAGATATCAAAAAGCCGAGCATTTCGCAATCATTCTAGGATATTTGCAAATATCGGTTTTCATATATCCTGTGATAAGTACCTATATACACATTGAACGTTTCTGATCAAAAGAAAATGTTCTCACTGAAATCATTTTGTAAATAAAAATACCTATATTTTAACAAAAATCTTTTATTTTATAAATTCATATAATCATAACATCAAAACCAACACAATTAATTTCTTATTAGCACATTAACTAATAATTAAATAACAAATTATTTGAACATTTAATAATATTTAATAACATTTGAACCTCGTAAATAATTGAACTAGAAATTGTAACCATAGTATGTAGACATTACTTACCAAAACGTTGTGTGTGTAGGTGATAAACCCTGTATTCTCAACCCCTTCGGTCTATGACTATGCAGAGTTTTTTTCTTGTCTTATTTGAAAAACAAACAGTTCATTTTATAATTTTTTATTTAATCTTTTCAGAACGAATATAGTTATAATAAATAGAGATGATCTCTCCATCCATGTATGTATATAGAGAAGAACCTACCGGCTATGTAGTGGATCTAATTGTAAATCTAAATCATCTAGGGATCTATTCAAATAAACCCAAAAAATGGCAAGAAAATGGTCTATCCATAGTCTTACTCCTACACAGTATTCACCCACATTTTGTCAAGTATGGTTTTAGATCTGTCGTGATAGGGACGCATGCCCATTGCCGCTCCCTATTTCGTGGGACCAACATCTTCACTTCTTCAAGCTAACATCTTATTTGACCGATGTCTCAGCCGATTGTACTCTTTCAGTAGAGGGTGTTTCTCTAAGTAGTCCAACATCGCCCTGAACCTCGGCCCTGATAAGTCCCGGTGTCGGGTCAGCGTCACCTCTAACGTGTGGACTTTGAATGAGAGTTCAGCACTGTGGAAAGGATATTTAGTTAGTTTCATACATCATTATTTTCTGGCCGCAGCTGGGTGTAGTTGCACCGTGAATCCCACGGGAACACATACCGGTTTAAAAATATGTATTAATCTAGGACTATCTGTATGTTTATGTGTCACATTTATAATATTAATAGGATTCTATCAACATGGCAAATAAGAATAAGGGCCGGCGCACATATAGCGAAGCGCAGCGCAGAGCATTTTTCACAGCCAAAATATTATCGATTGATCACATGTAAATAAGTTTGAAAATGAATTAACACAACACATAATCTCTGGCTACTACAGGAGAATGACAGCGCGGGAACGCGACTGCGCGAGCATTCGCGCTACTTCGCGCGCATCCGGTTTCGGTCGCCGTGGTCGCCGAACGACGCTTGCGCGCGCAACACGGGTGGTAGCCGCCATTTACAAAAATCTAAATTACCTAAATTAATTTAATTTTTCTTACATTCTGGTCGACCGTGCGTCGTTACGGCGCGCCGGAACAGCGCATGCCGGATACGTGGACACGCGCCCGAACTGTTCCTAGAGGCTCGTGCATCCGCGCGCACACTCGCGCATGTGTAGTATCGCCGATTCGTGGCCATGCTCTGCGCTGCGCTTCGCCATATGTGCGCCGGCTCTAAGGCTCCCGTGAAGATTAGCGGTTCTAATAACCTTACAATTCCTTGGCGGTGTAGCAGTAGTGAATGCGACTGCTGTGCCTTAAGACCTTGGGGTCTCGGGTCCGATGTTGATTCAACAAAAATTCTTGGGATTTTCTGTTCATTAATAGCAGGCTGGCGTTAGGGAGTTGGCGGTATTACACATCCACGTGCCTCGGCAAGCACGGCAAGCCTTTAATCCTGCACCTAATCTCTCTCCGGTCGTGTCGGATTACCGACTTACTCGACAATGAGAATGAGAGAATAGAGAGTGCACTTGTATTGTGCGTATAGACTTATGCACGATGGTGCGTAATGACCAGTTTCCATTTAGATTGGCCGCCGTGACAATAATAATAATAGAATAGTGTGAACCTGTCCGCGAAGTAAGCGCTCTCCTTCACCGGCGTCAGAATAAACTGGTTAGCGAGGTACCACAGCCTTTTTGCTTTATATTCTTCGTTGAACTGCAAATAAAAATCATATCGAGAGTTAACTTATATAGGCGTTATTAATTTGATAAGACTTAAATACGAATCCGCCGATGACGTTCGCTTCGCCATTCCCAATATAACTAGTATTGAGCAATCGACCAGTAAGTAACCACCAGTAAGCTTCCAGTAAGTTTACAATATTAACCGTGTAATTTACACTCACGGTTTGTGGTAAAAGGGAGAACCAGTTCATTCGTATCACTACCAAATAATTGGCTCCTCCACTCGAGACAATAAAAGCGACTTGTGTATTCGTTGTGGACTTGAGCAGATAGGGTATTAATTGTGTGATGGCTATGTCAAATCTTCAATATATATAAATATTCATCTGCTGTAAGTTTGTGTCCGCAAAACTCAAAAAGTTGTCGATGGATTGGCTTGAAATTTTTACACAACTTTGGATTTCTATATAAAAGTGTTTCTATATACATTTTTATCCACATATTCTATATACAAAGATCTCACAGGAACGGAACTTTCTAAATATCTAGCCAAGTAATTATAAAATATACTTACCTTATCAAATCTCTCTTGCACAATGTTCTGCCTAGCCAACTGCTTGGCCGTGAAGTCATTGATGCACTGCTCTCTGACCAGCGTGGCTTCT
The DNA here is from genome assembly GCA_963564715.1 of Catocala sponsa. Taxonomy (NCBI): domain Eukaryota; kingdom Metazoa; phylum Arthropoda; class Insecta; order Lepidoptera; family Erebidae; genus Catocala; species Catocala sponsa. The sequence goes on along the minus strand of OY751345.1, from coordinate 3,349,059 downwards.
TTCACAGTCAGAAGAGTTCCAGTGCCATGACCAGAGCCGAACATACGGGCGAGGTAAGGAGCGAGAGGATCGATTTCAGCCTCCTTCTCTCGCTCTTCAATTTCGGCTTTTTGGATTTCCTGCAAGATAATAGAAACGCCAGTTAAGTAACTAATTAGAAGAACTAATCAAAATGGTGTTATTTTGTTTTCTGATTTAACTATCACTTCTTTAGTTACTTGCAAGTTAATACTGGGATTAGATTTTCTACGGCCTGCTTGATGGCAAGTGGCTATTGTAAACTATCGGCATCGTTTGTGGAGGAACGTGGTCTGATGTCCAACATAGGGAGGATCCTCCGAATAGACTGGGTGATCGTACCCGACGGTTGTTGTCGGGAATTTGTATATAGACTTAGTCGCTGTGTAAATGTCACTTGTGCGATTGAGTATTGTATGGGGCACGTCATTTTTAGCGCTTAACTTGAATAGCGCCATCTATTGGATGTAGGCGGCATTTCTTTAGAGTAGGCGGAGTCGCCACACGCTTTCAAGTTGCTGACACTGTATAATCACACTACTGCCGTGGCAAGCTATTTCCATGCTAGAGGTAATCCCAGCAATAACAACATGTTTTATGTATCTGTTGTAAATAGTATTGCCACGATCTTTACAGAGGTGCATTTGATGTCAGCAGGGGTCCAGTCATCTTTGTCCCTAATAGTGGTAACACGGCGACTATTTGCAAAGTCCACAACGGGCAAGTAACACTCCTCGTGCTGCAAGCATCCTAAATAGTGGCATACAAGTATCTCAATAAATAATAATAATATCTTATAAATATTTAAACCATGTCATGACGAACGAGAGAAATGTGCAGATGTACAATACACAATAATGATGACTGTTCTTGCCGAAAAGTTCTTGAGAATGACAGTATATTATAGTCTTTTAAATTAAAATACCTAAATAAGGGGGCGGCATAATTTTCTTCCGCCGCGGACGGCTGATACCCACGCTACACCAGTGATCCTCAGATTACAGTATCTTATCTTATCTTATGTGGGGGCCAGTCAGTGCAGACCGGCGACACTTCGACCCAGTGGGATCTTTTGTGTCGACACTCTCCCAATAACGACTGCCATAGATGTTCATGGCAGCCGGGACCAACGGCTTAACGTGCTTTCCGAGGCACGGAGCAGGCGATAATTGTCAATCAATACGCACATAATTTCGAAAAGTCATATAACTTCCGAAAGTCAGAGGTGCGCGACGTGGGTTCGAACCCGAGACCCTCTGCATTGCAGTCTGTTGGTCTCCCCACTGAGCTATAGCTACTCCTAAATCAGATTACAGTAACTAACCAGGAGGTTCGTTGTCTCGCCCGTCATCAAAAACAATAAGAATAAGCTTGTCATTCTACAAAATACTAACCTGTTCTCTCCAGCCTTTCTGCGCAGCGTCGTTCCTCTCAGTATCAAACAGAGCCACGTACAACAGCGGTTCGGTCAGTTCCCGGTGCCTCTGGCGCAGGTATCCGTTGATGTCAGTCTCGCGGTCCCGGATCCGCTTGTTCGTGTTGTACTCACAGTCTATATTCTCGCACAGCGCGTAGTATACGTCTAGTGGACGAGGTGGCTTCGCGCGTGGGTCAGACTGCATGTATGGAAAAGAAAATATGAGATAGCTAACATATATCTCTGGTTTCTACATGATATTATGTAGCTTTTCGCTCGCATTAATCTGGCTTTTTCTCCAAGTGAGGTATATTGGGATAAAATGAAATTATGTGTGAATCCAAGACATAGTAAACTTATCAAAACCGTCCAAAGTCCACACGCTTGATTGAACATGCGATCGAGAGGCCGTGGGGTGTAAGCCTCTCCCATTGCCCTAATGACATGAACCCACTCCAAATATAAGCATAACTATAAGCTTAGCTGGCAAGGATGTCTGGATACTAATAACGCCAAACATTTTCACAAACTCTCACATTGATAATAATTTTATTAGGATCGAATACCTAGAATACGGTTTTTAATCTGAATTGGCGGAAGGTAGTATAGGAAATATTATAATGCAAATTGGACGAGGTCTATGAGCACTTGACTGCAGCTAACTGATTGCTTGATGTAATAATAAGCGACGTTGTACTAACAATATAACCAGTAGTCTTCTCAGGATAGAACAGAATCTTTCCTCCAGTCTCCGCCAAGTTCGGTTTAATGAAGTGCCTCGTGTCATTAGTGACAAAGTTGTACGCGTACTGGTACATCAACTGGATGGTGTTCTCTTGCATGTGGAAGATCTTCTTCCAAATGTCCTTCTTGGCCGGCACGTCAGGATTGCGGTTGTAAGTCTCCGTGATGTCCTTTACTTTACGTTTGGGCGCCGATTTGGTGCCTTCTGAGTATAGTATTACACGGGATACTAGTCTGGAAGTTAAAACTTGTTGGTTTATGAGATACTAGATTTTTGCCCGCGGCTTCGCTCGCGTCAATGTAGATTTTGTTAATAAATTTCTATCCCTCGAAAACCGTACTTTTTCTGGATGAAAGATCCCCTATGTCCGTACCTCCAACAATGTGTTTGTCTAAATTGGCGTCAAGTATTTAAGTCGTGAAAGCGTAACAAACAACCAAAGTCACATTTGCATTTGTAATTTTAGTTACGATGTAGTATCTTAAGACTCATTTGATAAGCAATGTCATGTTAACCTTTCAAACCGCGGCGGTACACCGGTGCCCAGACGTAATAGATTTTAAATTATGTGTGGTATTTTAAGACTTGACAGATTAAGGTAGAATGTAAATTGTAACAGAAGAAAAAGACAATCCATGAAGCAGCACTTGGACCTGAGACTTCGTTAAATCTTGTAATCGCTTTTCAGCATCGCTTTAGGTGCACCCAACACAGACAAAATTCAGGCTACGATGTAGGACCGTGAGTAGCTTAGTGGGCAAAACGATGACACAGTTTGTCAAAGTTGCAGGTTTGGTCTGCTTAATGGATTGCCTGTTTCCTCGATAGGGTATTGAAAAATATGCATATTCGTTATGTGGAAATTAAGCATGCAGTCTGCTTGGTGGCAAGCAGTTGGTTATAGTCTAAGGCGCTCATAGCCAGTTGCACTCACTGATCGGTTAAGCAACGTTGGGTGCGGTGAGTCTATAGATGGGTGACCGCTTAGTGGTATTTTATCTGAGCGTCTCCGTGCTTCAGGGGGCACGTAAAAAGTCGGTCCCGGTTGTTGCCAAATTGACAGCAGTCGTTAAGCCATGTCAGAGGCCTACGGGCGGCTTGAACAACTCTTGACAACAGGTTGGCCACTAACCACACGAAAAGAAGAAGATAGCCTAAGGCAACAAGTCATAGAAGTATTATGCGCGCTTTCATCTAGTCTTTTATATCTCTGTTGTGGTAGTCCTTGTCATGTATATTCCACAAGCAAGAATATTTTTCAATAAACAATATTAATGTTTCTACCTCACACATTATAACTATCGTTTACGTACGTACGATGCGCGCGGCGCGGGCGCGGTTCCGAATGAGAATTTCCTAACGTGTGCGCCGACACAAACAAAATGTATGCAAGGGCTGCATTCCGCATGACGTCATTAGGTTTTTTCCGAATGATTTTTCCGAACGCACGGGTTTGCATTCGAAACGTACATACGGATTTTTTTCGTTCGGAAAAAAGCGGACGTGTGCGGCAGTTAGTGTATTTTATATTGATTCCATGCATTCGGAGCTCCGAATATGGAAAACGAATTCGGCAATCGAATACGGAAAACGTATGTATGCGGCCAGCCTTAAGCGTAATTCTAGCTTTAAGCGACTGTTTTTCTTGGATTGTTTTTTTGGGGAATGCTATTTACTCATCCCTCTCCGCTGGGTAAGAGGAGCGGTGAGGTTATGTCGGGCTCACCCGGGGAAAGATGGAAAGTGCAGGGTCCTACCGGCTAAATCTGCCACGGTGTGCCTACCTCTTGATTGGGTGGGTCGCTGGAGCTGAAATTAAGCGACAGTCCTGCCGAAGGCTATTTCTCCCGATTGAACGTTCAATAACATTTTACCGACTCATAAAGAAAATAAAAATGGTTAAACGGCAGTTTTGCTGCTCATGCATAACTGAACTCGAAGTTGAATCCAAATGCATGAAGCTATATCGTTACCTGTCATCTCTGTCAGTATAATGCTCCTCGAAAATGAGCGGCGTGCACACAATCTTGGTGAGATGGTCCAGTCGTGCGTAGTAATTAAACTCCAGGGTTCGATTACCCTCCACTGAAGAATGTGGCGCGTCCATGGAGTAGGTATGCTCTGAAAATGATTTTTTTTTCTAAAGATGACCAATAATAAATACTTTGCACATACACATGTTGACTAATGCCTAAATATCCCAGTAGAAATTACTATTTTGTTTAAATTTGTAGAGACGAATAAATTAATAGGAAGGGACTATGTATCTTATCTTATGTGGGGGCCAGTCAGTGCAGACGGCGACACTTCGACCCAGTGGGATCTTTTGTGTCGACACTCTCCCAATAACGACTGCCATAGATATTCATGGCAGCCGGGACCAATGTCTTAACGTGCTTTCCGAGGCACGGAGCAGGCGATAATTGTCAATCAATACGCACATAATTTCGAAAAGTCATATAACTTCCGAAAGTCAGAGGTGCGCTACGTGGGTTCGAACCCGAGACCCTCTGCACTGCACTGCAGTCTGTTGGTCTCCCCACTGAGCTATAGCTGCTCTAAGGTATTATGTAACTGCTTACTCGGTTTTGCGTCGTTTGGGGGTTACCCCCAAAAAACAGCTACAAAGATCATCCAGACTTAAAACCACCATTTGTAGATTATACATATTTTTGTCCCATGTGGAATTCGATCGCTACGACCGCTGAATGTTGTGACATTCAGCGGTCGTAGCGATACTTCTTTTTTTTTTGTCATGCTTGTCAAAATGACCACACTCCACCTGATGGTAAGCAGTCGTGTGGTCTAAGAGCAGTGGCCTCCACACCGCCCTCATAGTAGCCGAGGCGATGTTGAGGTCTCTACTTTGACGGCCTGAGAAGGTGCTTTTTCACGCCCCGCTTAAAGGACCCAGGATTGAAGGAAGAAGGAAACACGTGCCTTGGCAGAGAATTCCATGCCTTGGTCGTTCGGCAGAGGTATGAGGACCCAAACTTTTTGGTACGCGCTCTAATCGACTCTACCGTGTAAGGATGGCATCTGAGCCCAGCACGCGTTGTTCTGGATAGGAAAGGGGAGGGCGGGATAACTTCTAATTAAAACACAGCCTGCAGCCATATCAATAAGACGGCCTTTTAGGTTGATATGTAAAGTACAGTCATCTGTAATATTCCATATATATACCGTAAGGTCTAAAATCCTGTGAACACTCGAATTAAAATAAATATGAATGAAATAGATGGCGTTGTTTTATAAATTACGGCTATATTACTTCTACCCTTAGGTTTTTATTTATGTAAGAAATGTGTTCTTTTTTTGTCGGCCGCGATAGCGTATTGGATAGTGTAACCGTCTGCCATGCCTGAGGTCGCAGGTTCGATTCCCGCATAAGTCAAACATTTGTGTGCATGAACATGGATATTTGTCTTGGTCTGGGTGTTTCTATGTATTTACAAAAAAAAAGTATATTTGTATGTTTATCCATTGTCTAGTACCCATAGTACAAGCTCTGCTTAGTTTGGGCTAGATGGTGTTGTGTGTATGTGATAGAATATTATACTATATTAAATAAACTTTTGTGAATAGAGATTCAAAAATAGTTTAAAGTAAATTTAACGACATTATTAAGAGATCTCATTTTTTATATTAGTTCACCGCCACCCATGACGATATAACTAAACTACTTAACAGTTCTTGTATCGATTTCCGTTAGATGGCGTCAATTACAGCATTTTTGCAGCTCACTGTACCTCTGCCCGCGGGTATAAAACTGGGTACAGTTATAACCAAAACCTAAAAATGAATACGCACTGATCATGTGGTCGGACCGGCCGATGAAGAAGATCTCACGCACTTCACGTTGGACGTGGTCGAACCTCGCTGTTGTCATCTTGTCGACTCGCTGTTCGTACCACTCATACCTAAAAACAGTCACATACAGTAAGTCTTAGCGTGCTACTTATCTCTATCTTCTATCCTAAACTTTAATGATATTATAAAGAGGAAGATTTGATTTTTGGTTGTACCTATGTTTATTTGTTTGTAACGATTTAAGTCAAAAACTACTCAACCGATTTAAAAAAATCTTTCACCATTAGAAAGCTATATTATCACCGAGTAACATCGACTATATTTTATTTAAAAAAGTACTGTTACTAAAATAACCTAACCTAACTTATTTTACACAAGCAAAGCCGCGAGCAAAACCTAGTTAATATTATAAATTCAAATGTTAGTTTGTTAAGCTTTCACACTTAAACTACATGGCCGATCATCATGAAATTTTCAAACACGCTGTCAGGGCTACAGTAAAAGGAAATAGGGTATCTTTTATCCAGAAACAAAGTACTATTCCCGATTAATCACACCTTTACCCCCTTCCCGCTCCTTCTCCTTCACACTTTCCTAAAGGGTCGGCAACGCGCTTGTGATGCCTCTGGTGTTGCAGGCGTCCACAGGTGACCACTTACCATCAGGTGGGCCGTATGCTTGTTTGCCACCTCAATTGTATAAAAAAAAAATTATCTACAGTAACGGTAGCAAAGCTGCGCGCAAAATATAGTAAACTATAATAAACCTGAAGAAGTAAAAAAGTCAGTACATTGAATACACTTGCATAAATATTAAAACTGCTGCCTTACGTTAATAAAGGATTAATGAGCGCGTAATCTTCGAATATTTTGATCCTCTTCACGATGCCGGTGGGCTGCGAGTACGGTGCGAACTTCTCGAGAAGAACCTTCTTGTAGTGAATCACTTTGTGACTGCCTGGGTACCTTTGATTGTAGTCTGGAATATATATATTTATCTTTAAGTCAATCGATTAGTCGGTAACACATTCGGCGCAGCGACAGTTGTTGCCGTCACGGCGAATGTTGTAGTTTTATATCACAGGATGATGATGATAATTATTTGTGTCATCTATGCCGTATATATTTTTTTTATTGCCGTTGGTGGCAGACAAGCCACAGATGATAACTGTGACGAGACAGTAACCGCCACTCGAAAAATTGCCAAATAATTACCGACATTGCTGGTATCGAAATATTGTTGAAAATCAATTAACTTTTACTACTAGTTATCAAGAGCATTAAATCGACTAACGCTAAAAGGAAGCGCGCTAGAACGCATGGTATGGTATGAATGAAAAAACAGCGATAGCCCAGTGGCAAACCGAGACTGACACGCAGAGGTCTCGGCATCGATCTAAGGTTTTCTGTCTTTTCGAAGTTATGTGCGTACCTATTAAATAGTCCATATACAACTTAGGTGGCAAATAAGCATACGGCCCACCTGATGGTAAGTGGTCATCATAGCCTATGGACGCCTGCGACACCAGAGGCATCACTTGCGCGTTGCCGCACCTTTAGGAAAGGAAGTGGGAAGGAGAAGGATCGGGATGGGGGAAAGGGGTGATTGGGCCTCCAGCACTCTCACTCACCGAACGAAACACAACAGTAGGAATACTGGTATTTCACGTCGATATTTTGTGAGAGGGTAGTCCTTCCCCGATCGAGCCGACCCATTCATGCTGAAATCAGCGAGGCTCTACTACTCTCATTATCGTTCACTTTAACGGCGACGGAAAATATCGTGAGGAAACTTGCATGTCTGAGAGTTCTACATAATGTTCTCGGAGATTTGTTCAGTCTGCCAAGCCGCATTGGGCTACCATGGTAGATATATGGCTTAGCCTTTCTCAGACTGAAAAGAGTCCCATGCCTAAAAGTGGGGCAGTTTATATTCAGAGGTGATGTTATTGTAGAGTCGGTAATAGCTTGGCTAAAATGCTAAATCCAGCAAGTTTATGCTACTCCTAAACATTGACCAACCATCAGCAGTTATGTCCAGCTTCTCAACCCAGCTGTGGGGCATATCGAGGTGCTTCTCAGTTTCGACTGCAGTTTTCATATCTGAGGTGTCGACGCCAGTGAGCAGCCGCCTGCGTTCTGGTTCTCCAGCCAGGAGGTGTTCCCAGCAGGACAGGTTACTTAGGTCGTAGTTCAAAGAGCCTAGGCCATCAGTATCGTCTTGGATGTTTACCTGATAAACGAAAGGATTATTTAATTAAGTATGCACTTCAACTGATTTCTTAATACATACATAGTTCCATGCTTATAGCCCCAAAGGAGTTGGCAATGGTGTGACATCTACATTTAACCAATTATGTTTCTGGATCCCATGTAATAGAAGGCGCTAACCAATTATGTTTCTGGATCCCATGTAATAGAAGGCGCTAGCCAATTATGTTTCTGGATCCCATGTAATAGAGGGCGCTAACCAATTATGTTTCTGGATCCCATGTAATAGAGGGCGCTAACCAATTATGTTTCTGGATCCCATGTAATAGAGGGCGCTAACCAATTATGTTTCTGGATCCCATGTAATAGAAGGCGCTAACTAATTATATTTCTGGATCCCATGTAATAGAAGGCGCTAACCAATTATGTTTCTGGATCCCATGTAATAGAGGGCGCTAACCAATTATGTTTCTGGATCCCATGTAATAGAGGGCGCTAACCAATTATGTTTCTGGATCCCATGTAAAAGAGGGCGCTAACCATTTATGTTTCTGGATCCCATGTAATAGAGGGCGCTAACCAATTATGTTTCTGGATCCCATGTAATAGAGGGCGCTAATCAATCATGTTTCTGGATCCCATGTAATAGAGGGCGCTAACCAATTATTTTTCTGGATCCCATGTAATAGAGGGCGCTAACCAGTTATGTTTCTGGATCCCATGTAATAGAGGGCGCGTCTATTTCTGCTTACCGGGTACACGATACTATGCTGCTAGAATTTCTTGACAGAAAATCCCAATAACATTATACCCCACCCCGTACCCAACCCAACCCATACCTTATGCACACACAGTCCAATTCTAGTTAATAGGACTGCGTGTGCACGACGCAATTTCGGAAGCGGCCGTCTTAGTCACTAGACTGCCTTATTCGAGTGACTTGTATATACAGCCGGGTATCATGATGTCCTAGGTTAATCTTGGGGTGGGATAGCAAGGTGATTATGTCATTTGTCAAGAAATTCTTAGTATCAGGGTAATTTCGCGATTTTGTTTTTACTAAAATATCGATTTTAGCCCATTGAAAGCCATGCCAGTAATAAATGACCGCGAACAATACATTTTCTTTTGTGCCTGCTACATAGCAATCGATGTGTAAAAGTATTACCTCTCTAGCCGTACACTTATCTGAAGTAGAGCATACTAGCTTTAAGTATCATAATTCCACAAACTTGGTACCAACATAATAGTTCTCATGATTATACACGCTCTCTATGTGTTGGTAGTGTTCAGCATCGAGGGGATAGCGTTTGCCTTCGCTGGGTTCAATAAAGAATGGCTCCTCAACCCCCATAGCATCAGGCAGAACGAGGATCCAAGCGTGTGTGCGCCAGCCATCAATGTCGTCTGGAGGTGGAAGTTCTAAGTCCTGAAATTTTATAGGATAAATTAATCATCATTATTCTTTCAGTCATGAGACTCATGAGAATTTTATTGCAGATCGTGCTTTTGAAAATACATATATGAAGAGGCTAATATATTGCACTGCTGTACAATGGTTATATGTGTTATTTTATATAGACACATATGGCATCAAAGCTGTATATCTTCTAAGTATATCCTAGTATATCTTCATCTTAGTATATCTCTTCTAAGTATATCTTCTAAGGAATGTCAAGGTAAAGGAGCCGAGCCTATCGCCGTCTAATCGACACATATTTAAACTCCGTGTGTATATGTATATTAAATATTGAAGTAAGTTTTGAAAATTATAGATTTGTCCTTATTATAGGGTTTTTCATCAAGAACTTTGTTTTTCAATATGGCCACACCAGAACTACATAACAGTTTTGGCATTTCGTTTTTTACATATCTATAGTAGAAGCTTGGGCAATTGTTACAATGAATTCAATTTCACTGTAAAATCGCATTAAAATTATAAAATTCGCTACGAAAATGGTGGATCTGTAAAAGTTACATTTCGTAAAATTCGGGATGTTGTCGGTCAACATAATCGTCCTTCTGAGACCGCTATTAAGAATTTGGTTAATAAATTTGAGTCGACAGGCTCGGTACATAATGTGCCAACACCAACGCGTGTTCGACCGGGTCGTTCAAGTGAGAACATCGCGGTCGTGAGCCACAGTGTTGAAGAAGATCCGAATTTGTCAATTCGTCGACATTCTCAACAACTGAGGTTATCCACAACAACCACATGGCGAATTCTGCGTAAAAATTTGGCTTTAAAGCCTTACAAGGAGCAACTGGTGCAACAATTGAAGCCAGCTGATCATTCACATCGTCGTAGATTCGCTCTATTCATTCAAGAACAACCCGTTGGTTTTTCTGAAAATATTTTTTTACCGACGCGGCCTGTTGTCATTTGTCAGGCTACGTCAACAAGTAACATTGTCGCATTTGTGCTTCTTAAAATCCAAGACAGATTGTTGAGAAGCCTTTACATGCTGAACGTGTCACTGTATGGTGCGCTATGTGGTCTTGAGGCGTGATTGGGCCGTTTTTTTCGAAAATTCGGCTGGAAATGCAGTTACGTTTAATAGATTATGCTATCGAGAGATGTTAACAACTCAATTTTGGCCTATTATTGATGATATGGATATCACTAACATGTGATTTCAACAAGACGGTGCCACAAGTCACACATCCACCAAAACAATGAATTTATTGCAAACCAAATTTTCCGATCGCATAATTTCCCGAAATTCAGCTGTTAATCATGTGATTTAACACCGTTGGATTATTTGTTGTGGGGTTATGTTAAAGACAGAGTCTATACGAAGCCAATCGAATCGATTGCAGCCTTAAAACTCAAAATTCGTGAAGTGATTAATGAAGTAGACCCACCACTTTGGCAAAAAGTGATTAAAAACTTTGATAAAAGAATGGACATATGTAACCGTGGTCGTGGTGGATATTTATCAGATATCATTTTTCATTCATAATTGTTTTATTTTGATTTACAAAATAAAATTCTTGTTGAAAAACCCTGTATAACCATAATAAGTATGAATGAAATAAAGAAGGTAGTACTCAAAACGTTAATGTTGTCCTTAATTCTATCAAATGGTTCCTAACAAATATTATTAATGCGAATGTAAGTTCATTTGTTATGCTTTCACGCCTTAACTACTCGAATGATGATTATCATGAAATTTCGCAAAGACCTTGTCAGAGGTACAGAAAAGGATATATAAGGTATCTTTCATCTAAACTAGTACTATTCTCGAGCGAGCGATGCTAGTAAAATTCTAATCCTAATCCTAACTAATAAACAGGTGTACAGAAACGGACATAGGCTACCTTTCATCCCGAAAAAAATACTGTTCCCGAGGAAAACAATAATAACTTTCTTATGATAATAGATGGCGCCACGTGTCTTTCGAATCATGATTGAATTATATTATTACAAGCAAAGTACAACCCGAATTGATTTTCAAATTCTAAATTAACGCGAGCGAAGCCGCGGGCAAAAGCTAGTAATAAAATTAAATACATTATTTTTATTTTATAGAATTTTGCGTATTCAAGCATTGAGCACTGAAATTAGCGTGGTCTAAGAAAATATACTTCCTATCTACTGCACTTTAAAATAGGGCACACTAAAAAGTTACGCACAAGACCTTAAATCTCCTAAGGTTCAATTCCAGATTTGACAGTTTTTGATTTAATGTGCCTTATAAGAGTAACTCACAGCAATTCTTTTTGCTCTTTTAGCCTCAATTTTGGCAAGAGCAGCCTGTTTCCTTTCTTCTTCCAGTATGTCCATATCCCTGCAGTACTTCGACGTGAGGTCTGGTAACGGCACCAGCCGGTACTTGGGCTCTTCTTCAACAATTGGTGGCTCCTCCACCACCTGTGATGCAAGAATATATTATAATGCAAGAAATATGGCAAACGCCTGTGTATTGAGTGAGTATACACCGGTGGCCAGACACAATAGATTTTCAATTATTTCTGGCATTTCAACAATTGACAAGTTAATGGTAAGCGTATGCATAGCTTATGATCGGTTGCCAATACCAGAAGTGTTATTCACTTGTGCTTATCTTAGGGTGAACGAAATAACTTGGACAAGGCATGGAACGGGTGAGATAGGTATATGAGATTCATCACTGGTTTCTGACAGGCAGAAGTTATCTTATCTTATGTGGGGGCCAGTCAGAGCAGACCGGCGACACTTCGATCCAGTGGGATCTTTTGTGTCAACACTCTCCCAATAACGACTGCCATAGATGTTCATGGCAGCCGGGTCCAACGGTTTAACGTGCTCTTTGTCAATCAATACGCACATAATTTCGAAAAGTCACGTAACTTCCGAAACTCAGAGGTGCGAGATGTGGTTTCGAACCCGAGACCCTCTGCATTGCAGTCTGTTGGTCTCCCCACTGAGCTATCGCTGCTCTGTATAACTATAAATATAATTCTTATTCTACTGAACTAGTTCTGGCTTTAGGACTTTGGGGATAAACATGGGCTTAACATTTTGCATCTATTATTTTCTTTAGAGATCTGCAAAAGCAAGCTTGAAAAGCACATCATTAAGCACAAGAAAAGTGTAGTACACATAAAGACAGATCCTGGCGTATTTGGCCACCCCGGACCTATGGTTACCAACACCTTAATGTTGGATGGAGATTCTTTCCCAACCGGATTGCTTCTTATTTAAACGGTGGTCATATCGTACATAACTCCTTCAATCCTTCCTTCAATCCTGGGTCCTTTAAGTGGGACGTGAAAAAGCACCTTCTCAGGCCGTCAAAGTAGAGACCTCAACATCACCTCGGCTGCTATGAGGGCGGTGTGGAGGCCACTGCTCTTAGACCACACGACTGCTTACCATCAAGTGGAGTGTGGTCATTTTAACGAGCAAAAAATAAAACTTTTCCAAGATCTCATTCTCTATTCCACTCACCGGGGTCTCATCAGGTATTTCAGGACACACGGTCCTGTATCTAATGGACATGCACTTGTCCCTCTTGGCACAGCCCACCACGATGTACGCGTCGTACTCTGCTCCGATCAGCCAGGAGACGCCGACCGTCGCCAGCTCGAAGGGGTTGGCGCTGCGGCGCACGATGGCGGTATATGGAGACATCAGGCGCTCCGGCTGTGCAACAATGGTATAGTTAGAAGTGGATAAGCCGTTGACGTGCTTTATATGATGTGTTTAACTGCCTCCGTGGCGCAGCGGCAGTGAATGCGGCTTCTATACATGAGGTCTCGGGTTCGTATCCCGGGTTGGACCAACAAAAAAGGGAAGGGAACAGAGAGTGCACTTGTGTTTGCACACACACTTGTGCACTGTAATATATCCTACGCTGATCAGCTGTCAGTCTCCGTTAAGATTGGCCGCCATGACCGACATTCGGTCTGGAGGACATTATTATTATTATAAAGTGTTCAGGACATGTGATCGAAAGTATATCATTAAGTATAAGTAACCATTCTATTAACACATGGATTTTTTATGCGATTGGAATGAAGGGTAATAGCGAAGTGATTTTTGTTTAAATCAATCTTAAAAGATAGCTTTTCGATAATTCAGTCGAAATGAAATGGATAATAGTGCCGTTCGTGGGTTAGAATCCCACCCATTACACTATCGACGTGAACTCACTCTTAACAAAAGCACATTAACTAAAGGGGTTAATAAGAATACCAGTAATTTGTAACCTAATTTGTAACCTAATTTGGTAGTAATCTTCTTTCATAAATTAATATAAACATTAATTACAAGCCCTTTTTTCTATTTTATTAATTATTCCTTTATTAAGTTATTATTGTTATTATCTTTAGTTTTTATAGTCAGTAGTATATGGCATAATGGCTGTAACACCTTGTTAATCTGAGTTGTAAAATACTGAAATTATATTTAACTGACGATTTAAAAGAGTGGCCGTGAGTTTCTTGCAGGTTTCTTCTCATAGGCTCTACCCTTTGCCTGAACCTAGCAACTAACCTAAATGTAGCTTCAGTAATTTAGTAAACTCACTAATCTATATACTTTGACGTTCATAAGTGTTACTTGTGACCTAAATGAATAAATGATTTTTGACTTTGACTTTGACTTTCTGCTTGTTGATGTGATATTCGAGATTAATTCTTACTTTTAGTTATATTTTAACCAAGACTGCTTCTATGTGTGTAACGTTATTTTTACGGAATAGCAAATAGCATTTCAATAGTAAAAATCTAGAATTTGAGACCAATCAATAGCAATCGCAAAAAGTTTTAAAAACATGAGAACGGCAATTTTAGTTCCTCATAATTCCGTAAGAATTTCGTGAAAATTGCAATAGATGGCGTTAGTAGTATCAAACTGCGGCATAAAACTCTGCGCTCTTGATTTTATTAGTTCATAATAGATTCCGCGGGGGGCGCTGTTAGAAAATGAATTTGAAAATTCGTTACAGGCGACAATATATTTATTGTAATCAAGAAAAGTCACATTAAGACTTAACGTACAGATACCTGGCATTGAATAACCAGGGGTCTAGTAGGTAGGTAGTAGTAATTCTTTCAAAGTTTAGGTACCTACACAACGTATTTTACATAGGTATATTTTACTAGGCAATTATTCATTTAAAAATAGTTATCAGCCTCAGGTTTTCTGATAGTGTAGTTTCGTAAATAGTCACTACGTTCAAAACTACCCGTACCTACTTAATTTAATAGTATATGATACCTATTGCATTAATAAGGTTTTTCTAGAATTTCTAAACGTAAACAGTGCTGTGATCAAGGACTCCAGTGAATGTTCTCCCTTGTTTTCAGGTTACCAACGTGCGAGTATCTCTAGTGTTACCATAGAATAAGCTTTATTGACATGAGCGCAGCAGGGTGCAAGGGGGTGCACTCGCACCCCCCTGCCAGGAAAAGAAATACATAGATTATTTTCATTTTCCATGTGCGAAATGCATTCAATAATATACACGCATTTGAATTTGACGTTACATTTATCTACATAATATACATGTATAATTCTATATTTTATATCAGTTAAGAGTGTAATGTTTAGATGCAAATGCACCTCCCGGAATTTTATTGTACATCAATTGCCATTCAACTCACGTTAAAGTACAGCATATGATAATGTACAAAGAGTTGCCTTATCGATTGAAGCAATCTTTAACGGTGATATTTAGATAGACAAGAGCGAAAAATCGAAAAATCGGCCTCGATGGCTTAGTGGTCAGTGTAACCGACTGCCACGCCTGAGGTCGCGGGTTCAATTCCCGCACAAGTCAAACATTTGTGTGCATGAACATGGATGTTTGTCTTGGTCTGGGTGTTTCTATGTATAATATGTATGTATTTACAAAAAAACAAGTATATATGTATGTTTATCCATTGTCTAGTACCCATAGTACAAGCTCTGCTTAGTTTGGGCTAGATGGTGTTGTGTGTATGTGATAGAATATTATTATTATTATTAAATGGCATAGTGCTTTAAGTTGTTCATGCGCCGTGTGTTGTGGGTTCATACTATACGGGACGAAAATTTACAACCCACAAACCCAAAGTTGCTTCTGGGTGTTCGGGAAACCATTGTTAGATTATTTGTAGTCTTCCATGACACATCGACACGACACGGCCCGTGCAATGAGACAGTTAATATACAGAGCTAATATTATATTATTATATCTGTTTACTTTTAGTTCTACTACCAAGCATTACTAACGTAATCATTACAGAATATGACAAAAACCATTTAATACAGCTAATGTATAAAGTGCCATTAAATACTAAAGAAACGGAGTCAATCATCCTCCACAATTACCGAAAAAACAGCAGTAAACAAATCCTAAAGAAATGTTCCCACGGTTATTATTATAGAGATTCATAAACGGAGTGAGCAGAGGGTGGGTGGCCTCCCCCTCCTACAAATTGAATCCAAAGTCGAGGGAAACAAAGTCGGCATCACAACTTTTCCTACAACTCTCACTTTTCCTACAACTCTCACTTTTTGTTCAAAACTTTCCTCTACTTTCACTATCAGTATGCTTTCATTCGTTTTTACATTTTATTGTCGGCGAATAGTTTGGAGTTACTTTAAAGTTTCGAGTTGCACTGTTTTGTGTTCCGACTTCTTTATAGAAGTTTGGGACAACAAGTTTATGACGGATGACGAAAATATTTTTGTTTTCGTCTCCGAAGTGAAAAGTGAAAATGCGTGCAGTTTTGGAATTGACTGGTCAATATTTGTTCAGTTATAAATTTGACGGTCGCCTTGCTGCTGTCATCACGCTTAGTATTGGTTCGAAATTTTTATTTTGACGTGACAACGTCTAATAAATCGATGAACGCCGGCTGCACGCACGAAAAAGGATGACTCACTGTCCCGTTACGCTCGTTGTCCCGTTGCGCTCATTGTCCCGTTACGCTCATTGTAACGTTACGATCGGAGCGAGAGCGCTACACGAGCGAGCGAAAGGCACGTTATGACGTTGCCACGTTAAACTATCGTCCGTAAACCGACTTTACAGACAACCAGTCTTTTTTTTCATTTTTCACGACTAAGGTGGCAAACAAGCATACGGCCCACCTGATGGTAAGTGGTCGCCATAGCCTATGGACGCCTGCAACACCAGAGGCATCACTTGCGCGTTGCCGACCCTTTAGGAAAGGAAGTGGGAAGGAGAAGGAACGGGAAGGGGGAAAGAGGGTGATTGGGCCTCCGGCACTTTCACTCAACGAACGAAACACAACAGTAGGACTACTGCTATTTTACGTCGATATTTTGTGAGAGGGTAGTCCTTCCCCGGTCGAGGCTCTACTACTCTAAAATTCTGGTTCAATTCTTAATTTTTCTTTCGATTCAAATAAAAGACGATGCCGAAAGTATTAGTATTAATATATGTGTTACCGGGGACTTTATTCAAACAACGGGGACAAATAATACCCAGACTCAGAACTAGACATAAGTTTCTGATCACACATATTTCTGTTCCGTGTCGAACCATCAACACTCAGCGCAGAGGCAACAGCCAGGCTACCACTGTTTTCCTCTTTTTGACGTGACAACTTCTAATAAATCGATGAACGCCGGCTGCACGCACGAAAAAGGATGACTCATTGTCCCGTTACGCTCATTGTCCCGTTACGCTCATTGTAACGTTACGATCGGAGCGAGAGCGCTACACGAGCGAGCGAAAGGCACGATCGTGACGTTGTCACGTTAAACTATCGTCCGTAAACCGACTTTAAAGACAACTAATTTTTTTTGACGTGACAACGTCTAATAATTCGATGAACGCCGGCTGCACGCACGAAAAAGGATGACTCATTGTCCCGTTACGCTCATTGTCCCGTTACGCTCATTGTAACGTTACGATTGGAGCGAGAGCGCTACACGAGCGAGCGAAAGGCACGATCGTGACGTTGTCACGTTAAACTATCGTCCGTAAACCGACTTTACAGGCAACCAATTTTTTTAGAAAAGGCAACACCCGCGGTAATATTAATTCTCGCATCGCGGGGACTTAACAAACATTCAAACAACGAACAGAAGGAACACCCAGATTGGGAAAATTATATATTGTCCACTCAAATTTATGACTCGTTGGGTTAGAACCTACAACAGTCGGCGCAGTGGAAGCAGCGAGGCGATCGCTTTAACGACTATGTAGATTATAGTAAAAGGCGTAAATCATGAATACCTGGATGATTCATGATTTACGCCTTTTACTATAATCTACATATAAATATAATATAGCTATCGTATATACTTGATACTAATTATCGTTGAAACGTCTCCGCTCATGGGAGGTTAAAGGAAGATTAAATGTCCCGGAAAGCGTCACGCCTGACGACTGACGAGCCATCATGCTGACTTGAACGAACTTGTGGTCATTGTCCTTTACAATGACGTCATGAGACAGCTCCTTAAACATTTCGTACGGAGGGTTTGGGGTCATTAGAGTTGCTATGGGTAGCTATGATAAAATGGTTGATTAATCTGTCAAATCTTAGAATACTAGACGTAGTTTAAACTCTGGCCTGGCCACAGGTGTGCCGCTGTGACTCATTAGGTTAACCATAAATGTTTAAAGATTGCAGCTTAATTATTCTCTTGGTATGCCAAGACTCTTGCAACTCTTACAGCCTTATGAGGCTGTAAGAGTTCTTGAAGTCACGGGTTTGATTCCCGGGGCAAAGTAAAGCAAAGTAATTTATAACCCAACTAGCCAGTAATCATTTTTTTTTAATAACACTTAGCTGGGACTGTCAGTCTGTCAAGAAGTAATCTACGCTATGTTACATCTTGATAAAGTAGCTTTCTAATGTTGAAAGAATGTTTAAAATCGGTGCAGGCGTTTTTGCGTTTATTTAATACTAGCTTTTGCCCGCGGCTTCGCTCGCGTTAATTTAGAATTTGAAAATCAATTCGGGTTGTACTCTGCTTATAATAATATAATTCAATCATGATTCGAAAGAAACGTGGCGCCATCTATTATCATAAGAACGTTATTATTGTTTTCCTCGGGAACAGTAATTTTTTTCGGGATGAAAGGTAGCGTATGTCCGTTTCTGTACACCTGACAACGTATATGCAAAATTTCAGGATAATCGGTTCAGTAGTCTAGGCGTGAAAAGGTAACAAACAAACAAACTCATTTTCGCTTTTATAATATTAGTTAGGATTAGGATAGGATAGGATTAGGATTAGGATAAAACAAAAATACAAAGCTTTCCGTATTATTATATTAGTATAGAGATATTAATATCTCTGCTATGTTCGTAAGGAGTACAGATTACAATATAAAAAGGCCTTTGTAATACTGATCGATGCTTTGTTGCTGTGACAAAGAAAAATATTAGATGGAACTAGTTTCTGCCTGCGACATCGCCCACGTGAATCCCTTATATGCTAATCCAGGCTTTGATCCTTCTGGCTGCCAGATAACATCCAAATCCATTCAATTGCTGACGTCCCTGGGTAATAAATATCATAAACTTTCACATCTGTGTAAATAAAAATCAACTGGCACATGTACGGCGAGCATCACGTAAGCACGGCTCGACCGATTTCGCTGCTTTTTTTGGTATGTTCGTAATTGTCAGGACAAGGTTAGTATGAACAAAAATTAGCGAAAAAGACGCAGGATATTTCGAAAATTGAAAGGAATTATAACTTGAAAAAAATTTGTTGTTTTGATATTGATTTTTGATATGATTTTAATTAATTGAAATTAAACTACTATATACGGATTTTATCGCGTTGTTTATTTGACACATTATTACAAAATATTTGAAAACTGTTACACTACTATTACTATTAAACTTTACTAATTTTTAAGCTAATTAAATTATTGAAACTATTAAAACTATTTATTAAACTATTACTATACTATTATACTATTTATATTTGTGTTTACACTTTCCCCGACGTTTCGGTTGCTTTTCAGCAGCCTTGGTCACAGGGAGACTAAGATGGCAGTTGTCTCAATTTTCCAGTGTAGTTATTTCAAAGTACCCGAACATAATTTAATCACGGGTGTTTCTATTTACGCAGAATGAGCTCAAAGTATCATGAAGTCTAGCTGTGGTTTGCTTCTTCTTGGGTTTGACTATTTGAATGACTGGATCCCAAGCTGGTGGTACATTCCAACCATCTTCTCTATTGAAATTAGGATGTTTTTTGATTTCAATAGCCAATACTATGATTTTAATTACGTGAAATGTATTTTTGTATAGATTGACAGGACATCGACTGTCCGTTAGCTAAGCGGCCGCGCGCCGATTTGAATATGCGCCGCACGAGCTCTGTCATTATCTGTCTTACGCTCGGCGCAGTCTTAACGTCCAGAAAGGTTACTATATTTAAACGTAGAAGGAGAAGGACACATCTATGTTTTAACTCTTTGGAATTTACTTATGCTATATATACGTACTAGCTTTTGCCTGCGGCTTCGCTCGCGTTAATTTAGAATTTGATAATCAATTTGGGTTGTACTCTGCTTGTAATAATATAATTCAATCATGATTCGAAAGACACGTGGTGCCATCTATTATCATAAGAACGTTCTTGTTGTTTTCCTCGGAAACAGTAATTTTTTTCGGGGTGAGAGGTAGCCTATGTCCGTTTCTGTACACCTGACAACGTATATGCAAAATTGCAGGATGATCGGTTCAGTAGTTTAGGCGTGATAGGGTAACAAACAAACAAACTCAATTTCGCTTTTATAATATTAGTTAGGATTAGGATTAGGATATCAATTAAATATACGTTTATCTAAAACAAATAAGCATTTATTCGAAACGCTTTAAAAGACAAACACTATACTAAGACTGAGTTTTTATTACGTATTTAACGTGTAGTGCTAGCACGAAAACAATGTCAGCCTCAACAAACATTGAATAAGAAATGGCTGCACATACGGACTAGGTATGCTACACACATATAATATTCAGCACAAAAGCGCAGCGTGAGCTACAAGGTATAGCGTCGGCACGGTACGACGCTGCACGCTACGGCACCGCGCAAATTAGACCACGCCACGTTCCTAGCTTTGAGTTGCGCTTGACCAAGCGTTATTCGGATTTGGAACAAGACGCCCACCGTAGTGCTGCCCCCGTATCGATAGAGCCAGTATCGATTGTGGGGGCGCCTCGCGAGCTGGCGACGCGTACAGACGCCACTCATGCGAGACCGTGCTGCGCCTCTAATTGAATACGATGTGACGCTGTCGATAACGAGTTGTCGATAATATAATTTTTATTCGAGGCTTTAATTTAGTTTTCTTTATGAATTTAGCTGTTGATTATACGCCATCACTCATAAATTTAAATATTCGGTAAGTATATTGAAGACGATACTATTATTATATATACCTAACTGTTTTTATTCTGGTTTAGTAAAATTGTTTTTCATTTGCCTCATTAGTACCGTGACATATGTAAGGCTGATTGTGAGGTAACGGGATTAATTCTCAAAAGAAACTGCAGCTGTTTTAAGACAACGTTTTAGTATGAAATGAAATTTTGAAACAACAGATATCTACAAAGAGTACAAACTCAAAACTCAATACAAAGTGTAATTGGATATTTCTATTAGGGAATTTAATATCAGCGGAAGTTTGCAAACAGGTTTAGTAGACGTCAGTAGGGTCTCTATAATACCCCTACAGGGAAACAGGCGGGCTTACGTTTGTTCTTCCGGCATCGGTTCTTTGGCTGATATGGATTACTCATAGATGCATACATACAGTGATATCATAGTGTAGCATATATGTAAATCTAACTAGTTAATTTCCGCTCCAAGACCTATATGTCAGTTGTTAACAGTAGCATGCTGTCGATATTCAGTCAATTTCTAGTTGAAACACATGGTATTTAAAAATCTACAAGTGGGCAAAATCTACGGACTTTTAGTTGCTACGATCTAGGCACATACATCACGTAACTCATAATGTAAATCATAATCATGTAGGTATCACTTAACTGTCCAGTCTCACCGAACGGATTGCACACATCATTAACAAAAATAAAGAAAATTTATAGTCAGTTCATATTGCCCACAAATCTTTTTATTTCAAAATACTCACACGTTGTGAATTTTAAAAACTCACAAACGAAACGCATAACACTTAAATACACGCTTAAACATAATTCAGATACAGATAAAATACACATTCAAAACATTCTACTGACCTACATAAAGGTAGTAACAATACGAATAGTGCACATTGCGTTATTTTTTATCGACAAATAAAACTAAACAATGCGAGAGGTGCGCAGCGCTGCGCTCTCCAAGAACGGCAGTCCGCGCGAGTGATTTGCACCACCCGCTGAGCGGTCGCGACGTTAGCTAGTGACGTGCCACCGCGGCAGGATCTATCTACATCGATAACTCAACGAATGTTTTAATTATGTAATTAAAATCAACATAGATAAACGTTAGAGAAATTTAAAAGCGTACTTATTTATAGATGATTGTGTTCATTTTGTTTTTGTGTAAAAACGTTGAGCTTTTGGTGAGGTGTTTGTTTACCGATGCGTGTCCGTCTCGCCTTATTTAAACGCGTGTCATTGTCAATAGCGCTTCCCAGGCGTGGGAGCGGTGGGAGCACTCAATCGTGGGCAAACAAAGGAGTGTTTTTGTCGCTGAGCCGGGAGGGCGACGGCGACTGTTGTCCGTGGCGACGGCTGCGGATCGATATCGCTCGAGATCTGTCGGCCTACGCGCCCGCCTCGCGCCGGCCATTTGCCTACCTCGACGCCTCGGGCTCGTGTGTACATAACCCACCACCCACCACCCCGATACACCCCCGCAGATTACCGCCTACAAAGCAAACTTCATTGGGACGTGCATGCAATATGCGCAAGGAGCTAGCCGAATTGCACCTAGGCCGGCCACCCGCTCAGATTGCTTTGATATCCTACTCGTCCCCGTATATAGGCCATTGCATCTCGAATCTTGGGCAAAGGCGTCTCTATTTCAAACACTGTTTCAGAACATAGCTCTGGCAATCGCGTTAATTACTCACAAGATGGGAACGGCGCCTAGTTGTTGCCTACGGGTGGTTTCTGTCAGAACTATTGAAATTCTAACCGCGCGAATTACGTTTCATCTACCTTGGCAAATGGACACTAAATTATTGCAAACAATCTCTATATTTACTTAAGTTATTATTATAAATGATTAATTCTTTGGTTTAGTGGCGCAAGTGAACGTTTATGCTTACGATTGATCGTGAAGTGCCAGGTTCAGGTCAAAGTATAGATTTTTGTCAGATAGTCTAAGCATATCTAATTGTATATCTTACCTATACAGTAGAAGAGCATTTATTACGGAATATAAACTACATAAAAAAATTCACATTAAATCAAATTAAATTCACTACATATTTGTTAAGAACTAGCTATTACCGGTGGTTTCGTTCGCGTTTTTTAAGTTAAAACCGTAGCTAATGACTTTACTTTCCCGTGTGATTTATTAATACCTATATAAACAAGAAAAATAATGGCATTATGTAAAATTTATATATCCAAACAGCCAAAAATTCATGTAAACTCCACAAACTAGTTCAAGCTGGCCTCATGAAATCATTGCCTATACTAACAATTTTAAAAAAGGACATTATAATACATAAAAAGAAGATGGCTTCCTTTGTCAATTATTACAAACATCGAACACCGAGCTTCCCCAAAAACAAAAAAATCAAAGTATTTTTGGCACATAATATTGTGTTACGACTACGCGTAAACGTTAAACAACGCGGCAAAATCCGTAAAAAGTAGTTCAATTTCAATTTTACGAACATATTTATTTAATGACGCACGTAAAATCATAGATTTAAAAAAAAACGGAGTGTTTTACACGAAACACTTTAGTTGTCATCTTTTAAAAACTATGTTCCGCTGATACTAGTAAGTTTCAATTTGAGAGGGAGTGCCAGGGAGTGCTAGTAAATCGGCCAAGTGCAGTCCTCCCTCCGTCCTCCGAAAGAGGGAAAGTTCGCATTTGCATACCCCGCGACGCGAACTTTCTGACTAGACTTGTTGTTTTGTCTGTCCGTACGTTTCGCTTATTACTCCTTACTTTTATATCAAGTTGCTTTTTATAACTTTTTTGTGATGTAACTATGTTCGTAGAGTCACGCCTGTTTTTCGGAGGAGTTGGTAAAGACTACAACTATGGGTCTACCGTGAAACGTAAATACCGAAATTTCGGATCCGCTGTATATACCATGCAATTACTATATCCTGACGATCGGTCACTAAAAAGTGTAAATAGTCTAATAGATTAAGCCCGCGGCTTCGCTCACGGTATTGTAGGTTAGATTAGGTTAAGAACAGTGCTTTTGCTGGGTGAAAGATATTCTATATCCCTTTCTGTTCTCATAACGTTAAGGTGTGACAAATTATATGATGACCAATCGAGTAGTTAAGGCGTGAAAGCGTAACAAACACACATTCGCATTTTTAATATTAGCCCATTCGCTGTCCCGTGATAGATACAATAGAAAATCTATTGTTATGTGATTCATCGGACAGGGAACCTGTTAATTAGGATTTGTAACTAGGTTTAATGTTCAGCTTAATTTATGCCGCTGTAGTGTACTACTGGGTGTAGTTACTGGGTTCGAATTCAATCAAATGTGTTGCTTTACTTGAACATCGAACGTGGCTCATGTTCCGTAGTGACCCTCAGACCGTTAATAAAATCTTAAAATAAGCATCATAAATTAATTTTTAAACGGCTTTTTAAACCCAAATTTATGTTTTTTTAGTAACAACTATTTATTGGTCACATTAACGTTTATACATATCTACAATTCGGGGATCGAACCCGCAGCTATTGACGTGGTATAGATCATATAGTTTCACGGCTATATCTCCTAATGTGTGGCAGGAGTGTGTTACACCCAAAATGCGCAAATTAAAGTCCACATAATAGCGTATTATGAATGCGTAAACTATCTGTGTCAGTCATCTTACTGAGTACTTATTTTTTAAAGCGAAGCGTGTAGTTTAACTTAAATGACGATTACTTGAAAATGAAAATATCTATTATAAAAAACCCATAAAGATATATTTGTTCAAACTAGATATAGAATCCAAGACCTCATAATCAAGTAGGTTGTAAGACTTATATATTACTGGACCATCGACGCTGAGTAATTTATATTTGGGCTTGGTAGTTGTGAAAGTCTGTGATGCACATTACGAATTTATTTTTCAGTAGTAATATTGCTGGCAACATGAAAGAACAAAAGAATGTACACACATAAAATATAAAAAAGCAAAATGAAAAAGTAACTGTCAAACAAAAATGTATGTACATATTGACATTTAAAAATCGAAACAAAAGCAGCTGTCAAAATGTCTCATCTGAGAATGGCGACAATAGTCATGAGGTACCTATGGTAATGGAATTTTATTAGTTTATGCCCGAGTTTTATATTTAATGATAATAAGTTGTTTGTGGACAGTAGATTCATGAACAAACTACTTAAAATGCACAGTTCTTAAATTAAAAAGTGTTATAGAGAGATAAACAAGATATGAAGACAAAAGAACCACCAATTTAAATTGACTGAATACAAATTGAATTTATATTATAACTATATTTTGCACGCGGTTTCGCTCGTGTAAAAGTAGGTTAGGATAGGTGTAAAAGTAGGTTTTTAAATAAAATATAGCCTATGTTACTACTCGGTAAAAATATAGCTTTCTAATGGTGAAAAAATTTTTAATATCGGTTAAGTAATTTTTGATTTAAATAATTACAAACAAAAAATCAGATCTTTCCTCTTTATAACATTAGTATAGATTATAAAGTTATATTACAATAAAAATATTACGTTTATTTGACTTTATTTAACTGTTATTATTGTTATACTTATTATTCATGCTAATTAGGGGTTGTTGATGGCGACCACCCCATTAATTAATTAATTCATTCATTCATTAGCTAGTAGGTAAGCTATTGGTAACTCGATTTACATAGCACCTGCTCTAACATCTTTTGAAACTATGGCGATTTATTCTTGGAATACAGAAACAGACTTTAGTTATCTATGATATTTCTACAGAGCTTTTAACTGTTTTTCTTGCAAACGTAAACACTTAACAAGCTGTGTTTGCCTGTAATTCGTTGTGTAGGTACCTATTATTACAATAAGCATATTTGTAAGCAAATTTCATAATAATGCACCATTGCAACAACTGTCGTCGTCCTCAACAAAAAAAAATACAGGAGAAAACGTTTTTGACTATTTTTACTTTAAGAGCGCATCTTTGAGAGATCGATTTAAAAAAAAAAACTATACATCAAAAATAACGGTAAGTAGGTACTTATTCACCAAATTGATATCAGCAAAGAAAAAATTAACAAGAAACCTCACCCCAGTCATAATAAACAGACCGAAAAACAAACAATAAAGAAGTGAATGGTAGTACGGGCAATGAATGTGAATGAATGAAATGTCATAGAGTATAGAGGGAACCAGAGACCAACAAGGTATAAGGGAATATTTTAGCGTATTTCAATAAAGGCGCGACATCTTTAATCTAGGGATCGGGTAGGGGCATAAATCTTGCAGGTTCGGGGCGAGTTTTGAATCATTTAGCGCGGTGTGGCCGCGGGGCGCGACTTCCGTCCGGCACGTGCTGGACTCACCCCTCCGCGCCCCGCGCTTGCCCCTCGCACCACCCGCACGCCCCGTGCTGCGCGTCTGTCTTGTCGAGACAAAGGGGCGGTAGAGATGTCACCAAACGCATCATATCGATAAACGGTTTAATCTATATGAAGACAAATATATTTTTTGTTGTTGTGAATCTATGTTTGAGTGGTAGATATACATATGTTTGTTAAGATAAAGATAGGTATTTTTGTTACGTTTCTATGTTTGACTAGCAGAAATTCTAATCCAAATTAAGAGTTTTATAAAGAATACTGTAGTTGATATTAATCAATACTGTCCCTGATAGCTGAATATTATCGTTGAAGCCTGGTCTTAAAGGCTATTGGTATTGGTTGGTTGGAAGAATTACAGAACTCTTTAAGAAGGCACAGTCCTGTTAACAAAGGCACTAGTGATGTTTTGAACACGTTGAGTGACTCTTTATAATAATAATAATAATAATAAATAAAATCTTTTATTATGGTGAGGGAATTAAAAGGAATAGGTATGTATAGGATTTATAAATAATATCCTCTTAATGTAAATGATAATATTACTCGATAGTTTTCGTAGCAGTAAATAGCATTTAGGGTAGTCGTGTCGAGATATCGATGCAATAAATTAGACATGAGTGCAGCATCCCCATCTCTAGTGCACGACGTCCGAGCCGCCTCTAATTTGAATTCACGGAGACTCCGCGACCGTCCGCCGCGTCGGCCGCGCCCGACTTAATGAATCGCGAGGGGGAGGGTGGGTCGACGCCACCCCTGCCCCCCTGCCGCGTCGCCCGCCGGGGGGCGATCGGACGGCCACCGCATCCTCCGCGCGGATAAGTGACGCCCGTGTTGCTCCGTACATAGGTACGCCTTATGTATTGCGGCACATAGCGGCCGGCCTGTACCTACGTAACGCTCGCCAAATTTATGTCCCGCACATGTCTAGAGACCGCGGCCGTACCTTCACAGGGATTTTGCGTGTTTACGTACAAACGGGAGCCGGCTGAAGATATTCGAGACGGAATTTTGCTTGGACCCTTATTGATGATCCGCTTGGGTTTCGTTAATCCCAGCGTCGAGAATTTGAATGTACAAAATTTCTGATATTTTCCGAGACCGTTGTATTATATGACGGTGTAACTGAGGAGTAAATAATCTTAAAAGGGAAGGTCGTCTAAGAGCGCCTTTACCGTAAGGTTAACTGAAGGCGAAGGGTTTTGAATAAAATAATGCAAATGCCCACCCTTGCACGGTAGAAATGTAGCCTCGAGCTACACACGACTGCTTTGTCCGACTCGTAGTCGGCTGTAAACAAAAACTTGCTAATGGGCAATTATGCAAATAGCCCGCTCGTGATGACCAATCAAATCGCAGTAAATTATTCAGCCGATACGAATACGCCCGGGGTCGATTTCATTTGGGCTCTATCGATATCGTCCGTGGTAACCGTGTGCCGATACACGCTGTTTGTAGAACGAGCATATCGACTGTTATCATCTCTGCGATATCTATCTGTCAATATCTCATAATTTACTAATTAAACTTTTGTCTAAAGTTGCGCAATTCCGACAGAATGCATAACTGATTCGTGCTTTATCTAACCAAAGTAGCTGAGCAGCTCAATGGTTAAGAAATTGGACTTGCGATGGAAAGATCGTGGATACGACATTTCACTTCTTAGTTAGAGGGAAACAAGAGTTCATATAAGCCAAATGCTAGTAAACTTTAAAAACAGTTATATTCAAAACTCAACGCAAAATCTTTATGTTCATAAAAATGTGTAAATAATCACTTCTTGGACACGTTCAATGTAATGTTATATTAATATACTATTGTACAACAGGCAATAAGAATTTAGTATTGAACAAAGCTAGTTCTAGGATTAGCTCTCTTCCTCTTATGTATGAGAAGAATCAGGCAAGAAACTCACAGCTACTATTTTCGATCGCCAATTCTGTACAACATAATTATTATTTCTTAATATCACAATTCGTTTAATTATTCCGCTTCTTTTAAATGGTGGTAAAGTAGAACTGAAAATACGTTGTCTGTACAAAAGATTATGGAGGCATTACGTTGCTTTTGTAAAACAACGTAACAAATTTAAGTAAGTATAAACACATTCGGGCGCACTCAAATCCGCTTACTCCACATCAATGATAATAACTCAGCACCCCTACGTAACGGTCAAATTATCCGCGTGTAACCCTCGGGTACGTAGGGCCATGTTGGGTCCATTTAGCCCGGCGGGACGGACGGAGACGTCGCGTCCGCGGCCATTATCGTCGATAATCACGCGATATATCGATTGGTATGCGTGCCACACTAATTCGGTGCGCGGGAATTACTCGATTCGTGTTTATGGGCACATCACTTTACGTTTGTGTTTTCTTTTTTTGTAATTTCGGGTATCTTTCTTTAGTTCGTGCTATTACTGTTTATTTAAAAAAAAGAAAGTAGGTAATGATCAATGTTATTGTGATTATCAATTAATCATCATCATTTGAAAGATATTATTCGAATGTATTTTTCGTTGATGTCGATTGGTTATTTATTTAATTACGTAAGATGGTAAGATGATTACGACTTGAGACAAGATATTATGAGGCCAAGAAAAAAACAAAAGCCCAGATTCTCCACGAGGCACGGTTTATGGAAATATTGAGGATTGATTGAATAGGGAAATTAAAATTATATTACAGCTACTTTAAACAAGAGGAGTAATCGTTGCAGTCCTTACAGAACTGATTTGTCTATAATAATGTTTATTTATTTCTTCACAAAGGTATTATGACGGTTATGAGCTATTATAAATAATATTGTGATTTTCTTGCCAGTTTATCTCATTGGTTTTACGACCATGCTTTGCTAAACATGGCAACACACAAATGTAAATTCACATTAATAAATGTAACAATGAGATCTATATTTTTGATTTGGATAACATTTTTATATTATCTTCCACCTCTTTAAAATTTCATGCTACTACAGAGATAGCCAATCATATTCCGTCCAACAACCAACACCAAAATTTCACAAATAATATTTTAAAAGTGTTGTTCCTCACGGTTTGTTGACGAACAACAGTGGATTGTTTAATCAACTCGTTGTAACCAGATCCAGTCGGATGTTTTGTTACATAACAGTGGACCGTGGCGGCAACAGGTGCCCAAATTACACACTTATTTTATAGCACACGTCACTGCGAAACATTTCAGTTTCTATATGACGTCACTGCCAAATGAAACTATTATTTTTTGGTATGACTTTTTTATATGCTGTGTTTAGACTGTATAGTTAGGTAAATTGGTCACGGTGGCGTAGCTGTAGGGTCTCGTATTTGATGCCCGGGTGATGAAAGTTAAAGATGGGTCATTGACGGTTTTTTAGTTAATTTAATGTAACTGTAAATATTTTTCGTCAATGGTCAACAGGTTAAAAAAGCTGTTAAATCGTCAACTGATTTTTAATGAACTGATTATTATTCATTAGATTCGTATAAAGTTAAATTAATGCATATTATGTCAACGTTTTCGATCCCAACTTCTAAAACCGTTTTGTAGCTACTAATTGTATTAGAACAAAACTGCTTTCGTTATTTTATTAGTTGTTTTATGATATGAAAAATATTTATACATTATTACGAGTTGCGACTTGTGTTGCGAAGACATTGATAGAATTTATTAGGTTAATATTTTCAACAGGTTTTTCCATCAAAGAACAAAAAGCCGTTTATTGATTTAGTTTATTGATTTAACGACCACCTCTAATGAAAGTGTTATGGGTTACAGACGTGAAACTATGTATGTACCTATGTAAATTTCTCATTTTTATGAACATTGCTTGTAAACACTTAACATAATTTTGTTGTTTATTTTATACAACTATATTGGCAACAATCATACGGCCCACGTGATGGTAAGTGGTCACCGTAGCCTATGGACGCCTGCAACACCAGAGGCATCACTTGCGCGTTGCCGACCCTTTAGGAAAGTTAGAAAAAAGCATACTGATATATAATATAAATATATATAACTATACTGATCGATAGCTTATCGACCGAGAACTTAACATGACTTCGAAATCCGTTGGTACGAAATATATAACGATATATTTACTTTGTAGAATTCTTTAACCTAATACGAATTTAGGTTATAGAATTCGAACGTCTTACTAACAAATTATCGACCTGTCGTCTAGAAGTTGATATCACAAGCCACGAGCTAATCTGTCTGTGTGTCTGTCGCGCAGATTCAGCTTTGAACCCTTCGAGATAACACGCCGTTAAGTTTTGATGAATAGAACATATTTGTTGGCCTTTTTACAAAACATTTTTGGTACTACGAAACACTGGCTTTAGACACCGTGTAATTTTAATGCTGTTCCGTTTTTAGAGTTCGAAAAACACTTATACAACAGCTTTGTACGTCCGTCTGTCTGTTATACAACTTTCAATTCAAGAACCGTAAGAACTAGAGACTCGCGGTCAACGCCAATCGACTCAACATAGTCTTTATACGCCCGAAATGACTATGACCTTTGACCTCTGAGAAAAGTCACGTGGTATCACGTGACTTTTGCATATTACTTGAACCATTTTTTCGAACACTAAGATTTACGGCAATTCATAGCCGTTTCTCCCTTGTTTACTATGATGGATATAGCTGCCTGGGTGGCGCTGCTGGTGTAGTGGTATTAAAAATGACTGCTGTCTATGGGCATGCTGTCTAAATGACTGGGGTCTAGGTCAAGTAAAGTGCTATTGGGTTTTTCTGGCAAGACATTCTTAATAGCAGCACGGAGTTTGGAACTTTGCGCGGTATATGGCAATAAGCTCGCCACCTACAGGTGAGTCTTAAATCCATAATTACTGGTGAAGTATGGGTGTTGAAAGTCGTATAACTCTGCTTGCCACTTCGTGGATATAGATGTAAGACTATGTGTATAATTCTATGTAGACTGATGGCGGCAGCACAGAATATGACGTAGTGGGGTGTACGACATCCGCATGGGACACACATTTGTGTGATCCATAAATACCTACTCGTTCCGAGTCTAGATATTCTTTGTGACAGATGTCTGTAAAGGTCTCCGCGACACGGGAAATGTTCATATAGCGGGAGCAGTCTTTAAAAAAAAATATCATAATTCAACCAGGCATAATTATAAATCTATTGTGTCTGGCCATCGGTGTGCTGCTGCGACTGAATAGGTTAAACAACAAAAAAAGTAGTTATTCCTATTACCCTCTCAAACCCCGCGCCCCGCGCGGCCCGGGCACTCAAGGACACTTGAGCGGTAGTCGAGTGGGTCGGCAGATGTTTATAATTTAGAACGCAAAGTTATGATAACAAAGCTTGTGTTTCTTAGAAGTATACATTGTAAGCTACGATAAGTGTTATGAATCATCGCATTTACGTGTATATTTTAGTTTATACATCTGGTTAAAGTAACCGAATTGGAAATATGAGATGATATTATTATATCTTTATTATATAGATTAATTGATTTGTCTAATAAGATGTTTTACTTTTTCTATTTCCTATTTAAATACTCTTTATAGTAAAAAAAAAGTATTTATAATGTCTGTAAGAAAAAAATAAGATATTAGCATTTGAAAGTGCGTGACGAGTACATTTTAGAGCGAGAAGAAAGTAAATATTGTAAAAATTGTTAAAAAAATTCTGACGTAGCCTTGTGCGTGTTTTTTACATATTTTATAGAAATACTAATAAATAACACTATCATAGTGATTAAAACCTGAAATACGATATAATAAAATAATAAAAAAATAAAATATCAAAAAAGGCGGGAAATCTGAGAAATGGTAATAGGTTATTTTGGGCTTCAGTTTGTTATACAACAATAACAATAGTCACTATTGTTTTTATTGTGTCTAAAAATAGAAAGAATAAGCTTTCCAATAATGTATTATACTTACATACTTGCCCTATAAAAACTACAGATAACAGCGGAACAAATAACATAGACGTCCCGTTACGTCAAGTGATGTCACGTGACATGACAAAAAAAATATTTAGAAAAATATTATTCAGTTGATAAATATTAATTCGAAAAGCTGGGTTCATTCTGAGAACATTGATATGCAACACAATATTTTAAATACAGGCCTTATAATAAAAAAACGGCAAACAAAACACGTCCCAACGCTTCGACCCCATATAGCGTCACCGGGGTTTGAGAGGTTACAGGATATTTCATTAAAAAAGAAACAAACGTAAAAAGTACACAATCAAAAGTAGATTTGCAACGGGATATAATACAAAACAGGGCACGTTATGGATTTTGTTTAAGATTAGCAGTCGTTTCGCTCGCAGGAGTGGCTGGGCGCGGCGCGCGAGCACCGGGCGCGAGGCGCATCGCAATGGGCGATAGCACCGACGTACACCGTACGCACCCCAGGCACCGCGCTGCGCCTACGACGTGCCTCCCATGCGCTCGCGCAACCACGTATCCGCTAGGGATGGGCATTGACGATAAAGTTTTGTCGATACGCACGTTTTACTTATTTAATATAATCTTATTTACATCGTTATGCACAGACTAGTTAATTGATTTACTTTAAGTTTAAGCAGTTTCAGAGTTTCAGCTAAACGATTAAGTATTCTTATAAACAGGGCTTGCGTCCGCAATTATAGGACACCTGCTGTAGTTTGCTTAGCGTTCAATACAGGAGGAACAAAACTGATTATGTTCAAATAAATAAAAATACAACAGCTAAAAAGAAAGCAGTTGGGACATTGGCACCATGGGACCTCGACGTAGCAAGTTCAAGACCTACCTCAAGCAAATATAGCTGAGTTTATGGTTTATTTTGTCTAATAGGCAATATATTGCGCAATAATACCGATTCGTCAATGATTTTAGTTACGGTTATCTAAGGGGGCAAACAGCGATGTACTGCAATTAAATCCAGACTCAAAACCAAAATCTGAGGATCATACAAATGGGTGCATTGCCCAAGCCCAAATACACGGCAATCCTGATAACGATTGTGCAATGTGCTGGTTTATGATTTTGTAATTTTTCTTAGTAAAGTAAGTACTTCTCAAACTTGCCAAAAATATCATTGAGTAATCGTCACTATTACATAAAAAGTCAAAGTGTCATTTTATCATCACGGTGACCTGTCCTGAACCCAATTCCGCGCATAAAATATTTGGATTTAAATCAATTTTAGTATCATTAAATTATAATGTAGTCTATCAACAAAATATATTGTTTGTTTATATTCTTTCTCATACATTTGAAAAGCAGTCAACTTTTGTCCGGAAAAATGTTATCATTTTAGAGGACAGAAGTTTTAGTAGAATAGCCCCGTCAACATTGTGTTATTACGCCCCCCTTGCATTTGCTCACTTCGGATCAGTCCGCCTCAAGCTCATCGGATCATACCAAAAAGTAAGTTTATGGGGACAAAAATGGTTTCATTTCGGTGGCCGTTATAACTCGTGCTTTATGTTAGTTCTGAAGGGGTCATATTATGCGTAGCATGCTTTGAATTCACAATTCGTAAAGCGACAACTTTCCCATGTCCGAAACGTGCAAACAAAAGTCAATTTAAATACTTGATCAATCAGATTCATTATCGACAACTTTCATCTGTCAATTCCCAACACTATCACGCAGCAGTTTCTCCACGGGCTCGCGTGAGGCCGCGAGCCCTGGCGGCCACCCGATATGATCTCGCGCGCGAATGTGCGTGACCACATCCTGTCCCCCCGCCTCCCGTCTTCACCTCCCCTGGCGGTCGCGACGTCACGTCCGGTGCGTGACAGCCAGCGGTGCGCGAGCGCAGCCGGTGGGCGAGCTTCCGGCCGCGGCGTCGCGGTAAAGCTCCACTAACAAGGTCAAGCGAGACACTGATTTGTGTTCAATGCGGTTAATAAGAATTACCCCTGAGTTATATAGCATGCGTGGTATGTTTTCGTAGTGCAAATGACTGTTCGTTTACTGTTAAAAACTGTTAAGGATGTCAAATTAACCCAGTTGTACTACTGATACTGTAAAAACATCTGATCAGTGATGTTCAATGATTAATATTGTGGCAGCTCTGGTACTGTTCAAATAATTCTATAAACAGCTTTTAATATGGTACTTGCCCACGTTAATGAATAGGTAACGAATTTCATTCTATAACCACGGGCCATATTATGACTTAAAAGTTTAGTTAAATAGAAAGGGATTAAATATAATGATCATCAAAAATATTAATTGGTCACCAAATATTCCACAGCATAACGAGCATCTATACGCCTCAAATCACTGCATTCCGTCTCGGAAGTGTTAGGTTATGTTAGGTTCGTTTTTTTAAACCCACCCGAAAATAGGAGCCCCGCAAAGCGAACTTTTTTTTCGCCTTACTTCGAATTCCCTCACGTCTCTGCCATCAACATACACAGCCACGGTGGTATTGCTCTTACACTGGTTGCTTGTAAGAGAGTGGTACTTTAACGAGCGAGCTGGCTCATTGGTAACATCACCACTCGGCAACAAGGGCGAACTTTGACTTTTTTCGTTTAACCTCTGATTCCTTCGTGCTTTTGCCCTCAACATACACAGCCCAGCCAGTGACATATACTTACTTGGAAAATTGCTGGAGGATTAAAACTAATCTGTCGAAAAGGGCGCACCTGCGGCGCGTGTTAACAGAGCTTGACATAATCGTAAACTTGCTCGTAAATCGAACGACCCGCACTTAAAAAAGGGTTCCAAGTCGCAAGTTGTTCTACGCGATCAAGCGACGGGCTTGGCAGAGCTACTGTATTTTTGTTACGGGGTCTTTATATCCAATACGAAAAGATATTTGCAATCCCTTAGGAGCGGAGATAGGGTTATGTGAGATCAACAGCATCGTATCCAGTGCGCTACCGCTTACCATTGGATGTCCAGAGCCCCACGCTACATTATGCCTGGTAACCCTGTTCAGGAGTGAAGATTAGATTATGTGAAAACATCCTCAGTTCGCCACCGCGAACCATATGGTACCCTATAACACGCGCACCGTAGCCAACCGCCGCAGTATGCTTGTCGACCCTATTCAGGCATGGAGAGTGGGTTATTTGAGATCTACTTACAAAATCCAGCCCGGTGATTATATGCAGTGCGTAACTGCGAAGCACGAAGAAAAGGCGACAGTTTGGAACGCCTGATAGTGACAGGGAAAGTGGAAAGGAAAATACCTAGAGGCCGAAGTCCTAAGCGATGGTTAGACCAGATATCCAAACAACTTGCAATGCCGTTTAGTGCTGCTTTACATCAAGCAACGGATCGAAAGCTATGGAGACAGCTAGTTGACAGAGTCAGCAGGAGTCACGATCGTCAGCAATGAGGGAAACGACTGAAGAGAGAGAGAGAGCCCATCGTTGCACTAGGCCTAGCAGCTGAACTCAGAGTCACGTCCTGTCACGACGCGACCAGATATTCTGCTATTAGCTACCCCAGAAAACCCTTTTAGGTCACCTCTTACGAAAGCGGCGTATATTAGTACATTTTTCGAGATCCGTAATGGGGTGAAGAAGGGTTTATTTGCACTCGTGGTCACCGGTTATAGCCGATACGTTGCACATACATTTGCTGGTGCAATATGGCCAGCGAAAATCTAGGACAGTGAACGTAGGACTTTCACGTATAGGTACTGAGTTTGAACCCACTGCACCTCGTCGTATTGTCTGATCCCGACATCGAACTTGCGACCTTAGATTAGCTGTAAACACAGCGTAAACTTATACATAGAGTGAGTAGTTTAATAATATCTACTTCTAGTAATTTTTCAACCAATTTGCAACTCACATTACTCACTCGCAAAAAAGACTTTTGCAAATTAACAATCACATATTTAACAGCACACAGTACCTTATACAGCACATGGACGAAATAAAGAACATCCCCAAGGCAATGTGACGAAAACATCCGAACTTTTGCTACACAAAAAACGTCGCAACTGCACGGAGCGCGCGAAAAAAACAACATGACTCCGTACGACCCGCGCACAGTTTTTCGGAAGGTATTTTTATTTTTCGTCACAGCAGGTGAACTTATCTATACATGGAGTATATACCTCGTAAAGGCATTACCCGTCGGTTTACAACGTCATGCAACGAGGTAGTTCTTAGGGAGCATGTAGAATATATAGGTATTCTAATTCGTGCTTGAGTTGTGGATAATGTAATCGTTTGTATGTTACTAAGCGAATTAGTGATAAGCAGTGCCTCTAGCCTGCAATCCTAACTAATATTATAAAAGCGAAAATGAGTTTGTTTGTTACCTTTTCACGCCTAAACCACTGAACCGATCATCCTGAAATTTTGCATATACGTTGTCAGGTGTACAGAAACGGACGTGGGCTACCTTTCATCCCGAAAAAAATTACTGTTCCCGAGGAAAACAATAATAACTTTCTTATGATAATAGATGGCGCCACGTGTCTTTCGAATCATGATTGAATTATATTATTACAAGCAGAGTACAACCCAAATTGATTGTCAAATTCTAAATTAACGCGAGCGAAGCCGCAGGCATAAGCAAGTATTATCATAAGTGAGGTGTTAAGCCTTCGAAATACGAGTTACTGCGATGAATATTGTAGGATCGAATCCCACATACACTAATTATTATTGTAATCTGTGTATTAAGTACAAAGAAGTTAAATTGGTAGTACTTGATGTTAATTATTATTAAACAAACTTTATATTTTTTGGATAATTATGTGACAATAGTGAACTATGAATCTATGATTGTACAATGACGCTAGTGTTAGTACGCTGCCAACTGTCATATCATGTCAAGTGACAATCATCACCAATCTAAATTAATAGTGCTTTACTGTTTTAAATATCAGATGTCACGGCGCGTGACAACGGTTAAAAGATATTTACCTGGCGTTGCCTTAGTGTCTACGACTTGTTATAGGTGAAACCTTATCAATGCACCGTTGAGTAAGGGATGTCACGCGCCGTGACAATGCTATGCACATTTGACCGAACCTTTGAAGTCAGAGGGCCCCGACCGAAGTGCCATGCGCCGCACTTACTTTAATTAAAAGTAGAACTATTGAAATGTCACGCCAAAATGATACAGACCGCTACTGTCACCCGAACCATAACAAGTACTTATCATGTCACGCTAATTTATGCTTTCTCTAAAATTCTAGTATAATATGGACAAGCCATCCTAACTAATATTATAACTTACTAGCTTTGTCTGCGGCTTCGCTCTTTAAAATAGTAGTTTTCTGGACGAAACGTACCCTATGTTCTTTTCTGTATCCCTGACAAAGTCTATGCGAAATTTCATGATTATTGGTCACGTAATTAAGGCGTGGCTTCGTTACAAACAAACTCACATTCGCATTTATAATATTATAAGAATATTCAGTAACTTAGTAATCTTACTAACCTATATATTTTGACGTTCATAAGTGTTACTTTGTGACCTAAACGAATATATGATTTTTGACTTTGACTTTGAATAATGTGGTCAGTTTGTACACATAGTGGCTACCTATTCCAATATTCTGCCCTTATGCTGACGGTTCCGAGCGAACAATATTATTACACGTGCTGTTATCGAGAACTATTTGTACCGAGGGAGACACGTGCCCACACTATATTTATAGCCAGCGGGTGGATTACGCGACTGAAACGTGTAACCGTTCGCATTGCTAATCTTCTGTTGTAGGCGGCCCGGCGGCGTGGTAACAAAACGCTGGATGTTTTAGATGCAAACCAGATGTATTCCAGCGTTTATTATTTAGATCCCAGATAAAAACTGATACGTAAAATATTATATTGTACACTTGGCGATTAGAAAGCCTTTTCGTCTCATTATAATATATTCTAGAATATTCTATCACATACACACAATACTATCTAGCCCAAACTAAGCAGAGCTTGTACTATGGGTAGGTACTAGACAATGAACTAACATACATGTATACTTTTTCTTTTAAACATATAGGTACATATTATACATAGAAACACCCAGACCAAGACAAACATCCATGTCCATGCACACGAATGTTTGACTTGTGCGGGAATCGAACCCGCGACCTCAGGCGTGGCAGTCGATTGCACTAACCACTACACCATCGAGGCCGCCGAAGGACAACAAAGGTGTCTAAGTAAGCTTACCTGCCTAATGTAGCAGTTATCATTGACTACAATCGCTTGCAATGCCAGCGGATATACATACTGAACTTAAGAAAGAATTAAAGAACCTGTCATTACTCTTACGATTTCATGTACGAGGGTTGTACTTTTACGGGGCCAGTATACTGGGTGTAAGGGACGGCGTACCGAAAACTTTAGCAAGACGTCTTTCTATAAGTACTTATCACGACGCAAACTTCAATTAATAAAAAAACGCAAGATTAAAATGTAATGTAGATTAACATTATTACGCGGTACGCAATGGATTGCTACCAATACATCGCACTCGACGAATGACCTTTGCGTTCCGCACGCGTAAGAACAGCTGATCTATTTAAATCACGACCATTTAATTACATTGCTGTATTGTAGAAAAATGTGACAGTCAGAAAAATTTAAAAGTTGCAGAAAAGGAATTGTGATTGTTGAAAAAAAATCCAACGATTTTTAACTCGGAATAATGGTCTAAATCTACTATTTCAGTTTTCGGTACACCGTCCCTTACACCCAGTATATTATACTAGATGTTCCCGCAGTTTCACCCACGTTTATCGTTACTGCGCCGCCCCCGTGAGTTGTAGCGTGATGTTATATAGCCTATAGCCTTTCTCGATAAATAGGCTATCCAACACAAAAATAATTTTTAAAATCGAACCAGTAGTTCCTGAGATTAGCGCGTTCAAACAAGCACACAAACTCTTCAGCTTTATAATATTAGTATAGATACATTTTTTTACAAATGATTGTGCCGATTCTGGCTGTTTTTTGAGTTTGCTGTTTAAATAATACTACACTAGAGGCCTCCGCGATACGGACATTATTCCTTACACGTTTCATGATAACTATCTTAACTTAATATGTAGGTATTTTAAATGCGAATGTGTGTTTGTTATGCGTTTACGCCGATCATCATGCAATTCCACGTTGTCAGGGGTACAGAAAGGACATTGGTACCTTACATCCAGAAAAAGGACTGTATCCGAGGGATAGACAATTGATATAGACCACATTTACGCGAGCGAAGCCGCGGAAAAATACTAGTAAACAATAAAATCCGATCAATAATAATGTATAGCGCTTAAAGCATAGTACACGCCCTCTCGTGCACTCGACCTTCGCGACCCTCGTGAATACGGAGGACAAGTCGTCCCTCCCAGCGCCCTCCTCACGCGGCTTGTTCTCTCGCTTCCGTTCAGCCTTCTTGCCTTTGCCTACGTTTTAGGGAAAATAACTAGAAAATTCATTCTGCTGAGAAATACATTTTTAAAGATGTCTACGTAGTGATTTAAGTAGTCGCTTCGGTATTGCCAGTGGAGTATGCCGCTTTCGGCACCAATTTTTTCGGCACCTATGGTTTCGGCACCTAAGCTATAGGTGCCGAAACCATAGGTGCCGAAAAAATTGGTGCCAAAAGCGGAATACTCCTTGCCAGTATACAGAGTGTGCTGCTTTAAAATTTTAATTGACTGTATGAATGATGTAGTAGTTTAAGTGTTCGCCTCGCCACTGTCTGTACGCCAAGTGTTGTGGGTTCGAATCCCACACGTGGCAAAAATTTGTGTGTTCCACAAATGATTGTTCCGAGTCTCGGTGTTCTTTGTGTCCGTTTTTTGTATGTTTGTAAAGTTGTAACACAGGACTCATTACTACAGCGGGTATTATCTTTAAGAAAGAAAATATACTGGGTGTAAGGGACGGTGTACCGAAAACTGAAATAGTAGATTCAGCAGACCATTATTCTGAGTTAAAAATCGTTGGAATTTTTTTTAACAATCACAATTCCTTTTCTGCAATTTTTCATTTTTCTGACTGTCTCTTTTTTCTACAATACAGCAATGTAATTAAATGGTCGTGATTTAAATAGATCAGCTGTTTTTATGCGCGCAGAACTCAGAGTTCATTCATTGAGTGCGATGTATTGGTAGCAATCCATTGCGTACCGCGTAATAATGTTAATCTACATTACATTTAAATCTTGTGTTTTTTTATTAACTGAAGTTTGCGTCGTGATAATTACTTATAAAAAGACGTCTTGCTAAAGTTTTCGGTACGCCGCGCCGTCCCTTACACACAGTATTATATGTATGAGTTAGTGAAGCTTGT
The DNA here is from genome assembly GCA_963564715.1 of Catocala sponsa. NCBI lineage: Eukaryota > Metazoa > Arthropoda > Insecta > Lepidoptera > Erebidae > Catocala > Catocala sponsa. Next base: position 3,308,438 of record OY751345.1, on the reverse strand, counting down.
ATTTGATAGATTTGTAATTTCTGCTTAGGTATCTCTAGGAAATAGGCGAATTTGTCTATAGGTGACTGAAATAATGTCATCATTCTACTAATATTTGTAAAGATATTTGGAAATGTTACTGAATCATGCGTTAACCGTTGCAGGAATTCAGGAAGAAACACAGATGTACAATACCCTGGATTGCCAGATAATACTTTCTACAAAGGTATGAGTTCTTGAAGGGTTTACGCGGCCGAAGCCGAGGGCAGAAACCAGTGTAAGAATATAATGACTCAAAAAATGTTGTTACTAAACTATTTCTTAACGGCTGAACGTCTTTGTGTGTAATTTGATATGTAAATAGACTATGATTTGGATTGAAACCGTATTTATTTTGTAAAACCGTATTTATGTTTTTCTTACATAATTATATTTCAATGTGTGATGGACGAGAATGAACGTGTGATGGACATTTTCACGTTTTTCGCGAATATCGACTATCAACCGCGTTGACTCCAGTGTGACAAGACACTATTATTATTTACATGATTATCATGTATTTTTGGTAACAAAATATAGGTACATACAAAATATTTGTTTGCACAATAATAATAATAATATTCTACCACATACACACAACACCATCTCGCCCAAACTAAGCAGAGCTTGTACTATGGGTGCTAGACAATGGATAAACATAAATAAGTACTTTTTCTATTAATTTTTAAAAATGTATGTATTTAAAAAAAAAAGAAAGTATACTTGTATGTTTATCCATTGTGTGATTTTATCGCGTTGTTTATTTGACACTTTATTACATAATTTAGAAACTGTTACACTACTAAAGTGTAAACATAAATATAAATAGATTTAATAGTTTCAATAATTTAATTAGCTTAAAAATTATTAAAGTTTAATAATAGTAGTGTAACAGCGATAGCTCAGTGGGGAGACCAATAGACTACAATGCAGAGGGTCTCGGGTTCGAACCCACGTCGCGCACCTCTGAGTTTAATTTCAAAGATGTTTAATTTAAGTAATTTTATTAATTCGTTTGATTGCCTTTTAAACGTTGATTTGAATGAAACTAGGCACCTGAATAGACAATATTCTATACTTTGTGTCTCTATTAAATGGTATATTATTAAAAATATTTAATAATAATAATAATAATAATATTCTACCACATACACACAACACCATCTAGCCCAAACTAAGCAGAGAGCTTGTACTATGGATACTAGACAATGGATAAACATATATATATATACATTTTTTTTGTAAATACATACATATTATACATAGAAACACCCAGACCAAGACAAACATTCATGTTCATGCACACAAATGTTTGACTTGTGCGGGAATCGAACCCGCGACCTCAGGCGTGGCAGTAGGTTACACTAACCACTACGCCATAGAGCCGTGATTGGATGTGTGTTACTTAATCATGGGTAAATAGGGGATCAAATTTAGACGAAATTTGACACACAGTCCTGGTATTATATAGTCTTCTTCTCCCTAGCCTTTATTATTCCCAAGTCACTTGGGGTCGGCTTTCTAGTCTAACCGGATTAGACTGGATATCAGTTTGTACACGGTGCGACTGCTATCTGACCTCCGCAACCCGAAGGCTAACGATATCCTAAGGCTAGACCAGTGTCAGGATATTAGAGGGCACTGACTTCCCAATAACGACGGCCATAGATGTTCATGGCAGCCGGGACCGACGGCTTAACGTGCTCTCCGAGGCACGGAGCATGCGATAATTGTGAATCAATACGCACATAATTCCGAAAAGTTATATAACTTCCGAAAGTCAGAGGTGCGCGACGTGGGTTTGAACCCGAGACCCTCTGCATTGCAGTCTGTTGGTCTCCCCACTGAGCTATCGCTGCTTATACTGGCATTATTTAACGGACATACAATATTATCGATGACACAAGAATTAACAAAAGGAAACTTTTATTCTGCTGATACATTTAACACATATTATATTTTAACACCGCATGCGTATTTGTGTGGCGATAGGCGACATCCCAGGCACACGCAAGTACAGTATAACGGATTCTTTTGTCCTTTATACAGTAGACACATAACCGAACTGTATGCTTTCGTTCCAAACATACAAATGTATAGTCAATGTGAACTTCGGAAACAAGGCTTAATTCTACAATTAAAAAACAAAAGGCACAGGCACTCGAAAACACAGCTGCAACGTGAAAGTAGAAATTCTTTGGAGCATCGCATGGCGTCTCGCGGGAGCCGCATATTTTTTAACCCCCCACTGCCGGGGGTCGATGCCACCCCGGGCCGGGAGGGTTAATTAGTCGCGAACGCGGTCCGGCTCCACTCCATCTAACTTGTTTCCTTCTTTATTTGCCCACTTGATACAAATGTGGGGAACGCTGACGCTGCGCCACGATTGAGATGTTGGAACAACAAGTTGTGTTGTACTCGCCGTTTTATTTTGTCTAAGTTTTAGTGCTCTTGTTGTATGTACCAGATATTTAGCTGTTAGTATAAGTAAATTATTTTTCTGATAATTTGTAAAGTTGGTGATATTTGTAGATATTGTAATAGTGTCGCTTTACTACTCAAAAATACATAATCCATATTAATCAAATACAATTCTGCATGTTCTCTGAAACTACTAAACCGATTATGAAAATTTGTTAACAGAATATCTCTGTTTTTTGTAAATGCTTACTCTTTTAATATTGATTAGAACTAAGACTAAAGTGCAATTTTTTTAACAAGTACTGTATCTAGATACTTGCGGTACACAATTGTTAATAAACAAAACTTGAATAATTCTTGAACCATACTATTCCGCATTCAAATATCGAATTTTGCGTGCTGACTGATTACTGATTATCATTCGAATCATAATCGAATATTTGTAACCCGATTATACCGCGATACATTTGGAGAACATAACGCCCTGTTTGTACTTTCTTACACAAGGATTCAAAAATTAATATTCATTCAAGGTAATTTTCATTCGAATATTAGATCGATCAATCGAACATTATTTACAAGTACTTAAGCAAACCGATCTATATCCAAACAAACGTACGATCTATGTATTACAAAGGCAAACAACAGAACCAACATCACTGGTCGAAACTTAATTACGATAGCCAAATCTACGGCTACTAAAGCCGTCAAACTAAAGTGCAACTCGCAAATTAAGCTCCAGTTGGAATCAAGGACGGCCTGGCCCCGCGGGTCGCTTGGACCCCGCGTTAATGAAGGTGAATATCTTCAAAGCGGTCGGAGAGACCCGCCCGCGGTCCTAGTGAATCTTTAAACGGGTCGCGCACAGGAGGTTACGCAAATGGACGCTGAAATATACTCAACTAGAATACACAAGTATCGAACGGTTGGTATTGTGTTTATGTTCCTTTAAACGGACGATAAGTATGGAAAGAAATGGCCGTACGTGTTCGATATGATGTTTATTAATTGAAATTAAATGTAATTTTTAAATGGAACTCGTAAGAATTCTGTTACAAGGATATGTGTGTCGATTTTGTTCAATAATCGATTTGGAACGCATTTAAGAATAAGAAGTCTTTATTATATTGGGTACATTAATAGATGTTATAAATTATCTACAAGAGTACAAGCCTATCTAGCCATCTCAAATGGCATGCAAATGTAATTTATTATAGGTCATATCATTTACACGAACATATCAAAGGAGACCGTCCATATTCGGCTTGCACGTAGACAATCGTCTTATAAACAAAGAAAAATATTAAAAGTTTTGTTTTAATATATAATATATATTGGTTACTATCCAGTCAAGAGCAGCGATAGCTCAGTGGGGAGACCAACAGACTGCAATGCAGAGGGTCTCGGGTACGAACCAACGTCGCGCACCTCTGACTTTCGGAAGTTCCATGACTTTTCGAAATTATATGCGTATTGATTGACAATTATCGCCTGCTCCGTACCTCGGAAAGCACGTTAAGCCGTTAGTCCCGGCTGCTATGAACATCTATGGCCGTCGTTATTGGGAGAGTGTCGACACAAAAGATCCCACTGGGTCGAAGTGTCGCCGGTCTGAACTGACTGGCCCCCATATAAGATAAGATAAGATACTATCCAGTCGTATGAAATTGACGTATTTTATTTATATATTATATCAAAATAATACACACAGCCTGGAAGCAATAAGGCAGTATTACTGCAACTGCATAGTCGGCCGAAGGACTGTTGGTTGCTGTGCTCACATAATGTCTGTAATATGGTACCTAAGCTGGGCAAGATATGAAAATGTCACTTCACCAGCCCAGTTTTTGGAAAATATTTTAATAACTTATGAAGGTGATGGTGACACATGAAAATAAATATTTATTTTAAACAATATGTTTTATTTTATTATTTAACGAACTTGATACTAAACTTCATAGAATAATGTTTTCTACTTAGTTTAGGCTCCTCAAAATTAATATTGTTATTACAATATAAAATTGTTCACGCCCAGGCCAGGGTCCCATACAAGGTGGTCGGTCTCCTTTCACATTTACAAGTATCAATTATGAATAAAATTATATAAGGTCAATTATTACAAATCAATTACATTGGGTATTTTCAAAAATTCTTTAAGACTCTCTTCTTTAAGAAGCTCTGCATGATGATATGCATGTTCTTATGAACTTTTTACTCGTAAGAACATGCATATCTCTAAAGTGTTAAGTAGCAGTGTACTAAGTTAACTTAGTTCAGTTGTAGGCGGTTTGGTATGTACCTAACTACAAACAAACTAACCTATAAGCTATAACAGAATATTTAAATATAGACGACTATCGACTACCTATTAATATTAATACGCTAATGACTAGTAAGGGAGGTGCCTCTTTAGGGCAGGAGCACACGATGCGTTACGGCGCCGCACCGCAAAGATTTCGCCGTGTCGGCGGGCACACGAGCGGTGCGGCGAAATTCGAAATCCGCTCCGACGTCGCAACGCATTCACCCCTCCCCATATCGTCTCGGCGGTTGCAAGTCCGGTGCGGCGCCGCAGCGCATCGTGTGACACGCAACAGATATTTCTATGTAAGACGACGCAGCGACACCGCTCCGGTGCCGCGCCGGCCCCGCCTCGCATCGTGTGCTCCTGCCCTTAGTGCGTTGCGTAGCGTCGTCGCAAGGGATCAACGTGCCATATCTGCGCTGTGACGACACACGACGTCACAGCACAAAAGGGCGACGCACGCACTGATTTCAGTTTTCATTCCACAATAAATCGGAACACTGTCCGTCGTCGCACCGGAGCTCCGACAGCGCAGCGCAGCACCCTGCCCACCACTTCGTTTCTCGTCCGTCGATCTGTTAAATGTCGCGTGCGACTTCGCAACGCAATAATGTGGGATGTCACAAAAAATATATGGAAAACGACGCAGCGTTGATGCTGCGACGACGCACCGCAACGCAACGCACTAATGAGGCATCACCCTAACTCAAAAGAATTCAAATCGGTTTAATTGACTGCACTGATGGCATAGCGGTTTAAGAGGCCTCGCCACTGCCTATCCCAATTGTCATAGGGTTCGAAATGTTCGAATATCACACGGAACAAAAAATATTTAATCCACAAAGGCTGTTCGGTTTGATGTTTGGAAATTTGTAAAGTCCTCCGTGTGGGTTTGATTCCCGCACAAATCAAACATTTGTGTGTATGGACATGGATGTTTGTCTTGGTCTGGATGTTTCTATGTATAATATGTATGAATTTACAACAAAAAAGGATATAAGTATGTTTATCCATTGTCTAGTACCCATAGTACAAGTTCTGCTTAGTTTGGGCTAGATGGTGTTGTGTGTATATGATAGAATATTTATTTATTTATATAGTAATTAATCCTAGTGCGAACGTCGTCCTTATCTAATATTATTTGATTATCTACCTACTCATATAACTTTCTAATGGTGAAAGGATTATCAAAATCGGTTCAATAGTTTTAGAGTTTATCAGTTACAAACAAATATTTCCTAAGCTCTCCGAATCTTTTATTATATACACGGCCAAACATTAAATTGCGTCAGGTAACAACTAAGTATCCAGAAGGGTGACCATATTTAACGTAGTAGGGTGTATCAATGATTTAAATCTTCGTACACAAGCAGACCAGCAAAGTAATCAATTAACCCTTCCGAGACGGAATGCAGTGATTTGAGGCGTATAGGTGCTCGTTATGATATATTTTAGTAAGCATATTTTGGTGCGCAATTAGTATTTTTGGTGGTCATTATATTTAATCCCATATATCTATATTGTACGGGCAAATCACCCGTACATCGCGGTGTCAGCATTATGCCGACACCTGCTATTTGTTTACTTTAGACATAATTATATATAATCAATTTAGTACCGAACAAGCATCGTACTCATTCGGTTGACCTAGCAAGTCGTGTCATTGACCGTAACACATATCATATAATATAGTATTAAATAGTATTATATTTTAACATTACTTTGGTAGAGATAATAAAAGTTATAACAAGTTAACTTATCTCTATAATTTCATCATCCTTGGTGTATGGACCATTCATCATATTTGTCCGGAATAAGGCGCAAGTACGATTTAAGCAATACGTGAAGCAAAAACTTTGTACACCTTTTTACGAAAATTGCGCGGACGGAGGAGTATGAAATTTGGCACAGTTAAAGTTTATATGGAGAAGGAGAGGCGAATCCTATTTTTTATATAAAATATGCATTAGAAATATATTAAATTAGAAACATTACACGCACACAACCATGCATTTGACATACGCAGTCGAAAGGCGTAACTATGGTTACATATATCAATATATTATAATGACATATATCAGCAATATCTTACCTGGCAAACTTTGGTCGAATTTCGACCACTAGGCGACCGCAAGTAGACATTAATACTGTAAAGTTTCATCAAAATCCGTTCAGTAATTTTTGCGTGAAAGAGTAACAAACATCCATCCATAATTACAAACTTTCACATTAATAATATTAGTAGGATTATAGGTACGTAACGTGTTAAAGTCCGTTTAAACCAGCTAGTTACTACACAGTTGCATGTCATAACATTTATGTAACAAGTCTACAAGAACTGTCTCTCATAAGGAATCGTTACGTAACGCGATTCATCTATAGGCAGGAGTGACGGATGTTACGTGGTAGCATCGCACAACTCCTACTCATTCATAACATCACCCATTTACATAACCCGTCACATTAAAACATTCATTCATTTGCTTATTGATAAATTAAACATTCATTTTATAGGGTGGTTACTCTCGCTACACTAAGCAGCGATAGCTCAGTGGGGAGACCAACAGACTGCAATGCAGAGGGTCTCGGGTTCGAACCCACGCCGTGTACCTCTGACTTTCGGAAATTATATGACTTTTCGAAATTATGTGTGTATTGATTGACAATTATCGCCTGCTCCGTGTCTCGGAGAGCACGTTAAGCCGTCAGTCCCGGCTGCCATGAACATCTATGGCAGTCGTTATTGGGAAGTCAGTGCCCTCTAATATCCTGACAGTGGTCTAGCCTTAGGGTATCGTTAGCTTTCGGTTGCGAAGGTCAGATGGCAGTCGCTCCGTGTAAAAACTGATATCCAGTCAAATCCGGTTAGACTAGAAAGCCGACCCCGAGTGACTTGGGAATAATAAAGGCTAGAGAGAAGAGAGAGAGGATCTGAAGAGAGACTGTTGGACTGCCACGCAGAGGTCTCGAGGTCGAGCCTAATGAGAGACCGTTGCATCTGCCACACAGTCACATCTTCGATCCCAAGACACGTATCTCCGAATTTACGAAGCTAGGTGTGTATTAAATAGTAAATTATCGTAATATTGTCTTCTGTTTACGCGAATGTTATTATACTGCGTAAATAGAAACACCCATGATTAAATTATGTTCGGGTACTTTGAAATAACTACACTGGAACATTGAGACAACTACCATCTTAGTCTCCCCGTGACCATGGCTGCTGAACAGCAACCGAAACGTCGGGGAAAGTGTAAACATAAATTTAAACAGTATAATAGTATAGTAATAGTATAAATAGTTTTAATAGTTTCAATAATTTAATTAGCTTAAAAATTAGTTAATTTAAAGTTCAATAGTAATAATAGTGTAACAAGTTTTCAAAATATTGTAATAAAGTGTCAAATAAACAACGCGATAAAATCCGTATATAGTAGTTTAATTTCAATAGTAAATTATCCCTTGCTTTACCGGTGAAGGAAAACATCGTGAGGAAACCTGCATATCAGAGTGGTCTTCATAATGTTCTTTATGGTAAGTGAAGTCTGCCAACCACCACTGGGACAGCCTAGTGGACTATGGATCCTCTCATACTGAGAAGAAGTCTTTGTCCTGTAGTGATGTTTATATACAGCGCTGATATGATTAAGAAAGAATGCTCAAGAATGGGTAGCTTTCAGTAAAAACCATTATGAATTGTTTCAGTAGTTTGTGAGATTAACCCCCGATCATTGATCAAAGAAGTTTTACCTCTTTTTAATATTAGTATAAATTCATATTATAATCAAACTGATTCATATCTAGCTAGAAACTGGTACTGATATACATATAATAATACGTAAGCGCTTTGGTGGATAGTAAGGTCTCAAGTCCCGTCAACTGTTGAGCGGTTATACGTCGTTCACAAATAGGAGTCATTAAAAAAAACGGTCATACGTATGTCCGCTGGACACTTGACTCGTATGACCGGTACGGGCAAAATAATATTGTATTACCAATAAATTTTTCAGTAGCGGCACGGTAAAATTATGCCTTGTGTCTATCTGGCATATTTTTAGACTCCCGTGCACACACCCAGATTCTGTCTAGTGAAAGACGCCATAATAAGTGAGATGTTCAACAAAGCTATCGATATTATGAGAGCAATATAACTCTCCACACCCTTCCAGAAATAAACAAGCGAGAGTCTACGCATAAATCTATTACTATAGATAGATATATATTAGCGATAACAAAATCGGGACGAAGGCCATCTAAAGAAAAATTTTCGAACAAATAAGACGTACTTTATAACCCTTTTATCGCTACGGTAACGGGTAAAATTCTCGCTAACCAGTTGCCACCTTTGAGCCGTGAATTAATTAAAAAGTTTTACGAGCGCCGAAAATGTTTAGCGTGTAGTCATCAGCCATCGAGAACGCCTTGGATCGTTCCTTTAGTGACGCTCTACAGCCTTTGAGGAATGGACGACGGAGGGGGCAAAGGGGTGGGTTTTAAGGGGGGCAAGCCAGTGCAACGCTCGCAACTGACGGCCATAATATACGGTACATAACCTACATATATAGGCCACAAGATAACGCAATATGGAACACGGTATCCGAAACCCATTGGTTTTGGTTAGCGAAATTTCGGCGAAAAACAACGTAATTAGGTCATTCCTTTTCGAGGACGAAAGGAAAAGGAATGAGGAAACTGTTAGAGAGCGAAATGCAATATGAATACGTAGTGTGATATTTAGAAGTGTACCGAAAACTGCAGTGGATTTTGTCTCGGTTCATTTGTTTCGACTGAAGAGAACATTAGAAAAATGTCTGGTAAAATTTCTGCTTTTCAGACTACATACCTATCTGTATGCAGGGCTAAGAAGAGATTAAGAATATTAAACGGATTATCATCCTGTCATCCTTACTAATAAATATATAAAAGTTTGTTTGTTGGGCATGCTTTTAAGTAGCGACGAGTCACCGTGACTTGTATAGAGGTATGTATTTCATGGTCCGAGAAATGACAAAGACACGGTTTTTAAATTTTTAGAACCAAGTGGGCGAACCCGTGCGTAAAGAGACAGTACCTATAAACGTTTTTAGACTTTCGTCACCACGATCTATGCAAGTCAGTCGAAACGTCGAGAAGTAAATAGGTACCTTTACATTTTTTGTACGTCGAACAATTATACAAGAAGCAATTTACCTGTAAAAAGAACAGTTGACAAAGCGTTTGAATCCATATAATTCTGGTCAAAAGTCGCATTACAATCTCTATTAAACAAGTTCAAACGTAACACCGAAATTACAAGCACCGTTACTTCAATACGTCGTACATTCAATTCACAACACAGCTATGTTTCCATCATATGTTTTGTGCTCAGTCCTAAGAAGCTTTAGGCATCGTCGAAAACAAAGCGGGCATAAGACAAAGGAGTACACAGGAGTACACAGAGGTACACAGAACAAACACAGTTGTGTATCGGTCAGGCAGGACATCGGGCACGCCGATGCCGCGGCGTCCGCGTTCTAATTAAAACACCCCTCGCGACCCACCCACGCGCCACCCCTGCCCGATGCTCGTCAAAGATTATTCCAGTAATTTCTGTGAGGGTCGCAATTGGATTTTCTTTTACGTGACGCTAACTAGCTTGGTGTGGTGATTAAATGCATGCGACTTTAAGGCTGGCTTTGGAATAAATGAAGTTAGGCTTTGATTAGGTGATACGTGGAAATAATGGTATTTTTTTTGTGTACCAGTTATGTTTTAGATTGTAAAAGAAGTATAGAACACTGCGCCAAACTTCGAGAAAATAAGCACAATTTGTAGCCAAATTCTAAGGTTATGACGTGCATTTGATATAATCATCATAGCAGTTTAAAAATATTTCTTTTTAATGTGGTTTTTTACATGATATAAAACAAGTCTCTACTCGATAGAACTAAAAGCTGATTGCAACCAGTTTTATAATTCCATTAGAGGTTCTTGGCTGCTATACATAATCAAAAGGTAATTAGGTATATTGTATCTAAATTAGATATTGTGATAAAACAAAATCAAATTCAGAAACAACAAAAAATCACACACAACTATTTTTGGTAAAAACAAAATGTTAAACGAAAATTCAAACTAAACCTTCAAAATATAGCGCGGTGGCAATAGCGACACGACGACCAAAACCAGTGTGCTTTCAGTACAGCCTTTTAATTTTAATCATGAACGCAACGATCCCTCTGCAAAATAATCTTTGCACCGCGGCCGCCCGCCTACGGCGATGTAAAAAAAGAGCAGCTACGCACACCGCGTGTAAGATTGCCTCGTAAAAACTCTACGTACATCTACGCTGCGTACCCACGTATTTATAACGCAAAGGGTACTCTTCGACCCTCCCAATTAACGGTTAATCACGCCTCCCCGCGGACGACACGTGGGAATGAACTAGTTATAATTCACATTGGACTTTGATACGTTTTTTTGGTGGGTAGTTGGTGAAAATATTGTTTTAGTAGAGGTATTGATGTGTGGTGTGATTTGTTTACTAAATTGTATGTCAGTGACCTAGCTCAACCTGCATATGTTTAGTCATACGTTTTAGGCAGATTTGCCATTAAAATTTGTTAGTTTAATCACTTTTTTGTTGATTTTGGATACGAACTATACAAATATATAGAATGTTCTATAAGTCAAAAAATAAATCTTCTTATAGATATTGTTTTTGTTTACTATTCCAGCTCAAAACTAATTAATCTACCAGTAGTTGATTATTATTACGTAAGAATAATAAAACTACTAGTACTTAGATATTCTTACAGAAGAATAAAATTAATTTGATCAATTAGTAGGTAAGTGTTTGTGATTTATTTTCGAAAAACCTTTTCGTAGATACTGCAGACAGTTTTTGGCAAAGAGCAAACGAAAGAAGACAACTTAAAGTAATATGTTACGTTAAGTTATTGTAGAGAATTTGGATAGTGTACGAACGGGAACGCTGGAAAAATGCTTTTATTTGATTATCATTTAGGGTATACAGATATTAATATTAGTATTCATATTGTATGACTTCACAAAACAGCAAATGAATAGTGCAAATTCAGCTTGTTTGAAGTGACAATAAATAAGTGAAATGAAATGCGAAAGTGATAAAAATATCAAAGAGAAAATATAAATCTTTAGTTTCGTAGTGATGTCACTGCCGCCGCCGCGCCGGCCCGGGAGACAAAGGCGACGTGGTCGTTTTATGTAATGCATGGTTTGATTGAAGCCTCGCTCATCTAGCCACAACATGCCTACGCACATCGATTATACGACATTATTATGTCCCGGCTGTGATATGACGCAGTCCCATGTTGGGCGCCAAAACAACAAACACTTCAAATTCATATAAAAAATGTTAAATTATACATAGTTGGTTGATGTTATAGAGGCACAATAAAGGCGGCAAGCTTATTTCGAAGAAGAATACTTTAAAGTATATTTATTTAGTAGTAAGTAGGAGCGGGCGTGACTAAATGGCGCCCAAACGTGGGGCCAGAATAGTAACGAACATTTTTGCAAGCCAAGATCTTTCGACAGTCGCGACATTTGGGAAAATGGATGAGGGTTGTTTACGTGCACTCGAGCCATCCCTCGAGGTGATCCTTGTAAAAAAGCGTGATCGATACAGTGCGCGGCGACACGGTGGCCCCGGGGGCGCGTCAATTTGGCCTCCGCCTCGTCAGCGCTAAATTATCCCGACATCTTTAAATGGAATTTCGCGGGTCTCGCGACCCAAAAGTCCCTGCACGTTTCACTAAAGGTTTCTGAGGCGGATAGGGGGTGGATTTCCAGGCCGCGCTCCGCCGGGCCCCCGTCGGTCGCACACGCGATGTGCCACCTGACTCGGAGCATTTACCAGCTTATGTAGTAAATGAACGGCGAAAATACGCGAGCCTCTCCGTTTTATGTACTTTATATAACAGTACTTGATGTGGCTACGTTGGTATTGTTCTTAGAAAATACCTGTGATAATATTTCGACTGCAAATGGATAATTAATTATGATTTCGTAGAAGTGGAAAATGATTTCAGAATATGTGTTCGATGTTCGATAAATTAATGAAAGTGGCATAGGGTTGCAATGATGGGATGAATACTTGTATTTTTATCTAAAATACTGCCTCAGGGGCATTGGTGCATAAATTTACTTTTATAATTGCGACCGGTCGTGAAGTTCTGGGTTCGGTTCAAAGTGCATTTGGGTAGAAGTCCTTTTAATAGAAGCTAGTACCAAAATATGAGTGTGATATGCCACTATGTATCTATTATTATCTAAAAACAATCTACCCATATTTATAAAGTAGTTTGTGCCCGGATTTGATAAATTCGATCCCGCATTCGAATTTTAGTCAGTTTGTAAATGATTATAATGCGAATAGTAATTGAATAATCGATTCGATTATGACATGATTGATAAATTGTGACTTGCCATGCATTTAGTAATACGTATTCAAATATACGGCATCGATGGCGTAGTGGTAAGTGTAACCGACTGCCACGCCTGAGGTCGCGGGTTCGATTCCCGCACAAGTCAAACATTTGTGTGCATGAACATGGATGTTTGACTTGATCTGGGTGTTTCTATGTATAATATGTATGTATTTACAAAACAAGATCGTAGCTATATATGTATGTTTATCCATTGTCTAGTACTCATAGTACAAGCTCTGCTTAGTTTGGGCTGGATGGTGTTGTGTGTATGCGATAGAATAGACAATCAACATCAACAAATCATTATCTGTATTACGAATTATACTATTTTCTTAATGTTTTTTTTAGCGATAAGCACACGTCGCTAGCTTGCACAGATTGCGAGACAATTTTTTATATTGCCGTACGAGATAAAACGTATTGGCGGGCATCGCCGTGGGGCGGCGGCTAGGTATATAATTAAGTTAACGCACCCGTCGACGGCTAGCACGAACAGTCTCCACCCTCGGGCGGTAGTCAACGTCCCGACATGCACACGCCACCTTAATGACTTACCCACGACGTTGGACCAAACCCCACAAACGTTTGCCAACACTGCCAAATCGAAACGTCCTCGCATAATCTCCAACAGTGCCCGCCCGCGAGTTCACACAAATCGGCCGGATTATCAGGTTCGACCAACATGCCAACAAGCGAGTATAATCACCACCGCCGGTGACCGCTCGCGCGTAAATTACGTAGCAGACCAGTTTATGTTGAGCCGTGTTCTAGTGGTTGCGGTGTAGAGTGCAAATGGGACATCAGGGGTCTGTTTATTATAGGCACTGTGTAACCTACGCGTCCTTCGCTAATGCCCGCTTAGGTAGCCCCCGAGCGCGCTAGCAAACACAGTCGTGCCTTTGATAGACCCCCGCAAGTGTAGGGCTGCGATGAAATAGTTCTTAGACTGATTGATTGGGTGTCTACGATGCGTTAAACTACGTATATTTGAATGGAAGTCGAAATAAGCACTAGTTCTTTAGAAATCTCGGCAAAATTTCTTAAATAGCGCATACATATTTTATGTTGACGCAATTGTTTTGCGATTTCACGCGATCAGTGCACGTTTTACATAGACTTATACTGTCTTGACTTGTACTGGAAGTTGTCAGAAGTGTAAAACACTGATTTAGGCCATTTGTGGGTTCGATTCCCATACGGAACAAAAAATTGTGTGATCCACAAATAGTTGTGCCGAGTCTGGGTGTGACCATTGTCTAAATGTTTATAAAGTCGACACAGGAATAAATACAACTACAGTCTTTGTCATTAAAAAAAACATAGTATGTTTTTTTTTACAAATAATTTGTCAAAAATTATTAGACGAATATTCAGAATACATACATACATAGATTCACGCCTGTTTCCCAGAGGGGTAGGTAGAGAGTTAGAGACTACGGATTTCCATTGGCTACGATCCTGACACACTTCTCTGGCTTCATTCACTTTCATCACATTCCTCATACACGCCCATCGGTTCAAGGAGCTCTTAACCTGGCCTTTGTCCAGAACGCCTCCGATCTGATCGAGAAACGTTCGCCTAGGTTTATCTCTTGCGACTGTTCCATTCAGAATACGACCTACCAATATCTTATAGATTTTATATACTACCCGTTAATTGAACCTTGGACGTTATGATCGACCGCAAACATAAGTTTTAGGAGTAAAGATCAGATTACATGCTTCTATAACACATGTAACATATTTATAACTTATATCAATACCAATCAATTAACGATAATTAGGATTCATTCATTCATTTGACGGCCTCGATGGCGTAGTGGTTCGATTTCCGCACAAGTCAAACATTTATGTGCATGGACATTGATGTTTGTCTTGGTCTGGGTGTTTCTATGTATAATATGTACGTATTTACAAAAAATAGTATACAATGTATGTTTATCCAATGTCTAGTACCCATAGTACAAGCTCTGCTTAGTTTGGGCTAGATGGTGCTGTGTGTATGTGGTAGAATATTATTATTATGCTCCGAATAGAGATACCTAACTTATTATCATCGAGCTATTATCTATAAACAAATATTGTTTGACATATTTCCGTGTTGATGACGTCACTTTTGGCCGCGACTTCGTATGCGTGGAATTTGGAAGAACCTAGGTGCTAGCTATATTTTTCTGTCTTTCCATATAAAAAGCTGATTTACACACGCAATACTCGACTTCTAGGCAACATATTGAGATGAAATATGCACCAGATTTTAAGTTGGACTTCTAGAAATGCAACTGTGATAAACCGCATGTGATAGTTTTTGCGTGATGTGCGTACAAACATACAGACAGACAACAATTCTAAAATAATTGTTTTGTCTTTTATATCTATATATATTTTTTTAATAAGCATGAGAGCAGAATAAATGCTGTAGAAATGAGAGCGTTGAGAAGCATATGTGGTGTGACTCGGAAAGATAGAATAAGAAATAGTGTGATTAGAGAGAGATGCGGCATGAAAGTGGATATAGTTACAAGAATAGAAAAGGGTACGTTAAGCTGGTTTGAAGATGTAGAAAGAATGGACGAGGAAAGACTGACTAAGAAAGTTTATAAGGCTAGTGTGAATGGAACAGTCGCAAGAGGAAAACGTAGGCGAACGTTTCTCGATCAGATCGGAGGCGTTCTGGACAAAGGCCAGGTTAAGAGCTCCTTGAACCGACGGGCGTGTATGAGAAATGTGATGAAAGTGAATGAAGCCAGAAAAGTGTGTCAGGATCGTAGCAAATGGAAATCCGTAGTCTCTGCCTACCCCTCTGGGAAACAGGCGTGAATCTATGTATGTATGTATGTATATTTTTAATATAGACCTGTTACAATTTTATTTACACGTATAGATAATCTCGTAGGATTAGTTGTTCCGCAGATATTTCCAACCATCATTTTCGCGTCACATCTGGTTAATACGAGCAAAGTGCAAGGTTATTCGGCTACGACGACAGTAATATAAAATTTTCGCCGAAAATTATCGGTGATTCGGCTGCTAGGCCCCATCTGGGTCGATTGTAAAGTAGTAACAGTACTCGAATCGTGGCCCCCGGCATTATCTTGCGACAGAACGCCACCGGCGGACTGCGTTCCCGCCAAATCCAATATCCGCACGCGTAATAACAATCGCGACCGTCTATCGGCCGCGCGTAAATTATGCACGCCTAGACAAACTTCCAACTGACATCTGAACACGCAATTTTGAGTTTTATGCCTTAAGAATAAGAGTCAAAACAATAGCATTGTTATGTTTGTCCGCGAACGGTCGCCGACGACGCCGTCGTGCTAATGGCTACGCGACCCTCCCTCTCCGCCCTGCGTCCCCCCTCCGTCGCAAGCAAAGCACACGTTCAGAAATAAGGGAAAAGCTTTGTGCCTAATTGTGTATAGAGATAGTTGAATACAAATCGCAATGAATAATTAATGAAGTTGATACGTTTATTTTGGTGGACCGCGGCGCTTGTAGGGTTTCGGTTGTGTTAGTACCGAAAACATTTACCTAGATAAGTGAATAATTGGGTAATTTTGTCAAGTGCGTGGGAATTTATTTCTAGAAGTTATTTAAGTACTTATTTGCTAATAACGGTAGATGTATTTTTCGGGTATTGTATTTTTATGCAACTGCTGTGTCATATGTAGGTATCGGTTTTGATATTCGGGTCAGAAAAAGGTATATTGGATTTTTCTGTCAAGAAATTCCCGTCAGTCGTCGAGAGTGTCTAGTAGACAAACTAATTAAACACAAAAGCCAAAAAAAAAAACTTCTTTTGGTCCTTAAAATACTAGACAGATAAATTCACGAGTTCTCTTTTTTCGTATAGTTAATAGAAAATCTAGCGTTAGAAGTTTTCAAGTCGCCCGCTGGATTCTAACTTAATCTAACAACTAATTAGTGTTAACTATTAAATTCCCAGTCTTCATTGATTATGACAGGTTTAAGTAAAGCTTTACACGGTCTAAAAGACTTCCTTAGGAATCAAATCTGGCACTTCACGATTGGGACTTGCGACTTTCACTTTTGCCATTGATTATTCTATGAGACCACCTTCAAGTGGCGGTCAGTTTATGACTGTGCTCGCTTATAGGGTCATTATCATGCGAATAGTTTCTCGAATTCAGTCTCATACTCTCTTTGTTTTCCCCGCTGATTTAGACAGAGATAGCATGAGACGTATGCTGCGAGCTAAAATATTATTGTGTAAACCTTAAAATAATTTTGACCTGTATCATCAAAACTGTCACTGAACGCATAAGCAGGTCAGTTTCAATGAATGTCCATTGCGGTCAATAAAAGTTGACTAAGGCGATTAACACACCGCCGCGGTAAGTGGTGAAGCGATCTCATGTCGCATTGGCCTCTACTAAATCCGTTGATGAACACACGTACACCGCCCGACCGCGCGGTCGAGCGTTGCTCTTTTGCTTTATCGCCACCGCCCTCCGGCGCGGTGCCGTGTGATAATCGCCTAATAGTTTTTGTTTACGATTTTTATTATAGTTATAAGTAATATAGACATCAGCTCAGCGATAGCTCAGTGGGGAGACCAACAGACTGCAATGCAGAGGGTCTCGGGTTCGAACCTACGTCGCGCACCTCTGACTTTCGGAAAGTTATATGACTTTTCGAAGTTATGTGCGTATTGATTGACAATTATCGCCTGCTCCGTGCCTTGGAAAGCACGTTAAGCCGTTGGTCCCGGCTGCCATGAACATCTATGGCAGTCGTTATTGGGAGAGTGTCGACACAAAAGATCCCACTGGGTCGAAGTGTCGCCGCTCTGCACTGACTGGCCCCCACATATGATAAGATAAGATAAATATAGACCTCATCACGCCTATATAAACCTAAGGATTAAGAAGGGGTATGTCACACTAATATTTCGTCAGTTATATTTATGTCTATGTAATAAGGAGCGAGTATATTACCTAACTTTAAGTTAACTTACATTTATGCAAGCGAAACCGCGGGCAAAATCTTGCGAAAAATAAATTACGTCCAAAAATGCTTACTACACATCTCAATTCGCGTTTAGTAAGAACGTATTTCCACACAAAGTCTTTAGGCGAGTAAACTGAACGCGCGCTCTAAATCCCGCGCGAGGTGACATGGCGGCGAACACGGAGTTGCGCGGGAAAATACACCCGCGTTTGAGCGCCATGTTTGATACTACTTTACTTATTTGTACTTGTTTCTTGATTTAATTAAATAAAATTGTATCGTTTGTGTTATTGAGATGTTTCGTAAAGCTTCATTAACGATTATATAAAAGAAGGAATCCATTGGGTTCTGTTGATAAATGATAAACTTACTTTTGTTGCCAATTTGAAAAAGTTAAGTTGATAAACTTCATTTTGTTGCCATTTTGAAAAACAACATGCCTACACAACAAGTTCTCTTCGTGTCGCAGGGAATTTTAGAAACATTGAAACATCGGGCAAAGACAAAGAATAAATAGAGTCTGTCAAGCGAGTCGTGTCCCTCTAAAAAGGCGGCAAATTTAAAAAATCGTGGTGTGGTATCCCTGATAGTACTGTAAAAAACCGTCTTGATACTACTAATATATATATATATATATATTTGTGAATTTAGTTCTAGTGTGAATTATCAAGACCGTTTTTTACAGTACTATCAGGGATACCATACCACGATTTTTTAAATTTGCCGCCTTTTGCAAGGGACACGACTCGCTTGACAGACTCTACCAAAATTGTAAGCAATTATTTGCTTAGATTGCAGTCCTAGTGTGCGAGTAGTGTTTTTAAAACCCAGACATAGGTATCTACTAATATACAATACATATGGACATAATATATTAGATTTCCGCTGCTGAGTATTAGACCTCTCTCAAAGACTTGATTGTAGGAGCTTTTTTTATTTGTCGTAATTTCTCAAAAAATATGAGTATAGGTTAGCGGCAGTAGGCTCGCTCCCTATTAAGTAGGACCTATAAGTAGCTGTTGGAATGCCCCCTTCAAGGAGTAAAGGGGAATGAAGGGGGTCTATACATAAAATTATGTTAATACATAATAATATATTTATTAAACAGACATTTATTTAGAACAACCAAAAAAACATCACCTTTTCGAACGGTTAAATCGAACGCTGCATAGATAAAAAATGTTAGCAAAAGTTTACATCAGGAAGAAAGTAAATGCTAGGAGGTTTTATTTAGAGAGGGCTGTCTCTCTGGAATATCGGCGATCTCTTTGTTCTACTACGAAATCAATAAATTAAACGTAAGCTGCGGTTAGAACAGTATTATCGTCGTTTATGCACGGCTTAATCAATCTATCGAGACAGTTTCCGGTTAGCTGTGTTATTTCCGGCTTAGAATAGATGTTCCACTACCCGTGGTCGTTGTTCAAGGGATAAGGGAATTGGTTACAATAACCAGTTAACCATAAATCTCCTAAAATTATTTATAATTATCTAACGGCGTAGTGGTTTAAATGGTCGCCAAGTCGCTGCCATTGTTCCGAGTGTGGGTGGGGTTGGATTGCCTTTCTAGGCAAAATAAAATAAAATTCTGATCAACAAATTCTTGTTTCCAGTCTAGGTGTTATTTCTTTCTATTGTTTGAATGTTTGTAAAGTCCCCGCGACGCAGGACTTATTACTTGAGCATGAGTTAAAAGGCAAAGTACAAAAGCATGTGTTACAGAATTTACAAGAATTTAAAGAATGACCACTTGCTCAGATCACGGCGTGCGATAGTTTATTAAAGACTTTTTGTTATATTCTATCCTATATAACCCTTTGATGGATAATAATTTGAACTATCTATATTAGTATAGAGTTTTTTTGTTTGATTGTTTATTTGTTTGTTTGGTTGAACGCACTAATATCAAGAACTACTGGTTCGAATTGACAAAATCTTTTGGAAAGGAAGGCTATGACCAATAGGAGCGGAGCATCAATGTTAAATATTGCGAAAACGGGAAAAATTCCCTTAAGTGAAGCAGACGAAGTTGCGCGGGTTAGCTAGTGTAGGTATAAATGTCTTTTAAAACAGATTTCTATAAAACAAGAAACGAAAGAAATACTTTAGTAAAACATTACATATTAATTCAACAATAAACTGCTACATACATTAATTAAAAAGAGGTAAAGTTTTACAGTGACCAAATTGGTATCGCATTGCAGATAAAGGGTATCGCCATATACAGGTAATTAACTCCCGAATGACCTCTGTAAATCTAGCTACCGACCTGAGCACGAATACGTATCGGCTCGTGCACTTAATTAGGCAATGTTGTCGCGACCAAAGTTTAGATGGGTCACTGTTATTTACATATTCAAGTATGTATTAAGCACTAGTTTTACCCGCGGCTTCACTCGCATAAATGTTGGTTAAACTAACCTGGTTATGTTAGTAACAGTACTTATTTCTGGATAAAAGGTACCCTATGTCCTTTTCTGTTTCCCTGACAATGTGTATGAGACATTTCATGCTGATCGGTCGAGGAGTTAAGGCGTGAAAGCGTAACAAACAAACTTATTTTCGCATTTATAATATTAAGTTAGATTATTTATAAACATTATTGAATGGGCCGAAAATTATTTTTGGATGACAATACAGAATTGGGTCAGAAATTATTTTTGGGCCGAATATTATTGTTGTGGGTCGAAAATACACTGCATCGTTAGTCCCGTGGCATAAGTTTGTGCTTATGTTTGCATACGATCGTAACGTTCGATTCAGGCAATGTTGGATTAATAAGGCGTCTAAAAATGCGCCCGGTAAATGAAAATAAATGAAAAATAGAATTGCCATCTATTACGCTGTACCTGAAAACATATTAAGTGAAATTTGAATATAATACCCATCTGCCTAAGCCTTCGCAAAAACACTGTCGTGAGCCTGTGTTAGGATAGGATACTTCGCGAGGCTATTGATAGTCAAAAAGCATTCTAATTTCAATAGAGAAGATGGTTCGAATGTACCACCAGCTTGGGATCCAGTAATTCAAATAGTCAAACCCAAGAAGAAGCAAACCACAGCGTAAATAGAAACACCAATGATTAAATTATGTTCGAGTAGGTACTTTGAAATAACTACACTGGAACATTGAGACAACAACCATCTTAGTCTCCCCGTGACCATGGCTGCTGAAAAGCAACCGAACCGTGGTAAGTGTAAACTTAAATATAAATAGTTTTAATAATTTCATTAGGTTAAAATTAATAAAGCTTAATAGTGGTAGTAGTGTAACAGTTTTCAAAATGATGTAAAAAGTGTTAAATAAACAACGCGATGAAATCCGTATAAAGTAGTTTAATTTAAATATTCAAGTGATTTTACTCTATATTAAGCATTATCCTCAGTGCCATAACGGGTAGTTGGATAATTATTTAATGGGACGAAATTTCTTTTTGGTGGGACGAGAATTTTATTTGCAAGGTAGAAATAACAGAATTGGCACGAACATTCTGATTCTGATAGGTGTGTCAAAAATTATATTTTTGGTAAAGTATTATTATTGTGCGTCGAAAACAGACTATATTACATGTCAGATAAAATTATCTTGTATCTTGTGGCAATTTTGATATGTGATTGTCAAATTTTGATTTGCGGACTGAAAGTTCTTACCAAATTTTGATTTGCGGACTGAAAGTTCTTACCAAATTTTGATTTGCGGACTGAAAGTTCTTACCAAATTTTGATTTGCGGACTGAAAGTTCTTACCAAATTTTGAATTGCGGACTAAAAGTTCTTACCAGATTTTGATTTGCGGACTGAAAGTTCTTACCAAATTTTGATTTGCGGACTGAAAGTTCTTACCAAATTTTGATTTGCGGACTGAAAGTTCTTACCAAATTTTGATTTGCAGACTGAAAGTTCTTACCAAATTTTGATTTGCGGACTGAAAGTTCTTACCAAATTTTGATTTGCGGACTGAAAGTTCTTACCAAATTTTGATTTGCGGACTGAAAGTTCATACCAAATTTTGATTTGCGGACTGAAAGTTATTACCAAATTTTTTCCGCACAAGTCAACTTTTGTGTGCATGAACATCACACATCACTCCAGTGATGAACATGGATGTTTGTCTTGGTCTGGCTGTTTCTATGTATAATATGTATGGATTTATGTTTATCCATTGTCTAGTACCCATAGTACAAGCTCTGCTTAGTTTGGGCTAGATGGTGTTGTGTGTATGTGGTAGAATATATTATTATTTTTCTTGTTAACCGATAAGCTAGAATGCTTCTCTACGGGGTTTATGACAGGTGAGATTCAAAACTACCTCTCGATCGTAAGTCTAATGCCTTATCCATCGAGCTGCCTTATTGTAGATATGACAAAACTATAGATAATACATTAAAAATTCTAATTAAATTACTTTTATTACTGGTTTTTATCAGTCATGGTCGAGGGGAGCAAGCCCTGTGCTAAAAGCAGTTGAAACGTCGTGAATCCTGTATATTTAAATACCTTAGAAAAGGATTAAAATATGTGGTAAAAGCAATTATTTAAATAAACCATGATAAAAAGTACATAGGTCTTTAAACGTTTAAACATTTGCGCAAACATGACAAGATACTACATACAGTACAAGCATCTTCTGATCATATTCCAAACAACGCGAGGGTTATACACGACGATACATAATGAGCGAAGTCCGCTAGTAATGTGAACTCACCCGTACTCACCCGCGTATATTTTTACAGCTCATCATCAACGCTGTGAGTCGGTGGAGTGTGCGGCTCGGGTGAAAGCGGGCGGCCGTTCAGTCGTCCAGAGCCCGCATCTACCCACGTACGGTAATGTTATTAACAGTATTCTATCTTCATATAAATGGTCGGAACTCGAGTCATACCTACGCGCTTCGGCGTTGGTATGCGCTTGATTCGCAACCAGTCGCAAATGCGCCGCAGTGACGAACGGACGGTGTGATTGTTTTGTAAACAGTAAGCGTGCGATTTGTGATAGGCGGGCAACCCTAACGCGTGTCTACGAACCACGCTGTTGTAAGTAATAATAATAATGTCCTCCAGACTGAATTTCGGCCACGGCGCGGCGGCCAGTCTTAACGGAGACTGACCATCTGCGCAGGAGGTAATATAGTGCACAAGTGTGTGCGCAAACACAAGTGCACTCTCTGTTCCCTAACTCTCATGATCCGATGGGACGGTAATCCGACATGACCGGAGAGAGATCAGTTGCAGGACCAAAGGCTTTACGTGCTTTACGAGGCACGGGGGTGTCTAACACCGCCAACTTCCTAACTCCGGGCTGCTATTGAGATTTCTTAACAGAAAAACCCAATAACTTTTTGTTGGTCTGACCCGGGATTCGGGATTCCGTCATGCACAGCAGTCGCATTCACTACCGCTGCGCCACGGAGGCAGGTAGGTAATTATTTCAAAGACAGGACCGAGTTACAATACTGTATAAATATCATTACCGTGACCCAAGGTAACTCACATGACTAGTATACGCGCAATTTCTGTAGGGCTGCCACAATACTTTATTTTAATAGGTACTTCTAAAGATAATATTATGTCACGTTTGCGCAAATGCCACTACTACTGCTTTATTATACCAGCGACAGCCTAGTAGGCAACCGTTTGACGGCCACGCAGAGGTCTCGAGTTCAAACCCAAGGCGCGCATCTCTGACTTCTTGAAGTTATGTGCGTATTAAATAGTTAATTATCGTTCGCTTTAACGGTGAAGGAAAAACATCGTGAGAAAACCTGCATGTCTGAAAGTTCTCCATAATGTTTTCGAAGATATGTGAAGTCTGCCAATCCACATTAGGTCTGCGTGGTGGACTATAGCCAAACCCTTCTCAGACTGAAAAGAGGCCCGTGCCCAGTAGTGGGACAATTCAATACAGGGCTGATATTATTATACTGCTTTATTGGCTTAGCAAACCAAAGTGTGCCTTTTTATTATAAAAGACAACTCCCACACTAGGCCTTATTCCAGTGTCGCGGGGGACTTTACAAACATTCAAACAACGGACACAAAGGACACCCGGATGGAACAAACATTCAAAGTCAAAGTCAAAAATCATTTATTCACTTAGGTCACAAAGTAACACTAATACATTTGTGGAGCACACACATTATTGTGCCGTGTGGGTTTCAAACCCACAACACTTGGCGCGGAGACAGTGGAGAGGCGACCATGTAAACCTTGGAATGTCCCATGACTCATAAAAAAATTGGTTGTCTGTAAAGTCGGTTTACAGACGATAGTTTAACGTGACAACGTCATAACAAAACATCCGAACGCTCAAGCCGATCGTGCCTTTCGCTCGCTCGTGTAGCGCTCTCGCTCCGATCGTAACGTTACGATGAGCGTAACTGGACAATGAGTGTAACGGGACAATGCGTCATCCTTTTTCGTGCGTGCAGCCGGCGTTCATCGATTTATTAGACGTAGTCACGTCAAAAAATTGTTTTTAGGATAAGCCGCGATAGAAATTGTACTTACTTTAATTTCAACTACTATAATTTAGAAAGAATGGACGAGGAAAGACTGACTAAGAAAGTTTATAGGGCTAGTGTGAATAGATCAGTCGCAAGAGGAAAACCTAGGCGAACGTTTCTCGATCAGATCGGAGGCGTTCTGGACAAAGGCCAGGTTAGGAGCACCTTGAACTGACGGGCGTGTATGAGGAATGTGATGTAAGTGAATGAAGCCAGATAAGCGTGTCAGGATCGTAGCAAATGGAAATCCGTAGTCTCTGCCTACCCCTCTGGGAAACAGGCGTGAATCTATGTATGTATGTATGTACTATAATTTAGAGTGCTTAGATTATGCAGCAGGGTATAAATTGCGCATTAAGAAAAAAAGGAAGTAAAGATAAGATTGCTAGAGGCTGCGCCACTTATTCATCCAGCGGAACGCAGAAACAGTGTATTATTATTACTCTTCTCCACAACTTCTGAGCAAGCCGGCTTATTCGTACTATCAGCAACGGTACAGCTGACCTGTTCTACTCGAAATTCAATAAATAATTGATACTAGCGGTCGCCTAGTGGTCAAATTTTGACCAAAATTCCTAAGCTTGTTACTTTGTTTTCTGTTTTTCTCTATTACATATAAATAAGGTATAGGTAACCATGGTTACCTACAAAGAATTGTACGACGTCAGGCGAACAATGTCGAAATACTACGAACGGGATTCGACTGCGTGTGTCAAATGCATACTTGTGTGCGTGTAGTGGTTTTTCATTAATTTAACGTATTTCTAATGCATATATTATAAAAATATTAGGATTCGCCCCTCCTTCTCGATATAAACTTTAACTGTGCCAAATTTCATACTCCTCCGTCCGCTCAATTTTCGTAAAAAAGGGTACAACATTTTTGCTTCACGTATTAATCAAAATCAAAAATCAAAAATAAATTTATTCAAGTCAGGTTACAAGGTAACAACTATGAATGTCAAAGTTACACAAAATTTTTTCTGTGAATTTACATTTACTCCTAACTATATTATTATAAAAGCGAAAATGAGTTTGTTTGTTTGTTACCTTTTCACGCCTAAACCACTGAACCGATCATCCTGAAATTTTGCATATACGTTGTCAGGTGTACAGAAACGGACATAGGCTACCTTTCATCCCGAAAAAAAATACTGTTCCTGAGGAAAACAACAATGACGTTCTTATGATAATAGATGGCGCCACGTGTCTTTCGAATCATGATTGAATTATATTATTACAAGCAGAGTACAACCCGAATTGATTGTCAAATTCTAAATTAATGCGAGCGAAGCTGCGGGCAAAAGCTAATATATAGATAATTGATATAAAGCACAGCCGTATCCAAACGCGATTATAGAAAGGTAATGTCAAAAGGGCTCGTAATCTCATCGGTGAGGTACCGGAGCCTTATTTGCTGCATACGTCCAAGCCGTGGGCCGCGGGCAAATGCCTTAATATCATTAATTCGTGTGCGTGCCGGACAACGGTTGGGCATATGGTTGTGGGTTCCAAGTTCTTGGTTTATTGGTTAGTATTATTTTATTTATAAATAATGTAAATTTGTTTGCAATATTTCGTTATCATAGGAATCATGGGTATATAACCGTAATCCGTGCTAATATAGGTACATATGCTTTTTTTTATACAACTAAGGTGGCAAACGAGCATACGGCCCACCTGATGGTAAGTGGGCACCGTAGCCTATAGACGCCTGCAACACCAGAGGCATCACTTGCGCGTTGCCGAACCTTTAGGAAAGAAAGTGGGAAGGAGAAGGAGTGGGATGGGGGAATGGCCCCGCATTGGGTGTTTGGGCCTCCAGCACTCTTACTCACCGAACGAAATATAACAGTAGGAATACTGCTTTTTCACGTCGATATTCTGTGAGACGGTAGTCCTTCCCCGGTCAAGCCATGGGCCATTCATGCTGAAATCAGCGAGGCTCTACTACTTTCAAAGGAGTTATCTTATTAAGAAGACCGAAAGGCAAATTATTATAGATATCCATAAGACATGACGTCATGATAGCAGTGTAGTCTTGACAGCGTGAACAACTAGCATGTTTTTAAAACCCATGTTTTAATATCGTTACGTCAACGGTTGGATTGTTTTCGAAGATTTTACAGCAAGTTATTTTAATTGATTTTATATATTAATTAATGATTATATAATAAGTTGTTCTCGTGGCAGCCCTGCGTCCGCGGGGGTGGCGGGGAGACGCGGGACCGGGCGCCTTGACAGCGCAGTGCCGTTAATTCCTGAGCGCTGCCGCGGCCGATTGACAACGCGCTCGGAATTTATCGACGCGCACACTCGCCGACGCTGGCCCGCAGGGATGGGGCACAAGCTATTGGAAACGCGATATCGATATTATCAGATAATGAACAAGATATATGCAATGAATCGCAACCAAAATTAAAATACAACAACATAAAGTACACAGTAAAAATTAGGAGTATCGTACTGTTCTTACTGTTCTTAGCACTGTAGTATTGGAAACTATACAACTGTTTTAGGATAAAGACGATATTTAAATACGTTAAATTCGATAGCTGTATCACTTCCAAAAAAATATGTTTTATGTCTATTTACGATACTTAAGATCGAGTAAGTTTAACTTTTCACGAGAACGCTTCTGACTTCAACTTGTAAAGCTTAGTATGTGAAGGCCTGACGTCAGACGCGACAACCCTATTTTCATTGGAATTTTGTAATGAGAAATTAAACTATATTATAAACTGTTTTTTAAATTGCAATACGAGAAAGATGGGTCCCCATGCTTATCTTACACCTTCCTTCATTATAAACCATTAGCACAAATATCAAACTACCACGTTCAAACTGCAAACATTACATTACTACCAACTTAAATATCATCCCAAATCATCGACATCTGATCTCTCTTCATCGTAGCACATCCCTAGCCGCGTCTCTGTGTTCAGTCGCAGTACATACTAGCTATGTACCTGTTAGTATATAAGGGCAGACGCCTTTTAGGTCTAACCACGCAGTGTCAACCGAGCCCCCTGTCTGCTGCTCACTGACAACGCGATGAAATGCCAACACTCGGTCTATTATCTAATTACATATGATAACGTCGAAACTTGGAGGCTAATGTATACTGGAACAGGATTACAATGGCTATCTGTATATCCGATATATAGTAGGCTAGATATTGACCGCGGCTTCGCTCGCGATTATGTAGATTTTGTCAATACATGTATATCCCTGGAAATAGTAGAAAAGGTACCCTCTGTCCTTTTCTGGACCCCTGACAAAGTGTGTGCGAAATTTCATGATGATTGATAAGTTATCGCACCTCCAGTGCAATAAAGACGTAAGTACAGTTACGGCGATTTCTTTTTTTTTCACTTTTGAATAGTGCATATAAAGATACTCATTAACATTCATAAAAGCTCAGTTATTTCCGTAGTGATTTGACAAAAAATATCTGCTGCACCAAAAAATTCGTTTGTCGCGTCATAATGAGTTTGATATTTTTCAATCATAAAAGTCTATAAACCTAGTCAAACACTTGAAAATATTATAATAAAAAATTATGTGGTGTCGTGGGACACCAGGTAGGAACGAAGTTCCTTCGGCTAATGTAGAATCGACACAAATTGCAAAAAAAAATCGTGCTCAATTTTATGTAGGTTGTCGCGCCTGCGCACGTCTCATTTAACGGTTTTATTCCACGCACTTTTTTCCAAGGATTTTTTCTTACGGTTTTACTATCACATTTTTTTCAGTTCGGTCGCGCAGCAAAATCCCTATCCCCTCCAAGCCTGCCGTAAGGAACTACGTTCCAAAAATCCATTAATTAAATCTTACTTACTGTTTTTGTTTCACAAATGTAAACAAAAGATTATAAAAGTACTTCCTATAATAAATATATCAGATCAAACGGGTTTTTTTCTCTTCTCTAAAGTTAGCATATTCTTCTTACGTCTTTATTCCACTGGGGGTGCGATATGGTGCGAAAGCGTAACAAAAAAAATCTCACATTCGCATTTATAATACTCGACAGATTATCATGAAATTTCGCATACACTTTGTCTGGCGGACAAACGACATAAGCATACCTTTCATCCAGAATAAAAGCAACTGAAGCCGCGGGAAAAAGTTAGCTTTTGTTTTGGATGACCATCACTCCATTTTGATTGATACACGTTCCGCCATTGGCTGTATCTGTAGTTGCCATCTTGCTACCTACACCAATGCGTCAAAAGCAGAATGTTTTTCACATGTAATAAAATATCCGTGGTCCGGAGCATCCACAGGGAGTTGTACCGTGTGGATGTTCTTTGTGTCCGCTGTTCCAATATTTGTGAAGCTCATGCGACGGAAGGATTATTTAAAGCTTCGTATGTTTTTATTTTAGGATGTTATTGTAAATAAGAAAGTCAGTATCTATACATCTATATATATAAAGGAAGATGTCCTGACTGACTGACTTAGAGACAACGCACAGCCTAAACCGCTGGTCGTAGGAACTTGAAATTTGGAGAGCATGTGTGTTTTAATTTGTAGGGGTGTACTAAGAAAGGATTTTTTTGAAATTCCACCCCTAAGGGGGTGAAATAGGGCGGTGAAGTTTATATGGAATTTGCTCATTTCTGGACTTAAAAGTATAAAAATAGTTATACAAGTTATTGATTATAATATTATATATTATCCTTACTTAATATTATAAATTCGAAAGTAACTCTGTCTGTCTATCTGTCTGTCTGTTACCTTTTCACGGCTAAACCACTCTACCGATTTAGATGAAATTTGGTACAGACGTAGTTTAAAACCTGGGGAAGGACAAAGGCTACTTTTTATTGATGTAGGTACCACGCGGGCGGAGCCGCACGCAAAAGCTAGTTAATACATATAATTATATTTTCACAGCCATATTACACGTTGTTCAAATAAACTAGAAATTAATAATAATTCTTTAAAAAGTAAGGTACATTTGGGCAATTATTGATTGATATTTTCATTTCGACACAAGAGACAAAGAATACTGCTCTACTGATAGCAGCATATCGCTCTGTGTGTTAAATGCTGGGTTGAGTCATCTTTTTTACAATAAAGGTGGTTACATGGCATGGTGGTTTGTGGTCGGCTCGCCATTGTCACTGCGTCGAGAGTTCTCGGTTCGACACCCATTCTGGTCAAAAAATTATGTGATTCACAAATAGCTATACAGCGTATAGGTGTTCGTATCCATGTATGTACATTCTCAGCAACAACATGAAGCAAGGAATTGTACACCTACTTTGCCAACCATTACGGCCTCTAAGACTTGGTGACACATGATTTATTCCTAGTAGTTCTCTTCTTTTTGAAACATCTTCTCCCTAGCCATTATTATTCCCAAGCCACTTGGGGTCGGTTTTCTAGTCTAACCGGATTTGACTGGATATCAGTTTTTACACAGAGCGACTGCTATCTGACCTCTGCAACCCGAAGGCTAACGATACCCTAAGGCTAGACCAGTGTCAGAATATTAGAGGGTACTGACTTCCCAATAACGACTGCCATAGATGTTCATGGCAGCTGGGACCGACGGCTTAACGTGCTCTCCGAGGCAATTGATTAAATTAATTAATTAATTGATCAAATTGATTGATATAACTTCCGAAAGTCAGAGGTGCGCGACGTGGGTTCGAACCCGGGATCCTCTGCATTGCAGTCTGTTGGTCTCCCCACTGAGCTATTGCTGCTGTTCTTTTTGAAACACATAGTTGGAATTTTGTTTTTAAATGTTCAGTCATTCTCGTTCGCAGCGCGAGGTGTGTCATACCCTACGCGGGGTATCTAGGTCATCCCGAATCAGTCCCGGCTGGCTTAAAACGATTACCTATGGTCAAACCAGATGAACCATTATAGCTCCCCACGTACCAGTAGCTTTATTGGGACACGTAGTCAGTACCTAGTGGCTCAATACTTGAATATTTTTAGAATTTTCAACCTTAACTTGAGCTGTGTTTAAAAGGCCTATTTATAGTCCTAATCACACTAGTTTTATGTTCACGGCTTATTCGACTGATAATAAGCCAGTTGTTCCCGATCGCCCACTAATAAGTGGGACAAATTACTATGTGCGGGTCATTGATTCAGGGATAAACAAAAATACATTGACTCGTCCCAGGTATTCTGTTGGTGTGACCAGAAGGTGCCGTGCAGTAATGTGGCTCCGTAGATATGTCGTTCGTATATGCTTCATTATTTTCCAGAGATATGTAATATGCCATCAGCGTGCGTTAGATATCCTGTGTATATTTTTAGACATTATCTGGAAAACTGTTTTTTATTTCCTTTATCTTTTTTACCAATATCTTAACGATCAATTATCTTGTACTAATATAGAATTTACTAAAATTTTGCAATTGCCGAATTGTGATGAGTGGTTGTCATCGGAAAAATTGCAATGATTCAAAAGTCAATCCCACGCTCACTTATCAATAAGCTAACCAGCTTGTTGTTTTTTGTTTAAACGCGTTATTCTTTTTCTCTGAAACTACCATTTGTATTTCAATAAATCTTTTTGCGTTTGATAGTCCATTTCTTGAGGAAGGCTATATAACATCAGAGTACGAGCAACGGTAGCGAAGCAGCAATCATCTTTTTTTTTATAAACACCATCTATCCTAAACTAAGCAGAGCTTGTACTATGTTGGGTACTAGACAGTGGATAAACATACATATATACTTTTTTTTTGTAAATACATACATTTTAATATATAACATAAAAACACCCAGACCAAGACAAACATCCATGTTCATGCACACAAATGTTTGACTTGTGCGGGAATCGAACCCGCGACCTCAGGCGTGGCAGTCGGTTACACTGACCACTACGCCATCGAGGCCGACATCTATTATTGATCAATGCTCATTTAACCGTCATTCGTCAAATGAGCATTGATCAATGATAGATTTATTCAACAATGCTCATTTAAGGAATGACGGTGACGTAACACATTGATAAGCTTTTTATCTGTGGCCTTACTTGTACAATCTTTCTTCGGTTAACTCTTTTAGAAGAAAGTTTTCTATACCTTAGGCTCATTACATTACTATAGAGAAGTTCGTAAATAATCTGGTGGTTGTTACAGACTGGGCAGTGTTTTGTCGCTAAGTTTGAGCCTGTTTGGTGTAACGTAACTAAACAAATTAGCCGAAGGCTCGCTACACATTATGTGTTCTTAGTGATGAGGTACGTATCCATTGACGACGGTTGACTAAATTAATTTTTTGTATGGAACCAAAGTGGCTATGTAACCTGAACATTTCAAAATTGTAATCGAATTTTAGTTTTAGACTGCATATAGAGTAAGGTGGTTTATGTCAATCTATACTTATATTATAAAGCTGAAAAGTTTGTTCGTTTGAACGCGCTAATCTCAGGAATTACCGGTACGATTTGAAAAATTATTTTAGTGTTGGATAGCCTATTTATTAAGGAAGGCTATAGGCTATATAACATCACGTTACGACCCACGGGGGCGGCGCAATAACGATAAACGCGGGTGAAACCGCGGGAACATCTAGTGTTTGATATATGTCCTTTATTGTAATGTCCTTTATTTTAATGTCCTTTATTGTAATGTCCTTTATTTTAATGTCCTTTATGTTAATGTCCTTTATTTTAATGTCCTTTATTGTCCTTTATTTTAATGTCCTTTATTTTAATGTCCTTTATGTTAATGTCCTTTATTTTAATGTCCTTTATTTTAATGTCCTTTATGTTAATGTCCTTTATTGTAATGTCCTTTATGTTAATGTCCTTTATTTTAATGTCCTTTATTTTAATGTCCTTTATTTTAATTTCCTTTATTTTAATGTCCTTTATTTTAAAGCTAGTATAGAATGTATGTGTATTCTTGTTTGAAGTAAGGTAAGAGCTGCATTATAACTGTTGTGTACGGAAGTTTACGGAATATTGAATCGCCAATTGTATGAGAACATTCAATGGACGATATAAATATAAATAGGTACTGCAAGCGACTAGCTGCATCACATTACATTTTATAGAACAGCGAGCTTGCTTAGCCGCCGGAGTACTCATAGCAGGATTATAGTGCTAGTTTATTGGATATGGTGAATGGCCATAGAATACATAGCCACAGAACTTTATATAAATGCGGAAGTAGATGCACAAAGATGAGATTTTAACTTGGGATAGACTTGCATGAGAATTAGAGCTTGGTCTGTGAATTTTTAGGGTTCCGCGCCTCAGAAGGAAAAAAAAACTTTTTTTTTTTGCTCGTCAATATTACTACACTCCACTTGATGGTAAGCAGTCGTATGGTCTAAGAGCAGTGGCCTCCACACCGCCCATATAGCAGCTGAGGCGATGTTGAGGTCTCTACTTTGACGGCTTGAGAAGGTGCTTTTTCACGCCCCGCTTAAAGGACCCAGGATTGAAGGAAGAAGGAAACACGTGCCTTGGCAGAGAATTCCATGCCTTGGTCGTTCGGCAGAGGTATGAGGACCCAAACTTGTTGGTACGATGTTGATACGTGTGGATGTTTGACAACAGTTGTAAAACAAAAGGTGAAAGATAGAGTTTTTGTTTTGACAGTGTATATACTTATTGCCGCTGTAGCAGCAAATAATAAAAACTAAGATGGCGAATACCGATGATTATGCTGGTATTGGTCTTGTTCGATGGTATGGAACCCTTCGTGGGCGAGTCCGACTCTAACTTGATTGTTTTTTTGCTGTTGCTATTATTTAGAAAGAAAACAGGGTAATCCGTTGAATGAACAAACGCTGCTCGCATTTCCTCTCAATTTATTTCTAATCGCTTTCAATTCTACCTCGCCTTAAAACGTGTTGGGATCTCACCACACAGCCTAAGACGGACACAGGGCGTTATAGACGCGTGCATCCCCTTACACCCTACGAGTGTCCGCGAGGGGAACACCCTAGCGAGCAAGGGGCATACGAATGTTTTCAATAAAATTAAGGAACTGCCCGCGACTTGCTTGGATTGTTTGAGTATGGTTTTGATATTCTATACAAACTGCTTGTAAACGGTATATTTACTTCTATTTTATACTACATTTTGGCCGCGGCTTCGCTAGCATTTATTATTCCCAAGTCACTTGGGGTCGGCTTTCTAGTCTAACCGGATTTGACTGGATATCAGTTTTTACACGGAGCGGCTGCCACCTGACCTCCGCAACCCGAAGGCTAACGTTACCCTAAGGCTAGGCTAGTGTCAGGATATTAGAGGGCACCGACTTCCCAATTATATAACGACTGCCATAGATGTTCATGGCAGCTGGGACCGACCGACCGGCTTAACGTGCTCTCCGAGGCACGATAATTGTCAATCAATACGCACATAATTTCTAAAAGTCATATAACTGCGTGCGCGAGGTGGGTTTGAACCCGAGACCATGCATTGCAGTCTGTTGGTCTTCCCACTGAGCTATCGCTGCTCAAACTAGCTTAACAAATCTTATTTTCTAAGTACATAGTATAGTGCATTTCTTGCTTTTAACCTGTCAACATTTTACTTTTCTGGCCCCAATTTGTACATCGGACCCCCGTTTAATAACTTAGGGGCATTACATACTAGTGAGTATTTTCTTGACAAGTTTTCTTCAACATGTAATGGTTGGGGGGCATAGAAGGGAATCGCTTTTAAAGTGTAATCCCAAATCAAGATGTCCGCGGCAGGCGAGCTTCGCACAACTAACGTTAATGTTTCTTTGGGTGTATCTTATGACACGGAAATAGATAGATAAACTAGAAATGCATCTCATAAAGAATTCATATATTAAAATTAAACTACTATATACGGATTTTATCGCGTTGTCAACGCGATAAAATCCGTATATAGTAGTTTAATTTCAATGAATAACATTCGCGTAAACAGAAGACAATATAATGTAAGATTTCATATACTTCAAAAACGGGAAAAAAGGAAAAAATAGGTTAATTGACGCTTCCCGTGACCAGAGGGCTGGCCTTTATTTTGCGAAAAGAATAAGCATTGCTATTTAACGTGGCAATGCTGCCAGTCTTCTGGGCACACTACCGGTCGACTGTGATACGGAAGAATTTTATGACGCCTATTAGAGGGTTTTAGTTTTCTTTTTGTTTTATAATATTTTAGGTATAAGTTAGTTTTAAAGAATTTTGGTTATATGTACATAGGTAGTTTATAATTTAATAAAATGATTACATATTTTATACTTAAAGGAAATACAAAGTATAAACGTAAGACAACTAATCTACAAACAAACAGGAGATATGTATGTATGTAAAACAAATTAATGTGAGGGGTCTTAATAAGAGCTGTAGCCAAAACAACTACGGTCAGATTTATTTTCTGTCTGTATGTTTGTACGTGCATCACGCAAAAACTACTGCACAAAATTGAATGCGGTTTTGATAGTTGTAATGCTGGAGGTCTAACTTAAAATCTGGTACATTATTCATCTTCATACAAGACATAAGACATTTTTGATTCATCGTCTAGACAGACGGTCACCGTAACAACAGAAAATAGATTGAAAGTCGAAAGAGACATAACTTATTTTTTACCTTACTCGTAATCCCATGCGTACGAATTCGCGGGCAAAAGCTAGTTCATTGTAAAAGAAAAATGACGTGGCTAAAATGAATAAAAGATAATATATGACCAACAAAATATTACACACAATGCCTATTCACATTATATATACCTAGTACCTATATCAACTGGCCTATATATCGCCGAAGAGGAATGGAGATGTGTATTTTAGCTTTTATGGCGATGACCAGTACAGTCTGTCCGAAAGATGAAGCATGCCAATAAGATACGCTAAAATCTACGCAAATCGCGTTAATTTACTTTCGTAATCCTAACTAATATTATATCGACCGGCGCTGCGGAGTGATACCACGACCTCACAGAAAACCGGCGTGAAATAGCGCTTGCGTTGTGTTTCGTCGAGTGAGTGAGGGTACCGGAGGCCCAACCTTCTCCCCTCCTGGGAGAGGGGCAAATTTAAAAGGCTGGCAACGCACTTGTGACTCCTCTGGTGTTGTGAGTGTCCATGGGCGGCGGTAATCGCTTACCATCAGGCGATCCGTCGGCTCGTTTGCCTCCTATACCATAAAAAAAAGAGCGAACGTTAGTTGGCGTTTTAGACTTAAACGCCTTAACTACTCGTCCAATCATCCTGAAATTTTGTATACACGTTGTCAGGGGTACAGAAAAGGACAAAGGGTGCCTTTCATCCAGAAAAACGTATTGTTCCCGAGCAAGCGAAGCCACGGGAAAAAGCTAGTAAAATGAACATGCAAGAGTATGTAACAGGGACAATCTTTGTCTACTCTTTCTGCTAAGTACAGGCGTTGTTCTACGTAAGAAAGAATTGCTCGACAAGAAAGCATTGAAATATTGGCTACATTTCTAGGGCTTCAGACTGAAACCTTTGATAAGACGTCAAACGAAGAACACATCTATTTACTTACTGACCGAAAAAGCCGGCGCCTGGTGACTGATCTTACGACATAAGATTTTTACAATAATATACGTTAATATTATGATCCTAGAATTTAAATTCAAACAAACTGTTATCTTCTTACCAAGGCGAAAATTCTGTTTTTGTATGTATTATTGAAATTTCAACTGTAAAATACATAGGTATACAGCGTGTAACAAAAAGGTGTGGTAATATTTAAGTATCATATAATATACCCTTGTACAATGAAAAAACCGCGACAAACAAATTCTTATACGTTACTTTCATTAAAATACAGCATTTTCATTTTATCAATTTATCACCATCACATATTCTATTTTTGTTTTTTTTTATACAACTAAGCTGGCAAACAAGCATACGGCCCACCTGATGGTAAGTGGTCACCGTAGCCTATGGACGCCTGCGACACCAGAGGCATCACTTGCGCGTTGCCGACCCTTTAGGAAAATAAAGGAAGTGGGAAGGAGAAGGAGCGGGAAGGGGGAAAGAGGGTGATTAGGCCTCCGGCACTCTCACTCACCAAACGAAACACAACAGTAGGAACACTGCTATTTCACGTCGATATTCTGTGAGAGGGTAGTACTTCCCAGGTCGAGCCGATATCTAGTCGATACTTAAACTACACAAACAGCTGACTCGGCTGATCACTGTGAAACCGGAAATGACTAGGCTCTATTTGAACAGTGATATAAAACATTGAAAATTTTAATAAAATTTAAAATTGTGTTTTTGATCTGGGAATAGGGCACATAGGTTATTTATCAGATATACATCACGGCCATATAATATGACCACACCTTTCTGTTACACGCTGTAAAGTTACGCATATATCTCTGAAAAGGTAGGCAGAGGTCTAGTACACATTTCACCAAGTTTATTCTTAGGTTGCAAGTAACAGGAGGTGAGCATATTCCCGTCTACCAGACACAGTTTCAGACCCTGTGCTAGTAACAATTTCTTGACAGTAAAGCAAGCGATAATTAACTATTTAATACGCATATAACTTCGAAAAGTCAGAGATGCGCGCCTTGGGTTCGAACTCGAGACCTCTGCGTGGCAGTCCAACGGTTTCCCACTAGGCTATCGCTGCAATTTAATACTATGATATCTATACTAATATGATATGATAAAGCTGAAGAGACCTTTTAATTCCAGGCCTGATTTTATTATAACTTTACTATTCCTCTTACAAAATTTCTTTGCCGTTTCGTTAAGTAGACTGAGCCCACTAACAGACAGATGCCAAAAATATCACCGACAACGAACCAATATAAATGTACATCAAAACAAACTATTCAATTATGTATCACTATTTACAGAGCGAACTAAGGGAATTGGAGTGTCTGCAAGTTAAAATCGTCGTGTGGGCTGATATAAACGCCTACGCTCACGTCTCTCTCGAAGTACGTTTGGCCTCCTATGACATATCTATTGAGTAGTGATCCGTGGGTCGTACCTAATGTATAATGTGTCCATTTGTATTCAGATTTGGTTTCTACACGTGGGGTTTGTGCCGCTGATAGTGGCTGTGTGATTGTCCGGTGGTACAGGGAGGTGTTTGAGATAATTAATCTGTTTTACTACAGTAAAACGTTTTCTTTTGAAGATATAAATGAAATTGGTTTGACTCTGTTTTTGAATTTTATTTGTGTACTGACAAATATATGGCTATAGGCAGCACGATCACGGCGCTGCCGCCTTGTCGAGTGTTGTGGGTTCGAATCCCACATGGGACAATTATTACGTGATCCACAAAAAAATGTGCTGTATCTGAGTATAATGTGTATGTATCTCGAATATTATTTACATTGTAACAAAAAATCCTAATAATAATTTGTCTTTCTGTCTTCTTAATAAGATAACTTCTTTGAGAGTAGTAGAGCCTCGCTGATTTCAGCATGAATGGGCCGGCTCGACCGGGGAAGGACTACCCTCTCACAGAATATCGACGTGAAATAGCAGTATTCCTACTGTTATATTTCGTTCGGTGAGTAAGAGTGCCGGAGGCCCAAGCACCCACTTTCACCCTTCCAGCTCCTTCTTCTTGCCACTTCCTTTCCTAAAGGGTCGGCAACGCGCAAGTGATGCCTCTGGTGTTGCAGGCGTCCATAGGCTACGGTGACCACTTACCATCAGGTGGGCCGTATGCATGTTTGCCATCTTAGTAGTATAAAAAAAAAACTCCTGAACTAATATTATATCCTGTATCACGAAAGACTTTACAAGCAACTAACTCGCCCAAATTTGAAACGATTATACGTAGATCACATGTTTTTTAAATTCTTTTTTTGTTTGAACCCACTACGATCGACCGTGGCAGAGGAGAGACGACCACTCTAATCATCACGCCATCGATCATTACCTAACCAAGTATTAACTCATTACGCAGTACATTTTCTCTTATACTCGGTAATTGGCAAGACTTATCTCCTTTTACATAGGGACTAACCATAACTGAGAAAATGCGGTGAAAATACTTCTGCTTACCCTTTATTTTATTCAATAAATAAAAGTCTTTACAAAACACATTACAGGCTGCTTATTGTATTAAATTTACATTAAAACTATATTAAATCTAAAGGAAAACAAATAAAGTGTCAAATAAACAACGCGATAAAATCCGTATATAGTAGTTTAATTTCAATAAAGGAAAACATTTACAATTTAAATATTGGACACAAAAAGACTTGTTATGAAGTCTTAGTCAAAATATTTTAAAATAAACAACGCGACAAGTCCGTATAGAGTAGTTTTATTTTAATGTATAACATTCGCGTAAACGTAAGACAATATTATAAGATCTTCTTCCTTCGATCCTTATTATGTACTAATATTTTTACTATTAGTCATTTAAGTAAGGCCTTTGATCTAAAAAGGAAGTACTATCACTGCATGACTATTAGCCAACCTCACACCCACTAAGTCATAATCACAATCTAAAGCAATTAAATAAATCACAATCAAACGCTAACACCTTTTTAATAAAGCACTTGAAACTCAACGAATTGATCTTAACATCTTCTGAAGTTCAACAATGAATCAAATTAAATGCGTATTAATAAAAATGTTCGAGATAACACCAATTAATATTATGAATTTGGGACGCGTAGGAGCCAGACAAAGCCGAATACGGGCTACCAGACCTCAACGAACCGCACACAAACCTATTTCCATACATATTTCAACTTTGACCTACTTTCGCAGTACAACGAACTTTTATCCGGCCTTACCACAGGACACACCTCTAAACTACCTCCTTAGGAAAGACAAGTCATCCTTACTAGGCCTAATTTCTTACTAATTTTATGGTATTAGTACTAACTAATTTATACTAATGCTAGATTTTGTCGGCCTCGATGGCGTAGTGGTTAGTATAACCGACTGCCACACCTGAGGTCGCGAGTTCAATTCCCGCACAAGTCAAACATTTGTGTGCATGAACATGGATGTTTGTCTTGGTCTGGGTGTTTCTATGTATAATATGTATGTATTTAAAAAAATAAAATGATATATGTATGGTTATCCATTGTCTAGTACCCATAGTACAAGCTCTGCTTAGTTTGGGCTAGATGGTGTTGTGTGTATGTGGTAGAATATTATTATTACTTTGCCC
Source organism: Catocala sponsa (assembly GCA_963564715.1). NCBI lineage: Eukaryota > Metazoa > Arthropoda > Insecta > Lepidoptera > Erebidae > Catocala > Catocala sponsa. The sequence continues at coordinate 3,268,672 of OY751345.1, read as the reverse complement.
GCGGCTTCGCTTGCGTACGTAAGGTACCTTATGACCTTGTCTGTACCTCTGACAATGTGTATGCGTAATTTCATGATGATCGGTCAAGGCGTGAAAGCCCACATTCGGATTTATAGTATTAGGATAATTTATTATACTAATTAGTCGCTAGTAAATACATGGCTTAGTTAAAAACTGATATCCAGTCAAATCCGGTTAGACTAGAAAGCCGAAATAAGAAAGGCTAGGGAGAAGAAAAAGAAATACTTAGTTGAGAGTGGTTTATAAGTAAGAAAACTGTTTTGGACGATTCACATCTGATTTCAATAAATAAATGAAATATATACATGTTGTCGGCCTCGATGGCGTAGTGGTTAGTGTAACCGACTGCCACGCCTGAGGTCGCGGGTTCGATTCCCGCACAAGTCAAACATTTGTGTGCATGAACATGGATATTTGTCTTGGTCTGGGTGTTTCTATGTATAATATGTATGTATTTACAAAAAAAAAGTATATAGTATGTATGTTTATCCATTGTCTAGTACCCATAGTACAAGCTCTGCTTAGTTTGGGCTAGATGGTGTTGTGTGTATGTGGTAGAATATTATTATTATTATTATTATATTATATGTATAATGTTTCGGAAATAAAAACTATATATACTTTAATGTTTCTCTTAGATTTGACTCGTATATTGTTTAGTTCATCTTCTTAGATTTTAGTGACACAATTTAAGAGGATACACTGACAAAATGCACTAACTTTCATCGAATAGTATAGGCCTATGAGAAGACCAATTAATCTAAAATTTTGATATAGGTAAATTGATGTCTTTAACTAGAATTTCCTAGCTCAAAAACACGATATTGTGATTTTGGCTCGATCATAATAATTCTCGAAAACACCTCTGAAATATTACTATTTTTGAAATTACAAGGAAATTACACTATCATTGGGCTTAGGAATTACTCAAATATATTCGTAACATCAATATTAGTAATTTGCTAGCTCATTATTTTCATAACTAAAACCAATCATTATTAAATAATATTTTAAGATTTTAACAAACAATTTCTAAGCGCTCTCGATCATTGCGGGCGCATCGCAATTTTAGACCTTATGACCGCTCTTTAACGATTGATACACAATGAGTGTCAATGAGTACGGGCGTCGCGTTTCACGGTGTCCCCTTAACGTTTGTGATCATGTATTTAATACTCAAAATGTAATTATTTAATAAATTATTTCGTTAATCTTTCTTTAGTAGTATTTAGTTTATGAACTTGAGAGTGATCTAGTCTACTTTTATCTAAAATTACCCTTACACTTGACTACAAACCTACTCACGAGACCAGCGAAGCGGTACCTTTTATTCGTCAGTCACAACAAAGCGCAATCCCGCGATCCGATAATGAGGCACCCACCAATTTACATTAACGAACCCAAAAAAAGTCTTACGAAAAGACAGGGAAACGTAAGGCGTCGCCTTTCATCTCGCATCTTCCGGCAGCATAAACAAGTTACGAGAAAAACCTCATTGAATAATAATTAGGGTTGAAGATTAGGCTGAACGCTGGATCGGGCTGGCTCTTTATTAATTACGGCCAAAGGCGGACGAGCTGTTCGGGTGTATAGGCTCGAATTTCCGGGCATATACCTAACGTAGATACGTGGGCAACGCGGCGTCTCGCGTGCCACCCTACCCCACTGCGGCCGCGCCTGCCGGCCTTGCCCCCCTTCGGTCTAATTGACGGCGCGCCGGACGCCAGCGTCGCCCGCGGGGACGCCGTTCCACCTTCCGGACTTCGTGCTCAGCCTCCGATTTACAACATCGGCCGATAATCTTTTCTTGATGACGCAGCTACGTAGATATAAGTTTAGATGTAGCGTTCTTTATCGCATCCTTAAGGAAACATTGCTTGTTGTTCGCGATGCTCTGTCCTAGATTCTTGTTGCTAATTTCCGCAGTAAATTAGTGTTAGTAGTTGACGTTTGTTGTTTGCGGATTGTGGTGGCAGCATTTGGATAGCATGCGTACATTTGATAGTACGATTTGTACGGGGTAAGCAGAGATAACGGATTTCTACTTGCTAGGAATGTATTATCGACTTTTCTTTGTTTAAAAGAGGCAACTGCCGAGCTAGGAAGAAATCCTGTGTCCCAGGGGACTTTATAAACATTGAAACGAACACAAAGAACACGCAGACTTAGAAAATCTTTTAGTGGAACACATTTTTTTTATTCCTGTCTGGGGTTTGAAACTATAAAGCTCGACGTAGTGGCAATGCCTAGGTGAGTACAATCAGATTCCAGCATATTTCTTTTTTATGCCTCTATGGTGACAAACAAGCATACGACCCACCTGATGGTAAGTTGTCATCGTATCCTATGGACGCCTGCAACACTAGAGGCATCACTTGCGCGTCGTCGACCCTTTAGGAAAGGAAGTGTGAAGGAGAATGAGCGAGAAGGGGCAAAGAGGGTGATTGGGCCTCCGGCACTCTCACTCACCGAACGAAACACAACAGTAGGAGTACTGCTATTTCACGTCGATATTCTGTGAGAGGGTAGTCCTTCCCTGGTCGAGCTGGCCCATTCATGCTGAAATCAGCGAGGCTCTACCTACTACTCAAAATTATATTTCTTTTACATTCACTCTCATTACATTCTTAATGCACACGCATGTTGGTTTGAGTTACGTAGAGTAATTCATTTGTATAGATTTACTCATTTTCTTGAATGTCATTTTCTGGAATCTGGTCAGGAAACGTACTTTTTTTTTATGAGATAGGAGGCAAACGAGCAGACGGATCGCCTGATGGTAAGCGATCACCGCCACCCATGAACACCTGCAACACCAGAGGAGTCACAAATGCGTTGCCGGCCTTTTAAAAAGGAGTACGCTCTTTTCTTCAAGGTTTGTAGGTTTGTACACTATTCTATGTCCTAAGTTTGTGAAATCTGTGCTAATATAATAATCGTAAGAAATTATTTGTTGTCCTACTTTTACGTGGCAACAGAGTGACGTGAGCGTAGACGGAGAAAACTATAGACAAATTGATAGCATCTTTTTAATTCACACAAGAGTAAGAAGGAGTTATGAATTTGACGTGTATAGAAACGAGACAGCATGAGAATATTTTCTGTCTCGCGTTGCGTGCCGGTTTTTTCAAGGTCAGCACAGTACTTTGCTAAACAAATTTGACAGTTGAGAGTCGCTTGCTTACGTTTTAGCGTTAATTTTTGTTTAATTTCAATAAAAGTGCACAATTATTGTGAAAATTACATAAGGAAACACTCAGTGAACTGGTTATTCATATATATTAAAGACAATATGGTTCGTTGTAGTGTATTAGGATGTAAAAGTCATAGTGAAACGAAAACACCAAAATTGTCCTTCCACTCGTAAGTATAACAAGTTTATGCCAATTTTAGCTTATTAATGTTTTAATTGATTGTGTCTTACACACATAGATTCACGTCAAGTACAAAATAATCGATTTAGTAGCCAACATATGAAATCAAATCATTCATAACCTCAAATTTCAGTGTTGCCGCATTCTAGTTGTTTATTCTCCCACAATTGTTGTGGGAGTTATATTTGATTATGATGTCTAGTATTGCGTGAGCCATCAATTTCAAATCACATTTAGATAATGTTATGAATTAATTATAATTACACAAAGCGATTAATTAAACTAAAATATTTATTACTTTGCAGTTTTCCATATGATGACAAAGTTTTAATTTTTCAAATAAAATGTTTAAATGTTTTAAAATAATAATAAACAAAGTTTTTACATAGTTTGTGTATTACTTATTGACCGTAATCCTACAAACTAACATAGTAAATTAAGTAGGGAGTAACGTACATGGGTGGCAACACTTCTTTATGAATCGTTCTATCTCATGTGGCCACGCGCACTATTCGTCTATAGTTTTCTCCGTCTACGGACGTGAGTTTTGGCATAGGTAGTTATTGGGTCGTGGAGTACCATAGACTTTTCTTTCAAAGAATGCATGGTTCTTGTGGAATAGTTATTTTTCCGTAGAGACAGAGAAACCACGCAGTGGATAACGCTCGTGTTATTTATAAGATATATATGTAGTTTTAAAAAATCTGACTCTTCAAATATCGAGATAAGTAATTAAAATTAATTCATTCATTCATAGATTCACGCCTGTTTCCCAGAGGGGTAGGCAGAGACTACGGATTTCCATTTACTACGATCCTGACACACTTTTCTGGCTTCATTCACTTTCATCACATTCCTCATACACGCCCGTCGGTTCAAGGAGCTCTTAACCTGGCCTTTGTCCAGAACGCCTCCGATCTGATCGAGAAACGTTCGCCTAGGTTTTCCTCTTGCGACTGTTCCATTCACACTAGCCTTATAAACTTTCTTAGTCAGTCTGTCCTCGTCCATTCTTTAATTAAAATTAATAATAATATAATATTCTAATCACATACACACAACACCATCTAGCCCATACTAAGCAGAGCTTGTACTATGGGTACTAGACAATGAATAAACATACATATATACTTTTTTTGTAAATACATACATATTATACATAGAAACACCTAGACCAAGACAAACATCCATGTTCATGCACATAAATGTTTGACTTGTGCGGGAATCGAACCCGCAACCTCAGGCGTGGCAGTCGGTTACACTAACCACTACGCCATCGAGGATTTTATAGGGGATTAAATATAATGACCACCAAAAATACTAATTGCACAGCAAAATATGCTTACTAAAATATATCATAACGAGTACCTATACGCCTCAAATCACTGCATTCCGTCTCGGAAGAGTTAGGTTCCTTCTTAAACCCACCCAAAAATAGCTTCGTTGACTTATTTTGATCTCTTTAAATATATTTCGCTGTGCAATATGGTGACCATTTACTATTTTTGATTGTTATATTTTACTATATCTGGAGATAAGTTAAACATAAGCCGTTTTATAGCAGTCGTAAAGTGCTACATGGAATAAATATCATACACAAATATTAAAATTCATACGTGCGATGAAAGATTATCAAACATTGTCCTTTTGCATTTGACAAAACTTGTGAAATTTTAGACCACTACTGAGCATTGTCTAGTTGTGAGCATGTGTCTATACTACTATAACCACTTGCCATCAGACTGGTCGCTTTTGCCACCTTGCTTAAATACAAACCACACATACTTCCAAAATTCTAAGAAATTAATCTTAATATTACCAGATCAGCGTCCTCGTAGCTAGGTCCGCTATCAAAGGGCACAGTTTATTAAGTCTCATCAGGCGAGAGCAAGGTGTCAACATGGACGGTTGCTCCCGTTGGGATAATTAAAAACTCTCATCGCGGAAGACGAGGGCGGGGTGTGGGAGGGTATAGGGGAGGGGTAGCTGCCGCGGGGTCCGCGAGCGAACGCACTAATTAATAAGGGTCCGTCGATATTGATTTACGAGTCGGACCCGCGCTCTTCGTAATGATGAGAACGTGCCTGGAACCTTTGTTTGATGGGTCAGACACGGCAAACAGTGTGACGTCATAAGCTTGGGGTGTTTGCGACATGTGATGTTGTTTAGAGGCTTATGTAATGTATGGTGGGAACACCGGTATGATATTGTGTAAAGGGAATATGTTTATTCATGTATTACGTTCAGAAATTCACAAGTGACGCGGCGCAACTGACAAAGAAGAATATTCGAACGATTCAAAAATTCTACTATGCCAATAAGTGTTACCAATTTATTATTTTATGAGTTCAAATTATCGTGCATAAAAATAGAATGGCAATTGTGAAAATAGTATGGTAATCAATAATCATAAGAGGTGAGTTTTATTCAAATGGCACAGAGTGAAATCAGTAACGATTCCTTTATCCAACGGCAAACGACAGACAAAAACTAGTGCTATAATAACTTTTGTCTGTCGTTTGCGATGTTCGTTTTGCGATACGTGGCGCAAAAATTTATGTAGTCACTTCGCCACTATTGCCGAATATTGTAGATTTGGTAACCTTCTTCCTACCCCACGTTAAAAAATGGTGTAGGTACACAAAAATATTTGTATGAGTATTTCTTATAATAATAGTTAATTTATATACTTACCTAGATTAGCTGCGATAGCTCAGTGGGGTGACCAACAGATTGCAATGCAGAGGGTCTCGGGTTCGAACCCACGTCGCGCACTTCTGACTTTATTTATGAGTTTTCGAAATTATGTGCGTATTGATTGACAATTATCGCCTGCTCCGTGCCTCGGAGAGCACGTTAAGCCATTGGTCCCAGCTGCCATAAACATCTATGGCAGTCGTTATTGGGAAGTCAGTGCCCTCTAATATCCTGACACTGGTCTAGCTTTAGGGTATCGTTAGCCTTCGGGTTGCGGAGGTCAGATGGCAGTCGCTCCGTGTATAAACTGATATCCAGTCAAATCTGGTTAGACTAGAAAGCAGACACCAAGTGACTTGGGAATAATAAAGGCTAAGGAGAAGAATTTATATACCTAGAACATGAGTTGCCTTAATAAAAGGTAAGTAAAATATTTTCCTTTCTGTTTTGCATAGCGCAGTCTCAATTATTGTAAGTAATCATATCCTATGTACAATCGTAGCGACTCTATGTACACTTAATGTATTATTCTTAGAACTAGTAAAGTCATAGAAAGCTATTAACTATATACTATAAAAGCTAATAGCTCATGTACACGATATAGATAACAAACGCAAATTAAAGTTCCAGCGCGGATTGTACGCATCCTGCATGCGGCCGATGCGAGACACCCACGCATGTACATATGACAATGTATCTTTGGTTTAGTTTGCACATGAGGAACAAACTAGTAACTTACACATATGTAGTATCTCGCACGATAATATTGCGCATGTAACCTACACGAAAATCTTGCGCATGTAACCTACACGAAAAGCTTGGGCATGTAGCCTAGATGAAAAATGTTGTGCATGCAACCCAAACGAGTAGCTTGCGCATGTATCGCATGCAAGTGTGTAGTGCATGTAGCCCACGCTAATAGTTAACGCATGTAGCCCAAACAAATAATGTACGCACGAAATCGCACGTAAAGCTTGCGTATGTAGCCCGCGCGAATTAATTACTGGCAGACTAGACTGGCATGTATCCCACGCCAACAACTTTGTTTGGGTCCTCATACCTCTGCCGAACGACCAAGGCATGGAATTCTCTGCCAAGGCACGTGTTTCCTTCTTCCTTCAATCCTGGGTCCTTTAAGCGGGGCGTGAAAAAGCACCTTCTCAGGCCGTCAAAGTAGAGACCTCAACATCGCCTCGGCTACTATGAGGGCGGTGTAGAGGCCACTGCTCTTAGACCACACGACTGCTTACCATCAGGTGGAGTGTGGTCATTTTGACGAGCACGATAAAAAAAAAAAAACCTTGCGCATGTACCTCACGCTAGGTACTTGCATTGTGTAGCTCTATCAACATCCACAGTTCTCGTATAACAAAATGATGTAGAACCAAGTACAAGTCTATTCTGGAGTACAAGTTTAATTACTGTATGAGTATGTACGTATGCCGTGAACCACCAACATTTAATTAGTACTTAATTGCTATTGATTAGCAATGCAGATGCGTCAGTGGTCTGTATAAACCCCGGTGCACACAACGATGATAATATTATAGTAATAAGCTATAATATATCAAACTATTTGCTCTCTTGGTTTAACTCATGTTTAGGATTATAGATCAGTAAGGCCTACCATGAAATTATGTTCGTACCGAGAAACACAATATTTCCGAAATTTGTCCAAATTTCGATACGTAACCTCATGGTTGTCCTAAACCCTTTCTTAAAGTAGTTCAAACAACGAAGTAATGTCATTTTTAAAAAAAGAAACTTATAAACTGTTTCATAAGATTTTTTCGTTCAGATCAAATTTTCGGAATTACATTTTCGGAATTACATTTTCGGAATTACATTTTCACGGTAGACCCACTGCTCTTCTGGCTTGTAGCGTGATGTTATATGCCTATATAGGCCTCGAAAATTGGAAACAAAAAATTTAAAATGCAGCTGTTAGATTGAGATAAGCGTGCTCAAACAAATAACTAATTCTTCGACTTTATAATATTAGTATACATTATCATATTTTGAACCGACTTCAAAAAAGGAGGGAGGTTCTTTCTTCGGCTGTATGATTTTTTTCTTATTTGTTGGCCCAATTGGCCATTGTCAATAATATGGTGATGGTATGAATCAGCTGCCTTAAACGGCAAAGTACCGCCATCTTATACGGAGACTCACATACATATCTCGCCATTTATACTAATATTGTAAAGAGAATATATTTGATTTTTTGTTTGTTTAGTTTATAAGGATTTAACTCAAAAACTACGCAACCGATTATAAAAATTCTTTCGCAATTACAAGCTATATTATCACCGAGTAAAATCCTAATCCTAATACTATCCTATCTAATATTATAAAAGCGAAAATGAGTTTGTTTGTTTGTTTGTTACCTTTTCACGCCTAAACCACTGAACCGATCATCCTGAAATTTTGCATATACGTTGTCAGGTGTACAGAAACGGACATAGCCTACCTTTTATCGCGAAAAAAATTACTGTTCCCGAGGAAAACAAGAATAACGTTCTTATGATAATAGATGGCGCCACGTGTCTTTCGAATCATGATTGAATTATATTATTACAAGCAGAGTACTACCCGAATTGATTGTCAAATTCTAAATTAACGCGAGCGAAGCCGCGGGCAAAAGCTAGTAGGCTATATTTTATTAAAAAAGAAAAGTCACTGTTACTAATATAACAACCTAACCTACTTTTACGCGAGCTAAGCCACGGGCATAAACTAGTTTTATATAATATTGGAATTTAAATTAAAGGTTAATGGTATTTGTTTGAGCAAATTAGCTTGCAAACAATCATATTATATAGCTTGTTCTAAAATAAACACAGTAGTATATAGCATCCTGCACAATTTAAGCTAATCTTTATAGCTAATTTGATCCAAATTGATATAGAGGTTCAGCATAAAATTAAGAAACAGTCGCAATTACTTGCCAATTTATAGAAAAAAGCTGCGTATGTATTATCTTCACCATTGAAAATGAATTTTACATTAATAAATATTAAGTATATTATATCTGTGTGTATGGCTTAACTCTATGTAATACCAATATTTTAGTTCATATCATTTGTTAATTAAATATGGTTTATATTTATACAATCCTTACTAATATTATAAATGCGAAAACGAGTTTGTTTGTTTGTTTGTTACGCTTTCACGCCTTAACTACTCAACCGATCAACATGAAATTTTGCATACACCTTGTCAGGGGTACAGAATAGGACATAGGGTACCTTTCATCCAGAAAAAAGAATTGTTACAAACCTAACCTAACCTAAGCTACATATACCTACGCGAGCGAAGCCGCGGGTGAAAACTAGTATGTTATAAAACTGTTTATAAATTGTACTACTGCTGAACAAGGGCCTCCGTAAATTATGAGAATGATTGGTTCATAGTCATTAGCCCTATGTGGGTTAGCAGGTACCCAGGGCCTACGGCTTGTCTTTCCAGTTTTCATATTGATTTTAGGTACCTAACAATTCTCAAGGATCATTTCAAAGAGTATAGTAATATTAAAAATGTTTGTGTAAAATAATAAAAATAGAAACTAATTGAAATTGACATGATACATGCTTGTTTTTTTTTCATTTATATATTTGGGAAACTTACAGAACAATATTACATACTTATATACATATATCTTTGGTTTAACTTGACACTTTTTCATGGTGGTCACGAAAACCAAAAGATGGCGGGCTGAAAATAGTTATTTGCATTATAGGTAACAGCGATTGTTATTCATGTTCCTTTGTTATTTAGGTAATCATTATTAATTTATTTTATATATAATTGTGTAATTATTTAACATTTGTCTATGTACCCTTCTCACGCTAATAGTGTGTACATAATTTTAAATTATAGATATCTATGTATAAGTATATCATTAGACTTATTGGCTTCCGTACGTCACAATACCAGGCTCCAGTTGAAGACCAGTGCCTGGGTCTTGAGACCAGGCAAATGCAAATGCAAACTGGAGTCCTGATTGCTGCAGCCGTGGGACACATGTCAAATATTTTATGTTACTGTGTTTTTATTTCTTCCTTTTTAATATAATATAATAATATTCTATCACATACACACAACACTATCTAGCCCAAACTAAGCAGAGCTTGTACTATGGGTTCTAGACAATGGATAAAAATACATATTACATACTTTTTTTTTGTAAATTTATACATATTATACATAGAAACACCCAGACCAAGACAAACATCCATGTTCATGCACACAAATGTTTAACTTGTGCGGGAATCGAACCCGCCACCTCATGCGTGGCAGTCGGTTACACTAACCACTACGCCATCGAGGATCTTTTTTATTATTATTTTTGTTATTTCTTTATATCGTTATACACATTGTGCCCAGCTGTACAGCAATAAAGATTTCTTTCTTTCTTTCTTTCTTTCTACTTTAAATGAATAATTATTTATAAACTAACCAGTTCAATTTCCACTGATAAAATACATGATGAGCATGGGCCTTCTCTAATTATAATTTACACATTAAGAGGGTACTTGTGGCCACGTTCCCATGAAATTCTCGCGAACAAAACCGCGAGCAGACACATGCATCTAATATAAGTCCACGGCTTAATAAAACCGGTACCAATAAAGACAATTCGACCCATCATCCGAAAGCCGCTCGCAGTTGGCGCAGCGGGGCATTAGCGAAAATTCTCCATTCGCATTCGTTGAGCACGCGCCACAACGGGAGATTTGCATTGCATCGAGAAGAAACGCAAAAAGACCTGCCACCCACCATCCCTCCCACTGAATGTAGCGAAAAAATCACCCCCCCCGATATGTTACGCTCGAGTTCCGTATGTGTTAAGTAAGCTTAATATGTAAAAGTGAACGGATTCTTGCCGGAATATTTCGTCCCTTTTTAACTTCGCTTGTGTATGCACTGGTCCCGCGCGCCGTCGCACGATTAGGATTAAGAAAGTTTAAAGTTAAGCTTGCTTTTTCGGATTTTATTGTGGTCCTTTTATAACGTTTGTCTACTTTTATCTTGTTGGTTTGGGTACATTTATGCATCTGTTTCTCTATGATTTAAGGTCTAATCCGTTTCATACTAAGATGAGGAGTGGACCAGTACATAAGCAAGGTTGATATGACTGATGAACTTTATGTTAAGAGCCACTTCACACTAGCGAAACGTATGCGTAGCGCAAATGCCACGACAACGCACACGTTGCGTATCACCTTTGTCGCCAAGTTGTCGGTTATACGCCGTATTGCACCAACGTTAGCGCAGTTACAACGCAGAATGAAATCCATTTAGTTAACAATACGTTACGGCGATCGTGTAGCATTTGCGCGTCGCGACATAAGCGTCGCGTTGTCGCAACGACTGCACTGCGCATATATCGAACGCCTACTCTAGAGAAACGCAAGTGTGATAAGGTTCTAATTTGGTGCACCTGAATTTGAGTCGATATCCTAAAAGACCAAATTTAAAAATAAAACGGTCTGTCACTGCAAGCATCTGCAGTGCCTGCATCTATTAGGCAAGCGGTACTTACTGTTGTCGACTAAGTTTAATATTTTGAATCCTACACTGAACAATTATTTAGTGTGATTCACAAATGATGGTATCAAGTCCTTTGTGTCTTGTTAAGTGTAATTGTAGAATAATAATAATAATAATTGGTCCTATTTTATATCTATACTAATATTATAAAGCTGAAGAGTTTGTTTGTTTGTTTGTTTGCTTGAACGCGCTAATCTCAGGAACTAATGGTCCGATTTGAAAAATTCTTTCAGTGTTAGGTAGCCCATTTATCGAGGAAGGCTATAGGCTATATATCATCACGCTAAGATCAATAGGAGCTGAGCACCAATGAAGAATGTTTCAAAATCGGAGGGTATTTTTTCCTTTTGAGAGCTTCCACTGCGTGCGCTGCGTAAACAGTTAAAGTTTCGCAAAAATCATGTATGACAGAATTGTTTCCCTTTAAAAGTTCAAAAAAAAAAGTCCGCGACAGCATATGTCTATCTTTTAAGGTTGCCTCACTATAACCATTTTTATGCTAACCAAATTTGTTCTAAAATAATGCATTATTTGCAAAGGTATTATTATAAACATGATATTAATCCTTATCGAAATAAATACGTTATTCATCACAAGTATTTAATTTCAAACAAAATTGCCCTTTACATTATTCGATTTCAATGAATACCTTAGGAGATATCGCAGTTTTAAAATAACATTGCAGCAAAATAATTACCCATTACAGACATAGTACAAACGATGTTTCTCCTGGTTTATTCTGCGTGATAACTACTGGTTCGATTTGAAAAATTCTTTTAGTGTTGGATAGCCTATTTATCGAGGAAGGCTATAGGCTATATAACATCACGCTACCACCCACGGGGGCGGCGCAGTAACGATAAACGCGGGTGAAACCGCGGGAACATCTAGTTTTTTATATATAATGTAAAATATAATTACGAGAAAATATTGAAATAAATGGAATAATAATAATAACGTTTATTTGCATAAAATGATTAAACAGAATATTTGAAGTCTCTGACTTCTGAGCTAGGTATGAACTACCTGTGTTACAGAAGTCAGTGCCTTCTCACAATTTATGCTGAAATAAATATTTTATGCTAGCGGTACATTAGATAACATACTGTATACATTAGATATAATACATTAGATTAGTTCATATGATTTTTTATTGTGTATTTTACTTAATAATATTTTAAGTATAAGTGTTTGGTCTCTTGCTATATATAGCTTGATCCCTTTGATTGCCTCGGTCACACTACAATCACGGATGGTGGTTTAAGTGGATGCCTAGTCCACTGTCACGATGCCGAGTGTCATGGTATCGACTTCCAAGCGAGACAGAGTTTTGGGTGACCCACAATCGGTCGTATCGATTCTGGTTGTCCTTTGTGTCAATTTGAATCATTACAAAGTCTCCTACGAGTCTGAGTATTTTTTGTATTTGTTGTTTACATACACAGATTCACACCTGTTTCCCAGAGGGGTAGGCAGAGACTACGGATTTCCATTTGCTACGATCCTGACACACTTCTCTGGCTTCATTCGCTTTCTTGACATTCCTCATACACGCCCTTCGGTTGAAGGAGCTCTTAACCTGGCCTGTGTCCAGAACGCCTCCGATCTGATCGAGAAACGTTCGCCTAGGTTTTCCTCTTGCGACTGTTATTATATTTATTGTTTAAATGATTACAAAGTATCTAGCGATACAGTAATTATACCTGATGCAAAGTGGACCTTTTTATATGAAAGAAATATCTATATCGTTGTTGCACACACACTTACGCTTCTAAGCCGACAAAGCATCATACAAAAATCTACTACACAAAGAAATTTATTCTCATTTTCTCCATCTATCGTCTTTGACCTTTGTGTCTTTGATGCCTGTCCATAGTAAATACGTTCACAAGTATTTTAAGAGCTCGTAGATAAGTTCAAGGGTTCGACAGGTCGCGGGTGAGAGGGGGAGGGTAGGGGAGTGGGGAGGTGATCGTCACTTCGAGAAATGACTTTATTTACGTGGGGTTTATTATCATGAGTGTACTCGTTAGCCGCCGCTCGTAAACACTGGAGCAAGACTCACCTGCTCACCTAGTATCGGGGTATTACGTGTTTGCTGTGTTTGGGAGTGGTTTTCTTGGGGAATAGCAGAGGTAGTGGTTGTTTTTGGAATTTGGTGATGTTTGTTCTATGTGTCATGATGATGGTTTTATAGATGGTGTAACTATCTCGCCATTATGCCGATTACATAATAGACAGAATATTTGTGTAATCTACAAAACGTCTGTTAAAATGTCTTGGTATTCTCTGAGTATGTTGTTTCGATGTGACATACATAGGTATTATTCCTAGAAAAGGGTTTCATGTCTTAGGGCCACTTGTACAACAACTCACTAAATACGTTTAGCACTAAATAGATTTAAAACATCGTGCTGTCGCAGTCATCCGTGTGAAGGTGACTGAGATGCCCCGATGTTTTAAATGTATTTAGTGCTAAACGTATTTAATGAGTTGTTGTGCAAGTGGCCCTTAGTGCTGGTGTTTGCTAAATTTCTGTTTAACCTTGAAGATATTTATTCAACCATGTGACCATCTAATGACTATGATAGCATTCAATTATCGATAATTATTGGAATTGTCTTATATAACGACTATGATAGCGAGATTCGATTATCGATTAGTCATTCGAATGTTTAAATAAATCCAATATTCCTGAATCGTAAATTTTCGAATTACATGTTCTTTCCAAACAATTAGGGTTTGCTAGTATATGGTTTGTGATGAGAGATTTTAGCTTGCTCATTTTGAAAAAAAACACTGTTCTTCTAAGAAGGGATAACAATTCCAGAAACCTACATTCTACAGCAGGGACATTTTTCATTGACCTGCACTTCTATCTCGCACAAAACCATTTGCCATACCGATAGCAATGAATTTCATACCGATACTATAGAAATCCGCACAACACAAAAACAGCACCAATCATTGCCCCCTTATTATACAAAAGTCCGATGCTAGCAGTATCCATTGATAGCATCCTCTTATTACTCGAAAACTCCAGCAGTATCCATTGATAGCATCCGTCCGGTATCGAGGTCACAGCAATAGCGACAGTGGAGTCGCCATCTCGTCACGTAGTGAGACAGTACGCGGCACAATAAAGCGGCGCATCGCTCGGTCGAGCTCGTAAACGCGCTCCGCGATCTCAAACGACCACTGTTGAACAGAAGCTACTGCCAGCGATACCGCCCGCATCACACCGCACAGGGAAACGCAGAAGGTTTAATACAGAAGAAGTATTTTTCAAGTATTTCTTGAACGTCCAGTGCAGCTGGCAAGCAGTCCCCGCGCTGAATGTCCACCACCCTATTTTCTTAAGACATCTTCTACAGAAGCCACAGCGCCAAGTTTTGTGGGTTCGAATTGCACTCGGAACAAAAATATTGTGTGATCCACAGTGACCACAGTTATTAATTCCGAGTCTAGATGTTTATTGGGTTTTCAGTTTTAATGTTTGTTATGGACCCGCGTCACATGAATATTTCTTGGAGCAGGATTTGTACTCAAAGTACTAAGACAAGGTGACTACCTTGTCTTAGTCTTTTGAGTACAAATCCTGCTCTAATAAGAGGTCTAATTTCTCTTTTTAAATACTTAACCACTGTGTGTCGCGGGGGACTTTCGAAATATACACTTCTTCACTAGTTAGTAAAGAAGTGTATATTTCAAAAGTCCCCCGCGACACACAGTGGTTAATAACCAATACGTGAAAAGCATTTAGAAAGATAAATTAGAGCTCTTCTGATTTCATCTTGAATGGATCACCTCGGAAACTAACACCCTCTCACAGAATATAGACGTAACGGAATAGTATAGGTACTGTTTGGTTTAGTTGAATGCATAAGAGTACCGGAGAGCCTATCTCCACGTCAGTCTCTCCCTTGATCCTGACTTTATCGCCGTTTATCGATTTATTTTCTTTCGTACTATATTTCCTTTTTTCTAGTATGGGCGTCAGTAATAACGCTAGTGTTACAAGCGACTTATTTAAAATATATTTTGTTAAAATGACTACATTCCGTGTGATGGTTCACAGTCATGTCCACGAAAAGAGCCCTCTACCGCCCAGGTTTTTACTTTGACGACCTAAAAAAGTGTTTTTTACGCCCCGCCTGAAAAACCCAGCATCGAAGAGAAAAGAAACACTACTGTAACCGGTTTCCTATAGATGGAAATTGCCTTAAATCAGAATAAAAAGATCCTTGCCAAAAAGCTTAAAGTAAAAGGAGCTGAACTACTGTCCTTGTAACCCACAATGTCACAACTGAATAACGTCATTACCAGCTTTAGATATAACGACGCCCGTTCGGGCCGGGCACGGTACGGCGACGGCGCGGGCGGGCACAATGCTGAATAACTGGATGCGAGCGTTGCCCGCCGTTTGTTAGAGAATCGTTCTACTTCTGCGTCCTACGCGACTGAGGTGAAGAGGTTCTTTCATTTTACATTGCAATTCATTAATGTATGTATGTAGCTCTTGTTTGTGTGTTTAGTGTGTTTACACGCTTGTGTGTATACGCTTAGGTATGTGTGCGACTGTCCTCGATGACTGCCGTAGCGGTCATGTTAGTGATGTGCAATAATAAATAACAAATTTTCATGATTCTAAGTTTGAAGTGACTCGATTGATTCGAATTTTAAAGTAATTCGAATGATTCGAAATATTGTTAATTATTCAAATGCTTTATTCATTGATAAAGAACACAACAACAACGAAAATATCGCCAATGCTATCGACAGTTATGAGTGTTATGACTTATCAGCGTGTCATTACAAAATCGTAATACGAATATTCGATTATGATACATAATAATCAGACACAACGAATCAATAATCGAATACAGGGTCACAAACTTTTGAGTCATTCGATTTTTCCGTACTAATTGTAAAGCGTTATCTGCGTATACCATAAATGTTGTTACCTAAAATAAGACTACAATAATACTTCAATATGAGACCTACGGCCTAGTATATTTTGTTTAATATAAAGCAATATATATCATACGCTAGCTGGTGACAGTCAAAAGGCTATGTATTAGTCAACGTAGAATTTAATGTAGAGTCATATTTCTTATACGTCGCCTTAGGCTGTTGGACACTATTCCTTAAGGTGCAGCCGTTGCACCTTGAGGCAACCGCTATACTAGGTGCGTTTTGTGACTTGTTATAATGGATACAAGTAACCGAAGATGCATTATCGAGTACTAGCTATTACCTGCGACTTCGTCCGCGTAGATTTTAACTAAAGAGTGTTTGTCGCCGCGGAACCCAACTATATTTCTCTGCCCAAGTTACTTAAATGGCGTAGTTTTTATAGTGTAAAGCTAGATAATAGCATGGCTTACTCAAAAACAACATTTAAATATGCGTCGTTAGATTATACGCTGTCACAGAATGCGTAAGAAAAATAAAAATTCACAGCTCCTCCCCCGTAGGTGATAGCGTGATAATATGTAGCCTATATGTTGACCCGACCTGTTAGTAATATTCATGCAAAATTTGAAGTAAATCCATGCAGTACTTTTTGAGTTTAGCCCGGACATACATACAGACAAACATACAAAAATTCTAAAAACTATATTTTTGGCTTCGATATCGATTGTAGATCACGCCCCAAGTATTCTTATATTCAATGTACAGTTTTGTCTTTCCTACGATTTTATTATATGTATAGATACCACTCTCGTTATAAGTTCAAGAACCTACGGTCTGCTAGTGAAAGTTCTATCAACTAGATGTTTTCAGCTTTGTTGTGTATCATAGTTGCTTAATATTTTAACAATAAAAGATTTGTAATCCTCTTCTTTTTTTTTCGTGTGGTTTTTGGCCAGCCTATTGTCAAGAGTTGTTCAAGCCTACCAAGACCTACGGGCGTCTCTGACATGCCTTAACGACTGCTGTCAAGTTGACAACAACCGGGACCGACTTTTTACGTGCCGTCCGAAGCACGGAGACGCTCAAATGAAATACCACTAAGCCCATATATAGACTGACCGCACCCAACATTGCTTAACCTCGCTAATCGTTTACCGATCAGTGAGTGCAACTAGCTTCGAGTATTGTAATGAAATCTTTCATTGTGTAGTCGGCTTTGCTTTTGTGAATTTTCTTTTGCCTGATAATTTTTGGACATTTTTTTTATTTAGTGTGATTATTTCAACTGATTTGTTATTTTACAAATTTGGCAAATTACTTATTTGACATTTTAAAGTTCGAATATTCTTCGGATAACACATTTTTCAGTTTGGGTTTTCTTTTAACTGGACCTTATTCTAATTGATAATTTGTATTGTATTCGACGTTTCTATATTTATACATAATTTTGTGTGTTACTAATAACAG
Source organism: Catocala sponsa (assembly GCA_963564715.1). NCBI lineage: Eukaryota > Metazoa > Arthropoda > Insecta > Lepidoptera > Erebidae > Catocala > Catocala sponsa. The sequence continues at coordinate 3,250,643 of OY751345.1, read as the reverse complement.
ATGTGTCAGACACATAAAATCAAATTGTAAAGGATCCATTTATGAAACAGCAACGAATTCATTGTAAAAATGAATAATATACTTTATTTGTAAATAAATTGTGTGTATAATAAGTATACAGATCATTATATTATACTAGCTGTTGCCTTCGGTTTTGCCCGGAAATAGTACTTTTTCTGGCAGAAAGCACGGTAATACTATTATACAGTAACCTATCTTCATACAAACGGTCGGAACTCTAGTCATACCTACGCGCCTCGGCGTCGGCATGCGCTCGGCACGCAACCAGTCGCGAATGCGCCGCAGTGACGAACGGACGGTGTGTTGTTTTTTAAACAGTAACCGCGCGATTTTTTTTACCAAAAATAAGTACAAGTATAGCCTATTTAATATGACAAGTAGAATATATTGTGCTGTTTTTGGTTGCATGAATTCCTCAATAACGCACCCAGAGATAACTTTTTTAGATTACCTGGAAACTCCGAAAGGTAAGACTATAAAATGATTATACTTACTAGTAGGTGGGTACGTAATTTATGTCTTTTTAAATAATTTTTTTCCCTCCCGAAAAAGAAATGCCTGGACTAATAAATAAAGTTAATAAGTAAAGAAAAGTGATTGACACGAGTGAACAACATGCATTTTTATTGAACACTTCCTATTCCATTCACAAAGTATTTTATTTGTTTAAATAAAATAAAAAATATTTACAATCACAAAAATAGATAGAAACTCAAAGTAGGCAGATTTAATTAAAATGCTGTAGGTGGGCAGCCCTATCGCATGTTTACGTACCGCACGGCTGTAAGCATTTATTTCAAAGATACGGCCGAGTTACAATACTGTATATTTATGTACTGTGCAGAAAGATAGCCTAGATGTCATTTTCTAAGACGTGTCACATACTAACATGTAATAATTATATTAATGGGTTCTTGACAATGACAGCAAATAAACATAAACAAAAAAGTAAATAAACTGTAAAACAGAACAGTTAATAAAATAGCTACCATGCCCCATTAACAGTAATGTCTATTTTTGAGTTGTCGAGTTGAGTAGCTGTGTTATCAATAATAAACTGTGGTCACTATTAAAGTACTGCTTCCATATTTTACGTTCACTGCTGAGGTACCAATCGAAAAGGAAAATAGCGCCCAAAAGTACTTAAAAACAAACTGTAGTTCTGTAAAATACTGCTGAAAATACACAACGAGTAAACTTTATAGAGTTTAACGAACAATGAAACAGGTGAGTGGGGATCTTTGAAGTCGGTAATAAACGAATCGGACTGTGGACTCGATCAAACCTGTATCAAGTCTTTCTGTTCGGTTCAAAGGTGAGAGTCGCTTTGTGCGCTACGCTCGACAGTTTGTGGTTATTATGTATCCATAGAGTCTAGTACTTGCTTCAAAGGGGACGTAAAATGGTCACTGCTGTTATGAACGAAGCGGCTACTTCATCGGACTGTTGTGAAAATATTTCAGACTGGATTTTGCACGCGGATTTAAATTATTTATTTTCCTTTACCATAGTAACTTAGATTTGTTCCATGTTTGAAACTCGCCAAACGTAATTGTTTAACGACATGCGATCTTAATTATATTACTTAAACACTTTAAATAAAAAAAACACTGTAAGTACTGTGCACACCTGTAAGTGGCAAATTCTTTCTGGATGATAATAATTGTGTTTAACATTAATGAACTTTTGAGTGTATGAGTGAATAAGTCGTTGGAGTGACATACATAATTAAATAATCTAGCAGTCGCCTAGTGCTCGAAATTCGACCAAAGTTTTCCTATAAGATATTGCTGATATAATTATGTCATTATATATTGATATATGTAACCATAGTTACGCGCTTCGACTGCGTGTGTCAAATGCATGGTTGTGTGCGTGTAGTGTTTTTTCAATGATTTAATGTATTTCTAATGCATATTTCATATAAATATTAGGATTCGTCACTCCTTCTCCATATAAACATTAACTGTGCCAAATTTCATACTCCTCCGTCCGCGCAATTTTTGTAAAAAGGGGTACAAAGTTTTTGCTTCACGTATTAATACATAGATAAATGATTTGAAACTTTGGCTAGTGTGATTTGAAAGTTTAATACCGTTGCCTATCCCTTTGAAGATGCACTGGTGTCTATGCATGTAAAATAAATCTAAAAAGGCGACGGTTGAATGCCACGCGACGTCTTCAAACGGTGGCGCGTACCGGCGCTTTGTCCTCGAATATCGCGCGCATTTTATTTCGTACCAACGAGAGCCGCCGCGACTTGGACGACAAAAGCGGATATTTTTCCTACGTTGCGCGGCATAATGATTATATTATAATGTAAGACCTCTATGTTGTTGAAGATCTTTAATGTTAAGTTATTTTTTGAAGTGAAAACTTCTTTAGGCGCGTTGAGCACTTCTTGGGTGAAGAAAAATCATAGAACTCGCGTCATCGTCACGCTTCCATGCTTTCCATTTTTGAATTATTTTTGGTTTATAAATTGGTTTATAAAAAAGTGTTTATGATCAAGGATTAAAGTTTTCACTTCTATCGGCAGTCCCCAAAGACTGCCTCATTTATTATAAACCTGTATGTTTACTACATTCCTTTTTTACCGACACCACCCGCATTAGGAGTAAATCCTGGGTCGCGATAGACTACAAACATTCAAACAACGGATGCAGTGAACACTCAGACTTAACCATTTGTGGACCACACAATTTTTTGTTCAGTAAGGATATCGAACCCACAACACTTGACGCTACTCGGCGAAAGTGGCGAGGCGTGGTCAGCGGACCTAAGTTTCGAATAATAATCAACTACAATGAATTACCAAAAAATGTTCATCGAATTATTCGAATCAATCACATATCGCTTGCAGCTATAACAAAATCTAATGCCAGGATCATTGGAGCCAAGATTAAAATGATACCTTTCTACGTACCTTTCTGAATATCATCAATTGTAACACAATTTTTCGGACGTGACATGACAGTAACTTAGTAAATTCACTAACCTATATATTTTGACTTTTATAAGTGTTACCTTGTGACCTAAATGAATACTTAAATGATTTTTGACTTTGACTTTGACTTATAAACATAAGTCTTTTAACTTATAAGATAAGTATAAACATAAAGGCAAGCGATAGCTCAGTAGGGAGACCAACAGACTGCAATGCAGAGGGTCTCGGGTTCGAACCCACGTCGCGCACCTCTGACTTTCGGAAGTTATATAACTTTTCGAAATCATGTGCGTATTGATTGACAATTATCGCCTGCTCCGTGCCTCGGAGAGCACGTTAAGCCGTCGGTCCCGGCTGCCATGAACATCTATGGCGGTCGTTATTGGGAAGTCAGTCTAGCTTTAGGGTATTATTAGCCTTCGGGTGGCGGAGGTCAGATGGCAGTCGCTCCGTGTAAAAACTGATATCCAGTCAAATCCGGTTAGACTAGAAAGGTGACCCAAGTGACTTGGGAATAATAAAGGGTAGGGAGAAGAAGAAGACTTTGACTTATAAACATAGTATTATCACGCTCACACATATTGAATCTGGTTCTCTATCATGTTAATGTAATGCATGAGTTCCTTCTTAGTGTGAGCAGTTTTCGTTCGAACTTAATACGATGAGCGCACATTCAACGATTTAAATCATTGATTGAAACCTCAAATGTACATACATACATAGATTCACGCCTGTTTCCCAGAGGGATAGGCAGAGACTACGGATTTCCATTTGCTACGATCCTGACACATTTCTCTGGCTTCGTTCACTTTCATAACATTCCTCATACACGCTCGCCGGTTTAAGGTGCTCTTAACCTGGCCTTTATCCAGAACGTCTCCGATCTGATCAAGAAACGTTCGCCTCAAATGTATTGTAGATAATGTGTGCTTGTATCACATTTGTTCATGCAAGCTTGTCAAGTACACACCGGCGTGCCTTCATCCTGTGAGCTGTGAGTTAACGCGGCGTGCTATGGGTATTGCGCACCATGCACTATGCTCATGTGTGTTACTTGAACACTCTATTGCGTTTTATATTCCAATGGAAACTAAACAGGGTGTAAAAATAATAGAGAACTGCATGTTAACCTTGTGTTGTGATAATACTGTGCTATTATGGAGGTGTATTTATTTTATTATAGCTGTGCCTCGTAGTTTCACCTACGATTAGGGTGCGTTTTCACTGACGCGGAGCTGGGCGGAGTGGAGAGGAGCGGACCGGGAACTGGCCAATCACAGTGCTCGATATCTGCACTCCGCTTCAGTTGAAACAGTGCAAGTGGAACAGAGCGGAGCTGAGCGGACTTTCAAATAAAACAAATGAACATGTGGCCCCGAGCTGGACAGAACGGAGTCGAGCGGGCGGTGGTGCCGAGCGGAGCGCACGAAGTGGAGGGTAGCGGAACGGTGCGGCGCGGCGGCTATTGTAGACATGTCAGGAAAGGACTAGTGCGATGCATTTTAGTTTAGTTAGCGATATTACGTCATACACTTCACACGTCATCGACATTGTATGTGAATCAAAATGGGTGAGAAACTAATTAAAAGTGTCAAAATAATTCCATGTTTATGGGATACACGACTGACAACATACAAATACAATGAAACCAAAGAAAAGCGAAAAGGCGTGGGAAATTATAGTGAAAGACACTGGATTACAAGATCATTGCAGCTCCACTCCGGTCTGCTCAGCTCCACTCCGCCCCGCTCCGCTTTTCTCCGCTCCGCTTCAATGGAAACACCTGCTACTTTTCACTGCTCTTCTCCGCTCCACTCCGTGCAACTCCGCGTCAGTAAGCGCACCCTTATTATTGCTGCTGCACTCCCGGGGTACGTATCGTGACGTTATATGCCTATGTTTCTTCTGGATGAAGGTGCTTTTTAAAGGAAAAGATTTTTAAGACAACTTCCACACTGGCAGTAATTCCTGTATCGCGGGGGACTTTACAAACATTCAAACACTGTCACACTGAACATCCAAACTCGGAACGGGTTGTTCCGAGTTTACGGGTCATACAAATTTATGTCTCGTGTGGGATTCGAACCCACAACACTCGGCGCAGTGGCAGTGGCGTGACTACATTGGTTGAGTATTTTCTGAGTTTATCAATTATAAACCAAAAAGCATTTAATAGTCTTTATAATATTATAGTCCGGTCAATTTAGACATTCGAAGGTGCATAAAATCCCAACAAGCTGAAAATCAGTAAAATTGTTCAAAACATAATTATAAATAATATTTAAAAGTTTCCCATCATTCCCGTGTATGGAATTTTTTTTATTCAAGGTCAAAGGTAAAAAAAATGAGTTTTTCGCGATTTTCAGCAAAACGGTAAGTTTTATCATAAAAGTAGCTTAGACAAAAATTGTAGATCATAAAATTATCTATAAAAAATGTACCAATACTTTTTTCCTACGAGCCACCGTTTCTGAGATATAACGATTCAAAGTTATAGAATAGAATAGAATATCTTTATTTGCTGTAAACAAGGTACATTACATTGATGTCATACTATAAATAAATTAGCACAAGCCTGTTTAGCCGTTACAAATAGCATACAAATATAGGTACATGTTATATGGAGTTAACAAAGTATGTCTCTTGAAACAATCATAACAAATTTTAAATTAACAACGTCATAATTCCTATTTGATTAGTAGGTCAATTTGGTACTCATCACGCCGTATGTTCCATAAATTCTTTAACAGAGTAAAAGTTTTTCTGCATGAGCCAACCACGTATAAATAGTCATCATCATCATCATCATCATCAGGCTATAATAGTCCACTGCTGGACATAGCCCTCCCCCAAAGAGCGCCATAGCTATAAATAGTATATAAGTATAATAGTAATAAAAGTTGTTATCGTCATAATATGCACACGTTTCCACGTGTTATTGCCGTCTAGCGTATTTACATTAATATCAGCATTGTCTGCAACGTATTGAATAAGAGTGCCACTTTCTGGTGGTAGGACATGAGGAGGACGATGGAAACCTGCTGCTGCCTCGTACATTATTGTATCATTATAAGAAGCACATAAACCAAAAGCCGAAAAGATTTGTATAAGACGTTTAGACCCGAATCTTCGATGAAAAAAAACTGCGAGGCCTAATTGTAATTTAGACTTAAAAGACCTTGGTCGAACAGCAGTCATGATACAGTCATGATATTAGTATAGATCAGCGTTTGCCTATAAGGTCCTTCTGGGTGAATGAAATTTCGCATGGAATGTTCAATGTACCTAATTTACATGCTTCAGAATATACGCCATATTTCTAGATCTACTAAGCGGAATTAGACTAAACTTGTCTTAGATTCTGCGTTGAACCCTAGAAATTGTTGAAACAGAGACAATTTCTAAATAGTCCAGCAGCCACTGCCTGTTTTTTTTAGTGAGCAGGTTCGGTTCGACGAGACGCCCAAGCTTTTCCTTTGAAAAATTCTCGATAGAGGTAACTAATGTCGAGCGCAGGTATAAAACATGTCGATTTGGTGGGGTGTCGAAATTGTCTGAATAACAGTAAGATTTTTTTTCGAATAGAAAGAAAAAAAAGGTAGAAAACATACTTTATTTCTAAAAACACGAAAGCTTTCACAATATTATGTAAATATGTACATTTTTTAAGGAAACACATAAATATATATTTAATAAACATTAATTAAAAATGAAAGCTATATTGAGGTAATTGGACGATAAACTCGAAAAAATAATTGGCCGTACTTTCTGAAAAACGTTCCAACCCACAAAGTTAACATTTTGAGATAATCGTGATTGAAGTTCAATCCCGTATTGCTTCTTCATACACGTGGGTTGGGCTACTAAGTCATTATTTCATATTTAGAGTGATAGTAGAGCTACCAAATTTTTCCAGCTCGTAAATAGTAACCCCGTGACTAATTTGCTAATAATAACTCGATTTTGACCCGAGTGTGGGTTGGAACGTTTTTCAGAAAGTACGTCCAATTGTCCTACAGAATGGATGGTTTGACTAGAGCGTCCTACACTCCGGATATGTCCAAATAACGAGGTCATCAAAATTATTGATAACATGCTGATTTTTTGTATGCAGCTTAATAAATATTTGTACAATCAAATGGCCACATAGTCATACAAATGTAGTGGTACGATTTACCAGTCTTACGTTTAGAAGTTTTCCATTACACGGTAAGACTTTTTTCATTAATAACTGTAGGACAAAAATAGCACGTGGTGAGTTACTGCATTCTTTGCCTAAATCAAAAACAGTGTCCTACCAAAAAATAGGTATGTATCGCTAGTCCTACAAGAATATTGAAAATAAAATTATTTCGTTTTCTTTTTTCGAATATTGAGGTCAATATTCGGCAAAAAATCTTACTGTTATTCAGACAATTTCGACACCCCACCAAATCGACATGTTTTATACCTGCGCTCAACATTAGTTACCTCTATCGAGAATTTTTCAAAAGAAAAGATTGGGCGTCTCGTCGAACCGAACCTGCTCACGAAGATTCAGCCTGTTATTACTCACAAAAAAAAATAGACGGTGGCTGCTGGACTAAAAGAGCATTGTGTTGGGTTAGACGTATCTAATTAGTCGACGCCAATTCTTTTATGTGTCCAATGTCAGGCAGTGCCGCGCTACAGTGTTGTAAATATAATAACTGTAATATGGTCTACCTCATTGATACAGTAGGACCTTAAAGCAAAGCTGGTGAAACTGGCTGAGATATAACACACTCTGCCTATCCTTTTGAGGATGTGGGCGTGAGGACATTTATATATGTACCAATATATTCTGACAAAACTATTCTTCAACGAGTAAGCTCTAAAGCCCAAGTTATTGACACAACAAGTCGACAAAGCAGACACATCGTTAAGGTGCTGATAGATTTGAACATTCACTGGTAATACAACATCGAGCATTCGCCGTTTTTAAATTGTCGAACTGAAAAACGAACAGGGCAAAACATAGTCGGCCTCGATGGCGTAGTGGTTAGTGTAACCGACTGCCACGCCTGAGGTCGCGGGTTCGATTCCCGCACAAGTCTAACATTTGTGTGTATGAACATGGATGTTTGTCTTGGTCTGGGTATTTCTATGCATAATATGTATGCATTTACAAAAAAAATGGTATATATGTATGTTTATCCATTGTCTAGTACCCAAAGTACAAGCTCTGCTTAGTTTGGGCTAGATGGTGTTGTGTGTATGTGATAGAATATTATATAAACCTCGCTACGAACATTTTTACGAACGCTCTAATTAATGCTCGTCAAAAATTATTCTTCACGAAGAATAATAATAGAGTAGTAGAGCCTCGCTGATTTCAGCATGAATGGGGCTCGATCGGGGAAGGACTACCCTCTCACAGAATATCGACGTGAAATAGCAGTATTCCTACTGTTGTGTTTCGTTTGTTCGTGGTGAGTGAGAGTGCCGGAGGCCCAATCACCCTCTTTCCCCTTTCCAGCTCCTTCTCCTTCCCACTTCCTTTCCTAAAGGGTTGGTAACGAGCAAGTGTTGCAGGCGTCTATAGGTTACGGTGCCCACTTACCTTCAGGTGAGCCGTATGCTTGTGTGCCACATTAGTTATATCAAAAAAAATAAACAAGATGTCAGATAGGGATGCGGGAGATGCAGGCATAGAGGAACGGCGGTGGCACAATGACAGAATGGCTCGGATCGTCAAAAAGCTCGAAGCAAATTGACTGCCCTTTCGCTAGAATGCTCGCTAAAACGCTCCCAATTATTTTTTTGTAATACTAGCGACCTGCCCCGGCTACGCACAGGTATCCCCATGAATCACTCTGTCTATTGGTAAAAACCGCATGAAAATCCGTTCAGTAATTTTGAGTTTATCGCGAACTGGTAGACAGACGCGGCGGGGGACTTTATTTTTTTAATATGTAGTGATGTAATAATATAACATTCGCTAGAGTGCTCATTACGAGTGAATATAGTATATATATACAGGGTGTCCCAAAACTCAACGTCAAGCCGAAACGGGGTGACAGGATTGATCATAACCATCACGAGAAAAATCTGAAAAAAAATCTATCCCATGCAGTTTGAAAATTATGGGCATTTTAAGAAAAACCTAGAAATTTGATCAAACTGTACCATTTTTCGGTTATTGTGGTTATTATTTTTTATTTTTGTTCATTTGAACTTTAGAAACGTAATTCTAAATAACATTTCTAGAATCCCAATAAAAAATAATGACACAATTGCCTTAAGTTCCCGAGAATTGAGACTATTTGTTAAACTACGAATTTAAAATTTTCAAGATTCGTCGACTTTGACAGGCCCTCCTATAAAAAAAATGTACTAGAGTGCCTTGGCAAGTAGCATTAAAAGTTGGCGCATTTAATCAGAATTCTAAAATGGTACAATACTTGTTAGTTCCATACAATAGAAAAGAGTAAAAAAATTAAAACCTCAAGTAACCCGATTTTTGCTATCAGATTTTACTCAGTTAAAATGTTTTTAATTCGCACAAGCTCTAGGTAGGTTCTTAATTTTAAGGCAAAATGATGAGAGAGATGGATAATGGGTATGTTTGCCATGAGTGAGCGAGACAGATAGTGACGCCACGCATTGAGACGGAGATGCGTCGTTTAAACGAGTGCGAATGAAACAGATAGATGCTATGGCATCTATCTGTTTCATTCGCACTAGTTTCAGCCAAGCAAATGGCTACGCTACCAGTCCGACACCAACCAGTTAGTACGTTTCGCTCATTCGTCTACTGCGCACGTTCGTATTCGCTTGTGTTGATTTAGTACTGACAACTTTGGCTTCTCTTTTTGGACTTGAATCTTTGTGAATTGGACTTGTTGATAACATACCGGCAACTTTGGCTTCTCTCTGGACTTTTGTGTTGGCATCCTTTTTATCTACCATGCCTACGCGCTACACTTCACAAGAATATGCGAACATGCACCTCATTTATGGGGAATGCAGATGCAACGCAAGTGCTGCCGCTAGACTTTATCGTGAAAGATATCCAAATTTAGAGCGCTACCCGGATCACCGCGTGTTTGTTAATGTGCACCGTTCACTCACAGAGGGCGGCCATTTCCCGAATCAAATACAGGCTGGAGGTAGACCTGTGTTTCCTTTCCAGGAAGAAGTATTGCAAGAGGTCGCACGTGACCGAAGTATTTCCGTACGTGGAATTGAAGAAAGAACGGGAATACCGAAAAGCACTGCTCATCGTATTTTACAAAGAGCCGAAATGCATCCGTTTCACGTACAACGAGTTCAAAGTCTTCTACCTCGAGATTATCAGGAAAGGATTTCTTTTTGTAGAACAATGCTACAGAGGCATAATGAGAATCCCCAATTCATCCAAAAAATTCTCTGGTCAGATGAATCGACATTTAAAAAAATTGGTTACATGAACTTGCACAATTATCACGAGTGGCATGTGGAGAATCCACATTTAATGCGAGAAGATAGATCCCAGTATCGTTTTAAAGTAAACCTGTGGACCGGAATTTTAAACGGTAAAATTATTGGGCCTATTGAACTGCCTGAGAACTTGAATGGAACTAATTACCTACATTTTTTAAGAGAAGATTTACCAACCCTGTTAGAGGACGTACCACTAGCAGATCTTCGCGACATGTGGTTTCAACAAGATGGCTGCCCAGCGCATTTCGCAGTGCAAGTAAGAGATTTCCTTGACCAGGAATATCCGGGAAGGTGGATTGGACGTTCGGGCACTATCTCGTGGCCCGCCCGTTCACCAGATTTAAATCCCCTGGATTTTTTCTATTGGGGAGTTCTCAAAGAAAAAGTTTACTCAAAGCCCATTGAGAACGTAGCCGACCTGCGTGAACGCATTTCTCAAGCAGCTGAGGCGATCAACTCTCGAAGATATCCCCGACTAATAAGTAGATCTTTTTTAAGAAGATGTAGGGCTTGTATTGAGGCTGATGGTAAACAATTTGAACATTTATTGTAATAAAAAACGTTATTTCTCTATCATCTGACTTTTATTCCAACAAACCTAATTATTTTACTAATTTTACTAACTTTTTTTCACTTTGGTAAAAGTGGCGTCACTATCTGTCTCGCTCACTCATGGCGAACATACCCATTATCCATCTCTCTCATCATTTTGTCTTAAAATTAAGAACCTACCTAGAGCTTGTGTGAATTAAAAACATTTTAACTGAGTAAAATGAGATAGCAAAAATCGGGTTACTTGAGGTTTTAATTTTTTTACTCTTTTCTATTGTATGGAACTAACAAGTATTGTACCATTTTAGAATTCTGATTAAATGCGCCAACTTTTAATGCCACTTGCCAAGGCACTCTAGTACATTTTTTTTATAGGAGGGCCTGTCAAAGTCGACGAATCTTGAAAATTTTAAATTCGTAGTTTAACAAATAGTCTCAATTCTCGGAAACTTGAGGCAATTGTGTCATTATTTTTTATTGGGATTCTAGAAATGTTATTTAGGATTACGTTTCCAAAGTTCAAATGAACAAAAATAAAAAAGAATAACCACAATAACCGAAAAATGGTACAGTTTGATCAAATTGCTAGGTTTTTCTTAAAATGCCCATAATTTTTAAACTGCATGGGATTGATTTTTTTTCAGATTTTTCTCGTGATGGTTATGATCAATCCTGTCACCCCGTTTCGGCTTGACGTTGAGTTTTGGGACACCCTGTATATATAGTTTATAGTAATAGTCAAGTCTATGAGCACCTTTAGAGAGTAAAATGACACGATACGAGTTTCACCATTGGTTGCCATGGCAACCAGACGAACCGACCTACTTCACGCACCAGCACAACTTGTAGCGATGTCGAGCACTCATAAGTAGGCTTACCAATAAACATATTACTTGTCTATCTATATACTTACACCTACATCCCTAAAGGGAGTAGGCAGAGAGACATATAGATGAATCACCAGATAAAATATTGTCTGACGTTTATGCGAATGTTATAGATTGAAATTAAACTACTTTGTACGGAATTCATCGCGTTGTTTATTTTAAAATCTCTTTTATTACACGATTTTGTAACTGGGTAACTGGCGGATAGCGAGATATACTCATTACACTTTTTCTAATCATAAATAATAATAAACTTTATTTCTCTCATCACAAATATTCATGTAGGTACATGTGTTTCTTACAGTAGAATAACAATAATAAAGATCCTTTGTGAGAGACTGGAGGACGTACTAGAAAGACTTCTTCTATTTTTCTTATATAGAAATGGAAAATATTATCTACCATCAACCAATTTTGATACTGTTTACACATAAAGGTTTCTTTTGATTTTTATTTGATCTTGTATGTACAATATACATAATATACAAAATCAATGTTAAGAAACTACCTTATTCTATTATTGTGAGTTTCTTACTTTGTAATGATTTTATCTGCAAAGAATATTATAACTACTTCTCTTTTCCTCACACACTATAATCTCAGAAGATTATATAGAGCCATAAATTCCATCTATCGCAAGCATATAAATGCATAGTCCTACGCAAGCTACGAAAATCTCCTTACCAAGCTATACAGTGCTACGTACATCTACGTTCGTAGCAGAAGCTTGTCTACGTTTGTACTACGAGGTCGGTGTACCACAGATTAGTGAGGCCGTCAAAGAGCTACGACTCACGGCTTTAAACTCGAGAGAGATTTTGACGAAATAACCGAGATATCTCGATACCTATTCTGTTTTCGATATTTCAAAGCATGTTTCGGATACATTGGCAGTGTGGGTTTTGATTACTAAGGGTTTAAGGAAGCCGGGTTTGAAATCATCTCCAATGACAGGGTTATTGTAATACTTTAAAGAGAGAACTGGATATGCTATACGTTACATATTAGTCTGTCTTAATCTTTTGTAAAGTAGTATACAACCTTAAGTAAATAAATGTTGACCTCAGGTATACTAATAGTGGCCAAGCGGTCGAAATTCGACCGTAATTCATTAACTTTTGTGACAAATTATTTATTTTATATTAGTATCGTATACTTCTTCTCCATATTAAGTTTAACTATTTGAAACACTTCTCTGTGCACGCAATATGTTCAGAAAGGGATATAAAGTTTTCTATTCACGAATTAGACTACATATAAAAAAATAAGAAGTAAGTCTGGGCTTGTAGCACAACTTATATTGGTTAAAAAAATCAAAAGAAAATTGGAATATCCAAAGATGCATTTTACTTCTTACTCTCATTAAATTTATCGTGCATGCTAGTTTTACACAGCTCACTTAGAACCATATCACCATTTTCATGTACTTTATAAAAGAACGAGACATATATGTATAAGTAGCGTATGATTCTATCTCGTTTACTCGCACACTAAGATAAATAATAAGAAGAGAATACTGTATAAGCCTGTCTCGCTTTATCGTAAAATAAGATTATAATAATGATTAAGATAGTACAGGACCTAATTATTATGACAGACGTGAAATCAAGAAGATCACATCTTTGAAAATTTTTTTATTTAAAAATTATTTATTTATTTAACTACTTCGGTGTCACAGCGGTATTGAATGCGACTGTAATGCATGATGTTTTGGATTCGATTCCCTGGCAAAGTTTTACTGTGATTATGTGTCCAGAAATTCTTAAGAACAGCAATTAGTCTGGATCTGAATCTGAAGTCTGGATGATCTGGAGTCTGGAGGGATAGATTCTGGTAAACTTCAATAGGCTTTGAAAACCATAGCCGATGAAATCTCATTATAATAAACTAGATGTGCCCGCGGTTTCATCCGCGTTTATCGTTACTGCGCCGCTCCAGTGGGTCGTAGCGTGAAGTTATATAGCCTATAACCTTCCTCGATAAATAGGCTATCCAACACTAAAATAATTTTCAATTCGAACCAGTACTTCCTGAGATTAGCGCGTTCAAACAAACAAACTCTTCAGCTTTATAATATTAGAATAGATTTCTGTCTAACCCCTTTTGGGAATATAAACGTAAGACTACATATATAGTTTACACAAGCTCACACAACCAACCTGTATTACTCTTACAAAAATAAAGATTCTTGAAAACTACACGCTACAGGGAGCTGGAGAGTGTTGTGTCAACGCGATAAACTTTAGTATATAAGTACATAGTACACGTTATATGTGCGTGTATATAGTGTGTAGATACATAGGTATATAAGTGCTGAGCACAATCGGGCGCCGCCTGGTAAGACGGCCGACCGCAGCGGGCAGGCTTTGTGCTCGCTCGTGGTGAAATTACGTTGTGAATACGCTTATGAGCGAAGCGGAAAGTATTTATATATAGAGGTATTCTTAGTAGAATAAAATAAAAATATAAAATTGAGAACAATTGTTTAAAATCAGCACTAAGAATATAATAGAGAGACAATATTGAAAACAGTTTGTTTAAAATCAGTAATAGACTCGACTGCACTAGTTTTTAAGCCATTTTAAATTCTGTCCAATGTATAAAAATATGTTTAACACGTTCCGGGACACTCGACTTTTTGCAAATGTCATAATATGACACTACAAAACCCCATACATTTTATCATACCGTCTATGACCGTACTACCATATTACATATATTTTTATTTATTTGATACGACAATTACGTCCACAGATGTTGACGCTTAAGGGCAGAAATGGCTTAGTCTACGCCTTACGACGGTGTAAACGTTTTGTTTTGGTGCATTATGCACTACGTATGTGTGTATTGAAAAATGACTAGAAAAGAGTTTACCGTGTCACCTACGAACGAAAGAAGCCGCGTGATGCGACACGAGATCACGTGCTTCCTAGAAATGTTATGGAAAAGCTACGGCTATCGATGGTTTGCCAAATTACATGCAACAAAGTTCGCCGCACGTAGCCGTACTGTCACGTAACGATATACCGAGATAACGTCGAAAGGCGGTCTGTCCCGGAAAGTGTTAAATTCGAGATAATGTTATTACGCTGGCTGCCAGTATTTTTGGTGTTAGTGTGTACTAAAAATTGCGTTGTATATTACTGTTGGTCCAGAGGTCAAAATTTGACTTAAATTATTATTAAAAACTTGAGGACAACAGATATGAATTATGTTTACTAACATTTATTTTTCACTCTTTACATTCGTCATTGTATATCTGAGAATACAGCTCTATATATGCTTACAATGCAAAACAGTTCATTTGAAGTTCCAACTGTTTATTTAAAAGAAAAGTAACTATCTCCAATAAAAGAAAATCGGTTGACAAAAAACGGGGAAAAAGTTACTGAACTGTTACTTTGCAGTTTATTACGCAAACACCATCTATACAAATAAATAAAATTGAAGTGTCATTTTGTAATGTCAAAATAATAGCTTTTTATCTAATGCATATGAAAGTATATAAGGTACCTATGCGAAAACATATATATTTTAAATGTTTGTTTGTCTGTCTGTCTATCTGTCTGTTTGTGCCGGCTAATCTCCGAAACGGCTGAACCGATCTTGATGGGACTTTCACTGGCAGATAGCTGATGTTATAAGGAGTAACTTAGGCAACATTGATTTTAGAAAAAAATAGGGTTACGCGGAGACAAACACTTTTTAGTTAAAATCTACGCGGACGAAGTCGCAGGTAACAGCTACTATTTTATAAACATCTGTTGTCTGTCATTGTTTCATAGTTGTTTTTCTTTCTTTGTTTCATTGTTGTCACGGGTTTATTTATTGCTTCCTTGTTTGTGTTACAAATTCATGGTGTAAACTAGTAGTGAAAACAGAAGCATAACATATGCTTGTGTTTTCGTTCTTATTGCGCTAAGATTAAGACTCACTTTGGCGTGATTGTTGGCTACTGTAATAATGTATACTAAGTATCAGAGCGACAACATCTCCTACATATTTGTCGCTTCAAGGTGCATGACCTTAGATACCTATGCTTAGACTCTCGATCAGCTGTTAGGGCAAATAAAACCCGTTGTAGTTTAGCAAAAACTAAAAATCTATCCTGTGGCTAACCTACTGCTCCTATTGAACTGAAATTTGGTGTAGAGCTTGTATGTGGTACATACTATATGTAGATAGAAATAAAGCCTCACTGTTTAATCAACCTTGTATAAACAAAGCGATAAAGAGTCGCTATTCCACCGCGTCCGTGTGTACCACCCCGCCGGGTTGCGGGCGTCAGGTGCCCGTATTTTGGTCGGTCGGGTCCGACTGGCTGTCGCCGGCTCAGTTTATGTAACGCGGGCACATAGCGGTATATAACGCTATGTACTACACACAGACACGCATACCACCATCTCACTTCACAAACGGTTGGCTTCATCTACTAAAACAAGCAAATTATTGATGTGTATAACCGTTTATACACGTCATACTTACGTATTAATTTTCTTATGTTTACTCGAATGTAGTTGGATTACTATATACTAAAGATTTAAATCATAGATGCGTCATACTATGTTTAAATTCGGTCACCTTCTTCTCAATAGCCTTTATTATTCCCAAGTCACTTGGGGTCGGCTTTCTAGTCTAACCGGATTTGACTGGATATCAGTTTTTACACGGAGCGACTGCCTTCTGACCTCCGCAACCCGAAGGCTAACGATACCCTAAGGCTAGACCAGTGTCAGGATATTAGAGGCCACTGACTTCCCAATAACGACTGCCATAGATGTTCATGGCAGCCGGGACCGACGGCTTAACGTGCTCTCCGAGGCACGGAGCAGGCGATAATTGTCAATCAATACGCACATAATTTCGAAAAGTCATATAACTTCCGAAAGTCAGAGGTGCGCGACGTGGGTTCGAACCCGAGACCCTCTGCATTGCAGTCTGTTGGTCTCCCCACTGAGCTATCGCTGCTTCTAAAAATTCGGTCACCTGTTTGGACGTTAACCCCACCCATTGCACTTCTTACGGGAACCCATGTCTAACACAAGCATTTTAGCTTAGCTGCAGGGTTAACAAGAATACTATTAATTTGTAATCTTTTAAAGTTCTAGTTTTTGCCTGCGACTTCATTCGCGTAAATGTATGTTATGTTAAGTTGAAATAATAATAATATTCCACCACATACACACAACACCATCTAGCCCAAACTAAGCAGACCTTGTACTATGGGAACTAGACAATGGATAAACGTACATATATACCTTTTTTTTGTAAATACATACATATTATACATAGAAACACCCAGACCAAAACAAACATCAATGTTCATGCACACAAATGTTTGACTTGTGCGGGAATCGAACCCGCGACCTCAGGCGTGGAATTATAATTTCAGTATATTTTTTTCAACAGTAATTATAATGCGCAAGATGTTACAATTTGTTTTCGTTCACACATGTTTGCCATAATTAGTGGCGTGCAAATATAATTATAAAATTTATTAAAAAAGTATAAAAATAATAACAACGTCAATGATAATAATTAAAATGATAATTCAAATTAATAATTAAAAATAAATGTCAGAATAAGTAGGTATATAAACAAAAAATAATAAACAATATTGGTTGTCCGTAAAGTCGGTTTACGGACGACACATTAAGGTGACAACGTCATAAAAAAATTTCTTTCCCGTAACGTTACAATGAGCGTAACGGGACAATGAGTCATCTTTTTTCGTGCGTGCAACCGGCGGTCATCGATTTATTAGACGTTGTCACGTCAAAAATATAAAAGTTAAAGTAGTTGTTGAACACATAGTATGTCGTCCGTAGGTACTCGTTAGACGTAGATATGTGTGGCTTATTACAGGGAGGTCTATTTCGCCGCAATCTCAAGGCGAGAGCTCGCGTGACGACGCAGCTAAAATACCGCCTCGCTGGCTCACGAGACACACGGCTCGGCCGTGTACTGCACAGATCTTTATCGGTAGTAAGTAAAATAATTATT
The DNA here is from genome assembly GCA_963564715.1 of Catocala sponsa. NCBI lineage: Eukaryota > Metazoa > Arthropoda > Insecta > Lepidoptera > Erebidae > Catocala > Catocala sponsa. The sequence continues at coordinate 3,232,790 of OY751345.1, read as the reverse complement.
ATTTTCTTTTTATACGAGACGGCAAACTTATGACATGATTGGTGCGGTTACCGTAGCCTAATAATCGCTGGATATTTATAACGTTCACGGTAAAGACCCTAAAAACAGAGAAGTAATGGGGAAGACTTGTTATGACAGCCTCTGCAACATGCACTTATCTTGCTAAATGCAGTAATCGTGTTTCTTATTCGTCGCTTTGCCGTACCTAAACTATTTTATTGCATACCAATTACACGATTCTTGCTAATATCCTTCAGTTCTCAATGGAAGAATTTTGCAAAGAAGTTCCATCGACATGGAGTTGCTCAGCTGGCAGACTTAGTCCTATCCCATTACTATCATAATAACCCCATTTACTATCATAATATCACTATTATTCCAGAACACAAGCTTCATCTTTATAATATTTTCGGAGCCTTGGCATTACCGTCCAGCTTCGTAGATACGAGATAAGTTGGGCCGTGCCAACTCAGAATAGTCTGCTGGCTACCCCAGGATACATGATATCAGATTTAAGTCAAAATTCTGGGTTTTTATGTAGGTCATGCCTATTTAAGGATCGCTTTCAAAAAATAAAACGCCAATGTGAAGGAAATTAGAACAGGCTAGGACACCAATATGTGATTGATGTTCAACATGTGAAGATTCCATAATCAATTCACTTATCTTCCAACTGATCAAACATGGGAACCCTTCGACTACACTTGTACTTTGCAAGTCTACGTAGATAAATATTATCTAGACCATTATTTTCTTTCATTCTAGTACAAACATTAAAGTTTTAACCGTCTGCAATTAGTTTCTCTCGCGTGTCACACGCCACATCCTAATTGAATGCACTTAACGGTCACAACAGCACGTAAAGCTTACTAAAATAGCTCCGCTGTGATTTTTGCCTCAATAAAACTTCTGTAGAAACCTTAGATGCTTGACAGTTCTTGATAATAATCCTCTTTTATTGGGCTTTGCGAACGTCAACTCTTGTAGGCATTGATTTGCGAAAAGGACAACCGTAAACCTAAACATAGACAAGGAACATTACTGCGGCATCCATATAGTCGAATTGCTGATGCTAATTCAGAATTTGGAAGACCTTGCGGTGAATTGGGGTTCTTAATTTACCATGCTGTCAGATAGGGATCAGTAATCTTTGTTTCTCGCGCTGACAGTAAGGTTATTCATTATTTTTAAAAAAATACATCTAATGTTGGAAGCATCCATAGGGTACGGTAGCAAATTATCCCGAGGCGAGTCTTACAGTCATTTCCCACAGCTACAATAAAAAAAATTGGGACAGTCTTTGGGGACTGTCGATAGAAGTGAAAACTTTAATCCTTGATCATAACACATATTTATAAAAAATAAATAAAAAGGGGCGGGTCGGATTCCTGATACTCTCTTATATTAAGGGGGTCAAAATTTCGTTATTTTTTGCGTAGACCGCACCATTTCCGAGATATTGTTAAATATTCTAAAATATTTCAAAAATGGAAAGCGTGGAAGCGTGACGATGACGCGAGTTCTATGAATTTTGTTCACTGAAGAAGTGCTCAACGCGTCTAAATAAATTTTCACTTCAAAAATGTTTTATATCTGAGCCAAACAGACTCTATGGAAAAGCATTATCACAGGATCCGAGTCCTATCCGAGGGCTATGTCCAGCAGTGGACTATTATAGCCTGATGATGATGATGATGATGAGTTAATTATACGTAGGTACATGTTTATGTCCGTCAATTTGGTAGTTTCTAATGACATACGACGACAGTAATAGAGTAAAAAGAGCGTCATTCATATTAATTTATTGAGATTATCTACAGAATTACATCATTATCTGATTCACACAAAAGAGTTCTACCATCGTTGCAGTAGTTGCTCTGGTTACTTGTATTTTGCAAGCTATCTATCCATTACAGAACTGACACCAATATCTAATTCAAATAAAGTACTTGCATTGTGCAAGCTATGTGTCCGTGTGTGTGACACGTAACCTCCGTTCGGGCATCGCTGAGCGGACCCGCGACTCAGCTCATTTTGTGAGTGGCCACCCGACAGAGAATTATATGCCGTGTTCGTTCCACGCCCTGTACGGAAATTAGATCGTTATATTTTCTGGATTATCGCTCGGAACTTTACTATTTCATGGTCATAATACTAACTGCACGTAAGCTGAGAGATAGTTTTGTAAGTTTAAATAAGATTGTATGAATGGGATGGCATAAAGTTACGGTTTTATTCTATTTAACGTAGCGTAAATGGAAGGAGGTATATGTGACGACTTTATTTTTATGTTTGAGAGATTTTAGGTGGCATTTAGAAGAATATAAATATGATGCATTCATTTTATTTTTGTTTAGTTTTAAAACACTTTTATGTGATTATTTACTTCTAATAATAACGAACGTAAAATCTTTGTTTTACGAAAATTGTTAAGTGAAGTTTGCGCCTTATTTGTGTGATGTTGTGCGATTATAACTGGCCGTGAAAATGAAATCATAGATATGTTTAAACCCTTTATATCGTTTTATAGGAAACTACCTACACACAAATAATGATACAAAATATAACAAGGCAAGACACAACGGGCTTAATACTCTTAATAGTCACCGATGCAAATATTTTGTCTATGCACGAAAAGAGTTTTCATTATTTTTCTTAAGCTCATAAAATCCCTGAAAGGTAGTTTATGTAACAATGTTATAAATATTTATCTATAACGCGATCATTTGCAACTTTAAATAAACTTGAAATGACAGTTGAGCAGTAAATAATAAACTAGCATTTTGCTGAGTTGCGACCAATTTGCAGTAAGATTTGTTCTTTTATTTTTTTTTTGTAATTAACTGTGTCTGAACTGTGTAGAAACTGTGTAGTGCATAATCTGCTGCAAATAAATGTATTTTCTTTCTTTCTTCTAAATAAAACGTAGATTTTAGGATCGAAAGGTTGTGTGTTCGTCCTAATCAATTGCACTACCTTTTTACGCAACCATAGACATAGCTTTACAAGAGAAGTTAATTAAGATACTACTAATAAACAATCACTGCATGACGCGGTAACCTTATCATTGCTGGAAAGCGTTCTCGGTTCGATACGGAGCATAATGTACGACCTTCAAATATCTGTTCCTAGCCAGTTTATGCGACCGTTGTGTCAATATTTATTAAGTTCCATGCAATATGCCAATTATTTTCAGTGCAGAAATTGTCATCATTATACTAAAAGTAGCGATAGCTCAGTGGGGAGACCAACAAACTGCAATGCAGAGGGTCTTGGGTTCGAACTCACGTCGCGCACCTCTGACTTTCGGAAGTTATATGACTTTTCGAAATTATGTGCGTATTGATTGACAATTATCGCCTGCTCCGTGCCTCGGAGGGCACGTTAAGCCGTCGGTCCCGGCTGCCATGAACATCTATGGCGGTCGTTATTGGGAAGTCAGTGCCCTCTAATATCCTGACACTGGTCTAGCCTTAGGGTATCGTTAGCCTTCGGGTTGCGGAGGTCAGGTGGCAGCCGCTCCGTGTAAAAACTGATATCCAGTCAAATCCGGTTAGACTAGAAAGCCGACCCCGAGTGACTTTGGGAATAATAAAGGCTAGTGAGAAGATACTAAAAGAGTTCTCCGATACGCAAAAATCTATTAAAGTGCAGGCGGTGTCTTTATAACGCATAACTTTATATATTAACAAGTAAATAGAAAACCTTTGCAAGTACCCCATTTTGAGCATATTGCGCGCACGGAGGAGTTTAAGTCTTGGCATAGTCAACGTGAAAATCAAATATGGAAAATGATATACATGCCTACTATTTATAAAGAAGAAGATATCATTCATTTCTATGTAAAATCCTTTTCTTTTATTGTTAGTTAAATCATACCAAACTTTATTTCATTTCATTTTTATTTATTTATTTAGGAGCAATATTTACATTGTATTTGAATTTGGCACTATACACAGAAATTGATACATTATAGCACTTAATGGAATACTTAATTAACAATAATATAAACATTAGTAGATTAAATAATATTATAAAATGATCATGTTAAGGGGATAAATCATTCACATAATATAAAAATAAAAATAACAATTTAAATAATAATCAAATTAAATAAAATTAAAAATAATAATTCACTAATAAAAATAATTACTTAATTTAGCAATTTGTTACTGAAATTCTTATTTAAATGTCATTTCAAATATTCTACAATTTCAAGGTATGCTATAAAAGCATTCATTCAACAAAAACTGCTTTAGTCTGGTAAGAAATTCATTAGTATATAATAATGCCTTAATATTTTTATTAATTTTATTTCCATTAAACATAAAAAATACAAATACATCCGTACTTTCTTCGTCAAAGTCGTATTGTATCTCAAAACATTTCGCAACAGCTAAATTTTCATCAGCATATCGGCTTCGATGGCTCACAAACACAGTCGGGTTACTCTGCGATGGGTACATGCACCTCGTATGTACTCGTACATAAGGATTTATACGTATGTACAGTTAGTACATAGGTTATACGCGAACGGCCCGCTGCATGGGCGAGCTTAGAATACGACCTTCTCTGATGACGATGTAAGGTTGCGGACTGAGTGAGATACTTGGTAAATTTTGACTGTATTTTCGAGATTTTGGATCGATTTACGCAATTTAGGCGGCGTTGTGGCGAAATGTTTATGTGATACATCTGTGCCTAGAAATGTATTACGCAAACAATTAGCCACTCCATTTTTTAGGTATGAAGTAGGGGGCGAACCTATCACTGTCTATCGAACACCTTTCCAGACTGGATAGATGCTCTCTGTTTGTCTAACCGCAATTTATTTTTTAATTAAGTCCGACTTTCTACATATATGATCTGGTATAGTATGCCGATAAGGCATTGTGTGTCAGATGATAAAATCAGAATTATGCCAGTAAGTATAACATCAGTATTGTATACACGCTTAATTATTTTTACAATCGTTCACTATCGTTTATCCAATAGTATCTTTTTTTTTTTTTTTTTTTCCCCAATAGTATCTTTTTTACGAGTTTGTATATTGTTATCATCAAAAAACGTGTGACGGCCTCGATGGCGTAGTGATTAATGTAACCGACTGCTACGCCTGAGGTCGCGGTTTCGATTCCCGCACAAGCCAAACATTATTTTGTGTGCATGAACATGGATGTTTGTCTTGGTCTGGGTGTTTCTATGTGTAATATGTATGTATTTACAAAACAAAAGTATATATGTATGTTTATCCATTGTCTAGTACCCATAGTACAAGCTCTGCTTAGTTTGGGCTAGATGGTGTTGTGTGTATGTGATGGAATATTATTATAAAAAATTATATTATTATTATTTCAGGGAAAGACAGTGCTAGTTCGCTCGCTTGCGCTACCAATACTAGGTGAGGCGGGCGGAGCGGAAACCAACAATTGACAAATGTAAAAAAAGAATAGTAAAATTTAAGATGCCTGACACTATCTAATTTGGCTGCACAAGCAAACAAAGAGCCTGACTGTGTCCGGTTTTATCCGGACGCCTGGCAACGTTATTACGAAGCATCATCAGGACAGTTAGTTTTATATATCCTTCGTTATATTATTCAAACGTTTCGTTGAGAGCAGGTGTGTTGACGCGCCGGACGGTGCGACCACATGAGCAGTCACGGACAGTTGCACAAAAAAGCGATTTCCTGCCACGCGCCTGCACACACTTTTTATACCGACCCTCACGCTTGCAGTTCATCATTACCATACCACGTTTTTCCCATCGACATGAGTTGTAAAATTACTGATATCACTACATATCTTATATATATATATATATCGGAGCGTCAAGAAAATAATCATTGGAATGTAATTTATTGGAGTTGAACAAAGCGCCATCTATTGATTTGTTTCGTAACGTCAAGCGTAAGCTTAAGTGAGGTAGCCATAGAGCCAATGTGTCAGTTGAGTGACAGTTATAACTGTCAGTGTCATATTGACGTTATAAAAGCGCCGGAGACTCGTGCGCGGACACATTCGGTGGACCAAAGAGTAAAGTAAAACATAGGGAAAAGAGAGCCCTCTTATGGTCAATTTCAGCCAACCCTATTTGAAACAGCGACATCTGAACTTATGGCCCCGAACTAATCCTTCTATACATAGCTATAGCTATTCCGTATTCTGTGCCTATAGCTATTTATATTATGTATTACTAATCCAGAATTTGTATTTATATTGTTTTGTAGCAATCGTATTTTTGTAACATAAAAAATATGCAAATAAAAATTGCAAATAGAACAAGTAGAATGTTACAAAAATAGATCCAAACAAAACAATTTAAATACAATAAGTATAGGGTGCATATCGTAGTATAACAATAAAACAACAACAAATAACATTTTATTATGTTTATGTTTATTAAAATATAACTGTGCAGCGGACTCTAGGTTCACAGTGAAATGCGCAGCGTCTCGGCATTTTTGTAGTTGGAAAAACCGCACAACACTAAACACTAAAAGCGTCGCTATCGCACTCTGATAACGACAGTTTTCGATGGGAAGATTAATTGTAATTGACACAAGATGGAGGAACACAGAGCTCGACTCAACGCACTTACATAAGACCTTCACAGCTGAAAAGTATACAATTAAGACGAAAAACTACAAACGTGCGCACGGGCAGGATGCAGTCGATATATTGTGACTGACTTACAAATCCAATGTTTGAATCATAGTCTTTAACCGACATATTTACTAATTTGTATTTTATGACATTTTTATGATAAAACAATTAAAATGAGAATAAAATATGATTCTAGATAAATGAAAAATATAAAAGTATAGATAGGTAAGAACTGACACTAAATAATAAATTAAAAATTTGTTTAAGCGCCATCTTCTGCGATTGATTTACACCACAAGTACGGGGCCAAAAATACAGACGTCAGTCCTATCTTTGGATATAAGAAAGGTATTAGGCAGTGTCCCCCCTGCGGTGGACGAACTCGCTGCTTTACAGATCAAATCAGAGATAATCACAGTCAACCTTTATTGTTTTATTTCTCTTGTACTTGCTTATCATTACTATACGTACGAAGTATAATACCACGCCTATATTTTGTTGCTTCATCATATCAAAAGCGAGTCGGCCGTCCAAACTCTCCGACATATATAAATCTTCTGTGCGTGTGTTTGTAATTAAACTCCTGCTAAACGGCTGGACCGATTTTAATAAAAAAAATTGTGTGTGTTCAAGTGGATTCGAGAATGGTTTAGATTTGTTTTTTATTTTATTTTACCTGTGTACAAGACAACGTCTGTCGGGCTAGCTAGTATTATTGTAAAATAAATCCCCCGCCGCGTCTGTCTATCTGTTCGCGATAAACTCAAAAACTACTGAACGGATTTTGATGCAGTTTACAGCAATAGACAGAGTGATTCATGAGGAAGGTTTATGTGTATAATTTCTTAAGGTTATCCATGCGTAGCCGGGGCAAGTCGCTAGTTATATTTAATTGACAATTTTAATGGAGTGACTATGAGTTTCTTGCAGATATCTTCTTCTGAACTCAACCCTTTTGTCTATCTATCTATGTCAGTCTACAAAAAGTCAACTACTGCACCTGGAATAATTCCTGTCCGAAGAACTTCACAAATATTCAAACAGCGGATATGAAGAAAACCCTAACATGGAACAGCAATTTCTGGAATACACAATTTTTTGTCCCGTGAGGGGTTTGAATTCAAAACACTCGACGTGGTGGCGACAAGGCGACTTCATAAGCCATTACGCCATCCAGGCTTCCACTCAGTTACCTTTTCTGTTGTACTGTCTCATAAAGACATAGACATAGACATATATTTATTGCATAAAACTGGTGTTATATAATATTAGAATCAACAGTTACCCATTCGGGTATTGCAACTTTACAGTAAACAGTAACTCTAGTAAACACCAAGAAATACTTATTAGGTAAAGACTACACATTTATTATCAAAAAATTCCCTTAGACTATAGAAGGCGTTTATAATAAGCCACTTCTTTAAGGCATTTTTAAACATATTGCCATTTAATTGTTTTTTGTATACAGGGATATGAATAAACACACGTATAGCAGTAATATAAGCGCTTTTATAATAAATATCATTTTTTATAATAGGGAGGTTAATATTATATTTATATTTACAGCGAATATTTAATTTAGTGTCTGTCTTAAAATTTTAAAAATCGGTATTACATTTTACAAATCTTATAATTTTTAACCCGCTACGTAGCTCGCTCCTCGTATCAACCTATGACGACCATAATCCTGCGGCTGGCAGCTGCAACGTCATGGAAATGGACGGAGCTGTGAGACATAAAGGTCTTACATAACGTTAACTATATCATCTTCCGATACCTCGCCGCCTCGCATGTGGGTACTACCTCCCTACCAGGTAGGGAGACCTACGACACACCATGCCAAACACCCACTATTAAATAAATGAAGACTTGCGTTTTTAACATTTTATGAAATCAACTTATATGAATGCAATAATAACTGAATTTTCATCTATGCCTACAGACAATGACTTGTAGACTTAGTTTAATATAGAATCCTAATCCTAATCCTAACTATCCTAATCCTAATCCTATCCTAACTAATATTATAAAAGCGAAAATGAGTTTGTTTGTTTGTTACCTTTTCACGCCTACACCACTGAACTGATCATCCTGAAATTTTGCATATACGTTGACAGGTGTACAGAATAGGACATAGGCTACCTTTCAACCCGAAAAAATTACTGTTCCCGAGGAAAACAATAATAACGTTCTTATGATAATAGATGGCGCCACGTGTCTTTCGAATCATGATTGAATTATATTATTACAAGCAGAGTACAACCCGAATTGATTGTCAAATTCTAAATTAACGCGAGCGAAGCCGCGGGCAAAAGCTAGTTTGTTATAAATTTAATATGTATCTTGTAGATTTACCAAACTTTTACTATTTAAATCTTATTGAAATAAACTATGTTATCTACAACTACACACAGCAGCTTGTATAAGAAAACGAATATAATAATAAACATTTGGCGATTGAAAAGAATGGCCATGAGTTTCTTGTCTGCTTCGTCTCATGAAAACTGTACTCCTTGAACAGGCATTTTTAATGCTAAATCTTATTTACTTTTCTTTATTTTCTTAATATATCAGTTAATTGACGAGTCGCAGAATTGTTTACTTTTGTGGAAATTAAGGTTTTTCTTTGAGTTTAATTTTGAATCGGAGTTATCACACTATATCCCCAAATATATACAGCGTTTGGCTGCACATACCTGCACAAGATTTGACATAAACCCAGCTCACAAACTCACAGCTTACTCCACACATCAGCGGTGACTGTTATCATTCGAGAGAATCATTGATAACGCTCTCTAGGCAGAGTACACATGGTGTTAGACGCGAATGGACTGCAGCCTGCGTAAGCGTACCTGTAAAGCACTGGCTTAGTTGCCAACTGTATCTCTATAAAGGTTGAACCTCATTAAGCCGAACATGACAATTTCACACGTGCTATTACTAAAACAAAAGACGTAGACTTGCGTCATTTGTTTTCAGTTCGTTTTACCACGTTTAGTATTAATAGTTGTTACGAGATGGCGCTATATTAATGTTATTGTGCGCCGTTAAGTGGTTGCCAACCTTTATTGTGTGTAGTTTGTGCTGTCTTAAGAGTAAGATAGAATAGTCCGAGATGAACTGTAAGCCAGTCAAGATTACAAAGCTAAGCTGGATGCTGTGTACGGAACTGAGAAGTCTTCTAAGATGACAAGTTAAGGCTCGTGCTAGCGGTAGCTTGACCTCTCGTGTGTTTTATGAACACCTGGTGTTCATAAGCGCCAAGGACTTTCCTTTCTTTTGCCAGATACTCAAACAACTGCGGCAGTCTTTAAAATAATTTAATAAGCAACTAGTTTTTGCCCGCGGTTTCGTTTAAGAACCGTCCTTTTTCTGGATGATGGATACTCTATGACCTTTTCTGTACCTACCACTGATAATCTGTATGTGTGTGTGTGTGACAGATTTCATGTCGATCGATTGAATAGTTAAGGTGTGAAAACACAAAAACAAACTCACATTCACAATTATAATATTAATTGGGATAGTCCCCTCTCTCTACAACTAGTCCAGTTTATGATATAGCGATCCCCTTTTGTTTTTTTTTCACGTGGCGGAATGCCTTGACGCTCTCCACGGGAAAAGGGGAGCGGAGAGGTTATGTCGGGCTCACCCGGGAAAAGATGGAAATTCCTGGGTACCGACTAAACCCGCCACGGTGTGCCAACTCACTGCCTTGGATGGTTATAACGTTCCCCTACACCAACCTTTAAAGGTTATATTAGGGGGGCCGCCGTACCTTCCGGTGCCCAAAAGCACCTTCAGGGACCAGTTATAGACTAGTCTTGTCCCCAAATCTCGACTCTCCATCCTACCTCAGAGATCCGGTTCTCATAAGCGAGCTACCTCGTGCCCAAGTGACACTACCTATTAATTGGGATAGTAAGATATCTGTCTGACGATTAACACCATTCAGGACTTGTCGCACCACCTCCAAATATCATTTATCTATAAGATAAAAGTCTCACCATCTCTCTTCTTTAACCTAATAAGAGTATCTTCTTTAACCTAATAAGAGAGACAGCATGCGATTTATCTTTCGGATAACTTTTAGTTGTTAGTTGTGGGACTGGCCATAAACATTTTATTAGGTACTTATATTTAAGAGAGAATAAAAATAATTTAAAACAGTATCTAAGTTGAAGTAGTTTAATAGTTTCAAAATTATGTGAACAGAGTGGCCATGAGTTACTTGCCTGCTTGAGCAGCGATAGCTCAGTGGGAAGACCAATAGACTGCAATGCAGAGGGTCTCGGGTTCGAACCCACGTCGCGCACCTCTGACTTTCGGAAGTTACATGACTTTTCGAAATTATGTGCGTATTGATTGACAATTATCGACTGCTCCGTGCCTCGGAGAGCACGTTAAGCCGTCGGTCCCGGCTGACATGAACGTCTATGGCAGTCGTTATTGGGAGAGTGTCGACACAAAAGATCCCACTGGGTCGAAGTGTCGCCGGTCTGCACAGACTGGCCCCCAGATAAGATAAGATCATACTTGCCTGCTTCTTCTCATGAAAGCTCTACTCCTCGAACAGGCTTTTTTCAATCCAAATTTTTTATTTCCTCCTATCTATTTTATACTTTTTTTTTATTAACGTTATATTGAATTGACGTGTCCAAGAAGTCTTTGCACATTTTTATGGAAATTAAGATTTTTAACTTTGACTTTGATGTAAATGTATTGTTTTACTAAAATTAACAACGTTTATAACTTTTATTTGTGGTATATCTTCAGGAATATTTTAAAACCACACATATACATACATAACAGCTTAATACTAAATGCTATTACTGAAGAATTTTAAAACTAAAAGACTTCAACGAAACCTCGTGATCGTATAGGTACCAAGAAAACAACGTCAAATTATGAACTTAAAACTATATATATTAATACGTGAAGCAAAAACTTTGTACTTTTTTTTACGAAAATTGCGCGGACGCAGGCGTATGAAATTTGGCACATTTAAAGTTTATATGGAGTAGCAGGGAGGAATCCTAATATTTATATAAAATATGCATTAGAAATACATTTAATTAATGAAAAAACACTACACGCACACAATCATGCATTTGACACACGCAGTCAAATCGCGTTCGTAGTATTTCGGCATTGTTCGGCTGATATCCTAGTACTATTCTTCGTTACTATGGTTACATATATCAATATATAATTATATCAGCAATATCTAACTTTTAAATGAATTATGGTCGAATTTTGACCACTAGGCGACTCCTAGTAAAAATAATTACTCATTCAAAATATCGGAAGAAAGCAATAACTACTTAACCTACATTTTCTATCTACAGCTGCATCAAACATGCGCGTAGTATCTAAGTACCCACACATACTTACAATCTAAGTACTCACAATAAAACTTAAACATCACATCAAAACAACATAAACAATAAAACTACAAATAAACGCCTCAGAATAACTGTACGCACACAAGCGACACTCCATTACGCGATAGTATAAAATAACTCAAAACAAAATAAAACTAATGCGTGAAACAAATCGCATGCCTCGAACGGGAGGGCGCGGTGGTAAGGGTGCCAGCGGGGGAGACGGGAGGTGCGGGGAGCCCACCGCGCGGGGAGGGGGAACAGTCTACAACTCTACTACGGCCACTCTCGGTTTCATTCATAACTTTTTACAAGTTTATCTGCGGCGATACCTCCTACATATTTATGTGTTTGCGACTGTGATGCCACAAAGAGTAGCAATAATAATATTTTCCGACGATACGACAACTATCTTATGTTTTGGTAGAGTATTATGCCTATGGGCATGGTTCAAATCACGGCGTGTAGTAGCTACACAGCCCATCGTGTTATGTGCTCTGTAATGCCTTCTCGTTATCAACTGTTTCGCAAGTACTCTTGTTAATCAATAAAATATCAATACGAAAGACCACAATGAAGTCATTATGATAACACGCCAAGTCTGTCTGATTGTGGAGTTCATCATATCTGTTAATAATGACGGTGCTAATAGATATCATCTTTGAGCTGCCATCCTCAAAAATTTCGAAAATGGTCGATGCTGCATGCATACAAAGGTAATATATTTTCACCTCTTGAGTTGATGCGGGCTGCCGGCCTGATACAATCGGTTTTTAATTATATCTGGCAATTAATAGGTAGCCTCACAGTATTATAATAATATAATAATAATAATAATGTCCTCCAGACCGAATTTCGGTAACGGCGACCAATCTGAACGGAGACTGGCCATCTGCGCAGGAGATATTATAGTGCACAAGCGTGTGCGCAAACACAAGTGCACTCTCTGTTCCCTAACTCTCAAGATCCGATAGGACGGTAATCCGACACGACCGGAGAGAGATCAGGCGCAGGACCAACGGCTTTACGTGCTTTCCGTGGCACGGGGGTGTCTAACACCGCCAACTTCCTAACTCCGGGCTGCTATCGAGATTTAAATGTAAATACAAAGTGCAAAAACTTATGGCCCAACCTGTATATTGTTCAGGAATTACTACGTATTAATCAGCTACAGCTAGGCTGTGATAATATACAACACACTTTCAGCATCTTACTTATAAAAGACATTTATCAAAATTTAAAATAATATTCCGCATTCCCTTTCAATATAGTGTACATTATTCTACTAGTCAAGCCCTTTCATTTGATACCCATATTGAGGGAATTGTGAAAAAATATGTAATCCGCCATTTTGTGGCGGCGGCCATCTTGGACCGATTTTCATCAAACATAGCTATCTTCTTAGCTAAGAACACTCCCGACTAATTCACCTTTCAAACAAAAAAAAAACAATATTAAAATCGGTTCACCCGTTCGGGAGCTACGATGCCATAGACAGACACACAGACACGTCAAATTTATAACACCTCGTCGTTTTTGCGTCGGGGGTTAATAACATGTTGTGCAAGAGCATCAAAAGAGCCCTGCAGCTATCGCACTAAAGACAAACAAAGTTAGGCACAAAACGTCGGTCAATAATCTTTGGCCCGCCTCACCCAGACATGCGCACAGTCTACAGGGCGGTGTAAGACACACATTTATAAATTGAAATAAAGTTTGTTTTAGTTGGGCATTGGGCATGAATGAAAACGAAAGGGAGGAGTGATTGTTATCAAAACAACTCGGCGCCTTCTCGCGCCACAAATTATTATCATATAATTTATTACCTTTTATGATGGTTTAATCGTTTCTGTTTATTTTTTATGCTCTTTGGTTTTGTTTCTTGTAAATTGTTTATGTTTACGTGTTGATTGTTAATGTTTTGTGTATTGGTGGGTTAATGATTTAATTTCGTGGTGGTGTGTTGCAGTGATTTAAAAGATAATTAACATGTTGGGCGCGGTTCGATACGACATTATAAAAATGTATAGCAAGAAAATTGTTAATGTAACTTTTATGTAATATAATAATAATAATATTCTATCACATACACACAACACACATCTAGCCCAAATTAAGCCGAGCTTGTACTATGGGTAGGTTACACCCAAACAAATGTATGACTTGTGCGGGAATCGAACCCGCGACCTCAGGCGTGGCAGTCGGTTACACTAACCACTACGCCATCGAGGCCGTATATCTTTATACTGTAATAGAAAAGCAGCCATTTATTAACAACTAGCTAAGCCTGTTGCTATGTCTGATATTAATTATTATTGCCCGTTCCCGTGGCAACTTCGAGTTCTTCTTCCAGCTCCTGTACACGATGCCGCCGCCGCACCGTCACCGCGCTGCCACCGCGCCGCCATCGCGCCGCCACCGCACCGCTACCGCGCCGCCATCGCGCCGCCACCGCGCCGCCACCGCACCGCCATCGCGCCGCCACCGCGCCGCCATCGCGCCGCCACCGCGTCGTCACCGTGTGACCGCCGTTTGATTTTAATATACCACTAGACAGTTGTTAGTAATACATTGCATAACACTGCTCTGTCTTCGTTGGCGGCCGGTAATGGAATAAGCAAATTCAAACACTGACGAATGGCAGCGCAATGTCGGTGCGGTCGCGAACGTATACACAGATGAGAGACACGGTGACGGAGCGGTGTCGGCGCGGCGGCGGTATCGTGTACTTGAGCGCTTCTTTTTTCGTGTGGTTAGTGGCCAACCTGTTGTCAAAAGATGTTCAAGCCGCCCGTAGGCCTTTGACATGGCTTAACGACTGCTGTCAATTTGACAACAACCGGGACGATTGATGTCGATATTCTGTAAGAGGGTAGTCCTTCCCCGGTCGAGTCGGCCCATTCATGCTAAAATCAGCGAGGCTCTACTAGCTGCCATAGTTCGGAAAATAATTGCTTATACTCTATGCATTTTTACGATTTCTTACCTCAAAAGGAAAAGGCAGACCTCTTATAAAATCACTTTGTTATCCGTGAGTCCGCGTCTACCCGTTCTTGAGATATAAGGTCTTGACTATCGATCAGTTAAGACCCTTTATCTGAACAACGGGTAGAGAGATTAAATTGAAATTTTGATATACTGAGGAATATGAAATAGTCTTTTAGAGGTGTAAAAACTCAAGCTCCTAAGTCAAAACATTCATAATATACAGAACTTATTGTACTCAAACAAAACCCTATAGGATATTTCCTGTTGAACTAGAAACATAAAATTTAGCTCAAAGACAGAACTGAGGAGTATAGTTTCAAAACCCGCCAAAACGATATCAGAACAAAAATAATGTTCCGATTGAATATGAAGCTCCTTCGTTGCTTCTATCGCATTGCACTGATAGTTTTCAATAAAACCCACTAAAATTCTATTAAATTAGCTCACAAAAGTAGCAGTTTGTTGCAAACACCGCTAAAATAGTCCATTTCTATTATGTCTTTAAATGGTTTTTGAGATTTACCATTATTTGGTGAAAAGTATTTTAGAGGTTTTGAAACTAAACTACTCAACTCAAAAAAGAGCCAGTTCTTTTTTTAAGTCGTTGTCCGTACTAGGAATAGTTCCTGTGTGGCGGTAGATTTTACAAATATTTAAATTACAGTCAAATAGAACACAACGACTCACAATAACCAACTGTGGAGCACATAATTATTTTATCGTGTGGGATAAGAACCCATAAGGGCGCGTTCCCACTATGTCGTGACGATTAATTTATCGTTGGACGACTGTCGTCTCTAGCTGTTCTCATTATATCGACTGTTTATCGTCACTGTGTCGTCGCAATATTTTATCGTTGAACGTATAAACGACGAGACGATATTTTTATCGTGGCTACGATGGATAGTTGCAACAATGACACACGATTTGCCGTGATGATTAGTCATGACGTTATTTTATCGTTTTACGACTGTCGTGCTAGCAGTTCCCATTGACTTGACAATCTGTCGTCACTGCGAAAAAAATCGTGGACGATAGTTAATCGTGTCGTCTTGTATGTGAACACCTCTATTTAAATACACAAGCCACGACGCTTTAAACGACACGATAATCTATCGTCACGACATAGTGGAAACGCGCCCTAACTGTTGGCATAGTGGTTATGGCCACTAAACCACTGCGGCATTAGTGTAGTCCTGGTATTAGTTTTCTATCTATACTAATATTATAAAGCTGAAGAGTTTGTTTGTTTGAACGCGCTAATCTCAGGAACTACTGGTTCGATTTGAAAAATTATTTTAGTGTTGTATAGCCTACTTATCGAGGAAGGCTATAGGCTATATAACATCACGCTACGACACACGGGGGCGGCGCAGTAACGATAAACGCGGGTGAAACCGCGGGAACATCTAGTCACGGATATAACACTAATATTGTTTGCTAAGAAACTAAACCACGAGGAAAAGACTTTAAAGTGCATAGGCGCTATAATAGTTTTGATCTAAAGTGAGATGGCAAACCTTCTTCAGTGCCTTCAAAACTACGCTACACAATAATGTCGTGGACCTCGGTAGCTCTAGGACTTAAATGTGGAACTAATACATACTACTTTAGTGCCCACTAATGGAATGCTATCTAAGAAAATACCCATAATCCCTATTATTATTGAAGTGAAAACTTCTTTAGGCGCGTACTTCTTGGGTGAACAAAAACCATAGAACTCGCGTCATCGTCACGCTTCGTCATCGTCACGCTTCGTCATCGTCACGCGTCCACGCTTTCCATTTTTGAATTATTTTAGAATACGGTCGCTTAGTGCTCGAAATTCGGCCAATAATATTGCTGATATATTATGTCATTATATATATGTAACCATAGTTACGCGCTTCGATTGCGTTTTTGTATTATTTTTGGTTTATAAAGAAGTGTTTATGATCAAGGATTAAAGTTTTCACTTCTATCGGCAGTCCCCAAAGATTGCCCCAATTTTTTATTTTAGTCTGTATCGTCCCATTGGAGAGTAAATGCCTCTCGCTTTTTTACATTTTCGTATGATGCGCTGGTTTGCACCAATCTGTCCTATAGTCATTATAGTCCCTAGCATCGTTTTTATTGATTAATATTGTAAACTAGCATGTTACACTAGCATATGAAAGCATGTATCACTAGCATGTTACACTAGCATATGAAAGCATGTATCACTAGCATGTTACACTAGCATATGAAAGCATGTATCACTAGCATGTTACACTAGCATATGAAAGCATGTATCACTAGCATGTTACACTAGCATATGAAAGCATGTATCACTAGCATGTTACACTAGCATATGAAAGCATGTATCACTAGCATGTTACACTAGCATATGAAAGCATGTATCACTAGCATGTTACTCTAGCATATGAAAGCATCTATCTCGTTACCAAGTCATAAAAAAGCAGTCACTGGTAAAACAAAGGGCAAGAGCCAATGCACACTACACAGCTCGTAAATACGGCCATCCTAATCCTAACTAATATTATAAAAGTGAAAATGAGTTTGTTTGTTTGTTACCTTTTCACGCCTAAACCACTGAACCGATCATCCTGAAATTTTGCATATACGTTGTCAGGTGTACAGAAACGAACATAGGTTACCTTTCATCCCAAAAAAATTACTGTTCCCGAGGAAAACAAGAAAAACGTTCTTATGATAATAGATGACGCCACGTTTCTTTCGAATCATGGTTGATTATATGTATTATTTCTTTCGAATCATGATTGAATTGTATTATTACAAACAGAGTAGGTACAACCCAAATTGATTGTCAAATTCTACATTAACGCGAGCGAAGCCGCGGGCAAAAGCTAGTATTTTATAAATACACAATATACAGCCTTATGCCTACAAAGCCGGCTGTCTTATAAACTTAGAATAAAACTAGTCTACTACAACATCCAATTAAGCTACAGATTACAAAAAACCAACACCTACATAGAAAACTTCTTTACAAATAGATCTAATACAACACCTAATTTAACTACTACAGTACACAAAAAACTAGCACCTAACATAAAAAAGCTTCTTAATCAACACTTCAATCAATTTTAAATCCACAAATTAAACTATACAAAAACAAATGGAAAAGAACGCTAATTTTCTGCCGCGATAAATCAGGAACAAATTTTAGTTCGCGCCGCCACCAACAGATGTCGCTAGTTGTTGTTTCACAATTAAAACTATTTATTTATGACTAGTCCATTAGTTATTTGTTTACGGTAAGTGACCCAGACAAGCAGATTGTTGTGACTGAGAAACTTATGAAATTGGGCTAGGTTCTGACCTAGTTTTTATAAGATTTATCTTCAGAAACAACTCATGCATTTTGTTGTTTTTTATTTTTGTAATAAAGGGCTTAGGTACTAAAAAGGCTTGCAATCTACAGTGGCTATGGTCAAGATAAAAAAATATATAAAGAAGGTTGGACGCTAAAATGTTATTTATAGATTAAAAATAGAAGGTCCCTGATAAGCTATGCTAAAAAAGATTATGTAGGTATCTGAACGTTCATGCGTTGGTCTAGTTGCCATGGTTTTGCTTGCATCTAGGCATTAACCTGATATTCCAGATTCTGTGGACGGTAGTGTTATTGCAAGTTATGTAATACAGTTTTCAGTAGCAATACGGAGTCTGGATGTATGTCCGATAATTATTAACACCCTCCATTTCGCGATATATGGCGTACAAAATATAGATGTAGGAGTCATTCTTGCTTAACTCTTCGCGGTTATATTGACGTGTTAATATATAGTTTAGCTCATCTTATTAGCCTTTGCCCTTAGAACATAGAACCCCATACAAATTCTACGATATATCTCGAGATTTACAACCTTTTGTCGTCCATTGCAAGCACAAACAGCGCTATCTGCTTCGGTAATCGTTCCGGGAACGTCATACATAGATAACAAAAGACCGTTGCCGAGCATGACGCAAGGGACAGCGGAGCTTCCGATTTATCGTCGGATAATTGACCCATGTGTGCCGGTGCGGGTCGGAGCCCCTAAGAATTCACAAAAGGATTTGATGAAATAGTTATTGTAAAGATTTAATCTTGATCCAACTGTTGCATGTTAAGAAGCTGGTGAAATGTTAAAAATTGGTTTATCTGTTTATTGAATAACTAGCTAGTTATCCCTTGGGAACAGTACCTTTTTTTAGGAAAAGAGGTACGCCATGTCCTTTTCTGTACCTCTCACAACGTGTTTGCAAAATTTCATGATGGTCGGTCGAGTAGTTAAGACGTGAAAGCGTAACAAACAAACAAACTCACATTCGCATCCTATCCTAACTAATATTATAAAAGCGAAAATGAGTTTGTTTGTTTGTTACCTTTTCACGCCTAAACCACTGAACCGATTATCCTGAAAGGAGATATGCAACAAACCCATACAACTTCGGCCTCGCATGGACAAAAATAAAACTGTATGTTTTACGAAGAACTATTAGTATTCTATAACCTTGTGTAATTTCAACATGCTATCTAGTTGGGTTTCAGATATATAAGGCATCCAAAATGAACAGATTTGCTCCGGTGATACTTTGGCACAAAGCAATTTTTTCAAAATGAATGTATTAATTATACTTGTTTCTGTCTAAAAACCTAGAATAAGTTTATAAAGCTGGTTTACAGAGCTCACTAGGCTAAAACTAGTTACTTTACTGAACTCAAGTAACCAGTGCTCGCTCTGCAAAGCAAGCGCCCATCAAATAACTATAGTTACTATTCATTTATTATTAAATCATAATTAATAGTCCAAGAAACAAAGGCTAAAGTAAACAATAGTATATTTTGGTATTAGTTTATTAGTATCCAACCACTACATTACCTTGATTATGACTAAACATACTATGGAGGTGTGGTGCAGGAGGTGCTACATTATTTTAAAACCTTACCCAACATAAATACAATATGATGGACATTATATAATTATGTGCAAAGCAGCCTACTGTTCTTCTGCCTGCTATGCAGTTACAGTAATGCTGTTATCAATTAAAATGTACACATAGTATACTTTACGGCTTACATGCCTGGATTGTATTTTGCCTCTTAAAATCCAGGCATTTGTACTTTATAGCTCTCTCATATCATTGTCACATCACGAATGATAAATGACAATGAGGATCGAGTGCCCAACGAAAAGTGTTGCCACTACCACATATTGAATAATGCCATTACATTGAATTGGTCAATCTATTGATTAGTAAAATAAATGACAACATTAATAAATTGATACTATTACATCCCTGTTTAATCCACATAATATGTGGAGTTTTTACTAACACAAGTAATAAATATTACTTGTGTTAGTAAAAACTTAATTTAATATACTTAAATAATAATGTTTCGTAATAATTTTCACTTCTTATAAAAAATACCTTTTGTTCAACACTGGCAATGTTGTCCCAAGCCACAATGGTTTACTGAATCAATAAAATGTAAAAAAAATTAAATCCTTTTTCCCGCTAGGTTCGGTTAAAAGAAAATGATGACGACATATAAAATATTATGAGACATTTTTACAATCAATTATATTCTTGTCCACTAAGCCCGTAATTTGCATACCTCCTTTTGCATATACGTTTTCAGGTGTACAGAAACGGTCATAGGCTACCTTTCATCCCGAAAGAAACTACTGTTCCCGAGGAAAACAAAAAAACGTTCTTATGAAAATAGATGGCGCCACGTTTCTTTCGAATCATGATTGAATTATATTATTACAAGCAGAGTATAACCTGATTTGATTGTCAAATTCTAAATTAACGCGAGCGAAGCCGCGGGCAAAAGCTAGTTTATAATAAATCGAATATTTAGAAAATTATTTATCGAGCATACAATTTTCATTGTCTTTAAGACTGCGCCGAGCGTAAGACAGATAATGACAGATCTCGTGCGGCGCATATTCAAATCGGCGCGCGGCCACCTTACTAAACCTGTTTGGAGGATTTGAAGTGCTTTTTTGTTAAATATATATCTTTATTGCCAACCAATAACTTAAATATTTGGGACGAACAAATTGTAGTATAACTATTTATTGTTTCGTTTAAGCTGCAGAATAGGATAGATTTCTACTGTTATAATCGAAAAATCACGTAACACGAGCTTACGTCTTTAATTGCATTTTTTTCGTGGAAATTTACTTAATTTTGTAGGCGAAAATATTAATTTATAAGGTTTTACACGGAGTAATTGTAAACACATTCATTGTTATGGTAAATGTATATTTTATATTTGTATTAAACAAAAAGTGTTGATTTTATTCACTTAACTGTGACCGCTTGTTTTGGCACATTTCGCTCGGCGCAGTCTTAAAGCAGAATACTGCGAGTTGGAGTAAGACCGGATCGCATGACGCTTTTGTCCTACAGAGGAATTCGGTATTATCAGCAATAGTCGAAGTGCTATCCGACGGTAAGTGTTGGGTATCTCTATTTCCAATTATTTGTTTTTCTTTCACGGGTATTCTTCTTCGAGAAATACCCGTGAAAGAGAAACAAATCTTTGAATAGTTATCTAGAGTAAGAGAGAGAGGGCAGCGATAGCCCAGTGGGGAGACCAACAGACTGCAATGCAGAGGGTCTCAGGTTCGAACCCACGTCGCGCACCTCTGACTTTCGGAAGTGATATGACTTTTCGAAATTATGTGCGTATTGATTGACAATTTATCGCCTGCTCATTATTGACAGAGTGTCCGACACAAAAGATCCCACTGGGTCGAAGTGTCGCCGGTCTGCACTGACTGGCCTCCACATAAGATAAGATAAGAGAGAGAGGCGTTTTATTCCATTCGATTGATATTCATTTACAATTATGCACAACACGATACCTACTGCAAGGTCAAGGACGCAATGCACGCTTTATATATATAGAATTGTTGACACACGCTTAATGTAACACGACTATAAAGTTGGAGATGCGAGAATGAAGACAGCAAGAGAGCTATTACATTGTCTCACGTCTATATCCCTGAAGAGAGTAGCAATAGCTCAGTGGGGAAACCAACAGACTGCAATGCAGAGGGTCTCGAGTTCGAACCCACGTCGCGCACCTCTGACTTTCGGAAGTTATATGACTTTTCGAAATTATGTGCGTATTGATTGACAATTATCGCCTGCTCCATTCCCCTCGGAAAGCACGTTAAGCCGTTGGTCCCGGCTGCCATGAACACCTATGGCAGTCGTTATTGGGAGAGTGTCGACACAAAAGATCCCACTGGGTCGAAGTGTCGCCGGCCTGCATTAACTGGCCCCCACATAAGATAAGATATCCCATCCCTGAAGGGGTGGTCAAAGGTATTTTACCTACACATTTCGCCAGAAGCTATGTATTAGTGATTTTCCGGATATGCGTATCCGCGGATATCCGTGGGAGAAAAAAGATCCGTATCCGTACCCTTTACATTCGTGACGGATCTTTTACGGATCTTTTACTTTATTAATTTTTAATATATAGATTCAATTCATGTAGGTGATTAGATAGCAATAAAATACTATTATATTTCAATCAAACTTCTTTTTATTTCTAAAAATGAAATATTTGTCATCAACATTTATCGTAGTGAGTTAATATACGATACAATACCTACTGCACGTAACTTAAAGGAACTAAATCAACTATCTAATATATGTTTAAATTAAACACATACTATAGTATAGGAAGTTATTATAAAATATCAATTAAAATATATTTATAATGAGATCAATTGAGTTGAAATCTTTGTTACATTTATTATAGAAAGTTATAAAATCACTTTTATAACAAAACTTAAATCTTAATTAAGGTCACGCGCACCGACACCGATTGAGTAAGAAAGTTATGATCTGTATCCGTATCCGTATCCGTGTCCGCAGATCTTGATGCTAATGATCCGTATCCGTATCCGTATCCGCGGATCTACATTTTTAATTATCTGGCACATCACTACTATATATGTGCGGCGTAACCAGGCTAGATAAGATCCGGAACGACTATATGCGAGGAAGCCTGGGAGTCTGCAACATAGCAGAGAAGCTGCAGGTTAGCAGGACGATATGGTATAGACATGTAAGGAGAAGACCACCCGACAAGGTTGACAACCAGGTACTAAAACTGTCCGTTCCCGGAACAAAAGCTAGAGGAAGACCCAAGACTTCATGAACGTGTTGAGCAGAGACATAAAGGCATGCAATGCTTCTGAAGAAGATATCAAGGACAAGGTGAAAAAGAAAAAGAAAACAAAGAAGGCTGACCACACCACCATTTGGGATAAATAGCGAGAAAGTAAGAAAGTAGACGGAATAGGCTTGCCCAGTATTGGTCTCATCGTGGGCAAGCCTATTGCTGACTACCGGCCAGAGATCGTCTGTGTTGCAAAAAAAATTTTTAACCAGAAAAATCCTTATAAGACATTGCTCGTTTTAAAACAGGTAACCTTTTTTCCTGAGAATATACCTGATTGGCGAATGAGGGTTTTGGTGTAAACAAAACTGGCAAGTGGACTAACGAATTGAGCAAAAACTTTAGTGTAACTAATTGTGTACTCATCTATTTTAAATATTACATACATATATATAAGTACATACTACATACATATACTGAAGCCTGTTTCTTGGAGGGGTATTTAGTAAACAAACCATCTATATCAATCCTAACTTAAATGTGAATCTTAGTTTATTACGCTTTTACGTCATAACGAGTCAAATAATCATCATGAAATTTGGCAAACACGTTATCAGGGGTTCAGAAAAGGACATAAGGTACCATTCATCCCGATAAAGGACTGTTCTAGAGGAATACAAGTTTATTGACAAAATCTACATTAATACCAGCCAAAACGTCTAAAAGTCTAGTAATATTATAAAGAGTTTGATCGGTTTTTGTTTAAACGCGCGAATCTCTAGAACTGCTAGTGAGATATGAAAATTTCTTTTTATACCTAATTCTTGAGGAAGGTTGTAGGTTATATGGCATCACCCTACGAGCCATGGCAACGCAGCAGGAACAATAGACGTGGGTGAAATCAGACGACACCTGGGTCATTATAAAATCATTTAGTTAAAACTTTTAGACTATATAATATTAATGTTAAAAAAAGAAGACGGACGATAGTAACGGATCCAGCTATCTGTATATACATACTTACATATATTGACTGCCTCCGTGGCGCAGCGGTAGTGAATGCGACTGCTGTGCATGAGGTCTCGGGTTCGAATCCCGGGTCGGGCCAACAAAAAGTTATTGGGTTTTTCTGTTAAGAAATCTCAATAGCAGCCCGGAGTTAGGAAGTTGGTGGTGTTAGACACCCCCGTGCCTCGGAAAGCAGGTAAAGCCGTTGGTCCTGATCTCTCTCTGGTCATGTCGGATTACCGTCCCATCGGATCTTGAGGGTTAGGGAACAGAGAGTGCACTTGTGTTTGCGCACACGCTTGTGCACTATAATATCTCCTGCGCAGATGGCGAGTCTCCGTTAAGACTGGCCGCCGTGACCGAAATTCGGTCTGGAGGACATTATTATTATTATATTTTATTTACAAAATAAGACAAGAAGAAATTGATTATATATTACGTGCCACTCTTAAAGTAAGTAGTTTTATAGAAGTTTAGTATGAATCAATCAATTATACCGCATCCCAGAAGCTCAATATTCATCAACTTCATAACGTCACTTATTACACGCAACAACATCCTGTTCTGACCGCTAGATAATCTCAATCTGACGGTGATTACAATAATTACCTGCTGCTTACATATCGACACGTTTTATTTTTTACTAGATGTGCCCGCGGTTTCACCTGCTTTTACGATTACTGCGCCGCCCTCGTGGGTCTTACCGTGATGTTATATAGCCTATAACCTTACTCGATAAATAAGGTATTAAAAAAAAAAAAAACAATTCGAACCAGTAGCTCCTGAGATTAGCGCGTTCAAACAAACAAACAAACAAACTCTTCAGCTTTATAATATTAGTACCTATAGAAGTATAGATTAACTGTATTGAAGGCGTAATGGTTTAAGTCGCCTTGTCGTTGCACCAAGAGTTGTCGGTTCGATCTCATACATGATATATATACATTTTTTTTGTAAATATATACATATTATACATAGAAACACCCAGATCAAGACAAACATCCATGTTCATGCACACGAATGTTTGACTTGTGCGGGAATCGAACCCGCGACCTCAGGCGTGGCAGTCGGTTACACTAACCACTACGCCATCAAGGCTGTCAAACGCTCAATTATTGTCGAATTTCGACCATTCGGTGACTGCTGGTTCTATTTAATACTCTATTAATTATTGTTTGGCTTACTCATGGAGCACTACACGCCTGAGAGGTTTATATGAAGTTCTCTAAGACATGGGAAATCTTTCAACCCGCATTGGGCCAGCATTGTGGATTATAGTCTTAAGTTCTTAATATCTTCTAGTTTAGTTTATAAGCAACGCTGATACCATTTGTATGCGCTACTGAATGGGTCGCACACAACTTTGTTGTTTGAAATGAAAGATCACTGATAGTTAAAATGAGATGCGATTTATTGATCACTTAACTACCACGTAACTTATGATAATATGTTTGATACGATAATTACTATAAATGAGTACCGCTGATTATGAAGTATGATCGCGCACTGGTGTTGATTTACACAATTTATATGAGGCGACGTAAAAGTGCTGATGTGAAGGAGGCGCGCGTGCCGTGTACGATGTATGACTCGTACACCATTATTGGTATCATTATTTGACTATTTGACGGAGTGGTTTAAGTGGTGGGCTCGCCACTGCCACGACGCCGATTGTTGTGCATAATAAAGAAATTGTGTGGTCAACAGAGACTGGTTGTTCTTTCCGTCCGTTATTTCAATGTTTGCCTCCGCGGCACCGAAATCATTCCTAGCCCATAACTATTGCTTTAAAAGAAAGAACGATAATATCATTTGATTATTTATCTAGTAATGCGTTTGGCAAACTACAGAGAAGGTATCAGGTCTATTACCGGACATCGGCAGAGGTGACGCTCGGACCTACGTGTCAAGCCGCGGCGCGGGTGGCTGACCGTCATACGTAACGTGACGCTGGAGGGGACACGCGCGACTTCAGACGAGGGGGGGAGGACAGAGGGGAGAGGGGCAGAGGGAGTCGTCGCGCGTCGCGAGGCCGCCCTTGCTCGAAGGTGACGCGACAATTAACGTCGCGCGGTCATTCCACCGCGAGCTGGCTCGATGTCAACGATTCTGATCATCCTGCGATAGGACGCACGGATGCCCGCGCCGACTCGCGGCAAGGTTGCCTCGTGATACCGATATTATTACCTACACAGCTAGCTGTTTATGTACATGTATTGCGTGTTAGCTGTGCTGTTTATATGCGCGTATTATTATGTATGTATCAAATCTCAATGCGTTTGCAAATGTGCGACTATTTGATACGTAATTAAGTCGCTTCGACGCTGTTACTGCGCTAAGTGTTGTGGCTTTAAATAATAATAATAATAAATTCTTTATTGCAACAAAAAGTTTATACATTTAGTGTCAGCCCTGATTCCCATACTAGCCTGAGCTGTATTTATCATTGTTTTGTTAGTTTACGAGTGAATTTAGTGGTGGTAGCATATGTGTGCATGTGTGTGTGTGTGTGTGTGTGTGTGTGTGTGCGTGTGCGTGTGCGTGTGCGTGTGCGTGTGCGTGTGCGTGTGCGTGTGCGTGTGCGTGTGCGGGTGCGTGTGCGGGTGCGTGTGCGTGTGCGTGTGCGTGTGCGTGTGCGTGTGCGTGTGTGGGTGCGTGTGCGTGTGCGTGTGCGTGTGCGTGTGGGTGCGCGTGCGCGTGCGCGTGCGCGTGCGCGTGCGCGTGCGCGAGCGCGTGCGCGTGCGTGTGCGCGTGCGCGCGTGTGTGTGTGTGTGTGTGTGTGTGTGTGTGTGTGTGTGTGTAGGTGCGCGCGTGTAAGTATATTCATGTACTTGCGTGTGTGTGTGCTTATGTTACGATTAGTAATAAAACACATACGAGACAATAAATTGTGTCCATAAATAGTTGTTTCGAGTCTGTGTGTTCTTTGTGTCCGTTGTTTGAATGTTCGTAAAGTCCCCCGCGACACAGGAATGGAGATAGTTGTATTTTGTTATAAATAACCAAACTATTAGCGCCATCGTCTCTAGAATACTCGTTTTGGCTTGTAAATCGATTCGCAATATATAAGTTCAGCGCAATATTTTTTAGATTACTGTAAAGTAAATAAGAATTGTGTCAGATATTGTGGAGATTAAAGACAGATAAGTAAACTGACTAAAAGTCTGTTTGCAATTACATTGACAAAAACTCAATCAGATACTTGGTACACAAATATCCATAGTCCTGGATACTTTTGGTGACTCTTTTTATAACTTACTAGATGTGCCAGCGGTTTCACTCGCGTTTATGGCTACTGCGCCACTCCTGTGGTCGTAGCGTGATGTTATATAGCCTATAGCCTTCCTCGATAAATAGGCTATCCAACACCAAAATAATTATTCAATTCGAACCAGTAGTTCCTGAGATTAGCGCGTTCAAACAAACAAACTCTTCAGCTTTATAATATTAGTATAGATAGGATACTTTTAATCTTGATAGGTATATGGTCCTCTATATTTCACATGGGCAACGCTACGAGCAGAACCTAGTACATATATGTATAGATAAAATATGTAATTAAGACGCTACTTAGCGATTCCAAAAACTGGATTGTTTGCCATCCTAATCTTAGTAATTCTAAGATAATTAAGATCTAGTTTCTAGGCAAGCCAGACTTGTAATAATATAATATTCTAAGACATAACTGTTTTCCTTTATTTATCATTGACACAAATATTTATATTATTAATTTTAAAACGAATTAATCTAATATATATTTACAATATTATTTATATAACCTAATATTCTATCACATACACACAACACCATCTAGCCCAAACTAAGCAGAGCTTGTACTATGGGTACTACACAATGGATAAACATACATATATACCTTTTTTTTGTAAATACATACATATTATACATAGAAACACCCAGACCAATACAAACAAATAAACATCCATGTTCATGCACACAAATGTTTGACTCGGCCTCGATGGCGTAGTGGTTAGTGTAACCGACTGCCACGCATGGTCGCGGGTTCGATTCCCGCACAAGTCAAACATTTGTGTGCATGAACATGGATGTTTGTCTTGGTCTGGGTGTTTCTATGTATAATATGTATGTATTTACAAAAAAAGTATATATGTATGTTTATCCATTGTCTAGCACCCATAGTACAAGCTCTGCTTAGTTTGGGCTAGACGGTGTCGTGTGTATGTGATAGAAAATAAAAATTAAAAAAACTTGTGCGGGAGTCGAACCCGTGACCTCATGCGTGGCAGTCGGATACACTAACCACTACGGCATCGAGGCCGCCGTGACTTGCTTGAACAACAGCTGGACTATAATAATTATTTGTATTAACATAGACTCACGCTCACATCTCTGACGGGATAGGCAGAGATGTACAACACAACACACACTTCACAACTATGATTTTAGGACACACTTGTATAGATGCGAGTCTATTGGCGTTTACTATGCAAAGTTTCAGACTTCATGCTGCTACTTTTTATTGAAAGCAAAGTCAATAACACTTACCCGGGCATCAAACCGGAGACCTTACGCACAGCAGCCGCATTTACTACCACTCCGGCAAATATTGAATACTATGAACACTAATATTGAAATACGAATGTAAGTTTGTTTGTTTAGCTTTCAGGTATTAACTTCTCGAGCGATCATCAAAAAATTTTATATACACGTTGTCAGGCGTACATAAAAGGATATAATATGAGAATACATAACTGTCGTTAATTGACAGAGGCGCACAATTATTGTGAGTTATCGGGTTGATTTCCCAGGCTGGACAATTTGTTATTCAGTTTTACTCTATGATAGATATGAGGTCTGTGTGACCAGGACAACGGTAAAAGTAGGGCTCCACAACATAGAACCTACTTTAAATATTACTACAACTCCACAAAACATAGTCTCAATACACAGGCAATAAATATGAAATAATAAATAATATAAATAAACCAAGATCACTGTTCGAACCGGGTATCGAGCCAGGGACCTCACGATCATATTTATTTATTTATTTATTTAATATGTGTTACATGGAAACATTACCACTTATGCAAACGGACCAATGAGACAGACTTATAATTACGTCCGACTGAAAAATTTTTTTTCGAAATGTATAATAATATATAATCTACCCCTTTAAAAAGGAGGTTATAATTAGAGTTATTTATTTATTATATACTAGTACACTAGATGTTCCCGCGGTTTCACCCGCGTTTATCATTACTGCGCCGCCCCCGTGGGTCGCAGCGTAATGTTATATAGCCTATAGCCTTCCTCGATAAATAGGCTATCCAACTCTAGAATATTTTTTCAAATCGAACCAGTAGTTCCTGATATTAGCGCGTTCAAACAAACAAACAAACTCTAAGCTAAACAGCTAGACTTCATGATACTTTCAGCTCATTCTGCGTAAATAGAAACACTCATGATTAAATTATGTTCGGGCACTTTGAAATAACTACACTGGAACATTGAGACAACTACCATCTTAATCTCTCCGTGACCATGGCTGCTGAAAAGCAACCGAAACGTCGGGGAAAGTGTAAACATAAATATAAATAGTATAGTAATAGTATAAATAGTTTTAATAGTTTCAATAATTTAATTAGCTTAAATATTTGTAAAGTTTAATAGTAATAGTAGTGTAACAGTTTCTAAATTATGTAATAAAGTGTCAAATAAACACGCGGTAAAATCCGTACCTATATAGTAGTTTAATTTCAATAAACTCTTCCGCTTTATAATATTAGTACCTACAGATAATAACTGTCTGTCCGTCGCGGTTTCCACCCACGTTAATGATTACTGATCCCGTGACTCGTAGTATGATGTTATATAGCCTATGTTATTTCTGGATAAAGTATCTTTCTACTGCTGAAAGGATTATTAAAATCGGTACAGTAGTTTTTAAGTTTATTTATTACAAACGAAATTACAAATCTTTTCTGTTTATTAGTGTAGATTTATTATTCACAATCCTTAAGCACGTTTTATAATAATAGTATCAGCCCTGTATTGAACTGTCCCACTGCTGGGCACGGGCCTGTTCTCAGTGTGAGAAGGATTAGGTCATAGTCCACTACGCTGGCTCAGTGCTTGTTAGCAGACTTCAGATATGTTCAAGAACATTATGGAGAACTCTCAGACATGCAGGTGTCTTTACGATGTTTTCCTTCACCGTTAAAGCAAGCGATAATTAACTATTTAATACACACATAAATTCGGAAAGTCAGAATTGTGTGCCTTGGGATCAAACACGAGACCTCTGCCTGGCAGCCCGACGGTCTCTCACTAGGCTATCGCCGCCTAAGCACAATAGTAAAAATCAAAACGAAAGTTACAAAAAGCACGTCTTTACTTTCATTATAACCTTGTTTGAAAATTGGGACGCACCACATCAGAAAGCGATGACTCAAATATAATAAAACTCACACTTCAGGAGCCAAAAGTCTCATAACTATAAAACTATATGAGAGTAGACACACACAACAGTGGCGAATTGAACCTTAACATTTTAAAAATAAGGATTAGAATAGTTATTACTCTGTGACCTTATTTTGCTGAGAGCTGTTTGTGCTACTCACTGCGAAGTATCGTCAAAATAATTTGTCGGCCTTGAACTTGTCATTATAAGTGTACGTAAATATTATGGAAGGGGTTTCGAAAGGGGCAATATTTTATATATATTTCAATGTGTGGCTGCAATATACTGGCCGGCAATATCAGCCACTTTTCTATATCTTATCTTATCTTATGTGGGGTCAGTCAGTGCAGACCGTCGACACTTCGACCCAGTGAGATCTTTTGTGTCGACACTCTCCCAATAACGACTGCCATAGATGTTCATGGCAGCCGGGACCAACGGCTTAACGTGCTTTCCGAGGCACGGAGCAGGCGATAATTGTCAATCAATATGCACATAATTTCGAAAAGTCATATAACTTCCGAAAGTCAGAGGTACGCGACGTGGGTTCGAACCCGAGACCCTCTGCATTGCAGTCTGTTGGTCTCCCCACTGAGATATCGCTGCTTTTTTTGCTTTTTTTTCTTTTTATTTTCACTTTTCTATAAGTACTGTCATGGTGGATAATGTGCCACCTTAAAAAGTTGAACATTAAGTGTTAGTATTAGTATTTTAGCTGGGGTAAGCGTGTTCTTGAGTGGAGACCGCGACTCGGCAAACGTAGTGTAGGACGCCCTCCGACCAGGTGGGATGACGATCTGCGAAAGACTGCAGGCAGATGCTGGATGCGGCAAGCTGAAGACAGAGCGCTATGGCGCTCTTTGGGGGAGGGCTATGTCCAGCAGTGGACTATTATAGCCTGATGATGATGATGATTAGTATTTTTTGGTAGAATAAGAATTAAAGTTAATAAATACTTAAATAATATAGAAAACATGTCAAGGTTTTGCTTTTGGCTATTTAAAGAGTTGTGTTTGGAATGGCCGCGCACGAAGGGTTGCGTACCATTATCTATAAAAACGGCAAAAAAGTCATGTCTGTTCTATGGGAGCCCGCCATAAATATTTGTTTTATTTTAATTTAATTATTTATTTTTAAGGCGAATATATAACTAAATATTCTGTGAATATTTCAAGCGTCTACCTGTTGCCGTTATCAATATCGAGCAAAAACGAGCAAAAGAATCACGTTTGTTGTATGAGAGCCCCCTTAAATATTTATTTTATTCTGTTTTTAAAATATTTTGTTATAGCGGCAAGAGAAATACATCAGTTGCGAAAATTTCAACTGTCTAACGGTCTCACGGTTTATGAGATACAGCCTGGTGACAGACGGACTGCGGAGTCTTAGTAATAGGGTCCCGTTTTATCCTTTGGGTACCTAAAAATCAAAAACAATACAGCACTATCGATAAGCTCTTTTATACCTAAGAAACAATAAGTAGACACATTTATTGCTACACCAGGCTCGGCACGTTCTGACAGCCCTGGGTGTTCGTGTCAGCCGCTAAATTGTGAGTAGCATGCCGCACTGCACTGCGGTTATCGCCTAACAGACGAGACTCCTACCGTACACCCACACTCTGACCACATGCAATAACTGATACACTAACATTTTTACTAATATATGTATATCTCCGTTCATTCGTAAATTGTCTAGTTTCGGCATAGACTTAGAATGTAGCGAAAAATTCTAAGTCTATGTGTTTCAGTATCTTCACTCTAAGGAGACGAAACTATTTTGACTACTGCGAGCGTATTTGCGTACTGAACCTACGCCGTGATCCTTTTAGTTGTCAATTTTAATTTGTAAAGTCAATAAATGCATAAATATTTACATAATACGAGCTGACCCGCGCATCTTCGTCTGCTTCACATAAGAGAATTTTCCCTGTTTTTGCAACATTTTTCATTGCTACTCCTCTCCTATTGGTTGTAGCGTGATGTTATATAGCCTATAGCCTTCCTCGATAAATAGGCTATCCAACACTAAAATAATTTTTCAATTCAGACCAGTAGTTCCTGAGATTAGCGCGTTCAAACAAACAAACAAACTCTTCAGCTTTATAATATTAGTATAGATTATATTTTAACTCCTAATAAAACTAACACGTATGTTTTAAAACATAGAGGCAATGGAACTTTTGCAAGTGAGTATTGATTTATATTGCTGACTGTACTAACATGTCTTAGTACAATGCGTGATTTGTTCCGCAAATGGTCTCAATTACTACAATCCCACTGTTTGATTCTATCGCCAATAAGTGTTTGTTTCCTTTTCTTTTATAACGAACTTTCACATCGAACGTTAGTTAAGTTTCTAAGTAAAATATTGATATTATTAAATAAAAGCTTGAACCTAATTATCTGTTTATCTATACTGATATTATAAAGCTGAAGAATTTGTTTGTTTACCCGCTAATCTCAGGAATTACCAGACCGAATTGAAAAATTATTTTAGTGCTGGATAGCCCATTTATCGAGGAAGGCTATAGGTCATATAACATCACGCTACGATCAATAAGAGCGGAGCATCAATGAAAAATGTTGCAAAAACGGATAAATTCTTTTATGTGACGCAGACGAAATTGCGTGTATCAGATAGTGTTATAATAATAATTGAAAAGTGCTCATAGCCAGTTGCACCCACTGATCGGTAAACGATTAACGAGGTTAAGCAACGTTGGGTGCGGTCAGTCTATAGATGGGAGACCGCTTAGTGGTATTTCATCTGAGCGTCTCCGTGCTTCGGAGGGCACGTAAAAAGTCGGTCCCGGTTGCTACCAAATTGACAGTAGTCGTTAAGCCATGTCAGAGGCCTACGGGCGGCTTGAACAACTCTTGATAACAGGTTGGCCACTAACCACACGAAAAGAAGAAAAGAAGAAGAATTGAAATTTTGACATCTATTAACGACTAATCTTTATATATATAATTCTTCTGTACGTATGTTGACAGTGAACTTCTCCTAAACGGCTGGACCGATTTGAATGAAACTTTTTGTGTGTGTTCAAGTGGATTCGAGATTGGTTAAAATATGCTTTTTTTTTTCTTTTCCTCTTGTACAGGACAACGTCTGTCGGGACAGCTAGTGTTAGTATAGATATATATCTATACTAGTATTAATCTAATATTCTATTAGTCTAATATTCTATTAGTCTAATAAGTATTGGAAAGGGAGAGTGTGAATTTTGTGAGTATGTGTGTATGTGAAGGGTAATCGCCAGACAACACACGGTGAATGAATTTTCAAATAGGCGCCTATTTGAAAGATTTTTCACTATTCGAAATTTGCATTATACCAGATGAATAATAACTATAATATTGTGCTGATAATATCCTAACTAATATTATAAAAGCAAAAATGAGTTTGTTTGTTTGTTCGTTTGTTACCTTTTCACGCCTAAACCACTGAACCGATCATCCTGAAATTTTGCATATACGTTGTCAGATGTACGTAAACGAACATAGGCTACCTTTCATCCCGAAAAAAATTACTGTTCCCGAGGAAAACAACAAAAACGTTCTTATGATAATAGATGGCGCCACGTGTCTTTCGAATCATGATTGAATTATATTATTACAAGCAGAGTACAACCCGAATTGATTGTCAAATTCTAAATTAACGCGAGCGAAGCCGCGGGCAAAAGCTAGTAATTAATATGTGTGTGTATTTAATCGAGATAAATGGATAGGATCAGGTGGATTATTATTTTATTATATTTTTACTTTATTATAGTCATTTACACTGACAACAATCCTAACTAATATTATAAATGCGAATGTGAGTTTGTTTGTTTATAACGCTTCCATGCCTTAACCACTTGACTAAAACCATTCAATTATTATGCAAACACGTTTATAATCCAATAGGTCAATCCATAATGGATTGACCTCCCCTTTGCCAGTGGGCGTATGGTGTCGGTGATCCCCATACGAGACAAACATTGCTATCCGAGTCAAAGTCAAAAGATAAGAATTCTTTAGGTCACAAAGAAACAGTTATAAACGTCAACATTTAGTGGTTACTGGGTTAATTTAATTGCTAGTAGTTTAGTTACTCGCGATACAGCAATACATTGTTAAGTATAATGAAATAAACAGTAACAAAAAAATTTAAACCAACACATCCAAATGAAGGCAGTGTATTAAATATACATACAATAGTAAAGATCGCTCTGATAGCAAGATGTGAAAGCACCTCTGTAGACGAACGTGGCGACCCAACCCTTGAACATTTTGTAAACTTAATCTCTCGCACACATCGCAAGACACGCGCGGCCACTACACCATAGATAACAACATCGTAAGTACAAAGTTTATTGACATATAAACAAAAACAAGTAACAGAAAGCTTTGCTCATATCTAAACACTAGCTGACCCACGCAACTTCGTCTGCTTCATATAAAAGACTAGATGTTCCCGCGGTTTCACCCGCGTTTATCGTTACTGCGCCGCCCCCGTGGCTCGTAGCGTGATGTTATATAGCCTATAGCCTTCCTCGATATATAGGCTATCCTGAGATTAGCGCGTTCAAACCAACAAACAAACTCTTCAGCTTTATAATATTAGTACCTATAGATAGCTGACCCGCGCATTTTCGCCTGCGTCACATAAGAGAGAGAGTGGGTCGTAGGCACCTATAATACAATTTTAATGGAGCTGAAACTTTCTATGTTAAATCCACGAACCACATAAGAACCATTGAACAACATTTTATAAATATACCTACAGTGCTAATTTAAAATCACGCAAAATAAGCCAGGAGAAACATCGTTTGTATGTCTGTAATGGGTAATTATTTTGCTGCGATGTTATTTTAAAACTGCGATATCTCCTAAGATATTCATTGAAATCGAATGATGTAAAGCGCAATTTTGTTTTAAATTAAATACTTGTGATGAATAACGTATTTATTTGGACAAGGATTAATATCATGTTTATAAAATCACCTTCGCAAATGACGCATTATTTTAAAACAAATTTGGTTAGCATAAAAAAGGTTATAGTGAGCCAACCTTACAAGATAGACATATGCTGTCGCGGACTTTTTTTTAGAAATTTTAAAGGGGAAAAATTCTGTCATACATGATTTTTGCGAAACTTTAACTGTTTACGCAGCGCACGCAGCGGAAGCTCTCAAAAGGAAAAAAAACCCTCCGATTTTGAAACATTCTTCATTGGTGCTCCGCTCCTATTAATCTTAGCGTAATGATATATAGCCTATAGCCTTCCCCGATAAATAGGCTATCTAACACTGAAATAATTTTTCAAATCGGACCAGTAGTTCCTGAGATTAGCGCGTTCAAGCAAACAAACAAACAAACTCTTCAGCTTTATAATATTAGTATAGATTTTCCTCGTTTTTCAACATTTTTTATTGCTGCTCTGCTCCTATTGGTCGTAGCGTTATGTTATATAGCCTATAGCCTTCCTCAATAAATGGGCTATCCAACACTAACATAATTTTTCAATTCAAACCAGTACTTCCTAAAATTATCGCGTTCAACCAAAGAAACAAACAATAAAACCTACCTAGCTAAGTATAAATTAGTGACCTATCAGAGATAAAATCGCCTAGAAACATTATTCATCGTTGAGTGTTAGTTAAATGATTAATTACGCGGTGGAACAAAGATCAGAGATAGGAAGATACGAAAGATTCGATCAAATTAATTCATTGGTCAAGAACTTGACTGCTATTTAGTTGAGAGATAGCTTAGCGGTATTTTTATTAGTACCTACAGCTGGTAATATACTTATCACGCAAAACTAGATTGTAGATTCATATATCTGACAATCAAATCTTTTGTGACTTGCCACCGGTGTGCCACTGTGACTCAATAAGTTAAAACACATAACGCCACTGCGACTCAATAGGTTAAAACACACTGACTTCCAATAATAATGTCCTCCAGACCGAATTTCGGACACGGCGAACGGTCCGTACGGAGACTGGCCATCTGCGCGGGAGATATTATAGTGCACAAGTGTGTGCGCAAACACAAGTGCACTCTCTGTTCCCTAACTCTCATGATCCGATGGGACGGTAATCCGACACGACCGGAGAGAGATCGGGCGCAGGACCAACGGCTTTACGTGCTTTACGGGGCACGGGGTTGTCTAACACCGCTAACTTCCTAACTCTGGGCTGCTATTGAGATTTCTTAACAGAAACACCTAATAACTTTTTGTTCGCCCGACCCGGGATTCGAACCCGAGACCTCATGCAGTCGCATCACTACCGCTGCGCCACGGAGCCAGTTAAAACTGTTAAAAATTTTGATAATAATAAATACTATTATCTATATTAATTCATATCATGTTGGCACTTTGGCACACGTCGCCATTCGCCATATTTAAATTTAAATAATGCATTGGATGGTGCTGGATTGTATTGGACATCGCGACATTTACATACAAGTTTGAATTCTTATCTCGTATTATCAATGACTGTATGAAATTCTAATAAGATTTGACTCATCCAGAACGTGTGGCATAAAAATTATATTTTAAATACTTTATGAAGGTAATCTTGGCTGCAGATTTTGAGCATTGATAAGATTTTGTTCAAAAGCGTGTCTATACTTCCCGAAGGACTGCAGACAAAAAACTGTAATGTTATTGCCTGTGATGACAAAAAAGAAATAACTGCTGGTTAAATTTTATTTATTACTAGATGTTCCCGCGGTTTCACCCGCGCTTATCGTTACTGCGCCGCCCCTGTTGGTCGTAGCGTGATGTGATATAGCCTATAGCCTTCCTCGATAAATGGGCTATCTAACACTGAAAGAATTTTTCAAATCGGACCAGTAGTTCCAGAGATTAGCGCGTTCAAACAAACAAACAAACTCTTCAGCTTTATAATATTAGTATAGATAAATCTGGCATAGGTTAGTTAGAAAATGATCTCATTTTAATTTATACACCGTTATTATTTTTATACTAACGATAAAGATTGAAATAGCGAAATCCATTTTTCTCGTGTTAGGTACATATTATTTTGGTTTTCATGTAATAACTTTTTTTTGCCAAGTGGCGATATGCGATTAAGCACATGCGTATGGTACTCAAGGATATTGCAGATTACTATTACCGAAAGATTTCGGTACCTTAGTTCCGAAGATTACCTACCGCCTATACACATACAAACAAACAAATTGTTTTACGTTATTATATTAATCTAAAATTTATTTGCTTCCTCTTTTTTAAAGTCTTTCTCGTTACCGAACTAAGTAAAGTAAAGCCTAGTTTTTAATCAAACTGCCTGCGGCGCCACCAGCGCCATCTATCATAAAATTTCAGAGGCTCCACGGGCGACAGCGCACATTTTTCAATGTACACAATGCTGTATTGATGAACGCAGCCCGATGCACTTTTATTTATTACCGAACGAGCTAACATATTTTTGTGGCAAAATGTTGGCAGAGTCACAATAAGTTAGTATACGGGTGAGCTGAGCCATGCACCCACTACACACTTGGGGTGTGACGCGGCCATTCTAAATTGCAAATCTATACCTATGTTATAAAGCTGAAGAGTTTGTTTTTGAAGTGAAAACTTCTTTAGACGCGTTGAGCACTTCTTGGGCGAACAAAAATCATGGAACTCGCGTCATCGTCACCGAACGCTTTCCATTTTTGAATTATTTTTGGTTTATAAAGAAGTGTTTATGATCAAGGATTACATTTTTCACTTCTATCGCCAGTCCCCAAAGACTGCCCCAATTTTTTTTTTGTATGACCGTGTTTATCTCTGGAACTACCGGTTGTATTTCATAAATTATTATTGCGTTTGATTGCCTAATTCTTGAGGAAGGTTTTAGGCTATAAATCATCACGCTACGAGCCATGTGAGTGGAACAGTTATCATAAAGGTGGGTGAAGCCACAGAGGACAGTAGATAAAATAAATGTACCAGATATTTGTCACTAGACTTACAAAATATATGGTGATTCTAGTAAGTATGAAACACTACAGCTTGCCATCCCTGGTCAGAGATTCAGAGGCCGACTGAGAAGACAAGATGGACAGACGTAATGTTGAGAGACATGAGGGAATGCAAGCTGTCCGACTATGTAATGTGATGTCAAGGATAGAGTGAAGTGGAGACTAGAATAGAGAAGGATGACTCCACTATTGTGTGGGTTAGTTTAGTAGGAATTAGTTTAGTTAGGTTAGTAGGAAGAGAAGAAGAGAGTAAGAACTGCAAAATATTAGAGTTGTTTTACATTTACACGAACTGGGGTCACGTCTGTATATCCTTGACGGGGTATGTGTATCACATCCATATTTTACCAGGTATGTTTTATGTCTTTCGTGTAGGTAGTGAGGTTATTGTCGGTCACATTGATATTGGACGCTAATAAGACTTATCTAACTTGAAAACTGGATAATCCTGAAAATTTGGTGTTAATATGTGAACTATATACTTGAGCGGCGTTATTACAGATGAATCTCACACTGAAGTAAGTTGAGTATGTCTATACTAATATTAATATACTAGCTTTTGCCCGCGGCTTCGCTCGCAATCTGTAACTTTTTATAGTTGATAAAGATTCACAGCTCGTCCCCCGTAGGTGATAGCGTGATAATATGTAGCCTATATGTTGACCCGACCTGTTAGTAATATTCATGCAAAATTTGAAGTAAATCCATGCAGTACTTTTTGAGTTTAGCCCGGACATACATACAGACAAACAGACAAAAATTCTAAAAACAATATTTTTGGCTATAGACTAAATGTGCCCACGGTTTCACCCGCGTTTATGATTACTGCGCCACCCCCGCGGGTCCTAGCGTGATGTTATATAACCTATAGCCTTCCTCGATAAATAAGCTATCCAGCACAAAAAGATTTTTTCAATTCGAACCAGTAGTGCCTGAGATTAGCGCGTTCAACCAAACACACAAACTCTTCAGCTTTATAATATTAGTATAGATATATATATATAATATTCTATCACATATACACAACACCATCTAACCTAAACTAAGCAGAGCTTGTGCTATGGGTACTAGACAATGGAAAAACATACATAGGTACATACTTTTTTTTGTAAATACGTACATATATATTATACATAGAAACACCCAGACCAAGACAAACATCCATGTTCATGCATACAAATGTTTGACTTGTGCGGGAATCGAACCCGCGACCTCAGGCGTGGCAGTCGTTTACACTTACTACTACGCCATCGAGGCCGCCTATCTTTATACATATTTCGCGTAATAATACAGTCAAAATGTTCGCACATATACATACCTATACACATATGTACTTGTGTACAGCACATGACACGACGTTTGGCTGACATTCAATATTTTTTATCAAGATCCGAGCGAACAATATTGTAGTTTTTTTTCACTTCGACCGTTCGCGGTCAAACCTCGTTTATGAACTTGTAAATTGGCTTCA
Source organism: Catocala sponsa (assembly GCA_963564715.1). Lineage (NCBI taxonomy): Eukaryota > Metazoa > Arthropoda > Insecta > Lepidoptera > Erebidae > Catocala > Catocala sponsa. Next base: position 3,192,773 of record OY751345.1, on the reverse strand, counting down.
CAACACGCGAACATGGTGTCTGATGATGGATAACTAACAGAAATAAATTCTTTATAACTGTTATATGTATGATTACAAGATGTGTTATTGGAGTATTGCTTTTTTTATACTGTAACTAGCTGACCGGCGCAACGTCGTCTGCTCCACATAAGAGAATCTTCCCCGTTTTTGCCACATTTTTCATTTAGGCTGCCCGTTTTTGGCTTCGCTCCTTGGTCGTAGCGTGAAGTTATATAGCTTATAGCCTTCCTCGATAAATAGGCTATTTAACACTAAAATAATTTTTCAATTCGAACCAGTTCCTGAGATTAGCGCGTTTAACCAAACAAACAAACTCTTCAGCTTTATAATCTACTAGCTTTTGCCCGCGGCTTCGCTCGCGTTAATTTAGAATTTGACAATCAATTCGGGTTGTACTCTGCTTGTAATAATATAATTCAATCATGATTCAAAAGAAACGTTTTCCTCGAGAACAGTATTTTTTTCGGGATGAAATATAGTCTATGTTCGTTTCTGTACACTTGACAACGTATATATATGTGAAATTTCAGGATGATCGGTTCAGTGGTTTAGGCGTGAAAAGGTAACAAACAAACAAACTCATTTTCGCTTTTATAATATTAGTTAGGATTAGAATTAGGATAGGATGTAGTAAAGCATATTCTAACCTTTAATATTTTAATACACGCAACACTTTGCAATAAAGATGTGCTATAATACTTTAGTAGGGAGATGAGAGAGGCGTTAATATTGTGAGCGATATTCGTGGCATTGAACTCATGACTTCTATGTGCCAATCCAACAACCTTACTACTAAGCTAACTAAACCGGGCATTTACACACAGCAGTCAGCATTCAAAACTACCGCAAAAAGACCGAGGCGTTAAGGCAACTTCTAAAAAGTACTAAAAATATATTATAAGCGAACTTTTTATGAAAGTTACGGAAAACTATGTGATAAGTTCGAAGTGTGGTGAAAGAGACAGGCTTATATAAAGTGAGTTTGAGTGTGGAGGGAGTGTATAGGTAATCAATGAGGAGACGAGAAACCGCAGGTGGCGCGCTCCCATCGATCTCGCTAAAAATACGATAATACTGTATACTGCGCTGACTACAGAGAGCTTATGGGCACCTATTACACGGTAAGAGGCGACAGCGATTCAGTTCTAAATCCTTTATAGACTCTTCAAATGAATAAATGCAGCAAAAGGATATTTTTTTTGGCATATTAGGAGTAAAAATCCATCCATCGCAATATTAGTTGTCAAAAAGATTAAATATGTTTGCTTTTTGGCTCAGAAAACAAGTTACTATCAAGAAACGATCCTAATAAAAAAAAATAAGTATACAGGTATGTATGTTTATCCATTGTCTAGTACTAATAGAACAAGCTCTGCTTAGTTTGGGCTAGATGGTGTTGTGTGTATGTGATACAATATTATTATTGTTATATATGTTGCTCTATTTAAATTTTGATCTTTACATATATTATTTCAAGTATACTAGGTTAAGTTATCTTTTATTTAAGTTTGATTGTTACATATCCTAACTAATATTATAAAAGTGAATGTGAGTTTGTTTGTTACGCTTCCACGCCTTAATTACTGTACCGATCATCATGAAATTTTGCGCACACATTGTCAGTGAAATAGAAAAGGACATAGGTTACCTTGTAATCAGAAAAAGTATTGTTACTAATCGCACCGAACCTACATTTACGCGAGCGAAGCCGCGGGAAAAATCTAGTATTCTTTATGTTCATCTAGAACTGCACGAAAGGCGTAATGGTTTAATAGACTGCCTCGCCACTGCCATTGTCCCGTATGGAGATCGAATCCTTGTGCGTTCGATTAAAATCTTTACGCGCAGGAACTACTGAACAGATTCTATAGATAATATTATACTTGCCACGTCTGAGGCACAGATTAAAAACTTAAAAGTCGATTGCACGTGACGTGCGGTCTCCATGAAGGTATAGATAAACAATGTTTATGTATACCTTCATGGCAATCTCGTAGCGTAAGCGGGTGACCAAAGTTTATTAATACGTACTGGTGGCAGACCTGTCACTTTTAATTAATGTTTATTAAATATGTACTTATCTATATGTTCTCTTAAAAAATTTACATATTTACATAATATTGTGAAAACTTTCGTGTTTTTAGAAATAAAGTATGTTTTCTTTCTTTCTTTCTTCTCATTACAAAGTCTAAAAAGCAGGTATTGATGATACTATGTTTTTAAATACCACCACCTTATTTAATCACTGCAAGTTTTAACCAGGTTGTACTGACCATAGCCAGAAGCACACATCCATAAAAGTACGCTAAGATACAATAATGCCCGTTTCTACTACCTAAATATAAGATTACTAGCTTTTGCCCGCGGCTTCGCTCGCGTTAATTTAGAATTTGACAATCAATTCGGGTCGTACTCTGCTTGTATAATAATATAATTCAATTATGATTCTAAAGACACGTGGCGCCATCTATTATCATAAGAACGTTATTGTTGTTTTCCTGGGGAACAGTAATTTTTTTCGGGGTGAAAGGTAGCCTATGTCCGTTTCCGTACACCTGACAACGTATATGCAAAATTTCAGGGTGATCGGTTCAGTGGTTTAGGCGTGAAAACGTAACAAACAAACAAACTCATTTTCGCTTTTATAATATTAGTTAGGAAGTTAGGACAACAGCCAAAGCAAACTTATTAAGCAGATACTTGCAGATTTTGTATTCCTTCTATACAATAAAGAAAGATAGTTTTCTCCATCTTCCCTAACCCTATTTTTGTACTTAGTATTTTCTCACTATTTATAAGAATATCAATGATTGTAACCATTTGTGAGGCTTATATTAATGTTACTATCAGAAGGTATCACTGGCTTCTAAGATACAGGTCTATACCTAGTTTAGAAGTCAGGGTCTCCAGTTTGTCATGTATTCCTTAAGCCCTAGTTTTGTACTTAGATTAAGTGTATTTCTTATGAAGCAATAAACTTATTATTATTATTATTAAATCCAGTCTGTAACTACAATCTTCAATTATCAAGTTCACTAGAAGGTCTCCTATAGAACGCCTCGTTGCCATTTTCTCGGACGATTAACTTATCTGCAGCCGTACAGCTCATCTCGCTAACAGGTTTCTCGACACAGTGACATATGCCGACGTTCTGAACCTACGCAACAGCAAAAATACACGCGATTAGTCTCGCCGGCGACCCACGATAACGGGCCTTCACACCACCTACACTAAGTACTATGCCTAGCTAGCTAGCTGGCGTATACACCAGCTGTTTCTTCTGACAAGCCTTTAAACCACCTACCGAGTTAGCTGTATATGTGAAACTCGTACCAGTAAAAAGGGTACTACAGAACGCACGCAAAAAACTTTCGTCCTAGCGCTGGTAAATAAGTATAAAAGTTTATACGTTGCCTCAATATCAGATAGCGGGTTAAATTTATCCCGAGCAGTGACTGCAAAAGGCGCACTCATAAAAAGCGCGGCACGGTTGATTACAAAGCCGCGTGGGGTTTATGGGCGCGCATCTCGCGTGCCTGACTGCCGCCGCCTCAGTGCGCGCCGCTCCGACGACGCGAGGGTAGTTTTTCAGTCGCCGAGTGAGCCCCCGCCACATAAATAAGTGATCACGGCGCGCCCCCGCTCTCCCCCCGCCCGCGCCTCGTGACGCCACCCCCCCTCGCTCGTAAACTAAGCGCAGATAGCGAGAGGACTTAATGGCTGATCGGATTTTGATTAGCGTGGGCCGGCGACGCAACCCCGCACCCGAAGCCGAATTTGAATAGATAAGTGGGCACCCGAGGACCGACGCTCGCGACCGTAATTTACATACTTACTGGCTTTCGGCGAACATAGAGGGTGCCAAGTTATGGACGACGCAAAAACGATAAACTTGAAATAAAGCTTCGGTCATCGATTCGGTCGCGTCGAGTGCTTTTTTACAGAATTCTGTTTGTTATCGGCGCGGCGGGCTCGCACTCGCTCGTTTTTTATTAGATTTAATCGTTCCGCAGCACCGTGCGGTGCGTGTCCGCAAACAACACGTGCCTGCGTTATCTGCCGCGAGGAGCGCGACGTCGGGAGATCGCACGGACGACGGGACAGCGGGTGTCGTCAGGCCGCGCCGCTGCGTGCTATCACTTCGACCGGAGCCCGCCGCATCTGTAACTTGTCCGTGTATTGACGGAGGTCGGCGACTGGGGAACGTTTCGTAAAGTGGATAGAGCAGGTAGGCGCGCTCGTCACCAGGCCGGCTGCGGTTTCCGCGGGTCGCGGTTCGATAACGTGCGCGGCTAGCGGTGGGAGGTCGCGAGAGGCGGCCCCCTCGCCCCCACATCTTGCTCGCCCCGGGCTGGTCGCGTTTGTTTAGTTTGGCAGGTAAAGCACAACAGCGGAGGGGTCGGAACGTGTCACGTGGGAGTGATCGCCGCCTGACGTATCGGTTGACGCCACGAATAATTGAAGTTCGAAGGAAAGAAAACACGCGAGCTTACCTACTCGTAACTGTTCTGTAGTTGGACGGCGGAGAGGAAAATATTGTTAGGCGTTTACGTCACGTACCTAGAATTTTATGCTGGCGACAATGCTTTGACTGGACTATGAGTGGAAAATACGCGAACTTATTGAGAAAATACATACCTAAACGGATCACGTCTGATCGTGTATGATGCACAATCCGCGCAAAGGTTTTAATAGGGTTAGTATTTAACTGCACAGCAAAAAAATACTAATTGCACAGTAAAATATGCTTACCAAAAATACGAATTGCACGCCAAAATATATTTAAAGAGATCAAACTAAGTTGACGGCTCCTATTTTTGGGTGGGTTTAAGAAGGAACCTAACATAACCTAAACCTTCCGAGACGGAATGCAGTGATTTGAGGCGCATAGGTGCTCGTTATGATATATTTTGGTAAGCAAATTTTGTTGTGCAATTAGTATTTTTGGTGGACATTATATTTAATCCCTTTTAATAGTCGCCTTGCCACTGTCAATACGCAGAGTAAAATTGGTTCAATTAAATTTAGAATTCATAGATAGTTGTTTCGAGTTTTATTATTATATATGTTCGTTGTTGAATATTTGGAAACTGAACCGTGACACATAAATTAGGCCTCAGGATTTATATTTTTTAAAGTAAGAGATATATGTCTGTACTTATATATATACTTATATAAATAGGTGTAAGCAGAAAGTAGACTATCTACAGATTCCACATAAAAAACCAGCCTACTACTCAGAATACTTTCGGACTACGAAGAACTACAGAGAATAACCAAACAGAATAATTCAATAAAACTGCTTGACTTGGGCATCGAACCGCAGACGTCACAATCTCACGCAACTAAAACAGCAAGCCTATATACGTAGTCATGTATTACATAGCTGCACAACGCTTTAGTAGGTACGGCAGAGCAACATAGACTTATATTATTCACGCATAAGGCAACGGGTATAATTAAGAAAGGACATCCACGCTAAAACAGGATAATGACGATGAAGTCGTAAAACCGCACGATGCACACACACACGCACACACACACACACATATACACACTATATATACTTACGGCCACGTATTGTCGCTACATGCTTACATATGTATGTATATATTTAGACAAGATTAAAATATACGATGGCGACAATTTTGTTGCTACCTACAAGTATACGACATGATTATTTGCATTCTCGCGAATCTACAGAGATAATAATATCTAATGCTTATTCTGAACATGAATCGATGAAAAATACATAACCTCACATATCCTAACTAATATTATAAGGGTAGTATTTAACTGCACACCAAAAAAATACTAATTTCGCAGCAAAAAAAGCTAATTGATCAGCAACTCATGGCCAGCAAACTTTAAAGAGATCAAACTAAGTCGACGGAGCCCCGCTTCGCGCTTCGCGGGGCTCCTATTTTGGGTGGGTTTAAAAAAAGGAACCTAACATAACCTAACACTTCTGAGACGGAATGCAGTGATTTGAAATGTATAGATGCTCGTTATGCTGTGCAATATTTACTGACCAATTAGTATTTTTGCTGATCATTTTATTTAATCCCATATTATAAATGAAAATGTGAGTTTGTTTGTTACGCTTTCAAGTCTTAATTACTCGGACAATGATCATGAAATTTCGCATGCACGTTTTCTCGGCTACAGAAAAGTACATAGAGTATCTTTTATACACAAAAACTTACTGATCTTGAGCGTGCGACCCTGCGGGCATAATCTAGTCTTTAAATATATTGTTATAATATCACGTTTTGCTAAGAAAATATAGTCGACTAATTACCATTCAAACATCAATAAGAATTTAATGTTACGATGGTACCAACGTTATTATACAAGGTAATTCTTAGTACAGATAGTGAAAATCTCTCAGAAGGTGATTGTACTTGTTATTATGAACAAGTTTTCTTCTGGGACATCGACGAAATCGCGGAAAAAACAGCTGTTTCATACAGTATTGGAGTTTGACCTCGACAAAATGAATGGAACAGCTGATATTTTTTCGCGATTTTGGCAATGTCTCAGAACAAAAGTTATCTTTTCCGAAAAGCTTTTAAATGTATAATTGATAACTAACATGTAATTAATTGTTATTTTAGGCTATTTTTATTATCACTAAGTTATTCAAATATTACATGTATAGTGCATGCGGCGTTTGCTGATTAATTGGTTGTACATACATATTCAGGTCATAAGTTCTGTAACATGTTTAATTTGAAATAATTGAGACATGTTTATTATTGATGTAAACATTTATATAACAAAATGAACATAATAAAACACAGATTCTTATGCTAATAAAGTTTATTCAAAATGACCCCCGCGATTTTGAATACAGGCCTTCAACCTGCGCAGCCAGTTGTCTATCGCAGCACGAACGAGGTCCATGTCAATTTCGGCGGCTGCCTTAAACAAGGATGCCTTGAGTGACTCCAAGTCAGGATGACGCGTTGAGCAGGCCTTTTCCTCCAAGTGTTGCCATATCTTGTAATCTAACGGACTCAAATCTGGACTGGAGGAGGGCCAGTCTTCGTGCCGGATGAAGTCAATTTCACGCGCCAGCCAGTCTTGAGTGCTTTTCGCTCTATGAGCTGGCGCAGAATCTTGTTGGAATACCCAGCGCCTGTTATTGAACATGGTATGAGAAACAGGTTCCACAAGGTTCGTGAGGACTGTATTTTAATACACAACTGCATTAATTTTTACGCCTTTCTCACAAAAATGTACCTCAGTTAAGCCCTAATAAGAGACTCGCAACCAAATCATGAGTGAGGATGGAAAATGGCCTCGTTGGACACGCGGAACATGGTTGCTCGCTTCTTTACTGCTGTGTGCGTACACCTTTTCATTTTGTTTGTTGTAGCTCTCTTCTACATTAAAAACTTTTTCATCCGAAAAAGGAATTTACCGATGCTTGTTTCCCGCGTACCGCTTCAACAAAGCACGACATCTCTTCAACCTCAGGTCCATTAAACGAGCGTCCAAACGATGTACTGTTTTTTTTCGATATGCCCGAAGCCCTAAGTCTTCATTTAACACCCTTTTCACCGTGGTTCTGCTTAAACCCATCTGAAGAGCCAAAAGTTTTTGCTTACATATGGGATTTCTTTGAATTCGCGCCTACACAGCTTTTATCACTGCTGGAGTCCTAACAGAGCGAGGGCGACCACTTCTTAACCTGTCATCTAAACTAGAGTCTTCATTGTATCGTTTGATGGTACGATAAACGAATCTTATGGTTATATTAAAATTTTTCAATATGTCATAAATCTGAACAACTGATGCAACGCAATAACCACAACACGGTCTTCTTTAACCTTTAAGCACCGACCTATATGTCTCTCAGACGTAATTACTTTTAATTTTTTAATATTTTGTAAACTGAGGCACGCTCAAGGTCATCCCTTCTGCTACCCTGCTTAGCAGCCATCTTGAAGCGTCAGTCGGCGTCGCGAGCGTGACAAGTGCACAGGGGTCCGGAACGGAGTCATCGCCGTCTCACAGACGTAAGTACGGTGTTTATGTACAAAACTTTTTTAAGTCTCTTGATCGTCACCTCGTTATTTGTGTAGGTAAGCTCATAGTGTCTAACAGACGTAACATCGGTTTGTATGTTTTAGAATGCCTAATCAAAAGAATCCGACATCTTCAGCGCGAAAACGACCCGCTGATGACGAAGATTTGGCGCCCACGTCGTCTTCGAGGCAACGAAGGTGGAACAGACCTTTGTAGGACGAAGAAATCTGTGAAACTATTATGAATGAGAGTGACGATAACTGCAGTGAATTTGATGATGATGTTGACGATCCTGATTATGTTTTAGAGAGTAACCATAATACGAAGTCAGAATAATCTGTAGATGATGGCGATGAGGACAGGAGACCTCAAGTTGAGGTGCATCAAGAAGAAATAATGTAAGTAATGACTTTTTTGTTGATTGATTGATGTTTGATTGCATATAATGTACTTTGTATAAATATAACTTATAATAATTCTCATTTGCAGATCGAACTACGACTGAAATAGAAGTGATGTTGAAACACAGGTTACAAATATCAGAGAGCAGTCTGAACAGAAGAAGTTAGGAATGAACAAATTGGAGAAGAGTTTGAAGAGGAAGAGGTTAGATCGTCACTGGCAGAGCCTCCGGAGAAATAGAAATTTATTGATACACACATCTAGATTAAAGTGGGTGAAGCGGCGGGAAAAATCTAGTAAAGAATTTTAACAATAAATATATAATAGACACACACATAGTCTTCCGTGTATAGGTAAGCAGAAGTTTATTAACATACTAGATAATAATTGGTTTATATACACATTTCACAAGTATATGTTTGGTCCTACTTAACAGGAGCGAGGATATTGGCTTCTTCCAGAGAGATTGCCAGACTCCACGCTGCTTCCGAGACTTACTGGGCAGAAAAACAAGAAGAACTCGAGATCTCATGCACAGCAGTAGTAACTCGTACCTCTGCGATACAATTCATCATTCGTTTTTTTTTTTGCTCGTCAAAATGACCACACTCCACCTGATGGTAAGCAGTCGTGTGGTCTAAGAGCAGTGGCCTCCACACCGCCCTCATAAGTGTAAGGATGGCATCTGAGCCCAACACGCGTTGTTCTGGATAGGAAAGGGCAGGGCGGGATAAGCTGGAATAACTCTTCAGAGTAGATTCAGTATAATGTAAAAATATAAATAGATATTTGTTTGTATTTAAGTATATTTGTACAAACTAATAATAAAAATGGCAGAATCGACCGAAATTCTGAAAATTATAACACTAAGAAAGAATTTCTTCTTATCGTAAACGTTTTAAAATCTAAGCCCATCACAGCCTAAATTTTTCTCAAGTCCAAATACCAATCGGTAGAAACTAAAACTGAAATGTGACTCAATATTAGAATAGTACAAATACTCGTTCTGTATATACAGATATAAAGCTATGCACAGACTTCCCGGCTGCGCTGTTTAAAAGGCCATCAAAGAGCCGTCGGGTGAAACGAGTCCCATTTTACATTCGGCTAGGAGCCGGGTTTATGGCGGGGCCGGCCAGGAATTCTGTCCGTAATGAGGAAACCGGGCACCTACTACAGTCGCGATTGTCCCGGGATAAAACGCGACAATCGATACTTGCTACGAACGTTAAACCTGCTAGCAAACTTTTATGATAAAATGGGAAAACCGTTTTAATTTTGTTGTTTAAGTAGGTAGTTGTTAATGTTTACTATTTGATACTAGATTTCTCCCGCGGCTTCGCTTGCGTAAATGTAGGCTATGACAATTGTCTATCCCTCGAGAACGGAGTTTTTCTTTATGGATAAAAAGTATTCCACGTCCATTTTTGTGTCTCCGACGTGTATATTTCATTATAATCGATTGATTAAGACGTTAAAGCATAACAAACAAACAAACTTACATTCGCATTCTTATATTAGTTAGGATATACATAGCAAAGCGAAGTATTTCATTTATAGGGAAGGTGAAGATGCTTAAGATCGGTCTAAGTGGAAAATCTTTGGGAAGGCCTATATCCAACATTGAACGTCTTTCAGCTGAAATTATGATATACAATAGTGTCGGTTGTATTTGACGAGGAGTATATAATCTATACTAATATTATAAAGCTGAAGTTTGTTTGTTTGGTTGAACGCGCTAATCTCAGGAACTACTGGTTCGAATAGAAAAATTATTTTAGTGTTGGATAGCCTATTTATCGAAGAAGGCTAAAGGTTATATAACTACGACCCATGAGGGCGGCGCAGTAACCATAAACGCGAGTGAAACCGCGGGTACATCTAGTATTAATATAACCTTACATTTGGATTGCTATGTTTAAAAACCTACATAATACCGAGCGAGTCTATTGCCTTTTACCAGCTCCGTTTCCTGAATCCTTACTGCTTCTAATAAATTCCTTAAGTATTTGTCCAAACCAAGATCTCACTTGCAAACAAAAGCGCAAATCTATGTCTCAAAACCAACGGGATTCTCTCTCTCTACCTAGCTATCTATCACATGGTGATAGGGTCAGGTTTCCTTATTTTCTCCTCCACTTCGCTCTATCTTCGACATCATCGTCAGTAAAATTGCATTTCCTCTTGTCCTTAGCACGTTTTTGTGTTACTGTGGCGATAGCTCAGTGGGGAGACCAACAGACTGCAATGCAGAGGGTCTCGGGTTCGAACCCACGTCGCGCACCTCGACTTCCGGAAGTTATACTTAGACTTTTCGAAATTATGTACGTATTGATTGACAGTTATCGCCTGCTCTTTGCCTTGGAGAGCACGTTAAGCTGTTGGTCCCGGCTGCCATTTATTTATTTATTGATATAAAACAATATAAGCTTATAGTTAGAAACCAAATCGCTTATATGTTAAGTGAAGCTATACAATTCTAAAACTATCTATACAAAATACACAATAGAATTTGAACATTAAAAACAGATTACAAATTATACAAGACATTACACAATTATATTTGTTAATTAATATGTACATGTCATGTTTAGAAATAGAAATATTGAATTGGATAATTTACTTAATCTATACTAATATTATAAAGCTGAAGAGTTTGTTTGTTTGTTTGTTTGCTTGAACGCGCTAATCTCAGGAACTACCGGTCCGATTTGAAAAATTCTTTCAGTGTTAGATAGCCCATTTATCGAGGAAGGCTATAGGCTATATATCATCACGCTAAGATCAATAGGAGCTGAGCACCAATGAAGAATGTTTCAAAGTCGGAGGATATTTTTTCCTTTTGAGAGCTTCCGCTGCGTGCGCTGCTTAAACAGTTAAAGTTTCGATCATGTATGACAGAATTGTTCCCCTTTAAAAGTTCTAAAAAAAAGTCCGCGACAGCATATGTCTATCTTTTAAGGTTGGCTCACTATAACCATTTTTATGCTAACGAAATTTGTTCTAAAATAATGCATTATTTGCGAAGGTATTATTATAAACATGATATTAATCCTTATCCAAATAAATACGTTATTCATCACAAGTATTTAATTTAAAACGAAATTGCCCTTTACATCATTCGATTTCAATGAATATCTTAGGAGATATCGCAGTTTTAAAATAACATTGCAGCAAAATAATTACCCATTACAGACATAGTACAAACGATGTTTCTCCTGGTTTATTCTGCGTGATTACTACTGGTTCGATTTGAAAAAATCTTTTAGTGTTGGATAGCCTATTTATCGAGGAAGGCTATAGGCTATATAACATCACGCTACGACCCACGGGGGCGGCGCAGTAACGATAAACGCGGGTGAAACCGCGGGAACATCTAGTTTATCATAAAATATGTCAGCATTAGGATCAGCTTGTAAAAACTTATTAATTAATTGAATTGCTCGAGCCGTTGGACTATTACTGCCTAAATTTAATCGCTATGATGGTGGGCAAGCAAGGAATGGATGTTGTCTCCGTCCAGCACCTCGTATATAACTATCGGGTACGTAAAAGTGCATGAACATCTATGGCAGTCGTTATTGGGAAGTCAGTGCCCTCTAATATCCTGACACTAGTCTAGCCTTAGGGTATCGTTAGCCTTCGGGTTGCGGAGGTCAGATGGCAGTCGCTCCGTGTGAAAACTGATATCCAGTCAAATCCGGTTAGACTAGAAAGCCGACCCCAAGTGATTTGGGAATAATAAAGGCTAGGGAGAAGATGTTACTGTAACATTTACGTTCTCACTCTTCACCGTGTTTAAGTTAATGCTATTTATATTATAAGATTTGAGTAGTAGAGCCTGATTTCAGCATGAATTGGCCGGCTCGACCGGGGAAGGACTACCCTCTCACAGAATATCGACGTGGAATAGCAGTAGTCCTACTGTTGTGTTCGTCCAATCACCCCCTTTCCCCCATCCCGCTCTCTTTCCTTCCCACGTCCTGTTCTAAAGGGTCGGCAATGCGCAAGTGATGCTTCTGGTGTTGCAGGCGTCCATAAGCTACGGTGACCACTTACCATCACGTGGGCCGTATTCTTGTTTGCCACCTTAGTTGTACAAAACAAAAAAGAAAAGATACCTACTTGTAATTACATTAAACCTGTCCCGATCAAACCTGTGATAGCACGACCGCAACTCGCCTTTGTACAAATAAATGTATGTAAAAGATCAAAGATCATAATCCCTATATAACTCCTGACGTTTTTAGGACCAAAGGGACAGTAGGATGATAAGTTCTCTAATCCAAACTGTAAATTTTCAAGCGACGTATGTAGAAACAAGTGAGAAACGACAATGAACTGCCGTAAATCTTAGAGTTCGAAAAAATGGTTCAAGTAATATACAAAGGTCAAGTGATACCACGTGACCTTGAGGTCAGAGTTCAAAGGTCATAGTAATTTCGGGGGTATATCGGCTATGCTGAGTCGATTGGCGTTGACCGCGAGTCTCAAGCTCTTACGGTTCTTGAGTTGAAAGTTGTATAACAGACGGACAAATAAAGCTGTTGCATAAGAGTTTTTCGAATTCTAAAATCATATAAACAGTATTGGTTGAGTTCTCCGATGGCGTAGCGGTTTAAATGGTAGCTTCACTACTGCCACCAGTTCGATGCCCACACGAGACATAACATTGTGTAATCCACAAATAGTTTTGATTGCACGAATGGCCCAGTGGTTAAGTGGTCGCCTCGCCGCTGCCACTGCGCCGAGTGTTGTGGGTACAAATCCCACACGAGACAAAAAATTGTGTGATCTAAAAATTGTTCTTCGAATCTGAGTGATTTTTGTGTCCGTTGTTTAATGTTTGTAATATCCCGCCACACAGTAATTATACCTGACTAGCTGACCCGCGCAACTTCATTTTTTTTTTCTATTTTGCACGTCAAAATGACCACACTCCACCTGATGGTAAGCAGTCGTGTGGTCTAAGAGCAGTGGCCTCCACACCGCCCTCATAGATATATGTACATAAGAGAATTTTCCCCGGTTCTGCAACATTTTTCATTGATGCTCCGCCCCTATTGGTCGTAGCGTGATGTTATATAGCCTATAGCCTTCCTCGATAAAGGGGCTATCCAACACTACAATAATTTTTCAATTCGAACCAGTAACCTCTGAGATTAGCGCGTTCAACCAAACAAATAAACAAACAAACTCTTCAGCTTTATAATATTAGTATAGATAATAGAAATAGTTATATTTTAGAACAGTATTACTATGGCGCCCTCGATGGCATAGTGGTTAGTGTAACCGACTGCCACGCCTGAGGTCGCGGGTTCGATTCCCGCACAAGTCAAACATTTTTGTGCATGAACATGGATGTTTGTCTTGGTCTAGGTGTTTCTATGTATAATATGTATGTATTTACAAAAAAAATGTATATATGTATGTTTATCCATTGTCTAGTACCCATAGTACAAGCTCTGCTTAGTTTGGGCTAGATGGTGTTGTGTGTATATATTATATATTATTACATAATATTAAAGCGAACAAACAAAAGGTAGTACCCGCTAAACCCCATAGCTTTACTCGCTACGTCGTAAACACACCACACACACACACACACACACACACACACACACACACACACACACGACAAACGCTTACAAGGTACCTGTAGTTTCTCACGGTACAACATTAGCAATAATACACACAGTTTACAACTGTCACGAGGCTCATAACACTGTGCACTGGTAACGGAAGATTTACTTCGATAATAGTCCCACGTACTACGTAAATATAAGGAGTCTACAATCTTTGTATGTATGGGAGTCTTCTTGATATAGTGAATCGTGAATGTACGTTCATAGGCCAACAATAAACTATGAAACTTTCTGTCAAGACTTTTTTTTTATTTTTTATTACAAAATTTTGAAAACTGTTACACTACTATTACTATTAAACTTTACTAATTTTTAAGCTAATTAAATTAATGAAACTATTAAAACTATTACTATACTTCTCCCTAGCCTTTATTATTCCCAAGTCACTTGGGGTCAGCTTTCTAGTCTAACCGGATTTGACTGGATATCAGTTTTTACGCGGAGCGACTGCCATCTGACCTCCGCAACCCGAAGGCTAACGATACCTTAAGGCTAGACCAGTGTCAGGATATTAGAGGGCACTGACTTCCCAATAACGACTGCCATAGATGTTCATGGCAGCCGGGACCGACGGCTTAACGTGCTCTCCGAGGCATGGAGCAGGCGATAATTGTCAATCAATACGCACATAATTTCCAAAAGTCATATAACTTCCGAAAGTCAGAGGTGCGCGTCATTTGTTCGAACCGGAGACCCTCTGCATTGCAGTCTGCTGGTCTCCCCACTGAGCTATCGCTGCTGAAAAGCAACCGAAACGTCGTGGAAAGTGTAAAATAGTATAATAGTATAGTAATAGTATTATAGTTATTAGGAAGTCAGTGCCCTCTAATATCCTGACACTGGTCTAGCCTTAGGGTATCGTTAGCCTTCGGGTTGCGAAGGTCAGGTGGCAGCCGCTCCGTGTAAAAACTGATATCCAGTCAAATCCGGTTAGACTAGAAAGCCGACCCCAAGTGAGTTGGGAATAATAAAGGCTAGGGAGTAGGAGACATACAGATGTGGGTTACATTTTGAGTCTTAACCAATTGTAACATTTTAGTTATTATAGTAATAGAGGACTAAGACATAAGGCAGAGCAGCGGTAGCTCAGTGGGGAGACCAACAGACTGCAATGCAGAGGGTCTCGGGTTCGAACCCACGTCGCGCACCTCTGACTTTCGGAAGTTATATGACTTTTCGAAATTATGTGCGTATTGATTGACAATTATCGCCTGCTCCGTGCCTCGGAAAGCACGTTAAGCCGTTGGTCCCGGCTGCCATGAACATCTATGGCAGTCGTTATTGGGAGAGTGTCGACACAAAAGATCCCACTGGGTCGAAGTGTCGCCGGTCTGCACTGACTGGATAAGATAAGACATAAGGCATAAAATCAAAGAATTACCTATTAATAGAAAACTTAACGTTAATATTAAATTAAATGAATTTAAAATTAAAGTCAAGTGCAATTCCAATTGTATGTTCGACGAGCTGTTACCTGCGACTTCGTCCGCGTAGATTTTAACTAAAAAGTGTTTGTCTCCGCGGAACCCTATTTTTTTCTAAAATCAAAGTAGCCTATATTACTCCTTATAACATCGGCTATCTGCCAGTGAAAGTCCCGTCAAAATCGGTTTAGCCATTTCGGAGATTACCCGGAATAAACAGACAGACAGATAGACAGACAAAAATTTAAAAATATATGTTTTTGTATAGGTACCTTATATACTTTCATATGCATAAGATAAAAAGTTGTTATTTTGACATTACAAACAGACACTTCAATTTTATTTATTTGTATAGATGTATTATATGTTCGATGTATTACTGTAAAAGTCCATTCAAGGTAAATTTTTGACACGAGCAAAGTCACGTCAAGAAACAAAAGTCGGTATAATATACACAAAGTAAGTATGTATGTATACATCAGAACATTATTTTGGTCGGCGGGCGCATCCCGCGCGATTTAATTAAGTCTCGCGGCACGCTCCTTCGCGCCCGCTACTTCGTTTGTGCGCAAATAATCGAGCGATTATTCAAATCGATTGAGGATAACGTACCGACGTTTTTGTAAAATGTTAACGAGTTTAATTAATATGGAAGCACACGTCTTTGATAAAGTTATAAAGAGAAAAACATTATGATCTCTGTTCACAATTTAAGAAATAAATTAATATAATAATAATAATAATAATATATTCTACCACATACACACAACACCATCTAGCCCAAACTAAGCAGAGCTTGTACTATGGGTACTAGACAGTGGATAAACATACATATATACTTTTTTTTTTTGTAAATACATACATATTATACATAGAAACACCCAGACCAAGACAAACACCCATGTTCATGCACACAAATGTTTGACTTGTGCGGGAATCGAACCCGCGACCTCGGGCGTGGCAGTCGGTTACACCAACCACTACGCCATCGAGGTCGACAATTGTTTGACCTTGGAAAATTGTTTAAATAATTTGCCAAGGTCACGTCAGCTCCTAGCACGCCTGCTTTAAGAATAACTAATAGGAGAGAACATAACTTTATAAACATTCAAACATCGGACACAAGGTATACACAGACTTGGAACAACAGTACGTTAGTACTATTTATTCTGTGACAACAGTTTGTACATACATACGTAGAGTCACGCCTGTTTCCCAGAGGGGTAGGCAGAGATTACGGATTTCCATTTGCTACGATCCTGACACACTTATCTGGCTCACTTTCATAACATTCCTCATACACGCTCGCCGGTTTAAGGTGCTCTTAACCTGGCCTTTGACGTCTCCGATCTGGTCAAGAAACGTTCGCCTTGCGACTGTTTCATTCACACTAGCCTTATAAGCTTTCTTAGTCAGTCTTTTCTCGTCCATTCTATCTACATGCCCAAACCAGCTTAACATACCCTTTTCTATTCTCGTCACTATATCCACTTTCATGCCGCATCCCTCTCTAATCACACTATTCCTTATTCTATCTTTTAGAGTCACACCACATATGCTTCTCAGCGCTCTCATTTCTACAGCATTTATTCTGCTCTCATGCTTCTTTTGCCATGCCTAACTTTCACTTCCATGCAGTTGTAAATCACACAAAGTTTTTGTACCATGACGGGGTTGAATCCACGACCTACGACGCAATGACAGTGGTGAGGCGATGATTTACTACGCCATGACTGCAATTGGCCAAAAATTACGTCGTAATCTTTTGATAGTTATAATTATTAAAAAAAAAAAAAAAAAAAATTCAACGAAAGGTAATTAGACTGCGCCGAGCGAAATGTGCCAAAACAGGCAGTCACAGTTAAGTGAATAAAATCAACACTTTTTGTTTAATACAAATATAAAATATACATTTACCATAACAATGAATGTGTTTATAATTACTCCGTGTAAAAAACATAAAATATTTAATATTTTCGCCTACAAAATTACGTAAATTTGCACGAAAAATGCATAAAGGTAAGCTCGTGTTACGTGATTTTTAGATTATAACAGTAGAAATCTATCCTATTTTACAGCTTAAACGAAATATAAATAGTTATATTACAATTTGTCCGTCCCAAATATTTAAGTTATTGGTTGACAATAAAGATATATATTTATAAAAAAGCACTTCAAATCCTCCATACAATTTTACTTACTATGGCGACCGCGCGCCGATTCGAATATGCGTCGCACGAGCTCTATCATTATCTGTTTTACGCTCGGCGCAGTCTCAATGCGACAGCACAGATAATATAATACTATACTAATAGCGACAGTAATTGAGTCTGTTTGTTATGCTTTACAGCTAAAGCCCTGTGCCGATATTAATCTAACACATTTTTGTTTAATTTGACATTCATAAAATGTTACTTTATGGATATCAAACTAAATATTTTCAATAAGCTTTTTAATTTGACATTACTCACTTTTTATTCATTCATGAATGTTCACTGGAGTTAAATTTATGTTAGTTGCTAGTCCATAACACTTGGTGTGTAAAATTCGGGGGCAGAACAAAGGTCAATCCTTTATTTAATTTAAAATGCAAGAACGATCTATGTACGATGGCAAACCAGCCTATCACGATTCAGACCATAATTCGATTTTCTCTCGTGGCGTTGTTCGGTTCGGCATTAAAACTTTTTGTGTTTGTGGTTTAACGGTCCCCCGGTGTAACTAGTGTTGATAGACAACCTTCGAGGTGGAAACTTCACTCATTAGAAGAAGACGTGTTGTACGAAGGTTTTATTATCAAGTACAATCTTTCTTTCGTAATCTTTTGTACTGAGACAGAACACTGATTTATTTCGTACTAAGTTTTGCCCGCGGTTTCGTTCGGTAACAGATTTTTTTCTGGGTGGAAAGTACCCAATGTCCTATTCTGTACTCTGACAACGTCTATGCGAAATTTCATGTTGATCGGTTGAGTAGTTAAGGCGTGAAAGCGTAACAAACAAACAAACTCATTTTCGCATTTATAATATTAGTAAGGATTTTAAAAGTTAGGACTGAATCGCAGCGGGATAGCGGGCGGCGCGGCGGCCAGACAAAAATGCTTTTCAATTATGCCTGTTTCAACAGTTGTCAAGTTAAGCAATAGGAAACCACCTCCACAAAAAACGGTCTTATTAGTACAATAAGCACTAATTTCTTGAAGTGTTCTGACTATACATAGATAAGGTAAGGTTGGAGGGAAAAGTCTCCACTTTCCGCTAGGAATGTTCTAATTGTACAAATAGACGCGAATAGCCGTAGCTAGTCGCACTTGTGTCACTGGATAACTTTCACAAATGGCGACGGAAATTAATTATATTTATTCACTCTTGAAATTCTTTTGAAACGGATTTTGCTTTTACACAACAGCACCAGAAGTAGTTCTTTTATTTAATTTTCTTTCGTGATATTTATATTAAT
Organism: Catocala sponsa; assembly: GCA_963564715.1. Taxonomy (NCBI): domain Eukaryota; kingdom Metazoa; phylum Arthropoda; class Insecta; order Lepidoptera; family Erebidae; genus Catocala; species Catocala sponsa. The sequence continues at coordinate 3,173,788 of OY751345.1, read as the reverse complement.
CATGTTTTCAGACCGAATTTTTAGGGTAATCTTAACGGAGATAGGCAAGAGAATATTAGTGTACAAGTGTTTGCGCGTGTTCACTCTATTTCCTCATTCTCATAGTCCAATGGGGTCCTCCTCAATCCAATCCGATCCGAGCAGAGACAGAGCAAGACCCACGGCAACCAAAATCTTATTCATACCGACTAAGAAAAAAATATTTTCGGATGAGGAATTTATATCTTCTCCCTAGCCTTTATTATTCCCAAGTCACTTGGAATCGGATTTCTAGTCTAACCGGATTTGACTGGATATCTGTTTTTACACGGAGCGACTGCCATCTGACCTCCGCAACCCGAAGGCTAACGATACCCTAAGGCTAGACCAGTGTCAGTATATTAGAGGGCACTGACTTCCCAATAACGATTGCCATAGATGTGCCATGGCAGCCGGGACCAATGGCTTCACATGCTCTCCGAGGCACGGAGCAGGCGATAATTGTCAATCAATACGCACATAATTTCAAAAAGTCATATAACTTCCCAAAATCATAAGTGCGTGAGGTGGGTTCGAACCAGAGACCCTCTGCATTGTAGTCTCTTGGTCTCCCACTGAGCTATCGCTGGAAATTATATGATGATTTATTATAATTTTTTTAATCATAAACATTTTGACCCGTGAATTATTTTTCAGATATACATTACAGCCTCAACATATGACCACACAATTTTCTGTTACGCGCTGTAGATTAAATTGCTTTGCCATCTATTCCGGATAACAGACATAAGTTTATATATGTAGGCACCGAATAGCATGATACCGCTATATTTTAAATCCAGCTCTACCTGACCACCAAGTGAAGTCAAGTCCTGTATAAATTCCTTAACATAATTAACAGACGATAAAGAAAATTGTGAAATTATAAATGCTAGGACAACTACGAACCAGTTCGGGACATGTTTCTCTATGAATTTTAATGTAATACGTTCCATATAAATGCTGGTACAATATTATTTCATTATCTATCTCTTGGTTTACTAGAATCACTTAAATAGGTAACTGGTTATGCAGTGGTATTGCTGTGATACTCATAAGCTGATAATCGTGGACTAAGGCCAAAATTAAAACCATATCTTAAGATTGTTGGACCCAGTAGAGATAGAAACAAGGGCTGCAGAACCTCCATGCTAATGCTGTGCTGTCAATCGGTCTCCTTTTCAATTCCAAGGTCGGGAAAAGTGTCATTTTGGAGACAAAATTTGTATTTTTTGTTATTGCATTCATCGGTGACAGACGAGTCAGCGGCCCACCTGATTGTAAGCGAGAACCGTGGCTCATACACATGGCTGTGTTTTCTTAGCATTACAGAAGCAATGTTAAAAAAGACAACCAAGTCGCTGCCTACCAGAAGGAAAAGGAAAATGGAGCAGGATGGGATTTGGGAAGGCAAGAGTGACTGGGCCTCGGGCGCTCTCACTCACCAAACGAAGCATAACAGATACTGTTATTTTACGTCGATCTTCTGTGAGAGAGTGGTGTTCCCCGGTCGAGCCGGCCCATTCATGTTGTAACCAGTGTGGCCCTACCACTCAATCTGTTCAACAAATAGTTGTTACGAATCTGACAGTTCTTGTATCCGTTGTTTGAATCTTCGTAAATTACTCCGCAACATAGGAATTACGAATGTATAATGTGGAAGTTGTCTTTTTAAAACAAAAAATAATTTTTGATTGTCAACAATATATCTGTAATATGTAATGTAATGGTAGTAGAGCCTCGCTGATTTCAGCATGAATGGGCCGACTTGACCGGGGAAGGACACTCTCTCTCAGAATATCGACGTGAAATAGCAGTATTCCTACTGTTGTGTTTCGTTCGGTGAGTGAGAGTGCCGGAGGCCCAATCACCCCGTTTCTCCCATCGCGCTCCTTCTCCTTCCCACTTCCTTTTCTAAAGGGTCGGCAACGCGCAAGTGATGTCTCTGGTGTCGCAGGCGTCCATAGGCTACGGTGACTACTTACCATCAGGTGGGCCGTATACTTGTTGCCACCTTAGTTGTATAAAAAAAATATAAAAACTTATCTGTTACACGTCTCTGCATACCTTATCGAGGGTATGCAGGCGTGAATGTATAATTATATCATAATTACTATAATTAGACGTCTTTTTATTTTTGTCTGTCGAAATGTCGCTCTACCTAATAATAAAGTTTATTTATTTTCTTCACAAGGGTATTATGACATTCAAACATTTGATCTTAAAATTTAAATACATGTATATTATTATATCTTTATTATACCTTTGTGAGAGACTTGGAGTCTGGCTGGGGTTAATAGTAAGTGATGCTTGTGTTAAGGTTCAATTTTGTTTGGCGTTGTATTAAAAAACGATATACCTGATGTTCGATTGTATGTTTATCAGCGACTAGTTTTAGTTGTGGAAATTTCTATATTATAAAGTTTTAAACCGACATAAGAGATGTATAACTAGATAGTACGTTATTGAGCGGCCGTAGCTATAAGTACAATTTTCGCTTCAACAGTAAGCATTCCTGTCCACGAGCAAAGCCCTCCACACAACGTTCTCACCTAAAGTAGTGCCAAGGTTTCCACTTTGACGGCCTAAGAAGGTGTTTATTCATGCCTCGCATGAAGTACCCAGGATCGAAGAAAGAAGAAAACATGTGTCTTCACAGACAATTCCAAGTTTTAACAGTTCGGCAAAGATATTAGGAGCCAAACTTTTAGGTACATACGTGTTCTAATCGGTTCTACCGAGTAAGGATCTGATAGAAAGTTAAACCTGATAGAAATACTGACTTTGGTTTGAATGTTCGCTTCACCAATGTCACTACGCCAAATGTCGGGTTCAAAGCCGATATGGGACAACAGATCCTTGATCATAAACACTTCTTTATAAACCAAAAATAATTCAAAATTGGAAAGCGTTTGGTGACGATGACGCGAGATCCATGATGTTTGTTCACGCAAGAAGTGCTCAACGCGCCTAAAGAAGTTTTCACTTCAAAAATTGAAACCCACTAGAGTTCGTTCCGACTCTGATGTTCTTAGTGTCCGTCGTTTGGATGTTTGTAACGACCCCCGCGATAGAGGATTTATTCCAAGCGCGGAAGATGTCTTTTAAAAATGAAAAAGAAAATTCTCATATAAGATGAGTACTTATTTTATCATAACGTTAGTAAAATGGGACGACAAAATTTGTCTAATAGATATTAATGTAACATAATTAGGGCCACGTCCTTAATAAATTAGTCTGGAGTCTGATATCTTGGATTAGCTAACGGAAAATATATCTAAATTGCCTTTGACTTACTATAACGTAATCATTTTTACGAAATTATAATTGATATGTGTCATTAGTGGAGTGTTCTCTGTGTCCGTTGTTTGAATAGTAGGAACTAAAGTCTTCCGCGTTACAGGAAGAACTCCTATTGAGAAAATGTCTTTAGAATAAGTCTTTTAAATACCTACATTAATGTCTATTTTTGAGATAATTAAGTTGTTAGATTTAACTGGGGTGCAAAAATAAATATTGTATTGTTGTAATATTATAATAATAATATTTGATTGCTTAAAAAGTACAACAAATAATATGTAAACAAAATATGAGAAAGCATACAATAGGATGGTTGTACAATAACATAATAAGGGACACAGCGATTCCTAAACTGAGACTTGCTCGTATTTTAGAAACCGATGGCACTCCATTTAGTATCATAAATGTACCATCACACTTCATCTCGCTTCTGTATTAGATAGAAAATAATTACAATTTAAAAATTGGTTTTTTTCTTTTTTTTGTTGTAGGTAGGTAAAAGTCTTCACAATTTATGCTATAGTAATAACTAAAACTGTTGTCATATTGCTACCGTAAACACTATTATTATTATTATTTTATATCGTCTGTTGTATTAGTTGTGTTAAGTTTATTAGGTATATTATTTACAAACATGGTCGCAGCGGAAGACCAGCGCTAGTTTTCTCAAAACTAGCATTTTGCTGAGTTGCGACCAATTTGCAGTAAGATTTGGTTTTTTCTATTTTTGGTAATTAACTGTATCTGATGTATGTAGTGCATAATCTGCTGCAAATAAATGTATTTTCTTTCGTTCTTTTTTCTTTCTACATATACTCAAAAATCAGTTTTAAGCAGCCCAATTTAACAAATCAAATAATCACTTGGAGCTATATTTAGATCGTTTAATACATATCTGTTTACCCCTTCGAATGTTGAGCGTGTCGATTTAATGCGTCAAAGCGTAACAAACTCACACTCGCATTAATAATATTAGTTAGGATTCAAGTTCAAATGAAGCTTCGCAAATATTGAAACTGGCATTCAAAACTGCCAGCGCGACAATTAAAACGGAGTGATTCAATAGTCAACGTTGACAAGTCAACATGTATGTATGTGTGATGGACGGCAGGGGACTGAAAGCCTGTCTGCCACGCACTCGTGTGACCACTAGTTGAATATAAAAGATCATAGCTGTATAGTTCATTTTGTATAGCCTAGCTTTTACCTTCGGTTTGGTTCGTGTGGATTATAATACGTGGGTCACACCATCCGACAATTTTAGTGCTACTAAACAAAATTTGATAAAATAACGGTCGCGGGAAACCGTTATTTTTAAAGAAAAGTTCCACAAAAAGCTCAGTTCCAACCGGAAAACCTCAGCATTTTTAGTACTTTGAGAACACAGAAGCTTGGACGCTATCTTTTTTCAGCACAACGTTCTAGGAGCAATAATGCCAATTGATTGGCACCGCACTTCGACCAAAAATGCCAAAGGCTTCCTGGGAGTTTGCATGTAGTCTAATTGACAAGCTATGGGCCGAGCCAGAGGTGCGGCTTGTCAAACTGCTGGTTGACAGCTTTTGGCGGTAGACTTTGTCTTGTGGAGCTTAGGTCCTGACTGCTCGACTACCAATTACTGGCTGACATACGTCACTCCTTAAAGTGCCTTCGAGAGAACTAATTAAAAACTGTTAAGAACAATTGGGGCTCATAGCCAGGGTTCTGCATAGGTAAAAACCAGTTGCTATTACCAAAAACGTGTTCTATATAATTATAGATTTCATTCTTCATAAAATGTAGAAATTAGGCTTATAGCCGACAAAGTGTTGTATTGGAAAAATCCAATCACCCTCTTTCCCTCTTCCCGCTCCTTCTCCTTCCCACTTCCTTTTTTTTCTAAAGGGTTGGCAACGCGCAAATGCCTCTGGTGTCCATAGGCTACGGTGATTACTTACCATCACGTGGGCCGTATGCTTGTTTGCCGCCTTAATTGCATAAATAAAAAGAAAAAAAAAATCTATATAGATTTAAGCTGAATAACCTAATAAGTAATTTTGTCACATGTTAGCTTATGACTCCAATCCTTACAATATATTTTCGCAATACCTGATATAGTCATCAGCTCCGGCTCACCAAATTACACTCGCGGATTAAGCAATATGTAGTTCTTCTTTTGCGAGAATAACTAATCCCGAACAATTCAAAAGATACTTAAAGTGATGAGACGTTACGTGCACGAGATATTTAACATAACTGTCTGAATGAAAGACTTAATAGACCGCGCAAGAGATTTCCGTTTGAGGTTCAGGTACCCTAAATCGAAAATAGTTCGCTTTACTCATTTTTCTCTACTTTCCGCTGTCGGATTAATTGTTGCTGGGCGCCGTTTTGGCAATAAGTCACCGGCGGTACCTCAGTTCAGACTTGTTAGTAGACTAAGAGGCAATAAAAATAGAAGATGGATTTGGAAACTGTTTTTGAATAAGCTCATGTTCCTGTATGGGGTTTTAGTAGTTTCTATTGTTGGAACTATTTCTAGAAGCGATTCAGTAATGATAGATATACTACAGATTCCACACTAGGAATAATTAATTCCTATATTGCGAGAGACCATAAACAACACGGACACGGTCACAAAGAACGTTCAGAAACGAAACTCTTATTTATTTGTGGTTCACACAGTTCTTGTCACATAGGGATCGAAGCCACGAGACTCACGCTGGCAGTGCAAGACTTGAACCACTCCACTGTTCCTACAGCTAAACATACTATTATTGCAGAGGTATCATAGTAAATGTACGCAATTCTTAGCGCTTGCTAAAAATAGCGTGCACCTACCAGGATATCACAGATTCTTGCAATTCTTATAATAAAAAATTAATAGAGAAGTAAAAAATTGTAAGGAATCCTGCATGTCTAAGAGTTCTACATAATATGCTCGAACACTTGTAAAGTCTGCCAACCCGAACTTGTCCACCGCAAGTACGGCTTGGCTCTATGACCCTTCTCATGCTATATCTAATTGTATGTCTGTAAAGCGCCTAGGTCTTCATCTCTAAAACTGACTTTTAAATATCGCATAAATTCCCTTTACTTAAAATTATTTTATACATAAGTACATGCATGCATATTCGCATGCATATAGTTTATCCGGCTGGCTCAGTGCGGGTAGGCAGCCTTCACATTCTTCAAGAACTTGAGAGAGAACTCTCAGACATGCAAGTTGCCCAACGATGGTTTCCTTCGGCGTTAAAGGAAACGATAATATAAATTTTAATACTCACATAACTTTGTAAAGTCATATTAGTGCGAAAACTTCTAAACAAAAATATTAAATCTAATTTATCATTCACTAAGGTTAAACACACAACCCAACGTAGTACACGACGAGCTAGTTTCTTAGTTTTACCTAAAATTCGATCCGAAAATACGGTAAAAATATGTTAACATATGAAGGGGCACAGCTGTATCATAAACTACCATCGCACATTAAAAATGTACACTCAGTTAACGTATTCAAAACCCGATTAGCTCAATATGTACGTACATCATTCACATAACTTGTCCTCGGGCAAATGAATACATTAATTATGTTCCTACCTTCAATAATATAATTGAGTGAAATGATGAACTTGTAACTATACTTAAGTTGAGAGCAGCGATAGCTCAGTGGGGAGACCAACAGACTGCAATGCAGAGGGTCTCGGGTTCGAACCCACGTCGCGCACCTCTGACTTTCGGAAGTTATGTGCGTATTGATTGACAATTATCGCCTGCTCCGTGCCTCGGAGAGCACGTTAAGACGTCGGTCCCGGCTGCCATGAACATCTATGGCAGTCGTTATTGGGAGAGTGTCGACACAAAAGATCCCACTGGGTCGAAGTGTCGCCGGTCTGCACTGACTGGCCCCCACATAAGATAAGATAAGATACTTTAAGTTATTATTGTTCTCAAGTAAGTGAATTTTTTGTTTTTATTGAGAATAAAGATTCTTTAAACCGAAAGTCACAGATGCGCGCCGTGGGATCGTACTCAAGACCTCTGCGTAGTCATCTGTATTGTTGGGGATCAGAAGATTCCAGGTTCGAATCCTGGCAGGAGCGCCATATAATGTTGGAGATCTTTGGATAATAATAATCAATAGACAACCACCTCTGTAGAAAGCCGTATATTGCATTCAATCTATACAAATAAATAAAATTGAAGTTTCTGTTTGTAATGTCAAAATAACAGCTTTTTATCTAATGCATATGAAAGTATATAAGGTACCTATAAGAAAACATCTATTTTTAAAATTTTTGTCTGTTTGTACCGGCTAATCTCCGAAACGGTTGAACCGATTTTGACGGGACTTTCACTGGCAGATAGCTGATGTTATAAGGAGTAACTTAGACTACTTTGATTTTAGAAAAAAATAGGGTACCGCGGAGACAAACACTTTTTAGTTAAAATCTACGCGGACGAAGTCGCAGGTAACAGCTAGTTATTATAAAATACAGTGCGCATTGGCGTAAACTACAAACTAAGCATATTATTTGATACTTACAAACTAAAAGAGCATACCTATTACATATTCTAAAGTAAAGGAGCTGACACTCTTATACACACACTTCAACTCAACGGTCTGCCAGGAGGCTATCGCTGCTATCTTTTGTAGTATACTGGGTGTTAAATGATCAGCTTTATTTTCAGTTTAATTTATTAAGTTTAGTTTAGTTTCATTAATATAAAATTGCATGTCTTTTTCAAATATATTTTTAAAATTTTCATTCACTTACTAATGTTAAAGTCAAAGGAAGAGCTGTTCCCCTTAATACAAGCAGATTTTTGCTAAAAAGGGGGTCTAAGACGATTTAATGTAAAATCCTGTATGTGAAGAAATAAAAAAAAAAACACTTACATAAGTACTTATATCTAGGGATGGCCTATCCTTTTAAGTATAAAATGATACCTGTTAGGATCCCCTATCATTCTTCCATAACAAAGATTACACAGAGTAATGATGCCGTGGTTTAACATACGTAACAGCTTAAATTATAATAAATGTGTGTGCGTGTGTGTGTGTGTGTGTGTGTGTGTGTGTGTGTGTGTGTGTGTGTGTGTGTGTGTGTGTGTGTGTGTGTGTGTGTGTGTGTGTGTGTGTGTGTGTGTGTGTGTGTGTGTGTGTGTGTGTGTGTGTGTGTGTGTGTGTGTGTGTGTGTGTGTGTGTGTGTGTGTGTGTGTGTGTGTGTGTGTGTGTGTGTGTGTGTGTGTGTGTGTGTGTGTGTGTGTGTAAGAGCGTGCATGTGATGTGTGATCGCATAAATTCAACTAATGATATCATCAATAAATGATACTATTCATGAGTTGTTCAGTATCGCCATAATTTTTAGCTTTTAACCAAACTATTAATGCCTTTTTACATTCATGGTAATTCGGTGATAGATATTAATATGTTTATTTATCAGGTTATATAAGTGAGCCGATTGTCTTAAAAACTGCCTTTTTGCAAAACTACTTTTTACTGCAATGAAATAAACGATTTATTATTATTTGTTTCTCTTTCACGGGTATACCCGGCCCTTTAGGAGGCTTACACGGAGACATGGGTCCAACATGCAGAGGCCCTTCGAGAGTTTTAGTTTAAAGTGAGATGAGACACTTACCGAGACACTAGCCACGGCAGGCGTAAGAGACTATTGCTACATTATTATTATTATTATTAGTTTATTAAAATAGTTTATTCTGACAATTTTTACAGTTGTTTCGAAATAAATATTCTGCACAGAATTCTGCAGCTATATTAACAGAATAATATATTCTATTTGTCTAATTTAACCAAGCTATTCTTCGAATATCTTTGTCCCTCGGCCCTATCTCGAGAACCAGACGTCTTTTCCGACTTACGCAACAGAATTTACGCTTAAGCGAACCGTGGTCCAGGCACTAACGCTACTTACTCACACCCATGCAATTTGTATGAGCCACTCGACCAGTTATATTAGACCTCCCTCACCCCTCGAAATCGAAGCTATTTAGACCACGGAGGGGTACAGAGTGCTAGTGGTCAAAGCTCTTGATGTGACAAACTATGGTATAGTGCGGTATCGGTAGCTGGCTACCGTATATTGAGCTTCTCCGCTCCCTTTGTTTAGTTGGATCGTGTGTTTTAAGGGGTGTATGTGGGTATGGTGAGGGTTCAGTATTAGTTGGACGGTTGGGTAGTAGATTATGGTAGGTATGTAGAGGCGAGTGGCGAGCGGGCGCGCGCGGCGTGTGGGTGAGACGTTTACGGTCGGATCGCTGGTCGACGACGTTACTGTGACCATCAATTAACTAACAGTAGCCAGGATATTGTTTGATATTACCTACACTTACAGGTAGTTTTTTTTTTTGTTAAATGAGGCAACTCCCGCATTAGGAATAGTTCCTAAATTGTGGAAGCCTTCACAGAAATTCAAACAACGGACTGAAAAAACACTCAGATTAAGAAAAACTATTTATGGATCTTAAATATTTTGGTTCGGTGTGGGGATCGAACCCACAGCACTAGGCGCGGCGACAATGGCGAAGCGACCATTTAAACCACTACGCCATTCGTTTCAGTCTATGGCCTCGCCTGCCTATGTGTCGTCCCGGGGCATGGTCTATCTGTGTACAAAATTTAATTGAAATTCCTTAAAAGGTTTACGCGTTATTGAGTAACAAGCATGCTTCATCTTCAACAACTGTTACATTAATAATATTAGTAGGTAGTAAGATGATATATTGTAATTTGGTTCTCCATGGATGATATTCTAACTGTAACGTAACTAACATTCTGTCTTAATCTGATGCTGGCTATCATAGTCCAGCTTTTATACTCAGATAATTACGCACAGAGCTGCTTCTTAACACCGTGCGATAATGTTTTTATATAAATTGTAAGTTACTTATAAAATTGTTAATAATTTAGGAACTGTTATAACACAGGTTAGATTTCAATAACCATTGTTAATAAATTAGTATGTGGCCTACACTATTGACATGCTACTAACAAAAATACCCAATAGAAAAAGCCAGTAATCCACAATAGCTCATCACTCTCGTGCTTGCCAACACCTCTGCACAACAAGCCAACCTATTTCAAATATATTCTAAAAACCTTAGAACAGAACTCACAATACCTTATCATTCTCGCGCTTGCCAATATTGCTACACCCACAAGTCAGCCAATTAAAAATTTACCCAAAAATTACTTGAAACAACAAGAAAATCTGCCTCGTCGCAAAACGCATGGTCACCTCAAACGCGGGCGCAATGCCGCGCTGCGAACGAGACGCGCCGCGGTCGGCCCCTCGCGTCGCGCCAATTAATTACGGTGGCCATCTTAGCCCCCGGGGCCGGCTTGCCACCCCCCTCACCCCCTCCACACGCCGCCCGCTGACGGACAATAATTGCCGCCGAATCTACAAGCCTTGCCCGCACCTACTGCGAGTTCGTGAGCTCCGCGTGCCTTTGTCTGCAACGTAACCTTAAAACAGAGACACGGGTGTGACGATCTCTAAACCAAAGAGGCCGGTCACCAGCAGTAACCAGAACTATACGATAATAAAACTGGTTGAAAATAAATTCGAAATTCAAATTAAACTATACTTATATAGAAAAAAAACCAAAATATTTGACATCATCATATTAATATGTGCGCAGCTCGACTAACATCTAAAGTAAAGAGGCTGGTCACCATCTATCTGTATGTATTGCAGTGAGCAGAACTAAGTACATGACAAATGACAATGGAACTGGAATTGGTCGAAAATAAATTCGAAAATCAAACTACAGGAAAAGCAAAATATTTGACGTCATCATCATATGTACGCAGCTCCACCAACATATTTGATTTGTACAGCTAAGAGGCTGGTCACCATCTGAATTATTACACTGAGCAGAACTACATGACAGTGAAACTGGTTGATAATAAATTCGAAAATCTAAGTATAAAAAAGCAAATAATTGACGTCATCATAATATGTGAGCAGCTCAACCAACATGTCTAAGATTTAAGTTAGATAGCTAAGGGTATACAAAACTTTGGGAAAAGAGTTAATATAAAAAGAATTCATTAAACCAGGAAACGAGTAACATTTGCTAAAACATAAAACAGTACTTACCATTAAAAGTATTATAGCTATAAATAATAGCTCCAAGCATTTTAAATAATAATTTTCACTAGTCATAGACAAAAAAGAAGTGTCGAAGAAAGAAATCAAGGATGGCGCCATAGCTTAAGTGAACGCCTCTCCACTGCTGGTGCACCCAGTGTTGTTCGATAGGACTAAATATTGCGTAATCCACCAATAATACGAGTTAGTTTTACTTTATTTAAAAGACTTGGTGTCATTTGTATCCTTTGTTTTAATATTCGTAAAGTCATCAGTGACAAAGAGACATTCTAAAGAGCAGGAGTAGCTGTGTCATGTATGTGCCGCATAACATTAATCCTAATCCTAACTAATATTATAAATGAAAATGTGAGTTTGTTTGTTACGCTTTCCCGGTCATCATAAATTTCGTTTACACGTTGTCAGGGGTACAGAAAAGCACATAAACTACTATTTTTTTGTCAAAATCTACATTGACGCTAGCGAAATCTAGTAGGTATATCGCTGTGCCATTTATTTTATATACTCAGATATATGTATATATTAATACGTGAAGTTCGTACCCCTTTTTACGAAAATTGCGCGGACGGAGGAGTATGAAAATAGGCACAGTTAAAGTTTATATGGAGTAGGAGGGGCGAATCCTAATATTTATATAAAACATGCATTAGAAATACATTAAATTAATGGAAAAATACTACACGCACACAACCATGCATTTGACACACGCAGTCGAAGCGCGTAACTATGGTTACATATCAATATATATGACATATATCAGCAATATCTTACAGGCAAACTTTGGTCGAATTTCGAGTACTAGGCGACCGCTAGTTAATATAAATCCTTCAATAAATACACTAGCTCAGTACGTAGATCGTTTAATATTAAGTCTAATTGAAACTGTGGTAATATGCGTTTCTGAGTTCAACAAACATTTACATAGTAAAAAGTTAATTAAGTTGTTTAACGATGAAATGAACAAAGTTGGATGCATCGTTCTATCTAGCGGTCTACGTCACCTGCAAGCCTGACATTTTGTATAATGTTTCTGACAATGTATAAAGACACCTATACGCACTAAGTCGGCGTTAGTTCTTAAAGAACTGTAGTCCAACGTTTTCCTTCAGAGATAGTAATATTTTTAGGGTTCCGTACATCAAAAGTAAAAATAGGAACTGTTATAGGATTACTAAGGTGTCCGTCTGTAAGACCTTTTTCTCAGAAACGCGTGGAACGTAGTCAAGTTTAATCGTAGTTGTGTAACACTTTCAAAATTATGTAATAATAAATAAACAACGCGATAAAATCAGTATAAAGTAGTTTTGTTTCAATTAAGGTATGAAATTAATATTAAATACTCAGATACACTGGAATCTCTTGGAGCTGTAGAAAATAAAATTTCTAAGCCAATACAATCCAAAGATACGGCCGATTCAACCGCATATATTGACACTCGGAATGAAGTCAAAACGTTTAGGATACCTCGCGTTGACTTCATCATCTTAGCCAAAAGGCCACTGCTGAACATAGGCCTTCCTCAAGATGTTCCACACAGACCTTGGCCTACCCGCATCCAATCGCTTCCCGTTGACTTAGAATCATGAAATTTGGCAACAACCAATGTCTTATAGCACAAGTTAATGAAAAAGCCGAATACCGAACATGCTTAGTTACGTAACAAGAAACAAAAAGTTTGTACGGAATTGTCGTTGCGCGTGTCCTACTTGCACTTGGCTGTATTCTTATAGTTGTAAAAAATTAATATTTCAACAGACGCAAAGTCTAATGCCTTACGGATAATTCTACAATTATCTAGCGATATTAAACTAAGAGATAAAAAAACCTTCCTGAGCAATATATTGGTGCCAATTCTGTTGTCACAAAATTCTCTAAGCTTAACTAAAAATCACTAAAATTTAGTTTAGTCCTCTCAAATGACATTTCGTATTCTGAAATTGTTAAAAGTGACAGGACTAAAAAGAATTTTAGTGATTTTTAGTTAAGTTTAGAGAATTTTGTGACAACAGAATTGGCACCAATGAGACATTAATATACATATATGGCATAGTGGTTAAAGGGGTCGCGTCGCCTCTGCCGCCGCGCTGAGTGCTGTGGGTTCGCTCCCCAAACGGGGCAAAAAATTGTGTGATCCACAAATAGCTATTATGAGTTTGGGAATAATTTGTGTTGATTGTTTAAATGTGTGTTAAGTCTCCCGCAACATTAGTACTACCGCAGTAGGATTTCACAAAAATTTTATCGGTTTAAAACACATTAAACAATCCTTACTAATATTATAAATGCGAAAGTAACTCTGTCTGTCGGTCTGACTGTCTATCTGTCTGTCTGTTACCTTTTCACGCTCAATCCGCTGAACTGATTTAGATGAAATTTGGAATGGAGATAGCCTGAGACCCTGGGAAGGACATAGGCTATAATAATATAACATCACGCTAAGGCTCACGGGAGCGGCGTAGTAAGCACAAATACCAATGACGCGGGTGAAACCGCGGGCACAGCTAGTTTCTTATAAAATTAGTAACTAACAAGTTTCTTATAAAATTAGTTTGAAACTTTAAAAGTGTATGAGATTGACGAACGAGTCCCCAGTGGTTGTGATGTATTTGAAAACAATCCTAATCTAGTTTTAGAACTAACTAAATATCAATAAAAGTCATTTGGAATAGCAGTTTCTAGAGAATGGAACTCCTGAGATAAGTGGGATTTATGTGAACAGCCTTCACAGTGTTTGAAGGGCCAGCAGGTCAGCTTTTACCGTGAGTAAGTATTTGACACGCTAAGATAGAATATCAATTATAATCGAGAGTAAACATAATCCATGAAGCAGGAATTGAACCTACAACCTCAACAAACGTGTCGTTGCTCTGGCAACGGAGTTATTCAAGGAATGAAATGAAATTTTCCTCTGTTTTTAAAGGTAATAGAGCCTCGCTGATTTCAGCATAAATGGGCCGGCTCGATCGGGGAACGACTACCCTCTCACAGAATATCGACGTGAAATAGCAGTATTCCTACTGTTGTGTTTCGTTCGTTGAGTGAGAGTGTCGGAGGTCCAATCATCCTCTTTTTCCCTTCTCGCTCCTTCTCCTTCCCAGATCCTTTTTCTCTTCTTCCATTCCTTAACTTCTTTGCCGACCCGCAAAGCGCAAGTGATGCCTCTAGAGTTGCAGGCGTCCATAGGCTACGGTGACCACCATCAGGTGGGTATGCTTGTTTGCCACCTAAGAAGATTTAAAAAAATCAAATCTACGGTGATGCTATGTGTTAGTTAAAGAAATATTCTATTACAGTGTTTGAAAACTACTTGATGATGATAACCGATATTAGGAGCCAGTTTTCCTGACATTACAATATAATAATAATATTCTATCACATACACACAACACCATCTAGCCCAAACTAAGCAGAGCTTGTATTATGGGTACTAGACAATGGATAAACATACATATAAACTTTTTTTTTCTGTAAATACATACATACATATTATACATAGAAACACCCAGACCAAGGCAAACATCCATGTTCATGCACACAAATATTTGACTTGTGCGGGAATCGAACCCGCGACCTCAGGCGTGGTAGTCGGTTACACTAACCACTACGCCATCGAGGCCGACATTGGTTGTCATAGTCAGTTGTTTTATGAGAGCTGGCATATAATATCAATCCTGTATTAAACTGTTCTACTACTTGGCACGAGCGTCTTCTTGGTGTGAGAAGGGTTAGGCCATAATCCATCACGCTGACCCACTGCAGTCTTCACATATCTTCGAAATCGTTATCAATAACGTTCTCGAAGAACTGCATGTATTCTACAGAATACATGCAGGTTTCCTCACGATGTTTTCTTAATACGCACATAAATTCGAAATGTCAGAGGCGAGTCTTAGGAATATCTCGAGACCACTGTGTGGCAGTCCAACGCAACACTAGGCTATCGCCGCTGCTATTTAAATCTATACTAATATTATAAAGCTGAAGAGTTTGTTTGTTTGGTTGAACGCGCTAATCTCAGTAACTACTGGTTCGGATTGAAAAATTCTTTTAGTGTTGGATAGCCTATTTATCGAGGAAGGCTATAGGCTATATAACATCACGCTACGAACCACGAGGGCGGCGCAGTAACGATAAACGCGGGTGAAACCGCGGTAAATCTAGTCTATACTAATATTATAAAGTTGAAGAGTTTGTTTGGTTGGTTGAACGCGCTAATCTTAGGAACTACTGCTTCGAATTGAAAAATTACTTTAGTGTTGGATAGCCCATTTATTGAGAAAGGCTATAGGCTATATAATATAACGCTACGACCAATAAAAGCGGCGCTTCAATGAAAAATGTTGCAAAATCGGGCAAAATTGTCTTATGTGAAACAGACGAAGTTGCGCGGGTCACCTAGTCTAAATATATAATAAGCTATTGATTACTAAACTATGCATGACAAAGTAAGGCTTGTCTTCTTCGCGTTATATCACTAACTCCTCTCTATTATATTACTAAAGTAACAAACAAGCATACAGGCAATTTGTGTCACGGGGATCTATGTATTAATACGTGAAGCAAAAACTTTGTACCCCTTTTTACGAAAATTACGAGGACGGAGGAGTATGAAATTTGGCACAGTTAAAGTTTATATGGAGAAGGAGTGGTGAATCCTGATATTTATATAAAATATGCATTAGAAATACATTAAATTAATGAAAAAACACTACACGCAAACAACCATGCATGTGATACACGCAGTCGAATCGCGTTCGTAGTATTTCGGCATTGTTCGGTCAATGTCGTACAATTCTTCGTAACTATGGTTACATACCTTAAGTACTTATTGCAATTTCGCGGTATATATAACAACGCTCAAACTTAAAATGTTAATCAATTATGGTCGAATTTCGACCACTTGGCGACCGCTAGTTTTTATAAATATTCAAACCACTGACACACAGGACACCTAAACTCGCCATAACGACATGTGGATCACACAATTTTTTATCCTGTCTGGTGATCGAACCCACACCCTTCGGTACAATAGGAATGGCAAGGCTTAAATCACTACGCCTGTCAAGCAGTCAAACAATAAAGACAGAACAAGAAGGATTTAACTCCATCACTTGAACGCGAGTCCTTGTTGGACGAAATTAAATCAAATAGGTTGGATGTAGATCTAATTCAAGACATTTTATCAAGACCAAAATCGGAAATCGCTAAAAAATTATACCATTTAGTAACAATTGCCCATTCGTCTCATGTAAAATAGTTAATTTCTGAGTATTATTTGAATTTGATTGTTAAACATGATGCATTTACTTTGTGATAAGTTACGATGGAGTTGACATATCCGTATAGGATAAAAACCCCAAAATAAAATAAATACATAAAAAAGAACTCCATCACTGTTAAAAACATATGTCCGGCTTCCCTTATTTATAAAACCTAGTCCGTTGTACCAGAATAACAGATTATAACAGAATACCTATCTGATAGCAACCTAAGCATATAATATCTTATGCCATTATAATTGTGACATTTTATTTTAGGATATTGATATCTATAAATATTAATTTTTATATTATTGATTCTTATTTTTAACCGCCGACGCAAAAACGACGGGGTGTTATAAGTTTGACGTGTCTGTGTGTGTGTGTGTGTGTGTGTGTGTGTTTGTGTGTGTGTGTGTGTGTGTGTTTGTGTGTGTGTGTCTGTCTGTCTCTGGCATCGTAGCTCCCGAATGGATGAACCGATTTCAATTTAGTTTTTTTTGTTTGAAATGTGACTTAGTCGGGAGTGTTCTTAGCTATGTTTGATGAAAATCGGTCCAAAATGGCCGCCGCCACAAAATAACGGATTACATATAATATTTTCACAACCCCTAAATATGGGTATCAAATGAAAGGACTTGACTAGTAGAATACTATACACTATGATAAATTTCAAATCCGAGATGGCCGCCACCGCAAAATGGCCGATTACTATATTTATTATTTTGTACCGGAGGTATTTAAATTTTTAATTTATAGTTATTATTAATTGCGTCAAAATGAATGTCGAAATTGTGAATTTTACTTGTTTTTTATAATTATAATCTTGACATAATCCTAATTATTAATGATTTACAAATATTTGCTTACGTATTGAGTACTTAATTATAAAATTTTATTGTTAGCAATATGAATTTAGATGCATATTTTTCGAAACAAAATTGTTTTTCGTACACCATAATTGGTAAAACATGTAGACCAAATCACATATGTACCATCTTCATGCAATGTAAAACTTGTAATGTATTACTCATGTTTTTACGAAATAAACATATTATTATTCTCTTTATTTATACATTTTTCAATAATTATTACATTTTTAAATATATAAAAAAAAACACATTTAAAAATATAAAACCTATGAAGACCCACCGGCATCGGGAACTGGGTCCAAGCTACCGGTGGTTAGGGCTCCAGCGAGAGGAACCTCCTCACGATGCGTGCCGCATCGAGGAGGACTGCCTTCTGCATGTGACCTTTGACCCAAGCAGCTAACGCGAGCCTCTTAAGATGTTGGTCGAGGCTCTTGGCTATTAGACCATTCACTGTAACGACTATCGGTACAACGATTGATTATTATTATTATTGTAACGAATTCAGCCTCAGTTACTGCTCAGGCCTTACTAGGTTAACAAGACAGGCAGTTGCTTTATCGAGTAATATTATCATATCAGTATTTACGAACCATTACAGCTAGGCAAGTAAAAGTGCATGTCCTCAAGCCCAGTAAGATATTCGCATAAGGCGTAAAACACGGCGTGTGATCCTGACGATCTACCGTCACATAAAAACTCGAGACAAAAACACTTTCGTAGACATTAAATTTATGGGTCGTTAGATTGAGCTCATATGACGCTGGCTGCATCTCAATATCTTTATTATGATTATGAACATTTTGCTCGTGAGCTGTCTTAATAGATATTTATGCACGGATGGCGTAGTAGTTTATTTGGTTGCCTCGGCACTGCCACTGCGCCAAGTGTTGTGGGTTCGAATCCCACACGAATCAAAAAATTGTGTGATCCACAAATGGTTGTTTCGAGTCTGAATGTTCTTTTTTTAATAATAGTAATAGATTTTATTTTCTCTCACAAGGTACAATGGATTAACTACTTAATAACTTAAACAATATACAGAGTTCCTTGTTGAGAGCTGAAGTCTGTACTAGGCTCGAAGCCTGTATTACAAATCTCCAGGCCCTCCACTATCCAAATAGCACATCGTTGTATTCATTCATTTAACTAGCAGGTAGTAACTACTGTTCCCACAGAAATATGACTGTACCACTATCAGGATGAATAGTGTATTAGTTGATTTATTATCAGCACATCATAACACTTTGGACATATTCAAAAGCCGATTCGCAAAATTTAAAAGTAATGTTAAACATTGAAATTAAACTACTATATACGGATTTTATCGCGTTGTTTATTTGACACTTTATTACAAAATTTAGAAAAACTGTTACACTACTACGCGATAAAATCCGTATATAGTAGTTTAATTTCAATAAATAACATTCGCGTAAACAGAAGACAATATAATGTAATGTTAAACATGTTATGTATAATGGTATAATTGTTGAGTATTGGTAGGATTCTCATTTTATTTTTTCTTTTCTTTATGTTTTATCCGCAATTTGTGTTAAAAAAATATATTTTTATTTTATATAGATAATTCACGTTCATAACGTCATTTTGTCTTTAGCAACACAGTCCATTGTGATCATGTAGTGTACACATAGTTAGGAACTTAGTTTAGAACATAACTGTAATATGTATTTATTTTCAAACCTACTTGTACCTTGTTCTGTTTTGTGTACCTAAAAATAAATAAATAAATAGTGATTGTGTGTTTGTGAATGTGTGAGTGTGAAGTTGTGTCTTTGTGTCCGTTGTTTGAATGTTTGTAAAGCCCCCCGCGACTCAGGAATTGTTAGTACGGGTCATAGAAATATAAAAAAGAGTTGTTGTTTATTATATCTATGGTACGGGTGTTGTGAATATATATACGTTAAGTGAATAAGTAAATATTTGTTGATCCAGAAAGCTGACTGCATGGTTGGCGTTGCGGTTTATGTGGTCGCCTTGTCATCGACACTACGGCGAGTGTTTGGATTCGATTCCCCCAAAATTGATTTATTTATTTACTAGTTTTCACCCGCGGCTTCGCTCGCGTAAATGTAGGTTAGGTTAGGTTAGGTTTGCAACAGTTCTTTTTTCTGGAGGCAAGGTACCTTATGTCCTATTCTGTACCCCTGACAACGTGTATGCAAAATTTAATGTTGATCGGTTGAGTAGTTAAGGCGTGAAAGCGTAACAAACAAACTCATTTTTGCATTTATATCTAATATTAGTAAGGATAAAATGTTTGTGATCAACAAATATTTGTGTTGACTAGGTGTACTGCAATACTGTACCTATAGACTCTTATTATCTTATCTTATGTGGGGGCCAGTCAATGCAGACCGGCGACACTTGGACCCAGTGGGATCTTTTGTGTCGACACTCTCCCAATAACGACTGCCATAGATGTTCATGGCAGCCGGGACCGACGGCTTAACGTGCTTTCCGAGGCACGGATCAGGCGATAATTGTCAATCAATACGTACATAATTTTGAAATGTCATGTAACTTCCGAAAGTCAGAGGTGCGCGACGTGGGTTCGAACCCGAGACCCTCTGCATTGCAGTCTGTTGGTCTCCCCACTGAGCTATCGCTGCTCAATTCTCTTAGTGCAAGAGATATCTCTCTTGACGTAGCAAGCGCGTGAAGTCTGTTTTTAACAAAAATAGTCTTTCGCTTGTTACGCCGCCGGGGGAAATGCCTAACGCTTTGCCTGTCTTCCAAAAATAGTTGTTTCGCTGCTAAAGGCAAATGATTAGCATCGTCTTTTCTTAAGAATCTCTGATATAACTATTAAAAAAGAACACAACTTAAATTTATGTGCCTTAAATTTTTGCGTTATTTAGGCGGTCCTTAGTCGCGCTTTGATTTTGATCTATCTATGAAGTACATGCGCTATGCAATAAGACAATCGAATAACTATTAGAGATACGTATGAGCTTAGACTGCTAAGTTTCTTATCAGACGTGATCACGGATGCGTCGGCATGTTATTGTGACTGCATCGATCAGACTCTACTACTGCATACATTACGTCTTATTTATGAATCCAATGTGAAGTTGGACAGAACAAGTACCTACAGTAATACTAGGCAATGATTTAAAATTTAAAACATATATGATTATAATATGATTACTTTTCTGGACTTTAAGTTTTATCTCACACACACTGCTGAGATGACATCTGAATTATCATTACATAATATATTAACAAAATCCCTGCCGCGTCTGACTGTCTGTTCGCAATAAACTCAAAAACTACTAAACGGATTTTTATGCGGCTTTCACCAATAGACAGAGTGATTCATAAGGAAGGTTTGGGTGTATAATTTGTTAAAGTTTTGTACTACCCGTGCGAAGCCGGGGCGGGTCTCTAGCATATACATATATATATATATAGTAAGGTCGACATATTTAATTGTATACTATCATTCTCTATATAATGTGTCAACTCACTCTTCTAAGCGAGGACACTTTTTCATGCGATCTTAGAACGGTGAGGCCATATATCTTTGATGCTAACTACCAATATTATCTCACTGCTCGACTTTATGAGACTTCTCTAAAAGGAAAAGTTAGCATTTGGTGAAAAGGTATTTTTAGGAAAAGCAGGCCTCTTTAAAAGTTATGGGTTCGGCAAACAGGGCTTTTTGGAGTAAGTCTTTTTACAAGAATGCCCTATGTTTACTAAGTCTGGCAAAGCTATCCATATGTTTTTCACATGTCCGTTATGCGTTTGTTTAGGCCAGTTTCTCCTATAGCTGTCTACTTGGTCCTGGCGTAGTAAAATCCAATTTAATATTATGCTTATTTTAATGCTCCTTTAACATACCTCGATGGCGTAGTGGTTAGTGTAACCGACTGCCACGCCTGAAGTCGTGGGTTCGATTCCCGCTCAAGTCAAACATTTGTATGCATGAACATGGATGTTTGTCTTGGTCTGGGTTTTTCTATGCATAATATGTATGTATTTACAAAGAAAAAAAGTATATATGTATGTTTATCCATTGTCTAGTACTCATAGTACAAGCTCTGCTTAGTTTGGGCTAGATGGTGTTGTGTGTATGTGATAGAATATTATATTATTATCCATTAGTTTTGGGGCTTTTTGGCTGACATCGTGATCTGTGTTTCGTATCCTCGTATTATTTATCTTTTTCACATGACGTCAGATTACTCGGATAGTTTTTATACTACCTAGGTAGTACCATCATATAGGCACACGGCTCTAGGCTAGGCGACCTAGGCGCCCTAGGCCTGAGTAATTTCCGTAGCTTATGAACGTTAGCAACAGCAAAGGTAAATCGCGTGTAAGCGCATCTTAAAAAAAAACGGTAGCTGAGTCACCAATGCATGTGCTAACTATCATTGTCTCTGTCGTCTCTTTGACTCTCACTTTCCCTTTTCAATATCGATAATAACTATACCATCTGTCAAAAAGAACTTTTTTTTTTTGACCGCACTCCACCTAATGGTAAGCAGTCGTGTGGTCTAAGAGCAGTGACCTCCACACCGCCCTCATAGCAGCAGAGGCGATGTTGAGGTCTCTACTTTGACGGCCTGAGAAGGTGCTTTTTCACGCCCCGCTTAAAGGACCCAGGATTGAAGGAAGAAGGAAACACGTGCCTTGGCAGAGAATTCCATGCCTTGGTCGTTCGGCAGAGGTATAAGGATCCAAACTTGTTGGTACACGCTCTAATCGACTCTACCGTGTAAGGATGGCATCTGAGCCCAGCACGCGATGTTTTGGATAGGAAAGGGGAGGGCGGGATAAGGTGGAATAACTCTTCAGAGCACTCCCCGTGGTATATTCTGTAGAAACATGCCAATGAGACAATGTCCCTACGGAGTTGCAGAGGTTCCAATGAAATTTTTTAGAATAAACATGTAATGAACTTATTAACGCTTTATATTATATTGTGCCGAGATCTATACTTAATATTATAAAGTTAAAGAGTTTGTTTGTCTGTTTGTTTGTTTGTTTGAACGCGCCAATCTCAGGAAGTACTGGTTCGAATTGAAAAATTCTTTTAGTGTTGGATAGCCCATTTATCGAGGAAGGCTATAGGTTATATAACATCACGCTACGACCCACGGGAGCGGCACAGTAACATCTCGCCAACAATCTGTGTAGCTTGGCGAGGAAATTTATATGTTGTACTATTATTATTACAAGTGAATAAATGACTTAAAAAAAACCACACAGGCACATCTAGTCTGTAATAAGACGAGAGACGCGCGCCTACCCGCTATTTGCTACGTCTACTAGTCTTACGAATGCGGGTGAGCGAGCACCTCTCCATTAATAAATTGTTCGTAAATTATAGATATTTTTGCCTCTACTCGTAACCAAATTAAAAATAATAAAACACATACGCTTCGTCATCAACAATAGTAGAAACGTTTGTCAACATTTGTATAAACACTTAGACTCAGATTTAAGTAGATACTAGCTCTAAGCTTCAATTAGGTCTAACTGTATTTTTAAGGTAATATGTGGAAACGCCGTGGATTGTAAATTAATTTATTTTATTATGTACCTAGGCAGTAAGACACAATGTACAATTGTTTATTTTCCCAATAAAATAAAAAAATAAAATAATGTAAAACTCAGTCTAGAGTTTTCTCTACTTTTATCTTAAGCAGTACATATTCAAGCGCGAATGGTAGTACTAATTCGGTCCGAAATAAAAATCCTTTTTACTCTCTTGAACGCGCTGCGTCGTAACCCGAGCCAAAGAGTTCACAACCTGCGCGGACATTACATTAATTAAATTGAGCTCTCTAATATTTGAACTGGTATCTCTCTTGACAATTTATGTGACACTTTTGTTACGCACTCTGAAGATATGTAACGAGCTATAAAGATCCAACTTTTTCAAAACGAATCTATACTAATATTATAAAGATAAGATGATAGAGGTTTGATTTTTTGTTTGTAAGAATTTAACTCAAGAACTAATAAACCGATTAAAAAAATTCCTTCACCATTAGAAAGCTATATTATCACCGAATAATAATATAATAATATTTTACCACATACACACAACACCATCTAGCCCAAACTAAGCAGACCTTGTACTATGGGTACTAGACAGTGGATAAACATACATACATATATAGTTTTTTTTTGTAAATACTTACATATTATATACATAGAAACACCTAGACCAAGACAAACATCCATGTTCATGCACACAAATGTTTGACTTGTGCGGAAATCGAACCCGCGACTTCAGGCGCGGCAGTCGGTTACACCAACCACTACGCCATCGAGGCCGATATATTTCACAGGCTATATATTTTTTGAAGTACTGTTACTTACGTAACGTAACCTAGCTTAACGCGAGCGAAGTCACGGGCAAAGCACAAGCTACTTGTTGTTAAAGACAACACCCGCACTAGAATAATTCCTGTGTCGTGGAGGACTTAGTGGACATTCAAACAACGGACACAAAGACTTAATGTAACCGACTGGTCGCGGGTTCGATTCCCACACAAGTCAAACTCTTGTGTGCATGAACATGGGTGTTTGTCTTGGTCTGGGTGTTTCTATGTATAATAATTATGTATGTAAGCCACAAACAACTATTTGTGGATATTTTTACCTCATACGAGATTCGAACACACAACTGTCGGCGTATTACGACTATTTTAACTACAGAGTTCAGAGTACCAAGTGCGAGTTTATTTTACGTTAACTCGATCGACACGTTTATGATGTTCGACGCTTCGATTGGCTCGCTCAAAACCCTTAACCAATCTGTACGGTCCAACCGTACATTTCTTAAGTCAGAATTTTTACGCGATGCACGCGTTTCCATTAATATTACATTCAGTTCGCGTCGAGCCATCATTAACGCCGTGCGTTCTCAATTATCAGTCATTAAACATATCGCGTCATATCATACAAATTTTAGTTTATAAAGTTAATTTCAATATATTCAGTTTAACAGTCCATTCAGTGTTTCAATCCGTACCAACCGACGCGCCCTATCATTTTATCAATCAACAAAGTTGTGTGATAACAAGATCATACACAATCAAAGAGCCAAACACGGGAAACATTTCGATCGCTTTAACTTAAAAACAACTCTCACCAGGCACCCTGATCTGGTCTAATAAACGTCAAATTTAAACTGAAATGTAATTTATTTGACCTTTATTTTAATTTTGAAGAATACTATTAGTGGTATTTATAACACTGAGACTTGATTGGAAATCTATTTTAAATAGTTTAGACGGCCCCGATGGCGTAGTGGTTAGTGTAACCGACTGCCACGCCTGAGGTCGCGGGTTCGATTCCCGCACAAGTCAAACATTTGTGTGCATGGACATGGATGTTTGTCTTGGTCTGGGTGTTTCTATGTATAATATGTATGTATTTACAAAAAAAGGTATATAATTATGTATGTTTATGCATATTCTAGTACCCATATTACAAGCTCTGCTTACTTTGGGCTAGATGGTGTTGTGTGTATGTGGTAGAATATTATATAGTTTTATCGTAAGGTTTGGCTCTCTAATCCGTGCAATCAAACATTTCCCAAGCAAACCGTATTTTTATTTTTATTCGGGTTTTCTATTCTACAGCAATCGTGCTCTCATCTCGTATACAGCCCTAGAACTTGTTTAGAATTGAGTGGAGAAGCGCATCTGTATTACAAGACCGTGGCGCAAAGATGAGCGATGCGGCGCGCATAACAAACTGTAACTAATTGCGTCTTCGCCTGCCGACGTGTAAGCACATGTTCATTTGTTTTTTAACACGATCTCCCAACCTGCTGAATCATTTATGATTGGTTGCATGGATAGTGCGATAGATTAAAGATGTGGTTATTGCCATTAAGTAGAGTTTTGTAAGTTGCAAGTAATAGCAGTATTCCTACGGTTGTGTTTCGTTCGGTGAGTGCCGGAGGCCCAATCACCCTTTTCCCCCTTCCTGCTCCTTCTCCTTACCACTTCCTTTCCTAAAGGGTCGGCAACGCGCAAGTGATGCCTCTGGTGTTGCAGGCGTCTATAGGCTACGGTGACCACTTAACATCAGGTGAGCCGTATGCTTGTTTGCCATATTTGTTGTATAAAAAAAAAATGATTGATTAGCAGTTATGTGTACAGAGTCTAGGTCCTTAGTTCCCAAAGTGGTCCAGGTGGACCCCCAGGGGTCCACTGGAGACTCGACGGGGGTCTACGTTGGTGTGACAAAAAATGGGGGTTTCACAATTCGTAAGCGGGGGTCCACGAAAATGTATTTGCTTTTGATAGTAAAGAACCAAAATGTTGGCCTGACTTCACCTATCTATGTAGGCAGATAATATTTTAAGAAGCTCAGCGACTGTTACTTGTAAACACTTGCATATTCAGTACCAGTGGTCTCGAACCTACCGATTTTTTGGTAGAGAATTACTAAGGGAACCTCTGGTCTAGGTGGTCTTTGTGTCCACTGTTTTAATTTAGATTTTCAGTTATTTTTTGGGTCTGGTGTTTTAATGTAGAGTCTAGTTATTGTTTCTATCCATTGTTTTCCTATTTAGTTTAAGTAAAATATCAATAACAACACGACCTCTAAATATATCCCAAATAAAAGGCAATAAACTTGCATCTCTCTCGTAGGATACAAAATAGACATGAAATACGAAATATGGGTACACACCCATCACTGTCTATGGACAGGAAGGGGGAAGACGCTGTCTACTCCAAGATATTGTAGAAGCATGAATAACAAGCCGTGAATAAGAAGGCAAGTAAGGCCGCAAGTCTAAATAATATATAACCCTTATAGGGTTATAATCTTATAACTACTGCTTACTGCTAATATAAACCAATATTACAAAGACAGAAGTGTATTTAATGCACATTGAGACACAACTACAGAAAATAATATTGTGTTTAAAGCAAATGAAGCTGCGAATTGAAACTAGTATTGCACCAAAACGTGTTAACATGTAAGGCACGCCGATGCTTTCACGCAGCGGGCGGCACGGCGCGGCATATAGGCGCGCGCGCATACCGCGCCAGATGCGGCACGCACGCTCTTCCGCACTGCGCCTGCGCCGCGCCGCCTGCGCCCGCGCAGCGCTCCATGTGTGGTCATTGCTTTACGTGCTAGGCGATAGGTGACGGCACGTTTTTGTAACGGAATTTTATACTTGAATGGTTTTTAGAGCGATTATAAATTGTGATGAATTGATTTGACTGCATGGATGGATCAGTTTACGTGGTCACGTCATCACTACCTGTACAGCGGTGTGGGTTCGATCCTTACACGCGATAGAAAATTGTGTGATATACAATTTTTTGTTTGGAGTCTAAGCGCCCTTTGTTTTTAAGTTTGTAAAGTTCTGTGTTGTCTTTTTAATGTAGTAAACAATATAATCATTTAAAATCTAAATGTTTTCTACTTCAAAAGGCGCAATTTAATATTTAAAATAAGGCTTTTAGGGTTCTAAATTCTAAAGGCCTTCCTTTAGTATGCTCTATCTTTTGAACCATAGACTTCGAATGTACGTAGATGATAATGAGCGTAGCGAAAAATTTCTAAGTCTATGTTTTGAACCGCAATAGATATACGGTTTAAATATTGACAAAATACGTATTATTATAGTGGTTATCACACATAATAAAAAGCAAAAATTCAACGAAAACTTCGATCAAAATATCGTATTGTTCATAGTTTTTATTTATATTCTATTGTAGAAATTGTACCACATTAGCTTCAAACGTGGCCTGTTTAAAGTCTAAAGTAAAACAACAAATAACAAGAACGCATTTTACACTTTGTCAACGCCTTAATCAAGTTATACCGTACACTTTACAAGAACACGTTTTTTGTAAAGCATGAACTACAAACAAAGTAAACAAATCTCTTATACAAAGGGCGCTTTTCGCTTCTTTTGTAAAAGACATCAACCGAGTTCCCAGCTTAGAAACGCTGACATAGAATACTTTCTATTCATATTATTTTACTAAAATGTGGTTTTAAATGCATCAGTAGGTTACGTCATAAGCATCATGCTTATGACTTGTGTTCATACGCAAGTTCATGTCTATGCTATTAGTAGGATTCCAGGTGTGATTATCCAGTCAGGTGAAATATTAGCTAGAGATTTCGTGAGTCTGCCTGGAATCTGAACAAGTACTCGATAGACAGGAATAAGCTCGTTACTTTCTTCTTTCTATCAATTTGAAGGAATTTAAAAATACCATCGGTCGCCTAGTGGTCAAAATTCGACCGAAATTCCTAAGCTTGCTACTTTGTTTTCTTTATTACATATAAATAAGATATAGGTAACCATAGTTACAAAGAATTGTACGTATTTCGGCATTGTTCGTCTGACGTAGACAAACAAAGCCGAAATACTACGAACGCGATTCGACTGCGTGTGTCAAATGCATGTTTGTGTGCGTGTGGTGTATTTTCATTAATTTAATGTATTTCTAAAGCATATTTAAAAAAAGTATCAGAATTCGCCCCTCCTTCTTCATATAAAGTTTAACTGTGCCAAATTTCATACTCCTCCGTACGCGCAATTTTTGTAAAAAGGGGTACAAAGTTTTTGCTTCACGTATTAATATATAGATATGTAATTAAATTTTTTGGGATTAGGTACTTGCTATATGAAAAATTACTGTTAGTACCTTACCTAACAGTCCATTTACGTCGACAGTGCAATAAATGAGATTTGAAGCTACGACCGCCCAATTGAAATTCCAACACAGTATACATTGTGCCGCCGACACTTATTAATACACATCTCCTTACCTCATCGGGCATACCTATGCATCTATACCCGGTTTTTAATATTTGTATTTTAATATTAATAAGTATGATCAAGGAGCATTTTTAAGTATATAAGCCGAACCGATTTCTGAAGCTGCAAAATGTATTATAGAAAAGATTATTTATAACAAATGATTCTTTAACCCATAACCTTTGTAACTTAATAAAAAATATTGTAGTATGTAGTATATGTACTGTTTAGGAAACGCTGGGGCTCACTTATCCTTGATGGACATATGCCCCTAAATAAATAAAGAGAGAAAAAAAAACCGGTTAAGACTTTATATAAAATGCTAGACCTTTAGAAAATCGCACACACTTCACTGGATAAACTAAAAACGCGTCGCAAGTCGGCATCCAATTACGCTAGTTATAATCTCATCAGCGCGCGAAGGCAGGCACGTAGCCATAAACTTCTCATTTTATAGCAGGACGACGTCCTACCCTAAGTCCTCCGGCCCTCCGCACTCCTCCATTAGTCCTCACGAAGGATCGCTAATTCCCTCAACGCCTCGGGTACCGAGAATTGGATACCGGCGTATCCTATCGAATTCGTACGTTTTATCGGTGTAAACAAAAGAAAGACTGCGCTGTTTTAATTTACTGGATTGAGATATATTCGTCGGCCTCGATGGCGTGATGGTTAGTGTAACCGACTGCCACGCCTGAGGTCGCAGGTTTGATTCCCGAACAAGTCAAACATTTGTGTGCATGAATATGGATGTTTGTCTTGGTCTGGGTGTTTCTTTGTAGAATATGTATGTGTTTACAAAAAAATAAGTATATATACTGTATGTTTATCCATTGTCTAGTACCCATAGTACAAGCTCTGCTTAGTTTGGGCTAGATGGTGTTGTGTGTATGTGGTAGAATATTATTATTATTAAGTATGTTGCTCTATTTAAATTTTGATCGTTACATATTTCAAGTATACTAGATTAAGCTATCTTTTAATTTAAGTTTGATTGTTACATATCTTAACTAATATTATAAATGTGAATATGAGTTTGTTTGTTACGCTTTCACACCTTAACTACTCGACCGATCATCATGAAATTTCGCATGATACATGTTGTCAGGTGAACAGAAAAGGACATAGCGTTCCTTACATTCAGAAAGAGTACTGTAACTAATCTAAGCTAACCTACTCAACCAAGCTAACCAACCTCGAGCGACGCCGCGGGCAAAAGCTAGTAACTGATATTTTGTCAATTCTGTATAATATAACTAGATAGGTTTACGGCTGAGACCTGAGACAGCGCTTCGTTGAAGCTCGTGGAATTTCGTGATAAAAGTATATAAATGAAACACACATATAGAAATACACTATTGTGTAAAAAAATTATATCAATTCATCTACTACTTTTAAAGTTTTAAGGACACAAACGTACATGGACTCGCTTTTTATATATAACTAGCTTTTGTACGCGGCTTTGCTCGCGTAAAAGTATATTAGGTTATGTTTGTAAAAGTAATTTTTATAAAATAAAATATACATATATATAACCAATTAATACGCACATAACTTCGTAAAATTTAAGGTGCTTGCGTATTAAATTTAAGATATTTGAACATTTATTGATTTCATTTCTCAAAGTATTTGTAGCACCAAGCGTTGACACCCTTGCGCCATCACATCTTTCAAGCACTGAGGGATGTGCCGGCGCTGCTGCTGCAACCGCGGAAACCCTCAAACGGCGCAAATATAGTAATTTAGTCGGAAATTACATTTTTGAGCCGTTTGTGATGGAAACCCTAGGTTCATGGGGTCCAAGCGCTCGTATTTTGTACAGGGAGATCGCAAAACGCCTGATCGACGTTTCGCGTGATCAGAAGGCTGGTCTTTTTTTAGCCCAAAGAATCAGCATTGCCGTTCAACGTGGCAATGCTGCCAGTATTCTGGGAACGTTACCAGTTGACAGCGATGCTGAACAATTCTACGATGCCTAAACCTTTTTTGTAAATATTTAGTAGTATAAATATTTGTTTTTTTGTAATTATGTTACCTTTTTTAATACGTTTGTAAATATATATTAGGTTAATTCGTTTTAAAATTAATAATATATGGTTAAGAGCTCCTTGAACCGACGGGCGTGTATGAGGAATGTGATGAAAGTGAATGAAGCCAGAGAAGTGTGTCAGGATCGTAGCAAATGGAAATCTGTAGTCTCTGCCTACCCCTCTGGGAAACAGGCGTGAATCTATGTATGTATGTATGTATTTGTAACTATATAGGTTAGATACATAATTATGTATATGTAGACTATAGATCCTGAAATAAAGCAAGAACATTCTCCTTCACACATGTTGCAATTAACCTTTACCGTTAACGCGAACGGTGTTCAACATTTTAAAATGCACATAACTTTGTTCGAATCCGAGACTTCTGAGTTGGCAGTACAACGGTCTTTTCACTTAGCTGACGCTCTACTTTAGTAAATTAGCCGTATCCGACATTTTGGCGGGGAAAAGAAGATATTATATTTTGTTAAACAAAACGTTAAGGGAAAAAGAAACGGCTTATGTTTAACTTATCACCAGATATAGTAAAATATAACAGTCAAAAATAGTAAATGATCACCAAATTGCACAGCAAAATATATTTAAAGAGATCAAAATAAGTCGACGGATTACCTAATTTTGGGTGGGTTTAAGGAGGAACCTAAACACAACCTAACCCTTCCGAGACGGATTGCAGTGATTTGAGGCGTATAGGTGCTCGTCACAATATATTTTAGTAAGCATATTTTGCTGCGCAATTACTATTTTTAGTGGTCATTATATTTAATCCCAAAAGAAACTGCCGTATTAAAAGGGCAAATGTATCATTTTATTTTTGTAAAAGGAGATCTAGGAATGAATCCTGTGACGCAGGCATCTCTACGAACATTAAAACAACGGACACATAACCCCCAGACTCGCAACAACCATTTGTGAATTATGCAATATTTTGTCTGGGGTGGGGATCGAACCCCTAACACTCGACACGCTGGCAATGGTAAGTCAATCACTTAAGCCACTGCACTACTCAAACACTCATTATGCAGTCATTAGTGATCAAAAACCTAAAAAATGTTATCGATAGATAGCAATGGGTATAATATAAATGGGTTATAGGTTTCACGTAATAAGATAATAAGAACGAGATGGGAGTAGAAACTCCAGGATTCAACCTTTTCGTCTTAAATGTAAAAGTAATGAAAAAATGACATATATATCGGGGGTCTTTTGACCCACAGGGCCCATATTCAAACCCGAGGTATGACTCCAAGGTGTCTGCACACCAAATTACAAGTCAATCGGTCCAGTGGTTCCGGAGTTATGCCAGTCAGTAACAAACTGTCACTAACAGACAGACACACAGACCCACATAGTGTTTTCATTAATCTCTTCGAAAAAGACTCAGAGGTTAATAAGAAACGAGCCTATGACGGTCTACGGAGCAAACTTCCAAACTTGGCGATGCTACTAAGAATTCTTTAACAGAAAAAATAACAGCTTGCCTCATCTAGAAATCGAACCCGCGATCTCAAGCATCACATTCACTAACGCTGCGGTATCGAGGCAGTGCTACAGTAGAACTGTAATAAGGCTG
Organism: Catocala sponsa; assembly: GCA_963564715.1. Taxonomy (NCBI): domain Eukaryota; kingdom Metazoa; phylum Arthropoda; class Insecta; order Lepidoptera; family Erebidae; genus Catocala; species Catocala sponsa. The sequence continues at coordinate 3,141,810 of OY751345.1, read as the reverse complement.
TCTATACAGCATGTCACAACTATTAGAACCACGCCCTGTTTCTTTTTGTTTAAAATATAGTTCGTTTACTCTTACCAATATTTGTAAACTCTAATTATAGATCTTCTAATTGCGAAGTATATTGTTTTAATTATCTCTGCTATATAAATTCCCCTGGTTGATCTTGTCCCTAAAACGTGATCGACTAGAACTACGTTACAAGCAAATATGTATAAAATAACTAATTATGGATCAAAATCATCTAAATAAAGGCTCGGTCTAAAATAAAAACAAAGTCCTTAAGAATTTTTGCACTCTGTAAATTACTGAATAGATTTTGTTGCGCTTTATACTAAAAGGCATGTGATGAAAGTGAATGAAGCCAGAGAAGTGTGTCAGGATCGTAGCAAATGGAAATCCGTAGTCTCTGCCTAGCCCTCTGGGAAACAGGCGTGAATCTATGTATGTATGTATTATACTAAAAGTACATATTATGTACATTATTTATCTATACTAATATTATAAAGCTGAAGAGTTTGTTTGTTTGAACGCGCTAATCTCAGGAGCTGCTTGTTCGATTTGAAAAATCATTTTAGTGGTGAATAGACTATTTATCGAGGAAGACTATAGGCTATAGAACATCACTCTACGACCCACGGGGGCGGCGCAGTAACGATAAACGTGGGTGAAACCGCGGGAATATCTGGTAATAATATAAAATCTGTAGGTATAGCTTAATAATAATATATATTTACCTATAAAATGTAGTGTAAGTAGTAATCTTGATTATTACAATGTAAAACATATATTAACATGCAAAATTCGTGCTAGACCACTCATGTTCCTCGTAAAAGCACTAATTTATAAGTCATTCGCTTAGTTTGTAGTTTGTAAGCATAGCCTGCCTTACATTTATCGATAATTTTGTTACTTTTAATAAGACAGGTAAGTACAGCACTAGAGTCTATACCTTTATCGTAGGGAACTTAATGATAATTCGTATATTTTAAGGTTACCTACCAATCATTTGTTTGGAAACATAACCTGTTTTATATTTATCGATAACTTTGGTTCTTGTAATAAGGCAGCTACAGCACTAGATTCTATACTAGATCCCTAGCTTAGGGGGTTTAATGAAAATACACATCATTTAAGATTACCTAAAAAATTGGGGCTCGGTACAAACATTTGTGGATCAAATAATTTTTGCCTCATGTGGGATTCGAACCCACTCAGCGCATTGGCAGTGGCGAGGCGACCACTTAAACCACTACGCTATCCGTGCAGTCAAATCTGAATATTATTCATTAAAAAAATTGATATTTGTTTCGACTGTCAAACATCTGAGTGAAACAATTACCAATTCTTTGAGTAAGGAACCGGCAGATGGTGGGTCTAGCAATGTATTATCTATACTAATATTATAAAGCTGAAGAGTTTGTTTGTTTGTTTGGTTGAACGCGCTAATCTCAGGAACTACTGGCTCGAATTGAAAAATTATTTTAGTGTTGGATAGCCCATTTATCGAGGAAGGCTATAAGCTATATAACATCACGCTACGACCAATAGGAGCAGAGGATATATGTAAAATGTTGCAAAAACGGGTAAAATTATTTTATGTGAAGCAGACGAAATTGCGTGGGTCAGCTAGTAGCAATAAAAGACTAGAGATCTCGCTTAGGAAGATTCACGTGAACTGTTTAACGTGATCAATAAATTGAGCCCTCTTATATTTACATATTTATTTATTTTCATGGAAGACCATCAGCATTATCACTATTTTTATACAAAATATTACGTAGCATACAGCCATTAACATGTCCTCACTTATAAGCTATATAGTACATATAAAAAGGTGGAACACAATATTAGAAATAACTTAAAATGGATCTATACATAACACTTACACTAATTTTGGAAAAATTTTAGCTAAGCAACCGCCTCAATGTCGCCTGTTTTGCGTTGAAAATATCAATGTCATGCGCTTTATACAATACATTAAGGGTATTTTACAAGTATACAATACAGTAAAGTATCTTTCTAGCAAAGAGGTCTACCAATACTGGCATTTACTAAAGGCATATTTGTTGTATTGAGAATGTAAGAAAGCAAGATGTTAATCGTTTTTAACAGTTTATTGGATTCGATCGTGAGAAGCGAGTTGGGTAACGGTAAGCTATACTGTCCACTGGCCAATGTTCCATAGTTTAAGTTATTACAATGGTATAAAACATACTAGTTTTTGCCCGTAACATCGCCCGCGTGAATTCTATAAGATCGGTATAATAAATATATAACATCAGACCTATATAATTGTACCATTGTTTGGCACGGACCTCTTCTCGGTATGAGAAGGATCAGGCCGTTACCCGCACTTGGCCAGCTTGGTGACGATCCATCACGCTGCATGGCCCAGTGCGTATTGATAAGCTTCACACATCTTCGAGAACATTATGTAGAACTCTCAGACATGTAGGTTTTGTCAAGATCTTTTCTTAAAGACAGATGTGCGTGTCTTGGGATCGGAGTCGAAATCTCTGCGTGGTTTTCCACTAGGCTATCGCTTTTTTTATATTATAAAAAATATGAGTGCTCTATATAAAAACAACGTCTGATATCAAATAGTTGACACAACATGAATAAGTAATCATTCTGCAGCATTCATTTAATAAATAAATAATGCTGCACACTGTATATTAAGTTCGACAACTTATTGTTGACGATGAAATAAACATTACTACATTTTCAAAAAGGGTAGTATTTAACTGAACAAAAATACAAATTGCACACCAAAATATATTTAAAGAGATCAAACTAAGTCGACGGAGTCCCGCTTCGTAGGGCTCCTATTTTTGGGTGGGTTTAAGAAGGAACCTAACATAATCTAACCCTTCCGAGACGGAATGCAGTGATTTGACGCGTATAGCTGCTCGTTATGATATATTTTAGTAAGCATATTTTGCTGCGCAATTAGTATTTTTGGTGGTCATTATATTTAATCCCATTCGAAAATGTGTGGTAAATAGAAAGGATCTAATAGATCTTTAATTTTTTACAACATAGATGGCGTGTACGTAGCTTTGCCAGGCGTCCGGATAAATCCGCGTTTGCGTCCAAATTAGACGGTGTCAGGACTGTCCGGATTTTGTTAGGCTTTATAAGTTTGCTAATTATTTATTTTTAATATTTGTCATGTGTTGGTTTCCGCTCCGCCCACCTCTCCTTGTATCGCTAGCGCAAACGAGCGGACCGGCTACATACGCAAGGAGCTCACGAAGATTACATACGCAAAAAATTCAAGCGTTCTTCATGCGCAAGCTTCTCGCGCGGACTACATGCTATTGAGGAGCCAGCCAGTCCTTTACGTCACAATGCATGTAAAAATGTTCACCGCAAATGCTTTAATATTTTTATGATATTATTGGTTGATTTCATAGTTCAACTAATCGCTAGGTTATTCAAGTAACGTTGAATGATGAAGTCTCTGTTCTATAGAGTACTGAGTAACTACTTGTCCGTATTTGTCCTTTCATACTCTCTGCAATCAGCGTATGTCAGTGGAAAACTCTTCCATTGTTCTTATAGTGCCGATTCTGTTAGTACGAGAGTAATCTTCGACGTAGATACAATTATAGATCAAGAATGAGCACCGTGTACTTTGAGAAGCAGGTCGGCACATAACAGAATTTACGGCGGCTGGCTAGATCCCTCGCTAGCATGCAAAAGGTAAGTTATAGGTTTTAATAAAATTTTCATCTGTCGATATGTCCGTCGGCGTTCAAGTGATCTGGACGAGGTAGTGTCCGGCCGGGTACATATTAATGAGAGCAGGTAGCGGGCGGGCGCGGACGGTGGGGGGTGTGGGTGGCGCGGGAGGGGGGCGCTCTCGCGATGGTTGTTATGGCAACGCGACGCGGCCTCGGGCGCGGTATTACAATGAAGGCTGCGATACTTGCGGATCAGGGAGCGGGGAAGCGTTACAGTTCAATGTTGATGTTCCATATATTCTATTGAAAATTAGTATAAAATATAGTAAAAGAAAAGAACGCTAGAAGTGTTTGCAATGAAATATCTTCGATATTAAAATAGACTAGTTAATTTAAGGCATTTAAATAATAGTATCGACGCTACGTAATTTAGAACTTGCAAGCTTTGGTTCATCTCAGGCTTATATTTTCTGCCGTTAAAATCCATAATAGCGTTAAATATATACCTCATTAGTTGCCATAGCACCTTGCCAATTTAAGGTCCACTCAGAAATTAACAATAAATGTAACAAAGAAAATACGCTGAGCCTGTACGCTGCGCGGCACGCGGTCACAGCCGCCACCCCTATCTGGAGTCGCGCGTGATACTCGCGGGGTGGCGCCGGGCGCGGGTTGGGGGGGAGACGTGCCACGACAAAAAACCCAGCGCTGACCCGAGTCCAGCCGCCATAAAGAGCCGGCGAGCGTAATAAGTAGAGGAGTGAAAATACACCTTTTTTGCCGAAGGACGAGGCCGAGTTTTATTATTATTTAATGAGCACTGAGAATTTTTAAAACTTTCAAAATAAGGCCCTAATTAGGGAATCAAGAGAATCGGCCTTAGTAAAGCCAGGAAGCACTATGCTCTAAGTTATGGTACTCTATTGATAATAATTATGTGGATCAAGCACCAATTAGACAGCAATTAAAATGATCACACCGGCAATGGTTCACACATAGTTTTACTAGATTGTCAGTTATCATTATTTACAATATTATCTAATGCAGGACTAGCTTAATAGTTTCAATGACACCTGCCGCTAACAGTTTGCCGAGTTTGAAGAAATCTCTTGTCCACATTATTGTTTTATTGCTTATAAAAACACAAGGATTATCACTAATATAATTTGTCTTTCGAAGAATAAAAATTGCTTTTGTCAAAAGAAAATAATCAAAGGCATATCCATCAAAATGACACAGTCATGATTTAATAACAATGCTAACAGAATTCGACAAACAACAGCCACAGATTTCGGATATTACCAACATACTAAATAAACAACCCAACTAAAACAGTTTGAACCACCAACTTCTTTGTCTAAAACTTTTCCCTTATTTAGATATTGGGACCACAAAAACAACGCGCATCTCGTCTCCAAGGCCGAATGCTTCGCCCCACTAGTAATAAGCTCCCCTTTGCTTGCCTTGCTTTCTGTCGCAAATGGTGCTCAAAGGAACGCACGTTCGCGCGTTCTAATTTCGAGGCGATCGTTTGACTCGGAATGACTCGGCCCGGACTATTGATTCGATATTGCTTGTTATCGGGATCGAGTCGTGTACGCTTACGTCACGGTCGTCATTGTGATCATTTATAGATTAAGTTACGTGACGATGACTGTTACGTAATGTTTGTCGAGACAACTCGGTAAGGTTTCAGTGGCTACCCACCTACAGGTTAAGAAATGTGTCTTGGTAATATACATGAAGAGTTTATTTTGAATATGGTTGGAGAGTAACAGTTGCTAGGAATCATAAACAAGAGGGGAAAGTAGAAGTACCTAGTAGGGTAAATATGTAATAGTAGGGTAGTAGTAGGGTAAATAATAATTAGTCCAATCCTGGGTCCTTTAAGCGGGGCGTGAAAAAGCACCTTCTCCGGCCGTCAAAGTAGAGACCTCAACATCGCCTCGGTTGCTATGAGGGCGGTGTGGAGGCCACTGCTCTTAGACCACACGACTGCTTACCATTAGGTGGAGTGTGGTCATTTTGACGAGCTAAATAAAAAAATATAAAAAAAAAAGTATTGTACGGTGAAACCATACACTATTGTCAACTAAGCATTTTACTTCACTTTATAATTTCATATTCATTAACCAATTCAGTTCTCGATTAGCGGTCATCGCGCGTGCTCCCTCGCTCCTTTGTATTTTATCTTTGGTTCGGTTAATAAATTCGTTATTTTTATCTTAAAACAGACTTATTATTAGCTAATCTCAAACCTTCTACATGGTCCTTCGAGCCGGAGTAGTACAACAAAGGATACCTGCAAGAAACTCACAACCACTCCTATAAATCGCCAATTAATTATCTAGACTAATATTATAAAGCTGAAGAGTTTGTTTGTTTGTTTGTTTATTTAAACGCGCTAATCTCAGGAACTACTGTTTGATTTGAAAAATTCTTTTAGTATTGGATAGCCTATTTATCGAGGAAGGTTATAGGCTATATAACATCACGCTACGACCCACGGGGGGGCCTCGCAGTAATCATAAACGCGGGTGAAACCGGGGGCACATTTAGTCTCCTATATAATTGGCGATTTAAAGGAGTAGTTGTGAGTTTCTTGCAGGCATCTTCTCATAGCCTCAACTCTTTGACTGAATCTAGCAACTAACAGAAATGTAGCTTCAGTAATTTAGTAAACTAACTAATCGATTTTAACATTCGTGAGTGTGACCTAAAAAAATAAAATTCGACTTTGATTAAGACATTCGTCTCGCAATCGAGAGAATTCATTACACTACCGACGTGAACCCACATCTATCATAAACGTTCTAGCTTACCTGGACTGGTTAATGTCATCTATTTAAGAAAATATTTTATTTAATTAATCGAAAAAGTAATAGTAACGCGCATAATTTCATTCGAAATATATTCGAATACAGTTTTACACAACGCAATAGCGTTACATTGTCAAGAACGCAACGCACGTACATATTTTTATAGCATTCTCAACACATTCGGCAATCATTTTAACCCGCCATTGGTGACGTACATGTCTGTGAGACCGGGTGATTTTAAAAACTGCCATAACTTTTTCTCCCGCCATCGATTTATTTTGTGATTTCGAGTAGCTACCTCATTCCGCGTCCCGCACCTTTAGGCCACCATGCGACAGCGGCGCGTACGCACGAACATAAATTTTGGCGCCAACCCGGTCCAAGAGACCGGCGCGGCGTCACCAACTACATAAGTTAAATTAATTTTCTTGAATTTATAACTTTCATATTTTGATAAGCAATTAAAACTAACAACATAATTAATGCAACTGCGTGAATACTACAAGATAATCTCTTTAGATTGTTTTGGTTTAATTTTATTGGTGCGACCTTCATGGTAACGGAAAGCCTTTCATAGACATGTCTATGTTCTCTTGGAATCAGAAGCGATTCCGAAGAAACCAAACCGCTGCCTTAAAACACATAGATCATTAAACAGCACACGGTCAACTACCTCGTAGTAAGTAGTTACCGTACCATATCTAAAGGGAAAGGAAAAGAAAGTAAAAGCAAGAACTGAGGTAATGATTGGGCCTACGATGCTCGATCCGAGTTCCTATGCCCAGCAGTTATTGTTCACCCACGTTTATGATAACTGATCCGCTCCTATAGACTATAGCCTAATGTTATATATCTTACTAGAGGATGCCCGCAGCTACGCCCGCACATATTTTTATTTATCCATTCCTTCCCAATCCCGTGGGAATTTCGGGAAATCTCTTCTTAGTGCTCCCCAACACTCTCTAAGGAACATACATGCCAAATTTCAGCTTCTTGCGTTCAGTAGTTTCGGCTGTGCGTTGTCTGTCAGGCCCTCAGTAACGGAATAGTTTTATATATATAGATAGATGTTCTTTGTAAGCCTCGATGGCGTAGTGGTTAGTGAAACCGACTGCCACGCCTGAGCTCGCGGGTTCGATTCCCGCACAAGTCAAACATTTGTGTGCATGAACATGGATGTTTGTCTTGGTCTGGGTGTTTCTATATATAATATGTATGTATTTACAAAATAAAGTATATATGTATGTTTATCCATTGTCTAGTACCCATCGTACAAGCTCTGCTTAGTTTGGGCTAGATGGTGTTGTGTGTATGTGATAGAATATTATTATTATTATATTATTATTATGTTACTTCTGAATAAAGTTGCTTATTACCACAGCGAGGACGTCCTCACAGAAAAAAATTGGGCCTGTCTTTGGGGACTGCCGATAGAAGTGAAAACTTTAATCCTTGATCATAAACACTTATTTATAAAAAAAAATAAAAAAACAACAGGTTGCACTCCGGGAATGCCGGCAGAAGTGAAAACTTGAATATTAACGTTGTGCATTTTTCATATTTTGGAATGGTTAGGGAATAATTTTGCACGAATTGCTTTAATTATCAGTATAAAAGTACTATCATTTATGTGGTAAAATACAATATTCATTTATTGCGCTAACGATAGCGCAATAAATGAATATTGTACGAACACAAACATGACAATTCTCCCTCCATCTTACGAATTTTCGATCAGGTCACGTGTCCTGACACGAGTTTGACAATTCTCCCTCCATCTTACGAATTTTCGATCAGGTCACGTGTCCTGACGCGAGTTTAACATGTGTGACGATGACGAAGCGTGACGATGACGCGGTTCCATGATTTTTGTTGACCCAAGAAGTGCTCAACGCGCCTAAATAAGTTTTCACTTCAAAAATCATCCAAGGCCTTGCTGTAGGCAATTGCAACTACGTTTAAAACTAGACCAGGGTAGTCCAGGCACGTAAAATATCAATTTAAACAATTTATTATCAGTAACATTGTTACATGTAACAAGTTACAAAGTTATTAGTAGCACTATGTTTCGTCTTATAAGGCGTTTAATACTTAGTCCCACGCCTGTATATTCATAAAGGCTTAGGCAGAAGTGTAGGTATGGTTTAGGTCCCAAAAAATAGGAGGTGAGCTCATTACAGTCTATTATATTATATGTCGCAGGCAATTTGTATGATTCTGCGTTTTACAAACGGCATCGTGATGATTCCGTGTTTTACAAACGGCGTCGTCTGTTTACAAATGCTCGTTGATTGTTATAGTAGGGTGACCGTCGACGGAGCCTCGCTTCTCGGGGCTCTTATTTTTGGGTGGGTTTAAGAAGGAACCTAACATAACCTAACCCTTCCGAGACGGCATGCAGTGATTTGAGGCGTATAGGTGCTCGTTATGCTGTTTGTCTATCAAATGTTGTGGCATATTATAAAGTGACAAGGCAATTTACATTTTGCCTTCGGCATATTTTAAAACAGCGAGCGTTTTTAAACGCACGACGCCGTTTGTAAAACGCGGTATCATACAAATTGCCTGCGACATCTACATTTCCAAACACTGTGGCAAAGCGGCGGTAGCCCAATGGATGAGGCATTGGACTTGCGCGAGAGGGTGCGGGTTCGAACCCCACCCATTGCACTACTGACGTGAACAGACTCCTAACACAAGCATTCTAGCTTAGCTGAAGGGGTCAACAAGAATACTAGTAATTTGAAACCCAAACTGCTGGAGATCGTTTAAAAAATAAAAACACTTTTCTGCAAATTTCTTAATAAAAAAGCCCAATAGCAGTTTTACCCGGGTCTCGCATTCGAAGCCTCTCAATCACCGGCCTTTTGCTGATTCCCCGTCACAGTTCCAGTTTCTATACTGCTTCTAAGAATTTCTTGATAGGTAGCCCAATAATACTTTGACTTCATGATCAGCAATCATACAATACCGCCGCGCTACCAAAGCTAAGATAACAAAGACCTGAACAAAATCGTTTAATCAAAATATCTTTATGCATAGACGTCACATAGCAAATGCTGTCAATCGTGACCATTTGTTGACTGTTATCAGAAGTTAGACAACGATACGGCAACATATAGGCAACAAATAACTTTTTGCTATCGGATGTTTACTTGTTTATTAAGATACTCTTACAAGAAATACAATTTCTCAATCATGATAATTAAAATAAGGTCACGTGTTTTCTCAATTACAAGAGAACACAATAAGGCAAAAGAGAAAGTACAAACAATTAGATAAACACACACTCAAATAACGGACAGAATCACACGGATCATACAAAATGTTGTATGATCATATGATGCGGAGGAAATCTATGACGCCTATTCTAATAGAGGGTTTTCTTTTTCTTTTTTATTTCTGTTTTATAATATTTTAGGTTACGTTGATCCATCGTTGTGAAAGGATTAGTCATCTAGAAACTGCGTTACCGAGTGCTAGGTGTTCAGAGTGCGGCGAACGTTGGGACTCTTGATCGCTTTTCTACGTCGTTCGGGGAGACTCCCTGTACCAGGCTAAACCAAATGCAATACGCGTTGCCGAAAACTGGTCCAAAATTATATAAAATATGTTGCCATTGACACGATAAGTAAGTAATATTTTAGGTATATGTTAGTTTTAAAGATGTTGTCTTCTGTTTACGCGAATGTTACGGGGAGACTCCCCGTGACCATAGCTGCTGAAAAGCAACCGAAACGTCCGGGGAAAGTGTAAACACAAATATAAATAGTATAATAGTATAGTAATAGTTTTAATAGTTTTAATAATTTAATTAGCTTAAAAATTAGTAAAGTTTAGTAGTATTAGTAGTGTAACAGTTTTCAAAAATTTTGTAATAAGGTGTTAAATAAACAACGCGATAAAATCCGTATATAGTAGTTTAATTTCAATAGTTTTAAAGAATTGTGTTTATTGTGGTATCCATATAAATTAGATAAAAAAAGGAAGTGATTTTATAAAAAAATAACATACATATTGTCTAATACAAGAATTAGAAATTTAAGAGGAATGTACAAAATTAAATGCATTTTCTGAAATAAAAATATGTAAAAATGTTGTCCACTAACATTTGGAAACGTTGCTCCACAAAAAGACACTGTGGAGTGGATGCACACCATAACAGATATGAACGATAAAAAGCTGTTATGGCTGCACGGTTGACGTAGTGGTTGAAGTGGTCGCTGACACAGCACCGAGTGTTGTGGATTCGAATCCCACACGGGACAAAAATTTGTGTGATTCACTAACGGTTGCTCCGAGTCTGGGTATTCTTGTATGTTTGAATGTTTGTAAAGTCACCAGCGACACAGGAATAATACCCAGCGCAGGGGAAGTCTCCTTTAACCTACCTAGATTTACGCGAGCGGAGCTACGGGCAATTCTTTAAGAAAATTCGTCGAAAAGTAATTCTTGCTATAATGGTTTACATAACTTCGATAAAGAGTTACGTACAATAATATTGTGATGATGTTATACAAATCGCGGGTTTCGTCTCGAATGGTACCTACATTCAATTACGTCAAATTGACGTGCGCAGTCGACGTTGGGCAGTAACACGAAAACCGTGCAAACATATACCGTGTAAAAGACTTGCTGACATATACATATACAAGCTATTGAGCGTGACTTCGCCGCGTGGTACCTACATCAATAAAAAGTAGCCTATGTCCTTTCCCAGGTTTTAAACTACCTCTATATCAAAGTTGATCTAAATCGGTTTAGTGGTTTAGCCGTGAATAGACAGACAGATAGACCTAATTTCTACGGGAACGTATGAGTTGCAGTTTGTTTGCTACGCTTCGCGCCTACATTGGGTACATTTCACCCAGAATCCACGGTTCCGAGAGATAAAAATTTATTGACAAAATCTCGATTAACGCAAGCAAAACCGCGGGTAAAGCTGATCTATACTAATATTATAAAGCTGAAGAGTTTGTTTGTTTGGTTGAACGCGCTAATCTCAGGAACTACTGGTCCAAATTGAAAAATTTTTTTAGTGTTGGATGGCCTATTTATCGAGGAAGGCTATATAACATCACGCTACGACCCACGAGGGCGGTGCAGTAACGATAAACGCGGGTGAAACCGCGGGCACATCTAGTACATAATAAGGGTCCAAACTAACGGCGCCGCGCGGCGCTATCGCTATGCGTCAGCAGTCCCTAGACTGCCTTTAAGAAAGACAGAACTACACTGTTTCGCACTTATAGTATCAAATATGAGTCAATGAAAGAACGATTGTGCATAAAGTAGGTACTGTAAGTTTTCCTGTAGAGAATTCCATAGTTATACCAAACAACAATTCTATATGCAATTCCATAACCGTTTAAAGAATACACCGTTTCAGGAGCCAAAGCATTTTGTAAATTATAAACGAGGTAAGCGAAAGTCCACGAAGCGAAACCGTCTGAGGCCTGGTCAAACATCGCTTTGCCTACTAAGCTATTCATGGTCCTAAGTTAAGCACCGAAATTTGTCCCTGTTTTTAACCTCTATGTCCATGCTAACTATCAGTAAATACATTGCACTTGTTGAACGATAAATGTCGCATAGCATCGCCTTATTATTTTTTGTATATAAAATAGCTATTGAAGATCAATGCGGCCTTATATATTAAGCGAATCTCTACCTGCTTACATAGCAATTTGTTAAACCATAATTCTTCAAAACGTCCGATTATAAGTCACCGTCATTTTACAAAAACATTTTAACAATTTTCAGTAGTCAAAAGCAGCAATTTGTAAACATTTTATAAGCAAGGGCTCATTAATATAGACATTTATTACGCCAGCTCCGATTCTATCGCGTATATTTAAATACAGATAACATCTCTACCACCCAAACTTGATGGAAAACGTATCATCGAGATATACCACCGAACATTATCACCTGTTTAATCGCTCTACACATTACGCTCCAGTGCGCGGAAGCCTTTATCCCTCATAAACACATATAATTTCAGTACTTGAACAACAATCTAACACAGACATCATTGGGCCAATAGAGAGGGCCATTAACGAAGTTGCAAACCGAGCTCAACAGGTGGCGCTATTCGTTTCAATATCTACAAAACTTTCCGACGCAACTCAATAAATCGACCAGCCCCACTTGAACTCTACATCTGCCATTTATTCACCAAATTTGAAACGTTAAAAGGAAGGGTAGCGGCTCGTTTTAAACTGGACTTTCTTTGCCCTGTTGTTATTATCATTGCCCTTTATGTTTCGTTCCAATTTGAACTTTATCGCTGTGTATTAAAAGTTATATTGTTGTGTGATAATGGGCAATTGTCGTATTCAGCAGTTTAGCGATACGTTTTGTGTTGAAAACGTTTCATAGACATGTTAGTGGTCGTTGAGATCAGCTGTTCTTGAGACGTTTGTTTTCTTTGTTATCGTGTGTGTTTATATGTATCTGTAACCCTTTTTGCTGCAGGCGGAATATTATGAAATGTTAATAGTACAACGGGTTCAACCACGTGTGAATTTTAATACAGTATCGTAAAAAGTGAAGACATTGCTGGTGACATATCGTGACTGCTAGTCAAATACAGCCAAGCCAGCCAGTTAGCAGAACCGATAGCCTTTGGGGCAGAAAGATTCTGGAGTGGCGGCTACGCACCGGAAGACTCAGCAGCGGTAGGCCGTCCACAAGGTGGACCGACGACCTGGTAAGGGTCGCGGGTAGCGGTTGGATGCAAGTGGCCCAAGACCGGTCTGTGTGGAAAACCTTGGAGTATAGCCTATGGCCAGCAGTCGACGTCTTTCGACTGAGACGATGAGTCCTATACAGCGCAACTTACACTGTCTTATACCGTGTATGTACAAAAAACGCAAAACTGAGATTTCGCGGCTACAGGTAACTGATAGAATAAAATTAGAATAAAATTTTTAAGGTGAGGAAGTCTAAAATGTTTCTAAATACGAGTTTGTTTCAAATTTCAGGTTCGCTGGCAAATCTGTATTTTTCTCTGTCTATAAAATTTGCGAAAGGAACGTACGCGATATTTGACAGTGTAAGTTACGCGGTATTCAACTATTAACGACAATATGTGGATCGTTTAAATTGGTGAACAACCATTTTGGGATTGGGGAAGTACGTCTTTTTTCGGGAAAACCACAGCAATACAACCTTATATCTTAATATTCCAGCCGTGAGTTGGGTTTTAAAAATACCTAGCTTATGAGTGAGGAGGCGCTATGCAGTGAGCATAGGACCAGTAACCTGTATTCACTTGCAGCAAAGCGACTCCTTTTTAAAGTGACCCGAGAGCATACATAAGTAGAGTGTATATAGAGTATACATGTGGCGTAGTGGTGTAAATGGCATGGGTTCGATCCATCCAAAAAGGGGACAAAAATTTGTGTGATTCTAAAATTGGTTTTCGGTCCGTTGTTTGAATGTTTGTTAAGTCAGTCAGTAAGTCGGCAACACGGGAATTAGTCCAAGTGCAAGAGTTGTATTTTTATTAAAGAAAATAAATGAAAATTCTATAGAGTGCAAACCCAAGCGGGAGCCCTCGTCAATTCAGCGCAGGTGGAAATATTCTGCCTAAAACGTGCTGGGGCGTCGACTCAGATATGCGTCCTTCATGACAACTGATGGGTGGATCCCTGATGTAGTTACAGTTCCATCGATCCATTCACCAACAAAGTCAGCGAGAAAACACATCGTGATGGTTTTAGTAGGTAGGCCCGAATTTCATAAATATTTACCACATTTCAAGATAAAATTTAAACTGTTTTCAAAAAAGTATTATAGCTGTTCATTAGACTTATAATATATGTAATGGCATAGCCTATCAAAAATATTACAACAATATTTTTATTTTATTTATTTGGACCTATGATATAGAGAAGAGCAAAGCTGTAAATAAAAATTAATTATAAAAGTATTTTTTTTCGTTTTTAAAAACTGGAAAACATTATTTTTTTGTATTTTATTTTGGGTCACCAATAGCTGTACTATGAGATGTTTTATGATCATCCATTGTTTACGGGAGACCCTGTATATCCCAAGCATCGCGTCATAACCGCTTATTATGACTCATCAACAATGAGCTATGCTGTGCTGTACTTAACTAAACAAACATTGCAGTGCTATGTTTATTCTACAATCAACTTTGAACTTCGCGAGTACCAAGAGCCTTACCTCTATCCCTTAAGCGGAAACACAAGGGCCGTTTTTCCTTACAAACGTAGTCCCCTGTTTCTTTCCTGGATAATGCCAGTAGAGCAATAATTTTTTCCAAAAAATGTACGGGCTCTATTGGCATGCCCCTATGTTTTCCTTTTTTTTATAAATTAATTATTAAAAGAGACATGAGCCTTCAAAACCCTCAAAAATTGACCAGATTTTCCGCTGTGTTCAAACATCCAGAAAACGAATTTGACTAGATTATATAAAAAAAGGAAAACATAGAAACACGGCCAGTCTTTCTTTAATTTTTAATGAAAATGTAGTTAAATCGGTCAAGTTTTGGAGAAGGAATCAGGGGACTGCGAAACGTTAATTTTGTGTACTTTTAATAGGTATTTTCGGTTCAAGCTGCAGTTGTCTCTATCGCGCTCATGATACTATACATGGCACTGCGTGACAGCAATAGATTTTACATATACCTCTTTTTCAATTCTCTCGCCCTTAGTGTTTCCTCTTAAAGCATTGTCAAACATATTATTATTGCATAAGCAAGAATTAGACAAGACTACAGGTTGTATATTGTCACTTTCCCACACATGCAATGACTAAGCTTTCAGAGACGGTGGTAAGGCATCTGGTGGTATGTAACTGGGTCTATACAAACCATTATTAGGTCACAATTAGTCTATACTAATATTATATAAAGATAGTATTTGTTTGTTTGTAATCGATTCTGGCTTTGCGTCTGATCTTCCTCCGGTCGTGTCAGATTGTCGTGCCTTCAGATCATGAGAGTAAGGCAAACAGAGAGTGCACTTGTGTTTGCGCACATACTTGTGCACTATAATATCTCCTGCGCAGATGGCCAGTCTCCGTTAAGGTTGGCCGCCGTGACCGAAATTCGGTCTGAAGGACATTATTATGATAATCGGTAAACTCTGAAACTACTACAACGATTGTAGTCTGTCAAGACTTAGAATACCAGACAAAACTAAAAATCTATTGTATCTGGTCACTGGTGTGCCGTTGCAACTTAATTCTAATTAATAGTAAGTAAAAGTTTCATTATTATTGTTTTCTTCTGTAGTTTTAAAATAATGGCTTCTTATTGTTACAAGATTCACGGATAGCACTGGTCCTCTACGATACAGGTATATATGTACCTAGTTTAATAATCAGCGTTTTTAATAATAGTACATATAAGCCATATTACTGTTTAAAGTGTGCATTTTTTGAGAAATATTCATTATTATTATCCTTACTTCCTTACTAATATTATAAATGCGAAAATGAGTTTGTTTGTTTGTTACGCTTTCACGCCTTAACTACTCAACCGATCAACATAAAACTTTGCATACACGTTGTCAGGGGTACAGAATAGGACATAGGGTACCTTTCATCCAGAAAAAAGAACTGTTGCAAACCTAACCTAACCTACATTTACACGAGCGAAGCCGCGGGTGAAAACTAGTTATATTATAAATGCGAATGTGAGTTTGATTGTTTGTTACGCTTTCACGCCTCAACTACTTGACCGATCTTTATAAAATTTCGCATAAACATTATCAGGGATACAAAAAAGGACATTCATCCAGAAAAAATGCTGTTTCCAAGCGAAGCCAAGGACGAAAAAGTAACCCTTTATAGAAAAATTTGTAATATTTGTCAGCGCGTCACTGCATAGTCAATTGCCCTTCGCCTTAATATTATAAAAAACCAACGTAATATACAGTTTGTTCTTCACTAAGAACACGGACGACGTTAGTTTTTTATCTAATAACATTTTTTGCATGGAATGACGCCTGCGCAACTTGTGTGCCCACTCGAGTACAAAAAGTTTCGACGCGGCGCCGTTCGGGTCATGGACACTCATGGTGTGTGTCGTTTAGCAATCAACATCCGCGTGAATGATTAATGATATGTAGTCTCTAATATAATATAATAATAATAATAATAATCCATAGTTAACAATATAAGGATCCATTAAACACCCATCCCAATAGCCCAGACTTATTAGAGTACATAATAAGTAGCAATAGTCTGTAGGGGCTTGCTGTGGCTAGTGCCATCTTAGGTGTTCCAGCGCACTTTAGATTAAACTTCTCGAAGGGCCTCTTCACGTTGGACCCATGTCTCTGTATAAGCCTCCCAAAGGGCCAGATATTTTGCTAATAGTTATGTTAGAAAAATATCAAACATTATGTATGGGCTTCTTCTGAGTGTGAGAAGGGTTAGACCATAGTCCACCACGCTGGTCCAGTGCGGGTTGGCAGACTTTACATATCTTTGAGAACATTATGGAGAACTCTCAGACATGCAAGTTTCCTCGCGATGTTTTTCCTTCACCGTTAATGCGAGCGATAATTACACTGCACAAAAAAATTGCAACTTTCGTCTGCTTTTTTTTTACAACTAATGTGGCAAACAAGCATACGGCCCCACCTGTTGGTAAGTGGTCACCGTAGCCTATGGACGCCTGCGACACCAGAGGCATCACTTGCGCGTTGCCGACCCTTTAGGAGAGGACGTGGGAAGGAAAGGGAGCGGGATGGAGGAAAGGGGGTGATTGGGCCTCCAGTACTCTCACTCACCGAACGAAACACAACAGTAGGACTACTGCTATTCCACGTCGATATTCTGTGAGAGGGTAGTACTTCCCGGGTCGAGCCGGCCCATTCATGCTGAAATCAGCGAGGCTCTACTACTCAAACTACTATACTACATAACCTGCCCTTTAAGATAATATTGTCTTACGTTTACGCGAATTTCATTTCTGGTAAAGTAGTTTCATTTCAGTGCCCTTTAGACCAATACAGGCTCGATGCTACACGTATGTATATATGTGATAGTTAAAGCCACATACAGGAAAAAAACAACTCAACAGTAGGTAATACCAAACGCGCAAAAAGTTCCACAGAACGCGAAACGAATGTGCAAACAATTCATTTGATGTTATTTAGTTGCGCGATATCGATGCGCGGGCGCAGGCGCGGCGTCCGACGGCCGTGAGTCACTCGGCGCGGGCGCAGCGGCCGCTCACCGCGAGCGCGTAATGCGCGCGTCGCGCGTCGACGCGCGGTCACCGCCAGCCGTCAGCCGTGCGCAAACGTGCCCAACACACCGGTAAACCCAATCACACAATATGGCGCGATCGCGATTTTGAAATATGTACCTAGCATAGTAAATAATAAAATATATAATATTTCATAAACATTATAAAACTTGTACAGTAGATTTTACGTAGAAGTTGTATCTTGGGGTCTTCTTGGGTGGTCTTGAGTATTGAAAATACCTGTGCTAATAATAGTAATGATAAATAATTTGTTGATACTCATTTCACTGCTTTTAGAACTATATTACACTAGAAGACACACTACGTATGATAAAGCGACATGCACGCATTGGTGACATGCAGAGACGTGTTGTCAATGTGTATAATGCTTTATTTTAACAGATTTCAAAAAAGGAAGATGTTCTGAATTCAATTGAATAACATATTATTTTATAGGGTATTGATGCTTATTGAAAGCTTAAATTTAAAACTTTCAAATGACATATTGTTGTCATAAATACCACGAGTAGTTTTTGTGAAATTGGTATAGGTGTGCGCAGTGAAGGGTTGAGTCGATTTGATTGCTCGCGAGTGATATCACATTCACACAACGCTATCTAGCCCAAACTAAGCAGAGCTTGTACTATGGGTACTAGACAATGGATAACCATACATATGATATACTTTTTTTAGTAAATACATACATATTATACATAGAAATACCTAGACCAAGACAAACATCCATGTCCATGCACACAAATGTTTGAGTTGTGATATTCAATCTCTCATAG
Organism: Catocala sponsa; assembly: GCA_963564715.1. Lineage (NCBI taxonomy): Eukaryota > Metazoa > Arthropoda > Insecta > Lepidoptera > Erebidae > Catocala > Catocala sponsa. The sequence continues at coordinate 3,123,281 of OY751345.1, read as the reverse complement.
TCTACGCGTGATTGAATAAAATAAACTGTTGAACAAATTTAGATGAAATTTGGTATTTAGATGTCACACACAGGGCATGTTCCAGATAAAAACAAAGGATACTTTTTATACCACTCTATTTACTAAAAGCGTAAAAGACAAAATTCCCGACACTGCATTTTTATATGAATTTCTCTTTTGTAATTCTTTACAAAATCCTACAGGATTACATAGATAGGTGCTTGAAGTACATGAGCTACTAAATATTTTCTGACGGCGTCAGAATTTATAAAAAACACTAGATTTAGCCCGCGACTTCGCTCGCGTGAATGTAGATTTGTTTGTTTACATTCTTTTGGATTAAAGGTACCCTAAGTTCTTTTCTGTACTCCTAACAACGTGTACCTTAGTGGCTAACCTGTTGTCAAGAGTTGTTCAAGCCGCCCGTAGGCCTCTGACATGGCTTATCGACTGCTGTCAATTTGACAACAACCGGGACCGACTTTTTTACGTGCCCTCCGAAGCACGCAGACGCTCAGATGAAATACCACTAAGCGTATATTACAGAATTTTAATTTTAATTTTGTAAAATATTTATTCAAAATGTACTGAATAGTATGCATGTGTCGTATATTTAAATATATATATACATATATATATATATATGATGGCGTAGTGGGTAGTATAACCGACTGCCACGCCTGAAGTCGCGGGTTCGATTCCCGCACAAGTCAAACATTTGTGTGCATGAACATGGATGTTTGTCTTGGGCTGGGTGTTTCTATGTATAATATATATGTATTTACAAAAAAAAATTATATATACGTATGTTTATCCATTGTCTAGTACCCATAGTACAAGCTCTGCTTAGTTTGGGCTAGATGATGTTGTATGTGGTAGAATATTATTATTATTCTCTTTATTACTTATTTTCTCTAATAATTACATTTTTAAATATAAATATAAAAATTATGTATATTTAAAAATATAAAAACTGAAATGACCCACCGATATCGGGTGCAGGGACCAAGCTATCGGTGGTTAGGGCTCCAGAGAAAGGAACCTCCGCACTATGCGCGCCGTGTCGAGCAATACTGCCTTCTGAATCGAGGACTTGACCCAGCTATTCAACGCGAGCCTCTTAAGATGGTGGTCGAGGCTCTTGGCAATTAACCCGTTTACCGAAACGACTATCGGTACAATGATCGCCGAGCCTACATCCCACATGTCGACAACCTCGCGAGCCAAGTCCAGATATTTAATTTGTTTATCTTTTTCAGCTTTCACGAGGTTCTCGTCATGAGGGATGGTGACATCGATGATCATTGCAAGGCGCTCTAATCGATCTATCACCACAATATCTGGCTTGTTAGCCACAACGGTTCTATCAGTGATGATAGATCGATCCCAGTACATAGTGACACGACCATTCTCGAGAACTGGATCGGGCACATACCTGTAGTACGGTATCTCTGAATCCACAAGATTGTACTTTAAGGCAAGTTGCTGATGGATTATCCTGGCCACTTGGTTGTGTCTGTGCAAATATTCGCCGTTGGCAAGACGGGAACACCCAGAGACAATATGCCTGAGAGATTCACCGGGCTGGTGACACGCCCGACATATGTCGACCGTCCCATCCTTCAGGATATGCCGCCGGTAGTTATTATTATTATTATTATCTATTTACGTTGAATTTACAGTTTATAAAGAAGTATGCCAGATTCGCAGACAGTTGTTTTATCTAAACCTAATAATAAATTTACAAACAAAACGCTAACAATAATTTATCCGATAGATACTGCAATCATTAATCTAATGCGCGTTTGAGCCGGTCGCTCGCTCGCGCACTAAGTCCGCAGCCTCATGCATCTGCACTGTTAAACGCTAAAAAACATTGCGCAGCTGCGAGCGGCGCATTGCAGTCCATGAGCGCACAGGATAACGAAAGTGGCGACACTCGACCATCGCGTCCACTTCTATACCTACTTACACTTTACGTAATTAGTAAACGGCCATATTGCCTAACGATAGCGGCTGTCTTTTATTTTTCTAATAAACGCTATTCGAATCATTTTCAAATATTTGAATTTAGAACGTGTGACAGTTGACGAACTCAACTCACCGTTCATTTTCAAATGAACTGTCATGAACTAAAATCTCTGTACTTACCTACATTTTATCCAAGATATACTATTTATTATTCTTCTGTATATACTAACGTAGAGAATGGGAGATTAATAGTAGATAATACAAGGATAAGAAATATATTACTTTATCAAGGCTTTGAAGTAAAGTTATGAAGAAAATAATTGTTATGTTATTACGTTGTCCAATGTGTACATGTAATAACATTATAATTAACAATGATTTCCTTTATAATTATAGTTACAATCATTATCACGTTATCCATTGCCTATCATTTTTCCTGTATTAGAAATTAATTTAATTCTACGTATTTAATCGCCGTTTATTTAAATAACTAGCTGACTGTCTGCTTCACATAAGAGAATTTTCCCTGTTTTTGCAATATTTTTCATGGATGCTCCGCTTCAATTGTTTGTAGCGTGATTTTATGTAGCCTATAACCTTCCTCGATAAATGGACTATCCAACACTAAAATAATCTTTCTATCCGAACTAGTAGTTCCTAAGATTAGCGCGTTCATACAAACAAACTCTTAAGCTTTATAATATTGGTATATATAGTAGTGTATTTTCACATTTTCCGACATTTCGACTGCTTTACAACAGTCATGGGCACGGGGAGACTGCAAGCATCCAAGTCAACTGATATACTATTAAACCATTGACTGTAAAATAATAGTGTGGTGCTTGAAACTTAAACAAGCATAAAAACCTTTTTTAGTTAAATATTGTCTTACTAGTTATTTCCACGGGTTCATTCGCTCGGCAACAGTACTTTTATTCTAAACTAGATGTGCACGCGGTTTCACTCGCGTTTATTATTTCGCCGCCCCCGTGGGTCATAGCGTAATGTTATGTAGCCTTCCTCGGTAAATAGACTATCCAACACTAAAATATTTTTCAAATCGAACCAGTAGTTCCTGAGATTAGCGCGTTCAACCAAACAAACTCTACAGCTTTATAATATTAGTATAGATGTAATTTACCCTGTCCTTTTCTGTACCCCAGCATTGAAAGACGTATATGCGAAATTTTATGATAATCAGACGATTAGTTCAGGTGTGTAAGCGTAACAAATCAACAAACCAACATTCGCATTTATAATATTTAATTAGCACATGACTACTAATTGAAAACAAAATTAAATTAACTGATAAACCAAATAGCTAGGTAAGTACATATCTGTATACTAAGCCCAGTTAAATACTTTAAGTATTTATTTAAACTAGCGTTCGTCTAGTGCTCGAAATTCGACCAAAGTTAGCCTGTAAGATATTGCTGATATATGTCATTATATATTGATATATGTAACCATAGTTAAGCGCTTCGACTGCGTGTGTCCAATGCATGGTTGTGTGCATGTAGTGGTTTTACATTAAATTAATGTATTTTTAATGTATATTTTCTATAAATATTAGCATTCGCCCCTCCTTTTCCATATAAACTTTAACTGTGCCAACTTTCATACTCCTGCGTCCGCGCAATTTTCGTAAAAAGGGGTACAAAGTTTTTGCTTCACGTATTAATATATAAATGATTGATTTCTTAAAGAATCAACTAAGTTGCACTGGCCGCCGTCATAAGCTGATACGTCGTAAATTCATAGCGAAATGTGTGATATAATTGACATATTATTAATTCTATGACAAACCATTCTTCTATTCATATATAAAGCTAGATGTGCCCGCGGTTTCACTCGCGTTTATGGTTACTGCGCCTCCCCCGTGCGACGTAGCGTGATGTTATATAGCCTATAGCCTTCCTCGATAAATAGGCTATCCAACACCAAAATATTTTTTCAAATAGAACCTGTAGTTCCTGAGATTAGCGCATTCAAACAAACAAACTCTTCAGCTTTATCTATAGGTACTAATATTATAAAGCTGAAGAGTTTGTTTGCTTGTTTGTTTGTTTAAACGCGCTAATCTCAGGAACAACTGGTTCTATTTGAAAAATTATTTTAGTGTTGAATAGCCTATTTATCGAGGAAGGCTATAGGCTACATAACATCACGCTAGATCCCACGGGGGCGGCGCAGTAACGATAAACGCGGGTGAAACCGCGGGAACATCTAGTAATCTATACTAAGACAAAGAATATAACTATACCACCACCACGACAATTGGCCTAACTAGTACTTAATATACAAGAAATATATAAGGTCTCTATTTATGTAAAGATAATATAGGATTGATCGATAACAAAACACATTAATATTAAACCTATGTGTAAACTCTCCATAATGTTCTCGAAGGATTGTGAAATCTACTTCCCACACCTAAGTGTCATGGCGGACCCATATTACGGCCGGCAACGTGTCCCTTTCCGCTTTGAGCGTCGCCTCGGCCCTTGGCTAGCCGTAGAACGATGTTGATAAACACAATGTTGTAAATATTATCTGTCCTTGTTGGGTCGAAGATAATACAAAAACAAAGATAATAATAATACATAGTCGCCTGTATCTCTGTAGAGGTAGGCAGGTCTATATATCGACAGCCATGTATTTACACATATTACCTATAGACGACCTATATACGGTCGGCCTCGATGGCGTAGTGGTTAGTGTAACCGACTGCCACGCCTGAGGTCGCGGGTTCGATTGCCGCACAAGTCAAACATTTATGTGCATGAACATGGATGTTTGTCTTGGGCTGGGTGTTTTTCTGTATAATATGTATGTATTTACAAAAAAAAGTATATATGTATGTTCATCCAATGTCTAGTACCCATAGTACAAGCTCTGCTTAGTTTGGGCTAGATGGTGTTGTGTGTTTGTGTAGAATATTATTATTATTACAGATAAGTAGGTATAACTGAAGTATGCACTAAGGCATCATCCTAACTAATCTATACTAATATTATAAAGCTGAAGAGTTTGTTCGTTTGTTTGAACGCGCTAATCTCAGGAACTACTGATTCGATTTAAAAAATTCTTTTAGTGTTAGATAGCCTATTTATCGAGGAAGGCTTATAGGCTATAACATCACGCTACGACCCACGGGAGCGGTAACATAAACGAAAGTGAAACCGCGGGCACATCTAGTAGTATCATAAATGCGAATGTGAATTTGTTTGTTTATTTGTTCATTTCACGGCATAACTACTTGACCGATCATCATGCAATTTTGCAAACGTATAGATAAGGACATACCTTTGGTATAAGTACAGCTTCCAAGTGAAGCCGCGGTCAAAAGCTAGCATATATTTTCAACGATTTAACAAGAATATTGGACCGCTATCCTATCTAAAAACAAGTCCAACCTCGCTTCAATTTACGCACCGAAATAGTTTCCCCGAATAAATCTCGGGGTAACCTCCAGAATTACATACATTTACCGTGATTTCGTCTAGGTAATTCTCTTTTCTCGCGGTTTGCCGAGGACCTAGGATGGATGCCAAAGTATTCGTCACGATCTAGATATTCTAGATTGCAGACCGCGTGGCATCTCGTGATAGAATATATTTTAGAATTACAAAAAATCTTGCGGAGAGCATTTGTGAACAAATGTTTGGTGAAATTTGTGACCTGCCAGATATACTTTTTTATTTTATAATAAAGCAAATGAAACGTGGCTTTTATGAAAATTTACTACGCTGTACGTATTGATTTTATAAGGCGACGAAATCTTAAATTTTCTTTCTCATATTAGGAACTAAATGTTCCCGCGGTTTCACCCACGTTTATCGTTACTGCGCCGCCCCAGTGGGTCGTAGCGTGATGTTATATATCCTGTAGCCTTCCGCGATAAATAGGCTATCCAACACTAAAATAATTTTTCTAATCGAACCAGCAGTTCCTGAGATTAGCGCGTTCAAACAAACAAACTCTTCAGCTTTATAATATTAGTACCTATAGATAAATTCTGTGTCGCGGGAACACTTTACAAAAATTCAAACAACGGACACAAAGTACACCGAGACTCGAAACAATCATTTGTGGGTCAAACATACAAATTGTTGTCCTTTGTGGGATTCGAATCAACAACACTCGGCATGGTGCATATTGCACATTTCCTTACTCACAGACCTTTGGTAATAGTTAAACACAGGCTGATGAAACACATGTCATACATATATATTACTAAAGTATCTCTATAATTAGAATAGTTTACAAACTCACTATATTTCTAACATACGAGCTATAAGCCAAAGTCCACACTGTCATACGTTCTTAGTTTAATTATTGACGCATGAACAAGGTGTAATGACTACTAATGACACGTCTGCCGAATTGACCAACAGAAAATGTTGATTATCCACAACCCGTTACTAATTGTTTACTACCAAATAGTCAACTATGACAGGCAGGACCTAAAGGAAGATGACGAAATGATTTTGACAGCTAGCTAGGGCTCACTAACAACAGAGGAATTTTGGAATCCTGGACTCGTATGTCTAGCAGTGACACATATATTGGTAAAAGAGGAATAATGTTGTACCTGATATTAACGTTTAGATCATTATTATTCGGAGGACATAGAAAGGTTGGATCGAAACGGTTAATCTGTGTTAACAGCATCCAAAATGGCCGTTTCGTAGGCCAAATGAGTGACAAATCGTATAATGGCACTATTGACACACAAAGAATTCCACCCATCCCATAAAGAAACAACTAAAACGACATTAGAATCAACTAATTCACCATTACCGTAAGTTTCCTAAGAAAGAACATCGGGACATTATATGTGCGACATCGTAAAGCGTGCTTTAAAACCAGCCAACATTAAATACAAGTCTAGCTGTTAAAATCGCCATTAACAATTCAAATGCGCGTCCGAAAATGGCCGCCCACTGACATGTGACGGCGCGGTCGACTCACGCGCAGTATGCGCGCGCGCGGGTGCGCGGCGCTCCCACGATGCGCTCCACGATTGCGCTAATAGAGGGCGATCGATACGCGGTGCCCTTTTACATCGCCGTACATAACTAGCTCCATAATAATATGCGCAAATCGTACCGCTACGTATCTAATTTCATTTGGTATAATGCTATACGGCAATTTCATGTACATCATAAAAATGATGCGTTTATAAATCGCTTGTGTAATAGGAAAAAGGCGTCTACTCAAATATTATTTACGCAAACGACAAAGTGTTCGTTTATTTGTCCTATTTTTCACATCGAAAAGAGCAAAAATATAATATTAGTTAAAGAAACGGGAAGACCCGAGTATAAAAATGTCACAAATATGTAATTATAGATACTAATTATATGTAGATAAAAGTTATGATGTTATTAATGGGTGATGGGTGTTTCTTAAAGCACTCATTTGTCGATGATTATACAAATCTGGACAAGCCAGGGGTAGTATCTACGTATATGATTAACATGTTAATCTAATTATCATTATTTAAATCAATAGAAAGTCCTTTCCATAGCCAACAGAAGGAACTCTTTGCGCCAAAATCAATCCTTTGAACATACCTCGAGCGTACCAAATTCGTAGATTTTATTCCAAGCTAGTACTCATACCAAAATTGTGATTATTAGTTATATTACAGTTCGAATGTCCGCGGGCGAGGACCACTGTAATAATATTTGGCAGAGCTTTACGCGAATTAGTTGATACTTGATATTATCCGCGAAACATCCACGGCAAGTGGTCTTGGGAATATAACACAGGCTGAGTTCATAGAACCACCTCGACGTAACGTAGCCAGAGGGGATTTCAGCCAAATTACTGACTAAAGCTATCCTTTACCGAGAAACTACTGAAAACTAAATTATCAACAGACAGGTACGTTCTATGTACAGAGAGACGTTTGATTAAGGGGAGTAAGTAGCCTACTCAAATGATTTATGTTGCAATAATTCAGTGAAAAGATGTAGACATATTATGATGTAAGGTCTACGGAATCGGCTTTGTTCACATAGGTATAATATTGTGCCTTTTACTAACTGTCTCTGGGCGACCTCACCTACGTTTTATGATTACTCTTCCGGTCCTGTGGCTCTTAGCGTGATGTTATCTTATTAATATATAAAATCTCGTATCACGATGTATGTTCGGGATAAACTCTGAAACTACCGAACCGATTTTGATCAAACTTCTTAACTATCTGTAATTTGGTCCAACTTAAAAGATAGGATACTTTTATCTTAATTTTTTTTCCGTGTGTACAGGACATCGTCTGTCGGGACAGCTAGTAGTATATATGTATTCATATCTAACATGTTTAAAATAAAATTATAGCCTTTAACGTTCCTCAACAATTTGCTTATCAAAATGAAATGCAAAAGTCTTCAAACAAACAAACTTTCAAACTTTATTATATTAGTATAGATAAATACATAGTGCCTCCGTGGCGCAGCGGTAGTAAATGCGACTGCCGTACATGAGGTCTCGGGTTCGAATCCCGGGTCGGGCGAACAAAAAGTTATTGGGTTTTCTGTTAAGAAATCTCAATAACAGTCCGGAGTTAGGAAGTTGGCGGTGTTGGACACCCCCGTGCCTAGGAAAGCACGTAAAGCCGTTGGTGCTGCGCCTGAATTCTCTCCGGTCGTGTCGGATTACCGTCCCATCGGATCTTGAGGGTTAGGGAACAATGAGTGCACTTGTGTTTGCACATACGCTTGTGCACTATAATATCTCCTGCGCAGATGGCCAATCTCCGTTAAGATTGGCCGCCGTGACCAAAGTCGGTCTGGAAGACATTATTATAGATAAATATAAATAAATTGCTGTCTTCATCGCACTGGTATAATGTTGCAAAAATCTTTTTTTTAAGGTAACCGGTATTTAATATTATTTTTGTGTGCAAATATTACCTCAATCGCTTAAAGAAGCCTGCTTTCCCAATAAATATAAAAGGTTGATGTTTAAAAATGTTAAAGAGAGGAAAAGATAGATCCATATAAATCTCACTTCATCATCTCAGCCGAAAGACGTTCACTGCTGGACAAAGGCCTCCGCCAAGGCTTCTCACATAGACAGATCTTGGGCTCCCCACATCCAACCGCTTCCCACGTTTCCCCTTTCCACGACCCTTTCCACGTCGTCGGTCCACCTTGTGGAGGACCTACCCCTGCTGCGTCTTCCATCATTTCATCGCTTACGACATGCATATTATTTTGTACGTTTCTTATTCAAACACGCGTATGATATTGAAAGGATTGGATTAAACTTAGCACACGAATAGCTCATGTCACACTGGTTCTCAAGACATCAATAGATGGCGTTGACTAAGTAATGCAGCTTGCTAGCATTTAAAGTAAAAATTTTGTCACTACTATTAAAGGGATTGACCTTGAAGATCCTTCCAGAGGAACCGGGAAAACCATAAAAAGTATGTATTTACATAAAAAAGTATATACATATGTATGTTTATCCATTGTCTAGTACTCATAGTACAAGCTCTGCTTAGTTTGGGCTAGATGGTGTTGTGTGTATGTGACAGAATATTACTATTATTACTATTCACTCAAGGCACTCAACAGTAAACTATCTTTGAGCAAAGTGTCACGTAGACACTTTGTTCAATTGTTGAATGTAAGAAGAAAACAAATACACCAACAATTACACTTTGGCACTATCAAAGTCAAAAATCATTTATTCATTTAGGTCACAAAGTAACACTAATGAACGTCAAAGTTTATCAGTTAGTTAAGTTACTGAATTTACATTTAGTTTAGTTGGTAGGTTCAGGCAAAGGGTTGAGCGTATGAGAAAACACATATACACATATATATATAATTATGGCCCGCTTAACGGTGAAGGAAACCATCGTGAGGAACCTGCATATTTGAGTGTTCTCCACAATAATCTCGAAGTTTGACAACCCGCACTGGGCCAGCGCGGTGGGCTATGGCCTAACCCTTCTCACAGACAGAAGAGGCCCTGGCCAGCAGTAAAACAGTTCATATACAGGATTTATATTATACTAGCTGTCCCGAAAGACGTTGTCGCGTACACACGAAAAAAATTAAAAAAAAACAAATATAACCATTCTCGAATCCACTTGAACACACACAAAAACTGTCATCAAAATCGGTCTAGCCGTTTACGAGGAATTTAATTACAAACACACGCACAGAAGATTTATATATATAAAGATTATATAAGCATATAGAATTCATAAAGAGAATTAACGCGATCATGCATCTAGTTTGCCTTCAAGTACTTGATGTTTCGACCTGGTTACACTGCAAGCTGACTAAAGTCAGCAACGCGAAAATTTTAAAGGTTTTATTAGCATGGTAGTAACATTAAGGATAGTCAACAGAAAGTAAGGTACAAAACATCAGAAAGAAGCTTCTCGAATGTTCTACGAGGTTCTAGAAGACGTGTCAAAACTGCCAACGCACACGTGCCCAACGTCATAGAGCGGCTATTATTTTGAGAGTGAGCCACGTCCGTCAATCTTTCAAGTTTTGGTGCACTGTATTATTAAACTGAAGCTAGAAGCTGTATATAGTAATATACCTACTGCAGGTAGGACCAATCAGACTATTAAAAACAGTATTATTATACATTTTTTGCTTTAAAATACTGTTCCACTAAAAAATAGTAAGAACGTACTGTTTTTATCATTGCTGAATGCGGATCCAATAGTAACAACAGATTATTAAATTGTGCAAGACACTCGAAAAATGAGGCTTTAAATAAAAAATAATAATATAAAATAATTCTAAAATGAATAATAAATGTTTATTTTAGCTCTCTAATAATAATATACATAATTTGACGGTGGATATCATGCTATTGTACGCATCACCAGGAGATACCCTACGGTTACGTTTTGATAATATAATTAAAAGGATAAAATATTATAGACTACATTTTGTCCGCGGCTTCGCTCGCTTAATGTAACCTACATTAAGCGAGCGAAGCCGCGGACTAGTAACAAAACTTTTTCTGGATTAATAACAAAACTTTTTCTGGATTAATCTGATAACGTATTTGGGAAATTTAATGATGATCGAACGAGTAATTGAGGCATGAAACCTTAACAAACAAACAAAGTCACGGTCGCATTTATAATATTAGGTAGGATTAGGGTAACTGAACAGATTCTGAACGAGTCGAACTAATCGAACTGCACACTAAAACAACCATAAGTCTGTACCTAACATAATTTTCGTCGCGTGCTTGACCAGCACAGTACAAAAAACAACACGAAGTCCACTGATAGTGACTAATTGTAAGACTGCGCACACACAACGCCAAGCGAGAGACGAGCCAAAGTGCTACACGTGGAAAGAGGGACGGTAAATAAAACATTGAATCTTATTGCCGAACGCCATACCTCAGTACTGATACACTCCCAAAAAAGTTTAACAAAACCATTCCGTAATGTACGCTTACCATCGAACTTTTGTTTCACGCAAAAACAAAACACGCGAAGCTCACGAACCAATGGACGCGTATTTTGTATACGTTGACAGATTGCTATGAAGTTCATGTCGGAAGAGTGCAGTGATGCACCCACGCGGAACTGCGGACCGAAACGACGCAATCATTCTTACCGAGGTAAGACTTCGAACAATTAACGAGCGGCGGCGGCGGCTATTAGGTAAACGCGACGACAAATCACAACGCCACGCCGAGACAACTTATCAATACATATCAGCATCCGTCATCATCACCAATCGCCATGTTGCGATAAGTACATTTACGAAAAGATAAATAAACATCAATGTTTAGATGTAACTAGGGTTCCCAACCACACTGGGAAAATCAGTATTATACTTTTCCGTTCGTTAATACTTTTTACTGTTCTATCAAAAAAATCTACGCAAAATATTGTTGCCGCTTTCTGCTAATATTGAAGCTGTAATGAAACCTAAAAAAATAATGTTTATATTTTAAAAATGATTATAAATTCTTTATATTCTCTTTTTCTTCTGGGCAAGAAGCTCTGAAAATATGTATTTAATAGCCAAAAAAATAAAATGTGTTTACTTTTCTAAAAAACTGTTCATTTTATATCTATACTTTATTTCTCATACAAAAAGTTGGTAACCCTAACTGTAACCTCTTCCGAATTGAATTTATCAACTCAGGAATTTACGTGTATAATGCGTCATCAGTCAAATAGATCGATAACAACAAAAATGTGTTGCGAAACCGCATACACGATACGGAGCGCGCATAAATCAAACGTATTGCGTAAACGCTGAAAATAGCCATGTCAGAGGTGGATCGCGGCTCGCTTCCTAGCGCGCATGTCTTTGTATTGACGTCGCATCGACATGGCGGCACTTGCATATTATGAAACGGTCTGCCGTCTGCGAGTACGTACTAGATTGTCTCCGAATAGAATAGAAAGCTAGGTACAGGATGTGCCGTGAGCGACCGCTAGCCGCAGCGGGCGGCTGCAAGCGATGGCGTCGCGCAAAAATAAAGGAAACGATGTTGATCGATCGCGGCTATATCCGTTCGATGCGGTGACGCAACGCTGCAGCACCGTCGGTGTACACTCCGCTCAAATGAACAGAGTGCTTGTGACGCATTTAATTCCGCGATAACACCGCATTGTTTGACACCGTGTAATTACCGAGATGGGGAAGCAAACTTGATAAACCATTATTGGCACGGCGCCGACGCGCGATGTTGCGACGCCATCTTGCTAGTGTTACGACAGGTTCCAGTTTTGAAACACCAGGTCACTGTGGTCTGCTTATTGATTATGATAAAGTTGAAATATTTAAAGATACTAGCGGTCGCCTAGTGCTCGAAATTCGACCAAAGTTTGCCTGTAAGATATTGCTGATATATGTCATTATAATATTGATATATATGTATGTAACCATGGTTACGCGCTTCGACTGCATGTATCAAATGCATGGTTGTGTGCGTGTAGTTTTTTTCATTAATTTAATGTATTTCTAATGCATATTTTATATAAATATTAGGATTCGCCCCTCCTTCTCCATATAAACTTTAACTGTGCCAAATTTCATACTCCTCCGTCCGCGCAATTTTCGTAAAAAGGGGTACAAAGTTTTTGCTTCACGTATTAATATAGATTTTCTTTACTTTTCTTCGTGGATCCGTGAAAAGTTAAGGCAATATATTTGAAAAATAAACAGTAATAAGTTACGTAAAAACATATACTTAATTATAGTAAGAATTTAGTAATATGTTCCTTTGTATAGAAATGAGCCTATCACCATTACAACTGCATATATGTATATGTCATACGTCTCTATTTACCGTTTCAGATATATACTTACACCCATATATTGCCGCAAAAATGAACTACCTACTTTTACCAATAAATACATCTATCAATCAAAGTCAAGCAATTATCAACACAAACGTTGAATCCGTTAAGCGATAAAACTCTACACAATACCGACTGCCACGCCTGAGGTCGCGGGTTCGATTCCCGCACAAGTCAAACATTTGTGTGCATGAACATGGATGTTTGTCTTGGTCTGGGTGTTTCTATATATAATATGTACGTATTTAAAAAAAATAAATTATATATGTATGTTTATCCATCGTCTAGTAGTATCCATAGTACAAGCTCTGCTTAGTTTGGGCTAGATGGTGTTGTGTGTATGTGGTAGAATATTACATTATATATTATATATATATATATATAATATAACAGACTGTAAAATTAAACTAATCTAGGTAAAAAGACGCCATTGATGCGCAGATCAATGGCGCACACCCAGCCTTCTGCGACTACAGACAGAGGTAAACATTAGCATGTAGTAACAAGCAAATGTTGGCAAACAAAGACAGGTGGCGCGGCCAATAACCTTTAAAGTTTATTTTCGGACAACGCTTGTATCTACCACAATAGTTGCGTTAAGGCCGTACGCTTTTCTTGCATCTGATCTTTATTTTTCACCTCATTATTCTCTCTAAGAAGACAGACACAAGGCATGTTAAGCTGACGAGTAGAACTTCCAGCACTTGGTCTTTTTGTCTTTACCATCTTATTCTCTTTAAAGGAAGACGAGGTAGTGCAGTAAGGTGGTCAGTAGATGGTCGTAGTAAGTCTTGCTGCTAGGCAAAAGACTGGACGAAGTAAACTGGCATAGCTGTTGATATTAATATTGATAATAACGTGATAGCTACTGTCATAGACGCGTATTTGACCACGTAATCAGCATTATTGTTTACTAGATGTGCCCGCGGTTTTTACCCGCATTTATCGTTACTGAGCCTTATAGCCTTCCTCGTTAAATAGGCTATCCAACACTGAAAGAATTTTTCAAATCGAACCAGTATTTCCTGAGATTAGCGCGTTCAAACAAACAAACTCTTCAGCTTTATTATATTAGTATACCTAGATGTGAAATGTTATAAATAAGTATGATTGAATGTCTTACACAATCATACGTAAAACGCTAAACGTATTTGGATGACCCATGGCACTCAGATAGACATATCCTTGATTTAGATCTCAGTAATAATACAAATTTTCTGTGGAATTCACGCGGACATACTACATAGCTATCGTAAATCTAGCAAATTGAATCCTTTCTAAACCTGTCATGTAGAAGAGTTTTAATCAGCATGTTCGTTATGTGAACGAGTTAGCAGTAGGTATGATTGTGTGTGAACGAGTTAGCAGTAGGTATGATTGTGTGTGACGGCGATCAGTCGTGGACATATCCGTGATGGTATCAGATCGCAGCGTGTTGCAGCGCATGCGCCGTAGTAGCGCCGGCGGCGGTGCGCGGGCGCGAGGTCACCGCGCTCGCCGCGCGCCGTCGCCTCGCTCTTGTGACCTGCTATACGGATTTTACCGGACAACCGTCATATACACGACCTATATAAACGCTTGGATAAAGCTTCGAAGTATTGATCTCCTTTATAATATTACAAAGATAAATACACAGATATTAAGTATATGAGTTTTGACTGCAATTTTTGTAGGCGTGTTCCCAACATTGATTGATATAATTATGCTACGAGTACAACTTACTGGTTGGTATGGCAAAATACACAACTGATTTGATAGAAAGATTTAATTGTACTAAAGAAATCGTTACAAATGTGTCTTATAAAATGCAATGTATACGTAATACCGCGGGTCAACTTACACTAAGTCATAGGGACGCGCGTGTTATGTGATATATTGTGCAACTTGCTTATACAATTTTATTTAGAAGCGTTTGCAGCAAGCAAGCAAACGTTTATTTTTTTGTATCTAATGCGTATGGAGGTTAAACAGCACCTGCCTAGTGTTCAGTGTTGTATTGTCTAATGACGCGTCCTACTACGTCAAGTGCAGATGGCGGCCCTACTCGCGCCTGCGCCCGCGCACGCGTCACCCGCGTGACGATACAACCGGCGCTCGCAGGTCACTGTCTGCCACTGCCTGTCTGGACGATTAACGCATTGTTCGAACTTTCTAGAAGCTCGACAACGCACCGATGCACGCTCGCTTTCCCCTAGTTCATATTCCGCGGATGCCCGCTGTTATCTTGTTAAAATAACAAATTTTGACATTTCACTTGCAGCTGCTGCCGTGTGAAAGGCCTAATTAGTCTAAAAGAGAAATGACTCCATAGAATTTATAGCTGCTATAATTTGAGTCGCCTAGCAACTATGCTTGTTAGTATTGACGATGAAATGACCGATGCGATGGGTCATTCCATCGTCAATACTAACAACTCGTGACGAGAGAGCCTACGGGCTACAGCCGCTCAGATAGCAAACACGTGTTCGTATTTTTTCTGCGCACCAGATGCGGCAGTATAAACAATGCATATTAAGTCAAATCTTGTGCATCAAATTTCTCTTCGGCCATAGATTGGAAGCCGAACGTTAATTACCGATGCGAAATGCACACACGACGTAATTGAGTTAGTACGTAGCGCTAAGAACGGCGAGGCCGGTGTGGCTTGAGGCAATTAGCGAAATGGACGCCGGAAAGGCGAACGTACTCAGCTCGCGTAGGTCGAGCGCGGACAGAGCGGGTGTACTCCCACCGGGCGACGGCAACCGACCTCCTATTAATAGTACGACCAGTGGGTAATCAATATTCGCCGTGCAAGCCAACCCTCGCCCGCATCGCGCTTCCTGGAAGCCGCGAGCGCGTTTCGGGGACACTGTGGCCCCCGGCGGCGCCGCGCCTCCATAAATCTCCGAGGCCGCTCGCCGCGCCGCTTCCTTTGTTTTTTTTCTCCGGCGGCGCGGTAATAAGATCGCGAGCGTCAACGTCAGGTATAGATAGGCTCCGGGCGGCCGCGCGTGAAATGCATGCGCCGTCTATTGACCGCGCAGATGTACAATTTTAAAAGCTTGTTCGCGTTGGCGGCGCGGCGCGACGTGAGCCGCGTGAGTCCCGCCGCGGCGGAAATAATTAGTCGTGGAGATAATCGTTCAGAAACTCTGTCGGCGCGGCGGCGCTCGTTAAACCCGCGTCCATTCCGCCGTGTGCTCAGCTAACTAGTTGAGCCGTTTACAAAATGAAAACTTAGAGGTGACTCTATTAAGCCCATACCTACTTACTTAATACCTACAGCTTAAACAATTTTATACACCAATTATTATTGGTGAAGTACCATACTTAGTCAGCACATCGAGTGTTAAAGATCCATGATCAACACAATAGAAAGGTGTAACTTCCTAGAAGTTTATGAACATCAGTGTGTTCACTCGACAGGCAAGATGTCATAGGTATTAGATACCTATAGCAATTTTAACTTCTTGAGTTTTGAGTACATAAAATTTTACACACCAATTATTGAGAAGTATTGGTCCACTCATATCCATATCCTTTAAACACACCTAAATATAGCAATTTCACACAATAAATTATTGGTTAAGTACTGACATCCTTTTAAAAGACCAACGGCGTTAATACATATTTACGATATTCTACAGTTTAAAACGGAATATCTATTTATATCTTGTCCTTTTGAAAGGTTCGTCAGTGTCACGAGGTTGATAAAGAAACTAAGGAGATGTTGAATCAGACATTTTTTCACGCAAAAGTTGAAGGTATTAATGCAAAAGTAAAAACGTATAACCTCAAAATGGCGTCGATATCGGACACGAAACATGCAGGTAATTGTGACCGTTTAGGTGCATACGAGTGATTAAGTATAATATCGCGCACACATGCAACTCAGCGTGTCGCAAGCCGCGAGGCGAACCTGCCCGTGATAGCAGATCACGGCCGGCTGCGCTGAGGCGACGATAACGGCCAGATAACAAACGCAATACGGTTACATAATCAAAGAGCAACATTCGCGAGGCTATCGCCACGGCGACTATTTGCGAAACGTTACTTATCGTCCGCATCCGCGAGACGCGACCGACGGTTTATGCTTCATTGGTTTCGCAATCAATTCTTAAATAGAACTTAAATGTCATTGAGTGTTTTAGGGTTGATTCTGAAATGCTATATACGAAATGATATAAGTAGAAACACAGATATGCTGCCAAATGCATCAATTCCTACCGATATATTATATGCAGTGTGTTATATCAAATTTTTTTTGCTACATTAATTTCACAATCATTTCGTATATATAGAAATTAAATGTCATTGAGTATTTTAGGGTTGATTCTGTACTGCTTTATGACTACCAAATAATATAGAACCACAGATTTGTGGCCTACCAATATATAGCTGCAGTATATTTGTTCAACATTACGCCAGCTATGTTATAAGTCTCACGTATTAAGGGAAATTAAAACATTTGTTGAAATTAAACTATATACGACTATTATCGCGTTGTTAATTTAACGCTTTATTCCATAATTTAGAAATTATTATACTACTACTACTATTAAACTTATAAAGTAGTTTAATTTCAATGAATAACATTCGCAGCCAGACAGACAGTAACAACATTATATAAAACATTTGCCTTATTACCGCAAGTTTAGCAGGCGAGTCATTTCGAAATATAACATAAAAACACTCTAAAAACTTATTTTCTACCTTTAAATTAAACCTAAGAACCCACAACCGGCTAGAAACATAAACAACAAACTTATGTCGGAAGACCAAAGAGGCATCACACAAAACTAATCTAGTATTACGTATTAGTAAAACAATCTATCAATTACACACATGTTTATTTCATATTGGAATCGAGCCTACTTCCCACCGGTCATGGCTGACAATTAAAACAATTAAACAATTACGATATCCGTACACCCAAATGCCCAAATAATAATAATAATGACCCCTCTGGGACAGTCGTTATATCATCATGAGACTAACACGATATCGGAGGGCACAGTACACTAGCTTTTAAACTACCACCTTCGCCTTGTGATATAAACAAAAAATGTATCACCAGATTAAGTAAAAGCGCACAAACCGCAGGACAGCTTGTGGCGAGCTGAATGTGAGTGGCGACACTGCGGTCCTGAATGACTCAGAGAGTCGGTGTGGGCCTCGTCCCCAGATTGCCGTTACTGGTTGGCTGGGGTAGAACTTCAAGAGCGCCCGTAGGACTCTCAACTCTGGCTTGCCTTGGTCGGCCGGTCAGAGGGGGGCCGCTATAGCTATATGCTTGGTGGTGGAAGTGTCATTTTCACAGACATAACTACGGGGAAACCCGCTCCGGGTCTCCGTTGTCACGAGACCCGTGATGGTGAAGCCGGCGCCGCACCGCTCGACACCCCTAGCCGCTCACACCGGTGCTGCCCTCTTCTGCTGGCTTGTATGCCTATCGTAGTTATTCAGGGGGCCCATCTAGTGAGTTAGCGAGTCACCGTCTGTCCATTCGATTGATGCTATTAGAGTATTCAGGGCAGACGCCGTTTTATCATCCATAGTTACCAATATAACAGTCCATCAAACACCCATACCCATAGCTCATATATTAGAATCCATACGTAGCAATAGTCCTAAGCCTGCTGCGGCTAGTGTCGCTGTAGGTGTACCATCCCACCTTTGATTAAAACTCTCGAAGGGCCTCTTCACGTTGGACCCATATCTCCGTGTAAGCCTCCCAAAGAGCCGGGGATTTTCCTAACGTATTAGAGAAATACTCGTGAAAGAGAAACAAACAATAATAATAAATACCTGTGATAAGAGAAACATAATAATAACATTTATTTGTCAGAATATTGTCAGATTGGTTGGAGTTACATAATATATAGCACATAATATTCTACTGATATAAAAAACCATTAAATTTCGCCAAAAAGACTTAAAAGACAACGCCATTTAAATAACAATAACTTATAAAATGGCCACTAATTAAGGTTGAACTTTCGACAATCTCACGCGAACTTACTTCCTTTAAAGAGATGTTTTTTTTGCAGAATCGCCCCAACCCTTCCATTCCCACGAATATCCGCGACATAGTCTAATAGTAATAGTCTTTGTTGCAACGTCAGCACCACAAACTATACAGACAAAGACGGCCGGCTCAAAAGAACCACCAAAGATTTATTTTTCTAACCGCCCGCGATATAAGAACTTTGCGAGAGTTGTCATGTTATAAGAAAAATAAATCTTTGCTGGGAATCCAGAAAAATCAAGTACAGCTAGATATTTTAAATATTTTATTGTTTAGGTAGTTAAGTATTAGAATACGATGGAAAAGTCAATCATTGTTCAAAAGTTTCTAGATAAGAATAAATAAATAATAATAAATTTATTTGTTCTCAAAAATATACAGCTGGCTCTTAATCTAGCATATAAAGTAATTTGCGATGCGCACAAACGAGACCCAAACTGCAAACGGATACAATCATATAATAATATATAATTTAAGTTATATTGGGTTCGTCCGCATGCATCCGTGCAAATTGCTAAACACAACCATGAAAATGATATTATACAAAGAGTAAGAGGTCGTCGTTGGCTGCTATACTAGTATAAACTGTGTCACAGCAGCCAGCGTCTTCAAGCCTGTATGACACAACATAATATCATTTAACGTAAAAAATTGGTTGTCCGTAAAGTCGGTTTACGGACGATAGTTTAACGTGACAACGTCATAACAAAATTTCTTTCCCATAACGTTACAATGAGCGTAACGGGACAACGAGCGTAACGGGACAATGAACGTAACGGGACAATGAACGTAACGGGACAATGAGTCATCCTTTTTCGTGCGTGCAGCCGGCGTTCATCGATTTATTAGACGTTGTCACGTCAAAAAAATTGTAGGATAAACAAACCGATTTGTGAGATAACACATTTTTTTGTACAGCGTTGGAATCGAAGACACATTACTCATCGCACTGGCAGTGGCGACACGTCCACTTGAACTGTGCTATCCGTGCAGTCAAATATAAATGTGTGTGCATTAGTTTGCACCGCGGGTTGTATTCGACCACCTATCTCCGCTTTGTACATATGCACGCAAAAAATGCATCTGCTTTTAAACATTTCATCAACACCGCCGTCCGTACTTAATTAATAAAGAAAGAAAGAAAGAAAAATGTTTTATTTGAATCTCCATAGATACATAATTTAAAAAACAATAATAAATACAATTACCTAAGCAGACAACGGTACATGGAGATCAAATTAGGCAACTGCGTCATCTAGTATTGCAGTAACTATAGACTGCAACGCTGGTATTCTCGCAGGCCTACTAACAATAATTTATTAATACACATCAATGCATAAGAAAATAAAATATACAAAAATAGGATAAAAATAATAATAATAATAATCTGTACAAATCTACGATTTGTGCCAAATCTCTACGAACTTTTGTAAGTGCGTCTATTGCCACGCATTTTTCATCAACACAGCCACCCATACTGTATTAATCTATACACATTTCATCAGCGATTTCTGTCTGATATGGACGCGCTTCTCTGAGTGCGTCTGTTTCATTTTATCGACACGGCCATCCGTATCCCATTGATATGTGGACGTAGGTACTAGGTAGGCGACGTTGAGTCGCGGCCACAAAAAAACACCCGCCGTTGTCCGTGGCCACCCCATTGATAAGGCACGTTTCACCGCCTTTGAGCTCGCTGACTGCGTAATAATTGTCGCGATATCTGCCGAATATACCGATTGTACTAGCCGAGGGTGACTACTTTGTTAATTCCGTAAACGGTTGACAATCAGGTTCACACAAAGGATTGCTTGCTACTGAGATGTTCAAGAACTTTCTCGTGATATTGCAGACATTATTGTTGTTATGACTGCATCGGGACGACAGGGAATGCAACTGCTATGCTCGTCTCGGGTGCAATTTCCTGGTCGTGCAATTTGTAATTAGATTTTTCGTTAAGAGTTTTGGTAGCAGCAGTAAGTTAGAAACTGTGCCGGATAGACGGCACTGGCTTACCTAAAACCATAACTAGCGAAGTGTGGGTGTATTGAACCTCTATTTATCATTTCGGAGATATACACGTAAGACTATGTATGTACATTATGTAGAAGAGCTCTTTAGTTAACTGATCCCGCTCTAAACTGATCCCGCGGGATGAGTTGACTAGTTTATCTTTTTTATTATCTTTTGTCAACTGGACCCGCTTTTAAATTAGGCAGAACTCTAGATATTATATATTTTCCAATTTGTGTACAGACGTGCGGAAAACGTTTAAGAAGTACTACAAAAACAAAGCCCTATAATGCTTTCTCGCTCACACAGGTGCATAAAAAAGACTCGCTATCCAGCGGCAAACTTACGTCTTTGATGCATGTGATTGACTGAAGCCAGGTATTCGTATTCTCACAATAGGACTATTTGTCCTTGTAATGTACTTGGCATGAGTGCGATGTGTCTCGGCTTCGTTGTAATTAATGTCTTGGTCATATTAATATTATTAATGTATAGGTAACACTTTTCTCCGTGTTTGTACAAATTATAAAATTATGAAACGGGATCAGTTGACCAAATCGAAATATACATTAGGTCAACTGATCCCGTGGGTCCAGTTCAAGCGGGATCAGTTAACTAAAGAACCGTAGAAGCACGACGCATTAGGCCGTGCATTATATAATCCCCTCTACCTAACCTTTCAGTATATACTAGCATGATATTATATAATAAGAGGTCCTAATAGCCAAGGTCAGAGACGTTAGGGTACAACTCTAAATCCTTACTTCCTTACTTTAATATTATAAATTTAAAAGTAACTCTGTCTGTCTATCTGTCTGTCTGTCTGTCTGTTACCTTTTCACGGCTAAACCACTCAACCGATTTAGATGAAATTTGGTACAGATATAGTTTAAAACCTGGGGAAGGACATAGGCTACTTTTTATTGATGTAGGTACCACGCGGGCGGAGCCGCACGCCAAAGCTAGTACATGATAAAGGCGGCACCAAACCTCACTACGCAGGACGCCACTGAGCACAAGCGGCCGTAAGATGTAGCATAGCTCTACCTCGTGTCATAAAACTAGCAATAAGACTAGAATTGTCAATTTCAGATTACATATTATTATATCCTAACTAATATTATAAAGGGATTAAATATAATGATCATCAAAAATACTAATTGGTCAGCAAATATTGCACAGCATAACATCTATACGCCTCAAATCACTGCATTCCGTCTCGGAAGTATTAGGTTATGTTAGGTTCCTTTTTTAAACCCACCCAAAAATAGGAGCCCCGCGAAGCGGGGCTCCGTCGACTTAGTTTGATCTCTTTAAAGTTTGCTGGCCATGAGTTGCTGATCAATTAGCTATTTCTGCTCACAGATTATATTTTTCTGCTCAATACCAATACTATGATAACCATTTAAATAATACCCTATTATAAATTCGAATGTGAGTTTGTTTGTTTGTGACGCTTTGTAACATTAATAGTTCAACGGCAAATAAAAATTGCCACAGTACCATCGATGGTACTATCTAATAGTACCACGGTGAACAAAGGGCTTTCACGCCTTAATTACTCGACCGATCATCATGAAATTTCGCATACACGTTGACAGGAATACAAAAAAGGACAGGATACCTACCATTCTGAAAATAGTACTGTTCGTGAGCATATCCGCGGGCAAAAGCTAGACACTAATAAAGAAAACCACTTAATAAAAGGTCAGGGCCGTACTTAGGTCGGCGTTTTGGCAAAATATAAAGTTATAGCGCATTTACATTTTTGTATAGAGGCCCTTCAATAAAATTATGCCGAGCAGATGTCAGGTTTGTGAAATTCAAACTTATGGCGGCGCCGTTCTACACACTATTTTATCGTCGTGATTTTTTAAAGGGATTAAATATAATGACTGCTAAAAATAGTAATTGCACACCAGAATATGCTTACTAAAATATATCATAACGAGCACCTATACGCCTCAAATCACTGCATTCCGTCTCGGAAGGGTTACGTTATGTTAGGTTCCTTCTTAATCCCACCCAAAAATAGGTCGATTTGATCTCTTTGCTGTGCAATTAATAAAATATTATTTATTAAAATGCGGTTTTAATTTTGGTGATCATTTACTATTTTTGACTGTTATATTTTACTATATCTGGTGATAAGTTAAACATAAGCCTTAAACATATTTGCGACTAGGCATACCTGCGGTTTCACCCACGGTAATAATTACTGCTATGCTCCCGTGGATCGTAGCGTGATGTTATACATATAGAGTATGTTAGTTTTGGATAAAGTAGTTATCTAATGGTGAAGAAATATTGAAATTGACTCAGTTGTTTTAGAGTTTATCGATAACAAACAATTGAATTGAAACTGCTTTATACGGACTTCATCGTGGTTTATACATAATTTTGAAACTTTTAAAGTGCTACTACTAAACGTTACTACTTTTTAAACTATTTAGATATAGACTTAGTAATCGTTTTGACTACAGCGTGTAAATGACAACTACACAATCTAAACAAATACGACACTAATATCGTTTATTTGTATTTTCTTTTATTTATTTGTACTAAAAATAGTATGTAAGAACTTTGTCGCTCGAAACACAGGTTCGGGCAAATATCTATAAGTGCACGTGTAAAATTGAGAATTTTTACTAAAAATAAATAAATTATTATTATTATTGTCAAACGGACGATGCTGGCTGCGCTCAGCGCAATCATTTGTCACAAATATTGTCACTTTCATCTCTACATTTTAAATTTAAAAATTGTCTTTCCTATACAGAGCAGTTTGAACATGTATAGTACTATTGGTAATATATGCCGACTCGGGCATCGAACTTGAATCCTTAATCTCAACGGTACGCAATAAAGCAGGTTTCTTCAATCCAGTTTAATAAAGTAGAAACTATTTAAAATATAAATCTCTTGGCAACAAAATTCGTGAATATAAAATTAAGTACCAAATAGCCAATAAAAATTAAAAGAATTTTGTTAATTGCTGCAGCATCTATTTTTTTTATAGGTGCAATTTAGGTGGCAAACAAGCATACGGCCCACCTGATGGTAAGTGGTCACCGTAGCCTATGGACGCCTGCGACACCAGAGGCATCACTTGCGCGTTGCCGACCCTTTAGGAAAGGAAGGACAAGGAAGTGGAAAGAAAAAAGAGCAGGAAGGGGGAAAGAGGGTGATTGGGCCTCCGGCACTCTCACTCACCGAACGAAACACAACAGTAGGAACACTGCTATTTCACGTCGATATTCTGTGAGAGGTTAGTCCTTCCCCGGTCAAGCCGGCCCTTCATGCTGAAATCAGCGAGGTTCTACTACTCTACTACTCGTGTCCGATCCCGGTTGTCTTTTAGAAAGAATAAAAAGAGGAAACAATATTTTTTGGATAACACATATTAATTAACGCGTGTGGGTTTGAACCCACAATACTCAGCACTGCATCAGCGCCAAGGCTATGCCCAGGGACCAAGAATTTCAACTTGACAGGATCGTAGTCCCGTCCTCGGTAGCGCAACGGAAGTGAATGTAAGTGCTGTGCATGAGATCTCAGATTCCCGGTCGGGCAAGGTGTTATTCGGATTTCCTGCCCTCAGCGCCGGAGTCTGGAAGTATGCCCGGTAAACCAATAGGCTTGCCCCCTTTTACCTACGATCCAAAACCAAAGCTAGAGAAATGTGTGTGGATGTACTACCACTTCGAGGATACTGGCATGAGATTACGTAAATAAAAAAGTTGCAAACGTAATAAAACTCATCAAAATCTATGAAAATCAGTTCAATTTCCAAGCGAAAACAATTTTCGGACGTGTTGTCAAACGTCATAATAGGCAGAGATTCAACGACGCTAGAGAAAGAATTTGCATAAGTCATCGACCGGTGATGAGCTAATATCACCGCTACGTGCGTATGCGCCGATAACGACGCTGATTACCTCTGAGTAAGCTACTAGGTGATAACGAACATCGGTTACAAACAATATCTCAATGTTTATAAGGAGTCAGGCTATACCGTGGCGCGCGTTGCCAGCCTTCACATATCCTCGAGAACAAGAGAACTCTAAGATATACAGGTTTCCTCACGATGTTTTGCTTCACCGTTAAAGCGAGTGATAATTAACTATTTAATACGCTACTGTATAATTCTGGGTACCAGCACGGAATCTGCCAATATTTTCCACTGACGTCAATAAGCTTATATGGGACTTAACATAACGGATGATATGTGAGAGTAATGCACTTCCCTCTGCTCTGTTGTTGCATGAGTCAACGACTGATTAAAAAAGTATGATTGATTTGGTAAGTACCGTCTTTTTTAGTCGTATTACTTCTATCTGCTAGCTGCGCCCAACGGTTTCACTCGGAAGTAACGATGTTTAAAGTTACTGCTGCGCTCCTTTAGATGCATAGCTTGATGCTAGTGCGATTAGCAGACTGCTTAAGCTTTCGTTTAACTGTATTATAGTTAATTAGCTTAACGTGTTTGTAAGTTTGACCCCGCTAATTTCAGGAATTGCAATTCCGTTTTGGTGTATCCTTTTTGGGTTAGATCGCCCGTTTATTACGATAATATAGACTGTATAACTTAACGCCACGACCAAAAGGAGCTGTCCAAAGACTAGTCACCATAAACGTATGAAAATCCAGCGTATTCATTTACGAAATTCAGTGGCGTGCTCAAGATTTCAAAATAAAGCATATCCTATCCTATACGTGATTTTAACATTTTAACATGAAAACCAGATTATCACTAAAACAGACGGTCAAACACATGTCAACTGCTGTGATTGGCTAACATGCGTGGAGTTTGCACGTGATTAATTAGCCTTTTAAAACCCAGATGTTAATTATGTGAAATCCATCTTGATTACTCATTATTCTTTCGAATAAAACGATTCGAAGCGATTTCAGCCACGTTTATGAATACTACTCTGCTACCATGGCTCATAGCGTGATGTTATATAGCCTATGTTACTTCGAGCTTCGGCGAGCCTATTAACGTTTCCCAGCACAGTTCTAGAATGTTTTTTTATATACAACTAAGGTGGCAAACAAGAGTACGGCCCACCTGATGGTAAGAGGTCACCGTAGCCTATGGACGCCTGCAACACCAGAGTCATCACCTGCGCGTTGTCCACCCTTTACGGAAGGAAGTGGGAAGGAGAAGGAGCGGGAAGGGGGAAAGAGGGTGCTTGGGCCTCCGGCACTCTCACTCACCGAACGAAACACAACAGTAGGAATACTGCTATTTCACGTCGATATTCTGTGAGGGGGTAGTCCTTTCCTGGTCGAGCCGGCCCATTCATGCTGAAATCAGCAAGGCTCTGCTACTCTATCTTATCTTATCATATGTGGGGGCCAGTCAGTGCAGACCGGTGACACTTCGACCCAATGGGATCTTTTGTGTCGACACTCTCCGTATATCGACTGCCATAGATGTTCATGGCAGCCGGGACCAACGGCTTAACGTGCTCTCCGAGACACGGAGCAGGCGATACTTGTCAATCAATACGCACATAATTTCGAAAAGTCATATAACTTTCGAAAGTCAGAGGTGCGCGACGTGGGTTCGAACCCGACACCCTCTCCATTGCAGTCTGTTGGTCTCCCCACTGAGCTATCGCTACTCTTCTACTACTCTATAATCTGTACTACTAGTGAGAATTTCGAGACAGCAATACCTATTAATAGTTTGCTCGAACCCGAAACCTCATACACAGCAATCACTTATACTACCGCTGCGTCACGGATATGCAACTAAGAATTTCTACACAGAAAAATCCAAAAAAGAACTCTGCTTGACCGGGGATCGCACCCGAGACCTCGCGATATCGGTTACACAGCCGCTGCGTCATCGAGGCGATCATACATGCACTCCTATATTCTGAATCGCTCATTTTAACCAGCAAGCCGAACTTTTCGGCTTACGACAGTACCAGTGTTTAACGAAGGGTCAAACACAAATAACAGTGAAGTTAGTATTCAAGAATTCAAGAGAAAGCCAAAGAAACATTGTTCGCGTATCTATAGCATAAAGTGCATTGCAGACGAGGGTTTTTACGTAACGACGGCGACGAGACGGCGGCGGGACGAGACGGGCGCGGGTGGCGGTCGGCGCGCTAAATTATTACGAGAGGCACCAGCGGATGGCGACGGCCCGTACGCCACAGCGGACCTACGTCGCACATTTACATTTACGCGTATAAAGCTCCACTCATACCTACACACGATGGTATTTACGAAATACTAAAAAACAGAATAAAATAAATATTTAAGGGGGCTCCCATACAAAAAACGTGATTTTTTTGCTCGTTTTTGCTTGATATTGATAACAGCAACAGGTAGACACTTGAAATATTTACAGAAATTTAGTTATATATTTACTTTAAAATAAATAATTAAATTAAAATAAAACAAATATTTAAGGGGCTCCCATACAACAGACATGATCCTTTTGCCGTTTTTCTAGATAATGGTACGGAACCCTTCGTGCGCGAGTCCGACTCGCACTTGGCCGGTTTTTTTTATGTATAGAGATTATTCGCAATTTGGTTTTTAAATTACTAGTATTCTTGTTAACCCCTCCATCTAAGCTAAAATGCTTGTGGGTTCACGTCAGTAGTGCAATGAGCGGAATTCGAACCCTTGACCTCACGATCGCAAGTCCAATACCTTATCCATTGCGCTATCGCTTATTATTACTATGCTACACGTGGCGCGTAGATAATCGTGCTATATCCGCACATCTGGCAAGGCTATCCGTGCCCAACTGTGGGCTGATATTATTACTATGTTACACGTGGTGAGTAGATGTGAATCGTGCTTTATCCGCACATCTGGCAACGCTATCCGTGACCAATGGTGGGCTGATATTATTACTATGTTACACGTGGTAAGTAGATGTAAATCGTGCTTTATCCGCACATCTGGCAACGCTATCCGTGCCCAACGGTGAGCTGATATTATTACTATGTTACACGTGGTGAGTAGATGTAAATCGTGCTTTATCCGCACATCTGGCAACGCTATCCGTGCCCAACAGTGAGCTGATATTATTACTATGTTACACGTGGTGAGTAGATGTGAATCGTGCTTTATCTGAACATCTGGCAACGCTATCCGTGCCCAACGGTGGGCTGATATTATTACTATGTTACACGTGGTGAGTAGATGTGGATCGTGCTTTATCCGCACATCTGGCAACGCTATCCGTGCCCAACGGTGAGCTGATATTATTACTATGTTACACGTGGTAAGTAGATGTGAATCGTGCTTTATCCGCAATTCTGGCAACGCTATCCGTGCCCAACGGTGAGCTGATATTATTACTATGTTACACGTGGTAAGTAG
Organism: Catocala sponsa; assembly: GCA_963564715.1. Lineage (NCBI taxonomy): Eukaryota > Metazoa > Arthropoda > Insecta > Lepidoptera > Erebidae > Catocala > Catocala sponsa. The sequence goes on along the minus strand of OY751345.1, from coordinate 3,094,614 downwards.
ATGTAAATCGTGCTTTATCCGCACATCTGGCAACGCTATCCGTGCCCAACGGTGGGCTGATATTATTACTATGTTACACGTGGTAAGTAGATGTGAATCGTGCTTTATCCGCGGCTGGCTCGCGCGTCGGCGGCCGCTCGCCGCCTCAGCGCCGCCATTAACGCGACACAGATACGTGCAGGCTATAACTTGAAGGGGCACGGCCGCGAAAATTGCTGCCATCAATCGTCGAGCGGGCGGCACGCTGCGATCGGTATTCATGCGTAGGGGCGACAGAATATATTCTCTTATAACTTCGGTGACATATAGGTACGCGCCGTCTGAGTAAATGTCTATGCGATAATATGAGGCTAAAATTCTAGAAAAAAGAATCTCGTCTCCCATCTGGCTACTAGGTAGGTAATATAGATTTTTTATGGATTTGGGGGCAATCGAGCAAACGGATCGCCTGATGGTAAGCGATTACCGCCACCCATGAACACCTGCAACACCAGAGGAGTTACAAGTGCGTTGCCGGCCTTTTAAAAAGGAGTACGCTCTTTTCTTGAAGTGTTGAAGGTCGTATTGGCCCGGCAATACCGCAGGCTTTGTATATAATAGATTTGATTGAGTAAGCAGAGGTGTTCACATATATTAAAATCTCGGTATATTTTCGGTCTCTTGCAATCCTAACTAATATTATAAATGCGAATGTGAGTTTGCTTGTTAAGTTTTCAAGATTTAACTACTCGACCGATCATCATGGAATTTGGCATGATGATGATGATGACAAGGACATAGGGTATCTTTCATCTAGAAAAAGTACCGTTACGCAGCCACGGCCAAAATCTAGTGTTGAATATTATCGGTCACTTGCAATAATTTTCTGGAGTAAAATCTCGTATTACGGGTAAGCAGAGGTATTTATTACTTTTAAATCGCGAAATATTTTCGGTCGCTTGCAAAAATATCTAATGAAGAAGACGTTACTAAAAAGTCTTTTACTTCTCTGTCTACCATTTCGCTTTAAAGGGTCAAAAATGTATTACACTCACATTGTCTTCGCTTTCCTCTGTGTACTCCTTTGCTTTGAAAGTGAAGACAATGGTTTATACACCTACATTTTTAACCGAGTCCAAACAAATCAGTAGGTACCTAGCAGGTATAATAATACTTTATTTAAATTAATAGTGAAAAGGTTTAGACAAAAATTGTCAATGCAATTGTGTAAATAAATTATCATAATTTGTAAATATTAAATACTACATCATTCAGAAGTAAAATAATATTATTATAGGTATTTCTTGAATAATATATTAAATAGGTAGGAAGGCAGTTCACAGAAGTAAAGTTTTTCGTTTATTAAGATTTTGCAATAATTTAGTATTTACGTAGGTAAGTTATTTTAAACAAAATTGGAAATCTGTAAAAGAGAATTGTTACACATTTCTATCCTTAGAATTAAATGTTTCATTAAGTCTATTTTTCGCTTTTTAGTGCTTATGTTTTTTTGAAGTCGGTATTTGTTTTTTATGAAATAATATATTTTACGTTCGGTGTTACGTTCTACGTAACACCAAGCGAGCTAATTGCTAAAGGAATACATTGCCAGACTCATGCTACTACTAGAATTTTAACAAAAATACTTAATACCACATTGCTTGACATGAGCAGCGAACCGGCACCGTACGGTCGATTGTACAGACAAACTTTCACCACGGAACCAACGAGACAATCGATCAAGTGGTAAGCTGTAATCAACAACTAATTAAAGCATTTCTAATGCCCGTTGCTTCGTTCGCGTTAGTCTAGATTATGTTTATAAATTCTTATCTCTCAGGAAAATAACTATTTTTTAGATGAAAGGTACCCTATGTCCTTTTCTGTACCCCTGACTACGTGTATGCGAAATGTCATGATTATCGGTCCAGTAGTTAAGGCATGAACGCGTAACAAACAAACAAACTCAAAAACGCATTTATAATATTAGTTAGGATGTATTAAATTTAGTCTTGTTAATAACATTATTCTTCCATTGAGTAGGTAAAAAATAAAAAAGGTTGACAATGAACATTCCAAGCTCTACAACGGAAATTTTAAAAAGGCATGTTACTACAATATCTGTACCCGCTAATCACCACAATTCCAAAACCAAAAATTCAAAACAAAATCCTTGAACATTAAATAGAACACGATCACATCCTCTAATCTTTCACAATTCAATTCTGCGAACGCGCCCGCGGCCTGCGCACACGCAGGTACGCAGCACCAACTCTTTGAAGCGCAAAAAAATAACCCGCGTTATTAGTCGCGGGCTCTCCCAGCTGCAGTTTTGTTTCCCGCGTACCTGCCAGCCGTCTCATTATATACCTCTACCTGTGCTTATACCCTTAGCGGTAGTCAGAACTACCGCGGTATATATCACTCGCGACGTGACCGTTTTTACTTGCACAGTACACCCTGTTTCCGCTGAGAAGCAATCGATTTTATGCCAAACGAATCCGGTCGCCGGCTAAACGTGTTATGCCGGGTGCACACCGGCGAAGGACAACGAACGTGAACATTTATTCTCGTATGTTCGTTAGCTCTATTCCTCCTTAGGTCGTCACAGTAAGGTCTACCATGCCACATTACCTTAAGCCAGTGCTTGGGATGGACTTAATAAGAGTTCAGTAACTGTTTACTTAGGTAGGAAATCATTCTGATGAACCAAACAGACTATATTCGAATTTCTCTACCGTCGTGATCACAAATTAAGTAGAAATAGACGGCCCACTCTATACAACGCACCAATGCAAATGCTTACACACATAAAAGCGTGGGCCGAAACGATTCCGGAGCAAATTGGGCTACACTCGGTCGTATGATATGTCCCGTTCGTCCGTTGAACCAAAATCAGCTGTACGCACACCTCTACGGCGCAATTACTGAGCGGACCATTTGTTTATAATAATTAACTAGCAGTCCGGCCCGACTTTGCCTTTTTAAACTATATATATATTATGTATAGCGTACTATACATATTCTTTCAATTTGGAATAATGTGTCTTACATATTTGTAAGAATTTTTCAAATAGAATTTTCTGGATATTACCAATATATAAATTTATTACAATTATATTACACAGCGATAGCTCAGTGGGGAGACCAACAGACTGCAATGCAGAGGGTCTCGGGTTCGAACCCACGTCGTGCACCTCTGACTTTGAAGTTAAATGACTTTTCGAAATTATGTGCGTATTGATTGACAATTATCGCCTGCTCCGTGCCTCGGAGAGCACGTTAAACCGTCGGTCCCGGCTGCCATGATCATCTATGGCAGTCGTTATTGGGAATTCAGTGCCCTATAATATCCTGACACTGGTCTAGCCTTAGGGTATCGTTAGCCTTCGGGTTGCGGAGGTCAGGTGGCAACCGCTCCGTGTAAAAACTGATATCCGGTCAAATCCGGTTAGACTATAAAAAAAAAGCCGACCCCAAGTGACCTGGGAATAATAAAGGCTAGGAAGAAGGGAAGGATAATTTATATTAAACATACACAAATTCAATCAAACCAAAATTAGAATGCTCTCTTTATAAGATAAGAATCTCTCTGTCTCTTTAGTAGATTTAAGACTACACTGAAAATCTCAACGATCATTGACAAGTGATAACTGATAAAACATACCAGCTAATCATACGACAATACCTTCCTAACCTGTTTTGCTTGCTAATATAATCCCCATATAGTCAAAAAACTAACTTGATATCTGGCCATCTATTCGTGAGTTTCGTCTTAATTTGTGTCGTGAACGTCGGTGCACGGACACATTCGTTTCATTCACTCGTGATTGGACACGCACGCCGTGTCGCGTCGCGCGCCGGCCTGCGGGCACTGGCGTGAGCCCCCATTGCCACAGTCCTGGTACACATTTATGTTAAACTGTAGCGTGGCACAGCGGTAGTGAATGCGACTGCTGTGCATGAGGTCTCAAGTTCGAATCCTGGGTCGGGCCAAAACAAAGTTATTGGGTTTTCTGTTAAGAAATCTCAATAGCAGCCCGGAGTAAGGAATTTGCTCGGAAAGCACGTAAAGCCGTTAGTCCTGCACCTGATCTCTCTCCAGTCACGGTAATATTAATATGTACTGTGCTCCAGTCGTGTCGGATTACCTTTCCATCGGATCGTGAGAGTTAGGGAGCAGAGAGTGCACTTGTGTTTGCGCACACACTTTTGCACTATCACATCTCCTGCGCCGATGGTCAGTCTCCGTTAAGATTGGCCTCTGTGACCGAAATTCGGGCTGGAGGACATTATCAAACTGTAGAACGTATCTTTAATATATGGCACTCTGTATATATATTTTAGTAGTACCTACGCATAATTTCGAATTATATGTATTCGAATACACAAACTCGGCAAACGTAGTGTAGGACGCCCTCCGACCAGGTGGGATGACGATCTGCGAAAGACTGCAGGCAGATGCTGGATGCGGCAAGCTGAAGACAGGGCGCTATGGCGCTCTTTGGGGGAGGGCTATATCCAACAGTGGACTATTATAGCCTGATGATGATGAATACACAAACTTGTTAAAAGCAAAACTAAAGGGTCTACCACTCGGCGAAGGTGACCTTACTATTAATGAAGTCCATTCCCGTGGTGCAGTCGATCCATAGAATTCGTATTTGTTAGTGCTTCTACGTAGCACATAATGTACTTTGCAGAAGTACTTACATTATATTTAGTGTATATAGTTAACAAACGTATCTTGCCAACAAGCTGTATAGCTTGGCGAGAAGATTTGTATGTTACCTAATTGCAGAAACTGCCTTTTAATTAAAAAAAGAATCATCAAAATCGGTTCACCCAATCGAAAGTTCTGAGGTAACAAATATAAAAAAAATACAGTCGTATAAAAACTCCTACATTTTTGAAGTCGATTACAAAAAAGAAACCACGGCGCAACTATCTTTATTTTTTTATTCATATACTTGCGAATCACCCCGTCTTCGCACGGGTAGTACAAAACCTTAACAAATTATACATCTAATCCTTCCTCGTGAATCGTGAAAATTTAAGCGGGGCGTGAAAAAGCACCTTCTCAGGCCGTCAAAGTAGAGACCTCAACATCGCCTCGGCTGCTATGAGGGCGGTCTGGAGGCCACTGCTCTTAGACCACGCGACTGCTTACCACCAGGTTGAGTGTGGTCATTTTGACGAGCAAAATACAAAAAAAACATTATAACAATATAGAAAAACACTTTATCTAATAGTGAAAACCGCATAATAATCCGTTTAGTAGTTTTTGAGTTTATCGCGAATAGACGGACAGACAGATGCATCGAGGGACTTTGTTTTATATGCAATGATAGTGTTTTCAACACATGCGAGTCAAATTAAAGTTGTGCATTCGCTTATATATTTACTAGCTTTTGCCCGCGGCTTCGCTCGCGTTAATTTAGAATTTGATAATCAATTCGGGTTGTACTCTGCTTGTAATAATATAATTCAATCATGATTCGAAAGACACGTGGCGCCATCTCATTATCATAAGAACGTTATTGTTGTTTTCCTCGGGAACAGTAATTTTTTTCGGGATGAAAAGTAGCCTATGTCCGTTTCTGTACACCTGACAACGTATATGCAAAATTTCAGGATGATTGGTTCAGTGGTTTAGGCGTGAAAAGGTAACAAACAAACAAACTCATTTTCGTTTTTATAATATTAGTTAGGATTTAAAGAATATTACTAACTAACCATGACCCGCAGCTTCACTCGGGAACAGAACGTTTTTCTAGATGTAAGGTACCCTATGTCTCTTCCTGACCCCTGACAACGTGTACGAGAAATTTCATGATCATCGGTCGAGTAGTTAAGAGGTGAGAACGTAACAAACCAACTCACATCTCGATATAAAATAAGTTAAGTTTTGTGTTTCATATTATTAGTAATCCTGTCAACCCCCAGCTAATCCTTACTAATCCTTACTAATATTATAAATTCGAAAGTAACTCTGTCTGTCTGTCTGTCTGTTACCTTTTCACGGCTAAACAACTCAACCGATTTAGATAAAATTTGGTACAGATATAGTTTAAAACCTGGGGAAGGACATAGCCTATTTTTTATTGATGTAGGTACCTACCACACGGGCGGAGCCGCGCGCAAAAGCTAGTATTATAAATTGGAAAGTAACTCTGTCTGTCTATCTGTCTGTCTGTCTGTCTGTTACCTTTTATGTCAACCTATTGAGTTGCAGCGGCACACTGGAGGATAAACACAATACTTTTTAAATTATGACTGGCATTCTAATAATTGACAGGTTAAAACTAGAGAGGAAGAAAGGAAAATTATTTTATTGCCCCAAACGAACCTACAAACAAAGTTACTTAGTAAAATCCTTACTAATATTATAAATTCGAAAGTAACTCTGTCTGTCTGTTACTTTTTCACGGCTAAACCACTTAACCGATTTAGATGAAATTTGGTACAGATATAGTTTAAAACCTGGGGAAGGACATAGGCTATTTTTTATTGATGTAGGTACCTACCACGCGGGCGGAGCCGCGCGTAAAAGCTAGCTACTTATATTAGTTTACGTCGCCAGTTCTTTGTGTGGGAATCGAAGTTTAGACCTCTCAATCGTGTGCCAGATACCCATTAGGCTACATATAATAAAGATGTTATATTTTGCCGTATATGTTAGTAGTTATTTTTCTTTCTTTCTTAACGGTGCAGATCAATCACATTTTAACAGCTGTGTTCAAGTTCAAATGGCCTCTCGTCTCTAATTGAGAAAGCTTAGGTAAGCTCGCTAAAGGCGAAAGTAACTATCTATTTGTTACGTTTTGTGTTAAAACCGCTGAACCGATGTTGATGAAATGTAGTATAGATATAACATAAATAAAGATATATGATAGCCAGTAAGTTGAATTAAATTTATAGATTTTTAAGCTAGGGGTTTTTATCCACGTATCATTCCTTTAGATAGTGTAGATTCACGCGGGCAAAAGACAGCGTATAATACATACCCCCTACATGCAAATACAATGGTGGGCCTTACACAAGTCCAAAGAAAATATATTTTAGAACATCTGTACCAAGTTACGTAAACCCCGTGACGTCATTTTGTATTTCTCAGCCAGTCTTGCAACATACTTCCAAACTTATGCGTTTCACAAGCGCTCCTTTACTTCAAATATATCAAAATAACACAGATTGTGTAACTTTCACCTAAATGTATCATAGACCAATCCCGACTCACTTTATAAACGCGAATGTGAGTTTGTTTGTTTTTTACGCTTTCACGTCTTAACTACTTGATCGATCATCATAAAATTTTACATACACGTTGTCGGAGAACAGAAAAGAATATATAGGGTAACTTTCATCCAGAAAAATATACTGTTAGTAACTTAACCTAACCTATGTTTACGCGAGCGAAGCTGCGGGCGAAATCCAGTCTATAATATAGTTTTAAACGTTTGATACAATTATTTTTTAAATGCCCATTTTTAATAGTCGATATTCAGTCAATCATAAACAGATTCCTTTTCATAAGACACCTTCGAATCGCTGACAACGAAACATAATTGTTGTCGAAAACATTGAATAACATTAAATGCTCCCCTAATGCGTGGTGCGCTCACGCGAGTGCTTTCACACAGAACGAGACCATAGAGGGTAGAGGGGGAACGAATACCGCGAACGTGTATTCATTGTCGCGCTTTCCGGGAAAAGATGGCCGACCGCGATTACACCATCGCCATCGACCCGCGCCGTCCGTTCGTCCATCCGTCCGCCCGTAGTAAATCATTATCTCGGTAAAAACTAATTGAAAGGGACTCCAAGCCCGCCTTTGTTGTTACTTATTACGAGCCGCGATTTTGTGAGAAACGCATAAACAATCCTCATTTGGGTTTTTACTGACATTCTCTAAATGTAAGCCGGGGCGAGTGTTTTATTCTGGCGCGACCTTAACTGCTTAGTTAAATGCTTAATTATTTTATAACGTTACTGCAATGCGTACATTGAGAACAGATAATACTTTACTTCTTGCCAGCCAGACACAATTAGAAACAAAAAAAGCAAAGCTTCTTTATGTATTCTACTTTAAAACCAAGTGACACTTTTATTATTCCAATCCATCTGATTAAAGACAGATTATAAGCTTCTACAATACATCTAACATAATCATTACCTACATATCTCTGAAAGAAATAACTTTTTTATTTGTTCCACGCTTAAACATATAACAGGAAACACAACGATGTTTAGCAACAAATAAGGTCCTGCGTTATCAATGTTGCAGAATATCCACAACGCTAGTATTCTCGCAGAGCCTGCATGATTTCGGTGCAGTCCTACGATTTCCAGTATATTAAGATCCTACTTGAATAAGGCAACCCTTTTGCTAACTGTCCATTAATATTTTAATCTGCAACATCCGAAATTGACAATATTAAAATATCCCAAATACACATTGTCAGCCACGGGTAAAAAATCCTCTTATCGACAATTGCGCTTGCACATACATATGTACCTGCGCTAAAGAAAAGATGCACCCAATGACTTTTTATCCAACTCGAGCTTTAAACTACTACTTTCAAATCTATTCCAACATTGCAAGGTAAACATGAAAGCAAACTCCTGCTATGGGGCCAAGAAAGGAAGCATTTCATACTGAATTTTTAAAAACCCAATATGTCAAGCATGCATTATATGATTGTCATAATATCACGCAATTTAATAGAACACTAATTAATTAATGATTGAAGGAATCCCAACTAATAATATAAATGCGAATATGAGTGTGTTTGTTACGATTTCACGGCTTAACCGCTCAAATGATCATTGTAAAATTTGCCTACATGTTGTCACGGGTAAAGAAAAGGACATAGAGTACCCTTCTTAAAAAAAACAGTATTGTGACCGCGTGATAGAATTTTACTAACAAATCTACATCAACGCGGGCGGAGCTGCAGACAAATCCGAGTTATATCTATACTAATATTATAAAGCTGAAGAGTTTGTTTGTTTGAACGCACTAATCTCAGGAACTACTAGTTCGATTTAAAAATTATATTAGTGTTGGATAGCCTATTTATCGAGGAAGGCTATAGGCTATATAACATCACGGTACGACCCACGGAGGCGGCGCAGTAACGATAAACGCGGGTAAAACCGCTGGAACATCTAGTATGATTATAAATTTAAGCTTTCTGCATTACTTCACAAATATAAATATGCACAATATGCTTAATAAACAAAATTTTAACAAAAAAGAAAACCGACTTCAAATAAGAATATTCTAAAACTTAAAATGCACTAAAAAGTTAATAAATAATTGCATATTCTTGTGAATAATTAAATTATTGTTATTTTTGGAGTCGTATTTGAAGTCGGTTTTCTTTTTTGTTAAAATGTTGTTTATTTCTCGGTTTTTAATGAACCTTGCCAAATATGAGAACATCATCAATGTAGCCAAATACGCATTATTAAGTATAACTCGAAAACGAATGGTCAAATCTTGATTAAAATGTGAAATGGGACCACACGGGAAGCACCAGCTTTCAAATAAAATAAGAATCATCAAAATCGGTCCACCCAGTCGAAAGTAAAGAGGTAACAAACATAAAAAAATAAAAAATGAAAATACAGACGAATTGAATACCTCCTCCTTTTTTTGAAGTCGGTAAAAAGAGGTACAGCGATACATCAACCTAAACTATTTGGACTTTGAACTATTAGAAGTTGAACGTTGCGAATCGTGCGAGAGAATGCGTTATATTTTTGTTATTTTGTCTCATTCACGCTGAACGGGACGCGACGCTCTATCCTTACCATTACATAGACACCACTATGCACCGTTCCTTTCCAACAATTCTCTATTTTGTTTGTAGCGTAGTTATGCGTATATGAAGGACACCGAGTTAAGGTCGTGGCGGATGTCTATGCCAAAGATGTTAAGACTATTCTGCAGAGATTTAGAAAGTCTTTTAAAATTAAAAAGAATGAGCTGGATATTGAACCCGAGACCTTACGCGCCACAGTCGCAGTTCTGAAGCGCCATATTGTTAACATGACGTTATTATTTAAATTATGACACGGAAGTAGTGAGTTGATATTCCTTTCAACATATATGTACAATTGTACATATATGTATATATAAAAATCTCGTGTCACAGTATTTGTGGTCGCACTCCTAAACGAGTAGACCGATTTTTATGTATATGTATATTTGACTTATTCGTCAACTCGCGAGTGTGCAACTCGCGTGTGCACGCGCGCGAGTCATAGTCTTAGAAACTATACCTATACTTAAATTACAGATCAGGGTTTGTTATAATGTCTATTTAATTATTTATAATTTTTAATTTTAATTATAATTTAGTTAAATTTTTATTTATATTTTTAAATAATTTTTTACAAAGCTATTATTTTTAAATATTTTTGTTATTATAATTTTAAAAAAGTACTAGTTTTTAATAACTAAAAAAATAAATATTTTTATTTTATTATATTTATTTTACCTATATTTTGTCATGTTCTGTTATATGTATATCTATAACAAAAACTATATTGTCTTTTATTTTAAACTCAAATCGTATAGTGTCTTATACATTTACAGTAGGTTCCTATACAAAAATTTATTAAAAACATTTTGTAAATGACTGTACACGCAAGTTGACGATAAAAAAATCGGAAGGTGCCAACTCGCGCGCACTCGCGAGTTACACGCTCGCGAGTTGACGAATAAGTCGTACAATTGGTAGTTATGTGAATAGGTCGTTAAGTATATTTCATACCGCTAGGTGAAGGGTGTCCCTATCCAGCAGAACAACGTTTGCCGGGTCAGCTAGAAGTTTATAGTTATTGGTATGTCAAGTAATAGTATAGCTTGCGTGTAAAGTCACTTTACTCGAAAGTTAAATCATTCACATTGTTATTAATATATACAGTTAGGAACAGAGCTTTGTTTTGCAATTATTTTCTATAAGATTTTGCCCGCGGCTTCGCTCGCAGTCGTTTCAGCCGAAAGACGTCCACTGCTGGTTTCCACAAAGACCGGTCTTGAACCAACCGCTTCCCGCGACCTTTACCAGGTCGTCGGTCCACCTTGTGGGGGTTCGTTCCCCCTCGCTATGGTATATCGTTCTGTGTGAAAGCACTCACGTCAGCGTACCACGCCGTAACAGTACTTTTTTCTGAATAAAATGTACCCTATGTCCTTTTCTGTACCCCTGACAACGTGTATACGAGATTTCATGAAGATCGGTCAAGTAATTAAGGCGTGAAAGGTTAAGAAACAAACCAACTCATATTCGTATTTATTTACAATATAAGTTAGAATAATTTTCGCAGAGTTAGTATAAAACTTGTGGTTTTATAATTTCACTGGATGTCACTAGTGATATTGTAATTGATTTTTATTGAATGAAGAGCGGGATAACAGTTTGTGTTTCTCCGTCGTTTAAGGTTCGTTAGGCTGCGACAGTCTTTAAAAGCTTGCAAGCTCTGGGCAACAAATCGAAATATTTTTCCCATCAGACGAGATAAGAATCCAACTCTAGAAGTAATTTTTAGTGGAATAACCTCTAGAAGCTCGTTTTTTGTGGTAGTCACGTAATGAGTTCTTTTTCTCTTCCCTGAATTGGTATCTGGATAGTGCTTGGTTGTTTTCTTAGAACATAGCCATGAGCATAACGATTACCGTTTACCATAATAAATATATTTGTTATGTAACACAATTTCATACATTATGATTTCCTTACAGGTAAGGTGTTATTTGGGAATAATTAAATTTACTTTAGGTTTCATAATTCAAACTGTGTTCTAATATAGATACATGAAATGCGTTCTGGACAAAGGCCAGGTTAAAAGCTCCTTGAACCGACGGGCGTGTATGAGGAATGTGATGAAAGTGAATGAAGCCAGAGAAGTGTGTCAGGATCGTAGCAAATGGAAATCCATAGTCTCTGCCTACCGCACTGGGAAACAGGCGTGAATCTATGTATGTATGTATGAAATGAAGACGACTGTCAAAAGTCTGTGAAAGTAATAAATACATATTATCAAATATAAAAATAAAATAAAATAATAAAAATTAAATATAAATACATATTATTTTATTTTTTATATATGATAAATGTATTTATTTAATATCATATTTTAATTTATTAAATTCAATATTTTTAATATTTATTATTTATCTGCGGCTCAGATTGCGCAGTGATTAAAGTGTAGGTACTACTATAATGGCACTAAGGTTATAGATTCGACACACCACACAAAAAAAAAGCGTAGTCTGAAAATTGTAGACCCGAGTTATTTGTATTTATTAATTCAATGTAAGTAATGTTACACGCGACAGAGCTTGTTACAGCAGTTCCCTGATAATAATGCGCTAATAATTTTATTAGTAAAATTATAATACCGCTGCTTTTACAGTAACTCTGCGATATATACGTATAAAAAAGAAAGAAGAAAGAAAGAAAACAGTTTATTTTGTCCTCTACACTGGCATAAAACAAATAAAAAAAATTACAACAAAAAAACAAAAATTTTAGGTATACAAAAATTAAAAAAAATATATAAAACAAGAATAAGCAATTTGTATAATTAATCGTACGGGCAGTGTGAGACCAAAAATGGCACTTATCTCAGCATAATGCTGCAGCACCGTGGTAGGTAGTGCAGCGCTGATTTTCGGATAAGTCCATATATACTAGATGTTCCCGCGGTTTCACTCGCGTTTATGGTTACTGCGCGTCCCCCGTGGGCCGTAGCGTGATGTTATATAGCCTATAGCCTTCCTCGACAAATAGGCTATCCAACACTAAAACAATTTTTCAAATCGAACCAGTAGTTCCTGAGATTAGCACGTTCAAACAAACAAACTCTTCAGCTTTATAATATTAGTATAGGTTTTATTACTCTATACGTAGTCGTACATATACATTATGTAATTCGATTGCATTCTTTGACCATACAGGTAGAACTGACACACGGGGAATGTCGATACAGCAAGTCTTATTAACAATGTCTATTGTTTCGGTACATTCCACCATAACTTATTTAAGTCACACTTGAGCTTATCTTAATAGATAAATAAATAGATTTAGTGATTTATCAATGGAGTCCAATATATAGATTTTAAGTGCCGAAATGCAGCTGCGTTTTGGAATTTGAAGTCTCTATTATTATATTAATACGTTGTACCCACGGCTACAAAGCAAGTTAGACACCCTGCAACCTCCTGGCTATCGATTATACGTACGGCATGACGCTGCAGTTTAAAGGCATCGAGTACGTGCTTAGCGGAACCATTCCAAAGGTGCGAACAGTACTCCATGCTGCTACGGACTTGGGCCTTGTACAGCAAATACCGCAGTTCAGGAGTAAAGAAACGCCGCACCTTGTTTAGAATCCCGAGTTTGCGTGCAGTTGTGGTTATTATACTCTCGATGTAATCCCTAGAGTTAATAAGGTCGTGGCGGATGTCTATGCCTAAGATGTTAAGACAATTCTGCTGAGTTTTAGAAAGCTTTTTAAAATTAAAAAGAATGACCTGGATATTGAACCCGAGACCTCACGCGCCACAGTCACAATTCTTAAGCGCCATAATGACGTTATTATTTAAATTATGAAACGGAAGTAGTGAGTCGATATTTCTTTCAATATATATTATAATGTATACTAGCAGAGCCGCGCAACTTCGTCTGCTTCATATAAGAGAATTTTCCCCGATTTTACAACATTTTTCATTGCTGCTCCGCTCCTATTGGCCGTAGCGTAATGTAGCCTCCCTCGACAAATAGGCTATCCAACACTAAAAGAATTTTCCAATTCGCACCAGTAGTTCCTGAGATTAGCGCGTTCAATCATAAAAACAAACAAACTCGTCAGCTTTATAATATTAGTAAAGATAATAAAGAAACATAATGGCTTCATTTTGAAACTCGTTGTTCTAATGATGTAACGGTTTTCCAACTGTTGATTCTGTTATTCTGTGTTAAACTTAAATCCAAGTCTATTAAAAATGTACTCCTGGGCTATTCTATCACATAACACTTAAAGAGAGCACGGTGTCTAGTATTAAATGTATGCGATAGACTGGAATAGAGTCGCTCCTTATTAACCTATTGAGACGCAGCAGCACACCGGTGGCCAAACACAATAGATTTTTAATTAAGTAACACTTGACATATTTAATGAGACCGAAACATATCTATACTAATATTATAAAGAGGAAAGATTTGATTTCTGGTGGCTTGTTTGTAATTCTTTCACCATTAGAAAGCTAAATTATCACCGAGTAACATACTCTATATATATTTTTTTAAATAAGTACTGCTATACGTAACCTAACCTACTTTTACACGATCAAAGCCGCTAGTAAACCAAGTATCATATATTGAAATTAAACTGCTATATACGGATTTTATATATTTTAACTACTATATACGCATAGAATCTGTATATAGTAGTTTAATTTCAATGAATAACATTCGCGTAAACAGAAGACAATATTAAGTATCATATATCTTTATTCATCACTTTGGATATCGTTACAAGTACTAAAACATCCAAAAAGGATTTTAATTATAAAAATTAAGAACCCGTTAAAGAATGTCAGCAATTAAACCGTAATTTTCGAATCAATTCACATTCAACTTTTGCAGATTGATCATAAAACGCAATCAGTATTAGGACCAAAAATCTGTCGAGAATGCCAAACATAAAATGTCGGTAACATCAATAAATTAATGCAAATTATATTAATTCTGGTTTGCATCTAGGGCTGCCAACATTCAAATATAACAAACACAGACATTGAAGCCAAAAGTTATTAAAAAGAGGACCGATTGCATACCTATAAGAATACGCCAAATAGCTAAAGAATTTCTATTTCTTTTTTTCGTAAGATTGTTGTTTCGGATACAATATTTAATATTATTTTTTACTAATTTAGTTTTAAAATAGAATATTAAACTCATTATAATTGTTTTTACTTTTACCTTTAGTTTATTATAAAAGTTATTATAATGTAAATATATTTTTACTGATAGTAGTATGTAAGCACTTTGTCGCTCGAAACATAGTTTTAACCTAGCAAATATCTATAAGTGCACTTTATATTGTAAAATTAACAATTTAAAATAAATAAATTATAAAAAATTATAAAAATATTTTGCGTATGACGCAGCTACATAGCTAGACTGTTGACTTACGTTGGTCAGTGCATTTAAACTGACAATTGTTGGAATGCCTTACTTAATTAAAAACCTATTGTGACTGGCCGCATATTATTATGTGCTGCTGCGGCCAATAGGTAAAATAGTTTTGAGATGGGCGGTCTATAGTCGAATATTTTACAGCCACACATTGCACTAAAATATTGGCCTACCAGAAGGTTCTTGGGCCCGTTTTGTAGCACAAAGGTAATATTTTCTAAACTAAAAGAATATCTCAAACTTTACCAATCCTACTTACGCCCACATAAATGTATCACTGAAGCATTCCTTCCTCAGTATATTGTTCCTACGGATAGTAAATATAGAGCTGAGAACCTATCCGATTATCCTTAGTGATGTTTATTAACTCAATTCATTCGATGCAACCCATAGATGCACAGTCAACGCTAATCCTGTTTAGGAACGAACACCGTTCAAAGCAAGAGACTCGCAGCGGACACCGGGTCAAAGGCAGCCCTACTTGCATGTAATAAAATGCAAGCTACCACATATATTTTGAATAACGACTTAATAAGTTTAAGCTGTCAGCTTATGTGCACTACAGTGTCGAATGCTTGCGAAAAATCAAGTTTTAACTCATATTAACAATCTTGATCGGGCGCGCGATAACGTATTGAGATTATTATCGCATATTAAACAACGTATTTACCTCGTACTGAACGTTTACGCGGATATTGGGTCTGCTGAATTACGCCTGCTGTTATTTAATTTTTAATGGTAGCCAAGTTGTCAACCTGCTAAGTAAGGCCATTTACATACAAAGTTAGATGTCTAACAAAGAAAATGCTGGTTGGCAGATTCAATTTTTAAATATAGTACTCCACGCTCTTTCCCTATGACGTTTCCTTTTTTCTTCTATACCAACGACAACGTAAGTAAATGTCATTAGAATTTATTTTCAGTCAGCACTTAAAACCTAAAATTTCTTATATTATTATTGCTGCTTCCTTTCTGATATTCATATTCAATTTAGTTATGGTCACAGTCGTTGGCTTTCAAACTAAATTACTAACTTAGCAAAGCGAGAGCTACTCAAAAAGAATACAGGATACTCTTTGACAACATAACCACTATAGAAGCGAAAACGTAGACATAAATAATACATACGTCAGACACTTGCATATTTTATTCTATCAACGAACAATAGGTCATCAATTTTAATGTACAAATTGTCATCGTAACAAAAAAAGAGAAAAAATAATCATTTTTATCTTAACAGCTTCATAAATTATCACTCAAAGTATAATATCGCGATAAATTAATAATCATATCATCAAAACTCTCTTCAAAAGCCATGGAATGGCTATAAAGACAAAACAAAAGCTCATAAAGCGGTTTAATTAGTCGAAACACTGGTTGTAAACGTACAATGCACGGGGAACGAGCAACAGGTCCCGTTTTATGACTCCATGTTTTAATATTAATTTTGTATGTTCTGATCGCACTGGAGTTCACTGGGTCAGTCAGACATTGTCATAATTTATGAACTGAAATGAAATCGAATTTGTGTAATAAAATCGTGTTACAATTTTAAATGATGTCAGTCTTCTTTTGTCATACTGCGGCCGTTACAGGCTCAGTCCTTGTTTCCTTTGCCTACGTGAGAATAACAAACCAGTAACGCAATAAAAAAATAACAACAGGACCATAGACAATGTAGTTGTAACTCAATACTTTTATAAACCGCGTTTTTTGGAACTCTTTCTCGTCGAATATTATGAATGAGAGAACAACTGTATCTCGAATGAGCCCGCTATTGTTTAAGGAGGAAGCGAGCGCTCTCAACGTGCGACAATCGGGTGGAACATGTGCCGGGTCTTGACGGACACCTTTGCATAACTACTGTATGAATATATTATTACATTCTGCCGTTTACTGTTATGCTTTCCATGTAATATGTTTTATTATAAAACAAGAATATGATATGAAAAATATTACGCGCAAAACACAATAAAATAACAAATACATTTATATTTCTATTTACTTGTACTTTCAAAGCGTTAGAATATAATATAAGGCGTGGTCACTAGAAAGTTGTATAAAACTAAAATATTACTTTAAAATAACAAATTACCTCAATATCTTAATATAAAAATAATACCGATATTAATAAATATTACAATAACTACCTATAAATGTTTCAATATAAAATCCACAAACATTGTTTTATTTCTACCTTGAAAATAATAAAGTTTATAATAGATATTAAACTTAATTTTAATTTACTTGACATATTAATAAACACTTGAACAAATGCGTTGCAAATGCAGATCTTTGATATTTCTATGATATTTCGGGTAACATTGGCCACGCACGATTTATTTTGCAATTAATACAATAATCCCACAACAAAAGGTAGTTCCACGGCTGAATGCGTGATTACAAGAATTCCGGCTACCACCCACGTTATCAGTACTAAGGAAAGGCGAAATGTTCGTGACCGCTCAATTTGTACCTGCCGTGACACGTCATCAGTTCGCTATTCCCGACACCCTGTTGTGGCCGCCATTCGCGGAAGAACAATCAAGTAATTTTAACCATAATTGAAGTTAGGGTTGCCCACACGTTACCACTAGCCGGGGCAAAATATATGAGTAGTATAAAGACGACCGACGCGACGCACGTCAGAAAATATCCTATTCTACTGAAAATACGCTGTCAGTTTAAATTTTAAATATATTTTTCAAATACCAAAAATAGGTACTTAAAATTAAATAGTGTTGTGTTTAGTGATATTGTAACGATAAACACATGTATTATCGTATAAGTATCTACCACACAGCTTACATACCCAAACAAAAAGAAACAATAGCTGCAATTCGTCATTTGAATGCCATAGAGAAAGATCGCCACTGTAGGACCATTGACAGCCCTCGCCTGATGTTTATTTTGGCGGGACACTTTTAATATAAGAATAGAGTTATGTTCCTATGTCAAACATGTTCCGCCAAAAACAAATTAAACAATTGAAGCAAGTTGTTTTTTTATCGCGTTCGGATTATGTCAGCATAATAGATGCATAAGTTGCATCACGTTATGCCAACTTATACACGGCTCATTGATATTTAAATTAAAGTAATTTGTATAGAAGAAAGTTTTATTTGTTTGGAGTGCATTCAGAACCGGTTTAGAGAATTAAAACGTTGCTGTTTTAAGAACAAAATGCCAACTCATTCGTGATTCTGCAGTCCCGGTCTACATTACAGAGTCACATTCGTATCACCCCATTATGCTAACCGATAAGCTTATTTCTTGAAGTATCTTTTCGTTATTTCCTCATAATGACTCAGTAATGGACACGTCATAAAATAAGGCATGCACTCTCTAGTACGTCGCCCAGACTTAGTGATTGGTAATAATCTTAGTACGATTGTAGATCCGCCAAAGTTACAAGTAAAGGTGTATCACACAAGGTCTGTTTTGGTACCACATACTCGGGGACAATTCTATTACCATTCATTGCTCCCAATTCTAGTCTTCGCTAAAAATATAAATAGATAAGTTTTCATAGATTTCGACTAACTTCAGATACCTAGTTCTATTCAATTTGTTATGATCTCAAAATTTACCCCAAGAGATGCTAAACGACAACATGATGGGACGAGGAGCACAAACAAGACAGCTTTACGGGAGACTGGCGTAAATTAGCGTATAACAGGCATATATGAAAAAAGGGAGGAAGACCTTTGCTCAAAGCAGCGATAATCTACTGGGAGACCATTGGACTGCCACACACATGTCTCAAGTCCGAAAAGCCGGCACGCACTTCTGGCTTTTCCAAGTTATGTGCGTCTTAAATAGTAAATTATCGCTTACTTTATCGTTGAAGGAAAACATTGGAAAAAAGCCTGCATGTCTAAGAATTCTTCAAAATGTTCTCGTAGTGTAATCTATATAACGCATTGGGCCAGCGTGGTGGACTACAGCCTAACTCTTCTTACACTGAAAAGAGACCCGTGCTAGCAGCGGAACAGTTTATATATATCGCTGATATTAATATAATTAGACCTTGCAATACAATGCAGTTAAAAATCAAATCACACCAGCCTTAATGTCAGAGGTTATCGAACGGCTTAAAAACCTCAAGTCAAATTAACTGCTAACCATAAATAACAAGATTAAAGTTAGTCCTACGTACGTCCTACGTGAGTAAGGGCCATCTGAAGGAAACAGTTAATTACCGAGGCCCCCATCGCCGATAGGTCAGCCTGCCTCTCTCCGGTAACAAGCCAACTGCCCACTTAAACGCACCTTACGTGCATACTGGCTACATGTCTATTGCAGGTTATCGGTGTACCTTCACTACATTTATTGACCCGTAGAGCAAGATATCAAATTATAACTTTTATACCAGATAGGCCCGGTTAACTATATTCAAGAAACGAGTCGTTTTAACTACAGGTAGTTAATTTTTGACACATATTCTAAATATTTAATTCTTAGCCTACAATTTTAAAGTTAGTATTCCATTTAAATCTTATTATCTTCAAAAATGGGTTTCTCTTTCAAGAAATCTTAGTCAGGAGAGTTTGGAACTGTACCTAGTAAATGACAATAGGCAAAAAATAAAGACAATACATAGAGATAGGTATGTATTGTCTCTAGCTACCGGTACGCCATATTTGTTAACTAAATAAAATAATTAAAAGAAAATTGACTAAATAGATATAATTAAACTCATAAATATTTTGACTTTTATTACACAATCAAAAATCCGATTATCGAGTATCGATTAAATTACAACTGTATTCTAAGTTATTCTAAGGTAAGATCGATTACCAAGAATCGAGTAAGTACTCGATTCTTAGGAATAGATCACCTACATTGTAGTATAGTACAAGCGATCGAAGTCAACGGTTGATCAATTGCGACGCGCTTAAAGGACAACCACAACGTGGGCTTAATGTAATGCCATTGCTTAACGCTGCAGTAAACAATAATATAAAACTTCTATAACGGCTAATAACAATATTATTCCATAGCCTTAATTTAAAACGTCTTTCATAATTGGAAAGTTCGCTTATTTGGTGACAGGCATCAGAAAACTATTAGAAGAAAAACAAAAATTACATTTGTAATCTTACTACTAATTAATATTATAAACACGAAAAGTATCGATTTTATATAACACTAAACTTTGCCCGCGATTTCTTCTGCGTCCGCCCACGATGTTTAAGTGAATCATACGATGCACAAAATATCCCATGGTCCCTAACAGCTGATCTTTAAGCTGCCAAACACCGCATCGACATCGGTTTGATAGTTTTTGCGTGATGTCGGACTGTCGGAGCAAACAGACAGAAAAGCAAACAAAATTAATGGATATGTATTGTTTTAGATTCAGTCTTCTCCATAATCCTAACTAAAGCAAGTTTTCATATCTCTTTATTATGTCTAAACACAGCCTTGTTACAATGTTTTAATAGTACAATTACATCTAAAACATCACTTACTATCAACATGCACTATTGCATTCGAATTAGTAATTATAATCGAAAACATTGACAACACTATAGTAAGTACCTGCTTCGTCCTCAACCATTCAAATAAACATCGAATAATCGCGAACAGTATTCGAATATCAAAATATATTAGAAAAGTTGGTCATACTTTTTTTTACGTCAACGGACAAATATCCCTCGCGCAGAGGACAGAATGCGTTCGTTTGTGCGGGTAAGACCGCTTCTGTCACGCTCGATCGAAGGTTGGAGGGTTGGGCGCTATCTATGCGTCATGGCATCAGGACGACCTCGGCCAGCGAGTCGCGACGCGCGGCCCTGCAGCGGTGTCGCGATAACAATTACACAGAAAACTTATTGTGTTGTTTACTCCGTCGAACACAAACTAAACCCAACCTTATCACGAAGGAATAAAGTTTGTAATTTAAGATTGAAGCGTCCAATACGAATAGGTAGAGTCGGCCGCGCGCGGAGACAAGAGTTTGGAATTATAATTAGGATAGGACGCATGTTGATGTGTTTTGTGAGCGGAAACAAAATAAGGAGGGATTTTTTTAAAGGAAAAGCGTGAAAGTCTTTATTTGGAGTACACACTCATCCATATATACCTAAGTAGGTACCTACTAGATTTTGCCAGCGCGCAGAGTTTTGGCTCGTGAACAGGATTTTTTTAAAAAGATATATTCGGGAAATGTATTTAAAAAAAATATCCTGCTAGGTTATGTTATGTATACTAATATTATGAAGCTGAAGAGTTTGTTTGTTTATTTGTTTGAACGCGCTAATCTCAGGAACTACTGGTTCGATTTGAAAAATTCTTTGTGTTGGATAGCCTATTTATCAAGGAAGGCTATAGGCTATATAACATCACGCTGCCACTCACAGGGGCGGCGCAGTAACGATAAACGCGAGTGAAACCGCGGGAACATCTATTAACTTATAAATGAGAAATAGGATAACACATAGGATATTTTTCTCATGGGACTCACGCAAACGAATCATACTTCTCTCATCTTTAAAGTTATTGATATATTAAGATTATTACTAATTACACTACTATTGCATTTATTAACAGCTTAAAATACAATAACTAAGAGGATAATTGCCATATTCATTTAATTAAATATTTGAAAACTTATTAACTACACCTATAACAGCTCCATACTAAGAAAATTATGCGAATGTGTTTGTTCGTTTGTCTCTGGTTCATATATTAAGTATTGTTTTTATTTGTATTGCCTAAAAAAATACCGCACTATGAATAATTCTTATATAAGTAGAAAATTGTAAGACTTTACAAATATTCAAATAACGGACACGGAACTACCAAACTTCAAATAATTTGATAAGCTGTCACTTATTATAAGAACTTGTATATTATGGCAATAAAAAAATATTATTATTCTGGTTGGTTTAATTTGTTTTTTCTCGAAATAAAATTCGGTATTTAATGAAAACCACGGGTCTAGACCAAGTGGGGTTCATTTGGGGCGTTATTTATTAAAAGGAGCTCGTCCTGCAAAAACTTACGAACTATACGGCAAGTATTGAGTATAGCGGCCTTCTGCATAGTGATGTAAAGGTTGGTGGGTAGCTCTATCTGTCGTAAATAGTGAAGAAGGTGTTTGGGTATGACGCCTGTGCTGGAGAGCACCAGGGGCACAATGTATACTTTGTTCATTTTCCATATTCTACTTATTTCTTCTTTTAATTCTGTATATTTTTGAATTTTTCTATTTATTATTATTATTATTATTCACGTATAACCCAATTATTTATCCGGTGTGAGAACGATGAGTCGAATTGGACGAATGGTATAAGTAGCACTTTTGTTTCCAGGCGGACACAATTGCTCGGGTTCAATTCCTGAAACCTAAAATCTCTGCTTACGTCTTAGAGGCTGTACAAACTTCGGTGTACTACGTAGGATAGCATAACCAAAACCGCGGGTAGAAGCTAGCTAAATTATAAATCAGTTCGCGCGTTAGGTACACAGGATTTTCCTCGTCGGTTTATATTATCGCACGCATTGAACCACAGCTGCAAACCGAGTGCCCATGACATGGTTTAAAGGACTATGGACCACACCGAACTGTCTCACCGAGTAGATAACTGTTGTCATAGTTTAATCGACGCTTGAACGTATTACTTAGTCACGACTAACATGTTACTAATACATATAACTTGTTAAATTACACCTGTAAGGCATAAGCTACATAGAAAGCCATTGCGAAGGTATTTCTCCTTGCCTTTGCCTGCATCATTATCACTACATATCGCACTCTTAATAAAACAGCGACTCAACTCAAAATTTGGAAGTAAGGCAATTTTAACTCTAATTGTGTGACTATAAATTGTACTATTATATTTGTATTAAGTAATTGCAACAGAGTTTAAATTTGTTTAAACCATAATACTCAGATAAGTCTCTGTTGTATTATAAGTGCGATATTATAAAATATTTTCGTTCGTTCTATGTTCGACTATTGGAGTCGAACATAGAACCTCCTCCTTTTTTGAAGTCGGTTAATAACAAAGTCGCCTGCCGCCTCTGTCTGTCTGTTCGCGATATACTCAGAAACTATTGAACGGATTTTCACTAATATACAGAGTGGTTCATGAGGAAGGTTTAGGTGTATAATTTGTTAACGTTTTGTACTACCCGTGAGAAGCCAGGACGGGTTGTTACTTTCGAATAAAATATACGTGAACGACGTGAAATAGCATGCAACGGTGCTGGCGTACCCTCGTATGCCACCACGCCAGTCAGACTCAATTTCTTTCTAACTCAAACCACTAAATGATTCGTACAGTACATATAGAGTTAAATGAAAAATACTAATACCCTTACCCAAGTCTTCTTCATTTATTTTTTTCTTTAGTCTTATGTTATATCCCACTGCTGGGCAAATGCCACTTCCTTGGACTGCCAAGCCATTCCGTTCAAAGATATTCCCTGCCAATCCCTTTCGAGACGTCCAAGTCGTCTCGCTATATCTATCATCTTCACATCATGCTCAACCAATTTTGTTTTACCACATTTTTTAATTTATTCTTTATACATAAATACAAATATTGTAATTGCTTGCTCTAATCACACGGCTAAGACTTAAGACTACTCGCGTTTCCAAAAGAAAGCAACAGCTTACCAAACAATCCATCGCATGGTTGGAGGCTTTTTGTAGGACAAGGGACGCAAGCATTTTTAATATAAAGGATTGAGTTTCAAAAAACTGAAAGAACAAAATTTGTGAAGTATGATGTAAAGTAGGTACTGATAAAGGTTATTTGTATTTTTTATTTAAGCCTATATAATATTATCATTACTTAATATTATAAATACGAATGTGAGTTTGTTTGTTGCACTTTCACGCCTAAAACACTCGACCTATCATGAAATTTCGCATACACGTTGTGAAGGGTACTTTTTATCCAGGAAAAGTACTGTTCCCGAGAGTTAGTAGTTGATAACATTTAAATCAACACGAGAGAAGTCTCTCTCTCTTCCTAGCTATGTATCCCACATCGTGGTGGGGTAGCAAGTAAAATGTAATTTAATATAATTTAGTAAAATCTAATATAACACTTAAGTAATACCGATGACTCTATGGCTTTGTTTACCAACAGAAGCTGTTCTCACTGCCTTTAACCAATTCACCCACTTTGAATTTAAAAACTCGATTTGTAATTTTAATCAGAACGCGGGTAATTCTATGCCATGTGTATTGTCGCATTATGGGAGCAATGATCACGACTTCGAATGCCAACGACGATTAAACATCTCATGGTTCATAATTTGACTATCCATAGTCATGGCTACCAGAGACAATACTCTCCGATCCGATCTTTGTAGCGTAAATGGTTTTCTCATAAACTAAAATAAATGGCCAATTCTAATTCTAACTAATATTATAAAAGTGAATATGAGTTTGTTTGTCTGTAACGCTTTCACGCCTTAATTACTCAATCGATCACCATGAAGTTTCCCATACACGTTGTCAGGGATACAGAAAAAGACATAGGGTACCTTTTATCCAGAATAATCTACATTAACGCAAGCGAAGTAAAGGGCAAAACATTCACATAATTTGACGTTCAGACTAGTTTGGAAATCTATTATATATAACATATTTTATCACGAGAATTGGCTCTTAGATTGTATGGATTATATATTATATAAGGAGAGCGAATTGGGAAATACATTTCTGCAGACAGAACACTGCCCACAATACCGTCTTCACGTCTCAGACCGTCAAATTCAATCCAAAACACATCCATTTAATTAAATTATACCGAATAACAGTTGAATGGCAAGAATAGGTGACCCAGAGATCAGACAAACGACTGTACAAAACAATTCTTACATTTAATTCAGAGAAAAACGAAAGGCTCAAGCGAACGAAGCCCTCCAGTCACTACAAGTACTATTTAAAATCCAATCAACCCTATTTTTTGGGAAGTAGTGCGAGAGTAAAATGTCTGTCTATTATCGAAAAGAGACCAATTCTTTGCTGGCCAAACACAGTGAGTCTGAACTCTGGATATTAAGTTTTCATAGATTGACGCGTCAACGTCATCAACAGAACACACACAAACATTTTTTTAAAAAGTGTGTGTCTTGGCGGCACATAATGTAATCCTAATCCTAACTTCCTAACTAATATTATAAAAGCGAAAATGAGTTTGTTTGTTTGTTACCTTTTCACGCCAAAACCACTCAACCGATCATTCTGAAATTTTGCATATACGTTGTCATGTGTACAGAAACGGATATAAGCTACCTTACATCCCGAAAAAAATTACTGTTGCCGAGGAAAACAACAATAACGTTCTTATGATAATACATGCCGCCACGTGTCTTTCGAATCATGATTGAATTATATTATTACAAGCAGAGTACAACCCGAATTGATTGTCAAATTCTAAATTAACGCGAGCGAAGCCGCGGGCAAAAGCTAGTAGGTACTATAAAGAGAAAAGATTTGTATTTATGTTTGTAATTTAATAAACTCAAAAAGGAAAGCACGGATTTTAAAAATTCTTACTCATATAGAAAGATTATTTATCCAAAAGGAACATAGGCTAGGAGCCACGGGCGCTGAGCAGTCATCATAACTGTGGGTGAAACCGCGGGGTTCAGCTAATCGTAGATAAACTAATCAAAATGTATGAAAAATAATACTGATTAACGTGACGAGTTACATCAAAAGCTAAAAATACTCATTGTAGAACAATTATATAATATTATATTAAAAGAGACACGCTTAAAAGAAGCACGACCTTTTACCCATATGCAGCACCTTTCAATCGGTTCGCCTAAAACAGATCGTCAAAGACAACAGCGTCCTGCGTTACACATTACAGCGTTATAGAATCTCTTTTACTCTTTTAATTTTTACACCTTTTCTTACAACATAAAAACCGACCAAGTGCGAGTCGGACTCGCGCACGAAGGGTTCCGTACCATTATCTATCTAAAAAACATGTCTGTTGTATGGGAGCCCCCTTAAATATTTATTTTATTCTGTGTTTTAGTATTTTTTGTTATAGCGGCAACAGAAATACATCATCTGTGAAAATTTCAACTGTCTAACTATCACGGTTCATGAGATACAGCCTGGTGACAGACGGACAGACAGACGGACAATATAAATAGTATAATAGTATAGTAATAGTATAAATAGTTTTAATAGTTTCAATAATTTAATTAGCTTAAAAATTAGTAAAGTTTAATAGTAATAGTAGTGTAACAGTTTTCAAAATTTTGTAATAAAGTATCAAATAACGCGATAAAATCCGTATATAGTAGTTTAATTTCAATGAATAACATTCGCGTAAACAGAAGACAATATAATATTATATTAATTAATATGAGATAAGGTGTCACCATTTTGAAAATTCGTGACGTCCAAATTGATATAAAAGTTACGATCTCGCCAAAACTAAATTCGTTTAAATGTACCTAATTGTTATGCTTCGCGCGTAGTATGACTCACGGACCAGACAAACGATTGATTTGTCTATGGTCCTGTCTACAAAGATTTGGTTGACTGTGACTTGGGCCTTTCTCACTATATTTTATATAAACAGATACCTAAATACAGAAACTGTATATATAACTAGATTTTGCCCGCATCTTTGCTCACGTTAGTCTAGATGTTACTAATATTTTTTTTATCCCTCGAAAACAGTTCCTCTTGCCGGGAAGAAAGCTAACCGATGTCCTTTCTGTACGCCTAACGAAATGTATGCAATATTTCATGATGATCGGTCGAGTAGTTAAGGCGTGAAAGCGTAACAAACAAACAAACTCACATTCACATTGATTATATAATTAAGGAATCTGTAGTAAAAAACGATTAATGAACAGTAACTTATTTATGTTACTTTTTTTTAAATGAGACTGCACATTCTTATCTCTTAATTCTTTATCATCTTATGTACTTGTGATTGTAAGTACACATTTATTGTATTGTCATTGCCAATTGTTAATCAATCAAGACAGATGTAATATCTTTACATAGTATAAAATGAAGTCGCTTCCGCTGTCTGTTCACTTAGATCTTTTAAACTACTCAACGGATTTTAATGCAGTTTTCAGCAATAGATAGAGTGGTTCAAGAGGAAGGTTTATATGTACTAGCGGTCGCCTAGTGCTCGAAATTCGACC
This sequence comes from Catocala sponsa, assembly GCA_963564715.1. Lineage (NCBI taxonomy): Eukaryota > Metazoa > Arthropoda > Insecta > Lepidoptera > Erebidae > Catocala > Catocala sponsa. The sequence continues at coordinate 3,067,273 of OY751345.1, read as the reverse complement.
AAAGTTTGTCTGTAAGATATTGCTGATATATGTCATTATATATTGATATATGTAACCATAGTTACGCGCTTCGACTGCGTGTGTCAAATGCATGGATGTGTGCGTGTAGCGTTCTTTCATTAATTTAATGTATTTCTAATGCATATTGTAAAAAAATATTAGCATTTGTCACTTCTTCTCTGTATAAACTATAAGTGTGCGAAATTTCATACTCCTCCGTCCGCCCAATTTTCGTAAAAAGGGATCCAAAGTTTTCGCTTCACGTATTAATATATAGATAATACATACATATTATAGTACAGAAAAGCCGAAAACTTCGAAGATTATTAGTATCTACATTGCACCCGTGCGAAGCCGGGACGGTTCCCTAGTTAGGTAAATATAAAAACAACAGATTAGAATAATTATATGAACCACAGATAGAACCAATTGAGTGAGGCTCTGTTTAATGAGAGTCTCGTATATTCATACAGTCTGCTTACACGATCCCAATGAAACACAACCCGGCGAGATATGTCCCGTCTAGCGGTTCGATTAGCCGGTACAGACATTACCTATCAACAAAAGCAGACTATATAGCTTCGTTTTACCTAGACAGTATTATAGTACAATAGCTATACAAACATCTGTCTTTACTAATATTATAAATGCGAAAGTGAGTTTGTTTGTTTGTTGTTTGAACGCGCTAATCTCAGGAACTACTGTTCGAAATGAAAAAATATTTTTTTGTTGAATAGCTTATTTATCGTAGAAGGTTATAGGCTATATAACATCACGCTACGACCCACGGGGGCGGCACAGTAATCATAAACGGGGGTGAAACCACGGGCACATCTAGTTAATTATAAAGGCTGTTAACACGATCCCACTGAAATCCGTAATATAACCCGGAGAGATATGTCCCGTCTAGCGTTTCGACTAGGCGGTACAGGGAACAACCGATCTTCAGACTAAATGCCATTAAGTGATCGATGATTGAACCTAATGACATTTATCAATGTCATCGTTTTTACCTGGATAGTAGCACAGTTATACAAACGCCAATAATATAAATTTATTATTTAAACAACAAAACAAAGGCTATTAAAACTGTGCCTGGATGCCTGGTAATTTCGGGTTCACCAAATCAGCTATTAGTGTTGTTTAAGTATCGATTAGAACGTGCTAATATTAATAACATAACATAATATCAGCCCTGTATTAAACTGTCCCACTTCTGGGCACGGGCCTCTTGTCACTATGAGAAGGGTTAGGCCATAGTCCACCACGCTGGCCTAGTGCGGGTTGGCAGACTTCACATATCTTCGAGAACATTATGGAGAATTCTCAGACGTGCAGGTTTCCTCACGATGTTTTCCTTCACTGTTAAAGCAAGCGATAATCAACTATTTAATACGCATATAACTTCGAAAAGTCAGAGATGCGCACCCTGGGGTCGAACTCGAGACCTCTGCGTGGCAGTCCAATGGTTTCCCACTAGGCTATCGCTAATATTAATAAGTCGATAAAAATGCCTTATCTTAGTTTGTCGCGGATTTTCATTGTACACGAGCTATAGTGACGCTTAATATGACCACACCTTTCTCTTACACGCAGTATATACACTGAAACACAACAAAGGCCAATCTTACGCCGTGGTTATGTACTTAGTATACAGTTGTAAATGCGCATTCACATAAATAGGCTGTAAAAATTCTAGCTTCGGTGTGTGCACCCGCTCCATCGACTAATGAGTAAAACAGGGGTACCAACCGCACCAATAACAATACCCGCGTTCTGTGAAGTTATAGACAAAAGAGGTTTTATATTAGAGTTTGACGTTTCAACTTAATGATAATAGCTTTTGTTTATGTATTTATAAATTACTGGTTTCAACCGCAAATTCACTCGCATGGTGTGTCATTAAAACGTAGGCTATATTGTGGTATTGTACCTATATTCTTTACTTTATTTAAAAATGTAGGTATCTAACCACTAGGTATAGGTACTTTGGCCAAAGCCCAAAGGTTTACAATTGATTAATGTCGAAAATAATAGATAAACAATTTAATTACAAAATTTTGGATTTAAGATTTAAATTAGTCGCTAGAATTATTTATGAAGACTACATTTTGGATTAAGATAATTAAAGAAGTAAGAGATACCTAATGACTGTAATAAAATTAAATGTGGGTAAGTATACCTAATATGTCGATTTCATATAAGTTCACCATTGTCTTATGCATTTATTACAATTACATAAAATACGGTACCTACTTGGATATTACATCTGTCAATATTTTAACATCACTATTATTAAACATATTTTTTTCATTTCAGAAGTCAAACAAAAGACTAGAAAAAAAATAGATTACGAACGAAACGTTATCTGTCATATTATGACAACGTCGACTATGACGTCATCGAACGACATATAGAAAACAACGTTCGAAACTTAACATCAATTATCGCGCGTTTAGTTGGCAAGCGGCTTCGGGCGTGCGGGCGTGTGAAGGCGTGCGGGGGGGTGAGGCGCAGTGCGCGCGGCGCGGGGGCGGACGAGGTCGCGGTAATGGCGCGCGGCGTCGGATGTCGCCGGGGGTGCCGCGCCGATAACAAAATCACTAGAGAACGTGGCTACAGGATGCCCGTGCCGGTGGATGCGGCAATTTTATATTCATTAGTTAGGAAGGCAAGATGTTTGTTTAGACTTGTTTAAAAAATAGCAATGTACTTTAAACTTCAAATTAGCTAAACACTACTAAATAAAATCAATATAGCACAATTTCATGATTTTAAGTGACACTTTGAGAACATCATTATTATAATGAACTTTAAATGATGTTTGCAATTCTATAAGTATTCAATGAAAAACGAGATATCTTCATTAATGTTTAATTTTATCATTCTACTTATTTTATTAACGACACTGATCATGCAGTCATACTACGAGGCAATTAAATATTATCTGCCAACTTGACGTTTCAATCAATGTACACGATCCGATTCCTGCTTATAAGCTAAACATAATGTCACTTTTTAAAACGTATTTAGTGATCAGGTAGGAGCTGAATCAGCGTTCAATTTACCCAACTCAAGCTGAGCTTGCTGTATAGAACTTAACTTTATTTATTACTAGCTTTTGCGCGCGGCTCCGCCCGCGTGGTACCTAGATCAATAAAAAGTAACCTATGTCCTTCCTCAGGTTTTAAACTATATATGTACCAAATTTCATCTAAATTGGTTTAGCCGTGAAAAGGTAACAGACAGACAGATAGACAGACAGAGTTACTTTCGAATTTATAATATTAAGTAAGGATTTTACTAAGTACCTAACTTTGTTTGTAGGTTCGTTTGGGGCAATAAAATAATTTTCCTTTCTTCCTCTTTAGTTTTAAACTGTCAATTGTTAGAATGCCAGTCATAACTTAAAAAGTATTGTGTCTAACCTCCAGTGTGCCGCTGCGACTCAATACGTTGACATAAAAATAACTTAAATTACAAATTATAAGCATTCTTGCTAACCTCTCCAGTGAAGCTAACATTATTATGTTATTTTCAGGTTCACATATCGCAATTAAACGAATGACATATAAACAACTAACTTATGCGCGCGACTCCGCCCGCGTGGTACCTACGTCAATACAAGATAGCCTATGTCCTACCCCAGATTTTAAACTATATCTGTACCAAATTTCATCTAAATCTGTTGAGTGGTTTAGCCGTGAAAAGGTAACAGACAGAGTTACTTTCGAATTTATAATATTAGTAAGGAAGTAAGGATTTATATTACAAATGGCTTACATTCTTGTTAACCCTACAGCCAGTTAAAAATGCTTTCGTTCTTAAGGTTCACATATAATAATAAAACGAATTAAAATACCGTATCTAACATCACCAACATCGCAAACATCGCCAATGCCCGAAATACAGTGCGGACGACGCGTCGTAAATCGCGGCGCGGCTCGGCGAGAGCCTTTGTGTGGCCTCGCTACCGCCGCCGAGGCAAAAACATACCTACCAGCCGCGACACTACACAACCACCGCTTAGCTGTATTAACGAACAAACTTACTATAATATATTATATTACTAGATGTTCCCGCGGTTTCACCCGCGTTTATCGTTATTGCGCCGCCCCCGTGGGTCGTAGCGTGATGTTATATAGCCTATAGCCTTCCTTGATAAATAGGCTATCCAATACTAAAATAATTTTTGACATAGTAATTGTTATAAGTAATTGTCAATGTCATTTACGCGGCATTTCTCATAAACATTTGCAAATAAACATGTGAATGTGAGTTTGTTTGTTTGTTACGCTTTCACACATTAACTACTCGACCGATCATCGTGAAATTTTGCATACACACGTTGTCAGGGGTATAGTCGTCTTACATCTACATATACTAATATCATTAAGCTAAAGAGTTTGTTTGTTTGGTTGAACGCGCTAAACTCAGGAACTACTAGTTCGAATTGAAAAATTCTTTCAGTGTTAGATAGCCCATTTATCGAGGAAGGCTATAGGCTATATAACATCACACTACGACCCATGGGAGCGGCGCAGTAATCATTAACGCGGGTAAAACCGCGGGCACTATAATTATACTAATATTATAAAGCTGAAGAGTTTGTTTGTTTGGTTGAACGCGCTAATCTCAGGAACTAGGTACTGGTCCGAATTGAAAAATTATTTTAGTGTTCGATAGCCTATTTATCGAGGAAGGCTATAGGCTATGTAACATCACGCTACGAACCACGGGGACAGCGCAGTAACCATAAACGCGAGTGAAACCGCGGGCACATCTAGTAGATAGGTATATATGTATAGTATATAGATGAACGTGATTTCGATGGCCATAACTAAGTAAAGACACAGGGGTTGTCTTTTACTTCAAATAATTTAAGCGATTGCCTCGGAGACTCAGCAGTATGGAAAACGACTGTTGTGCATGAGGTCACGGATGCAATTCCAAGATCGGACAGTGGTTGAGTAAATGATTATTTCTATTAAAGAATTCTCAATATTAAATCTTATGACATGTGCAAGCATGAAGTTTTTTTTACTGTTATATATGTATATGTATATCTATACTAGCTCTTGCCCAGGGTTTCGGTGGGGACGAGAGGATGAGACTTCTTCCAGAGATCATAAAAGCTGAAAAGCAATCGAAAAGTTGGAGCAAGCGTAAACTTCAATATAAATAGTATTAAAAATTTGAATAGCTTAAAAAGTAGTCAAGTTTAATAGTAGTAGTGTATCAAAAATGTGTTTCAAAATTATGCAATAAACGAGTTCAATAAACAACGCGATAAAATCTGTATATAGTAGTTTAATTTTAATGAATAACATTCGCGTAAACAGAAGACAATATTTTAATATACTAGATGTGCCCGCGATTTCACCCGCGTTTATGATTACTGCGCCGCCCCGGTGTGTCGTAGCGTAATGTTATATAGCCTTTAGCCTTCCTCGATAAATGGGCTATCCAACACTAAAATAATTTTTCAAATCGGACTAGTAGTTCCTGAGATTAGCGCGTTCAAACAAACAAACTCTTCAGCTTTATAATATTACTAGCTGTTACCTGCGACTCCGTCCGCGTAGATTTTAACAAGCTGTTATTTTGACATTACAAACAGATACTTCAATTTTATTTATTTGTATAGATAGTATAGTTATTCTATCGCGTTTTCGGTTGCAACAAATAACGAATACAGCGTTGATTTTTAATCGAAAAAAGAATATAACAGAATGTCAGTCTATAGATCTCTGCCTACCCTTTTCGATGACACAGAGGCGTAATACTGTTTCGTGTCTGAGTGAGGGGGTATCGACGCTCGCCGAGTCTTTGTGTGGCCTCGGCACCGCGTGACAAAAACGTACAGCTACACGCGAGCCGCTTAGGAATATTGCACATTACATTTTGACCGCGGCTTCGCTCCCGTAAATGAGGGTTTGCTTAGATTAGTAACAGTACATTTTCTGGCTAAAAGGTAGCCTGTGTCGTTTGCTGTGCCCCTGATAACGTGTTTGCTAAATTTCATAATGATTGGTGGAGTAATTAAGGCGTGAATGCGTAACTGGTATCTTGCTTCTGAGCTAGCCGGGCTATAGTTAAATACGTTCAGCTACACATCGGAGTAATTAAAAATATTACTCGTTTAATATCAGCGCATTTGATACAGATGGTAATTCTAGCCAAACTTTTTTTTTAGATAGTTATAGCACTGGTTACAAATTAATAGTATTATATTGGCTGTCAAAGAGCAGCGATAGCTCAGTGGGGAGACCAACAGACTGCAATGCAGAGGGTCTCGGGTTCGAACCCACGTCGCGCACCTCTGACTTTCGGAAGTTATATGACTTTTCGGAATTATGTGCGTATTGATTGACAATTATCGCCTGCTCCGTGCCTCGGCAAAGCACGTTAAGCCGTTGGTGTCTGGTCCCGGCTGCCATGAACATCTATGGCAGTCGTTATTGGGAGAGTGTCGACACAAAAGATCCCACTGGGTCGAAGTGTCGCCGGTCTGCACTGACTGGCCTCCACATAAGATAAGATAAGATCATTGACCCTCCAACTAAGCGAGAATGCTTGTGTTAGGACTATTTACGACGTTAGTGCAATAGGTGAAATTCTACCCGCGGCCTCCCGATCGCAAGTCTTATATCATTTGTAGCTTATCTTGGAGTGGTTAAAAATACGAGTAATTTGCAACCCAAATTGCAAGAAAACTTAAAAATAATGTACCATTCAACGGCTTGTAATTTATATAATATAAATTTAAACTTATATTGCATATCCCGAATTGATCACGGCTCCCTATCCCAGCTGACTACAATATCGCTCGTCACCCATGCGTTGCATAAAATCTGCCAAAGAGGTATTGGTAAGCCGAAGGGGAACGCCGACCTTGGCACAAGAAAATCACTGGAAATCTGGTCAATGAAGCTTAGAAAAGCCTAAACAACTTGAGTTTAATTTATTTAGACGCTATTTACAATGGGTTATTTAGTTATTTTATAAGGTACATTCTAAGCAGAGCTAATTCAGATTTAATTCCGTATCCCCCTGGAGCCTGGCTCTCTTCTATACTAATATTATAGAGAGTAAAGATTTGATTTTGTTTGTTTGTTAATTTTTAAGATTATTTCACCGTAAAACAAGCTATATTATCACATTTATCACCGCGCAACATAGGCTATATTTCATTATTTTTAATAGGGTAGTATTTAACTGCACAGCAAAAAAATAGTAATTGCACAGCAAAATATATTTAAAGAGATCAAACTAAGTCAACGACTATTTTTGGGTGGGTTTAAGAAGGAACCTAACATAACCTAACCCTTCCGAGATGGAATGCAGTGATTTGAGGCGTATAGGTGTTCGTTATGATATATTTTAGTAAGCATATTTTGCTGCGCAATTAGTATTTTTGGTGGTCATTATATTTAATCCCTTTTTAATACACTGGTAGTAACATAACATAACCTACTTTTACGCAAACGAAGCTGCTACTTATCAATAAACGTATTTAAAAAAAGACGCACTCGCTGACACATCCAAGTCATTAGCACGGAGTCGTCAGTCGTCACTGACTCATCAATTGCATCAGGATCAGCAAGGAGTCTGGAAATGAATCTTCTAGGCAGGCGTGCTCCAACGTCGACTGGATCGTCACTTTGCTACAGGTAAGATCGCGGTCAAGCGCAAGCCTATTAAGTAATTTAACAAAAACATATACAGCAACAGGCTCGCCATTACCACAGAGGAATTGACGAATTGTCAGTATAATACACAAGTCAAAAGTCAAAAGTAAAAAATCATTTATTCATTTAGGTCACTTATGAAATACACTTCTACCTTCCCCTTCGAATACAGGCATGAGACTATGTATAATAATATACCATTAACAAGGGAAAAAATGAGTCAACACAAATCGTGACCATGCAACAGTCCTTACTGTCGAACGCACGCGACGTCAGACAGTCTAAAAACAGTTAGCGAGAGAACTGTAGAAGTATTGCGGTGAAACATCTCATAGAAGCTTGGAACTGCATCACAGCCTGCAGCCACAGTCTCCAACAGACCCTCTACTTCAGTATATATAGTTCTGAAGTCTGAACAGTTTTTACTTGTCGTTTACTTCAGCGTTAACGATTTTTTGTTATCATGTATTACTTTGAGCGTTGTTAGTGCCATACCATGCCTATAGATGAACATTATAACATATTCGCATTTACTGAAACAAAAACAGTAGGTATAAAGGTCCTGGCATTTTTCCCGGGCCTTCTGAACGATTCTCTATACGACGCTATATTTACTGTCTTTTTCGGATTCAGGGACTTTGAAAACCCCCGAAGCCAAAAATCACCGATGACCCCCGGTAATATCTATATATTAATACTTGAAGCAAAAACTTTGTAAGTACCCCTTTATACGAAAATTGCGCGGACGGAGGAGTATGAAATTTGGCACAGATAAAGTTTAAATATAGAAGGAGGGGCGAATCCTAATATTCATATAAAATATGCATTAGAAATACATAAACTAGTAAAAAAACACTACACGCACACAACCATGCATTTGACACACGCAGTCGAAGCGCGTAACTATGGTTACATAATATTTCTATACTAATATTATAAAGCTGAAGAGTTTGTTTGTTTGGTTGAACGCGCTAGACTCAGGAACTTCTGGTTCGAATTGAAAAAATATTTTAGTGTTGGATAGCCTATTTATTGAGGAAGGCTATAGGCTATATAACATCACGCTACGACCCACGGCGCAGTAAATATAAACGCCGGTGAAACCGCGGGCACATCTAGTAATATTATAAATGCGAATGTGAGTTTGTATGTTTGTTACTCTTTCACGCCTTAATTACTCGACCAATCATCATTAAATTTCGCATACACGTTGTAAGAAGGACAAAAAAGAACATAGGGTATCTTTCATCTAGAATGAAGTACTGTTACTTACCTAACCTTAACTTTACGCGAGCGAAGCGGCGGGCAAATTCTAGTTATGTAATTATAGTGCTTTGCAAATAAACAATGCGTTAAAATCCGTATAAAGTACTGAATTTCAATAAATAACATTCACGATATTACAAAAACAAGTTTACCAAATTATGTGCAGTAGTTTGTGAACTGTATCGCAGCTGTAATTGCCTGTGAGCTGTATGTTTTTATTTACTCTGACGGTTAGGATTCGAATCCTAGGCTGAGGTCAAGTTTATAGAAGTAAGCCGTGGAGATGAACATATGACTATTAAAAGTTGTCACGTCTCTATAATATAATAATACCTCAATTAATCAATCAGCCCACCGTAGTCCAACGCGCATTAGCCAAATGTATTAAATGTTGTAAGTACGATATGCACAGGGTACAAACAATTTGTAATCCGCATATTGTTGTAGCGAATCTGGACGTTCTTTGTGTCCCCCTGTAACAAATTATGTGCCAGAGTAGGCTTGTTCATGAAGAAAATAAAAGAACCTTTGTATCTATCTTTTAATGTTTGTAATACGCATAGAAACAAATCTACATAAAAAAAAAGTTAGTATAACAGGTTTATCACGATAAATGTTTGTGATAATGTTGAAATCCTATACAATATTAACCAATCGCTTAATGTCCTACAAATTCAGTTCTAAAAGCTTCTATTATTAAAAAGAACAACCAATTACAAAAGGAATAATTTAGAAGTTACAAGTCTGACACCAGTAAACACGGACCTAATACCATAACAGTACCACACAACGCTTTAACTAATCCACTCATTAAAAAAGTAATTAAGATAGCATCAGATCAACTGTAATTAAACACCACGCTCTCGATAATGAACAGACAAATATGCAACATGTGCAGTTTATAAAGACCTAGTAACTATACCCCGTATATTGTCCGCTTAATCATTTAGCACCTCGATATATCAATACTTTCACTTAGAGAATTCTACTACCAAGCTTGCTATGCTGTATATACATACATGAAATATTAAGTGACCGATTATACATTCTACTCACCGTAAAAGCCTTTTAAGTTCATTACAATCAATTACATTCGTAAAGAATGTTGTAAATCCTTTAACCGATAAGCGCTCTACTAAACACAATAAATCAACGAACACTTACAAGAGCTACAAGCTACGGAAACAACCAAAAGGAAGATGTAAATATTAACTGCTACGCATAACATAATCATAATAATATCAATCGTAGCCGCGCTACGAGCCCTCGTAGCATATCAATGAGCCACCCGAGCCGTATCTCTCATTTTTACTACATTGTTTTTGTTTCTCGTGTTGACTCGGCCAACAGTAACATCGACAGCGAGGCGACTCACGACAACTAGACTAATTAGTTGGCAACTATTACTCGGTAGACGGGCGCGAGACGTTATTACGAGACTAAGTTCGCCACTTAGAAAAGTTGCGGAACACCACGCCGCTCATAACAACTTTCGTGGGACTCCGCAGTCCGCAAAAACTTCCAATTTGCAGCGGTGTTTTTTTTTCGCCCGCTCGGTGGAAAGTTGATGCGTTAAAATTAATAATTAATCGAGTTAATATATTGCGGGAGATAGGTGGGCCGGAGCGCGGCTCGAGGCTCGAATGTCGGAGGACTAGGCGGGGCGGGGCGGCGCGCCGGGGGGTGACGGACGGACACAAAGGAGAGGAGCGGCCGGCCGCGGACGCGGGCCGCGGGCCGGCGCGCCGGGCGCCGGGCGCTGCCTTATCACCGGCGGCACACAGTCGCTCCGCGCGCGCGCCGCCGCACGTCCGCCTCGCTCGCCGCGGACCTCTCGCTGACTTGTGCTCCGTGCCCCGTGCCCATCTGTGAAACTGGAACTAGTGTGAACACGTGCCGCGCACTGCGCACCATATACTATTATTATTGCTCGGAGTGCTCCATTCACGGAACATTTATTATATCGCAATAACGGCTGGACTGTCAAAAATTGTAAACACAGCACACGTGCCGCCGCCGGCTCGCAAGTAAGTTTCAAACTTCTCATTTTGCACTAGCTCATGTCGCTATGTCGCACAACACTCAGTGTCGAATTCTGTCCACTAGGCACTTCGTTCTCTTTGTTACAAATACGTGTTGTCATCGAATAACTTGATACGGACACCTCACAGGGAGAATAGCTAGCCGCGCTTGTTATAAAATTGAAAAATGCAGATGTAGTGAAAATACGACATTTTTACTTATTTCGCAAAATATAACTGTTCGTAAAATATCTATTTTGTACTTTAAATGGTAAAATAACAGTGTATACTTATCTCCATCGATTTGCGATTCGTAGTGTTAACAATTTTTAATAATAAATTATGTCAGTCTCGTAAAAAATTACAAAATCTTAAATAAAACACAAAATATTAATATTTGCACAACACAGTTTTCAATTAGTTTTAAACAACTTTGACTACTCAAATTCAATGTTTCCACAGTTTTAAACTATCATAACTTTGAATCAAATATTTTTACTTATTCGTAAAGAAATATTTTTGTAACATAAAATCAGCAGAAACTGCAGTTTGTGTAGCTAATTGTAATAACATGCATGAAACAAGTGAATTGCACAATAAACGGAACAAAACAAGAGTTACGCCGAAAATATATATGACAGATTTTTGTTAAGTCTTATTTTATAAAAATATTCGGAGAGAATCTCAAATTCAATAAAAAGTTAAAAACATATACATATTTAATTCCCGCACCACGACTCGCACTACGTTTCCACGAAAACAAACTGCTGCAAAAAACAAAAATGTATTTAAACTGAAAAATATACGCAATAAAATATTTATAAAGTCAAATAAAACTCTTGTAGTTTGAATACCCCGTAGAAACTAATAATTGTTTTTAAAAATTGTACTAATGTTACTTTTTGTGTCGCTGTAATAAAATAACCAAAACTTTTGCCATTTCAATACGAAAATAAACAGTACAGTCTAAGCGGACGGTCGGGCAACGCCATCTATTAGCTGTGGATAGAACGTGCGCTAACCGCTCACAAGGTCACCGTGTCAACGACCCGACAACTTTTGCCGCCTACTGTTGTCGTAGGTCATAATTTTATGTCTTCTTTTTGTTTATCTTTTCGTAACTTTATAGCTTCTCGCGTAAACGTTTTTGTTTATGGCATCAGTTGTAAACATTTTGCAGACAGTTGGAATAATTTTCGTAATTTTATTTAATATGACAATAAGCGGGTAACATTGATTATTGTGCAAGTGCAATGTATCGGTGGGTTCAAGCGCGTTGGACTCGGCTTGTTTTGTGTACATTATGATATTATTTACATATAAAACAGTAAAATTCTGTGATTCACATACTAGTCATTATGTGGGATTTTAGTTGGTGTTATCCTGATAATTCGTACGTATTTGTACAATACATATTTACAAGAACTTTGGATATGTATGTAATTTATTTTGTCATTATGTACCCTCATGTTGTTTGTTCTTGTTTTACGTAAATCTGATATGTCAATCTAGTTTAATTTGAATTCAATATTGTCTTCATTATCAAATGACAAAATACTATAAAATAATAACAATGTAGGTACGTAACTTTGCGGAGATAATTTTATATTTGATCGGTCGACATTAATTATAATTTTACTGTTATCTGAATAACAATATGTTATTAGAAAAAGTAAAACCATAAATAAACGACAATTAGTTTAGTTTAAATTTACAACTATCACGTTTACTTGGTGATATTACTAGACAATATAGAAGTAAAGGTAATAGGAACTGTAAGTAACGTATTGTTTGTCTTGTTGCAGCAGGTGGAACGCCAGAATGGCAACGAAGGGCAAGCGTCCGATGCGCGCTCTGACGCCCAGCGACAAGATCGAAGCTATTCAGCGCGTTAACGACGGCGAGTCCAAGGCGTCCGTGGCGAGGGACATCGGTGTGCCCGAGTCCACGCTGCGCGGCTGGTGCAAGAACGAGGACAAGCTGCGCTACATGACGTCGCGCCTGTCATCGCCTGACACTGACAAGAGCAATGACGGTGAGCCGCCAGACAAGCGCGCGCGCACCGAGTCCCCCGCTGCGCCGCCCTCGCCCGTCGCCACGGGTCTCGACCTCTCCTCGCCCGTCAGCACCCCTCTCGTCACGCAGCCGCCGCCGCCAGTCGACACGCCCGTCGAACTGACCACCAAGCGCACGGTACCTTCACCAATATCTCACATCCCTCGAGAGCGCAGACCAGACCCTGGTGCCAGTGTCTCCATGAGCGCCATTAGCCCACTATCTGGCCTCGCACACTTGCCTGGCCTCACCCACTCGCATCTCGGGCTCAGCTTCAATGAGATCGCCACCAACTTGACTCTGCTGGCTCAACTTAATCCTGGACTGTCAGCATTATCGGCTCAACCCGCTAGTCGCGCTTTACGCTCGGTGCGTTCACCAAAACCCGCTCATAACGGCGTGCTCAACTTAAACGATGGCAAGCATCACCAACGCAGCAAGACCCATCACTCAGATCCGTACCGCCTGTCTAAGTCTAGTCACCACAGCACAACACACTCATCGGCCGCTAGCCAACCGGTGGACGACACTTTATGGTACTGGTTGAAGACACAACAAGCGATGCTGGATCTGACCGCGCAGACAACCCCGACACACCCGCTTCAGCTCGGCAAGACAGCCGACCCCACTCTACCACCGAAACCGGTGGCCGCCGCCGCACCCATCAACTCCCATCTTGACTACAACAGAAATTCCTGGCTCTGGCAATACTACAAACAGTTCGGTGGAGCGATGCCTCTGCCCGAGGACAAACACAAGTCGGCCTCTCAGGTGCCAAAGGAAAAATCTGCCGAGAACATCCTCTACTCGCAACTGACTAAGGGCAAGATGGAAGAGGAGCGAGGTACAACGACCAGTCCAGTACAAACACTAGCGCAGACCGAGCCGGAACCGCGCCGCACGCCCATCGCGGAACCGCGGGTCGCCGAGCCGGCCGCCAGCCCTGAGATCGGCACCGAGAACAAGGAGCCGATGCCCGACAAGAGCCATGAGTCAAGTAGAAGCCAGACCAAGGCGCGCACCGTTCTCGACAACCTGCTGTTCAACAACAGCAACCAGTCGGTGGGCGCGGAGGTGCGTTCGGCGTCGCCGGCGAGCGGCGAGTGGGAGGCGAGTGCGGCGGATGCGCTGGAGCACGGCGACAAGTTCCTGGCGTGGCTGGAGGCCAGCGGCGACCCCAGCGTGACGCGCATGCACGTGCACCAGCTGCGCGCGCTGCTGCACAACCTGCGCGCGCGCCGCGTGCCCGCCGCGCTCGACTCCGCCGAGCACGCCGCCCGCCGCAAGTAGGCGCGCCGCTCCGCTCGCCGCTCGCTACAGGGAATTTTTCAATTATGTACATAGTTACGTCGTCGCCAGTAAGCGTTCACTTGTGATATGTGTAGCCAAATTTGCGTAATTTCTTTGTTCTAAAAGAAAAGCTATGCATCATTCTTTAGTTTGTAAGTCTGGCCGACCCCGGCGGGTCGGCGGCGGCGCGGCCCGCTCGGCCGCCGGCGCACCGGGCGTCCGCGCGATCTGTTTCCGAGTCTATGTGAAACCTAATAGGTAGTTATTGATACCTGTTGTAAATTAAATGTTATATATCTGCGTTCTCACTTACCGATGCACACAAAACTGTTAAGTGAATAGTCTAGATAGTACCGCTGTATGTTGCCATTCGACGATTACATTCCTAGTTATACCCTTACTATAGTTTATAGTCGGATCCCTATGTTCTACCTCAAGTCAAAACTAATACTAAGTCACGCACAGCGTCCTTTCAACCGTTCACTGAGTAGTAGCGTGTGTGTGTATGTGTGTGTGCGCGTGTGTGTGTGTGTGGCTGTGGCGGCGTGGCGCCACGCGCGCTCCGGCCGATACCAAATATTGAAAGGATGCGAATGTATTGTTGTGCCAATCTTAAGAACAAGGTAATATTGTTAAGATATAGATGACTCTATTGCGTTAGCTAGGCACTCGTTGTGTAATTGTTTTCTATTGCTCAGTATTTTATATATGTATATGGTAGACATCGTCGCCTCGTCGACTCGGAATTGTATTATACGTTAAAGTTAACAGTTAAGGACACTGTGATCAAAATTATAAATTATTGAGAGATTATTATTATTGTAAGTACATTCCTAATTAATAGAGTGTATTATCTTAATGTTATAAGAGATTGTCCAATGGTGTAAGTGTGCGCGTCTCGGCGGAACCCTTCTGATAGCAAACACTTCAAAAATTGTATCTCCTTCCCACAGAAGATAGAATTGTTGATTTGCATTTCACGTTAATATTAGCCCACTGGAAAATTATTCGAGAGATTGATATTTTGTACAAAATTAAAAAATTGGATTATAAATTCTCTTATCACGACTTGTGATCTCGAAAATGTTGAATGATTAAACTTGATTGAACCTTAAATGTTAATTGTGTTTTATTTACCTGCAAAACTATCTTAACGACATCTGTTGACCATGATTGACATGCTTTCTTGAAGCAAATCAGTAATCACCTAATCACATACTGAATTAATCAAACTTTAATTACTAAACACTTCATTACATCACAAAGAAGTTGTAAACAGTTTGACAGAGAGGTACCTGAGATACTATCAAATTCTTAAAAGGTTTGACTGTTCAACTTAAAAGATTGTTAAACACTATTGATTGATTTTGTGAGAGGAGGCGTGGCTCCTTAAAAAAACTTAATTGAAAGTACATTGAACACTTAATTAAAAATCGAAATAACAATTCCTATTGAATTCCAATGTTGATTGCTGCACATAATAAATAGGTAAATACGAGATACGGTGAGCAGGTCAAAGTCACCGTCAGCTACTATAAAACTAGAAGTATACCTACTAGACGAATATTTTTTTTCTTATTACAAGATTGTTTATAAAATTCTGGTAATACAAACAGGCGGGACTTCTTTACTCTACAACAAAAGGCCAAATGCTTTCTGATTATAACTTAGTCTTCCACATTTTTATAAGAATGACAACTTATACCTCAGTTTTAATAATATTACGTCCTTGTAATCAGCTGTTCGCAGAGTTAAAAAGACACGAGGACCATTAATAATTGGGTGAGTGTAAATAGTTTAAACTTAACTTTATAAACAGAGTCAGTATCAAGTAAGTGCATAAAAAACCTTTGAATGCAATATATCCTTTAAAACCATTAAGTTATAATATAATAGGTACATCAGATCACATATCTGCCCGGGTATTTTATCGGCGTTTTTCTAACATTTATACTAGTCACGCCATCTATTGGCTCGAACCCGGCGCATTCACTTCAAAACCTTAATTATCAATTAATAATTTTCTGCTAGTAATACGTACAAAATATTTGATAATTAGATAATCCTTTATACAATAAAAATACTACGAATAGATGTATGTACTTACGTGCAGCATTGGTTTCGACAGCGGTTCGTAGTCGAAATAATCAGCTACCAAATTTGCTACTCCTTGCCAAGTGTTCGTATCAGCGAAGCAAAGCTTCGTAGGCCTTATAGAAGTGCATACCATCTTCTAAAAGTTACAATATATAATTTTTTTTAATAAGTATTTGTACATGGTAAAAATACTATAGGTACAATATCGAGACATTTACAGCCATCTAGCATCACTGTTAAGAACTACAATTTAAAAGTACCTGCAAACCACATTCATTGGGCACTTCGAATAACAAAGGTTTACGCATTTTATAATGAAAATAAAATTGTCGTCTGAAGTTCTCAGCATATGCAAGGAGCAATCGTTCTTTAGTACTATTCTTGTAATATTTGGTTGGAAAACATGTCCTCGTTTCGAATACTGGCTCACTGATCTCCGGCCAGCACAAATTAACAACTCCAAGTTCATAGATCGCATTGTTGAGCGATGGTATAGTAAGAGGTTCCAAAACCTCTTTCAAACCAAAAATTTTTGGCGGTATTTCTTCAAAATCACCTTCCTCCTGCGGTCGATCAAAAATTATGCTAGATGCAGTTTCATTGACTTCAACAACTGTATCCAATGTTTTGTCCGCTAAATCGGACTTCCGTTCAATTTTGTCGGTGGATTGCACGTCCACAACAGATTCGGTAATGCTCATGTTTGCAGCTTGATATCACCGTTAACTCAAGATATAAAATTAACTCCTATACAAAATGTTCTGTACAAATTATATAAAAACCACTACGATAAAGTTCTGTCTGTTTGCAATAACAATTTTGACAGCAGTTTTCAGGATTCAGTTTCCATGCAACCGAAATAACTAGACTTGTAAATATTTAGTAGTATAAATATTTGTGTTTTTGTAATAATTATGTTACCTTTTTTAATACGTTTTAATACGTATTAGGATAATTCGTTTTAAAATTAATAGTAATGTAAATATTTGTCTCAATAATAACTTGTACTTTGTTCTGTTTTGTGTATCAAAAAAAAAAGGGTATTTCTACAATATAGGTAATTTATGTTAAAAAAACAATACTAGACTTGCGTATTATACAATCATGTCGAAAGTGAAATCTATTTAGGCTGGCTATACATGGAACAATTCGCTTGACGAACATGCATAAAAAATATTTTAATGCTATTGGTATGTATGACAACTTTGGAAGTAGTTTTTCGTAAAATGACTTAGACAAAACAAGTAGTACCTATGTAGTGATTACCATTGCTTTGTACGAAGTCTCGGTTATTGACCTACAAATAAAAATTTAATGGGTTTTCTCGTTTAGAAATTCTCAATACCAGCCCAGACTTTTTGAACCTCGCTGATTTCAGCATGTATGGGCCGGCTCGACCGGGGAAGGACTACCCTCTTAAAGAATATTAACGTGAAATAGCATTATTCCCACTGTTGTGTTTCGTTCGGTGAGTGAGAGTGTCGCAGGCCCAATCACCTTTTTTCCCCCTTACCGCTTCTTCTCCTTCCCACTTCCTTTCCTAAAGAATCGGCAACGCGCAAGTGATACCTCTGGTGTTGCAGACGTCCATAGGCTAGGGTAACCACTTATCATCAGGTGGGCCGTATTAAGCTTGTTTGCCAACTTAGTAGCATAAAAAAAAGGTGGGCTGTATACTTGTATGCCACCTTAGATGCGTAAAAAAACATAAGAAGTTGACAGTATTCACAAACATAAGAGAAGTATACTTTTACATTATTATGTCCATGACAGTAATTTACACCCCCCATGCCTAGATAAATTACAGGGTAGAGTTGTGTTTACGAACTACACATTAGGATGCAATATGGAAATTAGCTCTATTAAAATAAGCCGCAGAGACGATAATGTATTATTTTCAATTCAGAATCTATTCCAACTAAAGTAAGCTTAATGTCTATTGATTGTAGAAAAGTAGACTCTACTGCGGGGCTTGCTTTTATTGTATGTAGTATAAAGAAATTATTCAAGTTCTCAAAATTATTGTCTTCAAGTTCAGAGGATTATCAAACAGACAAATATTCAGGTTGTACCTATGTAGAGACAACAACACTTTTAGATAAAGAGAAACCAAATGTCATACGGGCAAAATTGTTGTATTTTACCATGATGTAAAAACATTTAAATAAACAATAATCTATATCTGTTACATTGTACACATAATAATAATTTTATTAGTTAAATTCGTGCCTTCAAAACTCCTGCCGGATGTTTTCGAACCGAAACTACAAGATGTCTACAGCTGTCATTAGTGTCAAGTGTCAACGTCACTATAAAAATTGATTTCCGTCCTGTCTCCCTCACATTACAATATTTAAACAAAGACAAAATATAATATTGAGCATTCCACCAATCCTGACGGTGTTCAAACACATCAAATCTTGATGAGAATAAATTACGGATAAATATTGACGACAAATCACAAAAGTCAAAGTCGAGAAAATCTCATTTTGTACAGTACAGGCGGTGAAGGTTACTGCGATAAACGTTACTTATATGTAAAATTTATTGGTGAACTACTTCTGTGCATTTGTGTATGTTTAAGTGTACTTTGTACCTTGCTCTTTGTGTTTCAAATACCGTGAGATAACCTAAAACAAGATATCGAATGTTTTGTGAACATTAGAGTCGTATATTTTAGAAATAGTCCTGAATTTCTGATGATAATACTAGTTACTTGGTAAATAGGTCTAGCTTGTTAAACATAGTGAAGAAGTGCGTCTAAAATGGGAAACAAGTCATCACTATTGTTACGCGAAGAAGAAATTGCACAAATCCAAGAAGAAACAGGATGTAAGTCTGATATCTAACTTATCAATTTGCAATTATCCATTACGATTATCATTAATCTTTATTAAGCTGTACTTTAATGTATTATTACATTAACTATGTGTTAAATGCTGCATTTTTTATGTAAACAGAAATCAGCTGACATAAAGCGTCACATCAATATAATAAATATACTGTTCATTGTAAATTTTTTGGTACTGTTTTATGGATAAGGTTCATAAACTGGAATTGATATATTGAATATAATATATCGATTTTAAAATATTTTCTCTTTCATGTAACATAATTACTGCTTACATTATCTTACATTTTGTATAATTAATAATAATCCCTGATATAAAATATGTTTCAACAATACTCTGTACACAGCATTTTTATAATCTTCACTTGCCACTGGTTATGTTTATATATCATAAAAGGGGAATCCTTAGCCTAATAGCAATTCCTTTTTTATTTTATTGTACATCATAGAATTAACCCGTCAACTGTCGAGTGGTCATACGTTTATCTGCAAAAAAGGAGTCACAAAAAAAAAAAGACAAACATATGTCCGCTCCACACTTGACTTGTTAATGAGTCAAGTGTCAAGCAGACATACGTTTGTCTGTTTGTGTATTGTTTGCACAATGAATTTTTTATTTTTTCCTTATTTCCCCTTGACGCTCAAGAAGTTAAATTTACATCAAACTATAATGTATAAAGTGATATTTAAAAGTAATCTCTTACAGGCAATCTTTGGATGGACATGGATCAAATTAGTACTTAATCATATTATATAGTTCATTGTCATAATCATAATTCTTCTCCCTAGCCTTTATTATTCTCAAGTCATTTGGGGTCAGCTTTCTAATCTAACCGGATTTGACTGGATATCATAATCATAATTAAATTACATTAAATAGGTTCAATTTATTAGCCATAAAAAGCAAATCATCTTAGAGATTTACATTTTCATTTATTTTGATAATTATTAGTCTAGTAGTTTGGTATTTACTAGGTTCTGTTATTTACTAGCTCTCTTTGTCATAACTTTTAACTATGGACTAAATATGATGGCCTGTGGATGGCCTACAATCTATACTAATATTATAAAGCTGAAGAGCTTGTTTGTTAGAACATGCTAATCTCAGAAACTACTGATCCAATTTGAAAAATTCTTTTAGTGTTGGATAGCCTATTTATCGAGGAATGCTATAGGCTATATAACATCACGCTACGACCCACGGGGGCGGCGCAGTAACGATGAACGCAGGTGAAACCGCGGGCACATCTAGTCTCATATAATTATTATACTATAACGTTACACCAGCTGTATAACCTAAAAGGAGATGGCAAATATGTAGTACACCCACACTCCACTAGCCATATTTTAGGTCTCATATTAGACCTGTTGCCATCAACTGGGCATATACCTAGACTCCATCTTGCTCCTAAAAATTAGTAATAAAAACAATTAGCCACCTACTACCAGTAATAAACTTTTACTCATTTCAGTCACACCAAACCAAATAGAGAGACTGTACTCTCGCTTCACATCTTTAGACAAGAATGACTGCGGCACTCTCTCACGGGAGGATTTCTTGAGGATCCCGGAATTGGCCATCAATCCCCTGAGTGAGAGGATTGTCCACTCCTTCTTTGCTGAAAGCCATGATGACAGAGTCAATTTCCTGCAGTTCATGAGAGTGTTGGCACACTTCAGACCTATTAAGAAGACCAGGGAGAATAAACTGAATAGCAGAGAAGAAAAATTGAGATGTGAGTATAGTTAGTCTCTTTGCCATGGGCACTTATGCACAAGGGTTAAATTGAGAGGTTAAGTTTGGATAACACAAGTCCAATTAACTAGTTAGTAAGATATTTTGACCTGGAGGTGGTGAGCTGCGTGGGTCTGCTCGCCACCCGATCAGCACCAGGTCTGAGATGCGGCTCGCGTATTCCCACGTGCGCCTCTGTATCGTGTCTTGTCCGTCCCCCTAGGGGGACGGTGGAGGAAGTATTTTTTGGGTAGTGGCCTGCCGTTTCACACGGCGGGCCGAAACCATGGCGAGGTCGCGATTGCATGTGAAAGCGATTCGCGCGGCCTCGCCATCTATGGTTATGTCGAGGAACACCGTGGTAGGTTTAGTCGGTATTACCGGGGTATCTTTTCCCCGGTGAGCCCGACATAACGTCTCCGTCGCCGCGCGGAGAGGTATGCGTCAAAGCATTCCTCCACGTAAAAAAAAAGTCCAATTAACTAGTTAGTAAGGTATGTGTGTTGGACAAGAACTGCTAAGGATAGAGAGGAATGGAAAAGGTTGGAGGAGGCCTTTGCCAATAAGTGACATACAGACAGGGTCGTCGATGCACAATAGTTAAACGTAGTGTCAGATATATAGTATACAAATAAAAGTGTTAGATATAGAATAGTTAAGATAGGTACCTGCTGTAAACGAAATACTGTCTGAAATAAAGGCTATTATTATTATTTGTTTCTCTTTCACGGGTATATGCCTAATACGTTAGGAAAATACCCGGCCTTTTGGGAGGCTTACACGGAGACGTGGGTCCAACGTGAAGAGGCCCTTCGAGAGTTTTAATCAAAGGTATCCTACCTTTGAACACCTACAGCGGCACTAGCCGCAGCAGGCATAGGACTATTGCTACGTAGAGATTCTAATATATGGGGTATGGGTGTTTGATGGACTGTTATATTGGTAACTATGAATGATAAAACGGCGTCTGCCCTGAATACTCTAATAGCATCAATCGAATGGACAGACGGTGACTCGCCAACTCACTAGATGGGCCCCCTAAATAGCCACTATAGGCATACAAGCCAGCAGCAGAGGGCAACACCGGTGCGAGCGGCTAGGGATGTCGAACGGTGCGGCGCCGGTTTCGCCATCACGGGTCTCGTGAAAACGGAAACCTGGAGCGGATTTCCCCGTAGTTATGCCCTTGAAAATGACACTTCCACCCCCAAGCATGTAGCTCTAGCGGCCCCCCTCTGACCGGCCGATCAAGGCAAGCCAGAGTTGAGAGTCCTACGGGCGCTCTTGAAGTTCCACCCCAGCCAACCAGTAACGGCAAACTGGGGACGAGGCCCTCACCGACTCTCTGAGGCATTCAGGACCGCAGTGTCGCCACTCACATTCAGCTATTATTATTAAGATATGTGTTGCCCACACTTAGCCTTATAATTGGGCCACATAAGTAATTATTGTGAGGGTGGTTGCTTACTCATACCACCTCAACTGTTTTCAGAAACATAGTTGGGGATTACTTCCAATGTTGCTCATTACTTCCTTCATTTTTACTGGATCGTTGAGAAGCTTAGCCTGTTGGTTACTCATACTCATGTCTTTAGCATGCAAACAGCCTCTTTATAGGTGATCTATATACACTTGGTCATACCAATTTAAGGAAGTGTTTGTTGAGTGAGCAATGGCCTGTTATTATGCTTACTAAGTGGTGAAACTAACAGGTTCTACATTCCATTAGGTTTTTCTATTAGAATGTATTATTCTGCTTCCGTGTCACGAGTTACGAGAATCAATAGTTAATAAGGCTTTCGCAGTCCATTGTGGGTCGTAGGCGTCATCCAATTTAAGCAGCAATACCTGGTTCTCTGCTTTTTTCATTTGGTATATTCTAGACAACAAGTTGAAGTCACTTTAACTGAGAAAAGTCCTACTTTATGTTACTGAGTGGCAAACTTCACTCTAGCACTTGGGCGCAGCGGTAGTAAATACGCCTGCTGTGCAATTCCGCGGGTTCGATTCCCGGGTCGGGCTATGGGGTACTGGGATTTTTTATTAAGAAAATCTCACTAGCTCCACGGAGTCTGGAATGCCCTGTATATAAATATCATGATGATTCTGCACAAAAAAGCAAGATGATACTGTCCTTGTTGCTTCACTATTCACTATTAAACTAGCATAGTTACACTGCATTGTTTTAATTATAGTATTATACGACCTTTCGTATAATACTATAATTAAAACAATGCAGCCTCGCATACTATAATTTAAACAATGCAAACATAGCCTCACTAATGGCATAGGTAAGTGTGAGGGCTTGCGCAATGACAACTTTAACACCCCAGTTTGATGCCCAAGTCAGTAAGGTGTTACTGAATTTATGAATCAGGTTGTTTACATCAGCACAAGTTGGCTTAATACTTTGCCCGGCTCAGGAATTGAACTCGAGACCTCATGCGTAGCAGTGGCATTCACTACCACCGCGTCATCTTAGCTGCCGAAAAAAATCCATAGGTAATATATATAATTTAAAAATCATAATGTCAATTGTATTTATTTACAGTTGCCTTCTCCATGTATGACCTGGACAACGATGGGAAGATCTCCAGGGACGAGCTGTTGGCGATCTTACACATGATGGTTGGAGCTAATATCAGGTATGTTTATTTGTTTAATAACGCTAATATCCGAAGTCAGTCCTCATAGCCAAATCTCCCTCGATAAACAGACTCATCATCCTCTTGCCCTGGTCCTAATTTATTTGGGATCGGCGCAAAATGTCCTTCGCTTCCATACTTCTCTGGCACTCGTCATCTGATCATTTACCCCTTTCCCTTTCATATCCATCCTCACACAGTCCATCCATCTTTTCATCATCTTTGTACCCTCATATTCATCACTTTCTTACCTACATACGTATCATCTCTTCGCATAACATGTCCATACCCAGCCAAACGATTTCACCTTTTCGTCTATGGGCTCAACTTTCAGACTACCTCTTAAGTGTTCATTCCCTCGATAAACAGACTACCTACCATAAATTGATTGCTGGGATGGCGTAGTGGTTTAAGTCACTGCCATTTATTTGCTTGTCAAAATGACCACACTCCACCTGATAGTAAGCAGTCGTGTGGTCTAAGAGCAGTGGCCTCCACACCGCCTCTTATTCTAATATTATCGTGTTAAACATACAAATTCATCAGAAATTTTATCTGCGCCTTGAAGTAATTGTTTCCATCCCACTGGCAACATGATTATCCCGAAATAAAAAGCCTAGTCACGAATTCTCTATAACTATTGAAATCAGTCAAGCATTTTTCCATTTATAATGTAAGTTCTTTGCATTTTTCTCAAAAAAATCGCAGTAGTAATATGAAGTCATACATTGTCCCAAACTAAAAATAGCCCGTGCTGCGACACCTCATCAAATATAACGAAATGTCCATTTGAAACTCTTAAGTCATCTTTGCCGAATCCTTCTCGAGAGACAAGTGTGTTGTTTTTCCACATTTGTATACGTGAATGTACTTATTGGCGTGTAAGTAAATATGATAGATACATGTGTTATTGAAACAAATAGATATGTGCTCATAAGGTCAAAGCTACTGAGTGTCATATAATAAAATCGCGTGACACGATACGATGTGATGCTTGGATCAACACTAGGAATGCAATCGGAATGTGAAACATCTACCGACTGATAACTGTTGCACATGTATAGAAAATGTTATTGTAATAAGTAGAGATTATCTTACCTTTTCTTTCTCTTACACAGTTAGATTAAACTACGGACTACAAACATGCCTTGTCTTGATTATTTATGTACATGTAAGTGGATGCTCCTTTTTACCATACTGCTGATTTAGAGGCTACCACCAAATTTTATGAAATGCTTGAGTATGTTCAGTAGTAATTCATGGAGAAATGGTTGCAGCACCTTACAGTTATGATTTGTAAACAAAATTTTATTGTAAACTTGGCGATTAAAAAGAGTTGCCATGAGTTTCTTGCCCGTTCTTCTCATGAGCTCTACACCCTTGCTTTGCTGAACGTGGCAGTAAATGTGAATTCACAGAAAAATTTTGTGTAACTTTGACATTCATAAGTGTTACCTTGTAACCTAACTTGAATAAATTTATTTTTGACATTTTGATTTTTTTTATCTAACTTAGGCATAAGAGCATTAAAATTGGATGTTCTTTGTGTCTGTTGTTTCTTGTATGTAGATATACAGAGAGAAAAGATGTATTACATCCACGTTTTGCTAGATATGCCTATTGTCGTTTACTGAACGCAGTTCCTCCGTGCTTTCAATATAAAGCAACAATATAACGTATTATGTATGACTAAACCATATTTGTATGTAGCCAGAAAGGAACGTACTTGCATATCGGGCAAAAAGGTTTGATGCTATAAGCCTGGTTTCCAGAAGGGAAGTATGTACCTATGTTTCTGGCTACATTCAAATATGGGAATTATGAAGTATGTGTATTTAGGGAAAGTCGAAAACTAAGGACTTCAACTCGCAGAGGGAATCAAGCAACTAAGATATGATTCTCATGACTTTTTATTTCACGCTCGTTTGTAATATGCCACCTGGCTTTTCTCTGGAGATTTCTGGTCCGATCTGATCAAAGGACCATCGCCCAAGTAGTCCCCGTCTTATTTTTCTATTCACATTTCCTCTTTATAACTTATTACTTATTTCCATGTATCCAAATCATATTAGCCAACCCTTCTAAAATCTTGCCACTTTATCCTGTCTCTAAAAAACACTTTATGACTTCCATTTCCAGTGAAGAACAGCTCACCAGCATTGCTGAACGCACAATTCTCGAAGCTGACACAAACAATGACCAGATGATCTGCTTCGAGGAGTTTTGCCACGCGCTGGAGAGAACAGACGTAGAGCAGAAGATGTCTATCCGGTTCCTCAACTGACGGCCGCACTCTTGAACCGTATACATCAAATATATTCTGACGCTTGTACTAGCCCTGCTCGTCTATGGACTCCTTAATAAAAAATGATGCTACGAACTGCTCTCAGTGATATTAAGTGTTTTTATAATATTTTCGTGTAGCTGTCTTTGGGTTATGTAGCTTTAGGTGTCGATTAATTAAATGAATAACGTCGAAAATGGTTAAAAAGCATGCTTTACAAATTTGCAACAAATTTTTACATGCTTCATAGCTGCAAGCGTAATGTATTAGGTCTACACTACTTAGAAATATGTTCGGAATGTTTGTTTAATGTCTTGACCGTCGCTCGGACCCCGGGACCTAGAGGCAATGCTTTTTATTTCTTTCTGGGTTCCGGCTAATTGATGAAATAAGAAGCTATAAAATAATGTAAAGAGTATCTAGGTAACCGATTATTGGATTTTTGTTACGAAATCCTTAGCTACAGCACGGAATCTGGACCAGTCTCCGGTAGGCTATAGGCTGACCCTCTATTACGTGGTACCTAAGGACTTGGCTGGCTGAAAGTGCGTGTAATAAATCTATGCCTACCCATACAGGATATAGCCATTTCTTGTTGTTTTGTAAACCATGACTTTTCATCGGCGCTATTCCTTTCATATATCGATATGTTTTATAGTTGTTCGTGGACATAGATAGAGGGGAAACGTTTTATTTTTCTTCTGGGATTGTTGTTAAAACTTTTATCTTTAATTCTATAACATGACATAGCTATGACTGCTTACACTCATGCATAAATCAAATAGCATATTCAATATTTATATTTATAACTAAGTATATGTTCAAGTAATTTAATATTGTCTCGTTGGTTTACTTTATAAACGTTTATATACAAGGTGACAATATGTATAAACATACTAGCGGACATGACAGATGATACGAAATAAAAGTCCGAGAACCGGACCGCAGCGCCACGTACCGGGTCGAATTATAAATCTAAATCATCCAAGAACACACATAAAATCTCATCAAAATCGGTTCAGCCAGCAGGACATCAGTGGCACATGCAGAAGAATTACATATAATATAAAGATATGCAGTAAACCAACTTTGAGCAGTCTTAGAATTCCTGTCAAAACCGGAAAGAATAAATGTCTTACATAAGCTATCTACTATAGGTGCAATACACCTCTAAATTCTTTGGGATATATCTACAAAAGTATATAAAATATAATATAGATAGGTATAGAATTTGCACTTGGGTCGTAGCTTGTTACTGCAACGTAAGCATAGTGTATTATATGCGATGTCTATTAGGTATTTGTATTGTAACAGGGAATGATATTATATAGGTATAGTCCATTTTCTTACTGGTCTTATTTAGTAAATAAATATGGCGTACTGGTTGCCAGAGACAATGCCTAGAGTCTCACCTCTATGTATTGTCTTTGGTTGGTTTAAGTAGTCGTCTCACCACCACCACTGCGCCGGGTGTGCGAGTTCGAAGCAGCACAAACATTTGTGTGATGCGCAAAGAATTGTACCGAGTGTAGTCTGTGTCCGTACTTTGAATGTTTGTAAAGTCCTCAGCGACACAGGAATTATTACAAATGCAGATATGTTATTTAATAAAAACACATCTTTATTTAGTAGAAAACGAACATATACTTAATATAATGCTAGTTAACGGGTCTTACTCGCGATAAAGTATTTAAAAGGTAATAAATACCTTTTATAATAATAACGACCAAGCGAGGGTAGTTGCCGAAACCCGCACTTCACGAAGCCGCGCCGCTGAGCTCACACTAGTCAACCCATGACCACGAGCGATGCAAGTTGGTCGAAACGTCGGGCAATCAATAAGTTTAACCTTTTAAATACTTTATCGCGAGTAAGACCCGTTAACCAGCATTATATTAAGTATGTGTACAAATCACGGTAGTCTAAAAACGTTTAAAACAAACAAAGTCTAAAGAAAATAAACAAAGAACAGAAATAATGTTCAGATTGAATATGAAGCTCCTTCGTTGCTTCTATCGCATAGCACTGATAGTTTTCAACAAAACCGACTCAAATTCTATTAAATCAGCTCACAAAAGTAGCAGTTTGTTGCGAACACCGCTAAAATAGTCCATTTATATTATGTCTTAAATGTTTTTTTGAGATTTACCATTATTTTGTGAAAAGTATTTTAGAGGATTTTGAAACTAAATTACTCATGTAGATATTGTTGAAGTGTATTAGAAGACTGTGCTGCAATTTAAAATAAATGCAACTAGTCTAGAGTGTAGATTAACTTTGAAAAAATTAATATGAAATACATAACAATTGCTTTTTACGATTTTCGTTATCTAAGATTTAATTTTCTTGATTACCTTTTGGTTTCTGATAACATTGGCTGTTTTATGACTCAGATAAATTCTTTATTGTAAAGAAAAATAAATAATATTTATTTTTTGCTGTGTACACCAAGAGCAAATTGCCGGCCAATGGCATACCATGACGAGTTTCTTCTAGAAAATTCCGAGTATACAAATATTGTGGTTTTGGTGTAATATGTTTTTTTTTAGGGTTAACATTTGCTTCAACTTTAAGTTTAAGCTGTGGGTCTACCCTGAGTTTTCATTGCCCATCCAAAGCATATATTTTCTAAAAGCAAGCTCAATGCTTTTATTCGAAGTGGGTTCAGTAGGTAGTGGCATGAGTGAGACTTGAACTCACAAAGAGTTCAAGTCTCACTCATCCCACTACTACACTCTTGGTCACAAGTCCAATATCTTAGGCTGTCACCTAAAAACAGATAAACATGCTATTAATGTTATGAGAACTCTTATCGTAGACCCTCTGTATACCATATTAGAAAGTGTACTTATCTGCTATTTCATATAATTTTATATAACTAGCTATCAATTATATTATATATTTTAAAAGTCGATATGTTACACGCGCGCCAAAAGAAAGAACTAAAACTTAGCCAATTGTAGCATCTTTCAAACTGTTCGCCTAAAATAGAGTGCCTATAACGAGGATTTAAGCGCTATAGCTTCTTGACGGCTCTCTTACTCAAGTGATGGTTGTTTGTATTTTCCCTCTTACAACATTGGTACACAATTATTATTAAACATGAAAACAATTTGCAGCTTTATAGGTTATGTGCAGGGAGACTAAATTTTTCGCGCCATTTCTTATAGACGTAACATATCTATGGTATATATATAATATTATTGCTCGCTACCTAATTTATTGGCTTTATTTCGCTGTTAATAATTATAGTAAATTGGTGTTATTATATTAACATAATTGTTTGCAGGGAATTTAAGGCTATAAATGTTTAGTTAATTAATTTTAATAGGACAATTGTAGCTTGTTGCATTTAAAATTGTATATAAAACAACAAATTCTATGCATTTAATTCTTGTACTCAAAACAGCCACTAATGTTTATATTTTTATAGAAAAGCTTCTTCTTTGAAATTAAACTACTATATACGGATTTTATCGCGTTGTTTATTTGACACTGTTACAAAATTTTTTTAACAGTGTCAAATAAACAACGCGATAAAATCCGTATATAGTAGTTTAATTTCAATGAATAACATTCGCGTAAACAGAAGACAATATAAAACTTCTTCTGTTTATCAGTGCAATAATATAAATATTTATGTCATTACAGTCACATAAAAACCGGCATGTATAAAAAGGTTGGTATGTTTGTCATAACAAATTGCTAACATATTACTATTTCTGCTATATTTATGCCAATTACAGACTCTTTGCAAATTATTTGCAAAGAGAGTCTTTGCAAACAAATAGCTGCTGAGCTGTGACTTAATATTTTTTTTAAATCATATATGTTTATCTTTTCACGTTTTCAGACAATTGTAAAGTGCTAGGTTTAGAGGTTCCCAGACTTTTTTATCATAGACCACTTTCTAAATTTTGCTGGTTCCGGTGGACCCCCTGCAGCTACATTTGTACTATATTTCTTGGAATTCGTATTTATATTGGTGAAGAATCGTACAAGATCAGGCAATAAAAAAATTTGATCAAATCTCTACGGGCTGACATCTTTTCTTATTTTTTAATAATTCTCTACCGAAAAATCGATAGGTTCGAGACCACTGGTACTGAATATGGAATATGCAAGTTTTTACAAGTAACAGTCGCTGAGCTTCTTAAAATATTATCTGCCTTCATTGATAGGTGAAGTCAAGCCAACATTTTAATTCTTCACTATTGAAAGCAAATAAATTTCGTGGTCACGCCAGTGTAGACCCGCTGAGTCTCTCGTGGACCCCTGGGGGTCCACGACCACTTTGGGAACTAAGAGATAGAGCATTGTTAAAAAATATGTTTAGCCAATCTTGTTTTTAATTTGTTGTGCTGGTAATGACAAACGATATAATAAAAAATCTTAGATTTATATCTGACAGATATTTTTTTAAATTTATGTCTATGTAAAAAATAACAATTCAATTAACTTACTAAACTATACAATTGTAGCTGTTGATGTAGCTATTGAAATCCTGCACACAGCACGGCTCAAAAATTAGTAAGCACTACATTGTAAACTAATAAAAACTCTTATATATCAACCTATATGGAAAGTATACTTCTTACTTATAGAGACAAGCTGGTATACTAGGCATCAGTTATAAACTTCAGCCAAGATTTAAATCATTGATATGCCCTTTAAAAGAGTGAGCTATTAATTTTCAATATGAGTGAGCATGATAATACTATATTTATAATTCATATGTCATGTTGTCATTGTGTACAACATAACGATCAAGAAAACTGACCATATTTTGGTGTATTAGGGCGCATCTATCATTTAAATCTTTGCATGTTAACTTATAACTTAGATTTGAAAAAAAACCGTTAGTAAACTATGCACTTGTAACTGTTTAGGGTACAAAATTATTTATGAAATTGTATGTATAAATGGTGTATGTATTTATTTCACTAATATAAGTTATAATTTAGTATAATATTAGACACGTTATTTAATGTTGGACTTGGTGTCTAGGAATTAGGAATAAATATTTTTTGTACATAGCCATCGTTTTATTTTACTGCATGGTATCTACATCTATCCAGTTTTATAAAATATGTCTCTGATTATAGCAGATTACGATCTTTTTAGTCTCTCATTATTTTCAAGGTCCTTGGTTAGGAGACCACAGACATACAAGACTAATATATACTGTACACAGTAATAAGTAAGCACATCCCCTATTTAGTTGGTCCTAAATCCATAGCTATGGTAATATTAAAGCTTTAACCTCATGGCGGGGTTTAAGACAATCCCATTCAGTACCTATGTAACAAGATGTTAAAAAAAATAATAGAATATCAAATTAGGAAATGAAAAATAATATATTATCATTAAATAAACATAGTTATATTTCATAAACATTTTAATTTCATATAATTTACAATGTGTTGTAGAAAATTATAACTTAAATTGCAAAACTAACGAAACCATACGAAATATATAACTTTCAGAACTGATACTCTGGCAACATCTACGGTATTGTCATAAGTTTTTGAGATAAATTATACATACTATTTATATCTAACCTATCTCCCCTAGACTTTAGGAAATATACTTCGGGCACATCAACCCAATATTCAAATCCTTCAGTTTCACTATCAATGATGCCTTGAAGCTTATTTTAAAGGAACTTAGAGTGTATTAATTATGAAAATGACCAATAACCAGCGTAATGTTGAAATATAATAAATACGCCAATATTGTAATAATACTGCGCAACTAAACCTACTTGTAGACCACAATGCAATGACAATTCGCGCCTAAACATGCGTTCTAATTTTAAAATTATTGTGTCGTCTGTGGCTTGTATGGAAATCCTGCGTCCAAATGTCAGTGAGTTCTCAACAATTATAATAATAAAATATTCTAAGCATAAGAAACACAGGTTGTAATTATATATATTAAATTTTCTTTTACAGATAACACAGTATTGCACTTCTATATAATAGATTAGATGGGATGTGCTACTGTGGCGCTATCTGCTGCTTAGGTTTTTTACAGCTTCGCCATTCCACAGACGTAGCCTACGTCTTTACGTTTTTTTTTAATGTCTATAGCCAACAGACATCAGTTCTGAAATTATTGTACAGTTCCATTTCGTTTCGCCTAAGCCGTTGAAGACACAGCCAGCTTCTTGAGATGTTCCATGAACACTTGTAACGACACATCGTCAGTCAGCACGGGGGCGCCACCGTCCTATAGACATAAAAATAGAATTAGGACAAAATATTACAATAGAAAGCAACTTGTGAAAGGTAGATGTGATGATATTATTAGATCGTACAGCGCATATTATGAATAGGTATGTGAGCCTCTTATTGAATCAAAGTCAATTAACACCCGTTCCCCGAAAGTCAAAGACATGTGAAAATAATACTTATACAAGTGATTTAATTGACTTAGGGCCGGCGCACATATGGCGGAGCGCAGCGCAGAGCATGCCCGCGAAGTTTTTTAAACGCGTGACACATTAGGCGAATTTCTACATGAGAAAGCGCGTGCGATTTTGGGTATTATTGCAATGAGCACAATGTCGATAATAGGTTGACAGTGAAAAATGCTCTGCGCTGCGCTCCGCCATATGTGCGCCGACCCTTATTCAGTCAGCCTATCACAGCAGTTTACATGCGTTTGACCGTCTGTTAATTATATTTTAAGTTGTTCTGCCTTTCTGTAACCGGTTGTTAAACATTGAAAGCTTCAATTTAATGGTGAATACTTGAATAACAATGCTTTTACAAAATTAATAGATATTCATACTATTTTTTTAGTAAAAACACGTGTAAATTAAAAATAATAAATCCAGAATAGTTTTAAGGATCCGGAATAGTAAAAAAAAACCTGATAAGTTTTGTGTAAACAGGAGGCTAATTGGTACCAACAATGAACATTAGGCCAATTCAAATATGTATTTGCCATTTTCCTTTTTTGTGAAGCGGTTAATTATTTTATATGCTGACGAAATTTCAGTAAGTTCTAAAAGATTTTTACTATTAGGCATGTAACATTAAGTTAATGTCCTTTTACACAAGGCAACTCTAATTCAAAACAGATTACGTTCAAAATTTGAATTAGCATAGCTGTTATTACTGGTCACAAATTGTTATCAAAAATATCATCGTGATTTTAAAAAGAAATCCACCTTTAATGGATATTCGTGCTGTTCAGCACATAATTGGATGTATCTTTACACTAAAATATAACCATATTCCTTACACATGGTATACATAAAAGAAATGCGCTGATTTCTCTCGCAATTCGCTCTTTCGTATAATCCATAACGCGCAGATATCGACATAGACGTATTATTTTCTAAAAATCACCTACCACCTATTATTGATGATTGATATTTAAAACTATCACTATTCATTATCCAAAAGATATCCCATCCTGGTGCTCCGTTCTTACGTGGACGGAGGACCAACCGACAAACATTTTATAATATTAATAAGGATAATCCCAATGATATAAAAACGGGAGCAGGAATCAGCGCTCTTCTTATAATTCCAGTTTTGTATATTTGGAATACCACACCATATTTTCTTCTTCTTAAATTCATAAAATATTTCCTTCAATGGATATGTCAAAAAAATAAACGAACAGTCGACGAATTATACCCATATCTTAATATAATATCTATATGAATACGTGAAGCAAAAACTGTACCCCTTTTTACGAAAATTGCGCGGACGGAGGAGTATGTTTG
Source organism: Catocala sponsa (assembly GCA_963564715.1). Lineage (NCBI taxonomy): Eukaryota > Metazoa > Arthropoda > Insecta > Lepidoptera > Erebidae > Catocala > Catocala sponsa. The sequence continues at coordinate 3,033,597 of OY751345.1, read as the reverse complement.
GCAAAGTTAGTTTATATGGAGAAGCAATGGCGAATCCTAATATTTTTATTAAATATGCATTAGGAACACATTAAATTAATGAAAAAACACTACACGCACACAACCATACATTTGACACACGCAGTCGAATCGCGTTTGTAGTATTTCGGCATTGTTCGTCTGACGTCGATTCGTCGTAACTATGATTATTTAATGTAATAAAGAAAAATAACACGCTTAGAAATATTGTATTGACAATATTTCTAAGCGTGCTATTCATAGGAAAGAGTATAGTTAAGTAAATAATAATTTGTTTGAAAAAGATAGGTAAATTAACCTGTATAGCCTTGGCGAAATCTAAATGAAATGTGATTATAAGGGTAAAGTTATAGACAATAAAACCTTAATAACGATCAAAGTTAAAATTTAAATCAATTATAGTCGGATTTTGTCCACTAGGCGACCGCTAGTATAATTAATTACCCGACGTTTCAACCGACTTGCATCGATCGGTCTTTATTTAAAGGTAAATAAATACATTTATTTACCTTTAAATAAAGACCTGATCTCTAATATTATATTAAGACGTATGTGTACAAATCGTGAATGTATAAAAACCTTTTATCAGAGTCTTAAACTATTAAAATTTAGTAGAGTTTATTATTATTTTTCATTTAAGCGTTTATAAGCGATTATTTTAACAGCTTAATGCAATTAACAAGGTTAAACAGCATCGTCCAAGAATCTGAAATAAAAGAGACTATCCAAAGCACATCCCTTGATCCACAAATGATATTTGTTTACAGTTAGAAACGAGAGAAAATTACATTAAATCCAAGAAGTATAAACAAAATTGTTGCACAAATATTGCCTAAATCAATTGTGGACCACGAGGCGATTTTATTGTTATCGCTCGAATTTATTGCAGTCACTTTCTATTGCTATAAATATTATTTCTAAAATCTTTTAAAGTCAAAATGTCGTGTGATCATAGTGGAATTTATTTATTTTAAATAGAAAGTGAAAATGCAAAGTATTGTCAAACAGCCCGCTTTGGTAATTGCCACTACAAATATTTTAAAACATCACAACGCAGGCAAACTTATTTTCAGAATGTGGGGCTTTGGTTGGGTAAGAATAATATTATATTATATTTAATATACACCAGTCCATCCATTAACTTCATATAAATCGCAGGGGCAAGTGCTAATTGCTATACGAGAATATAACAACACTTTAGAGGTAAATGAAAAATCAGTTTTAAAATATTTGTAGTACATTCACAATCAGATCAAATGCGTACGCGCAGATGTTAAATTCAAATGGCAGCGTTAATAACCCAACACCAATTTAAAAAAAGATAAAAATCACTACCGCAGATGGAATCGGCATCGCCTGCTCGCCATAACAAGGATGGAACAAAAAAAATACAAATCAAATTCACAACATGCTTCGATGGCTTGTCACCATGCAAATTTTGATTTATAAAAAGAACAACAACATAAATGAAAAACAAGGCTCAACGCCATGCATAGACAACAGTAATTAATTTTAGTAATTGACTAATGAAATTACATACTGAAATTATATCTATTAATATGAATATACATTTAATTTTTGGTAATTTTTACTCACCCCACCGTAGGCATACATGTTATTATGCGTTTGCGACGGGTTCACTTTAGATAGAAGGAATCGGGCCTGTAACAAATAAAATACTTATTTAAATTTGCATACAGGTATAGGTACTTGGTAAATATTTCTTCTTCATTGGTTGCCTAACATTTCGCTCGAATTACACCAAACGGCTGCACTAATCTAATAATTTAATGTTAATTTTGTACTTCTACAGTTCCGCAGCAGATTTCGACTTCGATGATCATATGACGCCTATTATAAGTATGAAATGAACTCCCGGCGTTACGTAATTAGGCCTCGGCCCCACAGTATATTACAAAACACACTCAAACTCCATCTTCACAATACCGCTAGCCTACAGTCTTAGTAATTATGTTCTGCCATTATATTTGTATACCTCGGTATACACAATTTGTCAAATAGAAACGAAACACGTAACTCACAACAAGTTCAAAGCGTTTAAAAGTACCAAAATATATAATTCACTACACATTATAATTTCCTTAAGTATCTCAACCGAAACAAACACCATACACAGACCAAAAAACAAGTGCAAAAATGTAATTAACAACACTGCAAATTAAAGTGTCGCCCCCTACAAAACGAAGTATATAGCCGGCAGTTGGTACGTACCAGTCATCGATTCATTTCGTCCGAGTGCCGCGCGTTCAACAAAACAATGAAAAAGTCCGGCGGCTCACAACGATAAGTATAACAGAATGTTGTGCCGAGCTATACTCACTGCAATAGCGATATCATGTATGTTCTCACGTGAAATCCCCGTACACGCCAACGGTCAGGGCTCACCACGTATAGTCCAGATAAAAGGTTCCAATAAAACATCTTCTCAATAAAACCCCCTGAACGTTAATTATTTATACAACTTTCAGTTGCGTGAACGTCAGCCATTAAATTGTGATAGTTTTCAGATGTAATATGTGTGTTGTTGTTGAGTGGACTGCAAAAAGAAGAGTTGGATGCGAACACTATGGAGAAACTACGGCGGCACAATGTAAACATCTATGACATGAACAATGAGTAAGTTATTGTTACTTTATCAGAGCGAGTCATGCACATGTGCGCGGTCACGACTCCGCAGCTGATCGATTGCTAGTGTTAGGTTATCGCCACATAGACACTTAGTACATAGGTATAGCTCAAACATCTTAACAAAAAATAAAGTTATAGCTAAATTCTTTATTTGTCGTCTAATATAAATCTAGATACCCTTCAATAATTGAACACCAAAATTGTTTTTGTTATGAACTAAAAGGCGGGCGTAAATCAATCAACACAGTTCCCATGTATAAAATGTGAGTACACAAAATGCATGAGGTTTATTGTGAAAATTCTTCCATCAGATAGAAACAAGACCGCATGCCATGGAAATAATGTCCAATTAAAAGTATTGCTTTGGGTCTTTTATTGTTCATAACGAAAAAATAAGTTTCGGGTGTAAATATAAAAAACAATCATAGATCGATGTCTATTAGTTTCACTGGCTTCTGTAACACAGGTACCTAGCTGAGAAGTCAGAGACTGCAAATATATTCTGTGTAAAGATTTTATACCAATAAAAATTATGATTATTAGTTATCGATGATAAATATAATGACAAATTATTAATCTAATGATAAGTTGTTAAGCTTGTGTCCTTATAATATGCCCTTTATACATGTTATTCTTTAGAAGTCTTCGCCAAGAATGTTTATTAAAATCTTTAAACATCGGCAAGGAGAATGCAGACCTTGTAATAACTGAAGACAAAAATGATACACTGACAATACCGATAAACAAACAAAGTGAGTATACAAATAGTTATATAAAATACAATAATATTATCAATAAAACAGTATACTAATAAACATATAATTTCCAGTTCAAAGCGAAGGATTGAATGCAGAAATACAAAAGTCAGAAATAACTGCAGCTGAAAACTATTTTGTAGATAAAACAAATTTACAAAGTTTAATCGACGAAATAAAAGTAAAAGGTATGGTACAAAGAGAACAGAATCGTAATGATAACGCAGAACTAGGCAAAGCAATGGAAATTGCGCAAGACGAAATAAACGTAACAGTAGTCGATGGAAATAAAGAGACACGGATAGAATATAGTCAATCACAACCATCCCTGGACACTGTAATGCAATTTTGGTCAAAATTTACACGAAAGAATAACGCTGAAGATGTGATTAAAATCACTACAGCGCATATTGAAGAAAATACTCGAAGTACAGTCAGTTCTGACAATACGGGCTATGTACATTCAAGAGAAATGGAGTATATAAATAGAATGATAGCAGAATACCTTGCGAGTCAAACAGTACCAACCACGACTCAAGTTATTAAGAGAAAAAAGAATATAGACGTCATCCCAAGAAAAATTAAGGAACTGTTAGCTAAAAGGGCTAAAGATGACGAAATTGATCCTATCGCTGCTTTAAAAAATATGGGCAAAGCCTTCAGTTTGAGAACACTAAGTGATTTAACCGAAATCATTGGACCAATAAGAATAAATAATAAAGACGGGGGTGCTACTAGGAAAGCGTTGCGCATGACATCCGCAGATATTAATTATGACAATAATGAACCACCGAGAAGACTAGAAAGTATGCCAAACGATCCTTTAGCTAATGTTAGTCCTAGAACAGTAGTCAAGAAGACTGTTCCAAAAATGGAAGCACTGAAGTACCTGGACGCTATTCTACGCTTAAATAAAGAAACTAAAATGAACACTGAACCTAATTCTACTTCTGAAAAAACAACACAAGAATCAATTATCAATTTTGGAGAGCTAGAATCGAGTATGAAATCGTATACAGATGTTCAATATAAAGCTGAAGACGTAAACGATACTAAAAAAAATATAAGTCAGGCTCAAAGTAATGGAGTAGCGAGCGATCAAGTCCCCTTGCCTGCCGACGTCATCCAAAAAATTGCCGAGACGGTGAAAGAGATAGTGCTGAAAGATATAAGAATGAGCGCGACAGAAGCGACAGCAGTGACCACGACTAATCCAACAACTTCTTCAACTACCGCTACAAGTAAAAAAGGTATACAAGTTTTATTTGTATGGATTGTTAATCTAATGTTATTTAACTGCAGGTTTAAGGCACTTATAATCTTAATGTCACCTATCGCCAAATAAATAAATTTAAGCAAATCCCGGCATACTCCTTGCCCATGCTTACAATGTTGAAGCCTCATGCAGTACGAGGTTAATACACTAGTTTGAATGTAATTTTCAGCCATTAGAAATAAGTAAACTTAAAATCAGAACTTATGTACATCCTGCTTAGATAGGATCCCAAATTGATTACAATTAACTTTTTTCATGCTTTTTATTATGTTGCAGAAGTACCAGCCCTGTATTTAAAAGATACCAAGAACGACAACCAGATGATACAAACGCTTATGCAACTATTTAAAGAATACAAACCAGTAAAAGAAACAACGAAAGCACCAGTCAAAATGATATTAAAATCTAACACAGGTAATTTCCGTAATCCGACTCTAGACCACATGTTACCTCCAATCATGGCCGGAGCGAATCCTTATGAAATTAAACTTCAAGTACCAAATATAAAAGACATGAGACTTAATCCATATAAGCAAAGCCTGGTGCAGATCCCTCTAAGTCCGGCTGACAGAGCATTACAGGCAATACCATACAATCGCCAACCAAAAATATACCAGAAAAACGAATACCGAATGCCACCAATCACAATTCAAACTAATTCTGTCGAAGTGCCACCACTATCCGTACCATTATCGAAGCCGATACCACTTATAAATCAACACATCATAGTGACTTCTCCAAATTCATTCGAGATATACAAAATGGAACATCTACAGCAAGAGAACAAACAAAAGATGAACAACAAATATAAAGAAGTATTAGGTGTGGGCAATGAGAGAATTCATCATATAGAAAATCCAACTTATGCCGACCTAGCTAAAAAAGTGTATATAGATAAGAATATTAAAGATGAGTTCGGAGATACTTATAAGGATAGAATACAAAAGCTTAAAGAAAGGATTAAATATGCCCACGATCATAATAGGGCAAAAGCTCGCGAATTGAATCGCGCGTTGGGTTTAGATCACCATCTCGGCGCCAGCCGTCTCGTGGAACCGAGTTACCAAGGTGGATTAAGCTCAAATATTGGATCAAATCACCACGAGCCATTGAACCAGTTAACTAAGCATCACGATGTTTTTAATCGACCCCTAGATTCCAATCTCCGCGATACTTTTGAACGACCTTTGGAACGAAAACATCATGAGAGTTTAAATCGTCCATTGGATGTAAACCACCACGAAACTGTAAGTCGACCACTTACTTCTGACGTTCACGAAAATTTAAATCGCCCTATGGATCCAACTTTTCACGAGGCTTTAAGTCGACCATTGGAATCAAATCACCACCAGAATTTTAATAGGCCAATGGAATCTAGCCATCATGAATCAGCGAATCGGCCCGGGGACCAGTATGCAACCATAAACCGGCCAGAGGAGCCGAGTAAGCGTGACATTATCACCCGTGAAGTTTTAAGCCGACTGGTTGGCTCAAATCACCACGATGTTATAAGCCGTTTGGTGGAGCCAAATCCTCATGATGTGATCAATATACCCGTAGACGTAAATCAGCAAAGTAGGAGTCACCATTCGGATGCATACGAGAGAATCGAACACGAGCGTACTCAACCTAGATATAAAGGAACAAGATTTCACGAAGAACTTGAACGGATAGAGACATTGCCACGAAATAATTATGTTAATAACAAGATGCGACCGAACTGCTGTGACGATGTGGCCGCCAGACAACAGATGCCTTTGGCTAAGATCAGGACTCATGGAAGATTTGATGACACGCACTTCAGAAACTTTCTGAAGTCTCAACAAAAAGTGACAGATATGCTAGAGAGAATATTAGCTTCTAAAACAAAACAGGAAGGACCACAGACTGTTGAAATATCATAAAATAAGTTTGTGTAGTGCAGTTTAGTTATTTAATTAAATGAGTATATGATTTGAATGTGGGCAAATTAGGTTATTAAATAAATAAATAATATTGGAAACTGAGATTGCTTTGACATTTACTACCTATTCTAAAATGAACAGAGAAACGTTTGACAGAGTAACTTTTCTATGGTTAAGTTTTCCATTATTTATATTTAGTATTTACAAAAATTCGATACATATACTCACTATGCTATTACATGTGCTACATAGACATTGTTAGCTTTTTAAAGTTCGAAAAAATTCTTATACAACAGCTTTGTCCGTCCGTCTGTCTATCTCTTATACAACTTTCAACTTAAGAACCGTAAGAGCTAGAGACTCGCGGTCAACGCCATTCGACTCAGCATAGTCGATATACCCCCGAAATGACTATGACCTTTGACCTCTGACCTCAAGGTCACATGATACCATTTTTTCGAACTCTGAGATTTACGGCAATTCATTGCCGTTTCTCACTTGTTTAATAATTGAATAAGATTAGATGGCCTTAAAAAGTTTTCCTCTAATAAAATGAACTGTAAACACAGCTTAGACAGGGAAAGTACGATAAATTTGTAGATCATCGCATTGCATTGTATTAAGATTATACGGGCTAGTCCATTAGACACAGTGCGAGAGTACTTTAATAAATAGAACATGTTCTGAATGGTTTATTGGATCTACGAGTGTACTTAAATAGAATATTTTACATATAAGATAGCCTAGTGGAAAACCGTTGGACTGCCACGCAGAGATCGAGCCCAAGGCACGCACCTCTGACTTTTTAAAGTTATGTACGTATTAACTACGAAGTTATCGCTCGCTTGAGCGGTGACGGAAAACATTGTGGGAATCCTGCATGTCTGAAAGTTCTCCATAATGTTCTCAAAGATATATAAGACTACTTAAATGACAAAATCTCATGGAGCTAGTTGCTTGTTGCATACAGGATTCAAAGATCTGTATTACTTATAAGTCAATTTAAGCCTTTGCATAGTCACAAAGTGTAAGTGTATGCGCCATCATGCCATCCTACTGTCTATTTTAGATTTATATTAAAGCTCAGCTCAAATTGTTCTATCTCTATAATATTATTGTTATTATCTTTAGTAATTTATGGTCAGTAGTATATGGCATAATGGCTGTAACACCTTGTTAATCTGAGTTGTAAAATACTGAAATTATATTTAATTGGCGATTTAAAAGAGTGACCGTGAGCTACTTGCAGGTTTCTTCTCATAGGCTCAAACCTTTGCCTGAACCTAGCAACTAACCTAAATGTAGCTTCAGTAACTTAGTAAACTCACTAACCCATACTTTGACGTTCATAAGTGTTACTTTGTGACCTAAATGAATAAAATATTTTTAACTTTGACTTATTGCGTATGATGGAACAATTCAAAATCTCAGAAATCACTTTTAATAAAACACAGACTTCTCTATTTTGGATTAAAAATAATTAAACTCTCTTACAATTACTTAACACTAATATAATATTAGAATGTATAGTCACACAATTAGGGCTCAAACGCACTAGCGGTTAACCGCGGGGGCGGCTGGCCGTTTGTACGCACTTAACCGCCACAAAATCACAAGCGGTTGCATATTAAAACTGCAAAAGCGGCCAACCGCCCCCCGCGGTTAATCGCCAGTGCGTTTGAGCGCTTAGAGTTCAAATTGCGTAACTGCCAAATTTGGAGTTAAGTCGCTGTTTTATAAGAGTGCGATGTTTATCGACTTATGACTGTAATGGCGAGGATTCTTTCTCTGGTGCACTCTTGGCTCCCTACGAATCCTCCCAGCAGTGGGCCAGTTTATATAGAGGCCTGATATCATATAATAAAGTATATACCTGTGAGCCACCATGCTCGGTGTCGATGTACCGCGGCACGGGGAAGCGACTCTGCAGTATCTCTTGCGCGTCGTCCACCGGCGCTCGCAACAGTTGCGCGAAGCTCTCGTACTCCGCCATATCCTGGTAGCGCAGCGCACGCCATTGCGCTATGGTCTAGACAAACATACATTTCTCATTATTACACAATAGTCAACGTTTTATTAATTTAGTTTCGCCACCTCGGCTACGTTATAACCGTTCTGATACTTGAATTGCCAAGTAGTTTTGCAGATAAAGGACAATCTGAACAAAAAAAAATAGCAAGTCTTTCATAATTACAATCTAAATAAATTGCATATTATTTTACATTCCCAGGGGTGGACTGAGGTGTTAATACAATACACCTCCGCACCCACATTTCGACAACTACACAAACGGCTGGGCCGATTATAATCAAATTTTGTGTGTGTTCAAGTGGATTTGAGAATGGTTTAGTTTTGTATTTCTTTTTTTTTTTGGTGTACTGGACAACGTCTGTCGGGACAGCTAATGTTATATAAAGGTACTAGCTTTTGCCCGCGGCTTCGCTCGCGTTAATTTAGAATTTGACAATCAATTCGGGTTGTACTCTGCTTGTAATAATATAGTTCAATCATGATTCCAAAGACACGTGGCGCCATCTATTATCATAACAACGTTATTATTGTTTACCTCGGGAACAGTAATTTTTTTCGGGATGAAAAGTAGCCTATATCCGTTTCTGTACACCTGCCAACGTATATGCAAAATTTCAGGATGATCGGTTCAGTGATTTAGGCGTGAATAGGTAACAAACAAACAAACTCATTTTCGCTTTTATATTAGTTAGGATTACACAATATCACTCAGCGCAGCGGCAGTTGCAAGCCAATCATTTAAACCACTACGACATACGTATAGTCAAAATTAATTGAATTGCCAACTTACCTCTCCATGATATATAAGTATTTGGAAGAAAGTGTCCATCAGCAGTATACGGTCGGGCTGTATGGAAGACGTGTCTAACAGAACTGGTTCAGGCGGACCACCGAAGCTGTATGAATACAGGATTGGCTGGATCATGATGAGGGACTGGGTCAGATCTTCGCGCATCAGCATGTGTCTGACAACAGAAAAATATATAGTTAAAGCCGATATGTATTGCTGTGATATTCTGGAGTATCTCTCATGCCTGAAACAGCCAGATAGGGCAAATACTTTTTTTATACAAGAAGGCATAAAAGCATAGTTTAATGTCCGCTTGCTTGTAAACGGTTACCATAGAGTATGAGCGCTTGTTGCAGGTATGTTGTGTGCTATTTAAATAAAGAGTTAAATTAATTTATCATTGGCAACGCAGAATATTCCAGCCAAGCCGGCTGGAATATTTTGCGTTTCCAATGATTTTGATATTTAAATATTTTGGGGCTGTATAAAATATTACCTGTAGAAGGTAGTCTCGTCGGGCGAGTTGTTGAACACTTGCAGGAACTGTGAGCGCCGCAGGTGATACATGAACTGCGGGTACAGACTGAAGTTCTCCGACAGGCGGAAGCTGTTCGGGTCGTCCTTGCTGTACTCGCCGAACTTCTGACACTGTTCGAATAAAGGAAATATTATGAGTTTGAACTAATTAAAGCCAATATGCATCATGTTTTATGCTTTTCATTAACAGTTAACGTTTTATTTTTTTTTATACAACTTAGTTGGCAAACAAGCATACGGCCCACCTGATGTTAAGTGGTCACCGTAGCCTATGGACGCCTGCAACACCTGAGGTATCACTTGCGCGTTGCCGACCCTTTAGGAAAGGAAGTGGGAAGGAGAAGGAGCGGGAAGGGGGTAATGGGGTGATTGGGCCTCTGGTACTCTCACTCACCGAACGAAACACAACAATAGGAATACTGGTATTTCACGTCGATATTCTGTGAGAGGGTGTCCTTCCCCGGTCGAGCCGGACCATTCATGCTGAAATCAGCGAGGCTCTACTACTCAAACGTGTAATGAAATGAACCCCCTAAGTCTCCTTGTACACAAAGGGTTGCCAATGAGGTCTGGGCTTGGCCGCCTCCTGGTCGAAGTTTTGTAAATAGCAACCCACCAGTCGGATGAGCATCCTGTCGAGCCAGCGCATCACGTCGGGCCCATCCTCGAGCTCGGCGCGGTAGGCGACGAGGCGCGCCATGACCACGGCCGCCGCCTCCTGGTCGAAGCCCGCCGCGATGTGGTGCAAGCTTACTGCTGCGTCTCCCCAACTGGATATAACAACAAGCGCTTTAGTACACAGCAATACATACACTATTTATGTCTATATACCCTCGAAACGGTAAGAAATTAACGTAATTATAGTCACATTCGCCAGCAATGAGATTACTGCCATACAGCGGCGAATTTACAGCCTCCGTAATACTACTATTGAAGACTTTCTTACAGATCTGACTCAAGCATCGAAGCAAAAAACCAACATGGGCTGAGACAAGATAAATTAAAAATAACTTATGGCATAATTAGGCACTAAGACAGAACATTTTTTAATTTAAACAACACTACAACATAACAAATATAAATTATATATAAATACTACATGTTCCCGCGGTTTTACCCGCGTTTATCGTTACTGCGCCGTCCCCGTGGAGCGTATCGTGATGTTATATAGCCTATAGCCTTCCCCGATAAAGAGGCTATCCAACACTAAATCAATTTTTCAATTCGAACCAGTAGTTCCTGAGATTAGCGCGTTCAAATAAACAAACAAACTCTTCAGCTTTATAATATTAGTATAGATAATATATGTGGTAGTACTGACTTGCGTGCGACAGTGGTGACGCGCACACGCCGCTGTCCGCTGGAGTGCTGGTACTGCGCGATGAACTGCGCGCAGCCGCGCCCGCCCTGCGGCACCGCCGCGTGCTGGTTCACCACCTGACGGGACAAATAGCATATAACATAACGTAGTCACAAGGTATAAGCAGGGATGGAACATACATACATATATAGATTCACGCCTGTTTCCCAGAGGGGTAGGCAGAGACCACGGATTTCCATTTGCTACGACCCTGACACACTTATCTCGCTTCATTCACTTTCATCACATTCCTCATACACGCCCTTCGGTTCAAGGAGCTCTTAACCTGGCCTTTGTCCAGAACACCTCCGATCTGATCGAGAAACGTTCCCTAGGTTTTCCTCTTGCGACTGTTCCATTCATGGTGGAACATACCAAAACTTTTTTTAATTAACCATGTTGCCCGCCCTATACATATAAATTCCTGTGTCGCTGAGAACTTTACAAACATTCAAAGTACGGACACAGACTACACTCGGTACAATTCTTTGCGCATCACACAAATGTTTGTGCTGCTTCGAACTCGCACACCCGGCGCAGTGGTGGTGGTGAGGCGACTACTTAAACCAACCAAAGACAATACATAGAGGTGAGACTCTAGGCATTGTCTCTGGCAACCAGTGCGCCATATTTATTTACTAAATAAGACCAGTAAGAAAATGGACTATACCTATATAATATCATTCCCTGTTACAATACAAATACCTAATAGACATCGCATATAATACACTATGCTTACGTTGCAGTAACAAGCTACGACCCAAGTGCAAATTCTATACCTATCTATATTATATTTTATATACTTTTGTAGATATATCCCCAACAATTTAGAGGTGTATTGCACCTATAGTAGATAGCTTATGTAAGACATTTATTCTTACCGGTTTTGACAGGAATTCTAAGACTGCTCAAAGTTGGGTTACTGCATATCTTTATATTATATGTAATTCTATAGTAAAACACCTATAGTAGAATTATATATCGGTGGAGCAGCGATAGCTCAGTGGGGAGACCAACAGACTGCAATGCAGTGGGTCTCGGGTTCGAACCCACGTCGCGCACCTCTGACTTTCGGAAGTTATATGACTTTTCGAAATTATGTGCGTATTGATTGACAATTATCGCCTGCTCCGTGCCTCGGAGAGCACGTTAAGCCGTTGGTCCCGGCTGCCATGAACATCTATGGCAGTCGTTATTGGGAGTGTCGACACAAAAGATCCCACTGGGTCGAAGTGTCGCCGGTCTGCACTGACTGGCCCCCACATAAGATAAGATAAAATATATCGGTCGGAAATATTGGGTCTAAAAGTAAATTATTAAATTTAAATTGTTTTATTAATACGGACGGTATTTTGAGAGTGGGAGACGCCTAAGGCACGCAAATATGAACATCCGAGATATGGTCGTTGTACATGAAAGATAATCGTGTTCACCCATGCCTAGGAAACATATAGAATTAAGATCATAAATACATTGTTTTTATCCTTATTCATCATTTTGTAAACATCATTACCATTACGATCTCATGTTCTCATTTTTTGGTGCCCCGGAATATGTTCGATGTAATATAACCGAACACTTTAGTAATCAATAAGCGAGTCACGCGTTAACCTAATTTCTTCAAACGCATAAAGAGTCAGTGCACTTTCTGTGACCGTCGCGGTCACAGAAAGTGCATTCAAAGCAACATTATAACATTTTCATTAACATAACATTTAACTAACATTTTTAATATTTAAGAACTTATTGTGGAACTAAACAATAAACTATTAGTGTTATTATTAACATTTAAAACATATATTTTATTCAACAATAACTGCAAACCTCGCGCGACACCGAACACTAGTTCTCTTTTTTTAAAGATTAAAGGGGCATGCCAAGACGCCATAGTAATTCGGGCCCACAGTGCACACTTATAAATGCTAATGATAATAATAGTAAGCAATGCCACTAATTGATTAGCTTAAAAAGTGATTTACAAAAAACTTGGCATTTTAAAGTTATCAAATCTTCGTGTATCTCATCAATACAATTTACATTAAATACGTGCTATATCATTATATACCTACATTATTTTAATTTATTTACATATTTTACATTTAGTACAATCTATTAGAAATGAAATAAAACAGAATACATTGCAGTTTTATAGCTTATTACCCGCAATAAATAAACACTAACCGTCACAATGGAGTTGCAAAACAAGCAATGATATTGACATTTATATACGTTTTCCGGCATCATACAAGTTAGAGATGGTGTTGCCATAATAAATACAAAACGTCGATACATCGATAATAGACATTACTTTAAGTTAATCAAAGCAATCTTGCAAAGATAAAATTAATAGTAATTATTATTTTTTGTATAAGTTTTGTATAAAAAACGAAATGAACAATTAAAATAATTATTATATAATATAACAATGGTAAATTACTATTTCGATTAATTACCTGTCAACATATTTTGAGTAAAGGCAAAATTTTTACGTAAATGTTCTTGCTGGCAAGTTCTATTACATAGTTAAGTAGTTTTCTTTTTTTTGTTTTATTTTTATTTTTAGAAAATACTAGCGACTTGTACAGAATAATTAATACAAAGAAAAACTAGAATAAATATTAATAATATTTTTTAGTATAGATGTTTATACATAACCGTAATATTACTAAATAGTGCGTATATAACACTAACCGTATGTGGCAGTGCAGTTGGATCACAGTATAGCAAATTTCTTGTGCACCTCTGGGCCTAATGCTGGCATGCCCCTTTAATAATAATAAATAAACCCATCCCCATAGCCCAGACTTATTAGAGTACATATGTAGCTATAATCCTACGCCTGCTGCGGCTAATGCCACCATAAGTGTTCCATCCCGCTTAAGATTAAAACTCTCGAACGGCCTCCTCACGTTGGACCCATGTCTCCGTGTAAACCTCCCAAAGGGCCAGATATTTTTCTAATGTGTTAGAAAAATATCTGTGATATGAGAAACATAATAAATACAGGTGCACAGAGTGTATGTAATCATCAAGAACAGCTCACCTCGAAGAATATAGCCATAGTAGTGCTAGGTGTGAAGGTGCACATCTTCCACTGGCATGTGTTGCCCATGCCCACCTCCTGCTCCGACACTGACGATCCCTTCACGTTTAAGGACACGCACGAACCGATCGCACCAGATACTGGTCACAGACAACATAATAACATGAAGTAAAAATTATATTAGAGGAAGAGAGGGCTGCCTCGTTGATCCCTAAGTATAAGTTGTTAGCCGATACTAAGGCTCGAGCTCAAAACCAGAATCAGACTTAAGAGTTATTAAATTTATCTGTGAAGACATTCCTAGTAACAGAATATCAAAGTATATTAAATCCAGTCACCATGACTGGATTTAATATATTTAATTTAAAAGTATCTGTTGCCATTATTCCATTAATTAAAAAGTATAAATGTAAAAAATAACAAATGTGTAATGTTACATAAATTGGAGTCAGGCTATATTTTAAAATTCTACTTTACTATATTTGAACCACATGTAGGCATCTTTTCTCTGGATCTCATATATAATGTTCATAAGTTAAAACTTTGTGACCTAAATGAATAAATGATTTTTGATTTTGACTTTGAATGTCAGCAGATTCAAATATAACCAAACCACTATAATAATATTCTATTCTACCACATACGCACAACACCATCTAGCCCATACTAAGCTGAGCTGGTACTATGGGTACTAGACAATGGATAAACATATATATATACATTTTTTTTGGAAATACGTACATATTATACATATAAACACCCAGACCAAGACAAACATCCATGTTCATGCACACAAATGTTTGACTATGCACACAAATGTTTGACTTGTGCGGGAATCGAACCCGTGACCTCAGGCGTGACAGTCGGTTATACTAACCACTACGCCATCGAGGCCGACGGTAACTAAGTTCTTATTAAAAAGCTTTCTATACATTGCCATCCCTTTAGCATTATTACAGTACCAAACAAAACATGTTCTAGGTGTACAAATTATTGAAGGTAAGTCTACGCGAAAGCGTAGCCTTCGAATTAAAGTAATATAACATAAGTTAACACCAAATTTGTTATACTTCACTTACTTTTGAGTTCTCGACTGCATTTCACCTCCAGTGTGCCGTTAAATGCCATCTTGTAGTTGCCCGTCTGATCCTTCGCAAAGACTCTCTGGAATGTCTGTTTGAACAGTGAGGAGTTGAAAGAGTCTCCCATCACCATGTGCCCACTGTAATAAACATTTCAAGCGCATATATTATATCAGTTCTTGGTTTTTGCTAAGTAACAACTTAGAATGTTTGCTTCTAATTAAAATCTACTGATACAGGCAATAAAGAGAGTTGTTGTTGTGCAAATATAAACTTAATGCATACTATGTGGGTAATCAGCTTCATTTACAACTGGAATATTTGATGATTAGCACTGTATTGTGTGGTGATGTAATATTCTCGGTCATGTTTATCTTAAAGTATAACTACATAATTTCTACGTACCCGGTGGAATTACAGCACTGCTTCATCTCCATAAGTCCTGTCTGGTCAAGCGCACACGAGTATATGTCGATAGAATGACCATTAGTCGCCGCCCTCAACGACAGAGCTTCGTAATGCTTGATACCCTTTTTCATATACTTAGCATTGTCCTTCTGGATGTCGTGGTGAGAACGGATGGGCTGCTTCAGCTCATCATTTACCACCTGACCTGGGCCCTGAGAACACGGTCCGCCGAGGAACATCATGATTCTAGCACCAGTATTGGGATAGGTCACTTCAAGAAGACCAACAGCTAAGGATAGAGCGACCCCACTGCTTCTTAAAGGTCTCTTGCCAACACCTAATGGCCAAGGATCTCTTCCAAGTTCTCCAAGCAGATCAGTCAATGCCATGTCGCATGTTTTCACAGGCTGCAAGAAGCGGTGTGCAGGCGACTGAGGTGCAGGAGCACCGGGTCTTTGCTGAGGATTTGGAGCATTCACGCGACCAATAGCTAATTGTTCTTGAATCTGTTTCGCTGTCAAGTCCTTGGTGCCTTTGAAGACGTAGCATTTTGATATGCCTTCTGTGCCTGGAGAAAGAAATAAACTTAGTTTAGCAGTGTCTTAAGAAATAGGTGTCATAACAGGCTTGTAGTGTATCAATCTAAAAGTATAAAATTTTAACTAGTTCTACTTGGTCATGGTGCACAACCACAAAATAATGTTTATTAGTAAGCCGATGCTTCGTAATAATAATGGTGCTCAAGGATAAGATGACTTTTTGATTCATGTAGCCGTCGATTTCGGTTGTACATTACCGGTGTGTAATGCATAATTAAGGCATGGCCTGGGTGGTCAATCTGTTGACCTATTTTTAGAGCCTACCCAATATTCGCTCGAAACCCACCTGTGGGATGCAAACCATGCTTTGGTAATCATTTAGATTGTACAAGCAGTATTGAGCTTTCTATCGAGAATAAAACTTTTTGGCAATGTGAATTACAGAAATCAGCACATGAAATGTCATTAGGCTTTCCATTATGTGATAAACTATGGCCAGAGACTTTTGCGATTACACAGTGATATTTGTTCTATTCCTTGTAGGATACAGTTATTTAACATATTTCATAATCTCCTAAGACCGTTGACAGATCTTATAGACCCTATATAAAACTTACTATTTTGGTTTCCTAATAATTAAGCTACAACAAATTATAAAGAACTTGTTTGATAAAATGCCGGAAAAACACAGTTATTTTACAACAATTTTATGATTAATTTCGTAAAAGATTGCATCAACACCCTAGTAAGTACTTGAAATGTTTGCTTCATATGTAAAGCATATGTAACTTTTTGCATAATTCTATGATGATGATGATGAAACCATTATAAGGGTAAAAAGATACTACGAGAGGTCAAGTCACACCAGACACCTTATTAATTAATCAATAATTTTTTTATTAGAATACAATTAATTTTGAGTTGAGCAAAGTGATATTGATATTTCTTGGTAGCAAAAATACACTAAAAATAATAGATAGGGTATTTGAAACTGTAATATATTTATGTTTACCTACATAAGAAATTATAATCTCAGTGACCTAATCACACACACACACATACACACACGACACACATTCACACACCCACAGACATACTTACATATATATATATACACGTATTTACTCAACAAATTTAATTATATACCTAAGTATATATATATTATATTTATTAACTATTTGTTTAAAATATTGTGCAACTTGTGCAATTATATTATTATTGTAATGTGAAGAGCGGGGTCTCCTAACACAGGTAATGTTTACTTAAAAGGAGTACCCCAACTATTGATTATAAAATAGCTTATAAGAAAATGATAATCAAAAATTTTTTTTTTTTTTTAAATTTTAATTAGCAGACACATTCTTGTAACTGGCCAGTTGGTAACATATATTGCTATCGATCCACACCTGTCATATTGTTCCCAGGTACAAACACTTCAGAAACCATAGCTTTTAATATGTGGGTGTAATACAGCTTTTGTTTACCTTTTGGGAATAGGTGTAAGACTATATATGTATATGTATGTTCTACACATCATACCAATCCCCAAAAGATTAAGTAAAGCTATTTTATTTGCCACCAGTGTTTTTCAAGTTTGGTGGAAACACAGCCAATCTCTATGCAATAAATATTTTAACAGATACAATCAGTAACACCTAACTATTATAACAAAAAGTCGCAACAATAGATACCCATATATCTTTTATGTTGTAAATTGATAAACATTTCTTTAGCTGTAGCAAAATTATCAATTTACATGCCAGTGATTAAACAATGGCAATGAAGATTACCTTGACCACTTTTTATTTACAAGCCAGTTATTATTCACACTAATATAAGTGTATTGTAATGTATTATTTGATTACAATATTTACACAGACCAACTAGCCTACTAAATGGTATACAAACAGGTGCTTGTATGATATATTCTAATTATCCGATCTGGTCTCTTTCCATACTGACTAATTAATTATCAGATCTCTCTCCATACTGGGTAATAGGTATTATTTCACCATAGAGAAGGTATGCGTTTTTTTTTCTAATATGCTGACTAAGTCTAATTATACCAACAACTATGCTGTAAAAATTTATATGTCACTGGTCATTGACCAGGGACCTAAAGTAAATAAGATATAAGTTTAATAATTTTTAATTTTTTGGAACCTTGTGTCATTCAACAATTTTCATGTCACATAGAATGTACTTTATGAAATGACAACATGGTCAAGCGCTTAAGGTAAGTTTCATCTAAATCAGTACAACAGTTAATGCATGATTGAGTAATAAACATCCAAATGTCCAAAGTTTACCACCAAAGACTTTTATGTTTATAACATTTGTTGAATAATATAATAAATATGTGTTCTCACTCACCTAGCTCATGAATTTGTACCATGCGGCCATATGTAATTAAACCAATAAGAGCATTCTGAGGCATCAAACTGAGAGAAGTTTGGAGAGAATCCTTCAACGCTCCGAGTTCCTCTTCATCCAAACATGTATCTACTACCAGCAAATAGATTGGTGGCATGGTCTGAGCCCTGGTGATAGTGTACTCTATGGTGGAGAAGTTTGGGATGAGCTCTGCAGGCTGATGCTGTTCCGATATTGCTGCATATTGAGGCGGGAACTGGAAAATGAAGATAAACAAAATTACAACTCTAACCTAACCCTATTTAAACTGTCAATAATTGTTAGAATGCTAAGCAAAATGGAAAACACTGCAACTCAGTATTTTAACTAAAGATACATACAATTGCATTTGAGTGACTAAATTCAAAAATACATTATATCAATGCATAGGCTGAGTGCTTGACAAACATAAAGAGTATATCGTATAGCACTGAATTAAATGGAATTGTAATTGAAAAAGTGAAATTGTATTCAAATATATTTTAATGCTTTTACACCCCTAAATTATTAAACGATTGTGGAGACAGATACCACTTCATAAACAGTTATGTGGTGCAAATCCATTCTAAGCCAATAGTTTATTTTTTTATTAAGAACCACTAGTGATTCATACTAATAATTGAATAGAGGAAGACATCAAGAAAATAAATCAACCCACCTCTAGTCAAGTCAAGTTGAAAATTATTTATTTATTTAGTTCACAAACACCACTTAATAACATCAAAGTAGGTTGGTGAGTTTACTAAGTTACTGATGCTACATTTAGGTTAGTTGCTAGATTCAGATAAAGGGAAAACCTATGAAAAGACACATGCAAGAAGCTCTTTGACTTGACTAGACTTGTAAAATAAATCCACCACACATGAGTAACAGTGGTATGAATTTGATTATTATAAGCATAGCTAGTACATAACATAAATATCTTACAAGCTTCTTTTTTTAAATACTTATCATATTGGTATAAAAACTGTTCAGTGATATATATAATAAAAACATTATAATTATCTACTAAGTGAAAACCATTTGATAACATAAACTGATTAAGTTAGCTTATTTTATTAATGGATACTTGAATACATCGGCAGTTAGATTGACTACATCTTAGAATTACTTTTATAACTATTTATAGATGCTAAATATTATGCCAAAAAAAAAAGTCCAAAGCTTATGGTTCACTTAATAAGAATTTTAATTGCAGATGTTTGAGTATATTAAAAATAAATGAAGGGCTACAACAGATGGATGGTAACATTGTAAACTTATATGTATAGTAACCTATACTTACAGGATTTCTTTGGAAGCAGAAGTTGCACACCCATAGCTTAGATCTGTAGTCGACCTGGCACATAGGATTCAGTATAGCCCTGCATGTATTGCGTGTACATAGCACAGGCTCGTATTGTATCGGCGG
The DNA here is from genome assembly GCA_963564715.1 of Catocala sponsa. Taxonomy (NCBI): domain Eukaryota; kingdom Metazoa; phylum Arthropoda; class Insecta; order Lepidoptera; family Erebidae; genus Catocala; species Catocala sponsa. The sequence goes on along the minus strand of OY751345.1, from coordinate 3,013,382 downwards.
CAAGTCGGGCCTTTCCTTCAGCGGCTGGTACAAACAGGCAAGCGGCACCACCAGTCGTGTAGACTCGATCCTACTCGAAGGCCACACGTTCCAAGTGAACCGTATACCATCTCTGTCTTCATTCTGCTGTATGAACTCTTCATATGTGGCCATATCGCTATTCTAAAACAAAATATAGTAGAAACACGTATATAATAAACACTTGATTACACTCACTGAAACACCAATTATTTATGTATTTTACTTACCAACTGTGCATGCGGCGACTTAAGCCTAGCCACATATGCAAAATATTAGGGTGTAACTAACTATTCATTCAGAAAGTGATCATTTATTCGGATTTTACAATAATTTTCAACAGACGGGAGAGGCTGGCTGATTTGGCAATTGTCAAAGTCATAGACAAATCAGCTGTCATAAAGGCCACGTCATATTGGAAGACGCAACATCGGCAACATACTTTTACCCCGAGTTGGTTATTATAAAAATAAACAATTATAAACATTTTGGCACGACGATAATTTCCTCCTATTAATTAATATATTTTTAAAATTTTCTTACTACTAATAAATTAGTAACTAGTTTATGGTTTTCTCTATAGTTTGGCTATAAACAATAGAATCTTTCATAGACAAACCCAGCGTCTTTGTCTATGGAGCATAGTGACGCGTTCCATTACACACATAGGGAAATAAAAAAACCGCCGCAAACGAAATAAATAATTAATAAAACCTAAAAATATTCGTTATTTGAGTGATTATACCATATCAACAGTGAAAAACCATCATAAAATTCATAAATTGTGAAGTGCTTTTATTAAACATGAACTGTGTCTGTGAAACATTCGGTTCAGTTGAGGACAGTCTATGTAGTAATGAAACGTTCTTGAATGAAATATTTTTTTATTTTTAGGACATAGTAAATTATATTTCAATTATGGACATTATTTGTAAAATAATTTGTATTTATTGGTAAAAGAACAAACATTATATTATAATTTGTGGATACAAAATTAATGACATGTCATTGCTTTGTTTCAAGAGCAGGAAGTTTACGCCAAAAAGTGCGACTGCGCACTGGCCAAATTAGTAGTGTGAAAGAAAATGGCGATCAGCGAAAGGCGTCCGGAGTTAACGTGATGAAAAACATTGTTAAAAGCTCAATTACATAGTGTTATAGTTATTAATTGTGTCAGATGTAGATTAATTAAGTGTTAATGAATAGTGATTGTGTATAAAAATGGCTGCGAATATGTACAGAGTCGGCGGTAAGTAGCAATAATTGGTTATTTTTGTTGTAGCTTCGCCGGTTCACCGCCAGCCGACTAGCGGTGCTTTGCTTTGATTGTCGTACCTTCATTAATTGTTCACATTAATTAGTTCAGTTGTAATACTATTCTCTATTTTGTCTGTTTTCAAACTGAAGTAAAGAGTTTGTGTATGAAATATCGCGGCAAAGCCTTGTTTGCGGCAAAGTTATATTTATTTTACCAAATTTCGTCAAATAGGACATTAGCATTTGCATCTAGGTATCATTGTATCGGCTTGCGTATCTGCGTGCGGGTGGTTAGACACGAAGCGCCTGCAATTATTAGCGTTATTATATGGTTTTTCGAAATTGTTTGACGAAGTTTTGTTGGTTTCGACACGAGATTTTAGGTTATATTCGATGTTGTCAAAACATTTTGATGGTAGTCTTCGGTGTGTACGAGGGTCGCTTACGGCTTGAGGGCTTCTGTAACACCGGAAATTAGATTGTAGCAGTATGTCGAGTTATTGGCATGCATTTAGACTTAATTGGTCAGTTAGTACCGGCGCTTCGGTGTCGGCGGTGTTGTCGCGGGGGACTCGGGCGCGGGCGCCTCGTGCTGCGCTCCGCACTCGTAGCGTTGAATGTTAATTAGCTCTTCCTTTTATATTAACTTCCTATTATATTATTTAATACTACCAAAGAATATGTATGGAATATTTTTTAAATATGAAATATTTATCTTCTATAATATGAGAAGATATCTACAAAGTATGTATTTATACTAATTTCTTAAAAATATAAATACATCTTTATTTACATGTATTGTATCTAAAGTCATTACTTAATCTATCAACATCAAAATAATGCTATCATAACACTTCTCATATATCTGGATTTATAATTTTTATCTTGACCTCAGAATTCCTGCATACATAATACATGCTTGTATCTGACAAAGAATGACTTGACCTACATTCACTGCCTTGAATTTTTCTTTTGCACTGCACAATATCAATAACCTATATCCTAAAAAAGCGAAAAGTCCTTGCATCATCATAAAAAAGTTATCAAAGCACTATTGATCTTAATTAATTTAATTATTTAACTATCAACCTGAACAATAAAAATAAGTAGCAATTCTCTTTTATATCATCAAGGTTATTGAATGCAATCTATTTTAGTCACAAATTAATCTCTTACTCGATGGTAGTCAATGTAATAGGTAAACAAAAGATGACAGTTGATATTCAAAACTTTCCAATGGTAATCATCACTAAGAAACTTTAAAATGTAATAAGTTTTAATTAATAAAGAGCCTACCAGGTTTTTTCTGACCACAGCACAATAAACAAATAATAAGTTAACTGAGTTTTTAAAGCACAGGTAATTTATAATATCTCTATGTTTATACTGCTTTCCATTTTATCATCTTCATCATGGCTATTAAAATGTTTATGATGCACCTTAAAATAGAATTGTTGTAGTGCGATGATGATTTCAATACAATAAAAAAAAAAATACAATATTAAATTGATGTGGCTAATACAATAAGGACATCATCTTTAAAGGTTAAGATATATACTTTAGGATTGTAGTAAAATATTTTATCTCACAAACATTAATTTGTATCACTTATTTTTATGTTACTTTTTTTATGTTTATATCAAGTCATGACAAAGAGTTAAAGAGACATTTGCCCAACAATGGGATAGCTATAATGTCAAACCTCACAAGTTACTTCGCCATCAAAAAACAATACAATATCTTTAAAAGCAATTAAATTACATCAAGTCAAACCAACCAAAATATTATGGAACAAATGAGTACACAAAATGTCACTTAAAATTATAGATCAACTCTCTTATAGATTGTAAATACCTTATATTTTTATAGTTATATTTAATAAAACTCCTCATTTTGTTAATAATAATAACCTTCAGTCATGTGAAAGTATGAGTTCAATGACCTATTACTTAAGCTTAGGCTTGTACCCAACAACTGTGTCTGAGTTTTTATGTATATTTAGAGCCATTGGTAACATAACATTGTGTCTGCTTATGCTTAGAGGGATAGGCAGAGATATATTGAACACATAAGTTGAAGTAAATGCTATAAGATGTAAGCTTATTGACATTTACCAGGTTTATTTATACACCTTGTACTGTTACTATAGCAATTCTTAAAAATAGAATGTTCGGAAATCGAACTTGGCACCTCAAAACTGGCAATAAGTCTTAATGCAAAGTTAAACCACACAATTTGTAAATCTGTTTATTAAATTTAATTAAATACGTGTAAGTAGCCTTGCTTTTAACATGTTACAGATACGTTTGGTACAGCCAGTAACTTATAATTCTTGTTACCATTTTCCTCCTAATATCAATTAACAATAACGTTGGACCTATATCCCGCGACGTAATTCAACTTACCCATATACCATTACAAAATTAATCATATCCTAATTAAAATAATCATTGTTATATTTTATATCTTGCAGTTTTATTCCGATTTAACTGTTTTACTTGGTAACACTGTTTAGTTTATATTTTGCCGCCCAATATGTGGACGGTATAACAAAGCGTTCGCGCCTTGCGGCACAGTGGCTGAAGTACGTTGCCGCCGCCTGTGTGGCGAGTATCGTGGAATCTATGGCTTAGCATTAATTATATATTATAGGTTATTAATAGATTTTATATATATATTCCTAGTCTCGGTCTGCTCTAGGTTTTCATATTTTTTATATTTATGTAATTCACCGCGATAACCATTGCAATCTAATTAAGGATATATTTAAAAAAAGATGTGATGTGTTTAGCGACCGTACCTAAAATGCTTAGTCATCTTAAAACAAATACAATCATAACATTTCTATAGTGACTTACGTAATTTACTTTTCAAAATAGAATTGTATTTATTGTCAAAGAAATATCTACTGATTTCGATTAATTTAATAGTTGTATTTTCCCTAACAACTTGGTTTAAAAATAGACACGAAATTTAATAGAAAACCGTAATGTAACGCGCGTAGTAACAAACATAGCATTACGCCGGTAAAGGTTAGGCAGAGATGTATTAAAAGTATATTAGACATTAGATATATGTATAATATAATAATATAAGCCCTGTATTAAACTGTCCCACTGCTGGGCACGGGCCTCTTCTCAGTGTACGAAGGGATTAGATCATTAGATATGCTATGATCTAATTTCCGCGTAAAAAGCATAGCTCAATACTTGCATCAAATGACGCTATAGGAGTTCGCAGAGGTGTGAGGTGTACTCGCGTTTCGCTAGCTATGTTTTTAACACGTATTTTGTTGACTGTAAGCGTCCTGCTGTCTACTGGGCTTGGACATTTCTGTAGACTCTACATAGCTACTAAGAAAATGCGCTGCATAACACTAAGTCCGTGCTCGATTCGGGCTTCAAATCCAAGGTCAGTCTACCGGTATTTTATGTAAAAAAATCTAAGGATCGCATTCTGTAATTGTATAATAAAATATACACACTGAATAAGAGTAAGTAGGTAGCTACTTAATATTTAGTTGAAATTGACGTTACTGATCTGGGTCAGGGAGATCAGTGATTTTTGGCCCTTGTGCTGACAGCATAGCGACTAATTTCCTGCTTGTATCCCATAGGATACCATTTACCATTACAGACCGCATGTAAATTTACCTTTGCTTATTATAAAAAATGCGATAGGTGCCAACTTCGAACCTATGTCAAGGAAAATGGCGTGCTTTGACATTTGTTGTATCCACATTTATATTTGATTCTAACATAGTTGAAACGTGCTATAAAAGTGTGGCAGATATTTAGTAAAAGATGAATAAGGTGAATTCCTCTGTAATGGTTGTAATTAAAACTGCAATGCTAATATATTTATATACGTGTTCATAAATATAATTATATTTTTAATTAACTGCACGAATGGCGTAATGTTCGTGAAGTCAGCTCGCCGCTGCAAATGCGCCGCGTGCAGTCAGTTCGATTCCCACGCGGCTTAAATATTTGTATGAGGATGATAATAATAATAATATAATATTCTATCACATACACACAACGCCATCTAGCCCAAACTAAGCAGAGCTTGTACTATGGGTACTAGACAATGGATAAACATACATATATATACATTCTTTTTTCGTAAATACATACATATTATACATAGAAAAACCCAAACCAAGACAAATATCCATGTTCATGCACACAAATGTGCAGGAATCGTACCCGCGACCTTAGGCGTGGCAGTCGGTTACACTAACCACTACGTCATCGAGGTCGTAATTGTTCTGACACCCTTATTAATTGTAAGGGCATTACTGCAGTAGTAATTTTCGTTAATAAAGCGCGCCTTTTCTGATGTACAGACTGATTGCACGAATAGCGCAGTGGTTTAAACGATCACTTTACCACTGCCAGCGCGCCGAGTGTTGAGATTCATCCCCAGACGTGACAAAAATCTGTGTAATCGACACCTAGTTTGTGTCCGGTCTGACAATTCTTTGTAGTTGTTGTTTCAATGTTTATAATGTTTCTCGATACATGTCTATACATCTTATCTTATCTTATCTTATGTGGGGGCCAGTCAGTGCAGACCGGCGACACTCCGACCCAGTGGGATCTTTTGTGTCGACACTCTCCCAATAACGACTGCCATAGATGTTCATGGCAGCCGGGACCAACGGCTTAACGTGCTTTCCGAGGCACGGAACAGGCGATAATTGTCAATCAATACGCACATAACTTCGAAAAGTCATATAACTTCCGAAGGTCAGAGGTGCGCGACAGGGGTTCGAATCCGAAACCCTCTGCATTGCAGTCTGTTCGTCTCCCCACTGAGCTATCGCTGCTCAAACTGTCTATACATCACTATGTACGTATGTATGGTAGACGTGTTGTACCAAAAATAGATTCATGTTTAATGTCGTTAACATAATATGTATGATTTCCATCTCGACAAAGTAACTTTATTTAACTTTACATCAGACAAGCCAGAGATTCGCTATGCTATAAAGTACAGCAACAATATCGAATAATTTCTTCAGGTTGTAAGGCTGTAGAATTTTCAATTAATGATCAATGAATGTTCTATGGAAAACAATAGGACTCTTAGGATCCGTGGTCTTCAGTACTTAGTGTAAAGGATAAGAACTTTTCCTATGATAAATCAGGCACACCATTATAGACGCCATAATGTTTAATTTTATCGTCCATTTGTTATCTGCCTACGATGCTAAGTTTATTGTTATTGTGGCTGGAAGCTATCAATATTGTAACAATTTACATCTATCCAAGTTAGTGATCTGCACAATTGCGCCCGAATAATATTCGAATAAATTACGTAACAGTACTTACTACTAGGTCGAGAAGAGCAGCGATAGCTCAGTGGGGAGACGAACAGACTGCAATGCAGAGGGTCTCAGGTTCGAACCCACGTCGCGCAGCTCTAACTTTCGGAAGTTATATGACTTCGAAATTATGTGCGTATTGACTGACAGTTATCGCCTGCTCCGTGGCTCGAAAAGCAAGTTAGGCCGTTGGTCCCGGCTGCCATGAACATCTATAGCAGTCGTTATTGGTAGAGTGTCGACGCAAAAGATCCCACTGGGTCGAAGTGTCGCCGGTCTGCACTGACTGGCCCCCACATAAGATATGATAAGATAAGATAGTGATCTGCACAATTGCGCTCGAATGATATTCGAATAAATTACGTAACAGTACTTGCTACTAGGTCGAGAACACAGCTTCTGCTCATGTAGTGTTGTTGATATATTCGAATACTAGTATGCTCGTCGTTTCTCTATACACATTATACTACAGAAAGAAACATTTATTGCTACATATGTACTCAGACATAGTGGAACAGACACAAAAAAAATTAAACAAGTCTTATCAACTTTAATTAACTATAGACAACTGTCTATGAAGGTTGGTCGGGATTAGTCATGATTTCCCGACTTTTCATATGATGTACCGAGTACACTTAAATTTTAAAGCTTGTCTTAATTTTCGTAGAGGATCCAAATTGATACACTCGGTAAAAGTAAGTAAGTAAACGTAAAAATTAAATTTAAATTATCACACGAAAAATATTTTGTTTCCCAAGGCAATTATAAAATAAAATATTTTGAATAAATATATTTATTTCACCAGACAACCACTCCAAAATGCCGACATTTTGTAAATTTGACAATATATGTCGGTTTACTGATCTGGCAACCCTAATGCCCTTACAGGTTCGCATAGAAACAAGTATAATATATTATATAGCTTAACACCATAACTGTCATTTTAAAATTGCCTCTATCTTATCGCATTATTGCCTTATCTGAATACACAGTGCGAAGTTTTATTATTAACTTTTGTGGGAACCCCATCAAAATCGTTCAAGCGTTTCTCAAAATTAGCAGTACCATACATACTGATGGTATACGTGCGGTACGTTTAATACTACATAATGATTGCATAGGTAATTGATCGCGATGCAACTCGTGGAAAAGTACGCATTAGCCCTTATTACATATTGTGTGCACGGATGACGTAGTGACATAAGTGGTTGACTCGCTGCCTTGCTGCCACACGTGGTTTGATTGATACACGACACTAAAGGGCCCCATATACGATACGATTCGTCTGTACGATCGATCTGATGAAAATCGTGACGATTGATCGCATCAAAAATGACGCCCATACACGAAACGATTGGTCGTAACGATCCATAATTTATTTGTTTGAAACTTGTTTGAACACTGTCGACTCATCGTTACGAAATTCATGATTGCATGGGTTTTCGTTGCGATTTCCGACATCGTCTTCGATTAAGTAAATCGTTAACGATCTTGACATACACTACTGATTCGTCGGCGTCGTTTCGATCGGTCTGAAGGAACGGATCGTACAGACGAATCGTACCGTATATGGAGCCCTATTCGAATGTTTTGACAACCCTAGTGTTCTTGACGCCACCTTGTATCACTTCTTCCTTCCTTGACTATTCAGATTAATTATCGCGTATAAGGTAGTTAACTCACATTTATTATCATTTAAATTAAATCGTTAGATTAACGAAAATACAAACAATTATAGAAATATTCTCAAAAATGTAAAAAATACAAGCCTTCCAAAAAGCGCATCTTTTGGAAGGCTTGTTCTTTTTTACATTTTTGAGATTTTGAATTTTTGTTCCATTCGAAAGCGCATCTTGAAATTGACGTATACATATGCAAAATCTGGATGTTCTTTGTTTAATTCATTTCAATGTAGGTACCTGAATAATACAGGAGCTTATACCGAGTACCAAGTAGCTTCTGCGTCTACCTTCGATTTACAGCCTTATAAATATATCTTAAATATTGTATTAGCTTTTAGAAAAAAATATTATCCGTAAACATTTACGCAACGTTGAGTGCTAGTTGAATAACAATTAAGTAACAGCGGCGGGCCGTTGATCAAAGATTAGTCATTGATACTTGAGAGCTATTGAGTTAAGAGCAAGCTAAGTATAAGTTAATGTTTTTTTTATAAGCAAGGCTTGACTGTTTAATGCTTGTCGAGATTAATCTTTCGAAATATTACTCCCACCATCATCTTCGTTTCCGAAGTTGCTTGCGTTACCCTTTTATAAAACTATTGAGACGCAGCGCACACCGATGGCCAGACACACATAGATTTTCAATTATGTCTGGTATTCTAAGATTTGGCATATTAAAGCAATTGTGATGTATAATCAAATAGTTTGTGTTTTATAACATTAAAGCTGAAGTCATGACGTCAATACGAGCATAGCTTTGATACAACGTACAGAATTGCCAGAGCAATAGCCAGATGCCAATTTTCCAAAAATATTGCACGTAGGTATAGTCCATTTTTGTTACATGTCTTGTTAGGTAAATAAACAAACCATTATAAAATCATTCAGTTATCGCTTTCAGACTATTTGTTCTCTAATAAATAGAGATAATAGAAACTTAGGAATACATAGATGTTAAATTAAACTGTTTTATACGTATATTTTTCGCAGTTTATTTGGAAAACTCAAAGTTCATGAATATTTTAATATTATAAAGCTATTTAAATTATTAAAACTGCGGCAGAAACCTGTATAACATAGTTTAATTTCAATGTATAACATTCACGTAATCTTAATACAATATTACATCGAGGTGAGGCTGTATGTTTTTTCTCTAGTTACTAGTACGCCATATTTGTTTACTAAATAAGACAATAAAAATGGACTATAGTTTATAAAGAAATGCTGCTACTCATCGTACCTCATAATAACATCTATGAAGCAACAATAGCTCGAAAGTTACCATGTCAACTCCCTACCGAAAGGTCTCTAGTTCAATTCAATGAACTATTATAGTTCATAGGGGGGTCACATACTTTACATGCATGTTAAGTTTAAAGGAATTTCGTAGATTATTTGCAATAGTCATAATATTGGCAAATTATATGCTATATCGTAAACAGCTATTTTCGATGATTATATTATCCTCTTCTGCAAAACCTGCCTAAAAACTACATCGGCTATATTTTTTCATTGCCTAAAATATGTAAATCCTGTTACGTACTGAATCGTTCGTCCCGTGGTATAAAATTTCGTGCGATTGATAGGTTCGATTATCGAGTGAGGAAATTTGTCGAATCTATTTATATCCTGTTCACCGGGCGCAATGCCAGACTCCGTACTGTTAACATAAAGTCGATAGAAAAAACCAATAACACTAACGAACTTGAGACCTCATCCTCAAGCACAGCTACCGCATACGCTACCGCTATCGAAATCACAACCTTATTAACGCTAAATAAAAGCTCATCAAAATTACCTATAGTGACCAAACGTATTTTTTAGGTTCCGTCCCCCAAATTTTTAGATAGATAGGTCGTTGTATAAAGCCGTTCTTTGTACATCTGCCTGTGCTCTTTGACCACAAAGCACGGAATACAGCGCGCCGTGCCGCTACTAGAGACGAATGTAACAATATTTTTTGTCCTGATCGACGGCGCCGAGCGCAGTCGTTAGTTTGAAAGTATGTTTAATATTAGTATCACATATACAATCAGCCTTAACAAGATGTATACGGAACATAGTACTATTTAAATGTCTACATCCAATATTATGTTGTAGTGTAAAACATGATATGGTATCGCGTCGCAAACACTTGGGATGCAAGGCGTCAGCTCGCACTAACAAACGAGGCGAAGTCATCCGCTACGACAACACTCACAATCACGACAAGCCGAAGCAGTATAGTAAAACTCTACTCTCTATCTCTCTCTACTCTATCACATACACACAACACCATCTAGCCCAAACTAAGCAGAGCTTGTACTATGGGTACTAGACAATGGATAAACATACATATATACCTTTTTTTTGTAAATACATACATATTATACATAGAAATACCCAGACCAAGACAAACATCCATGTTCATGCACACAAATTTGTACTTGTGCGGGAATCGAACCCGCGACCTCAGGCGTGGCAGTCGGTTACACTAACCACTACGCCATAGAGGCCGACCACTAATAAGATGATTACTATTTAATATCGATATTTCTTCCAAAAATGTCACGTGGCAGTCAAATTGTAATGCCACTTTTGATCATAGTTTTTTATCACGAAATTTGTTTCACGGATCGTCAATGGGCGAACGACTTTGATTATTTAGACACATTAAAATAAAAAAGATGTAACTTAAAATAGTCAAGTCTAAATAAATATCTATAAGAAAACTTTGCAGACGTGGATGTTTCATATTTAAAATTTATTGTATGTCCCTAATAATCTAAAACGTTATAGTTGTACTATTGTTTAGTAAAGAAGTAAATGATGTATTAAACATTTTGGCATATTGGATGCAGGCATTTTATTGTAAGTAAGTAAGTATCTATTTTTCAAAATATTATTGAAACTTAGTTTCATATACATTTTTTCAGGGTGATTGTACCTGCCTGTGTACTAATATAGTTATCACTGACACGCTTAGATTGTATAGGATATGACACGCAGAGCGTGTTTAGTAGAAAGCCAGCTTGTTCGGGGATCTGTCTGTAAGACTTGGCGATTAAAAAGAGTGGCCATGAGTTTCTTGCCCGTTCTTCTCATGAGCCCTACACCCTTACTTTGCTGAACGTGGCAGTAAATGTAAATTCACAGAAAAAAATTAGTGTAACTTTGACATTTTCAAGTGTTACCTTGTAACCTAACTTGAATAAATTTATTTTTGATTTTGATTTGATTTGATTTGACTATTGTAGTCTCATCATAGAATACCAGAGGCCAAATGGTCCTATAGAACTGATATTCAGTACTACCTGTTTAAACTATAAAATGGTTCTAATAAACTTGGAGTTAATGTTGTTACTAAAGAGAGAAAATGATCACACCCGCACGACGAATAAATTCTGTGTCGCGAAAATCCTTACAAACATTGAAACAAAAGTCACAAAACACACTTATTTGTAGATCACATAAGTGTTTGTCCCGTGCGGCGATCGAACCCACAACACTCGACGCAGGGGCAGTGGAGAGGCGAACACAAATGATGATTATGATTATCATAACTGTATCTATCAGACTAAGTATGGCGATGCTGGCGATCATAAAGGCGGGTACACACTGCTGTAACGTAACATGCAATGTAACACGCAATGAAAGAATTTGCCGTCCACATTGTCGCAATGTATCATGCAATGTAACAGAATTACCATAGTGTGGACGCCTTACGCGCACGAACCATGCACAGTACGCGCACGAACAGCATTTCAATACGTGTACGCCGCGATCCGCCATTTGTCTGTTTTTTCGTCGAACACAAAGGGGCGCGCAGTGTGCACGGAGCGCCAGTGTGGACGGGTTGTGTGTGTCTGTACTGCGGAACGCGTGTTTTCGGCAGACAGCTATGTTTACCGGGCGCATGGCGGAAACAGATGCGAGTAGGTACATGCTCGGTTCGTGCGCGCGCTACGTCCACAATTATGAAATGCTCCTTTCATGTTACATTGCATGTTACGTTACAGCAGTCTGTACCCGCCTTAAGGCTTATCTCTAAACTGAAAACCCGCTGCTGACCTAGACTTCCTTAACGTTTTTATTGTATCAAAATTACTTTTTTATATGATACTAGCTGTTACCTGCGACTTCGTCCGCGTAGATTTTAACTAAAAAGTGTTTGTCTATACGGAACCCTATTTTTTTCTAAAATCAAATTAGCCTAAGTTACTCCTTATAACATCAGCTATCTGCCAGTGAAAGTCCCGTCAAAGTCGGTTCAGCCGTTTCGAAGATTAGCCGGAACAAACAGACAGACAGACAAAAAATTTTAAAATAGATGTTTTCGTATAGGTAGGTACCTTATATACTTTCATATGCATTAGATAAAAAGCTGTTATTTTGACATTACAAACAGACCCTTCAATTTTATTTATTTGTATAGATGTATAGACTAGCTGTGCCCGCGGTCTCACCCGCGTCATTGGTATTCGTGGTTACTGCGCCGCTCCCGTGAGCCGTAGCGTGATGTTATATAGCCTATGACCTTCTCAGGGTCTCAGGCTATCTTCATTCCAAATTTCATCTAAATCGATTCAGCAGATTGAGCGTGAAAAGGTAATAGACAGACTGACAGACAGAGTTACTTTCGCATTTATAATATTAGTAAGGAAAAGTAAGGATTACCAGCTATTTAGATTACAACTTACGAGTATTCTTGTTACTGAGTGAAATACTTTTGTATATTGTGGGTCGAACCCACGGCCTCTCCGTAGCAAATCCATTGCCAGAACCTTTTCTATCGACGCTTTTTTTATGTTGTTACTAACGTGTAATATTTGTCTGTCCTTCTGAACAGCTAAAGAATAAATCGCTAAAATCGATTGACTGCATAGATGGCGTAGTTGTTTAATGGGTCGTCTCACCACTACCACTTCGCCGAGTGTTGTGAGTTCGACCCCACGCGGGACAAAAATTTGTGAGATTTACAAGTAGTTGTGCCGAGGCTGGCTGTTCTTTGTGTCCGCTGTTCGAATTTTTATGAAGTCTCCTGCGACGCAAGAATGACAGCTAGTGCGGCAGAAGTCCTTTCAAAAGTTTATCTATACTAATATTATAAAGCTGAAGAGTTTGTTTGTTTGTTTGTTTGTGCTAATCTCAGGAACTACTGGTTCGAATTAAAAAATTATTTTAGTGTTGGATAGACAACTTATCGAGAAAGGCTATATAAATATCACGCTACGACCAATAGGAGGGAAGCAACAATGAAAAATGTTACAAAAACAGGGAAAAATCTCTTATGTGACGCAGGCGAAGTTGCGCGGGTCAGCTAGTCTTGAATAAGAATCTCTCTCGTCTCTTTTGTTTTCCGTTTTAGGGTTCTGTATTCTAAGAATTAATATGAAGTTCGGACACGACTGAGATATTGAGCTCAGTAGAAATAAGTACACCTAATATATACACCGAAAGTTTGTTCATGCCACTCTATTTCTTACGCCATTGTATAGTTTTATTTTATCTTTAGTAACCCTCAGTGGAAAATACAAAAATATGCAAATAGGCCTTCAGTTTATTCTGTGTTATTTTAGTTTTTAATATAATAAATGTACCTAAATTGTTCATCTCGATGTCTACACCAATCTTACCAGAGCTCCCCATGGTACACGTACAAATATTAAAGGCAAACTCAATCACTTGTATGGAAGTAGAACAATCAGCAGACATCGGAAAAATACCATAATTCTAAATGAATTGTTATTTCCATAATCATTATATCACCTAGATATATAGAATAAGGCATAGTGTGATTAGAGAGAGATGCGGCATAAAAGTGGATATAGTGACAAGAATAGAAAAGGGTATGTTAAGCTGGTTTGGACATGTAGAAAGAATGGACGAGGACTGACTAAGAAAGTTTATAAGGCTAGTGTGAATAGAACAGTCGCAAGAGGAAAACCTAGGCGAACGTTTCTCGATCAGATCGGATGCGTTCTGGACAAAGTTCAGGTTAAGTGCTCCTTGAACCGACGGGCGTGTATGAGGAATGTGATGAAAGTGAATGAAGCCAGAGAAGTGTGTCAGGGTTGTAGCAAATGGAAATGCGTAGTCTCTGCCTACCCCTCTGGGAAACAGGCGTGAATCTATTTATGTATGTATGTAATACCAACTAAATATAGCACTACATAAGCAACCTTTAACACTATTTTATTCCACAGTTGTTTATAAAAGGCGACCGCATAAATAACTTTGTAACTGTCATAAAAGTTACGTTTATATACAAGCAGTGGAACTCGCGGTTAACGCTCTCGTGGTCGCACTTAACCAATTTTTACCCCTATTATTTGTTTAAGACACTAAAACTAGTGTGTATAAATCCATAAACTACGACGGATGTTCGTCGGTTATAAATGAAAACAGTAAGATGACTTAGGCTTGTGGTTTTACAATGACTCTTATACACACGGTCAACGATATAGTAAGTAAATATGACGAGATGTTGTGTGTTATGTCACAAAATACTGTAGCTTAATGCATAGACGTATAACTTACGCTATGACTTGCAAGTGAACCGAGAGTTTTATGTGATTGCGTTGTTTAATGTGCATGTTCTTTACGTTAGGAGTTAAATGACTTATAATTTGAATATGGAAGCGAATTACGCGGTATCTACTTGGCGGGCAATATTGTAATGAAATAATTGTGTAGAGAGAAACTCACCACGCTTCGTCGGACGGCCCACCTCAAAAATCAAAAAGGTTGACAAGGAATGAACTTAAGTTTAGCCTTCGTTGCCAAACTGCTCTTAGCTGAGGATGCTTTGCACAGAATATAGCATATAAAAATACGTCAGTGTTACCCCCTTGTTGTATGTATATGACATACTGGTTGTAGAATCAACCGTCCCAGTAGTGGAATTTGCACGAACTTTTACGCTGTGCACCTATAATATTTTACACGATGTTTTCTTTTTTAATTATTTAAATTATGCATAATTACTTCATATCGAAAAGCAGAGAGGAAATTATTTACTTTTTGGTGAGACAGCGCTTGGTAAATTCTGTATGTGGATTATAGTCATAGGAAACACTATATGTGACTGCGGTTTCACCCGCGTTTATGATTACTGCGCCGCCACCATGGTTCGTAGCGTGATGTTGTGTAGCCTATAACCTTCTTCGGTAAATAGGCTATCCAACACTAAAATAATTTTTAAATTGAACCAGTAGTTCCTGAGATAAGCGTGTTCAACCAAACAAACAAACAAACTCTTCAGCTTTATAATATTAGTATAGATTACAAACGCTGTAGTTAAGTGTTATTTTTAATTAACCACGTACAAATATTGTTATTTATTTAATTTACACACTCCACCTCCTTTTCCATTTTTCCGCTCGAAGGCAATCTGCAATATATCCTGCCGGTCGAGGCTTTTGTAACATGTTAAAAGCGCATCAAAATAGCAATAGGTATAAGTGCACTCTAATTTACATAATCGTTATACTAAGATTTTGGTTAATCCAATTTGTTGTATGACTGTAAATGTTATTAATCGTATACACCCTTAACTCTGCTAGTGTACTTAACATAAACAGCGCCATATTTTGGCCATCCATCAGCGTTGGCCATTATCTCTAATTAACACTAGCGAGTAACCACACATTGTACGTGCAATCGTATATCTACATATATACAAATTACCACAAAATGACTGGCAGGGCAACATTACGCAGTCTGTTGCCAGACAGCGTTGCGTCTCATAGTTGCATGCTCTCAACGCAACGAATATTAAATATCCATTGCTATCACTAGCAGCTTATTTAGTGATCATCCAAGCTTTTTGTATCTGTTATTTAGCGCGGTGTGTTGCATGTATGATTTAAAAAGCGATACATAAATATGTTACTTGTTCGGAAACTTTGTCTGTGTGTGAAATAATAGATGTACTGATAGTCATTTTTGGCGAAGCCTAATATTCAAATAGATTCTTCGCTAATAATAATTACCTATTACAAACACATCTGTAGATACTATATTGTAAATTTTACTCATGCATGAGGAACGTCAATACTATAGCTCTGTATAATAATTGTGGTCAGCGTTTCTTCCGGGTTTGATTGATATTCACTGATCATGCATATTAGCGGATTAGTTTGTGTATCCACACATATTTAGGTGCGGTATCCGTCGTATGCCTTTTGGGATGAGAAATAATTAGGTGTAAGCTATTGCCTACTCAGCCGTGGACGTTATAGGCGTAGGGTAGACCATCTTATTTATACATATGGTATGTATGTCTCTTTACATCACTATAGCAGGCAATACCATAAGTATTTAAAAAGAAAATTGTTTATTGACAACATTATTTCGATTATATTATTATACTAAGAATTTCCTAACAAAAAATCTACCAAAATTGTCAGAACTTTTAAGCGACACTGATATTACCAGATCACCTGTTTAAAGTTGAATGTTCGATATATGTTTGGAATGCCTATCTATACTAATATTATAAAGCTGAAGAGTTTGTTTGTTTAAATCTCGGAAACTACTAGTTCGAATTGAAAAATTATTTTAGTGTTGGATAGCCTATTTATTGAGGAAGGCTATATAACATCACGTTAGGACCCACGGGGGCGGCGCAGTAACGATAAACGCGGGTGAAACCGCTGGAACATCTAGTATATAATAATTATCATATTTTAAGTAGGCATATGAACCTTATAGAATAACTCATTGACCAAAACGAAACCTCCCATAAAAGCTTGACCACTATAACTAGAGCCAGAAAATGTGATATTGATCACTATATTAGATTCGTATTTCGAAGAAAACATTGACAGACACTATGTAGTTATTTCCTGACGAAATATATTTTAATGAATACCAATTATATTAAATTTTTTATTTGCTAAATTGATCGACACCGCCACATGCGGCCATTCAATTTATAGGTATCCATTAGTTGAGGATGTATTGTACACTGCACCAAAAGTGTACGAAATTTTATACTTAAATGTCATCATCGTTCCCATTCTTCATAACTATTGAATAGTTGCGATCTCCAGTCGCGGTGTTCTCAATTCTCTACCACACGCATAGTTATTGGTATTTAGTACATAAAGTATTTCAAAATAGCTTCTAGAATTTTGTTGCGTTACCATTTTTTATTAGAAAGTATTTTTATTAATATAATCGCAAAAACATTTTATACCAAATCAAAATATCTCTCCACAATATGTTATTCTTCAACCGAGTTTAGAATAGTGGGAACTCTGTTTTTATTAATTTGAAGGTTGCTCTATAAAATATGTATCTCTAAGAATGATTGTTTCTTTAACTGTTTATCAAACCACTGTTCTTACTATTCGTGTGTTATCTTGACCGCCTGGACTATGCAAGTAAAATGTAAACTGTCGAACCCGCGAGTAAGAACTAAATGTTACAAAATCTGGAATATGATTAGTGAACTAATCCATGTTCTAGATTGTGTAACATGCAATATCTTGCTAGGTCTGCGATTAGGTCGAATATACTCACATCTTACTAAATATTTGTGTAAGCGGCTGAATTCTAACAAACTCTTCTAACGAATTCTTCCAACAGAAATAAAACAAAAAGGCGAACGCGAGTAGTCAAACGAGCTGAGTTGAATAACGTACCCGATAAAAAAAGGAAGAAAAACCCAGTATTAATTAAAAAGCAGTGTTTACGTGAAAATAAGTTATGATTAAAACGACCCAAAGTATGAATTGCACAAAAACTCGGTTAGCACTAAAGAATAACGACCTTTAGCCCAAGGTAACTGCTGTGTGCAAGCCATCAAGGGCTTTTAAGACCCGCTAGTTAGGTAATTACGTAATACTGTATCGATACATTTGAATCTTTCGTATAATTATGCGCCGCTTCCCTCTGATGGCAATCCTTCTAAACTCAGGAATAGAAAATGATAACAATAAATTAAATATTTTGACTAAACCAAGTGGTAGAACACATAATACAAGCCTTGTGACATGTATCTGTTAAACATCTCTGCCTAAGACAAAATCAAGGCACATGATTGTAAAAATGTATTTGAAACAACATGTGGTTGACACCTTCATCAGGTAGGTCTACGGTCGTCATGAACCCAGTGCGTGGACGTGACGAGCCTACTCGAAGCTCACTACATCGATTATTTTCATAAAATATCTCGAGGATTGTCTACGTGTCGCTCGTAACAGGTGACCCTGAGGCCAGTTATGGTAATTAACAACAAAAGAAACACACAAGTAAATCGCCGCCACGCGATACGAAATCTCACAGAGAGAATTCAATCATTCTCTGCCCTCTCGTGATGACGTGTCCTGGCTAAATTTACTATACACTTACTTATTGACACGTTCCAAAAATACACTTCTTGGCAAAACTGAACGGGCGTTAACATCGCTATCAGCCGCATAATGCCTCAACTTACACACATACATGTATATGCGTTACCTATAATACGCGTATTATCCGCAACACATGTATCGGTTAGCCATATATCTATACAAATGGACCAGTACGTACACATGTATACATACTGCATACCTATTGATATAAGTACTAGTGTTGTTTCTTGTAAAACGCCAGGTCGCCGCGCGCGGCATTCGTGCGTTTTACGACGAGTCATCGATTTACACGGATCTATTTCATATACCCTTTTACTGCTTATTGGAAATATTAGATTCCTTTAGATCGCATTTAGTCTACAATCGTAATGGTGAGAGCTAATCTCACAATTTGTCGGCGTGTGTCCCTCTCGGCTGGACCAGCGTAACCTTAACGAGACTATATTGTTGTAGTACTATAAATACATCTAAGTGTCACAATGCCCGAGCAGGAAGCATCACATCAGAACGATGATAGTTAAACACAAAAAAATAAAGCGCTCTTTCGTATCTATTACACGTGAATTCACGTCTCATCGTAAGTTAATTTTAGTTCACCTCGCGATCGCACCAGAATGGAAAGTTTCATACGAAATATGAGAACTATTAGAATTCTATTTTGTGGTGATTATGAAGCGGCACGAGTTTTCGTATTACTTCCGACTTAATGGAGCGAGCTTGTGAAACTGAAAACTTGAACATATTGCCACAATTACATCTTCTTTTTTCATACTAATATTTGGCGTCAGTTTCATCAGGTGGATCCGGTTAGATGGCAGACAGACGCCAAAATTAGTATGAGAAAAGAAGATGTAATTGTGGCAATATGTTCAAGTTTTCAGTTTCACAAGCTCGCTTCATTAAGTCGGAAGTAATACGAAAACTCGTGCCGCTTCATAATCACCACAAAATAAAATTCTAATAGTTCTCATATTTCGTATGAAACTTTCCATTCTGGTGCGATCGCGAGGTGAACTAAAAGTCTGCCATACAACCTGATCTACAGACTCTTCTGATAATAACAATTGGCAGTTCTTGGTACAAAATTTAAAAAAAGGAAATCGCTATACCATCTCGATGAACATGATCAAATTCCCCAAAATGTGGAACACATCAGTATTGTACTGTTTCTCAAATACAGCAATAGCAGGTATTGTCAGAAAGGTAATCGTCCAAAACTAACGCTCCTACGGTTCGGAATGAAAGGTTTGAAGCGTGTCATTATGTGCGCGTGTTATTTAGTTGTGTTGTACAGTGTAACGGTAAAAAGGCGCCATTTACATTAGTTGTCCATGTGGCACAACAACCAACACTAACATAAGTATCGGATAAACAGCAACCGACCGTTCCGCACCACCTACTGCACCTACGAGCTACGGTTGGTACTTGCAGCCTGACTAAAAACGTTGAACTAGGTATTTCGAGATAGCACTAATGCACTATATCAAGTTCCGATGAGCGACCATGACTTTAAGTATTGGATGATTTCACGCGATACATATTATTTACTATAATGATACAGTAGGCGCATTGCTGCAACATGAACTAACTCATAATTATCATAACATTTATAAGAATAGGCTGTACAACAGATTTTGTATTATAGTTATTAGCATACTTAGTTAGGAATATTACGTAAGATGGTATCCTTTCGTCGTCGTTCTTTTCTCTTTCTTCGAATTTTATATGTTGTGCAAAATTGTAATTTATAAAATCCTAAGCACAAGATTAATCCATAGGTATTTATCCAGCTGCTGAGATTGTAAATAAATTGTGTCCACATTCGTAACTATCATGCTTTCAGTGATTATTACACCAGGTATCAGGTTATATCGAATCTAACCAATGTCCATTGTGTTTGTCTGCAGACTGCGTCTATTTCGAGACGTCGTCGACGTCTCCGTACCAGATCCGACGGATAGAGGAGCTGAACAAGACGCCCTCTGGCAACGTGGAGGCAAAAGTCATGTGCTTCTATAGGCGGCGGGACCTTCCCAATCCTCTTATACAGTTAGCTGATAAGCATCAAAGTAAGTATCTCCTACCAACTCCTCATTATCATAGATTCCGCTGGCGTTGTCGTCTCGTCTCGAGACTCGCGCTAGATGATAAATAAAACAACACGAATCTTGTGCGGCACTGAATTCGCGTGTAGCAAATAAAACGATACAGTAACACGTCTTCTGTTTTGTGCCACTCCACATCTTTTGTTTATATCGCTAGATTTTAGACTTCCATATTTTAGTCTACCTCTCGTCTGAGCTCTCCAGACAACCAGTACATGTGTCTGTTTATAGATCGTTGTATTAGCAATCGGCACAAAAACGTTTATCGATTAACCCAATTCAACGTATTTATATGAACGTACCTCTCAAGGCTACTTACTTATGGTAGGTATAACAGTAGTATCGTATCCTTGAAGTCCAACTTTATAATAAGACATTGTTTTGCTATTGATTTTCGAAACAGACCGGTCACGCACATCGACTGAGGAAGACAGCGATATTAGGCAGTAGGTACTTGTGCTACTTGTACGTTAATAATATTCTGCAATGGCGCCGCGTCACGTGGACCCATGCGGATTAACGCGTGTTTGATTCTTTTCTATTTATAGATCTATCAAGTATCCTATATCGGATCTTTTTATAAGGATTGCTCAGCGGGTGTCTTTGCTGGAGCCCCTGAGTGTTACCGGTCCCGCTCCCACTGCGTGTAGCCGTGTCTAACACACACGCACGATTGGCGAATTGCAAAAAAATTAATTGTTTATCGACATTTTATGTAAAACCGCTTGTAACGTAATTCTAGTAATCTACTACATTTTTTTATAATGGTTCTACACGTTGAAACATCTTGTTTTTAGTTTTATTGCTTTCTAATAAAACGTTGGAATGCACCTGCCGGTTCTATATTACAGGTTACGTCTAACTCATAGTAAAATATGTTTTAAGTCGCATTGTTCTCATAGTAAAGTTTAAAGACACAGCACGCGTCAGTGACCCCTTTATAAAAAAACCGAATCTAGAAATCAATTTGACTCAAATAAAGGAGCTGTGATTAAATTATTCTATCACAAAAGCGGTGTAAAAATGTGAAACTATCAGTCGCGTCAAGTTTTAGTTAAAACCTGTCTACAGTTTAACAGTCTAATGCCGTTACCGAAATGTGGATAGAGATAATGATCAGGCTCGTAAACTCACTTGGGAATCGATCCGCCGTCTCACCATACCAATAACGTTTAACAGTAAGGGCTCACGCGATCGTGTGGTTGCCTCGATACGCGCGCTAACCCGTTCAAAGTCCTTGGACAACATCATGTATATTACCAACTACCTATATTAGCCAGCAGTTCAGCAAACATCCAAGTCAAGCAGTTACCGACATGATAAACATATGGCTCGACTGCATAGAGAGCGCAGTGGTTCTAGATCTCGCCTCACCACTGCCAGTTTGCCAAGTTTTGTGGGTTCGATCCCCATTCGGCACAAAATTTGTGTATTCCAAAATAGTTGTTCTGAGTCTGGGTGCTCTTTTTGCTTCAATGTTTGTAAAGTCCACCGCGATACGGGCATTATTGCCACCGCGGGAGTAGTATTTAATAATAATAAGATAACGATGATTGACTGTGTTATATAGGTGTCACGAAAAAACTTACAAGTTACTGTTATACATCAGTAGCGAAATATATCTGTACCCTTCTATTGCTTAAACAACGCCGTGGAATAACAGAGTACGCGGCAATACATCAGTACGTCACAAGATATTATTATAGTACCCCGAGAAAGAAAATTTTGTTCGTCGTGATTCAAAATTTTGATAAGATATCATATAACGGTGATTATTAGATAAACTGTGTCCACATCATATTATAATACGTAATTTGTTAATCTTTAGTAAAGAAATCAAAGATAACACGCGATATATCTATGTAAGATCGACTCTTTTCGTCGCGTGGAGACATTTTATATTTAATGTCGTATGTCCGGTACAGGCTATGGGACTAAAATGGAGGTGAAATAGTGTCCTATGATAATCGCATGCGTTTATACGCACATAAACTGCACTGCATGTACAGACCTCAAACGCAATTGAGGTCTGTATATGCAGCTGAACTTAAGCGAACGCCGTTTCTGTTTGAGTCAGTTCCTTCACTTGATCTGTACCCGGCATTACCTACACTTCGTCACTCTCTCTATCTCATGTGCTGTTATGATGCCTTAAGGTTTAACAAATTGTAGCTGGAAGACATGAAATAATTACTAGTTACTAGGTATGCCGTGACTTTCGAATAGGTTATTATTATTTATGCCCAATTGGATTAAACAACTTCAAATCTTGGACTGAAAAGACTTTCTACCAGTCTAAACTTTAACGGACTATATAAAAAAAAGCAACTTTATAAAAACATGTAATCAAACCACATTAGCACAGTATTAGTAAAGATTGTCTTACTGCACTATTGGCATCCCGTTAATACCTACATTTCCTTAATCTAGCTGAATAACTCAGACATCTTCCAAAAAAATCCAACAATTACATAATTCCCAAAATCGCGCGATTAGTGACATAATTTACCAAAGACTGCTGTATTGAACTCTATTAATCGTTTATTTTTATCACTTTAAATACAGCACACTGTTTAACTCTTATCAGTTAACAAGGCAAGTAAAATAAAACATATAATTACAATTCTAAACCATTCTGCTAGCAATTAACAAACGTAGGAATAAAGCTTATCATTATCCACTCGAAAGCAACCATTTTGAAACTACCATTTCCCCGTACGTTTCCTAACGCGCACCGATCTGGCGACTTTAATCAATTCTAATTAAAACCGAAACATTCATCTCATCGACTTTCATTAGGCGTCCCTCTACCTGAATAGCGCCGTGCCTGCAACTTCGCAGACGCGGGGACCAACCACTCTATGTGATTACGATGTGCGCTCCTAACAACTTTTGTATTCGTTTGGTCACATCTCCTCTACAACGTATAATATTATGTACGATTTTTATGCGTTGACGTCACTTGTTGAAAACTAATTTTAATATTGTGTCGAGTGCGGCTTTTTCACTTCAATACTGTAGACAATAGTTGTTTACTTAATTAGGTATTTCGATCTTGTAGTGAGTCATGTATGTTTAAACTACAGTGTCGCCATTATATGCTATTTCGTTTCTTTCGCCCATTCACAATATATGTACATTCAACCTGTTCACTATGTCTAGTACCTTTATATTCCGAATATATATATATAGGTTTAGCTGTAAACAGTACTAATAAAATATGCGCAGTAATGAATCTCTCCACTAATATTATGAATACCCAAGGAACTAACTGTTTGTTGCGTTTTTACCAGCTAAACCGAAGCCTAAAAACCATTGTTGCGAATTGATATGTAGTTAGTTATTTATTACTTTTAATATATTTTATTATAAACACAAAAAGACAGGCTATTTATAAAAAATAGGATCACTGTTGCTTATATCTGCTAGTATTGTTAAAACATATCATATACATACATACATACAAAAAAAAGTTATTGATAACCAACTCATCTATCTGTTAAAAGGTATAAGTAATTTGCCTTACGGCTAGTTTTAAAAGAAACGGCATTTACTACTCTGAACAAAAATATTATCAAAATATTTCTCGTGATCTTAGAAAATTCTGAATTATTCGTAGAAAGAATGCTGTTACAGCGGACGAATTAACCAGTTTACTAAAAACGTTGGTTGGACTCCCGTTTCGGCTGTCCGTATTCTTCTACTGAACCGAATCAAACAATTAACTGAAAAATGCAATCTATTATCGACTGTCTAATTCTTTAAGGATTAGGCAAGTATTAGAAAGAAATGGATTCGTCAAGCAGAGTGAGCTGTATATTTAAATCTACGTATGAAAGCCCGTATTATAATATCGTATGATCTATCCCCTGGAGACCTATAGCAAGTCATCAATAACAGCTGTCATGAACATGACTTTGAACTTTGTTTTATTTTATGTTACTTTGATGATTGAACGGTAGGCCTTAGGACTCCTTCCTAACGCAATTGGCTGCCAGTAGTCTCCAGTTACGGTCTTAGATCCTTAGCGTACGGATAGCCGTAAGAGTACTTTCTACCATTCGTAGTTCATCGATATGTAACAGATTGATTACCAATATATTCTGTATAACTAACTATATCTCCGAAACTCGAATTGGGATCGACTATTAAGACGTGGAAACGTGAATTTTTGACTATTTATCTGAACCCGCGTCACGTAAATACTGAAGTTGTGCTCAGTTTGGTAGCTTGGAGTTCAATATAAAATCTAAGCCATGTTGCAACTAATTCCGTGCACTAGAACCGGAGATATGCACAATGTTATAATGTCGTTTACAAACTGTAATCTACAAAGGCTTGTTAATACTATTTTAAAACTAATTATGTAAAAAGGTTGTTTTAAAACCAAAACCTGTAGAAGGGATTAAAACCTTTCGGTGTCCAGAACTATTTAAAGACGCTATTCTAGCTACTTGAGTGCGGATGTAGACTCAAGGGCGGCCCATGAAATTAATCAAAGGTGTCATAAAGACAGTGTTACGTAAACGTTGTTGGGAGCGCTTGGCGCTAGTAGGAACGTGCCCCCAGCCGCGTGGTAATGACCCTGGCTGAGCTCTGGTACGTAACTGCCGACGAGCCGACGCTACACTCTCGCGCCATAACACTACTCTAAAAAATAACTCCTATAGGGTTTATATATAGCGGGATATGACTCAATTCATTCCTAATAATCTGCTGCTAAAAAGCCATATTTTCAAATTCCTACTTCGAAAAATAACATCGAACAAGGTCAATTCTTTTTAAATGTCATTTTCAGACTTCCTGCTCAAATTTTACCACAAATATTACATTTTATACGTTTTTCATTCATTATTTTAGTTGAATGAAAAAAGGAGTGATGTTTGTCAGTTACATACGTGTGCGCGGTCAGTGGTCAGGGGCTGGTTGGGACGCGGTCGAGTTTTTAGTCGATTACCAACGCCGCGCCAGCGTAAAGAGGATCAGTGGGTCAACGCGTTGTACGCCACAGGATCATTTTACGTTTATGTAACTGACAAACATCACTCCTTTTTCACTACTAGATGGAATTATGCGCCCTACTGTAGTAGAAAATATATATGAATGTAGAATAGCACGTAGTTGATAACATGTATTATGTTTGTATATGTCGCAGTATGATAGATAAAGCCGTAATATAGTTATATGCCTAGGGATTTAATTAGGTATATACCGTAACATAGTTATACGAAAGCGATTCATTTTTTTTTTACTTACTATCGTTTTACTATTATTATTTATTTTATTCATTACTATCTTACTAGGAATATAATTATAATAGGGTTCAAGTTTAGTGATATAATTATATTACTTGATTAACTTTAGTGAAATAATTGTACAAACACAACGAAGCTTGAACGACGAACTTGCAACGAATTTTGAATATAAAGATATGTTCGCGACCGTAGAAGAACAAGGATTTTCAGACCACAACAGTACTATTTTACATCTAAACCTTCCACAGCAAATAAGCCACACTACATGGTACACTAAGAAAAGGCTTTACAATAACGTAAACATATTAAAATTCAAATATAAATTACAAGAAATAAACTGGAACGATATTATTAAACCCGAACAAAATATCAACACAAATTACAAAGCATTTAATGATACTCTTATAAATATTTTAAATCAACATATACCTTTACGAAAAATCAAATTAAAACCAAATTTAAAAAAATGCTGGTTAACTGTAGGAATAAAAAACTCATGCAAAAATAAAAGGTTATTAAAAATACTCACTACTAAAACTAAAAATCCAATTTTAACAAAATACTACAAACACTACGAAAAAATATTAAAGAGAACTATAATAACAGCTAAAAAACTACATTATAAACATTTAATGGCAAATTCAAGCAACAAATCTAAAACAATGTGGAGTATTATTAACGAAAAAACTAATAAAAAAATAAAATATGACCTGGGAAACCTAACATTACAAATGGGCGACAGGTTAACCTCAGAGCCCAAGACAGTAGCCAATACCTTTAACAACTTCTTTGCTTCAATAGGCCAAACTTGTAAGAGCTCACCGCGTAACAAACCATCTCCTGTACTATCCAAGACAAACAACTCGATTTATCTTAGTCCAGTAGAGCCCTATGAGGTAAATACAGTAATAAAAAACTTAAAAAACAAAAAAAGCCATGGTATAGACGAACTCCCTCCCATTTTACTGCGAAAATGTGCGGACGAACTAACTCTACCATTTTATAATTTATTAAACCAATCTTTTGAAAAGGTGTTTTTCCTGACCTGTTACAAAAATCACTTATAAAACCAATCCATAAGAAAAATGTAAAAACCGACCCTAGTAATTATCGCCCTATTGCCCTTTTACCTACTGCTTCAAAAATATTTGAGAAAGCTATGTGTAACCGTGTGTACGAGTTTTGTGAAAAGTACAATATTCTCAATGATTGTCAAAATGGGTTCCGACAAAACCGTTCTACCAAATTGGCAGTTTACAAATATATTCAAGAAGCCCTAAATATTATCAACTCAAAAAAGTACGCAATTGGTTTGCTACTAGATATGACCAAAGCCTACGACAAAGTACAGTTCGAAATATTACTAGACAAACTGCACAACGTAGGAATTCGTGGCAAATGTCATGACTGGTTTGTATCCTATTTACAAAACAGGGAACAGTTGGTAGAAATAGAACATTACAACCATAACACAAAAAATATAGAACTAATACGGTCTGATAGCAAAGCGATCAATGCCTCAATTCCGCAAGGAAGCGTCATAGGATGTCTCCTATTCATTATATACATCAATGACCTTCCAAATAACATCAACGAACCATGTGTTCTATTCGCGGACGATATTTCCATACTTACACCATACTAAACTCTACGTCAAATTGGATGATAGCAAACAATCTTGAAATAAATTTCAACAAAACTAAAATAATAACATTTTACCCCCGCCAAAAAACACCGATAAATATAGACTTTTCTTACAATGGACACAAATTAGAAGTCGTAAATAATTTCACCCTATTAGGCCTAGACATAGACTCGCACATCAACTGGAAGTCGCATATTAAAAGGATAAGAGCCAAATTGTCTAAATTTTCATACGCTCTCCGTGAGATAAGAAAGACAACAGACCTAAAAACAGCGTTAGCCACATACTACGCGTATGCCTATGCTTGGTTAAAATATGGGATCATCTTATGGGGAAATAGTACAGATGCACCCACATTATTTACACTTCAGAAAAAACTAATAAGAATAATTGTAAACATCGATGAAACAGATAGTTGTAAGCCTCACTTTCAAACACTAAAAACCTTTACCTTGCCTAGTATATATGTATTTGAAATATGTAAATTTGTCCGCAAATACCCAGATTTCTATACTAAAAGGGAAGACATACAAACGAAAATTACATTAAGGCACAGAAACAGGCTTAACCTACCTAGTTCGCGACTAAACATGCACTCGACTAGTACATTTGTAATGTCTATAAAAATATATAATAAATTACCAGGTACCATAAGAAGCGAAAATAAATACAACAGCTTCATTAATAAACTAAGACAATTTCTCCTCAACAAAAGCTATTACAACATAAATGAATATCTAAATGACAAACTTTAATTACAAACTAATTTAATATACCTACAATAATTTAAAACATAGTTTTTAAATAAATTCATATTATTATTAGATATATAAATATAAATAAAAAATAAACAAATTGAAAATAGAATTTAGGTACCTACTTAAATTTTTGATTACTTATTTCCATTTAATTAATTTTAATTTATTTATTGCTGCAATATTTAAAAAATTATACCAGTGGCTTCCTCTTTTCTCCTCTTCTATCTATGTTGCCGTGCCCGACAGGGTCCATATTTGGTCTATTGTATTATTTTTTGTAACAACATGTAATTACATATGGAGAGCAATAAAGCATTGAAATTGAAGCTCCCGCCGCCGCCTCCGCCGCACCCCCGCACTACACTCCTACAATTATTTCACTAAACTTAATCAAGTAATATAATTATATCACTAAACTTGAACCGTATTATAATTATGTATATTCCTAGTAAGATAGTAATGAATCGCTTTCGTATAACTATGTTACGGTATATAATTATATCCCTAGGGATATAACTATATTACGGCTTTATCTATCATACTGCGACATATAGACAGCGACATCGGTATGTTATTAAACATTTAAAACAATTATTTACCTACATACATACATAGATTCACTCTTGTTTCCCAGAGGGGTAGAGGTTTTATCAATCAAAATTTTATTATTACTTTTTTTGCCAATATAAGTAATTAAAGTGATATATCTATCTTGGTTGCGGGTGGCCGAAGACCGGTCTGTGTGGAAAACCTTGGGGGAAGTTTATGTCTAGCAGTGGACGTCTTTTGGCTGACATGATGAAAGTGATCTATTTTTCACATTGTTTAGGTATAAGGTACTAATCGTATAAACGTTAGCCAAACTCCGCACACTAAGCTATGCTTGTCCTGTAAGGAGTTTGCACATAGGTCATTCTCAACTCTATAATGATAAAATAAAAACATTTTTTAGAAGTAAATCCAAAAATTCTATTATATTGGGATAGCACAGCTAATTTTGCGGCTATATCTGGCTAGCAAGCCGGTCTAAATCGAGACTAATGGTCGATTTTCAATCACCACATAAACATTAAAGGAGAAATAGATAATGTTTTTTATAAAATTTGGCTTCGGCAATCCGTCAAATTAATTTCCCATCAAGTTTTCTCTGAGTCTCTTAGGTATTGTATTACATTGTTCAATGCTAAGCTACGTCGCTCACTGTACAACGTTTAAAACATGTATGAATCTGTGATATATGATTACGAGTATTTATTTACAAATTATAATGCCCGTTTATGTTTTACTACACGCGAATGTACTC
Source organism: Catocala sponsa (assembly GCA_963564715.1). Classification (NCBI taxonomy): domain Eukaryota; kingdom Metazoa; phylum Arthropoda; class Insecta; order Lepidoptera; family Erebidae; genus Catocala; species Catocala sponsa. The sequence goes on along the minus strand of OY751345.1, from coordinate 2,983,690 downwards.
TAAACGGACATTTACAGTAGAAATATATGATGCATTTATCTATACAAATGTTAAGAGGTAAAATATGTTTGTTTATATGTAGTAGTTAATGTCTGGAACTACTGCATCCATACTTAAAAATCTTTCACTAAAGAAAGCGACACTATCTTTAAGTAACAGCCTCTGTTTTAATGACATACCAACTATACGAGCGAAGCCACAGGCGGCAGAAAAAAAATATAAATAAATAAAATTGTACGGTCGCGCGTCGGTCTTATTTTCATTGACATTTTCGGCTTTTGATTTTTCTTTTCTATTAGATATTTCGATTGTTATCCCGAATTTAACGTTAAAGATATCTGTCTTGATTTCACTTAAATGTTATTTATATATCGTTTAATGATGTGTTGTGGACATGACTACCACACGAGTGAAGCCACGGGCGGCAGCTAATAAAATATCTATACATCTATACAAATAAATAAAATTGAAGTGTCTGTTTGTAATATCAAAATAACAGCTTTTTATCTAATGCATATGAAAGTATATAAGGTACCTATACGAAAACATCTGTTTTTAAAAATTTTGTCTGTCTGTTTGTTCCGGGTGATCTCTGAAACGGCTGAACCGATTTAGACGGGACTTTCACTGGCAGATAGCTGATGTTATAAGGAGTAACATAGGCTCCTTTGATTTAAGAAAAAAAAATAGGGTTTTGCGGAGACAAACACTTTTTAGTTAAAATCTACGCGGACGAAGTCGCAGTTAACAGCTAGTATATAAATAAAATTGTACCGTCTGTCTTATTTTCGTTATGTGTATCGCGAATCCTAACATTGAATACTTTCATGTATCTGTCTATCTAGAGTTAGATTTAATTTTCTAGGACTATTGAATTTATCATTTATGATATTTTAGATAGTAAAGACATAGCCGTGGGCACAGCTAGTATAAGCAATTTATTTTCATACATACAATATTGATTACACGTGCGTTTGACGTTTGAGGTGTGTAACCCAACGGTGTGGTCATGTTTAAAGGTCTTTCTGTATCTATGACAAGTGGTCTTGCCAGCCTACCTCAGCATGATTTGACAAATGGACGCTATAGCGAAAGGTGAGGTTATGCGTAAATGCACCTAACTTCGGTAGACAAATTATGTCGAAATATTGTTGTAACTAGTTTGGGTCGCGACTTCGCCTGCAATATTATTCAAATGGATTGTACTTTGCACCTTATCGCCGGTTCTATTTCACAAAATTTGATACTACTTGGCTTAGATTTGAAATCGAATTACAAGCTACCGAATTGTGATAGCCGCTTTAAAATCCGTTCCGTGGTTATTACATGATGCAGGAACAACAAAAGAACCGATAAAACTTATAAGAAAGCACTGTGGGTACCCACGTTTCGCCATGGTTGGTTTTAGGTCACGCGTAATAGTAGACGAGCCTATTGGCGTTTACTGGGTACAGTACACCAAAATACTGGAATTTCGTGTCACATAAACCCAATAATACTACCTATCAATCCGGGTATCGAACCCGAGATTTTATGAGCACCAGTCGCATTCACTACTGTTGCTCCACCAAGGCAAATTTTTTGCAAATTGAGCAACTGACCACCAAGGCAAATTGAGCAACTGCCTCTCTTTTGCTAAAATCCCTGTTAAGCGCTGATTTAAGCTTCTCTCCTATATATGTCTTGTTTATCCCGCACTCTTCGGTTCGGGCTACCACGATGCCGCTCATCTCTTCCTTATACCAATAAATATTTCAAAAAGATATCCAATGTAGCTGCAATTTTGTAATAATATCAGCTACTGTAGGCAAAAAATTTACATTACCAATGGCATAGAAAGACAGTCTAGATCAGTGACTTCTAATTAGTTTTTTATTGTCAATCCCTTCAAGAAATAAGCTCAAGCTTGCGTTACCCTTATAGAAAGTAATGTTAATTTTATTGTGCTAATGATTTAATTACCTTTACTAAGAGATTGTAATCACCGACGTGATTCTGATTTTTCTTTACGTGGTAGACTGCCACGTATACCTGTCCGCGGTAAAGGGGAAGCGGTGACCCATGTCCGACTCACCCGGTTGGTGATCCTACTGACTAAACCTATACGATGTGCCAACTCACTGCCTTGTATGGATTGATAGAACTGAAACAACTTCAGCGATGCGTGAATCTACCCCAATCAAAAGCATATTGGCTTACTTGGAGGGGTTAACAAGAATACTGCCTAATAATTTGTAACCCAAATGACTAGCAACCTGATTTTTAAAATAATCTTCGTGACGTAGGAACCTTTTTATATGGGCTCAGACCAGAACTTTTCACGCTCGTCTCGTCTCTCAAACACCCGCACGATTCTTTACGTGCATTCGCTTGCAGACTCTACGGATTGGCTCTATGTATGTTTAATTCTAGACGATGACAAAACTAGTAACATATCACCAACATGTACATAGTAAATAGACTTCTAGGTTTGTCATATATAAAGCCCAGACTGATCCGAAGGATCTATCAGTCGCGAGACAAAAATAAGACAAGACAGCTCCAAACTAGCGAGTCTGCATACGTTATTTACTTGCATATCTCTAAATCTTAATATATTATAATAATCTTCTGTGCGTGTGTTTATAATTAAACTCCTCCTAAACGGCTGCACCGATTTTGATGAAATTTTTGTGTGTGTTCAAGTGGATTCGAGAATGGTTTAGATTAGTTTTTTTTTTCGTTTGTACAGCACGTCTGTCGGGACAGCTAGTTTGCTATATAAATCTCAGCTTTGCTAAAATAAGATGGGTTTGACGGCTTGGCGATCTTGTATTAACTTTGTAAAGTAACATTTGCAAAGAACTGCTCAACATTTTACGATATTAATGCCAATATCGCACACACATTAATTAACTTGCTTAATGTTCGTAATACCAATAATTAAAACGATTGTTGATGAAGAGAATTCATATAATAAACGGTGCTATAAAGCCAATACATATTTTTTGTTTGCGATGTTGCCAGTCGCAACACTTGATTACGCTGTGGTTACAGTCTGGCGAGCGGTGCGCACGCGCCTTCATTTACTGTTTAAACTTATTTTGGGTTTTGAAACATGGGACGGTTGCATTTCCCGTATTGATACTTGCGTATAAATTATATCAATACAACTAAAATACTTTGTTAGTTACTCAATCTACCTCAGACTAGATTATACATGTGTTACGTACATATAAATAGATAATGCCGTTTTAATTATTATCTGAGTCATACCCAAATTGTATGCGTTTATACTGTATTTGGTTCTCGAACAATCGACGGGTAAACATTGCTTACATATTCGTCGTTCGCAATTTGGCACATAGCAACACCGATCGACAGGGCAGCTATGTAAAGACCGAGTTTCGGGACAAAGATCGTGTGTTAATTCGGACCGCGTAGACCAGGGGGCGCGGGCGGCCGGGGTTAGTAAACATAATCATGGCCTCCTCCCGCTGTACAATTCAGTAGCTAAATGGGAATGAAGAGTTGGCTCACCCGCACCCCGTCCCACACCCGCGCGCTCCGTCTGCCGCCTCAACGCCCACACGTCTTGTGACGCAGATGTTAAAATTGCTGAAAAGATGTTATTTTTCCACACATCGTAATGAAAATCCATTAATCCTTAAACACATTTATAGAAATAATTATTTAGCATTTTATTTTAATTTCATTTGGTGAAAGTCCTTGTTATGAGCTGAACAAAAAAAATGCTTGTTTCATGACCCCAGCTAGACAAAGACTACCTGCAGATATACAATACATCGTTAAGGGAAGACAGGTACATCTCATAATTGTCTTTTTATGCAATAAAAATAACACGGGAGGCATCAATACTCCGTGACTTGTATTCTAAACTCCTTAACCGAATGGCTGGCCCCTCCCCGCGGGCGGTCCCCCTCGTATCGACCGTGGCGCCCTCATCTCGCAGGTACACGCAACACTTATCCCGGTTTTAATTGTCGCCACGCGCCGATGACCCTCGCCAACAACCGACAACTTCGATGCTAGAACCGTTACGCGGCCTGCTCACTGCCATGCCTACTCACAACTTATTCAAATGTACGATATATATAATATACACATCCCCAATTATAATTATGTATATATGTGTCCCGCTTTACATACGTAAGCTTCTAATTAATGACTGTATGACTATCAGTTGATAAATTCAGTTGTTGTATTCACAACATTGAATTATAATGTTTTATAATATACAAAACATGCACTCTTTTATAGACTTTATTATGATCCACATAGCGCTCTTTTTATTTATTTAAGTATATATTAGATTCCGTAGATATATCCGAGGCACGGTGGAATTAATGGTTATGAAGGTACCACAAATATTTGGTCGGCTGACGCGTGTAGAAGAATGTTTTAAATCATCTGGTTGATAACGAATCACAACTTTCTATTACGCAATCGATTGTGTAATGGTTGCTTACACGAGTTGAGTCGATTACTGCAATATTGTTAACACTACTCGCTCAACCCTTGACTTAGCAATAAGTGACCGCGGACAAATACCACACGAAGAAAACATTAAACTATCAACACTCTTGAATTATTCCGGGATTACATGGAGGCCTTTGTAACTGTGCAGTTAACATACGTTTGGACTAACTACCAGCTGTCCCACGACTTTGTTCGCGTTACTTAAGATTAACCTATATCCTTCTCAGGTTTTTAAGCTGCCAGGATACGTATTAACATAAAATAAATGAATCGTAAAAACATGCCCAAGACTTTCGCATGTATAATATTAGCATGAATAATTTTATATATTTATCTTATTATTTCTGTCCAAACTATAAACACAGATATCTAACTAATTAAGCCTTTTGGTAAACCGGTTTATCTAAAATCTGATCAATACCGATCTAATTTTTGTGATAAGTTAGCATGTATATTTACATATTATATAGGCGCTACGCTTAACGCTACTTCTCGTAATATGGCCTGCTCTTTAATGACTAGCCGGTCTTTCGTTACTATAGCAAAATGGGTGCTTTGACGTTGCGATAAATTTTACAAATATCTCGACTTCTTATTACATAAATATACATATGAATTACCAGGAAGCATGAAGAATGTTTCCTCGTAATTCATGTAAGTATGGTGACTAGTTGCCCTCATTATGAAAGCCATATTAATAAAAAAACGTTTAGTTATTTTTGTTATTAACTAATACCTTTTTAGTTATTACTAAAGTAATACCGGGCATAAAACTCAGATGAAAGACAAGAGGTATCGCTGAAAAGCAAAAGACGGATTCTACTTCTTTTTTTTCATCGTATGGAAAGCCAATGCCAAAAAATATGTAATATTCAATAAGTAAAACAGCGTACATCCCTGAACACATAGAATATATTTTGACTATATCTCTTTTAGGAAACTTACAGGATATGTTTCAATAGTACATATTTACTTTTGAATCGAAGACTAAGATCAGGTTTATCCGGCAAAACACAGAGGTGACAATCTGTCTGCTGAATGTACATTTGTTATTTATCCCAAGACTGGCTATAAAACGGTTACATCAATAGAGTTGCAGAGGTCAAAACAACAGTATAATGTTTTGTAATACAACATCAACAATATTTATGTACTTACAAACAACATCAGGTTCTATTTGAAATGGACCCGTGGTCATTATTGACCTTTTATTCGTCTTTCTTTTGTTCCTTTCCTATTGCAGATTAAAGGGTCTCCGTTTACCTGTGAATAATTGAAAATGCCAAAAACAATTGTCTCTGTGACCCTTAAACATTCAGTATTGTCTGCTACATACTTGGTGTAATCGTATAAAAATCAGGCGAGGATACAGGTCAACCAATGCATTGCGGCATCAATGAGAGTTGATGCATTTATCGAGACGAGATCTTAGCAGACTAGTGTGTCATTACATCATAGACAAGACGAGTAAATTGCCACAACGAAAGATGTTGATCTTGTGGAGTCAAACATCTATAAACATGAATGAAAAATGGATGGATCTAAGTTTCCGTTAGCTGCAACGCTACTGGGCTTCCATCCGATCGAAAGCTATACCAAAAGATTAGCTTCACGTAAAAATTCGTCCGACCACGCGAATTTTAGATTGATGTATTTTTATTATTAGATTGATCGGTTACCTTTTCTCAACCACAAGTCATATGATAGAGATAGCAAATACGCTACGAAATAATTTGAATCCATAATAATTACACCAATCATAGCCTCTGTCTAAATCTAAACCATACTAATTGCCAGCTTTGCTTGCGAGAGAGATGAATATGCTAGATATTCGGTTCTTGCCTTCGGCTGTTGGCCCGATATTATATTTGCAATCATAGGTCTGCACCAATGAAGCGTCGTATGCTTAATAAACATATGTATAATCAGAAGACGAAAGTAAAATCCACATTCACGGATTCACTGTCTCGTTCTCTTTGGAGCAATATATGTACTGTTAGATATATCGTCCAATACCATTCTATAACTAAGTTTGCAGGTTCGTTTGCCTTCATATTTGCACCAATGCGTGATATTTCGCACTTTCTTCAAGCCATTAGGAGTTCTAGACGTTATTATGCCCATATTACTTTTAACAAACTAATGAGACGTTTTATATCGTATTACAGTGATTTACAATGCAAACATCTTTATTTTATTTACGCTTAGGTAGTTATTTCACTAGTTTAAACACAGTCGCGTTAAACGCGGTAGCTACCGCCAACCAGTTTGCTAGCATGGAATGTGTTTGAAATAAAATGGTTTACAATTTAAACTATGTCAGTAAGGGAAAGGACCACGGGTCCGTCGTTAGCATGGTTCCCATGGGTGTTCTAATGAAAAGCACAAACGGCTTCGCGCTCTGGTGAATCGCACCGTTGCGCGTGGTCCTGGAGGCGATGACGTCACCAGCGACGGCGTCGGTGGCTGCGCACGGGCACGTGGACTCGTGGAGGCCTCGGGCGCATCGAAAGTGAGACCGCGGGGAGGGGCGCGCGGCAGGGGGCAGCCACAGGGTCGACGAACCCCGCGCATCCGACCGATCCGCACTTGTACAAGACCGTCGCATTGTTTCAACATCCCGTAGCCTTACACTCTAGCGTCTCACTCATTGAAACCGGACTCATAATATTTGAGACAGTAGGCTGCCATATTTGGGCAAACAACTTGACATTGTGTTGTTAACTTAGCACGTAGAGTACAGCGCCGCGTCCTACATTACACCTAATAGTCGTCATCGACGTAACTCTAACATATTGAAACGTGACACGTCGACGCCAATCATATCGATTTGTATGGAAAAAACAATAACATATTATAATATTTAGTTAGTTGTGCGTTTCTTGTAATTATCGGGCGGAAGCGAGCAGGTGAAGCGAGTATCCGCTCCGTCACTCTGCTGGCTGGCTGCGAGCACACGTAGTGCGGTGACATCGTTACTGCCTAATGGCGAATACACGTATCGTTCAACGATTTATGCTGATACAGAACGACTCGGCCTCGTACCTAACCAACGCCTCGTACATTTCACTCTACGCGCCTCACGTCAGACTCACGAAGATTTCTTTATTAGCTGATAACAGCGTTGATGTAATCGCTGCACACATACACTGATATTACTTAACATAATACGACAAACTTACGGCCGTTTATCATGTGCAAACACTTTGTTCAAAACGTATCGCTCGACCAAATCATCCGTATACAATATTTTTTGCCATATCATAATTATCTTCTATTTAATTATTCCACATAAGTATTATTATACCGAACGGTGACCGTTCAAGTAGGTATTGCGTATTAACGGCAAGGTCATGCAGTTGAGGCTCTGCAGGTGCCAGCCGTTAACCGCTCCATATATCGAGTGGATGTCAAAATCGATTCATACACAGATTTACTTTGTGTTTTTACGTAAGGCTCGTATGTCGATCTTGGCTGTTGTCTCGTTGACTCATTGTTTATTGCTGTGATTCAAGCTTAGCTCTTGTAGAACCGAGCTGTACGCCTTATAGGGCAAGGCATGTTAACAAAGATAAGTAACTCTTATATCAGAGTCCCTAACAAGCGTCCTATTTTGACTTCACAACTTACCATTAATAAGGGTCATGGTTGTCTTCAAATGCCGCAAAACATTTAATATCTCAGAAACGTTGCCCGCTTATATAAGTTGTATTGAATACGGTTTTATTAAACGTCTTATTACGGTCGTGCAATTGAAAGGGAGCCATTATACTAACGAAATTATTGGCCGACCTTAAATAATAGCTGTTGTGATACACAAAAAGATGTCACCTTGGAGTCAAGCAGCTACACAAGTCTACAGAAGCGAGCACAATATGCAACGCGGAGGTATACTCGAGTCATTAGAGAAAGTTATTTTTATAAGGTTGCTGTTATAATTGCTGTACGCCATTTGAATAGCGTTCCCCAGCTCCTGAAGGTCTCATGAGCAGTTTAAATGAAATTGTACTTGTTAAAGCTTTTTGCGAATGTTAAACGACCATTATTGAAATATTTGTAGTTATGATTTATTACATAACGCAGTATTATGATATGTATAGTAGCACCAATAAAACAGTAAGATTTATCAGCCATATTTTTGTGTGTACAGCAACTAGTAGGAGACCGACTACTCAGTCTAGTAAGAGGTCTCAAGAGCGAATCTCACTTCGGACTTATTACAATAATGTGTGTAATAGATATGACTCGTTTTAAAGAATAATAAAGTTACGGTGAAATAGCTACAGCCGAAGATGCAGACTACGCCAGATTCACCACGATGTTCTCAAATTTGTGTGTTTCACAATCCACGCGTAGCGTATATACTGCGTGTACCTATGTTCTTTTCATCCTATGTTATATTGTTCGTCCCTAACATATAACAAGTTTACAACATCTGCTCTCTTGACTACGACATCGCACAAAATAATGGAACATAAAAAATCGTTTAAACATCTTTGTAATAACATCCTTCCTGAAAGAATATCAACGCGGTATCTTATATGTCATAGTTATATGATAAGAGTACGCAGTGTGATTATTTAAGCAAATAATTGCTTATCAAATACCAATTGTTGGTCAGGTCAGCGATAGGGGCATTTCACCGTTTCTTTTAAAACATAATACGACAATCACAGCGTCACTCATTAACTAGGTATAAATATTAGGGTCACATGGTTCACTTAGCAGTGTCACACTCTTGTGTACTTTTAATAATTGTATTTAACGCTTGACACTCGTAGGTCACCGAGACGGAAACCGTTAACTCTGAGAAGTCGACTCACCAATGAATATGTATTATCATTAGAACAATTTACTCGGTTCGTTCGCATACTTTGTATGTCATAACTGTATCCGTATTATTCCGCTGAGTAATTCCGACTTTATCCTGCAAGACGACGCTAGCCTGAGCTCAGATTAAGTGTCATGCAGCTTTGGAAGTCATTTAACTTTTTTGTGACCCTGCTATGCGACGCGAAACTACTTAATTTGTAGATTTCGTGTAATCCCTTTTTGATCCTGAGTAATTGACTATTTTACATGTATATATTCCTATATTTCGTTGCCTTGATAACTCCGTTCTTTGTCTTTTAAATCAAAGCGATTAAGTAATTCATCAGAAGAGCAAAATATTTTCTGAAAATTAAGTGCGTATTTTTGTAGCTATTTATTCATAACTTAATAAAACTCTGTTATTGACTGTAAATCCGAATAGCATGCCATAAACAGTCTCTGAACCTGAGCTATAGCTATTTGAGCGAATGTACTTCAAGCACAACAATAATATAATATCGCCTAGAACTTCTCTCTGTATGTAATATTATATGCGAATCGAGTATATTTTACTAAAGTGCATCGTATTTTCTCAATGCTCTTTTAACAAAATACCCATTCAAATCTTATGAATTGAATGCGAGTAACTTATCCACTTTTATCCAATCTCCATCCGTTCACAGAAGCGAAATTCTTGTTTCATTTGAAACTGGATCGCTTTTGGCAGATGATTATCTTAACTTCTTTGTTCTGTTGCTTAGCTTGGTAGGGTTCCAAGAGTGCGCGTCAAGTTGGCCACCTAGAACCTTGTTAAAGTGAGCCGACATCGTGTCATTAGAGGGCGTGAATATTTAAGTAGAGATGGCGGGAGCGGCCCGCGGTTTACTCCCATTCCCGCTTGGGTTATAGGACGGTTGGGATTACCTTCTCATTGAATTAATTCTGTTTGCTGATGAAAAAGGCGCCACCAATTTCCATTTTAGTGGAATGGAGGAATCGTAAGCGTACGGTACCTACTGGAAGGATAACAAATAACAACGACGATTTCTTAATTTTACTTTAACTGTTTCTAATAAAATGGTACAAATTGAGTACTTGGTTCTGAAAATCCTATTTGTTATTAGCTTTAACCATATCAGCAAATTGAACAAAGTTAAAGTACACAATTCTTCAAATCGTTTTCTCGTCATCTATCATCCTTTGCTCGGATACGTTGAGCTCGCTATCCTTTGTATGGCGGGTTGTCTGACCCCGCAGTCCAACTTCTAGTTGCGGTAGCCTAAAGTTGTCCGACACTTGTCAGGATTGTTCGACCTCATGACTGCTCGCAGGAAGTGTAATAGATGTTCGCACGACACCCGCGCCTGTCGGCTAACATACTTGCCAAGTGACGAAAAATATTTTTAACGCCGTCTTGTTTCCAGATCGGGATAACAGACATTCATAAAACTTTATGAACTTTATATTGCAGTGTACACAGATTTTAATCGAAACCGAATGTGAATAATCGCCATATTATTTTATATTCAAAGTTATTATAGGTGAGTAAAATTAAAGTAATAGCAGCCCTGTCTGGGGTTCTCGTAATAATTCTCTGTGTTAATTGCTAGCTCTTAATGGATAATTATTAACGTTTACTCGTCAGTCAACTCTAGTCGGATTTACACGTTTCTCCATATACGGTGTGTCGGTAACCGCCTTGGAACTTATTGAGTATAAAATAATAATGCTTAAGTGGCTATATCGTCGCGTTTATTTATAAGAAATCTTGTTGGGAAGGTGCTAAACAAACGTTTGTTCGGATGAAAAGCCCTCCGGTTTGTTTGTACGATTATGATACTTTGGATTTTACTACCTCGCCGTGTTCATTTTATCCGTCGCGTCGCAACATTTCAGTAGCAAAATCTCGCTCGGTTCTATTGTTCACGCGCTTTGCGTTACGCAATCAAGAGGGGTCATTCAGTCCGCGCCCAAAAGTCGCACCCGCGAAGTGGAGAACAGTCATATCCTATCGATTTGTTAAGATGGCGTGCGCGGGAGGGTTACGGGGGGCCCGAGGGTGACGCGGGGTGGCGAGGGTGGCCGCAGCCTCCGCGCGGCGCAGCGTGCAGCCTCGCTTGCACCTGCCCGTGCCGTAACCACCGCGACACACTAGCGACATCGCACCGCACGACGCCGCGACGTGTGTGACGCGTACACTGCACACCTCCAACTACCAACCACCACGTGACACGGACCAAGCTTTTTTCCCGCGGTATCTTGTCAATCGGAACAACGGTTAAAAACTGGTATGTTGAATAGCAAATGTACAACGCGCCGTTGTAGATATAACGAGACGGATCGAAGACGCTTAGATTGTTGGCCTCATTCTCAAATTGAAAGGATAACGTGGTATGAATCTGATCCACGTTTTAAGAGACACCGGCCCTTATTTTTTAAAAGTATATACTTAATTCTGACGCCACTAGTAAAATGTACGTTATATGGCAATATGCAGCTATTAATATATTTTATTGCCAATAAGATATATATACTGTCACTGTAAACTGCATACCAAAGAAACGGAAATCAACTAAACGTGAAATTGCATCACTATCTACGTCATAAATATTACGTAGGAGGTTGGTGTAGGTCGCGGCAATGTAAACTTAGTAGTCGGTGTACGCGTACCTTTACCCGGGATCTCGAGTCGCGCCCCCGACGACCGCGGCGTCCCGGTCTCCGGTGGCCGACGCTCAGCCCGTCAAGGTCGCAGACGACTCCTGGCACACTGGCACATTCCAACTATACACACGTTTAATTGACCTTTAAGTGTACGCAGACCTTTTTCCTCTCATTATACATACATTAAAGTTATATATCAGGGCTTTGAACAAATCATTTTTAAAACTACCAAAATTATTGATATCAGTCAAATTTAATATTTTTTAAATGAAGGTTGATTGACATAAAGATCATTAATAACTTTAAAATTTTTGTTCATCGGATTATAAGTTTGTAAGGAATTTTACTATGCATGACTTGACGTAGTTATATCGCAGTCGATGATATGATGCACGGTAAAACTGGAAAGAGTTTATGTTTGCATCACAAAAAAAAATTATCGCTTCTTTTATTATTTATGTTGCGAATAAAATAAAAACTACGCTCATCTTATAGACAGTTGTACAGGCAGGCGAGAAAATTTATTATAAAAATTGGTTTGTTTAAACGAAAATATACTGAAGCATTACGTATAACACGGCACAATCTAACGCAACGTGTATCGTTAGAAATTAAAAACCAGATTGCAAAGAAAAGTATAAACTGATTAAAGTTACCTTTGATTTTTTGCGAACGAAGTCAAGGCGATATAGTAACACATTATGAGTTTCATAAGTTGTCGTATACCTACCTCAAATATCTTTAAAGCTTATCAAAAGTCTGGTAGCTACCAATATATTACGACTGTCTGTTTTTAAGTTGCATGTACGTTTTGGAATCCATTCCACATGAAGTTTTGTATGCCATTTTTGCAAACGTAAGTTATCTAGAAAGATATCGGGAATCCAGAATGACAATCAGATGCACCTGATTCGATAGTATCCATATGTGTCAGATCAAATATGTACTCACATTAAACCTGTATAATATAAAAAATTTAAAAATATTTATTGAAAACACAACCCTACTCAGAATGTAGGTGAAATATCGCACGGCTCAAAATCGCGGGGGGTCACCAGTGAAATATAAACACAGAATGCATCAGCTGCTCGTCATACCATACCCACAGGTTGTGTGTCAACCGAGGGGAACGGCCGACTGGGTTATTCGTGAAAACCAAGCCTGTTGCTTCCCACATATCCAAATAGAACCTACCAAACATTACAATAGGGATGGCCAACGAATTGAATACATCAAAAAAATAACAAATTATTTCTACTATTTCTGGCAAATGGTTTATTAATTGACATCTAACCTTAAGTCTATTTAGTTATTTTATGAATTGGAATCAACCCGCAAAACCAACATGGTAATGATCATAGTCCTCATTATATTATACGTTATGTTCACCGCTCCATAAGGTTTTCCCTATAGACCGTTAAAGCTAACGATTACTTGCCCCATTGCTATAATCACAGCGCTTGGCTGAAGTTATAATTACAAGGTACAGGTGGACATTTTACAATCTGGCCCCTTTAGCACGTCATTGTATGTCTTGGCAAGAGATGCCAAAAATAGTTCGGCGGGTAACTACATTATTCAATAGACCTGATGCTTCTTGCTACGGTTGGAGATGCTTTCCCTATTATTTTCGATGCAAACCGATGATATTATGGTTATTCAGTTATTGTTTAAGATAGATATATTTAAAAAAAATATCGCTCTTAGCTAATCTGTCTATTGCTAAAATGCCAGACATGATTGAAATTGTCTGGCCGCCAGCGAGTTGCTGCAGATGAGGAAGTTAAAGACAAGCATCATAATTTCCATTAAAAAAGTAAATCATCGTAACGTTGCCAATAAAGAGTTACTAATAATGACAAGTAAGCATTTTTATGAAAATTATGTCGTCAGATTGTATGCAGTTAGTGAAGTTACTTTGTATTTAGAAGGCAAATTCATTTATTAGTGTGTTCCATTCATTGCAGTTAAATAGAAAGAGTAAGGACTTATGTCTTTTCTATTCATCACTAATACGATTACTGTATGGAATGTCGGCATCGAATTCTTCATCTCGAATTCCAACAGTCGCCATTTTACATGTGTTATTGTGTTCAATTTTTGTGTACTTTATTTGTCTAAAAGTGATGGCGATCTTAACCGATCAAATAAAGTCCAGTGAGTGTCTGTTAGTCAAAAGGTTAGGTCGATGCTTAATGTACACTAGTCACAAAAATTATAGGATATAAAAAAATTCATACCGCAAAAAAGGCAAATTTTAGCTTTAAGTGTCTAGTTTCTAGATCTGGCCATAACATTTTTTTGTCATGGTTGGTTCCCAAGTACCTAATCCTAAGAAAACTAACGAAAGAAAAAATTCCAAATTTAGCTTGTCTTAAAAAAGGTCTATAGGCTTCGAAAAAAAATTATTTGTCATTCAACTAGAAAGCTTTTTTAGGAAATTTAATGCGTTTTAATTTGACTTTGTACGATGATTTGCCGCGGAGTTATCTAAATCTATGAGTGTGTGTGTGTGTGAGTGCTGTCTTTTACCGCCGGCATTAGAGTTGCCCATGTGGAAGTTAATTTTGAGAGAAACAGTTTATCTCTGTAGAAAAAGCTTACTTCAAGATTTCAGACTTGGAAGAATAAAACATTCAAGTTTTGTGTGAAGAAAAACAGGAATTCGCAGGGGGGGTTATACGAATTTACTTAATAAATTTTTAAATTGACATTTGAAGATAAGGCTGTTGCAGCATTCAAAAAAATCAAGTAATTTTTTTTTGACAATAATGCTAACATTTGCTATTTTTTTTGCTGTACTATTATTTTTTCAGAGTTACAGCCTGTTGAAAATCACCCCAAAATTTGTTTTTTTTATATATCCTTTAATTTTTGTGACTAGTGTAATTCTTCTATTAGCTCATAATTAAGAACATGCGGTCAAATTGATTCATAAAGTATGGCAAACTCGTAATGAAGTAGTTTGCTCTAGGTTATCTCGGTGTGTATTTCCTTATGCGCTATTTAATTAATTATTTGCCTCTTATCATGGCAAAGAATAATAGTAATAAAACGATTGTTCATAAACAGCTAATGCAAATTATCGACTAATTACTCTAGTATTAAAAGTACAACGTGTACAGTCTATAACTAAGTAGCAGGCTATTAATGATGCAGATTACAGTAAGGGTACGACAATATAATAGGTAATAATGAGATTGTAATAAAGTAGAAAGAGGAGCTCGTTAATAGACGCCGCTTAGTCGGGCAAGCCAAACCAAAGTAACCGCATGGACAAGAGTCAGAGAAATGAGATATTTACTCTTTATCCAATGTACACATCTGATACCAATAAACACAATATGTAATTATTTAATTAACGCTAGAAAATATTTGTAATACTACTTCGAAAAACCCTCTGTTTCGCTTTAATTCATTGCTACCGATAGACAAAATATTAACTGATACATGGAATGTTCGAAATTGATTTGCGTACTTTTAACGGAAATGGTATCTACAACTATCTGTTATATTTATATAAACCAAATGTTTACCAAGTGTCTGTGTTACAGTGGCCCAGTCAGAAGACTCACCAGTCGCAATGAAACTCAAGAAAATATGCCTTAAGACGCCGGTTGGCGAGGAGCAAGCGGCACAAGCAGTCCTCGACCCTGCGCTAGGTGAGTCAAAACTTGTGTTTCAAACGACAACCTGGCTCCGGTGCCAAGGTCAAGGCGAAATATACTATTAGTATTGTCGCCTACATTTTGTAGTACGATAGCGCCTTATAAATCATCGACAGAGTCACTTATTTACAACCATGATATGTGGCGACTAGAAATATATTTTAAACATTGCTAGCATTATAGCTTGCACATTATCACGGTACTGTTAAGACCTTCGATTAAATGTTGGGAGTGCCAACCTATATTACTTATTTTCTGGATGAGATTCAGTTCCGGAAATTTTAGATCGGCTTTTGTAGCCGTACCCATTAGATTTTTGTCACTTTAAACTTTGAATACTTTCATTAGTCAGAGCTATATTTTACTACTGACAGCGTACTCCTCAATACCATGTGTGTTATTTTGTCTTAAGTGGCATAACAGAAATTGAACGTAACATATCTTCGATCTTGTCAAATAATATTCTAGAGGCATCGTCCGTCAGCTATTGTTGAAGCCCCGCGAAAACACTATTATATCAATTGTAATTAGTTATGTGCTCTAAATAATGAAGTTGTCGTTAATGTACATCGCGTCCATACATAGATAGGAACGACGTGTCGCCGTCCCGTTGATTGAATTGTGCTTTTATTTCCCATCACGCCACGCATCGAGGCTATGATGTCATCGATTTAATTGCGGTGGCCACTTCATTACCTACCTATAAAAGCGACATTTATTTCAGTCTTCATCGGAATAAGCTGCGGCGGCTCCAACACGGAGACGATCGATTTGTGGAAACTTTACGGCGTCGTTACCTTTTTATGCAACCTTTTGATTTAATTTCCTTTTCAATGTCAAGTTCCATTTTTACGGTGCGACGCCGCTAACTATTTCCTTTACTGCTCTTTTATATCTTAGGAGTGTAGTTGACCACCGCGACCGAGCAGAGTTCAGTATGCGTGACGAGTTACATCACATTTCTCTGTACACCGGCGCGTATGTGGTATATGAAGCCGTGCTTATGTGTAGGTACAGGGTAGACATTCGTGCACAGGTCGTTAATGGTACAACGTGGATCTGTTGTGTGGTACGCGGGTGGAATAACCTATAATTAGATGCGCGTACACCAATCCTCAGCCGTGGAACTCGTAGATGTGTCGTTTACGATATATCCGCTGATGTATTTGATGCAGGAACTCTGGCGAATTGGCGCATACCTTAGTTAATATCAGACGTTTGTGCCGTACACTTACTCATGTTTCTGTTGTTCACTATTTATTTTTACTTGTCTAGCTTACGATATGTCATGTGACATTGTTAAGGAACTTGACCCCTTTGCGTTCGGACAGAACCTCTCGACCTAGAAGGCGACTCATCCATATTTTTTGTTGCTGTTTTAAGGAATTTTATTCCTTGTTGTATCAACTGTTTACTTTGTAAGAGGAGCCACGTGCTGTGTTGCAAGTTCCTTACTACTTTGACAAATTATAGTAACTATAGTTAGCAACATTATCTCTGCTATGTCACCGTTTTTAAAACCAATTCTAGTTATATGCTTCATTCATTGCATGTATATACTAACTAGTCTAGGTATGTATAAAGCTATATTTATAGCAAGAGCAGTATCTGATTTAGAATGTTATCATTTCTATTGAACGTGTTACTATTAATAACGCACACATAGTTATTTTGCCTAGGTAGTGTACAAATTGCAACCGTACGAAGTGGGGGGTTAAAGGGGGTGGGTCTCGCGTATCGGGCGGCTTGATAAGTGACGACTATCCGTCAATGTGTTGCATAGACGAACGTATGTGAGGCGGTGGTGTATCGGACAATAGGAGCTCGTCGGTACAGTTTCGGCGGCGGCACGCGGGGTCGGCGCGGGCGGTGGCGGCGGCGGCGTGTGTTTCTCCGGCGTGCGTGGCACTGCAGTTCTCCTCCACGGCCGGTAATTTGATTGGGCCCGAGCTGTCACCTATGCGCCGCAGTCGCCCGGCCGTCGCTCGCCGGCTATCGATTAGAGCCCCCGTCCCCTGCCCCCGCGCGGCCCGCGAACCGGATCTCGTCACGCCGCCATTGTATACCCGCGACGCTTAAACGCATTCGTTTCTCCCGATGCGAAAACGACGCATTCCTTCCGCGCGCCCTCCCGCCCCGCACACCGGCCGGCCGCGCGCCACATCGCGCGGCGCCACACAGGACCGACCCTCTCATTACACTCTTACCACATTACCACCGCCGCCGCCGACCGCGACAAGCGTCACCCACCATTGTCAATCGCCGCGAACACTGATCCCAACCATTATCCTTGCATAATAAAATGTATGCCACAATACTAATGTTTGGATTTTAATTTTTTTATACATTGCATTAATGAAGTACCTGTGGCATGTGTACTACTTTAGAATAAAACTGATAATGGAATTAAAATGGTAAAGGACTGTTGGTCACCAGCATGACAATAATGAACCGAATTGTATTACAGTAATGTTTGGTCTGTATGTAAGATTGCAATAATATAGTTGTTGGTTGTACCGCATCATATACCACGAAGCCTACTACGAGCGAATGACGTTGCAACAACGCAGCGCTCGCGCAGATCAACGTACTTACATTGTTGTGCAATTCAGATTTAAGTCCACTTGTGCTGACGTTTAACTTGAAACTGGTTTGCATGCGAAGTATCCTTAAAATTTGGGTTATTTCTGTTATACCGACTAATCGATGCCAAGTTATCTTAATTCGTTACCTGCATGAGTTACAACGCTAGTAACGTACGAGTTAACTGCTCCTAAGTTAATGATTACCTACTCATAATGGCGCTTATTACAAATTGGTTAAACTGCTTAATAAATTGCCTATAAATACAAGTAAAATCATTATTGTATAAAAAGGTTACTTAAAATTAAAATAAATCATTATTATATAAAATAGTTCTTCTTTCACGGTAGGCAGCGGCTTTGCTGTGTCCTGACATTGCTGAAGTCCATGTGCAGCGGTTACCACTTTCCATCAGGTGGACCACTTGCTCGTCTGCCACCAACAGCAATAAAAAAAAGGATTTCCAAAATGAGCTCAAGCTGTTGTTGTTAGAATAATGCTATTATTCCACCAATGACATGTAAACATCTATAATATAATTTATTTCTGATTGTGACATGCACCTACAATGTATATAATTAATATATGCCTTTGGCATGACTACTTATTAATTTTTTTTTATTTATTATTTTAATTTTGACTTAATTTCTTATCTCATTTGCAATGATGTTTTTTATTTAATTGATTGTCTACCTATTATTATTGTATATTCACAATGTTAAAATTGTTCTTGAATAAATAAATGAGATGATAGGTATGATACGTACAGATTGATAACCTATCACATATGAAGGCAAACTACCCACCATTTTTAATCTGCTGTCAAACAACAAACACAAGAGGATTATCTACTAACATGTTTTCTCTGTCTCTCACACACTTATGTGAAACCGTAACGTAAACCTTTTTGTTTTCGTCAAACTTTGTACTTCCCGAAACCTTTTTTTGTATAAATGGGTTCGAGTTAGAGAACCCATTTATTCAAAACGATTCAGCCGTTTAGCTTGCTTTACGCACTTTTTATTTATTTTGGATTCGCTTCAGGTAAAAAGAGCTACGTGTTACACTCTATCTTGTCTATAATTTACATTGTCCATTGCCCAAAGTTCCGTTTACAAGTTTTCTTTGAGCACAGCTTGTTTTTTTGCGTTAAAGTTTGGGATGTACATGGAAACGACTCTTGTTTTATTACGCGCCGGCGACCATATTACATATTTATTTATTTAAAACTTTCTGCACAAACAATTTCTACAAGGTAAAAAAATACTTGAGTCTAATAAATGCCAGCGTCATTCTCTACCAGTTAACATTAGGCAATGCTCAGACTAAACAGATAACATTAAAAGCAAGCTTAATAAAAATATAATACAAGATAATAATAACATATAAAATATTTTACCAGATTAGAGTATTAGATATTTAGATTGGAGCCCCTAAATATATAAGATATTAAAAAAGGTGGGATACAGTTTAAACTGGAGCAGCGCAACTCCAAGACTACCACACTAGGAAGATCGCACCGAAACAACTTTGTGTTGTCTTCCTGCTATCAGTAATGGTTCCAGATCAAGCAAGCGATTGCCGGCATCGCAGGCAGTAATGCCACTCCATTTTGCAAGATTCGGCAACATGTAAGCAATACCTATTACTGATGCTGTAAACGTCCATAAGCTAAAGTCACCGCTATCTGTGCTAACAAGCCATTCTACTAGGTACTAAAAATTTATTTAGCTACTAAATATAAAATAGAGTCATTTAAGGTAAAAGTTTTATAAGATATACTTACTGAGTAAAATATGCCAGAATTTCAAAATTAGTTCATATTCATTTTGCTCCCAATTCCACTTGTATGTCTTGGATGAACTCACCAATGTACGCGGAAGTAAAGGATCGAGCATTTTAGTAAAGTAAGCCAGGCTTTTTGGATTACAAGAAGATGCCGACACTGATACTTAGATGATTCTGCCAAGTTCCCAACATGCAGCTTAATCTGTCAGGTTTATTTATTTATTTATCTTTACTGGCCAACCAACAATTGTTTACACTTAACGATATAATAAACAGTTCACTTAAGTACTTAGACTAGTGTAACAATCTCTTATAGGTTATAGGTATGCCTTGATATGGTTAACATGCGGTACGTTAACCATATTATCAAGACATAATTAAAAAGGATTGTGTCTGGATACCAAAATCCGTACGCCGATTGACAATATTAAAATTCTAAATTAAAAAAAAACATATTTCATGAGACCCTATTTCTTTTTCCTAGAGTTTGAATGAGGATTAAATATAATGACCACCAAAAATATTAATTGCGCAGCAAAATCAAAATCCGTATATAGTAGTTTAATTTCAAAAAATATTCTTACTAAAATACCTACTGCAAACCCGTCTCGGAAGGGTTAGGTTATGTTAGGTTCCTTCTTAAACCCACCCAAAAATAGTCGTCGACTTTATTTGATCTCTTTAAATATATTTTGCTGTGCAATTTGGTGATCATTTAGTATTTTTGACTGTTATATTTTACTATATCTGGTGATAAGTTAAACATAAGCCGTTTGAATGTAACTATGTAGTTTGCGTTGCCGAACAAGAACGTATAAATAAGTCGACGTTTATTTTCGTCATATCATCATTTTAGAAAAACCGATAAAATGTGTAGTCTTGATATACTTTTTTTTACCAGCTACCCTAAAAATACTCGTTTCACATTTAGTAAAACGTAAAGTCGTGGTCAATTTAAATAAATCACAATATTCTCGTATGAACACAAATGTTTAACAGTTACGGGAACAGATATTTTATGCAATATTCGTTGGCGGCAATATTTAGAATGCTCTGACGACACAAACACTATTTGCCTCGCAAAGTTTTTACGTTTAGAATTCAGGGATACACTCATTACACAGAAACTGGTGACGATCCCATGTAACGGTACTTATTATCTATTCTTCATTTATAACTCGTGAAACATATTCAAATACAGCGTCTCACTCGCGTTTGTAGTTATTACTAGCCGTTGCTTTGTTAAACTGGTTTTATAGCCACGCCGGTAACGTTAAGTTTTGCGCCTGTTGTAATACGCGCTTTTACCACGCCGATTTGGCAGTGACAGAAAAACATCACTAGTGCCGCTTATTACCCCGAACAGGATTTCAAACTCTTCATAGGGAAGTTAGCTATTGTTGGCGCTCGTAAATTGTGGCTAGTTTGCAAACCTCTCGTTATTTATGCACAATTGTAATAAATACTGGCTGTGCTGCGCGTGTCTTAGAGAAGCCGACGAACTTAACTTTGTTACCGTCTGCACTTGCGTGAAAATATAAATTATGCTGGTATGATGTGCGGCTTTGGCACTTTGTTTTCTGGTCTCGGGCTTAAATTATCCATAAATTTGCTGACCACAATATACCACCGCAGCTTGGTACAAGAATCCAATAGTCTAAATGTGACGAAGGGAGAGAAGGATATGCATTTAAAATAACCAATCAGAATTCGCCGCCCGCTCGCATAAACTTTATGTGACCAATCATAGTTAGATACTTGAAACAATGACACACACATATATGTACGTTCCGTAGCCTTTTTAGGCTTATTTCTCTATGTCGGCGGCCAAACTACAATGTTTAAACCCAAAGACGATACTCATGTCAAGTAGAATATGACTTGTCATCTAATTACTGACCTCTTCAAGTCGTTGTTGTTATCCCGAATAGCTTTATGATCCTTTCACTGTCCTGTCAGGACATGAGTCGACGAACTAGTTTGCACACTTTCGCATGGCCAAACAGAGTTAGTTCCAAGAGTCGTGTCTTTTGTAGTAATTTATGTGAATTAATTACTAAACACGTTTATGTGTGGTCATGTCGTGAACGTTGTGTCATATGCTGATCGTCGAGCTTACATTCATAAGTTTAAGGAACTCGTCAGACAATCCGCGGGCCTGTTTAAGTCTAAACTAAAGGAGCTATAGCATTTCTCACTGATCTCTCATGTCATTTAAACGCGAAGTCTGCTAAGATACTCTTAACCAACGAGGTGGACTACAGAAATAATTTATTATGAACCTGCTTTTATTAACCTTATCTGTATTTTTGAATGTAATGGCATCCGAAATTAACGCTCGTCCAAACTTCACAATAAACTGGATTATTGATTTAATAATGAAAATTAAATCTTTCATTTAAACTTGCTGCTGTTTTCGACGAACCAATGTCGATATTATTATTTTTAAACGACATTCCGCACTTTCGCCTTCGCTAAATGACATTAATGAACTAATACCACAGGAACGGTCTATCCCAGTGCCAAGTTTTATCCAAATCTGTTAAACTGTTTTTGCGTTGTTGAGTATCAAATATACAAACATCTTCACAAACTTGTACATCCTAACTAATAATATAAATGCGAATGTGATGTATTTGTTTGTCACGCTTTCACGTATCAAGTACTCGACCGATTTATTATGACATTTAACACGGCCGTTGTCAGGGGTACAGAAAATGTACTGATCCCGAGCTAGCGTAGCCGCGGGCAAAAGCTAGTTTATAATATTATAAAAAACAACAAAATAAAAGCACTAGAAAATTCAAAATACTTTAGCTACCAAAATACAATATTGCTTACTTACTTCGCAGAGAGCTTAAACTTCTGGCATCGATTATTTAAAAATACGTCAATCTTAAGCTCTTCTCCACAGTTGAAACTAAAATTGATATTATGAACCTAAATAGTAGCTTTTTGTCGTTTCAAACAGTATGATTTTGGAATGATTTTTGCATTGCCACCATTTCCAGCTATTTGTCTTTACACAAATAGAATTATGCCAGACTTGCAAACATGGCGTATACTTCGTATTTCTATCACTTAATAATATTGATTACTTTGTGATCTAAAACATTTGTTAATTAGACACATACAATATACTAGGTTTTACATGTCTGTGCCTTTATCATGTTACTGTTAATATGTCAAAGTATAGGTCATTGATGGAATGAACTTCATACCTAACGTATGACACAGCAATCTCATCCTGTGCCCCACTAAGATAATGTCACATCATCGGCTGTTATCTATTCATTAGCGATTCTTCGCGCAGTTATGTGCTTCAAGTAAATTATTACGTCTATTCAACCGTATTATCATTGGCGAAATTATAATAAAACAGTCAAGTATATCGTACGATGTCTTAAAATATCGTTGGATGAAAAAAAGTGACGTGTATGGCAAATTGTGCAGCGTTGACGTCACAAGAAGCTTGAAATAAACCATCAAGTTAGATCGACCCGTTTCGCAAATGTCATGACAAACATAAGCCACGATGATAGGCAGCATTTGATACCGTCAGCCATTTGTTTTACAATTCCCTGTGACGGATTAGGAAAGTAACTGTTAATGGAAGACTACATTAGAATATATTAAAATGAAAAAGGTATTTCACCAACACCACATCTTCAATGATTTTTATAGATACCACACTTTTGAACTAATTTGCGTTAAGAAAAGATCATAAGCTATGGTTAAGATGAACCTATCCAACAAATTCGATGAATCGTCGGTCATTGAATATGAATCGCGCATCGAGATTTCTTGTACAAAATACCAAGAGGGAAGAATACTAATTAGATGTATGTGATATCTGTTGTTTGGAAACGAAACGTCATTGACTCTCATGAAGAGAGAAGAGGCGTCGCGGTTTCTAGGTATGTTCAACAGTCGCGCGCATGCCTGTTTCTAAGGTCGCGCCCGCCGCCTTCCGATGGAAATCATTTCAATTAATAGAATGGCATTCGGTATTTTATATCCGTCTCACGACGGTGCTAACTGTGGTGCCTGAGTTCGGAGGCATCCCTCGACATGTACGGGATGGAGACAGTGCGACCGCATCTTACCGGCCGCCGCTGTTGTCACTGCGGTGTTTCGCGGGCGGGCAGATTTATTTGGACGTACCCCCTTCGGGGGGGCGCGGGGCCGGGCGCGCCACCCACCGCGCCACCTCCACACATTTGACTGGATCAATAAGTAAGCAAAGGATGCCCGAGCAGAAAAACCATACACCCGACCACCCCAAGGGGGCACACGTAACCGACACCCCCCCACTAGCGGGGGGAGGACTCCACAGATTGCCATTTTCTCTTTGCCTACGCTTTAATTAGTTGCGTAGTGACGCGTGTAGATCCATAATCCCATGTTATTAAATTGCCAAACAGCTCCTGTCCACTCTATCAAACAGAGCGGCCTACTGCAGCATTTGACTACATAATGTGTAATATTATTCTGTATGCATAAACTATTGAAATCATAAACGACGGTAAAAAGCTCGTAAAAACAACAGCGCTATAAATTTTTGCCTACGCTGGGTACACAATTTTCTTACTATGGGCAGTCAGTTTAGTTACTTTCTGCTTAACACTGTTTAAAGTTGCTCTACATATCATACTAAACAATGCCGCAGTGTTCAATACTTCATTTTAAATACGCGGTGCTAAGATTAGATAAGCCGTAGATAATTCATAGAGTTTGCTACTCAACGTACAAACGGCAACACCTAACAAAGCTCATTCTTTGTATGCACACCCAAGCTCGGAACTTAGCTTATGCATATTCATATGCGAGAATTCCAAAACTGGACATTTTGGGACCGCACTTGTCAATGTGTCTCTGAGGGAGTCACTTACCGACGAATAGTTTTTCACCGTCGTTACATAAAATATGAATGTGTTGTCGTACGCAACGTGTATCAATATCTTATAACTTGGGGTACCAAGTCGACGTCACACGTAAATCGAATAATTCTTTCGAGAAAACTAAAGCAACCTTAGAAATAGCAATACCTGTACGCTGATACAGAATTTTAGGTAACTATTTGTACGGTACGATCGAAACTCTATCTCGGATTGTTGGTAGATTGTCGAGCTATTTATAACAATGTAGAGCCGAAGAATTTGGTTCGGGTATTAATCGATCGCATACTAAGTACATTAAGTCAACAGTCAATAATATATTTTTTAATTAAATATGAGTTACTTCGTAAGTCATTCAATCCAAAAGATTGATATATTTAGCCCCGTACTTTTTACACTAACTTTTAGAGACAGAGATGAGATTCAAGTAAATCATTAGTTCATGATAGTGAAAAAACATTTACCTATTGTTTGTAACAGCAACAAAAACTATTACGGAAAGGAAAGATTAATGACTATGCTATCGATTCACGCCTCTAAAGAATTAGGTTAAAGCAGTATGCAACTCACTAGGTGAGATTATAAAAAATGAAGTGAACAACAATTTGTACCTTACCATACCCAAACCAAATAGCTCAGTTTCAATAACCAAGATACTGCTAGTTTCGTCAAGAAGACCTTCTACTAGTAATCTGGCAAGAAATTTGTAGCAAGCGTTCAAAATTTGGCAACATACAAAATACAGCACGCAATTTAAGCATTTAATTAATAAAAATAAAGATTTTTAGTGTGGTATAACGAGCACATCCACTTTGATTCGAATAAAAAGACGATACGTGACCTGAATTTTGACCTAAGTGAAAACTAAACCGTTGAAGTGAAAGTAATAGTACTACCGTTTAATTAAAATCCACGAGGACATGACCCTTACTACAAGTAGCATCCGTTGACAATCGTCGACAGTGAACCAACAATATTTTTTATCAATAGCTTTTGTCAAAGATCTTTTCGTTTCGTCGGCTTAGAAGCAAATCTAATCATAAAATCTAGAGATGTTGAAATTAATTCACGCTGGAATACATATTCAACACCATCAGTGATTATAAATTAGTGTTTTACGTTTCGTTAATATTTCACACGAGAATTTGAGATTTGATTATACTGACCAATAACATATTCCCAGACATCTTTTAAATTCTAGCTTGTCAGTTGTCAAGAGCAAAACGATATAATAAAATTGACTAAAAACAATACTGTTACTCTGATGAGTATGACTATCATAACTGTTTTGTATTCATGCGACTCGCATGTTGTCTGTCGTCATTCCGCATTCCATTTAGTTCTAGGAAAATTATGACAAAATGCATAACCAACTATCTAGTACATCACTTATTGCCATTCATGTACTTGCTACACTATAATTACTTAATATACGATTGCCCTGATTTTAAATTAGTCATGATCATGAACTAGGCTAGTCTTAAATTCGCAACACCGATTTTGATAGTTTATAAATTACAAGCCAACGGTTATCTACAGTTCCTTTCTGATGTAGCATGCTTCATTATAACACTATGGTTCGTTTAGAGTTAGGATAATAAAGAAGGCTTATATTCAATCGAAACATCCCTCTAAGAGCCTCTTAATTGGAATCTCTAGATTGCTTTCTAATCTCAACCAATCACGGTGCAAATTGCTGGATGGTGGTAAAAAGTGGTTCGGTGTTAAGCTGTGATTTTTACGGGCTTCTCGCATCGGTCGTCTCGAGATCGGTTCGAGTGCGCCCTGGCTCCTTTCCTCACGATCGCAATCGAAATAATTATCATAAAGTAAATCCCCCGCAATTCGGCGGCCGCCCCGGGGCCGGGGCGACGCGGTAAATGGCGGGCCCTCGCCGCCGCGACGCGCTAGTGATGCCTATCTATGTCGGCAACACTCTGTATTGTATCGATGAATTAGCTTCGATTCATCATTCTTTTTTTGTGTATGGACATAATGGGCTCATATAATTTCAATTGAGATTTACGTCATTTTCGTAAATGAATATCGTTTGATTAATATATGTTTCTAATAACAATATTTACCTCTGCAGATGCAATGGAAATATTTTTATTTGCAAACCAATTTCGATTTCCATGTTGCCTATGTAAAATAAGTAACGAAAAAACGATGATAATTTTAGTATCCCATATTAGAACGAGGGGTATCGATTCGATGTCCTTACGAATGTTGAATCCCACACTGTTCCATAGCTCTTGGTCGTGAAGAGCGAAACAATCGCGTTTCCACTTTTTGTCTCACACCGCCACTCATCTCGTATTGGCGACAGAATTAAATTCGCCTGCTTGTTTTGCAATCTCTTCCTTTTTGCTATTTTCTTAATTTATTTTATTATTACCCATAATGAGTTTCCTTTGAATTGCAATTACTGGGAAACGTACCATTTTCGTTGTTTCTGTAATAATTTCAACTTTGCCCCTCATTGGCACTAATCTTTTGTGTTCTCAAATCTACTGACATCTGTCGAGTAATATACACCCCATTTAGCTGTAAAATAGTTCACGAAACAGCTTTTATTATTATTTGTGTGTGATTAGTGAGGTGTCTGCGTGGTAATAATAAGTAGCCGATATAGTCCCACCCCACATCACCCCGCCCTAACACATTAGACGCGACGCAATACACCGGTCTTAGGTGGTAACAACAAAAACTATATTTACATTGACCTAATTTTTTGGCTTTTTGTTAAGTTCTAAGCAGTAAGTACGTATGTCTGTTAAGCATCGTATTTGTTTGGTATTGTTGAAATCTTAGCACGTGACGCGACGCCAAATCGAGTGACTTTGGGCCGCAGGGGTCGCGCTTTTGTCTGCTCGCGGGGACGGCTGTCCCTTGTGTTTACCTTTTGACAACGCCCCGATTCAGTTGAACATATTACAAAATTACAACGTATCTAGCATTTCTTTGTTTGATTGACTACAAATTGAAAAATCATAGCCTCAATAAAAAAGAGTTAAATACAATGTCTAGAACACTTTATCATTCTGAATATCGTGATCAAGGTTTTGGCTACCCGTTTACTCGCTCGTTTATACGGTGAATCGTTTTGAATATTTAAAGGTCAACAGTAATTTAAGTTGAACAGTTGATAGCTTTCTCAAGTAACAAATGAAAATAAAAATGCGATTTTATCGCTATACAAGAGACAGGTGTAAAGAAATTCTTTCAGATGTTTAAGGTCTCCAAGATGGGCAAACTGATGATATTTATCGAGGAATAACAATAAAAAAGTCTTATTTTGCTGTACACTTCTTTAGTATGAATAAAACGGAATGGCCGACATGTTGTGTGTGATACGCGTACGTCGCGTGTCGTAATGGCGGTCGGTACATCGGCGCATAAAAATCATAAGTTGACGTGGGCACGTTTCGCAACGCACCTGCCCGCGGCGGTGGACGGCTGCTGCACCAACCCGCGACCAACACCAACCCGACAAGAGCCGAATTCCGAGCCCTTTCTACCCATTACAGATGAATGAACGACTCGTATAAACTTTACGACCTATAAACCACTCATAATATCTATGACGATAAAACGTTATGTTTGTATGATAACATAACTGATTCACCTATTTTATACCGATTATTAGTATTGTCTGTATAAAGGTCCCCTCACTCGGTGATCCAAGTGCAGCGGTCCGCGCAAGGCAACCATGTTTCCGCTCTTACGCAAATCACACTAGCGCACCGCTCGACCGCTCTCGCCGCTAGTCTTTGGGTCGCGAGACTCGAGTGATTCATGCCCCGTGTACACAAGTTGATGTTAATAAATATACGAGATGATGTCTTGCGAAACTATAACGTTGATTGCATCTGCACTATGCGTACTTACATTGTGTTTTAGTACGAGTCACTTGCTGACAGACCATGATCGACTGCATGTGTTAAACACTCCAATTCTCTTGTCACATATTTGCTTACATTTTGTTAATTATTTTATTAATTATTTATATGTATAGTTTATGTCTATAATAAATACTAGTTTCGTTTTTCTTATGATCTGCTGTTGTATTGTCATGTGAAAGTTGTTTCATCAACTATTCCTAACATATTTTTAAATGGAAAAGAGTACGCCGTTGCCAAATTTTCGAGGCAGTATGAATGATTCGGTTTTTGCGTGGAAGTACACCCTCTTAAAAAGAACGTAAGAGTAGTAACACTGTTACTGCGTTTTGCCATAATAATTCATTTTCCTTTCATCTCAAATTTAATTCGTTTTCCTTTAATCCCAAATTGTATTTCTTTTTTTGGTTATCGCGACGCGCGAATTATGTAGTTTGCAATCTAAAATAAATATGACTGAAACTGAATTTGCCTCTACCTCATATTGATTATTCTGTGTTATACTACAGTTGAACTCGCATCAATAGTTAATAATTAGTTAATTGTAATGTTCCAGCGGCGATGGAGGAGGAATCTAGCGAGTTGCCAGGCACGGACGGCCTGGCGCCCAAGCAGCGGCACCAAGCGAAACACCGCGAGCTGTTCCTGTCGCGGCACGTGGAGACGCTGCCGGCGACGCACATCCGCGGCAAGTGCACCGTCACGTTACTCAACGAGACCGAGTCGCTACTCAGCTATCTCAATAAGGATGTGAGTATGTACCGCACGCGGAACACATGCACCACACCATCCACACACTGACCTGTGACCAGTGAGCACTAAATACAGGGTCGTTAACGGTATACTCTAGAGTTAAAGTTGCAGGCAGAAGTATATACACACACCTACGACCAGTTCGCACCTTATGCAGCGTCTTTAACTATAGATAATGCTATACGACACAGTCATACTCTAGACTCTAAATTGCTGGTAGAAGAGATGTAACAGCGTTATGTTTTGTAAGTCTTGAACTACAAGATTGTTCAATACTACACTAAGCAATCACACTCTTACCTACACATACATTTGCTGGTAAAAGTGACGTACGACGTATAAATAAATAAATAAAAGATCTTTAAACATTCATAACGTTATTGTATAAAGTTTTGAAATATAATCGTAATATACATATAAAACGGTTGGACTCAAAATGTTGCCAGAATTTGTCCAGTTTCGGCGCGAAAGAGTCAGATGCCAAACAGCGCCTGGACGCCGTAGTCATGAATTAACTGAATACCTCAGTTCAGTACGACCCTAGTTTGTTAATCTGAAATCAAATTTGATTTCTACTGTTTTATATACTTACTTAAATAATATAAATATATAATACTATAAGTCTATACTCCTAATGGCTGAAACCAAAATACTAAGCTGAAAAAAAGTTTTGTGACGCACTATAACATTAACGACGTGTGTCAAAAATATATTAAGGGTTAAAGTATGAAATTGCCGATTTGTAGTGAAAAATTGAGACACACGTAGAAAATTGCCCAAATCACGAAAAAAAATTGTAGTCCTTTAGTGCAAGGTCTGGCGAGTACGGAGGATGACGTATGGTTTCTAACTGCAGCTCCTGTAGAGCTACAACAGTTTCTCGTGCAGTGTGAGGTCTTGCGTTATCATGGAGCAATAATTGTGAAGATCGATTCACGAGTCGGGGCTGTTTCACTAGCAGTTTCACCATCATTGTTAGAAGTTCGGCACAGTAAACATCTGCTGCTATTGCTTGACCAGACCTGAGAAAGCTATAGTGAATAACACCACGAAGAGACCACCAAACAGTTACCATTACCTTTTTATTGGTAAGCTTTACTTTAGAGCACTGTTGCGGCGTTTGACCTGGGGTCAGCCATTGCATTTTTCGCTTACGGTTATCGTAAAGAATCCCTTTTTCGTCACATGTCACAATTCGATCCAATAGTCCTTCATTTCTGTATCGATTCAACAAAGCAACACAAGTTTCAACCCGCATTTTTTTCTTCAGATCAGTCAAATCATGAGTCAGTCACCCATTTTTCACATTTTTTCGTATTGATTTGATGCAAATGAACCAATATTGTAGGTGGGTTAACGTTAAACCATGCCGCTAATTACTGGGTAGTATGACTCAGATCAGCTTCCACCATCTCCTTCAATTCAGCGTTATTTACCTGCGTGGGCGGTCTTCCACGTGGTTCGTTCTACAAGTCAAAGTTTGCATTACGAAAGCGTTTAAACCAAAAAAGCACGGTGCATTCATTAGCAGTCTCTTCTCCAAACGCAGCGTTGATATTGCGAGCCGTTTCTGCCGCGTTAGTTCCGCGTCGGAACTCGTATTAAAAAATTACTCGGATTTTCGAAGTAACCATCTTTCCCGTCTAAGCTAAATAAAAAATGAAAGTCGAAAATCGAATGTTGCACATTTTTTAAAAGAAGAATCTTATAGGTGTCATATGAAAACAGTTTCATTCAAAAATCTCACACCATGGAAGTTTAATATCAATTCAAAGTATATATTACTATGCAACGGCAACTTCATACTTTAACCCCTATTATTATTATCCACGCGCGATTATATTCGTATATATAAAAATAAATGTAGGTAAATCTGTCGTGGCGATTGCTCCCGTCTATATTTTGTGAGGATAATATGAATATTGCTTGTCCAAATGCTAAATTTTACTCAATCCGTACACTGCCGACAATGTCGTCTAAATATAGACATAAATATCTAATAGATATTTATCTGAAATAATTTTATAGCTGGTGGAAATTCTAGGAATATAGGCAAATTTTAGGATTTCTGTTTGAAGTAGATTCATTGCAGTAATGTACTGTTTAGGGACTGAAGCCACACCTTAAGACTGCGCCGAGCGAAATGTGCCAAAACAGGCGGTCACTGTTAAGTTGATAAAATCAACACTTTTTGTTTAATACAAATATAAAATATACATTTACCATAATAATGAATGTGTTTACAATTACTCCGTGTTAAAAACTTAAAATAATTAATATTTTCGTCTACAAAATTACGTAAATTTGAAAATTGCAAAAACGTAAGCTCGTGTTACGTAATTTTTAGATCATAAGTTATAACAGTTGAAATCTATCCTATTTTACAGCTTAAACGAAAGTTATATTACAATATGTCCGTCCCGAATATTTAAGTTATTGGTTGACAATAAAGATACATATTTATCAAAAAAGCATTTCAAATCCTCCATACAATTAATTTACTATGGCAGTCGCGCGCCGATTTGAATATCGAGCTCTGTCATTCCGTCCAACGGTCAACCGCGTCTTACGCTCGGCGCAGTGTTAACGTATACTAGTATGTTATACGACAAATAACCAAAAGGTTCGATGCGTTTATTATATTCTTATTTTAACGTACATATGTACGTAGACTCAAGCTTGTTTTACAGAAGGATATATTTTCTATGCACTCTTATTGATTTAGGACTTCGGGTAAATATAATAAATTTATAATCTGGGTCTCTAAGATCTCTTTAACCTTCGCCTCTCTAGTCTGCCTTAACTTTCCCATACACATTTGCCGTATAGACTTTTTCAGTGTCCAGGCACGCCTAAATTTACTAACATTGTCGGCCTCGATGGCGTAGCGGTTAGTGTAACCGACTGCCACGCCTGAGGTCGCGGGTTCGATACATTTGTGTGCATGGATGTTTGTCTTGGTCTGGGTGTTTCTATATATAATATGTATGTATTTACAAAAAAAAAGTATATATATGTTTGTTTATCCATTGTCTAGTACCCATAGTACAAGCTCTGCTTAGTTTGGGCTAGATGGTGTTGTGTGTATGTGGTAGAATATTATTATTATTATTATAGTTGGGACATGTCGCACTCTTGATAAAACAAACACTTAACTCCAAATTGCGAGTTCTAGTCTCTGTTTTATTAAGAGAACGATGTGTCGACACACCCATCTCATTTCTTGTTACTATGTCTTCTTTCACATCAAATATTATTATAATATATTTTTAATACGTTCGTGACTAAACTCCCACAGTGGCGCCGTATATTGTTTCTAAGATGATTATCCTGCTATTTAACATTGAATACGTTACGTTGGTGATAGCGCGTAGCAACGCTTATAATTACCTATATACGTAGGTACATGACTGTTTAGCAATATGTTTCAGCTATATTTGATATGCAAATGAACTTAAAGATATAAAAACTCGTTAGATTAAATCCACCTCGAGCGTTTATTTATTGTATTTCGATACATATAGATGTACATAGTCACGCCTTGTTATTTGCGATGGGGTAAGCAGCGGTGAATCATAACATTCAGGCTGAGGCTACATTAGTCCGCGACACGACCTGCGATACGTAAGCGATAAAAACAAATAGCTCATATTCACGTTTATGGCTACGCCGTACGCCATATATCGCTATTAATCTTTGATTCGTTTATGCGATAGAAACAACATTAGTGTAATCACGGCATCGGCTACATCAACTTGTCAGCGAAATTGAAGCGAATTCATTAAAAATGTTCGCTTATAATGTAGCCATACCATGTTTATATCGTTTCGCTTTCACAGTCGCATCGCGAATCGCTGCCTACTGTAGCCTCAGCCTTAGGCTGGATTCACAGTCGCGCCGTCGAACAGCGCGTTTCAACAGCATGCGCTTGACGCAAGGCAGACCTATGAGAAACGCGGCGCGCTTCGACAGCGTGACTATAAAACGATACTAGTGAATTTACAAGCGCGCGCGTCCGGACGGCGCCGCTCAACAGCGCGACTGTGAAACCAGCCTTAATGTTGATCGCACGGGTGACGTAGTGGTTTAAGTGGTCGCCTCGCCGCTGTCACTGCGCCGAGTGTAGTGCGTTCGAATCCCACATGGAACAAAAAATTGTGTGATCTACAAATGGTTGTTCCGAGTTTGAGTTTTCTTTGTGTCCGTTCGACACAGGAATTATTCCAATACCGTTGTTGCCTTTTTAAAACAAAAAGTAAATATGAAAGTAGAGCCTTTTGCCATGTACAACCGAGCTGCTAAAACTGTTATAACAGCACGGTCCGAGATAGGATTCCGAGACCGATTGGCTACTAAACTAATGAGGCAGTATACTATTAACACTATATTACTTTTAGAACTATCGGAGTATATGTCTGAATGAATGGTTCAGTAGTTAAATGGTCAACTCGCTCGTTAATTCCAATGTTTCAACACTCAACTGTTTAAGTCACAACCCACGCGAGCTAGATGCTATCGGCTATCCGCAGATATTTATGCTGAATGTAGTAAGTTTATATCTGTACTTTGTAAAGCTCGTTGCGATACAGAGTGAAGTAGTAATCCTTAGACTTAAGATATTTTGAAAAGAGAAGAATAAACAAATAGGTGTTAGCCATACTCTTCAATTTTATATCTTTAAAGGTATAATATCTTCTGTGTGTGTGTTTGTAATTAAACTCCTCCTAAACGGCTGGACCGATATTGATGAAATTTTTTGTGTGTGTTCAAGTGGATTCGAGAATGGTTTAGATTTGTTTTTTTTTTTTCGTGTGTACAGCACAACGTCTGTCGGGACAGCTAGTTTACTATAATAATCTTAATAATTTCGTGTTGCATGATTTATGTAATAACTAGCTGACCCGCGCAATTT
The DNA here is from genome assembly GCA_963564715.1 of Catocala sponsa. Lineage (NCBI taxonomy): Eukaryota > Metazoa > Arthropoda > Insecta > Lepidoptera > Erebidae > Catocala > Catocala sponsa. Next base: position 2,949,231 of record OY751345.1, on the reverse strand, counting down.
CGTCTACTTCATATAAGAGAATTTTTCTCGTTCTTGCAACATTTTTCATTGCTGCGCCGCTCCTATTGGTCGTAGCGTGATGTTATATAGCCTATAGCCTTCCTCGATAAATATGCTACCCAACACTAAAATATTTTTTCAATTCGAACCATCAGTTCCTGAGAGTAACGCGTTCAAACAAACAAACTCTTCAGCTTTATAATATTAGTATAGATTATGCCACTTTTTAAGTACTACATGCAAATACATACATACATATGCATTGGACAATGATGGCCAATCCAACCTAGTCGTAATGTCAAGAATTTCAACCTTAGATACCTAGCTTGATTGCGCTAATCTGCTAAGTCGTGGAATACCAGACTTAATTAAAAACCAATTGTATCTGACCACCGGTGTGCCGCTGCGACTGTATAGGTTAAATAAAGTGTTTCGTAAATATATATTTGCGTGTATTCCTAATATATGAATTACAAGCTATTTGGTTTAAGAATTTAGTATTATGTATTCTGTTCACACTTGTCAACAAATAGAGATGTCCACATGTTGGCAAAAGTGCAAGAATGATACAACAACATCTGTCTTATTATTTTAATAGCCACTGACGGATTTATGTCTGTTTCCTATAATTCAACAACGAATAGTTAACAATAAAAATATATTTATCATAAACAAGTCATTACCTTTCTTATCATCATGAAGGCAATCACGTTAGGTAATTACGTAACTTCTTGGAACGCTTTTCGGCCATGTCTCGTTGATGTAAGCATGGTTTCCTTTTGTTTCGAAATCTACCTTCAGATTTCGCTTTTCCATCTACCCTCAAACACTTACATTCCACAAAAGATAAAGCTAAAATTGCGCTATTCAAAGCTTATTGTACTTCGCTCTATACTTGCAGCCTATGGACTAGCTTCACTTTGAAATCATACAGTGCTCTCCGCGTACAGTCCAACAATGCGTTCAGGTCTGTGTTGGGACCACCTCGCTACTGCAGTGCCTCAGCAATGTTCGCCGAAGCACGAACTGATTGCTTTTACAAAACGATGCGCAAGCGTTGCACTTCTTTAGTTCGCAGGGTGCGGGCTAGTTCCAACACAGTGCTGGAAATGATCGCGGACAGGTTAGACTGTCCTTATATGCGAAGGTGCTGCGACATACATGTCGCAGCGACAAAAGTTACATAATTAAAAACGAACACTTAGGCTAAGTTTTACTAACAACTATGAGTTTTGTGAACTTGCAATAAACGTTTTATTATTTTTATTAAATATTATCTTCGATCAAATACACCATAGATGCACATTCTCATACAAAAACCGCTTCAATATGTGGCACTGACCAGTACTACTTACTTAAAAGTGTCTGCATTTATTATGCAATCCAGGAAATAAACCAAAATAACCATTGAACGCCCACTGAGAAACATTTTGTAATAGTTTAGTTAAAACGCGTCAATGTAAAGCGTCCTAAGTGTGTTACTCGCGATACGCAAGCGTATTACGGGCAGCGCACGCAAGCGTATTACGGGCAGCGCACGCAAGAGTGAGTGGGACAGGTGCATAATATAGCGCATACGACTGATTTATGCACAGTTTTATTGGGGCCGTTTTTCGAGTGACGATCGTGCATCTATGGTATATTTGATCGATGTATATTATAATTACGTTAATTCCAATGTTATCTATTACGTCAATCATGCAAAATAAAATTACAAACGCTGAATGCGACTGCTGCACATGAGATTCATATCCATGGTTACGTGGAATTGTTATTATTGCGTGTTTCTGTTAAGACATTGTAGGGGTTTTCTAACGTGTTCCTTGTATGGATGTCCAAATGATATAATTCTTGCTAGAAATGGATATATATTCACTGGTACCAGTTATATATTATTATAAAGAAGGAAAGAAAAATTTTTTTTTTCTCATAATAATTTTAATATTCTACCACATACACACAACACCATCTAGCCCAAACTAAGCAGAGCTTGTACTATGGGTACTAGACAATGGATAAACATACATAATTATATACTTTTTTTTTGTAAATGCATACATATTATACATGGAAACACCCAGACCAAGACAAACATCCATGTTCATACACACAAATGTTTGACTTGTGCGGGAGTCGAACCCGCGACCTCGGGCGTGGCAGTCGGTTACACTAACCACTACGCCATCGAGGCCGACAAATAAAAATATAAAAGATATCCGTTGGGTTTAAAAATGTGTTTATTTATTCTACATTAGGTTATAAATAACCCCTACGGTGCATACTAAAAGACTTCGGCCGTTCGATTTTATCCACACGAGTGAATCTGCGGACATAATTATACTGTACTTCGGTGTTTCCCGAGCGCTATGATATGTCCTTCTTCAACTAGGTTTAAAGAGAGTTCTTCTTTCACGATAGGCAGCGGCTTTGCTGTGTCCTGACATTGCTGAAGTCCATGAGCAGCGGTTACCACTTTCCATCAGGTGGGCCACTTGCTCGTCTGCCACCAATGGCAATAAAAAAATAACTATGTACAGTAGGATGGGTCATCCCACCCACATTCATACCACTATGACTACTCTAAGCCTTACTTAAAGTTTCTAGAAATAAGGTCTTAATAGTTGGAACTTAGTATAGTTGCTACCGTAACTTAGAGTTATATAGCCTGGCCACTATGCTGACTTGCTATGATGTCAAGTTCAAGATCTGTCTGTGCCATGTCTGTTGATACACCTAATCGCGGTATACTAATGAAACATGAAACAGCGAGTTACAATAGCCATTTTACTATATACATAGATTCACGCCTGTTTCCCGGAGGGGTAGGCAGAGACTAAGGATTTCCATTTGCTACGATCCTGACACACTTCATATTTTACTATATATATTATTCAATAAGGTCTTGTTTATAAAAACAACGGAGACTATATTTTTTCATTTAAAAAAGAAAATACACGGGGGCGGCGCAGTAATCATAAACGCGGGTGAAATTGCGGGCATATCTAGTACTGTATAATATAGAAATAAATTCTAAAACAATACTTATAAAACTTTGTTACTTGTATACAAAAACTTATGAATTACATTAGAAACCATGTGATTACTATGAGTAATTAAAGAGCTATTTTATTGCGTAACACTTATTGAACAATTACTGTCATCAAATTCAAAAAATTCAAATAAAAAATAATGTATACGAATAAACAAGGCCTATAAACACAATACCGACTATATCCTAATCCTAACATAATACACTGCTGTTTATGACCAGTATGAGATGTTGGAATGTAACATAGATATTTATATTAGTTACGTAAAACAAATAAAAATAGCTCAGTGGAGAGACCAACATACTGCAATGCAGAGGGTCTCGGGTTCGAACCCACGTCGCGCACCTCTGACTTTCGGTAGTTATATGACTTTTCGAAATTATTTTATTTTATTTTATTTTATTAGGAAGCAACAACAAACAGCAACACTATAAAATTTTACATTAATGTTGAACATTTCAAATGATAACAATAGTGAAGCCCACAGCGCTGTTCACAGATTAACAATAAAATTAAGGTTAGCGCTAGGTGACCAACGATTTGAGTTAGAACAGATGATACATCTTATACCATCGAATTAGACATTATATAAGTACATACAATTATGTGCGTTATTGATTGACAATTATCGCCTGCTCCGTGCCTCGGAGAGCACGTTAAGCCGTTGGTCCCAGCTGCCATGAACATCTATGGCAGTCGTTATTGGGAAGTCAGTGCCCTATAATATCCTGACACTGGTCTAGCCTTAGGATATCACTAGCCTTCGGGTTGCGGAGGTCAGATGGCAGTCGCTCCGTGTAAAAACTGATATCCAGTCAAATCCGGTTAGACTAGAAAGCCGACCCCAAGTGACTTGGGAATAATAAAGGCTAGGGAGAAGAAGGCGTAAAACAAAAATATACATAAATATATCACCTCACCAAATGCAAAAAAAATCTAATGTTTACCTACGCAAATATCTAGATAAAATCAATAATGATGGCGCTAAGCTAGATGACACCGCGTGTGTTTAAAAACGTGGTTTAAACGCGAGCTAAGCCGTTGAGGGATTAATAAAACCTATATAATTGGCCTAATTTAGTCATTTTAACTAAGTAGTCGACCGCTTTTATAGAATTGTCGTGAGAACAGCAACAGCTGATATAATCGTTCTATCTTGGTGACCTTGTTTTATATGCCTGATGGTAAAAGATTACCGTAGCCTAAGGGCGCTTATAATACCTCGGGTACCAGTCCTTCAAAAGCAGTAGATTTGCTGCAAGAGTCAGGGTTGATATCACTAATGGTCCACCAGCTAGTAGCACGCTGTCTCCTCAAGGAGCCAGGCAACCCAATAGGGGCAAGAACCTTGTATTGTACTCCTATGGTCAATATACCATAGGAGTACAACACAAGGTTCTTGGCTGCGAACTTTTTATGACCAAGGGAGGTACTGTCTCGGTTGGTTATCAAATCAATTTCTTAGCATCACATGTTGCATATATGATAACCTATACTTGCATACTGATATTATAAAGAAGGAAGATTTGATTTTCCGTTTGTTTGTTTGTAAGGCTTTAACTCAAAAACTAATCAAACCATTTTAAAAATTCTTTCACCGTTAGACAGCTATACTATCACCGAGTAACATAATTATGCTATATTTTATTTTTAAAAAAGTAATGTTACTAACATAATCTAATCTACTTCTACGCGAGCGAATCCGCAGGCAAAAGCTAGTTGTCTTATAAATTGGTATGGATCAACTCTGGATTATATTTATTTATTCGTTGGTACACTATATACTATATAACTATATATATTTGGTAAATATAGGTGTAATTTATACAGGATATACAGCTATCGAACAGTTATAAAAACTGGATTATCCTACTAAGTATGTCGGTAACAAAATGTTTTCCTGTTGGGTGTGTTATTGTATAATATATAAATGTAGGTAAGTTTTAGTTTCCGGGCTAAGATAATTCTAATGTGGTCCCATGCATATTGCACAAATGAATAGTTTTAAAGTTACCACTATTAATCTATAAAAGTATAAACCATAGGTATTGTACCTGATTTTAGGAGGTGATGGTAAATAAAAATAACTGTCGTACAGTATTGCAGAAGTTACATTTGTCGCGCATAAGTGCAAGTACCTTATATAGGAATTAAATATAATGACCATCAAAAATAGTAATTGCGCAGCAAAATATGCTTACTAAAATATATCATAACGAGTACCTATACGCCTCAAATCACTGCATTCCGTCTCGGAAGGGTTAGGTTATGTTAGATTCCTTATTAAACCCACTCAAAAATAGTCGTTGACTTAGTTTGATCTCTTTAAATATATTTTGGTGTGCAATTAGTATTTTTGGTAAGCATATTTTGCTGTGGAATTAGTATTTTTTTGCTGTGCAGTTATATACTACTCCCTTATATAGACTAGGCATATTTATCTCACAATTTCAGCTTTAAAATATTGTTCTTATACCAATACTGACAGAAAGATATCCTTAGCACTTACAGATTCTTGTCGCTCATTATATATTTTCACTCTAAGCTAAGTATCTTCAGACTAAAATTATTCTGAAGAAGAAAAGCAGTAGCCGCCTACTATAAAGTTCTTAAATAAGTATATAACAATTAAAAATTCGATATGCAATAATTGCTATGGCAAGGTTTCCAAAGACAAAGTTATAATCGTGGCTCTATCATCTGAAAGATTAAAGGATTTGGCACACTGGATGCGGTCTGCGGTCAGGTCAAAGTGAAGGCTGCCCGCATTATGTATGAACAACATTGTCGGTCAGGGCAATCGGACAGCGGTCCGGTCAGGGCAATCGATCAGCCGTCCGGGTAGGGAAATCGGTCAGCGATGCGGGCAGGGCAAACAGCGGCATTTGACTGCGTGAATCAGTGGTGATCAGTTCTTTTGTGTTTTAATCGAGCCGTGACCGTTGCTCTGCTCGCCCCCCGCCTGCCCGTGCCCTCTGTCCGCCAACCGCTGCCCGTACGCGTCCTGCCTTCCCCTGCGTTCTTTGATCATGCTCGCACGGTCGGATCGCTTATCTATACAAAATATATAGAGACCGACAATGTTGTTCATACATAATGCGGGCAGCGTTCACTTTGACCTGACCGCAGACCGCATCCAGTGTGCCAAATCCTTAAGGGCTTGTGCTACCACCTCCAGATAGAATTTATCTATAAGATAAATGTCTCGCCATCTCTCTTTTTTAACCGAACATGAGTGAGACAGCATGCGATTTATCTTTCGAATAACTTTTACTTTGTTAGTGGTAGGAGTGGCCGTAAGCAAAATCTTATCATACGTATAAGAAAAATTTGATTAATTTTAGTAATTATAGTTCAAGTAAAGTACAGCACAAATTGAAGCAAGTTTGTTGGGTACAACGGCGGCGGCGGCTATCAGATATGTAAAATAAGCGATTCACGCTACGCTCATGACGCTCACGCATTGTTTAAATTTGTGCTTCGCTCAAGTTGGTACAGTTGTTTGTTATTGTGTCGAACGCTTATTGGCGCACTACAAGTTGTCTGACATTTTGCTTTGATACCATATCACTTAGCGCCAAATTGGCGGTGTTAATTTACATTTGTAGGCCTATTCGCAGTAACCAACGTGATCAATTATTACTTTTGATATTGTCATAAGGCATTTCAAGAGCAACACAACGTAGATATAACGGATTATGGCTATCATGACTAATGGTCACTCATCCCGTATTATTCCAAGGTTAAGTCAACACAGCGGCTAACAATCTCAATTAGGATATGTCACGCCCTAACGTGACGTCACTTCCTATTTCCGATGAAATATTACACGTATGCATATCCACAGTTACCAGTTGAAAATAAAATTAACTATAAGGTTACCTGCCACACAAAAACTGTTCGCTTACAATTAAAATAAATTAACTAAGTACTTAATACTTATAACATTGAACCAACAATTATTTGAATATTTTATTCAAATGAAGTGAATATGTTAATAGACTAAACATTTTGTAATATATTTCGCCTAATTAAAGAGTTTATATCATTATAATTACCTATTTACCACAGAGGCGCTATTCATGAGAAAATTGACAAAGACTGTATCTGATGTTATCTGTTTATTGTTATGGTTAGGGTTCGGTTCACATTGTAACACATTCTGATACTATTTCTCTTTTTGTTCCAGGACGCATTTTTTTATTGTTTAGTATTTGATCCTTCACAAAAGACTTTATTAGCAGATAAGGGAGAAATCAGAGTTGGAAGTAGATATCAGACTGAAGTAACTAATTTATTAAAAGAAGGTACGTATTTTTTTGTTTTGTCATGCTTTATTATATTTATGTAACTATTTTAGTCCGCTTATCTATTGTGATATGTTTTCTATGAAGAGTATAATAATTATTTATACACATAGAAGCCATTTCTCTACGTTGCCGCCCCTCAAATATTTAAAATAGTCTATCAGGTCAAAAGCTTTGAAAGTTACTTTAGCATTTACCTATATCGATGGTATAGAAGTGGCTGAAGTTGTCACTCCGCCATTGTCAATGCATCGATTCTTGCTGGTCCGATCTTTACACGTCACAAAATATTTTGTTATTATTAGGTATATTGATAAATGGTGCCAATTCTGTTGTCACAAAATTCTCTAAACTTAACTAAAAATCACTAACATTTTTTTTAGTCCTGTCACTTTTAACGATTTCAGAATACGAAATGTCATTTGAGAGGACTAAACTAAATTTTAGTGATTTTTAGTTAAGCTTAGAGAATTTTGTGACAACAGAATTGACACCAATATACTGTCTAGCTTAGTAAGGTGACGCATGTCTTCAGCTTCGAAGAATTTGCCGAGTCTGTTCTTAAAGCATGATAAATGTGTTCCATAAAAAGCTATCTAGTTGTCCTAAGTCTAGAGGTCTTTTTGTACCCGTTGTAAAATGTTTGTAAAGTCGCCTATATCTTACAAGATTTTCCTAGTTAAGGCGTAGTTCGTTCAGTATGCAATTAAAATGATACAAGTGATGATGAAAGATAAAATTCATGTTGTAATATTTTCAAAGCACGTATTTTAATATTTGTGATGGTAATGACCTTCGTTATGGTTTTGATGATATGCAGTATAACTTGTGACGCAATTTATTATGTCTTTATTATTTATAGTAACTAGTTAAATATCAGTAAATCTAAACTATATATAGTTTATGGTTTAGATGGTGTGATATCCTGTGAAAATACATTACATGGTATTATACTTCAGTATGTTTTAAAATAATGTAATACGAGAGACCGAATTTGTAGTTTATATAAACAAAATAAATTGTTCTAAAAGTTAACCATCTTTTCATATTTATAGGCTAAATATTCCAAGTAATTGTGTATGGCTGAATCCAATTAAATAAATAAATTCCTTTAGTTTGTCGTAGATAATTCCTTTTTAGCATTTGAGCCATATTAGCTACAAAATTGTTTGGCGCAATAACAAAATCAATGGGTACGATTTCTGGTTGGACAAATAGAATTTTGAATCTAGTAATATTGTATGATTTTGCATCAAAATCAGCTCAAACTCCTTTAAGTGTTGACGCTATTTTGTATAGCTTCTGAATTCACTCTTACTCATACATCCTAAATGTACATCTTGGGAGGTAGGAGTGCTAATATTATATTAACATCTGTCTTACAAACAGACAGCTTGAAAAAATTACTTGACATCAATGTAATGGTCAGAACTTCACTTCATATTTATGAGTACAGTCTACATCTACTTGATGTAAGTCATAAATATGAAGTGAAGTTCTGATTATTACATTGATATCAATTAATTTTTTCAAGCTGTCTGTTTGTAAGACGGATGCGATGATGGAAGAAATGAAGGCAAACAGGTGTTTGCCTTCATTTCTTCCATCATCGCATTCAAATAGGACAGCTTTTATACAAGTACCTATAATTACTATGCATGACAATTTTATTTATATCCAGTTTTGGACACGGATCTTGGTCTCTGAGCGATTGATGCCCTCAATGGCGACCGACCAGCTGACAACACGACGAATAGCGTGCGACTGATATATTGAAATTGGCCGCCGTTCTTAGAAATACTGCACAGAGATGGCACTGAGAGCTCAAGACCGATGTCCGTTAATATATGATATACTCTCATTAACCCTGTCCAAACTTTTGGAGGGTATTTAAACACGTACCGACACCTACAAGGGTAAATAAATTAAGTTCGAGCAGTCTAAAGTCTGAAAGGTTGACTTGTATTTTGTATTAAAATCAGAATAGTTTTGCGTGTTCTAAATATTCTTTAAAAGCTTGAACTACTATTTTGAGAGGGCCATATATTTAATTATGGTTGGTTTTAATATAATATGCAGTAGTAGTGGGACATGGACCTCTTCTCTTCTCAGACAAGAGGCTCATTTCCAACAATCTATAAACGGAGCTTATAGTATTATTTACTAGAACTAGTATTTTACTTCAGAACGAGTTGTCATGTCTAATTGCAGTCTCATCGGATCATGAGAGTTAGGGAACTTGTGCACTTGTGTTTGCGCATAGACTTGTACACCATAATATCTCTCGTACATGTCCAGTCTCCATTAAGTTTGGTCGCCGTGACTGAAATTCGGTCTACATAGAGGCCATTATTATTATGTGTTAGGTTGAACGTCGAAGTACATAATATTGTCTTACGTTTACGCGAATGTTATTCATTGAAATTAAACTACTTACGTTTTTGTTTGTGTGTTTATAGTTTTGATAATATAATTAGCTTAAAAAGTATTAGAGTCCAAAGTTTTAAAATTATGTAATAAAGTGTTAAATAAACAACGCGATAAAATCCGTATAAAGTAGTAATTTCAATGAACGTCGAAGTGTTGAATATGTGTGTGTGTGTGTATATAGTGTGTGATGTGTCGTGTGTCGCTAGGCGAGGAGGAGCCGCGCAGCCCGTCGGAACTGGAGACGCTGGTGTGGACGCCGGAACACGGGCTGTCGGACCGGCAGATCGACCAGTTCCTCGTGGTGTCGCGCTCGGTGGGCACGTTCGCGCGCGCGCTCGACTGCTCCTCCAGCGTCAAGCAGCCCTCGCTGCACATGTCCGCCGCCGCCGCCAGCCGGGACATCACACTCGTACGTTAACACTAATCATTCTAGATATAAGTTCTAGATTTTGCTTACGTAAATGTAGGTTAGATTAGGATAGTAACAGTACTTTTTTCTAGATAAAATATGCTCTTCAATTATATATACATATATATTTATATTAATTTGTCGGCCTCGATGGCGTAGTGGTTGGTGTAACCGACTGCCACGCCCGAGGTCGCGGGTTCGATTCCCGCACAAGTCAAACATTTGTGTGCATGAACATGGGTGTTTGTCTTGGTCTGGGTGTTTCTACGTATAATATGTATGTATTTACAAAAAAATAAAAAGTATATATGTATGTTTATCCATTGTCTAGTACGCATAGTACAAGCTCTGCTTAGTTTGGGTTAGATGGTGTTGTGTGTATGTGGTAGAATATATTATATTATTATATTATATACTATATACTCTTTACCTTTCTGTACCCCTGAAAATGTATATGCGAAATTTCATAATGATCAGACGAGTACCTAGTTAAGGCGTGAGAGCGTAACAAACAAACTCACATTCACATTTATTATATTAGTTAGGATTTTAACTTTAACAATATACCTACCACCACATATAGTGATTTACGTAGTCGCCACTACGAGAATTGTGGGTCCAATCCTCATACAGAAAAACATGTGTTTGACCCACAAATAGTTGTTCCAAGGCTGGGCGTACTTTGTGTCCGTTGTTTAAATGTTTGTAAATCACCCGTCACACAGGATTTATAGTTAATGCAGAATTTGTCTTTTTTCAAACCTGAAGCTATTATATATAATATTCAAGTATATTTATTATCGCATATTGGTAAGCGCAACGTGGCACGCCCCAGACTTAAAACATAATAAAGTTGCTGAGGATCTGAATACGGAAGGCCTAGGACTGAATATTGTGCCAAAAAATGTACAGCGGTGAAACATTTTTAAATCGAATTAATTTGTCGAATATTCTTATGTACAACCCGATCACATTATGTCTGTACCTGGCTGGAATGTGAACTCCCTCCCCGTTCCCCTTCCACACCCGCGCGCTCGCCCAGACGCGGCAGTACGGTTTGCAATTTCGTTGCCGATACGTGTCTTGATACTTTCGTGAATTTTGAACATTTCTTTGTTACGTTTTTGTCGACGCGAGGTCCAGAGATAATGTAACCGGGTTGTAATTTTAAACTCTATTCGAGCCGCTCACAGGTACAATTAACTAACTTTTAACTAGTATACAAATTTCTTAAAGTTGACAAGTAAACTGACTTTTAAATGTATTATAAATACAATGACCATGTTACAGTTCCACGCGATGGACACACTGCACAAGTCGGGCTACAGCATAGAAGCCGCGCTGTCGTCACTCGTGCCGGCGTCGGGCCCCGTGCTGTGTCGCGACGAGATGGAGGAGTGGTCCGCCTCCGAGGCCAACCTCTTCGAGGAGGCGCTCGACAAGTACGGCAAGGACTTCGCTGATATACGGCAGGACTTTGTGAGTATACCCACATTTATTCAGCTCTGTATCACACCTAATGAAATACTGTAAACTTCACTACATATTATAAAACAAAGTCCCCCGTCACGTCTGTTCGCGATAGACTCAAAAAGTACTGAACGGATTTTCATGAGATTTTCACCAATAGACAGTGATTCATGAGGCAAGTTTGTATTACACCTAGCGAAATACTGCAAATTTCATTACATATTATAAAACAAAGTCGCGGCCACATCTATTCGCAATAAACTCCAAAACTACTGAACGGATTTTCATGCGATTTTCACCAATAGACAAGAGTGATTCATGAGGAAAGTTTAGGTGTATAATTCGTTACGGTTTTGTTCTACCCGTGCGAAGCCGGAGCGGGTCCCTAGTTTATAACTAAAATAAAATATCTGCAAGTACGGCGTATTGTTCTAGGTGGTAACCTCGCCACTGCCCCTGCGCCAAGAGTTCCAATTACACACAGGACAAAAATTTGTGTGGCATCCAAATGGTTGTGCCGAATCTGGGTGTTAATTATGTCCGTTGTATGGATGTTTGTTAAGTCTAGTGACTTCTTCTCCCTAGCCTTTATTTATTCCCAAGTAACTTGGGGTCGGTTTTCTAGTCTAACCGGATTTGACTAGATATTAGTTTTTACACGGAGCGACTGCCATCTAACCTCCGCAACCCGCAGGCTAACGATACTCTAAGGCTAGACCAGTGTCAGGATATTAGAGGGCACTGACTTCCCAATAACGACTGCCATAGATGTTCATGGCAGCCGTGACCGACGGCTTAACGTGCTCTCCGAGGCACTCGTACTACTCTCCACTACGATACTCCTAATGAAATAACCTTTTAGAAAAATTAAAATCATTAATAAAATATTAAACTTTGTCACAGTATAATAACGATGACGTGATATTTTTTTCATTATTAAGTAAATCCTTTTCTATACAAACGTTATTACAATTTAAATTAGAACTTTCATGAGTATAGTAACAAATCGGACAATGCATCCATTGGACGTCTGATACAGATCAACATGACATACAATGGGTTAATGGTCTAACATATAATATGGCCGCAATGCAGTCTGTATTTGACAATATCTCTGTCGTATATTAACTGGCGTTCTCTTGTTGGCCCAATCTAAATCACAGTTGCCTATGTCAAGAGATATATTGCTTGTTTAACATGATGAGTATCTTTTCCTAGAGAAAGGAAAGAATATTGAGTCTATGAATGTATGTATTAAACATGGATCCTTTATACATTTACAGGTATCATAAACACCATAAATAAACCATTAGCTAAATAAATTGTAATATCCAAACCCATTAATGTTTAAAGTTAGTAGAACACTTTGTTATGGGATGATTAGAGGGAAAAATTCTGCAAACGTTATTTGAACCAATCATAGATGTGACTGTATAAGTAGAGCTTTATTAGTAACGAGCTTTTGCGCGCCGCTCCGCCCGCGTGGTACCTACATAAATAAAAAGTAGCGTATGTCGTTCCCCAGGTTTTAAACTATATCTGTAACAAATTTCATTTATTTATTTATTTTAAAGTACATCAACAATATACATTACAAAATTGGTTTACATAAGAAGCTGAAAATAAAAACTTAGTCTGTACAGAATTATTCATTTAAATCGGTTGAGTGGTTTAGTCGTGAAAAGGTAACAGACAGACAGATAGACAGAGTTACTTTCGAATTTATAATATTAGTAAGGATGTAAACATGAGGTTACGTGAAGGGTGTGAAACCAGAGACCTATAACAGTGCCAAGACTTGCTTCACGTAATTATCGTCAGTAGGTATATTAGTAGAAGATAGTAAAACATTTAAGAACTCTCTTGGTCGCCTTCTACTGAGTGCGTACTAATCAAACTGTATTATGTGTAAGTTGTAATGATATGTTTGTAATGTGCAGTTGCCATGGAAGACGCTAAAGAACCTTGTGGAGTACTACTACATGTGGAAGACGACGGACCGCTACGTGCAGCAGAAGCGCGTCAAGGCCGTGGAGGCAGAGTCCAAGCTGAAACAAGTGTACATTCCCAACTAGTGAGTGTTTGTACCGACACACTCAATACATCTATATGTGTTGTTCATTTGCATTTTATGTTTATTTGTTATACTTTTGTGTTGCTTTGAGTGTTCTATGTTGATTATAGATATAAGTAGTTGTTACGTTTTGGATTTGAAGTATTAACTGGAAGCGTAGTGTCAGGATCGTTTCGCAATGGTATAAATAAATAATGAAATATCATCAAAAATGTAGATAATGATATAATAAATCTAAAGCGTTGGATTTAAGTTACATCAGTTTGAGAAAAATTTTAGTAATTGGCTCTATAAAAACGTCTGCTACATATAGTAACTTTTATGTAGTTACACAAATAATTTGTACATATGAAATGATGGGAAAATTATTTACTAGACAATGTTTGGACGGATCTGCACAAAAATAAATCAATAACAGAATATAGAATTTATTGTCATAAAAATGTAGTTATGGCTTTTGTCATCTAGGCCATGTTACTTTCGTAGAAAATAACGTAGAATGTACCTATACATAACGCATGATTAATAATCGCAACGCTCGTGCGTAGCGGAAAAAGGTTTTAGCCTCCACAAGCTATTCTGCTAGTATGGGTAACGTACCAGCAGAGGCATGAGAGAATTCTATGTAATTTAAAAAAAAATGCATATTTGTACTTTCGTAATCAGCTTTCCTCCTTCTTTCTATAAGAAGGAGGAAAACTGATTATGAAAGTAATTAAATATGTTACATACAAGTACATGTTAATTTGCCAAATTAACTGCTATGCAAATTAAACGCTTCATTTAATTTATTTTGACGACTGCTTCTTATTTGATTATAGTATGCCATAAATCAATTTACATATATTGTTATGATCAACAAATTGTCACAATTGCAGCAACAAGCCAAACCCGGCTTTGATCACGAGCAACAGTTCTAGCGGTAAGACGCCTGCTGTGCTCAACGGTGGCACCAATGGCACCGCCACCGTCACTGCCGGACAACTCTGCGCATCCTGCCAAGGTAACGACGATTATACGTAGACAAGTAACAGCTTTAAATAAACAAACATTTTAACATAATGCAAACCGACTTCTAAAAACAATATTCTTAAACAAAAAATGCACTACAAAGTAAAAAAAACATTGCGTATTCTTGTGTCTACAATCTCCAATTAACTTATTTTTCTACGAATGTACGATTATTGTTATGTTTGCGAGTCGAAATCATCAAAATCGGTTTACCGAAAAAAGTTCTGAGGTACACATAACAACAAAAAAAAACGGTTGAATTTAGACCATTCTCCATTTTTTAAAGTCGGTTAAAAAATCATGAAAATACCACGTATTAAATATTTCAATGATGACCTACATACTTGGCGGGTAATACACAGTAAAAAGATATGAGTTTTTTCAAACTCTAAAAATTAATGTAAAATATCGGCCCTGCTGTCATAATGTGAATTGTATGGTTACTCATTAGGATATTGATTGACGTGATGTTTCTCTATCACTTTGCTAAGTTAGAGACGCTAACTAAAGAAAATTAGTAAACCGCTATCAGTTGGTAATTGCATCGTATTCGAGAGTCAACATTTGATAGGATATTTCGAACTACAACATCGTAAGTACGGACAAAAGTTACTACTTTTCACGATGGTTGCAAAGTTTAAGTGCTTCGTTTTAAACTGTTATACACATAAACATGATCCATTGCACGTCACATTTACAAGTTAAAATATATTTTTTTAAGTAATCCGTTTAGGTCGTTCCTATTCATTTGTTGAACATATAGTTTGGAGAATGTATTAGTTTCAAAGGTCCTTATTATGCCCAGAAGCGTATAAATGACTAGTAGTCAATGAACGTTGCGTCCCTCAGTTATGTTTTTAATTAATTAATTTTCTTTATTTCAGTGACAAATTCAAACCAGTGGTACACATGGGGCCCACAGCATTTACAATACAGACTTTGCGGCTCATGCTGGCAATACTGGAAAAAGTATGGCGGGCTTAAGGTACATCTAAATGTAATGGAACCCTTTTTAAAATTATAACATTTTTATTAATTTTACTTTCTATTCCTCAGGATAATACGCAAGGCCCGTTACAGGGTCGCGACTGGCAAGCTTAGTCTCGAGTTCGATTCTCGAGTAACTCACCAAACTTTAAAGGTTCTACGTAGCATGCTTCTGAGACCGGAAGTACCTCATAATTCTATGGCAAGAATCTGTACCCAGCAGTAACAGCAATGTAATACATAGCGCTTGTATATTATATTTTAACAAATGTATTACACCCACACCCACATTTCGGCAGATATGTTTTAGGCCCACGTAGTTGGAGCCGACCGTGTTGTCAACAAGACACATATCGACACTGCATTCCTTAACAATTTTCCGGACATTGAATAAAGGACGCCTTCAAAAGTAAATCAATCGAATACCTGTTTGTAAAATCAATGTAGTTCTTGACTTGAAACTTGTTTATAATTAGTTAATTTTTGTTATTATCTATGATTGATGTAATTTACACTTGTCACAGACCGCTGGAGTGTTCGGTGAGACCGAAGTGGAGGTTGCGAAAGGACCTCGCGGCGAAGGGGAGGACACAGCCTTGTCCGTATCCCATCGTCCGCATCGCTGTACTGTTCTTAACTGCGCTAAGGTTTGTTGTTTTTACTTTACCATATGATATGACTTATTTTATTTCTATGACCACGGGCAATACCATGACATTAACAGAAATTAGTTAAAAATGTTGGAATCAATGTGATTTTTATGTGAATTAAAGAACGAAATATTATATACCACCACTGCAATTTATCTTTGTAATGTAAACTATATTTTGACTGAATTTATTTATGTTTAATATGCCAAAAATATATTGGCTTTGCTGAATATTTTCTGTTCTTAAAAATAGAATTTTTTAAGGGTTCTAGTTGTATATTCTTTTTTGTTGGCTTAATAATGAGCACGGTGTGTGTGCGTGTGCAGGAGTTCAAGTTGCGCGCGCACCTGGCGCGGCACGTGGCGACGGCTCACGGGTCGGGCGAGGGCGCGCGGCCCGTGATGAAGACGCGCGCCGCCTTCTACCTGCGCGCCTCGCCCTTCACGCGCCTCGCGCGCCGCCTCACGCGCGCGCTGCGCCGCCCCACGCACTACGCGCGCTCGCCCTTCTCGCCCATAAACCTAGCGCAGGTCAAGCACGAGTGCGGCGTGGCCATGGCGGCGCTGGGCGGCGCAGAGCTGCGCGCGCCGGCGCCGGGCCCAGCGCGCGCGCGCGGGCCCGTGGGCGCCGTGGCGGCGCGCCTGGCCGCGGCGCGCGGCTCGCCCGTGGCACCGGCGCGCGCGCACGACTGGCTGCAGCTCACGCCGCGCGACCGCATGCCCGCGCCGCCGCACGTCGCCTTCCCCAAGCCGCCTAAGGCGCCCGGTACGTCAACCTCATACTGCCTCGTAACTTACCTCACCATCATCTTTTCGTAACAAATGTATCCCTATCGATCTTATCAATTTTTATGAAATACATACATAAAATATCCATAGCACTAAAAGCCTCCCGGAATTACATTAATTAGAGGAACAGACCCGAGGAGGTTAGAATTTAATAGTGTGGCAATTCCAGTATCCTTTTCCGACGCCCTAAATTTTAAGTTATAAACGAGCTAATTTTACCTTCCATTATAGTTCTTAAATTTAATTACTTCTAATTGCATAACTTACTAATATTACCGTAATGCTCGTGACTCAGATGGCAGTTTGATGTACGAGCGCGTGCTGTCCCGCGCCGAGCAGGAGGCGCGCCGCGCCGAGGCCGCGCCCGCCATGCCGCTCAAACGTCGCGCCTACGACGACCTCAACGGACTCGACAGTCAGTATACACTAATAGATAAACGTATCTTTTCGTTTCGACACCGTGTCCATTCTATACTCTAATAGCGTGTACGATATTCATAATATTAAAATTGTTTTATCATTTGTATCAACATTAAATAATGTTCCTCATATTTTCCATGCTTTCATACAGTAGCAGCTTCAGGTACGCTTTCACAACTATATATCATCAATTTATATGCAATTGTTGCACTCAGTAAACCTCGTTACGTTCGTTGTGTGTCCGCTCTTAACCGTGCTGTTCCTCTTCCCAGCAGGAGCCGGCGGACTCCGCGACACGGCGTCGGCGCCGCCGCCAGCCAAGCGACCCAACAAGCACCCGGCGCCCATGCAGCGGCCGTCCCGCGAGCAGTACGCCGCCATGTGCGCACGCGCGCAGGCCACCGGCCAGCCGCTTCCCGCGCACGTCTTCACACACGTCAGTTCCTCTGACACCTCATAACAACCATCCTATCCGTCCCCAGCGAACCTCGATTGTAACGAGCTAACCGTGTGCAGGTGAACGGCAAGCCGACGAACATTAGCGGGCGAGGCGGCCGCCGGCACGTCATCTCCTGGATGGACGCCCCCGACGACCTGTACTTCCGAGCGAACGAGTCAGCCAAGTGAGTTGTCGGGACCGGGGTGAGCGAGGAGGAACCGTCTGGGCGAGGGTAACACGTCACCACTAATGACGGCCCCGCAACTAACCATGGGAAACTATTCACAAACTATAAGACCTATCCCATAATACATATAATTTATCTATTGGTGCAATCAAGGGTTATATTATTTATAAGCATTACGCAACATTGACAATCATTCTAATGGCGCTTCTAGATATATTTTTTAAATATTTTAGCTTCATTAAAATATAAATGTTATTTATATAAATTATAGCTGTTGCTAGAAGTATAATATACTTTTATAAAAATGTTGATATTGTCGACGAGTATCGGCATGATATTTGGTTGATACCTCGTCGCGGTGCGATGCTGACGTGTGACGTGCGCGTTGTGGCGCGTGTTGCAGGGCGGCTCGGCGCAACCTGTCGTGCGGCGAGCTGCGGCGCGGCGCGCGGGCGCCGTGGCGTGCCATGCGCGGCGGCGCGCTGGCGGCGGCGGCGGCGGCGGCGGCGGCGGGCGCGGGCGCGGGCGGCGGCAAGGCGCCCGCGCCCGCGCCGGTAGCGCCGCCGCTGCAGCTCGTGATCCTGGACTGACAGCAGGCGCCGCGCCCGCCGGCCTACACCATGGAGGCGCTGCTCGGCTGAGCGCGCCCGCTGTATATTCCGCTGTACATATGGCGCCGCCCGCCGCCGCCCCCGCCCGCCCCGCCCCGCCTCGCCCGGCCGGGGCCCCGAACGAAGATTGTATTTTTGGTAATCGAATCGCCGAGGACGGATTCTGTAGATAATATTTTAAACTATATTGTTCTTATGTGGTTTGATCTGGCGTCGAGCAAATAATGTATTTGATACATAAAACGATATGTAAGTCTAATTCATTCGGAGATTCATTGTAGGATAATTTACAATTTTTTTCATAAATAAAGCACAAATTGAAATATGAGTTCGTTTTATTTATATTTATTTGAGTACGTACATTGTGAATTACAAAGTTTGTCTGCGATACAAGAAGCCAATACGAGGTTTCTTTCACCTAACATATTGCATACTCAATGCACATAACCATCAACCGTAGTCATCTGTGTTAAAATACAAACAGTCAAGCTGCTCTCAAAGCTCTTGACTCCTGTAGAGTGGACTCCGGACTGGTCCTGAACTGTGTTAAGGCCCTTAACAAACTTGGGAAGAAGAACACAGTCAGACTAGTGTCGGTACCGGGGCATGCAGGGCAATGACGAGGCTGATGAATTAGCCAAAAAGGGCTCTGCAACTGTTTGTAGGCCTCTAGCCATTCATAGGACAATGAGAGCACTGTCAAGGCAGCTTTGAATGCACATGACAATGATAAACACAGGCTAGAGTGGATGGCTCTCAGGGGTCTGCAACACTCCAAGAAATTCATTGCAAACAGAGCCACGGGCTTCACCCGGAAGCTCTGCGGGTACAACAAGGGCTAAATACGCCTGCTCATGGGAGCGTTCACTGGACATTTTGGCACCAACGACTTCCTGTGCAGACTAAGATTGGCAAACAATTTGATCTGCAGAGCCTGTGGTGAACAGGACGAGGTTATATCGCACCTACTGTGTGAATCTGACGCGATGGCTAGATTGAGAATGGGTCTGATGGGATTGGCATATCCAAACCACGAAGACTTCAGGCTTCTTCCTCTGAAGTGTACACTGCGGCTGATGCAGTACATTCATAAAGATGTAGCTAAAGGATAGATCTCGGGGCCGACACAAAAGATCCCACTGGGTCGAAGTGTCGGCGGTACGCACTGACTGGCTCCTGTATATAAGATAAGATAGTATTAAATAGCAATATATCTTCCATATCTTATAAGTCCCATTTCCCAATAAGTAGTTCCATTCCCAAGTTGATTAAAATGTTAAGCAATTGACAGATAAGATACTGACTACGCGAATTGTGAAAACAGATGTTGTACTTTGATTTGTATGAAACGTGAGATTATTATGAGACAAATAAACAAAAATTTTAACAAAAAAGAAAACCGTCTCCATTATAACAATAATTTAATTATTCACAAGAATACTAAATTATTTTTAATTTTTCAGAGCATTTTTTGTTTTTGGATACTTATTTATGAAGTCGGTTTTCTTTTTTGTTAAAATTTATGTTTATTTCGTGATTTTTAGTGTACCTATCTGAATTTCGATTACTGATTTTATTTGTCTGAATATAAAAATAATGTTGTTATTAGCTTTTTGTGTATAGATACCTTTTAGAGTTTAACAGTTGCACATAACCCTATACTATGCTATCAAAAACCAATTTGAAATTGTGTCAACAATACATATACCTACATGTGATTGTAGCAATCACGGCAGATTTGCTATTTACCGATAATATATACTAGTCAATGTTTGCTGTCATTTATTAAAGGGTAGTATTTAACTGCACAGCAAAAAAATACTAATTGCACAGCAAAATATGCTTACCAAAAATACTAATTGCACACCAAAATATATTTAAAGAGATCAAAATAAGTCGACGACTATTTTTGGGTGGGTTTAAGAAGGAACCTAACATAACCTAACCCTTCCGAGACGGAATGCAGTGATTTGAGGCGTATAGGTGCTCGTTATGATATATTTTAGTAAGCATATTTTACTGCGCAATTAGTATTTTTGGGGGTCATTATATTTAATCCCTTTATTAAAGAATTCCGTTGTATAAAACCGAAGATCTTTATCAGAACATCACCAAA
Organism: Catocala sponsa; assembly: GCA_963564715.1. Taxonomy (NCBI): domain Eukaryota; kingdom Metazoa; phylum Arthropoda; class Insecta; order Lepidoptera; family Erebidae; genus Catocala; species Catocala sponsa. The sequence goes on along the minus strand of OY751345.1, from coordinate 2,928,282 downwards.
TTAGAATGGGGCTACCTCGAAACACTACAAGGGGCTTCCAAACCATCCTACACAATTGTTTATTTTGTTGTTACCAAAAATTAGAACATCATCAATGTAGCCGAAGTCAACCAAATACGCATTATTAAGGATAACTCTTAAACTAATGGACATGGGACCAAATGGAAAGCACCAGCTTTCAAATAAAATAAGAGTCATCAAAATCGGTTCACCTAGAAAAAGTTATAAAAAATATCCTCCTTTTTTTGAAGTCGGTTAAATATTATTATGTTCAGGACCAAAGTTGCTACCATTGAAAGCATCATATATTTATTAGGTACCTACTCACAATTGGTTTGACCTTATGTGATTGGAGGATTCCAATTATGTAATCTAATGTGGTCAGGACGCTACTTTTAATAGGTGATTTACGATTTGAAGTGTTGAAGTGAAACAAACTAAAATGGCTGCGATTATTATTGATACAGATTTATACCTATTGGGATATTTTTAGTTATAGGACCTGAGAAGTTTTACTCTCACAATGGATAAAGATTCATTTAAAATAAAAATCATCGCAGAGTGTGATGATTTCAAATGGTTTCACTTTATTGTCGTTGAAAGATAAGCTCATCTGGACAAATTAATTGCATAATACGTTACTTACTAGTTGTTTCCCGCTAGTAACTATTTTCTATAGATACCGTAACAAGGCTGTATCTCAATGTTATTGAAAAACGAATTCGGAACGACTATTTAGAAGGGAATGAACCTAAACCAATGGCATTATGTCTGTTTGCTCCTGCTTCACTAAACTAATATTGATGCTCCTTTTACAGTTTTATAGGTTGGGGCTCGACTTATATTCTGAACCATTTGACTTATTTATATTTTATTATTTCTGTTTAGTAGAACTGAAGATAGAGTCTATACTGTGGTCCACAAGGATGAATGACGTCGCGGACACACTCTAAGAAGTCGTTGACAAAATTATACTAATATCTCAATTTATCGACATAATATATTATTATTTTAGCTTTAGATTGCGTAGATGGTATATATTTCTAGTTAAAAATATGTACCGTTAGTCTTTAAGCCGTAAGTTTGCGCCCAATCGTGAGGTCCACGGTTTCGATTCCCAAGCCAGCCAAACTGATGTAAAATTTTTTTGGTAGGCAATTTTTATAGCAATCCGGCCTTAGTGGCTCAAATTTGCTCTTATATTTGTGGCTAATGGTAAAGTTGCGGTATCGGTTTCCAGGCCGACCAGCGTTAAGAAAGTCTAAAGAGCTGTTCGGAGTTTGGAAATGTGCTCGGTAGATGGCAAGAGAGTTTTACCTTATTGCACGTGTGTAATATACCTCTGCGCCTTATCCTTTGGATAAACTATTATTGAGTTGTTCTGTCAAGTTCTGCGTGCCTAGTGCGAGTTGTTTTTACGTTAACCAGATCGAACGCTCTCTGATTGTGTTCCGTATCCGGCTCGAAGGACCAATGTTCGGGGTTGGGATGAGATAAAGATAAACTAAGATAAAAGATAATAAATTCGCTATATTTAAAATCCACAATAAAATAATAAAGATCAAATTAATTAAAGAATGAGGATGATTGAAAATAATGAAAGGTAAGAGATTTGAGTCACGCGCGCGGTATGACGACTAACGATTAACTAGTTCATTATTGCTGCGTAAAGTGCAATAAAATAAATGATTTAAAATATACACGGGTTGTACGGTTATTGAGCCGTACAGATTGGTTAAGAGCTTGGAGCAGGCCAATCGGAGCGCCGCACGTTATAAACGTGTCGATAACATAAAACAACTCGCACTAGGCACTCTGTATGCTCAGTAGCACACAAACTTAGTTTGGTAATGTGTCCTGTAGATGTTAATACGAAAACCCTTTAGCACATGGATTTAAAAACATAATGACAGAATGTGGGTATCTTTGCATACCGCTTTGGGTTCATCATCCTCTTGCCCTGGTCCCAATTTATTTGGGGTCGGCGCTTCCATACTTCTCTGTCACCCGTCATCTGATTATTTACCCCTTTTCGTTTCATATTCATCCTCACACAGTCCATCCATCTTTTCCTTGGCATTCCTCTCCCTTGGTTTGTTATTGGTATAAAATTATGTAGGTATGTGAAAACCTTCCAGCCTCCTCAGTGCTTCTATGATATCAACAGGGTAGCTTATTCTGTATTCTGAAAGGGTAGATAACAAAAATACTTTCGTGTTCCTATAGTGACGTAGGCTGAAGTCCCGACGTCAGTGTTTAACAGAGAAGATGTCGCGCATCAGGCGTCATTTAGGTACCTAGGTACATTAGTATTTCATTAAACGAGGCGGATGGCATAGATCAGTGTTATGACACAAATTAGGTATATATATTGTTGCAGCTTAAAACGGCCACATTGGTTCGTTCTTCTGTTTGCAGGTGTTAGACATTCAAGACACGATGTAAAATATAACATTGTTTGGCTAACACCTCACAATCAATTCAAATTACTAACGGCCGTAGATATGGTTTCCTTGCTTCGGTAAACCTGAGTCCGAAGTCTATTCAAAGACTTTAAGGCTCGATAGAAACCTATTTTAATGGAATGGATTACGTAAGTATCTCCGTTGTATCAAAAATCGCAGCAAAATAACCATATTGTTTTTCGATAAGATTGGTTGCTCAAGTCTCTAAAGGAAGTGGTGTGCCGCCAACAGAGTGAACAGTGGCTTGTGCTCCCTCACAGTGATACCCATGGTTGATATCTTAGTGGTGTATACGGATTTTAAGCGGATCTCATGTCACATGAGATAGATAGCTGCTATGGTGTGTACCTACCCCAATGTACCGTTTTATCAGAACTTGACTAAGGCAGGCATTAAAGCGGTGGCCTGTTTCTAGCTATTATAAAGATTTCTTGAAAAGACATAAAGAAATGCAGTATCTAGTACCTATAGTATTATATTATCTGTGGCAGTATTGAACCCACATCGTGGGAGTCGCAAATTACCAGTCGCTCTAAACGGAGATAACAAGTGCAAGGAAAAGTCCAAATTTGCAAATACACGAAGACACGCCTTTGTTGTATGGTGTAACAGCTGGCTTTAAACATTAACGGCGAAAATTAAGGCATCATCACCCGCACCTGTGCCTGCGCTTTATTTGTGATTAGCACTTGTAGTTTATGGCAATTTATGTCCATATAAGTTTTTGCTATTAGTTACACTTTATAAAAAAGGTTCGTGTTGTAATAATCGTGTTTAATATATTTGACATGAAATATACAGTTAATAGGTATATACTTGCGATTATCCAGTTCCTTGTTAGGTACAGTCACCCTCAAAAATATGTGCTTATACGGAATAAAGTTCCACTAAAACGTCTAAATCAAATAGAGCAAGATCCCAGGGATCCCAGCACTGAGAATTTAAGAAAAGTAACTATTATTTTTACCTGTATTTAGCACATGGTAACGGACAAATGGCCGCCGAGCCAGGCTAGCAGGTATGCATACATAAGAACATACACTACTTTATCCCATACATTTTATTTCTTCGAAAATAAGCAATGTCTGGGGGCCCTGGCATCTTGGCCTAAATAAATAGGTACCTATGCCAAAATATTGTATCCATCTTTTGTATTTATTTCATTGTTATGCAATAGTTGTAGGTACCTACACAACGTTTTGGTTTTTAACTAAACTTATGAACTCCCACGTTTACAGAGTTTTGGAACAGATGTATAATGTGGCAGTTACAGTAAATATCATGTTCTGCCACAACAGATGCATACAATATTTCGCACATTGGATGTAGATATTTCAATTGAACTTTTTCCGTATATATCTAGAGCGACTATAGCATTGACATGGAACGATCTTGATATTTCAATAGAAGTTACTCTGCCATTTCAATGTTTTATTGATTTACCAAATCTCTAACAATTTACTTTTTAAAGTCATCCACGTTATAAATTATAATTCTGAACAATGATATTATCGAATATGATGAATAAATAAAATCGTGTATGTATAATAAGTACTATCGACTAATTGTTTAATTTTACCCCTAGTATAATGTAAGCTGGCAACATTTTAAGGCGGTTTTTTGAATATGATATAGTTATTTTGTTTTGTAGTTCTGCTTTCGGCCGTAGGTACATGATAATCCTTCTAATTCAATTCCGTTGTTCAGTAAAATAAATGGCACTAGCTATATCCACAGAGATGTGACCCTATAAATATGATTCCTTCCTGTGTCTTAAGACTCATAAGTTTATGTGAACGTGTTAATATGTTTTAATTATAAAGTAGGTATATTATATTTATTTCACGATTATATTTAGAATTATTGTTCGACCTAGATGTATCGTGATGAAAAAGTAAAACTAAGTACCTACATGTCAGGGGTCTAATAACAAAGGCGGCAAAGTCCCCTAAAATGTGAAACGTCGATTTTAATTTTATTGGTTGTGGCAACATCTTTTTTACCAGAACACGTTGAGAGATTCGAACAAATCCGGCCTAATCCAATAGATTTCTACGCATAAACGAAACGTTTTATAACAAAATCGGGAAAGTCCCCGGCCGACATAACAAAATTAGTAATGTCCATTTCAACCAATCAGAGATGAGCTGTTTCCATGGCCGCTTAACCCTGACAGTTAAGTATTTAAATTATATTCTAACAAATATGGCAAAGTCCGTAACCATTAATAACAAAACCGGTAAAGTCCTTGCTTTACTAACAAATGTGGCAAAGTCCATAACATTATTTAAGTTTCTTGATTAATTGGCGTGTTTTAGGATGAAATTAGAGCTTAAATTAAACGGTATTACAATTTAACTTCTATAAATACATTACAGCAGTAAATATGTGATATCCTTGAAACGTTATTCGTTTATTGTAAGTGACTTAAAATTTCTTCAACTGGACTTTACTGCCTTTGTTATTAGACCCCTGATGTATCTTATTAGTATGAAGATAAGGTACCTACTTACACTTCCAAGCCAAGGATCGTCATACTCATTAACATGTCTTTGCTTGTACCTAGTGGATAGACTGGATCATCCCCTTCCTTTAATAAGGCGAAGGGCACGATGGCTACTCCTGAACGGTTGCTACGTGTGGTGATTGGTCGACCTTGACTTTGTAGATGTCGGTTATTATTTATTATTAATTAAAATGTTAGTAGCAGCGATAGCCAACTGGGAAATCTTTTGAAATGCCACGCAGAGGTTTCGATCTCATTCAATCCCCAGGGCGCGCATCTCTGACTATTCGAAGTTATGAACGTATTAAATAGTAGGTAAGTACTTATCGCTCGCTTTAATAGTGAAGGAAAACTTCATGAGGAAACCTGCATGTCTGACTTACATAATGTTCTCAAAGAAATGTGAAGTCTCCCTACCCGCACAGGGCAAGCTTGGTGGACTATTGCCTAACCCTTCTTACACTGAGAAGAGGCCTGTGCCCAGCAGTGGGGCAGTTTAATACAGGGCTGATATTTATTACAACCATTTGTTTTTATTACTTTACAAGTTTAAGTGCAAATGTGCATCTGGATCAAAGGCCCATTTTTAAATCTTTGCGAAACAAAATAAGACTTATAGGGAAATTAGTAAAAACTTAAAGCAAAGGGCCATGAAATTCTTAGACGTGAATTAAACCTGTTATGAAATGTTTATTCATGCCATACAAGAACGTCCTGTGACATGCGACATTTCCCTGAATGTTTACCTATAGGTATACAACGACTGGACTTCAAAAAGAAAAGCATGGGAAGATGTCAATTAATTTATTAAAGATTTTCAACGAAAACTTCGAATCAAGAAAGTGAAGGTACACAAGACCTCAAATGTAAAAAACTTTGTATTTTTAACCGACTTCAAAAAAAGGAGGAGGTACTCAATTCGTCTATTTTTTTTTTAATGTTTGTTACCGCATAACGTTCGACTGGGTGAACCGCTTTTGATAATTCTTTTTTTATTTGAAAGCTGGTGCTTCCCGTGTGGTCCCATTTCATTTTGGTCAAGATTTGACCATTCGTTTTAGAGTTATCCTTAATAATGCGTATTTGGCTACATTGATAATGTTCTCATTTTTGGCAAGGTTCACTAAAAACCGAGAAATAATCAAAATTTTAACAAAAATGAAAACCGACTTCAAATTCTAAAACTTAAAATGCACTAAGTAAAAAGTTGATAAATAATTGCATATTCTTGTGAATAATTAAATTATTGCTATTTTTGGAGTCGGTGTCAGCCGCCCGCGCCGCGTACAGTGTCTATGTGTGTAATTGTGCATGCCAATGTTATGTTATTACGATTATAGTAAGACATCTCATGTTTAATTAGTTACAAACCTACCTTGGCTGACACCAACTCCATTAATAACAATAATTTAATTATTCACAAGAATATGCAATTATTTATTAAGTTTTTAATGCATTTTATGTTTTAGAATTTGAAGTCGGTTTTCTATTTTTTTTTTAATTTTGTTTATTTGCAACAATTAATTAAATTTAGATTTCGCCATTCGACAGTAAAAATAAAAATAGCATAATTTTTTAAGTGTTTACAATAAAGCACAAAAAATAATCACTTTCACTTGAGACTGCACACTCCATAATGTACCTGTTCTCCAATATCCTTTTATTTTCTCTTATCGGCATTAATTTTCGGCTTACGTTTAACTTATCACCAGATATAGTCAAATATAACAGTCAAAAATAGTAAATGATCACCAAATTGCACAGCAAAATATATTTAAAGAGATCAAAATAAGTCGACGGATTACATATTTTTGGGTGGGTTTAAGGAACCTAACATAACCTAACCCTTCCGAGACGGAATGCAGTGATTTGAGGCGTATAGGTGCTCGTTATGATATATTTTAGTAAGCATATTTTGGTGGTCATTATATTTAATCCCTTTAATTTTCCCATGAAAAGCCATTAATGGTTTCCTCTTCGGAATCGATTTTGTTCATGATAATATGTACTGAAACGACAACGAAATTGTGTGACATCTTCGCCGCGCTAGCGCAGCATCAGTATATATAAAGTACTCTGTGCGCAGCATTCAATTAACTGCAGAGGAAATGCACTCAGCCGCGCCGTGACAACGTTGTCGCGACGTCTGCGCTATGGATACGTTCATCGAACGCCTACGCTAGGCAAACGCTAGTGTGAAGATGCCCTAAGAGGTCTTCTAACCACTGCAGCTGAGCTGAGTGTTGTGGGTTCGAACCCCACACGACACAAAAATTTATATGACTAACAAATAGCTGCTGTCAAGTTTCGTGTGTTTGTAAGTCCCCCGTGACACAAGAATAATTATTCGCAGACCCACTCTGGGAATAATTATTATATAATTACATATTTAAATAAAAATAACAATACTCTATGACCTAAATGAACTAAGATATTCTCTATTCAATTTTAATTTGCCGTGATATGCACTTATTTTTGGATGCAATGACATTCTTATTATCTTGAAATAACAAAGAAAACACATCAATTTTAAAAAGTTATATTTATTCGAGTAATAACTACATCTTAATATAAATGGATAATAACTATTTCTCGGTATGATAAATATGATTTTAGGGGGATTTAAGACACCTGCATGTTTTGCGTCTCACTTATGTTGAAAGCACTATCACATACTTCAAGTTTGTGTTGTATCATCGCGTAGAAAAATATTTTTAGCATTTTAAAACAGCTGTAAAGCAATGTTGTAGCTGGGAGAAGCCTATATTTTTTTATCGACTCATATACATAATATACTTAAATAAAAGCTTATAAACGGCAACACTAATGAGGAGGCCCACTACACAGGGAGGTTTGTTCCACACGCTTGCTGTAAGTTATTCTCGTGTCAATATAGTTTGAATAAATCCAGCAGCAGTTTTCACTTGCGCCACAAAAAGTGAAAGTCCTCAATAGCGTCGCCGCGTTGTCAAATGGCACTCAAATGTACTTGATTGTTCTTCCGTTCTTAGTACCTAACGGCGGACACCAATCGATGCCATAATACCACCTATTAGTATTCGAAACACATTTCATTAAAAGTAGTAACAATACAATATGCAAATATATTATCGTCTTCAAATTATGGATAAACAAAATAATCTCTAAATTAATAAATGTTGGATATAACGTACCTAATAAGACTTTATTTAGAACACTAAGTTTAAGACATATGTTGTCAGGGGTCTATACCTAACAATTAAACCGTTGGTTTAGTTGTTAGGTTAACAGAAATAAAGAAATACATATATGCGAGAAAATAACCGCGTTCCACAAAATAAAACACAAAATCTCTTCAAGTATAGGCAACCCACGGCGATCGATGTCTAAATGTTTAAAATATATTGCAAGTGGATTGCTTATACTCAATGTTCCTTTATATAACAACACAATATTTCAATTTAAAAAATACAGCTTCCTCCCATGTGGACTACAACATTGAAATAAATGTGCTCCCTTGATTTACTCAAGAGTTAAATTGAGCAGGATGTATTATAGCTACATTTAGACTAAGTCACCTTAGTTGGAGGACGACACGAACATTACAGTAGGCCTTCGATTATATAACTATTTTATACAGTTCCATTAATGATAATATTACATCAGAAGTCAGTCCCTTACCGTCATTTAACTGTTCTTATAATACATAACCCCATACTTCAACTAAAATTGCAGTAAATCTAGCTCTACGTTTTAATCTCAAAGCCAGCGGGAGGCGGCCGCGTCCGGGAGGCGGCCACGCCTCCGCAATGCACCCGCCACAAACAGACTCCCGTCATCAGCATAAACATCATAAAATACTCATTATAAAAATACTGTACAATTACAATAATTATTTGAAGGTAATAAATTCCTTACTGATAAGTCGTAAACGATTAATGCTCTGATATACTCTACGCCCCTCGCTTCCATCAATAATACACCATTCACAAATTATATACAATGTCTCTTATTTTTATACATGTTACATAAACACACATCCAAATTTGTTCCCAAAACTGTAGTCTTTACCTCATTTTATTTTCTAAATTAAATAATGAGATCGAACATAAACATTATGGAATTTTGCAAATGAATGAACAAGGAACAGAATGAACGTTTAGAAATATTATATTGTATAAAACTTTATAGCAGTAGCTACGTGTTACGCAATGTTGTACAATTTGGACTCGTTTAGTTACTTCTCGTTCGTATCATAATATCTTTATTTGTTTCAAGGCACTGAATTCAACAATTGATAACTGTATTTTGTTTATTTAGATCATCTTAGAATCTTACCCTAGATAATAGCCAATATTAAAATATTTAACTCGCAGTACAAATATTTCGTATGAAAATACACACATGACTCTGCATACATACATCTATACTAAAATATAATATTTCAGTGTAATATACAATAGCTTGTAAATAGATCCCCGATCGGACCGATCAGTAGGAAAACCACAATCTATACAAAAATATTTTTGCGAGTTTGCATAACATATTTGCTATAGTTACAATATAAAATAATCGCAGCAGCGCGATTACGAACGCTGGGTTAGGTGGGATCTTGTTTTTGGACTTTAACACGCGCCAATCATTTAATGTGACAATGGAATGTTCTTAGGACAAATTTATTGACGACATGACACCACAAGTTTACTGTTCGAACTTGTTTACTCCGTGCAGCTTTACTATACATGTTACATACCGCGGATATTGCTGATTCACTTAAATGCTACATTCAATACGTCTAAAGCTGAATTCACAATGGCTTGGTAGCTGCGCAATGCGGGCGGGGGAGTCTATGTCACTCTACAACGTTGTCGACTGTTGTAATGTAAAACTAATCTTCGATGTAAGTAGCGTTCAGCACAAGATTAAAGCGACGTCGAACAGATGCTGGTCAGCACTAACGATCAGAGCAACTGTGAGTTCAGTGTTAGATCGTATTTGTATAATAGATAATAGCGCGCACGTGTACTATGAGAAGCACCCGTCGCCCGACGTGGCCGGGGCTCACGCACCACGGAGCGTTGACCGAATTTATTTAAACAATGTTTGTTTGTGTGTTCAGTCTCACGTGTCAGACTTGCGCCAGCGCCGTCGTCCCGCTCAGTGCTTCGACAAGTTCAGCGGCAAATCTGAAAACACAAATAACTATCGTCAGGATAGAAAGAGTATCACTTAAATATATATAAAGGATTGGTAAAAGTACTCGGAAGAAATAGTATAAAGGACATGATAGATGTTTTATACGGACCTGAAGTGGGTTCATCCTTAGGTATGTGGTCGCTGGCGAGCGGTATCGCGATGGGTGCCCAGGGCCCGGGCGGCACGCCGGGCGACATGGGGTAGTGCATCCAGAGCGGCGGCGGCGGCGCGCGGTACAGCGGCGCCATGTAGGGGTACGGGTACACGTAGGGCACCTCACGCGCCCACTCGTCACGGCCCGGCGAGCCGCGGTACTGCCCCGCCGGCCCCGCAGGCCAAGCGCGCACGCCGTACGGCGACGTGGGCGGCGGGTAGGGCGTGCGGTATCGCGCTAGCTCCAGCGGCGGCGTGGGCGAGTCGCGCGCCAGCGGGCCCTGCCCTGGCGAGCTCATCAGCGCCGAGTACCGGTAACGGTAGTTGTCCGGGCTGGGGCTCAGGTCCGGCGAGTTCACGCTCGACGGCGACTCCGTCTTCAGCGATGCGGGGTGCGAATGCGGCGACCGCTTGGCCTCGGGGGACCGCCTCGTCGGACTCTCGTCCGGCATGCTTAGCAGCGAGTGAATGCTGTAGCTGCTGACGTTCTTTGAGACGGGCGTCTCCTTGCGCGGCACAGTGCCGTTGTGCGAGCGCACGGGCGTTTCGACGACGGGTTTGTGCGCGGTGTGGCTGGGGCCGGGCGACGGCGGGTACGACGCGGTGCTCAGCGCCGGCACTGTCTTGGCGCGCCTCTTCATCCCCTGGTCCTCGAGGCTGACTCGCTCCAGTTCTCTGAGGATGCGCTTTCTCGGCGAGACCATCATGTGCTCCTGCCTACAATTTGCCAATTTCGCGTTGACCGGCACCGGTAGCGAGGAGATTTTTTCGCGGAGCTTGTTGACAGTTTTGTTCAATTCCTTGCGCCTTATCGCCGACCTCGTCTTTTTGTACACCCTTAATTTACGATACTGATACGGTTTCTTTAGTTTCATATGATAGTATTTCTCTCGATCGTATTCTGTCCATCGATCATCGTCCGAGTTCGTCTTCGCTTTCGGCGCAGCGCCGTCGACGGTGTCCTCACTCCGACTGCTCCTGTTCTCGGGCGAGCCGACGTCGCCGTTCTTCTTGTCGCAGACTCCATTAGTCAGAGTTCTCCTGGAACTGCTGCCGTTAACTAGGCCATCCAAGTGGCTGGTGTCATACGGCCTCCTCCGCTTGAGGCGGCTGGCCGCGTCGATGGCGGCGGTGTGCAGCGTGCTCGGTCTGCAATAGTACATGGCTAACTCTTTGGAAATATTTCTGCGCGGGGCAGTCTGCTTCCAGCAGTGGTCGCGCTGCCAGGGCGAGGACTGCACGGAGCTGTTGTCGTCGGAGACGGACAGCGAGGCGGAGGGCGGGTGCGCGGCGGCGGGCGGCGTGGGTGGCGCGGCGGCGGGCGGCCAGAATGTCTTGCGCTGCACCGACACCCAGCCGGCGCGCTCACCGTTCCCGCCGCACCCGCGCACCAGCTCCAGGATAAACTTTCCATCTGGAAATGTAACAACATATACATACTTAAAAGCTCTAAATGCAAACATGATGGCAATTACACCTTGCCATTATCATCTAATAATAGGTAAGGTATACTTAACTACCTATATATGTTTGCAGTACATGTATAAATGTTAAATATTTTTTGTAGACACTAACTTTATTAACAATAGAATAACAATGTAATATTAGAAACAGCCTGAAACACAGGTCTCTGACCTAGTTCAGACTTTATAATCAAGACTTTTTGTGTCCAATTTTTAAATTGTAAAATGTTTTCCTTTAGATTAAATATAGTTTTAATGTGAATTTAATACAATAAGTAGCCTGTAATGTGTTTTGTAAAGACTTTTATTTATTTATTGAATAAAAATTAATTATTATTTATTATTATTATAACTTCAACATCATGCATGCACATGACAATGCATACAGCTAGGATGATTAGATAACTGTAATCCCTACCTCATCTTAGTATTGGTTTCTATGCATTAACATATTTCATCAATTAACTTATTTTTATTGTCTATAAAGCAACAAGGAAGTAAGAAAAAGTTGTAAAATAATATAAATAATAATATACAGTATAATTACACATATTAAGATCTAATATGTCCCACACACTTTTAAAACAATTCCATAATCTTTATGTTATTAAATGATAAGTATTATGATGCTATTTTGGTATCACTTAGGAACTATATCTACTTACATCCATAGCTTACAGTTTACTTGAAAATTGCTTCTTACAACAATTGTTTAACTAATCCCCTGTAACTTGTTCATTGATAAAAAGATAATAATAATTGTTTGAATGACCAACTGGTACATTTGCATAAATAACGGTATGTATTAAAGTAATGATAAGACTGCAATACATATCAGAAGCATATGTTTAAAAATATACATTCTTGGCTACATAACTGGGTGATAATGTAGGAATTACCTAATTATGTAGCCGAGACCTACAGCTGTCTTCCAGGATAAGATATTAATTACTTTCCAGCATAGTGTAAATATACCAATTATATTTCTCTAAACATATTCTAATCCTTCAATAGCCAGGATCAAGACAGTAGAAACAGCATGGCACACAAATATCAAGGGCCAACTATTGGCCAAGTGATTAATATAATCAGCTATCATCAGCCCTTATCCAGGGTGAACCAATAAACCTAGGTCCTGGTTGTGTTGTTGTCAAAGTTTCCTAGTTAGATGACTACACAGAGAGATTACTCTTTATCATGTTGACATGGTTTTTACTAGTCCCATAGAGCCACTAACATATTGTCAGTTACAAATAAACCATAGAATGTCAAATGTTTAATACTTGGTATTGGCTGTCAATTTGTTCATACATTTATCAAATAAAGTATAGCAATTATAATTCAAAAGGCTCCTAAACAGTAGCTGTCTTTGATTTAAAGCTTATAAACATTACACAATTTGAGAAACTATGTATAATTGAATGCATAATGTGGTCAATTTAAAAATATTGACTAATAGTAAACATAACAGAAACTGATCAACAAAATGTCACAAACAAAACAAAAATAGTAATAGCAGTTAAGTATTTAGGTACATTTGATAACCCAATACATTCAAAACAAATTTAGTGTACCAATATTTGTAAAGTGATAGAGACAGCTTACACTTGTTACTTCACATTACAATCACACAATAAATTACACCTGACAGTCTAGAACTCTAGACTCCCGTGCAATTGTCATTAACTCAATAATAACATATAACTGTACATTTGTTGTTCATTTTCGAAACAGCTGTAATATGTATGAGGAAAAGTAATGCACCGACTTACATAATTATTGTTTATGAGCAAAAACAACAATAAGGAACAAAGTGATATACTGAAGTCTGTAAAACATTTACAGCTGGTACTCACATGATTCTAAATTTGATCTTGAAATCTATATGCATACTTACTTGGTAGCCCATATTTAGCCCTGACATTCTTGTCAAATAAGAATTTAAAAGTGGCATTCATATGCAATATTAATTCCATGAACAGGCATTGTTTTCAATTTGAATAACATAGCAGTAAATATATTCCATTACACATCACATTAAACTCACCTACACTACACACTCAAGAATTCAAATTAAATGTAATTCACCAACACATTATCAAAATAGTTGTTTCGTTTCCGCTAGGGTGCTCCTAGCTCCTTACGAAACTTATAACAATAGCACAGAAGCTGTAGTCAGACAATTGGCAACGGCTCAGTCAAATGTGCTTATGTAGGTTTATCAGAGCATGAATGACTTTCTCGTTTTTCTTAACACACTAACCAGCCTAATGGGTGCCACAAAACATTTAACTGCCAACAATATTGAGGTGCCAACCACAATTATTTCTACAATCAAGTTACCATATCTTAATGGAGACTCACCTTTGAAGAATTTGAGTCTCCCACCAGTTGCAGTGAGAGCAGAACTATTCACAGGAGCATCTTCATTTGCACCCTTGCTACTGCTGTTACCATTCACGCCATGTCTTCTGTCTACTTCCTCTGTCATTTTGGTACATGTTGTCAGAGTTGTGTTTGTTCCTTCCTGTATATGCATTTCATTTCTGACCGCTCATACATCACACGAGCGACACTTTAGTCCGAATCGTCTCGCCATATCGTACCGAGACTGAGCAACGGCAACGCATTAAACACTCGCGAATTCAGATCAACATACGATATATCCGTCAGAGTCCTCATCCTAATGCCACCTGCGGATTGGGAGCCCCACCGAATCTTTCGTATAAACACATTACCGACACGGTGACTTCTGAATTGAACGATATTACGGTCGATCCTGGATTCGATTGCACTATACGTTTGTCACTACCTAAATAATTGCAAAACAAAATCGCGACGCCGGATTCCCGATTATAATCGGGCCCACGACACAACTCAATAAAAAGCTGTTCGTTTTTCAGTACATAGTTCATTCACACCCAGCATCCATTTTGATTCGTTCAAAATCAAATATGATCGTTCTTTTGACCACAAATAAACTTGAAATCCGAATGGTCCGAATGCGTTGTTAAACGCGTTTAGTTATTCGTAGACAGTGAGTACCTACCTACGTTTCTTTCAACAGAGTTCTAACAATCAGCGGTACATACAAGCTTGCAATAAAATATGAACTCTTCTGATATTGCTAATTTTTTATAAATATTATGAATCAAGGGCTTGATGCTGGAATAGGTAAGTACACCAAATTAGTAAAGACCAGTCCGAACAAAGACCTTAAACAGAATTAAATTAGGTATCTAATTCACATCCTCATTGTTCGTGTAGTATGTAATTTCGCGCTTATGTTCACGTTCGATCTTGAGGGCCCAGTTTGATAATCGGATTCTTATGATCGTTAAGCCCTAAAGTGAAATCCTAGCTATCAAAAGTCATGTGAAGTTTTGAAGTGCAGTTTGACTACTCATGAACTCATATTTCACATTTTATTTAGCAAAGCTATAGTTGCTGTAAAAATTACTTACTAAGGTATATAAATAATTATAAATATCATATTTTATTATAGAACTATTTTAGTAAATGATTTCCATGCTGCTGTTGATAAGAGAACCATGAAAGCAAAGATGAACAGTAATACAGTATAATATATGAAGTTGGAAGTCGAATTGCTTACACAGCGATGAAATCGGAGTTCGAGTCATTACAGCATATTATTTATACAGTGGTTTGTGCTACACAGTCATGAAGTAGGGCTTAAACAATATAATAAAACCATAATATCACTTACTAATTAGGGAGTACTTGATTCTACGAACAACTTGTTTGAATAGAATCAAGTTACGGATAATGTGTTATTTTATCTATCTTTTACTAATCCAATTTAATTAAGTTAAATAATAATTATGTTTAATTTTATTTCATTCATCAAAGTTAGGGGTACATACAACAACGGCACTTGGCAAATGTCAATGATAGCATATTGGTCTGCTGGCCTGACTGACCCGTATTAGTTTATCTATGGCGTATATCGTATCTGTGTACATTACGCATCGGTCGCCATATTGGTCGCGTATTTTGCTCTCAATCTCTCATTTTGTGTTAACCTCTCTTTTTATCTTCAAGCATTAGATAAAGATAGAAGATAAATTGACCACACACACATTTTGTTTTCTTGCGTGATGAGTCCCAACCTCGCTAATTTCCTGAGGATATTACGCTGATTATTTTTCGTTTGTGTATTTTCCAATTTGTATATCATAACCCTGTAACAATACTAAAAGCAAATCAACTATAAAGCAAGATGACAGCGTCGGAAGTTTCTTATAATCGCAAAATAATATCGGAAGATTTGTCGAATGTTGAGTTCGATACCAGCGAAGATGTGGAAGTTATTCCTACTTTTGATTCTATGGGACTACGAGATGAGTTATTACGAGGAATATATACATACGGTATGTACATTGAATCCAAATAAGTTTTGATTAGAACACTAATTATTATTGTTTGCATTTGTTTTATGTTCAACCGCAATTCATCACCGACTTTCACATTTCACATTTTTTTTAGGTTTCGAGAAGCCGTCTGCAATTCAACAGAGAAGTATATTGCCTATTGTAAAAGGAAGAGACGTAATAGCTCAAGCTCAGTCGGGTACTGGTAAAACAGCAACGTTTTCGATTTCTATACTGCAATCTTTGGATACCACATTACGTGAAACTCAAGTGCTTGTACTGTCTCCAACGCGTGAGTTGGCTACACAGATCCAGAAAGTCATACTTGCTTTGGGTGACTTCATGAATGTACAGTGCCATGCTTGTATTGGTGGTACAAACCTGGGTGAAGACATAAGAAAGTTGGATTATGGTCAGCATGTTGTTTCCGGTACACCTGGCAGAGTATTTGGTAAGAAATGTTGCCCTTATTAATTGTTTGTATTGTATTAGGATATAATGAAGTTGTAAAAAAACCTCTTGAACTAAGAAAAAGTAGCTTGCTTGAGTAATTGTGAACCATTTTTATAATGGTTGCCACTGATGGTGTGCTGTGTGTTTGATCACCACAGGATGTTCACACATACACAAACATCTTCTGGTGATCAAACACACAGCACAAACACCACAGGGAACATCTTGTGGTGATCAAACACACAGCACACCATCAGTGGCACAAATTTTTGTGTATCCTTTGTTTAATGTATGGCACAGGTATCAAACATGTTCTATGTAGTATTAAAAAATATATATATCTGGGAGCTTATTTTGGCTGTCATTCAAATGCTTCAAAAGCTCCATATGACTGGGATTCTCATTATACTAAAAGAAGACTCCTTATAAGTACTTGATTTCTTAATTTCAGATATGATCAGAAGGCGTGTGCTGAGAACAAGATCGATCAAAATGCTAGTACTTGACGAGGCTGATGAGATGTTGAACAAAGGTTTCAAGGAACAGATCTATGATGTATACCGCTATCTGCCACCAGCCACTCAAGTTGTGCTCATCTCTGCCACGCTGCCTCATGAGATTCTTGAGATGACATCCAAGTTTATGACTGATCCCATCAGGATTTTGGTAAAACGGTAGGTAACTTTATTTTTATAGTGAGTTTGATCTAGAAATTATTTAAATTCTAATTTAATACAAACTTTTGGTACAAACACCAACTAGAAAAAATTATGTGTAATGATACATAAAAAATAATATCCTGCCTATAACCAGAGGTATATAGGTAGGCGGATGATTATAACTTTACTGGACATAGTGAGTCCCAGGGAATATAAGGATAGCTGTTTACCAGGCACAGTTGCAGTCTTATGTTGCTACTGAGTATTTTAGTCAGATAATCTCAACAAAAATATAACACTGCCTGATCAAAAGTTGTGCCATGCAAAACATTATGCACAGAAATCACTTTCAGTACTTCTGTGCCAAGGATGCATATGTTGATAGATGTGTAATTTTCAATCCACAGTGACGAGTTGACACTAGAAGGCATCAAGCAGTTCTTCGTAGCAGTGGAACGTGAAGAGTGGAAGTTCGACACTCTATGTGATCTCTATGATACTCTGACCATTACCCAGGCTGTGATCTTCTGTAACACAAAGAGAAAGGTAGACTGGCTCACACAGAAGATGCAAGAAGCCAACTTCACAGTCAGCTCCATGCATGGTGATATGCCTCAGAAGGAAAGAGATAACATAATGAAGGAGTTCAGATCTGGACAAAGGTAGAGCACTCATTCTTTGATTCTTAACAATTAGCCGGCACATAGCTTTAAAGTCAACCCTTGACCTCTCAAAGTCAAACAAGACAATGTTTAAAACATAATAATATAGTAACCCTACAACTGGCTTTGCATATAGCTCAAGAACAATGCGGTTGATCCAAGGCTGGCAGTTTTTGTAACTGTTTCCTCAATGTATGTAAAGAACTATAGCACAAGGTGTGTGCTATTATGATTATTGGTGTCTTTAGTAGTAACTACTCAATGCATGTATATAATACATAGATAATATATTATTATAATAGATACATACAGATTGTTTAATAGTCAATGCAACAGACACTCATTACTAAAAGCATTTAATGGTCAGCATTACTTTCAAATGCCTTTAGGGGTTAGGGTTTGGCAATCAAAGCAATCTGACGTATTTTCCAGTTCACACACCAAGCCAAATAGTTCACATAGCTAACATGATACTAAAATAATTTTCCTTTCATTTCAGCCGTGTCCTCATCACAACTGACGTTTGGGCGAGAGGTATTGATGTACAGCAGGTCTCCCTAGTCATCAACTATGACTTGCCTAACAACCGTGAGTTGTACATCCACAGAATCGGCAGATCAGGTCGTTTCGGTCGCAAGGGTGTTGCCATCAACTTCGTTAAGTCTGATGACATCAGGATTCTGCGTGATATTGAACAGTACTACTCGACCCAAATTGATGAAATGCCTATGAATGTGGCGGATTTAATATAATTTGATGAATAATTTATGTCAACTTTCTAACCCAGTGACACACTGGTGGGACGCACTTTGGTGGATGGAATTAATAGCACCAACCTTCTAACTTTGTAAGCTATTCTAGGTGTATTTCGATATATTCTTAATAATAAAATTTTAAGATTAATAGTATTTTTCTTAATAAACAAATACCCTATCTTATTTGAATCAAGTAGGCAATTGGTTAATTTTCATATTTGTACGCATAGATAATACATATATTAACTATACTCCATTAGGTTCAGTACTTAACTAAAGGTAAATAATCTTGATGTCTTTTTATCTAAAAACTCAGTTTAAAAATAAAATGCTGCTAAAGATCAATATAAATACAACAATAACGATTACTAAATCAATTGAACCATTAGTTTAAGCAGTAGTTTATTAACCTCAGAGTCTTCTTCAGAGGTTAATGAAAACACTATGTGGGTCTGTGTGTCTGTCTGTTAGTGAAAGGCATAACGCCGGAACCACTAGACCGATTGACTTGTAACTTGGTGTGCACACACCTTGGGGTCACACCTCGGTCGAGTTTGAATATGGGTCCTGTAGGTCAAATGACCCACAAGTTATAGAGGTCACAAGGTCACATGAAAATGAAGAGGTTGAATCCTGGGTTTTTACACCCATCTCGTTTGTTTAATGTGTTTGTATAAAAAGTCACATCAAGATTATTTACCTTCAGTTAAGTACCTAACCAAATGGAGTATAGGCCTGTTGCCCAATGAATGTTGTAAGTAGGTATATCGATACACGCACTGAGCTGAAACTGGTTATTGATGACAGAATTATTGTGACACAAGGAACATCAACAACCACCTGCTTTATTCTAGGTCTAAATGTTTAGTGCGTGAAATGTTTATAAATACCTAGGAATCATTGGGATTCTGACCACGACTGTGGAACAAATATTTCTAATTATGATTTGTACCTATATTTAAACATTCCAATGCAATGTCTCACACTCGCGTTTTACAGTGAGATCGTTGTTTACGCGTTTTTTATTTTATACACACGCTAATGAGAAACAAGAGTAACATTCCTCGGCTTTTATACAATCCCTGTTTGTCCACTCAACATAAGTTGGTTGTACTAGGTATATAGGTACTTACATAAACTTAGTAATATTGGTACATGAATTGCCATCATCATCATCATCATGTCAGCCAAAAGACGTCCACTGCTGGACATAGGCCTCCCCCAAGGTTTTCCACACAGACCGGTCTTGGGCCACCCACATGCAACCGCTTCCCGCGACCTTTACCAGGTCGTCGGTCATTACTCTATTACATGAATTGTAATAGAGTAATAATTCTAATTTCAATAAAAGTTGCCAAAATTAAACTAATTATGAACCTATTGTGGGCATTACTTCCACCATCCTACTTAATGTAATAATTGTAAGGGTTGGTAAATAATTAACAACTTAATAAATATTTATGTAGTGAATTTACAAAGTTTATTTTAGTCAAACAATGCAACTTATTATTCTGGAAGCAAAGTTATAACTAATTTACACACAATATAATAATGTACACAAATCTTATCACTACATTAATTTTATTTAACAAAATGTTTTATATTAGTTCCAAAAGTTATTATTAGAACAGCTAAGCTCTTGGAATGTTACCTACACAGATCAGCTATCTGTAGACAATACTACTTGCATTATACCTATTCACAATATGGTGCAGTATAAATAATAAAACATTGATTAATTTACAGTCATTAAGAAAAATATCTAAATAACATATGCAAGGGAATCAGTAAAAAAGTTGCAATAATAAATTCTAAATATCCCTTAATCTATATTATTATTAGCTGAAATGTTATTACTCTAGCAGAAAGACTGGTTTCAATGATTAGTAATGAAAACAGAAATATAAACCAATTATTTTAACAGAGATCACAACTCATATAGATCATTTTTTACATTCTTTGGCAAGAAATAACTAGTATTGATAAGTGTTAACAAATCTCTGTTATTTCAAACTCATTTTGCATCTGCACCCAATACTCAAGGTCTCCGCATTTCATTTTAAAGTTACTATGTAACTTTCGAAATTACATAATTAATTTCACAATATCATGTCTCCTGATTTGTTTCATAAATAAATAACTTAAGCAAAGTAAACTAGAAAGTTCTTCATGAGCAATCACAAGAAATGTGAGTGATGTTGATATTGCTTCCTCTCAGAGGCATTTGGACGCCTTATAAGTATTATATCCTTATTCTTAAGGCACGATTTTCAAACCATATTAGAATTGAAGATAAGGACAAAAGATAGTATAAACAATAACCGAGATAGTCTTCATGAACTACTCACTCCCGAGTGAGTGAACACCACAGTTTAGAAAATGATCTCAGAAAAAGTACGATGCATGGCATCATTTATCATTACTTGAATATACTCCAAAATTATTCTTAGGCCTTAGTGACAAAGATCAGTTACACATTACAGCTCTGTCTCCGAACTGTGGTAATGTGCATTCCAGCGCCTGTATATGAAGATGCCTATTGCACCCACCAGCAGAGCTACAAGGATCTCTGTCAGTTGGTCTAAGAAACTGTTTGTAGGTTCAGATGATTCTAGTACCTGAGGCTCCACTTCAGTGACAGGCTCTTCTGGGGGCTTTGCAGTTTGCTCTTCCTCTGCTTTGAAAGCAATCTGATTTAACACTGATTTTTCCTCTTCTGTGATTGGTTTTGCAGCTTTTGAAGATAGCAGTGCTGATATTTCTCCACATTGTGAGCACACCCAGCCTGCAGACTTTTTTGCGAGAATTTTACGCTCCGCCGGGGAATAGTCCAGAGAGCCGATGGTTCCTTCAGCTGGCGTTGGCATAAATGCAATCAATGCCAATAGAGCAGTTCTTATTGACCACGATGGCTGCCATGTTTCGGGATGATGACCAGAAATTGATAAACAAATCTTTTTATTTACTTCGAACCTGCCATTTGGCGTTAGCAGTATTATGTGAGGCGGGTGCATAGGATACTCTTTTGGTAATAATATCCTACCGTGGTAGATACCACCCTCAAAATCCGTACCTTTAGGGCCCTGAACTGTAAAGTGCCACTCGAAAAGATTGTCTTCTAACGGCCTTGCACAATATTCCTCCGTAGCCTCTGCTAATTCCATGGCCTCTCTCATAAGGCGTTTCACACCAGGGCATTTTGTATTATATTTTTCACTAATTTCAGCCATTTTCTATGTATCACAGAATAGTTAGCAACTATTTAACTGAATGATAATTACTGTGACGCAATGACGATCGAGCAATGGTACACGTATGTTATTGATGTAATCACAAGAAAATTTGATAACAAAATCCTTTTGTATATGAGAGAGCACTTGTCAAAAACGTCACATGATTGTCAAGACAGCTGTTAATTGCTCAATGAAACAAGTATTGTGTTTGTGACGTGAAACAACTTTCACCAAGTGATATTTTTATCTCTATTTAACTAGTAAAGATTGTATAAGGTTGTCCTACTCTAAGGTTTAAAAATATCAATAATTGCATGCCATTTACATTTCATACGACTAAAATAACATAACATTCTAAAATAACAGTCTTCAGTCTTTTTTCTTCTTTTTCTTCTGGGCACTTTCCCGGTCGACAGCGATGCTGATAGGATTTTTACGACGCTGCGCTGCCCAAACCATCTATTTCTTTTTATTTAATTTGATAGTCTTATATTTCGTTACTTTTCATTTTATTTTAGTTATAAGTACCTAGTTAGTAATTACTTAATTAGGCTTGTTAAAGGCTGAAGTGTATGAGATTTGTACCCATTGACTTAGTAAGTTAGGAACTAGTTTCGACTCCATACTTGGGAGAATTCGTTCTGTCTTTAGCGTCAAAGTATGACCCAAGTAACAGAGACCTGAGTGACATGTAGTGCAAATTCATTAAAATGTTGCGTAAGTTAAACATACTTATGTTTAAAGGTATATAAAAATACGAACATACACTACATAATTATACTAATTTAGTTTTTTGGCTAACCTAGTAACTACTAGTCACGTTTGAATGGAAGAGTAAGTAATTCAGATTTATTCTTCTAGTAAATTAATAAGATCAGTTGCTAAGCACTCTACGATAGATAAATAATTTTGTTGGAGCTTATTGCACAACATACAATGGATGTAACAAAACATGAACTTTTTCTACTAGTAGCTTTATATCACAGTAATATAATAATAATAATATTCTACCACATACACACAACACCATCTAGCCCAAACTAAGCAGAGCTTGTACTATGGGTACGAGACAATGGATAAACATACATATATACTTCTTTTTTTTGTAAATACATACATATTATACATAGAAACATCCAGACCAAGACAAACATCCATGTTCATGCACACAAATGTTTGACTTGTGCGGGAATCGAACCCGCGACTTCAGGCGTGGCAGTCGGTTACACTAACCACAACGCCACCGAGGCATTAGGTTTACATATTATAAATTTAGAAAATCATCGATCAAATAGATAAGTAATAATAATTTAATTGGGTATATAGGTGTCTTTTTTTTAATCTGCATCGTCTAAAGCCACCTGTATTCAACTTATTATTTATTTTTTATACGACGCTTTTGTTTATGTAGTCTTACAACATCCGCGAAAATTGTCAAGTGTGTCAAAAACAAAATTTTATTCTGAGCCATCTGAACTCTGAAGTGTGTTCATGTGTTGGTGTGTGTTAGAATTTTTGATAGGTTTTCATCACATAAAATCAATTACTTTCTTAAAAAACGATGTAGTGTTTCATTAGGAACCGTATGAATAAATTGATGTGTCGAAAACTTTGCTATCTTCATTGTGTACATCAGTTGTGTCATAAATTTATGCCGAGATGGGAAATATTAACAAAGACAGGTCGTTTTTTATGGCGAAATACTCAGCATTTAACCCTTATCGGCTACGTGAGAGAGAAATGGGTTGCTACAATCCTATCGGAGCCAGTGATGCCATGGCGAAGAGTTTGTATTGTGGCATGAAGCCTATCGCATCATGGGATTCTGAAAAAGATAAGTCGCCTCCGACTGGAGGTGTTTTCAACCTTGAATTTTCTCCGGAAGGGTAAGTGTGCGTTATTCAAAGACCAAGTAAGCCTTGACTTTGGTTTTGCGTCAATAGCGCGCTATGTTGCTAATGTGGTGAGATATTGTAACTGCTAATTATGTCAATATGCTGCCAAACATGTTATGCTGCTTGGAAAGTCCAATGTATGATAATGATATCCTAGTTTACTTCTACATGATGTTGTTGCTATTAAACAACCATAAAGTAATAACCCTGAACAATAGTATGCGTTTTCATAAATAATAAGCTAACAGGGATATGTACTATGAAACATCAAGACAAGTTTAAAGCATACATATTTAAATCATAATATTAGCATACAAAAACATTTCATCTCAATATACCATTCTAGACTTCTCTACAAATAAAAATGTCAGACACATTAAAATGCCTGTAGTAAAAAGTTTAAATCTATACTAATATTATAAAGCTAAAGAGTTTGTTTGTTTCTTTGGTTGAATGCGCTAATCTCAGGAACTACTGGTTCGAATTGAAAAATTCTTTTAGTATTTGTGTGTACATTTTACTTACTTTTCTTTAGATCTGTTGAAGCCCCATACAACAGGCGATAAACCCATTGTCCTTTATCAAACAGTTCTGAACTGCATACAACTATTAAAATTCCCTAAAAAAATATAAATAACACTTATTACAATTATGTGAAGGGGAACTCAATAGATTAAGGGCACTCGGGTGGTGAGACACAGTAGGCTTTTAACTATGTCTAGCTTTCCAAAACTTAACAGGTTAAAAGGCTTTTTATTCACCCTTCAGGTTTATATTAAACTATTATTGTCTTCTGTTTACGCGGATGTTATTCATTGAAATTAAACTACTATATGCTGTGTCTGAACATGTGCAACAGGCGACCAACCACTGCCTGAGATTTGACAAACCACAGATGCTCGCTAAAGAACACTGATTCCTACCAAGGATGCTTTGCGAGGCTATTGAAATCAAGAAACATCCTAATTTCAATAGAGAAGATGGTTGGAATGTACCACCAGCTTGGGATCCAGTAATTCAAATAGTCAAACCCAAGAAGAAGCAAACCACAGCTAGACTTCATGATACTTTGAGCTCATTCTGCATAAATAGAAACACCCATGATTAAATTTTGTTCGGGTACTTTGAAATAACCACACTGGAACATTGAGACAACTACCATCTTAGTCTCCCCGTGACCATGGCTGCTGAAAAGCAACCGAAACGTTGGGGAAAGTGTAAACATAAATATAAATAGTATAATAGTATAGTAATAGTATAAATAGTTTTAATAGTTTCAATAATTCAATTAGCTTAAAAATTTGTAAAGTTTAATAGTAATTATAGTAGTGTAACAGTTTTTCAAAATTTTGTAATAAAGTGTCAAATAAACAAGGCGATAAAATCCATATATAGTAGTTTAATTTCAATTATATTAAACTAGCTGTTACCTGCTACTTCGTCCGCGTAGATTTTAACTAAAAAGTGTTTGTCTACGCGGAACCCTATTTTTTTTCTAAAATCTATGTAGCCTATGTTACTCTTTATAACATCAGCTATGTGCCAGTGAAAGTCCCGTCAAAATCGGTTCAGCCGTATCGGAGATTACCCGGAACAAACAGACAGGCAGACAGACAAAAATTTTAAAAATATATGTTTTCGTATAGATACCTTATATACTTTCATATGCATTAGATAAAAAGCTGTCATTTTGACATTACAAATAGACACTTCAATTTTATTTATTTGTATAGATTCAATAAAGTAACAGTTCCTTTGTCTGTCATATGAACCTGCTTTTTACATTCCACTACTCAATTTGGAAAGGCCCCTATTATATATTGCCCTCAAGGTGTAATATTAATCATAATATTATTGTTGTAATGAGCAGTAATAAATATTTTAAATAAATGATTGATTAATTTGATTCATATATACTTGTATGATATCTATGTATATACTTATGTCAAACTGATAAACAGCTTTAATTTAATATTATACATGTCTGTTATCTTTAGTGTTTTTAACTCTTATATCAACCAACCCGTAATAATATTAACTCTGTCTGTTTATTTGTTACCTCTACATGACTACACCACTCAACTGGTTTGAATGACATTTTGTACAGAGATAGTTTAAAACCTGGGGAAAGACATAGGCTATGTTTTATTAATGTAGGTACAACCTGCCAGAGTTGCGTTCCAAATATGTGCTACTGCCTAATCCACCTGTTCCTTCCACCTTAAGAATAACTTAGATGTAGTTTCTATATAAAAAAACAAGATGTTTTCTCTATGGTTGGTTAAATTTTACATATTTTTCATAAAACAACTCAATTCTCTAATATAGGAGAGAGCCTTACACTTTTGGCCCCAATTTTAAAATGAGAAAAGCTTTTTAATAGAGTACAGTAATAAAACTTCTTTTTATTTTCAGGACATTGTTGGTTGCTGCATGTGAGAAGAAATCAATACAGATATTTGATCCACTGACACATGAGAAGATACACTCAGTAAATGGAGCACATTCGGACTGTGTCAACTGTGTTAAGTAAGTATATCTCTTTACTTCCATCTATAAAACAAGCTGCCATTTCTAAAAGGGCATATCTCATATATGTTTTCTATGTGGGATGGTCTCTTTTCATATTGGCGTGTAAATTATTTCATATTTTATTTGCTGAATTGGCAAGTTATATTTTGTGTTATAGTATTATTAGTAAATCCATGGTATACTGTTAGAACATTATGTTTGGGTGTTTTAATTGTACATGGGTATGGTAACCACTCACCATAACATAGTTTGCTTAATCAGCAGTCATGTTGTAGTTAGTTATGCCAGTAATAAACATGATTAAATTACATAATAAGGACTATATTACCATATTGGAAATATTCTGTAATAATAGTTGTGTATGGAAAATAAATAAATTTGATTAAAGGTCTTCATTCTTATAAGTAGTACTTACATGAAAGCATACCTTATTACGATATAATTAGTCAAAAATCATATTTATTACAATCTGTTTTCACAATATGTGTAATGTATGGACCTTACTTTTACTGATTAATCATAAAACGCCCATACAATATTTTTAAACCAGAGTACGATTTCCTATGACACATTACAGTCAATAATTGTATGGGAGCTCGAAGTGATCCTTTGGGTCACCAAGTAAAATTACCAGAAAATTTATGAAAAGCTTCTGTAATATATTAACATTTATTATTTATTTAATTTATTATTGGCATTTGTAAAAGTAATCGACCTGCTTTAATTTGAATAAGTATACAAAGTTATGAAACACTAGAGACAGCCAAAAACAAAAAATTGTTGATTCACCCATTTACCCTGAAAGTACAGTTAAAATGTTAATATTCTTTGTTATAATATTATTATGATTCTTGAACTACATAATATATAGCGCATAATTGCTAATGTCTTCACACCTAATTATTAAAATTATCACTCTAAAATCTTAACAATACAAATGCTTTTCCTGTGTACATTAAGCTATAAAATATTATTCTAACTAATTAAAAATTTGTAGAAATGGCAGCTGATTTTGTATGAGTAAATACGATTTTTATATAAAATATCAAAAATATCAATAATTTGGTCATCCATGGGCATATGGTGATATAAGTGGGGTAAATGATAGATGATAATCTGGCCAGTCAGCAGTTTCAGGGCTATCCATTATTTACGCGCCACTACCTGTTTGTTAAAACTAAATATAGATTTGTAAAAAAATATTTTGTGGATTTCCTGTTGAGTTATTATATTTCCTTTAGTTTACCCATCTATAGTTCTGTAGATAGTGAGGGATATTTTAGTGTATATACATATTATAGTTTTTCAAATAGCATTTGGTTCTGATAAAATAAAGCTACCATTATAAAATAGGGACAGTAGAATCGTCACTTAAACCTGAGATTTTACTCATACTGGGATAGACTTCTTTTTTGAATGGTTTTAAGAAAGGTTGCGAATGTACGAGCAAATGATTGTCAACTATGGGTACTGCTTACCACTCTGGTCTGGTCTGTTGGGTCTAATGCTTGTTATCCACCTAGATAGTGTAAAAAATTATACTTTACTAGCTGTCCCGACTTTCTCTGTTCCGTGGTCCCGACAGACGTTGTCCTGTACACACGAAAAAAAAAACTATTCTAAACCTTTCTCGAATCCACTTGAACACACAAAAAATTTCATCAAAATCGGTCCAGCCGTTTAGGAGGAATTTAGTTACAAACACACGCACAGAAGATTTATATATATAAAAATAGTCATATCGTGTGTAGCTTTTCGTACTTAGAATTAAACCACAAATACACGCTGTTAGGGGCTCTAAAAATCACAATCACTACATATTACAAAACAGGGGACTTTGTTTTGGGTCTGTCTGCAATAAACTCAAAAACTACTGAACGGATTTTCACGCGGCTTTCACAAGGTTTAGGTGTATAATTTGTTAAGGTTTTGTACTACCCGTGCGAAGCCGAGGCGGGTCGCTAGTAAAGCATATAATAAAACATAGTTGGCGAAATGCGTTCGTTATATACCTTTATGGCGTCTACCGATCCTTTCGAAGACTACCCCTTCGAATATATAGAAGCACAACTAAATTACTTAGACATATAAAAAGTAAGTATATATATTTATATATATATATATATATATATATATAGTTAGAGACCGAGCGACAGCCTATAACTATTGCAATTAAGGAATCTATGCAGTAATTTAAATTATACTAATTATGTATTATATTTTCCCTTTATACTAAAAAGTAAGTTAAGCTCAAACTAAATTTAAATTCAACGCAAACGCGTAGATGTTTTTTTTAATTATAAAATACAGGTTAGCGAACGCCGATTGGCTTTTATATACTATTTAGATTGTAATAATATAAAGAATGTACGATTTTATACGATCACCTAGTTTCGTTTGAGATTCATCTTGCTAACGATGTAAGCTTGCGGCTCGACACTGGCGGGCGATGGATAAGTATTTTGTAACCGATTTATCCAGAAATATACTCGATATGTTTCACTTCGGAAGTCCAGATAGCTTAAGGTTTTCACACAAAATTAATAAATTATTTAGAAACAGGGGCAAGCATCGTGTCCGATAGACCACGTTTACACATTTGTTATCCAATCATTAACTCAGTGGAATAGCAATACAGTAATTTTGCCGCATAATGAGGAACATATTGTATCACAAAATATCCGCGCAGGTACATTTATAAGCCATCTAAACCTGGTATTACTGTGATGTTACTATCGTTCTTAGCCAATATTTATCTTTGCAGTGTACAGCCGTCGTTAAATAACGGTACGAATGAGCTGGTTAACTTGGCTAAACACTCTCTTACAGAAAACCGGCATTAAACTAGTAATACTAATAAGTAAGCATACCGGAGGGTTACATACTTATTTTTCTTTTATTTGGGCAAATGCATTTTCGTTTGCCTATCCGCGAAAAACGGAGCGGGGAGGGTATGTCCGGATAACCCGAGCGAACTACCTACTAAATCTGCCACGGTGTTGTGATAGGCTTAGTCGGTAGGATGTTTAACCTCTGAAATGTCCATGACTTATACCGTGGAGTCAAGTAAAATTCAATGAATGTATGCGTGTAAACAATTGTTGGTTAACCTTGTAAATAAATAAATAAATAAAACGCTAACGTTGCGCGTCCGTGTACGCTACGTCGGGAGTCAAGAAAACTCGTTGTGATTGGTCGCGAAAAATTTATTGTATTTTTGTTGTAATGTTAAGCATTTGCCTCCGTCCGTGCACCACGGTATCGGGTGACGAACTGAAAACCAGCGCTGGTGCACTCAATTTGGGTGCCCAGCTAATGCTGAGGTGGTGACCCTTTTCGGCGAGGGCATACACATTTTGTTTTATAATATGTATAATATGTTTGTTTATTTTGTTTTAATTAATTGTATGTGTTCTGTACGAAATAAACAAATTTCTTTCTTTCTTTCTTTAAAAAAAAATACCAAAGATTTTCTTGACGTTTCAAAATAGGCCATAGGCGTAAATACAGATAGGGACCAAGGTTGGCCGTGTCCAGAATCATCTGGTGTTCACCCCAGGATATAAGGTTTCAACTCAAACGTTTAGGATTGTAGGTATAGGGTATTACTGTTTATGGGACGGGTCCTCTAAAAACCTTAGATTAAATACCTTACATTAGTTGAGAACCTCTCCTATTCATTTATTTTCATTCTGCCTTTAATTAAATTTTTCTATGATCGGCAACACGCGACTGATACTCATGGCATATCGCAATCGATCATAGACCATGGTGACCGTTTATCATCAAGCACCCGTATGGTTTTTTGCATTTTGGTAGTATAAAAAAGGTTATGGCTATGGTGTTTTTCTATGCGACACTCAAAATATATTGATAGTTATTTTATGCATTCGTGAATCCTATACTATAACCTAATCTATATTAATACCAGCTGTCCCGACAGACGTTGTCCTGTACATACGAAAAAAAAACAAATCTAAAACTTTCTCGAATCCACTTGAACACACCAAAAAATTCATCAAAATCGGTCCAGCCGTTTAGGAGGAGTTTAATTACAAACACACGCACAGAAGATTTATATACAGTGTGTCCGGTCATGGACTAGCGATATTCTAAATACTTATATAACAACTATTGTAATACACAAATACACTCTTCATTTGGGTCCAATCCACTTCCTCGCTATGTGGCAGTCATTTTGTTTTTCTGTTGAAAATTTCTCTATCAAAACCCTTCTGAAAAGCGATTCAACACGCAAAGCGCCTATTATATTTTACTATTCGAATATATAACGGGCCTTTGTCTGTATATTGGATATAATATGGTTGAAAAGTTATTTTGGCTTGACTGCGGATGCCTAAAAAAAACAATGGTTTGTAATTTTCTCTATCCGTATGTTCGTTTTGGTGTCACGTAGAAACTACCTAACAGATTTGATGCGGTTTCTATAATTTATTAGCTTGAATTTAAACTGAGCTTATTTAACCTATTTCCGTTTAGTTAAACAAGTGATACAATATGGTACATAATGTAATTCATGTACAATACGTCACGGGCGAACTAACTGAAGCGGTTAAATTCGCTGGCAAGTATGACTGATTTATAAAATACTGGTTTAAACACACGCTTTCTTGGTTCTAAGAAAACCGTACTACTACTTCTATAGTAGCGTATTCGTGGCCATTAGTGTTGGTGAACCAACACAATAGCACAAATAGATAGATTCGTAAACCGGTTAAAGCGGTCGCCTTGCCACTACTATGGCGCCGAGGGATCAAATTCGTTTCGAAAAAATTGTGTAGCCCATCCTGAAAACCTAGGCTGGGAACAATTATATTATTGTTTCGAGTCAAGAATATTTCTGCGTCCGTTGTTTGAAATATTATGTACTTACATATTTTTATTTAAACTGCAAAACTTGCTCCGGCAATATGGAGTAGAATCGATGAGTGACGTCACGCGTCTGTAAATCAACATTAGAGAGCAAGGTATGACAAAAAAGTTTACAAACGTGTGACGTCACAATAAATTAAGTTAATTAGTATAATAATAACTAATCATCAAAACCGTTTGCGATGACGTAGTTCCAACAAAAATTTTAACGGAGACTAGCCATTAACGCAAGACATTATAATGCACAAGTGCGTGCGCAAACACACGTGCGTTCTCTTAGTTCAATAGAACGGCAACCCGCCACAATCGGATAGTGATCAGGCACAAAATCAACGGCATTACGTGCTTTACGAGGCATTGATTGGGGTGTGTCCCACCCGTCAACTTTGTAACTCCAAGTAGTTATTGAGAATATCTTTACACAAAAACCTAATAACTTTTTGTAAGCTGACTCTGGAATTGAACCAGAGACCTCTTATGCGAAGCAGCATTGACCACAGTTGCGCTAACTGATTTTCGCGTGATATATCTCATCGTACCATACTCAATGACTCGCGCGATCACACGATGTGACCATCTTATTAGGACAACCAACTTTTATCATCGCATGAATATGCTGGGGGCTAAATCTCACGAAGTAGACATTTTTACCTAAAATATATATATCCTTAACTAGCATAAATGCGAATGTGGATTTGTTAGTTTGTTCGTTACGCTTTCAGGGGTAGAGAAAAGAACATAATATTATGGTACCTTTTATCCAGAAAAACGTAATATTGCCGAGTGAAGCCGCGAGCTAAAGCAAGTGCCTAATAAAAATAGCGGATTAACTAATTTCAAATGGCATTCAGCACTTTATTTCGACATACATACCTCTATTAGACAAAAACGTGTGCACCGTGGGATTTATCGCATCGCATATTCGCGCAAGAGTCTCGTAATCACGTGCCACGACGCTTATGTATGGGCTCGCGGTCTATATTTACATACGTAATTATGTAATTTGTGACGATAGTTTTATGTATGCGTAATTGCGTACAGTCCTAACCTGCCTCAACACATCACTTTGAGAAAGTATGTTAAGTTGTTTGTTCCAGTCGACATACGAATCGAAAAATATCGGGTATTACGTAAGTGTGCGCATAATCGTGCTTTCGTTATTGCGCTAAAATGTTTAAACATTTGGACTACTGATTTATTTTTGTATCGGAACTATGTTTACATATTAATCTATACTAATATTATAAAGCTGAAGAGTTTGTTTGTTTGTTTGAATGCTCTAATCTCAGGAATTACTTGTTCGATTTGAAAAATTATTTTAGTGTTGGTTAGCCTATTTATCGAGTAAGGCTATAGGCGATAACATCACGCTACGACCCACAGAGGCGGCGCAGTAACAGAAAATGCGGGTGAAACCACGGGAACATCTAGTGAGTGAATATAACCAAAACTAGACTAACAAAATTATTGTGTCTGGACGTCGGAATTCATATATCGTCTTTGGAATTAATGTAAAAATAGATGCCGTCTGCAACTCGAGTCGACTTAGTTAGTTGGAGGTGTGTTTTCTTAGTCTGAATATTGGACCTTTCTGCGTAATTGCCCAACGCTAAGACCAGTTCAGTTACTCATACCACTTAAGCTCTTTGTACAATGACATTACTAACTGGTATTATTCAAATACTTACTGTCTCACGCGATTTCACCCACGTTAACGATTACTGCTCTGTTCTTCTGGCTCTTACCGTGATGTTATAAAGTAATTCCAGATTGGTCTATCAAAATTCAATGTAAAAAGGTAGTTCCAGAGATTGACGCGTTTAAACAAAAAAAAATCTTTTGCTTTGTCATCTTATTAGCAGGGGTCGGAATAGGTAGTTTTTAAGTACCAAATGACGTCAAATATGCTACTACGAAATCTTAATAAATAAATAAATAAAAATAAAATAAAATATCTTTATTTCGGACATTAATGTTGGTATGTACCTACATAAAAAGAGTCCATAGATTCCATTGTCCATTGTTTAGTAATATGGATATGCCTTTTTTAATCCTGGGATTGATTTAGTATTTAATTCTTTAGTAAATGATGTGGACGATGAACCTTTAGCTTCCACCAGTGTTTCTAATATAGTTGAAATAGATTCTGATTGATTTGTTGTTATTTCATTTTATTTCATTGATTTGTATATACTGTTTAATAAAAAAATATATACTTGGAGTCAAGTTTGTCGCTACTTAGTTTGTGTTTAACACAGGAAAAAAGAGTTTTATAAAACAATAATATCAATCCCGGAAGTTTGAGAAAACAATTTTTATTAATCCCCAATTCCGGGTTTAAAAGGCATATCCATGTTAAGATTTCGTAGGTAGTTTTACGTCATTTGGTACTTAAAAACTCTACCTATTCCGACCCCTGTTTATTAGTAACTAGCTGACCTGTGCTACTTAGTCTGCTTCACATAACAGAATGTTCCCTACTCCGCTGTATTGATGCTCCGCTCCTATTGGTCATAGCGTGATGTTATATAGCCTATAGCCTTCTCAATAAATTGGCTATCCAACACTAAAATAATTTTAAATTCGAACCAGTAGTTCCTGAGATTAGCGCGTTCCAACAGTAAGACGTATACATTCCACGTTAATACTATTACTTAAAATAGTAATACGTTTCACCTTGCCTAACATGGTGCCGAAGTAAACTCGTAGATATTATGAGACTACCGCAAGTATGCCAAGGTCAGCTTCTAGTCTACTTATACAGCTTCTAACAAGCTATCCTACATGTACAACAATTACTTTACTATTGATATATCCCTACATGTATCTAATGTGCTAAAGGGTGGTCCAACC
Source organism: Catocala sponsa (assembly GCA_963564715.1). Taxonomy (NCBI): domain Eukaryota; kingdom Metazoa; phylum Arthropoda; class Insecta; order Lepidoptera; family Erebidae; genus Catocala; species Catocala sponsa. The sequence goes on along the minus strand of OY751345.1, from coordinate 2,894,194 downwards.
ACGATGTTAATTGTAAATACCTAAAACAAAAAGTTTTCATAGAATTATCTTAATTATTTTTTACTAGCTTTTGCGCGCGGCTCTGCCCGCGTGGTACCTACATCAATAAAAAGTAGCCTATGTCCTTCCCCAGGTTTTAAACTATATCTGTACCAAATTTCATCTAAATCGGTTGAGTGGTTTACCCGTGAAAATGTAACAGACAGACTGACAGAGTTACTTTCGCATTTATAATATTAGTAGGGATTATGATAGAAAGATCTCTGACAATTATGTGTGAAACAAAATATCGGCCAAATGCTCGATTCACGGTAACTGCTTGGCCGACCTCATTTTCGAAGAAGTACGGCCTGATGACGCCGCCAGTCCATAAACCGCACCAAACAGTCACTGTGGATGCATCGGCTTTTCAACAATCACTCGTGGATTCTCATTTGCCCAAATGCGGCAATTCTAGAGCTAAAGGATGAAATAATTCGGCACATTAACGACATTGAACCTCAATTATGTCTCAGCGTCATTGAAAATATGGACCATCGGATAGAGGCAGGCCACCGAAGCAGTCGCGAGCATTTGGCCGATATTTTGTTTCACACATAAATTATAATAAAGCTTTTTAATAAATTATTTTATAATAAAGTATTATTATTAAAATATTACCCTTTTTAATAGTTAAAATTTTTGTTTTTTGTTTGAACGCGCTAATCTCAGGAACTAATAGATGGATTTAAAAAATATTTGTGTATTTGATAGCCCATTTCTTGTGGAAGGTTATAGGCTATTTAGCATCACAGTACAGCACAACAGTAATCATAACCGTGGGTGAAACCGCGGTGGACAGCTAGTACTATAATAAAACAGTAGTGGTCAAAAAATTTGCTTCCAAATCTAGAAAAAGCATTGACGCCTATTTTCTTCTGTCTGAATGTTTGACGTCGAAAACATTAAATGTTTATTTATCTTTAAAACCTATAAAATGTGAAATTAAAAATAGAGTTAGCAAGATGTATTTCAGTCTGGTGAAAGGCCAGGTTAACATTCAGTGTAAATTCCACGGTCTCTCAAATCAGGATATGTAATGTATTAATTTGATAAATCATTGAATAGTTCTTGGCACACAGAGAGATCATGTCCTGAGAGAAGTTAAGATCCAAATCTACGTGTGTGCCAAGATCATGGAAATAATTTCTACATCTCACGCTTGATTGTGTAACAAACAGCATAAGTGATTTTCCGTTAGCTTTTTTTATATCCCACTGCTGGGCAAAAGCATGTCCTGTGGACTTATTCCAAAAATTCTTCAAATTATTCTGTTCTTAAATATCTCCTGCCAATGCCTTCGAAAGACGTCCAAGTTTTCCCCCCATCTTGGTTTACGTCTGCCCCATCCCCGTCGACTGTCTTGTGGCTCCCAAAAAAGTAAAAGTACTTACTTAAAAATATATTACGTAGAATGCATTACCGGTACGCATTTATTCAAACTCTTTCTATTTTTCGGCCAAACCCGTAGCAGAATGTTTGTAAACAAACCATTATGCATTTGTAATAATGTTGACGTAAATTCATAGCCGATTTAAATACAAGGAAATGACGTCAAAGCGTTACATTTCAAACGTATGATTTTTTACATGTCTTATGATTTTAATAAGCTCGTAAGCTCTTTCTAATCTACTTTACGGTTCTAGTTAGTAGATTATGGCATGGTTACTCCATAACTCTTAACACAACTCAAAATATGCATATCTACATATGTACTGCAAGTTGGACTACGCCCGGATCTCAAAATCCGGCTGTCTTTAACTAGACGAGTTCGGTATCGTCGTCGAGGCCCTATTACTAAGACTCCGTTGTCCGTCTGTCACCAAGCTGTATCTCATAAACCGTGATAGTTAGACAGTTGAAATTTTCACAGATGTTGTATGTTGCCGCTATAACAACAAATGCTAAAAAAACAGAATAAAATAAATATTTAAGGGGGCTCCCATACAACAGACATGATTTTTTGCCGTTTTTATAGATAATGGTACGGAACCCTTCGTGCGCGAGTTCGACTCGCACTTGGCCGGGTTTTATTGCAGTAGTTGGGGTGAGCAATCCGAGAGTGCGTGGGTGCTTCTCTTCCCAATTATTTTACTTTCGTCAAGTAACACCTAATCCGATTCTATCCATCCATAACACTGTTCGACATATTTTTCTAACATAAATAATATAGGTAACGTGTATTGAATTACTTATTCAATCATAATCAAAATTGCCGATTAATATGGATGTCTAACACGTCACGTTTTAAAGTTATATTAGTATCTACATATTATATTAAATTGAATGAATGCATTATATTATTTAATTAAATAATATAATGAAGCCAGAGAAGTGTGTCAGGATCGTAGCAAATGAAAATCCGTAGTCTCTGCCTACCCCTCTGGGAAAAAGCGTTAATTTATGTATGTATGTATGTACATATATTTAATTCGTTACATTCGTTCGTTTCGTCGTTAATAATACGGTGCGAACAAAGTTGACTTCACATTTATTTGTAATTCTTGTTTCAACACGCTGTGACCATTTATGTTGTTATTTACTGTAGATCAGATGGATCTAGAAATAGAACAAGCCATGCTGTAGGGGCGTGGTGTCTTGAGGTTAAGTTAAGCAGAGATTATTTAAAGATAGTACAACAATTAACACTTTTAATTAACAACAATAAAGATATATATTACACTATAAAGACTTTATAAAATTCTTCGCGAACAGTGGTCAGAGCGTGGTTCGTGAAAAAAAAGGACTTGCTGCGTGGTTCTTGTAAGGAAGAACCACTTGGTAGTTGCGTGATGTCGACCGCCGCCGAGTATCTTTTTTTTTTTTTTTTGTGTGTGCTAGTTGTTGGCCTCAGATGGCCTTTACAACTTTACGCGGACTGTGGGTGAGCGCAGAAGGCTCCCAACCCGTTATAAAATAAACTAGACAACGTTGGTCCCCAAGGGTGGACTACCACGGACCTCGGCTTGGGGCGTTGTCGGCAACGTGGATCTAAGGTGATCCACGGAATTAACATTAGCGCGACGCGTATTCCGGCCTCTGCGACGAGGGCGGAACCGCGGACGACTTTGTATGGCTTCGCGAGCCGTGTATGCTTTGTCTTGTGCGAGTGTGATGCTATCATCGGGTTCGTCTAATATGAGCCTAGGTCTCCTAATTTTGGATATCCTAGATTGAGTGTAGTTTATCGCCGCAACCACTAGCGGGTTGGGGTGAGTCTGAGCAGAGTCAAAGTAGCTACGAGAACACTGCTTCATGAATTGCCTGATGGTCGGCAGCTCTAGATCTATGTGTAGATCTTCGTTGCGCACGAACCACGGTGCTCCCGTAGCTTTGCGCATGAATCTATTTTGTAGTGTTTGTATCCTATGGATCCTGTGTGGCTTAACGTGTGCGAATACTACACTGGCGTAGGTCATTATGGGTCTAACACATGCTGTATACAGCCGAACTTTGTGTCTAAGTGATAGTTTCGAGCGACTGTTTATGAGAGGATGTAGTCGACCTAACACGAAGGCGGCCCGGTTGCGAACCTTCCTTAGGTGAGGTAGAAACGAGAGTCGATTGTCAAGGGTGACACCTAGATACTTGGCTTCACTAGCCCATGGGATAGCGGAGCCAAACATTCTTATTAGAGGGGTCGCACCCGGGGGGTACAGGCGAGGTTGTCTCCTGTGAAACAACACCGCTTGACTCTTCTCGGGATTGACCTCTATTCGCCATTTCCGAAACCAAGCGCCTAAGGCGTTGGCCGCGGATTGGAGCTTCCTACTAACTGTGACTGGGTTTTTGCCTGCATAATAAAAGGCTGTGTCGTCTGCAAAAAGTGCTGTCTGCGCTAGCCTATGCTTCGGTATGTCGGCGACGTACAGAGAGTATAGCAGCGGAGTGAGCACTGAGCCCTGGGGCACACCGGCGCGTATAGCGTGAGGTGGTGACAAGGCCCCCTCGACGCGGTAGCGAAAGCTTCTATTTGACAGAAAGTCTCGTATGATGAGTACGAGCTTGGGAGGGACACCCATAGTGAATAGCTTGTACAACAGGCCATTGTGCCACACTTTGTCGAAAGCCTTCGCTACGTCGAAGAAGAGGACTCCGGTGAATTGATTATGAATGAGTTTCACACTGATGTACTCCACTATACGATGCACTTGTTGTACACACGAATGTTTGGTTCGAAAACCAAACTGTTCGTGGGGTATGAGCAACGATGCTTCGGCGTACGCTTTCAGCCTACTATACAATAGCCGCTCGTAGACTTTACCTAATCCTTTAAGTAAGCTAATTGGTCTATAACTAGACGGCTCGGACTTGGGTTTGCCGGGCTTGGGTATCCCAATGACCACAGCTTGTTTCCACTGCTGTGGAAATATATTGTATGTGACGGCGGCATTAAATATGCTAGTCAGAAGGACTACTAACGAATATGGGAAGAGCTTGATGACCCTGTTACTAATTCCATCCGAGCCGGGAGCTTTTCTGGGGTGAAGTCCCCTAATGACCGCCCTAACTTCGTCGGGGGTGATTAAGGACACTGTTTGGCTGTCATCTGTTTCATCGTCAGTCGATCTGTCAGTCTGAGGTGGCAGCGGGAGAGAGGCTCTACGCTCCACCTCACTATCTACCTTTAGTATGTGGTCTAAGTCGACGTGTTGGTCGCTAAGAGTACATTGAAGCTCAAGACTTTCAGCTAGGCATTCTGTCTTTTCGTCGTCATCGAAAGCGGGGGGGCCGCCGAGCATCCAGGCGCGGTCCTCTTATATAGGACAGCGACCACCGGCAGGGGGGTCGAGGGAGGGGTGCCGCTAACTCGTAGGGTCGCGCGCAGGCAGCATGGCGAGCGGTCCGCGTGACAACGCCCTGCTCAATATCATTACATTAGTAGTCAAGTACAGTAGCACCTCGCTTGTTCCAGAAATATGCAAGCGTGAATTATGAACAGTATTTTATACCGTGCAAATCGTAATCTGAAAACATACATTAACAAGCGACGACACATGTACGACGTTTAATGTGTTAGCACACAATAAACTCGTGTCATGACTATCTAAGATTAGCTAGGTCACGAACAAAGCTGACCAACTTAATGCGTAGTTAATTTAAAACGAATTCTGTAGTGAAACAAAATACGAGTCTTTATGTTTTTCATAGTCCGAAATGCTCTTGGCTAGATTTAAAATATTCTTAAAAGTAAATGGACAGTTACAAGTTGACCACAACTATATGCCGTGTCGTCAATTATCTATCGCGCAAGCAGGACGCAACCTGAAAGTTTAATAACATAATCAACTGTAATCTTTAACTGTTTAATCTTTTGGCCAACGCTCTGATCAAACTATTATGTTTGGGAGATATCTAATCCTTTATTCATTGTGTCTGGTTTCCGGTTAACTGATGAGTTAAGTTTATCCATGGTTTCAGCGTATCTGACGCTACATCAATATCAATACAGAATTTTAGCGCTACAACATTTGTCTATCTTTGATGGTCAACAACTTGCGTTGCGTCTGCAGAAATACGTCTTCAAGTACATGCGTGGCCCCTATAAACTTGGTGCTACTGTAACATACATACGTAGACTTAAGTTAATCTGAAACCTTACAAATTCTGACAGGCTTTAAAAATGTAATGATTTTTAAAATAGATTATCCACACATACATGACTTCGCGGTTGGCGTAGTGGTTTCAGTGGTCGCCTCGTCACTGCTGCTACACCGAGAGTTCGATCCCCATACGGGGCAAAAACTTGTGTGATCCACAAATTGTTGTCGAGACTGGCTGTTTTTTGTGTCCGTTGTTTTATATTTTGTAAAGTCCCCTGCGGCATAGAAAATACTCTTAGTGCGAGTTTGAATTGTCACACTTGTAACAGTGAAATTCTTAACAAAACACCTAATATATCCGACGCAGGACGTCACCTGCGCACGCAACTATATGCCATTAGACCAACCAGGCAAACGCTACTGTTAAAACTAATAAAATATGTCCTCCCCAGGTTCCTAGACGGGCGTATGTTCGCGACATGTTCAGACGACACAACCATCGCTTTATGGGACGTCCGAAACCTCAAGAAGAAAATCCGACTGCTATTAGGCCACTCTAAATGGGTGAAGAACATAGAATTCTCAGTTAAAGACAAGTTGTTGGTCACATCGGGACTAGACGGCAGCATATATACGTGGGACATCAATTCCTATACAGAATGCAACTTACTATACCAAAGAGTGTTTCATACTTCAAGTCTGATGCGATGCCGGCTGTCCCCTGATGCAAGACAGATGGTCATGTGTACCACGGGGGGACTAATCGTTATTATACATGATTTGAATCTGTCTACGTTGTCTCAAGACTTACATGGATTTAAGGTAAGCATAGTCAACTTGATATGCCTAATTATGTGTTTAGCCGTAGGTACACTTTTGTCGTTTTTATTTTATCTTTCGAATATTCGTTTTTATTTTGTTAATCGATACACTGATTAATTCCTTTTTTATTTTCTTCAAGGAACACTTAATTTAATTTATTATAACAGACCTTAGATTACATAATAATAATAATAATAATAGTACCGATAGTCGTTTCGGTAAACGGATTAATTGCTAAGAGCCTCGACCACCATCTTAAGAGGCTCGCGTTGAATAGCTGGGTCAAGTCCTCGATTCAGAAGGCAGTATTGTTCGACACGGCGCGCATAGTGCGGAGGTTCCTTTCTCTGGAGCCCTAACCACCGATAGCTTGGTCCCTGCACCCGATACCGGTGGGTCATTTCAGTATTTATATTTTTAAATATGTATAGTTTTATATTTATATTTAAAAATTTATTTTTTAGACATAAAGGTAATAAAGAGAATAATAATAATATCAGCCATATACAAACGATCTGACTGCTGAGCAGAACCCTCTTCTCAGTCATGTAGTGGATTTAAGAACGTGTTTCAAACAATTACGTTTAGCGAATATAAAACTGTAATAGATTTAAGTTACCATTGTAAAGGAACAAGTCATTTAAAATAATAGTCTGTGAAAAGGCCATAGACCACCACGCTGTGCCCCATTGCGAGTTGGCAGACTTTAACATATCAGAGCCCCGTAAACATTATGGAGAACTCTTAGATGTGCAGGTTTCACTACTATGTTTTCTTTCACCGTTAAAGTGAGGTATAATTAAATATTTAATACACACATAATTTCGAAAAGTTCGAGGTGCGTGTCTTGGGATGGAACTCGAGACCTGAGCGTGGCAATCCAACGGTCACTAGGCTATCGCTGTTCGTTTTTATTACATTGTTTATGTTACACAACTTACACTGATCAATCGATCCAAATTAATAAACTATCTAATCAAAATTCTTTAGATTTAATATTCAAATATGTAAAAACAAAAAAGGAATTTGGAATAATTAAATTCAAATATAAAAATACTTTAATTTAATGCAAATGTCTTGGCTATTTTTGACTCGGCTGCATTTACCAAGGACTTTGAAAGACCGCGTGCGCATACGGAAAACTATATGACGCAGCCGTATCGTACGTCATAACCTAATCTTTGCGTCATATGCATGTATTAATTTATCTATTTTATAAGATTATTATTTTCAGTTGCTGTGTTTTGTATTTAGTTGCTGTGGTGAATGTAAGGGTGAAGGTGTTGCTTTCTGTCTCGGGATTATTTCCGGATTTCTCGGCTCAGAAAAGGGTTCTTGGGTTTTTCTGTCAAGAAGTCTTAGTAGCAACACAGACTGGTACTGTGCTTGGTAGACGGCTTTTAGGCCCGCCTTTCATATTACGTGAGGCCTGAAATCATAGCTGGCAAAATATAGGTGGTAATACACTCTGTCTGTCCTTATGAAACGAGGTTCTGTTGTGTTTTTGTCGTTGCGCGTGTTGTATTGTGTACTTGTGAAATTAAGGGAAAAAATTAAAAGCTATGCTTTTAGAATTTTCACTATATGTAGTTAATACAACCTATTTCAGACAGTGGTCCGACCGCCGGCGAGAAAACGACTATCGGCGATTTTCTCTCTCAAGAAACGCACAATTAATATACATTCCGTGTAAACGAAAGATATGCATATATTAAAAGTTGCTCTCTGACTGTTCACACAGCCGGCGACGACTCGCTTTACTAGTTTTGTCGCTGAGCGACAAGAGCTTTCAAAAATAAACTCGCTCAGCGATACTCGTTCAGCGATGCTCGCTCGCTTGATCATTTCTTTTCATGATCATTTCTAAACAGTGCGGCTTTGAAAGTTTATTTATTTATTCATTTTAAACTTACAACTATCATTACAGGTAACCCCAATTCGATAGTGCGCTACATCTTAATTATATACATGAAAGACATATGGATATCAACAAATCATTGCAACTCTCATTGTTGTCTAGTTCAGACGACGACGACGATGTATTTTACGATAGTGTTTGTGTAGTGGCAGCGGCAACTCTGAAAAAACGGAAGAAAATGAGAGGGAAAAAAGACGATTTTGGATGCAAAATTTGTGGTCGCGCGCGCAGGTTTGCACAGGACTGAGCGACCGCGGGCGAGTGGCGCGAGTAATCGCTCGCTGCACTTGCACACTCGCTTATAGCCCGGCGACAAAACTATCGAAACTACACACTCGCTTCCCGCTGATCGTCAACTCGTTTATAGTTTCTAGTTATAACTAAAAGGAGTATACTCCTTTCTCGTTCATCGTCGGCGGTCGGACCACTGCATAAGGTTGCATTAAAACAAAAGTACGACGTTCAATGTACAATCCAGCTCGCAAGATATAACTCATGTATTGCGGGATTTTATGTATTGAAACATACATACATAGATTTACGCCTGTTTCGCAGAGGCGTAGGCAGAGACTACGGATTTCCATTTGCTACGATCCTGACACACTTATCTGGCTTTATTCACTTTCATCACATTCCTCATACACGCCCGTCGGTTCAAGGAGCTCTTAACCTGGCCTTTGTCCAGAACGCCTCCGATCTGATCGGGAAACGTTCGCCTAGGTTTTCCTCTTGCGACTGGTTCATTCACACTAGCCTTATAAACTATAAAATAATTATTGAAACAACAATCACATAAATATTTCTCCCGTATAAGAAGCGACCGATAGCTTGGTTCCATTTATTTTTTAATATGATAACTCCTGTTCTACCTATAATTCCTATGTCGCGGTGGACTTAACAAACATTTAGACAACGGACACGAAAAACACCAAGAGTCGGAACAACCATTTGTGGCTATCACAAATTTTTGTCACGTATGGGGATCGAATCCACAACACTCGGTGTGACGACTGTGGCCAGACGACCACTTGACCACTACGTCATCCGTGCAGTCTATCGGTATTATCATCGTTAACGCTCATTGCAGGTGTCTAATATATGTTACGTCTAAATTCCAGCCAAACCTGTACCGTCTGATGCAAATGAGCCAGCAGCTGATCCCTATAGCGGCGATGTATGACCACCTGTTCGACGCGTCGCGCAAGGAGAACCGGGTCGAGTTCGTGTCAGACTTTCCTGAAGGCAACGACGCTGAAGTTGTCAGCGCATTACAGGTGATATATAGTCACGATTGATCCCCGGAGGGGTTGGTAGAGACTACTTATAATAATATTCTGTCACATACACACCACACCATCTAGCCCAAACTAAGCAGAGCTTGTACTATGGGTACTAGACAATGGATAAACATACATATGTACTTACTTTTTTTTTTGTAAATACATACATATTATACATAGAAACACCCAGACCAAGACAAACATCCATGTTCATGCACACAAATGTTTGACTTGTGCGGGAATCAAACCCGCGACCTCATGTGTGGCAGTCGGTTACACTAACCACTACGCCATCGAGGCCGACAGAACACCTACATACATACACATAAAGAACACGTAGACTTGGAGTTATACATAATAAATATGACTGTCCAGATATAGTTAGTAATATTTACTACATAGAGCCAGAACGTTTGTGCGACGAGAAGCGCGCGCTTATTCGCTATTTGCTACGACTCGTAGTCGCACAAACGCGGGTGAGCGGACGCCCCTCCAACAGTTAGTTAAAACATATAACAAATACTTTATTAAAACTGATATATTTGTCTTACCTCGACATGTATTTAACAAAGCCATAGTAGATAACCTTACATCTCTAGAATAGTAATAACAGAATTAGTAACTACTAACATAGCTCATAGATTAATAATCCTAACTAATATTATAAAAGCGAAAATGAGTTTGTTTGTTTGTTACCTTTTCACGCCTAAACCACTGAACCGATCATTCTGAAATTTTGCATATACATTGTCAGGTGGACATAGGTTACCTTTCATCTCGAAAGAAATTACTGTTCCCGAGGAAAACAACAAAAACGTTCTTATAATAATAGATGGCGCCACGTGTCTTTCGAATCATGATTGAATTATAATTATTATTATTATTACAAGCAGAGTACAACCCGAATTGATTGTCAAATTCTAAATTAACGCGAGCGAAGCCACGGGCAAAAACTAGTGTTTAATAAGTTAGTGTACTAATACCACACTGTATGTCTCCTTACTGAGTAGTAATATGTGAAAACGTAGTGGATTGTATATTTACTCATTGTTATCCTTATGTTCCTGTTCGTAATATAAATTGTACAATTGTTTGTTTTCCTATGAAATAAAATAAAAATAAAAATAAAATAAAATAAAGTCACTGTCTCGTCTGGTATTTGAACCTACAACTCTCTGTGTAGCAGTTACGTGGCACCCACTTAAAACTATAGCATATTTCTTGCAGAGTAGGCTCTAGAGTATTAGTTCCCAAAGTGGTCCATGTAGACCCCCAGGGGTCCACGGTAGAGTCGACGGGGGTCTACGTTGGCGTGACAAAAAATGGGGATCCACAATTCGTAAGCGGGGGTCCACGAGAAAATTTATTTGCTTTCGATAGTGAAGAACTAAAATGTTGGCTTGACTTCACCTATCAATGTAGGCAGATAATACTTTAAGAAGCTCGGCGACTGTTACTTGTAAAAACTTGCATATTCCATATTCAGTACCAGTGGTCTCGAACCTACACATTTTTCGGTAGAAAATCCATAAAAACAAAAAGAAAGGTCAGCCCGTAGAGATTTGATCAAATTGTTTCATTGCATGAACGTTTGATTCTTCACTAATATAAATACGAATGCCAGCCAAGGAATATGGTAGAAATGTAGCTGCAGGGGTCCACAGGACCCAGCTAAATTTTGAAAGTAATATAATATAATAATATTCTACCACATACACACAACACCATCTAGCCCAAACTAAGCAGAGCTTGTACTATGGGTACTAGACAATGGATAAACATACATATATATTTTTTTTTTGTAAATACATGCATATTATACATAGAAACACCCAGACCAAGACAAACATCCATGTTCATGCACACAAATGTTTGACTTGTGCGGGAATCGAACCCGCGACATCAGGCGTGGCAGTCGGTTATACTAACCACTACGCCATCGAGGCCGACAGTGGTCTATGAGAAAAGTATGGGAATCTGTGTTCTAGAAAGTATTTTCATTTGTTAAGTAAATATAATTACATTGTTGTTATAGGTACACCCTCAGGGATGGAGCGCTTTGAGCAGGAATATAAGCCATGATGATAAATCTGAAGTAAGTAGATCGATAATATCACGACGGCCTCTATTAACATTATCCTTTAAACAATTATAATAGCTCAATCACGGTAATTGAGAGATGTTTTTTACCTTTCGTTAATGAATGATTTGGCTTTGCACTTGACATGATTTATTGTTTGTGATGATTTTTAATAGCAGTCTATAATGGAGGCTTATTCAGTTGGTGAATGTATTTTTTGTACAAATATTGGAAGCAGCGATAATCCAATAATGAAGGTTACCTGAGATTGAGAGGTTGGGCAAAGACACCCATTGCAATAACTTTGAACTCATTTTATATTCGTATTTCTTTATTGCATTACCTAACAAAATACTTGTGTGAACTATATTGTTCTTGTATAATTTTGGTAATAACAAAAATAGGTACTTATTCATATTTTTATTGCCTAAATCAACTTTTTTTTTTTTAAATTATATTTCTATATACGGCATTTATCGTGTTGTTTATTTGACGTTTAGTTTAAATCCGTATATAGTAGTTTAATTTCAATGAATAACATTCGCGTAAACAGAAGACAATATTATGTCAAAAATAAGTGTTTCAAATCAGGTACTAGTATTAATTGGCAAATGATAGAAAAAGGATGCACGATACAAACTATGACGTAACGGCTATTTAAACGTTGCTGTATGAGGGAGATAGCTATCTCAATAATACCCTCACTTTGTCATATGTCTAATTTTAAAATATCTATTACTCTCTTATTTTGTAAATCAATTTTAATACTGTTTGCATAAAAAGATTCCTTTTTCTATTTGTTGTTGTATATAAAATAATATAGAAAATTATATATAGTCAACTATCCTATTCAATAATACAGATGTTATAAGAAGAAATATTGGAATGAACAGTTGTCATAGTAAAGTGTATATTTGTGTGGTGCAAATAAGATAAACGGTATGCATACCTTTTAGATGATTTTAGTATAAAAAGAAAATACCCGATTCAAAATCAAAATCAGATCAAAATATTGTTATTACCAGAATAAAACATACATTTACGTAGTATCCTTTGGCACCACACTAGGCAAGATTATCTGATATAACTGATTTATTGCACTGACAACCTGGTAATATTTAATTAATGATGCAATGGTTAACTTAAACGTGGTTCAGCGCGATTAGCGGTGTTGACATCGTACAGGACAGTATTTTTCTCTACAAAAAGGACAACTCCCGCACTAAGGTAAAATCCTGTGTCGCGGGGACTTTTACAAACATTTAAATAACGGACACAAAGAACACCCAGACTTTGAACGACCATTTGTGGATCACACAAAGTTTTGTCCCGCGTGGGTATCGAACCCACAACACTCGACGCAGTGGCAGCGGCGAGGCGACCACTTAAACCACTACGTCTTCTGTGCCGTCAAAGTTGTTGAGTTATATTTGTGCGCAGTGGACATGCATCCACGACATCCAGGCGCACAGCACGGCGGGTGACAAGGACACGCGCGATGCGTCGCCGCCGCCGCGCGCGCCTGGGGCCGCCGGCGCACCGCCAGGGGGCGCTACTGTGCCGGGGGGTGCGAGCATCGCGGGAGCCGCAGGGGGAGTGCGCCGCACCCCCGCGCGCCGCACGCGCCTGCGCGTCTACCGCATCCCGCGCACCGCGCCGCCTGCGCCGCACGAATCGTTAGTTCCATTTTAAGCCTCCTCTACACAATAGCCCATGATGGGCGATTAAAAAAGTGGCTATCATCGCCGCGATCATGGGTTGCTCTCTACACAATCGTGACTGTTACATTTACTTACTGTCATCTGTTGAAGATGGACGTCGAAGTGATAGCGGCTGCTGCTATCTATTTGCTCAGTATAATATAATCATCATCGGAATGTGCATAAAAAAAAAAGGTCAAAAATTCAACCATTTTTGTTGCGTAAACATAAATCCACCGGTACCACGCACTACCTTTTCTTTTTTTTTTTAATTGTTGCATCCGTTCACAGCTTGCCCGCCAAAAAACCACTACCTTCTTACTTGAACTCGTCGTGCGACCGATTGATGGAGGATTGTGTGGACACGCGCACGATCATCGGCACGCATTCTTTTGAAGTACCGACAATTCACCGATTAGTCACGATTATAGGCGATGATGGCCACTCACATAAGATTATACTCTCTACACAATCGTGCGTGCCTGTACTCGCCCATCATGGGCCGTTGTGTAGAGAGGCCTTTAGAATTATTAGTTTTTTTTTTGAAGTGAAACGTCTGTAACAACGGTAGGTACTGCGGTAGGTAAAAAAATCGTACGTTATATTTTTTATGTAGGTATGTACTGTCGACTCCAGCGACGGATGACCACTCCTAAGGTTAAAATCGCATAGCAGGCCAACACTTGGTACCCGTACCCGTGACACGCCCCTTTCTTTGTTTGAGTTTTTTTACACTTTACATTTGTTTACTGATTCTAAGGCGATACAAACTCAACTGGTCAACATGTGCAAGCGAAAATTTTTCTCAAATGGTCATCCGTCGCTGGAGCCGATAGTACATAATATGTAGGTATATGAAAAGAAATGATTAATGGAAGTCAAGGACTAAACGGAGGGAGAGATGGACAATGGGAGAGTAGAAAAGAGTAACTGCCAAACTGCTATTATATTGATATTATTTATTAGTAGGTAATATAATTATATTATAGTATTTGTAATTTACTAGAAGTATGTAGGTGGAAGACTGAAAGTTATATATAGGAAGTTCTATTATATTTATATAATTGATTAGTATTTATATTAAATTATTTGCGATTTAGGTACTAGAAGTATTTCGGTAGCGCGATGCAGGATTACAAACGTATCATATTCTTTCATTTGATATTTGTAATAACTTTTAATCGTTCAATTACCAAAATCCAACACAATAAAAAATATTCTGGCTCTCGGGTACCAAGCGCTGACTAAAAATTAAGTAAACAAAAAAATATATATAAGAATGCCAGTACCTTCGATCAACAATACAACTAGATATCGGGTCACGTACAAAATCAAAGCTAAATGCTGTCCACGTGACAATACGTATACAGCAACATATTTTGTTTACTAAAAAACGGAGAGAAAAGTTTTAAAACAGTTTTAAGTTCAACCTAATTACAACCATGGCACCTAGTAATAAAGTCACAAATCTTCAAAATATTATCTAATACTTACGGTCATTCGTCACATACAACAACATTTAGTGTGAAATCAACCTTAAGTGGCAACAAATAAAGTACTTTTTCCCGTTATTGCCTTGAGAGCTACAACGTTTTGTTTCGTTTATTTTTGTTATAAAAATTTGTGCCAGTGTTGGCGAGCCTTGGCCAAACATTTGTAGCGGTCGTTTATAATCGGTAATTTTGTACAAAATGTGATATTATTTGTTAGTTTAAAGCTTAAAATATAACTTATTCTTCATGTACTTACCGAAAGTAAGATACTCCGTCCGTTAAATTGCTTTTTCGGCCATTATTTTTGCAACTTTTGAATACACA
Source organism: Catocala sponsa (assembly GCA_963564715.1). Taxonomy (NCBI): domain Eukaryota; kingdom Metazoa; phylum Arthropoda; class Insecta; order Lepidoptera; family Erebidae; genus Catocala; species Catocala sponsa. The sequence continues at coordinate 2,878,995 of OY751345.1, read as the reverse complement.
CTGCGGCATTGTGAGACGTGTTTACATTGGCTGTGTTTCAAGCGAACTAAACAAAATAAGAGCTCACATCTCAAGTGCGCTGTTATTTACCGAGACGTATCTTTTGCGCCGACCCGATATCTAGTTGTATTGTTGATCGAAGGCCAGTATGCTGTTCTTTTACACTTATTTGACTGCGACCTACTGTATAATAAGCAGTTTACCGTAGCCTAAGATCGACTGCTATAACAACACTATCACTCGCGCGTTGCCGACTCTTTAACTACCTATGTTAAATAAATAAATAATCAAATTATTTTTTTTACGAATTATAAATGCATGTTTAAAAAATTGGGAAATAACGCCATCATAATATGTTTACATACATTTTTTTAAAGACTTAATGTGTCGAATTTAGATCTTTCTATACCAATGTTGTTTGTTTGAACGCGTTAATATCAGATTAGAATTTATTTTTGTGTTTCAACCTCAACCAGCGCTAGAATGCATCTAGCATCCGAGCTTAAACCGACTATTTAATACGTATATTTTGTTATGATGTATTTTCGTATTTTTGATAACTGGATTGGTACAGAGGAATCCTATTGATCAGGGAAGTTATAGTTTACCTGTCATAGCGTTACGACCTTTAGGAACGGAGCGGTTGAAACAGGACACGACTAGTCTATTTATAAAATAATATTTGTACATAATATAAATATATATTAAAAATGCATTCGTAAATAGAATTAACCGTTTGTCAACAGGTCGCCTCCCCCCTCCATTCGCGTCAGACGCTACCCCGAGGGGGAAGGCGGGCCCAGCACGTCGCAGGACACCAGCGCCATCCCCATGCCGGCCAACCGTTCACGACTACTAGGGGTAAGCCGCACCCCTATAGCTTACAATATATCCGGCAATAAAGCGACAAATTTATCAAAAATAATCGTCTATATAGACCTCGTTTATATGCTTGTCATGCAACAACGTTCGCGCAGATATTAATAAATAGTATTGCTTATAGTTCACCGTCCGTAGGTAGTTACAATTGTGTTTATAAATATGTGTTCTGCGCGGGTACATGCGAACAGACGCTATATATGTGAATGAAAAACGACTAGTCGAAAGCGTCGTTAAATTTACAATCAACGTCTTACCTTAATCTATCAATCGCTGTGTTAAATATATTTGAAAAACAATTGTCTGACCACTGGCTGGAGCTCAAGGCGTTAATAACATTCGAGTGTAGGTACATAATTATATTGCTTCCATCTCACTCGCGTATTCCGTACTATTTCGAAATACCGTTAAATCAATCGTATAATAACAATTCATTCTAAGCGTCGCGCGTCGTTACGATGGACAATTTTTAGTCGTAAATAATTTTCCGCTATGATTATAAATTACAAATTCTGCAAAGGTACATGCGTAAACCGTATAAACGTGGTATTCTGTACGTAAACATTATATATAAATTAAACTAAACGACAAGCTGTCTATGTGAATGGAAAACTAACTGTTTAAAACAAGCCTATTCTCCAGGGCCTGTCTGGTATTCAGAACGATGTGTGGGAGGCAGCTATCACGATCAAACAGCATAGGCTACTACAGGAAATGTACAACAGGTGAGACGGAACGAAATTGCATGAATGTAGATAATACTTGTTCTGTAGAACATTATGTTGTATGTCGTAGTTAATATTGACTCAACTATACCTGCATCGCACTATCGCTATTTTCTAATTACTAATTTTAATTTTTATATGTATGTTTTTATTTTATTTTGAATTTATGTTTGTGTTAGCTGATGATGTTTTATGAAGAAAATGATTTAATTTATTTTGTTTTATCGTTTTTATTACTATTGAGAGACTATATTATGCGCGCCTGATTCCGCCATAGCGAAGGCTGCAGGCGGGAGAACGGGAATCTCCCGTCCGCAGGCCATTGAGTCGAAGCGACGTCTTTTGTCGCGCCGTAGCGTCGCCCAGGAGTCGTTGCCCCCAGGCGATAAGCCTGCTTCGGGCACTGCTGGGGGGGTCGCTGAAGTAGTATCAGTTCCAGCGACCCGTCCATTCAAGGCAGCGAGTTGGCAGACGGTGGTAGGTTTAGTCGGTAGGGTTAGTCCGACTATAGACGCTGCCTTTGTTGGATAGGCTCCTTAAGGAGACGGTGTGCTATCAGTATATTTCTTGTCTTTGGTGACTCCTTTTTTTGAAAAATTAGCAACTTGCCCTGGTGAAGACCAATAGGGTAACGCTTACATCCTATGTATAAATAGGGATTAAACATTATCTTATGGTCTGTTTGGACCTAAAATTAAATCAGGGAGTGCGCGGCTTACGCCACAGCTCGTAAGAGAATTCATTCTTTATCTTTACTTTTTTTAAACATATAACGTCGTGTACACTATATGTATAAACAAAGTAGTGCATGTATCAGGTCTGTAATATTCCATGGCTACCTTAAGAATAATCCTATGAACACTCGAATTAGAATGAATATGAATGGCGTTGAAATGAAACTATGTAGATGGCGTTGTTTTATAAATTACGGCTCTATTAGTGTTACTCTCAGGTTTTCAGTCATGTAAAAAATGTGTTCTTTTATGAATAGAGATTTAAAAATTGTATAAAGTAAATTTAAAAAATTGAGTTCGTAGAGAGTTTCAAGAAATCTACTTTTTAATTTTAAAGTAGTGCACTGCCATCTATTACGATATAACTAAACTACTTAACAGTTCTTGTATCGATTTTCGTTAGATGGCGTTAATTACCGGCTTATACCGTTTTAGTTTTGACATGGTATAAATTTTTGCAGCTTACTGTACATGTACTCACTTACATTTTGAATCATGCATCTCTTTCTTACTTCCCCCTGCGCGCGTCACCCGCACTCTCTACATCTCCCAGCTAGCGTATGTAATTTATAGCACATTACAACACAATATTTACGCCTATATACTTTATATACATAGAAAACAGTGTGTGTGCATTAAATAGTTCATTATCGCTCGCTTTAACGGTGAAGGAAAATATCGTGAGGAAACCTGCATGTCTGAGAGTTATCCATAATGTTCTCGAAGATATGTGAAGTCTATCATGGGCACAGCATGGCGTACTGTAGCTTAACTTTTCGTAAATTGAGAAGAGGCCCTAAGATTGGGATAGTTTATATTATTTTTATTATTAAAACAGTGAAATGAAATAATACAGTGCGAGCTTAGTTTGGAACTTATGGATTGAAACTCAAATTGTCAAATCTTATTGCAATAAAGGACAATACACAACCGTAGCAGCGCGTTGAAAGAGAACAGTAGAGTTTACCTATAGAATTAGAGTAATTGTATTTTTTAAGATAATAATAAAGTAATACAATATGTTAATACCTTAATTATGACTTTTCACATCAGCAACACTGCGGGCGGAAACTTGAGGTAGATAGTTTTATTAAGTTATAATAATTTTCTTTTGTAATTCCTTGTTCTATAAATGGTGTATTTAAAAAATATGACTTGTGTTACACATAACTGTTTCAACATCTCAACTGAACTATCAGAAGTAACGTTAACTGTTTTTAAAACAACATTTTCTGAAAATCTCGGCGCTTTTCATAAATAATATTTATTTATCTTTAAATTGTTGAATATACTCAATATAATAAAGGTAAATTTTATTGAGACACAAGTAACTTCAAAGTGGGACGAATATGCTTTATTCTTATACATCTCCGCCTACCCCATGTGGATAAATGGTTTCAGTGGTCACCGTGCCGAGTGTTGTGGGTTCGATCCCCACACGGAACAAAAATAAAAAAATTGTTTGATCCACAAATGGTTGTTTCGAGTCTGGGTGTTCTTTTTGTCCGTTGTCTGAATGTTTGTAAAGTTCCCCGCTACACAAATTATTCCTAGTGAGCCCGTTGTTTTTTATAAATCGAAAAAAATATATATATATATATATATTTCAAACTAGCGGTGTGATGTATGCGCAGGGGTCAGGTGCGGCGTAACTTCAACATGCAGCGGATAACAGGCGTGAACACCGGCATCACTCCGCCCGCCTCGCCGCGCCCGCGCGCGCCTCGCGGTGACGACGACAGGTAACAGACATGAGCGAGTTTAAGGATTGAGAAAAAAGCAAGTTCAATATGTCTATTTAATAGAAAAATTACATATGTTCTATCATTATGTTCATTCATTGGATGCTCTGTGGTTCAGGGGTAGATAATACCACTGCTCTACAATGAGGTTTAGGATCGAAAATTGAATCCCGGGTCGGGATAACACAAAGTTATTAGATATTTCTGCAAAAAATTCTCAATATCAGCCCGGAGCTCACAGTGGTTCGTTCCCATACAAGAGGTCGGACATAGGGTATTACAAAATTTTGAGTCGTAGTTTCAAATAACTAAATATGCCATTCGATTTCTATATTGAAGAGAAACAAATTCTAGCAGCATGAGTTATAAGGCTACACTTACACTGTGGTAAAATTGAATAAAACTGTTTTTAATGTATGGGAAGTAACCTTTAAATATGAATATCTTTTGATTTTGGCCCATTTTCGGTCTGAATTTTTTATGGCAGTATCTTATTTGCCACATTTTTCCCCAAGACACATAGTGCTACTTTTGTGCCGTTTTTGAGATATTAAATAAAGTATAGAAAATAGGAAAAAAATAGTCCAAGTAAATATTAATTGTATATTGATACGAAATAACGATAATAAACATTAAAATAAAAAAAAAAAACTTAAAACTAACTAAAATAAACATTAAAGTTATAAAAAAAATTGTGAAGATCTATGAAAAAAAAAAAACAAATTACAATATTATGATTCATCCTAGTTATCATCATCCGAGGCGTTATTACTATAATCTATGTAGTAGTAAGTATGTATATCCTACACTCAAACCACTATTTATGTACTCCCAGATACCATAAGCTAGGCACCGCTAATCACCGCTCATTAAATTTCCAGGTATTGCACGTGCAAAGTAGCTTAATCCCTGCTAATTGCACTCAAGTAGGGACATAATAAACAACCTATTGTAACATAGTTTTAATTGGCCGTATCTTATCTTATAAATATGTATATTGTACCATTTTAGCTGTAAGTTTTCCAAAAACAATAAAATAAAATAAAATAAAAATAAAATAGCCATCACGTGCACTGGATTACCGATTGAGCAATTAAATACCTCCACCTGAAACCTATTTCAGTATCTATTATCAGATAGGCATCTATTTATAACAATAGGATTTTGGGGTCGCTACCGAACAAATTCTATAACAATAGGTTGTTTATTATGTCGCTACCTAAGTGCAACTAGCAGGGATTAAGCTACTTTGCACGTGTAATTCCTGGAAATTTAATTAGGGGTGATTAGCGGTGCCTAGCTTGTGATATCTGGGAGTACATAAATAGTGGTACGGGGTATTAGAAATTCAGTTGTAATTACAATTTCACTGAGTGCTGTCATTATGTCTTTCCGTGGTTTTGTAACGAATCTAGATCTCTATGTTGCTCTAAGCCAGCATAATGATCTACGGGACTATAGTTATCTATTAAGTGTTCTAAAATCAAGCTGTAGTGTTAAAGTTTGCGACAGTCTTGAAGAAGAACTAAAAAACTGGTGCCGTCAGTTTTGTTACCGTGTCAGTGCCAGATGGAACAAATCCAAAAGAATTACTGACAATTTCTTGCAAAGAAATACAGAATGGCTAGATTCTGAAATACAGTGGCCCAAGGGCATTAAAGAAAACACGGTGAACGTTTCAGTTGAAACTCTTGAAGCTGAGAGCCCATCTAAATTAGATGCATCAACATCTACTGCAATATCTCCCCGGAAAACTTTTGAAGATCTGACGAATCGACAAAAAAGAAGACGTACTGAAGAACTTCGTGCATCTTCTTCTCAAAATGAGTTATTATTTTCTACGGAATTAGCTCTTAAGTCGGCTGGAAAAGGAGATGTAGCTAAAGTTTTGAAGTTTTTGCTCGAAAATCCAGAAGATGTATCCAGAGTATCAAATTTTATCGATGGCCGAATGACACAACCTTGTGAAGTTTCTGTACAAAAAGCATTGGCCTTGTATATCTCAATGCGTCTATCCAAGTGGCGCTACATTACACTAAGAGACTTCAGTTCAAAAGAGGGTCTGTCAAAGTACCCTAGTTACTACAGGTTGTTAAAAGAAAAAAAAGAGTGCTATCCAATAAAGGATGACATTATAATTACAGAAAACTCGGCAAAGATAAAATTGCAATCTTTATTAGATTTGACTGTTAAGAGACTCATCAAATCACTGGATATCAAATCATGTGAGCAACTCGTATTGCACAGCAAGTGGGGCATCGATGGAGCATCGAGTCAAAATGTTTACCATCAAAAGTCTTCAGTGAGCAGTGAAGATTTGTCAACGGTAATCATGGCAAGTCTTGTACCCCTGAAACTGACTGAATCAGCAAGTGGTAATACTTTGTGGCAAAATGATCGACCCTCGTCGACTATGTATTGCCGTCCAATTTTATTCAAATTTATGAAAGAAACAGAAGTCAATATCAAGTCAGAAATAGCTGCTTTTGAGTCTGAGATCTCAAACCTTACTCCCACCACATACGAGAATATGAATGTGACACATAGCTTGATGTTAACGATGATAGATGGCAAAGTCCACTCATATATCTCTGAAACATCGGCTGCTGTATGTGATCTGTGCAAAGCTCGCCCTACAGAGATGAATGATTTGGAGACAGTGAGAGCAAAACCAGTGCAAGAAGTACTTTATAAATATGGCCTAAGTTCACTGCACGCGTGGATTAGGTCCATGGAGTGTTTGTTGCATATTTCATATAAAATTGAAATTAAATCATGGCAGGCAAATTGCAGCAGAAGACAAAAGAAAGAAAAGAAGTGATATAGGAGAGTTTTCGTAGAGAAACTGGCTTACTACTGGATGTAGTCAAGCAAGGAAGTGGTAACACAAATACCGGTAATGCGGCTCGGAGATTCTTTGCTGATACAGATACAACAGCCCGAATCACAGGATTAGACAAAGGATTAACCCAAAGGATAGCTGTTATACTACAATGCATTTCTTCGGATGAGAAAATAAACTTCACAATGTTCAAAGAGTATTGCGATGCAACAGCGAATTTGTACGTTGAATTGTATTCATGGTACTACATGCCATCAAGCTTGCATAAGTTGCTGATACACGGACCTGAAATAGTGAACCATTTTCTTGTAGTGCCTATAGGTTTCTTGTCTGAAGAGGCATCAGAAGCCAGAAACAAGGACTTCAAAAAGGTTCGATCGGACCACACTCGAAAGTGTAGTAGCCTCGCAACAAACGAGGATATACTCAACAGTCGTCTTTTATCTTCGGATCCTTTGTTGAGTGACATACGATGGAAATTCAATAAGAAAGAAAAGAAGAAGTTATCAAAAGAGGTCGAGGCGTTACTAGTTTGTGATGATCATGAAATTGAATTCATTGATCTCTCTTCTGTACCCATGGAAACTTCAGATTCAGATTATAGTGATAACGCCTCGGATGATGATAACGATGATAACTAGGATGAATCATAATTTTGTAAATTGTTTTTTTTTTCATGGATCTTCACTATTTTTTTATAATTTAAATGTTTATTTTAGTTAGTTTTAAGTTTTGTTTTTTATTTTAATGTTTATTATCGTTATTTCGTATCAATATACAATTAATATTTACTTGGACTATTTTTTTCCTATTTTCTATACTTTATTTAATATCTCAAAAACGGCACCAAAGTAGCACTATGTGTCTTGGGAAAAAATGTGGCAAATAATGATAAGATACTGCCATAAAAAATTCAGACCGAAAATGGGCCAAAATCAAAAGATATTCATATTTAAAGGTTACTTCACATACATTAAAAACAGTTGTATTCAATTTTACCACAGTGTAAGTGTAGCCTTATAACTCATGCTGCTAGAATTTGTTTATCTTCAATATAGAAATCGAATGGCATATTCAGTTATTGGAAATTACGACTTAAAATTTTTGAATACCCTATGTCCGACCTCTTGTATGGGAACAAACCACTGTGCGGAGTGAGGAAGTTGGCAGTGTTGGACACCCCTGTGCCTCAGAAAGTTGGTGCGTCTAATCTCTCTCCGGTCGGATTGCCATCCCATCGAATCATCAGAGTTCTGGAAACAGAGAGTGTTCTTATGCACTATAATATCAGTCGCGCAGATGACCAGTCTCTGTTAAGATTGGTCGCTGTGAACGAAAAACTGTAGGACATTATTATTGTATAGAACCCCTAATCTGCCAAGTGTGAGAAAATCAGATATAATTAAAAATAGCTTATGTTTAACTTATCACCAGATATACTAAAATATAACAGTCAAAAATAGTAAATGATCACCAAATTGCACAGCAAAATATATTTAATAAGATCAAAATAAGTCTATTTTTGAGTGGGTTTAAGAAGGGACCTAACATAACCTAACCCTTCCGAAACGGAATGTAGTGATTTGAGGCGTATAGGTGCTCGTTATGATATATTTTAGTAAGCATATTTTGCTGCGCAATTAGTATTTTTGGTGGTCATTATATTTAATCCCATTAAAAATCTATTGTCTGGCCACCGGCGCGGTGTGCCGCTGCGATTCGATAGCTTAAAAGTACATGATATGACCAATGAAGAAAATAATTTGAAACCTTGTTTTGTATTGTCAGTAGTCCGTCACCATCGACGTCTGGTAGCACTCCCATGCGGGACAGCCCCAACTTCAGCGACGAGGAGGCTGCCACGCGCCACTACATACGACAGAACAAGAACAGACTACTCTATTATATAGAGGAGACTAACGAAGGGAAAGGATTCATCAAGGTACCTATGTAACTTTATTTTTGACTAGCTGTGCCTGGCGGTTAAATCCTCTTTAAATGTTTTTACCTATATTTCAGGGGTCTAATAACAAAGGCGGCAAAGTCCTTTCACATTTTAGGGGACTTTGCCGCCTTTGTTATTAGACCCCTGATTTATAGTATTAGTATACTGTATTGTTTATGGAAAAAAAGAAATACTCCAATTGAATTTTGCAAAATGCCAGAATGGTAATAGAAAAAATTCTGTACAATTTTATACAGGCTTCTAATGAAAGTTTTCACCTCCAGAAAACAAGACTAGAAAAATATTTATCTGTTTTGACATTTGCATTTTTCCAGAATGGTAAAAATAAAAGTGCTATTTTTAGATAGGTTTTTCTTGTAAGTTTTCACGTGATTGCCGAACTCCAGAAAGTATTTTTATGATCTATCATTATTCATTACAATGCAAACGATGATACGATTACTGCAAAATTAAACAGTCAAATTTTACGTTAAATACTTTAAATTAACCCTTGAGCAAGCAATCAGACCTAGGCTAATCGCACTTTCGAGAGCATAGTCAGACTTGCGGTAGTGAATGCGACTGCTGTGCATGAGGTCTCGGGTTCGAATCCCGGGTCGGGCCAACAAAAAGTTATTGGGTTTTTCTGTTAAGAAATCTCAATAGCAGCCCAGAGTTAGGAAGTTGGCGGTATTAGACACCCTCGTGCCTCGGAAAGCACGTAAAGCCGTTGGTCCTGCGCCTGATCTCTCTCCGGTCGTGTCGGATTACCGTCCCATCAGTTCATGAGAGTTAGGGAACAGGGAGTGCACTTGTGTTTGCGCAAACGCTTGTGCACTATAATATCTCCTGCGCAGATGGCCGTGACCGAAATTCGGCCTGGAGGACATTATAATATAATGCCTGCAATGTTTCTCTATTCTCAGACAGATGGCACTTACCTCGCCGATTTTGATCGCGGCTTCGGTCGCTCGGAAGCGTTGCATTTTTCTGGATGTAAAGTATCCTATGTCCTTTTCTATACCCCCCATGCGTATGATCCATATGATATAAATTTCATGATGATCGGTGAATTAGATAAGTGTGAAAACATAACGAAACGAAGAAACTCTCATTCGTATTTATAATATTAGTTAGAAAGTTAATGTTTAATATATTTTGTTCCAGGAATTATGCTACTCATCAGACGGCCGCATTGTATGCTCACCATTCGGTCGAGGCATGCGGCTGCTGGCGTTAAATAACGACTGCAGCGAACTCTCCAGCTGCGTGCAAGAGTTCAGCGGCTCCCGACCCATGGTCGAGGTCGGCCAGAGCTTAGGCATACACCAGGACCTCGTCGTCAGTTCCAAGTTCAGTCCAAGATACCACATGCTGGTCACTGGCTGCCTCGAAGGCAAAATAGTGTGGTACCAACCGTTCAGTGGGGAATCCTTGTAATTATACCCGAACTCTGAAATGAAACGTTACCATATGATGTTTACTTTTCTTTACCCTCGCTTGTCAGGTGGCAGACCATTATTGTAATTGAATAACTAGGAATCAGACTGTTCTCTGTGTGGACGACACATGGCTATAATGCGAAGATAGCATGCCATTCATACAAAGACTTAGATTCCTGGTACTTGATAATAATTGCAACGGCTACCAACATATCTGAATCCAGGGCTGGATTTATAGGCTGCTAGACCTGGGGAAAGAAAAGTGGAGGATCCGAAACCAAATGAAAAAATAATTCATCTTTTGAATTAACGTCAATAGATCTTCTGCGAAGGCCTAGAAGAAGCCTGTGCCTTAAATCCGGCCCTGTCTGAGGTAGAACAGTTACTACAAATCACAAGATCAGGACTCCACTGGTCTCCATTAATACTGCCATCAGATTGACAGCGTTTACATGGCCTTCGGTGATTAAATACTTTTAACTTAGCTTCTTAGCGACTGCAGTAAACGGCCTGCCATGTAAACTGCTCAAGGACGCGTAGACGCAACAATGTCCGACTGAGCAAGTTGTTAGTATTAGACAAAGGATTCTCTGTTAAACTGTGCAGTTACAATAGGCCTTTGTCTGTATGAAACTGACGCGCTTAAGTAGTTATTTTAGTATCTTAAATAACAGATGAAATTTGATGTTCATTAGTTAAATATCGATGACATCTCTTCATTTATTGTCACTTAGTAACTATTGCCCATCAAGCGTAGATACGATCTCATGTCGTGTGTTCCATAGCCAATGTTTTAACCAACAATGCATTTTCATATTTATAAGAAAATCTTTCATAGATATAACGGGTAGTTTAAAAACTATTGTCTATAATATTAAGGAATTAAACAATAAGGCTGAATTACTGTATGTATTTTTTACATTCTGTATCGCGGGTGTTGGCGCCGCCATGCTTCACAATGTTGCCGGTTCAAAAAATATTTCTGTCGGCAAAATGTGTAAGCACCTTCATGGTGCAGCTATTATAAAATCTGGTCTTTTTGTCTATAACCAATCAATCCAATAAACTTATACCTACCGTGTTTACTTCTTAAATGTTTAGAGCAATACATCCGCGTGTTAGCGTGATTTTGTAAGACTTTGAGTTGACGTAGGACAGGTAAGGTCCGTAGGCAGGCTACACAGGTACTTAATAAATGTAATTTATCATTAAAAGGTTCTTTTATTTATAGTATGTTTTAAATATTACAGAACAGACCACAAGGTAGTCAATTCAAAATTGTTTCGCAAATCTAAAAATATATAAATGGATTTTATTTGTTTTGTGAGAAGTATATAGTTTTTGAATTGTAGAACAGGAAATGTCACAATAATAAATTAAAACACAAGATAACAGAGATTAAAAATGTATATTTAACAATTATTCATACATATAATCTACAGTAGCACTTTAACTTCATACAAAATCTCAGTATAAATATGATTTCCAATTCTGAACACTTTTATTTCACTAGTTCTCTGATTATTTACACGTGGCCGCCTTCCTTCAGCTTGGACACGAGTGTGTCCACGTCTGGGACGATGGAGCCGGCCTGCCTGACCGGTGGGTCCTCCACGGACACAATCTTGATCCTGGGCGATATGTCCACGCCAAGGTCCTTAGCTGTTACCTTCTTCAAAGGCTTCTTTTTCGCTTTCTGAAATATCAAAAATATTATCATACTTTGACATGTATACCAATATTATAAAGAGAAGAGATTTGTAATCGATTATCTCTGAAATTACTGAAATGATTTTAATAATTCTTTCACTATTGGAAAGTTAACATAGGCTGCACAAGATCAAGATACGAGCCACGAGAGCGGAGCAGTAACTACGTGATTGAATCTGCGGGGAAAAGCTAGTGAAAACTATTAGGCGATATAAAGGGAAGTTGGTAAGATATCTGGCGATTAAAAAGAGTGGCCATGAGTTTGTTGCCCGTTCTCCTCGTGAGCCCTACACCATTGCTTTGCTGAACGTGGCAGTAAATGTAAATTCACAGAAAAATTGGTAGTGTAACTAACTAGAATAAATTTTTGATTTTGATTTTTTTGTAATTCCGAATTGGGCAGGCAGAGGTTTATAATGCGATCTACCACAACTGTATTGTAATTGTGGCGCCACCGTCGTTGCCGCGCCATGGAAGGTAGATTTACGTTCAAATTGATATTTTAACGCATTAGGTAATGCGTTAAAATATCAATTATTGATATTTTTCTCTTAATTACCATTAAGATTTACGGCAATTCATTACCGTTTCTCACGGAGGAAAACGACTGTCGGGTCAGTTAGTCTATATATAAACATAGACTAACTGAACCGACAGTCGTTCTCCTGTAAATCAATGCAATATAACGCGCATACATAATACATAGCGCGTAATTAATAAACGTCAAAACGTCAACCAATGTTTTTCAAATAAAATTACCATTTAAATTATCGACATTTCCCGCGGATTTTTTGTTAATACAAACTTTGTCCTAACAATAAATTACAAACACAAAAAAACAGCCAAATCGGTCAAGCCGTTCTTAACTGATGCTCCATCATACATGTGGCAATTGATTTTTATTTATATATAGATTATTACCATAATGTTGGGAAGGGTGGCGTATCTAGGCTCGTTGAGTCGCAGGTCAGCGCTGATGACCGCCGGCAGCTTGGTCTTGATCACCTCGAGGCCGCCATCGATCTCACGGGTCACCGTCAGACCAGCGTCTGATTTCTCTACCTGACAAGCATAAAATAATGTTAGATATAAGAAACTTTTATAGTGTATGGATATGGTTATTTATAATTCTATAAAGCTGAAGAGATTGTTTGTTTGGTTGAACGCGCTAATCTCAGGGACTACTGGTTCGAATTGAAAAATCCTTTGTGTTAGATAGCCCATTTATCAAGGAAGGCTATAGGCTATATAACATCACGCTACGACCAACAAGAGCGGAGCATCAATGTAAAATGTTGCAAAAACGAGGAAAATTCTCTATGTGAAGCAAACGAAGTTGCGCGTGTCAGCTGCTTGTAACATATAAAAACTGTTCAATGCTAGTCCAGATCGCAAACCAAGGATATCTGGATAACTTTATAGAAAATCGCAACACTTTTTATAATCCAGAACGGTTTTGTGTTATAAAAAGTGTAGACTTTAGGCCAGTGATTATGAGAGTTCAGGGTAAAATTAATAACGTTAAGATAAAGATTATTTATTGAATGAACATTGCATCATATTTGAGTGTTTGACTGATTAGATATAGAAATTTAATCAAAGCAAGAGTATATCTTCAGTTTAACTAACAATAGAAATGTAGTTTTTTAATTAATTCTTAGTTAATACAATTTATTTATAATAAAATCCAGCTGGCAGTTTTCACATCCATCATTGTTTCAGCGCAAGTAAAGTGCGCAAGCAATCATTAGCAAATTACGAATAAGTGTTAATTAAATTGTTTTAATGTTTGGTTTACTTACTTTGGAAGCAAAAGTGCCCTGTGGCCAGTCCAGTATAGCGGCAGTCATTTGTGCGGTTTGGTTGGAGTCGTCATCAATCGCCTGCAAGCAATATTCACAATATATCATTTAATGCTAAAATACTTAATATATTTAAATTACAATATTGGTTGCATAATGTAATTTACATGTTCATGAATTTTAATGGGATTAAATATAATGATCAGCAAAAATACTAATTGGTCAGCAAATATTGCATAGCATAACGAGCATCTATACGCCTCAAATCACTGCATTCCGTCTCGGAAGTGTTAGGTTATGTTAGGTTCCTTTTTTTAAACCCACCCAAAAACAGGAGCCCCGCGAAGCGGTGCTCCGCCGACTTAGTTTGATCTCTTTAAAGTTTGCTGGCCATGAGTTGCTAATCAATTAGCTTTTTTTGCTGCACAATTAGTATTTTGTTGCTGTGCAGTTAAATACTACCCAATTTTAATTTTAATTGCAAACAGTCATTGACCTTTTCAATAAGTAATTTAGTTTAAACATTATTAAATAGAACACGACCTGGTCCACATTACATTGCATTTTTCAATTCTTTTTTGTTGTTATACTTTTGTTAAAAAGCAACCTCCGCACCAGGAATAATTCCTGTGTCGAGGAGGACTTTACAAACATTCAAACAACGGACACAAAGAACAATTTTTCAAATCGAGCCAATTGTTAAATTGTCATTAGGTAATAAGCGTATTGGGTACCCACAGGACAGGTTTATACCTAGTGTGGGGCCATCGGGTATTTTTTAAGCTTTGTAAACCTTTTTGATAATAAACTATTTTTATTATTTATTTTATTTAATTAACTGTTCTATGTATTGTTCAAAGTGTGTTGTGTTTTAAACTAACATTTGTGGATCACAAAATCTTTTGTTCTGTGTGAGGATCGAAACCCACAATACGCGGCGCGGCGACCACTTAAACCACTACGCCATCCGTGCAGTCATGTTATGGATTTTGTTTTTGACTGAATCGAAAATCGATTTATCAAAATTAGATGAATTTAGTAATATTCTGTTCATAGGCTAAGGCAATCTCACCGGCAATGATTAGCGTAGAGTGAGTTGAATTAGAAACTATAACGAATTGGCGAGTTACAAGAAACAGGTTTGTAGATACTATAGTTTTATCGTTATGCTTAGAGCAAGTACGCGAGCGACTAGATGCACCGGTCGCTTTTTATCCCATCTCATGTGTGTAAATGATTTGTATAAGCGAGAATAGTCGATGACCTGAGTGTTATTGAGCATTAGCTGTAAAAATGTTATGAACAGCCATATGAAAACTAGTATTTACAGTATTGTATAGTAACAGTAGTTATTTAAATGTTTATGTGGTGATATACATTAGTCCTATTAATATCATCATCATCATCATCATGTCAGCCAAAAGACGTCCACTGCTGGACATAGGCCTCCCCCAAGGTTTTCCACACAGACCGGACTTGGGCCACCCGCATCCAACCACTTCCTATTAATATAGATAAAGAATAATGCAAGGCTCAGATAAATTTCCTAAAACATTTGAATTGGCACACTCTTATATAAAATAACTAAGTAATACAATGAATAGTTGCGTTTTTGCCAAACCAACCTGCTTGCCAACAATCACCAAGTCTGCTTTCTCATCTTGAGACAGCTTGGCTAAGATCTTGGCAACATGAAGGGGCTGTAGCGTTTCATAGTCTTTGCCAGCCACTTCAACGTGGATGGCACGGTCTGCTCCCATGGCAAGTGCTGTCCTGAGGGTTTCCTAAAACAAAGTATATGATGTTAAACAATAATTTCAACACTGACAATAATTTCAACACTGAATGCATGTCATTGAATTCTCAAAACTATGCCAGCAAATGCATGCAAATTTTTTTGAGTTGTACAAATAAGATACATAGGGCCTCCATGACAGATAATTTAAAGAAAGAGAACATTTCTGGGTAACTCAATGAGTATCTTATATGTTTGGATCACAAAATAGTGATATGATGTGATGATAATGATGAGCCCTCAGCAGTACAATTAGACTGATAAGAACCTAGACACTGGTTCTCCAATTGGATACAATGTTTGCATTGAATTTGCATGACAGTATGTATGTAACATTAATAATTCACAACTTATTTCAGTCATGCCTTTTGTGCCAGTTTGTCAGATTTGCTCTATTCATAACCTCATTAAGATGTATAGAATCATTCTTTACTACAAAGAACTCCGTATAATTCTTGTATTGTGGGAGAATTAAACAAATTAATTCAAACAATGCACACAAAATAACCAATGTAGAGTAAAAGTATTGTGGGTTACGGAACTTTTTATTAATATGTACTTACTTGAGCCTGTGCTGGTCCACATGATACAGCAATAACCTCACTCGCAATCTTTTTCTCCTTCATCCTGACCGCTTCCTCCACTGCGATCTCATCAAATGGGTTCATTGAGTGCTTCACGCCATCAACTACTACACCAGACTTGTCTGGCTTAACACGGACCTATAAAAATGTTCATGTTTTATTATATTATCAAAAACAAGATCGGAGCGAATGATGTAATAAGATAATAATAATTATGTTATTGAGAATACCAGTATTGTGACACATGAAAACAGGCATGACACTCTGTATGTATGCATATGACTGGATATGAATTAATTTGTAATTTATTTCCTATAAGTATTGGGTATTGGTATCAGCCGATTCAGTTCATACTGAACATTGGATATTAATGGCAGCTTAACTTCAAATATCAGAACATCTTCGATAAACCTCATGTGGATGTGAGCCAGTTTATACATCTGTTGTTTGCAGCTATGATCGTGGAGACATGGCCCTGAAAGATCGTTCGGGACATGAGCTGAAATGATGTTTAGTTGTTCTTGAAACTTATCCGGCTCGAAGGACCAAAATGTTGGGGCTGTAGTCTTCCCAACATGCAATATTGTTCTGTTATGTAGAAAAAGATGGATTATGTTTATGTAACGAGTGTTTATTGTTCACTAAAAATATTTCATATTGAATATATAACGCATGCAGGTGCTAAATTAGCCTACGCAGCATACATTATAATGTACGAGTTCGTACATGTACTACATACATATTTTTAGTTGGTCAAATATATTTGTGTATATAAAGGGAGGCCAGGTAAATCAAGATGTTAGATTTTAACTCAGTTCTCTAGGGTTATTTGTTATGTAGGCCATTTCGGTTTAGGGATCTGGCCCTCTGAGAAATAATCCTAGATGCGCCAATGGTCAAATACAAGGAAGATCATTCAGTAAGCTAACACATTTTGCAATTTTACATTTATTTTGACTAGTTGCTATGGGCATGGTTGGTGTGTTGCTATAGGTATTATATAATATAATTAATTTTACATGATTTTAAATGTTTTCATCTAATCACTTTAAAGATGTTGTTGATAATGTCAGTTCAAGGCTACAACTGATAACAGTAAATTTAACCGTAAGTACGTGACTAGAAATTAATTTAGGTTGTAAATATAAACCGATTGATTCATTCAGTAATTATTATGAAAAACATTATTATTGTGCAAAAACAGGCATCAAAAGTTTATTTTTGCAATGAACTTGATAACTGAAGTAACAAGTAGAAATAACCTTTGCACTCAACGTAAACTTACTTTGACGGCATAGTCGATGACTCTCTTAACTCCAACTAAAACACGAGACATATTTAATATTTGTGCTAACTATTTTAATTCACAACGAACTGCTGGAGCTTTGTTTTAATAAAAACAAATGAATAACTTCCAACAAAGTACGAAGTCCAGCCAATTAATTTCTAATTGTCAATTTTGTAGAGATTTAGAGAACTTGACAGTTGACATCTTGGCACCAAGGATTTTGAGCCCAATGTGATTATAGAATGTTATAGCATAAATTACAAAACGTTTTATGCGCTCGAGGTAAATAATTCAAAATTGGTATTAAATAATATAATAATATAGTGAATAAATATATAATAAAACTGAGACTATGCGCTTTAGTCAACGGCTTTGCTATAAATATATAAAAAAATTAAAATAAATGAAAACTCTCAGCAAAATTCGATGGCTTCGTAACAAGAGCAAAAATTGCATTTGAACTTTACTTTCAAATGCAATTTTTGCAAGTGGAGGCTAATATTGCGTGTTTCTTTATGAACCAATTAAAACGACGATGTGGTGATTGAATATTGACTGGTTTATTGTTACTTAATTAAGGCTTATATACTAAGTTATTATACATACGTAGTACGGACCTATATAGGAAAGGGAAATTATGATGTTTACTTTATTTGCATAATTAACAATATTAACTATTATGTATTACGGCACGTAGTATTTTGCTTTGTTAATAACAAGTTATATATATCACGTTTGCATGTACTATACTATACTATGATATACTATGGCTTTCGCCATAGATATTCCCCCCTTGAAGAAAAAAACTAAATTACACATAGTAATAATTAGATTAGAAAAAAATAATAATACAGATTAATTTTATGCCTACTATTGCGTGTTGCTTTATGAACCAATTAAAACGACGATGTGGTGATTGACTATTGACTGGTTTATTGTTACTTAATTAAGGCTTATATACTAAGTTATTATACATACGTAGTAGGGACCTATATAGGAAAGGGAAATTATGATGTTTACTTTATTTGCATAATTAACAATATTAACTATTATGTATTACGGCACGTAGTATTTTGCTTTGCTAATAACAAGTTATATATATCACGTTTGCATGTACTATACTATACTATGATATACTATGGCTTTCGCCATAGATATTCCCCCCTTGAAGAAAAAAAACTAAATTACACATAGTAATAATTAGATTAGAAAAAAATAATAATACAGATTAATTTTATGCCTACGTTTCTAAACAACGTTTGCGTCTCTAATTATTTTCGTAAGCCTCTTCTCGATCTTATTGCTTACGAATTTGAATACTATGACTATGGTTGCGATTGTACATATGACAACCCCTGCTATCGTCATGAATATTATCCAGCTCCGGATCCCTTGTACTTCCTCGACCACTTGGGAGTGCAGGTTTAATAAATCTTCTGGTTTTACTGCATTGTTCTGCACCATGTTGATTTGTTCCTTCTCGTGGCTCGAGTTTGATCCCATGCTATGTGTTGTTTCGACGCTGTGCTAAGTGAATGCATAAAGTAGTGTTATTCTAGCTTATATATTATAATTGGAATCTAACCGTCGGGCGGGAGATTCTACCAGAACGTGTTCTTGTTTCTGTTTTCTTATCTGCTTGTGAAGTTTTCGTTATCTGGTCGTCTATTATCCGTTTGCTTATCTTGCTATCGTTTAACATGAATGCAGGTTTAACTCTATCGATAGCTACACTTTTTTGTCGTCCGTTTATCAAGATCGTGAAGATCTTATCATTTCGACTGATGACAAGATAAGGACCATCGTTCGGCGGTGTAAGACTTGGCCGTAATCGGTCACAACGTAAGAAAACGTGCTTACATTCCGATAACTGTGGGTGCACGAATATCTTGTCGTTCTTACTTTGTCTTTGTGGAACAGAAATCATGTGTTCTAAGTTGTCCTTAATTTCTCTGATAAAATCTGCGTATGTTGAGTTATTATGTGTCTCGAAAAATGCTCCAGGCAATCTAATTGTTGAACCGTATACTAATTCAGCTGCCGAGTATCCTGTGTCTTGCCGTAAACTCGTACGTATGCCAAGTAAAACGGTAGCTAACTCTTTTGTCCAATTGATTGTGTTACCTCTTGCTATCAATGCCGTTTTCAATGTTCTGTGCAGTCGTTCTACTTTAGAGTTTGACTGTGGATGATATGGGGAGGTTCGAATTTTATGAATTCCCATTAAGTTTGCTAAATTTTTGAATATTTCAGATTCAAATTGGCGTCCCTGGTCTGTGGTAATGTATTCAGGGCATCCGAATCGGGCTATCCAGCCTTCTTATACCGTTCTGGCTACGGTTTCTGCAGTTATATCAGCTATGGGAAATGCCTCTGGCCATGAAGTACAACGATCTATCATTGTAATCATGTATCGTTTGTTTTTAGAAGTGGGTAGAGGCCCAACTAAATCAATATGAAGATGGGAAAATCTTCCTGTTGGCATGAATTTTCCGAACTGTGATTTTGTATGACGATGTATTTTTGCTCGTTGACATTGTAAACATGTCTCAGTCATCTTATTTACGTCTTTATTCATATTTTCCCATATATAGTTAGATGAAATCAGTTTTCTCGTAGTATTCTTACCAGGATGGCTAATGTTATGAAAACTTTCGAAGATAGTTTTCCTGAATTTGAGGGGCATAAAAGGGCGTTGTTTTCCTGTTGATATATCACAATAAATCTTAATATTTTTATCTGGAAAATGTATTAATTCTATTTTTAACGATTTATTGGCTTTTAATCGTTTTAACTCGCTGTCATTCTTTTGATATTTTTCTACCTCGTACCAATCGATTGCAGAGGGTAAGGATATCGTTTCGATAACTCGAGATAAAGCATCGGCTACCAAATTCTTGTGGCCGCTGATGTGCTGGATATCCGTACTGAATTGTGATATATAATCCAGATATCTGATTCGTCTAGGGGTATCATCCAATGACGGCTTCTTATCGAAAGCATGCATTAGTGGTTTGTGATCCGTGTAGACCGTAAATTCTCGTTCTTCGATGAGTCTTCTGAAATGTTTTATAGCCATATAAATTCCTAGTAGCTCTCTATCGTAAGTAGAGTATTTTGTTTGGGCTTCACTTAGTGATTTGGAGAAAAAAGCTATCGGCTCCCATTTTTTGTTTCTTCGCTGCTGTAGTACAGCGCCTACGCATTTGAGACTAGCATCCGTCATTAAAGCTATTTGCGCGTTGCTGTCCGGACATGCTAATGTAGTTAATTGTCGAATGTCCTGCTTGCAACATTCAAACGCGTGGTTTGCTTCGGTATTCCACTGTATAACTGTCTTATCATTTTTCTTACAATTAATTAAATATTTATTTAATGGTGCTTGATGTTTTGCTGCATGTGGAATACTGCTTCGGTAGAAGTTAATCATACCCAAAAAACGTCGTAATTCATTTATCGTTTGTGGTTTAGGGTAATTGTTTATGGCTTGAATTTTTTCCATAGTAGGAGTCAACCCTTGGCTCGTTATATGATAACCGAGGAAATCAATTTCCGACTTGGCAAATTCGCATTTGTTTGTATTTATTGTTATGCCGTGATCATGCAAGCGCTTAAACACCTCTTCTAAGTGTTCATAATGTTCCTTAATATTATTTTTCTTATCAGCGATAAATATGTCGTCTACATACACGAATACGTAGTCCAAGTCTCTGAATATGGAGTCCATAAATTTTTGGAAGGACTGTGCTGCGTTTTGTAACCCGAATGGCATTCTGATGAATTCAAAAAGTCCAAAAGGGGTTATAATCGCTGTTTTCTCTAGTTCAGCTACGGGCAGAACGTGAAAAGCTTTCTTTATGTCTATTTTGCTGAAAATTCCTTTTCCGCTTGCCACGTACGTAAAATCAAGTAGCCTTGGAAGTGGGTACCTGTCTGGTACTGTTATTTTATTTAGTGCGCGGTAATCTCCACATGCTCTCCATTCGCCATTCTTCTTCTTGACTAAATGAAGTGGCGATGCCCATTGACTGCTTGACGGTCGGCAAATTCCCATATCCATCATGTCTTGGAATTCCTGTTTTGCAATTCTGTATTTATCAGGAGGTAATGGACGCGCTCGAGTAAATACTGGGAAACCTTTTGTTATTATTTGATGCTGTACTTGGTGCTTGGTAGGTAGGTTCATCGATCTAGGCTTTGTAATGTCTTCATATTTCTCTAACAATCGCTTTATTGGTTCCTGTAGAGAAGCGTTTAACGATCGGACTGATGCAATGTTTGCTCTCACTATTTTGGCAGGCGTTTTCAAACCTGTCTTTTTATCGATCAGTTTTTTTCCGTGTATATCTACTAATAATTGATAATGATCCAGAAAATCAGCTCCCAGAATTGGCATCTTGACGTCGGCAATGGTAAATGTCTATTTAAAGCTTCGGCGAAGTCCTAGGTTAAGCATTAACGTGCGTTGCCCGTATGTATTTATAGGGCTGCCGTTGGCGGCGAATAATTTGTATTCGCATGCTTTGCTCTCGTTATTTGGGCGATTGATAACCGAAATGTTAGCACCCGTGTCGACTAAAAATCTATAACCACTGTTTGAGTCAGTTATAGTTAGACGGTTTGCTGGGTGAATAGCACAGAGACCCGTCGTTTTCTGTGCTACTTCTAGTTTTCCGACGGCCTGATATTTTTGTTCATATTCCACGAACATGGCTTCTTGCATTTATACGAATCTTGCTTGAAACGATTATGATAATAACAAATTCCATTATGCGAGCTTCTGTTGCGCGACCTTGACCGTGAGTGTGACGTATGGCGTGAATGGAATTTGCTGCGTTGCATAGGTTGATGCTAACGTGCGCTACGTAATGCATTTATTTCTATTCGCATAGCTGCAAGTTGTGACGATATGTTTGTTATTAAATTAATGTCAACCGATGTCTCTTGAGTGGTATTCTTGTTGTAGGTCAAGTTTTCATATATTTTATCGGCTAACTCGCTCAAGTTGTCTAATGATAAATTGTTTGTAACCGATATAATCGCTGTTAGCGAAGCGGGAAGTTGTCTTAGCCACAGAAGACGAATAGTGTCGTCGTTTATATTTCCACATCCCACTTCCTTCATTTTTCTCAAGAGCTGGGAAGGCTTTTGGTCTCCGAGGTCCATTTCTGATAGTAGTCTGTGAAAACGTCGGTGTTCGCTCTCTTCGTAGCAGTTTATTAGACGTTCCTTGATGGTGGAGTACTTATTATCGCTGGGAGGATTAGTCAAAATGTCACTAACCTGATGGACTACCTCTTTTGGTAATTTAGATATTACCATATTGTATTTGTAGTCTTCGCCCTGTTTTTGTGGTGCCAAGATGGCTTCAAACTGAGCGAACCATAATCGTGGTGAGTCTGTCCAAAATTGCGGTAGTTTTTCCGTGACCGTGATTGCAGCAACAGTTTCGCAGCCTGAGTCGCCTTTTGAAGGAGTTATTGGTGGAGCCATTTTTCTTCTGACGTTATGAGGATGTGATAATATCGTAATACTATTGTTCTCTAGATTCACCGCTGAAAACCAAATTGGGTTCCGGTCGTCCCGGTATTATATCAGCACTAGAGACCAATAGATCACGTCGGGTCACCAATTATTGCGTGTTTCTTTATGAACCAATTAAAACGACGATGTGGTGATTGAATATTGACTGGTTTATTGTTACTTAATTAAGGCTTATATACTAAGTTATTATACATACGTAGTACGGACCTATATAGGAAAGGGAAATTATGATGTTTACTTTATTTGCATAATTAACAATATTAACTATTATGTATACGGCACGTAGTATTTTGCTTTGCTAATAACAAGTTATATATATCACGTTTGCATGTACTATACTATACTATGATATACTATGGCTTTCGCCATAGCTAACATTAAACAAATTGCATTTTAACGGCGGCTCTACAGAACTCAACCGTTCGTGCCTCGCCTCGCTGCACTGTGCTTATTTATAACAAAGCGAATGTGCCTATATTGAGGTATCTTTATAGGGTTTATAATTGAATAGTTACCCGTGTAGTTGTCGTTCATACTTGTAGATTAAAGCACATGGCCGGCCCGACAGTAAAGTAGCCGAAGCCTCCGGGTGTTGACAATACTCGCACGTTTCAATCTTTGGTGAAGGAAAGCAGGAGAAGTACCTATTAAGTCCTAAGAGGTGACCAGCAAGCCTAACATAAAACGTAAATATCGAAACTTCTAGCCGACTGTTCGTACCGTGAAACTCATTTATTCTAAGATTCGTCTGCAATTTCATTACGTTACCTCTTGATAGTCCTAAAACTCTTCATGAAGTAGGTAGTCCGAACAACGGATGGAGTAAACTCATTTTGTAAGAAAGTAATTTCGGCCCGAAATTTCGGATAGATATTTTCATGGTATAATCATAATCAGAACTGTACTAAGATTTTACGTCTAAATTATGTAAGTATTTTTCTGATCCAGTCGGCCAATGTGTGCAGCATGGTCCACGATATTGTTTGACTGGTCGTGCCGCCCAATGCGTGCAACATTGTATACAGTAGAATTTCGCTGGTCGCACTGACCAATGCGTGCAGTATAGTCTAGTTTTTCGCTCATCCACTCAAAAATAGTAGTAATATATTCTATTTACGTTTGTAAATGGTATACTACTTCTACTACTAAATGTTTGTAGGCAATGCAAACATTAGACTACCTAATACTGTGAGTTAATAAACAATTCCAAATGTGCCATAATTTCGAAATAATCGATGCATTATTTAATAATAGTAGTAGAGCCTCGCTGATTTCAGCATGAATGGGCCGGCTCGACCGGGGAAGTACTACCCTCTCACAGAATATCGACGTGAAATACCAGGATTCCTACTGTCGTGTTTCGTTTGGTGAGTGAGTGCCGGGGCCCAATCACCCCATTTCCCTCTTCCCACTTCCTTTCCTAAAGGGTCGGCAACGCGCAAGTGATGCCTCTGGTGTTGCAGGCGTCTATAGGCTACGGTGCCCACTTACCATCAGGTGGGCCGTATGTTTGTTTGCCACCTTCGTGGTATAAAAAAAAAATATCTTCTATTTTAGGAGTAAAAATCAAAATCATTTTATATTTCATACATTTTATATATTTACCCAGAAATAAAATTACATAGGTACACCAATACACTTATAAATATAATTATAATACGTCTATTATCAGTTATCACTATTAGAACTTGAACTCTTTGTATTTCTTCGACTGTTTTGAGTCTGTATTCTGTTGACGCTTTCTCTTGTTCTGTAAACAAAAAAATATAATATTAGCACAAAACACCACGACATGTAAAAGTATTAAGATTAAAATCTGTGTTGCGGGGGATTTTACAAACATATAAATAAAAAGTACACCTAGACTCGGAATAACTATGTTATGAATGACACAAATAACATTTTTGTTCCGGACGGGGATCAAACCCTCAACACTCTGCGCAGTGATATAGGCGAGGTGATTAAAAGCTATGCAGCTTTAAATCTTTATCATCTGTTACAATTTATATTATAAGGCTGTCTCTTCTATGATATATATTAATCCTTGTGGACATTATATTATTACTTAAATAAATGTTTTAATAGCTTATATGGATATTTCTTTAATGTACTAATGTCCTCCAGACCAATTTCGGTCACGGCGGCCATCTCAACGGAGACTAGCCATCTGTGTATCATTATAGTGCACAAATACAAGTGTGTGCGCAAACACAAGAGCACTCTCTGTTCCCTAACTTTCATGATCCAATGGGACGGTAATCCGACACGACTGGAGAGAGATCAGGCGCAGGACCAACGGCTTTACGTGCTTTCCGAGACACGGGGGTGTCTAACACCGTTAACTTCCTAACTCCGGGCTGCTATTGAGAATTCTTAACAGAAAACCCGATAACTTTTTGTTGGCCCGACCCGGGATTCGCACCCGAGACCTCATGCACAGCAATCGCATTCACTACCGCTGCGCCACGGAGGCAGTTACTAGTAACTTAATAAAAGTGTATCTTTTATTCATCAAATGATAGTGGGAACCGAGTGATTAGTGCGAGTTTGTTTTACGTTAACGCGATCGATACGTTTAACACATTGAACGCCATGCCATAAATGACCGCGAAAAATACATTTTCTATTGTGTCTGTTACATGGCATTCAAAAAGTCTTATGACAATTGGCCCTCTGCAAGCTCTTAACCAATCAGAGAGCAAAACGCGGTAAACGTAAAATCATTCGCACTAGGAACCCAGAATGTGGTACCTTCTGCCTGGCGACATGGTCTGCCAGCATGTCGGAGAGGTCCTCGTGGGCCTTGGGCCTGGTCTCGCGAAGGTGCCGCTCGTAGCGCGCCGCTACGGCCTCGGGCTCCAGCTCCAGCTCCGAGGGGTCCAGCGCCACCTCCACGCCGCCCGCCGGTGCGACGCCGCCCTCGCTCGTCGTGCCGCCAGCCGCCGGGGGCGCTGCGCGCTTGCCTGCGGTACAACAACACCATTAAAGCAATACATGCAACAGCGTATACGCTAGCAACAAATAAAACTTGTATGGGGTACAATAATACGATTAAAACATTATATTTACATGAATAT
This sequence comes from Catocala sponsa, assembly GCA_963564715.1. Lineage (NCBI taxonomy): Eukaryota > Metazoa > Arthropoda > Insecta > Lepidoptera > Erebidae > Catocala > Catocala sponsa. The sequence continues at coordinate 2,852,886 of OY751345.1, read as the reverse complement.
ATACACAAGCAAAAAGTCAAAATTGTATGGAGAAAAGGCATTTTTAAAATGTTGTTGAATCGTGACACAACGCCATATTAAGAGAAGGCTACATCTCATATCGATCAAGGGCCAATATCATGACAATCATTTAATCATATAAACAATCATCTCTCTCTGTTATATTTAATGAATAGCATAAACAAAATATTACGAATTCTTAAATATAAAACATTGCCTATGTTATGTTATTTCCTATCGTGAACGAGATGGGTGTAAAAATCCAGGATTCAACCTCTTCGTCTTCATGTAACCTTGTGACCCCTATATCTCGGGGATCTTTTGACCCACCATAGCAATAGAGCCCATATTCAAACTCGACCGAGGTATGACCCCAAGGTGTCTGCACATCAAGTTACAAGTCAATCGGTCCAGTGGTGCCGGAGTTATGCCTGTCACTAACAGACAGACACACAGACCCACATAGTGTTTTTATTAACCTCTGAAGAAGACTCAGAGGTTAATAAAGAAATGTCACTACAAAAAAAAAAATCTAGCCTGTGATTTGTAACATGCTCATGTTTAATTATAGATTTCTATCTAGTCATAGAAGCGTATCGAACAAGAGTTCTATAGAACTCTTGTTCTGCAAATACATCCCTATGACTTTAAACCTGCAATATTATATCTATAAATAACAAAGGATTTTATTAAGGTACCTCTGCACAGGTGCAATTGAAACAATAGCACCGAGGTAACGCAAGGATTTTCGTTAGAAAAAAGACAGAGCAATTCATCTTACCCGGGTTGGCGGCACTGATATCGTACACGTGTGTGGAGGCCATCATGCCGGCCGTTAGCCCCACGCGCCTCTCCGGGAGCACCTGGTACAGCGCCGGGGTATCTCCACTGTGAAAAACACATATTCACATTATATAATGCTACTAATATAGAGGTAGATAGATAGCAATTTTAAAAAGATGGACTTAAAAAATATATTATGTCTGCCTTGGTGGCGCAGAGGTAGTATGTGTGAATTTTATATATGGGATCTTGGATCCGATTCCCAGGTTGGCAGTGCTATTAAAAATGTTAGTGAAGTAATTCTTAGTCATAGCACAGAGTTTGCAAATATGCCTGGTGGACAGCAATAGTTACCTGCTAGGGGACACCTACCACGTGGGGTCCAAAACCATTCTTGGCAAAATGTGGGCGTAATACGCTTTTAGCTAATCTTTATTGGATTAAAACATGAGCGCTGTAAAATTGTAATCAACTAGACCAGAGGTTCCCAGACATTTTTTCTCATAGACCACTTTTAAAATTTAGCTGGTTCTGGTAGACCCCCTGTTGGCATTCGTATTTATATTGGTGAAGAATCAAACAAGTTCATGTAATTAAAAATTTGATCAAATCTCTACGGGCTGACCATTTTTGTTTTTTTTTTGGAGTCCTGAATATGGAATATACAAGTTTTTATAAGTAACAGTCGCTGAGCTTCTTAAAATATAATCTGCCTACATTGATACGTGAAGTCAAGCCAACATTTTAGTTCTTCACTATCGAAAGCAAATAAATTTTCGTGAATCGAATTGAAACCCCCATTTTTTTTTGTCACGCCGACGTAGACCCCCGTCGAGACCCACAAGGGGTCCACCTGGACCACTTTGGGAACTAATGAACTAGACCTTCAGCAATACAATTGTGCAAACAGCATTTCGTGTAATAGTTCTTGCGTGATGCGCGTACAAACATACAGAGAGACAAAATTCTAAAATTAATTGGTTTGGCTTTAACAGACCTCTCCCATTAATTTCGTATATGTCTTGTATTAACAAACATCGATCAGTTACAAATCCATTATAATTATGTATATGTAGATAGTATAGAATATTTAAAGCGTACCCTTCTACGTCGCTTTCGACCTTCTTCTTCCTGAGCTCGATGGTGTCCGGGGTCTCCATGCCGGGCGGCACGGAGCTGATGCCGAGCGGGGTGACGAGCCCCTCGCCGGGGGTCGCCACTCCCGCCGCCACCTCGCCCTCGCCTGATTTCTCGTCCTCGTCTGATTCCTCTGTTACAATAAAAAAAACATATCACATTTGAAGTTTAGTGTCTCAAAATATCTATTCAAAGTCAAAGTCAAAAATCATGTTTATTAATCAGTGTAGTACGTTTTTTTTTTCGATACAGGGGCCCAAAAGTGCATAATTCCTTAGAAAACATGTTAAAGTATTTTTTGCGAAGTTGTCTTAGATTGTAACAAATAAACTTGATACTAGTCTGATGATACAAGTATTCAGGAGTAACATAAAAAAAACAGAACTAGAAAATGTTGCCAATTGTAGAAATGGCAGCCGATTTTGTATAAGTAAGTACGATTTTTATTTAAAATATCAAAAATATCAATAATTTGGTCATCCATGGGCATATGGTGATATAAGTGGGGTTAATGATAGATGATAATGTGGCCAGTAGACAGTTTCAGGGTTATCCATTATTTACGCCACACCTGTATATATACTGTTGTCGAGTCTAAAAATAAATTAATTAATTAAATGTATATTGTTTGACAAAAACTTCTATCTACTATATTGCATTTGTCATGTTTAACCATTCCCTGGCCATTTTGTAGCTATTTTTATTGAGTTTTCTTTTATAACCTATCTAACATTATACTGGGGTGAAACGTAGGGAGCATGTAATAAAAATATTGGTTAATAAAAATATTGGTTAACAAATCTATACATATTATTGGAATGTACAAATACCTTTTTTAACATTTAATACTACTATATTGGACATGGCTCTACTGTTCTGTGCTATATCTTATACTTGTAGATTTATATTGGTGAGGAATTCGTGTCATAAATCTCAAAAATACTAATTGAAATAAAATTGTAATTGATTTACCTTCTTCCGATTCCTCTTCAGATTCTGACTCCAGTTCTCCCCACATTGTCCTGTCAATGTCTTGATCCTCTACATCCTGAAACATAATAGGGATCAAATATTAATTTCTATCAAAGCAGCCAATCTTAACGAAGCTAGCCGTCTGTGCAGAAGTTATTTTAAATTTTTTTTATTTCCTTTTTTTTAGGGAGCTTTGTCACTTAGTGATAATGTCGCCCCATAACATAAATCAGTGCACAATTGTGTGTACGTCTATTTCTCTCACAGTCGGAGAATCAATAAAAGACTGGAGAGAAATCAGCCGCAAAAACAACAGCTTTATTTAACATGCTTTTCGAAACCCGAAATCTCTGATACTAGACTACAAATGACATAGAAGAGTGATCTTACATCTTGCCCACTGCTCTGATGTCCAAACACGTCACCATAAAGCGGCTTGCCAGTCTCGTCGACGGGCGGCTTGCCCCAGCCTCCCGCATGGTAGCCGAACGCGCATCCCTCGGGAATGGGCGCGTTCAGACCTGGGATCTTCAAGTTAGGGTACGAGGGTGGAGGACCGTAACGCTGTTGGGCGATCAACCATGGTGGTGGGACCTGTAAACATATGGACAGAAGTGTTTACAAATATAAAATAGTGTATATCATTTTTTTTTAACTAGGTGGACGTTCCTCGATCAGATCGGAGGCGTTCTGGAACAAGGCCAGGTTAAGAGCACCTTGAACTGACGGGCGTGTATGAGGAATGTGATGAAAGTGAATGAAGCCAGAGAAGTGTGTCAGGATCGTAGCAAATGGAAATCCGTGGTGTCTGCCTACCCCTCTGGGAAACAGGCGTGTATCTATGTATGTATGTTTATATAATTGATTTGATCAAGATTATTTATAGATATAACGCGTTTATGTACACATATTGCCAATAATATGTTTAGAAATTTGTAAATATGCATAGTAGTTTAAGTTAAATTCAACAAGTTTGATACCTAGACATACTAAATACCTTATATATTTATTTATATCATATTTATAATGTGATGCAAGATGACGGCGAAATTGATCGGCATGTAACGAAGGCAGGATGGATGAAATGGCGACAGATCTCGGGCACAATATGCGATCCTAAACTGCCTTTGAAATTAAAGGGTCGCATGTATAAGGCGGTTAATAACGCCTGTCATACTGTATGGAGCTGAGTGTTGGGCTACTAAGAAGATGGATGAGAAACGATTGCATGTAGCAAAGATGAGAAAGTTACGATGGATGTGTGGAGTGACGAGAATGGACAGAATTAGGAATGAACACGTAAGAGGTAGTCTGAAAGTTCTGCCCATAGACGAAAAGATGAAAGGAAATCGTTTGGGTTGGTATGGACATATTATGCGAAGAGATGATACTTATGTAGGTAAGCGAGTGATGAATATGAGGGTAGAGGGACGAAACGGGAGAGGAAAGCAAAGGAAAAGATAGATGGACTGTTTGAGGAGGGTATGAAAGGGAAAAGGGTAAATGATCAGATGACGGGTGACAGAGAAGTATGGAAGCGAAGGACATACTGCGTCGACCCCTTCGATCAAATATACCATAGATGCACATTCTCATACAAAACCCGCGTCAATATGTGGCACTGACCAGTACTACTTACTTATAAGTGTCTGCATTTATTATGCAATCCAGGAAATAAACCGGAATAACCATTGAACGCCCACTGAGAAACATTTTGTAATAGTTTAGTTAAAACGCGTCAATGTAAAGCGTCCTAAGTGTGTTACTCGCGATACGCAAGCGTACTAAGTATATGGTACGGTCTCCACCGTAGTAGTGGTGTCGATTCGCTTTCGCTTACGGGCAGCGCACGCAAGAGTGAGTGGGACAGGTGCATAATATAGCGCATACGACTGATTTATGCAGTTTTGTTGGGGCCGTTTTTCGAGCGACGATCGTGCATCTATGGTATATTTGATCGATGGTCGACCCCAAATAAATTGGGACCAGGGCTAGAGGATGATGATTTATAATGTGATGTGATAATATTCACATATATTTGTTCTACAGTATACATTCATAACCTTACCTGGATCATTTAATTTTTATTTCTCTTTCATTTCTGTACGTTATTGCTTTGGTTTATGACGATACAGGCTTGCCTAGTGTGAAATGCACAATTATTTTTGTTTAATTCAGCCAACACTTACTCGACCGATTTGACTGTTATTTTTTTGTTGTGTTTGTAATTATTACAAACACAACAACAAGGTTTATAAGAACGAAAATATGCGTAAATAAATTTAGAAAATTTTGGGAAATGTCGTAAATGTAAATATTATTTTAATATGAAAAAAAAAATGTAATTATGTTTTGATACCTATTGAATTTAAGTGAAATGTATTTTTGTATAGATTGACAGGACAACAGCTGTCGGATCAGCTAGTAACTTATAAAAAGGTCAATCAACAACATTTTACACAATTTACAAACAAAAGATTCATTGTATTTTATTGAATAAGAAAATGTTAACATATATTTTATATAATGTCCTACTAGCTGTTACCCGCGTCTTCGTCCGTGTGGAATTGTTTATTTTCGCGGCACCCTAGTCTTTTCTAAAATAAAAGTAGCCTAAGTTACTTCTTATAACATCAGCTACCTGCCAGTGAAAGTAGGTCCCGCCGTTTCAGAGATTAGCCGGCACAAACGGACAGACAGACAACAATTTAAAAAATTGGTTTTTATTGTAAATAACCTATATACTTTCATATGCATTAGGTAATAAGCTGTTATTTTGACATTACAAACAGACAATTCAGTTTTATTTATTTGTATAGATATTTCCACTCACCTTATGAGAACCAGGACCCACGGGCATACCAAGCGCGGTCCTCAGCTCTTCAGAGAGATCACCAGGTTTCTTCTCTCTCAGCCGGGTCTCGAACTCCTTGCCCTCGTAGTACAAGTCACCGTGGATCGTCATACGCGGCTTTGTCTGCCATCTGAGAAACATTGGCTCTTTTAAATCAAGTTATTTGGGCATAACATCATACCTGCTACCTTTTAAAGGGATAAGTAGCAGTGTTGAGCATCCTATATTCTTAGGCCAAGGCTGCACTTTTACGGCAAAGAGGATGAGACGGTTACGTGGAAGCAAATGCCTTGTTTCATGAGTTTTTTGTGTCACGTCGCCGCTGCCATACCAATGAGACTTCGGCTTTTCGATTGCTACAATAGACGTCAAGCCAAGTGTCCTCTACCGAGTACAGAAGCGGGCACAATATTGCGGTGCGGGTAACTAAGGTTCCTTAAAAAATTACCCAAGAACAACTCGCCCGACTAGAACATCCATAACCTATAATGAGATATAAACATCGGCCACAAGGTTAGGTATATATTCTACTTATGTTTAGTATAGCAACAAATACACCGACAATAAAATCTGTGAACTAAGCCACAACCAGCAGCTGAGAGAAAATACCAAGTACTTTCAGTTCACGCCATGTGGCTGCTCCGAGTGGGAATGACGAAAATATCATATTCATATTTTGAGAGGTTTAATGGTTATAATATGGTTTTATTTAATTTGGTGATAATCCTAACTAGTCCTAATCCTAACTAATATTATAAAAGCGAAATTGAGTTTGTTTGTTTGTTACCTTCTCACGACTAAACCACTGAACCGATCATCCTGAAATTTTGCATATACGTTGTCAAGTGTACAGAAACGGACTTATGCAACCTTTCATCCCGAAAAAAATTACTGTTCCCGAGGAAAACAACAATAACATTCTTATATATTTATGTTTATCCATTGTCTAGTACCCATAATACAAGCTCTGCTTAGTTTGGGCTAGGTGGTGTTGTGTGTCGCCCCGCCGGTGCCTCCCCTAGCCAGGGCGGATAGTGCATCAAGAATTTTCCAGGTTACATAAAAAGAAAAAAAAAATTGTTGTTGTGTGTATGTGATAGAATAATATTACTTGTGTGAATGTTTGTAAAGTTCCCCGCGACACAGCAATGATTCCTAGTGCTGGAGTTGCCATTTTCAAGGAATAAAAAAGTCCATTTGGCATTGAGTTATGCTAGTAATAAGTTTTCCACACGTAAGAGACCACATGACATAAAAGATCTTAAGAGTAACACTTATACAGCTATAGTAATGGATATTATGGATAATTAAATATAACTTACCATTATTACCATGACCAGTCTACGTTCCTCTTCAAGTCTTCATGCTAAAGAAAAAGGGAAGGCCAGTGTTCAAACTGGGTCCTATGTGATCAAAAAATGTAGGAGACTTTTATGATCACATCGTTAAGAATATTGTTTCATAGAAGATAAAGTAATTATACATTGTTTTGAATTTAGTTATTCAAGCAATAGAACATTTTTTCAGGTATTTAGAAGTTGCTAAAATTGAAAGGATTTAAAAAAAATGTCTTGATGATATATTTCGAGGAAGGGCTGAAAGCAAACTATCCTTACTAACATTATAAATTCGAAAGTAACTCTGTCTGTCTGTTACCTTTTCACGGCTAAACCACTCGACCGATTTAGGTGAAATTTGGCACAGATATAGTTTAAAACCTGGGGAAGGACATAGGCTACTTTTTATTGATGTAGGTACCTCGCGGGCGGAGCCGCGCACAAAAGCTAGTATAATATAAAAATGAATCCCTGTTTCCCTTGGTCACGCCATAACTTGAGAATGACTTAACCGATTTCTTTCATCTTTTTTGTTAAGTTCTCTAATACTTTGTAGAAGGTTCTTACGGACAGAAAAGTTAAGAAAATTGTGCAGATAATTGGATAATTTCAGAAAACTTAACGACTGTCAGGTCAGCTAGTAAGAAATAAAAATAACCAAGCAAGTGCAAGGACACACAAAGGTGTGCGCGTGATTCAAATTATCATCAAATTTATTTTATTTATAGTTGATTATAAGGGCTCATGCAGCGTGCAGGCGATGTCGCGCGACTTCGGTCGCACCGACTCGCAGCGACTTGATTGAACGTGTATAGCTACACTGGTCGTCAGTCGCGGGCACGCTTCACTAAGCCGTTTAGTTATACACGTTCAATCAAGTCGCTGCGAGTCGGTGCGAACGAAGACGCGCGACGTCGCCGGCATGCTGCATGAGATCTAAATTTGAAGCTTGTATAATTTAAAATATTCATGATTTATCAAAATTTATGTTTCTTGATAAGTAATATGGATTTCATCAAGTCGTAAATACTAACTAATATTATACATGTGAATATGAGTTTAGTTGTTTGTGGGGAGACCAACGGACTGCAATGCAGAGGGTCTCCGGTTCGAACCCACGTCGCGCACCTCTGACTTTCGGAAGTTATATGACTTCTCGAAATTATGAGCGTATTGATTGACAATTATCGGTCCCAGCTGCCATGAACATCTATGGCAGTCGTTATTTGGAAGTCAGTGCCCTCTATCCTGACACCGGTCTAGCCTTAGGGTATCGTTAGCCTTCGGGTTGCGGAGGTCAGATAGCAGTCGCTCCGTGTAAAAACTAATATCCAGTCAAATCCGGTTAGACTAGAAAGCCGACCGCAAGTGACTTGGGAATAATAAAGGCTAGGGAGAAGAAGAAGATGAGTTTAGTTGTTTGATACACTTTCACACCTTAACGACTCGATCGATCATCATGAAATTTTGCATACACGTTGATAGAGGTATAGAAATGGACACAGGGTAGGTACCTTTCATCCAGAAAGAAGTACTATTCCTGAGTACTTTATATACACAACATTTGCAAGGATATGAGTACAAAAAACATTTTACTTACTTGAAGAATGCATCGTGCAGCTTCTGATAGTCAATATCAATCTTCCCAAGTTTTGGTCTGGAACGTTCACGCATCTTTGCCTTGAGTGTCTTAGTCTCCTCCTTGTCTTGCAGGGAAGCTCGCATCTCCATGATGCCAGTCTTCTTGATGAAGTCGGGCAGGTCGAACGGAGGCTTCTCTATACCGCGTTTACCTTGCAGATACTAGAAAAAGATAACTTGAGATTAAATTTTAAGAACAATGTCAAAAAGAAATCATCTTCATCATCATTATCAGGCTATAATAGTCCACTGCTGGACGAAAAAGAAAAAGAAATGCAAATGACAAATTCACGCCTAATATTTACAAAATATACTTTATACCGCATTTTATTATAACTGTGTACTAGTGACCTACCCCGGCTTCGCACGGGTTTTTTGTTATAACTCAGAGGGATTAGGCGGCGTTCTCGATAAAAAGCTCTCAGGCAGCTTGGCATTTTACGACGTTTTCGCGTTTTCGAGAATTACCGTCATATTTCAACCAATTTACACAAAACCTTAACAAATTATACACTTAAACCTTCCTCATGAATCACTTTCACACACAAAACCTTAACAAATTATACACTTAAACCTTCCTCATGAATCACTTTCACACACAAAACCTTAACAAATTATACACTTAAACCTTCCTTATGAATCACTTTGACTATTGGTGGAAACCACATGCAAATCCTTACCCTAGTTGTTGAGTTTATCGCGAACAAACAGACAGACACGGCGGGGTCCGCGTCTGTCTGTTTGTTTTATAATGTGTAGTGATCGTGATGATATAGTTATAAAATTTACAGGTTCATAAATATATGAAATAAGTAACACTTAATAATAACAATTCTGCCACGCAGAGGTCTCGAGTTCGAACCCAAGGCGCGCATCTCTGCCTTTCCGAAGTTATATGCGTATTAAATAGTTAATTATCGCTTGCTTTAACGGTGAAGGAAAACATCGTGAGGAAACCTGCATGTCTGAGAGTTCTCCATAATGTTCTCGAAGATATGTTAAGTCTGCCAACCCGCACTAGGCTAGCGTGGTGGACTATGGCCTAACCCTTCTCATAGTGAGAAGAGGACTGTGCCCAGCAGTGGGACAGTTTAATACAGGGCTGATAATATAATAACAATATTATTATACAGGAATTGTTCGTAGTGCGGCAGTTATCGTTATAAAGACTAGCGGTCGCCTAGTGCTCGAAATTCGACCAAAGTTTGCTTGTAAGATATTGCTGGTATATTATGTCAATATATATAGATATATGTAACCATAGTTACGCGCTTCGACTGCGTATGTCAAATGCATGGTTGTGTGCGTGTAGTGTTTTTTCATTAATTTAATGCATTTCTAATGCATATTTTAAAAAAATATTAGCATTCGTCACTTCTTCTCTGTATAAACTATAAGTGTGCGAAATTTCATACTCCTTCGTCCGCCCAATTTTCGTAAAAAGGGATCCAAAGTTTTCGCTTCACGCATTAATATAAAGATAAATATAAGATTTAAAGAAAATAAGCAAATAATATGTACCTTTCTCTTATAGCACCAGTGGCGCGGCACCTGCACAGTGTTCCTGTGCGCCTTTAGTTGCACCAAGAGCTTGGGGTCCCGCGCTGTGACGTCATACATCTCGACCACGTCGGGCCTAGACACCAGCTGCTTCAACTCCGCCACTGACAACCGTGACAGCTTCTTTAGCTTGCGCTTCGATAGACGTTCTTTTTCATCAGCTGCGTTTTTCTGGAAATATCAAGACAATGAGAATCAGATTTGGCGGCCTCGATGTCATAGTGGTTAGTGTAACCGACTGCCATGCCCGAGGTCACGGGTTCCGATTCCCGCACAAATCAAACATTTGTGTGCATGGATATGGAAGTTTGTCTTGGTCTGGGTGTTTATATGTATTCACCCGCGTTTATCATTACTGCGCCGACCCCGTGTGTCGTAGCGTGATGTTATATAACCTATAGCCTTCCTCGATAAATAAGCTATCCAACACTAAAATAATTTTTCAATTCGAACCAGTAGTTCCTGAGATTAGCGCGTTCAAACAAACAAACAAACTCTTCAGTTTTACAATATTAGTAGGTATAGATAAACAGAATAATAACATGAACACTTATAATTAGTATTGGCTTATAAGTTCTTTCAAAATGTCGGGGTTTTTATAGACATTACATTCAAATATTTTTTTTTCAAATCATTTATTTCGGGCTGCATAGGCCCATTGATAAATACCTTAACCTAAATTTATATATTATATAATTTTATAATACATATACACAACACCATCTAGCCTAAACTAAGCAGAGCTTGTACTATGGGTACTAGACAATGGATAAACATACATATATACTTTTTTATTTTTCTTTTTTTTTATAAATACATACATATTATACCTACATAGAAACACCCAGACCAAGACAAACATCCATATTTATGCACACAAATGTTTGACTTGTGCGGGAATCGAATTTATATGATATTTATTCATTTCTGGATAATAATTACGTAGAATCTAAATGCCGCTGCTTTGATAGATCATTGCCAACCTTTATAAATACTATATTACTTTTCGTTTTAAACAGACTACTCCTGCTCTAGAAATAATTCCTGTATCACAAGAAAAAATGCATCAACGGACACAAGGAACACCCCCGACTCGGTTAACTATTTCACACAAATTTTATGTGGCCATCGAACCCACAATCCTCGCCACAGTACACCATGCAGTTGTGTCTGAACATATTGCTGTAACAAGATTGTAAGATTTGCTACTCACTTCAACAGCCTCTTCATCAGCCGCAAACTGATCCTGGACCTTCTCCTGAGGTTTAGACAGTTTGGGGATATCCTTGTCCTCCTCCTTAATGATATCGTCTTTCTTCTCTGAGATTTTGAACGCCTCCAGGATGCGATGGAACTGCCGGTACATTGGTTCTAACTCGTGAAACTGGATAGACTCCTGGACGTATCTAAAAAATTGTAAATTACATTAGTTTTCCTGGCAGCTTTTTAATAATAATAATAATAAAAATATATATATTTCAGACCAATGATCCATATAGTGTTAGTATCACCTTAGCCTATTGTTAGTAATAAATAATAAATAAAATAAACTAATTAAAGACATGTACATCTGCACGCACATGTCTACGCGCCCAGTGCTGTATAAACGGGTCATCAATTTTTTCCGCCAGAGTTGCCAGGATATTGTTGGAACTATCCCTGACTCGCCGAAGCATTGACGCACATCGTTTGCGCATGATGGCATTAAAGTCATCTAGCCTTTCGTCCGCAAACATACCCGAAGCGCTACAGAACCGAGGTAGTCCCAACAACATCCTTAGCGCGTTATTATACTGGACGCGCAGGGCGTTGTAAGTCTTCTGCGTATAACTCACCCACAGGCTGCACGAGTAAAACGACTGGCAATAAGCCCGAAAAAGAGTCAGTTAAACCCGTTTAGAGCACTTTGCAAACCTGCGAGCAAGCATATTACATCTAGCAGCCAACGCTCTGCGCTCCCTATCGATATCCTCACTATCTGTAAGAAAATCCGTAACCACATGACCGAGGTATTTAAATTCAGTGACGACCTGCAGTGAAATTCCTAGTAACTTTACAGGCGGAACATTTACGGGTGTATTGTAGCGGACTTTGAACACGATTTTTGACAGTTATTTTAAGTTATACTCCATTTGGTTAGGTATATTAACTAAGCCATATTAACGAATGGCAAACAATCTTGATGTGACTTTTTACACAAACATATTAAACAAATAAACTACTGCTTAAACTAACGGTTCAATTGATTTAGTCATCGTTATTGTTGTATTTAATTATTTTTTTATACAACTAACGTGGTAAACAAGCATACTGCCCATCTGATGGTAAGTGGTGACCGTAGCCTATGGACGCCTGCAACACCAGTGGCATCACTTGCGCGTTGCCGACCTGTAGGAAAGGAAGTGGGAAGGAGAAGGAGCGGGAAGAGGGAAAGGGTGTGATTGTAATTGACATTGATCTTTAGCAGCATTTTATTTTAAACTGACTTTTTAGATAAAAAGACAAATCAGGATTGTTTACCTTTAGTTAAATACCTAATTAAATGGAGTATGGCTATTTAGATCTGTCCATCAGTAATGTTAGGTATGAGATAGGAAAATTCACAGATAAATTATGACAGCGGAACTGTCACGATTCTTATATTCCAAGTATGAAGCATAATAATGCCTATCTTAATCTTGATAATATAAAAATTCTCACAAACTGGACAGGACCATGGTCCTTGGGCTCCAAGTATAGGTCTGTTTACAAAAATCTAGCATAGGCACACACCAATGTTTTACATGACCAAAACATACATAGTAACTGGCATATTCAGGTGTGTAACTTCAGCAACTTATCTTATCTTATCTTATGTGGGGGCCAGTCAGTGCAGACCGGCGACACTTCGACCCAGTGGGATCTTTTGTGTCGACACTCTCCCAATAACGACTGCCATAGATGTTCATGGCAGCCGGGACCAACGACTTAACGTGCTTTCCGAGGCACGGAGCAGGCGATAATTGTCAATCAATACGCACATAATTTCGAAAAGTCATATAACTTCCAAAAGTAAGAGGTGCGCGACGTGGGTTCGAACCCGAGACCCTCTGCATTGCAGTCTGTTGGTCTCCCCACTGAGCTATCGCTGCTCTTTTCAGCAACTTAAATAAATGTAGTAATATAATACAATATAACAATAAAGTTTACTTTACTTTAAAATATGTGTATTTTACACATACTCATATATATTATTAGTATTACTTTGACTATTGGACATGTGGCCTGATATGTGAGGATCAATAGTGATAAAGTAGTCATAAAAGGATACATACTCAATTTCCGCTTCTTTGTCATTTTCTTTGTCATTAGACTTCTTGCCTTCATCATTAGAAACAGCATCACCATCATTTCTCTTCTTCACTTGTTCTTTTCTTTTCTGTTTGGCTTCCTTCTTCTTCTTTTTCTTCCTCTTGTTTTTGCTTGCTTTGTTGGCTTGACCCTAAAATTATATTTTATGGTCATTAGTACTCTTAAAAGTCTTAATACAAGTTGATTAGACAACAGCAAGGATAGTTGCAACACATTTTTATATACATATATTATATAAAAAGAGTTTTATGTGTATGTAAACTTGTTACCTGCAATAATTAAATAATTATTAATAATTTTGTTTAATTAAAATTTTGATAATTGATATTACATCTTCATATAAATTCAAAAATCAATATTAAAATATCTTTGTTTTAAATGCTTACTTACACATCAGTGACATTGTCTGTTAGTATATAAGGTAAATAGCTCATGTTCGGATATATTACAAGTAGTGTAGATGGCATTGCAATGCGTAGGAATGAGCAAAGACGTAACTACCGGGCTACAGCCAAATCGTATAATAATGAGTTTGTAAGTTATTAATAATTATATACTAAAGAATCTTGTTATACCTCTTGTTTGGAAATCATTGGAGGCATTGGAGCATCAGGGATGACGTCTTCATCTGAATCGCCTTCATCTTCTTCAGCATCATACTCTGTACTGATCACCGGTGCGGGTGGGGCTTCCGGTGGTAGATCTTTTGCTGTAAATGGATGCTTATTAGGAAAATTTAAATGGCGCCACCTACTTGCATTTTCTCCAAAATGATTTGCCGATATTGTTAGAAGATGTACCACTCAACATCTACAGAGAAATGTGGTATCAACAAGATAGTTGCCCAGCTCATTATGCCCGGCCTGTACGAGAATATTTAAACGAAGAATATCCCGACATATGGATCGGACGCCGTGGATCAATTTTATGGCCCCCTCGTTCCCCAGACCTGAATCCAGTAGATATTTTTAACTGGGGATGCATAAAAGAAAAAGTCTACTCAAAACCAATACAAAATCTATTAGAATTGCGCCAAAAAATTGATGCAGCATCAGAAGAAATAAATGCGAGTAGATTTGCACGACTGGTAAAGAGGTCATTTTTGAGGAGATGCAGAGCTTGTATTCGTGCCGGAGGGCAACAATTTGAGCTTCTACTTTAGTTTTAGGAGGATATTAAAGTGTTACGATAATTGATTGTTTTATTTTGATTAAGTTTTCCATGAGGTACTTTCGCAAAAAATACGAAGTATCACTTTCATTGGCAAGAAAAGCGGCAAGTGCTGTACTATTTTGAAATTTAGACTAAATGGGCCATCTTTTGAAATAACTTGACAAGGGTAGTGTGGTACTTTTTTTTTCCAACATGGAGTGTCAAAGTTAACTGACAATAATTTTGTAAACCATAACTCATCAAAACTTAATTTATTTTACTTAGTTAACAATGTTTATTACTTTGATTTGTGGTTGCGATTAATAGCACTATTATTTGAGATTACATTATACAAAAAAAACACTGTAAAATTGTGAAAATTGTGATCACAGTACTTAAAAATGCGACCATGGGTGTCAAATTTTCAACTTTTTGAAAAATGTCTATTATCACTTGACTAAGTGACATGGATTTTTTTTCTTATTATTTTCATAACTGGTATACCTTGGCCTCTCGCCCGGTATCAGGTTATCGTTGAGTTTCGGGACATATATGCTATATATACTAATATTATAAGAATAAAGATTTGTATGTTTGTATATGATAAACTTTAAAACTACTGAACCAATTTATTAATTCTTTTAATTAAAAAGCTTGGAATTTTAATTTAATTAAAAGGATAGGGTATCCAGAAGTAATATAAGATGTAACATCATGCTACTAGCCATTCGAGTATAGCAGTAATTATCTGTACTAATATTATAAAGCTGAAGAGTTTGTTTATTTGTTTGAACCCGCTAGTCTCAGGAACTACTGGTTCGAATTGAAAAATTATTTTAGTGTTGGATAGCCCATTTATTGAGGAAGGCTATAAGCTATATAACATTTCGCTACGACTAATTGGAGCAGAGCATCAATGTAAAATGTTGCAAAAATAGGGATAATTCTCTTATGTGAAGCAGACGAAGTTGCAGTCAGCTAGTAATTATATATTATTTTTAAATACAGCCTACAAAAACAACATTCTCTGAACTGCATAATAAATTAAGTTTCATACCTTTAGCCCCTTCTTCTTCATCACCCAGTGCAGCCTGCCTTTGATCTTTATAAGCCAGAGCTTCTTCTAAAGCCTTGGGGAGCACAACACCACCAACACCAACTGGTTTATTCCTAAACTCTTCAGGAGTGTCAATTTTCATAGTCAACAATGATGGCAGAGATGGTGGAGGCCCCGGCATGCCCCCTGAATCATCACCATCACCATCATCGTCATCTCCATCATCCTGATGATCATCCCAACCCGGAGGCCCATCTTGTCTCCCCCATCCTGGTGGACCTTGCCCTTCCCAGCCCATTGGAGGCATATTTGGTGGAGGTCCCATTCCAGGCGGACCCATATCCATACCCTGATTATTAAAGTTGGGTTTCATGTTAGGCCCTCGCATCATGTTTGGCGGCATTCTTGGCGGCCCCATGCCCGGTGGACCCATTGGAGGACCCATACCCATACCTGGTGGTCCCATGCCTGGTGGAGGTGGTCCCATTCCTGGTGGACCCATTCCCATCATACCGGGTGGTGGGCCCATACCAGGTGGCATATTGGGTGGCCCAGGAGGCATATTTGGAGGCCCGGGAGGCATGTTTGGTGGTCCGGGCGGCATATTGGGAGGAGGAGGCATGCTTGGCGGTCCTGGTGGCCCGCTAGATGAACTGACAGGCGGCATAGCTCCAGGAGGTCCCATTGGCGGTGGAGGCATACTTCCTGCTCCCATAGAACCGGGCGGCGGTGGCATTGGCGGAAAGCTTGGCATCCCTGGCGGACCCATTGCACCATTGTTGTTAGGCGGCCCCGTCCCTGGTGGGCCATCCATATTTACGAAATATTAACACTTCTTATGTTCACAACTCTATAATGAATTATTATAATTTTCTAAGATAGTTTATTGACACAACAGCACAGCGCATAGGTTATAATTTAAAAGCTAGACTAGAGACTCCAATATATATCGATATAATATTATAAGTAAACGACTATCACAATTTTAGCAAAATAATTAAGTAAAAACTAATTGATTGGTTATTTTCGTTTATTATCTATATTATAATTTTTCATATCAATATGATAGACAATTCTTCTAAATTAAACGTAATTTCTTGAATAGAAAAGTGATTGAACTTTTAGTCGATTATAATTTTTACAAAAATCTGAAGCGTATGTTCCATCTCTACTTAATCTGTGGTATGTTCTATTAAATTTTCGTAGCATTCAATCTCAAACAAAACACATTTTTGGATGCATTCACAATTCACATTTTCAAAAACAAATTAAAATGTCCTACAACTTTAGGCATTTTAATAATACCCATAGTTATATTACACCTTTATAGTCTATACAGCTATATTCATATTACTTCGTCTTGTAGTTTGTTGATTTTTATAAAAAAGAAACACCGATTAAATAATATATTAAATTTGTTCTCCTCCGTCAGTCGTATTCCTCATGTCTGAGGGTCGTGATCTCCTTCATCCATTAATCTTGATTACGCCATCTTGATCTATCTCCGGCCTCTCGGAGAGCATCGTAGACAGTGGAGTCGAGTGTGGTGCGAATTTGGTCGGACCAACGCATCGGGCTGCGGCCTATCGCTCTTTTTCCTTCCACTTTACCAGTGACCACTAGTTTTTCGAGATTGTCTCCGTCTTTTCTGGCAATGTGTCCGAAATACTCAAGAATACGCTTGAGGCATCTGCCAACCTCAAAATTAAAACAAAGCTCTCAACTATCTAGTTGAGAGCCTTGTTTTAATTTTGAGGTTGGCAAGTATGGATGCGTTGGTCCGGAATGCTGTCCATTTGATCCGTAGCATTTTCCTCCAACACTACATCTCGAAAGTGTCAATGCTTTTACGGTCAGCAGATCTTAAAGTCCAAATCTCAGCCCCCATAAAAGAAAATGAAAATATATATTTGTACTTAATAATTAAATGTTGCACACTCGGAAGCTATGACGAAAATTAATTTGTTACTCTGTGCTCGCAGATTCTTTTTCACAGTAATAGTCTTAGCAATCATAATCATTTGTAATGAATATAAGGAAGGCTATTGGTTCGTCATCCTCTGAGGCCAATGGATATGCACTTGAAATATCAATGTGTTAGAACAAAGATCGTACTGACCATGGGCTGGATATCACGTAGAAGCGCCTATCGCCCGTTCGTACTAGATTTTTATGTTGAAATGTGTCCGTAATTAATTAATGTATTTATATATTTATTTCTACGTATCAGTATATGCCATATAATACGTCATTCCCTAACTTACTAGTTATTATTCATCCGAGTTCCATGTTAATTAATCAATTATATCAGTGATCGTCTTTGCTACTTCGCTTGGGTTCCTCAAACATACAGACACGCACATCTATACTAATATTATAAAGCTGAAGAGTTTGTTTGTTTGTTTGTTTGCTTGAACGCGCTAATCTCAGGAACTACTAGTCCGATTTGAAAAATTCTTTCAGTGTTAGATAGCCCATTTATCGAGGAAGGCTACAGGCTATATATCATCACGCTAAGATCAATAAGAGCTGAGCACCAATGCAGAATGTTTAAAAATCGGCGGGTGTTTTTTCCTTTTGAGAGCTTCCGCTGCGTGCGCTGCGTAAACAGTTAAAGTTTCGCAAAAATTATGTATGACAGAATTGTTCCCCTTTAAAAGTTCTAAAAAAAAGTCCGCAACAGCATATGTCTATCTTTTAAGGTGGGCTCACTATAACCATTTTTATGCTAACCAAATTTGTTCTAAAATAATGCATTATTTGCGAAGGTATTATTATAAACATGATATTAATCCTTATCCAAATAAATACGTTATTCATCACAAGTATTTAATTTAAAACAAAATTGCCCTTTACATCATTCGATTTTAATGAATATCTTAGGAGATATCGCAGTTTTAAAATAACATTGCAGCAAAATAATTACCCATTACAGACATAGTACAGACGATGTTTCTCCTGGTTTATTCTGTGTGATTACTACTGGTTCGATTTGAAAAATTATTTTAGTGTTGGATAGCCTATTTATCGAGGAAGGCTATAGGCTATATAACATCACGCTACGACCCATGGGGGCGGCTCAGTAACGATAAACGCGGGTGAAACCTCGGGAACATCTAGTAATATATACGTTTGGAGGTCGTAGTGCGGCTACACACGCATATAGAAAAGTAATTCCTGGATCGTCACAGGTGGGAGTCATAAACGAATCCTCAAAGATTTATCTGATACTAGATGACACGAGCAACTTCGTTTGCTCCATATAAGAGAACTTTCCCCATTTTGGTAACATTTTTCAATGCTGCTCTGCTCCTATTGGTTGTAACGTGATGTTATTTAGCCTATAGCCTCGATAAATGGGCTATCCAACACGAAAAGAATTTTTCAAATTTCAATTCGAACCAGTAGTTCCTGAGATTAACGCGTTCAACCAAACAAACAAACTCTTCAACTTTATAATATTAGTAAGTATAGATATTGAATTTTTTGACTATCAAAATAAGTTATATATCATATAATATAGATAGTAAAGCCTCGTTGAAATTATTATGATCAGCCGCTCAACCGAGAAAATACTACACCATATACAGTGTGAGTCTTTATAAAGTGCACATATTAAAAAGCGTGAAAATATAAACAATTTTATCGACGGAAAAAATGTTTAAAAAAATCTAAAAATTTAAAATTAAAAAAAAATAATTTAATTTTAAATTTAAATTTAGAATTTAATAAGAAAAAAGTAGGATAAAGGGGACATTTTTTTTAATTTTACATTTATTGCAAAAATTGGTAGTAAAATAATTGTTAACTTTCTTCAAAAAATCATTAATAACTAATTTATGAGGTTTATTTTTCAAAAAATTATGGCTGTATTAATTAGCTCTGCCTATTATTCGAGATTATTATTAATTTTGTTTTGTTTTAATATCACATTTAGTTTCAAAGTAGTAACACTTTGTTTGCATGGGGTACCAAGACGAGAGTAAAAAAAATTAAAAGTCCATAAAAAATTTAAAAACATTTTTAGATTTTTTTTTATATTTTTTCCGTCGATAAAATTGTTTATATTTTCACCCTTTTTAATATGTGCACTATATAAAGACTCACTGTATACTAGTCTATGTACTACACTCATATCGAAATACAGTAGTGATATACATACTGGTGCATTTCATATAGTCAGTAAGAGTGCCACCCAGGGATTTAATTACCAAGTCCTCCCTTTTCCTATCCTCTTTCCACCCGCTTCTTTTGCATTGGTCACAAAAGTACGGACTGTATGCTTGCACATCATCTATGTGGTTTATGACACTCACCACTTCTGTGCTGCTTAGAAAGAAGAGCCATGGCCATGACCGATGGTTATTGTTGTTATTGCAAACAGATGGGCCATGAACTTATCTACCACCAGCAGAAATGAAATTAAAAATAAAATCAAATCGAAATAGATATATTTATTAAATACGTTGTCGATATATAAAAATCATTGTAGGTCATCACTATCACTGCAGTGACATTTGACAAGTAACAATCGACTGACAAGTGACAACTGACAAGACAATTTGAAAAGCTTTGCTTGCTACGAATAACATGTCGATGTTGTTAGTTCTCGTGTTATAAACGTATTTAATTTAGTTTTCAAAGATGGATAACATATACGATATCAGTTTTAGCAGCTACGAAGATAATTCTACACGAAAAGGTGATATTTCTATAAGCGACCAACTTGCCGACTTTGAAACACGGTTACGGATTTCAGCTTTATCGAAAGCTGCTGCTATGAGCCCTTATGTAAAAGAAGTAACCATAGGCCCAAACAGTCCATTGAAAAAAGATGATTACAAAGATATAACGCCTATCATCGAAAAAATAAAACCAGAAGAAAATCTAATTGAAGACAAACTTCGCGAGGATCTCCGTTACACACTCATCATGAAGCAATGCGAAAATAACATCCAAGACAGATTTGATGGACTATTTAAGAATTTAATATCGGATTTACTATCCAAGCGAGCTGATTTCATTACTAATGTTGGCATAAAACTAGCTGAAGAGTGTAAAAAAAGTGCCTCAGTATTTAAAAAATTACAAATGTTGAAAATTTTACAGGAGAATGATAACATGTCTGTGTTAGAAAAGGCTCGTATTGATGAACAGAACTCTCAGATTATGAATACAAATACTATAGATAATATGAACAGGATATTAGAAGAACAAAACAGAGCCACAGCAAGATTTACTGCCATTACAGTCAGTCATAATAAAATTTGTATCTGTTACCAAGAGATCTATAATATTTTAAAAGAACCACTTGGCAAATCTGCGTGTGAGAAATATATGGTAGCTATGAACACTATAGTAAATAACATAAATATTATAATGGATAATTCCAAAATTGGTCCTTTCACTGACAAAGATGTAAAACAAGCTGAGATTTTAGCTTTGAATGTCGAAAATATAAGAAGAAAAATTGTACAAGATTTGGAAACATTGAAACAAGAAGAAATCATGAAGAAACAAAGAGAACAAGAATTGTCAAAGAAGAAAGAACTGGAAGAAAAGAAAGCAATAGAAACTAAAGCAGCTCAAGCAGCAGCAGCTGCAGAAAAAGTAAAAACTGAACAGCCAAAGAAGACAAAACCAGTATTTTTCTCAACAAAAAATTACAACTATTATATAGAATTAGGAGACTATCTTGACCAGTATGAAGCACAATACAAGGATCTACTACAAGATGTTAACCTTAAGAAGTTTAGATTTGATTGTCAGAAGGCTGTCAATACACCGGTGAATGCATTATCATCTGTCAGTATGCTACACATGAAGGATAAGTATGATAAGCTTTCGAAACTGTTAAAAGGAGAGCGAGTACAGGTGTTGGATATTTATGTGACAGCTACTCAACATCCCCAAGGATTAGCATACTGTACTGCTCTGCTGGCAAAGAAGATTGTACGGCAAGGAGATCTCTTAGTATCCAGTAATACAGAAGCTGCATACCCCCTTGCAGCTGTTACTGTGGCCCTATGGGCACAATTTCCACATTTTGGTAAATTGGTGGAAGCCTATTTCCACAGATTATGCCCTTATTTAGTGCCAATGTTCTTACCTTTGAAAGAAAGTCAGACTGACAAAGAGTTCTATTTATCACGAGGCTACACATATAATGATGAAGGTGTTATTGAGAAACAAGACAAGTTTCTAAAAAGAATGTCTGGTATCTTCAGATTGCGTTGTGCTATATGGGCCGCTAAAATGCCTAAGTTTCTTAACATACAGCATCCTCAAGGCCTACAATATGCATGGCAATGGCTTGCCTCTTTTATAAATTTAAAACCAGAACCTGATATTTCTGCCACATTGCTGCATGATTTTTATATTATGTGTGGATCAACATGTAATAAGTTTTACGGTAGGCAATTTAAGAAAATTCTAGAACTAACATGTACTGATTATTTGAAGATATTAGAAAATATTGATGAGGGAGGACCTAAGACGAGATTAGAAGTTTATCTTCAGAATGTACTGAAGACAAATGATGTTCCATCGCCACCGGCACCAGCACAACAAATAAATTGGTAATTTAAGATGGCAAAATAGTTGATAATAAGATTAAATTTATTTTAAGTAATGTATTGTTTACTAAATATAGTTGTTATTTGACATTCTAATCATTTTTGTTATGAATTTAGTATGAACATGTTTTTTTTGATTTTGCTTGTAAATATTGAACCTAGTAATTTTGAATTAGAAAATATTGTAAACCATTTTATATATGTATAGTTTGTATAATTGCTTTTATATCTGTAATAAAACCATTTCTTACATATGTAGTGGTTTAAATTATTTCGTCTTCAGTAAAATTATATCTAGCGGTCTGCCCCGATTTCGCCTAAGTTGAACATAATGCTTTTGTCCATCTGGAATAATGTAGCTACCTTTAAAATAGTACAAGAGTTTTTCAAATAGGTCCAGTCCATAAACAAATACAATTTTTCTTTTCTTATTCGTAATGCTATCTCTCTCTCTAATTACTGAATCACAGGGGACTTAACAAACATTTAAATCTGATGCAACGCACAACCAAACTCAGAGCTGGTATTTGTGAGTCACACAATTTATTATCCCATGTGGGGATTGAACTCGCATTACTTAACGCAGTGGCAGTGGCGAGGCTGATAACTTAAACTTATCAATCAATATTACCTAGTTAAATTCTATTTCATATTTAGTATAAAAAAAGCGAAGTAAATACTGCGCCGACGCCAAATATATAAATTGGGACCAGGGCGAGAGGATGATGATGAATTTTAGTACCTATAAACTCTGTTAACAATATATACTTACCTAAATAAAATAATCTAGATCGCGAATCACTCACTGTGAAGTGAACAGTGAGTGTATACTATCTATGGTGTGTGTACGATATGTTAAGAATTCGAGTTCAAAACATGTATGTACAATAAACATTAATCATTGTTTCTCAAAGATATTTGTACTTATATATTTTTTGCTTCTGATAAAAAGACATCTATACTAATATTATAAAGCTGAAGAGTTTGTTTGTTTGAACGCGCTAATCTCAGGAACTACTGGCTCGAATTGAAAAAATATTTTTGTGTTGTATAGCCTATTTATCGAGGAAGGTTATAGGCTATAATTATAATCTATACTAATATTATAAAGCTGAAGAGTTTGTTTGTTTGAACGCGCTAGTCTCAGAAACTACTGGCTCGAATTGAAAAATTCTTTTAGTGTTGGATAGCCTATTTATCGAGGAAGGTTATAGGCTATATAACATCACGCTACGACACACGGGGGCAGCGCAGTAACTATAAACGCGGGTGAAACCGCGGGCAAATCTAGTATGAATGTATGATATGAAATATATTACCGATAATATATACTAGTCTATGGCATGAAATAAATGCCCCACAGACATAAGTACCAATGTCTGTGAGGCAGTGTGAGGTGCTCTAATATTTTTATAGATCTACCTAGGTACTCCTATAATTTTTTTTTTTAAACTATATGTCCTTCAATAGGGTCTATTTTAATGTTCCAGACTGCAACGTACGTATATCAAAGTAGTATTTTATCGAAGTAAATATATATCGATATATTGTCACTTTCACATTTATAATAATAATTAGGATATTATATATTTTTTTTATTATATTAATCCAGTTAACCAATAACTATAAGAGTGTATTTATCAGACTTACAAAATATTGTAACTCTTTTTTTTTACAATTCGCCATTTAAATTATTTACAATTTTACATCAACCCTCAAAACACTTCATTATCCGTTCCACTTGAGTTTACAATTGTAACGCTCGCAAACAAGTAGAACGGGAAAAACGAGCGAACGGGAGCGCTTAGTGGAACGCACCCCATGTCAATGTCATATGAAAATTAAATGGCGCGAAAATATGACAGTTACGGTTGTAATGGAAATGTCATATTTCAATAATTTTATTTGTGCTGGAATGTAGATTTTAATTATTATAATCAAAATGGTTTTTCAAAACCATGGAAAATACCGAGCAGATAGGGGTAATTTCAACAAGAATGATGCAGGCACGTCCTCAGGACCCAGGTAAGTGCTGTAAATGCCGTAAAACGGTATTGTTTGTTAAATGTTTATTCACAAGTTTTGTTTTGTTTTAGAGAGGAGTCGTCGGAGTCCCGTATCCGTGTAGCTTTGGATAATGACAGGATTGATTCAAAGTATGGATTTGATAGAGTACGGGACGCTAAAGAAAGGACAGGTTACTTGATAAACATGCATACTGTAAGTACTTGCATAACTGTAGTCATAACAACAGAGGCGAACTATTGTCAAATAAAAAATAAATAATATCGTGATATCGTTAATACGTTTAATACAATTATCTTAACCCTAGAGTACTAACCTTATTTTTTAACCACTTAATACTAATAATCGCTTGGCAGGCTACTTCATAAATGATACAAGATTTTAGAATAATATATTTATTAAAATTTGAATTATATTTAACAAAATAACGTAAACGGATCTCCTTTCCTTAAATTTAATGGCACATTTTCCTTAAAATTATAATTTCAGTCTTAAAATCAACCTTAACTCTAACATTACCCTTGCTTAAACAGCCTTTAGAATAATAATAATAAAAAATAAATAAATCACATATAGCTTCCAATTTGTTATCTAAATTAAACAATGTTATTGTGTCTTATCACATAAAAATAAAAATACTATTCTAATTATAATATACTTGGCTTGAGAGTAAATTAAAATCAGACTATATTTGTTTATCACAATTACAGCAGTTTGGAGATCGATGTTCTAAGCAATAATTTTTGGTACACTTAGCACAGTAATAAACGCTCATCCTTCTTTTCTTGGTCGGGCAAAAGTTACACATACTTCGTTTGCCTTTTTTTATAGTTGGTTCTTCAATATTTTGAAGATCATCTTCAAGCTGGCACGTGGGTAAAAAAGTAGGATCGGCCACACTGTCGTCTGAATCGTAGTCCTCAACTTCTAATAAATCTTCGATTTCACTGTTGGAATCTTCGTTTTCTAAATAATTTGTTATTTGGTTCTCGTCCAGATTCATCTGGGAAACAAAATGACCAATTTTCAGTTTCATGAAACTTATAAATAAAGAGAAAATTGCAAAAAACTAAAAAACGGCATGTGTAAAAACTTACCTTTAACACTAATGATCGCCTCCCAGGCGATCGTGAGGTCAATAACTCGATACCTGAGTATTCCCCGCTGGACGCGCAATCGTTCTCCACCGCGTCGCTGGGTGTACTGTTTTGGCGCGAACGCACGCTACGATACATAAACGTAATTTGGAAATATTCTTAAAAAATCAACTTAACGCGGCCTCTCAGGCGATGGTTAGTACTCTAGGGTTAATAAGCATTGTCATTCAACATCGCAATGCTACCAGTCTTCTGGGCACACTACTAGTACACTTGTCAGGAGGTCATTTTTAAATTTGTACTGCATATTCTGCCACATGTGGCGTGCAAAATTTAACAGTAATTACATTAATACAATTTTAAATAAATACATGTAAATTATTGAAATTAATTAGTAGGATATAATCCAAGAAAAAAGATAATAAAATGAATATACAGCACATTTAAACATTCATTTAATATATTAAATTAAAAAATTCGAAGAAACATATCTTAATATTGAAGTTTCCCCATAATATAATCCCATACCTTACCAACTTATTGCAGTCTAAAGTAAGATTAAAATCTCTAAAACGCACTTTAAATATTTTCCAACAACCATTGAATCAGTTTGCCATGAGCGAGAACTTAATTTAGACAAACAATAATATTATAAAATTTTTAGACTTTAGGGATTTCTACACCTACTTAATATGATACAGGCTGTAAAGGACAGCGTGCCGAAAACTGAAATAGTAGATTTAGACTATTATGGTCTCTAATGGTATAAAATGTGATTATTCCTGAAGAAAAAAATTAAAAGTCGCTGCAGTGACCCAATTTTCAGTGCGTAGACGTCGTTAGTATGGCGTATCAAAGTACCGCCAGTGCAAATTTAAATGAAAATGATCAACTGAAGGTAGTTGTCACAACCTGCCTTTCATGGTATTCTAAGGCTAAGGCAACGCTTAGCTCAAACCAGTCAACCCATGGCCGTGATAGATGCTAATCGGTTGAAATGTGGAAAAATAAATGAGTATGTGTGAGGTAGTAACTTTAAATATTTATCAACACGACTAAGACCCGCTATCTCATATTACATAAAATTATACCCTACTAGCTTTTGCTTGTGGCTTAGCTCGCGTTCTTCTGGATGGAAGGTATATCCATTTCTGTACCACTGACAACGTGAGGATCAGTTGAGTAATTAGGACGTGAAAATGTAACAAACAAACTAACATTCGCATTTATTATATTGGATAGGATTGTAAGTGTTATAAGGAAAATGGACATGCAATGCATGTTTTAATGTAGCAAGACTTAAGTTTACGGGATATAAAATATAGCTTTAAATTGGACATTGTTATGCAAAATGGATCCAACCCCACAAAACACTTTGTTTTTAGGTATAGTCATAAATGGTATTAAAATATATATATATTATATATATAAAATATATATATAAAATATATATATATTATATATATAAATATATATATATATATATATATATATATATATATATATATATATATATATATATACCATTTATAACTACCATTTATATACCATTTATAACTATACCTAAAAACAAAGTGTTTTGTGGGTTGGATCCATTTTGCATAACTACGTCCAATTACACTGCGTTACAATTAAAGAAAAAAAAATTAAGTACCCGCTTTGAAATGTCATGTTTTCTTATTTATACCTATCGTTTAGTAAACATACATACACATTTTCTTTTCATCACGTCTCATTTTTCTTCCGTAAGTATGTGCTAAATTATATTAAAAATGAATAGGCCAAAACATATTTTAAAGAAATCTAATAAAATCAACCAGATTTTTTTACATTAACCAAGTTTAATTTTATCATTTAGATAAAATAAAGTACAAAAAATCATCTTGTAAAATTTTAACACAAAATATCGCCAAACTTTTTCTTTTGTACTTTGAATGATCTTCTCGTTTTAAACGTCAATAGTAATCACCTAGCATAGTTGTGTCCCAACGGCCTTGAAATCGTTTTTCAAGCTTCTTTACATCCTGGTGGAACCTCTCACCCTGCTCATCACTGACCGCACCAAGATTAGATGGAAAGAAAGAAAACGAGAAAGAAGAAAGTGAATTTTTAATGACGTTCTGCAACCCATATTGTATTTATATTGGATTTTCAAATAAATATGTACAAAGATGTCGACGTTATCGAATAGAAATGTACTAAACATACATACATAGATTCACGCCAGTTTTCCAGAGGGGTAGGCAGAGACTACGGATTTCCATTTGCTACGATCCTGACACACTTCTCTGGTTTCATTCACTTTTATCACATTCCTCATACACGCCCGTCGGTTCAAGGAGCTTTTAACATGGCCTTTGTCCAGAATGCCTCCGATCTGATCGTGAAACGTGCGCCTAGGTTTTCCTCTTGCGACTGTTCTATTCACACTAGCCTTATAAACTTTCTTAGTCAGTCTTTCCTCGTCCATTCTTTCTACATGTCCAAACCAGCTTAACATACCCTTTTCTATTCTTGTCACTATATCCACTTTCATGCCGCATCTCTCTATAATCACACTATTCCTTATTCTATCTTTCAGAGTCACATCACATATGCTTCTCAACAATCTCATTTCTATAGCATTTATTCTGCTCTCATGCTTCTTTTGCCATACCCAACTTTCACTTCCATACATAATTGTGGGCACTAATAGTCCTCTATGAACAGCCAAACGTGCCTTTTCGGATACATTTCGACTGTTCATAAAAGCATGTATATGATTACTAAACAAAACAAAATAATAAAAAAGTACAATACATCGAAAACGGTAACTGTTTCTTTTACGCCTAAAGTGAGGGTAGTAGAAATAATAATTGACATGTACCTCGAAAACTAGACGTGATGGATACCACATATGTTTGGAACATTTAATCTATGACTCATTATCTATTCATTCCAGCTAACAGTTAAGAGGGTACCAAAATCGTGTAACGCAGTGTTATCCTTGAGATACAATATTTACTATTACCCTCAATATTTTCAGGCTGAAGTATTAGATGAAGACAAAAGGCTAGTCGCAGCAATGGATTACTATTTCATGGAGATGGATGGGACTAGGTTCAAGATCTCCCTGACCTTTCAGCCTTACTTCCTCATATTAGCTCGGAAGGATTGTGAACAGGAAGTGATACAGTTCTTATCTAAACGATTTGCTGGTACCATATACAAGATTGAAGTTATAGAGAAAGAAGATTTGGATTTGGTAAGTTGGGGATTAGAACAATAAGCTTATACAGTGTGGCTGGTTAACCATTGTGCATACTTAAGGACATGATAATTTATGGTCAGTCGTAACGTATAAAAAAGAAATAAAAATAAAATCTGTATAACCTGCAAAGAAAACCTTTTTGAAAATTTGTATGAAATATCCATAAAATGTGGACACTACGCACACAGCTGTCGAGACTAATGACCTTTGATAACAAAAGGACGGGCGGGGGTGCAAATTCGAGTGCGGGGTGCGGTAGCTGGGAGCGGGGGCGGGTTTTGTTTAGTTTTATTGGATAATTAGGTCAAATTTTAAGTACCTATTTTTTTTAGATATTCGTGTCCAGAATTGAGTACTGAATACCCGCTTTCAATATGTCCAGTCTTTTACCAATCAGCCTTTAAACTATTAAATAGTTAATTATCATTTGTTTTAATGGTAAAGGAAAATATCATGAAGGAACCCGCATGTTTAAGTTCTCCATAATGGTCTCTAAGATATATGAAGTTTACCTTTCCTCACTGGGCTACCATGGTGGACTATGGCTCAGCCCTTCTTATACTGAAATGCCACTGCTGGGCATGGGGCTCTTCTTAGTGAGAGATAGGTTTTGCCCTAGTCCACCACACTGGCATAGTGCGGGTTGGGAGACATCACATATTTTCCTGACGACTGACGCAGGCAATAATATTCTATATTGTTTCAGTTAAACCATCTATCAGGACTCAAACAGCGTTATATAAAGCTGTCGTTCATATCACAAACAGAGATGATGAAAGTGAGAAGAGAGCTACTGACAGCCATCAACAAGAACAAAGAGAGAGAGAAGAAAGATCATATTTATACTGAACTGCTGACAAATGCTTTGACAAGTGCTGCTGCTGTGGAACATGCTAAGAAGACAACTGATCATATGGAGAATATTTTGGATATAAGGTAATGTTGTTACGATTTTTCAGAGGTGCATCATAGGTTCCTTCATTAAACCAGGGATTTAACTTAAACATAAATGCTGAAGCTTCCAGTAGGCCCACTGTACCGTGAAACTAATTTATTTCGAACTAGGTTTAACCCGCGGCTTTGCTCTCTTGGGAACAGTACTTTTTTCTGGATTACCTTTCATCCAGAAAATAACACTATTTCCTATAGGGATAGTTAGTAACTAATAATATACTATATTTTATTCTAGAGAACATGATGTGCCATTCCATGTGAGAGTATCAATAGACATGCAAATCTTCTGTGGCACCTGGTACACCGTCAAGAGTAGAGGAACAGAGACGCCAATATTCACAAAGAGAGATGACATCATTGAGAGACCGGACCCTATAGTACTGGCTTTCGACATAGAGACCACCAAACTGCCCCTCAAGTTCCCAGACTCGCAGACCGACCAGATTATGATGATCTCTTACATGATTGATGCACAAGGATACTTGATCACCAATAGAGAGATTATTTCTGTAGATGTTGAGGACTTTGAGTACACTCCAAAACCTGAGTTTGAAGGGTAAATATTTTTTAATATATGTATGTTATAGTGTAATGTCCGCCTGACCGAATTTCGGTCACGGCGGCCAATTTTTAAGGAGACTGGCCATCTGCGCAGGAGATATTATAGTGCACAAGTGTGAGCGCAAACAAGTGCACTCTCTGTTGCCTAACCTTCATGATTCGATGGGACGGTAATCCGACACGACTGGAGAGAGACCAGGCGCAGGACCAACGGCTTCAGTCCGAGGCCCGTGCCTGGAGTCTAACACCGCCAAGTCCCTATCTTATCTTATGCGGAGGCCAGTCAGTGCAGACCGGCGACACTTCGACCCAGTGGGATCTTTTGTGTCGACAGTCTCCCAATAACGACTGCCATAGATGTTCATGGCAGCCGGGACCGACGGATTAACGTGCTCTCCGAGGCACGGAGCAGGCGATAATTGTCAATCAATACGCACATAATTTCGAAAAGTCATATAACTTCCGAAAGTCAGAGGTGCGCGACGTGGGTTCCAACTCGACTGCATTGCAGTCTGTTGGTCTCCCCACTGAGCTATCGCTGCTCCGCCAAGTCCCTAACTCCGGGCTGCTATTAATATTCTTAACAGAAAATCCCAATAGCTTTTTGTTTCCCCGACCCGGGATTCGAACCCGAGATCTCATGCACAGCAGTCGCATTTACCACTGCGCCACGGAGGCAGTTATAAGTGTAATGTCTATTTTTGTATTATGCCTACATTTCTCCAGTGATCCTTTATGCATAATGTTCTTGTATTTTCAGACAATTCATAGTGTTCAATGAAGAAAACGAGCTGGCTCTCATACAAAAATTCTTCGATCACATATTGGATGTTAAACCGCACATTTTTGTCACATATAACGGTAAGTCATATTTATCATAAAATATTATTTAGCCCAACATATCTAACTACCAACATTCAGACATATCTATACTAATAATAACTTTTAAACTTTCGCGTTGCATGATATATATGTATATATATATATATACAATATGTAACGGGTATTATCGCGATCATGCATAATGTTTACCTTTTATAGGCTTGACGTTTCGACCAGGTTACACCGGCCGTGGTCACAAGCTGACTGGTGCTGCGACCTGGTCGAAACGTCAAGCCTATAAAAGGTAAACATTATGCATGATCGCGTTAATAATACCCGTTACATATTATATATAGACCTCAACATCGCCTCGGCTACTGTGGGTGCGATGTGGAGGCCACTGCTCTTAGACCACACGACTGCTTAACATCAGGTGGAGAGTGGTCATTTTGACGAGCAAAATAAAAAAAAAAATATATCTATACTAATATTATGTCGGTTTCGTAACAATGGTCTTTGGAGTGGCGACAAAGATTTAATAGCGAGATTGAAGTCTAGTGTCAGAGCCGAATATCATCGGGGAAATAAAAGCTAGCCGACTTCGCTGGCTCGGACATGTGGAACGAATGGGAGAGGATCGAGCTGCCAAAAGAGCATATCTCGGGCGTCCCACCGAGCGTCGTCCGGTGGGTCGTCCAAGGTACCGCTGGAAAGACGAAATAGCTAAAGACTTGAAAGAGATGAATGTGCTCGATTGGTCTGACTTGGCACAAAATAGGAAAGAATGGCGCACTTTAATGTCGGAGGCCTAGATCCACTTTGGATCGATGAGCCAGCGAAGTAAGTAAGTAAGTATACTAATATTATAAAGCCGAAGAGTTTGTTTGTTTGTTTAGTTGAACACGCTAAACTCAGGAACTAGTAGTTCAAATTGAAAATATATTTTAGTGTTGCTACGATCCACGGGGGCGGCGCAGTAATATTTACTGCGACGCCCTGTGGGTCGTAACGTGATGTTATATAGTCTATAGCCTTCCTCGATAAATAGGCTATCCAACACTAAAAGAATTTTTCGAATCGAACCTGTAGTTACTGAGATTAGCGCGTTCAAACAAATAAACAAACTCTTCAGCTTTATAATATTAGTATAGATAATAAGTTATTTGTTCAAGGTGATTTCTTCGACTGGCCGTTCGTGGAGGCCCGCGCGGCGGTGTTGGGGCTCGACATGAAGCAGGAGATAGGCTTCAGCAAGATAGCTGCCAAGGACGGCACTTACGCCTGCCGACCTGCCATGCACATGGACTGCTTATGGTAAATATATTTACTTCTATTATTGAATTTGGCGGCCTCGACGACGAAGTGGTTAGTGTAACCGACTGCTACGCCTGAGGTCGCGGGTTCGATTCCCGCACAAGTCAAACATTTGTGTGCATGGACATGGATGTTTGTCTTGGTCTGGGTGTTTCTATATATAATATGTATTATTTACAAAAAAAAAAGTATATATGTATGTTTATCCATTGTCTAGTACCCATAGTACAAGCTCTGCTTAGTTTGGGCTAGATGGTGTTGTGTGTATGTGTGGAATATTAGCTATATAAAAACTTATATTATGTCTGTACATCAGAAAACAAGTACTAAAGCAATAAAGAGTACAAGTACTATTTCTATTTCAGCTGGGTAAAAAGAGATTCCTACCTGCCAGTGGGCTCACAAGGTTTGAAAGCGGTGGCCAAGGCGAAGTTGAGGTACGACCCTGTGGAGTTAGACCCTGAAGATATGTGCAGGATGGCAGCTGAACAACCACAGGTAACCAATGATCTAAATAAAATTATTGGGAAGAGAGGAATCCGCCACGCACCCTCGGATTGCCCATCCCAACAATTGCTTCTTCTTCTCCCTAGCCTTTATTATTCCCAAGTCACTTGGGATCGGCTTTCTAGTTTAACCGGATTTGGCTGGATATCAGTTTTTACACGGAGCGGCTCCACCTGATCTCCGCAACCCGAAGGCTAACAATACCCTAAGGCTAGACTAGTGTCAGGATATTAAAGGGCACTGACTTCCCAATAACGACTGCCATAGATGTTCATGGCAGCCGGGACCAACGGCTTAACGTGCTCTCCGAGGCACGGAGCAGGCGATAATTGTCAATCAATACGCACATAATTTCGAAAAGTCATATAACTTCCGAAAGTCAGAGGTGCGCGACGTGGGTTCGAACCCGAGACCCTCTGCATTGCAGTCTGTTGGTCTCTCCACTGAGCTACCACTGCGACATTGTGAGACGTGTTTACATTGGCTGTGTTTCAAGCGAACTAAACAAAATAAGAGCTCACATCTCAAGTGCGCTGTTATTTACCGAGACGTATCTTTTGCGCCGACCCGATATCTAAAAAAAAAGAAACGTTCGCCTAGGTTTTCCTCTTGCGACTGTTCCATTCACACTAGCCTTACTATAATATATGCTCGATTATCGTTAAATCATCATCTATTTTTTTTTAACATATATTTAAAGAAGACATCTCACGCATTTGGAATAATTTCTGTGTCGCGGGGGATTTTACAAACATTAAAAAAATGGACACCAATAACACCCAGATTCGGAACAACCATTTGTGAATCAAAGTTTAGTCCCGTGTGGGATTCGATCCTACAACAGTGAGCGCGACGGCAGCGGCGAGGTGACTACTTAAACCACTACACCATTTGTACAATCAATAACGAGATGGGTGTAAAAACCTAGGATTCAACCTCTTCGTCTTAAATGTAAAAGTAATGAAAAGAAATGATCCCTATATTCCGGTATAACGCTACCAAGTGCTGGAATAATTTGTCTCCTCCACTGCGCCAACTAGATAAACTAAGTAGTTTCAGGTTTAAGTTAAAGAAATTATATTTATCTGAACAGAAATCCAGGAATTAATTTGTTTATATTGTGTTTCTAGATATATTTATGTTTATTATATATCAATATACATATATTTCTCATCCATTTTTTTTATTTTATTTAATATGATCTTCAGTTCTACACATATAATTATGTAATTGCCTGTCTATTGTACATTATATTATATTTACTCTAACTATTAAGTATGTTTATAAACTGTATGCCGAATAATCGTCCGTGGTAGCCCTTGGGTTTCGGCTGAAAAACAGCGCTGCGGTCATCCACAGTAAAGGCTGAGCTGGAACCTTTTAGACGCACTGCACAACATTTTCTTTATTTTATTTTCTTTATTTTTTTTTTTTAATTTTTTTTTTCTTGTTTGTATGATAATATGTTGTGTTTTTAATGTGTTTAATAAATTATTTTTCTTTCTTTCTTCTTTCTTTCTATATCTCGGGTGTCTTTTGACCCACAGGGCCCATATTCAAACTCGACCGAGGTATGACCAGGTGTCTGCTCACCAAGTTACAAGTCAATCGGTCCAGTGGTTCCGAAATAATGCCTGTCACTAACATCAATCTGTCACTAACAGACTGGTGTTTTCATTAACCTCTTCAAAGAGGACTCGGAGCTTAATAAAGTTATATTGTGAATGTGTTTGTTCCAGGTTTTGTCAAACTACTCGGTGTCTGATGCGGTGGCGACGTACTACCTGTATATGAAATACGTACACCCGTTCATCTTCGCCTTGTGTACCATCATCCCACTGGAGCCAGACGAGGTCAGTGCAATTTTAAGTATTTTCTCCATCGACGGACGTCTGTGATATACTTACGTTACGTTATAATAATGTCCTCCAGAACGAATTTCGGTCACGGCGGCCAATCTAAACGGAGACTGGCAGTCTGTGCAGGAGATATTATTATAAAATAATTAATATTTTCGCCTACAAAATTACGTAAATTTGCATGAAAAATGCAAAAACGTAAGCTCGTGTTACGTGATTTTTAGATTACTAGCTTTTGCGCGCGGCTCCGCC
This sequence comes from Catocala sponsa, assembly GCA_963564715.1. Taxonomy (NCBI): domain Eukaryota; kingdom Metazoa; phylum Arthropoda; class Insecta; order Lepidoptera; family Erebidae; genus Catocala; species Catocala sponsa. Next base: position 2,817,826 of record OY751345.1, on the reverse strand, counting down.
CGCGTAGTATCTACATCAATAAAAAGTAGCCTATGTCCTTCCCCAGGTTTTAAACTATATCTGTGCCAAATTTCATCTAAATCGGTTGAGTGGTTTAGCCGTGAAAAGGTAACAGATAGACAGACAGAGTTACTTTCGAATTTATAATATTAAGTAAGGATTAGTAAGGATAACTGTAAAAATCTATCCTATTTTACAGCTTGAACGAAACATAAATAGTTATATTACAATTTGTCCGTCCCAAATATTTAAGTTTTTGGTTGACAATAAAGGTACATATTTATCAAAAAAGCACTTCAAATCCTCCATACAATTTTACTATGGCGGTCGCGTGCCGATTTGAATATGCGCCGCACGAGTTCTGTCATTACCTGTCTTACGTTCGGCGCAGTCTTAAGTCAGAGATGCGCGCCTTGGGCTTGAATTTAAAAACTGCATGACAGTTTTCCACCCGGCTATCGCTGCGTAAATTCATAATCTTCTCTAATTACATTCTATTATATCTAGGTACTCCGTAAAGGGTCTGGCACGTTATGCGAGTCCCTACTCATGGTGCAAGCGTTCCACGCGAACATCGTGTTCCCCAACAAGCAAGTGGAGGAGCTGAATAAACTCACAAGTGACGGACACGTCATGGAGACAGAGACATACGTGGGAGGGCACGTTGAGGCGCTGGAGTCAGGTACGTGCATCACTAACACTGGACAGTGGACCCCTGGTAATCCGACACACGGTTTGCTGGGCGGAGTCGGACTATCGAATTATTTCTTTATTTCTATTGAGTAGTTACTGCCCCAGACCGATAGTACTACCATAGACCTGAATTGTTTGATAAACATGCCGTGTATCAACATATTATAAATAGATGTTCCCGCGGTTTCACCCGCGTTTATCGTTACTGCTCCGCCCCCGTGGGCCGTAGCGTGATGTTATATAACCTATAGCCTTCCTCCATAAATAGGCTATCCAATACTAAAATAATTTTTCAAATCGAAGCAGTAGTTCCTGAGATTAGCGCGTTCAAACAAACAAACTCTTCAGCTTTATAATTGTACTACATGTTCCCGCGGTTTCATCCGCGTTTATAGTTACTGCAGCGCCCCTGTGGGTCGTAGCGTGATGTTATATAGCCTATAGCCTTCCTCGATAAATAGGCTATCCAAAACTAAAAGAATTTTTCAGTTCGAACTAGTAGTTCCTGAGATTAGCGCGTTCAAACAAACAAACACACAAACTCTTCAGCATTATAATATTAGTATAGATTTTATAGATTACTAGATGTTCCCGCGGTTTCACCCGCGTTTATCGTTACTGCGCTGCCCCGGTGGGTCGTAGCGTGATGTTATATAGCCTATAGCCTTCCTCGATAAATATGCTATCCAACACTAAAAGAATTTTTCAAATCGAACCAGTAATAATCACGCAGAATAAACCAGGAGAAACATCGTTTGTACTATGTCTGTAATGGGTAATTATTTTGCTGCGATGTTATTTTAAAACTGCTATATCTCCTAAGATATTCATTGAAATCGAATGATGTAAAGGGCAATTTTATTTTAAATTAAATACTTGTGATGACTGATGAATAACGTATTTATTTGGATAAGGATTAATATCATGTTTATAAAAATACCTTCGCAAATAATGCATTATTTTAGAACAAATTTCGTTAGCATAAAAATGGTTATAGTGAGCCAACCTTAAAAGATAGACATATGCTGTCGCTGACTTTTTTTTAGAACTTTTAAAGGGGAATAATTCTGTTATACATGATTTTTGCGAAACTTTAACTGTTTACGCAGCGCACGCAGCGGAAGCTCTCAAAAGGAAAAAATACTCTCCGATTTTGAAACATTCTTCATTGGTGCTCAGCTCCTATTGATCTTAGCGTGATGATATATAGCCTATAGCCTTCCTCGATAAATGGGCTATCTAACACTGAAAGAATTTTTCAAATCGGGCCAGTAGTTCCTGAGATTAGCGCGTTCAAGTAAACAAACAAACAAACAAACAAACTCTTCAGCTTTATAATATTAGTATAGATTTTACACACAAGAGCAAATAGCAATCAAAAGAAATCTTTTTGTGCAAACAGTATCAAATTGGTGGCAAATTGAAAGAGTGTAATAAATAGGTAGATCGTTTATCGGTCGCAGATCCAGACTGAGATCTATATATAATAATATCAGCCCTGTATTAAACTGTCCCACTGCTGGGCACGGTCCTCTTACTATGAGAAGGGTTAGGCCATAGTCCACCACGTTAGCCTAGTGCGGGTTGGCAGACTTCACATATCTTCGAGAACATTATGGAGAACTCTCAGACATGCAGGTTTCCTCACGATGTTTTCCTTCACCGTTAAAGCAAGCGATAATTAACTATTTAATACGCATATAACTTCGGAAAGGCAGAGATGCGCGCCTTGGGTTCGAAATCTAATAACACACTACCTTACCCAGGAATCGATCCATGCTCAGCAGTCAGTTACACTCCCGATGCACCACCAAGACAGTCTTATTTATATATAACGATTCTTATTTTTTATATCAGGCGTGTTCCGAGCAGACATTAAATGCAAGTTCAAGATAGTGCCATCAGCCATAGAGAAGCTAATGGAGACCACAGAGAAAACGATGAAACATGCACTAGAGGTAGAGGAGGGGATCCCATTGGATTTGGTGACGAATTTCGACGAGGTATGCGCAGAGATCAAGGCGAAGCTGCAACATATGAAGGATCACCCGCGGAGAGATGAGAACCCATTGATTTACCATCTGGATGTCGGTGCTATGTACCCGAATATTATATTGACGAATAGGTAACTTTATTATTTTATAGTTTTTTACTGTTAAAACTTCATAGTTGCTCCCGTACCCTTTAAGCTATACCCTTGGGGACTGGCGGAGATGTAGTCAATGCACCTGCTGTGCGTGAGATGTCGGGTTCGAACTCTAGGTTGGGCCAACAAAAAGTAATTGGATTTTTCTTTTAAGAAATATCAATAGCAGTCCAGAGTTAGGAACTTGGCGCTGATATACACCCCCGTGCCTCGGAAAGCACGTAAAGCCGTTGATCCTGCGCCTGATTTCTCTCCAGTCCTTTCGGTATACCCTCCCATCGGTTCTTGAGAGTTAGGGAAAAGAGAGTGCACTTGTGTTTGCGCACACACTTTTGCACTATAATATCTCCTGCGCAGATGGTCAGTCTCTATTAAAAAAATCGATGTTTCTGTAACATCGATGTATCATTTGGACCCCTATCTCCCTCACACGTCAGCTCTTAAGTATGTCCTTCATTAAATAGGCTTAATTAAAACATCTTCGAAAATTAGATTGTCATTTACTCAACATTTTGCTTTAAATATATAAATAATAATACATTCTATCACATACACACAACACCATCTAGCCCAAACTAAGCAGAGCTTGTACTATGGGTACTAGACAATGGATATACATACATATATACTTTTTTTTGTATATACATATTATCAACACCCAGACCAAGACAAACATCTATGTTCATGCACACAAATGTTTGTAGTTATTTAATCTAATAAAGAAATGTCTTACAAGATTGCAGCCGTCGGCCATGGTGAACGCGAGCATCTGTGCGGTGTGCGACTACAACCGTCCCGGCGCCACCTGCCAGCGGCACATGGACTGGATGTGGCGCGGAGACTATTGTAAGTGCTCTAATTACTAGATATTTTTTTTTGTATATGTATTTTTTTGTATACTTGATATTTTTCGTTTGACCGCGATCTCACCTGTTGTAAAGTGACAATGCAGTCGACGATGGAACACGCTCGTCTAGAAGATACCTATGCCCTCGCGACTTGCAGACACCCAGATGGTACTCATGTACACACAGACTTTGGTAGCGAGCTGCCTCCGTGGCGCGGCGGTAGTAAATGCATTTGGGTTGGGCCAACAAAAAGTTATTTAGTTTTTCTTTTAAGAACTCTCATTAGCAATCCGGCATTAGAATGGCACGTAAAGCCGTTGGTCCTGCACCTGATCTCTCTCCGGTCGTGGCGGATTACCGTCCCATCGGATCATGAGAGTTAGGGAACAGAGAGTGCACTTGTGTTTGCGCACATACTTGTGCACTATAATATCTCCTGCGCAGATGTCCAGTCTCCGTTAAGATTGGCCGCCATGACCGAAATTCGGTCTGGAGGATATTATTATTAATGTACAAAAAAAATATAATTAAAGCTTGCAAAATATAAACTAACTCAATATAGAATTCTCAATTCAGAAACTGGGGAAGAATCTTTTTAAAAAAGTCAGGCGGCGGGCTCAGTACCCAAGTCCTGTTGGCACCTGTATGGTACTAACTCTAAAAATGTATGAAATACCAGCTTTTACCTGCGGCTTCGCTCGCGTAAATGTAGGTTAGGTTGATACCAAATCAACTAGCACAAGTCAAACATTTGTGTGCATGAACATGGGTGTTTGTCTTGGTCTGGGTGTTTCTATGTATAATATGTATGTATTTACAAAAAAAAAGTATATATGTATGTTTATCCATTGTCTAGTACCCATAGTACAAGCTCTGCTTAGTTTGGGCTAGATGGTGTTGTGTGTATGTGGTAGAATATTATTATTATTATTATTATTATACTTTACGACATATTCTCACACTTAACATACATTCTACACATAAAAAAAATTATAAAAATCGGTCGTGCTGTTTCGGAGTAGTGCGCCCAAAAACCCGTGAGATGAGATTTTTATATACATACATATACAGCGTATAACAGAAAGGTGTGGTCATAATTTAAGGCCGAGATATATAATCTGATAAATAACCTATGTGCCCTATTGCCGGATCAAATAAACATTTTATGACAATTTATTTATTTTTTATTTAAACATCGAAACAATCGCATTATTTCACTATCCAAATAGCGCACTGTCATTTTCGGGATCACAGAGATTCCCCGAGTCAGCTGTTTGTGTAGTTTAAGTATCGACAGGAATATGTGATATTGATTAGTCGATAAAAAGAAAATGCTGTACCTTTGTTAAAATAATGTATATGGATTTGGTTGTTGCGGTTTTCCATTGTACTGGGGCTATATTATGTGATGCTTAAATATGACTACACCTTTCTGGTACACGCTGTATAGACACTGAAATAAACAAATGTATCTGTGTTCCTGACATGTATCTGTGTGTATAAAGTGAATGAAGCCAGAGAAATGTGTCAGAATCGTAGCAAATGGAAATCCGTTGTCTCTGCCTACCCCTCTGGGAAACAGGCGTGAATCTATGTATGTATCTGTGTTCAGTGCCCGCCACTCGTAGCGAGTACCAGCGCATCCAACAACAGTTGGAGACGGAGAAGTTCCCGCCGCTACACCCGGGGGGACCTACCAGAGCCTTCCACGCGTTACCTAAAGAAGACCAGGTTTGTACACCACTTTTAGATTGACCAGTCAATTGTTGCAAAGCCGGACATAATTAAAAACCTATTGTGTTTAGCTGCCGGTGTGCTGCCGCGACAAAAGATGTTAAATTTTTTCGCTGCAACTATCTATCTTATTTATTCAGTAACGACCCGCCCAGGCTACGAACGGGTAACCTTAACAATTTATAAAGTGATTCTTGAATCACTTTGACTATTGGTGAAAAACGCATGAAAATCCGTTCAGTATTTTTTGAGTTTATCGCGAAAAGAGACAGACGCGGCGAGGGAATTTATTTTATAACTAGCTGACTCGCGCAACTTCGTCTGCTTTATATAAGAATTTTCACCGTTTTTGCAACATTTTACATTGATGCTTTACTCCTATTGGTCGTACCGTGATGTTATAAAGCCTATAGCCTTCCTCGATAAATGGGCTATCCAACACTAAAATAATTTTTCAATTCGGAGCAGTAGTTCCTGAGATTAGCGCGTTCAAACAAATAAACAAACTCTTCAGCTTTATATTATTAGTATAGATATGTAATGACTAGATTGTGACGTAGTAATTAAGCCTTAGCTAATAAGAATATATACTGTATGACTTAGGCAGATGAGGCATTAATAAACTTAACGTATAACAATCAACATCTCTTTGATTTACCAAAGTCCCGTCCTTACATGGCGACCCTGCCATTTAAGGTTCGGTATCAAATTCCGGGCTCAATAGTTCGCTTAGTGATACAATGGCATTAAATATTAGATTGCGTTATTGTTCGGACAAAATAATAAGTTTGGTGCATAACTCAAAAAATGGGAAAAACGCAAAGTAAAGAAGAAATTGTGATTGCGCAAAACGCCGCAGGTGGCGTAAATGTGGCTGATGTTGCGCAGCTACATCAAAATCAATCAGTAACCAATATAATACTGGGGGTGATGTTGATCATCCTAATTTTTGGAGTTTTGTTCGGATTATACAAGCTATATAGACGCTGCCACATAGGCTGGATGCGAGCGGAAATAGCCAGGAATGCTTTTAGGCGTTCTGGCCCAAGGCGTGAGACAAGGAGCAAAGAGTCCAATGATATCCAAAAGGTTTAGCCTTGAGTGAAAACTCGGCTGGACAAAGGCAAACATCGGGTAAAGTCTTCGGTACGGTGTTACGGCTAAAAAGTGAAAATGTGTGTATTGTGTGTGCAGTGTTACAAAGGTACGGCATTGGACTGAGGTATTTTAGTTAAAATTTTGAATAATTTATACTTTTTTTTTTTTTTATGTTTTCATGCTTGAGTATGAATATGTTATATGATTAAACGTTAAATGTCTAAATTAATAGAAATTCATAAACTAATTAAAAATATTAAAATAAATTTGATAAAAAGTAAGATAAAGAGAGTTAAGTAAGATAAAGAGAACAGAGAAGTTATTAAATCAAAAATATTTAGAAGCAAATGATTTATATGATCAATATATTATATGTCGTAGTGAGTTAGATATAAATGTAGCTAAGGGTTATGTTAAGCAGGAGGAGTTAAAGTATATTTTGGTTATTTGTGAGGAAATAGAGTCATACTATCAAAAAATTCAGAATTTTTGTTTAGAAAACAAACAGAGTTTTAGTACCGTAAACACCATGACTGAGTTTGATATGAAAACTGCAACTTCTCTTCTACCTGTGATGACAGGAGAGGAAGAATGTACAAAAAAATTAATAGATGCTATTGAATTTTACAGCCAAAATATTAAAAAAGAACATGAATCATTATTAATATCTTTTGTTCTTAAAACTCGCATATCCCGACATGCCAAATTGCGTTTGGCATCTAACTATGATACTTCCGCAGATTTAATAAAGGACATGAAAAACAATTTACTGACTAAGCAGTCTGCCACGGCGCTTCAGTTGGAGCTATTGCAGTCTAGACAAGGGTCCCAGAGTATTGAGGAATTTGGTAAGAAACTTGAGGACTTATTTGTTGAATTGACTATATCTCAATCTGATGGAAAGGATGATGCCTATAAAATATTTAGACCGGTAAACGAAAAACTGGCTATTCAGCGGTTTACAGAAGGCTTGAGAAATAGTCGATTGAGTACCATTTTAGCGGCTAGAGATTACTCAGAACTGAAAGATGTCATACGCGCGGCTAAAGATGAAGAACGAGCGCATCAAGGTCACAGCACAGCGTCGGAGACAGTCTTTACGACTCAACATCGAGGTAGGTATAATCAATTTTATAGAGGACAAAGCCGAGGTCGTGTTTATATTCCAAATCGTGATTTTACGTCAACCCTGCCAGCACCCCCGAGAAATCAGGTACCTATAAGGACTTTTTACCGGGGACGCGGAAGGGGTTTCGTTAACAATTCGCATGGACGTGGACGTAATTACGGTCAGGCAACGAATTCGGGCAACTATAATCGCAATGACAGGCATAATACTTATTTACTAGAGCAGCGATCGAGAAATGATAGTCCAGGTGCGTCGACAAACAATCAAAATTTAGATTTACAGCTTTTTCGATCCTAACTTTATTTTAACATGTAACTATAATAATAACTTCGTAGAATTGACAATATTCGATACCAAATATAGAATGCTAGTTGACACTGGAGCCTCTTTGTCAGTGGTGAAATATGATACAATAAGAGACTGGAATATTCGGATGCACCCAGAATGCATAACCATTAATGGTATTGGTGGCGAATCGACCACCGTCGGTTATGTTTACATACCATTTTCCATATGTGGAAAAGAATTCAAACATAAGTTTTATGTTCTAAAGAATCTGCCTTGTATACAAGACGGTATAATTGGTCAAGATTTTTTAAAGAAGTATAATTGTGTTTTAAATTATGAATATAACACGTTGACAATAAATGAATGCGATAGTTCGGTTACAATCGGTTTAGAATTAGGAAAATTAGGTAAAAACTTATTTATTACAGTACCACCAAGGTGTGAAAAGATTTTTCATATTCATTGTTTTGAGAGTGAGGCTTGCGTTGTATTTCCGAAAGAATTATGCGAGGGTGTGTATTTATTGCTGGAAGTATCTGTCAACCCAAAGAGGGAAAGATCTTAATACAAATTTTAAATACACGTGAAACAGAAGTTCGACTTAATTATTTTAAGCCTGACATTGATAATTTATCTAATTATAATATTTGTTCATTCGAAAAGCAAAATTTAAGCGGAGAAAGAGTTAGGAAATTACTATCATTGATAAAATTACAGCATTTGAACAAAGAAGAATCCATAAGTATACAAAACATTTGTGCAAAATTTGCTGACGTATTCTACTTACCGGGAGATAAATTAGGCACCTGTAACCTTTACAAACAAAAAATTCAGTTAAAGCCCAATTCGGATCCGGTTTATATAAAACAATATCGGTTACCATTTTCGCAGCGTAATGAAATTGAAAATCAGGTTCAAAAAATGCTTTCTAATGATATTATAGAACCCACGAGTAGTGAGTGGTCTAGTCCAGTGCTACTTGTTCCTAAAAAACTAGAGAATAACAATAAAAGTTGGCGTTTAGTTGTTGATTTTCGAAAATTAAATGACCGCATAATGGATGATAAATTTCCTCTCCCCAACATAACCGATATATTAGACTCTCTTTCCAGTGCAATATATTTTTCACAGTTAGATTTAACACAAGCCTACTACCAGGCAAAATTAAACTCGGACAGTAGAAAGTACACTGCATTTACAACACCCTCCGGACAATATCAGATGACCCGTATGCCGATGGGATTAAAGACGAGTCCCAGTTCTTTCTCACGTTTAATGACAGTAGAAATGTCAGGACTAAATTATGACAAATGTTTTATTTATTTAGATAATTTAATTTGTTTTGGAAGAAATTTAGACATGCATAATAAAAACTTATTAGATATTTTGGCTAGATTAAAGAAGGTAAATTTGAAATTAAATCCGGACAAGTGCGATTTTCTTAGAAAAGAAATATTATATTTAGGTCATGTTGTGTCAGCTGATGGTATTAGGCCTGATCCGGAAAAAATTAAAGTTTTAATTAACTATCCAGTTCCTAAAAATGCTGATGAGCTAAAACGTTTTGTAGCATTTTCTAATTATTACCGGAAATTTATTCCAAATTTTGCCGAAATTTGCATAACATTAAACAACTTGTGTCGTAAAAACGTAATTTATAATTGGGATGAAAACTGCCAGAAATCATTTTTCATGTTAAAAAACTGTTTAGTAAAGCCTCCGGTATTGCAATATCCTTTGTTTGATGACAGTAATACTTTTATTCTACAAACCGATGCGTCAGGGTACGCTACAGGTTCAGTTTTGTGTAATGCCGATCGTAGGCCAATTGCTTACGCCAGCCGGAGCTTAAACAAGGCCGAGTGCAGGTATCCTACAATTGAAAAAGAATTGTTAGCAATAGTCTGGTCCGTAAAATATTTCAGGCCATATCTCTATGGAAGACGATTTATTATAGAAACAGATCATAGGCCATTAGTATTTTTGTATAATTTGACAGATCCTTCCAGTAGATTATTAAAATTTCGATTGTTATTAGAAGAGTACGATTATAAAGTGGTTTACGTGAAAGGGCGTGATAATGTAGCTGGAGATGCATTGTCACGCATAGAAGTGACTTGTGAAGAATTAAGGTCGATGAATGAACACATTATATCTGTACTTACGAGAGCGAAGAGACGGGAGCTTGAGAGAAATTCCTGTACTCATACTTCGGTGACTAATATTCCTAAAAACGATTGGACTGATCACCCGAGAGTTGTAGAAATGTTAAAATTGCCGAAGGATTACACGGAATTAGTATTTGTGAATGAGAAAGAATGGATGAAAGTTAAAAAATATGTGTGTTTAGAAAATGGTGATTATGCGTATTCGTCGTCAGATCGCACTATATATGTAAAACTATTTACTCAATCACAGCGTACACGAGCGGTCTCTGTGAGAGAAATGGTATCATTTTGTGCTGATTTAAAAATAAATACATTATATATAATTAAAGATGAAAATAACATAAGAATAATTAAAGAGCTAGCTCAATATATAAATAAATTGCCTAAGTGGTCCGGACCCCGCTTATGCGTAGTAAAAGGCGTTAAAAAGATTATTGATGACGATACAAAGAGAGTTATTTTAAACGATTATCATATTCTACCTACAAGTGGACACGCAGGGATACGACGTATGTTAAACAATATTAAAAAAAAATAATTTTGGACTGGATTAGAGCGTGATATTACTAATTTTGTAATGAAATGCACTAAATGCCAACGTTTCAAATATTTAAATACAGTAAAAGAACCTATGGTTATAACGGATTGTGGTAATTCAGCTTTCGATAAAATATATATAGATCTAGTAGGCCCTTTACCCCGAGATAATAACTACAACTACATTTTAACGCTTCAGTGTGACCTCACCAAATATGTAGAGGCGTATCCGATAGCGAGTAAGGATGCGCGTACGGTGGCCACAACGCTGGTAAATAATTTTATACTCAGATATGGCATTCCCCGAGAAATAGTAAGCGACAGAGGAACTGAGTTTGTCAACACCATAATGAAAGAGGTATGTACAATTTTGAATATAAGTCATTTACAATCTACAGCCTTCCATCATCAAACTTTAGGTTCACTAGAAAATAGTCACAAACATTTAACTTTTTATTTGAGAATGCAAGTTAACAGTCAAACTCAGGAATGGAGTTCATGGGTACCCTACTGGTGTTTCTCATATAACACTTCAGTACATTCGAGTACAAAATTTACGCCATATGAACTAGTGTTTGGCAGACAATGTAACTTACCTTCCAACCTCACTACAACATTAGAGCCGATTTATAATTTTGATGATTACGCTGTTGAATTAAAATATCGTTTACAAAAGTCGCAAATGGATGCTAAAAACAATCTTATCAATTCAAAAATTGTCAGAAAAAGTAAATATGATAGTAGTATAAATCCAGTAACATATAAAACTGGCGATTTAATATTAGTTAAAAATGAAAATTGTAACAAGCTAGAACCATTATATTTAGGTCCATTTTCAGTAGTTAAGGATATATCTCCAAATGTTGTTATTTTAGTTAAAGGTAAAGAAAAAACTATCCATAAAAATAGAACTAGACTTTATAATGAATAAGTTTGTTTCTGTAACAGTTTTGTCTGTAATTGTACCGTATCAAATTAAGATTTGTACTGATGACATTGTTTATTGTTTAGCTTGTAAGTGTATTGAAATAGATATAAGATACTACATTATAATCATGCGATAACTATTGATTGTACGATGAATAATATGTAATTGTTTAATCTTCATATTATATTCTATCATGTATTAAATAAAAAATAAAAATAAATGTTTTTACATTTTTTTTTCCCTTTTGATAGGGCGTGTGACGTAGTAATTAAGCCTTAGCTAATAAGAATATATACTGTATGACTTAGGCAGATGAGGCATTAATAAACTTAACGTATAACAATCAACATCTCTTTGATTTACCAAAGTCCCGTCCTTACAAGATGTTCTCGCGGTTTCTCCCGCGTTTATGATTACTGCGACGCCCCCGTGGATCATAGAGTGATGTTATATAGTCTATAGCCTTCCTCGATAAATGAGCTATCCAACATTAAATAATTTTTCAATTCGGAGCAGTAGTTCCTGAGATTAGCGCGTTCAAACAAATAAACAAACTTTTCAGCTTTATAATATTAATGACTAGTCTATTGTATAATGTTTTAGGCAGCATACGAGAAGAAGCGCCTCGCCGACTACTGCAGGGTGGCATACAAGAAGACCAAGGTTACTCGAACCGAAGTGAGAACTACTACTATTTGTCAGAAGGAGAACTCTTTCTATGTTGACACTGTACGAGCATTCAGGTATATACTGATACTAGCTTTTGCGCGCGGCTCCGCCCGCGTGGTACCTACATCAATAAAATGTATGTCCTTTCCCAGGTTTTAAACTATATCTGTACCAAATTTCATCAAAATCGGTTGAGTGGTTTAGCCGTGAAAAGGTAACAGACAGACAGACAGATATACAGACAGAGTTACTTTCGAGTTTACAATATTAAGTAAGGATATATATATATGGCGCTCTTTGGGGGAGGGCTATGTCCAGCAGTGGACTATTATAGCCTGATGATGATGATGATGATGATGATGATGATGAAGGATATACTCGATAAATGGGCTATCCAACACGAAAATAATTTTTCAATTCGAATCAGTAGTTCCTGAGATAATCGCGTTCAAACAAACAAACTGCTCTTATAGATTTAACTAAATAAAGTGTAATACGCTTTTTTTATAAGGGTACTTCTGCGTTTATGAGTTTATACCCAGACCGTGTGCGATTATTGGTGTATCACACAAATAAATGTTTTGTGTGGCATTCGAACCCACAATAGGTGCGGTCCTCGGTACGGCAGCAGCGATAAATGACCGGTTGCTCGCTACACCATCCGTGCACTCATTATTAGTTCTGTTTTAACTTTATGGTCTACTACCTTAAGCGCGCGGCTCCGCCCGCATGGTACCTACATCAATAAAAAGAATAAGTTTTTTTAAAATGCCTATAGTTTTCAAAATACGTAACTTAGATGTTTTTTATATTTTTCTGATAGTTATTATAACCTAACCTGATTCCGGCTTGATGTCAACTTCTGGGACAGCCTGTATATTAATCGGCTGTTGATATATTTATGTATGTCCAGGGACCGTCGCTACGAGTACAAGGCTCTGAACAAGCAGGCGAAGGCGAAGGTGTCGGAGGCGGTAGCGAGCGGCGACGCGGCCGAGATCAAGTCGGCCAAGAGCCGCGAGGTGCTGTACGACTCGCTGCAGCTCGCGCACAAGTGCATTCTTAACTCCTTCTACGGATACGTCATGAGGAGGGGGTGAGTACTACAGTCGGCCAAGAGCCGCGATGTGCTGTACGACTCGCTGCAGCTCGCGCACAAGTGCATTCTTAACTCCTTCTACGGATACGTCATGAGGAGGGGGTGAGTACTACAGTCGGCCAAGAGCCGCGATGTGCTGTACGACTCGCTGCAGCTCGCGCACAAGTGCATTCTTAACTCCTTCTACGGATACGTCATGAGGAGGGGGTGAGTACTACAGTCGGCCAAGAGCCGCGATGTGCTGTACGATTCGCTGCAGCTCGCGCACAAGTGCATTTTCAACTCCTTCTACGGATACGTCATAAGGAGGGGGTGAGTACTACAGTCGGCCAAGAGCCGCGAGGTGCTGTACGACTCGCTGCAGCTCGCGCACAAGTGCATTCTTAACTCCTTCTACGGATACGTCATGAGGAGGGGGTGAGTACTACAGTCGGTCAAGAGCCGTGAGGTGCTGTACGACTCGCTGCAGCTCGCGCACAAGTGCATTCTTAACTCCTTCTACGGATACGTCATGAGGAGGGGGTGAGTACTATAGTCGGCCAAGAGCCGTGAGGTGCTGTACGACTCGCTGCAGCTTGCGCACAAGTGCATTCTTAACTCCTTCTACGGATACGTCATGAGGAGGGGGTGAGTACTACAGTCGGCCAAGAGCCGCGAGGTGCTGGACGACTCGCTCGCGCACAAGTGCATTCTTAACTCCTACGGATACGTCATGAGGAGGGGGTGAGTACTACAGTCGGCCAAGAGCCGCGAGGTGCTGGACGACTCGCTCGCGCACAAGTGCATTCTTAACTTCTACGGATACGTCATGAGGAGGGGGTGAGTACTACAGTCGGCCAAGAGCCGCGAGGTGCTGTACGACTCGCTGCAGCTCGCGCACAAGTGCATTCTTAACTCCTACGGATACGTCATGAGGAGGGGGTGAGTACTACAGTCGGCCAAGAGCCGCGAGGTGCTGTACGACTAGCTGCAGCTCGCGCACAAGTGCATTCTTAACTCCTTCTACGGATACGTCATGAGGAGGGGGTGAGTACTACAGTCGGTCAAAGTGCGAGAGTTGTTTTTTTTTAAGATTACGAAATAATTAAGAGTTATCGTACTGTATTATTGTAAATTTTGCTAGATAGAAAATATGAACCCTGTCATTATACCAATTGGTACAATATAGTGAATTATACTTGTTTGTTTGTTTGTCAGTGCACGTTGGCACAGCATGGAGATGGCGGGCATCGTGTGCTACACCGGCGCCAACATCATCATGAAGGCGCGCGAGATCATCGAGCAAGTCGGTCGACCGCTCGAGCTTGACACTGACGGTAATCTAACACATCTACTTTTCAGTACAATTTTCTTTTTCAGTATTGTATGTCCTTCACACGCCGTAGTCGGGGCCACTTTTCCTTACGTGGGTCCTAACTAAATCTTAAAAATGTAAACAACTCTGTAGACAGCTGGCGGCCTTGATGGCGTAGTGGTTAGTGTAACCGACTGCCACGCCTGAGGTGGCGGGTTCGATTCCCGCACAAGTCAAACATTTGTGTGCATGAACATGGATGTTTGTCTTGGTCTGGTTGTTTCTATGTATAATATGTATATACCGTTAGCTGCAAAAATGCATACACATTTCAACACTAAAATGGTATAAATATAATAGACACTATTACAGGTGACAGCACGTAAAAAGTATATATGTATGTTTATCCATTGTCTAGTACCCATAGTACAAGCTCTGCTTAGTTTGGGCTACATGGTATTGTGTGTATGTGATAGAATATTATTATTATTATTATATGTAGATATAACACTTGTATATTATTATGAGTTGTGTTTACATACATAAATTACAATTGTATATTTTCAAAGTCGTACGGAGAAACACACGAGACATAGAGCCTCGCTGATTTCAGCATGAATGGGCCGGCTCGACCGGGGAAGTACTACCCTCTCACATAATATCGACGTGAAATAGCAGTGTTCCTACTGTTGTGTTTCGTTCGGTAAGTGAGAGTACCGGAGGCCCAATCACCCCCTTTCCCCCTTCCCGCTCCTTCTCCTTCCCATTTCCTTTTTTTCCTAAAGTGTCGGCAATGCGCAAGTGATGCCTCTGGTATTGCAGGCGTCCATAGACTACGGTGATCACTTATCATCAAGTGGGCCGTATGCTTGTTTGCCACCTTAATTGTAAAAAAAAACATTACATCCTTGGTTTATTTTTCCGTTTATGGGTTATAGAGAGCGAGCCGTCTACCGAGCATATTGTCAGACTCTTTCTTAACCAAACTGCGATAACCCCTAGACCGACTTTAAGATGGGCCGCATACATAAATGCATACATATGCTACATTTGGTTCGGTGGCGGAAGTTTACGTTTCAGAGCTATAGCTTTCAGGATATAATAATATACATATTTTACGTAATTACTATATTATTATTATGTACTACCTGACTTGACAGTAGTTGTCCTGTCAATCTATACAAAAATACATTTCACGTCAATTTCATTCAATATCAAAACGTCAATAATTTTTTATTTTCATATATAAATTCATACATAAATTCACGAGAAATGTCGAAAACTTAAATGGTACCTCATTTAAGTTTTCGACATTTCTCGTGAATTTATCGTAAATTTTCGTTCATACAAACCTTGTCCTGACAATTACCAACACAACAAAAAACAGCTAAATCGGTCGAGCAGTTCTTAAGTGATGCTTCGTCATACATGTGGCAATTGATCTTTATTAATTGTTTTGCTTCTTGTACAGGTATTTGGTGTGTGCTACCGTCATCGTTCCCAGAGAACGTGACAGTCCACACAACTCATGCGAAGAAAAAGAAGATTAATGTTTCTTTCCCCAACGCTGTGCTTAATGCTATGGTCAAAGTAAGTATGATTCATAACTAATCGGAAAGTTTCTAAGGAATTGTATTTATTATTATAGTTTTAACCTGCATATTTAGTGAAACAAGTAGAATATTGGTTCTTCACCTGCTAGATGATGTATTCCAAGCATATTTATTTATTTATGATTAAATAAGAAATTGTAATCGTAACAGGCACCCACAGGACAGGCTTGCCTAGTGTGGGACCGCCGGGTATTAACATATAATGGTTTTACTGTAAATAAACATTTTTTATTTTTGACTAGATGTTCCCGCGGTTTTACCCGCGTTTATCGTTACTGCGCCGCCCCCGTAGGTCGTAGCGTGATGTTATATAGCCTATAGCCTTCCTCGATAAATAGGCTATCCAACACTAAAATAATTTTTCAAATTCGAACCAGTAGTTCCTGAGATTAGCGCGTTCAAACAAACAAACTCTTCAGCTTTATAATATTAGTATAGATTAGAGAAAGCATTAAATGAGCGACGAATTTACAAACATTAAAACATCAGGCACAAACAACACTGTCTCAAAAATATATTTGTGTACATACACACTATCATTTTTATGCTAAATCGACTTCTATAGAATCCACAATAAATTCTATAGAACTTAGTGCCATGTATACCTGGTGACCTCTAAAAACACTCTACCATTCTACAGTCTATTGTTTATGTGCGAAGTGCATGGTGGGCCAGTCAAAGCGATCGCAGCGCATGCCGTGGCAGAAATGTGTAATACTTTCTGGATACTGTCATATAATTACATTGGTATATCAAATAATTTGTTTATTTTTTCAAATGGATCATCGATGTTATTGTGTTGTAAACTGCAAAATCAACGAAAGGAATACTCGGTGTAAATTATACAGGCTTCCTTAAGAAAATGGATATTGAAAAGTAAAGAGAAGATATTTGAAAAAATGCTGGAGAATAATTGTTATATTTAATTAATTCAGGATCACTTCACAAACGATCAATACTTCGAGCTGACGGACCCAGTGGAGAAGAAATATGAACAGCGTTCAGAGAACTCGATATTCTTCGAAGTGGATGGTCCGTACCTGGCCATGGTGCTGCCCGCGTCTAAAGAGGAGGGCAAACGGCTGAAGAAACGATACGCTGTGTTTAACTTCGACGGATCACTTGCTGAGTTGAAAGGTAATTTTTATTTCTATTTTGCGTATTTTAGTAGTACATATTCGTATTTAAGAGTACTAATGATCGCATGTCATTAAATTTATAATAAACTAGGTTCGCTTGCGTAAATGTAGATTAGGTAGGGTCGTCCTCTCGCTCGAGGCTATGGTTCTGTCCATGGTTTCGAGTGAGAGATCTTGGAATGCCGTCGCCTCCTTCTATGAGGAGGTGATGTTAGTGAAGGAGGCGGCGGAGAAGAAGAGGGAACGTGCAATCCGTCTGCCTAACCGCAGAGCCGGGCACAGGAGGGCGCGAGACTACCTCCAGCCACCTTGAGTAGAAACCTGCGGGCGGTGGACCCATTGGGGCCGTCCACCGCCCGATCAGCGCAGGTCCGAGTAGGCGGCGTTCGTGTTCCGCGCACGCCTCTTGATGTCGGAAGGGGAAACAGGTCCCCCGCTTTGTCGTCGGAGACTAGGTTCCCCAATTTGTGGGTGATGGTTGTGTGGGACCCGCCACGTCCATCGGCGGGGTCGCGATTTGAATGCGAGAGCGATCCGTGCGACCTCGCCATAAAGGTGTGAGGAACACCGCGGTGGTTTTAGTCGTTTCAGCCCAAATTTCCATCTTGGGTTGGAAACCGCAATAACAGGCGTGAAAAAAAAATTGGTTAGACAAAAGGCACCCTATATAATATTGTCTTCTGTTTACGCTAATGTTATTCATTGAAATTAAACTACTATATACAGATTTGATCGAATTATGTAATAAAGTGTCAAATAAGCAACGCGATAAAATCCGTATAATAATATAGTAGTTTAATTTCAAAGGCACTCTATATCCTTTTGAATACCCTATCAAGGTGTATGCGAAATTGTATGTTGTTGTTTGTATGTTGTTGTTTGTATGTGACGCTTTCTCGCCGTAACTACTCGACCGATCATCATAAAATTTACAGGACATAGGTACCTCTCATCCAGAAAAAAATATGAAAATATTCCCGAGGGACAGAAATTTATCTATAATAATCTAATTAACGAAAGCAAAGCCACGGACAAAATTTAGTGATTTTATATTATACTTACCAGGTTTCGAAGTAAAACGCCGAGGCGAGTTGCAGTTGATCAAAATCTTCCAGTCATCAGTCTTCGAAGCATTTCTGAAAGGAAACGACTTGAAGTCGTGTTATGGCGCAGTGGCTAAAGTGGCAGACTACTGGCTCGACGTGTTATATAGTAAGGGGAGTAACATGCCCGACACGGAACTGTTCGAGCTGATCTCTGAGAACCGGTCCATGTCTAAGAAGTTAGAAGATTACGGTGGGCAGAAGTCGACATCTATTTCTACTGCTAAAAGGCTGGCAGAGTTTTTAGGAGATCAGATGGTGAAGGATGCTGGGTTAGCTTGCAGGTACGTGTTTTCTTCTTCGTTTTTATTTTAGGTGAGTGTTAAATTTGCTCGGTCTCGCCCTAAAATACCGCTACTCCTAAGTTTGCGGTTAGAGAGCTTCGTCAAAAACTAATGTCAAGCCAAATTAGTAGGGTGATTCTAAAAGTCACGAATATTTAATTATAGATGATACGATGTAACTTAACTTATCTTATGTGGGGGCCAGTCAGTGCAGACTGGTGACACTTCGACCCAGTGGGATCTTTTGTGTCGACACTCTCCCAATAAAGACTGTCATAGATGTTCATAGCAGCCGGGACCGACGGCTTAACGTGCTCTCCGAGGCACGGAGCAGGCGATAATTGTCAATCAATACGCACATAATTTCGAAAAGTCATATAACTACCGAAAGTCAGAGGTGCGCGACGTGGGTTCGAATCCGAGACCCTCTGCAAAACGGTTTTAATTCAATAAAGTTATATCGATTGTTATTGTATTCATTACGTTATCTATTAATAAGCTTATTTACTTTTTTAATTAACATATAAGATAGATATTTAATGTTATTCTTTGACTGCTTAAGTACATAGTGCAAAATAAAGTTATCTGCATTAAACATGATTGGTAAGTTTATAGAAACATAGTTCGCGTTCCATAGGCTTTGGCGCGCAAACGATGAATTTTAGCAAAAATTATAGTTATTACATAATCTGTTAGGCACGTTTGGCTGTTCATAGGGGACTATTAGTGCCCACACTTATGTATGGAAGTGAAAGTTGGGTATGGCAAAAGAAGCATGAGAGCAGAATAAATGCTGTAGAAATGAGAGCGTTGAGAAGCATATGTGGAAAGATAGAATAAGAAATAGTGTGATTAGAGAGAGATGCAGCATGAAAGTGGATATAGTTACAAGAATAGAAAAGGGTATGTTAAGCTGGTTTGGACATGTACAAAGAATGGACGAGGAAAGACTGACTAAGAAAGTTTATAAGGCTAGTGTGAATAGAACAGTCGCAAGAGGAAAACCTAGGCGAACGTTTCTCGACCAGATCAGAGGCGTTCCGGACAAAGGCTAGGTTAAGAGCCTCTTGAACCGATGGGCGTGTATGAAGAATGTGATGAAAGTGAATGAAGCCAGAGAAGTGTGTCAGGATCGTAGCAAATGGAAATCCGTAGTCTCTGCCTACCCCCCTGGGAAACAGGCGTGAATCTATGTATGTATGTATGTACATAATCTGTCGATTATAAAGTGTAAGATAACGGAGTTGTGACCAAGACGTTGTTCAATTTACAACAATTGCACCGCCGATATAAACCAATTTATAAACAAATCATTATTATTAAGTTTATTTGGAGAACTCTCCTAGCACAAACATATAAGCCTACATGAGATCTAGAAAATATTTATTTATTTATTAATATAATTAGTTATATGTAAAAGATTTCAACCACGTATTGGTTTCATTATACATTTAACTTGATGTTGACCAAAATGCATTAAAACCGCCATGTGCATTGCAAAAAGATGTAGATTACTTATTTATCTTATCTTATGTGGGGGCCAGTCAGTGCAGACCAGCGACACTTCGACCCAGTGGGATCTTTTGTGTCGACACTCTCCCAATAAAGACTGCCATAGATGTTCATGGCAACCGGGACCAACGGCTTAACGTGCTTGCCGAGGCACGGAGCAGGCGATAATTGTCAATCAATACGCACATAATTTTGAAAAGTCATATAACTTCCGAAAGTCAGAGGTGCGCGACGTGGGTTCGAACCCGAGACCCTCTGCATTGCAGTCTGTTGGTCTCCCCACTGAGCTATCGCTGCTCTTAGATTACCTATAAATACCATATGTTTTTGCAGGTTCATTATATCAAAGAAGCCCGAAGGTGCTCCTGTAACGGAGCGAGCCATCCCGCTCGCGATCTTCCAGTCGCCCGCCGCCGTCAAGCGACACCATCTTAGACGGTGGCTCAAGGACAGCAGCATTACTGAAGATATCGATATTAGAGATGTGCTCGACTGGGGATACTACATCGAGAGGCTGAGTGGAGCCATACAGAAGATTATTACTATACCAGCCGCTATGCAAGGAGTGAGTACATATGGTTATTGTCGTATTTGCATTGATCTGTGTACATATTCTTATTGTCTTGGCAAGGCAATTCCCGCACCAAGAATAAAGGATTATTCAAACCTGAGCGGTATTCGCTGCCGCTGTGGGTAGAGGTATATACCGCGCGGGTTTCGCTCAGGTATTTAGTATCAAGTTCCGCGGCTAGAGCGACCTGAGCCGTATTTGCTGCCGCTGTGGGTTGAAGTGCCTGCCGCGCGGGTTTTGCTCAGGTATTTAGTATCAACTCTACCCACAAGGATAGCAAAATCTGCTTTGGTGTGAACAGTAATATTACCGCATACCCACTCGGTTTTCTCTACCGCAGACGGTAGCGAATACCGCTTAGGTTTGAACAGGCCTTAATTCCTGTGTCGCCGACTTTACAAACATTCAAATGACGGACGCAAAGAACACCTAGACTCGGAACAGCCATTTGTGGATCACACAAATTTTTGTGCCGTGTGGGAATCGAATCCACAATACAGCGCGGCGGCAGTGGTGAGGCGATCACCTAAAACACAACGTCATGCAGTGAAAAATTTAGCTACTGAGAAATGCTAGACACAAATAATTTTTGTTATAGTAAAAAAAAAAGTGAGAAACAGCAATGAATTGTCGTAAATCTTAGAGTTCGAAAAATGGTATCATGTGACCTTGAGGTCAAAGGTCATAGTCATTTCGGGGGTATATCGACTATGCCGAGTCGAATGGCGTTGAGTTGACCGCGAGTCTCTAGCTCTTACGGTTCTTGAGTTGAAAGTTGTATAACAGACAGACAGACGGACGGATAAAGTTGTTGTATAAGAGTTTTTTCGAACTATAAAAACGATTCAGGACAGCATGGCCAAGTAAAAGTCAGTACATAGATCTCTCACAACGTAGCGTAGAGGTACCTATAGTGCTACCACACGGTGCCTAGAGGGCGGGCTTACTAACACTACTAATATAGACTATAAGTACATTCAGTTACTAACCCATTACTAAACAACTTATGGACTTTTTATGTACATACCGACATTAAAAGTCCGAAATAAAGATATTTTATTTATTTATAACAAAACATATTGCATACCCTTTCTGAAGAGGTAATGAACCATGTGTCATGTCAAATGATTTGATGGATTCTTATTAATTAATTCAGGAAATCACAGCAGTGGAGACCCATTTGACTGCCTGCTAACTAATTTTTAAATTGAACTGCTATTCAGAAACCGGTTGGTGCCAAACTATGCCTTATACATACTAACTGCGCGGATGGTGTAACAGTTTAAGTGGTTACGGGACAATATTTCTGTGATCCAAAATAATTATTCCGAGTTTTACTTAACTATAAAAATTTGTACATTAGGAATAATTCAGGTGTCATACATAGAAATAATAGTAGACACAAAGAACACCCAATTCTTGTCTCTATGTTTGTAACTCCGTTCTCTTTATGTATGTGCCTTGCGACACAGGAATAATAATATTAATAATGTTTATTTTTCTCTCCACAATATTTACAATGTTGACAAAAGATACAAATTGCATAATATTAAAATAAAACACAGGAACATTGTGGGAGACTGGAGCCTAAGCTAGGCCGGAGCCTATGTTATATTGTGAATTATTTCTAATGTGCGAGTTGTCTTTTATAAAAAGCTAGCTTTTGTTTGCGGCTTTGCTCGCGTAAAATATGCCTATGTTACTCAGTGATAATATAGCTTCCTAACGGTGAAAGAATTTTTTAAATCGGTTGAGTAACTTTGAGTTAAACCCTTACAAACATACAAACTAAAATCAAATCTTTCCTATTATAAGTTACTAATCCTATTTAATTGCCCTAGCTGGACAACCCAGTCCCGCGCTGCCAGTACCCGGACTGGCTTCATAAGAAGATGCTCGCTAAAACTGACAAGTTCAAGACGAGGAAAATCACTGACATGTTCTCCGCCAAGCCGAAAGAACTCAAGAGTGCTGACGATGATAATGCGGAAGCTTCCACTAGTGCTGACGGCATGGGCAGTATGGTATGTTACATAACAGTTTCTTGCAGGTATCTTCTGATAGCTCCAATCCTTTGCGTGAACCTAGCAACTAACCTAAATGTAACTACAGTAACTTAAGAAACTCACTAACCAATAGGTTTTGACGTTCATAAGTGTTATGTTGTGACTTAAATGAATAAAAAATGAATAAATTATTTTTGAATTTGTCTTTGACATAGAAATATCTTTATTAGCTGATCATTGGTACAGTCAGCAGCAAAGTCGATAAACACTTGCGAGATTTTGAGATTTTTAAAAAAAAATTATTGCAATTCTAATAAAAAAATACAATGTATAAATTAGCATCTTTAATTCATAAAATACTTTTACAAATTTGCATGTACAGGTACTTATCGAGCTGACTGTAAATTAGAAGGATGCTAGGTTTATAATTATAATTATTATATTAATTTATAATTATATAATTATCATAATAACAAAATGTGACTACTTGACACGGCCAGCAAACACTCACACTTGCACTCCCATTAAAATCTTTATTCACGCTCAACAATATTGTTTATTTACTGTTTTAAGTATAACAGCAATTACATAATATATCAACGTTCTATATCGAAAGAAATTGGGTTCAAGCATCAGCTTATGCTTAGCGCCCAGAGAAGGTTATCAAACGCTGATTTTCAGTTTAAATTCTTCACTGGTTTACAAAAAAATATGTTTAGTCGATGATTGTTTACTCTTAGCATTTTATTACTACGAAAAGAAGTATGATTTAATTATCTATGCGTCACTATTATATTGTTAACAGGACACCGAAATAGATATAGAAGATATTGGTAAACCAGATACAATAAAAGACACGACTATACGGCCGATAGTACATACTGTTAAAAGGAAACGCGAGGAATCACCGCCTAAGGCACAGACTTGGAAAGAGGCTCTTGGATCTCCACCACCATTTGGGACTACCAAGGTATGGCCTTACCCATTTTTAAAAGGTAACAAGCATACATTATTTTTGTTCTGAGGGGTTGATTGGGCCGCGATAACTTTTTATTACTATAAATTAGTCTGAAATCATTTATAAAAAATTTAAGAAACGGTTTTATTGAGGTTGGGTATTGAAAACCTCCTTCAGACCTTTACCCACTCCGACCTTTACCTACTCTAACCTTTACCTATTCCGACCTTTATCCACTTCGACTTAGGCGATTCCGACCTTTACCCACTTCGACCTTTATCCACGCCGACCTTTACCCACTCCGACCTTTACCACTTCGACCTTTACTCACTCCGACCTTTACTCACTCCGACCTTTACCCACTCCGACCTTTATCCACTCAGACTTTTAGCCACTTCGGCCTTTACCCACTTCGACCTTTACCCACTCCGACCTGTACCCACTCCGACCTTTACCTACCCCGACCTCTACCTTGTAGAAGTTTGCAGTTAAATGACCTTGTGTTATGCTGTAAGCAGAAAGTTTTATAATCCAGAACTCGTGTTGGTCGGCTAACATATATAGGCAATGCACCAGTGATAGTGTAGGTGTTGCAAGCGTGCAGGCTGTAGTTGCTACAGCCTTACCTTAGTAGCTTACCATGAGACAGCAGGCAAGTCATATTTTTTACTAATATAGTTGTTTTGAAAGCTTGTGTATCTTGGCAGGCAGAGAGAAAACAATGGATATTATTTCAAAAGAAGAAATGGCTTTGGCAAATGGAGCAGCGCGGCCTTCGAAATCGTAATAAACGAGGTATATAATTTTACGTACTATACTGTCAAAACTTGGTACTTTTGGTTTTTTTAATAAAAATAATATAATATCAGCGCTGTCCTACTTCAGAACATTCACTTTATCAGCCGTGTGTAGGTTTATGCCATCATTCACCACGTTGGCTCAGTAAAGCGTTGGACTGCCGCAAAGTCCTGTAGTTCAATTTCATGACACTTTAAAAACTTAATTAACGTTTACCTAAACACTGAAGGAAATTTGCATTTATCAGATAAACTAGCGACCCGCCTCAGCTCCGCACGACTAGTACAAAACCTTAACAAATTATACATTTAAACCTTTCTCGTGAATCAATCTGTCTATCGGTAAAAATTGCATGAAAATCCGTTCAGTAGTTTTTGAGTTTAACGCGAGCAGACAGACAGACAGACGCGGCGAGGGACTTTGTTTTATAATATGTTGTGATTTCTCAGAGATGTGTAAAGTGCTTACTAACATTGCCAGAGATTGGTTGACAATGGTTCAATCTTTCTTATACTGAGAAAAGGCCTATGCATCTAGTAGCGGACAGATTATATCGCTTACTTTATTCATCATAGATTAGTCTTTTATGAACATACGTGGTCCTAAATAAATTTGTTTATCTAGGTAAAACGGATGCAGAGGCAATGCCGCCGCCCCAGTCAGGTCCAGCAACGACTCTTGGTGGATTTATCAGACGAGCCCAGCGTACACTACTCAATACTCCTTGGCAGATCATACAGGTACTTCATATTGTATTAAAATTACAGCCCACCACACTCTGACAGCGAAAGCGGATCGGTTTCGGTGGTGATTTTTTGTATTGTTCAAGTTAGTATGAAACATTACATAGAAGAGCCTTAGCAGAGGTTAGGCGTGACGAATGTAGTATACGCGCAGTGTCTGTGTGCACTTGGCGGTGTTGCAGGGAACAGTGTGCTTACAAACATTTAGGTCGAAAATAATAATAATACATTTTTATTCAATAAATAAAAGTCTTAATAAACACAGTACAGGATATTAAATCTAAAGGAAAACATTTTACAATTTAAAATTGGACACAAAAAGTCTTGTTTATAAAGTCTGTTTTTACATTTTATTACCTGAGCTAAGTCAGAGACCTGTGTTTCAGGCTGTTTCTAATATTACATTGTTATTCTATTGTTAATAAAGTAAGGGTCTAAGGTTTAAAGACATTTATTTTATTCTCATAAAGACAAAAGTCACTTACATGAGAACATGTTTACAATAAAAAGACATAGGTAACATTCATTGCCGCACGTTATTAAAAAGAGAGTACTTACTTAAATAAATTATTAAAAGTACAATCATATACACAAAAACATTTATAGACCAATTGGTTATTTACACAAAAACACACATTACCAAAACAGTTCGCATTCAAAAGAAAAACAATTAGATTTCTCAAATCGATACTTTTGTAATAATATACTGTGCCAATCGTTTTTTAAATATGTTGAAAGATACAATATTTTTTATATAGGAGGGTATTTTGTTATAATGGCGCGCACCGTCATAAGTCATTGCGGTTGGGCCGTAATTTGTTCGAATTCTAGGCAAGACTATGAAACTCGCGCGTCGCGTGCAGGGGCGCCCAACTTTTTTCCGCTTAGTAAATTGTAATTCAGTGCGGACATTATTGTTAATTGTTTTGCGAATGAAAATACAAGTGCTATAAATGTATAATTGTTTTAGGTTCATTAATTTAGTTTCACGATATATTTTTTTAGTTTCTGTTCGAAATTTATAATCAAATAACATTTTTATTATTTTGTTTTGTAAGACTTGTAATTTGCCCAATCTCGTTTTTGCAGCGTTTCCCCAGATTTCAATTAGATACAACAAATGTGGTTTTACCAGGGAATTGTAAATTTTAAAACGTAGTTTGCGTGGTATGCATCGAAAATTAATCCGTAAGGAAGCATGGAGGGATATTAATTTATTAATTAAGTGTTTAATGTGAAAATTCCATGTTAAGGACGAATCTATATGTAGGCCAAGATATTTTTCATGTGTTTTAACCTGTAAAAGTCTATTATTTATTGTGAGAGGTGAGTAATCGGGTATTGGTTTATTTTTAGCTTTAAAAAGTATATAGCTAGTTTTGGAAACATTTAACATTTATACATTAAATGATGTGGAAGTACGTTTATTATTAGCTTCACCGCTTATTAGATAAAATAGACGCAAGTATGCGGTTGGAATAATCACGCAATCACCGCGCCGAACACATAGACAATTTCGCACTACTACCGCACGAGTGCTGCGGTGGTATGTCGACATCTGCACTGTGACCGCTACCGCTCCGCCTCCGCTGTGTGTCACCCAATGCGCAGGTTCGAAGTCAAGGACAAAGCGTGCACTCGTATATCATAATATATTGTAAATACTTTCAATATTCTTTATATACGTTCACGTTACGCGTAAAGTGTAGTCAGACATTTATTTCATCCACACTTTGTCAGACTGGAATCTATTGAGAATTGCGGACCAGAAAACCACTAATATTTAGGCTCACATAATCGGCCACTTTTGTAAATTTATGCAAGAACAGAACCGTAACCACGATTACTTACTTCTTGCGTGCTATACAACAGTGGTACGACGACAGCCCACTATCAGACGTGAAACATAAAATTAGTTCTTTTTAATTACTTGCAGGTGGCTGAAACTGCGGAGCCTGGACTGTTTAAAGTGTGGGCTTTAGTCGGGACGGAATTACATCAGATCAAGTTGTCAGTGCCACGAATATTCTACGTGAACCAGCGAGTATCTCGAGCTACAGACAGCGGCCAGTACTGGCGCAAGTGTAGCCGGATACTGCCGCGCGCACACCCCGTGTTGCATCTGTACCAGTACTGCGTGCCGGAGAACCTGTATAGAGAGCACCAGGAGTAAGTACTATTAGTGACAGCGGCCAGTAAAGTATTGGCGCAAGCGTGGATACAATGTTTGTAGCGTATATAATATGGATGTAAATAAGCCTTAACTATATTAACTGTTACAATTTTTAAAACATCTTTTTGTTGTTGCCGAAAATTAGCCAGATGACATTGGCGTATTCTGTGATCTCTCAAAAGCCTTTGACTGCGTTGAACATCATACGTTATTGCGAAAGTACAGGCATCATGGAATTCGAAAAAATGCACTCGATCTAGGGAATTCCTATTTAAGTGAAAGACTACAACACGTTCAAATCAAGCGAATCTTCTGGATTACCAGTAACAATTAGCGTGCCACAGGGTGCAATTATAGGACCTCTTCTATTTCTAGTGTACGTGAATGATTTGCAGACCTAATTCATTTTGTTGCGGAGCATATGTAGGATGTTGAGACAATTTTAATTCGTCAAAAACGTACAGTACGTGCAATTAATAATGTATTATGTATTTACTATTATTTTATTTCAGACTAGATGTGCCCTCGGTTTCTCTCGCGTTTATGGTTTCTGCGCGGCCCCCGTGGGTCGTAGCGTGATTTTATATAGTCTATAGCCTTCCTGGATATATAGGCTATCCAACACTAAAAGATTTTTTCAATTCGAACAGGTAGTTCTCTGAGATTAGCGCGTTCAAACAAACAAACTCTTCAGCTTTATAATATTAGTATAGATTTTAATGGTCAGTAATAAATAGTACTGCAACACCTTGTACATATCTATTGTAAAATACTGAAATTATAATTGAATGGCAATTTAAAAGAGTGACTTCTCATAGGCTTAACCCTTTGTCTGAATGTAGTAACTAAACTAAACGAAAATTCAGTAATTTCGCTAACTCATAAAGTTTGACGTTCATAACGTATACTGTGATATATACATAATGTATTATGTGAATAACGTAGTCGATTAGGCAGTTGTTAGTATAAGATTACTTCTATGTATTATCTACTGTGTAATTGTTTATTGTTCCAAATAAAATAAAAATAAGTATTACTTTCTAACCTAAATGAAAAAATAATATATGAATTTCATTTAACCTTTATTTTCTGATTAGGCAACTGATGGCAGAACTATGCGCCCCGGAAATTGAAGGGATATACGAAACACAAATGAGTTTGGAGTTCAGAGCACTCGTCAAACTTGGCTGCATATGTACCGTCGACCCGCAGGAAGCACGCAAGTAAGACTTTCTTTTATAATTGTTCTCCATTTTCTGATACCATGTTCTTTCCGGTCATATTTTTCGCAAGAGTAGTGTAAATTTTCAATAGTAGCACGAATTCTCCAGACTACGTAATAGTACTGAAATCAACTCTGTGCTATTGTGCCCG
The DNA here is from genome assembly GCA_963564715.1 of Catocala sponsa. Taxonomy (NCBI): domain Eukaryota; kingdom Metazoa; phylum Arthropoda; class Insecta; order Lepidoptera; family Erebidae; genus Catocala; species Catocala sponsa. The sequence goes on along the minus strand of OY751345.1, from coordinate 2,788,921 downwards.
GTAAACGGTACCTAAAATAGGGCCCACCTGCTGTTACGAGGCATCAAGAACATAGCTACCGAAATGTACTTATTGTACATACAAATAATATCTATTGTCTTGACTTCGATCATTTTTAGACCATTTTCCTTCTTCTCCTTGATATCGTTAGAGCTGAATATATACTGGGTGTAAGGGACGGCGTACCGAATTTTTTTTTTTCTTTTTTTTTTCTTTATTGATTTTAGGAATTTTTATCCAAACGTATATGCCAATTCCATCGTAACTTATTATATAAATTAACACAAAAACATATTACCGAAAACTTTAGCAAGACGTCTTTCTATAAGTACTTATCACGACGCAAACTTCAATTAATAAAAAAACGCAAGATTTAAATGTAATGTAGATTAACATTATTACGCGGTACGCAATGGATTGCTACCAATACATCGCACTCGACGAATGAACTCTGCGTTCCGCGCGCATAAAAACAGCTGATCTATTTAAATCACGACCATTTAATTACATTGCTGTATTGTAGAAAAATGTGACAGTCAGAAAAATGAAAAATTGCAGAAAAGGAATTGTGATTGTTGAAAAAAATTCCAACGATTTTTAACTCAGAATAATGGTCTGAATCTACTATTTCAGTTTTCGGTACACCGTCCCTTACACCCAGTATACGTATTCTCTTTTATTTTCAGACAAATACAATTTGGCTCAAACAACATAGACTCCTTTTCGTTAAATCAGCTGCAGTTCAAAAGCGTGGCGCTTCAATCTTACTTACAGAAACAGGTATGTGATTTACTTGACTATGTTTAAGAGTATTGTTTTAATGCTATGGCTGCCGGATTGTGCCGAATGCTATATACATATATATATTATGGTAATATTATTTTTGTTTAAATATAGCATACCTAGTGTTGAACATGTATTTGTAAGTATTAAATTAAAATCTTCATATGTAATAAACACACCTTTACGTACGAAATAGCCGTTTTTGCGGTACATCTGATATTGTCTACTACATGTGACATATATTAGCAGCGATAGCTCAGTGGGGAGACCAACAGACTGCAATGCAGTGGGTTCGAACCCACGTCACGCACCTCTGACTTTCGAAAGTTATATGACTTTTCGAAATTATGTGACAATTATCGCCTACTCCGTGCCTGGGAGAGCACGTTAAGCCGTCGGTCCCGGCTGCCATAAACATCTATGGCAGTCGTTATTGGGAAGTCAGTGCCCTCTAATATCCTGACACTGGTCTAGCCTTAGGGTATCGTTAGCCTTTGGGTTGCGGAGATCAGATGGCAGTCGCTCCGTGTAAAAACTGATATCCAGTCAAATCGGGTTAGACTAGAAAGCCGACCCCAAGTGACTTGGGAATAATAAAGGCTAGAGAGAAGAGAAGACATGTGTGATATATTACATGGTGAAATATTATTTATGTATTTGTAAATTTTTTTTATTGTTTCTGTATGTGTAAAAGGTGGAAATATTTGTATCTGAATATTTGTGCAATCAATTATAATCTATATATTAATACGTGAAGCGAAAACTTTGGATCCCTTTTTACGAAAATTGGGCGGACGGAGGAGTATGAAATATCGCACACTTATAGTTTATACAGAGAAGAAGTGACGAATGCTAATATTTATATAAAATATGCATTAGAAATACATTAAATTAATGAAAAAACACTACACACACAACCATGCATTTGACACACGCAGTCGAATCCCGTAACTATGGTTACATATATCAATATAATGACAATTATATCAGCAATATCTTACAGACAAACATTGGTCGAATTTCGAGCACTAGGCGACCGCTAGTTATTATAATTGTCTCGTCTAGATTGTACAGATGACGACGATTTCAAGGGTAGTGGGAAGAATGACTCTATTATTATGTGGTATACCTAGCCATAAAGCGAGAGAGTGAGAGACTATTGCGATAATGCTTACTGTCGATTGCGAGATCTCGTATTTAATTCGCAAGTTGGTCAGCATATTTTTCTCAATATAAAACTAATCTCACAGGACGGCGTCCCCCCAGTGAAGCACATATACATATACCAGCACTCGGCACCGAACTCCAGCCGCAGCATGTGGGCGCTGGTGCTGCCGCCCGTCCGCCGCGCCTACATCTACGTGCTCGACACCGTCAAGACCAACCAGGTGCCCAACATGAACACCCTCTACCAGGCTGAAAGGACCGCTAAGTGAGTATCAGCATTTTAATTTACCAAAATGGCAGATAAATTTTGTAATTATACTGTAGTCTATGGCTGGTGTTACAACTGGACCTGATGAACAGGACTAGTATCATTGCGTGCAACCCTTTAAAAATGGAACTCATTGCGCAGCGAGAGACAAAAACAATATTTACAGACTAGATTTTGCCTGCGGCTTCGCTCGCGTAAATGTAGGTTAGGTTAGGTAAGTAACAGTACTTTTATCTGGATGAAAGGTAACCCATGTTCTTTTCTGATCCCCTGATAACGTGTATTTGAAAGGAGACCGACCACTTTGTATGGGACCCAGGCCTGGGCGCGAACAATTTTATATTGTAATAACAATATTAATTTTGAGTAGCCGAAACTAAGTAGATAACATTATTCTTTGAAGTTTAGTATCAAGTTCGTTAAATAATAAAATAAAACACATTGTTTAAATAATATTTGTTTTCATGTGTCACCATCACCTTCATAAGTTATTAAAATATTTTCCAAAAATTGGGCTGGTGAAGTGACATTTTCATATCTTGACCAGCTTAGGTACTATATTACAGACATTATGTGAGCACAGCAACCAACAGTCCTTCGGCCGACTGCAGTAATACTGCCTTATTGCTTCCAGGCTGTGTGTATTATTTTGATATAATATAGAAATAAAATACGTCAATTTCATACTACTGGATGGTAACCAGTATTTATTACATATTTAAACAAAGCTTTTAATATTTTACTTTGTTTCTAAAACGGTTGTCCACGTGCAAGCCGAATATGGACGGTCTCCTTTCATAATGATCGGTCGAGTAGTTAAGGCGTGAAAGCGTAACCAACTCACATTCATTTATTTACATTATTAGCTGACAAAAGCGGTGAAGGGTGAGTGTGCAGTAAATACGAATGTGATTCATGTTGTTTAGCGAAGTGAAATTTTTATGTTTCCATACCCTATGTCCTATTCTGTACCCCTGACAACGTGTATGCAAAATTTCATGTTGATCGGTTGAGTAGTTAAGGAGTGAAAGCGTAACTAACAAACAAACAAACTCATTTTCGCATTTATAATATTAGTTAGGATATTATGTCTTACTATTTTTACCTGACTTATGCAATATGTGTCAATTGTTATTAATGTTTTAATTTCTTTCTTTACAATAATTTCTGTATTTCTTTGTGCGTTGCAGTGCGGTGTTGTGTGATGTAGCACTAAGTTATCAGAGACACGTTTAGATCTCTGATGAAGCTTATTTCTGAGTCTTATACATCGAATTAGTCCAAGCGTAATCCAAGGTTTATTATTGTAGTACTTCTTTTTCGTAGTTATTTTTGTTATGTGATGTAATATTGCTTGTTGGCAATTTTGTATTAAATACGATAGAGAAATATTTGCATATTGTAAACTGGAATAAAATCGAAATTGTATGGGCTGAAGTCATAGTCAAGTTTATTTATATTTAAAATTAACAATTTAGCTAAGGCAGAATTGGAAAAAGATAAACACACAGTTGTGCTCCACGTCTCTTAAAACCTGTCTTTTATTCTCAGGATTAACCTCGGCACCGAGGAGAGCACCTTGCCTGGGTCCGAGCTGACATGGGAGGTGACAGTGGAGACTGATATCCGTGCGGTTTCGCGTCACATGCAGCGAGCGCTCCAGCGCTACCGCGACGAGCGCTGCGGGCCCACGCTGCTCGCGCTGCAGGCCGCGCTGACGCCGCACGCCTGCGTGCAACACATGCCACGTATGTACATATACCGTCCGCCTGATGATTATATATTTATTATATATCTTATTTAAAGACCTGCATAATTCATTTCTGTTTAACTTAAAATATAGTATCATTGTTTTGCTATATTTAAGTATAGTATATATTTATAATCTGTTTCTAACTGTATATGCGTGCCGTGGAAACCTTTAAGTAAGGTAGCACTAAAAACTAGCTATAAGTACTAGCCATAAGAACATGTAACAGTGTATACCATGTTGGTTGTCCAAATTAAATAAATAAAATAAAAATAAAATATCGATAAATTCGATAAAAACAGGCGCACACGCTAAACAGTCCTACAATGACTCGCACAGAGACAAAACTCATGGCAGCCCATATCTTGTGTCCAAAGCGGCATTTTGCAAGTTGGAGATCGCCCGGATCCTATGACGCGGCTGTCCACCAAATTGGAATGAAATAACTCCTATTATTTCATACCAATTTTCTCTTTTGCTGTAGTCGAGCGGTGCAATGTGATGATGCGTGATGGTTACTTCTTTCAGCAGTTTTTGTTTTAAACTCATATATCTCGCTACTCGTACACCTAACGCGCACAATACGTGAGAGTTTAACCTTCGATATGTCTTCTTGCAGTGATATCAGAGTTCCCGCTAGTCCGTCTGCATGTCCGTGACGTGGAGACATTATACAGTGCGCTGGACTGGCAGCGAGTGGGCGCGAGAGCGATCGTGCGACACTACCTCGGGTTAGACGCCATACTGCAGCTCACTGTGGAACAGTGCAGGTAAGTTAGAATATTAACCCTATACTCACTGTGTATTTCTTGTTATTTCTTTCCTAGATTTTCCCGCGGCTTTAAGATTTTGTCAATAAATTACTTTCCTCTGGGGAACAGTACTTTTTTGTAGGTGAAACGTGCTTTATGTCCTTTTCTGTAACCTTGAAAACGTGTATGCAAAATTTCATGAAGGTCTCATGATGAAGTAGTTTAGGCATGAAAGCGTAACAAACAAGAAAATGAACACACTTTCAAATTTATAATATTAGTTAAGATCATTGCCTGTCAAAATGACTAGACTCCATCTGATGGTAAGCAGTCGTGTAGTCCCCTAGCAGAGCCCTACATACCACGTTTTCACGTGAAGTGGTGCCGAGGTAATTTTTCTCAAATAAGGTTCTTTTTTACGCTCCGCTTGAAGGACCCAGAATCGAAGAAAGAAAACATTATATTTGGTAGAGCCTTGCTGATTTCAGCATGAATGGGCCGGCTCGACCGGGGAATGACTACCCTCTCACAGAAAATCGACGTAAAATACCAGTATTCCTACTGTTGTGTTTCGTTCGGTGAGTGAGAGTACCAGAGGCCCAATCATCCTCTTTCCCCCTTCCCGCTCCTTATCCTTCCCACTTCCTTTCCAAAAGGGTCGGCAACGCGCAAGTGATGCCTCTGGTGTCGCAGGCGTCCATAAGCTACGGTGACCACTTACCATGAGGTGGACCGTATGCTTGTTTGCCACCTAAGTAGTATAACAAAAAAAAACACGTGCCTAGACAAAAAATTTCATGTTTTAAATGTTTGGCAATGATAAGAGGAGCCAAACTTCTTGGTTCAAGAAATTCTCAGCAGCCGCTCAAAGTTAAAACTATCCCGATTATACTTACCCTCTATTATGTGGAACTATAATCCTAACTAATATTATAAAAGCGAAAATGAGTTTGATTATTTGTTACCCTTTCTCGCCTAAACCACTGAACCGATCATCCTGATATTTTGCATATACGTTGTCAGGTGTACAGAAACGGACATAGGCTACCTTTCATCCCGAACAAAATTACTGTTCCTGAGGAAAACAACAATAACGTTCTTATGATAATAGATGGCGCCACGTGTCTTTCGAATCATGATAGAATTATATTATTAAAGAGTACAACCCGAATTGATTATCAAATTCTAAATAACGCGAGCGAAGCCGCGGGCAAAAGCTAGTTAATCCATAGTTGACAAAATGTCGATGTAATACGCCTCTGCCAAGATTTTCAGGGATTCGGGATCCGTGAGATTGTGTAATTAGAACATTCGTATAGGCAAAAATGTTCTATTGATTGATTCTCTTGCAGGTACTTCCATGTGCCTCTAGGCAACATGCCAGCGGACCCCACACTGTTCGGCGCAGACCTGTTCTTCGCGCGGCACCTCATCAAACACAACTTCGTACTGTGGTGTTCCAATACCGACCGCCCGGACCTGGGCGGCAGGGAGAATGACGATAATAGGTATGAAAGCGTATACCCATTAGTTCCGACAGGAGACACATAGAATTAAAATATCTTAGTAGATATATTTTTATGCCTATACACTTCCTTTATAAGATATAAGTTACTTTTGTGAAATAGTTTCTCCTAGTACATTTGGTATTACTCCAAGTTATTTGGTGTCGTGTCTGTACGCTGGAATAAGTAATAATAAAGGATTAAATATAATGACCACCAAAAATACTAATTGCGCAGCAAAATATGCTTAATAAAATATATCATAACGAGCACCTATACGCCTCAAATCACTGCATTCCGTCTCGGCAGGGTTAGGTTATGTTAGGTTCCTTCTTAAAAACCACTTAAAAATAGCTTCGCTTCGCGGGGCTCCGTCGACTTAGTTTGATCTCTTTAAAATATTTTAGTAAGCATATTTTAGTGTGCAATTAGTATTTTTGGTGGAACAAAGGCAAAAAATTGAGGAACAGTTAAATACTGCCCTAATAATAATAGCAGCCCTGCCTTAAACCTCTGCTTCTTCTCAGTGTGACTAAGGTTATAAAATAAAAAATTAACGAGTATGCATGCAGCAAAACCAGTGTAGTTAATGGCAACCCATAGTTTTGTTTCTCTGAGAAAGAGACATACCACAAAGTACTCAATTTATGTTTACTTCCGCATAAATATGTGTGGCGCCCCTGTTACTTTTTTGTGGATATGATACTAAATTTATGGAGATATATTAAAAACATAATATTATAATAGAACCTTCAATTATTATCTTTATTAGTTTCCATTCACTTAGGTTCGTAAAAGCAATGATCCCAGTAGGAAAGTTATGCATTTACCTAGAATTATTTTTCTCTTTTGCTAGGTTAATGAGTGAAGTGGAAGACCTATCGGGCTGTACGCACAACAGCAGCGGCGCGTACGGCAGCGTGTGCGTGGAGCTGGAGTCCGACGCGCTCGGCGTGTGCGCATTACTGCAGGCGCACCACATCCTGCAGCTGGAGGGCACATCCGTGGCCACCTCGTTCGGCGCACAGCACAACAACATACAGGACGTCATCTGTAACACGGGTGAGCACATACTTACTGCAGACGCACCACAATCCTGAATTTACAAATCAATCTTCATAAATATATATATCTTACCAATCGGCAGGTGTGAACGCATCGTTAAGCTACGACGAGACGGCTCAGTGCAGCTCGGCGTTCAAGATCCTGCGCACCATGGTCGCGTCGTGGCTGCGTGACGTCACACAGTACAAAAATGTCTTCGCAGACTTCCAGATATCGCACTTCTATAGGTAATGTCTATATCATATAGGATACACCTTCTAACGTTAAGGGTTTTGGTAGGAATACGACAGGCCACGCTGTAGGGCCGTGGTGTCTTGAGGTTATGTTAAGCAGAGATGATTTAGAGATAGTACAACAATTAACACTTTTAATTAACAAGTAATTATATATGAATTACACTTTATCAGAATTCTACGCGAACTATACACAGGGCGTGATTCTTTAAGGCTTCCTACGTGGTTCTTTAAGAGGAGAACCACTTAGCTTAGTTAGTGCAGCGCAGCGGAAGGAAGGAGGACTGCACCAGGTCGCGATCCACTTATATAGGCCGCCGCCGCTCGGAGGGGAACTAGAGGTGGCACCTCCTCGCTCGTCGCGCACGCAGCCGTGCGCCACGAGTCGATTACGTGACGACCTAATAAGCGTCATCCAGTCGGTAATATTTCATTCGGTCTAAACTAACGCCGCAGTTTGATAGAATAACGCTGTGGGTTAGTTGGTCATCTCGCTACTGCCAGCGCACTGAGTATTGTTGCCACAAACACTTTTGTAATCCACAATGCATTTTTTGTTTAATAATTATTTATCGAAGATGAGACTGATGATGACTGTGGATGAGACATACAGGGGGCTGATTCGGATAGTCCACGATACGAGCAACCTATTTTTATTGTTTGGGCGTCAATCTTCCGGCCACCTGTATATAAAAACGAGTCGTTTTACCTACGGACAGCAAGATTTTGACATATTAATCATTAAAATTAAACACTTTATATGGTTTTTATCGCGTTGTTTATTTTACTTTAAAACACTTTTATTACATAATTTTGAAACTAAAACTACTATTATTGAACTTTACTACTATATTTTAAGCTTTATCATAATGTCCTCCAGACCGAATTTCTGTCACGGCGGCCAATCTTAACGGAGACTGGCCATCTGCGCAGGAGATATTATAGTGCACAAGTGTGTGCGCAAACACAAGTGCACTCTTTGTTCCCTAACTCTCATGATCCGATGGGACGGTAATCCGACACGACCAGAGAGAGATCAGGTGCAGGACCAACGGCTTTACGTGCTTTCCGAAGCACGGGGGTGTCTAACACCGCTAACTTCCTAACTCCGGGCTGCTATTGAGATTTCTAAACAGAAAAACTCAGTATCTTTTTGTTGGCCCGACCAGGGATTCGAACCCGAGACCTCTTGCACAGCAGTCGCATTCACTACCGTAGCGCCACGAATTATTTGTGTGTAGGTTTGATTTGATTTTTGTATATTAAAACTGGTCATTCATGATTATAGTTTCACACAGCTAAGTAGCTTTTGTTTTTTAATGTCTAATTTAATATTTTAAATACTAACTTTATTTTGCAGATGGCTAAAAACGTCATCATCACTTCTCTACGACCCTGCTCTACGAAGAACTCTATACAACTTGATGAAGAAGTTGTTCCTCATGTTAGTGGCCGAGTTCAAACGGCTCGGCTCTCAGATAGTGTTCGCCGACTTTAACAGGATACTGCTATGTACTAAGAAGAATTCCGTCATGGATGGTATTGGTAAGTCATTATTTATATACTAGTAGAGGTGGGCAAAGTGTATCATTTTTGCGATTGGAACATTTGCATCTCGATCACTGAGGCGCTCATAGCCAGTTCCACTCATTGATCGGTAAACGATTAGCGAGGTTAAGCAACGTTGGGTGCGGTCAGTCTATAGATGGGTGACCGCTTAGTGGTATTTCATCAGAGCGTCTCCGTGCTTCGGAGGGCACGTAAAAAGTCGGTCCCGGTTGTTGTCAAATTGATAGCAGTCGTTAAGCCATGTAAGAGGCCTACGGGCGGCTTGAACAACTCTTGATAACAGGTTGACCACTAACCACACGAAAAGAAAAGAAGAGAATCTCGATCACTGAAATGATCCGAATCACCGACATGTTTCATTTGGCTCATTTGGATCATAGGCTCAATGCTGCATCAACGTAAGAAGATTACTTGTTATGCAAACATTTTATACAAAAAACGACCGTATAGTATTTGATAAGTAAGCATCTTAGTGGTAATTTTTACGTGCATGGATAACGACAACGAAAATCTGTAAGTGTATGAGTGATACACATTTCAGTTGGTATCTCTTTCTGACTTGTATATAAAGTAATTATGTCGCCCGCTCACTCGCGACTCGCGAGTCAATAGCTCAGTATGTCTCTCGTTCTCCCTCTCTCGCTCACTCACTGCTTAGTTGCCTCGCGCGCGAGCGAAGCGACGCGTCGCGCGGAATGAGCACAGAGCAAGGTAATGTTTCAGATCCAAATGATGCGTTTGAAACGTTGTTACTAAACCAATCTTTTGAATCACTTCAATGATCCGGATCAGTGAGTCGGCTCCGTAAAGAGTTACACACGCCTACGTACTAGCTTTCCCCGCTGCTTCGCTCGGGAATTCATTTCCTGATTAAAAGGTACCCTATGTACTATCGACTCCAGCGACGGATGACCACTCCTAAGGGTAAAATCGCATAGCAGGCCAACACTTGGTACCCGTACCCGTGACACGCCCCTTTCTTTGTTTGAGTTTTTTTACACTTTACATTTGTTTACTGATTCTAAGGCGATACAAACTCAACTGGTCAACATGTGCAAGCGAAAATTTTTCTGAAATGGTCAACCATCGCTGGAGCCGATAGTACATACATACATATATAGATTCACGCCTGTTTCCCAGAGGTGTAGGCAGAGACTACGGATTTCCATTTGCTACGATCCTGACACACTTCTCTGGCTTCATTCACTTTCATCAAATTCCTCATATACGCCCGTCGGTTCAACGAGCTCTTAGCCTGGCCTTTCCTTTCTTTTTTTTTTTACCTTTTTCCTAAATCAATAGTTTTGAATATACACAAAAATATTGCTAATGTATTGAGGCACGAACTCGTAACAGTTTAAGTATTGAGTGACACAATACGTTATCAATTATGTCTGGAATCACATCAAGTTAATAGTATAAATGTTGTTGTAATTCAGGTTACGTGGAGTTTGTGGTGCAGAGCATCAGGAATAAGGAACTGTTCCATGGCATCGACATCAGGTACAAGCAGTGTTGGGCCTACCTGCTGTGGCTCGACGAGGCCAACTACGCCGGTATACAGGTATTAATCAGATTTCATACACTTCCACCAAATTTTTATGATATACTAGATTCTGCCCGCGGCTTTGCTCGCTCAGGCACAGTAACATTTTTTAAATGAGTTAAAATTACTTATTTTTGCAGAAAGCCCTTACAATAATGTTAAATATGTTCATATTTCAAGTAAATCTATCGTAAGGCATGCAAAATCATGGTTTATCAAAATCAAGAATGGTAGGTAATAAATGATATCCTATTTTATATTCTGTAACCACACAACGTATAAATGTATACGACATTTAATGATGATCGGTTCAGCAGTTAAGTTGTGCAAGCTTAACAAACAAACACCCATTCGTATTCATAATTAATAAGGATTATGGTGAAAACAATTTATTGTAATTCTAGCTGTAGTAAAAAATCAAAAATAATTATCGTTATTGTGGTGAAAAAGCAAATTTTATTATTTTTATTGCGGTAAAACTACGATATATTATCCTTATTGTTAAAAACGATTATTATTATTTTTCTTTTCTATTATGTGGCAGCGGCACACCGGCAGCCAGATACAATAGGTATTCAATGATGTCTAGCATTTCTAGAATAATTGTCAGTTTAATACTCCACAAGCCCTGTAAAAAAAAACTACACATTTTGCTTTTCTTATTAACAGGGTAAGCTACCAGAGGGCTTGACTGAAGTTGGGTCGTCGCAGCTACCGCCCGCTAGCGAGGAAAATGGCGACGATGAAGTAAGCCTCATGTGCATTTATAGTATCTTATTCCTATATACTAGGTATTTTACATTTCTTGTTACTATAAACGGTCTTTAAAAACATTTAAACAACGGACACAATATTAATTATAGAGCAGAAGCGTGTGCGTAAACACAAGTGCTCTCTCTGTTCTCTAACTCTCATGATCCGATGGGACGGTAATCCGCCACGACCGGGGAGAGATCAGGCGCAGGACCAACGGCTATACGTGCTTGCCGAGCCACGGAGGTGTCTAAACACCGCCAACTTCCTAACTCCGGGCTGCTATTAAGATTTCTTAACAGAAAACCCTAATAACTTTTTGTTGGCCCGACCCGGGATCAAACCCGAAACCTTTTGCATAGCAGTCGCATTTACTACCGCTGCGTCACGGAGGCAGTAACTTATTAGTAAGTTACTAAAGAATCATACAAGTTGATCATATAGAAAATTTTTCACAGGAAAACTCAGTCACCATGCACTGGAATCTATCTAATTTCCTCCCTGTGGGAGTGAGGGATCCATTCGGCGCCGCCATCGCTGGATTCCTCAGCGCTGCTTATTCGCAACCGAAAGAACTACCGAATATGATTCGCGGGGAGATCTCACAGAAACTATTCCAGTGAGTATATTTTTCTATATTATTCATAGTCAGGATTAGCAATGTTCACAATAGGCTGTTTGGTCCAGTGCGAATTGTCAGACTAAACATGTCTTCGACAACATCATGGAGCACTTTTAAGACATGAAGGTTGCCTTACGATGTTTTTTGCCCCTTAAAGCGACTAAAATATCTATGTAATATGCACATACCATCAAAAAGTCCTTAGAATCAAACTCGAGATCTCTGTGTGGCCGTCCTACGGTCTCCAGGTCTCACTAGGCTATCGCTGGTATAATAAAATAAAAAAATATATTTAAGTAAAGAAACAACACAAGTTGAATAATTAAAATTACAATTTGTATAGATTTCACTATTGAAAGGCTTTGGCCGTTAACAGGTTCCCTGTCCGATGAATCACATATGATACATAACAATAGATTTTCTATTGTGTCTATCACGGGACAGCGAATGGGCTAATAATTATAATCCTATTGTTTGTTTACAGAGTGACAGAAAAAATTCATACTCGCTACCCGTCGTTGCGTCCGTCAGACATCGGTCCTCAGCCGGGACTGAAAGCGGACGCCTTTACTGGAGATTCTTCACCTGCTCTACTGTACGTCAATGCTGTTTGTAAGGTGTTCTCTCTCGATCCTGCCTTAGAAGATGAGGTTAGTAATACTAGACTATTTTTATCGATATGATATACTAGCTTTTGCCCGCGGCTTCGCTCGCGTTAATTTATAATTTGACAATCAATTCGGGTTGTACTTTGCTTGTAATAATATAATTCAATCATGGTTCGAAAGACACGTGGCGCCATCTATTATCATAAGAATGTTATTATTGTTTTCCTCGGGAATAGTATTTTTTTTCGGGATGACAGGTAGCCTATGTCCGTTTCTGTACACCTGTCAAAGTATATGCAAAATATCAGGATGATCGGTTCAGTGGTTTAGGCGTGAAAAGGTAACAAACAAACAAACTCATTTCGCTTTTATAATATTAGTTAGGATGTACTAGCGACCCGCCTCGGCTTTGTACCGGTAGTACAAGACCTTAACAAATTATATACCTATCTATACCTTCCTCATGCATTATTCTGTATATTGGCGAAAACCGCATGAAAATCGGTTTAGCTTTTTTTGAGTTTATCGCGAACGGAAAGATAGACGCGGCGGGGGATGTTTTAAAATATGTAGTGAATTGAATTCTGTGACCTTGTCTCTCTTCCTCTGTCTCATAAAATTTTGCATGTTAGGACTACTACAGTGATACCATAACTAACCATTTGCCTTTTACTTATTAGGTGAACCTTCTGCGGCGCAACCTCCTCCGTCTGATCGGCGTCGGCGAGTTCAGCAACTCAGCAGAGTGGCAGGACGCGTGCAACACGTGCGCGCTCACCGAAGTGATCTGCGCGGTCTGCAACCAGTGCCGTGACCTCGATCTGTGCCGTGACACGCACCGCGCACACACCGACCCGTTAGTACTATACCACTTAACTACATACTTGTGTGTGCAACTGTGTTCATTGTGTGTGTGAGAGGGTGAGTGTGTGTGTGAGAGGGTGAGTCTGTGTGTAAGAGGGTGAGTGTGTGTGAGAGAGAGGGTGTATGTGTGTGTGAAAGAGAGGGTGTGTATGTGTATGTGAGAGAGAGGGTGTGTGCGCGTGTGTGTAAGAGTGTAAGTGTGAGTGTGCGTGTGCTGGTGTGTGTGTGGTAGTGCGTATGTGTGTCTAAATCTGCATGTGTGTGCGTTCATGCGTGTGTGTGTGTGTGTGTGTGTGTGCGTGCGTGTGTGTGTGGATGCGTGTTTGCGTGCGCGCGCGTGTGTGATTGTGGGTGAGTGAGTGAGTGTAGGTGAGTGAGTGTGGGTGAGTGAGTGAGTGTGGGTGAGTGAGTGGAAAGACTTCACGAACATTCAAACACAGGAGACTGCATTAAAAATGTTGAAGGTTACTTACCTATATAATGTTCGTCCACAGGCCGGTATGTCTATGCTCAACGTGCGGCACGCCCTACGAGAATCAAGAGCTGGAGTGGCGTCTTATTGAGATCATGAACAGGCGCACCATGGCGTTTATGTTACAAGACCTTATATGTACCAGGTGTCATGAGGTCAGTATACTCTTTAAGACTGCCATTATTTTTTAAATGAATACAATTCCCGCACTATTGTTAGTAATTGTTGTGCCTCCCCAGGCTGTAATGCAATACTTAAGATTGACTGGCACAGAGAAACGTATACCGTCCTTAGCAAGCTCATCGGAGCAACGTCCCGTAATGCTTTCATGGCATATATTAGTTTTCTAACCCTCGCTAACGTCGCGACGTTGTGCTCGCTAAAAGTAAGCTTTTCATCTATAATAACCCCTAGATATTTTACAGATTTAGTTCCAATTATTTGTATGCATTTACAGCCTGGAGGTGATACGGAGCCCATTCCTGAGACTATGCAAGTGTGCGCTATTATTCCTAGGTTTGCTGGTGGAGTGGTAGAGGCAGTTTTATGAAAGCACGTATATCTAGTCTTGGATGCGTTAAGTGACAGCAAATTATTATCCAGCCAATTGACTACATGATTAAATCCGACTTGGGCAGTCTTAAACAGATGTTCCCATGACTTTTCATTAAAAATGATCATTATATCATCAGCGTAATTGATTATTTCAGATTCGGCCATGTAGGGTATTGCTAACAGGTCATTCATATACACAAGGAAGAGCGTGGGGCCCAGAATACTACCTTGTGGTAGTCCGAAGTCTATTTTCTGGTAGTTGCTAACAAATGAACCGGCCCTCAGACACTGGTACCGACTTGAGAGATAACTATGAAACAGATCTAAGTTAACTCCTCTGATTCCAATTCGTTCTAGTTTTCTAAGCAGGATCGGAATTGACACGGTGCCGAAGGCTTTTGCTAAGTCAAGAAAAATCCCCATACAAATTCGGCCCTAATCGAGATACTTCGTAATGATATCGGTCAAACGGGATACGGCTTGCTCAGTCGATCTTCCTTGTCGGAAACCAAATTGCTGGGCGGATAGCAAATTGTGTGTTTCTAGAAAACTTATCAATTGCCTATTTTTCTAAGATAATGTAAATGTTTGTGACCCACCAAACGAAACAACAGTAGCAATACTGGTACTTCACGTCGATATTCTGTGAGAGGGTAGTTCTTCCCCGGTCGAGCCAGCGAGGCTCTACTACTCAAAAAACACTTTACAAACATATAACCCACCCAACTAACCAATCCACTGGTTTAAGTTATTAGTATAAGGAATGGAATCCGCGTAGGTACTGTCGATCCACGTTTAAGCCTTATCCATGCCTAACACCGCTTATGAACATGACGTGCAGTGTATACAGGTCCGCGAAAGTAATGATCTTTATCTAGGTTTACAATTATACTTATCAACTTAAGAAATAAATCTAACTAGTCCTAACCAATATTATAAATGCAAATATGAGTTTGTTTGTTACGCTTTTAGGCCTTAACTACTCGACCGATCATCATGAAATTTCGCATACACATTGTCAGAGGTATAAAAAAAAAATGAGGTAACTTTCATCCAGAAAAAAGTACTGTTTCCGACCAAAGCAAGCAATAGCTAGTACATATATATCTATGTTTAGTTAAATACACACCTACATAATCTTACCTATACTCCATTTCGGTCTAGCAAGCCATATTAGAGCTCACCAAAGAAAAGATCCATGACTTCTGAGGTCGCCGTCATCGAAATCGATGAGGAGGACTATATATATACTCCATTTGGTTAGGTACTTAACGAAAGATAAACAATCTTGATGTGACTTTTTAAAGGGATTAAATATAATGATCATCAAAAATATTAATTGGTCAGCAAATATTGCACAGCATAACGAGCATCTATACGCCTTAAATCACTGCATTCCGTCTCGGAAGTGTTAGGTTATGTTAAGTTCCGTTTTTTAAACCCACCCAAAAATAGGAGCCCCGCGAAGCGGGGCGCCGTCGACTTAGTTTGATCTCTTTAAAGTTTGCTGGCCATGATTTGCTGATCAATTAGTTATTTCTGCTCACAGATTATATTTTTCTGCTCACAAAAATACCAATACTATGCTAACCATTTAAATAACACCCCTTTTTAAACAAACACGTATTAAACAAATAAACTACTGCTTAAACTAACGTTTCAATTGATTTAGTCATCGTTATTGTTTACATTGATCTGTAGCAGAATTTTATTTCTAAACTGAGTATTTAGATAAAAAGACACATCAAGATTGTTTACCTTTAGTTAAGTACCTAAGCAAATGGAGTATAGATTGTCGAATGGCAGATATTTGGCTTCTTAATCTACTAATATAATTACTGAATTAGTAACCGAATACCTCAAACTATAAACGAAAAACGTCTATAAGACAGCCAAATTCCTTACATATCTTAATAAGACGTACACATTTTATTAGCTACAACATTTTCTCGCGGTTTCGCTCGTGTAAAAGTAGGTTATATAAATTTCCTATCCTTAAGGAACAGTACTTCTTCACAGCCATTCAATATATTTAAGAAACATTTTACAAATATTTTAATTGATAAATGTTATTATTCGACAGCAGACTTTTTAAATGATAATTCTATTTGATTATTATTAATTAATATATGTTGTCGGCCTCTATGGCGTAGTGGTTAGTGTAACCGACTGCCACGCCTGAGGTCGCGGGTTCGATTCCCGCACAAGTCAAACATTTGTGTGCATGAACATGAATGTTTGTCTTGGTCTGGGTGTTTCTATGTATAATAAGTATGTATTTACAAAAAAAAAAGTATAATGTATGTTTATCCATTGTCTAGTACCCATAGTACAAGCTCTGCTTAGTTTGGGCTAGATGGTGTTGTGTGTATGTGGTAGAATATTATTATTATTATTATTTATTGTAACATTAAGATTTGCATGCCTTAATACCTGCATTTATTGCAAATAAACTATTCTATTCTTCTAGTCTAGATGAAAGGTACTCTATGACCTTTTCTGTACCCGTAACAACGAGTATGCATAATTTAATGATGATCGGTCGAGTAGTTAAGGCGTGAGAGCCTAACAAACAAACAAACTCACATTTGCATTTATAATATTTGTAAGGTTGTTTTAGGTCCCTGAGATTTAACTAATAGCATAAATAAATAATACTGCCTAACTCGGCAATCAAACCTAGGAGCTTGTATTTGAACCCAGATATTAGCGCAAGCAAGCTTTGAGATTATCATGGCCAACCTAAGTTTATACCATACCTATGCTATTCTTTAACCACTGATGTACCAAACATTTATACAGATATTGAAATTGTTTCTACAACCAACATTGAATTGAACTAGTGGTCGAAATTCGATCGATATTATTATTTTTTTTAAATATATTTTAGCTTTCTACACTACATGCTATTTCAATATTATAAAGGCGAATGCGAGGATGTAACTACTCGACCGATAATCATGAAATTTCGCATACACGTTGTCAGGGGAACAGAAAATGACATGGGGTACCATTCATCCGGGAAAAAAGTACTGTTGCTAATCTAACCTACATTTACGCATGTGAAGCTGCGGGCAAAAGCTAGTCTCCATATAAAATTCAACTAATAGCACAAACTTATGTAATATGCTTAAAAAGGAGGTTTTTTTTTTCAATTCATGAATTCATTTATAATTGAATAGTAATCCAGAAACAGTACTTTTTTTCTGGATGAAAGGTACACTTTCCCATCTTATAACTTTTTCTATATCCCTGACACAGTGTTTGCCAAATTTTATGATCGGTCGCGTACTAAGGCGTTACAAACGAACAAACTCACATTCACATTTATAATTAAAATAATTTATATTTCCAGGTTAAACGAGACAACATGACAATGGTTTGCGAGTGCGCGGGTGCGTTCAATCTAATGGTGTCGACCAAGGAGGTGAAAGCACAACTGACTACCTTCAAAACGATCGCAGAGTACTACAAGATGCCGCTACTGTTAGAACTGATCGATTTCCACCTCGGGAACATGTGATATTTAATTGTAATTGTAATATTAAGTGTAATAATTATAATCGTTTTTATAGCATTCATTGTATTTAATTTCATTTTCTAGTATTCTATAATAATACTAGCTTCCGCGCGTGTTTCTCAACATAGATAAAAAGTGACCTATAAGCTTCCAGGTTTTAAACTGTCTGCACCAAATTACATACAAATCGGTTGAGTGGTTTAGCCGTGCAGGGGTAACAGACAGACAGACAGAGATACTTCCGAATTTATAATATTATTAAGATGTATTAAGAGTAAATATTTGTATT
Source organism: Catocala sponsa (assembly GCA_963564715.1). Taxonomy (NCBI): domain Eukaryota; kingdom Metazoa; phylum Arthropoda; class Insecta; order Lepidoptera; family Erebidae; genus Catocala; species Catocala sponsa. The sequence continues at coordinate 2,770,600 of OY751345.1, read as the reverse complement.
TTTACTTTTATTGAATATAATCAAAAAATACTTTTTAAAATCTGTCTATTAAAAAACACTTTAAGTAAGATACTTCTTCCAGAATTAACATAGGCATATAAGCCATAAGATAGATTAAGGTATTTCTACTTTATTCTTTCTAAGAATGTAAAGAAAGAAAATACTATGCGTACCTACGGAATCACAGGCAAATGAACAGCTTACTATCAGACGAGCCATGTGCTTTGTTGTATGAATGAAATAAGAATCAAGAAATCAAAACAATAATTATTCATAGAGGCTCATGTTTTCTGGGCATCAAATAAAACAATAGAATAATGAATGATGCCAATTTGTTAAAGTGTCTGTTATTTCAATGTTTGCAGCTGGTCCAATTGAATACTAAACAGAATTCTATGTAAATTAACCCTGTCATACCATATAACCAAAGGCGAAGTGAGTACAAAGGAAATGGCATACATTTCATGAGCATGCCACATACTTGGACATGTGACTAGCGCCGTGAAGATTGAATTAAAATTCTTTTACATGGCAGTGATTCTAGAAACCCAGTCATAGTCCATCTCATAACTACCATTTGACAGTTTTATTTAGACAACATAGCAAAACATGTTACCATTAAGTACATGCCAGTATTAGATTTGTTTTAGAGAAACTATTGTATATTCTGGAACAAACATTTTAGTACATAAGGTAAGCCTGTCTTGTGGGCTTATATAAGGTACAACTAGAGTTTATCAATATCCCTTAAACCTTATATCATATTACTTATAACTCAAAATAATATAACAAATTTATAACAAGTAATGCACATTGACAATGTTTATAACAAAAAATATTTAAATCTTTTTATTTTTGACTACTCTGGTTTATATGAGTTTCAATACCAGTTTGATTTTTATAGTATTCTTATGATGTTTTAGTATAATATTATACTAAAACATAAGAATACATTCCTTACACATCAAAACCTACAAGAAAAACATTGTGACAAACCTACATGTCTGACAGGTCTCTGCAGTAGGCCAATATGACTATGTCCTAATGCTTCATTATTTATGGATTCCAATCGGTCAATAAAGAGTGATTACAGTAATATATGTTACATCTATGAGTGAGCAGCGATAGCTCAGTTGGGAGAGCAACAGACTGCAATGCAGAGGGTCTCGGGTTCGAACCCACGTCGCGCACCTTTGACTTTCGGAAATTATATGGCTTTTCGAAATTATGTGCGTAGTGATTGACAATTATCGCCTGCTCCGTGCCTCAGAGAGCACGTTAAGCCGTCGCTCCCGGCTGCCATGGACATCTATGGCAGTCGTTATTGGTGTAGACACAAAAGATGCCACTGGGTCGAAGTGTCGCCGGTGTGCACTGACTGGCCCCCACACAAGATAAGATACATCTATGAGTGCTACTGCTGTGTATGCAATCTCAGGTTTGGTTTCCAGATCAACCTGTGTTAGCTTTTCATTGACTTTTCTTGTCAATAAATTTTCTCATTACTCGTAAGCAGTAAACTCATCACCTGGTATATGGTACATGAAAACCATAGGTAATGGCAATTTAATATCAGTGTACTGTACTTCTGAGTACCCCTCCAGATATATAGAGATATATATATATGTAAGATTTATGTAAGCTTTACAAAGAAGCAAGTATATAATTTAAAGAAGTACATTGAAAAGGCAAGGTTAAGTATTGTTACAATATCATTTTAAGATAGTAACCAAAATCATATAGGATTCAAATATAAAATATAATGAGAGTTATTGATAGTATGTATATTATTATTAGGAAATTATTCACAAATTAATTAAAATAAAACAAAATAACATAGATGAATTTAAAGTGTGCTTCTCTCATCGTTTGGTGTTTGTCCCAAGCCCTTGGCAACTTCACTGATGCATAGCCATTGTCCATCCGTGCCTTCACGCCAGAGACTCACTTTGTTGTCTCCACCAGATACAGCCAGAATATTCCCAGTTAGAGACCAGCTCACACTCCATACTACATCATCAAAGGTATTCAGGATAGTGGGGTTCCAGGACACATTGTCATCACTGGTCCAGATGACAACTCTTTTATCCTGGGAACAGCTGGCAATCATGGAACGTTGGAGCCCCAAGGAGGGTGCCCAAGCCACGTCTCTGACCCAGTCCATGTGCATTTCAAGTCTGTTTTCCTCTACCCATTGGTCACCTTGTTCCCTCCATATCTGCAAAAGTATTATTATGATTCATATGGGATTTGAAATGTTACATCATGTGAGTTGTAATTTTAAAGAGTGATAATTTACTCAGGATGTACATATAATGGAATAACAATTTGAAGTTGAATACTATGATTAGCAATCATGAAATGTTTTGAACAGGGAAACAGAAAACATGGTTTTATAAGTTATACTTACTTTGATCAAGTTATCACATCCACCAGTGACTATTCTCTTAGGTGCCTCCTTATTGCTAAGCGGGTCCAGATTTAAGTCTGCGGATATCGCCGGGCACCAGCTGACAGAGTTCACGCCGATGGCGTGCGCTCCAGGGATCTTTTTAACATCCCAATTACCACCATCCTGCGAGTATGTTATGATGGAAACTGAACCATCGGAGCTGCAGCAGGCCAAGATGAGTCCATATTCAGCAGGCGCCCATGCTATAGAGTTAACAGAGCTTTCGTGTCCGGTATATTCGTATAACTTTGTCCACTCGCCAGATTCTTTCCATATGATAACTTTTCTGTCGTATGAGCACGATGCTAGTAAGTTTCCGTACTTGGGATGTGCCCACGCCACTTGCCACACTGGTCCAAAGTGTCCTTTCAGATCAGCAGCTAGAGTTTGTGTACCACTCTTGATGTCGTAAATTTTAACCGAGTTGTCGGAAGAACATGTCGCCAGCCGCAAACCGTAGTAATCTAATTCAGCATCGTGTATCATATCCTCGTGACCAGTATCGATAGTATTTAGGACAGTAATCATTTTTAAAAATATTTATAAAAAATTACTAAAATGACCAAATAACCGCGAGTAACCTGCCAGCTGTCAAACGGTTGACGTGGAATTGATGTTGCTATGACAAAAACTTTAAAAAGCGATATAATACCAACTAATTTACAATAATTTTTACATTAATTTTATACTTTATTATAATAAATGAGACATGGTCTTCTGATATAGTACGGTAATAGAGATATTTTAAATTCTAAATCTATTACATGAACCTTTTACTACAGATTTACTTTGTTTCTTGATGCAGGTAACATTGTAAACAAAATGTCAAAAAATATGAAAGAAAAAGAAGCAGAAAGCGAATTCCTAAACTCAAATCTGAAAATATTGATGAGCTAATGAACCGAAAATTATGATTGTCTAGTGTTATATATAACATTAAAATGTCTCAAAAAGAAGACGGTTTTTTCTATAACGTTCAAAACTTACTAAATCAGGATTACCGCGGAGTGAACGTAAGTCCAGTGACCTAAAATCTAAGCAGTAGATAGCCGATGATTATCACCTGACCATTATTTACAGATAGCGGTATATGCGCTCGCAACTGCAGGCTTAGCTGTATCAATACATAAGATCCGTCCGGTAGGTAAACTTGCATATCGTGTTTAGTATTGATATTACATAATAACTTTTATATAAATATACTTTTAATAGGTTAGCAAGTTTTCAAAAGCGAGTAAAGTTCCTGATCACTTTATAAGAAAACATGAGACGCTGCGAGGTGTGTATGCGGGCGTCCAGCATTCACCGGTCCGTGTTTTGGTGAACCATAGAGCTCCTATATATTTACCTCTATGGCATTCAAGTAAACCTCCTCTTCCAGTGAAGGTTAGCTGTGTGTTTACAATAATATTCTTGATTTAGCCTAGTTGGGTGTCAGCCAAGGCAAATGAATGACTATGATCTGTTTCAGTTGTGGGGAGTAGACATAGTGAGTGGCAATGCTGTCAATTGGTTGGAGTGTGTGGCTAAAGGTCATCAAGTAACATTAAAACCAATTGCAAGAGATAAGGAAGACCTTGTGTCCACTGTGCTTCTACATCTACCACAGGCTAAGGTTTGTTATAATATAATAGCTTGACGACTAATTGGGAAACTGAGAATAAAATGATATTACAGAAAATAATAGTTTTAGGAGAATAATTATGATCATGTTATCAGCAAGAAACAACAAAGTAGTTTTATTTACTAATTATTGTCTATGACCTGTCAGCTTATCCATATTTATTACGAAAGCATTGTGTTTAGAAACCAATATGTACAAGTTGATGGACAAATTAATATAGTGTTAGATGTCATGACTGATATTCTAAATATTGTTTTCCATATCAATATGTGCACTGTTCCAGTGCTCTCTTGGATATAAATTAGTTTTCAAATCCATATCTATTGTATTAGATTGTACTTCACAGGTGTATATCCTGGAAAATCTAAGAAAACATCAACATGAAATGTTAGGTTATGAAGATACCTATTATAATATAGATTAATTATTATCTCATACTATTACATTCTACATCTGTAGAGCTTAGTGGTAGTGAAATTACTTTAACATCTGTAATGATTGTTCTCTGTCTTATTTGTAACAATTGTTGGTGACTTTCTAAGACCACATTTGGACTTTCAAGCCCAGACAATACAAGCCATTTTTCATTCCATCTATATATTATGGTTATATTGACTCTTCTCCCTAGAGTTTATTATTCCCGTCACTTGGGGTCGGCTTTCTAGTCTAACTGGATTTGACTGGATATCAGTTCTTACACGGAGCGGCTGCCACCTGATAGTTATATGGTTATGTTGACTAATGAATAAATAAATATATCAATTAACTAATTCCAGACTAACTCAGAAGAGACACTAGATATTGGCAAAAAGCTGGTAGAACTTGGTTTTGCTAAAGCTTCAGTGCCCAGAAATATCAAGAAGAACACCATTGAGTCAAAATTAGCACCCGCCTTACTGTCTGCCGAAGAACACGCAAAGAGCTACCGCAATGGAATCTGGTCTGACTGTCTTCCACCGCTACCTATGCACATAGTGTATTGGAGAAAAGGTTCACAGTTAACTGCAGATATTATGGTTATGATAGCAAAGAAATTTGTTCATCTCCTAGGTCTAGCTTCAAGAGGTGCCTTAATAAGTGTGAAGTACTTAGCTCTTAGGCCCTTCAGAGGATCCCGTAAACAAATACAAGCAACATAAATGCATTTATTTATTTATCACTCATTGAACTGGTCACACATAACAACTCTACCATTTTTCACGAATAAACAAGTTAGACCTTTCACAGCTAATTAAGTTATACTCCATTTGGTTAGGTACTTTTTACACAAACACATATTAAACAAACTAATGCTTAAGTTTAGCAGCATTTTATTTTGAAACTGAATTTTTAGATAAAGACACATCTAGATTGTTTACCTTTAGTTAAGTATCTAAACAAATGGAGTATAGTATAAATGTACTGAAACAAATAAATATTGGTGGGCAATGTGACTCATTGGTAGCACTTAGTTTAGCTTTGATATCTTCAATGGGTCTCAATGTCATTCTAATATTAAAAAGAATGGCAATATCAATACATAATTAGTCCATGATACTTATTATAAAAAACAGTTGCCAATATTGTTTTTTAATTCATAAACATTTTATTTTTATTCATTTGTGCAGTGCACATTGAAACAGTTACTATGGTAAATATATGTTTTTTTATAATGAAGATCTGAAAGACATTGTTTTGTGAAATAGAGATTTTATGTCTAACAACTAAGTTGTAGCATTTTTATAGAAATAGCGCAAAGACTTACTCTGTTATATACGAGCAGCGATAGCTCAGTGGGGAGACCAACAGACTGCAATGCAGAGGGTCTCGAGTTCGAACCCACGTCGCGCACCTCTGACTTTCGGAAGTTATATGACTTTTCGAAATTATGTGCGTATTGATTGACAATTATCGCCTGCTCCGTGCCTCGGAGAGCACGTTAAGTCGTCGGTCCCGGCTGCCATGAACATCTATGGCAGTCGTTATTGGGAGAGTGTCGACACAAAAGATCCCACTGGGTCGAAGTGTCGCCGGTCTGCACTGACTGGCCCCCATATAAGATAAGATAAGATACTCTGTTATAAACAGTTAAATAGAACCTACAATATAAATGTCAATTAAATAGTAACCATCAATAATCTTGTCTATTAAAAACAAAGTCATACTTTAGGTACATATTCAGGTTTCGGTATTTATGAAATTAATTAATTAAATTACTTTTACATCACAAATGTTGCTAAGAGTAAAGTTGTTGTGTGTGACGTCACTTAAATTCTAGTTAGAAAGTACCAAATGTGTTACAGGGGCTGTAATTATTTGGGCACACAAGCTAGAGGTTCATCGTCCATTTGTTTTTAAAACATTCATATTCCTCGTTTTGTATATAATGTTGGACAATAAAATGTTGATACTATTTATCTTATTGCAGTTTAATTAAATACAAACATAATTTATGTAAAAAAGCACTTTATTCAAATTAAATATTATATATTACATTAAAATATATATCTTAATTAAAATAGCAAAAGGAAAAGTACAGCTAAAACAATCTATTGAATAAACCTTCCAACCATTATTTGTATGATGTAAACACCGTAATTTCGCCCTAATATAAAAATAAATCATCGTCACTTTACAAGTAAACAAATGTACAAGATAATTTACGAAAAAATACTGTTTCGTTTCAATTCAAACGTCGAAGTAGGTATCATAGTCGCGGATATAAAAATACAAAAAGCAAGTCTGATTCCCCCTACGGAGTTAACGCACCAGTTTAAACAGATCGAAAAATATAGTCGAGGTGGGTGTTAGTGTGTAGTGTCTGTGGGGCGAGGCGGGGGCGGAGGCCGGGGCGCGGCGGCGGCGCCGGCGCCGGTCAGAGCACGCTGCAGCGCGACAGCCACGACGCGGGCTTGCGCTGCTGCTCGTTGGCGCGCAGCTGGTGGCCGCCGCCGCTCCTCGCGCCCGCTGGGTTACTCGCCTCCTGCAGCACATAACAAACCGCGTCAGCACATACAACACAACAACACGATGACAACGACCAGCTTTCTACAAACTACAGCTTCTGCAGATTGCTGTCGGCTTGCAGAATACAACAAGATAATGAGAACAACTAGCTATCTACAAACTACAGCACGGCCAGGTAGTCGTCGGTCTGAGGGTAGTTTGGTTCCGCTGCTTTAGTAACTGTACAGTGCCACTAATATTGCTTTTCGGTTTTACTGATCGATTTTCTCGCTTCATAAACTACATCACAGCCAATTGACAAAGTTATGTATAATGTAATAAAGCTCAATTTGCAAAAATAATATTGAAAAGAATCTACCCGCCAGGAAATAATTCTAATACTTCAGGCAACTAGATTAATATCTGTAAAATATGCTCATGCATAGCTTAAATTGTAATGATAAGTATATAAAACATGTTAACAAAATTGTAACGGGTCGAGGTCTCTTCATATGTCGGTGATATTTAAGATAAAATTTGTGACGAGTCTTTTTAAATGATATGGAAGCCAAAAAATTATTTCCTATTGCTTATTTGTCTGTCTATGTTTGTACGCGCATCACGCTAAAACTTCAGCACGAAATTAACTGCGGATTGTACAGTATCATCGCTGGAGGTCTTAAAATTTGGTGCATGTTGATAGTCTGCCTCGATGGTGTAGTGGTTGGTGTAACCGACTGCCGCGCCTAAGGTCGCGGGTTCGATTCCCGCACAAGTCAAACATTTGTGTGCATGAACATGGATGTTTGTCTTGGTCTGGGTGTTTCTATGTATAATATGTATGTTTATTCATTGTCTAGTACCCATAGTACAAGCTCTGCTTAGTTTGGGCTAGATGGTGTTGTGTGTATGTGATAGAATATTGTTATTACTATATACATATATATATGTGTATATATATATATATATATATATATATATAGTAATCGATGAGGAGGACTATATATATAGTCCTCCTCATCGATTTCGATGACGGCGACCTCAGAAGTCATGGATCTTTTCTTTGGTGAGCTCTAATATGGCTTGCTAGACCGAACTTAGTGTTGAATGTCCTACGACAGCTGTGGCAGTAGAGTTGGCCTGTGTTGTTGTACGTATCAGTGTAGGAGGGTTTAGGCCTTTGATCTTTTATCGTTTGAGAAAAACCGTCTCGAAACGATTGACTTAAAACGCCAAATACTTATTACTATATATTATTATCTTGATACGCTGCTAAATATAGATAGGTAGCTAATTCGAATTTAGGTGCATCGTCCGTGACCATCTGAGCTTTTCCATCTTCTGCATCCAGACGAATTTTACAGGCGAAGCAAAATATCACATCATCTCAACGGTTTCAATGTTTGTCAACCGATGGCAACAAAACATAATTTTGTAAAGAAATGTTAGATTCTTCTCACACAATCGCGGATGATGATATATATAAAAATTATAAGCTGCGGGTAAAAGCTATTAATAGAAAAAAACATAGATTGATAGACGCCACAAGGTAGGCGGCTATACTGTTCTGAGAAGTGTAAATTCTATATTATCTAAAAATGGAACGCATTTATCATTTAGCTAAGTTATGTTATGTACACAGTTATCAATGTGTGCAACAGTCAACACTATTACAAAATCCAGATCCAAATCTTTTGTAATTTTATTTTGAGTTCTTAATACCTCTTCTATATTGTGTTACATGATTAATCATGAACCTGGGACATGTATATGAAAATAGCTAATGTTCATTTTGGAGAACTCTAAGTGCATTTATTTATTGACTTACTGTTACGTATTTTTTTTACAATATTCAATGGTTATTTTGTTTCGGTTGTTCATAATTTTTTATACAATTTATGTTTAAAGTTAAAAAAGAAGCAATTTATTTGAGAGCACACTAAACGACCTTATCGTCTTCTCAGATTCGTTGCTTCAATTCGTTATCATTACATAATGCCGCTGCTACTCTTGATAATTTGAGACAAACCCTACTTGGCCGAAAATCATGTAACTATACATATAAAATATCATCGAATTTGCCGTTCAAACTAATTAATCTATCCTTATTATTTAAGTAGTTGGTATACAAATCCTACCGTACATACGATTTTAATTATACAATTAGCCAATTTCATAGGTAAAAGCCCAACGGATTTAAGCTAAACATTGTTTTGTGTTGTAAAAAACGGTCTCCTCACTAGGAGACCGTTATTCAAGATAGTTGTTGAACGCCGATAATCCAGTTAAGCCAGAAATGGTTTGCCACGCAGAATTGCTAAGTCTGCTCACATGGTGCTTACAAACAGGACTGACGTGAGCGAGATAGAAGCCTCTGCAAGGACTATCTCCTTCTAATAAAATGTACAGTTATCGACACAGATCTTGAGCGACTTTCACCTGCGCAGGAGTTATTTGTGTGTCTACTCATCGGTGTAAAGGGCTCATGGTACGGATGCCAAGTAAGAATGCGATATTGATAACGTGGCTCGCTCATCGCGTAACTGTTGACCACTGCCATTATTTATATATTTTTTCACAACTAAGCATATTTGAGGTGCCGTATGTATTGCCGTATCTAGGAGTATTTCAAGGTCAGGCCTCAAAACAGCGATGGCCCACGTACCGCTCTATAATTTTGACTTGATACCTAACATTCTGGGGTTTCCTGGCCTCCCCCTTTCCCCTTATATTTTAAATAGTCGGCTCACTGCTGCCCTTGGGCCGTGTTAGGTTTAAAGAGCTTTATTCTCATAAGAACTTACAGTCCACTTATAATGAGATTAGTAATGTATTGTACAGCCGTGCTCCCTCGAATAATAACGTTTTCCTTCCATAATTAGTGCGTGGATGAATCAGCTGAAGTTTGCCCGCGTTTCTTAAACTATGTGTTGTTTCTTTCTTCCTTATTGTATATTAGTGTGAATGGAATTAGTTGCAATTTTTTTAACTAAGATACAGGTGTGTGTACAGTTGTTTTATATTTAATAATTTGGTATTTTGATATAATTTATTTGTTCTGGTTAGGTAGTGGTAATGAAATAAAATTTGGATTATTTTATTTTGTGTTTTTTGCAATGGATTTAAGTTTGTTAAAGAGGCCGAATCCCATTTTTCTATTAAATATTCTAAATGTGATTTTACTAATGAGTTATAAATAATTGTGCTTATTTTAGGCGGGATACAATTGGATATTTTCCGTAAAGCTCCTAGTAGTGATGTAAGTTTTGATTTTACATGATCTATGTGCGGTTTCCAGGTTAGTTTGTCATCAATAATTAATCCGAGATATTTCTCTTGTGTAGAACGGTGTATTATTTCATTATTTATGGAAATGATATTGTATTTCATTTAAATATTTACTCACATGAGTGTCCTTGCTAAGGTAGGTCGATGTTAAAGTCTCCAAACACTACTGCCCTTTTTCTGCGCTCGAGTTGCGAGGAGTAGGTATATTTCCATGAAGTTGCTTATGTTTGTTTCACCTGGTTTATATATCGCTCCTATGCTTAATGATGATAATTTATCGATGTTTACCCATAAATAATGGTTTCCGTTTTCACAAAGTTCTTCTGTTACTTCGTATTTCATAGTTTTATGTGCTAAAATGGATACACCGCCACCCTTATTATTTTGTCTATAATTGTATATGTGGTTATATTTAGGTAGTTGATATAATTTGGCGTCGCTGTCTGATGTAATCCACGTCTCAGTAAAAATTAATAGGTGAGTAGTCGAACGTATAGCTTGTAATATGCAGCTGTACAAATTCCCAGCTGTATGAATGCTACGTAAATTGCCGTATAAAAACCTTAATAACGATGGGTGCAACGGTATATCTTCGTACTTTTTCACTATATGATGGCATATTCTACTTGATTTATTTTTATGTCTTGCATTTTGTAGTGGAATGTTTACTAGATTTTTTGATTAATTTTGCTTGTGACAATGGTGGGCATTCCTTTAATATATTTAATAATAATATTCGTTTCACCGTTTTCAGCACGCCTATGTATTTCATCTTTTGGCGATTGTAGATATAACTTCTGAGTTGGTGTTTGATCGCCATATATTTTCATATTTTCAGGTTACCTTGGTTTTGTTCCGTAACAAATATTTCGGAGTCTCAGTGTTGTTAAAATAACCTTTAAAAGTCGGCTTTTATTTGGAATATATTTACGCAGTCTTATTGATTTAATTGGCTTAGGACAGTCGACATACAACGATTTTGTTAATGTTATTACTTGCTCTTGATCATGTAATTTTCTTGTATTAAAGGTTTTATCATTTATTTACGGTATACCCACAATAACGATATTTCTTTCGCGTTCACAACGATCCTTTAACTCAAGGATGAGGTTTTCTTGACTAAAGACGGGCGATTTAGATGTAGATACTTCGGTAGGTTGTTTATTTTTTTATCTGTGATATTTCGATTTCTATATTTCTGATTTTGTCTTGTGTAGAATTGTTGGTAGTTTTTAGCATTTGTATTTCGGTGTTTATTTGTTCAAATTGCTGCGTAAGATTTTCCGTGGTATATTTTATTGTTTTAATTTCATTTTTTATCTCCACTATCTCTTCACGTAACTAGCTTAGTTGCTCAGTTTGGTTTCTTCCAAATTCTTATAGGCACTTCATTATATCCGTACGGAAACTAGAAAACTCTTTTCTACAATCGTGTTCTTCGGTGCGTTTTTTTCGCTTCTTTAGGTTCACATTAATATAAGGGTCATAGGAGTCCTCATCACCATGGGTTGGTAAGTTAGGCATGGATCCGCTAGCGCTTCCGCGGGCGCCTGTCGATATGCTCTGCGGCGGCGTTCTCTGTACACTCATTGTTTACTACGTAGGTTGTTGCTGGCGCGGTGTTATGGGTTCGATCCCATACACATTTCCATCCTCGGGCAGGACTTGTCTTTTAAAAACAGTTGAAATTTTTAAACTGCTGTTTATGTATTTCTAGTAAGTTTCTAGTATTTTACGTGCCGCACGCATGGCGTATCTAAATTTATTCCTGGGTACTGACCTCAAAACAGCGATTGCCTACATACCTGGCTGGCCTGGGGTTGGCACCTGACAATTTTGGGGTGAGCCTGTGGTCCTAACAGGGATACACTTTAACCGAGCCAGAAATAAACATAAGCCCAAACAAAAATCGAGGACGCCCGTTAATTCGTCAATAAAGTAATAATATAATAATATTGCTAGTTATATGTATGTAGCATTATCATTGTATTATTACTTTGAGTATTATTGTATTGCAGATCGCCATCTACAATACGACCTATACAGATATGGCCATAGTAAACAATATACATAAGTGACATCTATTTACATAAAATTCTCTATTATTTATTTATTTACACATATAAACGCATACATTTGTTGGGCAACGGTTTTAGATTTAGAGAATTAGGCAAAGTCGTCGAAGGTCTTCTGCTATCTAAAGCATTGTTATTCATATCCCGGATGATACGAGATATGGATGTCAAGCTGTCCGTCAGTTACTAATACTGATTATAATAACTGAATAAATATTAGTGTCATAACGAGATGTATGGTAAGTACTGTAAGAGACCTTGCGTGACGCGTGGTATGTATACATACTAGCCTCCGTGTCGCAGCGGTAGTGAATGTGACTGCTCTGCATTAGGTCTCGGGTTCAAATCCCGGGTCGAGCCAACAAAAAGTTATTGGGTTTTTCTGTTAAGAAATCTCAATAGCAGCCCGGAGTTAGGAAGTTGGCGGTGTTAGACCCCGTGCCTCGGCAAGCACGTAAAGCCGTTGGTCTCGCGCTTGATCTCTCGGCGGTCGTGTCAGATTACCGTCCCATCGGATCATGAGAGTTAGGGAACAGAGAGTGCACTTGTTTTTACGCACATACATGTGCATTATAATATCTCCTGCCCTCTATCTAGCCAGTCTCCGTTAAGATTGGCCGCTGTGACCGAAATTCAGTCCGGAGGACATTATACATAGTACCTATCTACTTGCGTAATACTATTAATTCTGATAATTTATTATCTAAGCGCTTAAGATTAGCGTTAGTTATCGTATATATCTAAAATAATCAGCTTTTGAAATGTTTGCTCTTAAAATGCAAACATACCTATGACATGATTTTATTATTTAATTAAAAAGACAACTACGGAACTGGATATAACTCTGTATGTCGCAGGGACCTTTACAAGCATTGTAACAAGAAACAGACAACGCCTAGACTCGGGGCAACGATTTATGGAACACATCATTTTGCATGCCGTGTGGGATTGAACCCACAACACTCGTTGACTTGGCATTAGCGATGTGACTCCTTAAACCTCAACGCTATCAGTACAGACATCCAATTTGACGCTACCAAAGTAGGTACTGAGCGTCGGTCGCCATATCTACATTTTCCACGTCCCATATTACAGAGAGCAATCCTTTCACTGTCTATCATTTACAAATATTGTGCAGAGACAAAACGTAATGACACTGTCCAACCCAGGAGGCAAACCCGTGATCTTACTATCAAGACCCGTATTTACGTTTACTCCACTGAAACAATAAACCTCTTCATCTATAGTATTAACCTATTGAGTCACAGCGCCACACCAGCGGCCAATCACAATAGATATTTAGTAGGTCTAAATAGTTAAATACTAATATTATAAAGCTGAAGAGTTTGTTTGTTTGTTTGAACGCGCTAATCTCAGGTTCAGCTCGACTTGAAAAATTATTTTAATGTTGGATAGCTTATTTATCGAGGAAAGCTATAGGCTATATAACATCACGCTTCGACCCACGGGAAGTAACGATAAACGCGTGTGAAACCGCGGGAACATCTAGTAATTAAATAAAAACGAAACCACGAGCCTAATTCCAATGGCAACGTATGCTTCGCAAACATCAGTGAGACCCAAATGTTAGTGACACAAAACCGCTTTAACTATTTCATTATCAAATTGATAGCAACAACAAGATACGACGGACACAGCACTAAATGGAAATATTGTGACGTATTATCTTAGATAACAGGTTCTGATGTTTCATGGCCGTCAAACTCCATTATCATATCGCAAATCTATAATTATATAATAATAAAAAACCAGCGATGTTTCGTATGGTTCATACTATATTTTTTGCCGAATAAAAAAAAAGGAAGAGGTTCTCAATTTGACTTTATGTTTGTTTCGCGATTACTCCGCCAATTATGAATTGATTTTGATGATTATTTTTTGTATGGTTCTCATAGGCAGTCCCATAAAAATATAATCAAAATAGACACAGCGCTTTTTAAAATAAAGCATTTCTATTTTTGTTTTAGTTTATACATGTACATATAGGTTGGAGTCGGTTTTTGCTTTTTTTACTGAAAATTAACCTAACCTAACTTACATATACGTCAACGAAGCCGCTGGCAAAAGCTAGTATCATAATATATACATATGTATACATGTATACATGTCTCTCATCTGGTAGACATAACATTGTCGATCCGATTTTCGCGCTAACTTGATAAAGGTCGCGGTACACTTGTAGCGTTAAACAATGTAGGTACTATCGCCATAAGCGTATCTAGGATTATTTTCTGGCTCCTGAACAGCACTGGTCTACACGCAACCGTAGAGTTTTGGTGGGCACCAGATAATCCTGGGATGGGTACGGACCATCTACGCCTACCTTATATGTATAAGCCAATGATGGCCGGCCTAAGCGAAGATACAAATGTATGACAGAGCGTAATGAGAGCATATTCGCTTGGAGCGTATGTTTCGTGACTTTTATATAATGGAAAGATTGCACTGCAGCGTAATGAGACGGCAAGATGCCAGTCTATTACAGTACGCTACTGCTAAAGATAAACACTTCCCCTTTCGCGTAGTGAAAATTTCAGACATACAATTTGTGTCGCGCGTAATGACCCGGCGCTACACTGCAATGCGTATGTACCTTAAAAACTTACGAATTGTCACACTTCTGTTAGTAAATGTAAATAACACTAGCGTATTTAAGAACCAAACCTAACCAAAAGTCTGGCAGTGCTGCCAGACCAGCTTGATTAAACCAAGCTACTAAATAAACGCAAAAAGGCAAACACGATAAAATGCATGCAATGCAACTCCTTACACAATTGTTATTAACAATTAAAGTTTCATAACATAAAAGCGTGCTCATTAGTCCAAAATTAATAATTATTATGTAATTGTTGTAATTTGGATCTAGACAAGCAGACAAAACACACGACAATTAAGAATTACAACACGACAGTAAAATGTATAACAACTAAAATTCACTCTGATCGTTACCTTCTGTTTTCGCATAGAATGCCATGGAACAAAAGAACACACTTTAGATATGAAATATTATAACACAGAGTGGAGTATTTATATAGTTCTGATTTGGAATTGTTTTATTATATTACTCTAAACCTTACTTAATATAAAATACAAATATATATTATTAAATGCACTCAAAAATAATGCACGGTGCTGCGATATGTCATATGACAAAACTATATAAGTGTAGGCGCGAGAGATCCAACTGAATTGCTTTGAAATTAACACGTTCAGCGCCATGTGCATATGTCATTATACACCCTAGTGCAACTGTCACAGGCCAGTGTATATCTGGTTATACACCTTGAGTAGTCAACTTCAGAGGCCAGTGTATCAATGAATATACACCGCGCCGAACATTTTGTATATGACTTTGTAGCCCTGGACCTCACAAATCGTTTGGTGTATCTGGGGTACAAAATGTTCGGTGCGGTGTATATTCAATGATACACTGGCCTCTGAGGTTGACTACTCAAGGTGTCCAGATATTCACTGGCCTGTGAGAGTTGCACTAGGACATATACACGTAACGCTGAACGTGTTAATGTTGATGATGTTTTCACAAAATGGTTTCTTTTGCATGATATTTGCTGTTGCATGTAAAATAATGTGCAAAGTCATCTAACTTATAGATAAAGAAGTAAAGAGGGCGTTACTCAAGTAAAGACGACAGATAAAGTTTAATATAATATAGATACAATTCGTTAAATGACGAATCGATTTTTCCAAAACACATGACCTGACACTCTAATTAGCCCATTTGACCATGGGTTGGCAACGTCCTTGCAATGTTTTTTTTCGTTTTTTGAATAATTTATTCTTTTTGATCAGAATGTAACACTTATGAACGTCAAAGGTTAGTTATTTTTCGGTGAAGGAAACATAAAATAATATTTAACGCTTAAGGATTCCCCTTAGGAAATATTCTAAGAGTCTGCCAAATGTGAAAATTATAGCATAATAGTAAAACCCATCTTGAATTTGTCGGCAAACTTGGTGACTGCAGATTAAATCCTAACTAATATTATAAATACGAATGTGAGTTTGTTTGTTTCGCTTTCGCGTCTTAACTACTCGACCGATCATCGTGAAATTCGCACACACGTTGTTAGGGGTACAGAAAATAGGGTACCTTTCATCTAGGAAGAAGTACCTAATGTTTCAGAGGCATAGAAATTTTTACGAGGGGGAATGTATTGACGCATACCTCTCCGCGGGGGCGGGCGGTGGGCTATGTCGGACTCACCGGGGCAAAGACAGATGGTGACTAGATACATTCTGGTAATACCGACTAAACCTACCACGGTGTTCCCCGACAATATTGCAATCGGCGGAGCCGCACGAATCACTTTGACATGCAATCACGACCCCGCCGATGTTTTAGCCCGCCGCCGTATGAAACGGCAGGCCACTACCCGAAAAGAAAATTGACATAACTCAGTATAACCTACATTAACGCGAGCAAATGCAGTACACAATATTCTTGTCTTTTATTACATAAATTCATACATAAATTCCGTCTTAATTTCTGCTACATATACATTAGTACACAAGGGTGTATTTAACCAGCAAGGAGTTTAGATCCCACGTAATAAAGGACCTAACCATTCTTCACACTGAGAAGAGGATCGTGCCCAGCACTGGGACTGTTCAATACACGGCTGATATACTCCCAACCGGGCATATTTTCACCATGCTGACTGAAAATTTGTTACAGAAAAACCTAATAACACTTTGCAGGTAATCAAAACCGGGACATCATACACACCAGACGAACTCACTAGCTCTATACCATCGTCACGAACATATGTATATAAATACTACACAGACTAATAACTCCGGCATTTTTGTGTGTCAGTGTCCTGTGCATTCCTCATTATGATCAGTTATAGAGTAGGCGGAGACACGGCGTCACAAATAGGCTCGCTTATGAATAAGACCTTGATACAATTGTGACACGTAACAATGTAAATGACGTGTAATTGGCGAAAGTTCATGAGTCAGTATTTATAGCTCTACTAATACCTACACAAAATTATTACTTTTTATAACATAACAGGGGACGAGGCAGACCGAACGCCTATGAAAGGGATTGACAGGGGATATCCACACAACAGAGTGGTTTACGTTAAGGTTCAGGGGAATAGCTTTTGCTCAGTAGTGGGACATATCAACAAGCTAATAAAAAAAACACAAACTAATCTTACGCCTATCTTAGTAGACTTCTTCTTTCTTTTCGTGTGGTTAGTGGCCAAGCTGTTGTCAAGAGTTGTTCAAAGCCGCCCGTAGGCCTCTGACATGGCTTTTAACGACTGCTGTAAATTTGACAACAACCGGGACCGACTTTTTACGTGCCCTCCGAAGCACGAAGACGCTCAGATGAAAATCACTAAGCGGTCATCCATCTATAGATTGACCGCACCCAACGTTGCTTAATCTCGCTAATCATTTACCGATCAGTGAGTGCAACTGGCTATGAGCGCCTTCGTAGACAGAAACTCCCTAATAACATAAGCCACGGGTTTAGATCCATATAATAGGGAGCACGCCTATAGACGACAAGCCGAAATGATTTCCGTCTTGCTACTTAGAATTTCTTAATCGAAAATACCAATATTTTTATCCTGAATTACCGGAAAACATGAGTATCTCAGACAGATTATGTCGGTTCTTTTCACAAGCTCTTATAGGAATAATTCTTGTATCGTATTACTTTATTATCTTATCTTATCTTATGTGGGGGCCAGTCAGTGCAGACCGGCGGCACTTCGACCCAGTGGGATCTTTTGTGTCGACACTCTCCCAATAACGACTGCCATAGATGTTCATGGCAGCCGGGACCAACGGCTTAACGTGCTTTCCGAGGCACGGAGCAGGCGATAATTGTCAATCAATACGCACATAATTTCGAAAAGTCATATAACTTCCGAAAGTCAGAGGTGCGCGACGTGGGTTCGAACCCAAGACCCTCTGCATTGCAGTCTGTTGGTCTCCCCACTGAGCTATCGCTGCTATTATTACTTTATGAACATAATAATCAACGGTGAACTTGGAATAAATGCCTATTATACAATTTTCTGTCTCGTGCTTAAGATAAATTATTTAGATTTCTCTCGTTAAGGATAATTCTTCCATCGCAGGCAATTAAAAATTCCAGTTATGAACCTCCCAGATTTGTTATACAGGACACCACAAAAATGATTCTGTGTAACGATAGAACCATCACTAGCAGTGGCGTGGTGACCATTTAAACCACTGCTACATTTGTACATCGAAACCCCATATTTCAAGAAAATGTACTTTTTGTAAAGGCCAACGAAGGCTCAGTGAATCTAGTCACTATTTATAACCAAGAAATCTAATAACCATTTGTTAGCATGTAACGATATTGATGAGTATGTATTATTGATAGATATTAAACAGGAACGATATTGGCTCACATCAATTGATTGCTCGTAAGAAAGAATCAATTCTTTGCATACGTACGCTGTACGCATCACTACATGTTATAAAACAAAGTCATCCGTCGCGTCTGTCTGTCTGTTCGCGATAAACTTACAAACTGTTGAACGGATTTTCATGCGGTTTTCACCAATAGAAAGAGTGATTCATGAGGTTTAGGTGTATAATTCGATAAGGTTTTTTGAATTGGTTGAAGATTTCGGCAAAAAATCTAGCCGACTGGAAGCTTTCTGCTTGATGCATATGCTCAACGCCACAAGCTGATGCTATGGTATCCGTGCGAAGCCGGGGCGGGTCACTATTATTTAATAAGATACTCTGTCATTTGAAAGTGTTAAAAAAACAATTATTTAAAATACAGTTAAGGACATAAATGGCTCGATGAACAACTATTTTTTTTATTTTTTTATCAATAAAATGTTATCGATATAAGACCATAAATGTACATAATTCCACCTATGTTTGACAAATAAAATTCTATTCTATTCTGAAAATAATCTAGTGATAAAGAATTCATTGCAAAAAATATTTTGCTTTGTCTCAAATGTGATTTGTATTTTCACAATTGTAACATCTTTTTATACCCTGTTTTTATGCAAATAAATCCTAAATTGTATGTTATAAACGCGAATGAAAGTTTGTTTGTACGTCGAGTCGGCCTATTCATGCTGAAATCAGCGAGGCTCTACTACCCTATAAACATCCACCTGTTTGTAACTGACACGTGATAGGGAGCGATCTTTTTATTGTCTACCGCACATATTACCAAAATCAGCTGCTACTGACAATAATGAAACCAATGACCATACGATCGCACGCAAACATAACCTACGGGACTAAGGAGATAGGCAGAACTCAATAACATTTTCATAATATTGTCTTCTGTTTACGCGAATGTTATTCACTATAATATAAATAATAATAATATTCTACCACATCACACAACACCATCTAGCCCAAACTAAGCAGAGCTTGTACTATGGGTACTAGACAATGGATAAACATACATATATACCTTTTTTTTTGTAAATACATACATTTTATACATTGAAATTAAACTACTATATACGGATACGGATAAAGTGTAAACATAAATATAAATAGTATAATAGTATAGTAATAGTATAAATAGTTTTAATAGTTTCAATAATTTAATTAGCTTAAAAATTAGTAAAGTTTAATAGTAATAGTAGTGTAACAGTTTCTAAATTATGTAATAAAGTGTCAAATAAACAACGCGATAAAATCCGTATATAGTACCTAGTTTAATTTCAATAACATTTTCATATTATAAGAATACCATTGCACGCACAAGTGTCGAGTTCGAGGCCAAGGCGCACATCTCTGACTATTCGAGGTTATGTGCGTATTAAATAGTTTATGATCTTTTGCTTTAACGGTAAAGGATATCACCGTTATGAAACCTGCATGTCTTAGAGTTCTCCATAATGTTCTCAAAGATAGCAACCTAGCAACTAAACTAAATGTAGCTTCAGTAACTTAGTAAACTCACTAACCTATATACTTTGACGTTCATAAGTGTTACTTTGTGACCTAAATGAATCAATGATTTTTGACTTTGACTATAAGTGAAGTCTGCCTACCCGCACTGGGCCAGCGTGGCGGACTATGGCTTAAACCTTCTTAAACTAGCCCATTCCCAGCAGTGGGACTGTTTAATACAGGACTAATATTATTATTGCACAAGTGGACTTTTAGCATGTCAATAAGAATTTATTGTTTGAAGCGGCAATACTGAGAGTATTGCATTCAGACAATCAGTAGCTGTTGATAAGGGCATTCCATATGACCTAATCATCCCATGCAATGTGAAGGAGGTTTGTTGTCAAGACTTTAGACACAATTTTCCTTGTGCGTATTATGTATATGCATATCCACATCTTTATTTTTAAACGGTTAAGCAGAAATGTAATAGACTTTTAAATATGAATTTGCTGCTTTGTAGGAAAAAAAAGAATCAGTAATATTGTGGTTTTCATAGTAAATATTTCATGAATAAGTTTTTTTTAATGACCAATTCAAATTCCATTTTTTTAATTTTTAATTTTTGTTTATTTGTAGTTGCTTATATATATGCCACTATAGTTTGTCACAAAAACATTAATCATCATGTAACTATGGCAAATTGAAACAACGAATACAGGCAGACACTAAACTATATAACTTTAAATACAAATTATATAAATGGTTATTAATATTTATTTTTTAATAATAAATGGTTTTATTACTATACATAGTCTATTTTTGAAAACGTATTTTGAAAATAGTCGTCAAATAGGACATAAGCGGCTTTTCATAGTTAAATACCTAATACTACACCCATATTTCGGATTACGGGTTTAATCTATACTACCTACTATTATAAAGCTGAAGAGTTTGTTTGTTTGAACGCGCTAATCTCAGGAACTACTGGTTCAAATTGAAAAACTCTTTTAGTGTTAGATAGCCTATTTATCGAGGAAGGCTATTATAGGCTATATAACATCACACTACGACCCACGGTGGCGGCGCAGTAACGATAAACGCGGATGAAACCGCGGGAACATCTAGTTCTTATATAATTGGAGAGGGGGGAGGGACGAATATATTACCATAGTCTGAGCACAGTTCTACCAGCGCCAGTGCCTGTTGCTAAATGATACATACATAGATTCACGCCTGTTTCCTAGAGGGGTAGGCAGAGACTCCGGATTTCCATTTGCTACGATCCTGACACATGCAAATTTTTTAATAGAATATCCTAATAACACTTCCCAGACCCGTGAATCGAATTCGAGATGTTATGCACGGAATGACATTTACAACCGCTGCGAGACCGGGATAGTTATGTATTTTTATATAATGAGGAGACATGCTCAGATGACTGTCATTTAACGTTTCAAATGCGCGTTTGACTCAAGAACTATTCAATTATTGGCACACACTCAACACTGGCTACTATAAATCATTCGAGAACACGTTAGGGAGTGCGTCTTCAAAAACTACTACAATATTATTCTGGGATTTGGTTAATATTAGTATTAGTGTGCTACCTACCTTATAGTATCCACTTCTTTTAAACATGTTAGATAGGTATGTTAAGCTGGTTTGGACATGTAGAAAGAATGGACGATGAAAGACTGACTAAGAAAGTTTATAAGGCTAGTGTGAATGGAACAGTAGCAAGAGGAAAACCTAGGCGAACGTTTCTCGACCAGATCGGAGGCGTTCTGGACAAAGGTCAGGTTAAGAGCTCCTTGAACCGACGGGCGTGTATGAGGAATGTGATGAAAGTGAATGAAGCCAGAGAAGTGTGTCAGGATCGTAGCAAATGGAAATCCGTAGTCTCTGCCTACCCCTCTGGGAAACAGGCGTGAATCTATGTATGTATTAGATAGGTAGTTCGTTTGGTGGCATAAGTTGCTAAACATTTATGAAATTTTAAATTATTCGTATTGATAATGATTCGTCGATAAATTCGTAGCTATACCCTATTTTAACAGCATTAATAAATAAAAGATGGTTACTTTCATGATAATTTATATATGTTGTATAGTAATAAGAATATTGCAATGCATAAAATGGTTTTGGAAATTGATTCATCGTTCAACTAATTATGACTATACTTTTCTGAATGCTTTCATTTGCCGTTCATAAGTGTTGCAAAGTGATCCGAATGAATAAATGATTTTAACTTTAACTCGAACTAATAACAATAGATAAGTATAATAATATAAAAACAATGACATACCTGTTTTTTCTCCATCTTGGCCTTGATGTCCCTTGCTAAAGTATAAAACGCTGATTCGACATTTAACGAGTCTTTTGCTGAAGTTTCTACAAATTTAATCTGATATTCTACTGCTAACTGTTCGCCCCGCTCTTTTGACACCTGCGACAAACAAACACATTCACATACATATTATCAAGGATGTAAAACAACATGGCAATCACTACATATTATAAATAACTAAAACAAAGTCCCCCGCCGCGTCTGTTTGTCTGTTCGCGATAAACTCAAAAACTAATGAACGGATTCTCATGGGGTTTTCACCAATAGACAGAGTGATTCATGAGGAAGGTTTAGGTGTATAATTTGTTAAGGTTTGTATTACCCGTGCAAAGACGGGGCGGGTCACTAGTATTATATAAATGTTAATAAACATGGTGAAAGTTCTAACTGTTCCCTTGATCTTATTATTTACACAATACGCAGTGCTGCTGTGAAAAGACAAGAACCACGTACTGACTCTCAGTGATGAAGAAACTCCCTATAAAGAGGGAGATTTTGAAAACTTGTAACCCTAATGTCACGATAACACCATCATAGAAATGTCACTCAGCTTCCATTAGACCTTTTTCGTTGTATGTATGTATATATGTTGTATGTATATAATAATAATAATAGTCATAATAGTCATTTATTTCAGGTTCTTGTTCCATAAATTGTGAGTTGTACCTACAGTGGAAGCTTAACCTATTGTTAGTATTTCATATATGTATGTACACTTTTAATTATAATGAGATTAATGTATAAGGCGTCGTTAATCCGTAATAGCGTAGTTGTTTAAGTGATCGCCTCGCCACTGAGCCAAGTGTCGTGGGGTCGACCCTCACACGGGACAAACAACTGTGTGATCCACAAATAGTTTTCCAAGTATGGGTGCTCTTTGTGTCCTGTTTGAATGTTTGTAAAGCCCCGGATCTTATCTTTTTTTAAACTATTTCTAACAAACCCGCTGTCATACATACATGTGTCCTAATTGTAATGCAAATGTTACATTATTGGCCCGTGCGAACTAATTTCACACAAGCGTTAGACCAGCCACATACTACGGTGCTAATTCCTATCAAGTAGACGTTTTTGTCTAGCAGCTCTTTTACGTCTTCGTGATGAGAATTAATGACGACATTTTATTTCGACATAGGTCTATTAGATTGTAATATCTATTTAGTAAGAATAAGCCCCTATAACTTTTGTCATGGTGACTAAAAAGTCACTATTATCAATTTGCACGAAAACACAGAAATTGCGCTCATTGAATGACGTCACACGAATGTAACAAAAAGTTCCGTTAGCGCGTGACATAATTACATTCGTGACATTTTTTATTGTTAACGCATGTATGCGATTTGCGCAGCAAGGTGACGTGTCATAAAGCTGCGTGATCTTTGATCAGACTTATAGAGTAAGACCGGAAATATTAGATATTATTATTAAACATTGTGACATTACATAACAACTGAACAATATTGCACAACTGTATATAATTATATATCAATCAATCAATCAATAAAAATAAATTTATTCAAGTTAGGTTACAAGGTAACACTTATGAATGTCAAAGTTACACTAAATTTTTTCTGTGAATTTACATATACTGCCACGTTCAGTAAAGCAAGGGTGTAGGGCTCATGAGAAGAACTGGCAAGAAACTCATGGCCATTCTTTTTAATCGCCAAGTTTACAATAAAATTTTGTTTACAAATCATAACTGTAAGGTGCTGCAATATGTATATACATTATGAAACATCCTTATATTTCTTTATATTTACTTCTATCTCCATATTCAAATACTACCAACACTTAACTTTGTGTCTATGACTATATTACAACTTTTGCTTAAACTATAGAGGATGGTATACTTGAAATAATTTACAAATAAATTAAATGTGATTAATTAACAACAATAAATTTTCCTCTATTTACCACAATTTGCTTGTGGGTTTTAAACAATGTTGTCAACCGAGAATAGAACTATTCTTGCATCTCTGTATATTTAGCTTTTCTATTTAACTGCTAGAACTGATTGCTTGCAGCTCCCATATCATCAACTCTGGCTGGAACTAAATGATTCCAGCAAGAGCATGCAAAATTAAGCTGTATATTTATTACGAATAATGTTTAAAATCCCATCTGACAGGGTTGATAGCTTTGTCAGCATTAGAATCAATTGATTTCTGCCATGCTCTTGATGTTAAACTACTATCTATTATGTTAGTGGTGGCAAATTTTATTTTCAGTGAGTTAGCCTAGCCTATCGCCTGTTAGTCAGCTTGCTTATGTACTCTAAGTAATGATTCATACATACATATTGTAGGATGTACATTATGACCATTAATTTTCCACTTATCAGTACCATTACACACTTGATAATATAGAATCAGTAGTACATAAAATAATACTACTTCATATCTATACTAATATTATAAAGCTGAAGAATTTGTTTGTTTGTTTGAACGCGCTAATCTCAGGAACTACTGGTTCGATTTGAAAAATTATTTTAGTGTTGGATAGCCTATTTATCGAGGAAGGCTATAGGCTATATAACATCACGCTACGACCCACGGGAGCGGCGCAGTAACGATAAACGCGGTTGAAACCACTGGAACATCTAGTATAAGATAATTATAAATTATACTTGATTAAATGTCACCTATAAATAATGATTAATTGCTAATTACATTCAATATTTTGAGTTAACCTGTCAATTGTTGGAGTGCCGATATAATTGCAAACCTATTGGGTCTGGCCACCGGTGTGCCGCTGCCACTCAATAGGTTAACTAACAAATAACTTAACTACAATGTAAGTATACTCTGCTGTTTTTAGGAAAGTTGAAAGCATTACTAAAGTTTACACCAGTACCTTCATATAAGGCTTGTCTTACTGAAATGGTTAATATATAATATTTAATTGATTATAACTCAAATTACAGCATGGCTTGACAATGCATTAGTAAGTTCATTTACAAATTATGAGTAAAATTAAAGAATAAAGAGGGAGGCACGGTGGATTTTATTTTCTATATGTAAGTACTGTTCACACCCGTAAGTAACAGATTTACAATATTCCTAGACACTTGTGATCATATTCTTTATAAAATTTTGTGAAAAGTTGTTGGTGTGTCTATTTAATAAATAAATAATGTTGTCATAATACTCAATAATCACACTCTTAATAAAACAGTGACTAAACTCACAATTTTGAAGTTAGGCAATTTGATCTCTAACTAACACACTATTAGAGTTCAAATTGCCTAACTTCCAAATTTGGAGTTAAGTCTCTGTTTTATTAAGAGTGCAACATGTTACCTTCATTGGGAGATTTTAATATTGTTTTCATATCATTAGAAATGATCTAGACAAGTCAAGTAAAGCTTTATATACTATTGCCTGTGATTATAATTATTGATATAAATATATAGGTATTGATTTAATCAACAGAGAAAAGTAATTTCAATTAACTAATCTACAATTCATCAAAATTACAGAGTATAAATATTCAAGTAATCTTATCTAATCTATGTGATTGAAAATTGTTATAATTATCTTTGCATTGACATCCTTACCTGTCTCTTAGCCTCTAAATCACACTTATTGCCAAGGATCATCTTTTCAACATCAGCACTGGCATTTTCTTCAATATTCCTTATCCAATTCTTAATATTTTCAAAGCTTTTTTCGTTAGTTACATCATAAACAAGCATTATGCCCATTGACCCTCGGTAGTATGCTGTCGTAATTGTACGGAATCTTTCCTGCCCTGCTGTGTCCCTGGAAGAATATATTTGTATTTTATTAACAGTTATGCAAATATTGTGTAATAAAAAACTTGCAATACAAAGAGAACATGTTTATGTAGTACAATAATTTAAATTAATTACCAAAATGAAATAACAAGATAACATTCATCATAATTATGTTAATTTTCATGCATTAGTATGTATAAATAAATGCTGCACTAGTTACACACAGCTAGTACAAGTCAAATGATTGAGGCCACAGCTCCAGTACTAATGTAAATTATTGTTTTGTTTTCTGTTGTCTTATAGAGCAACAACTTGAATCATTGTGTTCACAGACTGAAGAAAGGAAGTGGGTACATTGTCCTTGCTTATTACTCATTTACGGTTGGAAAACAGGCCACTAACTTTATTATGACCCCACCTCGAAACAGATACACTTGACTTCATAAAAAAAAACAAAAGCAACAATCAAAGTACAAAGACCAACTCACCATATTTGTAATTTTACTTTCTTCCCATCGAGATCTATCGTACGAATTTTAAAGTCGATACCTGCAACAACCAGTCGACTGTTATTTGGGAGTCAACTAATTAATTAGTGTGTATGATGTCATGAACTCTCGATCTATTTAATTCGATAAGGGCTCCATTTATTAGGGCGCCGCGCCCTATCTGCCATGAATATGTATCACGATAAAAAATAGCCACAATGAACATGGAAACAAAAAATCCAGTTCATGACAATATACGTACAAAAAATTATCTGACAATAACCTTTGATTTACAGACATGAATCAAAGTACTTACCAATAGTGGATATAAATGAAATATTGAAAGCATCCTCTGAGAATCTAAACAATATAGATGTTTTTCCCACTCCAGAATCACCTATCAATAGTAATTTAAATAAATAATCGTAAGTTTTTGCCATTTTTTACAACAATCTGATTACGATACACATAGGTCTGCCATTCATTTGGCATTTTTGAGTAATCATAGTGCTGGCTGGCAAAAACAACGAATTGAATTGAGTTTGTCTAGTATCGATATAATTGATTTAAAGTATAATTAACATAATTTTGATTATTACAATAATAACAAGCTAGAAAAGGAATGCTGTTATATAAATATTTAAAGATACGAAAAACTAGATGCACCATCTCTAATTTAACATTTTACTAAATTAATATTAAACTGTAAAAACAGAAACTGTCTATCCATTGCGTTAATACAATCTGTTAGAGTAGTAATAAACAATTACCCTGAATACAAAGTAGTAATAAGCGTTCATATTAATGTTAAGATATAACATCAGTAATTTATATTTTTAAATAATTCAACATTTAGGTGCAGAGCTCTTGTTCGCCAACCAAGTTTTAATGTTAATACTTACATGATATTGACCATATCATTATTCAATTTATCAATTTATTTGTTACCTGAATAACGATAACAGTACGATATAAGGATCATCTGAAAGTATGATTATAAAAGTGAATGATTTTGTAATCGATTACATGCATTGTATTCATCATTTATGTAGAAATTGATTTTTGGTCATCACTAGTATTTTGCTCCATTCTACGTAATCTCCACAGCACATAGCTTCCTTTCCTGTCACAACTGGGCACGTCATTCTTTCGTTAATGTCAATTTTATTCCCACTGACTAGACGACAGACGACATACGTTTGACAATTTTGACATTAAAGTGACAGTTGCTTTGTTGTGACGCTTGTGCCAAAGGATTGTAATGAATTTGATACGAATTTTATAAATTATAATTTGTTAACAGGAAGTATAGATGAGCATATTTTATTAAAATAAAAACATAGCTCACCATGTTTTATCACGTAAGTAAAATGTTATATTGCACCAGTTTAATAGATAACATTCATATTTTTTGTGATACTGTTTTGTAAACAAATGTTTCAGATATCCTTAGAACATGAAATTCTTCTACATCCTCGATATTTCGGTCCTCAATTACTTGACATAGTCAAGCAGAAGTTGTATACCGAGGTAGAAGGTACTTGCACAGGAAAGTAAGTGTAATAATTCATTAGTTCATATTTAGAGGTTATGTATGTGATGATAAGTGTTGAAATCTAACAGAATAACAGATGATTTAAGTTCGCGCATTAATATATTTTAAATGCGATTCTGTGCATAACTTAATTTAATTGCTTAAGATTTAAGCAGTATATTTAGTAATTATTTAGTCAAGTGATCTTATGTGTATGCATGTATTCATTGCATTCTTTAATTTTTTTTGTACAATGCAAAGCTATAATTTAATGTTTTATAATTAATTTAATAAATAACTGATTGCATAAATAATTTTTCATCTCCACAGGTATGGTTTTGTAATAGCAGTCACAGCCATAGACAGTATAGGAGCAGGCCTGATTCAGCCAGGTCAGGGTTTTGTGGTGTATCCAGTCAAGTACAAGGCTATTGTGTTCCGGCCATTCAAAGGAGAAGTGTTAGATGCTATTGTCACACAAGTTAACAAGGTAGGAAAATTTGTGTAGGTTCTCTATTAAATGCTACAGAACATCAAATAATATATAATTATGGTTAAATGTAATGCATATTTAGTAGGCTGTTTTTAGTACTGCATTGATGGAGTCAGATAGGCAGTATTAATTATAACTAACTAAACTGCCACTGCTGCCAGTAATGTACGGTGAAGGACAAAGTTTTATTTTGTGTTATCTGCTAAGTAATTTTCAATAGCAGCTTGGAGACCTTTATATGAATTTTATTGAGCATTGATTTTAAAATCGTTTTTTGTACCAAAATTGCCTAATACAATGATTGATTAATGATTACCCAACAAATGACCTTCAATACCTTGTGATCTGCTCAGAGTTAGAGTATATGTGTAAAGTTAGTACATGTTTTTTTTTTAATGGAATAGCAGGCATATAAGCAGACGGATTGTGTTTTATGATTTTCTTTGAGGCCGTGGCATCACTCCGGTCGAGCCGGCCCATTCGTGCTGAAGCGTGGCTCTCCCACGGTGGAAAGTTTCATCCAGATCCATTTAACAGTAACATGTGATTGAGTAATAATCCAAACTTCTTTTTCTGTCACAATGATAGCTGTTTGGTATTACAAAAAACTCAATTTTATGCAAAATTATGATCATTTTCATTTTATATTAGGTTCATTAATTAGAGTTCATTACTATTAAAATTATTCAATCATTATATTCATTCAATACTAATTTTGTTCAATACTTTGCTACTTATGTTGATGATTGTACTTGGTGTACTGACTGTATACATAAATGTGTAATGTGAATTTAATTCTCTTTGTAGGTTGGAATGTTTGCACAAATTGGTCCACTCAGTTGCTTTATTTCTCATCATGTAAGTATTACGTTATTTATCGAAATTGGAAACAATAGTATATTTGCCAACGGCTTTTCTTCCCAATCGTCAAAATCGTTCAGGTTTATTTAGGCTCCATTACACAAGGGCCATAATGTAAACCTTTCATACGGATACATGCACTCCAAGCTATATACACTTCAGATGTCACTGTCGTTATGTAGAGTTACAAGATACATATTATTAACTAACACTAGCGGTCGCCTAGTGGTCAAAATTCGACCAAAATTCCTAAGCTTGCTACTTTGTTTTCCGTTTTTCTCTATTACATATAAATAAGGTATAAGTAACCATAGTTACAAAGAATTGTACGTCGCGTCACGTCGTCAGACGAACAATGTCGAAATACTACGAACGCGATTCGACTGCGTGTGTCAAATGCATGGTTGTGTGCGTGTAGTGTTTTTTCATTAATTTAATGTATATCCAATGCATATTTTATAAAAATATTAGGATTCGCCCCTCCGTCTCCATATAAACTTTAACTGTGCCAAATTTTATACACCTCCGTCCGCGCAATTTTCATAAAAAGGGGTACAAAGTTTTTGCTTCACGTATTAATATATAGATTTACGCAAATGTTAAACATTGAAATTTGAAATTAAATGTCTATAGGTTCGTAGCTATAGGTATACAGATTTGATTGCGTTGTTTATCCTAATTAATATTATAAATGCGAAAATGAGTTTGTTTGTTATGCTTTCACGCCTTAACTACTCAACCGATCAACATGAAATTTGCATACATGTTGTCAGGGGTACAGAATAGGACATAGGGTACCTTTCATACAGATAAAAATAACTGTTGCAAACCTAACCTAACCTACATTTACGCGAGCGAAGCCGCGGGTGAAAACTAGTTTTTACATAATTAAGAAACTAATCTACCTACTATTGTTAAATACTGCTACTAGTTACTGTTTACTTCTATTTATTCTTCTTGTCGACCTCGATGGCGTAGTGGTTAGTGTAACCGACTGCCACGCCTGAGGTCGCGGGTTCGATTCCCGCACAAGTCAAACATTTGTGTGCATGAACATTGATGTTTGTCTTGGTCTGGGTGTTTCTATATATAATATGTATGTATTTACAAAAAAAAAAGTATGTAAGTATGTTTATCCATTGTCTAGTACCCATAGTACAAGCTCTGCTTAGTTTGGGCTAGATGGTGTTGTGTGTATGTGGTAGAATATTATATATTATTTAAAAAATCTATTAAGATTAAATTTTACACTTTCCCGAATTTCTGATTGCATTTCAGCAGCCATGTTCATCGACAGAGGGAATGTTTTCCCGTGAACATAGCTGGACATGAAGTAACAATAGTGTTTAAAAAATAAACAACGCGACAAAATCCGAATATAGTAGTTTAGTTTCAATTGCGAGATACATGTACGTTATGTCTACCATGGAGAATGGAATGAAGCTCATCCTTTCTATGCTGTAATTATTTAGCAGTAGCATATTTTTCCTAGCCCTCAAAACAGACTTAATTGATAACGATTCTTCAGCCTGTCAACGCATTAGAATGTGTTCATTTACCACTATTAGGATGTCCATATAGATTGAGTTGCCAATCTATATGGATTGGCTCAATCTATATATCCTGGCTGATGAGAAGAATATGAAAGGTTTATTCTTATAAGGACAGATTCTCAAAAAGGCAGATTCGCAAAAGGACAGATTCTCATAACGACAGATTCGCAAAAAGACAGAAATGGTACAGACTACAGGCTATACCGACGCATATAATAATATGTTAACCGTTATATTCTAATAGCCAATTATGTATTACAGTCCATCCCAGCGGACATGGAGTTCTGTCCGAACGTAAACCCGCCTTGCTACAAGAGTAAACAGGAGGACAACGTCATTCAGGAGGAGGATGTCATCCGGCTCAAGATTGTGGGCACCAGAGTCGACGCTACCGGCATTGTTAGTCCACATTATATATTTTATTTGATTTATTATCCTTTCATAAATCTATGTAGGGAATAGGTAAAGATTAATCAAACTGGCATAGTAGGGTTTTAGAAATTAATTTATTCTACTCATCCCAACCAGTGACGTTATGGTAGGGAAGAGTGAGAAAATTGCCACTTGTCCTCACCAGGAGGGACTGCTGATAAGGACCAGTGGAATAAACTGAATGAAAAATGTGTATTAGAGTGTACACAAATATGCGGTACCTACCTAACGTCAAGGGTGGTCTACGGCAGAGCTTCCCAGAATTTTCTCATAGAAAAACTCTCGTCTTCTTTTTCAAAATTTCGCTGGTTCCAGTGGACCCCCTGCAGCTAAACAAGCTCATGCAATTAAAAAATTTGATGAAATTCCTACAGGATGACTTCTTTTTTTTGAAATTCTCGTTGTTGCACCTACTACGGTAAGCGGGCTGACCTTGTTGTTTTTTTTATTAGTAATTCTCTACGGAAAAATCGAAAAACCACTGCTACTGAATATGGAATATGCAAGTTTTTACAAGTAACACTCACTGCGCTTGTTGAACAGTCGTGGACCCCCGCTTACGAATTGTGAACCCCCATTTTTTTGTCACGCCAACGTAGACCCCCGTCGAGTCTCCCGTGGACCCTTGGGGGTCCACCTAGACCACTTTGGGAACTAATGGTCTACGGTATAATATACATTAGACATTTTTGTATGAGGATGCACTCATCGACTTTCTTAACCAAGGTTGAAACAGCATTATCTTATACAACTAGCAACTCTACAAGAAGACAATAATAGTCATGTTTAATTAGTGAATAATGTTGGTGTTTCTTCTTTTCAGTTCGCCATTGGAACATTGATGGACGACTACCTAGGATTAGTAACACAATAAATAGTTCTATCAAATAGTATTAATTAATTGTAAAATAAAATAATTTTCCAATAAAATAAAAATACACAAACACTTTGTAATCATTTATTTGGCATTCAAATAATTGGGTAAACTTCCATACACAATGTAACAAAAACAATCCATCAAAAATGATAAAATATTTGGACACCTTCAGTCTATTCGGGCAGTGTGAGTGGTGGCTAGTACCTAACGTATTATTGAGTGCTCACTGTCGATGCTTCACTGACGTACATTATCCTATATTAGTTCTTAAACTTACGTCTACGAGAAACGATTCTATCTGAACTATTGTCTATAGATGTAGTGCTCAATGTTAGTGGTGAGGCGCGCTTTGTGCACGTTGCGAACAACTTTAGACAGACGAAGGCGACAAACAACCAAACTCACATACTTATGTAACAACGTGCGCGCATATACATTTTAAAATCGTGTAATACATCAAAGTAATTGTGTTAAAAATATATCATAATATTAAATAATTGACTTGTAATAAGCCAAAAGCTAAACTCGTGCCGAATGCCAAAACTTTTGACTAATTTAATATAATTTCAGCCTCTATGATATTACGAGAATTTCACGTCAATGAGTATACTATTATATCTATAATAATTATTTACATGTCAAATTGGAATAAGTAAAAGATAATAATTATCCAAAGGGACGTTTCAAGTCTTTGGTTCACCAATTATATACAAAGTTATTATCAAAATACATAGGTAATTAAAAATAAATAAATCCTAATTAAATATTGCTCGTCAATCAAAATATGGCATCTAAATAAATAATACTCAATATGAGATCAGAAACTCAAGCTAAGCAACTCCGGGTCGAAGCACCAAAAAGGTCAGATATATAACTGTGTAGTCCAGTGCGCGATGGCGCCGGGACGCTTCGCTCCACACATGTAGCCGGGCTGGTAAGTTCGTGTCTTACCAACAGATCTTAACTGAGATAGTACTACTGGGGTGAGAATGCCAATGACATTGTGTTACAATTAGGAGGTAATATAGACTACATGCGTGGATACGCTTAAAAAGGTGCTGTTATTACCGTTTATTACAGCCAGCCATCCATTTAATAATTCGTAAAATAAAAGTCCGTGTTTGTTGTTGTGCACCTCAGTGGTTGCCACACAAACACTCAGTGGTTACCACGCAAACACTCAGTGGTTACCACGCAAACACTGAGTGGTTGCTACACAAACACCTCAGTGGTCGCCACGCAAACACTCAGTGGTTGCTACACAAACACCTCAGTGGTCGCCACGCAAACACTCAGTGGTTGCTACACAAACACCTCAGTGGTTGCTACACAAACACTCAGTGGTTGCTACACAAACACTCAGTGGTTGCTACACAAACACCTCAGTGGTCGCCACGCAAACACTCAGTGGTTGCTACACAAACACCTCAGTGGTCGCCACGCAAACACTGAGTGGTTGCTACACAAACACCTCAGTGGTCGCCACGCAAACACTCAGTGGTTGCTACACAAACACCTCAGTGGTCGCCACGCAAACACTCAGTGGTTGCTACACAAACACCTCAGTGGTCGCCACGCAAACACTCAGTGGTTGCTACACAAACACCTCAGTGGTTAGGACACACAAACGCCGGAGTGGCTGGTGGCCTGTTTCCTGTTTATT
Organism: Catocala sponsa; assembly: GCA_963564715.1. Taxonomy (NCBI): domain Eukaryota; kingdom Metazoa; phylum Arthropoda; class Insecta; order Lepidoptera; family Erebidae; genus Catocala; species Catocala sponsa. Next base: position 2,736,341 of record OY751345.1, on the reverse strand, counting down.
CTCGATCGATTTACAAATCTAGGCTCGCTATCCACCGTGTTGTCAATAAATTGTTAGAGTTTGCTATACATATATTCTGGTGTGGTACATTCGGTCCGGCAGTGTTTGTTGAACAACAAAACCGATCCGATGAAAGTGTACAGCAAACTTGTCTTTATTTAAACTCTACCATGCGTATAGCAACCACTATCCTACAAAATATTTATAAGCTTTTCTTAAATTACATAATATGTAATAAACGGATATGGGGCCATATCAACCCAAAGATATTATTCAAAAACATTCTCTAACAATAAACGGAACAAAATGGCGGCTCCATAACTTACGTGTAACTAAGTTTTTACATTCCAATTAGTTCTACAATATCAAATATATTTTTATTATTACATTACAATAAAATATTGAGACATAACATGTGCAATATAGTGTATTATGCATGATAGAAGTTATATTTTTAAACAATCAGTAATTATTTTGCAGTCACAATAAATTTGCACAAATACTCACAGAATTCATCTCGCCTACATAATGTGCCGACAGCCATTATAATTAGTTAAAACTCGATATTTTAATTGATAAATGCAATTTGTAGAGATTTTAATGTCAGGCTTAAATCAGCATCATCATTTCAGCTTTATACAAGGCACAAAACAACAAAATATACTTTTAGGCAGATTATAAAGTAAAATATATATCACTTTACGTACTATAGGGTCTCTACTGCAGATATTTCGAGCGAGATAATCTTAAATAGGATAGAGAGTAGGAATCTGAAAATGTGTGTAAGTATACTCAGAAATAAGAATACACTTAGTACATACTAATCAAAGCTTTTCATTCTTTCCCCTAACATTTTACTCGAGTCGTTAAATCCTTCAGCTAGCAACTCCGATTGCAGTCACTGTCTAAAAACTGGGTCCACCTCACGTTTAGATATATTTGTACGTATTCTTATTTCAATAGTGGACTGTAGCTCACACAGTACACACATATATATTTCTACAACGAAGACATCAGAGTAGAACATCATATTAGAATGATCTACAGTGGGCTGGTGTTGCCGTTAATACCGACATTTTATATATTAAAGTCGTTTTAACACACATTTCAAAATGTCAATACAACTAGATGTTAACTTACCAAAGACTAAAAGGGGAATAAGATTGATTACTATCTACCACCAGATAAATCTTAAACATCAACGTTCAACGCGTCTACCGGCCAAATTTAATCTAACATACAATTTAACAGTAATAATACTGACATAAATTTAAGGTGAGGAGTTCAATATATCGGAATATAACAACTATTATATAATAGTGGGTTTAAATCGTATTATTTTAATGTCTATGATGTTATGTGGATATATTTTTGCTTCCCCGTCTTTTCCTGGCAACTGAAATCGTCCATTCTGACACTCGAAACCAAACACCACTTGTTCCGACCTGTTGTTCGTGAAGTAAATGCGTTTTGTGTTCACAAATTATGTCTAACTAATTGTAATATAAAATAAACGTATACACAACTCGCTTACACTCGCAAGTCGTCGTTTGAGCTAATGCCGACGCATTCATTTTCCATTTACTTAGTCCGTTCAACATTTACTTCTTTAAGTGACTGGCGTAACCGACTGTGTTCGAACTGCGAGAGCGCGGACTCCAAGTAAACAACTCCTTATACCTATATAATTAATTTAGTCGGTTGTATGCTTGGAGTCGATATAGCAATGAAAGACTAACACCCACACGATTTATTTTAACTGACAAGCCCAATAGTAAAATGGAAGACTCGAACAGTAAATAATCTAAAAACATTTCTACGCAGTAAGTCAACTGACTATGCGCAATATTTAGGTAATTTTAAAATGGAGTTTCGAGAATGTTTCTCGTTGGGTCGTGTTATGTATGAGGTTCAAATCGTGTGCGGTGGTGAGTCTAATGTCCCGCTAGTGTCGAACGTATCCTCTCCCGCTGCGTGCGTGTGCGCGTGCGAGCGCGTGCACGTTAGCGCCGGACGTGGAAGCACTGGCACTAGGCGGCCGGGTGTCACGAGGCGGGCGGGCCCGCATCGCCGGCCGCCGCCACCGCGGGCGACACAGGCCCGCGGACCGCCTCGATGTAGTCCTTGATCAGAGTCGCGATCTGGTACGCCTGCACACACAAAGTCATATGTTACGTAAACATTTCTGTATTGATTTTTACTATTTTGGTGGATAAAATCTATAAATTACTCGATTTATGCATTGAAATTAAACTACTTTGTACGAATTATATAGCCTTATTTTATAAAAACTATTATTAAAAAAAATCCTGTGACCGTGGTGGCTGAAAAGCAATCGATACATCGGGGAAAGTGTAAATCTAAACAGTTGCATAATTTTAATAGCATACAGTAGTGGTATGATAGTTTTTAAAATGATATTATAATAGTGTTCTTAATATAAACGAGATGGATGTAAAAACCCAGGATTCAATCTCTTCGTCTTAAATATAAAAGAAATGACCTCTATATCTCAGGAGTCTTTCGACCCACAGGGCCCATATTCAAACTCGACCGAGGTATGAATCCAAGGTGTCTGCATACCAAGTTACAAGGTCTTTTAGCATTTAAAATACATGTGACCTTGTGACCCCTATATCTCGGGGGTCTTTTGACCTAAAGGGCCCATATTCAAATTCGACCGAGGTATGACCCCAAGGTGTCTGCAGACCATGTTAAAAGTCAATCGGTCCAGTGGTTCCAGAGTTATGCCGGTCACTAACAGACAGATACACAGACCCACATAGTGTATTCATTAACCTCTTCGAAGAAGACTCGCAGGTTAAGAATGCCTTAAAATCCGTACGTATCAGTATGCAGAATTTACTAAAGATTGTAACAGTAGATGTAGTAAGGTAGTAGAGAGTGTTGTGTGTGGTATGTATGGTGTGGTGTACCTGGTCAGTGGAGAGCACGAGCTTGGCGTGCTTGCGGTCGGCGCGCGTGACGAGCAGCAGCGCGCGCGGCGCGGGGGACACGGCCAGCAGCTGGTCGTGGTCGTGCGACACGAGCGCGGCGCGCGAGTTGCGGCGCAGCAGCGTGAGCCCGCGCGCGTCCACGGCCAGCCACAGCGCGCGTGGCCAATTGGACGTGAACGACTGCATCACGTCAAAGATGGTGGCGCGCGTGAGCGGCCACGACGAGGCGAGGGTCAGCGCGCGCTGCATGGCGGCGGGCGCTGGGGTGCCACGCAGCGCCAGGTGGTGCAGGCGCACGGCGGGCGCGGGCAGCGCGGGCTGTGCTAGGCGCGGCGGCAGCACGGCGTGCGCTGCCGCCGCGCACTCCTCGCCGCCGCCCGCGCACTCGCCCTTCACCACCTGCGCGTGCAGCGCCGCCAGCATCACCTGCGCACACGCACGTCACATTACCTCAATGAATACTGGCGCTTTCACACACCTTGTATAGGTATTTGAATCTAATATAAATCAACTCCGTTTTTTCGATTTAAGAACCAACGCAGCCACAAAACTTTTTCAGATATAAAATCGTATCTGGGAGCTAATTTCAGATAGATATTATTTTGGACCCGATTACGACAAAAACTAAATCGACCTTGCGAGAACATATGGATCACGTACCTGGAGTCGACTCCAGGTTTTTAATAACGCGCTTTACTAATATGACTATAGGTAATATGCGCGCAGATCCGTGAAACAATTTCAAAATTATTATATGAATAGAAAGATTCTAAAATTTGATCAAAGTACTCACAGCCTCGTCAGTCTCGATGGGCAAACGGTCATGTCGCACCGAATGCAGCACCTGGTAGTACAGTAGTTCCATCTCCGCCGCGCAGGTCGTTTGTAATGGACGCTCACCCAGGAACAAGCGTTTCTTGAATACCAGCCTAAAAACATACAATTTAAATAAATCTGCTATTAAGTCAATTGTCAACGAGCACGTCGCCCACGTGGGCCACGTCGAGTTCCTACAGAGTTAGTATATGAGGCACGTACCTGCAGGCCGCGGCCGTGGCGCCCGCCTTCTCCCAGCGCGCGAGCACGTCGCCCACGCGCTCGCTGCCGGCCAGCGCGCGCTCGCCCGCGCCTGCCGGTGTTGAATTTGCGCACACCTCGTACAGAGCGTAACCTGGACGAACACAAACATGTTAAAACATTCAAACGGATTGTAACAGATCTTAAATATTTATTCTGTCGTAGTAAACATTTATTATTATAGTAACAATCGAAAATAGTTGACGTTCATTCATTGTTTTCTCTTTACATCTTAAACATAAAAATAAGAGATACTATTGTGTACAGCGTCATCTGTTGTCTGTAATGGAAACTTCTTCGTCTGTGTGTTGTCGCTACAGATCTATCAGATATAGTTCGATTGATCATCATAAGGCAAGATGCACTAGTGAGTGTTAGTGTTACTGACCGGTGGCGGCGTCACTGAGTCCGATCTTGTCGCGCAGCATGGCGACGAGGTGGTCTGCGGTGGCGGCGGGCCCGAACACCAGGCCGTGCTGCTTGCCGTCCAGCAATAGCACGCGCACGTGCATGGGCCGCCGCGCCGCCGCGCACAGGATTTCCTCCTTCGACGGCGCCGCTAGCCGCCGCGGCACCTGCGCTATACTTAGCGCCACCTGGTGTCATAACACACACGTTACTAAAGTATAGTACGATGCAACAACGTGATACACGCGTGCTCATTAATATTATATTCAGTTCGAGCTATCATTAACGCCGTGCATTTAAAATTATCAGACAAATTAGTCATTAAATATATTTAAGATTTAAAAAGTTACTTTCAATGTATACAGTTTCACAGTTCATTCAGTGTTTTCAATCCGTACCAACCGACGCGCCCTATCATATTTATCAATCAGCAAAGTTGTGTGATAGCAAGATCGTACAAGTGTCTATGTTCTAATATTTATATATATATTTCTGGCGGTCCAGTACATTGAGTGGAACAGTATAGTAGCTACGTTCATTTTATTTTTTATTTCCATTAGTATTTATTTTTGTTTATCATTGTGTTTTATGACAAAGTGAACACAGATAACCAAAACTTATTTGTGTACCTTGATGTAAACTAAAAGAAACTGTGTTCCGTCCCCGACGTAATTTTCACATAAAACGAAACGTCAAAGAAATGTCACTTGTCACTTGAAAATAAACTTGGTTTAAAAACGTAGTGTTCACGTAGTGTTGTCGTGTCTGTTGTGTGCATTGTGAACATTATTGAAGAACAACTTGTGACACGTGGTACCTTGACCACGTGCTGAGGGCGCCCATCTGCGAAGGAGCTGTTCTCGGTTGGGGTAAGCTTATTGACTCTAATTCGGATCCGCTTTATTGTTCAATTGTGCTAACCCAACTTGAGTTACAGCCCGGCGACTGAAGGACACTTGGAGGTGAGTCTTTATTGTAACTTTATGTAGTATTTCTTACTTGAATTTAAACGCCATGTACCGTGGCTGAGTACATTCACAGTTGTTGCTAGATCGGGCTAGAAGATAGCTATTACATGGCGACAAAAATTTCTAGCAGGTCTTAGCACTGAATGATATACTTTGTTTCTTTCTTATAAATGTTAAAAGTTTTTCGCGGTCTGATTGATGCTCCAGACCACCATAATGAGCTGGTTTGACTTAAAGTAACGAAAAATTTTTACGAGCCAGAATACAGACTGATCACCAGTGCCACGTGTACTCTACGTCAACCCGGACTGTGATATTTTTGTTGACGACTTGAAAGTAGTCATGATTGTATGCAATGATTTTTGTGAGAAGCTAATTTAAATGCATATAATTTAATGTACTAAATAATTAGTGTAATTGGTTTATGTATGCGCGAATTTAATAAAATTAAAAAAGGTTAAAAATATACCTGCTCGGCGCGTCTGGCGAACTTGCCCTCCTCGCCGGCGTGCAGCGCGGTGCCGCGGTAGCGCAGATGCGCCAGCAGCAGGCGCCGCAGCGGCTTGGCGGGCGGCAGCGCGGCGCCCACGGCCGCGCACAGCAGCGCCCAGTGACGCGCCGACACGCGCGACGACGGCTCCGGGTGCTCCGTCGTCTGTACCCAACAAATTTGAAATTTACCAACTAACAATCTGTACAGATTTTGGTAATGCTTTCGAAACTCGACACCATATTCGTATACAACATTACATATACCGAAATATGTTTAAAGTTGCTTCGCTGGTTCACCTCATACATAAAGCAATGGCTTAGTCAAAATGGCTTCGCTTCTAGTGTGTTAAATAAATATAACTTTTGGAGTCCCACAAGGCTCGGTTTTGGTCCCAATATAAGCTTATACTAACATGGTTAATTAATGCCTTAGCTTCCGATGTAATAAATATAATTTCTAGAGTCCCGCAAGGCTCGATTTTGGGCACGATATAGGATTATCCTAACATGAATAATTAATGCATTAGCTTTTGATGTGATAAATATATCATCCGGTGTTCCACAGGGCTCTGTTTTGGGTCCGTTATACGATTATCCTAAGGAGTCTGACCTGTTTGATGAGCTGCATGTATAGTTCGCAGAGCAGCGTGTCCTTCTGCAGGCAGCGCTGCAGCAGCGCCTGCGCCAGCGCCGTGCGGTCGTCGCTGTCGCCCTCGTGCGGCGCCGCGTTGTTGTTGGCGAGGTTCGACGTACTGCCAGACTCACTCGTCGTCGTCAGACCCGCGTGGCTCATTATATCCTACAAACAATATACCTTACTAAACCAATGTGTACTAAGAAAAGAAGGGTGGCTTGAGAGCTTTTCTTTATCATGGACAGTGCATAAATTTTCGATCACAGGTATGAAAGTACAGGGGAAGAAAAATGAATATGTACAAAAGTAAGATGAAACTAATTGATAATGGAGAAGAAGAATAACGGCTTGTAAAAAACAACTAGAAACCGTGACATAATTATCTTCTTAAAAGACACGTGTAGCTACAGTTTACTAGTCGGTAATAAGAACAATAACGTTTATTTGGAACAAAAACAAGACAATAACAGCCATAAGCACACACGGCAATATTTTACATATAAACAATTGGACGTACTTTCTGAAAAACGTTCCAACCCACACTCGGGTCAAAATCGAGTTATTATTAGCAAATTAGTCACGGGGTTACTATTTACTAGCTGGAAAAATTTGGTAGCTCTACTATCACTAAATATGAAATCATGAGTTAGTAGCCCTACCCACATGTATGAAGAAGCAATACGGGATTGAACTTCAATCACGATTATATCAAAATGTTAACTTTGTGGGTTGGAACGTTTTTCAGAAAGTACGGCCAATTATGTTTGGTATATTGTGCGATACATTCAATTGTTTTTCAGTTGGCCTGGCTGTAATGGAAAAGATTGCAATCACATAAAGCAGTAAAATATTGCCTGTTTTAGTTGATTTTAATGGCCATCTTATACCCCATGATAAATAGGGATCGTTCAAGTATTACAAAAGCACCGATTAGGGGTGGGAGGGTCTTAGCTATGCTTATTTTGGATGATATATCTTCTTGACCGTCAAGGGGAAATACGGGAAAAAAAAATGTGTGTGTGTACCAGAGTACACAGGTAAGAAGTGAAACTTCTTTACGACATATAATTTTTCTACTATTTGCAACTTCACGAAAATGGGGTAGATAAGGCTTAAGCCTTAAGAAATATTTAATGACTTAATCAATTACACAAGTTATGAATAAATAATTGGAATTATCTTTTCAAAGTAATACAATTATATGATGACAGTTAATCTTGTAGAAATGCAACGATTTTATAAAATTAAAAATGAATAAATAAATCATTAAAAACGAATAATTAAAAAAGATGTACGTATACATATTTTTATTTTCTAATCGTGTTTTGTTTTATTTTTAAATTATTATTTAATTTATATTTTTTATTGTTTTTAGTATTAATAATGTTCACTAGATTTACAGTCATATTTATTAATACTTGCTAATTTTAACAGATTTATATACATTCACTGATACTTACAATCAAAAAGTGAGGTTAACCTCAAATAAATATTAAAATCATGCTCATACGTGTTGAATTTATAAAACGAAATATATAATCACTCTCACTTTTCTTGTAAATTCACTTAAATTTGAATAAGTCTTAATTTTATCACTTTCAAATTAATATATTGTTATTCTTATTTCAAACCAAACTTCAAAACTAATATATTGTTGTTATTATTATAAATATATTACATTATATTCTTTATGTCACTATACTAAACTTTGATAAAAAAGCAACATGGCGCGTAACCGAAAAACGTGACGATTTTTTTTTACACTGCTACAAAATTTCTCCCATACGTCGATAAAGAAGTTTCACTTCAAAAAGCCGAACGCGAGTAGTCAAACGAGCTGAGTTGAATAACGTACCCGATAAAAAAGGAAGAAAAACCCAGTATTAATTAAAAAGCAGTGTTTACGTGAAAATAAGTTATGATTAAAACGACCCAAAGTATGAATTGCGCAAAAACTCGGTTAGCACTAAAGAATAACGACCTTTAGCTACACTGCTACAAAATTTCTCCCATACGTCGATAAAGAAGTTTCACTTCAAAAATTTATTGTGCAAACAATATACAAACGGACAAATGTATGTCCGCTCGACACTTGACTCATTAACGAGTCAAGTGTAGAGCGGACATACGTTTGTCTGTTTTTTTTGTGACTCATCTTTTGCGGACAAAGGTATGACCCCCGCTCGACAGTTGACGGAATATTATACTTACTATTGCTGACAAGGGGGAAAGCGGATCCCATCCTGTAGATAGAGATTTTAGTCCTATTAAACCCTACCTGGGTTTAATAGGACTAACATCTTGCTTACGTGATACTTGAATTTACCTTGTATATTCAACAATACCTTGAATATCTGCATGGCAGCCACCTCCTCGGCCTCGTTAAGCTTGGTGAGGCTGTGTGGAAGAGTGCGTGACCAGCACCAGTAGCCAGGCGGGAAGTTCTTGTAGCACTCGCCGGACGACTCCGCCGCCATGTCCAGACGCATCTTCTCTAGTTTATGCTTACTTAACCTAACGGATAAAGAGCTTTGTTAATATTTTTCTTTATTTAAATAATGTTATATAATGTAATAAGGAAGTGTAAAGGGTATTACTTAGTGTACATTTGGGGATGGGTGTCATTTCGTGTTGGTATCTCGAACAAATACACGTTTGTGCCACCTGTTGATAACGTGTTGTCAAATTTTAAATGAAATAAAATTATATTATAGCCTTGGTTAGTTTGTTTTTCTTATATATATAATAAAATCTAATACGTATAATTAAAGTAATATAAATTGTTACTGTTTAGTAGGTGATGTTGATATGATTTGTGTTATTAAGTTATAGGTTGTGATTTGATTTTGATGTACCTTTGATGTTTCCAGTGTGTTTCTGGTTGCGCTTTAATTTAAACAGTTAAGTAATGGATATTCAAAAGAAAACGAAGAGGAAAAAAGGAAATTAATAATAACTTTTTATCCGTGTCTTTACATCAAACTTAACAACTTTTGTTCTATGATTTTTAATACTATTCATACTTTAAAAAAAAAAAAAATTTTGACAAGTTTTAAATGGGATTAAATATAATGACCACCAAAAATAGTAATTGCGCAGCAAAATATGCTTACTAAAATATATCATAACGAACACCTATATGCATCAAATCACTGCATTCCGTCTCGGAAGGGTTAGGTTATGTTAGGTTCCTTCTTAAAACCACCCAAAAATAGGAGCCCTATATCTGGTGATAAGTTAAACATAAGCCGTTTTAAATTGCCTTCCGCACAATGAACAATAGGTCTGTCTTTTGGTTGCGGCACTACTTTCTATTTTGACGGCGTGTGGTCTTAGTCTTGCGATTAGAGCTGCTTGCTCTAATTTTAACATTTGTATTTTTATACGAAAAAGCAAATGAAAGTTGTGGAACAAAAGTAGTTAAGTTATTCTTGTATAACACAATCAACCAATAATAACAAGAAAGCAGTAGATTTTCATGTAGAAAATTCATGTATAATTTATTTATTTACTCTCTATAGAATATTAGGTTTTGATTTATTGTTGCGTCCGGTATTTTAATTGTTTTATAAATGTCTGCTTTCGAAAAAAATAGAACAGAATATAACTATGAAATTTATGAACAAATAAGTGTATAATAAAATAATTGGGAAGAGAATACAAAATATGCGTTTGGCAACGGAATGGGCTCATTCGTTGCCAAAGGGTTTTGAAGATGCCTCGTGCTCAGGGGAAACACACAAACACTAGCTAGCTATGCATTTTGTGTTCGATGTGGAATACTGCAAGTTGGAGTACGCCCGGGTCGCACGTCGTGGCTGTCCCTATCTAGAGGAGTTCGGTATTGTCAACCTTTTTCTACTGTAAGGATGCTTAATTCGAGGGTGTGTGACCAGTTATTCTCCTCCCAATAACTTTATTACAATGGAGTGCCGCCTAGTAACGTGTAATTCGATTCAATAGATTTGAGTGCAGTTCACACAGTGTGACGTCACGGGCGATAGTACGTAACGGCGGCAGCACGTAACGGCGTTCGCACGTACCTGCGCAGCGTATTCCTGAGGAAGTTGCCGGGCGTGGTATCGTTGGGGCGGCGCAGCAGTGCGGCGTCCACGATGGCGCGGCGCGCGCTCCGCAGCGCGGCGGCAAGGCGCGAGCGTTCGGACGCGGGCGCGGCGCGCCGCGGCGGCTCGTCCGCGAGCCCGTTGCCCAGCACTGGGCTGTACGCTGCCATCAGCCACGCCGCCTCGTGCTTCTGCGCTGACTCCAGCACTATACACCTGCCATAGTGCGCCACATTTCACTATGTGCTTCTTATTAAAACCTATCATAGGCCGCACTAAGATTTTTAAAAGTAAGAAACTGACGCATCGTATTAAGCTGATCTTATCTGATCCACTAGGATTGTTTGGTATAAACTTTAAGACACTGGTTCGTTTGAAAAAGAGTTCAAACGAACCAGACTCGGTCGACGATAGAGTTGCAACCATCCCTCGGCGGTCTGCCGAATACTGCATAAAGAACTGCCTCTGTTAACGCTTAATGGGTATGCGCCATCTTATTTCTATGGCTTACAAATGTGCGGTTCTTACCCACAACCCATTGTATAACAATGAACAATTTTTAAATTAGACGCAGCGAAAGCGGCCACTCTTAGTAGGTACACACCAGAGCATTCTATTTCACATTGCGTGTTTCGCTCGCGCTCCTGCTCGCGTTACGTCAACGCCAGACGAGATTTTTGTGTGGCTTGCCTCTAAGTATTACTGAGTGAACTAAATGAATAACAATATTTTGATAGCATTTTAGATGAATATAATTACGGCTAATAAAAAAAAATGTGTGTGTGTACCAGAGTACACAGGTAAGAAGTGAAACTTCTTTACGACATTAATTAGTTAATTAGTTAACAAAAATTATTTAACTAACTTTAATATTAATATTTATTTCATAACTTAATAAAAATAATTCAAAGCAGATATTTAATGACTTAATCAATTACACAAGTTATGAATAAATAATTGGAATTATCTTTTCAAAGTAATACAATTATATGATGACAGTTAATCTTGTAGAAATGCAACGATTTTTTAAAATTAAAAATGAATAAATAAATCATTAAAAACGAATAATTAAAAAAGATGTACCTACGTATACATATTTTTATTTTCTAATCGTGTTTTGTTTTATTTTTAAATTATTATTTAATTTATATTTTTTATTGTTTTTAGAATTAATAATGTTCACTAGATTTACAGTCATATTTATTAATACTTGCTAATTTTAACAGATTTATATACATTCACCGATACTTACAATCAAAAAGTGAGGTTAACCTCAAATAAATATTAAAAATCATGCTCATACGTGTTGAATTTATAAAACGAAATATATAATCACTCTCACTTTTCTTGTAAATTCACTTAAATTTGAATAAGTCTTTTTATTTTATCACTTACAAATTAATATATTGTTATTCTTATTTCAAACCAAACTTCAAAACTAATATATTGTTGTTATTATTATAAATATATTACATTATATTCTTTACGTCACTATACTAAACTGATAAAAAAGCAACATGGCGCGAAAATCGTGACGATTTTTTTTACACTGCTACAAAATTTCTCCCATACGTCGATAAAGAAGTTTCACTTCAAAAAGCAGTAGGCACTCGAGTACTTATACCAATCATATAACCGGAACCGGCAAAATGTTAGTTGGCAAACTATGAATGTTTGATACAACCCTAATTACCTTTTTTTTAAATACTTCTCCCGCACTTTGACAGATAAACAGACGTTACATATAATCTCACATGTAAAAAGGCATCCTAATATTCACCTGTGACCATCGTGCTGTCCGTGGTGAGTCAAGCTGATCGTGAGTCCGTTATCCACGGGGTCCATGAGCAGTGCTGCGATGTTGGTGTACGGATACTCGGCTAACACCACCTTGTCTGTCGGCCGGACTAACACAACACCTTCAGAGCCCGCGCCAAGTAACACGTTGGGACCTGCCGAAATTAAACATGTGTTAATCTTATACATTTTAGTACAAGGAAAACGATTCTTTACTATTTAGATATGCAACTCTTCTTCTTCTCCCTAGCCTTTATTATTCCCAAGTCACTTGGGGTCGGCTTTCTAGTCTAACCGGATTTGACTGGATATCATTTTTACACGGAGCGACTGCCATCTGACCTCCGCAACCCGAAGGCTAACGATACCCTAAGGCTAGACTAGTGTCAGGAGATTAGAGGGCACTGACATCCCAATAACGACTGCCATAGATGTTCATGGCAGCCGGGACCGACGGCGCAGCAGGCGATAATAATTGTCAGTCAAATTTTTCAAATTTTTAGGTATGCTACTAAGGTATGTAAAATACATATCTTATGGTAAAGCGTTCTACACATGTAAGTTCTTTTTATAAACTAAAATTTGTTGCCAGCAGATAAATATAATTATCACAATATAATCGTCGGCATCACAATTATGGCAAATCAGAAAATTTTCTAGGCGACAAGCCAGTGTCATAAGATCAGCGACTTTGTCTAAGCAGTTTATAGATTATCGAGTGTGGACAAAGTGGTCTGGTGTTGAACTATACAGCGCGCACGGAAGCTGCTGAAATGTAAAGTCGATTACATCAAGTGGGCGAGCTTTGTCGGCCAATTTGGTGTGTAAAACATTTCAGGCATACCATGCCGAATTCCCGAAACGTAAGCATTGCTAATCGTGATTATGTTTGGGATTTTATGATAGTATCATCATCCACTTACCATGCGCCCAGTAACCCTTGTAAGTGACAGGGAACAGCGTGACTCCATATAATGGGTACTGCATGACACACGAGAGGTACAGCGCCTTGGCGGTCAGTTCCGCCCGCCCTGCGCCATACTGACGATGCGCTTGCGCAAGGATCGTGGCCTGTTGAATATAGACATATATTAGTGATCTAAGTTTATAAATTATTTTTGTCCGACATGAGCTTATTTTAAAATAGGTGATGTATGTCACCTTTTAGTGTATAAGGTACGGCCACAAATATTTCTGTAGGCATTTAGCTTGGAACATAAATACCGAAGTTTCGGTTCGCATCGGAAAATATATTTATTACGAAATACGATCTGAATTTAGGTTGATTGTCCTATACGCTTTCATTAATAATGTCATTCTGACAGAAATAAATTTTGAAGAAATTTCTTTATACTTCATTGTAAGTTCTTTCGTTAGGCCGAAGTTTCGCTCAAAGTTTCGTAAAGACGTTTTCATGGTAGACCTATTGGCTCTTCGGCGGCGAAGGTAGCGCCACCTGTGAGAATAGAGTGGTACACGCACCCACTGATGCGCGGGGCGCGCCCTGGCGATGCGCTGCGGCAGGAACTGGTCGGGCTGCGCGTAGTAGGCGCGCGTGTGCGGCGGCGGCGGCGACGGCGGCGGCTCGCCCAGGGACACCTGCGCCTGCAGCCCCGCCAGCTGCAGCGCCACCTTCTCTGACACCGGGAACTCGTCCATCTGTACGACAACCAAATTGCAACTACTCAGATAAACAGACAAAAAGGCGGACAGACCAACAAGTTAAGTTATACGCGACAAGAGACGGCGTTGTACAATCCTAATTCGCGCAAACAAAGTTTACACGACGAGCTATTATATATAAAAGTGCCTGACGTCAACCGTTGAGCCGCGGTCCACCAGGCACGCTCACTTAGCCTGGTCGAAGGAACCTCCCATTGTGTTAGATCATTTCACCACGTTCCTCTACAATATCTTGTAAGGACCGTGGGTGGTAATTTTGTGGTGAAAAATTACCATACATAGCTGCGAAATACAAGTGACGTATTGTGTCGAGATGTAGTTTAAAGGCTGGGGCAGACCAGATGCGTGGCTTGACGTGATACGTGACGTGACGTGTGCACGCGCGTGCAAGCCCTGTCACACCGGTAAGACCGGTGCAGGAATACGTCACACACGCACGTATCACGTCACGCAGGTAACTTCTGCACGAGCGTGCGAGCCATCTTTTCAGCAGCCATATTGAGTTGAGAGCATTTGGCGAGAGAAGATGTTAGACAACACCAGTTCTTCTGATGAAGATGCATTATTGTTGCTACTATGCCAAGAACCTTCTGCTGCCACAAAGAAGTTTGTCTCTATTGCGAAAAAAACACTCGTAAACTATATTTTGTTTGTAAATAAATACAATCTGCCGTGCGTGCGCACGTACAGCCCCGCCTGATGCGTGTGCGTGCATGCCCGGTCTGGCATCTAACAGTGAGCGCCATATAATATAACGTCATCATTGCTCGCGCGTAAGCGACGTTGCCGTTTCGCTATTCACGCACACGGACTCGGTTTGTCAGTTAGACGCGGATCTGCGTGCGCGCGTCACACGCGTGCACACGTCACGCATCTGGTCTGGCATATTTCATACAGCTTCATACATGACAACTGTTGCGTGCGCACGTCACGTCACGTCACGCATCTGGTCTGCATCAGCCTTAAGCCTTAACACAAAGCAAATAGAAAGCGATGAGACATTGGATTAATTTCTAACCTTAGTATATGAATTCAAACTTTCTATTTATTATAACGTAATTATTAAATATCATTTTATTTACTGTCTGTCGTTCGTCTTAGTTCTGTATGATAACTAAAGTTACTTTAAATGATTAAAATTCAAAATCTAATAAATGTTTAGCGTCTTATGTCGATAACCTTACCTTACAAGCGAAATCCCTTTCTATAATGAAATAAATGCTAATCTTAACTAATATTATAAATGCGAACGTGAGTTTGTTTGTTATGCTTTCAAGCCTTCATTACTAGACAGATCATAAAATTTCGCATAAACTTTGTCAAGGGTACAAAAAAGGACATAGAATACCTTTAATCCAGGACAAATTAAATTTTTCGGGTATAGAAAATTGACATAAGCTACATTTATGCAGGCGAAGCCACGGCCAAAATCTAGTAAACAAAACATATCCTGATTCTTTTTATCGTATATGTGTGACCATCAGAATGGCGAGTCACTACCCATATTTTACATCGAAAAATTATAAAAAGTTGCTACCTAGTTGCTTCTAGTTGCTACCCTGGTGTGGTAACTACGAACAAATGTACGGGTACGTTTTTCGACACGCGCGCCTCTAGTAGCAGTATCATGAAATAATTGTGTTTAATTGTGTTACTATATAGTTTTCAATAGATTGCGATATTACAAAATTTTGCTGCGGTCGCGTCTACTTTAGTGTAGCAAAGTAAAAAATCCAGTAGGATATTTTCTTTTAGTCTACAACAACTTAAATCAATTATGATGATAATTTGTATAAAGAATATCTAAAATCTCAGTAATAAAGCCATGTAAAAGTACAATAGAGCTAAACAGGTAATATCAATGCAGATTAAAATATTTAACTGAATAAGATTTAGTAGAAATAGTGAGATCATCTAACAACACTTTGTGTATAATCTATCTATGGATTTTAACAAGAAAATCTTTGATATATGATTACGCGTTACAAATTTTGTTAATTTCTTGTTTTCTGTGTTTTTGTGGTTTTTCTCAACCTAGTACAAGTTTGAGTTAAAATTAGTTCCTCCGGCCAGGCATCGAGAGTACCTAAAACGCTAAAGGCTTCTATTTTGTGGTGAATTTGGTCAATTTTGTCACCATGACTCAAAGATCATGTTGTGTACCAGGATGTTTGGTGAAGCTTGGAGACGGTAATTATAATATTATTTTTAGTAATATTATTAAAATTGTACCTGTGTACTACTGTGTGTCATTTTAGCATACATTTTAATGAATATACCAGCCATCAACAGCTTACGGTTATAGCAGACAAACAGATAGGTACTTCAGCTAAATTACCTAATACAAATAATTTTTAACAACTAATGTGTGGGTATGGTGATATTCTGTACAATGTACAGTGTGCTTTGAAATAGAAGCATATTAAATAATGTAAAATCCTGTATATATTTCATGATGTGTTAACTGAGCAATTAAGAGACATTTATCTGTTACTTAGTATATTACCAACACCTGGGCTAATTTATTTAAGATACTAAATGGCCAGTTTAAATTATAGATAAAAGATTACAGTATTACTGATATCAAAAAGATATTAAAACTATATCTAAGCACAGATTAAAATAAGTTTTCTATACATTTCAGATGAGAGGAGATAAGGCCTCAAGCATCTTGAGACACAGACTGCTGGAGTACCTGTCGCTGAGTGCCCTTCAACAAGTGCTGTACAAACTGGTGTAAAGATGTAAACCAAGTACTCACTGGTATGACCACTTTTTGGAACTGTGATGATGCTATTAAAGTCGCAGCGCATAAGTATTGTATAACACAAGAGAAAATAAAAAATATACACATTATATTTGTTTATTTTTTTCATGTTCCTTATCCATATAATCCCGTTTTGTAATTTCATAAATTACTATTCATTTATAAATTACTATAAAAATTCTAAAGGAATAATGCAGATGTCTATATACGTATATACACTTATGTATGTATAGGTATAGGTTGCTTTGTTTGACGTCTTCAGATTAGTTCATGATACTGATACTTGGCGGCAGCACTTATGCAGACCTCGAGCGAGGCTAGAGTTACCCATCTATAACAGGTATACTAATCTATGGTTGCTACTAATCGTCATATAATTGCTACCCCCGTTTTTTTAAAAGTATACTACTTTTAAAGGTGACATCAGGATTGCTGGTCACCTTTAAAGGTATACTACTTTTAAAGGTGACGGGCCATTCTGACATCAGGATTGCTGGTCACCTTTAAAGGTATACTACTTTTAAAGGTGACGGGCCATTCTGACATCAGGATTTCTGGTCACCTGTAAAGGTATACTACTTTTAAAGGTGACGGGCCATTCTGACAATCAGGATGGCTGGTCACCTTTAAAAGTAGTATACTTTAAAAAAAACGGGGGTAGCAATTATATCACGATTAGTAGCAACTTTCTATAATTATTTCGATGTAAAATATGGGTAGTGACCCGCCATTCTGATGGTCACGTATATGTGAGTTCTTACATGGTTAGCACGTACCTTAACGACGCTGTGCACGGCCTGTGCGTATAACAGCGCCACCTCGACCGGGTCGTGTGGCAACTCCCGTCCGCCGCGGAACAGGCGACGCTTGAACACGAACCGATTGTCCGCCGAGCCACCGCCCGGACCTTGTTGCCTGCAAAAAATATTTATGTCAAAGTCAAAGTCAAAGTCAAAAATCATTTATTCATTTAGGTCACAAAGTAACACTTATGAACGTCAAAGTATATAGGTTAGTGAGTTTACTAAGTTACTGAAGCTACATTTAGGTTAGTTGCTAGGTTCAGGCAAAGGGTAGAGCCTATGAGAAGAAACCTGCAAGAAACTCACGGCCACTCTTTTAAATCGCCAGTTAAATATAATTTCAGTATTTTACAACTCAGATTAACAAGGTGTTACAGCCATTATGCCATATACTACTGACTATAAAAAACTAAAGATAATAACAATAATAACTTAATAATATTATAGAGAGGAAATAATTTGAGCTAAGATATATTATTTAATATAAATCTAAAATAGACGGTAAGATGGCATGATGGCGCATACACTTACACTTTGTGACTATGCAAAGGCTTAAATTGACTTATAAGTAATACAGATCTTTGAATCCTGTATGCAACAAGCAACTAGCTCCATGAGTTTTTGTCATTTAAGTAGTCGTTGACTGAATAATAACCCTTCCGAATAAGTTGTTTTTTAACGGCGTTTTTAAATTTAAACAATGGTAAATTAATTATAGTAATAGGTAATTTATTAAAAAAACGTATACCGAGTCCCGCAAATGTATTGTGAACTTTATGTAAACGATGATATGGGCCTACTAACTTATGCTTATTTCTAGTGTTTACGTTATGGATATCACTATTCTTATTATATAAGTAAATGTTATGTTTAATAAACATAATGTTAGCAAATATATATTGCGACGCAACAGTAAGTATGCCAATTTCTTTAAATCGATCTTTCAGGGAAACTCGTGGTCCTAAATTATAAATGCTACGTACTGCACGCTTTTGAAGAATAAAAATTGTCTCAATATCAGCTGCCTTGCCCCACAATAATATACCGTAGGACAGGACATGACATGACATTATTGTCAAACAAGCGCTCTATGGATAAATAAAATTAATCCCTCGTCAGTTTTACAGAGGTTATACTGCTAATTCTGAACACATTATATATTATAGGTAGTAGAGCCTCGCTGATTTCAGCTTGAATGGGCCGGCTCGACCGGGGAAGGACTACCCCCCTCTCACAGAATATAAACGTGAAATAGCAGTATTCCTACTGTTGTGTTTCGTTTTGTTGAGTGAGAGTGCCGGAGGCCCAATCACCCTCTCTCCCCTTCCCGCTCCTTCTCCTTCCCACTTCCTTTCCTAAAGGGTTGGCAACGCGCAAGTGATGCCTCTGGTGCTGCATGCGTCCATAGGCAACGGTGACCACTTATCAGGTGGGCCGTGTGCTTGTTTGCCACCTTAGTCGTATAAAAAAAAAGAAACATATCAATGGGAAACACATACCTTAAAGAAATGTCTTATTAAATTTAATTATTGTTTACAGATTTTATCGCGGTATTATCGAAAACACTACTTTGGGATAATTTGAACTTTTAAACTATTTTAACCAGAACTCCTACATAGTCATATAGCTAATTTGTAATCTAAATTATAAGTAATATATACAATAATTTAATTAATCTTACAAATTTTCTCAATATTTTTTGAGTTATTATTTTATTTTTTACACATTTTTAAGCATGTTGCGCGCGCGATGGAATGTGATATTTGGTATAGTTAAAGTTTATATGGAGAAGGAATGCAGATAGACAAAATTTATTAAAAATAAATGAATTACGTAAGAATTTCTACCTATTCAGCACTGGGCGACCATTCGTTCAAATTATTATAGATTGCAAGGTAGATTTTACAAGATAGATAGGTTATTAGAATGACGTACATTTCCCATGCGGCGATGACGTCATAGAGGTAGTGCGTGGCACGCACGTGCTCCTCGGCGCCGGCGCGCTGCTGGTACACGGCCCAGCCGGCGCGCGCGTGCGGCGACAGGCCCAGCTTGTCGGCCAGCCGCGCCGCCGCCGCCGCCGCCGTGTCCGCCGGGTGCACGTCGATGGCCTTCGTGCGCCCGTCCAGGAAGAAGAAGCGGCACACTATCGTGCCCAGACGACGCATCGCCTGCGCAACACAACAGTTTGGTAAATTAACGTTAAAGTTACATGTGTATGAAAAAATATTTATTTAATCAAGCTTATACTTATTAAAATAGGTTAATAATTAATATTAAATACTATTTTATTACGATAATAATGAGCCGTCGTTTTCCGTGGACTGTCTTGCCATATCACGGCATTAATGCAGTGATTGCTGTGTAAAAGTTGCGCAATATTTTGTGTGATGCAAAACAACGTTACACCCATAGCAATCAAACAAAATTCTTTGTATTTTTTTGTAATATCTAAGAAGGGTCTATTTTACTTGTATGTATAATATAACTACTATTACTCACGGCGATCTCCACAGTGCTGGGCGGCAGCTGTCGTGGCGCGGCGCCGCGGCAGTTGTCGAGGCACCACTGCGCGCAGTGCGCGGCGCGCGCGGCGGGCGATACGGGCGACTGTGGCGCGGGCGGCCCGTCCCCCGCGCCGCCCGCGCCCGCGCCCAGCAGGCGCGCGCGCGCACGCAGCCACGCGCTGTAGTATCGCGCCAGCCCGCGCGACGGCTGCCACGCCACGGCGCACAGGCACAGCACCAGCCACACCCGCTCCGCCCACTCTTCCATTGGGCACTCCGTTATCTACAGAACAGCCACCAACCTTCATATCATCTGGGTGTCTAGTGCGAGTTGTTTTTACGTAAACGCGATCGAAACGTTTACCGCGTTTGGCTCTCTGTTTGTTTAAGAGCTTGTAGCGGGCCTATCGCAGCGTCGAACGTCATTAACGTGTCGATCGCTTTAACATAAAACAAATTTGCATTAGGCACTTTGTATAATGCCTGTCGTCAACCAACATGACGACAATAGTTTTTAAATATTCGGTTAGATCAAGGATCCTAAATCTTACGAATGCCGTCGATTCAAGCCACAGTAATAGTTCAAAATAACCACATTAAATTATAATAAAATTGTTACCTGTCTGACACACTGCACGAGAATCTCGTCCCGTAGTTCTTCTCTCTCGATACCTTTGCCGATGATTGATTGAATCACTTGAGTCTCCTTGTCGGCTGTCAGCTCACCTCGCATATACCGGCATAGATCCTAATAAAAAAAATCTCATCACAGTTATCCTAATAATTGGCCAAACATAAAATATATCCAAACGAGATCAAAATTGTAGTCGAGGTCAAAGTCCTAGTCGAGATGAAAGTCATAGCCGAAGTCAAAGTCGCAGCCCAGGTCAAAGTCGAAATAAATATATCCAAATAAAACACTATTATTACTTTGATTAAGAACTAATTGCACGACAAAAATATATATATTACTGCTTCACAACTCACACAAGAAAATAAACTTCGTTCACATTAATATTCCAAAAAACTTTCCTTCGCTACTAATCGCTCCGATGTTTGCTTCGTTCGTACTCAGAAAGAACTGAATGCATTGGGAGCGAGAGTGACCGATTTTATACTACTGTAGTAAGAATATCTTAAACCAAAAGAACTAATCCCAACCCCCACCTTCAGTCCTTGTTGACCAACGCACTACTCCTCACAGTACCTTTAAACCGTCGCGGCCTCGTTACAGAAACATATTACTAACTTTTTTATAGAACATTTAAGGTGTGGTTTCCAGGTTTAAGTGAAGATAGCGCTATGTCTTATACAAGAACAACTTACCCTGAATATATTGACGGCAGCGGTGACACTGTCCGGGTCGTGCAGTTGTATGTGCGACGTGGGGATGTTGTTGCCTTTGTGGTAGGTAATCATCTCCTCTTTGGTCAGCAGCTCCATAGACTTGCTCTTGCGCGTCAACGTGGCTATTATTGTGCCTAATTGTGAGAATAATTATATTTATTAGGTAAGTACTACTGTAATTTATGTATACCTACTCTTTTTGTTAATGATAAAGTTTTCTTCTAGATTAAGTAAAACACAGATGGTGAGTGGTTAAAAACCAAATTACTTTTCGGAAAAATGATATATTATTTAGCCGTATTTCTTAGAAATCGGGGATATGTCAACGGCCATAGTATCTATGATTTGCAACAAAAGTGCTGCTTTTGACGAAATTAGCACCACAGTATGTCAATTGCCCCTCCATTGACATACTGTACAACCAGATTTTATAAAGCTGGATTTCAATATATAAAAAACGAGTCATTTTAGCTACGGACAGTTATTTTCAGACATATGTTCCATAGAATATGTTCTAAAATTTAGGTAAAACGATTCGTTTTTTGGGTATCGGAAACTGGCCATTAAGAAAAAGTTGCAGGTGAAGACGGTAATGGGGCCATCCGCATGATGATGCAGAGTTTCGGGATATCTCGTAGAATGGCGCAGTAGGCAGTTAATGAGCAATAAAAGTATTTACGCTTTGACACACGCAAAACACCACCAGGTTCACTTACCTTCAGGCGACCTTGGGTGGTCGTTGAAGTACAGCTTGGCGAACTCGGCGATGTCGGTGGCGGGCTCGGCAGCGGGCGGCGAGCTCGGCGCCGGTGTCTCCAGCTGGTGCAGGCGTCGCTCCACGCGCTCCCGGCGCCGCGCACTGCGATCGTAGCCCTGGGAAACGCAATGGCACCCAGCCCTTAGCTTACTCTCCACTATTGCGGTCGACGATTAATACATCATGCCAGCCATCGTCTATTTTGCTCAATTAAAAGTGCCAGTTTCTTACATTTTCATTTATGATTTATTGATAAAGTTTGCCTTGTCCAATCATGCAGGCATTTGTAGCTTCGTTCATCGTATACGCATAAATTTTCTTTTTGCTTGTCAGAATAATTCCACTTCCTAATGGGAAGTAATAGTCTAGTAGCATGGGCCACCATCTATAACGCAGTCTTTACGCAAGACACCGTCACCACCACCTTGAACAGCATCGTTCAAGTATTACGTAAGCATCAATAGGGGATCCCCACCCCCATTGGGTCTTTTGCTTTGCTTATTTTGGATGACATGCGGAACAAGCGTCAGCAATATTTAATAATAAACTTTTCGTATAGTTTTTATAAGTTCCGAAAATTCTGATTTGAACATGCATATACATATGTATGTGACAAACCTACTTGCTTATGCTCAAAGTGGACACGATATTAAGAGATTTCCCGATTTCTTTTTGCAATTTATCCAATTCTTAATTGAGGTCTGCTCAATTAAGAATTGGATAAATTGCAAACCACCCTCTACCCCCTGGTAGGGAGGGTATAAATCTCGGCTTATTTTTGCGGTTAAGGGGGTGAGGAGGGTGTTGAGAATGACTAAAATCTTGCATACGTAATACTTGAACGGCCCCAACAGCTGGTAACCAAAAATAAATTATCAGATCTACCTCGGTGGGACAACGGCACTGAAAGCAATTGTGCATGAGGTGTCAGTTTCAATTGACAGCTCAGTAACAGCATGTAGTCTGGAACTGTGCTCAGAAGACTGAACTTTCGACTCTAAAACCGTACCTGGCGAAATATAGATGAAATACTCCTCCACCCTTCGGGGATATAAGTATAAGACTATATATCACACTTTAGGTAAGACAAGGGTATAAATGTACCACATTCATAATTTAAAAAATACGTAGTAATTAAAGATTTATCTCTTGTAAAAAACATGCACAGAATTACAAAAGTATAGGCTTATTTCATACCAAGAACAATTACTTATATTGAGTCGAATTAGGCGTTACTTGGCGAAAATCAATCTACTAAAGCACGCTTGTAGAAAGATACGTTTCCAGCGCTAGGGCCTAGTGGAGGGCTAGTGGAGCACAGATACAGTTGCTCAGGGAGGCTATGATCGAGTGTGAAAATGAACTTATACTTAAAGGCAGTCTCCGATTGGGGTGATGCCAACATGTTTAAGTTTAATGGCTCTAAGAGTTCTCTTTCTGTTCTACGCAAAAAAGAACCCATTCCAACTGGCTCCAACTTTCCGAGATGTATCCGCGTCGATAACTAATCGCCTTGAGCTTCTGGGTATGTTATTGGCTCCAACCCTTAGCTTTGGCTCCTATATTGAGGCAAAAACCCAACTAGCCGCCAAAAAGCTAGGCATTCTCAGTAAACTGAGGCAGTATTTCATGTCAGAACATTTGCTTAATTTGTACCAGCACAGGTTCGATTTTGCATGGAGTACTGTTCTCACCTCTGGGATGGCTCTTCAAAATGTCAGCCGAAGGGAGTCAATTGAGCGGAACGCCAGGAGACTTATCGGCGATGACCAACTAGTCAATGCACGACTCCAGAGCTTGGAGCATCGTCATAGGGTTGCCAGTCTCTCGGTTTTCTATCGGATACACTTCGGAGAGTGTGCAGACCAACTGCATAATTTGATTCCTCCTTTCCCATTCTACCATCGGACGACCAGACAATCAAACCAGCGCCACAGGCACATGGTGGATATACCACATTTACGCCACACGCGGCGCTTTGCACTTTTATAATGCGTACCGCAAACGAGTGGGACTCGCTACCTAAGTCTGTGTTTTTATAATGGGACTTACAGTGGCGTCTCCGTTGATGGCGGGCGGCGGGCTGATGCACGTGTCCATGGGAACGGGCGGCGCGGGCGCGGGCTCGGGCGCCGGCAGCGGCGGCAGTGGCGCCTCCACTGTTTCGGGTTCTATCTCTGGTTCTTTGGCTTTCGGGACCACGAACCTGTATAAAAGAAGTTACAGTATAACATCACAAGAGTATACTCTAGTATATGCTTCTGCTATTTAACCTAGTGAGTCGCAGCGACACACCGGCGGGTTACCACAATAGGTTTTAATGATGTCTGGTATTCCAAGATTTGACAGGTTAATAAAATAAGTAATTAACATGTGTATGATTCGCGGGATGGTAAGCTGTCACGGTATCTAGTAAACTTGTGTTGCTAATGTAAAAAAGATGTCTTGATAATAGATTAACACGATGGCACACCGGTAGCCAGACAGAATAGATTTTTAATTATGTCTCGTATTCTAAGGAGTTTACAAAAACTACTTATAATAGAAATAAAAAACAAGATTGTATAGGTTGTACCTACTGTTTGGAAGTATTTCCCAAACCTGTTGGCTACCATGAAACGTAAATGCCAGCATTTGAACAGTGAAACTTATTTAATTCCGGAATCGGAAAAGAAAGCAGCGGCGTATCCAAACAGCTTTGTCCGTCCGTCCGTCCGTCTGTAATACAACTTTCAACTCAAGAACCGTGAGAGCTAGAGACTCGCGGTCAACGCCATTCGACTCGGCATAGTCGATATACCCCGAAATAACTATGTCCTTTGACCTCAAGGTCACGTGATGCCATTTTTTCAAGCTCAAAAATGTCATCACGAGACCTTGAGGTCAGAGGTCATTTACGGCAATTCATTGCCGTTTATGACCTATCTTGTTTTGTTTATGTGCGTCAAAGTGTTATTTTTTTATTTACTGAGTTTCGGTGATGGGGCACTTACCCGTTGTCAGTCGGTACGTGTGGCGGGGGCGGTGCAACGTTCTCATTCGCAGGCCGCGGTATCACAGATTCATAGATTGGTTCCTTGCCTTTTATGACGGATAGCTTTCCGTTAGGGATCACACCGTTTGTCAACTCCGGTGGTGTAGTATCTGCAAAAATAAATACATTCATAAATATGTTTATTTGATCCAAAACTATTCGAATGTATTAATAATATATGACTAGTGCATAATTAAACATAATAATATTCTACCACATACACACAACACCATCTAGCCCAAACTAAGCAGAGCTTGTACTATGGGTACTAGACAATGGATAAACATACATATATACTTTTTTTTGTAAATACATGCATATTATACATAGAAACACCCAGACCAAGACAAACATCAATGTTCATGCACACAAATGTTTGACTTGTGCAGGAATCGAACCTGCGACCTCAGGCGTGGCAGTTGGTTACACTAACCACTATATATCTATAAAATCTGTGTCCTTTTAATCATGTTGCGTGCATGGAGGAGTCTCTTCTCTCTAGCCTTTATTATTCCCAAGTCACTTGGGGTCGGCTTTCTAGTCTAACCGGATTTGACAGGATATCAGATTTTATACGGAGCGACTGCCATCTGACCTTCGCAACCCGAAGGCTAACGATACCCTAAAGCTAGACCAGTGTCAGGATATTAGAAGGCACTGACATCCCAATAACGACTGCCATAGATGTTCATGGCAGCCGGGACCGACGGCTTAACATGCTCTCTGAGGCACGGAGCAGGCGATAATTGTCAATCAATACGCACATAATTTCGAAAAGTCATATAACTTCCGAAAGTTAGAGGTGCGCGACGTGGGTTCGAACCCGAGACCCTCTGCATTGCAGTCTATTGGTCTCCCCACTGAGCTATCGCTGCTGTATGCTATATGTACTCACATAGAGACTGAAATGGGATATTAGGTATGTACCTAATATTCCTAATATAAACGTCTTTCGAGTGTGTACCTCGAGCTACCTAACTCGAGACGTAAAATCTATTAATAATAATTACCTTTAGTAACCGGGGGCGGCGGTGGCGGCGGTCCGGCCGGCTCCGGCAGTGTGCAGGTTGAGGGCGGCGGTGGGAACTCCGGGGACTCCTCGCTCGGCGCTGCGGGGGGCGGTGGCGGTGGCAGGGTTAGCGATGACGTCATCGCGCTGCCGTTCGACAGCGGCGACATGCCATTCGTCAGTGACGTTGACATCACACCTGGACATTAGTACATTACAAGTTATTTGCAGTTGAAAGAAAACATCGTGAGGAAACCTGCATGTCTGAGAGTTCTACATAATCTTCTTAACTTCTGAAACGTCCATGTCTCCTACGGTGAAGTCATGGATGTTGACGTCATTGCGCGTCCGTGAGCCCTACGGAGGAGTCAAAAATATTTGGTGTTTTTTTTCGCGACCAATCACGAGTTTTCTTGACTCCCCCGTAGGGGTCACGGACGCGCAACGGTAGCGTTTCTTCTTTTGTTATGAGTCATGGGACATTCCAAGGGTCTTTAATATGTGAAGTTTGCTAACCCGCTCTGGGTTAACGTGGTGGAGTATGGCCTGTCCCTTTCTTACACTGAGAAGAGGCACGTGCCGAGTCAGACAGTTTATATACAGGGTTGTTATTACTATTATATTATTTATCTCTATGGGGTACACAGACAGAAACTACAGTCACATTCCGCTAGTTATATTTTGGGACCCTAGTTACCCATTTGCAGAATCTGTGCCGGTACTAAGATTATCATCTAAGATTATTCTGTAGGTGAGAGGTAAAAAAAAGTAAGTCCATTTATTTTAGCTTAATCATTCTAGAAAGCAAATTTAGATCGCAAATATGTAAAAAAATATATTTCAAGGAGTGGATTTTATTATTGTTTAACTTCAGCTACTGAATTTTAAACAGAAAAGTTCTATCATTTTACTCGAATTAGTTATCTGCGTTTACGGATTCGAATCCCAGCCATTATACATACTATCGACGAGAACCTACTCCTAGAACAAGCACACCAGCATAGCTAGAGGACTTAACAAGAATACTAGTAATTGGATATGGCGGCCTCGATGGCGTAGTGGTTAGTGTAACCGACTGCCACGCCTGAGGTCGCGGGTTCGATTCCCGCATATCTCGTCATATAAATATCTCATAGTTCGATTCCCGCGTGTTTATATGTATAATATGTATGTATTTACAAAAAAAAAGTATATATATGTATGTTTATCCATTGTCTAGTACCCATAGTACAAGCGCTGCTTAGTTTGGGCTAGATGGTGTTGTGTGTATGTGAAAAAATATTATATCTATACTAATATTATAAAGCTGAAGAGTTGCAGAGAGTGCAGTATTCATTCCTATATATTCTAAACCAATAGTCAGGTATTATAACAAACGTAATTATTTTTATAAATCTATACTAATATGTATTATAAAGCTGAAGAGTTTGTTTGTTTACTTGAACGCGCTAATCTCAGGAACTACTGGTCCGATTTGAAAAAATCTTTCAGTGTTAGATAGCCTATTTATCGAGGAAGGCTATAGGCTATATATCATTACGCTAAGATCAATAGGAGCGGAGCACCAATGAAGAATGTTTCAAAATCGGAGAGTATTTTTTCCTTTTGAGAGCTGCCGCTGCGTGCGCTGCGTAAACAGTTAAAGTTTCGCAAAAATCATGTATGACAGAATTGTTCCCCTTTAAAAGTTCTAAAAAAAAGTCCGCGACAGCATATGTCTATCTTTTAAGGTTGGCTCACTATAACCATTTTTATGCTAACGAAATTTGTTCTAAAATAATGCATTATTTGCGAAGGTATTTTTATAAACATGATATTAATCCTTATCCAAATAAATACGTTATTCATCACAAGTATTTAATTTAAAACAAAATTGCCCTTTACATCATTCGATTTCAATGAATATCTTAGGAGATATAGCAGTTTTTAAATAACATCGCAGCAAAATAATTACCCATTACAGACATAGTACAAACGATGTTTCTCCTGGTTTATTCTGCGTGATTACTACTGGTTCGATTTGAAAAATTCTTTTAGTGTTGAATAGCCTATTTATCGAGGAAGGCTATAGGCTATATAACATCACGCTACGACCCACGGGGGCGGCGCAGTAACGATAAACGCGGGTGAAACCGCGGGAACATCTAGTTATATTATAATTGGTGACCCAAATTCCTATTTTGGTCAAAAATGACAACGTATTCTTGTTGTTGTTGAGGCAATCCTTAAAAACATATTTAATACTAGCTTTTGCTCGCGGCTCCGCTCGCGTAAAAGTAGGTTAGGTCATGTTAGTAATACTACTTTTTCTAATAAAATATAGCATTTCTTACTCGGTGATAATATAGCTTTCTAAGGGTGAAAGAATTTTTAAAATCAGTTCTTGAGTTAATTTTTTGCAATCCAACAAATAATGAAATCTATTCTCTTTTTCAATACTAGTATAGATAGTTTAGATAACATACCGTTCATGGAGCTGGTGAGTGGTGGAGGTGGGGGCGGGCAGGTGACGGGCAGCGAGATGGGGTGTAGCGGCAGCGAGCAGGGCGGCGGCGGCGGGATGGCGTCGGAGGGCGCGCCGTCGGGCTTGCGCTGCGCCGCCGTGTGGCACTTGCTCAGCTCGTTCATCTCCGCCGCCAGCACGTGCTCCAACTGGACATACATCATTCATATATATATTTTCGCTAGCGATCTGCCCCAACTTCACATGATGCATGGACATGCAGTAATTTTTTTACTATTCATCTTAACGTTAAACACATTTTATTCTACATCAATGTCGTGGTAACAGTGACGCTGCCGCTAAATTTCGAATCGCGAACAGACGCAGCGGGGATCTTTGTTTGATAATATGTAGTGATATTTATCTTGAAGGGCAAGGAATGAATTGAATTCTAAGGTACTACATAGGTTTAAGTTACTATTATTATTTATCAAAAAATATGTATAAAAGACACGTATATTGTATATACGTTTCTTTTTTAAGTATACAAATCGTGAAAGTCTAAAAAGATAGATTTGTAATAATCTTGTAAAAAGTTGCGATAAGCTATCGTCAAATTTGCAGCATCGTAACATGCACAACGATCAACAGGTTGTCTACACTAGCGCCTCTAGTGGGAGAAGGTGACTATTACCGTTACTCAAAACTTATTTAAATACTATTTTACAAATGACATAACATTTAGTACCAGATTCAGAAATAGATAATTTCGTCAAGGATTAACTCCACTTTTTGAAAATTTGAAAACGACCTCCTGCTCGGCTTAAAATACAAACCTCTTGATCGAGATCGTCGGCGAGTCTCTCCATGGAGTCTCCGATCTCGGCGATGGTGGGCTGATGCGAGTCAGGCTGTCCGTCGGGCGCCCCGCGCTGCGTGGGCACGTCAGCCAGAAAGTCGAACAGGTTATCCAGGTTCACCGACTCCGCGCGCGTGCTCGACGGACACGAGAGTCCTCGGAGCTGGTCCGCCATGTTCTCCAGCTCCGCACGCTCTTGGTTGGCTTTTTCTTGGAGGCTGGAATAATAAGGAAATATAAATTAGGTCTAGTTAGACGTTATTTATGAAACAAGGTTAATTTGGATTTTATGGATTCTAAATTGCCTGATAGTAAGCGGCGCGCTTGCTTTGCTGATCTTGTACAAAAAATATTGGTTTCTTGCTGACAGTGTTTCGGTCTTGTTCGACGTTCGTTGTTCCAGCGCGTTTTGCTGTAGTTTAAACGTACTCAGTACTCAGTAACTCATGTGAGTTTTTATCCTTTGTTTTAACCACCACCTGTCTGGCGCTGCAGCGTGAGATGGTTGGTGCGTACCTGTTCCGCTCCTCGCGCAGCTTGATCTCCTGGTTGACGCGCTTCATTTCGCGCAGCGCGGCGGCCACCTCCCGCGCGAAGGCGCCGCGCAGGTGGCGCTGCAGCGTGAGCGCAGCGCGGCGCAGGCGCAGCAGCGCGGCGCGCTCCTTCCAGCCGCGCCACGCCGCCTGCAGCACCACGGCCGCGCGCCGCCACGTCACGAACTGCCGCCGCTGCACCGACCCCTTGTGCCACTACAAACAAAACACCTATCAGCAACCGCTATTTTCATTTAATAAAATCGTCGTTTAGATGACCACCACCACCATAAGCAAGGTTCAAATTATTATAAATAACCAAATCGTAAAAGATCTTTAAAACAAACTGCGTGAAACGATATTTTCGATGTCACATACACACATGTTTTGCATACAAAATAAAGTATATTTATTAATTAAATAATGTATACCTTCTGTATACGCAGTGCAGACGATTGCAAAAGCGCGGTACGCTTTGCTTCGAGCGGCGCATGTACTGAAGTCCTCATGAATATCTTCGTGTGACCGATCTGCCAGTCGTCATTCGGCGCGTTTACTATTGAAGTTATTGATCTGTCAAAGCAACACAGTAATAAACATCTGAACATAAAATTATAAACAATTAAAACTAGTTTTTCAATATAATATCTAGCCTATACTATTTCGAACCAGCTCAGGCATTTGACTGCATGTAACCATAGTTAAACAATTATACGATTTCCACCACTGTTATTCGCGTTTAAATACCGGGAAAATAACTAACATAACTTATGTAAATCATAACTGATAAAAATGACAAATAATTACTATTTCTCCTAAGTCCATAACGAAAGCAATGAGCCTAGATATATTCATAACGGCGTTCCACAAGGCACCGTACTTGGCCCCTATCTAGTTTATATTTACAATCTACTAGTACAAATTTTTATTACCGTGTAACTATACACGGAAATAAAAATCGTCAGGCATATGCTCACATATCATTCATTGAAATGTTAACGTTTTTACAGTATTCTCAATTCTCAACAATAAATGTTTAATCGACTACGTCCGACGTCTCCACTCGTTTCTATTGGGGATGACGCGAATTTTCGCATCCGCATCCGTAATTACGGAGTTGCCGCATCGATTTGGACATCTGCATCGGCATCCGCAATAATCATCGCGGATGGGCCTCCGGTACCCTCACTGACTCGACGAAACAACGCAAGCGTAATTTCACGCCGGTTTTCTGTGAGGCCGTGGTATCACTCCGGCCGAGCCGGCCCATTCGTGCCCGAAGCGTGGCCAGGCCTCCTTCACTCGGCCGTACCTACAGGGATAAGTGCCTACACTTTCGCGCGGCTTCCAAGCCGCGTCGCCAGTCTCGGTTGTCACCGCTCGCACGCGGAGCTCGCTAATAACGTAAATTTTAATAGTGTACAAAAATGTCTCATCACAAGTCTGGTGCAAAGTATTGCTCATTTGACGGATGTGTGCCGAAAAAGGGAGACATTATGTACATATTTTAGATTATAGTGTTGTTCACTCATAAAATTTGATTCCTTGAAATTAGACTTAGTTTAAAATAAATTATAATTATATAAGTAGTTACATACCTAGACTAAGAATTTACCAATAGCCTGAGTAAGTAAGGTGCAGTTACTTATTTATACCTAGCGAACAGACGAAAAATACTTCCTAAGAATTCGTCTAGCCAACTTGAAGTAAGTTAACAAAAAATATCACTAACGATTAAACAAAGATATATCTAGGTTTGTTTTCATTTATTAAAATTTACCGTGTAACCATACGCATTAAACATAGGATAATTATTTATTATTACGTGGTCAAGTAGGTAGATAGATGATGAATAGATATTATAGTAGCAGCGGCAAGTCGACAACCCTAGCGCGCCACTCCGGGCCGGACAGCGACAGCGTTATGTGTTAGAAAAGAGAGGGAACGGTTAGGTGAATATCGCGTTAGGCACCGAGTGCTTATGCGAGCTGAATTGCACTTTGTTGCTTAGTAGCAAGAGTCGCTATTTCTATAAATTGGTTTGCGAAGTGATCCTTCTGTACGTTAGTACTATTTATTCTGTGGCGTGGCTCTCCCACGTTTGTCAACCGTTTTCTATTGCAATAGTTGGGGGTGGGCAATCCGAGGGTGCGTGGCGGGTTTCTTTCTTCCCAATAACTTTATTACAATGGATTTCTGTCAAGCAACGCCTCCTTCGATTCAATACACTCACTTGATCTCCGGATCCTTAGGTCTCGGGTGCGGCAGCAGACATCTGTATCGTGCCTGGAACAGCGGCGTGGGCAGATGTATAGGGTAGCCGTCCCGCCTTATGCGCACGATCTCGTTCATGCCCAGGTACTGCAGCTGTTCTAGCACGAGCTGATCGTTGTACTTGCCAGCTTCTTTGTTCTCGTTCGGCTTTATGCAGCGGACGTACCTGATGACAAACGTAAAATGAATTAGTAAGGGAATGTCTATAACTAAAGGGTCACTAACATGAGACAAGTTTCTTGAAGGATGTTGTATTCTGTCACTGTTTTTTTACTTAAATAAATAGTACTGGACTTGTTCTATGTAAACTATCCTGTATAAGTGCACCTTGATGGATGAATCTCGCGATGGAGATACGTGTGACGCAAAGACTATGCTTGGCAAAATATCCAGATTTGGTGGAGAGAGACACGCAAAAACAGAATGTTTGAGACGAGCTCAAAGTGTGCTCGTTCGAGTCTTACGCTACATTTTAATTCGTTACACGCTTTGCTTGTGCTCAGTTCAGCTATCTTAATTACTCCGTTAATTATCAAGCTATATCTTAAGCGTTAGGAATATGACTACGTATACATACACAGACATTTGCCTAAGGCATAGTTACTTTTGTATATGGCACAAAGTCACCATCGTTTTGATAACATGTCTTAAATTCATATAATTAGTTTCAAATCACAGCATATGTTTATTACGATTAGCAGCAATCACGAGATTCTACAAATCCTAACTAATATTATAAAAGCGAAAATGAGTGTTTGTTTGTAACCTTTTCTCGCCTAAACCACTGCACCGATCATTCTGAAATTCTGCATATACGTTGTCAGGTGTACAGAAACGGACATAGGCTACCTTTCACCCCGAAAAAAATTACTGTTCCCGAGGAAAACAATAATAAAGTTCTTATGATAATAGATGGCGCCACGTGTCTTTCGAATCATAATTGAATTATATTATTACAAGAAGAGTACAACCCGAATTGATTGTCAAATTCTAAATTAACGCGAGCGAAGCCGCGGGCAAAAGCTAGTTAATTATAAAAACGACTTACCACACGTCGGTGGCCTGCAGCATGTCGACAAGCGACTGCAACTGAGCTCTGAAGGTGTCCACGACAGTCGGTCTGCCTTTAGACGTGCCGCGCTGAGTCGTACCCGTCGAGCTTGGACTTGACAGAGATGTATCCTACAATTTATAATAGTAGAACATTAGTGAGAAAGGATTGGGATAATTGTCGATTAAAGCTAAAATGCTATCATGGAAGAAACTTGTTGTACTTAGACCCTGTGCTCGATACCGATGGGTCTTCATACTTTTAGTCATTATCCTAATCCTAACTAATATTATAAAAGCGAAAATGAGTTTGTTACCTTTTCATGCCTAAACCACTGAACCGATCATCCTGAAATTTTGCATATACGTTGTCAAGTGTACAGACACGGACATAGGCTACGTTTCATCCCGAAAAAAATTACTGTTCCCGAGGAAAACAACAAAAAC
Organism: Catocala sponsa; assembly: GCA_963564715.1. Classification (NCBI taxonomy): domain Eukaryota; kingdom Metazoa; phylum Arthropoda; class Insecta; order Lepidoptera; family Erebidae; genus Catocala; species Catocala sponsa. The sequence goes on along the minus strand of OY751345.1, from coordinate 2,702,431 downwards.
GTTCTTATCTATATATTAATACGTGAAGCGAAAACTTTGGATCCCTTTTTACGAAAATTGGGCGGACGAAGGAGTATGAAAATTCGCATACTTATAGTTTATACAGAGAAGAAGTGACGAATGCTAATATTTATATAAAATATGTATAATAAAACATTAAATTAATGAAAAACCACTACACGCACACAACCATGCATTACACAATCGAAGCGCGTAACTATGGTTACATATATCAATATACGAGTATAATCACATGACATAATCACATGACAATATATATCAGTTGGTCGAATTTCGAACACTAGGCGACCGCTAGTTGTAATAGATGGCGCCACGTGTCTTTCGAATCATGATTGAATTATATTATTACAAGCAGAGTACAACGCGAATTGATTGTCAAATTCTAAATTAACGCGAGCGAAGCCGCGGGCAAAAGCTAGTATTTATATATACTACAGTATGTCGCGGTTCTTGTCCACGAAGATGTGCACGCTGTAGCTCACTATATGTATTTATTGTACATGGTATGGTACCTGTCCGGGCGGCGCGAGGTCGTGCACGTAGTCGGCGAGCTCGCGCACGAAGGGGTTGTGCGAACGCGACAGGTGGTCGATGAAGGCGTCCTGCTGCGTGTCGCGGTTCTTGTCTACGAAGCCGCGCACGCTGTAGCTGACAGCGCCGGCGTAGTGCTGGACGCCGAACTCTTCCTCCCACTTGCGCCGCGCGCCCTTCACGAAGCTCTGGTGCTCGCCGAACTCGCCCTGGATGTTCGTCAGGTACGCGCTGTCCGACCCCTGACACACAACACACACATTATATTACTGTTGTTACCATAAAGTAATAAAAACGAAGATACAACGCATTTAAATTTCGTGTTACGTCACTTGACAGTACAAATTTTATAAGAGAGTGACGTCACAAGCCCCCGCTCTAAACTTAAATGCGTAAGTAATTATTTATTGTTTTGTTAAAACAAAAAATAGGTGTCCATTTTTTTGATAATCTAATCAGTTAATTTTAACCCTGTCATCATGCCTATTGAAGTCGAATTTAGGCTATGAGAAAACACTAGTAGTTATAATTACCTTGGGCATGTGGCACTGTTCGCTGAGTAACTTGAGCAAGCTCCGCGGTGGTTTCTCCAATAATTCAAGACACGCCGCGTTGTCCGTGAACTGGATCTGATTGTACACTATGCCCTCTTGACGATACTGAAATCAAAATGATATTTATTACGTTTGGCTGGCGTCTATAAAGCTGATGATTATCATGCAAGCTAGTTTATCTGCAATAAAATCGCCAAAAGGAGGCAACAAAAATTAAAAAGACAGCAATAGCCTAGAACTGCCAACTTTTTGTAAAAGAAATAAAACTGTATTAGGGTTAGAGAGCATACCATAAACAGTATTTAAAAACTTTAAAACTGTATTAATTTTTTGAATATTTTGTAACATGTATTTTATTATCTCTATACAAAATTTAATAATTATTTATGGTTTCGGATTTAGGGATAATAAAAATAGTATTCTGTATATTTTTTGTAGAATAGTAATTTAAAGCAAAAAATTAAGTATAATATTGTTTTTAACAGTATAGTCAAGCCAAGGAATATTACAAAAAAAAAAATGTTTTTTTAAATAATCCTTGTTAGGAATTTTGCAGTGAAGAACTATCTTGATTGATTTTTAGGTAATATTATGAGAAATGTATGTAACTAAGTATAGTAAAACGATCTAAGGCTTTTGACAGCAATTAAATCTAATATGTATGAAAAGACTTTGCCTATGACAACAATTAAATATGTTTATATACGTCCAGACCAATGATATGCTTTTGATGAAATGATTAATAGATAAAAGGCACACTCACAATATCCTGTTCGAGCGCGAACACGTAATTGTTGAAGAACATGTGCAGTTTCTCGTTGGCGTAGTTGATGCAGAGCTGTTCGAGCGAGTTGGTTAGGAAGTTCTCGAAGCCGAAGATGTCGAGCACGCCCAGCGCGCGCGCGGCGCGGCCCGGCGCCGAGCAGCTGTTGACGTGGCGCACCAGCCACGCGAACGTGCGCGCGTACAGCGCACGCGCCATTGCATGCCGGTTCTCGCGCGCCTGCGCACGAACAAGCGCCGTTAGTACATTTATAATGGTAAGTGGTTACAGTAGTCTATGATTGTATTGCAATTATAACAGTGTTGCCTATCCTAAGTATTATTAAAGAAATTGCAAGAAATGTGAGAGAAATACATATTTAGCACTCCTATTTCGTGTATTCACACCAAATCTACATTTATCTATACTAATATTATAAAGAGGAAAGATATGATTTTTTTATTTGTTTGTTTGTAAGGATTTAACTCAAAAACTACACAAACAATTTTTAATATTTTCACTTTTGGAAAACTCTATTATCAATGTATCACTGAGGAACATAAGTTCCATTTTATTTAAAATGAAGTTCTGTTGCTTGCATAACCTCTCAAAAAAAGAAGTTACAAATTACTTTAAATATTACTAGTTCCTTGTTAACCTTCCAGCTAGGCTTGTCTTAGAAACAATTAAACAAATATTATCGAATCCACTACCTCTCCGGCAATAGTCCAATACGAAGGAGATATGAAAGGTCTCTGATCATGTCAGAGGTTGGGCTAAACACCCTGTGATGACGGGTGTTTATAAAAAAAAAGTAGTCCAATACCACCTTTTCATTAATAATGTCAAATGTTAAACGACAATGATGATAACAACGCTGGACATTAATTCGCTTCTATCAATGCGCCTCATATTGCGGTTTCAATTAACTCGATGATTCTCGACATTGTATCAGTGATGCAAATTTTGTATCTAATATTCTGTTACATACTTCCTTTTTTATTTATAATTTAAAAATATCTACAAATATATGGGTGTTAAATATTTAAAAAAAATTATATTAATAATACGTTTCTCACTAATATTATTATTCTTAAACAATTTTATTACCTCAGGCAATCGCAGCGGTATATCAGTGACGTTCCCTCGTACGTTGATCTGTCTCTCGAGCAACACCCGGCGCGCGGTGGGCAGCGGCAGGCCCAGTAGGTTGGCCACAGCATCCACTGCTTCAGAGTCTTCGGCCGCGAGAGTCGTTCGTTCGCCGTCCACATCCTGAAATTACAGAAAATTTGGATCTAATAAGCTGAATAATTATAACGATTAGTAAAATTATGAACAATATTTACATATATTGGATTGGATATTATATAAAAAAGGGGAGTCATGAAAGATTTATTTAGATACATGTGTGTTGTTTTTTAAAAAGCACTGTGGTTTATTGCTTGCCAATTTATTAATTTGGTTGCGAATTGTGAACCTCCATTTTTTTGTCACGCCAACGTAGATTCCCGTCGAGTCAGGTGGACCCCAGGGGGGTCCACCTGGACCACTTTAGGAACTAAGGATCTAGATAAACGGTATCTTTCCTGTTCCTAGACAACGTGTATACGGAATATCACGATGACCGATCGAGCTCTTAAGGCGTGAAAATGTAATCGAATTTATAATAATAGTTAGGATGCTATACCTCAAAGTTGACGTTCCCGAGCCACAGTATGGCGGCGAGCACCTTGAAGAGTCCCTCGCACATATGCGGTGGCACCTGCAGCACGGTGAGCGCCAGCTGCAGCGCCTCGAGGCGGCCCTGCGCGCCGCCCGCCTCGCCGCTCAGGTACGTGAACTGCACGTCTTCGCGCAGCCGGAGAGTGGCGCGGAGCTCCGCGTTATGCTATAACGAGCATATGTCACGTTTCAATTTCAATTGACTGCTCAGTTGGCGTGGTTTAAGTGGTCGCCTCGCTGCTGCCACTGCGTCAAGTGTTGTGGGTTCGAATCCCAAACGGAACAATAATTTGTGTGATCCACAAATGATTGTTCCGATGGATGTTCCTTGTGTCCGTTGTTAAAATGTTGGTTACGACCCCCGCGTCACAAAAAATATTTCTAGTTTCCTATTCACTTTATAAAATAAAATTAAAATGGTTTAGGAACAAACATATTTAACAGTACAATAATTTTAATCATTGATATCGCCATAAAATGTTCTTTATTTTATCTTTGAAAAAGACAACTGCCACATTTGGATCAATTCTTGTGTCGCGAGTTACAAATACCCTTCAGGCATGGAACCTAATTTTTATTTGAAGACCATCTCCTGCACTATTTTTAAAAAGCTTTACAAACATTCAAACAACGGACACAAAGAGCACCCAGATCAATAACAATTTATGGATCACTAAAATGTTTGTCCCGTGAGGAGATCAAACCCACAAGACCGGTAACCTTCACAAAATATAGTTTCTGTAGGCTACCGGGAAATAAGTTATAGCTGTTGATCATGTGGTATCCAGTTCAAACTCGGGTCGGACCAAGCGTTATTGCATTGTCTGCTTGTGTTATAGGCGTTTTCAGTAGCAATAAGGAGTTTGTGCACGATAGATGGCGATACACTCACTCTCTGTTACATAAGTCTTAAATAAGACTTGTAGATAGACGTATGTCTATGTAAGTAGGTATTAAGTGTCAAAAGGGTGACTCTAAACAAAACATGTAGTAAATAAAAGATTCCTTAAAACACCTAGGCTTAGTAATATGTAGTAAACCTATTGTGTTTATACAGATAGTATGACCAAACTCTCTGCATCTGAAATTCTCTATTCAATCGCACTTAACCTAAATGGTCTTTTGTGGTTACCTTAGCACCCTCAACCAGTTGATAGAACACATGGTAGTTGGTCTCCTTTGGCGCAGGTCCAGTTATCCTCGCTCGCTCCAGTAGGAAGTCCCTGAGCACAGCACCCTTGATGCCGCCTCGGTGATCCAATCTCACCTCCACGAATTTACCAAAACGTGAAGAGTTGTCGTTGCGGACAGTTTTTGCGTTGCCTGTAATATACCATAATTGATATTTAAACCATTGCTATGTATTAGACATTAAATTACTAATTATCGCTTGGGTTAATTTTGAAGGAAACATCTGTCATTTTCGACAATATGTGAAGTCTGTCCACCCGCACTGGGCCAGCGTGGTGGACTATGGCCTAACCCTTCTCACACAGAGAAGAGGCCCGTGCCCAGCAGTGGAACAGTTTAATACGGGGCTGATATAATTATGAATTAGACTGCCTTGGTGGCGCAGCAGCAGTGAATGCGACTGCTACGAGGTTTCTGGTTTGATTTGCGGGTCAAGCTAAGTGATAGCACTTAGTTTGAGTTGTGAGTTTTGCTGTCCAATAATTCACATAAATAACTGCACGAGCACTGCTTTGGTTTGACTGGGCATAGTTCCAGCCTCTGTTCTGCATAGTCTGGAACAGCTAGTAAACAATAATAAAAACAAAACAAAGTAAACAGTAATAGCGGTTCACCTCCACTTACGTGAGACCTAAAATTATACTTGGCAAGATGTGGATGAGATACACTCTACCTTGTACTTATCTCTGACACAAGAGCAGCGATAGCTCAGTGAGGAGACCAACAGACTGCAACGCAGAGGGTCTCGGGTTGGAACCCACATCGCGCACCTCTGACTTTCGGATGTTATATGACTTTTCGAAATTATGTGCGTATTGATTGACAATTATCGCCTGCTCCGTGCCTCGGAGAGCACGTTAAGCCGTCGGTCCCGGCTGTCATGAACATCTATGGCAGTTGTTATTGGGAGAGTGTCGACACAAAAGATCCCACTGGGTCGAAGTGTCACCGGTCTGCACTGACTGGCCCCCACATAAAATAAGATATCTCTGACACGCTTAAAAATCTATAAACACATTGATTTAAAAATCCCTATAACTGTCACTTGAACGCCTAAGGCAATGCGTAATAACTGATACCTTAGTATTTTAGGTGTCCTAATTAGTAAACAGTTAATCTTCTTAACCTGTTGCTCATTGAGCAATTAGCTACTCTTATTTTTCTTGTCTCTTCAAACCACATGTAAAATATTTAAATCAAATAAGCGGCATGACGAAGGTGCATGATAGCAAGAAAGATGCCAGACTTGAAGCAAGATGAAAGCCGTATTCTCCGACTACCCCTTCAAGTAACCGGCGTGATTATAATATAAATGACAAACAGATTTATATTATTTGATTCGGTATGAGGCAAGGCCGGGCGCGATGACTTGGGGCGTTTTCCCGTCACCCCAACGACAGTAAATGAGGGGTGTTATCTATTGATATGACAACTTGATAAGGCGATGACATGACATCATATATTTGAGCATAGCCTTTACTTAATAAAAATATTATAGACTTTAGGAATTATTAATATGATGGCGATTAAAGCAGTATATATTATACTTAAGCAGTACTAAGTTTTTCTAAGGGATAATGAATTTCTTTGAAGCTTTTGTATGTCTCGTAAAGAATAGGACGTATATAAAGCGGCAATGATTCATAATTGCTTTGTGTTTTCATATAATAGGCTTAGGACTACTTTGGAATTCTTTTTACATATTTATACAACAACTGGCTGTCTCGACAGACGTTGTCCTGTACACACGAAAAAAAACAAATCTAAACCATTCTCGAATCCACTTGAACACACACAAAAATTTCATCAAAATTCGTCCAGCCGTTTAGAAGGAGTTTAATTACAAACACACGCACAGAAAATTTATATATATAAAAATTTGCATCTTAACGATAGCAATGTTGATAATATACTATATATATTTTCTGAACTTGACTTATTTACTACTAAGCCGTATATATTTCATCAAATACTTGCCAAACATTGGTACGAATTGGTTTCAATAACTGTTTAAATTGCACTTGACGACATATTATTGTATATGATGTTTTGTTACTGTTATAGTTTGTATAAAAATCCTTTTATTACTGTAATATTGTAATCATTTCTTTCTTTTTTTTTATAAACAAGTAAGCTCTCATTGTTATCTAAATGCGAAAACATGTAATTGATAGCTAGTTATATTATTATCTCTAAGTTGTTAATACTGTTTGTTTTCCAATTATAATAAAATAAAATAAATAAAATATTAGTTGTGAGGATATTAAGAGTGCATTGGCGACCCTGCGAAAAAGGAGCATATTCTACCCACAGTACAGGAGGACGATGTCTACTGGTAACCTCACGAGCAGAGATGGCACCACACCATCTCCCTAAAAACCTCTAAGCATAAGTATCTTTAATAGATATAAATATCCCAAAGGCCCGAGGGTCATTTCTTACTAAGTAGACGTTTTTTTTTAAACATTTATCTATGGTGTAATAATACCTGTATTACCTGTGCCACTCTGCTGGGCACGGGCATCACACGGGACTCAATGTGAGATGGGATAGGCCATAATCCATCACGCTGGCCCAATGCGGGTTAGCAGACTTTACGTATCTTCGAGAACATTGTAGAAAACTCTCAGCTACGCAGGATTCCTCATGATATGTTCCTTCACCGTTAAAGTGAGCGATAATTAACTATTTAATTCGCACATAACTTAAGTCAGAGTTAGGCGCGCTTTAGGAGCAAACTCGAGACCGCTACATAAAAAAATCGTAGAAAGATATCGAGAGGAAGCCCATATGTCTGAGACTTTTTCATCGAGTTCTGGAAGAAGTGGTAAGTCTGCTAACCCGCGCTGAGCCAACATGGTGGATTGTGGCCTAACACTTCTCACACTGGAAAGATGCCCGTACTAGCAGTGCGACAGCCTACAAACAGGGCTGATTTTATAAATATTCTTTTATTACAGATCTTCTGCTTCGCTTGAATAGTTTGTACCTACCTATTTATACATTTAGCAAGAGAAATAGGTACTGACCAAACGCCTCCAGCACAGTATTAGCCTCAAGTATCTGCTGCTCGGCCCACGAGGCCTGGCCCCCCGCCGCGCACAGGTACTGCAGGATCAGCTTCGTAGTCTCTGTCTTACCAGCCCCACTTTCACCCGATATCACCACTGACTGGTTCTTCTCGCCATTCTGTGTAAGATACTTTCATTTTATTGATGATGCTTACTACAATGACACTGAACATTGAAAAGGAAAGATGTTTTAATGTTAATTAACGAATGTAAACCAAAAATAAAATAAATAGTCAATTAATCAAATAAAATAAAATACAACACAATATACAATAGATGATGTCAAATGAATAATTAATAGGTATATGTCTTCATTCATAACAATTTATGGAATTATCATTCACATATACGCTTACAGAGTAATAACATTTTTGTAACAATATTTAAAACTTATAATATCTAGGTTTTTATGGCATCAGGCAGTTTATTATATACTAGCTTTTGCGCGCGGCTCCGCCCGCGTGGTACCTACATCAATAAAAAGTAGCCTATGTCCTTCCCCAGATTTTAAACTATATCTGTACCAAATTTAATCTAAATCGGTTGAGTGGTTTAGCCGTGAAAAGGTAGCAGACAGACAGACAGATAGACAGACAGAGTAACTTTCGAATTTATAATATTAGTATGGATAGTAAGGATGATTTGACCCATATAGAAAAAACTTTTTCTTTTTAGCGCTGTTTTTACTACTTTTTCTTATTAGCAGTATGGGTTAACAAATTACTAATATACTCGTTAACCTCTTCATCTCAGCGCAATGTTTGAGTTAGCAGTAGGTCCACGTCTACAGAGCAATGAGTGCGGCTCGAATTCACTGCCTCTCGATCGCAGCTCACTTTGATTATTTAGGTCGCGAGGGACTGTACACAAACTTTCATACAACGGAAACCCAGACTCGGAACAACTATTTGTTGATCACTCAAATTTTTGTACCGTGTGGGGATCGAACCAACACCACTTGGCGCGAACACCTAAAACACTACGCTATCTGAGCATCTCTAAGGCGATTACCACACGGCACCGCGCACCGACGCGGAGGGCGGTGGCGGTAAAGGGAAAGAGCACCGCTCGACCGTGCGGTCAGGCGGTGTACGTGTGTTAGGCATCAACGGATTTAGTAGAGGCCAAAGCGACATGAGATCCGCTTCACCGCCTACCGCGGCGGTGCGCGGTGCCATGTGTTAATCGCCTAAAAGTTACGACATTACTTCAATGAATCACATACATTCACTAAACGCTAGAAATCTGAATTATGTTCCAAAGAAAATGTGCATCACCATTGAATAGAAACTCAATATCGTGCGAATGATCTGCGAGCTCTTTGTGACGGATCCATGCGTCTGTTTAAACAATAAGAACATAAATATGTACAAGTAATTGGTCATAGTCACCTGTAGCGAGCTGTACGCCGACTCGGCGAGTGCAAACACATGTGGCGCCATCGTGCCGAAGGCTTTGCCTCGGTATTCTTGCATGTGTTCCTGAAAACATTATCATTTACGTTTAAGACGATATCATAGGTGTACGTATAAATGTGTCAGTGGGACTCGAGTAGTATTATCGAGAAAGTAAAGTTTGTACAAGACCGTAGCCAAACAGGTCTATTCCACTAGTCCCTACCACCTATCTCACCAGGGGACAAGTGGATTTTTTACCACTCTTCTCTACCGTGACGTCACTGGTTGGGATGAATCGAATTTTATTTTCACTAATCCCTACCATGCCACTTTTGTTAATCAAAGCAATGTTAGTTGCAATTATTTTAATTGTTGATTTTATATATTTTACATGTTTTTATTCTAGACCAAAGAGGCACCTGGTAGGGACTAAGAACGCCAAACAAACTTATATTGTGTTCTTGTGGTAACTGGCACTGGTCTTCAATAATGTTGGAAACATTATTGAAGACGCACAAATACAAATTTTTCAACTGTTTGAACCGTTATACCTCAGAAACGGTGGCTCTAAGTAAAAAAGTATTGAAATATTTTTTATAGATAATTTTATGATCTACAATTTTTGTCTGAACTTATTTTTTGATAAAACTTACCATTTTGCTGGAAAACGCGAGAAACACAATTTTGTGACCTTTGACCTTTTTTTAAGGATGATGACCAACAAGTTAATATCATAAGCTATGGTGACAGCTTACTATCGCGAAGGTCCGACGCTTCTTTAGTGTCTTATTTAGGAAATTTTAGTATTACATTACATTGCAGCGAAATACATATTGAAATTAACCGACAGTTTATGGATTATCGTAAAGCTCTATAATTATTACAATGTTTGATAGCAAGCGCCCAAGTTTATAAAGAGACGTGTACTTTAAAAGGGTAGATGAAAATTGACAATAAAACTGCTTTTTGCACTCTTCATTAGGACTGACGGCATTTGGTTGAGAAATACTATATTTATTCTACAACATACATATAAAATACAGATATATGCAGCAATGTATGCTCAGTAAACATTCTCATTCCGACATAAATTATGCATAGCTATTAAATTGACGACTTTTATATAAAAGCAATTCAATTTATACAGAACCTAATGCTTATACAAAAATACCTACATTATACTTTTTAATAAACACCTAGTTTGGGTGTAGCCTAGGGTTCTATCGCTGGTTAACCAGTTCTAAAGAAAGGTTAGCATTCATCCAATAAAGACTGATATCCGCTATAAGCGTTACAAGTTAATTAACTAAAAAAATTGTCTTATACGAGGAACAGTTCTGTGTGCAGTTGACATCACACGACTGAGTCAATCAGGCGTAAAATTACGTTATCTAACTTTCGTTACACTCTCGTATAATTGGCGTCTATCAGGCATGTTTACTACGCACATAATGTATGCAATATTTCATACATAAAAGATAATTAAAGGCTCATGAATAATGTATCATTTCCTCTATTTATCTGCGCAGCAACTAATGAAAACTGACGTTCTATTGTGAAGATCGATCTCTGATGTAAGAAGTATAAAGACAATCATTGGGAAGTGCGTGGAAATTGTATTTGTCGCCTTTGATTTATCGACATTCTTTTGATATGAACCCATTGTCGGCGAATGCGGTTAAGCGCGGTTTTCTTTTTTGCGTTTAACGCTGCGGCAAACGTATGTAGGGATAAGAATTGAAAGTAAATGAAATTGAAAACCTACTGTTTACGGATTTTATGGCGTACGAAATTGTGGTTTTTAAAGTAAACTTACTTTAAAAACGCAATTTTAGATAATTCTATCTATTACACTATTTTATTTTATAGGTCCCCGACGTTTCAATTGATCTTTCAGATACACGGAAAGATTTATTTTTAAAAGATAGACTGCGATATCATCAGTAAATGGTAGTTTAATTTCAATGTATAAATTTGCCTAAACGTAAGACAATATTAGGGATAAGAATTGTTTAGACTTCACATTGAACCCAATTTTAAATAGATGAAATGTTGTTGCTCAATTGAAAAGGCCAAAATCTAGCAGATCGATAATTATTGTAATACATACACAAGTATGGACATTGTAGGATAAAATCAAACGTTTTATTACATCAATTTGCCCGGAGCTTGTCGGTATATTGAACATCCATACCGCAACGACCAGCACATCGTTACGAATTTCATGCTTATGTCGAACAAAATGAGCCGCTGTTTCAAAAACAAAGTTAGAATAAAAATTTGTGAACAGTATTGAATTGCTTTTCCATACAACTTTTATCGCATTTAATAAGCCACGATATTACTGTATGCCATAACTCAATCTACGCTAGTTGCGTATTTTGGTAATAAAGAATTATTAATAGTATGTTCGCAAATTTACAGTGCTTTAGATAAAATAATGACGCTTGCCGCGTGTCGTTAAACGCAGCAATATCCGTATAAAAGAAAACAGCGCTTAATAGCATTTTCCTAGAGTAACATGATAATAGTAAAAGTATAAGTTTAATACAAAACTCACCGTTGTGTAGCATCCTAACTCCTTGTAAGGATTCACTGCGACTAGAATGGATCCTGTGTATGTCTGTACATTTTATTAAGGAAAGTAAAGTCTAGATGTACTGTTTTCTATGCGGGGCACGGACAACAGGCGAAGTAAATCTAAATTGTGGGAAGGTTTCTAGATTCAGCTCTAAATATATATGTATATAAAAAACATAGCATTTTGTCTGTGTCTCTCCGTAGGTTTTGGTAGGTTCCACTAAATGCTTTGCCACTTTGGTATAATACTAGGTATATTTCATGTAATATTAAGTACGTATTTAAAATGTTCTTGCGTCAATTAAAACGCTATACATCTACCACAGTTACGAAGTAACCTGACTGAATTGACTTTTCTGATTTATTTTTTAAAGCACTTAAATATGCCTATAGGCAATATCGTTGATAAACAAGCACTCTATATTGCCTAACTCTCATAGTCGGTTGTTCAGGTGTCAGAACCAACGGCTTTACGTGCTTCTTTCTTTAATTTCGGGTTGCTATTGAGAATTTCTTGATAGAATAGTCGGCTTGATCTGGATTTCGGGACCTCATTTTTGCATAATATGGAAGGGGACCAGATAGGCCGTGTCCAATCAATACAAAAAACTTTTTGCATAATGACTTTCTTATAGAGACCTGTTCACCAAATTATTTATTTCTTTTTTAAACGCTGTCTACTCTCTACTCTATGGCATGTGACTGAATATATGTAAAGGATACGTAGACTAAGTCGTGTATGTATCGCTTCTTGAGGTTGCCGTTGATGGCTTGTTCCGTGATCTCCGGCATCATCGTCATGTCCGGGACCCCATGGTCCGCGGTGCTCTCCCGCTCCTCCATCGTATCTGCGAACAAAACGAAACAAATGTCAATATACTTTTCTTTTTACATGGAAGGGAACTGCTACCCATAACAGAAGTTAAATCTTACCATGGGTACCAAAGTTCAACATAACACTTATTAGTTAATATAGTTGTCTTTATTATTTAAGGACTAGCTGACGTCGTCTGCTTCACGTAGGAGAATTTTTCTCGTTCATGCAACATTTTTCATTGTTGCTTCGCTCCTATTGGTCGTAGCGTGATGTGATATATGATAAATACCTTCCTTGATAAATGGGCTGTCCAACACGAAAAGTTTTTTTTTTAAATTCATCAAGTAGCTCCTGAGATTAGCGCGTTCAACCAAACAAACAAACAAATTCTTTAGCTTTATATTATTAGTAGTAGAGCAGCGATAGCTCAGTGGGGAGACCAGCAGACTGCAATGCAGAGGGTCTCGGGTTTGAACCCACGTCGCGCACCTCTGACTTTCGGAAGTTATATGACTTTTCGAAATTATGTGCGTATTGATTGACAATTATCGCCTGCGCCGTGCCTCGGAAAGCACGTTAAGTCGTTGGTCCCGGCTGCCATGAACATCTATGGGCGAAGCCACAACACTGCGTTGCGACAACGCATCACAAAAATCTACGACGCCGCACAACGCATCGTGGAAATTTCCGCTGCGCTGCCGCATCGCACAAATCTGCAATGCGACGACGCGCTACCATTCAGTAAGTGTCCACATTTAACGGGGTGATTAATTATTATTTATGATTGATAGAAATGGGTGCACCCAGTACTTTCTTATCTGTTTCTATTTCTTAATGCGTCTTAACGCAAGCAGAAGTGGGACCCGTGTAGTGCGGCCCATGTCTCATTAGAAACTGGACTGATGGTTAGCGTCTTGTCGTACGATGTCGTATGCGATGAAACTATTGCGTTGAATCATCGCATTGTATTAGTGTGCGACGTCGTCTTTGCGATGCGTTGTCGCAACGCAGTGTTGTGGCTTCGCCCTATGGCAGTCGTTATTTAGAGAGTGTCGACACAAAAGATGCCACTGGGTCGAAGTGTCGCCGGTCTGCACTGACTGGCCCCCACATAAGATAAGATAATATATCACTGAAAAAGTAGACAGAGGTGTCGGTTTTACATTTACATTTCATCAGCTATTTAAGTTCCCACATAATAAGGTAAGAACCTATTGCCCAGGCACAGTTCCAGATTATTTATTACTTTTGTGTACGATTAACAACAATCCAGCAACAATCCATTTAATAAATAACAAGTCTTCGGACTACTATTACTTACTATAGATAGTTGTACAATTTAGAAAGAAAGAAATCTTTATTGCTATACAGCTGGGCACAATGTGTATAAAGACTGGCAGCAATCAGGACTCCAGTTCAGTATTTACCTGGTCTCAAGAACCAGGCACCGGTCTTCCACTGGAGCCTGTTTTTGTGACGTACGGAAGCCAATAAGTATGCCGATATGATACAAACAATCGCACATTCTTCAGGTAAAGAAGTACGTTACCCAGCGCATTACAATAATCTATAGTTAGAATATTACTCTAGTATACAAAATACGTATGTAAAATTGCCACAACAAAGGCACGTCATTACATTCTAGAAACAAGAGTCATAGTAACTATTGAAGTACGGAGAACAGATCCTTGAACTAATTTTGAGAAATATATTCTTTCTTACGATGACGTAGCAGTGGGACTCGCTCTAACTTCTAAGTGGCTTTTTAATTCATGTATGTATGTAATACATATTATTTGGCTGCTTCTACAAATGTTCTTAAATAAATTATTGTTGCGGTTTTATTATATGTATTAAGATGGCAACAACAGGATACCTATCTAACGTATCATCCCCCATTTTAGTAAACTTTTGCTATATTGTTTGGGGCAAAAATTGTGAAAAAATATTGTGCGATCCAGAATGGATGTTGTGTCCGTGGTTTGTAAAATCTCCCAGGAGACAGGAATTATCCTTAACGCGGAAGTTCTGTCTTTCTGTCTGTCTTTTATATCGAAATGATAATTATAACATACCTACTTATTTAAAATATTTAGCAAATATAATTTTTAAACCATTTTTCGTTCATTATTTATCGATTTATAAAAGGGTTACTGTTTCTAATTATTTATTAGTGCTCTTCAAATTAATATCAAATGTTAATGGTGACAATCATATAATATTGAAATAAAGTAACAAACGGAAAATAACAGAGGCGTATCATTACCTACTTTGTGAACAACAATAGAAGAACTATTATACCGATATTGTCGAAAACAAAGTTTCGTTTGTTTGCGACAAGTTACGACAGAAATACCTTCATCAAATCTTCAGTAAATAATTCCGTATTTTGATAGAATTTACTCAACTGCTACCTACAACTTTGATCTCAGAAATGTTTTTGTGAGACAGTGATGTTTCAAAGACGAAATTTCAGGTATTCTCTCGAGTATCATCTATTGTTACTGCTCGCCAACAGGATACTGCGTTCTCACACACCTCTGTGCGTAAATATTCTACCTAATATTATGAATTGGGTTTGTTTGTTTGTTACGCTTTCCGCTCTATCTACTAACGGTTCATTATGTAATTTCGCATAAACTTTTTCAAGGGTACAAAGGAGGACATAGGGTACCTTTCATCTAGACATAATTCTGTTCCTGAAGGATTTGATTTAATTGATGCGAAATCTACATTAACGCGAGCGAGTCGTCGGACAAAATCTATTGCTAACATTGCGCGTACTCTTAATATTGAGATTTGGCATAATTAAAGTTTATATGGAGAAGCAGTGCAGAAATGTAAAATTATGGTCGAATTTCGGCTACTGGGCGACCACTTGTAGTCAAAGTCAAAGTCAAAAATCATTTATTCACTTAGGTCACAAAGTAACACTTATGAACGTCAAAGGGGTTAGTGAGTTTAATTGAGTATAATTCTAACTAATATTATAAATGCGAATGTGAGTTTGTTTGTTTATTACGCTTTCACGCCTTGACTACTCAACCGATCATAAAGAAACCTTACATAGGTACACGTTGTCAGGGGTACAGAAAAGGCCATGTGGTAGGGTACCTTCAGCAAGAAAAAGTACTGTTACTAATCTAACTCATGCTACATTTACGCGAGTGAAGCTGCAGGCCAAATCTAGTAAAATATATATATTACTTTTTGTAAAATCCTAATCCTAACTAATATTGTAAAAGCGAAAATGAATCTGTTTGTTTGTTACCTTTTCACGCCTAAACCACTGATCCGATCATCCTGAAATTTTGCATATACGTTGTCAGGTGTACAGAAACGGACATAGGCTACCTTTAATCCCGAAAAAAATTACTGTTCCCGAGGAAAACAACATTAACGTTCTTACGATAATAGATGGCGCCACGTATCTTTCTAATCATGATTGAATTATATTATTACAAGCAGAGTACAACCCGAATTGATTGTCAAATTCTAAACGCGAGCGAAGCCGCGGGCAAAAGCTAGTAAAGCATAAATGTGTTGTCGGCCTCGGTGGCGTAGTGGTTACCGCCTGTCACGCCTGAGGTCGCGGGTTCGATTCCCGCACAAGTCAAGCATTTGTGTGCATGAACATGGATGTTTGTCTTGGTCTGGGTGTTTCTATGTATAATATGTATGTATTTACAAAAAAAAAGTATATATGTATGTTTATCCATTGTCTAGTACCCATAGTACAAGCTCTGCTTAGTTTGGGCTAGATGGTGTTGTGTGTATGTGGTAGAATATAATAAAAGCAACGATCGCTGTGCTCCATTTATGCCACTATTTTCCACATCTACCGGAAAGGGTAGAATGACGTCTGCCGGGCCAGCGAGCAGAGAATATAAACGGTCCTGTTATAAAAATTACATTTAGCGAGTTGCGTGAGTACACTCAACACTAAGTATTTTCTCACTTTTATCGAGTTGTGACCCCTTCACTGGGCTTATTGCTTTAGTCTAGCTCTTAGGACGTGGTTCAAATTGAAAGCGTTCAACAAATTGAATCCATTTGAGTCGTGGGATACATTCGAAGTGGTGAAATTATTGTATAGTTTGTCGTCAATCTTGTTACATTTATTCACTTTTTCTCGTGTGAATATCAATTAAGTAATGTTATGAAATATGATTGAGTGACAAATAAAGAAATATGCTGTAACCTTAGAATATCGGCTGAAACGTATATCGATTTTCTTCAAATCTCATTCATGTCAGTAGGTAACTTTTTGTGCTATTTTAACTCAATTCTATTTAAGATTGATATTGAAGCATAAAATGTCTTGGGAATATTCTAGAAAAATCATTTTCAATCTTTAAGCAAAAGAACTTTCAGACAAAACCCGACAGTTCGTAATAATAGTTCAGATGACACTAGTCAAATGTTTTTTTTTCTTTTTGCAGGAACGTTATATCGATCTTCGCCTGATATTAAAGTTGTTACTATAAACTGAGATTCTGGTTTAATTCTATTGTGTTCTAGTCTTATCTATATAGATCCAAAGATTATTTGCCGCTCGTGTATGAAAAGTGACGGTCGCGTTCCCGAGAAATTTAGTTTTATTTAAATGTGTATAAAGTGAATTTAGGCACGAAGTAAATAGGAAGGAGAAAGTGTTACTATGAACATTGTTTATTTTATTATATGATAGTTGTGAAGCGGTAATCTTTATGTAGATGTTACGTTGTACAACTGGCATCATGACCTCTTGTGTTTTTTGCACACCTGGTGTTCATAAGCGCCAAGGACTTTCCTTTCACTCTTTTTGCCCGACACTCAACAGAAACCACCACCATGACATACACACAGTAATCGATTGATTACATCAAGATTGAAATCTTATAGTAGCACCATATTTTAAAAAAATACACTGACATCTAGCAATGTTTTAAAAAAGATATTTTGGAATTTCATAGTCATAGACTCATCAATCATAATGAAGATTAACTTACTTGCATGTAAACAAAACTGCTAACTCAATTACAAATACCAATTTACAACCTACAAATTGCTTTACCTTGTCTGTATTCATTTACTTTAAAAGGTTTTCATCACAGTACATGATTACGTCAATAAAAGTCGGAGATAATCCCCTTCGAGGGCTGCAATGTTGTCTCAAAGTCGACGGTCTGAGGGTGACTATTTTGACACCGCGCGACTTTGTAGTGAACTAAAAAGTCACGCTTACAATGTTATCTTGGAACTCTATAATCTGTACTAATATTTTAGTTAAAGTCTGCTTGTTTGATACGTTTTCAGGGAGGAATGTCTAATGAAGTTGATATTAGTTAGTATTATTAGTAGAAGTACTTAATAACAATGAAGTTACGGGTACTAAATAAGCATGAATGTAAGTAATATGTTAGATTTTAACAACCAAACTGTTGAACCTAATTTGATAACATTTTGATATTCTGAAGCTAATAGATCGTGAGCCTTTCCCAGGATTGAAACTATCTTAAGGTTAATTTATGCTATTTAAACGATTAAAATATACTGGGTTCGATGTCGAGCCTTTGTCGAATAAAGTGTTATTGACAGCAATACACAAGATGGCACTGTCTGTAACACGACAAACCAATTACCTGCTACAAACGTTTTTTTTAAATCTTTATTTTAAATAAGGGTTTTTTATCAACAAGGATACGCCAACTCCATCGCACCTTATCGTACACAACACAACACATTATCTTAATATTTACCAGGTAAGGAAATTACTGACGATTAATGCGGCAGACTCTAACCAAAGCACAAAATCGAAATTATACTGAAAAAAAAGAATATTATTTTGTATATTGTAGTTTTTTAGTCATAGCGAGCTTACAGCCAGTCTCAAAGGGAATATATGAAATGAAAGATGAGCGCGTTACAGGTGTAATAAAGACTTTTACAAGTTACATGAAAACATAACGAAACTGTTTGTCAAAAGATAAGAAATAACTGTTTGTAACTCGATATAATGTTTTCTAAGATAACAACGGCATGAAATTTCCTTTATAGGATGTGAATGTTTAAGTTTTATAGCACAAACTTTTAAAGAATATTATTTGTTTTGCGTTTTAGGGTAATGTAAAGGATACTAGTGGGATCTTAATACTAATCCTACCGTTTGTCTGTTTGTTTCTCCTAGGTTAAAGGCAATTTGAACCATACTAACTGATTTCAGTATGAATGGGCCGGCTCGACCGGAGAAGGACTACCCACCCTCTCACAGGATATCGACGTGAAATACCAGTATTCCTACTGCTGTGTTTCGTTCAGTGAGTGAGAGTGCTGGAGGCCCAATCACCCTCTTTCCCCCTTCCCGCTCCTTTTCCTTTTCTAAAGGGTCGGCAACGCGCAAGTGATGCCTCTGATGTTGCAGGCGTCCATAGGCTACGGTGGCCACTTACCATCAGGTGGGCCGTATGCTTGTTTGCCAACTAAGTAGTATAAAAAAAATAGCGGATATCCTAACATATATTAAAAAGTAATTAATTATATTTCGTTTTACGGAAGACGTAACTCGTTTAACGTATAAAATATACACCATAAAGTGCTTGTATAAACATATCCTACTAAACATACATATACTAATATTACAAATGTGAAAGTTTGTGAGTATGTATGGATGTTTGTTAATGTTTCACACAAAAACTACTGAACAGATTTTGATGAAACCTTACAGTATTATTGTTTATACATCAAAATAACATATAGGCTACTAAAAATCTATCTTAACATAAATCTACATCAACGCGAGCGAAACCGCGAGGTAAATCTAGTATTAAATAAAGGCAGACGTGTTAATAATAATTATCAAAGTATTATGTTCTATCTTAAAAATATTTATTTATTGTCGCCTAGCTTACAGACAAATAATCCTAATCCTAACTAATATTATAAAAGCGACAATGAGTTTGTTTGTTTGTTACCTTTTCACGCCTAAACCACTGAACCGATCATCCTGAAATTTTGCATATACATTGTCAGGTGTACAAAAACGGACAAAGGCTACCTTTCATCCCGAAAAAAATTACTGTTCCTGAGGAAAACAACAATAACGTTCTTATGATAATAGATGGCGCCACGTGTCTTTCGAATCATGATTGAATTATATTATTATACAAGCAGAGTACAACCCGAATTGATTGGCAAATTCTTAATTAACGCGAGCGAAGCCGCGGGCAACAGCTAGTACAAAATATATGGTATCAGAATGTTCAAAGTAGATGATGACAACAAGCTGCCTCAGATACAATGAGTGAGTGTTGTAGATGTATATGGTACAGACTTGGAGTGATTATAGTATAAGCTTTAAAGTAAAAGAACAATTGAAATTAAACTACTATATACGGATGTTATAGTGTTGTTTATTTGACACTTTATTACATAATTTACGCGATAAAATCCGTATATAGTAGTTTAATTTAAATGAATAAGATTCGCGTAAACAGAAAACAATATTATGTAAAAGAACAAATAATAAAATCGGCTAGGTGTGAGTCGAGCCAGCGCCTTAATGGCGGTAGGGAGTCTTCGCGCGTCGGTAACTAGCGCTTAGTCTGTTTTTATTTTGCTTCTATACGCTAGAATGGTTTCGCTTCACTGGATAGTACGTAGTTAGTGAGGTGTTAAGATTACTACACTAATTGATGTGCCACCACTGCAATAGTTCTTATTAACCTCTGAGTCTTCTTCGAAGAGGTTAATAAAAAAACTATGTGGGTCTGTGTGTCTGTCTGTTAGTAACAGTCAAATTCTGGAACCACTGGACCGATTGACTTGTAACTTGGTGTGCGGACACCTTGGGGTCATACCTCGGTCAAGTTTGAATATGGGCCCTGTGGGTCAAAAGATCCCCGAGATATAGAGGTAATTTCTTTTCATTATTATTTAAGACGAAGAGGTTGAATCCTGGGTTTTTACACCCATCTTGTTAATATTCTTTTTAAAAGATGACTGAAACACTAGGAAGGATACATGTGACGCATAGACTTTACAAACATTCAAACAACGGACACAAAGGATACCCAGATTTGAACAACTTGTGTATCAGACAATATTTAGTCTCGTGTGGGGATCGAACCCACAACAATTGCCACAGTAGCAGTAAGCAGGCGACCACATAAACCACTACGCCATCCGTGCAGTCAATAGTTGTGACTTTTACCTGTGTTAACTAGTCAGCGTTAGCCTAATGGGAAACCGTTGGACTGCCACGCAGAGGTCTCGAGTTCGATACCAAGGCGCGCATCTGACTTTACGAAGTTATGTGCGTATTAATTAGTTAATAATTATCGTTCGCTTTAACGCCGAAGGAAATCTGCATGTTTGTCTGATTCTCCATAATGTTCTAGAAGATATATGAAGTCTGCCAAACCGCACTAGGTCAGCGTGATGGACTATAGCCTAACCTTTTTCACACTGAGAAGAGGCCCGTGCCCAGCAGTGGGACAGTTTAACACAGAGCTGATATTATTATTATAACCAGTCAACCAATCTAATAGATTTGATTTGCGTACAAAACAAAATAACGGAATTGATGCGAAGAGCCAAGGTTTTACATAGAGGCATACACCTATATTTAACCAACTATGTTATATGACGCAGCGGTAGTAATTGCGACTGCTGTGCATGAGGTCTCGGGTTCGAATCCCGGGTCGGGCCAAGAAAAAGTTATTGGGTTTTTCTGTTGTTGCAGCCCGGAATTAGGAAGTTGGCGGTGTTAGACACCCCTGTGCCTCGGAAAGCACGTAAAGCCGTTGGTCCTGCGCCTGATCTCTCTCCGGTCGTGTCGGATTACCGTCCCATCGGATCATGAGGGTTAAGGAACAGAGAGTGCAATTGTGTTTGCGCACACACTTGTGCACTATAATATCTCCTGCGCAGGTGGCCAGTCTTCGTTAAGACTAGCCGCCTTGACCGAAATTCGGTCTGGAGGACATTATTATATATGACCCACATAATAAAAACATATCGCTGTTTACTGAGTACCTACATTTCCAGACTGCTCCTGAAGTAGTAGAGCCTCGCTGATTTCAGCATGAATGGGCCGGCTCGACCGGGGAACGACTACCCTCTCACAGAAAATCGACGTGGAATAGCAGTAGGCCTTACTGTTGTGTTTCGTTCGGTGAGTGAGAGTACCGGAGGCCCAATCACCCCCTTTCTCCCATCCCGCTCCCTTTCCTTCCCACGTCCTTTCCTAAAGGGTCGGCAACGCGCAAGTGATGCCTCTGGTGTTGCAAGCGTCCATAGGCTATGGTGACCACTTACCATCAGGTGGGCCGTATTCTTGTTTGCCACTTTAGTTGTATAAAAAATAAAAATAAAATTCCTAACAGTAAAACACGTGAACATAAATTCTGTCAGAAGCGAGCGTCTTTGAAAATAAGTCACAATAAACTCATATCAATTTACATCGATCTGTCTACCCCCTACCCTCGGGCTCCCTAAACACGATGTTATCGTTTCAGCGATTGATAACTGCTTTGTATTACTCACGGAACATCACTTGTAGATATGTGAGGCTATACTAATATTAAGAGATAACATTTTTGTTTGTTTGTAGGTAAAATCTGTGTTCCTACGCAAAATCATAACTAATATTACAAATGCGAATGTGAGTTTGTTTGTTAAAGCTAGTGTAATACTAAATAGACAATTTGTGCGTACAATACATAATAATACGTATATACCTTATATAAGATTAATAAGTATATTCAATAAAATATTTAATAAGTCGTCGAATTGCGTTTCATAATAAATTGAGAGCTTCAATACATAATAGAACTTCAGAATGTACGCCAACATGGTGGAAAACGTATTGTTCTTTTATATTTTATTGGAATTTATTTCTATAAAGCTGATTGAACAATCGGTATTTATTTATTTTGAGTGTATTTTTCTCAATTCGTTAAAGTAGGTCGTTATTGAAAATGTAATATAAATTAATATATAAAGATCTTCATCTTACAATGTAGGGGATTTTTTTATTTAATTACTAGCGATGCGCTCTGACTTCGCCCAGGTCAGGGTTGTCAACCTTAAACCTCGCACATTCTATTCTTCGGAAGAAAATTAGTAAAAAAAAGGTCAGCCTGCCTACCGCAGTTACGAGGACTTCTAAAAAAAAAAAGTCGCCCCGTAGAGATTTGATAAATTTTATAATTGTCTGCGTATTATTGCCTCCCATTTATGCTACAAAATGTTGCCTACAGTGTGAAATCACGTTATTATTTTCACTATATAAAAATTTCGTACATAACTGTACGAGGCTGACAGTGTCCTCGTACCTCGTACGGGATACCCCAAATCTCTTATTTGTACAAGGCACCTCGTACGGTTGGAAACCCCACCCAGGTTGAGCATAATATGTAGCCTCTCTCATCTGCCCATTAATAATGTTCGAACCTTTCAAATAGGTGTAATAATGTCGGAGATTACGCGGAACAGACACAAACTCACAACTTACTTTCTCTTTATAATAATAAAGTGTAATAGCAAGCAAGCAAACGGCCAGTCTTATGGCAAGTAGTTCCGTATGCAAATGGTCGCTTGCAGTACTGTAATTGCAGTAATGTCGACAAAGCCAAGTAAAGAGAATAATAATAATTTGCCGGAGGCCCAATCACCCCTTTTCCCCCATCCCGCTCCTTCTTACTTCCTTTCCTAAAGGGTCGGCAACGCGCAAGTGATGCCTCTGATGTCGCAGGCGTCTATAGGCTACGGTGGCCACTTACCATCAGGTGGGCCGTATGATTGTTTGCCACCCTAGTTATATAAAAAAAAATATATAGAAGTTATCCATGTATTTAGCGCATTAACTTTTCTATAGAGCAATTTTTAACAGCATAAAGCATGTACCTAGGCTGAGTAACAGCAGAATAACACCCGGACTTAGAACAACTATTTGTAGACCACGCCATTTTTCTACTCTTAAGAGGAAACACTAAGGGCGAGAGAATTGACAAATAGGTATTTGTAAAATCTATTGCTGACGCGCAGTGCCCGCAGAGCGCGATAGAGACAACTGCAGCTTGGACCGAAAATACCTATTAAAAGTACACAAAATCAACGTTTCGTAGTCTCTTGATTCCTTCTCCAAAACTTGACCGATTTAACTACATTTTTCATTAAAAATTAAACAAAGACTTTGGCCGTGTTCCTATGTTTTCCTTTTTTTATATAATCTAGTCAAATTTGTTTTCTGGATGTTTGAACACAGCGGCAAATCTGGTCTATTTTTAAGGTTTTTGAAGGCTCATGTCTCTTTTAATTATTAATTTATTAAAAAAAGGAAAACATAGGGACATGCCAATAGAGCCCATACATTTTTTGGAAAAAAATTATTGCTCTACTGGCATTATCCAGTGAAAAACAGAGGACTACGTTTGTATGGAAAAATGGCCCTTGTGTTTCCTCTTAATTATTGGTAACTAGCTTTTTTCCACAGCTTTGCTCGCTTAAATGTAGGTTAGGTTATGTCGGTAACAGTAGTTTTGTTTTAAATAAAATATAGCCTATGGTACTCGGTGATAATAACGCTTTCTAATAACAAAATAATGTTTTAAATCGGTTAACTAGTTTTTAAGTTAAATCCTTACAAACAAACATACAAAAAAACCAAATCTTTCCTCTTTATCTTTAAGTATATATATATAATATTCTACTGCACGTGTGTATGTCACTGAACTCCTCCTTAACGGCTGGACCGATTTTGATGAAACTTTTTGTGTGTGTTCAAGTGGATTCGAGAATGGTTTTATCGTATCTTATCTTATGTGGGGGCCAGTCAGTGCAGACCGGCGACACTTCGACCCAGTGGGATCTTTTGTGTCGACACTCTCCCAATAACGACTGCCATAGATTTTCATGGCAACCGGGACCAACGGCTTAACGTGCTTTCCGAGGCACGGAGCAGGCGATAATAGTCAATCAATACGCACATAATTTCGAAAAGTCATATAACTTCCGAAAGTCAGAGGTGCGCGACGTGGGTTCGAACCCGAGACTGCATTGCAGTCTGTTGGTCTCCCCACTGAGCTATCGCTGCTCCGAGAATGCTTTAAATGTTTTTTTTTTTCTCTTGTGTTCAGGACAACGTCTGTCGGGACAGCTAGTAATATTATATAGTACTAACGACCCGCCCCGACTTCGCACGGTTAGTATAACCTAAACCTTCCTCATGAATCACTGTATATTGGTGAAAATCGCATTAAAATCCGTTCAGTAGTTTTTGAGTTTATCGCGAACAGACAGAGAGACGCAGCTGGGGACTTTGTTTTATAATATGTAGTGATAGTATAGAAATATGCTTATAATATCTATATAACCCCTAATACAAGAATAAGCCAACGCGTGTTCTTGTAACTTCATAATCAGCCAAGTACAAATGAAACCTGTCTGACATTTAGTTGAACAAGTTATGAATATTTTAACACAATCAAAGGCGTGAGGCACTTGTCCGTATAATGTACATCTAAAACAAACAATATTGATCAACAAGTGGGTTGTCGGCGGCCCTACGGTGGCGTAGAATTACGATCAAGAGGTCGCCAGTTCAAATCACACAGCTCGAGTACTGTCGTGAACTTTGTTTTAGTACAAGCACACTTAAATATAACTGATGTCCTTTAGATCCGTAATTTTAATGTAGTTTACTCAACAGAAGAGATTTTTAACTAGATTTAATGATTTATGAGTAGTAGAGCCTCGCTACTTTCAGCATGAATGGGGCCAGCTCGACCGGGGAAAGACTACCCCTCTCACAGAATATCGACGTGAAATAGCAGTATTCCTACTGTTGTATTTCGTTCGGTGATTGACAGTGTCGGTGGCCCAATCACCCTATGTCCCCATTCCCGCTCCTTCTCATTCCCACTTCCTTTCCTAAAGGGTCGACAACGCGCAAGTGATGCCTCTGGTGTCGCAGGCGTCCATAGGCTACGGTGACCACTTACCATCAGGTGGGCCGTATGCTTGTTTGCCACCTTAGTTGTATAAAAAAAACGTGCCTCGGTAAAACAGTTGTAAACAATAGATCGTCGTAACGATCAACGTGGTATCGTGGTGCTTCAAGAAGCACTCAAAAATACAACAAACAAGTATTAAAAGTTTTACTGTTGCGATTACGTATTATTAGCAGTGATTGTGAGCTGTGGGAGGTGTGGGAGAACGGGAGAGTGGACACAAGTTATTATCGGACGGAAATGTCACTTGCGCATGAGTACGCCGCGAGGGTCCTCGCACTTATCAATATCACGCATTATTCGCACAATCATTGTGCTCTACTATGTCCTATACTGACAATCCATTAAGTCCTAAGCGCCAATCTTTTTATATAAACTTTAATTTTTTATTGTGACGTTTTCGGAAGACGTTTTATGACCAAAATCTTAAGCCGTTACACATAAAAGTTGGATTAATAGTAAGCAGTGATGTTTAAGCTTTGGATTACACTTAGATCTCGAGAAGCGTAACTAGGGAAATAGCAACATCATATGGCATATCGTAAGCTAATAACATTGTATTGTGATCCTGCTGGGAAAAAGAAACAGAATTCCTTGAGGAATTGTGATGTTAGCAGGGGAGATAGGCATTGTCGCAGAATCAAGTCAACGCTAATGATTGCGCTTATTTTTAGTTACATATAGGTTAAAAATAAATGCCCGTTACACTACTGACTTACCTTATAAGCGTATTCATAATAAAAGTACTAGTGATTTGTATCTTAAATTCCGGGCAGTCAAATTTAAACAAGGTAAGACACATTATGCAGTCATACTAATATTATAAATTCTAAAATGTATTGATTAGTTTGGTGGCATCTACTGGCATGCCCTTGGTTGATTCTTCTTCTAGCAAAGGAGCAACAGATCGGCAGATTTAATAGTAATAATAATAATATTCTATCACATACATACAAGACCATCTAGCCCAATGGGTCAAGACAAACGTATTATATACTTTTTTTTGTAAATACATATTATACATACAAATATCCATGTCCATGCACACAAATTTAATGTTTGATTTGTGCGGGAGTTTTATCTATACCTACTAATATTATAAAGCTGAAGAGTTGGTTTGTTTGAACGCGCTAATCTCAGGAACTACTGGTTCGATTTGAAAAATTCTTTCAGAGTTGGATAGCCTCATTATCGAGGAAGACTATAGTCTATATAACATCACACTACGACCCACTGGGGCGGCGCAGTGATCATAAACGCGGATGAAACCGCGGGCATATCTAGTAGTCAAATAAGTGGCATAGGCTTTTACACGGCCATTTTTATCTCAAAGAAATGCACGGTTCATGTAAGATACACCTTTAAAGCCACGAACCAGAACGGGTAAAAGATACCCTGTAATATTTGCATATGTTTCTAGTATACTGTATGTATATATACTATACAAATAAACATCATAAATTTAGCACTTGAGTCACTACTGTTCACCCATCGATACGGCCGTGATTCATAGTAGTCGTAAAGACAATAGGCACAGGATGTGTGGACATTCTGCCGCGTTAAGTGCCTACATCGTCCAAGTCATGGTCGCGATGTCGTCGACCAGAAAAGGGTAGGTTCACATGCTAATGAAATTAACATTATGTAAACATGCGATAGGCAAACATGCCAGAACGTTGTAACATTAGATACGCCTTAAATTCTTTAGTTAATATTTTAAGTACTTAATAGGTGCGGTCATATGATTTTATACATGACATGACATTTTATCGCCTGCTCCGTGCCTCGGAGAGCACGTTAAGCCGTCGGTCCCGGCTGCCATGAACATCTATGGCAGTCGTTATTGAGAAAGTCAGTGTCCTCTAATATCCTGACACTGGTCTAGCATTAGGGTATCGTTAGCCTTCGGGTTGCGGAGGTCAGATGGCAGTCGCTCCGTGTTAAAAACTAATATCCAGTCAAATCGGGTTAGACTAGAAAGCCGACCCCAAGTGACTTGGGAATAATAAAGGCTAAGGAGAAGAGAGGAGAGGTGTGGTCATATGTAGTGTTTAAAGATGTAGAAGATAAAAAAGTACATTGTAGCTCTTGTCTAAATTACACTGAATATTAACTAGCTAACCCGGCTTCGTTTGGAAACAGTATTTTTCGGGGTGAAACGTACCCCTCTGTCGTTTTCTATACCTCTGACAACGTGTGTTTGCTTGTTTGGTTGAACGCGTTAATCTCAAGAACTGCAGGTTCGAATTGAAAATTCTTTTAGTGTTGGATAGCCTATTTATCGAGGAAGGCTATAGGCTATGCTATATATAACATCACACTACGATTCACGGGGGCGACGCAGTAACCATAAACGCGAGTGAAACCAGGGCACATCTAGTCGTGGTATAAAAAAATAGGGGCAAGCATATTGTCTCCCGAGCCCATGTACAGACAACTTTATAATTGAACAGCCAAATAACATTTTGTACTTCCCAGGAAATGTAATAGGTACATGAGTAGATGACATGAACACAAACTTAAGTGATAAGGTCAACGATATATTTTAATATAAAGTGCAATTTTTATAAGAACTAACCAGATATAATAAAAGGGAAAAGGCAAGTCCTTCAAGGTTGAAAAACGGGTCCAACGCTAATTAGGATCACAACGAACATGATCGATACAATGTTGATCAAACAGGTGGTGGTATACATACAAAAACCGGCCTTACTTTTCCAAGAAGCCTGGGTAAGTTTTGATTGAGATCCGAGAGGACCGATCGAGCTTTAGCATGTTGGCCAAAATATGGTGATCGTTTCACCATAATGTTTAGCTTTGTATACAACCAATACTGTTGTGATCAAAGATGTTAGAATTCTGTGATTATCGTAATATCATATCTGGTGGTGGTGTAGAATGGTGATAGATTTATATTTAATGGACTTTAATCTCATCTATACTAGTGCCACTTCTTCTTCTCCCTAGCCTTTATTATTCCCAAGTTACTTAGGGTCAGCTTTCTAGTCTGGATTTGACTGGATATCAGTTTTTACGCGGAGCGACTGCCATCTGACCTCCGCAACCCGAAGGCTAGACCAGTGTCAGGATATTAGAGGGCACTGACTTCCCAATAACGACTGCCATAGGTGTTCATGGCAGCCGGGACCAATGGCCTAACGTGCTTTCCGAGGCACGGAGCAGGCGATAATTGTCAATCAAATACGCACATAATTTCAAAAAGTCATATAACTTTCGAAAGTCAGAGGTGCGCGACGTGGGTTCGAACCCGACAACTTCTGCATTGCAGTCTGTTGGTCTCCCCACTGAGCTATCGCTGTATATATATGAGTATATATGTGTGTATGTGTGAGTATATACACTAGTGCCACTGTACCATACTATATCTGTGTGAGCAGGTTCGGCAGCGGCGATAATAGAAAACACCGAATTCGATAATGACCGTCGATGATTCTCGTGATCTATCAAGTATCAATGGTACACAACAATACCTGACTTAGAAAAACATACTTAATACTTTTCTCATACCCATTAACTAACGAATATTCAAAATAAAAAAACCTGATAAATCGTTTTGTTTATTTCTCGCGCTTACTTGAACTACTAAGACATCGATGCAGTGAAATCAAAACTCGAATAACTTTTAACCGAGACCGACGAGGTTATTTTTGCCTAGTGACAATCCGATGACAAAACTTCCTGCGATACGCTAATAGATTTAGATATCAGTAGGATATCCGCTGTACACCACATATGATTTATACCTAAAACATGACAAAATACAGATTGCTGTGTATAACGGCGGGTATCGTTAAACTTTATTCAAAATATTATTTGGTTGATTAAAATACTATATACGGATTTAATCGCGTTGTTTATTTGATACTTTATTACAAAATATTGAAAACTGTTACACTACTATTACTATTAAACTTTACTAATTTTTAAGCTAATTAAATTATTGAAACTATTAAAACTATTTATACTATTACTATACTATTACTATACTATTATACTATTTATATTTATGTTTACACTTTCCCCGACGTGTCGGTTGCTTTTCAGCAGCCATGGTCACGGGGAGACTAAGATGGTAATTGTCTCAATGTTCCAGTGTAATGTCATTATTTGGTTTTAGTGAAAATATAAGCCTTAGTAGTTTGTTAGAAAATAGGTAAAATAATTGTGTCATTCTTGGTTGGCAATTTTATATGTGTTTCAGAAAACATGTTTAACTACACCGTTGTTAGTTTTTAATGCTGGGATGGCATAGCGGACACGCGGTCGCCTTGCCGAGTGTTGTTGGTTCGAATCCCTATCTATTACTTGTACATACATACATACATAGATTCACGCCTGTTTCCCAGAGGGGTAGGCAGAGACTACGGATTTCCATTTGCTACGATCCTGACACACTTCTCTGGCTTCATTCACTTTCATCACATTCCTCATACACGCCCGTCGGTTCAAGGAGCTCTTAACCTGGCCTTTGTCCAGAACGCCTCCGATCTGGTCGAGAAACGTTCGCCTAGGTTTTCCTCTTGCGACTGTTCCATTCACACTAGCCTTATAAACTTTCTTAGTCAGTCTTTCCTCGTCCATTCTTTCTACATGTCCAAACCAGCTTAACATACCCTTTTCTATTCTTGTAACTATATCCACTTTCATGCCGCATCTCTCTCTAATCACCACTATTTCTTATTCTATCTTTCAGAGTCACACCACATATGCTTCTCAACGCTCTCATTTCTACAGCATTTATTCTGCTCTCATGCTTCTTTTGCCATACCCAACTATCACTTCCATACATAAGTGTGGGCACTAATAGTCCTCTATGAACAGCCAAACGTGCCTTTTCGGATACATTTCGACTGTTCATAAAAGCGCGTAGGGCTCCATTCACTTTGTTGCCAGCAATCGTTCTCCTTTCAATATCTCTATTACTTGTGTGATCCATAAATACTTGCTCCAGCTCTGGGTGTGCCTTGTGTTCGTTAATTGTATGTTTGTTGTGGCCCTGACACAGGGCTAGATGTCATGATACGGAAGGTTACCATTTTTATATTAAGGTATCAAAACTCTTTAGTAAACATTACCCATTACCATTTACCATCTTTAGTAAAGAGCTACAAACGTATACCTACCTACTATCTTTTGCAAAGGGCTAATGCCCATTCATTTTCCGTACCAATCAGCACCATATATTACTATACTATATTATGGACTGATTGGTAACGAAATTGCAAACCATTTCATTTCGTTGTAAAAAAAGAATATTAAAAAAAACCGGCCAAGTGCGAGTCGGACTCGCGCACGAAGGGTTCCGTACCATTATCTATAAAAACGGCAAAAATATCATGTCTGTTGTATGAGAGCCCCCCTTAAATATTTGTTTCATTTTAATGTAATTATTAATATAAATAATATAATAAGTCTACTTGCCGTTATCAATATCGAGCAAAAACGAGCAAATCAATCACGTTTGTTGTATGGGAGCCCACTTAAATATTTATTGTATTCTGTTTTTTAGTATTTTTTGTTATGGCGGCAACAGAAATACATCATCTGTGAAAATTTCAACTGTCTAACTATCACGGTTCATGAGATACAGCCTGGTGACAGACGGACAGCGGAGTCTTAAGTAATAGGGTCCCGTTTTACCCCTTGGGTAGGGAACCCTAAAAACAGAGAAGATAAACAACATAATACACATTATAATCGTGATGCATAACCGATAATATAACAGTAACCAATGACCGTAAAACGCAGCTACAAGGTTCATAAGTTAAACATTTTTCTGTATTTGTACGAGAGTTGTGACACACGTATTGTTCGTGCTGGACAAAGACTTTACAATCATTATGATGAATCTCATGTTTATCAACACATACATAATGTAGTTTAATTAAGCAGCGGTAGCTCAGTGGGGAGACCAACAGACTGCAATGCAGAGGGTCTCGGGTTCGAACCCACGTCACGCACCTCTGACTTTCAGAAGTTATATGTCATTTCGAATGTCGTTATTGGGAAAGTCAGTACCCTCTGATATCCTAACACTGGTCTAGCCTTAGGGTATCGTTAGCCTTCGGGTTGCGGAGGTCAAATCCAAATGCATACGGCCCACCTGATGGTAAGTGGTCACCGTAGCCTATGGACGCCTGCAACACCAGAGGCATTACTTATGCGTTGCCGACCCTTTAGGAAAGGAAGTGGGAAGGAAAAGGAGCGGGAAGGGGGAAGAGGGGAATAAGGCCTCCGGTACTCTCAATCACCGAACGAAACAACAGTAGGAATACTGCTATTTCACGTCGATATTCTGTGAGAGGGGTACTCCTGCCCCGATCGAGCCCCTTCATTCTGAAATCAGCGAGGCTCTACTAATCTAATATTTTCTCTTATGACAACTTATAGTAATTATAGAGTTGTCTTACGAGAAAAGAAGGTCCAAGCATTGCGTATACACACGCACAAACAATCTGTTAACAATTTTATAAGGTGCAATGTCCTATTTAGAAGCAGTAAGCTTAGTCACAAGCATTAGACATCAGTATCTTCATTCATCCCTATAATTAGTGCTCTATTAATCGCACTATGATTCAATAGCCCTTAATGCCGCTCGGTTTATCGGCTCGTAAACTCTTTAGCTGGCAATCGTATTGGCGCCACGTTCGCCTGTTATGAGTTATGATGCTATGAACGGATATCGATGAATGAATGCATCAATACCTAGGGTTATCAAAAAAACTGGTTATACAAGGGAAATTTAAATCTAATAACTAATCTATATAAATAAATAAAATTGATGTGTCTTTTTGTAATGTCAAAGTAACAGCTTTTTACTAAATGCATATGAAAGTACGACACTGAAATTTTTTTTTAAATTAATTCCGATTCATCCAGTCTGCCATTTATGAATCGGGTTAACTAGTCTATTTTGTGGTGACTGCGGCTGACCGTACCAGGCGGGTCACGACCCAACGGATGATGTTGGGAACTTGTAATAAATAGTATCTCGCTGTGTAAACTTCGTTTGCGCGATTCAGGATTATATGGCGAAGAGTGTAATTGCGTACATCGCCATCTCTTGACATTTATCGTAAATTCTTGGTATGTGTGGCATCGTTACAGAAACCAATGACAAAGCTAACACTGCAAATAAAAGAAGAACCAACATATCTGTGTTTTGGTTGTAGCCATTATTTATAATTATTATTGTACATATAAAACGTGGCAACCCTAAACTCTAAGTACAGCAGACACGCACTGGCGTGCTTAGCTATGTTTGTTTTTATATCATTCGGGGGATATTCCCCTAATTTATTTGTTGCGTGAAATCTATTAGCCGGCATGACTCGCCACTTTTGAGTTTTCGCTTTTGAAAATAAATTGAACAAAATTTGTTTCGTTTGCACTTTATTGGTAGCGTTGTTAAATCCAATGCCCTTTTGTCCGAATCAGAAATCGTTCCGAGACCTGTCGCACAGTAATCGCCTCACTACCGCTGCGCCCCCAGGGCAGTGTACTCGGGAGCGGCATTTAATAATAGATCTTTCATTATTAACCTCAGAGTCTTCTTCGAAGAGGTTAATGAAAACACTATGTGGGTCTGTGTGTCTGTCTGTTAATGACAGGTATAACTCCGGAACCACTGGACCGATTGACTTGTAACTTGGTATGCAGACATCTTGGGGTCATACCTCGGCCGAGTTTGAATATGGGCCCTGTGGGTTAAAAGATCCCTGAGATTTAGGGGTCATGTCTTTTCATTACTTTTACATTTAAGACAAGTTGAATTCTGGGTTTTTACACCCATCTCGTTATTATTCGCAAATATCTATAATGTATATCCTAACTAATATTATAAATGCGAATGTGAGTTTGTTTTTTAGACCGATCATCATGAATTTTCGCATACACGTTGTCAGGGGTACAAAAAATGACATAAGGGACCTTTAATCTAAAAAAGTACTGTTACTAACATAATCTAACCTAACCTATGTGTCCGTGAGCGAAACCGCGGGCGAAACCTAGTCAATAACAAAGCATTAAGCGTAGAGTTAGCATTATAGCGTATCACAAAGTAGCAGTGATACAAGAAAAGCATTCGTCTCGCACTACCATGACCCCTAGTGGCCGTATCTCGCATTAACCTCTTTCTTTATGTTTATTCTACATCCCATGTTCGTTTCGCTTAGCGGGTACCGTGGGCAGTCGTTTCATTCGATAGACAGCGTGTGGCACGGTATACGACATTCAAATGCGGACACCCGAGGGACTGTTAGTCAGAGCGGGACAAGTTACAAGCGACGGCGACAATACGTATTTATTCTAACTTATATTACTTCGGTTTAAAAAGTTTATTTCTCAAAAAGAACATTACATCCTCCTCCTCCTTAGTCGTTCATTCTTGACAGAGTGGTCGTGGTTGATGACGCTGCATTGTCATTAGCTAAAACAGCCCCTGCGATGTGCCTCCACTTGTTGCGGTTTTCAGCGTCTCTGGAACTTTGGACCATGAAGGTTTGTGTCGCATGTTTTATAAGGTCTGTCTAACGCGTAGGTGATCGTGAACATTACATAGTTCACTTAAAATATGAGAACATTTAAACAATTTAAATTAGATTAGTCTAATTTAGGTTCAACTTACTTATTAATGCGAATATTCAGTTTCTTTGTCTTTCACACCTTACTTCTCGAACGATTATCAAGGAATTTCGCATATGGGTTATATATTTATTGACAGGATATACATATATTAACGCAAGCAAAGTCGCGGGTAAAATATTTTAATAAAGAGATTCATGAGAAAATAAAAATATAGTACAAAGCTGTCTTTAAAAAAATATTTGTTACGATATTGACTGCTTTTAAAGACACAAATTTTATTGAAATTAAATAAGAACGTTCAAAATGTCGAAAATTACGGAAGGATTTGCCGTAATCTTTGACATTTTAAACCTTTTTAAAAAGTGTTTAACTAAAATGTAATTTGTAATTTTATTAGCCTCGTTTTCAATTTGATTAAGTTTGAGTACAAGAAATTAGCTTTGCCATATTTTTACTATCACAACGCTTATTACGAAAAATGGAAATTATTAATTTACTAGTTTTCACTCGCGGCTTCGCTCGCGTAAATGTAGGTTAGGTTAGGTTTGCAATAGTATTTTTTTCTGGATGAATGGTACCCTATGTCCTATTCTTACCGCTGACAACGTGTATGCAAAATTTCATGTTGATAGGTTGAGTAGTTAAGGCGTGAAAGCGTAACAAACAAACAAACAAACTCATTTTTAGATTTATAATATTAGTTAGGATTATTATTACAATAAAGAAATAAATAGAGTTCATATTTCCGCCAACAGCTTCAAACTTAAGCTCCGTGCATAAACTTGCAAGTGGTGCCGGGCGCCATCGCCCACAAAGTATTCTAGAGAATTTGGTAGCAAGGGCCTATACCCCACGACTTAGACAGGAGGGGAACACCATTCAAACTTCTGATTTAATGGAACCATTCAAACACTTGCGCCGAAAGGCAAACTAAATTGTGTATTATTTTGATACAAATCATTTGGTTTATTGATATAGATGTTAGCGGATTTACACAAGTTCTCGGCGTTTCGAGCATCAATAGTAATTAGTGGTAATGGAGTGAAAAGGACCTACTCGAAGCATTGGCCTTGAACGTGTTACTTCTACAGTAATTGCTTTAGATTCAGTTGAGAAACAAAATGTCAATCGGAACTAATTCTATTACGAGCTCGCTCTGTCGCGCTGGAGCAACAAACTTTACATAACGCTTGTGTTAGTACAGTATATCTTAGCAGTTGCGACATTTTGCTGAATCGAAAAGAAATAAAGGAGAATCCGTGGGCGGACGGGTCGGAGCAAATACCTAGGACCGCGTGTAAGAAGAATGTGGCGACTATCCAGAACGCGTGGGAGGCGTAAGGTCGGTTCATAGCCCGGGAGCTATTCCTTATTTACTCGATAATACCCAACTATTACATAGTAACGTGATTTGGGATTTTATTGCTCCAGCCAATAGATTTCTCCATGACATTGCTCCGAGCAAACGGCGTGTTATGAAAGAGGTTACGTAGGCGTAACGAGCCGATTTTTGGGAGACCGTGATAAAAATGTAATTGGAAAACTTTGTCAGTTATTAAACGTCATTGTCGGAAAGTGAAAAGGTTCGACGTAAGAAAGAATATTAATATCTTTATGCTAAGAAATTTTTGAGTATAGAGTACCAACTTAGCTGCATCGACTGCACGCATGACATGGTGGTTTAAGTGGTCGCTTCGCCAGCGGTAGCTCGCCGAGTAGGGTATTCGATTCCCGCACGAGATAACAAATGTATTATTTTAAAGTTTGTTGAGTGTTCTTTGTTATACCAAAAACAATACCTCAGACCACCACGACACTAGGATTATTCCTAATATACCGTGCTTTTAAAGATCAAGAATAATTAATGTCTTTTGAAAATCTTCTCTATCAAATCTTTGTCTCCCAAAAACAAGCGTATAATAATAATTACTTTATTTCATAAAAAGCAGAAGTACATGATTAAACAAGTTTACATTTTC
This sequence comes from Catocala sponsa, assembly GCA_963564715.1. NCBI lineage: Eukaryota > Metazoa > Arthropoda > Insecta > Lepidoptera > Erebidae > Catocala > Catocala sponsa. The sequence continues at coordinate 2,666,203 of OY751345.1, read as the reverse complement.
AATTTTATACATAATCTATCTGAGATCTTTATGGCATCTGTGTCTGAACTAGATAAATCAAAGCATTACCTACTACAGCTTCAAAGTGCAAGTGAAACCGTGCCCAGCTGTCTTAAGCATCTACGACATCATAATACAAGATATAAATATACCTTAGAATACCTGACACAAAAGCCAATAGAATGCAAACTTGGAGGTCTACACAACTTGCAAAAGCACATATCTATATATTAATACGTGAAGCGAAAACTTTAGATCCCTTTTTACGAAAATTGGGCGGACGGAGTATGAAATTTCGCACAGTTTATACAGAGAAGAAGTGACGAATGCTAATATTTTTATAAAATATGCATTAGAAATATATTAAATTAATGAAAAAACACTACACGCACACAACCATGCATTTGACACACACAGTCGAAGCGCGTAACTATAGTTACATATATCAACATATGACATAATATGTCAGCAATATCTTATAGGCAAACTTTGGTCGAATTTCGAGCACTAGGCGACCGCTAGTATGTATAATTATACATACATACATACATAGATTCACGCCTGTTTCCCAGAGGGGTAGGCAGAGACTACGGATTTCCATTTGCTACGATCCTGACACACTTCTCTGGCTTCATTCACTTTCATCACATTCCTCATACACGCCCGTCGGTTCAAGGAGCTCTTAACCTGGCCTTTGTCCAGAACGCCTCCAATCTGATCAAGAAACATTCGCCTAGGTTTTCCTCTTGCGACTGTTCCATTCACACTAAGCCTTATAAACTTTCTTAGTCAGTCTTTCCTCGTCCATTCTTTCTACATGTCCAAACCAGCTTAACATACCCTTTTCTATTCTTGTAACTATATCCACTTTCATGCCGCATCTCTCTCTAATCACACTATTTCTTATTCTATCTTTCAGAGTCACACCACGTATGCTCCTCAACGCTCTCATTTCTACAGCATTTATTCTGCTCTCATGCTTCTTATGCCATACCCAACTTTCACTTCCATACATAATTATATGTAACAAAAAACAAAAGTCTATTTCCAGTATTCATTAAGATTACCCAATGATCTGTATGTAAATTTTTCTTTGTCACAAAACTTTCCCAATAGCTAGTTTCCATAAATCGTAATAGCCATTATATTTGAAGTATAAGTCGTCTGATGGCGGTCCAGCCGGTAATATATGCCATGGCACGCGCGCCATTAAGACAAATGGCCAGAGTGCTCGTTTGTCAAAATTAGTTCAGTAGTCACGGTGGACCAAAAACCACTCAAGTGACTTATAATTTCTACTAGACTTAAATCATAGATGCGCCGCACTATGTTTTTTCATATTCTACCACATACACTCAACACCATCTAGCCCAAACTAAGCAGAGCTTGTACTATGGGTACTAGACAATGGATAAACATACATGTATACTTGTTTTTGTAAATACATACATATTATACATAGAAACACCCAGACCAGGACAAACATCCATGTCCATGCACACAAATGTTTGACTTGTGCGGGAATCGAACCCGCGACCTCAGGCGTGGCAATCGGTTACACTAACCACTATGCCATCGAGGCCGACAACCTATTGAATTACAGCGGCATACCAGCGACCAGATCCAAAAGGTTTTTAATTATGTCTGGCATTCACGCCCGTTTGTCAAAATTAGTCCAGTAGTCGCAGTGGACCAAAAACCACTCAAGTGACTTATTTCTACTACAGGTAGAGATTCAAGTCATAAATGCGCCCTACTATGTTTAACCTAATGAGTGACAGCGGTATACCAGCGGCCAAACACAATATGTCTGGCATTCATTGACTGGTTAAATTTTAACATGGTCCCTGTTCTAAGTTGTCATCCGACACAGTGCCAACATAACATCTGAATTATATAGTACTAGCTGTGCCCGCGGTTTCACCCGCGTTTATAGTTACTGCGCCGCCCCCGTGGGTCGTAGCGTGATGTTATATAGCCTATAGCGTTCCTCGATAAATAGGGTATCCAACACTAAAATATTTTTCAAATCAATCCAGTAGTTCCTGAGATTAGCGCGTTTAAACAAACAAACAAACTCTTCAGCTATATAATATTAGTATAGATGTATTATGTAGTGATGACAATAACGCATTAGGTTCACAGCTAAATTCGCTGTTACCACTACGATCGTTAGCCAAGAAAAGCAATTTTGTATTTGATATAAAAATAAGATAGCCTATTATTATCTAAACTCAACGAAACGTTGATTTCACAGACATTAGCATTGAGTTCAAATTGAACAAATGTTACAATTCCAGTAAACCTGATATCGTAAAAGAAAATCCTTATTCTATACATTTAAGCTGAGTAGGCATTGTTGCTTTTCTTTGCGGTTTCAAACATTTAAAGAATGCCTTTTAATTTACTTTTATATAAAATGGAGGCTCGAGATCTTTAAAAAGCAACCAGCCTATGTCAAATTTCTTTTTTAGAAGCTACTTTATCATAAGTACATTGCTACATTAAAACATGACTGGTAGGCCCATGAATCGTACATTTCGAAGTTGCGGGTAATCTAGCTCTTAATAGTTCGGTCAAAGTGTCGGATATAAGACGTGTTCATGGTAGACCTACAGAACACAAACCAGTTTCTTCGTCGTCTATACATAATGTGTAGGTAGGTAGGTGTGTTACATAGTATCCAACAGACGTGATGTGTGAACAAGCCTTGTGTCGGGGACGGACACCAGATAGTGACAGCTCGATTGCTGATTAACCCGAGGGCCACCAAGCGCACGCTCAAAGCGAATTCGGTCAGCGCGTCGCATTGGTTCATGTATCTGTATCTTGTTAATCGTATTTATTAGGAGCTTGGCGTTTCTTGGCCCTCGGGTAGGTAGGAGTTTATTTTTAAAGTAGTTTACGAAAACATTCGTCCCGACGGATTACAGTTAGTGCATCGCGTTGCTTCATCTTCATATATTTGTGTCGTATAAGCGTATTCTTTAAGAGCATGGCTCGCGGGTACGAAGCTAAAAAACGACAGTTCGTTTTCTGAAATTCCCGAGGGCTACAAAAACATCAGTTCCAATCAAACACGCTTAGCCTGTCGCGTGCTTCATTTAAATACATTTGTAACATTACGCTTTTTGCTAAGCATATTAGCTTGAAGCATTTATTTAATGGCCGGAAAACAATTAGTGACAGCTCGTTTTCTGGAAAACTCGAGTTTTAATAATATTAATTCCCAAGCAAATACACACAGCGCGTTTATTTTGTCTTGCCTTGACAACTTAACGCGCATTCTGGGTGAGTACAGAAGGAGCCATACCCGTGCTCAGCGCGTAGCATTTTTCATACATTTGTATCTGTCGCTTTACGCCTGGTGCTAAGCGTATTCGCTTCGAGCGTATATTTTGCGGCCCTCGGTTACAAAGAACAGGAGCTGTAGTAGGCGTTGTCTCATTTCTTATTTTGGTCGTTAGGAATTTTTGCAAGTAGGCGTAAGCAAAATAGCTAACGAGTATATTGCTGACATTACAAGTGAGATTACTGGGGCAAGGACATCGTTGTTTTGAAGATAAATCTTAGGGTGGTTGTTTTTTTTATGGATTAGAGGGGGCAAACGAGCAGACGGATCGCCTGATGGTAAGCGATTACCGCCATCCATGGACACCTGCAACACCAGAGGAGTTACAAGTGCGTTGACGGCCTTTTAAAAAGGATTACGCTCTTTTCTTGAAGTGTTGAAGATCGTATTGGTCCGGAAATACCGTAGGCGACAGCTCATTCCACAGTTTTGTTGTGCGAGGCAGAAAATTCCTGGAGAAACGCACAGTTTTGGACTGCCAACCATCTAAATGATGGAAGTGAAAATGCTGTCGCGTAGGACGATGATGAAAAGAGGCGGCAGGGATCATTCCGAACAATTCCTCGGAACACTCCCCATAGTATATAGTGATGTAAAAGTGAATCGTCAAAAGCCGCGATATTGGTATTGGTAAATAGTTCCAAATGCATTACATTTCACCTATAATTATTGTTAACGGAATTTATTTTTTAAATACTTCCTCATAGTTGTAATTCCCATGAGGGTTAAACAAAGGTGTAGGTATGATATATAATTTCGGCAGCTATACATATATTTAAATCTGCTCCGGTGGCGCAGCGGTAGTGAATGTGACTGCTGTGCATAAGGTGTCTGATTCGATTGCTGGATCTGGCAATGTTTTATTGGGTAATAGCTGTTACCTGCGACTTCGTCCGCGTAGATTTTAACTAAAAAGTGTTTTGTCTCCACGGAACCCTATTTTTTTTCTAAAATCAAAGTAGCCTAAGTTACTCCTTATAACATCAGCTATCTGCCAGTGAAAGTCCCGTCAAAATCGGTTCAGCCGTTTCGGAGATTACCCGGAACAAACAGACAGACAGACATACAAAAATTTTAAAAATATATGTTTTCGTGTACGTACCTTATATACTTTCATATGCATTAGATAAAAAGCTGTTATTTTGACATTACAAACAGACACTTCAATTTTATTTATTTGTATAGATATTCCTGTCGAGAATTTAGTAGAACCACTGAATTTGGAACTGTACCCTATAGGTACACAACAATAGGCTAGCTCATTAAATGGGACTTAAAGTCCTAGTAGCGAAATGTGGGTGTAATTCACCTCTACCTATCCCGTAGACGAAGCTAGAATAAGGCCGGGACTCCACCAAAGCGGAGACGAGACGAGCGGAGAGGAGATGTTTTTTAAACAACCAATAGAATTGTGTTATTGACACATCTTCTCTCCGCTCAGCTTCAATGGAGTTCGCTGTGCGGAGATGTGTAATATTTGTATGGCGCGATGGAAGCGGAGATGTGAGCGGCGTGCAGTGAGCGATGTCACTTAACGCCTCGCACTCGAGCTGAAGAACATCTCTTCTCGCACAGCACACCGCACACATCTCCGCTTTGGTGGAGTCCCCCGAGCTGGAAAACATCTCTTCTCGCACAGCACACCGCACACATCTCCGCTTTGGTGGAGTCCCCCGAGCTGGAAAACATCTCTTCTCGCACAGCACACCGCACACATCTCCGCTTTGGTGGAGTCCCGGCCTAAGTTTCCTAACTACTATTATAAATGCTAATGTAAGTTCGTTTGTTACCTACACTTTTACGAATACTATTAATTTCGCATACACGTGGTCAGGGGAACAGAAAACGACATAGGGTCCCTTTCATCCGGGAAAACTACCTACTGTTAGTAACGTAACTTAATGTAACTTAACACACATTTACACGGACGAAGCCGCGGGCAAAATCTAGTTGTCAATAAATATTGATTGATCGTATATACGCAGTGAGTGACAAATTTATTATAGACCATAAATAAGATATTATCGACATAATATAACGTTTTCAAACCATTTTCCTAACAACCGAATGTAAAAAACTTCCACTATTAACACAGAACCTTCTAACTAAATGACCGTAGGTATATATTTGCGAAAGACTGCAGGCAGATGCTGGATGCGGCAAGCTGAAGACAGGGCGCTATGGCGCTCTTTGGGGGAGGGCTATGTCCAGCAGTGGACTATCATAGCCTGATGATGATGATGATGATGATATATTAGCAACTAAATACAAACTAACCCATATAATTATAACAAAAAACATGATCATTAGGATATCGGGTGGCCGGCAGCATTTTATATCGTGTCACATTAGCCTGCGTAAATGTAACCGAAGCTTTTATTAACAACTATTAGTACCCCGCGGCTTCTTTGTGAGAGTATCGTCTGACAATTACATGAACAAGACACCGAAGTAAAGAAAAACAAGTATGGGTCCAAACACAAAACTCGGTAGCTTCCCACAACTAAGCAATCAAGAGGTCGTGGGTTCCAATCCCAACCATTACACTACTGATGCAAAACGACTCGTTAACACAAGCTTATTAAATTACTAGCTTTTGCTCGCAGCTTCGCTTGCGAAAAAGTAAGTTAGGTTATGTTAGTAATAGTCCATTTTTTTTAAATACTCGGTGATAGCAACTTAAAAGTTGAAAAAAAAAATAGAGAAAAGTAGTTTTTGAATTAAATGCTATATACAAATAATTGAAATAATCCTAACTAATATTATAAAAGCGAAAATGAGTTTGTTTGTTACCTTTTCACGCCTAAACCACTGAACCGATCATCCTGAAATTTTGCATATACGTTGACAGATGTACAGAAACGGACATAGGCTACCTTTCAACACGGAAAAAATTACTGTTCCCGAGGAAAACAATAATAACGTTCTTATGATAATAGATGGCGCCACGTGTCTTTCGAATCATGATTAAATTATATTATTACAAGCAGAGTACAACCCGAATCGATTGTCAAATTCTAAATTAACGCGAGCGAAGCCGCGGGTAAAAGCTAGTTAAAAATAAAATCTTTCCTACTTATAATATTAATATAGATCAGCCCTGTATATATAACTTACCCCACTACTGGGCACTAGCCTCTTCTATGTGTGGGAAGTGTTAGGCCATAGTATACCAGGCTGGCGAATTTTGGATTGGCAGACAGTTGTTCCGAGTCTGGGTGTTTTTGTTTGTTCAAGTCTTCAGCCACTTAAGATTTATTTCTAACTAGATGTTCCCGTGGTTTCACCCGCATTTATCATTACTGCGCCGCTCCCGTGGGTCGTAGCGTGATGTTATATAGCCTATATAGCCATCCTCGATAAATAGGCTATCCAACACCAAAAGAATTTTTCAAATCGAACCAGTAGTTTCTGAGATTAGCGCGTTCAAACAAACAAACAAACTCTTCAGCTTTATAATATTAGTATAGACGTAAGAGTCATCTTTATAACAAAAGATATTGTCATTCTGACGGTGTTGGTTGCGCTCAGCATAATCTATACTTATAATAAAACTGTACAGGGCGCTATGGCGCTCTTTGGGGGAGGGCTATGTCCAGCAGTGGACTATCATAGCCTGATGATGATGATGATGATGATGAATAAAACTGTAGAGAGGTCAATTCTGTACATTGAATATATATTCAAAATTAATATTGGAGGATGAATGGTGATCGATACTGATGACAAAAATGCAATCAGTAAATTTTTTGTCTGTCTGTCTGTCTGTCTGTCTATCTGTCTGTATGTGCACGCATGGGTCAAAAACTACTGAAGGGATTTTAACCAAACTTGGTACGATTGTAGTCCATACTCCTGGGCAGGTTATAGGCTATATAACATAACGCTAAGACACATAGGAGCTGAGCAGTGACGATAAATTTGAAGCAAGTCGGACGAAAATGCGCTTTTGAGCTCTTATCCTCGCATACGTTGATCACACACCAAAAGTATGTATTACAAAGATGATGGTCTTCAAAAGATCTACAAAAAGTCCTTAATAGTATATATCTATCTTTTATAAATTAGCCACAATAACGTGTTTAATCGTTAGACATTTCTTCAAAGTGTATTAAAATACATAAATATATTGTATTTCACATAGATATATCTTTATCAAACTCCCATATTCAAAAAGTACACTTTAATATTTATATTATAAAAAAATATATAGGAATCGGTTTATAAACACAAGATATAGATGAAATAAAACTTCCAAATCCTTCCGCGCCAGTATGGGTACGGCTATACGGTTGATTGTTGTTTAATGCGCGAAACGGCCATCCGCTGCATTTATAAAAAGGCGGGGGCGCTCACGCGCCGACTTCACTCACATTTTGTTTGTTTGGTTGAACGCGGTAATCTAAGGAACTACGGGTAAAAATTAGAAAAATATTTCAGTGTTGGATAGCCCATTTATAGAGGAATGCTATAGGCTATATAACATCACGCTACGACCTATAGGAGCGGAGCATAAATGAAAAATATTGCAAAAACTAGGAAAATTCTCTTATGTGAAGCAGACGAAGTTGCGCGGGTCAGCTAGTATATACCTATTATCATCACTTTTATGTCTAGTAGAGCACAAGAAACAATATTCCTTATTTTATGGGTCAAATTCTCAGTAATCTTATTATTTCTTAACGTATTAGCCGGCTTGTTATCTATTAACAGTTGACAATAATATTCTAGAAATGAGCGCCAATCTAGAAAGTGCTACGGCTAGACAAGACGACTGGCCTTGTCTGCCTTGAAGGACAAGCCTAAAGGATAATGATATCCTTAGATAAGTCCAGATGACAGATATACATGATAGATAACACCGGCGCGCGGCGGTATTACGTTAACAAAGTAGACTAGCGCTAAAGATTAATTAATTCAATAAATAAGTTTTTTTTTTCTTAAAAAAGGAGAACTCACCCACTAGTAATATTTTGTGTTACAGACAACTTTACGATCATTCAAATGACAGACAAAGAACATTTTTTATTACAATGTTCACTGATCAAGCTTTTGTTTTGTAATCAAAGTCTAAAAGATACTTTATGACTTGAATTTCTAGAAATTTCTTTATATTGACAATTGGGGCATTTAAATTATACATAGTATGAAATTATACATTGAATTAATAATTGTATATTTTAAAGAAACGACATTTCCCGCTCTAGGAATAAATGCTGTATCGCGGGCATCTATAAACAACTAACGCAAAGAATAGGTTACTGACTCGGAATAAAAATTTATTAGTCATAACATTTTTTATCCCTTGTGGGTATCGAACCCACAACTCTCGGCGCTGTGGCAGTGGCGAGCCTACGACTTATCTTATCTTATCTTATGTGGGGGCCAGTCAGTGCAGACCGGCGACACTTCGACCCAGTGGGATCTTTTGTGTCGACACTCTCCCAATAACGACTGCCTTACATGTTCATGACAGCCGGGACCGACGGCTTAACGTGCTCTCCGAGGCACGGAGCAGGCGATGATTGTCAATCAATACGCACATAATTTCTAAAAGTCATATAACTTCCGAAAGTCAGATGTGCGCGACGTGGGTTCGAACCTGAGACCCTCTGCATTGCAGTCTGTTGGTCTCCCCACTGAGCTATCGCTGCTCGAGCCTACGACTTAAACACTAGTCAAATATTAGAAAGATACTACGGAATTCCACTTGCTAAGATAGTGCCATATCTCTCTTGATTTATTACTCTTATCACATTGTGAACTTCGATGCTCTAGCCCTCTTTAGCACCTATGTTCGTTTTACTCTAGAGCATAATTGAGAACCTTACCCCCAGAATCAAAATTAAATTTATTCATATAGGTCAGAGCAGCGATAGCCTGGTGAGAGACTGTTGGAATGCCAGGCAGTGGACTCCAGTTCAATCTAAAGGCGCGCACCTAAGACTTTCAAAGTTATGTTATATTAGCTTTTGCGCGCGGCTCCGCCCGCGTGGTACCTACATCAATAAAAAGTAGCCTACGTCCTTCCCCAGGTTTTAAACTATATCTGTACCAAATTTCATCTAAATTGGTTATTGGTAGCCGTGAAAAGGTAACAGACAGACAGAGTTACTTTCGAATTTATAATATTAGTAAGGATTTAGGGATTAAATATAATGACAACCAAAAATAATAATTACGCAGCAAAATATGCTTACTAAAGTATATCATAACGAGCACCTATACGCCTCAAATCACTGCATCCCGTTTCGGAAGGGTTAGGTTATGTTAGGTTCCTTCTTAAACCCACTCAAAAATAGGAGCCCCGCTTTGCGGGGCGCCGTCGACTTAGTTTGATCTCTTTAAATATATTTTGCTGTGCAATTTGGTGATCATTTGCTATTTTTGACTGTTATATTTTACTATATCTGGTGATAAGTTAAACATAAGCCAATTATTTAACTATAGCTAGCTGTAACAGTGAAAGAAACCATTGTGCGGTAACGCATGTCGGAGATTTCTCCATAATGTTCTCAAAACCGCACTGGGCCAGCGTGGTGGACTATGTCCAAATCCTTCTCGCCGTGAGAAGAGACCTGTGCCCAGCAGATGGCACCTCGATGGCGTAGTGGATAGTGTAACCGAGTGCCACGACTGAGGTCGCAGCTTCGATTCCCGCACAAGTCAAACATTTGTGTGCATGAACATGGATGTTTGTCTTGGTCTGGATGTTTATATGTATAATATGTATGTATTTACAAAAAAAAGTATATATGTATGTTTATCCATTGTCTAGTACCCATAGTACAAGCTCTGCTTAGTTTGGGCTAGATGGTGTTGTGTGTATGTGGTAGAATATTATTATTATTATATAATAAAGAAGACATTGTTACACATTACATAGGTATACTGAAAGCATTCCATTGTCAGTTTGTCACCTAATGAGTCACCGGGCAACGTTTTATTAGGTTGCGTTTATTAACTTGATAACCGTTCTAACAGAATGTTGAATAGACCAATTAGCAATCACGACACGTTTCGTAATAAATGTACTACAATGTTCATACTTGTTCTGAGTTAAACACCTCGTAAAAATCTACTTACGGAAGCAATTACATGTAAACAATTTTACTTGTACTTAGCATCGACAATCGTGTGTTTAAAGGATATCTTGTTGGATTTTTCAGGCAACTATGGTGTATCGGATGAATGTGGTGTTTGGAAAAGAAGTGGATTAGGTATGTACTTACACTAACTCAATGATAGAAAAGGATAGTTCTGCTTACTACACTAATGGAGAATTTACCAAAGACTCAATTATCATATTCTAAAATGTTTAATACATACATACATAGATTCACGCCTGTTTCCCAGAGCGGTAGGCAGAGACTACAGATTTCCATTTGCTACGATCCTGACACACTTCTCTGGCTTCATTCACTTTCATCACATTCCTCATATACGCCCGTCGGTCCAAGGAGCTCTTAACCTGGCCATGTTAAAATGTTTAATAATATCAGGATTTCTCGAAATAGTGAATACTTGAAATGAAGAATTTTCGTAATGTAGAATTGTCGAAAAGGGGAATTCTAGAGCGGAGATTTCTAGAAACGGAGACTTAGGAAAATAGACTGTACTTACCATTTGGATTTATGATCATAACGAGGAATAAAAAATGCATTGTGTCTGCAAGTCAGATCTAAGCGGAGCGAGTCCATAAGTTAAAGATTGTGTTAAATAAATGCAGGAATTTCCGTATTCATACAGGACGACAATGGACTCGTATAAGTCAGATATAAGGCGTGTTCACACGGCTGCCGAGCGTAACCAAGCGTTTCGGTCCCTTGAGAACAGGAGCACTTATATCGTAAATCAGTGTGTGTATGCATAGCTATGAATAAAGTAATCAAGGGCTAGTGATCATACAGTTTGTTTTAACGCGCGTCGTAAAAAACATAATCGTTGTTTGTTTACGAGCTGTTGAATACAACATTCGAATAATTTTCAGATCGACACGGTGAAAATCTCCCGCGATACAGGATCATTCCTAAGGCGACAGATATGGTTTAAGTTAAATCTAATGCGCCAGGGACCTGCATATTGCGAGTATCTATGTATATCTAATAATAATATTCTATTCTATCACATACACACAACACCATCTAGCCCAAACTAAGCAGAGCTTGTATTATGGGTACTAGACAATGGATAAACATACATATATACTTTTTTTTGTAAATACATGCATATTATACATAGAAACACCCAGACCAAGACAAACATCCATGTTCATGCACACAAATGTTTGACTTGTGCAGGAATCGAACCTGCGACCTCAGGCGTAGCAGTCGGTTACACTAACCACTACGCCATCGAGGCCGTATATCTATGTATAATATGTATGTATTTACAAAGAAAAGTATATAGATATGTATTTTTATCCATTGTCTAGTACCCATAGTACAAGCTCTGCTTAGTTTGGGCTAGATGGTGTTGTGTGTAAGTGATAGAATATTTAATATAGTTTTTAAAAGTACTCATAGATTAGATAGATACAGATGCGCATATTAATACGAAGCAAAGCGAGCGACGCATGTCCCTACGTCGAATTCGGATCAATTCATTCAAATGACAAGAATTTAAAGGCTATATATATAGAAGCTCTTGAAGAAATTACACAGAAAATATTTAGGCTTATGTATAACTTCATGCATGCTTCATTTAGGTTATAGCGAGACTACTAACGAAATGGTTTGCTTTAAAAAAGACTTATGTTTAACTTATCACCAGATATAGTAAAATATAACAGTCAAAAATAGTAAATGATCACCAAACTGCACAGCGAAATATATTTAGAGAGATTTTAAGTATCAAAGTAAGTATTGATGTATCAATGTTTGCAATACATTTGGACAAATATTATATATCTATACTTATCAAAACCAAAATTCATATCGATACACATAGCTGAGACAAGAAATTCATAAGTGTTACTTTGTGACCAAAATGAAAAAACAACCTGACTTTAACTTTTTTTTTAAAGACAGCTCCCGCACTAGGTACAATATCCTTTGTCGCGGGGGACTTTACAAACATTCAAACAACGGACACAAAAACACGCAGACTCGGAACAACCATTTGTGGATCACACAAAGTTTTGTCCCGTGTGGGATTCAAAGCCGCGACACTCGGCGCAGTGGCGAGGCGATCATGTAACCCACTACGCCATCCGTGCAGTCATACTTTAATAGATTAATACTTGCTGTCATAAGCAGCTATGATCCGCTTTTATGCCTACAGAACCATAAAAAGTGAAACTCGAAGAATCGACGTAGTACTGAGTCGTGGTACACAATTAAACAACCATTATACATGCATTATGATCTCGCCGCCATTTGTGTGCACATATTCAAAACTATATGGCTGCACAATCACATATGCCAGACACTCGAAATACCGGGTAAATAATTACACGGCAATTATTTCGCTTTTATATCGTAGTTATATGACTACTTCTTTAGATCTAGAGCGTACATTTGCGTTTCATTTTATTTATTTTATTCAGGAACAATATTTACATTGTATTTGAATTTGGCACTATACACAGAAATTTATTATACAACTAGCTTTTGCCCGCGGCTTCGCTCGCGTAAATTTAGAATTTGACAATCAATTCGGGTTGTACTCTGCTTGTAATAATATAATTCAATCAGGATTCGAAAGACACGTGGTTTTTTTTAATTTGATTATTATTTAAATTGTTATTTTTATTTTTATATTATGTGAATGGTTTATCCCCTAACATGATCATTTTGAAATATTATTTTATCTACTCTATTGACATCTTTACGAATAATGTTTATATTATTGTTAATTAAGTATTCCATTAGGTGCCATAATCCTAATCCTAATCCTAATATCCTAATATCCTATGCTAATCCTAATCCTAACATCCTATCCTAATCCTAATCCTAACTAATATTATAAAAGCGAAAATGAGCTTGTTTGTTTGTTACCTTTTCACGCCTAAACCACTGAACCGATCATTCTGAAATTTTCCATATACGTTGACAGGTGTACAGAAACGGACATAGGCTACCTTTCATCCCGAAAAAATAACTGTTCCCGAGGAAAACAATAATAATGTTCTTATGATAATAGATGGCGCTACGTGTCTTTCGAATCATGATTGAATTATACTATTACAAACAGAGTACAACCCGAATTGATTGTCAAATTCTAAATTAACGCGAGCAAAGCCGCGGGCAAAAGCTAGTATTAATATAATTATTATACTGTGATCATATGCTATGGTAATCGGTGATCAAAGATTAAGATTAAATATTAATGTAAATACATATTAATTATTAAAATATTTATTTAATTAAATTATTCCTTGATTAAATAATCACTATCAAGGGTTTTAGATGTTATTTGCCATAAATGTATAACAAGAACGTCAGTTGCAGCACGGACTCTACGTATTCGTCGGGATTGCACGTGAAAGTGATTCGCGCGGCTCTGCAGTCTCTGGTTATGTTGAGGAACACCGTAGTAGGTTTAGTCGGTATGACCGGGATATCGCCATCTTTCCCCAGGTAAGTCCGACGTAACCTCTACGTCACACCGCGGAGAGATATGCGTCAATGCATTCCCTAAGGATTAAAAATATTAAATATCGGAGTCTACGTATCTAATAGACAGTAATAGGTTTCCTATTTCACGGGAGCTAAACCATGGCTGACAAAATATGTTAACACACCCATGCCTACCTCCGTCGCGACGGGGAGACATTTATTACATGACTGCTGAACGACTGAGTGGCGACTACGTTGTTGCCAAGTCTGGTTATTACCAGCTTCATACCTTTTGTTAGAGCTAAATTTTTGAATAATATATAACTAACTAATATCATAAATAGGAAAGCTTTAGTATCTATTTTGTTTACGTGTCGTAATATATCGACGTGGAATAGCAGTAGTCCTACTGTTGTGTTTAGTTCGGTGAGTGAGAGTACCGGAGGCCCAATCACCCTCTTTCCCCTGCTCGCTCCTTCTCCTTCCCACTTTCTAAAGGGTCGGCAACGCGCAAGTGATGCCTCTGGTGTTGCAGGCGTTCATAGGCTACGGTGACCACTTACCATCAGGTGGGCCGTATGCTTGTTTGCCACCTTAGTTGTATAAAAAAAAAAAATAAGAAGGGAAGAGACGACGGCGAGACGCGCACGTGATCTTATTAGCAGACTAGTTTCAGCCCACGGCATCGTCCGCGAATCATACGAAATCGCATACTCAGATATAAAGTATCCTATATAATATTCAATTAGGCCATGCCATTTTAGGTTTTATATATTTTAAAACTCTTTTCGTTGGGACCAAATCTCAATTACTGTGCACAAAGTACATCCAGACTCAAACAATTATTTTGTGGATTACCCAAATAATTATCCTGTGTAAAATTACACAAATAATTATCCTGTGTAAAATTACACAAATAATTATCCTGTGTAAAATTACACAAATAATTATCCTGTGTAAAATTACACAAATAATTATCCTGTGTAAAATTACACAAATAATTATCCTGTGTAAAATTACACAAATAATTATCCTGTGTAAAATTACACAAATAATTATCCTGTGTAAAATTACACAAATAATTATCCTGTGTAAAATTACACAAATAATTATCCTGTGTAAAATTCGAATGCACAACCGCGCTGCAGCTATGGCGAGGCGACCGTTTGCCCGTTGCAGCATCTGAGCAGTAACATGATCTATCTACCATAACAAGTCATCAAAATCTTTTCAATATTTTGCGGGTGATTGAATAACAAACAGACAAATATCTTCAAAAATGTTAACATTTATATTAGTAAGTTTCAGCCACAATACAGGTAAAAAGATTTATGAGCTGAAAGGATGGATACTAACTTTATCCCGAGCACGAAAAACTACAGTTTTTTAATAGAAGCCTTCCTTGTCAAACACTTTAAACAATAAAAATACAAACCAAGCCTTTCAGTAACAAAGATGATACATTTATATTCTACTAGTTTTCACCCGCGGCTTCGCTCGCGCAAATGTAGGTTAGGCCAACCTAAAAAAATAACTGTTGCAAACTTGGGTTTGCAACAGTTATTTTTTCTGGATGAAAGGTACCCTATGACCTATTCTGTACCCCTGACAACGTGTATGCAAAATTTCATGTTGATCGGTTAAGTAGTTAAGGCGTGAAAACGATACAAGCAAACAAACAAACAAACTCATTTTCGCATTTATAATATTAGTTAGGATAGTAGAGCCCCTGTGACGGAGAACGGAGAACAATAATTGAAACACAAAGAACATCTAGACTCGAAACATTTGTGAATTCATACATATTTTTGTGCCGTATGAAAATCGAACCCGCATTGACAGTAATGAGACCGCGTCGACCACTCAATCCAATGCGTATAAAATCGAACCTGCACTGGCAGTGATGAGGCCATCACTCAATCCACTGCACCATATGTGCAGTCAGTCAGTAATCTTGAATGATGCATTTTATAATTAATACACTAATCTATTATTGATCGCCTCAGAGCTGGTTACAGAAGCCATTTAAATATAAGTAAATACTTAATAATCAACACTCATTTATCTAATGCGTAAGCAAGTCATTTCCTTTCATTCCATCTTTAATCCCAAAGGTGGACAACGTGCGATTAGTGTTGCCAGGTCTTAAAACCAAAAAAAAACGGACAGAACCAACCAGTTAAGCCGGACATTTGGGTAAAAAGGCCGGACACCTTTAATTTTTTAGTTAGAAAACAACTATAACGTTCTTATGATAATAGACGGCGCCACGTGTCTTTCGAATAATGACTGACTTATATTATTAGAAGCAGAGTACAACCCGAATTGATTGTCAAATTCTAAATTAACGCGAGCGAAGCCGCGGGCAAAAGCTAATTATTAATATAATTTAAACAGCCTAACAAAAGCCGGACAGGCCGGACACCACCTAATTTGGCCGCACATGCAACCAAAAAGCCTGACTGTCCGGCTTTTTCTGGACGCTTGGATACGCTACCCTTGATTGATTACAACGGATCTACACGTACTTGTTTATTATGACAGACCGTATGCCCTTTTGCCACCAACGTAGCATAAGGAGAAAAGAGGAAGCGTGATGCAGAGGTCGGGGTTCGAATCCCTATTAATATCTAAGCTTGTCTCTGGATTGGTAGTTATTACGAGTATTATTGTGACCACCGTAACCTATTGGTAAAGGTATCGGACTTGCAATCGAGTGATCGTGGGTTTAAACCCACGCATTGCACTACCGACGTGAACCCACTCCTAACACAAGAATGTTGGTTTAGCTGAAAGAGTGAACAAGAATGCGACTAGGGTTGCATGGAGACGAAAATATCGATATAAATATCGATATTTATATCGAAGGCCTAAAAATATCGATGATCGATAATATCGACAGTTTCAATGCGATATTATCAATAATTCAGAACTTTCAAGTTAGTAGTCTATACATCTATACAAATAAATAAAATTGAAGTCTCTGTTTGTAATGTCAAAATAACAGCTTTTTATCATATTATTATGACAGACCGTATGCCCTTTTGCCACCAATTGCATATGGAAGTATATAAGGTACCTATAAGAAAACATCTATTTTTAAAATGTTTGTCTGTGTCTCTTTGTTCCGGCTAATCTCCGAAACGGCTGAACCGATTTTGACGGGACTTTCACTGGCAGATAGCTGATGTTATAAGGAGTAACTTAGGCTACGTTGATTTTACAAAAAAATGGAGTTCCGCGGAGACAAACACTTTTTAGTTAAAATCTACGCGGACGAAGTCGCAGGTAACAGCTAGTAGATAATAAATATCACCAAAAATTATTTTAATATCGATAAAAATATATGTATATATTAGGGTCAATATTATCGAATATTCGATATATCGTTCGGTATCTATCGATGAAAATATCGATATTTTTAGGGTTGATATTACCGAATATTCGATATATTGTTGCATCGCTAAATGCTACTAATTTGAAATTCTAGAGTACAACGCGTCCTATGAACTTATTTCTAACTAATACTATAAATGCGGATGTGTTTGTTAGTTTGTTAAACTTAGGCATATGTACGCCTTAACTACTCGACTGATCATTATAAAATTTCGCATACACCTTGTCAGAGGTACAAAAATGAACATGAAGAGTAGTTTTCATTCAGAAAAATATTGTTAGTGACTGAAGCCGCGAGCAAAACTAGCATTTATATATAACGCCCCCATAACTGAAGGCGAATAAACTAGAGAGAATGTAATAAATTACACAATATTTTATCCATCTTCAATTTTGTAAGTGTTTTACTTAATATACTGTTACACTCCCCGAAAGACAAGAAGTTTCAGGAATCCTTACTAATATTATAAATGCGAAAACGAGTTTGTTTGTTTGTTACGCTTTCACGCCTTAACTACTTAACCGATCATCATGAAACTTTGCATACACGTTGTCAGGGGTACAGAATAGGACATAGGGTACCTTTCATCAAGAAAAAAGAACTGTTGCAAACCTAAATTTACGCAAGCGAAGCCGCGGGTGAAAACTAGTGAATAATATACCTTACAACTGTGTAAGACAAAATAGTAGGTATATACTTGTATGTAGTAATGAAACTTTAATTATGGTGTCCTAAAAATTTATGAGTGGCCGTACGACAAGGATCAATCGTAAAACCTGTCTACAGAATTAATTATTCCCTAGGTTTGCAATTATGCAGAAGGGTAACCCATGGCACGTGACGGCATTGCCTGCAAGGGGCATACTTTAATAAAAGGAAAATGAACTAGGGTCTAAGAAAATCCAAACATTTTAACTCGTCGTAAAAAGATAAAAACGACTGTTGCGGGTTCGATCCCTCCACGGGATAAAATTTTGTGTTATCCACAAGTTATTCTGAGTCTGGGGGTTTTGTGTCCGTTATTTGAATGTTTGTCATGGCCCCCGCGACACAGGATTGATTCCTAGTGCGAGAGCACATATATTTAAAGCAAAACAATATAATTATTTAACATATCAGACCCAAATTTCTAACGTATCCAAGAAAAAAACTCAAGGATCTAGGTTGTTTTCGAAAGAAGCGGTCTGGTGGTGGTTTTGCGCCTACAGCATTACATGATCCGCTAATATTATTAAATGGCACTAGTAATGTTGATAATTACTATTCTTGGAAAAGAAATCACTTGGACAAAGCAAACATCTATATATTAATACGTGAAGCAAAATCTTTGTACCCCTTTTTACGAAAATTGCGCGGACGGAGGAGTATGAAATTTGGCACAGCTAAAGTTTATATGACGAAGGAGGGGCGAATGAATCCTAATATTTATATAAAATATGCATTAGAAATACATTAAATTAATGAAAAAACACTACACGCACACAACCATGCATTTGACACACGCAGTCGAACCGCGTAACTATGGTTATATATATCAATATATAAAGACAAATCAGCAATATCTTACAGGCAAACTTTGGTCGAATTACGAGCACTAGGCGACCGCTAGTTATAATTAACAGTTGCTCGATTTAAACTATATAATATTAATAGACATCCTTTCAGTACAGTATTTTTCCGGATGAAAGGTATCCTATTTCCTATAATATAGCCCTGACAAGGTGTATGCGAAATTTCATGATGATCGGTCAAGTACCTAGTTAAGGCGTGACAGTAAACAAACAAACTCACATTCCAATTTATAATATTAGTTAGAATGACAACAAATGTTATCAAATACTAGACACATAGGTATCTCTAAAAATAGGTTAACATTTTATACACACTTTCAAACCGAACTTTGCAAGCCAAGCTACTTTATACCTTCTTAAATATACTTCGTAAACTTTGTTATACATTGTATCCATAATAATTTACAGGCTGTACTCAGTACACGTGAGCTCGCAAGATGAGGCGAGGCTGCGCCACAGCGAGAGGGGGGGGGGGGATGGGGAAGGGGGTGAGGAACATGCCTTTACCTAATGTGGAAGACAATGAGCCTCTCAAGGACCATGTCAATGTTATTTTGGGAGCGAATATCGCCGTACAACCAGTCTTATCTCGGCAAAAACTAGTCTGAGCGAAATTGACGCCTTGATATCGATAGCTGACAACTTACGTATGTGTGTGTAGTTCATGTTGAGATGATAATGGAATGGTGAGTCGGCAATATTTTGGGCCGTGTTGGTCAATAGGTGAAAATTTCGATCGATATCTGAAGAGGTCAGTGTTAGGCGGTTGTGCCTAAGATCCAAGATAATGTACACTAACCTTCGGTATAGTGAGTTGTTCTTTCGATAAAAATAATTGGGTTCAACTTTTACACGAGTCTCAAACCATAACAATAATTAAAATTGGGTCTGTCCGGCATCACATGAAAACGACTGAACGGATTTTAATGTGGTTCACACAGTTAAGTAACTCGAAGTTTTGGCTATTTTCATCTCTCTGTTCAAAAGAAACCAATAGCATATACTACATATGTGACGTCATGAGCAAAATGTACTGTCCACACTAACGCAGCCACAGACAAAAGGCATAAAGAATATTAATTATCACTATTACATTACTTACAAAGGAGATTTGCCACGAGCCAAAGTTAGGCCTTGCGGCTGTATGTTAGAAACTGCCTGCCTAACTGCCAAGTACTGTAACTTATTGGCTAATTAGTATCCATTTTGAACTTCAACCATTACTGTCCTCGTGTGTGAGGATAATTTTAGGAACTAGTGAACCGTACTAAGTTTCTTTTACGGGTGGGTGATCAGGTTAAACTTTGGGGCGCGTCCGGTCATAGGGAACAACAACAAGGCCAAATGGTTTCTCCGAAACCTTTTAAAGGCACAACAAGATCTTGTACTAATTCTATAAGTTTGGCTAAGCGAATTAGGTTTTTAATTTAGCTTTAAAATTTAAAAGAAACTACGCTTTTTGCTTATATTTGCGTGTTCTAAACCTAAGTCGTACCTTTTCACGCCTAAACCACTGAACGAATCATTCTGAAATTTTGCGTATACATTGTCAGGTGTACAGAAACGGACATAGGCTACCTTTCATCCCGAAAAAAATTACTGTTACCGAGGAAAACAACAATAACGTTCTTATGATAATAGATGGCGCCACGTGTCCTTCGAATCATGATTGAATTATATTATTACAAGCAGAGTACAATCCGAATTAATTGTCAAATTCTAAATTAACACGAGCGAAGCCGCGGGCAAAAGCTAGTACTTTATAAAGTGTTACATTAACACATGAAGGCATATAAAAATACTAGAACGCGAACCAGGGCTCCGTCGACTTAGTTTGATCTCTTTAAAATATTTTAGTAAGCATATTTTGGTGTGCAATTAGTATTTTTGATGGAACAAAAGCAAAAAATTGAGGAACAGTTAAATACTACCCATTTAATTTAACTCCGAACACCTATTAGGAAGGGTCACGTCTACAGATACCGACTGTAATATAGTTACCTCGTCCTATGCGATTGAGTAAAAAGGCACTAGACGGAAACGAGAGACGCTTTAAAAAAACGTCAAGCTTGAATGAAGTTAGCTACGCGTTATGGCGTACACGAAAAGCTACCAAGCAAAATTGGTATTTCTCTTCAACAGTCAACCAACCGCGACATTAAGAGAACTCCAGAGCCTCGCAGATGCCTATTGAAAGAGAGGAAATGTTTTTTCAAAGAGGCTTTTAGACATTTGGGAGCGTGCACGAGCCGAGCGTCATTTTAGGATGTACTCAGGTTCTTAAAGCTTTTAGTTTGTACTGAAATGTTACATCGCTAACTGTCTACTTCTTTATGTAATAGATGTGAAACTTTTCTTGGTACAGTTGTTCCACAATAATGATATAATAATAATATTCTACAACATACACACAACACCATCTAGCCCAAACTAAGCAGAGCTTGTACTATGGGTACTGACAATGGATAAACATTCATATATTTTTTTTTTGTAAATGCATACATATTATACATAGAAACACCCAGACCAAGACAAACATTCATGTTCATGCACACAAATGTTTGACTTGTGCAGGAATCGAACCCGCGACCTCAGGCGTGGCAGTCGGTTACGCTAACCACTACGCCATCGAGGCCGACTATATAGCCTTTTTAAGTCGAATTAGGTGAAAACAAAAGCTACGACATATTTTTCAATAATGATTACTGCACTTGCAATAATTCCTATAACGCGGAGACCACAGACAAACATAACAACAGACAAAGAACATCCAGGGACGACACCTGTCCATGGATCCAAAAATTTTTTGCCCGTGTTCCAATATATTCTTCAAGCACGTATAGTATATAATAAATCCCATCCAACTTAAGCAGATAGTGTACTTCCACCTATATCCTACCTGTTTAATCGGTTAGTGTAACATCTCAAGGTTTCCACCCATTCTTACACTTTTATAGATTTCTGCTTAAAATTTAATTAACTATTAATAATAATATCAGCCCTGTATTAAACTGTCCCACTGCTGAGCACGGGCCTCTTGTCAATGTGAGAAGGGTTACGTCATAGTCCACCAGGCTGGCCTAGTGCGGGTTAGCAGACTTCACATATCTTCGAGAACATCATGGAGTACTCTCAGATATGCAGGTTTCCTCACGATGTTTGCCTTCACCGTTAAAGCAAGCGATAATTAATTATTTAATACGCATATAACTTCAGAGGTGCGTGACGTGGGTTCGAACCCGAGTCCCTCTGCATTGCAGTCTATTGGTCTCCCCACTGAGCTATAGCTGCTCTATGGGTTCCACTATAAATAATTGTCACCTGTATGACACCTGTGTCGCAGAGGACTTTACAAACATTTAAACAACGGACACAAAGAACACATATGAAAGTACCGTCACTATATGACAGATAAGTCAGGACAAGACTTATGTTTGGTTCACGACACGCATTACTGACTTTTCGAAAGGCATGCACGTATTAAAAGAATATCATTACTCGCTTAGCGGTGTGGACAAACAACATGAGAGAACCAAGCATGCCTGAACCTTAATCTCTTCGTTAATGCATCTGTAGGTTGTCAACACACTCGAACATACTCTAATGCTTCTAGTTCACAAAGGGCTGGTGCCCAGGAGTATCCGAATTTATAAAAACCGGTGAGGTGTGATGACGTTGTACACGAAGGGTTTCGTACTTTAAATTCGCAATCTCGGTTTTTTTATTATTTGTTGTTATAGACATGAGGGCATGCAATGCCTCAGAAGATGACGTCAAGGACAGGGCGAAGTGGAAAAAGAAAACAAAGAAGGTTGACCCCACCACCATGTGGAATGAATAGCAAGAAGAGAGAGAATCGTTATAGCGGCAATAAGAGTGTGTGTGTATGTGATAGTTTCAATTCTCTATCTATTACGGTTCCTAAGATACAGCCCGCTGACAGACAGATGAACAGCGGAGGTTAAAGGTCTCGTTACCACCCTCTGAGTATAGAATCCAAATACAGACATAATCGTGTAACCTATTTTCATAAAGCCTGAATTTCGTCTATATAATTTAATGAGTAAATCGCGTGTAGTGTACAGCGTCGCATTAAATTGAAAACAGTATTTTTATTATCTCTCCACGCCTAGTTCACATGAGTTGATAGCACGGTTTAATAGCTCGCCGGAAAGTTCATTCGTGTGTCACAACAACACCATGATACAGCAAGCTGACGAGAATAGCCTGATGTTTAATAATCAAATAATATTTGACTGGCGCTGCTCGGATGGCGTAGTGGTTAAGTGGTCGCCTCGCCGTTGTTACTGCGCCGAGTGTTGAGGGTTCGAATCCCATACGGGACAAAGCTTCGTGTGATCCACAAATGGTTATTCCGAGTCTGCGTGTTCTTTGTGTCCGTTGTTTGAATGTTTGAGTTCCCCGCGACACAGGATTTATTCCTAGTGCGGGAGGGAGTTGTCTTTTTAAAAACAACAAAAAAAATTGCATATAAAAGTAAATTAAATTTACTATAATATCTACTACTAATATAATAAATTGAAATGTTTGCGTAGATTGGTTGTTTGTTAGTCAATCACGCGTAAACCGTTGAACAAATTTGGATGAAATTTGGCACACAGATAGCTTGTACCTTGAATAAACATATAGAATACTTTTATCTCGGTAAATATTACCGTGGAGGATACACATTACACTCGAACGAAGTCGCGGTCAAAATAGTTTCTAATATGTTATCAATAGCGTTTTATTGTAGAAAGCTAAGTATTAATTTTATAAAGCTGTAAAACATATTGTACTTTAATTTTGTTTGATACACAAGCGTGGTACTTACACAGACGTCTGTATAGAATTGAAATGCTTTAACTTTAAATGTTTATTTGTATGTTAGAAACGTTCAAAGACCAAGATTATTATGACATATAAAACAGTCTATTGTAGCTGACATACGTACACGGGTAATATACGTCAAGATGCGCGGGTCAGCTAGTTAGCTGATCCGCGCATCTTGGTTTGCTTCACATAAGAGTTCTACCCGTTTTTGCAACATTTTTCATTGATGCTCCGCTCCTATTGGTCGTAGCGTGATGTTATGTAGCCTATAGTCTTCCTCGATAAATGGACTATCGAACACTAAAAGAATTTTACGATTCGAATCTGTAGTTCCTGAGATTAGCGCGTTCAACTAAACAAACAAACTTGTTGGTACGGGAGGGCGGGATAAGGTAGAATAACTCTTCAGAGCACTCCTCGTGGTATAACCTGTAGGAATTGAAGAGGTTACAGTGAACTCGTGACTCATGGCCAAATAAAGTACGAAATTTTATTGTACATATTACATTACCACTTCTCACCGGTGTTTACCATAGCTATTAAATTCCAAACGAGCATTAGTCGCGTCACGGCGGAGATTATCGTTGTTTGTGTGGGCTCACCGCGGCTTGCGTTAAACGCTCTTTATTGGGGCTCGGCTGGCTTAAGTTTCACGTTCCAACTATTCCGATCAATTACCTTAAATGCTGACGATTACGCTGAATACTTCTTGAAAAGACTTTGCTTTAAGCAAAGGTTACTAGTAATTTGGGTTGATATTTCTAATATTCTTGTTATCCCCTCAAGATACTAAGATGCTAGTGTTAAAATTTAATTCACGTCGGTAGTAGAATGGCTTGGATATGAAAACTACGACCTTTCATCCACAAGTCCAATATGACTTATCCATTACTGACGTCGTTTCTTATACACGTGGCTAAGAATTACAGAATATATTTTAAAGGTGGCAAACAATTATACGGCCCACCTGAGGGCAAGGTTGTGCAGTAGAGCCTTGCTGATGTCAGCATGAATGGGCCGGCTCGACGGGGGAAGGACTACCCTCTCACAGAATATCGACGTGAAATAGCAGTATTCCTACTGTTGTGTTTCGTTCGGTGAGTGAGAGTACCGGAGGCCCAATCACCGTCTTTCCCCCTTCCCGCTCCTTACCCTTCCCACTTCCTTTCCTAAAGGGTCGGCAACGCGCAAGTGATACTTTTGGTGTTGGAGGCGTCCTTAGGCTACGGTGACCACTTACCATCAGGTCAGGCCCGTATGCTTGTTTGCCAAAAAAAGAAAAAGCAATTATGTTAGCCAATAGTAATCTACAACAAACAAGGTATATCTCTCGCACGATCCTTCAACTAAGTTAGTCGATGTGCTGCTAGTGAAAGGACTTTGACAGCACAGAGCCTTTTTAAGCAGCATAAGGACTTAAATACTTTCAACTAAAACATAACACAAGATTGTTTCATTTCCATGGAGGTTCTTAGCCAGGTACTGCCAGTTTGAGCGAATTGTAGGTTAAAACGGGCACCCCACTGTGTCCCTGATTATAATAATACTAGCTGACCCGCGCAACTTCGTCATATAAGAGAATTTGCCCCGTTCTTGCAACATTTTTCATTGCTGCTCCACTCCTATTGGTCGTAGCGTGATGTTATATAGTCTATAACCTTCCTCGATAAATGGGCTATCCAGCACTAAAAGAATTTTTGAATTCAAACTAGTAGTTCCTGAGATTAGCGCGTTCAAACTAACAAACGAACTCTTCAGCTTTATAATATTAGTATAGACTAGCTGTTACCTGCGACTTCGTCCGCGTAGATTTTAACTAAAAAGTGTTTGTCTCCGCGGAACCCTATTTTTTTTTCTAAAATCAAAGTAGCCTATATTACTCCTTATAACATCAGCTATATGCCAGTGAAAGTCCCGTCAAAATCGGTTCAGCCGTTTCGGAGATTACCCGGAACAAACAGACAGAGAGACAAAAATTTTAAAAATATATCTTTTCGTATAGGTAGGTACCTTATATACTTTCATATGCATTAGATAAAAGCTGTTATTTTGACATTACAAACAGACACTTCAATTTTATTTATTTGTATAGATAAGATGATTCTGTGTGATGTGTTATTTGTAAGTATTATGTAGTAATATATATAACAATCGCACTATACTGTTATTTATTACATGTGCATAGTTTACGACGAGCTCGCTCATCAACATACTATTAAGTTAACCGTAAAAGGTTTGCCTATTTGAAAGGAACAAGAGAACGAAGTTGTCGAAGAAATACTGTTGCTTACAAACCAAGTGACAATGATCGTGGGACATACGCCAAAGCGTAAAGTGCAGATCAAAATATATAATACTGTTTGAGCTTTTAGCTGCACGGTTCGGTTTACTTGACTAATGCATGAATTAGAATGAAATAACCGTTTGATGCGAGATCAGTGTTCGCCAACAAACTGTTACACAGTTTGGCGAAGTTATGTAAAAGGATAAATGTGGCACATTTTCTTCGAGTTAAATAAATAAAACAAAAAAATAAAAAAAATATATTTTGTTCGTGTTCGGACCCTTATATACATGGGTCGGAGAATCTTAACACCGCGATTCAGCCGGACGGCACATCGCCATCTACCGAGCGGAATGTCAACTTTATCACTCGATTGAACAAATACAATGTTTATTATTAAACATTCCCACTGCTGGACACGGGCATCTCCAGTGTAAGTAGGGTTAAGCCATAGTCTGCCACACTAGCCCCGTGCGAGTTGGCAGACTTTATAAAACTACTAAAATATTTTGCAGATCTCTCAGATATGTAGGTTTCCTCACACGAAGTTCTTAACCGTTGAAGTGATAATTAAATACGCACATGAGTTCAAGCACGATAGCTCAGTGGGGAGACCAACAGACTGCAATGCAGAGGGTCTCGGGTTCGAACCCACGTCGCGCACCTCTGACTTTCGGAAGTTTGACTTTTCGAAATTATGTGCGTATTGATTGACAATTATCGCGTACTCCGTGCCTCGAAGAGCACGTTAAGCCGTTCGTCCCGGCTGCCATGAACATCTATGGCAGTCGTTATTAGGAAGTCAGTGTCCTCTAATATCCTGACACTGATCTAGCTTTAGGGTATTGTTAGCCTTCGGGTTGCGGAGGTCAGATGGCAGTCGCTCCTTGTAAAAACTGATATCCAGTCAAATCCGGTTAGACTAGAAAGCCGACCCCAAGTGACTTGGGAATAATAAAGGCTAGGGAGAGGAAGATGAGTTCAAGTCAAAAGTGCGTGCCCTGAAATCGAACTACAGAACTCTGCGTAGCAGTCTAACCATTTCTAGCTACGCTTTTTGCATTATAACTATAGGATATCTAAATTAGACATCATACTACATCGCTATAGATAGATACATTGTAAAAGTATACCCGTAAAGTAAACCCCACCCATATAATTTCTACGACAGTCAGTAAAACCCTTAAACAAGACAATACTGCATAATAAACTGAAATGTTACAAGTTTACAGCGAGCTTCACCCTCCACAAAATGACATAAATATCATGTGATTTATGAAGCTATTTTATGTTCATAAGGAAAGCTCACCTCTTGTTTCATTTCCAAACGGTAAACTGTAATAATCTAATACAAAGAGATTTTGTTTCAATATAGCTTTGTGTAAAAAGTAATGGATTTCAGTAAGCTTTTTATGTTTAAACGAAAGTTGTACGTTTAGAGAATCATCACATCAAAGGGGTTTTATTAAACAAGATTTACGAGATCTTCTTTAAAAGACGTTTAAGTTTTACCCAATGATTAAATGGGATACTTTTCCTAATTAGATAACACAAAATAGACTAAGAAAACCTAAGATAATAATGACCTTTTGCTGAACTATTAAAATATGCTTCTAATTAAATTAATTGCGTGTAAAGGAGTTTACTTGCACCGGGACTTCGGAAGTCACAAAATTTGATGTGTGCCATGGTAACCACTGCTGAATCTAGCCACGCAGGTGTTAAGAGTGGTGGGGGAGTGCGGTGCAAAATAAGTCTTACATAAAAAAGATAAACTATGCTAAAAAAGAGCATAATATTCTAGTATAATCTAGGTGTAAGAATAGTTTTAGTATTGATTATAAAAGAAATACTGCACCGGCCAAATGCGAGTCGGACCCGCGCACGAAGGGTTTATTACCATTATCAAAAAAATCACGTTTGTTGTCTGGGAACCCCTCTGTTTTATTCTAATTTAATTACTTATTTTTAATGTGAATATATAACTAAATATTCTGTGAATATTTCAAGCGTCTACCTGTTGCCGTTATCAATATCGAGCAAATGCGAGCAAAAAAATCACGTTTGTTGTATGGGAGCCCCCTTAAATATTTATTTTATTCTGTTTTTTAGTATTTGTTATAGCGGCAACAGAAATACATCATCTGTGAAAATTTCAACTGTCTAACTATCACGGTTCATGAGATACAGCCTGGTGACAGACGGACAGACAGACGGACAGCGGAGTCTTAGTAATAGGATCCCGTTTTACCCTTTGGGTACGTAACCCTAAAAAGACCCTTGGAAATCTATAACATCTACATATTAAAGTGCATCGTCAGCACAGCTGTAGCGAATGCGACCGTTGTGAATGTAGTCTCAGGTTCAATGTCTGGCTCAGGAGTGTTATTGGGTTTTTCTGTAAACAAATACTGAACAGGAAAGGCAGGAAATGCAAGAAATCCAGCAGGATGCCGGATAGATGGTAATATGCTTCTATTACGTCTTACAAACAGATAGCAAAATGAGGATGTCAAAGACGTCTGCCTACCTCTGTTAAAATATAGACGTGACACTATATATCTGTGTTCAAGTAGATACTGTGTAAGCCATCGGCGTACATACGCCGGCGTCCAGACATAATGCTGTCATCATTACGTCTTGATATGGTTAAACAAACAAGTTAGAATAACTCAAATATTATAACTGATATTTTATATAAAATCTCATTGGGATAGAAGCATAGAAGCAACCTCAAATTCTGGGGGTCATACATTCGCACAGTGTGCCATAAAATCTAAGGAGGAAGGATTTACCATATTTTTCAAATTCCACTTCGAATGAGATAAATTCCGGGTGCACGGACAGAGAGATTGGCAGCCCCTAACAAGATGTGCTCGTAAACTGCCCCTACACAGTACACACATACCTATCTACCTTCAAGGCTCTATCAACATTTGAATATAAAGTATACACCAGAGAAGTATTGCCAAGCACTAGTATTACACAAGTGTTTGTCCAGGAGTAGAAATTCGACCATAATTATTATTATATTATTGAAATATGAAATATTAATATATATATATAATAATATTCTACCACATACACACAACACCATCTAGCCCAAACTAAGCAGAGCTTGTACTATGGGTACTGACAATGGATAAACATACACACAAATGTTTGACTTGTGCGGGAATCGAACCCGCGACCTCAGGCGTGGCAGTCGGTTATACTAACCACTACGCCATAGTATACGTATTAATGTTTTTTAGTAAATACCTACAGTGTCTACTACCTTTACACAGGTCAGTTGTACATACTATCCCCGGCAAGCAATCACTCCAACTTTCGATCGTAAAAAAATAATATAATATACATAGCGTTTATATAGCTAATGAATTGCAGTTATACATACATTTGATTTTACTTTGCTGAAAATGTTAATAATTATAAATTCATTGAAATTAAACTACTATATACGGATTTTTATCGCGTTGTTTATTTGACACTTTATTACATTGACGAGCCAAAGACAATACAAAAACAATTATAAATTGTTTTTGTATTGTGTTTGGCTCGTCAATTGAATACGACAATATTAACTGTCGGTTACCACAGGAAGGTACAATTTGAAATCTGAATAAGGTAGGTAGTAGTCTATGTTTCATTTTGTACATTATTTAACACACAAGAGCAAATAGCATTAGTATTTATCTACAAGTACGCCATATTTATTTACTAAACAAGAGTAGTAATTTTATAAAAGAAATTGAAAGAAAACGAGATAGGTGTAAAAACCCAGGATTCAACCTCTTCGTCTAAAATGTACAAGTAATGAAAAGAAATGACCTCTATATCTCGGGTGTCATTAGACCCACAGGGTCCATATTGAAACTAGACCGAGGTATGACCCCAAGGTGTCTGCACACCAAGTTACAAGTCAATCGGTCCAGTGGTTCCGGAGTTATGCTGGTCACTAACAGACAGACACACAGACCCACATAGTTTTCATTAACCTCTTCGAAGAAGACTCAGAGGTTAATAAGACAAGTAAGAAAAAGATACACGTAACAAAATCGCATTCACTATCGCTACGTCACAGATTGTCTGAATAATCTAAAGATTTGAAATCAACTATTCATTTCAACCGTCAAACATTGTCAACCGAATAAACAGACTACATTCCCATCGCATTTATATCCAGAAACGTATGTATAAAGCAGAAATCTACGATTTAATACGAACCGTTTTTACACGAAACGCCATTAACTGGCGTATTTCCCTCCAACGGGTTGGCTGAACGGCACATAGCTGCACTCCGTCGGATGTGGCATCGAATGAACACGGTTATATCCACCTAGGCTCCTATATACCGACGGGCCAATGCACTCCGCGTGCTCTATTTGCTTCTGTGCTATACCTAGTAATTTACAACACACGTCCAGCCTTTAGGACAAACAAACGGCACTCTCAAAAGATTAAGTAAAATTCTTCTAAATAACAACGCGGTCGACTTGCAAGCAAGAACTGATCAGATCTTCTTTTTAATTCTGAATTGTCATTTTTGAAAATGGAACGTTGAAATGTCAAATAGACATTTGAATGTGACCTTTTTATTCATTCGTTACGAAAGAGGACGAATTTGAAATTGTATTATACCATCAAATGATATGCTAATGGCGTAATAAGAGTGAAATTATTACTGTAATAAGTATTCTCATAAAGACTTAGTGGAAATAAATGTGCCATGACACAATTACCCACAATCTTTAGTCAGACAGTGAATTTTTAAATGACATGAAAATGATTTCTGCCCGGCACAGATCCAAACTCCTTGCATATACTGAGAATTTCTTCACAGAAATTCCCAAAAACACTTTTTACACCTGGTAATCCAGCACATGGTCTACCTATTTGTTAGCCAAATTTAAGCATACCCGCTCAGCGCTTCACCTACTTTATTGAGTACCAAACATCTTTACAAACTTTCACGCTTATATATGTTGCATTTATTTAGATACAATATTCAGAGATACATCAAAGGAAAAAGAACTGAACTTTTAAAATAAGTGACCGTAATATTTTATAAAACAATAAACGCCTGGGGGCTTGCTAGTCTCACAACTTAATTACAGCCCTGAGGATGCCGAGATATTGGTTTTCTGATTGCGTACATAGCCGGTAATTTGTAGGCAAACATGTCGTGTGTACTTACAAACATTTCGGCTCTGATGAATGTACGTCAAATTATGTTATAACTAGCTTTTGTTTGCGACTTCGCCCATATAAATGCTTATGGCAAAATGTTGCAAAGTTTTTAGGCAACGCCATCTGTTGGTATGTTCAGAAGTTAAGTAAAAACATAACATTCAAACTGAATTAATATACCACGGAAACATGGCTGGGATAAAAGATTCACATTCTATGTGTCAAACAAGAATATCATCTATCTATGTGCCAAGTTTCATCCAAATCCGTTACACATCTTCACAAACCTTTACATCTATACTAATATTATAAAGCTAAAGAGTTTGTTTGTTTGTTTGTTTGAACGCGCTAATCGCAGGAACTACTGGTTCGAATTGAAAAATTCTTTTTAGTGTTGGATAGCCTATTTATCGAGGACGGCTATAGGCTATATAACTTTACAAGCGTTCAAACACTTGGGATCACGCAAATTATCCCGTGTGGGAATTGACCTACAACATACGACGTTTTGGCGGCAGCGACGCGACCACATAAACCATTGCGCCATCAGAGAAATCATAATGTATTTCGTCATCAGCCTGTAGGATATTTGCACGGAGATTATAATCAAATTTCGAAGGCTTTACCAAGAAGCCAACAAAACTGGCACGTGTAAGTCAAAGCACGAATAAGTGCATTTTCTTCCGAGAAAATCCTTAAGTAACGTGACAATAATAATTTTTCCAATATAAAATGAAAGCACGTTTAATTTCACGAAGTTTGTTTACTTCGTTAGTTATAAGAGAAGTCCTGGAAAATAATTATAAAAGAGTAATTTTATACATACACTAGATGTGCCCGCGGTTTTACCCGCGTTAATGATTACTGCGCCGCCCCCGTGGGCCACAGCGTGATGTTACGTAGCCTATAACCTTCCTCGGTAAATAGGCCATCCAACACAAAAATATTTTTTTCAATCGAACCAGTACTTCCTGAGATTAGCGCGTTCAAACAAACAAACAAACTCTTCAGCTTTATAATATTAGTGTAGACTAGCTGTTACCTGCGACTTCGTCCGCGTAGATTTTAACTAAAAAGTGTTTGTCCCCGCGGAACCCTATTTTTTTCTAAAATCAAAGTAGCTTATGTTACTCCTTATAACGTCAGCTATCTGCCAGTGAAAGTCCCGTCAAAATCGGTTCAGCCGTTTCGGAGATTAGCCGGAACAAACAGGCAGACATACAGACAAAAATTTTTTAAATAGATGTTTTCGTATATGTATCTTATATACTTTCATATGCATTAGATAAAAAGCTGTTATTTTGACATTACAAACAGACACTTTAATTTTATTTATTTGTATAGATAAAAGTCTGTGATAAAAATAGACGTAATACCGTCTTATTGGCGCAGCGGTAGTTTATGCGTCCTGTGCATGAGGTCCTTGGTTTTGTTCTCGGATCGGACAAAGTGATGGGATTAACGAAAGTCTCAGTACCAGCACATATCTGGAATTGTGTCTGGTAAACGGTAATAAGCTTGCCGCTGTACATAGCTGGCGATATCTGGATATAATACACTTATGTCTACCATTTTGGTGACATATACGTGAGCCTACGTATGTATTTAATGTTAAAAGAGAAACGATGTACCAAAGAATTCGAAATGCAATTAAAGAATTCCGTTTATATAATTCCAACCTTCCTGTATCTACGACAACACAAAAAACAAAATGTCTTCACTTTCTCGTTAAAACCAATTATAAGTTTATCCACACAGCGCGCCCGATTAGTCAAGTTTCCGTGGTCACGGCGCAGCTAAACATCCGTTAAAAAAGTTTGATTTTTATTTTTATAATTTCCTGGCGCATGCGGCCGCGCGCGCGCACGCCAGTAATTTATCTCCTGTTATCTAATGGCCGTAAAAAGTGGCACGTGCTGCGGTACAAATAGATCCCATAGATCTCTTACAACATTAAATGTAGATGCAGCTTTATGGATGTTTAGAATGAAGTAATTGACTGTACGGATGACGGAGTGGTTAAAGTGATCGCCTCGCTATTGCCACTGCGCCGAGTGTTGTGGGTTTGAAACCCCCACGGGATAAAAAATTCTGTAGTTCAAAAATAGTTGTGCCGAATTTAGGTGTTGTTTGTGTCCATTGTTTGAATGTTTGTAAAGCATGTCGCGATACAGGACTCTATTCAAGAGCGGAAGCACTTTAAGTAAAAATAAAAGATTAGTTTCATTTATGAAGGGTATTTGTGTCGAGGAATTTCATTTCAAAGTAAATGAATTGAGAACGGGATTACAAGTTGGGTACGGTTTTAACTTGTGGACTTCTCAATGGTGCTACCAAACTTTAATCCGGGCGTAAGAAACTGTACAACAAGGATTTTCAAAGACCGATTGGTTGGTAGTTGGAGTGTGTAAATATATGTTTGAAACCTACAAGTCTATAGCGATTAAAATAAGTTAGATATATCAAATGGGATAAGGGGATCTAAAGGAGCTATATTTTGACTATAAGATATTATGGCTGCAAGGTTTGCCGGCCAATTCAAAAGTATTTGAATGCATCGGCCATTTTAGGTGTCATGCGATCGTAACGGTCTAGGTTCAATTATTGGAACGGGCTGCCTCTTAGGTTTATTTCCAGCTACTAAAAATAGGCCAACAGAACACTCAATAATAAGATATCTATCTCACATATCAGGATGTCTCTATCGAATGAATTTATATGGCAGTACAACGTTTGACGGGTCAGCTAGTATTGATATTAAATTCGAAGCAATACAATTGTTTATAAATAACTAGTGATCTTGTTAACTTTGCCAGCCGAGCTGGAATGGTAGTCTTAGAAAATTCGAACCCACAACGTTTAAATTCTAAGTACAAGCCGTATTCGCTGAGCTATTGCCGCTTAATATCGATATTGTTACTAATTATATAACTTAATGAGGTCATTGTATCCTCGAGGGTCAATACCAAGGCAATTATCTGAGGTCCGTGCAATGACCTCACCGATCAATCTTTGCTTTACATTTGCATATTGCATGCTGATTACTTAAGTGAAGAACTGAAGCATAGAGAATAGCTAACACTTTAAATTTTTTGTGAGTTAATTACTGAAAGATGGAACGAAAGTATGTTTTAAATTAGATCTCTCGATTAGATGTAACTTTTGATTTCTATAAATAAGTATTATATTTTTACCATATTTACACGTTGAAACTAATGTATTGTATATGGTTTTAACTCATTTTATGTTGTATGGTGCTATGGTTATGCGATCGTCTGTCACCGATGACGGCAATAAAAAAAAAAAAAAAAGAAAATCAGAATAAGTACTATAATCGAGGGATAACTAATAGTATTATAGATTACAAATATTGGATTTTCACTAACACGCTAACTAACAGCTTAAACAACGTGAACGCCCGCGCCAATACTGCAACCAAAACCCACATACTATCACACATTAAGCTAGCACATTAAGTAAGCTATATATATAGCGTAAGCTATATATATAGTGTAAGTAAAGTAATCTGAAAGTAATTGTGATCTATTTTGTTGCTCAACTAGGCTAGTGAAGTGTTGTGTTCAAATATATAGCTTACACTATATATTATTATATAGCTTACACTATATATATAGCTTACGCTATATATATAGCTTACGCTATATATTTTAACACAACACTTCACTAGCCTAGTTGAGCAATAAAATAGATCACAATTACTTTCAGATTACTTTACTTACACTATATATATAGCTTACGCTATATATATAGCTTACGCTATATATATAGCCTATATATATAGCTTACACTATATATTTTAACACAACACTTCACTAGCCTAGTTGAGCAACAAAATAGATCACAATTACTTTCAGTAATCCTATATTTGTGACACAGTGTGCAGTCTAATTTATTCTAATCTAAAAAATTGTCGCCTGACCCAAAAATATTCGCATTAATGTTCATTCATGAACCCACACATAGGACTCGAATGCTCAGAATTTCTCGACGGAATAACGTATGGGTTTTGCAATTTTTGTATGCATATACATTGGTCTTTAATATATGGTGTTAAGGTCTAAAATATATGGTGTCAGCTGTAGTGCGACGGTTGCGGAAGTGCAATAAACGAATAGAAACAATCGCGTTGGCGGTCGCAGATTGAATAAAGCATTTAACTCGTCACTGGATACGTTAGACTTATTTCGTACAGGTTTTGGATGGCGTTTCTAATATATACATAGACTCATATATGTCCGAAAGAGGTAAGCAGAGATCTACTACACGCAATCCCGTCAGCTGTTTTAAAGTCCTATGTTATAGACGGCGAGTCTATTAAAGATCGCGTTAATATCCGTTACGAATCCTAACTAATATTATAAATGCGAATATGAGTTTCTTTGATTGTTTCGCTTTCACGCCTAAACTACTTGACCAATGATCATGGAATTTCGCATAACCTGTTGTTAGAGGTAGGTACAATAAGAAATAGGGACCCCCATCCCGCTCCTTCTCCTTCCCACTTCCTTTCCTAAAGAATCGGCAACGCGCATGTTATGCCTCTGGTGTGCTGGCGTCCATAGACTGCGGTGACCACTTACCATCAGGTGGGCCGTATACTTGTTTGCCACCTTAGTCGTATAAAAAAAAAACCTTTCATCCAGAAAAAGGTTACTGTTTCCAGGCATAGAAATTTATTGACATATCTACATTAACGCCAGCATAACTGCTGACAAAATCTAGTTCTTTATATACTAGGTATACAGGCAACGCGAAAGCTGAAAAGTTATTATGGATAAAGTGTCGCTTTGTCAACAAAAACAACAAGGCAACAAGCATCGTACGAATATTTGTGTCAGCTTTTAAATATACGTTCTAATTCTGTACAGGCATCTGCGGATATACCTTCAAAAATAACAAAATAATAATTTATTTACAAAAATAAGGGATTAAATATAATGACCACCAAAAATAGTAATTGCGCAGCAAAATATGCTTACTAAAATATATCATAACGAGCACCTATACGCCTCAAATCACTGCATTCCGTCTCGGAAGGGTTAGGTTATGTTAGGTTCCTTCTTAAACCCACCCAAAAATAGGAGCCCCACTTAGCGGGGCTCCGTCGACTTAGTTTGATCTCTTTAAAATATTTTAAAAAGCATATTTTGGTGTGCAATTAGTATTTTTGGTGGAACAAAGGCAAAAAATTGAGGAACAGTTAAATACTGCCCTAATAATAATAGCAGCCCTGCCTTAAACCTCTGCTTCTTCTCAGTGTGACTAAGGTTATAAAATAAAAAATATGATGATGTGTGATCTCTTTAAATATATTTTGGTGTGCAATTAGTATTTTTGGTAAGCATATTTTGCTGTGCAATTAGTATTTTTTTGCTGTGCAGTTAAATACTACCCCAAAAATAAAATAGTAGTCTGTTACAATATTTATCACTGAAGTACTAGCTAGGCTACGAAACAGCCGGACGCTAAGAAACACATAAAGCAAATATATTGACAAACAATCAATGATACCGTGGTAAAGTTCTTCTATTATGATTGACAGTTGAGAAATCTTCCGAACTAACTACCGAAGAACAACTCAAGAATAATGACCATATGAATGAAATGCCATAGTAGCTAACAGCATAACGATAGCCATTTTAACACGTAACGCCGATCGGTATATAATTACACAAAAAACGTTCCACTCGTGATAAATGGCCAAAGTATAGCCATCACTCATTCCGATATTTTTTATAGCAGCAGATGTTATTGTTGGTAGACAATTATGATAGTATCAAACTAACAACCGCCATATTGTATTTAAGAAAATGGCAAATATGATCTTATTTCTGTGACGCGACGCGGCGGCTTTTACTAATGTTCAAACAACGAAAATTAAGATTTTTAGTGAGTTTTTTTTTGTTTAATGTGTATAACATAGGTTCAGTAATAGAATTAAGAGCGCTTCTCGCTGTTAAACAATTACGTTTGGCGAGTTTACATAATACATCTCAGTTACTGTAGCAAAAGAAATAA
This sequence comes from Catocala sponsa, assembly GCA_963564715.1. Taxonomy (NCBI): domain Eukaryota; kingdom Metazoa; phylum Arthropoda; class Insecta; order Lepidoptera; family Erebidae; genus Catocala; species Catocala sponsa. The sequence goes on along the minus strand of OY751345.1, from coordinate 2,628,978 downwards.
AATTGTCGGCCTCGATGGCATAGTGGTTAGTGTAATCGACTGCCACGCCTGAGGTCGCGGGTTCGATTCCCGCACAAGTCAAACATTTGTGTGCATGAACATGGATGTTTGTCTTGGTCTGGGTATTTCTATGTATAATATGTGTTTACAAACAAATAACATATATGTATGTTTATCCATTGTCTAGTACCCATAGTACAAGCTCTGCTTAGTTTGGGCTAGATGGTGTTGTGTGTATGTGATAGAATATTATTATTATTAAAAGATTTGAAAACAAAAAAGAATAGCTGTTCTGTTCTTTTTCTTAAAAAGACAGCTCTCCCTCTAGTAGTAATACCTGTGACGTGAAGGTTCAAACGTACAAACAACGGACAGTAAGAGCACCCAGACTCAGAAGAACTATTCTGTATCGTTATTTCTTTAAAAGACAATTACAGCACTATGAGTAATCCTTGTGACGCGGAGCCTTTTACACACGTTCAAACAATGGACGCAAATAATACCTAGACTCGAGCACCTATAATCTGGATCACACATTTTTTTGTCTTGCGTGGGTATCGAACCCACAACACTCGCCGGAGTGGTAGTAGCAAGGTGATCATTAAACCACTAAGCCACGCGCTATCCGTACAGTCAATAACTTCATTCTAAACATCCATAAAGCTGCATCTACATTTGTAAGAGATCTACGGGATATAACTCATAGCACGTGCCACCTTTTACGGTCATAAGATTTATTTTATTTTTATTAATTTTAAAAAGGACAACTTCCTCACTAGTAATCATTACTGAACTTATCGCGAGGGACATTAAAAAATTTAAACGATGGACTCATAGAACATCCATACTCAGAACAACCATTTGTGCATCACACAAAATGTTGTCCCGTGTGGGATTCGAACCCACAACACTCGTCGCAGTGGCATTGGCGAGGCGACCACTTAAACCACTACGCCATTTCGTATCGCTAAGAAATACGAAGATTATGTTATTAGTATTTATCCCAAACCGACGCTGATGAGATGGGGCACATCATTGTACATGGACCCGAGGCATCTTACCTGTGCCTAGGGTTGCAAGGAGACGAAAATATCGATATTTATATCGAAGACCTGAAAATATCGATGACCGATAATATCGACAGTTTCAATGCGATATTATCGATAATTCAGAACTTTCGAGTTAGTTGTAGAAGTGGGTAAATAAGAAGCTAATAATAAATACATAATAATATATAAGTAATAAATATTAGCAAATATTATTTTAAATATTTCGATATCGATATTTAATTTCTTGTCGATATGATAGTACCGTATCGATGATGGTTAGATATTGATATTTTAGGATCGATATTATCGAATAATCGAAATATCGTTCGATATCCATATTCAATTTCTTGTCGATATGATAATATCGTATCAATGATGGTTAGATATCGATAAAAATATCGATATTTTTAGGGTCGATATTATCGAATATTCGATATATCGATACATCTTACCTGGGTCTTTTGACCGCACGTGAGCTACCGTATGATTTGCGCTGGTTGTCGCCTGACTATTATGGAGATTGACTGCGTTTTAGAAAGTTAAAGGCAGTTTTGATAAGAAATGAAAGTCATTTTTTGTACTACCGATATTGCAACGTAGTCTGATTTACCCTTCTTTAGTGTTTAAATCGGCATCTTGCATACATACCTACATCAATATGCTCTATTTCATTTATATGTTTAAATTTATCATAAATAATGTTAGTATAGACTAGCTTGTGCCCGCGGCTTCGCTTGCGTGTTTCTAGATAAAAGGTAGCTTATGTCCTTTTCTGTACTCCTGACGATGTGTACGCGAATGCGAATTTCATGATGATCGGTCGAGTAGTTAAGGCGTCAAAGCGTAACAAACAAACAAACTCACATTCATATTTATAATATTAGTTAGGATTAACAAAATCTATGTATATCGGTCGATTTAATGCCTGGGGCTTAATTTATGAGTTCACATTATGGTCGATGATTTAGATATGATATAAATTATTAAAGGTATAATAATTATGTTAATGATACTTATCTATAAATCCCATTAATGTAAAAGTTTTTATAAAGTTTATTGGCTGGTCGGAGTTATGTCATAGGTACTAAGTTTTGCCCGCAGCTTCGTTCGCGTGTAACCTACGAGAACGTATCACCGGTATGTTATCACATAAGATACTTTTTACTCTTTGACACACTAATAGACGAAGTCTTAGATAAACAAACAGGACTTGGTCTATTAGTGTGGCAAAACTCATCTAAATCAGGTCAGCGGTTTGCGCATGATTGATTAACAAACACTCAAATATCTATCTCTCAACAAACACTCAACTATCGTAAACCTAACTAATATTATAAAAGCAAAAATTAATTTGTTTGTTTGTTTGTTACCTTTTCACGCCTAAACGACTAAACCGATAATTCTGAAATTTTGCATATACATTGTTAGGTGTACAGAAACGGACACAACTACCTTTCATCCCGAAAAAAATTACTGTTCCCGAGGAAAACAACAATAACGTTCTTATGATAATAGATGGCGCCACGTGTCTTTCGAATCATGATTGAATTATATTATTATACAAGCAGAGTACAACCCGAATTGATTGTCAAATTCTAAATTAACGCGAGCGAAGCCGCGGGCAAAAGCTAGTTATAATATAAGCAGGACTTGTAATTTGACAGTTTACGATAGCGAGAACCAAAGAGAAAACCATGTGGACTAATTTGGCCAATGAAAATCTTTACATGTTACGGTCGTGTCAAGATAAAGTTATGGTAAGGTATATATACACATACGCAGGACAGGCAGGTGTGTCGTAAAACCTTAGTAAGATTAATCGAGACCTTCCTCGAAAACATATTAAGTAATAAACACAAACATTTTACTCTCCTTATAAATAGCAAGCCCCAAAAAGCCACGCGAGTCAGCTTTACCAAAATCCCTTTCAAACATACATAACCGTATTATAACGGAAAAAAATATCCTCTAACACATTAGTTCCCAAAGTGGTCCAGGTGGACCCCCAGGGGTCTACGGGAGACTCGACGGGAAGCTACTTTGGCGTGACAAAAAAAATGGGAGTCCACGAGAAAATGTATTTGCTTTCGATAGTGAAGAACTAAAATGTTGGCTTGACTTCACCTATCAATGTAGGCATATAATATTTTAAGAAACTGAGCGACTGTACATATTCCATATTCAGTACCTGTGGTCTCGAATCTACTTTTTCTTGGTAGAGAATTACTAAAAAAAAAGAAAAGGCAGGCCGTAGAGATTTCATGATTTTTTTTATAATGGTAGAAATGTAGCGGCAGGGTCCACCAGAACCAGCTAAATTTTGAAGGTGTTCTATGAGAAAAAAGTCTGGGAACCTCTGGCCTAACACTTACACTTTTACGCGAGCGACGCGACGCCGCGAGCAAAAGCTAGCTTTTGCCCGCGACGTCGCTCGTGTAAAAGTAGCTTATGTTTGGTTAGATAATGATAGCTACAGTACTTTAAAAAAATATATATAGCTTACGTTACTCGGTGATAATATAGCTTTCAAATGGTAACAGAATGTTGAGAAGTTTTTGAGTCAAATCCTTACAAACAAATAAACAAATCTTTCCTCTAGATATAGAAAAACATCCTCTATTTACAACATTTCGCCTTCGCCTTGTACCGTAAGCTAGATAATATTACCAGTATGGTACCGTAAGCTTATTCCGCGTCTGATTATAGACATGTGCGGATTCGTCACACAATACAGCATTGTAATCTGTGACGTGCGTAGTAATGACTGAGAGAACCGAGGGGATGAATACGAGAAAAAAACGGCAAGGCTTGAATGGGCCCACGATTGTGACACAAAGGAACTCGGAGCTCTGTACTGCGAGAACATTACTTAGGAGCTGCTTGCGGGGAAGCCGCAGGATTATAATAGGATGGCGGCGTTGAGGTGCTGTTGACAGTTGGTATTTGTATCTGTTTGCTGTGTATTTTATCGTGATTGTGTGAATAATGAATATTGATTAAGTGGTACGAATTTTATTACGATTAGTGATCAAGTTATTTGCACTTAAACTAAAATTGTGGTAAATTTCGGTAAGTGTAAAAGCCAGCATTTCTTAGGTAGGTAGTTTATGATATCTCGAAAGCCTGTTGATTTTACAAGTGTTAGTTAATAAATGAAATTGAATAGTGATAAAAACTATGATGTAGTTTATACCAAAGATAAGTAATAAGTTTTAATTCTTAACTTTTTTGTTTTGTTCTTCTATATTGATTATTACCGACGGTAACGAATGTAACTGATAAAGAGCTTTTTTAGAGAAATATACAAAATAAAGCCTTTACGAGATTACTAGCGCGATATCAAATAAGACTATCATTTGTATGAACTTGTTGTATATTTCCCACAAGAGTAGGCACAGACTAAGCATACTAGATATTTATTTTGATTCTATTATCAGAAAAACCCATAACAGGGAGCAAGAATGAGATTTCGTATTGAAACATTTTACTTCTTGGCAATTAAAAAGAGTGGCCATGAGTTTCTTTCCCGTTCTCCTCTTGAGCCCTACACCCTTGCTTTGCTGAACATGGCAGTAAATGTAAATTTACTGAAAAAATATTGTGTAGCTTTGACATTCATAAGTGTTACCATATAACCTAACTTGAATAAAATTTTTGATTTGATTTGACTTGTTCAAGCAAAATTAAAGTAGATCTATTTTAGTCAAATCTTTAAGTACAGGTAAGTCGCCCAAAGTAAATCTTAGCATCTTCGTGGCTATTTCGGTATAATAACACGGAAGTTGTATCAGCTACCGCCTGAAGTTTATCTCTCGGGCTGTTAAGGTAACGAACCATCTTTGCTGTTGTTACACTTCTTTTACAAAGTTTAAGTAAATAGAAACCTCGAAGTCTCGAAATCCCAAGTTAGTATGTATATTTGAAAGTAAACAGACTTCGAAGCGGTTAAATGTAATCATTCCGAAGCTAGATAAAAGCCTGGCTGGCTGTCTGGTATGAGTCTGGGCGCACTATTGTCTGGTTCGCTTCGAAGACAATGGCAAGACGACGGCTTTGCGCTCTCAGTGTACTTCCAGATGGAAAATTTCGTCTGGATACGCCTTGCAATGTTCGAAATATAATAACAGTTGTCTCAATGTAAATGAACGTGGTCTTTTAAAAGTACTACGATTCTTGAAATAATAATTACAACATTTTAAAGTTTATGTACTTACCCTTTTGCTTACGCTTATAATTAATTGATTGGGTGTCAGTTCTTGTAAATAAATAATGTTAATTTGTTCTTGTATTTGTAATTACCTGCAACAGAAAGATATAAACGTTAAGAATGTTATATAATTTGGCGTCAAACCAAAAAAGGACGCTAACGTTGAAATATAGTATACTAGCTTTTGCGCGCGGCTCCGCCCGCGTGGTACCTACATCAATAAAAAGTAGCCTATGTCCTTCCCCAGGTTTTAAACTATATCTGTACCAAATTTCATCTAAGTCGGTTGAGTGGTTTAGCCGTGACAAGGTAACAGACAGACAGACAGACAGATAGACAGACAGAGTTACTTTCGACTTTATAATACATATTAGTAAGGATTACGACTTAAACTAATGACACATTGCTCGAATTTTAATCAATTCCGAACGACGTAAACAAACTCAAGCATATGCTAAGAGAGACCGATGGAGAAGGCAAAGATAGACTTAATGTACTGCTTTATAAAAATGAATGATAATTTAGGTTTATACATTTAACGACAATAAACTGCAGAAAACATGAACTCGCAACACAAATCCAAGAAGTACGCAAGCTAAGACAGCCATTTACAGCAAGTTGTTTTTGTTTATTTTCGTTCTTCAAACGAAATAGACAACCTTAGGCAACCGCGAATGATTATCATACTTCTACACCTGTTATATAATAACTAACATTAGCTATAAAATAGGTTGCATGCGATTACAGAATGTAAAATGTGGTTACATTTGAAAGCTTTTATGGGCCAATCGAAAGTTTATTGATACTTAATCTATTTGTAGGCGTTGTTCGAATGTGAATGCCACGCCGTAATCTTAATGAATGAATGAGTATTGGCGTGAGTTCATGGATGTTTAGATTGTGGTCTAATCCATAGGTACCTACTATCTTGTTTGGATGAGAGATATTGTTGTGGGAGGTATAATAAAGAGAGTTTCTTGCCTTGCAGTAGGACAAATATTGAGCTCATAATAGCTTAAGTAAATTGGTTTGGACTCTGTTTCCAGTGCTGATGATTTTATGTTAGATACCTACTATAAGTGTTTTTATTTTTCGTAATATTTAAATTGTGAAATATACGGATATTATTTTAAATGCAGGCTATAATATAAATATCTTAAACAAAATAACTCGGATATTTAATGACAAGAATCATTTTGTATGCGATTGCCGCAACGGTGTATGAGCGTTTACGTAATTGCTGATCGTAATATCGCGGGATGGATTGCCGAGTCAGGCAAAAACTTAATGTCTTTTTGTGTTCCTAAAGAGTTTTCTAAAATGACAGGGCCTGCATCTGTAGGACCTTCGTCTAATAGTTACTAAGTAATGCCACCTATCGCTAAATAAACACTATATTTTATTTAGTCAGGATCTAAACCAGTAGTTCCCAAAGTGGTCCAGCGACTATTACTTGTAAAACCTGGCATAATTATGCCATATTCAGTACCAGTGGTCTCGAACCTACCGATTTTTCGGTAGAGTATTCCTAAAAAAAAAAAGCCCATGCAAATTTTTTAATTGCTTGAACTTGTTTGATTCTTCACCAATATAAATTTATATATATTTATACGGAATATGGTAGAAATGTAGCTGAAGGGGGTCCACCGGAACCAGCTACATTTTGAAAGAGGTCTATGAGAAAAAAAATTTGGGAACCTCTGATCTAAATATTTATTTCAATAAAAGTAGGTTACGGTAATAATAAGTTCTAGTTACAAATAACAGGCAGGTTTACGTAAAGTAATCATTTACAACTCGTTCCCACGCCGCCATTTTAATTGATCAGCAGTTAAATTGCACGCGATTTGAGCCGTCTGGAAATGAAGCGACAGAAATCAATTCCATACGTCTATTTTATAATTATAATATTTATTTATCCTAACTAATATAATAAATGCGAATGTGAGTTTGTTTGTTATGTTTTCACGCCTTAACTACTCGAGCGATAATCATGAAATTATGCACGTTGTCAGGGGTGCAGAATTGACATAAGGTACCTTTCATTCAGTCAAAAGTATCGTTTCCGATAGGAATTTATTGACAAAATCTACATAAACGCGAGTGAAGCTGCGAGCAAAATCTAGTCACATAATAAAACTGAATACATATATTGTTAATTGTTTTGTTTGATCGCGCTTATCTACCAGTCCAGTCGGATCAAAAGCTTTATTTTTACGTTTGATAGGCCAATTCTAGAGGTTTTATAACATTCTCAATAATATTGTTCGACCCGCAAACAAACTGGAGATCTCGCCGCTCGTATACAAATATAATCGCAAACTTATGCCACAGGACCACCGAGATAGTTCCTGAGACTAGCGCGTTCAAACAAACAAACAAACTCTTCAGCTTTATAATATTAGTATAGATACCCTCGGAAAGGCAAGCGACTTTTACATTTACAATATTTTCGTGAAGATATAAACGTATTCAGACTTTGACGATTTGTGCACATACTAAATGTGAATCTCTATATAATAATAATAATATACTCTACAAAGACTCAGATATATATTATATTAGATGTGGGTCTCTTTCCGAAGATTCACACCATAGTACACTTACGATACAAACTAGCTTCTGCTCAATAGACCCCATGTGAATATCTCGAAAACACATACTAGGATAATAAAAAATCTTAATATATATAAATTACGTGTCACGTTGTTTGTCCGCTATGGACTCCTAAACTACTGAACCGATTTTGATTAAACTTCGTAACCATCTGTAATAACTTAAAAGATAGGATAGATTTTTCTTTTTTTTTTATACGGGAAAAATTATCTAATGTGGAGCAGTTCTAAAGTTGCGCGGGACAGCTTGTAGCCTATATATTATGTTAATCCAAGGTTTACCTGCGTGTCAAGTTTCAACCAACTCAGATTTACGGTTCACGTGATTGAATAGCAAACGTCCATAGTTTACGTGTGTCTACCATCCAAACATTTTCACAAACACTTTTATATTATAAGTAAGAGTTATGTATACAGAAACTGCGGTTACACGGTGCAAGAGTCGCACCCAAACTAAACATCATATCATATTTACAGTATTTCCTTTTCGGTCCGGGAACCGGGTCATACCGCCAGCTAACGTTCCAGATTCCAGCGTACCTGACGACCTGTGACCTAATTTAATATAGACCGAATTAAAATTCATGCACACTGCGTTATAACGGGATTTCCTATCGATGCTGCAACCAGACCCAATGATTGAACTGAGTATCTTAAAGAGATTTGCATTAGAAAAGCAAAAGCGAATTATTTCGCTGCTAATTATCGACCACTACTTTCTGAATCTTACCCTGTATATTCTAGGATCTGGTATATTTGTGATTTCTTTTAAAACAAGTCGCATTAGTAATACATCCTGTGTCGTAGAGGTTTTTACATAAGTTCACACAACGGACACAAAGATGAGTCGGCACAACTACACGTATGTGGATCACACAATATTTATAATAATATTCTACCACATACACATAACACCACCTAGCCCAAACTAAGCAAAGCTTGTACTATGGGTACTAGACAATGGATAAACATACATATATACTTTTTTTGTAAATACATACATATTATACATAGAAACACCCAGACCAAGACAAACATCCATGTTCGTGCACACAAATATTTGACTACAAGTCGGGAATCGAGCCCGCGACCTCAGGAGTGGCAGTCGGTTACACTAACCACTACGCCATCGAGGCCGTCAACTTGTACTGGTAGAGGCGAAGCGACCACATAAACCACTACTATCCGCGCAGTCATACGTCATAACTAACTTTTGCCCACGGCTTCTTCTGCGTGAATCCCACGGCTACGCATAGTGTGATAGCCTATGTGGTATTCTAGGTTAGGTCTATCTGTGTGCCAAGTTTAGGTATAAAAGAATACTAGCGTTTTGGTTTACAAAGTACAAATATTCTTTTTAACCGAAGTTACTGTATACTTGTGTTAGGAAACCTCCGTTAGCAGTTAATGATGGGTGGTATCCGAGCCCACGACCTCTTCATCGCGTGTCCAATGCCTTATCCATTGAGCTGGCGCCGTTTGTCAAGAGATTGAGGAACAAACATTCAAACAGCTTTAGAAACTTTTACATGTTAACAGGAAGACTATATGAAAGGTAATGGCAAGACCAGATTAACGTTCTGTTCCATCAGAGATTTTCTGAAGAAAGGCATCTGGCCTTTCTCCAGTAAACCTCTAAAAGCAGCCTAAATCAACTACCATGATGAAGTATGTTATGAAAACGAATGTAGCATGAGAGATATGCTAAGTGGAAATCCATTGCCCTGCCTACCTCTCCGGGCAATAGGCGTAGGTTTATCTATGAGGCAGTCGGAAGAGGAATACTTATGTTCGATGATTAATCAATCTAATCCAAAATTTATAGATGTGAGATAACTTTGTTACGGTTTAAGATTTTTATTTTCTCATAAGAATTCACAAAAATTCACTTACTGAGAAACAATTTTTCGACAACATAAGTTTAAAAAAGTGTACAGAAACATAATAAATTATTACTAAATTAAAAGTAAACAACAAAAGAACGCAACATAAAAATTATTATAATTAAATGCTACGAAGTGGGTATATTGCAAACAAATTCTATCTAAACGCTCGAACGTTGTCAGTACATGGATGTTGTACCTACACCGCTACTGGATGTGGCACGCCCGACATCAGAACCATCATTAAACATACATCTAAAGATTTTAGATACGGTTCATTATTAATTTTGACCGTTAGGCGACCGTATGACCTGATTCCGTAGCGCCAAGACTTTACGCTTTTATTTCTTTAAAGGGTAGGTTTTACACCCACATCTCGCTACGTCTCACGTTATAAGAGAGTGAGCATATGCGTGCAGCAGCGAATTGTATACGAGTACATACAGTAAAAATTACTTTCCAGAATATCGTTATAAAATGCTCCTATAAACAAAGATTTAAATCATTCATCAATCATAGACTTCATCACCATTGGCCACATCTGTTGTATTGTACATGTTTGTTGCAGCGCTTTTGGGTTTATGGGTTGCCACATCGCCGTTGATGGCTATGTTGATGTGCATCGCACGAAAAAGATTCGATAGTGTACGCCTTACAATATAAGTCAGCGTGACAATATTATATTAATAATTCAGATGTCATGTTGGCATTGTGTGTCAAATGACAAGTTAACGTCCAGAAACGTCATCATAATATTAATAAATGTAGTAGCGTTATTCTCGTGCGCATCTTTCAAAACAGGCGGTCACAGTTAAGTGAATAAAATCAACACTTTTTGTTTAATACAAATATAAAATATACATTTACCATAACAATGAATGTGTTTACAATTACTCCGTGTAAAAAACTTAAAATAATTAATAATTTTGCCTGCAAAATTACGTAAATTTGTACGAAAAATGCAAAAACGTAAGCTAGACTATGGCGGCCGCGCGCCGATTTGAATATGCGCCGCACGAGCTCTGTCAATATCTGTTTTACGCTCGGCGCAATCTTAAATCTTTGGTAATAAAAATATTAATTTTCGCCGCAACAGACATTATTGCTAACTATAAAACAGTTGACCTCTATAACACAATTATAATAAACACAAATGAAAGGATCACATAACCTAAAAACAAATTAATAAACGACGTGTACAATGACGTCACGATACTCGCAATAACAATTAGGTCAGGTAGAAATGATTACGCATTATTTTTAATATACACACGGTTTTGACTGCGCCTTCACCGCACCCTCGTGGAACATGAATGGCTGACAGGATCCTGACATGAATATAATGTGACGTGTCACGTGATAAGGAGTCGTTGTGGCGATTAGAAAAGTTAATATAGGTGTTATGTTATTAGATACTCGTAACAACACGCTTTATATCACTGAAGTGTTAGGCAGCAGTTGTCACACGTATATTTCCTTTACGTTACGTTTTAGGCTTGTGTAACTACAGGGAGAAGAAAGTTGTGATAAGACGATATAGCCTGGCTGCTACCTAATTTTGACTTTACGGATAGCGAAGAGGTCTAAGGACGCCTCACCATTAAGACGTTGTAGTCGTCGCCTCATCACTAGCCGTGCGCTGAGGCTATAGGTTTGATTCCCACACGAGACATAGTTGTTGTGAGTCTGGGTATTCTTTGCGTACGTTGTTTGAATGTTTGTAAAGTCTCCGTGGCACAGGATATATTATGACTAGAACGGATATTGTTTTAAAAAATACATACAGAGGCACTATGTTAGCCCATAAAACGAATATTTTTCTTTTCTCGTCTGTTATGAAAATATTTTACTTTATCATGTTTTAAGAGCAAAGAGTTCGGAGTCGCGCAAGAAATAAAAAAAAATTTTTCTTCCTTTTTTGACAACCTTATAGGCACATAACACACTCATATTTCACTAGTTAATCTTTAGGTGCCATGTAATTAGGAGGTTATCGTTGTTTGTATGTAATGTCAGTACTGTTACAGAGAATTTCGTTACTGCATAACCAATACTATTTTGTCTGTTCTTTAGATTTTTCAGGATAGATATGCGTGTAGCTATGTATGAAGATCTTATAATACAGATAAAATAGTTGATCGCCACTTCCACATGTTTACATCTTATCATCATAATTACAGTGACGGAAAAAGTACGAGAATGTAAGTAACGGCAATTTAAAGATGGATCCAACAAGAAATAGGCAACAAAGTTTTAAGTTCTGCTTGGCAGCACAATAAGCAAAAAGCTTTGGATTGAAAATTCAGAAAAACGTATAAATGTTTGCCCGTTTAGTGTATTTTACGTGTAATAATAGATAATGAGGGGGAAATTTATTGTTTTATTTAGCTTTGGTATCTGAATGATTTACTGACTTGTGAGATCTAAAGATTTATTATTATCACCTTTGATTTAATCAGTTAAGTCCACCACACACAGACAGCGGAGGCGGAGGGCTAGCGGACGCGGAGCGGTACCGGAGGCGTAGCGATATCGGAGGCGGAGAGGTATCGGTGGCGGAATTTTTGTATTGTTCTAATCAGTATGAAACGTTACACACACAATCTGAAACGATTGTGTGTGTAATGTTTTAACAATACAAATATTTCGCCTCCGGCACCGCTCCGCCTTCGCTGTCTGTGTGTGATGACTTTAAAGGTATTGCAAGCGCAAGAAAGAGATAGCACGTTACGGAGTGTATAGTATATTTTATAGCATTGTACTTTTTTCGCGTATGCAGTAACAATGTATTAAGATACTAGAAAGTGTTCATTTAGGAATAAAAACTTAGCTCGTGTTAACTATTTCCTTTTCCCGCTGACAACGTGTATGGGAAATTTCATGATGATCAGTCGAGTAGTCTAGGCATGAAAGCGTTCTTGCTTTTTTAATATTAGTTAGGATGCTAGCGACACTAGGTTCTGTGTAAGAAAAATCTATTACATAAGAATGTAAGACTGTACTGACCTCGCAAATTAGTTGTATGTAACGACCAGTAAATATGTTTAGTCACTATTTTATTCTATTCTTACCTACAGCTATTTAGTTTATACTATACGGCAGAAAAGTTAGTCAGCCATATTATTAACTAGCTATTTCTCTTCTATGTAGAAAAAAGAGCAAGTCATTTTAAGTCTATTGCAAAGAGCCGCCATATAAAGGTGTATTCAACGCTACAAGGCTCGCTTGAAAAAAGTACGGCATGACATGCCTGAAGCCTCGAGCTAGATGACCTAAAAGCTAGGATACATATACGGCCCGTAGAAAATTATACTTTAAAAGGTTCAGTAGGTACCCGACGGGTGTCAACGAGACCCTATACTGTCGTTCACTAACTAAAAGGCAACGTCCTTTTAGTGCTATGAAACGAAAGAAAGAAATAAAGAAAGAAATATATTTTTATTTGTATCGCCACAACACGGTACAATCAAAAATAAACATATTATACAACACAGTATATAGTTGTTGCCGTTATCAATATCGAGCAAAAGCGAGCAAGAAAATTACGTTTGTTGTATGGGACCGCCTTAAATATTTATTTTAATCGATTTTTTAGATTTGTTGTTATAGCGGCCACAGAAATACATCACGGTTCATGAGATACAGCCTGGTGACAGACGGACGGACAGCGGAGTACGGAACCCTAAAAACCAAGATGGCGAGTTTCGAAGTAAGGAATAATTTGCGATTCTAACACGCACTTGACAGGTTTTTATGATAATAAAGTCAACGCAGTCATGTAAAGCAGGTAGTCATTATAGGGTTATTATATTTATTTTTTCATATTCGCGTAGGTACTTCGCCCCTTGGCGTCAATTCCTGTGTCCCGATGGAATTTAGCAACATACAATTAAAGGCCACAAAGTACATCCAGGCATAGAACAATTATATATATGTGAACCACATAAATAATTGTCACGTGTGGTAGTCGAACCCACAATACTCAATGGGGCGGGTGAGGCGTACTCTTACCCACTGTGCCATGCCAGTCAAATTATTTTATGCTATGTGACTACAAAGCATACAAAAATCAAAATTGTAAAAATTAGGTATTGATTGTAACATTTTTTACAATTTCGTTTAAAATATCAATTACATCCGATCATTTCGGTAACTGATACATCTCTAAATTATCGATATAGTAATCACTACCTATTAACAATGTTGTACAAACGATTAATTTACCGCCTTGTACATCAATTAAGGCTTTCATAGCTGAAAGTCACTGAAGCGACACATAATTAGGTTGTTTAATAGTCTTATGGTGCTGATAGACTTGAGCGTTCACTTGTAACAGAATATCGAGCATTCGCCATTTTTTTAAATTGCCGAACTGAACAACGAACAGAACCAAACATCGCTACAAACATTTTCACGATCTTTCTAGGCAATGATGTATTTTCGAAGCAAATTGTTGGAAAACACTGCACGGATGGCGTTGTGGTTAAAGTGGTCGCCTTGACCACTGCGCCGAGTATTCTGGGTTCGAATCCCACACGGGACAAAAAATTGTGTGATCCACAAATGTCTGTTCCGAGTCTGGATGTTCTTTGTGTCCGTTGTTTGAATGTTTCTAAAGTCTCCCGCGACACAGGATTTATTCCTAGTGCGGAAAAATAAATTAATCAAATTTGGAAAAAAAATCAAATCAAAGGAACTTCCTACACTAGAAATTAAACTACTATATACGGATTTTATCGCGTTGTTTATTTGACACTTTATTACAAAATTTAGAAACTGTTACACTACTATTACTATTAAACTATAGTAATAATAATATAATAAACCGGCGCCGCACCGCTCGACACCCCTAGTCGCGCGCACCGGTGTTGCCCTCTGCTGGTGGCTTGTATGCCTATCGTAGCTATTCAGGGGGCCCATCTAGTGAGTTGGCGAGTCACCGTCTGTCCATTCGATTGATGCTATTAGAGTATTCAGGGCAGACGCCGTTTTATCATCCATAGTTACCAATATACCAGTCCATCAAACACCCATACCCATAGCCCATATATTAGAATCCATACGTAGCAATAGTCCTACGCCTGCTGCGGCTAGTGCCGCTGTAGGTGTTCCATCCCACCTTTGATTAAAACTCTCGAAGGGCCTCTTCACGTTGGACCCATGTCTCCGTGTAAGCCTCCCAAAGGGCCGGGTATTTCTCTAATAAGGGAAATACCCGTGAAAGAGAAACAAATAATAATTTATTTATTTTAGTATAAATTCTTAGTTTTACAATTGCGTCTTAACAATAACATAAAGTAAAATTACTTTAAAAAGAACACAAAAAATTAAATTACAGTCCTGTAGCTAGAATGCTTGCTAAAACGCTCCCGTTTACTTTTCCGTAATGTAACATTCGCTAGAATGCTCTCTACAAGTAAATGCTCAAGTCTATCAGCACCTTTACCCGATACTCCTACATATCATGGCGTGGCATATAACCCGCCCAACACCGCCTATACTCCATTAAGTTCAATGAGCGTCAGTAATCTTAACGCGACTCGATTTAAAGTCAATTTAACTTTTCAGTGATGTGATATTTGAGCTGTTCATTAATATGTATGTGATATTAATTAGCAATATGGTCACTCGGTACTGTGTGCCTATTTTGATTAAAATATTCGAATACTGTCCTGTGCATCTATACTAATATTATAAAGATTTATATTATTGTTTATCGTAACTAATATTATAAAAGCGAATGTGAGTTTGTTAGTTTGTTACTAGGTTTTCGCAGCTTCGTATATACATATGTATACACAAACTAGCATTTGCCCGCAGCTTCGCTCGCGTTAATTTAGAATTTGACAATCAATTTGGGTTGTACTCTGCTTGTAATAATATAATTCAATCACGATTCGAATGACACGTGGCGCCATCTATTATCATAAGAAAGTTATTGTTGTTTTTCTCGGGAATAGTAATTTTTATCGGGATGAAAAATAGCCTATGTCCGTTTCTGTACACCTGACAACGTATATGCAAAATTTTAGATTGATCGGTTCAGTGGTTTAGGCGTGAAAAGGTAACAAACAAACAAACTCATTTTCGCTTTTATAATATTAGTTAGGATAAGATTATTCAGGTCCAATTACGATTGCGGTTGTTTGTATATCGGATAATCGATAATCCCGGCTGTTGAGCTCTATAGCATCACTGCTTTATATCCTTCACACCTCCTCACATTAATTTGCGTTCTCATTCATACACGCATTGCATCATAACGACTGCGTACCGTGCTCTTATGACCAGTTTTACAAGTATCAAGTAAATATTTCACGCGGCGGTAGCCCAATGGATAAGGCATTGGACTTGCAATCGAGAAATCGCGGATTCGAAGCCCACCCACTACCGACGTGAACCCACTCCTAACACAAGCATTCTAGTTTAGCTGGAAGGGTTATCTTATGTGGGGGCCAGTCAGTGCAGACCGGCGACACTTCGACCCAGTGGGATTTTTTGTGTCGACACTCTCCCAATAACGACTGCCATAGATGTTCATGGCAGCCGGGACCAACAGCTTAACGTGCTTTCCGAGGCACGGAGCAGGCGATAATTGTCAATCAATACGCACATAATTTCGAAAAGTCATATAACTTCCGAAAGTCAGAGGTGCGCGACGTGGGTTCGAACCCGAGACCCTCTGCATTGCAGTCTGTTGGTCTCCCCACTGAGCTATCACTGCTCGCTGGAGGGGTTAACAAGAATACTAGTAATTTGTAATCCGAATTGCAATCTTTTAAAAAGAAGAAAAAAATAAATATACGATATATAAATCGCATGCTGTCTTACTCATTAGGTTAAAGAGTAGGGATGGCGAAACTTTTATCATATAGATAAAGGCTATTTGGAGTTAGTGGAACAGACCCTTAAACTTCTAACCATACCATCATTAGACATTAATTGGTTAGTAGTGAGAATTACTTGCAAAGAACCGCTTATAAACTGCGTTCAAAAATAAGCGTATTCAACGGACACCCGGTCATTGTAAGACCAAAGTCCTACACGTAAACACGCTTCAAAGCGACTGACGGCACCCGCATTGGATACCACAGTGTACTTAGGCCTCGGTCTCGAAGTCAGCGATTGCTAGGCGGGAGCGAGGGTGGCGTGACAACGCAGACCTGGTCTCGAAGCCAGTGGGCAGATCGGACGGCGCTAGAGCGGCGCCGGCGTAGTGTTGTGTTATGAGAAATTCGAGTCTTTGTTCGCGAGCGAAATGTCTAAACAGCGACGTCTACATCTTTGTGATAGAAACGTGCGTCGGTCGTTAAAAAGCAAAAAATAAAATATACTGCAACAATGCAGACGCGCGGGCACCGCTACCTTCGAGGCCAGTTCCATATAAATCTATGCATTGAAACGCGCCGCTTCCCGCGCCGCCACCGCCACCGCTTCGCGCCCGCTGACTTCGTGTCCGTAGCCTTACAATTCTTGGTTTCACTCTCAAAGCGCGTCCTAACTCTCTTCCACCAGCTGCAAGATTTTACTGTAAACCCGTCGACGGAATTGTTGGTCGATTTATTGAGCACTCAGGACACTGAGGATCTTGTAAGAAGTGATTCAATATTAGAGTGTGCACAAGTGGAGATAGCGTATAAGCTATTAACTGGAGTGACGCGACATTATTGTCTATAATAGCTGCGGATGATTAAGAATTTATGATTATAATAAAAAACGAGAATAATCATATTCCGTTCTTCTCCCTAGCCTTTATATTCCCAAGTCACTTGGCTTTCTAGTTTAACCGGATTTGACTGGATATCAGTTTTTACACGGAGCGGCTGCCACCTGACCTCCGCAACCCGAAGGCTAACGATACCCTAAGGCTAGATCAGTGTCAGGATATTAGAGGGCACTGATTTCCCAATAACGACTGCCATAGATGTTCATGACAGCCGGGACCGACGGCTTAACGTACTCTCCGAGGCACGGAGCAGGCGATAATTGTCAATCAATACGCACATAATTTCGAAAAGTCATATAGCTTCCGAAAGTAGAGGTGCGCGACGTGGATTCGAATCCGAGACCCTCTGCATTGCAGTCTGTTGGTCTCCCACTGAGCTATCGCTATTCAATTTAATGGGCTGTGCCAAGCAATACGTAACCACAAAACATTCCATAAAAACGTAACAAGGTAGAAACAAAAAAGTTTCGTCGCAATCAGACCTAAAATAAACGTTCTAAAACCAGATAACTTCACGTTACGACTTAACAAGTTGACGAAGACAAACATTTGAGGCAATTTGAGTTTACAAAACGTTCGGCATTTCCCAATTTACATGACAGTAAGGTCTGTTAGACTAATCAAGAGACGGGTCTGTGGAGCCGCGTCGAGTCAGCGCGCTATAGAATTAGGTCACGGATGCTCCATAACTAGGTCTCCCGGATCCTAAGTGCCAAGTTAGGGGTAAGGAACGTTGCCGAGCTTTCGTAGCGTTAATTTGTGAAGCTATTCGCTCTTTGTGGTTTAAATTAACAACGTCAAATACGCTATGTTTGTCGGTAATGGAGGTACAGAATGAGGGTAAATGTAAGCATGATACCAAGGTAACGATTTATGTTACTACATATTTTAGAAACGAAACATTCAACTCATTTAATACTAGTTTTCACCCGCGGCTTCGCTCGCGTAAAAGTAGGTTAGGTTAGGTTAGGTTTGCAACAGTTATTTTTTCTGGGTGAAAGGTACCCTATGTCCTATTCTGTACCCCTAACAACGTGTATGCAAAATTTCATGTGGATCGGTTGAGTAGTTAAGGCGTGAAAGCGTAACAAGCAAACAAACTCATTTTCGCATTTATAATATTAGTTAGGATTGTTTAAATATATGATTATGTTTGTTTGAAATCTATACATAATAATTATAATATATGTATAGAAATAAAGTATTTTTTAACGCGCTAATCTCTGAAACCAACCTTCTAATTTGTATAAATCTTTTTTCTTTTGATAGCCCATTTCTTGAGGTATAGGTTAGGTCACGTTATATGACATCACGCTACGTGCCACGATGGCCGAGCAGTCATCATAAACGTGAGTAAAACCGCGAAAGAAAGCTAGTATAAAATAAATTACGTCTGAAAATTTATTAACTATCTTTACAGGTTTTAAATACAATAGAGTGACCATCTAATATCTGTTTTACTTTTGCACAGATGTTATAGTTAACTTTGGCCCAATAAGGCATTTTGTATTTTTGTCTGTGCCTGTTTACGCAGATGTAGTAAGTTGATCACGTTATAGACCTAAATAAAAGTGTGGCAAGATGGTAGCCAAGTGCTCCTTAATAAATAATTAAATGATTGCAGTCACAGATACTGGTAATGATGAGAACACGGATCTTCATATTATGTACTTAGTAATTAATAGAAAGAGCAGCTTGTAATGAATGAAGAAAAAATCTGGGCCAGTCAAGTGGTCGTAGAGGCAGTGTGCTCGGGCCTATTATGCCCGTGCTAAGAACTTTTAGGGTTACTGAACTCTGGTGTCGCGTGTGATTTTTTGTACTTTTAAGACGCGACTTCTAATTTTGTTTTATGACTGATTTGGTTGTTAATATTACTCTGCATTATGGTGACGTGGAAACCTGGTAGAAATTAATACATATGAATTGTTCAATCTCAATGTGTTAAGCATAAAAATAAAACTAATAAAATTTTAACATAAGAGCCTTGGGCGAAGTCAATTCTCTTCAAATGCAGCTTGCGTGTTTTGTTGATCCTTGTTTATGTTTGTTTTCATCTGCATTGACAACAGGTGCAACATGAATTCCAGTTTAGAAATTAAAAAGAAAGATTTAGTACCCATTTATATAAAAATAAACAGAATATATTGTACAGGAATAAGGAGTAAAAAATAAACTACAAAGTGGTTAAGTGGATGCTTCGGCTCACTCGGATATTCTGGTCTCCAAGAATCATATGGATGCCTAGTAGTTTTGGTGACTTACTATCTCATAAAGAATATACAACTTTGAAAATGCAATAGTATCTTAAAATTTTAATTTACATAAAAATAAACTATTTAATATAGATTTTATCATATTGTTTATTTTAAAACACTTTTATTACGTAATTTGTAAACTATTAAACTGCTTTTGTTTAACTTTAGTACTATTATTTAAAATATTTATATTTATATCTTCACTTTCCCCGACGTTTCGGTTGCTCTTTTGCAGCCATGTTCACAGGGAAACTAAATAGTTTATCATATAAATCATTGGGTTATACCATTAGTATTTTATCAATAATAATTATACTTTATAGTCTTTATACGTCATCACTGTAAAATAGAACCTCCACCTAAATAGATATACCTAGGTATCACGTGCTATAGAACTTGTAACCTAATGCTCAACGTGGGAAGGTGTATTATATTTGTGAAGTAAACACTAAGTATTCTCGTCTCTGTTGGAAAACGTTTATAAGTATTGTTACCGTGAACGCCACCGCTCCACGCGAAACCATCCTTTCAATATGCATTCTACTTAGGCATTTGTTCTCATAATCATTTTCGTGATGAACGCGTTTTGCGTTTTTTTTGCTGGCCACAGGCGGTGTAACCTGGTCGAAACGTCAAGCATCTTCAGGTAAATAATATGCATTGTCGCGTGATTACCCGGTACATTTGTTCTCATTTACCTCCTCGCACATTTTAATCTGTATTTCAACGTAAAATGTCCTTCGTACTTTCGGCATAAGTCTCCTTTAACATACCTTTAAATATGTATTAAGAAAAAAATCGCTTGTATTCACAGGTACATTCCCAACACAGTATTCAACAAAACCTAAATCAAACGGAAGTTATTTCCCATAGAAGTGTCAAAGAATAATGTCGACGTACAAGAAGTATGGATTCCGTCAACGCTCCACGACATACTACAACTTCCTCGAGACGTGCCATCCGGAATTACAATCAGCCATTGTGTATTGTACTGAGCCGCTATGGAACACATGCGTCCGTGGCCCTTAGAGACGCGACGCTTAGATGCCTGATAGACAATAATAGGTATACATCGAGTAAGCTCCTTTGTCCGTGTAAATTGTATAGTACGCGATGACCTGTAAGTCTTTGCTTAAAACAATTAATTGGTAACTTTATGTCCTAGTAAAATTATATAGATAAAAGTCTATGAAGATGTATTAACTCAATCATGTCTAAACTGTTGAACTGATTTGGATGAAACTTAGCCAAAGATAGACCATGGATAACAGACAGGATTCTTTTATTGCCTTTTAATGGGGTTCAAGTAGGCGAATGACTAGTTTTAAATATTATTAAAGCAGCCATTCATTATGTTTTTTGTCATTAGCTATTCTGGTTGAAAGTTGTTGGTCAATGCAGAGGGTGTCGGATTCGAACCCACATCGCGCATCTATGACTCTCGGAAGTTATATGACTTCGAAATTATGTGCGTATTGATTGACAATTATCGTCTGCTCCGTGCTGCACGTTAAGTCGTCGGTCCCGGCCGCCATGAACATCTATGGCAGTCGTTATTGGGAAGTCAGTGCCTTCTAATATCGTGACACTGGTCTAGCTTTAGGGTATCGTTAGCCTTCGGGTTGCGGAGGTCAGATGGCAGTCGCTCCGTGTAAAGACTGATATCCAGTCAAGTCCGGTTAGACTAGAAAGCCGACCCCAAGTGACTTGGGAATAATAAAGGCTAAGGAGAAGAAGAGCTATTCTGGTTGACAATCAAGACTGTTTGTTATGGGTGATCATTCTTTGGTTCCTACATAATAATGTAGGCAACTGGAATTTTCCAGTAATAATCCGCAGGCAGGTGGTAAACTTCTACTAGAAAATTGTAGTGATATTAAATAACGAATTTTTATATATTTAATACCCGGTATAGCGAGATGAAATCACAATCACTACGATTTTACATGTTAAGGGGACACCGCGAAACATGACGTACGTACTCATTGACACTCATTGTGTATCAATCGTTAAAGAGCGGTCATAACGTCTAAAATTGCGATGCGCCCGCAATGATCGAGAGCGCTTAGAAATTGTTTGTTAAAATCTTAAATATTATTTAAATATGATTGATGATTTAGTTATGGAAATAATGAGCTAGCAAATTACTAATATTGATGTTACGAATATATTTGAGTAATTTCTAAGCATAATGATAGTGTAAGTTCCTTGTAATTTCAAAAATAGTAATTTTTCATAGGTGTTTTCGAAAATAATTATGATCAAGCCAAAATCACAATATCGTGTTTTGAGCTAGGAAATTCTAGTTAAAGACATCAATTTACCTATATCAACATTCTAGATTAATTGATCTTCTCATAGTCCTATATTATTTAATAAAAGTTAGTGCATTTTTTCAGTGTATCCTCTTAAATACATGTACAATCGTATTAATTCATATTATTGACTGTTTTTGGTCGAGCGTATTGAATTGGGTATACCAATGATCGTCAGTATTTCTTTTTTACTTCTTTTTGAAATTGATAGCTCCCGCGGTATAAATAATTCCTGTGTCGCGGGAGAGTTTACAAACATTCAAACAACGGACACAGGACATCCAGACTCGCAACAACCATTTGTGTGATCCACAAATGGTTGTTGCGGCTAGCCAGCTAAGTGTGGCTTCAACTATCGAGTGGTACGATGGCGATAAGCCCGCTTACAGCGAGCTGTTTGCTAATTTGCGATATCAATATAAATTATGTTTACAGAGGACGCCCTAAAGTTCAAATTTCTATAAACATTATTTTGCCGTGTGAGAGCGGTGTTGTATAAGTCAGCTTTTTTATTATATGACCACACTCCACCTGACGGTAAGCAGTCGTGTGGTCTAAGAGAAGTGGCCTCCACACCGCCCTCATAGGCTGCGACCTTAACTCGGCTACGACCTTTAGTCAGCTGAGCAATAATTGCTTGTTCCCCAATTATTTGATCCTTTTTCTTAATACAACCACGTTATATTAATCTACACACAATAGGTACATGCATGGGCTCTGTTCGTTGAATAATACATATAATATGTATGTATGATATTATCAAATTGGTATGTGTAACATGCGAGTCCTTTTCCTTGTTTATTGCATTAACGTCATATTAATGGAATATTTTATTTCAGGAATGTATCCAGATTCAGTAGTTATTGCTGTTATATGAATATTATTTTGTGTGTTCACATTTAACGTACTGTAAAATATGTATTTAAGTAAAACATCGAAACTAATTACATTTTATGTAATGGTAAATTTCGCCCGCAACAGAATCTTAACTTATCTTAATATATATAAATCTCGTGTCACGATGTATGTTCGGGATGAAACTACTGAACCGATTTTGACCAAACTTCGTAACTATCTGTAATTTGGTCCAACTTAAAAGGTAGGATACTTTTATATTTGTTTTTTTTTTCGTGTGTCCAGTACAACGTCTGTCGGGACAGCTATCTATACAAATAAATAAAATTGAAGTGTTTGTTTGTAATGTCAAAATAACAGCTTTTTATCTAATGCACATGAAAGTATATAAGGTACCAACACGAAAACATATCTGTTTGTTCCGGCTAATCTCCGAAACGGCTGAACCGATTTTGACGGGACTTTCACTGGCTGATAGCTGATGTTATAAGGAGTAACTTAGGCTACTTTGATTTTAGAAAAAGAAATAGGATTCCGCGGAGTCAAACAACAACAAACAAGTTTTTATTTCAAATCTACGCGGACGAAGTCGCAGGTAACACCTAGTAATTATTATAAATGCAAATGTAGGTAGGTAAGTGTATTTGTTTGTTACGCTTTCACGCCTTAACTACTCAACCGATCAACATGAAATTTTGCATACACGTTGTCAGGGGTATAGAATAGGACATAGGGTACCTTTCATCCAGAAAAAAGTACTGTTGCAAACCTAACCTACATTTGTACGAGCAAACTCGCGGGAAAAATCTGGTTATGTAATAAACGAAGATGATTCTATCTGGTGGGCTCTGTTCATTACAATCACTCCAGTTCTACCGTGATTAACGCGTACACATATAATATTATCTGCCTTATTTCAGTAGGTACAAGATTCGACAAGGTCATTAATTTAAAAAAAAAAGGACAATTTCCGCACTTTGAGTAAATCCTGTGTAGCGGATGGAGGACTTTACAAAAATTCAAATAACGGACACAAAGAACACCCAGACTCTGAATAACCATTTGTGGATCACACAAAGTTTTGTCCCGTGTGGGATTCGAACCTACAACACTTGACGCAGTGGCAGTGATCATGACGTCGTTATAAGCATACTTATATTAAACACTAGATGTGCTCGCGGTTTCACTCGCGTTAATGATTACAGCGCCGCTCCGATGGGTCGTAGCATGATGTTAAATAGCCTATAGCCTTCCTCGATAAATAGGCTATCTAACAAAAAAATGTTTTTGATTTCGGACCAGTAGTTCCTCAGAATAGAGCGTTCAACCACAGTACATAAATACATATATTTATGTACTGTGGTTCAACCGAACAAACAAACTCTTCAGGTTTATAATATTTGTATAGATAATGTACCTACCCTTGAGAAATACAACGTGAACAGTTCTGTTTATTTTCGCCTATTATTCTATGAGAAGGGAACACAGTAGTTGTTTCATTAAGATGTATGAAATAGCAATGAAACATTGTAATAATTAAATTAAATGTTTGGTTAGTAAAGAGTTTGTTAGCTTTTGGTTAAATTTTGTTACTATTCCGAAATGGCTTTGTGTAATGTTGTGTAAATGTATATTAGAACTAGATGTGCCCGCGGTTTCACTCGCGTTTATGGTTACTACGCCGCCCCGGTGGGTCGAAGTACAGCCTTCCTCAATAAATAGGCTATCCAACACTAAAATAATTTTTCAATTCGTACCAGTAGTTCCTGAGATTAGCGCGTTCAACCAAACAAACAAACTCTTCAGCTTTTTCATATAAGAGTGTTTTTATATATAAGTACTTTTTATCTCTAAGTTACTGCAGTTAAAAATAACAGTCTGCCCAACAGCGAAGCGTGGCTGGGTTTAGCTAGCTTCGGATAATTTTAATCAAAATCTAGGATATGATGCAATGAAAAGAAATAAAGTATGTAAGTAATAAATTATCTATATATAAATAAAGTATATATTTACTATATCCGCTGGCTAGATATCCTTTACATTAGTTCTATGTTGATAGGTTACCTTCATAGACCTACGATCGTTACAGACGTCAAGTAAAAGATAAAAACTAACAATCAATATTAACCCCGATGGGTGTCTGAGCGGGAACGTGCCGCAGATAACAATAGAAACCAAAGGGAAAGAGAGTGGTTGATCCATAATTATAGTGTAAACATACATGACATTGGTAGTTTTTCTAGCATATTAACGAAGCCTGACTCGAAGCTAGCTAGATATATATATAATATGGTGTTAGTAGCAGTTAATTTTCGTCAACTTATGTAATGCATAAATAGTTAATAGGGTGGCGATATTGTAAATAAGGGTATGATGGGGCTGACATACCTTTTAAATGTAAAAGCCCCTAAATAAAAATTAGAAAAAAAAAAAAAAAAAAAAATAACAATAGAAGGTTTTTAGGGTGTGCACACACGGCGACTTATTGCAGCGACACAAACGCGCGACTGCACTGCGTCACAAACGTCTTCTATAATTGCTAATAAGAATTGTAATACTTCGATAGATTTGTATTGAATTATCAATGCAATCGCACGATTAGTTATAATAAAACAAAAGCGAGTCTGTACATAGAGATGGTTAAAAAAAAATTCGGTGTAATTGGCTATTTTCGGAGTTTGAAAGGCAAATTTTTGTCTGTCCGACTTTCTGTGTGTACCGGCGTCACAACAAACACTGTATCGTTTTGAATACAGTATTTATAATTTTGTAGTTTGAAATTCAAATTCAAATCTAAGCTACGTTTGATTCAATTTCGTCAAGCAAAGCCGGAGATATGTTGTATGTACGAGTATAGTGCGATTCACAAACATGGAGGCACATTCAAATTATAGATGCGGGCGAATGGTAGTGAATAAATAAAATGTGCTGTTTTATAGCTGCTAAAAGTCGCGAGTCAATCTATATATTAAAACGTAAAAAGAAAGCTTTAAACCCGTTTTTGAACATATTGTGCGAACGGAGGAGTGTGTGATTAGCGTAGTTAATGTTTATATGGAGAAAAAGACCAGAAAGCAAAAAATATATACTTTAATTACGATCATTTGGCGACTGGTGTAGATAAATTAGCGAATCAGCTATCTCCACTAAATAACGTTTTAAGGCTTGATCAAAAGTAGGGATAGCTCAGAGGGGAAACCAACAGACTGCAATGCAGAGGGTCTCGGGTTCGTACCCACGTCGCGCACCTCTGTCGGAAGTTATGACTTTTCGAAATTATGTGCGTATTGATTGACAATTATCGTCTGCTCCGTGCCTCGGAGAGCACGTTAAGCCGTCGGTCCCGGCTGTCATGAACATCTATGGCAGTCGTTATTAGGAAGTCAGTGCCCTATAATATCCTGACACTGGTCTAGCCTTAGGGTATCGTTAGTCTTCGGGTTGCGGAGGTCAGGTGGCAGCCGTTCCGTGTAAAAACTGATAAACCAGTCAAATCCAGTTAGACCAGAAAAGCCGACCCCAAGTGACTTGGGAATAATAAAGACGAAGGAGAAGATCAATAGTTATCTCTCGATCATCGGTTCGCTGCTGTTACTAACTCTTATTCAACTAACACTGAATATTAAGTAGGTAATGTTTCCTGTGAATGTTTCTGTGTGTACTTTATTCTGATCACTCGCAATCCTAATCCTAACTAGTATAAAAATGCGAATGTGAGTTTGTTTGTTACGCTTTCATGTCTTACCTACTTGAGCGATCATCATAAAATTAACTAAATTAAATTTACGCATTCTATATATAACTTTTTTTTGTTTACGTGGGGAAATGCGCCTGATGCGTACCCTCTCGCCAATACTATATACATATAACTAATCTAACCTAATTTAAATTTACGCGACCGAAGATGCGAGCAAAATTTTGTCGTTTGTAATTAAAGATGTATATCGCTACAGCATCGCGACTGAATCGCTACGTGTCTAAGTCGCTGTGTGTGGCGTCTCTAAGTGAAGCAGGTGTGTGCACCTCGCCTCTCGTATCGAGAATACGCACCTGTTTTGTTACGTGTCGCGGTGAGTTTATCTCGTCACGGCCGTCTCATCGTATCACGTTCTGGAACAAAAAAAGCACATTGTTAATGCATTTGTATTTATATTAAAATAGGTATATTATGTGTATCTTCGGTCTTATATAAGAGAAGAAAAGATCTAGTTTGTACAAAGTCTCAAACCAGACACGCATTTGTCAATAAATTCTATGTATTCTTAGGACCATATTTATATAACAAGTTAAATAAAATATTAAATTTACACAATATTAGTTATAAAAAATGTAGTATCATGGTAATGGAATACCTAGGAAAATTTATACGGACACAGAAACACTGCTAGAAGTCTTAAAATGATATTGAAATTAATTTTAAAATTGTACCTATATTACTTCCTGAACCCCTTTAATCGTAGATGTACTTTCGACTGTAAATATTTGTATTTAATTATGCGCTAGTGTAAAATAAAATTGTCAAGTGATGTCCTGAAACACAGGTTTATCCAAGTTCAGGCAGGCTTAAACATAACCTTTTGATCTTCATTTATTTTGTATACACTATAATTAACATAGTTTAAGAATTAATTTTAATTTAAGCTTAAATTATTTAACAATGTTGATGTAATATGTATGATATAGTGTAAGGATGTATTTTATTTTTCCTGTCAATAAATAAATATTATTATTATTATTATCCTTTTATGTAAAGTTTTGTATTAGTGACGAAAGAAATGTGAATAAAGTAGCCTTATTTCGCCAGGAGTTAGGTCCCACATGATAGGGCAATATTTTTACAAATCCATGCTGCAACTAAGAATTCATTAAAAAAGAATCATTGGAATATTTCTGGCTCCTTAAATAACGGTCCAAATGTCTGTGTTATATAGATTGGGCTAGCCGTTCACGAATATAGGCGTGAGACTACATATTTTTTTTTGAGTGTATTATGAATTTTAAAAAATCGCAGATTGAGTAAAAAAAATTTACAATCAATGCATTCTGAGATGGCACACGATCGGCTCACACACGTGGTCTGTCCACCGTATTAGTATCTAGCATAGAGTAGGACCACTGCCTACTCTTTTAAGGATACACGCTTCTAAGTCAAAACATGTATGTAAATAAAATAAATTGCGCAGCATTAGACAGACCTCTACAAAAATACAATTTATCTTCAGTACTACGGCTTTCTCAGTAATTAAGACTGCGCCGAGCGAAATGTGCCAAAACAGGCGGTCACAGTTTAGTGAATAAAATCAACACTTTTTGTTTAATACAAATATAAAATATACATTTACCATAACCATAAATTCTCCGTGTATAACACTTAAAATAATTAATATTTTCGCCTACAAAATTACGTAAATTTGCAAACGTAAGCTCGTGTTACGTGATTTTTAGATTATAACAGTAGAAATCTATCCTACTTTACAGCTTAAACAAAATATAAATAGTTATATTACAATTTGTCCGTCCCAAATATTTAAGTTATTGGTTGACAATAAATATACATATTTATCAAAAAAGCAGTTCAAATCCTCCATACAATTTTACTATGGCGGCTGCGCGCCGATTTGAATATGCGTCGCACGAGCTCTGTCATTATCTGTCTTACGCTCGGCGCAGTCTTAAGAGAACGTGTACTAATTAGTAGTAATCAGGCTTCCTTCATTGCGTCAAGGTTGTCTTAATCTAAATGTGACAGCTTTGTTCTAAACGTACTGCTTATCTGAATGACACGCATCATTGTTTACTTTGAAGAGGTACAATACTCACGCCTTCTTCTCGAAGGGGAAGGCAGAGACTACTGATTACGACTTGCTACGATTATATTTTTCTTCCTTTATTCACTTTCATTATATTTGCCATGCATGGTTTGGGGTAGGTTAGGTTAGGCTGTTAGGGTCAGCGCCGACGGACGGAGTGGCGCCAAAGAGACTAATTCAGTAACAATTTAAATTCAACCTAAAGTGCTTCAGAATACGACTGTATTTGGTACAACGGAATAAAATGACGGCTAGCGACTTAAAGCGCGGTCATTTTATTTCGCTGTACCAAATACAGTCGTATTCTGACCCTAAAGCTGGCTATTTCCAGAAAGTCTTTAAAATGATTAAGAAACCTTAGCCGAAGTCTTGTCAAGGTAAACTACATATACAGTCATAGATGTTTCCCAGAAAGGGTAGGCACAGGTGTTTTATGCACACACACTTCACCAGGAATGTTCTTAGGTCTCACGTATTTAATAGGGGGCAAGCTTACGGTCGTTTCCCGGCCACAGTCCCAGACACCGTTCTACAAAGAATTTTTTGCCCGAAAAACTTTATACCATTAGGATCGACTCGGAAATCGAAACCGGAATCGCAAGCACAGTAGTAGTCGCATTTTCTGACAGTAGCGTTAAAAGCGTTTATGATGATGGTGATGTTATGGAGCCTAGAACGTACCTCAATATACGGGCTATCTAACCTAAAAATAACTATTAAATTCGGACGGGTAGCTCATGAGATCTAGCTTAGAAATAACTATTAAATTTGGACTGGTAGTTCCTGAGATCTAGCTTAGAAATAACTATTGAATTCGGACTGCTAGTTCCTGAGATTTGGCTTAGAAATAACTATTAAATTCGGACTGGTAGCTCTCGAGATCTAGCTTAGAAATAACTATTAAATTCGGACTGGTAGTTTCTGAGATCTAGCTTGGAAATAGCTATTAAATTCGGACTGGTAGTTTCTGAGATCTAGCTTAGAAATAACTATTAAATTCGGACTGGTAGTTCCTGAGATCTAGCTTAGAAATAACTATTAAATTTGGACTGGTAGTTCCTGAGATCTAGCTTAGAAATAACTATTGAATTCGGACTGCTAGTTCCTGAGATTTGGCTTAGAAATAACTATTAAATTCGGACTGGTAGCTCTCGAGATCTAGCTTAGAAATAACTATTAAATTCGGACTGGTAGCTCTCGAGATCTAGCTTAGAAATAACTACTAAACTCAGACTGGTAGTTCCTGAGATCTAGCTTAGAAATAACTATTAAATTTGGACTGGTAGCTCTCGAGATCTAGCTTAGAAATAACTATTAAATTCGGACTGGTAGCTCTCGAGATCTAGCTTAGAAATAACTATTAAATTTGGACTGGTAGCTCTCTAGATCTAGCTTAGAAATAACTATTAAATTCGGACTGGTAGCTCTCAAGATCTAGCTTAGAAATAACTATTAAATTTTGACTGGTAGCTCTCGAGATCTAGCTTAGAAATAACTATTAAACTCAGACTGGTAGTTCCTGAGATCTAGCTTAGAAATAACTATTAAATTCGGACTGGTAGCTCTTGAGATCTAGCTTAGAAATAACTATTAAACTCAGACTGGTAGTTTCTAAGATCTAGCTTGGAAATAGCTATTAAACTCAGACTGGTAGTTCCTGAGATCTAGCTTAGAAATAACTATTAAATTCGGACGGGTAGCTCCTGAGATCTAGCTTAGAAATAACTATTAAATTTGGACTGGTAGTTCCTGAGATCTAGCTTAGAAATAACTATTGAATTCGGACTGCTAGTTCCTGAGATTTGGCTTAGAAATAACTATTAAATTCGGACTGGTAGCTCTCGAGATCTAGCTTAGAAATAACTATTAAATTCGGACTGGTAGTTTCTGAGATCTAGCTTGGAAATAGCTATTAAACTCAGTCTGGTAGTTTCTGAGATCTAACTTGGAAATAACGATTAAATTCGGACTGGTAGTTTCCGAGATCTAGCTTAGAAATAACTATTAAATTCGGACTGGTAGTTCCTGAGATCTAGCTTAGAAATAACTATAAAATTTGGACTGGTAGTTCCTGGGATCTAGCTTAGAAATAACTATAAAATTCGGACTGGTACCTCTCGAGATCTAGCTTAGAAATAACTATTAAACTCAGACTGGTAGTTCCTGAGATCTAGCTTAGAAATAACTATTAAATTTGGACTGGTAGCTCTTGAGATCTAGCTTAGAAATAACTATTAAATTTGGACTGGTAGTTTCTGAGATCTAGCTTGGAAATAGCTATTAAACTCAGACTGGTAGTTTCTGAGATCTAGCTTAGAAATAACTATTAAATTTGGACTGGTAGTTCCTGAGATCTAGCTTAGAAATAACTATTAAATTCGGACTGGTAGTTTCTGAGATCTAGCTTGGAAATAGCTATTAAACTCAGTCTGGTAGTTTCTGAGATCTAACTTGGAAATAACGATTAAATTCGGACTGGTAGTTTCCGAGATCTAGCTTAGAAATAACTATTAAATTCGGACTGGTAGTTCCTGAGATCTAGCTTAGAAATAACTATAAAATTTGGACTGGTAGTTCCTGGGATCTAGCTTAGAAATAACTATAAAATTCGGACTGGTACCTCTCGAGATCTAGCTTAGAAATAACTATTAAACTCAGACTGGTAGTTCCTGAGATCTAGCTTAGAAATAACTATTAAATTTGGACTGGTAGCTCTTGAGATCTAGCTTAGAAATAACTATTAAATTTGGACTGGTAGTTTCTGAGATCTAGCTTGGAAATAGCTATTAAACTCAGACTGGTAGTTTCTGAGATCTAGCTTAGAAATAACTATTAAATTTGGACTGGTAGTTCCTGAGATCTAGCTTAGAAATAACTATTGAATTCGGACTGCTAGTTCCTGAGAAGGGCTTAGAAACAACTATTAAATTCGGACTGGTAGTTCCTGAGCTCTAGCTTAGAAATAACTATTGAATTCGGACTGCTAGTTCCTGAGATTTGGCTTAGAAATAACTATTAAATTCGGACTGGTAGCTCTCGAGATCTAGCTTAAAGTAACTATTAAATTTGGACTGATAGCTCTCGAGATCTAGCTTAGAAATAACTATTAAATTCGGACTGGTAGTTCCTGAGATCTAGCTTAAAAATAACTATTGAATTCGGACTGCTAGTTCCTGAGATTTGGCTTAGAAATAACTGATAAATTCGGACAGGTAGCTCTCGAGATCTAGCTCAGAAATAACTATTACATTTGGACGGGTAGCTCCTGAGATCTAGCTTAGAAATACTATTAAACTCAGACTGGTAGTTCCTGAGATCTAGCTTAGAAATAACTATTAAATTCGGACTGGTAGTTCCTGAGATCTAGCTTAGAAATAACTATTAAATTCGGACTGCTAGTTCCTGAGATCTAGATTGGAGATAACTATTAAATTCGGACCGGTAGCTCCTAAGATCTAGCTTTGAAATAACTATTAAATTCGGCCTGATAGTTTCTGAGCTTTTCGCTTTCAAACACACAAACTCACTTCCTTTGTAATAATTAATTAGTTAAGTCACTGTGTTGCATGATACACGATATACGACACGATAATTAAAACAATATACGGAATTTGTATTCCCATCGCGTTATTTATGCTACTTAGATAGGGGAGAGTAACCTATATTGAACCGGCGCTTAAACTGTACCATTTCTAGAAATAGTCTCTATTCTCTGCCTACCCCTCTAGGAAACAGGCGTGAAACTATGTATGTATGTATGTATGTACATTCCTGTTAGCCTGTGTTTCCCGAAGGAGAAGGGAAGACGTGTAGTGCACCCACATTTCGTAGGCTGTTTTTAGGTCTCACTTAATAAAGGGCGAGGCTATTGCCGTCTACCGAGCACAATGTTTGTAATCCTGTTGCTAATGAGTCCTTTCTACCAGTAAAAACCTCATTCGGGGATCGAAACTGGGCCCTCACATTCGCACGCAAACATATGCGCAAGGGACCGACACGGCAGGGCACGGTTTTGCCCACGTGAATCCCACGGGATACCCACCGATGTAAAAGTTATATGTGTTCATTTAAGCCATTGTCTGCGTGTTAAGTTTCATCCAAATTTCTTCCATCGACCTATGCGTGATTCATTAACCTGTCAATTGTTAGAATGTTAGACATATTTGTGCCACTGCGACTTAACAGGTTAAAAAATATCGAAACATCTTGCACACATCCTAACTAATACGATAAATGCGAATGTGAGTTCATTTGTTACGCTTTCACGCCTTGAATACTCGACCGATCATTATGAAATTTCGCTTACACGTTGTCAGGGGAACAGAAAAGGACATAGGGTACCTTTTATCCAGTACTGTTACTAATGTAATCTAACATTATTCTAGATTCACGCGAGCGAAACCGCGGACAAACCTAGTTTATAATATTAAGAATAATTTTGTAATAAACTACCGCACTAGAAATAAATTCTAGTATCGCGTAGGACTTTACAAACAACCGAACCCGAACAAAACGAACATTCGGAACAAATATTTGTGGACCACATACATTTTTTGTCACCTGTCGAATTTGACTAGTAATTAACGGCGCAAAGAAAGTTTTTTTTAAGCCTTTCCTTTATCAAGAAATGAGGAGTTTAACCTACAGTACAGTAAATTTTTGACACATATTCTATGAAACTTGACATAATTTAATTGCCCGTAGGTAAAACAACTCTTTTCTGGATATAAGAACCGAACCTTAAACCAGTAAGCTATCCGTGTAACATACAAATGTACTTATATCTTTTATCCTACTTCTATTACTTCAGAAGCCGATGGGAAAACGTAATTCCATCAGCGTTACGGAGAGCAATGTAGGGCAAATATCAATATTTTCCCGTCGCGTCGCAACGAGGAAACGTCTCCCAACTAACTGGGAATCTATCTGTATTGAATTTGTAAGACGATGCTGTGAATTTCTTATGATATTTGTTTGATCAAACAAATCATAAAAAAGTATCTTTGGATTTTATTCAGAAAATTATGAGTAGAACTGATTGGCAGACAGAGGATGTATGCGTCTGCTGTGCAGGTCTCCTTGATCCGGACAGGGTAGATGGTATTGGGTTCTTCTGTCAAGAAATTCTCAATAGTAGCATGGAGTAGAACTACCGATAGACAGAGAATGTATGCGACTGCTGTGTGTGATCTCCTGGATCCGGACAGAGTAGATGGTACTAGGTTCTTGTCAAGCAATGTTAACTAGTAACACGGAGAGAACCGTGCCTGTAAACTATAAGGTTAATAACTCTCAGTAAAATAATTTACTTATTAATTAATCCTATTTATAATTTACCTATATTATTGTATCGATATTGTAAGTATTAGTAAT
This sequence comes from Catocala sponsa, assembly GCA_963564715.1. Lineage (NCBI taxonomy): Eukaryota > Metazoa > Arthropoda > Insecta > Lepidoptera > Erebidae > Catocala > Catocala sponsa. The sequence continues at coordinate 2,594,887 of OY751345.1, read as the reverse complement.
GATGATTACTAATCGATTGTACTGAACGTGTAATTTCTACCGATTGTTAAAATATAAATGGCAACACTGTGAAGCGACATCTTTGTTTTAAAAATATAGAGAATAACAGTCATTCCACGTTGAACTGTTGAACAGTGAGGTTATAAATGTTATAATTTAAAATAAATCCGTTTAAAACTTGTCAATCCTTGTTTCTTTTCTGAGATTAAGACCAGATCCTTTAAAACGGCAATAGGGATCCTATTACATGGGACGTTCAACTATAGCTGGTCTTCTCCCTAGCCTTTATTATTCCCAAGTCACTTGGGGTCGGCTTTCTAGTCCAATCGGATTTGACTGGATATCAATTATAGCTGGTGAAATGTCTAATATACATCTGCCTATCTCTTCTGGATATAGTCGTAAGACTACATATGTTTGCAAGGCAGGACCGATACCCAACCGGGTGCCGAAGCAGCTAGAGATTTTGCGAAACTACCTTAGATTAGATTGATTTAGTTACCTTACGACCTAAGGTATAAGGATGTATTATAGAATCGCCTTTTTTGCTAAGAAATGCTTGCAGACATACACATTACCTGGAGTTATTGTATCTCCTAAACTTATCTAACAAACACTAGAGGAATCTTTGGTCTCTACCAAGGTACCAGGTTTATCAAATGGAACAGCCCATAGTTACCTACCAATTCCTTGGAGAATGTATGAATGAAACTGCTTGCGCAGGGTAATAACTCCTATTTAAAGGTAACCAGCGTTTATTTTATTATAAATATAAGATTAATGGATGGAGGAGGTCACGACCCTCAGACATGAGGAATACGACTGACGGAGGAGCGTTAATTCGTCCATCGGAGTACGGACGCCGGCGTCCAAACACAATGCTTTATCATTGTCTCGATAAACATTTTTATTACATAATTTTGAACCACTACTATTATAGAACTGTACTACTAAGGAAGAGCTTAAGAGCACCTTGAACCGGCGGGCGTGTATGAGGAATGTGATGGAAGTGAATGAAGCCAGAGAAGTGTGTCAGGATCGTAGCAAATGGAAATCCGTAGTCTCTGCATACCCCTCTGGCAAACAGGCGTGAATCTATGTATGTATGTACTACTAAATGCAATTGTGAGTTTGTTTGATACGCTTTCACGCAAAAACTACTGAACCGATTGCGATGAAAATGGCATGTAGATAGCTGAAGACCTGGATTAACACAAAGGCTACTTTTTATCACGATATTCCAACGGCATCGGGACTTACACGGGTGAAACCGCGGGGCGTAGCTAGTTTTACATTATAAATACGAATGTGAATTTGTTTGTTTGTTATGCTTTCACGCATTAACTAGGTACTCGACCGATCATCATGAAATTTCGCATACACGTTGTCAGGGGAACAGAAAAGGACATAGGGTACCTTTCATCCCGAAAAAGGTCTGGTACTAACATAACCTAACCTACACTTAAGCGAGCGATCTAGCAGGCTATAATTACCTCTTATCATTAGGCAGACCATAAGCTTGTTTACCACCTTGGAAGTATAAAAAAAGAAGTAAATTATTCGAACATGTGTTCGAAATGACTAGCTTGATAATAAAAATAGCAGTAAACAGTTACTGCTATATTAAGGACAAAATATGTATAATTTAATTTATTAATATCTTTTGAATATGGTACAAAGGTTTCCTTAAAGGTAAAATAAAGTGCAAATATTACAAGGATAGCTCGTCACACATTGTAGTCATTTGTATATTGTAAAAATGTCTATGCATGCCAATCTCCAAACGTGCTAAGCTAATTATGATGTATTTTTAATGTTTTTTTTTATGATATAGGAGGCAAACGAGCAGACGGGATCGCCTGATGGTAAGCGATTACCGCCGTCCATGGACACCCGCAACACCAGAGGACTTACAAGTGTGTTGCCAGCCTTTAAAATATGCCTTCTCCTCTCCCCAGGAGGAGGGGAGGTGTTGTGCCTCCGGTATCCTCACTCACCAGACGAAACACAAGGCAAGCGCTATTTCACGCCAGTTTTCTGAGAGGCCGTGGTATCACTACGGTCGAGCCGGCCTATTCGTGCTGAAGCGTGACCTCCCACGGAAAATTGAGATTAGCATGAAAAATCAGGGCGTACCTATAGAATCGCGGGTACAACCAGTTAGTAAAAGTACAGGTAGCATATATTGGCATCTTTATTTATATTATATTATCTGTATAACTATCTAGGTCATTTTGTTTGAGTTTTGGTTGTTTGCGATGCTTACGAGACAAGTACTACACGAGTTAAGCATACGTGCTTCGCACGCAAAGTCTTATTAATTTATATAGTTTGATAGGACAATATACATATCTATATATTAATACGTGAAGCAAAAACTTTGTACCCCTTTTTACGAAAATTGCGCGGACGGAGGAGTATGAAATTTGGCACAGTTAAAGTTTATATGGAGAAAAAGGGGCGAATCCTAATAATTTTATAAAATATGCATTAAAAATACATTAAATTAATGAAAAACCACTACACGCACACAACCATGCATTTGACACACGCAGTCTAATCACGTTCGTAGTATTTCGGCATTGTTCGTCTGACGTCGTACAATTTTTTGTAACAAGTTCTCTTTATTACAATAAATAGTAGGTACCTTATTTATACGTAATAAAGAAAAAAGAAAACAAACTAGCAAGCTTAGGAGTTTTGGTCGAATTTTGACCCCTAGGCGACCGCTAGTTTGTTGTCAATATCTTTCGTATGTACTATTCAATTTTATTAAATACTAGCTTTTGCCCGCGGCTTCGCTCGCGTTAATTTAGAATTTGACAATCAATTTGGGTTGTACTCTGCTTGTAATAATATAATTCAATCATGATTCAAAAGACACGTGGCGCCATCTATTATCATAAGAACGTTATTGTTGTTTTCCTCGGGAACAGTAATTTTTTTCGGGATGAAAGGTAGCCTATGTCCGTTTCTATATACCTGACAATGTATATTCAAAATTTCAGAATGATCGGTTTAGTGGTTTAGGCCTGAAAAGGTAACAAACAAACAAACTCATTTTCGCTTTTATCATATTAGTTAGGATTATATATTTATAGACGCTCGCACCAAAGACAAATATCTCTTTGATGAAACTAAAATAAAAATGAAAACTAGAGCATATTTTTATTTCAGTTTTGTACATCAAAACTTAATAAAACGCGCTACTCCCAGAAAACTCAACCAATAAAGACTAAGCTTTGCCGCGTAGTACATATACATATATGTATCTATGTATCAATTTCCTCGTTTGACGTAGATTCCCAGCACTTCGCAAATGGTATGCAGGATATTATATTTGCGAAACTATTTAAATGCAGGATAGTGAGTCAGCTTGCATCCATTACACCGCCGTTACACAGTTATTAAGCAAAAATATTATAATTTAGTCCTCGGTGGTACATTTCGGGCGGCACCGGAACATAGCGGGATCCAGAATGTATTCATATTTTTTTATTTATAATTTGATTACGTCACGCAAATGTTTCCGAACGTGCCGTGTTGTGGTTATAAACGAATTAATTTAAATATGGAATCAATGTCCGGAAGTTGTTCTAACATTGAAATGAAATGTCCCTTCCAACTTACCTGCATTACGCGAATGTGTTTATATACGAGCCCAAATTCGAATATCTCGAGAACAATAAGACGTCCTTTTTATTGGGTAGTATTTAACTGCACAGCAAAAAAATACTAATTGCACAGCAAAATATATTTAAGGAGATCAAACTAAGTCGACGAAGCCCCACTTCACGGTGCTCATACTTTTGGGTGGATTTAAGAAGGAACCTAACACAACCTAACCCCTTACAAGGCGGAATGCAGTCATTTGAGGCGTATATGTAATTAGTATTGATGATGGTCATTATATTTAATACCCTTTTTATTAGCTTCTTTACTAATTCTTCTAATTTCTTTTCTTTTTTTCCTTTTTTAATTCTAATTTTAACCATTATTTAATTGTGTGTCGACCTTGTATATTATGGATCCCAGAGTCCGAAATAAAGTGTTATTATTATTATTATTTACGCTACTAATTGCATATTCGAATCGATTATTTTGTCCATTAATAGTTACATATTGCGAATACTCAATCAACAAAATAATAATCACCAATTAATCGAATAATAATTAATACTTTGAATTAGATGACTCACTCACATACACACACACAAACACATTAGCTTAGTTAAAAAACTTATTATAATTTAAGCTGTTACTTATGTTAAACCACGGCATCATTACTCTGTGTAACCTTTGTTATGGAAGAGAGGGGTATCCTAACACAGGTATCATTTTATACTTAAAAGGATGCCTCCATCCCTAGATATAAGTACTTAAGTAAGTGCCATCGAAATAACACATTTTTTTTAGATGAACTTTCGAATGATTCTTTCGAAACGCACATCGCTAAAATACTACGAAGTTTTACACCATCGTTATGAGTATCACTGCGTATCCTAATTCTTCGTTATGCCACACCCCGTGGCTAAAGCCAGGGGTGGTAGTTAATAAAAAATATATTACGTGAATGTTGAGGGGATTGTGTTTCACGAAGAGCGTTGGTGGTGCTGATACCTGGGATTACTGATACACACCCTGTTGGACTTGATAGGTCAATGTTGGCTTTGTAAACGTCATAGGGCTCTGTTGTATATTCAAGTTCGGTTTAATTTTTGTAGAAATTATTATTTGAGCGAATACTGAGCTTGTGTGTTTTTAAAATAACTAATATAATTGAAAGCATTTGATTATAAAATAATATTTATAGATGACTAGGTTTTGACTGCAGCTTCGTTTGTGTTAATGTTGATTTTGTCAGTAAATTTCTTAATAGTACTTTTTCCTAGATGAATCCCTTTGTCCTTTCCTTTCTCCCTGACAACGTGTATTAAATTATATTTGATGATTGGTCGAGTAGTTAAGGCGAGTAGTGAAAGCGAACAAACAAACTCAAATTTGGAATTATAATTGGCTTATGTTTAACTTATCACCAGATATAGTAAATGATATATAAGTCAAAAATAGTAAATGATCACCAAATAGCACAGCAAAATATATTTAAAGAGATCAAAATAAATCGACGGTATTTTTGGGTGGGTTTAAGAAGGCACCTAACATAACCTAACCCTTCCGAGACGGAATGCAGTGATTTGAGGCGTATGGGTGCTCGTTATGATATATTTTAGTAAGCATATTTTGCTGCACATTTACTATTGTTGGTGGTCATTATATTTAATTCCTATATAATATTAGGAAGGATATCAATATGAGTCGTAAATATAATAATTGATAATATAATATGTGAAACATGTGTGATCTGCATATAGTTGTTGTGATTCTAAGAGTATTTTGTAAGGGTAATACAAAAACCATATTGTAGTACAGAAGAAGCACCCAACTAAAACATATCTTATCTTATCTTATGTGGGGGCCAGTCAATGCAGACCGGCGACACTTCGACCCAGTGGGATCTTTTGTGTCGACACTCTCCCAGTAACGACTGCCATAGATGTTCATGGCAGCCGGGAATAACGGCTTAACGTGCTCTCCGAGGCACGGAGCAAGCGATAATTGTCAATCAATACGCACATAATTTCGAAAAGTCATATAACTCCCGAAAGTCAGAGGTGCGCGACGTGGGTTCAAAACCGAGACCCTCTGCATTGCAGTCTGTTGGTCTCCCCACTGAGCTATCGCTGCTCTAACTAAAACATAAGTAATAAGTAAATTTATGAAAGGACTCATTCCGTATACATTCGTGTTCGTACAATTAGGCACTTCTTGTTTCACATGAAATTATAATGTTCTGAGGACGAAGCACAAACACGGTTATAATAACATTTATCCTTTAACTTTATACTGTTGAGGCAATTACTGCACAAGTATTTTAGGTTATAACACAAACATATTTCCCTTTGTGTTACTCAGCGTGGAATTTATAATAAAACAAACGTTATATCCCTTTTTAGATACTGTTGGAATTAGGCGAAACTTTTAGAATCCCAAGCAACGCGGGATAATCCTGGAATGCGTAGGTGGCGGAAGAAAATTATAAATTATTACTTTCGACGTTTATACGGAGGGCGCGAAAGAGGAATGGCGGCCATTATTGGTCATTTAATATTGATCATAGACAGTCGATTTTGAAAATGGAATGGAACAATGTTGCAAGGAGAAAAATAAACATATATTATCTTAATTTATGTATGTACATATCTCTGAAGTCCTGACTTTATAGCATTTTTTTAATTATTACTTTTTACTTGTATATGGTGTAAGATATTTGGTCCACTTTTTAGTATTCTTAAAGCTCTTTAAACATAGGAGCTGATTCCATAATAAAGTCATGATATGGGTGATGTAACACTGCAATCGATTAGCACATATTCGTTTTATTGAAAGAAAGAAAGAAAGAAATATTTTTTTTATTATTGTTTCGGTTTATTACATTGCATGAATATACTGCCGTCGTAAGGAAAAAAGGCGTATCTGCCACAAAAAAAAAAAATTTTATAACCAAATTGGCAGATGCATCTGTTTTTACTGATTCCAAATAGGTTATAAATCTTAATGTCGAAAAAACATGTTAGATACGTCTTTTTCTTTTATGACGGCAGTATAAATGTCTAATTTCTTTTCAGTACTTGCATTTCACATGTGCGTTGAGTTTTCTAAGTTTTCAACATAAGGATGTCGCTACAATTATTTATGTCGTTTTGTTCGTATTATAAATACTTTTATGAGCTGGCTTGTTCACACATACCTACCTATACACACGTGTAAGTAGGTATATCTAGTATTATTACAAACAAGAATATATAATTTATGTGATCCACAAATGGTTGTTCCAAGTATGGGTGTCCTGTGCGTCCGTTATTTGAGTGTTTGTAAAGTCCCCCGTGGCACAGAATTCATACCATGTGCGGAAGTTGTCGTTTTAAAATAGGTAACCATGATCTTCAACAGTAGATTTTCGAATATTTCTATGAGCATGAATAATTATTATATTAATATTTAGCCATTTATTGTGCAGTCAGTGACCGTATACATTTCACAAACATTTGCACAAAATTATATCGTTTGTACGAGAATAGAATCACAAAAAGAAAAATCTCAATGATTGCGAACAATTCCTCTCCACACGCAGTCTCATTAAGCTTTCATTAAGGAAGTATTCATTAAAAGTGTGGAGCAATGAGCAATTTCCGTCGGGTACCTCGCATCGATGCCAAACAAGAATGCATCATAACACGCCAATATCTGATTCACTGTAATGTAACAAAAATACATCTTAACTTTTTGTTATGTTATATTTTTAGCATTTCAGTAAAGTTGTATTCACATCTGATTTGGCGATTACAAGAAATAACGTTAGCTTATGTTCACTCCACACTTCTCAAATACATAGGTACACCATCGGTGCTGATGCAGTCTAGCCGTAAGCAGCTTAGAAACAAGGTACACACTCGTAATATACTTGCTTTCGAATGATATTCGAATAAGGCAGCGCACATTGCGGTATCAATTTTACGAGGTCAAGGTCGCAGCGCATGTACTATTGTAGTGTTGCCAATATATTCGAATATATTTCGAATGTACATACATCAGCATATACTTTAATTCTAATTTGCTGAAACTGTTAATGGAGGTTCCCATTTAAATTGTATATTAAAATAATAATAGTAACAAATAAGTTAATACTAACCTAGAGACCTTTCAGAACAGTGATGCTGCCTAGATAGTGTGTCGTAAAATTGGACAAGTCCGGTATCAGACTTTACAGATGACATTACCATGGATGCAGTGTACCAAACTCTGTTTGTTTTTTGGATTATCAGCTTTAAACCTGATAGACCAGTAAGGAGATCTTACGAATAGCTATTTAAAAAAAAAATTGGGCATTCTTTGGGGACTGCCGATAGAAGTGAAAACTTTAATCCTTAATCATAAACACTTCTTTATAAACCAAAAATAATTCAAAAATGGAAAGCGTTCGGTGACGATGACGCGAGTTCCATGATTTTTGTTCACCCAAGAAGTGCTCAACGCGCCTAAAGAAGATTTCACTTCAAAAATCATGACCCTATATCGTGGGTGACTGAATAGTTAAGATACCACATACTTTGCACATGACAAATACATACATATATACGCTCGAACAACATTACCTGACGCAGTCGGGTAAAAACTATGTGACACGTTTTTTGTACCGTTTAGAGACCAAACCCAAAACACAACACGGGCAGCGTCTGCCATTCGAAGACTACAAAACGAGATATTTATTTTTTTGGACGTCCTGTAGTTGTTACATTATTTCTACATAACTAAATAGGACTTTAAATATTAAGTAATAATTGATGTTGCCATCCTTAAATATACTATTAGCTCGTTTTATTTGTCTTTCTGTGGATGTGCCCGTTGTTAGTGTTCGCGTAGCGTTTGATATTTTGGCCGAGCACGTAACATGGTCGACGACCTGCTGTATCTAGACTTGGAATAGCTCCAACTTTACCCTTTGGGGCGTTAACCAACGTCATTATATGCTAATCCGACATGGCTTGAGGTATAAAGAAACTTTAGTTAACATTAAACTGCTGCCCCGTTCGTCCTATGGGATAAGTTAAATTAAGTTATAATATAATAATAATATTCCATCACATACACACAACACCATCTAGCCCAAACTAAGCAAGCTTGTACTATGGATACTAGACAATGGATAAACATACATATATACTTTTTTTTTGTAAATACTTACATATTATATATAGAAACACCCAGACCAAGACAAACATCCATGTTGATGCACACAAATGTTTGACTTGTGCGGGAACCGAACCCGCAACCTCAGGCGTGGCAGTTAGTTATACTAACCACTACGCCATCGAGGCTGGCAAAGTTATATCTGTTTTGCTTTCAATTCATCGTAGGGATTCTGATCCGACATCAGGCTGTATTATTTGGCTTTTTGCTACTAGTTATATCGCGATTTATGATTTATGAATGAATGTTTAATTGTTTTTATCATATCTTTACGTAGAAAATTCAGATTCCGTAAGCTTGTGTTTGCAAACTTCGAAAAGTATTTGTTGAATTGACTTTCAAACATTTTGTCCAGTGGTTTCCATGGAAACGGGTAATTAAAAATATACTAACTAGCCACAGGGACACGTCTAGCTACTCGTAGAATTATTTAGGATAGCAGACTTATTATTTTCATAAAAATAAGTTATGTAATTTTTGCTGTTTTTACTAAAAGGTTTCTTTCGATGTGATGCGTATAAAATAATATACATAATTATCTGAAGAAGTTAGCTAGAAGAAGCTATTTGCCCGGGTGAGCCGTTTACTTATAACTTCACCAAATAATCAGAAAAGGTGAACTCGTCATAAAACAAGAGCGCGAACGCAGTGGCAGAATCTTCAGACGAGCCCAAAACCTTGGCTTGACATTTTAAAGTTCTCGATTCAGAACACTAGAGCATGCCTTTAGTTCGCGGTGAACGCATCCATGACATGCAAGAGCAATTGAAGAATAAGGAGATAAAACAAAGTGTTTTATTTCACATCCTGTAAAAACCATATATCGGTCGCCTCATTGCCTCAGTCTGAAACTCTTGACACGGTACTGCTCAACATGTTTCCTCATGAAAATTTCCACTCCACGACGAACAAAGCTGTCTCAAACAGAAGCTGCATAGCTATGAATATGTACGACGTTATTAGTCCTAGTCAACTAAAAAAACAGTAACGAACTAAAATTAGTTCATTTCAATTCCGTTACTAAATTGTGCCTCGCTCCGGAACAAAGGATTTTTCATTCGGTATTCCAGTTTTAATTTGTTTTCCGACGAGGTTGCTGGCATAGTTATCTATTTCCAAATTGAATTATAAAGAGAAATATTTTTGTTTGTATTAATGAATAAACGCAAAAACTACTAAACCTATTTTAAAAATTCTTTGCTATTAGAAACCTACTTTATCTAGAAATAAGCTACTAGCGATCCGCTCCAGCTTCAAACGGGAGCATCAGCTTCCTGCATCAAGCATACATCCTACAGACAAGTCTTTTTTAACTCTCTCTTAAAAGATCGATGCTACGATAGTATCTTAGAAACATATAAACGAATACTTGATGCGTCATATAAATTGTTTGCAAACGAACCTTGCAAACAAAACTCTTCCAGTTCCGTTTAAGTATTTGCCCACGTCAATATAGTGTCAAGTCTTATCTTGGTAGCTCTCAATCTGGCTTTGTTCATACGTTCGCTACTTCCTACAACATCGACAATGTTGTCGCCACGCTACGACCATTACCCGCCATTGAGCCTCACCGAACCGATACCACAAGTTTGTGAACTTTTTGGAAGGACGAAGTACAAATAAATATTTAGGTATACGTATAGGATCTTTGTTAGCGTAGCGTAAAGACGTTTTGAGTTCGAGTTTGCTTTGTGTTCGGTAATTATGTTTCTTAATATAAATGCGAATGTGAGTTTGTTTGTTTGTTACTCTTTCAGGCCATTACTTGTCGACCGATCATCATGAAATTTTGCATTCGCTTTGTCAGGGATACAGAAAAGAACTAAGTATACCATTCATCCAAAATAAATTATCGTTCCCGAGGGATAGAAGTTCATTGGAAAAATCTAGTCGTGACTTAATATAATAAATGCGAATGTAAGTTTGTTTGTTACACTTTCACGCCTTAACTTGTCGACCGATAATCATGAAATTTTGCATTCACTTTGTCAGAGGTACAGAAAAGAACTTATGATAACTTTTCATCCAGAAAATAAGTACCTACCGTTCCAGGTAGAAATTAGTGCATATATAATTCTTTGGGGGACGGTTGAGTCCGTTGTTTGTGTGTTCCTAGTGACCCTTACGACACGTATTATTTCTAGTGTGGGCGATGAGTTGCTGTCAAACTGAATAAAAACTTCGCAGGAATCAAGTTCTCCATACTGTACTTGATAATGTGAAAAGTCTGCCAACCTGCACTATACCAGCACGGTGGACTATGACGTAACCGTTCTTAAATTGAGAAATGATCTGTTCTGATCAGTGAATCAGGGCTTAATATCCTGACTGTATTGCAGCACAAGCTTAATAGTGTAGGGAGTTTCCTTTGATTTGATTAACTTTCTATATTATTTTTCTTTTTTTTAAATGTCTACTAGTAATTGGGTTTCAAATGACTAGTATTCCCTTCTTCTGTTATTTTATTAATGCGTTGGATCGGGGAAATAAAAGCTGCCTGAATGCTGATTCGGACATGTGGACATAATGGGAGAGGATGGAGCTGCCAAAAAGCATATTTTGGTAGACCCACCGGACGACGTTCGGTGGGTCGCCTAGGTCCGCTGGAAAGATGAACTACCAAAAGACCTGAATGAGATGAATGTGTACGATTGGTCTGACTTGGCACAAAATGGGAAAGATTGGCGCACTTTAATGTCGGAGGCCAAGATCCACTTTGGGTCGCTAAGCTAGCGAAGTAAGTAAGTTGGATACCTTGTTCTAACAGTATTAAAAACTAGATATGCCCGCGGTTTCACCCGCGTCTATCGTTACTGCGCCGCCCCTGTGGGTCGTAGCGTGATGTTATATAGCCTATAGCCTTCCTCAATAAATAGGCTATCCAACATTAAAAGAATTTTCAAATCGAACTATTGGTTCCTGAGATTAGCGCGTTCAAACAAACAAACAAACTCTTCAGCTTTATAATATTTGTATAGATGTGAACTTATATACGTTCTTTGTTCTCTTATCCTTCGGTTTGTTTAGTCTCATTAAATTCGTTTAGAGGGCATGTTTTATTTCATAATAACGTATGACTTTGTTGTAATAAAAGGTCGTCTATATTTCAATGATATACAAATAACTACACAGTCGAACTAATGGGCACAAAGGAATACTATATTAAGCTAACATCGGTATACATTTAAATATAATCCAAACCAGCCTTATAAATAACGTAATATATATTATATATAAAATATATATATTAATATCCCACGTTTATAATTTGAATTCGCGGATGGCGTAGTAATTTATGTCCAGCAGTGGACTGCAATAGGCTGAAATGATTGATGATTGTAGTAATTTAAGTGATCGCCTCGCTGCTGCCACTGCGCCGAGTGTTGTGGGTTCGAATCCCACGCGGGACAAAACTTTGTGTGATCCACAAATGGCTGTTTCGAGTCTGGGTGTTTTTTGTGTCCGTTGTTAGTAAAGTTTGTATGTTTGTAAAGTCCCTCGCGACACAGAATTTATTTCAAGCGCGGATTGTCCTTTCTAATAAAAAAAACAATGTTTGTTGTGTTTTTAGATGATTCAATATATTAATTATTTAATGATGTTATTGTATATTGAAAATAAAAATAAGTATATAAGATAAAAAAAAATCCGCTAATAATATTAAATTATTTGCTGCTTACTGCTAATTTTTTATTATTATGTATAACATTGGGCTAACAACAATGTGATACAATAATATACATGTGTATAATAGACATATGTGTATAATATTATACTTTACAGTAAGAAAAAATAATACTTAATATTATTTATAGATGTAAGGAAAACCGCATTATTTACCGATATTTTCGTATGTAATACTGGTATTAAAAGAGCATATTGTGCGTATATATGATTTATAATTATCATTTAAAAACAAAGGGCGATATGGTTAGTTAATATGCTTTAATTTACATAACGTAATAATTTGATTCACATATTCTAGGACATCCTGTATAAGTTTTATGCCTGTTGGGATAACTATAAGAGGAAATTGGGCAGGGTTTCTCCCATATAAGGTATTCCTTATTTTTCTCCCTAAATTATGATGCCAGAACAAAACAAAATTAATAATAATAATAAGTATATAATAATATTCTACCACAAACCACCTCGGTTCACCACGGTGTTCCTCGACAAAACCACTATCGGCATGGCCGCGCGAATCACTTGCACATGCGGTCGCGATCCCGCCAAGGTTTCGGCCCGCCGTATGAAACGGCAGGCCACTACACGAAAAGACCTAACCTAAGGTCACCACTAGACAAAAATCCCTATTGTCCCCGCCTAGAGTCCCTATCTACAGGACCCGAGTAGATAGGGTTTCGGGGGGAGAACTACGGGTCTCCCCCTTAGGACCAGGGTACTGCGGGGTCAGGAAGCCCACTGCGCCTTGAAAGCCGTGTTCTATCGGCCGCTGACTAGAGTGCGCGGTGCCTGACATGGTGTTGGACTCGCAGGGGTATGTGGTTAGCCGCTGAGGTCGACACGTTTGTTTGCTCGGCAAGCACGTAGCGATCGAGCGTTGGACTCAGGCGCGGCTAGTGCGAACCAGTCGGTCGCGCAAGGCACAGGGTTGTCTTAGCGAAGTGGCAGCGTGGTTTCGCTACCGCAACGCATTTCGGGCGCTTGCCTGCTTAGCACGTAAGAGTCATAGCTGGATTGACTCGGGCCTCACCCGGCTTGTAGGCCTATTTGAGTACGCGTACGGTACCATACTGGAGATATGGGAGGCGGCTTCTCCGTCGGCTTCAGCGAGGTTTTCGTTAGCATCTCTTAGGAGTTGCGAGTGGTGAGCGGCTTTATTGCTCCGGTACCTATCTGGAGAATAGGTAGTGTCACTTGGGCACGAGGTAGCTCGCTTACGAGAACCGAATCTCAGAGGATAGGGTGGAGAGTCGAGATTTGGGGACAAGACCTGTATATAACTGGTCCCGGAAGGAGCTTTCGGGCGCTGGAAGGTACAGCGGCTCTGCCTAATATAACCGTGTTGGTTGGGTGTAGGCGGAACGCTATATCATAAACTGGACTAGTCGTAGAGGAAGGGTGTGTGTCCCCCCCTAGAGGGGAGACGGACACGACACAGAGGCGCGCGTGGGAACACGCACGCTGCCTCTCGGACCTAGTGCTGAACGGATGGCGGGCAGGCCCACAAAGCCCGCCACCCCCAGGTCAAACCTCAGGGTGGCTGGAGGTCGTCTCGCGCCCTCCGGCGCCCGGTTCTGCGGTTGGGATGTCCAGGGAATCTTTAACAGAACAGGAGAAATTCAGCAAGAAAATTTTATCTGCCTGGCAGGGCCCTTTGTAATTTGAATCCATACGTGCAAAAAAAGCACACCGTTGTTATGTATTACATTGGCACAAGTTACGATCAGTATTATTTTTATGTATACCGAGCGTAATACGACCGAGGGCCCTGCTGGATGGTTGACGCGATTTATTGTAATTTCTACCATAATAATTGAGGTACATTCGATGTTGTTAATAAATTCGTGAGGTACATTGAACAAACAAAGCATTGCCACTAGTTTTTTCGGTCTAGCTCGAGTGGCCCCGCTAGATCGACACACATGGCAACAAGGCAGTCAAACATTGCCTTTTAGTCCCAATTTATATTCTTTCAAATGAAAGAAAATGAGCGGCACTTTGATGCATTCAAATAGTCCACCACAATCACGGAATTTTTAAACTTTTAAACAACGAAAACGAAGAACACCCAAACTCCAAAAATTGTTAGTTCCCTGTGGAGATCAAACTATACAAATACAAATAATAGCTCAGTGGGGAGACCAACAGACTGCAGGGTCTCGGGTTTGAACTCACGTCGCGCACCTTTAACTTTCGGAAGTTATATGACTTGTCGAAATTATGTGCGTATTGATTGATAATTATCGCCTGCTCCATGCTTCGGAGAGCACGTTAAGCCGTCGGTCCCAGCTGCCATGAACATATATGGCAGTCGTTATTGGGAAGTCAGTGCCCTCTCATATCCTGACACTGGTCTAGCCTTAGGGTATCGTTAGCCTTCGGGTTGCGGAGGTCAGGTGGCAGCCGCTCCGTGTAAAAACTGATATCTAGTCAAATCCGGTTAGACTAGAAAGCCGACTCCAAGTGACTTGGGAATAATAAAGCCTAGGAAGAAGAAGTGGAGATCAAACCCACTCGGCACGGCGGCAGTCGCGAGGCGATCACTTAAACTATTATCTGTGCAGTCAATCATCAGTATTGCAATCTAACCGATTAGAACTGACCACCAGAGTGCCTTACAGAAAAATGTAACACTGTTTGCTTCCCATAACTCATGGTGAACATTTTATCACACTGGGACATGTTATAGACCTGCGACAAATACGGGTCACACGAGAAATTCCGCAGCTTTCAACCGCCGTGCCGCACATACATAGTGATCACGATCTGTACGAACATACGGCCGACGTATTTGCATACCGCGGCAACACGCGACCGGTACGTACAGCACACCTATCCATCGGTCCCGCCATTCAACCGTCGCGCACAAAATCGTGCTCGTCAATCAACCTAATGAAGTTTCCTCAGCAAAAAGCTATCGAATTATCGTGAAAACTTTAATTAAGTAAACATGGATTACTGCTTAAACGATATAGCTGACTGTATAATGTCACGAACATAAAATATAATTATAATTAAACTTGCCATGTTGATATTGTGTTGTTCGCAACTTTGAAGTATCCAGTTTAGTAGTTGGAAATGTTTTTTGAGACGAACTTCAATAAGACTGCACGATTTGGTTTGATAACTTTTGTGAGCTGTAAAAATAATATTCCTTCAGAGTTTCTGGAGGCATGTAATTTAGATACAGCTGTTATAAATGCTTTAGATAGTTTAAAACTATACCCTACCAACGGTCAAGCGAATTCTGCACGCAATACTTCCCCGCCCAACTCTTTAGACACACATATAGATAATGTGCACTTTGCGCTTCAAATGCGATATTTATACGCATAACAAACCACGTTAAGTACAGATGCAAGATCGCATACAAAGCGCAAAAACAAATCTACACATCGCGTGCAAAAAAAAACAAATAAACGTTACAGTACGTTATAGAGGAGATCGCATCGTTAAAATCGAATCGAATAAAAACTGTTTTACGTAACAATTAGTCGATATTCTTTGAACCAAAGATTCGTAGTAGCGAAATAGTAAGATAGTGATGTGGTTGCGTGTTAGTAGCTATTACTTGAAGCCATCGTGCGGAACTGAGTACAGCACTACCGCACCATGCGACGGACTCAATTCCGCAACACGGAACGATTACTTGACATTACTGAACACCTTAAAGTGTGTAATAACAATTAAAGTAGTACTAGCAGAAAAACAAGATAAATTATTTTAATGAATTACGAGCCAAGTGTTCATTTAGTAGACTCAGTGCGTGTGAGTAATAGGCTTTCGTGCTACTATCAGTATGAAGTGTAAGACAAATGTGTCTTGTTCGCTCGGTGGTCCAATAGCGTAAGTGTTATGCAAGCGTGTCTGCCTATTGAGAGTTTTAATGCCAGTTTTCAATGTTCATGTGGTACAGGCAAAGTAACCATAGAGGCAAATAGGATTATAGAAATCTATAGGTAGTATTCATATAGACTCCAAGGCGCTGAACAGCTATGTTAAGTAGATATATACGTTTATACGTTTTGTTATATTTCTTATGTACTGTATTCTGGCAGTTATAGAAATCTTTCTTTATCTATACAAATAAATAAAATTGAAGTGTCTGTAATGTCAAAATAACAGCTTTTTATCTAATGCATATGAAAGTATATAAGGTACCTATAAGAAAACATCTATTTTTAAATTTTTGTCTGTCTGTCAGTCTGTCTGTCTGTTTGTTCCGGCTAATCTCCGAAACGGCTGAACCGATTTTGACGGGACTTTCACTGGCAGATAGCTGATGTTATAAGGAGTAACTTAGGCTACTTTGATTTTAGAAAAAAAATAGGGTTCCGCGAAGACAAACACTTTTTAGTTAAAATCTACGCGGACGAAGTCGCAGGTAACAGCTAGTCTATACTAATATTATAAAGCTAAAGAGTTTGTTTGTTTAAACACGATAATCCCAGGAACTACTGGTTCGAATTGAAAAATTATTTTAGTGTTGGATAGCCTATTGAGGAAGGCTATATAGGCTATATAACATTACGCTACGACCCGCGGGGGTGGCGCAGTAACTATAAACGCGGGTGAAACCGCGGGCACATCTAGTCTAGAAATATACAGAACTATTAATGACCATTTAGCATTAATATAAAACAAGATTCGAAAGTTTTCACGGCGGCCATGGATCCGAGCTAGGTAAACTATATAAAATTTAATCATAAGGATAGCAGCTTTTTGGAGAATAATCTGAAGAAACGCTTGGCCTATTATTCTGTTGACGGGCAGGTAAGGAGTACCTACAAAAGATAGACAAGCATAAAAATACAAGTAAATGAATAAAGGTTGATATGCCAGGATCGTAGCTGGTGGAAATGCGTAATATACCAAACCCTATGAGAAACGGTCATTGTATGTTATACACACATACATATATAGATTCACGCCTGTTTCCCAGAGGGGTAGGCAGAGACTACTGATTTCCATTTGCTACGATCCTGACACACTTCTCTGGCTTCATTCACTTTCATCACATTCCTCATACACGCCCGTCGGTTCAAGGAGCTCTTAACCTGGCCTTTGTCCAGAACGCCTCCGATCTGACCGAGAAACGTTCGCCTAGGTTTTCCTCTTGCGACTGTTCCATTCACACTAGCCTTATAAACTGTCTTAGTCGGTCTTTCCTCGTCCATTCTTTCTACATGTCCAAACCAGCTTAACATACCCTTTTCTAGTCTTTTCACTATATCCACTTTCATGCCGCATCTCTCTCTAATCACACTATTCCTTATTCTATCTTTCAGAGTCACACCACATATGCTTCTCAACGCTCTCATTTCATTGTATGTTATTTAAGGGTATAAATTATTAACACTATAATAGTTCGTAATTTTATACAAAAGAAAAGGGAGGGATAGCAATTTTTCAATAGATTTACGGATCTATAAAATTGCTGACTCACTCTGGTCTGTTACGACCCGAATTGATTAACTTATTCAATATTCCAATGAGAAGCGGGGACCGATTAATTATCGCCACTGCGGATAAAGCTTCGAACAATCCGTTAACAAATTATTCGTGCAACGTTGCGCCAAATAGCGCCTGCTACTTTGTAAACTGTTATTATATTAACGCTACTGAGTTTATTTTTTTTTAATTCTCACTGAGCATAAAATTTATGCTCAGTGAAACAAACAACTAAACAGACCTACATTTAATGTAGGTCTGTTTGGTTGTTTGTGTTTTTATGTCCAAGAGCAACGTTACAAAGACTTATAGTGAGAAGTTATTTTAAATTTTGAAGGATAATTAAAAACGACTTCATATAGATTCATTATATTGCAATTATTACGACACTTGGATATAGGCGATTTTTTGTAATGTTAATACCTATGCCTAATAACAAAATAAATGAGCGATGGGTAACCTTGGAGGTATAAGAGTGTATCTAAGCCTTCGGGGCACCATATTTCCGATACTTTTGAAAGTATCAAAAACATCAATAAGCATACAGACATATTTTTTTGAGAAATTGTATTTTCGATCTCAAATAACAAATGTTCATTGTCGTTAGAACGATGCGTGAATGTAATCCATACGAGTGACGCCACGGGTGAGTGCTAGTTTATAATATTAATGTCAACGTTTGCTCTGGTATCATTAAACAATTGTGTGTTTTAAAAGTGTTGCTGTTATAATAATTGTTATTATTGTTGGGCTACTTTTGGCTTTATTATTTTAGTTAATGGAGGCTGGCTACAGTCAGATTAAAAATAAATGACCAGATTAACTTTTGAATTACCTACAAATCCAATATAAAATGTTTATTAAGGCTCCGTGGAGTCACAGAAATAATAATTATTAGGTACTAGTGAGCGACTTTGGGCTTATGTTTGCGTATGATCATGAGGTTCGATTACTAGGTCAGGAAAAGGATCCTGTTAGGAAAGTCAAAGAAGCAGTGAAGAGGACTACAAATGTGTCCTAGAGGTCAATACCTCCAGTGGTCAAAACATACAGTGTAGAATACCTCCGTTATTACATATTTTCTACTATACTGAGGCTATTGTAATGAGATGAGAAAACATCCTAATTTTAATAAAGACCATGGTTAGAATGCACCACCAGCTTGTGATCCAATAATTCATTTAGTCAAACAGATACCTAAATGACAAAACAGAACTTTACTTTTATGATATTTTGGGATCTGCGAAACACCAAAAAATTGTAGATATACTCTGAAATTAATTTTCCTTGATGGAATTAAATCGATCACCATCTGAACATCAGCGTGACAACGCCTGCAGAAAAGAAGTTGAAATTTCGCGAGAAGTGTAAATATAACAAGATTAAAAAGTTTCAAATTAGTGTTTCAACCTATTCAGTAGCAGTGGCACACCGGCGGACAGACACAATATGTTTTCAATTATGTCTGGCATACTAACAATTAACAAGTTAGAGGAAAACCGCTTTAAAATCCGTATAAAGCAATTTAATTTTAATCGTTTACTCAAACATTTAATGCTTTATTCCAAAATTGAGCGGGAGTACGATGTTCGATTCAAACGCACAATAGGTACGTGAAGAGCCCTTCAGCTGTTTGGGAGCGTGGAGTGCCGAGCATTGAACGTGGGACGTCCGTGACTGAAAATTCGATTGCTCATTTCATGGATACACTTTAAATTTGCCAATGTCTGCCATAAAATATAGGTAGCACCACACAGTGACTGCATCCTAACTATCCTAATCCTAACTAATATTATAAAAGCGGAAATGAGTTTGTTTGTTTGTTACCTTTTCACGCCTAAACCACTGAACCGATCATCCTGAAATTTTACATATACGTTGTCAGGTGTACAGAAACGGACATAGGCTACCTTTCATCCCGAAAAAAATTACTGTGCCCGAGGAAAACAACAATACCGTTCTAATGATAATAGATGGCGCCACGTGTCTTTCGAATCATGATTGAATTATATTATTACAAGCAGAGTACAACCCGAATTGATTGTCAAATTCTAAATTAACGCGAGCGAAGCCGCGGGCAAAAGATATTAATAATAATAACGAAGAAATGTCAATACTTTATACGAGAAAATAATATAATATTTCATCACATACCCACATCTAGCCCAAGCTAAGCAGAGCTTGTATTATGGGTTGTGGGTACTAGACAATGGATAAACATACATATATACTTTTTTTTACATATTACTTACATATTATACATAGAAACACCCAGGCCAAGACAAACATCCATGTTCATGCACTCAAATGTTTGACTTGTGCGGGAATCGAACCCGCGACCTCAGGCGTGGCAGTCAGTTACACTAATCACTACGCCATCGAGGCCGTCATCCGTGCAATGTCGTAAAAATATGATAGATTACATAGAAAGCATTTTATTTACAGTGTAATAACATTTATCCAGCAGCCAATTTAATAACACTGCCCTTCGCTACCGCCACGTCATGATCACTGAGTATATACACGTAAGTATATAGCCTAAAGATTTGTAATTGCCCTTGATCAGAGATAAATCCTTGCAAACATAACACAATTAGGCGTAAGTGCCCTTACTGATAAATATGGGCGTTAATTGACCTAAAAACTGGTGTACCAATACCTCGTCAAATTTCAGCACTTGATGTGCAAACATATTTGTTTGTGCACGTGTGCGCCGAGGGGTTATGATTTTCGGCCATGTGGGGTTAATGGACGGACCACGTGTTTAGTCTACTCATATCCATCAGCCATAATTCTGACCTAACTCGATATGTTTTAGGTCAATGACTCCAAGATTAAGGATGAAGTGGCAGAGATTGGTTAGATTCATAATATTTAAATTTTTAATATTAGTTACGATCGTTTAAGTATGTGAATATATACGAAGATAGAAGAAAATACGAAGAAGAGAATTGAAGAGAATAAGATAGAAGACGAGATGAGAAGCATGTAGGGTGGAGGTACTTTACCAGTGGCGCTGTTCGTGTTCCAGTTTGAACAGGCTGCCAAATTTAAGCTGGGGTATGTTAAAATTATCTATAAGTATAAAATGTAACTATTGACGTCTATATGAGATACTTTTGGTTAATCTAAATCTATGGTAAAAAAGTTAACGGTTTTGACACATTCAAGGCGTTTTAAGCCATGAGGGATAAAAAAGAACGCGTCATCTTAGGTAGACAGAGGTGTAGGTCACATTTCAACAACTACATATGTTTACAGCGCCTACATAATAAGGGTCGAATCTATGTCTATCTGGCATATTGCAATACTCCGGGGTACTACTATTTTTTTGCAGAAAATCTCAATTTATCCGACCGATCGTACCCAGGAAACGATCGCACGCTATGAGAGTAGCGAGGCAGATAAAATTTACTTCTCTAAATACTTGTGCCAGCACTCGCGGTGAAACCAGTCAAACATCAGCTAATGTTCCGAAATGAACCAATTGTTTATTTAAAAGGCCACACATAAAACTTTATCGTTTAGCCTTTAAATATACACCAAACATCGGCATTTCTCATTAAGAGACGTACACTTTAGAAGCAAATGTACCACAGTATTACGTAATAGGAGTTGATTCAATCGAAGGGTAATATTGAACGGTTGCTTGATTGAATCTATTGATGTGTGTCAATTGCCTGCTTGACCGAGTCTCGGTAATTATTTAAGGTTATTAGGGACCTTGTTTTGTTTATATAACATCGATATCACGGTTATGTATCCTTAAAGAGCTTCGCAGGAGGGCAATGATTGCGAAATGATTTGCATGTAGGTAAAAGAGCATGCACGCCTAACAAGAAGTAAGACAGAAAAGAGGACGAACGAAGTGACGGAATGGTGCCCTAGATATAAAAAGAGAAGTAAAGGCAGGCAACATCGACGATGGGAGGATGATATCGAGGAGGTAGCAGGAACATGCTGGATGAGGATAGCAAGGGATAGATCGTTGTGGAGAACACTCGGGGAGGCCTATGCCAAAGAGCAAGACAATCACGAAACCGGTATCTAATACAAATATTAACATTTAATTACGTTGCTTTCATAAACAACCATGTTTAATATTAGTAGTACATAAGTAGTTATGAGATGAAATGTAACATATAAGATTGTTAATAAAGGCTTTTATTATAAAAGAGCATGCATATTATTAGTCTTCAATGTATTTAATTATTTATGTAATAATTTAACGTGACCAAACCGATCATAATGTATGAGATTTAGTGATAAGAAGTACTTAGTATTATTTAACACTAGCTTTTGCCTCAAGAAATGGGCTATCAAAAGAAAAAGGATTTATATAAATCAGAAGGTCGGTTTCAGAGATTAGCGCGTTAAAAAATACTTTATTTCTATACATATATTATAATTATTATGTATAGATTTCAATCAAACATAATCATATATTTAAACAATATTAAATAAGTTGAATGTTTCGCTTTTAAAATATGTAGTTATAAAATACTTTATTTTAATTTAGAATTTGACAATCAATTCGGGTTGTACTCTGCTTGTAATAATATAATTCAATCATGATTCGAAAGACACGTGGCGCCATCTATTATTAAATGAACGCTTTTGTTGTTTTCCTCGGAAACAGTAATTTTTATCGGGATGAAAATTAGTCTATATTCGTTTTTGTACACCTGACAACGTATATGAAAAATTTCAGAATGATCGGTTCAGTGGTTTAGGCGTGAAAAGGTAACAATTATAGAATAAGGAATAGTGTGATTAGAGGGAGATGTGGCATGAAAGTGGATATAGTGACAAGAATAGAAAAGGGTATGTTAAGCTGGTTTGGACATGTAGAAAGAATGGACGAGGAAAGACTGACTAAGAAAGTTTATAAGGCTAACACTAGCCTTATAAACTTTGCGACTGTTCCATTCATACGAATGGAACAGTCGCAAGAGGAAAACCTAGGCGAACTCGATCAGATCGGAGGCGTTCTGAACAAAGGCCAGGTTAAGAGCACCTTGAACCGACGGGCGTGTATGAGGAATATGATGAAAGCGAATGAAGCCAGAGAAGTGTGTCAGGATCGTAGCAAATGGAAATCCGTAGTCTCTGCCTACCCCTCTGGAAAACAGGCGTGAATCTATGTATGTATGTAAGTTCTTACGAGAACCAGTATAATATTGTGAAAACAATATCTTTAAACTAACAAGGCGATTCCCAGTGTAGTGTAACACAGTCATATTATGAGAGCATACTAAAAATACTCCACGGCTGCCGGACATCCAGTGTCATCAGCGTTATCGCGCACCAAGTTATCGCCTGTCCGCATTCCGCCTGCCGATTTGTGTGCACAAGGGTATTTTGACAGGCCACGTATTATCCTACTGTTTAATACATATGTCCATCTCTGCTTACCTTTTCGAGGTCAGACTATATAGTCTTCTAGATTTTATCGGCGGACTAACCTAACCTTCATTTACGCGAGCGAAGGCTTGCGTAAACATGGTTAGGTTAGTACCAGTACTTTTTTTGGATGAAATGTACCCTATGTCCTTTTCTGTTCCCCTGACAAAGTATATGCAAAATTTCGTGATGATCGGTCGAGTAGTTAATGCGTAAAAGCGTAACAAACAAACTCACATTAGCATTTTATAATAACTAGCTTTTGCCCGCGGCTTCGCTCGCGTTAATTTAGTATTTGACAATTAATTCGGGTTGTACCTACTCTGCTTGTAATAATATAATTCAATCATGATTCGAAAGACACTTGGCGCCATCTATTATTATAAGAACGTTATTATTGTTTTCCTCGGGAACAGTATTTTTTTTCGGGATCAAAGGCAGCCTATGTCCGTTTCTGTACACCTGACAAGGTGTAAGCAAAATTTCAGAATGATCGGTTCAGTGGTTTAGGCGTGAAAAGGTAACAAACAAACAAATAAACTCATTTTCGCTTTTATAAGATTAGTTAGGAAGTTAGGATAGGATTAGGATTAGCATAAATTAGGAAGTGAGATTTTTCTTAGATTTGGATTTTACAAACATCCAAACAACAGAAAGAAAGAACGACCGAGTGTTCCTTGTGTAATAATTATTGTGACACGCGTAATATATTATCTCGTGCGAAGATTGAACCTACAACAGCCGACGCAGTAGCGAGGTGACCTCAAATTATTTTTAAGTAACTATAAAGCTAAGCTAATCAAGTCAATTAGAATTATAGTTCTAAATAATGAAAAAAGTAAACTATATATAATATAATAATATTCTATCACATATACAACAGCCAGCCCAAACTAAGCAGAGCTTGTACTATGGGTACTAGACAATGGATAAACATACATATATACTTTTTTTTTTGTAAATACATACGTCTTATACAAAGAAACACCCAGACCAAGTCAAACACCCATGTTCATGCACACAAATGTTTGACTTGCGCGGGAATCAAACCCGCGACCTCAGGCGTGGCAGTCGGTTACACTAACCACTACGCCATCGAGGCCGTCAATATGAAACTATGATCCAAAGATGATCTAAATAAACCAGTTATAAAATCAACATTATAGAGACACTACTATTATCGTGTAGAATATAACACAAATCCATCGGCATTATCATTTATCACATTGAATGACGTAAAACTGACAGCAGTAATAAAACTACGCACTAATTGGGTTCATTAACCCATATAAGGAATTTACCTATATTTATGCCACTATTTAAACTTAAGAGTTCTACGAACACTGATCGGCTACATATAACAGGTTAAACTATTTCCTCTTATGTTAATACAAGCAATAAATACTTGTTGGTACACAAGGCATAGTGCAGCATTTCCTTCGCCCATTTATAGGAAACGAAGGTTAAAATAAAAAAGTAAAATGGTGTGTCAGTGTATTTATCGGTAGGACATCTTGAGGATAGAAATAAACGATTGAACTCCTAAAATAGATCTCAGTGTGAAGTTCGACATCAATTCGTGATGGGATACAAAGTTAAATGGTTTTCACTTTACTAAGACTTGGCTGGAGACGACTGTATATTTCTTTCTTTACCTTTAATCTATACTAATATTGTAAAAATAGTGTGGGTGCTTACAAAAACATATTATTAAAAAACTGTCCGATTTAAATTTAAACATGGCACACTGACTGTTAAACATATTATTTTAGCGCTACATCTCATTGTCACCATTTTGTAGTTTTTAGTTTTAAGTATACCTACCACTCTCAACTCGTATAAGTAATGTATGTTTTACTCGTGGTAAACGATGTGGATGTCAGAATTAGTCACAATGTTTAAAAACATACAATTTAAAAAAATTGTTATTGTGATGTTGTTAGTTTACCCAATAAAGAGAAAAAAAAACGATGGTTGAATTTTGTAAGTCTATGTTTATGGAAGGTAATTTCTGGAAGCAATGCATTTGATAATTCTTTTGCTACTTGTGTAGTACTTTATTGCAGGTGGTTATAACACATGAGTAGATAAACGGTTATAAGGAAGTTACATTATGGTCAACCCGGGTGCTGTCAGGGCCGGTGGCAGGTGTTTAATATTTAGCAAAGCTATAGCAGGTAGTGTAGGACGCCCTCCACCCAGGTGGGATGACGATCTGCGAAAGACTGCAGGCAGATGCTGGATGCGGCAAGCTGAAGACAAGGCGCTATGGCGCTCTTTGGGGGAGGGTTATGTCCAGCAGTGGACTATAATTATAGCCTGATGATGATGATGATGATGATAGCAGGCAATACGTATCCTCTAATATTATCTATACTAATATTATAAAGCTGAAGAGTTTGTTTGTTTGTTTGAACGCGCTAATCTCAGGAACTACTGGTTCGATTTGAAAAATTATTTTAGTGTTGGATAGCCTATTTATCGAGGAAGGCTATAGGCTATATAACATCACGCTAAGACCCACGCGGGTGGCGCAGTATCGATAAACGCGGGTGAAATCGCGGGAACATCTAGTATTCTATAAAGCCGTGCCCTTATATCTCTGAAGAGGAAGGTTATGATGTTATACTGGATTCTTGAGATATGGTTTTAGGAACAATTGTTTTTAATTTACTGACCGCAGTTGCGGCCTTCGTGCTATTAGCTACTTTTCAGATGAGTGAAGAACACTTTTACCCCATTTTAAGCATATTATGCGCGCGAACTGACGTTTTGACATAGCTTAAGTTTAAACAAAGAAGAGCAGAAAGTAACGACGTATAAAAAACAAACGACTTACGTTCGAATTTCAAGCACTGGGCGATTAGTAAATGTATAATGCCCTTACTAGCCACTACCAACATAACAAAAACTAAACAATACCGTTCGGAAAGCTGACCCTTGTTTAGTAAAAGACAGCCATCAACTAAACGGCAGTCAACCGCGAAATATTCCCCTCAAAAAAGCTCGATGGCCGTTCTTACGTTAATAATGGAAGGTCCACGAAGGTCAATCTGAAGCATGAGTCTATTATGCGGCGATTTTTGCCCTGTCGCTTATGATTGATGCCTTGGCTTTATAGCCGGACATTACAACACGGATTACGAGAAAGTTAGACGTGCTCCGTTACAACCGTTTAGTTTAAGCGTATTTATTTGTACATAATTGGTATAAAATTTGTACCTAGTTGGTACAAAAATGTGTACCTAGTTGACAACTGTTCTTTGAGGAACTATACGTCTTTTAAATTAGCATAAGGGTTAGCGACCGACTTGCGATGTTGTGGGTTGAATTCCCACACGGGTCAATTATTTATGTGATCAATAAATAATTAATTGTTCTGTGTTTAGTTACTGCACAACCATTAATTGTATGTTTTAAGCATTTACAGTTTTTATTGATAATGAAACGTAACCTTCACGCTTCAACCTAAATGTGAACCATAGATGTCAATTTACGCGCCAAGTGTTTACATATCTATACTAATATTATAAAGCTGAAGAGTTTGTTTGTTTGTTTGTTTACTTGAACGCGCTAATCTCAGGAACTACTGGCCCGATTTGAAAAATTCCTTCAGTGTTAGATAGCCCATTTATCGAGGAAGGCTATAGGCTATATATCATCACGCTAAGATCAATAGGAGCGGAGCACCAATGAAGAATGTTTCAAAATCGGAGAGTATTTTTTCCTTTTGAGAGCTTCCGCTGCGTGCGCTGCGTAAACAGTTAAAGTTTCGCAAAAATCATGTATGACAGAATTGTTCCCCTTTAAAACTTCTAAAAAAAAGTCCGCGACAGCATATGTCTATCTTTTAAGGTTGGCTCACTATAACTATTTTTATGCTAACGAAATTTGTTCTAAAATAATGCATTATTTGCGAAGGTATTTTTATAAACATGATATTAATCCTTATCCAAATAAATACGTTATTCATCACAAGTATTTAATTTAAAATAAAATTGCCCTTTACTTCATTCGATTTCAATGAATATCTTAGGAGATATAGCAGTTTTAAAATAACATCGCAGCAAAATAATTACCCATTACAGACATAGTACAAACGATGTTTCTCCTGGTTTATTCTGCGTGATTACTACTGGTTCGATTTGAAAAATTCTTTTAGTGTTGGATAGCCTATTTATCGAGGAAGGCTATAGGCTATATAACATCACGCTACGACCCACGGGGGCGGCGCAGTAACGATAAACGCGGGTGAAACCGCGGGAACATCTAGTACCTAATATCTATACTAATATTATAAAGCTGAAGAGTTTGTTTGTTTGTTTGTTTGTTTACTTGAACGCGCTAATCTCAGGAACTACTGGCCTGATTTGAAAAATTCTTTCAGTGTTAGATAGCCCATTTATCGAGGAAGGCTATAGGCTATATATCATCACGCTAAGATCAATAGGAGCGGAGCACCAATGAAGAATGTTTCAAAATCGGAGAGTATTTTTTCCTTTTGAGAGCTTCCGCTGCGTGCGCTGCGTAAACAGTTAAAGTTTCGCAAAAATCATGTATGATAGAATTGTTCTCCTTTAAAAGTTCTAAAAAAAAGTCCGCAATAGCATATGTCTATCTTTTAAGGTTGGCTCACTATAACCATTTTTATGCTAACGAAATTTGTTCTAAAATAATGCATTATTTGCGAAGGTATTTTTATAAACATGATATTAATCCTTATCCAAAAAAATACGTTATTCATCACAAGTATTTAATTTAAAACAAAATTGCCTTTTACATCATTCGATTTCAATTAATATCTTAGGAGATATAGCAGTTTTAAAATAACATCGCAGCAAAATAATTACCCATTACAGACATAGTACAAACGATGTTTCTCCTGGTTTATTCTGCGTGATTACTACTGGTTCCATTTGAAAAATTCTTTTAGTGTTGGATAGCCTATTTATCGAGGAAGGCTATAGGCTATATAACATCACGCTACGACCCACGGGGCCGGCGCAGTAACGACAAACGCGAGTAAAATTGCGGGCACACTGTTTACAATAGAGAAGCATTCCAAATCAGTAATTTAAAACAAATAAAAAAAAATAACTTTGACTTACTGCCCTCTCGATTACCACGGCAGAGTATACTGGACAATATTTATGTTGTCCACAAACGGTTGTTATGAGTGTGAGTGTTCGGTGTTCGTTGTTTGAATGTTTGTGACGTTTCCCCTGCCACAGGAACGGTTTACGGACTATTGTTTAACGTGACAACGTCATAACCAAATTTCTTGCCCGTAACGTTACAATGCGCGTAGCGAGACAATGAGCGTAACGGGACAATGAGCGTAACGGGACAATGAGTGTAACGGGACAATGAGTCATCCTTTTTCGTGCGTGCAGCCGGCGTTCATCGCTTTATTAGACGTTGTCACGTCAAAAAAGTTATGTGTGATAAGACAATACTGTTCAATGGAAATAGACTCACAACAAATTCTTTTAACCTTAATACAAGAAATAAGAGACAGGTGTTAATAACGGCTGTACAGGGCTTAAATTAAAACGTCTAATGAATATTCAAGTCTTGACCCCTTCGCGGTGGCTTCGAACCGCTGCAGCGCTGTGAGTTAAAGACATTAGAATTTACATAACGTTTAGTTTATCGATTAAATAGAAGGATACTTTTAACAGCAAATGATTTAAAACCGATGTTTAATAAAATAATGGAATTTCATGTTTATTACGGACTGCGCGTGTATTGTATGATTACTAGACTGATTATATGATGATGATGTAATCAGTCTACTAATCATACAACACACATACAATACATATATGATGATGATAGTAGATTAGTAGTATCCTATAAATTTTTCTAATACATGTATGTATGTGTGTACTTGATCACGCGTAAATCATTGATCGAATTTCGATAAAACTTGACAAACAGATAGACCGACCCGGTAAGTCTCTACGTGGGATTTAAACGGATGATGCCGCGGGCTGGACCTAATATTTATATTCGTCCATCGTATAGGCGTCCAGACAATTACTAAGTCGAAAGCTTTTATTATTAAGTCTCAATATATTTAAGTTGACTAAAACATAATAATCCTTACTTCCTTATTAATATTAAAATGCGGAAGTAACTCTGTCTGTCTGTCTGTTACCTTTTCACGCTCAATCCGTTGAACCGATTTTGATGAAATTTGGAATGGAGATCAAGCTACGTTCACGGGAGCGGCGCAGTAACCACAAATACCACTAACGCGGGTGGGACCGCGGGCACAGCTAGCGGTAAATAAAACGTCCGTATAAAAAATTCGTCTCAATAACAATTAAAACATCTTATCGCAAATATGATATCTATATCAATACAGCATACGAAAACAGAACTATCATAGAAATAAAGACCATATCTACAACAGGATAGATCAGCTTAATCAAGGAACTAGTATACCTATGGCCTTCGTCTCGCCTAAGATATTACTTTCCATAGAAATATAAAAAAGAGTGTTGTTTATTATATCTATGTTACTTTCCGTTGATACAACGTAGCCGTCCTTGAAATTGCCACAATTTGTCCCGACATGTGACATCACAGAAATCTTGTCTGTGAATATGAACGACAGATGTTTACCGCAACATGTGACCAAATACCGAAATATTGAATTTGTCTGAGTAAAGACGAAAAAGACATTTCAAATCAGTTTAGTTTAGAAAATGTTTAACTATATTCGTACGACGGTTGACCTGATACTGCTTTTTGCTGTTGTGGGCTCCTAAAACGTCAGCTGATATCGATCCTACGAAAAAGTGGCGAGTTTGTTGGCTGCCAGGCACATCTTTAGGTCCCGAAATGCTTTTGATAATTCCACAGACAAATCAAATAATACTTTGCCCGTTCTGAGAACCAAAACGAGACTTCACGATTGCATAAAAAACAAAACCAAAACGAGACGCGACACTAGCCAGGGAGGCTACCTCGTATCGTTATGTATATGAACTATATACAGCTCTCTTATATATTATAGACTAGATGTGCCCGCGGTTTCACCCGCGTTTATCATTACTGCGTCGCCCCCGTGGATCGTAGCGTGATGTTATATAGCCTATAGCCTTCCTCGATAAATAGGCTCTCCAACACTAAAATATTTTTTCAATTCGGACTAGTAATTACTGAGATTAGCGCGTTCAACCAAACAAACAAACAAACTCTTCAGCTTTATAATATCTATATATTAATACGTGAAGCAAAAACTTGGTACCCCTTTTTACGAAAATTGCGCGAACGAAGGAGTATGAAATTTGGCACATTTAAAGTGTACATGGAGAAGGAGTGACGAATCCTAATATTTATATAAATTATGCATTAGAAATACATTAAATTAATGAAAAGACACTACACGCACACAACCATGCATTTGACACACGCAATCGAAGCGCGTAACTATGGTTACATATATCAATATATAATGACATATATCAGCAATATCTTACAGGCAAACTTTGGTCGAATTTCGAGCACTTGGCGACCGCTAGTTAGTATAGATTCCAAAACCTAGACTTAGGAAAATTATCTGTTAATTGAATAACAGTATCGAACAGCGTTCAGCGAATATTTGGTAGCAAGATCAATATTCATATATCATTCTCTTACTCTGATCCTTATTCAATTACGGTTGTCGCAGTATATTTTCTACTAAATATCCCAATCAGTTGTCATCTCATCATTAACTTCCATTTTCTTTCATAACATTCCTACACTCCAAGCATCTTTTCCTTTTCCTTTCTTTTCATTCACATACATATAAAAAATTAAAACATCCATTCATAATCTATATTAATTTATCATTTTCCCTATTAATAACTGTCATATAAAATATACAATACTAGATGTGCCCGTGGTTTCACTCGCGTTTATGGTTACTGCGCCGCTCCCGTGGGTCGTAGCGTGATGTTATATAGCCTATAGCCTTCCTCGATAAATAGGTTATCCAACACTAAAAGACTTTTTCAATTCGAACCAGTAGTTCCTGAGATTAGCGCGTTCAAACAAACAAACAAACAAACTCTTCAGCTTTATAATATTAGTATAGATGTACATATAATAACAAGCCTGTGTTCCTAGCAGAGTAGGCGGTAACTGCGAAAACTCAATTATTACGATACTAGATTTTGCCTGCGGCTTCGCTTGCGTTGATGTATAATTTATCAATGAATTTCTATCTCTTGAGAACAATATATTTTTCAAGATTAATAACTATGTTCTATTCTCTCCCCTGACAACGTATATGTGAAATTTGATGAAGATCAGTCCAGTAGTTAATGCGTGAAAGCTTAACAAACAAACTCACATTCGCATTTATAATATTAAGTTAGGAATTGGGACATGCATAATGTTTTCGAAGGCAATGATCGAAGAGACAAGCTTCTCTAATCCCCCCAATTGATAATATACATACATTACCAACAATGAAAGACATGGATCAGCTCATTCTGAGAAAATCCTAATCCAAACTAATATTATAAAAGCGAATGTGAGTTACTTTGTTACGTTTTCACGCCTTAATTACTCGACCGATCACCATGAAATTTCGCATATCCTTACTAATATTATAAATGCGAAAGTAACTCTGTCTGTCTGTCTGTTACCTTTTCACGTTCAATCCGCTGAACCGATTTAGATGAAATTTGGAATGGAGATGCCTGAGACCCTGGGAAGAACATAGGCTATATAACATCACGCTACGGCTCACGGGAGCGGCGCAGTAACCACAAATTCCACTGACGCGGGTGAGACCGCGGGCACAGCTAGTACGCTATAAGGGGTACAGAAAAGGACATAGGGTACCTTTTATCCAGAAAAGGTACTGTTACTAACCTGACTCTCAATTTACACGAACGAACCCGCGGGCAAATTCTAATACATAATATTTTCGAAGGCAATGATCGAGAAGACAAGCTTTCCCTGATCTTCCTAATTGATAATATACATTACCGAGCTCGAATGAAAGATATAATCAGATCCCTTCTGAGAAAATTAATGATAAAAACAGGACATCGGGTAAAACTCCAAAGCATACTAATTTCCATTGATTAGTATAATTTTGTTAAGCCGAACTTTGAGGTCAGGCTTAAGGCTTTATTCAGTTACTAGCTTTTTCCCGCGGCTTCGTTTGCGTAAAAGTAGGTTAGGTAATGTTAGTTAAAATACTTTTTTAAGTAAAATATAGTCTTTGTAACTCGGTGATAATATAGCTTTCTAATATATAATATAATAATAATATCAGCCCTGTATTAAACTGTCCCACTGCTGGGCACGGGCCTCTTCTCAGTGTGAGAAGGGTTAGGCCATATTCGACGCTGGCCTAGTGCGGGTTGGCAGACTTCACATATCTTCGAGAACATTATGGAGAACTCTCAGACATGCAGGTTTCCTCACGATGTTTTCCTTCACTGTTAAAGCAAACGATAATCAAATATTTAATACGCATGTAACTTCGAAAAGTCAGAGATGCGCGCCTTGGGTTCGAACTCGAGACCTCTGCGTGGCAGTCCAACGGTTTCCCACTAGGCTATCACTGCTTCTTTCTAATGGTGAAAGAATTTTTAAAATCGGTTGAGTAGTTTTTGAGTTAAATCCTTACAAGCACACATACAAAAAATCAAATATTTCCCCTTTATAATATTAGTAGGTATAGCGTCCTAAATTCTACAGCGTTTTGTCGAGCTTTTTATTTTGTCAGGATATTTTCATAAGGCTTATTTTACTATAGAATCTTTTATAAGCTAGCTTTTATATGCCTTATAATATACTTTATTTCTAGGTTCAGGGGTTCACGTATTATTGACAGTAAACTTTATGTACAACTAGCTGCAAGCTGTAAAATGCTGCCCAAATTAACTATTCCATGCGGACGAAGTCGCGGGCCCAAGCTAATAAGTAATATAACATGTTTATACGGTGCTTAGCTGTCCTGGGGACGTCTCGTGTAGATTCAAAACACGTATCGAAATATAACACCGTTAGTTTTAGAGCGGTTAATTGCAAACTGGATTGATTAAGACATATCTTGCCTAAACATTGTTTTTGTCGTTGTATTATCAATCATAGTCTAATTCAATAACAACTGAATTAATTTGGTATCTTAGAAATTAGTTAGGAGTTAGAAATCAGACATTTGAAGGTTACTAAGATGTAGTGCAGCTCTGGACAAAGTGTTAGTGTCCAGGCTTCTTAACCGAAATACTAAAATACGCATTTACAAAACTGTAATAAGACCTATACTAATGTATGGCTGCGAAGCATGGACACTGACACAAAAGGAAGAGAATAAGTTATTGGTCGCAGAAAGAAAGGTTCTTCGAAAGATCTTGGGCCCTGTGCAGAGACCCGACGGGAGCTGGCGGATTCGCAAAAATGCCGAAATCGAGGAACTCGTAGCCAATCCTAAAATTATAGGAGAAATAAAAGATGGCTCGGCCACGTTGAGAGAATGGGAGAAGACCGTGGTGTAAATAGAGCGCATTTGGGTCGACCAATAGGACGTCGCCCTGTCGGTTGACCCAGATACCGCTGGAAAGATGTTGTGGATTTGGATCTGAAGGAGCTTCAAGCTGGTGATTGGCGAGAAGTGGCCAAAGATCGGGCAGTGGCGCCCTCTAGGAGCTCTCTAGTGGCCAAGACACATTTCTGGTCATTGAGCCAACGGACTAAGGAAGTAAGTACATTTAATAGCGGGCAAGCTTATTACCGTACAATTTCAGAGTCCGTGTTGCCATAGAAGACTAATACGAGTAAGTATTAGCACTGTGACCTGTCGTAATGTTAGTAAGGCCTAATTATCGACAGTTGCGTATGGTACGCTAAAGAGAGCATTTATTACTTTAAAATACTTGTGAATTTTGACGTAAAACCACAAATTGCATCGCATGCAAAAGTATTCGGGTTGCCCGCAGGTAGTAACATCAAAGATCGGCTCCACTCCACGAAAATTGCAAATCGATGTCTGGTGCATTCGTGCAAAAAATACAAAATCTGTCACAGCTGCCGATGGTACGCATGCGGCCGGCGGGCTGCGCGCGCGCCTGCTCGGTATCGATGCGCGATATCGATAGTAATTTACCGCGATTTTTTGTTGTTCACCAAACTGGTTCGGAGTTCCGACGGTTATTGAGGAGGGCGAAAATATGTGAGACTTGTTATACAAAGTAATTATGACAAAGTAAGTATGTTCTTGTTGCGCAGCCTCACATAAAATATTTTTTGCAGTTGTTTTTGTCTTATAATTTGTTTTCAATATTCCACATAATTATACAATTAATCTATAATTACGTTGTATAAAAAAATATATGCTTGTCTTAGGACTTAATTTGCAAAGAAGAAAAATTTAAAACAGTAAACAAATATGTTGGATTAACGTAGTCAATATGAATGATTGCTAATTAAAACAGTTTTAATAAACGAAATACTCTTTATATTATTTTAATGTAATAAATACTAGGTAGGTACTGCAGTTGTAAACGCTTTTTCACAAGTCGGTCGGTAAAAGCGCTATAATTATGTCTACTACATGTACTGATACCTACTAGCGTGCATTTAATCCTTACTAATCTATACAAAAAAATAAAATTGAAGTGTCTGTTTGTAATGTCAAAATAAAAGCTTTTTATCTAATGCTATGAAAGTATATAAGGTACCTATACGAAAACATAAATTTTTAAAATTTTTGTCTTTCTGTCTGTTTGTGCCGGCTAATCTCCGAAACGGCTGAACCGATTTTGACGGGACTTTCACTGGCAGATAGCTGATGTTATAAGGAGTAACTTAGGCTACTTTGATTTTAGAAAAAAAAAGGGGGTTCCGCGGAGACAAACACTTTTTAGTTAAAATCTACGCGGACGAAGTCGCAGGTAACAGCTAGTCCTTACTTAATATTATAAATTGTCTGTCTGTCTGTTACCTTTTAACGGCTAAACCACTTTACCGATTTAGATGAAATTTGGTACAGATATAGTTTAAAACCCGGGGAAGGACCTAGGCTAGTTTTTATTGATGTAGGTACCAAGCGGGCGGAGCCGCGCGCAAAAGCTAGTTATTAATAAATTGTTACGATGGTGGTTTTACTCATATTAAATTTATACTTAACACACCCATTTAAGAAGTAGCTCATAGCCAGTTGCACTCACTGATCGGTAAACGATTAGCGAGGTTAAGCAACGTTGGGTGCGGTCAGTCGATAGATGGGTGACCGCTTAGTGGTACTTCATCTGAGCGTCTCCGTGCTTCGGAGGGCACGTAAAAAGTCGGTCCCGGTTGTTATCAAATTGATAGCAGTCGTTAAGCCATGTCAGAGGCCTACGGGCGGCTTGAACAACTCTTGACAACAGGTTGGCCACTAACCACACGAAAAGAAAGAAAGAAAGAAGAATTAAATATATTTATGATTATTACGTACCTAGTTATTTATTTTTACACCTAAACGGCAACACAAGAGTGCCAAACCATATTCTATAAGTAACAGCAAATAAAAATGGCTGGTCCAGGCAAAGAGAAAAAAACAGTCGCAAATATTTAAATCGTTTGTTTTGTTGATAATATGTAGTCGATAACACCGTGAACGCTAAGTAAAACTGTCTAAATAATATTAAATTCAACTTATTTTCCCTATACGAATAAGTTTATTATTTCCTCAAATTAATTAAAATATTTTATTTATTACTCATAAAAATCGATAACAGCTGCCACCACTCTGTTTCATGGTCGTTATCTTAAGAGTGAGCGGGACGGTGCATAAATGGCCTAAAAAATTAAGGCGCGTGTACACCTGTTGAGAGTGTTGAGGGTAGGAAGCTTACATCTGTCCTGTCATTATAATATAACGAGTACCTACTTTTAAGTTGTACATCGCAATATGGCCGCCGCCGGCGATAAAATAATTTTTGATAGTTGATTACAGCCATAATTTTGATGTTAGTTTTAGAACTGGCTCGGTAGCGTAGCGGTGTTGTATGTTAAGTACTACTGGACATGAGGTCTCGGGTTCGAGACTACTACTCATCATCGAATTCTCTTTTCATATTTAAAACGCTTTAGAAAATTCATGTATTAGATTGTGAGAAAAATTGTTAAAACCAAATGATGATAATAAATTATTCTTATTTTTACTGTGCATATGGTTATTGGTTTCATTCCCGGGTCAAGCAGTGTTTTCTGTTAAGATAATCTCAGTCTCACGATGTTTGGAACTGTGCTCAATAATTAATCGGCAACAGATCAGTCCCTGAATACGTGGTACACAAATCTTTAGCTAGCGGAATATAAGTGCAACAGACCAAATGCCTAACCCTTTCAAGGATATAGTCCTATG
Organism: Catocala sponsa; assembly: GCA_963564715.1. NCBI lineage: Eukaryota > Metazoa > Arthropoda > Insecta > Lepidoptera > Erebidae > Catocala > Catocala sponsa. The sequence goes on along the minus strand of OY751345.1, from coordinate 2,558,175 downwards.
TTATAATATTATGTGGATATTGTCAGTTCATAGAGATATTCTATTTTCGGTCGGGCAGTTATGTGAAATGTAACTGCCTGACCGAAAATCGAAAAAAATAAACTTTACGTTTAGTAGCAGGTAAGAATCTGGAAATGTATTGTTTTCTTTTTTTGTACGACTAAGGTGGCAAACAAGCATACGGCCCACCTGATGGTAAGTGGTCACCGTAGCCTATGGACGCCTGCAACACCAGAGGCATCACTTGCGCGTTGCCGACCCTTTAGGAAAAGAAGTTGTAAGGAGAAGGAAGGGGGACGAGGGTAATTGGGCCTCCGGCACTCTCACTTACCGAACGAAACACAACAGTAGAAATACTGGTATTTCACGTGTGGCAGTAGACCCAATGGTACTAATATATAACCAACGGGTTGTAGCAGCTATCCAATATGTAAAGCAGAAGTCTGTAATGGGTAGACACCATCTACTCACATTACCAAGCATGGCATATCATATACCAAGCATGATATATGGTTTTTGATGATGATGATGATGATCGATCCGACCGTTTTCAGCCATGGCGACTGCTTCGACTCCTAGTCGGCTTGACGACGCTGATGCGCCCGAAGATGACTTATATGGTTTCTAAACTCCTTGTCGCTACAGAATCTCATAACAAAAACCCCACATAACACTTTCATAACGGACAGGCAACAGAATACGATCAAAAACAAAAAATATGGCATTCATTTTAACGCTCCATCTTAAAAAGGAACCACTTTTAATAACATTTAAAAGGTATATCAACAATCTTAGCTGGTTAAGTTTCACCCTCACCTGATTGGCTAATTTGCTCATTAGTTATGAAGGAGGGTTCCACTGGTACCTATCGAGAACGTCAACATTAATTATGAGTGACTGAAACTTTGAGTTTTAATTATCCATTCTTAACATAAGTGTTCCCAAAGTTGAAGAGTAAAACAAGAATAATATTAGATACTAGCTTTTGCCCGCAGCTTCGCTCGCGTTAATGTAGAATTTGACAATCAATTCGGGTTGTACTCTGCTTGTAATAATATAATTCAATCATGATTCGAAAGAAACGTGGCGCCATCTATTATCATAAGAACGTTTTTGTTATTTTCCAGTCATTTTTTTCGGGATGCAAGGTAGTCTATGTTCGTTTCTGTACACCTGACAACGTGTGTATGCAACATTTCATAATCATAATCATAATCATAATCATAATCCTTTATTTGTGAAACATAGGTTAGATACAGGTGTTAGTGTTATTATTTTTAAGTACAGTGGTAATGTGGTAAGACGTAGTGACGTCTTACCACATTATGTGGTGTACAAATAATATTCAATAGAAATAAAGTTACAAAATATAATAATTACAAGTCAGATAGTAATTAAATAATAGTTTAAATAATAATACTTGCAGTCAAAATAGTAAAAAGAAAATAATTATAATGTCACAATTTGAAATCTTTGAGGCAGTGTACATGTCACACTAAAATTAAATTAATTTTATATTAATAGGAATAATTATGTCAATATGATAATTACAGCATTATTATTATTACATATTTTTATCATCGAGATATTCATCAACAGAATAATAAGCTTTGTTAATAAGAAATTCTTTTAGAGTATTTTTAAACATTTGTAAATTTTCAGCAGTTTGGATACATCTAGGCAGCTTATTGTATATCTTGGGTGCCATTACGAATATGCTGTTGTGATATAAGGCAGTTTTAGCTCGAACCATATGTATTTTACCAAATCTACGGTTACTAGTTACTTCTGAAAATTTTGACCAGTTTTTTTTTACAAATAAAGCTGTTTCAAATATATAAATTGATGGCATTGTCAGTATTTTTAAATTAATGAAATGTGGTTTACATGAATCAGTAAAGTGAATGTTACATATTGCTCTTATACAGCGTTTTTGAGACTTAAAAACTAATTCTTTACCAGTTGCATTGCCCCAAAATATAATGCCATATCTTAAAGTGGCTGCAACTAATCCGTGATAAGCAGTAACAACCGCGTCTCGATTTACAGTTTTATTTAACATGTGCAGGGCATAAGCATATCGGTTTATTTTACCACACACCATTTCTATTTGGCAATTCCACTTCAAATTATTTTGAATTTGCAAGCCTAAGAATTTTGTTATTTTAATGTCACTTATGCGTTGATTATTGTATTTAATATCTATGTCCCTTGTTTTGTTCTCATTTTGTCCAAAACTCATAATAGATGTCTTACGTAAATTAATTTTTAGGTTTTGTGAGTCCAGCCAACTCACTAAAGACACAATATTTTCTTCGATTACTGATTTAGTGGTATGTATATTATCATGGTTAAATACGACGGTGCTATCGTCAGCAAACATTACCATAGGAAACTTAGTAGCAGATGGGAAGTCATTAATATAAATAATGAACAGCAGAGGGCCGAGTGTACTACCCTGTGGTACTCCATATCTTATAATTCTTGATTTTGACTTATAACGAGTTTCAGTTTTAGACTTAAGGCATATTTTATCAATAACTGTAATTTGTTGTCGATTGCTTAGGTAAGATTCTATCAATTTGGATACATTGCCTCGAATACCATAGGCGTTTAATTTATCGACGAGTATTTTGTGATTCACATAATCGAACGCCTTCGTCATGTCCATATAAAGTGCTTGGACTGGCATTCTCTTGTCCATTCTAGATATAATTATTTCCAAGAACTCATAAATTGCTACATCAATGCATTTGTTTTTTCTGAATCCTTTCTGATTATCTCTAAATAGGTTGTTTTTTTCAAAATAGTTATTCAAGTTGCTATAAATTACTTTTTCAAAAATCTTAGAGAATATAGGTACTAAGGCAATCGGCCTATAGGATTGCATATTTTCTTTGTCATCTTTTTTATAGAGTGGCTTAACTAGAGATATCTTTAGCTTTTCAGGATATACACCCTGTACGATGCAGTTATTTATTAATTGACTTAATACGGGTGATATTGGTACCGATACCATTTTTACTATTTTAGTATTAATGTCGTCATAGCCGGTGCTTGCTGTATTTTTTAATTTGTTTATTATCCGATGTACATCTCGGGGTGTGGTAGGCTCCATAAACATAGATGTAGATTTCTTGCAAAAATCGTAGCTTTGTGATTTAGTTTGTGTTGGTGGGCTACCCGTCTCTACTAAATCCACGTAGAAATCGTTGAAAGCTTCTGCTATTGCGGTTGGGTGTGTTAAAGAATGGTTATTAATTGTTATTTGATCAATATTGTTAACGGGTTTCATGTTGATCGGTCGAGTAGTTAAGGCATTAAAGCGTAACAAACAAACAAACAAATTCATTTTCGCATTTATAATATTAGTTAGGATAGTTAGGATTTACGTAATAAAGTTACATTTTGTATATTGAAAATTAATAATGATTATTTATAATTACATATTGTGAAAATAATAATTCATTTTCATAAATTTATCATTACTTGGATTCTGTCCACGTGAATCCTTCAGGAACGCATAGCGGGATATAATATAACTGATCATCGTTTTAAGCGTGATTAAGCATAAACATTTCATTAATTTATAAGATTTTTAAGAAGGTAAATAAGATTGACAACTTAAATTCGATATATTGTATTAGTTGCTTGAATATATGGTTGATTTCAATGATCAGAAACCATATCATGTAACGAATCTCTGCATACACTAAAATACCTAATATTGAACACACTTTGAATAAAAATTAATTGAAGTAAAACAAAAAAGGAAATTACAGAATACGCATTGTATAATATGTATAAGAACTCCTATCTTTATAATAAAGAGTAAAGATTTGTTTTTGTTTATTTGCGAGGATTCAACTCTAAAACTGCAGAATCGATTTAAAAAATATTTTACCATTACAAAGCTATACCGAGTAACATAAGGTACATTTCATTTAAGTCAAGATATTTTTATAGGTAAAGACTCAATTGTATCTACCCATCTGCACTTAGCATGCACAAAAGCATAAGTAAGAGATTTGCTAATGCTTTAATAGTATTTAGATACACATAGGGCGTTTGTGCACTACAAGGAATTTTACTGTCCGGCAGTCCGTTTTTTTACGGTCCGATGTGGCACGGACAAAACGGATGATTAGCTTGTGCACTTGTCCGTCTTTACTCGGATATCGGTGGGACGCAGTTTACGGCAGCTCTCTTTGAAACTACACGCAGTGCACAAGCATAAACACGTTTTTCATTGCTGTCATCTCGGATCGGAAAAACGGCCCGGAAAAGTAAAATGACTGACGGTAAAATTACGTATAGTGCACAAACTAGTATATACATTTATGGCGTGCCATATCGGACCGTAAAAAATCGGACTGTCGGACAGTAAAATTCCTTGTAGTGCACAAACGCCCATACACTTTCTGTCGGTCGGTGCGTAGACGACGGAAGAAGCTTAATTAATGCGTTTTCATTTTTGTCTGGCGACAGTCTGCCGATTGCGCGCATAATGTGCACTGGAATAGTGCATTAATGGTTTAAAATATACTGGCAGGAGATTGGGAGTGACGGGCGTTGCACCGCGGAAGATCGTCGGCTATTACAATATGGCGCCAATGTTTAATACTAATTAATGTCTGCATAAATAGTGCAATGGATTAGGTGACTGCCTCGCCACTGCCACTAAGTATTGTTGGTTCGATTTCCACACGGAACAAAAGATATCCACCTAAATCTTTTGTCTATTTGACTTTGATGGTAAAGATTATTGTGTGGAAATAAGCATGTCTGTGAGTTCTTCATAATGTTCTCAAAGATGTGTGAAGTCTGCCAGCCCACACTGGGTCGGCGTGGTAGACTTCGGCCTGACCCTGCTCATATTGTGAGCTCCTGTCTAGCAATGAAACAGTTTACAATGGCGGTTGATATTATTACTATACGAATGAACGAATGGCATACCGAATTAAGTAATCACCTTACTAATGCCAGTCGGAATTGATCCGAACATTGGACAAAAAATTGTGTGATCCACAAATAGTTGTTCTGTATGTGTATTTACTAGTGATGTTCCGGATATCCGTATCCGCGGATATCCGCGGGAGAAAAAAGATCTGTATCCGTATCCGTTACATTTTTAACAGATCTTTTACTATATTAATTTTTAATACATAGATTCAATTCTATATGTAGGTGATTAGGTAGCAATAAAATACTATTACATTTCAATGAAACTATTTTTATTTCTAAAAATGAAATATTTGGCATCAACATTTATCGTAGTGAGTTAACATACGATACAATACTGCACGTAACTTCAAGGAACTAAATCAACTATCTAATATATGTTTAAATATGTACTTACTATAATATAGGAAGTTATTATAAAATATTAATTAAAATATCTTTATAGTGAGATCCATTGAGTTTAAATTTTTGTAACATTTAATTATAGAAAGTTATAAGATCACTTTTATAATAAAACTTAAATCTTAAGGTCACGCGGACCGACACCGATTGAGTAAGAAAGTTAAGATCCGTATCCGTATCCGCGGATCTTGACGCCAATGATCCGTATCCGTATCCGCGGATCTACATTTTTAATTATCCGGCACATCACTAGTATTTACTATCCGTTGTTTCAATGTTTGTAATGTCGTAACCGGCACAAGGAAGTAGGCTTGTTTAAAATATAATGTGCATTGTAGAGACGTTAGTCATTAAATAGCTACATAAATTGCGAGCTGACTCTTACCAGTCTTACACAATAAATCTAGAAATAAATATTAATAGGTATATTGTTCGCTTGTTGTGTGTCATGTGCAATTAAACTTAGTGAAGCTTATCATAATAAACACGCCTAAACAATAAAATATTATTGTCCACTTAAAAAGATGTTTGAAATTATTTCACCGTAAGTTTCCATGTTAAAACAAAAATAATTAACAGATTCGTTAATTTTTCATTTTGACGCAGGGCATTAAATGTAATGATCAGCAAAAATACTAATTGGTCAGCAAATATTGCACAGCATAACGAGCATCTATACGCCTCAAATCACTGCATTCCGTCTCGGAAGTGTTAGGTTATGTTAGGTTCCTTTTTTTAAACCCACCCAAAAATAGGAGCCCCGCGAAGCGCGAAGCGGGGCTCCGTCGACTTAGTTTGATCTCTTTAAAGTTTGCTGGCCATGAGTTGCTGATCAATTAGCTTTTTTTCTGCGCAATTACTATTTTTTTGCTGTGCAGTTAAATACTACCCATTAATAAGTACCTACTTACTTAATTATGTATTAGTTAGTATATTCGAATGCGATTATGCGCATCAATAATTACTAGCAGTGATGCACGTAATTGCTTTCGAATAATTTTCGAATACTGTTGTTTACGTTATAACTACTCTGGAAGGTCAAGGGTGCAGCGCACGCTCTTTTTAACCGACTTCAACAAGGAAGAGGTTCTCAATTCCTCTGTATATGTATTTTTATTTGCGTATGTTCGAATAAAGCTATTTTGTTTTTGGGCCGATTTTAATTAGGTATTCTTTTTGCGTTGGGTTTAATTAATGTAGCTTCTATGTGTCACCTCTTCAGTGTAAGAGCCAAGCTCTTATCGGTGGTGTCTCTTCCATAAAGTCCTATCTTCAGCCAACGCTTTGACTTCTTGATACGACGTAACTTTTACCTTTTCTTTCACTTCATCTATGAACGTCCTCCTTGGCCTTGCTCTTCCCCTTCTGCCTTCTATTTTTCTTTCTAAAAATTCCAGATGTTTATGAAGCTCTCGTATTTAACTTTGGTAAACGTCACTAAAATTGTAATTGTGTAATTCAATAGATGCTAATTAATTTGCAGTCGATGTTAAACAGATAGCTAAGATAATCCAATAACTTGGCAACGGCTCCATATTGATTAGATTCCTTTCGCAGCTTAGTTAAGACTAAAACAAATGTATATACTTATTTATTTTATTTTTAGAGTTTTGAAGTCAATTAATATTTTTACCAATGTATAATGCAGTCAACACATTCGAAAAATAATTCAAAAGGTACTGTGCCCATCGCTTAAGGTAATAAGACATAGTACACAATAACATGTGACGCAAGCTCAGTACCTCGTCGTGATAGTAAGGGCAAGCGCCCCGGGCTGGGTCACAATCGTGTCCACTCCACGTCGCATGACTATTATGGTCACAAAAGCGCGATTTTATCTAGACAACCATTTTGTACGAGACGGGCCGACGGGAGACCACTAGCTGAAACGCCTGGCACCGCTCGCTGTACAACTTTTGACATGTTTCAGATAAGAAGGGACTGATAGTGAGAATTTTTGTTTTTGTACTAGATGCCGACTCGGTACGGATAAGATTTAAAGGACATACAACCTTGTGTAACGTAACGTGTTATTTATGAAATAATAAAGTTTAGAAAGAAATATTATTATATTGTATCCTACTAATATTGTGAATGTGAAAGTTTGTGAAGATGGATGAATGGATGAATTTTTGTTACTCTTTTACGCAAAAACTACTGAACCGATTGCTATGAAACTTGGTATGTAGATAGCTGGAGACCTAGATTAACACATAAGATATTTTAAAGTTTTATTTTTCTCTTTATTTTATATTTCTTATAAATAATTTGTGTACCTATATATTTTGGCGTTCTTAGATAAGTAGATTGGACCTCAGTTAGACCTTGTATAGGTACTGCATTATATAATAAAATAATGCGAATTAAAAAAAGGATATATTTTATCTCGATATTCCCACCGCATCGGGATTTACGTGGGTGAACCGCGGGCGCAGCTAGTAACACATACATTCGATCAGTGACACATAGAACGAAGCTGTTTAGGTGGCACATAGAACGAAGATTAAGTAAAAATACGACAATGCTTAACCGTCCCTGTAATTGAACCAATTAGTATACATTTACAAAAAAAAAGTATATATGTATGTTTATCCATTGTCTAGTACCCATAGTACAAGTTCTGCTTAGTTTGGGCTAGATGGTGTTGTGTGTATGTGATAGAATATTATTATTATTTGCGTGTTTCATGGCTATGCTTCTTCAGCAACCTTTGCTTAAAACATCTACCGTACCAATGTTAACTTATCTTATCTTATGTGTGGGGGCCAGTCAGTGCAGACCGGCGACACTTCGACCCAGTGGGATCTTTTGTGTCAGCCCCAAGATTCATCCCTTAGCTATCTCCTTATGAATGTACTGCATTAGCCGCAGTGTACAATTCAGAGGGAGAAGCCCGAAGTCTTCAGGGTTTGGATATCCCAATCCCATCAGACCCATCCTAAGTCCAGCCAACGCGTCGCATTCACACAGTAGGTGCGATATGGACTCGTCCTGTTCACCACAGGCTCTGCAGATCGGATCGTGTGTCAATCTCAATCTGCACAGGAAGTCGTTGGTGCCAAAATGGCCAGTGAACGCTCCTGTGAGCAGACGCATTTGGCTCTTGCTATACCCGCAGAACCTGTGGCTCCGTTTGCAATGATACCAATGTTACTTTCTACGTGAAGATAGGACAAACATTCACAATACGCGTACCAAATAGACAAGATCAACAAGAAGGATTGTCTTATAAAGTTTATATCTTTTCCTTCTTTTTGTAGGCACAAAGTTACACAGACTTGCTCAGTTGGATTGCGAACAAGCGTCGAATTTACAAGACTTATGTATTTCTGATTAGCTTAGCTTACTGGCTGAATATTACAGATCTTGTCAGTAGTCGTAAATGTAAGTGTTAATCCTGAGGTCTTATTTCTGGGCTGCCGAAGTGGTATTGGGTATATCGTCAGAAACTTTATTGGAATGATTTCATGTCAACACAATTCCATTATGCCTGAGTAAGCAGTTAATGGAATCTTAAGTTAATGTTTTAATTTTAATCAGTGATCCAGCGAAATTGTTTTGTTAACTGTTAGTTGAGTATCCACGAAAAGATTTTAGTCATAGTCCTTACCGTATTTAGATTGCACGAAAAAGTGTACATACTAAGAAGAGTGAGCTAACATTAGATAGAGAACAAAAAGTGAACAATTTTCAATATGAGTGTGCGTGTTAATTCAATATTTATAATTCAGATGGCATTGTGTGTCAGATGACAACTTAACGTCTAGAAAGGTGACCTTATTCAAATTATTTATTCAATTATTCAGGAAGCAGAGTTACTGGTGTCTACTCCGTACTGGTGCTGAGTATAGCCTTACAGAAAACTTACTAAACACTTTACCCTGGAGATTACAATCAGCCGACAACTTGTACCACAAAACCAACGAGACAGCTGATCCTAACAAATACCATAAATGCGAATGTAAGTTTGTTTGTAACGCTTTCACACCTTAACTACCCGACCGATCATTATGGTATTTTGCATACACGTTGACAAAAAATGACATATGCACAGTTTCATACAGGAAAAGTACCTTTTTACCAGACAAACAGAACGGAATTGACGAAACCTACATTTACGCGTAGGCAGCCGCGGGCAAAATGTAGTAATATTTAAACGGATAAGAAAGACAAGAAACTCTAAAGAATAGCGTAACACGTTACCCATCATTACCGGTAACGGTAAATAGTTATTATATTAACCTTTTGTACAATAATTACCCTGTATCGATACGAATCTTTAGTTTTTATTATCTACTAGCTGTTACCAGCGACTTCGTCCGCGTAGATTTTAACTAAAAAGTGTTTGTCGCCGCGGAACCCAACTATATTTCTCTGCCCAAGTTACTTAAATGGCGTAGTTTTTATAGTGTAAAGCTAGATAATAGCATGGCTTACTCAAAAACAACATTTAAATATGCGTCGTTAGATTACACGCTGTCACAGAATGCGTAAGAAAAATAAAGATTCACAGCTCCTCCCCCGTAGGTGATAGCGTGATAATATGTAGCCTATATGTTGACCCGACCTGTTAGTAATATTCATGCAAAATTTGAAGTAAATCCATGCAGTACTTTTTGAGTTTAGCCCGGACATACATACAGACAAACAGACAAAAATTCTAAAACTATATTTTTGGCTTCGATATCGATTGTAGATCACGCCCCAAGTATTCCTTTAAAAAAATATGCAATGTACAGTTTTGACTTCCCTACGATTTTATTATATAGATTGAACCATCAAGCGGATCAACACACTGGCGGAGACGGCGAGTATATAATTTCATACTATAATTAAAGCTGGCTCCATGTTTAAGTTTTTGTTTCCAGTCTGGCTTAACGTCTAGTGTGTATAACTTGGGATTCAAACTGTCCGTGTCAAATAAAACTTGGCACTTAATTAGCACCATGAAAATGTCTGGATGAGGGAATTAGTGTGAGACTAAGCCCTGAGATTCTGAAATGAGAAAAGCAGCAAATCTCTTACTCAGAATCGAATTTCATCAAATAAGCAATCAATTTAAAAAAGCAGCAAATTTTAACTGAGTATTCTCAAATATTATTTCAGAATCCAATTTCATGAGACCGCTATCAACTGAGCATTTTTACTTAAGTTGATGCTTAAATACTTACTCAAATTTTATTACAGTTTAAGAAAACTTGATAAGGAAACAAAAACCATGTCTAAGTAATACTTAAGTAGAGTTTGAATTGTTCTCAACATTAAATTTTTAGTTCAGGAACCGGGGGTTAGAAACGAGAAGGAAGAAGTGTGTCACAGGTCTGGTCAAAGAGGCTTTGTAATCTTTGGACGGGCGATTTGCACAATTGTATTTGAATGTGTTGTACAAAACTGTAAATTATTTAGAACAAGCAGAGTACAACCCAAATTGACTGTCAAATTCTAAATTAACGCGAGCAAAGCCGCGGGCAAAAGCTAGTACTTAATTATATAATTCAATCATGATTCGAAGACACGTGGCGCCATCTATTATCACAAGAACGTTATTGTTGTTTCCTCGGGAACAGTAATTTTTTCGGGATGATAGCCTATGTCTGTTTCTGTACACTTGACAACGTATATGCAAAATTTCAGGATCCGTTCAGTGGTTTAGGCGTGAAAAGGTAACAAACAAACAAACTCATTTTCGCTTTTATAATATTAGTTAGGATTAGGATTAGGAAGTTAGGATGTGCGCATTTCGAGTTCTTAATCCAGCAATATAGGTAATAATTCTCAATTCAGAAACCGGGAGTAAGTATGCCACTAAGCTGGCAATAGAAGCTTTGTAAACTTAGGACATGCGATTCGATATGTACCTATTTGAATGTGTTGACAACTTTATACTTAAAGAACGTGAGCTGTTCGATTGACCTAGCAATATGGGTACTTCGTTTTACACAACTATAGTAAAATTTTATTCGAATACAGCTAAGGCCCTTCGTACACAAGGCTACGCAAATCTTCGATACCCGACGATTTTGATCTCTAAGCGACTACCGCAATACAAATTCATAGAGGTTCGTACACAGGCACAAATGTCGGCGACGCGTGCCTGTATACGAACCTCTATGAATTTGTATTGCGGGCCAGTCAGTGCAGACCGGCGACACTTCGACCCAGTGGGATCTTTTGTGTCGAATACATATCCTTACTAATATTATAAATTCGAAAGTAACTGTCTGCCTGTCTGTCTGTTACCTTTTCACGGCTAAACCACTCAACCGATTTAGATGAAATTTGGTACAGATATAGTTTAAAACCTTGGGAAGAACATAGGCTACCTTTTATTCATGAAGGTACCACGCGGGCGGAGCAGCGCGCAAAAGCTAGTTATAAATAAATGCGAATGTGAGTTTGTTTGTTATGCTTTCACGCCGTAATTACTTGATAGATCATGAATGATCATGACATTTCGCATACACGTTGTCAGGGGTACAGAAAAGGACATAAGATATCATTCATCTAGAAAAAGGTACTGTTTTTAACCTAACCTACATTTACGCGAGCGATGCCGCGGGTAAAATCTAGTCACTTATAGTTTCGAAATAAATTAAAGTTAAATGTTTTTTGTTCTATACTGTCAGTAAATAGTGATACCTGTTCTTTTGTCTGTATTTACGGTATCGTAACTATAAAGGACAAAAGGAACCCTTATATTATTCGCTGTCCATCTGTCATTCTGTTCGTCAGGTACCTTCCGTACTATTTATTATTCTGTCCGTCAATACATTTCTCGACAAAGGTTTGAAATATGAAGGTGAAATCAATATTAAGTACCAAGATACACATTTCATAGCGCTTTATAAAACTCAAGGATATAAAACATACAATATAGAACACCAACTTTGCAAAATATTCATACAACTATCGAAAAGGGTCCTGGTTAGGTTGTTTCAATTATCAAGTTTTATTGCAAAATGGCCGATCCTCTGCCTAAATCAAAATTACTTCCAAAAAAGCAATGCTGATTTCTTTATTAACTGAATTAGATAGGTATGTTATTAGTTATTATAGATACAAGTTTCTCGAGACAGGTAATCATAATTTACTTAATCTAATTAAAAGGTTTACCTCACATGTATTCGGGTTTGCCTGACTAGTTTTAAACTCTGTTGGGATTAAACATGCATGCGTTCAGGCGTGACGGATTCAGTTGTCGTACTGAAGAATTACATAAGGCCTGCAGTCTGCGCCGGGCCTAACATTCGCCGAATCGCAAGCATGGATGCTCGTTAATCGCCAAAATACGTTAGTATACAGGTTGTGCCGTAAATAATGGATAACCCTGAAACTGTCGACTGGCCAGATTATCATCTACCCCACACAGTGTAGTACATTTTTTTCGATACAGAGGCCCATAAATGCGTAATTCCTTAGAAAACATGTTAAAATTTGAGAATAAGTATTTTTTGCGAAGTTGTCTTAGATTGTAACAAAAAAACTTGATACTGGTCTGATGATACAAGTATTCAGGAGTGACATTAAAAAAAAATCAGACCGCGAAAATGTCGCCAATTTGTAGATATGGCAGGTGATTTTGTATGAGTAAGTACAATTTTTATTTAAAACTAGCTGTTACCTGCGACTTCGTCCGCGTAGATTTTAACTAAAAAGTGTTTGTCTCCGTGGGACTCTATTTTTTTCTAAATTCAAAGTAGCCTAAGTTACTCCTTATAACATCAGCTATCTGCCAGTTAAAGTCCCGTCAAAATCGGTTCAGCCGTTTCGGAGATTAGCCGGAACAAACAGACAGACAGACAGACAAGCAGAAATTGTAAAAATAGATGTTTTCGTGTAGGTACCTTATATACTTTCATATGCGTTAGATAAAAAGCTGTTATTTTGACATTACAAACAGACACTTCAATTTTATTTATTTGTATTGATATCAAAAATATCAATAATTTGGTCATCCATGGGCATATGCTGATATAAGTGGGGTAAATGATAGATGATAATCTGGCCAGTCGACAGTTTCAGTGTTATCCATTATGTACGCCACAATCTGTATATAGTCGCCTGCTTTGCCCAGGTAATTATAGATACATTTCTTTGCTTCAAAGTATTCATCGAATGTATAAAAACAGGCTAGTCGGTCAAAGCCCGCACGTGTATTAGCCATTACTTAGCAAATACCCAGCCGAGAATCACGCCTGATTATTCGGCATTCGGCGAACGTCGCATAACTAATCGCACGTTTAAAAACATTGCATGTCACTGTTTAACCTGCTATTCAAAATAATACTAATCATTATCTACTCGACTAATCATCATGAAATTTCGCATACACTTTTTCAGGGGAACAGAAAAGGACATAGGGTACCTACCATTATTCCAGAAAACAATTGGGGTTGTCTTTGGGGACTGCCGATAGAAGTAAAATCTTTAATCCTTGATCATAAACACTTCTTTATTAACAAAAAAAAAATGGGGCGGGTCGGATTCCTGATACTCTTAGGGGTTATTAAGGAGGTTAAAATTTCGTTATTTTTCGCGTAGGACGCACCATTTCTGAGATATTGTTAATATTCTAAAATAATTCAAAAATGGAAAGCGTAGAAGCGTGACGATGACGAAGCGTGATGATAACGCGAGTTATATGATTTTTGTTCACCCAGGAAGTGCTCATCGCGCCTAAAGAAGTTTTCACTTCAAAAACCTGATTCTAACCTAACCTACATTACAGCGAGAGAAGTCGCGGCCAAAATTTTGTGTATTTTAATTACAGGTGTTTGTAATACAAACACACACATATACACTTACAATATTTTTAGAGACTATTTGTTTTTACTTTTTACACTGCAATGCAAGCTCGATTTAAACTCAAGATTAAAGTATTTTACACATAAGCAAATCATCTGGCCAGTATTGTCTAGTTTATTTTTCCTTGTCTTTCGCTCCACTAATTACCATATCCAATAACACAAGATTTTAGCGTCAGCGTCACAGGACAAGAAGAAGGTATTAATGTTCTATTTTGTACCGGCTTGTGATGAAAGCTGTTTATTTTTATGCTCCATGTTATATTTCACGTAAAATTTGTACCTATTTAAGGATGTCTGGACTTACTCTTAGATGCTTGTTTTAGTTTGGAGCAACGAACTTTTTAGCTGGAGAATTTGTTTATAGTCGACTAGATGTTCCCGCGGTTTCACCCGCGTTTATCGTTACTGTGCCCCGTGGGTCGTAGCGTGATTTTATATAGCCTTCCTCGATAAATAGGCTATCCAACACTGAAAGAATTTTTTTAATTCGAACCAGTTGTTCCTGAGATTAGGGCGTTCAACTAACCAAACAAACAAAGAAACAAACTCTTCAGCTTTATAATATTAGTATATATTGGATTTTGTCCGCGGCTTTGCTTTCGTTTATCTAGATTTTGTTAATCAACTTTTATCCCTAGTAACAATACTTATGAAGGTGAACAAGAAACATTACCATGTAAAGTTTATGCGTCCATTTGTCTATCCTTCCGAAATAGGACCTTTTCTGGATGAAAGGTATGTCATGGGAAAGGTGTGGCTCTATGTGCTTTTTTGTTCCCCTGACAACGAGTATGCGAAATTTCATGATAATCGGCTGTGTAGTTAAGGCGTGAAAACGTAATAAACAAACATACGAACACACATTCTGATTTATAATATTACTAGATTTTGGCCACGGATTTGCTCGCGTAAATGTGGGTTAGATTATTTCATGATGATCGGTCGAGTAGTTGAGGCGTGAAAGCATAACAAACAAACAAATTATCATAGTTTGATCTATGGAGTTTTAAGATCCGCTGCAGATTTTGTTTTGGTATAGAATCTGAGAGAAATCGTAGGATATAATAAAATATGTGAGTTGTGTTAAAAGCAACGGGTGAGATAAAGACAGGGTTACAGAAGTACGGTACCAATTAATTGAGATCTTCATTAGTATTCATCTTCTTCTTTTTTTTAAGTGAAAACTTTAGGCGCGTTGAGCACTTCTTGGGTGAGCAAAAATCATAGAACTCGCGTCATCGTCGGAAATGGTGCGTCCTACGCAAAAAATTACGAAATTTCGACCACCTTAATAACCTCTAAGAGCAATGTATCAGGAATCCGACCCGCACATTTTTTTTAAAATGAAAAGTGTTCATGATCAAGGATTAAAGTTTTCACTTCTATCAGCAGGTCCCCAAACACTTCCCCAATATATTTATTTTTCATTATTATTATAATTGGTTATATTTATACAAACACTGAGCCTAATTTAATAATTATTGTCAATTACATAAAATAAAATAAAATAATTAATTATTACATTTTCCTGTTTATCTGTGCTTTTAGTACGCTTATCTCTACAATGACTGGACCAATTCGGATGTTATTTTCAGTGATATAATATAAATAAGGTTTTATTCATTTATGTAAGGATGTTCGTTATTCAATCACGCTATTTGGATGATAGATAAGATGACACACCATGTCCATGCTAACACATTTAATACTTTTTATGCCGATTTGCGGTTTCATGGGATGCCTGTAAGAGAAACTATGGAGTAGGCACCGCCCGTTCAAATTGTGTAAAAACACCTGCTTTATGCGATTTTCTTACAGTGAAGTACTTAGGTTATCTAATCTCTTTCTGAACCAATTTAAATGGTTTTATGCGTAAGAGATAAGCTTATTTGAATATTTAATGTCTGTTTCATAAAATTCAATTGACACTTCCTAACTAATATTATAAATGCGAATGTGAGTTTGTTTGTTTGTTAGACCGATCACTTCATCCAGATAAAAGTATTGTTCCCGAGGGATAATTTTTTTTGACATAATCTACATCAACGCGAATCAAGCCGCGGTCAAAATAATAATAATAATAGTTTATTGTCTCATAAAAAACAAGCAATACATGGATTGAGGCCCTAGACCCACACTAGGATTACCTGTGTTGTGGGATCTAATCAAAATCTAAAATCTAGTATATTTTGTGTGTTTGTTCGTTTGTTTTCGCTTTCACGCCATAACTACTGTACCGATCATCATAAAATTCCGCCTACACGTTATCTAGGGCACAGTAGGTCCACAGTACACCGTTAACAGAAACTAGCCTAATAATAATTATAAAATCTATTGCGCGTTCGCGAACAGGCAGATTTATATAAAAAAATAATAGGTACTTAACTCATTTCAAGTTGTCTCATTTAAGTTGTAGTTGCTTTGATAGTTTTATTACGTCTGCGCATTTTTAGCGTCGTCACCATCATAAAGGAAAATGGTTCCGCTATTAAACAGGCCATTTTAATGTCTGAACGGCAGAATCCATTTCGTCTCTTAGACTTAACGCTGGTTTTAATACTTTTAATATTAGGCACTAACTTTCAAGTTTAGTTAGATCGCTGTCCAAGATGAGAACATAACAGAAATGTAGGTACCCCATAATTATTTATGTGCCGTTGACATAACGTTAAAACAGTTAGTATATTTGTATGCAGAACAAGCACACACATCTCCAAAGGCGCCATTAAAAAACAAACAGTGCAAGGTGTGTCTATTTGCAAGCATTCGAAATTCGAATGAGTAGTTACTACGAAGGTGGTATGTTCCTCGAACTTCTTGGCAATTATTTTAAAAATAATATAGACGCTTATGGATATAAAAAAAAAACATTGTTTTTACCTATTTTATTTTTTATTTAAAGACTTGCTTTTGATCTTATCAGGCAATTAACACTTGAATGTAAAAGTGAACTATGATGTCACAACTTACTAGCAATATTATCATCGGTGACCCAATCGCCGGTCGTTATTGATTATAAATATAAAATATTTGTATTAAATTGAGAATACAAGTAATTGCTTCCTTACATATCCTATATCTACCCGGCACACCTTGACTGATGCTATGCACAGAGACATCACTCATACGAACACATGTTTCGTTACAGCTGAGTCATCAAACACCCTTTCCCAGTCAGGTAAAAGATGTAATACATTACACAACAGTAACTCGGTCATTCAACAATATCCTTCTTAGAAACCGCACGCCGAATCCGCGAACATTAGTCGCGTCATCTGCGTATTGACTTGTGACGTCACTACACACTATCACTTTACGGTTATTTATTTACAACTTCTACAGTTAAAGGGTATCTTATTGTTGGATCAAGCCCTGTTTACTTAGAACTTTACGAATGGACCCGGTTGACGAACGTTGCATATAGTTTCTCGGTAAGGGCGGTTAATAATGGGGTATTGTGTTACCAGTAAGGTTCTATGAAATATGATGTGTAAGCCGAGCCGTCAGCTTTAGGAATACAAGGCACTGAATTTAATGTAGTCCGTATGTTTAGTCTACGTTAATATATAATATCTGATACGCGTATTGTAATTCTACGATCTGCTGTAATCTATTGCATCGATCGTAAATTACAATGCATTTGAAATGTGTTTGACTACGTTTAGTAACCGTTAAGTAATACAATAAGATAAATAATGAAAACATAATAATTTATCAAACATTTGACATGATACAATCCACAGACTATGGTTGTATGATTTTAATCTAAGAATCTTCTTTTTTCAACCTTTTACTTTTTATAAAAGAATAGGCTCATGCAACCACGATATCAGCCAAACAAACAAAGTTAACAGATGAACTTGCATTATGATGAGTTTTGCCTACTAATCTAGAGATTAAAGATAGGAGTTCCTTGGAGGTTGAATGCTACGGGCGGTGATTCACGAGATAATGACATACTGATCTTGAGGTTATTCTCTGAACTGGTTCCGTTTACTCTGACTCATAACTCACGCGCATTTTTTCTCTTTCACGCGTTTTTTTAATAACACTCCATTAATAACTGGAAAGGATGTTTAGGCCGTTTCGTGAGTCAACTGTTAGGAATTTGATATTTATATTTATCGGTGCATTATAAGTGGTTAGGGGTCATGACCTTTGAGGGTTCGCATTAGCGAGTTGTATCGTTAGCTTGATTGTTAGTTAGCCCTTTCGTGATTCGTGAATTTTTTATTTATGTTGTCATAAAATTTAAATTAATTCATGTTAATTCACACCTAAGGATTTATTACAAGTAATAATAGATATCGTTAATTAAGATTATCTTAAAGCGCTAAAGAGACGAATACCTACAGAATATATAGGTAATTATAAGAAGGTACCTACCTATACCCAGATGACACCTAAGTATAAATGGTTTGGGAATAGAAAAGTATGTGATCTACAGGCTGTCTTTTATATATCGAGCAAATTGTTACCTTTTAACGCCTATGCAGAGCTATCCGAGTTAACCTGTTATTTGGTTCATAGATATTAGGTAGGTACCTAAGTCGGAAAGTAGGTGCAATTTCCTAATATTGATAATATTTTCCAAAACTCCACTTTGTCACAAAATATTCAATATAAAAAAACATTGCGCAGTGCTTTGATTAAAAAATTACTCAACTATTATTATTATTTGCCCTTTGATGTTCTGAAGTGCAATCCAATAAATAATATATTGTAGGTATAAAAACGTAAAAGTGACAAGTACAACTAGAATAGAGTGAATTGTATCCACGGTATTTAACAATTAAAAAAGTGAGCCCCACAGTAATAAAATGATCGTGAACAGAACGCGCCCGGCCGACCCTCGCAATAATATATATTTTTCGCAATGGGGCGGTGTGCGCCCGACTGGGGAAAACAAGCACACTGTAGGATAAAATACAAATGACTGTGGTTATTAAATGTTTAAAAATGAATACTTTCATTCATACATACCCTTTTTAACGAAGAAATGTTGCGATAATTTTATTGATCACATGTGTATGTACACAAACTATAAATTAAAATCGAATATTTGGTCAAAAACAAATCAATTAGTAATTTTATATCATTAAAATATTTTCAATTCATATACAAAAATTAAAAACTAAATGATAAAACACTACAAATGAAAACGTTTCCAGTTCATAACAATTTATGAATTTCATTTAATTTAGAATCACACAACACTACACCACTCGCCGCCAGATGTACTGTGAGACTGAATGAAATGAATGAACAGAACAGAACGATTGATTCAACTTTGGTGAATGAACTAAAGGTTCCAGATCTATGATTGGTTACTTTGTATTGAAGGCCCGGGCTAAGCTTTCTATGTTGCCCTCTATCGGCGTTTTACTGCAAAGTGTTAGAGCGCCACCTTGTGATAAAAATTAATATTTTCTCAACGCCTACAATAATAATTACAAGTTACACTATAGTTAGAAAATGTTACACTCTGTGTTCTCTAGATGGCGTAAGGGCGTTATATTATAGTATTAATTACGGATATCTAAATAATAGTTATTTTATTAAAGACTTTTATTGTAATTGTTTAATTTTATAATAATTATAAACTATTTTTTTTTAAATTTGTTGTACCTACTACGAAAAAATTGCTGTGCTTATCAAAACGAAAAGGTCATTGTACCTAATTCGAAGCTAACTTCAGTTGATTCGACGCTGTCATTCTCACACGTCAAAAATGGAGGAGGAACGTCTTTTTGATGAAAGAGTTTCTATCCGAGATTCTGCTCGACCCCTTAAAAAATATGGGAGTACGTGTAACCATATAAAAAGGAACGAAGAATACATCAAGCATGTGATGGCAAAAGGTGATACCTTGCAAGGGATCGCG
Source organism: Catocala sponsa (assembly GCA_963564715.1). Lineage (NCBI taxonomy): Eukaryota > Metazoa > Arthropoda > Insecta > Lepidoptera > Erebidae > Catocala > Catocala sponsa. The sequence continues at coordinate 2,538,120 of OY751345.1, read as the reverse complement.
CTCAAATATGGTGTTACTGTAAGTGTACTAACATCGCAATAAAAGTGTTATTATCTCGTTAATTCTGGTGATTTTGAGTGTAGAGAGTGATATTTGTGTCGTTTCGTTGTTCTAGATGGAGAAGATTAGGAGAGCGAATCGTTTATTCGCCTCAGACAGTTTGTTTTTACGGGAGTATTTATTGATTCCCGTGACTAGAGATTCGCCTTTCTACGAGAATAGTGAGCGGGTCACGGAGTTGCCGCCGCCAAATCATCGCGCCTCCATCGCTGGTATGCCTACCAGGGATTTTTCTCCAGGCAGCCCTGACGAGAAGAAGAGTTTTGATGAGTTCCTAAACAGACTGGACTCTTCACTAGCTGATATTAAGAAACATGTGGAGAAGACCAAGGAGACTAGCGAGTGAGTACCTCTTTCTACTTTTATATTGTTAGAAGTATCGGGATCTGTTGTATTTATTAATATGACAATGATGTTGTGGATTATTCTTGTGTATGTGAATTAATTTTAAATTTTTTTGTAATATCTACTATCATAATTTAAAATCCTATAATCATGTTATAAACTGAAAACATTAAGGAAACTCATAAAGATAGTATATTATGTAAGTTAAGATTATGTTATCTGAATCAAATATTTTACATTTCAATTTATAAGCATGGAATAGTGTGGAAAATGTGCGTTTGTGCATACTTCAGAATGTGTAAATCAATACGGACATGACTTTTGGTGATGTTTAAAAATCAGCTTGTATTCACATATCAGTACATCTAAAAAAAGTTGCATAATGAAAAAGATATGTTAATTCAAAAGTGCATTAGAATGATTTTAAATAATAGTACTACGTCAGCATAACAGCAAAATGTATTAGGCAATCAACATTTGTTCTCCTTTCCCTGCCTTAGTGCAAAAGTACTAAGAAAGTGGAATGAGAGCATGAATAAAAAGAAACTATTGGCTACACAGCATACACAACAAGATTATGCTGGTAGGATGCGTAAATGATACATTTCTATATGTAGGTACGCTTAAAATTGATGACACATACTGTCAATTCAACAATGTGCCGGAAACTATACCCAAAAAAAAAGAGGCCCATACACGTGTTGTGTCTGGGCCTCGGAGTTCCAGCGCTAATCAAGAGCAAAATATAATATTTCAGAAGAATATTGATTGCAAAATTATTTAAATTTTTGCATCAGCAAATGAATTTAAAATATTAATATCTTCACTTTGTGTATACTTATTTTGTGATATAATAATATAATCTTTCGTTAAAGTAAATAGATGCAGAAGCCAGTGTCTGCTTTTATGATAAAGTTTGTTTGTATAATGTTGATAACGATTTACTTATTTGTATTTTGGGATGTTTATGCGTACAGTTATCATTTTATAGGCTGTTGTAACTCACATAATATTGTAATATGTGACCCTTTTTATCTATCTATGAATTCATATTTATATTATACTAGATGTGCCCACGGTTTCACTCGCGTTTATGGTTACTGCGCTGCCTCCGTTGGTCGTAGCGTGATGTTATATAGCCTATAGCCTTTCTCGATAAATAGGCTATCCAACACTAAAATAATTTTTCAATTCGTACTAGTAGTTCCTGAGATTAACGCATTCAAGTGTTCAACCAAACAAACAAACAAACTCTTCAGCTTTATAATATTAGTATAGATTATTGGCAACAATTTAACATTTTGAGCTGCAGTCGCCTTGACGTTTCAAGCTTTCCATCTTTCTAATTTACGCAATATCAGTTCTTCAATATCATAGCAATGTAGAGAATTATTTTCACATTTATACTATACGTCTCATGACAAAGCATGCATTCCTGAGTCAGACAAATTGATTAGACTTTGTCATTAGGAAATGAAGCAGCATAGTGTTAGGTTTATATTCCTGTTTTGTTTATGTTGTTGTAGCATACTTGGGCCCCCTAATACATAAGAGTTACATACAATAAATGTAATATGAGTGTTAATCTGCCTACTTATTTGCAGATGTATAAGACATATGAGCATGTGTATATAAGCATAATATCATTTATCATTGCTATTATCTAGACAGATAGCTTCATTTCGCAGATATGTGTAACCTAGTTGCTTAATTTAATATGTCAAAGTGTTAATTGGGTTAATTAGTTTGTATTTTTTTCATACCAGAATGTTCTTATGTTAATTGGAATATGTCTTTAGTAGTAGCGTACTTATGAGTGCCATTTAAAAAATAGAGTTATGCTTTTGTTTAAAAGCAGTTTAAATATTTTAAGCCTGCGGCCTCCGTGATGTAGCGGTATTGAATGCAAGTGCTATATGGTCCCGAGTTCGATCCTAGGGCTGATGTTATTGGGGTTTTCTTTTGAGAAATTTCAATAGCAGCACGGAGTCTGGAACACTGCATTAGGCTCGCCTCGCTTAGGCGTAGAAGCTTAAACCAAAGTAGGCGAAATATGGGAATAAAACACCTATGCATGCCTCTTCAGGGACATAGGCGTGGATCTATGTATGTACGTATATTTAACCTATTGAGTTGCAGCGGCATACCGGCGGCCGGGCACAATAGGTTTTTAATTATGTCTGCTATTCACGACTTGACAGGTTAAAACTCTGCTTAAATGGTTCATAGTCTTTTAGACAAATAAAGATCATGTCATGGGTTTACAGAAAGATTTTTTGGCGAAAGAATTCTGTTATACTCCTGGTTTCATGCTAGGGAAATAGCGAGAAGAAACTAGTAATTACTAATTTGTAGTGTTGCCAACGTATGAGTAATCCCCCTAGTGTAAAGTAGCGTGATATAATAACAAGACAAATACTTATATAACAAACATGCCATGCAATGGTACTTGGCTTCCTTATCAACTATTTATCATTAAATCACAATGTAAGGAATGGAAATTATTAATATCAAGATCGAGATAAAGTAGTCTCTGATGTAGCACATATTCTCATTATTGTTTTAGATAAAAGAGTTTGAAACAAAAATTCTTATATTACGATGGGCTTTATAAATATTTATTGGTATAACAGACTTAAGTAAGAGCACATAGATTTTGAAAACGTGTTTGTCGTACACATTCTTTTTTATACTACAGATTAGGCAGCCTATTTTACCCGCCAGTCAATAAGTGGTTACCTTAGAAATGCATCTAATTTATTCAGTTATTATCGTAGTTTATTTTTTAAAGTATGTACTTTAGTATTCATTTTAAATTATTTTTCCGATGTTTCGACCGTATTTCAGTAGCCATGGTAACAGGGAGGATGTGATGGCTTGCAATAGCAAGTAAATCAATCGTGCTTTGCCAATCCTTATAAAGAGGAATCTCTGTGCTGTAAACGGAAGGGCCAAAGATAGGTCACTATCAACAGCACACTAAAACCTAGCAATCGTACTTGCTGCAGAAACTTAAAGCTTATCTTATCTTATCTTATGTGTGGGGGCCAGTCAGTGCAGACCGGCGACACTTCGACCCAGTGGGATCTTTTGTGTCGGCCCCAAGATTTAACCCTTAGCTATCTCCTTATGAATGTACTGCATAAGCCGCAGTGTACAATTCAGAGGGAGCAGCCTGAAGTCTTCAGGGTTTGGATATGTCAACCCCATCAGACCCATCCTCAGTCCAGCCAACGCGTCGCATTCACACAATAACTTAAAGCTAGGTTGCTTTGTTGTGATCTTCTGTTCAGCGAAAATGTTTACCCGGGTAGTCGGGTTTTTCCAATTTGAGCAAAATTCCGGATTTAAGTTGAGTTAGCTGTGCGATATATTTCCATTTACTGCGATAGCGTTTCTTGTTTAATTAATTCTTATCATATTCTTTACTAGATTTTGTCCGCAGGTTTGCTCGCTTAAATGTTGATTATGTCAATTTTGTATCCCTCGGGAACATTACTTTTTGTATGGATGAAACATGAAACACTATGTCCTCTATACCCCTGACAACGTGCATGCGAAATTTCATGATGATCGATCAAGTAGAGAAGGCGCGGCAGAGTGACAAACAAACTCACAGTCGCATTTATAATATTAGTTAGGATACATGCTCGTCCGTTTAGTGTACTGACCATGTTTATAAATGTGAATATAACCATGCAGCAGCACAACTTACAGTAGTTAAGGAATGAATTTATTAATCGAGATATCCTGCGTAGACCCACGTGATGTCTTTATTACATTTATACTACTACTGAAATTGGCTTTTGTATGATTTGAATTATTGTAGATTAGCTTTTGCGAGCGGCTCCGCTCGCGTGGTACCTCCATCAATAAAAAGTAGCCAATGTCCCTCCCCAGGTTTTAAACTATATCTGTACCAAATTTCATCTAAATCGGTTGAGTGGTTTAGCCGTGAAAAGGTAACAGACAGACAGAGTTACTTTCGAATTTATAATATTAGTAAGGATTAGAATCATGTGATCTTTTTGATATAGAATTGCCTTGACCTTCATTTTGTTTCTTTAAAGAGTGAGTGAGTAGACTAAAAAGTTTCGTTAAATTATGTTGGCTTTGTGATGATTGTTATTATGTAGAATATAATTTAGTTATCTAATAGACGTTTCATGCAAAACTTAAAGATATACTTGGTTATTCATAATAATTATTCTGCCTAGTCAGCACGCTAACCTTATTGGTTATTGGAATGAATACAATGGTTTTACTAATTCGCTCGCGTCGATCTTTATATAAATATCGCTATTACTGATGGCACTGCAGAAGCAAGAGCTAGCAGGACGCTGCCACCAGTTATAGCAAAGTTGTGCAAAGAATAGGACACCAATACCGCGGATGTGATGGGGACGATAGCATCGATGGCTCAGGATGGTAGTCGCAAATCCTATCCAGCTGTTGTGGACAGACTACAAATGGACGTACTTTCTGAAAAACGTTCCAACCCACACTCGGGTCAAAATCGAGTTATTATTAGCAAATTAGTCACGGGGATACTATTTACGAGCTGGAAAAATTTGGTAGCTCTACTATCACTCTAAATATGAAATCATGACTTAGTAGCCCAACCCACATGTATGAAGAAGCAATACGGGATTGAACTTCAATCACGATTATCTCAAAATGTTAACTTTGTGGGTTGGAACGTTATTCAGAAAGTACGTCCAAATGAAGATAATTCTTAATTCCATATCCGAATTTTTAAACGTCTAATACACACACGTTTCTGAAAGGCTCACCAACGATGTGTCAATATTAAACTCAAGTGATTTCATTGGCTACTGGTAAATCAATCAACCAATCACAGCAGCTGAAAAGCGTTTGACCGTCTGTTAACTCATTTTTATATTGATCTGCATATCACAAACGGTTAATTATGGTGAATGAAAAACATAGTGCGCTCGCATGGCTGATATTTGTTATTATCATAGTGATAAATGATTGCGTCACAGCGGGTAGGTGGAAATAGAAATGCTTGGCACCACCCACCTATCATGGCATATATTATTTCATACACGTTCTGATAACATTATCGCAAATATCCCACACAGGTGTCCGTTCGTATTTGTTTAGAGCTTGCGATATATAGAGGTATAGTTGAGTGCTTAACGAAAATTAATTAGTGTAGTAACTGAAAAAGACAGTTCATTGGAGATATCCGTAAAGGTTTGACATTTGTTTGTGGAAAAGCAAGAGTAACCTTTTTTAGGGTTTCGTACCCAAACGGTGCTAACATAATCCGATTCTCTCTGTCTTTCACTTTGTCTCTTTGTCTTTATATTTTAACATGTGATAGTATTTCTGTTTTTCTGGAATATATGTTATGATGCTAGAAATAAAAGGTAATTTGTTTTAGTTTTAGTAGAAACGGTAACACATTCAAACAACCAACTTTATTTCATTTGGAACAACAATCAGCAGCGTAATAACCATTACAGACAATACAGTACGTGTAACAAATTATAGAACTATCATATAGACTACTTACTACGTTATCCATAGATTACAATACATCTACATATTAAAATTTGTAGTGTTTTTTTTTAGAAAGACATGTGCTCATGGTTTCACCCGCGTTTATGATTACTGCTCCGCCCCCGTGGGTCATAGCGTGATGTTATATAGCCTATAGCCTTCCTCGATAAATGAGCTATCCAACACAAAAATAATTTTTCAATTCGGAGCAGTAGTTCCTGAGATTAGCGCGTTCAAATAAACAAACTCTTCAGCTTTATAATATTAGTATAGATTACTGTTGTAGAAATAAAATTTGTATCACGAGGGACTTTACAAACATTCCAACGATAGACACAAAAGAGCACCTAAATTTGTGAATCACATAAATTATTGTCTCGTGTGGGGATCGAACCCATAATAGGCAGGCGTGGTGGCGGTGACGAGGTGACTAATTAGACGTACTTTCTGAAAAACGTTCCAACCCACTCTCGGGTCAAAATCGAGTTATTATTAGCAAATTAGTCATGGGGTTACTATTTACTAGCTGGAAAAATTTGGTAGCTCTACTATCACTCTAAATATGAAATCATGACTTAGTAGCACAACCCACATGTATGAAGAAGCAATACGGGATTGAACTTCAATCACGATTATCTCAAAATGTTCATTTTGTGGGTTGGAATGTTTTTCAGAAAGTACGGCCAATTGTGAGTCGGGCTTTGGTGGCACGGAACCTTTATTGCTTGATTTCGTGGTCTATTGCCCGATTGTATTATGGGTAGCCAGTGAGTGCACTTACAACTATCAATCACTAGCTTTTGCCCGCGGCTTCGCTCGCGTTAATTAAGAATTTGACAATCAATTCGGGTATTGTACTCTGCTTGTAATAATATAATTCAATCATGATACGAAAGACACGTGGCGCCATCTATTATCATAAGAACTTTATTATTGTTTTTCTCGGGAACAGTATTTTTTTTCGGGATGAAAGGTAGCCTATGTCCGTTTCTGTACACCTGACAACATATATGCAAAATTTCAGGATGATCGGTTCAGTGGTTTAGGCGTGAAATTAACAAACAAACAAACTCATTTTCGCTTTTATAATACTAGCTTTTGCGTGCGGCTCCGCCCGCGTAGTACCTACATCAATAAAAAATAGCCTATGTCCTCCCCCAAGTTTCAAACTATATCTGTACCAAATTTCATCTAAATCGGTTGAGTGGTTTAGCCGTGAAAAGGTAACAGACAGACAGACAGAGTTACTTTCGAATTTATAATATTAGTAAGGATTCGTTAGGATTAATCATAAATAATCTTAATAAGTCAATCTTTCAGTTTCGTCTAGTCATAATTATAAACATAATAATTGTCACAAATAAACTATTTGATTTGATTTGTGCTCTGTTTGAATAGCCGTTGCCTACTGCCCTATGTATGATGCATCGTAACTGTAATAAGTAATAATGCATCTGAGGGCCATGGAATATTCGCTTCACGCTGCTGCTGCCTAGGGGTAAACCACGGGTTAAACTATAGTATTATCCAAAACTTGTTAAAATATTTGTTTCTGAATCGTGAATTATATAGAAATGCGATTAACATCATGAGGAATCCTGCATGTCTGAGAGTTCTCCATAATGTTTTCGAAGATATGTGAAGTCTGCCATCCCGCACTGGACCAGCGTGGTGGACTATGGCCTAACTCTTCTCTCACACTGAGAAGAGGCCCGTGCCTGCAGGACAGTTTAAAGCGCGTCACACACGGCGAAGATACTTTAATATTTTATGTTAAGACTAGCTGTTACCTGCGACTTCGTCCGCGTAGACTTTAACTAAGTAACTTTGTCTCCGCGGAACCCTATTTCTTTTTCTAAAATCAAAGTAGCCTACGTTACTCCTTACAACATCAGCTATCTGTCAGAGAAAGTCCCGTCAAACTCGCTTCAGCCGTTTCGGAGATTAGCCGGAACAAACAGACAGACAGACAACAATTTTAAAAATAGATGTTTTCGTATAGGTACCTTATATACTTTCATATGCATTAGATAAAAAGCTGTTATTTTGACATTACAAACAGACACTTCAATTTTATTTATTTGTATAGAAAAAATATCGCTCACTATACAGTTTGTATAAATTATCACAAACGGCTAAGATACTATAATATTTTAGTCGTTTATAAACTGTAGTTCATATTATAAACTGTATAGTGAACGATATTTTATCTTAACATAAAATATTAAAGTATCTTCGCCGTGTGTGACAGGTCTGATATTAACTTGAGAATAACAGAGTATTTTAACTACTGAAAATATAAAGCTGTTATGAAAGGATTTTTTTTTAAGTAAACCTAAAGTTCATAATGATTGATCTATTACTTTGACGCAGCTGCTGGCTTATAGGTGAAATTTCATAAACATTTGCTCAATCGATGCGTGATTGCGGTTAATGAAAGAAAGAAAAAGTGTGCACAATCGGACAACAAAACACGCATGTTACATTGTAATATATTTTGAAATATTCGTCTTATTCTTAGCACTTTTTGAGTTAATTTGAATTTTGGTAGTACTGAGGAATTATTGAATATAATTTCATAATAATTGTTATCCTAATAATATTGCATACACATTTACACACTCACAAATACACACACACACCCTCACACACACCCTAACATACTCACACATACACATACGACACACATTCACACACCCACAGACATACTTAGATATATATACACTTATTTACTCAACAAATTTAATTATATACCTAAGTATATATATTATATTTATTAACCATTTGTTTAAAATATTGTGCAACTTGTGCAATTATATTATTATTGTAATGTGAAGAGCGGGGTCTCCTAACACAGGTAATGTTTACTTAAAAGGAGTACCCCACTGATTATAAAATAGCTTATAAGAAATGATAATAAACAATTTTTAATTTAATTTTTTAATTTTAAAGTTACTTGCAGTTTACGAGCGCGATTTTATTTATAACTAGCTGTCCCGACAGACGTTGCCTGTACACAGGACAAAAAAAAAAGCAAATACCACATCTTAACCATTCTCGAATCCACTTGAACACACACAAAAAATTTCATCAAAATCGGTCCAGCCGTTTAGGAGGAGTTTAATTACAAACACACGCACAGAAGAAAAAAGTACAACCAAACATTTTTAGTTCCCATTTGTATTATTACGTGAACAAGAATCTTCATTCACTAAGAAGAATTCAGTAAAGTGTGGCTAACACGGTCATCTCATCTTCTCAATAAGTTATCGAAACTAATCATAGTTAAGTTACCTAATCTGTAAACTTGCTCCATGACCGGATTCTTGTGTTCGAAGGTGACTACTGTAGCAACGCGTGGGATTATAACTTGAACTTCTCTTATTAATTTAACTAGCTGTTACCTGCGACTTCGTCCGCGTAGATTTTAACTAAAAAGTGTTTGTCTACGCGGCACCCTATTTTTTTTTCTAAAATCAAAGTAGCCTATGTTACTCCTTATAACATCAGCTATCTGCCAGTGAAAGTCCCGTCAAAATCGGTTCAGCCGTTTCGGAGATTACCCGGAACAAACAGACAGACAAAAAATTTTAAAATAGATGTTTTCGTATAGGTACCTTATATACTTTCATATGCATTAGATAAAAAGCTGTTATTTTGACATTACAAACAGACACTTCAATTTTATTTATTTGTATAGAGTATACCTAGATGATACGTTTTGTCTTTACTTGTAGTATGCCACTTTAAGACTGGTATTTCAGAGTGTTTTACTGTCAGTCAATATATTAGCCGAACATAATTTTACTTTTATTCTATAGGTGTAATAAAACCGGTCAAGTGTGAATCCGACTCGCCTATCGCGGGTTCCGTACCACTACAAGAAACGGAATACCAATTTCTTTAAATTGTATTCTATGAAAATGTCGTTTGACCGATGACCGTACAAGTGATCAGGCTTTGTGTTGTGGGGACTTTAGAAATATACTAAATGACAAAGTGAATCCAGAGTCAGAACAATAATTTGCGGGTCATAAATTAATGCGTAGTATGCGAACCAACAAAACTGCGAGGCGATCGCTTAGCCCATAATATGTACGTCCAAGTTAATCCAACTTACACAAAAATATAGGAATTATATTACCCACGATTTCTTCTTCTCCTTAGTCTTTATTATTCCCAAATCCCAAGTCACTTGGGGTCGGCTTTCTAGTCTAACCGGATTTGACTGGATATCAGTTTTTACACGGAGAGGCTGCCACCTGACCTCCGCAACCCGAAGGCTAAGGGTCAATTCAGATCAGGCGGAAAAATGCTCGAGCATTTTTTAATCCAAAGTAATGTAACCAAAATGTAATTATTGTATGTATAGGTTTCTTGGAAAATAAACAATTATTATTATAATTGGTAATTCAATATCAACCTTATTCCATTTCGATTTACCAAAAATAGTATGCAACATAAAAATCTTATCCAATAAACAGTTGCATACTATTTTAAGCGTTATCTAAATGGAATAAGGTTGATATTTATTACCACTTGAAAAATGCTCGAGCATATTTTCGCCTGATCTGAATTGACCCTTACGATACCCTAAGGCTATACCAGTGTCAGGATATTAGAGGGCACTGACTTCCCAATAACGATTTAATAGACAAAAATTGGAGTATTCCGCTTTCGGCACCAATTTTTTCGGCACCTATGGTTTCGGCACCTAAGCTATTCCACTTTTAGCACCAATATGTATTTTATTCCACATTTGGCACCAAGTAAAAATACCTATTGGTGCTGAAAGTGGAATAGCTTAGGTGCCGAAAAAATTGGTGCCTAAAGCGGAATACTCCTAAAAATTGTATACGGTACCTACTTAGTTTACTGAATTATTAAAGTAATATTGTATCAATTGTTGTTTGGATAAAAGCTACACTCAGTAAGGGGGCCTGGAGATTTGTAAAACAGGCCACGAGCCTAGTACAGACTCCAGCTCTCATTAAGGCACAGAACAATTGTTACGTTTTTATAACATTGTTAAATTTACTCCTCTGTATTTTGTGAAACTTTATAATAAAAACAACTGTATGTACTATCGGCTCCAGCGATGGATGACCATTTCAGAAAAATTTTCGCTTGCACATGTTGACCAGTTGAGTTTGTATCGCCTTAAAATCAGTAAACAAATGTAAAGTGTAAAAAAACTCAAACAAAGGGGCGTGTCACGGGTACGGGTACCAAGTGTTGACCTGCTATGCGATTTTAACCTTAGGAGTGGTCATCCGTCGCTGGAGTCGATAGTACCTTGTGGGAGAAATAAATAAATAAATTGAATTGAATTGAATATTTTAGTTTGCTCCTGTTGCAATGGCCGTGTATTCAATTTGTGCAATAAAAGTCTAATTTATACTTGAATTGGGATAACGCCTAATGTATTTTTCCTATAGCCTTCTATTTCCTATAATCCCGTTATTAGAATGAACTAAAGTATAAAAACAGTCGATTAGTTTTTTGTTGTCTCGCGTTGACTCACTCAAGGTCTGCGCGCGCGCCGTACGCTCGAATACTTTCTATGCGCAGTCGCAGTCACATGACGGCGCTTCCTTTCATGTTTACGTATGCAATGCGGCTACGATTAGTTTTTGCGCGTTTCTGTGAAAGTGTTTATGGCTGTTATGCGAAATGTATCGATCATTTAGGTCAATATATTGAGATTTATTTCGATTGGTTTTAGTATGCTTTTAGCTAGCTAATGCAACAAAAAATGAATTAACAATTCAATTACAAAGCGTGTTTTAATATCACCGTATAATAATTTTTACTACATTCAACATCTATTTCGATTATTTAGAATGGATTTAATAAAAACTGATCGTAACTAATATTATAAAAGCGAAATTGAGTTTGTTTGTTTGTTACCTTTTCACACCTAAACCACTGAACCGATCATCCTGAAATGTACAGAAACGGGCATAGGTTACCTTTCATGCCGAAAAAAATTACTGTTCCCGAGGAAAACAATAATAACGTTCTTATGATAATAGATGGCGCCACGTGTCTTTCGAATCATGATTGAATTATATTATTACAAGCAGAGTACAACCCGTATTGATTGTCAAATTCTAAATTAATGCGAGCGAAGCCGCGGGCAAAACCTAGTAATAATAATAATACACATTTGCATTTATAATATTAGTTAAGATTGAAGGATAGGCTACGCGCGGTCGCCATATCTGGTGTTATAACCGTCCATGGCCTACCCCAAATGCTTACCAGGTGCACGTAACACGTTAGACGATGGTAAGTTGTTACCGTAGGCCATGGTCAGGCCTTGTATAACATCTATACTAGTATTATAAATTCATAAAGCTGAGGAGATGGTTTGTTGGTTTGCACGCTCTAATTTCTGGATTGCGAGTCAGATTTGAAATTTTCTTGCGTCTTTTAGTCTGTTTATTGAGGATGGTTATTGGCTATTTAATATCACGCTATAACCCTTAGGAGCCGAAAGGGTAACCATCGGAGATTACCTAGTGACTATTGTAAAATGATTATAAGGCGTTCTGAACAACTTAGGCTCTAAACAGACGGACTGCATTTCAACTGCACTCAGATTGCAAATTTGCAATTTGATTCAAACTGCAATTTTGCAGTAGGAGTACAGTTGAAATGCAGTCCGTCTGTCTAGAGCATTAGATACAATTCATTAGAATTAATTAGACTGTTATTATGAAAAAACGTACGTTTTATGTTGACACAATTTACCTACTCATTAATTTTACGACGTAGATACCGGATTGAATCTCAAGAACTGCCAATAAGATTTAAAAATTATTTTGGAAGTTATAGCCCATTTTTTTAGGAAGGTTATGGACTATCTAACACCACGCTAGGAGCCGTGCAGGTAGAATCGCGGGACATGGCTAGTTATAAATATTAGTGTTTATATAGTGGTTAAAATTCGACCATAATCTGTTGTCTTACCGCACTATAATAAAGATTATTGTATTAATTTACGCACGAATACGCAATATAAATATCGATAACCAATAGGGGATTGGCACTGTAACTCCTAAACACAGGCTACCCAGTAGCCTTTCTAGGATAACAGGTACTCCACCCAGTTTTATTGTAGACTACATTATATTGTGGAATAAACAATTTATTGTTATGATATGATACAAATAATATCCTTGTAACAAATACTATGTAAGCTACAATCTCATTTCATAAATAAAGTTTATTATTATTATCTACTATAAAAAAAAATAACGAACTGTATCCATTTTTTTTATTGATCACACTAAAGCTCAACAATAGCCAACTATAGGAAAAATATTTGTAAATCTATACTTATATTATAAAAATGAGAGATTTGTATTCTTGTATGTACTTTTTGTCTACTCACATTAAAAACTACTGAACCGATTTTATTCATTCTTTCACCATTAGGAAGCTGCTTTATTTAGAAGTAGCCTAAGCTATTATAACATTACGCTACAAGCCATAGGAGCGGCACAATATTCATAGAAGTCGGTGATATTGCACGGAACAGCTAGTCTATACTTCTATACTAATAAGTATGATAACGAGCAAAGATTTGATATTTTGTTTGTTTGTAAGAGTTTAACTCAAAAACTACTCAACCGATTTGAAAAATTCTTTCACTATTAGAAAGCTATATTATCAGATATATTTTACGCGAGCGAAGCCGCGAGCTAAAGCTATTTTATACATAATAATATATAGATTAACAGTCCAGCATAATGTACGTAACACATCATGATGTGTCTTATACAAATATCCGGTATTGTTATTTCGCGATGTGGGGCAAAAAGTATGATTTAATCTGTTGAAATAGCTTATTATTATGTTAATATTATTCAGTTTTGTCCAACAACCAGTTATAAATAATATATGCTTCTTAAAATAGCTGAAGCGTTTCATAAGCATGTGCTTTCTTAGACTGTTTACTTATGGTCGAAATTAATCTATACTAATATTATAAAGCTGACGAGTTTGTTTGTTTGTTTGCTTGAACGGGCTAATCTCAGGAACTACTGGTTCGATTTGAAAAATTATTTTAGTGTTGGATAGCCTATTTATCGAGGAAGGCTATAGGCTATATAACATCACGCTACGACCCACGGGGGCGGCGCAGTAACTATAAACGCAGGTGAAACCGCCGGAACATCTAGTAGTAAATATAACAAAAATATCATTTATATTTATGATTTTAATTAATTATGATTACGAGCAGCATTTTTAATCGAGTTTAAAAAAAAGAGATTTTCAATTCAATTGTATGTCTTTTTGTATGTTTGTTACACAATTAGTCCACCGTTATGAATTGTTCATGATGATTATAATGTGTGTTTTTGCATGATAAATACATACCTCAAGGATCCCAAATAAATTTTATCGAAATTTAATCAGTGTTTTTCAAATCGACAACGTATATGCAAAATTTCAGGATGATCGGTTCAGTGGTTTAGGCGAGAAAAGGTAACAAACGAACAAACTTATTTTCGCTTTTATAATATTAGTTAGGATAACAAACGACTAGATTTAAGTAGTAATTAGGGCGTGGTTCGTGAAGGCTCACTACGTGGTCTGGATAGCTCCAAAGACCACTTAACTTAGTCAGCGTAGCGCAGCGGAAGGTGACTGCACCAGGGCGCGATCCACTTACATAGGCTGCTGCGGCTCGGAGGGGGACTAGAGAGGGCACCTCCTCACTCGTCGCGCACGCAGCCGTGCGCCACGAATCGATTACGTGACATCCTCTTTTTATATGGAGTTCTGCCTCCGTGGCGCAGCGGTAGTGAATGCGATGGCTGTGCATGAGGTCTCGGGTTCGAATTCCGGGTCGGGCCAACAAAAAAGTATTGGGTTTTTCTGTTAAGAAATATCAATAGGAGTCCGGAGTTAGTAAGTTGGCGGTGTTAGACACCTCCGTGCCTTGAAAAGCACGTAAAGCCGTTGCTCTTGCGCTTGATCTCTCTCAGGTCGCGTCGGTTTATCCGTCCCATCGGATCATGAGAGTTAGGGAACAGAGAGTGCACTTGTGTTTGCGTACACACTTGTGCACTATATCTCCGGAGTATTCCGCTTTCGGCACCAATTTTTTCGGCACCTATGGTTTCGGCACCTAAAATACCTATTGGTGCTGAAAGTGGAATACTCCATATCTCCTGCGCAGATGGCCAGTCTCCGTTAAGATTGGCCGCCGTGATCGATATTCGGTCTGGAGGAAATTATTATTATTATATGCAGTTTTGACTGCACAGATGGCATAATGGTTTAAGTGGTCGACACACGGGACACAAATTTGTGTGATCCACAAATGGCTGTTCCGAGTCTGGGTGTTCTTTGTGTCCGTTGTTTGAATGTTTGTAAAGTCCCCCGCGACACAGGGATCATGCCTAGTGCGGAGCTATCTTTAAAAAACATGTTTCGCTATTATTGTAATTGTTGCTTAAGTCAATAAAACTTTATATTTAAATCTATATCAGTAGTGTTGTGCCAAATTAGTTCACAAATGATTTGACCTTGACCTTCAGTTAAAGATAGAATGGTATCGCGCAGTTTTTTCTTGATTTGTGTTTGTACTGTTTTTGGTATGACAGTGTTTGTGTTACATAATATGTTTGTTTCGCTAGCCTTGTATACACTTTGCGCTAAAGTTTGCGTGCTATCGTGGGTTCTTCGGTTCGATTCCAGTGCAGTGTTATTGGATTTTTAATTAGGAAGTTGTCAATAGTACCAAGTTGTCCGGTAATGTCTTTGGTAGATAGCAATGTACTCCCAGTTACGTGAACCTGAATCATAGTATACAATATGAGAGATGGCTAACTGGCTAACACCCATATTAGAAAAGTGAATGTCAGTTTGTTTATTTGTTACGCTTTCAAGCCAATGATAATGAAAATTGCATACACAATGTCAGGGGTACAGAAAACGACATATATAGGATACCTTTCATAAAAAATGAAACTCTGCTACTAACCGACATTTGCGAGTGAAGCCGCGGGCATAATCTAGCATTACTATATTTGTAATACAGATTTAATGTCACTGTGATCCAGAAAGTTGTCCATATTTAAATGTAGTATCATTTATGATTTAAATCTTTGTATTACGTACAGTTTGACAAAATATCTCTTGGTGCTAAACTTACTTAAGTTTATAAACGATATAAGACGCAGTAAATATCAAGGCACATAATATCATTGATGGATGCACGTCATGTTAGTCTACTAAATTGCCCGCAAAAAGTCCTGTTCACACCAAAACTTGATAAACATTTAAGTGTGTATTAATGTTTTTGACGCCATGTATATTGTGCTAACCTTAAGCGCTTGGTTCCTTTATACGTCATACGGTGCGTTTAACGCATTGCGAATTCAGCGTACTATTTTACTATATACCAGATGTGCCCGCGGTTTCACTCGCATTTATAGTTACTGCACGGCCCGCGTGTGTCGTAGCGTGATGTTATATAGCCTATAGCCTTCCTCGATAAATAGGCTTTTTCAATTCGAACCAATAGTTCCTGAGATTAGCGCGTTCAAACAAACAAACAAAATCTTCACCTTTATAATATTAGTATAGATATACTACATTTTACCCACGGCTTCGAGGCTTACGTAAATGTACTTTTTTCTGGATGACAGGTACCCTATGTAGTTTTTGCACTCCGTACAATATTTGTCGGCCTCGATGCCGTAGTGGTCAGTGTAACCGACTGCTACGCCTGAGGTCGCGGGTTCGACTCCCGCACAAGTCAAATATTTTTGTGCATGAACATGGATGTTTGTCTTGGTCTGGGTGTTTCTATGTATAATCATAAAAGTATATATGTATGTTTATTCATTGTCTAGTACCTATAGTACAAGCTCTGCTTAGTTTGGGCTAGATGGTGTTGTGTGTATGTGGTAGAAGAGAATAGAATATAATATGTATGCGAAATTTGATGATGATTCGTAGAGTATTTCATGCGTGAAACTGTAATAAACTAACAAACTCACATTCGCATTTATAATATTAGTTAGGATAAAGCAACATATTTTATTATATTTCTATGTATAGTATGTATGTATTTACAAAAAAAAAGTATATATGTATGTTTATCCATTG
Organism: Catocala sponsa; assembly: GCA_963564715.1. Taxonomy (NCBI): domain Eukaryota; kingdom Metazoa; phylum Arthropoda; class Insecta; order Lepidoptera; family Erebidae; genus Catocala; species Catocala sponsa. Next base: position 2,521,056 of record OY751345.1, on the reverse strand, counting down.
TCTAGTACCCATAGTACAAGCTCTGCTTAGTTTGGGCACAGTACATAATGTACTGTGGTTTGGGTTAGATGGTGTTGTGTGGATGTGATAGAATATTATTATTATTATTATATTAGTATGGCTATAACGCGGTTATAGGTTATTATACGTTAAGTTATTCATTGAAATTAAACTACTACCTATATACGGATTTTATCGCGTTGTTTATTTGACATTTTATTACATAATTTTGAACAAAATTTTGAAACTGTTACACTACTATTACTATTAAACTTAACAAATTTTTAAGCTAATTAAATTATTGAAACTATTAAAACTATTTATACTATTACTATACTATTATACTATTTATATTTATGTTTACATTTCCCCGACGTTTCGGTTGCTTTTCAGCAGCCATGGTCACGGGGAGACTAAGATGGTAGTTGTCTCAATGTTCCAATGTAGTTATTTCAAAGTACCCGAACCTGATTTAATCATGGGTGTTTCTATTTACGCAGAATGAGCTCAAAGTATCATGAGCTGTGGTTTGTTTCTTCTTGGGTTTGACTATTTGAATTACTGGATCCCAATCTGGTGGTACATTCCAACCCATCTTCTCTATTGACGTTTTTTATTACGTATAAGTTGCCGGCGGAACCTAATCTATGTTTGTACAAATATCATAAAGTTATATTATGTTTGTGACGTCATGTTCCGAAGTCGTTGACCTTATCGTGCAGCTGTCGCGTTATCAGTCCTCGGTCTGGATTCATAGGATAGTTATGAACATGGGACTACGGCGATGTGTTCTAGAAAATTTAGATTTTTGTCATAAACTTGCTTGCGAATAATATCAGACAATCAAATTTCTGTCTGTGAGACTTGTTAGGGTTCCGTACCTAAAGGGTAAAACGGGACCCTATTACTAAGACTCCGCTGTCCGTCTGTCACCAGACTGTATCTCACAAACCCTGATAGTTAGACACTTGAAATTTTCACAGATGATGTATTTCTGTTGCCGCTATTACAAAAAATACTAAAAAAATTAATAAAATAAATATTTAAGGGGGCTCCCATACAACAAACGTGATTTTTTTGCTAATTTTTGCTCGATATTGATAACGGCAACAGGTATACGCTTGAAATATTCACAGAATATTTAGTTATATAAATTCACTTTAAACATAAATAATTAAATTAAAATAAAACAAATATTTAAGGGGGCTCCCATGCAACAAACGTGATTTTTCTGGCGCTTTTTAATAGATAATGGTACGGAACCCTTCGTGCGCGAGTCCGACTCGCACTTGGCCGGTTTTTGTTGGTGCTGTGACATGAGTGCAACCATATAGTCCCAGTTTCGATACTGAAACCAGGCAGTGTTTTGGATCCTTTTCTTAAAAAATTTGTAGTGGCAGCACGCAACCTGGAACTGTCATGGCCGACTGGCTATGGCAATAGGTTCATTTTATAACGTAGGACCTTATAGTGGATGTAGTACGATCAACGAGGTACCTATGAATGATCGTTGTGTTTAATTATACCTAACCCTTTGGGTATATGCAGACATATCTACAAATCTATGTTATTTTGTAATAGTAAAACCCGTAAATCTAATGCCTTTATGTTTCGAAGTTTACATAAATAGATTGAAATATATTGCACATTTTAACGTTTTATTATTATACTAGCTTTTGCGCGCGGCTCCGTCCGCGTGTTACCTACATCAATAGAAAGTAGCCTATGTCCTTCCCCAGGTTTTAAACTATATCTGTACCAAATTTCATCTAAATCGGTTGAGTGGTTTAGCCGTGAGAAGGTAACAGACAGACAGACAGATATACAGACAGACAGATAGACAGACAGAGTTATCTACTTTGGAATTTATAATATTAGTAAGGATAATGTAAGTGTACTGTAAAATTACTAAGCTATATGTAATACTGTTGTTGTTGGCTGTACTGTCGCATTAGGTCTTTTCCTGTAAAGATAGTATAAGTTTGATTAAATAAATAAATAAATAAAATAAAAAGTACACGCTTCTCCGGCTTTACCGGCTAAAATCTCACGGGACCATACCGAATAAACAGTATTCATCCAAACTAGGTCTATCGATATACCAAGTTTGTCTAAATCCGCTCAGCAGTTTACGCGTGATTAAGTCACAAACATCTAAACATATTTATAAACTCTACATTTATAATATTAGCAGGCTTTATTTGTTTGTTTGTTTCATTGTGCAGGTTGTCGACCTTTGCAAAGGCTTTGCAAAAGCAACATTTTATTATTGTGTAGTCACTGCGTGTTAGTTTGCCGTGCAAATTATAATTATTGTAATATGAAACGGTGCTAAATGCGTTCGCATGTGTAGGAAATTTCCAGTTAAAGAAATTGTGTGTGGTGTAGGTATGTACATTTTAAATGTAAGTAACCATAGAAGCGCGGTTGAGCACGAGAAGAAATCACGGGCAAAAATGCATATGTAAGTTTGTTTGATTGTCTGATACACTTTCACGCCTTAACTACTCTTCGACTAATCTTCATGAAATTTCGCATACATATTGTCAGAGGTACTTACCTACAGAAATGTTTTTATATTTTTTTTATACTACAAATGTGGCACACAAGCATACGGCCCACCTGATGGTAAGTGGTCACCGTAGCCTATGGACGCCTGCAACACCAGAGGCATCACTTGCGCGTTACCGACCCTTTAGGAAAGGAAATGGGAAGGAGAACGAGCGGGATGGGAGAAAGGGGTAATTGAGCCTCCGGTACTCTCACTCACCGATCGAAACAATAGTAGGAATACTGCTATTTCACGTCGATATTCTGTGAGAGGGTAGTCCTTCCCCGGTCGAGCCGGCCCATTCATGCCGAAATCAGCGAGGCTCTACTACTCAATTCGATATGTGTCGAAGAATGATTGAACTCGGCCCTGCTATTCTGCTAAACTCACGTCAAACTTGGTAGTCGCCTCGTCAGTTAGTTAGTATTAGTAATCAACTGTTATTGCCATGGTTACTGCAACATAACTTAAATTATATCAGCAAACTCGGATATGAGTTTGATAATGCATAACCAAAAGGTTTACTAGTAAATAATGCTTATGTTTGGACATGTAGAAAGAATGGACGACGAAAGACTGACTAAGAAAGTTTATAAGGCTAGTGTGAATGGAACAGTCGCAAGAGGAAAACCTAGGCGAACGTTTCTCGATCAGATCGGAGGCGTTCTGGACAAAGGCCAGGTTAAGAGCACCTTAAACCGACGGGCGTGTATGAGGAATGTGATGAAAGTCAATGAAGCCAGAAAAGTGTGTCAGGATCGTAGCAAATGGAAATCCGTAGTCTCTGCCTACCCCTCTGGGAAACAGGCGTGAATCTATGTATGTATGTATGTAATGCCCATTGGCAATAAGTCCGACTATGTACATTGTATTTGTGTTGTACATTAAGTTTTATAAGTACATAACTAACTTTCATACATAACTTTCGTATGATTCGTAACAGGTATTAACGCGATCATGCGTTATAATATGCTGATAGTCATTTTGTGACCACGGCCAGTGTAACCTGGTCAAAACGTCAAGCGATCGAAAAATATAATATAATCAATATGCATGATCGCGTTAATATTTGTTACGATTTATATAGGTATACGTTTAATAAGAGACCTCGATGGCGTAGTGATTAGTGTAACCGACTGCCACGCCTGAGGTCGCGGGTTCGATTCCCGCACAAGTCAAACATTTGTGTGCATGAACATGGATGTTTGTCTTGGTCTGGGTGTTTCTATATTTAATATGTAGGTATTTAAACAAAAAGTATATATGCATGTTTATCCATTGTCTTGTACCCATAGTAGGTACAAGCTCTGCTTAGTTTGGGCTAGATAGTGTTGTGTGTATGTAACAGAATACAATAGAATAAATAGAAATAATAGTAATAATACCCAAATTGCCTGTCAAAAATACCCAAAAACATTGCATAACTCGGACATCAAAGACGACACGTAAAACAGGCGATCAGCAACAAGCGAACATTTAATTTATACTTCTGGCCTATTGAGCCCGTCGGGCGCAGTTTTAAGGTTAGCCCAGTATCCTAACTAATATTAGAAATACTAATGTAAGTTTGTTACGTTTTACGCCTTAAGAACTCGTTATCATGTAATTTCACATACTTTGTCAGGGGTACAGAAAAGGACACCGACATATCATTTATCCAGAAAAATACTGTTTCCGAACGAGCGACGCTGCGTACAAAGTCTAGTAATAAAATAAAGCAGAAAATAATACTCGAATTGCCTGTCGAAAATACTCCATAACACTATGTAATTCGGGCATCAAAACCAATTCTTACAACAGTGGATCAAAAACAACGTCCTAATTTTTTTATACTTCTGGCCTGTTGAGTCCATTGGACTCAGTTTTGAAGTTCCCCAGTATAGATATGACTGAAAATCTTATACAATTGTTTGTATAAGATTTTAGTCGTTTTTGTGCCCCAAATATCCAGCCTCAGTTATTTTAAATTCGTCTTGTTATTCGAGATTATATTTAAGATCGTGCATTTAACTAAAATGTTGTTGTGACACATTGTCCTATAAAAATGTGATTGATTAGGTACGTTTTAATTTATGATTTGTTGTGATAACCGCGTTTTTCAATTTTTATATCTTTACTGTGTGGAGTATCACGTTAAGCCGTCGGTCCCGGCTGCCATGAACATCTATGGCAGCCTTTATTGGGAACTCAGTGCCCTCTAATATCCTGACACTAGTCTAGCCTTAGGGTATCGTTAGCCTTCGGGTTGCGGAGGTCAGATGGCAGTCGCTTCGTGTAAAAACTGATATCCAGTCAAATCTGGTTAGACTACAAAGCCGACCCCAAGTGACTTGGGAATAATAAAGGCTAGGGAGAATAAGACTGTGTGGAGTATCAGAAATTATAAATGACTTGTGGTGGACGACGAGTGTGTTGCCAACCATGAAAATATATTTTAGACTATGGTAACTTGCCTTTGCTATGTAATATTTTACAGAATCTAGGACTGGAATTCTGTAGGATAACAGTCGGATTTGCCGATTAATTTTCATCTAGATTTCGCTTGCGGCTTCGCTTGCTATAACGTAGATTTCGTCAATAATATCTATCTTTTGGGAACAGTACGTTTTCTGGATGAAAAAAAAAAACCTAGGATAATAAAACTAACACTAATTTAATTTAATTTCTGCTCACTGGCAACACCACACCTTCCGTCCATTCAGGTCAAGGCTAGTATTGTGTGTAAGCAGCGATAAAAACAATAATATAATATTAAATTATTTAAATATAACTTAAGTTTAAAAAGTAATGTGAAAGTGTGTGTCCCATCAGTGCCAAAATTTGGACATCCCTCAGCGTACGTTGCGATTGTTAAATCGCAACACTGGTATTCTGCGAAATCCAATTTGGTGACGCCGGCGCCTAGTGTTTAAACATATAAAAATAAAATATACTTAAATATGTAAATATATGAGTAAATAAGATTTAAATATAATTACTGAATAGTGTAAAAATGTGTGGATATATAATACATATAGGCATGAGTCTCTTTTCTGTCTCTGTATATACTTACATATAGAGGACCAAGTCTATTAAAAGTAGGTAGTCATGAGAAATACACAGCAGATTATCGACTTTGCTGGCTACTTACGTCATACGTGTTACATATCTCATGGCGGGTGAGCCAGCACTCCCATAATCTAAGCAATTTACCCTCATTTGGTGCATGCAAAGTTCAGTTGCGTAATTATACCATCTTACCTACCTTATCTACCTAGCCTATAGCCTTCCTCGATAAATAGGCTATCCAACACTAAAATAATTTTTCAAATCATACCAATAGTTCCTGAGATTAGCGCGTTCAAACAAACGAACAAACTCTTCAGCTTTATAATATTAGTATAGATTTGACCGCGGCTTTGCTTGCTCGGGAACGGTACCTTTTCTCGGGATCAAATGTCTCGTATGTCCTTTTCTGTACCCTTGGCAACATGTATGCGAAATTTCATGATGGTCGGTCGAGTAGTTAAGGCGTGAAAGGTTTACAAACTCACATTCACATTTACGATATTAACTAGAATTATTTTTAATTTTTATAATAAATGTTGGGATCCACCCTCTATCAGCAGTCCTCCTATGCTCACAGACACTTATTCCACGAGCCACGTCAGGCCTGGAGCCCGTGGCTCTTGCCCGCTCTGCCACCATTTACTTACGCCACTGACGAAGACTTTATAAACATTTAAATAACGGATTCAATGTTCACCTAGACTCGGTACTATTTGCGGATCAGACAATTTTTGTCCCGTGTGGGGCACGAACCTACAACATCGCGCACAGTGGCGAGGCGAACATTAAAACACAACACCATCCGCGCAATCGCTCAAAGTGATGGTGTGTTTAGCATAACTGGCATACCTCGTTCGCGTATAATATTTTAATTTCCATGTACAAACTCTACAAAATGTACGTGAGAGAGCCACGCTTCAGCACGAATGGGCAGGCTCGACCGGAGTGATACCACGGCCTCACAGAAAACCGGCGTCAAATAGCGTTTGCGTTGTGTTTCGTCGAGTGAATGAGGGTACCGGAGGCTCCCCTCCCCCCTCACAGTGATGCCAACTCCTATAAATTCGAGTCGCTAGATTCAATATCAAAAGTCACCAGAAAGTCGCTAAAACTGATTCTGCTGTGGTTTTTAGATTTTTCGGTAGACAATTACTAAAATATAAAAAATAGGTCAGTCCGCCTACCGTGGTAGCCTCAGTCCCGAGAATTTAAAGGTCAGTCTGTAGAGATTTCATAAATTTTCCATATATATCTCTTGGCACTGTATAATTCTGTGTCGAGTTAACCAAAAATGTAGATATTTATTAGAAGCCCTAAAATTGTTTTGATCTGTACTCCAAAAGTCGTCAGATAAAGCGCTAAAACATTTTTGTCGTCAAATCTTATTTTTTGTCGCTGAGATTTAAACGAAAGTCGTTACTTCTAGCGACAAAGTCGCTAAATTGGCAACACTGCCCACCTCCCTTTCGGTGGGGGCCAATTTAAATGGAACGCAACGCACTTGTGACTCCGTTGGTGTTGCGGGTGTCCATGGCCGGCGGTAATCGCTTCCCATCAGGCGATCCGTCTGCTCGTTTGCGTCTTATAACATAAAAAAAACAATATAACATTTGCGTAAACGTAAGTCAAGATAGCAGCTTATAACAATAATAAGTTTGACGAAGGCAGACGTACGACTTTGCGCTCGCCTCGATCAATATGACTTGACTGACATTCAAAGATCTCTGAATGTCAGTCTCGTGAATTGAACCCTCGTGATAACAAGAGGTTGCTGGCCAAATATTTTCATAATATTACGGATCGTCCGTGCGGCAACAGTATTTGAGTTTTGTTTTGTAAACTTTTTCATTGTGTTGCGATAAAAATGTCGTGACTTTTTGATGCTACCATTTAATTTATTAGGATATGATATAGAGCACGGATCACCTCAGCATCCTACTAGAGACACGCCACTTATCATTTTAAACAATCCAAGCGTATTAGAGACAAATATACTACTGATACAAATATGACAATCGCATAAAAGCTTTGGTAATGTTTCTAAACCAGCAATGGTTTCTTTCTTCTTTCTTTTCGTGTGGTTAGTGGTCAACCTGTTGTTAAGAGTTGTTTAAGCCGCACGTAGGCCTTTGACATGGTTTAACGATTGCTGTCAATTTGACAACAACCAGGACCGACTTTTTACGTGCCCTCCGAAGCACGGAGACGCAATGGTGGTTGTACAACGTGGTATAACGTGTAAGCGAAATTTCATGATGATCTGTCGAGTATTTAAGGCGTAAAAGTGTAACAAACAATCTCACATTCTTTTTTTTAAGCATTTTTAAGCATTTTTATTTCAGTTAAGGTTACACAGATGTTACATTTACTATGACAGCCACACTAGGCGCAGCCTGTGTCGAGGCTATCAATGAATACGATTGACTTACGCCTAGAATTTAACTATTATAAAAATATGGAAATAAATAATAAATAGTAGTACACTGAATATGAGTGTGTGTGTGTGTGTGTGTGTGTGTCTGAGTGTGTGTGTGTGTGAGTGTTAGAGTGTGAGTGATTGTGTATGTGTGTAAATTTGTGTATGTAAGAAGAGCTCAAGTAATGGTATAGACAACTGTAGGATACTCAAAGCGATTCATCAAGCAATAGTTTTTAGGAGTTGTTCCGTGTCATGATAATTTAATGTGGACATAATCTTTTTAACTTTAAAGTAAACTTCACGAGTAGAGCAGTGCTTGAAATTAAATTTTTTTACTACTTTATTATACAAACATTGATAATATTGGTTAGGATGTGTCAATGCTCGTTCAGACAATCATTCTATCGACAAAACCATTAACCAGGAGCTAGTTAAGTTATATACTATTTTAACGAATTGGCGAGTAACGAGAAGCAAGCGACCGCTGAGCAAATAATATATAGTTGACCGAGTATCGACTTGGTTAGCTAGCTATTAGCAAACTTACTTGCTAGAGTTCTCGTCAGCAATGAGAACAGCCATCCATCAACTATTAGTAGGTATATAGTTCTCTTTTATTTAAATAGAACTTTATATCATGGCTACGTTTCTTAACCTGTGAAGTTTTGGAATGCCAGACTTTTATTTATGATCAACTGCTTACTGCATTTACAGTATTGACGAATGCATGCAGCAAACCATTTATATACATATAAACTACTTATTTAAGAATAATTACTGCATAATTAAAAACCTTCTGTGTCTGGCTGCCGCTGTGATTCTATGGACTAAGCGAAAAAATAGACAATAATCAGTCGCTTACTCAGGCAGTCGTATTACAAATAAATTTGACTGAAAATAATTTGAAACATTTGTTGAAAATAATTTTGGTAGGCCACGTAGAAGATTGGCAACCCTAGCGCTGAGCACTTGTTGAAAAGTTAGACAATTTAAATAAAAGTTTTTAATTTGTGGCCTATGTTAATTAAAATCCTTTATTAAATGTTTATTTTCGTTTTACTTTATCGTTAATACATACTTATGTTTTACACGTGGTATATCGGCTATGAGACTTCTGCTTACATACTAAAAAGGTGAAATATAACGACAAATTATTTTTGCGGAAGTAGTAGACAAGATGGAAACTAATCAAATCAAATGAAAATCAAAATAAAAAAATCCACTACTCTCTCTTGAAAATTATCTGGTATCCCATCATTCTTGAAGATTTTTATAAGTCGCTTATGTATGCTACAGCTTTCAAACTATCTCCATATCAAATTTAAGCAATATCGATTAAGCTGTTTACATTGATTAAATGTGAAAGGAAAAAGAAAGCTCTCTATACATGCCTGGGCCCACTACATAACTCAATCAAAGTAGCTTTGAAATTAAACTACTATATACGGATTTTATCGCGTTGTTTATTTGACACTATTACAAAATTTTGAAAAACTGTTACACTACTATAATCATTAATCACTATTAAACTTTACAAATTTTTAAGCTAATTAAATTATTGAAAAATTTATAAAATCCGTATATAGTAGTTTAATTTCAATGAATAACATTCGCGTAAACAGAAGACAATATTATGCAAAGTAGCTTTATTTAAAACATGATATAATCACAAGTCTTCGCTAAAAATTTGGTAAAATTTGGCTATCCACGAACCAAGATATATGAAAATAAAAAATATGGTAAAAGTGAGGTTATGGCTCAATATGGAACTTTTCTTTAGGTTACTTTCTAATTATTCTTAAAGTTTTATGCCTAGAAGTTGAGTTACTGTTATAAGTCATAAATATAAATGTTGGGGGATATTTACAATCCCAGAAACTTAATTAATATAACAGCAAACTGTAGTTCTGTTTGCAATTGCATTATTCTGTCTGCCGCCGCGCTGCAGTAGGTATATATTCAGCCATCATCATACCATAAATAAGTTGATAATGGTATTTGTTTTAAATAAACGATTATTAATAAACTCACTCACTAGTTTATTAAGTCGTTATAGTACAATTAACACAGCGATTCATGTCGTCAATATCCAATCGATAACCGTAATCTGTCGTCTAAAATAGTGAGCCAGGTAATCCAAAATAGCAATCCCTCGTATAGTCCGTTATAAAGCCGAAATTATTAGAAATTGAGAATAATCAATAAACGCAGTGCACTCGGAACTAAAACAAACCCGTTTGATTAGAATTTTGACACACCTGACATCTGTCAATCGATGATCAGTATTGACAGGACTAAAACACAAAAATCTAGATTCACGATATAATCGATTGAGAAAAACTATTTAGTCAATTTCGTTACATTTTATATCATTTTACCGATTTTTTTAATCTCGATTACTAGGAAATCGAATGAGTTCTTAACGATTCTTTATTTTGAAAACTTAAATGTTAATTTCTCGTTTTATAGATAGAAGAGTGCTGCTATATTTTGTGAGTTCAATCACAAAAATATAATGTATTTTTACATACACATTTCAACTAGTTAACTGCTGGGCCCAGAACTTTCCTTCTCCTTTTTTGCATTTATAATATCTACTAATATGGATCATTTTCTCTTAACTTGTCAAGTTTTGAAATACCCAACATAATTAAAAACATGTTGTCTGGCCGCCGGTGTACCGCTGCGACTCAATAGATGGCCTCAGTGGCGTATAGGTAGTGTAGGTGACTGCTGTGTATGAGATCTCGGGTTCGTTTTTATGTTCTATGGCAATAGTCTGAAATTTTAAATCGGTCCAAAAGCTCGCTAATTATTACGAGAGCCACTACGCCGAGTTCGAATTCCACACGGTTCAAACATTGTGTGATCCACAAATGGTTGTTCCTAGTCTTGGTGTTTCGTTGCTTTTCTTTCTTTTTATTAAAGATTTCTAGCAATTTGGTTTACAAATTAGAAAGAAAGAGAGAAAACAGTTTATTTTGTCCTCTACACTGGCATAAAACAAATTAAAAAACAAAAAAAAAACGAAAAATTTTAGAAATACAAAACAAAACCTACTAGTATTCTTGTTAACACCGCCTGCTAAGCTAGAATGCTTGTATTGGAAGTGGGTTCACGTCTGTAGTGCAATGGGTGGGATTCGAACCCGCGACCTCTCCCATCGCAAGTCGCAATGGTCATAAAGTCCCCAGCAACACAGGAATTTCCTAGTGCGAGAGTTGTCTTTTTAACTGACTTCAAAAAAGGAGGAGGTACTCAATTCGTCTGTATTTTTTTAAATGTTTGTTACCTCGTTACTTTCGACTGGGTGAACCGATTTTGATGATTCTTTTTTTATTTAAAAGCTGGTGCTTCCCGTGTCGCCCCATTTAATTTTGATCAAGATTTGCCCATTCGTTTTCGAGTTATTCTTAATAATGCGTATTTAGCTACATTGATGATGTTCTCATATTTAGCAAGGTTCAAACAAAGTTTTAACAAAAAAGAAAACTAACTTCAAGAAAGAATATTCTAAAACTTAAAATGCACTAAAAAGTTAATAAATAATTGCATATTCTTGTGAATAATTAAATTATTGTTATTATTGGAGTCGGTGTCAGCCAAGGTAGGTTTGTAACTAATTAAACATGAGATGTCTTACTATAATCATAACATAACATTGGCATGCACAATTACACACATAGACGCAGCACGCGGCGCGGGCGGCTGACACCGACTCCAAAAATAACAATAATTTAATTATTGACAAGAATATGCAATTATTTATTAACTTTTCAGTGAATTTTAAGTTTTAGAATATTCTTCCTTGAAGTCCGTTTTCTTTTTTGTTAAAACTTTGTTTATTAAAGAAATAAAATACATCCCTGCCTACCTTCGAGGACATAGACGTGAGATTATGTATAGACTATATTTTAATAATTATGAGAATACTATAATTTTTTTCCATCAGCTTTTTATGTCCCACTGCTGGGCAAAAGTCTCTCCTTTGGACTTCCAAATCACTCTGTTGGTGGATATCCCCTGCCAGTCCCTATCAAATACGTCTAGGTCGTCCCGCCATCTCCGTTTAGGTCTGCCCCCGTCGCCGTCGATTGTTTTGTGGCACCCAATTAGTGACGATTGGTGCCCACCGACTGCGCCGAGCGATGTGTGCCAAAACAGGCGGTCACAGTTAAGTGAATAAAATTATCACTTTTTGTTTAATACAAATATAAAATATACATTTACTATAACAATGAATGTGTTTACAATTACTCCGTGTTAAAAACTTTAAATAAATAATATTTTCGCTTACAAAATTACGTAAATTTGCAGCTATAATATATATAAGCTCGTTTTACGTCATTTTTAGATCATAACGGTAGAAATCTATCCTATTTTACAGCTTAAACGTAACATAAATAATAAGTCATTGGTTGACAATAAAGGTACATATTTATCAAAAAAGCACTTCAAAATCTTCAAATCCTCCATACAATTTTACTATGGCGGCCGCGCGCCGATTTGAATATGCGCCGCACGAGCTCTGTCATTATCTGTCTTACGCTCAGCGCAGTCTTAAAAACAACAACATAGCGATATAACACACGTAGCAAGTAAATTACATTATTGGTCTATGATTAATATACGAACTTTATTATTCAGGTATTTTTAGATTGTATTTTCTTCCGGGTTGGTTCTTTGACTGCTAAATGATTCAGCATGCTAGTATAATGTTAATGTTTAATTAATTTAGATAATTTATCATCTTTATATATATAAATCTTCTGTGCGTGTTTGTAATTAAACTCCTCCTAAACGGCTGGACCGATTTTGATGAACTTTTTTGTGTGTGTTCAAGTGAATTCGAGAATGGTTTAGATTTGTTTTTTTTTATTTTTTTTTCGTTTGTACAGGTCAACGTCTGTCGGGTCAGCTAGTTTTTTATAAAGAACTAGGAATAAACTAAGAGTTTCGAAGGACTTTAAAAAGTTCAAATACGGTAACATTTAAACTCTATACCTACAGCTATATGTTTATACGACACACAGTTTTGTTTTGTGTAGAGAGCGAATCCACAACAGTTGGGAAGGGAACATCCAAACTCTACAACAATGCAACAAATTTGATGGTGCGTGTTGAACGTACAAGACTCGCCGCTACGGCTACGGCTGTGTCGTGGCGAACACTTAACCACAGCGCCATTGATGCAGTCACTGTTGTCGACCTTACTAAAATGGCATAATTGTGTTACGGCACACCGTCACAATGAAAATGTGATATAAGATTTCCTAAACTGTAGTGGAAAGTAATCATTTGACATGTAGGTGCTAAAGATTTAAATCATAACATTTATGATTTGAATCTTTTCCACCAACTTGCCTCTTCCCGCCCTATCTTATTTTATCTTATATGGGGGCAGTCAGTGCAGACCGGCGACACTTCGACCCAGTGGGATCTTTTGTGTCGACACTCTCCCAATAACGACTGGCCATAGATGTTCATGGCAGCCGGGACCGACGGCGTAACGTGCTCTCCGAGGCACGGAGCAGGCGATAATTGTCAATCAATACGCACATAATTTCGAAAAGTCATATAACTTCCGAAAGTCAGAGGTGCGCGACGTGGGTTCGAACCCGAGACCCTCTGCATTGCAGTCTGTTGCTCTCCCCACTGAGCTATCGCTGCTCTCGCCCTAACAAATATTTGGTACAAAGTCAAAGTTAAAAATCATTTATTCATTTAGGTCACAAAGTAACACCTATGAACGTTAAAATATATAGGTTAATGAGTTTACTAAGGTACTGAAGCTACATTTAGGTTAGTTGCTAGATTGTGTAGGGTTGAGCCTATGAGAAGAAACTTGCAAGAAACTCACTGCCACTCTTTTAAATCGCCAATCAAATATAATTTCAGTATTTTACAACTCAAATCAAACAAGGTGATGCAGCCATTGTACCATATGCTACTGACAATAAAAAATAAAGATAACAATAACCTACATACCGTACTTTTATATATTTGGTAGGTACATATATCAGATTTAAATTAGAGATGCGCCTAACTTCAATCCTGCCTATTTCACTATTGATGTAAATATACTATTATCCACTATAATCAAACAAAACAGACGTGATGTCATTTTTTCATTTCATGTCATTAATTTTTATAAGATAGCTCAATGAACTTAGTAGATATTCCACGTACAATTTGTTTCTCAGCGACTGATATGAATCTAGTAACCATTGGCTCTCCGCTTCGCTAACTGGGTCGCAGCATATGACTCTTATGTCCATCTAATAGTTGGGGTCCCACGTATCCTTTTCCTGTCCGTTATCCTCCAAATTATAGCCATATTGTTTACGTTAATGGTTTTAAAGACGCGTCTTCATGTTATTTCGAACAAATGTCTATATAGAAACGTTACTTTAATTTGTCGAATTATTGCTGAATTACCAATATCTTGATTCTTGAATTTCTTGACATATAATAAAATGTATACTTTTTTCATATAGGGTTATTGAAATACACCAACAAACTGTTTTACAGTTTGGCGAAATTATATAAAATGAAAATGTATCTTTATCTTTTCTATCTTCTATCTTAATATCACATTTGTTATAAATAAAAAAATAAAAAAATCCCAATAATACTTTGCCCTACCGGAGATTAGAACCCGTAACCTCTAGCACAGAAGTCGATACACTATTGCGCCATCGAGACAATCAGTCAGGTGCTAAGAATACCTACTTTCTTTTACTAATACTAGGTGATGATGATCTAAATTCTATCCTCTGAGGAATACATTATAACCTAGTATGACGACCTCGATGGCGTAGTGGTTAGTGTAACCGACTGCTACGCCTGAGGTCGCGGGTTCGATTCCCGCACAAGTCAAACATTTGTGTGCATGAACATGGATGTTTGTCTTGGTCTGGGTGGTTCTATGTATAATATGCATGTATTTACAAAAAAAAAGTATATATGTATGTTTATCCATTGTCTAGTACCCATAATACAAGCTCTGCTTAGTTTGGGCTAGATAGTGTTGTGTGTATGTGATAGAATATTATTATTAGATATATTATATATAGTATGTATGTATATAACAGATTAGTTTATTAGCCGTAATGTATTTTGTAATTAATCATGTTAACATACACTTAATAAACCTTAAAGTCACGTTACCGACGCAACTAATATTGTGTACCTACCTACATTAATTACTTCGATAATAGCAACTAGATATCGGGTCACGTACAAAATTAAAGCTAAATGCTGTCCGAGTCCGCGTGACAATACGTATACCTACAGCTACATTTGTTTACTAACAAACGGAGAGAAAAGTTTTACAACAGTTTCAGCCTAATTACAACCATGGTACTTTATAATAAAGTCACAAATCTTCAAAATATTATCTAACACTTACGATCATTCGTGACATAAAACGAGCACAGCAATAAATTACTCCTGTCACTTACAATTTACAAATGAAAAGACATAAACAACATTTAGTGTGAAATCAACCTTAAACTGCAACAAATAAAGTACTTTTTCCCGTTATTGCCTTCTACATCGAGAGCTACATCGTTTTGTTTCGTTTATTTTTGTTATAAAAGTTTGTGCGTGTGTTGGGGAGCCTTGGCCAAACATTTGTAGTGGTGTGCGGTGGTTTAAAATCGGTAATTTTGTTCAAAATTTGATATTTTTGTTAGTTTAAAGCTTAAAATATAACTTATTCTTCATGTAATTACCGAATGTAAGATACTCCGGCCGTTAAATTGCTTTTTCGGACATTATTTTTGCAACTTTTGAATACACACTGTGGCATTGTGAGACGTGTTTACATTGGCTGAGTTTCAAGCGAACTAAACAAAATAGGAGCTCACATGTTAAGTGCGCTCTTATTTACCGAGACGTATTTTTTGCGCCGACCCCATATCTAGTTGCTATTGTTGATCGAAGATTAATTATTACTAAATATATTCTTCATAATTACATGGCTGTAGCAAATTTTGCGGTATATAAAGCTGTTACATTGGTTAGCAGTAAGTAATACCTACAAAATTTTCAAAATGTCGCTCTTTGTTAGATATACAATATATTAGGGATATATATAATCCACAACACTCGACGCAAGGGCAGAGGATGACCCTTTAAACGATTACATTATCCGTGCATTCATTATTAATGTGATCTACAAATAAATAATTGTTTAAGTCTGGGTAATTTTGTGTCTGTTAATGTGTCTGTAAATGTTTGTAAAGTAATTGCGATAAAGACCATTATACCTTGGGCACGATGAGCTGTCATTTAAAAGAAAATGTATCGAAGTACGAGAGCTATATTTTATGTCAGTGTGCCTGTACTACCACTTTTCATTTAAGCGACCATCTGTATTCAGTTTTTATGTGACCCGGAATATTAAATTCATTTACACTATTTCGCCGACAGTGTGACGTAGAACATCAACACTTGCCCGCTCTAAACTCTATTGCTTGTTATGTATTATACTGCTATCACTTTGCAAACAGCAAAAACTAATAACTAAAATCTCCGGCCTTGCCCTGCGAAAGCCGATATTGCTATTTTAATATCAACTTTAGTTCTTTGGAATAAAGTTGATATTGTGCGGTCAAATGTTCGGAAGTCGTGAGTGTCAATTTGCAGTCGGGTTTATTCCGTTCGGCGGCTCTAATAATATCCTTTGTGTGGGTTGGTTTAACTTGTAGCTGTATACTAATGTACCTATACAGCTACAAGATAAACCAACCCATAATATAATATTTTATTCCACAGTTCTAATGAAGTGTGGAATAAGATATTATGGGAAGCAATAAATCCCAATAAATCCTTGCTATCCTTACAAATCCTTACTAATATTATAAATGCGAAAATTAGTTTGTTTGTTTGTTACGCTTTCACGCCTAAACTACTTAACCGATCAACATGAAATTTTGCATACACGTTGTCAGGAGTACAGAATAGGACATAGGTTACCTTTCATTCAGAAAAAAGAACTCTTGCAAACCTAACCTAACCTAACCTACATTTACGCGAGCGAAGCCGCGGGTGAAAACTAGTATTATAAATAAATACGAATGTGAGTTTGTTTCTTTGTTTGTTACGCTTTCACACCTTAACTACTCAACCGATCAACATGAAATTTTGCATACATGTTGTCAGGGGTACAGAAAAGGACATAGGGTACCTGTCATTCAGAAAAAAGTATCAAGTGTTCCCGAGGGATGGAAATTTATTCATTGAAATTAAACTACGAGTACTTTATACGGATTTTATCTTTTATTTAACATTTTATTACATAATTTTGAAACTGTTACACTATTGAACTATACTACTTTTTAGTTAGTTAAATAAATGATTAAAACTATGTGTTTATATTTGAGTTTATACTTTTTCCGCCGTTTCGATCAAGATGTTTTTCAGCAGCCGTGTTCACGGGTAGACTAAGATGTATGCAGTTGTTTAATTTCAATGAATAACATTCGCGTAAACATAAGACAAATACCTGAAGAATTGTCTGGTGGGTCAGCAATGATCTCTCTCTTGATCTCTGCAGCTTTCGCAATCGAACTCACTTTTGCCATGCTATTCTGTAAAAAAACTTATCTCGAACTCTATTTTTGTCTCAGCTGTCTCCACATTAATTACCTATTATTTTCATGATTACTGTAAAATATCTCAAATTGTCACGTTACAAGCGGATGTGAGTTTGATAGTGAGATTTTACTGAATTGCGTAACTTATTTCGCAGTGACAACTCTGCTTGCTATGTTTACTTTTGAAGTGACCTATTTACATTTAGAGATGAAAATTTTTACATAATATCACAGTCGGCTTTTATATTGCTTATTTTATTAAAAAATACAATAATCACCTCTTTCTATGCTTAACTATAAAATAAATTTGTCTTAATCTATTGAAGCTATTTCGTAAAATTGATCTTTTACCGATGTTTCATTATTGCGTGACACTGTCTTATTATTTGCCTTGCCTGTCTATTAAAATATTTGTTTAAGAATTACTTCTGTAGCGATAGTTTACTAAGCCTTTAATACGATAGAAACAATGAATCGATGTCATCGATGTTTGCAGAGGAATTTAGTCTATATTTATACGAAATTAAAGTGTATTGCTGTAGCAATTTATTGTGTACTGTCACGTGCATCTAATATAAAGCTCGACCTTTATATAAATCTACTAGATGTTCCCGCGGTTTCACCCGCGTTTATCGTTACTGCGCCGCCCCCGTGGGTCGTAGCGTGATGTTATGTAGCCTATAGCCTTCCTCGATAAATAGGCTATCCAATACTAAAAGAATTTTTCAAATCGAAGCAGTAGTTCCTGAGATTAGCGCGTTCAAACAAACAAACTCTTCAGCTTTATAATTGTACTACATGTTCCCGTGGTTTCATCCGCGTTTATAGTTACTGCAGCGCCCCTGTGGGTCGTAGCGTGATGTTATATAGCCTATAGTCTTCCTCGATAAATAGGCTATCCAACACTAAATAATTTTTTTAATCGAATCTGTAGTTCCTGAGATTAGCGCGTTCAAACAAACAAAGAAACAAACTCTTCAGCTTCATAATATTAGTATAGATGTTTACATATTTTAAAGTGTTAGCTTTTACCCGCGAATTTGCTCCCGCAGTTTTAAATATATATCCCACTGTGAACAGATTTTCCATATTATCAAAGATGTTGTGTAGTTGACACAACGCAACAAAAGACAACTAGTAATAATTCCTGTCTGTCTGACTTTACATACATACATTCAAAAAACGGAGACCAAACCACCTAGAATCGAAACGGCTATTTGGGGATCACACAAATTTGAGTTACGTGTGGGTATCACACACAACACTCGCGGAAATGACAAGCCAACCACCTAAACCAAAAATAAAATATAGCCTAAGTCGCTCTCGAATCTATAAACTACTAGCAGTCCCGCGCTTCGTCTGCTTCACATTAGATAAACTTGCCCGTTTAAAAAAAAAAACTCCTATCTTTTAAATTGGGCCAAATTACAGATGGTTACGAAGTTTGATCAAAATCGGTTCAGCAGTTTAGGAGTCCATAGCGGACAAACAACGTGACACGTAATTTATATAATACATTATAAGATTTATATACGAGTATATTAAGATTTCTAAGAAAATCGCAGAAGGACAAACTAACAAACACCACATATGCCTTCGCCTTACCTTTTTCTTACATGTAACAAACACTAATATGTTAGACCGTGAATAGTTTTGCTCAAGTTTCGAAGTTGGCGCAACCACGACAGTTAGTCAAGGTGGTAAAGCGGTGCCATCGTACACAAGAATGGCGTGAGAAATAGACCACATTATTTAGGTCAACTTACAATGTGGGAGTCATATTTACGTTGACTCACGCTTGTTTCTATTGGGTAGGCAGAAGCTACGGTTTTATATTTACTTATCCTCATGGATAAGGCTCGGACTACCGATCGGAAAATCATGGGTTCCAATTTCAACAATTACACAACCGACGTAAACCTTTTCCTACTGCAAGTATTCTATCACTCAACATTGAGACAACTACTACTATCTTAGTTTCCCCGTGAACACGGCTGCTGAATAGCAATCGAAACGCCGGGAAAGTGTAAACTCAAATATAAATAGTTTTAATGATATATTTAGCTTAAAAAGTAAAAAACAAATTGCTAGTGTAGTCAATTGCAATGCAAGGACATTCCATATGTTTGCTTCTTTTATGTAATCTAAAATCTATATGTATAGCCCAAAAGAAATATCACAGACACATGTACACACACTCACGCACACACACATATCCACACTAACATTCATACACGCTCACGCACACACAAGCATACATACTCATCACATTCTAACATGATTAGAATTATGTCTTTTTTATTTAGTCTCTCTTTATACATCTCGCACCTCTGAATACAAATCAACGTGGTTGCACTTACTCGAGCTCCGGCTTATCTAGAGTTAGGAGAGGCTGGTAATCTGTCATACAGGTCCTCCTAGTGCAGATACCAGTCTCTCACACAGACTCACCTAATCGATCATGTAAAACCTAGTTTATGACCTGATTTTTATTTTTTTTGTAACCATTCTGTGTGAGAGAGAAATAAATAAATAATAATAATTATTATTATTCACCAGAATGATTTCCGTAATGTTTGGTTTTAATTTGAATAGAATAATTATTTACGATGTAACTAGATTCTGCCTGTGGGTTTGTTCAGAAACGCGAATTGAATCCAAGACATGGTCTATCATATACATAATAATATGTTTTGGCGGCCTCGATGGCATTTAGGTTAGTGTAACCGACTGCCACGCCTGAGGTCGCGGGTTCGATTCTCGCACAAGTCAAATATTTGTGTGCATGGACATAGATGTTTGTATTGGTCTGGGTGTTCTATGTATAATATGTATGTATTTACAAAAAAATAAATGTATATATGTATGTTTTATGTTAATCCATTGTCTAGTACCCATATTAAAAGCTCTGTTTAGTTTGGGCTAGATGGTGTAGTGTGTATATGATAGAATATTAGATGCTATTTATAAAGCATGTACATGTACAAATTGTATTAAAATCTGTTATACGGTTTTCGCCTGATTGAGTAACAAACATCCAGATATGTTTATAAACATACTAGATGTTCCCCCAGTTCCACCCACGTTTATCGTTACTGCGCCACCCCCGTGGGCCGTAGCGTGATGTTATATAGCCTATAGCCTTCCTCGATAAATAGGCTATCCATAAACTAAATGAATTATTCAAATCGAACCAGTAGTTCCTGAGATTAGCGCGTTCAAGCAAACAAACAAACTCTTCAGCTTTATAATATTAGTATAGATTTATTATATTAGTCAGACAATACGGGTGGCAGTCCGCTCATAGCCAGTTGCACTTACTGATCGGTAAACGATTAGCGAGGTTCAGCAACGTTGGGTGTGGTCAGTCTATAGACGGGTGACCGCTTAGTGGTATTTCATCTGAGCGTCTCCGTGCTTCGGAGGGCACGTAAAAAGTCGATCCCGGTTGTTGCCAAATTTACAGCAGTCGTTAAGCCATGTCAGAGGCCTAAGGGCGCCTTGAACAACTCTTGACAACAGGTTGGCCACTAACCACACGAAAAAGAAAGAAGAAATCCTACTGCAGTTGTTTCCTCGACGTACTTACTTATCTTATGTGGGGGCCAGTCAGTGCACACCGGCGACATTTCAACTCAGTGGGTTCTTTTGTGTCGACACTCTCCCAATAACGACTGCCATAGATGTTCATGGCAGCCAGGACCGCCGGCTTAACGTGCTTTCCGAAGCACGGAGCAGGCGATAATTGTCAATCAATACGCACATAATTTCGAAAAGTTATATAACTTCCGAAAGTAACAGGTGCGCGACGTGGGTTCGAAACCGAGACCCTCTGCATTGCAGTCTGTTGGTCTCCCCATTGAGCTATCGCTGCTCTCTTCCTCGAAGTAAATACACAACTGATATATTCCATGCTTTCTTTATTTACAAGCCAACCTAGAGTTTATCAGTCTATTTTCCATTCCCCTCATACCGACAACAAACCGTTATAGTAAGTTACTATTTATTATTCAATAAATTGTCTGCCATTTGCAATTCAAGTGCTATTTGTTAGGAATATCTACGACCTCGTAGAAGACAGGTATCGATCCTGCACTAAGAGTTATATTGCTTTTTAGCACAGCTGTAGCTGGCCTCCTGCCAGTATCCGTTCTCGCGAATACTTCGGGATTATGCAGTCAGCGTCGCGCGTCATTTCCGAATTCTTGAACGTTGCGCGGTATGCGCATTTTAATACTTTAATTTCAGCGGCTGGTATACTCGTATGTTTATGCTGAAAATAGATTCTTTTAACTAACCATTTCGCGAAATGCTGCAACGTTTTTAGATTTTCAGTTTCTTTATAGCTTAGTGATATTATAACCTGGCCTCTGCTGGTGGCTTAGTTCGTCTGATCCTAAGGAAACGCACACTGGGTTGAAAAGTATATTATGTCTAGGACGTCGTCTATCTGTGGGTCAAGTTTTATCTAATTTGATGGCGTTACCCGGTTTCCATGAGATTGAGTAATAAACATAATGATGTTATATCTAAAGATCTTCACATATTTTATCCTTTACCAAATTAGTAGGACGTGAAAGGATTTGTGTACCGAACGACGTTTACTAGAAGGATTTGCTATATTTATTATAACAAACCACCCTTTTTGTTTTCGAGGCCATTTTGTTTATGCTTCAGATAACAAAAATTGTGGCATAAGCTTCAATTTATCTTGTAGTCAAAGAATCTTCTTCTCCCTAGCCTTTATTATTCCCAAGTCACTTGGGTTCGGCTTTCTAGTCTAACCGGATTTGACTGGATATCAGTTTTTACACGGAGCGACTGCCACCTGACCTCTGCAACCCGAAGGCTAACGATACCCTAAGGCTAGACCAGTGTCAGGATATAAGAGGGCACTGACTTCCCAATAACGACTACCATAGACGTTCATGGCAGCCGGGACCGACGGCTTAACGTGTTCTCCGAGGCACGGAGTAGGCGATAATTGTCAATCAATACGCACATAATTTCGAAAAGTCATATAACTTCCGAAAGTCAGAGGTGCGCGACGTGGGTTCGATCCCGAGACTCTCTGCATTGCGGTCTGTTGGTCTCCCTACTTAGCTATCGCCTGCTTGTAGTCAAAGAATGTTGTAATGTAAAACAAAGTGGACCAGTGGCTTATATAAAGGGGCGCCAGACAGACTGTGTTCACTCCAGGATGTTCGGTTACAACTCACCCACGATTCGCCTGGTTCATTTTAGGTCCAACCCAATAGGATGCGAACCTATTGCCGTTTACTACATAGTCGTGAGACTATGTAGTAAACGGCAATAGGTTCGCATATGGGCGTGAGCCCATATTCTTAAAGATACAGCAGAGATGTGTAACAATCATATTTAGTCAGCTTATTTTTTTCACTCGCTATTTAGTCAGCTATGGTTTTAGTTCTTACGTAATCGGTAGTGAGCCTTTTGCTGTTTATCAGACCCAGATCCAGACTCCATGCTGCTACTTAAGAGTTTCTTGACAGAAAATCCCAATAACACTTTGCCTGATCAAGGAATCGCTTTGGACACCTTAAGCATTGCACTCGTATTCTGCTTCCTGATTTTCTACTTACCTGCCTGAGGTGGCGTGTGGGAACCTTGTGGAGGTGGTTTTCTTCGGTCCACGGGATTGCGGGCCCTACCTTCTAACTGGGTAAGGAGACTCACTCAGTCTTCGTTGAGAGAAGCCCAGCTAACCGCCTACGAGTGGGTGGAGTCGCATTCACATCTCCTTCATCACTTTACAAATCGCTAATTGTATCCAATCTTCTATTACAGATTTGTAAAAGACTTGGAGGATGGTTTCGTGAGGCACCGGCCGCAGGCTCGGCTCCGGCAGTCGGCGTCGATGAGCGCATCGACGTCGTACAACGAGGTGATACCGCCACCGCTGCCACCGCCGCCCGCCGCGCTCACGCAGGGCCGCCGGGTCGACACCTCGCTCAGACGGCTGGAGAGGGCACACGATGACCTGTTCCAGTTGTAGCGGCCGAGACAGCGCAGGTACAGTCACCTGTAATAGTGCATGGATACCTTAAGGGCCAAAATCCTGTGAACACTCACACAAGAATTAATATGAATGAACTAGATGGCGTTATTTTATAAATACTGCAACGCGTACTCATTTTAGCAAATAGTTGAAATTTATAAGAGATTATAATCTCAACCGAAAATACATTCGAACACAGGGACAGGATAATGTTTGCGTTCGAACAGAATAGCGACTCATCGAAAGTATCTATAAAATAAACTACCCACTATAAATTTATAAATTAATTCGTAATGCTTTGCTACTTTTTTTATCCTGAAATGTGATCTTTTTTAAATAAACTATTGTGAATAGAGATTAAATAATTGTTTCAAGTAAATTTATCAAAATTGAGTTATTAAGAAATCTACTTCTTTTTATTTTATAGTAGTGCACCGCCATCTATTACGATATATAAACTACTTAACAGGTATTGTATTGATTTCCGTTAGATGGCGTCAATTACCGGCTTATACTATTTTAGTTTTGAAGTGGGTATGCACTTTTGCAGCTCACTGTACATCTACCGTATTAGATCATAGAGGAGAAGGAACATATCCGTACCCATTTCTTTAACAATTTTGACGCCCTCCCACCCTCGGTGCCCACACGTAGTATACTTTAAAACACCCATTCCCCCTCTAGTTTTCACGTAGTAATACGTAAATATGTCTTGAAATATTTTTTCGCAAACATTTTTTTTTAGTTCCTGTGTTAAAAATAAGTTTCTTCCTGAGTTTGGCTCACATTTGTCGTCATAATTGAATATAGTTCGAAAAAGCGCGAGATTTTCCTAGATGATATTGACTACATGAAGAAAACTAAGACCTCCCCCTGTGACCAAGACGGACCCTAAACGGGTCTCATAGCATGGGTACGTTCACTAAGAGGATAGGCGACCAGCGTTTAGTCCATATAATCGGGGTCGGGGTCTCCTGGCATAAGTATTACCATACTTAAAAAGAGGCCTCAGCAATTATCTTTAAACATGTAATTAATAGTAATCTATATCTGCTACTGTAATGTTTCATTGCTTTGCTTTTTAATGATTTATTCATTGTCAAGACTAGCAACCATTAAAATTACAAATATCGCTTGGATATATTGTTGTTTTCAGACATTCAGTAAACAAATTACTCTCACGTTAACTTAATCCATAGAAGCAGTACAATTGCTTTGGAATAATTATGCGAATGGCTTATGTATAAAGAAAAATAAAGCATAAAGACAAAAGTGCTACGTTCTTACGCAAAATAAAGCATTCGGTTCGTTTACGCATCGAACGGTGCGTAAGATGCATGCGACAAAAACACCATTCGAGATGACATGCATCTCACACTGCGCTGGACGTTGCGTTCAACACACAAACCACAGCGTAGCAAAGGCTTTATATGTATTTATTTTAGTATGTATTAAGCCTTTGCTACGCTATGGTTAGGCTTTATATGTACTAAAATAGTAAGTTACAATCGCAATGCGTTTAACGCACCGATTGACGCATAAATGAACTGAGCGCTTAAGTTTCACGTTGTTGTATAGTTTTAATCAAATGTCATTCGAATGAAATTGCGTGCTTATCTAATCGAGTGACAAGTTAACTTGCACTTAGTGCACTGTATATTTTATTTATTTAAATTCGATTAGGCGTTATCGGATAAAGTCTATCGAAAGTGACATTAACACCGATATTAAGACTGCGCCGAGCGAAATGTGCCAAAACAGGCGGTCACAGTTAAGTGAATAAAATTAACACTTTTTGTTTAATACAAATATAAAATATACGATTACCATAACAATGAATGTGTTTTTAAATACTCCGTGTAAAAAACTTAAAATAATTAGTATTTTCGCCTACAAAAACGTAAATTTCCACGAAAAATGCAAAAACGTAAGCTCGTGTTACGTGATTTTTAGATTATAACATTAGAAATTTATCCTATTTTACAGCTTAAACGAAACATAAATACTTATATTACAATTTGTCCGTACCAAATATTTAAGTTATTGGTTGACAATACAGATACATATTTATCAAAAAAGCACTTCAAATCCTCCATACAATTTTATTATGGCGGCCGCGCGTCGATTTGAATATACGCCGCACGAGCTCTGTCATTATCTGTCTTATGCTCGGCGCAGTCTTAATAATCGATTACCTCAAATTATCGGATAGTTATTGGAGTCTTGCCGTAATAACTATACATATACATATATTCACTAATGCTCGGTTACAATATTTAAGAAACGAGTTGTTTACCTACAAATAGTTAAATTTTGACACATATTCTATGAAAAATATGCCAATATTAAACTGTCCGTAGCTAAACCAACAAGGTTTTCAAATAACCGGGCCACATCTATACAAATAAATAAAATTGAAGTGTCTGTTTGTAATGTCAAAATAACAGCTTTTTATCTAATGCATATGAAAGTAGAAATGAGAGCGTTGAGAAGCATATGTGGTGTGACTCTGAAAGATAGAATAAGAAATAGTGTGATTAGAGAGAGATGCGGCATGAAAGTGGATATAGTTACAAGAATAGAAAAGGGTATGTTAAGCTGGTTTGGACATGTAGAAAGAATGGACGAGGAAAGACTGACTAAGAAAGTTTATAAGGCTAGTGTGAATGGAACAGTCGCAAGAGGAAAACCTAGGCGAACGTTTCTCGATCAGATCGGAGGCGTTCTGGACAAAGGCCAGGTTAAGAGCTCCTTGAACCGACGGGCGTGTATGAGGAATGTGATGAAAGTGAATGAAGCCAGAGAAGTGTGTCAGGATCGTAGCAAATGGAAATCCGTAGTCTCTGCCTACCCCTCTGGGAAACAGGCGTGAATTTATGTATGTATGTATGTACGAAAGTATATATACGGTACCTAAACGAAAACATCTATTTTTTAAATTTTTGTCTGTCTGTCTGTCTGTCTGTTTGTTCCGGCTAATCTCCGAAACGGCTGAATCGATTTTGACGGGACTTTCACTGGCAGATAGCTGATGGTATAAGGAGTAACTTTGGCTACTTTGATTTTAGAAAAAAATAGGTTTACGCGGAGATAAACACTTTTTAGTTAAAATTTACGCGGACGAAATCGCAGGTAACAGCTAGTTGGATCTAATTGTAAATTTAAACCATTCAGGGACCCACTCAAACACACTCGAGACTTTTATATCAAATTAGGTCCAGCCCTTTAGGAAGAGTTCAGTGACATACACGCGTACAGAAGAATTTTATGCATATACAGATAGTGCAATCCACGAAGCGCGCCCCACTATTCCTCCTAACCGTTTATAGTATATGTGTGCAAGCTTCCACCAATGTGTGAGTGTTATCGGTACACACTGATTACCTATGAGTGCACGGGCACACTACAATGAATAGACCAAACAGGAGAGAGCGTCACGGTCAAAGGGAAAGATGCTCTACTTCAATTTTATATTTTTTTTATTTTTAGGTGTCGATATTTTATGTGATTATTAGTTAATATACGATAATATTACCATTTTTATAAATTATATACTTAAATGAAATACGTGAAAAAGTTTTATTAAACTTTATTAAGAAATCAAAATCGTCAATCACTCGTTTCAGAAATATCTGATTCAGAGACTGATGTGTCACCAACATTTATAATAAAACTGAAATCAAGATCACAGTGTCTCATGTATTCATCTTCTATTTTTTCCACGTGTTGGCAAGTATTGAACCAGACATCTTTATTTACTCGATCAAATGCTTCATTTAAAATGGGCATAATTGAAGTATAATTTTTATTGATATTGCGGCTAGCAACGTCGTTTTTTACAATACCCCAAATGTTTTCGATTGGGTTTAAATCTGGATGATAAGGAGGCAGCCGAAGCACTGTGAATCCATGTTCTTTCAATAATTCGTCAACTTTGTATTTGCGGAAGTTTTCTTTGTTTTTTTAGTATTACGTCATAAAGTTCAGGTTTTTTGAAGCTTGGTTCGAAATGGATATTTTTTGCATTCAGCCAAGTCTGCATGTCTAATTTGTTAGAGTTGGATGTTGGTATTTTTTCCGAACTAGTGTTGTGATAGGCTGCATTATCCAAGACTACCACGGCATCATTTGGCAGATTTGGTATTAGTTTCTCCTTTAGCCACTTTGAGTAATTTTCTGTGTTCATATTGTCGTGGTAGTCTCCGGATTTGATCTCTGCTCTGTATGTCAACAACGCATTTGGTACAAAACCCTCTGCACTTCCGCCATGTACTATGATTATGCGCACTCCTTTTGTTATATTTTGTTTTATTGCTGTTTTAGAACCGTTTTCGGCCGAAGATTTTTTTGCACGTGGTTGGTATGAATATATGATTCGTCTGTGTACACTATAGGTCTACCTGCATTACGAAAAGACTTTACCTGTTTTAAATACTTCAATCTTAACATTTGAATATCATGTTTCTCAGTTAGCACCTTCCTGTTATTCTCAGTTCTCCATTTATAACCAAGTTTACGTAACAATGTTCTTAGAGTTGTTATACATCCATCAAATTGTATACGGTCTTTCAAAACAATTTTAAGTCGTGATAATGTTGGAAATTGACGATGTTCTATATGATAGTTTTGGATAGTTCTCCGGACTACACCAATATCAAAGTCGTCTAAATTAATTTTTCGTGGTCTTACGCTTCTCTTCTTCATAGGTGATGTAAAAATAGAAGCATTTCTGCCTACTAAATTCGTATGCGACGTACTGGCTTCATTTTCAGACTCAATATCCGCATCCGTAGTCAGCTCTGTTGTACGCTCCGTACTTGGGACTATAGGAACTATCGCATCCGTCTCCATAGTTATATTCGATTCCATAGCAGGTACTGTAGTTTGCTTTATTGTATTAGTATATTCCTTTCTTTCGCGTAGAATTCTAGTCACTGTGCTTTCAGATACTCCAACAGCCTGTGCGGTTCTCCATCGCGCATCAGTGAGTTTTTCTGCGTAATTATTGATTGCTTCTTTTTTCATAAAATCATAAACTTTTGGAATAATTTCTCTTGCCTAAAATTAAAAAAGAAACATTAAATAGTCTTACTTATTTTTAAAGATGAAATTAAGTTTTCTTTTAGTAAAATTTGCTATTTTTAAAATTAAATTACTTTCCTCTGCTTATTGCATGTATTTTAGTAACTACATACTTCTAAACAATGTAAATATCTTTTACATACCTGGCTTTTAAGTACAACACGCTGAGATTTTCGCGACATTTAAGAAAAATAATAGTATAAAGTAGAGCAACTTTCCTGACGAGTCTGGATTTTTGCAACGTAGACTGTACTACATATGCGCATCGAACCGCTGACGGTTCGCGACTGACGCTCGGGTGAAACTCCCCGCACCCCGCGATTCCCTCAACCAAAAATTGGTGGGGCGCGTCTTCGTGGATTGCACTATCTGTATGTAGGTATGTATAAAGATATGTGTTTAGATACATTATGTATGATTTAATATCTTTATGTAGATCTATGTATATGTTTATACAGTATGGCCGCCGTTCCACTTTCTAATTAGATAATGATTATGAATATTAACAATAGTTGGTGATAAAGTGAAGCCATATTGTCTATACAAATAAATAAAATTGAAGTGTCTGTTTGTAATGTAAAAATAACAGCTTTTTATCTAATGCATATGATATATGTGGTATCAACATACCGCCAAGTAGATCTCTACACGTTGGCCCAACACGCTGGCCCACTACCTTGGCCCAATGTGTACAGCCGCCTTAAGAGTACCTACTGTAATTTGTTAATAATACACAGGCAAGAAAACGCTAATTAAATGAAAACAAATTAACGAGCTTGCTAATTAGATAAAGTGTTGAGATGGTGAAGGTCAGGCGAGTGTTATTGCGAGTGTGGAACCTTACTGTCTCGACTGTAGGAGTGTGTGGGTGTGTGTTCAGAATATACGCCGTGGGGTTAAGTATGTGTCTAGACAGTACTGCTGTGTACGAACACTAAAAATAACTTGTTTATTTATCCACTTAGGTAGCTAGACATACTCGCAGTTAATTTAAGAAAAATGAAATTGAAATAATTTTATGGTTTTAAAAATATTTAAAACTAATATTGTCTTCTGTTTACGCGAATGTTATTCATTGAAATTAAACTACTATATACGGATTTTATCGCGTTGTTTATTTGACACTTTATTACAAAATTTTGAAAAACTTTTACACTACTTTATTACAAAATTTTGAAAAACTGTTACTCTACTATTACTATTAAACTTTACTATTAGTAAAGTTTAATAATAATAGTAGTGTTACAGACAGGTCATCGGCCACCCGCATCCAACCACTTCCCGTGACCCTTACCAGGTTGTCGCAAAAACTTAAGGCAATATAAATTAATTAGATTAATATTCTATCACATACACACAACACCATCTAGCCCAAACTAAGCAGAGCTTGTACTATGGGTACTAGACATTGGATAAACATACATATATATACTTTTTTTTCTACCCCCAGCTTCGCTCACATAATTGTAAGTTAGTTTAGTTAAATAACAGTACTGTTTACTGGATGAAAGGTACCATATGTCCTTTACTGTTTCCCTGACAACTTGTATGCGAAATTTCATGATGATCCGTCGAGTAGTTACGGCGTGAAAGCATAACAAACAAATAAACAAACTCACATTCGCCTTTATAATATTAAGTTAGGATAATCATAATTAAGTAAAACGATTTATTGAAATTAAACTACTATATACGGATTTTATCGCGTTGTTTATTTGACACTTTATTATAAAATGTTGAAAACTGTTACACTACTTTTACTATTAAACTTTACAAATTTTTAAGCTAATCAAATTATTAAAACTATGTAAACTATTTATACTATTACTATACTATTATACTATTTATATTTATGTTCACGCGATAAAATCCGTATATAGTAGTTTAATTTCAATGAATAACATTCGCGTAAACAGAAGATAATATTATGTAAAACGATTTAATTAAATAATGCAATAAAAGGAATTAATTACTTCTAGAAATTATTTCACTGTCAATCAATTAACTAATTGAGTCACAGCTACATAGTAAACATTATAATCACTTTCTTTCACAGGAAGCATTCAAGTGTATTCCAATAGATAATGTTATTGATATTATGTAATAGGAGTAGACTTACACGTGGCTTCGAGTGTTGTCGCACTTAATCTAGATTACTAGCCATTTATATCGTTGCGGGTATGTTAGTTTATGTATGTATGTATAGTTCAAGGTAAAACACTTATATCCTTAGTTCCCAAAGTGGTTCAGGTGGCTGGGGGTCCACGGGAGACTCGACAGGGATCTACGTTAGCGTGACAAAAAAATGGGGGCTCACAATTAGTAAGCGGGGGTCCACGAAAATTGATTTGCTTTCGTTAGTGAAGATCTAAAATGTTGGCTTGACTTAACCTATCAATGTAGGCAGATAATATTTTAAGAAGCTCTGCGACGTGGCCTCGAGCCGATTTTCAGGTATAGGATTCCTAAAAAAAAAAGGTCAGCCCGTAGAACCTTAATCAAATTTTTTTATTGCATGAAGCCAAGGAATATGGTAGAAATGTAGCCGCAGGAGGTCCAGCGGAACCAGCTAAATTTTGACAAATGGTTTATGAGATAAAAAAGTCAGGGAACCTCTGACTTATATGTTTGTAGCAGTAGTTATTTTTGTTGACCTGTTTCATTCGGGTGTGTTTCTAAATAATGTCATGCACGTAAAGCCCATTACAGTCCCATCGGATCATGAGAGTTAGGGAACAGAGAGTGCAATTTTATTGTGTTTGCGCGCACACGTTTTGTGCACTATAACATCTCCTGCGCAGATTGCTAGTCTCCGTTAAGACTGGCCGCCGTGACCGAAATCGGTCTGGAGGACATTAAATGTCCGATTAAAAGTTGAGTCACTGTATAAGCCCGGTTTCGTCTGCAAGGGTACCTAATGAGCGAGAAATAGTAGAGCGGAACGGCGTTTAACTAACTAAAATAGGTTCTACCTTCTGTAAAAAAAGAGTTTTGACCCCTTTTATATTTTGCCGAATAAAAACAGTTAAAAATAATTCGTCCAATTGAAGTTCAAAGTCAAAAATCATTTATTCATTTAGGTCACAAAGTAACACCCATGAACGTCAAAGTATGTAATATATAGGTTAGTGACTCACTAATCTATATATGTTTACTAATAGTGAGTTTACTAAGTTACTGAGGAGTATTTAACTATTTTTCCCCGATCAGTCCTTTCCGTTAGGCTCTTTGTTAGTGGAAGTACTTCTATATAGTTTAACATTGCTAGTCAAACGGCGAATTGATGTAGCCCGTTCCGCTTGCAGTGGAAGCCTGGCTTAGAATTAGGAGCACGTGTTCTATATTTATTTTACCCGTCCATTCTCGGAAACTCAAATGCCAGTCATAATTTATATCCTATTGTGTCTGACCGCCGGTATGCCGCTGCCACTCAATAGTTTAACAGTCGATATATCATATACGACTGCCTGTATGTCCATGTAAGGGTAAGCAGACATACACATATTATATACGTTTCATAGTCAGCCATGTTTTAGATTTTACGTAATAGAGAGCGGTTTTATAGCCGTCTTTCAGCATATCCAGACTTTCCCTATGGATGCTTTACCACAAAAATTTAATAACCCGGTCAGGGCGCCACCTGACCGTTATTAAATTTTTGTGCCGGTCAGGGCTCCAAACTAACAACTTTTTTTTGATCACACAAATATTTGTCACGTGTGGGGATCGAACCCACAACACTTAGCGTAGTGTAAGCTGCGAGGTGACCACTCAAGCCGCTACGCCACCCGTACAGTCAATATAAAATACTAGATGTTCCCGCGGATTCACCCGCGTCTATCGTTACTCATATATTGGTAGTATCGTTGGTCTATATATATGTATCTGCGTGTGTGTGCCTGTGTCACGCTCGTCGTGTGAGCGCGTGATATTATAATATATTAAAATTAATTTTATTATGTCTTATTACTATTTTTTATTTTTTATTATATATATAATTTTGTGTTGTGAAATCTTGTATGTGAAATATTGTATTAGGTACATTATCTGTGTCTGTGTGTAAAGTTGATATTATTCTGTTTATAGGTATATTATATGCATTTTTTATATTTTCTTTGATTATATTATAGATGGTTTATATCCGTGAGTCACTAAAGGACCCAGTTGAAAACCAGCGTCAGGCTTTCGTCTGACACATGCTGAGCTGGGCCCTATTTGACACTACTGTTGACACTTTATATGTATTTTGTTTATTTTTCTGTTTTGGATTAGTTTCGCTAAGTTTATGTTTGTATCTAAGTATTTATTTTTATTTTATACTTGTTATTATGTGTTTGTGGTATGTGTCAAATAAATAATTTTTCTTTCTTCTCTTTCTTCTTTCTTTCTTACTGCGCCGCCCCCGTGGATCGTAGCGTGATGTTATATAGCTTATAGCCTTCCTCGATAAATAGGCTATCCAACGCTAAAAGAATTTTTAAATCGAATCAGTATTTCCTGAGATTAGCGCGTTCAAACAAACAAACAAACTCGTTAGCTTTATAATATTAGTATAGATATAAAAGTTTAACATTCGTGTAACATAAAACAAACCTTACTAATATTATAAATTGGAAAGTAACTCTGTCTGTCTGTCTGTCTGTTACCTTTTCACTGCTAAACCACTCAACCGATTTATATGAAATTTGGTACAGATACAGTTTAAAACTTGGGGAAGGACATAGGCTACTTTTTATTGACGTAGGCACCACGCGGGCGGAGCCGCGCGCAAAAGCTAGTATTACATAACTCTAATTGTAAATACATTTATGTCCGAATCTCTCACGCCTCATTTATCCAGCGTCGTCTTGAAATAAAATCTGAATCACTCGAAACAATGTTTCTATTAAAGCGATGCCTTCATCCAATCAGTTTTTATTCGCAAATGTGTTTCAGCTTTTACAGCTTACCTATTGACGTCATACCTTGTGGTGAAGATGCATTATTTATGTAAACCTAGTGGAAGTTCTTTTATATTTTTTTATATTGCTCGTCAAAATGACCACACTCCACCTGATGGTAAGCAATCGTGTGATCTAAGAGCAGTGGCCTCCACACCGCCCCCACAGTAGCCGAGGCGATGTTGAGGTCTCTACTTTGACGGCCAGAGAAGGTGCTTTTTCACGCCCCGCTTAAAGGACCCAGGATTGAAGGAAGAAGGAAACACGTGCCTTGGCAGAGAATTCCAGTTCATATTTTTATAGTTTCAGTTTTGGTTGCGGATGTTGGGGAGTCGTGGTATTGATATTACATTGCGTAGGTTTAGATACAGATGTGTTTAGGAATGTATTCTATAAAAGCAATGTAGAGTTTAACTGTGTTGCTAAGGATACATTTTATAGCATTGATATTATTATACAGGTTTGTGTGTGATTAAAATATGACTCCAGCATTTGAAGTGATTACTGTATTGCTTGGGACTTATTAACCTCTGAGTCTTTTTCGAAGAGGATAATATAATAATATTCTACCACATACACACAACACCATCTAGCTTAAACTAAGCAGAGCTTGTACTATGGGTACTAGACCATGGATAAACATACATATATCCTTTTTTTTTTGTAAATACATACATATTATACATAGAAACACCCAGACCAAGACAAACATCCATGTTCATGCACACAAATGTTTGACTTTTGCGGGAATTGAACCCGCGACCTCAGGCGTGGCAGTCGGTTACACTAGCCACAACGCCACCGAGGCCGACAAACAAGGTCACATGAAGACGAAGAAATTGAATCCTGGGTTTTTACACCCATCTCGTTGTGTTTCCTGTCAAGTATTTTGTCATTTAAAATACACGTAACCTTGTGGGCCCTATATCTCGAGAGTGTTTTGACCCCCAGGGCCCATATTCAAACTTGACCGAGGTATGACCCCAAGGTATCTGCACATCAAGTTACAAGTCAATCGGTCCAGTGGTGCCGGAGTTATGTATGCCTGTCACTAACAGACAGACACACAGACTCACATAGTGTTTTCATTAACCTCTGAAGAAGACTAGGAGGTTAATAAAGGTCGGCTAAACCGGGAATCAAACCCTCTTACAGCCGCGTACATTACCACTGCGCCACTGAGGCGGTCAGTTCAGTCAGTTAATAATGGACATGAATCTGTGGAGGTAGGTACATCACACACTGACTAGTAGACACAGACTACGAATACTCATTTGCTAGGTATAGTATCTATTTCCCTAATTTGTGGCCAGGTATTGTCTAGAAAAGGTCGGTAGGCGCTTATGGCTATCCTATGGCTCCTTTTTCATGAAGTTGACATACTAGTGTAAGGACCTTAAATTGTCGACCCACAAAAAGCTTTTAAAAATATCTCTAATAAATTTTCGAGTAGTAAAGCCTCGCTCATTTCAGCATGAATGGGCCGGCTCGACCGGGGAAGGACCACCCTCTGCTGGAATATCGACGTGAAATAGCAGTTTTCTTACTGTTGTGTTTCTTTCGCTAAGTGAGAGTGCCGGAGACCCAATCACCCTCTTTCCCCCTTCCCGCCCCTTCTCCTTCCCAATTCCTTTCCTAAAGGGTCGGCAACGCGCAAGTGATGCCTGTGGTGTTGCAGGCGTCCATAGGCTACGAAGACCACTTACCATCAGGGGCCGTATGATTGTTTGCCACCTTAGGCGTATGAAAAAAAAAACCTTGTTACAGTTTCATACAAGTATAGATAAGTACATATATATTATTATGTTTTCACTTTTACTATTTATTACATTTCCAATGCCTGACATCGCCGTGATATCTTTATTGTTTCATTGTCACTTTGTTAACGCGTTAGTGATATAACTGAACTGTAACCTATTGATAAATATGTACTTATCGACCGCCACTTATGATTTGTAAACATTGTATTCTTATAATTTTTATAATGCCATACACTCACGCTTGTATTTTCCCAAAGAGATATTAGACCCAAATTTTGTTGGCTATGTATCTCCATGGGCGCCGGCAGCAGGGTGCAAGGGGATGCACTCGCACCCCCCCTGCCAGGAAAAGAAATACATAGAATGTTTTCTTTTTCGATGTGCGAAATGAATTCAATAATATACCCGCATTTGAATTCGACACTACATTTATCTACTTATTATACATGTATAATTCTATATTTTATATCAGTTAATAGTGTAATGTTAAGATGCAGATGCACCTCCCTGAAAGTACTAATAATGAACTATATGGCTATGTATATCCTATGGCAAAATGGACGAGTTTATTGTCGTCTACTGGACGTATTGTCACATTATGTGAGAGAGAAGAGAATTTTATAACAGAAAATCGTAATACAATTTTGCCGGTTCTGGGAATGGAAGCTGACACCTTATGCACACTAGTCCATTTACAACATTGTTGAAATGCCAAACTTAATCCTAACTAATGTTATAAATGCGAATGTGAGTTTGTTTATTGGTAACGTTTTCACGCCTTAAATACTCGACTGATCATAATGAAATTTCGTATACCTACACATTTTTAGGGGTACAGAAAAGGACATAGTGTTCCTTTCATCTAGGAATAAGTACTACTCCCGAGGTACTTATTCAAACCAATTGTTTTTCAATACGTTGTATAAAAAATACTAATTAATATATTATTGTCATATTCCAGGTATGTGCGGTTACAATAAACGCGATACTCCTGCGCAGTGCTGACGTCACAGCGGTCGGCATCGATCATGAGCGCGATCGTGCGTGCCCGCCATTGATCGTGAGACCCGAACAGTGAGTGAGTACAGTCGGTGAGTCCGTGAGGCCGCCAGTGTGATATTCCTTACTATATATTATAGCTAATGGTATGTGCATGACCTAGGTAAATAATGTAAAATATTGTCGTTAAATGTTATATGTACTTGTATGCAATATGAAGTTTTGTATAGGCGACGAATTGAAATGGATGTTCCAGTAATGTAAAGTTATGTTTCAAAGGTCTGATAGACTATCGGGTATTTAAACAGTTAAGCGCTTGTTTCATTTATGCGTCACACGTTGCGTTGAACGCATTCCAATGAGTACTTTCGTGCTTGAATTCACCGCAAGATGTGCTCGTGGATAGCAAGATGAGGCGCCGACTGATGAGCAAAAGAACGATAGTCCTCATTGCCGCGAACTGTTTAATAACTTAACTGGCCAAACACAACAGGTTTTTAAATATGTCTAGTATTTAAGACTTGACAGAATATAAAGCAATTGCTACGCTTTAGTTTTGGCACTGAATGTAACGTCAATCGCAGCGTGGGACGCGTGGTATCTTGAGTAAAATAGGCACTGCAAACGGTATGCGTTTGCTGCATAAACGAACTAAGCGCTTTATGATTACCGATAGTATTGATACTGATCGCAACTATATCTCTGAAACATGAAGCACACATCGCCTGCTCCGTGCCTCGGAGAGCACGTTAAGCCGTCGGTCCCGGCTGCCATGAACATCTATGGTATTCGTTATTGGGAAGTCAGTGCCCTCTAATATCCTTAGGGTATCGTTAGCCTTCGGGTTGCGGAGGTCAGGTGGCAGACCAGTGTGCTTCATGCTCTGAAAGGAGTGTGTAACCATCACTCATCGATCGCTTCTTTTTGCGTTCTCACATAAACAAAACAATGGATCCTAACGCCAGACGCGGTCTAATACTGACTCATCTATTTCAATTTATCGAGCTATTAAAATTTCACCCGGCATCATTATTATATGACTATCAAAAAGAACAACGATCGGATAATTTTTTATTGGATTTGTTTTCTATGATCTTTTATGATGTTCTGTGAAAATAAGAACGTAGTTTCTTTGATTATTTTTATATGCAAGCTGATAACCTAATTTATTAATTTGATTGACATACAAACCATGTCAGTGATAAGATAATTTTGAATCGATCTTGTTTTGGGTGAGGTTGACAATGATTCATTGTTTGGTCTTTTAAGATGTTATAAGTGGTTAAACGAATCTGATTGTCAGTCAATCATAAAAAAAATGATTGTAGTTGAGATTGTCAGCTTGTAATATCGCCATTGTGCAACGAGAACCAATATAATGTAATAAAAGTCAAATAGAATATAATTCCCAAAGAAAAACGATCAGTGATAGAAACATTTATGTGATCCATAGATTGTGGTATTGAGTCGAGGTGGCCCTTGTAACCGCGGTTAAACGTTTTGTCAAAGGCCGTGATATAAGGA
Organism: Catocala sponsa; assembly: GCA_963564715.1. Lineage (NCBI taxonomy): Eukaryota > Metazoa > Arthropoda > Insecta > Lepidoptera > Erebidae > Catocala > Catocala sponsa. The sequence continues at coordinate 2,483,112 of OY751345.1, read as the reverse complement.
CTAATAATTAACAAATATTTCGATATCACGTATAAAACATTTTTATTATTTTTAAATTAATACAGTGGGAGATGCTTTTCTTAAGTTTTCTTTTCAGATCATGCCATTTAATTGGTTTAGTTGTATAATAGGCGATATAGATTGTTAAAAATAAAATTGTAATATAAATAGTTTTTACTATGAAGTCCAATAGACGTTTAAAGTTTGTCACGTTTACACATGTGTGTTTGCAAACAATTTGTGAAATGTTATATAATAAATTCGCATAAATATCAACTTTGTATTGGTGTTGTGAGCACAGACATATTGGTGTAACTTTAAATTTGAATGTTACATATTTATATGTATATACCTTTATATATAAGTTGTTTATATTCACAAAACCTTTATGTATACCTAAAACTAATGTAGAAGGGAGTATTCACTAATATATGTACGTTATAAATAAGTAATTTATAATTATATTGTAATCTCAGCCTCACACGACTCATCGTCTCAAAGTGATATAATTATAATAAATAAAAATAACATATTATATAAATTATATCAATATCGATAAATAGTTATTATGTAAAGGGTTGGTTATGGTAATTTGTGACAGACTACAAAATTATATTTGAAAAATACAACGATCTACTTTTGAATTAATTGTTTATGAAATGAGACATTTTCTATATTATGTCACTGTTTAACAAAGACTTTGCTAAGCAGACACTTTTACAAAGAAATAAGAAAAGTAAGCATTGCTTAGCAAACGAATATACTTATATATGAACGCCGAATTTAAGAAATAGGGTAGCTTCGAATACCGTGGTACTAGATTATTCCATTATGTTCATTGTTCATCTAGATGGGACAACCCCGGTTGGACAAATTGGATATGTTAGTTTCTTACAAACAATAGATTACTTTATCATTTCTATACCGTTCACAAATGACAATAATAATATAGTATTATTTTTAGTACACAAGCGTTTTATGCTTACTTAAAGGTACGCTTCACGGTCTAACGGCAAATTGCTACGGTAATAACAGAAGGACGTTGCTGGCATTATTACATACATACATAGATTCACGCCTGTTTCCCAGAGGGGTAGGCAGAGACTACGGATTTCCATTTGCTACGATCCTGACACACTTCTCTGGCTTCATTCATTTTCATCACATTCTTCATACACGCCCGTCGGTTCAAGGAGCTCTCAACCTGGCCTTTGTCCAGAACGCCTCCGATCTGGTCGAGAAACGTTCGCCTAGGTTTTCCTCTTGCGACTGTTCCATTCACACTAGCCTTATAAACTTTCTTAGTCATTATTAGTGCCGTATAATTATAGTCTTATTGGGAATATTGTACCACAGCAAACCTCGCAGACTTGTCTTTATCCAGGGCAGCGACGGACCACCATTGGTGAGGGACTGCCATTCCAAACCAGTCTCCAAACACTCCCTACGAGGTATAGTGATGACTACGATCGGGTTACTGTACAGGCAACGACATACATAACTGAAGATTAAACAAATTTGCAGCAGTATTTTGTACATAAAATTTGGTTATTATTGTCCAATAGTAATGAGTTATGATTAATATAACTATCCTTTAACTGTTACTGCAGTAAAAAATAATTAATTAGTGACACCAACACTATAAAAGTTATTGCATTTAATGCGCGTATTCGTGCAAATAATAATAGTTTTTGTTTCATAGATATCGGGCCAGGATTTTAAAGTTACAGCGTTGTAAAGTTTTATCATCCTGTCAGCCAAAAGACGTCCACTGCTGGACATAGGCCTCCCCCAAGGTTTTCCACACAGACCGGTCTTGGGCCAACCGCATCCAACCGCTTCCCGCGACCTTTATCAGGTCGTCGGTCCACCTTGTGGGAGGCCTACCCCTGCTGCGTTTTTATAAAGTTTTACCGCTTTGTTAAATTTGCATTCCTTCACCCGTTACTGCGATGACGTCACGTTGCATTTATGTGTACGCAAGCGCCGACTCGCAGCTCGCAGCGTGACGTCATACGTTAGCGCGGTCGCTTAGTCGGATTTTGCCACAGAGGCCATACTTTAACGTTTGATATCTCAGCCATTTTTAAAAATACGAAAAAATAAATATAGTGTTGGTTGCGACGTAAACAAGTAACGTCACGAATCATCCGATCGAGCGGGCTATAAAAGCGCGCTCGACTGCTGTGTGATTGTTGTTGGGTGATATCAATTATCTCTTAATTTATTTATTAATGCATTTCTTGAATAAATCGATGATTAGTTCAAGGTGAAAGTGCGTCTGTTATTTTTTTAAGCTGTTTCACATCTGATTCCTAACAATAGAATTTTTTTTCGATTTACCTCTTTTTTAGATATGCTGATAACAAAAAACATTGGTGTGACTTATTAAACCATTATTGTCTAGGGCACTTCAAAATGTTGGAAATGTTTATTAATTTATGTCGCTGTCTGCATAATTTGCCGGGGCATTGCAGTTACCGGTATCCGAACCGTATCTAACCGGTAACAGAAATAGCAGTTGTATCTGTCACATATTAACAAATCATCTCTGTTCTACGTCCCTGTATCCGTTACTGTTAGCGTTTAATCTTGAGGCACTAAATAAAGTAGCTATGTGTTGTTGAGCTTAAACTTTTATATAAAAACAAATAATAACATAAATAATTTTAGTGCTAAGCTATATAGTCGTAAGTTTTAGATTTTACAGTCTAAAATTGTGTATGTTGAAATTTCTATCAAGTAAAATATCGGCTTTTATAGATGTTGAAGCTGACTGTACAAGTTAAAAATATTCGAGTAATTTTTCTAAATTTATAACGTAGGCTGCATGTGAACTGTTTCAGTCAAATGAAGACTCTAGGGTAAAACAGGAATACAGGTACCGATTTATACATTAACGCTTATTTACCGGTTCCAGGTTTAAGCGTTCCGATATTATGTATATAAAGGTTTTATATGACGTTATTTATAGTGTTTCCTTCCAACGCTTTTATTATATTTACGTTTTGTAAAACCTTAATAAACTCTTTTCTTTCACTAGCTATAGCTAATTATTTTATGAGATAACCGTTGCAAACTGGTGAAAGAACCAACATATTTTTGCATGTCTTTACCGGTTAAATAGAGGTTCGGCCTTTTAAATCAATTCAATATGGCTATCGAATAAGGTTTATTATGGTTACCGGTTACCTTTTAACCTGTATTCCTTGTAACATTTATTACACCGAGTGATTACTTAACTGAAATCAGTTTATGTGTGGCGCCTAGATAGCATAATTTCAAAATGTACTATCCAGAAAACAGATTTAGGACTAAAAGCTTTAAAAACAATGTATTCTTGATGTCTAACATAACACATGGTATTCCTAAATTATGACGTCATAACGATATTCCTTATAAATGTAACCGTTATCGCCTATGGAAACTATAATATAGTCACATGATCATTATTAAAAACTCTGAAAAATATAAAAAATAAATAAATGCAAATAAGTTGTTTCCAATTTTATTGTTGGTAACACTAAAGCTCGTCTATGGTAACTAAAAAAAACGAGAAACCGAAAACCGGTTGACAAACAGACTAGAAAAAAGTGGCACTGAATTGTTAAATCTGGTCACTGCTCACAGATGGTGGAAATTTCTAGAAACTATACGATTCTCCAGGCTTTAAACTATGTGAAGTCAAAGTAAAAATTATTTATTCATTTAGGTCACAAAGTAACACTTATTGACGTCAAAGTATAGTGGTAAAACGTATACTAAAGTTACTAAAATTAAGATTAGTTGCTAGGCTTCGACAAGGAGTTAAAGCCTGTGAGAAGATACCTTCACGTAACTTACAGCCATTTTGACGTGACAACGTCTAATAAATCGATGAACACCGGCTGCATGCACGAAAAAGGATGACTCATTGTCCCGTTACGCGCATTGTCCCGTTACGCTCATTGTAACGTTACGGGAAATACATTTTGTTATTACGTTGTTACGTTTCACTATTGTCCGTAAACCGACTTTACAGACAACCATTTTTTTTGATGTGACAACGTCTAATAAATCGATGAACGCCGGCTGCACGCACGAAAAAGGATGACTCATTGTCCCGTTACGCTCATTGTTCCGTTACGCTCATTGTAACGTTACGCTCATTGTAACGTTACGATTGGAGCGAGAGCGCTACACGAGCGAGCGAAAGGCACGTTATGACGTTGTCACGTTAAACTATCGTCCGTAAACCGACTTTACAGACAACCAATTTTTTTTTAACCGCCGTTGGGTTTTGTAATTCTTGTATCAAGTGATAAATAATAAAAGCTGTACTTCTCATGTGTCTGTAGTTACATAAGTAGATATTTTATTAATATATACTATGTATGTAAATAAACTTCCATTCTTTACCTTATTCTCGACTGTCACAAATGTTATGAATGTTTAAACCTAAATCTATGTTGTGAATATGCTGCGATATGCGAATATATCGACGCATATATTTATCAGAGATAGCTATAAAATATATATTACCTACATTAAAATTAAAACATGTCAACGTTCGTTTTTGTAACAAATTAATGATAAGGCCCTTCGGTAGTTTCCGTTAAATGCCGAAGTGTTTTATTCGCGCGTAGCATAACACGACGTGATTTATTAAGATTTCCGAAGAGTATACATATATTTAGAAGCATGCCAAATGATCCATTCTATACTGTTTCGCAGTTATATCAGTAGCAAGTCAGTGTAGCGAATTACATTAAAACATCATAATAATATGGAAGTCATGTACAGAATGTCGCGTATATTACGATTTCAGTGCCTTGTGGTAGCTATAGTTAAATTACTTCCAATAGCGTGTAGCAGCTAATACTTTGTAATATTTATAATTTTGAGTGTATCGATTTTATGCCAAAAGTTTTCGTGGTAGAGGTTCCTTGGCGTGTCATCCAGTAACAATGTTATTTTATTTGTTACTGGTCTATGTCTGTACATGGGCGATATTTAAGAAAAATAATATGAGGTGATCTTTAAAAATGCTATAGAAACCAAAACTTTTTGACGTGACAACAACAAATTTTGCATATACATTTTCAGGTGTACAGAAACGGACATAGGCTACCTTTCATCCTGAAAAAAAATACTGTTCCCGAGGAAAACAACATTAACGTTCTTATGATAATAGATGGCGCCACGTGTCTTTCGAATCATGATTGAATTATATTATTACAAGCAGAGTACGACCCGAATTGATTGTCAAATTCTAAATTAACGCGAGCGAAGCCGCGGGCAAAAGCTAGTATATTAATAATATACAATTATTCTTGTATTTTATTTATATATCAAATGGTGTAATAGAAAAATATGTAATTTAATAAAAATTTTGTAATGCCGCCAAAGAACCTCTACCTCTATAACAAAATCTATATTTAAAAGGCAATCTATCAATGTGATTAATGACAGTTTAAAATACGATACCAAGGTTTACGATACGCATTATACGATTTGATACGCATTTATAAGCCTTCTCAAGAGAAGGCGTATAAATGCGATTTTTTTAACTACATGTTATTGGTTTCGTTTTCACGGATATTTCCTAACACGATAAATATCCAGGCCTTTGGGAGGCTTACATGGGGACATGGCTCGAACGGAGAAATGGGTAAAAAATATGTAGATGTATATTGTGATCAAAGATTGCGCTTTTTTTTTTCAGTTTAAATAAAATGTTATATAGTTCAGTTGAATATTGTACGTTTACGATTTTATTCGGTGGATGTGATAATGTGAAGGTAACTGTGCATTCGAAATCCTTATTATAAACTCTAAAGTAACTCTGTCTGCCTGTCTGTTACCTATTCACGGATAAACCACTTAACTGATTTGGATGAAATTTGATACAGAGGTAGTTTAAAATGTGGGAAAAGACATAGGCTACTTTTTATTGAAGTAGGTACCACGCGGGTGAAACCAAAGCTAGTTAATTATATATTCACACGCCCTATGCTGTTACTCCAACAAATCTATGACACGCATGTAAATACCAACATTTTTTTAACAAATAGTAAGAAATCGGACCCTAATAAAAGTTTAAAAACTATAACCCGACTACGTAAAAAAGGCGTCTTAAAAGGACGAATTTAAAATTTATATAGCCTATGTCATCCGGGCCATTATTACGAATCTATTGACACCTCATTCATTAAAATCGGTTCAGTAGTTTAGGCGCTACGGTGGAACATACAAACATACATACCCGGACTGCCAAAACATTACCTATCCTTTTGGCTTCGCTGTAGTTGGGTAAAAAGTGTCGTGTGAGTATGATTACAAAATCGCATTTATAAACAATTTTCAGGTACCTGAAACATAAAAGGCAGCTAGCATTATATCGAAAGTCACTGTCTGACTGATGATTTCATTATATAAGTAATTAATAAACTAAGTTTTGAAGGGTTCGTGAACCCTCTAACCCTTTGAACACTTAGTAAAGTAACTTAACATTTATAATATATAAAGTAACAGTACAGTAATATAACAGAGCCACTGGTTTAATTGTCCGTTAATATAACAATATTATTATGTTACATCGCTTAACCTCTTGTGATCCAGCTGGATGTTTACATTATCGCCCGTTATCGCCGCGTGCCACTTGAGATTTTGTTATTGTTAATTACCGGCCCACTCATAGCTCGTAGAATCAAAAAAATGGTACTACAGAATTTGTTATGATGTCAGCTACGTAGTAAAATATAAACAAGAGCTTTTTGCTGGCTCGCATGCGAGCCCCTGGCACACTAGAGGTTAAGATGTTTTTGTTACATATAATTGAAAATCTTCGAGAAACCAAAACAGTTTGGCAATCAGTTGGCAAGTTTGAATGCATAGATGCGCCCAGTGTTGTCACACGGGACAAAGATTTGTGTGACTCAAACAGTTGCTCCGACGCCGGGTTTTCTTTCTATTCGTTGCTTACAGCTAGAAATCGCTCGCTTTGACTGATCCATACACGATCAGTCTTGCTGTTTGAATCGCCAATCTTCTAGTGTAGTATTAATAATAATAATATAATATTCTACCACGTACACACAACACCATCTAGCCCAAACTAAGCAGAACTTGTATTATGGGTACTAGACAATGGATAAACATATGTACATATATACTTTTTTTTTTGTAAATACATACATATTATACATAGAAACACCCAGACCAAGACAAACATCCATGTTCATGCACACAAATGTTTGACTTATGCGGGAATCGAACCCGACACCTCAGGCGTGGCAGTCGGTTACACTAACCACTACGCCATCGAGGCCGACAAAGTATTATATTGGATTATTTGAGGTAGAACTAGAAACATAGTAATTATGTTAAACCGAAGGATGAAGTCAATCACTGTATGCTGAGATTTTATTATAAGCTCCATATGCTATAATTTCGCATGGCAACGTGCTGAATAACTTATTGTTTTCGTGAATTTTTATCTGTCGCCTCCCTTGAATAGTTTACGCATCAACTAAGTAGCGTAATTCAATTCATACCGACATACTCATAGGTCTGCCAAATGTCATTTTTGCTATTTTATGCATATGTGGAATGTACGTTAGAAAGGGTTGTCACAGTTGCCAACTGGTTTTTGATTCAGCAGAGGTTTCTTATTGAGAGTATAACTTAACGGAATTAACCACGTATCTTATATTAAACAACTGGTGCTAATATATGATTTGCTTTAGTTGTTACAAGTCTAGAACAGATTTCTCGACATGCTGGCTCACTATTAAAAGGTTCTATGTTATTTTTTTTAACTTTGGGGAAATGAGCTTTAAAATTTACGTACGTATCAGTAAAAATAACTTAAAAAGTAACTTCGAACTATTTGCGATTTAATATTGTGAGGTGGTAAGTGATTCCATCTATTACTATATTAGTCTAAACAAAAAGGAATGACATATAGAACCATGCAATATTTATAAATATTTTTTTTCAAAAATGTAACATAGTACCTTGTAATATTGGACCAGCGATTTACTTACAATATCAAGTTAATTCACTGTCAGAATATCTTTAAATACAGCGGTTTTTACTGTAAGACTATCTAAAGAACATTTAATGGATATATTTTAGCTAATTGAAAAAAAAAACATGTGAAACGAATAATCATCGCATCTCGCTTTCTCTCGGCACATTTCATTGAGCGTAAAAGAAATGCACGTATAATATCCATGCGGCTATATAGAGTCGAAACTTTAAGCAAATAATAATAAATATTACTACGTAAAAGGTAACATCTACTCACGTGGCAGTACGCCTGGCAGTACTATAGTGCCGGTGTCACGTGGTTGTCACCGCAAGCGCAAGCGAGAAGTACTCATACTTTGTTTATGGATAGCGTTGTCCTTGTCCCACTCGATGAACTCAGCCCTACGATGATTAGCCCTGTGCTTCCGTCATAGTAGCTTAGATGTTTCCGTAATGATGGGTCGGGGGTTGTAATCCGTTATGAAAATCCTATCCCTTTAACATGTGAGCCCTTTGAAGATTGATCATATAAAAAATACTTACTATGAAGAAAATAATTATGTAGCTTCAACAGTATCATATGTGTTACACGTAGCCATCTTATCATACTTAAAGAAAATCCTACTACATGTGTTTATAAGGATTGTTGCAATTATATACATATCATCACACAAATTGAATATAATAGTGTTTGGAAGACTATCATTAATATAGGTATTCTTTGTGTCCGTTGTTTGAATGTTTGGAAGTCCTCCTCGACACAAGAATTAGTCCTGGTCTAGGAGTTATATTTTAAAAATCAAAATACATTTTAAGCGCAGGACAGAAAGGTTCTATCTCTGTATTAAAAACCTTTTTTCCATTTAGTATTATATTCCATTTATGTGACGATATGTAAGCACGAATAATATGCATATGTAAATACCAAAAGCGTTATGTAAACTACATAAAAATCGACCTGTACTCGAATTATATGTATAGAATAAACGTTAAAATTTAAATAATACAACATATAACTTGTATCCCATAGAGTTTTACATAAGATTTATGTGGATATAGGTCCCGTCACGTAAAAAGAACGCTGAGCGACAGTGGAGGGGATGTGTCTGCGCATGGGTCAACTGAGGAACCAATAGCGTGCGCGCATAGACGTACTGCCGGACCGTCCCCCCGCCCGCGCCTTCATACCGCCAATTTGATCGATAAATCGCTCAGTGCGCAGGTAAACGGGCAGCGTTCTTTTTACGTGACAGTCACTATATGAGTTGTTATAATAATATAAATATTAGTAAGTATATATAAGATAGCGAACAATTGTTACAAGTATATTATCAGTTGCCCATTAGCATATGCTTTTTTATCGACTTGTCCTATTTTATTTACCTATGCTAGTTGAGCTTTAATAAATCATATTTTATTACTCGTTTAATTAGAGTTTTATTTATAAACCTTCTGATAAAGTTATTGTAGTAATGTTGCATTGCACGGATGCAATATACCAGCCTTCTGGTTATGTGAGGCGTTGATCAGCAACTTAACTAGTACTTATCTTATTTTATCTTATATGGGGGCCAGTTAGTGCAGACCGGCGACACTTCGACCCAGTGGGATCTTTTGTGTCGACACTCTCCCAATAACGACTGCCATAGATGTTCATGGTAGCCGGGACCAACGGCTTTACATGCTCTCCGAGGCACGGAGAAGGCGATAATTGTCAATCAATACGCACATAATTTCGAAAAGTCATATAACTTCCGAAAGTCAGAGGTGCGCGACGTGGGTTCGAACCCGAGACCCTTTGCATTGCAGTCTGTTGGTCTCCCCACTGAGCTGTCGCTGCTCCACTTAACTAGTAAGTGGCTGATTGATGAAATCTCTATAAACTGACCTAAAATATGGACTGCATGGCCTTAGCGTTTTCACATGTACTAAGAAGATGTGATGACGCAAGGGTATCACACAATTCGCATTCTATACCAAAGGCCTACCCAATTTCTATGACAGTAATGACATACCATCTGGTCTCTTGCCATCGCTTACCAAGCCGTGAGGTTCAAGCTGAGCCGGAACCCCAGCGGTGATAAGAGACCAATGGAGTATGTTACTGAGTACTGCGTGTCGTGATATACGACTAGCATTCCTGCTGCATGATAGGCCTAGGACCATAGATAACTAGGACTTTCGACGGCTTCTCCACAAAGGCACCGATGCGGATTAACACAAGCAGTACCTAAGCGCAGCAGGTAGGAAGCGATGCAAGAGGTCGTATCGTCAAACATGGTACCTATGTTAGCCGGCAGAAATGCCTGAAGCCAGAGTCCCTATTCCCACTCCCTTAGGCCGCGGACGCACCACTAAGGCGACTACGACACGACCGCGATTTTGTGAAAACAAACTCATATAAACATAATATGTCGGTGGCCGCACTGCAGAAACGACAAGCGAAATTTATTTGTTCATATCGTAAAGAAGTTTCAAATGTTCTACAAGTAACGAGTCATGAGGGTGTCCGCATTAAATAAAATTATTCACCTACCTGCGCGGCGACACTTGAATTTCGTACGACAAGCAGCGGTGCGACGGCGATTTGTCATGATTTGCAACAAAATATGCGGTAATGTACCCGAGCGGCCGCACTGCCTCGCGGCGTCAGTGCGAAAGAGCGCGACATATTCAAGCGAAGAGTTGCGAAGGAGACACCGCCACTGATCGCCTAACCATCGCCTAACCTGCCCGGTGCGGCCACCCATGAAGCAACGTAGCGGCGTTTCGCTGGTTTCTCGCTTTTGCAATGCGGCCACCTATTTTTTCTCGTCACTGTCGCCGTACCAGTGCGGCCCCGGCCTTACAGCCAGCAACGGGAAGGCTTTCTCGAACTGAGCAGCATAGTTGCCCGACCCACTGTCTCTGGGAGAATAGGTTTCCGGGTAAATCAGTAGATACCTACTTGAGACAGCAATTCTCCAAGAAGTCACGGCGTTGCTTTTTAACAGTAGTTCAGAATTACCAGGGTAGGTGCTAAGATTTTCCAGGTCAATTCACCTGTACTATTTCATTTCATTTATTTGCAGACTGTTAGGTCCATAGGATTAGTGTTACAAAAGCAACTTATTAACTATTGTTAAACATACAATAAATACAAATGACAATAAAACACAGATAAACATAAATCACGGGACACTCAGACAGACATGACAAACAATATTAGCTATCTATTTCCTAATTGAGTGTGCAGTCTCACCCATCGGCCGAGCATCTGACAGACCCACCGGTTTGTCAATGCTCTCAGCATGCTGTGGGAGCTGGCGCATGTTCTGTGTCGGAGCAAGGCGCATCGCTTCCGGATTATGGCATAGAAGTCGCCAACCCTCGCGTTAGCAAACATGCCTGATGCGCTACAAAATCGCGGCAGCCCCACAAGCTTCCTGAAAGCATTGTTATACTGTATGCGCAGAGCGTTGTATGCCCTCTGTGTATATTTGTCTATGGACCGAAGACAGGAACGCTGGTAAACTCACATCTATAATTTTGTAAATGTCGAGGCAAGCGAACTGATAAAGTCGCTTGCAGCCACGGTCAGTCGTTCATTGCCACCTTAAAGTATTGATTTGAGTCCGTCGTATCGCGGCATCTCTGCTTTTCTGCCGTTTGCCGTAGCGTGAGTGTGTATGAACGATCGACCCGGCCGACATGGGAGGGGACAATTTTGAGTTTGAAAGATGTCGTTTGTGAATTCCTACGTCTATATTACTTTAATATCAAAGCTACATTATTATGTAACTACGCTAAAATATGAAAAAAATAATGATATAAGTAACAAAGACTTTAATAATTGTATTATTATTGATAACACGCAGTTTGGCACGAAGCAAGATCACATTAAATTGTGACTTTATTCTGGCAAGTGGGGAATTTTTATCCCGCGGGGATCGAACCCACCATATTTGGCACGATGGAAGTGGTCACACTTAAACCACTACTTGTATTTTCTATCCCATTGGCGTGTAGAGGAAATAAAATAACTGGGCAGAGAGGAACCTGCCGTGCAACCTCGGATTGCCAACCCCAACTAACTATTGCAATAAAAAAGGTTGCCAATACCAAATCCTCTCTGATGGTGGACGGCTGTGTCGTGACATTCGGGCGTACTTTGACGTGCTGCTGCTATACTGCTTCGTAAGTAAAAATATGCGTCAACACGTGTTTTGCCTCATCGCGAGGCATCTACAGAACATTTTGTCGATGAATATTATAACTAATACTAATATTTCCCGTGGTTACGCGAGCCGAAGGCGGCCCGACTAATTTTAGATTCGGATTCAAGGACCTTGACAACCCCCGAAGCCAAAAATTACCCATGACTCCCGGTGACTTTGAAAATGACCTTTTCTGGAAAGATCACGTCGACCTCTATAACATTTGTTTAAACACATTTCTAACCGTTTCAGATATATTAGAGCTCAAAGTTTGTATGGCGGCCATGTTGTTTTTGTATGGAAGCCATGTTTTTTTCGCCCTCCCTAAAAATTGCTAGGGTTTTAGAAAGATTTTTTCGAGAACGACTCCCGTAGATTTCCGAGGTCCGATGGGGTACCACCACCAAGAGCTGTCCTTCTTCGGGTCAGGCATTTTACCCAGGCCTTCTGAACGATTCTCTATACGACGCTATATTCACTTATTTCCTACGACTCCCCCTTGTATGACTTCTATATCTCTAAGTGAGTGAGTCAGTGGTAATTTAAGGCGTCCCCCACATTAGGCGTGCGCGTTCCTCGGACGTGTGGGCGACGCGGGCGCCGCGACCGCGCTGCGTAAGCGTCGCGTGTTGCCGCCGTGTGACGTGTGTGCAGCGAGCGCGCGACGCGCACGCGGCGCTCGCCTTGACTGTGACTGACCCTGTGACTGATCGAAACAGTAGCGGGCGACGGTGATAGTGGTTGAAGGGGTAAGAACGCGACGCGAGCGCCGCGTGCACTCGCCAGACACGCCGCAGGGTAGCAATACGCGACGCTCACGCGGCGCCCGCGTTTCTCACACGCCCCAGGAACGCGCACGCCTAATGTGGAGTCAGCCTAAGTTTACATAATATGAATTACAACGGCTTTTCCTCAAATAGTTGATAACAGTTCTTAATTAACGTTAAATAATAGTATTACCTACTTCACTACTTTGTTTTTGTTGCTGTAAGTTAATACCGATACAACATAATATTATCAGTGATCAGTTTATTAGTTGCGTCGGCTTGTATGGAGCGCACGATATTAGACTTATTGCCAACGTTCATTAAGTATGGAAATGCCAGCTGTCTCGCGCAATTTCATTCACGTTTATGATTATTGTTCGTGATGTTTTACACAGACTATAACAGAAAGGTGTGGTCATATTTTTGGACCGTAATGTTTTATGACCGTAGGTTATTTTCTGATCCGGATCGAAACAAATTATTTTACATTTATGACCTTTTTAAACATTTTATTTATTTATTATTAAAACTAAACAACCGCTGTATCACTATCAAAATTGCGCCTGGTCATTTTCGGGTTCAAGGAAGTCACTTACCCTAGTCAGCTGTTACTGTTGCTTAATGACTGCAATAGACTACAATGTGCTGACATTACCAACAAAGTATTACCAACAGATAAATCGGTAGCAATTGTAGCCGAACTAGACGGGATACTTATATCTCAACGTACAGAGGCTCCTCAGAATTGGGTTTTGTTAATTTTTTTTTTATACAACTTTCGTGGCACACAGTCATACGTCCCACCTAATGGTAAGTGTTCACCGTAGCCTATAGGCGCTTGCAACACCAGAGGCATCACTTGCGCGTTGCCGACCCTTTAGGAAAGGAAGTGGGAAGGAGAAGGAGCGGGAAGGGGAAAAGAGGGTGATTGGGACTCCGGCACTCTCACTCACCGAACGAAAGTATGATCTATCGTGAAGTCTTAAGCTAAGAACACATTTTTAACACGCATTAGCACGTGTCCTAGAAATATCTATTACGTTATTTTAAATAGATCTATACATACTATTGTGATGTGTCGTCAGAGACCGACAACACGCTTTAACACGTCATAACGCGTGTTTTCAATATCTACGTGGTCAGATTTTCATCAGTGTTAAAGCATCAGGACAAGGTTCAGGCAGCGCCGCCGCGAGTATGTTTACCTACATATTTATTATAGGTTTAAATATGGAGGAACAATTTATAGAAGTACGAAACTATGATTTTTTGTACAACTTAAAAAAAAAGGACTACCGAGACCAAAGAAAACGACTATTTCCTCTTCTTCATCCAACTAATCCATCTCTTCTTGTAGGTGCTCCATTATATTATAAGCTTACATACTAACCGAATGACACTACTTCACCAGATCAAAAACATCAGCATTAACACACGTTTTACAACACATATATATGTGTCCGGCATATCTGATGTGTCGCATTCTGACGTTTCGTGTTGACACGTGTTAACATGACTCGTGTTAAAAATGTGTTCTTAGCTTAATGCATATTTAGAGATTACTGTATCATTGCAAATATGATTTATTACAAGAAGATATAATAAAAAGTGATATAAGTACATATAGTCCATTGAAATGTTACATGAGCTTTGCATTTTTTAGAGGACGCAATTTTATTTTTGGGACATGTGTGGGGGGGGGGGGTTAATAGAAGCTTAACCCCAAGTTTGTGGGGTTGCCGCCCTTGTCCCCCGGCCGCCATTTTGAAAAAGGGGTGCAAACACCTTCTTCGCGATATCTCGGAAACTATGCGTCCTACAAAAAATTCGTAAAGACATAATTTGCAGCAAATCGCTTTGCCTACAAATATGTTCATATAACTTTTTGCACTAAATTTAAAATTAAAGAAGTTATAAGCAAAAAGTGAGAAAATTTCTATAAAAATTTTCTTTTTTCCTCTATAACTTTTTTTATACATTTTACAAAAAATTACCTCAGACCAATCTTGTAGATGGTCTTATGAGGAAAATTTTTCTCTATAATTTTTTTTAATTTCATTCATTTAAAACGCTGTTACAGCGCTCCAAAGTTGACCGGGTTCGTCAATGCTCATGAGAATCCGGTCAAAACGAAATGTTTAACTTAGTTTTATGATATTTTTTGCCTTTAATCGTTCAATGAGCGTACGCTTCTCTGGAATGTAGTCTCCCTTAATGGATTTCATTAAATTCGTAAGTCGAAATTGGCACTTTTCACTATTCTCATGCAAGTAAGCAAAAGCATCCTCCATAGCATTGTCAATGTTATTTTTGCGCTCATTATGTCTTATTTCGTCACCCCATTTTTTGGAGTACAATTCCTTGCTGCAATCCTTGTGATATCTAGCTCCAACATTGACTAAGCTAGAAACATTAGCTATGCGATCAGCAATGCTCTTTGCCATGTCATCAGAACGTTTGAGAACAAGGTCCAAAATGCTTTTTTTTGTACCTTCATGACGTACATTACATATCTTCTTCTGACGGCTTTGACGCAAGTCACTCTGATCCTGGAATACTTCGCCGCAAATAAAGCAATTGTTTGAGAAATCAAAATCAGTATCTAGATTTTCTGATACTGAAGATGATGAACTGCTACAGCTGAGACGACGAACAACATTATCTGTTCGACTATCAGTGTAATAATGATAACAGGGAATATGAACAGTTACTTCAGAAATACTTTGTAAAAATAATTCATTGTCCACATAATTTTTAAATTTTGCTCGCTCAAGCAGTTTTCACTCCTCTAGCTTTCACAGTTCGAACTTTAATATCCCCAAAAGATTTTTTACATATAAAACAATCACTCATGACTCACGCTTTAAGTAAATGAAAATTTCAGCACACAAAACTCGCAGTTTAATTGATTAAACTGAAAATAATATCTACAATTTTAAATACGCCTACACGTGGCAAAATGACACATGTCCCAAAAATAAAATTGCGTCCTCTAATAAATGCAACATTTCCTTAAATTGTAACATTTCAATGGACTAATATACTTATATAAAACTAACATACTTGCCATGATACAGCCTATCCTGTTATGGCTCATGCAGACATTTTAACGAAACGCATTTCTAATGTACCTAAATCTCTTGATTTATTTCGTGTCTAGTTACTATTATTTTTGTGTTGAGATTTCGATTTACTCTTTCAAAATTGTATTGAATTGATTTAATCATAATAATGTTTGAAAAATACAGACTATCATTTAGCATTTTTATTTCCCAAAATACTTTTAAAAAGTTAAATGTTATACATATATGCTGCAGCGACAGCCACTAGGTAGACATTGGACTACCAAGCAGAGGTCTCGAGTTCAATCCCAAAGCTATCTCCCTTTTCAAGCTTTGTGCCTATTAAATAGTTAATTATCGCTCTCTTTAATGATGAATGATGGAAATAATCGTGTGGAAACCTTCATGTGTAGTAATTCTTCATAATGCTCTCGAAGATGTGCGAAGTCTGCCAACCTTCATTGGACCAGCGTGGTGGGCTTTGACCTAACCCTTCTCATGCTGAGAAGAGGCCCGTATCCAGTAGTGGTACAGTTTAGAAACAGTTTTGTTATAATGTTCAGCTATTTATTTTGCTGGTTGTACCAAAAATCATTTGTTTGCCTAAATTAGAAGAGCAAACAAGGTCAGATTCATTTATATGTAATACCTATACGCACGTTTAGACAAATAAACGTGTCTTATCTAATCAAATAAAGTTATTAATACATTAGAGACCTAAACAGATTATAAATGTTTATAAAATTGTGTTTCCAACGGCTTCTTGCATACGAATGCTTTCTTTTCACAGCAATATATATCTTTTAGACCCATGACGGTCTCTTCGTCGTCTTTTGCGTGCGCTAGCTCAACACACTCCTCACTTTCTTCGACATTATTCGGCTCCCCTTTAAGCCAATTATGGTATATTTGATTTATTGAAGTACCTGAAAATATTTACGTTGTATGATTAAGATGTCAAGTAAGTTCAACGCTCACTGTAATGCAAGTTGTTGCTGTTACCATAGCTTAGGATTATAGATTTATATTTTAACTCTCTTATTAAATTTTGTTTTATTTTCTGGTATTATAAAAAAGACAACTTTACCATCAAAAATAAATTGTCGTGCAGTTCGTTGCATGAATATTTCTCGAACATATTTAAATTATAATATTTATCTTATACTTGTTCATCTTGTTTTTTAAATGATAGGTCCTGCATTAGCAATGGTTCTTAGTCGCGGGGGACTTACAATATTCGAACAAGCGACACAAAGAACACTCAGACTCACAACTTCTTTCGGGTAACACACATTGTTGTCCCGTGTGGGTATCGATCCCACGACACTCGGTGCAGCGGCAACGGTGAGACGATCACTTCAATCACTTGCTATATTTAGACCTCCTGTTTACGGGGTGTAGCTTCATAGAAACGAATTCAGCTCTATACACTTGGTGTACCCCTGCTTACTGCGTACATAGAAGTCTATGAAACTGTCAACGGAGCGGCAACGTCGCCATCGTGTCAACGGAGCGGCAACGTCGCCATCCCGTCAACGGAGCGGCAACGTCGCCATCGTGTCAACGGAGCGGCAACGTCGCCATCGTGTCAACGGAGCGGCAACGTCGCCATCGTGTCAACGGAGCGGCAACGTCGCCATCGCGTCGAGTTTTCTAAGTTCGGGCGTTCTTTGTGTCTTTTGTTTAGTTCAGCGCGACGCAGGCGATGCTCCTAGTGCGGGTGAGGTCTTTTTAAGATTAAGATATAATCGTGGAATGAGTAAAACTTACTAACTAACTACTCGTTACTTGTCTCAATCTAACAATAAATGTAAAGCTGCTTGGAATATAATTAAAAAATACACTATTAAAAGCGATAATATGCCTCAAATTAATTCTATCACAATTGACCAACGCACGTACACGAATTCAGGTATTATAGCTAATAAATTCAATGAATTTTTATCGACATGACAAATAAATCAATTAACTATAATTCTAAAAGTAAAATTTACTACAATCACACTATATATGACATTTCTAATAGTATTTATTTGACCCCAATTACTGACGGTATTGTATATAAAATTATTAATTCCCTAAATTCGACTAATTCCACCGGTTACGACGACATTAATACTAAAATTCTAAAATAATGTTCTAAATTTATATCTTTACATATTAGCCACATTATCAACTTGTCGCTAGTTCAGGATATATTTCCCACCAGACTAAAATTTTCAATTGTCAAACCACTCTACAAGAAAGGAGACAAAAGTAATATGAATAATTACCGTCCTATTACTCTCATACCAATGTATAGCTGTATAATTTTGTAACAAAACATAATATTTTAAGAGAAAAACAGTTTGGATTCTGAAAAAATAAATCTACAGCTCTTGCGTGCTTCACTCTCGTAAAACAGATTACATGTAGTTTAAATAAAAGAAATTCCATTATATCTATATTCCTAGATATGTCAAAAGCTTTTGACTTTTTAATCACAAATTGTTACTTTATAAGCTAAATCGATATGGAATAAGGGGGAATGCGTTAAATTGGCTGAAAAGCTATCTAAGTAACAGGCAACAATGTGTGGAAATATTTAAAGATACGATGTCTGAAAAACTGTCGGTAAAACAAGTCTACAGATCTTCCTATCGACAAAATTTATGCGGTGTGCCGCAGGGCAGTATTCCAGGGGCCTTTTTGTTCCTACTATATATAAATGACTTGCCCACCGTAACCTCACACAACTGTATACTATACGCTGACGATACAACTGTTAATATAAAATTAATCGATAGCAATACTGCAGACTATCAAAAGGAAATCAATCACACATTAAATAGTGTAATACAGTGGCTAAAAGATAATAATCTGCATGTCAACATGAGCAAGACCAAAATGATACAATTTCAGACTTATAATAGCAATCGTCCACAAATACAAGTGAATTATGAAAATGATACTGTAGAAGAAGTTGAGAGTGCAAAATTTCTTGGCATTACCATAGACAAACATTGCAACTGGAAAGCACACATTACCGAACTATGCGCTAAGGTACAACGATTTGTTTTCGTACTTAGCAAACTTACTCGCGTAGCTGGTGTTGACGCAGCACTAAATGCATATCATGGGTATGTGTCCTCAATTTTACGCTATGGCCCCTTATAATATAGGGTAATTCAGTTGACATTATAAATGTTTTCCGTGCTCAAAAAAGGTGTATTCATGCTATAACCAATGCACAGCCTTTAGACAGTTGTGTTCCCTTCTTTAAAAAATTTAAAATACTACCACTTCCAGCATTGTATGTATCTGAAATTTGTGTCTTTGTCCATAAACATACATATTTATTCGAGTTTCATAATAATGTTGTAATAAGGAAAAGTAGGAAGATTCATAAACTGAATGTACCTCAACAAAGAATTCAACTATTCTCAAATAATGTCTTCTGTATGGCAATACGTATTTATAATAAATTACCAGACAATTTTAAAACATTGAATTTTATGACATTAAAAATAAATTATTCTATTTTCTTTTAGACAAATGTTACTATTCAACGTATGACTTCCTAAATGAAACTTTGACATCCTATAATTAAATTACTTTATACATTTGACATTTTCTTAATTATCTTAGCTTTCTTTTTTATATTTTTCTGACATATAGCTTTTATTTTTTTTATTATTCCTAATGATTATTGCACCTATCTGAATATTTGTACGCTGGAAACGGCAGGATATTATGGACATATAAATTTTTGTAACACCATTGTAACTACAATATTCTGACAAATAAATTTTATTATTATTATTATTATTTGTTTCTCTTTCACGGGTATATACCTAATACGTTAGGAAAATACCCGGCCCTTTGGAAGGCTTACACGGAGACATGGGTCCAACGTGAAGAGGACCTTCGAGAGTTTTAATCAAAGCTGGGATGGAACACCTACAGCGGCACTAGCCGCAGCAGGCGTAGGACTATTGCTACGTATGGATTCTAATATATGGGCTATGGGTATGGGTGTTTGATGGACTGGTATATTGGTAACTATGGATGATAAAACGGCGTCTGCCCTGAATACTCTAATAGCATCAATCGAATGGACAGACGGTGACTCGCCAACTCACTACATGGGCCCCCTAAATAGCCACTATAGGCATACAAGCCAGCAGCAGAGGGCAACACCGGTGCGAGCGGCTAGGGATGTCGAGCAGTGCGGCGCCGGGTTCGCCATCACGGGTCTCGTGAAAACGGAGACCCGGAGCGGGTTTCCCCGTAGTTATGCCCTTGAAAATGACACTTCCACCCCCAAGCATGTAGCTCTAGCGGCCCCCCTCTGACCGGCCGATCAAGGCAAGCCAGAGTTGAGAGTCCTACTGGCGCTCTTGAAGTTCCACCCCAGCCAACCAGTAACGGCAAACTGAGGACGAGGCCCTCACCGACTCTCTGAGGCATTCAGGACCGCAGTGTCGCCACTCACATTCAGCTCGCCACAAGCTGCCCTGCGGTTTGTGCGCTTTTATTTAACCTGGCGATACATTTTGTGTTACGAACGTATCTGCCGATTTCTTCAATCCTAACTTCAAATTTTGGGGGCTATTAGCAGTGTTTTGGCAATATTCCAATACAGCCTCGGCTTCAAGTTCGTTCTGTGGGTAGAACAAGGTTGATCCCTCTTCGGCACAAGTCTGCTTGGCTAATTTAAAGGTCACACGTGATGTGTGGAGTTTATAGAAATGGGTAGTCCCTGCCACATGATAATAACCCTCAAAGGTTCCAGATCTTGGTGCCATTGTTGCCGGCTCATCTGTTGTGTCTTCATCTATAAAAATAAATTAATATTTAGCTATATTGTATCGAATTAGATGTATTTGGTGGAAATACATTGTAATACAATTATTGGGCAGAGAGGATCGCACCCTTGGCGTGCCCACCCCAACTATTGCAATAGAAAAAAGTTGACAATATCGAACTCCTCGGGCTATCCCGAGGAGTTCGATATTGTCAACTCTATAGACAACCACGTCGTGGGATCCGGGCGTTCTCCAATTGCAATACTCGAAGTGGAATACTCCAACTTGCAGTATTCAGATGATGCACAATACAAACTGTGACGTAAGTACGTAACCCCTATTAAAATGCAGCTGTTCAAGAAAGATAGCGGGATACCCACTACAGCCCAGTTTTTTGAAGTGAAAACATTTTTAGGCGCGTTGAGCACTTCTTGGATGAACAAAAATCATAGAACTCGCGTCATCGTCACGCTTCGTTATCGTTACGCTTCCACGCTTTCCATTATTGAATTATTTTAGAATATTAACAATATCGCAGAAATGGTGCGTCCTACGTAAAAAAATAACGATATTTTGACCCCTTAATAACCCGTAAGAGAGTAGGTATCAGAAATCAGACACGCACTTTTAATTTTTTTTATTGCCTTTGGTGGCAGACGAGCAATTGGCCCACCTGATGAGAAGTGGTAACCGCTGCTCATGGACTTCAGCAATGTCAGAACACAGCAAAGCCACTGTCTACCATGAAATAAGAAGTCTTATAGCTATTTTGTTTGTTTATATTGTTATAATTAATCGCGTGTGCTCTGTACGAAATAAACAACTTTCTTTCTTTCTTTCTATTTTAATAGCCAAATTTAAAATATTAATTACTCCCTTATTTTGTAACTAATTTTGCTACTGTTTGCACAAAAAGATATAGCTGGAATGCAATTTAAAAAAAAATTGCTATTAGCTCTTGTGTATAAAATAATTTACAAAATCAAACATGGGCAACTACTCTATTGCTCATCTGAATCAGCCGCACTGTATTCTTCTGTCTACTGCGATGGGTCCATCGACATCTTGCATACAAATGGTTTCTTCACACAGCATGGAATATCATTCAGCCATATTTTCATAGGTTCTGCGTCTTTCCGCGAGTGTTCTAGAGTTACGCAGTTTTCTATACCTTTGTCATTATTTGGTTGGTTTTTCCCCCATTTATGGTATACATCATTTATTGAAGAACCTGAAAATAATTTTAATTCGTATGATTTAGTTGTCATAAAAGTGTCGGCATTAATTTTGGTGAAGGAATCAGGGGAATATTAGAGAATGATTTTGTCAATTTCGTTTATTTTGGAGCTGCGTTCGGGCCCAGCGTGATATCAATAGGTCTGATAAAAAAGAAATTTAGATCACCGTGTTTCCTTTTTTCTCATATTCTAGTCAAGAAAATAAAACTTAGGTACCTTTGTCAATAGTTTCGAAATTATCTTCTGTTTTTCTCAATCCTATGAGCAGGTATTTATTTTTGGATTCTGCCAGAATGCTTTCGGCATAGAGTATTACAGCCTCAGCTTCACGTTCGTTCTCTGGGTAGAACATAGTAGCTCCTTCGTGTTCACAAGTCTGCTTGGCTGTATCAAATGGCTGAAGTGTCTTGTGCATCTTGTAGAGGTAGTTGGTGCCTTCAACATGTTGGTAGCCTTGAGGCAATTCAATGCCACGTCTGGTTGTTTCCCAGGATGGTCTTTTAGTAGTTGTGCCTCCATCTATAAAAATAATTTAAGTATAAGAATAATTTATTTGCATTAAAATTCGCGTTTACTTTGATTTTCGGTAGTCTCGACAAGCTCAAGGCTTGTGTCGACGAGACCTAAAAGCCCGTCACCTGAAAGCGGTACCGGTTTGTTGTTTAGCAAGCAATATGGCAATATTAAACATTTCAGAATGAGAAACGATGGGGTTTTTCATATCCAATGGACTAGGGTTTTTCCATTAGAAATTTAACAAAAGTAATGGTTAAAAATGTCTTCAAGCTACACTAATCGCTTGTTATCTAGACTGTATGTTTGTTTGGTTGTATCAAAACTAAAAATAATAAATGTGACGGCGCATCCGTCAATGCCATACGTCAGGTTGACTTTTAGTTGTCAAAGTCAGCCTAGCGAAGCGTCATTATCGATGGTTGTGGGGGCGGCCATCTTGACACACACTGTTTCGAGACGGCGCCCGCGCACCCCGTTGTGACGAATCGCTCTGAATCTCAGTAGAAGTACAATCTAGTGTTCTGATTAAGTTGGTGCTGTGTTACGAAGACTGTATATTAATCATTTGGCTATATATTTCTCGATTAACCGTTGTGCGGATTAAATAAACTGATTGTAACAAAGACCTGTGATTTCTCTAGTCACGCTCACCTACCTATCTGCCTACCTACATATATCATACAAGATGAGTACTGACGAAGGCCCTCCTGCCCCTTTAAATGTAAAACAATGTTTACAAATTAACTCTATCAGATTGTATCCGATATGTAAATATATCTATAGAGAGGTAAGCCGACATGAGTCAAACAAAAGTTATATTATGTATATAACCAATTGATATTAGGCATAAATATTCGAACGTTCGTTTAACGTTTTATATTACACTGAAATCAGAGTACTACAAAATTAACACATAATAGCTAATTCTACAAAAATAAACAATTAAAATGAATACTTATGAATGTCTTTAATTTTATATACAGACTGAGTTTATTATAAAAATATCTTTGAAATTTATTCTAATCATGAAATAAAAGCGTTGTAGCATTAATTGGTACCTGAATTCCACAAAATCGCATGTGTTTTTGAGCGAACAAAATATGAATACCTATAGATCAAGTATTTTTCGGATCTTCCTACTTACTTCATAATAAAAAGGCCCTATATCCCTTCAGTTATATTGGAGTGAGTCTATGTTACTAATAGGCTTGTGTATTTTGTCACAGTTACAATTATGTACGTAATAAAACCAGTTGTTTTCACATTTTTGTCGCTAGGTTTTGCCCGCCAAAGGTTATCATAGGCTAAGTTTGTATCGGTGGTACATCTCGAAATATGATAAAATAGCAACAAAAACCGTTCAATAGGAATATATTATAATATTATTTATATTTGCATCACAATAAGAAACATTATTTAATGACAAAAGCATCCATACTAATCTATCTTTCGTAAAGAAATCTCAAATTTGCAAACGCAGTCTTTGTCGACCTAGCTTACTTGTATTACCAAAAGTACGACCTAATTATACAAAAGTAAATAATTTACTTAATGTAATAATATTACATTTGAGCGAGCACAGCTATTCAACAAACTACCATCGGACATAACAAATGTAAACTCACTTAGTAGTTTTATGTCTCAAATGTCTCAGTATGTATTTGGGCACTTTTCGCCATGAGTTACAGGCATAGCCTGTATCGAGTGGTGGGTGACCAACTGCATGTAATCTTAATTACTTTTAACCAAATTAATTAAACTACTAAAGGAGTGTTCGCCGACAATTATTTGTATTTCACTAAATGACTTCTTGTTATTTTCATGTAAGTGACATATTGTATGTCTTTCTGAAAATAAATTATTTAACCTGAAATAAATATAAACTGTCATAGGTACATGCATAACAAAGGGCTCCAGCTCAGTATTTGCTGCGCACATGCACAGCACTGCTTTTCAGCTGGGCCCTGACAATTGAATTAATATTAATCCTTAGTATATAATATTATCAATTCGAAAGTAACTCTGTCTGTCTATCTGTCTATCTGTCTGTCTGTTAACTTTTCACGGCTAAACCATTGAACCGATTTAGATTAAATTTGCTACAGATATAATTTAAAACCCTGGGAAGGACATACGCAACTTTTTATTGATGTAGGTACCACGCGGGCGGAGCCGCGCGCATAATGCTAGTAGCATATAAATGTACACAAATTCGGATTTGTTTGGACGCGTTAGGCTCAGAAACTTCTAAGACTAGAGCGTCGAAACAACCAAACAAACAAACGCATCAGCTCTATTATATTAGTATAGATTTATTTCTCAAAAGCATTACAATGAGTCTTAGTAATTATTCATGGCTGCTGAAAAGCAACCGAAACGTCGGGGAAATTGTAAACTTAAATATAAATAGTTTTATCTAATAATTTAATTAGCTTAAAAATTAGTAAAGTTTAATAGTAGTAGTAGCGTAACAGTTTCTAAATTATGTAATAAAGTGTCAAATAAACAACGCGATAAAGTCCGTATATAGTAGTTTAATTTCAATGTCGCATACCTACACTTTGTTACGGGTACAGAAAAGGACATAGTACGTTGTTACCTTTCATCCAGTAAAAGTACGGTTCCTGAAGGATAGACAATTGACATAACCTACATTTAGGCGAGCCAAGTCGCGGGCAAGATCTAGTGAATCATAAATATGTTATAGTACTAATTTGACATGCTTCTAAAAACCAAAATAACCGGTTAGGTTAGTAAGAGTGGGTATGTATGTGGCGGCCATCTGGTAGGTCGGCCAAACTACGGCGTATAAATGAATCCCACCAGAAACATAAATGTAAAAAAGGAGAGCCAAGTTCAGTACAAAAATTATGCTTGGCTGTGGGCTTCGCCGCAAAAAGAATGGAGATCTAAATGAGTGCCAAGTTCTATGCAAAATCCAAATATGTATTTATAGGCAAAAAATAACATTATGAACAAGTATTAAACTATATTTCTTTGCTTTATTGGATACCTATAACAATTGCTGTTATTTAAAAATGTGAGATCTTAAAGTAGGTTAGATTTGACTTGGACAGTTTTCATTACATCAGTCATTTTATAAAGTTATTCAACGTATATATATTTTTTAATTCTGATAAAAACTGGCCAAGTCAAATCTAACCTACTTTAAGATCTCACATTTTTAAATAACAGCAATTGTTATAGGTATTCAATAAAGAAGGAAACGTACTGTACACTGCAACGTACTGTAATGTCAAGCCTTAATAATAAGCATTTAGTATCTGCTCTATATATGGATTTAACTAAAGCTTTTGACTATGTTAATCACAGTATTCTCTTAAATAAATTAGAAGCATACGGAGTTCGAGGAAATGTTCTCAATCTCCTAAAAACATACTTAATAAATCGACAACAATGTACACAAATTACTCGCGTATGTCCAAAAACGTGTACACAAATAGTACATTCATCGTCATATCGTAAAGTAACTCAAGGAGTCCCTCAGGGAAGTATTCTTGGTCCATTATTATTTCTTGTTTATATAAACGATTTACTAAATTATATAAACCAAGATTTGGTACTATTTGCTGACGATAGCACAGTGTTGTTTACAAGCACAAACATGATTTATGTCAGATATCATTTAATTTTTGTTTGTGCTTGTATTTATTATGTCCAGTGTTTACTGGACATAATAATTCAATGGCTATCAAATAATAATTTATTAATTAATCTGAATAAAACAAATTTAATGACATTTAGAAATAGGAAAAATAATTTAATAAATCTTAACATATGCTACAACGGAGAACAAATTAACGTAGTCGAAAATACAAAATTTTTAGGTCTCAATCTCGATTCAAATTTAAATTGGAAATCTCAAGTGGAAGATATTTGTATTAAGCTGAACAAATTCTCTTATGCACTAAATAGACTTGAAACAATTGTGAATCAATCTGCTGTCATCACTGCGTACCACGGTTATGTAGAATCAGTGCTAAGGTATGGTATCATCTTTTGGGGTAACTCTGTAGACAATGATATAATATTTAGAGCCCAAAAGAGATGTGTAAGGGCCATTGTGAAGTTAAAACAGACGGATAGTTGTAAAACATATTTTATTAGTCTGAAATTGTTAACGCTTCCATGCCTTTATATATATGAGGTAGCCGTCTTTGTTTTTACACATACTTCTTTATTTGAGCGCCTACAGAGTAAACGTAATAATCATAAAATATGTTTTCCATCAAACAAAACAATGCAATTTAGCAACAGCATATTTTGTATGGCCCCTCGAATTTATAACCATTTACCATTATACATATTGAAATGCTCCAACACAGATAAGTTTAAAATGCTATTGAAGCAATTTCTTGTTAATAAGGCATACTACACACTGAAAGAATATCTCGAAGACAAATATGACATCCAATAATATAATTAGCTTTTAATAACTCGTAACTAAATTCACTTGACTTATATGATATTATTTAAATTGACCTGTATAATAAAAACAATGATATGGATGACATTTAATTTGACATGGATAACATTTAATTAATTAATATTTGGATTGTTTTTGATTATGTTTCACGTGAACTTCAACTAATAAGTACTCGAACTTGCATGCCTAATGGTGGAATGTGGAGAACCTGTAAATGTACTAGCCATAACATCTGCAAATGTATACCCATATTCGCATATGAATAAATGAATTGAATTGAATTGAATTGAAATAGAGTTTAATACTTGTTCATAATGTTATTTTGTTCCTATAAATACATGTTTGGATTTTGCATAGAACTTGGCACTCATTTAGATCTCCATTCTTTTTGCGGCGAAGCCCACAGCCAAGCATAATTTTTGTATTGAACTTGGCTCTCCTTTTTTACATTTATGTTTTTGGTGGGATATCATTACTTTTTGTAAAGAAAACTAGGCAGGTATTGACATTTAATGTTTTTCCTTGCGTTTCCGCTGCATGGTTTTCTTTTTTATGCTATGGTCTACATGGAAACTCCACTTATTTTTTGACTCAACTTTATTTTTATATTTTTGTTATATAACAAATATAATAATACATATATTGGGATAGTTTCAAATATCTGATTGTAACGGTTCCAACGCTACAATTATTTTTTTTTGTATGGCGACCCTCCTATATTTCAACTTTTGGAAGTAGGTTAGATTTAGGTACTATATGTCAGTCAGTCAGTCAGTACTAAAATTTACGACATTTTGACCTTCATATCTTTATAACCGTTTGAGCTAGCTTCAGGAAATTTGGGCTTCTAGATGTCCTTATGGATATAATTAAACACACGTAGTTTTATGTGTTTACGTTAAAGAGGTTTTGAGTTATAGAAGGGTCAAATGTGGCACCAAGTGGTTCGTGTAATATTACACTCGGCGCTGGCGAGCCAGTTCCTTTGCTTGAACTTGGCTTGACACGCTGCCGCGTGTCTAGATAATTACTGTAGGTACTATTTACAAAGACACTGACGTCGTTACTAATTATAAATAATAATGAGGAAGTGAAATTAAATAAACTAACATTTTTATGATTTTCATATACCCACCTAGTATAACAAATGATAATTGTTTTTGCATAAGGCAAAATATTCTACTATTATAGATTGAGAATTGCATTGGTTGAGAGCGTAAAGTGTGTAGGTATCTCTTGATTTGTTTAGAGTCTAGTATTTATTTATTATTTCGGTATTCACCTATCTAATTGATTGAATTAAATAAACATAATATTATTAACTAAATTTATAAATTATTGGACTGTATCTGATAATATCAACTAAATACTATTCGCCATTATAAGTCTATGCACAGTTCTATCACACACTATCTTTTAAATTGTAACAAATGTTAGATGTTATAATAGTTAATTTAATCATAATAGTGATCAAAATACATAATTTCTGTTTTTCAGATTTTATTTCACAAAATACTTTTACAAGTTAATATAAATAATATCTACAAGTTAGGTTACAAGGTATGAATGTCAAAGTCACACTATGAATTTATATTTACTGCCACGTTCAGCAAAGCAAGGGTGTATGGCTCATGAGAAGAGCGGGCAAGAAACTCATGGCCACTCTTTTTAATCGCCAATACTTCTCCATAAAGCTCTCGCAGATGTGCGAAGTCTGCCAAGCTACATTGGTGGGCTCTGGCCTTACGCTTCTCATACTGTGAAGAGGCCCGTGCCCAGTAGTGGTACAGTTCACAAACAGAGCTGATATTTTGGCTGCTGAGAAGCAACCAAAACGTCGGAGAAAGTGTAAAATTAAATCTTAATTGTATAATTTAAGTAGCTTAAATTGAAGCAAACAGTAACTAGTAAAAGTGTTTAACTATAGTAGTTTAAAGTTTAAAATTATGTAATAATATTGTTTTATAAAAAATTAAACACTTTTACTAGTTACTGTTACTTCAATTTAATTAAATTATACAACTATTACCTAAGACTTAATTTTAAACAGAAACGTGTATGTCATTTCAATGTATAACATTCGCGTAAACATAAGACAATATCGTGTCTTAACTAATCAAATAAAGTTATTAATACACTAGAGACCCGCCCCGGCTTCACATGGGTAGTACAAAACCGTGACAAATTATACACCTAAACCTTCCTCATAAATCCCTCTGTCTATAGCTGAAAACCGCATAAAAATCTGTTCAGTAGGTTTAGAGTTTATCGCGAACAGACAGACAGACAGACGCGACGGGGGACTTTGTTTTATAATATGTAGTTATTTTTGTTCGTTTCAATCGTAAACAGATTATAAATGTTTATAAAATTACTAGCTTTTGCCCGCGGCTTCGCTCGCGTTAATTTAGAATTTGACAATCAATTCGGGTTGTCCTCTGCTTGTAATAATACAATTCAAACATGATTCGAAATACACGTGGCGCCATCTATTATCATAAGAACGTTATTGTTGTTTTCCTCACTCAGAAACAGTAATTTTTTCGGGATGTAAGCTAGCCTATGTCCGTTTCTGTGCACCTGTCAACGTATATGCAAAATTTCAGGATGATCGGTTCAGTGGTTTAGGCGTGAAAAGGTAACAAACAAACAAACTCATTTTCGCTTGTATAATATTAGTTAGTATTAGTATAGGATGTTTCCAACGGCTTCTTGCATACGAATGCTCTCTTTTCACAGCAATATATATCGTTTAGACCCATGACGGTCTCTTTGTCGGCTTTTGCGTGCTTTAGCTCAACACACTCCTCACTTTCTTCAATATTATTCGGCTCCCCTTTAAGCCAATTATGGTATAATTGATTTATTGAAGTACCTGAAAATATTTACGTTGTATGAGTAAGATATCAAGTAAGTTCAAAGCTCACTTTAGTGCAAGCTGTTGCTGTTAGCATAGTTTAAATTTATAGATTTATATTTCAACTCTCTTGTTAAATTTTGTTTTATTTTCTGGTATTATAAAAAAGACAACATTACCATCAAAAATAAATTGTTGAGCAGTTCGTTGCATGAATATTTCTCGAATATATTTAAATTATAATATTTATCTTATACTTGTTCATCTTGTTTTTTAAATGATAGGTCCTGCATAAGCAATGGTTCTTAGTCGCGGGGGACTTACAATATTCGAACAAGCGACACAAAGAACACTCAGACTCAGAACAACTTCCTTCGGGTAACACACATTGTTGTCCCGTGTGGGTATCGATCCCACGACACTCGGTGCAGCGGCAACGGTGAGACGATCACTTCAATCACTTGCTATATTTAGACCTCCTGTTTACGGGGTGTAGCTTCATAGAAACGAATTCAGCTCTATACACTTGGTGTACCCCTGCTTACTGCGTACATAGAAGTCTATGAAACTGTCAACGGAGCGGCAACGTCGCCATCGCGTCAGCGGAGCGGCAACGTCGCCATCCCGTCAACGGAGCGGCAACGTCGCCATTGCGTCGAGTTTTCTAAGTTCGGACGTTCTTTTTTGTTTAGTTCAGCGCGACGCAGGCGATGCTCCTAGTGCGGGTGAGGTCTTTTTAAGATTAAGATATAGTGGTGGAATGGCTTAAACTTACCGTTGTCAATAGATACGAATGTATCTGCTGATCTCTTCAATCCTAACATCAAAGCTTGGGGACTATTAGTAGTGTTTTGGCAATATTGTAATACAGCCTCGGCTTCAAGTTCGTTCTGTGGGTAGAACAAGGTTGATCCCTCACCGTCACAAGTCTGCTTAGCTAATTTAAAGGTCACACGTGATGTGTGGAGTTTATAGAAATGGGTAGTCCCTGCCACATGATAATAACCCTCAAAGCTTCCAGATCCTGGTGCCATTGTTGCCGGCTCATCTGTTGTGTCTTCATCTATAAAAGTAATTGAATATTTAGCTATATTGTATCGAATTAGACGTTATTTGGTGGAAATACATTGTAATACAATTATTGGGCAGAAAGGATCGCACCCTTGGCGTTCTCACCCCAACTATTGCAATAGAAAAAGGTTGACAATACCGAACTTTTTTGGATAGAGACAACCACGTCGTGGGATCCGGGCGTTCTCCAACTTTCAATACTCGAAGTGGAATACTCCAACTTGCAGTATTCAGATGATGCACAATACAAACTGTGACGTAAGTACGTAACCCCTATTAAAATGCAGCTGTTCAAGAAAGATAGCGGGATACCCACTACAGCCCAGTTTTTTGAAGTGAAAACTTCTTTAGGCGCGTTGAGCACTTCTTGGATGAACAAAAATCATAGAACTCGCGTCATCGTCACGCTTCCATGCTTTCCATTTTTGATATATTTTAGAATATTAACTATATCTCAAAAATTGAAAACTTACGAAATTTTGACCCCCTTAATAACACCTAAGAGAGTATCAGGAATCCGACCCGCTCCTTTTCTGTTTTGAATGTTTTTTATTGCCATTGGTGGCAGATGACCACTTCTCATTAGGTGGGACATTTGATGTCCCACCTAATGAGAAGTGGTAACCGCTGCTCATGGATTTCAGCAATGTCCAAATTTAAAATATTAATTACTCCCTTATTTTGTAACCAATTTTGATACTGCTTGCACAAAAATATATATTTTGATTGCTATTAGCTCTTGTGTATAAATGTACAAAATCAAACATGGGCAACTACTCTATTGCTCACCTGAATCAGCCGCACTGTATACTTCTGCCTGCTCAGATGGTTCCATCGACATCTTGCATACAAATGGTTTCATCGCACAACATGGAATATCATTCAGCCATATTTTCATAGGTTCTGCGTCTTTCCGGGAGTATCCTAGGGATACGCAGTTTTCTATACCACCGTAATTATTTGGCTCGTCTTTTCCCCATTTATGGTATACATCATTTATTGAAGAACCTGAAAATAATTTTAATTCGTATGATTTAGTTGTCATAAAAGTTTCGGCCTTAATTTTTTGATGAAGGAATCAGGGGAATATTAGAGAATGATTTTGTAAGTTTTGCTTATTTCAAGCTGCGTTCGGGCCCGGCGTGATATCAATAGGACTGATAAAATCTTTAAATTTTAGATCACCGTGTTTCCTGTTTTGTCCCATATTCTAGCCAAGAAAATAAAACTTACCTTTGTCAATAGTTTTGAAATTATCTTTTGTTTTTCTCAATCCTATGAGCAGGTATTTATTTTTGGATACTGCCAGAATGCTTTCGGCATAGAGTATTACAGCCTCAGCTTCCCGTTCGTTCTCTGGGTAGAACAAAGTAGCTCCTTCGTCTTCACAAGTCTGCTTGGCTGTATCAAATGGCTTACGTATCTTGTGGATCTTGTAGAGGTAGTTGGTGCCTTCAACGTGTTGGTAGCGTTGAGGCAATACAATGCCACGTGTAGTTGTTTCGCGTGTGGTTGTTTCGCGTGTGGTTGTTTTGTGTGTTGTTGGTCTTATAGTAGTTGTGCCTCCATCTATAAAAATCAATTTAAGTATAAAATTTATAATTTATTTGCATTAAAATTTGCATTTATCTTGATTTTCGGTAGTCTCGACTACCTCAAAGCTTGTGTCGACGAGACCTGAAAGCCCATCACCTGAAAGCGGTACCGGTTTGTTGTTTAGCAAGCAATATGGCAATATTAAACATTTCAGAATAGGAAACGATGGGGTTTTTCATATCCAATGGACTAGGGTTTTTACATTAGAAATTTAACAAAAGTAATGGTTAAAAATGTCTTCAAGCTACACTAATCGCTTGTTATCTAGACTGTATGTTTGTTTGGTTGTATCAAAACTAAAAATAATAAATGTAAAACAATGTTTACAAATTAACTCTATCAGATTGTATCCGATATGTAAATATATCTATAGAGAGGTAAGCCGACATGAGTCAACCAAAAGTTATATTATGTATATAACCAATTGATATTAGGCATAAATATTCGAACGTTCGTTTAACGTTTTATATTACACTGAAATCAGAGTACTACAAAATTAACACATAACAGCTAATTCTACAAAAATAAACAATTAAAATGAATACTTATGACTGTCTTTAATTTTATATACAGACTGAGTTTATTATAAAAATATCTTTGAAATTTATTCTAATCATGAAATAAAAGCGGTGTAGCATTAATTGGTACCTGAATTCCACAAAATCGCAAATGTGTTTTTGAGCGAACAAAATATGAATACCTATAGATCAAGTATTTTTCAGATCTTCCCACTTAATTCATAATAAAAAGGTCGTACAATGAACACAAATATATCAACTTTAATGGTAATTTTAGTAAATACAACCAGCTACATAAAACATACAATTAATTAAACTAGCGGTCGCCAAGTGGTCGAAATTCGACCATAACTGCAATAGGTACTTAAGGTATGTAATTATAGTTACGAAGAATTACACGACTTCAGCCGAACCATGCCGAAATACTACGAACGCGATTCGACTGCGTGTGTCAAATACATGGTTGTGTGCGTGTGGTATTTTTTAATGTATTTCTAATGCATATATTATAAAAATATTAGGATTCGCCACTCCTCCTCCATATAAACTTTAGCTGTGCCAAATTTCATACTCCTCCGTCCGCGCAATGTTTGTAAAAAGGGGTTTTGCTTCACGTCAAGCCTATCTAAAGTGAATTAAACTTTATTTAAATATTTTATTATAGGCCGAACCACGGTTCCCATTGAAACTTCGAGATAAAGAGCATCTATATATATAAAAGAGTAGTAGAGCCTCGCTGACTTCAGCACGACTGGGCCGGCTCGACCGGGAAGGACTACCCTGTTACAGAATATCGACGTGAAATAGCAGTATTCCTACTGTTGTGTTTCGTTCGGTGAGTGATAGTGCCGGAGACCCAATCACCTTCTTTTCCCCTTCCCGCTCCTTTTCCTTCCCACTTCCTTTCCTAAAGGGTCGGCAACACGTAAGTAATGCCTCTGGTGTTGCAGGCGTCCATAGGCTGCGGTGACCACTTACCATCAGGTATGCTTATGCCATATGCTTGTTTGCCACCTTAATAGTATAAAAAAATTAAAAAAGATCTTGTGTGTTTACGGTGTTTGTGGTCGCACTCCTCCGAAACGACTCGACCGATTTTTATGAAATTCAGTATATACATTTGGTAGGTATGAGAATGTGTCGTAAATTATATTTGATTTCGTGTCCCTATCGAATTAATGTATATGGCAGAACAACGTTCGCCGGGTCAGCTAATACATATATGATGCTAATCTGTGTATAAATGTCAAATCAATACACCACGACTTATCGAGTTTTATGGACACAAACATACGAAAGCTGTATTAGTATACATAGACATAATTTTCAACTTATTGAGTCGCAGCGGTTCACCGGTGGCGAGATTCTATAGGTTTTTAATTATGGTGTTCTAAGACTTGTCAGAATAACAGAGAGAGTCAAAGATTTCAGAACATCAATGGCCAGTCCCACAACTAACAAGTAAAAGTTATCCCAAAGATTACTCGCATGTTGTCTCACTCTTGTTAGAGTAAAGAAGAGAGATGGCGAGACTTTTATCTTATAGATAAATGCTATATGGCGGTGGAGCTAAACATTTTATTTTCTCGTAATTAGAACCACTAAGAATAAATTAATTTATAGAAATAATATGAATCACTTACTTGTAAAACTGAATGTAGTACCCAAAAGCAGTAATATAAATAAATACTTGTCGTACATTGTGTATAGGCTGGCGCTGGCGTGGCGTCTCGCTAAGAACAGTGTCGGACTTCGGAGTGCGCCCGCGCAAGCGTTTATATTCAAGATAAGCAAGTCCCATTGTTTATGTCACTTGCTTATCGGCCAAGACAAGTGTTATCGAGACAAAGCTTGAAGCATTGTAGCCTCTAACTGTACGATCATAAGCTTCATTGTTACTTATATTATAAATGCGAATGTGAGTTTGTTTGTTAACCTTTCGAACCTTAACTACTCGACCGATCATCATGACATTTCGCTTATTCGATGTCAGGAGTACAGAAAAGGACATAAAGTACCGTTTATCCAGAAAAAGTATTGTTCCCGACTGATAGAAATTAATTGTCAAAATGTAGATTAACGCGAGCGGAGCCGCGGGCAAAATCTAGTTTGTACAATTATTAATAAGTGGTTTTTGCCCGCGGCTTCGCTCGCGTAAATGTAGGTTAGGTTAGGTTTGCAACAGTTATTTTTTCTGGATAAAAGGTACCCTATGTCCTATTCCGTACCACTGAAAACGTGTATGCAAAATTTCATGTTGATCGGTTGAGTAGTTTAGGCGTGAAAGCGTAACAAACAAACAAACAAATTCATTTTCGCATTTATAATATTAGTTAGGATAAGGATTAATATTTTAAATGATCTGCTGCGCGCTTTTTCATTTCTTTCGTGGAGGCCCAACCACCAGTTTTCTCATTTCCCGCTCTTTCTCCTTCCCGGTTCCTTTTACTCTCCTTCTTTTCTTAAAGAGTCGGCAACGCGCAAGTGATGCCTCTGGTGTCGCAGGCGCCTATAGGCTACGGTGACCACTTACCATCAGGTGGGCCGTATGCTTGTTTGTCGCCTTAGTTGTATAAAGAAAAGGTCAATGCTAATCCCTAAGTCTTTGAATCTATTGCTACAAGCACAGTTTATTAAAAAGGCTTATTGCTTGCTTAGCAATGCAGTCATAGCGTAGCCATAACATTTACCTAACATAGCTTTGCGGGCATAGCATAGCATCGCAAGCATAGCATTGCATTGTATGCATATATGTAGATATATGGCAATATATAATATCAGCCCTGTCTTAAACTGCCCTACTGCTGCGCACGGGCCTCTCCTCAGTGAGAAGGATTAGGCCATAGTCCACTACGCTGGTCCATTGCGGGTTGGCAGACTTCACAATATTCGAGGACATTATAAAGAACTCTCAGACGTGCAGGCTTCCTCACGACATTTGCCTTCAGCTTTAAAGCGAGCGATAATTACAATTAACTATTTAATACATAACTTCGGTTACTCAGAGATTCGCACCTCGGGATCGAACTCGAGACCTCTGCAGTCCAACGGTCTCCCAGTAGGCTATCGCCTAATAGGTTCGCCGATATGGTAGGGTCTCAAAATATAGCTGCTAATCTATAAAGATAATATTTTATTCTACCACATACACACAACACCATCTTGCCCAAACTAAGCAGAGCTTGTACTATGGGTACTAGACAATGGATAAACATACAGTCCTACATATATACTTTTTTTTGTAAATACTTAGATATCATACGTAGAAACACCTAGACCAAGACAAACATCCATGTTCAGGCACACAAATGTTTGACTTGAGCGGGAATCGAACCCGCGACCTCAGGCGTGGCAGTCGGTTACACTAACTACTACGCCATCGAGGCCAAATAGGCGAAATATACGAGTCTTCTGAATATCCCTGCAGTTATATTGGAGTGAGTCTATGTTACTAATAGGCTTGTGTATTTTGTCACAGTTACAATTATATACGTAATAAAACCAGTTGTTTTTACATTTTTATCGCTAGGTTTTGCCCGCCAAAGGTTATCATAGGCTAAGTTTGTATCGGTGGTACATCTCGAAATATGATAAAATAGCAACAAAATCCGTTCAATAGGAATATATTATAATATTATTTATATTTGCATCACAATACGAAACATTATTTAATGACAAAAGCATCCATACTAATCTGTCTTTCGTAAAGAAATCTCAAATTTGCAAACGCAGTCTTTGTCGACCTAGCTTACTTGTATTACCAAAAGTACGACCTAATTATACTAAAGTAAATTATTACATTTGAGCGAGCACAGCTATTCAACAAACTACCATCGGACATAACAAATGTAAACTCACTTAGTAGTTTTATGTCTCAAATGTCTCAGTATGTATTTGGGCACTTTTCGCCATGAGTTACACGCATAGCCTGTATCGAGTGGTGGGTGACCAACTGCATGTAATCTTAATTACTTTTAACCAAATTAATTAAACTACTAAAGGAGTGTTCGCCGACAATTATTTGTATTTCACTAAATGACTTCTTGTTATTTTCATGTAAGTGACATATTGTATGTCTTTCTGAAAATAAATTCTTTAACCTGAAATAAATATAAACTGGCATAGGTACATGCATAACAAAGGGCTCCAGCTCAGTATTTGCTGCGCACATGCACAGCACTGCTTTTCAGCTGGGCCCTGACTATTGAATTAATATTAATCCTTAGTATATAATATTATCAATTCGAAAGTAACTCTGTCTGTCTATCTGTCTGTCTGTCTGTTACCTTTTCACGGCTAAACCATTGAACTGATTTAGATGAAATTTGCTACAGATATATTTTAAAACCTGGGGAAGGACATACGCAACTTTTTATTGATGTAGGTACCACGCGGGCGGAGCCGCGCGCAAAATGCTAGTAGCATATAAATGTACACAAATTCGGATTTGTTTGGACGCGTTAGTCTCAGAAACTTCTAAGACTAGAGCGTCGAAACAACGAAACAAACAAACGCATCAGCTCTATTATATTAGAATAGATTTATTTCTCAAAAGCATTACAATGAGTCTTAGTAATTATTTATCTACTTAAAGGTCTTAGAAAGTATTAACAACAAATACCTACATAGGTAGCATTTGTAGCCGAATTAGATGATGGTTAGTCTCCCCGTGACCATGGCAGCTGAAAAGCAACCGAAACGTCGGGGAAAGTGTAAACTTAAATATAAATAGTTTTATCTAATAATTTAGTTAGCTTAAAAATTAGTAAAGTTTAATAGTAGTAGTAGCGTAACAGTTTCTAAATTATGTAATAAAGTGTCAAATAAACAACGCGATAAAGTCCGTATATAGTAGTTTAATTTCAATGTCGCATACCTACACTTTGTTACGGGTACAGAAAAGGACATAGTACGTTGTTACCTTTCATCCAGTAAAAGTACGGTTCCTGAAGGATAGACAATTGACATAACCTATATTTAGGCGAGCCAAGTCGCGGGCAAGATCTAGTGAATCATAAATATGTTATAGTACTAATTTGACATGCTTCTAAAAACCAAAATACCCGGTTAGGTTAGTAAGAGTGGGTATGTATGTGGCGGCCATCTGGTAGGTCGGCCAAACTACGGCGTATAAATGAATCCCACCAGAAACATAAATGTAAAAAAGGAGAGCCAAGTTCAGTACAAAAATTATGCTTGGCTGTGGGCTTCGCCGCAAAAAGAATGGAGATCTAAATGAGTGCCAAGTTCTATGCAAAATCCAAATATGTATTTATAGGAAAAAAATAACATTATGAACAAGTATTAAACTATATTTCTTTGCTTTATTGGATACCTATAACAATTGCTGTTATTTAAAAATGTGAGATCTTAAAGTAGGTTAGATTTGACTTGGACAGTTTTCATTACATCAGTCATTTTATAAAGTTATTCAACGTATATATATTTTTTAATTCTGATAAAAACTGGCCAAGTCAAATCTAACCTACTTTAAGATCTCACATTTTTAAATAACAGCAATTGTTATAGGTATTCAATAAAGAAGGAAACGTACTGTACACTGCAACGTACTGTAATGTCAAGCCTTAATAATAAGCATTTAGTATCTGCTCTATATATGGATTTAACTAAAGCTTTTGACTATGTTAATCACAGTATTCTCTTAAATAAATTAGAAGCATACGGAGTTCGAGGAAATGTTCTCAATCTCCTAAAAACATACTTAATAAATCGACAACAATGTACACAAATTATTCGCGTATGTCCAAAAACGTGTACACAAATAGTACATTCATCGTCATATCGTGAAGTAACTCAAGGAGTCCCTCAGGGAAGTATTCTTGGTCCATTATTATTTCTTGTTTATATAAACGATTTACTAAATTATATAAACCAAGATTTGGTACTATTTGCTGACGATATCACAGTGTTGTTTACAAGCACAAACAAAAATTAAATGATATCTGACATAAATCAAACACTGGACATAATAATTCAATGGCTATCAAATAATAATTTATTAATTAATCTGAATAAAACAAATTTAATGACATTTAGAAATAGGAAAAATAATTTAATAAATCTTAACATATGCTACAACGGAGAACAAATTAACGTAGTCGAAAATATGTTCAAAATTTTTAGGTCTCAATCTCGATTCAAATTTAAATTGGAAATCTCAAGTGCAAGACATTTGTACTAAGCTGAACAAATTCTCTTATGCACTAAATACTTGGAACAATTGTGAATCAATCTGCTGTCATCACTGCGTACCACGGTTATGTAGAATCAGTGCTAAGGTATGGTATCATCTTTTGGGGTAACTCTGTAGACAATGATATAATATTTAGAGCCCAAAAGAGATGTGTAAGGGCCATTGTGAAGTTAAAACAGACGGATAGTTGTAAAACATATTTTATTAGTCTGAAATTGTTAACGCTTCCATGCCTTTATATATATGAGGTAGCCGTTTTTGTTTTTACACATACTTCTTTATTTGAGCGCCTACAGAGTAAACGTAATAATCATAAAATATGTTTTCCATCAAACAAAACAATGCAATTTAGCAACAGCATATTTTGTA
Organism: Catocala sponsa; assembly: GCA_963564715.1. Classification (NCBI taxonomy): domain Eukaryota; kingdom Metazoa; phylum Arthropoda; class Insecta; order Lepidoptera; family Erebidae; genus Catocala; species Catocala sponsa. The sequence continues at coordinate 2,443,461 of OY751345.1, read as the reverse complement.
TGGCCCCTCGAATTTATAACCGTTTACCATTATATATATTGAAATGCTCCAACACAGATAAGTTTAAAATGCTATTGAAGCAATTTCTTGTTAATAAGGCATACTACACACTGAAAGAATATCTCGAAGACAAATATGACATCCAATAATATAATTAGCTTTTAATAACTCGTAACTAAATTCACTTGACTTATATGATATTATTTAAATTGACCTGTATAATAAAAACAATGACATGGATGACATTTAATTTGACATGGATAACATTTAATTAATTAATATTTGGATTGTTTTTGATTATGTTTCACGTGAACTTCAACTAATAAGTACTCGAACTTGCATGCCTAATGGTGGAATGTGGAGAACCTGTAAATGTACTAGCCATAACATCTGCAAATGTATACCCATATTCGCATATGAATAAATGAATTGAATTGAATTAAATTGAATTGAAATAGAATTTAATACTTGTTCATAATGTTATTTTGTTCCTATAAATACATATTTGGATTTTGCATAGAACTTGGCACTCATTTAGATCTTCATTCTTTTTGCGGCGAAGCCCACAGCCAAGCATAATTTTTGTATTGAACTTGGCTCTCCTTTTTTACATTTATGTTTTTGGTGGGATATCATTACTTTTTGTAAAGAAAACTAGGCAGGTATTGACATATAATGTTTTTCCTTGCGTTTCCGCTGCATGGTTTTCTTTTTTATGCTATGGTCTACATGGAGACACCACTTATTTTTTGACTCAACTTTATTTTTATATTTCTGTTATATAACAAATATAATAATACATATATTGGGATAGTTTCAAATATCTGATTGTAACGGTTCCAACGCTACAATAAATTTTTTTTTTGTATGGCGACTCTCCTATATTTGAACTTTTGGAAGTAGGTTAGATTTAGGTACTATACATATAGTACCTAAATCTAACCTACTTCCAAAAGTTTTTAGTACTGACTGACTGACTGACATCAGTCATTCAGTCAGTACTAAAATTTACGACATTTTGACCTTCATATCTTTATAACCGTTTGAGCTAGCTTCAGGAAATTTGGGCTTCTAGATGTCCTTATGGATATAATTAAACACACGTAGTTTTATGTGTTTACGTTAAAGAGGTTTTGAGTTATAGAAGGGTCAAAAGTGGCACCAAGTGGTTCGTGTAATATTACAGTCGGTACTGGCGAGCCAGTTCCTTTGCTTGAACTTGGCTTGACACGCTGCCGCGTGTCTAGATAATTACTGTAGGTACTATTTACAAAGACACTAACGTCGTTACTAATTATAAATAATAATGAGGAAGTGAAATTAAATAAACTAACATTTTTATGATTTTCATATACCCACCTAGTATAACAAATGATAATTGTTTTTGCATAAGGCAAAATATTCTATTATTATAGATTGAGAATTGCATTGGTTGAGAGCGTAAAGTGTGTAGGTATCTCTTGATTTGTTTAGAGTCTAGTATTTATTTATTATTTTGGTATTCACCTATCTAATTGATTGAATTAAATAAACATAATATTATTAACTAAATTTATAAATTATTGGACTGTATCTGATAATATCAACTAAATACTATTCGCCATTATAAGTCTATGCACTGTTCTATCACACACTATCTTTTAAATTGTAACAAATGTTAGATGTTATAATAGTTAATTTAATCATAATAGTGATCAAAAATACATAATTTCTGTTTTTCAGATTTTATTTCACAAAATACTTTTACAAGTTAATATAAATAATATCTACAAGTTAGGTTACAAGGTATGAATGTCAAAGTCACACTATGAATTTATATTTACTGCCACGTTCAGCAAAGCAAGGGTGTAGGGCTCATGAGAAGAGCGGGCAAGAAACTCATGGCCACTCTGTTTAATCGCCAATACTTCTCCATAAAGCTCTCGCAGATGTGCGAAGTCTGCCAAGCCACATTGTGGGCTCTGGCCTTACGCTTCTCATACTGTGAAGAGGCCCGTGCCCAGTAGTGGTACAGTTCACAAACAGAGCTGATATTTTGGCTGCTGAGAAGCAACCAAAACGTCGGGGAAAGTGTAAAATTAAATCTTAATTGTATAATTTAAGTAAATTAAATTGAAGCAAACAGTAACTAGTAAAAGTGTTTAACTATAGTAGTTTAAAGTTTAAAATTATGTAATAATATTGTTTTATAAAAAATTAAACACTTTTACTAGTTACTGTTACTTCAATTTAATTAAATTATACAACTATTACCTAAGACTTAATTTTAAACAGAAACGTGTATGTAATTTCAATGTATAACATTCGCGTAAACATAAGACAATATCGTGTCTTAACTAATCAAATAAAGTTATTAATACACTAGAGACCCGCCCCGGCTTCACATGGGTAGTACAAAACCGTGACAAATTATACACCTAAACCTTCCTCATGAATCCCTCTGTCTATAGCTGAAAACCGCATAAAAATCTGTTCAGTAGGTTTAGAGTTTATCGCGAACAGACAGACAGACAGACGCGACGGGGGACTTTGTTTTATAATATGTAGTTATTTTTGTTCGTTTCAATCGTAAACAGATTATAAATGTTTATAAAATTACTAGCTTTTGCCCGCGGCTTCGCTCGCGTTAATTTAGAATTTGACAATCAATTCGGGTTGTCCTCTGCTTGTAATAATACAATTCAAACATGATTCGAAATACACGTGGCGCCATCTATTATCATAAGAACGTTATTGTTGTTTTCCTCACTCAGAAACAGTAATTTTTTCGGGATGTAAGCTAGCCTATGTCCGTTTCTGTGCACCTGTCAACGTATATGCAAAATTTCAGGATGATCGGTTCAGTGGTTTAGGCGTGAAAAGGTAACAAACAAACAAACTCATTTTCGCTTGTATAATATTAGTTAGTATTAGTATAGGATGTTTCCAACGGCTTCTTGCATACGAATGCTCTCTTTTCACAGCAATATATATCGTTTAGACCCATGACGGTCTCTTTGTCGGCTTTTGCGTGCTTTAGCTCAACACACTCCTCACTTTCTTCAATATTATTCGGCTCCCCTTTAAGCCAATTATGGTATAATTGATTTATTGAAGTACCTGAAAATATTTACGTTGTATGAGTAAGATATCAAGTAAGTTCAAAGCTCACTTTAGTGCAAGCTGTTGCTGTTAGCATAGTTTAAATTTATAGATTTATATTTCAACTCTCTTGTTAAATTTTGTTTTATTTTCTGGTATTATAAAAAAGACAACATTACCATCAAAAATAAATTGTTGAGCAGTTCGTTGCATGAATATTTCTCGAATATATTTAAATTATAATATTTATCTTATACTTGTTCATCTTGTTTTTTAAATGATAGGTCCTGCATAAGCAATGGTTCTTAGTCGCGGGGGACTTACAATATTCGAACAAGCGACACAAAGAACACTCAGACTCAGAACAACTTCCTTCGGGTAACACACATTGTTGTCCCGTGTGGGTATCGATCCCACGACACTCGGTGCAGCGGCAACGGTGAGACGATCACTTCAATCACTTGCTATATTTAGACCTCCTGTTTACGGGGTGTAGCTTCATAGAAACGAATTCAGCTCTATACACTTGGTGTACCCCTGCTTACTGCGTACATAGAAGTCTATGAAACTGTCAACGGAGCGGCAACGTCGCCATCGCGTCAGCGGAGCGGCAACGTCGCCATCCCGTCAACGGAGCGGCAACGTCGCCATTGCGTCGAGTTTTCTAAGTTCGGACGTTCTTTTTTGTTTAGTTCAGCGCGACGCAGGCGATGCTCCTAGTGCGGGTGAGGTCTTTTTAAGATTAAGATATAGTGGTGGAATGGCTTAAACTTACCGTTGTCAATAGATACGAATGTATCTGCTGATCTCTTCAATCCTAACATCAAAGCTTGGGGACTATTAGTAGTGTTTTGGCAATATTGTAATACAGCCTCGGCTTCAAGTTCGTTCTGTGGGTAGAACAAGGTTGATCCCTCACCGTCACAAGTCTGCTTAGCTAATTTAAAGGTCACACGTGATGTGTGGAGTTTATAGAAATGGGTAGTCCCTGCCACATGATAATAACCCTCAAAGCTTCCAGATCCTGGTGCCATTGTTGCCGGCTCATCTGTTGTGTCTTCATCTATAAAAGTAATTGAATATTTAGCTATATTGTATCGAATTAGACGTTATTTGGTGGAAATACATTGTAATACAATTATTGGGCAGAAAGGATCGCACCCTTGGCGTTCTCACCCCAACTATTGCAATAGAAAAAGGTTGACAATACCGAACTTTTTTGGATAGAGACAACCACGTCGTGGGATCCGGGCGTTCTCCAACTTTCAATACTCGAAGTGGAATACTCCAACTTGCAGTATTCAGATGATGCACAATACAAACTGTGACGTAAGTACGTAACCCCTATTAAAATGCAGCTGTTCAAGAAAGATAGCGGGATACCCACTACAGCCCAGTTTTTTGAAGTGAAAACTTCTTTAGGCGCGTTGAGCACTTCTTGGATGAACAAAAATCATAGAACTCGCGTCATCGTCACGCTTCCATGCTTTCCATTTTTGATATATTTTAGAATATTAACTATATCTCAAAAATTGAAAACTTACGAAATTTTGACCCCCTTAATAACACCTAAGAGAGTATCAGGAATCCGACCCGCTCCTTTTCTGTTTTGAATGTTTTTTATTGCCATTGGTGGCAGATGACCACTTCTCATTAGGTGGGACATTTGATGTCCCACCTAATGAGAAGTGGTAACCGCTGCTCATGGATTTCAGCAATGTCCAAATTTAAAATATTAATTACTCCCTTATTTTGTAACCAATTTTGATACTGCTTGCACAAAAATATATATTTTGATTGCTATTAGCTCTTGTGTATAAATGTACAAAATCAAACATGGGCAACTACTCTATTGCTCACCTGAATCAGCCGCACTGTATACTTCTGCCTGCTCAGATGGTTCCATCGACATCTTGCATACAAATGGTTTCATCGCACAACATGGAATATCATTCAGCCATATTTTCATAGGTTCTGCGTCTTTCCGGGAGTATCCTAGGGATACGCAGTTTTCTATACCACCGTAATTATTTGGCTCGTCTTTTCCCCATTTATGGTATACATCATTTATTGAAGAACCTGAAAATAATTTTAATTCGTATGATTTAGTTGTCATAAAAGTTTCGGCCTTAATTTTTTGATGAAGGAATCAGGGGAATATTAGAGAATGATTTTGTAAGTTTTGCTTATTTCAAGCTGCGTTCGGGCCCGGCGTGATATCAATAGGACTGATAAAATCTTTAAATTTTAGATCACCGTGTTTCCTGTTTTGTCCCATATTCTAGCCAAGAAAATAAAACTTACCTTTGTCAATAGTTTTGAAATTATCTTTTGTTTTTCTCAATCCTATGAGCAGGTATTTATTTTTGGATACTGCCAGAATGCTTTCGGCATAGAGTATTACAGCCTCAGCTTCCCGTTCGTTCTCTGGGTAGAACAAAGTAGCTCCTTCGTCTTCACAAGTCTGCTTGGCTGTATCAAATGGCTTACGTATCTTGTGGATCTTGTAGAGGTAGTTGGTGCCTTCAACGTGTTGGTAGCGTTGAGGCAATACAATGCCACGTGTAGTTGTTTCGCGTGTGGTTGTTTCGCGTGTGGTTGTTTTGTGTGTTGTTGGTCTTATAGTAGTTGTGCCTCCATCTATAAAAATCAATTTAAGTATAAAATTTATAATTTATTTGCATTAAAATTTGCATTTATCTTGATTTTCGGTAGTCTCGACTACCTCAAAGCTTGTGTCGACGAGACCTGAAAGCCCATCACCTGAAAGCGGTACCGGTTTGTTGTTTAGCAAGCAATATGGCAATATTAAACATTTCAGAATAGGAAACGATGGGGTTTTTCATATCCAATGGACTAGGGTTTTTACATTAGAAATTTAACAAAAGTAATGGTTAAAAATGTCTTCAAGCTACACTAATCGCTTGTTATCTAGACTGTATGTTTGTTTGGTTGTATCAAAACTAAAAATAATAAATGTAAAACAATGTTTACAAATTAACTCTATCAGATTGTATCCGATATGTAAATATATCTATAGAGAGGTAAGCCGACATGAGTCAACCAAAAGTTATATTATGTATATAACCAATTGATATTAGGCATAAATATTCGAACGTTCGTTTAACGTTTTATATTACACTGAAATCAGAGTACTACAAAATTAACACATAACAGCTAATTCTACAAAAATAAACAATTAAAATGAATACTTATGACTGTCTTTAATTTTATATACAGACTGAGTTTATTATAAAAATATCTTTGAAATTTATTCTAATCATGAAATAAAAGCGGTGTAGCATTAATTGGTACCTGAATTCCACAAAATCGCAAATGTGTTTTTGAGCGAACAAAATATGAATACCTATAGATCAAGTATTTTTCAGATCTTCCCACTTAATTCATAATAAAAAGGTCGTACAATGAACACAAATATATCAACTTTAATGGTAATTTTACTAAATACAACCAGCTACATAAAACATACAATTAATTAAACTAGCGGTCGCCAAGTGTTCGAAATTCGACCATAACTGCAATAGGTACTTAAGGTATGTAATTATAGTTACGAAGAATTACACGACTTCAGCCGAACCATGCCGAAATACTACGAACGCGATTCGACTGCGTGTGTCAAATACATGGTTGTGTGCGTGTGGTATTTTTTAATGTATTTCTAATGCATATATTATAAAAATATTAGGATTCGCCACTCCTCCTCCATATAAACTTTAGCTGTGCCAAATTTCATACTCCTCCGTCCGCGCAATGTTTGTAAAAAGGGGTTTTGCTTCACGTCAAGCCTATCTAAAGTGAATTAAACTTTATTTAAATATTTTATTATAGGCCGAACCACGGTTCCCATTGAAACTTCGAGATAAAGAGTATCTATATATATAAAAGAGTAGTAGAGCCTCGCTGACTTCAGCACGACTGGGCCGGCTCGACCGGGAAGGACACAGAATATCGACGTGAAATAGCAGTATTCCTACTGTTGTGTTTCGTTCGGTGAGTGAGAGTGCCGGAGACCCAATCACCTTCTTTTCCCCTTCCCGCTCCTTTTCCTTCCCACTTCCTTTCCTAAAGGGTAGGCAACACGTAAGTAATGCCTCTGGTGTTGCAGGCGTCCATAGGCTGCGGTGACCACTTACCATCAGGTATGCTTATGCCATATGCTTGTTTGCCACCTTAATAGTATAAAAAAATTAAAAAAGATCTTGTGTGTTTACGGTGTTTGTGGTCGCACTCCTCCGAAACGACTCGACCGATTTTTATGAAATTCAGTATATACATTTGGTAGGTATGAGAATGTGTCGTAAATTATATTTGATTTCGTGTCCCTATCGAATTAATGTATATGGCAGAACAACGTTCGCCGGGTCAGCTAATACATATATGATGCTAATCTGTGTATAAATGTCAAATCAATACACCACGACTTATCGAGTTTTATGGACACAAACATACGAAAGCTGTATTAGTATACATAGACATAATTTTCAACTTATTGAGTCGCAGCGGTTCACCGGTGGCGAGATTCTATAGGTTTTTAATTATGGTGTTCTAAGACTTGTCAGAATAACAGAGAGAGTCAAAGATTTCAGAACATCAATGGCCAGTCCCACAACTAACAAGTAAAAGTTATCCCAAAGATTACTCGCATGTTGTCTCACTCTTGTTAGAGTAAAGAAGAGAGATGGCGAGACTTTTATCTTATAGATAAATGCTATATGGCGGTGGAGCTAAACATTTTATTTTCTCGTAATTAGAACCACTAAGAATAAATTAATTTATAGAAATAATATGAATCACTTACTTGTAAAACTGAATGTAGTACCCAAAAGCAGTAATATAAATAAATACTTGTCGTACATTGTGTATAGGCTGGCGCTGGCGTGGCGTCTCGCTAAGAACAGTGTCGGACTTCGGAGTGCGCCCGCGCAAGCGTTTATATTCAAGATAAGCAAGTCCCATTGTTTATGTCACTTGCTTATCGGCCAAGACAAGTGTTATCGAGACAAAGCTTGAAGCATTGTAGCCTCTAACTGTACGATCATAAGCTTCATTGTTACTTATATTATAAATGCGAATGTGAGTTTGTTTGTTAACCTTTCGAACCTTAACTACTCGACCGATCATCATGACATTTCGCTTATTCGATGTCAGGAGTACAGAAAAGGACATAAAGTACCGTTTATCCAGAAAAAGTATTGTTCCCGACTGATAGAAATTAATTGTCAAAATGTAGATTAACGCGAGCGGAGCCGCGGGCAAAATCTAGTTTGTACAATTATTAATAAGTGGTTTTTGCCCGCGGCTTCGCTCGCGTAAATGTAGGTTAGGTTAGGTTTGCAACAGTTATTTTTTCTGGATAAAAGGTACCCTATGTCCTATTCCGTACCACTGAAAACGTGTATGCAAAATTTCATGTTGATCGGTTGAGTAGTTTAGGCGTGAAAGCGTAACAAACAAACAAACAAATTCATTTTCGCATTTATAATATTAGTTAGGATAAGGATTAATATTTTAAATGATCTGCTGCGCGCTTTTTCATTTCTTTCGTGGAGGCCCAACCACCAGTTTTCTCATTTCCCGCTCTTTCTCCTTCCCGGTTCCTTTTACTCTCCTTCTTTTCTTAAAGAGTCGGCAACGCGCAAGTGATGCCTCTGGTGTCGCAGGCGCCTATAGGCTACGGTGACCACTTACCATCAGGTGGGCCGTATGCTTGTTTGTCGCCTTAGTTGTATAAAGAAAAGGTCAATGCTAATCCCTAAGTCTTTGAATCTATTGCTACAAGCACAGTTTATTAAAAAGGCTTATTGCTTGCTTAGCAATGCAGTCATAGCGTAGCCATAACATTTACCTAACATAGCTTTGCGGGCATAGCATAGCATCGCAAGCATAGCATTGCATTGTATGCATATATGTAGATATATGGCAATATATAATATCAGCCCTGTCTTAAACTGCCCTACTGCTGCGCACGGGCCTCTCCTCAGTGAGAAGGATTAGGCCATAGTCCACTACGCTGGTCCATTGCGGGTTGGCAGACTTCACAATATTCGAGGACATTATAAAGAACTCTCAGACGTGCAGGCTTCCTCACGACATTTGCCTTCAGCTTTAAAGCGAGCGATAATTACAATTAACTATTTAATACATAACTTCGGTTACTCAGAGATTCGCACCTCGGGATCGAACTCGAGACCTCTGCAGTCCAACGGTCTCCCAGTAGGCTATCGCCTAATAGGTTCGCCGATATGGTAGGGTCTCAAAATATAGCTGCTAATCTATAAAGATAATATTTTATTCTACCACATACACACAACACCATCTTGCCCAAACTAAGCAGAGCTTGTACTATGGGTACTAGACAATGGATAAACATACAGTCCTACATATATACTTTTTTTTGTAAATACTTAGATATCATACGTAGAAACACCTAGACCAAGACAAACATCCATGTTCAGGCACACAAATGTTTGACTTGAGCGGGAATCGAACCCGCGACCTCAGGCGTGGCAGTCGGTTACACTAACTACTACGCCATCGAGGCCAAATAGGCGAAATGTACGAGTCTTCTGAATATCCCTTCAGTTATATTGGAGTGAGTCTATGTTACTAATAGGCTTGTGTATTTTGTCACAGTTACAATTATATACGTAATAAAACCAGTTGTTTTTACATTTTTATCGCTAGGTTTTGCCCGCCAAAGGTTATCATAGGCTAAGTTTGTATCGGTGGTACATCTCGAAATATGATAAAATAGCAACAAAATCCGTTCAATAGGAATATATTATAATATTATTTATATTTGCATCACAATACGAAACATTATTTAATGACAAAAGCATCCATACTAATCTGTCTTTCGTAAAGAAATCTCAAATTTGCAAACGCAGTCTTTGTCGACCTAGCTTACTTGTATTACCAAAAGTACGACCTAATTATACTAAAGTAAATTATTACATTTGAGCGAGCACAGCTATTCAACAAACTACCATCGGACATAACAAATGTAAACTCACTTAGTAGTTTTATGTCTCAAATGTCTCAGTATGTATTTGGGCACTTTTCGCCATGAGTTACAGGCATAGCCTGTATCGAGTGGTGGGTGACCAACTGCATGTAATCTTAATTACTTTTAACCAAATTAATTAAACTACTAAAGGAGTGTTCGCCGACAATTATTTGTATTTCACTAAATGACTTCTTGTTATTTTCATGTAAGTGACATATTGTATGTCTTTCTGAAAATAAATTCTTTAACCTGAAATAAATATAAACTGGCATAGGTACATGCATAACAAAGGGCTCCAGCTCAGTATTTGCTGCGCACATGCACAGCACTGCTTTTCAGCTGGGCCCTGACTATTGAATTAATATTAATCCTTAGTATATAATATTATCAATTCGAAAGTAACTCTGTCTGTCTATCTGTCTGTCTGTCTGTTACCTTTTCACGGCTAAACCATTGAACTGATTTAGATGAAATTTGCTACAGATATATTTTAAAACCCTGGGAAGGACATACGCAACTTTTTATTGATGTAGGTACCACGCGGGCGGAGCCGCGCGCAAAATGCTAGTAGCATATAAATGTACACAAATTCGGATTTGTTTGGACGCGTTAGTCTCAGAAACTTCTAAGACTAGAGCGTCGAAACAACGAAACAAACAAACGCATCAGCTCTATTATATTAGAATAGATTTATTTCTCAAAAGCATTACAATGAGTCTTAGTAATTATTTATCTACTTAAAGGTCTTAGAAAGTATTAACAACAAATACCTACATAGGTAGCATTTGTAGCCGAATTAGATGATGGTTAGTCTCCCCGTGACCATGGCAGCTGAAAAGCAACCGAAACGTCGGGGAAAGTGTAAACTTAAATATAAATAGTTTTATCTAATAATTTAGTTAGCTTAAAAATTAGTAAAGTTTAATAGTAGTAGTAGCGTAACAGTTTCTAAATTATGTAATAAAGTGTCAAATAAACAACGCGATAAAGTCCGTATATAGTAGTTTAATTTCAATGTCGCATACCTACACTTTGTTACGGGTACAGAAAAGGACATAGTACGTTGTTACCTTTCATCCAGTAAAAGTACGGTTCCTGAAGGATAGACAATTGACATAACCTATATTTAGGCGAGCCAAGTCGCGGGCAAGATCTAGTGAATCATAAATATGTTATAGTACTAATTTGACATGCTTCTAAAAACCAAAATACCCGGTTAGGTTAGTAAGAGTGGGTATGTATGTGGCGGCCATCTGGTAGGTCGGCCAAACTACGGCGTATAAATGAATCCCACCAGAAACATAAATGTAAGAAAGGAGAGCCAAGTTCAGTACAAAAATTATGCTTGGCTGTGGGCTTCGCCGCAAAAAGAATGGAGATCTAAATGAGTGCCAAGTTCTATGCAAAATCCAAATATGTATTTATAGGAAAAAAATAACATTATGAACAAGTATTAAACTATATTTCTTTGCTTTATTGGATACCTATAACAATTGCTGTTATTTAAAAATGTGAGATCTTAAAGTAGGTTAGATTTGACTTGGACAGTTTTCATTACATAAGTCATTTTATAAAGTTATTCAACGTATATATATTTTTTAATTCTGATAAAAACTGGCCAAGTCAAATCTAACCTACTTTAAGATCTCACATTTTTAAATAACAGCAATTGTTATAGGTATTCAATAAAGAAGGAAACGTACTGTACACTGCAACGTACTGTAATGTCAAGCCTTAATAATAAGCATTTAGTATCTGCTCTATATATGGATTTAACTAAAGCTTTTGACTATGTTAATCACAGTATTCTCTTAAATAAATTAGAAGCATACGGAGTTCGAGGAAATGTTCTCAATCTCCTAAAAACATACTTAATAAATCGACAACAATGTACACAAATTATTCGCGTATGTCCAAAAACGTGTACACAAATAGTACATTCATCGTCATATCGTGAAGTAACTCAAGGAGTCCCTCAGGGAAGTATTCTTGGTCCATTATTATTTCTTGTTTATATAAACGATTTACTAAATTATATAAACCAAGATTTGGTACTATTTGCTGACGATATCACAGTGTTGTTTACAAGCACAAACAAAAATTAAATGATATCTGACATAAATCAAACACTGGACATAATAATTCAATGGCTATCAAATAATAATTTATTAATTAATCTGAATAAAACAAATTTAATGACATTTAGAAATAGGAAAAATAATTTAATAAATCTTAACATATGCTACAACGGAGAACAAATTAACGTAGTCGAAAATATGTACAAAATTTTTAGGTCTCAATCTCGATTCAAATTTAAATTGGAAATCTCAAGTGCAAGACATTTGTACTAAGCTGAACAAATTCTCTTATGCACTAAATACTTGGAACAATTGTGAATCAATCTGCTGTCATCACTGCGTACCACGGTTATGTAGAATCAGTGCTAAGGTATGGTATCATCTTTTGGGGTAACTCTGTAGACAATGATATAATATTTAGAGCCCAAAAGAGATGTGTAAGGGCCATTGTGAAGTTAAAACAGACGGATAGTTGTAAAACATATTTTATTAGTCTGAAATTGTTAACGCTTCCATGCCTTTATATATATGAGGTAGCCGTTTTTGTTTTTACACATACTTCTTTATTTGAGCGCCTACAGAGTAAACGTAATAATCATAAAATATGTTTTCCATCAAACAAAACAATGCAATTTAGCAACAGCATATTTTGTATGGCCCCTCGAATTTATAACCGTTTACCATTATACATATTGAAATGCTCCAACACAGATAAGTTTAAAATGCTATTGAAGCAATTTCTTGTTAATAAGGCATACTACACACTGAAAGAATATCTCGAAGACAAATATGACATCCAATAATATAATTAGCTTTTAATAACTCGTAACTAAATTCACTTGACTTATATGATATTATTTAAATTGACCTGTATAATAAAAACAATGACATGGATGACATTTAATTTGACATGGATAACATTTAATTAATTAATATTTGGATTGTTTTTGATTATGTTTCACGTGAACTTCAACTAATAAGTACTCGAACTTGCATGCCTAATGGTGGAATGTGGAGAACCTGTAAATGTACTAGCCATAACATCTGCAAATGTATACCCATATTCGCATATGAATAAATGAATTGAATTGAATTAAATTGAATTGAAATAGAATTTAATACTTGTTCATAATGTTATTTTGTTCCTATAAATACATATTTGGATTTTGCATAGAACTTGGCACTCATTTAGATCTTCATTCTTTTTGCGGCGAAGCCCACAGCCAAGCATAATTTTTGTATTGAACTTGGCTCTCCTTTTTTACATTTATGTTTTTGGTGGGATATCATTACTTTTTGTAAAGAAAACTAGGCAGGTATTGACATATAATGTTTTTCCTTGCGTTTCCGCTGCATGGTTTTCTTTTTTATGCTATGGTCTACATGGAGACACCACTTATTTTTTGACTCAACTTTATTTTTATATTTCTGTTATATAACAAATATAATAATACATATATTGGGATAGTTTCAAATATCTGATTGTAACGGTTCCAACGCTACAATAATTTTTTTTTTTGTATGGCGACTCTCCTATATTTCAACTTTTGGAAGTAGGTTAGATTTAGGTACTATACATATAGTACCTAAATCTAACCTACTTCCAAAAGTTTTTAGTACTGACTGACTGACTGACATCAGTCATTCAGTCAGTACTAAAATTTACGACATTTTGACCTTCATATCTTTATAACCGTTTGAGCTAGCTTCAGGAAATTTGGGCTTCTAGATGTCCTTATGGATATAATTAAACACACGTAGTTTTATGTGTTTACGTTAAAGAGGTTTTGAGTTATAGAAGGGTCAAAAGTGGCACCAAGTGGTTCGTGTAATATTACAGTCGGTACTGGCGAGCCAGTTCCTTTGCTTGAACTTGGCTTGACACGCTGCCGCGTGTCTAGATAATTACTGTAGGTACTATTTACAAAGACACTAACGTCGTTACTAATTATAAATAATAATGAGGAAGTGAAATTAAATAAACTAACATTTTTATGATTTTCATATACCCACCTAGTATAACAAATGATAATTGTTTTTGCATAAGGCAAAATATTCTATTATTATAGATTGAGAATTGCATTGGTTGAGAGCGTAAAGTGTGTAGGTATCTCTTGATTTGTTTAGAGTCTAGTATTTATTTATTATTTTGGTATTCACCTATCTAATTGATTGAATTAAATAAACATAATATTATTAACTAAATTTATAAATTATTGGACTGTATCTGATAATATCAACTAAATACTATTCGCCATTATAAGTCTATGCACAGTTCTATCACACACTATCTTTTAAATTGTAACAAATGTTAGATGTTATAATAGTTAATTTAATCATAATAGTGATCAAAAATACATAATTTCTGTTTTTCAGATTTTATTTCACAAAATACTTTTACAAGTTAATATAAATAATATCTACAAGTTAGGTTACAAGGTATGAATGTCAAAGTCACACTATGAATTTATATTTACTGCCACGTTCAGCAAAGCAAGGGTGTAGGGCTCATGAGAAGAGCGGGCAAGAAACTCATGGCCACTCTTTTTAATCGCCAATACTTCTCCATAAAGCTCTCGCAGATGTGCGAAGTCTGCCAAGCCACATTGTGGGCTCTGGCCTTACGCTTCTCATACTGTGAAGAGGCCCGTGCCCAGTAGTGGTACAGTTCACAAACAGAGCTGATATTTTGGCTGCTGAGAAGCAACCAAAACGTCGGGGAAAGTGTAAAATTAAATCTTAATTGTATAATTTAAGTAAATTAAATTGAAGCAAACAGTAACTAGTAAAAGTGTTTAACTATAGTAGTTTAAAGTTTAAAATTATGTAATAATATTGTTTTATAAAAAATTAAACACTTTTACTAGTTACTGTTACTTCAATTTAATTAAATTATACAACTATTACCTAAGACTTAATTTTAAACAGAAACGTGTATGTAATTTCAATGTATAACATCCGCGTAAACATAAGACAATATCGTGTCTTAACTAATCAAATAAAGTTATTAATACACTAGAGACCCGCCCCGGCTTCACATGGGTAGTACAAAACCGTGACAAATTATACACCTAAACCTTCCTCATGAATCCCTCTGTCTATAGCTGAAAACCGCATAAAAATCTGTTCAGTAGGTTTAGAGTTTATCGCGAACAGACAGACAGACAGACGCGACGGGGGACTTTGTTTTATAATATGTAGTTATTTTTGTTCGTTTCAATCGTAAACAGATTATAAATGTTTATAAAATTACTAGCTTTTGCCCGCGGCTTCGCTCGCGTTAATTTAGAATTTGACAATCAATTCGGGTTGTACTCTGCTTGTAATAATACAATTCAAACATGATTCGAAAGACACGTGGCGCCATCTATTATCATAAGAACGTTATTGTTGTTTTCCTCACTCAGAAACAGTAATTTTTTCGGGATGAAAGCTAGCCTATGTCCGTTTCTGTGCACCTGTCAACGTATATGCAAAATTTCAGGATGATCGGTTCAGTGGTTTAGGTGTGAAAAGGTAACAAACAAACAAACTCATTTTCGCTTGTATAATATTAGTTAGTATTAGTATAGGATGTTTCCAACGGCTTCTTGCATACGAATGCTCTCTTTTCACAGCAATATATATCGCTTAGACCCATGACGGTCTCTTTGTCGGCTTTTGCGTGCTTTAGCTCAACACACTCCTCACTTTCTTCAATATTATTCGGCTCCCCTTTAAGCCAATTATGGTATAATTGATTTATTGAAGTACCTGAAAATATTTACGTTGTATGATTAAGATGTCAAGTAAGTTCAAAACTCACTTTAGTGCAAGCTGTTGCTGTTACCATAGTTTAAATTTATAGATTTATATTTTAACTCTCTTGTTAAATTTTGTTTTATTTTCTGGTATTATAAAAAAGACAACATTACCATCAAAAATAAATTGTTGAGCAGTTCGTTGCATGAATATTTCTCGAATATATTTAAATTATAATATTTATCTTATACTTGTTCATCTTGTTTTTTAAATGATAGGTCCTGCATTAGCAATGGTTCTTAGTCGCGGGGGACTTACAATATTCGAACAAGCGACACAAAGAACACTCAGACTCAAAACAACTTCCTTCGGGTAACACACATTGTTGTCCAGTGTGGGTATCGATCCCACGACACTCGGTGCAGCGGCAACGGTGAGACGATCTCTTCAATCACTTGCTATATTTAGACCTCATGTTTACGGGGTGTAGCTTCATAGAAACGAATTCAGCTCTATACACTTGGTGTGCCCCTGCTTACTGCGTATATAGAAGTCTATGAAACTGTCAACGGAGCGGCAATGTCGCCATCGCGTCAACGGAGCGGCAACGTCGCCATCGCGTCAACGGAGCGGCAACGTCGCCATCGCGTCGAGTTTTCTAAGTTCGGGCGTTCTTTGTGTCTTTTGTTTAGTTCAGCGCGACGCAGGCGATGCTCCTAGTGCGGGTGAGGTCTTTTTAAGATTAAGATATAGTGGTGGAATGGGTTAAACTTACCGTTGTCAATAGATACGAATGTATCTGCTGATCTCTTCAATCCTAACATCAAAGCTTGGGGACTATTAGTAGTGTTTTGGCAATATTGTAATACAGCCTCGGCTTCAAGTTCGTTCTGTGGGTAGAACAAGGTTGATCCCTCACCGTCACAAGTCTGCTTAGCTAATTTAAAGGTCACACGTGATGTGTGAAGTTTATAGAAATGGGTAGTCCCTGCCACATGATTATAACCCTCAAAGCTTCCAGATCCTGGTGCCATTGTTGCCGGCTCATCTGTTGTGTCTTCATCTATAAAAGTAAATGAATATTTAGCTATATTGTATCGAATTAGACGTTATTTGGTGGAAATACATTGTAATACAATTATTGGGCAGAAAGGATCGCACCCTTGGCGTTCCCACCCCAACTATTGCAATAGAAAAAGGTTGACAATATCGAACTCCTCGGGATAGAGACAACCACGTCGTGGGATCCGGGCGTTCTCCAATTGCAATACTCGAAGTGGAATACTCCAACTTGCAGTATTCAGATAATGCACAATACAAACTGTGACGTAAGTACATAATCCCTATTAAAATGCAGCTGTTCAAGAAAGATAGCGGGATACCCTCTACAGCCCAGTTTTCTAAAGTGAAAACTTCTTTAGGCGCGTTGAGCATTTCTTAGGTGAACAAAAATCATAGAACTCGCGTCATCGTCACGCTTCCACGCTTTCCATTTTTGAATTATTTTAGAATATTAACAATATCTCAGAAATGGTGCGTCCTACGCAAAAAATAACGAAATTTTGACCCCCTTAATAACTCCTGAGAGAGTATCAGGAATCCGACCCGCCCCTTTCTTGTTTTGAATTTTTTTATTGCCTTTGCTGGCAGACGAACAAGTGGCCCACCTGATGAGAAGTGGTAACCGCTGCTAACTTCAGCAATGTCAGAACACAGCAAAGCCGCTGCCTACCATGAAATAAGAACTCTTATAGCTATTTTAATAGCCATATTTAAAATAATAATTACTCCCTAATTTTGTAACCAATTTTGGTACTGTTTGCATAAAAAGATATATTTTGATTGCTATTAGCTCTTGTGTATAAATGTACAAAATCAAACATGGGCAACTACACTATTGCTCACCTGAATCAGCCGCACTGTATACTTCTGTCCACTCCGATGGGTCCATCGACATCTTGCATACAAATGGTTTCATCGCACAACATGGAATATCATTCAGCCATATATTTATAGGTTCTGCGTCTTTCCGGGAGTATCCTAGATTTACGCAATTTTCTATACCATTTACATTATTTGGCTCGCCTTTTCTCCATTTATGGTATACATCATTTATTGAAGAACCTGAAAATAATTTGAATTCGTATGATTTAGTTGTCATAAAAGTTTCCGCCTTAATTTTGGTGAAGGAATCAGGGGAATATTAGATAACGATTTTGTCAATTTTGCTTATTTCGAGCTGCGTTCGGGCCCAGCGTGATATACGAGTATATAGGTCTGATAAAAAAAAAAATCAGATCACCGTGTTTCCTTTCTTGTCCCATATTCTAGCCAATAAAATAAAACTTACCTTTGTCAATAGTTTCGAAATTATCTTCTATTTTTCTCAATCCTATGAGCAGGAATTTATTTTTGGATTCTGCCAGAATGCTTTCGGCATAGAGTATTACAGCCTCAGCTTCACGTTCGTTCTCTGGGTAGAACAAAGTAGCTCCTTCGTCTGCACAAGTCTGCTTGGCTGTATCAAATGGCTGACGTGTCTTGTGGATCTTGTAGAGGTACTTGGTGCCTTCAACGTGTTTGTAGCCTTGAGGCAATTCAATGCCACGTCTGGTTGTTTCCCAGGATGGTCTTTTAGTAGTTGTGTCTCCATCTATAAAAATCAATTTAAGTATAAGAATAATTTATTTGCATTAAAATTCGCATTTACATTGATTTTCAGTAGTCTCGACAAGCTCAAGGCTTGTGACGATGAGACCTAAAAGCCCGTCACCTGAAAGCGGTACCGGTTTGTTGTTTAGCAAGCAATATGGCAATATTAAACATTTCAGAATAGGAAACGATGGGGTTTTTCATATCCAATGGACTAGGGTTTTTACATTAGAAATTTAACAAAAGTAATGGTTAAAAATGTCTTCAAGCTACACTAATCGCTTGTTATCTAGACTGTATGTTTGTTTGGTTGTATCAAAACTAAAAATAATAAATGTAAAACATTGTTTACAAATTAAATCTATCAGATTGTATCCGATATGTAAATATATCTATAGAGAGGTAAGCCGACATGAGTCAACCAAAAGTTATATTATGTATATAACCAATTGATATTAGGCATAAATATTCGAACGTTCGTTTAACGTTTTATATTACACTGAAATCAGAGTACTACAAAATTAACCCATAATAGCTAATTCTACAAAAATAAACAATTAAAATGAATACTTATCACTGTCTTTAATTTTATATACAGACTGAGTTTATTATAAAAATATCTTTGAAATTTATTCTAATCATGAAATAAAAGCGGTGTAGCATTATATGTTACCTGAATTCCATAAAATCGCAAATGCGTTTTTGAGCGAACAAAATATGAATACCTATAGATCAAGTATTTTTCAGATCTTCCCACTTAATTTATAATAAAAAGGTCGTACAATGAACACAAATATATCAACTTTAATGGTAATTTTAGTAAATACAACCAGCTACATAAAACATACAATTAATTAAACTAGCGGTCGCCAAGTGGTCGAAATTCGACCATAACTGCAATAGGTACTTAAGGTATGTAACTATAGTTACGAAGAATTACACGACTTCAGCCGAACCATGCCGAAATACTACGAATGCGATTCGACTGCGTGTGTCAAATACATGGTTGTGTGCGTGTGGTATTTTTTAATGTATTTCTAATGCATATATTATAAAAATATTAGGATTCGCCACTCCTCCTCCATATAAACTTTAGCTGTGCCAAATTTCATACTCCTCCGTCCGCGCAATTTTTGTAAAAAGGGGTTTTGCTTCACGTCAAGCCTATCTAAAGTGAATTAAACTTTATTTAAATATTTTATGATAGGCCAAACCACGGTTCCCATTGAAACTTTGAGATAAAGAGTATCTATATATATAAAAGAGTAGTAGAGCCTCGCTGACTTCAGCACGACTGGGCCGGCTCGACCGGGAAGGACACAGAATATCGACGTGAAATAGCAGTATTCCTACTGTTGTGTTTCGTTCGGTGAGTGAGAGTGCCGGAGACCCAATCACGTTCTTTTCCCCTTCCCGCTCCTTTTCCTTCCCACTTCCTTTCCTAAAGGGTCGGCAACACGTAAGTGATGCCTCTGGTGTTGCAGGCGTCCATAGGCTGCGGTGACCACTTAGCATCAGGTATGCTTATGCCATGTGCTTGTTTGCCACCTTAATAGTATAAAAAAATTAAAAAAGATCTTGTGTGTTCACGGTGTTTGTGGTCGCACTCCTCCGAAACGACTCGACCGATTTTTATGAAATTCAGTATATACATTTGGTAGGTATGAGAATGTGTCGTAAATTATATTTGATTTCGTGTCCCTATCGAATTAATGTATATGGCAGAACAACGTTCGCCGGGTCAGCTGGTACATATACATATGATGCAAATCTGTGTATAAATGTCAAATCAATACACCACGACTTATCGAGTTTTATGGACACAAACATACGAAAGCTGAATTAGTATACATAGACATCATTTTCAACTTATCGAGTCGCAGCGGTTCACCGGTGGCGAGATTCTATAGGTTTTTAATTATGGTGTTCTAAGACTTGACAGAATAACAGAGAGAGTCAAAGATTTCAGAACATCAATGGCCAGTCCCACAACTAACAAGTAAAAGTTATCCCAAAGATTACTCGCATGTTGTCTCACTCTTGTTAGAGTAAAGAAGAGAGATGGCGAGACTTTTATCTTATAGATAAATGCTATATGGCGGTGGAGCTAAACATTTTATTTTCTCGTAATTAGAACCACTAAGAATAAATTAATTTATAGAAATAATATGAATCACTTACTTGTAAAACTGAATGTAGTACCCAAAAGCAGTAATATAAATAAATACTTGTCGTACATTGTGTATAGGCTGGCGCTGGCGTGGCGTCACGCTAAGAACAGTGTCGGACTTCGGAGTGCGCCCGCGCAAGCGTTTATATTCAAGATAAGCAAGTCCCATTGTATATGTCACTTGCTTATCGGCCAAGACAAGTGTTATCGAGACAAAGCTTGAAGCATTGTAGCCTCTAACTGTACGATCATAAGCTTCATTGTTACTTATATTATAAATGCGAATGTGAGTTTGTTTGTTAACCTTTCAAACCTTAACTACTCGACCGATCATCATGACATTTCGCTTATTCGATGTCAGGAGTACAGAAAAGGACATAAAGTACCGTTTATCCAGAAAAAGTATTGTTCCCGACTGATAGAAATTAATTGTCAAAATGTAGATTAACGCGAGCGGAGCCGCGGGAAAAATCTAGTTTGTACAATTATTAATAAGTAGTTTTTGCCCGCGGCTTCGCTCGCGTAAATGTAGGTTAGGTTAGGTTTGCAACAGTTATTTTTTCTGGATAAAAGGTACCCTATGTCCTATTCCGTACCACTGAAAACGTGTATGCAAAATTTTATGTTGATCGGTTGAGTAGTTTAGGCGTGAAAGCGTAACAAACAAACAAACAAATTCATTTTCGCATTTATAATATTAGTTAGGATTAGGATTAATATTTTAAATGATCTGCTGCGCGCTTTTTCATTTCTTTCGTGGAGGCCCAACCACCCGTTTTCTCATTTCCCGCTCTTTCTCCTTCCCGCTTCCTTTTACTCTCCTTCTTTTCTTAAAGGGTCGGCAACGCGCAAGTGATGCCTCTGGTGTTGCAGGCGCCTATAGGCTACGGTGACCACTTACCATCAGGTGGGCCGTATGCTTGTTTGTCGCCTTAGTTGTATAAAGAAAAGGTCGTTGCTAATCCCTAAGTCTTTGAATCTATTGCTACAAGCACAGTTTATTAAAAAGGCTTATTGCTTGCTTAGCAATGCAGTCATAGCGTAGCCATAACATTTACCTGACATAGCTTTGCGGGCATAGCATAGCATCGCAAGCATAGCATTGCATTGTATGCATATATGTAGATATATGGCAATATATAATATCAGCCCTGTCTTAAACTGCCCTACTGCTGCGCACGGGCCTCTCCTCAGTGAGAAGGATTAGGCCATAGTCCACTACGCTGATCCATTGCGGGTTGGCAGACTTCACAATATTCGAGGACATTATAAAGAACTCTCAGACGTGCAGGCTTCCTCACGACATTTGCCTTCAGCTTTAAAGCGAGCGATAATTACAATTAACTATTTAATACATAACTTCGGTTACTCAGAGATTCGCACCTCGGGATCGAACTCGAGACCTCTGCAGTCCAACGGTCTCCCAGTAGGCTATCGCCTAATAGGTTCGCCGATATTGTAGGGTCTCAAAATATAGCTGCTAATCTATAAAGATAATATTTTATTCTACCACATACACACAACACCATCTTGCCCAAACTAAGCAGAGCTTGTACTATTGGTACTAGACAATGGATAAACATACAGTCCTACATATATACTTTTTTTTGTAAATACTTAGATATCATACGCAGAAACACCTAGACCAAGACAAACATCCATGTTCAGGCACACAAATGTTTGACTTGAGCGGGAATCGAACCCGCGACCTCAGGCGTGGCAGTCGGTTACACTAACTACTACGCCATCGAGGCCAAATAGGCGAAATGTACGAGTCTTCTGAATATCCCTTCAGTTATATTGGAGTGAGTCTATGTTACTAATAGGCTTGTGTATTTTGTCACAGTTACAATTATGTACGTAATAAAACCAGTTGTTTTTACATTTTTATCGCTAGGTTTTGCCCGCCAAAGGTTATCATAGGCTAAGTTTGTATCGGTGGTACATCCCGAAATATGATAAAATAGCAAAAAAAACCGTTCAATAAGGATATATTATAATATTATTTATATTTTCAATACAATAAGAAACATTATTGATTGACAAAAGCATCCATACTAATCTGTCTTTCGTAAAGAAATCTCAAATTTGCAAACGCAGTCTTCGTCGACCTAGCTTACTTGTACTACCGAAAGTACGACCTAATTATGCAAATAGTAAATTATTACATTAGAGGGAGCACAGCTATTCAACAAACTACCATCGGACATAAAAAATGTAAACTCACTTAGTAGTTTTAAGTCTCAAATGTCTCAGTATGTATTTGGGCACTTTTCGCCATGAGTTACAGGCATAGCCTGTATCGAGTGGTGGGTGACCAAATGCATGTAATCTTAATTACTTTTAACCAAATTAATTAAACTACTAAAGGAGTGTTCGCCGACAATTATTTGTATTTCACTAAATGACGTCTTGTTATTTTCATGTAAGTGACATATTGTATGTCTTTCTGAAAATAAATTATTTAACCTGAAATAAATATAAACTGGCATAGGTACATGCATAACAAAGGGCTCCAGCTCAGTATTTGCTGCGCACATGCACAGCACTGCTTTTCCGCTGGGCCCTGACAATTGAATTAATATTAATAGCATATAAATGTACACAAATTCGGATTTGTTTGGACGCGTTAGGCTCAGAAACTTCTAAGAATAGAGCGTCGAAACAACCAAACAAAATATTATTATTTTTCAAAAGCATTACAATGAGTCTTAGTAATTATTCATCTACTTAAATGTCTTAGAAAGTATTAACAACAAATACCTACATAGATAGCATTCGTAGCCGAGTTAGATGATGGTTAGTCTCCCCGTGACCATGGCTGCTGAAAAGCAACCGAAACGTCGGGGAAAGTGTAAACTTAAATATAAATAGTTTTATCTGATAATTTAATTAGCTTAAAAATTAGTAAAGTTTAATAGTAGTAGTAGCGTAACAGTTTCTAAATCCTTCCTAACCAATATTATAAAAGTGGAAATGAGTTTGTTTGTTACCTTTTCACGCCTAAACCACTGAACCGATCATCCTGATATTTTGCATATATGTTGACAGGTGTACAGAAACGAACATAGGCTACCTTTCATCCCGAAAAAAATTACTGTTCCCGAGGAAAACAATAGAAACGTTCTTATGATAATAGATGGCGCCACGTTTCTTTCGAATCATGATTGAATTATATCATTACAAGCAAAGTACAACCCGAATTGACTGTCAAATTCTAAATTAACGCGAGCCAAGCCGCGGGCAAAAGCTAGTAAATAATAATGAGGAAGTGAAATTAAATAAACTAACATTTTCATGATTTTCATATAGTATAACAAGTGATTGTTTTTGCAAAAGGCAAAATAC
The DNA here is from genome assembly GCA_963564715.1 of Catocala sponsa. Lineage (NCBI taxonomy): Eukaryota > Metazoa > Arthropoda > Insecta > Lepidoptera > Erebidae > Catocala > Catocala sponsa. Next base: position 2,419,364 of record OY751345.1, on the reverse strand, counting down.
TCTATTATTATAGATTGAGAATTGCATTGGTTGAGAGCGTAAAGTGTGTAGGTATCTCTTGATTTGTTTAGAGTGTAGTATTTATTTATTATTTTGGTATTCACCTATCTAATTGATTGAATTAAATAAACATAATATTATTAACTAAATTTATAAATTATTGTACTGTATCTGATTGATAATAACAACTAAATACTATTCAACATTATAAGTCCATGCACAGTTCTATCACACACTATCTTTTAAATTGTAACAAATGTAAATGTTATAATAGTTAATTTATTCATAATAGTGATCGAAAATACATAACTTATTGTTTTTTAGATTTTATTTCACAAAATACTTTTACAAGTTAATATAAATAATATCTACAATATGCGGCAGTGGCAGTCAAGTGGGAGACCATTGCACTACCAAGCAGAGGTCTCGAGTTCGACCCTAAGGCTCGTCTCCCTTTTCAAGCTGTGTGACTATTACCTAAATAATTATTTATCGCTCTCTTTAGCGGCGACGAAAATAATCGTGTGGAAACCTTCATGAATACTAAAATAAAAAAACAAAAAATATTTTAGTTAGGTTACAAGGTAACACTTATAAATGTCAAAGTTACATAAACAATGATAATAATATCAGCCCTTTGAAATTAAACAAGCTTTATACGGCTTTTATCGCGTTGTTTATTTTTATAAAACAATATTATTATATAATTTTGTAACTGTAAACTACTATTGTTAAACACTTTTACTAATAACTGTTTGCTTCAATTTAAGCTATTTAAATTATACAAACTATTTAGATATTTAATTTTAAACAGAAACGTGTATGTTATTTCAATGTATAACGTTTGCGTAAACATAAGACAATATCGTGTCTTAACTAATCAAATAAAGTTATTAATACACTAGAGACCCGCCTCGGCTTCACACGGGTAGTACAAAACCGTGACAAATTATACACCTAAACCTTCCTCATGAATCCCTCTGTCTGTTGCTGAAAACCGCATGAAAGTCTGTTCAGTAGGTTTAGAGTTTATCGCGAACAGACAGACAGACAGACGCGACGGGGGACTTTGTTTTATAATATGTAGTTATTTTTGTTCATTTCAATCGTAAACAGATTATACATTGTTATAAAATTGTATTTCTAACGGCTTTTTGCATACGAATGCTCTCTTTTCACAGCAATATATATCTTTTAGACCCATGACGGTCTCTTCGTCGTCTATTGCGTGCGCCAGCGCAACACACTCCTCACTTTCTTCAATATTATTCGGCTCCCCTTTATGCCAATTATGGTATATTTGATTTATTGAAGTACCTGAAATAATTTACGTTGTATGTATGATTAAGATGTCAAGTAAGTTCAAAGTTCACTGTAATGCAAGCTGTTGTAGTTATTATAGCTTAGAATTATATGATTGCTTCTTACTCTCGTATCAAAATTTGTTTTATTTCCGTGTGTTATAAAAAAGACATCTTCCATACCAGTTATAAATTATCGTGCAATCTATTACATGGATATGTCTCGTAGCTATTTAACTTATAAAAAGATAAGTCCTGCATTAGTAATGATTTCTGTGTCGCGGGTAGGGTTGCCAACATATTTTCGACGAAATATAGTATTTTTAAAATAAGCTATAACAAAATATAGTACATTTATAAAAATATAGTATTTTATGGAAAAACATTTATTTGTCATCTACTGTTTTTTAAATATGTACCTTGTTGACATCACGGACAGGTTCGAAACGGTTTATGTACGGATATATGCTTTCGCATCAGTAGTAAAGGAGCGTCGATAGTTTTTTAAATAAAGGTTTTGGTTTGTTGTTTTTTTGTGTTTGTTTGTTGAAATATAGTATTTTAGCATACTATATATTTCTTCAACAGAATATAGTACGCAGACTCGAAATATAGTAAAATACTATATATTATAGTACGGTTGGCAACCCTAGTCGCGGGGGACTTTATAGTCATTCGGCAAAGGCACAAAAAACACACAGACTCGTGACAATTATTTATGGATCATACAATTTTTTTTCAGGTGTGGTTATAGTTTTCGCAACACTCAGTGCATTGGCAATGGCCAAGCGAACCCCATAAACCACTTTTAGACCTCCAGACTACAGTGAGTAGCTTCGTAGATGTGAATACACTATACGCTTAGTGAACGCCTGCTTAATGCCTTCATACAAATACATGAAACTTTCTAAGGAGCGGCAACGTCGCGGTCACTTCGCCTGTTTCATCTGTCTAGTAAGTCTGGGTGCTTTTTGTGTCCATTGTTTGAATGTTTGTTAAGTTCCCCGCGACGCAGGCTATATTCCTAGTGAAGGCGTTGTCTTTTTAAGTTAATGATTTAATAGTAGAAAGAGTAAATCTTACCGTCGTCAACAGTCACAAAAGTATCTGCTGATCTCTTCAATCCTAAGATCAGTTCTTGGGGAGTATTAGTAGTGTTTTGGCAATATTGTAATACAGCCTCGGCTTCAAGTTCGTTCTGTGGGTAGAACAAGGTTGATCCCTCACCGTCACAAGTCTGCTTAGCTAGTTCAAAAGTCACATGTGATGTGTGGAGTTTATAGAAATGGGTAGTCCCTGCCACATGATAGTAGCCTTCAAAAGTGCCAGGTCCTGGTGCCATTGTTGCCGGCTCATCTGTTGTGTCTTCATCTATAAAAATTAATTAATATGTAGCTATATTGAATCGAATTAGACGTTATTTTGTGGAAATACAATTATTGGGCAGAGAGGAACGCATCCTGTTTGTACAAAAAGATTTCTTTTGATTGCTATAACCTCTTGTGTATAAAATAATGTACAAAATCAAACATAGTAATGCTTTAAAATCTGTCGTAATTTTAATTTTCTGAATTTTTAATATAGTTAGAATTTTCTATTTGTGGTTTATCTAATGTTTAGAGTCACTGTTATATTTTCACCATAAACAAGTAGTCTCTTTATTATATAAAGTAATAAATATCATGCGTGCCTGTGATTTTTTAATTACCTATTCTGACAATGCTAAATTAAGAATGCCTCAACTACAAGACATTGTAATTATACAGTTGGTATGCTTAAATTATAAATAAATAATTAGCCAACTACTCTTAATTGCTCACCTGAATCAGCCGCACTGTACACTTCTGTCCACTCAGATGGGTCCAACGGCATCTTGCAAACAAATGGTTTCTTTACACAACAAGGAATATCATTCAGCCATAGTTCCATAGGTTCTTCGTCTTTCCGGGATTTTCCTAGAATTACGCAGTTTTCTATACCATTTAAATTATTTGGCTCGTCTATTCTCCATTTATGGTATACATTATTTATTGAAGAACCTGAAAATAATTTTAATTCGTATAATTTAGTTCTCATAAAAGCGAATGATTGAATGATCGAGAAACAAGAGAATGATTTTTTCAATTTTGTATATTTTGATATGCGTTCGGGCCCAGCGTGATATCAATAGATTTATGTAAGAAATCATAACATTTTTGATGATCGTCTTTCCTTTTTGTCCCATATTCTGGCGGATAACATAAAACTTACCTTTGTCAATAGTTTCGAAATCATCTTCCGATTTTCTCAATCCTATGAGCAGGTATTTAATTTTGGTTTCTGCCAGAATGCTTTCGGCATAGAGCAATACAGCCTCAGCTTCACGTTCATTCTCTGGGTAAAACAAAGTAGCTCCTTCGTGTTCACAAGTCTGCTGGGCTGCATCAAATGTCTGAAGTGTCTTGTGCATCTTGTAGAGGTAGTTGGTGCCTTCAACGTGTTGGTAGCCTTGAGGCAATACGATGACACGTCTGGTTGTTTCCCAGAATGGTCCTTTAGTTGTTATGCCTCCATCTATAAAATCAATTTAGGAATGAGAATATTTTTTTGCATTATATTGTAGTCTTATGTTTACGCCAATGTTATTAAAATTAAACTACTTAATACGGATTTTATCGCGCTGTATGTTTAAAACACTATTATTACACAATTTTGAAACTTTTAAGCTACTACTGTTAAACACAGTTACTAGTTACTGTTAACTTCTATTTAACTTATTTAAATTATTACATACATAGATTCACGCCTGTTTCCCAGAAGGGTAGGCAGAGACTACGGATTTCCATTTGCTACGATCCTGACACACTTCTCTGGCTTCATTCACTTTCATCACATTCCTCATACACGCCCGTCGGTTCAAGGAGCTCTTAACCTGGCCTTTGTCCAGAACGCCTCCGATCTGATCGAGAAACGGTCGCCTAGGTTTTCCTCTTGCGACTGTTTCATTCACACTAGCCTTATAAACTTTCTTAGTCAGCCTTTCCTCGTCATTAGGCTAACTAAATTATTAAGTCAATATTACACTTTCCCCGACGTTTCGGTTGCTCTTCAGCAGCCATATTCACTGGTAGACTAAGATTTTGGTTGTATAAATTTCTCGAAGTTGCATTAAAAAAGCATTATGTTTGGTTATCGGTAGTCCCGACAAGCTTAATGCTTGTGTCTGAAAGCCCGTCACAAGCAGAGAGTGGAGGCATAGCAGTACCGGTGCCGTTATACTTGTATTGTTCGAATTAGTACGCAACATTACACGCACGACCGCTCCAGATCGTGTGTGTAATGTTACATACTAATTCAAACAATACAGAAATTCCGCCACCGGTATCGCACCACCACCGTTGCTGTCTGTGTGTGGCGGGCTGAAAAGTTAACATGAGGCCATCTTATTTTATCTTATGTGGGGGCCAGTCAGTGCAGACCGGCGACACTTCGACCGACGGATCTTTTGTGTCGACACTCTCCCAATAACGACTGCCATAGATGTTCATGGCAGCCGGAACCAACGGCTTAACGTGCTCTCCGAGGCACGGAGCAGGCGATAATTGTCAATCAATACACACATAATTTCGAAAAGTCATATAACATCCGAAAGTCAGAGGTGCGCGACGTGGGTTCGAACCCGAGACCCTCTGCATTGCAGTCTGTTGGTTTCCCCACTGAGTAACATGAGGCTAACACTCTAATTAAAATTTGGAGGTATACCTACATCACATGGTGTGACAAGTATTTAAAAGATAGGCACTGCGGAATTACAAACACTTATAGTCATACACCTATATCCTATAAGTGTCATACGTATTACATTCATATTTCGCTAAGTATGATGCTCGTTCAAGTCATACGGAAAAGCCTGTCGTTTACCGGGTACACAACAAAACTTCGTGCTGCTACAAAATCCAATAATACTTTGCTCAACCCAATAATCACAAACAAATTACTAATACTAGCGGTCGCCTAGTGCTCGAAATTCGACCAAAGTTGAGTCTGTAAGATATTGCTGATAATATGTGTGTTATACAGGTTGACTGGAAATTAGTGAACAGCCTTGTAAGGGAGTATAGTACAGGTCATTTGCAACAAATTTAGTTATGTATATGATTGTGCCAAAGTCAATCATTAATGAGATATTTCAATTTTAATTACTTGTTTGAAAAATCATTATGAGTCCTCTTTAGGCTTAAATAAAATGAAAACTATCGGTTTTTTTACAAGTTTTGTAATGAATTTTTATTTGCTATAATCCAGTAACTAAATCGACACTAAATAAGGTACATTTATTTGCCTTATGTAGATGCAGTGCTTCAGACAAATAAAAATAGCACAACATTTTGCAAGTCTTGCTCATAAACACTTAATTTTAACACTAAAAAACACGGTAACTTTAGTTGACATATTATTTTAAAAACATCTAAATTTAATTAGCTTTAAAATGAGGTATTATAATCCGACGTAGCAAACATAGCGCCAAAGATATTGGTGTAACAATAGGGTCAGGTAGAGGCAATAAAAGGGCCGGGCGCTCGCGCTTCTTGGGTTCTTTGAAAAAAATTGTGTGTGCAAGCCGGCTTCTTTTATTTGTTTACCAGTCCGCTCTTGTGATTCGTTGCGTTCGGATGTGCTACTCTGTTTTGATTTCCTACTTACGACCCGGCTTGGTTTTTGTGATCGTTTCGTGATCTCTCTCCTGACGATTCGGATATTGTTGTTTATTGTGTTATCGACGACTTGGTTTGTGATACGGACTATGGCTCGAATTGAAAATCGACGACGATCATTTACGAACCAGGAGTATGCCGATATTATCATGGTCTACGGTTTTGTCCGAGGCGATACAAGCGCTGCCCGCCGTGAATATCAAAATTGTTATCCAAATCGGCGTATACCTTCTGTTGGTGTTTTTTCTCGGCTTTATCGTCGGCTTTGTGAAACAGGCAGCGTTCATAGACGACAAGGTAATTAACTTCAATATTCAGTCATTCCTACAGTTCTCACAATCTACTTCAAACATTATTTAAATATTACATGATTTTAACAAAAACTAGTATAAAATCAGTTAAGAAATAAACCAATTTTCGTACTTATTTGGTTTGCTAGTATTTTTCTGTCAATTTTGCTAATAAATTGTTCCCTAGATATTTTAAACCTTTTAAAATAATGATACAATTTAAATGCTTTTATTTTCAGGTGACTCGGGCAGACCTCGTGTGTATCAAGCTGATGATGAAGCTGAAATTTTAGATCATTTTCAACGTGATCCCACTATAACGACGAGGTTGGTAGCCCGCCTTCTTGGCTTGTCGCAGTGGAAAGTGTGGTACACAATTCATGGAGTTGGATTTCATCCGTACCACTATACGCCAGTACAGGCTATTGAAGAGGGAGATCCTCTTAGAAGATTGCAGTTTTGCCGGTTTCTTTTAAATGCGGACATAGAGAATCCGGCTTTTCTCAAGAAGATTTTATGGACGGACGAGTCCAAATTCGACAAAGATGGTATGACAAATTACCACAACACACACTACTGGCAGGACAAACAATTAGGCAATGCTCACTTAAAACGACAAAAAGGGTCTCAAAGAAAATTTTCCGTCAATGTATGGATGGGCATCGTTGATAACAATTTAATTGGGCCTCATTTTTTGCCAAATAATTTAAATGGGGCCCATTATGAAGATTTCCTAACGAACACTGTTGGTGAATTATTGGAAGATGTTCCTCTAGAAACTCGGCGTGGCATGGTATACCAACATGACGGTTGTCCTGCGCATTTCATGTTGTCCGTGAGAAATTGGCTTGATGAAAATTATCCTAGACGATGGATTGGCAGAGGAGGTCCAATACCCTGGCCAGCACGAAGCCCAGATCTCACGCCAATGGACTATTATGTTTGGGGACACATGAAAACTTTAGTCTATTTTGATGCGCAACCCGTGCCAAATATCGAAGAATTAAAAAGGCGAATTTCAGCCGCAGCCGAGCAAATAAGAAATAATCTTACTACAAGTGTGGTAAAAACTAATTTAAGAAAAAGAATGCGACTTTGCGTACGAAATCGAGGTCGTCATTTTGAAAATGAGTTGTAAATTATTTTATTCACAATAAAAATAATGGTCAAGACAAAAACATTTTTTTTTCAATCATCCCTTGATATTGTTATTTCTTTACCTGACTCCATTGTCAAACCAATATCTTTGGGTTTATGCTTGCTATGTCGGATTGTAATACCTCATTTTAAAGCTTATGAAAATTAGATGTTTTTAAAATAATATGCCAATTAAAGTTACCGTGGTTTTCAGTGTTAAAATTAAGTATTTATGAGCAACATTGGCAAAGTTTTATGCTATTTTTAATTGTCTGAACGATTGCATCTTAATGTGTCAAATAATTATACCCTATTTAGTGTCGATTTAGTAACTGGAATGTAACAAATAGAAATTCATTAAAAAATCTTGGAAAGAACCGATAGTTTTATCTTTATTTAAGTCTAAAGATGACTCTTATTAATTTAAAAAAAAAGTTTAAATTGAAATATCTCATGATTGAATGATGATGATTGACTTTGGCACAATCATATACATAACTAAATTTGTTGCAAATGACCTGTACTATACTCCCTTACAAGGCTGTTCACTAATTTCCAGTCATCCTGTATATTGATATATGTAACCATAGTTACGCGCTTCGGCTGCGAGTGTCAAATGCATAGTTGTATGCGTGTAGTGTTTTTTCATTAATTTAATGTATTTCTAATGCATATTTTATAAAAATATTAGCATTCGTCACTTCTTCTCTGTATAAACTATAAGTGTGCGAAATTTCATACTCCTCCGTCCGCCCAATTTTCGTAAAAAGGGATCCAAAGTTTTCGCTTCATGTATTAATATATAGATAAGGTTAGTAAACTTAAATTGTTTCATCTTTTGTTATTTTGTGACGTCGAACATTATCACATTAACAAAATTTATAAACCATGTTCTCATGGAAGCGATGTAATTGATGTAATTCTAACTATCCTAATCCTAACTAATATTATAAAAGCGAAAATGAGTTTGTTTGTTTGTTACCTTTTCACGCCGAAACCACTGAACCGATCATCCTGAAATTTTGCATATACGTTGTCAGGTGTACAGAAACGGACATGGGCTACCTTTTATCCCGAAAAAAATTACTGTTCCCGAGGAAAACAACAATAACAGTCTTATGATAATAGATGGCGCCACGTGTCTTTCGAATCATGTTTGAATTATATTACTACATTACATTCTGAAATCTGGAGTCTACGTTTCATTATACTCGTCACTATCTCCGACCTCCAAAAATCTAACCCGGGTATCGAAACCTCATATACAGCAATGTGATTCACTACCGCTTGGGTCCTATGGCAGGATTCTCAATTAAATCTGGGATTTCACTTAAACTGCAGCAGCCTGTTTGACTACCTTCATACAGAAGACTGAATTCAAACAACCACGTGTTGTATTTTTGCGATAAGTAGGGTTTTCAGCTCTGTATCAGTGTAGTGTGTGCAAAGGACAGCAAACAGCCATATTAATCTCAGTATAATACTTAATGTTATTATAGTTTTATTTATTGTTCAGCAAGAAAGATTAAACAATTATATCTGAAGTCAATTGTGTATAAGTTATTTAATTTATATGCAAATGACTTAAGAAAACATCTGAAACACGAGTGTATCCAATTTGCGGATGACACTACATTAACTATAAAATGTCTAAACAAAACCGACTTAGAAAGTACAACTAACAACGAGCTAATAAAAGCAATTAAATGGTTAGCCGAAAACAATCTTCACGTGAATATAGATAAAACAAAAATCATTAATTTCCAAACATGTAACTCAACGGCAGACATTTCTTACTTCTAAACAATAATTTACAGACATGCCTTGTGCTCATTCACTTACAGGCAACCACATCTAACAAAAATAAAAAAGCCACAAAAACTAAGTAAAAAAACTCTAAATACATTAACATAAAAAGAAAGAAGAAATAGAAAAGTTATACTAAACATGGAAAATTATACTTAGCCTAGTATGGTATCATAATTACCGAAGCCTGAACATTCAACATTATTTTTAGGTATAGTAATAGATAACAAGCTGGACTGGAAAGAACATGTAGAAAGAGTATGCTCCAAAATTGATAAATATATGTGTCAACAGTGTTACGCTATGGGCTAGTTATATGGGGAAATTCAGTGGACATGCAAAGAGCTTTTCTGGTACAAAAAAAATGTATTAGAGCTATTTGCGGAGCAGACTACTGTAAATGAATTTATTAATCACAAATTTTGAATTGTACTACCTATTAACAAATTTTTATTGACTGCAATTTTAATTTATAAATATTGACATAGGTTGTAACTAATATTTTAACATTATTATACCATTCCTTGAAGTTGTAACTTAATTTGATAATATTCTGACATTTTATTGTTAACTGAAGTAATAATTTAATTCATTAATCGTTATACTATAAAATTAATTGTCTACTCAAGGAATGAAATCATAATTTTAATATTTCTTCACTAGCAATGGTAGTATGTGTGAATCAATGTTGAATATATATGACCCTAATGTACCATATACTTAGAAATAAATGCTATTCTATTCTATTCTATCTATTAGTAGAGAAGTAGTATTAATCGCAGCACACCGGTGGCGGCAGCCAAACACAAAGGGTTTTCAACAATAATTTATGATATTCCAACAATTAACAGGTTAATATACCAATATTAACCTATTGAGTCGCAGCGACACACCGGCGGCGTGGCGGTGGCCAGACATAATAGGCTTCAATCATGTCTGGCATTTCAACAATTGACAGAATTGGATAGTCAAAGTCAAAAATCATTTATTCATTTAGGTCACAAAGTAACATTTATGAACGTCAAAATACATAGGTTAGTGAGTTTACTAAATTACTGAAGCTACATTTAGGTACTAACCTGCTTGGTTCAGGCAAACGGTAGAGTCTATGAGAAGAAACCTGCAAGAAACTCACGGCCACTCTTTTACATCGCTAATTAAATATAATTTCAGAATTTTACAACTCATATCAACAAGGTGTTGCAATCATTACCTATACCATAATTATGCTACTGACTTTAAAAAACTAAAGATAATAACAACAATAAGTTAATCATATTATAGAGATTAAATAATTTGGGTCTAGTTATATTTTTCAATATAAATCTAAAATAAGCAGTAGGATGGCATGATGGCGCGTAAACATTTTTGTCAGTTAAGTAGTCGTTGACTGAATAATAACCGTTCCAAATGAGCTGTAGTTTAACGGCGCGTTTAAATTTAAGCAATGGTAAATTAATTATATTAATACGAAGTTTATTAAAAAACGTATACCGAGTCCCGCAAATTAAATAAATATACAGACTGAGTTTATTATAAAAATATCTTTGATTTTTATTCTAATCATGCAATAAAAGCGGTATGGCAATATAATAGGTACCTAAATTCCATAAAATCGTAAATGTGTTTTTGAGCGAACAAAATATGAATACCTATAGATCACATATTTTTCGGATCTGCCCACTTACTTCATAATAAAAAGGCCATACAATGAACACAAATATATCAACTTAATTAATAGTAATTTTAGTAAATACAACCAGCTACATAAAACATACAATTAATTGTATATACAAGCTTATCTAAAGTGAATTAAACTTTATTTAAATGTTTTATTATGACTTATGAGCCAAACCACGTTTCGCATTAAAACTTTGAGATAAAAAGTATATATCTATATATATATATATAAATCTCGTTTCACGATGTTTGTGGTCGTACTCCTGCGAAACAGCTCGATCGATTTTTATGAAATTTTGTATATATGCTTGGTAGGTATGAGAATGTGTCGTAAATTATAATAATAATAATATTCTAATATTCTATCACATACACACAACACCACCTAGCCTAAACTAAGCAAAGCTTGTACTATGGGTACTAGACAATGGATAAACATACATACATTTTTTTTTAATAAGTAAATACATACATAATAATTATATTATACATAGAAACACCCAGACCAAGGCAACAAATGTTCATGCACACAAATGTTTGACTTGTGCGGGAATCGAACCCGCGGCCTCATGCGTGGCAGTCGGTTACACTAACCACTACGCCATCGAGGCCGACAAATTTTTATTACATACCGCGTAAATTATGTATATTTGATTTCGTGTCCCTATCGAATTAATGTATATGGCAGAACAACGTTCGCCGGGTCAGCTAATACATATATGATGCAAATCTGTGTATAAATGTCAAATCAATACACCACGACTTATCGAGTTTATGGACACAAACATACGAAAGCTGAATTAGTATACATAGACATAATTTTCAACTTATCGAGTCGCAGCGGTTCACCGGTGGCGAGATTCTATAGGTTTTTAATTATGGTGTTCTAAGACTTGACAGAATAACAGAGAGAATCAAAGATTTCAGAACATTAATGGCCAGTCCCACAACTAACAAGTAAAAGTTATCCCAAAGATTACTCGCATGCTGTCTCACTCTTGTTAGGGTAAAGAAGAGAGAAGGCGAGACTTTTATCTTATAGATAAACGCTATATGGCGGTGGAGCTAAACATTTTATTTTCTCGTAATTAGAACCACTAAGAATAAATTAATTTATAGAAATAACATAAGTCACTTACTTGTAAAACTGAATGTAGTACCCAAAAGCAGTAATATAAATAAATACTTGTCGTACATTGTGTATAGGCTGGCGCTGGCGTGGCGTCACGCTAAGATCAGTGTCGGAGTGCGCCCGCGCAAGCTTTTATATGTAAGATAAGCAAGTTGCATTGTATATGCACTTGCTTATCGGCCAAGACGAGTGTTATCGAGACAAAGCTTGAAGCATTGTAGCCTCTAACTGTACGATCATAAGCTTCATTGTTACTTATATTATAAATGCGAATGTGAGTTTGTTTGTTAACCTTTCGAACCTTAACTACTCAACCGATCATCATGAAATTTCGCTTATATGATGTCAGGAGTACAAAAAAGGACAAACCTACAATCCTTACCTTTCAAGTGTTGTTCCCGAGGGATGGAAATTAATTGACAAAATCTATTGAAATTAAACTACTATGTACGGATTTTATCGCGTTGTTTATTTGACACTTTATTACAAAATTTTGAAAAACTGTTACACTACTATAATACTATTAAACTTTACTAATTTTTAAGCTAATTAAATTATTGAAACTATTAAAACTATTTATACTATTACTAAACTATTTATATTTATGTTTACACTTTCCCCGACGTTTCGGTTGCTTTTCAGCAGCCATGGTCACGGGGAGACTAAGATGGTAGTTGTCTCAATGTTCCAGTGTAGTTATTTCAAAGTACCCGAACATAATTTAATCATGGGTGTTTCTATTTACGCAGAATCCTACCAAGGATGCTTCGCGAGGCTATTGAAATGAAGAAACATCCTAATTTCAATAGAGAAGATGGTTGGAATGTACCACCAGCTTGGGATCCAGTAATTGAAATAGTCAAACCCAAGAAGAAGCAAACCACAGCTAGACTTCATGATACTTTGAGCTCATTCTGCGCAAGCAAACTTTAAAGAGATCAAACTAAGTCGACGGAGCCCTATAACTCCTATTTTTGGGTGGGTTTAAAAAAAGGAACCTATCATAACCTAACACTTCCGAGACGGAATGCAGAGATTTAAGGCGTATAGATGCTCGTTATGCTGTGCGATATTTGCTGACCAATTAGTATTTTTGATGATCATTATATTTAATCCCCTCAGAATATAGACTAAAGAAATAGAAGCTAATCTAAAATAACAACAGATGATCATCTATGCGTTGGTACTCTCCTTACTTATGAATGGGGCAATGTGATAGATATACAAGTACTGTGTATAATAAGTATTTATTGTGATAAAGTAGGAACTTTTAATTATTAAAAAAAAACAAACAAAAGGTTCAATTCTTTTATACACATAATATTCATTTCCATAATAATAAAATAAAAATATATATTTTTTTCAATAAATTATTTCCTTTTTTACACAAAATACACCAAACTGTGCACACAGTTTGTTGGCGTAAGAGGCGTTCAATTAGTTTACATTATTCTTATTTTTACTAATAAACAATATAATGATATATAGGTACGTACACCGTTATGTGAACAGCAAATAGTGGTTTTCAAGAGCACTTCATTTCTGAGATTTTTCTTTAATATTTATTACCTTACTATTAATTTTATTATTGGTTCTAAGAAAGTTTATTTTGTTAAACTAGCGGTCGCCTAGTGCTCGAAATTCGACCAAAGTTTGCCTGTAAGATATTGCTGATATATTATGTCATTATATATTGATATATGTAGCCATAGTTACGCGCTTCGACTGCGTGTGTCAAATGCATGGTTGTGTGCGTGTAGTGTTTTTTCATTAATTTAATATATTTCTAATGCATATTTTACAATAATATTAGGATTCGCCCCTCCTTCTCCATATAAACTTTAACTGTGCCAAATTTCATACTCCTCCGTCCGCGCAATTTTCGTAAAAAGTGGTACAAAGTTTTTGCTTCACGTATTAATATATAGATATTATTGGCGTAAATATATTTTCTTGTTCTTTTACCATAATAATTTTTTCAGACGGTATTACCAATTTGCCCTGTTTGCTTTGCTTGGTATAGTATCTGTGTGATATATGCTCTTTGTTCTTATTTATATAATACTGTTCTAGGGCTATAAAATAGTGTACTTTTACATTAACTGGAAGAATTATAAATAATATATTAAATAACATAATACATAATAATTTGGTTTACACCTTAATTTCACTTTTTTGCTTACCAAATATTAAATTAATTGAATCTGAAGTTGCATAGTACGGTCAAGCTAGGTTTTAAATGTAAGGCCGTAGCTGCTTAGGCCGTAGTTAATTATGGAATCAGCAATTGTGCGTAATAAAGTCGGGCACGCCACGATCGAGGCGGTAAGTCCCGTGTTTGAGGAGTGACTGGAGAGGCGGCATGGCGCCCTCACCTTAAGGCTGACACAGATAATGACTGGCCATGGTTGTCTTGGCCGGTTCCTGTGTCGTATACGCAGGCAAGAGACGCCCGGTCGTCACCACTGCGGCGACTGCCGCGACGTTGTTGAGGACACGGCGCTGCACACTTTGGCGGTTTGCCCCGCCTGGGCATCGCAGCGCCGTGAGTTGATCGCGGCAGTCGGATTGGTTGCCCTCTCGCTCCCGGCCGTATTTTAGTCTATGGTCCGGAGTAAGAGGTCGTGGAACGCCGTCGCCTCCTTCTGTGAGGAAGTGATTTCCATCAAGGAGGCGGCGGAGCGGGAGAGGGAGCGTTTAAACCCTCTCTCTAACCGGAGAACTGGGCGCCGGAGGGTGCGAGGCGACCTTCAGCCACCTTGAGGTTTGACCTGAGGGTGGCGGGCTTTGTGGGCCTGCCCGCCATCCGTTCAGCACCAGGTCCGGGAGGCGGCGTGCGTGTTCCCACGCGCGCCTCTGTGTCGTGTCCGTCTCTCCTAGGGAGGAGGGGGGGGGGGCACACTAGGGATTTCTTTTAGCGGTGAACTTAGCGTAGATCTTGTCGTGTAGTGGCCTGCCGTTTCATAAAGTGGGCCGAAACCTCGGCGGGGTCGCGACCGTATGTGCAAGTGATTGGCGCGGCCCCGCCGATAGTGGTTTTCTCGAGAAACACCGTGGTAGGTTTAGTCGGTATTCCGGGAGGTCCATTATTATTTCAACATCTTTCTTTACCCCGGCGAGTCCGACACAACCCCCGCGGGCGTAGGGGTATGCGTCAATGCATTAACCCAAGTAAAAAAAAGAAAAGTGCGTAATAAACATAAATTTTTATTCACAGACCAGCTGAGGTTTTATTTTCATTATTATTATATAGGTACTTTTGTTTTCAGGCGGTAGAGGCCCATAGATAAATAGCTTAATCTAAATATACATATTTTAAAATAATCAAAATGTTTGTTAATAAATAACTTGTGTTAGTAAATAATACTCCTATACTATATGTAACCACCTGGGTCACTCATGTAACTTTATTAAATACTTTTTCTGCCCTAGAATATGTTTGAAAATCTAATTTATGATGTCAATTCTGTATAATCAAATCATTACAAATCATTAATTAATTATGTGTTATTTAATCATACCTGCTCGTCTCCCTTTTCAAGCTGTGTGAGTATTACCTAAATAATTATTTATCGCTCTCTTTAGCGGTGACGAAAATAATCGTGTGGGAACCTTCATGTAGGTATAATAAAATAAAAATAAAAATATTATTTCAGTAAGGTTATGAATGTCAAAGATACACTAAATCTTTTCTGTAAATTTACATTTACTGCCACGTTCAGCAAAGCAAGGGTGTAGGGCTCATGAGAAGAGCGGGCAAGAAACTCATGGCCACTCTTTTTAATCGCCAATACTTCTCCATAAAGTTCTCGAAGATGTGCGAAGTCTGCCAAGCCACATTGGTGGGCTCTGGCCTTACGCTTCTCATACTGTGTGAGGCCCGTGCCCAGTAGTGGTAGAGTTCATAAACAGAGCTGATATATTGGCTACTGAAAAGCAATCAAAACGTCGGGGAAAGTGTAATAATATTGTTTTATACAAAATAAACAACGCGATAAAATCCGTATAAAGTTTGTTTAATTTCAAAGAGGTGATATTATTTTAATAATAATTATCAATGTTCCGCTACTTATTTTACTGGCTGTACCAAAAATCATTTGTTTGTCTAAATTATTAGATCAAGCAAGTTGAGATTCATTTATATTATGTAACAGCAACTGTACGCACGATTAGACAAATAAAGTCGGCCTCGATGGTGTATTGGTGATTAGTATAACCGACTGCCACGCCTGACATCGCGGGTTCGATTCCCGCACAAGTCTGACATTTGCGTGGATGAACGTGGATGTTTGTCTTGGTCTGGGTGTTTCTATGTATAATAATTATAATGATAATAATAAATTTTTAATTAATAAATAAAAGTCTTTACAAAAAACATTACAGGCTACTTATTGTATTAAATTCACATTAAAACTATATTTAATCTAAAGGAAAACATTTACAATTTAAATATTGGACACAAAAAGTCTTGTTTTTTTTATGTATATAGGTATAAGTTTGCAGTACATGTATACCTGTTTCTTGTAGACCCTTACTTTATTATTTTTATTAACAACTCTACTTAGTTTGGGCTAGATGGTGTTGTGTGTATGTGGTAGAATATTATTAATAAACGTGTCTTATCTATTGAAATTAAACTAACTTTATACGGATTTTATTTTTTATAAAACAATATTATTACATAATTTTGAAACTTTAAACTACTATTGTTAAACACTTTTACTAGTTACTGTTTGCTTCAATTTAAGCTACTTAAATTATACGAACTATTTAGATATTTAATTTTAAACAGAAACGTGTATGTAATTTCAATGTATAACATTCGCGTAAACATAAGGCAATATCGTGTCTTAACTAATCAAATAAAGTTATTAATACACTAGAGACCCGCCCAGGCTTCGCATGGGTATGACAAAATATATACCTAAACCTTCCTCATGAATCCCTCTGTCTATTGCTGAAAACCGCATGAAAATCTGTTCAGTAGGTTTAGAGTTTATCGCGAACAGACAGACAGACAGACGCGACGGGGGACTTTGTTTTATATGTAGTTGTTTTTGTTCGTTTCAATCGTAAACAGATTATAAATGTTTATAAAATTGTGTATCCAATTCCGGCTTCTTGCATACGAATGCTTTCTTTTCACAGCAATATATATCGTTTAGACCCATGACGGTCTCTTCGTCGTCTTTTGCATGCGCTAGCTCAACACACTCCTCACTTTCTTCGACATTATTCGGCTCCTCTTTATGCCAATGATGGTATATTTGATTTATTGAAGTACCTGAAAATATTTACGTTGTATGATTAAGATGTCAAGTAAGTTCAAAGCTCACTGTAATGCATGCTGTTGCTGTTACCATAGCTTAGTATTATAGATTTATATTTTAACTCTCTTATTAAATTTTGTTTTATTTTCTGGTATTATAAAAAAGACAACTTTACCATCAAAAATAATTGTCGTGCAGTTCGTTGCATGAATATTTCTCGAATATATTTAAATTATAATATTTATCTTATACTTGTTCATCTTGTTTTTTAAATGATAGGTCCTGCATTAGCAATGGTTCTTAGTCGCGGGGGACTTACAATATTCGAACAAGCGACACAAAGAACACTCAGACTCAGAACAACTTCCTTCGGGTAACACACATTGTTGTCCCGTGTGGGTATCGATCCCACGACACTCGGTGCAGCGGCAACGGTGAGACGATCACTTCAATCACTTGCTATATTTAGACCTCCTGTTTACGGGGTGTAGCTTCATAGAAACGAATTCAGCTCTATACACTTGGTGTACCCCTGCTTACTGCGTACATAGAAGTCTATGAAACTGTCAACGGAGCGGCAACGTCGCCATCGCGTCAACGGAGCGGCAACGTCGCCATCGCGTCGAGTTTTCTAAGTTAGGGTGGTCTTTGTGTCTTTTGTTTAGTTCCCCGCGACGCAGGCGATGCTCCTAGTGCGGGTGAGGTCTTTTTAAGATTAAGATATAGTGGTGGCATGAGTAAAACTTACCGTTGTCAACAGTTACGAACGTATCTGCC
Organism: Catocala sponsa; assembly: GCA_963564715.1. Classification (NCBI taxonomy): domain Eukaryota; kingdom Metazoa; phylum Arthropoda; class Insecta; order Lepidoptera; family Erebidae; genus Catocala; species Catocala sponsa. The sequence goes on along the minus strand of OY751345.1, from coordinate 2,401,277 downwards.
GATCTCTTCAATCCTAACATCAATTTTTGGGGACTATTAGCAGTGTTTTGGCAATATTGTAATACAGCCTTGGCTTCAAGTTCGTTCTGTGGGTAGAACAAGGTTGATCCCTCTTCGGCACAAGTCTGCTTGGCTAGTTCAAAGGTCACACGTGATGTGTGGAGTTTATAGAAATGGGTACTCCCTGCCACATGATAGTAACCTTCAAAAGTGCCAGGTCCTGGTGCCATTGTTACCGGCACATCTGTTGTGTCTTCATCTATAAAAATAAATTAATATGTAGTTATATTGAATCGAATTAGACGTTATTTGGTGGAAATACATTGTAATACAATTATTGGGCAGAAAGGATCGCACCCTTGGCGTGCCCACCCCAACTATTGCAATAGAAAAAGGTTGACAATATCGAACTCCTCGGGATAGAGACAACCACGTCGTGGGATCCGGGCGTTCTCCAATTGCAATACTCGAAGTGGAATACTCCAACTTGCAGTATTGAGATGATGCACAATACAAACTGTGACGTAACCCCTGTTAAAATGTTGCTGTTCAAGAAAGATAGCGGGATACCCCACTACAGCCCGGGATACCCTACTACAGCCCAGTTATTCTATTAATTTATTACAGCGCCATCTATTTAAGTCTTACTGAACTACGTAGCTTGACAGTACACGAAGTGTTCTAGCACTTTCTCGTATTGTTTTAAGAAACATCCCGGAGAAGACGCTTCTAGAAAATTCCAGAAACACTTTTAATCACATATTAAAGGCAAGGCGATACACAGCCAAGGCAGTTGGCAATTCTAAGCGGTCAAGTTCATCGGAACGAAAGGAAGCGAACATATCACAGAGTTTGAAGTAGTTAAAGTGTTTAAGTAGTGTGTGTCATGTTTTAAATTTAGAATAAAACGTGTTTTAGTCGGTAATATTGTTAAAATTCTTATCCCTGGAGCCTTGCACGTAGTAATATTAATTTCTCCCTTATTTTGTAACCAATTTTGATACTGTTTGTACAAAAAGATTTCTTTTGATTGCTATAACCTCTTGTGTATAAAATAATGTACAAAATCAAACATAGTAATGCTTTGTAATCTTTCGTAATTTTAATTTTCTAAACTTTTAATTAGTTTTAATATATGTATGTAGTTAGAATTTTCGATTTGTGGTTTATCTAATGTTTAGAGTCACTGTTATATTTTCACCATAAATAAGTAGACTCTTTAATATATAATGCAATTTAAATATCATGCATGCCTGTGATTTTTTAATTATCTATTCTAACGATGCTAAATTAAGAATGCCTCAACTACAAAACATTGTAATTATACAGTTGGTATGCTTAAATTATAAATAAATAATTAGCCAGCTACTTTATTGCTCACCTGAATCAGCCGCACTGTATACTTCTGTCCACTCAGATGGGTCCAACGGCATCTTGCATACAAATGGTTTCTTTACACAACAAGGAATATCATTTAGCCATATTTTCATAGGTTCTTCGTCTTTCCCGGAGTTTCCTAGAATTACGCAGTTTTCTATACCATTTACATTATTTGGCTCGCCTTTTCTCCATTTATGGTATACATCATTTATTGAAGCACCTGAAAATAATTTTCATTCGTAAGATTTAGTTCTCATAAAAGCTTCGGTCTTAATTTTGGTGAAGGAAACAGGGGAATACAAGAGAATGATTTTTTCAATTTTGCATATTTGAGATGCGTTCGGGCCCAGCGTGATATCAATAGATTTATGTAAGAAATCATTATATTTTTGATGATCGTCTTTCCTTTTTTGTCCCATATTCTGGTCAAGAAAATAAAACTTACCTTTGTCAATAGTTTCGAAATCATCTTCCGATTTTCTCAATCCTATGAGCAGGAATTTAATTTTGGATTCTGCCAGAATGCTTTCGGCATAGAGTATTACAGCCTCAGCTTCACGTTCGTTCCCTGGGTAGAACAAAGAAGCTCCTTCGTGTTCACAAGTCCGCTTGGCTGTATCAAATCTCTGAAGTGTCTTGTGCACTTTGTAGAGGTAGTTGGTGCCTTCAACGTGTTGGTAGCCTTGAGGCAATACAATGCCATGTCTGGTCGTTTCCCAGAATGGTCCTTTAGTTGTTATGCCTCCATCTATAAAATCAATTTAGGAATGAGAATATTTTTTTGCATTATATTGTAGTCCTATGTTTACGCCAATGTTATTAAAATTAAACTACTTAATACGGATTTTATCGAGATGTATGTTTTAAACACTATTAATACATAATTTTGAAACTTTTATCTATAATTTATACTTATATCAATAATGCCTGCAACGGAGGAAGCGCCGGTCGCGAAACATTAAGAACGGATGTGGCAAGGCACCTGTGGACCCCAACCTGAAGGTGCGTGCCGCGTCCCCGAACACGCCGGTGTACATCTCGCGCCTGCACTACACCACTGAGGCGGAGGACATCGCGAAGTACGTGTGCCAAAAGCTGAAGTACGTCCCCAGAGTGCAGCTGCTGGAGTCGCGGCGCAAAGTCAACTTTAAAGCGTTCGTCGTGCGCGTACCCGACTGCTACCTGCACAAGGTGTTGGACAAAAGCTTTTGGCCGCAAGATGTGGTATTCCGTCGCTTCCGCGGACAAGTACCAGCCGAGCGCACTAGTATTAAGTGTGCGAAGTGAAGTTTTACTAACATAGTATCAAGGTGTAGGTATTTACTAACATCAAATCGGCCTCGATGGCGTAGTGGTTAATGTAACCGACTGCCACGCCTGAGATCGCGGGTTCGATTCCCGCACAAGTCAAATATTTGTGTGCATAAATATGGATATTTGTCTTGGTCTGGGTGTTTCTATGTAGGTATAATATGTATGTATTTATAAAAAAAATGTATATGTATGTTTATCCATTGTATAGTACCCTTAGTACAAGCTCTGCTTAGTTTGGGCTAGATGGTGTTGTGTGTATGTATTATAAAATTATATAATATGTAAATTTAGGTTCAGGTATTTATCTATGAGCCTATGCAGCCCGAAATAAATGATTTGAATGATTTGAAATTATGTATACTGAATTAGTCGCTATCAGTGAGGCATTGTCTTATATCCGTTCCATTATTCATGAACATTTGGTTATTCTTTCCGACTCTAAAAGTACGTTACTACATATACCTCGGTGTACCTCGACATTTCGAGGCACACCGATAGCTTATACAATAATTAACCAAATTCTAGAATGACTACGGAGTGGCAAAACGATTTATCTACAGTGGATTCCTTCCCACGTCGGACTAGTCGGTAACGAAAAGGCAGACCAACTTGCTAAACAAGCCTGCGCGCAGGGTATTTCCATTACAATTCCACCTTATTTTACAGACTGCTTATATCTGGTTAGGCGATACTGTTACATGTCTTGGCACGAGTATTTTGATCAGAGTTCAGTAGAACGCGGTATATGGTATCCTAACTAATATTATAAAAGCGAAAATGAGTTTGTTTGTTTGTTACCTTTTCACGCCTAAACCACTTAATCGATCATTCTGAAATTTTGCATATACGTTATAAGGTGTACAGAAACGGACATAGGCTACTTTTCATCCCGAAAACTTTACTGTTTCCGAGGAAAACAACAATAACGTTCTTATGATAATAGATGGCGCCACGTGTCTTTCGAATCATGATTGAATTATATTATGACATGCAGACTACAACCCGAATTGATTGTCAAATTCTAAATTAACGCGAGCGAAGCCGCGGGCAAAAACTAGTAAGAATATACAACCGGAATCACTAGTAATTCCTTGGATTAATAACTGTTCATTGAGCAGACACCATTGTATAACAGCTATGAGATTACGTGCCGGTCACATCCCATCCAAGAAGTTTACGTTTCTCTTGGGAATATCGCCAACACGACAATCGAAGACGTACAACATAATTTAGTGGAATGTTCCCGCAACGATCAACTTAGAAAACAATTATTGGGAAGAAAATATGGGTGCTTCTTCGAGCAAGGCATTCTTTGGTGATTTGCGTGGCAATTTTCAAATTTAATATTTTTTAAGAAATCGATTTGTATATCTAAAATATACGTAAAAGTAATATTTTTTATAGAAGAGGCACCTCAGAGAGCGTTATACTTATAGAGATAATAGAGTTTAAAAAAATTGAGACCACGCAAATCACAAAACATCCCACGAAAATGATATTTTTCTAATTTAACTTTCTAAAATACGTTATTATTTTACTTCATATTTAAAAGAAGTTATTATGATATCAGGTAAAAGAATAAGTAAGTAACTAACACAGAAATTATTTTCTAAAACATTTTATTTATATTAGAATCAGTCAAGCACTATTTATTCTTTGTTATTAAAGACATTACTTGTAATATGATTAAATAAAAATGTAGATAATAAAAATAAAAATAGATATTGGTGCCAATTCTGTTGCCACAAAATTCTCTAAGCTTAACTAAAAATCACTAAAATTTAATTTAGTCCTCTCAAATAACATTTCGTATTCTGAAAGCGTTAAAAGTGATAGGACTAAAAAAAGTTTTAGTGATTTTTAGTTAAGTTTAGAGAATTTTGTGACGACAGAATTGGCACCATTGTTTCTTAACATATCACAATAATCACATAGCATTAATTAAAGGTTTTCCCGAAAAAAAAAGGGGCTTGCTGACTTTTCAATTTCTATTCTTTTAAGGTGATGCCGCATGAAAAACGTGTCTTGAAGAATGACCCATATTGTAGCATGGGACTATGTAATAGTCTCCTGGATAATCCTATGTCGGATAAGGCCAGGGACTCATATAAGTTATATTATAAATACATACATAATGCACAGTGATAAAACGTGGCTATAATGGGGCGACATAGTCATAATGTGACTAAGCTCCGCAAATAAAGAAAAATAAATTGTAAACACATTTATTGTTATGGTAAATGTATATTTTATATTTGTATTAAACAAAAAGTGTTGATTTTATCAACTTGATTGTGACCGCCTGTTTTGGCACATTTCGCTCGGCGCAGTTTTAATGGCCAGTCCCATTACTAACAAGTAAAAGTTATCCCGAAGATTACTCGCATGCTGTCTCACTCTTGTTAGGGTAAAGAAGAGAAATGGCGAGACTTTTATCTTATAGATAAACGCTATATGGCGGTGGAGCTAAACATTTTATTTTCTCGTAATTAGAACCACTAAGGCCGCGGCCGCACTACTAAGGCGACTGCGACGCTACGGCGATTTTGTGAAATAAACTCATATAAACATATGTCGGTGGCCGCACTGCAGAAACGACAAGCGAAATTTATTTGTTCATATCGTAAAGAAGTTTCAAATGTTCTACAAGTAACGAGTCATGAGGGTGTCCGTATTAAATAAAATTATTCAGCTACCTGCACGGCGACACTTGAATTTCGATTTGTCACGATTTGCAACAAAATACGCGGTGATGTACTCGAGCGGCCGCACTGCCTCGCGGCGTCAGTGCGAAAGAGCGCGACATATTCAAGCGAAGAGTTGCGAAGGAGACACCGCCACTGATCGGCTAACCATCGCCTAACCTGTCTGGTGCGGCCACCCATTAAGCGACGTAGCGGCGTTTCGCTGGCTTCTCGCTTTTGCAATGCGGTCACCTATTTTTTCGCGTCGCCGCCGCGTCGCTGTCGCCGTACTAGTGCGGCCCCGGCCTAAGAATAAATTAATTTATAGAAATAATAATATGAATCACTTACTTGTAAAACTGAATGTAGTACCCAAAAGCAGTAATATAAATAAATACTTGTCGTACATTGTGTATAGGCTGGCGCTGGCGTGGCGTCTCGCTAAGATCAGTGTCGGACTTCGGAGTGCGCCCGCGCAAGCGTTTATATATGCAAGATAAGCAAGTTCCATTTTATAGGTCACTTGCTTATCAGCCAAGACAAGTGTTATTGAAACAAAGCTTGAACTTCTAACTAGAGCTTTCTAACTGTACAATCATAAGCTTCATTTTTACTAATATTATAAATGCGAATGTAAGTTTGTTTGTCCAGCTTTCATGCCTAAACCACTAGACCGATCATCATGAAGTTTCGCATATACGATGTCAGGAGTACAGAAAAGGACAAACGGTACCTTTCATCTAGAAAAAAAGTGTTGTTACCAAGGGATGGAAATTAATTGACAAAATCTAGTTTGTACAATAATTCATTAATGTTTTGAATGAACCGCTGCACGTTGTCTCGTTTCTTCCGCCTATGGTCATTGCTAATCCGTAAGTCTTTGAATCCATTACTACAAGCACAGTTTATTAAAAAGGCTTATTGCTTGCTTAGCAATGCAGTCATAGCGTAGCCATAACATTTACCAGACATAGCTTTGCGGGCATAGCATAGCATCGCAAGCATAGCATTGCATTGTATGCATATTAGTAGATATACGGCTATATATAATATCAGCCTTGTCTTAAACTGCCCTACTGCTGCGCACGGGCCTCTTCTCAGTGAGAAGGATTAGGCCATAGTCCACTACGCTGGTCCATTGCGGGTTGGCAGACTTCACACATATTCGAGGACATTAATAATAATAATAATATTCTACCACATACACACAACACCATCTAGCCCAAACTAAGCAGAGCTTGTACTATGGGTACTAGACAATGGATAAACATACCTACATATATACTTTTTTTTGTAAATACATACATATTATACATAGAAACACCCAGACCAAGACAAACATTCATGTTCATGCATACAAATGTTTGACTTGTGCGGGAATCGAACCCGCGACCTCAGGCGTGGCAGTCGGTTACACTAACCACAACGCCATCGAGGCCGACATTATAAAGAACTTGTGTATTTTGTCACAGTTACAATATAATATAATTATGTAGGTAGCAAATCCGTTGTTTGTACATTTTTATCGCTAGGTTTTCCCGCCAAAGGTTATCAAAGGCTACGTTTGTATCAGTGGTAAATCCCGAACTATGATCGATAATATATATATTCCTTCGATAAGAATATATTCTTCTTCCTAGCCTTTATTACTCCCAAGTCACTTGGGATCGGCTTTTCTAGTCTAACCGGATTTGACTGGATATCAGTTTTACACGGAGCGACTGCCACCTGACCTCCGCAACCCGAAGGCTAACGATACCCTAAGGCTAGACTAGCGTCAGGATATTAGAGGGCACTGACTTCCCAATAACGACTGCCATACATGGTCATGGCAGCCGGAACCGCCGGCTTAACGTACCTACTCTCCGAGGCACAGAGCAGGCGATAATTGTCAATGAATACGCACATAATTTCGAAAAGATAACTTCCGAAAGTCAGAGGTGCGCGACGTGGGTTCGAACCCGAGTCCCTCTGCGTGGCAGTCTGTTGGTCTCCCCACTGAGCTATCGCTGCTTTATGGGAGACCGTTGGACTGCCACAGAGGTCTCGAGTTCGATTCCAAGACGCGCAACTCTAACTTTTCGAAGTTATGTGCGTATTAAATAGTTAATTATTGCTCGCTTCAATGGTGAAGAAAAACATCATGAGGAAACCTGCATGTCTGAGAATTTTACATAATGTTCTTGAAGATATGTAAAGTCTGCCAATCCGCACTAGGCCAGCGTGGTTGACTATGGCTTAACCCTTCTCACACTGAGAAGAGGCCCGTGCCCAAAAGTGGGACAGTTTAATACAGGGCTGAAATTATATATGTATACTAATACTAGCTTTTGCCCGCGGCTTCGCTCGCGTTAATTTAGAATTTGACAGTCAATTCGGGTCGTACTCTGCTTGTAATAATATAATTTAATCATGATTCGAAAGACACGTGGCGCCATCTATTATCATAAAAACGTTGTTATTGTTTTTCTCGGGAACAGTACTTTTTTTCGGGATGAACGGTAGCCTATGTCCGTTTCTGTACACCTGTCAACGTATATGCAAAATTTCAGGATGATCGGTTCAGTGGTTTAGGCGTGAAAAGGTAACAAACAAACAAACAAACTCATTTTCGCTTTTATAATATTAGTTAGGATAGGATTATATTCACGTCATGCCATGTGTGAACATGTGTCAACCTTAGCGATAGTTAGATCACACAGAAACTTTTGTCAAAATTAGTAGACCACTTTCTTGGCCGATGGTACTATGTATGTAGCACGGAACCGATAGTAAATAAATTCTTGTTCTTAGCCCGTTTTCCGTTCTTATTATTTAATTCTCTTCCCAAGTTACTTAAATGGCGTAGTTTTTATAGTGTAAAGCTAGATAATAGCATGGCTTACTCAAAAACAACATTTAAATATGCGTCGTTAGATTATACGCTGTCACAGAATGCGTAAGAAAGATAAAGATTCACAGTTCCACCCCCGTAGGTGATAGCGTGATAATATGTAGCCTATATGTTGACCCGACCTGTTAGTAATATTCATGCAAAATTTGAAGTAAATCCATGCAGTACTTTTTGAGTTTAGTCCGGACATACATACAGACGAACAGAAAAACAGACAAACAGACAAAAATTCTAAAAACTATATTTTTGGCTTCGATATCGATTGTAGATCACGCACCAAGTATTCTTTTAAAAAAATATTCACTGTACAGTTTTGACTTTCCTACGATTTTATTATATGTATATAGATTATAAAGCTAAAGAGTTTGTTTGTTTGGTTGAACGCGCTAATCTCAGGAACTACTGGTTCAAATTAAAAAAATATTTTATTGTTGGATAGCCTATTTATCGAGGAAGGCTATAAGCTATATAACATCACGCTACGACCCACGGGGGCGGTGTAGTAATCATAAACGCGGGGTAAAACCGCAGGCATAGCTAGTTATTTATATATGACACTTCAGTCGCGTAGCTGTAGAAATGCTACTGTGCATGTAGTCTCAGTTTCGATTACCTGTTCGACAATTGTTAATTACATGTATATGAATACTAGATTTTGCCCGCGGCTTCGCTCGCGTTAATTTAGAGTTTGACAATCAATTCGGGTTGTACTCTGCTTGTAATAATATAATTCAATCATGATTCGAAAGACACGTAGCGCCATCTATTATCATAAGAACGTTATTGTTGTTTTCCTCGGGAATAGTAATTGTGCCGGGATGAAAGGTAGCCTATGCCAAAATATAGTAAGGTATTAAAAAAACAATTTGTCAGGTTAATTGTTTCTTTAATAGGGGAGAGTAACCTATATTGAACCGACGCTTAAATTGTACCACTTCTATATTTCTACCAAATTGACGCTATTTCTTTACACTGGCAACAGAAAAAGAGGCGACTGTGGAAATGACAGTGTTTAATCCTTATAACTAAATAAGCTTCCTAAAGCTTACATTGGAATACCACAGCTTTTATATAAAGCTTTTTAGTCAAACAGACCGAAGCTCATGTCGTCATCAGACTCCTCGGGTTCTTCCTCCTTTTTCTTCTCCTCCTTGGCCTCAGCAGCGGGCGCTGCGGTGGCGGCAGCGGGCGCAGCACCGGCGGCCGGTGCGGCTCCCACGCCTGATCCGATGTTGGTGATCAATTCACGAACGTTCACTCCCTCCAGCGCCTTAGCGAACAGACCCGGCCAGTAAGGCTCGACGTCCACGTTGGCCGCCTTCAAGATGGTGGAGATCTTCTCACCAGTAACGGCAACATCATCATCAACAAGGATGAGAGCGGAGTAAACACAAGCTAATTCAGCGTTTGATGCCATTTTTAATAAAAGAAGTGTTAGGGGCGCCACAGTCGCCTCTTTTTCTGTTGCCAATGTAAAGAAATAGCGTCAATTTGGTGAATTGTATGAAGTGGTACAATTTAAGCGCCGGTTAAATATAGGTTAGTCCTCCCCCCTGGGGGAGACCAACAGGCGTGCACAACTTGGGATAAAGTAATGAATTTATTTTATGTTCGAGTTCTTTAATAACTTCTTTTAAAAATCAACCGAAACGTCGAGAAAACTTTACATATAAATATTAAATAAACCACGGTAAAACCCGTATATTGTAGGTAATATATCCCTCTATATAATAATACTACGTATATACATTGAAATTAATTATATTTGGATCATTGGCCCACCTAATTGACTTGTAAATGGCAGTTATAGTTAAACTTACAATATTGCAGTATGACTAACAATATTACCAGTTGTCAAGAGCAAGATAGCGTCGTTGACCTTTGATAAAATAATTAATTATCGCTTGCTTTAACTTCTTGAACGTCTAGGGGAAATACGTAAAAGATAATTAAAAATTCCTTGTGCAAACAATACATGAACGGACAAATGTATGTGCGCTCGACACTTGACTCATTAACGAGTCAAGTGTGCAGCGGACATACATTTGTCGTTTTTGTTTTTTGATGACTCATTTTTGCGGACAGCGTATGTCCGCTCGACAGTTGACGGGTTAATGGTAAAAGAAAACTACTTGTCTGTGAGTTCTACAAGACATAATGTTCGCGAAGATACGAGTATGTGAAGTCTGCCAACGCGAACTGGGCCAGCGTAGAGGGGTATGGCCTAACCCTTCTCAGAGCTGGCAGTGGTCTATAAATAGGGCTGATATTATTATATTTATGTATTTTAAACACAACGTGTATACGAAATTTCATGATGATCGGTCGAGTAGTTACGGCGTGAAAGCGTAACAAACAAACTTACTTTCACATTTATAGCTAATATTAAAAGTGCATACATACATAGATTCACGCCTGTTGCCCAGAGGTACGGACTTCCATTTGCTACGATCCTGACACACTTCTCTGGCTTCATTCACTTTCATCACATTCCTCATACACGCCCGTCGGTTCAAGGAGCTCTTAACCTGGCCTTTGTACAGAACGCCTCTGATCTGATCGAGAAACGTTCGCCTAGGTTTTCCCCTTGCGACTGTTCCATTCACACTAGCCTTATAAACTTTCTTAGTCAGTCTTTCCTCGTCTATTCCTTCTACATGTCCAAACCAGCTTAAGGTACCCTTTCCTATTCTTGTCACTATATCCACTTTCATGCCGCATCTCTCTCTAATCACACTATTCCTTATTCTATCTTATGGATTAGGATTACTAAAATATTTAGCTTGAGTTACGATAATCCTAAATATAAATGTATGTGATATTATGTGAATTAATATTGTAAAGAGGAGTGTGAAACTTAACATATTACACCTTGTACATACAACTGTCCCAGTTTTGGGCGCGTCTAAGTTTTAAGAGCTGGCCCACGCTGGCCCAGTGCGGGTTGGTAGACTACACACATCTTCGAATCATGAAAATCTCTCATTATATTTTCCTTTACCGTTAAAGCGAGCGATAATTAACTATTTCATCCTAATCCATCCTAATCCTTCCCCGGTTGAGCCGGCCCATTCATACTGAAATCAGCGAGGCTCTACTACTAAACTACGACTACGACTAAACTAAATAAGTGACAGGAGTAGCGGTAACCTAGTGGGATACCGTTAAACTACCACGCTGTGATCTCGAGTTCAATCTCAAGATTAATATTGTTTTGAAATAGTTTAATTTCAAAACAGCATTAAACTTAAATCTTTTTAATATTAAAATTACGTAGGTTGGTAATGAAGACTTAAAGACTTAAAATATCGATGTTTTCTCAATATCGATATTTTAAGAAAAGTCGTCATTAGTGCCAATTCTGTGGTCACAAATTTCTCTAAGCTTAACTAAAAATCACTAAAATTTTGTTTAGTCCTGTCAAACGAGATTACGTATTCTGAAATCGTTAAAAGTGACAGGACTAAACTAAATTTTTGTGATTTTGAGTTAAGTTTAGAGAATTTTGTGACAACAGAATTGGTACCATTACCAATCTACGTAATTTTTGCACATAAAACTTTTTTCTCTACACTCGCTAGTTTAAAAGCAGGACAATATTATTTTGTTTGGACTGGAATGGATCTGTTAGGTCACAAGTAGCTTTAAAACAATTACACACTTTTATGGCTTGTTGTTTTTTTTAGTTTAGTTAACGTGAGCGAAGCCACAGACACAATCTATTACATTATGTAATAGATTTAAACAGAACTTTTTTTCTGGATCAAAGGTGTATGTAATATGTATGTAATAAATAATTTACGCGACGGAGTTCACAGACGCTTTAGCATTTGAACTTATCAACTAAAGTCTTATGCTAATTTAAACCATAAATTGAATTATAGTTGAAACGGCATATAATAATAATATTCTATCATACCTCTCTGGGACAGTCATTATCTCCTCATGAGACTAACGCGATACCGGAGGGCATAGTATACTAGCTTTTAAACTACCACCTTCGCCTTGTGATATAAACAAAAAATGTATCACCAGGTTAAATAAAAGCGCACAAACCGCAGGGCAGCTTGTGGCGAGCTGAATGTGAGTGGCGACACTGCGGTCCTGAATGCCTCAGAGAGTCGGTGAGGGCCTCATTCCCAGCTTGCCGTTACTGGTTGGCTGGGGTGGAACTTCAAGAGCGCCCGTAGGACTCTCAACTCTGGCTTGCCTTGATCAGCCGGTCAGAGGGGGGCCGCTAGAGCTACATGCTTGGGGGTGGAAGTGTCATTTTCAAGGGCATAACTACGGGGAAACCCGCTCCGAGTCTCCGTTTTCACGAGACCCGTGATGGTGAAACCGGCGTCGCACCGCTCGACACCCCTAGCCGCTCGCACCGGTGTTGCCCTCTGCTGCTGGCTTGTATGCCTATAGTGGCTATTCAGGGGGCCCATCTAGTGAGTTGGCGAGTCACCGTCTGTCCATTCGATTGATGCTATTAGAGTATGCAGGGCAAACGCCGTTTTATCATCCATAGTTACCAATATACCAGTACATCAAACCCCATACCCATAGCCCATATATTAGAATCCATACGTAGCAATAGTCCTAAGCCTGCTGCGGCTAGTGCCGCTGTAGGTGTTCCATCCCACCTTTGATTAAAACTCTCAAAGGGCCTCTTCTCGTTGGACCCATGTCTCCGTGTAGGCCTGCCAAAGGGCTGGGTATTTTCCTAACGTATTAGGAATATACCTGTGAAAGAGAAACAAATAATATTCTATCACATACACACAACACCATCTAGCCCAAACTAAGCAGAGCTTGTACTATGGGTACTAGACAATGGATAATAATAATAATAATAAGTTTATTTATCACCAAAAATTAACTAATAGGTACAGTACACAATTTAATTATTATAATAGTGTAACTATGTACAATTGTAGTAGGTCCACTATTTGAGCCCTGTCTCTTAAACTAGGCAATAATACCTGTACAATAATTGTACCTAGGCAATAGTATAAACATTATTATAATCATTATTATATTTACCTGTATCTTAAGAGACAGTGTTCGGTATGATAGGGATTCAAATTATACATAATTATTATAAGTGGATCGTGTGGATATCATGTGGTGGTAGTTGGTGATGGTTATTTGAAGTGTGTGTGTGTATATATGTATGTATTAGTATGCGTGTGTGTGTGTGTGTGTGTTTGTTTGCGTGATAATTATTATATGATGTATATTAATAATGATTCAATTCTGTCATAGTTTTGGAGAACAAGCCATTTTGTAATAAACATACATATATACGTATATACATATGTACACATTATTCGCTTGAGGAATATATTATTGATATGACTTGACGTGAGACGTGACCATGACATGAACGCATACATATTGTATTACCTAGTTATGGTTATTCACATTGTGAGTCGGGTGGATCTCACATATTTCAAAAATTAGTTTTAATGAAATCGTTTGGTGCTTTTTATTGATTTATATGTAGAATTACTGAGAAATGTCCAAAGTTTATGTGTGAAGTGAATTTTATTCGAAACATGGCCTAAAAGATATTGAAAAAAGGGGATTAAATATAATGATCATCAAAAATACTAATTGGTCAGCAAATATTGCACAACATAATGAGCATCTATATGCCTCAAATCACTGCATTCCGTCTCGGAACTGTTAGGTTATGTTAGGTTCCTTTTTTCAAACCCACCCAAAAATAGGAGCCCCGCCTGGCGGGGCTCCGTCGACTTAGTTTGATCTCTTTAAAGTTTGCTGGCCATGAGTTGCTGATCAATTAGCTATTTCTGCTCACAGATTATATTTTTCTGCTCACAAAAATACCAATACTATGCTAACCATTTAAATAACACCCTGGAAAAAGTTTCGAACTTTAGAAATGTGTTATTGTATCATAAACATTTTCGTCATACCTATGCCATATTTTTTTAATAAATGTTATTACATTTGGCTTAAAATACTTATATTAGTTAGATAATTCATTCAAAAAAATATTTGTGTCATTAGTTACCCATATAATTACTTATTCATGTAATAATAAGGTTTGAAAACGCTAAAAAATAGGTTTCTAACAAAAATCCGGTGAGCGTGGAACCGTAGATTAGTATAGGCAGGACGCGGCGACACGGCTCGAATTTTTACGAGTTAGGTACGAGTGTTTGTAAATAAACTTTTATTCTATCGCGTGTTAGTTTTACAACTCGCACTCTTAATAAAACACTAACTTAACTCAAAATCTGGAAGAAAGGCAATTTGAACTCTAATGCGTGACTAAAATTCTAATTTTATATTTGTGTTAAGTAATTGCAACAGAGTTTAAATTTGTTTAATCCGAAAATCTCAGATAGGCCTCTGTTTTATTAAGAGTGCGTAAATGTTGTATGTATTTAGATAAGGTCCGGTATATATTTGTGATAGTGGTATACTGTTTTTGAAGTGAATAAAGTGATAGAGAATGGAATATATGGTGAAAAGTGGTGGCGTAAACAGGTAACTGGACATAACTTTTTTTCAAAACACCATTTATACAATTAATTCTATTGATATATTAGCGTTAGTAGCCTTATGTTATTGGAAATTTCAGTAGGAACACAATGATGTATATTTTATTCAATATAATTATATTATAGTGCCATAAAACTTCAAGTTTCAATGACTTAACCTCTAAATAAATTGCAATTAAAAATATGACGATATTTGACCTAATTATTCTTCTGATAAGGCTGACGTATGACGGGACAAACAAAATTATTTATAGCGCTTTAATTATTGCTATTAATGCAATAATTTGCATTCAATTGACTGTTGACATTAAAATTTATGCTTTTTGATGAATAACATGTAAATATTTAATTGGCATTGTCAAAGTCAAAGTCAAAGTCAAAGTCAAAGTCAAAAATCATTTATTCATTTAGGTCACAAAGTAACACTTATGAACGTCAAAGTATATAGGTTAGTGAGTTTACTAAGTTACTGAAGCTACATTTAGGTTAGTTGCTAGGTTCAGGCAAAGGGTAGAGCCTATGAGAAGAAACCTGCAAGAAACTCACGGCCACTCTTTTAAATCGCCAGTTAAATATAATTTCAGTATTTTACAACTCAGATTAACAAGGTGTTACAGCCATTATGCCATATACTACTGACTATAAAAAACTAAAGATAATAACAATAATAACTTAATAATATTATGTTATTGTTATTTATTTAAAATATTCTGTTGACATCCTAGGATAAATTCATGTGTTGTGTTGGTTTACTTTACAAATATTCAAACAACGTGCACAAAGAGCAACTTGTGAATCACACAAATTTTTACCCCGTGTGAGATTCGAACCAACCATTCAAACTATTGCGCCGCCCAGTCATCACATTGTATTTTAATTAAAATTATTTCTACCATTTAAATTAAACTACTATATACGGATTTTATCGCTTTGTTTATTTGACTTACTATTACTATACTATTATACTATTTATATTTATGTTTACACGTTTCGGTTGCTTTTCAGCAGCCATGGTCATGGAGATAGTAAAAAAATTAAATAGTTTTAATAGTTTCAATAATTTAATTAGCTTAAAAATTAGTAAAGTGTAATAGTAATAGTAGTGTAACAGTTTCAAAATTATGTAATAAAATGTCAAATAAACAACGCGATAAAAACCGTATATAGTTGTTTAATTTAAAAAAACATAGTATTATTATAATGAATCCATTGTTTTTCCAGTTATCGTCGCAACTGGTCGCAACGTAGTCCATCTGCACAAGTTAATGAACGACGAGCCAATGGAGCCGCTGGAGCGCGCCGTGTGGTGGACAGAGTACGTGCTACGTCACGGGGGTGCCAAGCACCTCCTCTCGCCCGCCGCCAACATGACCTGGTGGCAGTACCTGGAACTAGACCTGGTGTTCACTCTGTGTAACTGTATTACTCACTATTGTGTATTTTTTGTGTAAGAGGATTTTAAGAGTCTCCATGTTGGCCACAAGTTGTTCATATAAGAAAAAGATATATTAATACTCGATGGCGTAGTGCTTAGTGTAACCGACTGTCACTCCTGAGGTCGCGGGTTCGATTCCCGCATAAGGCAAACATTTGTGTGCATGAACATGGATGTTTGTCTTGGTGTGGGTGTTTCTAATTCTATGTATAATATGTATGTATTTACAAAATAAAATATATACAAATTCAAATTCAAATTCAAATTCAAATAATTTTATTTTGTGAACACAGGTTTACAAGATGTTATACAATCGTTTATATAGTGCGCTCCATGTCCCGCCGATAGGCATACAAAATATTAGATGGCAACATTAAAATATAATATGTTATAGAGATAATATTCAATTTCAGATTAAATTTTAATATTGCATGCAATTACAAAAATAATGAATTAGAAATGTCAATTTTAAAATGTCACAATGATTAAAAAGATATGTCAATTAAAAATGTCACAACGCTAAGTAAAGGATAGGTCTTACTGTAATAATATGTCATTTAAAAATTCATTAATAGAGTAATATGCCTTGTTAACTAATAGTCCGAATAATTTATGTTTAAATTCATTCATACATTTACTTAAAATGATTTGTTTTGGTAACCTATTAAATATTTTAGGTGCCATAACATAAATGCTTTTATGAAAAAAAGTAGTTTTCGCAGGTAATAAATGTAACTTGTTTGAGCGACGTTGACTTTGTATGGGTTTAAACAAGTTTAGATTACTTTTCACAAAAACGCAGACTTCGAAAATATAAAGAGATGGTACAGTAAGTATGTTAAGATTTACAAATTCAGGTTTGCAGGAGTCTGTGGTTTTTAGCTTACAGATAGCTCGTATACATTTTTTCTGAGCGATTAGTACATTTTCAACATTAGTTCCGTTGCCCCAAAATATAAGGCCATATCGCAAAGTAGAGGCGACATAGCCGTGGTAAGCTGCTAATAAGGCGTCTTTATTAGCTACTTTACTGAGCATGTAGAGTGCGTAGGAGAATTGATTTAATTTCATGCATATATTTTCAATTTGATTTTTCCAAGAGACATCATTATCAATATGAAGCCCAAGAAATTTCGTGGTATCTGTTTCTAATACCAAGTCGCCATCGTGGTCAATTTGCAAAATATTTTGTATGGATTGCCTTAATTTAAAATTCATTATTTTGGTTTTAGATAGATTAATTTTAAGGTTATTAGCATTCAACCAGTCAATTATAGAATCAAGACTTGAGTTAATATCACTTTCAATATGCATGTTTATCCATTGTCTAGTACCCATAGTACAAGCTCTGCTTAGATTGGGCTAGATGGTATTGTGTGTATGTGGTAGAATATTACTATTATTAAGTATTTTGTTATTAAGAAAGTTAAGCTCAATGATAATATACATACACAGAAAAGAAGCAGACACGAAGAGCACGTGAAGTGAAGAATTTTGGTTTATTTTTCCTTTTCTTTTCTAGCAGTTTGGAGTACGAATTATCTACTAGTATTCTATGCTCCCTGTGTCTGGGTGTAATTAGTTTTAGTACTCTAAATTCAATAAAAGTATTATATTGCAGTTACGTTCGAAGTCATTTAGAATATAATAATTCAATCCTTCAATCCTGGGTTCTTTAAGCGGGGCGTGAAAAAGCATCTTCTCAGGCCGTCAAAGTAGAGACCTCAACATCGCCTCGGCTACTGTGGGGGCGATGCGGAGGCCACTGCTCTTAGACTATACGACTGCTTACCATCAGGTGGAGTGTGGTCATTTTGACAAAAAAAAAAAAAAAAAAAAAAAAAAAAAAACGCGTCACAGGTCTGGAATCCCCAATATGACACATATAAGTCTCCGATTGAGTCAGTTCAGAAGAAGTTTTTGCGTCATTTGGACTTTAAATCTAGGCAACAATCAAATACATACATTACATAGGTGTAAGAGATATCACTTCTTGACATTAGAACTGCGCCTACAAATAAATGACATCACATTCATTATGAATATCGCCAACGATGATTCACCGCAACTGCTATCCAAGATAGGGGTCAGAATTCCTCATGCTGGATTGAGACAGCGTCCGTTACTGAATATAAGATATACAACAGTCAATTACAGACGGAACACTTTCTTTTTCCGAAGCGCAGCTAGTTTTAATAGTATCTCCCAATATTTAGAGATTGATATGTGTCATACTCAAACTAGGACCCTACGACGCAAACTGAACAGAGAGTTCTTTGGTAGTAATAGAAGCACAAATAATAACGATTAACAATGTTTATTAATGTGTATTAGTCTGTAAGCTTTCTAAATGAATAAATTAATAAATATACAGGGTGTAAGGGACGGTGTACCGAAAACGTTGCACAATCGTTTGTCCATCAGTACACAACTGAATGGAAATGTCAATTTAAAAATGAAACGTACGATTAAAGTTTTATGCTAGTACATTGTAATTTACACTACGCAATGTATCGCTACCAATGCAATGTGTCCGTCCGCGCTATCGTATCGCGCTTCCCGCGCACCAACGCTACGCACGCTCACATTATCTGACGGAGCCCGGATCACCTATTTTAGTGATCTATTACAATAATAATTTAAACGTTGTGACTAATAATCGGATTGTACAATTTTATTATTGTACTTACAAAAAATTTGAATAAATTGAATAACGTCTTATAAAATTAATCTTATACGCACATTTCGTTAATGTTTGTGTAGGTAAAAACAGAAAGCCAAATGTGTTTATAAAATAAAAAGGTAGGGTGATTTACGATAAATTCTTTGAATTAACAGTAAATTGTAAAAGTAATTAAACCTTACCTTAAGATCTCGCGGGCCTTGTAAGATATGGTTCAAAATGGCTGCCTCCAACTTGTTCACAAACTTGCGCACGATTGATTGTTTCGGCGTGAAGGCGAGGCATCATGGAGGGGTCTGCGATAATGTTAGCTTCTAACTTTACAAATGCTGCCGTTATACGATTTCGCATTTCGTCCGCAATAGTGCACTGACGAACACTTTTTCCTTGATATAGCCCCACAAAAAAAAATCCAGCGGTGTTAAATCCGGTGAGCGGGCTGGCCACGAGTGAGGCCCGAATCGCCCAATCCATCTCCGAGGAAATGTGTCGTCAAGATATTGGCGCACTCTGAGCACGACATGCGGTGGCGCACCGTCGTGTTGAAACCAAATTTGAGGTAATTGAGCAAGCGGCAAATCTTCCATTTGATCCCATTCTGCGGCAAGGTCGGAACGTAACTCATCCAGGACAGTCAGGTCTTGCTGTAGAAAATCCAAGTATCGGGGTCCATTCAAGCGCTCCGGTAAAAAGTAAGGCCCTAAAATTTTGTTGTTATAGTTACCATACAATACGTTTACTGACCAACGCGTTTGGTGACCCGTTTGTTGGGATGCATGTGGATTACTTCGCGCCCAAACGTGCGAGTTACGTGGATTCCACATGCCATTCCGAGTAAACGTGGATTCGTCAGTCCTGATTATGTGGGATACAAAATTTGGATGTTGCCGCTGCTGATTCATCAACCACCTGCAGTATGCAATACGCCGAACTTGATCGCCAGGCACGAGAGCTTGCACTTTATGAATACGGTACGGCCGTTGTCGATCTCTGCGTAAAATGTTATGCACAGTCCAGTGCGATACGCGAGTTCCGTAGTTACGGCGCAGAAGTTTAGCGGTGGTTCGCGTACCAAGGTGTGGATTACGGTGAACGGCATCGAGAATTCTCCGCTCAGTGGAAACTCTAATCAGCCTGCTGGAACCCTCCTGATGCGGTACTATGGTTAAATTATCCAGTACTCGTTGATACGTACGAGAAATCACACGACTGTCCATAGGGTGACGAGCGTCAGGATACCGCTGAATGTAAATGCGAAGCGCCAACGAAGCATTGCCTCGTGCCTCCCCGTACGCCATGAGCATTTGTCCATATTCACGTGCACTAAATGGCTGACGCATTATTTATTAGGTACAAACACAACTTTGTAGTTACACAAAAAAGTTATAAACAAAACAAAAACGTTAACAAAATGTTATGAACATAGTAAATAAACACAATTTAGTACACAAAATAGTTATAAACAAAATAAAAACTTAACAAAATGCAACGAAAATAGTAAACACTCGCGAATACGAGAGATTACGTCAAGTACTTCCGATTCCTGACAGTAGCGCGACCGAACTAAAGAATTCAAAAATAAATTTCTTTTGCAGTTGTAGTCATATTAGATAGGGATGAGATACATCTATCTAATTAAATAAATCCATAGTCGATAACTCTCATAAAATATTTTTATGAGAGTTATCGGCTATCGATTAATTTTATACTTATAACTGCTAATCCTATTAACAATTTTTTGTTACAGTTTTGTATTTTAACAGTTAAGTAAAGATTTACTAGATTACATTACATTGTATGAATCGCTGTGTACAAAAAGCTTTGTTTTAAAACAATTAGATGGTCTTTTACATTAATTATTATTAAAAGTGATTAAATAAACTCATACATGTACATTTACGATACGAAATATCAAAACAATTAATATTTTTTAACATTTAAAATGCAAATGGGTATTGTAAAGTGATAGTAGTATAACATTTAATTACAGGCTACTTTAATCATTACAATCTTTTCAATCTACGTGACTAATTTAATAATAAATAGTGCTAACACGTTCATGTAACCTTTACTTTTAAAAGGAAAACAACTATTTTATTTATTAACCTATCCCGCTTTGTTTAATACACTTTTTTCGATATCGATCATTGATCATAGATCTTCCCTAGTTCAGTGGTAGTAGGTACGATGCGGGCGGGTTTTTACACAGCACACTATTGCCGGTGTGTAAAAAAACTTTTTTGCGTTGGTCATTGCCTTGTCCGCGCAAGATCAGCTGATTGGTTCAACTGTGTTTATTTTGTATGTTTGGATTACATAGCTGTTTTTCGGTATTATGTAGTTTTTATTGATATTATCTAGTATAATGGTCGTTTATGTAATCATTATCAGTTAGAAAAATGTGAAATTTTGAAAGAAAATTCGATAATTTTCCGGTGGAAAATTCCTACGTTTTCCAACTCAGAATGATGGTCCGAAGCTAGTATTTCAGTTTTCGGTGAACCGTCACTTACACCCTGTATATATATACTTATATTTGTATTTATATAAGATTCGCCCGGGTCTGATTGCCTTGATTCTTAGAGACGGTAATGTATTTCGAAAATATCAGTAACCCATGAAATAAATAAAATAATAAATAAATATGCTTAATCTGTGTTTTTTTAAATTTGTGAGCTTTGTTGTGTCTTTTTTTTAATGTTTGTAAAGTTGTCTGTGATATAGGGACAATTTCTAGAGCGTTTGTTGTATTATTTTTTCGTGGGAACACGCACGCCGGCTCTCGGATCTGGTGCTGATCGGGTGGCTGGAGGTCGTTTCGCGCCCTCCGGCGCTCGGCTCTGCGGTTCTGGGTGTTGTTTTATTAAAATAAGCTTCGATAACCACTTGTAGGGTGAAACACAAACACTGAAGCAGATCACTTCTAATAACGTTAAATGATTAATTATTCATTTTTTTATTTCAATCATGTGATCGTCTTTATCCAATGCCTTTTGGAAATCGGTGTGTATACGGCGTGTAATATAAAGGTGTGATCATACATAAGCGTCAAAATCAAATTTCAAAATAATTATGTTTATTCATGTAGGTCACAGTAATACTTGTGAACGTCAAACTTATATTTATTAATGTGCATTCACCTGTTGCCATGATTAGCAAAGCTAGGGCGTAGAACCAATAAGAAGAAACTCACGGCCACTCTTTTCAATAACGTCATGTTCTATAGCCTCCGTACAATCATCAATCAACTGTTCCTATCAGTGTGAGTCAATGTCAGTCCCAGACCATCAGCACATCCCCACAACCTCAGGCACGTAACCCCAATATATCCCAACCAATACCTACTGTTATTAAGACTGCTGGCGCTGGTAACATAGTCGCCGAGGACAGACCCACTGCAAACGATTGGACAGAGGTTCGTTCCACTAGACGCGTTAGACCCTCCTTCACCTCCGTGATGCGTGGCACTGCCGCGCCAGGTACAACGGGACTGGAAGCGGCGGAAAGGTGGAGATACCTCCACCTTTATTACGTGAAGCAGGGTACAACTGAAAGCCAGGTTCGTGAACATCTTGTAACTATCTGCGGAACTGACGTCGCCTGTACAGTTGAATCTCTTAAAGCCCGAGGACGTTATGCCTCCTTTAAGCTGGGTGTGCCAACAAGATGGGCTGAACAAATAATGGCGGTTCAAAACTGGGCTGAAGACATATGTGTGAAACCATGGCGTCGTAATTTTCGTGCCAAAAATGAAGAACCGAAGTAAATCACCTAGTATTCTAAATACACGCACCGTCAGTAAACGCACAAACCACCTGTGTTTCTTATACCAAAATGTACGCGGATTGAAAACTAAACTATCGACATGGCGAACCAGCTTGATACTCGCTGATTATGATCTTGTAGCTGTGACCGAAACCTATCTTGATGAATCAGTTGAGGACTCGGAGGTGTCAGGGGGAAGCTGGAACATACTACGGCGAGACAGAGCAACACTAGGAGGTAGTGTGCTGCTTGCTGCAAGCCCTGGGGCCGTTTTGAGAAGGTGACGTGAATTTGAGACTGATTTTGGTGAGGATTTATGGGCTACCCTTCATATATATGGCCGTACTATAAATGTTTGTGTAGTATATATCAAGCCTTCCGCTACAGACGATGATTACATGGCGTGGTTCTGTAAAGTTGAGAGCATAATTGCAAATTTAAATGGTATTATTATAATTTTTGGTGACCTCAATCTAAAAAGTGCATCACTAAATATTAATCAGTATTACTGCTATTTTTTAAACTTCTGTAATCTTTCTGAGAGGAATGAGGTGATGAATTTCCGAGGAAGTAAGTTAGACGTGGTTCTAACTCGAGAGGGCGTTGATGTCACCTGTGAGCATATAATAGGATCAGAGTTAGTGCCAATTGATTTATATCATCCTCCACTTCATGTTACGGTAAACGCTATCAAACCTAAACGCATTGATATGGTAGATCCTAGTAACATTGATGAGAGCAGGGACTGGAATTTCTATAAGGCGGACTTTGCGTCTCTGTATGAGCAGTTTACGTCAGCTCGCTGGCAGGATCTTCTTAATTGTAGTGACGCATGTACCGCCACCGATATGTTTTACACAATCGTGTATAATATCTTCGATTCTTCGGTCCCCAAGAAAAAGAGACTTACTTCCAGATCTAGGCGATACCCTGTTTGGTTTGACAGAGAACTTATTCAAAGTATACAACGTAAACGTAAATTACACAAACAGTGGCAACGTACACGTTGCGAATTCATGTACACAGAGTTTGATACTCTGCGTCGGAATTTAAAATATCAAATTAAGGTCGCTTATACGTCATACACCATCACTATTGAAAACAATATTAGGAAAAATCCTTTGCAGTTTTGGCAGCACATACAGAGCCTGCGGTCGAAGGGTGGTTTTGAGCCAAATGTTACTCTTAACGGCGTGACCTATTCAGGGGCCCAAGCTGCCGATGCATTTGCCCAGTACTTTGCCTCAGTCTTCTTGCCAGATGTACCTACATTAGATCCGAGTAACTTAAATTTGTATATTGAGGGCGGCTATATCTCGTTACCCGTCATAACAGTACCGAACGTATTAAAAGCGATCGAAAAATTAAAACCGGGTAGTGCAATCGGGCCTGATAACGTGCCCGCATATGTGCTTAAGGGATGCAAGGATGCTTTTGCTACCCCGCTTTGCCACATTTTCAATTTGGCACTTAGAACAGGTGTTTATCCCAAACAGTGGAAATTATCACGTGTCATACCCATCCCAAAGACAACAGACAAGACATCCGTAGTGGATCATAGACCAATTGCCATCCTTCCTACCATTGGCAAACTTTTCGAACACGTGCTCCACTCGATTATTTATCAACAAATAGATGTTTATCTTTCTGACGCTCAACACGGTTTCCGATCAGGTCGCTCTGTTGATACCAATCTATTGATCCATACCGACTACGTGTCGAGATGCTTGGATATGGGTGGGCAAGTTGATGTCCTCTATTTTGACTTCTGTAGGGCTTTTGATAGAGTCGATAATGACGTTTTGTTAACAAAGTTGGCTAATATGGGCTTCACGCCAAGCTTGCTCTACTTCTTCGCCGACTACTTGCGGGACCGTAGACAATTTGTAAGGCATGGTTGTTTCGACTCTGAGCCTTACAACACTCGGTCAGGTGTGAGCCAGGGATCAGTGCTAGGCCCTCTTTTGTTTCTCATTATGATTAACGACCTTATTAATGAGGTTAAAAGTGCGAAATGCCTTTTATACGCAGACGACCTTAAAATAGCTCTCGAAATCAAGACTTCTCGAGACTGTATGGATTTGCAACGGGATGTTGATGCGCTCTTTCAATGGAGTACCAAGAACAAGCTGCTTTTCAACGTGAATAAATGCTTCGTTGTGACTTACAGTAGAAAGTTACATCCGGTTAATCATACATACACTTTGGGTGGGAATGACATAATACGCGTAATGAACATCAAAGATTTAGGGGTAACTTTTGACAGTAGTCTTACATTTAAGGATCACGTTTCTGTTACCGCTAAGTCATCTTATGGACGACTAGGTTTTGTTTTGCGGAACTCAAGTAACTTCCATAACCCGAATGTGATCAAACTTCTTTATACCAGCCTTGTCAGAAGCAAACTCGAGAGTAGTTCATGTATTTGGAATCCCTACACGTCAACTCATGCCTTAATTATTGAAAAGGTGCAAAAGACTTTTCTTAGGTATCTCCACAAAAGGATGTATTATTACTTTCCCTATATGTACCCGACAAACTACCTCCTAGGGATATTGGGTTTTAATTCTTTGGAGGCTAGAAGAGGACTAACACAGCTCACTATGGCCTGTAAAATCCTTCGAGGGCGAGTCAAATGTCTGAAACTTCATAACTTGCTATGTAGGTTGTATGTGCCTGACCGATATCTTGCCTTCCGTCAAAGCTGTCGACATAAATTATTTGCTCGACCGGCCTGTCGTACAGTTGCCAGGGCAGAGTCCCCAGTTTGTCGCTCTCTGGAGGCGCTCAACGCTCTCTTGGGTGCTAGCCCTGAGTGCGATTTGTTTGCGGATGAATGGAAGAAGATTTTGAGAGAATGTCTGATTTTCTGCGAGAAGAGGTATGACAGGATATCTTCTGTTCCTTATTAGTGGATAGTAACTTTAAGAGTATATATATGTTAATTGTTTTTTAACGATATTGTGTTAAATTTTGTTTCTTTTTATTTGTTATATTTTATTTGTCTGTATGTTTAAATTATGTTAGATATAAGTTTTTAGATTGTATTTAGATACTCTATGTTAATTAATGTAACTGACTTTGTCGTTTTAATTAACTATAAATAAATAAATAAATAAATAAAAAATAAATCAATTTGCTGTAAATTGTCGATGCTTTCAAATGGTTTTGATGTGAAAATAAGCCAAGTACTGACTTAGTAACATAGCTTCTCTTTGTCACATATCCATGTTGTACACTTATTATCTCTAGACGCATCGTTAAGCCGGGTATCCACTATGTTCGCGAACCTCTTGCGCTCCGCGCTCCTGTAACTGCTCCACAGAGTGGATACGTTCGCGCTCCTGGAGCGTGCACGGTGCGCGCTCTGTGCTCAGCGCTCCAATCGGTGGCGGTTTTTGGGCGAACACAAAGGGAAGCTCGGTCTGTTCGTGGACGCAAGCAAAATACCAAGTTTAGTGCGTACGTGTCGTGTATCACGCTCCACGCTCGGATAAATGGAGTGGTCGGATGAAAAATGTTTAACTCTTTAAGACGACATGTTCGCTCAATGTTCGCAAGGGGACGGTAGAGCATGCGTGTTTCTTATGGAGATGCGCGTACCGTCTTCATCAGTGCGATTGCAGATGCGCGGAGCACAGTTAGTTAGTTAGTTAGATAGTTATAGTGAGTGCTAATAACATAGATATGGAAAGACACTTTGAGAACAGCTTTAAATGGTTGTGAAGATATTAACACGTTCTCAAACTTCTGGGAATACGACAGTAATATAGCACTCATGATCTTTTCATAGTAGCCACTTCGCTGTACACTAAACATTATCTTTCTAGAGTACCTACAAAAACGTCGAACAAGCACTAGAACCGCCTGATAAAAAGCGTACCGAATCCTTTGGTTGCCTATTATCATTCGCGCGTTGCCAACTCTAGAGAAAAGCAATTAACCTGTCAATTGTTGGAATGACAGATATACTTGTGTTTGGCCGACGGTGTGCCGCTGTGATTTAATAGGTTAAAGGGAAGCGAATGCGTAGATCATTATTTCATTCGTGTGGAAGTCTTAATTACCAGGTGAAAACAGAAACAGTAACACTCTTGCCATGTTTTACTCTTACGCCGGTGTCCTATTAGAGGGTGATAGCAGCAGGACCTACTCCCGGGCGAGATGGCATAATTGTACTAAATAATAGGTGACGTCAGCCTACTTACAAACACTATCTAAAACAATCCAATAATGCCATTGACTAAAATCCAATTAAATGAATTATTATGTCAAGATTAATCTATACATCCTAATCCTAATCCTAACTAATATTATAAAAGCGAAAATGAGTTTGTTTGTTTGTTACCTTTTCACGCCTAAACCACTGAACCGATCATTCTGAAATTTTGCATATACGTTGTCAGGTGTACAGAAAGGCACATAGGCTACTTTTCATCTCAAAAAAATTACTATTCCCGAGGAAAACGACAATAACGTTCTTATGATAATAGATGGCGCCACGTGTTTTTCGAATCATGATTGAATTATATTATTACAAGCATAGTACAACCCGAATTGATTGTCAAATTCTAAATTAACGCGAGCGAAGCCGTGGGCAAAAGCTAGTATAATATAATTGTAACTGGTCTGTCTGTACAACTTTTATAAATTACAACATATATACAAAATTTCATGATGATCGGTTAAGTAGTTAAGGCGTGAAAGCGTAACAAACAAACTCACATTCGCATTTGTAATATTAGTTAGGAATAGAATATTATGTAATGATGTACTTACTTCCTTAGATAGAACAATGCGACAAAGTTGTACATTTTAATGTTATTGAATACATTCTATAAGTGTACAATGACATACTGATTTCTATTTGATATGATGTTATGAAGCCATAGCTCAGTGGGGAGACCAACAGACTGTAATGCAGAGGGTCTCGGATTCGAACCCACGTCGCGCACCTCTGACTTTCGGAAGTTATATGACTTTTGGAAATTATGTGCGTAGTGATTGACAATTATCGCTTGCTCCGTGCCTCGGAGAGCACGTTAAGCCGTCGGTTCCGGCTGCCATGAACATCTATGGATGTCGTTATTGGGAAGTCAGTGCCTTCTAATATCCTGACAATGGTCTAGCCTTAGAGTATCGTTAGCCTTCGGGTTGCGGAGGTCAGGTGGCAGCCGCTCCGTGTAAAAACTGATATCCAGTCAAATCCCTCATAAATGTTACTTTTTGACCTAAATGACTTTGATTGGATCCCATATTATGGAGGCGAGCTTATCGGCACATTTCAGACACTGCAACTACTGAGAAATTCTCAACAGAAAATTCTAACAGTTTGCACGATTCGGGAATCGAATCTCTTATCTCTTGGAGGGCAGGCGCGATCAAAGCAGAGCTTATTAGTTTCTATGCTTTTTACTCGGAGTGATAGCTTGACGACAATACTTGTGACCTTAGCTCGGTCTGTGAGGTGCTCAATTGAATGCCAAGGCAACCTAAATCCAAACAGAGATTGTACTATAAGATGAGCAGAGCAATGAAGAACATCTATATGAATAAATTAATAAAATAATTAAAAAACTTTTGAAGTCAGTTTATTTTTTATTACAACAATTTCTCATTTTCACTTTACAACCTTTACAAACAAAATTACACAATCGTTATCGTAACCACTCACAAAAACGTACAAAATACACACGCGTCAACATTATTTACATAAAATACAATATTTACAGGCGATCGTTCCGTCGGACAACAATAAATATGAGCGGCGCAGGCGCCGGCGCTCAGTACACTAGTATCACACGTCACGGTCTGTCCCGCTACGTCATCGGTGACGTCACACGAGCACGGTGAGCCGTTCTGGCGGTGCCATGCGCGCGGGCGGTGGTTCTGGCGGCGGTAGCGCGCGCTTGGTGAGCTCCTTATCACGCGGTGGTGTGTCGTTGCGCGCGTCTGCGTTCTGCGCCTTGTATAGCGAGTGCGCGCGCGGCAATTCATCCGGCGGCCGCCGTGCGCCTGCGCCAGCACCCCCCGCGCCTCCGCCCCGCGGCTCCTCCCGCAGTGGGTTCGCGTACCGCCGCAGATTCTCTTCATTCTGCAGATTGTTGGACTTTTCTTCATCGCAGCGCCGCGAGCGTTCTGCTGCGGCTGCTACGCGCCGTCGCCGCACTAGGAACGTCGCGCCTACTGCGCCAGCTGCCACAGCAACTAACGCCAGCGCGCCTAGAGACAGCGCGAGGGTACCAGGCCCAACGCTGTCGGTGGCAGCGGCGGGCGTAGGCGCATGCGGCACACGCAGCCGTAAAGCTGCCCCAAGCAGTGCATGATGGGCCAGCCGTCGACGTGACACGAGTTCGCTTAGCGCGCGCACCGCGGCGCCTAGAGCCTCGGCGCGTTCAGCTCCATCCGTGCCCACTTCATCGCCAATCCACTGGAATGCCATACACGTTTATTAACTACTAGCTGTGTCCGCGGTTTCACCCGCGTTTATCGTTACTGCGCCGCCCCGGTGGGTCGTAGCGTGATGTTATATAACCTTCCTCGATAAATAGGCTATCAAACACTAAAATCATTTTTCAATTCGAACCAGTATTCCTGAGATTAGCGCGTTCAAACAAACAAACAAACAAACTCTTCAGCTTTATAGTATTAGTATAAATATGATCTATTAGCTTTAGCCTGCGGCTTCGGTCGCGTAAATGTAGATGAAGTTAGGTTAGCAATAGTTGGTACTTTTTTCTGGATGAAAGGTAACATTATGCCTCTTCTGGTCCCTTGACAACGTGCATGCGAAATTTTATGATGATCGGTCGAGTAGTTAAGGCGTGAAAGCGTAACAAACAAACAAACAAACTCACATTCCCATTTATAATATTAGTTTGGATATAGTTCTAGGTATAATTCAAATCAGACAGACGTCAGACGGTTGTATCTCATAGGTTCTTACCAGGGCAAGGTCAAGTGCGTCGTCATCATCAGGCGCCAGATCACACAGCAACGCGAGTGGCGGCGCAGGTGGCGCGCGCGCTGCTAAAGCCGCAGCTAGCGCTCGTCGCAGTGCGGCGCAGGCGCGTTCCACGTGCGCTCCACGCGCTAGGCGCTCACGTGCGAGCTGGAGACTTGCTCGAGCGCAGCCGGGAGGCAGGCGTGCGGCGCGCGCGCCGGGCCAGCACGCAGGCGGCGCAGGTAATGCGGGGGGCTCCACGCGTCGTCCTGATACGCGCCGACATTCGCCGATGGGCGCACACGGCGCCCGTAGACAAAGTGCTGGCGCAGCCGGGACGCATACCTACGGATAAAGAAAACAAGTTTTAGATTTATTGGCTTAAGGTTATTAACTAGTGGTCTGGCGACCAAGGTGTAATTATTTGAGGAAAGAGTAAGGAATATATAATCAACATAAGCCGTAATATAAGCCATATACTTGGTATTTTTCAAATACAAAATTACTTAGGTATTATCTTATCTTATGTGGGGGCCAGTCAGTGCAGACCGGCGACACTTCGACCCAGTGGGATCTTTTGTGTCGACACTCTACCAATAACGACTTCCATAGATGTTCATGGCAGCCGGGACCGACGGCTTAACGTGGTCTCCGAGGCACGGAGCAGGCGATAATTGTCAATCAATATGCACATAATTTCGAAAAGTCATATTTAACTTCCGAAAGTCAGAGGTGCGCGACGTGCATTGCAGTCTGTTGGTCTCCCCACTGAACTATCGCTGCTCTTTACTTAGGTATTAAAAACACATTTTAATTACGTACTGTAATAATAATTAATTTCGGATCTAATTTGTATGAAAATATATACTAAATGCTGCGACAAATCAGAGCATACAGTGGCGTGCCTACGTTTTAAAATAAGGCAAGCAATTTAAACCCTTAGTGGGTTTAACTCACGTTTTACTCTTCAACTTCACTTACATGTCGTAGTTGACCTCCCTAAAGTACATGTTAGTGGTGATTGAATATAATAAACAATTATAATAATCTGGAGTAAGTCTTATTAGTATTTTAAGCCGGTTTATTGGGCTTTTTTTATACAACTAAGGTGGCAAACAAGCATACGACGCCTGCAATACAAGAGGCATCACTTGCGCGTTGCTGACCCTTTAGGAAAAAAAGGAAGTGGGTAGGAGAAGGAGCGGGATGGGGGAAAGAGGGTGATTGGGCCTCCGGCATTCTTACTCACCGAACGCAACACAACAGTAGGAACACTGCTATTTCACGTCGATATTCTGTGAGAGGGTAGTACTTCCCCGGTCGAGCCGGCCCATTCATGCTGAAATCAGCGAGGCTCTACTACGCTTATATATTATAGAGACCGTCAATAAGTTCATGTGTCGTCTCGTGTTGAGTACTCACCTCATCAGTGCGGCAAGGCTGCGCATTGGGCACGTGGCAGTCTGGCAGGCCGCACCATAGCCGCGTGCACGCCGGCGCACCCGCCTCGCACCAGCACGCGTTGCAGCCCCACCACCACGTGCCGTTGTCGGCGCCGCATGCGCCCGGTTCACTGTCCGTACCGTCGTCAGGACCGTCGCCACCATCCCCGCTTTCACTGCCTTCTGCGCCGTCTGCGCCCAAACCCGCTAGCACTGTGGAGAAACAGTAACAGTTATATACTTGTTCCACTGATAGGTTTAGAATAACATTGCAGACGTTTATTATATTAACTTATTTTACAGTTTAGATCTAATATCAATAGACAAGCTATAATTTAAGATGATTAGAGAACACATAGTTTATAATATACTCGTAGTAGTAGTGATGTGATTTTACGTTAATATTCTATTGAAAAGTATTAAAGTGCTTCTAAAAGGACCGGCAATAACAGCAATGCTATACATTGAAATTAAACTACTATATACGGATTTTATCGCGTTCTTTATTTGAAATTTCAAATAAACAACGCGATAAAATCCGTATATAGTAGTTTAATTTCAATGAATAACATTCGCGTAAACAGAAGACAATAGCAATGCTATAGACCGCACGTCAATGTATTGTATATGAGTTAGCAGTTGAGATAAGGTTTTCAAGTATGGTGTGGCCTGGCCTGCTCAAAAAGACTTTAATGGATTGGTCGCTCAAAAACTAAATATAATTCTTTGGTTAGCAAAGAGTTATGTTTTTGAATGGCCAGTGCATTTCAAAGTTTTTAAGCAAGTCGGGCCAAAAAAAAAAGGATTTACGCACACCACATATATTATTACAATGAAATATTGACCGTCTAAAGATCCTTTTATATATATAACTACTCGCACTGCAGCCTTAACCATGCAAAATAGGTAATGCATTAAAATGTTTTATTCTCATACCATTTGAATGCATCCCCATATAGACAATATTATTAAGGTCGTTTTTTTCGTTTTCGTAGATACTTACTCTCAAGACAACGCCGAGCGGCGCGCTGAGGCGGCGGCGGGCACACACATCGTGCAGCGCGCTCCGGATTCCGTGCATCTGGCACGCACGCCGCGCCCGTCGGACACGCGGGGGTACACGAGGCCGGCGTTGGCGCACGAACAGAACACGTGTCACCAGCCCACCCGGCCGGACATTCACACGCCCACCAGCCGGCCCCTCCCACGCAACGCCCTCCATTGCGACATGGTGCCGAAGCACAGGAGTCTAGTGTCAGTTCGCAGCGAGAACCCGTGCGTCCTTCTCGACAAACGCAAGCCCAGCCAGGAGGCGCGGAGCTAGGGACGCAAGTACCGCCGGCCGCGCAAGGACACGGTGGCGCGGCGGGCGGGGCGAGCGGTGCTGCCACAAGTGGCGTGTCGCACGCAGCGCCGGCCCAACCAGTTGCGCATGCGCAGCGCCACGCGATGCCGTCGCGCACGCATGTGCCACCGTTAGCGCAGGTACCTTCCGGACACCTTTCAATCTCCTCGCGAACAGTGCATGTTTTGCCTGTAGACAAACAGAATTGTAAGAATAAAGAGGATTTTAATTGTTTGTATAAACAAGAATTAATAATTCATTCATCATTAGAAAGTTACTTTTTGGAGAAGTAATATACTACTTTATGGATAAGTAATACGCTACTTGCCACAGGAGCGCATCAGTAATCATAAATGTGGGTAAAATCACCTGGGACAGCTAGTTTACAATTTTAGTGAGTATAAAATGTTTTGTTTGTTTTTAATTGATAAAGAAGATATAATAATTATGTTACTATTAGAAAGATACGTAATATATAATATATTGCATCACGCCACGAGTCACGGGAGTCGAGCAGTAATCATAAACGTGAGTGAATCCATGTAGGACAGCTAGTGCTTTGAAAATGTAGACAGGCGCCTGCGCAGGCGTATACGTACCGGTCCAGCCGTCGCGGCAGACGCAAGTGAAGTCACTAGCGCCGTCGATACACGTGGCGTTGTTACGGCACGGGTTAGCCGCGCACTCGTCCACTTCCGCACGCGTGTCGCATAGCGCGCCTGTGTATTGTGGCTCGCATGCGCAGCGTGGCGGCGCAGACGACGCGCGAACGCAACGTCCGTGCGCACACGCACCCGCTCCGCACATATCGCTCTCTGTGGTTACATGCACATATATTGCTTGAAAATCGAATAAATTTAATACAATTTTGATATCTGGAGTATGCACTTAGCCTGACAAGGTCTCCCAAACTATCTGTTTGTAGATTAGCAAAGAGAGAAAAAACAGCCCGTTGGATTGCTACGCAGAGATCTAGAGTTCGATTACACGGCACGGAGGTAATGTGCGTTAATAATAATAGTTAATTATCGGTCGCTTTAAAGATGAAGAAAATCTGTCGGCCTCGATGGCGTAGTGGTTAGTATAACCGACTGCCACGCCTGAGGTACAAGCTCTGCTTAGTTTGGGCTAGATGGTGTTGTGTGTATGTGATAGAATATTATTATTATTGTGACAAATCCACACGCCTGACCTTTCGGGCTCGTACTGGGCAAGCTTGATAAAAAAGACCTAACTCTTCTTACATTAAGAAAACAGCAGTGCCTAGGAGGGATATAATTTATAAAACAAGGCAGATATTTGCTGCGAATAGTGGTCATCTACTGGTCGAAATTCTTCTTTTTTAACCCCCGACGCAAAAACGACGGGGTGTTATAAGTTTGACGTGTCTGTGTGTGTGTGTGTGTGTGTGTGTGTGTGTGTGTGTGTGTGTGTGTGTGTGTGTGTGTGTGTGTGTGTGTGTGTGTGTGTGTGTGTGTCTGTGTGTGTGTGTGTGTGTGTGTCTGTCTCTGGCATCGTAGCTCCCGAACGGATGAACCGATTTTGATTTAGTTTTTTTTGTTTGAAATGTGAATTAGTCGGGAGTGTTCTTAGCTATGTTTGATGAAAATCGGTCCAAAATGGCCGCCGCCAAAAAATAGCGGTTTACATATTTTTTCACAACCCCCTTAATAATTATGTAGAATATTATACACTATGATAAATTTCAAATCCAAGATGGTCGCCACCGCAAAATGGCCGATTACTATTTTTATTATTTTGTGTCGGGGGTTTTTAAATTTTTAATTTATAGTTATCTTAAAGTCTGCTCCTGCTCTAGGTATATTTGCTGTATCGCGAGGGTCATTCAAAACATTCAAACCATAGACACAAAGAACACCCAGACTTGGGACAACAATGGCCGAGTGTTGTTAGTTCGAATCGCACACGGTACTAAAAATTTTTAATTTATAGTTATCTTAAAGTCTGCTCCTGCTCTAGGTATATTTGCTGTATCGCGAGGGTCATTCAAAACATTCAAACCATAGACACAAAGAATACCCAGACTTGGGACAACAATGGCCGAGTGTTGTTAGTTCGAATCGCACACGGGACAAAAAATTTGCGGTTCTTCCGAGATACTCAAATGGTTCTTCCGAGATACTCATATGGTTCTTCCGAGACTGGGTGTTTTTTGTGTCCGTTGTTTGAATGTTTATAAAGTCCACAGCGACACAGAATTTATTCCTAGAGCAGGAGTTGTCTTTTTAAGAAGAAGAATAAGTTGTTCCGTGTTGGGGTGCTTTATGTGTTCATACATTTTTTTGTCACGTGTGGGAATAAAGGCACAGATCGTCGCGGCGGCAGTGGTGAGGTGACCAAAACCACTACGTACACCATCCTTGCAGTCATTTAATTCAATAGTGTAATAGCTGATTCTTTTTGTTTGTGTCTAGTCTTTATCTTTACATATATAACTCTACTGTACTTGTGTATGTCGCTGAACTCCTCCTAAACGGCTGGACTGATTTTGATGAAACTTTTGTGTGTGTGTTCAAGTGGATTCGAGAATGGTTTAGAAATGTTTTCTTTTTTGCTTTTTTCTCTTGTGTACAGGACAACGTCTGTCGGGACAGCTAGTATACTTGTATAAATCTTCTGTCCGTGTGTTTGTAATTAAATTCCTCCTAAACGGCTGGACCGATTGTGATGAAATTTTGTGTGTGTTCAAGTGGATTCGAGAATGGTTTAGATTTGTTTTTTTTTGGTATGTACAGGGCAACGTCTGTCGGGTCAAATAGTAGTTTATAAAGCAGGCTGTGTTGTTACTGACGTTCTCTAGCAGCGCGCGTGGTGCAGTTCTTGCCGGTCCAGCCGGGCGCGCAGTGGCAGTAGTAGTCGCTCTGCGCAGTGTAGCACGCCGCGCCGTTGCCGCACGGTGCGCCTGCGCAGTGGTCGCGGTCATCCTGCGTATACGCACACAATGGCTTTGTATATTACGTCATGAAATATAATGTTAGCACACATACACACGAACATGCACAAAATTGTATAAATAATAAAAGCAGCAAACTAAAACATAATAATATAAATAATAATATAAACTGAAAGAAAGAAAGAAATCTTTATTGCTATACAGCTAGGCACAATGTGTATAAAGATATAACAAAAATAATAATAAAAACCCGGCCAAGTGCGAGTCGGACTCGCGCACAAAGGGTTCCGTACCATTATCTATAAAATGGCAAAAAATCGCGTTTGTTGTATGGGATACATTTAATCATTTTACTGTCTTATCTTATCTTGTGTGTGGGGGCCAGTCAGTACAGACCGGCGACACTTCGACCCAATGGTATCTTTTGTGTCGGCCCCAAGATTCATCCCTTAGCTATCTCCTTATGAATGTACTGCATCAGCCGCAGTGTACACTTCAGAGGAAGAAGCCTGAAGTCTTCAGGGTTTGGATATGCCAATCCCATCAGACCCATTCTCAATTCAGCCAACCCGTCGCATTCACACAGTAGGTGCGCTATGGAATCATTTTACTAAAACCATGCATCTGAAAATTCTCACAAATAACACGCCATAACAAAATGATCTTATATTGTGAAATTATTAAAAATATATTTATTTTTTAGTATTTTAGTAAAAATTAAAATATATATTAGAATTGAACTAACTACAAATATACATTAGAACACAAAAATACAATAGAAAAGAACAATACTCACCGCGCAGTAGCGTCCATAACAGGAGGTCAGCTAAAATTAAGCAGAGGTCTGTTAGTCGGTGTTAGTGTGAGTGCGCAGCGCCACCTGAGCGGTTAGTACAAGTTACAGTCATACAGTACAGTGTGCCAGACAGACAGACAAGAGCAGTCCTCACCTCACAGTTGGTGCCAGAGAATCCCACAGGACAGATGCAGCGATAGTCGTTCAGTAGATCGACGCACTCGCCACCGTTCCGGCACGGACGCGGCGCGCAGTCGTCGATATCTCGTGCGCATGTCCGCCCCGCGTAGCCTGCTGCGCATGCGCAGTGGAAGTCGTCAACGAGGTCAATGCAAGTGGCTCCGTTGAGGCACTGGCCGGTGCAGTCGTCGACGTTGGTCTCGCAGTCGCGGCCTGTCCAGCCAGCCAGGCATGTGCATGAGTAGCTGCCTAGAGTGTTGTTACATGATGCTGCGTTTACGCAGGGGCCTAGCGCAACCTCTGCGCCTGTCGCTCCGTTTGCGCTGCCTGCTGCCGCTGCTTCACCGCTCTGCTGTTCACACTCGTTCACGTCTGCCGATATTAACAGGAATCTATCTTTAGAATGCGTCAATTTTGTAATACAGTCAGTAATATAAGTAGTTAAACATTTATGTAAAACTATTTAATAAATTAAAAGTTCTCAATATTATTCTGTATTTTGAATTGTGACTTTATCAACTATCTTATAATTACTATTAATGCTATACACAACTAACATTTGTTATCATAACAAGACATAGAGGCAATCGAAATCTTCCAAGTGTGTTTTGATGACTCTACGTGGACATAAAGAAAGAACATCATACCTTCAGCGCAGGTAGTTCCGGTCCAGCCGGGGGCGCACTCGCATAGGAAAGCGTCGAGCTGGTCTCGACAGGTGGCGCCATTACGGCACGGTGCGCTTGCGCAGTCATCCACATCTTGATCGCATAAAGCGCCACCCCATCCACGCGCACACGCACATGCGAAGCCACGCGGTGAGGCGCTGAGCGAGCATTCGCCGTGTATGCAAGGTTGTGGCGCGCACGGATTGTCGACACGTTCGCAGTCTACTCCAGAGAAGCCTTCGGCGCAGCGGCACAGGTACTGGTCTGGCGCGGTGTTCTCGCAGGTGCCGCCATGTTGGCACGGCTCGTGAGTGCCACAGTAATTGAGATCTACATACAATTATACATTTTAAGGCGGCTGTATACATTGGGCCAAGGTAGTGGGCCAGCGTGTTGGGCCAACGTGTAGAGAACTACTTGGCGGTATCAACATACCGCCAAGTAGATCTCTACACGTTGGCCCAACACGCTGGTCAACTACCTTGGCCCAATGTGTACAGCCGCCTTTAGACATGAGTGAGCTAATTTAAAATGTTAAAGTTTACTACTAAAATAGCTTAAGTTACGTTATATGTAGATGTAAGTCTGAATTTTATTTATATTATTTGAGTGACTATTGTAAATTTATTCGTATACGGACAGATCGATCTGAAAGGGCTAAAAGATCGTAACAAGCACCATAGGTTCAAATTAATTCAAGCAGCATGCATTGCTGCTTGAATTGATTTGAACGTATTGATACGACGCGACGTGTTGATACTAGGATTGTGTCGTTCGTTCATTCACAAAGATCGATTTCAATCATGAACTGTTATGAAAATGAATCGGGTCATATGGCCCAATCATTCGAATGATTGGATTCTCGCGAAAGGTTGTGAGTCTCTCGTTATAAATCATAGATTGATAAGTCGCGACCTGAGCACAGAGTACATTTGTATATAGGAGGACCTTAGTTGAGATTACTTGTATCATATCAAGTTGAATTATATTATCTAAATTTGACTGTCTCACCTCCATCCACACCGCTCGCACCTACTGCATAGAACAGAGGCGAAAGAGACAGACCGATCAAGGACTCGCGTCGCGAGAGCGAGACGCAGTGATAGCCGATAATCGCCTCACGTCACCGGCACCGATCATTCGTTTCAAATCTTTGAAATTCAGTGCACAATTCATTTCATTCATGATTGTTTGGCTGTGCGAGATCAGGTCTTTGCGACGTTACTGACCGAATCATTTACGCGCGGTTCGCGATTCCATTCATATGACCCATTCGTTCATAATCGACACAATCCTAGTTGATACGATACAATGTTGTACCTACATTATGTAAATATTCTAAAATATTAATCAGCTTTGGTAAAATGCTATTAGTCTGGCGGCTCTGGGATCTTGTACTAATATATTATTAGTTTAATTAACCTGTCAATTACAGGGGTGCCAGAAAATTTAAAACCTGTTGTGCCCGGCCGCCAGATGCCGCTGCGACTCAGTAATTTAACCAAGTTTGGAGATGAGTCAGAAGTCAATTACCTTGATCACAGAGGATGCCACCCCAGTTGGTGTCGCAGGTACAATCCCAGGAGGAGCCGTTGCAGTAGCCGTGCTTGCAGCCAGGGTACGGCTGGCATTGGGAGCACAACTCACCGCGCCATCCCGGCCGACAGCTGATAATGAAGGCACATATTGAATAAATACAGAAATCAATACGTGTGTAGAAATTCAGAAATCTTAGTGTACTTACTCGCAATCTCCAGGACGGTCGCAACGGCCGTGAGTTGGATGGCAGCCTTCTTTGCATACAGCTGTAATGAAAAAGAGTCACCATTTATATAACAAAGGTAAGAAAAACAGTCATCATTTATATAACAAAGGTAAGAAAAAGAGTTACCATTTATATAACAAAGGTAAGAAAAAGAGTCACCATTTATATAACAAAGGTAAGAAAAACATTTGTTCCACCTCTAGGTAAACATACCAGGTAACACAGCATGTGATGCTTACTACACGACTGGCACCTCGACAAATCAGTATTAACATCTAAAGAGAGAAGTCATCTGCAGGTTTCGCTAGATAAATTCGGCGTTGAAATGCGGCTCGGTCGAAGGATTGCTTACACATAGGCGGTTGACAACTTCGACTGTATCGATGCCGAACTTGGTCAAATTCGGTTCAGAACTTAGTCGTTAGAAGACTAGACGTTTATACTGGGTCGTTTGTCAACCTCGGCTGCCCGATGATGTCCTGTATACCTACTGTAAGTGCCTTAAGGCAAGCTTCAAGGAATAAAAAATGGGATGAAAGGAATGGCAGAGTTAGTATCGTGAGCCAATGAAACTCTTAACTATCAGGCAAATTGTTACTACTCCCACGTCAGATTATCTGAAGAGGTTGATGCTTCTTTGGGTGAGTCCGGTAATTTGTACGATCACTAAATAATTGGTAATAGTTTTTCATAGCTAGCTTTAAAGTCTAGTCTAAATAAGGCATTTACATAAAGTGACAGGTTTGTTTGACTCACGTTTTTCACAGTTGTCGCCTTGCCAGCCAGGCAGGCAACGTTTGTCTCCCTCAGCGGTGCAAGAGTAGTGGCCGAACTTATCGTCGCGTGGTCGGCAGAATGTCGTGCACGTCGTGTTGTAGTAATTAGGTTGGCAGAGCACGCGCACGCGGTAGGCCACTGCCGCCGTCGCGCCTGCGTGCTGTAGTGCGTGCCATTCCGCACTCGGCTCCACGATGCCCGACCACCACGCCTCTTCAATGAGACCAGCCTCTGCGACCACACAAACACGTTAATCTTCCGCTCAATAAGCAGAGTTTGGAGGTCTGTGAGGGTTTTGATTGTACTCACCGGGTTCTGAGTACTCGTATTCGTCGTACGCTTGCAGTATTAATGTGAACGATCGCTGCAACAGAAAAGATAATTAACAAACTTCTTCGAATTAAGAACTTACAATTTCATGAATACAACACTAAGGTTGGAGGATTAATGGCAAATTCAGCGTTAAATAATTATGTAGTGCAGCGCTGCAAAGGTTTATCATTTCTTATAAACGGTTCCTTCTCCTATTACTACTTTTCTTCTCCTAAAACTGTATTGTACCTATATTTCATTATGCATCTGTAGCTGCTGTATTTTGCATCATTCTTTTAAAAATAACCAGTTAATTACTTTTCATTTACATAATATATTGATGTCTTACTCGAGAAAATTGTATTCCATTTGGATGCATCATTTTCCTGCTGCTACCTGTCATTGCAAAAATTACTCAAGCACGTGTTATAGTGACGGACTATTGAACGTGTTGGTATCATAAATTGCTGGGTTAGAAAGCTTCTGCTATACATAAAAGTATAAAGACGAGTAAACTTACCGTCCAGCGGAAAGAAAAGGGCAATGCCAGCGTGTATAACGGCTCCGCCAGAGTAAAGGAATCGGTGCCGAGCACAGGAGAGGCAGCTCGGCCGAAGGAGCAAGCGCCTGGCGCGGCCGCTGACTGGTATTCCTTGAGGCAGAGCGTGAACCGCGTGCGGCAGGGCGTGGCGCAGGCGCGTGGCGTTGCTCCTGAGGGGGGAGGGGTTGCGCCGCCGCCGCAGCACGCGCCTGACGATACCTCCGCGCGATTATTGGAGAACTCCAGGATCTGCAGCTCGAACACGCCCGCCCCCGCCGCGCACTGTGTCATACAAAATATAACGAGGTTAGTCGTTATGATCTGCGGTTTGTGAACTATATGTGGATACTATGACACATTAAGGTACGTTTAAGATATCTTGGTGACTGGAAAATATATTGTGGTAATGCTCAATCCAACCGATAGTCGCAAAAGAAGGTAGACTACTAAATATTTTTGTGTTAAAATTTTCTTTTTATCTTGAAGATACGCAAAATATTAAACTAAATCACAACAGAGTATTATTATTTTACTGTGTAACATAATAATACTCTGTGCACTGCCGGATCTGAATGGTATCTGAATGTTCTATTAATTATTCTCTATCAATTATATCAGACTTTAATTTAGTTGTGACATTAAAAAAATTATATTAAGAGGAAACACACGGGCTGTTTTTACATACAAACGTAGTCCCCTGTTTCCTCCCTGGATAATGCCAGTAGAGCAATAATTTTTTCCAAAAAATGTATGGTCTCTATTGGCATGTCCCTGTTTTTCTTTTTTCATAAATAATTATATTAAAAGAGACATGAGCCTTCAAAAACCTCAAAAATTGGCCAGATATTCTGCTGTGTTCAAACATCAAGAAAACAAAATTTGACTAGATTATATAAAAATGGAAAACATTGGAACACGGTCAAAGCCTTTATTTAATTTTTTATGGAAAAAGTAGTTAAATCGGTCCAGTTTTGGAGAAGGAATCAGGGGACTACGATACGTTGACTTTGCGTACTTCTAATAGGTATTTTCGGTGCAAGCTGCAGTTCTCTCGCCCTTAGTGTTTCCTCTTAACAACCCCGCGCTTTGGATAATCCATATGTTCGGCAACGTTCGGAATCTACAAACACTGAAAGAACGGACGCAAAGAACATAACGCTTAGTGGATAATGCTATACGTGATATTTCTTATGATTTTGTACTCACGTATGGGCGTCGAAGTAATTAGGTTTTTAGGAAGTGCTGAGATGTCGTATGATGTCATGTTCTTGTACTAACCTAAACTTAGAATAACTATTTGCTTTGCTATTATATGTCAAGCGATTGTCTTTTGTATATAATGAATATGTAAATTTCATTATATATTACACTAGCTGAATGGATGAATGGAACAGTCGCAAGAGGAAAACCTAGGCGAACGTTTCTCGACCAGATCGGAGGCGTTCTGGACAAAGGCCAGGTTAAGAGCTCCTTGAACCGACGGGCGTGTATGAGGAATGTGATGAAAGTGAATGAAGCCAGAGAAGTGTGTCAGGATCGTAGCAAATGGAAATCCGTAGTCTCTGCCTACCCCTCTGGGAAACAGGCGTGAATCTATGTTTGTATGTATGTATTACACTAGCTGTGCCCGCGGTTTCACCCGCGTTTATGGTTACTGCGCCGCTCCCGTGGGTCATAGCGTGATGTTATATAGCCTATAGCCTTCCTCGATAAATAGGCTGTCCAACACTAAAATAATTTTCAATTCGAATCAGTAGTTTCTGAGATTAGCGCGTTCAAACAAACAAACTCCTTAGCTTTATAATATTAGTATAGATAAAATATATATTTAGAAAATTATAAATGCTGTTTTGTGTCTGAAAATATAAAATTATTATACTTAAAAATAAAAATAAATAAGAAACGACAAAGAATAAATTTTGCTTCAAATCAAATTCAAGAAAAATTGCAGTTACTTGACTAAAGAGCACAGGGGTATCGCAGATATCCAATTAAATTGGGTGATGTTGATTAATAAATAAGAACATGATGATTCACACACTTAAATGGAACCCTTTAATGT
This sequence comes from Catocala sponsa, assembly GCA_963564715.1. Taxonomy (NCBI): domain Eukaryota; kingdom Metazoa; phylum Arthropoda; class Insecta; order Lepidoptera; family Erebidae; genus Catocala; species Catocala sponsa. The sequence goes on along the minus strand of OY751345.1, from coordinate 2,358,857 downwards.
ATGAGACTACAGTACAAGCAGATGAATCAAAAGATGAATGACAACTCCAGATAACACAAGCTTATGACACGACTTCCTTTGCATGCACTCTATCGACTTTGAAAGAAGACAATTCATGCTACCTATTAAAGAGGCTGTTCTTTACAGTTTTATAATAGATATTAGGTATTTGTACACCTACGTTCAGTCAGTTGTAATTTTAAGAACACAATTATATTACAGATGACCGATTTAAACATTAAGCGAAACTAGTGATCATATTTTATATTCAATGTTCGTTTAAATTTCCCTAAATTAAATGGAATAATTACCGATGATGCGCATAAAATGAACAGTTCATCTGCAACCGTCGCAGTAATAGTGCGCATACCATAGTTACTGCGGTAAAGTTTATACCTATAGATATAGATAATTATATACATACAGGTTGTCCGGTAATTAATAGATAACCTTGAAATGTCTTATATTAGAAATGAACGTCGTTCCAATAAAAAAAGAAAAAATTAATGTATTATATACAAATTAAATAAAGCGCCATCAAGGCATTCCTAAATTATTTTAAAACAATCGATGGAGCCTATTGAGAAAAATTGAAGTTAAGTTTAATACATCCTCGATGGCGTAGTGGTTAGTGTAACTGATTGCCACGCCTAAAGTCGCGGGTACGATTCGCGCACAAGTCAAACATTTGTGTACATGAACATGGATGTTTGTCTTGGTCTGGGTGTTTCTATGTATAATGTTTATGTATTTACAAAAAAAAGGTATATATGTATGTTTATCCATTGTTTACAAGCTCTGCTTAGTTTGGGCTAGATGGTGTTGTGTGTATATGATAGAATATTATATTATAATGATATTTCACTGTTCTTCAAATCCTACGACGATCTTCAACTCAGATTTCTGATAAACTACAGATGTCTTAATCGAAGCGCTGCCTACTAATTATGGAGCGTGGCATTCGCAAAGTAAAAACAAAACATGCACAGCAAGAACAAATACTGCATAATTGTTGTTTAATTAACTCGTTAATAAGCCGGCAATTAACACACAATGAAAAAGCATTATGTCTGGGCTCTGGGATGTGAGTGTTGGCCAAGAGATTTCATTTTTTAACCTATTAACTTATAATAATAATAATATTCTATCACATACACACAACACCATCTAGCCCAAACTAAGCAGAGCTTGTGTTATGGGTACTAGACAATGGATAAACATACATATATACTTTCTTTTTGTAAATGCATACATATTATACATAGAAACACCCAGACCAAGACAAACATCCATGTTCATGCACACAAATGTTTGACTCAGGCGTGGCAATCAGTTACACTAACCACTACGCCATCGAGGCCGACAGTGAGGACACTGTAACACCTGTGTAGCCTGGTTCGGAAGTGATGCCCGTGGAAAGTCCCATTTTGGGGCAAGTTCACACTTTTTGGATCCGTAGCGAATTTATAACAGAATAGAAACATTGGCACGTTACTGTAGTTTTGAAATTGTAACTGAACTGCAGTAGCATAACAGAAAAGACATTGGAATTTCAATCGAGATGTTTTGGGTTCGAATCCCACGCATTACAATACTACTACGATGGCCTACTATTCTGGTATTCTAGCTTAGATGGAAAGGTAAAAAAAAAATACAATTTTAGACATGTCAATCATGATAAAAATATCTATAATTTCTATTTTTGAACACTTAGGTGAATGCATAAGATTATCGTACTAATATTATAAATATGAAAGTTCGTGAGTATGTTTGTATGTTTGTTACTCAATCACGCGTAAATCGATGAATGTATCTGGATGAAACTTGTCATAAATATAGCTCATAGATATAACAACTTTCCATTTAGTAATACAGCTCCGTAGGGATAACAGTTCAACATCAATGTCGTTGTAACAGTATTTTAGTTCTGACCTTTGTCACTAGATGGCGCTGCACATAAACGTCGCCTCTTTTTCAAGTGGAAATTTAAATTTGTTATAAAGACTGCTGATATATGTTATTTTGTCCTTTAAATTAATTATCTAGTATTCTATTTGATATAAGACTATAGTCAACATAAGGGGAAGACACTGACACCTGCAACAGTGTCTACTAGCGCGGGTGTCAGGGAATTCTATAACGTAATTGTATCCATTTTATGTCAATAAAGAATATTATTATTATTATTATTTATTATTGGGTTAGAGATGAGTACTAAGCTAAATACTTGGCGGCTTGACGGTTTACACTTCAAGAACTATTTGAGTAGGTACACTATGATAATCACGTGATTGACTTAACGATAATTATTTTCCCATTACCGTATGTTTATAAACATGCCAATTTCCCGAAAGGTTAGGCAAGAGTGTATTACGGTCACATTTTGCTAGCTATGATTTTAGGTACCACATGATAAGGGGTGACCCTTTTGTCGTTTAACACCGCAAATCTTTGCCTGATCTAGGAATCCAACGTATTTTTTCTGGATGCAAGGTACTCTATGTGCTATTCTATACCCTGACAACGTGTATGCAAAATTTCATGATAATCGGTAGTCAAGTAGTTAAGGCGTCAAAGCAGAACAAACAAACAAACAAAGTCATATTCATAGGACTAGTTAGGGTTAGGATGTCTATAATATTTTGAATTGGTAATTCCGTCGCGATGATTGCCTCGATAGTCCATGGATTAAATTTTTGAATGATATCTGCATTGCATCGTGACAAATTCCTAATACCTAAATAATTTTTACTAAAATCTGAAAATATTTCCGGTGAACTGTATTAGTCTCGCCCTCTTTTAAGTGGGATCAAAATAGAATGGCGGCGAAATTTAGGTATAATAAATCTCAACCTTCCAGGATACAGGCGTGATATATATGTATGCATTTTTTATAACATCGGCCACAAGGTGTCCTACAGGGTACTGTGCCAGGTCCACTATATGTTTATACCTAATATTGTAAATTGACAAATTCGCCCTTGTTCAATAATGATTAACGCTACCATTATAAAATGACAAACAAATATGACAAATTTGAACATCTGTGACATCGATATTAATAACCCAAATCAAATTTTAGAATGTCTGGAACCAATATAAATTTATTTGTATGTCATGAATATATGACTAATGTTGGAACTCTGTAAACTAAACCAAACATCTGTCTGTATACACCACATTAATACAAATAAAGATCGATTTGATTTGATTTGATTTAAATTAACTAAATCAAGACGAACGTCAATCTATTATAAAATGGTGTCTGATTTGTCACACTGCTTATATTTAATTAATATATTATGATATATTTTGGATACATTAACATTTATTAATATATATTACAGATTATAATAGGCTGGGGCGTCTTTAAGACATTTAAAGTACTAATAAATAATCCGTGAGTCGAGGTCATGTGACTCCCGTGACTTATTGAAAACATTCTGTTTAACTGCAGCTTTGGCGTGAGTAAATATTATTCACTGTAATGTAGGTAAATGTAAAATGCACAATATATGAATTAATAGAATTATATACTATTGACTGCATGGCGTAGTAGTTTTAGTAGTAGCTTTGCTTGTGACACTTCGGCGAGAGATATGGCGTCGAATATGACATGGGATAAAAATTTGTGTGATCCACAGTTAATTGTTCCTAGTCTAGGTGTTTTTTGTGTCCGTTATTTGAATGTTTGTAAAGTCTCTAGTGGTACAGGAATCAGTTCTAGTGCGGGAGTTCTGTTTTAAGCAGATATCACTATAAACGTGTAACTACCACTATTGGATACATATGAATACTAAATGACTAGACATCTTCTCCCTAGCCTTTATTATTCCCAAGTCACTTGGGGTCGGCTTTCTAGTCTAACCGGATTTGACTGGATATTAGCTTTTACACGGAGCATTTGCCACTTGACGACCGCAACCCGAATGCTAACGATACCCTAAGGCTAGACCAGTGTCAGGATATTAGAGGGCACTGATTTTCCAATAACGACTGCCATAGGTGTTCATGGCAGCTGAGACCGATGGCTTAACGTGCTCGCCGAGGCACGGACTAAACGACTAGAGTGAGGTAAACTATCTACTCACAATTTGTAGCACACCTAATCAGTGCACAGCTGTGGGAAGCGCGGTCGACGTCACATATGTTACACTTGTCATTCCATCAGACAAAACTACTTCATCAAATAGATGTAAACTTTATTTCTTACTAGCTGTGAGCCAAATACTGGTTTATGAGGCTCGCATACTGCAAAAGCTAATAAGGCAATATATATACCTACCTAAAGATGCGACATCGCCCGCGTGAAATTCAGTCGTATATTACAGTCATTAAGAGATAGTTTTTGAAAAATTATTTAATGGTAGATGACATCTCTGTATAAGGAACTTTATTGGAAAAGTTCTAGCTTTCTGATTAAGAGGTTTGGTAGGTAACCTTGAACAGATATATCAAGCTTTGAAGTCGCTTATCATCCTTCTTAGTGCTGATTTTTATTAAATATCCTTTCTTACTGCATTTTTGATTTCTCTAGACCCAGAGATTTGGTCTGCGTTTTGATATATCAGTTGATCAGTCAGTTTATCCTTTTTTATATTTATGTATTGAATGGACATGTATATGTTGATCCAGGACATAGCTAGTCTATCTATTTGCTAATTTATTTTCAAATCCATTCGACCGTTTATGCGTGATTGAGTCACAAACGTGTGTATTAAAAGTATTTAAATTATAATATTAGTAGGTAAGCTTTTACACTTATACAGAGTCAGTAGATTTTTTTAGAAGATGACTTTTGGGGTCATGGATTTGTAGTTAAAATGAAAGTAAAAGCCTTAGGTATATGTACATTTAGGTCACAAAGTAACACATAAGAACGTCAGTTTAGTGGTTAGTACGTTTACTTAACTATACATAGTTGTTAGGTACTATCGACTTGAGCGACGGATAACCACTCCTAAGGTTAAAATCGCATAGCAGGCCAACACTTGGTACCCGTACCCGTGACACGCCCCTTTCTTTTGTTTGAGTTTTTTTACACTTTACATTTGTTTACTGATTCTAAGGCATCTCGCCAGATATGGGTTGAAATGCCCACGTAATAAGGATCGAGCCTGCTGCTGTTTATCAATCATAGTTCGAAATTCTGTACTGATATCTACTGAGAATAAAATCGAATCCGACACCTCATGTAAATGAGTTGCATACCTAGATACATTACATGTGCACATCAATGTACTCATTAAAACTTTTGTATATTTATTATGTAACATGTTATATATTGTACATGTTACCTACATCCAGGTGCAGGTAAACAATCAGCGTGTAGTGGGGCGCGTGGCTTTGTTTACACGGCGCTCGCGCACCTCAAGCTACGACAGTGGGCGGGCGGTGCGCGCGCGCAACAGTAACACGCCCCCTTTCCCCCGCCCCGCGCCGCTACACGCCCACTAAGCTACGCGCCCCACTACGGCCACACCGCCGCGCTTACGTGAAAGCTTCGCACGCCGCCACTTACATCCGTGCTTTGGATAAAGCACAAATATAATATTTAGGAGCTTAAGCATACTACGGGTGGTTTAACAAAAATCATGTCAAACGGCGAAGGTATAAAATTAACAGGTTCCCTGTCCGATGAATCACATATTATACATAACAATAGATTTTCTATTGTGTCTATCACGGGACAGCGAATGGGTTAATAATTGGGTCGCTGTTTTCCATACATGACTTTACTTTACAAATAGTGTTCATATTTACTTCTGTAATTTAGATACACCTGTCTGAAATATCAGGAACATAAAAATAGTTTACCTAGACATATAGTAAAAGATTTTATTAGGTACCTCAAACTTTTGCCTGCACGTGGCAACTAACATAAAAGTAAAATCAGGAAATTCACTAAACAATTTATCTTTGACCTTCATAAGTGTTATTTTGTGACTTAAATGAATAAATATTTTATTAGGTACCTCAAACTTTTGCCTGCACATGGCAACTAACATAAAAGTAAAATCAGGAAATTTACTAAACTATTTATCTTTGACCTTCATAAGTGTTATTTTGTGACTTAAATGAATAAATATTTTGCGACTTTGACTTAGTGTTGCTTAAAGCTTTTATATAGATTACAGTACGAAGTTCCAGAAAACAAAATTCGCATGCTATTTCTATTTAATATCTGTCTATATATTCATTTGCAATGATACGTTATTTAAATATGATATTATTAACTAGCTGTGCCCGCGGTTTTACCTGCGTTTATGATTACTGGGCCGCCCCCGTGGGTCGTAGCGTGATTTTATATAGCCTATAGCCTTCCTCAATAAATAAGCTATCCAACAAAACAAAATTTTTCAATTCTAACCAGCAAAACAAAATTTTTCAATTCTAACCAGTAGTTCCTGAGATTAGCGCGTTCAAACAAACAAACAAACTCCTCAGTTTTATAATATTAGTATAGATTATAAATTAAATGAGCTTAAATATTTAGGTAGATAAACATACAATTATTATTAGACTGTCTATAGGTATTATTATGTAATATGCGAAAAAATGCGCTCTACTGATTATATTAAACAGTTTATTTTATTTTTTTACTTGAATATATTACCTATTTTATAACCACAAACACATAGCTCATAGATCAATCATCATCAATCACCTAAATCAATACTTGTAGAGTTCATAAGATTACACCGATGTCGTAGTGCTCCACCACTGCTTGTGAGGTAGGTACTCATCGCAGTTGAGGATTTTTTTCAAAGTAAACATACAATTATTCATTTAGGTCACAAAGTAACACTTATGAAATAACAGCAACAATTTGTGTGAATCAGAAATCTTCTTTGTGTCTGTTGTTTTAAATTTTTGTTATGTCTCCCGCGATAGAGGGACTGTCCCTAGTGAGGATTGTCTATCTTTGCCTTCGGACAAAGTACAAGATCGCTTATCTCTCCAAAACATGTACATAACATACAAAATATTAAATGATGTAGTAAAATTCACCGTCATGCTTTGTCTCTACAGCGCACAAATATATACATATTTATGTAATGTATTAGCTAATACGTTTTTGACAAGCAGCTGTGTTGATTAAAACATACATGTTTTTATGTCTCATTCTTTATAGTAATGTGTTGTCATTTTATTGACAAAATAAAAAATCTATTGTTATACGTATCTCCTGGAGATTGAGTAACGGGCTAATTGATAGTTGAAATAGAATTAGAAAAATGTTACGTCAATACAATGACTAGAACAGCCTAGTAAGCTTAACTTGTAATACAATTTCAAAAATATTATAGGCACGTTAAATTGGTTAATAGGTGATCATTGGATATTTATGTGATTAATTTATGTTATTTCAAATTAAAATAAATGTAGATATATGAATAAAGGTAGGCTCTTTCTTTATTTAAGACTGCTTCTTGAGTCGAAGGGAGCTTAAAATTTAAACAAAGCACAAAAAGAACACCTAGAGTTGAAACAACTATTTGATGATCACATAATTTCTGTCCATTGTCACTCGAACCCATAACACCCGGCGCTGTGAGACTGGCGTTGCGACTACAGAAAGCACTACGCCATTCGTGCAGTTAACTGACTAAACAATTATAATTATAAGTATGTTGACTGGCATAGCAGCGATAGCTCAGTGGGGAGAGCAACAGACTGCAATGCATAGGGTATCGGGTTCGAACCCACGTCGCGCACCTCTGACTTTCGGAAGTTATATGACTTTTCGGAATTATATGCGTATTGATTGACAATTATCGCCTGCTCCGTGCCTCGGAGAGCACGTTAAGCCGTCGGTCCCAGCTGCCATGAACATCTACGGCAGTTGTTATAGGGAAGTCAGTGCCCTCTAATATCCTGACACTGGTCTAGCCTTAGGGTATCGTTAGCCTTCGGGTTGCAGAGGTCAGATAGCAATCGCTCCGTATTAAAACTGATATCCAGTTAAATCCGGTTAGACTAGAAAGCCGACCCAAGTGACTTGGGAATAATAAAGGCTAGGGAGAAGAACATTTATGTTTTCTGGCAATACTTAGTGCGAAATCAGTAGGTAATATAAAAAACGACTGATTATAAAGCAAAAGAGATCGTTTGTTTCAACCACTAGTATCTAAGTCTGCTGTATTTTGTAAACTTTAATATACGAGTAATACCATGCGTCCTACGGTACCAGGCGGAGAGTAGACGAGATGTCCAGGATGAGGGTAGATAGCTCACTGCCAGTCGAGCAGACTCACACGACTGATCAAAGATGGCTAAAGGTATCTTGGCCACAGTGAGGGGTTGGTAAGGTATTGAGTCAAGTTTAAATGGTCATAGTTTAAATGATCTCAAAGTAGTGTTTCTTAAAATAAACCCCGATAACATTAAAGTCGTTTTATCTTTATATATATAAATGTGCGTGTTTGTAATTAAACTCCTCCTAAACGGCTGGACCGATTATAATTAAATTTTTTGTGTGTGTTCAAGTGGATTCGAGAATGGTTTAGATTTGGTGTATTTTTTTTCGTGTGTACAGGACAATGTCTGTCGGGACAGCTAGTATCAATGTAAAACATTCGCATAAACTTAAGACAATATTATTATACAATCGGTTGCATGATAAATTAATGAGTTTTATTTATATCGAGCGAGTCGCATGTTCAACATGGCATACCAGAGTGTTGATATAGACTTGTTTACTTATAGTAATAGCCTAGTCAAAAAAACTTTGTGAAACTCTTTCTTTATGTCTAAATACCAGATGTAATGTGTGTCTATTTCTTGCTATTATCTTGTTGTTTAAATGTCTTCTTCTATTATTTACACTTTATTCTGCTATCTGTGAAAACTTTTAATTGGCCTTCTTTTGTCGTATCAAATCTGTCTATGATACTAATTTAGCTGTAAGTTTTTCTAAAATTGTAAAATAAAATAACAATGTTGTCATTTGTATATTACGCTTAACATTATGTAATTCAGTTTGTTTTTAGATTAATTAAAGAAGTGTAAAAATAAATATTTATGGTTTAGTAAGAATGTCTGAATGACCATCCCGCGCGTATTTAGGTTATGTATTTCGAAGTTATGTTCGTATTCAAGACTTAATTTTTACCTGTATATCTAACTACGTAACGCTTTTTAAAACACCTAAAACCTTTTCATACTGCGAGGAGGCTCATTAGGCTAATTGATATTATAAGCAGAATAATAAAACTCTTTCTAGTGAGGCGCCAGTTGCACTCACTGATCGGTAAACGATTAGTGAGGTTAAGCAACGTTGGGTGTGGTCAGTCTATAGATGGGTGACCGCTTAGTGATATTTCATTTGAGCGTCTCCATGCTTCGGAGGGCACGTAAACAGTGGGTCCCGGTTGTTGTCAAATTGACAGCAGTCGTTAAGCCATGTCAGAGGCCTGCGGGCGGCTTGAACAACTCTTGACAACAGGTTGGCCACTGACCACACGAGAAGAAGAAGAAGTGGGACGTTTGAACATTCGTGTTAGAAATGCTTATAATCTGCCTCAATAAATAGTGCTTTTCGATAGTGTATACGGCTGCTGTGCATGGGTCTCGGGTTTAATTCCTTTGTCGGACATAGTGTTATTGGGTTTTCTATCAAATCTGAAACAGTTTCTGACTTCGTGGTGCTACTGATTACTAGAGACGCGGGTGTCGGCACTAAAGGCGGTAGAGCCTCGCTGATTTCAGCATGAATGGGCCGGCTCGACCGGGGAAGGACTACCCTCTCACAGAATATCGACGTGAAATAGCAGTATTCCAACTGTTGTGTTTTGTTCGGTGAGTGAGTGTCGGAGACCCAACCACCCCCTTTCCCCCATCCTGTTCCTTCTCCTTCCCACTTCCTTTCTTAAAGGGTCGGCAACGCGAAAGTGATGCCTCTGGTGTCGCAGGTGTCCATAGACTACGGTGACCACTTACCATCAGGTATGCTTGTTTGCCACCTTAGCAGTATAAAAAAAACCCTATTACCTGGGTGAAATGTGGGCGTGATACACATTTGTCGACCCCTTTGGAGACATGGTGACAAGGCATGAGACTATGTAGGTACGTAAGTAAACATGTATTTATTATTAAATAGTTTCTACGTTTAATAGAATAGATGGATACTAATGTTGGTATTAAAAAAGATTCTGACGAATTGAGAATCTCCTCCTATTTATAAGTCTGTTAAAATAGATATTTATTATTTTAAGATAGCTGAAAACTAGCTGCAAAAGCTTTCAATGTATTTTTTCATTGTGCGCACTTTCAAGGCAGTAGATAGGCGATGCAGTTGTGCATTAACGCCTGAGGTCGGGGGTTCGATTTTCGCACAAGTAAAACATTTGTATGCATGAACATGGATGTTTGTCTTGGTCTGGGTGTTTCTATGTTTAATATGCATTTATAAAAAAAAATGTATATAGGTATGTATGTTTATCCATTGTCTAGTACCCATAGTACAAGCTCTACTTAGTTTGGGCTAGATGGTGTTGTATGTATGTGATAGAATATTATTATTATTATACCTAACTTACTTTACTTTTTAATTTTTGACTGTTAAAAACTTGGTAGGCGCAAAATTTGAACATTCATAATTGTTACTTTGTTGCCTATGGAATTTACGTACGGTTTTAGTATGACTTTGGTTATAAATAAATGAATCTGCAATTCATATACTAACAAAATATATCTACTATGTTCAAGTACCTATATATTCCTATTAATAATAATAATGTCCTCCAGATGGAATTTCGGCCACGGCGGCCAATCTTAAGGGAGATTGGCCATCTGCGCAGGAGATATTATAGTGCACAAGTATGTGCGCAAACACAAGTGCACTCTCTGTTCCCTAATTCTCATGCTCCGATGGGACGGTAACGCGACACGACCGGAGAGAGATCAGGCGCAGGACCAACGGCTTTAAGTGCTTGCCGAGTCACGGAGGTGTCTAACACCGCCCACTGCCTAACTCCGGGCTTGTATTGAGATTTCTAAACAGAAAAACTCAATATCATTTTGTTGGCCCGACCCGGGATTTGAACCCGAGACCTCATGCACAACAGTCGCATTCACTACTGCTGCGCCACACTGCGTCCTATTAATATCATAAAAATGAAAGCTTTTTTTTAATACGTTTTATCGGTTTACGCATGATAGAGTAATCATGCGTAAACCGTTTAACGGATTTCGATATAATTTGACACACAGACAGGCCATATTCTGGCCCTCTATTTACCAGCGTCTCGGATACAAGCCACCGAGTGCCACGCTACTTTAAACCTTATTTTACTAACCTTAACGCTTAAAACTGATTGTTTTTCGGCTACGGATGGATTTTTGGGTAAAGGACATACTGTAAAGAATTTCGAAAATATAAACATACGATAGGTTTACATACAATACTTTTAAGCCAACATGCATGTCCCTGGGATTGATATACCTAGTAAGCCAATGTTAGGTATACTGGCTAAATAACTTCGGCAGTATCAGAGCATCATAAACCAATATTTATTTATATATATTTGTCCGCCTCGATGGCGTAGTGGTTAGTGTAACCGACTGCTATGCCTGAGGACGCGGGTTCGATTCCCGCACAAGTCAAACATTTGTGTGCATGAATATGGATGTTTGTCTTGGTCTGGGTGTTTCTATGTATAATATGTATGTATTTACAAAAAAAAGTATATATGTATATTTCCATTGTCTAGTACCTATAGTACAAGTTCTGCTTAGTTTGGGTTAGATGGTATTGTGTGTATGTGATAGAATATTAATATTATTAATATTTTATTTACAGCTTAGCTTATCTTATGTGGGGGCCAGTCAGTGCAGACCGGCGACACCTCGACCCAGTGGGATCTTTTGTGTCGACACTCTCCCAATAACAACTGCCATAGATGTTCATGGCAGCCGAGACCAACGGCTTAACGTGCGTTCCGAGGCACGGAGCAGGCGATAATTGTCAATCAATACGCTCATAATTTCGAAAAGTCATATAACTTCCGAAAGTCAGAGGTGCGCGACGTGGGTTCGAACTCGAGACCCTCTGCATTGCAGTCTGTTGGTCTCCCCACTGAGCCATCGCTGCTCTCTTTGCTCTGTGTTTACAGCTAGTAAGAAATCAAGTTTCAATCTATTTGATGGATTAGTTCTGTCTGGTGGCATGACATGTAACATATGTGGCGACTGCGCTTCCCACAGCTGTGCATTAGTTAGGTGTGACACAAATTGTAAGTAGGTATGTTATCTCAAGTCTCGAAAGCAGAAGTAGCCGAGTAAAAACGTTATACTGTCATGCAGAGGTCTCAAGTTCTATCCCACGGCCCTCCTATCTGACTTTAAGTTATGTGCGTATTAAATAGTTAATCATCGTTCGTTTTACCGCTAAAGGGAAATATTTTGTGGAATTCTGCATAGCTGAGAGTTTACCCTAATGTTTTCGAAGAAGTGTGAAGTTATATTGTCTTCTGTTTACGCGAATGTTATGCATTGAAATTAAACTACTATATACGGATTTTATCGCGTTGTTTATTTGACACTTTTTTACATAATTTAGAAACTGTTACACTACTGATACTTTGAGCTCATTCTGCGTAAATAGAAACACCAATGATTAAATTATGTTCGGGTACTTTGAAATAACTACACTGGAACATTGAGATAACTACCATCTTAGTCTCCCCGTGACCATGGCTGCTGAAAAGCAACCGAACCGTCGCGGAAAGTGTAAACTTAAATACAAATGGTTTTATTAATTTAATTAGCTTAAAAATAAGTAAAGTTTAATAGTAGTAGTGTAACAGTTTCTAAATTATGTAATAAAGTGTCAAATAAACAACGCGATAAAATCCGTATATAGTAGTTTAATTTCAAAGTGTAAAGTTAGCTAGTCTTCATTGGACCAGCGTGGACTATAACATGCACTGGGCCAGCATGATGAACTACGGTGAAAACCTTTCTTATACTGAGATGGGGTGTGTTTCGTTTAGATAGTTAATTATCGCCCTCTTTAAGGCTGAAGATAAAAAAAATGTTAGGTTACCTACATATCTGAAAATTCTACATAATGTTCTTGAAAATGCGTGACTACCTTATTACTGCGGCTACATGAAATTGCAGCCGACCCTGAGGTTATGGGTTCGATCCCTAAGTTCGGTAAAGTATTATTAGGATAAAATTACAGTATCTGACAATGTGATAGGTAAGGTTAGGTTAGAGGGCAGTGGGTTTACCCAAGTATTATTGAAACATAGTTTTTTTTTATGATATAGGAGGCAAACGAGCAGACGGATCGCCTGATGGTAAGCGATTACCGCCGCCCATGGACACCCGCAACACCAGAGGAGTTACAAATGCGTTGCCGGCCTTTTAAAAAGGAGTACGCTCTTTTCTTGAAGGTTAGTGACCTGTATTGGTCCGGAAATACCGTAAGTGACAGTTCATTCCACAGTTTTGTTGTGCGAGGCAGAAAATTTCTGGAAAAACGCACAGTTGTGGACTGCCAACCATCTAAATGATGGGGATGCAAATTATGTCGCGTAGGACGATGGCGAAAAGAGGCGGCAGGGATCAGTCCGAACAATTCCTCGGAGCACTCCCCATAGTAAAAGCGATAGACGATAGAAGTTAGAAGATAGTTCTATGAAATGTAAAATCACTATCACGAATCACAGATGGCGTGGTGGTTTAAGTAGTCGCCATTCATTGCTATTACGCCGAGTGTTGTGGGTTCGAATCCCACACGGGACAAAAATTTGTGTGATCCACAAATGGTTGTTTCGAGTCTGGGTGTCCTTTGTGTCCGTTGTTTGAATGTTTGTAAAGTCCCCCGCGACACAGGAACTTTTCCTAGTGCGGGAATTGTCTTTTAACACAAGCATAAATTTTAAACAAAATATTGTCCAGCAAAGTGTAAGAGAAATGAAAAAGAATTGGATCAGTCTTTGGAGTCTACCGATAGAAGTGAAAACTTTAATCCTTGATCATAAACACTTCTTTATAAACAAAAAAAAAAATTAAAAGAAAAGGTCGGGTCGGATGCTAGTTCCTGGTACTCTCTTAGAGATTATTAAGGAGGTCAAAATTTCGTTACTTTTTGCGTAGGATGCACTATTTCTGAGATATTGTTAAAATTCTTAAAAAAAAAAATAAAGCGTGGAAGCGTGACGATGACGCGAGTTCCATGATATTTGTTCACCCAAGAAGTGGTCAAAGCGCCTAAAGAAGTTTTCACTTAAAAAAATGTGTTTAGTACGCCTTTGCCATGTCATGTACTATCGTCTTCAGCGACGGATGACCATTTCAGAAAAATTTTCGCTTGCACATGTTGACCAGTTGAGTTTGTATCGCCTTAGAATCAGTAAACAAATGTAAAGTGTAAAAAAACTCAAACAAAGAAAGGGGCGTGTCACGGGTACGGGTACCAAGTGTTGGCCTGCTATGCGATTTTAACCTTAGGAGTGGTCATCTGTCGCTGGAGTCGATAGTACCTACTTTTATGATCAGTATAGATGTTATGAATGAAGATACTTATGATCTTATTTTTACTCATTCAAAGTTGTTCATTTTTCTTGTTTATATATGTCGTATTGTAACAAAAAGTAAAGAAAATACAACGTTCGGGTTCTAAACTCAGTATTACAAGTGTATATGTCGTGATATAATTAAAATACAACGGGTTATAATCTACTAGCTATTGCCCGCGGCTTCGCTCGCGTTAATTTAGAATTTGACCATCAATTCGGGTTGTACTCTGCTTGTAATAATATAATTCAATCATGATTCGAAAGACACGTGGCGTCATCTATTATAATAAGAACGTTATTGTTGTTTAAGGTAGCCTATGTCCGTTTCTGTACACCTGTAAACGTATATGCGAAATTTCAGGATGATCGGTTCAGTGGTTTAGGCGTGAAAAGGTAACAAACAAACAAACTCATTTTCGCTTTTATATATAGCATATAGTTAGGAAGTTAGTAATCCTAACTTCCTAACTATATCCTAATTTCCTAACTAAGATTATAAAAGCGAAAATGAGTTTGTTTGTTACCTTTTCACGTGTAAACCACTGAACCGATCATCCTGAAATTTTGCATATACGTTGACAGGTGTACAGAAACGGACATAGGCTACCTTTCATCCCGAAAAAAATTACTGTTCCCGAGGAAAACAACAATAATGTTCTTAAGATAATAGATGGCGCCACGTGTCTCCGTCACGTGAATTATATTATTACAAGCAGAGTACAACCCGAATTGATTGTCAAATTCTCAGTACAATCCTATCCTAATCCTAATGGATTAGGAAGTACAGTCCTATCCTAATCCTAATCCTAATGGATTAGAAGCTATCATAGGTTGTAGGTATATAGTTATTGTTTTATTGTTATGATAAGCAGCGATAGCCTAGTAGGACACCGTTGGATTGCCACACACAGGTCTCGACTTCTATCCCAAGGCATACTTCTCTGACTTTTCGAATTTATGTGCATATTAAATAGTTCATTATTGCTCGCTTTAACGGTGAAGGTCTCTTAGACATGTAGGTTCCCTTACGATGTTTTCGGAAACCTACATATCTGAGAGTTCTCTATTATGTTTTCGAAGATATGTGAAGTCTGCCAACCCGCACTCGGCCTGCGTGGTGGACTTGGCATAAAATAAAAAGAAAAATTTAAACAAAATTTTATACATACAAACTAATTTTCAACTTTATTACACATAATATGTATCGGTATAGATTAAATATATATTTGTATATAGAATACAGTAAAACACAAATATTGTTTTAAATTACTAAACTATTAGCATCATCATATTTGTAGGAAAATTAATATACAAAAATTGAAATGTCGCTTCTAGCTAAGCGCACTAGAATCCTACATCTTTGTATAGTGCGATGCCCGTCTACGCTCGATGTTGTGACAGTGCGGGTCGCAGATAAAACATTATTATTTTACTACCGCTTATGTGTATGCTCTCAAGTTTATTTTGTATTATTATTTTGTACTAGCTGGCCCGCGGGACTTCGTCTGCTTCACATAAGAGAATTTTCCTCGTTTCTGCAACATTTTTCATTGCTACTCCGCTTTTATTGGTCGTAGCGTGATGTTATATAGCCTATAACCTTCCTCGATAAATAAATTATCCAACAAAAAAATTAATTTTCAATTCGAACCTGTAGTTCCTGAGATTAGCGCGTTCAAACAAACACACAAACTCTTCAGCTTTATAATATTAGTGTAGATTAGTAAAGAATTATTGACGTTGGAGTTTATGACAGTTGTTATCATAACAAAGAGGCAGGCAGAACTGTATCACATATCCACGCAGTCTGTTGTGTTTCTAGATCCACGGAAGCCGATGCACATTTTTAGACTCAGTGCGGCAACTGAGAATTTTTTATAGGTAAATCGATTAAGATTTATCCGATCCGGATATTCAACCCGAGACCTCACTCCAAATAGAAGCACAACCCTTATGAAACAGCAATGACGAAGCAATCATCTTATCTTAAATCTTGAAAGCAATCTGGTTATATACCCATCTCGACAAATATTTGAAATATTGAAAGATAAACACAACTCAGAAAAATTATGTTTAAATCTTACATTTGTCTTCATTATGCTTGAATTAAAATAAATAATAAGATGTGTCCCGAATAATTGTAATTCATTTTTCATTTATAAAAAGCAACTTCCGCATATTTATACTTAATACAATTGAAATGATACCTAAAAGAGTGGCCGTGAGTTTCAAAACTTTATCTTTTCATAGGCTCAACTCTTTTCTGAATTCATCTTTAATTTAACTATAGTAACACAACTAACAACTCACAAATTTGTAGTCCATAAATGTTACTCTGAAAATCTATTATCATTAAGGTCAATGATAATCAATTTTTGCCTTTAACTATGTAACTAGCTGTTTTGCAGTTATAGACGTTGACTATAAAACTACCTATAGCTTAACGAATACAACAAATTTTTGGGATTTATGCCAATCTTCCCCCGAATGGGGGAAAATGGGTATTTTCGTGTCATCATCCCCCGAATTTGTAAACGGGGGAAGTTAGGAAGTTCTATTCCCATCTTCCTCCGGATAGCTGCCTCCGAATGGGGGAAATGGGAATGTATGTGTCAAAAAACCTACAACTATTCCAAGATTTACAATTTCTTTTTAATGTTATGAAAAGACGAGTGATAATACTAGCTTATTTTCAGAATAATAATTGATTAAATGGTTGCTCTGCCCGCGCCAGCGCCAGTACGAGTGCTGTGGGTTTATATATCTACACAGGACAATAAATTGTGTGATCCACAAGTGGTTGTTCCGAGTCTAGATGTTCTTTTTGTTTGGTGTTTAAATGTTTGGAAAGTCCGCCGCGATACGGGAATTAATTATAAAGAACCCGACAATAAAAAGAAAACACAATTTTTAAACAAAATATTGTCAAGCAAAATGTGTGAATTAGCAACAAAATGGATAATCCAAATATAAATAATTTAAACGCAGTCACCGTGGCAGGTTAAGTTATTTTTTATTTAAATTTAATTACCTTCAAGTTCAAGGATGGAAGTTCGATGGATACTAATGAGGATTTATGTAATAGCGCGGGCGCCAATCGAGGTACACAACTACTACTAAATCGAATTTAATGATGAGAATAGCATTTTGTCGTAAAATACTTACGATTCTTTGTATCTTTACGCCTTATCCTACATTTTTGGATTTTATTACGCAAGTCTACAACACAGTCTAACGAGTCACACCTTATAAAGATAATTTTATGAATTTTGTCAAATATAAAAATTTACAAATGCAGCAGTAAATTCTACTAATATTATAAATGGCAAAGATTATGATGGTGTTTGGATGTCTGTTACATAATCACGTAAGCCGCTGAACGAATTTGGATGAAACTTCGCGCAAATAGAGACTATGTACCTTTTGTCACAGATTGACGCGATTAAAATTGTGGGCAGATGCTCTAGCATTTGTTTCATATATTCTAACATATTAAACTAAATGCGATTAGGAATGCTTTAAGAGACTTCTTAGAGATACTACTTAACAAGGAAAATATTTACTAATCTTTTAAAACAACAATTATGCAAAGTGAATAACAACAAAGGACAAGAGACAAACATTATGTGAAGGATAAAAAGAGTAAAATATAATAAATATCAAATAACTAAAATTAAAGTAAATAAACAGATAAATTAAATTGTAAATCTCGCTGAGTTTAATATTTCTGCGGAGGCTAAAATAAGCGCTCTTAGAGCACATAGGTACTAGAACTAGATATGTATGAGTATTTAGAGTACAGCGTGCGAACGCTGTTGCCACCATAGCTGGCATACTCGACATCGTTCACGACGCAGCGTAACATCATACAACTTTATGTTATAGTATAAATTATTGAATGCAAAACAATTACAATGTAACATTACTAAAATTATATAACGATAGTGTAGCAGATATGACAGGGACAAACAAATTAGGTCAGACTATATATAATGTTTTCCATTTAATATTGGTCGATGACGTTGTTGAAGTAATTCGTTATTATTAAGTACATCCTAATCCTAATCCTAACTAATATTATAAACGCGAAAATGAGTTTGTTTGTTTGTTACCTTTTCACGCGTAAACCACTGAACCGATTATTTTGAAATTTTGCATATACATTGTCAGGGGTAAAGAAATGGACATAGGCTACCTTTCATCCCGAAAAAATTACTTTTCCCGAGGAAAACAACAATAATGTTCTTATGATAATAGATGGCACCACGTGTCTTACGATTCATGATTGAATTATATTATTACAAGCAGAGTACAACCCGAATTGATTGTCAAATTATAAAATAACGCGAGCGGAGCCACGGGCAAAAGTTAGTAAGACATATAGGCAAGCAGATACGATCAGAAATATGTACAATAATAGCTAAATTATTAATAGAGAACTGTAGTTAATTTAAAATTGTAATCGCCACTCCACTTTATACGATTATAATTTTAGATAAAGTTGTTATACTACGTGCTCTGTTAGAATGCTTATTGATCATATGAAAGTGATCACAAAGTATTATAGACAATTTCTCAGTGCATAGAAACTTTATCGATCAGCGATGTGAAATTGTAACCGATTTCAGACTTTTGTTGCATATGTTTGAAATTACAGTAACATCTAGTCGTAAATAGAAGGGAATAGTCAAATTAACAACTGTTACTTCAGCTACAGTAATAAAAATTCAAGAATAAGTAAAAATTAAATCAAAACATAAACTAGCAAATTCAAAGCAAAAATCATGTTTACGCATCAAATTTACACGTGGATGAAACAGAATTAAAATAATTCCCAAATAAATATACGTTGTAATTAGATTCAAATGAGAAGATTGTAAGTGAACACAAGCTTAGGTCGGAATTTAGTGGAAATTAGTAGTCAAGTGTGTGCCAGTTACGGTAAAACCGCGAGGCGACTTGTCCAGTGAGACTGGTTTTAACATCGTATGTATTATCATCCACAGGCGGAGCAGAGAAAAGCGAGTAGACATGCCTTAATTTCCGGTCAAATCTAACAGTGCGTGTAATTATAAATAATATGATAATTAATTACAGTTCAGATTTTAATCCATTAATCTATGATGGAGCTTTAGGGAATAATAATATATCAACATTTAATTTTATCGTTGACAAAATCGTAAAATTTTTCAGCTCCTAAGTATACTAAATTATCCAGTGATATCGGTTTATAAATTGCCATCGGCGTACGTATTAGGTCATTTTGGTTTTATAGCATTTTTATATTTTACGCATATTTAAAATTTACATTTCGTTAAGTTAATATTATATATTTACGTTCGATGGAGTCATAATAATCAGTTAGTGATTCAAAATCGATAAGATTATTAATTGTTAAAGTAAATATATATTTGAAAACTGCTCGGTTCTTATTACTGGCTGGCGAAGCATATTAATAAGAAGATACAATTTGGCTGTTGCTAAGGATGACTACATTCCGGCGCTCAATTGTTAAATCGTGAACAGATCCAAGAGTACAACGTGTAGCAGTTATCTACATCCTAGTCGAAGTTGCGAATGTATTGAGTCAGAGTTATCGGTATAATCGTACAGCGAACTTTTATACACAACATGATCATCTGGATTTTGAATGATTTTCCAAATTCAAAATTCTCTATTTCGTTTCTTTAAAATATCGTTGTCGTCAATTTTGTTTTTTAATAACATATAGTTCTTTGAGTTCTGTATTGTCTCTTGTGAACAGAGAAGTTGGTTGCGCACACGCGAGATATTCCGCGCAACAACGTGAGCTGTTTCGTTGATGGGCTGACATCAGTATGTGGGGCACGCGCGCACCGACCTCACCGAGCACCGGCCGGAGCTCATCGAGCGCATGTCGCACGGGAAATACCGAGGCAGCTCCCCGATCACACCGGTATTTGATATTAACTAACTCATACGATGGCAAAGATCTCAACTATAGCTTGTAAAATCTCAATATGAATTCCTCGGTCTAACTTTGAAAATATTTGACTATTATATTCCAAGCTTTGTTACAGACTCAAAAAAAAAATTGTATTGATATTGGAGTTTTGTAATAGATGGATTTCCGTAAGTGAGTATGTGCGGAAGGGATTCGAGTGTGGTGTGTAAGAAGACGTGGAGGACGTACGCGCAGCAGGCAGGCGAGGGCGAGGGCGAGCAGCAGCGGCAGCAGCCGCGGGCTCAGCGCGCGGCGCATCGGGTCAGCGCAGCGCGGGGCGCCGCGGCGCGCGCGCCTGCCGCATGCCGCCACGTGTGGCGCGCGCCTTGCTCCAGCAGCGCACTGCACCCGCTGCACCGCGACACACAACACACACTGCACTGGACACACTGCGTACTGCGGCGCCGTCACTGCTCTCTCGTCACTCGTGCGCTCGCCGCGGGCCGCGCGCTTGGACTGCCGGCGGGCGCGCGCCCCCTCGCCCCGGCCCCCGGCCTCCGCCCCACCGACGAGCTTTTAATCCGGTGCAGCACTGATTTACTTTTATTGCAACGTGCACGGAGAGCCCCCTCCTCTCGACGTGCGCCCGCGCAGCCCCATCACCGCGCGGCTCTACAATACTTGACCGTATGTTGTTAGCTTATTGTTTAATTGCCGAATCATTATTTATGAGGGTCTATTCTTATTTATTTTTAGGGTATGTGCATGTTATTGAGAAGAACAATGTATATAGATATTATCTGTATCAAATTTGTGTATTTTTACATGCGTTATATTATCAAAATGTGGTACAATTTATTTAAACATGACTAATGATGACTTATTGATGTTAAAAATACGTCGTAAATACTTATTTGAAGCATAAGATTCTCTCTTTCACCGGTAGCAGGTTATACTTAATTTAGGTTACACGCGGCTGTTATTCACATTTGTGTCGACTAGGAAATAATAAATATATATAATGTCTTTATATCGACTTTTATATAGCTTCGTAGATCAGTTGTGAAGATTCAGTATTCACGATCGCATCTAATTAATAGGATATTATTCGGTGAGCAAATACCTGCAGGCGAGGATCAGTTCATTAGGGCGTGCATCGACACCGGCGCGGGCGCACGGTGCATAGCGAGCCGCAAGTGTCAAGTGCACGAGTGATGCTCGCATACGTCACAGTGCGTGACACGCGACTGTGTGGTGTGTCGTGACAGCGAGTGCGTCTGCGCATCTCCACAAATTAGAACAAAAGCTCGTTTGTTTAATGGCGGTGGGCCGCAGGCGCTCGGTGTGCGGCGGGTACTACGACACTTGATCTGGCGCAATTAACGTGCATTATGATATTCCCACGACCTGGCTACTACTAGATGTCGTTGTACTGGAATTATACAGTTGACTTCAAATAGTATCTCTTATTTATGATACTGTATATTTTAAGTTGTATTGCTCAGTTTAAACATGACAAAGTCAATAAATACAAAGTTCGTTATTAGGAAAAGGGATTAAGGTTAGGCTTTTGATTTAATTACGCATAAAATTATATTTTATTCTATGTATTCGGCGATTTGATAGGAAGCAGTCGTGTTTTATTGCTGTCTATATACACCGACATCGAAGTGAGACGGATAAATTATGTTAATTTTATGTATTCTAATTTAAGGCGTTTTTGGCGTACTGCAAGGTATAGTTTCGGGTCAATGCTATTGAGTAATAATATTCAAGTGAATGTTGAGAACGTCGCCTGTCGCTCAGTATCTGTCTGACAATGTCCAAATAGTATATTTGGCGGACAAAGCGGTGCGTAACGAGCACCATTGTCGCACAATCTCTGACGCTCACTAATTCGGTGCATTGTGTCCAATCACGTCACATACACGTGCAACCTCTCTTCTAATATACACAAATGAAAACCTTTTTTTATAGCCTACTAACTTTGCCCGTGGCTTTGCTTGCTCGGGGCCAGTACTTTGCTATGAATTAAAGGTACCCGATGTCCTTTCCTGTACATCTGATGCAAAATTTCGCATACACGTTATGCAAAATTGCGCAATAAATAAACTCACATTCGCATTATAATCTTAGTTAGGATTATCGCTTGCAATAATTTGAATTGAATTAAAGAAAAGGATTGATTGAGGTACTTCTATCTATCTGTTAGATATAATTATGGAGCCTTAAGTCTGTAGCCAATTCACCGTTAAATCAAGCGATAATTAACTATTTAAATACACACATTACTTCAAAAAGTTAGAGGTCGTTACCTTGGGATCCAATTTAAGACCTCCGCGTATCAATCTAATGGTCTCCCACTAGGCTATCGCTGCTCCCCATTGGTACTATCGCCAAATAATAATCAATGGCGAGCTTTTCAAGGAACATTTGTAATAGCAAGGCAAAGAGTGTAATAGTATGCAAAAGCGCTATTAAATCTTTAGGATTCGTAATAAGAACCTCTTATGAATTTAGTAACATCGCAGTCATCAAAATGTTGTATAACGCGTACGTTCGAAGTAAATTGGAGTATAATGCTGCCATATGGAACCCTCACGAAAAGCTTTATACTCTTATGGTAGAAAAAGTCCAGCGTAAATTTGCACGGTTCATATACAAGAAGACTTATGGATATTATTCATTTTTGTATCCTTCCATGTTTGTGTCAGGGATGGTTGGTCTTGATACCTTGCAGCTGAGACGGGACTACATGCGTATTTTGCACTATTGTTTATTGCTAGTAAATAGGGTTGACAATCCCTCCGTACGGGAATCCTTGCACTTTTACGTACCCGATAGTTATATACGAGGTGCTGGACGGAGACAACATCCACTCCTTGCTTGCCCACCATCATGGCGATTAAATTTAGGCAGTATTAGTCCAACGGCTAGAGCAATTCAATTAATTAATACGTTTTTACAAGCTGATCCTAATGCTGACATATTTTATGATAAATTAAGTAGATTTTCCAATTCAATATTTCTATTTCTAAACATGACATGTAAATATTAATATACAAATATAATTGTGTAATGACTTGTATAATTTGTAATATGTTTTTAATGTCCAAATTCTATTGTGTGTTTTGTTTTGTTTTTCTATAGATAGTTTTAGAATTGTATAGCTTCACTTAACATATAAGCGATTTGGTTAGTAACTGTAAGCTTATATTGTTTTATATATCAATAAATAAATAAATAAAGAGTAATTTATTCAGCGTGGACAAAAGACACATGTATTGATGCAACAGTGTGACGTGGAGGCTTGTGGCACTCTCAAGTCGCACATAGAGCATCGATCCCGGAGAGGGGAAGAGGGGGAGGAAGCTCGCGGCCACCGTGGGCTGAGACGTGGCAGATAAATGGGCGGAAGCTGCGAGATGTTATCCCATGACTCGCGAACGAGACACATCCGTCGCGCGCCGATAGCGCATCGACAGTGCACCTAGAGGCACATCCGCGTACTCCATATATCCATAGATATATCTGCCGATCTTATATGTAGTAAATAGCGTGAATATATTAAGTTGGGATATGTAGACTGTAACTTTGATATTGGGGCTTAAGTTTGCATGCCACTATTGAGTTTAGTGTTCGATGCCCGAGATGGGCGATATTTTTTATATAGCGAGTAGATGTTTCCGCGGTTTCACCGATGTTTATCATTACTGCGCCGCCCCCGTGGGTCGTAGCGTGATGTTATATATCATATACCCGTCCTCAATAAATAGGCTTTCCAACACTAAAATAATTTTTCAATTCGAACTAGTAGTTCCTGAGATTAGCGCGTTCAAACAAACAAACTCTTCAGCTTTATATACCTATTAAAAAGCTATTTTAGAAATGTTATCTCACTGTATTCTTAATATTGTCTTCTGTTTACGCGAATGTTATTGATTGAGATTAAACTACTATATATACTATATATAGATTCAATAATTTAATTAGCTTAAAAATTAGTAAAGTTTAGTAGTAAGAGCTCGATGCATTTAAAAGGGATTGGCAACTCAGAACAAGCGATCGAGACAGATGGAAGTCGGAAGGGGCGGCCTTTGCCCAGCAGTGGGACGCCAATTAGGCTTATAATAATAATAGTAATAGTAGTGTAACAGTTTTTCAAATTTTTTTAATAAAGTGTCAAATAAACAACGCGATAAAATCTGTATATAGTAGTTTAATTTCTCTGTATTCTGTTTGTACGAGCATCACGCAAAAATTACTGTATAAAATTGAATGCGGCTTTCACAGGTGTATTGCTGGAGATCTAACTTAAAATCTGGTGCTTGATTCATCTTGACACGTCATTTAGAAGCCGAGTATTACATGTGTAGATAAGCTTCTTTTCACATGCAAAGAAACAAACATATAGATAACTACCTACTTCCAAATTTCCCGCGTACAAAGTCGCGGGCCAAAACTAGTGTTCAATATTTGTAAGTGTGTATATAGTATCGTGCTCCTAAATTGTCACACAAGTGAGATAACAAGCACGAACGGCGTGAGCCGGCTAACTTTGATACATTTAACATGTAGTGCGAATGAGCGCAATTGAGCGGGAACACTGCGCGCATGCGCGACACGATGCGCGCGCGCCGTTCTCACGCAAATTACGCGCCGTTCGCGCTGCAATTAGGCGCGCGGTCGCGATGACCGGTCGCGAATTAAACTCTGTACACATCTAGCGACTCACGTTAAAGATATATGTTTATACCTAACGCTGTTGCTTATTAAACGCTTGTATCATCCGCGCTTGTAATCAAGAATGGTCACAGCAGTGCTTCTGCTACATATTGACGGGACGTTTTCTTATATTGTTATTATATTACACTAACTTTTTCTCGCGTAATGTAGGTTAGGTTCTGTTACTAACAGTACTTTCTTTTTATAAATTGTAGCCTATGTACCTCGGTGATAATATAGCTTTCTAATGGTGAAACAATTTTCAAAATCGGTTGAATAGTTTTTGAGTTAAACCCTTACAAAAAATCAAATCTTTAAAATATTTGTATAGATAGGTACTAGATTTCGCCCGCGGCTTCGCTCGCCTAAAACTAGATTTTGACAATAAATTGCTATTCCTCTGGAACAGTACCTTTCTGGATGAAAGGTGTCCATTTCTGTCCCTTGACAAAGTGTATGTGAAATTTCATGATGATCGATCGACTGGTTAAAGTGTAAAAGCATAGCAAACTCACATTCGCAGTGATAATATTAATGTGAAACATCTACGCACGTAAAACCGATTGCTGGCGTGGCAACGCATGCCGTGGCGACGCGTCGCCACGCTATATCATAGTATATATATACCTACAGTCTATATGTAGTAGTGTGTGTTTTGTATTTAATGAAAATAAATGTTTATTTAACAATCCTCATTTCCTGGAAAAACATCGTAATATTTTATTTTTACATTATGCCATATTAGTTTCTGTCGTAACCTGTTCTTTTATGCATACTACTTGTACAAAATAATTTCGATGTTTCACATCTGCCAGGCGTCCCGTGACGGCTCATTTGATATTATAGTACGGATGTCGTTTCTATCTGTGTCTGCAGCGTTAGTGCCGTGCTATAGGTGGATATTGTTGTCTCGGTTGCGTTACTGGGTAAGACATAGTGTCAATACAAGTTTTTGTAGAAAATTCTTAACAGCATGGCGGTGTAGAAATGCGCCTGATTAAGGACACATTTCTAATTACCTATGTGAGACGTTATACGTCTGTCTACTATTCTAGGGTATACAGGTGTGGGTTCATCTTGTTTGTTTTGGTATCAATATAAACAGCTGGTTGAAGGAGCTCAATGACATAGCGGCCTTGTTGGACGGGGAGGCGTGTGAACCGCCCGGGGTGCGCACGCGCCGCTCGTCCGCGCGTGGAGCCGGCGCAGGCGCAGGCGGTGCACCGCGGTGGCACACAGCCGCAGGCACCACACTCATTCACTCAGCGGATCACCTTATTCATCGTATGCTCATTCAGAAAGCAACCGAGGACCACGTGGTTTTATACACGTGTCCCGATGTCCAGATTCCCGCCTGTTTTTCAGAGGGGGGAAGCAGAGACCACGGATTTTCAGTTTATTTTCTATATAATAACATCAGCCCTAGTTATAAACTCTAGTGGGACAATTTATATTCACTCTCACACTGAGAAGAGGCCCCACCAGTGGCTGGGATCTCTGCTCAGTATGAAAACGGTTAGGCCATAGTTTACCACGCTGGTCCTTTGCGTGGTTCGAAGATTTCATATATATTTGAAAACTGTATGGAGAGCTTTCAGATATGCAAGTTTTCTCACGATATTTTTATCAGCTTTAAAGTGAGCAATAAATTATTATTTAATACGCACATAACTTCAAAAAGTCGAAGTTGTCTTGAGATCGAACTTCAGACCTCTGCGTGGCAGTCCAAAGGTCTCCACCTGTTTACTCCTGTTTACCATACTGCTGCTTTAGAGGCTACCATCAAATTTTATTAAATGCTTGAGTATGTTCAGTAGTAATTCATGGAGAAATGGTTGCACCTTACAGTTATGATTTGTAAACAAAATTTTATTGTAAACTTGGCGATTAAAAAGAGTGGCCATGAGTTTCTTGCCCGTTCTTCTCATGAGCCCTACACCCTTGCTTTGCTGAACGTGGCAGTAAATGTTAATTCTCAGAAAAAATTTAGTGTAACTTTGACATTCATAAGTGTTACTTTGTAACCTAACTTGAATAAATTTATTTTTGATTTGATTTTGATTTATTCCAACTAGGCTGTGCTACTACAATAATGTACGCACGGCAAGCTGTTGTTCACGTAACTGGGTTTAAGCTAACTTATCTGTGTCTTCATGATTCAGAAGGCAGAGGTTCGTGACTTGGGATTGAACTCAAGACCTCTGCGCGGCAGTCCAACGGACTACCAGTTGGCTATCGCTGCTACTTGCTACGATCCTAGCATATATTTTTCTTGCTTAATACATACCTACATAGTCTCACGCTTATTTACCGAAGAGGTAAGAAAAATATTTTTGCTATCGATGTGAACCGAGCCGCAATAAAATTTTATATATCCGCATTTTTAAATATATCATATATTAACGTTTATCGTGAAAATCGTACCGATCGTAGTCAGTTGTGAAGCTACTATACCTGATATAGACTATGTTTAATCGAATTTACATATTGTGACGCATAATATGAAGAGGTTGGTAGAGAGTCATATATTTTATATACAGTAATATTCCGAACTTACGCGATAGGTGGGACTGAGCGATAACCGCGTAAGTCCAATTCGCATAAGTCGGGGTATAGTTTAGCATATATCTTATCTTATCTTATGTGGGGGCCAGTCAGTGCAGACCGGCGACACTTCGACCCAGTGGGATCTTTTGTGTCGACGCTCTCCCAATAACGACTGCCATAGATGTTCAGTGCAGCCGGGACCGACGGCTTAACGTGCTCTCTGAGGCACGGAGCAGGCGATAATTGTCAATCAATACGCACATAATTTCGAAAAGTCATATAACTTCCGAAAATCAGAGGTGCGCGACGTGGGTTCGAACCCGAGACCCTCTGCATTGCAGTCTATTGGTCTCCCCACTGAGCTATCGCTGCACTTCGTTTAGCATATAAATACATATTAGGTTTTACAAATATAACATCGCCAACTGTCTCTATTGTGATGTAGGAGACTTCATAAAATCTAAGAAAGTAGTTTGACGATGCATTATCCCCTCAGTTCCTGAACAATAGTGCAGGGACAGTAGGTCTGAAATTGATATTTGAGAGTTGTGCGATGATCAAACAAAATACGAATCGAAGAGATTTAAAAATCGCGTAATTCTGAGTTCGCGTATGTCGGAGTAGCGTAAGTCGAGGTATTACTGTATTTCTTTATAATGTTTATACTTGGCTAGCTATGGTTTTAGATCTCACGTAATAGGGGCGAGCCTATTACAGAGGGCAGAGATTCATATTCCAAAGGATTTCTTCGTAGAAATCCGATAATAATACTCAACCTGGCAATCGAACCCGAGACTTTATGTACAATAGTACCTATTCACTATTGCTGTGTCACCGAGGCTGTTGCTTACCTTAACTTACTTAAAGTCCTTTTAACTTGATTCTCCTTGTTCTTTTTCACAATGTCTTCGATCTGGTCACAAATAATATAGGCAAAGCCGAGTATAGTACAATCAGTGAAACAATTTAAAAATGTGAAGATAGGTCGTGCTCGCCAAAACCGCGTAAAAATTTAGCTAATTAAGTTTTTGTTACTGCTTAGTATAAACATCTTTTTATTACTATTTTATTAATTTACTTATCACTTTTACTTTACATTTTCAACATTATTTCACTAAACTAAATGTATCATCTCATCTCATCCTTTTCATTCTGTCGCCCCGGAGTATGTTCGGGTAATGTAACCGAACACCTCATACACTCCTACATACCTACATGCTTGTGTGTGTATTCACGCAATAAACAATATTATATATTGACCTAGAAATTAGGCATAAGTCAGTACATCATTTACATTCGCGTCAACCGGGTTTCGATTGCAACATTTTGTACTAATCAAACATTTCTTATAACATTAACATTCTATTGTTTAGTAGTTAACATTGTCTTATTTTAAGTGAAGTGAAATAAATTCTATTTCTGCACGTTAATCCAACATATCATTTATAAGCCCACTGCAAATTAAACACCGCCACAGTTAAACATAATAATATTATACTTTTAAAATACAATAGATCATTTCAGAATTATTTTCATAGGAATTATTGGCTGTACGGATGGCGTGATCGTTTCATCACTGCCGTCACGCTGAGTGCCGTAGATTTGATCTTTGAACAGGACCAAAATTTTGGTGATCCACAAAATTGAATATATCTACTATAATAATAATTGTTCTAAGTTCTGGTGTTCTTTGTGTCCGTTGTTTCAAGGTCTGTCAAGTTTTGGAAAACCAGACATATATAAAATTAAAAACCTATTGTGTCTAGCTGCCGGTGTACTGCTGTGATTCAATAGGCTTAAAAAACCTATGTGTAACATTCGCGAAGACCTATACTAAGATTGAGAAATATCAGTTACGTTGCGAATTCTCGGCTTATGTAAAGGTATATAACTCTAGTATAAGTTCATAGTGAATGTAAGTACGTGTGTATATGGCATAAGCAGAGAGCTACGAAGCTGGTTTGATGGATGATAAAGAGCGCATCGCACGGTGTTTTATATCATTATATATTATGTTAGACAAATTGAATGAGTGTGTCGGTGGCCGGCCATTGGGAACCGGTCGCGATGCGCCTGCGCAGGGCCGGCGCATCGCTGCGCCGGGGCAACATTCGACCCGCGGAATGTACCAACGCTGGGCTTCTTGTTATAGTTTTAGAGCAACAATATGACGCTACCATTAATTAAAGTATTATTACTGCATGTGTTGGAAAGATATAGCTATACAATATGTAAAGCACTGTCTCTTTTTGCGCATACTAATGTTTTAGAGTAACTAAGTGTGGCGTTTTCTTCCACCATTATACTAATACTAGATGTTCCCGCGGTTTCACCGGTGTTTATCGTTACTGCGCCGCCCCCGTGGGTCGTCGCGTGATGTTATATAGCCTATAGCCTTCCTCAATAAATAGGCTATCCAACACTAAAATATTTTTTCAAATCGAACCAGTAGTTCCTGAGATTAGCGCGTTCAAACAAACAAACAAACTCTTCAGCTTTATAATATTAGTATAGTAGATTATAAAGCTGAAGAGTTTGTTTGTTTATACAATAAAGATATTACAACAGTAACAGTTGAATATAAATATAATTAGCTTTAACTCACGGCTTCTTTCGCAAGAATCTTGAAACACATACCCGGGATAAAATATTCAGGACGTGGCCTATCTATATGCCAATTTCTATCAAAATCAATTCAACGGTTTACGCGTATTTGAGTGGCAAACATCCTCACAAACTTCCACATTTATAATATAAGCAGGATTATATCGAAGCAAGTCTCGATATCAGAAAACAAGTTGTAGATATTGTTTATAAATGCGAAATGATATGTTTCGAGTGATGCGCGATGTTGCGTGTTGGTAGATGTTGCGCAGGCGCACCAGGGTGCTGCCGACCGGTTTAATGAGTCGTTCTCCCCTCTACCACTGAGGTGGGGGGAAGGGGAGGGGTGGGAACGCGGGATACAATCTCAGCTGTGTCCTGTTTATTTTTAACTAACTGGTCGTGTCGAATCTGCTCGTTTCCACCTGTGCTGCGTCCAGCCAGTACTGTGAGCTGCGCCTTCGCATCTATGAGCTGCGCCTGCGCCTGCCTTATTATACAACGGTATTATATGACCAATGACCCTGCCTACCTGTGATACAGTTTCTAACTAGAACAGGAGACAGGTGATCTTTTACACAAATTATCAGAATCTTTAGTCTTAAGTTTTATTAATGCAAATATCTCTATAAGGTTGAAATATTTGTAACTGTATTTTGTGTAATAAATTATTATTATATGTATATAGTTAACGAGTCTTTAGGGAAATGTTGACTTGTATATTAATGGACTAGAAGTTCTCGCGGTTTCACCCGCGTTTATCGTTATTGCGCCACCCCCGTGGCTCGTAGCGTGATGTTACATACTCTATAGCCTTCCTCGATAAATAGGCTATCCCACAAAAACACTTTTCAAATCAAACCAGTAGTTCCTGAGATTAGCGCGTTCAAACAAACAAACTCTTTAGCTTTATAATATTAGTATAGATGGGATGATGGGTGTCAAGCGGCAGTAGCGCAATGGTTGAGACATGGGACTTGTGGTTGAGAGGTCGTGGGTTTGGTCTGGCATTACTGACGTGGCATGTGAGCAGACGATCGTAAGGTATGGGTTTCGATGGGCTTGAGCAAAACGTTTTTGAGTTTTGTCTCGATATTTTCTCAATAGCAGCACAGAGTCTAAAAGTGTGTTTCGTAGACAGTTTTAAGTATGTGGGTCCTAAAGACATAGATGACAAAATGTGAGTCAATGTACATAATAACTTTTAAACTTTCGTGTTGCATGATATATATTATAATACGTACCGGGTATTAACGCGATCATGCATAGGTAATGTTTACCTTTTTTAATTAATATAATGTTTACCATAAAAAAGGTAACCATTATGCATGATCGCGTTAATACCCGGTACATATCAAACACATACTAGGGGTCGTCTAGTGCTCGAAATTCGACCAAAGTTTGCCTGTAAGATATTGCTGATATATGTCATTATATATTGATATATGTAACCATAGTTACGCGCTTCCACTGCGTTTTTCAAATGCATGGTTGTGTGCGTGTAGTATTTTTTCATTAATTTAATGTATTTCTAATGCACAATTTATCAAAAATATTAGGATTTGCCCCTCCTTCTCCATATAAACTTTAACTGTGCCAAATTTTACACTCCTCCGTCCGCGCAATTTTTGTTAAAAGGGGTACAAAGTTTTTGCTTCACGTATTAATATGTAGATACACTAGCTGTCTCGACAGACGTTGTCCTATACAAAAGAGAAAAAAAAAGCATATCAAAACCATTCTCGAATCCACTTGAACACTCACAAATAGTTTCATTCAAATCGGTCCAGCCGTTTAGGAGGAGTTCACTGTCAACACACGTACAGAAGAATTATACTTATATAAAGATAAGCAGTAGTAGCCTGATGGTTAAAGCATTAAACTTGCGATTGATAGGTGGTGAGTCACAATCCCACAGAATGCACTACGGACGTGAAACTACTCCTATAAGAATTATTCTAGCTTAGGTAGAGATTTTGAACACACTTGCAACAGAAGTATTTTCGCTTAGCAGGAGAGGCTTACTAAAGATTACTTTTAAAAAGCATACATACATATATTCACGCCTGCATTTCTCCAAAAGGGTAGGCAGAAGTGTATAACATCCAAATTTCGCCAAAAAGCGAACTACTAACTCTACAGTTCGTAATATTTTTTATAAGTAAGAGCCAAGAGATTGAACGAAGACGTATTCTTGCATTGAGTGTTGTTCTCACCGCAGGCTCGTCGCGTTCCCTCACGAGCGTCGGACGTGAGCCGCAAACATAACAGCATCGACGACATGCCTTCATTGTTCATTATACATTGCTGCTCTACTATCTACACGACGAACCTCATTTAGTACAGACGCAGTAATGAACTGCGCTCTATTAAACATTCACGGCTACGTGGATGTGTCATACCGTTATTGTTCATCATACATTGCTGCGTTACTGTCTATGCAATTTATGTCGTTTATTTATAACACAGTAATGAATCCTGCTATTTTATAATAGTACGGTGACTTGGATAGACCGCAGGGAATCGAATCGGTCGTGACGTCTCGTCTTCCGAGCTTCAGATATTGTTGATACATCTACAATAGTAGGTATGTATATATGTTCGGAAGTGCCGTCTGTTGAAGGAAGATGGCAGATAATGCCGAATGGAGGTTAGTATGCAAACATTCTCGAAAGGACAAGAGAAGGAACACAGTCGTGGTTTTAATCTGTAGAACTCTGACGTAGCCCTCCTCTCCGCCCATAGCGTGGGTATCATTAGAAGATTTGACATCCTAAAATAAGAGATATGCAGTGGTGTATAACACCCTGCTGGCTATGCCATCTACTCAACATATTTTTTGTACAACCATGATGACAAATAGTCATAAGAGCCAGCTAATGGTAAGCGTAAAGCATAGCCTATAACCTTTTCCAATATCAGGTATATCAATCGCGTGTTGCTGTTCCTGGAGAAAAGGCCTTGGATTGGGATGAAAGGTAAGAAACAGGGTGTCGATATGTCAGCTTCCAGAACTCTTGTAACATATTAAGCGAAATGCAATAACAATGATTTCATGTAAAAAAGGTGACTTGTTTATCCTCGGGCGATCAAGTTCATCTAGATCATCACCAAATAAATGCCAACGGTCAACTTTTCCTTATTCAATATTCCGCGCTGCCACAAAAAAATTGCAAACAAAACTCGCTTTGTCTGACCTGAGAATCAAACCCAAGACCTCATGATCATCTGCAAATTTAATCACCAATTTTTAGCTTTCATATTTCACACAATCCAAGTTTATCAGAGATAGCTGAACAGGTGATACATGATGACCCAAACACATATACAACTTATATTACTCAGAGAAACTTTAACTGCCTCCGTAGCATGGATATATCAAGTGGAAGAAGTGTGTAAAAAGTTAAGCTCTTCAGCATACGTGTTACATAACTTATCTAAAAAAGTTAACATCAGCACAAGACTGATGGCGTATCACGGTTTAGTGGCATCCATTTTGAGATTTGGTCTAATATTCTGGGGTAATTGCAGTATGAGAGAGCAAGTGTTTAAAGCGCAGAAGCGATGTATAAGAGCAATGTGTGGTTTAAAAATTACAGACAGTTGTGTACCAATGTTTAGGTCTCTTAAATTATTTACATTTTCTGCATTGTATATATACGAAATTGCGGTCTTTGTTAAAATTAACAAGAGTTTATATAAAACTATAACAGAAACCAGAAAAGGCCCTGTTAGAGCTCAGTATAAAAACTTACTGCATGTTAACAATTATAATACTGCCTTACTCAAAAAAAGTGTCTTTAACATGAGCACTATTATATATAACAAAATACCAGACTTTATAAAAACTGCTCCAATCCAGTTGTTTAAAACTAAATTGACATCACTACTACTCGAAAAATGTTATTATTCTATCAATGATTATTTAAATGACCATACAATTTAGATTTTTTTAAATGTAATCCTATCTTTATAATGCGCAATTTCATTTTGATTTTTATAATTTTGTCATACCTAATTATATTATTTTTGTAATCTTATAATTACAATGTTTGCATGCCTAATCTAAGGTAGAATGTACAAGGATCTTATAACCTCTTGTTAACATAATTATTTGTTTTTACCTATATTCTATGCAAATAAACTTATTATTATATTATTATAATGTGGCGCAGCGGTAGTGAATGTGACTGCTGTGCATAAGGTCTCGGGTTCGAATCCCGGGTCGGGCCAACAAAAAGATATTGGGTTTTTTTGTTTAGAAAACTTAATACGAGCCCAGAGTTAGGAAGTTGGCGGTGTTAGACACCTCCGTGCCTCGGAAAGCACGTGAAGCCGTTGGTCCTGCGCCTGATCTCTCTCCGGTCGTGTCGGATTATCGTCCCATCGGATCATGAGGGTTAGGGAACAGAGAGTGCACTTGTGTTTGCGCACACACTTGTGCACTATGCACTATGATATCTCCTGCGCAGATGGCCAGTCTCCGTTAAGATTGGCCGCCGTGGCCGAAATTCGGTCTGGAGGACATTATTATTATATTACTGAATTGACAGTGCCGGCTTCCCAGAATCGAACCCAGAACCATGAGAACACGGTGAACGGAAACGAAAAGTCCAATAAAGTTAATTTGTTAATTGATTAGTGCGGTATGAAGGGACGGCCGCGCTCGATCACTGTGTAATTAAGCATTATCTTAATCGCATTAGTGCACGATGGAGCTTATCTAATGCTTAATGTGTGTGAAAGGACCGCTCACGGTCGCCTTGTGCCAGCGTGTGTACTACAAATGTATGCGGTGTACTCAGGACAGGTAATGATCTTGTAAAGGCTAGGTTCACTATTATGTTTCTTAATATTACTGCCGTCATAAGAGAAAAAGACGTACATAAGTTGTCATAGTAATCACTTAGTTTATAATGTAATTCATAAGTTTTTGTATACAAATAATAATGTTTTATAAGTACTTATTGTTTTAGAATTTATATCTTTATTGTACAGGTACCCCTTATAAATTACCTTTACGATGTAACATAAGCTCTGTATCCATTTGTACCAATTTAAGTTAAATAAATGATTATTATTATTAATCTCTTTATTAATTTTTCTTTTTAATAATTACATTTTCAAATATAAATATAAAAACTATACATATTTAAAAATATAAAAACTGAAATGACCTACCGACATCGGGAACAGGGACCAAGCTGCCGGTGGTTAGGGCCCCAGAGAGAGGAATTCCTGAATCTCCTCACAATACGCGCCGTGTCGAGCAGTACTGCCTTTTCGATCAAGGACTTGATCCAGCCATCTAACGCAAGCCTCTGCAGGTGGTGGTGGAGGTGGTGGTTATTATTATTATTATTTCGAAATTATAATTTTACGTTTTTTGGAATCAGTAAAAAACACGCATCTGCCGGTATTTTTATATAAAATATAAAAATTGCACCCCCTTGTCTCAGAAAGCACGTACACCCGTTGGTCCTGTGCCTGATCTATCTCCGGTCGTGTCGAATTGTCGTCCCATCGGATCATGAGAATTAGGGAACAGAGAGTGCTTTTGTGTTTGCGCACACACTTGTACACTATAATATCTCCTGCGCAGTTGGCTTCTCTCTGTTGAGATTGACCGTCGTGACAGAAATTCGGTCTGGAGGATATTATATACCTATTAGAATAGAGGGCGTTATGTCAATACGGTCTCGAGTACCGTATTAATACCACCATAGTTTGTTGTTAGAAAGAAAGCCGTTGAAACTCGCTGCATTGATGTGAATGAGAGCAGATTATGTCTGTGTGTCGACGCATGCGCAGATGATCCTCGAGACACGTCCGTTGCGCCTGCGCCGCACAATGCGGGTTAATCCTCACGTGTGACACTCATTAGTCGCGGTCTAAGCCTTCACGAGTTACGACATACTTCTGTATAGGAATTGAGTGTTACGTTGGTATTTTACAGAGCCGAATTTAATTACTTGTACGTCCAGAATATTATAAACGAGAATTAGAAAAAATATCATGTTTTCTACAGTTTTCTTTTAATATACACGTCAAAAAAATGCTGCTATTAACTTATAGTAAAATGCAAAGAATATCAAAGGATGGATACAGATTTACGAGCTTTTTACTTCGATAAATACATACATACATAGATTCACGCCTGTTTCCCAGAGGGGTAGGCAGAGACTACGGACTTCCATTTGCTACGATCCTGACACACTTCTCTGGCTTCATTCGCTTTCATCACATTCCTCATACACGCCCGTCGGTTCAAGGAGCTCTTAACCTGGCCTTTGTCCAGGACGCCTCCGATCTGGTCGAGAAACGTTCGCCTAGGTTTTCCTCTTGCGACTGTTCCATTCACACTTCCTTTCGATAAATAATTGCTGTGAAAATGTGGTCGAGCTCTGGAAGTCATTTCAGTGAAATATAGGTATAGGTACTGTAGCGGCCCGGGACTAAAGCCCTTGTTTTCCAAACATAAATCCAGCCCTGGTCTTTTTATGACTCATATAAGGTTATGCTATTTATGTTAAGACAACCATATTTTTAGTATATTGTAATAATCTTTTACAGACCTAATTTAGGTCACGGTGGGACTTAAAGAACCTAAACC
Source organism: Catocala sponsa (assembly GCA_963564715.1). Classification (NCBI taxonomy): domain Eukaryota; kingdom Metazoa; phylum Arthropoda; class Insecta; order Lepidoptera; family Erebidae; genus Catocala; species Catocala sponsa. The sequence goes on along the minus strand of OY751345.1, from coordinate 2,321,914 downwards.
AAGCCATGTGTGCAGGTGATACTACAGTTCACAACTCAGTGTGCAAGCAATTGCAGTCTCTATTGCCTCCCTCTCATAGATTAATAAGACGTTTTCGACAATTTGTCACGTTTGGAGACAGACCAGGCGCAGGACTAACAATTTTAAGTGTTTTGCAAAACTTGACAATGCAGCTTTACCAACTTTTTAACACTGAGATACTACCGAAGATTTCCGGACAAAAATGCCTAGAAATCTTATAGATCCAATCCGGCTCTATACAGCCTACACTAACCTCGAAATCAAGATAACATCCACCTTTTATACTTATAATAAAATAATAATATCAGCCCTGTATTAAACTGTCCCACTGCTGGGCACAGGCCTCTTCTCAGTGTAAGAAGGGTTAGGCCATAGTAACGATGAAGAATAACATCACGACGAAACTTGTAAGTCTGAGAGATCTCTACAATGTTCAAAGATAATTATGTGAAGATTATACGAATACATATTTACACAAAAATCAAATCAATTTCAATAACTTTAATAATGTATCAAATTTATTCATTTAGGCCACAGAGTGACACTTATGAATACAGTGTCTATTTCTTTCATCAATATATTAAGCGTGTTTCCACTCACGTCTACTACGTGAGCGGGCACAGGTGTCCCGGGCAGCGGGAGGGGCGCGGGGGAGACGCAATGTTTGCACAACATACTGTACAAAAAGAGGCTCAAATTAAAGCGGCCCAAACTTTGTTGTGAGAAGAAACTGCTCGTTGTTAGAACAACATCGTGGTCCAGGTGTGCGGGACCGCGGGGCCGCAAGGCGGGACGGTCCGCAAAGCAAACAAGCTGAGTTTGCCGAGCACTCGGCCCGCGTGCCACTGTGTTTAGGGTTGCCAACCCAGTTATATTTTACCTAAATACATATAATTAATTCGCCTTTCAATTACAAAAAATATTGTGTAATCCCATACCAAATATTGATAGGCACAATTATAAGAATCTCTAAAATGATAGCGTTTTATACCTATAATTCTATTAATAACTTACTAATATTTGCTCTTGGCTTTGCTCGCTCGAAAACAGTACTTTTTCTCGATAAAAGGTACACCATGTAATTTTCTGTTCCCCTGACTGACCGTGTGTATGCCGATTTCATGAAATTTCGGTCGAGTAGTTAAGGCGTGAAAGCGTAGCAGACAAACTCACATTCACATTTATAATATTAGTTTAAAATCATGCTTCAAGTGCTGGCGCAGGATACATGCGAAAATTATTTGCACTGGTTTTTGATGCGAGTACCTTGCGCGATCAACTTGCGTTTACACGCATCCCGCGCAAGTGCCTCAACTTGCGTATGATACTAACATTGCGAACTAAAGCCGATATACATATATAAAACAGTGTTCCGTTCAGCCCTAACTGAGTTTGCTTCTTCTGTCTCCCCACCCCGCTCCGCTCCGTTCAGTGTTTATCTGGCGAGCACCAAATATTACTGAATGATGATTCTGATGATTTGCCGTTTGCGTTTATTTTTACTTGATTTTAACCGCGGATTTGTTTGCTTAAATGTAGGTTAGGTTGGATTTGTAATATCTACTTTTTTGGACGAGAGTTATTCATTGTCCTTTTATGTAACCCTGACAAAGTGTAGGTATGCGAAATTTCATGATGATCGGTTGTGTAGTTAAGGCGTGAATGTGTAACAAACAAACAAACTCACATTGCCATTTCTAATATTACTCCGTAAAACATAGCTTGGATCATAGACGTGGTCATCTATACTAAAATGTAATATGTACGTAATAATAATAATATCAGCCCTGTATTAAACTGTCCCACTGCTGCCACAGGCCTCTTCTCACTGTGAGAAGGGTTAGGCCATAGTCCACCACGCTGGCCTAGTGCGGGTTGGCAGACTTCACATATCTTCGAGTACATTATGGAGAACTCTCAGACATGCAGGTTTCCTCACGATGTTTTCCTTCACCGTTAGAGCAAGCGATAATTAACTATTTAATACGCATATAACTTGGATTCGATCTCGAGACCTCCGCGTGGCAGTCCAACGGTTTTCCACTAGGAGTTTTCTACTACATTTTTCTATAAATAGTAGATGTTTGATGGTTTCCGTACAAAAAAACGGGGTCCAAGTCTGCTATTTTGATAAATTCGTCATTGCGACACGACGTAACTGCAATTACATTGTCATTTTGCTAAAAGTTCGTAATCTACTAAATTCATAATGGTCGATCATTGGTCGGTCAATGGATTGTTGTAGAATGATATGTTGCATTGCCATTATTATAAAACACGTGAGTGGAAGTGATTTTTGTAAGACTACTACTACATTTGAACATTTATTCATGCCAGATTTCGTTTATATATATTTTTACATATTATTTATTATTGTTAAAAGCAATTTCATCAAAGGAACTGTCAAAATATTAGCAGATTCGCATGCGGTAATACGTCAGTCATTCATTTGTCAATATGTACGAGATTACCATGCTATGCCATTTTTTCGATGGAGGGTCAATGGTTGACCATCGGAAAGTCATAATGTCGCCATTATATTAGTAGATTACCATTCTATCATTCTGACACTTTTGTAATAGCAGACTTGGGCCCTGGTTCAGTGTGGTCACTGTTAGATTCATTAGTACCTATAGAATTACACCTCTATTCTGAAAGGAGTAGACCGAGCTGATTACACTTACATTACAATAATTTATTATATAATTAATCCTAACTAAAATAAATGCTTATTATTATTATGTGAGTTTGTTTGTTGGTTACGCTTTCGCGTCTTAACTACTAGACCGGTCATCATGAAATTTCGGATACACATTGTCAAGGGAACAGAAAAGGATATAGAGTACCTTTCATCCAGAAAAAGTTCTGTACTTCCTAACCCGACCTACATTTACTCGAGCGAAGCCGCGGGGACATCTATTAATTAATAAATTTAGGGTATGATAGAGCTGACATAGCCATGTGTGGCTATAAGCTTCCAAATAAATAAATAAATAATAAAAACTAAATTGCAATAATTTTTTTAGGTCCCTTGTATTAGAGGATTCAATTGCCGTCTACCATCCACATTTTTAGACTCTGTTCTGTTACTAAAAAAATCCTAAGAAACCCCAATAAAATGTGTCCAACCCGGAAAGCAAACCTGCAACATCACGATCGCACAATCAAACATAAACCACAGTGCAAACAAAGCAACTTTCCAGACTAGGCAATACAAATAAAGTGAATACAATAGCGTTAAAAAATAACAGTGTTTGGGGCGCGCGTTTGTCTTTCGAGGGGTGAGTAGTATATAGTACAATAGAGAGATACTCGCAACAGTCGCGACACGAGGCGACAGATGCGCAACACACACGCAACAAGTCATATGATTACGGCACACTTCGCGACACTTGTGATAAACTTAACAGATGTATGCACAATACGTGTATGATTATATGTCCCATTACATAACAATATCACATTCGTTTGCGCATTCGCTAACGAGTAGCGATGATAATTAATCATAAATGGCGCAGTGGTTAGCGCTCCCATCGCCAATGCCACCGAGTGTTCTAAGTAACAATCAATTTATTTATGTGCGCCATAAATTATTGGTGTATGTATGAACTTTGTAGACAGCAGCGATAGCTCAGTGGGGACACCAACAGACTGCAATGCAGAGGGTCTCGGGTTCGAACCCACGTCGCACACCTCTGACTTTCAGAAGTTATATGACTTTTCGAAATTATGTGCGTATTGATTGACAATTATCGCCTGCTCCGTGCCTCGGAGAGCACGTTAAGCCGTCGGTCCCGACTGCCATGAACATCTATGGCAGTCGTTATTGGGAAGTCAGTGCCCTCTAATATCCTGACACTGGTCTAGCCTAAAGATATCGTTAGCCTTCGGGTTGCGGAGATCAGATGGCAGTCGCTCCGTGTAAAAACTGATATCCAGACAAATCCGGTTAGACTAGAAAGCCGACCCCAAGTGACTTGGGAATAATAAAGGTTAGGGAGAAGAGAAAGAAATCTTTTCACTACTCCATATAAACTTTAATTATGCCAAATGTCACATTCCTAAGTGTTCGCAATATGCTAAAAAGGGGTCGAATGTTTTCTCTCCAAGTATTCATAACTGATGGGTGCTGTTACATTGAACTAATTGTGCTATAGTAGTGTAACCTGCTGTATATTGAGACGCGTTCAATCTATAAAGCTGAACGGACACTTCGCACTGATACCAGTTCCTATCACTGTGTACAGTCTCCCTCAAAAAGATGTTTACGGTTCCATATTTCATTAAAATGTTACCGCGGTTTCACCTGCGTTTATGATTACTGCGCCGCCCCCGTGGGTCGTAGCGTGATGTTATATAGCCTATAGCCTCCCTCGATAAATGAGCTATCCAACACTAAAATAATTTTTCAATTCTGACCAGTAGTTCCTGAGATTAGCGCGTAGAAATAATCAAACAAACTCTTCAGTTTTATAATATTAGTATATATATGCCAAAATATTGTTATACTTCGTTATACAATAGTTGTTTGTATACAACGTTTTGGATTATTAGGGGCGTTCAATTCAAAACATCCAAAATGTTGGGACATATAAAACATATAATATCAAACTGTCACGCTGCTGGGCACGACACCCTTCTCAGTAGTGTGCCAAGAGTTAGGCCATAGCGCACCACTTTAGCCAAGTCCTTTGGCAGACTTAACATATCTTCGAAAACATTATAGAAACCTCTCAGGGATGCAGGATGAGGATACTCATAATGTTTTCTTTAACCGTTCAAACGAGCGATAATAAAATATTTAATTATATATTAAATAGTTGATTATCACTCACTTGAAATAACTGTTTACTCGGAATTAACAAGTTTACCATATCATGGGTGTAATAACTACAGTCTTTCCGTGACCATGGCTGCTGAAAAGCAATTCAAATGCCGAGGGAAGTGGAAATCTAAATAGTTTCATAATTTAAATAACAGTAAAGTTTATTGGTAATAGTAGTTGAATAGTTTTCAAAATTATATAAATGTAGTGTTTTCAAATAAATAGCATGCTTTGCCGCAATAGATGAATGCACAATATTTTGGTATATTGTAGGTATGTAGTTTAATACAACTGATCCGTATACATGTTATTCAGGTTGACTGTACGAACGAGTTAAATATCGATATGCACGAGTCGGGAATTGATCGCGCCATACAACGGTCACGAGCCGATATACGACTGAGCGCAGGTGTAAGCGAGTGTCGTGACTGCGGTGAGGTGGTATGTCTGGCTAATCAGCGCGACGCGACATTTCGCGTAAATACTGCGCGACAATACATTACGAGCAACTGCGAATGTTGCTTAGGCGACACGACATGCATTTCATGCTAATTGTCTCAGGAAAGGTATCGAACGCTTAACGCCTTTATTTTTGAAGGAAAGACTTTGGCGAACTTGACTTGAATCCCGAAAAAAATTGTGTGATCCACAAATATTTGTACCGAGTCGGGCTGTTCTTTCTGTTCGTTGTTTAAATGTAGCAGCGATAGCTCAGTGGAGAGACCAACACACTGTAATGCAGAGGGTCTTGGGTTCGAACCCACGTCGCGCACCTCTGACTTTCGGAAGTTATATGACTTTTCGAAATTATGTGCGTATTGATTGACAATTATCGCCTGCTCCGTACCTCGGATAGCACGTTAAGCCGTCGGTTCCGGCTGCCATGAACATCTATGGCAGTCGTTATTGGGAAGTCAGTGGCCTCTAATATCCTGACACTAGTCTAGCCTTAGGGTATCATTAGCCTTCGGGTTGCGGAGGTCAGATAGCAGTCGCTCTGGGTAAAAACTGATATCCAGTCAAATCCAGTTAGACTAGAAAGCCAATCCCAAGTGACTTGGGAATAATAAAGGCTAGGGAGAAGAGTTTAAATGTTTGTAAAGTCCCCCGTGATACAGAAATTTATCCAACGAGACAGTTGTCTTTTTAAAAGGAAAAATCATTTGAATGTAATTTCTGCTTACTTTTCTGTGATGTGTAGGTATGTGTATGTGAAGTTAGACCATAAAATAAAGTATTGCGCGAACAGAGAAACAGACAAATATCCTAAAACACTAATCAACAACATAACATCGCGATAAATTCCGTATAAAGCGGTTTAATTTCAACACTACTCTGAATTTTTTTGCTTACTCTGAAATTTCAACAATGATCTGAAGAGTTACTTCACCTTATCCCGCCCTCCCCTTTCCTATCCAGAACAACGTGTGCTGGGTTCAGATGCCATCCTTACACAGTAGAGTCGACTAGAGCGCGTACCAACAAGTTTGGGTCCTCATACCTCTGCCGAACGACCAAGGCATGGAATTCTCTGCCAGGGCACGTGTTTTCTTCTTCCTTCAATCCTGGCTCCTTTAAGCAGGGCGTGAAAAAGCACCTTCTCAGGCTGTCAAAGTAGAGACCTCAACATCGCCTCGGCTGCTATGAGGGCGGTGTGGAGGCCACTGCTCTTAGACCACACGACTGCTTACCATCAGGAGGAGTGTGGTCATTTTGATGAGCAAAGTAAAAAAAAAACCTATTGGTAGGTTGTAGAGCCTCGCTGATTTCAGCTTGAATGGGCCGGCTCGACCGAGGAAGGACTACCCTCTCACAGAATATCGACGTAAAATACCAGTATTCCTACTGTTGTGTTTCGTTCGGTGAGTGAGAGTGCCAGAGGCCCAATCACCCTCTTTCCCCCTTCCCGCTCCTTCTCCTTCCCATTTCCTTTTTTCCTAAAGGGTCGGCAACGCGCAAGTGATGCCTCTGGTGTTGCAGGCGTTCATAGGCTACGGTGACCACTTACCATCAGGTGGGCCGCCGTATGCTTGTTTGCCACTTTAGTTGTACAAAATAAGACTTACTCCAGATTATTATAATTGTTTATTATATTCAATCATCACTAACATGTACTTTAGGGAGGTCAACTACGACATGTAAGTGAAGTTGAAGAGTAAAACGTGAGTTTAAACCCACTAAGGGTTTAACAACATGTTTTACTGTTAAATATACAATCTGCTTGCCTTATTTTAAAACGTAGGCACGCAAAAATAGAAGGCTTAGGTAATACTTCAATGGCGTAGTGGTTAATGTAACCGACTGCCACGCCTGAGGTCTAGGGTTCGATTCCCGCACAATTGTGTACATGGACATGCTTGTTTTGGTCTGGGTGTTTCTATGTATAATATGGATATATTTACAAAAAAAAAGTATTTGTGTATGTTTATCCATTGTCTAGTACCCATAGTACAAGCTCTGCTTAGTTTGGGCTAATTGGTGTTGTGTGTATGTGATAGAATATTATTATGATTCCTTCGAGGATATATATAGCTGGTGGAACATAATATATTATGTAGATGTAATATATTACATCTATGACATAGATGGACCTTAAACATAGGTAAAGGATATCCTTTACCTATGTTTAAGGTCCCACGTAATAGGGACCTTTTGCTGTCTATTGAGAATTTTCTAACAGAAAATTACCTTACCCAGGTCTTGAACCTGGGACCTCACGATCGTTCGCAAAGAAGCTAGATTTACGTGCCGTAAGTTAGCACCGTGTCATATTAGTTAAGTAACGTTTAAAGACTCGCATTATCGGAAGGGTAATAGATGCAAAGGCGCAGTGCGCAAGCGCAGCGCCCGAGGAATGTATCGAGATTGTGATCGCAGCGGAACACAAATAAACCGCGACGTATCGGCGCGCAGGTAGCGTGTAGCACGACCACTTCTATTGTAGCACTCAAACCTCGGTTTTATATGGACCTCGCGCCGGTAAAGACTCTTGGTAGAGTAGTTGAGTTATGAGAGCGTAGCGGTCGGGGCGCGGTGCGACACAGTTCCAGACGTTTTAATTAAGGCCTCCCCGGGGGTGAGGCGGCTGTCTGCCGGGGGCGGGGAGGAAGGGTGACTTATCTCAGTTAATTCGGTGGAAGCCGATAGAGCAACGACAGGCCGTTTTTGTTGATGTAGTCATAAGATCAGTGCTGAGTATTTCGGCGTTGACGTGATGTGATTGGTTTGGCTCGTGTGATATTTTGCTTATGAGTACAGAGTTCTGTTCTTCTGGATGTTCATCATGGACTGATGACGTCAATACTATAATGCTGCTGAAAAGAAACCTTTTATTGCTGAACAAAACAACATTCTTAACTTGTAACACTTTGATTGTATACCTGTCTCAAGCGAATAAAGTTTCTTTATATTTCTATGTGGTTGTTTCCAGATTTGTCTCTCTGTAGATTTGTCTCAGCATCATGTCAAAGTCACATACGTATAATGTATAAATATTTATTTATTTATCGGAATATAAAATAGAATGCCATTAAACAAGCTTATAAATAATTTACATTATGGTTTTGAACAGGAAGTGAGTTTTTTTTCTTCTTTTATATACAACACCATCTAGCCCAAACTAAGCAGAGCTTGTACTATGGGTACTAGACAATGGATAAACATACATATATACTTTTTTATTTTTTATTACGTACATATTATACATAGAAACACACAGACCAAGACAAACATCCATGTTCATGCACACAAATGTTTGACTTTTGCGAGAATCGAACCCGCGACCTCAGGCGCGTCAGTCGGTTACACTAACCACTTCGCCATCGAGGATTATGGTTTTGAACAAGACGTGAGATTATGTACATATGTACCTACATACATATATGCTATAGATAACCCCGAAGGGATGCGCCTCTGCTCTTTTGGTCATCACTTATAAATTATAAAAGAAACACAGGGATATTAACGATTCACGTTCATTACTTTTAAAACACAATCCATCAGCAACTATTGTAGAACTTCAAGAAAATGTGATGTTATAATATTCACTACCTAGCCGTACAAATATATGTAGGTATATTCTTTGTTTTGGTTCGTAGCAACTCGTAAGGTTTACTGCGAAGGTATAATACAATAAGTTGGATCGGTATGTGGTCGGCAGTCTGAGTGGGGGTTGGCGTAAATCCTATTAACTGAAACAAATAACCGCGCGCTCGTAATTACAGCGAGGCTGCGCCCGCGCACTCTCGTGTGTGCGTGCGTGCGTGTGTGTGTGCGAGCGAAAACAACAAATTTGCGTGCGTAAACTAAATTATAGAGACGAAAGAAACGTTGTGCAGAATACTCGTGATGCGTGCAACGGGCAGTGCATGTTTCATAATGATTAAGAGGAAATACCCAGCGTGGACTCTCATTCAGTCCCTCCAAAGATAACGTAAATAGAATCACGGCTATATTGGCCAACGCATTAATTTCTGCTTATCACAAAGATGTATTACTGTCACATTTCTCCAGTTACGTTTTGGGGGTAACCCTAGTGCCATCAGGAAGGCACAAACTCCATGATGCTAATGAGTTCTTTTTGTTGTATTTTTCATAGTAATACATCGTCCGTTTCAAAATATCTTCCTAGTAATATTTGTCAAGCAAACATAAACACAAGCTTGCGTCAAGGTTGCAAATTGATTATTTGGAATTTGAAATAAGCGGTTCTACTAGCGTCTGCCTGCCACTTCGCTCACGTGAATCTCTCGGGTACTCTTATCAGGATACAAATATCCTATGCATTTATATCATTCAGAATATAGACCATCTGTGTGAGTTTCATCCATCAATCCATTTTTACCATTGATTGAGTAACAAACATCCAAATAATGTTCAAAATCTTTTACATTCTTACTAATATTATAAATGCGAATGTAAGTTTGTTCGTTATGCTTTCACACTTTAACTACTCAATCGATCGTCACGAAATTTTGCATTCACGTTATCAAGGGTACAGAAAAGGACATAGAGCATCTAAATAAATATAATACTGTTGCCGAGGGAAAATAAATTATTGACAAAATCTACATTAACGCGAGTGAAGCCGCGAAAAAATTCTAGTTAATAATATTAGTAAGAATTCCTATTCCCTCTCAAATCCTTATTATTGTTCAAATGACACTTTTAGATATTTTAAGAGGGCACTTCAAACCAAACTGGACCAGGAACGAGACATTACTCAAGCGCATACAGTCCTCGATGAGTAAGCTACTCGGCTAGAGTCATAAGTGATAAGCGTTAGTTCGGCGGCGCGCGCGCACGCGTCGTGTTATCAGCTCTGTTGGGCAACAGTCGCGGATGTTGATAGCGGGTTCCGGCGACGCACGCGCCACGCTGTTGCTAATCATCGTCATGGTCGTCGTGGTACCGGCGTCGGCGCATCACTTTTCACACTGCCTTCATGCCCCACTTGCAGACTGCGCTAGCGATGTGCAATTATCGATTTGAATATCGAATCATTCGATTTTATTTGGGATTCGAATTATTCAATACATTAATGATTATTGCATGGATGACGTTGTGGTTTAAGGGGTCGCTCGTCTTGCTCTGCCACTGCCCCGAATGTCGGGTGTTCGATCCACACACGTAATGTCTTTGTGTGATCCGCAAATAGTAGTTTCGTATCTTAGTGTTCGTTGTTTGAATGTTTATACAGTCTCCAACGACACAGCGATTATAACTTACGTGGTTGTCTTTTTAAAAGAACGAGAGATACATTATTGATTTCAAAGGATCTTAGCACGGTGAGTGTCAAGAGGCTTCCAAGGTAACACGTTCAAGCTTGGCAGTAAAATACAAAGTTGCAAAACTTTTGACCAGCATCTCACCGAGGGAGGTGCGGTACGTTTTTGCGCATATGTCGCGGAGCTAACTCGCATTGTGCGCGTTGGCGCAAAAACCGCCGATTTCATTTGTTCAATACGGTTCACCTGAACTGTTCAGTGTTATGGGCCGACCGCAGGTTTTTATGCGCACTCGTGTAATATGCGCGCGGTGGGAGTCAATGGATACGTTTATTTGCGCGTCAGCCGGCTGAGATGTTATGCTCTTTTATTAATTTATTGCGAAGTTACGTCTCGCCTACAGCCGCCCAATGAACTGTGCGTACACACAGAGCGACACAGAAATGTATTCGTATTACTTAAAACTCGTCACAGCAGATAATACTATGAATATAAATTGCCATAAATCTCGTATTCATCGTACTAAGTAATTTGTAGCATGAGGTTGAGTTTACGCTTATGTGCCATCGATATACTGTTCGTTCGATATCCAGGTAGAGCAAAGTGTTATAGGTTTTTTAATGAAATTGACAGTAACAGCAAGGTTTCTGTGTGGATGGTAGAAGCCAATAGGCTTGTCCCTTATAACATGGGACCTAAAAACATGATGATTGTACGAATGAGCCCGCTTGTACTTTCTTTAAGACTACTGAAAGAATGTTCTGTATCTTACTTAATAACCATGAAACAACGGACACAAATGAGACCTAGACTTTAAACAAATATTTATCTAAGTTTTTTGGAAAACTTACAGCTGTTGACAATGTGTAATAAGTAATAATATTAGAATATAATAATTTGTAAATAAACTCTGAAGAGTTATTCCACCTTATCCCGCCCTCCTCTTTCCTATCCAGAACAACGCGTACTGGGCTCAGATGCCATCCTTACACAGTAGAGTCGACTAGAGCGCGTACCAACAAGTTTGGGTCCTCATACCTCTGCCGAACGACCAAGGCATGGAATTCTCTGCCAAAGCACGTGTTTCCTTCTTCCTATAATCCTGGGTCATTCAAGCGGGGCGTGAAAAAGCACCTTCTCAGGCCGTCAAAGTAGAGACCTCAACATCGCCTCGGCTGCTATGAGGGCGGTGTGGAGGCCACTGCTCTTAGACCACACGACTGCTTACCATCAGGTGGAGTGTGGTCATTTGACGAGAAAAAAAATAAAAAAAAACCTTTATATTTTTGCTTGTTTGGTGATCGAAACTACAACATGATGTATTAAGATGACGTTTAAATCAATACGCCATCCGTTTAGTCAGCCCAGCCTATCTTTAATATTTTTCCTTCAGGATCGCAATACGTGACTGATACTTCAGTATTGTAACCAATAATAGAGTAGATATGGTAACCGCTTACCAATAGGATATCATGTCGTCGTTTGCTTGTTGTATAAACAAACCTATCTTCTATACTAATATAAAGACTGAAGAGTTTATTAGTTGTTAGTTCGAGAGCGCTATACTCTGACGTTGCCAGTCGGATGTAAATTTAAACATATCTTTACATTTGATAGCCCAATTCTTGAGTAAGGTTATACGCTAAATAAAATCCCACTATGAGCACTGGGATCGGAGCACTAATCATAACCGTGGGTCAAAATGTGGCGGACAGTTAGTGTTATACAAAAAAGGTGAAAGAATAACTACCAATATTATATGAATAGTTCCACTTTCTGTCAATCACTATTTGTATGTATGTATGTATGTATGTATGGTAATAGCACAGCAAAAACACGCATACACGCGGAATGTATAATAAGCAATCGTTAGTACTGCGCCGGACTGTGTCTGTCGGGACTGAAAGACAAGTTGTTAGCGCGATAACGCCCTCTGCAGACTTCGACACATACATACATACGTAATCTTACTTCTTTATCCCTCGAGGGATAGGCAGAACTATATGGTTTTAATAATAATACTACGTTATAAGGGGGCGAGCAGTGTAAACAGTGTAAAAAAGTAAGGTATGATGAAACTATGAATCCTGTTACATACAAAGTTGGTGATATGAGTTTGCTTAAAAATGAACAAATTACAAATAAACTTGACCCTTTGTATATTGGTCCATTTCAGATTATAGAACTTTTAGAACCGAATATTAAAATAGATTATAAAGGTAAACATATAACAATCCACAAGAACCGAACTAGACTCTATATAAAAGCAGGCAGTACTTTATAGTTATTTTATATTATGTATTATGTACTAAGAATAAAAGCTATTATTATTTTGAGTTACTTACTATTAAGTACCATATAATACTGTTTAAAAATAAAAAACAAATGTATTTACTTTTATTTCTTTTTTTTTTTGTTGCATGGGCGTGTGGTGTATGTATGTCTTTATACCTAGGTATGTGTGTGTATCTCTATTAAATCAGTCATGTATTGTGTCATATTAGTCAGTAATAAATGTTTACTCATGAAGAGCAGTGTTTCCTTTAAGCATCCCGAACACCCAAACTTATACTATTGTCTACCTCCTAATAATAATGTGCTCCTAAACGAATTTTGGTCATGGCGGCCAATCTTAATGGAGACTGGCCATCTGCGCATGAGATATTAAAGTGCACAAGTGTGTGTGCAAACACAAGTGCATTCTCTGTTCCCTCATTCTCATGATCCGATGGGCCGAATAATCCGACACGACCGGAGAGAGATCAGGCGCTGGACCAACGGCTGCATGCTTTCCGAGACACGGGGGTGTCTAACACCGCCAACTTCCAAACTCCGGGCTCGTATTGAGATTTCTTAACAGAAAACACAATAATTTTTTGTTGGCCCGACCCGGGATTCGAACCCGAGACCTCATACGCAGCAGTCACATTCACTACAGCTACGACACAGAGGCAGTTAGGTACCAGGTCGTCTACTAGGTACAGTACCGAAGTCCATGAGACTGAATTTTTTGTGGCAGAATGACCAACAACACTTGGTCTATATTGGCATAGTTTTAATACTACATACTACGTTATAAGGCCTATTGTTGTATAATATAATATAATATTCTACCACATACACACAACACCATCTAGCCCAAACTAAGCAGAGCTTGTACTATGGGTACTAGACAATGGATTAACATACATATATACTTTTCTTTTTGTAAATACATGCATATTTTACATAGAAACACCCAGACCAAAACAAATATCCATGTTCATGCACACAAATGTTTGACTTGTGCGGGAATCGAACCCGTGACCCCAGGCGTGGCAGTCGGTTTTACTAACCGCTACGCCATCGAGGCATAGTTTCTAACTCCATGCGACTCTAAATTTATTTATAGAAAATCTCAATAATCCTTCACTGGAGCCGGGGATCGAACTCAAGATATCATGCACGGCAGTCGCATTCAGTACCATCGCATCACGTCTTTAGAAAAGGGTGTTATTTAAATGGTTAGCATAGTATTGGTATTTTTGTGAGCAGAAAAATATAATCTGTGAGCAGAAATAGCTAATTGATCAGCAACTCATGGCCAGCAAACTTTAAAGAGATCAAACTAAGTCGACGGAGCCCCGCTTGGCGGGGCTCCTATTTTTGGGTGGATTTAAAAAAAGAAACCTAACATAACCTAACACTTCCGAGATTTGAGGCGTATAGATGCTCGTTATGATGTGCAATATTTGCTGACCAATTAGTATTTTTGATGATCATTATATTTAATCCCTTTAGAAAATATAGTTTTAATGGAATATATGGCTATAAGTGGAATTGGTTGACTTCATAGTCAAAGTCACATATATATGTAAAGGAATACCTAGAGGTGCCTAGGATCCCATACTATTGATATTTGAAAAGGTTTTATCTAATTCTATAGATGGCCAGTTAACGAAGATTCGAAAAACAATATTGTTTTTTTTTATTCTAGGGAGTTGACATTTCAGTATGTCACTGGAATATTGTAAAAATAATTTCATTAATTGTTGTTGAATTTTAAAAGAGAAACAAATAAACATAAAACAATATTGTTTTCGAATCTTCGTTAACTGGCCATCTATAGAATTAGATAAAACCTTTTCAAATATCAATAGTATGAGATCCTAGGCACCTCTAGGTATTCCTTTACATATATTATATACATATAGGTATAGTCATAATACATAATCTCACGTGTCCTGAAAGGGCAGGCAGAGGTGTATTCTACATTCATTTTTAATAGAAAATATATATTTTTGCCTATTGCCTACTGGGTAAAGTTGCAGATTCCGTTCTTTTTTATAGCAAACCCAGCTTGAGACTTCATTCATTTTGCTATGTAATACTGAGTAAGTATAATAGGTATGTTTTTATTCGTCCTAAATATGAACATGCTAAAATTCAACCCGGAAGTGTAGGCAGTGACGTCACAGTAAGTACACTGGGCGGCCGTGCTCACGCTTAGGGCGGGCAGCCCCGCCCCGCACCTGTCGCACACACCTCATAATATGATGTAACATAGTGACGCTGTAGATGCAGCAGCATAACGAGATGTATCGTGCGGTGCGATAAAAAGCCGCGCACACAGATATGTGGCAGCGAGAGCGAGTCAGCCGAAGAACCAGTCAGGTGTTATGTCAGCGCGGGGGTGAGGCGACGTGCGGGGGGAAGGCACCTGCACGCCGCGCCGAGCGGCCGTCGACCCCTACCCCTCTCCTCCTCGCACCTCTACCACCCCCCGCCACCCTCCGCTGTCATGTTGAGAAGCATCCTGCGCCGCGTCGGGAGCCTGCACCGATTTGCCCGCCGACCGGGATCGTTCAACTGAAATCTGCGAGTTTACGCTTATGATTGTGATACTCTGATCTTAATGATACTGTGAAAATTCACTTTTGAATGATATATTAAGTTAAGAAAGAGTATTATAATGGCTTCATTTCTTCTGGAAGTTAAAGTCAACAATTTGTGGGCATATAATTATATTGTTGACTTTGACTACATAAAAATAATTTACCATTGTTTGCACACGTCAATTTAAAATATTATTAAATTAAAATAAATAGTAAAACAAATGCCAGTTCGAGGAGAAGGTATGTCATGAGAAGAAGCAGACAAGAAACTCACTGCTTTATGTGATACGGAAAATTCGTAGTATCATGATGATTAGCAGTGGTGGAGCGCGCCTCGCATCAGCATGCGCGGGACAGCGCACGCGCACTGATTGGATTCTCTTGCAGCACAATGGAGGTCTCTAATTAAATATTTTTTGTATTATAATTCGATAAATTAAATTGAAATGGCGGAGCATGACTCGATACAAACGTCTCGCGTCCGTGTCGACGCGCCGCTCGTAAACGATCAAATTTAATTTGTTCCCGCATTATGAAACGGCGGCAAAAACGTGCTGCGCCGCGCCCCGCACCGAACCCGCGCCGTGCCGGGCCGGGGCTCAACGCGGCATGTAATCGAATTTATTAGTGAGGAGCGAGCGTATCGGTGGTATTGTGTGCCGCCTTCGACTGCGGCGGCAGTGACGTTGGAGTCGACACAAAAACAGCCCCATTGTGACAAGGAGTACTTATACGTAGATAAGTGCACCCCGCACCCCTCTCACCCCGCCGCTCTCGACGTGAACAGATCGCACGTGATCGGGCGGGACACGACCGAACCTTAACGGTAAGTTCAACTAGCGCTCGTCGAGTGCTCGCATCATGGCCGGCGGCGGTGAGACACAGCGCACTGCAGCCGAGCTCCGACCGAGATAACACAATTCTCATTAAGATTAGTTATAATAATAAATGGAGCGCAGCGGGCGGTCATCACAGCGCGTTGCAATTTCCCCCGGACGAGAACAAAAATAGAAGCCTCCGAGCGGCGGCGTGACCCCGGGCCACGGCGGGCGCGGCGGGGAGGAGGGGCAGGGAACAATTTACACAGAGCGCGCGAGTAAATGACCGCGATCGTAACGAACCATCAGCGGCCGCGCCTGCGCCCAGCGCACTTGTGGATCACTCGCCTGGTCACCTACACATCGCTGGCGAGGTAGGTCATGAGCTAGAAGTAGCCAGGACATCTGATTGCCCTTTGTTTTTAAGATTTGAACTCAGTGTGAGAACGGTTAAGCCGTAGTCTACCACGCTGTCTCAGTGCATTGTCAGACTTCACATATCATCGAGAACGTTACGGATAACTCAGACACGCAGGGTACCTCACGATGTCTATATCCACTGTTACAGCGAGTGGTAATGAACTATTTAATGCGCACATAACTTTGAGAAGTCTGAGGTGTGGCCTTAGAACGGCACTTGAGACCCCTGCCTGGCAGTCCAGCGGTCTACCGCCAGGTTATCGTTACTTTGAACAGTATTGTATACAAATAATGATCTCGGCAATCTACAGGCGCGCGAGCTTCGACCGCCGATTGAACGAACCGTGAGTCACCGCCGCGCCGTGAGAAACACACTAGACATTACTACTCGCTTGCAAAGAAATACTTACGAGTATACTTATGACTGGAAGAGCCCGTTCTCGCTGATTCCTTGGTGACGGTACGGATGAGCCAGCTTGGCTGGAGAAGTATGACCAGTTTTGGGAAACCGGGGATGAGAAGTAATACTGTAACTGCGTTTAGCCTGACTAGTGACACTTCGTGCAGTAATATT
Source organism: Catocala sponsa (assembly GCA_963564715.1). Taxonomy (NCBI): domain Eukaryota; kingdom Metazoa; phylum Arthropoda; class Insecta; order Lepidoptera; family Erebidae; genus Catocala; species Catocala sponsa. Next base: position 2,304,656 of record OY751345.1, on the reverse strand, counting down.
TCCGAAGCCTTTCCTTTTATTAATTCTAAATCTAAGCAAACACGCCTGAAGTACACGTAGGTATGTCTAGTTCACGCAAAGACTTCTCTCTAGCCTTTATTATTCCCAAGTTACTTGGGGTCGGCTTTCTAGTCTAACCGGATTTGACTGGATATCAGTTTTTACACGGAGCGGCTGCCACCTGACCTCCGCAACCCGAAGGCTAACGATACCCTAAAGCTAGAGCAGTGTCAGGATATTATAGGGTACTGGCTTCCCAATAACGACTGCCATAGATGTTCATGGCAGCCGGGACCGACGGCTTAACGTGCTATCCGAGGCACGGAGAAGGCGATAAACCGAAATTTCTGTCAGTGTTGCCAAGAGGTGTAAAGTTTGATGCCTGAGTCGAACAAAGTATGCTCCCATACAGCACACATGATTTTTTTGCCGTTTTTATAGATAATGGTACGGAACCCTTTGTGTGCGAGTCCGACTCGCACTTGGCCGGATTTTAAAAAACGTATCCCATCATTAGGAATAAGTCCTGTGTCACGAGGACCTTTGTGAAGATTCAAACAATAGACACACATAACATAATTATAGACTCGAAACAACTATATCTGGATTACACAAATTTTGTCCTGTGTCGAACCCATTACACTCAGCGCAGCGGCAATGGCTTGGTAACCACTGAAACCATTTTGTAACGTGTACCGTCTGTATAAGTTCGAGCCTGTACCAAGGATGCAGTTTGCAACACCAGCAACTAACTAAAGTTAGCGCCGAACACTTATTAGGTACGGGCGGTTGTCAACGGTGCTTTGCGCAACGGCGGGCGGCGATAACATCTCGCCTGCCGCCCGCCCCACATTATCATGTAAATGAAGCCTTCCGCCTGCGCCTGCGCACTGCGGATGTGGCGTGTCTATTAGCGCTACGCAACTAACGCGGCGATACCACGAACTGATACTGTCTCACACTAATTACACGCAGTATACCGTACCGCGTACACTGCCGACTACCTTCCGTAGACAACAACCTGCGTGTGTACCTGAATACCTCTATGGTATGGTACAGCTAGCCTTTTTTATTCCCAAGTCACTTGGGGTTGGCTTCTCTAGTCCGTAACCGGATTTGACTGGGTATCACTTTTTACACGGAGCGACTGCCATCTAACCTCCGCAACCCGAAGGCTAACGATACCCTAAAGCTAGACCAGTGTCAGAATATTAGAGAGCACTGACTTTCCAATAACGACTGCCATGGATGTTCATGGCAGCCGGGACCGACAAATTAACGTGCTCTCCAAGGCATGGAGCTGGCGATAAACCGAAATGTCTGTCAGTGCTGTCGAGAGGCGTAAAGTTTGATGCCTGAGTCGAACAAAGTGTGTATTGGGTTTCTCAGAAAATTTATTTTATCAATACAAAAGATAACATTGACACATGTTTTTATTATGTTTTTTTAAAGACATCTTTGACACTTGGAATATTGCCTGTGTCACAGGGCACTTCACAAACATTGGAACAACGGACACAAAGAACACTCCGACTTGGACTGTTGGTGCTGTTTGTGGATCACACAAATTTTTGTCCCGCGTGGGGATCGAACCAAACGACACTCGAAGCAGTGGCATTGGCGACGCCAATCTTTACGGCGATCTTTATCTATAAATGACACATACGACTATATACGTCAGCCTCGATAGTGTAGTAGTTAGTGTAACTGACTGCCACGCCTGAGGTCGGGGGTTCGATTCCCGCACACGTCAAACATTTGTGTGCATGAACATGGATGTTTGTCTTGGTCTGGGTGTTTCTATGTATAATATGTATGTATTTACAAAAAAATAAGTATATATGTATGTTTATCCATTGTCTAGTACCCATAGTACAAGCTCTGCTTAGTTTGGGCTGGATGGTGTTGTGTGTATGTGTAGAATATTATTATTATACTGCCTGGCTGGATTAAGATATTGCCTGCTTTTTGTCGCGATAACGTTACATATATTTACACTCTGTACTATAGTTTTATTTTTATGTATCATTCATACGGCCAGCCAAATGGTAATTGTAGCCTATAATCACTTGCAATACAAGATATATCACTAACACTTTGCTGACCCTAAAAAAGAAATTAAACATGAGTAGAAGGAATGAGAATAGTAGCTAAATGAAAAATCTGAACTTTCTCTTACAAGATGAAGAAGAACGAAATAACAGAGTCACTATTCTTACGTTGGTTTCCTGTAGGAGTCTTCTACTCAGGTTGAACTGGCTCATTTATATGGTCACCAAACAAATGCCAATCACAGGCTTCTTCATTCAAAGACATCACAACTGGTATTTAGGCCTTTAGGTAAAAGAAAGCGGTTAGAAAATCTCTAACCCTAGATTAGTTAAGAACCATACTTTCTTTATCTAAAAAAGACACCGGCGGTAGCCATAATTTCTGTATCGCGGGGATTTTACAAACATACAAACAACAGATACAAAGTACGTCCAGACTTGGAACAACCATTTGTGAATCACACAAAGGAGGCCGACCACCTTGTATGGGACCCTGGCCTGGGCGTGAACAATTTTATATTGTAATAACAATATTAATTTTCAATAGCCTAAACTAAGTAGAAAAAATTATTCTTTGAAGTTTAGTATCAAGTTCGTTAAATAATAAAATAAAACACATGTTTAAAATAAATATTTATTTTCATGTGTCACCATAAGTTATTAGAATATTTTCCAAAAACTGGGCTGGTGGAGTGAAATTTTCATATCTTGCCCAGCTTAGGTACCATATTACAGACATTATGTGAGCACAGCAACCAACAGTCCTTCGGCCGACTATGCAGTTGCAGTAATACTGCCTTATTGCTTCCAGGCTGTGTGCTTTATTTTGATATAATATATAAATAATATAAGTCAATTTCATACTACTGGATGGTAACCAATATTTTTTATATATTAAAACAAAGCTTTTAACATTTTACTTTGTTTATAAAACGATTGTCCACGTGCAAGCCGAATATGGACGGTCTCCTTTTTGTCCCGTGTGGGATTAGAACCTACACTCGACGTAGTGTCAGTGGTGAGGTGACCACTCAAACTACTACACCCGCTATCTGTGCAGTCTAGAAAGAAGATGCTGTGATTGGACCCACAGTTCAATCCCGCGCCCTCTGTGTGCGCCCTACGTGTGAGAGCTGGAATGCAGATCTATTTGCGGCGATGAGTCGCTCGTAAAATGCGCGAGCGCACTTGCCGCAAATCGGGCGGATAATCGCGCGTGCGCCGAGGTAATTAATACCGAGTAAAAAACGTAAACAAAAACATGTGCGTCGATACAGGCGCATGCGTGGTGGAGTGTGGCGAGGCGCGACCGATCGCACCCCTGGTTGTGCATATCGCTAGGAAGTAGTCATTCGACTTCTCAGTTTTTGTCGCAATACATCTTTGTCGCTTAAGACTGCGCCGAGCGAAATGTGCCAAAACAGGCGGTCACAGTTAAGTGAATAAAATCAACACTTTTTGTTTAATACTAATATAAAATATACATTTACCATAACAATGAATGTGTTTACAATTACTCAGTGTAAAAAAAAAAAAAAATAACTGATATTTTCGCCTACGAAATTACGTAAATTTGCACGAAAAATGCAAAACGTATGCTCGTGTCACGTGATTTTTAAATTATAACAGTAGAAATCTATCCCATTTTACAGCTTAAACGAAACATAAATAGTTATATTACAATTTGTCCGTCCCAAATATTTATGTTATTGGTTGACAATAACATAAATACATACATATTTATAAAAAAAGCACTTGAAATCCTTCATATAATTTTACTAAGGCGGCCGATATGAATATGTGCCGCACGAGCTCTGTCATTATCTGTCTTACGTTCGGCGCAGTCTTAAACAACGCGCACGACAAAAAAAGACGCGTAATTATTGAATGACACAATTCAATAATTACGTTTTTATGTCGTGCTGTCCACGCACGATAACAGGTAAATGTAAATTTACACTGTTAAAAATAACTACGAGAATCATGAGTTACTTTGTGACCTCATATGAACGAACGTATTATTGATTTTGATTATTTTCTGCTTAGTTGTTTAATTAACGTGCGATCGGTGTCGGGTGTTTAATTACCGAATCAAGTAAAGTGTTATTGAGATTTTGTGTCAGAAACGTCTAAATCTAAGAAAAATCTGAAAATTAGCTTAGTAGACATTATGAAAATAGGACCTACACAAAACCATACGTACTCTAATACACTTCTGCTTACCATTCCGGCCTAAGTCTATATTTAAATACACAGCGTAAAGAACCTGTTATACATTTATGGACCGAGTAAATTCAGTAACATGTCTCAATCGCCCGCCACAGTATTTGACGCAAACATTAATGACGGCCACTCATCGAGACCTAATTAGTCCAATCTCCGGCCCTAAGTATTTAAGAATATTACATCACCGTCCCAGGTTTGGTTCTCCATCGAGTTTTTCCACGAGTTAATTAGTTGTGGTTTCTCACGAGCCCTAACATCGTCCTTTATTAAAAGCGCGCTGGATTCTGTTTTAGGTATTTTAATGAGCCGGTACCTCTGTCTGTTCCCTTCCCTCGCCCCCCACCCCGCACTGACTGGTACAGGATTTATGTGCGCCGGCGCAGATTCGGCAAAAAGGCGCCAGCCGGCCACGAACCGGCTCCACATACGTCATAGCGACAGTACACCATTATTGCACTCGATCGCAATCAAACAGACATACTGCCTTCACGGGATCTGACGATTTTTGCTCACACTAGTTACCAAGGCAGGCTATGATATGTTAGAACTTTAAAGTAGAAAATAATATTTTTAATTAAAATTACATTTGAAATGCCTGAATGGCGCATGGTACTAATTAAACACCTCGCCACTACACCGTTTTGAGTTCGATCCTGGTATGGGATAATTTGTATGGTTCACATATATAACCTGCTAGCTTTTGCGCGCGGCTCCGCCCGCGTGGTACCTACATCAATAAAAAGTAGCCTATGTCCTTCCTCAGGTTTTAAACTATATCTGTACCAAATTTCATCTAAATCGGTTGAGTGGTTTAGCCGTGAAAAAGTAACAGACAGACAGACAGAGAGATAGACAGACAGAGTGACTTTCAAATTTATAATATTAGTAAGGATATATTATTATTATATATAGTAAGGATAGTAAGGATTTATTTTATTGTTGGAATGCCAGTCATAATTGAAAAGTTATTATGCCTGGTCGCCGGTGTGCCGCTGTGACTGTTAATGGATAAGGAATTACACGCCAGGATGACACGATAGCTTACGAAGGTCGTCACTTCGCCGTGCAGCGTTCGCATTCGATTCTCACACGGGACGGTCATTTGTGAGTCACAAATATTTGTTCGGTTAAAAGCGATGATCGCCCATTGGATAAGATATTAAACTTGCTATTGGGAAAGTTAGCAAAAATACAAATCTATATCTATACTCATATTATAAAGAGGAAAGATTTTTTGTTGTTTGTAAGAATTTAAATCAAAAACGACTTAACCGATTTTAAAAATTATTTCACCTTTGGAAAGCTATATTATCACCCAGTAACATAGGCTATATTTTTATTATTAGTATCTACTGTTACTAACATAACCTAACCTACTTTTATGCGAACGAAGCCGTGGGCAAACGGTAGTATAATATAAAATACCGGAAAGTACGACTCTCTCACAGAATATCGACGTGAAATAGCAGTGTTCCTACTTTTGTGTTTCGTTTGGTGAGTAAGAGTGTCGGAGGCTCTATCACCCTCTTTCCCCCTTCCCGCTCTTACTCCTTCCCACTTCTTTTTTTTCCTAAAGGGTCGGCAACGCGTAAGTGATGCCTCTGGTGTTGCAGGCGTCCATATGCTACGGTGACCACTTACCATCAGGTGGGTCGGGCTGTATGCTTGTTTGCCACATTAGTAGTATAAAAAAAAATCAAATAACAAACCCAAATTGTTAATAATCAAAAAATATTTGTTTTTTGTATACGTTGTTACTATCTTTATAGGAGCGGAATCCGTATTGCAAAAAGCAATACCGTTTTGCCTGAATCAAAAAGCTCTAATACGGGTGTTGAATATAAGAGTTTGTTATGAATATAAGACAAAAGTCGTACCATAGTTACAAATGGCTAGTAATATCGAAATGAAAGGAAGATTCCTGAATTAAGTAGCCCGCGACACAAGATCCTTAGTAGACGAAACGTTTTTCCCACCATTTGCGGATCACACAATTTTTTTACCAGTGTGGGACTCAAACCCACAACATTCGGCGCAGCGTCGGTGGTGAGGCGACCATTCGAACCACAACGTCATCCGCGCAGTCAAACATTATTCCATCTTAGCACACATAATTTATTTCTAGAATGGAACATCACTATAAAAAACAAATAAAATATTTGTCTGACGTCACGTCACTAATAAACCAGAAAAGGAAACGAGACAAGTATACCTCACGACATATTAGGAGCGAGAAGATACAATCGCACATAACATATATTTGTTTATGAATGAACATATTGGCGAAGGTTCTCACGGTTTGGGAGGTATCATATTTTCATTAAGTCGCGACTTTTATTCTGCAGGCAATCACTGGTGATCGTAAACCCGCGGCGGAGGTAAGGCGAGCCTGCCGCTCGTAAACCGCCGAACTGCGCCTGCGCACTCGTGGGAGACTTTGCGACGACATCGCGCCATCATACTCGTACTCGTTAGCAGTGCCTTTTGTCTAAACGCCAGGCTTGCGTTACTACAATTATTGCTCACGTCGTGTTTTTTTTTCGTTTATTTATATAAACGTGTATCACACGAGACCTAACACACATATAATTAACAAAAAGTAGACTTTATTTAAAAGTCGCGACTTAATGAAAATAGAGAGGATATATTTTAATGGTTTTGAAACCATCGTTTGTGAGTCACAGAAAAGTTTAAAATATATCCTCTCCAGTATCTTGGCGGACTATAAAAACATACATTTAAAGAATACAAAGTACAGTCAGACTCAGACAATCAAGCAAAAAAATGTAGAGTTTTTTAAAAGGCACTAACTAATATATTAAGCTTCCTTACTGTCGAGGGATCTACAAATATACACTTTGCAGTCATAAATCACATTTTTATTTATATAATTTGGGATGTTAACCCTCAATACTCGGCATAGTGACGTTAGTGACACGAGTCGATAAATCACAACATTACTTCAGGCATATTCCAACGTACAAGAGTCACGTGTTGGCAAGGCAAGCGACCACTTATTCTCTGCGCTATCCGTACAGCTCATTATGAGCTCATCCTCACGCAATTTGAAGAATAAAGACCAATAAGATGCATTTCACTTCATTAGCTGTAATAAAAAAATATTATCATCCATATTCTGGAGATACGACACGTTTACTAGCCGTACTGACACCATTGTCACAACAATACGCTCTCTCTAACAAAAGACTTCAACGGGTTCAAGTGTTTTTGAAATACATAATAAATGAAATGGACATGACGTCAATTTCACCCGTTCATTTTTTTAAATGAATGGAATGTGACGCAACAGGTACGTGGGAAGATGGGGAGGGGTTGGGGGGGGTGGTGTGCGCTGCGCTTGCGCCGCTCCGCGCGCTAACAACTCGCGCTTTGCTACTACAGTTTATGTCTTCACTGTACTGTTTATTTATTTTGTTAAATAGGGTATTTGACTGTTTTATTTTGAACCTTATTTTATACGCACTAGTAAATAGTCGATAGCGTTAAAAATAAATCTTCTAACAAAAGTGATATTTGAATACTATTAAAATTTGTTGCAAAATAAGTGAACAATTAATATTTTTTATTTGATATGAGGAGTAATGAGGCTATTTTTATGTCGCTCGCATTCTACTCTCAAATAAGGATTACGTAAAAAAGTGTATATATCCTTTTTCTGTTATTTGAAAATAATTTTAGGTCCTTACTAGGATCTAAAATTATGGTGAAGTTGACAGGCTTCATGACTTTTAAATTATAACTAATATATAAGTAGTCTCGCGTCTAAATCCTGAAGAATAAGCAAGCTATATGACATCCATATTACATCATCTATGGTTTCAGGTCTCTCTCTAGGTGCTATAGCCGTCTACCGAGCATCGTTCTAGACTCAGAGCTAGCACTGAGAAATTCTTTACTGAAAATCCCTATAATATTTTTCGTGATTTATAATTTGAACTGGTGACCTTATGCACAGACGCTTTGATTACTGCTGAGCCATGGAGGACGTAATCCTTACTAATATTATAAATTCGAAAGTAACTCTATCTGTCTACCTGTCTGTCTGTCTGTTACCTTTTCATGCCTAAACCACTGAACCGATTTAGATGAAATTTGGTACAGATATAGTTTAAAACCTGGGGAAGGACATAGGCTACTTTTTATTAATGTAGGTACCACGCGGGCGGAGCCGCGCGCAAAAGCTAGTAATAATATAAATTGAATTACGTACCTTCTTCCTTGCAATCGTTGAAAAAGAAACTATTTATTTAAGCTAAAGGTATGAGGCACGCACTCAATGCCCATCAACAATGCATAATATTCAATTAATTTCCAACAATAGAATTCTAATGGCATTAAAACCGTCGCAGCGATGGTATCTCTAGATTGGGCATAGTTCCCAGCGCTGGGGTAAGATGGTAACGCCTGATATGATCGCATGTGAGGCGGTCAGTTTGTACTATTTGGTTGTTCGCTTCTTTTATGGCGAGCATTTACATAGATTTAGAATAATTTAAATTAATTAGTGCATGGTATTAATTAATTAGCTTAAGTTTATACCCGTGTGTTGATGGTGGAGTCTTGGAATAGCACACACGACTGACATGTGAGTGCGGCACTTCAAAGATACACTTAAAATTTGTCAAAGAAAATTCGAATTATTTAAAGTTCAAACAGATTGGTGGCGCAAAAGGAGTGCATGAGACAGAAAAATAAAAAGAAAATGAAGAAAAATGGTTTATTTGACACATACAACAAACACGTAATAACAAGTATAAACTAAAAAGAAATAGATATATACAAAAATAAAAATTACTCGGAACGAAACAAACTTATAAAGTGACTATCTTATAGTAGTGTCAACATAGGGCCCAGCTCAGCATGTGTCAGACAAAAGCCTGACGCTGGATTTCAACTGGGCCCTGTAGTGACTGCTATGTATGAGATCTCGGTTTTCAGATAAGGTTAGGCGTTATTGGAGTTTCCTGTCAAGAAGTTCATAGTAGCAACTCGGGGCCTGGAACTGTTCCCAGTATGAGGTTATAGTCTCTCTATAATAATAATAATAACTTCAAGAGCGCCGGTAGGACTCTCAACCCTATCTTGCCTTGGTCGGCCGGTCAGAGGGGGACCGCTAGAGCTATATGCTTGGGGGTGGAAGTGTCATTTTCAAGGGCATGGGGAAACCAACTCCGGGTCTCCGTTGTCACAAGACCCGTGATGGCGAATCCGGCGCTGCACCGCTCGACACCCCTAGCCATTCGCACCGGAGTTGCCCTCTGCTGCTGGCTTGTATGCCTATGGTGGCTATTCAGGGGGCCCATCTAGTGAGTTGGCGAGTCACCGTCTACCCATTACATTGAAGCTATTAGACTATTCAGGCCAGACGCCGTTTTTCATCCATAGTTATCAATATACCGGTCCACCAAACACCCATACCCATAGCCCATATATTAGAATCCATACGTAGCAATAGTCCTACGCCTGCTGCGGCTAGTGCCGCTGTAGGTGTTCCATCCCAACTTTGATTAAATCTCTCGAAGAGCCTCTTCACGTTGGACCCATGTCTCCATGTAAGCCTCCCAAAGGACCAGTTATTTTCTTAATATAATATGTTAGAAAATATCTGTGATAAGAGAAACATAATAATAATATTTTATTACATATACACAACACCATCTAGCCCAAACTAAGCAGAGCGTGTACTATGGGTAGATACTAGACAATGGATAAACATACATATATACTTATTTTTGTAAATACATACATATTATACATAGAAACACCCAGACCAAGACAAACATCCATACCATGCACATAAATGTTTGACTTGTGCGGGAATCCAACCCGCGAACTCAGGCGTGGCTGTCGGTTACACTAACCATTACGACATCGAGGCCGCCAATATACGCCTGAGCTGTGAAGCCTTAAATCAAACCTAGGGAAAGGTGGGTATGTAATACACCCTTTAGGGATATAAGCGTGAGACAAAGTATGTATATACATAGTAAACGGTGAAAAATACTTTTCAATTGATTTTAATCGATTCGATAATTACAGAAGTCTTAATGAGGCAATACAAGACAGGTTCGCACGGACGACAGAATGCAGTCGCACACGTGACGCAGCTACATATACGTGCGACAAAAAGTCGCAGACGTGCCGACGTCCTTATATCTACAATGAAATCGACACGTCAATTAACTAACGGCAATTGGTATGTGCGTATGTATGTCTGTATGTGGCGGTATTACTCCCTCTGTAGTGACTTGTGCGGCAAGCTTATAGGACATCACACGGTAATAGTTAATTGACGATGCACGTATTTTTTTATACATCTCTGATGGCAAACAAGCAGACAGCCAGTTGGATAGTAATTTTTTTTAAAAGCCTATTCCCGCAGTAGATTTAATTCAGCAGCTTGGCGTCTGGTACTGTCGGCCCGGGTAGGCGACAAGACTTGCTTCGTATATATTATTGAAGTGAAAACTTCTTTAGCGGCGTTGTGCACTTTTTTTTGTGTTGAGTAAAAAATGTTAAACTCGCGTCAGGACACGTGACCTGATCGAAAATTCGTAAGACGGAGGGAGAATTGTTAAACCCGCGTCAGGACCCGTGAGCTTATCGAAATTTCGTAAGAAGGAGGGAGAATTGTCATGTTTGTGTACGATAGCGCAATAAATGAATATTGTATTTTACCACATATCTTATCTTATCTTGTGTGTGGGGGCCAGTCTGTACTGACTGGCGACACTTCGATCCAGTGGGATCTTTTGTGTCAGCCCCAAGATTCATCCCTTAGCTATCTCCTTATGAATGTACTGCATTAGCTGCAGTGTACAATTCAGAGGGAGAAGCCTAAAGTTTTCAGGGTTTGGATATGCCAATCCCATCAGACCCATCCTAAGTCCAGCCAACGCGTCGCATTCACACAGTAGGTGCGATATGGACTCGTCCTGTTCACCACAGGCTCTGCAGATCGAGTCGTGTGTCAATCTCAATCTGCACAGGAAGTCTTTGGTGCCAAAATGGCCAGTGAACGCTCCTGTGAGCAGGCGCATTTGACTCTTGCTATACCCGCAGAACCTCCGGGTGAAGCCTGTGGCTCCATTTGCAATGAATTTCTTGGAGTGTTCCAGACCCCTAAGGGCCATCCACTCTAGCCTGTGTTTTTCATTGCCGTGAGCATTCAACGCTGCCTTTACGGTGCTCTGAGAGAGTCCCACGAATGGCTCGGGGCCCACAAACAGTTGCTCCGAGCCCTTTCTGGCTAATTCATCAGCTTCCTCATTGCCCCGCACTCCTGCATGCCCTGGAACCCACACCAGTCTGACTGTGTTCTTCCTGCCTAGTTTGTTAAGGAGCTTAACACAGTTCAGGACCAGTCTGGAGTCCACCCTACACGAGCCCAGAGCCTTGAGAGCAGCTTGACTGTCACTGAGAATATACACAGTCCTGTCAGTGACACCACTGTTGATATTCTCCTGAGCACAGGCAATTATAGCATAGGTTTCCGCTTGGAAGACGGTTGCATATTTGCCCATGCTTTGGCTCACCTTACAGTCGTTGGCATAGATACCAGCGCCCGATCCTGTTTACATTTTGGAACCATCAGTGAACCAGTTGAGACAACCCTTGTCAGGGGATTGTAAACCTTGTCTCCATTCGTCCCTCGTGGGGACCTTTATCTTAAAATTCTTTTTGAATGTGTGCAATGGTTGCATTTTGTCGCATCCCATGCTCATAATCCTTTTGAGATCTCCAATTTTGTGTGTCGAGTTACCTGCATATTGACGCTCCACAGCCCATGCACAGATAGCCTATGTAGCGCCTTTATCGCCTCTGACTCGACAACAATGTGTAGCGGCATTAGATCCAGCAGGACCTCTAACGCTGCCGTTGGCGTGGTCGGAAACGCCCCTGTTATAGCCATGCAGGCCAATCGCTGCACCTTCGACAGCGCGTTCCTGCATGTAGCTAGTTTGGTTCTTGGCCACCAGACAATGCTTCCATACGTGAGTATGGGTCTTATCATCATCATGTATAGCCACTTGATGACCTTGGGCTTTAGCCCCCAGGTCTTCCCATAAGTAGATCGAATCATGCCAAAGGCCCGCTGGGCCTTTACTATGACTTTGTCTACATGAGGTTTCCACGTTAGTTTGCTATCTAAGGTCATGCCTAGATATTTCACCTCCGTGGACCAATGTAACTGCGTACCATACATGGAGAGAGTTCCCAACTCCGTGAGATCCCTCTTCCTAGTAAACGGCACGACAGTAGTTTTCCCTGGGTTGATCGATAAATGATTGCTGCTGCACCATTTTTCGACCATAATCAGGGCCTTCTGCATAAGACTAGATACCGTACTCGGAAACTTTCCATTTACGAGTATCACCAAGTCATCCGCATATCCGACCGTTAAGTACGGACCTTTGTTGAGTTGTTCTAGGAGTGTTCACGACTGGTAGGCACATTGTAGCCTGTGGAGGGGGAATTTCCATAACGCTCCCTCCCTGACATGTCTATCTACTAACTTCTCCAGGGCTTTCAGGAAGAACGACTCAAGACTGATAGGTCTGTATGACTTGGCTTCTTCGTAGTCTGCTTTGCCCGGTTTCGGTATGTAGATGACTTTAACAGGCCTCCATATCTTTGGAATATATCCAAATGCTATGCAGGCTCTGTATAATCTGCACAAATGCGGAACCAAGAGTGCAGCTCCCTGCTGTAGGATGATGGGATAAACCATGTCTGGACCAGGTGACTTGAATGGTTGAAAACCATTTCGAGCCCAGCCGACCTTCCCTTCATCTACTACCTTCCTAGCAGTGTCCCAATCTGCTTTGGTTGTCCGACAGCTTCGTTCAACCAGGCTGATCGGGTCCTCCTGCTCCTTTTTTATTATCTTGCAGTCCGGAAAGTGTGTGTTTAGCATAATTGCTAGGGTCTCCTTACCAGACTCTGTTCGCCGCCCATTGCCATCCTTAATGGTTGTCAATGGGTGTGTCGATAAAGCTTTAGAGAGCCTCATTCCTTCAGGAATCGTACTGATGTTTTCACAGTGTGCTCTCCAAGCCTTCCGTTTGGCTTTCCGCACAGCTTTGTTATAGTTGGTCAAACAACGAGCGTAACCGCTGTAGTCCCTACTGGTCCTAGCATAGTTAAACGCTCGTCTGGCTTCTAGCCGCAGCTTGACCAACTCTGGCGTCCACCATGGTACCTTCTTGGGCCTAAGCTCCCTCTCAGGGCAGTTACTTGTCCAGGCCGTGTTCACAGTCTGGACCAATTTGTCTGCTGTAAATTCGATGTCTAATATAGAATTGAGCTTACCCTTAGAATCCTCCAAATCTACTCTGAGGTCACTCCTAAAGGAGTTCCAGTCCGTATTTCTGGGATTCCTTCTACGTACTGTAGGAGCCGGAACCAGCGTACTGTACTTAAAGCATATGTAATTATGATCTGACAAGGTGATTTCATCAGACACATGCCACTCGACGATCTTAGTGCTAGCCCTGTTAGAGGCTAACGTGATGTCAATTACCTCCGCCCGCCTACAGTCAGCGAACGTTGGCCTGTTTCCCTTATTTAGTATTTGTAAAGAGGTACTTACCACATACTCCAGTAGTTTTTCCCCTCTTACATTCACATCCGTGCTCCCCCAGACTGTGTGGTGCGCGTTGGCATCGCACCCCAGGATCATGTCCAGGTTCTCCCGGCTGCCATATTCAACAAGGTTCTTTATCTGTTTCGATACAGTTTCCTTGTCCGTATAGTCGAAGTATGCAGAGGTCAGGATTACAGTATCCCGCCCTCCGCTCCCTCGCACATCGATCCTAACTGTTGTAAGATCCCTAGAACAAAAATTGTATAAGGGCATTGCATTTATGCCATTTCTGACATAAACGCATGTCCTTATATCATTAGTGGAACAGTTGTGAAAAATTTCACCTCCCGTCCCACCCAAACCATTCCCCCTTTAACATAGGGTTCCTGGATCAGAGCAATATCAAATTCCTTCATCCGCAGGTGGCGGGCCAGAACGGCCATCGGCCCAATGCAGTGATGAAGGTTTATTTGTACGCACCTTAGTCCCGCCATTCGGTCTGCCAAATGGTGGCGTCTATAATGGCAGTCACTACTGGCCGCTCCCTTCGCTCCCTTCCTCCATCAGCACCTCTGCAGCCTCCGGCGACGACAGATCTAAATAATCTATTTGTCCGATTATTTCGTCGGTCTTCGGAGACGCACATGGCGATGATGTGAAGAGAACCGTACCTGGTTCAATCACCACCGGGTTTACAGGCTCCACCCCGTCCCCCACCTGTGGTGCCGTCGCATCAGGGGCCTCCTCCCCCACACCGGCAACTGCTGACACCTTCTGCACGTTCACATCCTCAAGGATTTTGAACGTGCTCTTGTCCATGCCAGCATGAAGACAGAAGCCGCCTGCCTTTATTGCCGCAGCCGACACACTATCCACTAGGACGATGCGCCTGGTGTGCGTCTCCTCGACCTGCGTGCCCAGCACCTTCCACTCGCAGGTCCTCAGAGAGGGATTGAGGCGCTGCAGCATGTTCAGTACCCTGGAGGCATCTAGGCACCAGGTATTCCTGGTCTTCCAGGCCATCTTCACCGGTCTTGGAAGCTCCTTGGCGCTGATAACTTTCAGCTTCATGTTCCCAACGGTTTTGCCGTTGAGCCCGCGAAGCCACTCTGCAGCTCCTTCACCCTCACAAGTCACGTGCAGAGCTCCTCTAAGCAATGCACCGACACTAATGGCCGGCAGAGGATCCGGCGTGGCCTCTAGCTGGTCCCAAATGGCCACCCTTATGAGTTCCACCTGTTCTGCACCAAGCAGAACGTCAGGGAAGTTGTCGGCAACAATGGCCATTTTAACCCCCGTTAGCACCTCCCTGTAGGAGTCGCCTTGGGTCTTGGCTCGCTTGCCTACGCCTACCTGAGCGACGGCATCATCGCTCGCTTCCCTGACACTTTTTGAAGAGCCTGCATCGGTTTCCAGTGCCAACTGCCGTTGCAGCTCACGCCGCTTGCGCTTGGCACACCCGCTGCGCCTCTTCCTGTCCCGGGTATGGCCTGCAGAGTGTGCAGCCGAGTTCGGCTCCCCCTTAGGGTGTGCCTCGCCCGACTGCTCCTTGCTAGCCTCCCCGATCCTGGAGGGCTGACACCCACTCCCCGAGGGTGTCGCGCTGGGATCCCCCTTCGGGTATTCCTTGCGTGTCTGACCCCCTCTGTGGCTGCCACGCCCTCTACATTGGTAGCCCTTTCCAGGGTTACCCCCTCTCCATCCCTTAAAACTGCTCGTGTGAGCACCACTCCCCTGGCTCACGCTCGGACGGCCACTAGGGCCATCACGATCATGTAGCTTGGGTATGTAGGTGCTCGCACGTGCAGCTCCTACACTAACACTAACCTCTCCCCCTAAGGGTCCAGAGGTCCTATGTTGCTCGCCCTTATCGGTCAAGCCCTTGGTTGTTCTTGTGACAGAATCCATATTTGGTCTATCTAGTATTCACCTGCTGGCTCCCCACCCACCATGGAGCCCTCAACGTTGGGGGTGCCTTGTTCAGACACCAGGGCTACCAGCTAGGTATAGCGCCCCCAAGTGAGCTGCCCCCGAGACGTACAGCACTAGTCGCTCCACCCCAAACCACTGAGATGGGAAACGAGCACTGCCGGCTGGAGGCCTCTTCACCCAAGGACACTCGCCTGGCGGCCGCATGAGCGGACACCGCAGCCGATTGATTGCAGCTGGCTAGACTACAACCTCCCGTGTGAGAGGAAATCCAGACCAAAGGGGCGTGTTGCAGATCAGCAGCACTACTATCGCCACATCACCACTCAACCCCCAGGACTCCTTCATCCCTCCGTACGGGTCCCCGCGCACGGCACAAACACGCGGGAGGTCATTACTATCCATCGTCTGTCGTTCGACGATGGACCCGCCGGAACATGACCTCTCCATCCCAGGCAGTGATCGTCTGGTGGTTTTAGTTACGTCTATTTCAGAGGGAACTAGACCAATAACAGAGGGCAACCACGTGAAGGATTTCCCACCAGACTTGTCTTAGGGATCTACACGACTGTTGCGCTCTCCCCTAAGACCATTGCACCTTACTCGTCTTGAAGAGTCGAGTAAAGTAGGTTTGCATCTATACTACACAAGCGGCCAATCCAGTGAAGCTAGAAAGCAGAAAAAGCAAGCTAGGCAATGCAACTATTAAAGCATAAACACAAACCCCCCCCATTTTACCACATAAATGATAGTTCTTTTATACTGATAATTAAAGCAATTCGTGCAAAATTATTCCCTAACCATTCCAAAATATCAAAATGCATAACGTTAATATTCAAGTTTTCACTTCTGCCGGCACTCCCGGAGTGCAACCCGTTGATTTTTTTTAATTTTTATTAGCACTAGGAGTAATTCCTGTATCGCGGGAATCTTTACAAACATTGAAACAGCGGATACAACGTAAACCCAGACTGAGAACAACTATTGGTTGATGACACAATTTTTGGTACGTGTGGGGACCGAACCTATGACACTCGGCGTAGTGACATCGGCAAGGTCATCACTTCAACCAATACGACAACGGTGCAGTCAAAATAAGTGACTACTGCAGTCTATAATCACCAGCAATATGAGGGGTATCACTCGCGCGTTGCTGATCCTAGCTAAAGGAATTAAAAATGGAACAAAAGAAAGGAATGGTAGACATAATTATTATGTGAACCTTCCGAACTCTTATTTATCGGGTTTTTTTTATATACACAACATACAGCCCACCTGATGGTAAGTGGTTACCGTAGACTGCGACACCAGAGGCATCACTTGCGCGTTGCCGACCCTTTAGGAAAGGAAGTGGGAAGGAGAAGGAGCAGGATGGGGGAAAGTTTACATCCACATATACACACACAGCTATCCTTTTACGTCCCACGTTTGGGCAAGGCTATAACCGTCTACTGGACACCATTTTAAACACCGAGCTGCTACCGAGAATCTCTCGACAAAAAATCCAATAGCACTTTGACCTCAACACAGCAGTTGCATGTCTACGCCACCGTTTAAATTTTTAATCTCCTCTTAATCACCGAGCTGTCTTTTAAACGCGTAGAAGGCGCCAACTGCCTCCAATACCACTTAACCAGCCAGGAGATGAACGCACTCGATCAAGTAACATAAGCAGATAACGCATCACGGAGTAGGTTTTCACTTAATTTCCAAGCGGTGCCCGTCCCATGCTGTTTAATTAACACTTTACGCGAGATGCTCGCTCCGGTGATATCTCTACAGCATCTGTGTAACCGCGGTATTATATAACCGTATGTTAACGTAAGTTTACGTCTGTCAACGCAACCCGTTCGGCCGCCATTCAACAGTATCTTCTTAATTGGATCTTGAAACTAAATCGTCCAGAATGTAATAACCACTCACTCTTACAGCTAATTGTGGGCTCGTGTGCGACGTTTATATTCATGCACGCTATAGTGTTACAAATGGTTCGGTTAGATTAGAATATCTATGATATGGCTACCCAATTGGGTGGATTACAAAGAAAATTGACTTCCAAATTCGGGTTACGGATTTCATTATTTAAAAAGCCAAGTGGTATGTCTCTTGTGTCCTCGGCAAGGAAAGGTGGCACATGGTTAATTATTGAATTAAGATTACATGCTTTGATTGCTGTGGCCTTATATATACAACTAGTTTCTGCCCGCGGCCTCACTCGCCCGGGAACAGTACATTTTCTGGGTGTAATGTACCTCCTGTTGTTTTTGATAACATGTATCCGAAATTTCATGATGGTTGATTATGTAGTTCAAGCGTGAAAGCGTAGCAAACTAAGAAACAAACTTATATTTGTATAGATTTGTAACGGGAAGGAAGACGATCATGCATATTGTTGATGCTTTACGTTTCGACCAGGTTACACCAGCAGTGGTCATTTTTTTTTAAGGGACTTTTACACATTGTGCACATCAGTCCCATCGTACCCTAATTACATTGTCGCGTAAACAGTTTACAAATATTATTTATTTAAAGTAACAAATACATACATTTACTGTAGAGTCATCAGCCTAAACAGATTCTTTGCTCAGCAGTGGTCATAACTTGACTGACTGAAGTTAGTTACGTGAAAGTTTAAAATGTATTATTGCCGCGGCTTAGTTCTTGACACAGGTTTATTTATTATTTTATTTTATTTATTTATTTACTTAATTACAACGGCCGCAGGCCACTTATACTAATTAAGGACGCAACTATCATACTAACGTTTCACAATATTCCTTACACACTGACAGTATCTTCTTCCATTCACCCGCAAACATATCACATTGAGTGTTGTCCACAAGGACAGCGTTGAGTGTGGCGAGAGACCGAGGTATGGGTGAATCAGCACGGGCTACTGCGCGACAAGCTGGTAAGCCAAACAGTTTGTGCTTTCTGCCGCGGCGGTAATTATCAGGAGCAAATATCCTCAATAGCACGTCATGAACTTCTGGTGCCTCAATTATGCCACGAAGGATTTTGCACATAGTTCCGATCTGATCTGACTACCTTCTTACCTCCAGAGAATTATATCCTAGGTTACCCAACAGAAAGGTTATATGTGTTTACTTGACTGTTGCGCGAGTTGTATGCATGATATATGTTTGTATGTTGTGTCGTCCATATCCGTTCAACAGCTTATGTCTAATTGAGTAGACAGCCAAAATAACCAAAAATATATGTCATTTTTCTTATTTTTGTTTAATACAAGAGGTGGCCAACAATCCTAGGATAAGTCAGATAGTAAACGGTAACAATAGTCTACACCCAGTTGTTTGAGTAGTAGAGCCTCGCTGATTTCAGCTTGAATGGGCCGGCTCGACCGGGGAAGGACTACCCTCTCACAGAATATCGACGTGGAATAGCAGTAGTCCTACTGTTGTGTTTCGTTCGGTGAGTGAGAGTACCGGAGGCCCAATCACCCCCTTTCCCCCATCCCGCTCCCTTTCCTTCCCACGTCCTTTCCTAAAGGGTCGGCAACGCGCAAGTGATGCCTCTGGTGTTGCAGGCGTCCATAGGCTACGGTGACCACTTACGATCAGGTGGGCCGTATGCTTATTTGCCACTATGGTTGTATAAAAAAAAATACCAGAGCATGTTAAAAAGAAGTCACTGTATTGCAAGGATCCAGACAGCAAAGCACTTATAGATGTTCTACAAATAACTAAAGTATAAGTAATCAAATGAAGTATTCGCCTTGTCGCAGCTACTACGCCGGAATGTTCTAAGTTCGATCTGCGCACAAGACATTAATTTGTGTGACCAATAATTGTTCCAAGACTTCAGGCTGTTCTTTAGTAGAATTTCATGTGAAATCCATTCTACATTTGTCTTGCAAAAAAGATGTTTACGCATTATCTATAACATGTACAATATTGAATCGCTTAGAACTGTTTTTTGTGAAAGGGGTTTCCTTACGCTCATAGGTATTTATATTTTGCAGCTATGTCTATTTGTAAAAATAACATCACGTTTTTTGAACTTAAGTGTAATTCCAAACCCATTGTACGCAGTAAATATATAGATAATTTAAATTTGCCGAATATAAAAAACATAACTTATTATAAAAGCGCATATATACCTGTATACCTGTAGATATAAAAAAATTGGAAGCAAAATGTTTAAAAGTGTCTTAAAAAAATGGTTAATCAAATCTGTATTCTACGATATGCAAGAGTATTTTGCTTTCAAGTGATCCAATGGAAAATACAGCACTTTTGTAAAATTTTATATTTTTATTATTATGTCCATACTTCTAAAATTTACTTTTAATTTATACTATTGCAATGCCCGACAGGGTAGACTGTTGAAACGAAATCTAATTTTAAGAACACATTTCATGTACCCTCACAGTTTAAGCAATAAATGTCTTTGTCTTTGTCTTTGATAGCCCCCGATACACAGAGCTTCCAGGGTTCTCCTTCATATTAAAAACGGTTGGTAAACTTTAACAGATGACATGGCAAACTTAACAGGTGGTTTATTCTGCGTGATTACTACTGGTTCGATTTGAAAAATTCATTTAGTGTTGGGTAGCCTATTTATCGAGGAAGGCTATAGGCTATATAACATCACGCTACGACCCACGGGGGCGGCGCAGTAACGATAAACGCGGGTGAAACCGCGGGAACATCTAGTATTTTATATAATTGTAACACTATCTTAAATGTTGAAATTACTTACCATTGTTTTTTCCACTATCCATATCTAATTTACAATAACTAATATTGCAGGCGTTAATTTTCTTTGTATCTATATGTTTGCTAAGATCAAAGTGATGTCCGAAGCTGGTGCTGCCACCAAAAGAAGACTCCACCTGGCTTAGCCCTTCGTATCTCCAGGCTATTTTCATCTTATCAAAATCACCAGCCACCGGTTTAATATCATCATCTTGTGGAATTGTGGTTGGCAGTGGTAATTCTTTGACCTGTAGAAATGAAGTTATATCGAGATGAGTGAGCTATTGTGTAGCAGTTTATTAAAGTGTACTTGTATATATAAAGTAGTAATGCAGCAATGTTACTAGAGTTCTGTAAATTATGAATTGACAATATAAATGGCAGTATGTTCCGTTAGTGTTACGCGATGTTCGGAACAAGCCATCACGTGTGCGAAGATACGTGTCTAGTGACTGTTCTCACAGTCACAGATCACAGTTCGTGCGCATGCGTGGGAGGGGTCGGAGTCTCTTTCATGTCGCCTTTGACTGACATACTGGTACATATAGCAGGCTTAGTGAGCGTTATCGAGGCGCCATCAGGACAGCGGAGCTCCCGCTAATCCTTGACGACTAGCTACTATGAGAGCAGCGATAGCTCAGTAGGGAGACCAACAGACTGCAATGCAGAGGGTCTCGGGTTCGAACCCACGTCGCGCACCTCTGACTTTCGGAAGTTATATGACTTTTCAAAATTATGTGCGTATTGATTGACAATTATCGCCTGCTCGGTGCCTCGGAGAGCACGTTAAGCCGTTTGTCCCGGCTGCCACGAACGAAGTCGATATTGGGAGAGTGTCGACACAAAAGATCCCACTGGGTTGAAGTGTCGCCGGTCTGCACTGACTGGCCCGATAAGATAAGATTATGAGAGTAGTATCATAACAGATGATTAATTTCCAGGTTCATCGGATAGGACTAAATTAAATGTTGGTGCGTGACATAATAATAATATTCTTGTGACTGAATTTCGATTACGGTAGCCAAACAAAGATTGGACAAAGATTGGACAAAGATTGGACAAAGATTGGACAAAGATTGGAACAAAGATTGGGAGACAAACGATTGGATAAACAACAGCTGGACATGTTTCCGAGGCACGGGGCTGTGTAACATTGCCAGCTTCCTAATTTTTGCTGCTGCTATAAAGAATTTCCTTTCTTTTTTTTTTAGTTTTGCTCGTCAAAATGACCACACTCCACCTGATGGTAAGCAGTCGTGTGGTCTAAGAGCAGTGACCTCCACACCGCCCTCATAGCAGCCGAGGCGATGTTGAGGTCTCTACTTTGACGGCCTGAGAAGGTGCTTTTTCACGCCCCGCTTAAAGGACCCAGGATTTTGTGACAGTAAAACCCAAAAATGTTTGTTTGCCCGATTCGAATCCGAGACGAGATCCGAAGTACATGACGTTTTGACACAGTTCAGTGTTAAGTAAACCAGTGTAAGAGTAGTAACGCCGTTACTGCGTTACGCGTAGTGAGTGAGAATTCAGGAGGCACACATTTTTCCTCTCCTATTCATGTTACATCTGGCATTATAGCTATCATAGGCTATAGGTTAGTATCTTATTGCATCTGGTGGCTGAATGCTTTTACGCCATCCTAACTAATATTATAAATGCGAATGTGATTTTGTTTGTTACGCTCTCACGTCCTAACAACTCAACCAATCATCATGAAAATTCGTATACACGTTTTCAGAAATACAGAAAAAGACACAGCGTTCCTTTCATCCAGAAAAATACTGCTCCTGAGCAAACCCGAGGGAAAACGCTAGTCTTATAAAAAGAAAATGCTCAATTACTATGTAGCTGTTCAATTGACTCTACCATTATTTAGATGATATTGATCGGCGTTATTCAGACGATATTATACTCAGTTTGTTACTGATAGCCAGTTTCTTCTGTAGACCCATTACCTCTTACCCCATCTCTCATTTATATGCTAGATATAAGATGGCGTAACAGAGACGATAGTACATGTCACGTGCGACTAAATCGTACATCCCACTTGTAAGTGAGCCACTTAATTGAGGCACCATCGGCTGCGCACACGCACAGTAACGCACAGATTATGTTAACTCGCATAACAGATGCTGATCTCAACAAGCTGATAACGATTCTCGATAAAAACTGTTACTTTATGAAGGTATCGACTCGTAAACATACTGAAGTAGCGCTCGTTTGAATTCTCATCAATAAAATAATCATCAGTAACTGTACGGCGTGTGCGCAGGTCTGAGGAGCGACGCATGCCGGAGGACAAGAAGCTACCAATCGGCATTGACCAAGAGTGACCGAGCTATTTGTACTGATGACGGATTTCTTGAAGCGACAAGAAATGGTGATTAGAATGCTTGCACTTTTCATAATAGCGATGGTCAATTGCAATGAAAATAGTTATTCGATTATTCGAAAACGTATTTGAAAGATAATTAATTCATTGTCACTAATTACAATCAATCTAAACAACGGATGCAAAGATTACCCAGTCTCTAAACAAACATTTGTGGATCACATTGATGACGGATTTGATGAAGTGACAAGCATAGCCTGTTGTTACGATTGCGGTCTTTATAATAGCGATGGTCAATTGTATGAAAATAGTTATTCGATTATTCGAAAACGCATTCGAAAGTTGATCGATTCATTGTCACTAGTTACAATTTATATAAACAACGGACGCAAAGAATACCCAGACTCTAAACAACGATTTGTGTATTTTTTGTCTCATATGGTATTTGAACCCACAGCACACAGAGTAGCCATCTCTATTACGTGGAATCTAAACACATTACACGTGAACTATTCTGTAATATACCCTCTACGAAACATACCAAATCATCATCATCATCAGGCTATAATAGTCCACTGCTGGACATAGCCCTCCCCCAAAGAGCGCCATAGCGCCCTGTCTTCAGTTTGCCGCATTCAGCATTTGCCTGAGGTCTGGTCGCAGATCGTCATCCCACCTGGTCGGAGGGCGTCCTACACTACGTTTGCCGAGTCGCGGTCTCCACATACCAAATATATTGGTTGAATTATTTTACGTAATATGTAGGTGTATAAATGTTTAAACAAAGCAACATGTCTCCCGAACTGTTATGAATTAAACATAATATGTATGAAACAATTTATTTTATTATATTCTCAATTAATTTGCTACAAGATATCTATACTCTATCAGATCGTTCGATGTTACGATCAGTATACAACGAGATATGTTAAACAAAATCAATAATCTTCTTATATTATTTGGCGGCGATACGCATTAGTTGTTCACTGTTGGGCAACGTCCCACTGTGAACGCGTCGGGCATTTCCATACAAACGAGGATGATCAGACTATGCGGCGCGATGCGCACGCGCAGGTGTCCTGCGTGACGTCACGCCTCGTCATAATGGCGACCGAGTCACTATACGGTAACATTCATTATTTTACATAATTATGTCGTACGATGTGGTAGTTATGAATACGACTGCTGTATATAGGAGTTCACATCCGATTTCGGGCTCGATTGCCGGAGCGATCAAAAGTGATATTAATTAGCAAATTCTCAGTAACGGAACGGGATTGGAACGAACGGGATATTTGTTACGCAATCACGAGTTTCCGTATAAAGAAAGAAGAAACTGGCCTCACCGATAGAACATACTCCTGGTTAACACATAGAATACGTTAATCCTGGACTTGGCCTATCTATGTATCAAGTTTGATACAAATCTGTTCAACGGTTTAAATGTAATAAACATCCAAACATATTTAAGAACCTTAACATTTATAATACGAGTACGACAATTTACAGCAATTTCAAATTTAATAGTTTTAAAAAAGACAACTTCCGCACTAGGATTAATTCCTGTTTTACCGAAGACTCAGCACAACTTGTAGATCCTGCGCCTGATCTCTTTTCAGTAGTGTCGTATTACTATCCCATTGGATCATGAAAGTTAGGTAACAGAGAGTGCATTTGTGTTTGCGCACACGCTTGTGCACTATAATATCGCCTGCGCAGATTACCAGTATTCGTTAAGATTGGCCGCCGTGACCGAAATTCGGTCTGGAGGACATTATTTGTCAGCCTCGATGGCGTAGTGGTTAGTGTAACCGACTGCCATGCCTGAGGTCGCGAGTTCGATTCCCGCACAAGTCAAACATTTGTGTGCATGAACATGGATGTTTGTCTTGGTCTGGGTGTTTCTATGTATAATATGTATGTATTTACGGAAAAAAAAAAGTATATAATATGTATGTTTATCCATTGTCTAGTACCCATAGTACAAGCTCTGCTTAGTTTGGGCTAGATGGTGTTGTATGTGATAGAATATTATTATTATTATTATTTGTAGATCATACAATTTTTTGTCCCGTGAGGGAACTAACCCATAACACTCGGCACAGCGGAATCGGCAAGGTGATTCTTTAAAACGTAGCCATCCGTGTATTCAATAATTTTATGTTGATATTTTGTAATCTTGTCAGTGCCCTCTAATATCCTGACACTAGTCTAGCCTTACGGTATCGTTAGCCTTCGGGTTGCGGAGGTCGGATGGCAGTCGCTCCGTGTAAGAACTGATATCTAGACAAATCCGGTTAGAGTAGAAAGCCGACCCCAAGTGCCTTGGGAATAATAAAGGCTAGGGAGAAGAAGATTTTGTATTCTTGTAGCTCCGCGTACCTCTACAAGGATACAATGGTGTGAGCATACGAGTATTTATATATTGAACAACAAAGTACGTATTAGTAAACCATTACGCGAGTATTTGTGTTGTAACATGCACTGTGCGCATGCAGTCGCGGTACCTGCGCAGGCGCAGCGTGCGCGATACCGTTACGTGCCCCAAACTAATAATAAGCAGATACCGTCGTTACCGTCGCACCGGTGACTGTTGGAAGATTGGTATGGTATCTATGGTATGAAGGGGGGGAGTCTCACGCTCTTATCCCGAAGGGGTAGGCAGATGTTAAAGTCAAAGTCAAAAATAATTTATTCATTTAGATCACAAAGTAACACTTATGAACGTCAAAGGGGTTACTGAGTTTATTACATTTACTGAATTTACATTTATGTTAGTTGCAAGGTTCAGGCAAAAGGTTGAGCCTATGAAAATATACCTGCAAGAAACTCAAGGACACTCTTTTAAATCGCCATCAAATTATAATTTCAGTATTTCACAACTCATTTTTGCGCCAGGTGTTGCAGTCATTATGCAATATATGTCCTTCTAACTAAATTCTAAAAATATATATATGTGTATTAGACCTACATTTCGCTAGATATGATATTAGTCCCACATAATAGGGGCGATCCTATTGCCTCGGGTTTTTGGACCAAGTATTACTGAGTTTTCCTGGAATTTTCAGAAGCAGTACAGAGTCTGAAACTATGCCCGGTAGTCGGCAATAAGCTTGTTTTCTATTGTTATTGGAAATGCTGGGTAATACTCTTCAGCGGGTGTAAAGGCCTGATCCCATGTAAGTGTTTAATATCAATATTTCTCTACCTCGACATGACGAGAACTCGGTTTGTCGAAGTCGCAGGTTCAAATCCTGCGTCTTGGATTGTCTTTTTCCTCTGTTATAATATACAGTATACCTTAGCATGAGTAATGATTATAAAATAAACCATATATCTCCCCTTAAAGGAGACCAACCACCTTGTATGGGACCCTGGCCTGAGAGTGAACAATTTTATATTGTAATAACAATATTAATTTTGAGTAGCCTAAACTAAGTAGAAAACATTATTCTTTGAAGTTTAGTATCAAGTTCGTTAAATAATAAAATAAAACACATTGTTTAAAATAAATATTTATTTTCATGTATCACCATCACTTTCATAAGTTATTAAAATATTTTCCAAAAACTGGGCTGGTGAAGTGACATTTTCATATCTTGCCCGGCTTAGGTACCATATTACAGACATTATGTGAGCACAGCAACCAACAGTCCTTCGGCCGACTATGCAGTTGCAGTAATACTGCCTTATTGCTTCCAGGCTGTGTGCTTTATTTTGATATAATATAGAAATAAAATAAGTCAATTGCATACTACTAGATGGTAACCAATATTTTTTATATATTAAAACAAAACTTTTAATATTTTACTTTGTTTATAAAACGATTGTCCACGTGCAAGCCGAATATGGACGGTCTCCTTTAGGTGTTCTCAAACTTTTGCCGTGTTCGACAGTGGACACAGATCTAGCCTTTATTTATACAGTCTGTTTCATAAAAACACAACCTCCGTACTAGGTATAATTCCTGTGTCACGGGAGACTTTAAAAACATTCTTACAACGGACACAAAGGACACCAAGAACAATCATTTGCGAATCACACATTTGCGAATCACACATTTGCGAATCACACATTTTTCTGTCCCGTGTGGGAATCAAACAGGGTGTAGTGTCAGGTGGTGAGGTGACCACCTAAACCACTATGGCATCCGTGCAGTCTTACTTTATCTTATATCTGACATATATGTATTTATAACGTAGCGTGCAATTTAAACAAAATATAACATCAATCGGCAAGGTAGAGCATATCTGTTGAGAACTCGGATACCTCCAGTGTGCCCCGGGAGCGGCTAATGACTGCGTTCCTCCTCCCTCGCGGCCCCCAACCCCTCCGTGTCCCCTCGCTTATTAGTTTTTATTGGAGGACCACCTGTTGTGCTGCGCGGGCGCATGCTTCCTTACGTGTGTGTGCGTGTGTGTTGTGATGCAACGCACGCAGAGACGCATGATCGATATTCATTCAAGTTGTGATTGAATATAATTAAATAGTTATTCGAACTCTTTGTGTTGGTATACATACATAGTCGCACGCGTATTTTCCCGAAGGCTTCACTACACGGATGGCGTAGTGGTTTAAGAGGAAAATCAAGGCCCATGTTTCCATACAAACGTAGTCCCCTGTCTCTTCCTTGGATAATACCAGGAGAGCAAAAGTTTTCCAAAAAAATTATGGTCTCTATTGGCATGTCCCTATGTTTTCCTATTTTTCATAAATTAATTATTAAAAGAGACATGAGCCTTCAAAAACCTCAAAAATTGGCCAGATTTTCCGCTGCGTTCAAACATCCAGAAAACAAATTTGACTAAATTATATAAAAAAAGGAAAACATAGAAACACGGTCAAAGTGTTTCTTTAATTTATAATGCAAAAGTAGTTAATTCGGTCAAGTTTTAGAGAAGGAATCAGGGGACTACGAAACGTTGATTTTGTGTACTTTTAATAGGTATTTTCGGTCCAAGCTGCAGTTGTCTCTATCGCGCTCTACGGGCACTGCGCGACAGCAATAGATTTTATAAATACCTATTTTTCAATTCTCTCACCCTCAGTGTTTCCTCTTAAGTGTTCCCCTCGCAACTGTCACTGCGCCAAGTGTTGTGGGTTCGAATCCCACACGGGGCAAAAATTTTTATGGTCCATAAATGGTTCTCCCGTGTCTGGATGTCCTTAGTGTCCTTTGTTTGAATGTTTGCAAAGTCCCCTGCGATACAGGATTTATTCCTAGTGAGGGAAAAGTCTCATAAAAAATCAAACATCCAGATTCGGAACAACCATTTATGGATCACATAATTTTTTTGTCCCGTGGATATAGATAATAAAAATATATGATTGTGAGTTATTTGTCACCAATTTTGATACATACATACATACATAGATTCACGCCTGTTTCCCAGAGGGGTAGGCAGAGACTACAGATTTCCATTTGCTACGATCCTGAGACACTTCTCTGGCTTCATTCACATTCCTCATACACGCCCATACATAATTTTGATACAGTTTGCACAAATCGATTTCTTGAAGTGAAAACTTCTTTAGGCGCGTTGAGCACTTCTTGGGTGAACAAAAATCATGGAACTCGCGTCATCGTCACGCTTCCACGCTTTTTTTTTTTTTTAGAATGTTAACTATGTCTCATAAATGGTGCGTCCTACGAAAAAATAACGAAATTTTGACCCCCTAGCATCCGACCCGCCCTTTTTTTCTTTTTTTAATTTATAAAGAAGTGTTTATGCTCAAGGATTAAAGTTTTCACTTTTATCGGGAGTCCCCAAAGACAGCCCGAATTATTTTTTTGTTTGCCTTTTTCTGTTTTGTGTAAGATAATATACCTACAAAACTAAACATAGACAACTAACCTATTTGATAGGTAAGATTAACTAGGTTATTATACATATACAAGCAACTACATACATTATTACAAGTACCTATACATCTAAATAAGATTACATCATATCAATATTGTAGTAATTGTACCCAATTGCTGTGTAGCGATGTAACAGTACACTGAGCCGGTTTGAATGCTACATGCTAATTCGCGAGGCGAGTCCGCTTGTTCTCACGGTGACACGCAGGACATTCATCCTAATTAATTCGGCAAGTGGCGCCGCGCGGCGGACGAGTGCTCGAGGGGACGACTCGCTTGTGCGTCAGCTATTGACATCGTTAGCTTTAATTAATGATATGAACCAACTGACTGAGTCACGAGGATTTTCTAAATGTCATTATAAGCACATTATGTATTCTGACTTGGATAGCAGGATTTATATTAATACTACCTATCCATCGAGAATAGCACTAATTCCTGAATGAAAGATACCCTATGCCCTTTTTTGTACCATTGAAAATGTCTGTGCGAAATTTCAGGATGGTTAGCTCAATCCCGTCTCGCACCAAAAGGTTCAGCAATTCCTTCTTATGCCGTACCATACAAATTTGGAATGGTCTTCCGGCACATGTGTTCCCTCCCTTCTACGACATTGGGTCCTTCAAACGTAGTGTGAAGAAGCATCTCAGATCTCAATCTCAAGCGGTCAGACCTGCTTGACACTGACGACGGCTAGAAGACATCTATCTTCTCCTCGTCGTCACTGTCTCTGGACTGTAATTGGGCTTTCCATTAGGTCCGTTACAATCACTTTGTCGTGTCAATATAAAAAAAAAACCTACAACTTCACAATTGCATATAATATTAGTTAGGCTAGCAATTTGGGTTACAAATTCTTGTTAATTTGTTGTTGGATAATAATCTGAGTGTGTTACGAGGTAGCAGTGACGTGGTTGTCCGGTACTTGAGTAGCCAGCACGGGTATCTGTGACATTATGCTAATGCGAGCAATTAAACAAACGTGGGAAAACTATGACTCGGCCGACTGCCGAACGTACAGTCGGCCAAAAATGTAGTCTAGCGGCGGTTTAGGTTCATTTGAATGTCATGAAACGACAAAGTCGTTTCGCTTTGCAATAATATTATGACAGTGATCATTGCTCTCTTTATCATGTACTATATTTACGTCAAGCTATGTCAAGTTTAAATTATCACAGCTAAAACAATTCACCTCCTTAAAATTTAATTAGTTTATACGGATTTTATCGTGTTATTTATTTAACACTTTATTGTATAATTTTGAAACTGTTACCCTACTACATACATAGATAGATTCACGCCTGTTTCCAAAAGGGGTAGGCAGAGACTATGGATTTCCATTTGCTACGATCCTGACACACTTCTCTGGCTTCATTCACTTTCATCACATTCCTCATACACGCCCGTCGGTTCAAGGAGCTCTTAACCTGGTCTTTGTCCAGAACGCCTCCGATCTGATCGAGAAACGTTCGCCAAGGTTTTCCTCTTGCGACTGTTCCATTCACACTAGCCTTATAAACTTTCTTAGTCAGTCTTTCCTCGTCCATTCTTTCGACATGCCCAAACCAGCTTAACATACCCTTTTCTATTCTTGTCACTATATCCACTTTTATGCCACATCTCTCTCTAATCACACTATTTCTTATTCTATCTTTCAGAGTCACACCACATATGCTTCTCAGCTCTCTCATTTCTACAGCACACCCTACAGTACTACTATTGAACTTTAATAGTTTTTAAGCTAATTATATTATTAATACTATTTATGTGTCAGTTTACCCGACATTTTGGTTGCTTTTTTGCCATGTTCACGGTGAGACTAAGATGTCTTATTGTTCAGAAGTGTAGTTATTTCAAAGTACCCGAACATAATTTAATTATTGGTGTTTCTACATATTTACGCAGAATCAGTTCAAAGTATCATGAAGTGTAGCTGTGTTTTGCTTCGTTTTGGGTTTGACTATTTGCATTACTGGATCCCAAGCTGGTGGTACATTCCAACCATCTTCTCTATTGAAATTGAGATGGTTTTTAGTTTCAATAGCCTCGCAAAGCATCCTTGGTAGAAATCGGTAATATTTAGCGAGTATTTGTGATTTGTCAAATCTCAGGTAGTAGTTGGTCTCCTGTTGCACATGTTCACCCTCCTTGTCTAAGATTTCTTACATTCCGATAGAAAAATCAACTTTAGCGCTATTAGATCACACAGAAACTTTTGTCAAAACTGGTAGACTTTCTTGGCCGACTGTACGTACGGAGCGACTCATAAGCCGTGATAATGTTACACAATAATACACGCGTAAGAGCTGCCTATGGGCAATCATACTAATTATTTAGTTCGTGAATTAATGCCATTCGAGGGCCTCGTTCGACGCTGCATATGTTAGCGCATACAGTTATAGTAGGTAATTTCTGGGTCAACAAATTATTATTGGAGTTTTGTTGGGAAATTTTCGGTGAATATTAAATCCGATTTTGAAAATTCATGTGTGAGTCTATGTTTATATGTGACTAGATGTTTCCGCGGTTCACCTGCGTTTATCGTTACTGCGTGGGTCGTAGCGTGATGTAATATAGCGTATAGCCTTCCTCGATAAATAGGCTATCCATCACTAAAATAATTTTTCAATTCGTACCAGTAATTTCTGAGATTAGCGCGTTCAAACAAACAAACAAACAAATAAACTCTTCAGCTTTATAATATTAGTATAGATTAGGTGTACTTACTTCGGGCCTCGGGGGGGACCTCGTCCAGGTACGCGAGTGACCCTGGATGGGGTCCCGGTCCGGGTTGGGACCCAAATGAGGTACTTGGGTCTCGTCCTGGACGGGAGGTGGACTTTTGGGGCACACTTTACCCACCTGGCCCCAAAAGTCCTGGGAGCGGCGGCCGCCCTAGGGAGGCTGCTGCCCAACGTGGGTGGCCCGAGCGCCACTTGTCGCCGACTGTACTCCGGAGTGATCCGGAGTATGGCCCTTTACGGGGCGCCGGTCTGGGCGGACGCCCTCAGTCACGACAATAAGACCCTGCTGCGACGTCCGCAGCGGGTTGTCGCGACGAGGGCCATACGCGGTTACCGGACGGTGTTCTGGACGGCGGCGTGCGTGCTGGCCAGTGACCCCCCCTGGGAGCTACAAGCGGAGGTCCTCGCCGAAGTTTACCACTTCGTGGCGGCGAGGAGGTCCCGCGGGGGGCCCCCGGGGTGGGAGGAGGTCGCACGCATGCGGCGACAGGCGCGGGCCGCCCTGTTGAGGCGGTGGACGGAGGACCTGGCTCCACCGGTCCCGGGTCAGTGGACGGTGGAGGCCATTCGCCCGGTCCTCCGGGGGTGGATAGGGCGGCGATTCGGGTCGCTGACCTTCCGACTGGTGCAGGTGCTTTCCGGGCATGGATGCTTCGGAAAGTATTTGCACCAGATCGCGAGACGGGAGGCGACCCCGACCTGCCACGAGTGTGGGGCGCCGGAAGACACGGCGCTCCACACGCTGGAGGCGTGTGCCGCGTGGGGGCCGCAGCGGCACACGCTTTCGGGCATAATAGGCGGGGATCTCTCCCTGCCGGGCGTGATCAACGCCATGCTCGGCGGCGAGAGATCGTGGCAGGCGGTGGTCTCCTTCTGCGAGGCTGTCATGGCGCAGAAGGAGGCCGCGGAGAGGGCAGGGAGAACAATCCCCTCGCTGACCCTCTCCGGCGCAGACGGACGGGAGCGAAGAGGAGGCGATTTGCCCGCCTTCTCGCTCTTGTATAGTGGGGTCACTGGTACAGAGTCGGGGGACTCTGTACCGGCTTGCACGGCCCCACACGTCTGGGGAGTGGCCTTGGTGAGCAAGGCCACCCCTCCACAGGTGCTGAGGCCCGGTTACCATCAGCCGGGCCAACCGCCGGGGCGAGATGGTGATTGCTAACGCGACCCCATCCCGCCCCACCCCGTCGGCGGAAGGACTGCTCACCCCAGGTTTTTGGTGTGTATACCGACCCCCTTCAGGGGCGGAGAGTCTCACATAACCACCCTCCCCCCCATCCATAAAAGATTTTCCTGGGTCAAAAAAAAAAAAAAAAAGGTGTACTTACTTCAATGGATCCCACGGCAATACATACAAAGATAAAAAGTATCATATGAAAATTATAATAGTCGCTTTTAGTTTAAAAGTAAATATGAATGAATCTATCAATAAAACAAATTTATAGATTATAGTTAACACTATAGCTCAGTGGGGAGCCCAACAGACTGCAATGCAGAGCGTCTCGGATTCGAACCCACGTCGCGCACCTCTGACTTTCGGAAGTTATATGACTTTTCGAAATTATGTGCGTATTGATTGACAATTATCGCCTGCTCCATGCCTCGGAGAGCATGTTAAGTCGTCGGTCCCGGCTGCCATGAACATCTATGGCAGTCGTTATTGGGAAGTCAGTACCCTCTAATATCCTGACACTGGTCTAGCCTTAGGGTATCGGTAGCCTTCGGGTTGCGGAGGTCAGACGGCAGTCGCTCCGTGTAAAAACTGATATCCAGTCAAATCCGTTTGGACTAGAAAGCCGACCCCAAGTGACTTGGGAATAATAAAGGCTAGGGAGAAGACTATAGCACTATTGTTGTACCCGACAGGGCCCATAATTGATACCAAACTGTAAGATCTTTTATACATTACGGAATGCAATAAAGATTTAAATTAAAATTGCCATGGAAATTTGATTAGCAAGTTTCATTCAAATTCGTTCAACTGTTTACGCGTCAGTAACAAATATACAAACTTCGTCAATATCTTTGATATTTATGATATCAGTAAGATAAGTAGGGGTATCTCTTTAATCCCATTGCATATCTACTAGTCATTACACCTATGGTTAATCATAATCTTATGATTGGGCTTATCTGGATTGGCAGCGGTGTAATACACACACATTTTGCTAACTGTGGTTCTAGATCCCACATAATACGGTGAGCCTATTATCGTCTGCAGGATTTCCAGACTCCATGATACTATAATGGTCATAACAGAAAAACAGCCGACCTGAGAACAGAGCCTAAGACTTCTAAAAAAATTGGTTGTCTGTAGAGTCGGTTTACGGACGATAGTTTAACGTGACAACGTCGTAACGTGCCTTACGCTCGCTCGTGTAGCGCTCTCGCTCCGATCGTAACGTTACAATGAGCGTAACGGGACAATGAGCGTAACGGGACAATGAGTCATCCTTTTTCGTGCGTGCAGCCGGCGTTCATCGATTTATTAGACGTTGTCACGTCAAAAAAATAAAACTCATATCAATACTATAACTACATAACTATAGCTACTGCAGTTAGTATATCACTCTTCACGTGATCCCTAACATAGGCTAACTGTTACCCAATAATGAAGTAGTATCCCAGTAAAGTGTTAACATGAGATGTGTCGCGAATAAATGCGACCGTGCGACTGCGCCCTTACTAGGCGTCAATCAACGCGACAAAAACTACCCGACGTCGCACGTATATGGCGACAACTTGCAGACCTCGATTGAGCGCTCAGTAGTGCCTTATTTGTAGGTGTTACTGTTTAGAATACGTTATTAATTAGCTAGAAGACTGTATCGCTTCTGACACTACGCTGAGTGTTGGGTTCGAATCCCACACGGGACAAAAATTTGTGCAATCCACAAGGGTTGTTTTGTTTTTTGACGTGACAATGTCTAATAAATCGATGAACGCCGGTTGCACGCATGAAAAAGGATGACTCATTGTCCCGTTACGCTCATTGTCCCGTTACACTCATTGCTTCGTTACGCTCATTGTAACGTTACGGGAGATAAATGTTGTTATGACGTTGTCACGTTAAACTATCGTCCGTAATCCGACTTTACAGACAACCAATTTTTTTTTATTGCCATTGGTGGCAGACGAGCAAGTGGCTCAGCTGATGGAAAGTGGTAAACGCTGCTCATAGACTTCAGCAATGTCAGGACACAGCAAAGCCGCAGCCTACCGTGAAAGAAGAACGCTCTTTAAACCTCGTTTGAAGAAGGACATATCATAGCGCTCGGGAAACACCGAAGCAGGCAGTTCCGAATTTGGGTTATATATCTGCTCCTTTGGGAGGCTTACACAGAGACATGGGTCCAACGTGAAGAGGCCCTTCGAGAGTTTTAATCTATAGTGGGATGGAACACCTACGGTGGCACTAGCCGCAGCAGGCGTAGGACTATAGCTACATATGTACTCTAATAAGTCTGGGCTATTGGGATGCGTGTTTGATGAACCGGTAAATTTGTAACTATGAAACGGCGTCTGCCCTGAAAACTCTAATAGCATCAATCGAATGGGCAGATGGTGACTCGCCAACTTACTAGATGGGCCCTTTGAATAGCCACCATAGGCATACAACCATCAGAGAGCAACACCGGTACGAGCGGCTAGGGGTGTCAAATGAAGCGGCGCCGGTGTCACCCGCACGGGTTTCGTGGCAACGGCGCCCGGATCGGGTTTCCCCATAGTTATGTCCTTAAAAATGACACTTCCAAGCATATACCTCTAGCAGCCCTTCTGACTGGCCGACCAAGGCAAGCCAGGCTTGAGAATTCTACGGGCGCTGTTGAAGTTCCACCCCAAGTCAACTGCAATATAGAAATTTTGTCCCATGCGAGATATTCCTAAAAATATTTGAGGACTAGATTTTGTCTGCGGTTTCACCCGCGTTAATGTAGATTTATGTTAAGATAGATTTTTTTAGTAGCCTATGTGTTATTCTGATGTATAAACAATAATACTCTAAAGTTTTATCAAAATCCGTTCAGTAGTTTTTGCGTGCAAGAGTAACAAACATCCATCCATTCCTCTGTCCATCCATCTATTCTCACAAACTTTCACATTTATAATATTATAAAGGAATAAAGGATTACAGAGATCCGTATTTCCATTGGTAAATAAAAAAGACTTAAAAGGTATGGCTTTGTAATAAGTTTCATCGCACAACAGGAGATTAATTACATGAACAACTTAACTATATAATACCAGCCCTGTAATATATTGGCCTGTTCACGGTATCAGAAGGTGGAGCTTAGGGTACCTAAAAGTTAAAAGTCATTAATGCATACCATACTAAAAACATACCCAGTTATCGCACGTCCAGGTAACATCAACATGTTTACTGCAGAAACAGCTTTAAAAGTGTCCGTACCAACATCATCATAATAATAAAAGTGGAAGATTA
Organism: Catocala sponsa; assembly: GCA_963564715.1. Taxonomy (NCBI): domain Eukaryota; kingdom Metazoa; phylum Arthropoda; class Insecta; order Lepidoptera; family Erebidae; genus Catocala; species Catocala sponsa. The sequence continues at coordinate 2,268,742 of OY751345.1, read as the reverse complement.
ATGCCAACATTACTTGTTAATGACTCACATATCACCGACCCGCACGATGCGCAAGCGACGCCCCTCGCGCAGGTAGCGCGCGCGCATCACATCTCCACAATGATAACCGTTTAATTTGTAATATTCGTAAATGGCGGGTATTAACGTCGCATGCATATAAATATGGATTATGGCGTTTTATTGTTATTATACGTGTTCGGATAAATGTTGGGACGAGAGAGCGGCGCCGCGTCACAACACTGGTTTTATAAATTAGGATTAGTCTGCGCACACGCACGGGGCTGTCGATCCAGTGAGGTAATTATACGTGCACGTAATGCAAGCACGAAACATGCTAGCTTACAATTAGAAATGCGATTGGGATAACTGGATTCATCTTATAACATTGAGACCAAGGCATTTACATATACACACAACACTCTATGTATAGCTTTAAATAATTTCCTAATATATATTTATATAGTTTACCTTTTAATAGATGATTACCATAACTACCATAAATACCAGTAATGTTATTAGTAGCTTATCAACTTGTCAATGCTTAACCAATATTGTCACACGAATCTATAAGAGGAAGGCGCCAGTGTCTGTAACACAGTTAATACCAGCACAGGCACTGACGTTCACTCTATCTCTAAAATACATAGCGTTGTACATAATAGTACTTTAATATATTATGTGATTATTATGTGATGTGATTTCATATAGCTACTTATTTAAGATCAAGACAACATTCACCAAAGAAAACTGGGTTTTAGGTAAAGACAAGCCCGATATTTATATGTTAGCAGTGCATGAAGTTAAATATTATTTTGTTCCCTTGTCATTTGCTTGTTGCAGATACAGCTTGGCAGCGCAAACTATGAATTATATATTGTTGGTTGCGGAATATGACGTAAACAGGTAACGTCACGAATCATCCGATCAAGCGGGTTATAAAAGCGTGCTTAGCGCGCAATGACTCATTTGACATCGAGCGGCGGACGAAACGGACGTGCTGTGTGATCGCTGTTTAGTGATATCAATTATCTCTTACTTTATTTGGTTATGCATTTCTTAAATAATTCAATGATTATTTAGGTAAAAGTGCATCTTATTTTTTTAAGCTGTTTCACTTTTTCACTGTTTCACTGATTCCTAACAATATTATAATTACGTTAATAAATTTGTTAAGAAATTCGCAGTAGCAGAACTGAATCTGGTACTGTTTCCGGTAGAAGGCAATCGCGCGTTCCATGGTATCTAAAACGAAAGCTGGGCAAATGCGAAAAAAAATATGAGGATCACTAATGTCGGGATATAATATTGAGACACTGTATATATAGCCTTGTATTAAACTATCCCACTTCTGGGCACGGGCTTCTTCTTAGTGTAAGAACAGTAAGACCATGGTTCACCACGCTGGCCCAGTGCGGGTTGGAAGGCTTCACATATCTTCGAGAACATTATGGGTACTCTATCTTATCTTATCTTATGTGGGAGCCAGTCAGTGCAGACCGGCGACACTTCGACCCAGTGGGATCTTTTGTATCGACACTCTCCCAATAACGACTGCCATAGATGTTCATGGCAGCCGGTACCGACGGCTTAACGTGCTCTCCGAGCCACGGAGCAGGCGATAATTGTCAATCAATACGCACATAATTTCGAAAAGTCATATAACTTCCGAAAGATAGAGGTGCGCCACGTGGGTTCGAACCCGAGACCCTCTGCATTGCAGTCTGTTGGTCTCCCCACTGAGCTATCGCTGCTCTTATGGGTATTCTAAGACATGCAGGTTTCCTCACGATGTCTTCCTTCGCCGTTAAAGCAACTGACAATCAACTAATTAAGATGCACTTCAAGGAAAGTCAGAAGTGCATGCCTTGGGATCGGCATTGGGATTATTTTTATTTTGGGAAATAGATACCTGTGTGTGGCATTCGAACGGTCTCCCACAAGGCTAGCAGTACGGAAGGTAGACGGCATTAGGCTGACACATCATATGGAACGAAACTTAAACTAAATCTCGCGAAAAATGGATGCAAATTACCACCGTCTTTTCCTTCAGGGACATAAAGATGAGACTACGTATAAACTTATTAAATTATTAATTAGCTAGCACCAGCTATTCATCAATCTAACAGCCCACAAATCTAGTATTTGTCGCATCAGTATAATTAACGCGGTTGAGGATTTATAGTTATCTATCGTAGAGATGATCTGATACAATCAGCACGCGAAGTGATGCTCACGCTCGCGTGCCATCGTTACTGACAGATAAAACGACGGCTCACAGCTTTTTGATTTATAGTTTTCTCATATTTTTTTAAACTTATGTTATATTTAAATAATTTAATATTATATTATTGTTTTTTTCGCTGCTCACTGACAATTCTAGACTTGACCGAATGGAGTCAGTTTCGGTTTAGCGGAAGGTGTGGTGTTGCCAGTGAGCAGAAATTAAATTAAATTAGTGTTAGTTTTACTATTATTTTTTTTTATTTTTTATTTTGTAATAGGTATGTATACTTTTTGTTTTTGGTATTTTTTTATATTTCTCCGTGTTTTGCGTGTGCCCTTGTGTGCCAAAATAAATATTTTTCTTTCTTTCTTCTTTCTTCTTATAAGTTGATTAATTTAGGTAATAACTAAACTCCTACCTAATATTATAAATGTGAATGTGAGTTTGTTCGTTTGTTATGGTTTCAGGCCTTAACTACTCTACCGATCTTCATAAAATTTTGCATACACGTTGTCAGGGGTACAGAAATGGCCATAGGGTACTTTTCATCCAAGAAAAAGTACTGTTTCCGAAGGATAGAAAATTGACATGAGCTACATTTACGCGGGCGAAGCTGCATGCAAAATGTAGTCAGCAAGACACATATTATATACATATGGGTTTTAACCAAAAATATATTAGAATTAATCATTCCTGGTCGATTTTGCCAATCCAAGTGATTTCATCATATAAGTTGTGTATAATTATATTGTTACTAGCTGTCCCGCGCAACTTCGTCTGCTCCACATTCGATAATATTTGCCCGTTTAAAAAAAATATAAACTATCCTATCTTTTAAGTTGGACCAATTTACAGGTGATTACGAAGTTTGATTAAAATCGGTTCAGTAGTTTAGAAGTCCATAGCGGACAAACAACGTGACACGTAATTTATACATATTAAGATAACATATAATAGTGCTTGAAATTTAGGCTGCGTTCTGACCATACAAATAAAGTTTTCCTTTCTGAATAAATAAAAAATATCAGACCTGTATTTAAACCATCCACTACTGGGCACAGGCCTCTTCTCTGAATGAGAAGGGTAAGGTCATAGTCTGCCTTGCTGGCCCAGTACGTGTAGGCGAACTTTGCAAATCTTCGAGAATGTTAAAGAGTACTTTTAAAAATGCTGGTGGCCTCACGATGTTTTTCTTTCACTATTACAGCGAGCAATAAATAACTGTTTATACGCACGTAACTTTGAAAACTCAGAGGTGTGTGTGTCTTAGAATCGATCTCAAGACTGCTGCCTGCCACTCCAATGGTCTTCCACTAGGCTATGTTTGCTGTTTTCTTATAATTTCTTTTTACATTCCAAATATTGTCAGGTTCAACATTCATTTTTTTAAACCCCTCTTTTCAAACTTCATTTTACAATATTGTTTATTTTACAAATCAGTTCTGTAAATATCTGTTCTGTATTAACGATTGCACATCACTACCCTGGATGTGATTAGTGATGGAGCATGCTGTGGCACAAATAAACAGAGCCCTATATCCAGCAGTGAGCAAAATCTAGCTGATATTGATGATGACGGAAGAAAGGGTGATCAGCTGTAATATTTGAAAGGTATGACCACGACCGATATGAACAAAAGAGTACCTTGATTTTCTGTCTAAATATCCATTTGGCGCCTCAATGGTGTAGTTGTTAGTGTAACTGACTGCCACGCCTGAGGTCGCGGGTTCGATTCCCGCACAAGTCAAACATTTGTGTGCATGAACATGGATGTTTGTCTTGGTCTCGGTGTTTCTATGTATATATAATATGTATGTATTTACAAAAATAAAAGTATATAGCTCTGCTTAGCAACATAACATAACTCAGGGATCAATATAATGTGGTGCATACATGCCATGAATCATTAGTACTTACAGATATCGGGAGCTGACGACCGTAGCGTGCGCTTCAACTATTAAGCAAGACGCATTACCGAAGAATGCTCGCTCTTCCAGATATTTGGTGACTTACACCATGAGATACGTTTATAGTGTTTTAATAACATGTCAGGGATTAGTTTATAATGTAGTATTACTTACAAATCATGTGGCACGCCATGTCGTAGGCTAATAATGTACCACCGCTGGGTCGCGGTAGGTGCCACCCAGTTTACGATGCCTTTGACCTGTTACCTGCTAGTCTTGCATTGGTATGACTAACATATGACGCAAAATTATGCTTAGTTTTGTAATGTATCATTGATTAAAAAGTAATGGACTAAAATATTTGTTTTCAGGTTTAATTATAATTACTTTATTTTCTCTAGAAAAAAACACCGATAGGCTATCGGTGCTTTTTTCTGAAGGTGAAAGATCGTTGGACGGCCGTGCGGTGGTCTCGAGTTCGCACCTCTAACTTCTTGACGCATGCATCTATGTATTTTTGAAATGACGTTTTAAGCACTTTAACGGTGAGGGAAAACATCGTGAGAAAATCTGCATGTTTGTATCTTTGTTATTATGATGTAAAACAAATTCCTAAGATATTTTTGTGAAGCAATCCGAATTTTCCCTTTGATCCGACAGATCCGTGGAGCTGCTCATCTGTTGATGTGTGTGGTGCGCAAGCGCTGCGTCGCCGCTGGATCGCACGGCAGGCGGCGCCGGCGCACATGCGCACGCGATCACCTACTTACGATAAATCGTCATTATAAGCGCGTTGCTTATGATTGTCACATACTTATTATAATTACCAGTATCGTAACGAGCTGTCAATGATGAGGGGAAACGACGTCATATGGCGCGTGACGGCATAACCCATCATGAGTAAATGCAAGCAAGAGCGATATAAAAGAAAGCGCCATGCTATCAAAATACGATAAAATTTGTAAATATCATAATATTGATATTTCATGAGCTTCATATTTTAAACTTGTATCACACGAAGTCGAGGCGAAAGCTGCTACGCCATTAGGCGTAAAGCTTATTATAGCATTAATGAAAGTAAACTGAAAATTTAACTGTAAAGGGAAATGCAATATTTTGCTCTGCTGTTTTTTTACCATGTTGAATCTTTTGCATCCCTACTATATTAAAGTATGGCTGAGTCTGTTTATATTTTTATTTAATACCATGTACTTTATTTATATGTTTGAATAAGGACGCTGCCATGTAAAACGGTTGTGTAGCTTATGATATTCCAGTAATAACATTTACACATAGCCATACCTAGGCAGAAGAATGTGGATGAAACCAAAGGAATGGGAGAGAGATAGGTAAATATGAGAGACTTCAAAACTCTTACTTTCTTACGAAACTCAACTACGATATTACTACTCTTACGCCGCCGGCTGTCTGTAAGAGCGTGATACTTCTTCGGACAAGCCGACTCTTTGACATTATTTTCTGTTCTAAATGACTTCAACATGATTTAGTAGTATTGCATGAGAAGTATACGTGTTTACACAAGTGTCGACGATGTTTGAATGTCACAAGTCACAATCCAATCACATCTGTCAAAGGTAGATTTCAACGTCTTATCATGGTGATCAAAATTTTTACATTAAGTAATAAGTTGAGGTGGTAAATAAGACTTATTCTCACTGATGGGTGATTATCGATTAATCATTCAAATTATTGGAATCTTCAAATGAAAATTCCGATTTTTAACTTTGATCAGTTGTGCATTTTCAAACGAACTTTTTTTACTTTGATATCAAAATCGATGAATTATTATCAAATCAAAAGTCTCGAATGTTCGAGTACGTTTCGAATTATACTCGCTGAATGCAAATTGTTCAACATTCAGCTACTTACAATGTTCGAATACTCGACATTTTTGAAGTGAAAACTTCTTTAGCGGCGTTATGCACTTTTTTTGTAATGGGTAAAAAATGTTAAACTCGCGTCAGGATACGTGACCTGATCGAAAATTCGTAAGACAGAGGGAGAATTGTCATGTTTGTGTACGATAGCGCAATATATGAATATTGTATTTTACCATATAAATGATAGTACGTTTATACTGACAATTAAAGCAATTTGTGCAAAATTATTCCCTAATCATTCCAAAATATCAAAAATGCACAACGTTAATATTCAAGTTTTCACTTCTGCCGGCACTCCCGGAGTGCAACCCGTTGATTTTTTTTTTAATAAAGACATCTCCCGCTCTAGAAATCAATCGTGTCGCGGGAGACTTTACAAACATTCAAACAACGGACACCGTTTAAATCGATAACTTCACATAGTAACAACAGTCCCACTCATTCAGAACGCGGTCCACAATTCAACAAGTGCAATGATTTAGTTTCGTTATCACAAACATTCGCCAAATATAGTCAAAAATGTCTGATTGTTTTAATTTATCGGCAACAAGTTTCCCGTAATATAAATTGTTATCAGTTCGCAATTACGCCATACATCGCGATCATATTTTATTGCGATGTTTACCTCAATCCTGTTTTTGTTCAAGGATTTAATTTAAGTTCATTACTGTCTAAATATATTATCGATGTATTTTAATAATGCCAAATTGGCAATGGGTGTAGGAACACAGTTGGCGCATTAGTTTTAACCTCTCAAACCATGCTACCTATGGTGGAGTCATGGACATTGAGTTCGTTGCGCGTCCGTGATCCCTACGGGGGAGTCAAGAAAATCTTTGGTATTTTTTTCGCAACCAATCACGAGTTTTCTTGACTCCCCCGTAGGGGTCAGGACGCGCAACGGAAGCATTTTTTTTGTATGAGTCATAGAACATTCCACAGGTGTAGTCAGGTGCAAGTATGGATAAAGCCACGCAGCATTAGTCTCCCTGCAACTGTACCGATGGCGCAGTAGTTTAAGTCGTAATCTCGCCATTACCTCTGCCCCAAGTGTTCGATCTCCATACCAAACAAAATATATTGTTATCTTCAAATAGTTGTTTCGAGTCTAGGTATCTTTTGAGTCCGTTGTTTCAATGATTATAAAGTCTCCTGCAACATAGAATTATTCCTTGTGCCGGCGAGGGTATTTTTTAAATAAAATAATAAAAAGTTGTTTATCTACACTAATATTATAAGCCAAAGAGCTTGTTTGTTTATTTGCTTGTTTGGTTGAACGCGCTAATCTCAGGAACTACTGGTTCGAATTGAAAAATTCTTTTAGTGTTGGACATCCCATTTATATCGGAAGGCTATAGGCTATATAACATCACGCTACGACCAATAGGAGCAGAGAATTAATGAAAAATGTTGCAAAACGGGTAAAATTCTCTTATGTGAGGCACACGAAGTTGCGCGGGTCAGCTAGTATATATATATTTGTAACTGCTACCAGTCAATATTTATTATACAATATGTATATTTTACTGTGATGTACCTATTTGATCTAGCCATCTACAATAATTCACGTCGATAGTGCAATAGATATATTTATATATTGCACATAGATAAGAATCGAACAGATACTTCTAGATCGCATGGCCTTCACCATGGGCTGAAGTTTAAAATTTCGCCTTGATAGAAGCAACATTACGAAACAAAAATTTTGTGGTTACAATGTACCAACCGTGACAAATCACCGCAATCCCGTGTCGTACGACGTGTTTACGTCTTAAAGACAAACGACACGACGTTCTGACGACAAGCTCATAATTACTCTCAAATTATTGAACATAAACATTGTAATATAAACATGTTGACGATGCTAATTACAACATTAACTAACAGATGAGCTTACAGCGGCGACTTATCGGAGTCTCGGAGTGATTCGGAGTTAGGCCCTTCGTACACAAGCCTACGCAAACCTTCGATACCCGACGATTTTGGTCTCTAAGCGACTACAATACAAATTCATAGAGGTTCGTACACAGGTACAAATGTCGGCGACGCGTGCCTGTGTACGAACCTCTATGAATTTGTATTGCGGTAGTCGCTTAGAGACCAAATTCGTCGGGTATCGAAGATTTGCGTAGGCTTGTGTACGAAGGGCCTTAGGTGTAACTCTGTAACGATTATATATTTACTATACTTGTGTGTGCGTGGTTATGTTTATAGAATAGTTTGTACGTCGCGCCGTCATAAAGTACAGAACATGATAGTAAGAAATTAGTGATGCTCTGCTTGTCATATTATAGGTAAGTATAATATATAAGTATAGGTATAACTAGATTTTTCCCGCGGCTTGGCTCGTGTTAATGTAGATTTATGTTAAGATAGATTTTTAGTAGCCTATCTATTATTCCGATGTATAAACAATAATACTGTAAAGTTTCATCAAAATCCGTTCAGTAGTTTTTGCGTGAAAATATGACAAACATATATCCATCCATCCTCACATTTACAATATTAGTAGGAAGAATTAGTGACTAACTATGCAAATATGATACACAATATATTGTCGTATATTTTGTTCTTTTAAAAAACTTACATGCATATGTAATGTCAGCCTATATTACCAAAGGGATTTGTAGACGTGTTATGCATCTACATTTCACCAACTATAGTTTTAAATCCCCGTAATAAACGGTAAATTGGATTCGGCCCCGAATTCGATTCGATTGTGCCACAGAATTGATTGAATTTGTATAATAAGGAATTCTCAGCGTTGCTTAATTGGTGTTTTATCCTCGTGCCTCAGTGAATAAGTAAAGCCGTTGGTCCTACGCCTGTTTTCTCTCTACACGTGATGCGTTACCTTCGGACTATAAGAATGATAGAAATAGAGTCTATTTTCTATCCTTCGTAAACAGTACCTTTCCTGGATGAAAGTTACCCTATTTCCTTTTTTGTACTCCTGACAACGAGTATGCGAAAATGATTTGTCGAATAGTTAAGGCGTAACAAACAAACTCACATTCGCATTTCTAATATTATCAGTTAGGATTATATAAGAAGGAAGAGCAGCGATAGCTCAGTGGGGAGACCAACAGGCTGCAATGCAGAGGGTCTCGGGTTCGAACCCACGTCGCGCACCTCTGACTTTCGGAAGTTATATGACTTTTCGAAAATTATGTGCGTATTGATTGACAATTATCGCCTGCTCCGTGCCTCGGAGAGCACGTTAAGCCGTCGGTCCCGGTTGCCATGAACATCTATGGCAGTCGTTATTGGGAGAGTGTGGACACAAAAGATCCCACTGGGTCGAAGTGTCGCTGGTCTGCACTGACTGGCCCCCATATAAGATAAGATAAGATAGGATTATATAGAACTCAGTACGAATTTAGTTATCTATAGAAGATGGGTACGTTAGGTGGTGTGTTGCGATTGCGCAGCGAGACCAAGGCGCAGACGAATGATGTTCATAGAGCTTCAGAATGACAGTTATTAATAGAATCGACGCTTCGTAACGAATGGGCTGTAGCAGCGAACGCACACGACTGAAGCCACAGCGCTATTAGTACTACGGTTAATCTAATTCATTAGTTTAATTAAGTTAATGTAGCGCGCACGCCGCGCCGCGCCGCACGACGCCGCACGACACCGCACGAACCCGCACGGCTCCGCGCCCATCCGTATAGCAACGCCCACAGATAAATCGTCCCGATCTAGGAAAAAACTCTGTAATAAATCTTATTGCGAATTGCGCTTGATTTCTCCGGACTGGAATGATATAATTACATGATTGCGACCGCACTCGGCAACCACCGCGAACTACTCGCGAGGGCAAGGGGGTCCGAGAGGGGCGAAGGGGAAAGGAGGGGAGAGAACCGCGCGCATTCTCCGGCCCATTCTTTTTGCGCACAATTTACAATGACAGATATGTAATTATATAAAATATGTAACGCTCTCGATGCCCGCTTGTATCGCTTGTTTTTGCTGTTGGGCAGCGCTAGAACACGGTAGCCCCAGCAGCAGTATTAACTTTTAAACAGGGCAATTAACCTCAAAAGTAACATGTTTATTGCGTGGAAATATAATTTAAACAAAAACATATATTAATTAGAAATTAAAACTAGTTAGATACTTGTTGAGGTGACGATAACAGGTGGGCAATAGTGCCCTACTTTTTAAAGCTTTATGTAAATAGCTACAGAATTCGAAGTATGGCGTGCGTTGACGTCACCACGATCTTGTTTTTAAATTGACAACTCTCGCAATAAATACTTTATTATGGGGGACTATATCAACTTTCAAACAACTGACGCAAAGAATAACCAGATTTGGACCAATATTTGTGGATCACAGAATTTTTATCCTGTTTGGGAATTAAATTAACAACAGTCAGTGACTCGGTGCATTAGCTATGGCATCAGGTTAGATCCTCGATGCAACCAAGCTGTATAAATCCGCGGGGCCGCAACAAGGATGTGTAACACACGTGCGCAGGATTCAACCGCTTGCACAAGTCTCACCACTCAGTCACACCAGTTTAATTAGCCCTACTTTATTACAACCATGTTAGAGCATCGAGCTATTATGATACGAGCTCCGAAAAAGCTCCTAAAATCGTTCCATTTTTTGATACCTTATTTAAAACACTGCTGTCTTTCACATCCTTAACGGTACCAGACTGGGTAAATCCGCGGGGTCGCAACAAGGATGTGTGCGCAGGAGTCGACCGCTTGCACAGGTCACTCACACCGGTTTAATTAGTCCTATTTTATTACAACCATGTTACAGTATCGAGCTATTATGATGCGAGCATCGGCTGTCGACGCGTTATCTACAAATAAATATCTCAGATTGTCAGCTAACAAATTTGAAAATCCTGTTCGGGCTCACACAAAGATAATCTCTAAATTATGATCGGGCGCGGGCGCATCTATCTTTAATTAACATCGCGGGGTCGGGGGGAGGGGCTGATCGATCGCGCCCGCGCACTGCCGCCGCCCAACTCTTAATTGACAGCATCGATTACGAACACTGCTTATCTCCAAACACGTCTCATGAACGTGAGCAGGCCATGCCTCATGCCTTTGTTCTTGGTACGTAATTGTTTTATTGACAAATTACTTATTTGATCTGAAAGCTTCATTACCTGTTACAGTGTTAACACTTGATGAATTTAAGTTAAGGTAATATAGTCACGTCTGTTTATTACCGAGGGTGTGGGCAGATGCGAATTGCACCCACATTTTTGCTAGAGGCTAGTTTACTGCCATCTTTCGGTCATATTTCATAGTTTACTGAACTGGTTGAATTTTGACCCCAGGTCTGCATGGTAAACATACGTGCAGAATTATGCTGCGGAAGCAACGAGGCAGTTTACAATGATATATATTATAACTAGCTTTTGCGCGCGGCTCCGCCCGCGTGGTACCTACATCAATAAAAAGTAGCCTATGTCCTTCACTGGGTTTTAAACTATATCTGTACCAAATTTCATCTAATTCGGTTGAGTGGTTTAGCCGTGAAAAGGTAACAGATAGACAGAGTTACTTTCGAATTTATAATATTATATAGTAAGGATTATGTATGTCTATTGTCCATAACTGTGTCTCTATGTCTGCACGATCGTGTGGTCCCAAGTTCGATGCCCGGCTCAGGCAATTATTGATTTATTGGTTTACCAACATTTGTTACACTTATACATATTCAAAATTATATGCTATATACTATCTCAGCGTATAAAATCAAGCGGTAATTAGATAAGTATTATTATTGATAATACTTATCTAATACCGCTTGATTTTGATAATTTATCAAACATACATGTATGCATACGGATTCCCGCGTCTTTATCTCGATAAATGTAAGCATAATTTTAATACATGCCAAGTATATTTTCCAGACGCCACGCTACTACTAAGAATTTGATGACCACAAATCAAACAACAATATTCACGATCTGGGTATCGAATCCGAGACCCCGGGCACAGCAGTCGCATTTACTACCGCTGCACCACCCAAAACAGTTATCGGTTAAAACATAGCTGGTGAAAAGTGTATGTAACACATCTCTGCTTACCCCTCTAGGGATACACAAGCATCTATATGCTTGTTCCAAACACACCAAATGCCATAACAACCACCCATAACATCCTAAATGTCACCTAACATAAATTATTACACATCAAAGGGGACGACAGTAGCAGCGATATCCTAGTGGGAAACCTTTGGACCTGCCAACGTCACGCAGAAGTCTCGAGTTCCATCCCAAAGCGTGCTTTAACTTTTCGAAGTTGTGTGAGTTTTAAATAGTTAACTAATGCTTGTTTTAACGGTAAAGGAAAACATCGTGAGGAATCCTGCATGCCCGAGAATTCTTCATAATAATAATAATAATATATCTTTATTTCGGACCAATGAATGCATAGACCGTTAGTAATACAATTTAACTTATTTCCTAGTGTTACTATAAATTAACCTAGAGACAAACTTTTTTAAAAGTGGAGAATGGAAATTCACAGCAACAGTTCTCAGGATGCTGTTAGGACTGTCTCTCACTCTCCTCAGTAGCAAGTCCGTTTTTTTGCGCACAATTGCGTAAAAGCCATCCGTTCGTGCTTGCGCGAACATTTCCGACGCACTGCAGTAACGAGACAATCCCAGCAACATCCTGAAAGCAATTATTATATTGGATGCGCAGGGTGTCCAGCGATCTCTTAGTACAATTGACCCACAGATTACTCGTAATGCTCTCGAAGATATGTAAAGTCTGGCAACCCGCACTGGGCCGGCGTGCGAACCATAGTCTAACTGTTCTTATACTAAGAAAACTCCCGTGGCCAGCAGTGACACAGTTTAATAGGTTTAAAGTATGTAGAGCTGACATTATTTTATTGATAAGGTGTAATATTTGTATGTCAATTTATTGACGAAGTGTTAGAGCTCATACTTATTTTTTAATACCTAGAACGTACACGATACTTATGGCAATATAAGCGGCAAACGAGCAGACAGATCGCCTGATGGTAAGCGATTACGGCCGCCCATGGACACCCCCAACACCAGAGAAGTCACAAGTGCGTTGCCGGCCTTTTAAATTTGCCCCCTCCCTCTTCCCTCAGAAGTGGGAGGAGGGGGTTGGGCCTCCGGTACCCTCACTCACTCTATGAAACACAACGCAAGAACTATTTCACATCAGTTTTCTGTGAGGCCATGGTATGACTCCGGTCGAGCCGGCCCATCCATGCCGAAGCGTGGCTCTCCCAAGGCACATATTTATAAAGGGGACGACATCATAAATTAGCATTTATAATTATTGCACAAAGATATTATAGTCTGCTCTAATTAAACAATAGTCAATGACAGACAAGTGCTTACAAACAATGTGTCGTGAACAAGTGTACATCTGTGTTCACCCCACGTGTATCAGCGTGATGGTAGCGGGAGATACTGACCGAGGGAGAGGGTCAGTCTGCCGCTAATTGTGAACAAATATGTCATTATTGCAGTACAGCGGCTAATCACTGCGGTCGGTGCACATAGCAAGCTATACGCTATAAGCGAAACATTTTGGATGTTATTTATTTACAAGGTGTTTTGCGAATTCTTTTTTACTTAATTTGTTTATAAGAAGAAGCTTACATAAAATATGTCAATAGATAGATAGATATTCAATGATAGACAAATAAGTGGCAAACAAACATTTCTTTTTATTAATACTTGACTTTTGTGTGGTGTATCAAGATAAAACGTGCACCTGATTTTAAATTTAACCTTCAGCAATGCAATTGTTATAAACGTGTTTAATTTCGTGTAATTTAGTTTTAGCCGGATGCGCATACCGACAGACAAATATTCTAATCGTTTTGGATTCTATACTTCTTTTCTTCTTTTAAAGACGTCTCGTTTATTCTTCTACAATTTTATTGTACCTTTGTATAGATTTTAGTTTTATAACGGCAGTATACTATTGCCAGACCCAGGAGACCCTACACACTATAAGGTCAGTTATGCTTTCTGTATAGGATTAATGTGATCTTTGGCTCTTGTACTGGGATGGGTTCGAAGTTTTGATTACATTTCGCAGTTCTTTTGACATACCAAATAAATACAAGTATTTATTTGGTATGTCAAAAGAATAGATTTTTCTTTCTATAACAAAGAAAGTACAACTTTTTTTTTAATTGCCCTTGTTAGCAGACCAGCAAGTGGCCTACCTGATGGAAAGTGGGAACCGCTGCTCATGGACTTCAGCAATGTCAAGACACAGCAAAGCCGCTGCCTATCGAGAAAGAAGAACTCTCTTTACTGATAAACCAGTAGTTGTCTTTGACTAAAATCATAAATCCTTTGTCTCGGAGGACTTTACAAAGACCGAACAATGGACACAATAACTATTACTTCAAAATTTAAAAACCCCCGATACAAAATAATAATCGGCCATTTTGCGTTGGCGGCCATCTTGGATTTGAAATTTATCACAGTGTATAGTATTCTACTAGTCAAGTCCTTTCATTTGATACCCATATTAAGGGGGTTGTGAAAAATATGTAATCCGCTATTTTGTGGCGGCGGCCATTTTGGACCGATTTTCATCAAACATAGCTAAGAACACTTTTCAATTCAAACAAAAAAAACTAAATCAAAATCGGTTTATCCGTTCGGGAGCTACGATGCCAGAGACACAGACACGTCAAACTTATAACACCCCGTCGTTTTTGCGTCGGGGGTTAAAAATACCCAGACCCGGAACCGCCATTTATGGATCCCAAAATAATGTCCCGTGTAGAAATCGAACTCACTACAGTCGGAGTAGTGACTATGGTTAGGCGACCACTTAAGCTATTCATGCATTCATGATAAATAGACGTAGGCAATAAAAATGTACAACAACTTAGCTTAATTAGTCGTTAGAACAAGAGGGTACCTCGCAGCTACGTCGCCGCCGCATATAGTGTGGCACTGCCCTTAATTAGCCAGGATGCGCGCGCGCAGCTGCGGGGTGCTCGCGATGCGCTATTGAAGCTAAGACAACAAAGGCAACGTCCCCTGCCTCGCCGTAATGATATTAATTGTGTTAATACAACGCTATGTCCGCGACTAACCGACCGCAAGCATGCGCCCGCGCCGCTCATGTCTGTGAATCAGATGGTAGTTCCCAGAGACCGCACATTTAAGCTCTGTTTTTTGTTAAATAATTAACATTGCGCTTTTGTTGTGCAGTGGTAATTACGATCGCTGTGCATAAGGTTTTTAATTCGATTTTCGAGTCGAGCAAAATGTTTCAGGTTTACATTATATTATCAGCCCTGTATTAAACTGACCCACTGCTGGGCACGGGCCTCTTCTCAGTGTGAGAAGGGTTAGACCACCACGCTGGCTCAGTGCGGGTTGGCAGACTTCACATACCTACGAGAGCATTATAAAGAACTCTTAGACATGCAGGTTTCCTCACGATGTTTTCCTTCACCGTTTTACAGGTTTATATTGCCGTTGTTTAATTCTCACTAGAACGGTGTCTGGTATTGTGCCTGGTTGAAGTAAAAAGATTCGACACTATTAAAAAGGGACCTGAAATCACAACTCGCGAAACATAGGACTAAAACACTTGTTTTTACCGCTATCCGGATATAGACGTAAAACTAGAAATGTATGTTTTTTTATATGAGGCTATTTTTTATTTTAAATCTAGGTTATATAATATGTAATAAGTCATAAAATATACTAATATTATAAAGCTGAAGAGTTTGTTTATTTGGTTAGTTGAACGCGGTAATCTCAGGAACTACTGGTTCGAATTGAAATTTTAGTGTTGGATAGCCCATTTATCGAGAAAGACTATAAGCTATATGACATCACGCTACGACTAATAGGAACCTAGCATCTACGAAGAATGTTGCAAAAACTGAGTAAATTCTCATATGTGAAGCAGACGAAGTTGTGCGTCAGCTCTTACGTCATAAAACTGCGCCACGTAAACTTATGCCACGGGATAAGGCGGTAGTTAGTTTCATGAGACCATAGGCAAGTTTTAAGGCTTTATCCCAAAGAAGAAGACAGAGATGCATTACAATCATTTACATTACCTCCTACTAAGAATTTGTTGACAGAAAATAACGCCCGGACTAGAATCAAACTCAACATCGAATCAAATCAATCAGTCGCATTTACTACGCTGTACTGAGTCAATCGGTTCATATAACTGACTAGCTGTAACCCGCGACTTCGTCCACGTTGAATTTAACAAAAATGTTTAATCTTTTTTTGCGAACCTCTAATTTTTCTAAAATAAAGGTAGCCTAAGTTACTCTTTATAACATCAGCTATCTAACAGTAAAAGTCCTGTCAAAATCAGTCCAGCCCTTTAAGAGATTAGCCGAAACAAACAGAAAGTCAGACTATAATCTAAAAAATGATTTTCTGATATAAGTATGATACGAATTTAGGAAAAAACTGTTATTTTGACATTACAAACAGACGCTTCAATTTTATTTATTTGTATAGATATAGATGTATATTTTTTCCCAAGATTACAAGTATATCGTCGAACACCTCTCCACCAAGCAGACGACTCGGCTTCGGCACGCTTGTCACTTTATAGCGGCAATATGTTACATGTATAACTTATAGTACCAATTACTGGCCAGCCATTCGTCTGAACGCGATAATTAACTTGAAATATGTTCACAAATCCGTCCTCGTGATCGAGTGTGATCATCATGGTATCGGCGATAGCGTCTTGACAGACGAGCTGATAGTTCACGGCAATTTTTTATACTGCCATGGTGGTAGAAACGACCCACCTGATGGTGAGATGTGATGGTAATAGAATGTAGCGAGAGAGACGTTGTAAAGTTTGGTGATGGTAGGAATGGATCTCTGACTCTTACGGGAAACTGGGGTAGTAAAATTACAGTGTTACTGTGGTTCGCTGATCATATTATTACTACGTATTCCAGAGCTGCAGAATAATAATAATAATAAATAATTTATTTCCAAAAAAGATACAACTATAATTTTTACAAGAGAAGTTGAATAAACTTAGGACACAAAGGATCTAACTTCTGTTAAGGGTATCAGGCCACAGCAAGCAAATAGTTAACTGTACGTTCATACAAGTAAATGTGATAATGCATTACCAGCAGAAGAAACTTCAGCGAACTAAATTATGATTATCTGTTATCTATGAGGATTCAGCTTCAATCAACGGGTTGCGTAGTGTCATTGGATTTTTTGTTAGAACATTTTTTAGAATCATGGATAGTTTAAATGTGCTCTGTAGAGGGTTATGGGTTCAATGGTTACTATTACGTCAGACTTAAACATAAAAACATAGCTGGTGAAATATAAATGTAATAGAAGATTGCCCGACGTATGGATGTACGTCAGGAAGTGAGCGTGCCTTATACAGCTCCGGGACCATACCGGAGATATGGGAAGCGGCTTCTCCGTCGGCTTCACCGAGGTTATCGTTTGAAACTCTCCGAGTTGCGAGTGTTGAGTGGCTTTCGCCGGTACCTATCTGGAGAATAGGTAGTGCCACTTGGGCACGAGGTAGCTCGCTTAAGAGAACCGGATCTCTGGAGTAAGGGGCATCAGAAATCGAGATTTGGGGACAAGAACTGTCTATAACTGGTCCCGGAAGGTGCTCTCGGGCTTTTATAACCATGAGGTTAATATAGAGTAACGCTATGTCATAAACTGGATTGGTCGTAGAGAGAGAGATTGCCCGACTACTTCTGCGAGGTTTGATAATAACAAGGCGATAAATATCTTATTTATTTTATTGAGGTTACCGCTGACAACAAAAGTACCGTTGTACAAATGATAGACGATAATTACGAACAGATTTATTCATTGATATTACTTGATTGTTAGTTCCGTAGCATAAATTTGCACTAACTGATTTGCTAATTATAAAGTCTCAGGTCCAATTATCAAGATTTGTCGGCAAAGAGTTATATTATATAATATATTTCTTTATTCATTCAAACATAAGTGTATGTGTATTACATAAAAAGACTTGAACACTAAAATTAAAAATACGCTATATTTCTGGCCCCGCACTAGGATTCCCTATGCCATCCAGTCACTTCCGTAAGTTAAAAAAATGATAAAGATAATGCATTTATTGTGTAAGTATATTATATTATTATTATTATTTTATAGTTTTAGTTATAGTAATCTTACTTTTATAAAATTATCATTAGTTAAAGTTAAATTCTGGAATGTGCCCGGTGGACGGCAATAAGCTCACCGCTGCCGTTTGGATTAGAAAACAGCCAACAAAATATGAAAGTACTTCTGCTCATCTGGGATAAACAAGCGCTAGAATATATTTATACTCATTGAAAAGTATACAATCCACAAAATGCTACATTGTACCAAATATTTGTCTCATTTCCAGTCCAGTCGTTTTTGAAAAGTCAAAATGCCGGTCCTTCGCTTTACATCAAGATGCGAAGTCGTGATCGGGTCCGCCTAATAAGCTTCACGACCGTTACGGAACCTGGGACGTGGCAGTCGGCGGGCGTGTCGCGGCTAATTGAAACATATGGCCGACATGGACTTGTCGACAGGGACGGACGAGGCCATCAGTACGACAACGCGCTGTCGTCAGACTGCCCAGTCCACTCAACTACCCTTCAGATATGGTCAGATCACAGATGCGTGTTAGCGATATGATCTTATTCAAATAAAGTTCCTTTTAAAACTATTGATTAATTGGTTCGATGATATCCTATTGGATAAATAAAGAAAAATAATCTAGTGATATGCACTTTTCGATAAAATATGGAATAATTTGGAGCTTCAAGTGAATCGAAATGTTCGATTCATTGATATTGATTGGTTGTTCGTTCACGTATGTAAATTGAAATATTTGAATCATTAGGTAATATTTCATCGAATGCGTTAATTGTTGATATACTATATTATATTGGTTATTTGACAACGTATTAACCATATGGGTCGTTGCAGTAATCGTCGAAATATTTTGGATCATGATAATAATTTAATCATTCGCCGCATATGAGAACATCAATAATAATTAATTAATTGTCCAATGACAATCATTTGTATCGTGTGAGTATTGAACTTAGATCAATCTGTGCGCCATCCGTGCAGGTACCTAATATTGAAAGTTTCATTTACAGTTTACTCTGCATCGTTGCGCCCGCGTTGCCAATTCGCGCTTATATGTATTTATGTATTGTGAGATCCCAGATTCAATACCCAAACCCGACCCAACAGAAGAATCGATGACTGAAAAATTTTAATATTTATGTTAAGTAGGGAATTTTCTGTGCCAATGCGCCAATGGCAATATGCCTGTTAGACAGCTAGGCGCAGCCCATATTACGTGAACCCATAAAAGTTACTGGTGAAATGAAACTGTCAAACACGTCTAACGTCTTGTTCAGGTAGGTATACATAATTATGTATGGATATTTTTGATCATACATTTTTTATGCTCTTATTTATTAAAGGTATGCATAATTATATAGATTACAACGTTAATAAGATACAAAAGCAATCGTCGACTGCTCTGGAAGCTGGAGCGAGCGGTGGGTGCGCAGGCGCACCCCACAGATACCCGATAGCGGGCAATTATGTTGTCGCTACTCAAGCGGGTTATCGCCACTTATCGCGTCGCCGGTGGGCCGTCCGCTCTCTCTCCGCCCCGCACACTCCCGCTCCGTGGATAATTGCCCATTGATTCGGTATTGTGTACCCCCTTCTCTCTAGCTTCTCTAGGCAGCACGGTAGCCGTGCTACCGTCCCATAGTGAGGCTGATAAAATTCTTTCGGATAACTTTATTATACGACAAATGGATGTGCTTTGAGATGATCTCGAAGTACGGCGGGTGATGTTTGTTTGTATAGCTTTTTTATTTAACGACTGCCGCTCTATTTATTATTGTATTCCGGTGCACTTTACAAACAAGTGAAAAACACAAGTTCTAGTCTTGGAACAACCATTTGAAAGAAGAAAGAAGAAAGAAAGAAAGAAATCTTTATTGCTATACAGCTGGGCACAATGTGTATAAAGATATAAATAAATAACAAAAATAATAATAAAAACGAAAGAAATAAAAACAGTAACAAGATACTCAATAAACATCCTGACATGCGCCCCACAGCTGCAGCAATCAGAACTCCAGTTCAGCATTTACCTGGTCTCTGGTACCGACAAATTTGATGTCGCGTGTGGTAAAGCCCATTAAGCTTACATCCAGACTTGTAACAGCTATTTGTGGATCTAGCAAATTGTGACGTGTGGGGAACAAACCCACAACAGTGGCAGTGGCGTCCACTTAAACTGCTACGACATTTGTCCATTCGTTATTTTATGGAGTAGAGAGGGTATTTTCGGTAGAACAGATCGTATTGTGGATCTAACAAATTTTTGTTCAGTGTGAGCATCGAATTCACTGCAGTCGTTGTGGTAGTGGTAAGGCGATCGTTGCACCATTACGCCATCCGTTAATATAGCTATAGGCAGGTAGGTCGTGTAGCACTGCAGTCCAATTTGAATGGCGGGCGGCGACGTCACGGCTGTGAAGTTTCCACCCGCGTCGAATGCGGAATCCAAGATGGTGGTGCTTTAAAAGTTTCAGATTTCAGGTGCTTTCGCATTGTGTGAAGCGGCGCGTGCTGTGTGCGCCGCAGCCGACCAATGGCCGCCGCCGCGCCGACCGATTGGTCGCCATTGTCCGCCGACCGATTGTAATCGATTTCGCGCTCAATTTGTTCCGCGATCATGCGATAGCGGCTATCTGTGCAATTACGATGTCGCTACTTAATGGACTTGTGGGAACAATGGGCGCTTCCCAGACTTGTGCAACCGTTTAGAACTTTAGATTAACTAATTTGTATTAGCGTAACTGTAACTGAGATGGTACTTGCGCAATCTCTTTGTCCGTGCGCTCTTCGCATGCGATGTTCGACGGCATTATTAGGAGCTATTCGCGAGCGGCCGCAACGGTTCAGCCGTGTGCCCGCGCCGAAACAAATCAACGTCACGCGCTGATATCTCAACATAAATCATTGTTTTTTTATACAAAACGAATTAAAACAGCTTCACAGTTTCAAATCTCATTATAAACCAACGGTGAAAGTTTAACAAAATGATGTATCTTAAACTTAGAATAATTTATTAATCCCCTCGCGGGTCAGGGATACCGTGTGAAACGTGCTGATCGGCGTCACGCGACCGTCGATCTTCACAGCTAGACCACACGATTTTGAACCTTATACGACTGTAATACGGACTACAGATAGTGCACGATCGGATGGCTGTGTTTGTTTAAGCGGCAAATCGTGTTAGCCACAGTATACAGGGGGCTCGTTACGGCGCATGCGCGTTTTTGTATCCGACAATAATAGGAGTTTAATTAAAAGCGCTCACAAACAAGCGCGCGCGCATTGTCCGCAAGACGATTTAATTATCGCGGGCGCGCTCCCCGCGGCTGCGCGGGCGCAGGTTAATGAGCAATAGCGCGGTGAACAGCGCGCTGAGACGAACACAATGCCTGATTGATTGTGTTTGCATTGACACCTGACACAAGCGGGATGCGTCGCTCTTGTTCAATACTCAGTACTCCACGCGTCGTCTCAATGAACACACACAATACAACTGTCTCGGATTCAATGACGCCTTTGAACACATAAATTGTATCTTTGATTAAGTAGCTGCTTTCTACACAGGCTATTCAGAACTTAAACAATCAAAAGAAATATTTGTTAGTTTATATAAGAAGTTAATGATTGTTGTTAGTCATATACTTTACTGTATGTATGTATCGTGTTTAAACAGAGGTCTGGGTATATTCTTTAGATCATTATCATATTCGGGCCACAAATATTGCAAAATGTAGACCTCCCACTGAGAGCGTTACTGCGAGCGATGCTGAGATACAGCGAACTGAACGGCCCGGAGGTCGCTCGAACACGTTGCTAAGGTATTGGTATGTGCTATTTAATTTAGCACAAAGTTTACTTACAAGATAAAAATATAATGCCTCCTTGGTCCCGTAGACATTTTCGGGTCGAACCAAGTGTTTTAGGATGATCTGTAAGGAAATTTCCAAGAGTTTTACTTAGACCTAATTCCCATATTCAAGAAACGAGTCGATTTAGTTACGAACAGTTAAATTTTGATATATATTCATAGAATATGTGTAAAAAGTTAACTATCCATAGGTAATGTAATAATTTTAATTATTTAATTGATAAGTAATATTTAAGTAATAAATAATAATAAACAGTATTTAATTTAATTCATATTCAAGTCATACAATTATATAAACAGCATGAATTTATGAATTTTCTGAATGTAATCAATATTATTTCTTGTGTTAATTTTGCATGCTGCTGGGACAGCAGAATATGATGAGACTAATATAATTGTAAGAGCTTTTATACCTACTCATTTTCTGCAAAATAAAGTTTAGATTTGATTTGATGTGTAAAATGGCTCTTTTCTTAAATACTAGCGGTCTCCTAGTGACCTATTTCTCGAAATTCGACCAAAGTTTGCCTGTAAGATATTTCTGATATATGTCATTATCCTCTCACAGAATATCGACGTGAAGTAGCAGTATTCCTACTGTTGTGTTTCGTTCGGTGAGTGAGAGTGCCGGATGCCCAATCAACCCCTTACCCCCTTCCCGCTCCTTCTTCTTCCCATTGCCTTCCCTAAAGGGTCGGCAACGCGCTAGTGATGCCTCTGGTGTTGCAGCCGTCCATAAGCTATGGTGAACACTTACCATCAGGTCGGCCGTATGCTTGTTTGCCACCTTAATTGTATAAAAAAAATATATATATATATATTAATATATTATGTAACCATAGTTACGCGCTTCGACTGCGTGTGTCAAATGCATGGTTGTGTGCGTGTAGTGATTTTTCATTAATTGAATGTATTTCTAATGCATATTTTATATAAATATTAGGATTCGCCCCTCCTTCTCCGTATAAACTAACTGTGCCAAATTTCATACTCCTCCGTCCGCGCAATTTTCGTAAAAAGGGATACAAGTTTTTTGCTTCACGTATTCATATATAGATAGGACCGGGCCTAAATCTAGAAATGTGTACAATTCCGATATCTTAACCATTGAACTTATTGGCTGCTAGATTTTGTCTCAGCTTCGCTCGCGTAAATCTAGGCTATATTCATTTTCTATCTCTCGTTAACAGTAACTTTTGCCAGGATGAAAGGTACCTTATGTCCTTTTCTGTACCCCTGAAAACGTGATGTAGTTAAGGCGTAAAAGCGTAACAAAGAAACTCACATTGGCATTTATAATATTAGTTAGGATGTTAGTGTTACATACACTAATAGATGGATAGGATGTGATGTAATCTATACTAATATTATAAAGCTGAATAGTTTGTTTGTTTGTTTGTTTGAACGCGCTAATCTCAGGAACTACAGGTTCGATTTGAAAAATTCTTTTAATGTTGGATAGCCTATTTATCGAGGAAGGCTATAGGCTATATAACATCACGCTACGACCCACGGGGGCGGCGCAGTAACGATAAACGCGGGTGAAATCGCGGGAACATCAATCCTTAAATAAATAAATTAGGCTTAATTAATTTGGGACGCTCCATATTATTTGTAATGCTATACATTTTAATAGTAAACAAATAATCTGTGAGAAATCTTTAAGTACTTTTATTGAGCCGTTATTTTTAATTGTATGGAGATTCTCCACTCTGTATGCGTCGCGGGTATGAGCGTGATTCACTTTTGAGTTTCCCCGTGAGTGTGAGAAAGTCCTTCGGTAGACATTACGCATTAAAATTATCGAGACACCTGCATTTATGCATCAGAGGTAGAAATGATTTATCGGTGCGGTTCTTGGAACCGTCAGTTGTACCTCACACTTGAGAGGTGCGTTTTATACGTATGGACATACATATGTACCAGTAGACACGGTCTCGAAGGACATAAAACATCGGTCAAGTGCAACTCGGGCTTGGAAATTCAGGATTCCGTTTAAAATATAACGAAAACGTAAGTGGAATTTAAAAACAAACTTAATTTTGTATTTGATAGACTCTTTCCGATTCCCTCCAACTGCAAATTCATTTAGGTCACGAGGTAACATTTATGAACGTCAAAGTTTAAGAGATGGTGAGTTTACTGAAGTTCCTAAATTGGTGGACTATTGCTTAACCTGAGAAAGGTTAAGTTTTAAGATGGTTGAGGCCATCTTCTACCACGCTGCCCCAGGGCAGGTTGGAAGACTTCACACATCTTTAAGAACATTATGGAGAACTCTCATGCACCTGCATGTTTGATAGTTCTCCATAATGTTCTCTTTAGGAAACCGTTCCTATTTAACACGCACATAACTTAATCTACCGGAGGCCCAACCTTCTCCCTTCCTGGGAGAGGGGCAAATTTAAAAGGCTGGCAACGCATTGTACCTCCTCTGGTGTTGCGGGTGTCCATGGGCGGCGGTAATCGCTTACCATCAGGCGATCCATCTGCTCGTTTGCCTCTTATACCATAAAAAAGAAATTGGTTGTCTGTAAAGTCGGTTTACGGACGATAGTTTAACGTGACAACGTCATAACAAAATTTCTTTCCCGTAACGTTACAATGAGCGTAACGGGACAATGAGTCATCCTTTTTCGTGCGTGCAGCCGGCGTTCATCGATTTAAAAGACGTTGTTACGTCAAAAAAAAAATTTAAAAATAATATTTTCCTTGCCTCGTTCTCGAACCAATATGGAGCAGCATGCAGCCTCATATCGAATGCTTTCTAGTTGTAATGGTATCAGGACGTCCCTTGATATATTTGCTGGTTCTTTGGCCTCAGCTAAATTTAATATAGATAAACTGAAATTTTAAAGACTTACCTCAAACATGTTATATTTCTATAAGATTTTAGTATTAAGTTTATAATTGTAATCTTTAATTTTAAGTATTATTTATTTTTACACTCATTACATTACAAACAAAGAAGTTTTTGTAAAGTTACCTTTCTATTAACCGTCTAATACCTAAGCATGTTGTGTTCACTGTCATAGGGTGGACAAAGGCAAGATTTCCTCTTTTGTTTTGAATTTTTGAGGTGAAATCTTCTTTAGCGGCGTTGTGTACTTTTTTGTGATGAGTAAAAAATGTTAAACTCGCGTCAGGACACGTGACTTGATCGAAAATTCGTAAGACGGAGGGAGAATTGTCATGTTTGTGTACGATAGCGCAATAAATTAATATTGTATTTTACCACATAAATGATAGTACTTATATACTGACAATTAAAACAATTCGTGCAAAATTATTCCCTAACCATTCCAAAATATCAAAAATGCACAACGTTAATTTTCAAGTTTTCACTTCTGCCGGCACTCCCGGAGTGCAACCCGTTGTTTTTTTTTTGTATATTCTACTGTCACATCAAATTTGTGAACCAAATAAAAAACAAAAAACGTCAGACGTCTTATTTGAATTCTAACTTGAGACCTTTGCGTGGCCCAACGGTCTTCCATTAGTCTGCTTACCTATAAGCTGCAGTTCTATAAGCGTTCCTATTTTTCCTTTTGACGTACGGAACCCTCAAAACGATGGCAGTTCGCTGTCTTCGATAATTAACTCTCAGCCTTTCATGTAATTACATAGCGAGTCCGCGCCGCCCGCTTCTGCGCCTGCGCACTTCACTACCTGTATTGTAATACACCTTCATTATGAGCCATTGAATTGTTAAATTGAATCCAACTGGTCTACTATTTAATTACTAATATGTTTATAAATAGTTTAATTATTTATTTGATTTGATTTAATTTAGATGAGGCTGAGACTAGCAGTCAACAATTCATCCTACTAGTATTATTAACTATATTTTGCCTGCGGCTTCACACGCCTTATTCTAGACTAGATGTGCTCGCGGTTTCACCCGCGTTTATAGATACTGCACCTCCCCCGTGGGTCGTAGCGTGATGTTATATAGCCTATAGCCTTCCTCGATAAATGAGCTATCAACACTAAAAGAATTGTTCAGTTTGGACTAGTAGTCCCTGAGATTAGCGCGTTCAAACAAACAAACTCTTCAGCTTTATAATATTAGTATAGATATAACTAATATAATATATAATAATTCTATCATATACACACAACACCGTCTAGCCCAAACTAAGCAGAGCTTGTTCTATGGGTACTAGACAATGGATAAACATACATAATATATACTTGTTTTTTGTAATTACATAAATATTGTACATAGAAACACCCAGACCAAGACAAACATCCATGTTCATGCATACAAATGTTTGAATTGTGCGGGAATCGAACCCGCGACCTCAAGCGTGGCAGTCAGTTACACTAACCACTACGCCAACAAGGCTATAACCAAGACTGCGCATCGTAACATGCCTCCATGATTTCTTTATTCGTTATTGTTTCTTGTGCATAATAACGGTAGCTTGCGCAAGAAGGTTGCATTCACGCATCAAGCTCGCAATTTCTATGATCTACAGATAGTTGTTTCGAGTCTGGATGTTTATCAAGTCCCCACAATATAGGCTTAAATGCTAAATGGAACTCGTAAAAGAAATATGTATGCCTTGCGAGAGTCGTTACAAAAGGCTTATGTTTAACTTATCACCAGATATAGTAAAAAAATAACAGTCAAAAATAGTAAATGATCACCAAATTAATTAAATTTATTATTTATTAAATCGACAAATAGACTCCTAATTTAAAAACGCCAAGTATTTAGGTAAATCTTACTCATATTTTTTAGGTACATCTATAGTTTTTAACTACAATAATAAAAATATTGACATGTAGGTATATTTATTTAATTTATCTGTAATCTATATTTTTTTATCTGTAATAATAAAGGAATTTTCTTTTGGCTTTATTTGTAATTTGGTGGTATTCATTTGGACTGTATTATTTATTACGCTCATAATTACTATTGAGGTGTTGCTGAAAATCAGCGCTGTATCGCAAGCGGTGCGGCATTATGCTGAGCAACATCTCTTTTTAATGAACACTGCTACGCACATTGAACAGCAAGGACTCCATATATACATATATTATGTGTATTCTATATTATTTATAATAATGTTGGTATATAAGTTTTATTTTTTATTTTAAAATATTTATAATTTTCCTTTTAATTTTTTTATTACTGTTACACATTAATTTTGTTATAAAATAGTTTTGACTGTGTGTTGCAATGTTACATTAAAATAAAATATTTCTTTGTTTCTTTCCTTCTTTCTTTCAAATTGCACAGCGAAATATATTTAAAGGGATCCAAAATAAGTCGACGGAGCGCCGCTTCGCGGGGCTCCTATTTTTGTGTGGGTTTAAGAAGGAACCTAACATAACCTAACCCTTCCGAGACGGAATGCAGTGATTTGAGGCGTATAGGTGCTCGTTATGGTATATTTTAGTAAGCATATTTTCCTGCGCAATTACTATTTTTGGTGGTCATTATATTTAATCCCGTTACAATATAGTTGTTGGCTACAAATTAACTCGAAAACCACAATTTCGGCGTAAAGCTGACTGATGAATATCTATGAAATAATGGTGTGAAACATTTCTAATAGCGTTGTATAACGACGTGTCTGATGTTAATGTGTGTGAGATAACAATCTCATGTGATGACTCTCGCAACGGTTGTTAAAGCAACGTTTAGCGTGACTCCTCTCCCCTCCTCCTCTTTCTGTCTACCTCGTGTTAAGTACCACGTCGGAGATCGCGGGACGTTTCCGCGCTCATCAAAATTTTTTGTTGTAAGACCTCCGCCGACCGGATGACAGTACATTGTTGGTGGTCTCGTGCCTGCGATGTAGCGGTGCGAGCTTCCTCGCTGAATGTATAATATACTAACTTTCGCCCTTGGTTGTGCTCGAGAACAGTACTTTTCTGGATGATAGCTACTACTATATTGCTACTGGATAAAAGTACCCTATGTCCTTTTCTGTACCCAGGGGTACAGAATTATATCTCATGCCTTACTACACTTCATGGGAACTTATAGTACACTAACTAATTCAAATTCAATTTATTGCATTCCATAATGTTCATTTACAGGTGGTAGGCTTAAAAATAAGTAACAAATTATGGACCCTGTCGGGCACAGCACTGTTAGGAGAGAGGAGAAGTTGTTTACATAATTATTGTGTTATTTTAAAAAGTTTAGTTTTGACACAATTTTATCAGCTTTTGAATCTAGCTAAGATAAAAAAAAAAATTGTTACGTTTCACGCCTTAATTACATTCATACATCATGAAATTTCATGATGGGTGGTCACCCATCATGAAATTTCGCAAAAACCTTGTCAGGACAAGGTTTATGCGAAATTTATTATGTACTATAAACAAGCTCACATCCGCATTTATAATATTAGTTAGTGTACTATAAGTTCTCATGAAGTATAGTCGAAGTGAAGTAGGGTATGAGATATAATAGTCCTCCAGACCGAATGTCGATCATGGCAGTCGATTCTAAAGATTCTAGCCATCTGCGTAAGTAATATGCACAAGTGTATGAGTAAATTCATCTTTTTATTCCAACTCTGTCATAGTCCGATATGTTCTATAGATTCAATTCGTGCAATTATAATGTGAAGAGCGGGGTCTCCTAACACATGTAATGTTTACTTAAAAGGAGTACCCCAACAACTGATTATAAAATAGGTTATAAGAAAACGATAATAAACAATATTTTTTTTTTTTTTTTTTATTCAATCACGGCAGCCAAGCTTATTATAGTGCACAAGTGTGTCTAAGTACAAATGCTCTCTCTATTGCTACTCTGTCCAATGGGACGACTATCAAACACAAATGTAGAGAGATTAGGCATATGACCAACGGCTCTACGTGCTTTCTAAGACATAATAGCGTGAACTTCTTAACTGCTGTTGAGAAGGGATCTATTGAGAATTTCTTAACACATATACCAACAATTTTTGCTGGTCTCGGGAATCGAACTTGAGACCTCATGCACAGCGGTTACCTTCACCATCGCTGTGACACTAACTCATAATCGACAAATGATTCGATTGAGGAGATCTTAGATCTTTTATTAACTCTTTTTGAAGCGAACTGTGAAATAAAGCTTTTCTAATATAATAATACTGAGCACTGTTAATAATGTATCTAAAAGTTTGAAGATTGATTATGTCAGATTGGACCGTGACTAATCGTGAGAGTAGCTCTCAGTGAGAGTGGCCGTCACTGTCAGTTGTTGACATCTACTGCCGAAACTACAATAGATGCTTGATACAACGGACACTGGATGTCTGATGTTTCACGTTATCTAACACGACATTGTTCCGTTGTGAACTTTATTCGTAGCAGATAAATATACTTATATATAAAAAACTCTGTCTTACTCAGTGACAAAAAGCGGCAATTTTGCTTAGTCTTTTCCTTTATGATGTATATAATAATAAAATAAACTCTGTATTTAAATGTCCCACTGCTCGGCAGGGGCCTCTTCCCAGTGTGAAAATGATTAGTCGCTGGCCCAGTGCGGGTTAGCTCCGGGAGCCAAACTGCCTTGGCTAACCTGGAAGGCACTCAACAGGTTGCGTACCCAGGTTGGCCGATGTAAAGACAATCTGTCAAGGTAGGATTATATAGACACAAGTGCGAATGCATGCGACTGCGGCGTACCACTACAGACAATGGGTCATCTGTGGTCGTGCCCCGTAAGCCCAGAATCGTGCACACTGGATGAGGTGTACCAGTCTAAACCAAATGCAATCTGCGTTGCCGAAAACTGGTCCAAAACTATATAAAATGTGTTGCCATCGACACGATAAGTAAGTGCGGGTTGGCAGACTTCACATATCTTTGAGAACATTATGGAGAACTCTCAGACATGCAGATTTCCTCACGGTGTTTTTAAAGGTAGCCTAATGTCTCTTTCTGCATTCCCGACAGCGTATACACAAAATGATCTTGACGTTTGACGTGATTCATGATAATCGGTTCAGTAGTTACGGCGTGAAAGAGTAACAAACAAACAAAATCACATTCACAATTATAATATTAAATGAAGTTTGGATTAGGATTGTGTTATTTATTATGAAGACTTTAAATATAGACTGTTGGTTATTGATTACATTTTTTTCGGGATTTCTGTAGGCATATAATAAAACTATTTAACGACTAAATTCTATGCGAACGGTGTCACGGGCAAAAGCTAGCTTTTAATAATAAGAGAAGTAATAAGAAAGAATCAATCGCTGACGCAAGCGACACTTCTAAAGGCTTAAATAAACGAACTATTCACATCTTGAAGTGTTTCTAAACAAATATTAGCAACATTAAAATCGCAGTAAAAAGCATAACACTTATACGTATGATTGGCGTGTCTTGCGCATGTGTGCGTGCACTGACACACACTCACACACACGCACATGACGTGACGGCGAACACTGATGATATTTAATTACAAGTCAAGAGATCAAACACTTGTTTTTGCGAGTTAACACGAAACATGACCGTTGACTAAATGCCGCTATTACATATACGAAGGTTTTTCCGGCACACATACATACGTATATAGTGTTATGTGTGTGTGTGTTCGGGGTCATCGACCGGCGCATCTCATTAGAACACTCGCAGAGTTTCGCGTTTACTGTGAGCGGCTGATTGGCCGCGAATTAGGCGACCGCTGCGCAGGCGCAGGCTCTGGCTAACGGTGCGCCGTCACGCAGGGCTGCTAGGTGTAGTCACGATCGTGGAGCAACCCTCTATAACATCATACACGACCTCACTAAACCTGTAATCTCCCGTTCACATGTTACAACATTATTTTGACTATTTTTATAAACTTTACAACACCTAAAAGGTAATCCTAATCCTAACTAATATTATAAAAGCGGAAATGAGTTTGTTTGTTTGTTACCTTTTCATGCCTAAACTTCTGAACCGATTATTCTGAAATTTTGCATATACGTTATCAGGTGTACAAAAACGGACATAGGCTACCTTTCATCCCGAAAAAACTACTGTGTAGCAGGCGATAATAAAATTGTCTATCATACATACACACATAGATTCACGCCTGTTTCCCAGAGGGGTAGGCAGAGACTACGGATTTCCATTTGCTACGATCCTGACACACTTCTCTGGCTTCATTCACTTTCATCACATTCCTCATACACGCCCGTCGGTTCAAGGTGCTCTTAACCAGGCCTTTGTCTAGAACGTTTCCGATCTGATTGAGAAACGTTCGCCTAGGTTTTCCTCTTGCGTCTGACCATTCACATTAGCCTTATAAACTGTGGGTAAAAATTATAATTATTTGTACAATTGTCTATCAATACGCACATAATTTCGAAAAGTCATATAACTTCCAAAAGTAAGAGATGCGCGATGTGGGTTCAAACCCGAGACCCTCTGCATTGCAGTCTGTTGGTCTCCCCATTGAGCTATCGCTGCTCTACCAAAGCATACAACTATTACTAAATATATTTTAATTAAGATTAATAGGTGGTATTTCTCCTGTATCTTATAGCAGGTGGATTCAAGTACCAGGGGAACACGTAAATACTGGAGCAAGTGCGTTGAATACCTAATGAGGGTCGAAGGGGTCGTTAGTAACGAGCACTACTTTAAATCTATGCTTTCTTGAACACGAGCGTGAATGTAAATTACGTTTAGATACGACAATCTACGACTATTTAATGAGTGTTTGCCACACGACAGCGGATCTGGATGTGTTGGTAATATTATAAACTTGTTTCTGTTCGCAGCTTCGCCTGAAGGAATCCTGCGGGATGTTATAGGTATATTAAAATATCCTATATTAATTAATCCTATTCTAAGAGCAGCGATAGCTCAGTGGAGAGACCAACAGACTGCAATGCAGAGGGTCTCGGTTTCGAATCCACGTCGCGCACCTCTGACTTTCGGAAGTTATATGACTTTTCGAAATTATGTGCGTATTGATTGACAATTATCGCCTGCTCCGTGGCTCGGAAAGCACGTTAAGCCGTTGGTCCCGGCTGCCATGAACATCTATGGCAGTCGTTATTGGGAGAGTGTCTACACAAAAGATCCCACTGGGTCGAAGTGTCGACAGTCTGCACTGACTGGCACCCATATAAGATAAGATAATCCTATTCTAAGTGTTTGTTAAGGATATAATCCATCTGTGTGCCAAGTTTCTTCAAAATTAGTGCAGCGGTTAACGTGTTATTGACTAATAAACATGCTAATCAGTTACAAATTTCGTAGATTAATACACAGGGTATCTATTTTATTCAGTGATACGTTTAGTTGGGTAATATATAGGACTAAGAATATTGGCAAACTTTATCTATTATGAGCGAAAATGTTGTAAGTTTATTACGTAAAAGCTTATGTTATAGTTGTAAGTCTGAATTTATTAAACATTATTTGAGTAATTATCTTAAGTCCGATCGTTTTGTCGTTTTCGTTGTAAATTTTCTTAGCATTGGATCGATCTGCTCTGAGTGGACAGAACGATCCAACAACACCAAGAAATTCAAAATATAAATCACCATGAAATATGTGAAGTACCTTGACATAATAAGAGCATAGTTTTTATACCACGAGGTACAGCACGTAGTATGGATATGATAGTAAGCGTTTACTGTAGGTTATTATTTCTTGTAATACTAAGGTATATGATTAAAAAGATGATACTTTCACGGTTTACGTTTCTGATCATAATGTGGCGTGTGATCACGGTTCATTCATATCTTCCTGTTATGATTTGCAATGCGGACCCCGCCTAGAAGAACCATTACTAATGACCACATTTTTTATTATTTTAGTCAAATATGTTTACCCAAACACTAAAAAACACAGAGTTGACATCTACTTAAAATAAATAAAATACTGTCGTTTAAAATTTATGATAGGTTTATTTGGCAAATGACAGAAACAGGATCATCATCATCATCATCAGGCTATAATAGTCCACTGCTGGACATAGCCCTCCTCCAATGAGCGCCATAGCGCCCTGCCTTCAGCTTGCCGCATCCAGCATCTGCCTGCAGTCTTTCGCAGATTGTCATCCCACCTGGTCGGAGGGCGTCCTATACTACGTTTGCAAATCGCGGTCTCCACTCAAGAACACGCTTACCCCAGCGGTTGTCAGTTCTTCGCACGATATGGCCAGCCCACTGCCACTTCAGCTTGCTAATTCTCTGAGCTGTGTCACTATACAAATTCTGACGGAATCACAACTTAAATGCAGCTGTCCGAGGGAGATAGCGAAATACCCAAATTTTAAATATTTTACTCTTTTGTTTTGCAACCAGGTTTGATGCAGTTTCCGCAAAAAGATTTCTCGTGATTGCTATTTGATCTGGTGTGTACAAAAATAAACAAAATCAAACGTAGACAAATACCCTATTGTATGTGATATTCAAGGTTTCGCGTAAAATTTGGTAAGTTTTCTCTACTCATCGTGTATGTAGGCAGTAGTAGCCCTATTCTAACATACAATTTACCCCATAGATGAGCACAGAACTGGCACAAAATTAAACTTCACATTTCTTGGTTATACTCCAGTGTTACGGTATCTAATCTGGTGAGATTGCAGTTGGAATCAAGACGTGCTGTGCCCGCCTAGCCATTAGTCATATATCTGTGTGATCTATACACTTGGTTCATCTTACTTATCTTTAATCAAGCTTTTGTGGCGTAGCGGTAGTGATACGACTACTGTCATAGAGTATTATACCAGGTCGAGCTAAAAAATTAGTTATTGAGCTTTTTTGTCAAGAAGTTCTGAACATAACTGTGTATGAGGTTTTTTCATATTTTTTTCTGAACGGCCATTAGTTCTACTATAAGACATTTCAAGGTTATCCATTAATTACCGTACACGCTTTATATGATATAGATCGGCGTAGAAGTTCCTAATGGAAATGGTTTCACCGATGGCAAAATCCAGTATTTTTATTTGGTTCAATCTCTTTGCTCTGTTCACGCCTTTCAGGTGAAAAAGTCAATGAGTGTGTTGTCGGACGGTGGGTCGCGACGTGTCGCGGTCCTGTCGGGGTCCGCTAATGAGGTGCGCGCGCGCATGTCGCCTCGTTACGTCACGCCGTGCGCACGCGCAACGACACTTGCGGCTAATTGTCACGAAGTAGAAAAAAAACCTTTTTCTATTGCATTTACTTCGTTCGTGTGAAGAGTGACGTAAGCGAGTGGGAGACATGATCACGTTTTTATCAATATGCGTAAATAAGGCGTGACTTTCTATGGAGCTATCAGGTTATGTTAGTTAGGTCAGATATTACCACCAGGTTACACCGGCTGGTCGAAACGTCAAGCATTAAAAGATAAACATTATGCATGATCATTAATATCCGTTATGTATTATAGTATCTTATCTTATCTCATGTGGGGGCCAGTCAGTGCAGACCGGCGACACTTCGACCCAGTGGGATCTTTTGTGTCTACACTCTCCCAATAACGACTGCCATAGATATTCATGGCAGTCGGGACCAACGGCTTAACGTGCTTTCCGAGGCACGGAGCAGGCGATAATTGTCAATCAATACGCACATAATTTCGAAAAGTCATATAACCTCCGAAAGTCAGAGGTGCGCGACATGGGTTCGAACCCGAGACCCTCTGCACTGCAGTCTGTTGGTCTCCCCACTGAGCTATCGCTGCTCTATGTATTATAGTAAAAGATTTCTTTTTGTTATCATGGTGTCAAATAAGCATACCGCTTAACTGATGATAATCGGTTACTGTAAACCATTATCACTTACAATAATTACCGATTGCGCGTTACCTAACCGTACCAAAAGTAATTAATAATAAGATGATTCAGAACTCTTATGAACTGGGCGAAACGTACGAACTGTGTTAGGGAATTCTCAGTAGGTGTCCGGTGGCCGGCAACATTGTAGTCTCAAAAATTTTCGTGGATTTATACATACTTTTTATGGCCTAACCCTTCTCACAGTGAGAAGAGGCCTGTGCCCAGCAGTGGAACAGTTTAATACAGGGCTGATATTTTATTATTTTTGTTTCTCTTTCACGGGTATTTCCCTGATATGGTAAGAAAATACCCGGCCTTTTGGGCGGCTTACACAGGGACATAGGTCCAACATACAGAGGCCCTTCGAGAGTTTTAGTTTAAAGTGAGATGAGACACTTACCTAGACACTTGCCGTGGCAGACGTAAGAGACTATTACTACATATGGAATCTAATATTCTAGTCTATAAGAATGGGTGTTTAATGGTTTGGTAAAATCCAAACTATAGTTAAAAAACGGCGTCTGCTTGATATACTGTCCCAGTACAAAGTGGGAATGGCAGACGGTGACTCGTCGACTGACTAGATGGGCCCCCTGAATATTCGCCATAGACATACAGGCCTTAAAAGCAGCAGAGGGCAACATCGGTGTGAGCGGCTAGGGGTGTCGAGCGGTGCGGCGCCGTTTTCACCATCACGGGTCTCGTGACAACGTTTATTATTATTATTACAGATACCTGTGGCACTTGCATTCAGGCTCTGTATCGTCGGCGACATCACCACCACTCATACTCAAAACAATTAAATTTATGGATCATAAAATAATTTTCCCTAATAAGATTTAAACTCACAACATTCGTTGCGGCCACTGCTTCTCCGCTACACTAACTGTGCATTCGGTAAAAGTCGATCTGTTGGTTAGCGTCTTCAAAGTTCATTGAAAAAGTGCATAAGATTATTTTTAACAAAATGATTAAAATTTGTAACCAATATCTATACTAATATTATAAAGCTGAAGAGTTTGTTTGTTTGAACGCGCTAATCTCAGGAACTACTGGTTCGAATTGAAAAATTCCTTTAGTGTTGGATAGCCTATTTATCGAGGAAGGCTATAGGCTATATAAAATCACGCTGCGACCCACGAGGTCAGCGCAGTAAACATAAACGCGAGTGAAACCGCGGGCGCGTCTAATAATACATAAAACTGCACATCTCTCTGATTTTATTTAATTTTTTTACTTTACTGACTATGTTTGCTCAGAGACCCGAAGTGAGCCTTGACCATACCTCATTCTTGTTTTTTTTACTTTCCTTGGAGTTAAATCTATCTATCTATTATATAGGGAATTTATCTTTATCTGTATAGCCAATTTCATCCTAAACCGATCAGCTATTTAACCGTATAAACGTAACAAACAGACATACTACTTTCGCATTTATAATATTAACTAGCTGTGCCCGCGGTCTCACCGGCGTCAGTGGTATTTGTGGTTACTGCGCCGCTCCCGTGAGCCGTAGCGTAATGTTATATAACCTATGTCCTTTCCAGGGTCTCAGGCTATCTCCATTCCAAATTTCATCAAAATCGGTTCAGCGGATTGAGTGTGAAAAGTTAACAGACAGACAGACAGACAGACAGACAGACAGACCGACAGACAGACAGACAGACAGACAGACCGACAGACAGACAGACCGACAGACAGAAAGACCGACAGACAGACAGACAGAGTTACTTTCGTATTTATAATATTAGTAAGGAAGTATGGATATGAATATTTAAACAAATACATAGTTACGATTATTTGTGTTAGTCGAAATCGTGAATATAAAAAGTGATAGTACATTAGTAGCCGAAGAGAAAATCGATTTATTT
Organism: Catocala sponsa; assembly: GCA_963564715.1. NCBI lineage: Eukaryota > Metazoa > Arthropoda > Insecta > Lepidoptera > Erebidae > Catocala > Catocala sponsa. The sequence goes on along the minus strand of OY751345.1, from coordinate 2,232,112 downwards.
TAATCAGAGTCGATGCTCTCGATTCATATTAATCGGATTTATTAGTGATTGATACTTCCTGCGTATGATTAATGAGTCACAACAAAACTAAATATTACTTTTGGTTGTGAAAGCGCTGCATCATACGTAACATAATCACTGCTACTTTGTTAGACGCTAGGTATACTGCAGATCATGATGTCTTGGGTTCAATTCCTGCCAACAAAAAGTTATTGAAATTGTCTGTCAATAGATTTATCTCTATCAACATATTCCAAACTACACATTTTTCCAGCCTCGCTAATAAATTGTCCCATAGCTGAACACGGGCCTATTCTCAGTATGAGAAGGATTGTGCACTAGTAGCCCTTCTCATATTGAGAAGAATGATGTCAACTATAAACACCTAAGGTATTAGTTTTCCAGGCGATCATTAGATATTTAAGTATCACCTATGATCAGCCAGGTTATATCCTAGGTGATTACAGTGGAATAAACCCATTGACAGACTTCACACATATATAAGAATATTATAAAGAGGTATGTGACATGCAGGTTGCCGCACAATGTTTTTAAATTCCCATTTTACATTTGGTATTTTATTTTGACGTGACAACGTCTAATAAATCGATGAACGCCGGCTGCACGCACGAAAAAGGATGACTTATTGTCCCGTTACGCTCATTGTCCCGTTACGGTCATTGTAACGTTACGATTGGAGCGAGAGCGCTACACAAGCGAGCGAAAGGCACGATCGGCTTGTATGACGTTGTCACGTTAAACTATCGTCCGTAAACCGACTTTACAGACAACCAATTTTTATATACTATGTCAAACAAAAATACGTTTCGCCTTATAGTAAACAGTTCCTACAGCTTATGATTGCTTGCAACATCAAAAGCATCACATTACCTATTTACCACCCTTTGCAAGAATTCCATACTGTATCTCTAATCCTTAAATACAACTATAACCTTCTTATAACATTACTAGCGACTCGCCTCAGCTTCGCACGAGTAGTACAAAACCTTAACAAATTATAAACTTAAACCTTCCTCATGAATCACTCTGTTTATTGGTGAAAACTGCATGAAAATCCGTTCAGTAGTTTTTGAGTTTATTGCGAACAGACAGATGCGGTGAGGCATATTGTTTTATAATATGTCGTGATTATAAATATGTATGAGCTACTTCGAGCAGAACGGGTAAATGATAAATTTTAAATTCGTTATATTATTGTTATTAAATAGTGTAATTGGCGCAAGTCGTTCTATTTGATGTAAAATAAATAATATTCAGCCGATGCGCAGGCTACTTAAGATCAGTCAAAACTATAGGATATAGCGAGCTGTGAGTGTAACATATTCAAGTATAATGGTCCTCAATCACAAGTGGTGCACTGCGCGCCGCGCGCTGTGTCCCGCGGATCAGTGACCGGCGCGGGCGCACGGAGATGCGCGCGCGCAGGAGAAAGTGCGCCGTTTAATATGTGTAATTGGGCCCAGTTACCACATCACATCAACTTAGGTAAAGCGCGGTGGAAGCGATGAGCGAATAGCGATCAATCCGATGCCGACCGATGTGGCACAGCGATAAGAAATACGACAGCTTCGGGTTTGATTTCTGGATCAAGCAAAATGATATTAGGGTTTTCTAACAAGAATTCTTGGTAGCAGTAGGGTTTCAGGAACTGCGCTTCGTAAAAGACAATAAGGTCGCCCTCTGCTACGTGTGTATATCTATTACCTATACTAAAGTTGTCAAAATATGGGTATCAAACAGCCTACCCCATCAGGACTCAGCCGTGAAAATTTGATCGTTGGCCCGGGATTCGAATGCAAGACCATGGCAATCGTATTCGCTACTCATGCGTCACTGAGTATTTTTTGCAGTGAACTTCCGCAACTTAAAATTATTGAAACAACGGACATGAAGAACCACAATATTTTCTCCCAAGTGAACTTTTAAATCACACACCCGGACCACTTAAACTATTACGCCATCGGTACAGTCACTACAGGTGGACCACAAAAGATCACCCTCACTAGGCATAATTCCTGTTTCGCAGAAGACATGTCAAGCATAAAGGGCATAAAAGACACCCAAAGCCAAAATTTGAGAAAAACAATTTATTGTCCGGTGTGAGGATTAAACCCATTTTACCCGGTGCAGTCACTGAATCACCTATCCTTCTTCTCGTTAGCCTTTATTATTCCCAAGTCACTTGGGATCGGCTTTCTAGTCTAACCGGATTTGACTAGATATCAGTTTTTACACGGAGCGGCTGCCACCTGACCTCCGCAACCCGAAGGCTAACGATACAGTGTCAGGATATTAGAGGGCACTGACTTCCCAATAACGACTGCCATAGATGTTCATGGCAGCTGGGACCGACGGCTTAACGTGCTCTCCGAGGCACGGAGGAGGCGATAATTGTCAATCAATACGCACATAATTTCGAAAAGTCATATAACTTCCGAAAGTCAGAGGTGCGCGACGTGAGTTCGAACCCGAGACTCTCTGCATTGCAGTCTGTTGTTCTCCCCACTGAGCTATCGCTGCTTCACTGAATGACCTATAAGAGTAATAATTTATGATATGTACAATAAAATTTCAAATAAAAAAGGGCCGCCTTAGCCTAAGAGAAAGGTCAAGTAAAGAGTACGCTAAGTTGTAAGATCGTAGCAAAATTACGACATAGCACTTTATAATCGCTGGTCGCTTGTATAAGGTACCTTCGCCACACTTGTCCTCTATATTTTAATTGCGGTTTATAACGATAAGAGGCTCGGACGTCCCAAACTAAACGCACTGTATGTGGTAGCGGAGAAAGTCGAGATCTGTTTAAACTGAGACGATCATTTAGACAGCTTTAATTGTCTTTTCGACTCTCTGTTATATCCTTTTAACTGCCTCTGTGGCGTAGCGGTAGTGAATGCGACTGCTGTGCATGAGGTCTCGGGTTCAAATCCCGGGTCGAGCACACAAAATGATATTGGGTTTTTCTGTTTAGAAATCTCAATACGAGCCCGGAGTTAGGAAGTTGGCGGTGTTAGACACCCCATACCTCGGGAAGCACGTAAAGCTGTTGGTCTTGCGCCTGATCTCTCTCCGGTCGTGTCAGATTACCGTCCCATCGGATCATGAGAGCTAGGGAACAGAGGTACTCTCTGTTCCCTAACCATGTGTTTGCGCACACACTTGTGCACTATAATATCTCCTGCGCAGATGGCCAGTCTCCATTAAGACTGATCGCCGTGGCCGAAATTCGGTCTGGAGGACATTATTATTATGTCCTATAAGGGTTAGGCAGTAGTGTATTACAATATTAGAGCTGTATTAAACTGTCCCACTGCTGGGCACGCGCTCCATCTCAGAGGTTCTCTACAAGTAATATTTTTTTAAAGACTACTGCCACACTAGAAATGATTCCTGTGTCGAGGAGGATTTTACAATCATTCAAACAATGGACTCAAAGAATAACCAGACTGAGAGCGGTGGATCATAAAGTTATTTTTTGTCCCTGGTAGGATCGAACCCACAACAACTTAAACCACTTCGCCATCCGTGCAGTCATTTTACCTGCTATAGTTCTGGGTTCCACGGAAATGTGGAGCGAGCCTAACTTAATAGCTCATAAGTCGATGCTTTTGTACCAAAAACTACAATTGGAAACCATACAATACCAAGACCAAGACAATATTATGGAAACCGTATATAAAATTTTACTGATAGCTTGACTGTTTTTTGCGTTGTTAGTGGTATAATGGTAAAAGTAAGGCACTGCTACCATTTTGCAGGATCTGATTTGTAAAATAAATGGTATGGTAAATTGGGTATTAAAAAGAGAGGCAGTGAGTTTCTTACCTCTACTACTTATAGGTTGTAAGACCTTGCAACTTGCTTAACAGGTATATATAAATTATTAAGTACGAGGAAGTTATTTCTATCAAGGAGGCGGCGGAGCGGGAGAGGGAGCGCTTGAACCCTCTCCCCAACCGCAGGACCGGGCGCCGGAAGGTGCGAGACGACCTCCAGCCACCCTGAGGTTTTACCTGGGGATGGTGGGCTTCGTGGGCCTGCCCACCACCCGTTCAGTACCAGGTCCAGGAGGTGGCGTTTCGAGGAACACCGTTGTAGGTTTAGTCGGTATTCCGGGAAGTCCATTTTCATAGTTTCAACATCTTTCTTTTACCCCGGTGAGTCCGACATAACCCCTCCGCCCGCCCCCAAGGAGGGGTATGCGTAATTATGATTATTAAAAAGAAAAAACAAGTACAATGTTGACGTACTATCTCTACTAATATTATAAAGAGAAAAGATTTAATTTTTGTTTGTTTGTAAGTTTTAAACTACCAAACGGATTAAAAAAATTATTTCACCATTAGAAAGCTATATTATTACCGAGTAAAACGGGCTAAATTTTGCCTTCAGAAAAGTACTATTATTAACATTTTTTTTCTTTTTTTTTACGCAGGGAAATGTGCTGTCACATTCCCCATCGCCGGTTTTGGGGCGGGCGATGGGGATATGTCGGGATCCAGCCCCTACGATGGGTTTGGGCTGAACCGACTAAAACCACCGCGGTGTTCCTCACACCTTTATGGAGGAGCCACGCGGATCGCTCTCGCATTCGAATCGCGACCCCGCCAAAGGTTAGACCCGCCGATGGACGTGGCGGGTCCCACACAACCATCAACTATTATTAACATAGCCTAACATACTTTTACGCGAGTAAAGCCGCAGGTAAAAGCTATAAGTGATATATTTTTAATAAAAGATTTTTATTATTAGGCAAGTCGGACATTTAGTCTTTTAAAAAGGCAACACTCCTAACGGTAAGTGCATATCATCAGGCAGATGATACGCTAGTTTGGCACCTTGGCTGAAAATGAGTTTATTTGTTTGTTTGTTTGACGCTTTCACGCCTGAACTACTCAACCGATCAACATGAAATTTTGCATACACATTGTCAGGGATACAGAATAGGACATAGGGTACCTTTCATCTAGAAAAAATAACTGTTGCAAACTTTTTTGTTTTTTGGTACACAGGAAAAATGCTTCATGCTCTATCCGCCGGCTAGGGGACCCGGCAGGGTGTGTGGGACTCCCAGCAAGAAACGCGCTGGTATACCCACTAAAAAACTTAGAGTGTTCCCTCTCTCACCCAATGGAGGGGCCTGTTGGGAGCTCTTAAAAGAATTGAATCATCTATAGCAGGCCTCCCCGAACTGTTGCAAACCTAACCTACATTTACGCGAGCGAAGCCGCGGGTGAAAACTAGTATGAAATAAGACAGATTATGATTGACAACTGACATAAAGTATTGCTAGCTAAACGTTCCATTTTACGTTATACCATGAGTATAGTAATAGTTTATAATTTAATATTTTTGTAGACGTTTTACTCGTACAATACATATTTACATATGTAATATTCATGTTTTTACTGTTGAAAGTGAGTTTTATTTTTTTATTAAAGATAGAAAAACTCATAATTATTCCAGATCAAATCTAAAGTAAAAACAAATATAAATTATTGTAGATTGGAACCTAATCCCACACAAGTTGCGTTTTGTTAGTGCGCAATGACTCATTGTTTATTAAACTAAAATCAATCATAACTTTTAATTCCCTTCTTATAATGACACAATATTTTTTATATAAAAATATTATAAACCTGTATTTATAACAGACGTATATTTGAACTTGAACGGTACTTTGTTAAATTTTACATTTTGTGGGTCCAATCTCGCCATCGTTATTTTAATCGTCATAGGTACCTATAGAACAAGCTTGGCCAAGTGTGGAACCAATGGATATTGCGTACAGTGTGTATTGTTATTAGAAATACTTTATTTTTTATTGCTCACATTTAAGATTCAACACAGCTTAAATATATCCGTTTGTAGCCACACTTTTTATAGTAAGGCAAAAACAACACAATAAATAAATCAGTAATTTGATTGTATTGGATTTGTTACTAAAACTGAAACTCATTGCTCTTGAAGCGGCTATCTTGAAAAGAGTAGGTACTCATTAACGATCGTCACAGTTGGGTATACTGTGGCTAGTCAAAACTTGAGTATGCGGATTCATTTTTATTGTGCGGTAATAAAATGCCACCCGCGGAAACTGCTCAAAAAACGAGAAATTTATTGATAATCATTATTATGACTTTATGTGCAAGGTTTAGAGTTCAATTTCGGTACGAATAAGAGGTTTGTTTTTGTTCTGTTTCTTTTTAAAAAAGACAACGCTCGCACTAGAAATATATCCTGTGCTATTGAAAAGGGTGGCTATGAGTGTCTTGCCTGTTTCTTTTCATAAAAGCTCTACTCCTCGAACAGGCTTTTTCAATGCTAAATTTTTATTTCCTTCTATTTATTTTCATTATCTTTTTTAATTAATATAATAGTGAATTGACGTGTCCAAGAATTGTTTGCACATTTTTATGGAAATAAAGATTTTTGACTTTGACTCGTGTCGCGTTGTCCCGTGTGGGATTCGAACTCACAACATTCGGCGCAGTGGCAGTGGCGAGGCGATCACTTTAACCACTACGCCATCCCTGCATTCGATATTTATTCATTCTGACTATTGTCATTTTCAATGTCTGAGTACTTACACACGTGGTGTTCCGATTTGCAACGTCGGAATGAGCTGTAATTTTTCGAGGTTTACAAATATCTTTAACTAGATGTTCCTGCGGTTTCATCCGCGTTTATAGTTACTGCGCCACCGCCGTGGGTCGTAGCGTGATTTTATATAGCCTATAGCCTTCCTCGATAAATCGGCTATCCAACACTAAAAGAATTTTTCAAATCGAACCAGTAGTTCCTGAGATTAGCGCGTTCAAACAAACAAACAAACTCTTCAGCTTTATAATATTAGTATAGATTAATTTAGGTTATATTTTAGAAATGTATTAATATATTGAACAAAAACGTACTGTCTACAGCAACGGATAAAACAGGTAAAAATTGTATCAGAGATAACAGTTTTTTTAAATTATTTTTATTTTTATCTCTCATAAATTGGCATAAACGCTTTTAATAAAAAGCTTTTCATTTCTAATTACATTTACATTTCCAATTTACATTCAATCTATACAAATAAATAAAATTGAAGTGTCTGTTTGCAATGTCAAAATATCAGCTTTTTATCTAATGCATATGAAAGTATATATGGTACCAATACGAAAACATCTATTTTTAATTTTTTTGTCTGTCTATCTGTCTGTTTGTTCCGGCTAATCTCCGAAACGGCTGAACCGATTTTGACGGGACTTTCACAGGTAGATAGCTGATGTTATAACGAGTAACTTAGGCTACTGTGATTTTAGAAAAAAAATAGGGTTCCGCAGAGACAAACACTTTTTAGTTAAAATCTACGCGGACGGAGCCGCAGGTAACAGCTAGTTCTAAATAATATTGATTGCTTTTTATTTCTAACACAATTTTGTCCGCCGCTTCGCTCGCGTAAATGTAGATTAGGTCAATAACAGTACTTTTTCTGGATGAAAAGTGCTTTTTGTCCTTTTCTGTTCTCCTGACAACGTGGATGTGAAATTTCATGATAATATGTCGAGTAGTTTAGGCGTGAAATCGTAAAAAACAAACAAATTCACATTCGCATTTATAATATTAGTTAGGATTGATGATATAATCATTATTATTACTTTATGTGCGAGGTTCAGAGTTCGATTGTCAAGACGAATTAATAGGTGGAGTATTCATTTCCTGTTTGTGCCGGTACTACGCAAAAATCACATAACAAATTTTGATGTGATTTTCACAGCGTGGTAGCTTGCAAAGTGCACATAAAAATTGTGGCCTTGTAGAGAGCACATTAAAATTGTTTTTTACATTTATTACTGGCTATGGCCCAAGACTTCGTATGCTTGAATTCGGAAGACGTATCGAATCGTAGTTTTGAAAGTAATACCAATCTATATTTTGCTTTCTTTGCTTGATATTGTCAAACATAGTGCAGGTTTCAAATCATTAAAAATATTTTATAAATTGCCCTCAGAAATTAAAACATATTATTATATACTAATGAATTTCTTACCAGAATAAATCAGTTTTTGTTGAATGAATGCTTTTATAGTATACCTTGAAATTGTAGAATATTTGAAATGACATTTAAGTAAGAATTTCAGTAACAAATTGCGAAATTAAGGAATTATTTTTATTAATAGATTATTATTTTTAATTTTATTTTATTTGATTATATTTTAAATTGTTATTTTTATTTTTATATTATGTGAATGATTTATCCCCTTAACATGACCATTTTATAATATTATTTAATCTACTTTATTGACATCTTTACGAATAATGTTTATATTATTATTGTTAATTAAGTATTCCATTAAGTGCCATAATGTATAATCAATTTCTGTGTATGGTGCCACGTTCAAATACAATGTAAAATATTGTTCCTTAATAAATAAATGAATGAAATGTAAGAAAAAGCCGATCTACACACATGATACTAGACTTGTAGGTGGCATATGAAATTGTAATATGCACCAGATTTTAAGTTAGACCTAAGCAATATTACTGTAAAAACCACATTCAATATCGTGCCGTAATTTTTGCGTGATCCGCGTACAAACATACAGACAGACAAGTAAACATTTTAAAATAAATGATGGCTTCTATAACTTTAATAGACACCTTTTACATATTTTCTTAACTATCTTCTATGTACAGACGCCAACCAGTTACAATTCTAATATACATAAATAAAATTATATCTATAAAATTATTATTATAATATCTAGAAAAGCAATTTATAATATCTAGGTATAGTATACCTAGATATTATAAACTGCTTTTCTTCTTTTATAAGTAAAAAAAAATCGGTATAAGTTCGCAAGTATCAGAGGCTACCTTATAGACGCAAAAAATAAACTTCTATATAATATTAGTAAACATTATAAAACAGAACTACAGATCCAATACATAAACAAGACAATCTACTCGAAAAGGTTCATTTCAAACGAACGCTTAGTTCAAAATCCCATCCGTTCAGGAACAGGTATCTAGTTTAATTAGCTCGGCGGAGGCTGTGTCTGCGCCCGCGCACCCCCTCACCTCTCCCCTCCTCTCCCGCGCCTCACACCCCGCCGTGCGTGCACGCTCACGTTTATTATTTCCGTGCGCCTGCGCACATGTGTGTATGAGAGCCGTAATGAAACTATAGGTTCACTGGCAATGTTAATGGGATACACAAAACCATTATAAGCATGACCGTATGTTGAAATTAAACTACTTTATACGGATTTTGTCGTGGTGTTTATTTTTATGAAACACTAATATTACATAATTTTGAAACTTTAAACTGCTATTGTTAAACACTTTTACTAGTTACTGTTTACTTTAATAGAGCAGCGATAGCTCAGTGGGGACACCAACAGACTGCAATGCAGAGGGTCTCGGGTTCGAACCCACGTCGCGCACCTCTGACTTTCGGAAGTTATATGACTTTTCTAAATTATGTGCGTATTGATTGACAATTATCGCCTGCTCCGTGCCTCGGAGAGCACGTTAAGCCGTCGGTCCAGGCTGCCATGAACATCTATGGCAGTCGTTATTGGGAGAGTGTCGACACAAAAGATCCCACTGGGTCGAAGTGTCGCCGGTCTGCACTGACTGGCCCCCACATAAGATAAGATACTGTTTACTTTAAAGTAAGCTATTTAAATTATTAATATTTTAAGTTTTGTAATGTGTAACGGTGAAGGAAGATATCGTGAGGAAACCTACATGTCTGCGAGTTCTCCACAATGTTCTCGAAGATATGTGAAGTCTGCCAACCCGCACTAGGCCAGCGTGGTGGACTATGGCCTAACCCTTCTCACACTGAGAAGAGGCTCGTGCCCAGCAGTGGGACAGTTTAATACAGGGCTGATATTATTATTATAACAGACTATGACCGAAAACTAGTTTCTTACTTGCATACTTGCGTGATATGCATTAATATAGAAGAAGACGCAAGTTCGCACAGATATATGGCCTGTATTGATGCGGAATGTGGCAGCAAGAGGCAAATAACAGATTAATGATGTTGAGTAGCCATTATCAACTCTCAGATCGCCGGATGGACTGACCGACTGACATACTGGTGCACTCGTGATTGACTCATTGCAGCGGACAACAGCTGACATTAAATATATTTTAAAGTGTATGTAGATGGTTTTAAAATTACTATTTTTTTATCTATTTAGATGTCGTAGATGCTGGCAACAAAGGATGTTAATCAGATGGTTTTGACTTATTAAAGTAAGAAGCTTTTATTACTTATTAGAGCTTGCAGGAGGCATCCTATCTTAACTTCCTAACTAATATTATAAAAGCGAAAATGAGTTTGTTTGTTTGTTACGTTTTCACGCCTAAACCATTGAACCGATCATCCTGAAATTTTGCATATACGTTGTCAGGTGTACAGAAACGGACATAGGCTACCTTTCATCCCGAAAAAAATTACTGTTCCCGAGGAAAACAATAATAACGTTCTTATGATAATAGATGGCGCCACGTGTCTTTCGAATCATGATTGAATTATATTATTACAAGCAGAGTACAACCCGAATTGACTGTCAAATTCTAAATTAACGCGAGCAATGCCGCGGGCAAAATCTAGTTGTTTTATAAAACAAAAAATAAATGCGACGCTTCTTCTTCAATTTTAAAAGACTGCTCCTTCACTTGACATAATTTGTATCAAACAACAGATACAAAGAACATACATCGACTTTGAACAACTATTTGTGAATCAGACATATGTTGGTCTGGGGATAGATTTCACAGTACCCTGTCTCCACGCGTGCAGTTAAATTCGAGTTGTCTTAAGCACAAAACAATGGCTTTCAGAGTTTTTGTTTATCTGTCGTCCTGTTTGTGCCGCCATTACGCCAAACCCGCTGATTCATGACAGATTTTGTAGCTTGGAGTTTAACTTAAAATTTAAGCTACATTTCAAGTAATCCCATTCAGTAGAACCGGAGATATAGTTCATAATTTTTTATTTTATTTTATTTAAGGACAAAATTACAATATAGTGTTTTACATTAAATTATCAAACATATAATCAACACCATTGTCCACGGATTAACAATGGAAAATGAAAGTGATGGTGAACACTATTGAATGAATTGTCAATTTTTAACAAACAAAATCTAAAAATAAACGTTGTACTTAACCCAAAGTGATTTGAACAATTCAATAGCTTTTCGTTTGAATTGTTGTATCTGATCCATATACGAAATCTTAGCAGAATCATACCTAGTTCACGCGGGTGCAGTATTATTAAAAGTTCTAAGTAAGTAATTTTTTCGGCTGTATATGCTCTACGTACAAACATACTTAACTTTTTCTTTACTTTAAAATGAAGATAACTCCCGCACTAAGACAAAAATCAAAATCAAATCAAAAATAAATTTATTCAAGTTAGGTTATATGATAAAACTTACGAATGTCAAAGTTACACTAAATTTTTCTGTGAATTTACATTTATTGCCACGTTCAGCAAAGCAAGGGTGTAGGGCTCATGAGAAGAACGGGCAAAAAACTCATGGCCACTCTTTTTAATCACCAAGTTTACAATAAAATTTTGTTTACAAATCATGACTGTAAGGTGCTGCAACCATTTCTCCATGAATTACTACTGAACATACTCAAGCATTTAATAAAATTTGATGGTAGCCTCTAAAGCAGCAGTATGATAAACAAGAGCATCCACTTACATGTACATAAATAATCAAGATATGTCTATTCGACATGGTTAATACCACTCTTTTACAGGCAACCAGTATAAGAATAGCAAATAACTCTATTACTGCGTTTCAGTCGGTAAACAGGAGTTCTGAAAGCTAGCACACTTACTTTTAATTCTATCTTTAAATGTTTTTTTATGTGTAATGAGTTGGTAAAAGTATACTAGCCTTTAGTTGTTTTTTTGTAAGAGGACAGTACTTTTTTGGGGAAGAAAGCGTACTCTGTCACTTATGAATTAATCTTTACTAGCGATCGCCTAGTGGTCAAATTTCGACTAAAATTCCTAAGCTTGCTACTTTGTGTTCTGTTTTTGAAAAATGTTTTTGAAAAAAAAAAAAAAAATGAAATGAAATAAAGTATAGGTAACCACAGTGACAAAGAATTGTACGACGTCAGACGAACAATGCCGAAATACTACGAACGCGATTCGACTGCGTGTGTCAAATGTATGGTAGAGCTTTTTCATTAATTTAATGTATTTCTAATGCATATTTTATAAAAATATTAGGATTCGCCCCTCCTTATCCATATAAACTTTAACTGTGCCAAATTTCATTCTCCTCCGTCCGCGCAATTTTGTTGCGCAAAAAGGGGTACAAAGTTTTTGCTTCACGTATTAATATATCGATTTCTCGATTTAATAAAGACAGGCTGTCGGTGTATTCAATCCTGTCGTATGGGTATACGATAGGATTGAAGACACCGATACGCGAGATTACAACCAGCTGAATTACTAGTTCATTAGAGAAAATTATAGAAAACTTCCCTGACGCCGAACTTATGTATGTGTGCATACGTATACGCGAAAATGCGCTTGTGTGCGTGTTTCGCGGCGGCGCAGTTTTACGGTGCCCGTGAACCTGTAGCCTGTCCCCCCGTACCTCCACCCTCCCCCGCGGCGGTAATAGCCTGCCTACACGTCGGTACCCAGCACTTGTAATCTATCTGTAGGTATGTGGGCCCTTGTCTACGGCACATGATGATACGGTAAGCTTGCCGGCTTTGTGCCGTACAGTTTGCCGTACCTGGCCTGATATTGAGGAGTATATGGCTCTAATAAGCTTTAATAGGTCCTACAATAGATTATGGGTGTTATTTAAATGGTTAGCATAGTATTGGAATTTTTGTGAGCAGATAAATATAATCTGTCAGCAGAAATAGCTAATTGATCAGCAACTCATGGCCAGCAAACTTTAAAGAGATCAAACTAAGTCGACGGAGCCCCGCTTCGCGGGGCTCCTATTTTTGGGTGGGTTTAAAAAAAGGAACCTAACATAACCTAACACTTCCGAGACGGAATGCAGTGATTTGAGGCATATAGATGCTCGTTATGTTGTGCAATATTTGCTGACCAATTAGTATTTTTGATGATCATTATATTTAATCCCATAGATTATATATCAACATATACTAAGAATAATTTCTGTATCGCGGGAGGTTTTATAAATATTGAAACAGCGATCGAATTCACAACTCTCGACGCACTGACCATGGCGAGACAAGTTCATTACATTAACTGCAGTGCCATCATAGTCATATTAATCATGTTTAACGACATTCATTGGACGTACTTTCTGAAAAACGTTCCAACCCACTCTTGGGTCAAAATCGAGTTATTATTAGCAAATTAGTCACGGGGCTACTATTTACTAGCTGGAAAAATTTGGTAGCTCTACTATCACTCTAAATATGAAATCATGAGTTAGTAGCCCAAACCCACATGTATGAAGCAGCAACACGGGATTGAACTTCAATCACGATTATCTCAAAATGTTAACTTTGTGGGTAGGTACGTTTTTCAGAAAGTACGTCCAATTTATGAAATAGCAACGGATCACCACACTGATTACAAAACACGGTAATAAAAAGTTGCGCATATCATTTCCGTTTTTGTATTGTTTTTGTAGAGACAATACAACTTAGAAATGGTTTCGATAAATTGTCAATATTATCTGTTTTTATTAATAGCAAGTAGCTACCTTGATGCTAGTTATATCTATATACATGCCTGTATATCTTTAAAAGGGTAAACAGAACATTACAGCCACATTTAGGAGACTAGCCGGAGCCTATTTTCATATACCGTGCATTTTCAGACATTGTCCTGCTACTGTGAATTCCTAACACAAAAAGACTTTGCCCAAGCCGATAATGGAACTCATGAACTCTTGATTGCCCGCAAATTTATATTTCTTTATTTCTATTATTTGACATTTATATTAATTATTTAACCTTGTGACATTAATTTTGATTAAGTATTATTTATTTTATATTATATCAACCAATTTTATATGCACACTATGTTTGTTATTTATAAGTTGAAACTTAATGGTTTAGACAGTTATGATTTTGTTGTTCCATGGACCTAAATATACATAATTATAATATTTGCACACTTCTTTTGAGGTTATAATTCAGCATGTTCTATATTTTATATCTACCTACTATGTACCAACTTTATGTACCTGAGTTATGCAAATAAATGTTTGATTTGATTTGATAAGACATTCATAAGCGGCCTCGATACCGTAGTGGTTAGTGTAAGTGACTGCAACGCCTGATGTCGCGGGTTCGATTCCCGCACAAGTCAAACATTTGTGTGCATGAACATGGATGTTTGTCTTGGTCTGGGTGTTTCTATGTATAAATATGTATGTATTTACAAAAAAAAAAAACAGTATAATTATATGAATGTTTATCCAGTGTCTAGTACCCATAGTACAAGCTGTGCTTAGTTTGGGCTAGATGGTGTTGTGTGTATGTGATAGAATATTATATATATTATTATTATATTATATATTTATTATATATAGATTTCTTCTTCGGAAGTAATATGACTTTTCGAAATTATGTGCGTATTGATTGACAGTAAAATTATCGCCTGCTCCGTGCCTCGGCGAGCACGTTAAGCCGTTAGTCCCGGCTGCCATGAACGTCTATGGCAGTCGTTATTGGGAGAGTGTCGACACAAAAGATCCCACTGGGTCGAAGTGTCGCCGGTCTGCACTGACTGGCCTCCACATAAGATAAGATAAGATATATAGATTTACGTATCTTCCATTGGCGTAAGACAAATCCACACCGACATTCGACATTATCCTCCAAGACCGCGACCATTCCACTTAATAATCTATTATCCTCACAAGACTCTCACTTCAGTGGAACGACGTATCATTAATTAAAACTGGCACTCGGCCGTCCAACATTTGCACAATAACACAAATACTCCCCAATGATATATTATCACAAACATTGGCCGAGGTTGCGGGGTCGGCAGAGCGCCAGCCTCCACAGTAGAACACATCCATCACCCTGCGCCTGCGCAACACCGACATCATTTATAACACACACTTTGACACGAGTATCTCGACTACGGCGCGCCAGATAAGTCTATGTACAAGAATTCGAAGCTCGGCTCTACCTGAGAATGTGTAACGAAGGTTCCACAATAAAAAATAAAATAAATCCAATTCCTTTTTTAATTTATTGTAAAATATCGCTTCAGATACCTAATTAATAAAATATACAGCCTCCAAACAGATGTTATCTCGGTACATTTTTTGGTTCGTTTGCGATTTGGGATAAATGTTAATATATCTGATACTTAACTAATACTTAATTAATAAAATAACTCAGTTCAAAGATCCTATCAGTGGAGGGTCTTTGGAGATATTTGTGACGGTATACATATTTGGGTGAACTCTTTACGACCGAATCAACAAATTTATATTATATTTTAAAAGTTATTTAGCTGTTATCAGATGGATATAAGAGAGGGTTACTTTGGGGTTGGTTAAGAAGCCTTTTTTATACTAACGAGGTGGCTAATAAGTATACGACCGCTTGATAGTAAGTGTCTAAACGAATATGATCACCGCCCACCGCTATAGTCGATAGTTTTGTGTCAAGTAATCAACTGCCAAAATCAAAATCATTTTCAAATCAAAATCATTTATTTCGGGCTGCATAGGCCCATAGATAAATACCTTAATTTAAATAAACATATTATAAAATTTTATAATACATACACACAACACCATCTAGCCCAAAATAAGCAGAGCTTGTACTATGGTTACTAGACAATGGATAAACATACATATATACTTTATTTTTTGTTTTATAAATACATACATATTATACCTACATAGAAATACCCAGACCAAGACAAACATCCATATTCATGCACACAAATGTTTGACTTGTGCGGGAATCGAACCCGCGACCTAGGGCGTGGCAGTCGGTTACATTAACCACTACGCCATTGAGGCCGATTTGATGTTAGTAAATGACCATAGGGACACCTTAGAATCCAGTGATCGCCTGTGAATATAATAATCTAGTTGTTCAAAGTTACCATTATCCAAATTATTATATTAGTATTCTTAAAACACCTTTATACAACACATACACAGGTTTGTTATTTATACTTTATTTTTACAAAATCTGCTGCGGTTTAAACCTACTTGCGATATCAGAGGCTTTGAATCCATTAATTAATCTCTGAACAGGTTGGTAGAGCTATTTACACCTACTTTTTGTGATCAGAATTTTATGGGAAACCATCTACCAAGTACAGGTTCAGACGGCGTGATGCTTTTAAGGTTTTGTAGACGTAAAACCCTAATAACACTTTGTACGACTCGGCAACAGAACTTGAGACCACAATCACAACAGACACATTCACTAATGCTGCGCCACCGAACTAGACATATACCTATAATTATTTAGTTTTTTACTTTTATAAATAATTTAAGATATTTATAAAAGTAAATAATTTTAATTTCCTCATACTAACTTTGAATCCTTTATGATTGTGGTTCAATTTATGAAGTATTTTTTTCTGGTTCAAGAATTCACTATTATCTATACAAATAATTATTTTATTTGATTGAAACAGCTTAACTCGACCAAAATCTTTTCGGCAACCAAAACAAAGCTACCACCGGATATCGGACTTAAAACATCTCACAGATATAGATAGATAAGAATTCTACAGTAACGCGCATATGCGCTCGCATACTCCATTAATAGCTACACCACACAGTAGAGCCGAGAGTGGCAGACGCACAGACAGAACAATACACAGTTTACAATATGGTACACACAAACATACAAAAAAGAAACGATTGAAAAGCTTTTAAGATATGGATCTCTGGAGACTGACGCATTAGTACCGAAGTATCGCTCACTTAAGTATCTATGTCATTCTTTGTGTTTCGAACTTGAGCGCGTATGGTTCAGATCATAATATTATTATAAATAGATAAATCCTGCTATCATATATGTGAAAGTTTATGAAGATGTTTTAATGTGTCGGTAGCATAGCGGACGTGAATGCTACTGCTGTCTCGGGTTCGATATCTAGGTTGAGCAATGTGTTATTCAGATTTTTTGTGATGAAATTTTCTTTCGCAGCATGGACCATAGTACCTACTACTACCTATAGGTGGGTCTACGCTAGAGCAGCCGAGCACGAGCTGAGCACAAGCAGAGCTGCATACTCGCGGTGTCAAGTGTAGACGTACAACGAGCCTAGAATAACCACTGTCCTCGAACGTAGTGAGCGCGATGCAAATCCCTTTATGTTCGTCAAAAAACCGACAGTAGGTGGAGCATAGTCGAGCACGAACCAAACGTTTGAAGCGCGCTCGTTCGAGGCTTGTAAGTCGGTCCACACTACACGAATTTGTTCTCGGCTTGTGCTCCGCTCGTGCTCGGTTCGTCTAGAGTAGACGCACATTTAGGCTTGCAGACAGAAGTTGATGCAGCGGTAGTAAATGCGACTGCTGTCAAGAATGTCTCGGATTTGATAATCGTGTCAAGTTAAGACTATCCCACTGCTGGGCATGGGTTTCTTCTCAGTGTAAAATGTGTTAGGCCATAGTCCAGCACGCTAGCCCAGTGTGGGTTGCCAGACTTCATATCTTTGAAACTTTATGGAGATTTGTCCTACATGGCGATGTTTTCTTTCACCTTTAAATCGAGCAATAATTAACTATTTCATACACATATAAATTTGCAAATTCATAGGCCTTGGAAACGAACTCAAAATCTTTGCGTAGCAGTCCAACAGTTTCGCACTAAGTTATCGAATACAGGAATAAATAATCACTATTCCTCAAAATCAGTTAGTGCAAGTCATTTCGATGTCGAGACCTCTGAATGGCAGACCAACAATTTTCCACTAGACTATTGAAAACGGGAACTACTATTTCTCAAAATCAGTAAGTTGAAGTCAATTCGAACTCGAGACCTCAGTCAAAAATCGTTTATTCACTTAGGTCACAAAGTAACACTTATGAACGTCAAAGGGGTTAGTGAGTTTGTTACATTTACTGAATTTACATTCATGTTAGTTGCACATCTGCGTGATATACCAACAGTCATTCACTAGCCAATTGCTGCTTTGCGGAAACATTAGTTCATTGTAATTGAAATCGGCGGTGAAACGTTATCTCCATGTAATTGAGCAAGCCGGTGGGTATTACTGGTGGCCTGTAGGACATTGGGGGCCTTGCGTTGGGCAATAGCGTCTGTTTCTCACTTGTTAACAATGTTATAGTTTCACTTAGAGATACTGAACAGCAATTATACGGTAGTTATCGAGTGGGCCAACGGTCACTGACTAGTTTTGTTCGAAATAATATCGCTTTTATCAAGAAGCGAAGTGTAAATATAAATATAAATAGTTTTAATAGTTTCAATAATTTAATTAGCTTAAAAATTAGTAAAGTTTAACAGTAATAGTAGTGTAACAGTTTCTAAATTATGTAATAAAGTGTCAAATAAACAACGCGATAAAATCCGTATATAGTAGTTTAACAGGTTCCCTGTCCGATGAATCACATATGATACATAACAATAGATTTTCTATTGTGTCTATCACGGGACAGCGAATGGGTTAATTTCAATGAATAATATTCGCGTAAACAGAAGACAATATTCGACGTACTATTTTCTAATTTTCACTTTACCATCTCGTACCATGGCGCTTCCACCGCCATATTTAAAAAATGGTACTCAAAAACGTCAGTCAGTTAGCGCATGTAGTGCCACGCTCCTTGCATCATGTAAATACGCAAATTTTATATATAATTTCGATTTTTATTTATTACTAGCTTTTGCACGCGGCTCCGTCCGCGTGGTACCTACTTGAATAAAAAGTAGCCTATATCCTTCCCCAGGTTTTAAACCATATCTGTACCAAATTTCATCTAAATCGGTTGAGTGGTTTAGCCGTGAAAAGGTAACAGACAGACAGACAGATAGACAGACAGAGTTACTTTCGAATTTATAATATTAGTAAGGATAATTCATATTTTTAACGCTAGCAGTCCGCTTGCGACCATAGCCGATGTAACCTAATTTACGTCAAGCACCTAAAACTAAACAATATGCATGATCGCATAATTCCCGTTAAGAATTATATATATGTCATGATATGCGAAAGTTTTAAAGATATTATTTTCAGTGTGGAGTGATTCAGTTTACCTGTTTGCCAAACAATGTTCTTTTTGGCGTCCGACGGCTATTATCTTCTATGGAAAACAACAGCCCAGTCTTTATTAATAACAGTTACAATAAGTACAATTAATATATCGCAACTGTATATAATAACAGTGTATTACACAACGCAATAATTAGAACAGCGTCGTGAGTACACCCGCAGTTATTAATTAAACATTAGATATTAATGAAGCGAGACGTAACAACGGACCACCGAAACATTATTTTGGAAAGTTTACCTACATATACAAGGTGTTGTGCTTTTTTTTATAGTATCAAGGTGGCAAACAAGCATACGGCCCACCTGATGGTAAGTGGTCACCGTAGCCTATGGACGCCTGCAACACCAGAGGCATCACTTGCGCGTTGCCGACCCTTTAGAAAAAGAAGTGGGAAGGAGAAGAAGCGGGAAGGTGGAAAGAGGGTGATTGGGCCTCCGGCACTCTCATTCACCAAACGAAACACAACAGTAGGAATACTGGTATTGCACGTCGATATTCTGTGAGAGGGTAGTCCTTCCCCGGTCGAGCCGGCCCATTCATGCTGAAATCAGCGAGGCTCTACTTCTCTGGTACCTACATATACAAGGTGTTGTGTTACGTAGCCCTAAAATAGACTAAACTTGTAGTTGGCCAAATGTGGTCGCCTCGTCATTGCCACTGCGCAGAGTGTAGTTCAAATAGTACACGTGATAAAACATTGTGTGATGCAAAAACAATTGTTCCGATTCTAGATGTTCTTCTTTGTGTCCGTTCTATGAATTTATTTATTGATTTATCAATTTACTACATTACACATTTTTATAGTTGGCAGCGGCTTCCGCACTAAGCTCGAGGCTTGTGTCGCGGTAACCACACGTTATACATTAGTCGCTTAACATCTAGAATATGCAGACATCGGTTTGAAAACAAATAAAATATAAAAACTAACAAAAATTAAACTTCTAACAAATTAACATTCGAACGAAGTGAACATATTAACATAACAATTTTGGAAACAAAAAGGGTAATATAGTTGTATGTGATGAAAATGTGTGGGTTTTTATGGTTGTGAGTGTGTGTGTGTGTGTGTATGTGTGTGTATGTGTCAGGGTGTGTGTGTGTTTGTGTGTGAGGGTGCGTGTTCGTGTGTGAGTATTGTATCTTTGTCGTCAACTGTGATTGAGAAGTGTAAAGTCTCTCGCGACACAGGAATTATTGCTAGACCGGGAGACGTCTTTTAAATAAATATATTTACCTACATATTATTAAAGGTTTTCTAAACAAAATCTATACTAGCTACAGATTTTAGCTAAACCTGTAGGTTTATTTTTAACTTTCACGTTGAATGATATGTATATAATATGTAACGGGTATTAACGCGATCATGCATAATCCTTTTTAAGGCTTGACGTTTCATGCATGATCGCGTTAATACCCGTTACATATTATATGGCGAAACGTAGGTGTAATATGTCTTAGGCAAAAATGGCGTGGAGTTACATCTTTACTATGCAAACGGGAGTTTGTTTGTTTGTCACGTTTTCACATCTTAACTACTAGACCGATCATTATAAAATTTTGCATACACGTTGTCTGGGGTGCTGAAAATACCATAAGTTCGCTTATATGTTAAGTGAAGCTATACAATTCTAAAACTATCTATAGAAAATACACAATAGAATTTGAACATTAAAAACAGATTACAAATTATACAAGACATTACACAATTATATTTGTTTATTAATATTTACATGTCACGTTTAGAAATAGAAATATTGAATTGGATAATTTACTTAATTTATCATAAAATATGTCAGCATTAGGATCAGCTTGTAAAAACGTATTAATTAATTGAATTGCTCTAGCCGTTGGACTATTACTGCCTAAATTTAATCGTCATGATGGTGGGCAAGCAAGGAGTGGATGTTGTCTCCGTCCAGCACCTCGTATATAACTATTGGGTACGTAAAAGTGCAAGGATTCTCGTACGGAGAGATTGTCAACCCTATTTACCAGCAATAAACAATAGTGCAAAATATGCATGTAGTCCCGTCTCAGCTGAAAAAATCCATCCAGAAAAAATTACAATTGCGGAGGAAAAGCTAGTATGTAATAATGATTAATTATTACATACTAGCTATTCCTACATTAGATATTATATACATTGCAGAAGAAGCGATAGCCTAGTGGGACACCGTTGGACTGCCACGAAGACTACTCAAGTTCGATCCCAAGGCGCGCATCTCTGACTTTTCGAAGTTATGTGCGTATTAAATAGTTAATTATCGCTCGCTTTAACGGTGAAGGAAAACATCGTGAGGAAACCTACATGTCTGAAAGTTCTCCATAATGTTCTTAAAGATATGTGAAGTCTGCCAACCCTCACTGGGCCAGCGTGGTGCCTTACCCTTCTCACACTAAGAAGAGGCCCGTGGATAGTTTAATACAGGTCTGAAAAATATTATTAATAATTATTATAATATTTCTTTCTTTTTATTCCGAATAGGCTCGTGTTTGATCACGATATGTCACCTGATGTGGTCGAAGATGGAGCACGCATGCCTAGAAGGTAACTATTATTTCGCGACTTTAATGAGCCCAGATTATACGCATCGGGAATACCAGACATGAGTTCCACTTCTTTACGGTAATTCATCAATTAGTCGAACACCAGATACAATGGAAAAAGCATTCAGTCTGGGTCACAGTATCCTAGCGAATAAATATAATATTTTTTAACGCAATGTCTGAAACAGCACATAACAAAATTTTAACCAGCGATACCGTCAGTTATTGCTCAATAACCGTGGTCCAACAATCAATAACATTAGATCGTATCAACCAATCATTAAGTTCAATACAGTCGCATCACGCTTGGGAACGCACGAGCATGATGTATGCGCGCGCGCAACAAATTGCTGCTAACACCGTCGTGAGTGACATCACCATACGTCACGGCGGACACATTACATAGGTCGATCATTAATCATTCCATCACAAGTGTGCGATCATATCGATTGTTTAATCGAATACACTTTTTTAACGTCCATTTAAATCGATTGGAACTCTAAGAGATACTTGCGGAACAAGTCGTACTAAGATGTAACAATTATTGTGTACTCATCAGTTGAGTGAGACAACTAAAATGAATGTGAGTTAAAGTTCAAACTTTACACTATGTAAACATATGCATGACATGTTGTAGATACAGAGAAAACATGTATTTTACATTTAAAATATTTTATAGACTGGTCTTTCCTTGGCCGAAAAAATCAGTATTGCCATTTAACGTGACAATGCTGCCAGCCTTCTGGGCAGATTATCAGTCGACAGCAATGCTTACGAATTTTACAACGCCTTAACCAGTTATGTAAATATATGTTTTATATTTTATAGCAATTTTATTACATGGACATATATTTATATTGCTCATTATTAGAGTTGTTTAAACTTAATAATGCATAATAATAATAATAATAATAAATATTTATTGCAGACCAGAGGTCTAATATTTATATTCCGTAAAGTGTTAATAACAGACAAAAGCCTTAACCTAGTGTTAGTAACATTTGAATTTCACACGTAATATGATGTGACATACCCGGTTTCTGGACACTGTCTACGTCGTGTGCAGTCGTATCCAGCGGACTGTCCCACCGATCACACAATGTGCTCAAAATGCTGTGTGAGCTACCACGTATTCTGCAGCAGGGAAGCACACCGTTTGCGGATAGCGGCATGGAAACCGTCTACGCTTGCCTCCGCAAATAACCAAGAAGCGCTCCAATAGTGCGGCAGCCGAGCACGCAGAGCGCTGTAAGCCCTCTGCGTATAAAATCAACTCACAGACTGCACGTATAGAATGTCTGACAGTAGGGTCTAAAAAGAGTTATTTTGACATAATACTTCGAATGAATTAGATATTAACTCCCGACGCAAAAACGACGGGGTGTTATAGTTTGACGTGTCAGTGTGTGTGTGTGTGTATGTGTCTGTCTGTGACATCGTAGCTCCCGGACGGATGAACCGATTTTGATTTTGTTCGACGCGAGAACATATAATCAAAAAATTTCATACGTTAAGTACGTATGAAATTTAGGGGCATAATTTCAAGGTGTTTTTTATTTTATTTTCCTAGGATTTCACCTTTATACCTTTTTTGTTCTATTTGTGGCTATTTTTTCATAGTCTTTTTAACTTGTTTTAGGCTTTTTACGTTCATACTATTTTTATTATTTTGTGTCGGGGGTTCTTTATACAGATTTAAATAACAAAAATAAGTTATGTAGCCAATATAATAAAAGGAAAAACAGACATTGTTTTATTAGAAACTTTCTTGTTTAACTGGCAAACATTTTCATAAAAACAAATCTCTTTCGCAAGTTGTGTTGTAAAGTAAAATTCAGCCAATCGCAGGAATTGACACGTATGTTTGATAGTCTGTTAATAAATTGATGTGTTTTTCAAACCAGGTTTTAATGTATTACATCTATTAGTTAACGATGACCGTTCACCTTTTGCTTAGTTTCTTTCTTTTTATTCGATAAAGGTGGCAATCCAGTAATCAATCTGCCTGATTAGAAATGGATAACGTAGCTTACAATACTTGAAATAGCATGCGCGTTTCATACCTAGGGAAAAGGGATTAAATCTATACTTAATATTATAAATCTGAAGAGTTTGTTTGTTTGTTTGGTTGAACGCGCTAATTTCAGTAACTACTGGTTCGAATTGAACAATTCTTTTAGTGTTAGATAGCCCATTTATCGAGAAAGTATTAGCTTATAGGCTATATAATATCACGCTGAGGCAAATAGGAGCAGAACATGTAAAAGCAGTCGAAGACGTTATTAATAATATGGTACTACTGCGAGCAAGCCAGCCTGTTTGAACATTGTCGTCATAAAATAATTTTCAAGCGCGGGCTCTTGGCAATAAAAAATATACTATGACAAGTTTTTTCATTAATTTGACTTTTGTGGAAGATAAAATGTAAAATAAAAAGATTAATATGATAATTTATTTTTTATTTTAAAAGACCACCTAGGCACTCAGAAAGATTTTGCCGGCGGCTTCGCTTCCGCAAATGTAATTTAGGTTAGTCAAGTACTTTTTTCGAGATGAAAGGTACCATATGTGCTTTTCTGTTCCCCTGACAACGTGTATGCAAAGGTTTATGCTGATCGGTTGAGTCATTAGAGCGTGAAAGCGTAACAAACAAAGACACAAACAAACTCACTTTCGCATTTATAATACTAGTTAGGATGTAGGACTAGCGACTCGCCCCGGCATTGCACGGGTAATACAAAACCTTAACAAATTATACACCTAAACCTTCCTCATGAATCACTCTGTCTATTGGTGAAAACCTCATGAAAAGCCGTTCAGTAGTTTTTGAGTTTATCGCGACAGACAGTCAGCGAGACACGGTGTGGGACTTTGTTTTATAATATGTTGTGATTAGGATTACAGGGTGTGGTAAATGTGAACATTGAAAAAGAATGTCTCAAAGAATACCCAGACTCGGTCCAACTACACATTTGTGGATCATCCAAATTATTGTCCTGTTTGGGATTGAACCTATAACACTAGGCACACTGGCATTAGTGAAGGGCCACTTGAACGACAATCCATCCGAGCAGTACTTTTTTTAATTCTAATCTTTTTTATTTGGGCTTTTTATTTTAACAATAAAACGTCAGCCCCATCGTTCCCTATAGTAATCTAACTACCACAGATAGAAATCAATTGTGCAAAAACATGTTATAAATAGCTACAGCTGGTTTTGATGTAGGTTCAGCTAAAACACTTGATAATGCTCCAATATCTTTTATATTTATTTCTAACTAGCTTTTGCGCGCGGCTCCGCCCGCGTGGCACCTACATCAATAAAAAGTAGCCTATGTCCTTCTCCAGGTTTTAAACTATATCTATGCCAAATTTCATCTAAATCGGTTGAGTGATTTAGCCGTGAAAAGGTAACAGACAGACAGACAGATAGACAGACAGAGTTACTATCGAATTTATAATATTAGTAAGGATAATTGCACAAATGAGTTCCTCTGCCTCTGATATGTCTCACACTCAGCTAGCAAGTGTTGGACATCTTCAATGATTCCACACACCTCACAATTAGGCAAATCAACTTTCTTCATCCGTGCAGTTAAAATATGTACTTTTATAATTTTAAAATAAATAGGTAATTATATAATATTTAGTATCTTCTTCCGACTCATTATATAGCTAATTAAATTTACCGGATCAGTTGTTAAAACAAGAACAATTAAAACGATATAAGATAATATAACATAAGATGTTTTATTTTAATAGTATCCGCTTAGGATATGGCTGTCCTAATACAAATACGGCATATTAAATTAGAAGGATATCCTATTATTAATATTGTTGCCAAGATACATTTTATAGGTTTTTTGTACGTTAATTGGAGCATATATTTATTTGTTCAATTTAGATTGATGAAAAGAGCTTTTAAATGGCCAATATTTTTACTTTGATATGTGACTGCGATAGTTTCAAATATAGCCCGGCTCATCATAATTATCTTATGTTTATGCGAATGTTATACATTGAAATCAAGCTACTTTATACGGATTTTGTCAGTGGGAAGATGATGATGATTCCCCGTGAACATGGTTGCTGAATTGCAACCGAAACGTCGGGAAAAGTGTAAACTTAAATAGGTATAAACAGTTTTTATCATTTAAATAGCTTAAATTGTGATAAAAATAAGCAACGCCACAAAATCCGTATTCAGTAGTTTATTTATACCTTATACTAATATTATAAACAGGAAAGATTTGTATTTTTATTGGCTTATGTTTAACTTATCACCAGATATAGTAAAATATAATAGTCAAAAATAGTAAATGATCACCAAAATTAAAACCGCATTTTAATATCAAAAATATTAATTGCACAGCAAATAGATCAAAGTAAGTCGACGGAGCCTCCTATTTTTGGGTGGGTTTAAGAAGGAACCTAACATAACCTAACCCTTCCGAGGCGGAATGCAGTGATTTGAGGCGTATAGGTGCTCATTATGATATATTTTAGTAAGCATATTTTGGTGCGCAATTCCTATTTTTGGTGGTCATTATAATTAATCCCATTTTTATTTAAGATTGTAATAATTCCTTCAATATTAGACAGCTGTGTTATCCAGAAGTAACATTAAGCTATATAACATCACGCTATGAGCCATATGTTCGGAACAGTCATCATAAACGTAGGCGAAACCGTGGAGGACAGCTAGTGTCAGACATTAAGTAAGTAAGTAATTTCCGGTCAGTATATCTACTTTTCTTCTATACTTTCTTTCTTGACTGTCAGACATCTTAATTGATTAATCAGGTATTAAAATAAAACCAAATAACACTCGAATCGTAAAGGTCCAAGTATTGCAATGTTTATAGCTTTTATACGGCAATAGAGGAAACAATATAAACTTACTTAAAGAAAGAGGAAAGTTTGTTAATAAAGAGACTAATGGCCAGTCCTACATAACAGGTAAAAGTTATCCGAAAGATAAATCGCATGCTGTGTCACTCATGTTAGGTTAAAGAGATGGCTAGACTTTTATAGATAAATTATATTTAGAGGTAGTGGAATAAGCCCTAAAAATTTTAAACATGGTATAACATTAATTAAGCGTCGCTTGTCGGTGTGTGCTCAGTGGGAAGACCAACAGACTGCAATGCAGAGGGTCTCGGGTTCGAACCCACGCCGCGCACTTCTGACTTTCGGAAGTTACATGACTTTTCGAAATTATGTGTATTGATTGACAATTATCGCCTGCTCCGTGCCTCGGAGAGCACGTTTAGCCGTCGGTCCCGGCTGCCATGAACACGTATGGCAGTCGTTATTGGGAAATCAGTGCCCTCTAATATCCTGACACTGGTCTAGCTTTAGGGTATCGTTAGCCTTCGGGTTGCGGAGGTCAGATGGCAGTCGCTTCGTGTAAAAACTGATATCCAGTCAAATCCGGTTAGACTAGAAAGCCGACCCCAAGTGACTTGGGAATAATAAAGGCTAGGGAGAAGAAGCTTGTCGGTGTGTATGCCTATTCTAAAATTGACTCACACCCTGTTATACTAGTATCTAAATTATAGTTGGCTAACTATTGGTGAAAAGCAGCGATAGCCTCGTGGGAAACCATTGGACTGCCACGCAGAAGACTTGAGTTCGATGCCAAGGCGCATTTCTGACTTTTCGAAGTTATGTGCGTATTAAATAGTTAATTATCGCTCGCTTTAACTGTGAAGGAAAACATCGCGAGGAAACCTGCATGTCTGAGAGTTCCCCATAATGTTCTTGAAGCTATGTGAAGTCTGCCAACCCGCACTGGACCAGCGTGGTGGTATCCTAACCCTTCTCACACTGAGAAGAGGGTCTCTTCTGCCCAGCAGTGGCACAGTTTAATACAGGGCTGAAATTACAATTATTGGTGTGTATACCTCTGCCTATACAGCTCGAAGTATGTATCGAGTGCGCTCAGTCCGATACATAGGGCAACATTTGTATGTATATATAACTGTTTCGAGCCTGGGTGTTCTTTTGTGCCTTATTTTTTCAATGTTTATAAAGTCCATTACGACACAGAAACCATTCCTTGCTAGCTATCTTTAACCTAATAGGATTGTAAACAGAAACCAAATTGAAATTACTACTACTGGGTATTTTATTTCAATGTATAAATGTAAGCCAATATTATAATTAGAAACTTGATTGTAAAGACAATCCCGCGGGCGATACTTCACTCTAGAAACTCTACCATAGAGTCCTTCCGTATATCATAAAGTAATCGTGTAATTGAGACACGTTCCCATCGACTCTACATTACAATCTAGTACATTTATAATAGAGCTCCTGCAGCGAGTCTGGTGAGCCGCCATTGCTCGAGGCGCGTCTCTACCAAGAGCTCTAATTGGTAATAAGTGGTGAGAAATCCACCATCTCTACCCTCAAGCTAAACTATTACTTGTATATGAGTTTTGTATTAATTAATTATGCACGGAAGTTAGTAACATCCATTTTATGTTTTCATATCAATTTGTGTAGATATAATATAATAAGTAATAAGAATATCAGCTCATTTTATGAACTGTGCCGCTTTTTGTCACAGTTCTTTTTTCAGTGTAGAAGGTTGGGCTATAGTCTACCACGCTGGCCAATTGCAGGTTATAGATATTTTCTCTCTGTCATGCAGATTACCTCACGATTTTTCTTTACCGTTGAATCAAGAGCTAATAACCTATCTAATACGCACATAACTTTGAAAAGTTAAAGGTTATTGTCTTGAATTTTAATGGAACCCTTAAACCTAAAACCCTAAAACCAATAGCCACGTGGCAGTCCAACGGTCTCACACTATTGCTGCTTTACAATTGTACATACAAACATTTCTTTTTTATACCAATAATAATGTCCTCCAGACCGATTTCGGTCACGGCGGCCAATCTTAACAGAAACTGGCCATCTGTGCAGGAGATATTATAGTGCACAAGCGAGTGCGCAAACACAAGTGCACTCTCTGTTCCCTAACTCTCATGATCCAATGAGACGGTAAACCGACACGACTGGAGAAAGATCAAGCGCAGGACCAACGGCTTTACGTGCTTTCCGAGGCACGGGGGCGTCTAACACCGCCAACTTCCTAACTCCGAGCTGCTACTGAGATTTCTTAACAGAAAAACCCAATAACTTTTTCTTGGCCCGACCCGGGATTCGAACCCGAGACCTCATGCACAGCAGTCGTCAGTTTTTTTTCATACTACTGATGTGACAAACAAACATACGATCCACCTGACGCCTGAAACATCAGAGGCATCACTTGAAAAAATCTTTTAGCGCCCTATTTGAACAACCCCATACTGTGGTCTTGTTGGAAAATCTTGGCAGGAAGTTCATTCTACAACTTGATCATCTGTGGGAGAAAATTCCTTTGAAACCGCTTGGTATGGCACCAATTAGGTTGTAAGGTGTGAGAATGAAATCCCTGCAGATGGTCAGTGGATTTATCTGTGTAGTTATAGACTTAAAAGTATACACGTAACGGATACAAAGACTCAGAACAATAATTTGTAAATCTCAGAAATAATTGTGTAATGTATGATTCAAACCCACGCCACTCACCACAGAGGCAGCGGCGAAGCAAACACTTATCGGCTGCACCATCCATGCAACTAAAAGACATAATAAGGACGCTTGCAACATCACACACACTTGATACCTTATTCAAAGCAGTTGTATTCACAACCAACAAACTATTAACAGCACTAAAATTACATTAAATCATCGCCTCTGTCAGCCACCAACCTCGGGGTATGAACAAAATCACAAGGTTCAAAGCGCGCTCGTTTGATTTGTGAAAGCTATCAATGCCTCGAGGACACACGGAGCGAAGCCTCACGCCACGATGACACGTGAAAAGCCCCTGAAGCCGCGAGTCTGATGGACCGGAAGACTTAGTTTATTGCTTACCAGACGTATAATCACTGGTAACCAACTACAATCATTATCAAAACGGTTCACGTCATTCTATAATATGATAATAGCTGGCTGGCGTAGCGTGGCGTGCGCGTGTTGCGTGCGCATGCGCAGCTCCGTTGGAATATCTGTGGGTAAATGACGTCACAGAGTCTATGACGGATAAAAAAGGCCATAGTACGGCTTGCTTTCGTAAGATGCTTGTTTCAGAATATTCATTGGGTAGATTTGTGTTCTAGCCCAATTTTTTAACATCTATATATATATATAAAAATCTTATGATAAATGATTATTATTATTATTATTATGTCACTGTGTTTGTGGTCGCACTCCTCCGAAACAGCTCGACCGATTCTTATTATTTTTTTTATGTATGGTAGGTATGAGAATAAGTCGTAAAATATATTTCATACCGCTTGGTGATTAGGGTATCCCTATCGAATGAATTTATATGGCAGAACAACGTTTGCCCGGTCAGATAGTATATAATAGTAACAGGTATATTTAGTTATACAACATTCATAGTGTTCATGTATATTTATAAAATAATAATGCTTAGAACTAGCTTATCTAGCTTTTATTACTTCTAGATCAAGCAGCTTACTAAAGGAGAACGTATTATTAAAATTGGTTCAGTAGTTTCAGAGTTTACGGTTTTACAAACAAATAATCGTTCCTCTTTGAAAATTTGTATAGATAAATATTTCAGTGCGAATTGGTAAAACGGTGCGCAGTAAAATCTATTCTTCTTTTTTTAAATTTATTTATCAATAACAAATTACAGTTCATTACCACATAACATAATTTGGATTAAATAATAATAACATAATACTGGAACTTGCTTTTATGTTTCCAAAAACCTCCCACACTAAGCTAAGCCTGTCCTGTGGTAAGTTTTTAATTACAAATGACCAGTATCTGTAATAGTGACGATACATAATTGAAACAATCTTCATAATAAGCATGCTATTGTAGCGTGGCGACCTTTGTCCAGCCCGCGTCAAAGAATCGTTACATATAATATGATCGATATTTGTTATTTATCAATATCGATAATGGTGCGTCCATGAGGCAGCAGCAGTGAATGTTAGCAGAGTGGCGTAGTTAAAAAACTACGCCACTCTGCCGATGACAAAACTTTAAAAATGATATACTGTGCTTTATGTTAGTCTATACTGACCTATTTATTATTATGCTCAAACTGAGATCATGCTGAAATTATCGGTACTTTAATTGGATGAATATCACACACATACACGCGCGCACACACACACACAACACACACACAAAAACACACCCTCGCAAACATACACACACCTATGCTTACTTACACATATTTTCATAGCTGCTTACACGAACACCTAATATTATATTATGATTTAACTGTAAAGTAAATGTAATACTGCGAGGGACCTGGTACCCAAAACACAAGTTAAATCGTACATTGGGTACCAGAATACAACAAATTCTGTATTAACTTGTTATGATTTATTATGTACTGTGTTCATGCTATAAGTAACTTTTTGAAAAAATAAATATTATTATTATTATTAATGCGACTGCTGTACATGAGGTCTCAGGTTCGAATCCCGGTTCAGGCCAAGAAAATTATTGGATTTTTCTGTTAAGAAATCTCAATAGCAGCCCGGAGTTAGGAAGTTGGCGGTGTTAGACACCCCCGTGCCTCGGAAAGCACGTAAAGCTCTTGGTCCTGCGCCTGATCTCTTTCCAGTCGTGTCTGATTACCGTCCCATCGGATCATGAGAGTTAGGGAACAGAGAGTGCACTTGTGTTTACGCACACACTTCTGCACTATAATATCTCCTACGCAGATGTCCAGTATCCGTTAAGACTGGCCGCCGTGACTGAAATTCGGTCTGAAGGGCATTATTATTATAAGTATGTTTTTTAGATTTGTGTTATGTATTGATTTGGGGTACTTAAATTTAGGGGTATAGAAAAGGACATAAGATACATTCATCCAGAAAAACATTGCATCCGAGCGAGTGTAGTTGTTTATTTGTTTGTCATTGTGAAATCTAGCATATTATTATAATAGTTTATTATATTAATTTAGCACGCATGCCTTTAGTGTGTTCTGGTGAGTTTATCTTCAACATACGAGTCAAATTTGTAAAGATATTTGTTACTCAATCAATCGTAAGCTATTGAAAGGAATATAATAACTTATCTAGTACTAGCATAAAGTTTATGAAGATGTTTGTTACTCAATTAATTGTAAGCCATTAAAATAAATATATTAACTTATCTAGGACTAGCATGCTTCATTTAGGTTATAGCGAGACTACTAACGAAATGGTTTGCTTTAAAAAAGACTTATGTTTAACTTATCACCAGATATAGTAAAATATAACAGTCAAAAATAGTAAATGATCACCAAATTGCACAGCAAAATATATTTAAAGAGATCAAAATAAGACGACGGAGCCTCCTATTTTTGGGTGGGTTTAAGAAGGAACCTAACATAACCTAACCCTTCCGAGACGGAATGCAGTGATTTGAGGCGTATAGGTGCTCGTTATGATTTACATATTTTAGTAAGCATATTTTGCTGCGCAATTACAATTTTTGCTTATTATATGTAATCCCTTAAAAAAAGACATTTGCCGTACTACGAATGAATTCTGTATCGCAAGGAACTTTACAAACATTCATACAATGGACACGAAGAACATGCAGATTTGGAACCACGAGCTTTTTATCACTCTATCTATTGCCCCGTCTGATTCGAACCCATAACAGCGCAGTGGAGCTGGCAAGGCGACCACTTAAACCAATACGACAACCGTGCAGTCAGAAAGTACCTATGAAGCATGGGAAAGGATATGACGGGTACCTACAGCCAGTACACACGGGTGATCGATCAAGGCTTTCTCAGTAAACTAGCGGCGGCGGCGGCGCGGCGTCCCAACCAATATAATTACCTTCATTAGCAATGAGCAATTAGAGCAGCGATAGCTCAGTGGGGAGACCAACAGACTGCAATGCAGTGGTCTCGGGTTCGAACCCACGTCGCGCACCTCTGACTTTTGGAAGATATATGACTTTTCGAAATTATGTGCGTATTGATTGACAATTATCGGCTGCTCCGTGCCTCGGAGAGCACGTTAAGCGGTTGGTCCCGGCTGCCATGAATATCTAGTGCAGTCGTTATTGGGAAGTCAGTGCCCAATAATATCCTGATACTGGTCTAGCCTTAGGGTATCGTTAGCCTGCGGGTTGCGGAGGTCAGGTGGCAGCCGCTCCGTGTAAAAACTGATATCCACTCAAAATCCGGTTAGACTAGAAAGCCGACACCAAGTGACTTGGGAATAATAAAGGCTAGGGAGAAGAGCAATGTGCAATTACTACGGAATAAAATATTCTAATGTTGTTATATATATAATATATATATGTCTTCGAAAAGTTAGACCAATAGTAGAAATCTCGGCATCATTTCAGCTGTAATGAGGACGTGGTGTAGAGGACTCTGGTTGCAGTCTACACGACTGCTTACCATCAGGTGGAGAGTAGTTACTTTGAAAAAAAGGCAGAGCCAACTACCTCTTTATCGATATAGACTTGACCCTGAGTAGGTATATTAAACATGGATTATACCGCGCGTGAGAGACACGTAGTTCTACGAGCAATACGAATTTTCACGATAAATATTAGGTACTTAATACATGATATATTTTAAAAATGCGGATATATAAAATTTTATTGCACTTCGGTTCACATCGTTAGCAGAAATATTTTCTCTATTTGTTAGTTTTGCTACGACATGGGATGCGGTGTGCCTTGTATGTATTAATTTATTTTTATATCCAAATTTATCTCTTCTGTGAGAATCGCTTCACTCTGGGAACAGCCGTTTCGGAGTGCATGTTAATTAAATGATTGCTCAGTTGGTCCCGTAGCTTAAGTGTACTTATGTAACGGTTAATCTTGAGGTGTCGGATTCTATTCCCTATTATGTTAGCGATTGACGAAAAATATGGGTATAAGGCCGGGACTCCACCAAAGCGGAGACGAGACGAGCGGAGAGGAGATGTTTTCTAAATAACCAATAGAATTGTGTTATTGACACATCTCCTCTCCGCTCAGCTTCAGTGGAGTTCGCTGTGCGGAGATGTGTAATATTTGTATGGCGCGATGGAAGCGGAGATGTGAGCTGTGCGCGGACGACGCGCAAT
Organism: Catocala sponsa; assembly: GCA_963564715.1. Taxonomy (NCBI): domain Eukaryota; kingdom Metazoa; phylum Arthropoda; class Insecta; order Lepidoptera; family Erebidae; genus Catocala; species Catocala sponsa. Next base: position 2,198,157 of record OY751345.1, on the reverse strand, counting down.
GGAGACGAGAGATGTGAGCGGCGTGCAGTGAGCGATGTCACCCTCCCCCCTCTCGCCCGCCAGCAACCCGCAGAGCCCCGTGCGCGCGCCGGCCGAGCCGGCCCGAGCTGAAAAACATCTCTTCTCGCACAGCACATAGCACACCGCACACATCTCCGCTTCTGTGGAGTCCCCCGAGCTGGAAAACATCTCTTCTCGCACAGCACACAGCACACCGCACACATCTCCGCTTTGGTGGAGTCCCCCGAGCTGGAAAACATCTCTTCTCGCACAGCACACAGCACACCGCACACATCTCCGCTTTGGTGGAGTCCCCCGAGCTGGATAACATCTCTTCTCGCACAGCACACAGCACACCGCACACATCTCCGCTTTGGTGGAGTCCCGGCCTTATTATTATTGTGCTGTGTTTACTAAATGAATCTGTTTTTAAAACATGTCTGCGCAGATGGCTCAGTGGTTTTAGTGGTTATCTCGCTACAAAGCTACACCGAGTGTTGTAAATTCGATCTTTAATAACCCGGGACAATAAATTGGTGAAATGCTTAACAAAATGTCTACTGTACCATCCTTCAGAATATATCTTCGGTAGTTGGCACTAGACAACTTCGTCCATAATTGTAAAGACAAAACCAAAATTACCTTGCTTTTGCCCGCGGCTTCGTTCATGAACCATACTTTTTTTCTAGATGAAACATATGTCCTTTTCTGTACCCCTGACAACGTGTATGTAAAATTTCATGATGATCGGTCGAGTAATTAAGACGTGAAAGCGTAACAAACTTAGAATCGCGTTTATAATATTACTAGTTTTCACCCGCGGCTTCGCTCGCGTAAATGTAGGTTAGTTTAGGTTAGGTTTGCAACAGTTCTTTTTTTTTGGATAAAAGGTACCCTATGTCCTATTCTGTACCCCTGACAACGTGTATGCAAAATTACATCTTGATCGGTTGAGTATTTAAGGCGTGAAAGCGTAACAAGCAAACAAACAAACTCATTTTCGCATTTATAATATTAGTAAGGATTACTTAGGATATACATCATTTTAATAAACAATATTATTGTGTATACGCAACAGAATGTTTCAAACAGCTACCATTTAAATCAATCAGATATCAAACTTTAAAAGCTCAAAAACAACTAAAGATAGAAGCTATACGTAATGTATATCGTCCAACACAAACGTTGTATAAGTCAGTAAGGCCTTGGTGTCGAAGTCAGCGATAGCGGGGCAGCGGCGACGGCGACGCCGCGAGCGATGTGGCAACGCAGACCCAGTCTCGAAGCCAGTGGGCAGATCACACGGTGCTAGAGCGACGTAGTGTTTTGGTATGAGAAATTAATAACAGTAAAAGATATAGTTAGTGTCTTTGTTTGCGATCGAAATGTCTAAACAGCGACAACAATATCTTTCTGATACAAACGTCGGTCGTTAAAAAGCAAAAAATAAAATGCACAATACTACATCAATGCAGACACGCGGGCTGGACTGGTGCGCACCGCTACGCCGCTCACTGCGCCGCCTTTGAGGCCAGTTCCATAATTAAATCTATGCATTGAAACGCGTCGCTCCCCGCGCCGTCGCCGCCACCGCTCCGCAATCGCTGATATCGAGACCGAGGCCTAAGAGCGCCGCGCACCACTTAATAAATTCTTTTATTTGTACCAAACAATGATTACACGCGGGGCCTTTAATTAGTACTGAGGCGTCAATCATGTAGTGATTGTATCCCTCCCGCGCTGTCTCGATGCAGCTCTAGACGAACGACGGATCGGCAGATATCGTTAGATAACTGTAGATAGTGCATCCGACGGCATATGTTGAAGGATTGACATTGGTCAATCTTTCAATATATGCTGTCGGATTACATCCTGGAGTAGTAGAATATATAAATTATATTTCTTTAGACGGATTTTATGGCTGTTTCTTAACGAAAAACCAAAGTTTTTCAATTTTACAACGGGTACAGCTATTTAAATTAAAACTTACGCTTTCGCTGTCGCTTCGGTTGATCACGGGGAAACTGGTGACTCTCACCTTTGAAAAAAATCTAAGTATACATTAAAATTAGTTTCAATATTTGAAAATGATGATAAAATTAGTGTATTTTATTAAATAAACTGTAATAGAATCCCTTTAAAGTAGTTTAATTTTAATTACACATCGATGTAAAAAATAATAACTTTCTAATATTTCTTAATTTCACTTGCAAAACAACTCGAATGAAAGCATTTAGTGTTAGATTGAATTAAATAATATAGACTAGCCGAGCTTTGCACAGAAACTGCGGTCTTTTTAATACCTGTGCCTCGAAAGCACATTAGACGGTGGTCCTGCAACTGATCTTTCGCCGGTACTGCCAAAATACCGTTCCATATGAGAACGAGGAAATAGAGAGTTCAATTGTGTTTACGAAGACACTAAACTCCTACACTATAATATATCCTGCGATAGCAAGTCCTTGTTGAAATTGGCTGCTTTAACCGAACTTTGGTTTAAAAGCAAAATAGATACATACGTACCAATAAAATAAGTAGGTATTGTTACAGCACAAGCGATGTAATTTCACCTTAAAAGAGATTTTTTTTTTAACAAAACGGAGACGTATCATATTTTGCAATAAGTATAAAATACTCAGTTCACAAGTATTGGCAGTCGTCAACAAGACAGCGCTTGCAGTTCACAGAATTTTTAATAACTTTCCGAATGATGAAGATATTCATCTTATTTTTCTTAATAGCCTATAGCCACAAGAGCCAGCAATAAAACTGATAGCTCATCATAGCTAGGTTTCACATATTTACGATCCATTTTATTGTTTGATCATTACGCGATGATTAACTCGCTGTGCTTGTGCACCACCGTTTATTACGCCACTAGACTATACCCGCGACTTTGCCTGCATAGAAAGTAGTTTTACAAACTTAAATGTTTTATTAATTAGAAGATATTACAGTAAGATTTAAGTGATCGTCTCGTCATTGGTACTTCCCCATGTGTTGTGGATTTGACGAGTGAGTTGAAAGATTGTGTGATACACAAATAGTTGCTCATATTTGTAAAATCTCCGCAATACAGGTATATAATCCTAACTAATATTATAAAAACGAAAATGAGTTTGTTTGTTTGTTACCTTTTCACGCATAAACCACTGAACCGATAATTCTGAAATTTTGCATATACGTTGTCAGGTGTACAGAAACGGACATAGGCTACCTTTCATCCCGAAAAAAATTACTGTTCCCGAGGAAAACAACGATAACGTTCTTATGATAATAGATGGCACCACATGTCTTTCGAATCATGTTTGAATTATATATAAGTACAGTACAACCCGAATTGATTGTCAAATTCTAAATTAACGCGAGCGAAGCCGCGGGCAAAAGCTAGTAATATATGTATTGCTCTCCACAATTTTTACTTTACAAATATAAAAATATAATAAGGGACATCCCGCACTAGAAATAATCCAGGGATTTCCGTTATCAAATGATGAGAAAGACGTTACTAATTGCTGCTGTGAATTGGGTTAGATGCCCGGGTGTCACGGCGAGGGGTAAGTCGCACCGGGCGGCGGCCATACTGGCGACCGCTGTGGTCGCACAAGTCGTTAATACTCGACGTGGCGCCGGACTCGAGGTGGCCCTGTCTAAATCCGAGGCCGTTTGTTTTCACGGCCCACGGAACCGGCCACCTCCAGGGGCCCATATCATGGTAGGAGGGCTCACTTGGCACAAGGAGGCGTTAGCTCGGGGCGAAAAACCTGGTCTTCCCACTCTCGAGGCGGCAAGGTCCGAGCTCCACCAGGTCCTAGTGGAAAAATGGAAGAAACGACTTATGCACCCCAGTCACACACTTTGGCGGATTGCCCCGCCTGGGTATCGCAGCGCAGTGAGTTGATCACGGCAGTCGGTATGGTTGCCCTCTCACTCCCGGCCGTGGTTCAGTGCATGGTCCGGAGTGAGAGGTCGTGAAATGCCGTCGCCTCCTTCTGTGAGGAAGTTATTTCCATCAAGGAGGCAGCGGAGTGGTAGAGGGAGCGCTTAATCCCTCTCCCCAACCGCAGAACAGGGCGCCGGAGAGCGCGAGACGACCTCCAGCCACTCTGAGGTTATACCTGTGGGTGGTGGGCTTCGTAGGCGTGCCCGCCACCCGATCAGCACCAGTTCCGAGAGGCGGCGTGCGTGTTCCTACGCGCGCCTCTGTATCGTGTGTCCGTTCCCCACTCAGGGGGACAGTAGGGATAAAATTAGTGGTGCCCAAAGGGCAGTTCTATTTGTGTAGTGGCCTACGGCGGGCCGAAACCTCGGCGGAGTCGCGATTGTATGTGAAAGAGATTCGCGCGGCCCTGCCGATTGCGGTTATATCGTGGAACACCGTGGTAGATTTAGTCGGTATTACCGGGATGTCGCTCACCATCTTTCCCCAGTGAATCCGACATAACCACTCCGTCGCCCCGCGTAAAAGCATCGCCCAGGTTAAAAAAAAAAGATGCCCGTGTCGAAAATATTTTTATTGTCATAACCCAACAACACTATCTAACATCTGTGAAGGATCTATGTCCGGTAGATATCAATAGGGCCTCCCCTTATTACGTCAGATCTTAAACCATATGGTTTAAGGTCTACTCTCCAAGATTTCGCACGTGATTCAGTGACGAACTTACAAACATCCTCACAAACTTTCACATTTATAATATTAGTAGTATTAGTAGCTCCAACAATAACCTATGTCTACCCTCAATTAAGACATATCTTATTTTATAGATACGCTTCAATTAGATAAAAATAATACTTATATTATAAAAGTAAAGATATTATCTGTGGGATAGAGTTTCATTTGCTAGCTGTAAACTGTGCTTTTAGAATTATTATTTTATGTGTTTAGGATATTATGTTCTGTTATAACATTGCCTGCTCGATGGCTGCGCCTGTATCCGATATCAATGGAATTATACCTAGGTATATAGTTATTTTTACTTATTTGTCTTATTAAGTAAAATAATATATTTCTACTTATGTATGGAAGTGGAAGTTGGGTATGGCAAAAGAAGCATGAGAGCAGAATAAATGCTGTAGAAATGAGAGCGTTGAGAAGCATATGTGGTGTGACTCTGAAAGATAGAATAAGGAATAGTGTGATTAGAGAGAGATGCGGCATGAAAGTGGATATAGTGACAAGAATAGAAAAGGGTATGTTATGCTGGTTTGGACATGTAGAATGAATGGACGAGGAAAGACTGACTAAGAAAGTTTATAAGGCTAGCGTGAATGGAACAGTCGCAAGAGGAAAACCTAGGCGAACGTTTCTCGATCAGATCGGAGGCGTTCTGGACAAAGGCTAGGTTAAGAGCTCCTTGAACCGGCGGGCGTGTATGAGGAATGTGATGAAAGTGAATGAAGCCAGAGAAGTGTGTCAGGATCGTAGCAAATGGAAATCCGTAGTCTCTGCCTACCCTTCTGGGAAATAGACGTGAATCTATGTATGTATGTATATATATAATATGGCGTAGGTACTCGAGTAGGTAGCTAGAGACAATCCATAAAAACCCACAGTAATTTGTTTCTGGATGCAAGGCATATGTCCTTGCCTGTAGCCTGACAACGTGTATGCAAAATGTTGTGATGATCGGTCCAGTAGTTAAGATGTAAAAGCGAAAATAAACAAACGATCTTACTTTCGCATTTATGATATAAGCAGGAATTAGGATTAGGATTTAATAATAATAATAGCGATTAGCCTAGTGGGAAACCGTTGGACTGCCACGCAGAGGTCTTGAGTTCGAACCCAAGGCACGCATCTCTGACTTTTAGAAGTTATATGCAATACGCATATAGTTTATCGATATTATCGATAATTAACTATTTATATAACTATATAAATAGTTAGTTATCGCTTGCTTTAACGGTGAAGGAAAACATCGTGAAGAAACCTGCATTTCCGAGAGTTCTACATAATGTTCTCGAAGATATGTGAAGTCTGCCAACCCGCACTAGGCCAGCGTGGTGGACTACGGCCTAACCCTTCTCACAGTGAGAAGAGGAACGTGCCCAGCAATGGGACAGTTTAAAACAGGGCTAATATTATTATTATTTATTTATTCAGAGTCCATAAGTTAGTAAAAAAAAATCTTACGCTATGATCGTACATATTTAAAACAGATTAAGCTACTTGACCAAGACTCTAATGAACCCCTTCATTATGTCGGAGTCATACTTTTCCGAAATGACCTATAGGATGCCAATATAACAAATTCAGGAGTTAATAAGACAACTCCTGAAATTGTTATAAAACCTGCGTCGTGGGGGTCTCTATGGAGATTCAACGGACACAAAAAACACCCAGACATGAAACAACCATTTGTGGATATCACCAAATGTTTATTGTAGAACAGAAAACAGTACTGTTACTAATCCTTTTTTTTTACGTGGGTTAATGCTTTGACTCATACCTCTCCGCGGGGCAACGGAGAGGTTATGTCGGGCTCACCGGGGAAAAGATACCCCGGTAATACCGACTAAACGTACCACGGTGTTCCTCGACATAACCATAGATGGCGAGGCTGCGCGAATCGCTTTCACATGCAATCGCGACCCCGCCATGGTTTCGGCCCGCCGCGTGCAACGGCAGGCCACTACACAAAAAATACTTCCTCCACCGCCTCTCGTACCTGGTGCTGATCGGTTGGCGAGCAGGCCCACGTAGCCCACCACCACCAGGTCACTGCTACTAATATTTTTTTTTTACCCAGTAAAATTCTTTATGGATACCCCCTCCCCCTGGGGGGGGGGGAAGGTGGTTATGTGAGACTCTCCGCCCCTGAAAGGGGTCGGTATACACATTAAGAACCTGGGGTGAGCAGTCTCTCCGCCGACGGGGTGGGGCGGGATGGGGTCGCGTTAGCCATCACCATCCCGCCCCGGCGGTTGCCCGGCTGATGGTAACGGGCCTCAGCACCTGTGGAGGGGTGGCCTTGCTCACTGTTACTAATCTAACCTAACCTACATTTACACGAGCGAAGCCGCAGGCTAAATCTAGTAAGTAATATTGCTATAAGAAATGGGGGTTCGGTGCCTGGTCTCTGTTCCGTCGGAGGATGAACGCGTAGGCGTATACGTCGCCGGCACGTTGACAAGCAACACGAGTGACTGGTGAGGCGACATCAGTCACAGCACTCATAGCGTCGCGAGACGTCGCCGCAACAAATGACCCGTGTTCTTGTCTTACACAAAAGATTGAGCAATTAGTCTTGTTTAACGTTGGAACAAAACCGATATTGTGAAGTTTGAAAAGCTTCCTACGTACATCTATGAGCTTCATAAAGGTATAAAGGAAATTTCTATTGGAGTAGATTCTGTTATGAGCCTGTCTCGGTGTCGCAGTGGTAGTGAATCGCGAGCATGAAGTCTTGGTTTCGAATCCCGGGTTGGTCAAAGTATTATTGGGCTTACCTGTCTAGAAATTTTTTCAACACGATGTCTGGTTCTGGGTCACGTGAGCAGCAAAAGGCGTATCCTTATGTAAGACATAAAATTAAAGCTAGCGAGATGTGGAACTAAAATAAAGAAGTATTTTAGTTCTCATTCTTTTGGGAATATAGGCGTGGTCCGATAATTTAATCATAACAAATACTACAAAGACTTATGTCTGTAATTTCTCAAAGGGATAGGCAGAGAGGTATTGAACCCTTATTCCGTCAGCTGGTTTAAGGTTTTAACAGGAGCGAGCCTATTGCCGTCTCCAGGTTTACAATAGCATTAGTTCCAACACAGGTATAAAATCCCAGAACTCGCCATCGCAAGCAAATAAAGGACAATATTATGCCAAAATATCAAATAGGTACTCAGACATTAAAATTAAACTACTTGTACTCAGACATTAAAATTAAACTACCTGATATGGATTTCATCGCGTTGATTATTTTGAAAATAAAATTATATTATTTTGAAACTATTACACTAGTATTGCAAAACTTTACTACTATACTCGGCGGCCTCGATGGCGTAGTGGTTAGTGTAACCGAGTGCTGCGCCTGAGGTCGCGGGTTCATTTCCCGCACAAGTCAAACATTTGTGTGCATGAACATGGATGTTTGTCTTGGTCTGGGTGTTTCTATGTATAATATGTATGTATTTACAAAAAAAAGTATATATGTATGTTTATCCATTGTCTAGTACCCATAGTACAAGCTCTGCTTAGTTTGGGCTAGATAGTGTTGTGTGTATGTGGTAGAATATTATTATTATTATACTCACTGTAAACATGGCTGCTGAAAAGCAACTGAAACGTCGGGGAAGGTGCAAGCTTATAGATGAATAGTTTTAGTTATTTCAATAACTTAAATAGTAGTCAAGTTTAACAATAGTATCTTATCTTATCTTATCTTATGTGGGGGCCGGTCAGTGCAGACCGGCGACACTTCGACCCACTGGGATCTTTTGTGTCGACACTCTTCCAATATCGACTGCCATAGATATTCATGGCAGCCGGAACCAACGGCTTAACGTGCTTTCCGAGCCACGGAGCAAGCGATAATTGTCAATCAATACGCACATAATTTCGAAAAGTCATATAATTTCCGAAAGTCAGAGGTGCGCGACGTGGTTCGAATCCGAGACCTTCTGCATTGCATCTGTTGGTCTTCCCGCTGAGCTATCGCTGCTCTTTTTAACTTGAAAAGCAACTGAAACGTCGGGAAGGTGCAAGCTTATAGATGAATAGTTTTAGTTATTTCAATAACATAAATAGTAGTCAAGTTTAACAATAGTAGCGTAAGATATTAAAAATTATGTAATAAAAGTAATTTGAAGAAATAAAACAATACGTATAAAGTAGTTTAATTTCAATGTATAACATTTGCGTAAATGTACGACATTATGTAGTCAGACATAATACATAGTAAGCACCGTTAGAACATAAAACCTATTTCGTCATAATCAAAATTAATGTTCAATTGGATGCTGAGATCATGCAGTTTCTACATCGAATTAGGTATTACATGTTATTACTAGATCAATACAGAGTATCGCGAACGAGTTTCTTAGTCACGAAGTATGCATTAAATTATAGGCTGCGTCGGTGGCGCAGCGGTGAAGGCGAGTGTGAGGTGGTTCTAATCTGATTCGGGAAAAGTGTTATTGGGATATTCTTAATTCTTATTACGGCGTTTGTCTTTGGTTCCTGGAGATGGAAATAGTCTTGGTCTCTATTACGTGGGAGCTTAAGACTGCGCCGAGCGAAATGTGCCAAAACAGGCGGTCTCAGTTAAGTGAATAAATTCAACACTTTTTGTTTAATACAAATATAAAATATACATTTACCATAACAATGAATGTGTTCACAATTACTCCGTGTAAAAATCTTAAAATAATAATTATTTTCGACTACAAAATTACGTAAAATTGCACGAAAAATGCAATAAGGTAAGCTCGTGTTACGTGATTTTTAGATTATAACATTAATAATCTATCCTATTTTACAGCTTAAACGAAACATAAATAGTTATATTACAATTTGTCCGTCCCAAATATTTAAGTTATTGGTTGACAATAAAGATACATATTGATCAAAAAAGCACTTCCAATCCTCCATACAATTTTACTACGGTGGCCGCGCGCCGATTTGAATATGCGCCGCACGAGCTCTGTCAATATCTGTCTTACGCTCGGGGCAGTCTTAAAGCATTGCTGGTGGAATATGGATGTAATACATCGGTGCCTACAGTTTCGGTGATATAGGCATGGGGCTATGCATGTACGCTACGTAAGTGCGTTTATGATAACCGTCAGTCTCAATGTACCTCGTTTTACAATTGCAAGAGACGGCTAGTTCTGTTTTCTCGACATGAAAGAAGGGATTTCAAGGAAATCAAACCAAGATGCAGCGTCTTGGCTATGTCGTATACACACTAGATGTTCCTGCGGTTTCACCCGCGTTTATCGTTACTGCGCCGCCCCTGTGGGTCGTAACGTGATGTTATATAGCCTATAGCCTTCCTCGATAAATAGGCTATCCAACAATAATAATTTTCAAATCGAACCAGTAGTTCCTGAGATAAGCGCGTTCAAACAAACAAACAAACTGTTCAGCTTTATAATATTAGTATCTATAGATAGGTGACAACCAAGCACTACTGCTGTAGCTACTGCTTTATGGTAAGCAGTTACCGTATGAGAGTACCTTTGCGTTGATATTTTGTGAGAGGATACCGCTTTCCGGTCCCTGTGAGTTGAAATCAGGAAAGGATTACTACGAACTACGATAGGCTATATTACTAGTTTCAGAAATATATGATGTGTCTATGGACCCTACAAGTAATACTTATTTTGAATTATTTTAAGTATTTTATAAAAAGAAACCATTACAAAATGCACTAATTATTTTCAATGTCAAAACTTTTAAAACGTGTCAAATCGTGTTTGATTTCAAATCAAATTTAGCCAATCGAAACTGTTTACGATCACGTGCCAACTAAAATAAATTAACTATATTTTGGGATTTAAATATATTTATTTTTTACATATATATTATTGCAAATTGCTATAAAAACCTATAATCGAATGGCAATCAATAAGAGATTATTTTTCTTATTGCTAATTTGCTTATTGATTTCCTTAAATACCCCCTTAAACACCCACCACATTTTTCGCTAACTCGTCTACTTTAAAGAGCTAACTAGTACAAGCTATTTTCTAAAAAAGCAAAACATCCCTGTTATCCCTCTCATACATTAATTATAAAGTCGCAATAACAATTCAGTACTCGATTTTTCGATATCTACTCGATCAGAGACGTTTACGTGGTGCGCTTGCGCATGTAATAGAAACAGGTTAGTGAAATAAATGGCGTATTGTATATCCTGTAATATCCTTATCCAGATTGAACGTAATTTAATTTTTGTTATGGAGGTTAATAATACAATTGCGTCAATTTTAAAAACTATGCCAATATCCTCCAGACCCAATATCGGTCACAGCGGCTGGCAAGTCTGGCCATCTGTACTGGGATATTATAGTGCACAAGTGTGTGCGAAAACACAAGTACACTCTCTGTTCCCTAACTCGCATAATCAGATAGGTCATAAAAATATGACGCGCAGGACCATCGGCTTTACGTGCCTGTCGAGGCATTGAGTTTGTAACACCAGCAACTTTCTCACTCCGGACTACTACTGAGAATATCTTGGCAGAGAAACCCAATAACTTTCTCTTGGCTCGATCCGGGATTTAAAAACGATGGAGAATCCATGCAAAGCAGACGCATTTACTATCGTTTCATCACACATTAGTCAATAAGGACTACCTCTGCCACATCAGCGGCACTTAAAACAAGTGAACTGATTAAATTTTTTCATTTTCTGTTTCTATTACGGAAGTACAGAGATTATTGTCGTAGGGTTGAGCTCATCAAATGGGATAAGGACAACGCTATACATAAGAAAACGTACTCATATAAAAACTTCTTGTTCGCACGTGATAACCGGCAGACAGTACTGCCAGTGATACTGCTACATGAATAAGGGCCTGTTCCACCACCTCCACCTTTCCTCCACCATTTATGTATAGGATAAAAGTCACGCCATCTCTCTTCCTTAACCTAACAAGAGTGAGACAGCATGCTATTTATCTTTCAGATAACATTTACTTGATAGTTGTGAAACTGGCCATGAGTGTAGCTTTTTTACGTAGTAACAGTTATAAATTATTCTTTGCATCCGAACTAATTTGGATAGTTACGTAAATTTAGTATAGACATGTAATATTTGTCGAGTCATAGCAGATAAACTAAACCGTTTACTTTACAATCAAATATTAGCTATGCAGGTCAATATCCGCACGAGCACATATTTCGCACGAGGTAACTACATCGAACGGTGAAGTATATGTTAATTGCGCAGGAAATGTACTAAAAGACGTGCGTGTTATTATGATCAGTGTGTGATTGTAATCACGATGTCGGCTAATATCTGGCGACGTCACGACTGCGCATGCGCACCGCAACATTAACGACACCGCTTGTAAAGCGAGCCCTCTAATAGTTAATATCGTACATTTTCCATAAAACAGGCTGTATTTGAATACAATGTCAACATTATTGCGTGTGAATAATGCAGCAGTGCGCTGCACCTGTGTGCGCTTGCGCGTCGATAGTCAGCTGTTATCTGCGCGGGCGCATAATACGGCGCGCACCGCGCGACACATTGTTTACATACGATATCTGATCATTGGTGACTTTTTGCTTGTGATGCGCTTTCTAGTTCTGAGTCTAATGGTGGAATATATTGAATGCATTTCATTCGCTCTGCTACAATAGTTTGGATTAACATAGTAATGTTAAGATAGAGAAATAGTTGCGGTTTCCTCTTCAAATTAATTTCAAGCGGTTTTCATCAATAGACATTGACAGTGATTCATGAGGAAGGTTTATAAATTGTAAAAGTTATTTACTATCCGTGCGAAACCGGAGCGGGTCGCTAGCAGAATATAAATTTTAAGAGCATGCTATAAGAATACTTCGTACTTATTTGTACTACAGAAACTAGGAAACAGCGATAGACGGTTTGAGACATATCTCATCAAAACTTAGAGGTGAATGTTACTAGATCAATTAAATAAATGAAATAGTGTAATTGATTTATCCATCGTTTTTTTTTGTTTGACGTCATGTGACTTTTAATTGTTCTTTTGTTTCTTTTTTTATTTTATTATACTATTTTATTCTTATTATTATTATATTTTGTAATATTTGCATGCCTCAGGGTGGAGTATGGAGAAACCAAATATAATTGTAACATATTGACCATTGTACCCATATTCGCAAATAAATGATGATTTGATTTGATTAATGTAAGCTATATAAAAAGATCACAAAGCGATCAGATTTGATCACTTAATGACAGAGATGCATTTATACGTCGAAGTGGGATAGAAATATTTTTTCTGTCTGCAATGAATGAACCCGTTCCTCTCCCAGCTGTCCGAATCAGATCATTAAATAAGGTTTTTATCAGAACTGTATTACAACTCGTTCTTGTTACAAATGATAAATCCTAACTAATAATATAAATGCGAATGTGAGTTTGTTTGTTACGCTTTCACGCCTCAACTACTCGACCGATCATCATGACATTTTGCATACACGTTGTCAGGGGTACAGAAAAGGTCATAGGGATTTAGATTGTATTTGATTGTGATAAACATACTCAAGCTCTTTTTAAATAAGATAAAGATAAGGATCATTTATTTTGTGAAACATGAGTATACAATACCAGTAACATTAGTTTGCATGCAAGGTGGTCAGTTAGAGTGACTTCTACATGTTTTACAATATGGCGTACAAAATTCGATAATTGCAATGAACATTCTTGCAAAATTCTTAAAATTCAGGAATATTTTAATTTAATTATAATCATCCTAATCCTAATTCTAACTTTCTAACTAATATTATAAAAGCGAAAGTGAGTTTGTTTGTTTGTTTATTTGTTACATTTTCACGCCTAAACCACTGAACCGATCATTCTGAAATTTTGCATATACGTTGTCAGGTGTACAGAAACGGACATAGGCTACCTTTCATCCCGAAAAAAAGTACTGTTCCCGAGGAAAACAATAATAACGTTCTTATGATAATAAATGGCACCACGTGTCATTCGAATCATGATTGAATTATATTATTACAAGCAGAGTACAACCCGAATTGATTCTCAAATTCTAAATTAACGCGAGCGGAGCCGCGGGAAAAAACTAGTACAATATATTTTAAATATAAGTAATATATAGTATTAGCGTGCAGTGTTCACTTTATGAAGAAGAGCATACACTAACGTTGTGTCTTATATTTGTACAGTACCTAACCTTAAAAATTGTTCAGAGTACTGCTTAGTTTTATCTTCTTCTTCTTCCTAGCCTTTATTATTCCCAAATCACTTAGGATCGGCTTTCTAGTTTAACCGGATTTGGCTCGATATCAGTTTTTACACGGTGCGACTGCCATTTGACCTCCGCAACCCGAAGGCTAACGATACCCTAAGGCTAGACCAGTGTCAGGATATTTGAGGGCACTGACTTCCCAATAACGACTGCCATAGATGTTCATGGCAGCCGGGACCGACGGCTTAACGTACTCTCCGAAGCACGGAGCAGGCGATAATAGTCAATCAATACGCACTTAATTTAGAAAAGTCATATAACTTCCGAAAATCAGAAGTGCGCGACGTGGGTTCGAACCCGAGACCCTTTGCATTGCAGTCCGTTGGTCTCTCCACTGAGCTATCGCTGCTATCTGCTTAGTTTTATGATCTAAATTAAAAAAAATACTGCTCCCGAGGTATTAAAATTTAAGTACGGGATCTAGAGTACTGTGAGCGAAGTCGAGAGCAAAATCTAGTTGTTGTTTCAAGTCATCAAATCCAGTACAGTTTGCATAAAACAACATCCTAAATGTTTAAATCATAATCCACTTCTTTCCCCTATAATAAAACATAACATTATAAGTATCTAACGTGCTTAGCACAAAAACTATGAAATGTGATCAATCAAAATGGATTACATATGATTGCAATAAGAACTGGAAATATAAAAATGTATCAAGGAAGCCATTTCATAACTTGTGATAGATAGCGACAAAAAGTCGTGAGGACGTCCCTTCAGTTGTCGCCGGTCGCCCGTCTGTACAGTAAGTAGTCGCACAACTGTGTAATGCTGCATTACATGCTTCTGTAACGCGGGAAACGATGTATTGTGACTGTGATGTAATACGTCACTAAATTGCACGAAGTTAATCTTGTGGGTTTGCTTGCGAAAGATGATGTAATATGCGTGGATTTATACAAACGCGCCATTTAATGATATAATTAATTCCTCATTGATATAATATTTGCGTTAATAACTGCGCGGCTGTAGTGCAGGTATACTGCTAGGCATGAGGTCTCGGGTTCGGCTCCCAGCTTGGGTGAGGTGTTATTGGGTTTGTATGTGAAAAAATTCTATTAATATATGGATATAATAGTATGGATTCTATTAATATAATAGTATAATAGATATAATATTTTCTATTAATATAATAGTATGGATTCTGAAACTGTGCTGTGTGCTGTGTGTATGAAAAAAAAAATGAAGAAATATCTTTCCTGACTACAACTAGTTTTGATAACAAATGGCTTATAGTTTATTAACCTAGCAGATGGTCAAGGTCTGATCACCTGTAAGCTGTCTAATTCGTAAGGATTGTCAAATTTACACAGAGATTTGAGAGTGCCGGAGGCCCAATCACCCTCTTTCCCCCTTCCCGCTTCCCGAAGGAGAAGGCTCCTTCCCACTTCCTTTCCTAAAGGGTTGGCATCGCGTCGTGATTCTTCTGGTGTTGCAAGCGTCCGTAGGCTACGGTGACCACTTACCATCAGGTGGGCCCTTTGCCACCCTAGTAATATAAAAAAAAGTAACAGTAAACAAATATTTAGTTAAAACATTTTAACTATAACTGCCTCGCTGTTACCGTTGCATGTATGTGAGTTCTCCAGTTCGATTTCCGGTCTAAAGGATAACTAATAAAATATGGGTGTAATACACTTCTCTCTCCGTTTTTGTACTAAATATTTTTTCAAAGGTGAGCTATTTTTTATACTGTAATAGGCTTGCGTTTGACCGCGATCTCACCTGATCTTAAGTGAAGATGCAGTCGATGATGGAGCACGCTTGCCTAGAAGATACCTATTCACTCGCGACTTGAAGACACCCAGATTGTACTCATCGGGAAACACAGACCTAGGTAGCGAATTTCTCCTCATTACTCCTTACGGTAGCGGTACGCATTATAAAAGTGGAAGCAAAGCGCTTCGTGCCTAAATGTGTATCTCTTACTTGTTTTGTATGTCATGTCAAAAGTTTGATTCCCGGCATTCTTCTAAGAATGGGACCTTAAGCATAACAATATATCTGCTCTTCCCCTTTGGTGCCAAATATTATGAAGTAGCATCATCCATTTTAAAATCATTCTTGGTAACTATAATTCTCGACTAAAATCTTGAAACCTTATTTGTTTTAATGATGGATCGTAACACAAAACGATATGTCGTACAGACAAAATGACCGATATTATTATATATATAAAGTTATACATGTGGTGGCAGTGTCATTGAGCGTCCGTGTGAAACTCTGTCGGGCGGTGTGCGCCCGCGCCGCACATGACATACATAACGCATGAGGTGCGACTTGCGCGGGCGCAGCCGCGGGCGATACCACGATCTGCGATCTTGAACGATAATCATACAGGATAAAAGCAGTACAAAACAGGGTTTGAGGAAAATAAGTTAAATATGTGTAAACATTTTTCTTAAAAGCATAATGTAATAAGCAGCAATATTATAGTGGGAGAAGCATATATAGCAGCAGCGATAGCTCAGTGGGGAGACCAACAAACTGCAATGCAGAGGACCTCGGGTTCGAACCCAAGTCGCGCACCTCTGACTTTCGGCAGTTATATGACTTTTCGAAATTATATCCGTATTGATTGACAATTATCGCCTGCTCCGTGCCTCGCAGAGCACGTTAAGCCGTCGGTCCCGGCTGCCATGAACGTCTATGGCAGTCGTTATTGAGAAATCAGTGACCTCTAATATCCTGACAGGATTTTAGGGTATCGATAGCCTTCGGGTTGCGGAGGTCAGATGGCAGTCGCTCCGTGTAAAAACTGATATCCAGTCAAATCCGGTTAGACTAGAAAGCCGACTCCAAGTGACTTGGGAATAATAAAGGCTAGGGTGAAGATTATAGTGGGGGAACGTTGCACTGCCATGCAGAGGCTTCAAGTTCGAACTCAAGGTAGGCATCTCTGACTTTTCGATATTATTTGCGTTGTAAATAGTTAATTATCGCTAACTTCGCCATCTTCTTCTTCTTCTTTTCGTGTGGTTAGTGGTTAACCTATTATCAAGAGTTGTTCAAGCTGCCCGTAGGCCTCTGACATGGCTTAACGAGTGCTATCAATTTGACAACAACCGGGACCGACTTTTTACGTGCCCTCCGAAGCACGAAGACGCTCAGATGAAATACCACTAAACGGTCACCCATCTATAGACTGACCGCACCCAACGTTGCTTAGCCTCGCTAATCGTTTACCGATCAGTGAGTGCAACTGGCTATGAACGCCTCAATGTCTTCAATCTGTCTCAATGTCTTCGCCATAATGTACTCGAAGATATGCGAAGTCTGCCAGCGTGGTGGACTATTGCCTAACTCTTATATAGAGAAGAAACCCGTGCCCAGTCATGGGACAGTTTAGGAGACTAACACCCCAATTTTCAGACTATTAGACTAACGGGAGCGATCCTATTATCGTACAGTATAGTACAAAACTCCGTACGGATTCGGCCAATTTCTTGACAGAATAACCCAATATAGCACTTTGCCCGACCGGAAAATCGAACCCGATATTTTATCCATACCTGTCACTTACACTACTGCTGCCCAACTGAAGCATCCCTTATACGTGTAGATATAATTCCAGGATTTAGATGAGCCAGTTAAGTAAATTTGGTTTAGATAATTCTTTTTTAAGCTACCTAGCTGGAAAACGCACATAATTTGACCAACTTGTCGAGATGCAGTTACCAATCAGTAATCGCTTGACCAAAATCCCAAGATATCTCCCACGCTATCTTGACCCTAGAGAAACACATTCATACTGTTTACATATTGTATGTAATTAGCAATTGAGGCCTTACGGCAGCTACATTCTCCTTCTCCATCCCACTTCTTTTTTTCCTAAAGGGTCGGCAACGCGCATATGATGCCTCTGATGTTACAGGCGTCCATAGGCTACAGCGACCACTTACCATCAGGTGGGCCGTATGCTTGATTGCCACCTTTGTTGTATAAAAAAAAAACATCATCAAAAAAACATATATAATTGTGATCAAATCTAGTTAAATAAAATATTTAGTTTCAACACAGAGATGCAAGTCTGAATCGCGTCGTAAATTAAAACTTAGATTACCCAACTGGAGATGTAGCAGCATCCAGAAGCGTGAATCTCACGCAGCGTTCGATAGCCACGTATAAATGAGATGATTCGTATTCCATTGTTTATTATGTAATTAAGTGCGCTTTTACCGCCGAGCTGTGTTATACTTTATAGGCTTTTTATCGTTCGACGCCGATGGCATCTCGCATCCTATGCGCCGGGGCAGCGTGTGACAAGTGCGCGGCGCGCATGCGCGGCGGGGGAGCGTGCGCGCGCATACATCAGCCGCGTTAATTGAATAACGGAATATTTATGCGCGCGTCGGCCGCGCACCCCGCGCCGCGCTTGCGCGTGCACATCTCCGCGTCGCGCTTACCGATAACACGGTTTATATTGCCATTCTCATAGCTAACACAATGCGACGCTTAAACGGGTATAAATGTTTTATGCTTTGAGATAGTGCCGTGGTAATTGAATACTCGTCGGGTATTCAATGATAGCTCGTAAACGCTGGTTAGATTTGGTTCTTATTCATGATATGCGGTGCTAACGATCTGCCTCTTGGTGATGCGACAAGATCTGCAGCGTACACGCATGCGCACAATGCACTGTAGCCTTAGTCACTAAATCATAGGCAACGGTTAAATCGTTTAGAAACGCATGTTGATGACGCTTACTGATGACATATGTCAAGACGTGCTCAACGCTCAGTGTCATAGAACATGAGTATACTGACTCATACGTGTGTTAGTGCGCACCTGGAGGCTTTAGAACACAAATGGTGGAAGATTCACACGCTTTTTATAGGCACATGTTCACACATGTCCACAACTTTGGTGGTGACCTTACGCAGAAGTATAGAGTATTCGAGTATGAACCCTGATCATCTTAGCGCAGGTGTGAATATTTTAAACACCCTAATATATCTGACTAGATGTTCCCGCGGTTTCATCCGTGTTTATCGTTATTGCGCCGCCCCCGTGGGTCGTAGCGTGATGTTATATAGTCTATAGCCTCCCTCGATAAATAGGCTATCCAACACTAAAAGAATTTTTCAAATCGAATCCGCAGTTTCTGAGATTTGCGCGTTCAAACAAACAAACAAACTCTTCAGCTTTATAATAATTATTAGTATAGATTACCAGATGTACCCGCGGCTTCGTTCGCGCTATAAAACATATTCTCAGTAAATTTCTATTCCGCGCAAATAGTACTATCTTTTAGGATGAAAGGACATCCCCTGAGAATGTCTGTTTGTTTGTTACACTTTCACGCCTTAACTAAGCAACCGAACATCATGAAATTTCTCATATACGTTGTCAGGGATTGACGTTGGTGTTCTCCATATTCAGCCATGGCTCTGAGACATGGGTTCTTAAAAAACCTGATAGGGACCGCATCGACGCTTTTGAAATGTGGTGTTGGCGAAAAATGCTACAGATCCCTTGGACTGCCTTCCGCACCAATGCGTCTATTCTGCGAGATCTGAACATAAAAACCGGATTATCCACCGTCTGTCTACACAGAATACTGGAATTCTTCGGACACGTTGCCCGCAAAGACGGTCACAACATCAAACAGCTGATGGTGATAGGCATGGTTGACGGCAAAAGATCAAGAGGCCGCAGTCCAACGAGATGGTCGGACCAAATCCGATCGTCGCTTAATACCAATCTCCACAAAGCCCTCCACGAAGCAAAAGACTGGAATAGATGGAGGGAATTAGTCCATGCGAAAGTGATTCAGCGGGGGAGTCACGACCCTCAGTAATGAGGAATACGACGCGAGGAGGAGGTCAGGGATACAGGAAAGGACATAGGATACCTTTCATTCAGACAAAGTACTATTTCTGAGGCAAAGAACTGTATCTACTATCAAAATCTTCAATAATGCAAGAGCCAGTTTATAATATTTTGACATATCAGCTAATAGAGTGTACTCTTAAGTCTTAACTAACAGATGGAGACGCGAACCACTTGAACTTCGGCAGCGTACCTACTTATATATTAATATAAATATTTGATACAAACACGCCATGTCTTCTAGTGACATCTGCCAAACAAACATACAAGTACCGTGTTTATATATAGCGAACAAAAACAGTAGTACTTGGAGACTTCGACAAGTTGTGGAGACGTTTCAATCGGGTGGAGAACGACTCATTAGCGCGACTTGAGAAGACGCTGCGCCGGCGCATTGACGCGTCGTTACATGGCGCTGATAGGGATGTCTCATGCGAAGATTTTAATCATACATGTACATTACTTAGTTCGGTCAAAAAGTGTTTATATAAAGAAAAGTGAGCTCACACATTAGAAAGAAAAAGATAGCGTATGGTTGTCAATATAAGTAAGCGATATCCTTTTTTTTATACTACTAAAGTGGCAAACAAGCATACGGCCCACCTGATAGTAAGTGGTCACCGTAGCCTATGGACGCCTGTAACACCAGATACATCACTTGCACGTTGCCGACCCTTTAAGAAAGGAAGTGGGAAGAAGAAGAAGCGGGATGGGGGAAAGGGGATGATTAGGTCTCCGGCACTCTCACTCACCGAACGATCCTATATTATAATGTTATAAATGCGAAAGTGAGTTTGTTTGTTTGTTACTCTTTCACGCTTTAACTACTCGACCGATCATCATGAAATTTCGTATACACGTTGTCAGGGGCACAGAATAGGAGCTACTTTTCATCCAAAAATAAGTAATGTTACTAACCTAACCTACATTTATGCGAGCGAAGCCGCGGGCAAAACCTAGTAATCTATACTAATATTATAAAGTTGTGAGTTTGTTTGTTTGAACGCGGTAATTTCAGGAACTACTGGTTCGATTTGAATTTTTTTTTGTTGGATAGCTAATTTATCGAGGAAGGCTATAGGCTATATACCATCACGGTACGACCAATAGGAGCGGAGCAGCAATGAAAAATGTTGCAAAAACGGGGAAAATTCTCTTATATGACGCAAACGAAATTGCGCGGGTCAGCTAGTTATTTAATATAAATGTTAACAAATAAATAAGATACTATTAAAATATGAACGTGAAGCTTTAGATTATATCTAAGGATACACAAACTATATAGGCATAATTATGAAGGGTAGGCAGATATAGATACATATTACACCCATACAAGAATTAAAAGTAGGCAGTATAACAATATTTCGAGGACACATGAAATAGACATTTGTGAATCCTTAAGTAAATTTAAGAAGTGTTTAGATGATTACTTTTAAAAATTTGTTTGTTGTCATTGTGAATACAAAATGTTTATTTATTGGTTTGTTTAATATTATAATATGTAAGTACTTAGATATTATACAATTTATCATTGTTTAAAATCTCTCTTTGCTCTCTGTTTTGTCTAAATTTTAATATTAGCTATAAATTATTATACACTTAAGTTCCTTAGTTGTAAAATATCCTTGCATGCTGTGGTCTCCTGTAACTGAGGGAGTACACATTTAAAATTCTTATGTGCAATTAACCGTGTAAATTAAAGTGTATATTCTTTGTTGGAGATCCTAATAAAATACAAAAATAAAAAAACACAATCGCTCGTCGAAGTCTGCTGTGTGTGAACATGTGCAACAGGGGACCAACTACCTGAGATTTAACAAACCACAAATGCTCGCTAAAGGACACCAATTCCTACCAAGGATGCTTCGCGAGACTATTGAAATCAAAAAACATCCTAATTTCAATAGAGAAGATGGTTGCAATGTACCACCAGCTTGGAATCCAGTAATTCAAATAGTCAAACCCAAGAAGAAGCAAACCACAGCTAGACTTCATGATGCTTTGAGCTCATTCTGCGTAAATAGAAACCCCCATGATTAAATTTTGTTCGGGTACTTTGAAATAACTATACTGGAACATTGAGACAACTACCATCTTAGCTTCCCCGTGATCATAGCTGCTGAAAAGCAACCGAAACGTCGGGGAAAGTGTAAACATAAATAGTTTCAATAATTTAATTAGCTTAAATTAGTTAATTTAATAGTAATAGTAGTGTAACAGTTTCTAAATTTTGTAATAAACTGTCAAATAAACAACGCGATAAAATCCGGATATAGTAGTTTAATTTCAATAACCCGCATTTCTGTAAAATATCTAATATTTGAAACTACCTTTCTCAATATCTTTGAACCTATCTCTTACCTCATCCTACCTCTATTCCATAAATATTGGCTCAGTAGTTTTGCTATAAAAACGTAACAAACAAACAACTTTCGTGTTTATAATATTAGTATGGATTACTGGCTGTGTGGGTTGCAAATTGGTACTACTCTTGTTAATTCCTTTAATTAAGCTAATTGCTGGAGCAGTTTCATGTCAATAGTTCAACAAATGTGATTCGAACACGCTACCATTCTGTCTCAAGTGTTACTTTAAGCATTGAGCAAAACCAGCATTTAATATATACAAACTTTTGTAATTTATCTATCTTATCTATCTGTTATGGAAAACTCGAGACTATAGATTTATTCTTCTTTTTTTTTCGTGTGGTTAGTGGTCAACCTGTTATCAAGAGTTGTTCAAGCCGCCCGTAAGCCTCTGACATGGCTTAACGACTGCTATCAATTTGACAACAACCGGCACCAACTTTTTATGTGCCCTCCGAAACACGGAGATGCTCAGATGAAATACCACTAAGCGGTCACCCATCTATAGACTGACCACACCCAACGTTGCTTAACCTCGCTAATCGTTTACTGATCAGTGAGTGCAACTGGCTATTTTATTAAATACTAATCCGTGGTGTAATGGTAGTGATTGAAGCAGCTCTGCATGAGGACACGGGTTCGATTTCCGTAGGAACAAAGTGTTTATAGGTGTTTTTGTCATGAAATTCTTAAAAGCTTGCAGGAGCAGGTGCATTCTTCTGGCGCTAAGAATGCAGCTGTTACTGCAAGATGCCCAATAGACGCCAAAAGGCTCGCCCTTAAAACATGGGATCTAAAACTGTCGATAGCAAAATGCGGGTGTAATAAATATATTTTCGGTTACCCTTTCAGTCATAGACATAAGATTATGTACGAGTATGTCTTTAACTGAAAAAAGAGATTACAGCTTCAGAGGTTTCAGCATCATTTGAAATTACTAAACAGATTATAATGTGTCTTGCCAGTTTGATAGATTCAACTTAAAATTAAAGTTACGTATTAAAGGTGACTTAAAATTAAACTGAGACCGATTGACTGCCACTGAGTTCGGTCCTAATGCATCTTTGACTTTTAAAATTATGTGCGTATTCAATAGTAAAGGATTGCTTGCTTTAAAAATGACTTAAAAGATCATGAGGAAAAACCTACATGTCTGAAAGTTCTCCATTATATTTTCGAAGATATATGAAGTGTACCAACCAGTGTGGCCCGCTTGGTGGACTATGGTGATATATTTGATATTTTGTTTAGAAGAGACGACGCTAAACAGTAGTCTACGCAAATGAAGTCACAGGCAATTACTAGTAGATAATAAATCTGCACAAGTAGTTATATACAAACAGACCTAATTCTACAAACATATAATAAATTCCCGACCACTTTTCACCAAGTGTCAACCCTGTCACAGGTGCGCAACCACTCGACGCAGTGTCTGCGCCTGCGCAACCGTACTAACATCAAGTTATCTCTAACGGTGCCCGGCAGAGGACGCAGTGGGCGCTCCACTTCACGCACACACAAATGTCAAAACACTCGACATTGGGTACCTAAGGGTCCATGAGGTTCTTAACAGTGTCGCAATGTGTTTGCAGTAAACATGGCATTTCTGGACGAGTGTTCGAGCGCAACAGATAAACTGCCGATAAGCTGTCGCACGTAAATCATTGCTGCGCAGGAGCACCTATCATAGCTTAGCTGTTACAATGCGAATATCAACTGCAAGCAATGAATTTATTATTATTATAAATCAAGTTTTGCTTGAGTTTGGTTTGCGTGTTGGACTGGTATTTGGGTTATTTATTCCGAGATAAAAACAAACAAGTGTCATTTTGTCGTGGTGCGAGTCGTACCGAGTAGTAGAAAGATTTATACTTATAGCAAGAGTGCCTAACATGGGTACGCACCTTCTGGTGACAATGGTCGTTGCAGGGACATCACTCGCTCATCGCCGATCCTAGTAAGAATGGATTCATGGGCACCGCCAGCAGGGTGCATGGGGGTGCAGCCGCAACCCCCTGTCAGGAAAGAAATACATACTAAACATACTTTTTTTCGATGAGCGAAATATATTTAATCTTATCGCTGCGCGATTTAAATTAAACGTAATCTTTTTCCATATAATATACATGTATAATTTTATATTAGTTAATAGTATAATGATTAGATGCAGATGCACCTCTCTGTAAGTAATCCTGGCGGCGCCCATGCATGGATTAATGATAAATGGAATGGAATGAATTGAATTGAATTGAGGAACGTCTGGATTTCTTATTTACCGAACGAAACACAGTATCAGCGTGACTTCGTCGCCAGTTTCTTGTAAGAGGGTGAGGCTTCTCTGGACAAACTATCTTTTTCTCACTATCACCGCATGATTCTCAATGGCGGACCATTCTGAAAAGTTTTAATGTTCAGATTTTGCTCATTAGTAAGCTAGTCACTTTGCCAAACTTCATTGGCATAGTTGCCACGTAAGCATAGCTAGCGGGACGTAGATTCAATACCCTCGACTTATCGGTTGAAAAAGTACAAGCTTCAGGCTGTTTGTATAACAAATGACAAAAACTACCAAAAAATAAAGTTGATATTATTATTAAATATTGGATTACCGCTCGCTTGAATGGTGAAGTAAAACATCATAAGGAATCCTGAATGTTTGCGAGTTCTCCATCATGTCCAAAGATTTGTGAAGTCTGCCAACCCGCACCGGGCCAGCGTGGAGGACTATGGCCTAATCCTTCTCACACTGAGAAAAGGCTCGTACCCAGCAGTAGGACAGATTAATATAGAACTGATATTATTATACTACTTGGTTCATTCGATCCAGTTCTGTCATATTAATATAACAACAAGCAGACAGACAGTTTCATGACTTATATTGTGATAGCGGACGAGATATCGGCAGTAAGCAATGAATTTATTACAAGGGTTGTGGGCAGTCAGTCGATAGGCCAAGATACGGAGCAAGCGCAGACAGGTGCTGCGATTGTGTAGCCCCGTCATCATAAATATTATTGGAGGCTGAATAATTAAAAGCCAGAATTAGTTGTTAAATTATTTTACAATACAATTACCTACTGGTTATTATTA
This sequence comes from Catocala sponsa, assembly GCA_963564715.1. NCBI lineage: Eukaryota > Metazoa > Arthropoda > Insecta > Lepidoptera > Erebidae > Catocala > Catocala sponsa. Next base: position 2,172,940 of record OY751345.1, on the reverse strand, counting down.
TGTAACTGCCGCCCAATGCTGTTCGAATAAGTATATATTAAAATGTTAAGAGAACAGTTTATAGTCTTTTTAGATATATTGCGTGAAATTAATGTGAGATTTAGCATATATAAAGTTTTATTAACGGTAAAGGAAAACATCGTAAAGAAACGTGGATGTCTGAGAGCTCTCCATAATGTTTTTAAAGATATGTGAAGTCTGCCGACCCACAATGGACCGACGTGGTGGACTATCATATGGCCGTACCCTTCTCACACTGAATCCTGGTCACTGGTCACTGGTCCTTGACCAGTAATAGAATAGCTTAATACAAATACTCTCAGACATGTAGGTTTCCTCACGATGTTTTCCTTCACCGTTAAAGCGAGCGATGATTAACTATTTAATACACACATAACTTCGAAAAGTCAGAGATTTGGTAACGAAGTTGAGACCTCTCGTGGCAGTCCAATGGTATACCAATAGGCTATCGCTGCTATTAATGAATCACAAAAATAAATAACACTCGCGAAATCGAATCTATAACACACTACAATTTAGTAATGACAAAGTAACCGTTGTGCTTTTAAAGCAACCAACATTAACATAATGATATCATAAATAAACCGAACAAAAAGACCTTTTCGATATTTACTTAATCACAATATCGTTATCATATATTTTGAACACAGCATCTTTAATCTGAATAAATTGTATTGGCATTACAGTGGCATAAACACATGCATTTTAATCGCATTTTATATATAAGTACCTATATTTACATAAAGATTATATTTCATTGTAAGTATCGATTTTGGAAAGAGATATTGTGTAATTTATTTGAAACTAGCTTTAACTCTTTGATCTTGGCCTCAACCGATCAACATGAAATTTCGCTTACAGGTTGTCAGGGGTACAGAAAAGGACATAGAGTATCTTTCGTCCAGAGCAGCGATAGCTCAGTGGGGAGACCAACAGACTGCAATGCAGAGGATCTCGGGTTCGAACCCACGTCGCGCACCTCTGATTTTCGGAAGTTATATGACTTTTCGAAATTATGTGCGTATTAATTGAGAATTATCACCTGCTCCGTGCCTCGGAAAGCACGTTAAGCCGTTGGTCCCGGCTGCCATGAACATCTATGGCAGTCGTTATTGGGAGAGTGTCGACACAAAAGATCCCACTGGATCGAAGTGTCGCCGGTCTGCACTGACTGGCCCCCACATAAGATAAGATAAGATAAGATCTTTCGTCCAGACAAAAGTACTGTTTCCTACCGAAGCCGCGGGCAAAAGCTAGTAATTTATATATTTTTAAATGGTTTTGAGTACAAACTTATAATTAATTAACAAGAAGAACTTTGAGCCTACAGACGTATTTTCAAGGTGTGTGTTACGAGATACATTAATTTCAAAGTTCTCTACATGCTACATTTCCACCAGAAAACATGCATAAAATCAATTCTCATTCGTGTTTTCTTCTTTCCCTTCGCTTTCAAAGTAAAAAATATTTATTTATTTAGGTCACAAAGTAACACCTTCGAACGTCAAAGTCTAGGTTAATAAGTATACTCAAGATAGTACGAAGCTGAGGCGCTCATAGCCAGTTGCACTCACTGATCGGTAAACGATTAGCGAGGTTAAGCAACGTTGGGTGTGGTCAGTCTACCGTGACTGCTTAGTGATATTTCATCTGAGCGTCTTCGGGCTTCGGAGTGCACGTAAAAAGTCGTGTTGACAGCAGTCTTTAAGCCATGTCAGAGGCCTACGGGCGGCTTAAAAAACTTTTGACAACAGGTTGGCCATTAACCACACGAAAAGAAAAAAAAGAATATTTTTTTAAAGAATCATTTTCTTAAAAAGACAACCCTTGTTATTGGAGCACTTCCTGTGTCATATAAACAACTGACAGAAAGAACACCTAGCCCGAAATAAAAATTGTGAATCATAAAATTTCTGACCCATGTGGAAATCGAAGCTACAAAATTCGAAGCAATGGCGAGGCAACCATTTAAACTACTAAGCTATCCGTGAACCGAGTACAAACCAAACGAATAGCCCCAATAAATATAATCTAAAGAGCCGTTCTCCGAATCATTATACTACTTATACACAGTCGGATCGGCAGATGTATTAATAATTACAACTCGATATAAGAGCAGTACACCATTAGCAATAAACAAGGCGTCGTGCGCCCGCGCAGACATTCATTGGGCCACACTAACTCACCGCAACGGCTAATACCGCTGCGGATAAATTATCTGTGCAATACATGACGTCATATTACACTATAAATATATATGAGTATACTATAAATATACATTTATATGTAAAACATTAACGGTATTGGTTCAATATACGAGGTACTGTTTATATTGACCAATCTGACTGCCTCGGTATTGTTGCGGTTGTGAATGTGATGATGAGGTCCCGTGGTTGATGCCCGGGCTTCGTAAAATATTATTGGGATTTTTCGGAAGAGATTCTATTTGTAGTAAAAAGTTAGTACAAAAAGATTTGAGCTTATAATATAAATGTTTCAGGCCGGGACTCCACCAAAGCGGAGACGAGACGAGCGGAGAGGAGATGTTTTTTAAACAACCAATAGAATTGTGTTATTGACACATCTCCTTTCCGCTCAGCTTCAGTGGAGTTCGCTGTGCGGAGATGTGTAATATTTGTATGGCGCGATGGAAGCCTAGATGTGAGCGGCGTGCAGTGAGCGATGTCACTCAACGCCTCGCACCCGAGCTGAAGAACATCTCTTCTCGCACAGCACACAACACACCGCACACATCTCCGCTTTGGTGGAGTTCCTCGAGCTGAAAAACATCTCTTCTTGCACAGCACACAACACACCGCACACATCTCCGCTTTGGTGGAGTCCCGGCCTTAAGACCTACTTATTAGGGGACAAATCTACTGCCGCCTACCTGGTACAGTTCCAAAATTCGGGCTTTTACTGCGAATTTTTTTACAGGAAAAGCAAGTAACAAATTACCCGACCAAAATCGAACCTGCAAGACCTGGGCATCGAACCCGAGAACTCGCGATTTATAAACTAGCTTTTGGCTCGCGGCATCGCTCGCGTAAAAATAGGTTAGGTTATGCTAGTAAGAATATTATTTTTAAATACAATATATCCCGTGTTACTCGGTGATAACTTAGCTTTCTAACGGTGAAAGAATTTTAAAATCGATTGATTAGTTTTTGAGCGGCGATAGCTCAGTGGGGAGACCAACAGACTGCAATGCAGAGGGTCTCGGGTTCGAAACCGCGTCGCGCACCTCTGACATTTGGAAGTTATATGACTTTTCGAAATTATGTGCGTATTCAATGACAATTATCGCCTGCTCCGTGCCTTGGGGAGCACATTAAACCGTCGGTCCCGGCTGCCATGAACATGTATGGCAGTCGTTACTGGGAAGTCAGTGCCCTCTAATATCCTGACACTGGTCTAGCCTTAGGGTATCGTTAGCCTTCGGATTGCGGAGGTCAGATGGCAGTCGCTTCGTGTAAAAACTGATATCCAATCAAATCCGGTTAGACTAGAAAGCCGACCCCAAGTGACTTGGGAATAATAAAGGCTAGGGAGAAGAAGTTTTTGAGTTAAACCCAAAAATCTATCCTCTTTTTAATATTAGTACAAATAAGTATATAGATCGGCCCAATTTAATTTTGTCCTGATAGTTAAATTGTAATATGAAGCTGAGCTTGCGTTGCTTGAGTGATGTGTTGAGTAGAAATCCTATCCAGTAGGAGTATCGTTGAATCCATTCACTCGTCGCGTAAATTAAGCGCAGTTAAAGGGTTAACGAGAACAGTTAAAAAGTAAATGATACTCTGTCAGCTGCGTACTAGTGTTACACGTTGGTTAATTATCAATTACTTAAGACTCCTCGTAAACATGGTTACTGAAAAGCAATCGAAACTTTAAGGAAAATGTAAATAAATATTAATACTTATATGTGTCTCATGTTTACGAATGTTATACATTGAAATTAAAATTTTGTGTACGGTATCAATTTTGGAACTTGTAAGCTAAAATGGAAATTAAAATAATAGTTCCAAAATATCAAAATCGTTAATTTATTAAATATCTATATGTAGTTATAATTCGTAACCAAATTTAACGCTAATATATGTTTATGTTAGCGTTAATTCTGGTTATTTCCATCGTTCTGGGGGTTATGTTTACGTATGTTTGCGTTAATTCCTTAATTTATTTATTTACATCAAATAGAACGACTTGCGCCAATTACACTATTTAATAATACAATATATAAATTGAAAATGTAGCATTCATGCATTCTGCTCACAGTACTTCATACATTCTAATAATAATACTTTCCATTCATTCGCAAAAATATCAACTTCTGGGTTAAAGTCCAAGAGAGCGTTAAGCTGCTTTAGTGACCGAGGTATGGGTGAGTTACAGCGTGCCACAGTACGGCTGCTGGAACCGCCAGCAATCGGTGCTTTCTACCACGACAATAGTTATTAGGCACAAAAAATCTGCAACATTAATTGTCATGAAGAATTGGTGTCTCGATCATACCCTTTAAAATTTTGCAGGTTCCAACCATCTGATTGTATGATCGCCTCGTCTCTAATGAGTTAAAACCTAAACAACCCAACAAAAATGTTGTAGAATTAATTTTTAATTGTTTACCGTTAATTGTTTGATTTTTGAACAGGTCAACTGCTGCTAATCTACAGGTATTTTAAAAGCCTACGCAAGCCTATTGCTATCGACTGTAGCCGTAACCATAATGTGCCAGAATCTGTGTAAAGAATTGTCTAATGGAAAACTCAATAACATTTTGCTCGTCCAAGAAATGATCCTAAGATGGTAAAACTCAGAATCCCTTTTCCTAGCCTGAAGAGTGAACTAAAGACCTTGCATAAGCACAAAGTGATACGATGACAACGAAGTCAGTATCATTACAGTTACATATCACAATCATATTAAAACAACTGCCTGCTTCGGTTTTCCCCGAGCGCTATGATATGTCCTTCTTCAAACGAGGTTTAAAGAGAGTTTTGCTTTCAGGGTAGGCAGCGGCTTTGCTGAGTCCTGACATTGCTGAAGTCCATGAGCAGCGGTTATTACTTTCCTTCAGGTGGACCACTTGCTCGTCTGCCACAAAAGGCAATAAAAAGAAATACAAAAACAAGATAAATAGCTCGCGTGCTGTTATAAATGTTACTGTATAGTTTATAGCCCGCAGTAGAGACACTACATTAATATTGCCGCACATCCAACATAACGACTCTACATTAGCCGCTCTACACCGCTACAGGTGCAAATAACTCGGCTCTATCGTAACCGTCTCTATTAACGAACTCAATTAGCCGCTGACGGAACCGACTCTACGTTCAACATCGAGATTTATTCGTACTCTGCCATACTACATGCAAATGTTTCGAGTCTCTATCTGTAGAGATTAAATTATGCAGGCAAATAGTTAGTCGGTACTGTTATTCTGTATATTTTTGTGTAACTGAACGGAAGGAATGTCTGTGAACATATGATAAACTCGCTCGAGTGCTCTTTGTACTTGTAGAGTTGCGTCGTAGAAATATGTCGGTGTATTGATAAGTTTATATTCAATATAATAAAAATAAAAAAATCTTCGACTCGATGGCGTAGTGATTAGTGTAACCGACTGCCACGTCTGAGGTCGCGGGTTCGATTCCCGCACAAGTCAAAAATTTCTGTGCATGAACATGGATGTTTGACTTGGTCTGTGTGTTTCTAAGTATAATATAATAATAATAATATTCTACCATATACACACAACACCGTCTAGACCAAATTGAGCAGAGCTTATACTATAGATACTAGACAATGGATAAACATACATATATACTTTTTTTTTTGTAAATGCATACATATTATACATAGAAATGAATATGTATGTATTTACAAAAATACATTGTCTAGTACCCATAGTACAAGCTCTGCTTAGTTTGGGCTAGATGGTGTTGTGTGTATGTGATAGAATATTTTTATTAATATATTATAACTATGAAGTTGTTTTGAATTGAATAGATTGGTATTACGGTAAAGTGAATGTTATACATTGAAAATGACTATTTTATATATTGAGTTAATATGTACCAAGTGAGACTATACCAACTGTATGAAAGGACGGCGTAGTGGATTAAGTGGTCGCCTCGCCGCTGCCACTGCGCCGAGTGTTGTGGGTTCGATGCCCACGCGGGACAAAAATTTGTGTGATCCACAAATGGTTGTTCCGAGACAAAGAACACGCACACAAAGAACACAAAGAACACGCAGACGTGTTCTTTGTGTCCGTTGTTAGAGTGTTTGTATAGTCCCCCGCGACACAGGAATTATTTATTTATTTGGTTAACTCACAGCATATATATGATACAATTTAGTGAAAAATTTTGATGACAGAGTTCTAATATACATGCCATTTACGAGCTAACACAGCACAGTTGAGACAACAAAATTATGTTAAAAGTTTACAATGTTCATAAAATCTAAACCTAAAACATAAATTAACATAAGGTAGGGTTTTAAAATTTAAATATGAATACAATAACATAAAAGAAAACAGGAAAAATACGCAAAACATAACACTGCTTATTCTATTTAAATTTAATGTTTTAGAGCAATAAGTACTTATTAATATTCCTAGTATGGCAGTTGATGAAAATTAGTTTCTTTGTAACACGTTTTTTTAATTTTTGACACTTACCTATTTCATGAAAAATATGTCAAAATTTAACAGTCTAATTTAGCTACCTACACGGACTCGTTTCTTCAAATATGCATACAGGCAACTATTGCCACGACACGTTACTTTCTTACTTAGGCAAGCCGGCTTATTCGTAATTAAACAATAATATAATTGATAAAAGCGGGCTCTCTCATTATTTCTTTTTTATACAACTAAGGTGGCAAACAAGCATACCTGATGGTAAGTGGTCACCGTAGCCTACGGACGCCTGCAATACCAGAGGCATCACTTGCACATTGCCGATCCTCTAGGAAAGGAAGAAGTTAAAAATGAAGTTGGAAGGAGAAGGAGCAGGAAGGAGGAAGGAGGGTGAGTAGGCCTCCGGCACTCTCACTCACCGAACGAAACACAAAAATAGGAATATTGCTATTTCACGTCGATATTCTATGAGAGGATGGTCCTTCCCCGGTCGAGCTCATTCATTCTGAAATCAGCGAGTTTCTACTTCTAGTACTTTGCTTAGCAGCTCATTACACAACAAAACTTAATCAATAATTATTAATTAAACCACATCATTAACTAAAGAATCAACCAAACAGATATCCGTATCAGTTACGTATACATTGTGAAGTGGCTATTAGATATCAAAACTGGTCTCGCTACCGCACGGGTCGCGGGTTCACTCCCAGCTATGCAGAACTGTTATGTAACTACGTACTAAAACGTTTATAGTGAGCCACACAATATATTTTATTGAGATATTTAGTTAAATACTGCCCTGGAATTTACTAATCAAGAATTTCATCAGGAGAATTAAAACTTTTATTTGAACTGGACCCGTGGCTGGCATTCTTGTGATTAAACTTTAACCTCATAAAGTGTGAAAGCCTTAATTATTTGTATTGTAATTTAGATTTTAATATATCTGATGTTGCAAGCAGTCATAGGTTGCGGTAAAACTTTTAAAACCTGTTTGCCAGAATCAAAATTTATGTCAAAAAATCAACGTAAAAAATCATTTATTCATTTCCTTCTCTCACAATGTAACACTCAATGAACGTCAAAATCTGTTGGCTGGTGAGTTTACTACTTACTAAGACTTCATTTAGGTTAGTTGCTAGATTTGGGCAAAAGGAAAGAGACCTGCAAGAAACTCACTGCCACTAAATATAGATTCAGTATTTTGCAATTCATATTATCAAAAAAGTGTAGCTGCTATTATCCTAATCCTAACTAATATTATAAATGCGAATGTGAGTTTGTTTGTTACGCTTTCACGCCTTAACTACTCAAAATCAAATCAAATCAAAAATAAATTTATTCATGTTAGGTTACAAGGTAACACTTATGAATGTCAAAGTTACACTAAATTTTTTCTATGAATTTACATTTACAGACACGTTCAGCAAAGCAAGGGTGTAGGGCTCATGAGAAGAACGGGCACTCTTGGCCACTCTTTTTAATCGCCAAGTTTACAATAAAATGTTGTTTACAAATCATAACTGTAAGGTACTGCAACCATTTCTCCATGAATTACTACTGAACATACTCAAGCATTTCATAAAATTTGATGGTAGCCCCTAAAGCAGCAGTATGGTAAACAGGAGCATCCACTTTCATGTACATAAATAATCAAGACTAGGCATGATTGTAGTCCGTAGTTTAATCTAACTGTTTAAATAAAAATGTAGTAAGTAAATCGACCAATCATTATGAAATTTCGTTGTCAGGGGAATAGAAAAGGACATAGGGTACTTTTCATCCACAAAAAGGTACTGTTACGCGAGCGAAGCTGCGGGCAAAATCCAGTATCATATATTACTGATCGCTCGAAAACGGATGGCATTGTTACAACTGACCTAAAGACTAGACACAATTATATATGAATCATACAAATATTGGCCCGTGTAGGAATCATGCCAGGACGGCTTGTTCCGCATTCGCCCCTACATTACGTCCCACATTCCAAAATGTTCCTCATTCGCCCCTCTTTTTTAATTATTCGTTTTTCGTCCTACATTTTTGAACATATGGTTAGCAAAACAAAACATGTTTAAAAATTATTTTAAGTCTTTTCAATGTCGAGCTCGTGACGTCATGTAATCATAAGCCAAAGTTTCGCCGAGAGATCAAGGAGGTATTTTAAAATATTTTCCGGCTGACGGTACATCAAAATCTGCTATACAAAAAAAAAACAGAGTCAAAAAAGGAACATAAGTTGGGACGAAATAGGAATTACGTTAAGAAATTAATATTTATTTAAATTTCGGGGCATGAGGAACAATTTTTGGGGCGAATGCGTATTTAAACATTCGGGACGAAACATGAGGGTAGAATAATAATAATAATAATAATTTTTATTGAAAACCTTGTTACATTTACACAAATATTAAACGATAATGACTACAGTAGTATAAACTGTGTCGTAGCCATTAACGCCCACATCCGGATATATTAAATAACTAAGGTTACTAAGGGTACAATTTTATTGTTTATTTGAAATAAACCGCCATGACACTGGTGGTGGCGAGTCGACCAGTTCAACCTATGCGCCATCCGTACACTCAACAAAAACTAGACAATAGCATAGCATACCAAGTCTCTGATTTAAAGGACTATAAATCACTAAGAAACTGATGCAATCCAAGATTATTTTCTCTATAATAAGAACGAATACGGATAAAATAATAAGCTTAGAACGGAAATCGAACTGATTACAAACGCTTGTAAAACAAAGGTACGTCAGACTGGGCGGTGGCGGCCGGCGTGTAATGATATATAACAATGGCGACCAGACATAAAAGTGAAAGCGATATTAATTGGACGGTAATTGCGCGGGAGCAATTTACTCACATACTGTTATTAGTAGTGATGTGCTTACAGACAAAACTATAGATATATTTATACAAAAATTTGTTGATAGTTTAGTATTTAGCTCACTTAATAGCAAGCGTTTAGTGTAGAGTATGATCGCTTACAGACCTCGAGTCAAGCTCTAAGAGAATCATTAGTCCTGAGGAAAAGGAATTAAAGATGAGATAAAAAGAAAGCGTGGGACAGGCATATATGGTATATATAATAGTATAATCCTAACCCTAACTAATATTATAATCTTATCTTACTAATATTATAATAATAACCTAATTAATATTAACAATAATTTTATACTTTGTATTTTGGAAGAGCGGAGTTTCCTATCACAAGCATAATTTTAGCTTAAAAGGAAACTCCGAATGCAATTTGTTATTTATTGTAGAAAATGAAATAAACATTTTTATTTATTTATTATTTATTATAAATGCGAAAATGAGTTTGTTTATTTGTTTGTTTGTTACGCTTTCACGCCTTAACTACTCAACTGATCAACATGAAATTTGGCATACACGTTGTCAAGGATACAGAATAGGACATAGGGTTTCATCTTTCATCCAGAAAAAATAACTGTTGCAAACCTAACCTAACCTAACCTACATTTACGCGAGCGAAGCCGCGGGTGAAAACTAGTAATAATATAATAATAATATTGTATTCTATCACATACACACAACACCATCTAGCCTAAACTAAGCAGAGCTTGTACTATGGGTACTAGACAACGGATAAACATACATATATATTTTTCTTTTTGTAAATAATACATATTAGGAACACCTAAACCAAGACAGACATCCATGTTCATGCACACAAATATTTGAATTGTGCAGGAATCGAGCCTACGACGACCGTGACGTCAGGCGTGGCAGTCGGTTACACTAACCACTACGCCATCGAGGGGTATAATACAATACCAGTGTTACTATTCTTACGCCAGTTTCCTGTAACTGGTTAGTATACATATATGTAGATCTGTCGGCTGGTTCTTCCACTTGAAATCGTCTTCATAGGCTGATATGAAATAATATCAGAATCAAATCCAATGATTAGAAATTCTAATAAATATATATTATTTTGTTATACTTTATGACAACTTTCGAATTAGAGATATCTTCTTCATAGATACAGAGTACACCCAGGTTTAGAACAATTAATTGTACTAGCGGTCGCCTAGTGGTCAAAATTCGACCAAAATTCCTAAGCTTGCTACTTTGCTTTCTATTTTTCTTTATTACATTTAAATAAGGTTTTTTTGCTGTGCAGTTAAATACTACCCAATTTTAACTAGCGGTGGCCTAGTGGTCAAAATTCAACAAAATTTCTTAAGATTGCTACTTTTTTTCTGTTTTTTGAGTTCGAAAAACTCTTAACAGCTTTGTCCGTCCTTCTGTCTGTTATACAACTTTTAACTCAAGAACCGTAGGTAAGAGCTAGAGACTCGCGGTCAACGCCATGCGGCTCAGCATAGTCGATATACCCCCGAGAAATTACTATGACCATTGACCTCTGGCCTCAAGGTCACGTGGTAGCACGTGACCTTCGCATATTACTAGAACCATTTTTTCGAAATTTACGGCAATTTATTGCCGGTTCTCACTTGTTCTCTATTACATATAAATAAGGTATAGGTAACCATACTTACAAAGAATTTTATTGTTCGACGTCAGACAAACAATGCCGTAATACTACGAACGCGATTCGACTGCGTGTGTCAAATGCATGGATGTGTGCGTGTAGTGCTTTTTCATTAATTTAATATCTATCTAATGCATATTTTATAAAAATATTAGGCTTCGCCCTTCCTTCTCCATATAAACTTTAACTGTGCCAAATTTTATACTCCTCCGTCAGCGCAATTTTCGTAAAAAGGGGTACAAAGTTTTTGCTTCACGTATTAATATATAGATAATACACAAATAATTGTCCCATGTGAGATTTGAGCCCACAACAAAGGTGACGCGACCGATTGTCCTCTACGTCATCCATGCAACAAAATAAATGATCACAACAACAGCTCAAATAACAAAATACCTCAACTTTTTATCCAAAACCAAATACATAAACTCAAAACCACTCGAATTACTTCTCAATCGAATACTTCAAACTGAACGTGCCCCAAAATACGATTGTAATCCGACATGCAAATAAAAACAAACAACATATCAGATAAATAAATGTGTCTCGACAAGATATTATTTATATCCGCTTCACTTGCTTATCTAGCATCGCCGTCGCAACAGCTTTGTTAATGTGTCTGTCACACACACACACAAACAAACATAAATACAAACTGGACCACATTGTGCAAATGTCAAAACTACAACCTCAAAAACTAATCTATAGGTATTTTAATTAAACTTATTAAAGTTCATCATGATATGTTGAATGTAATCAAGTATTAGATCGCTGCGTGGATAAGTGATCTAAGATAACTGCTAACTAAGCGTTAGCGTCTCGAACAGTATCTAGTCGAATGTATCGATTGACTATCGTGTTGTACCATCCCTATCCCGATTAGCGAAAACGATGCCTGGAGGTTCAGTTATATTAATATCTGATAATAATATGAGATAATATTCAGGGTCTTGCTAATGTATCTGAATATTAAGTAGCGTTTTACGATTATGGAATAAATATTCCAAGTATTTGAATTGTCGAGTGAATGGAATCATTCGAATCGTTGGTAATTATTCGAATGCATTGGTCGCCGGTATCGATTGATTACGAGCACTATCGTGATTGATGAGGAAAATCCTAAAAAAGACATCAGATCATCACGGTTTGCTATCATCAAATAGTGTCTGGATAATGCGATATCCTTTAGAACAATTAGTGTTACTCATGCATAATTATAATGAGGGGTCATAACACGTACTATTATTCGATTTTCCGTAGTAATTGCATATCGCTAATACTACATGGGATGAAAAGACTTATACAGGAAGTGAAGCAGTGACAATATTGATCTATTATTATAAAATCGTAATAAGGCTATGCTATATTTGAGATGTATTTAAAAATCTTATTAAAATTCACTATTAAGAGGGCCTTCGAGCAGCGATAGCTCAGACTGCAATGCAGAGGGTCTCGGGTTCGAACCCACATCGCGCACCTCTGACTTTCGGAAGTTATATGACTTTTCGAAATTATGCGCGTATTTTTACAATTATCGCCTGCTCCGTGCCTCGGAGAGCACGTTAAGCCGTCGGTCCCGGCTGCCATGAACATCTATGGCAGTCGTTATTGGGAGAGTGTCGACACAAAAGATCCCACTGGGTCGAAGTGTCGCCGGTCTGCACTGACTGGCCCCCAGATAAAATAAGAGGGCCTTCTATTTGTTCTGACATCACAGACAAATTACGGATCTAGAGATGCAGTTTCTACAATTTACCAAATTGCTTTAACATAAAATATATGGTTATACAACATATTGCGTTACATCGTATTTCACTTTACTAATCATTTAAAACAAAACAGGATTTATTACTATTGCATATTATTGTTTTGCTTTTCAGTCGACCTCTCAAATACCCTGTCTATATCGTAGCACATCCCTATAGCGTAGTGTGGTCACGCTACCGATGCGCCGGCGCCGCTCCGCGCCGCGCACCCGCGCCTAATAACATAATTGCGGGCTATCGGCGCAAGCGCACCGCGGCCGACAAGCCAGCACACCTATTACTTTTACACTCACATATTTGTTATGTGTAATCAAAAGTCAGGCCGTGACTCGGTACTGGGGCCAGTTCCCAACCGATCTGATCGTTTGCTGTTTGATGGCTTACTTTAATTGTGATATTGGTTGTTTGTATCCAGCGTCATATTTTACTACTAGATACACGATGGTTAAGTTTATCTGTGTTGGTATACAGGGCTGTACTAAGGAGATGGCAGCTCAAGGATTCCTTGAAATTAAAAAGAAATGATCGATTCGGCAATGTTATGTTGGCGAAAGCGAATGCTGTACATGACGTCAATTCCAGAATCAGACAAAGCGTACAGAGCCGTACTTAGGGATGCCAGGCCATAATCTATACTAATATTATAAAACTGAAGAGTTTTTTGTTTGTTTGTTTGAACGCGCTAATCTCAGGAACTACTGGTTTGATTTGAAAAATTCTTTTGGTGCTGGATAGCCTATTTATCAACGAAGGCACTATAACATCACGCTACGACCAACGGGGGCGGCACAGTAACCATAAAACATGAAACCGCGGGAACATGTAGTTTAAAATAAAAAGCCCGCCTGAACGGCACTGCGGTAGTAAATGTTTGACTGCTGTGCAAAGTCAAGTACCAGTTTAAAAAATTAATGATTTACTGCCAAGAAATTCCTAATTGGCTCGGCTCCTATTACATAGGATTTGAAACCATAGATAACCATATTTATTGCTGTTGCAATTTACTGAGAATTTATTAACAGAAAATCTTAATGAAACTTTGCCTAATCCGAGAATCGAACTGACTGCATCACGACAGCACAACAGTGGCTTTATTTAATCTTAAATACACAAAACAGGTATTTTATGCATGACAACGTTTACCAACGATGTCAAAACCGTGACTATAAAATACTTCAGAATATATGTTCGAAACAAAATGAAAACTACCGTCAATCAGCTTTTTATTATCATCTCTTATAAAGTCAAGATCTGATTAAACAAATACAACAGCTTGGCGAGTGAAGCACATCCAAATGCCTTTAAGTCGATTTTACATTTTATTTGGTGGCTAGATTAAGTCCGTGACTTCGCTTGCGTAGGCCACAGTTTACTCGCAGCGTCGATTTTGTGGATCACACTTTGTTGCAATACGATCGAACACACGTTTTGCTGATCCAATAGTATACATAATTTAAATGGCAATGTAACTTTAGTTTTTACCCGACTACGGCGAAGCCAAAAGGAAGGGTAGGTAATGATTTTGGCAGTCTAAGTATGTATGTTTGTATATTCCACCGTAGCGCCTAAGCTACTGAACCGATTTTTATGAATGAGATGTCAATAGATTCGTAATAATAGCCCGTGTGACATGGGCTATAAAAATTTTAAATTCGTCCTTTTTAGCCCCCCGTTTTTACGTAGTCAGGTTATAGTTTTTAAAGTTTTTGTTATTCTAACTGGCGTTAGATGAAATTTGGCTTAAATGTAAATTACCAATTTAAAAAATCTTCATCTAAATCCGTTTCACGATGCCGAAGCAAGCAAAGAGAAAAAAAATTAAAACGATTGTTTTGACATATCATTAGCCAATTTCTTCAAATTTTTTTTTAAATATTACCTTTTATAGATTTTACTGAATATAAAATAAACCTCATAAAAAATCGTCTAGCGGTTTTAATGGGACGTTGGAACAAACAAACGCATATCGGGTAAAAAGTATTCATATGCTAATCAAGGACATACTTAATCTGTCAGCCAGGTTTCATCTAAATCCATCCAACAGCTACCGCATAAACAATCACTCATTAACTAAAATTTGTAACTACACAAACTTTGTCTTTCAATAATATTATTGGGATGTACAAACTACTTCTATACAAATTTTATAGCAGTATGTATGTAAAAAGTGTTGACCTATGTTAGTTAAGCATTTTAATAGATGTATTAACATTCATATTATTTTGGGTATAAGCAGAGGGCGCATTCCGACCCGCGCGACGCGCGACCTCTAATAAGATATCCAACGTAATCTCATTATCGTGTATCAATTTCGACCAGTAGGCAATAACACTATATTATTGAGAACAACAGTTACTTGGTCACTTCGGGCGTGTTCGGCAATCTTCGTGTATAATCGTCATTAATGCCGATCATCTGGAAGCAAGCGGCTGCGCATAAATCAGGGCCTTCATCTCCCCGCACCGCAAGCCTTGCCGGCGATGCCTTATTGCCCACGGGCCACGGCAATTTATTGATAGGTGTTAATGACTTTAGAAGATTACATCGGTAATTGTTGGAATTTGAATTTGTTACATTTATATGCGCTAAAGAAATTGATGATTAGGAGAGAGGAACTGAATATATTAGCTTTGTATCATAACTGTTTATAGAACCAAGACTAGCGTGGCACAGGGGCGGTGAATGCGATTACTGTGCGTATCTCGCTTTTTGATTGCCGGATGGAGCAAATAAATAAAAAATAAAATAAAATAAAATGTTTTTATTTCGGAAACAAGTCCATAGAGTGTTAGTGACAATATATTCTTACAAGCTATATTAGTACTACAGATAGGGATAGTGAATATAATTAATATTAGTGTCTTTGACGAGCTGGAAGCGAGTCCAGTGTCGAAATGTGTCAAAATGTGTCGGTATTATACATACATAGATTCATGCTTGTTTCCCAGAGGGGTAAGCAGAGACTACGGATTTCCATTTGCTTCTCCTCCTAACGTACTTCTCTGGCTTCATTCACTTTCATCACATACGTCATACACGCTCGCCGGTTTACGGTGCTCTTAACCTTGCCTGTATCCAGAACGTCTCCGATCTGATCGAGAAACGTTCGCCTAGGTCTTCCCCTTGCGACTGTTCCATTCACACTAGCCTTATAAACTTTCTTAATCAGTCTTTTCTTCTTAAAAACGGCGCCTGCCCTGAATACTTTAATAGCATCAATCAGATGGGCTGACGGTTAATCGTTAACTTACTAGATGGGCCCTCTGAATAGCCACCATAGGCCTACAAGCCAGCAGCAACACCTGTGCGGGCGGTTAAGGGTGTTGAGCGGTGCGGCGCCGGTTTCACCATCTCGTGACAACGAAGATCGGTTGAGAGAGTTGAGAGTCCTACGGGCTCTCTTGAAGTTCTACCCCAGCCAACCAGTAATAGCGAGCCGGGGACGAGGCCCTAACCGACTCTCTGAGGCATTTAAGACTGCAGTGTCACCACTCACATTCAGCTCGCCACAAGCTGCCCTGCGGTTTTATTATTATTAAACTACTTAAACATCTCTGCCTACTATTTAGTCTTAGCGTGTATCTATGTATTACATGTTAAACTAAACAATACATAAAACTAAATATATATCTTTTATAATAATGTAGAAGTTGACAGCCCTAAATATAGGGTATATCATAATAGGGTTGCATACTTTTATTGAATGCTGTAACCGTGCGCCTGCGCGCACGGCATGCCCCGCTCGAGGCGACTCATCGAATTAATGTCAATTACTATAATACAAACGTCTTAACTGTAAGCCCCTGAGGGAAGACTTTATCGTTAGGGTTAATAAATGAAATAGGTAGTGAGGAGTATTATTTAAGCGGCGTGTGCGCAGTAAAATGTTGGTTGACTAAACAACTGTAGCATAAAACGTAAATGTCGCAGTTTCGGGATGTACTCGTATATTCGTATCGTGAAACATATTTATTCCGAAACTCGTCCTGAATTTTGGTACGGAGGTAACCTCTTTATTGTCCTACCCTTTCATGAAGCAGTTCGAATAAGGGATTAATGTCATTTTGAAATAAAGAAATCCGCAGAAACTTCATCATCAACTTCGGGCCCAACGATACCTACAAGATTTTTGTTCGGCCCGAAGTTTCGGGAAGATATTTATATAATTGACCTGAAGATTTGGTTGTCGATAGTTATTAATAATAGCGCACTATTCTTTTGTTTAAGTTTCACAAAATATCTTCGTGAATCATATAAAATATTTAATATCGTCATAAGTTCGACCACTCTAACTGTTCACCATAACAGAACTAATTTAATTAGACGAACAGCATATCATATCCTTTGAGCGAGAGCTAGCTTAGCTTCAATCTAACTCTTTATAGACAGTAAGAACAATGTGTGTAATAATACCGGAACTCGGTCTGGAAGACATTGGGGGTGTCTAAAACTGCCATCGTCCTCACTTTTTCTTAACAGAAAAACTGTATAACTTTTTGTTGACCCGACCCGAGATTCGAACCCGAGACCTCATGCACAGCTGTTGAATTCACTACCGGTACACCAGGAATACAGTCTAAGTACGGTACCTTTCCTATAAATGATTGAAATAACTGAAACCCCATCAAACATCCATTGATCCACATAGTGAACAAGCTGTGTGCGTGAGACAACAATTTCAATTACCGTTGCTCGTGAAGCCGACCTCTCTCGGTCCCACACAGCGCTTCATAATATATTACGCCTTCCACCTACCAACTAATATCCACCTCGGGGTACAACACACACTTTATGTTGGCAGACGTAGGGTTAACAGCCTGCCACCGGGTTAACTCATCCATATCTCCACGTGTCATAACCCTAAACACGTCTATGGCCACGAAAGACTTCATATGCGCAGCTAATTTTGATAAATGATTAACCCCGACCGAATTATACATTTAAATACGTGTTTATACCCAAACGCATTATAACTAATATTAAGGCACTAGAAGTCTAGACAGACGGACTGTATTTCAACTGCTCTCCGACTGAAAATTTGCAGTCTGAATGCAATTAGTACGACTGCAATAAATCTGCAAACCAACCGTGCAACCCGATTGCAGTCGGTGTGCAGTTCAAATGCAGTTGGACCAACAGCATTAAGACTGCTACAGACTAATTACTGCAGACGTTGACCTGAAGCTAGCTCTCAGTCAGCGTGCATTCATTGGAACTACACACCGACTGCAATCAGGCTGCACGGGTGGTTTGCAGTTTTATTTCAGTCGTACTAACTGCATTCAGACTGCAAATTTGCAGCCGGAATGCAGTTCAAATGCAGTCCGTCTGTTTAGAGCCTAAACTAAGGTATATTAATGTTTCTCAATGGTTTGTTTACAAAAATCTAAGTAAGTTTGTTTAAGTTATAAATGCAAATGGATTGATTTAAATAAGGTGTGTAAATAAATATGGAGAGTGTGATATGTCGCCACTATAAGTTCTGTTTATGGATTTTATGAATGTTTATAGTCTGTAGCTGAGAGTACGCTGTGCGGGTGCTTCTACATATAATTATGATAATAGACACTGCTGTAAATTTCTCCAAATATTGTGTCCGTTAATACTTTTAATCAATTTAGTTAGTTTAGTGTTAAAGGGTATGTTATGTGAACTTTAGGTGGAATTACACAATTATTTATCTATACTAATATTATGAAGAGGAAAGAATTGATTTTTTGTTAGTTTGTTTGTATGGGTTTAACTCAAAAACTACTCAACCGATGTAAAAAATTCTTCCACTATTAGAAAGCTATATTATCACTTAGTAACATAGGCTATATTTTATAAAATAAAAATACTGCTACACTTAACCTAGACTACTTTTACGCGAGCAAAGCCGCGGGTATAAGCTAGTAAAATTATGATAAAATACTAATATTATAATGCTGAAGAGTTTGTTTGTTTGTTTGTTTGCACGCGCTAATCTCAGGAACTACTAGTTCTATTTGATATATAATTTTAGTGTTGGATAGCCTATTTATCGAGGAAGGCTATAGGCCATATAACATCACGCTACGACCCACGGAGGCGGCGCAGTAACGCTAAACGCGAGTGAATCCGCGGGAACATTCTAGTTAATAGATACTGCTGTAAATTTGTTCAAATATTTTGTCCGTTAATACTTTTAGCTTAGAGTTAAAGGGTATGTTAACTTAAGGTGGAATTACAGAACTATTTATGATGAATATTTTCATATTAAATGTCATGATTTAAATAGGAATATTATTTTGTTTGTTGGTGGAAAGCAGCAGCGTTTCATGTGTGTAGGCTTTAAGTGGTGCGAGCGAGTTGAGTGACTGTTTTTAGTAGTCAAGGATTATAAATACTGCAGGGATGGCGTAGTGGTTTAAGTGGTCGCCTCGCCGCTGCCACTGCGCCGAGTGTTGTGGGTTCGAATCCCACACGAGACAAAAATTTGTGTGATGGTTTGGTTGTTCCGATTCTGGGTGCTCTTTGTGTCCGTTGTTTGAATGTTTGTAAAGTCCCGCGTGACACACAAATTATTCGTAAGTAGTGCGGAAGTTGTCTTTTAAAAAAAAAATAACATAGTATTGCGAATGAGTACCTAACTGTTTTTAGAAGTTAAGGATCATACATAATGGAAATTGTGATTCATTATCTTATTCGACAATCAAACCGGCTAGATGTTGATTAAAAGCGGTCTAACTACATAATATAAATATAAACTAATATTATAAAGCTGAAGAGTTTGTTTATTTGTTTAAACGCGCTAATCTCAAGAACTACTGGTTCGAATTGAAAAATGCTTTTCTTGTTGGATAGCTTATTTATCAAGGAAGGCTATAGGCTATATAAAATCACGCTACGACCCACGGGGGCGACGCAGTAATCATAAACGCGGGTGAAACTGCGGGCACATCTAGTAATGTATAACGGTTGTATTGCGAACAATATTTTGTCGACAATGTTTTATTTTATAAGTTTTAACATTTGTGTACATGAACATGAATGTTTGTCTTGGTCTGGGTGTTTCTATGTATAATATGTACGCATTTACAAAAAAAAAGTATATATGTATGTTCATCCATTGTCTAGTACCCATAGTACAAGCTCTGCTTAGTTTGGGCTAGATGGTGTTGTGTAATGTGATAGAATAATATATTATATTATAGATTGCTATTATCTGCAAAGCAACAAAATTTGTTGCTTACCTAATTTGTGATTCGTATTTTCGTACAAATTTCAATTTAATATGTGCCACTAACATGACTTTATAAATCCTTGGAACCTTTGAAAGAGTCCAATTCAAATTGTCTCATTAGTACCAAAATAAAATACCCAAAACCATTGTTTATTGAACAACCAATCCAAAATTCCTGCGCTGTCCATGGTCGGTTATTTATAAATTATTACAATAATACGTGCGCGGGCGGCGCCGCGCGGCGTCATTAGCGCGCATGACTTGCGCGCGCGCACCGCGCATGCGCCGTGAGAACCAATACTACTGGCGGGTAATTTGATGAATAATCCGATTAAGTTTTTGTCACTTTCTATCTAAATCGTCAGTCTGCGTGACTGACGGAGCGAAGGCATCCTGGCGAGGATTATAGTGACGTCATCGTTCACGTTATTAAGAAGTAAAAAATGACGGATTTATTATATTGAGCGTGTAGCAGGATGTCGGCCATGTTTGGCGACGTAAATGTTAATCTTGATTAATTTTATAAATATGTCTTAGCCGATTATTTATTAGTTATTGATCTTTTTGCGCCATCTTATCTCTTTGTTATTGGAGTCGTAAATTATATATCGTTTCGTGATACAAGAGAAAATTTTATTGCGATGCTTCTTTGTAAATCTCGTGATAATTCGTTGTTTTATTTCTGAAGAATTATGCTGCCTTTTGAGGTCAATGAAGCAATATATAAATCGTATTTACTTCTTTTTATGAACACAATTGCCGTTATCCCTGTGTTATGGGTACAAAAATTGGGGCACTCTCTGGGGACTGCCGATAGAAGTGAAAACTTTAATCCTTGATCATAAACACTTCTTTATAAACCAAAAAAAGGGGGCCGGGTCGGATGCAAGTTCCTGATACTCTCTTAGCGGTTATTAAGAGGGCCAAAATTTCGTTATTTTTTGCGTAGGACGCACCATTTCTGAGATATTGTTTATTTATTTATTTGGACAACCAACAAGAACATACACCTTAAAAGCTAAGTTTCAAAGTTAGAGGTTTACAAGTATTGGTGCTGCCTTAATTACAGGTTGCCACGGAAAGCAAATTACAAACGATAGTTGGGAGCATAAGGCTACCTTGTTAATATTCTAAATATTGTATGGCTATATTGTTAATATTCTAAAAAAATAATAAAGCGTGGAAGCGTGACGATGACGCGAGTTCCATGAAGTTCACCCAAGAAGTGCTCAACGCGCCTAAATAAGTTTTCGCTTCAAAAAATTCAAACAACGGACACAAATTGTAGATCATTCAAATCGTTTTGCAACAATAGAAGGAGTGCCAGTGGCAATGTGCGTCAGTTCTTGTAGTCTTTTTACCCGACTACGGCGAAGCCAAAAGGAAAAGTAATGATTTTGGCAGTCTGGGAATGTATGTTTGTATGTTCCACTGTACCGCCTAAACTATTGAACCATTTTTAATGAATGAGGTGTCAATAGATTCGTAATAATGACCCGGGTGCCATAGGCTAATAAATTTTACGAAAAAGTATTAAATAAAAAATTAAAGTATAGAAAACTATAACCTGACTATGTAAAAAAGGGGTCTAAAAAGGACGAAACAAGAAAATAATTCAGATAAAAATCCAGTAATGCATAGGTACAAAAATGGTCAATCTAGAGCCGTGATCGCACCTACTAGTCAGTCAGTCGAAATAATAATAAACAAACAGTTTCGCATTTATAATATTGCTCGATAGAATTGCTTCGTATCGCTGTGGCTAAGTCTAGTATATTTAATTGCCGATTCCCGTGGAAAATTTGTGACAAATACAATATAAACACTCTTATATAGAGATGCAACGATATCTAGTCAATCCATAGACTACTTGCTCAGTTTTGCGACCACAAACATACGAAAGTTTTTTATAATAATTAAAAAAGACAACTCCTGCACTTGGAGTAATTCCTGTGTCGCATGGTACTTTTTCTTTTTTACACAGCTAAGATGGCAAACAAGCATACGGCCCACTTGATGGTAAGTGGTCACCGTAGCCTATGGAAGCCTGCAACACCAGAGGCATCACTTGCGCGTTGCCGACCCTTTAGGAAAGGAAGTAGGAAGGAGAAGGAGCGGGAATGGGGGAAACACTCTCACTCATCGAACGAGACAGAACAGTAGGAATACTGCTATTTCACGTCGATATTCTGTGAGAGGGTAGTCCTTCCCCGGTCGAGCTGGCCCATTCATGCTGAAATCACTGAGGCTCTACTACTCAAAGTGAGGCTCTATTTTATAAATATGGGTGATTCTTGGAAGACCATTTGTGAAGCCGGTAAGGTCGATCAGAAAACCTTATAAGTGCCAAGACGAGTTAAAGGCATAGCCTGGATTTCAGGCGAGGCTCTACTACTCAAAAAACTTTACAAAAATTCAGAGAACGGACACAGAGGATACCTGGAATAACTATTTGTGGACCACACAATTTATGTCCGTGTTGGGCATCGAACCCACAACATTCGGCGCAGTCAAAGCGACGAGGCGACCGCGCCATCCATGCAGTCTTTAATAAACATATAACCGTTACCAAGTGCAAGCCTAATTTTTTTTTTTTTTTTTTCGCAGGTGAATGCCTTACGCACACCCGCTCCTGTCGACGTGGTTACCAAGTGCAAGCCTAGCCCGACGTGCTAAACTTTTTTTTTTTTAATTATCCTGTCTTTAATTCATAATAAGTAATACCTATACTTATTTATAACAGCTGGCATTGGATTAATAGAATAATAATAATTATTTATTTATTTTAATATAAATTCTTAGTTTTACAATTGCATCTTAACAATAACATAAAGTGCACTTAGATATTTGCCCGAACTAGGTTAAACCTGTGTTTCGAGCGAAGTTAGCGGCACATTATACAGTTGTATCACAAATATCGCACCGCTTAGCCTACAACACTGTGGGAACGCACTAGTTGCGCGCCGTGGCTGCGCCCGCATCCGCTCAGCTCCACGCCGCCCGAATTATGCGCTCGCTATCTCAATCTTGCATCTGTTTATCAATAAATATATTAAAGATGCGGTCATATTTACAGCGAGTAGCGACGTACTTTTAGACATACTTTTATCTATACTAATATTATAAAGCTGAAGAGTTTGTTTGTTTATTTGAACGGGCTAATCTCAGGAACTACTGGTTCGATTTGAAAAATTCGTTAAGTGTTGGATAACCTATTTATCGAGGAAGGCTATATAGGCTATATAACATCACGCTGCGACCCACGGGGGCGGCGCAGTAACGATAAACGCGGGTGAAAATGCGGGAACATCTATTTCATTATATAGTAACGCTTCCATTCCTGAGGGGGTTTGCAGCGGTGTATTGAACACCACATTTTGCCAGCTAAGCTTACGAAATAGTAATCTGTTATTACATTACTTAAATATAATAATATTCTATCACATACACACAACACCATCTAGCCCAAACTAAGCAGAGCTTGTACTATGGGTACTAGACAATGGATAAACATATATATATATACTTTATTTTTGTAAATACATACATATTATACATAGAAACACCCAGACCAAGAGAAACACCCATGTTCATGCACACAAATGTTTGACTTGTGCGGGAATCGAACCCGCGACCTCAGGCGTGGCAGTCGGTTACACTAACCACTACGCCATTGAATAAATAGAAAATTTACTATTTACAGATAAAAAACCTGAAAGCGTTAAGAATCATTAATTGAATATAACTTTAGCTAGATATTGCCTGCGGCATCGCTCGCATTAATGTAGATGCTGTCAATAAATTTCTGTCCCTCAGGAACTGTTCTTTTTCTGGATAAAACTTACCAAACGTGTATGAGAAATTTCATAATGATCGGCAGAGTAGTTAAGGCGTGAAAGCGTAACAAACAAACTGACATTCGCATTTATAATATGAGTTAGGATTAGGATTACTGAAAAATTCTGTTTTGCGTGAGATCTGTGGTTTGATTCCCGGATCGTGCTTATGGGGTTCTTCTATCAAGAAATTCTTGGTCGCAGCTCGAAGCCCGGAACAGTGCCAGGTAGAAGACAATAGGCTCACCTGATGACCTTGGACTTAAAACCATGAGCTGGCTAAATTTGAGTGCAATATTATGTCACTGCCTTCGGGAATACAATCGTGAAATGATGTGTGTGTATCATAAGTGTAGGCACAACTAAGTCGAAGCGAAGGTCTCGCCGATGACATCACACACAATCAACGGATCGTTGACTTGAGTTATTTTTGTGACACAATTAATTTGTAAGTGACACTGTCGACACATTCATTGCTTACTTTATGTGAGTGCGTGCGTGCGTGTGTATTTGTGTGTAATATTAATTATACGGATGATTAGTTGGCGAATTTGTTCTTGTTAACCGCTGACGAATTATGTTCCGAATTCCGGAGACGTGACATGACCGTCTTGAAGTATATTTAGTGGATTTAGACGTTTGGAATTTATTTGATAATTTTTTTTTATACAACTGAGGTGGCAAACATACATACGGCCCACCTGATGGTAAGTGTTCACCGTAGCCTATGGACGCCTGCAACACCAGAGGCATCACTAACGCGTTGCTGAACCTTTAGGAAAGGAAGTGGGAAGGAGAAAGAGCGGGAAGGAGGCAAGGGTTGAGTGGGCCTCTGGTACTCTCACTCACCGAACGAAACACAACAGTAGGAATATTGCTATTTCACGTCGATATTCTGTGAGAGGGTAGTCCTTCCCCGGTCGAGCCGGCCCATTCATGCTGAAATCAGCGAGGCTCTACTACTCTAAATTTAATTATTTTAATATGCCCAATGGATAATGCTTTTAATTTGATTGAGAAGTCATAGATCCAAATCCAAAACATAATATATATATTTGCTGACGTAAACTTATTCTACAAACTACGTTGATAACACAAGCTTATTTATTGCCTTAGCTGAGGGGCTAGTATCTTATCTTCTTATCTTATTCGGCGGCCAGTCAGAGTAGACCGGCGACACTTCGACCCAGTGGAATTTTTTGTGTCGGCCCTGAGATCTATGCCTTAGCCCTATGAATGTACTGCATCAGTCGCAGCGTACACTTCAAGAGGGAGAAGCCTAAAGTCTTCAGGGTTCGGATATGCCAATCCCATCAGACCCATCCTTAGTCCAGCCGTCGCGTCACATTCACACAGTAGGTGTGATATGGACTCGTCCTGTTCACCACAGGCTCTGCAGATAAAATTGTTGTTAAAGGGCTAGTAACTAACACAAATGCAAATTCTGTAAATTTAGTGATTTCACTAACCCCTTTGACATTCATGAGTGACATAAATTAATAAATTACTTTTGAACGTAGCTTTCACTTCGGGTCAATACGTATGGCTAGTATACTCAAGAATATACGTTTCTAGATAAGTTTGTTAACTACGCGACTGATCATCATGAAATTTCGCATAAACGTTGTCAGGGGTACAGGAAAAACATAGGGTACCTTTTACCGAGGAAAAAAATCAACGGTTTGCACTCCGGGAGTGCCGGCAGAAGTGAAAACTTGAATATTAACGTTGTGCATTTTTGATATTTTGGAAAGGTTAGGGGATAATTTTGCACGAATTGCTTTAATTATCAGTATAAAAGTACTATCATTATTGTGGTAAAATACAATATTTATTTATTGCGCTATCGTACACAAAATGACAATTCTCCCTCCGTCTTACGAATTTTCGATCAGGTCACGTGTCCTGACGCGAGTTTGACAATTCTCCCTCCGTCTTACGAATTTTCGATCTGGTCACGTGTCCTGACGCGAATTTAACATTTTTTACCCATCACAAAAAGTGCACAACGCCGCTAAAAAAGTTTTCACTGCAAAAACTGTTTCCGATAAACATTTATTATCAAAATCTACATTAATGCATGCGAAACCGCCGGCAAAATCTTATCTATAATCGCTCTTCGCTTTCAGTGACACTGGTGTTGTTTGGAGACAAGTGTAATAAGTGTGTATAGAGAGGTGTGAATAACGTAGCGCTTATAATAATATGTTGTTCGCGCAAACGACGTGCCGCGCTCTCGGACGAAACACGCCTTGGTCTAGGGTGATGGTCATACGAGGTGTGCGGAGCGGATAAATGGAGAAGAACATTGAAATTAAACTACTATATACGGATTTTATCGCGTTGTATATAGTATATAGTACATACCGTATATAGTAGTTTAATTTCAATGAATAACATTCGCGTAAACAGAACACAATATTAGGAGAAGAACCTTGATAGTATGGATAATTTTGTTGGGGTTGAATCAAGTCGAGAACAATAAGGGATTATTGTCAATCATTTAGTATATGGAGTGTGTGTTGTTGGTCCCGTGACATGAGTGAGAGCGTTGCCATGCAGAGGTCTATCTATCGATTTTAGTCTGAGAGTTAAAAAGATTTCTTGTAAGGAAGTTAGTAATAGCAACTCGGAATCTGGAAAGAAAAGCATCAAGTCGAATGAAATCAGAAATCACGTTAAGTAATCGATCCCGATTTTCACTATACTACAGATAACGGACTTATTGCCCATTAAACATTCTAATTGTATAGTTAACTCATATTAACAAATGTGTGTTTGTTTGTTACGCTTTCACGACACTCCGTGCCAGAAAAGGACATAGGGTACTTTTCATCCAGAAAAAGTACTGTTCTCGATGGATAGAAAATTGACATGACCTACTCGCGAGTGAACCGATTCAAATATTATTTTCACTATTAAAAAGATTGCCATAGCCAGTTGAACTCACTGATCGGTAAACAATTAGCGAGGTTAAGCAACGTTGGGTGCGGTCAGGCTATAGATGGGTGACCGCTTAGTGGTATTTCATCTGAGCGTCTCCGTGCTTCGGAGGGCACGTAAAAAGTCGGTCCCGGTTGTTGTCAAATTGACAGCAGTCGTTAAGCCATGTCAGAGGCCTACGGGCGGCTTGAACAACTCTTGACAACAGGTTGGCCACTAACCACACGAAAAGAAAGAAGAAAGACTATTAAAAAGATACTTTATCTAGTAGTAACATAGGCCATATAACATCACGCTGCAAGCCACGGGAGCGGGGCAGTAATGTAAATGTGGGTGAAGTAAGCTAATCTATACTAATATTGTAAAGAGAAAAGATTAGGTAGATTTTTTGTTTGCTTGTACCGTAAGGTCGTATGACTTTAGCCCTGAGGGGTGACATTGGCCCCTAATTGGAAAAAGTTTGAAGTTCCCACCAGACCACTATCATACTTTTATTCGAAAAAATACACGTGGTAATCAATAGATTGCACTATAAACTGTCAGTAAAACAGCTTCTTCCAATTAAACAGCATTTTCCAATTAAGGGCCAATGTCACCCCTCGGGGCTAAAGTCATACGAAGTTACTATACCTAATGATTTAGCTCAAAAACTACTCAACCGAAAAATATTTCACCATTAGAAAACTTTATATTATCACCGAGTAAAATAGGATATTTATATTTTATTTTCTGTTACACCAAACCTAACTTAACTTCTTTTCACATAAGCAAAGCCGCGAGCAAAAGATATTCTTGTATCGGTCGCCGTCGCTTGTGTCTGCGCACGCGCCTCAATCTCCGCTACACTTGCATAACGAGCGCAAACGCACCGGATCGCTGAATACATTAGAGCATCGTCGTCACCACTCTCACCATCGCGCTATTAGCTCCACACGAACAGCGGTGGGAAATACAAACATACAGAATAATTTAGAAAACTGTATCGAATTGCTTGAGTCACTTCTATACTAATTGTGATTGCACAATGATTGCACAGACGGTGCTGTTGCTAAGTAGTCGTCTCGTTGTTGCTATTGAGCTGAATGGTTTGATACCTACGTGAGGCAAGAATTAATGTGGTTCAAAGTATTTGTTAAAGAAGAAGTGTTGATTTTATTCACTTAGCTATGACCACCTGATTTGACACATTTCGCTCGGCGCAGTCTTAATATTTCAGTGACTAGTCTATATTATTATTTTGTCAAGACATTTATTTGTTTATATGCAAGTGCGGATCTCTGAAACTAAGTCTCCAAAATTAACCTTGGATTTTAATGTAACCAAAGTGATTAATAAGGATATGGCCTGCTTGAAGTACAAGTGATTATAGGCTACAGTAACCGCTAATCATCAGTTGGATATGCCTTTTTGCCACCTTCGTTGTATATAAAAAAGAAAGTACACACAAAGAACAAAAAATAATAAGTTGATAAGTGATATGAATAATTAAAAATTAAATTAAAATTTAAAATTGTTTATTATCATTTTCTTATAAGCTATTTTATAATCAGTAGTTGGGGTACTCCTTTTAAGTAAACATTACCTGTGTTAGGAGACCCCGCTCTTCACATTACAATAATAATATAATTGCACAAGTTTCACAATAATGCATATCACTAATCAACTTATAATTATTTTGTTCATTTATAAAAACAACTCCCGTGCTAGAAATAATCCTGTATCGCAGAGGCTTTACAAACATTCTAACGACGGATACAAAACACACCCAGACTTGTAACAAATATTTGTAAATCACGCAAATTTTTGTCCCGTGTTGGAATCGAACCCACACTACTTGGCGCAGTGGCAGTAGCGATGCGACCACTGAAAGCACAACGCCATACGTGCAGTCATGTACTTATGATCCACATATACGATCGTGTAGACAACCTAACATTTATTAACCTCTGAGTCTTCTTTGAAGAGGTTAATGAAAATACTTTGTGGGTCTGTGTGTCTGTCTGTTAGTGACCGACATAACTCCGGAACCACTAAACCGATTGACTTGTAACCTGGTGTGCAGACACCTTGGGGTCATACCTCGGTCGAGTTTGAATATAGGCCCTGTGGATCAAAAGACCGCCGAGATATAGGGGTCATAAGATCACATGTATTTTAAATGGCAAAATGGCTTCATTTATATGCAGAGTGGTGGTGTGCTGATTCGAGTTGGTTGCTACTGTTTGCTGTCGAATTTTGTCTTGTGCTGTGTTTTGCAATACAACATGCCCAACAATGGACATGATACCCAACAATGGTCATGATGCCCAACAGTGGACATG
Source organism: Catocala sponsa (assembly GCA_963564715.1). Lineage (NCBI taxonomy): Eukaryota > Metazoa > Arthropoda > Insecta > Lepidoptera > Erebidae > Catocala > Catocala sponsa. The sequence goes on along the minus strand of OY751345.1, from coordinate 2,143,670 downwards.
ATGCCCAACAGTCGACATGATTCCCAGCAGTGGGCATAATTCCCAGCAGTGGGCATAATGCCTAACAGTTGGTATGACACCTAACAGTGGACAAGATGCCCAAAAGTGGACATGAGGCCCAACTGTGGGCATCATGCCCAGCAGTAGGTACGATTGACTTGTAACTTGGTGTGCAGACACCATGGGCCCTGTGGGTCAAAAGACCCCCGAGATATAGGGGTCACAAGGTCACATGAAGACGAAGAGGTTGAATCATGGGTTTTTACACCCATCTCGTTAATATTCTACGCAAATGAAGCCGCGACATCTACCTTTCCTACCATAAATGTTAAATGAACCTGCGCATTATTTACCGTCACTTTGCTCACTGCCTTCACGCATTGGCAGCCGGCTTCCCTATTGAGGAGTAGCACCGGAAGATATAAATACTGCGCAGGCTGGACACTGTATGCGTTGACGAGTGACTGGTGCTAGAACTGAGTTGCCTCCGCGTGACGCATGTCAGTGAACGCTTATGCGACAGTATCCAGAGTTATTTAGAACTTCGATATGTTACACTGATTGACGATCTCATACGATTGCGTAGGTATATTTGCATATCTGGTTATATATATTGATATGGTTATATACCTGGCTATGCAAATACCACGTTAACACATAGAATGGCATGTAGTAGTAATATTATAAAATTAAATGCGAATGTGAGTTTGTTTGTTACGTTTTAACGCCTTAACTACATACTTGACCGATCATCATGGAATTTCGCATACACTTTGTCAGGGGTACAGAAAAGGACATAGGGTTATTTTAACTAGAAAAAGTACTGTTTTCGATGGATAAAACATAACGGCTCGACCGGGGAAGTACTACCCTCTCTCAGAATATCGACGTAAAATAGCAGTGTTACAGTGTGATACTGTTGTGTTTCGTTTGGTGATTAAGAGTGCCGGAGGCCCAATCACCCTCTTTCCCCCTTTCCGCTCCTTCTCCTTCCCACTTCCTTTTTTCCTAAAGGGTTGGCAACGCGCAAGTGATGCGTCTAGTATAGCAGGCGCCCATAGGCTACGGTGACCACTTACCATCAGTCGGGCCGAATGCTTGTTTACCACCTAAGCTGTATAAAAAAAAAAAAAAAATAATATGTTAAGCAACTTGAAATATGCCTCAGTATATGTTTTCTTTTTGTTTATTAAAAAGACAAGCAAGCAAGCTCTCGCTTAAAAGTTATCCCTACAAGCAACTTGAGAAACCTTAAAACAGTTGTTATAAAAAACGCTGCGAGTCGGAATAACTGCTTGTGCAACACACAAAATCTCGTGTGGAAATCGGGTCCGCATCTCTCTATATTCTGGCAGAGACATGATCACTTTAACCCCCGTGTCACCGGTGCATTTAATAATGCTATCGAATATAATAACGCTCTCTCAATCTTTTCCGAATTCTAAGAAAATTATTATTGTCTTACGTTTTTGCTACAAACACTGATTTGTACGAAAAATTCCCAGTATTGCCATCGAAAACAGTGACCATGTTACCAGAAACATAAAAAACTAGGCTACTGATTTACTTTTCTCGGTTTGCAACTCTTCCTTATATTTTAACACAAACCAAATTTATCACGAAAATAAAACAGACGCTATTTTGATGAAATCTTATCGACATTTTTTTCAGTGGATAAAATCACAAACTCTCTTCCTCGATATTAATTAGAAAATAAACATCTCCATTAAATCATTCACTCACTGTCGACTATTAAACTCCTGGACGGCGAAACAAAATGTTTGCCGATACTAAACTTTAACATAGAATAATACCTATACACATGCCATGACAAATGTTCCAGTACGTGAGGATCATTACCATTCTCCAAGCCCTATGAACCATTAGAACAGCGTTGCTACACCATCAGTGGCCTCACATGCTAGGTACCCATATTACCATGATCAAACTAAAAAACTAAATGATCACATTTAAACTAAATCGTCTGTAACGGTCGCGACCACAGGCTCATGTGCACAGCTCAAGAAGCTAAGCGAACATGCGCAGGCGCATTATGTGGTCACCACGCGACCACAGCTAACTGTGGTATCTGATGGTACGGACTGCACTCTGGTCTGCGGTTTGGGATCGGATGGTACATGTTTCTGTCCATTATAAAGAATGTTTTGAGGGGTAAAAGAAAAGGTATATATGATTTTGTAATATTAAATGGGGGTAAGCAGAGCTTCAGTAATTGTGGGAGAGTGGTTGGTTTAATGCTTTCGGTGTGTATGTTGTGGTGATTGAAGTTAATCGGTTTCATCATGTGGTTGATTGGAATTTCCTTGAGAAAGTGTTCAATTTATTTACAACTAGTTTCGGTACGGGATTAAACTCGCCTGAAAACCATGGTAAGGCATTACTGGGATGTAAAGAATTATATCTATTAATAAAGGCAATGGTTTATCTATGTGCTAAGTTTTATTTAAAGCCGTTCAGTGGTTTTCGCGCGGTTGCGTCAAGAATCATCCAATATTCCTCACAAATTATCACAATTATAATATTAGTTGGCAAGATAAAGATTTTATTAAGCAAAACTTATGTATCTATATAGTAAAGTTTTGTCTTTAATGTGGAATCAATACACAAAACTCTCTTTTGTTTACGTGACTGAATGTATAAGGGAATCACGCGAACTTTAACTTACTAAAAATAGGACGGTGATTTTATAGTATTTACCTTAAGAGGAAACACTAGGGCCGTTTTTTCATACAAACGTAGTCCCCTGTTTCTTCCTTGGATAATGCCAGTAGTGCAATATTTTTTTCCAAAAAATGCATGGGCTCTATTGGCATGTTCATATGTCTTCCTTTTTTTCATAAATTAATTATTAAAAGAGACAAGAGTCTTCAAAAACCTCAAAAATTTACCAGATTTTCCGCTGTGTTCAAACATCCAGAAAACAAAGAACAATGACAGATTCTCATACATTATTTTAGTTGGTACTCAAAAGAGGTGTCTTAAAATTAAAAAATACTTAAAAAATTAAGCATCAATTGCTGAGCCTAAATATGTAAGTTTTTCATTAGACAAGGTCAGGAAGCAAAGAATTTTAGTTTTGAATTTTTTATAGGTTATGTCTTATGTCACATTAGAAAACTGAATTGTTGCTGATCTATTTGTTCTTATTTAACATAAATTGTATTATCAATAGGTATATTACGTCGGCCTAATGTATTGGCTCATAATTAACTTTGAAAAATACAATATCTAATACGTGATACGAATATAGCTAATAGGATCTTAGTCCATTAGACCCCACTCCTGGGACTTAGTATGTCTATCGTGATTCAGTAATTACTTTATTGTGCACCCGCTCGTATAAATGCACGAAATACTACTTAGCTTATACTATGTCTATCCCTTCAATGTATACCTACCGAAAGTTTTGTTTTTATTTCATTGCATTTATTTATGTATAATGGTACATAAGCACATACTTGGCTTGTGGATCGATAATTTCAACTACCTACTAGTTTGTAAATAATGTATACTTACGATTTGTGATAAACCCAGCTAGCAAGCAATGCAGCAACTCTCGTATCTAGGTCCAAGGCATGGTATCGGCGAAGGGTATTGACACATATATTGTAATTTGGACACAGAATCCGTGTGGGTCTGATACGACTTCCTATGGCGGTAGCGGTAATCAAACAATTTACAAGGCAAAATCGAAGTCCGAGAGGAATAGCACAATGTCACGTAGAAGCAATATCGAAGTCTTTAGGCGTATACAGTGGTCAGTTCGGTTAAGTAGTGAAATCAGAGTCCTTAAGCAGTCCGGGTTAATAGAAAATAACGAAAATAACAAGCAAAAACACACGAAAGAATACAGCGATGCGCAAGAGTCACCAACACAACACTAAACGAAACGTTAAATCGACCGGAAGTGCACTTGACAGTTGCCATTTTTGCAACGTAATACTATCAATAAAAGACTAAAAGATTCTGTACATGTTTCATAACACACTTGAATAAGCGGTAGGTATCCTAAATAAAATATAAATAAATAATTAATTCACCTACATAATTATAGGGATGATGATAATATTATTCTATATAAAAACTAGCTTTTGCCCGCGGCTTCGCTCGCGTTAATTTGGAATTTGACAATCAATTCGGGTTTTACTCTGCTTATAATAATATTTTCATACTACTCCAGTCCAGAAATGAGAAAATTTCGTTACAAACTTTACCCCCCCCCATTTTACCCCTCAATGGGGGAGTTTTGTCCATTCCACTTACATAGATCATTTTTGTTTGTAATCAGGACCCAATATACCAATTTTCATACTTCTAAATCGAGAAATGAGAAAATTTCCATACAAACTTTACCCCTCCATTTTACCTTTTTAGGGGGAGTTTTGTCCATTTTACCAACACAGGTAGTTTTAATTATAATCAATAACTTGTATACCTATTTTTATACTTATAAGTCCAGAAATGAGCAAATTCCATATAAACTTCATCCCCCTATTTCACCCCCTTAGGGATGGAATTTCAAAAGATCCTTTCTTAGTACACCTCTACAAATTAAAACACACATGCTCTCCAAATTTCAAGTTCCTACGACCAGCAGTTTAGGCTGTGCGTTGTCTCTAAGTCAGTCAGTCAGGACATCTTCCTTTATATATATAGATTAAATATAAGGGTTGATCATAGAGGGGTGAAAATTTAGGGTTGTATGTATTTTTGTATGTTGTGTCATAAAAAAATAAAAACAAAAAAATTTGCTTAAAAAATAAAAAATAAAATTTTGGGGTGGACTACCCTTAACATTTAGGGGGATGAAAAATAGATGTTGGCCGAATCTCCACCCTGGCCGACAATCACGCTAAGGATCACAAAAATCGGTCGAGCCGTTTCGGAGGAGTTCAAGTTCGAACCCCGTGACACGAGAATTTTATATATTAGACTTACTTTTGCCCGCGGCTTCGCTCGCGTTAATTTAAAATTTGTCAATCAATTCGGGTCGTACTCTGCTTGTAACAATATAATTCAATCATGATTCGAAAGACACGTAGCGCCATCTATTACAATCATAAGAACGTTATTATTGTTTTCCTCGGGAACAGTATTTTTTTTCGGGATGAAAGGTAGCCTACGTCCGTTTCTGTACACCTGTCAACGTATATGCAAAATTTCAGGATGATCTGTTCAGTGGTTTAGGCGTGAAAAGGTAACAAACAAACAAACTCATTTTCGCTTTTATAATATTAGTTAGGATTCTATAATTATGAAAGGTGTAAATTATTAGCGATCAATTAATTGATAGTACTCCATGATAAACCTACTTTCCCATCCTCTATTAATTAACGTAGAAACTGAGGAAGTGCTGATAGTAATATAATTTAATTATTTTGCCAAAAAATTAAAGTTTATAATTAACAAATAAAAAATAGGGGTTGATCGTAGAGGGGTGAAAAATTGAGAGTAATATGAGATTTTTTATTGTAAGTTATCAAAAAAAAAAAAATTTTACCAAAAAAAATTAAAGTTTTTAATTAACAAATAAAATATAAGGGTTGATCGTAGAGGGGTGAAAATTTTGGGTTGTGTGTATTTTTGTATGCTGTGTCATAAAAAAATAAAAACAAAAAATTTTGCCTAAAAAGTAAAAAAAAAATTTTGGGGTGGACTACCCTTAACATTTAGGGGGATGAAAAATAGATGTTGGCCGATTCTCCACCCTGGCCGACAATCACGCTAAGGATCACAAAAATCGGTCGAGCCGTTTCGGAGGAGTCCAAGTTCGAACCCCGTGACACGAGAATTTTATATATTAGATTAGATGTTAGGTAGCTGATAACATTTTTTTACCGAGTGACATTGCATACATTTTGAAAAAAGTCTATTTATTTCTTTTATATATATAATTTTTGTGTGGCCTGTACAGATATGGATATTAATTTTAAAATTCATAATATATATGTTAATTAGCTTTTGTATAAATTTCATTTTAAGACGCTATAAAAAATGAAAAATAAGTTTCTGCCATTGTTCTTTGACTAAATTATATAAAAAAGGAAGACATAGGAACACGACCAAAGTCTTTCTTTAATTTTTAATGAAAAAAGTAGTGAAATCGGTCAAGTTTTGGAGAAAGAATCAGGGGACTACGAAACGTTGATTTTGTGTACTTTTAATAGGTATTTTCGGTCCAAGCTGCAGTTGTCTCTATCGCGCTCATGGCAATAGATTTTACAAATACCTATTTTTCAATTCTCTCGCCCTTAGTGTTTCATCTTAAGTAGTTTTAGCACAGGTACATTGTAAACCCTTAATTTAGGAGGAAAAATTTACCGTAAGGTATTAAAATATTTAGAAATTTTCTTTAAAACGACAACTCTTGCACCAGGAATTATTTCAGTATCGCAGAAGACTCTCCAAACATTTAAACCAGACTTGAAACGACTATTTGTTGACCTCATAAATATTTGTCCCGTGTGGAGATCACACCCAACCATTTAAACGACTACGCCATCCGTGCAATCAAAATTAGAGATAAGGAGGAGATAAGGAAAAAAATATTTTTAGTGCAAAATCAACACACATTGAACTGAAACAGCTGCTTCTAATCCATGCAATAGGCCGCGAGCACGTGCAGACATGTTTCATCTTAGCACGTGATCCATAAACTCTTCAGAGGTGTTAGCTGAATACAGCCGGTCGGTATAGCGAGGCGAGAAGTTTTAATAGATCGACACGACATGACGCGCAACTGTTCCGACTTGCAGAACAGCTCCACGACGCGGCACAATGTTATGGACTTCACTCACGCTTAGACATAAAAACAGAGGTCCGTAAAACGGTACTGTACTTTAGCGACGAAGGAAAACATAGTGAGGAAACTTGCATATCTGAGAGCTCTCCATAATGTTCTCGAAGGTATGTGAAGTCTGCCAAACCGAACTACGCCAGCGTGGATTAAGGCCTAACCTTTGCCACACTCAGAAGAGACCCGTGCCCAAAAATGTATACAGGGCTGATGATATAGCATGTGAGGTCCGCCTAACTGCACTGGGCCAGGCTCGACTAGGTTCTAACCCTTTCCACACTGAGAAGAGGCCTGTACCCAGCAGTATGACAGAGTATATACTCTGTATAATAATATCATCCCTGTATATACAGGGGTTATATTATTAAGTAACAAAAGCTGATGACCCTCGGTGCAATAGTCGGTGTAGTCTATACATCATCTCAACACGTGAACTATAAACTCTGCAGAGGTGTTAGCTGAATACAGCCGGTCGGCATTGCGAGGCGTGAAGTTTTAATAGATCGACACGACATGACGCGCAACTGTTCCGACATGCGGCACTACTCCACGACCCGGCACAATGTTATGAGCTCTGCTCACGCTCATACATAGAAACAGAGGACCGTAAAACGGTATAGTGTATTATAAAAGTCAGACAAAAGTTCCTTATCATTTATTTTTAGAATCAGTTTAATGTGGACAGTAATATGTGGCATAATGACTGCAACATCTAGTACAAAAATATATATAATGCAAAATACTGAAATTATAATTTGACGGCGATTTAAAAGAGTGGCCTTGAGTTTCTTACAGGTTCAAGCATCTTCTCATAGGCTCAACCTTTTGCAAACGTAGCAAGTAACTAATACTACAAATGAATATAAATTATAAATTCAGTAAATTTACTAAACTCATTGACCCTTTGACGTTCATAAGTGTAACGTTGTGACCTATATGAATGAATGATTTTTGACATTGACTTTATAATTCGTTTTTAGGATGCTATAGCGAAATAGTTAATAAGAATCCCTATGTGACTTTGTCTGATCGTACGTCGGACTGCCGCAGCTCTTTATCTCATAGCCTGTTGGACTCATTAATCAATAAACAATTAGCGAGGTTAAGCAACGTTGGGTGCGGTCAGTTTATAGATGGGTGACCGCTTAGTGGTATTTCATCTGAGCGTCTCCGTGCTTCGGAGGGCACGTAAAATATCGGTCCCGGTTATTGTCAAATTGACAGCAGTCGTTAAGCCATGTTAGAAGCCTACGGGCGGCTTGAACAACTCTTGACAAAAGGTAGGCCACTAATGACAAGAAAAAAAATCTCAGCATCTGCTAAGACTTGAAATTTAGAACATTTATAAATAATCCTTGTGTATCTACAGCGGTGAATATGCCTGCTGTGCATGGGGTCTCGGATTTGACCCTATCAAGAAATTCTCCGTAGTAGCCCGGACTCTGTAATAGCAAAATTGGCAGTACTGGGGTCGCCCCCTGATACGTAGGATTTAAAACTATAGCTGGCTGAATGTGGGTGACACAACTGCCTACCTCGTCACGGATATAGGCGTCATGCTCTTCTTCTCCCTGGCCTTTGTTATTCCTAAGTCACTTGGGGTCGGCTTTTCTAGTCTAACCGGATTTGACTGGATATCAGTTTTTACACGGAGCGGCTGCCACCTGACCTCCGCAACCCGAAGGCTAACGATATCCTAAGGCTAGACCAGTGTCAGAATATTATAGGGCACTGACTTCCCAATAACGACTGCCATAGATGTTCATGGCAGCCGGGACCGACGGCTTAACGTGCTCTCAGAGGCACGGAGCGGGCGAAAATTGTCAATCAATATGCACATAATTTCGAAAAGTTATATAACTTCCGAAAGTCAGAGGTGCGCGACGTGGGTTTGAACCCGAGACCCTCTGCATTGCAGTCTGTTGGTCTTCCCACTGAGCTATGTATTTATGTATTTATATACTAACTAGATTTAGCCCGCGGCTTTACTCGGGAAGCTTTTTCTGGATGAAAGGACCCTTAATGTAACCCTGACAAAGTGTTTGCGAAATTTCATGACGCTTAGTTGAGTAGTAGAGTCGTGAAAGCGTACCAAACAAACTCACATTCGCAGTTTTAATTTATGTTAGGATAAAAAGCTCCTGAGCTGTGTAAAATAGTGTTTAAAGCCAATATTTTCTTAAAAGGTACTTCTTTAAATTCAAATTAAACGGTCGCTTGTTCCATTCACTTCCTTGTAGAGACACAAACTGGCATTACCGCTGAACATTCACAGCTCGTTGCATAACTCTGCACTAAATCAGGTGCACAGGCGCGCACCCATCACTTTCCACACCGCGCATACATCACTGCTCCGCATTGAACGATACTCCACCATGTTTGATCGTATTACGCCTTTCATTACTATTGTCAATGATACATTTTATTATGCAACACTGCACCTAATTTTGAACTCTATGCTAAAAACTTAAAGTTGAATTTTGCTTATGTTGTGTACGGGTATAAGTTATGGTATTTCATGGGTGCTTCACGCGTCTCTGATTTACGTGTGCGCGGCTGCGCAGGCGCAGTGAGCTAGAGGTGGCGGCCGTACACTCATAGAATGAAATAAAGCGACTTCAGATGTAAGTGTTCAGGTGTCCAGGAGATGGATTTACTTGTACTGTGGTGTGGTGGGGCCGCGTCTAATCTTTGCATAACTACTGAAGGTTTAAGAAATAATTTGCTTTTAGAATTAATTTGAGATTTTGTTGAGTGCTTTTGCTGGGATTTCGGTCAGCAAAAAGATTAATCTCGTATTGTTTAAAGTTTACGCGAATGCATACATTGAAATTAAAATACTTACCTATATGCGGATTTTAACACGATTTATTTTGAAAATACTATTTTAAACTAAAAAAATAAATATAATATTTTCTATTAGAGAAATTAATATTTATAAGTTGAAATTAAACTACTATATACGGATTTTATCGCGTTGTTTATTTGACACTTTATTACAAAATTTTGAAAAACTGTTACACTACTATAATTACTATTAAACTATACAAATTTTTTAAGCTAATTGAATTATTGAAACTATTAAAACTATTTATACTATTACTATGCTATTATACTATTTATATTTATGTTTACACTTTCCCCGACGTTTCGGTTGCTTTTCAGCAGCCATGGTCACGGGGAGACTAAGATGGTAGTTGTCTCAATGTTCCAGTGTAGTTATTTCAAAGTACCCGAACATAATTTAATCATAGGTGTTTCTATTTACGCAGAATGAGCTCAAAGTATCATGAAGTCTAGCTGTGGTTTGCTTCTTCTTGGGTTTGACTATTTGAATTACTGGATCCCAAGCTGGTGGTACATTCCAACCATCTTCTCTATTGAAATTAGGATGTTTCTTGATTTCAATAGCCTCGCGAAGCATCCTTGGTAGGAATCGGTGTTCTTTAGCGAGCATCTGTGGTTTGTCAAATCTCAGGTAGTGGTTGGTCCCCTGTTGTTGTTGTTGAGTATGAATTCTCCGAGTACGAATTTTTTTTTTCACATACACACAACACCATCTAGCCCAAACTAAGCAGAGCTTGTACTATGGGTACTAGACAATGAATAAACATACAAATATACTTTTATGATTATACATAGAAATACCCAGACCAAGACAAACATCCATGTTCATGCACACAAATGTTTGACTTGTGCGGGAATCGAACCCGCGATCTCAGGCGTGACAGTCGGTTACACTAAGAACTATGCCATCGAGGCCGACAAATTTGCGAGTCGGGGAAAGTGTTATGAGGTTTTCGGTCAAGAAATTTCCAGTTTTAACGTAATCTGGGACTGAATCCGGTAGACAACATAAATTAAACCATAGCTGGCAAAATGTGGGTATTATGCGCCTCTGCTTACCTAATCGGGGATATAGGTGTAACACTTTGTATGTATGTGTATCACTCACACCACATATCAAAAAACGACAAAATTAAATGTTTGAGCCGTTTTGACTGCAAAACGTACTAATACATATATTATACCCAACTCTCCTTTTGACGCAATCGAGTAATACTGCTCGTATTTAAAGCCAGTCCCGTGAGATACGAACAAGCTAAGCATGTCAGTGTGAACTATGGAGCTCACACATCACTTCTAACACGTTGTAAACGATGTACTCACCGATATTTCCATAACTGTACCGTTATTTAACCTTTGACCTTCCAGCGTCACACGTGCAGCAATATTCACATATTACAATAAACTGCAACAAAATATTCCGCGCAAATTGCGTGTTTAGTGCGTTTTGTATGCGCGGGCGCATGTCGCGCATTACCATAAACACTTAGCCGATGTTTCTCGGAAGTGTTCGGGCGTGTCCCGGGCCCGAAGCCGGCAGGACGGGGCCGAATGCGCAGGCGCAGCATTGAGCAGTGCATGCGCGAACCGCATGGCATTCATGCCGGTTAATGAGTGGATGTTCTGCGGTAAAGAAGTTGTGTGAGTTTATAGCTGCATAAAGATTTGTGGTTATTGAGAGTTTATAGTAACTGAGTCGGTATTCAACAAAGTCTAGAAGAAATACCGCTCAGATGGCGTAGGTTAAGTGGTCGCCTCGCCACTGACATTTCATCGAGAGTAATGGGTTCGATTGACACGAGACAAAAAAAAGTGTATTCTAGAAATTGTTATGCCAAGTCGGAATGTTCTTTGTGTCTGTTGTTTAAATGTTTGTTAGGCTCATAGCCAGTTGCACTCACTGATCGGTGAACGATTAGCGAGGTTAAGTAACGTTGGGTGCGGTCAGTCTATAGATGGGTGACCGCTTAGTGGTATTTCATCTGAGCGTCTCCGTGCTTCGGAGGACACGTAAAAAGTCGGTCCCGGTTGTTGTCAAATTGACAGCAGTCGTTAAGCCATGTCAGAGACCTACGGGCGGCTTGAACAACTCTTGACAACAGGTTGGCCACTAACCACACGAAAAGGAAGGAAAGGAAGGATGTTTGTTAAGTCTCTCGCGACACAGGAACTATTCCTAATGCAGGAGTTTTTTTTAAAGAAATAATTAGTTGCTGAAATACTTTTAATTTTTCACTAGCTACAGATTTAGGACGACGTCAAAGCATAGTTAGACTTAGTATATTATGTATTATTATTATTTATTACTTAGTTATTTATTATGCATAGTTCTTGACTTCATACTGCAACTGAGAGTGACAAAAAATAGCACGCTGCCCGACCCGGGTATCAAACCGAAGACTTAATTTACAGCAGTCGCATACATGTAACGCGATCGAGGTAGTCCTTTACAAACGTTGTTTTAATATAACCTAATAACAGTAACATATATTCTTCGTATGGCGTAGTGGTTAGTGTAACCGAATGCCACGCCTGAGGTCGCGGGTTCGATTCCCGCACAAGTCAAACATTTATGTGCATGAACATGGATGTTTGTCTTGGTTTGGGTGTTTCTATGTATAATATGTATGTATTTACAAAAAAAAAGTATATATGTATGTTTATCCATTGTCTAGTACCCATAGTACAAGCTCTGCTTAGTTTGGGCTAGATGGTGTTGTGTGTGTGATAGAATATTATAACAACATAATTTTCCACACGTTTTTTAAAAATAATATTTTGTGAGGGTTGCCACAGAAAGCAAATGGTTACCCATTAACACACATACCGATTGTCAATATATTTTTATTAGCTTCATACACACAAACCGTTCATTAAAACTGTCCACTCACATTCCTATTCATATGACAATATTGTTGATGATGAATCGATATACAACAAAATTTTGACATACCCAAATACCAGCATATATTAATTTACATTGGAAGCTACTTTATAAATAAAAATATAACCAATAAGTTAAATAATTTATATAAATATATTATACACTAAAATGGTTGTGATGTTGTCCAATTATTTCACACCGATTATTGAATTTACTGGCGGTGACCCTGCGGCGAAGGCATATTCTCATATCTTATAGTGTCATAGGAATGTGGTCGTGTTATTAGAGGGTTACGAGTGACGCCAGAGGTTATCACTAGTGTTCTATACATTGAGTATTGCGCACTTTGTTATACGACACTTTAAGTGGATAAAAACGTTTGTTAATGACACAGGAGAAAATTAATATGTGAGTTGTTGGGATACGTTCATTGTAGTGAGATTGTGTTTATGGGAAGAAAGTGTTTGTTGGATCATAGGGTCGCGTATATCTTTATATATCGTGTAGCAGTCAAGTGTGGTCATATTTGAAGGTCCTATAAAACCCAGTAACTAAGGATCTTTAGCAAACTTTCTAATTTTAAAATAAAATTCATAATCCTTACTAATATTATAAATTCGAAAGTAACTCTGTCTGTCTGTTACCTTTTCACGGCTAAACCACTCAACCGATTTAGATGAAATTTGGTACAGATATAGTTTAAAACCTGGGGAAGGACATAGGCTACTTTTTATTGATGTAGGTACCACGCGGGCGAAGCCGCGCGCAAAAGCTAGTAAAGGAATAAATTGGTCTTGTAACTTTAATAGTTAAAGTATCCTCTATGAATGTCAAAGTTTAATGGTTAGTGACTTAACTTGAATTACTGAAGTAACATTTGAGCTAGTTACTACATACAGACAAAGAAAATAATATTCATACAGTTAATTTCTCTTCAGATAGATGTGCTAATTAGAATTAACTCTGGGTGATGACTTGACCGAGTTCATCTGGAAACTTCCGAGATATTTATATTTATTTTAAAACGGTTTGGTTTTTTAAATTTTGCCGTATGCCGCACTAGGAATGAATCCTGTCTGGTCTAGTCTTAGGGTATCGTTTGTATCCTTCGGGTTGCGGAGGTCAGGTGGCAGCCGCTCCGTGTAAAAACTGATATGCAGTCAAATCCGGTTAGACCAGAATAGCCAACCCCAAGTGACTTGGGAATATTAAAGGCCGGGGAGAGGAAGAAGAAGAAGAAGCAGAAGGAAAGAATCCTGTGCCACGAGCCACAAAGCACAATCAGATTAGAAACAACTATTTGTGAATCATTTTTAACAACACTATTTTGTCACATGTGGGGATCGAACTCACAACTCAGTACATCCATGCAGTCAATTTAAATCACTGATTGACATATAAACATAACAAAGTTATAGTACTATCACCAACCAAGGATTCAAACCAACGGCCTTAAGATCTCTCGCAAACTTAAGACAAAGGACCAATGAGAAAGAATATTTTTTTTAAAGACTATGGCGTAGTGGTTATTGTAACCGACTGTCACGCCTGAGGTCGCGGGTTCGATTCCCGCACAAGTTAAACATTTGTGTGTATGAGCATTGATGTTTGTCTTGGTCTGGGTGTTTCTATGTATAATATGTATGTATTTACAGAAAAAAAGTATATTTGTATGTATGTTTATCCATTGTCTAGTACCCATAGTACAAGCTCTGCTTAGTTTGGTCTAGATGGTGTTGTGTGTATGTGGTAGAATATTATATTATTATTATTATTCCAAAATTTAAATTGCAATATCTTTACTTAATATTTCATCAATATTATTATCAATTAAATACACCTTTGACATTCAAACCCAATCATCAGTTACACAACTCACCCTTGACACAACCATATCATATTATCATCAATATAACCTATACCGCATTTAAATGGTATCTACCATATAAGGCTTTATGACACCTGATTATGACCCTACCATTACGGTCAAGTACCATATTTTTGTGGTTTCGTTATAACAAGTTTGTAAGACAATTGCGTTTTTGGACTGTATGTGCAGTAATTTGTGGATTTTATGGAGTGGCTGACGTGGACTGCTACGGGTTATAGTAGGGTCATGTGTTACTGTATCGTTTACCAGGTGAATGAGTTTAAGTGGTAACCATAAGTGGGTTTTGTTGTAGGATACATATTATGGAGGGCAACCCGAACTGCGATATTTTTACTGAAGACTTGAAGTCATGTCTGTATGTCTTTTTAATTGAGGTAGTTTGCTTGTTTAATTTGGTTTTAAAGTTTGGGAAACCGTTGGCAAAGCAGGGACACATAGCATTGAGGGATACCGTTGGAAAAGCAGCAACAGATAGCCTAGTGGGCAACCTTCGTAATGCCTTGCAGAGGTCCCGAATTTCATCCTAAGACACCTAATAATATAATCTATATATTAATAAGTGAAGCAAAAACTTTGTACCCCTTTTTACGAAAATTGCGCGGACGGAGGAGTATGAAGTTTGGCACGGTCAAAGTTTATATGGAGAAGGAGGGGCGAATCCTAATATTTATATAAAATATGCATTATAAATATATTAAATTAATGAAAAAACACTACACGCACACAACCATGCGTTTGACACGTGCAGTCAAAGCGTGTAACTATAGTTACATATATCAATATATAATGACATAAGTATATCAGCAATATCTTACAGGCAAATTTTGGTCGAATTTCGAGCACTAGGCGATTGCTAGTAATAATAATATAATAATATTCTATCACATACACACAACACTATCTAGCCCAAACTAAGCAGAGCTTGTACTACGGGTACTAGACAATGGATAAACATACATATATACGTTTTTTTTATTGTAATTAGGTACATACATATTATATATAGAAACACGCAGACCAAGACAAACATCCATGTTCATGCACACAAATATTTGACTTGTGCGGGAATCGAACCCGCGACCTCAGGCGTGACAGTCGATTACACTGACCACTACGCCATCGAGGCCGACTATTCGAAGTTAAGTGTGCATTAAATAGTTAATTATCGTTCGCTTTAACGATGAAGGAAAACATTGTGTGGAAACCTGTACGTCTGAGAGTTCTACATAATATTCTCGAAGATATGTATGTAAAGTCTGCCACCCGCACTGGAACAGCGAGGTGGACTATGTCCTAACCCTTCTCACACTGAGTAGAGGTCAGTGCCCAGCAGTGGGACAGTTAAAAACATGGCTGATCTATACTACTATTATAAAGCTGAAGAGTTTGTTTGTTTGAACGCGCTAATCTCAGCGACTAGTGGTTCGATTTAAAAAATCTTTTAGTGTTGGTTAGCCCATTTATCGAGGAAGGCTATAGGCTATATTATATTATAATCACTATCCCCAAAACCTCTACAGCCTGGTATCTATACAGCACAAGCAAGACTGTATCGCGTGTATCTGTCCGAAATAATTTCGGTACTTTAATATCGCCACATTTAGTGGTCGATAAAAAAACAGGTAAACGGCCAACACTCACCGTTTTATTGTATGGGACAGATTACCGAGTTTAACTGGCGGTGTAACATGTTATACATCTATAAATGTCATGGTATACAACTGTATATATGTATATCTTTATATATACCTATATAATTCTTCTGTATCTGTTTATGTATAGTATTATTTTTTTATAATATTTTATCACATACACACAACACCATCTAGCCCAAACTAAGCAGAGCTTGTACTATGGGTACTAGACAATGGATAAACATACATAATAATATATACTTGTTTTTTGTGAATACGTACATATTATACATAGAAACACCCAGACCAAGACAAACATCCATGTTCATGCACACAAATGTTTGACTTGTGCGGGAATCGAACCCGCGACCTCAGGCGTGGCAGTCGGTTACACTAACCACTACGCCATCAAGGCCGACATATGTCACTGACTCCTCAACAGCTAGACCGATTTGGAGGAGTGAGTTATGGTTCAGAATCACAATTTGACCCGGTAGGGGGCGCTTCAATTGTTTTCTTCGGAGTGGTACCTATTAGGCTATATTTGAATCTAATCACTCTAATGCATGCAAGGTCAGAGACCTTCAGGTAGCCTTAGCTTACATTTATGAAAGAGAGCTGTCTTAATAGGAATAGTTGTTGTATGGCTAAATATAATACACTAGCTGACCAGCGTAACTTCGTCTACTTCACATAAAAGAATTTTCCCCGTTATTGCAACATTTTTCTTTGGTGCACTGCTCCTATTGGACGTAGCATGATGTTATATAGCCTATAGCCTTCCTCGATAATTAGGCTATCCAATACTAATAGAATTTTTCAATTCGAACAAGTAATTTCTGAGATTAGCGCATTAACCAAATCGAGTTTGGGTGACTGGCAGTCTCGGGATAATTTATTTGTGGATCACAAAAAATATTGTCTCGTACGAAATCACTGTGGGAAAGTGTTGAAGTAACGACTTAAATCGCTGTGTCACCCGTGCAGTCCATTTAAAAAACTATCTTTTAAAGGTAGAAAAAGATAAGTTTCTGCACTAAGGACCACTCGCACGACAACTCACGAAATACGTTTAGCACTAAATAGATTTAAAACATCGTGCTGTCGCAGTCATCCGTATGAAAGTGACTGCGACAGCACGATGTTTTAAATCTATTTAGTGCTAAACGGATTTTGTGAGTTGTCGTGCAAGTAGCCTTTAGTATTGTTGCAGTTGCAGGATACTTCACAAACATTTAATCAATATATATCCGACAGAGAACCAAAGTCATCGACATAGCTCATAGAATTAGCAAGCTGAGGTGGCAGTGGGCTGGCCATATCGTGCGAAGAACCTACAATCGCTGGGGTAAGCGTGTTCTTGAGTGGAGACCGCGACTCGGCAAATGTAGTGTAGGACGCCCTCCAACCAGATGGGATGACGATCTGCGAAAGACTGCAGGCAGATGCTGGATGCGGCAAGCTGAAGACAGGGCGCCATGGCGCTCTTTGGGGGAGGGCTATGTCCAGCAGTGGACTATTATAGCCTGATGATGATGATGATTTAATCAAAGGACATAAAGAACACCCATACTCGAAACAATTATTACTGGATCACAGAAAATTTTGTCCCGTATGTGAAAGAAACGTGTGTAGTGGGTATTTGTTTAGTTTAGTGTTAAGTACTCAATGTATCCTCCTAATATACTATTGTTTGTTTTGCCATGTTCAATAACTAAATAAACTCACAACACTCGACCTAGTTGCAGTAAAGAGGCAACACCTTTAACCACTACGCCATCGAGCAGTCACAAATACTTTCGTCTTAATTTTAACGGGATTAAATATAATGTTCAGCAAAAATACTAATTGGTCAGCAAATATTGCACAGCATAACGAGCATGTATACGCCTCAAATCACTGCATTCCGTCTCGGAAGTGTTAGGTTATGTTAGGTTCCTTTTTTAAACCCACCCAAAAATAGGAGCCGTCGACTTAGTTTGATCTCTTTAAAGTTTGCTGGCCATGAATTGCTGATCAATTGGCTTTTTTTGCTGCGCAATTAGTATTTTTTTGCTGTGCAGTTAAATACTACCCAATTTTAACTAGCGGTGGCCTAGTGGTCAAAATTCAACAAAATTTCTTAAGATTGCTACTTTTTTTTCTGTTTTTTGAGTTCGAAAAAACTCTTAACAGCTTTGTCCGTCCGTCTGTCTGTTATACAACTTTTATCTCAAGAACCGTAGGTAAGAGCTAGAGACTCGCGGTCAACGCCATTCGACTCAGCATAGTCGATATACCTCCGAGAAATTACTATGAATTTTGAGTCACGTGGTATCACGTGACCTTTGCATATTACTTGAACCATTTTTTCGAACTCTAAGATTTACGTCAATTCATTGCCGGTTCTCACTTGTTCTCTATTACATATAAATATATTACGTATAGGTAAACCATACTTCCAAAGAATTGTACGACGTCAGACGAACAATGCCGAAATACTACGAACGCGATTCGACTGCGTGTGTCAAATGCATGTTTGTATGCGTGTAGTGTTTTTTCATTCATTTAATGTATTTCTAATGCATATTTTATAAAAATATTAGGATTCGTCCCTCCTTCTCCATATACACTTTAACTGTGCCAAATTTCATACTCCTCCGTCCGCGCAATTTTCGTAAAAAGGGGTACAAAGATTTTGCTTCACGTATTAATAATTAGATAAGAAGTAATTTTTGACACCTGCTTTAACAGTGACACAAACTTTTAAACATTTTTGGTAGCACTCGGCGCATCATATTTCCAAGATGATTACTTAAAGGCATTACACCATCGGTGCAACCGAATGTAAGCCTATAATTATATACAAATATGAGTATTCATAATATATGGTTTGAAGGAATGTGAGCATACAGATTAACGGTGGTTTCCAATAACGCGTAACCTTTTTTTAGTACGTTATATTACAAACATGTATTATGTCTGTATTAGAGAAGAAAAGCCTAACTGATCCTAACTAGTATTATAAATGTGAATGTGAGTTTGTTTGTTTGTTACGCTTTCACGCCTTAACTACTTGACCGATCATCATGAAATTTCGTATACACGGTGTTAGGGTAACAGAAAATAACATATGGTACCTTACATAATAATAATAATATCCCCCTCTCTCAGAAGAGGGGCGGGGTAGGTTGGGCCTCCGGTACCCTCACTCACTCGACGAAACACAACGCAAGCGCTATTTCACGCCACGTTTTCTGTGAGACCGTGGTATCACTCCGCTCGAGCCGGCCCATTCGTACCGAAGCGTGGCTCACCCACGGTTAACGGTTTACGCGTAATAGAGTAACAAAAATCATATATCGCGGTACTGCACAAGGTTTAGAACTTGGTGTTTCCATGACTACTATTGCTATACCTGGCTGCACGGGCGCTACAGTGGCAGAAGAGCGAGCGGAATTAGTCCCAAATAAAGCTCAGGAATTAGTAAATAATACATGAATACAGAAACAGTATGGTGTTCAGTTACAACACAGCATCTATTGGCCTCTAATGAGACCGTTTAAGGCCATCTCGATAGTTCAAACGAGGCTCTCGCCCGCTTGTGTACAGTTTCAGAAGCTCGCCTCCGAGCTAATCTTTAGTGGATCTAAACGCGCCCTATTATGTGTCAGAGGTGCCTTTATAGTCCCTTTCTACTCTTTATACAGTCCGAACAATGACGCCTAACAGTTGTAAACTGTACAGAGATTTATTTCGACAACGCGCATTCAACTTTACGATAAATATGACAAAACGATCCATAAACGCGCAGATAAACTTCTAACGCGATAGTAAACCTATCAATAATTGAATATTGGATATAGTATACAGATTGAGATCCCTATCTTGATGTATGGGACGGACGTACAGACGGACGTATCTCCCGATTGTTTTAGCGTACAAGTCGGAATCAATTATAGCGGACGGGGGTCACGAGCCGACGGACGGCGGAGACGCCCGATCTCAGCCGAAGATACCGCGGGAGTTTGCGATTTATTTATAACGTTTCTTGATGGATGGTACGATGTTCAAGTAATAGATTTGATGGTGATCTGTGGCAGATGTCGCGCCGGGCAGCCTTACAGCTTGTATACATAATCGTTTTGTATCCTGCCTTCAATCTTAGAGCGCTGGGTAATCTAGGTATATATCACAGTGCAGACCAATATTAATATTTCATTGAAGTGAAAACTTCTTTTGCGGCGTTGTGCACTTTTTTTGTGATGCGTAAAAAATGTTAAACTCGCGTTAGGACACGTGACCTGATCGAAAATTCGTAAGACGGAGGGAGAATTGTCAAACTCGCGTCAGGACACGTGACCAGATCGAAAATTCGTAAGACGGAGGGAGAATTGTAAAACTCGCGTCAGGACACGTGACCTGATCGAAAATTCGTAAGACGGAGGGAGAATTGTCAAACTCGCGTCAGGACACGTGACCTCATCAAAAATTCGTAAGACGAAGGGAGAAATTGTAATGTTTGTGTACGATAGCGCAATAAATGAATATTGTATTTTACCACATAAATGATAGTACTTTTATAATGATAATTAAAGCAATTCGTGCAAAATTATTCCCTAACCTTTCCAAAATATCAGAAATGCACAACGTTAACATTCAAGTTTTCATTTCTGCCGGCACTCCCGGAGTGCAACCCGTTGATTTTTATTTTTGAACTAGTTTTTACCCGCGGCTCTTGTTAATCTAGATTTTGTACATCTATCCCTCTGAAACAGCACTTTTTCCTGGAAGGTAAAAGTGAAAGTACTCTAATATACGGACTATACAGCTAGAAATTTTGGCTTTAAACTCATGATGCACACTTCTTAAAACTCCAAGTGGATATTCAAAAGCGGCCTAGGACTAGACACTAGGTTAAGCAGTGAAGTATCTTTATCCTCTATAGGAAAGCAATATCATAAGAAACTCTTTAGGATTTAATAGCTTTTACTCGCAGATTCGCTCACGCGGGAACAATACTTTTTTCTCGATGATAGTTTACCCTGTGTCCTTTTCTATACCCCTGAATATGCGAATTTCATAAAGATCGGTCAAGTAATTAAGGCGTAATAACAAAAAAAGAGACCAACTCACATTTGTATTTATAATACCTTCTAGCTTTTGCCCGCGGCTTCGCTCGCGTTAATTTAGAATTTGACAATCAATTCGGGTTGTACTCTGCTTCAATCATGATTCGAAAGACACGTGGCGCCATCTATTATCGTAAGAACGTTATTGTTGTTTTCCTTGCGAACAGTAATTTTTTTCGGGATGAAAGGTAGCCTATGTCCGTTACTGTACACCTGACAACGTAACATATGCAAAATTTCAGAATGATCGGTTCAGTGGTTTAGGCGTGAAAAGTTAACAAACAAACAAACTCATTTTCGCTTTTATAATATTAGTTAGGATTAGGATAGGATAGTTAGGATTAGGATTAGGATTAGTTAGAATTAGAATAACTTAATGTTAAATTTTACTTATTCTAATGACTATGATATATTATGTAGAAAACAATGCATAGTATTGAATTACTCTCCCCCACAGATTATTTCTGAATAATTTATTTTATGTTAAGTGAATGTAAGCTGTTGTGTTTATTATCTACTGATTATGTTAAACAGTTCTTTTTGTTATGTAAATAGATGTATATAAATATTTGATAGCCATTCATATTATTATATACCAGTTCAGTCATTAATAGAAATGATAAAACAAAATGTACTGTAGGTATAATATCGATGTAACAGACAATTGGCGAATGAATAGAGTAGGCACGATATTTTTGCCTGATTTTTCTGTTAAAAGCGTCTCTACTTCTCCGAAATCTATGTTTCCTTCTTCAAGAGTAATTCGCTAACATAGATGTTAGGAAAATAGCTAGTCCTTTGGAAGGCTCACACGGAGATATATCGGTGAGTACGACGTGAACTTGCCTTTAATGAATATTGATCATTTTGATATATTGGAATGAAATACCTTCCGAGGCACTGGCCATGGCTGGTACAGGAATATGGTAACTAAGAATGAAAAACATTAAATTATTATTACGATAAAATAGCATAGGAAATAATTCAATATTTCTTACTTTATTTTAATACTATCTTTTGTCTGCGGCTTCGCTCGCGTTAATTTAGAATTTGACAACCAATTCGGGTTATACTCTGCTTGTAATAATATAATTCAATCATGATTCGAAAGACACGTGGCGCCATCTATTATCATAAGAACATTATTGTTGTTTTCCTCGGTAACAGTAATTTTTTTCGGTATGAAAGATAGCCTATGTCCGTTTCTTTACACCTGTCAACGTGTATGCAAAATTTCATGATGATCGGTTCAGTGGTTTAGGCGTGAAAAGGTAACAAACAAACAATATTACAATTAGAATTAGGATTTTCATTATAATATGAATAATATTCAATACTACTTGAAGGTCATAAACTATACTAAATCTTAGCTTTTGGGCTTTTTAAATCAGACATACATGTAGTGACATGTTAAAGCTTACGTCATTTCTCTATAGAATACGATTTCTAGGCCAGCAACTGTTAATGAGTTTTATTTTTAAGAAAAGTAAGATCAAAGTCTGCCTCTGCCAAAAACTAAATAATATAATATTCTACAGGCTCAATTTCTATCATGGCAGCCAATCTTAACGGGGACTGGCCGTCTGAACCGGTGATATTATAGTGCTGAAAACTTTGTTTAACCTTCCCGTACTCTCATAATCCGATGAGACAGCAATCTGACACGACCAGGGTGAGGGAGATCAGGCGAACAGGTGCTGATCCAATAACTTTATATGCTTTCCGGGACACGAAGGTGTGCAACTCCCGGCTGCTATTGAGAGTTTCATGACAGAAAAACCCCATATATTTTTTGCTAGCCCAACCTGGAGTTCTCTCTCGAGGCATTAAGCACAGCACTCGCTGCATACCGCTGCCCCCCCAAGGCAGCCAAAATGTAATATTCTTCAACATGCTGTTATATAGCATATGTTAGAGAAAGCTTTGTACGCTAAACAAGTGCGATGTTTGGCGAGGCGTGAGAATGATTGAAATCTTCCTGCATTCATTAGAATATCGCACGTTCGGACATTCACATGTTTTCTACACACATTACTCATTGAGTCATCGTGCCATTGTTCCAAATTTTTTTCAGACTCAGTTTTGTCCGTGACTTTGTTCACATGGATTTCATATCTCTTTTGGCGATTGAAAAGTGTGGCTAAGAAATTCTTGCCTGTTTGTTCTCATGAAATCTCTCCTCGAACAGGCTTTTTGATACAAAATCTTTGTTCGATTTTAATATATTAAAATAACTTATTATTACTATGTAAATTACTCAACGTGTGTAAGAAGTGTTTTCTCATTTGTATCGGAATAAAGATTTTTGACTTTGACTATGACACCGGTTCTACGGAATGGAATTAGTTGAAATAAAACTATATTTAAATTGAAATACAGACTACTACATAATGCAAACTGTTTTAAAATCTTGAAGAATTTAGTGGTACGCTGGTAGACACAGACAGACAGACGGGCAAAAACAAACATTCATTTACCACAATTAACTTATCAGGTCCTGCCAGACTGAAAACTGCATGGAAATGCATTTAGTGGATAAGGTCCACACGTATGCCGGAACAGACAGAGAAACAGACAAAAACATATAAAATATATTTTTTAAATACAGTCATCTTTTTATGTTTATAGGAATAACATAAAATATATAATTTTAGTATAGGTAGTCCGTTTTCAACAGGTCTGATAATTTATAATATTTGTCATCGTAAATGAATTTTAATTTAGATACCAATCGTCATCGTCATCAGTTTATTTGTATAATAGCGTGCGAACGGATTCATTTGGAATGGCAAAGGTTACAGCATACAAATTATTGAATTCTGAATTAAATAAATTATTAACATAATATATACACAAATTATTTACAAGAAATTTTAACTAAAGAGAGTAATTTAATATTTATTCTGAATTTGTATTTAAAATAGGTAACAGGTCCATTCTAATATTTACGATCACAGGTGCAACTTCGACCATTTCTTTGATTTAAAAAAGTATTAATTTAAAATACAGTTTCCGCAGAGATCTGAGCTTGTCGAAGGTACTTTACAAATATACAATTTTCACAAAATTTCCAAATGTGCATTTGCTCGAAAAATTAAGAAATTTGAATAGTAAATGTTGGTTGAACATAGAGATGAATATGAGGGTAGAGGGACGAAAAGGGAGAGGAAGGCCAAGGAAAAGATGGATGGACTGTGTGAGGATGGATATGAAAGGGAAAGGGGTAAATGATCAGATGACGGGTGACAGAGAAGAAGCGAAGGACATACTGCGTCGACCTCAAATAAATTGGGACCAGGGCAAGAGGATGATGATGATTTAATGATCCCAAAATTTAACTACACTGGGCGGGCTTGATGAAGGTTGTGGTAGTATTAAATGTATCAGTAAAATCACATACTGGTCTTTTGAGAAATCTAAGATATTCTTACATGACAATACGTCAGGAAAATACATACATAAACTCATGACTATTTCTTGGAGGGATAGGCACTCGCAATGTATTCTATATCCACCTAATCTTTGCCTAGAATGTCTTTAATCTGGTCAGACAACGTTTACCTAGATTTAACTCTTCCAACTCTCACAGCTAACTTACGATTTTAAAGATGTAATCTCTAAAAACAATAAACTTAGATATACAATCTTTGATAAAGTATATGAATTTTAAATGATAATTGTATTGAAATATATAATGGAATAATAGATGTGATGTGATTTTTTGAGATTGTTTTTAATGATTCTTAAGTATGTTTTAATGATATAATTAAATATAAATGGTCAACTTGTACGCCTGTGATGGCAGATCATGTTGATTTATCTGTATTCATTTATAATACCCTATATGTACACATGTTTTCATACAAATAAATATATATTTATCTTTAATAATATCAGCCCTGTATTAAACTGTCCCACTGCTGGGCACGGGCCCCTTCTCAGTGTGAGAAGGGTTGGGCTGTAGGTGCGGGTTGGCAGACTTCACATATCTTCGAGAACATTACGGAGAATTTTCAGACATGCAGGTTTCCTGACGATGTTTTCCTTCACCGTTAAAGCAAGCGATAATTACTTCGAAAAGTCAGAGATGCGTGCCTCGGGCTCGATCTCGAGACCACTGCGTGGCAGTCCATCGGTTTCCCACTAAACTATCGCTGCTTATATTTATCCTTATCTTTGTTAAATTTTTGTATGTATGTACTTTTAGACTTACCTACTTAATTTGCTTACTTAAAACATAGCACCACTACTCCTTATACTTATTTAATTTTCAATATCTGTTCATTGTTCCAGAAATACAAGAGACATCCTTATTCCGAGAACCATTTTAAAAATGAATGATTCTCCGCCAGCACGATACAAATCGAGCAAAAAGGTGAGGTACAATTACAGGGCGCAAGCGCAGCCTTTGGCGATCGGTCACAGTTCAAGAACGCTACTCTTTCTATAGGTAGCTGTGGATAGTCTGCAGTACGAGGTCAACAGCTCTAAGCCCGATGGACGCTTTTGTTCGTATCGTGACCTTCAGAACTGGAACTGAACCTGTCGGCTGGTACAGAATGCCTCGCTACAATTGCGCAGTTGGGATGTTATCTATGTGAATTGTAAAGCTTTGTGAGTCGCAAGGACAACAGGGGGATTGAATTATGAGTTATGTTTGTTGGTAGCTTGCAACTACAGTTTAGCTGCAAAACTGATATATGTCGGCCTTGATGGCGTAGTGGTTAGTGTAACCGACTACCATGCCTGAGGTCGCGGGTTCGATTCCCGCACAAGTCAAACATTTGTGTGTATGAACATGAATGTTTGTCTTGGTCTGGGTGTTTCTATGTATAATATGTATGTATTTACAAAAATATATATATATATGTATGTTTATCCATTGTCTAGTACCCATAGTACAAGCTCTGCTTAGTTTGGGCTAGATGGTGTTGTGTGTAGGTGATAGAATATTATATTATAATAATATTCTATATCATAATATCATCTAATTCCCCTTTGTATAACTGAAGATATCGTGTATAGTGATATCAAAAAGCCAGCGAAGTCACAGGCAAATTATCGTTTAAAATACAACCTTGCATTAAGGACAATCCGTATATCACATGGCACTACAAACTCTGGAAGCGTTCTGGACAAAGGCTAGGTTACGAGCATCTTGAACCGAAGGGCGTGTATGAGGAATGTTATGAAAGTGAATGAAGCCAGAGAAGTGTGTCAGGATCGTAGCAAATGGAAATCCGCAGTCTCTACCTACCCCTCTGGGAAACAGGCGTGAATCTATATAATATGTGTATGTAGGTATGTACTACAAACTCTGATATTAAAGAATACACAGGCGCATACAATAGTCTGTAGATAGTTTACTGAATATATGTCGCAAACGAGCATCGAACTGACATCACTTAACGTTGCCATAACATCAGTACTAAAACCCATACAGTCATATCCAAAATTCTATTCGATACCAAATGTAAATTGGAGCTTCGCCGTGCGGCGCGACTAGTCTCAATGAGTTAACACTGGTAACTTGATAGTTACAATGTGTGAACGGACAGACAGACAATAATAGTATAGTTAAGTGTGAGCTGTAACATTGATAGAGTAAAAGATACAAAACAGACACACAGACATACAGCTCCATAAATACATATATGTAATGTGTGTGTTGTCGCTTTGTTCGTCGTAGTTAATGGCACATTGGTATGCGAGGAAAGATAGTCATCATTGCCTGGTAGATGCTGTCGCAAGCGCGCCTGCTGATCGCGAGTATCTAGGTTAGATACCCAGTTAACACTCTCTCTATATATAACATACATACATACATAGATTCACGCCTCTTTCCCAGAGGGGCAGGCAGAAACTACGGATTTCCATTTGCCACTATCCTAAGACACTTCTCTGGCTTCATTCGCTTTCATCACATTCCTCATACACGCCCGTCGGTTCAAGGAGCTCTTAACCTGGCTTTTGTCCATATAATATATATATATATATATATATATATATATATCGATATAATATATATGTTATCTTATCTTATGTGGGGGCCAGTCAGTGCAGACCGGCGACACTTCGACCCAGTGGGATCTTTTGTGTCGACACTCTCGCAATAACGACTGCCATAGATGTTCATGGCAGCCGGGACCAACGGCTTAACGTGCTTTACGAGGCACGGAGCAAGCGATAATTGTCAATCAATACGCACATAATGTCGAAAAGTCATATAACTTCCGAAAGTCAGAGGTGCGCGACGTGGGTTCGGACCCGAGACCCTCTGCATTGCAGTCTGCTGGTCTCCCCACTGAGCTATCGCTGCTCTTGATATAACATTAATCTGTTTTCTTGTAAAATTTTAGAAACTTGTAGATGCAGACACATTTAATCGTGCAAAATTAATATTACTGATACTTTCTACATTTCTATTTTTGTTCTAGTTCTCAGTCGCGAATGTATTTACAAACATTCAAGAAACGGAAACAAAGAAAAGCCAGAACAACAATTTGCGGATCACACAGCTTTTTGTCCCGTACAGTAATCGAACCCACAACACAGCGCGGTGGCACTGGCGAGGCAACTATTGAAAGCACTACGCCATCCGTGCAGATACATAATATAACGTGAAAGCGTAACAGACAAACAAACAAACTCACATCTATACATCTATACAAATAAATAAAATGGAAGTGTCTGTTTGTAATGTCAAAATAACAGCTTTTTATCTAATGCATATGAAAGTATATAAGGTACCTATACGAAAACATCTATTTTTTAAATTTTTGTCTGTCTGTCTGTCTATTTGTTCCGGCTAATTTCCGAAACGGCTGGACCGATTTTGACGGGACTTTCACTGACAGATAGCTGATGTTATAAGGAGTAACTTAGGCTACTTTGATTTTAGAAAAAATAGGGTGCCGCGGAGGCAAACACTTTTTAGTTAAAATCTACGCTTATGAAGTCGCAGGTAACAGCTAGTTCATAATATGATATAATATTATTATAAATGCGAATGTGAGTTTGTTTATTACGTTATCACGCCTAAACTGCTCGTCCGGCAATCATGAAATTTTGCATACAGGTTGCCAATGGTATAGAAAAGGACATAGGGTTTCAGTAGTACCTAATCTATGCCCGGTTGCTGAAACGCTAATCAAAGACATGTCAACATCAAAGTCATGTCAAGTGATTTGATTGGCTGTTACTAATTCAATCATCTATTCAGCAGTTGACATACGTTTGACCATCTGTTAACATTTTTCTATATTAACCCTTTCACTGTCACGTAATAGACACAACAGAAAATCTATTGTTACGTATAATATATGATTCATCGAACGGGAAACCTTTTAACAACATGTCTTTCACAATTCGAAGGCTGATATTCTTTGTGTCTGTTATTACGTCCTCAACGATACAGCAATTATGCCTATGAGATACTAGCCTTTATTTATAAAACAAGGTTGCTTGCATTTCAAAAATAAAATTACTGCACGTATGGCGTAGTAGTTTAAGTAGTCGCCTCGCCACTGCCATTGCGACGAAAGTTGCGGGTTCGATTCCCGCACGGGACAAAACTTTGAGTAATCCACAAATGTTTGTTCCGAGTCTTGGTGTTCATTGTGTCCGTTGTTTGAAAATTTGTTAAATCCCCCGCGACACAGGACCACGTAGTAAGTAAAAGAGTTGTATTTATAAAAATACTAAAATGAAACTAAAATATTCGTGAACTCATTTGTATATTTTGTCGTTAATTTAGCGTGTGTGAAACAGCGTCGGACACGGCGACACTATGTAAACGATAAAACCGCGCGAAGGCTACGCGGCTCTATAAAAGCCACACAAAACCTGCCTCTTTCCATTAACATTCTCGTTTTACTTTTAGTTCAAACACGCATAAAATACACTAGACCAAAATAAATGTTATTCCAAATTAAATCAATAAAAGTCGAGAACTGACGGCGATAAATTATAATCGACATATTATGATTGGTGCGTGTGTGTGTGTTCGTGCGCCTGCGCAGCCGTGTAAAATATAGTCAATTTTTATGACATATCGAGAGCCGAGTTGTGCCGAGCGGGGCCGAGAGCAAAAACGAGCGGGGATTAGCAATAAACCGCGCCAACATAAAATGTTATGGCGTTTTAAATTGAAAGCCGGTTACGGGCCGAGTCACGCGGCAATGTGCAGTAATACAAATAAACGTATGCACTTACACGGTGGGAACTAATAGTACCTACTGATTTTTAAATAAAGAATGCAATTGAATAAAAGTGAACCGCAGAATATAATCTCATGTTACGTTTAATATGAGCGTATTAAAAAGTTTCGTTATCTATACTAATATTATAAAGCTGAAAAGTTTGTTTGTTTATTTGTTTGTTTGGTTAAACACGCTAATCTCAGGAACCACTGGTTCGAATTGAAAAATTCTTTTAGTGTTGGATAGCCTATTTATCGAGGAAGGCTATAGGATAAATAACGTTACGCTACGACTCACGGGGGCGGCGCTGTAACTATAAACGCGGGTGAAACCGCGGGAACATCTAGTATAATATATCTAGTAAAAAATCTTGACAGAAAAATCTAATATTAACACGTCTTGCCCAAACCGTCAGTTGAAACCGAAACCTTATTAGCCAGTCACTTTATAATGCGCCACCAAGGTAGTCAACATATCTAACAGAGTTTGGCTGTGATATGAAGAATATGTAAATCTCATAAAGATATAGGACCGATCCTATGTCATTTCAACGATTATTTATCCTAAATAATAATATAAATGCGAATGTGAGTTTGTTTGTTTGTTACGCTCTCAGGCCTTCACTACTCGACCGATCATGATATTCCGCATACACATTGTCAGGTGTACAAAAAAGGACATAGGGTCCTTTCGTCCAGACAAACGTGGGTTACTTATTTATTTATTTGCGACAAAAAACAGTTATACATTGCAGTATTTACAAATAATTTAGCATTTAAATATTAAAAACGTATAACCCACACTATTGTCTACGAAATTACAAGTGGAGTAGTGAAGATAACGAACGAGCAATATGCAAAAAAAAAAGGATAATTACGTTTGCCATTTTAATATTAGTTACGATTCGAGAACATTATAAAGAACTTTTAGTAGATTTCCACGATCACTACGACTTTAACACAGACAAATTAAACTTAAAAGTAATAATAAAAATAAAATATTAATAATAAAGTCAAACATTTGTGTGCATGAACATGGATTGTCTTGGTCTGGGTGTTTCTATGTATAATATGCAAGTATTTACAAAAAAAAGTATATATGTATGTTTATCCATTGTCTAGTACCCATAGTACAAGCTCTGCTTAGTTTGGACTAGATGGTGTTGTGTGTATGTGGTAGAATATTATTATTATTTGTTTCTCTTTCACGGGTATATTCCTAATACGTTAGGAAAATAGCCGGCCCTTTGGGAGGCTTACACGGAGACATGGATCCAACGTGAAGAGGCCCTTCGAGAGTTTTAATCAAAGGTGGGATGGAACACCTACAGCGGCACTAGCCGCAGCAGGCGTAGGACTATTGCTACGTATGGATTCTAATATATGGGCTATGGGTATGGGTGTTTGATGGACTGGTATATTGGTAACTATGGATGATAAAACGGCGTCTGCCCTAAATACTCTAATAGCATCAATCGAATGGACAGACGGTGACTCGCCAACTCACTAGATGATTATTATTATATATTTATTTTCGTAAACATTTGATGTTTCCTTATCCTAGTATTTGGAGTATCCATTAAAGCATATAACAATACTTGTACTAGGACACCCCGCCCTTTTACATCTATACGTATGTTTACAATAAGTTAACTAAGTATGAAAAATTCCTTAATTAATAGGTGTGAGTGTAAGCGTATGTGTTTATGTGTATTTAAGTGTGTGTGTATGTGTGTGTGTGCGTGTGTGTGTATGTGTGTGTGCGTGAGTGCATGTGTTTGTATAATATGACCACACATAAGCATGTTGATTTGATTTATATTCTTAAATGTAATATCATTATTAGAGGTTGTTTGAATCTAACCTACTGCAAATCTCTTTCGATACAACGCCGCATTCACTCACCTTGTATTTCCGGCGGTGGCTGACAATTAATACAATTTCTGAGAACACACCACACATACAGACAGACTGTGAGATGTTATCGCGTGTGTTTGGACTAATTCGTTAGTTCTAGTAATCGCCGCCTGATGTCGCCACCATCGCGATCACGAGATAGCAGATAACATCACTATTTTAATGTTTCTGCTCATGATTCACGGAGTTACGTCACTAGTCCAATTTAAAGTGAAAAAAGGCTAAGTTCTTATGTTTTTAGTTAATCAGAGTGCTTGTTAAATTTAGAGAAACCTGTAGAATATTTGTCTGACAGATTAATTTACGGACTCGGTAGTATTGCGTGACATTCCACGAGCAAACCTGCTACAGTGAATATAATTGATATGCGTTGATAATTTGGTGGGTTAAATGTTTGCAAATTTCTAGTACAAATGATTTTAACAGTGGTTATTTTGTAATTTTTACCTTTTCTGGCCTTTGGCATAAGTTTACTTTTATGTTTGTGTTGGACTAATATTAGAATATTGGGTAATGTGGATTGTCTTGATAGAGCAGTGGTGGAGAATGCGGCTGATGTGCATAAAGTTTTGGATTTGATGTCCAGCTC
Organism: Catocala sponsa; assembly: GCA_963564715.1. Classification (NCBI taxonomy): domain Eukaryota; kingdom Metazoa; phylum Arthropoda; class Insecta; order Lepidoptera; family Erebidae; genus Catocala; species Catocala sponsa. The sequence goes on along the minus strand of OY751345.1, from coordinate 2,111,780 downwards.
TATTACACTGTTATTGGGTACACTGCTAAGTTATTCTCATTGGTAGAATGGGTGACAATAAGTTCGTCTCCTATTACTTTCAATTAAAATAAAGCTTACTAGATTTTGCCTGCGGCTACGCCTGCGTAATTGTAGGTTAAGTTAGGTTTTTAACAGTACTTTTTTCTGAATGAAAGGTACCTTATGTCCTTTTTTGTTCTCTTGACAAGGTTTATACAAAACTAGCTGTCCCGACAGACGTTGTCCTGTACACACGATAAAAGAAACAAATCTAAACCATTCTTGAATTCACTTGAACACACACAAAAAATTTCATCAAAATCGGTCCAGCCGTTTAGGAGGAGTTTAATTACAAACACACGCACAGAAGATTTATATATATAAAGATTTAATGGTGAGCGGATGAGTAGTTAAGGCGTGAAAGCATAACAAACAAACTCACATTCGCATTTATAATATTAGTTAGATTTCGGATAATGTAATTGTAGTACACTTCTGCTTATATAATAATAATGATATAATAATAATGATACATGTCAATAAAAGTTTGTAAATTTACAATAGGGTAAGCCCTATTGTAAATTTACAAACTTTTATTGAGATGTATCATTATTATTTAAGCAAGTTTCGCCACTGCCGTGATTGACGGGTCTACATTACGTTTACACACTTAACATAATTCTTGTCACCTCTGCGGTTGCAGCGGATACCCCTCCAAAAACTGGCTGTTACAACACGACAAGTAACAAGCCAAGCAACGAAGCACTTACATATTATATACTAGAAGTGTTATTAAGAGGGTCAAAATTTAGTTATTTTTTGCGTAGGACAATATCTAAGAAATGGTCTTAGATATTGTTAATATTCTAAAAAATAATAATAAAGCGTGGAAGCGTGACGATGACGCGAGTTCTATGATTTTTGTTCATCCAAGAAGTGCTCAACGCGCCTTAAGAAGTTTTCACTTCAAAAATGTATTGGACCACCCTAGTAGGTACATATGTATTAATGTCAAAATAACTACATTACGTAATCGTAGCCAACTCTAACAGTTCGTCACATACGCAATTAGGAACGGTGGCTTGTATAATTATCTATAGTTTTTATCTAAATGTCTGTTTGTCCGCAGTAAGAGGATTATGGGCGATCGGCGGCGGATCACACAGGCCGACTTACGAGCCACCGACGCCGACGCAAAATAAATAGTACCTATGTGTGCGGAGTTGTTCTGTAGCGTGGGTTTGTTGCCTTTGTATTGGGAGTAACGGGTTTAGTTCTGTATAAGCAATATTTTTTTTAGCTGTTGTTAAAACATCGAGTTAGTTTGCGCGTGCGTCGATGTTCTGGACGTTTAATAGCTTTTTCCGGCTTATGTTTAACTTATCACCAGATATAGTAAAATATAATAGTCAAAAATAGTAAATGATCACCAAAATTAAAACCGCATTTTAATACCAAAAATATTAATTGCACAGCAAAGAGATCAAAATAGGTCGACAGGCTCCATTTTTGGGTGGGTTTAAGAAGGAGCCTAAGATAACCTAACCCTTCCGAGACGGAATGCAGTGATTTGAAGCGTATAGGTGCTCGTTATGATATATTTTAGTGAGCATATTTTGGTGTGCAATTACTATTTTTGGTGGTCATTATATTTAATCCTGTTTTTATCTAGGTATGTATCAAAAGCAAAAAGTTTATTTTTAATTTACAAAATATGTTGAGACATTGGACTCGCGAGAGGTCGTTATGTTTCATTCTTGACATTATAGTTAAGGAAATGTGAATAATTAACTTGAATACTGATGAAACTGCACGGGGGCGGTGCAACGGGCAAGCGGTTGGTTCACCGCTGTCGCCGTGTTGACTATTCTGGATTCGAATTCCATACGAAGCAATTATTTATTTGATCGACAAATTTTGTTTTGAACCTAGGTACACGTTGTGTCGATTAATTGCATGTTTGTAAAGTTCTTCGCGATACAGATGCTAGAACCCTAGTGAAGGATATACATATCTTTTTTATGAACTGTATACCTTAGAGATGGCGTAGTGGTTAATGTAACCGACTGTCACACCTGAGGTCGCGGGTTCGATTGTCGATCGACATGGATGTTTGTCCTGGTCTGGGCGTTTCTATGTATAATATGTACGTATTTACAAAAAAAAAGTATATATATGTATGTGTATCCATTGTTTAGTACCCATAGTACAAGCTCTGCTTAGTTTGGGCTAGATAGTGTTGTGTGTATGTGATAGAATATTATATTATTATTTGTTTCTCTTTCACGGGTATATTCCTAATACGTTAGGAAAATAGCCGGCCCTTTGGGAGGCTTACACGGAGACATGAGTCCAACGTGAAGAGGCCCATCGAGAGTTTTAATCAAAGGTGGGATGGAACACCTACAGCGGCACTAGCCGCAGCAGGCGTAGGACTATTGCTACGTATGGATTCTAATATATGCGCTATGGGTATGGGTGTTTGATGGACTGGTATATTATTATTATTATTATACTTGAAATTAAACAAATTTATACGGATTTATCGTGTAGTTTATTTTTTTAAACACTATTATTACATAATTTTGAATCTTTAAACTACTATTTAATATTTTCGTGAACATGGCTGCTGAAAAGCAATCATAGATAATTTAAATAGTTTAAATAGAAGTAAACAGTAACTAGTAAAAGTGTTTAACAATAGTAGTTTAAAGTTTCAAAATTATGTAATAATATTGTTTTATAAAAAATAAACTACACGATAAATTATGTAATAATAGTTTTTTATAAAAAATAAACAACGCGATAAAATCCGTATAAAGTAGTTTAATTTCAATGTATAACATTCGCGTAAACGTAAGACAATTTTATGTAACTTAGAGATACTGCCTAAACATAGAAAAGTTAGTCCTTCTTCTCCCTAGCCTTTATTATTCCCAAGTCACTTGGGATCGGCTTTTCTAGTCTAACCGGATTTGACTGGATATCAGTTTTTACACGGAGCGACTGCCATCTGACCTCCGCAACCCGAAGGCTAACTATACCCTAAGGCTAGACCAGCGTCAGAATATTATAGGGCACTGACTTCCCAATAACAACTGCCATAGATATTCATGGCAGCCGGGACCAACGGCTTAACGTGCTCTCCGAGGCACGGAGCAGGCGATAATTCTCAATCAATACGCACATCATTTCGAAAAGTCATATAACTTCCGAAAGTCAGAGGTGCGCGACGTGGGTTCGAATCCTAGACCCTCTGCATTGCAGTTTGTTGGTCTCCCCACTGAGCTATCGCTGCTAACATAGAAAAGTTAGTAACCAGATAGAAATAAGTCTTTAACCGTAATACACTTGACTATATAAACTTGCTAGTAGGTAATAGAAGCATAAGGATTAAGTTCTTCAATATGATTGGTCAGCCATTACGCATAGACGCAACACGGAAATGCTTAAACTCGATTCGATTCGATGTATTGGCATAGTGTGACTAAGAAAAACCCATGACACGCCTTTTTGTTATACTTGCCTAAAGATTTATTTGGTTGCCTTCCTCATTGGTTCGTAAGTTTAAGTTTGCAAGTGATTGTGAGGTCTTGTATTGGGTAAAGGGTCAATAATTGTTTTTTCTGATCGATAATTAATTTCTTCATCATGTCTAGAAAAATAATAAATAAAAATCAATGATTACCAAAAACAAATTTTGTATGTAGGCATACAATACACAAAAACCGTCCACACTAGGCTGGACCTGTCTTGTGGAAGATACATAATATGTCCTGAGGAGAGCAAACCTTAATGTCAGTAACAAGCCGACGTGACCACACCTTTTTGACACACGCTGTTTTCAAACTAGCAACAGTTCGTGATCTATATTTACCTTGCATAGCGGAACGAAATCCTCGCTGTGGTAACAGTGGGGCTATTTAAAGAGCTTCGGACAAAGAGTTGTTGTGGCGAGGTGCGCGGGCGCAGGCCGGCGCGCTGCGCATGCGCCGATCTCAATTATAGATAGTGCTGGTTACACCGACGAGAGACGTACAGCCGAAGACACGTGTACCTGTTGTATACACAATAAATTCGAACCGTATCGAATAAGGGCATCTGTGTTGTGGGGTAGGCAGCTATGTTCTCGCATGAAAGTACTAGCTATATTTTCTAAGACTTAGATTATTAATATTGATAATTGAGATAATCTTAATAGTTGTTACAGTATGAAATAATTGCAAATTGTCGCCGGGCTATTTGCGTGGATGGCACCGTGGTTTAAGTTGTGACCATTGGACGTACTATTGAGGCACGCTTAGTGTCGTGGGTTCGATTTCCAAATTTGCAAAGAGTTTATAGTATCAACACATAATTGTTTCGGGTGACAGCGTTCCTTGTGATCGCTGTTCCATTTTTTAAAATACTCCCTAACAAAGAGTGCGCAGTACACTTATGTGGTCCCGCCATACACGAGTGTGGGTGGCGACTTTCGGATAAAAATATTAATAAATATAAGCCTGAATTTTTTTACCAAAAGTCATTTCTTCTTGGCTCTAAATCTATATAGAAATTTAGATGTAATTAAAAGTATTTTAGATTTATATTTTTAAAAGGTAAAGGAAAACATTGTGAGGATACCTGCATGTCTGAGAGTTCTCCATAATTTTTTCGAAGATATGCGAAGTCTGCTAACCCGCACTGGGCCAGCGTGGTGGACTATGGACTAACCCTTTTCATACTGAGAAGAGGCTCGTGCTCAGCAGTGGCACATACAGAGCTGATATTATTATTATATAAAAGTATTCGTAACCAAGTAGACCATTTATTTAGTGTACTTTACAAATTCTTTACAACATTTTATTACACCTTACAAAATAGCGTAACAATTGTGTGCTCCCCAGTACTTGTTGTCTACGTGCACCCCACAGCGCGGTACTGTTCAGGACAGTCTCCATAGCAAGGCACCGATACACCAACAAACAGCCTCTCGTCTCTAACTGTACATAGAGCCTACCAATACATCGGATGCTGGGGACTCGGTCCAGCACGGCAGACATTAGTGTAATCCCCTTCTACCTTAACGGTCAAAGTCAATAATCAATTCAATCCATAATCTATAGATCAAATTAGTTCAATGACAGAATCTTATTTCGGAATACATACATAGTAACACGTCTTTATTGGATTTAATCGTTACAATAAACGCAATAATAACGATACTACTTATATATAACTTGTATCTTTATTTGTGTATATTGTGAAATTTTTATCCAATAATAGTTGTTCTGAATCAGGGTGCTACTTGTACCTAGCATTAATTAATAGGTATTGCATCTGTATCTACTCCGCAAAACACACATTAGTCTCTTGAGCCTTAGACGTGAATCGGTCAAGTTTGATACAACAGCAATATCAAAACAAATTCAATTAATTAACAGCACCAAAAAATTAACAGCATTGGTAAAAAATACAACAGGAAACCAACTATCTTTTTGTGGATCCATAGTATATCGATCTATTGTATTACATTACTACTAGGAAACGCGTACAACTAGCTACCGATGACGCAAGTTGGGCTATGGTGACTCCACACTTGTACAAGGAAAAGACTTCAACGCGCGCTGATTTAAATATCCTCAATGAGATAAAAGTGATAATTAACAAAAATATGCAAGAATTCCCACAATTTATTCATGTATCGAAAATAAATTCATTAAATATGTAAACACTTTGTCACAGCAGTATATTTAGAAGAAATTATGTTAATTAATTAATAAAAATGCTAATAAAAGTGATTTAATAAACATAACATCGTTAAGAATATATTCTCAGCGAGTCGGACATACCTCAACGTGCCAACGTAAAGCTTTCCTAGAACTCTTTCAGTGACTAAACTAATTTCACAATAATTAGTTACTAGAACGGTCCATTATACCTCAAATTGAACTAAGAAATCAAATAAAGTGTGGAGCATGCGTGTCGGTAGAGCCGTAGAGCGAAGCGATACAGCGGTAGAGTCGGGTGGTCTGTTAACGCGGCGTTTAATCAAATGATCGTCTCTCCCACGGCGCAGCGGCGGCCGTTCGTCACGGCGGGTCACGTCGCGTCACGCTCGGGAACGCCCGCCTCCGTCACGGGCCCGTGTCGTCGATAAACGGCACATTACACGCTACAAATTAGCTGGCAACATGAACAGAAGCCTTCCACGAAGGCTGTGTCGGTGTAGAGTTGTAGAGTCAAGTGGCGTGACGAGCGCTAATATGTAGCGGCGAACACGACGCGGTCTCTCCACACTTTGAAACGTTAGACGCTAGAGACCACCGCATATCCGGTGGACACATTTTAATTTGACTCGCGAATGTCAAACAAAATATTTTTTCTGTGTCGCATATTATTTATTTATTTTAGCTTGTATTGTCCCATTGCGTGGCAAATATTGTGTGGTGTCTTGTGTTGCACATTAAAGATATAAAATTATTGTCTCAGTGGAGGAGTAGAAAAAACCATCGGTTTGGTAAAAATGTTATTGGGATTTCTACTGGTACTGTGCTCATGCTGGGCACAGTTATCAGCCTTAATTATGTTTTTTTTATACAAGTAAGGTGGCAAGCTAGCATAAGGCCCATCTGATGGTAAGTGGTCACAATAGCCTATAGACGCCTGCAACACAAGAGGCATCACTTGCGCGGTGCCGAGCCTTTAGGAATGGAAGAATAGAAAAAGGAAGTGGGAATGAGAAGGGGCGGCAAGGGGGAAAAAAGGTGATTGGGCCTCCGGCAGTCTCACTCACCAAAGGAAACAATAGTTGGAATACTGCTATTTCACGTCGATATTCTGTGAGAACCCGGTAATCTTTCCCCGGCCGAGCTGGCCCATTTATGCTGTAATCAGCGAGGCTCTACTACTCAAAGTGAGGCTCTATTTTATAAATATGGGTGATTCTTCTAAGACCATTTGTAAAGCCGGTAAGGTCGATCAGGAAACCTTATAAGCGCCAAGACGAGTTAAAGGCATAGCCTGGATTTTAAACTAGTGTATGTATGTTGATTTAGAAATATAGGTATTAATGGATGGCCCTAATTCAAGTGCTGTAGGTTCGAGTCCCACTTGGAACAAAAGTAGTGTTGACGTATACCAGTTGTACCAAGTCTGGGCTTTCATTGCATTGTCTTCATTGTTTAAATGTAAGTATGTAAGTCCATGATACGGTGTTTAACTCTAGTGAGGAATATGTGTTTAAATTCATAGTCTTCCGAAATTAAAATATCAGTCTAATTGATTATGGCATATGCCAGGCCAAAAGTATTATGACATATTAGACATCTACATAGTGAGACACACAGCTAGTTAGGGGATGGTCTTACGACAGGTCACCGCACTAGATATCACTCAATTTAATTAAGTTCCCAATTACGTGTATCATTAAGACGTATCAATGAACTACCGCTACGGGCACCCACGCACTGCTCTACCGTATAATTACATCGATCTAACAAACATATCACAGTTAGCCTTCTAAAGATATATTGAGGCAAGTGATTCATTAATTAATTAAATATAGGCCTATAATAAAATAAAAACTGCCCAGTGGTCGCGTAGGCATTGTCATTAAACCTAGAGCTGTAAGTTCGATCTTCATACGAGACTAAAATGTGTTTGATTCACAAATAGTTGTTCCGACTCTCGGTATTCTTGGTGTCCGTTGTTTGAATATCTGTAAAGTGTCTGGCGACATAGGAATAATTCCCAGTCTTTTTTAAGAAAATGCAAGATACATATATTCTATACTACAACATTAAAATAGTAGGACAAAGGTAATAGAATACTACAGCTTGAATAGAGTATAAAAGTATTATAATTTAATTTACATTTATAATTTAAATAGATTTTGCTCGCGGCTTTGCTTGCGTAAACGTAGATTAGGTTAAGTTTGTAACAGTTTTTTTTAGATGAAAGGTACCTACCCTGTGTCCTATTGTGTACCCCCGAGAACATGTCTGCAAAATTTCATGTTGATTGACCAAGTAGTCAAGGCGTGAAAGAGGTAACAATCAAACAAACAAACTCGCATTTATAACATTAGTGTAGTGAAAAGAACTGCTACGTATGAGCTCTTGGTTTCAATCAAGGGTTTTTCTATCAAGAATGCCGTGGCTTACGAATAATTATAAAAATTCCATTCATGACCAAACCCACAGCTTTTAGCACATTAACAAACCAACCAAGTTGAACCACCGCACCATCCACGCAATTAACAATGAAGTATAATTCATCCCTTGCGGCCATATAAGCGTGGCACATAAACCGTTTACAATTAGCGAGCGAATGACAGTCGGGATTTGCGCACGCGCCGCACACACGCCCGCCATTGTTCGAAGAAACACATGTAATTACTTACATACATTAAATACAGCCTCCTCACCGCACGCACATACATTGTTGACTTCTAGCTAATTTGTGTGAGAAACAATGACTACATGCTTAATATCACCCCTTTTATTCCCTGAAGGGTAGGTAGAGATGCGTTACGTTATCATTTGGCTAGCTTTAATTTTAGGTCTTATGTAATAGAGAGCGAAGCGACAGTCGTCTGCTAGACACATTTACAGACGCCGTGATGGTACTGAAAATTTACTATCAGAAATATCCAACAACACTTTGAAGCCGAGATACACAGCAGTCGTCTACTGGCAATAGTCTCAAACTTCGTGCTGCTTCTGAAATTTTTACTTGAGTTTTCCAGAAAATCTGAATAACTATAGAAAATGAATAGATCTCATGCACGATAGTAGCATTCGCTACCGTTGCGCTACTGAGGCAGTCTCACTCTCGTTAAATATAGTTGCCTATAAGCAATGCTTTATTGCTATTCATCATTTGGAATAATTCTGGAGTCGCGGACTTTACAAACATTCAAACAAAGGACACAAGGGACATCCAGACCCAGCACATATATAATATAACACCTATTTGTAAATAAGACAATTTTTTGTGACGTGAAGAGATTGAACCCACAGCTCTAGGCTGACTGACAGAGGTGAGGCGACCACTTAAACCATCTACCTACCACTTATAAATAATTACACTTTTATTATTAAAGTCGTTAACTTTTTAATCTCAAACTTACCAGTACGTTAAACTATTGTAGATCCGAAAAGCCTCAATAAAACCATCTTTAAACGCTCTACTCTCCTCACTAAACGACGCAACAAATTAAAATATTAACGCGACATCATAAAATAAAGTATAAAGCGACAAAATATTTGTTGATAAAAGTTATACAACTCTACAAAAAGTATGCTCGAAGCGGCCACCATAAATAATGCATGGAGAGACGTTTTAAGTCAACGCGAGGGAATTAAGCGTAAAATATGTAATTGTACGAATGTCTCTTGCACGTAGAGCACAATGAGGCTGTGCTCTACCAGCGCATAGTGGGTTGAAAATCGAGTTTCATAGACATAGGCATATTATAATGTTTAATTGGTTTTTATTGCTGCAGACCAATGCAGACCAGTTGTAAAAGCCCTAATATTATCATATTTCCGAATTTCAAGGAATTTTAACGCCAAAAAATGTAATAAATATATGAAGAAAAAAGTCTCCGTTCCTTCCCCTCCCTTCTCTGAAGAACACTCCACTGGTGATACGTGACAGTCTCTCCATCTTAGGTATGGATCTTTGCCGCTCCCTTAATCAGAAAACCTATATCGAGAGCGTCATTAAGCAAGCTTCGCGAAAACTCGGAGTTCTGAACAGGGTGAGGCGGTTCTTCACGCCTGGGCAACTGTGCCTATTGTATAAGGCACAAGTGCGCCCTTGCGTGGAGTACTGTTCTCATCTTTGGGATGGCTCCGCGCAGTACTTGCTGGACGCTCTCGACCGGTTACAGCGGCGGGCTGTCCGTATCATCGGAGATCCAGAGGTCACGAGTTCACTGGAACCTCTGCAACTCCGTAGAGACATTGCCTCATTGGCATGTTTCTACAGAATATACCACGGGGAGTGCTCTGAAGAGTTATTCCACCTTATCCCGCCCTCCCCTTTCCTATCCAGAACAACGCGTGCTGGGCTCAGATGCCATCCTTACACGGTAGAGTCGATTAGAGCGCGTACCAAAAAGTTTGGGTCCTCATATCTCTGCCGAACGACCAAGGCATGGAATTCTCTGCCAAGGCACGTGTTTCCTTCTTCCTTCAATCCTGGGTTCTTTAAGCGGGGCGTGAAAAAGCATCTTCTCAGGCCGTCAAAGTAGAGACCTCAACATCGCTTCGGCTACTGTGGGGGCGATGTGGAGGCCACTGCTCTTAGACCACACGACTGCTTACCATCAGGTGGAGTGTGGTCATTTTGACGAGCAAAATAAAAAAAAAATAAAAAAAAAAGAATAGAAACAGAAAATTCAATTTTATTCGGGATTCAAGAGATTCCTTTAGATCCTCTGGTACAATTTATGTCCTTATTTTTGGACATAACTTGGACTCGGACCAATTATTTGTGAAACCCACAAATAGTTGGTGCCATACGAATCCTCAACACTCGACTTAGCAGTAACAAGGCGATCACTTCAACTACTACGCTATCCATGCAGTCAAATGAAAATACCTATGTCTATGACACTCGATTTTAACCCACTGTGCGACGCAGGAGTGTAGAACGATAAATATGTCGCCAGCTCCCGGGACAATAGCTCTACTATAAGTATATGTACTGATATCTTCTCATATATAGCCATATCACATGTAGCCTCAATAAAGCCACGACAGCTTAAGCTCATCGTAAAAACATGTTCAAAATGGGGCACGCAATTATTTCTTTTGGCTGTTTTTTTATAGATTATTTCAAAAGCACTGATTGCGTGGTGTAGTATTTGTAAATATATATTTGTCATTGCTGCCACTCTGAATGTTACAAGATCGAATAATGCAAGAGTTTTTACATTTAACTACTAATTTAATAACTGCGATTTATGACAAAAATTATGCTAACACTAAGCAATTAGTTCAACAATATTTACAAACCTTGAACTACGATCAAACTGAAAATTTAATGACTGTTGTTCAAGAAGTATTACGTAATAAAATAACTCTTTAAGTTGTCATAGTAATCACTTAGTTTATAATGTAATTCATAAGTTTTGTATACAAATAATAATGTTTTGTAAGTATTGTTTTAGAATTTATGTCTTTATCATACAGTATGCGCCCTTAATGCCCGTGGCACAGGTTTACCCTAGTACAGGCACCCCTTATAAATGACCTTCACGATGTAACAGAAGCTCTGTGTCCATTTGTACCTATTTAAGTTGAATAAATGATTATTATTATTATTTATATAGCTTGTAAAGCTGTTTCAAATATAAGCGTCCGTTGTTTTTATGTTAATTTGCATAAGCCTCACGTCTATATCTTTGAAGAGTTAGGCAGGACTCTATTAAGCACTCTAATCTTACGGCAGCTATGAGTTTCGTTCCCACGTAATAGGGGACATAGATTAAGACTTCATGCTGGTACTATGGATTACTTAACACAAAAACCCAACAACATTTTGCTTAATCCAGAAATCGAACCCAAATTCTCACGAATCTCCTTTATTTGTACTCAAAATCAGTGTTCATTGTTTTCTATTAATTTACATTACTTAATAATCCTACGTCTAAAAATAATATAAAAAAACCATTGGAATTAAATTACTTTAAACGGATTTCGTTGCCATCTATTATTTGAGCACACTCCTGTAAAACACCTGTAAAAATATTTTTATAAACTATACTATACATAAAGCCTTTTTTTAATTCTAACTTAATCTATAAGATAGGTCTAAGTCATAAAATGTACAATACAAAGAAACATAACAATAAATAACCAAATCAGCTCTACAAAACTGTTCACTCACATGAGAGTTTGTAACAATGGCGATCATAGAGCAGTTGATTACAAAAATGCAGCTCTACCGTCAGTAACGACACAACAACCTATAATATAACCTGCTGAGGTTATCGACGCTATGTAGAGAATTTCTCAATCATGGGAGAGACCGACTCTCCGAGGTAGAGCGTGGGCTTTATTGCTCACTTACTTTTATGCTATTTATCCTTTATATTGTGGCTCGGTTCTATAATTAGTGATGCACGGAGGACCGGGTAAGGGCATCACTTTATTGAGTCATGGGTTCAATGTCCATGTTGGATAAAAATTATTTACTAATACTCGGCTTCTATATGTTGTAATTTTTTTAACAAACTGTTTTTTTTGTCTGCACTTGACAAAATTAGCAACATCAGGTCTTGGCTAATTTTGATTTTGATATGGTGTTTATTAGCGTTTCAGAGGTGTGTTATTTGTTTCTGTTATTGACTGTTATAATAATGTTAATGACCTTCTTCAGGACAAATTTTGATAATATTGTGACTAACTTAAGACATTCATTATTTTTAATTTTATCTGATTTTTAATTAATATTTTTGCCTATCCAATTTCGAATACTGTTTTTATGTGTGGTACATTAACCATTAAGATATGAGAAATTATTTATTTTGTGATACTTATTTTAATCTGTAAGAATATTTGCACGTCATTCCACATGACAAACATGATAAAATCAATACTTTTATGTAGCAACTTGCATGCACTCATGTACACTCGTGTTTAAGCAAATAAATTATCTTATCTTACTGCAGATATGCAGTTTCTACGTGGTATAAAAATTGGATCAGCAGATAAGTTGTTCTAAGTTAGATATTTTTGTGTCCGTTGTGTCGATGGTCGCAAAGCTCGTTAGATGTATATATTTAGATCTACCTGAACATATATATACTTGAATTATTTTGAATGGCAACTATCTTCTTTCTTCTCCCTAGCCTTTATTATTCCTAAGTCACTTGGGGTCGGCTTTCTAGTCTAACCGGATTTGACTGGATATCAGTTTTTACACAGAGCGACTGTCATCTGACCTCCGCAACCCGAAGGCTAACGATGCCCTAAGGCTAGGTGCTCTCCGAGGCACGGAGCAGGCGATAATTGTCAATCAATACGCACATAATTTCAAAAAGTCATTTAATTCCGAAAGTCAGAGGTGCGCGACGTGGATTCGAACCCGAGACCCTCTGCATTGCAGTCTGTTGGTCTCCCCACTGTGCTATCGCTGCTTGTTTGAATGACATGACAACTATCTAAGAGTCCTTAAAATATTTAAAATAATGATAAGTTTACAATATTAAGATTTATTTTATAAGTATTTCCCATGCCAAAGTAGAATGTAAATTAGCAAGACTTGAACCAGCGACCTCGACACACGGGCCCGCTTTGACATCTAAACCATGTATTTAAAGACATAATAAATTTGTAATGGCACATTTAAAGTAACGTATTCTACTAATATTATAAATGTAAAATTTTTTAAAGATGTTTAGATGTTTGTTACTCAACCATAAGTACATACATTGCTTATTAGATTTGGATGCAATTTGGCATACAGATAGTCCAAGACCTGTATTAAAATTGTAATCATTACTAATATTATAATAATAATAAAGATATTTATTTCCTATTTTACAAAGGTAAGTACATATTATCTAATACAAAACATGTTGGAAAAATTCTCATACCTTTGTGAGAGGCTGGTGTCTATAGTAGGTAAAAACTTGTGTTACAGATCACCAGGCTCCCACCTCCTGGACTAGTCTTAGTGGTGATTTTAGCTTATTATAATGTCCTCCAGACCGGATTTCGGTCACGGCGGCCAATCTTAACGGAGACTGGCTATGTGCGCAGGAGATATTATAGTGCACAAGCATGTGCGCAAACACAAGTGCACTCTCTGTTCCCTAACCCTCAAGATCCGATGGGACGGTAATCTGACACGACCGGAGAGAGATCAGGCGCAAGACCAACGGCTTTACGTGCTTTCAGAGGCACGGGGGTGTCTAACACCGCCAACTTACTAACTCCGGGCTGCTATTGAGATTTCTTAATATATAAACCCAATAACTTTTTGTTGGCCCGACCCGGGATTCGAACCCGAGACCTCATGCACAACAGTCGCATTCACTACCGCTGCGCCACTTTATATAATAATTATAATATTCTATCACATACACACAACACCATCTAGCCCAAACTAAGCAGAGCTTGTACTATGGGTACTAGACAATGGATAAACACACATATATACTTCTTTTTTGTAAATACATACATATTATACATAGAAACACCCAGGCCAAGACAAACATCCATGTTCACGCACACAAATGTTTGACTTGTGCGGGAATCGAACCAACGACCTCAGGCGTGGCAGTCGGTTACACTGACCTCTACGCCATCGAGTCCGACTAACTTAATATGACATGTACTTAAACTACCTATGCATATTTTGAATTAGAAACAAGATTGGTGTGTGTGTGTGTGTGTGTGTGTGTGTGTGTGTGAGTGCTAGCGTGTATGTGTTACAGTTACTGTCATGCATTAACTTATTTGATTTGTGCTTAAATTAAATTCGTTATATTAACGAAATAAGTAGGGCTTCAGTATCAGAATATGATATTGATATCCTAATCCTAACTTCGTAACTAATATTATAAAAGCGAAAATGAGTTTGTTTGTTTGTTACCTTTTCATGTCTAAACCACTGAACCGATCATCCTGAAATTTTGCATATACGTTGTCAGGTGTACAGAAACGAATATAGGCTACCTTTCATCCCGAAAATAATTACTGTTCCCGAGGAAAAAATAATAACGTTTTTATGATAATAGATGGAGCCACGTCTCTTTCGAATCATGATTGAATTATATTATTACAAGCAGTGTTCAACCCGAATTGATTGTCAAATTCGAAATTAACGCGAGCGAAGCCGCGGGCAAAAGCTAGTTTATTATAAATGCGAATGTGTGTTTGATTGTTACGCTTTCACACCTTAACTACTCGACCGAACATCATGAAATTTCGCAAACATATTGTCAGGGGAACAGAAAAGCACATAGAGTACCTTTCATCTATAAAAAATACTGTGCTCAAAGGATATAAATTTATTGACATAACCTATGTATATATCTCTGTAAATTTAGTAAACATATAAACTATTATGTTATTATATGATTTAGCAGTTGCAGATTACCTTGACATAAAATTTCAAGCAAACATTTATAACCAATCAATCAGTTCTAAATACATTAGTGCAAGTTATAGACCTTAAAAATATGAGAAGTCATGTACCAGGCTAAAAAAATTTTAACCATAGCTCCTTAAATACGTATAAACGTGGTCACCTTTTTGGAGGTTAAGTTGGCATCTGAGACTTCTGTGTCAACATGATATCTGAATTACAAATATAATATTATTACGCTCATATTAAAAATTTTACACCATCGTTACCTATTCAATGAGTGAGCTCACTATTCTTAATGTGTGCGATTTCAGTACGTCGCGGGCACGTCGATTTAAATCTTTAAAAGTTATAATATAGAAAGTTAGTAAAAGCACTGCCATTTGTAAATTTAATAGATATTATTTTACTAGATTTTGCCCGTGGCTTCGCTCGCCTAATCGTAGGTTAGGTTAGATAAAAGTCCTTTTATGTTTCCCTGACAACTTGTATGCGAAATTTTATGATGATCGGTCGAGTAGTTAAGGCGTGAAAGCGTAACAAACAAACAAACATACATTCATATTAATTATTAATTAGGATAATAAGTTTACTTATAGTATCTACTAGTAGTATTATATTTAAACCAACAAACAAACAAACACAGCTAGTTTTACCAACATATTTACGTTAGTACAAAAACAAGAATATGAAGTGTATTCAAACAGATCTCCTAAATAATTCAAATGTAGAACTAAACCTTGTTGCTGAGGTGTTGCGTGGGCGCAGGTTGAGTGTGTGCGTGCGCGCCGGACACCTGCGCCTGCGCACGTCTCCGTAATTAATAGACAGTTCACGCGGCGGCGACCTTTGTGTTAAGAGTAGCTTGATACCGTTTAGTTGGCGCTGTATGCAAAGTGGTTATAAGACATCTAGTTATCTGAGACATTGACACATGCCATCACCTCCATACTTGGTGCTATGCTTTGAAGTTTAGAATAAGAAATATCACCATGACTTCTAAATGCTAACTAATATTATAATTGCGAATTTGAGTTTGTTTGTTTGTTACGCTTTCACGCCTTAACTACTTGACCGAACATTCAAAGTTGGTGATCAGTCAAGTAGTTGTCATGATACGTTGTCAGGAGTCTGTACTCCTGACAATATGTCAGGTCAACAATTAAAGGTAGGTACACTGTGTCCTTTTACAGAAAAAAACATAGTGTACCATTCATCCTAAAAAAATACTGGCCCCGAGGGGTAGAAGTTTATCGAGAAACTCTACGCGAGCGACACCACAGACAATGTACATTTACGCGAGTGAAGCTGTAAGCACAATCCCACCAAAAACATAAATGTAAAAAAGGAGAGCCAAGTTCAATACAAAAATTATGCTTGGCTGTGGGCTTCGCCGCAAAAAGAATGGAGATCTAAATGAGTGTCAAGTTCTATGCAAAATCCAAATATGTATTTATAGGAACAAAATAACATTATGAACAAGTATTAAACTCTATTTCTTTGCTTTATTGGATACCTATAACAATTGCTGTTATTTAAAAATGTGAGATCTTAAAGTAGGTTAGATTTAACTTGGCTCTCCTTTTTTACATTTATGTTTTTGGTGGGATATCATTACTTTTTGTAAAGAAAACGACACACCGTTGGCCGGTTGTTTAGCGCGTATTACAAGTTTTTTGTATGGGGACACCACTTATTTTTTGACTTAACTTTATTTTTATATTTCTGTTATATAGCAAATATAATAATACATATATTGGGATAGTTTCAAATATCTGATTGTAACGGTTCCAACGCTACAAATATTTTTTTTTGCCCCATATACAACCACCCTTATTTTTTAACTTTTTTTTATACTTGGTGCTATGCTTTGAAGTTTAGAATAAGAAATATCACCATGACTTCTAAATGCTAACTAATATTATAATTGCGAATTTGAGTTTGTTTGTTTGTTACGCTTTCACGCCTTAACTACTTGACCGAACATTCAAAGTTGGTGATCAGTCAAGTAGTTGTCATGATACGTTGTCAGGAGTCTGTACTCCTGACAATATGTCAGGTCAACAATTAAAGGTAGGTACACTGTGTCCTTTTACAGAAAAAAACATAGTGTACCATTCATCCTAAAAAAATACTGGCCCCGAGGGGTAGAAGTTTATCGAGAAACTCTACGCGAGCGACACCACAGACAATGTACATTTACGCGAGTGAAGCTGTAAGCACAATCCCACCAAAAACATAAATGTAAAAAAGGAGAGCCAAGTTCAATACAAAAATTATGCTTGGCTGTGGGCTTCGCCGCAAAAAGAATGGAGATCTAAATGAGTGTCAAGTTCTATGCAAAATCCAAATATGTATTTATAGGAACAAAATAACATTATGAACAAGTATTAAACTCTATTTCTTTGCTTTATTGGATACCTATAACAATTGCTGTTATTTAAAAATGTGAGATCTTAAAGTAGGTTAGATTTAACTTGGCTCTCCTTTTTTACATTTATGTTTTTGGTGGGATATCATTACTTTTTGTAAAGAAAACGACACACCGTTGGCCGGTTGTTTAGCGCGTATTACAAGTTTTTTGTATGGGGACACCACTTATTTTTTGACTTAACTTTATTTTTATATTTCTGTTATATAGCAAATATAATAATACATATATTGGGATAGTTTCAAATATCTGATTGTAACGGTTCCAACGCTACAAATATTTTTTTTTGCCCCATATACAACCACCCTTATTTTTTAACTTTTTTTTATTTTTAGATCTTTTCCTACGCTCACACACAATTACCGAGCTGGATTCCACATTTCATCCTTCTAAGTCATCTGGAAGTAGGTTAGGTTTAGGTACTATATGTCAGTCAGTCAGTCAGTGCTAAAATTTACGACTTTTTGACCTTCATATCTTTATAACCGTTTGAGCTAGCTTCATGAAATTTTGGTTTCTAGATGTCCTTATGGATATAATTAAACACGCGTAGTTTTATGTGTTTACGTTAAAGAGGTTTTGAGTTATAGAAGGGTCAAAAGTGGCACCAAGTGGTTCGTGTAATATTACACTCGGCGCTGGCTAGCCAGTTCCTTTGCTTGAACTTGGCTTGACACGCTGCCGCGTGTCTAGATGTAATTTTTATACAATAAAGATGGCACACTGACAAACAACCGGCCTAATAGTATGCATACATATTATATAGTCTTAGTATCCACGAAGACCACTTCTTCGGGGATACTACGACTATATATGTAGAGAGATGTATTGCACCAACGTTTCGTCGGTTATTTTTTTAATAGGGAAATATGGTATATGGGAATATGGGAAAATAGGGATAAAATAGATAATAGGGTAAGAACTGTGCTGCTACTAGATTTGTTGATCTGAACCCAGGATCTTATAGACAGCAGCTGCATTCACTACCATTGCGTTAGCGAGGTATTTAATAAGAGCATTATGTCGGAAAGTAGAGTCGCTTGTAATAGAGAGAGAGAGAGAGAGAAAAAAGAGAGAGATCAGAGATTTTATTTTTAAATTTAATTTAAGGGATTCGAACCCACAACACTCGGCGCAATGGCAGTGGTGACGCGGCCACTTAAACCACTTCGCCTTCCATGCAGCCAAAAGATAGACATATAACTTGCGCGTTGCCAGTACTTACAGCACTAAGTTGAGGAATTAGCATAACCAAGGTGGTTAACAAGACAGTTCCAAGCAAGCAGACTAATTAAAAAAAAAACCGTCACAAAAAGGGCAACGCCGGCGTGTGCTAATCCTAGATATAATAGAATCCAATCAATTGAGAATTATCATTAGTTTTTGTATATACATATAGTTAGAGAGGCGGTAGCGGATTTATTAGACAGTATAATTAACTATACCATAAAAATACAATTTCGTTATCTTATACCTATGCTACAGTTTCAATAGTTCCAGTAGACCAGATTAATTCCAGGATCGATGTACGTTCCGGGCAATATGTTATTGGATTTTTCTGTAAACAATTGGATCAGTCAGTTTCATTAGGTTTCTGTTAGGGAATTTTCAATACTAGCCCTGAATCTTAAAATGTCCTTGGTAGATGGCAATACCCTCGCTCTCTATTAGGTTCGTGGGACCTAATACCTATATGGCAATGACAATATATAATGAGGATCACGTATGTATATACACGTTTACATACTCTTTCGAGGATATAATTAGGCATTAGGCTATCCAATTAACAACGAACATATAAAAATATATGTGGAAAGGAGACCGTCCATATTCGGCTTGCACGTGGACAAAGTAAACAAAGTAAAATATTAAAAGTTTTGTTTTAATATATAAAAAATATTGGTTACCATCCAGTAGTATGAAATTGACTTATTTTATTCATATATTATATCAAAATAAAGTACACAGCCTGGAAGCAATAAGGCAGTATTACTGCAAGTGCATAGTCGGCCGAAGGACTGTTGGTTGCTGTGCTCACATAATGTCTGTAATATGGTACCTAAGCTGGGCAAGATATGAAAATGTCACTCTACCAACCCAGTTTTTGGAAAATATTTTAATAACTTTAGAAGGTGATCGTGACATATGAAAATAAATATTTATTTTAAACAATGTGTTTTATTTTATTATTTAACGAACTTGATACTAAACTTCAAAGAATAATGTTTTCTACTTAGTTTAGGCTACTCAAAACTAATATTGTTATTACAATATAAAATTGTTCACGCCCAGGCCAGGGTCCCATACAAGGTGGTCGGTCTCCTTTGAGTGTAAAGCAATTTGTATATATAGAGGCATGAGCGCTGGCGCACCTCTCTGTTATAATACACATAGAAAAGATACATTATATTTCGATGAGCGAAATATATTCAATCAAATACCCGCCCGATTTGAATTCGACATGATATTTATCTACATAATATACATGTATAATTCTATATTTTATATCAGTAATATGTAGATGCAGATGCACCTCTCTGATATTAATTCTGGCGGCGCTCATGTATAAAAGCGTAGTAGGCAATACAAAACATAATTTTAAATTCATCACATACATAATTGTTGTTAGCCTACACACACCGCACGATTTATCCTAGATTTAGTATTTCGTTAATTAAGCCTGTGATAGATTTAATACGCAGCCATGATGGCAGATGTGTGGCTAACACGAGAAACTAATTATAATTCAGAGCAATTAACTACTCTGGCCTCATTTAATATGTAATCATAAATTTATTTAAATAAGAATTTATTTTACACTATCTGTAACCCGCGACTCCGTCCGTGGAGAATTTAACAATAAAAGTTTAAAATAAAAGTAGCCTAAATTACTTCTTTATAACATCAGCTATCTACCAGTGAAAGTCCCGTCAAAATCGGTCTAGCCATTTCAGAGATTAGCCGGAACACACAGACAGTCAGACAAACATTTTAGAAATTGATTTTTTGATATTAGTCATGTATAGTATATATGGCTTATTTTAGGTACAAGATTGTTACACTGTTTCCCACATTAGGTTTCCCTGTGTCGTGGAAAACAGGCTCGGTACAAACGAGTGTTCAGAATCAACCACAAATAACAATACTATAAATAAAAAAAATAAAAAGAAGAGGTTTGTGTGTGTGTGTGTGTGTGTGTGTGTGTGTGTGTGTGTAATATTTTTTTATTGTGTTGTTATGTGTAAACTTAGCATACTGGAAGACCATGGGTAACCAGGACATGATCGTTCCGTGTGCTAAGTTTGAATCAAACTCGTCAAACTGTTTTCGCGTGATTAAGTAGCAAACAACCAAACATTGTCATTTATAATATTATTAGGATATCGTCAATTGCTGCTTGTATTAATAATAATGTCCTCCAGACCGAATTTCAATCTTAACGGAGACTGGCCATCTGCGCAGGAGATATTATAGTGCACAAGTGTGTGCACAAACACAAGTGCACTCTCTGTTGTCCCATCGGATCATGAGTAAGTCTCATGATAACGGACGGATCCCATCGGATCATGAGTAAGTCTCATGATGACGGATAAACCGACACGACCGGAGAGTGATCAGGCGCAGGACCAACAGCTTTACGTGCTTTCCGGAGATGTCTAACATCGCCAACTTTCTAACTCCGGGCTCGTATTAAAATTTCTTAACAGAAAAACCCAATAAGTTTTTGTTGGCCCGACCCGGGATTCGAAACCGACACCTTATGCACCGCAGTCGCATTCACTACGGTTGCGCCATGGAGGCAGTAACTGCCTACCTATATTAGCAAGTGTCCAGAAGCGTCTCTCTTTAATCACGACACGAATACCTCAGGCGATACATAATAAAGAGTTTAAACCATTTAATGAACCGGTATATTGATTGAAATGAGCTTTTATCCAGTAAAAAATGATTACGGCTCCAATATTTTGGCATCGGTACAAAGATTTATGTGTTCTCAAATTAGCACGAAGGCTGTAGATTTAATTCGACCACTTGTTGAATAAATTATTATTACCGTTAGTCGTGGTAACGAGTTTGTAATCAAATAATATCGGTACAATTACTGCGAGCTGACATTTTGTGGATTGTGATCATCGCTATTACTCTGATTCGCATTCTAATGGCACGTAATGTTATTGATATGCTAGCTTATTGCTACAGTTTTGCTTGCTTGATTTGTTTGTTTGAAAAAATTTATAGGCTCTTGGTGCAATGACTTATGTTCGATAAGCGGGTTTTCCGAAATGTTGACGTAAAACCATCTATACATATAATAAAATCGTAGGAAAGTCTAAACTGTACATTGAATATTTTTTTAAAAGAATACTTGGGGCGTGAGCTACAATCGATATCGAAGCCAAAAATATAGTTTTTAGAATTTTTATCTGTTTGTCTGTATGTATGTCCGGGCTAAACTCAAAAAGTACAGCATGGATTTACTTCAAATTTTGCATGAATATTACTAACAGGTCGGGTCAACATATAGGCTACATATTATCACGCTATCACCTACGGGGGAGGAGCTGTGAATCTTTATTTTTCTTACGCATTCTGTGACGGCGTGTAATCTAACGACGCATATTTAAATGTTGTTTTTGAGTAAGCCATGCTATTATCTAGCTTTACACTATAAAAACTACGCCATTTCAGTAACTTGGGCAGAGAAATATAGTTGGGTTCTGCGGCGACAAACACTTTTTAGTTAAAATCTACGCGGACGAAGTCGCAGGTAACAGCTAGTATTCAATAAAATTTGAGTGTAATACCCTCACCTTCGAGGATATAAGACCTGTCAATACGTCGATGTCAGAATCCTATGTGAGATAAAAAATGTGTAGTGTGTAGTGTACAAATGGTTGTTCCGAATCTGGATCTTTCTCCGTTGTTTAAATAATAATAATAAAGTTTATTTAAAATACATCATTACAAAGTTTAAACAGTTACAATAAATGAACATTGAGTGGAATAGTGAAACTTTCACCTTGGGAACATCTGCAACCGAACTAGGTGGTAACCTGTATCTCGGTATGAAGCTCATCCCCTTGCAAACATTGTACAAATTTAAAAACCAGTTTCTAAAGGTAATGGTATTTACTTATAACAAACTAATAGGTTGCCGAAGCATAGGTATGACGTATATATAATATATGTGTGTGTGTGTGTGAATGTTAGTCCCTCGCGATACACGTATTAGTGCGGGAGTTGTACTATAATAGTAAAAAAAGATAACCTTAATAAGATATCTACATCTTCAAAGATAACTTTTAAAGATTGTGACTATAAGTCATAATACTCCCAATAGTGTAAGAAAAGAAAGAAATAAATTATATTTATTGTGGTTATTCACTCATTCATTTATAAAGAAATTATATTCTTTAATGCTTTAAATAATTAGTACGTGTAAGAATATACCAATTAACATGACACACATACACACACGCCCCCCTCACACACACACACACACACACACACACACACCCTAACACACACACACCCTAACACACACACACCCTAACACACACACACACACACCCTATCTTATCTTATCTTATGTGGGGGCCAGTCTGTGCAGACCGGCGACACTTCGAACCAGTGGGATCTTTTGTGTCGAAACTCTCCCAATGACGACTGCCATAGACGTTCATGGCAGCCGGGACCGACGCCTTAACGTGGTCTCCGAGGCACGGAGCAGGCGATAATTGTCAATCAATACGCACATAATTTCGAAAAGTCATATAACTTCCGAAAGTCAGAGGTGCGCGACGTGGGTTCGAACCCGAGACCCTCTGCATTGCAGTCTGTTGGTCTCCCCACTGAGCTATCGCGGCTCTCCACACACACCCTAACACACACACGCATAAACACACACACACTCCCTCGCACACACACACACACACACTTACACACAAACCTTTTTAGTATTTGTATTTCTATTTGTGGTTGATACTGAACACTCGTTTGTACTGAGCCTGTTTTCCACGACACAGGGAAACCTAATGTGGGAAACAGTGTAACAATTTTGTACCTGAAAGAAGCCAGAAATAAAAATATTATTTTCATTTTTCATTTTCATTTATTATTAGCCTCGATCACACGAAACACAAGCAGTCAATACAAGCGCATTAACCAATACACAACAATCTGGTGACTTCCCATATTTTTTTAATAAAATCATAAGCAAATCTGTTTTCAAACTATTTGTGTTCTTATTAGTCGCTCTAGCTAAGCTAGAATGGAGTGGGCTCATGTTTACATGCTTTGGGTGTACTTATTCCTTACTATGTCCGATCGTGTAGCGACAGTTGCACAATCCTCGCTCACAAATCGCTCCATTTGCCGCATGTCGGGCGTGCCGATATGATGGATGTCTCTTTGCCCCGCGGCGTCGCTCGACGTCAGAGCCCATAGCGTGTGAACGCAACAACACCAGCTATCTGGCACACGCAAATTATACCGCTTTTGGCGCAGCAATTTATTTGAATCATGCTCTCGTCGGTTGCGAAATGTAAACGTCTGATTAAACACATCGGCTTGGTAAATAAAGTAGACATAATATGTATTTTTGTAGTTTTTGCTAAATAATATATTTTTGTCGTAGGTATTGGCAGTAATGTATTAAATTAAATTAATATTTCGCAAAGTAATGTTTAGGAGGATTCCTCGAATGGCGGAGTGGTTTAAATGGTCGCCGTTGTGGCTTCGAATCCACGAAACGAACATTTGTATAATAATAATAAGAAAGAATATATATTAGAATCCATACGTAGCAATAGTCCTACGCCTGCTGCGGCTAGTGCCACTGTAGGTGTTCCATCCCACCTTTGATTAAAACTCTCGAAAGGCCTCTTCACGTTTGACCCATGTCTCCGTGTAAGCCTCCCAAAGGACCGGGTATTTTCCTAACGTATTAGGCATATACCCGTGAAAGAGAAACAAATAATAATAATATATAATAATATTTCTTTTTTCAATTTGTGTTACTAACTGTTTACAAATTTTATCTTTTTGTATATATTGACAAGTAACACTTAAACTTAGGCATAGAACATATTATACATAAACAAATAAGATGGTTTTCTGAATCTGAGTGTTAATTGTGTGTGTGTTTAATGTTTGTAAATTTCTTTGGAATATAACTAGCTCGGAAGAAGTCTTTAAAATGTGGTAAATAAAGTAGTCATCGCTTCATATGTGTGTGTATATTATACGATCCAAGATTTCCTTAATGACAACATTAATTACGTATTTCATTTTGTTAGCTATGTAAAATGAGTCTATGGTTTATATGTACACCTTTTTTGATCTATGCCCTCAATAAATGGATTTGATTTGTAGTTTCTTCATTGCATAACGTATTGTTGTGTATATCAAAAGGTGTAGGATGTTTAGGAACTAATGGATAAGGCATTAGACCTGTGTATGAAGAACACTGATCACAGATCGGTAAACGATTAGCGAGGTTAAGCAACGTTGGGTGCGGTCAGTCTATAGATGGGTGACCGCTTAGTGGTGTTTCATCTGAGCATCTCCGTGATTCGGAGGTCACGTAAAAAGCCGGTCTCGGTTGTTGTCAAATTGACAACAGTCTTTAAGCCATGTCAGAGGCCTACGGGCAGCTTGAACAACTCTTGACTACAGGTTGGCCACTAACCACACAAAAAGAAAGAAGACCCATATTACAGACATCAATGTTTAGGTCGCTGTGCATAGGGTATTATAGACAGACTTAGTTAATTAACATTGTGGGTTCAATTCTCACCCAGTGAAATACCAACGTGAACCAATGGTGTGAAGAGAATTTAGGTTAGCTGCAATAAAACACAGAGGCTAAATAAAAACAAGGGAGAAAACTTTTTTAGAGATTAGATTTCAAAATTACTAATATTCTTCTTCTTCTTCTCTCTACCCTTTATTATTCCCAAGTCACTTGGGGTCGGCTTTCTAGTCTAACCGGATTTGACTGGATATTAGTTTTTACACGGAGCGACTGCCATCTGACCTCCGCAACCCGAAGGCTAACGATACCCTAAGGCTAGACCAGTGTCAGGATATTTGAGGGCACTGACTTACCAATAACGACTGCCATAGATGTTCATGACAGCCGGAACCGAATGTTTAACGTGCTCTCCGAGGCACGGAGCAGGCGATAATTGTCAATCAATACGCACATAATTTCGAAAAGTCATATAACTTCCGAAAGTCAGAGGTGCGCGACGTGGGTTCGAACCCGAGACCCTCTGCATTGTAGTCTGTTGGTCTCCCCACTGAGCTATCGCTGCTTAAAATTACTAATATTCTATTTTAAAAATATATTATGCTGAAGTGGGACTGGGCCGGATACGTCTGCCGCATGCACTCAGAGAGGTGGGCATAAATTGTGACCAATTGGGCGCCGCAAGACAGTCGACGGCGACGGGGCAGACCTAAACGGAGATGGTGAGATGACTTGGACGTCTTCGAAAGGGACTGGCAAGGAATGTCTTCAGATAGAGTGGTTTGGTAGTCCAAGGGAGAGGCATTTGCCCAGCAGTGGGACATTACAAAAGACTACGGCAAAATATACTGAACTATCGAGTACATTTTACTCCGCGATGTCACTGAGTAGGCCAAAAACCAAATAATACCTTGCCTGACCCGGTAAAGAAACCAGTGACCCAATGACTGGTCTATGCGTAAGCAAACTTACTCTACAAGACCAAAAAGAAAACGACTATGAAAAATTTTGAATCTTTTTAATTTATGATACAAATATCTTATCTGCAAAATACTTGAACGTATGGCCAAACATAAATCTTACTAATATCCTTACTTAATATTATAAATTCGAAAGTAACTCTGTCTGTCTATCTGTCTGTCTGTCTGTTACCTTTTCACGGCTAAATCACTCAACCGATTTAAATGAAATTTGGTACAGATATAGTTTAAAACCTGGGGAAGGATATAGACTACTTTATATTTATGTAGGTACCACGCGGGTGGAGCCGCGCGCAAAAGCTAGTAATAAATAAGTGTGTATGTTTTTCAATGCAATCATGCGTATGCCACAGTAGATTATTATAGTTTTTAAGTGTAGGTACTATGCGTAAACGGTTGAAGAGACTTTGATGAAATTTGGCAAACAGAATATAGATGACTAGACGTTGCCCGCAGCTTCGCTCGCGTTAATTTAGAATTTGACAATCAATTCGGGTTGTACCTACTCTGCTTGTAATAGTATAATTCAATAATGATTGGAAAGACACGTGACGCCATCTATTATCATAAGAACGTTATTGTTGTTTTCCTCGGGAACAGTTTTTTTTTCAGGATGAAAGGTAGCCGATGTCCGTTTCTGTACACCTGACAACGTATATGTAAAATTTTAGGATGATCGGTTCAGTGGTTTAGGCGTGAAAAGATAACAAACAAACAAACTCATTTTTGCTTTTATAATATTAGTTAGGATTAGGATTAGGATGTCCTGGTTTAAACATAAGTTTAATCACCACTTTTTACCTGTAGGAAGGGGCGAAGGCGTAAGAAAAACTATTATAATAAGAAATCTTTAGTTTCCATAAACAATATTCTGAATCTATACACTATTATCATAACAAATCTAATTATTATCTGAACAGACTTTATTAACCGACTTCAAAAAAGGAGGCGGTTTCTCAATTCGACCGTATATATATATTTTTTATGTGTGTTCGCGGATAACTTCGTCGTTTATGAACTGATTCTCAAAATTCTTTTTTTATTTTAATGTTTAATTATTTCCTGTTCAGTTTTATTACAATTAATACTTAACATTATTTTATGGATATAAAATATTTGAATTTGAAAATATGATAATTGATTTGTTTGAATCTGCGTGCGGCATCTTGGGTAGATGAAGTACCGTCTACTAAGTAGTTGCAGACTCCGTACTGACAATCTTATTAGTAACCAAATACTGTGCCCAATCAGGCAACCGAATCCGTAATATCATGAGCAGCAATAACTACAAGCACGTCACTGACGCCTAGTACTAATATCAACAAACATTACCCGCTAGACGCAGTTGGGTCAAAACACTAGTTATATTATACAACTAATTAAAAATGAAATGCTTGTCCTGAATTATTTATTGAACGAAATGAAATGAAGGATTGTCAAACGTTCAATATAAAATAATAGTAGGCGGGCGCAGTCACGTACATGAGCTAGTGAATGTCCGCCGGGCAATTCCCGAGCGGAGCAATGCTACTTATCTGAACAGGAATTCAATTAAATTTACAATGAGCGCGTTACATTTTACAACACATATTAATGAACTCGGTAGCGGTTTTTAGAATTATTAATCAATTCCCAGCGCTTATAGCTTAAATTCCTATTTTATGGGCGAATAAAAACTACTATATGGCGATAATGTCTTATCGATAATCGATTTGGAGTTAATACGGCTATTAATTCAAATTGTTTCGATGGTTAGATTACGGCGTATGCGGCGATCTAACTACGAAAACAAATAAAATATCCGCCGATTGCTCCAAGCCTCAGGACACTTATTCAAATAAATTATGGAGTACTGAGTCGTAACTGTCAATAAACAAAGCCGTAAGTGCCAATAATACGTTTATGTTGAGTGTGTCGATGTTATCTGCGCATGCGCGGTGGCAGCCCCTGGGGGAGGCGGCTGCCGGGCGCTGCGCCGCGGCCGGCGCACGACCGCCGCGCGCCTGCAGGCAACCCTGTAATGGCCCCACTACACCGACACCGAATACTAGCCAAACAAAACAATAACTTTGATTTACATCGACTGCTTTCTTCAAAATAAGAACACGCCAACTCTTACCTAACGCTACATGTATGATAAATTAGTGGTGGGACAATTTATTTCGCATTACATTGGTATATGAAAATATAGGGTTTTATTAAAGTCATTAACTGGTAATGAACGATGTCTCGCGGCTGCGGCTGACGACACCTTATGAAGACATTCTTCACGCTAATGAGATAATAAAATCGTTTGCACACACACACTTGCACACACACCCACATAAACACACACACACAGGTGTAGGCAGGGATGAAAAAATGATGAGTGGAGGCCCACCCACGCAAATGCTTTGACTGAAGGGCCTCGCAGGCAACCGTGAGAAGTATGCGATGAATAGTTTTATACTTTATTTTATTTGACGACATTACACTTAAGTTTAATGAGCTGGTAGCCATTTTAAATTAGAAACGAATCACGTGTAGTTGAATCGTAAAACGAAAAATTAACATGATTATCAATGCGCAGAGATTGATGTAGAGAGTGTCCAGGGATGTGTCGCTTATGTTGTGTGCGAAAGTGGGTTCGCAGGTTCGATTCAAGCGCAAACTTTGCCATGACACCCGAGAAAGCTATAAAATAATAG
This sequence comes from Catocala sponsa, assembly GCA_963564715.1. Classification (NCBI taxonomy): domain Eukaryota; kingdom Metazoa; phylum Arthropoda; class Insecta; order Lepidoptera; family Erebidae; genus Catocala; species Catocala sponsa. The sequence continues at coordinate 2,082,842 of OY751345.1, read as the reverse complement.
AGGAACTAGTTGCTGCCTGCGGTTTGTTCTGCGTGAATCGCACGTTAACATAATATTCCGTGTTAAAAAGTATTTAGGTTGTAGTCCAGGACATGGTCTATCTTTGTGCAAAGATTCATTTAAATCCGTTCAGCAGTTTACGCAAGATTGATAAACAAACGTCCAAACGTATTTACAAACGCACATAGGTACTAATAATAATCTATACTATCTACATATACTTATATTATAAAGCTGAAGAGTTTGTTTGTTTCTTTGTTTGGACGCGCTAATCTCAGTAACTACTGGTTCGATTTGAAAACTTATTTTAGTGTTGGATAGGTTTATCGAGGAAGGCTATAGGCTATATAACATCACGCTACGACTCACGGCGGCAGCGCAGTAACGATAAACGCATGTGAAACCGCGGGAACATCTAGTATTTTCATATTATTTTTTGCTGTTCAGGCCTTATTTTGCAACCAAAGTTCATTACTCAATCATTTAATATAACCACACTTATAGCATTCTTTACTAGAATTACATTTTGTGAGATTATAGTAGGTTAGGTTTGAAATAATAGATTGAAAACGTGTAGCAGGTGCTTATTTATGAGAAGCTTCGAGAACAAAAGGACGCTTCGTTATCCCGGTAACATTATTCAAACATTCTTTGAATAGCAAGACTAGAATATTCCTTAAATTCCATCTATTTATACTGTTCAGTTTTAAATGTATAACGAGGCTCACAGTAGAAAATATATAAAAAAAATAAGTTTAGGATTGCCTATTTAGATGCGATTTAACTCAAAAAAAGTTGAGTTTAATAATTTTAAATAGTTTAAGTTTTCAAAATTATCTAAAATTTGCGCTTTTCATATAAACTGCAGTAAAATCTGTATAGGTAGTTTAATTTCAATGGGGGGTAATTGCCTAGTTGAAGGAAGACTTGAGATGACGTGCTCACTTCCGAACAGATTTTAAAGTCTGACAGCTCTAGTTTAAGCAAATTCTGAACTCTAAAGCTCGGTTTCTATATGCAAGAAATGAGTCGTTTCAGCTACAGACAGTTTAAATTTTATATATTTTCATAGTATATGTATTAAATAATGCTATTCATAAGGAAAACATCTTGTTTATTGAAAATAGAAACCGGCTTTTTGTCAAGTTCCACAGTGCTTTAATTATAATAAATGTTTCTCAATGACAAAATTCTATACATTTACTATACATATAATTCTTTTGCTTCGATCACTCCAAACATATTTATAACACACCTCAATATGCTAAAACCAGCCTTTTCTAGAACGATAATAAATTATTCTCAAACTCTATAATTCTTAACATAGAGTCACGCCATAATTGAAAGCACAAACTCTACCAAATCCTTCCCATACCGTTATTGTGTCGACAGTTAATCACATTCACGTTTGAAAGCCTCTATGTAGAGCACTGTAGAGCGCCAATTACTTGTGATTAGTCGTCATAACGCCAACTCGTAACCGTAATGATAGAGCGTAGAGTCGGTACAACACAGAATATCCGCCCACGCGGGTAAAGACCATAGTGATACACTTTATGAACATAATCCAAAACTAGATTAGATAATGATTGAATTTAAGAACATTTTTACAGCTTTTTTCGTGGCGCGGCATAATTAGATTTGAATAATTATTTATTATGAGGTAAATAGAGTAGATGTAGAGCACCCACGCCGGTAATATACCACATGGAAGGTTCTCGAAACGCTGAGCTTTTTATGCGGTGTCGTATAATTAGTTTTGAATAATTATTTATTATGAGGTAAACAGGGTCGATGTAGAGCACCCACGCTGGTAGAATTAAAGATACTCAAAATGCTGTAAAACGAAAAATTTCCTGTCCCGGTAATCAAAGATTAATTATTTGGGTATTGGGACTAAAAAAGCTCCGTCATTCGCCCCAGTTTGGTTGGCTTTGTAATTAAATTGATCTCGTGGACATTATAAAGCTAAGTTCTGAGTATTAAAATGTTAGTTGACTCTCTTTTTAACGGTAAAAAAGCAATCGTAAAGAAACTTACATGTTTGATAGATCGCTATTTTTTTACTGTATGATGTCTGGCTATTGCTTTTGGTTTTGCCAACCATTTATTAGGTGTCAAAGTTGACTGACTCGCGTAGAAGCGATTTGCATGAAACATATTTTCTGGAGAATTTAAGATGCATGGGACCTCTTCTTAGCCATTAAAATAACAATGGCTTGCCATCTACCTCGTTGATACCGGGGTACAAGTATGCGGCCTATCTTGAGGTCTTCAGTTCTATTCCATATATGAGTATTCTAATTACTTTGAAGAAAGAACAACTCCCAGGTTTAAATCTTGTGTCGCAAGGTATTTACACATATTAAACAAGGGACACAAAGGATACTCAGACTCGGAACAACGATTTGTGTACGTTGTCACGTAACGTATGCATGACAAGCACTTACAAATCGGGTGTTTATATACCATAATTATATTGATTTGTTTTACGTAACTAACTGTAATCATGACACAACGATTCAACGAAGACATGGTGACTCTACATCTTTTTACTCGTCAACTTCACACGACGGCTACGTCCAATGTTAAGCCTCCCTCGTTCAAAAACACATTGTCAGTAACACCACACATTATGTAGAGCCGCCCACTGTCATATCAACACGATGACGACTCTACACGACTCTACTGTACGACGGGTGATTTGTCAACATATTAATAAGACTTAGTTTATTGAAATGGTTGACAGTGACCCGGTCTGAACTCTATGGTAGAGTTCACAGCTCTATTGTAGCGTTATGTGATGGGATTATACTCATTATGAGACATAGCTTCGTATTTGGTTCAGAATCCTTTGACATATGAGCACACTGGCTCTATAGTCGAGACCATTAAAATGAATTTAAAAGCTTACGCGATTAAGGCAAACAAAAACTGTGGCAGGAAGTATGCAAATTGGCTTTGTTCGCTAATTCCATACACAGCAGACATCGTAATTACTATAGATAGACTATTCTAGACTCTACTCTATAGTAGAGTACAGTTAAAGTTCTATTAAAATATACGTTACTGATTTCTCTACATATCATTTCCTTTTACGATCACCAACAAAATTACTTTATAAGATGGATAAAGTAGGTAGAGTCGTTTGTCTGTTTGTCCATCTATGTGAATCGATGTTAAATATGAAATACCTTGCCCAGATCAGAACGTACTGTGGGTAATTTCATGGGAATGTGGAGTCCGTCTCTAGGTAGAGCATAAACAAGGTATTGCAACGGGCCGGTGTGTAATTTGCACAAATCATTGTCCGGCGCGCGGTGCGCATGCGCGGCCCACATGCGCTTGCCACATCACTGTTAGATGGTAAGGCCTTCGCACACTAGGCGATGGGTCATCATAGTATACCAAGATGCAATAATTCCTGTATTAAAACTGCCCTGTGAATGTAGAAGTATAAAATTTACGTTTATACCCTGAATTCCAGGCATAGATTTTAGGACAGGCTGTGGGAGTTTGGCAAGTCAAAACACCGGATATACTGCAAAATATTTTTGTTTAAAAGACGACTCCCGCACTCGGAATAATTTACGGGCTGGGAGCCTTCTGCGCTCACCCACAGTCCACGTAAAGTTATCAAGGCCATCTGAGGCCAACAATAACTAAAATAAACACAAAAAAAATCGTATTAATTTGCGGGGAACTTTACAAACATTCAGTACACAAAATACAGCCAAAGTCGGAACAGCTAAATAATTTTTGATCACATGCCTGGTGGCCACTGCACACAATGGTGTAGGTTCTATCCACAAGCGGATCCAAAAGTTTTGTGGGATTCGTAAATAGTTAAATATGTGTACAAAATCGCGACAGCCTAAAAACTACAGTAACTGTTTACTATCAGAATTGCCAAAATGGCGCTGTGTGATGAAATTCAAAAGAAATTCAGTATTGTGAATCGCTGCAAAAGTACGTATGGCTAGTTTGCGGTGGTCTTTAGATAACACAAATGTCCGTATTGCGTAGTTGCGGTATGGTTTATGGTACAAGAGCGTATCTGTTATATCTGTAACTAGTTAATAGCGTTATGCTATCGTTCTCACTACAAATGGGTGTAGTTGAGACACTGACAACAATCTTTCGGACTATAAGACGTAATACTACAGCAAGTGTAGTTTTCGTGCGATTCTGAACTTCTAAATTTGGTTTCTGGTCTGGCATAGCGTTATATTATAAGCGTTTAATTGGCGCCTCGTCAATGCCTCTGCGCCAAGTGTTATGAGGTCAAATCCCACACTGAACAAATATTTGTGTAATTCACAAATGATTGTCTCGAGTAGATGTTCTTTGAGCACGTTGTTTAAATGTTTTTCAAGTCCCCCGTGACACAGGATTATGATGTGTGCTGGAATTGCCTTTTTAAATAAAAATATTATAATAATAGCAGCAGACTTTCACACAATTTCTTCCTCAAGATTATGTGTGTGTAAACTCGCCTCCTATTGCCTGGGACCTTAAAATCTAATCAGCGAAATGTGGGTAGCCGGGCTATATATGATTCATATTATATACAACACAAATTATACATTGGCAGCATCATAATTATGTTCTGTGAGAGGTTTCTAAATCATCTCTTGGCTTTATAGATTAATGTTAAAAAGACATTACTCTACATATGTATATCCAAAACAGGATACGCAACATTATTTAAAAACGCAAGTTTTGCAAGATAACAGAACACTTGCTTTTTTTTAAAAACAGGAAACCAACTTCACAGTAGAAACGCTGTTACTGCGTTCCTCTGAATTGAGTATCATTGCCAGAGGATCATTTATCTATGTATCTCTCTTAATTCCTTTCTACCATCTTCAATTCGTTTTTTATGGCGTCGTCAATAACTAACAAATAATGCCTTTAACAATCCGGAACAATAGAGACAAAAGGAACAAAAGCTTCACTGTATTTGGTATTGCAAGCGACTATAAATTTTAGTGGCGATGACATCACGATTATGATACCGCCGTTTCATATCGATTGCGCATCTGTGACTGCAAGAAATAGGAATTAAAGTTAGTATAAAATGGTTAATCATCAGGTAAGTTCTATTCTTGTTTTTTACGTTTGTTGTATATAAACTGCACGGTCAGTGTAGCAGCTAAACAGACACCTAGCCACTGACGCTGCGCCGAGCCTTGTGCGTTCATATCCCAAACAGAAAAGTTAGTCAAAGTCACAGTCAAAAATCATTTATTCATCTAGGTCACAAAGTAACACTTATGAACCTCACAATATATAGGTTAGTGAGTTTACTAAGTTACTGAAGCTACATTTAGGTTAGTTGCTAGGTTCAGGCAAAAGGTTGAGCCTATGAGAAGAAACCTGCAAGAAACTCACGGCCACTCTTTTAAATCGCCATTTTTTCGTTATTTGAGTGATCCAGAGATGGGAATAATTTGTGTCCATTATTTGTATGTTTGTAATAACCTCCGCGATGCAAGGATTAATCGCTGATGCGGGAGTAGTCTTTAAAATAACAATCCTGAACAATGATAATCAACTTTTCACACCGTAGAGCCTTGCGTCACCAGATCCGTCATTATATGTCCTAAATTACCAGTTCTCAGGTATAATTCGACCGCTAAGCCTTAAGACGAACTTTTTGCTTCATAACCACATTTATAAAGAACATGACTGTCAAATGAATCGTAGCTAAAATTAATTTATTCAACAATGGCGCACAAAAACTCTACAAAGCCGGTGGTAGAGCTATAATTGCCGGTAATCTTGGTAGAGTCGGTAGCTAGTACGTGTGTGGGGGAGGGGTAGGTCAGAGGCGATTAATTCGGGCCGCCATTACCGCGCATGACTTGACGCTACCGTTCTAGAGTTTAGGCGTAGTGATGTGGTTATGCTCTACATGTAATAAGTATTATATTTTATATACATATAACAAGAATGGTATAGAATTTCATATTATCTATATTTATATATTACTTGGTTCAGTATTGGTTGTAGTGATAGTTTATTTTATTTATATAATTCCCTTATTAGTCCGTGGAGGCAGTTTTTGCTCCTATGGCATAAGCTTGCATTTCTGTGTGCATGCGATCATGAGGTAGGTCTAGGCCTAGGCCAGGCCTGATGCCCAGGTTGGACAAACTTATTGGGTTTTCCTGGTAATAGTTTTCCATAATTATCAACACGAAGCTTATATCTTTGGGTTTCATTCCGTGAGCCCTAAAAACATAAGAAGCGAAATATGGGTTTCATAAATCTTTGCTTGCTCTTTGTGAGAATACAGCCATGAGAATACACAGGCGTGAGTCTATGTATTCCAGTTTTACGTAATCTGTCAATTCTTGGTCATTACTGGCATTTGCTTTATTAACACATTTGCCAGTCCACAATAAACGCAGGCACTTCTTAAGCAGGCTACATACACGAGTTAATCATACGGGTTATTTGAGCGGGGCTCGCGTCGATCATTTACACGATGGGTACGACCCGCATAAGTGCTTCTACATTCGCACAAAAGCCGTTACCAATATCTTTCTATGTTTTGAGACAGCTGAAATTCGTATTTCTATCAAATAAGCCTTTATTAAGTTATAATAAACCAACCATATATTACACGCGTAAGTAGAAACGACGTAGAGCAAGAGGTGGAATGGTAGAGCATGTAAATAATTGAACGTGCTGCTTGTATAAGTCAATCGGGTCCGTCAAACCGTGCTCTACATACATTCCATTACTCTACACTACTTTAGATTTATAACTGAGCTATACTTGTCTTAAGCCAACTCTGTGACTGGTTAAAATATAGAGCATCGTTCATTCGGTGTCACATTTACCGGTGGTCATGTTTCGAGTTCAATACTTGGATCGGCCAAAGTAATACATATGAAATTTTACCATAGATTAATTTTGATAAGCTAGGTGTGATTCCCATAAAATGCATATTAAGGTAAAGAATCATATGTGCTAATTCAGGATATGATCTTTCTTTGTGATGAGTTGCATCTAAATCTGTTCAAAGGTTTAGGTGTGATTAAGCAACAAACACCCAAACATTTATACAAAGCTTCGCATTTATAATATTATCAGGATAAAAAATACGCAATGGCGGGCATTTGAGATATCATCGTGATATCTTTTCATTAAGGTGATGAAAATAAATATTACCAGTGAAAGTGCAATGTCTTGAAATGTACGTGATACAATGAAAGGCTTATATCCTATGCTTATATCTTATTACATCTGGCTTATAGCATGGCTGGTGAAATCCATGTATTTGATGGGCGTGACTATTATAAATGTATCTAGTACAAACAATAAATATAAAAACTTTCTTATTAACGTTGTAGTACTTTAAAACAAAAATCTTCAAAATAATTTATATTATTGATCTCTACATTAAAATCTTTACCAAACAGGAAATAAACATCGATTTCGATTCACAATAAAAAACGGATGTGACAGGCGGCAATTTAACGAATTAACTTCTACTTATAATAACGTAAGGCTCTACGTAGAGTCGCTTCACTAGAGCCTCCAGGCACAAAAACCGACCCGCCTCTAACATCATCTCATTTAACGCTTCTATCACAATTTGACTTTACCATTACGTGCTCTATAAGACCAACGACTCTACCAATATTACATACAAAAATCACCCTTATTTTTATAATGAAAAGGTTTATGTTAAGTGCACAATGTGTTGGTAAGTCAGCTGGGGCAATGGACCGCAGTGTTTAATTGTTGTTAATTGGTTAATTCTAACGAGTACTGTCTCTATGTAGAGATATGTGTTCGAGTTCGGTGACGTCACCATAGAAATATGCCATGAGAATTCTACGTAGATTATCATACTGCACTGATATTATCTTACATTTACGCAAATGTTGCACATTCAATTAAAATATCTTACGGATTTTATAATAATAATAATAATAATAATAGTTTATTGTCTCATAGAAAACAATCAATACATGGATTGAGGCCCTAGACCCACACTAGGATTCCCTGTGTTGTGGGATCTAGTCTCTTTCGTTCAAATACAATATTTCGACAATAGAATAAGATGAACAGAAAATACAAACAAAAAAATAAAAAATAGTAATAATAATATGGTATGTAGTTTGCGAAGTATGGTTCGTGAGAGTTGGTAACAAGGGGTGAGATGTGGAGTGGAGTGTAAAAGTGGTTATGTGGGGTGATTTGTTGCTATGTGGTGTGATGTTATGTGATGAGGTGTGGTGTTTTGTGATGTTATGTGATGTGGTGTGATGTATTGTGGCTGTGGTGAAGTGTGGTGTGGTACGGTGCGATGTGGCGCAATGTGATGTAGTATGATGAAGTATGATGTGGTGCCATGTGGTGTGGAGTGCAATGCATGTATGTGTGTGATAATGTTTTCGTTTATAATTGTTTTTCTATTTATTTATTATGGTCTATTGGTTATCGTGGTTTATATTGAACTAGTGCTCGCAAAGTAATCAAAATACGACAACTATTAGTTTTTAAATTTGAGATAACCATATATGATTGAACATTTAAAAAAAACTGCTTCAAAGTTATTTTTATTGATAAACTATATAGTTCAACTTAAAAACAAAACAAAACAACAAATAAAAAGAAAATGGTACTAAACTTTTGTCTTTGCCTATTTGTATATTATTAAACTATTTATTTTGACATTTTTCCCGACATTTTGGCTGTTTTTTAGATGCCTTGTGCCCAGGGAGACTTAGGTGGCTCGAAATTATTTCAGATTACCAGCTCAGTCTTCAGATCTTATTGTTTTATGTACAAAGTATTATGAAGTTTTGCTGTGATTTAGTAAATATAATTACTGGATTCCAAGCTGGAGGAACTGGTTGGTCTTCTGTTGCACGTGTTGACACACAGCTGACTTTATAGAGCGTTGATGGTTTACATCACCTACCTAAGTGTTGCTGCTCTTTGCAGTTTGCCTTTTTATATTGTTGCCAGTCAAGACTACACTTCACCTGACGTAAGCAGTCGTGAAGTCCACAAGCAGAACCCTCCAGACCACGTCCTCATTACAGAAGAGGTAATGGCAAGGTCTCTAGTTTGACGTCCTAAATAGATGCTCTTCCAAAATCCATTTAAATGACCCAGGATCTTTAAAGTATGCCAAGGATTTTACCAAAGATTCTGAGCATGCTTTGAGCCATACCCAAGAAAACTACACAATCACCTGCATGCTTCAAAGCATATATGTATGTATATACATATATGCTCGTTCACAAAATACCCTATTATTCTGATGTAGAGAAGCTTAGAGTGAGATATGTGCCCTATTAGTACCACAACTCGTGCGGTGCCCCCGATGTAATGAAGTCATGAATTACACGCGGATACGATAAATGTGACTGTACCGTGCGCAGGCGCAGCCTCTAAACGAGCAAGGGATCAAACAAATAGGCAGACGACTAGCGTTTACAAACATGTGAGCTGCAGTTTACGATGATTATGCGTTGGTATACTAATGTCCGTACTGATCACGCAAACGATCGAACAGCGAGGTTAAGCATCTTTGTCAGCGTCGGGCATATCGATTAGGCTATTATTTATTAGACCACTATTAGGCTTGAAGAGCACGTTGTCTTGGGTTCTGGTTGTTAGTCTCTGTAACTCACTTTACATACAGATTTGAATCTATCAGTAAAGGTCCCTAAAGATGTGGGCAGAAGTGTTTTTAGGTCCCACATAGGAGGCAATTCAATCATTGCCTCCAATTCGACGCCACTACTATGGCTTATTACTACCGAGAATCCCCCAAAAGATAATTATAGCAGCACATTATCCGACCCGGGAATCAAAGTCAAGACCCCAAGATCACACACAAACCTATGCCATTGGACCAACGAGGCAATCACCTACTATCTTCTCACTTTCAAATGACCTAATAAATTACATTTGAATACTTACCTACAGTATTCGGAATGTCAATATATTAATTGGAATCAAACAACTTTCCATTATAATCTCTTAAACAGTTATAAAAGGTATATAAAAATAAATTATTGATATCACAAATAATGATTACTGCAATCGCCTCGCTTACTAGAAAAACGAGATCAAAAGGAAATTATAAATTACGTAAAATGTAGAACACAACATTGCCCAATTAAACAGGTCATTACCGATTTACAATTATTAACATATTTAATGTTTTGACAAATTATAAATACTATTAATTATCGTATTATTGCTGTGAGGCCACTTAAATTTATGATTCAAAGCAATTAAGAGCAACGAAGTTTTCCTAAAGAAATACATGTTTAATTTATAGATACATAGTCTAGACTGTCTAGAAATACAATCGCTACCTCTTCGGAGATTACAGTCACAATTCACCAGCTAAGATATTATATCTCACGTAATAGAGAACCATTAGAGAAGAAAAGGTAAAACAAGATTGGTCACTTACTCAGACATGACAAATTTATTACCAACATTATGGAAGGAAAATAGGGGCAAAGAGGAAGAGAGGAAGAACAAAAAGAAAGTATACAGATCAACTGAAAGAAAAATTAAATTTGGATACATAGAGAATTTGGCAATGGATCAATAAAGATTGACATTGCTACGGCGAAAAGAGCGCTTAAGTTTTGGATGGGATGCCAATAGGGGGCGAGACTATTCCCATCTACTAGATACAGTTTTGAACTTCATTTCGATCTAAAACGCTGCTCTAAAGAAACCATCTGCCAATATTTTTTTATAACAAAACACATTAACGCTTTTCCCGATCCGAGAATCCAACCCATGTGCATGAGGTCTACGGTTCGTAATCATTAATAACCGCTGCGCCCGAAGCATAACTTAATTACTTATACATTATAACATATTAAATATATAAACTATCATTAAAACATGTAAATTATTAACAATCAACATAACTTAAACATACATAGCTACATAATTTCCTACTGCAACAAGAAGCTGAAAATAATTCCATAATTATTATAATTTGTGTCATTATTCATTTGGATTTGGTGGTTAAGTTTGGAAGCGGGGTCGGGTGTCAAACTCTGTGTAAATAGTCATTAGCCGTGTCTTATTACAAACCGACGGATATAACATTAGTAACATATTATGTAGAGTCAAAGAGCCTGCTGTTTGAAAATTAATTGGTGATGGTACTGCCTTCGTGTCGCTGCAGTACTGTATGCGTCTGCTATGTTTGAGGTCTTTGGATCGGTTAAAGAATTATATACATTTTCGTCCAAAATTTTCAGTATTATCACTTTACATTACTAGTAGGACCGTAAAATCTGAAGTATAGCCGAAAAATGTGGGAATAATATGTCTCTATCTTCTAAAAGCTCTAAGTTGTATACGAGTTGCCCAAAATATAATGTCAAGCGTCAGTATGCTTTGCAATATTTCGTAGGTTTCCAGTAATTATATGCATTCGTATTTTTTGTCAATCTTCGAATTACAAGAATTTATTGGTCATATCTATGATTATAGAGATACGAAACAAAGTAAAAAATGTTTTTTTGCTGCAAAAATATACAAAGTTGGTAGTCAGATTATTATCTTACTTTTACAACGATGTGTCGCAGGCTTCGGAAGACATAGATATCCTAATCCTAACTAATATTATAAAAGCGAAAATGAGTTTGTTTGTTTTTAACCTTTTCACGCCTAAACCACAGAACCGATCATGCTGAAATTTTGCATATAGTCAAAGTCAAAGTCAATGTCAAAGTCAAAAATCATTTATTCATTTAGGTCACAAAGTAACACTTATGAACGTCAAAGTATATAGGTTAGTGAGTTTACTAAGTTACTGAAGCTACATTTAGGTTAGTTGCTAGGTTCAGGCAAAGGGTAGAGCCTATGAGAAGAAACCTGCAAGAAACTCACGGCCACTCTTTTAAATCGTCAGTTAAATATAATTTCAGTATTTCACAACTCAGATTAACAAGGTGTTACAGCCATTATGCCATATACTACTGACTATAAAAGCTAAAGATAATAACAATAATAACTTAATAATATTATATGTATATATACATTGTCAGATGTACAGAAACGGACATAGGCTACCTTTCATCCCGAAAAAAATTACTGTTCCCGAGGAAAACAATAATAACGTTCTTATGATAATAGATGGCGCCACGTGTCTTTCGAATCATGATTGAATTATATTATTACAAGCAGAATACAACCCGAATTGATTGTCAAATTCTAAATTAACGCGAGCGAAGCTGCGGGCAAAAGCTAGTATTTAATAATTCACTGACGAAATTCAAAAATGCTATTGCAGCTCATTTGCGGAATGGTTCGTAGATCGCTTTTCTCTTTTTCTTTATTATTTTGTACTAATTTTTAATTTCATAGTTACTGCTTTTATATTATAATATTTTACTTTTATTTTAATTGCATTTATGTATGTACCTACTATTTTCTTCGCATGCTGTGATCTCTTATTAGTAAGAAAACATAAGACCTACAATAATTGTACTTAGCTTTTAATTGCAATATATGTGTATTTCTTGATAGAGATCCTTTTAAATAAATAAATAAAAAAGAAAAACATAAATACTTATAATAGTGCTTGTGCCAAAGAATACATACATATTAATACCATGGTATATATAAGCATCAATATGTATCCTATGTTACTATATACATTTTGCAGAGAGCTTAATTTCATAACCTAAGTCTCCTTTGGTTTCCTCACTAGGCATGCCTGTATCGAGGAAACCTTGCATTGCATGAGGATAACTTTATTTATAAGATATATGATTATTTATATTTCTAAATAAGATAAATAGTTGCAGATGCGAAAACGACTACAGTATTTGATTCAACAGCGCGATAAAAAGATGTTAATTCCAAAATGTATTAAAATTCTCTACATTCGAGGGCGTTTAAAGTTTCTTCTACTTTCTGTATAAGTTGATGTATAACAAAAAAACAATGTGATCAACAAGGACTACTTACAGTTCCTAGAGAGAATAGCACCACATAGCACGATACCATTAATTAAGGGTGTGATGGACAAGACCAGCGCCGTGAAATGCGGACATCGATTCAGCCAATTCTATGAAAAAGTACTGAATGGTACTATGAGTAACAAGAGAACAAAGGGTATTGGTGCAGTGCAGGATATGCGATAAAATTCATCTAGCGCTATGGCAAACGTTGTACTGCATGATACTAACAAGAACAAGTCATTTTGAAAAACGAACAATGCCTATTTCTCGTCTTGTTTGTGTTTTCAATTAAGTATAGCGACGGAGAAGTGCGTTAAGTCAGAATGTTCACAGTAACTATAATATCTTTCACTCAAAATCTATATCTGCAGTCAAATTGCAGTGTAGTTTGGCATGTCTAATTTACGTTAAATTTAATGTAACACATTAAATTTAAGTGATCAAAGGAAAGGAAAGCATATCCGCAAGGACAGTTTCAATAATAATAAACAAATGGACCGGCTCGCACGGTGTAGTATCACCTTCTTACAGACCGTCGTAAGGGTAATAATTTGATCTGCAGAGCCTGTGGTGAACAGGACGAGTCCATATCGCACCTATTGTGTGAATGCGACGCGTTGGCTGGACTGAGGACGGGTCTGATGGGGGTGGCATATCCAAGCCCTGAAGACTTCAGACTTCTCCCTCTGAATTGTACACTGCGGCTTATGCAGTACATTCATAAGGATATAGCTAAGGGTTAAATCTTGGGGCCGACACAAAAGATCCCACTGGGTCGAAGTGTCGCCGGTCTGCACTGACTGGCCCCCACATATTAGATAAGATAAGATAAGGGTAATAACACTGTTACTCGTACATGAGAAGACAGAGTAAAGTATCTCTGCATTGTTGTCTTTTTATTTTATCTATACCTTTTATCTAGGGTCGGTAATGCGTGTCCTTCGTACTGCAAGGGAGCATAGGAGACGATAACCGCATACCAAGGAAGCGGTATGCTAATATAAACCTAATTTGCCTATTTATCACATCAGAAAATATTGTTGTAATATCTAAATCATATGCAAATCTATTTATCCACAGCATTTTCCATCAAAATTATGCCTATATTGTAACGATTAAAGATGACATATTTATCGCATAGCTAGATGCTCTACCAAAGCTATAAACTAGCTAACATTGGAACATTGGCACATCGCACTAGCACTTATGGCATTTCAGCAATAATAAATGATCCGAGCTCAACCTCGCACCTCGCGGTGCAAACTATGTTCATTGGGCGGCCATCCCGCTCGTTATCCGCGCATGCGCACACACTGCGCGCGCATACGTTAGCGCGCAGCGTGAGACGTTTTTGCGAAGGAGCGTGCGCGTGCGACGTTTGACGAATGGTCGCCATGATGGGCGCATGACATGCACGACTGCTTGCAAATTGTAAAAACATCAAGTTAATTAAGTTAGGTAGTATATAAGACGTTTTTAGTTGACTTGAGGCGGCGGGAGTTGCTTCAGCAAGTTTATTAGATTTCCGTGTAAAGAAACTGTACAGTAAAGATATATCGTTTTATTTATAAGTAAAAGTATCCTTGCTGAGCCCGTGGCATAAGTTTCACTTGTGCTTAAATGCGAGGCCGGGACGTACGTACGTATCTCAGTAGCTGCGCGGGGTCCGGATATACGCGTGGGTTACGACAATATGCTTACTTATACTTCAATCTTCGAATCTAATCCATATCTGACTGAATGTGGTTGTAATATGCATATCCATTGCTACATATCAACAAAAGGTGACTAGCTACTGTTTTTTTTTTGGGGTCAACAACTTAAAATCCAGTTACTCATAAACAAGCTACGGTCAACACGTACTAGTTATATAATAATAATAATATTCTATTACATACAAACAACACCATCTAGCCCAAACTAAGCAGAGCTTGTACCATGGGTACTAGACATTGGATAAACATACACATATACTTTTTTTTAAATACATACACATCATGCATAGTAGCACCCAGACCGAGACAAACGTCCATGTCCATGCACACAAATGTTTAAAATGTGCGGGAATCGAACCCGCGATCTCAGGCGTGGCAGTCGGTTACAATAACCACTACGCCATCGAGGCCGCCAGATCGGGGTAATCCATTTGGTATCCTATTAGTATAAATAAAATAGGGTCCGCTTTGAATTGCCCTCTTACCTATGATACATCGTAAAAGCCCGGCTTTGATTCTTGCGTCGAAAAATCATTATTGGATTTGCACCTTAATAAACGGCTGAGACTTGCTCGAATGACAGTCTCGACGATACATAATTATTAATATTATTAATCCTATTATTTTTATATCAGTCTGTATTATTCGACGTCATGGCAAAGGCCTGCCTCTTGCTTGTCAAGTTTAGACCAGTCTTTTTATAGCTGTTTTATTTACACTTATAATTTCTCAACGTGGTAGATACGTTGAGTCCGTCGCCTTCTATTTCTGCGCGGAGTATTGATACTATATTTTATATAAAAATTATGATGATACGTACTGATTTTCTCTTCCTAACCCATAAATAAGTGTGGGTACATAAATTTCGCGAAAGTGGTCCACATGCCAACGCTGCGCCCTCACAGCCGGTGGTCTTCCCAGCGGTGATGGATGCGCGTGCCTTTAATTGACAGCGACGTGCGCGCGCGCACATACATCAATCACTAGAGTGCGCAAGCATGGCCACGCCACCAGCGTATGGAACACCACCGGACCTTGGTCATTACGGTAATTAGTTACCGTGTTACCACTTCAAAAACCCGAAAGGGGTGGACAGAAAAACGGATGCCATTCAATTGGAATAAAAACGTGTTGGCTGGGAAGTTTTGGCAGCGGGTTACCTTAAATGTGGAGCAATTAATTCATTCATTAATCTTGAGATCTAAATGCAAAGATTTTTTTATTAACAATATCCTTTTTTAACACAATAGGGCCGCAAACGACGGACTGGGCAGTTGGAGACTTGTCGCGTTCAACAACAGACAAAACCGAACGTCGGCCTTATCGAAAAATATTATAAGCATAGTTTCCTTGGTATGCGGTTGCCGTCTCCTATGCTCCCTTGCAGTACGAGGGACACGGATTACCGACCCTAGATAAAAGGTATAGATAAAATAAAAAGACAACGATGCAGAGATACTTTACTCTATCTTCTCATGTACAAATAACAGTGATATTACCCTTTTGACGGTCTTTAAGAAGGTGATACTACACCGTGCGAGCCAGTCCATTTGTACTTGTACCATGCCAATGAGAATTACCTTACACAAAAATCCAACAACGTTGTCTATTCGTAACCGGACACCTCACGTTAGCCGGTTCTAATTACAGTTTATGTTTAGCAATGTTTTCATTTTCAAAAAAAAAGCTTTATTAACTTTTTTTTGACGTGACAACGTCTAATAAATCGATGAACGCCGGCTGCACGCACGAAAAAGGATGACTCATTGTCCCGTTACGCTCATTGTCCCGTGACGCTCATTGTCCCGTTACGCTCATTGTAACGTTACGATCGGAGCGAGAGCGCTACACGAGCGAGCGAAAGGCACGTTATGACGTTGTCACGTTAAACTATCGTCCGTAAACCGACTTTACAGACAACACATTTTTATAAAGACATCTTTCGCGCTAAGAATAATTCCTGTGTCGCGGGGGACTTTACAAACATTCAAACGACGGACACAAAGAACACCCAGTCTCGAAACAATCATTTATAGATCACACAAATTATTGTCCCGTGTGGGCATCGAACACACAACACGCGGCGTAGTGGCAGTGGAGAGGCAACCACTTAAACCACTACGGCATCCGTACAGTCAGGCTACTATAAACTTGGGACTTTCTTAACAATACTTCAACTTAATTATAGGTACTAGGCCGTTTATGAACTATGCGACCAAAAACTACGACCACAGCTAACTGACACACACTGTACACTACGACTTACAAAACCTTACGAAATAACTAGATTTTACAAACTCACAGCGAATACTACAGTTAACCCCCACATATCATGTTGAAATAACGACTAGTAGTTAACCCGTCGGCCGCCTATTGCACTGCATCTATCTTATATTTTCTAAACCCCTAACAAAACGAAGCTAGCTGACTGCAATGGTGCGCAGTGGCATAAATTTGCGGGATGCGCGTGCGCAGCGGGACGTCGACACCGCGGCTGTTGGTACAATACTCACGGAAGAACTGCTATATAGCTGAAGGAAAGTTGTTATTTATGCTATAGTTGTGTAATTGTCGTCTTGTTGAATATTTGCAAGCTAGAATGCAATTTTTTAATATCAGTTAAAAACTGTTTTTAATATTCTTTACTAATATAATAACACTGAAGAATTTCATTGTTTTCTTGTTTGTTAGTTACGTAAGTTTGTAAGTTCACACACAAATACAAGCAGACTTTCTTTCAGCCCTTATCTCTGGAACTACTATTCGGATTTGAAAATTGTTCTTGCATTTAATTATAAACTATTCGTGAGGACGCAAGTAGGGGTAGAACATAATCTACCACGCAGACTAGTGCGAGCTGGTGATCACGGTTAAATCTTAGTCTACTATGCTAGCAAAGTGCAGGTTAGCAGTCGGCGGATATCTCGAAAGCTCTGCACGACAGTCCAACATTCTTCCATTAGGCTACACGTGACTTAGTAAAAATATTCAAAAATCTTCACAAACTACTACAGTTATAATAATAAATAGGATAAATAAAGTGACCTTAACCACAGGTGATAAGCAAAGCTCGCTCACATTATACTAACCGGTCACACACCCAAAAACTGTCCACATATAAGATTACCTAACTTACCCGCTTATTTGTCAACCAAGGAGCACAATTAACGCATCAGAATTCGTAAGAAGCGCACAGCACGCCAAAGGTTAAGCTTATGAAAAATTATACACGCCATGATAAATTGCATTCTTACGTCAAAAATTTAAACGCTATTAGGCAGATACATATTTTGGAATACAGATTATGGCTGTAATTGAATGTTTACTCATATAATATATACTTTACCAAACAAAATATCAGAAGTCATGTATTTAATTGAATCTGAATTCTAATAATAGTATTCAATAAATAAATAAATATCACATAAGTTGGTGCAGCGAAGCTAATGTGGTAACGGTGCATAAATAAGTATTTACACCTGATTATACAGTAAAAATAAATATTTAACATTCAGTGATTATCTATGATGGACGATGACAATGCAATCACATAACACACGGTGATTTGATCACAAATAACCACAGAGTATAAACGATTAACGGTATTCTGTTAAATAGTTATTTTTATTGCGTGGGTTTAAGCATGCCAATATTCATTATAATCAGCTATCGTTACGATACGATATTTAAGCTTAAGTGATGTGTGAATCGTTTAAAATACATAAAACATTGCGTTTAAATTATTCGGTAGATAAATCATTTCTTAACAGCTGATGCAGCGATAGACTAGTGGGTGACCGATGGTCTATTGCGCAGAGGTCTCTAGTTCAATCTCAAGAAATTTATAGCGATACCTCTGAACTTTTTTATTTTTGAGCAGCGATAGCTCAGTGGGGAGACCAACAGACTGCAATGCAGAGGGTCTCGGGTTCGAACCTACGTCGCGCACCTCTAACTTTTGGAAGTTATATGACTTTTCGAAATTATGTGCGTATTGATTGACAACTATCGCCTGCTCCGTGCCGCCGTCGATTCCGGCTGCCATGAACATCTATGGCAGTCGTTATTGGGAAGTCAGTGCCCTCTAATATCCTGACACTGATTTAACCTTAGGGTATCGTTAGCCTTCGGGTTGCGGAGGTCAGATGGCAGTCGCAGTCAAATCCTGTTAGACTAGAAAGCCGACCCCAAGTGACTTGGGAATAATAAAGGCTAGGGAGAAGAGACCTCTGAATTTTTGAAGTTATTCGTGTATAAAATAGTTAATTATCGCTGGGATAAATGTACATAATGTTTTTGTACATGTGTGAAGTGCGGATGATGTCAAGACTCGGGTGCTGTGGGTTCGATAACTACAACGACAATAATGCATAATTATGATCCACAGACTGTTCTGAGACTGGGTGTTATTTTGTCCATTGTTTGAATGTTTTTACCCGGTGATTCAAAAATGAGTTTTTCGTGGTGTAGATTATTATATAACTTACTAGATGTTTCCGCGGTCAAGCCGCGTTTATCGTTACTGCGCCGCCCCCGTGGGTCGTAGCGTGATGTTATATAGCCTATAGCCTTCCTCAATAAATAGGCTATTCAACACTAAAATATTTTTTCAATTCGAACCGGTAGTTCCTGTGATTAGCGCGTTCAAACAAACAAACTCTTCACCTTTATAATATTAATATAGATTTAACTTTATGCTGTATAATTATACGACTTAAAAATATGTAGCCATGGTACACCGATATACGTAATTTCTACAAATATGCAACGCAAGTCGAAGTAACCAATAGGCGTTGTGAGGGTATAACCCAGGCCATTACGATAAGGTCCACGTCTCACAGTGGGCAATAATGAATAATCGATCGAACTATTTCATACACCATAAAGTGTGACCCATAAACAAACCCTGATCGTTTTCTTGGTGGGAATCGTGAGAACTCAAAATGGAGCCATAAACTTTGACATAATTTTTCGTTTCCGCTAATGTCGTAGAATGAAAATGTATCGCGAGCAATAGAAATGTTATTTATTTATTTTATAGTAATAATAATACATTTTATATTTAAACATGATGTTTGCTTGGCTTGTTATAAGGTTGCTTATAACAAGCCTTCACACATACCTATATTATTTATATATATAATAAATAATAATATCAGCCTTGTATTAAACTGTCCCACTGCTGGGCACAGGCCTCTTCTCAGTATGAGAAGGGTTAGGGCATAGTCCACCACCCAGTGCGGGTTGGCAGACTTCACATATCTTCTAGAATATGATGGAGAATCTATCAGAATGTAGGTTTCCTCACCCTCACGATATTTTCCTTCACCGTTAAAGCGAGCGATAATTAACTATTTAATACGCACATAACTTTGAAAAGTCACAGAGTCGTGCATTGGGATCGAGCTCGAGACCTCTCCGTGGCAGTTTAATGGTAAAAGACACTAAACCAAATTTAATTAGATATTTACATGTACAGATGCTACATGCTGTGCAAGTATAAAATAAAATTAAAATAATTAAATACCATGAAATATACTTATTACATAACAGTAATATTGCCACTGTAACGATTTTTATATCGATAAATAACAAATGATCGATATTATACGCGTCACAAAACACGCATAAGAATATATCTACCCAGTAAGTCAATATTATGCAAGGAAGTGATTTTTTTTAAACAACTAAGTTGGCAAACAACACACGGCCCACCTGATGGTAAGTGGTTACCGTGGCCTATGGACTCCTGCAACACCAGAGGCATCATTTGCGCGTTGCCGACCCTTTACGAAAGGAAGAAGAGAAAAAGGAAGTGGGAAGGAGAAGGACCGGGGAGGGGGAAATAAGGTGATTGAGCCTTCGGCACTCACTTACCGAACGAAACACAACAGTAGGAATACTGCTATTTTACATCGATATTCTGTGAGAGGGTAGTCGATATTCTGTGAGAAGCGGGCAAAAGCTAATTTCCTACATTACAGATAGTAAGGCAAGCCGTGTCCAACACGACACCGAGACGACACAGCGACGATACATTCACAACCAGTTAATCCGTAAATGTTCGTCACACAACTCATTTGAATGAGAATGAGGTGAGAACTGGACGCATAAATCTATTTATCGCGATGTTGCTACGTTAACCGTGACTAGAGTTCTGCTAAGGACATTTATTAGAGACTAGCTGTCCCCTGTGATTTCATCCACGATTATAATTACTTTTTCGCTCCCTTGGCTTGTAGCGTGATGGTATGAAGCTTTATAGTCTATAATCCTAATCCTAATCCTAACTAATATTATAAAAGTGAAAATGAGTTTGTTTGTTTGTTTGTTACCTTTTCACACCTAAACCACCGAACCGATCATCCTGAAATTTTGCATATACGTTGTCAGGTGTACAGAAACGGATATAGGCTACCTTTCATCCCGAAAAAAATTACTGTTCCCGAGGAAAACAACAATAGCTTTCTTATAATAATAGATGGCGCCACATGTCTTTCGAATCAAGATTGAATTATATTATTACAAGCAGAGTACAACCCGAATTGATTGTCAAATTCTAAATTAGCGCGAGCGAAGCCGCGGGCAAAAGCGAGTACTTCATAAAAATTTGGCTATCGAATGCAAAAATAATATTTCAAAGCCGAGATAAGCGCGTCTGAAATAATAACTCTTAAGCTTTATTGTTATCATCATCATCATCATCAGGCTATAATAGTCCACTGCTGGACATAGCCCTCCCCCAAAGAGCGCCATAGCGCCCTGTCTTCAGCTTGCCGCATCCAGCATCTGCCTGCAGTCTTTCGCAGATCGTCATCCCACCTGGTCGGAGGGCATATTGTTATTGTTATAGTAAGGATGTATTTGAAAAACTAATTGGCATAGTGAACGTAACTTCTGTGGATATCAATTCCCAGGTCGGGCAAAGCGTTATTGAGTTTTCCTGTCAGGAAATTGGGAGTAGGAGCACAGACTCTGAAACTGCGCCCAGTGAGCGGCAATAGGCTCGCACTTACAACGTCGCGCCTAAAATAATACCTAGTTATAGGTGCAATTCTCTTCTGCCTACCCTTTCAAGGATATAGCCAGAAGACTATAAATGTATGTAATTGAGGTTTTTTTTTATATAGAGACTAGATGTTCCCGCGGTTTCACCCGCGTTTATCGTTACTGCGCCGCCCCCGTGGGTCGTAGCGTGATGTTATATAGCCTATAGCCTTCCTCGATAAATAGGCTATCCAACACTAAAATAATTTTTCAAATCGAACCAGTAGTAATCACGCAGAATAAACCAGGAGAAACATCGTTTGTACTATGTCTGTAATGGGTAATTATTTTGCTGCAATGTTATTTTAAAACTGCGATATCTCCTAAGATATTTATTGAAATCGAATGATGTAAAGGGCAATTTTGTTTTAAATTAAATACTTGTGATGAATAAAGTATTTATTTGGATAAGGATTAATATCATGTTTATAATAATACCTTCGCAAATAATGCATTATTTTAGAACAAATTTGGTTAGCATAAAAATGGTTATAGTGAGCCAACCTTAAAAGATAGACATATGCTGTCGCGGGCTTTTTTTTAGAACTTTTAAAGGGGAACAATTCTGTCATACATGATTTTTGTGAAACTTTAACTGTTTACGCAGCGCACGCAGCGGAAGCTCTCAAAAGGAAAAAATACCTTCCGATTTTGAAACATTCTTCATTGGTGCTCAGCTCCTATTGATCTTAGCGTGATGATATATAGCCTATAACCTTCTTAGATAAATGGGCTATCTAACACTGAAAGAATTTTTTAAATCGGACTAGTAGTTCCTGAGATTAGCGCGTTCAAATAAACAAACAAACTCTTCAGCTTTATAATATTAGTATAGATACGGCAAAGTGATTGTAACGGATCTGATGGAAAGCCCAATTACAGTCCAGAGACAGTGACGACGAGGAGAAGATAGATGTCTTCTAGCCATCGCCAGTTTCAAGCCTTCTTCACACTTCTTCTTTCTTTTCTTCTTATTTTTTTTTCGTGTGGTTAGAGGCCGACCTGTTATCAAGAGTTGTTTAAAGCCGCCCGTAGGCCTCTGACATGGCTTAACGAATGCTATCAATTTAACAACAACCGGGACCGATTTTAGACGTGCCCTCCGAAACACGAAGACGCTCAGATGAAATACCACTAAGCGGTTACCCATCTATAGACTGACCGCACCCAACGTTGCTTAACCTGGCTAAGACTTTGCGTTTCTCTGCGTGTTCTACCGACTCTTTCACGGGGAGTGCTCTGAAGAACTGTTTGATTTGGTACCAGCGGCTCCTTTCTATCACCGTACCACTCGACAACGAAGCAGGGTTCATCCATATCACCTGGAAGCGTTCAATTCTAAGACGGTACGCTTTCAGCGATCATTTCTCCCACGTACGTGCAAGCTCTGGAATGAACTGCCAGCTTCGGTGTTTCCCGAGCGCTATGATATGTCCTTCTTCAAACGAGGTTTAAACAGAGTTCTTCTTTCACGGTAGGCAGCGGCTTCGTTGTGTCCTGACATTGCTGAAGTCCATGAGCAGCGGTTACCACTTTCCAACAGGTGGGCCACTTACTCGTCTGCCACCACCGGCAATAAAAAAAAAAATTAAAAAAAAACGTTTACCGATCAGTGAGTGCAACTGGCTATGAGCGCCTCTCACTACGTTTGAAGGACCCAATTTCATAGAAGGGAAAGAACACATGTGCCGGCAGACCATTCCAAAGTTTAGAGGCGTCTAAACAAAAAACAAAAGATTTTGGAGTTTTTACTGCTTGTGCCGCTCTCCGTATTGTAAGAACCCTGAACAAAAGAAATATTGTAAAAAGCAGGCATAAATAATAATTTATGCCTGCTTTTTACAATAAGCAATAGCTCGTTATACTGTTTAAAAGTAAAGAAATATTATGACAAAATAGTAACAAGTACAATCTCCGTAAAAGAAATCGCAGAGTGAACGATCACGCAAAAGAATTCATGGGAAAATCCTTGTGTGTTATATAAATCATGGTTACAACATCCGCATCAAATGCGTTTTCACCTGCGGTGTAGTATGCCCATGATAACAGCGCAGATTTATATCGCAGTTTACTCTATTGTGTGCTGTGAGGCACACGCGGCGCCTGCACGTTGTCCCCTATCCACTTCACCTCGCCTCGACAGAGACACCACGAAGACTGTACGTCTTAATCATAATTTATATCTTATTTATTCTATTCTAAATAAAGTTATAAATGTAGTTTTGTATCATAAAAGTCTGTTGGCAAAATATGAATCAGGATTAGAATCCTTAATAGTATGTTGAGAATTTATACGCGATTGCCGTTTGAGATCAAAGCTTATGTAAATTTACTTCAGCTGTTTGGTTTCATGAATACCTAATACATACATATATAGTCTTAAATATATGCCCTAAAGGGATAGAAAGAGACATATTACATCCGCAATTCGCCAGGTATGGCCTTAGTAATATAATATCAGCTCTGTATTAAACCATCCCACTGCTGGGCACGCGCGTCTTCTCAGTGTGAGAAGGGTTAGGTCATAGTTTTTTTTTTGTGCAACTAAGGTGGCAAACAAGCATACGGCCCACCTGATGGTAAGTGGTCACCGTAGCCTATGGACGCCTGCATCACTAGCGCGTTGCCGACCCTTTAGGAAAGGAAGCGGGAAGGAGAAGTAGCGGGAAGGGGGTAAAGGGGTGATTGGGCCTCCGCCCGGTACAATCACCGGACGAAACACAACAGTAGGAATACTGCTATTTCACGTCGATATTCTGTGAGAGGGTAGTTCTTCCCCGGTCGAGCCGGCCCATTCATGCTGAAATCAGCAAGGCTCTACTACTCTAACGTTCCACCACGCTAGCCCAGTGCGTGTTGGCAGACTTCACATATCTTTGAGAACATTATGGAGAACTCCCAGATATGCAAATTTCCTCACGATGCTTTCCTTCACCGTTAAAACTAGCGATAATTAAGTAATAAATACGCACATACCTTCCAAGTCAAACTCCGCGCTACTACTAATAATTTATTATGCATTATACTATGCCCAACCCGGAAATTGAACCCAACACAAGTATAAGCATTAATTTACCTATATCAAAATAGAAGACCCGTCTCACTGTCTGACTGACTCATCAGCGCCTAGCACAAAATCTTGCACCTGGAAAGTTGAAGTTCTGCACAGAGATTACCATTTTATTATAGAAATACACACATCAAAAAATTCCGCGTTCACTTGGAAAAGTTGAGATATTTTTTCTCGTATCAAAACATAATTAATAAATGCATTATTGATAGCTTTAACATTTAAAAACACACAATTTTAATATAAGAATCTCTATATTATTTTTGTTTTTCTTTAAAAACAGTTTTCCAATCTCTGTGGAATTTGTAAATTTAAAGAAATCCAAAGATTTGATTAAAGTAATTAATTTTATTCATTTTTATATGCTTTTATTTAGAAATTTAATACAAAATGACTCCTCCCCTGGCTTGAACGCATGCGGAAATCCTCCTGGGTATGCTGTAGATCAAGTTGTCCAATAGTTCTCGTGGTAACCTGTGCCATTCTTGAATGGCGGCTTTCTTGATCTCTGACAGAGTTCTTGGAGGTGGCAGACGACTTCAAACAGCTCGCTTAAGAGCGTCCCATGCGTGCTCGATTGATTCAAGACATCAGCATTTTCACAGAGGTTTTCAATATTTATTCTATTTATTGCCTAACCTATAGGTATTTTGATAAAACTAGCCTTATTCCTCGTCGATATCATTATTGACCATATGTGCTAATTTGTTAAAATTATTAGGAGGGGCTCCATTTTTAATATGCACGTATTTTTCATATAATTATTAGAGTCACAAATAACTATTTTCTGGATTTTGTGACATTTGCTCGGAATAGGTTTAATAGCAGTTAACAACTAATGTGTCATCTTTGTACATGTAGTCGCGGGCAAAAGCTAGTTAACAATAATTTAAGAAACAACTGGCTGTGAACACAACAAGCCTTTTAAATCACAATTATTAAGCGTTTAACATTAACTAAAGAAAATTATGTTCACAACTGTTCGTATATTTGGGTTAATTACAAACTACGCTTTCACCATTCACAAAACCAACGTTTAAACACCGACTGTGCGTGTGAATTTCCATGTTCATGAGAAAAGTCGACAATACTGGCTAACATTTAGAAGGAAGCTCGTAAATACTCGGAAACACGCAACACCTACAAACAATTACTTTATTACCGCTCGCTTATTTAAAATAATAGACCATTCGTCACGCTTTTCCTTTACATATCCAGAAAATTCTGCGAACAAAACTTAACACAGACCGTCACTTATTAACATTTGTACTGAGAATTACACCTCTCATTAAAGTCAAAATAAACCTTAATATGCTTCATAAACAAGCCTTTTACACGCTCGATTCCCTCAGCAATAAATATACGTTCATCTAGATCAATCCGCTTTCAAAACCAATATGTTACAACCAATGAGAATTTGCAGTGGACATTTCGCGGCAGAAAACACTGGTACTGACCTATCGGGGCGCATATCATGCGTGCTGCGAGCTCGGACGTCAGGAATCCACCAATCAGATTGCAGTAAATAACTTTAGAGTGGTTGTTTGGCTTCCAAGTGTTGCATTGTGTGTTGATTGTATCGTGGCCAGTGTACGCGGTATCGGTGCGATCGTAGATGGAGATGCGAGGTGCTAAGTGCCGGGTTCGGTGCCAGCTAGTGTAGAATATCATCACAATATTGAGTAAGGTTATCTTTCAGTATGGAAATTTTGGTTAAAGGTCAGCGTATGCGCTGGTCGCTAATGCATAAGTAATAATGCTATTGTTTCTATGTATTCCTTTGCAATGTCGTAGAATAGTCGTGAACGCCTTCATCAAATTCGTTGCGGTGTAAGTTATAATATTAGCAAGCTACTTCTTTGTGTGAAGTATGATTTGCAAGGAGGAGATGGCGAGACGAGCTCGATGCCTTTAAAAGGGCTGGCAACTCAGAACAAGCGATCGAGATAGATGGAAGTCGGAAGGGGAGGCCTTTGCCCAGCAGTGGGACGCCAATTAGGCTTATAATAATAATAATAATGGTTTGCAAGCGATTTACGTGAATTATATTATGTATTGTCTCGGTTATTCTGAACATAGTAATCTTTTTTTTATATAATTTTATTTAGGGTTTTCTTTTAAAAAAAAACATATCAAACCCATTGTACATATACAATAACATAACTAATTAAAAAAACATAATCAGATGAAACGTGGTCTGTTTTCATTTTTAAGTATATCTCCCGGATACTGTCAAAGTACTGTCTAGTAAAGAAATAATTTAAAATTTAACTCCACATACAAATACACGATTTTACATTTTCATAATATTAATTTAGATTCACATCTTATTATAAACTAAACCTTTCGGCTGAGATATAATTTATTTATTTATTGCAGAAAGCTTACAGAATAATATTCTTATATATAAATACAATAATTAACTTCTATTGCTAATAACAAGCTCTCACATATATATGACAATATAGGATAATCACCTGTGGTAGTAAGTTTTATGTTCGATTTTGACTACAGCCAATAGCATTGCTTTATATGACGATGATATGACCATCTAAATTGGTAGTAAAATGAACAGGCAAATAATATTTTGAAATTTAGTATATCGTTACCTCCCTCGCATTTATATAGAGGATTCGTCATAACGCTGCGTCGTGCATCCTTTTTCTGTGATTTGACAATTATTCCTATAATAAGATCGAAAGTCTTCTAGCGTGTCTTTGTAGGTATATAATTATGATTTAAAAATGTAATAATATGATACAACTAGAATTTGATTCACTTACAAAAATATTGTTTCCTTTACTTTTAAAATACCAAGGACGTCAAGTATTCAAGCTAGTAAACTAAATTTCATTTAAATTGCTTCAGCAGTATATGAGCAGGGAGCTTAGAAACAAGCAAGTAATACAGCTTGAGGAGGCCTATGTTTAGTAGAGGACGTCTTTCGGCTGAGATGATAATGAAGTAACACTCCAAATCTTAAAAGCGCTCGTAGGCTACGTTAACTGCTTACCATCAGGTAAGGTTCTTTGCCATCTCGACGGTATAAATAAAAACATTTGTTTACATAGTATCTATAGTACACAAGCATCAAACCGCCACCATCCATCGCTACTCACATCCACGCCATAAGTCAGTTCATTTCCAAGTCGCGTCTGTTGTGACGCAGAACGCGGGCAATACATTACAGGTAGCCGACAGTTTGGCTTGTTCGAGCGCCGCGCAAAGTGTCAGTTACCACGTTCTACTATTAACGACACACCTTGCTTCACGCAGCCCAAACTCGAGTCTTGACCAATTTGGAGCAAACAAGGAACTATCAGATTTATTAAGTGTCAAGTACCAATACTTGACCATAGATTATTGTTATGTTAACAAATAGAGGCCCTGTTCCGAGATATTTCCAACGTTAAGTGCATAGTTATATTATTTGTAGTAGCCTATTAGCCTTTACGGTAACAATGACACCGATTGTGTTATATAGCAAAATTATTTTAGTCTATAAAGACTTGTATAATAAAAAAGATTAACAGCCAGCATTATGGTAAGCGGTTACTAGAAATCTCTTTCGCACATTGCCGACCGAGGAAAAGCAATTAAATATGGATGAAAGAAAAGGGAGTGCTTGGTATGTGTGCTGCAGGAGCTTTTATTTCGATTTACTCTATTTGCATAAATTGGTTCGTTCATCTAACGATACACCGGCTTTACTCTCTTCTCTCAGCTTTAACATAGATCTCGTTATCCTAACATATTTGCAATTCAGGCATATAAAAATAAGGCTTATGTTTAACTTATCACCAGATATAGTAAAATATAACAGTCAAAAATAGTAAATGATCACCAAATTGCACAGCAAAATATATTTAAAGAGATCAAAATAAGTCGACGGAGCGCCGCTTCGCGGGGCTCCTATTTTTGGGTGGGTTTAAGAAGGAACCTAACATAACCTAACCCTTCCGAGACGGAATGCAGTGATTTAAGGCTCATTATGATATATTTTAGTAAGCATATTTTGCTGCGCAATTACTATTTTTGGTGGTCATTATATTTAATCCCTAAAAATAATACATCCTAACTAATATTATAAATGCAAAAATGAGTTTGTTTGTTTGTTACGCTTTCACGCCTTAACTACTCAACCGATCAACATGAAATTTTGCATACACGTTGTCAGGGGTACAGAATAGGACATAGGGTACCTTTCATCCAGAAAAATAACTGTTGCAAACCTAACCTAACCTAACCTATATTTACGCGAGCTAAGCCGCGGGTGAAAACTAGTAATTTTATAATCCAATAGTAAGAATGTGCAGAGCATATAATAAAGTAGCACATGTAAATAAAGAGGTCGACATTTTTGTCATAAATTTCAATAGATATAAAAAGATTGTATCAGGTGTGCTTAGTTCCGAAAAGTTCCAAGTCTAGTTATAATGTAAATTACACTATTAAGTAAAAGCCTACTTACAATGATCCACTCGTGTCCTACGCTAACGAGTTTAAGATTTTAATAATGTTTTTATTTTGCATGAGTAATCTGCTCTAATATGTAAATGTTGTGTACATTTATTTATACACACAGGATTACTGTCCGGTTTATATATATATATTTTTTATACAACTAAGGTGGCAAACATGCATACGGCCCACCTGATGGTAAGTGGTCACCGTAGCCTATGGACGCCTGCGACACCAGACGCATCACTTGCGCGTTGCCGACCCTTTAGGAAAGGAAGTGGGAAGGAGAAGGAGCGGGATGGGGAAAAGGGGTGATTGGGCCTCCGGTACTCTCACTCATCAAACGAAACACAACAGTAGGAATACTGCTATTTCACGTCGATATTCTGTGAAAGGATAGTCCTTCCCCGGTCGAGCCGACCCATTCATGCTGAAATTTACCGAAAGTAAGATACTTCAGCCGTTAAATTGCTTTTTCGGGCATTATTTTTGCAAATTTTGAATACACACTGCGGCATTGTGAGACGTGTTTACATTGGCTGTGTTTCAAGCGAACTAAACAAAATAAGAGCTCACATCTCAAGTGCGCTGTTATATACCGAGACGTATTTTTTGCGCCGACTCGATATCTAGTTGTATTGTTGATCGAATGAGATTTTAGATGAGCACGTAATTTAGTGCTCCTTCACCATTAAAGTGAGCCGTAATTAGCTATTTTCTTATGTAAACTATATATTAACAGGTTCTCTGTCTGATAATATTCTACCACATACACACAACACCATCTAGCCCAAACTAAGCAGAGCTTGTACTATGGGTACTAGACAATGGATAATCATACATCTATACTATTATTTTTTTTTAAATACATACATATTATACATAGAAATACCCAGACCAAGACAAACATCCATGTTCATGCACACAAATGTTTGCTTGTGCGGGAATCGAACCCGCGACCTCAAACGTGGCAGTCGGTTACACTAACCACTACGCCATCGAGGCCGACAAATATGATGCATAACAATAGATTTTCTACACTGTCTTTTAAGATACAGGTCTTACCTAGTTTAAAAGCCAGCGTTTTTACTATTTGAGCATAGAGTAAATCTTATCAACGACTAAATTTGTCATGTAACTATCGTATGTTTATTTGTAAAAATCTATGTATCTTTTTTTTGAGAAATAAACTTTATTACTATTCTATTGTGTCTATCACGGGACAGCAAATGGGTTAAGTCAGAGTTACTATATCGAATCATCATATACATAGGCTGACGCATATATATATATAGAATAGAAGGCATATATTTTTACATAATAGGTGCGAAATTGCCTTGTTCACACATATCCAGATATCCAGATATTGTGAAGCTCCTGGCAATTTCTTAAGAGAAGAGTCCAATAGCACTTAGCCTGACCTGGGAATCAAATTCGTATATAAATTTGGTCCTTAGCATAAATGAAACCGGATTATCGAAACATTTTCTTACATACTAGCATTTCCCCTGTCTTCGTCTGGTTCACTCGCAATTTCATTTGCGTAATATTCTGCATTATATTTTTGTACATACTGAACAGAATCGGACAAAACGTAGCTTATATTTTAGTTTGTACTCCAAGCTACTATGTGATCTGTGTATCGCAAAAGCATCAAAATCTATAAAGTAATTTTTGCGTGTGATGACAGCACAAACAAACTAAAAATACAAAAATCCATATTTATGTGTTCAGACCTCATTAAATAATCGATAGAAATTATTTTTTTTAATATCTTCAACGTGCAACCTACCAATATGTCTGACAAAAACATTTGCAGTACAGTTGTCGGATGATATCTACACGAACCGTTTCAGTTAGGATCATTATTTGAGAGTCGTGTTGTGACTAGACGCGCGGCGACTATCGAGCGACACATAATGGACGCACGGCGCATGTTGCTCGCACTATGTAACCAGTGTTCGCAGCGACACCTCATAAAACAATACTGTGTAACGGTTGCTAAGGGTTTGTACACACTTGCGATTATTAGTCGCATGTAATTGGTGAATTGATAGGTATAGGATTGTCATTATTTGGGGACAGTTATAACGCTTTTATTATGACTAGCGGTCGCCTAGTGCTCGAAATTCAACCTAAGTTTGCCTGTAAGATATTGCTGATATAATAATATGTATTGACATTATTATGTCATGTATGTAACCATAGTTACGCGCTTCGACTGCGTGTGTCAAATGCATCGTTGTGTGCGTGTAGTGGTTTTTGATTAATTTAATGTATTTCTAATGCATATTTTATATAAATATTAGCATTCGTTTTTCGTAAAAAGGGATCCAAAGTTTTCGCTTCACGTATTAATATATAGATAACTAGTATTCATACGGCATTGTGCTGTAAGCGGAGCATTGTCTTGGTTCGAAGAGAAGCAAAGTGCAAGTAATTTACCTAGTGTTACAAGTTTATAGGTAGCTAGATTTTACCCGTGGCTTTGCTCGCGTAAATGTAGTTTAGGTTGAACCGGACATAACCCTCTCTCCTCCCGTTATGGCGAGGGGAAACGAATCAGGTGCGTTTCTTCAAGAAGAAAAGTATATGTTAGCAACAGTATTTTTTCTGGATAAAACGCACTCTATGTCCGTTTCTGTACCCACTGATAATGTGTATGCGAAATTGTATGATGAGCGGTCCCTACTCGGCCGCGTTATTACGTAGGCGTGAATGCGTAACAAACAAACAAACTCACATTCGCATTTATATAGCTGGGCGGTAAGCTTTACCACCTTAGTTGCAATAAACAAAAATTTTAACAAAAAAGATAACCGTCTTTAACAAAGTATATTCTAAAACAAAAAATGCACTAAAAAGTTAAGGAATAATTGCGTATTCTTGTGAATAATTAAATTATTGTTATTAACGGAGTCGGTGTCAGCCAAGGTAAGTTTGTAACTACATAACCATGAGATGTCTTACTATAATCATAACATAACATTGGCATGCACAATTACACACATAGACGCAGCACGCGGCGCGGGCAGCTGACACCGACTCCAAAAATAACAATAATTTAATTATTCACAAGAATACGCAATTATATTTTAACTTTTTAGTGCATGTTTTGTTTTAGAATATAACTTTATGAAGTCGGTTTTCTTTTTTGTTAAAATTTTTGTTTATTTCTCGGTTTTTAT
This sequence comes from Catocala sponsa, assembly GCA_963564715.1. Taxonomy (NCBI): domain Eukaryota; kingdom Metazoa; phylum Arthropoda; class Insecta; order Lepidoptera; family Erebidae; genus Catocala; species Catocala sponsa. The sequence continues at coordinate 2,050,384 of OY751345.1, read as the reverse complement.
TGAATCTGAAGTTCGATAACTGATTTTATTTGTCTGAATATGGGTAGCCGTACTAAATGCGCTGCTCATATGAGACAGCGCCGTTTATGAAATACTACGAGGGGCTTCCAAGCCATCCCACACAGTTGTTTATTTTGTTGTTGCAAAATATGAGAACATCATCAATGTAGCCAAAGTCAACCAAATACGGGATAACTCGAAAATTAATGGTCAGATCTTGATCAAAATTAAATGGGACCAAACGGGAAGCACAAATTCAAATGAAAAAAGAATCATCAAAATCGGTTTACCTAAAAAAAGAAATGAGATAACAAACAATAAAAAAGTACAGTATTTCATAAAATAAATATTTATTTCGTGTATATGAATCATTATTTAACATTCCCCGACAAGTCGCAAGCCTTTGACCGCGTCTAAAAATAGCACCCTTATCTTCCAGATCTTGCAAATCCATGAACTGTTACAATAAGCGAATTGAGAGTGCGACAAGTGATTGCGTAGGCGACCGTTAGCAGGATTTACTGCGATCGATAGTAGCAACTAACCGGCCCAAATACGGACGCAAGTCGCCGCCGCAAGACGGATGATCGCGTCGCTAATGTGCCCCTTTACCGCCTCGTGAAATGTTACCAGAGCTAAAATAACGCGATTTGTGTGGGAACTGCTACTGATAGATTTTTGTGTTTCTATTATGGTGTTGAGTACTTCATCTAATGGTTGTGGTCGTGTTTAGCGAGCATAACGGTTACAGTGAATTATTATAGTGAAATTTATTTATTATTAGCGATAGCTCAGTGGGGAGACCAACAGACTGCAATGCAGAGGGTCTCGGGTTCGAACACACGTCGCGTACCTCTAACTTTCGGAAGTTATATGACTTTTCGAAATTATGTGCGTATTGATTGACAATTATCGCCTGCTCCGTGCCACGGAGAGCACGTTAAGTTGTTAGTCCCGGCTGCTATGAACATCTATGGCAGTCGTTATTGGGAAGTCAGTGCCCTCTAATATCCTGACACTGGTCTATCCTAAGGGTGTCGTTAGCCTTCGGGTTGCGGAGGTCAGGTGGCAGCCGCTCCATGTCAAAACTGATATCTAGTCAAATCCAGTTAGACTAGAAAGCCGACCCCAAGTGACTTGGGAATAATAAAGGCTAGGGAGAAGGATTTATTAACCTCTGAGTCTTCTTCAGAGGTTAATGAAAACACTATGTGGGTCTGTGTGTCTGTCTGTTAGTGACAGGCATAACTCCGGAACCACTGGACCGTTGACTTGTAATTTAATGTGCAGACACCTTGGGGTCATACCTCGGTCGAGTTTGAATATGGGCCCTGTGAGTCAAAAGACCTCCGAGATATAGGGGTCATAAGGTCACATGTAGACGAAAAGGTTGAATCCTGAGTTTTTACACCCATCTCGTTTAACGTGTTGTAAAAAGTGGTTCTTGGCTAGTTATAAAGAAACCAAAACACATTCAAAGACAGGCTTTCACTGCAAATTAGCGGGATATATTAATATAATATATTCTATCACATACACACAACACCATCTAGCCCAAGCTAAGCAGAGCTTGTACCTACTATGGGTACTAAACAAAGGATGAACATACATATATACTTTTTTTTGTAAATATATACATATTATACATAGAAACACCCAAACCAAGACAAACATCCATGTTCATGCACACAAATGTTTGACTTGTGCGGGAATCGAACCCGCGACCTCAGGCGTGGCAGTCGGTTACACTAACCACTACGCCATCGAGGATACTGCACGGATGGCTTAATGGTTTAACCCGTCAACTGTCGAGCGGACATACGCTGTCCGCGAAAAGGAGTCATCAAAAAAAAAAAACACGAGATATGTATGTCCGCTGCACACTTGACTCGTTAATGAGTCAAGTGTCGAGCGCAAATACATTTGTCCGTTTGTGTATTGTTTGCACAATTAATTTATAATTATTTTTTACGTATTTCCCTTAGACGTTCATGAAGTTAAGTGGTCGCCACTGCCATTGCGCTGAGTGTTGTGGGTTCGAAACCCACACGGGGCAAAACTTTGTGTGATCCACAAATGGTTGTTCCGAATGTGGATGTTTTTTGTGTCCGTTGTTAGAGTGTTTGTATAGTTCCCCGCGATACATGAATTATTACTAGAGCTTGTGTTTTTAAATTTTACAATTTAATAAGACAAGCACTTAGTATTAGAAGTAGAACGGCGTCCAATAAGCTAAAATACTCTACTAATACGATACAAGCCTCGAGCTTAGTGCGGAAGCCGCTGCCAATTATAAAAATGTGTAATGTAGTAAATAGAGAAATAAATAAATAAATAAAAATATAAGTTCTTTTTTACCAATAAAGAAATCTAGGGAACTAGATTGCGCGGCAGGTCACCTATGCACTGGACTGACCAAGTGAAGTCCGCAGTAGGAAACCGCATATTAGACTGCGCTAAACAGTCTGTCAACAGGGAGAGTTGGCGGGAGATCGTGCGAAGAGCTGTGTCCGCCTCTACAATCGACGTGGACGCCTCAAAGTGACCACGACCACTCTGCCAAGAGCGAAACGACAGAGAAGAAGAGAAAGAACTTAGAACATTTTAAATGATTTGCCTTGTAATTTTAATGTTTTTCCGAGACTATAACGGGTTAGTTTCTAACTAATATTACTCGGTCTTACATCAAGTAAATCTTAATAGTAGTCAAGCTAATTTTTTATTAAAAATTAGCAGTGTTGCACTCTTCCGTGCCTCGGAAAGCATGTAAAGCCGTTGGTCCAGCGCCTGCGTTCTCTCCGGACGTGTTGGATCGCCGTCCCAACAGATCGAACAGACTTGTGCACATTAATATCACTTGCATATTATAGTCAGTCTCTTGACTAAAATTCGATGTAGAAACCTTTTATTTGTTATACTAGCTTTTGCCCGCGGCTTCGCTCGCGTTAATTTAGAATTTGACAATCAATTCGGGTTGTACTCTGCTTGTAATAATATAATTCAATCATGATTCGAAAGACACGTGGCGCCATCTATTATCATAAGAACGTTATTATTGTTTTCCTCGGGAAAAGTAATTTATTCGGGATGAAAGGTGGCCCATGTTCATTTCTGTACACCTGACAACGTATATGCAAAATTTCAGGATGATCTGTTCAGTAGTTTAGGCGTGAAAATGTAACAAACAAACACACACACAAACTCATTTTCACTTTTATAATATTAGTTAGGATTAGGATTTCTGCATCCCTAAGCACGCCACACAGCAACTTACACGTTACGTGCAAAGCATAAGCATGCAATCTATTAAAAGAAGACAATCCTCCACCACCATCTGTTAAAAACAACTTGTGTAATAGTAATAATACAGAAAACTTTATCAAATATGTTTCACCCAGCCTCTCATTAATCAACTTTGTAACTACAATATTTATAGCATTAGAACTATAATTGAGTTAGAAAGCACTCAGTGAACTGAACTAGTTATTAGATGGATGGTGAAGCACAAAAAACGAGGCGTGGGTTGGTTTAATACAATTATTAAGTAGTTATTCGTGACTTCTCAGAAGCTTGCAAAATGTTTATAATAAGTGGCTGATATCGGATCTGATACACGAATATTATATCGATTGCTTGGCCTCGAGATAGGTACAGTTAAAATATTAATAAAATCGACCTAGTAACTCGCACGGTAGACTTCGAGTGAGTAGCTGTTGCGTTGTAGAAGACCTTACAAATTTAACATTGTGTATACTGATAATATAAGGATTTTTGAAGTGAAAACTTCTTTAGGCGCGTTGAGCACTTCTTGGGTGAACAAAAATCACAGAACTCGCGTCATCGTCAAGCTTCCACGCTTTCCATTTTTGAATTATTTTAGAATATTAACAATATCTCAGAAATAGTGCGTCCTACGCAAAAAATTACGAAATTTTGACCCCTTAATAACCGCTAAGAGAGTATCAGGAACTAGCATCCGACCCGCCCCCTTTTTTATTTTGTTTTTTTTTTTTGGTTTATAGAGAAGTGTTTATGATCAAGGATTAAAGTTTTCACTTCTATCGGCAGTTCCCAAAGACTGCCCTAATTTTTTATAGGTAATTCTAAAATAGTGTCGTCAATTTGAATAAATTTTTTAGATATGTAATACCTATTATTAAGCTCTTAAAACACTACATTTTTATAGTAATTTTTGATGTCCATCTTTGGCCTGAGACACTATGGAGAATAGGCATTCCCCTTTAACATTGTCTATACTAATAATATAAGGATCTTTTTGTATATTTGTTTATAATGATTAAACTCAGATCTATGCAGCCGATTTAAAAAATCCTAATGCCCTTATAAAGCCACTTCATCTAGAAGTAAAATAAGCCTATTTTTCTTAAACATAATAGCGTGATGTTTATATGGCTATATAAACATCATTATTGCTTCGAGCAACGAGGGCGGAGTAGCGTGGGTGAAACCACATGGGACAGCTAGTACACGCCTTTATAAAACAATGACTTAAGATCCCAGGTAAAAGGGGAGAGACCCTATGGTCGACCCAAGGAACCACCACCACCACCATCTTCTTACAGGAATCCAGCGTAGTCAAGAAAAATCATCATGTATTCATTTTGGTTACCAAGTATTTATGAATGTCAAAATTTTTTGATTAGTAAGTTTACTAAGTTATTGTAATACTATAAAAGAAGTATCACTGCTACTGCCTTTCATCAGATTAATAAGGCACGAAGAGTGAAGTCAAGAGAGTATTTGATAGGCCCTGCTCTCATTTCTTGCCTTTTATCCCATCTTTAATTTCTTTTATCTGAAGTCGGCAATGCGGGTGTAGTATCTTTGACAATGCAAGACAAAAAATAAGACCACGATAGGTAACCGCTATGTAGCAAAAAGTTTGCTCGTTTGTCATTCCAGATTTATAAATAACCAGGATCAATAAGAAAGTATATCTATACTAATATTATAAAGCTGAAGAGCTAGTTTATTTGTTCGTGGCTAAACTCAGGAACTACGAGTTTGAATTTAAAAATTATCTTAGTGTTAGATAAACCATTTATCGAGGAAGGCTATAAGCTATATAACATCACGCTACGACCAATAGGAGCGGAGCGTCAATTAAAAATGTTGCCAAAATAGGGAAAAGTCTCTTATGTGACGCAGACGAAGTTGCGCGGGTCAGCTATAACAAATAAAAGCAAAATAAATTGCCAATAACTTGATATAGCTAGTAACATTCCAATGCCCAGCTAAGCCACGCAGAGAGTACTATAATTGGTGGTCAATAAACGGCAATAGTCTCGCGGCGTCATAAATCAATCACTTTTTATTTGCGCGTGCACACGAGCTTCTCTACTCGTCTCAGAACATCCGCCATTTGCTTTTATGCGCCTGATTCATGAACGCCACGTAGACGGCGACGTAAAATCTATTGTTTTATTATGAGTGTATTGCTCTCAAGTTTTTGATTTTTCTTACATGTTCTATCCACCTCCCTTTGCTTTAAAAGAAGTTAATTTATGAAAGATTTTATTGGTTGTGTTACTACAACTTGAAATTATTAGCCCTGGCTTTCAGGGTTTGGAATGAGTCAGTTTAAAGATCTGGTTGTCGCTGTGGTTCAAGTTCTAGCCTGGTTACTGTCAGTGCACCGTGACGTGTTTGATATTCACAAGGGACAGAAAGAACAATGGCAGAAACCCATACATTGTTTTAGCTAAGATTAAATTCCGCGTCTTGAAATGAAAAATATCTGGTTTAACTCAGCGTCATCAGAATCTTCTGAATTAGTTTGTGCAAACATTTTTGTTCGAGAAGGCCGAGAATAATAGATATACAGTCATGAACTTTTGTAGGTTATGTCTGCAGATAACTTTTAATAACATGTTTAATATGCAGTTAACGGAGAAATCAAATAACTTTTCATTTATAATGTTTTTTTTTATCCGGCCGTAACTAGTTAATGTGATACTTTAAAGAAACGTAGACAATTAATGGAATTTTTGGAACGAAGTTCCTTACGGCAGGCTTGGAGGGGATAGGGATTTTGCTGCGCGACCGAACTGAAAAAAATGTGATAGTAAAACCGTAAGAAAAAATCCGTGGAAAAAAGTGCGTGGAATAAAACCGTTAAATGAGACGTGCGCAGGCGCGACAGTCGCATACACTTTTGCAATTTGTGTCGATTCTACATTAGCCGAAGGAACTTCGTTCCTACCTGGTGTCCCACGACACCACATATTTTTTTCCTAAATAATTCACTTTTAGATGCTCAAATTTACGTTAATTTCGCCATTGTTCTATATGTGAGTCAGAAATTATTGTTCGCATACGTAATGTTAGTAGTACGAATGTTAGTTTGTTAGGCTTTCGCCTTCACTACTCGACCGATCATTCTGACATTTCACTTACATGTTGTCGGGAGTGCAGAAAAGGACATAAAGGATAGGTACCTTATATCTAGAAAAAAGTACTGTTCCCGCGGAGGGCTATAATCAATAACTTTTAAAGCTTTTGTTTTTGTTTAAATCAATAATGGTAGCGGTTAGCAGCACCCAAACTTCTCATTGTTCTGTGTGTATCTGTGTAAACTTTCTTTTGTTTCTTTTTTGTTGTTTTTATATATTGCTTATTAAATGATCGAATTGGATAGGTAGCTAATTGTGGAGGCTTGTAATGAGCAACATTGTGACATATAATAATTTAGGAAAATTTAAAAATGTTATTAGTCTGTAAGCCTTCTTTCAAAATCAATAAATTAATTAATTAATTGATGATTCGAATTTTATCGAATTTTCAATTTTAGTCGATAATCGACTTTTGCTATTGTACAATATATCAGATGACTTGGCGTTCATGAGTTGGTTAGTAATATTTTAAAGCACAGCAGTATTGTTAAAATACACGACGGTTACATCGAATATTCGCATAAAGATACTTTATAGTCAATGCTAACGAAACGGCAATTAGACTGACTATTAAAGTATATTTCTTAAAATATACAGTTACAAATCACTGGGCAACCAAACATTCTTCCGCAATGCAATTTAATTTAGGCTACGTTCTTTGTTTCCTTGTCACGACTTCATTCTGAGCACTACGATGTTGGGAATGATGTCTTGCAATGGTATATTTACTTATCCATTGGGGTAATTAAAGTATTCGGGTTAGAAGGAATCACAAAAAGCAGTTAGGGTGAGAATAAGCCTGACTAGGTATTTATAGCACTAGTTTATGCCCGAGGTTTGGTCCGCGTGAACCCAACGGGTCCGCATGCCTGGATAAACAGTATCCTGTATTAATATGGCATGATCTAACTGCTTGTCAGGTTTTATGTAAATCAGTTCAATGGTTAACGCATGATTGACAAACATCCAAATATTCACACGTCTAAACACTTTCAAAAACCATATATATACTTTTAATAAGCAGTCATTTGGTCTAAGTTTCCCGCCAAGTCAAACAATATAATATTGGTTTGTTTTTTAAGTAAAAACTTCTTTAACTTAATATTAGTTTCGTAACATCTTCCGTTTATGAAGTGTATGTCGTTCTAATTCTTCTACTGATAGATTTTCTTTATCTATATATTAATACGTGAAGCAAAAACTTTGTACCCCTTTTTACGAAAATTTCGCGGACGGAGGAGTATGAAATTTGGTACAGTTAAAGTTTATATGGAGAAGGAGGGGCGAATCCTAATATTTATATAAAATATGCATTATAAATACATAAAATTAATGAAAAAACACTACACGCACACAACCATGCATTTGACACACGCAGTCGAAGCGCGTAACTATGGTTACATATATAACGACATATATCAGCAATATCTTACAGACTCAACTTTGGTCGAATTTCGAGCACTAGGCGACCGCTAGTCAAGATAAAGAAGAATTCTTATAAAATCAGTAACATCATAAAAAATTGTAGGATACTCACGGAGAGTTTAATTTTCAATAATTAACAGTATTTATTACGCATGATTACAATCATAATAGGTACCTGGCTTAAAAATGCTAGAATCCAACTTAATTGCAATAATTGTGAATCAAAGGTAAGTATTTCACAACAACCAAAATCTAGTCTTTTATATTTAAAAGTCAGGGCCGATAGATGATTTGTATGAGCTTTCCAACCAACATTCCCATAAAACTAGGGCGCGGTTCTAATTGATCTTGTTATGCTGTGTGATGAAACAGTGGAGCAATATGTTAATGAACTGCTCACCAGAATGTTCCCATAAACATCGCAGGCACTAATTATTACAAATTGGAATGTTAATTAATATTTTATTGCTGTAATATTGATCTAATTTGAAAATATACGTTTTATTTGTCAATATTAACACATTGCTTACTTGATTTGTGATATTTGTGTGTTGAAATTTAATTCATATGTTGTGTAGCAATGATATTACTTGCTATCGAATTAATAAGTAAAATATTGAAAGCATTTACATAGATGTTCTTAAATTCATGCCAATCCCCAAATGGGTGGTGCTGGCAGAGGTGTATATGTATATGTGTATATCCTAATCCTAACTAATATTATAAAAGCGAAAATGAGTTTGTTTGTTACCTTTTCACGCCTAAACCATTGAAGCGATAATTCTGGAATTTCACATATACATTGTCAGGTGTACAGAAACGGACCAAGGCTACCTTTCATCCCGAAAAAAATTATTGTTCCCGAGGAAAACAACAATAACGTTCTTATAATAATAGATGGCGCCACGTGTCTTTCGAATCATTTCGATTTAATTATATTATTACAAGCAGAGTACAACCCGAATTGATTGTCAAATTCTAAATTAACACGAGCGAAGCCGCGGGCAAAAGCTAGTATGTTATAAAACCCATTGCTATATATTTTTTTTTTGTATTAGAAAGACAACAGTCTGTCGTGGTAATCGATAGAGCAGTAGGTCAGAAAAGGCAGTTTTAGAAAACAGCGCTCAAAGATTTTGTTACAATTTTAGCGTTTGGGATAAAACTATATACTCGATTTTTATGTTCTGTATGTCAAAAGAAAGGGAAAAATATGTTGTTTACAGTATAGAAACATTCGAAATCAGTAACTTAAAAAAATAGCCGTCTTTGACTTACTGCCCTCTCGATTATCACGGCAGAACTGCCGCACTAGGAATAATCCCTGTGTCGCGGGCGACTTTACAAACATTCAAACAACGGACACGAAGAACGACCAGACTCGGAACAACCTGTCGTAGATCACACAAATTTTTGTCTCGTGTGGGATTCGAACCCAAAACACCCGGTGCAATGGCAGTGGCGAGGCGACCACTTAAACCACTACGCCATACGTGCGGTCAACAAAAACAATTTAGTGAAGATTTTGTCCTACACCGGGTGGTTGTCCAGATTCTGCTATAGGTCAGTTAATCTAATCCGGGACTTTAATGAGTGAAGCGCTGGCAGATATTAGTCTACTTATATAATAATTATTATGCATTATGCAGGTCATAAAAAAGAAAGAAGATTGCCACCAAACCAGAAAATATGTATTGCAATGCTGCTTATTATGTCATTATTAACCTCTGAGTCGAGTCTTCTTCAGAGGTTAATGAAAACACTATGTGGGTCTGTGTGTCTGACTGTTAGTGATAGGCATAACTTCGGAACCACTAGACCGATTGACTTGTAACTTGGTGTGCAGACAACTTGGGGTCATACCTCGGTCGAGTTTAAATATGGGCTCTGTGTGTTAAAAGACCCCCGAGATATAGGGATCATTTCTTTTCATTACTTTTACATTTAAGAGAAAAAGGTTGAATCCTGGGTTTTTACACTCATCTCGTTATTATTATGTTCGTGGTATATTTTTAGGATTTTCTCAGTTGATGCATTAATCTAGAAGTGTGTCCGATAAAGGGCGATAGATTAATATCAGTTTAGTAGTAAGACTTGATCCAATAATATTTTATTTTCCGCCTGTATTGTGCCTCTGCAGGGCAAAATGCCTCTCGTTTTTCCACATATCCCTGATATGCGCTAGCTTGCACCAGTCTTTTCTGAAGCTATTTAAGTTAGTTAGCTATTTAAGCGCTTTGAGTCGCTCGCTGTCATTTTATTTCATTGTACCAAATACAGTCGTATTCTGAAGCACTTTAGGTTGAATTTAAATTGTAACTGAATTAGTCTCTTCGCTGCCACTCCGTCCGTCGGCGCTGACCCTAATTCATCCGGCATCGACACTTTGGTCTGCCAATAGTACCTAAAAATAATGAAAATAAATATATCGACTCCAGAAAATCGGACTACAATAAGTATAGTATTCGAAACTAAAGCATTTATCCGACCATATGCTACCAATTATAACAACCCATTTACAATATCTTCCAACCTCAGTACCTAAAAATAAAACCAGACCTTGCTCCACAAAACAACAAGCTGATCCAATGACCAGAAGCAGTACATCTTCACCAACAACCCCACATTACGCCACAATTACAGCCCTATAATTGTACCACCATCACGAGAACAACCGCTTACTCAAATTGCACTTAATAATACAAGAGAGCTGTCTACTTCTCAATAACGTCACTACCAAAATGTCAGAGTTCGAAGAAGCGTTGGCATTTAAGAATGTGCAGAGGATTTCCTTGTTGTATCCATTGATATGTTTTACCGAGAGGATAATGAATGGCCAATATTAATGACTGAATGACAGGAAAACGTTGGTGACGATTTAAATGATTGCCATTCTGATGGTAATTGGATAAATTCGCGATAATTTGTTGTGGGAACAGTAAAGATGTACTTGTTTGATCATGTTTATAGGATTCCGTACTAATGGTAAAACGATACGCCTACAGTAATTGTTTTTTCGAAAAAAGACCAATCACGCACTGTCTGAGTTGTGTAGGACATTACAAACATAAAAGGGATATACACAAAGAACACCGAGATTCGGAACAAATGTTTGTCGATAACATTTTTGTCCCGTGTGGGGATCGAGCCCACAAGTCTCAGTCGTGGCAAAGCGATTTTTGACCACCGAAATGAGAATATTATACATTTATAGTCTGTTGGACAACGATGGCAGTGAAATATTACGAAATGGAACGTTTGAATAAAAGTGATGGAGTCATCACTTTTATTCGAACGCAATACAAATCATCGTGTACCTGCCAAACACGACCGCATCACATCGTATAAATAATTCGATTAAAATATTCGAATCGTATTCAGTAACGATGAATTGATCAGCATTCGAATGTGGGTCATAAAAGTTTCGAATATTCCTTTTATTTTTCCGTAGCACATGAACTTCACTAAGTGTCTAAACACACTATGCCGAAGATACGCGACCGAAGTTCCGCGGCATTTTACGTTCCGACCTATTCGGCTGATATGACAGACCATAAGCGCGGATATTACGCTACTGAAATATAGAAACCGTTCCCGCCGTACTTACGCCCGACCGAAGTGCGGTTGTACGCCAAAACGTGACGTAATTTCGGCAAATGTGTTGCTACTAATTGAAATAGCATCGCAGGCGTAATCACGCCGAAATTCGGTCGCGTATCTTTGACATAGTGTGTTTAGGCACTAATGAAATACGAGCCGAAATTTGTCATTACAACACTCTGATTTCGTATTCAACTAACATAAGAGATGTGATATTCGTGCTCTTACATATAATTTACTTTAATAAGTCCAAACTTGAGCCATTGCACAATACACTCATATTTTTACAAATTCGCTCATTATGCAGGAAAAGCGCGCAGATAGGTAAATAGCTGAATACATTAGTGTAAGTGTGCGCGCGCAAGTTTGTAAGCAAACAACTACCGCTACGTGACCGTATCTGTTGCGCATGCGCACGGCGGGCATACAAAAAGAAATAAATATTCAGTAATGTAATTCAGTGTCTTTATGCGTAATTCGTGTATTTATCTATGAATGACAAAGCCATCCGAGTTCAATAGGGTCGTTTACAATGTTTAATTTCACACATTACTTTACACAGAAGAGCAAATAGCAATGAAAAGAAATCTTTTTGTGAAAGCAGTATTATTGTATAGCAGTATTATTGTATTTGTACTATATACAAAATTTGGTGCAAAATAAGGGCGCTATTCATATTTTAAATTTAGATAATATATAAGAAAAGTGGGATCTTAGTGGGGATGTCTCGCTATCTCCCTCGCACAGCTGCGGTTAAATAGCGATTACGTCTTAATTTGTTTCGCGCATCTTTTTCATTAATTTTTCTGTCATTTGACAATTACCCCTACTACTAGATTCAAAACGCTATTATTGAGTCGATTTCAAAAGTTCTTTGTAATTTAGAGTTTGGGTAATGCAACTAATTGACTTAAATTGTAAAAAAAACAACAGGTTGCACTCCGGGAGTGCCGGCAGAAGTGAAAACTTGAATATTAACGTTGTGCATTTTTGATATTTTTGAATGGTTAGGGAATAATTTTACACGAATTGCTTTAATTATCAGTATAAAAGTACTATCATTTATGTGGTAAAATACAATATTCATTTATTGCGCTATCGTACACAAACATGACAATTCTCCCTCCGTCTTACGAATTTTCGATCAGGTCACGTGTCATGACGCAAGTTTGACAATTTTCCCTCAGTCTTACGAATTTTCGATCAAGTCACGTGTCCTCAACAACAAGAGTTTAACATTTTTTACTCATCACAAAAAACTGCACAACGCCGCTAAAGAAGTTTTCACTTCAAAAATGTGGATGTGGTAACCAAATTATTTGGTAAGGAGACAAATGCTTATTTGTCGCTCGCCCAAATAGGTATCACTTTTCTACAAGAAAGAAGATTATACCAACAGGTTGTAAAATTATTTGTTTTTGTGAAGTTGTTAAGTTTGTAATATAAACATATTTATATTACAAATCGCGATTTTGCTCACGTTAATGCAGGTTACGCTAGTAACAGTATTTTTCTGGATGAAAGATACCCTAAGTACTTTTCTGTCCCCCTGATAACGTGTATGCGGAATTTCATACTCGATAATCGGTCGATTAAATAAGACGTGAAAGCGTAACAAATAAACAAACATACATTCGCATTTATAATTTTAGTTATGATTACGATTCAGACCGACAGAATTCAGACTTTTCAGATGATGTCATATTTCTAATTATCGACATTGACATTTCATGTCATATTAAATACATGGTTACTTTACGTAATAAAAGCCTACAGCCGTTTATCAAATATGACTGCAATAACTGTAACGTAATTGAAAAAAAAACAGAATCTCTTAAAGCGACTTGGGAGTCAAACTAGGAACTACACAATTGACAATAAACATAATTGCTAGCTTATGTTAATGGACCAAAGAGGCAGTGAAATAAAAACAAAGATAAATATAATAAAATAAAAACCGTTTCAGCTGCCAGTATCTGTACCGTGTGTCACGGAGATCAGATCTTATTCAGTATTCTGCGCAAGCGCAGCCCGCAGCTTATCTAGCGCTCGTCAACCCCTTCACTAATACCTCCCCCCACCGCCCGCCGACATGACAAGCTCACATACATAAAAATACATATTCGATAAGTGTTTTAACAGACTAGCAACTTTTTGTTGCTAAAGTATAATTAAAGTTGTTAAGCAACAATTTTAAAGTGACTATGTTAAACCTGTGACGTAGGCACATGTGATACTATCAACAATGCTGAAAGGAATATCAATCACAGGTCGGAAGACACTATTGCAGATATTATGACAGTTTTTGTGTCTGAGATTGTGCGTGGTAGATTAATTACCATAGAATTATGGGAAGAGAGGAATTCGTGCGATCTGGGCGTACGCCAACTTACAGTATTCTTCTTTAAACACAAAATATGCGTCGGCACATGTTTCGCTATGTTTCCACGCGAGGCATCCTCAGGATAGTTTGTCATTCGTTGCTGTCCATAAAACTCGAGCAGCTTAACTGGCAAAATACCTTCACTCTACATACAATAGTACCTCAACGCAATTCTTCCTACTTTTAAGCGGGTTTCTAGGCTTTTCCCGTTTAATAAGTAGGTAACCAGAGTGATATTTACTCTGGAATAAATTTTTATTAATGATATCTCTTACATTAGGGCTAACACCAGATTGTTCATAATGTACTAACATTACCTGTAACCTATTTTGGGTGATTAAGGATAAGAAACGCTGTACATCTTGTATAAGTATAATAGGATATGGTCAGCAACCTACTTCGCGTAGGTTTGCACTACGCTTATATATGATAACTATATGTTAGCTAAGCACTATTATTTCATAACAGACGTTTATTTAGCTATTCTTTTTACATAACAAATTTGTTAAACTTACTTCTCCAATACCGATTGCTAAGCCACAATTCCTCGACAAAATGTTGCCCGTCTACACAAACCTTAATGTTACATGGTCACGACACTTGTGAAAGCCTTAATCTTTTAAAATTAATCTGTGCGCGCGCATGCCTTGAATACTTGCCACCAAATTTATTAATGTCTACCGTTGTCCAACAAACATGTGGAGTCATAAATTATAGATTAGTATCAATTGTAATTAACCAGCCAATATTTACATATGGCAACACTGTTGTATACATATTATGAATATTGATTAAAAAGTAAAACCCTCGTGAGTAATGGCTAATGACAGAGAACTTTAAGACTTGCTACTGGCAACATCGATTTATTTACGTAATTAAGCAGTGCTTACGAGGTAAGTATAGGGATGGGTGATCGCTATTTAGATATAGAATTTAACCGTGGAGATCTTATAGCTTGAGATTGAGGATAAAATGCCTTCCGAGAAGCCTGTTAGGTGGAAGAGCCGTTGCTAAATTTGGTGATATTGGAAGTACTCCTTGACAGAAAACCGACTTGAAATGTATTTGGCCTGCTAAATAAGAGTTTTAGAAGCTGACAATATCTATGTCTGCCATTTTGCTCTTTGTATTATCTTTAACTAGTATTTGCCCGTGGCTTTAGTTGTTAAGTAATTGATATCCTATCCTCGGAAAATCCGGCATATCCAGAGAACCAGTTAGTTAATGTCAATTGAAGTATTTAGCAATATGATAAAGCAATTTAAACGAAAATCAACTTTAATGCATGTCCATTTTGAAAATCTTTTTTTTATCTACATGATAAAAGTTAACTCTGTGCAAAAGAGCAGCGATAGCTCAGTGGGGAGACCAACAGACTGCTATGCAGAGAGTCTCGGGTTCGAACCCACGTCGCGCACTTCTGACTTTCGAAAGTTATATGACTTTTCGAAATTATGTGCGTATTGATTGACAATTGTCGCCTGCTCCGTGCCTCGGAGAGCATGTTAAGCCGTCGGTCCCGGCTGCCATGAACATCTATGGCAGTCGGTATTGGGAGAGTGTCGACACAAAAGATCCCACTGGGTCGAAGTGTCGCCGGTCTGCACTGACTGGCCCCCACATAAGATAACTCTGTGCAAAATGTCTATGCCTTGTTCTGGAGGTTGCTGAGCCAGTCAAGATAATTATTTTAATATATATTGATTACATTTACTTAGCCAGTGATGCCTGTTGGATACCCGTGATTGCAATTGATAGTCTCTAGTATACCATCAAACAGGCTGGTTGTGACCTTTGTTTAAAAAAGTTCACAATGTGTATTGCTATCGCTGCTTCACTATCATAAATACACAGTAAGAAAATCCTTACTTAATATTATAAACTTTTCTTTTTTTAATAATAATAATAATAATATTTATTTTCAAAATACAGATATACAATGTTACACACTATTATACGTACAATTAAAGAAAGAATATAATTGTTACAAATTGTGTGTTGACTCCAACACCTTTGCTAAGTTTTTACAGCAACTTGTATTAAAGGTGTTGGGCCCGACCCTTGAATATTACATTTCTTTTGTTGGTATGTACAAACATTAATGATAAAACAAAAGGAACAAAGAAGCGTACGTGTTAATTGAAAAATATTTAGATAAGTGTGTGTTTATAATTTGGCAAACTTACAATTATTTTTACTTTATGTCTTATTTGTAACAAGCATGTGTGCGTGTGTGCGTAAGCGCGTGTGGGCGTGTGTGCGTGTGCGTGTGTGTGTGCGCGTGTGCGTGTGTATGTGTGTGTGTGTGTGCGTGTGCGTGTGTGTGTGCGCGTGTGCGTGTGTGTGTGTGTGTGTGTGTATGTATGCGTGTCTTTGTTTGTGTGTGTGCGAATAGAGAAAGGAGCGTCAAGTCTGTATTAATTTTTCCGTGTCATTGTAGTTAACAGTCAGTAGCCAATTTTTTATGTGTATTTTAGCGATGAATTCGGAAGTGAGTAAAAACTTAGTATTTTATTAAGTTTATTATAGAGATGAGGTCCTTGGAAACACAGTAGTCTTTTTGTAGTGGTATACCGACTACAATAGGGTTGACATGCTTTATCCTTACGTCTTTTGGTAAGTGTTTGATACGGTGTTTTTTGATATTGCAGAAGTACTGTATTTAGGATAAACAATTGTCTGACTGGTAATACTTTACAATTTGTTTACAAATCTGTAGTAGGGAAGAGGATGGGTCGAAAAGTGGCGACTTTTAGAACCGCTCTTTGCGCTCGTTCGAGTTTTAACATGACCGTTTTGGGTGCCCCACCCCAAACGGAAACACAGTAGCTTAATAGGGATTGACAGAGTGCGAAGTATGTATTCCTTATTATTAGAGGTTCTGCGACATGGCGGAGATTCTTGAAGACAAAGATTAGTTTTCTTATTCTTTTCGCCAGTAGTTCTACGTGTGGTATAAAGTTTAATCTATTGTCAAGTGTCACTCCAAGGTATTTAGTAGTGTTAGTACGTTCTAGTTTAGGGCAGGCACAAGCTATTGAGCCAGGCAGGGGACAGAAGTGCGCCACTAAGGAGTATGAATCTGGAGGTTGATTAAAACTACGGAAACTATAGGTGAGTATTTTGGTTTTATTGAGCGTCAGTAAATGGGTGTTGAGAAGTTGTGTAACAGAGTTTAGTCCTTTTTGAGCTGAAGTGAAGGTATCCGTCTAGTCGTAGCCAGAGAAAGTGAGAGCTGTGTCGTCAGCGAAAGCTGTGATTTTTCCGTTTTTAAGTTTTAGATTACAGAGTCTATTGACGTAAATTAGAAAAAGGGTTGGACCAATCACGCTACCCTGCGGGACGCCAAAAGTGACAGACTGATCGGTGCTAAGATAGTTTTGTATTTTTACGCACTGAGTTCGGTCTATGAGATAATCTTTATAGATGTTAAGTGAATGGCTACGAATGCCTATAGTTTCAAGTTTCGAAATTAAGTCAGGAATATACACTGTATCGAATGCCTTTTTCAGGTCCAGAAATATGGATAGTGCTTTCTTTTTATTGTCTAATTCCTTAGTGACATGGTCAATAATATTGTTCACGGAGAAAGAATCTGCTTATCCTATAGATATTTCATCAGCCGTTTGTTTATTAAGCGTTCTAAGATTTTTGAGATTGAAGGTAAAACTGCTATGGGACGATAGTTATTTACAGAATTTCTACTGCCAGATTTATGAATTGGGTGAATGATAGCCTTTTTAAAAAAGAGAGGGAAGGTGCCCGTGTCTAGGCAGAGGTTAAATATGTACGTTAGTAATGGAATAAGTATCAGTTTATAGCGCTTAAGAAATTTCGTAGAGATATTGTCCCAGCCAACGGCGGAGTCTGTCTTGAGTGACATCAATATCGCCTCGATCTCTGTATTGTCAGTCTGTAGCAACAAATGATTGGAGAGTAGTGGGTGTAGACGAAGAGTCGTCTGAGGATTGTTGACTCGTTTGCTCGCGTGTGAATTTGTTAGCAAGTTTGTACCTATGGTTACAAAGAACTCATTCACTATATCAACCGATTTTTGAGGTGATGGGGAGGATGCTAATAAGTAACTGTTAGGTATATGAGGCTTGTCAGTGTTAGTAACCCGCTTTATCACCTTCCACATCTTTTTATTGTCATTTGAGGCCTTTCTTAGCTCGGTACGGTCAAAGTCTCTTTTGAGTTTTTTTAGAATTTTTGCGCAAAAGTTTCTGTATCTTGAGTATGTAAGACTTAGAATAGGATTGTTTGGCGAGTGTTTAAGTTCCCTGTGCATAGCATCTCTATTTCTCATGCAGCGAAGCATACCTATAGTCATCCAAGGTTTGAGTAAGCGTATGGAGAAACTAGCTGTTACCTGCGACTTCGTCCGCGTAGATTTTAACTAAAAAGTGAGTAAAAAGTGTTTGTCTCCGCGGAAACCTATTTTTTTCTAAAATCAAAGTAGCCTATGTTACTCCTTATAACATCACCTATCTGCCAGTGAAAGTCCCGTCAAAATCGGTTCAGCCGTTTCGGAGATTACCCGGAACAAACAGAATGACAGACAGACAGACAACAGACTAAAATTAAAAAAATAGATGTTTTCGTATAGGTACCTTAAATACTTTCATATGCATTAGATAAAAAGCTGTTATTTTGACATTACAAACAGACACTTCAATTTTATTTATTTCTATAGATTTGAAAGTAACTCTGTCTGTCTATCTGTCTGTCTGTTACCCTTTCACGGCTAAATCTCTCAACCAATTTAGATGAAATTTGGTACAGATATATGTAGTTTAAAACCTGTGGAAGGACATAGGCTACTTTTTATGGACGTAGGTACCACGCGGGCGGAGCCGCACGCAAAAGCTCGTAAACTATAAATAGGATTGCCTTAACTGTTCTGTAATTAAAACTCTTTATAGAGGGCTGTTTACATTCGTCCTATAGTATAGTTATGGCGATAAGTATAGGCTGTGGTCCACGACGCCATTATACCTTTACGTGATCGACAGTAAGTATAGTTTTAACCTAGCACTAATTGCAAGACGATCATTTAGTAGACAATTCAATAGACAAGCAGCCTCTTTACTATTATTTTAAACCCATAAAATAGCTGATTATGTATAAGAAAAAAAAACTATTCATATCTATACATCCATCCATTATAAACACTCAAACAATGGACACAAGAAACACGCAGATTCGGAACAACCATTTTTGGTTCACACAAAGTTTTGTCCCGTGTGGGCATCGAACCCACAACACTCGGCGCAGTGGCAGTGGCTAGGCGATCACTTAAACCACTACGCCATATATTTATTTTTTTGTTTTGCTCGTCAAAATGACCACACTCCACCTGATGGTAAGCAGTCGTGTGGTCTAAGAGCAGTGGCCTCCACACCGCCCTCATAGCAGCCGAAGCGATGTTGTCAAATTCAATAAATAATCGGTCTTTTTACTACATATTTAACCTTACTTACTTACTCCGTTGGCTCAACGACCCAAAATGTGTTATGGCCGATACTAAAGAACGCCACCTTGCCCGATCTTTGGCCACTTCTCGCCAATCACCAGCTTGAAGCTCCCTCAGATCCAACTCCACAACATCTTTCCAGCGGTATCTGGAGCGACCGACAGGGCGACGTCCTGTTGGTCGACCCAAATACGCTCTCTTTACACCACGGTCTTCTCCCATTCTCTCAACGTGGCCGAGCCATCGGAGTCTGTGGCCTTTTATTTCTCCTATAATGTTAGGATTGGCTACGAGTTCCTCGATTTCGGTATTTATGTGAATCCGCCAGCTCCCGTCGGGTCTCTGCACAGGGCCCAAGATTTTTACATATTTAACTGTTTAGCAAAAATCTAAATATATTTATTTGGGTCACAAAGTAAAACTTACAAACGTAAAAGTAACAGTTACAAATGTCAAAGTAATACTTACTAAACTATACTATGAATTTACATTAACATTTATTTATTGCCACGTTCAGCTCAGCTATGTCGTGAAGCCAATGAGATGAACGGACAAGAAACTCACGGTCACTGATAATTATATTATCTATTTGTATAAAGATTTAGGTGTATTACTTAGTCATTTTGACAGCTATAATATTAAGTTTGAAGTAATATAGGATGATTGAAATTAAACACACTTTATACGGATTTTTTCGCGTTGTTTATTTTTTATAAAACACTATTATTACATAATTTTGAAACTTAAAACTACTATTGTTAAACACTTTTAATAGTTACTGTTTGCTTCAATTAGCAGCCATGGTCACGGGGAGACCCGTGACCATGGCTGCCATTGGGTGAGAGAGGGAACACCCCAGGTTTTTTAGTGGGTATACCAAGAATGGGGAGTCCCACACGCCCCGCCGGTGCCGTCCACTAGCCGGCGGATAGTGCATCAAGCATTTTTCCTGGGTAGCAAAAAAAAAAAAGGTTTGTAACAGTTCTTTTTTCTGGATGAAAGGTACCCTATGTCCTATTCTGTACCCCTGACAACGTGTATGCAAAATTTCATGTTGATCGGTTGAGTAGTTAAGGCGTGAAAGCGTAACAAACAAACAAACTCATTTTCGCATTTATAATATTAATATATAGTAAGGATAAACAACGCGATAATATCCGTATAAAGTGTGTTTACTTTCAATGTATAACATTCGCGTAAACATGGGACAATATAATATGGGATAAGCCTATTGCTGTTTACCAGGAACAGTTTCAGACCCCGAGCTGCTACTGAAAATTTCAGGACAGAAAACCCTAATATGCACAGTAATCACACTAGCGCTGCCCCATCGAGGCAATCACCTTTTTATTTTATTAAAATTAAATGAATAAAGTGTAAATCTATGTATATCAACAAAAAAGTAGTTTTAAAATAATGTCTATTACCACAACGATGAGTAAAAGAGCACAATTTTATCGATATCGGCAATCAAGACATAAACAGCCCAGAGTAACAGCGTAGTGATGTGATTGCTATCGACACTATCGCCGATCGTAAAACATGTTGTAAACTGCGCCGGCGCGGCACAGGGTTATTGCGTCCCATGCGCAAGCGCATCAACAGGACTAGCAGGGTCTATTATAAGAAGGCTAAGTTTACGGATTTCGTATATTTATAACCTTTCTAGTTCAATGCATGCACATTGCATAACCGATCGTAATGGACCGAATTCGATTTCAATAGTTTGAATAGTGTGCCTGACCTTTTAAAACAACTTCGCTGCATAAAAGTATTTTTGGCATAAATACTAAAAAATACTTTTAAAGTGATAAAAGACATTAATAATATTAATAATTACAGTGGTAAAACATGAATACAGTCCATAAAGCACTTAATATAGGTAGTATAACATGGGTGCCTGTCCTAGGGTAAACCTGTGCCACAGGCGTTAAGGGCACTTACAACATACTACTAGGAACTGAGTTACATACAATTAGCCATACTTACTTATTATATAAATATATGCAAAAATACGTAAATATTATAATTAATATCATGGAACTTATTTAACAACAATCAACAAATCTTCAGTATCCTCATAATTTAAAGTTTGTAAGTACCGGCAGACTATCCGCTTAGATCTTACATAACTTAGGTCATATATAGCTGTTTGATTATTTATCTTGTTATAAAGAAAATGCCCTAAGAATGTGAAAAATCTATTTGTAAAAACAAACTTTGATTCAGAAAGTGTGGTATAGACAATATATTTCCGTCTGTTAGTGTTAGTAAGGTCGATGTTATACGTAAGCGTTGCGTGCTGTTTAAGTACTGTGTACAATATAAAAAGCTGTCGGACAGTTAATACGTTACAATTTTCATACAAAAGATGTGTGGAAAAGCGGTAGGGTCGGCAGGTTGCTACTTTTAGAAGTTTATCTTAAATATATATAATATTTTGACGGCCTCGATGGCGTAGTGGTTAGTGTAACCGACTGCCACGCCTGAGGTCGCGGGTTCGATTCTCGCACAAGTCAAACATTTGTGTGCATGAACATGGATGTTTGTCTTGGTCTGGGTGTTTCTATGTATAATATGTACATATTTACAAAAAAAAAGTATATATATATGTTTATCCATTGTCTAGTACCCATAGTACAAGCTCTGCTTAGTTTGGGCTAGATGGTGTTGTGTGTATGTGATAGAATATTATATTATTATATTATTATTATATTTGCATAAATTATTAATTAATTAATAGGCCTGGATTAATTAAGCGAACTCTAATTTTAATTATAGTAATTAATAAAACTAAATGATATTATGTATAACTAAATATTTCCTAATTGTAAAATATGACTTTATTATTTTTTATTCATATTAATAAAATTTTATTAGTACTTAAATCCTAACTAATTATAAATGCAAATGTGACTTTGTTTGTTACGCTTTCACGCTTAAACTACTCGATCGGTCATCATGAAATTTCGTATACACGCTGTCATAAACAAACTACTACCTGTAACCTTGAACACTGTAAACCTTGTACTCTGTAAATCTTGCTTAACATTAAAAATGGACCCCAAATGAAAGTGATTGACTCCAGGTAGAGCTGTAGGAAAAACGGTAAAACAATATTTAATAACAATGTTTCTACTCTGACGAGGCTGTTTTTACAGGGTAGTAGAGCCTTGCTGATTTCAGCATGATTGGGCCGGCTCGACCGGGGAAGGACTCCCTCTCACAGAATATCGACGTAAGATAGCAGTATTCCTACTGTTGTGTTTCGTTCGGTGAGTGAGAGTACCGGAGGCCCAATCACCCTCTTTCCCCCTTCCCGCTCCTTATCCTACCCACTTCTTTTCCTAAAGGGTCGGCAACGCGCAAGTGATGCCTCTGGTGTTGCAAGCGTCCATAGGCTACGGTGACCACTTACCATCAGGTGGGCCGTATGCTTGTTTGCCAACTAAGAAGTATAAAAAAAATATGTTATTCCCGGGGTGAGGATCATTAGTACCGTCACTGATTGTAGGTTCGAATCCCACACGGGACCAAAACTGGTGTGAGCTACAAATGGTTGATCCGAGTCTGCGTGTTCTTTGTGTCCGTTGTTTGAATGTTTGTAAAGTCCCCCGCGACACAGGGATTATTCAAAGTTCAGCAGTTGTCTTTTTTAAAAGAAAACTGAATAATTGACAACTCTGGTCTCTTCCATTCGTATTTCCACTCCACTATATTACAAACCGATACATACTTATCATTTCAGTATATATGAAACTAGCATTTGCACATGCCTCTGCTCGTGTAGTACCTAAAAGTAGCCTATGTGTCTCCTGAGGTTTTAAACTATCTCTGTACCAAATTGCATCCAAATCGGTTGAGTGGTTTAGCCGTCAAGACGTAACAGACAGACAGAGATACTTTCAAATTTATAATATTGGTAAGGATAGTGTAAAATATTGAGCTTGACTGCCTCAGTGACACAGCTTTAGCAAATAAGACTGTTGTGTAGGTCAAGAGTTCGATTTCTGGATCGTGCAAAATGTTTCTATGTTTTTCTGACAAGAAATTCTCAGCAGCTATACGGAATTGGAACGGCGCTCTCTATTACATATGACCTAAACCAAAAGTTGACGAGATGAGGATGAGCTCCCAATCTCTTGAAACCTTGTATCTCCCGGCAAATGGCAAAACAGCTCAAGTTCAGCTATCATGCAACATCACACAGTTGGAAACTTTGATTGCAGGAGTGCAACCACTTGAGAAGCATCTTCAGCAGAAGTGTCCATCTTATGGCGATGATTTCCTTGCGGTTAGTATTAGGTGTGTCCTCTTCAACGTCTGGAAAGCGAATGACCTTATTTTCACAGATACTTAGATGGTTGGCAGTCCACAACTGTGCGTTTCTCCCGGAATTTTCTACCTCGCGTAACAAAACTGTGGAATGAGCTGTCGCCTGCGGTATTTCCGGACCAATACGACCTTCAACACTTCAAGAAAAGAGCGTAATCCTTTTTAAAAGGCCGGCAACGCACTTGTAACCCCTCTGGTGTTGCAGGTGTCCATGGGTGGCGGTAATCGCTTACCATCAGGCGATCCGTCTGCTCGTCTGCCCACTAATAAACAAAAAAGAATACTGGTTGTGGTGCCTATAATATTATAGACACCACAATACACACCCACAAACACATACAAATATAAGCACAACTACGGTTTATAAATTATCTCTCTTATTATTGTTTTTGTGACATCTTGGTAGTTGTAGCTATTAAGCTAACTTTCGTAGTGTTCAGAGGCGAGGACTGGAGATCTGACAGACAGGTTTCGAACCTAGCTCAGACTCCAGCTCGCAACAAGGTTCTTTTTTGCTGTATCTATAAATATAAGAATACTATTGTACCTTTTTGAGTGAAATCCTAATCCTATCCTAATCCTAATTCTAACTAATATTATAAAAGCGAAAATGAGTTTGTTTGTTTGTTATCTTTTCACGCCTAAACCACTGAACCGATCATTCCCAAATTTTGCATATACGTTGTCAGGTATACAGAAACGGACATAGGCTACTTTTCATCCCGAAAAAAATTACTGTTCCCGAGGAAAACAACAATAACGTTCTAATGATAATAGATGGCGTCATGTGTCTTTCGAATCATGATTGAATTATATTATTACAAGCAGAGTACAATCCGAATTGATTGTCAAATTGTAATTTAACGCGAGCGAAGCTGCGGGCAAAAGCTAGTAAACAATATTTATTATTATTTTATCTATACTAATATTATAAAGCTGAAGAGTTTGTTTGTTTGTTTGAACGCGCTAATCTCAGGAACTACTGGTTCGATTTGAAAAATTATTTTAGTGTTGGATAGCCTATTTATCGAGGAAGGCTATAGGCTATATAACATCACGTTACGACCCACGGGAGCGGCGCAGTAGCGATAAACGCGGGTGAAACCGCGGGAACATCTAGTTATATATACAACCCTGCCTACCCCTGGGATTAGGCGTGAGACATCAAACTATCGCTACACTTGGAAGAATGTTGGTGCATAAACCAGAGCTAATATATCCGCCAATAACTATTAATGTTAAGCATAGTGTAACTTGTGATGCTAATGGCCTCATGAATGGTTACGTGTTCGACGCTAGACTATGTAGACTTGCAAATTAGGTAGGAAGTGGCAACTTTGTCAGAAGTGCAGCCGCGAGGGTATTGTGCCAAAGTCTTTGTGAATACCGGATACTGTGCAGCGGCCTGAATGGCAACTGGTGGTGATATTAGCTGGTGATTGTAAAATCAGTACGTAGTAGTTCTATTCGACAGCGTGTAACAGAAATGTGTTGTCATATTTAATCACTTAAGATATTTCTGGTATGCGAGCCCGTCGAATTTTTGCAGGCGTAGTTGTGTGCAGAAACTAGTACCGCTAGAAATAAACTCGTTTTCAGCGGTATTTACAAATATCAAAACAATCAACACCACTCGGCACCGCTAGTTGTAAAACACATAAATATTTGTCCATCGTGGCAATCGAACCCACAGCACTCTATGAACTGGCGCGTCTGGCAAAAGCTTAACCAGCTGCGCCTCCTTATGTATGTTCCTTCCTCAGATACCCACATTTCGCCAGGTTTGTTTTTAAAACCACGTAATAGCAGCGACAGTTTAGTGGAACACCGGACTGCCACGCAAAAGTCTTGAGTTCGATGTAAGGCACTTATGGCTTTTCGAATTTATATGGTTAATAAATAGTTAAGTATAGTTCAGTTTAACGGTTACAGAAAACATTTTAAGGAAACCTGCATGACTGGAGTTCTCTATGAGAAGATATGTGAAGTCTGCCAAAACACACTGGACCAGCAAAGTGGACTATGGCCTATCCCTTCTCACACTGAGAAGAGGCCCGTGCCCAGCACTGGGACAGTCTAATATAACGCTGATATTATTAGCAGTGGGCACGACTGTCACCACTGGTCACATTTCCAGACTCCGTGTTGCTACTAAGAAACTTTCCAGATCACAAAACTTAATAACATTTAGCCAAAGCCGAGCAATGACCCCATTATCTCACAATCCTACACAAACTCACTCGCAAACTGATACCGCAGGCCCCATAACAGCACTACAACTCGGAAAACTTCATACGATATGATATTATTTTTATAGCAATATCACGCTAGCAAACCTGCGGGTGTCAGCATATAGGTAATATCTTAATAATATTATAGTTTTTAGTATCAATATCAACCGGGTAGACCCGGGGGGTCATTATTATTCCATATATTGTGTAATTTCCAGACTTTAACATACATTATGCCTTGCATACCAATTAATAATACATATCGTAAACATCGGCTGACAAAACATCAACTATAGATATAAAATGAAATATACGGCACCATCAAACGTGTAATATTTAACAGAGTTTTATCAATTTATGGTATTTGATGACGATATAACCACTGTGCTATAATGTGCACTGCGGGCGGTACTAGATTTAATTTCGCATTTATATTTGCCAGTCAAATGTTAATGGCGGCAATTGGAACGTACCAGAAACTTATATATTTTATTTATAGTTGTAAAATTAATATTAATATTTTTTATAATATAATAAATAAGCAGCGATAGCCTAGTGGGTAACCGTTGGACTGCCACGCAGAGGTCTCGAGCTCGAACCCAGGGCGCGAATCTCTGACTTTTCGAAGTTATATGTGTATTAAATAGATAATTATCGCTTGCTTTAACGGTGAAGGAAAACATCGTGAGGATACCTACATGTCTGAGAGTTTTCCATAATGTTCTCGAAGATATGTGAAGTCTGCCAACCCGCACTAGGCCTGCGTGGTGGACTATGGCCTAACCCTTCTCACAGTGAGAAGAGGCCCGTGCCCGGCAGTGGGACAGTTTAATATAGGGCTGATATTTATTATTATTATTTATTTCTCTTTCACGGGTATTTCCCTAATACGTTAGGAAAATACCCGGCCCTTTGGGAGGCTTCCACGGAGACATGGGTCCAACGTGAAGAGGCCCTTTGAGAGTTTTAATCAAAGGTGGGATGGAACACCTACAGCGGCACTAGCCGCAGCAGGCGTAGAACTATTGCTATCTATGGATTCTAATATATGGGCTATGAGTGTTTGATGGACTGGTGTATTGGTAACTATGGATGATAAACTTGTTTAATATTAATAAATAATAATACACAGGTATTAATATGTTTAATGGGGAACGGGCACCTGTGTATTGCCGTTACAAGTACATAAAGTCAGATCATTGGAGTCAGAAAGTTCCTCTTCACGTCGTCTGCGCGGTCAATGAGACCCCAGATGGAGAGGAGACGATTTAGTCAGCTTCGAGCGATCGACGACCAGCGACACAGGCGACGGCTAACATGCGGTGCCCCAGTGTCATGTCTAGTCAGTTTGTCAGTGTCTGGCCTGATGCCCTAAACCAGAGGTTCCCCGACATTTTTTCTAATAGACCACTTTCAAAATTTTGTTGGTTCCGGTGGACCTCCCCTCCCCCCGCTTATCCGTGAAACCCCATTTTTTGTCACGCCATCGTAGACCCCCGTCGAGTCTCCCGTGGACCCCTGGGGTCCACCTAGACCACTTTGGGAACTAATGCCCTAAACCCTTGTACAAAAATATACTATCACCAGAGAAACTTGACAGCGACTTTTAATTAATGACGTCATACATAGCACGCCATCTATCGTGTCTTGCCTTACACGTCTGAATACTAGTTGTGTATCACTGATATTTAAAGCCTGCAGTACAATGAAACATATCAACAACTTCACACCAACAATCATTAACTACAGGCAACCTCACGGCATTACTGCCATGTTTTCCAACACAATTTATTATTATTACATTACATTATTCCAATAAAACACCGAACATCCATCTCGGTTTGTATTTATCACCGTTTCTCGCGAACACCGACAGCCGCGCCGGTATCATAGTACAGCGCGTGCGCCGATCCGGCATCGAACCCGTAACCCCATCATTCAGCAACATCACGACTTCCGCGGCACGCTGCAAGAACACACTGAGTTGTGAGGGCGAGAGGAAATGATAATACTTGAATAAATCTTATTGTTGATCTCGCAAACATTCAAAGTAAATTGAATAAACCATTGTCTTAATTGAAATATTATTGAAAAATGGCTGTAACTTGCTATTACATCTACATTTATAATTACTGCTATAACCTTTCTTATTAAATATCAAAGCCAAAAATAATTTTCTTAATCCGACTGGTAGCTTAAGAAATAAGACCGTTCAAACAAAAAGACAAACAAACCTTTCAGTTTTAATATACAAGCATTACTATCGGACACGACAGACGGTATAGCCTGATAAAAATAAAAAACAAATTCCCACAACCCGATCAGAGATCCACCTACCAAGTCCAATTGTAAATTTAACCATCACGCAAACACAAAAAAATCTTCACAATCGATCCAGCCGTTTAGGAGGAGTTCATAAAGAGAATAGAAGATTTTAAAAATTAGCATAGATAGAAAGTCTTTCCATGACAATAGTTATTTAATGCAACTACATAACCGTGAGTTTATTGCAGGTTTCTTCTCCTAGGCTCAACCCTTTGCTTGAACCTAGCAACTAACCTAACTGTAGCTTTAATAACTTAGTAAACTCACTAACCTATATACTTTGACGTTCATAAGTGTTACTTTGTGACCTAAATGAATAAATGATTTTTTACTTTGACTTTGACAAAATTCTCTGGAAAGCCGGTATAAATACATACATTCACACATGTGGTACCTACCCCTGCCGGGTTTATATATGCAAAAGGTAGATAAATAAAGCGGAACGTACCTTAGGTAGGTGGACTAAATAATCATTGTTATGAATTATATACAAAATTCGTCAGGTTTGTTTTAAATCCCGCGTAACAGACGCCTCGCCTACGGCATCCACCAAATAATTTACCTATCTTCGTGGTTATACTAAGAATTTCCTTACAAAGAAGACTGTCTTGGTGGCGCAAGGGCAGTAAAAGCGAGTGCTGTAGAGGTTTCGGGTTCGGTTTCAATGTCGGTTTCAATTTCCTTATAAAATACCCCGTTGGCAGTGAAGGTGGGCTTTCAGCGATCATTTCTCCCACGTACGTGCAAGCTCTGGAATGAACTGCCAGCTTCGGTGTTTCCCGAGCGCTATGATATGTCCTTCTTCAAACGAGGTTTAAAGAGATTTCTTCTTTCATGTGTCCTGACATTGCTGAAGTCCATGACCAGCGGTTACCACTTTCCATCAGGTGGGCCACTTGCTCGTCTGCCACCAAAGGCAATAAAAAAAAGGTGAGTACTTTTCCAAGGATCTAGAGTTCGATTCCTGAGTCGATCAAATTATTATTTCGTTTTTATAGATACATAACAATGTTATGTATCTATATCATATAATTCTAAAATACATATCTATACTATAAAGAATGTTTATAAAATACTGTAGGTCATCAAAATATGCGGAAGGGGTGTGAAGCACTAGCTAGCGCGATCAGATAGCGCGCCCGGTATCTCGAGCGGGCACGCAACAGCCGAGATCGCCTGCCTTCGGGATATTTACGACCAGGCAGGGAACTAGCACTAGACTTGCTTGGAATACAACTAGTAAATACTGCGAGGAAATGATGTATATACATATATATTAATTAACTAGCTGGTACTTGCGGCTTCGTAGCCTTGGTTATATATACCTATCAAGCTATTTTCTAGGACAAAAAACTTGCCTAGGATGTCTGTCATAAGTAAAGAATTTCGTTGTTGTTTTCGACATAATGTAGAAATGAATTGACCTACTTATTACACTTGGTTATTATTTTTTTTTAATATGTTATCGACGGCAAGTGAGCAGACGGATCGCCTGATGGTAAACGATTACCGCCGCCCATGGACACTCGCAACACCAGAGGAGTCACAAGTGCGTTGCCAGCCTTTTAAGTTGGCCCCCCTCCCCCTCAGGAGAGGAGGGGAGGGATGGGCCTCCGGTACCCTCACTGACTCGACGAAACATAACGCAAGCGCTATTTCACGCCGGTTTTCTGTGAGGCTGTAGTATCACTCCGGTCGAGCCGGCCCATTCGTGCCGAAGCGTGGCTCTCCCACGGTAAAAAGGAAGGTTTAAAGCCTGTACCTATGTTTTTTTATATGTCTAAGTTGGCAAACAAGTATACGGCCCACCTGATGGTAAGTGGTCACCGTAGCCTATGAACGCCTGCAACACCAGAGGCACCACTTGCGCGTTGCCGACCCTTTAGGAAAGGAAGAAGAGAAAAAGAAAGTGGGAAGGAGAAGGAGCGGTAAGGGGAAAAGAACCGAACGAAACACAACAACAGGAATACTGCTATTTCACGTCGATATTATGTGAGAGCGTAGTCCTTCCTCGGTCGAGCCGGCCCATTAATGCTGAAATCAGCTAGGCTCTACGCGAAGAACTTTGTGAACATTCAAATAATGGATACAAAAACACCAAGACTTGGGACAATGATTAGTTGAAAACATTATTTTTTGTCCCATGTGGAGATTGAAACCTCAACATTCAGTATGTGGCAAATGGCGAGGCAACCACTCAATCTACTACACCATCCGTGCAGTCAAAAGTTTAAAGCATTGACCTACATACACTTGGACCTACATAGACTATATCGAGAAAGACTTTAGGGACATTCAAATAACGGACAGAAAGAACACCCAAACTCTGAAGAACTATGTGAATATATCACACAATTTTTTGTCCCATGTCGAACCTCACTATAACGCTCGACACATGGCAAATGGCGACGGCACCACTTAAACCATTGGGCCATCCATGCAGATACATCATACAATATTTAACATGGTAATAATGTATAATAAGCAGTCACTCCTGAAATTGCTGAAGCTAATAAACAGCATTTAGGTACCATTCACCACCAGGTGGACCGTTTGCTCATCTGCCATTACGGGCAATAAAATCCAGTCAATTGTGAGCAGGCAATCAGATCATTACAATTATTGCAGGTCATAATACCAAGTAGGGATTCTGTATACAAAGATTGGACCACTAAATGCTTACTGCTGAAGGCATATAAAACTAATCCTGTGAACTCATATCTCCCTGGTACTTAGTGAACATGAATACATACATAATCCTACCTATATCTTGGGGAAAAACATAGTCTACAATAAATAACAGATTGCATTCGGAGTTACCTTTTAAGGTAAATTATGCTTGTGATAGAAGACTCCGCTCTTCCGAAATATTAAGCGTAAAAATTAGTATTACATGCGAGACATTTTTATTCTATATAATTTGCATGCTATGATAAGTAGAAATGAAGAAGTTTTATACAAACTAAATAAAAGGATAGGTAGAACTGTATCACACCCACATTTTGAAAACTATACTTTTATTACCCACGTAATAGTCCACAGTCCTTCAAGCACATTTTCTGACTCTATGCTACTTCTGTGACTTTTTTGACTAGAAGCCCTATCATTCCTTTGGAATGGTCTTCCGGCACATGTATAACCTTCTATGACATTGGGTCCTTCAAGCGTAGTGTGAAGAAGCATCTGGTCAGACCGGCTTGACACTGACGACGGCTAGAAGACATCTATCTTCTCCTCATCGTCACTGTCTCTGGACTGTAATTGGGCCTTCCATCAGGTCCGTTACAATCACTTTGCCGTGTCACTATAAAAAAGTACTGTATCTAACCCAAGAACCGACCTCGAGACTACGAACGCGAGCCTTTTGCGTCCACACCAAACTCGTTTTCAGACTGTACTGCAAATGTCATTTTTTTGACAGAAAATCCGAAAACGATTTGCCTGTCCCAAAAATCTAAACCAAGACGTTATTCACAGGTGTCGCTTTGCATGCATAAGCCGATTAAAATTTGTTATAATCAATATATAACGATAATGAATTAACGCTTAAATTATTGCGCAAATAGATGTTTTAACATTATTAACTCAACAATTACCATTCTAGGATGGCACGCAAATTAGTTGCATAAGTTAAATAACTTCGCATCATTACCATAAATTACATAATTTACTAGTTTCGCTATTTAGTATTACAAGTAACACTAGTTTCTGACCGTGGGTCTGCCTGCTTGAATCCCACTGTAATGCATACCGGTGTAAAAAGTATCCTATATATTAGATCCAGCTCTTGCTCTAACAGTATTCCAAGTTTTATAGAAATTCGTTTAACGTTTTATACGTGATTGAGTAACAAACAAACATTCACAAACCTTTACATTAAAACTACATTATACTAGTTTTATGCAGTGAAAACTTCTTTAGGTGCGTTGACCACTTCTTGGGTGAACAAAAATCATAGAACTCGCGTCATCGTCACGCTGCCACGCTTTCCATTTTTGAATTATTTTAGAATATTAACAATATCTCAGAAATGGTGCGTCCTACGCAAAAAATAACGAAATTTTGATCACCTTAATAACCCCTAAGAGAGTATCAGGAATCCGACCCGTACTTTTTTTTTTTTTTTTTATAAAGATGTGTTTATAGATCAAGGATTAAAGTTTTCACTTCTATCGGCAGTCCCCAAAGACTAGCCCAATTATTTTTTTATTTGTTTTCCTATAGAATGCTTTAGAAATTTTCGTGTGTCGCAAGTGACTTTATAAACATTCAAACAATAGACACAAAAACACCCAGATTCAGAACATTTGTTTGTGAATTATAATTTTTTTGTCTCGTATTGAACCCACAACATTCGGCGCAGTGGCAATGTCACCCACTACACCATCTGTGCAGTCGAATTGAGAGCTCTCCGTTATGTTATCGAAGACGTGTGATGTCTGCTAACCCGCACTGGGCTAAAATAGTGAACTAGGGACTAAACCTTCACATACTGCGAAGCCCGGGCCCAGCGGTGGGAGAATTTAAAAACAGAACTGATATTTATTTAATTTAAACACAGACTGAGCAACAGACTCTAATCAACTCCTGCGCATCCTTCACTAAATTCCAATTTTGAACACAATATCAGTTTCACTTGTAATAAAGCGCATACGTTATAATATGTATTTGAGCCGACCATCGCAGGTTCGTGTGAAATCGTGTAGCGAACGGCGTATGCGCACACGGGAGTATTTACGACGTGTCGACTATACCGGTGCGGGTGCGGGCAGATATTATGGAGATAAATGTTAGTCTCAATACTGTATGATAAGATTTGTGATCGGATTGATATCTCTTGGTGATGAAATCATAGATGCGTTTCTACAACGTTTAAATGTAGTCACCTTTCTGGACGTTAGGTTGTGATCCGTCACACAATACCAGCATGAAATCTTAATTATAAACATAGTATTACTACATTTTGCCCGCGGCTTCGCTTGCGTACAGATTATGTTAATTTATGGGGTACCTACCTTTCACCCAGAAAAAATACTATTACTAAGTATAAAAATCCACGGCCTCGATAGCGTAGTGGTTGGTATAACCGACTGCCACGCATGAGGTCGCGGGTTCGATTCCCAGACAAGTCAAACATTTGTGTGCATGAACATGGATGTTTGCCTTAGTCTGGGTGTTTCTATGTATAATATGTATGTATTTACAAAAAGTATATATGTATGTTTATCCATTGTCTAGTACCCATAGTACAAGCTCTGCTTAGTTTGGGCTAGATGGTGTTGCGTGTATGTGATAGAATATTATTATATAATTAATTAACATAACCTTTCGCATACCCGTTGCCAAAGGACATATCCTTTGACAACGGTTATGCGAAATTTCATGATGATCGGTCGAGTAGTTAAGGCGTGCATGTGTAACAAAGAAACAAACTTACATTCGCATTTATAATATTAGTTGGAATTTGGTTACTTCACGCCTACATCCCCAAAGGACAAGGCAGAAGTGTATTACACCCACATTTTCAGAAGTAGAGCCTCGCTGATTGCAGCATGAATGGGCCGGCTCGACCGGGGAAGGACTACCCTCTCACAGAATATCGATGTGAAATAGCAGTGTTCCTACTGTTGTGTTTCGTTCGGTGAGTGAGAGTACCGGAGGCCCAATCACCCTCTTACCCCCTTCCCGCTTCTTCTCCTTCCCACTTTCGCCTTTCCCAAAGGGTTGGCAACGCGCAAGTGATGACTCTGGTGTTGCAGGCGTCCATAGGCTACGGTGACCACTTACCATCAGGTGGGCCGTATGCTTGTTTACCAAACAAGTTGCATAAAAAAAATTAATCAATTATGGTACGTTCACGTAATAAGGTCGCACTATATTACGTGGATCTACTACCATAACCGATAAGCTGCGTAGGCTGGCAGTTTATCGGCTACAGTTCCAGGCTCTGAGCAGCTACTGAGAATATTTGTCAGAAAAACTCACTAACACCACCTTTACATTAAACTAAAATCACATCTGTCGAAATGAGAGTACTATACATGTCTGTCCACCCTTGTAGGCTACAGGCATGAGACAATTATTTGTTATTTATTCTCCAACTTTCCTTTCGCACTAGAAATAATTCCAGAACCGCGGGTGCTTTACTAACATGCAGACAACGGACACAAAGTACACCCAGACTCGGAACAACCAGTGGGGAGACCAGCAGACTGCAATGCAGAGGGTCTCGGGTTCGAACCCACGTCGCGCACCTCTGACTTTCGGAAGTTATATGACTTTTCGAAATTATGTGCGTATTGATTGACAATTATCGCCTGCTCCGTGCCTCGGAGAGCATGTTAAGCCGTCGATCCCGGCTGCCATGAACATCTATGGCAGTCGTTATTGGGAAGTCAGTGCCCTCTAATATCCTCACACTAGTCTAGCTTTAGGGTATCGATAGCCTTCGGGTTGCGGAGGTCAGATGGCAGTCGCTCCGTGTAAAAACTGATATCCAGTCAAATCCGGTTAGACTAGAAAGCCGACCCGAAGTGACTTGGGAATAATAAAGGCTAGGGAGAAGACAAATGTTTGTCCCTCATGAGGATTAAACCCAGAACACGCCATGCAACTGCAGTGACGAGACGATCACATTAGCCACTACGCTAACCGTTCAGTCAGTATGTATCTAAATAACACGTGCACTGAATGCAATCATTAACTTTATAGTTAATGAAATCTGTAGCTCACGACTTCTTTAAAGAATAAAGAGAGCACTTACATTCTCAAAAGAATGTTGCCCGAACAAAAAATTAATATCATCAAACCATTTAGTTGTGCGCGCGCATGTGTGTACATCATTCGGTGTGTTGACCGCAAACGCTGTGGTCTGTTATTTGATTTAAAGACTTGCGTATACTAGGAAACATGTTGCTCAACATTGCATGTAACCTTTTTTAGAACAAAGTGAAGATTGTACATGCTTTCGTGGCACAGCGGTATTCAAAGTCAAAGTCAAGAGTTTTTATTTCCATAAAAATGTGTATAAATTCTTGGATACTTCAATTAACTGATATACATACATACATAGATTCACGCCTGTTTCCTAGAGGGGTAGGCAGAGACTACGGATTTCCATTTGCTACGATCCTGACACACTTCTCTGGCTTCATTCACTTTCATCACATTCCTCATACACGCCCGTCGGTTCAAGGAGCTCTTAACCTGGCCTTTGTCCAGAACGCCTCCGATCTGATCGAGAAACTTTCGCCTAGGTTTTCCTCTTGCGACTGTTCCATTCACACTAGCCTTATAAACTTTCTTAGTCAGTCTTTCCTCGTCCGATAACTGATATATTCATTAAAATATAATAATTTCTTTACAAACAAACCGATTACACTTGCCCGTCCCGCGAATTAATTTTTTTTTTTTGCAAATTGCTTAAACTATCGCTGCGCTGCCCACGTAGACAATCGCAATCACTATTACCGTGTATATTTTATTGTGTTTTCTCTCTGTGTGAACAAATATACTCTTTTTCTTTCTTTCTCTATACCATCACATTGCAAAATAGAATGCCCCGTGACATCACATTACTCTTTACCATGTTAAGACTGCGCCGAGTGAAATGTGCCAAAACAGGCAGTCACAGTTAAGTGAATAAAATCAACACTTTTGTTTAATCCTTACTTCCTTACTTAATATTATAAATTCGAAAGTAACCGTCTATCTGTCTGTCTGTCTGTTACCTTTTCACGGCTAAACCACTCAACCGATTTAGATAAAATTTGGTACAGAAATAGTTTAAAACCTGGGGAAGGACATAGGCTACTTTTTATTGATGTAGGTACCACGCGGGCGGAGCCGCGCGCAAAAGCTAGTACACATATAAAATATACATTTACCATAACAATGAATGTGTTTACAATTGCTCCGTGTAAAAAACTTAATATTTTCACCTACAAAATTACGTAAATTTGCTCAAAAATGCAAAAAGGTAAGCTCGTGTTACGTGATTTTTAGATTATAACAGTATAAAATATCTATCCTATTTTACAGCTTAAACGAAACATAAATAGTTATATTACAATTTGTCCGTCCCAAATATTTAAGTTTTTGTTTGACAATAAAGATACTATTTATCAAAAAAGTACTTCAAATCCTCCATACAATTTTACTATGGCAACCGCGCGCCGTTTTGAATATGCGCCGCACGAGCTCTGTCATTATCTGTCTTACGCTCAGCGCAGTCTTAAGCGTCACTATGTTGAGCAACCCCATGTTTTATGATACCAGATTGAGAAACATAAATGTTCTATAGTGTACAGAAACATTCAGCTTTGAGTTTTTAAATATTAAAAGCACAATGGCGGTAGTGCGACCGCACATTAACCGGCCCAAACGCAGCCTGTGGATCTAGCTGCGCCCGCGCATGTGCTGTAGTACCAGCATTTACAAACATACCATATTTAAATTGGTTTAAGATACTGGGATTTCTATGTTCTAATATCACGCCTGTATGCCCTCAACGGAATAGGC
Source organism: Catocala sponsa (assembly GCA_963564715.1). Classification (NCBI taxonomy): domain Eukaryota; kingdom Metazoa; phylum Arthropoda; class Insecta; order Lepidoptera; family Erebidae; genus Catocala; species Catocala sponsa. The sequence continues at coordinate 2,013,676 of OY751345.1, read as the reverse complement.
AGAAGCGCATGGCACATTTCGCAAGCAATATTTAGATCCTATTTAACAGTGGGTAGAGCAGCGATAGCTCAGTGGGGAGACCAACAGACTGCAATGCAGAGGATCTCGGGTTCGAACCCACGTCACGCACCTCTGACTTTCGGAAGTTATATGTCTTTTCGAAATTTTGTACGTATTGATTGACAATTATCGCCTCCTCCGTGCCTCGGAGAGCACGTTAAGCCGTTGGTCCCGGCTGCCATGAACATCTATGGCAGTCGTTATTGGGAGAGTGTCGACACAAAAGATCCCACTGGGTCGAAGTGTCGCCGGTCTGCACTGACTGGCCCCCACATAAGATAAGATAACAGTGGGTATAACCTATTGATCTGCTGATCCATAAAGAAAGCTGCTACAGAAATATGCCGCAAACATTTTAATGTATAACTAGCATAAACGTTTAAGCTTTTGTGACTATGCGGGTTTGATCCTTACACGGGATCTACAATTGAGTAATTTGCAAATAGCTGTAACCTGTTTGAGTATTTTTTCGTGTTGTGTCCATCGTTGGAATATTCATAAAATTCGCCACGAAAATGGCGAAAACAAAATTTTGCTAGGTTAGTTAGCTCTAGGTTAATACCTAGAGTTTTGCTACAAACCAACCAGGCAAAATTTGGTTTGACCTGAAAATGGTACCACGAAACCTCAGTATCAGCAATTCTGCGACGCAGAAGCAATGTCAAAATATTTATTATTTGAATTGGTTTAAGATGTAACGGCTTATTTAATGACTAGACGTTCCCGCGGTTTCACTCGTGTTTATCGTTACTGCGTCGCCCCTGTGAGTCGTAGCGTAATGTTATATAGCCTATAGCCTTCCTCGATAAATAGGCTACCCAACTCTAAAAGAATTTTTCAAATCGTACCAGTAGTTCCTGAGATTATCGCGTTCAAACAAACAAACTCTTCAGCTTTACAATATTAGTATAGATTTGAATTGGTTTACCATATTACATATAATACAGTGTTTGACTACTATACCATCAAAGAATGAGCTCGTTTCACGGTTTCGATAAACGAAATTAGTGAAATCGATTTGTTAAGTGATGGTTTCTGCAACGGTTTATTTCAACTTAAGATTCAGATTTCGTCAATACCTTTTCTTCCAATACTGCATTAAAATAAATGATTCCACCACAACATGTACCGCTGCGATTCTGTAAGAATATCTCCATAAATCTCTAGTGACGGGAGGCAGATCGTGTAAACAGTGCGCAGGCGCAGCTATCGCGTGAGATCTGCGATACGCTGTACGTACACACTTGTTACACTCGCGAGTTTCCTTAGACCTGTAATATATGCTTATGTTGTGTGTTTATCGATATAAATACCGGTAACATTCAGGCTATGTCTTGAATATAACATCATATCATATCCCTAAAATATTTAATAATATAGAAATATTAAGAACAGAACCTAAAATAAGTAACAAATCGAAACTCAAGTGTCTACCGCTCGTCGAAGGTGATACTAGGATAATTAAGGTTCACTCCCACGGTGCGGTTGACGCTTGAATTTCACTTTATTTATTAATAAAGATATAAAGAATATTGTTAACGAACGGATTCTCGCCAACAAGCTGTGTAGCCTGGCGAGGAAATTTGAATTTTGTAATTTATGTAATACAAGTAAATAAACAATTAAAAAAAAAATACATAGGAATAATTCCTATGTCGCGGGGGACTTCACAAACATTCAAAAAACAGACCCTGAGAACACTCAGTCTTGGAACAACTATTTGTGGGTCACGCAAATATTTGTCCCGTGCGGGGATCGAACCCACAACACTCATCGCGGCGGCCACTTAAACTACTACGTCTACGTGCTACTGACAATTTCCTTACAGAAAATTCTAACAACACTGACCGATACGGACATCGAATTTAGGACCATACGGAATTATGACCTAAGTTTTGAATATAACATCATACTTACTTACATACATGTCGTATTTGTCGGCCTCGATGGCGTAGTTAGTGTAACCGACTGTCACGCCTGAGATCGCGGGTTAGATTCCCGCACAAGTCAAACATTTGTGTGCATGAACATGGACGTTTGTCTTGGTCTGGGTGTTTCTATGTATAATATGTATGTATTTACAAAAATAAAGTATATATGTATGTTTATCCATTGTCTAGTACCCATAGTACAAGCTCTGCTTAGTTAGGGCTAGATGGTGTTGTGTGTATGTGATAGAATATTATAGAATAGTATTATAACCTGGCTGCATACTGCTACGGATAATTTCCTAGCAGAAAATCTTTATAACCCTTTGACCGATGCGGACATCAAATTCAGGACCACACGGATTTATCACCTAGGTCTTGAATATAGCGTCATACACACACGCCTGTCATCCTGGTTACTTGCTGGTACTAACAATATCCTTGCAGGAAATCCTAATAACAGTGATCGAGGTGGGTGTGAAAACCAGGACTGCACGGAAATATATATGGTGACGTTTGTTACGAACACAAACATTCTAATGACTGCACGGATGGCGTAGTGGTTTAATTGGTCGCCTCGCCACTGCCACTGCGCCGAGTGTTGTGGGTTCGAATCCCATACGGGACAAAAAATGGTGTGATCCACAAATGGTGGTTCCGAGTCTGGGTGATATTTGTGTCCGTTGTTTGAATGTTTATAAAATCCCCCGCGACACAGGGATTACTGCTAGTGTTGAATTATATACATTTATATATGCAAAAATAAATTAATTATTATATCTAACTATTTAGAATAATAATAATAATATTCTATCACATACACACAACACCATCTAGCCCAAACTAAGCAGAGCTTGTACTATGGGTACTAGACAATGGATAAACATACATATTATATACTTTTTTTTTGTAAATACATACTTATTATACATAGAAACACCCAGACCAAGACAAACATCCATGTTCATGCACACAAATGTTTGACTTGTGCGGGAATCGAACCCGCGACCTTATGCGTGGCAGTCGGTTACACTAACCACTACGCCATCAAGGCCGACGAATAATTGCACCTCAGTAATTGTATAATTTAACATCATCCTTACTAATATTACCTATAAATGCGAAAATGAGTTTGTTTGTTTGTTACGCTTTCACGCCTTAACTACTCAACCAATCAAGATGAAATTTTGCATACACGTTGTCAGGAGTACAGAATAGGACATAGGGTACTTTTGATCCAGAAAAAAGAACTGTTGCAAACCGAACCTAAACTAACCTACATTTACGCGAGCGAAGCCGCGGGTGAAAACTAGTACAATATAAATAGCAGTCAAATACTTGACAGTTTGATTAGCTATAAAAGACGTAGCAACACTGCTATCTGTCACTTCTTGTTGTGAGCTGTAAGTGAACGGACATATAAAACTTTCTTGTGTCAAAGTATAAAATAAAAAGTTAAACTGTTTGTACAGTGTGTTATTTAATCTATAACCTCTAAAACCTAGTACGGGAAAGGCATTTAAAAAAAAGAAAAATGATTTTGTGAGTTTCAGAAATCCTAGACTAAAATTCTAGCCTAGCAATTCTGTCTCGTGTTACGTTAAAAATGCTATGATTCTCGACTGTGACTGGGAATAATCAATTCAAACATGTCCCGAAGGTGAACGAATATAGCGTATTATTAACTCCTCTGTGATTGGTTGATTAGATACAAACGCAGCCGTATAACTTTGAATTTTAAATGAGGGAAAATTAAAAGTTTTATTTCCCACAGTATTTATGTATTCTTTAATATTTTACCAGTAATCATAAGATTTTATAAAGTTGCTATCAGTTAAGGCCACATAATTAATATATATCTGATTATCTATGCTAAATAATAAGCCAGATAGAATATCTAATTAGTTAAATATAGCTACAAACGGAAGTTCCACGTCTATATATTGCCACAAGGACATCTTCTTGTTATATATAGCCGCAAAAATATCTGTTCGGTTAATTTAAAAACACAAACAAATAATTATTTACATAGGTACTTTTAAATATAGTCACAAAAACTATCTAATTGATTAATTTTTGCCACAAAGTACATATCCTATATTAAATATAGCAAAATAACATATTCTTGGTTAAATATAATTATTTCTTAATTACTAATGTTCAGTTAATTATAATCATAAAGCAATCCATGCGTTTAAAACAGCCATAAAATAAATGGTACCTTCTCTGTAAAATACAGCCACGATCTCAAGCGCTAGCAAACAAAATGAGAGAAATAATTAAATCGAGCTTGAGACATAAGTTTAACAAATTTGAGAAACACATATCAACATTATAGACATATGGTAGAAATCGTGACCAAAATGAACAATATTGTAAACTGTAGTATGTCTCAAACAGTTGTAGGCGTCGATTACAATTTATATACAACAAAGAGACAACAATATATGTATATGCTGTCAACAACACAATATCAATTTACAACACAAACACACAGTAAACAACAGTTCATGCAAATTGTTCTCACAGCTCATACATCATCATACAAAGTGCGTACAAACCGGACACCTGTACCCAACACTTTATCAGTGGATAGATAACGATCTCTGATAATAATGTATCTACCGGTTATCGGACTGTAGTTTATTCTTGAGCTGTGAATTGTTTAATGCTTGTGAAATTACTGAATGACCGAATGGCTGGATTTATTAGGCAGTTGTTTTCGGACATGGTGTAGCAACTATTTAGTAGAGGTGTGATTAAATAAATTTAATGAATAAATTTAGATAACTAGCTAGATTTATATGCGTGTACCCTACGACAACGTAGACCAGGATAAAAAGTAACTATATGTTGCTCTAAAAGCTACAATAGCTCAGCGGGGAGACCAACAGACTGCAATGCAGAGGGTCTCGGGTTCGATCCCACGTCGCGCACCTCTAACTTTCGAAAGTTATATGACTTTTCGAAATTATGTGCGTATTGATTGACAATTATCGCCTGCTCCGTGCCTCGGAGAGCACGTTAAGCCGTCGGTCCCGGCTGCCATGAACATCTACGGAAGTCGTTATTGGGAAGTCAGTGCTCTCTAATATCCTGACACTAGTCTAACCTTAGGGTATCGTTAGTCTTCGGATTACGGAGGTCAGATGGCAGTCGCTCCGTGTAAAAACTGATATCCAGTCAAATCCGTTTAGACTAGAAAGCCGACCCCAAGTGACTTGGGAATAATAAAGGCTAAGGAGAAGAAAAAGAGTTGCTCTAGAACAGATGGATTTTCTATATGTTCTAGAGCAACATATAGTTAATTTGGCATACTGGTTGATTGGAAAAGTATCCTATGTGATAATCTAAAACAATGCCATGTTTTACATTATCACATAGGATATCGGTGTGTCAACTTTCGTCAAAATCCGTTTAACGATTAAGGCTTGTGACTAACAAATATATTCATATAATCACATACTATTATATATTTTATAATATAGAGGGCTAAAAATGTCATCGTTATAGCTGCGCTGCGGCATAAGTTTCCTAAGTGAGGTCCTGAGGTCGATTGCAAATTAAACAAAATCTTAAAGTCAGCACGGCCTCTACCAATGTGAGTGAAGGTGCAACTCTGGATTGTACCCGATACCGCATGATCAGCAGTCAAATTTACTACCGCGGCGAAGTCTAATTTAAAGTATATACTTAACAATAATTAAATATAATATATAAATAATAGGTGGTGTGTGTCTCAGCGCTGACGAAACCTGTGCCCAGATCAGCAGAATCGTGGCGTGCCATACACTTAATTCTACGGCACCTCTTTGCTCCAAGAAACGATCTAACTCCCATTACAAAACATTTAAAAACAGAACCCACACCGATTTACTAAAAACATATTATTTTAACTTGAAAGTTAAAAACAACAAGCGATCAATTATCTATCAATAACAAAAAGGCGGGCAGAGCCGGGGCTTTCACTGGTGAGCAAACATGGCCGCGTGGAGTGTTATTGTAAGAGATGACGTCACGGGATAGGACCGGCCGCGGGCTATGATGACGAAGGATCAACACGAGACGTTAAACTAGTGACTGTCCAAACTAAGAGTTAGTAGGGCTGCCACGCCATCTTGAATTATGTTTTAGTAGAATGTTAACTTAAGTTTGTTAAAAATATCTATATTGTAAATACTTTATTAATAAGTTATGTTTCGTGTTTTTAAAACAGTCTTCTTCTTCTTCATGCTTAAAAGCTTGTCGGTGGCTTATACATCCTTGACATTCTTATTAGCTTCGCGTTTTCATTGAATTGGTCAGTGACCAAATCAATGAAATCTTCTTGGCCTGCTCTTTCCCCTTTTCCAAGACATAAAAGCCCGAATATGAATAGCCAGAAAGCTATCTAGAATGCTGTGTTAGCAGTTGGCACACGTCAGTAGTGTAACGAGTTGTATCAGTAACCGCAACTTCTCAATCGTAAGTCTGATGCCTTATATATTGCTACCGAAACACAAGCCTCGAAACATTTATTTGTGGGTCACATAATTAAATTTTGTTCCAAACGTGTACACACGGTTACACATCAAGTTAGATACCCTATATATGCATAACTACGTTACATACAAAATAGAGAATTGTCGGAAAAGGATAGTGCATAAATGTAATGGTAAGGATAGAGCGTAACAAAAATATAACGCACTCTCTCGCACGATTCGCAGCGTTCAACTTCTAATAGTTCAAAGTCCAAACAGTCTAGGTAGATGCCTCGCTATGTGTACTAGGTCATCAATTGAGCCATATTTTTATGTTTTATTTATAAACATATTGATCTTGTTTTTATTTATTGCATTCGTCCCGCGTCATTTTACTTGAACTTCGTTCTTTGAGTTTAAATAATGTTGTTAGAGATAATAATACACTTAAATGTTATATCAAACAATTATCATCATTCAAACCACATCGGTAACGTTTTCAAGACCACAACCAGCAAAAGTAAAGGTTAAATCCATTGTAAAGCAAACGATTAAGATATAACAATAAAATAAACCTAACAATGGCGTGGCATCCCTAGCGATGCGCGCGCGCATTGCGTGGGCGCAAGCACACAGCGTTGTTTGCTCCTAATACTCGTCTAAACACGCCGGGGCCCATCAACTGTGCACTTTATTGGGCACATGTTTAGACATCATACAGCCTCTTCCCCTTCACCCCTCCCCCCATGTTCTGAGATAGTCATCTTTTATACCGCACCTATTGTCTCCCTCATCATAAACATATGTTTTTACACATTTTGTCGATATAAAAACCGAAATAACACGAGTATAACAGTTATTTGTATATAAAAGAATATTGGAACGAGTGCTAACGGCGTTCTCACTGTATAAGTTGTGTAGTTTATGCATTTAATGTATTTTTGATGTCTGTGAGAAAATGTTAAAGTGCCATTTACTTGCGAGAATTGACTTTGACAATGGTTAGACGGCCCGTGGCGATGCCGTAAAAATAGATCATACATGCTTTATTTATTAGTGTAGTATCATTTTATGATATAGTTAGGTGGTTATGAATGAGCGTGTTCACTACGCAGCTCCTACCAAACACAGGTTTATGAAATACATGCATAGTTCTACTCGTCTCGTTTTGTTGAGATACCACTATGCTCCTAATAAACTTTAAACTGCCCGCGTTAGTATGTGTATCGTAACCATATTTTAATTTGTGTAAAAGTAGTAATGTAATTATTTAAATTGTAAGCATAGTTATTTTAGTACTGAAAACGTATTATTTTAAAATTGATACAAATCCTGCAAATGCGATCTCTGTATCGTAAGGGACTTTATTAATATCAAAACAACAGATACAAAAACACCCAGACGCGAGATATCAATTTGTAAAACGCATAAATTTTGTTTCGTATGAGATTCGAACAGAGCGAACACTTAAATACCAATATGGCATCCGTTCGGTCTTTTAGTACTAATTTATTGTTAATAATACGTGTGAAAGATTGAAAATAATAGAAGCTAATGTTGTAACGTAGAAACAGGAAAATTTAAAAAGTAATTACACAGGCGCCTAAGATGAAATCTTTAATTTTCTTTCACTTTTTTTTTTATAGGACTAATGTGGCAAACAGGCATACGGTCCACCTGATGGTAAGTGGTCACCATAGCCTATGGATGCCTGCAACATCAGAGGCATCACTAGCGCGTTGCCCACCCTTTGGAAAGGAAGTGGGAAAGAGAAGGAGTGGGAAGAAGGTAAGGGGGTGATTGGGCCTCCGGTACTCTCACTCACCGAACGAAACACAACAGTAGGAATAGTTATTTCACGTCGATATTCTGTGAAAGGGTAGTCCTTCCCCGGTCGAGCCGGCCGGCCCATTCATGCTGAAATCAGCGAGGCTCTACTACTCTAAACCTACCGTCTAGACCAGTGGCTATGACAATGGCCTTCTCATAAAGAGAAAAGGCCGTGCCTAACGTGGGACAATTTAGACAGGGTTATTATTGTTATTTTTCTATCAACAACTGCTATCTAGATGTATTTACTTACAGGCAATAAATCCATCCATCCACATCGAATTCTGAACCTAACGATCAAAGTTGCGTTTCTATTTAATAACTACTTAATCCCAAAAATAGTATAACAGCACTTAAAAATAATAAAACCATTCCTACCTACCCGGATCTCGAAAACTAAAGCGATAATTTATCATTACCAACTACAATCGAAAGCTCTCAGACATCTTAATTTATTTTATTTTATTTTATTTTATTTTATTTTATTTTAATAGGAAAACAAACAGTATGCTATGACTAAAATTATATGCTATTTATACAACTACAAACCATTAAGACGTTTTCACAGTTGAGTATATAATGCTTGATTAGTTTTTAAATAGCTAGGATTGAGATAATATCAAACTTACTCCAGAATCGAAAAGAAAAATGGAAAAATGGATGTACACTTAGAGGTCCGATTCAAACCAATTATTGGCGATAACACGCTTATATTTAGAAGGACTTGTATTAAATAGGTCTAAATCTGGAAGGTCTATTAACCCATTTACATAGATTGCGGATCTTATAAAATATGAACCATTTCTGTAATTGGTAGTGCTACGATTAACGTGCAGTGGGTGAGGCAATCTAACAGACCTGGTAGGAACTCTTAATTGCAACTTATCTAGCAGATAAGGGGAATCTATCTTGGATTGCGCAATTTTAGTTAAAAATACAATATCTGCGATTTTCCTCCTTTCCGATAGTGGTAATAAGTGTTGTCTCTTACATCTGGCCTTGTAGCTATCATCATACTTCTTGCACTTATATTGCAGATATCTTACGAATTTACGCTGTATTGTTTCTAACCTATTTATATATACATCGTACTGAGGATTCCATATCTGTGAACAATATTCAAGAATGCTGCGAACGTACGAACAATATAATATTTTAAACGTCTTTATATTTGAGAACTGAGAGCATGATCTCATAACGAAGCCCAGCATTTTATTGGCTCTATTCGCAATGTGTTCTATGTGCTTTTCATAAGTTAACTTAGAGTCATGTATCACACCTAGATCACGGATTTCATCTACCCGTTTGAGTGGTACCCCCTTTAAGGTATAATTGTAGTCAGTTATTTTAATTTTACGAGAAAACGTCAAGGTATAACACTTAGAGACATTTAATTCCAAGTTGTTTAGTCTACAGTAAGCTTCAAATCTCAAGAGATCTTGTTGCAACAAGATACAATCGCCATGCTTTTCAATTTGCTTAAAGATTTTCATATCATCAGCATACATTAAAAAGTGTGAATGGTGAAAACAGGAATTAATGTCGTTTACAAATAAATTGAAAAGAAAAGGTCCGATTAATAAACCTTGGGGGAGGCCTGAGGGGACTGTATGCCATCTAGATATAGATCCGTTCATTGCGACTGCTTGAGACCTGTTTTCTATGTATGAGCAGAATCCTAAGTAATATTATAAAAGCGAAAATGAGTTTGTTTGTTTGTTACCTTTTCACGCCTAAACCACTGAACCGATCATCCTAAAATTATGCATATACGTTGTCAGGTGTACAGAAACAGACATAGGCTACCTTTCATCCCGAAAAACATTACTGTTCCCGAGGAAAACAACAAAAACGTTCTTATGATAATAGATGGCGCCACGTTTCTTTCGAAACATGATTGAATTATATTATTACAAGCAGAGTACAAGCCGAATTAATTGTCAAATTCTAAATTAACGCGAGCGAAGCCGCGGGCAAAAGCTAGTATTCAATAAACCACGGTTACTCAACAACAGATTGTGCATCAACAACCAATAAAACATCCAAAAACACAAGATATAATTACCTGTAGCACTCTATCCATAGATCACAATAATCTGACTATCAACAACAACCAATCCACAGCTAAAACAAATATAAATAATTTGTATACAAGGCCTATCAATTAACAAGAACATTCCACAATTATGGCCTATCGGCAGGCAACAAATTATCAAATGTACTCGCTTATGCATCAGTGACATTGTCGACAAATTATGAGATTAAAAAATGAATGTACTTTACCAAACAGTGATTTGTAGCCGAACATATGGTTTTTAATGGAGCTTTTAAAAACAATATATATTTTTAAACGACTGGGTATGGAGTGGCGTGGAAATTGAAAAAGTCATGGTATAAAGTAATAGTGGATTTAATAGGCGAACACTTGTAACAGTGTCGGTTTAGTCATGCTTTTAGTTTTTATGTTAGTAAATGGTGATGGTAATTAGTTTTTTGGTCGTTTTAGTTAGAGTTGAGCGTGGCTTTTTCGCAGTTGGGGCCCGTTTCAACGTTGTAACTTAAAATTGGTGGACTGCCAAAATGCCCATCCCAAGACACTGTCGTAGGGCCAATGATCGCACACACACTTGCACACACACACACACTACACACACACACACACGCACGCACGCACGCACGCACGCACGCACGCACACACACACACACATGCATAAGCAATCGCTTACCAGTGTAATAGCACTGAATTGAAGTGTAACTTAATTACTAATCCTTTTTATTGTTTTTATTTTCTTTGTGCAAATTCCTTTTCATGATGTGTTAATTTAATGACATAAAATAATTTGTAAGTTTTAATAGGGGGAAGACACTGCCTCCTGCAACACAGTTTTTACTAGTGCAAGAGTCAGAGAATTCTAAATTTTTGTAGATTAATTTGTGTCAATAAAGAATTATTATTATTAAAGAATTATTGTTATTATTATTCTCTAAGTAGCATTTATTTTGAGATAAATGTTATACTAATTGATTTTATGTAAACAAAAGAAAGACAGAATATTCTTGATCACTGTAAATCTGGCCATTGGCTTTCTAGTTCATATTATACAGGGCAATGTGTAATATGAGTATCTCTGTGGCATTGCAATAATTGCGAATGCTGTATAGAAAGTTTTGAGTGAGTTTGATGCCCGGGTCTGGCATTACATATTATGAGGCTTTTCTGTCAAGTTATTATAAGACATTGCCTCATTGGCATGTTTCTACAGAATATACCACGGGGAGTGCTCTGAAGAGTTATTTCACCTTATTCCGACCTCCCCTTTCCTATCCAGAATAACGCGTGCTGGGCTCAGATGCCATCCTTACACACTAGAGCGCGTACCAACAAGTTTGGGTCCTCATACCTCTGCCGAACGACCAAGGCATGGAATTCTCTGCCAAGGCACGTGTTTCCTTCCTCCTTCAATCCTGGGTCCTTCAAGCGGGTCGTGAAAAAGCACCTTCTCAGGCAGTCAAAGTAGAGACCTCAACATCACCTCGGCTACTATGAGGGCGGCGTGGAGGCCACTGCTCTTAGACCACACGACTGCTTACCATCAGGTGGAGTGTGGTCATTTTGACGAGCAAAATAAAAAATATATATATTTTTAGTGCCAACTTAGTGGTCGACTTAGTGGTCAATTAGATGAAGGAAACACGTCATCTCGTATCATACTCGTAATTATAAGTATTTTAAATACAGTTGGATAAAGAACACATAAGACTTTCTATGCCAATAATATTGTAGATAAAAACTATTACAATTTCGTTCTATGAATGCAATGTTATGTCTATGAATGTTTGGTGTCCACAATTTGTTCAACCAAATCGCTTCAAAATCCATTCAGTTGTTTCTACTGGATACCGACACAAACAAACAGTCGGACAAGAAAAATCATTATTTTGAGTTCAAAGCCTTCTTTTCTTAATATTCAATTCAATTAAATTCTGCATTGCATTCCACAACTTAGTATAATCCTAATCCTATCCTAATCCTAGCCAATATTATAAAAGCGAAAATAAGTTTGTTTGTTTGTTTGTTACCTTTTCACGCCTAAACCACTGAACCAATCATCCTGAAATTTTGCATATACGTTGACAGGTGTACAGAAACGGACATAGACTACCTTTCATCCCGAAAAAATTACTGTTCCCGAGGCAAACAATAATAACGTTCTTATGATAATAGATGGCGCCACGTGTCTTTCGAATCATGATTGAATTATATTATTACAAGCAGATTACAACCCGAATTGATTGTCAAATTCTAAATTAATGCGAGCGAAGCTGCGGGAAAAAGCTAGTAATATTATAAATGAGAATTAGAGTTTTTTTGTTTGTTACGCTTTAACGCATTAACTACTCGACCGATTATCATGAAATTTCACATACACGTTTTCAGGGGAACAGAAAAACACATAGAGTGCCTTTTATCCAGAAAAAGTAAAATTTCCGAGCGAGCAAACGCGAGTGAAGCCACAGGCAAAATCTAGTGCAGTATAGTGTAGTAAATAGTCGATTCCAATTAGTCCAGGTTACAATTACAATAGTGAAGGTAAGAACAGTTTAACAAGTAGTGTATGGCTACATATTTATGAAGACGCTACATAATTTTGAGGTCGCAAGCCGCACCGGCGCAGGCGCACGCACGTTGCGTGTTGAGCTAAAGGCCGGCATTCAACAGCCGACAAGTTGATTATACCACACACATATTATTATGAATGGAACTGTAATCGATCTTCTATTGTTCCCTCAAGATAATTATTAACAATGTTGTGTATGAAACTTTGTAATTTTTATATATATATATATATGTATATATGGTGACGAATAAACATACATACGTCCTGCCTGACAGTAAGCAGTTATCTATAATAATAATAATAATATTTTATCACATACACACAACACTATCTAGCCCAAACTAAGCAGAGCTTGTACTATGAGTACTAGACAATGAATAAACATATATACATATATACTTTTTTTTATACATACATATTATACATAGAAACACCCAGACCAAGACAAACATCCATCTTCATGCACACAAATGTTTGACTTGTGCGGGAATCGAATCCGCGACCTCAGGCGTGGCAGTCGGTTACACTAACTACAACTACTCTAAATTTGAAATAGAATTTATTTATTTGCCAAAAAGTGTTGTTATCATTTAGGTCTTAAAATTAGTATATACATATAAACACTTGTCATTCTAATCACAAGCAAATAATTAATATAATAAAAAAATGAATTTAAAATTATTATAAGCTAGCATTGTGGATTTGTCATGCGTGGCTGGACAGGAGATATCCACAAATGTTGTTTCGAATATGAATTTTTGCTGTCGATTGAACTTGTTGATTGAATTTGTATTCGTCGTCCCTGGGATATAAGAAATATTTTCAGTACGGCAGTTGTCTTTTTATAGGACTGTGAGAAAACAGTACTTCCCTGAATTACCCAACGTATCTTTGTCGTCTCATTCAGTCTCATTCTTATACATATAAGAACATAGACATATCCATGAGTCGCCGTTGCTTACTTGCTTGTTTGCCTTTGGTAGGAATCTAATACTTAAAATAGGTAATTCTTAGAAAGATAACCTACCCTCTCCCTAGAACTCCTTTACTAGGAATAATTCCTGTGGCGTGCGAGAGTACCTACTAGTTTAGTTACAAAAGAAACTAGTTCTTACTTTGTCAAAAAACTAGTTCCCATTGTATGATCTTGTTTACCCTACCTTAAGGAGCCTGGATACCCTACTTACTGCAGGAACATTGCACAAAATAGTTTACTTACATTCTTCTGTAAGACAGGACATATTTCTTCAGACACTGCTATAAATTCATGTTAAGTATCTTATCTTATGTGGGGGCCAGTCAGTGCAGACCGGCGACACTTCGACCTAGTGGGATCTTTTGTGTCGACACTCTCCCAATAACGACTGCCATAGATGTTCATGGCAAGCGGGACCGACGGCTTAACGTGCTTTCCGAGGCACGGAGCAGGCGATAATTATTGTCAATCAATACGCACATAATTTCGAAAAGTCATATAACTTCCGAAAGTCAGAGGTGCGCGACGTGGGTTCGAACCCGAGACCCTCTACATTGCAGTCTGTTGGTCTCCCCACTGAGCTATCGCTGCTCATGTTAAGCAAGTCGCATTGTGAGAAGCCAGCTTTACAAAAACTTGCGATAGTTTAAATACACCTCGATAAACGTTGACGCAATATAATATAGTGCGACGCATCTGTGCGACACAGCGACAAGGCGACACGACTATCCGTTACGTCGCGCGACTATCCGACAGATAACTAATTGTCCTCGAATACTAACGATTTATTGTGGCGTCGCACCGCATCTGTGTATCTACTGTGTGCTGACGCTTATCTTGTAAAAGATAATTGGGGAGCCATACTTTCTAACGTATAAGTATCTACAATTAAAAACAGATAAATAAAGACAAGTAAGTGAAGCAATCGAGAAATATGGTAGACAGTGATCAGAAACATGTTGTAATATATTGTTTACTAACAAACGGTGTTAGAGATTACATACTTATCATCGGACCTTCTAGAATCTTTTTTTAAGCTAGTAATAATAATAATAATGTCCTCCAGACCGAATTTCGGCTACGACGGCCAGGAAACCTGTGACATTTCGAAGTTATGTGCGTATTAATCAGTTAATTATCGCTCGCTTTAACAATGAAAGAAGACATCGTGAGGTAACCTGCATGTCTGAGAGGTATCCATAATGTTCTCGAAAGAACCCGCACTGGGCCAGTGTGGTGGGCTATGGCCTAACTTTTCTCATACTGAGAAGAGGCCTGTGCCCAGACGTGGTACAGTTTATAAGTTAGGCTGATTATATTATTACTAGCTTTTGCCTGCGGCGTTGTCCGCGTGAATCCCACGGGATCTCATACCGGTATATAAGATAGACTACGCTACATTCCATCTCCTTCCGAAATTTCATCACACTGACAGACAGAGCTACTTTTACATTTATCTATATATTAATACGTGAAGCAAAAACTTTGCAGCTGTTTTTACGAAAATTGCGCAGACGGAGGCGAATGAAAGAACAATGTCCACTTCCTATACATTTAAAAACCTGATAATGGGGGTTTATGTATAATTATAAGGTATAGTAGAAAAACTACCTATAGGCTTAGGCACGGCGCCCATTATCGGCATCGGCAAGGAAAGGGATCCTTCGGCATCCCTACATGCAAGCGCACACTGTCGGAGACTATGCCTTGGCATGCTGCAACGTTCTTAGGGATGTCGAGGCGTCCTTAAGCATGCCGCACCGTCCTCAAGCTTGCAAGCCCCGAGTGTTGCCTCGGCGCCGGCGGCGGCGGCGCGGCGGGCGACGGCGTACCGAAGGATCCCGAAGTATCCCGAAGCATCCTCAAAGCTGCCGATGCAGTAGCCTCAAGGATACCGAAGCGGTATTTTTGTTACTACGATCATATATCATGGACATTTCTACTTCATTGCCATAAAGTTAATGTATAATGCTTTTTATCATCTAAAATCCTCAGCCGTGCCGATGCCGATAATGAGCGCCGGGCCTTAGAAAATAATGTCTTATAGTAATTTTTACGATATAAACGCTATGAAGTTAAAAAATATGAATTTCACTTTATCGACTTTTTGCTGGCGGCGGCATTGTGAAAAAGTCGGATTTATAACAGTATTGTAAGCAAAGGTCGTCAGATGAGGACGATATCGAGGTCCAGGCGCGGTAGATAGGGTCGTTAAAAGAAGTAACACAAAAATCGCACAGTACACAACGAAACACAAGCGCAACAACGAAGGACTGCGCCTGTTAATCGCAGATCTGTCAAATGTCAAAAAAGTCCGTTTCAGTCGTGCGGACTCAATTACATACTGCATGATTAATTAATTTAATGATTGTTACTTTTAATTGATTTGTATTATACAATAACTTATGATGATGATGATGATGATGATGATGATACAATAACTAATAAACATATACACACTGATTAAATAAAACGATATAAAAGATCAGCAAGATATATCCTGCCATATATGTAATGTATTATATTCGACTGCAGAGATGGCGTATTGCCTTTAGTGATCGCCTCGCCGTTTTCACTGCGCTGTGTACCGTCGGTTCGCTCGCTTAGGACAAAAAAAAATATGATTCAGAAATAGTTTATTCCGCGTCCGGGTGTTCTTTCTGACAGTTGTCTGTATGTTTGTATAGTTCCTCACGACAAAGGCATAATTCCTAGCGCGAACAATGTCATATTTATATAAAAATTGTTTTGGTAGCTGGCTCAAAACTTCAATCCAGACAAGTTATAGGTAAATTCAGTCCGTCCACATCTCATAACTTTATCAAACACCAGAAATCCCAACCCTCCTCTCCAACCCGTTACTCGCAACCTTAACCCTTCAACACGATTGCAATCTTAACGATTCACCACAATCCATACATCCATACAACCTGCCTAGACAGCCTACTAGGAAGTGCAATTAATAACCCACGGCCATGACCAATTAACGATACTATCTGATAGCACGGGTTAATGAAATGCCCCCTGCATCCACGCGGCTCTTGGCTGCGGTTCCTATGGCGGATATAATTACTTGTATCATATTTACTGAGTTATGCAGGAATTGTTTAAGCTGACCTATTGATAGCAAGGTTAGGTAGAGTTAATTGTTTTTAAGTTAGAGAACGGTTGGTGGGGTGAATTATGGAAAATTGGTGCGGGAATATCTAAGAATTCTATGTACTATGGCATTATGAAAGTTTTAGAGCGGGTGTTGTTGAGTCTTTTGAACTACATTAACGCAACATTGCCATTGAACAGTGTACAAATAGGAATGTGAATGATATCTTAATTAACTCAGGTTGAATCACAGGTCGGGCCAACTACAAGTTATTGGGTTATTTGGTAAGAAATCCTCAATGGATGTTTGTCTTGGTCTGGGTGTTTCTATGTTATAATATGTATGTAATTACAAAAAATGTATATATGTATGTTTATCCATTGTCTAGTATCCATAGTACAAGCTCTGCTTAGTTTGGGCTAGATGGTGTTGTTTGTATGTGAGAGAATATTATTATTATTATATTTTTAGCATTCAGGAGTTGGCGATGTTATACATCCCCATGCCTTGAAAAGTACGTAAAGCTGCTGGTCCCACGCCTAATTTCTGTCCGATCGAGTCGGATTGGCGTCTCAACTGATTAGGAGAGTTAGGGAACAGGGAGTGCATCACTCATACATAGGTACATGTACACTATGACATCTCCTGCGCGGAGGGCCAATATCCGTTAAGATTGACCGATGTCACCAAAACACAAACTGGACCACCTTACCTACTTACTATAAATAGTTTCAGTATAGACAAGTATAGTATATTTTATATAGCATTTATAAGAATAACTTTGTTTACGCAAACTTAATTTTGAATATAATTGTGTAACTTAGGGTTGAAAAGTATAATGTCTTCTGCAGGTGTCCAGGCCGGCTGTTTTTTTAATTGTGTCTGACATTCCAGTAATTGTCAGACAGACTGAAATAACTCCGACGTTGTGACAGTTTCTGTATAAAAAGTTTGACAACATGGAACAGCTTTCAGTCAATTAAAATTACCTTAAATATTAGAGACCATGCCTTTTTACGTTTAGTTTTAAAGAACAAATACAAGGGAGCTGTACTTTTTTCCAGATAAAAGTCACTCAATCACCCTCGAACCCATAAATTATCTTTATGCAAAAAATTTATGACTTGCTACGTTGCTTTATGAAAGCACAAAAAAGCAACAAACACATTACACTTTAGCTGGTTTATAAGGGTAAGTGACGTAAGAAGTACTTAAAGCAAAGCAATGATTTCATTTTAGAATTTGCATCATATTTCCAAAAAATGTAAGTCTTTAATTACCTAGGTACTAATAAGTTGACAGAGAGAGCGCTGATTAAAAAGCCTGGTAGAAGTCCGTTGAATTACCACGCAGAGATCTCATTCGATTCCAAGGCATGCATCTCTGACTTTTCAAAGTTATGTGCATATTAAATCCTAATCCTAACTTCCTAACTAATATCCTAATCCTAACTAATATTATAAAAGCGTAAATGAGTTTGTTTGTTTGTTACCTTTTCACGCCTAAACCACTGAATCAATCATTCTGAAATTTTGCATATATGTTGTCAGGTGTACAGAAACGGACATAGGCTACCTTTCATCCCGAAAAAAATTACTGTTCCCGAGGAAAACAATAATAACCTTCTTATGATAATAGATGGCGCCACGTGTCTCTCGAATCATGATTGAATTATATTATTATATATATATTATTACAAGCAGAGTACAAACCGAATTAATTGTCAAATTTTAAATTAACGCGAGCGAAGCCGCGGGCAAAAGCTAGTAGTTAATAATCGCTTGCTTTTACGCTGCCGAAAATCGTTCGTGAGAAAACGTACACATCGACGAGTTCTCCATAATGTTCGCGAAGATACGTATAAATCTGGCAACCAAGTGTCTGCGTGATAGAGTACAGCTTCGTGCTCATACCGAGAAGAGGCCTGAATCCAGCGGTGGGACAGTTTATATACAAGGCCGATATTAGTAATTATCTTATTGAGAGCACCAGAGACCCCAAGCATCCTCTCAGTATGATGGTATCTTATCTTATCTTATGTGTAGGGGCCAGTCAGTGCAGACCGGCGACACTTCGACCCAGTGGGATCTTTTGTGTCGGCCCCAAGATTTAACCCTTAGCTATCTCCTTATGAATGTACTGCATAAGCCGCAGTGTACAATTCAGAGGGAGAAGCCTGAAGTCTTCAGGGCTTGGATATGCCACCCCCATCAGACCCGTCCTCAGTCCAGCCAACGCGTCGCATTCACACAATAGGTGCGATATGGACTCGTCCTGTTCACCACAGGCTCTGCAGATCAAATTGTGTGCCAATCTCAATCTGCACAGGAAGTCGTTGGTGCCAAAATGGCCAGTGAACGCTCCTGTGAGCAGGCGCATTTGGATCTTGCTATATCCACAGTATGATGGTAAGCAGCATGGTCATATAAGAGAAAAAGGGCCTCATCTTCGTCCTGCTCAGCACCTAAGAGACCGTGTGCTGTTTCCCACATACATTATTTTAAGATTTATGATAGGCACGGGCCTCATTGTGTATATTTGGTATTCCTCCTATGATGTCAAGATAACCGCTTACTGCTTACCATCAGGTAGGCCGCTGATGTGCCACCAACAGCGATAAAAAAGATATATAGAATCTGATTGAATATGTACAGCCTTATCGATAGTGTCAGATGTCGAGTTTTACCAGAAAATCCAATTAACACTAACGGTCTCAGAAACTGACCCGGCACGCGCCATAAACTAACCAATCTACACTTTTAAATTTACACAAACGACCATAACCTACTACTCAAAGAATTAAAGACAAGCCAGCAGTATTTAAATAACTAAATAGTTGATAAGAACACTTTGACTCCTTCATCCACAAATTGAACGATTCTTATCTGAACTTGTGATCAACATACATTGAAAGACAAAGGTTAAACAGCCTCCATAACTATCGCTTCTTAGCATAAGGTAAACAGTGTCAAACTGAACCAACTCATGGCTATAATAGCTGGACGGCTTGTACTCACAACTCACGTTATCAACAAATTAGCATACATTATTGAATACATGAAAAAGGTATGTTGTCTAAGTGTCTAATCTGTTTATAAACTTTACATTATTCGTTGGAGAACATTGCTTCACCTTTACAGTACTAAATAGTCCGAAATGTGATAAGCACTGATTCTCAATCTGGGGGTCATTTACTAAGCAGTACAGTTTTTGATACAATCTGTTTGCTTTCAGCTAGAATTACTAAAGTACACCTGAAACCCGATGGAAAGCTGCAATTCAAGATGACTATTTAGAAATGAAAAACACTGGGTCCACTTCAATAGTGTGTAAAACTAATTTTATTTAAGAAATAATTGGGAGAAGTGTCCTGTAATTTTTATGAATACTTTGCACATATATATCAGTTAAAAATATTGATTTTATAATTCAATAGCTATTAAAATTAATGATCGAAAATTTCATAGGCTCAACCCTTTGCTTCTAGTAGTAATTAATATGAAAGTAACGTTAGTAAACTCACAAACTTCTAAAGTTTCACTCCTACTCGGTGACCAAAATGCATAAATAATGTGTAACCTATTGAATGGCAACTGGCGGCAAGACACAATAGGTTTGTGTCAATGATGTCTGACATTCCAACAATGGAACAGTTAATTTGATTTATGAGGTCAAATTTAAAAGTTTGAGAACCAACATCGCGGGATTAGGCGATAAAAGAGAGAGGTATTCTGTTCTATTAGATTCTGTATTAATTGGCATGCGTATCACGCCTGTCACGACAGGGACCCAGCAGAGGTCGGGGTCAACAAATATATGACACCACGCTACTCGTTATGCGTATATTTATGCCATCGAAAGTTTACGACAAGAATAGATGGAGATATAAAAGCAATATCGTCTCTAGTTAGAGACAGGTAACGTTGTTGAATAATTTAATTTTACGGACGGACCTCTGACTTTAAAGTATAATATTTAATATTTGGGGACCTACTAGTGTTATTACATGGTACCTGTCATATTGTATTAGTTATGGTTGCGCTTGGTTGCCCGTGAACTTGAATGTATAACTCGTATTTGTGTAGTAGTATAGTAAAAGATATATTTTCATTGATATAGAGAACTGTCACGAAAACAGTTTTCGTTTTTGTAGTTATTGGTCTTGAATCTACATTGTATTATTTACTAGCTTTTACCCGCGGCTTCGCTCGCGTTAATTTAGAATTTGACAATAAATTCAGGTTGTACTCTGCTTGCAATAATATAATTCAATCATGATTCGAAAGCCACGTGGCGCCATCTATTATCATAAGAACGTTATTGTTGTTTTTCTCGGAAACAGTATTTTTTTTCGGGATGAACGGTAGCCTATGTCCGTTTCTGTACACCTGTCAACGTACATGCAAAATTTCAGGATGATCGGTTCAGTGGTTTAGGCGTGTAAAGGTAACAAATAAACAAACTCATTTTCGCTTTTATAATACTAGCTGTGCCCGCACTCTCACCCGCGTCAGTGGTATTTGGGTTACTGCGCTGCTCCCGTGAGCCATAGCGTGATGTTATATAGCCTATGTCCTTTCCAGGGTCTCAGGTTATCTCCATTCCAAATTTCATTTAAACCGGTTCAGCGGATTGACCGTGAAAAGGTAACAAACAGACATACAGAGTTACTTTCGCATTTATAATATTAGTAAGGATTAGTTAGGAAGTTGGGATTAGTTAATATCATAATAGACTGTTGGAGTGCCATAAAGATGTTTCTAGTCCGCTCCCACAGTATACATCTCTTACTATTCGCGAGTTATAATTGTTATAATTAAATAGTTAATTATTGCTCTAACTGCGAAATTTTTACATCTGAGAATTCTGAATAATAACCTCGTTGACGGGTGAAGTCTGCCCACTATGATAGCGTGATAGACTAGTGCTCAGCAGCGAGACAGTTGAAAATAGGGCTGACATTATAACATGAGTCATATTAGTATTCTATATTCCAATTATTTGGCTTTCTGGTATAATTATTGTTGAGTTTCTGTAAAATTTTAATAAGTTAAACAATGAAAGAGATAATATTGTCTTCTGTTTACGCGAATGTTATTCATTGAAATTAAACTACTATTATATTTGAAATAACTACTCTGGAACATTGAGACAACTACCATCTTAGTCTCCCCGTGACCATGGCTGCTGAAAAGCAACCGAAACGTTGGGGAAAGTGTAAACATAAATATAAATAGTATAATAGTATAGTAATAGTAAAAATAGTTTTAATAGTTTCAATAATTTTATTAGCTTAAAAATTAGTAAAGTTTAATAGTAATAGTAGTGTAACAGTTTTCGACATTTTGTAATAAAGTGTCAAATAAACAACGCGATAAAATCCGTGTAATAGTAGTTTAATTTCAATTAATGAAAGAGATGTTATTCATTTCATATAAGCCTACGTTTGTTTGTCTTTTCCTACTTTTTCAGGGATATAGGCGTTAGCCTATGCTAACGCCTATATAACTAAAGGGATAGGTTGAGGTGAGAAAGAGGTATAAAATAATGGTAGGCAAATTGTGGGTATAATACATTGAAAGCCATGTAGCAGACACAATGGCGTTTGATGTGTTAAACTTAGATTTCACCAGCCATGATTTAAAATCCCACATAAAAAAGAGAAAATAATAATAATCTTCTCCCACATACACACAAAACCATCTAGCCCAAACTAAGCAGAGCTTGTACTATAGGCACTAGACAATGGTTAAACATACATCTATACTTTTTTTTTTGTAAATTCTTACATATTATACATAGAAACACCCAGACCAAGACAAACATCAATGTTCTTGCACACAAATGTTTGACTTGTGCGGGAATCGAACCCGCGACCTCAGGCGTGGCAGTCGGTTACACTAACCACTACGCCATGACTATTTATGAGCGCTCAACGCTATAGATACCGTGATGCGTGAAATTTCCATAACAGGAAAACCGTACACCACTTTGCCGAAGCTAAATATCGAACTCGAGACAGCACAACAATCACATTCAACAACCGCTGCACCACCGAGGTGACATCTGATACTGAATTAATACTTTAATACTTAGAGCGAAATAAGATGCGCATCACATAAATATTGTTACTCAACATTTCTGGCGGAGCGGCCATCTTAAGATAATCGTATCGTCTAATTTAAATAAAACATCGCGCCAGTTGCGCACGCGCAGCGGGCACTCTCCACCAATTTATTGGTCGAAGGTGACACGACACCAGGCCACGGTTATGGATGCTGTTAATCATTACAGGTAACAGAGGCTTGCTCCGATTAGGAACACGAAAACAACTGGAATGACGGACAATGTGGCTTGCGAGTTCGAGTCTCATTTGATGTAATTTTGGCGTGAAATCTAACTTATATTTATAAATGCGAATGTGTGTTTGTTTGTTTGTTACGCTTTCATTCCTAACTACTTTACCGATCATCATAAAATTTAGAATACACTTTCTCGAGGTTACAGAAAAAGTGCTGTTCGAAGGACCAAAATTTACATAACCTACATTTACACAAGCGAAGCTGCGGGCAAAGTCTAGTTCACTATAATTGCAAACATGGTTGAGATAGTACGATATATCTGTTGTAAGTTTGTTAAGCATCCACATTTGACGCTGCGAGAAAAACGAATCCGTTCGTGCTCGACTCAGTTTGCGAAGTGTCGACTCATCTTTAGAAGATACAAACTTAAGTTACCTTTAATAAATCTAGAAGCAAAATAAACCTTAGTATTATATCAGATTGAGCTTTTTATTTTTCTCTAATCCGCTTTTTTATACCATGTTTCTTACTTTGCATTGGGTTAAAATTTGCTTTGCATATAAATATTTATTTTTCTTTAAAAGATTGTGATTCGCAATTTAGATTGCAAATTACTAATATTATGCTTTTTAATGCCTCTAAGCTTGAATAAGGTGTGCATTTATGTCGGTAGTGCAATGACAGGGTTTCGAACCCATCACCATCAATAGCAAATCCAATAGAAAACGACTGTTTTGATTGTTTTGTTTATTCTGTAGTATTTGTCAGTAACAGCAAGAAAGACGGCAATGCGCGCAAAGCAAAGCTCTTACTGGCAACTAAACATATTTGGTCAATAGTGTGTAGCAGCAGCGATAGCTCAGTGGGGAGACCAACACACTGTAATGCAGAGGGTCTCGGGTTCGAACCCACGTCGCGCACCTCTGACTGCCGGAAGTTATATGACTTTTCGAAATGATGTAATATAATAATAATAATAATAATAATATATCGTTTATTTCTCTCATAAAGGTAATACAGTAACTGTGGTAACACTTAACACTACAGCTTTAAATATAGGTACCTTTGTGAGAGCTGGAGTCTGAACTAGGTTCAAGACCTGTATGACAGATCTCCAGGCTCTCTCTCCGGTCATTAGTTTAGTTTTACATTTTAGTAATTAACAGATTTTATATTTTAGTTGATAAGAAATGAGAAATTTAACATTAGGTCTGTATGTGAATGTGTGTGTTTTGCGTGTGTGGGAGTGTGTTTATATGTGTATTTGTGTGTGAGTGTGTGTATAATGTTTTTATAAAAATATGCATCTGGTTTTGTGTAAGTAAGATAGAATGGTACAAGAGTAAAATATACCCATTGTCTATTTTATTACTTGGATGAAATTTTCGATCTCAGAGTAATCCAATCCCAGTAACCATTTTATAACTGTTTTTTTACCTTCTTCTTTACGCATTGGATGTGCGTGTTGATTGACAATTATCGCCTGCTCCGTGCCTCGGAGAGCACGTTAAGCCGTCGGTCCCGGCTACCATGAACATCTATGGCAGTCGTTATTGGGAAGTCAGTGCCCTCTAATATCCTGACACTGGTCTAGCTTTAGGGTATCGTTAGCCTTCGGGTTGCGGAGATCAGATGGCAATCGCTCCGTGTAAAAACTGATATCTAGTCAAATCCGGAGAGACTAGAAAGCCGACCCCAAGTGACTTGGGAATAATAAAGGCTAAGGAGAAAAAGAGTTTGTTTAATACACGGCTGCCTACCCCTCCGGGGATCTACAAACGTCATGCTATGTTAAAAGAAATTAAACGTCTAAAACATGCTATTAATGCCGACCTCTGATCCGAAGACCTGCTGCGTTGTGATGGCGCCGAATTATCACGCGATTCATCGCACGCTTATCTCTATTCTTGTTTTATATACTACCATTATAACCGTTAATGTATGTGTTTGCAAATTTTTATTTCATTGTGATTATATACACCAAACGTGTCAAAAATCAAGAATTCAAAGGAATTTTCTAAGTGCTAAAATGCCCACTAAATATGAAGATTTCAACGGCTTAATGGAAATATTTTCATTAATAAAGTGTTTGTGATTTATGCAAGATGGCGAATTAAGAAGGTACAGATATACATAACTATTGATTCAGTTTTTTTTATTGTTCTTGTTGAAAGACAAAGTTGAAAGATGTGTCAGCCCTTCACATGCTATACTATGCAGGTCCTACTTCCTTAACTTTAAACAATTTATAAAGAGTATCAGTTTCATTATTCATTTATATTTTACTAGATTTTGCCCGTGCCTTCGCTCACGTAAATGTAGGATAGGTTAGGTTATTAAAGGTACCATATGTCTAGAGATCATTTGTAGGCTATTACTAAAAACGCACAGCTTCTATGGAATTTATCTTTATAACCAAGAGGGCAAAACTGCGAGTAAAAGTAAATGCCAACTTAGTTTAATAAATGCGAATGTGAGATTGTTTGTTACGATTTCACGCCTCAACTACTTGACCGATCATCATAAAATTTTGCATACACGTTGACAGGAGTACATAAAAGGACATAGGCTACAGTTCATCCCAGGGTTAGAAAATTGACGGCTACATTTTTGCGAGCAAAGCCGTGGGTGAAATCTAGTATGTTATAAAATTACATGTCATATTGTTGTTTTATTCAAAACTCAGCGAAAGCCAGTTCAAGCGCTTAATATTTTATAGTGAATTAATGAACTGATTCATTAGACGATAATTATTAAAATTTATTTTAATTATATTCTGTCTCCGTTCATTGCTCTAGTACCTAATAGGTATTATGTCATGATCGCTTAATTTAAGCGACGCGACTCTAAATAGTTCATATACCTATATTACAGAACAAGGATTTTTTTATAATCTATACTAATATTATAAAGCTGAAGAGTTTGTTTGTTTGTTTGAAAGTACTAATCTCAGGAACTAGTGGTTCGAATTGAAAAATTATTTTAGTGTTAGATAGCCCATTTATCGAGGAAGGCTATAGGCTATTTAACATCACGCTACGACCAACAAGACCGGAGCAGCAATGAAAAATCTTGCAAGAACAGGAAAATTTCTCTTATATGAAGCAGACGAATTTGCGCGGGTCAGCTAGTATTCTATAATATTCTAAACGAAAGAAAAACTTTATGAATAATATTCGTGCCGAGTGATGGATGGCCCAGAGTGCAAACTAGCAAGCGGTGAAACTGCATCAAAATTATCATGATGCCAACATGATGAAAACGTGGAAAAAGGATCAGTTATGTTTTCGAATATATTTCCAACTAGCTTTTGCCCGCGGCTTCGCTCGTGTTAATTTAGAATTTCACAATCAATTCGGGTTGTACTTTGCTTATAATAATATAATTCAATCATGATTCGAAAGACACGTGGCGCCATCTATTTTCATAAGAACGTTATTGTTGTTTTCCTCGGGAACAGTAATTTTTTTCGGGATGAAAGGTAGCCTATGTCCACCTGACAACGTATATGCAAAATTTCAGGATGATCGGTTCAGTGGTTTAGGCGTGAAAAGGTAACAAACAAACAAACTCATTTTCACTTTTATAATATTAGTTAGGATTAGGATAGGATGAACAAAGTCTCATCACAGATTTATATTCGCATCACTAGGTAATAGACCAGTATTAAGTCTGTAAAAGACTTTCAATAAATAAAACAAGGACTTCAGTAACGGAGACGTACCAAAGAAGACAAGGGATGGTTTTACATAAATCATCATAAGCCTATATTTTCCTATCCTTTCCTTTGTCCTTTCCCTCGTTCATTCCTTTTTAAAGGGCTGGCAACGCACTTGTAACTCCTTTGGGGTTAAGGGTGTCCATGAGCGGCGGTAATCGCTTACCATCAGGCGATCCGTCGGCTGGTTTGCCCCCCAATGCCATAAATTTTTTTAAAAAAAGCCAAAAAAGGGACGACCATTTAAAAAACACAACCAAGCCATTATTGGACGAGTCCATGTATTATTGTAAGCTTTCTATAATAACAGATGAGTCTCTCTATATTTGTTCAGTAACACCCCAAAAGCGCTTCTAAGCTCAACTGTACCGACGTTCAAATAAATAAAATGGCCGACTAAATTCCCTCGATATATCATGCCAATAACGTTGATTTTTATCCGTTTATTTATTTTTTATACATACACTTATTTTTTATCCCAGAGCATATTTATTATGTCAATTACGTGTAGATACCGAGAGGTCCAAATATTTGGATTATGCAGATCACTCCAGTGGCCTCTGACCCTTGAAAAGCCCATTATATTTTATTTCGTTACGTTTTTAACGCGGCTTTGCCTGTCGTTTAATATGCTTAAGTGGTTTATTTACAATACGAGCGAGCTTCTGCGGTGTATGGTATTTTATGTGTGTATACAGTTTTGTGTATGTGACCATCAAAATAAATAAGCTTACAATTATGTAAATAACCGTTAATGGCGCTAAGAAGTATGTCGGTTTTGACTGTTACAGCATTCCACGGCACAAAATATGGATACGTTTAATTCTAAACAGTAACTGTATTTGTAAATAACATAGCTAATAGCCTAAATATAATGTAAAATTGGGTTTACGTGTTGTTTATTTGAATGTTTGGGGTATTTGTGTGTAGGTAGACAAGTCCCAACAAGAGCTCATCTTCTCATCATCTCAATGGGATTTAAAATAATGACTTATTTTCTATCAAAATTGGCAGAGGACTATATAATCGGATGAAAGGATAAGAATAGAAGAAGTAGTATATAGGCAGGTATGTGAGCTTATGACTTATCCAGAAGTAAGTGCCGGTGACTTACTTCTGGATAAGTCTTTTACTATTATATGTTCTATCCAAATATAATATAACTACATGGACAATTGTTTGAAAGATTTAAAAGATTGTGAATGGGGATTAAGAATGAATGAGTTACTTGTCAAATGTCTTCTTTATGCCGATGACCAAGTAATACTTGCGTCATCGGCGGAAGAGTTGCAGGCGATGGTAACTATTATGCATGGTCCTTTTGAGAGTAAAGGAATGAAAATAAATGTAAGCAAGACGAAAGTAATGGTATTTGAAAAGGAAGAGTGCGTGACGATGTGTAATATTATGATTGATGGAGAAAAAGTGGAGCAAGTGAAAGAGTTTGTATATTTGGGTACTTTGTTTATAAGGGATGGTAAACATGACGGAGATATTGAAAGGAGAACGATTGCTGGCAACAAAGTGAATGGAGCCCTACGCGCTTTTATGAACAGTCGAAATGTATCCGAAAAGGCACGTTTGGCTGTTCATAGAGGACTATTAGTGCCCACACTTATGTATGGAAGTGAAAGTTGGGTATGGCAAAAGAAGCATGAGAGCAGAATAAATGCTATAGAAATGAGAGCGTTGAGAAGCATATGTGGTGTGACTCTGAAAGATAGAATAAGAAATAGTGTGATTAGAGAGAGATGCGACATGAAAATGGATATAGTTACAAGAATAGAAAATGGTATGTTAAGCTGGTTTGGACATGTAGAAAGAATGGACGAGGAAAGACTGACTAAGAAAGTTTATAAGGCTAGTGTGAATGGAACAGTCGCAAGAGGAAAACCTAGGCGAACGTTTCTCGATCAGATCGGAGACGTTCTGGACAAAGGCCAGGTTAAGAGCTCCTTGAACCGACGGGCGTTTATGACGAATGTGATGAAAGTGAATGAAGCAAGAGAAGTGTGTCAGGATCGTAGCAAATGGAAATCCGTAGTCTCTGCCTACCCCTCTGGGAAACAGGCGTGAATCTATGTATGTATGTATGTATACAGAACCAAATAAGGCGTAACTTGGCGGCAATCCAGTATAATTATATTTTATATATTATTATGTTTATAGGTTCACACGTTGCTAAATCAAAGTCAAAGTCAAAATCATTTATTCATTTAGGTCACAAAGTAGCACTTATGAATGTCAAAATATATAGGTTAGTGAGTTTACTAAGTTACTAAAGCTACATTTAGGTTAGTTGCTAGGTTCAGGCAAAGGGTTGAGCCTATGAGAAGAAACCTGCAAGAAACTCATGGCCACCCATGAGTTTACATAGGCTCAACAATTATTTTTTTACGTGGTGGAATGCATTGCTCCGCGGGGGCGGGCGGAGGGGTTATTCTCTCTTAAATTATTAATATAGCCACTAGAGAGTACAAAAAGGCTGTATGGCAAATTAAGATAATATTGCATCAAAGCTCTTATTTCTCAAAAACGTTGGACAGATATTTGGTTTGCTATAATATGTCAAATGGCTGTTTAGTTAAGATATAGTGCGGCGACTTGAATGCTAAAAATTACAATCAGCATCCAAACTGACGGAGGCTAAAATAGATTTACACTTTTATATCATTTTGTTTTTACTTGTAATTAAATTCTAATTAATATTATAAATGCGGATGTTAATTTGTTTGTTACACTTTCACGACTGAACTACTGAATCAATTATTATGAAATATCGCTAACACATTGTCAAGGGTACACAAAAGGACATACACCTTTCATCGGGAAAAAGTACTGTTGTTGAGGGATATAAATTTATTGATTAAAACTAGATAACGCGAGCGAAGCCACGGGCAAAATCTAGAGCATAATAAACTTTTGTTTTGTACTTCTTCCACTGAGCAACCGATCAACTAGTTTAATCTATACTTAATATTATAAAGCTTAAGAGTTTGTTTGTTTGAACGCGCTAATCTCAGGGACTACTGGTTCGATTTGAAAAATTATTTTAGTGTTGGATAGCCTATTTATCTAGGAAGGCTATATAACATTACGCTACGACCCACGGGGGCGGTGCAGTAACAATAAACGCGGGTGAAACCGCTGGAACATCTAGTACCTATTGTATATTTAGCTTGAACCATATTAATATGAGTGCCATTATTCCGACAATACGCACAATATTTGTAGTATATATCATTAGAACCACGGGAGCGAGGCCACGGGTAAAAGGTAGTTATTAACCAAACAATATGATAGCTATGTAAAGGTCAAGCAATGAACAACAAAGCATACTGTGGCAATTGTTATGACTCGCCAGTGACGGCCGTTGGACAGGCAAATCAAAATGAATCGTCTACTTTTAAAGTGCACGGTAATTTAACTTTAGTTGAAAACATACGATGATATATTCTGTACGTGAACTACAATGTTAATACCTGCACAAGAGTATTAGAGAAACTATCAAATATTTGAATCACTTTGAACCCACAAGCATGTATGAGGAATGGGATGAAAATGAATGAAGCCAGAGAAGTGTGTCAGGATCATAGCAAATGGAAATCCGTAGCCTCTGCCTACCCCTCTGGGAAACAGGAGTGAATCGATGTATGTATGTATGTATGTGTCAAATGTTTTTTTCTTTAAAACACAATGCCCGCATAAGCCACTATTCCTATGGCGTGAGGGACTTTTGCAAACATTCAAAGAACGAACACAAAGAGCATCCAGCTTTGGAACAACTAAGTATTTTTAAATTGTTTGGTGTAAGGTGATATAAAATAGATCATAGTAAAATATATATACTAAATTTGGATATTTGTTAAAGGCAAGTTTAATATTTAAGCCTGAACACTTATCTTACCTTATGTGGAGGCCAGTCAGTGCAGACCGGCGACACTTCGACCCAGTGGGATCTTTTGTGTCGACACTCGCCCAATAACGACTGCCATAGATGTTCATGGCAGCCGGGACCAACGGCTTAACGTGCTCTCCGAGGAACGGAGCAGGCGACAATTGTCAATCAATACGCACAAACTTCATTTAACTTCCGAAAATCAGAGGTGCGCGACGTGGGTTCGAACCCGAGACCCTCTGCATTGCAGTCTGTTGGTCTCCCCACTGAGCTATCGCTGCTCTCAGCCTAAACACTTAACTTATGCTTTCATTTTGTATACTTAGGCGTAAGTATGCGGGAGTTGCGCGGTAGTCTCCCACTCAGTTACGTCGTACTAGTGAAATAATTTATTTATTTATTATGCCAATTGCAAATACAGGTACGTAGGATATTACGTACTTATACAGATAGTTAGGCAATACCGTACTTGGCCTTGCAACATTTACATAATTTCCTTCAACACTTCAAGAAAAGAGCGTACTCCTTTTTAAAAGAACGGCAACGCACTTGTAACTCCTCTGGTGTTGCGGGTTTCCATGGGTGGCGGTAATCGCTTACCATCAGGCGGTCTGTATACTCGTTTGCCCCCTAAACCATAAAAAAAATTAAAAAAATTATATGTTCCTAAATGTAAGTAATAAAAAAAAGTACTTTTAAGTATTAACTTATTATTATTCATTAGAGAATGTAACAGTTTGCGTCTACAATGTGATAAATGTACATCTTCGAAATATAATAAACATCTGGACATGTCATAGATGACATGTCTAAATGTGTGTGTATGAAGAACGCGTCCGAACGAAAATGTCCGATCAACACGAATTGAATTCGATTTGTTGCTGAATCTGTAGCAGATAAATGTGACAACGCATATTTTAAGTCACAAAGACGAACGATAACTCTTAAATTTTAATTTAAAACTGACCAACCGAATATTCCCAATCTGTGATAGTCAACCATCCACACATACTATAACAACCATTATTTTTTAGACTCCTTGAGAGGTTTTTGAATACCTATCATTCGACAAAATAAATATCTAATTCATCGCAGTTCAAACATCCGAAGAAGAAGTTAATAACTTCTCATTTAATTAGCCGCCACAAAGTTTCATAATCTCAAATATTTCACACGTCCTTCAACAAGCTAAACTAGGAAATTAAATGACATTTGACACCTGTAACCCACCGTTAAAGAACACTAAAAATATCCGTCCATTAAGATTTTCAATCAAAATATAATCTATTCAATTTCGTCAGTTCTTCTATAAACAAATTAATCTGCATATCTAATATTATTAGTATAAAAGAATATATAATATAAACCTGATCAACGAAATGTCCTAAACCAATTTAGTGCAATTAATTATATAGCTATCTATATTAAAGTAATAAATATACATTATAGACACACCCGAATCTATTGACATTCCTACCAAAATAGAATACTAATATATAATTTATTTTTATTGAAAGCCTACCTAAACTCTTTAAACAACTATAACATTGACAATTCAACGAATTATATTACAATATGATTATATCTTGATCGCATAAATTACAATTTGAATGTTGAGAAATATATACTATTTTAGTATTACCTTGCTAATATAATATATAATCTACAATGTCCAGATGGATGACGGACTATCGTGACTCAGGTATGACAACGCCATCTAGTGACAATTTTCACGATGCAAAATGATATAGATAGGATTTACAAAAGCCAACAAAGCCAACGATTTCCTGAATATAAAGTCCTATGTGTTAATTCAGGCATGTATCGCAACTTTTTCATGTTTTTAACCTTTGCTCTTCACTATGGTTCAAACTGATGATACCATATTTCATTCAAATGGATTCGGCGGTCCAAACATCACAAAAGAAATTCTATTTGAAAGGTACATTACTCCAAATGGACATACTCCTTATGTTTAATTTGGGCGAAAAGGCTGGCCACTAAATTTGGATATGATACAACCATTTTCAAAACCTGTAGCTTTAAGTAAGAAATAAATATTAATACTTTATTTAAAGAAGAAACATATTACAAACATATGAGCTCACTTTAATATGAACTATATTGAATAAACATAAAATACTACCCAGTCTCATATCAACGAACTAATAAGAATAACTCCAGAGTAAAAAGTAAGTGGATAAGTAGCTTACTAAATTATTTGTTCAACTTTTTACAGTGACATAGAGATCAATAACCGTTTAGATAGCGTGACATTAGCACATACATCAACCATAAATCGAAATAGCCAAATATTTAAACAAGAATTATATTTTGTTAGCAAAATACCAGCTCCTAAATGATATAAAATCATTAGGAGGATCTCATTAAGTATTCAAATTAGTTAAGCTGAACGCGCACTCACTCAAAACTTATCTCGAAATATAGATTAGCTTTCTTTGTTAAAATCCAATGCAACGTCACACTTCATATTTGTGACAAAAGAAAAATGCCTAATTCTAAATTCAATGTATTTTATTATTTCTAATAAATACTATCAAAACATATTTACATACATGCATGCACATACTCATGCCTATATCACTAAAGCCGCAGACCAGTTAAGCCACCTATGGATTTCAGTCTCCCTGAGGCAAACCCAAACCACTACGGCAGAACGGTTTAATATATATTAAAACCGTTCATTTCATGTCGTTCAAAGCGTTATTTTGCTATCAATAACTTAATAGCTGGTATTCATAGTATCTGGAACTGTGCTTCGTAGACAGCAATAAGCTCGCTCTCTTTTACGTATGCCCTAAGACCATAGTCTTTGCAATGAAGATGTACTTAGAATAAATGGCGAAATAAAAATGGGGGCCCCTATAACACAGGATTTTCCTAGCATCGGGGTCACTATTCACATTAATATGTATTTTAACTAATATGTAACCACATTATAATGTCATACAATATGACGTACTCTCTTGGCTAATAATAATAATAATAATATAATAATATTATTATCTTAAAAAAAATGTAAAAGAAAGGCTATATCCATACATAATATATGTATATAGTTTAATTTATCCACCACTTTTTTTATGTAAATCTTTGTTCATCAAACTTGAACCGTTTTTGTCATGGTTCCGAGATTTCTTACGATTACGAAGTGCGCGTCCACCTTTAACCCACTTACTCCTACCGGGCGTTATAACGCCACGAAAATCATATATAAGGTACCCTCATTTTAGTCCTAATAAATGTGATCGGTGACTGTTATTTCTTATCTTATTCCATTTATTACTACTGGAGGCTTGATTACGTGCAGTAATCGTGTCTGTAATTAATGAAGTTAAATTCTTTTTGTCGTATTTAAAAGTTAGAAGTGTTTTTATTCGACGATGTCGTCAAAAAGGTATGTATATATTATATTATTATGTATCAAAAATGACTGTTTGGCATAAATCCTGTAAGTTGCAAGTGTTATCAATAAATAATGCAACATTCGTATACAGTATTGTACAATTACTGACTTCTTTTTTATCTAAATGTATCATGGGCGTTATAACGCCCGGTAGGAGAATGGGCGTCTATTATATTTTACTATTGCATTTCAGATTGCAACGAAGACAAACTTTAAAATTGAACGAAATATTAGACGCATTGGAAGCTGATGACGACATTCCTTTTCCCAAGGCTGTCTCAATTTTACCACCAGAAAATGCAATCGCAGAGGTGACTGATGAGGATTCGGGTGATGAAGATTTTGTAAATATACAAAATCTGCCAGGTGGGTTCTCAAAATGTAATCGTTACAGTCAAGCATAGCACATTATAGGTTTAGCTGCAGATATCAGTAGTTTTATCTTTACTCCTACAGGTGCACAGCTAAGAGCGCAAGCCGAAGTTACCTACGACGAGTTGTCGTCTGAAGACGAAGAATATGACATTCCCCTATCTCGTCTCGCTGTCACGAGATCGATTTAATTTTATAATGTCGCATATTCACTGCTGCGATAATACAGAAGTAGTTGCAAGTGATGATAAGTTTTCAAAATTGCGTCCACTGTTCGATCTGTTGAATAGGAATTATATAGCTATGGCACCTTTGGAAGAAAGTTATAGCATCGACGAGGCAATGGTACCGTATTACGGTGGCCATAGTTGCAAGCAGTTTATACGCGGTAAGCCCATAAGATGGGGGTACAAACTATGGGTCGGGGCTACGAGGCTCGGTTACGTGTTGTGGTTTGATCCATACCAGGGCCACGCTGGAACTATACCACCAGCATACAAACAATTTGGTCTGGGATGGAGTGTGATCATGCGTTTCGCAGATATATTGCAGTCACGGCAACCCGATCCACATTTTCATTTGTTTTTCGACAATTTTTTCTCTTCGATACCACTATTTCATGAGTTAGGCAGTCGAGGACTAAAAGGCATTGGTACCGTCCGCGATAATCGTACATCTAAATGCCCACTAACCTCAAACTCAGATTTCAAAAAAACAGAGAGGGGTACTTTCCAATTCAAGTCAAGTAATCCGGGAAATATTCTTGTTTGCAAATGGAACGACAATAGTGTTGTTATAGTTGCTTCAAATGTGGACACAGTAGAACCATTGCATAAGGCAAAACGCTTTTCTCAACAAGTGAAGAAGTATGTACAAATCGATCAACCTGACATAATAAAAAAGTACAATGAAAATATGGGAGGCGTTGATCGTTCTGATCAAAACATTGGCCTTTATCGAACTTCCATACGAGGAAAAAAATGGTACTTTCCCTTGATTGCTCACTGTTTGGATATGTCAGTGCACAATGCCTGGCAATTGTACAAGCATGATAAAGGGGACTATGATCATCTCTCTTTTCGAAGAGCAATAGCTAGAAGTTTATTAGAAACTTACAAGAGTGATGGAAAGCGTGGACCATCTCGTACTCCGGCTTCCTACAGAGAAACGTCTCGATACGACAAATCTTGTTTCGTTACTTACCATACAAACAGATTTTTGAGAAATTTACTAGGCTCTAAGTATGAAATTAGTACTTGCTAATGCTTATTATAGGTATATACAAAATACTAATTATAATAGCTATACTATATAAAAGATTAAATATAACTTCATAAATACACCTTTTGTTTAATTATACCCTTCCCGTACAAATTAGCGATAGTAGGGCTTTCTCCTACCGGCCGTTATAACGCCCATGGTTTTCCGGCTTTTCCAGATGACCATGATTTTTTTCAGTATTTTTCCACAGTAGTTGGTGACATATATATCAACATATCAAAAAATCATAATGATCTGAGATGCAAAATAGTTTCAGGAGTATCTGGGTTAAAAACATAAAACTTAATCATCACAAAATACTCCGTCACATAGCTACCGCACACTGTATCTATCCGTATGTTTCCCACATGTCCAACCAATATTGGTGTTCAATATTACGTAAAAGAATTCCAATAATTCGGCCCGCGCGTTATCTGCGGTAGAATCGCAGCTCGCAAGCACCGACGCATTCTTGTTATGCAATAAACAAACAATAGCATAACAGTCCATATGGATTCGAAAGTGTTCCATATCTTGGTTTGAATCTTCATTCTTCAAAATCGGACGTACATGGCTTAGTAATAAAAGTACACGTGCTATTTAGAAATTTGATAATGGTGTGTTTAGAATGTCAGTTTATAGCAATCCCGATATGTATTTTAACTGTATTAGTTAAAGCCATCTTGTAATTAAAAGAAGAACCCAGCCCCCCTCGGATTACCCACATTAACTATCGCTATAGGAAAAGGCAACAATCTTGTATTACCCAAAATAAGAACTAACTATGGCCAAAATGTCATAACATTTGCGGGAGCACAACTGTATAACAAAATTCCCGATGACATTAAGAAAGCAAACTCGTTAAGTGTCTTCAAAAGAAGGGCTTGAGCTAATTAATGACGACCATTCCATTTCGAATTGATTTTTTAAAGTTGGTATTTTTTTTCTCTTTTTAAACATTTCAAGCGTTTAACTTGGACCACCGCACAAATTATTCATAGATGTGTGGGTATCACATAGTTTTAATATTACCTTTTGTTCTGTGTTTTTATTTTGATACCTACATATAATATGTATTGTGTTAACGGACTAATTAGTGTAATGCATTTGTTTGTATTTTCGTATGTAAGCGACATGTAATTGTCTTTAATAAGAAAATAAAGAAATATTGAACCGAAAGGTTGTATTACCAGACTTCTCTTATGGTGAACAACCTCGTCGAAGAACCTGGACGAACGGACTACGAACCTAAAATATACGTCGACACGTGTTTCTGCGCGGCAGGACAGTTCAGCAATGAATCTTCATTGATTCTTTGTTATTAATGTCAGTCAATATATTATTTTATTCACCCAAACACACTAACCACTGGCGCCAAGTTAAACATCTTTTGTAATAACGATTAAACAACTATAACCGGAATTGTAAAATGTTTCTTAAGATTCAGAGGTTAATCGTTTAGTAAAATATTACCGAAAAATATCAAAGAAGCAAAATCAATGCTTTAAAAAACACTTAAAATACTATTTAACCTGTAATCTGAGCGCACCTTAGTTCACTATTTCACATGTCGCTTCTAGGTACGCTCGATCTGTGTAATGTGCGCGTCCAAGCATTGTTTGCTCCTTGTATATGTAAGTTTTTTACTAGTACCCTATATATTGTATATTGTATTTTTATTACCTTAGAATTAAATATAACTTAAAAATGTATATTTTCGATACAATGTGTTGAGTGAAGTGCTTGAATATCTAAGTGTACACCTAGGATACGATTATAATTTGTTGTTGTGTTTAAACTTTCTCATGTAAGTGAATTATTGTAAATTCTTATAAGAAATAAATATATCTCAAACCTCAAATTTGTGGGATCCGAACCCACAATACTCGGCATACTGGCAGTGTCGAGGCTACCATTTATGCAGTCAACGCTGCCTATTATATTTCCTCTTAAACACAGCATAAAATTATGCGTTTAAATATAATACTGTGAGAGAGTATGTAGGTTTCTATATATGTATAAGGTTGCCTACCGGAGAGCGACGATTGAAACACACCGGTTGAGAGTCAAATGCCAACTGTTCATTAAAACCAATTGTAGAAATATTTATACAGAATTACACACTTGTAGATACATCATACATCCTACGCCAATTGCATATGTGTATTCCCAAAATACCATTTACTTTTACATTCTAGTTGAGTTTCCTTCTAAAATATTTATTTGACCAGTACAGAGAACGTAACCGATATCTCCATGTTATTAACCTCTTCTTCGAACTTACTTAAAAACTAACAGAAATACCCAGTAACACTTTATTAACCTCTAAGTCTTCTTCGAAGAGGTTAATGAAAACACTATGTCGGTCCGTGTGTCTGTCTGTTAGTGACAGGCATAACTCCGTAACCACTAGATTGATTGAATTGTAACTTGGTGTGCAGACACCTTGGGGTCATACCTCGGTCGAGTTTGAATATAGACTTTGTTGGTCAAAAGACCCCCGAGATATAGGGGTAATTTCTTTTCATTACTTTTACATTTAAGACGAAGATATTGAATCCTGGGTTTTTACACCCATAGGCGCTCATAGCCAGTTGCACTCACTGATCGGTAAACGATTAGCAAGGTTAAGCAACGTTGGTTGCGGTTAGTCTATAGATGGGTGACCGCCTAGTGGTATTTCATCTGAGCGTCTCCGTGCTTTGGAGAGCACGTAAAAAGTCGGTCCCGGTTGTTGTCAAATCGACAGCAGTCGTTAAGCCATGTCAGAGGCCTACGGGCGGCTTGAACAACTCTTGACAACAGGTTGGCCACTAACCACACGAAAAGAAAGAAAGACACCCATCTCGTTCTAACTCGAAGGACACGACTTTCCAATCTCATCGACCTCGAAGCGCATCGCCTAATCTAAACTAATAGCCGTGCCTGCACGGTGGTCGGAGGTCGGTGCTCGGGCGAGCCACTAAACTACGATGTTTATAGTAATTAAATATTCCTCGTTCGTTCCGATAACTGAGATAAAGACATCACGTTTTGTCGATTAGTGTATCAGCAGGGAAGGTTATGTAGAGTAAACATGTAGTAAGCAGATTTTAGTTTTGTAGAAAGATAGGACATGCTTTTTTATTTATCTTTATATATATAATTCTACTGTACGTGTGTATGTCACTGAATACCTCCTAAACGACTGGACCGATTTTGATGAAACTTTTTGTGTGTGTTCAAGTGGATTCGAGAATGGTTTAGATATGTTTTTTTTCTCTTGTGTACAGGACAACGTCTGTCGGGACAGCTAGTTTTGTGTATAAATCTTGGTGGCACAGCGGTAGAGAATATGACTAGGGATTAAATATAATGATCAACAAAAATACTAATTGGTCAGCAAATGTTGCACAGCATAACGAGCATGTGTACGCCTCAAATCACTGCATTCCGTCTCGAAAGTGTCAGGTTATGTTAGGTTCCTTTTTTTAAACCCACCCAAAAATAGGAGCCCCGCCAAGCGGGGCTCCGTCGACTTAGTTGGATCTCTTTAAAGTTTGCTGGCCATGAGTTGCTGATCAATTAGCTTTTTTTGCTGCGCAATTAGTATTTTTTTGCTGTGCAGTTAAATACTACCCATATGACTACTGCGAATGTGGTTTCGGTTTCGCTTTACTAGTTAGATACATACATACATACATACATAGATTCACGCCTGTTTCCCAGAGGGGTAGGCAGAGACTACGGATTTCCATTTGCTACGATCCTGACACACTTCTCTGGCTTCATTCACTTTCATCACATTCCTCATACACGCCCGTCGGTTCAAGGAGCTCTTAACCTGGCCTTTGTCCATGAGAGCGTTGAGAAGCATATGTGGTGTGACTCTGAAAGATAGAATAAGAAATAGTGTGATTAGAGAGAGATGCGGCATGAAAGTGGATATAGTTACAAGAATAGAAAAGGGTATGTTAAGCTGGTTTGGACATGTAGAAAGAATGGACGAGGAAAGACTGACTAAGAAAGTTTATAAGGCTAGTGTGAATGGAACAGTCGCAAGAGGAAAACCTAGGCGAACGTTTCTCGACCAGATCGGAGGCGTTCTGGACTAGTTAGATAAGTGTTATTTTTTAGAGCTTGTCTAGAAATCATCAGTATCCGTATGGAGTCTAGAACTGTGTTCGATAGACAACAAAAGGTCGCCCTTTATATCGTAGGACTTCAAATAATGGTCAGCCTAACGTAGGTGAAACCGCAGCTTAGCCTTTAGATGATATAACCGTGAGATGTATTTATGGATTACTAGTTTTTGCCCGCGGCTTCGCTCGCGTTAATTTGGAATTTGACAATAAATTCGGGTTGTACTCTGCTTGTAATTAAATAATTCAATCATGATTCGAAAGACACGTGGTGCCATCTATTATCATAAGAACGTTATTGTTGTTTTCCTCGGGAACAGTATTTTTTTTCGGGATGAAAGGTAGCCTATGTCCGTTTCTATACACCTGACAACGTATATGCAATATTTCAGGATGATCGGTTCAGTGATTTAGGCGTGAAAAGGTAACAAACAAACAAACTCATTTTCGCTTTTATAATATATAAATATATATCATGGTTCATTGTCCTAATCATCCTACGTACTATATCCTAATATAGCAGGATTTAATAGGCTCGTTTCAAATTTCGGATTGCCCATTCCAACTAATGTCACAGAAAAATGTTGCGAATACCGAACTATTTCGATATAATAAGCATATCATTCGTTGCTTAACTGTATGAGAATGCCTTCCTTAACAATGAGACATGTGTCAAAATATATTTTGACTTAGAAGCGGAATACTGTAATTTGGATAACACTCGGCTCCCATAACAAGCAGCGATAGATCAGCTGCCATCATCAGAAGAATCCTATTTTGTCAACCTTTATATAGGTACCTTTATAATACAAAGCAAATTATAAAAAGCATATTATTATTGCAATACAAAGATTCGGAAACCCTAGAGCGTCTGATGGGTTTTTCTGTTCCTAATTATTATTTTACAATAGATTTCTGCCAAGTAACACCTAATTAATATCTGGGACTTCATTAACATTAAAGCAGCCCGCCATGTGTATTTGACACAAAATGTGACATCCTCAATTCACCAGTTATATCCTTAGGTTTCACGTTTCGCCTATTCAACACGATTCAGACCACGCTGGTCTTGAAAGTCTCCTTTTTGAAAAACTAGAGCATATATTTTAAGTAACGTGCGTGTTCACTAAGCAATAAGTCTAGTAGTTTATACAGTTAATATTTCACCACAAACCTAATCAGATTCCCTCGTCCAATAAATATACATTAAAAGATACCAATCTTAAAATTACCATAATTAACACTATGTCTTTTATTATAAAGAGATTAAATGTAAAAAATATTATCGTTAGCCGCGCGATATTGTGTGACAGCATCATTTATCTCAAGAGATTAAAGTAATGAGGTGCAAATATCAAATCTAAAACGATTAATTTAACTCTCGTTAAACCATTTACTGTTTAATCATTAAATATCATAAAAGACTAGCTTTTGCTCGCGGCCTCGCCCGCGTAAAGGTTAGATCAGATTATGTTACTCGGTGATGATAGGTATACTTTCTAATTGAAAAAAAATTTAAGTTCGGTTTATTAGTTTTTGAATGAAATCCTCACAAACGAATATACAAAAAATCTAATGTTATCTCTTTATAATATTAGTATAGATTATCATATTGTAATTTTGTTTATGAATGGCGTAAGGTCACATAAAAATAGTTTAAGTGTTAATTAAGTTCTGATCATCTTATAGATTATATTTATTAACTTTTGCCCCAAGTGTGATCACGCGATGGATCGGATCTTAATAAGAAGTTATTTATTAACACGCCACGTCACTCGCCTTTAAAAAAAAAGTGATGACCCTTCCTTAGAGTTTAAGTCTAGAAATTGATTTTGAAACTTAGGATGGAGATACGTTGCTAAGTTTTATCAAAATCAATTAATGCATTAAAATTTCCTAACGGTTGAAATTAAACTACTATATACGGATTTTATCGCGCTGTTTATTTGATAAAATCCGTATATAGTAGTTTAATTTCAATGAATAACATTCGCGTAAACAGAAGACAATATTATTTCTTAACGGTATTGACGGCTCGCTTCGTTGGGTCTTTAAGTGTTTAAAAAGCTTATATCGGTCTTCAGCTTTTTATTTATTTATTTATAATAGGTACACAACCAGATTACAGTCTTAACATGGTGAGTAGTAATAGTGAACATATTATATAAACCGGACAGTAATCCTAAAGTAGTGTACACAACATGTGCATATTAGAGCAGATTACTCATGCAAAACAAAAAACATTATTAAAATCTTAAATTCGTTAGCGTATAGCGTAAAGCGTTATTTATACTAGTTCTACCTATCTGTGCAAAAAACACATATTTTTTGTTGCTCTGTTACTATTCTACGCAACGCGCAAGTGATGCCTCTGGTGTTGCAGGCGTCCATAGGCTACGGTGACCACTTACCATCAGGTGGGCCGTGTGCTTGTTTGCTAC
The DNA here is from genome assembly GCA_963564715.1 of Catocala sponsa. Taxonomy (NCBI): domain Eukaryota; kingdom Metazoa; phylum Arthropoda; class Insecta; order Lepidoptera; family Erebidae; genus Catocala; species Catocala sponsa. The sequence continues at coordinate 1,971,164 of OY751345.1, read as the reverse complement.
CTTCATTGTATTAAAAAAAACATATGGACAGGCTGCTTCTAAAGACATCAGCTCTTTAAAACGTATACGCTGTCTAAGCTGTAACTATACACATCTCAGCTATAACTATACACATCTCAGCTATAACTATACACATCTCAGCTCTTCCATATTATAAACAAAGTCGCACGCCAATTTCTCCAAATCTATAAGCTGAGATATATTACACCCGCAATTTGCCAGCTATGGTTTAAAGGTCATAAGCAGAAAGAACATAGTCGTCTTGCCGGTCACAGATCGAGTGTCTGTGCTGTGTAGAAATTCTTGACAGAAAACCTCAATAAAAAATTTCACTCGCATTTACTACCGTTAGTCCATCAACGCAGACATATTCTGTTGTTATCTGGACAAATCGAAGAAAATATATTAAATCGATAAAAATCTCCCCAATATTCTCCATTACACAAAATACACAACTCCGAATAACGTCACGTCGACGCCATAGTTAAACAACCACCCAGCGTCTCAATTCCCATGCAAATAACATGAATAAACATACACAAAACATCATTATTTATGCACCACAGATTACACAAAGTGATCAACTGGAGCCTCATTATGAGCGGTATACTTCGGTAGGGCTATTAAGATTGTGCGCGCGCGCATCTCGTGCGCCTGCGCCGCCGCCGCGACGGTACAGCACAGTGACACTTCTATTAAAGTTACGTAGCTCTTTGCATACAGATTAAGTTTTAAATTATAATAGGTGGGTTAATTCGGTCTTTGTCGGGAATATAATAGCGATAGATTAAGATAATTTATTCTATGAAGTAAAATGCTGACAGCTTTGTGTGGTATGGTGATAGTGCATAGTCTACGTATCTATGACAAGTCACGGGACGTGACCTTTGGCTGATACTTCGACGAACACGCGTGGCAAATGTGGGTGTCTGAAACTTTGTAGAGAAGTTATTTAAATTATCTTGAACTGATTGAATGATGTATCAACGCAAAACGCAATCCTAAAAATGATGTAACAAAAAAATTATAAAACAATTATGCACCCATACCATACTGTACTCAAACTATGAATGTATGGTATGCTGTACCCGCAGTTTCACCCACATTTATAGTTACTGCGCCGCTCCCTTGGGACGTAGCATGATGTTATATAGCCTATAGCCTTCCTCGATAAATAAGCTATCCAACATTTTTTTCAATTCAAACCAGTATTCATTGAAATTAAACTACTAATTACGGCTTTTATCGCGTTGTTTATTTAACACTTAATTACAACATTTTTTTAATTTTTAGTATAATAGTATAGTAATAGTATAAATAGTTTTAATAGTTTCAATAATTTAATTAACTTAAAAATTAGTAAAATTTAATAGTAATAGTAGTGTAACAGTTTTCAAATCAAAAAATGTTGTAATAAAGTGTCAAATAAACAACGCGATAAAATCCGTATATAGTAGTTTAATTTCAATTAATAACATTCGCGTAAACAGAAGACAATATTATATCAAACCAGCATTTCCTGAGATTAGCGCGTTCAACCAAACAAACAAACTCTTCAGCGTTATAATATTAGTATTAATATAGGTGTGCAGTACATTCATAATTCAACATCAGCACCTATATTTTTAGCTCTCGTGTACCTACCGAGCCTGCTAAGGCACTGTTCCAGATTCCTCATTACTGCGAACCTTTAATCCTGAAGAGTGATCAGATATGGTAACAATAGCTTTGCATGCTTTTAGCTGGACTATGGGACGACAATCTGACATGACTAGAGAGGGAGCTGATGCGTTACCACCATCATTGCGTGCTTTAGTTATCAGCTCGCCAATGCCAGGGCACTGCGCTTAGGGGTACGAACCCACACGAGTCAAAAATCTGATCCACTAATAATTAAGTCTGGAGAACCTTAGTGTGTATAAAAAATGTACTGAATCGACATAATCTTGTCTTACGTTTACGCGAATGTTATTCATTGAAACTAAATTAGGTACTTTATATGGATTTTATTGCATTGTGTATTTGACACTTTATTACATAATTTTGAAACTGTTACAGTACTACTATTGAATTTTAATACTTTTAAGCTAATTATATTATTAAAACTACGTATTTGTATTTAAGACTGCGCCGAGCGTAAGATAGATAATGACAGAGCTCGTGTGGCGCATATTTAAATCGGCGCGCGGCCGCCATAGTAAAACTGTATGGTGGATTTGAAATGCTTTTTTGATTAATATGTATCTTTATTGTCAACTAATAACTTAAATATTTGGGACGGACAAATTGTAATATAACTATTTATGTTTCGTTTAAGCTGTAAAATAGGATAGATTATTAATGTTATAATCTAAAAATCACGTAACACGAGCTTACCTTATTGCATTTTTCGTGCAATTTTACGTAATTTTGTAAGCGAAAATATTAATTATTTTAAGTTTTTTACGCGGAGTAATTGTAAACACATTCATTGTTATGGTAAATGTATATTTTATATTTGTAAATTTATTGTTGATTTTATTCACTTAGCTGTGACCGCCTGTTTTGGCACATTTCGCTCGGCGCAGTCTTAAGGTCACTTCAGCAGGCATGTTCATGGATAGACTAAAAAGGTAGTTGTTGACAATACCATCTTAGTCTACCCGTGAACATGACAGTTTCAAAATCATGTAATAAAGTGTCAAATAAACAACGCGATATAATCTGTATTAAATATTTTAATTTCAATGCACTGAATTGAATTCTGGTGCAGAAATTCCTGCATACATACATAATTATATAGATTCACGCCTGTTTTCCAGAGGGGAGGCAGAGACTACGGATTTCCATTTGCTACGATCCTAACACACTTTCCTGGCTTCATGAACTGCCTGCTTCGGTGTTTCCCGAGAGCTATGATATGTCCTTCTTCAAACAAGGTTTAAAGAGAGTTCTTCTTTCACGGTAGGCAACGGCTTTGTTGTGTCCTAACATTGCTGAAGTCCATGAGCAGCGGTTACCACTTTCCATCAGGTGGGCCACTTGCTCGTCTGCTACCAATGGCAATAAAAAAAACGCTTTCATCACATTCCTCATGCACGCTCGCTGGTTTTTTAATGATTTTCATTAATGTTACTTACAAGTAGGATGCATTTAAAGCAGGCCTGTAACTTTATACTACGACTTGGACATCGGTAACTTATGACCCAAATTATTAATTGATTTGCATGTTAAATAGATAAAACACTAAATGGTGCAATTCTTCGTTAAACCCACTTTAAAAGCGTTTAACAAGCTCATTAATCGATTGTGACCGACTTCCCTTCACTATAAACATACCGTTACAAGAACAACAAATAAAAACACAACACTATGTGAACCCCTACGTCGATGTTGCAACGATATCGACGCATCGAACCGAGATATCGATACGATTGCTATAATCGATACTTCCGAGATCCGATACTAATATGTTTTCGTATAAATTGTGTGTGTGTTCATAAGTTTGGTGGTACAGAGTTGTTAGTGAGCGTTTAGCTATCGGCAGTAACTCGAGAGTGGTGTAGGCCACCCGGGTGGATCCACGGCACAATTTATGTATAGTGACGTAATCATGTCGTTGCTAGTTCATTTTGCTTCGTAAGTTAGTGCCATCTGTAGCCACGTGGGTGGGATGCGTTTTATTTAAATAAAATATAATCATAACTAGTAACGATGCCTTTTATTTATGGTTTCGTAATTATATGTAATATGATTTTTTATGGTGTGACCATTCGAAAAAGTTTTGTTGCCATGTTCAAAAATATGTATGTAAAGTAATATGTTTGTTCTTTTCTATTCATAACAGATAATAAAGACACAAGTTCTCAAATTTTGCCGCAATACAGTAAAGATTAATTTCCTATTTCTTTAAAATATGCTTTTTACGTTATGTATGTTTAATAGCAAGAGAGGAACATAATAATAAGTCATAAGATTAATAGGGCCGTGTAAATGCATATTGACAAAAAGATGTAGCTTTTTTGTCAAGATGGCGTGATTCATTATATTTTATTTATTTTATACCACCTAGGTATGAATTCCCACAAGACTAGAGTATGGGGTTCTTCAAAAAGGGTGTTAGAAGGTTTTTACAGGGTCGGCAACGCGCAAGTTATGCCTATGGTATTGCAGGCGTCCATAATCTACGGTGACCACTTACCAAAAAAACACCGAGGCGGCCTTGGTCACAAGTAGTTATATGTCGAAAATAACTCGCGCGTCGTTAACTAGGCAAAACGAAACGGCGGTAGTATAATATATAAGGCATCAGATTTACGAATGGTTGTGGGTTCGAGTCCCAAACATTGCACTACCGCTCTGAACCCACTCCTTACATAAGCATATTAGCTTAGCTAAAGCGGTTACCCAGAATAAGCTTAGTTGTGACCGAATTTGCTATTCTTCTTCTTCTTCTTCTCCCTAGTCTTTATTATTCCCAAGTCACTTGGGGTCGGCTTCCTAGTCTAACCGGATTTGACTGGAAATCAGTTTTTACACGGAGCGACTGCCATCTGACCTCCGCAACCCGAAGGCTAACGATACCCTAAGACTAGACCAGTATCAGGATATAGATCAGTGTCAATGTGAGGGCACTGACTTCCCAATAACGACTGCCATATATGTTTATGGCAGCCGGGACCGACAGCTTAACGTGCTCTCCGAGGCACGGAGCAGGCGATAATTGTCAATCAATATGCACATAATTTCTAAAAGTCATATAACTTCCGAAAGTCAGAGGTGCGCGACGTGGGTTCGAACCCGAGACCCTCTGCATTGCAGCCTGTTGGTCTCCCCACTGAGCTATCGCTGCTTTGTGACCGAATTTTCTATTAATATATAAAAAAGGAATTGAAGATAGGATGAAAGAAAAAGAATACTAGCAATGAATATGCGATATAATTGGCAATCAAAAATACTTAAGTGGCAGACACTTAAGGTATTTTAGGTATGTAGGAGGGTAGGCAGACTACCCTCCTATCACTGGTGATCCAGGATTTTACCATATTTTAGACTGCATGAATGGCGAAATGGTTTAAGTGGTCTGTTGCCTACCAATAATGTCCTCCAGACCGAATTTCGGTCACGGCGGCCATTCTTAACGGAGACTGGCCATCTGCGCAGGAGATATTATAGTGCACAAGTGTCTGCGCAGACACAATTGCACTCTCTGTTCCTTAACTCTCATGATCCAATGAGACGGTAATCCGCCACGATCGGAGAGAGATCAGGCGCAGGACCAACAGCTTTACGTGCTTTCCGAGGCACGGGGATGTCTTTCACCGCCAACTTTCTAACTCCGGGCTGCTATTGAGATTTCTTAACAGAAAAACCCAAATCCATTTCATAAATAAACGATCGTAAAAGATCAACACGAAAACCATCATATAAATAAACATCACATGATAACGCACCATCTCAAAATCGTTACCCAAAAAAAAAGAGACAACATCCGGCTTCGAACCTGTGACTCACGGCCGAACTATCGTCGCTCGCGATAACATCTCAATTTCTTCACGTACATCATTTAAACCGTCTACGAATAAAGCTTCGATGATACAACCTTCTTACTGATAACTTAAAGTTTTCTAACAACGCACAATGGACACAAAGAAACATTACTTTCCGATCGTTATCGGGTCCAACGTTTATTTCCCAATCGGACAATCTTGCCCACGGATGGGCAACATAATTACCGATACACGGAGCTATTGACAACAATGGTCAATCACTACGCGACCTGCGAACTTTGGGGTCAGCAGAGAGCCAGCTTGTGGTGTTAAGCGGAGCGGAGAGCGATTAATATAGCAGATTATATAAATGTGCTCAAATTATTAACATATATTATGATTGATATATTCTGTTTTTTTATACAACTAACACTATGTTAGATTCATAGTGATAAGGCCTTTCGAAAGTTTTTACTATTTAAACTGCCCTGTGAGGCTTAGTATTTTTTTATATAGCTATGGTGGCAAACTAGCATACGGCCCACCTGATGGTAAGTGGTCACCGTAGCCTGTGGACGCCTGCAACACCAGAGGCATCACTTGCGCGTTGCCGACCCTTTAGGAAAGGAAGTGGGAAGGTGAAGGAGCGGGAATGGGGGAAAGGGGCTGATTGGGCCCCCGGCACTCTCACTCACCGAACGAAACAAAACAGTAGGAATACTGCTATTTCACGTCGGTATTCTGTGAGAGGGTAGTCCTTCCCCGGTCGAGCCGGCACATTCATGCTGAAATCAGCGAGGCTCTACTGTACAAGTGCAGACCATATTGTTTTATAAACTACAGGTCGCCTGCAACGTCATCACTGCAATTCACAATGTGCAATTTTACTACGATTTTGCTAGACAGAATTAGATGAAAGGATTTAAGTTGAACCCTTAGATACCAAACTTTGAAATCTACATCCATTCAGTCAGTTTATTCTGCGTGAAACTCGTACAAGCAGATATAATGAAAACAATGTCGGCCTCGATGGCGTAGTGGTTAGTGTAACCGACTGCCACGCCTGAGGTCGGAGGTTCCATTCCCGCACAAGTCAAACATTTGTGTGCATGAACATGGATGTTTGTCTTGGTCTGGGTGTTTATATGTATAATATGTATGTATTTACAAAAATAAAAGTAATGTATATCCATTGTCTAGTACCCATAGTACAAGCTTTCCTTAGTTTGGGCTAGATGGTGTTGTGTGTATGTGATAGAATATATATATAATAGAATATATATAGGTAAGGATCCTAAAACCCATATTAGTTTATATAAGTTACATATATACATAATCACACAGCTATATCTCCGAATACGTCATCCACATTTCGACAGCAAAATCGCTGCTTGTCTCACAATAGACATCGCTTTTTAGATAGCATCGACGCGTTCAGTAAAGCACATTCATATTAATGTCATAGATGATGAGCGCCGAACATCTGTCAGTTTTGTACATCTAGTACACAAACTAGAAACATATAAATGACTGGAATACGATAATAGAAAATAGACACATTGATGCACATCAAACCTACTTTTCAAAAAAATTTGGGATAAAGTAAGTGTGTTGAATGAAATTGATTAAAGATTCATGTTGTTATAAACAAAATATATGATATGCTTCGTATGTAAACTGTTCCACTGCTGGGCACAGGCCCCTTCTCAAAGTAAGAAGGGTTAAGCCATAGTCCACCACGCTCGCCTAGTGCGGGTTGGCAGACTTCACATATCTTCGAGAACATTATGGAGAACTTTCAGACATGTAGGTTTCCCCGCGATGTTATCCTTCAGTATTAAAGTATGCGATATTTTTCTTTCTTTCAAGACTCCGTTAAAATTGACCGCCGGCTCCGGGTTAAAAACTCAGATATTATTAATAGAATTCCTAATAACCAATCTAAAGGTCCACCAGACTTAATTATTAGTGGATCAGATTTTTGACTCGTCTGGGATCGTACCCCTAAGCTCAGTGCCCTGGCATGGACGAGCTGATAACTAAAGCACGCAATGATGGTGGTAACGCATCAGCTCCCTCTCTAGTCATGTCAGATTGTCGTCCCATAGTCCAGCTAAAAGCATGCAAAGCTATTGTTACCATATCTGATCACTCTTCACTTCACTTCTCAAAGTAAGAAGGGTTAAGCCATAGTCCACCACGCTCGCCTAGTGCGGGTTGGCAGACTTCACATATCTTCGAGAAAATTATGGAGAACTTTCAGACATGTAGGTTTCCCCACGATGTTATCCTTCAGTATTAAAGTATGCGATATTTTTCTTTCTTTCAAGACTCCGTTAAAATTGACCGCCGGCTCCGGGTTAAAAAGTCAGATATTATTAATAGAATTCCTAATAACCAATCTAAAGCGTAAACAATCTGTGGCAAGGCAATAAATTTTGTTTTACTTAACTAACTATTTACAAAGATAATAGATTATACTCCTCAAACATTTTATAAGTAATGAATTAAACTAAGACAGCTTACGCCGATGACTATTACCGATTACATTATGTTGTTATGTACCTTTCAACAGGCAATAAATAAACACAAACAACTACTTTATTATATACTAGAAAATACCCGTGGCTTAAACAGTACCTTTTTCTATATGAAAGTACCCTACGTCCTTTTTTGTACTTCTGACAACGTGTATAACGAAACTTCAAGATGATTAGTCGGTTAGGGTGTGAAAGCGTAACAAACAAACTCACATTCGTATTTTATAATATTAGTCCGACTTTACATATTTTTACGACTTCACACGAATAGAGGTAAGCAGAGATGTAGTAAACCTAAATTTTGAATTTTTTTGGTCTAGGCCTTAAGTCCCATTATTTATCTCCGTGAACTTCACAAGCAAACAATATTTTTAATATTTGTTAAAAAAGATGAGGTGTTCATAAGATACTACAATAACAAGGGTTAAAGCCTATGTTGCAGAGACCTTACAATTTACTGATAGAAAAAAAATACGATATAAAATTGCAGATCACACAATTAATTCAACAAGAACAATCGAATTGACTCAACAACAATCGAACCGCATAAGTAATATGGGATTCGATCTCTCAACACATTGCGAACGCTTGCCCACTGCACCATTCATGCACTCAACTAAATTGTAATTAGCTGTTTCATTATTATAATAATTGTTTATTGGCTTGCTTCAGTAGCAGCGATAGTTCAACGGGGAGACCAACAGATTGCAATGTCGAGGGTCTCGGGTTTGAACCCAAGTCGCGCACCTCTGACTTTCGGAAATTATATGACTTTTCGAAATTATGTGCGTATTGATTAACAATTATCGCGTGCTCCGTGCCTCGGAGAGCACGTTAAGCCGTCGGTCCCGGCTGCCATGAACATCTATGGCAGTCGTTATTGGGAAATCAGTGCCGTCTAATATCCTGACACTGGTCTAGCCTTAGGGTATCGTTAGCCTTCGGGTTGCGGAGGTCAGATGGCAGTCGCTCCGTGTAAAAACTGATATCCAGTCAAATCCTGTTAGACTAGCCGACCAAATAATAAAGGCTAGGAAGAAGATTGGTCTGCTTCAGTAGTCTCATTACCGGTTTGATCTCCGCGTTGAACAAAATATTACTGAATCTATAGTGAACACAATTTTAGTAGCAATACATTGTCTGATAAATAATGTAACCAGTAGTCTGCAATGGACTTGCCGCCTTAAATCCTATTTAATAGGACTTTAAAACGTAGCTGGCAAAATGATATACACATCCACCTTCGTGAATATACAAGCGGCAATCTAGTCGAAACGTGGATATTATACATCTGTGCCTACTCCCTCGAATATAAACCTATGTATACTTATATAATATATCTCCATGTAAATAGATTCAGGAAAGCAGTAGTTGATAGATAATGTTATCCTATTGAGACGCAGGGTGACACAATAGATTTTTAACGTTTTGCCCGCCACGTCGAAATAGCAAAAGCGTGCTCTTAGCGCCAAGCTACGATTTCATCCTTTAATATCTACATCGTTTTTGTGATCTTATGCTAATATTGATGAAATAAATAGTAAGCAATTCACATAATATAAATTGGGTTGAGTCTAGCTAAACCATAAACAACACAAATAAGAAAAACAATTTGTTTTTATAAGATTCAGTAGCGTTTAAGTCTGTCATGTAGTTGTGACCGTGGCGTGCTAGACACGTTTTGCTTTGTCACGACTGTGGCCGTCAAAAAGTTATTGTGTCTGGCATTTTAAGACTTAAAAGACAATTGTGACATCATGTGAGAAGATCATTGTGAGATTTAGTCACAATGATCACATCAAAATCCCACGCATTATTAACAGAAACGACTCTACATCCAAACAAGTGTTGCTTGTCTCTACCGAGCCAGATAAAACTCTACATCAACTATCCAAAACTGAAGTGGACCTGCTCTCATAATGTTTGCTCGTATGTCCCAATATTTGTAGAGTCCGACCATAAACACGGGTCTCTCGCTAGAGCCGCGGCTCTACCTTCACGTTGTGTCAATAATTAATATTCAATTACTTGTGTTTGACTGTACTAGCTTCGTTAAGTAGAGTTCTGTGTCACAGCGGTAGTAACTCTCTCGTGTTTTAAGCCGTTGTTGTTTTACAAGAGCTGGTTCGATATGGCTCTACTAAAGGCTTGTAAACGTAAACTAGTTATATAATTATGTATTTTTCGCCGGTTAGCTCTACGTGTTGTAATTCTGATTGGTATCGGTTAGGCGTAATGTGTACAATCTCTTTAACGACGTAAATTCTGTGGTAATGTGCTACTATTAAGTTTATACTATTACTAACTATTGCCTAAGACCGCATTTCATTTTGTGCAGTAATTTTTGCGTTATGTACGTACAAATATACGAGTACATGTAGACTGATAGACAAATATTCTAAAAATAATTATTTAGCTTCTATAGCTCTTAGAAAAACCTTTTCATAAATATTATTTTAAACTTTATGCATAAAACAATACATTGGCGGACTTAATGCCAAGGGTATTCTCTACCAGTCAACCGTAGGGTGATGCAGAGATAAATTGAAGTACATACATAATATATACATACCAATAAACATATTATATAATCTAAATAAAATATATACTCATATATTATAATTATGTATTCATATAGATTTAGATACATGCATACGTATTACATTAATGATGAGAAGATTTTATTATATACCTATATGGATAAAATTGCTGCGTGATATGCCAGATAGTTTTGAAAACAAATTGATGACTAATTTTAGAGAGGTCTGAATCCAATATAAAATTTAGAATTTTGTGTGTCTATCTATTTTTTTCTCAGCATCACTCCTACTATGAGGGATATGGAAAAGCATAACTGGTAAAATGTGGGTTTATTACATCTCCTGTGCGAGTCTCCTTAACGCATATAGACGTGAAAGTGTATTTATATAATATGGTTATATATGTATTTCATCCTACTATGAAAGGTTGTTTGTTAAAATTCAATGATATTATCTCAGGATATTATATACACAAAAGTAAAGACGCAGAAACGACTTAATTTTCAACGTTCATTACTATGAAAATGACTTATTAGTGTATAATAATATAATTGTTTAAATTATTTTATAATTATGATTAGTGTAATTGAAAATGTATACAAGTATCCCAAAATTTAATAATATCTCGTATAATGTTTTTTTAAGATCTCGATTTCTTTCGATTAATCGAAATTACATAATTCAAAAGTAAATATCTGTAGTAAAAGGAGTGAAAAGACCGTCACAAAGTGTAGATTTTTTAGATTTATTATAAAATGCCTATAATTTTTAAAATGCGTATCAGATTTTTTTGATCTCATTTCGTTCGCTAACTACCCATGTATAGCACCATTAACCTATTAAGTGGCGGCAGCACACCGGCGGCCAGATACATTAGGTTTTCAATTATGTCTTGTATACTTACCAACCATTGTCAAGTATAAAATAATGTTGCACAATGATAAAATCGACAGCCAGTAAAGGATGGTTTAATCCCCGACGTCGTTTAACATGTCAAAGCTTGTAAGGCAATTGAATATTGCAGGTTGGTACATCTAGTATCAACGCGCCCGGTGTTAACTAGGGCTGGTCAAGATATACTGACAATAATTTATGGATTCCTTGTCTTGTAGGAGTTAATCTGGATTTTCACCAAATTCTATCTACTTATTGATATTTAAGCATACGAAATTAATTTTACTGTTCGGTTTTATTAAATATTAGATTTTCCCACGGGTTCGCTCATGTAGGCTATCTCAATTTTTTATCCCTCGGCAACTGCACTTTTTCTGGATGAAAATTATGCTATGTCCTTTTCTGTTCTCCTGAAAATGTGTATGCGATACTTCATGATTGGTCGAGGACCTATGACGTGAAAGCGTAACAAATTAACAAATCCACTAAATATTAGTTAGGATATTAGGCCTGAATTACATTTATCAGAATCGATAACAGAAACATTTAATTATACAAAACTTATCTTATCTTATGTGGGGGCCAGTCAGTGCAGACCGGCGACACTTCGACCCAGTAGGATCTTTTGTGTCGACACTCTCTAAATAACGACTGCCATAGATGTTCATGGCAGCCAGGACCAACGACTTTAACGTGCTTTCCGAGGCACGGAGCAGGCGATAATTGTCAATCAATACGCACATAATTTCGAAAAGTCATATAACTTCCGAAAGTCAGAAGTGCGCGACGTGGGTTCAAACCCGAGACCCTCTGCATTGCAGTCTGCTGGTCTCCCCACTGAGCTATCGCTGCTCTAAGAGCTGCTCTATACAAAACTTAATATTGAATTATGTTTACGCGAATGTTATACATTGAAAAAAAGTTTTAAAATTATGTAATAATAGTGTTTTATAAAAAATAATATATATATAATAATAAATAATATATATATATATATATATATATATATATATATATATATATATATATATATATATATATATATATATATATATATATATATATATATATATATATATAGCGCGATAAAATCTGTAATTAATTTCAATGTATACAAAACTTCTTTTAATTTTTTCATTTATTTACAACCCGTATTTCTAATTAAGGTTTTTATATAATAAATAATAAAATTGCTGTGTATGCGCGGTACAATGTACTCCTCACTACTACGACAAAAAAAAGGAGGAAAAGATTTTTGGCTTTGACTTCGAACAATATCTTACTTTTTTTTCCGAAGTAAAAATATTTATTCGTTTACGTCACAAAGTAAAACACATAAACATAAAAGTAAAGGTGTTAGTGAGTTTACTAAAACTAAAGTTACACCCAAAGTACATGAAAGGTATTTAAAGTATTTACTGACACAAATATTTACATTATTAATTTTAAAACGAATTAACCTAATATATATTTACAAACGTATTAAAAAAGGTAACATAATTACAAAAACACAATTAATTATACTACTAAATATTTACAAAAATAGTTTAGTCATCGTGGAATTCTTCAGCATCGCTGTCAACTGGTAACGTAGGCTTTACTTCTATTCAAACTTAATTTCAAAGCTGTCCTTCCAACCCTAGTACGCATGCACTCAATTAGATGGTGGTGGCTAGATCAATAAGCCTAGTTATAAATGGCATGGAGCTGCAGAGCCGGCGGCACCCCCTGGCGGCGAGACCCCCGCCGTTCCACCCGGTATCACGAAGAACCCCATCACTCAAAGCTTCGTGTCTACCAACAATACAATATTGTACTCTCAAGTGACATTTGCAAATTATTTATTTACATACATTTACATACTTTACAGCAATTGGATCCTCATTACTGACTATCATATATTATCGAAAGCATAATGAGAGACCGTCAGACTGCCACGCAGAAATCTCGGGTTCAATTCTAAGCCGCACATCTTTGAGTTTTCGAAGGCATATGCGTATTAAATATTTAATTATCGCTCCCTATAACGATGAACCTATATCTTATAAGGAATAAATCAAATCAAATCATACATACATACATAGATTCACGCCTGTTTCCCAGAGGGGTAGACAGAGACTACGGATTTCCATTTGCTACGATCCTGACACACTTCTCTGGCTTCATTCACTTTCATCACATTCCTCATACACGCCCGTCGGTTCAAGGAGCTCTTAACCTGGCCTTTGTCCAGAACGCCTACGATCGATCGTTCGCCTAGGTTTTCCTCTGGCGACTGTTCCAATCACACTAGCCTTATAAACTTTCTTAGTCAGTTTATTTGCAATAATATAGCTATAAAATGTTCTTATTATACAAAATGAGCATCTCTACATTTTGCCACACAAGGCGTGCAAATATGCAATAGATATAACAATAAAATGTCAAAGTAAATTAAATTAAATTAAAATTCCATAGAATAATGTTAAAGTATAATTTCAAACAAAGTCTATGTTAATAAAGCCATCGATGCATATCAATTATGTTATAACATGATCAGAATTTAGGCAGAAGTTTATTTTATCCATATTTTGCTATTTTTAAATTAAAAATTGTTTATTATCATTTTCTTCTATGCTATTTTATAATGGGATTAAATATAATGAACAGCAAAAATACTAATTGGTCAGCAAATATTGCACAGCATAACGAGCATCTATACGCCTCAAATCACTGCATTCCGTCTCGGAAGTGTTAGGTTATGTTAGGTTCCTTTTTTTAAACCCACCCAAATATAGAAGCCCCGCGTTTGATCTCTTTAAAGTTTGCTGGCCATGAGTTGCTGATCAATTAGCTTTTTTGCTGCGCAGTTACTAAATACTACCCTTTTATAATCAGTAGTTGGGGTACTCCTTTTAAGTAAACATTACCTGTGTTAGGAGACCCCGCTCTTCACATTACAATAATAATATAATTACACAAGTTTCACAATATTTCAAACAAATGGTTAATAAATATATGCTTAGGTATATAATTAAATTTGTTGAGTAAATAAGTGTATATTTTTATAAGTATCAAATGTCTTTCGTAATAGGAGTCGAGCCTATTGTCCTCTACCGGGCTGAATTTCAGACGCGCCGGGTTGTTATTGAGAATTTCTTGACAAAAATAACAGTAATACTGTAGCCGACCTGAAAATTGCATTTCTGAGCTCTCACGATAGGACACAGAGACAGTTATTTCTCCAATTATTTATTGTAATAACTAATTTTATCAGTAATTATTATTTTGCAATTATTACAATATCTATTTCATCGTTAAACTTTGATTGCAAATTGCTTTATTAAGACTCACTTATTATATATATAAACTTATACGAGTAATAATCTTCATTACGATTATTTCGTCAGGAATCGATCATTTCGGATTCGATTAAGATATTAGATGTAATATTGTACTAGCTTTTACAAGCGAGTTTGGTCTCGATTTCTAAAGAGAAATATCACATTAAATGTTCATATTGCCTGAAAAAGCACGTTTCATTTTATATCCAATTTATTTTTATTTGAAATTTCGGGTAAATAAACAATTGTAAATTACTAATATCATATATACACATATATCAAAACAATAGTTATTATCAAATAAATAAGGAAGTTAGGAACTTAGGATTACGATTAGGATCTAGCCTATAGTTAGGATATTGTTTTATAAAAAATAAACAACGTGATAAAATCCGTACAAAGTTTGTTTAATTTCAATGTATATTATTATACATTCGCGTAAACATAAGACAATATTATGTAACTCAGATATTTCTCCAAAACGACTAAACGCAAAAAGCGTCTACTTCAAAGAAACATAAGCTTGCCTTTCTCTTCAACCGAAACAAACTGTAATTATCTTACAGTTTACAATCATTTCAATTCTCACAAATCTTATCCAACATTACCGTTTTATTTCTAAGTACCGCGTAAATTTACAATTAAAGTATGTTGTGTTGCGTTCAGTTTCCGCGCTTGTGCAGTGAGGTAAGTAGTTTACTTGTTCGAAAATAATGTACCCGGGAAACAGTAAGCATTGGATGTCAATTTCAATGGTCTATTAACTAAGTAATGATTGCATTCACAGAACATCGAACACTACGTCTTGTCCAGAGACAACGCAACGCACAAATCCGCGTGAAGTTTTGTTATGTGTGGGAACGATCACGAGGTTCTATTTCCAATCAATCATAATAATAATACATTTATTTAATTACACAAATATTACTAAACAAAAAATATTTTACAATTTTCTACATTAGAAGATTAAAAGCACAATAACAAAAGAGTATTTTGGCAATATAATTGTTAAACCATGTCTCCTAAACTAGGCAAAAAGGCCTCTATCTTAGGAGACAATGGTGCCAATTCTGTTGTCACAAAATTCTCTAAGCTTAACTAAAAATCACTAAAATTTAGTTTAGTCCTCTCAAATGACATTTCGTATTCTGAAATCGTTAAATGTGACAGGACAAAAAAATTTTTTTGTGACTTTTAGTTAAGTTTAGAGAATTTTGTGACAACAGAATTGGCACCAATATCTTCTTCTTCTCCCTAGCCTTTATTATTTCCAAGTCACTTGGGGTCGGCTTTCTAGTCTAACCGGATTTGACTGGATATCAGTTATTACACGGAGCGACTGCCATTTGACCTCTGAAACCCGAAGGCTAACGATACCCTAAAGCTAGACCAGTATCAGGATATTAGAGGGCACTAACTTCCCAATAACGACTGCCATAGATGTTCATGGCAGCCGGGACCGATGGCTTAACGTGCTCTCCGAGGCACGGAGTAGGCGATAATTGTCAATCAATACGCACATAATTTCAAAAAGTCATATAACTTCCGAAAGTCAGAGGTGCGCGGCGTGAGTTCGAACCCGAGACCCTGTGAGAGATTGCAGTATGTTGGTCTGCCCATTGAGCTATCGACAGTATAATTATCAAAAATAGTCATGATTTATTTGATCAAGATATGGACACTATAATTAAATTTAATGTAATAGGGGCTACAGGAAGATTATGATATTCTATATCACTTACAAAACTCGCGGTAACCTGCGGTGTATTGTTTAGTTACACCGCTGTTGTTTTTTAGCCCGCATGCAGTCCTAAATCTTAGTCATGCTATTAGAACAACCAATAACTGTCCATGTTTATGAAAAAAGCACATAATTAATTATGAAAAGTGGTAGAACAAAAGTTGTCAAGTAAGGTATATAAATAAAAGGTAGTAAAAACTTAAAAAGAGTAAAAGGTTAATAAGTATTTTTCAATGAACCATGTACTTATTTATATACACATTATTTTATACATAATACCCAACTTTATTTTATTTTATACAACTGAGTTGGCAAGCGAGCATACGGCCCATCTGATGCTAAGTAGTCACCGTAGCCTATGGACCGTAGCCTGCAACACCAGAGGCATCACTAGCGCTTTGCCGACCCTTTAGGAAAGGAAGAAGAGGGAACGAAAGTGGGAAGGAGAAAGAGCGGGAAAGGGGAAAGAGGGTGATTGGGCCTCCGGCACTCTTATTAACCGAACGAAACGCGACAGTAGGAATACTGCTATTTCACGTCTTTATTCTGTGTGAGGGTGATCCTTCCCTGGTTGAGCCGGCCATTCATGCTGAAATCAGCGAGGCTCTACTACACACTACTACAGCTGAAAGCATTATTAACATCGTGTCAAAATGTAATTTCGATTGAATGGATTGGCTGTTGCAAATTTATTTTCTTTTTGCTAAAAAGATTATGTACGGTCTCACTACCGTACATTCCTGCTCACTCCACAAGTTGCCAAGCGCGTGTAGCTGCGCGCTCATCATTTATCGTGTGCTACATACTACATATAAATTAGCGATACAACAAAATACATCGACTCAGTTGAACGTAAACCAAACATATAAGCAAACGTGCATTAAAAGAAAGAATTAGTCTTATTTTTACTGTAACTTATCTACTTATACCTTAAATTAAATTATTTACGTTAAAATTCATTGAAATTAAACTACTATATACGGTTTTATCGCGTTGTTTATTTGACACTTTATTACAAAAATTGGAAAAACTGTTACACTACAATTACTATTAAACTTTACTAATTTTTAAGCTAAATACTGTTACACTACTATTACTATTAAATAATAGTAATAGTAGTGTAACAGTATTTCAAAATTTTGTAATAAACTGTCAAATAAACAACGCGATAAAATCCGTATATAGTAGTTTAATTTCAATGAATAACATTCGCGTAAACAGAAGACATATTACGTTAAAATTCTTTTCTCTACTACATACTTCAAAATCTTATTATAGTGTGCGGAGGTACTAACTAAACAACCCGTACAGATTACACTGCATCCCACATTAGAATTACTTCTTTATCGCGGAGGCTTTAACAAACATTGAAGTCCAGATATTTGTGGATCACACAATTTTTGTCTCGTGTGGGATTCGAATCCACAACACTCAGCGTAGCGTCAGTGACAAAGCAACTACTTTAATCACTACGCCATCCGTGCAATCTAACCAATTTTTTTAATTTCTTACCCAATCCCGGCAGTTGACATACGGTTAACAGTCTGTCACATTTTTTTGTGTGTTGATTTCAAAAAAGTTTTTAAGCTGGTTTGGACATGTAGAAAGAATGGACGAGGAAAGACTAACTGCAAATGTAAATCCGTAGTCTCTGCCTACCCCTCTGGGAAACAGGCGTGAATCTATGTATGTATGTATGATTTCAAAAACCGGAGTTAGACTTATTGCGTTGGTCATTTCGTTTAAGTTTTTATGTTTGCCTCCAATCGTGTGGTATCGTGTTCGATTCCGCTGTCATTTAGTTACTGGATTTTGTCCCTAACTCAGAAACAGGTCAGTTTGGAAACGTGTTTGGTTGATGGACTGAATGGCAATAAGCTAGCCCGGTATGCCATGGGATCATACCCAGGAGTTGTACAAGAATTTACTGTTTTTTTTTTGTTTCACTACAATGTTTGTACTCATTGTGATATGCCTAATACATTTCAGAATTTAAGGTCACAGGCAGAGATCAATATAACATAAGTTTAACTAAAAATTCACGATCAGAAATTAATTAAATAGAATTGCTATAGTGCAAACTTATATTTCTATACATTTCTATATAAATAAATAAAATTAAAGTGTCTGTTTGTAATGTCAAAATAACAGCTTTTTATCTAATGCATATAAAAGTATATAAGGTACCTATAAGAAAACATCTATTTTTAAATTGTTTGTCTGTGTGTCTGTCTGTTTGTTCCGGCTAATCTCCGAAACGGCTGAACCAATTTTGACGGGACTTTCACTGGCAGATAGCTGATGTTATAAGGAGTAGATGACATAGGCTACTTTGATTTTAGAAAAAAATAGGGTACCGCGGAGACAAACACTTTTTAGTTAAAATCTACGCGGACGAAGTCGCAGGTAACAGGTATTATATAAATTTGCACTATGGTAATTCTATACATCGACATTTTGTTTAGCAACTCTGACTGTTTTTTACCAAAGATATTTCTTTCCTAGATTATGAAATACCCAAGCCTACTTTTTAAAAGGTTCAATAGTATTTAGCTGAATTAAATTCCCAGCGAACCCAGCCCAAAAAAAAACACAATCTACATCGGATAAACATTTAATCCATTACCGATATAGAAATCTCAACAATACTTTACACGGTTAATTGTAATTAATTAACACAAAAATAAACCTCGATACATAACATATCGCTTTGTACAATTTCGTGACTGTTGCGTTCCAATTAGGGCCAGCAAATGCACGTACTTAATAGTCGCAGTAACTCAGCGCGGGCGCGTCCGGCCGCCACGGTGCGCCGGCGCACACTGCGCGCAATATTTCTTCCTGTAAAAGGCCGCGCCGACGTCCGTTCGTGTATTAAACGATTAAGGCATTGTTCACCTTATTTGAGGGTATTTACATCATTATTATCGCGGAGCCATCGTTTTTGTAAGTCTCTTGTAAGACGTGCAGTTTTTCGCTGATGTTCTGATATTATGATATGCCTCGATGATTTCGTGGCATAACTACCTATGCATTTTTGCGTACAAAGCCTTGAGAGCAGCTTGACTGTCACTGAGAATATATACACAGTCCTGTCAGTGTGATTATTGTTAATATTCTCCTGAGCACAGGCAATTATAGCATAGGTTTCCGCTTGGACGACTGCTACAGTTATACCTACTAACCACTACGCCATCGAGGCCAACTGAAAGAGGTATGATATAGCTATGCATATAATATTTATTTTATATTTATCTTACCGTTGAGATAAGAGTACGCTTACTAGATTATGCCCGTGGTTTAGCTCGCGTAATTATTGTAAGTTAGGTTAGGTTAGATCCGTAATGGGACACGGCGCAGCACACGCTTGAGGAGTGCCCGGCGTGGGCCGCGGAGCGCTGTGCCCTGGTCGCTGCGATTGGCCCCGACCTCTCGTTGCCGACCGTCATATCCAAGATGGTCGACGACGACAGGTGCTGGGGCGCAATGAGGTCCTTCTGCGAGTCTGTCGTCTCGCAGAAGGAGGCGGCGGAGCGGGGGCGTGAGGAAGATCCTTACGCCCCGGAAGTCCGCCGCCGGAGGAGGGGGCGCAGGAGACGCGCTTATGTCGCTCTCCTGCTACCCACGTAAGGGTTCCGGGTGGCAAGGCCTCAGGGGGGCCTGCCACCCACAAATTAAGAACCCCGAGAGGGCGCGCGCGGTGTTCCCGCGCGCCTTCCAATGTCGAAAGGGGAGAGCGGTGAGGCTCTCCCCTGGGGACGAGAGGTGGTCGGGTCCGTTTGACCCGGCCCGCACCCACACGGGGGGGCCTGCTATGGATGACTCAATTCTTTTAAGAGCTCCCAACAGGCCCCTCCATTGGGTGAGAGAGGGAACACCCCAGGTTTTTTAGTGGGTATACCAGCGCTCTTCGTGCTGGGGAGTCCCACATGCCCCGCCGGTGCCGTCCCCTAGCCAGCGAATAGTGCATCAAGCATTTTTCCTGGGTACGAAAAAAAAAAAAGGTTAGATCCGTAAAATAACTTTTCCAGGATGAAGTGTATTTTACGGATTTATATCCTTTTCTGTGCCCTGATAACGTGTATGTGAAATTTCATGATAAACCGTCGAGTAGTTAAGGCGTGAAAGCGTAACAAACAAACTCACATTCACATTTATAATATTAGTTAGGATTTCGCAATGCGATGCCACTGCTTTAATTGTAAGCCATATTGGCGGAATTGAGGCTGCCTTCCATATCTTACTGTAATTAGACAGCAATTTGTATTCAGTACATTCTTCCTGATTAGGTAATCTCGCTAATTTGAGACGTGAATCTAAACTCAGGTTTGTATCGCTGAAGATGGAGGCAGAAGTGAAGGTATTACAATTCAGAGGTACCCAGACTTTTTTTTCATAGACCACTTTCAAAATGTAGCTGGTTCCGGTGGACCCCCTGCAGCTAAATAAGTTCATGCATTTTGCAATTAATGGACCCCCGCTTACGAATTGTGAACCCCCATTTTTTTGTTACGCCAACGTAGACCCCCGTCGAGTCTCCCGTGGACCCCTGGGGGTCCACCTGGACCACTTTGGGAACTAATGTTAATTACATCAACATTTGGCATTTTAAGGCCTACGTATCAAAGACAATTTTATTAACCATATTGCTAGACTACGTCTTGCTACTTAAAAATTAACAGAAATACCCAGTAACACTTTATTAACCTCTAAGTCTTCTTCGAAGAGGTTAATGAAAACACTATGTGGGTCTGTGTGTCTGTCTGTTAGTGACAGGCATAACTCCGGAACCATTCGACCGATTGACTTGTAACTTGGTGTGCAGACACCTTGGGGTCATACCTCGGTCGAGTTTGAATATGGACCCTGTAGGTCAAAAGACCCTGAGATATAGGAGTTATTTATTTTTATTACTTTTACATTTAAGACCAAGAGATTGAATCCTGGGTTTATACACCCATCTCCTTTGACTTGAAAATCGAATTTATGATTTTGCGACTCTGCACAGATGAAGGAGTTCAGCGTACATCCAACAGATAGTGGCCCGTCAGGCACGATCACCTAGCCTAGTTGGAAGATCCTCCCTTTGTGTTGGAGGGACATCAGACCACGTTCCGCCATAATGATATCACAGTTCAAGTACACAGATGTAAAGCGAAAAAGCACCCAGAAACTTATGGCAACGATACAATAGATGTCTTACTGCATAAATAGCACGATGGCCACACCAGTCAATTCGTTACTGCCAGTGCGCCGAGTGTTATGATTTCGATACACAAATATCTAGTCATATTGCGTTTGACACCCAGTTTTTCTATCGCAGATCAACACAAAAATATTTTAACAGACAGTCAACCGCATGCTAGTTTTTGTGATTAGCTAACTTAGCAACAGCCAATCACTTTTCATGAGTTTATTTTAACACATTACTGATTAGCCTTTCAGAAATATCTTTATGTGCGTCTTCCACCTCCAGAACGAGTTGGTCATGGCGGCCAATCATAACGGAGACTGGCCATCTGCGCAGGAGATAGTGTACAAGCGTGTGCACAAACATAAGTGCACTCTCTGACTCTAACTCTTAACAGAAAAACCTAATAACTTTTTGATGGCTCGACCCAGGATTCGAACTCGAGACCTCGTGTGTAATAGTCGCATTGACTTCCACTGCGTGCCATGGGGGCAGTGATATAATATGTTTGTAAAATGCTCCCTGTAACATAAATTTTACCTAGTGCTAGAGGTGTAACTTTAAGAATATCAGTAATTTATTAAATCGGAAATGATTACCTTACCTTAACCAATAAACTTCCTCTTACAGATAAACTAAATAACAGTACTAAGTTTCACTTAAACTAAAAAGCTTGTGAATTAAAACCGAATAATATCTATAATGTCCTTTCAACCCACACCGTGAGATTCACTGACCACATTTACTTTTATCTCATCTAATGAAACATTTACATTCAAAACGATCGGGTTCCAACGATCCTTTCTTCTAAACTGTTAATTGTATAATCTGTGATATTACTCCAGCTGTTATGAGGTAGTTTGTAAGAGTTTTATCATTCTTTATTCAGCCTATAACAGTAAATGCTAGTAGTCGTGAGTGAAACTAAGGAGTGTCGGTAACTGGCGGCTAAGTGGCGAAATAATAATAAACATTGAGATAAAATGGCCGACGCTGTTACCGTGATGTGTGCCGAGGACTGCGCCTGCGCACAACTTCAAATCTCATGGAGATTAATATTAACATTTATTTGCTTGGCCGATAGTTTATCCAATAAAAAGCATAGCTTAAGTCCAATTATTTTGCCGTTGATTAAAGTTTTTATGGAGTGACGTAAGTGCTTGATAAGGGGGCTTGCGTAAGTCTAATTGTGAGGTAAGGGTTTTTGTCGAGGTGGCAAGTAAGCGTATGGCCGGCTTGATAGTAAGCGATCATCGTAGCCTATCACTCACGCCTTGCTCACTGTAGAAAAAGGACTTAAATATGGGATATTATTTATATTAGGGCTCATAAAACAGGATCCATAATCTCTGAACAGGACTTTATATGTATGTACATATGATAGGATAATATTTCTGCGAGTTGGCACATTCACACAAGCTTATTCACTCCTAATCACATTATATCGAAGAGCCTATTTATGTAATAAAATGACACTATAAGGTAAAAACTTTTCTCAGTCAACGTAAAAACAATTGTATGGTAGCATTTGAAGTCCTAAGTCAATTCGGTAGGTATTTCTTTAGGTGGAGCGTAGGGCCCTTTTAGTCTCGGACTCTAACTTGGGCTTACGGATCTTCTTGGCCCCGAAGCATTAGCTATTTTTACTATATAGCTAATCCGGTACTCTATCTATATCAAATCAATGAGCACTGTCAGGAGACTCAAACAAAGAAGCCCTAATCAAAAATATTCTACGTTTAATAATTAACTTATAGTAAAAAACAATCAAAATCATTATCGTGGGTTCATCACAGCTGCACATGCGCTGTGACGGCGGTACCGGTGCGCCAATTCGCGCTATCGGCCGCTCGTGACGCTCTCATTAAGATACAGCCTCCAATCTCAATACTTGCCGTAATGGACCAGGCTCTGCCGGCCACACAACCTTCAGGTGTGGCCTCAGTGTCTGCAATAGTGGAGCGTGAAGTGTTCACGATAACATCGCTTTATAGTTTGTATGTGTGGAAGTAAAAATAATGAGGTTAAATAATTTATTTTCAAAACGACATACAATATGTCACTTACACGAAAATAACAAGACATGATAGTTTTTTTTTTTTTACAACTAAGAAAGCAAGCAAGCATTCGGCCCACGTGATAGTAAGTGGTCACCGTAGCCTATGGACGCTTGCAAACCCGAGGCATAACTTGCGCGTTGCCGACTCTTTAGGAAAAGAAGTGGAAAGGAAAGGGAGCGGGATGGGGGAAAGGGAGTGATTGGGCCTCCGGTACTCTCACTCACCGAACGAAACACAACAGTAGGACTACTGCTATTCCACGTCGATATTCTGTGAGAGGGTAGTCCTTCCCCGGTCGAGCCGGCCCATTCATGCTGAAATCAGCGAGGCTCTACTACTCAAAAGTTTTTAGTGAAATACAAATAATTGTCGCCGAATACTCCCTTAGTAGTTTAATTAATTTGTTTAAAAGTAATTAAAACTACATGCAGTTGGTCACCCACCACTCGATACAGGCTATGCCTGTAACTCATGGCGAAAAGTGCCCAAATACATACTGAGACATTTAAGACTTAAAACTACTAAGTGAGTTAATAATAAGTAATAAGTTTATTACCAAAGATTACACGAACATACAGTTCATTAAACGGTTGTTTTATAAATACAAATGTGATATTGATAATGTAACAATGCATAATAAGCTTCTGGCAACCTGTACCTTAGGCGCCAGACCACCCACCCTTCTTAACCAATCTGTACAAATTATTTGAATGATATAATTAGGGCGTGCTTTTTATAAACTATTCAATCGTCATTTACGACTATTTATATATTTATTGACTGTTGGCAAAATAAAAATATATTATAATAATATAATATTCTACCACATACACACAACACCATCTAGCCCATACTAAGCAGAGCTTGTACTATGGGTACTAGACAATGGATAAACATACATATATATACTTATTTTTGTAAATACGAGTACATACATATTATACACAGAAACACCCAAACCAAGATAAACATCCATGTTCATGAACATGGATGTTTCACTTGTGCGGGAATCGAACCCGCGACCTCAGGCGTGGCAATCGGTTACACTAACCATTACGCAATCGAGGCCGACAATTATTAATTAATAAATTAAGAAATAATTATTGCAACATAGTATGTAAAATTATGCGTTTAATGTTCCATATAAGTGTCAAGTCAAAGTCAAAGTCAAAAATCATTTATTCATTTAGGTCACAAAGTAACACTTATGAACGTCAAAGTATATAGGTTACTGAGTTTACTAAGTTACTGAAGCTATATTTAGGTTAGTTGCTAGGTTCAGGCAAAGGGTAGAGCCTATGAGAAGAAACCAGCAAGAAACTCACGGCCACTCTTTTAAATCGCCAGTTAAATATAATTTCAGTATTTTACAACTCAGATTAACAAGGTGTTACAGCCATTATGCCATATACTACTGACTATAAAAAACTAAAGATAATAACAATAATAACTTAATAATATTATAGAGAGGAAATAATTTGAGCTAAGATATATTATTTAATATAAATCTAAAATAGACAGTAAGATGGCATGATGGCGCATACACTTACACTTTGTGACTATGCAAAGGCTTAAATTGACTTATAAGTAATACAGATCTTTGAATCCTGTATGCAACAAGCAACTAGCTCCATGAGTTTTTGTCATTTAAGTAGTCGTTGACTGAATAATAACCCTTCCGAATAAGTTGTTTTTTAACGGCGTTTTTAAATTTAAACAATGGTAAATTAATTATAGTAATAGGTAATTTATTAAAAAAACGTATACCGAGTCCCGCAAATGTATTGTGAACTTTATGTAAACGATGATATGGGCCTACTAACTTATGCTTATTTCTAGTGTTTACGTTATGGATATCACTATTCTTATTATATAAGTAAATGTTATGTTTAATAAACATAATGTTAGCAAATATATATTGCGACGCAACAGTAAGTATGCCAATTTCTTTAAATCGATCTTTCATGTGTATGTGATTCTTTCTTGTGTATGTGAATATGTATGAGTGTGATTGTATGTGTGTATTTTTGTGTGTGCACGTGTTTGAGTCACATCTTCGAGTCACCCTTGCCATAATGCCTGAAGACCAAGGTATTCAATCAATGCGTCCTGCCGATCATGACATACGGAGCCGAGACGTGGAACCTGACAGTGAAACTAGCCCACCGATTGCATGTCACTCAGCGAGCTATGGAAAGGTGTATGCTCGGAATCTCGTTAAGGGACAAAGTCCGGAACGAGACTATCCGACAAAAAACCAAAGCCACTGACGTAGTTCAGAAGTGTAGCAGGCTGAAGTGGCAGTGGGCTGGTCACTTCTGTCGCAGAACCGATGATCGTTGGAGCAGACGGGTTCTCGAGTGGAGACCACGACTCGGCAAGCGTAGTGTAGGACGCCCTCTGGCCAGATGGACCGATGACCTGAAAAAGGTGGCTGGAGGTGACTGGATGGCGAAAACGGGAGATCGGGCCTTGTGGCGCACCCTGGGGGAGGCTTATGTCCAGCAGTGGACTGCAATAGGCTGAAATGATGATGATGATGATGACGTGTTTGAGTAATAAACATAGATAAAGTCCTATATAACTATGGTAACCGTCACCTTAAAAACTGACTTTTAATAATATTTAATTAGTTTCAACTTGTGGCAGCTTCCGTGTGCATTCTATGAAAAAACATAACGGATCAATATGCAAACATTCAAATAACAAACACAAAGAACAAACGGACACGGAATAACTATTTGTGGATCACACAATATTATGTCCCGTGTGGGAATCGAACCCACAACACTTGATGCAGTGCCAGTGGTGTGCCTACCACCTTAATTACTACACCATCCATGCAAATGCCTTGAGTGGTTTACGAAATATTGTTATTGCATTTTATAACCAATTCTTGAGGAAGATTATACGCCTATAACATCACGCTATCCTAATCCCTAACTAATATTATAAAAGCGAAAATGAGTTTGTTTGTTTGTTACCTTTTCACGCCTAAACCACTGAACAGATCATCCTGAAATGTTGCATATACGTTGTCAGGTGTACAGAAACGGACATAGGCTACCTTTCATCCTGAAAAAAAAAACTGTTCCCGAGAAAAGCAACAATAACGTTCTTATGATAATAGATGGCGCCACGTGTCTTTCGAATCATGATTGAATTATATTATTACAAGCAAAGTACAACCAGAATTGATTGTCGAATTCTAAATTAACGCGAGCGAAGCCGCGGGCAAAAACTAGTAAGAAAATAAAGCAGTAATCATAAACGTGAGTGAAATCGTGAGGGACAGCCGATCTTTTATTCAACAAAACCGCTCGTTTACCCGCTGCACGCTCCGCTACCCACTCTCACTGGAGCCACACATAACAAGACGCGTCTCAATAACAAAGACTCTTTTGTATAAATTAAAGAGAGAGCCCATAACGTTAAGTGTAACGATTATGACTACAATTTATTATAAAACGCATTTACTTAATATACTTAATAATAAAAGATTTGCGTTGTACGAGCTAGTTGTTCTTTATCGATAGTTTGTTTGTTGAGACGGGTGGTCCGACGCCGTGAAGCTTGGAAAATAGACACCGATGCGACGACTCACGTGTCAGTCTTAACTGTTGATATAAATAGGTACTGTGTAGTTGTGAAAATATGCGGCGAATAGGAACTCAATAGAAAACTGCTTAAAGTTAAACATATACACATATATATATATTTTTTTAAACGACTGAGGTGGCAAACAGGCATACGGCCCACCTGATGGTAAGTGGTCACCGTAGCCTATGGACGCCTGCAACACTAGAGGCATCACTTGCGCGTTGCTGACCCTTTAGGAAAGGAAGTGGGAAGGAGAAGGAGCGGGAAGAGGGTGATTGGGCCTCCGGCACTCTCACTCACCGATCGAAACACAACAGTAGGAATACTGCTATTTCATGTCGATTTCTGTGGGAGGGTAGTCCTTCCCCGGTCGAGCCGTCCCATTCATGCTGAAATCAGCGAGGCTCTACTACTCATAACTTATAGACTCGCATTTACGTATCCCAAATCTATCAAGGTGGAGTATCAATAGTGAATGCTATGCATGAGATGATGACCGAGTTGGATCAACAAAAAGCTATTGGGTCGTTCAAACAATAAATTCTCAATACCAGCCCGGAGATGGCAGTGATGCTCACCCCCGTGCCTTGAAAAAAAAAAGGAAAAGGCGTCCTTCGTTGGTCCTTCGCCTAATCTCTCTCCAGTCGATTTGAATAAATTATCATCCCATTTGAGTGTGGAAGAGAGAAAATAGACAATGCTCTTATGTTTGTGCACACACTTATATGTATATTATAATAATATATTTTGGGCTGACAGCCAGTCACTATCAAGATTGGCTGCTCTGACAAAAATATGGTCTAGAGGACATTATATTTATCCCCGAAGCAGATGAGATGACATATCGCCAGATATGGTTTAGGTCTCACGTGTTAAAAGGACCTCTATCGGGCTCAGTCCCAGACTCCTACAAAACAGGCTTGCCTATGTGATCACAGAATTGTTTATTTTATTTAATCAGCTTTAAACGTTTTTAGACTTTGGCGATTTGTTCAAATACTTAATACAGATAACGGGTCTTACTCGCGGCTACTAACATTTTGCCTAACTTGCATCGATCGTGGTTACGCGTTGTCTACTCAATGGTATGACTGCGCCGAGCGAAATGTGCCAAAAGAGGCGATCACAGTTAAGTGGGTAAAATCAACACCTTGAGTGAATGAGTGTGTTTACAATTACTCCGTGTAAAAAGCTTAAAATAATTAATATTTTCGCCTACAAAATTACGTAAATTTGCACGAAAAATGCAAAAACGTAAGCTCGTGTTACGTGATATTTAGATTATAACAGTAGAAATCTATTCTATTGTACAGCTTAAACGAGACATAAATAGTTATACTACAGTTTGTCCGTCCCAAATATTTAAGTTATTAGTTGACAATAAAGATACATATTTATCAAAAAAGCACTTCAAATTCTCCATACAATTTTACTATGGAGGCCGCGCGCCAATTTTAATATGCGTCGCACGAGCTCTGTGATTATCTGTCTTACGCTCGGCGCAGTTGTACAAAATGTATTAGATAATAGGCCTTTCAATTTCCTAAAACAAAACATTTAGGCAGTCATTTACCTTTTTTATTTTCACCTCAAATAAAACATTTAACGATTTACCTTTTATATTTACAGATTATGAAATCTAACTGTAATATGACTCTGCCTACCCTTTTCACAATATACAGGCACAACTTATTTATGTATGCATCTCGTAATGTAATCCCGTTATCACGTCAGTCTGTTTCTCTAAGTAGGTACAGATCAGATAACGTCACCGCCCACAGACCTCATAATATACCCAAAAATGACGAATTACCATAAATACCATTTGTTCCCGTCGCGTCACGACGTGCGACGTCGTGCGATGTCGTGCGACGTGCGACGTTGCATGCTAAGTGCTCTATCTATCTCTATCGAGCGCATCTGGAGGCTGTGCCGAAGTTTTCGTTTGTTTCGACTTTTGTGGACTTTTCAGTGAAGGAGTAGCTATATATTACGTTAAGATTTTGAGTGCAACTTTACAATAAGTTACCCTCCAGCATAAAGAAAGTTAGCTCATTCAACGTACACAAGTCAAAATTATCACAAAATGTCTTAGAACACTTAAAATAAAACCAAAAACAACAAAATACTGTACACGTTGATTGAGTATTTAATTACTTATGTCAAGACGACTTTTCTTATTTGAGCATAGAAAAGATAAAGAGAGATTACATATTATTATGTTCTATACGCTTTGTTTTTCATTTTCATTTAACATAATATACATATAGTAGACCTAAACAGAGATGGCAGGATGACTTTGAAAATAACAACCAACAGAGTGATTTGGAAGCCCAAGGGAGAGCATTTTACCCAGCTGTAGAACATACCAAAGTGCTAGCAAAAAAATTAAATGAAGATGTATTTAAGATCGATTAAATACGGTTTACCAGCTTGTCTAACTGGAGCAAAGCTTTAGTAGTAGTTTTGTAGATATCTGATATTGCCCTACTTTGCTAACAACTATATTGCCGCCTGTTTGCCGGAAAGGACGGCAGAAAAACGAATTTCCACTTACTTAACTCCTGTTACACAGAACAATTGTTACTCAATCCGACGTAAAACTTTCAATGTATTCGAATATAACCGAGCACAGCAGGGAGACCATATCCTGGATAAACACATAACATTCTTTTATGGCTACGTTACTTGGCAGGAAGAACACAGTCAGACTGGTGTGGGTTCCAGGACATGCAGGGGTGCAGGGCAATGAGGAGGCTGATGAGTTAGCCAGAAAGGGCTCTGAGCAACTGTTTGTGGGCCGCAAGCCATTCGTGGGACTCTCTGAGAGCACCGTCAAGTCAGCTTTGAATACACATGGCAATGATAAACACAGGTTAGAGTGGATGGCTCTTAGGGGTCTGGAACACTCCAAGAAATTCATTGCAAACGGAGCCACAGGCTTCACCCGGAAGTTCTGTAGGTATGGCAAGAGCCAAATGCGCCTGCTCACAGAAGCGTTCATTGGCCATTTTAGTACCAACGACTTCCTGTGCAGATTGAGATTGGCACACAATTTGATCTACAGAGCTGCGCACCTACTGTGTGAATGCGACGCGTTGGCTGGACTGAGGATGGGTCTGATGGAATTGGCATATCCAAACCCTGAAGACTTCAGGCTTCTCCCTCTGAATTGTACACTGCGGCTAATGCAGTACATCCACAAGGAGATAGCTAAGGGTTAAATCTTGGGGCCGACACAAAAAATCCCACTGGGTCGAAGTGTCGCCGGTCTGTACTGACTGGTACACATAAGATAAGATAAGATTATCGCTACGTTCCACAGAATTTAAGTAGTTGAAGTCTTGGGTCGAAGAAGCTAGTGGTCTTATAAATAAACAACTCAACTTTTCTAGGATGATATTATGTTGGTAACGGCAAGTTAGAGTATATAAAAGCACATGCAGTAATAATACGTGTAGTGGTCCCCATATTCAAAAAATGCCTGAACCAGTATTCGAAATATGGCTATATTCTATTAAAAATTAATCTCTAAAATTAGGTACATTAATGCCGCATTAGTAATAAATGCGACCGTGGTGCATGAAGTCATGGGTTCGATACTTAGGTGGACCAAAGTGTTTCTGAGGTATTTGGTCTAGAAATTCTCAATAGCAGCATAAAGTCTGAGATTGTTTCTTGTACGGCAATAGAATCGGCCTCTACTAAGTGGAACCGAACTTATAGCTAGCGAAATGAAAGTGTAATACACCGTTTCCTATCCCTTCGGGGATAGAGGTCTGAGTTTATGTATGTATGTAATAATAAATATTATATTGGCTTTGTTGCAATATACAGGGTATGTGGCAGTACCTTTTCACGCGCAAGCGCATTACCGCCAGTTAGTATGCGCACTAGCGCCGGCGCGCATCTCGCGCGGGATCAGTGCGCGCGCGCATTTCGCTCACGTCCCTAATTGTGCTCTAACTGTTCTCTACGTTTGAGCGACGAGCTGCGATCTTTACCTAGAGACGTAATAAATAAATAAACTGTAGAGTTATGTGAAATGTTTCATTCATTAATTGTTTATATTATATCGTTATAGAGCTGAATGGCGCAATTACAATAAATAAAAGACCTTTTATGTCTTCCTGTTTCATTAGAAAGCCTTTACGTCGTAAGACTAATAACTTTTATATAATAGAGTTTTATATAACTCGGTAGCGCAGTGTTAGTAAATTAGACTTGTGCATGTATGCCTTGGGTTTGTTGCCCTGGCCCTGTTAGGTTTATCTTTCAACAAATTCTTAGTAGCAGCGTAATATCTGAGGCGCTCATAACCAGTTGCACTCACTGATCGGTAAACGGTTAAGCAACGTTGGGTGCGGTCAATCTATAGATGGGTGACCGCTTTGTGGTATTTCCTCTGAGCATCTCCGTGCTTCAGAGGGCACGTAAAAAGTCGGTCTCAGTTGTTGTCAAATTGACAGCAGTCGTTAAGCCATGTCAGTGGCCTACGGGCGCGGCTTGAACAACTCTTGACAACAGGTTGGCCACTAACCACACGAAAAGAAGAAGAAGCATAATATCTAGAGCTGTGCTCAATAGATGGTACTCACCCATTATAACGTGGGACCTAACACCGTAGCTGGTGACATGTGGTTGTTGTGCAGCACAACCTACGCATCGAAGATATAGGAGTAAGACTATGTTAGTACGTACTCAAATTCTAATAGAGCTATCTAAAATACAAATAATAATATCTTATCACTGATGTTTCTTTCATATGCTAAATTAATCGGGTAGGTTGAAATTCAGTTCCCTGATGAAGGTAGTATATTTTAATCAGGAAATTTGCTCTAATAGTAGTATTCTTTAATTTAACAAGAGATACGTAAGAAAGAAAGGCTCTATGTTGATAAATGTACATATTCCCGTTTAGGAAAATAGGTGGACGCTATATTTCATAGTAATGTTTCTTATAAGTTATTAACAAACTTAGCTTTTTTGTCACACAATTGTAATCTTTATATACATAAATCTTCTGTGCGTGTGTTTGTAATTAAACTCCTCCTAAACGGCTGGACCGATTTTGATGAAATTTTTTGTGTGTGCAAGTACTGTACAACGTCTGTCGTGACAGCTAGTATATTATAAAACAAAAAAAGCAATTAGCTATCCGCAGCAATACTTTTTCTGGATGAAGGTACCCTGTGTCCTTTTCTGTACTCCTGACAACGTGTATGGGAAATTTCATGATAATCGGTCGAGTAGTTAAGGAGTGAAAACGTAGCAAGTAACCAAACAAACTCACATTCATATCTATAATATTAGTTAGACTTAGGATGGCGTGATTCATATTTTCTGGTTGTATGTAATGCCAGAGATTATGTTCTGAACTAGATAATAATATAATAATAATAATATTCTAGCACATACACACAACACCATCTAGCCCAAACTAAGCAGAGCTTGTACTATGGATACTAGACAATAGATAAACATACATATATACTTGTTTTTTTTTTTTATACATATATATTATACATAGAAACACCCAGACCAAGACAAACATTCATGTTCATGCACACAAATATTTGACTTGTGCGGGAATCGAACCCGCGACCTCAGGCGTGGCAGTCGGTTACACTAACCACTACGCCATAGAGGCCGACAAATAAACTAATTATCATATATATTTTCACTTACACGACGGTTTAGTTGTCTATCAACAATTGAAACGTGGCTATTGCTGCTGCAAGGCAACCTAGCTGCCAGGGAAAGTTTAAATATAAAAAAATTTTGGGCTGTCTTTGGGGACTGCCGATAGAATTGAAAACTGTAATCCTTGATCATAAACACTTGTTTATAAACCAAAGATAATTAAAAAATGGAAAGCGTTCGGTGACGATGACGCGAGTTCCATGATTATTGTTCACCCAAGAAGTGCTCAACGCGCTTAAAGAAGTTTTCACTTCAAAACTTGTTTAAAATCCTTAAACAAAAAATACCGCGATAAAATACGTATAAACTGACATTTATTATTTTCTATGATACCAATATATAATTTCATGACATTTATAAATTTCTGTGACATTTAGTTAACTTTTAGGTCAATATTAAACAACTTTGCACACCACAATGGTAAAATATGGCATAAGCAACTATATAAGTATTATATAGTTGCTTATGCCATATACATGTGTATACATGTGTCATCTTACAATGTACCCATATTTGCAATAATAAATTGATTTGATTTGATTTGATTTAAATTAGTTTGAATATTTTTATTTGAATGCATTAAAAATTACAACATTATTGAGAATAGTTTGTGTTAGATATAGCCGAAGGCATGTTATGCTTTTTATTTTAATATTTACGACACGGACTATTTGTAGATTACACAACTTTTGTGGGGATCAGAACCAAAACACTCAGCGTAGCGGTTATATCTCTTTTTCTATTCTTATTTATTTTGGGAGCTTTTCGCCACTCACGGCCATGTCGGTTATATCTCGGAAAAGCTTCTTGTTACTGGATAACCACATTTCATCAGAAGTATATTGAACCCACTAAGTAAAGAGCCATATCTCTGAGTTACTATTAATAACCAAACACTTTGTCGTGAATTGAGCTCAAGACCTCACAATCAACTCTAATTGAAAACAAAACATGTGGTTCTGTTATCCACAGAACCGCTCAATAAACACAAGACAGTAAAATATGAATGTTCATGTAACAGACACAACGAGTATTAATCAGTATTGGTTCTCACGCCATTACACGCTCGACGTGTTGTTAAGTGATAAAGTGCAGTTGCAATCTGTTGCAGTGGCAGTAGCACTGCTCGCGGATTTCACCACTATGACACGGATTTGCTCTACATTATCAGAAAATTTACATTGCCGATTGCTATCTCTACTTCGCTGGTTTGAACGAGCTTGGTGTGTTTGGACTCGAATGCTGGTGAAAAATATTAAAGTTATATTTGCTAAAGTGTTACTTAGTTATGTGTATACTTAACCGATTTATAAGAAAACTAGATTTTGCCCGCGGTTTCGCTTACGTTAATGCAGATTTTATCCGTAAATATTTATCTTTTTTGAAAAAAAGGTATGTTTTTTTCTGTACCCCTGACAAAGAGTAAGCGAAATTTCCTGAAGATTGGTCGAGTAGTTAAGGCGTTAATGCGTAACAAACGAACAAACTTGCATACGCATTTATAATATTAGTTAGGATCACATACGTTATATATATGTACATATTTATTCACAACTGTTTACCAAAGATTTACTTTCAGACTACTTATTTCCACTTCCTCCAGTTCTGGCATATTTCTCTTGCTTTATTTGACCGCATTATATTCTTTTTGAAACCTGGCATATAAAATTATGTCCCCCATGTTCTTTTAACGACTACTTTCGCCTAAAGATATTCTCTATATCACTAATTTATAACAAAAATGTAAGATCGAGCACATAAATTATGCATAGGAATATAAATAGACTCTGGTTTATTATTGTATCTGCTAGACTTTCGTAGCGCTAGGTAAAAGAAATATTTGTCTCCTGCGAAGATCATAGCCGCAATATGCAACACATTGACACTTGACTCATTTAAAATAAAAAATTAAACGACAGGCGATCTTGAACGTAAAGTAATCATACAAGTAATTCGTCGGAACAAAAGACATCAACGAGCTACAGCTGCACCTGATTACACGACTTTGCAATTCTAGTACAACTCTATCTGTAATTACAGCTTAATTGTAGTATATATTTCAACAATGCAACCTTTGTTACAACGTGTAAGGGTCGTTTCTATGTGTGCGTTAATTGTGTGATCGATAGAGCTCAGGTTACAAAGTAAGAGCTGGCCGCTCCAGCGAGCGCACGTCGGGCATTTCCTCCAGAAATAACAACACGCATTCATACGATACTTATACACAACAATAAAAACTCTACCGCTCCGCCGCTCTACCGGTCAGCTATTTTAATCGAAACCTACAAGAAGCCAGACGTAACATCCTCTCATCTTACGCAACAAAAACTGAACGAGTTTATACTTTTAATTCTGCGCTTGCGCATGTCGTGAACGGGAATAGAGCGGCCGACCCCGCGGTCACGTTTCAACCCATTGTTCACTTGCACGACCATTGTTTAAGGGGCGAGTTGACCATCGAGTGCTAATAAACCGAGAGCGCCTTTCTAACTGTAGCAGCCAATCAGAGCGCGGTAGAGCCACGCCCCCCGCCTGCCGCCGCCCGCGCGACTCTAGCGCATCTAGACCTCCTCCGTGACCTCACCGTGTGCCTCAGTCCCTCACTTATCGTTAGTTTATTAGCGAAACGATCCGAGGTCATAGATCCAGCGCTCTACCTCGACTCTACCACCAAATTGGATGTTAACACCTTTTCTTAAGGCTTTCTAGGAATATATAACAGTCAAGATAACGGTGCAGGGCACTTCAGGCTCTACATTATATCGATCTCTCGTACGGCAGCGTGGAAAGTACTGGTATAGCAGGCTGTAAAATTGATCGTTTATTGCTGTTAATAGGAAGATTGAAATGGCATTATACGTAGCGTTTATAGCCACTTGAAGACAAGGATTGGTAATCGGTCAGCGAGGTTAAACAACCATTCTTGTTAAGATGGGTAATCTTGTGATTATTGAACTGAAACACGTCATAATGATAGTACCGGTTTTAGATAAAGATCGAGTTCATAAATCGACTGTCTAAAAAACTAAGATTCTAGTTACTTTTTCTATGCGTTTCGTCGAGGATATAGATGATTTATTACCAGTTTTGTCCACATGACTAACGCCTTGGTCACGTGACGTTTTGTTGATTGTCTGTTCTTGTGCTTGTAGGCGATCGTAATTTTAATAATTAAGATTTTGGGATCAATTCTCAGATCAGGCAAACTGTTATTGGGATTTTAGGCAATTCTCGGTACTAGTAGTAGTCAGCTTGCTTTCTATTACGTGGAATCTAAATCTTAATCTGGCTAAATTTCAGTATAATACAACAGATTTTGCTTGGATCCCAAGCCCTTCATGCAGAGTAGCCGATCACACAACAAAATATCATCTGAAAGATCTGGACAATTCAGGATGGTCATTGGGTTTCATTATTTATAAGTAATGGTATATGTGAATTCAACTACAAGTATTACATTTTCAGTAGCTTCTAATAAGTTGATAACTTGCAGGTACACCAGGCAGGCACAGACACAGACACACATACCATCTTAATTCAGATCTTTCATAAGCCCCCGTGAAGTACATATATGATCTCTAGTTCGCTAGCCTAAATCCAGATTCGTTCAATGCATTATGACATCTTTTGCAACTTTCATTTAAATCTAAAACCCTAACTTTCCTAGTCCACAATCCTAAAATAATAAAATATAAAACAAAAATTATTTCAATAGACCAATAGATTTAGATAGACCATTGGCATGTACCACTCGCTTGGGACCCAGTAATTCAGATAGTCAAACCCAAAAAGACGCAAGACACAGCTAGACTTCATGATATTTTGAGCTCATTCTGCGTAAATAATAATAATATATTATTCTACCACATACACACAACACCATCTAGCCCAAACTGAGCAGAGCTTGTACTATGGGTACTAGACAATGGATAAACATACATATATACTATTTTTTTTAAATGCTAACGTGTTATACATAGAAACACCCAGACCAAGTAAAATACCCATTTTAATGCACACAAATGTTTGACTTGTGCGGGAATCGAACCCGCGACCTCAGGCGTGGCAGTCACTTACACTAACCACTACGCCATCGAGGCTGCCTAACAGAATAAAAACATTAATAATTAAATTATGTTGAGGTACTTTGAAATAGCGCGATAGCCTAGTGGGCGACCGTTGGACTGCCACGCAGAGGTCTCAAGTTCGATCCCAAGGCGCGCATTTCTGACTTTTCCAAGTTATGTGCGTATTAAAATAGTTAATTATTGCTCGCTTTAACGGTGAAGGAAAACATCGTGAGAAAACCTACATGTCTGAGAGTTCTCCATAATGTTCTCGAAGATATGTGAAGTCTGTCAACCCGCACTGAGCCAGTGTCATGGACTATGGCCTAACCCTGCTCACACTGAAAAGAGGTCCGTGCCCAGCAGTGGAACAGTTTAATACAGGGCTGATATTATTATATTATATACTTTGAACTAACTACATTTCAAGACATTGAGACAAGCAACATCTTAGTCTCCCCGTGAACATAGCTGCCGAAAAGCACCCGAAACGTCCGGGAAAGCGCATAATTAAATTTTTTTTTTTTATTTAAATAGCTTAAACAGTAACTAGTAAAAGTGTTTAACAATAGTAGTTTAAGGTTCCATAATCAAAAATATAACGCGATAAAATGCGTATAAAGTAGATTAATTTCAATAATATAATTGTTTACAAAATTAAGTGGTGAGCTGACTATAGGCAGCTGAAATTGAAGAAAATCATGAAATTAAGATAAATTTGACTTCTTTTTCACTGTTCAAAGACCTAACTTGTCACGCCATTGATCCCTTTACTTTTCATATAAGTTTAGGATGTGCCTTATTTGTGTGCTCCATAATACGATC
This sequence comes from Catocala sponsa, assembly GCA_963564715.1. Classification (NCBI taxonomy): domain Eukaryota; kingdom Metazoa; phylum Arthropoda; class Insecta; order Lepidoptera; family Erebidae; genus Catocala; species Catocala sponsa. The sequence continues at coordinate 1,933,212 of OY751345.1, read as the reverse complement.
ACTAAATATGACCATACCTTAGGTGCACTCTGTATAAGTACATTTATCAATTCATAGCAGCATGTCACCTGTATTGTATTCCTGAACTTCTAGGATGCTTGTAATATTTGGGCAAATACATATGCTTAGATCCTACTATAAATGTAGATGGGGCAAATAGGAATCTTTAATACACCTTGTGATTTTGGTCAAACTCGAACGTGAATGAAGAAGTATTTGGGTTTCCACCATACTTATGATAGTGTATGCGTTTAACTTACTTCATAAGGAGAAACTGAGCTGACTACAGGGAAAGCAGTGTGATCTTTGCTCGTTACATTGATTGCACAATAGCGGCATTCTTTTTTTTAAGGTTTGGCTAGCGCTCATAGGCTAAGTAGTCGCTTAAAAATAGATGGGCCAAAAGTAAAAAGATAAGCTCCTTCGTTACTGTTAGTTTTCTAACATAAAAATCAATCTAAGCTCCTCACGATCGGCATTTCACGTAAATGCAAATTTTCCATCACTAGTCAAGCAAGTCATTATACAAATTTCCTTAAACATAAACTTCAATTATTGCAATTATTAATAAGCTAATATTAATATATTTGAATTGTAAATAAAACATAATAAAAACCTAACTATATATTATAAAAGCAAAAATGAGTTTGTTTGTTTGTTACCTTTTCACGCCTAAACCACTGAACCGATCATCCTGAAATTTTGCATATACGTTGTCAGGTGTACAGGTACGGACATAGGCTACTTTTTATCCCGAAAAAAATTACTGTTCCCGAGGAAAACAACAATAACGTTCTTATGATAAGAGGGCGCCACGTGTCTTTCGAATCATGATTGAATTATATTATTATACAAGCAGAATACAACCCGAATTGATGGTCAAATTCTAAATTAACGCGAGCGAAGCCGCGGGCAAATGCTAGAACATACATAAAGGTTACTGTATTTCAATATGTATCATTCGTTCAATCATTAGAAAAAAGCTCAGTAGTTTCTTTATTTTAAGATAACTTGTATTGGGTCAAATATTCTGTATATTTGCAAACATTCGAACAACGGACGCTAAAAGCACCCAAACTTAAAGCAACCTGTGGATCACAAAATATTTGTTCCATGATACATCGAACCCTCAACACTTGACGCTTTTCTTTGACTACATAAACCAGTGCGCCTTTTATTTAAAGTCCACCTTATTACCAGTTCCATGTTTATGTGCAGCACGTTTGTGGCAGGCGTAGAGACGGATGGTGCGCGCCCGGCGTACAGTCACGAACCTCGTAATGAGCAGGCTCTACTTTGTGTAGAGCCTTCACTAGTAGTATACCAGTGACTCAGACAACGGTATTTCTGCTTCACGCAACTTAACCGCAATGAAAACAATGAATTATCCTTGTATGTTAGTGAAGGGGTTAATTAGATTAACCGGTATGATAAGGTGAGTTATCGCGGTCAGGTTGAGATGGGTGGCTGCTTAAAGGTCAAATCCTAGTCTAGTTAATCGTAGCATAAGCTTGTCGATTCGGAAGTGTGGCTGTATTAATTATTTATTGGGTTGTTCTGTCAAGGAACTCTTAATCTGAATATATTGTTAGTCGCCATTGAACAGAAATTCTTAATTATCCAGAAATTCTTAATATCCTATCCTAATCCTAACTAATATTATAAAAGCGAAAATGAGTTTGTTTGTTACCTTTTCCCGCCTAAACCACTGAACCGATCATCCTGAAATTTTGCATATACGTTGACAGGTGTACAGAAACGAACATAAGCTACCTTTCATCCTGAAAAAAATTACTATTCCCGAGGAAAACAACAAAAACGTTCTTATGATAATAGATGATGCCACGTTTCTTTCCAATCATGATTGAATTATATTATTACAAGCAGAGTACAACCCGAATTGATTGTCAAATTCTAAATTAACGCGAGCAAAGCTGCGGGCAAAAGCTAGTAGCAAATAGTTTTTAGCAGCCTCGATGGCGTAGTGGTCAGTGTAACCGTATGCCACGCCTGAGGTCGCAGGTTCGATTCCCGCACAAATCAAACATTTGTGTGCATGAACATGGATGTTTGTCTTGGTCTGGGAGTTTCTATGTATATAATATGTATTTACAAAAAAAAGTATATAATATGTATGTTTATCCATTGTCTGGTACCCATAGTACAAGCTCTGTTTAGTTTGGGCTAGATGGTGTTGTGTGTATGTGATAGAATATTATTATATTAAATGCTTACAGCGTTCCCATCCTTGCGATACATATTTGGCAACGAGCGTTCTATATTTTTATACTCGGAGCTTCTGTATACGAAAATGGACGCCAAAAATACCAACTTTCCTTCAAAAAACCCTTACACAATTGTACAACCGCATTATTTAAAACAGTTACCACAATAGAATAATTTACGAACTGTTGAACCAATAAATTGTTCTATTGTATAACGAAATAACGAGATACAGCCTCCGTCCGTGTACCAGGTTATCGTTCCATCTCAGACCACTCTGCCTCAACAGCGTTGAAGCAGATATGGCGACGTGTGAAATAAGGCTTTATCGGGTGATCTGGAGGTCTCGTGTACCAATCAGAGCGGCGGTGGTATCGGCGATCTGGCTGTAAATCCAGCGGACAAACGACCGCGACTCACGCCATCGAAACCTTCGTACAGGCTCCGACTACAAACTGCGCCAAATCGCCGCGATGCCGCGATCGTGCCAAATTACTCTTAATTTGTCTGAATCACGCCGGTGCTTTATTATTTTTATATTTTATTGGATGTATAAGGACTTTTACAACACCATCTAACCCAAACTAAGCAGAGCTTGTACTATGGGTACTAGACAATGGATAACCATACATATATATTTTTTTTTTGTAAATACATACGTATTAGACATAGAAACATCCAGACCAAGACAAACATCCATGTTCATGCACACAAATGTTTGACTTGTGCGGAAATCGAACCCGCGACCTCAGGCGTGGCAGTCGGTTACACTAACCACTACGCCATCAAAGCCGACTTTGCTTTTCATAAACAGCCGCGCTATTCTACTAAAAATGTATATTGAACTCGATTGTTACTTCATACATAACCATCGTAACCAACTGATATTGCAATGGTTACTGAAGAAAATCTCGAGTATTGATTTGTATACGTCTGCAGAAAATACTTTGGGCAAACGTAATAAATTTAATATGATTAAAAACGTAGTAAATTTGATTTAAGAAAGTTTGTATATGTAATTTTTATATCAGCAATAGTGCATGCAGTTTATGAGTAATTTCTACAGTAAAACATAAAGACACAAAATATTCGACCAAGTTCATCATGATCACACAGCACCATCTCAGGCTGTAGCACTTCCATTTCCAGTGCGGGTCCAGAGCAAACACAATCCATCGAACTTTCGATTTATCTATATTAATCAGTGCGCGCATCCCGCAGCACGCGGCGCGCGGTCGTGCGGTGCGGCGGGGCGTGCGCGCGCGCATCCCGGGATCACGCGCGCCGCTGATAATTTATGAACGACGCCACTTTTTCATTTTGCTTTGCCAGTCGCTGCCAGTTGCAGGCTCGGCCGTGAGTCGCCTGTACTATGGATATGATTGTTCTGATGTCAGGATAGTCCTAATAATATTGAGACGAAAAAATTGTCCTCCCTTAGTTTTAATATAACAACTAAATACAGTACTTGCCTGAATAATATTGGAGGATACTTTAGACGCCACTAGCATTCCAGAGAAACAGTTTCATGAAAATGACTTCAAAATGAGGAAACAATAAATATATCACACACACACATAAACACACTTACGCACACACACACATACACACACGCACTCTCACTGCTCAACGTCAACTAAAACTACTAGTTTCACTCAACACACACTCCACCTATTCAGAGTCTGGAGAGGCTGGTAATCTGTAATACAGGTCTCCTAGTACAGACACCAGTCCCTCACACAGATTGTACTATATTATGAATAATATGTAACTAGATACCTACTATTGTCTTGTTTTTGTAAAACTGTGTGAGAGAACAAATAAAAGTTATTGTATTGTATTGTATATGTATTATTGTATTTTGTTAAGAAAAAATTGGAAGCGTAGTAAAAATATCTTTCTATCATCTCCTTTGTACGCCAGCGCTTATATAACGGCCATGTCACAATGTGTAGGTGTAGTAGTAGTACTGTTCAGTTATTTGACTATTATCCCTTCTACCAGATATGAATTGCTTCTATCTTACTTCTCTTTGAGTGAAATTAGAAAAGTAATTGTATATTCGGAGTATTCCGCTTTCGGCACCAATTTTTTTGGCACCTATGGTTTCGGCACCTAAGCTATTCCACTTTACTCTGTATATTCTTTAGTAAAAAAATTTACATATGAAATAGGTCAAATCAAATCTAACATTATGTCTATAGTTTTGCGCAGTGTGGGTTGGCCTGCCTTCGGAATTGTTTGTGAGTTGTTTGTGTAAAGTAGTTTAATTTCAATGTATAAAATTCGCGTAAAAGTAAGACAATATTAAATAAAATATTTTATTAGAAATGCATTTTTTACGGCCACTGCAATCATGCACCTTCGGATTTTCAATATTGGATACCTTATTCTTGTTCTTATTTAGCCGGACTCCTAACTTACCTACACTATCAAAGTGAATGTCAAAAATCTTTATTTCCAATGAGTTCTTTCTTGAACACTTTGCTTAATAAAAATATATCATAAATGCCAAAAATCATTTTTAGCCATAGTGCATCTCATGATAATTCCAAATACGCTTGGGATGATATGTTTTATTCCGGGGTTCCGGTGCCTAATGGCTTCAGCGTCATATTAAAAGTTGTATAATAGAAATAATTTTGTTATTAGCTTTTTTGTGTATACCTTGTTAAGTTTAACAATTGCACGTAATTTCGTACTATTAAATGCTATCAATAACAAATTTGGAATTGTGTAAACAGTACGTATAAATATATATATATGTGATTGTAGCAATCACGGCAGATTTGCTGTCATTTATCAAAGAATTCCGTTGTATAAAACCGAAGATCTTTATCAGAACATCATCAAATTAGAATGGAACTACTTCGAAACACTACGAAGGGCTTCCAAACCATCCTACACAGTTGTTTATTTTGTTCTTGCCAAAAATGAGAACATCATCAATGTAGCCAAATACGCATTATTAAGGATAACTCGAAAACGAATGGTCAGATCTTGATGATATGAAATGGGACCAAATGGAAAGCACCAGCTTTCAAATAAAAATAATCATCGAAATCGGTTCACCTAGAAAAGAGATATGGGGTAACAACACACATAGAAAAAAAAAACATACAGTCGAATTGGGAACCTCCTCCTTTTTTTGAAGTCGAAAAAGTAGATGTTTCATTGTATTCTTATTTGGTACAATCATACATATAAGAATTACATAGTTTTACAAAAGTTATACAAAGAGAATCCTACGTAGTTAAAGAAATATTTTGCGAAAAGAAAGTATATAGTTTTTATCCCAACCGCATGGTCACCCTACTAGAATAGCGTGCAGGGCGCAGTCGGCAGAGGTCGCTGCAATCTATCTGTCACGGTGCGCGCGCGCAGCTCCATCGCGACCACTGACGGACGAGTGGCTAGCGAGCCGTACCTTCGACTAGTACATAGCCATGCTATTGTTTACAACCGAAGAGTTAGGAGTTTGATTCTTGTCAGGTGCGCTATTGATGTATGTTATTGTAGGTAATATTAAATAATTTTGCGGCAAATATAAAATAAGACTGCACGGATGGTGTAGTGGTGTAATTGGTCGTATTGCCACTGTCGCCGCGCCCAGTGTTGTGGGTTCGATCCCCATACGAGGCAAAAAATGTGTGCAATTAATTTTTATTTTGCTGTTTAATTAGTTTAAAATAACAATAAAGAGGCCGTTTGTTTATTGAATTGTCCAGTAAATGATCGTCGACCAATTAGTGATGGGTTAAGACTATATTTACTGTCGATATGATTAGTAAAATACTAAAATTATATTTAATTGGCGATTTAAAAGAGTGGCCGTGAGTTTCTTGCAGGTTTCTTCTCATGGGCTCAACCCTTTGCCTGAACCTAGCCTAGTAACCTTTTTATACTACATGAATATACTTAAATGTTTACTTACTTAAGTCCTAACCTACTTTTACGCGAGCGAAGCCGCAGGCAACAACTAGTCTAGGATATAATTAAATCGATTATAATGTCTGGTCAAACGATTAATGATGTTGTCTGATTATTATACTGATACGCTTCTGATTAAGTAGTTCTCGTAGCCAGACTGATATAATCTGTGGCAAGCTTTTTAATTTATATTCCACAGATTAATAACACGTCGTTAAATTACCGAGAGAGTTGTGGCATCGTTTTTATTATAGAACTTAATAATGAAATGGGTAAAGTATGATGGGTTTACAGAATATTGTCTTGAGCACTATAATTTGTACATAACTAGTTTCTGTTCGTGGCGTTGCCTACTTGAATCCATGGACACGATTATCTGGATTGTAGTAGTCATGTATATAGAAGCGTTTATTTTTTTATTTATATACAAGACATCTGTAGTGGAAACTACGAATGCTTGTTTATTTGATCATCGAGAGAGTATTTATGATACAAAATTAAGTATGTGTGGGCATATACATATACATACAATTAAACAGAAAAATATATCTTTATATACCTATATAAATCTTTTGTGCGTGTGTTTGTAATTAAACTCCTCCTAAACGGCTGCTCCGATTTTGATGAAATTTGTTGTGTGTGTTCAAGTGGATTCGAGAATGGTTTCGATTTGGGTTTCTTTTTTCGAGTGTACAGGATAACGTCTGTTGGGAGAGCTAGTGACTATGTAAAATATTAATTAATAATTTAGTACAATTGAGTTATACAATTGAGGTTGCCATCAAAAATATTGAGGTGACATAGTTGAAATGTGCCTACATATCCATTACATTAAGTGAAACTCAATGCCGCAAAAGCCTTTACAAATACATATATATAGGTACCTACAATTACCGGATACAATGTATAAAAATAATAATAATAATAATATTCTACCACATTCACACAACACCATCTAGCCCAAACTAAGCAGAGCTTGTACTATGGGTACTAGACAATGGATAAACATACATATATTGCTTTTTTTTTTGTAAATACATACATATTATACATAGAAACACCCAGACCAAGACAAACATTCATGTTCATGCACACAAATGTTTGACTTGTGCGGGAATCGAACCCGCGACCTCAGGCGTGGCAGTCGGTTACACTAACCACTACGCCATAATGATTATTTTTAAGACGAATCCTGCCGTGTCTCAAGCCCAGTGTCGTACAGGACTTTTGAAACACACAATTGGCTATTTGATAGTATAATAATATTATAAATACAAATGTGAGTTTGTTTATTACTTTTTTACAATTTCACGCGTTAATTACTTGACCGAGCATCATGAAATTTCGTATAAGTACATGTTGTCAGGGTACAGAGACATAGGGTACCTTTCACCTAGAAAAAGCTTTTTTTTTTATGCAACTAATGTGGCAAACAAGCATACGGTCCACCTGATGATAAGTGGTCACCGTAGCCTATGGACGCCTGCGACACCAGAGGCATCACTTGCGCGTTGCCGACCCTTTAGGAAAGTAAGTGGGAAGGAGAAGGAGCGAGATGGGGGAAAGGGGTGATTGGGCCTCCGGCATTCTTTCATCTTCAGAAAGATACTTTATCCAAAAGTAACATAGGCTATATAACATCATGCTAGAAATTACGAGCGCGAAGCAATAATCATAAACGCTGGTGAAACTATGGAGCAGCTTTTTATTTAATCTGAATAAATAATGAATATAAATTTAACGATTAATAAATAATTAATAATAATATAATATAATACATAATTATTAATTTATTACGATTTAATATTCTTTTTTAATTTTGCTTTTGCTCGTAGCTTCACTTGCGTAAAAGTCGATTAGGTTGTGTTAGTAACAATTTAAAAAAAAAATACTTATATTTCATTGGGTAGTATCTAACTGCACAGCAAAAAAATAGATACTAATTGCACAGCAAAATATGCTTACCAAAAATACTAATTGCACAGCAAAATATATTTAAAGAGATCTAACTAAGTCGAGGGAGCCCCGCGAAGCGGAGCTCCTATTTTTGGGTGGGTTTAAGAAGGAACCTAACATAAACTAACCCTTCCGAGACGGAATGCAGTGATTTGAGGCGTACCTATAGGTGCTCGTTATGCTGTGCAATATTTGCTGTGCAATTAGTATTTTGATGATCATTATATTTAATCCCTATTTTATTTTACTCGGTGATATTATAACTTTCAAATACTGAAAGAATTTTTTTAATCGGTTGTCTAATTTTTGAGCTAAATCCTTACAAACAAATAAAAAATGAAATCTTTCCTCTATATAATATTATTATAGATTTAAGAGATTCTGAGCGAGCAAAACCGCGTGCAAAAGGTAATGAAGAATAATCCAAACATCTTCACGAACCTTCACACTTATGATATTAATAGGGCTGTCTGAGCATACTTCACTAGATAATTTCTGCTGGTACGATGGTATCTGATGGTATCGTTTTGTTTTCTTTACCACTTTTACTAGTTTTGTTGTGTACTTATATAGGTACAGAGCAGCGATAGCTCAGTTGGGAGACCAACAGACTGCAATGCAGAGGGTCTCGGGTTCGAACCCACGTCGCGCACCTCTGACTTTCGGAAGTTATATGACTTTTCGAAATGATGTGCGTAATGATTGACAATTATCGCCTGCTCCGTGCCTCGGAGAGCACGTTAAGCCGTCGGTCCCGGCTGCCATGGACATCTATGGCAGTCGTTATTGGGAGAGTGTCGACACAAAAGATCCCACTGGGTCGAAGTATCGCCGGTGTGCACTGACTGGCCTCCACATAAGATAAGATATATAGGCTCTAAGTTATTTTTAAATATTTTGCTTTAAGTAAGGCAATGACCCTCGTTCCTTACTTAAGTTTTAAAATACTTATGTATGTACCATCAGCGACATAAGTAGCCAAACATTTAATTTTAAGTTTGCAACGTTTTGAAATAATCAATTTGCATGGACACTCGAATAATTCCATTTCTATCGACAATCCCCCAACACTTATACAAATTACTACCGATATCTAAATTTTTCTCACGATATTATCCACCCTAGTATGACAGGATAACCATAATAGCTAGTACAAAATATTATACAGTTACACACCCACGACCCGATGACTACATTACCAATATCACTATCAACACGACGACCTGGTCATCATTTACGAACAAACTTTCAAGCAATAACTTGACTTAAATTAACTCACTAAAGCTATCAGCTATCCGCCATGTTATCCATTCGATCCTCGGTGTCAGCTTCCCAAAGCTTTGACAATAGCGATTGGTTTGTGTGGGCGGAATATCATCACTTGCGCATGAGCATCGGACAAATGCGCGCCGTTAGATTAACATACGAAGCGATGAACTCAGAACCGAATTTAGGGAAGTATATTAGGCTCAATTTACACTGCCGCGGAATGGAATGGAATGGAAGCGTCAATTTCGCCTAATGACGCTAAAAGGCGCGCGAATTAGCGGGAATGCTCGAGAATTCCCGCGCATTCCAGCGAATTCGCTCTTTTAGTTGACAAGAATGGTTGACTTGGATCTTATTTTTATATCGTTCATTTGTGAGGCAGAAGAAAATGAACGTCCCGACCGACTCCCTGTTCGCGCCACTTCCCGCGGATTCCACAGACGGCGCCGACAGTAGCTAGGGGAATTCTCGAGAATGCACGAGGATTCCCCGGAAGACGCGCGACCTGTTTTGGCTAGCATTTAGTTTGTACTTTATACAATTGACATAAAGTTCATTATGTTATGTACAATTTCGCTGCAAAAAGTCGCTTCCATTCCATACCGCGCCGGTGTAGGTAAATTGAGTCTTAGGGTAAAGACCCGTACCTCTACAAAAATAAGGCGGCGAGAGGAGATTTCAATTGAATTATTATGTTTTTTGATTGGTACTACGTTCATGGCTAAATTGGTTTCGAATTAATACTTTTGTTGGGAAGAGAGAAACCCGCCACGCACCCTGGGATTGCTCACCTTAAATATTGCAACAGAAAAAGGTTGACAATACCGAACTCCTCTGAATAGCCACGACAGCCACGACGTGGAACCTGGGCGTACTCCAACTTGCAGTATTAAGTTTTGAGCACAAAATATACGTCCACACGTGTTTCGCTTCAGCGCAAGGCATCTGCAGGACCGTTTGGTAACGAATGAGCTGTTTCGAATTTCGGATAGTGACGGTATAATAGTCCTTAACCATGTGATTACCACATAAAGTGGTCTGATCAACACTTTGCTAAACGTAGCCATAGGTGAATTTAGATTTAAATTCACAGAATAGCTTAGTTAGTGTAACTTTGAAGTTCAAAAAATACTTTGTGACTAAAAAAAATGTTAATGTTAATAAATAAATTTTGATTTCTATAGTTTTTTTTTGTACAACTACAGTGGCAAACGAACATACGGCCAACCTGATGGTAAGTGGTCACCGTAGCCTGTGGACGCCTGCAACACCAAAGGCATCACTTGCGCGTTGCCGACCCTTTAGGAAAGGAAGTGGGAAGGAGACGGAGCGGGAAGGGGGTAAGAGGGTGATTGGGCCTCCGGTACTCTCACTCACCGAACGAAACACAACAGTAGGAATACTGCTATTTCACGTCGATATTCTGTGAGAGGGTAGTCCTTCTCCGGTCGAGCCGGCCCATTCATGCTGAAATCAGTGAGGCTTTACTACTAATATAAAAATTAATAAATTAATTTTGATTTCTATAGTGTAAAATGTTACTTTTAAATAATATCCTAAAAATATTTGTGTTGGGAAGATATTTAATGGTATTTTCAGGGAAGGCATCAAAATAATACAGGGTAGTTTTTTTTGTTAGCCGACGCCTCAATACGCTTTTCAATCCGGCCCTGGTTGAACTCATAATATTTGTGGGATATCGTAGGATATCATTGTCATAATGTTAGCTATTAGAGCGACGTAAGGAATGGTACGTTTATGTGAAAGTTTGACCCGTTATGGTAAGGATGGGGTGCTGATCATTGAGTAGCTTTAGCCACTCAATGATCATCAACTTCAACTTCATGTGTCTCACTAGACACATGAAGTTAATTATAAGCATTCAACTGTAGGAGTTAGCAATGCAAGTCATTTATAAACCAACTAGCTGTGCCCGCGATTTCATTCGCGTTTATAGTTACTGCGCCACCCCCGTGGGTCGCAGCGTGATGTTATATCCTTACTAATATTATAAATTCGAAAGTAACTCTGTCTGTCTATCTGTCTGGCTGTCTGTCTGTCTGTTACCTTTTCACGGCTAAACCACTTAACCGATTTAAATGAAATTTGGTACAGATATAGTTTAAAACCTGTGGAAGGTCATAGACTTTTTTTTGATGTAGGTACCACGCGGGTAGAGCCGCGCGCAAAAGCTAGTAGCCTATAAGCCTACCTCGATAAATAAGCTATCCAACACTAAAATAATTATTCTATTCAAACCAGTAGTTCCTGAGATTAGCGCGTTCAACCAAACAAACAAACTCTTCAGCTTTATAATACTAGTATAGATATATGCAAAACAATGGTTAATTTAAAAAAAGGTTACTTGAGGTCGCAGGTTCGGTTACGGATTGAGCATAGTGTTAGGAGACTTTTCAGTTTGAAGTGTATTTTGAATGAAAAATAGACATACTTATATCAAAAAGTCTCGGACAGAATGTTACAATAATTACTTATATTATGTATGTATGTCCCTAGTTACTAAAAATGTATCCCACAGCAATCGCACAATTTTTCGTCATAAGAATTCTATGAAATTTTGCATATACTCGTAATGCAGGTCAATCGGTTGCTGCGTTAAAAATGGGCAAACTTACAAACACTTTCGCAATATTAATTAAGGATAATAAAATTTATAAATCATACAATTAAAGTAGATCATACTTAGAACAGATCATTACGGAAACAGAAATCTTTCATTCGGCTACAGTACCTACTATTTTATGAATTAAAGATACCCTCCTTCTTTTCTGTACCCCTGAGAACATGTATGCGAAATTTCCTGATCATCAGATGAGTACTTAAGGCGTGAAATCGTAACAAACAAAGTTACATTCACAATTATAATATTCGTCAGGATAATATAATAACATCATAATGCACCTAAACATATTTTCTTTATTAGTAGGTACTAGATAAGATTGCTGACAAACCTGCCAGTATTCAAAGCCAAAGACAAAAATCTTTATTTCCATAAAAATGTGCAAACACTTCTTGGACACGTCAATTCAAGATTAAATTAATAAAAAAAAAAAATATGAAAATAAATAGAAGGAAATAAAAATTTTGCATTGAAAAAAAGTCGGTTCGAGGAGTAGAGCTTTATTATTATTAACGATTCCTTTATTTTTAGAATTTAGTTTTATATGGACAGTGACATATGGCATAATGACTACAACGCCTGGTACATAAATGAGTTGTAATATACTGACATTTTAATATGATGGTGATTTAAAAGCCTTGAGTTACTTGCAGGTATCTTCTCATAGGCTCAACCTTTTGCCTGAACCTTGCAACTAACATAAATGTAAATTCAGTAAATGTAATAAACTCATTAACCTCTTTGACGTTCATAAGTGTTACTTTGTGACCTAAGTGAATAAATTATTTTTGACTTTGACTTTGACTTTGCCACAAAACACAAACAAAAAACAATCACTACGCCTTAGACGTTATTTGTTTAACCACATTATGCACTATATTTTTTGTTCTACTAAACGGAATTTGACGATCCGTTGGCTTTCTTCATTAAAATCCTTGCCGTGATTTTGTAGGGATGCTGAGACATAAATATATAGACAGACAAACAAATTAGTGTATCAACTTTTCTTTTTTCAGGCCTCTCTAAGTATTGAAACCCAATAACTTTCTTTTATATCTATCACGCGTAGACAAATGGTTCAGTCACAGCGTTGTAATATTTTAAATTCTTGCGTAATTAGGATACTAAAATTACGTAAGAAAATTATTTTAAATTTCATAACTAATTTTAAATTTCGTAAGGAATGTTATAGTAATATATATGTTTATTACTATAACATTCCTTACGATAATCGGCTCGTAGGTGGCCATATTAAAAATACAAAGACGAGCACAGATAATCCGTAATTCTCACAATATCAAAATCACTTCGATAATCTAAATAATTTCAAATAGATTTAGTCAACTCCATCAAAGAATGCTTAGGGAATATCAGTTTTATTATCTATTAAATATCTGTCCAGCGAAGTTCATGACAGCTTCTCATTATGGACGATAAACGTAATCAAAGTTATAAGAAATCTCAGTGGAATAGCCAAAGCGAATCAGTAAGATATTAATTCTGTAGTGATAAATTAGGAGCCTGTATGAGGTGGTAATGTCGGCCGAGTCGTTGCATTAGCATCAAGAGCCAAAGTAGTCAGGTAAATGTTCGTGTGGCTCATTTGCATTTTAATTGGGAGACGACAAGTATGCCGGGGTGAGTAGATATTGATGGTCGCGTCAAACGATGTGATGATGACTAAAGTGGGAGGTCTAAATAATATTACGTTTAACAGATGTCGATAAATAATTACGTGATATTGAAAACACGGTATTTAGGTCGTAAATTGTTCGTCATTTTGTTGCGGGGGTGTGAGAATCGTTTGTATTTTGGATACTGCGACGATTTTTGTGTGTTTTTTTATAAGTGACAACTTCAGTATTAGGGTATGACGTTTGAGACATTATAGAGATACTATTAAAGGGCACAGAGTACACTCAGGCTTAGAAATGTAATTTGTGGATCATACAAATAGTTGTCCCGATTTGAACCCATAATACTCACCTCGACGGCAGTGGCGAGGCTACCGCTTGCTCTCTGCGCAATCGATGCAGTCAGTTTTAAACTATGACTACATGGACGACGTTAGGTTTAAGTGGACAATTTGTTCGCTATCGGTGCCAAATAATTAACAATATTAGTGGTCGCCTAGTGGTCAAAATTCGACCAAAATTCCTAAGCTTGCTACTTTGTTTTCTGTTTTTCTCTATTACATAAGGTATGTCAAATGCATGGTTGTGTGCGTGTAGATTTTTTTAAATGTATTTCTAATGCATACTTTATAAATATTAGGATTCGCCCCTCCTTCTCCATATAAACTTTAACTGCGTCAAATTTCATACTCCTCCGTCCGCGCAATTTTCGTAAAAAGGGGTACAAAGTTTTTGCTTCACGTATTAATATATAGATAAATAGTGTTCGGGTTCTTTGAAGTAACTTTACAATCCATGACATAGAGACGAACGCCACCTTAATCTCTCTGTGACCATGGCAGCAAAAAGCAACCAATATATCAGATAAAACGCATGATAAAACATTTATAAACGGTGTTACCAAAATAAACCGCAATAAATGCATATTAGTAGTTAAATTTTAATGTGTAACATTCGCTTAAACGTAAGACAATCCTAACTAATATTATAAACTAGATGTTCCCGCGGTTTCACTCGCGTTTATCATCACTGCGCCGGCCCCGTGGGTCGTAGCGTGATGTTATATATCTTATAGCCTTCCTCGATAAGTAGGCTATCCAACACTAAAATATTTTTTCAAATCGAACTAGTAGTTCCTGAGATTAGCGCGTTCAAACAAACAAAAAAACAAAAACTCTTTAGGTTTATAATATTAGTAGAATTTGTTAATACGCTTTCCCGCTTAAACTACTTGACCGATCATCATGAAATTTAACATACACGATGTCAAGGATATTTAAAAGGACATAGCCGCCTTTCATCCAGAAAAAACACTGTTCCCGAGAAATAGAACTTGTCAAAACTTACATTAACGCAAGAGAAACCTCAGGCGAATTCTAGTACTAAATAAAAGCTATTTAAGCGGACAGGGACATGCGCGGTACATGCAAGCGCGCATGCGCAACGCTGCGAACGTTAATACTGGTCTAATTAGTCGGAGATGTGTGTGCGGAAGCGAGGTGTCCGACACGAGCATCGCGCGCCGAGGGATCATTAGAAGAGGTCATTCGCCACACTAATAATATTTTTTATTCGTAACAAATACATACATATGTGCGTATTAAGTAGTTAATGATCGCTTGCTTTAACTTGAAGGAAAACATCGTGAGGAAACCTGCATGTCTAAGAGCTCTCAAAGATATGTGAAGTCTGCCAACTCGCAAAGGGCCAGCGTGGTGGACTATGGTCTAAACCTTCTCACACTGAGAAGAGGCCCGTGCCCAGCAGTGGGACAGTTTAATGCTACAGTGGGCGCATCTTCCCACGAAACGGCAGTGGGCGCATGGGTACCATTTTGCCACCCTTTTCATTTACCATTTTAAGTATATATACTGTATTTGATTTATTTTATCTTCTCAGGATTTAAGTAAAACACAAATAAGTACAATATATTTATTCAATTCTGTTTTAGGAGCTCTGTTTTATAAAAGACTGACTTTTTTAACTTATTCTACATTTTCATAGATATATTTGCACTCCCGTATTCAAAATTTCGTAAACAAGTTATTGAATTGTTAAAATAACTATTGCTAGATTTGCTCTTTCTCAATTATCGCGCGTCTTTATTTTATTTTATTCCTATTTACTTCGATCGATGACAATACCTATACCTACCACCTACTTTTAAATAAATACTAGGTTTATCCGACAAAAAATTCTCACTGTCAGCCCGTAGTTCGGAAGGTGGCATTGCTACACTCTCCCAGTGGCTCGATAAGTACGTAAACCTGTTGGTCTTACGTCTGATCTAACTCTGATCGTGTGAGATTGACGTTGTTATATTATGAGACACTAGATATGTTTATGACTACTGCGCCGCTCTCGTGGGTCGTAGCGTGATGTTATATAGCCTTCATCGATAAATGAGCTATGCAACAATAAAAGAATTATTTAATTCGGACCGGTATTTTCTGAGTTTAGCGCGTTCAAACAAACAAACTCATCAGCTTTATAATATTAGTATAGATTAGGTACACCTGCGTCAGCCTCCGTTAATATTGGCCGCCGTGACTGAAATTGGGTCTGGAGGACCTTATTGTATACTAGCCTTTGCCCTCGGCTTCGCTCGCGTTAATTTAGAATTTGGCAATCAATTCGGGTTGTACTCTGTTTGTATAATAATATAATTAATCATGATTCGAAAGACACGTGGCGCCATCTATTCATAAGAACGTTATTATTGTTTTCCTCGGGAACAGTAATTTTTTTCGGGATGAAAGGTAGCCGATGTCCTTTTCTGTACACCTGACAACGTATATGCAAAATTTCAGGATGATCGGTTCAATGGTTTTGGCGTGAAAAGGTAACAAATAAACAAACAAACAAACTCATTTTCGCTTTTATAATATTAGTTAGGATTAGGATTAGGATTACCTAATATTTCTTTGGACTAACTGAAATACAAATACTGAAACTACAACATTATGCTTCTAATACATTATTTATTCGTCCGTAATAAAGTAGGTACTAACGAGCTAGTATAACGGGCCTGCGGCTAATGAGCGGCGCTGCAGCGGCACGGCGCGGCACGATGCGGCACAGCACGGCATGTGCGTGCCGCGGACGTGTCGCGTCGTACCGCGGTCACGATGTCGTTATGGAGGCGCTAGAATATTCATGGCAACACCGACTGTTATTGATAGTGTTGCTACTTGCTAGTGTGAATAACGGAAATGTTTAGTTTGAAGAAGGTGAACGCCGTTTTCAATTTAATAAGCCAATTACCCGCTTTTACGCCTGCTAATAAAATCGTCTTTATCACGTGCTAGATGAACGTATGGCGCGGTGGTTTAAATGCTTGTGGGACGATGTGGGTTCAATCCTTAGGTATACCAAAAAAAATGTACAATCCTGTGTGTTCTTTTTGTCCGTTGTTTTAATATTTGTAAAGTTCCCCGCGATAAACAAATAAAATGCTTGCTATAATGATATAATTAAATCATCACATTATGGAATTACAAAAAAGCAATCTATATATTAATACGTGAAGCAAAAATTTTGTACCCCTTTTTACGAAAATTGCGCGGGCGGAGGTGTATGAAATTTGGCACAGTTAAAGTATATATGGAGAAGGAGGGGCGATTCCTAATATTGTTTTAAATATGCATTAAAAATACATTAAATTAATGAAAAAATACTACACGCACACAACCATGCCTTTGACACACGCAGTCGAATCGCATTCCTAGTACTTATTTCGACTTTGACCGTCTGACGTCATATAATTCTTTGTAACTATGGTTACCTATACCTTATTTAATATAATAGAGAAAAACAGAAAACAAAGTAGGAAGTTTAGGAATTTTGGTCGAATTTTGACGACTAGGCGACCGCCAGTAAGTTTTAATTAGTTAGCGAAAATTAAATTCTGAATTGAGGAGTATAGTTTCAAAACCCGCCAAAACGATATCAGAACAAAAATAATGTTCCGATTGAATATGAAGCTCCTTCGTTGCTTCTATCGCATTGCACTGATAGTTTTCAACAAAACCCACTCAAATTCTATTAAATCAGCTCACAAAAGTAGCAGTTTATTGCAAACACAGCTAAAAGACTCCATTTTATTGTCTTTAAATGGTTTTTTTGAGATTTACCATTATTTGGTGAAAAGTATTTTAGAGGATTTTTAAACTAAACTACCTACTCAAATCTCTGACTGTACGTTTTGATCAAATGGCGAACGTATGCGACAATCACGTTTATTGCAAATCATCAGAGTCCGTACTTGGATCAAACTAAATGATATTGGGTTCCAATAACAAATCTAGAGTTATATCAACGCAGCATCATATTGACTGCACGGATGGCCTAGTGTCTAGTGGTTTAAATGGTCGTCTCGCTACGGCCACTGCGCCGAGTGTTGTGGGTTCGAATCCCACACGGCACAAAAATTTGTGTGATTCACAAATGGTTGTTCCGATTCTAGGTATTCTTTATGTTCATAATTTGAATGTTTGTAAAGTCCCAACGATAATACAGGTTTTTTTTATACAACTAAGGTGGCAAACAAGCATACGGCCCACCTGATGGTAAGTGGTCACCGTAGCCTATGAACGCCTGCAACACCAGAGGCATCACTTGCGCGTTGCCAACCATTCAGGAAAGGAAGTGGGAAGGAGAAAGAGCGGGAAGGGGGAACGAGGGTGATTGGGCCTCCGGCAGTCTCACTCACCGAACGAAACACAACAGTAGGAATATTGTTATTTCACGTCGATATTCTGTGAGAGGGTAGTCCTTCCCCGGTCGAGGCGGTCCATTCAAGCTGAAATCAGCGAGACTCTGCTACCTATAATTATTCCTAATGCGAGAATTGTCTTTTCAAAATACATTTAAAAAAAACAATCTTGCAAAGGAGCAAGCATGTGGTATAGGTATAATTAAAATAAGTGTGTGAGTCCTCGTGTGTTGATCATTTGTTTTGTTTACTTGCAGATATTTATTGGAACTAGCGGTCGCCTAGTGTTCGAAATTTGACCAAAATTTGCCTGTAAGATATTGCTGATATATTATGTCGTTATATATTGATATTGTAACCATAGTTACGCGCTTTGACTGCGTGTGTCAAATGCATGGTTGTGTGCGTGTAGTGATTTTTCATTAATTTAATGTATTTCTAATGCATATTTTATATAAATATTAGGATTCGTCACTTCTTCTCTGTATAAACTATAAGTGTGCGAAATTTCATACTCCTCCGTCCGCCCAATTTTCGTAAAAAGGGATCCAAAATTTTCGCTTCACGTATTAATATATAGATATTACATGTCCTGTAAGAAGATCTAACTTCACGGATGGTGCAGTGGGCAAAGCCATCGGAATTATGTATGTAATCTACAAATCATTATTCCGAGTTAAGATGTGCTTTGGGTCCGTTGATTCTATATATGTTTAGTATCCTGCGATACAGGTTTTGGAACCAAGAGCAGGCATCGTCTTTAAAAACCTTTCTCGTTAGACAGGTACCTACCTACCTACTAACTAAGTACACGTAAGGTCGATTACCACAAATAAGGAAATAACCCATCGATAGAAGGTGAACATATCATCTACAATATGAAATTTAAATAGCCGCACGAAAGGCACCGCTAAATCAATTCCAGCAGCAAACTCGTTCAAAAACTAAAATATTTTCTACATGAACTACTTTGCTCATTGACATCCCGTGACATGAGCCTCGGACGTGACGAACACGAACGATAACGGCTAGACACTCGTCATTGATTGCGCCGCGTGACGGCTGAAATAATGAACCGCCGTGACAATCGTCTCAGATCCTACACGATATGTTTCCGAATGAACACGGTACATTTCCGAACGAGGTGTCGCATGTCACACGCGATGGAACTTACTTTTATTCGACTGGGTATGAGGGCAGGATTTAACAGGCTACAGGGGTTTCAGTTACAGGCCTCCACACAAATGAGGTCTTTACAAAGAGTAGGTATCACTAAGAATTAATTTGCGCTATTTGCGTATTATTTTTTGTCTGATTCAGAGATTATTAGTATCCACTTCTTGGTTGTCCAGGGTCATTAGCATAAGGAAAAGCCAGATGAGACGAACTCACCCCAGAATTGTCTGGTATCTGCCCCAGGATTCAATTAAATTTTGTTTGGGCTATAATTTGGTTATAGATGTTTAGCAGCCTAAAACCTAGATACGCCAATGCTCAGTCCACGTAGGGTTGCCATCCGTCCGGGTTTCCTCGGATTTGTCCTAGTTTAGAGGGCATCCGGGGAGCGTCCGGGCGGAGCTTCATTTGTAGTCCGGGTTTAAAAATTTAAAGTCTTGGGCCGCCCGCGACACACGCACAGTGCCCGTACGCCACGATCAATCGACGAACCGACTCGCTAAATCCACCGTCCCGTAACTGTTTTTTATTACACTGACTATGTTTAACCCGGCGAGAATGTGGTGAAAAAAAGTTACACGAAGTATGTGGCAGGGTAAATTTTACCCTTATTTATTAATGCATACTGGGATGTAATTATAGCCATATTATTTAAAAATGTACTATTTTGTTAATTTTAATTGTATTCTTTATAATATAAAATAAAAAACAATGTATATTCTAATGTATAATTATCAATTTTACAGCGAATAGGAAAGAAGGAATTAACAACCAACAAAAATTAGGAACCTCAGAAACCATAACAAATCTTAAAATTTCTTCTTATTTTTTTTAATAATTGTACATTAAACGTTTAACTTATGAGATCTTCTTATAAAAAAATTAAATCAACTATATTTAAATCAGTCTTAACAGTATTTTTTTCAGTCTTGAACATTGGCACAATCATTGCAAAAGAAAATCGCATGTTCTTTACATATGGCTTTTCCACAGCGCTTGCAACCATGTTTAGTCTTCCGGTCTTTCTTATAGGGACAGTCACGACATCTGACAGCTCGTCCAGAAATATTTTTTGGTGCTGACGTTGAGGGTTCACCAAGTTGAGAGGAGATACGCTCACGAATATATATCGGAATATTCATTTTATCTTTTCGATGACGTAAATATTCGTACACTAGCGACAAGCCCAAATTGCGAATAAACTCAGTTCTTTTTGTATTCGTATTACGATTTTCCCTGTAAATTATATTGGCATTGATTGCAGCTATATTTAAAATGGCATAAAATACAGTCATCGGCCATCGCTTGCTATTGCGTGATACGTCATAGTTAACGCTCATTTCGTCAACAACATCTACTCCAGCTTTTGTGGAGTTATAAAATGTTACTATTTCAGGTTTTCTTTTATCTCCTGTGGTTTCATCAATATTTTCGTCATGATGTAGTGTAGACATTAACATAACAATTCTATTTTTTTTAGGGGCGTAGGACACCAAAGAAATATCTCTTTGGAAACCGAACATTGAACTTGTTGGTTGTTTTCCTGTCTTCAGAAAAGGTTTTGGGATACATCTTTTATTTTTTCTAACAGTGCCAGTAGCTGTGAGACGGTGCTCTGAGAGAAGATGCATCATCAGTTCGAAGCTTGTAAACCAGTTGTCAAATGTCAGATTGCGGTTTGACATTGATATAGGCTGAACAAGTCTACTAACAACATCAAAAGCCTTGTTACTTATAGCATATGGTCCATTAGGTTGTTTGCCTGTATAAACTTCTAAATTAAAAGTGTAGTGAGATTTAGCATCTACTAGTGCATATGTTTTAATGCCATACTTTGCTGGCTTACTTGGAATATATACTCGGAATCCGCACCGACCTCGAAACGCCCACAACATCTCATCTATAGTCATGTACTCATGTGGAGTATAGGCTGTTCGGCAGCTTTGAACAAAGCCTTCAAAGATAGTCCGTATAGATGCAAAATTATCTAAAGCTTTCCGCTCATTTCGTGTGGACTTGTCATCAAAACGAACACAATTTTGCAGGAAATAAAAACGCTGTAATGACATTGTTGTTCGGAATATATCAACACCTGTTCCATCAGTTCGCCACAAATCTTGCATATTTTGGCGGCTAGATTTATTCAGGCCAGCTATATAGAGAAGACCAAGAAATGCATTTAATTCAGTAACAGTAGTTTCATTCATATAATATAACCTTGAAGTGTCTGTACATTTTGCCCGACGAATTTTAATTTCCTCATTTGTGTATATTACTATTTGGTTCCTCATGTCCATAGTTATATAAACATTCCAACATTGAGATTCGCTCATTGCTTCTTTCGCACTACCTTGCACCCCAGGGCGTTCATTTATAATATTTTCAGCACGTGTACGTACATTAGGTCTCTGGGGGTGTTTGAACCATTTTTGACAATCTTTAGCTACATAAAAAGAACCTTGTCCAGGCAATGGGCGACTTCTCAATAATGATAAAGGAATTTCATCATCAGACTCACCCCTATTTTCATCGTCACAACTATCTTCCACGCTACTGCCCCCCTGCTCCGTTCCAGAACTAATTTCGTGGTTGCTACAGTGATCAGAGTCAACTTCAGAGTTAGATTCGTCGAAAGAATCGTTCAGCACTTCCTCTAACATAAATCTGATTCGTTCGTTATTCATTTTGAAGGAAAACTGAAAAAAAGCATATGTTATTAGCATTTAAAAGCCAAATAAATAAATAAAAACAAATTTCAAAACACATACACCAGCTATGTGGCAGGGTAAAACTTACCCGAGACAGGTTGGCACACGTATAACTCCCGCGCAGGCGCACGCAACACTGAGATCACGCCACTACCTCCCCCCGCACTCCCTTACCTGCAGCTACTGAGCGTCGCGTTGTTGCTAAGCGCGAAATAAAAAATATATGCGAGTTTAAGTAATGGGCAGGGTGTAAAATACCCTGCCACATTCTCGCCGGGTTAAAAACCAGTTGACATGTCCGGGTTCCGGGCTCTAAAATCCGGGGCTTTCACGCGTCTTGTCCTTGTTGCCAAATTTTAGAGATGGCAACCCTAAGTCCACGCAATCTTAAATCCGACTTTGCTTAATAAAACTCCCAACAATTTCTCAAAAACAGCTAACAAATAATCACTAAACAACTTACATTTTTATTATATTTTATCACGCATAAATCTTGAAAATCCAATTACAATACGGTAGCCGCCTCCAAAGCGCGCGATTCGATACGATTGTTCATAAAATATTCTAACGGTAGCGGTAATCGTTTACTATAATTGATAATCGATAAACTATTCGATGCGTATGCGCCGCTAATCAAGCCGATTTCACGCCACGACGAACATTTAATCGTAGTAATGGATAAAAAAGATAATTTCGCGAGGGGATATCTATTACAACTGAGGGGAGCGTTGTATGGAAAGTATAACACGACCAAATAAAACTAGACCTTATTTGTGAAGATATAAGATACATTTCAGTGGTAAGAGTGTAGTTGTTTAGAAAAATATACAATAAATAGTTTTGTGCGATAGTTTAATCCTATTTTTGTCGTGTATCGCAGACAATGCGTCCACTTGTGCAGCTGACGTCGTAAAAAATTGCCCTCGTAACGTATTATGTTCGGAGGGACAATGCTCATGTTTTTTGTAGTCGGAATAATGATCTAGCAACAAGTGGGCAATCGTCAGTCTGTGCACGTTTGCACATGTTATTATGAGCTTATCCCAGATGATGTCGAGTGATGTGCAGTTGACCCGGGCGGAGCCTGAATAACTAATGAGGTTTTCTGTCGCAATGTACCTAACGACGGCTAATGGCAGCGTTCAGGTTTTGCTGTAACAACCGTAGGTATATAAGAAACTAATTATGTAGGTATTTCGTTGAACATTTTCATAAATTATGTACCTACTATTAGATATAAATACGAATGTGAGTTTGTTTGTAACGCTTTCACCTCCTAACAACTTGCCCGATCATCATGAAATTTCGTAAGCACGTTGGCAGGAGTACAAAAAATTACACATGGTACCTTACATCCAGAGAAAATTATTGTTCCTGAGGGATAGGACTTTATGAACAAAATCTACATAACATTCTATCACATACCTACACACAACACCATCTAGCCCAAACTAAACAGAGCTTGTACTATGGATACACAATGGATAAACATACATAATAATATATTTTTTGTTTTTTAAATACATACATATTATACATAGAAACATCCAGACCAAGACAAACATCCATGTTCATGCACACAAATGTTTGACTTGTGCGGGAATCGAACCCGCGACCTCAAGCGTGGCAGTCGGTTACACTAACCACTACGCCATCGAGGCCGTCACGTCTATATACGTCATAAACTCGAGCGAGGCCTTAGAAATAATCTAGTATAAAATAACTTGTTTGAAGGTTTAAATAACCTTAGATTTGAATTTCTAATCACTAGATTAAAAATGGCACAGGAGTTCTCTTTAAGAGAAGGATTAGCTCATAAGTTCATCAATCTGGCCCAGTGCGTATTAGTGAACTTAACACATCTTTGAGAAAATTATGGCATACTTTCAGACCTGCAAGTTTCGTCTAATATTTACCTTTACCGTATATACAATAGTAGATAAAAGTATTTAGTTAATTATCAATAATAAACTATTTAAATAACTTCAAGTCAGAAGAGCGTGCTGTGGGATCACACTCGAGACTTCTGCGAGGCAGTCTAATAGATTAGATTCTTAGACAAGACTCGATGGCGTAGTGGTTAGTGTAACCGACAGCCACGCATGAGGTCGCGTGTTCGATTCCCGCACAAGTCAAACATTTGTTGCATGAACATGGATGTTTGTTTTGGTCTGGGTGTTTCTATATATAATATGTATGTATTTACAAAAAAGTATACAGTATATATATTTATCCATTGTCTAGTACCCATAGTACAAGCTTTGCTTAGTTAGGGCTAGATGGGGTTGTGTGTATGTGATAGAATATTAAAAAAAGAAAAAACCTAATGTGGGAAACAGTGTAACAATCTTGTACCTAAAATAAGCCAGAAATAAATATCATATTAATTTTTTTCCATTTTTTTAAATTCTTGAATAGAAGCGGTTGATTTGTTAATTATTTTTAAAGATTTGCTACTTTTAATATGACGAATTTATTACGCAGCATGGAATTATTAATTGAGTTTACCTAACAGTTCTAGAGTTAATCTATCTAACAGTAAATAAATTGAGCTTTAATCTAGCTCGTTTATTTATCAGGTAAGCTATATACCTACCTACATATATAGCTACACATAACGTTGATTTTTAATTCATAGCTACATAGGTATGAATTAAGAAATCAACCGTTATCCGTGTTTAATCACACATGAGTGACTGCTTAGTGATAGGTTATATTTTGTTTTTATTGCTATTGAGTCTTTTTTGTTCTTTTTTTTATACGACTAAGGTGGCAAACAATCATACGGCCCACCTGATGGTAAGTGGTCACCGTAGCCTGTGGACGCTTACAACACCAGAAGCATCATTAAGAAATTTTGCATACACGTTGTCAGGGTACAGAAATGGACATAGGGTCTTGTTGGGGATGCGTTCGGGAATGTTTAAAATACCTACTAGATGTTAAAGTAAGAAATATCGGTATAATGGTATACATAAATAGTTTACACTACAACTATCACTGTTCATAAAACTGTTCTAAACTAAATGTTCTAAATGTTAATGTTAAAATGTTAGGTAATGTTGTGAATTCACCCGGTCGCGACGGTTCCAAAAGTACACTAATTGATGTTAATGAATTAAGTAATATAATGCGTCGCCGGCCGGGCACAGTTCACGTGTTCGATGTCAGCATTAAATCGAACAGGTCTATCCAGAAAAGAACTGTCTACGAAGGTTGACAAAATCTTCATTAACTCTAGCAAAGCTGCGGGCAAAACCTAGTCAATAATATTTAGCTGACCCGGGAACAGAGCTTATCATCGTACAATCGAGCAAGCACACGTACGAACCAACCACAGAACCAGCGAGATAGTAAAAAATTAATTAATTTTTAAACACGTTAGCTTGAGATCGCTTCTGTAAAATCAAATTAGAATTCAAAGCACGAACCATACATTAAATTATCGATTTAGTATGCATTGAGTGTTAACTATTAATATTTACCTACATTATAGATCTCGGGTGAGTGAACTGTGATGGCATGCAGGCATAAGATTCATCAAATCTTTATGACACATAATTAACTGCCTGCCACAGTAATTAATTAAGTATACCATTAATTTTACGATTCTATTACAGCAAATTAATGTTGAAGTATCTTGGTGTAGCAGAGAATATGACTGCTGTTTATGAGGTCTCGGATTCGATTCCTAAGCCGAGAAAAGTTGTTTTTATCAAGAAATACTCAATAGCACATAGTCTGCAATTACTATATGTTATTATTATTATAACTAATACAGCTCTGCTCATACTTTCAGGTGTACAGGCGTGGGACAACGTTATCGTCTAACGTCTGCCTCAAGCGTATTCTTGAGTACTTCGGTCACATTGCCAGAAAAGACGGAGACAATTTCGAAAAACTAGTGGTCACTGGTAAAGTGGAAGGAAAAAGAGCGAGAGGCCGCAGCCCGGTGCGTTGGTCCAACCAAATTCGCACCACACTCGACTCCACTATCTACGATGCTCTCCAAGTGGCCGGAGATAGATCAAGATGGCGTAACATCGTGAGAAGATTAATGGATGGAGCAGGTCACGACCCTCAGACATGAGGAATACGACTGACGGAGGACTCAATAGCACGTAGTCTGCAATTGTGTCTGGAAGATAAGCTCGGTTTCTTTTTTTCTACAATCATGCTTGGTGGAACTGATACAGCTCTGCCTATAATTTCAGGTATAGAAGCGTGGGACAATGTGATATATATGTTACAAAGACTTCTTCCTCACTATGGACAAATCTTATATCGCGCCGAACTTTACAAATATTAAAACAACGGACACAAAAAATACTCAGACTTGGAACAATAGATCGCAAAATCTTTTGTCGCGTGCGGGTATCGAACCCACGATACGAATTGACCATCTTAACCTCTGCATAATCCGTTACTATCCTATCAGTTGTTGGAATGCCAGACATGATTGAATTTAAATTGATTTGAATTGTCTGGCTGCCAGTGTGTCGCTGCAACTCAATGATTAATTCTGGAGATTACTAGTAAATTATTTATTTCAAAGCTCTCATTTACACTTTAATAAACACCCAATTCTGTTTATTTTATTTTTCTATTTTTTGGTAAACAAACTGTCTTTCTATGTCTAATTTGATTCGAATAGGTACTATATAGCTTCTAGCTGTCCCGACAGACATTGTCCTGTACAAACGAAAAATAAATTAAGATAAAACTATCTTTTAAGTTGGACCAAATTACAGATAGTTATGAAGTTTGATCAAAATCGGTTCAGTAGTTTCAGAGTTTATCCCGAACATACATCGTGACACGAGATCTTTATATATTAAGACTAGCTGACCAGCGCAACTTCGTCTGCTTCACATTAGATAATTTTTGCCCTTTTAAAATAAAACTAACCTATCTTTTAAGTTGGACCAAATTACAGATGGTTACGAAGTTTGATCAAAATCGGTTCAGTAGTTTAGGAATCCATAGCGGACAAACAACGTGACACGTAATTTATATATATTAAGATAGACCATAAACCGTTTTTGCTTTATAAAAATGGTCAATGGTCTATTCTTTTCACTAAACCCGTCAACAATTAATGGCGAACATCACAACTACCTATTTAAACAACACAAATTGCGATACAAATTAGTTGCTCCAAATTAGGCGTGTTTAACATAAAGATTAGGTTCGAAACAAGTCCTCGCTAGCTTCAGTGAGCCTTTGTTCTCGCGATGGTCGATAACCGACCTTCGACCTTGCAGCGTGTAGTCCCGCGCCGGTACCCGACCGGTCACCGCTTCATTACCCGTGCGAACACCTAATGGGTTTCTGTTGCAAATGATTCTGCTTACACGGCAGCGTATTAGCGGTTAGTTACTTGTTAACTAACTTTGTGTTACAAGTTTAGATGTAAGATAGGTACTTAGGTAGCCTTATTAGTCTCGAAACAGCGGTTGTTTGTGTGTGGTCGTGTTCCGGGTTCGATTTTCGGTTAGTTTATTGGAATTTTCTGTTAGGAAATTATTGTTTTACAATTGCGTTAGGTTGACGGCAATCGGCTCGCACTCTTTTACGTAAGACCTAAAGACTTAACTGTCGAAATGTGAGTGTGGCACACTTGTCATTGGGAAGATGCAGATCTGAAAGAGACATGAACTTTTTAGGGTTCCGTACCCAAAGGGTAAAACGGGACCCTATTACTAAGACTCCGCTCATGAACCGTGATAGTTCTTCTTAAATAACTTTTAAACCACGAGACACACAAATTTTGCTGTTCACAAACATTTACGCAATAAAAGCTATCTACTCATGCATTTAATTCCGGGCTAAAACGAATTAAAATTTTTTTTTTATTAATATTTGTTTTTCTCGAATAACTTTAAAACTACCACTTGAACAAATTTTGCTATTAGTGAACAAATTACTCTTTACAATGGACTAATTATTTGCCATACTCTCACCTCTCTAAAGCACAAAAATTTTCAACATTTTGCTGCCGTACCGCACACATATTTAAGGGGGCTCAAACGTGATTTTTTTGCTCGATATTGATAACGGCAACAGGTAGACGCTTGAAATATTCACAGAATATTTGGTTATATATTCACTTTGAAAATAAATAAGTAATTAAATTAAAATAAAACAAATATTTAAGGGGCGCTCCCATACAACAAACGTGATTTTTTTGCCGTTTTTATAGATAATGGTACGGAACCCTTCGTGCGCGATTCCGACTCGCACTTGGCCGAATTTTTTAAATAATTAGGTATGCTCTGTACAGACTTTTATGCTTTCTATTTAGGTAGGTACCCTAATATAAGCGATGTAAATTGAAAAGTAGGAAGGTGGCATATAGGTACCTATGGTATTCTCGTTTCTATTAAATAAACATATATCTAACTATCGCAGAGAAACCGTGCATTTTCCGGGAATAGAACAAGCTTCTTCATCTTTTGTATTTATAATACTTATTAATAAGAATACGTAAGTACCTATATATTTGCAAAAAGCTAAATGATTTATATACCTACACATCTGTGCATCAAACTTTTTGCCAAATAAATATTAGAAATAAACTGCGCCATATGCGCAAAAATACCACAATTGTAGGATTATGAAATTGACAAATAGTGAACTGACGAACAAAGGGAGGCCCGATGGTGCTCAAATCTGTTCATAAGTAACAACCAAACGCGGCATATGATTACCCCATTCAAATACAATGGGGTGCTTGTGGCAGATAAACTAATAAAAATAAAATATTTGCCGTCTGTCAGCGTTACAACTGATCTCGAGAGTTTCGACAGTTAAATTCACTTATGTTGGTATAATTTATTGTATTTTTATTTAGAAATTTCAGCTGTGTTTAGTGAAAGTAATAGATCATTTAGTTATAGTCCTTTTTTCTCGCTTTTCATATTTTTGTTTTGGTACCACCTAGTAGCTAGAGACATGGTAGGTATATAGAGACCCAACTCCATATACGATTTAACTTTTTTCGTATATTTATTAGAGAACCAATAGGTACTCAACGACCCTGGGAAACCTCAACACTATCTTCCAGGCAGAATGTGTTGGAATCACCCGGACTGCAACAGCGGTTACATCAAGGGGTATAAGCGATGAGTCAATACGCATTATCTCGGATAGTGCCGCGGTACTACAAGCTCTTAAGAGCAACTGCTTCAAAAGTGGACTCATCCTGGAGTGTCACCGTGAGCTGCAAAGTATTACAACAAAAAATCAGGTAACGTTGCAGTGGATACGCGGCCACAGCAATTCTCCTGGCAATGATGGTGCAGATCAACGGGCAAAGAGAGGATCGAACACCAAAATGGTAGGACCCGAACCAATTGTCCCGATACCCTTCTGCCAACTCAAAACATGGTTAAGCGATAGAACCACGAAACTACACGGAAAACAGTGGATAGTAACAAAGGAATGTAGACAGACGAAGGAAGCCCTTTTGTCCTTTTGTTACGCAAAACTGCTACATTGCACAAGGAAAAACCTACGCCACCTGGTGGGTATAACAGGCCACTGCTCACTCAACAAACACCTATTCAACATCGGCATTACTGACAGTCCCTTATGTAGAGGCTGCATGGAGACCGAGGAGACACCGGCTCACGTGCTCCTACATTGTTAAAGCGTGAGCAACCAACGCAACGGGCGAAACTTCTAAACAGTCCAGAAACGATAAAGGAGGTACTGCGCAACATTGGTCCCCTATTATCTTTCTGGATGGAGCTGAGGTGGTATGAGTAACCGAACAATATTTAGCGTCGGTTACTTACGCACAATGGCCCAATTGTGGGGCTAAGTGCGGATAACACACGTCCAACTAACATAGCTTGAACTCATCTGTATCTATGTAAATATACTTATAAATTCTACCAACAATAAAAAGTGTGTGTGTAATGTGGGGTACGTATTCAAATACCGAAATTTAAAAGACCGTATTTTAAAATACCTATAGAAGAAATCCCGAAAAATTAAATGCCGAATGATTGTTTGGCCGAAAGTTCATTTGCCCAAAAGGTTAAAATCCCGAAGATTCCGACTCGGAAGCGGTAGTTTGTTAGGTTCTCTTTTGTAAACCCTCCCAGAAATAGGAGCCCCGCGTGGCGGGGCTCCGTCCAAAACTCTCATTAGTTTTACCATAGAACTGAGGAATAAAAATTTGTTATATTTTTGTAATAACGTGCTACTTTTTTATCCTAATTATACGTACCTATGATTATCATTTCGTCCATTCGGGGTTTCATCCTTTCGGGCATTTGGACATCGGTATTTTGTTTCGATATAACGGCTATCGATTTTCATTTTTAACTTTTAAAACTTTCGGTATTTTGAATTTCGTTTTTTTGGACGTCGGTATTTCAGTCATAGTAATTATGACATTTCGGTATTTTAATACGTACCCGTAATGTGTACTTAAATTGTATTACAAAGTAAAATACATAATAGATCATATGCACTAATCTAATGAAGGTATATCTAATGCATCTACCGCTAGCATAAAATAAATATTTCAGCATAAATTGTGAGAAGGCACTGACTCCTATAACACAGGTAGTTCATACCTAGCTCAGAAGGCAGACTTCTAATATTGTGTAAATACTTTATGCAAACAAATGTTATTATTATTTATTGTTTATTTCAGGCAAAAGAATTGTGTTAATACGTTTTGACTCTGGGTTGCTGTGAATCGACGAATGGGAAATTCATAGTCAGCAGATTCTGGCAAATGTACTGCTCACTGGTAGTTATTGCAACTGCAGTGCATGAGGTCTTGAGTTCCAATCCCGGTTTTGGACTAATCATTGTTGGGTATTACTATCAAATCAGTAGCAGCACGGAGTCTGAAATTATGTCCGATAGGGACGGCAAACACCTCTGCCATCTATTTGGACTCGAGACCGATTTCTATTGTATGTCTGTAAATAGTACCTATTTCAATAGGCGATATCTAAATCTAATAACTGCGGTCTTCAAGATCAGACTCATCCTAAAACCAGTCACGCTACGACCCACGGTGGCGCCGCAGTAATCATAAATGCGAATGAAACCGCGGGCACATCTAGTTTAAAAATAAAGGCAAATAAAACATCACATTATAATCTATTTTCATTGATTTAATAGACATGTAGGATTACATATACATATTTTA
This sequence comes from Catocala sponsa, assembly GCA_963564715.1. Lineage (NCBI taxonomy): Eukaryota > Metazoa > Arthropoda > Insecta > Lepidoptera > Erebidae > Catocala > Catocala sponsa. The sequence continues at coordinate 1,901,786 of OY751345.1, read as the reverse complement.
TCTCATCATAAAACTATATTATATGCATTAATTTACTCAGCTAATGTGTTCTAATAGTGATCGTGAAGACAACAAATACAGATACCAGGCTGTATACAGCACACCCGGGCCTTGGGGACGATACATACAATAAAAAATGACTTGGAAACGACATTAAAATCGATTTGTTAATGTCAAAATATATTATTCTAATTATTTTTGGTAACCCTATTGTTTTTTGTCAACACCTAAAAATAGCCAACAATAGTATAAAATTATAATTATTTTTTCACGCGTTGGTCCCCAAGACCCGGTGCGATTACGGCCCCGGTCCAACAGATCTCATATTCTCTGTGTTAGCTACATATATCAACACAAACTATAACGACGGCTGAAGCAATGTGATGTACACTCCTTTACAATACTTTATATAGATCAGCAAGTCAAACACAAAGAGATATCAAACTACTTATAAAGACTTTTCGGTTTCCACTATTGTTCCGAAGCTAGTTTCTTGTAACTTAGATGTCACGAAACTTCGAAATATCCGTTTCCGAAAATCCTTTAAAAATAGTATTGATTTGGAAATATTATATTCGCGTAAACTTTAGCAAACATCTTAAAATTACGTGGGTATATAAGAGCACCCGTCAGGACGACTGAATATTCGTTCAAATGGACCACTCCGCGGTCATCGGATGTAGTAGATATACTTAAATATCTAATAAATACTTATAACTGCAGACCGGGGTGTAAACCCCAATAATCAGCAATTTAAAAGATCAATATATTATTAATAAAAATATTTAGCGTTTTGGAAGATTAATATAATATTTAAGGGGGTGTTGGCGCCATTAGAGTCATACCTCCCTCCCACCCGAATTCAAATGGTGCCACCGCCCCGCAGAAGGAACAGATCGTTAATTTCCAGGAGATTCAAAACATTAGCAAGTGTATATCACATCGCTACAACACAATATGTTCTTTGCTCACCTACATGTATAATCTGGCAAGACAATAAATATGTAACTAATAGACAACAAAATAAGGCTTACAGCCGTTTTGTACATATATTATACCATTCTTTGGCTATATAACATCTCTGGGAAGCGTAAAATATATCTCCATTTTCTTTATAAGCATTCAAAAATTAGTAAAAAATAACTTATGGTAGTACACGGCATATTTACAATCGTCCACATATGAATAAGGCAACGCTCGTTACATTGGCGGGCATAAAAAGCGTATAAAATATTATACTTAAAATTATTGTGCAGAAGAAATATATTTGTAATATGTAAAGTTAAAATGCTTAAATAGTGAACGTAATGTGAATCTGTTTTCAAATATTCATATAATTAGTCGTGCATTTTATTGTCCGCCATTGTAATCGTAGTATTAAACAGTTGAAGACATTTTAAGTACATTACCGTTTTGTTAAAGCTTTATTTTATGTTGTAGATATTGCAAATACGTCGTGTATGTAATAAAACAATGCGCTATGTTTGACACAGTACATTATGTACTAAATAGTTCACTGACCTTGTAGGCGGGTAGTGGCGGGGCCGGGAGGGCGGTTGGTAACAGGCATGAAGCCACGTGACGTCACTCACAGGCCGCGCCGACTACCCGCCGATATAAACATTGTAGATATAGACAATAATAATAAAAAATAAAGAGAATACAGCGTGATATGTCAAGTTACAGCTAGCGTTAATGGCTTATGTTTACAAAATGGCATCGAACAGTGTTACCTATTTTTCGTTTCATTGTTACTGGACAAACGAGCGATGTTGCAGTTTACTGCGCGTGCGCACAACCGGGCAATAACGCCTTTTTAACCACCAAGTTGGCAAGCAAGGTTACGATTTTATAGAAAGCGGTTACCGTAGACTACGGACGCATGACCAGGCCATATTTTTGTAATATTTAAAGTAAACTAGCGAAAATGAGTTTGTTTGTTTGTTACCTTTTCACGCCTAAACCACTGAACTGATCATCCTGAAATTTTGCATATACGTTGTCAAGTGTACAGAAACGGACATAGGCTACTTTTCATCCCGAAAATTACTGGAAAACAACAAAAACTTTCTTATGATAATAGATGGCGCCACGTTTCTTTCCAATCATGATTGAATTATATTATTACAAGCAGAGTACAACCCAAATTTATTGTCAAATTCTAAATTAACGCGAGCGAAGCCGCGGGCAAAAGCTAGTAAGTACTAAATATATATGAACAGTAAAAATACAATACTGACGTTAATGCGCCATCAGGGTTGTATTACATAATTAATATTAAAAAAACGTATTAACTGCTCAATATAAAAGCAATTTTGATTATCTTGATGTCAGCTTACACTATACTTAGCATGATGAACTATCCTTAGAACTCATCACACTAAAAATAACGCTAAGCTGGCCTTAGCGTTATTTTTGCTGTGATGAGATCAGTCAGGTCAAGAGGCAGTGGGACAGGGTATAAAGTATATAATCATTATAGTAATGATTAATATCAGCTCTGTATATCACGTTGAGTGTCTGGCAAAAAAAAGAAAAGGAAAGTCCTTGGCGCGCAAAAAACACACGAGGGAATATAAAGAGTCCCACTGCTGGGCACGATCTCTTCTAGAGAAGGATTACACCATAGTCCACCACGCTGGCCCAGTGCAGTCCATTTAGCTGACTTCAATAATTAGATATCTTCGAGAACATTATGGAGATTAGACATGTAGGTTTTCCTACTGAGTTTTTGTTCACAGTTTAAGCAAGCGATAATGAACTAAGTATATAATATGCTAAGGTTTACTATAATATTTAAACAAAGGTAAACTAAAGCCTTTTAACCGCTTACGTCGGATTAATCCGACAAATATTTTCGTGTCCATTTCACCAGCGTCGTATATTTCCGACCAGATACCACAGCTCGTTTAATCTGCTTTTTTATTTAATTACGGTGTTTTCTATCAACAAAATTTTTATATTGTGTAAATGGATAATTAAGTAATCATTTACAATTTAATACACTTTAGTCTCATAATTAGAAGTCCTAAAAATAAGTATTTATTTTTGTAAGTATTTATTTTCGATTCACTGTGCCGAGCGCTGGGGGCACGACAACTGTTATGAAATGGGGCGGTTAAAAGGTTAATAAAGAAGTTAGCTCCACCCTACGGAACAAACATATTGTATGCCTGGAGTTAGTAGGGTTTCCAGATTCCTTAAGATGGACAGTTAACAGGAGATTAGCAACCTTGTGTCCTTTCGCTGGCAGCACATCAACCTCTTCTTTTTCAAGAGAAGGGTAACAATATGTGGCCTGCTTTAGCAAATGTTTATTGGTCACAGTAACCGCTCACATTTGAAAGCCATAAGCTTGTTCGCGATATTAGAACAATTACAAAAATTACGTCTCCTAATAAAACAGATTTAACTCGAAATGTTGGTGTAAAGAAATTTGAACGTTATTACTATAGCTATAAAGTCTAATTTGATTGTTATATCATATTTGTGTTCAGTATTTGTATTACAGTTTAAAGCGGGTCGGTTGAGATGTTCGGTTTCTGAAATTCTACGTTTAAATTCAAACTAATGTCAAGTGATTTGATTGACTATTGCGGACAGCCAATTACAGCTGTTGACATGTATTTGACCGTCTGTTAACTAATTTTAATATTAATTTGCCTTGCAAAAACCTGGTAGAAATCAACTAAACTCAAAATTTCGAGTGAAGACTTTGTTTTAGTAAGAAATGACTGTAATATTGAGTTACATAGACGATATTGCCCAGTCGTGCGACAGACCGACGCTTCGCCCGACACGACTAGTCTTACATACAAATCTTGGACATTCATTAACTAAGTGTAAAGTGTTATGCGACTTGTCTCCGTAAGTGCTTATTGGTGCGACTGCGACGATTAGTCGTGCGGTCGCACCGGCCGTTGCGTCAGAGCGCAGTTATCGCACTAAGCTGTGACGACAAGCTATTTATAACAGATGTAGCTATTTCGCACAATGACCGGTCAATTCGCGAAATTCCATGGAAATGATGTTATTGTGCGGATTTATAGAAGGCAATGTATTCTTTCAAAATGCGTGTTTCGCGGATTGACCGGTAATTTTTAACAATGTCACCTGTAATAACACAAGGGGTACTTTGGCACAGTCGGTGACAGACAGACAAACAAAATAAGCGTCATATAGAGGTATTATAGTTGATCGAGATTTAGAATAACGCAATGGAAGGCAAATATTTATGGTAAACAATAAAATGTAAATTTTCTTTACGTACAATTTGTTATTTTACATTTTGTTCCATTACAGCTTACCATCTTACAGAATTAGGAAGATAGTATTCCGATTATGTTTTGCTGTCACCAAGTTTAGTAAATAATAATACGTATGTACTAGGATAATTAGATATATAGGCGAACAATGACGACAGAGCGACTTTGACTGTGTGTATGAAGACGTCAAACTTCGCGGTTTGGCCAATCACACTTTGCCCGGGCGTCATCGTGCGTCTACATATCCGGGTAAAGTAAATAATAATCTCATTCGTTTTTTTTTTAAATTACAGTTATCTATCTATGTAGGTTGTGTGCTGGATTCTATATAAATAGCTTTACTTAGTGCTTTTATGTATTTGTACACAACATAATCATGTTGAGTGACTGCGAACGCTCTCACTACTATAAATTGTACTACTTTTAATTAACAGTTATTACGTAATATTCAATAATTTATATCATTTTTCAAAACAATACATCATTCGAATCATATCGATAAAATAATGTGATCAACGTGTAAAAATTCAAAAAATTAGAAAATAAACTTTCAAAAATGTATCTTTTTTTTTACACTTTATTATTATATTATTTATTATGCTGTTTGCAATAAGGTCCGAAGTGAGAACACACGGTGTGTCCAGAAATAAAAATACTATATAATTTTTGCAACGTAATCACAGCTTAAGTTAAAAAACGCCGTGTTCAGACGGCGCGACAATATTGTCGGACGCCGATTTGAACGCGACTCAGAGCCCGAAGAAGGCGCCCTCTGAATGCAATAAGGTAACAACTCCATACCATACGCAATATTAATTATAAATAATACAAATATAAAAAAAGATTGCACCAAATTATTACGTGAAAATAATAATAATAGTAATAAATAAAACTAGATAGACTAGATAAAATATGTTAAGATAATTTACGTGTTTAGTTAATTAGCAGACAATAAGTACCTTCCCCGGCTCTCAACGGTGAATGGTAAGTACAACTACCGACACGAGGCTTGTGGCGACACAACGACTCGTCGTGCCGCGCGACAACCGAGCGACACGTTAGGCACGCCACCATCATATACAGGCTGATTTTGAAATCGAGTAATTCCTTTTAACCACGCATTCTACTGGTGGTATAGAATAACCCTAACCATATATTTTTATTAGAAATATTTTTTGGAAAAATTAATGTACCGGTTTTTTTCGTGAAATGGTTTCAGATAGTCATATGTTAACCACCCGAGGCAATTTTAATTTTTTACTAATTAAATAAAAATTACATCTCTATAATATTAATGACGTAAATAATAACGGGCGGTCCTTTTTATTGCCCCTTATTATTTACGACATCAGTTATTATGTTATTTTTTTTTAATTAGTAAAATATTAAGATTGTGTCGGTTGGTTAACATATGCCTATCTGAAACCATTTCATGAAAAAAATCGGTACTTAATTTCTCCAAAAATATAATTCTAATAAAAAAATATATGTTCAGGGTTATTCTATATCACCAGTAGAATGCGTGGTTAAAAGGAATTACACGATTTCAAAATCAACCTGTATAGAATACGTACGGTAAGATATTATTTTAATAGGAAATTGTCGTATATTGCAATGTTTATTCGTGTAAAGTGTGTAATCGATTCCATAGTATTATCGCCTTGTCGCAAAATAATAATGAAAAGCATACCAAACCAAAATTGCCGGCCTCGATAGCGTAGTGGTCAGTGTAACCGACTGCCATGCCTGAGGTCGCGGTTTCGATTCCTGCACAAGTCAAACATTTGTGTGTCTGAACATGGATGTTTGTCTTGGTCTGAATGTTTCTATGTATAATATGTATGTATTTACAACAAAAAAGTATATATTTACGTTTATCCATTGTCTAGTACCCATAGTACAAGCTCTGCTTAGTTTGGGCTAGATGGTGTTGCGTGTATGTGGTAGAATATTATTCATTATTATATATTACACGAAGCAATTAACATCACATCAACTTTATCACGACTAATAATCGCAACGTATATCCACATCTTTAATATGCTAGTATTGTATGAGTAAGTCGCCCGGCGTCGCGCGACAAGACGCACACACACACACACACATTCACACACACAGCGTACGAATAAAAAACCACTTAGTGAACAACACACAAGTATGAAATATGTAATAAATAAACAAACGCCGTGCAGAGTCCGTGCATCGGCGCCAACATAACTGTACGTCTAATCTATAAATCTATCTATTTATTATTAGTACGACTCACATCAAAAATTAATTCTTCCACATACATTTAACTTACGTCTAATAACAAAGAAACATACATAATTATTACATACATAATATATATTATCACCGTGTAAATGACTTTGCAGAGTTCTGCGCTCGTCTGCAAGAACCCTTAGGGCCTGTTTCATAAGTGCTCTGAACAATCCATGGTACTACCATTTACCACTCACGTGTAAATAGAACGTGACATTTATCACGTTCTATTTACACGTGAGTGAGGGAGATGTCGTAACATTTGTACCGTGGACGGTGGTTATGAGACAGGCCCTAAGCTTCAGCTCGGTAACAGTAACGAATATAAGGAGATTCTCTGCACGACCGCAGTGAAATCGTCGTCACTTAAATTTTATTAGGCGATAAGCAGAGTTGCAGAGTTCACGCTAAACTGCGCACATTTAATATTCACATTTAACGGTTATTATATTCGAACGGTCAGAATTTATCAAACGAGTCCCTTGTATTATTTTATAAACACCACCGAAATAATATTTAAGAATTGCACACGTAAAAAATTACAGTATGGTGATATGGACTTTAAAAAATTAATGTCGTCCAAAGCTATTTATGAGTTTAATATTAAAAAAAACATTAATAACACTCGATAAATTCTCACCGCACACAAAATAAAATGGCCACGAAAATGATAAGAATCCATGACGGAATCATCAACAAGATAAACTAAGCTTTAATACACAATGAATAAGGTGCTACATTCCGTGCAGCAATGTGTCCCACTGCATGTTTAGTACACGTGCACCCAACAACTAAATCACACAAAATATATAATTATAACATGTCAATAAAAAAGACAATATGCCAATAATAACGTTTCAATACGGGAACACGTACAGAGATTTATAATTTAATATATTTATATTATTTTTTTCATTAGAATATTATACACTAACAACTACATAAAGCATTACAATTTGTGCATTGATCTCAGCGCTCGCCCTCTCCCTCCCACCATTCCCCCGCCGTCAACGTACCGCACAACTACGTCCATGTGTATAACATCATTAACTTAAACGATTAATCATTTAAACTATTAAACTTAAGCCTTTGGTATTACATCGATAACTAACAACTAATTAAATAATACTTAAATCAGAATACTGTCGCGATGCGAGACAGGCGAGTGCATGCTTAGCTTACGTCACCCGACGTGACGCAATAACAACCTAACTTCACACATCGTCACTACGAAATACATTTCTCAAATATTTGCGTTGCCATCAAATGGCGTAAGCTAAACATAAACACAGTTAAAAATATGTGATGTATATAAAAATCTCCATGTGTCTATGAATAATATATTTGATTTAAATAATTTGTCTACTCGCTTCCGCGGAGAAGATCATGACTAATAAACACACAGACACGACAAATAACATTGTACTTATAGTACGAGGAAATTACATATAAAATAATTATTTAATATAAAAAAAAGATCTAACAAAATATGTAAAGAGAATCTCAACTAAATGGTAAAACTGTTGTTACATTTGTACGTAAGTTACTTTTTATAAGGTATACGTATATACGTACACGTACGAACACGTATACGCGTATACGTATACCTTCCAAAAAGTGTATATTATAATAATATAATAACTGTATTTAATACATAAATGAAGTTAGTTAAGTTTAAACTAACCGTTGTGCGTTTAGCGAACAAATCCATTATTGATGAGTGCCCCTTAAAAATACGAGTGTTCAAGAAGACAACTTTTTTAATCAACAATAGGTTCAGCGGCAAATCAATGCCTGAAAACTTACGAGTTCAAATTTTCAGACATTAGTGTTCACAAATGAGTCAAGAGGTTAATATATTCAAGCACTGATCAGCTCATGTGCGAAAAACTTTTCAGTTATGTATTTTAATTAGAATAGTTAATTCAACTACTTAAGCGTCATCAATTAAAATAATATGAACTATAAATAAAATACTTTTGTAATGTTTATACTAATACTATAATGAGAAAGGATTTGTATTTTTGTTTGTAATAAATGAACTCAGAAACTGCTCGATCGATCTTAAAAACTCTTTCACCATAGACTATCTACTTTATCCAGAAGTAATATAGGCTATATAACATCACGCTACGAACCACGGGTGTGAAGCAATAGTCATAAACGTGGATAAAGCCACGGTGGAAAGCTAGTCTCTAATTTTTGGCAAAGAAACAGTACGATATTAAATTTTTATTGTGTTTTGCAATAACAATTAGCCCGTAGTCTATTGTATTATCGTATATGTTTTAAGAAACTGCTTTTCGGTGGGTAAAAATCCAACTTCTAAACGAAAATCCTATATTATAAATATTCTGTCTCTATGTCTGTCTGTTACCTGTTAACGGGTAAACCACTCAACCGATTTGTTTGAAAATTGGTACAGAGATACGTTATAACCTGAGGAAGGTCATAGACTAGACTAGCGGCTTTCTGTTGATATAGGTACCACACAGGCGGAGCCGCGCTAAAGCTAGTATTAATTACTATAATTATTATTTATGAGTTTAATAAGCCCATTCACACATTTTCATTGAGTGAACGCATGCAATCTTCTTGGAAGATGTTGCATGCTACTCGCTATATAGTTCTATAACCTGTCAACTTGACTATATATATGTGGCCTAAATATAGTCTGGCTGGCTTCCGTATGCCGTTGGACGAATAAACGACATTCAAATTATTATCAACAGAAAATTAACTAACAACATTTTTAATAGGATAGCGGTCACCGAAGTTTATTTTGATGCGTATAATATTGCGCTTATAGTCAGTCGTAAAGTGACTAGAGAAATCCGTAAATAAACGGTTTTTATATAGCATATGTTCGTCTTACGTACAAATGTAACGTCAGCATAAATACTGCGTGTTCTCAGCGTATGAGTATTGGAAATGGTTCGCTTTTCAACGCGGGACTAGAAGCGAATGTATAGGAACGCTACAATATAGCACGGGTTCATGTAAATAATATTTATCTATTATATATTATCCTTTATATCCACAGCGGGTGCGATTTCTGTTTCTATAAAAATAATATACGCCAATACGTCAATAGTCAAGCTTGGTCATTTAGCATACAGATTCAAAAACATCGAGATTAGAAGCACCGTTTGCTGGGTACGTCGTTTCGAACTATAGTGTTATGGCGGCGATTCCCTCTCCCCTCAGACTCGCGCTCAAACCTCTGAGCACGCGCACACACAGTACACTCACACACACGCACACACAGTTGCAATAATAACACGCTACTAACGAATGGGGTTTACTGATTTCTCCCACGCGGGCGCGCCGCGGTGTTGCCAACAGAAATAAATATTAAAAATAAAATTGCAAATCATCAGAGGCTGGCCACACCACCCGCGCACAACCATGTATGCAATGTCCTCAATATTTACAACAATAAATTGCTTTAACCTTTCAAAAACGTTAATGTTTAATGGGAAATATATTCATTCGTCAACAAATTTGTTATCTGACACTTATAGGCAGTACTTTTCTTCCCTGTCCGACAGTATTGTACTATACACTATAACTCACGTTAGAACAGTACTGGCGCCAGAGAAACATTGCGACAAACACTACTGAATGTCTCCTTCTAACTCAAACTATATATTTTAATATGTGTACCGCGAGCGAGCATACGTCTTCTGATATTCAGAACGATAAACGTACAATTTTTCGAACTCTAAATATCGACAATTACTGTCATATAAAAGAAAATCTACTTCAGTATTTAAAAAAAGCTTGAATATCACAGTACTTGTCTACATTTAGACATTCATTATTCTGAATGTATATACAGCTTAGTTGCGTATAACAAGTACTATAATAAATAAAAAATGTTTCGAGCGACTGATTTGTTTCGTGCTGTGAGCCTTTTCAGTTTGAGCAAATCCACGTCTTTAGTGCCGATCGGACGGCGCGGGAACTACTAATGGGTCAGTAGCCACCGTTCCGAGTGATCAGAGGTTCAATTTCCTTGAGAATAAACGCTTACACATACATGTCTAAGCGTTTATTAGATATTGCTATTTATAAACACACTCAACACAAACCAAGTGCGATAAATAAAGGGTGTCCGAAACTTGTATACGCTACTAAGGATCTAGCGGGGGCTAATAAGTATAGTCTTATAGGTATTAGCCTGTGCTCGGCCCAACTGTATATCAAAGACGTTTTTATACAATATTCGACTTCGTCCGACGGTAGTTATGCAAAAAGCAGACGTCACTGCCGGCAGACGACTTCGAATATTGCTCAAAGCTATTGTGACGTCACGACACTCAAAGGCCACGAAATATACGCTCTAAGCGTATACGCTCGTCGCTTCGGGGCGCAACAATGCGCTGAGCGTATTCGCTTCGCTTATTTCCTGGTCTTTGGGTTAACGTTGTGCCACGTTTCCTCGCTCAAACTGTCGACAGATCTACTGGACAGAGATTTCATAAGTTAATTTTTGTTTCCAATTTTTGGCATCGACTGCTTCGTTCGCAAGCCACTGCAGTCGCGACAATGGAAAGTATGTCAATATAGACTACAGTGGTTGCGAACTTGAGGTATTGATTTAAAAAGAAAAGAACCCGCCGCGGGACCAAAATATGGATTAGGGACCCTGCGGTAACCTTATATAAAGGCATATATCGACAGTGTCTCTCACCCCATCACTACTTATTCCATAAACGAGTGGCGTCGTTAATGTGTGCTTATTCTAGGTCGGTGTTCCCGCGGCGCTAATGGCTATAAAGTTTATTTTCGCATATCTAGTCCTCCGAACGGCTAGGACATTCAAATGAACAGATATGCAATTTTATACTATCTAATCTAAGCATTGCCCGCTAAAGAAAGGTCGAAACTAACCTAACATACACTAGAAGTACACTGAGAGACGTACAAAACAACGTAGTATAAAATAAGGGTGTGTGTGTATGTAGGAGGCGCGGGGCTCAGGCCTGCGGCGCCTTGGGCTCGGCCGCCGCCGCCGGACCGAAGTCCTTGTTCACGAACGAGAAGCCGCGGAACTCCTCCTGCGAACACATAATAACATCCGCTGTCAAATAATCCGCTAAGATTAATTTCCTTTATAAAACCTTAAATTTAAAGAAACTTAAAAGTTAACCCGTGTAATGCTAGCAAAAAAAAGTGAAAGGAACGTCCTTCGCGCTTATGAACACCATGTGTGCATAAGACACGCGAGGAGTTAAAGGCATTTGTATAGAAAGAAAGAAAGAAAACCCATTTATTTGGCACACAAAAGGGCACATTTGAATTATAACAGGAAAAGAAAAAAATATAATAATAATATAAACTAGAAAGATAAAAACAAATAGTAACACTATACTTAATAAGAAATTGATCATTTCTGCTCACTGGCAACACATAATAAGTATTAATCTGGTCCTTGAAGGTGTCTTTGGCAATGGTAAGTATAGCAAGCTCTCTTATAACGTCAGCTAAACCATATCTATACTAATATTATAAAGCTGAAGAGTTTGTTTGTTGTTTGAACGCGCTAATCTCAGGAACTACTGGTCCGAATTGAAAATTCTTTTAGTGTTAGATAGCTCATTTATCAAGGCTATAGGCTATATAACACCACGCTACGACCCATGGGGGCGGCGCAGTAATCATAAACGCGGGTGAAACCGCGGGCACATCTAATTTAAACATAAAGATAAAAGCATTGCCTCTGTCTTTGAACGCCGACGTTCATACGCTGATACGTGAAGAGGCCCTTCGAGAGTTTTAATTCAAAGTGGGATCAAACATCTACGGCGGCCATAGCCCCAGCAGGCGTAGGACTATTGCCACGTATGGACTCAAATAGATCTGGGCTATAGGGATGGGTATTTGATGGACCAGTATAATGGCCACCAAATCAGATGGGCGGACGGTGATTCGCCAACTCAATAGACGAGCTCCCTGAAAAACCGCCAAAGGCATTCAAGCCTTAAAAGCAGTAGAGGGCAACACCTACCTATCAGGGTGTCGTGACAACAGACCCGGAGCAGGATTTCCCGTAGTTATGCCCTTGAAAATGAGACTTTCGACCCCGAGCATATACATAGCTCTCGTGGCCCATTCCAGACCAGCCGACCAAGATAAGACAGAGTTGAGAGTCCTACGAGCGCTCTTAAAGTTCCACCCCAGCCGACCAATATAGGCATTTATTACTATATTGAAGAAGAATGAGGTATGTCTTACCTGGTTGATGGCTCGCACGACGTCGTTAGGCACGGGCGTCAGAACGGGCTCTTCTTTGGTGAACTCCGCGTCGAAGTTGGCAGCTTCACGCTTACTCTTCTATAATGACAAACCAAAAAATTAACCTCAGCTCTGAGACATATTCAAAGACATGAACTAACATAACAGTAAATGCACGGATGGCATAGTGGTTTAAGTAGACGCCTTCCAACCGCCCCTGCGCCAAGTGTTGTGGGTCCCAGTCCAAGTCGGGGAAGAACACGTGTATAGACAGTATGTATGGGCCTCACCACTTTAGGGCGGAAGGGCGGACGCAGGCGGCGGTGCTGGAGCGCGTCCCAGTCCATGTCGCGGAAGAACACGTGCGCGCGGATGCCACCCGCGCCGCCGCACACGCCGAGCCGCCGGGACGGGTTCTTCGTCATGAAGCCTGCGGAACACATCACTTTGATTATCCGGGACAGAGAATATACAAATACAGATCGCACAAGTATGGCGTCGAAAATATGGCGATACTGTCAAATACAATATAATGAGACGGGAAACTAGAAAGACATAATATATTATTTAAATTATAGACAACCGTGCTGGACTCGTGTACGTAAAGTGAACATAGGCTGTCATCAATACATTTTGATGTTTATAAGTATGATGTATAAGGTTTTTTTTATTGCCTTTTGTTGCAGACGAGCAAGTGGCCCACCTGATGGAAAGTGGTAACCGCTGATCATGGACTTCAGCAATGTCAGGACAGCAAAGCCGCTGCCTACCGTGAAAGAAGAACTCTCTTTAAACCTCGTTTGAAGAAGGACATATCATAGCGCTCGGGAAACACCGAAGCTGGCAGTTCATTCCAGTGTGATGTATAAGTATGTTGCATAAGTATGATGTATAAGTATGTTGTATAAGTAGGTATGATGTAATAATAATAATAAATTTTGCCATAACATTAGCATGCAAATGTTGAATGAGTACAATTTATAGAGTTCAAGGATTAATTTACACAATTTAATGTTTATTTACACAATGTATTTCTAAAATGATAAGACTGTGAATAGTGTATAAGTAAGACATATAAGTATGTTGTATAAGTATGATGTATAAGTATGATGTATAAGAATGATAATTATATAAGTATGTTCTATAAGTATTAATAGTGACAGCCACGCACCGGTACACGCAGCAGTGGTAGTCCCTCCACAAGGTGGACCGACGACCTGATAATGGTCGCGAGAAGCGGCTAGATGCGGGTGGACCAAAACCGATTTGTGTGGAAAACCTTGGGAGAGGCCTACGTCGAGCAGTGGATGTCTTTCGGCTAAGATCATGATAAGTATAATAGTATACCTTTGAGTATAGAGACGGCCTCCTTGCTGAGCCACACGGGGTAGAGCACGTCGTCGTGCAAGATGCTCTCGAACAGATCGTCCTCGTTGTCCGCCTCGAAGGGCGGCTGTCCCGCCAGCATCTCGTATAACAGCACACCCAGCGCCCACCAGTCTACCGACGGACCGTACTCTAGCTCTTGCAGTATCTGCACAACACATATTCACATTACATTGTCTTACGTTTACGTGAATGTTTAGTTGATGTCCTTGGCAGGGTCCAATTATCTAATTTATCAAATCAAATCTAAAATTGTTTAAATGAAATCCTAACTAATATTATAAAAGCGAAAATGAGTTTGTTTGTTTGTTACCTTTTCACGCCTAAACCACTGAACCGATCATCCTGAAATTTTGCATATACGTTGTCAGGTGTACAGAAACGGACATAAGCTACCTTTCATCCCGAAAAAAAAATACTGTTCCCGAGGAAAACAAAAATAACGTTCTTATGATAATAGATGGCGCCACGTGTCTTTCGAATCATGATTGAATTATATTATTACAAGCAGAGTACAACTCGAATTGATTGTCAAATTCTAAATTAACGCGAGCGAAGCCGCGGGCAAAAGCTAGTATTATATATAAGCTCGCTAAGCATTTTAGGTCGGTATACAAGTTAGGAGTACATTACTATAGCATTTAATTATTACAATAGGTGTAAACTATTAGACAAAGTGTAAACATCATAAATTACAAAATTAATTCATTATTTATAAGTTCACCTTTGTATAAAATTATGTTAAGTTTTAGTCAAATTATGTGTGATTTAGATAGTAAACAATAGCTTGCTTTGTAAGGCAAGCCTGAGTCTGTAAGGTCTCCATGATTTTTTCGAATATATTATGTAAGCACTGGGCTTAGCTTAAAAGCTTAATGGAACATAATTTTTTTTTGGCTCTTTTTATTTCTATTGTATAAACTCCGTATTGAACAAATAATTAAATTATAGACAGGGCTGTATCATGAATCATGATATTAGGATATAACTTGTCTTTTATACAAACGTTACAAATAATATGTATGTATTTAAAAACGTTGTATATATGTATGTTTATCCATTGTCTAGTACCCATAGTACAAGCTCTGCTTAGTTTGGGCTAGACGGTGTTGTGTAATGTGATAGAATATTATTATTATTAATCTTTAGAACATACCTCAGGCGCGATATAGTCCGGCGTCCCACAGAACGTCGTAGTAGTCGCGCCGTCTGCAACAGCCGAACCTCATGTCACTTCCACACGGTTAATACACAATCTAACAGCACTATTAGTGTGCTGAGCCCTCGGATCTCATAATCTCACAGTCATCGGGCAACCCTGCTTCGCACCCAGCTACAGAAGCAACTGGGCAACCAGCAGCCCCCTCTAGCGCTTGTTTTTCGTCATCGGGCAATTTAAAGGTTCTATTTATTATGAAACTTAACTAAATCCATAGGAACTTATTAGACTTACACCGAGTCGAAGTCTTAGCAACAATAATAACTTAAGACCTTTGGCCATGTGGCCTGTCCTAAGTGCGAACATCGCAATAAAGTGATATATTTTGAGGTTTTTAATTGTTATTCATTAAATTTGATATAGAGGAAATTAAATGTTTTTACAGAACTTTGAAGAGAAATGTGAAAAATATCAAACATATAATCATATTTATTGTCATTTTACTACACAAATAATGGGTTGGACATTTGTGAGAATTTAGAATTCATACTGGCAATCGTTAATTCTTTATACTTAGTTTTAGATAAGAATATCAAAAGCTATTAATGAATACCATTTTTGGTAAACCCCTATTACTAATGCTACTAATATTATAAATGAGAAAGTTATACGAACCCAGTATCCCTTCCTTGCACATGCCGAAGTCAGCCAGCTTACAGTGCCCATCGCTGTCCAACAAGATGTTGTCCAACTTCAGATCACGGTAGATCACGCCGTGTGAATGTAAGAACTGAAGCGCAAGAGTCACTTCTGCTGCATAGAACCTGAAAATGTATCACTCAGGTAAAACACCAATAATAGCCATCAAGTATTAACCTTTTAACCGCCCCACTTCATAACAGTTGTCGTGCCCTCAGCGCCCGGCACAGTGAATCGAAAATAAATACCTACAAAAATAGATACTTATTTTTAGGACTTCAAATTATGTCACCAAATTGTAAATGATCACTTAATTATCCATTTACACAATATAAAGATTTTTTTGATAGAAAACACCGTAATTAAATAAAAAAGCAGATTAAACAAGCTGTGGTATCTGGTCGGAAATATACGACGCTGGCGAAATGGGCACGAAAATATTTGTCGGATTAATCCGATGTAAGCGGTTAAAGGGTTAAGGCTTGTGTTGCAAACCTTACAAACATACAGTTTGACTGTATGTTGTAAGGTTACTAGTACTACTACAGTAGGCTTTAAGAGTATGTCTAACCGTGCACGAGGCTCGTCGAACTTTCTGGCGCGCTGTATCTGGAACATGAGGTCGCCTCCATCGACGTACTCCATGACGAAGAACAGTCGGTCGCGCGTCTGGAAGGCGGAGTGCAGCGCCGTGAGGAAGGGGTGGCGCGCCGCCAGCGCCAGCACGCGCCGCTCAGTCAGCGTGCACTCCACGTCATCGTCCTGGATGATCGCGTCCTTCTTCAGCACCTTTACTGCGTACACCTGAGAAGCACCACACACATGTTGACCCTAGGCTAATACATCACGCGATCAATAAAACCACAAACACACATCTGTACTAATACTAGTTTTCACCCGCGGCTTCGCTCGCGTAAATGTAGGTTTGGTTAGGTTAGGTTTGCAACAGTTCTTTTTTCTAGATGAAAGGTACCCTATGTCCTATTCTGTACCCCTGACAACGTGTGCAAAATTTCATGTTGATCGGTTGAGTAGTTAAGGCGTGAAAGCATAACAAACAAACAAACAAGCTCATTTTCGCATTTATAATATTAGTAAGGATTATAAAGCTAAATAGTTTGTTTGTTAGAACGCGCTAATATCAGGAACTACTGGTTCGAATTGAAAAACTATGTTTGTGTTGGATAGCCTATTTATCGAGGATGGCTATAGGCTATAAAACATCACGCTACGACCCACGGGGGCGGCGCAGTAACGATAAATGCGGGTGAAACCGCGGGAACATCTAGTTTATAATTCCTGTGTGGCAACGGACACAAAGAACACCCAGACTCGGCACAGCCATTTGTGGATCACACAAATTTTTGTCCGATGTGGGAACCGAACCCACAACACTCGACAGGTAACTTGTAAAGGCTAGGTTCGCTATTATGTGCATAATTAGATATATTCTAATTGCCTCTGTATATAATATCAGCCCTGTATTAAACTGTCTCACTGCTGGGCACGGTCCTTTTCTCAGAATGAGAAGGGTTAGGCCATAGTAGACCACGCTGGCTCAGTGCGGGTTAGCAAACTTCATATATGTTCGAGAACATTATGGAGAACTGTCATGAAAGTTTTACCACATCACATCATGTTTTCCTTTACCGTTAAAGCGAGCGATAATTATGAATTAAATACGCACATAACTTCGTAAAGTCAGAGATGCGCGCCCTCGGATCGAACTCCAGACCGCTGCGTGCCAGTCCATCGGTCTCGCACGAGGCTATCGCAGGGGAATGCATTTACGCATACTTCTCGAGAAAAGGGGAGAAGAAGTTACGTCGGACTCAACTGGAGAAAGATGAAACGTCGCGGGTACTACCGACTAAACTAGCCACGGGGTGCCTACTTCTACGCTTTAAATGGTGGGTGGGTCGTCAGAACTAAAACTACTTCAGCGAGCGACCCAGCAATGCCCAACGCAGGCAAGTAATACCTGCCGGCGACAACTCCAGGGTATGCTGCCTACTCATTTACATAATATTGTCTTCTGTTTACGCGAATGTTATTCATTGAAATTAAACTATCTACTATATACGGATTCCCCGTGACCATGGCTGCTGAAAAGCAACCGGAACGTCGGGGAAAGTGTAAACATAAATATAAATAGTATAATAGTATAGTAACAGTATAAATAGTTTTAATAGTTTCAATAATTTAATTAGCTTAAAAATTTGTAGTTTAATAGTAATAGTAGTATAACAGTTTCTAAAATTTTGTTTTAAATTTTATAATAAAGTGTCAAATAAACAACGCGATAAAATCCGTATATAGTAGTTTAATTTCACTGTCTACTCCTTACGCGATCGATGGAAGTACAGTCAACGACATAAACTATTTATCAACTTCCATCGTAGACTGTACCACCGTCCGTTATAGCAGCAGTTTATATTACAGGTGTCCGATAATTAATGGATAACCTTGAAATGTCTTATAGTAGAATTGATGGACGTTCAGAAAAAAATATAAAAATAATCTATCCTAACTATTACCTGAGATATGTTTTTTTTTTTTAATTACCATATTTAACTTTCTTGTACATTACGACCATAAATGAATGAATTCCATCGGTTTTTTGTTGTTTGATTATTAAACACTAATTATGCTAATAGATAGACAGTCAAAAGTATGACTAGCTATTGCACTTTTTAATATTTTTTCTGGACGGCCATCAGTTGTAATAAAATACATTAATATAGGTAATAGGTTATCCTTTAATTACCGGACAGCCTGTATAATAATCTTACATCGAAAAGAAATATATACATCTGTAGACTACATACAGCTTCATCTTTTTCGCTCTTAAAGTAAGACTGAAATGTTCTAAGTATAGATAGTAATGTAGTGACTAGGTTCTTGGAAAATAAGGCTAAGCGACATTGCCGTTAATTCATAGAGCAGTCGAAAATAACCGTTCTTCCACCCTACTGTACAAATACCTGCAGCCAAATAACCTTATAGAATGACGACAGAATGACCAGAGTTCCATATGGAGATGTCAACTTTTAACTAGAGCCCCACCACCATCACTTGCAATATGCATCGCGAGATGGGACAGCATATTACAATGAGTATCGCATTGTCACGTATTTACAAAGACAATGCTTTAAAAGAGAGTAGTAGAGCCTCGCTGATTTCAGCATGAATAGGCAGGCTCGATCGGGGAAGGACTACCCTCGCACAGAATATCGACGTGAAATACCAGTATTCCTACTGTTGTGTTTCGTTCGGCGAGTGAGAGTACCGGAGGCCCAATCACCCCCTTACTCCCTTCCCGCTCCTCCTTCCCACTTCCTTTCCTAAAGCTAAAAAAAAGACGGTGGTAAGGTCACCTGGCTTTTGTCTCTACAGCTGACATCACAATTACGCCTTTTTATACGGTGTCTCTAGTTTTAGAATCACCCATACCCTACAGCAGCCGCTCTCAGGTGGAATGTCTACTTCTTTGCCGTCTTGGTTATAATATCAGCTCTGTTTATATGCTAACCCACTGCTGAGCACACGCTTATTCTCAGTATAGGCCATAGTAACCACGGAAGCTTAGTGGACTAGCAGACTTCACAGGTCATCGAGAACATAAACAACTCTCACTCATACATCTGATATTCTTCTTTTTTTTTTATTTTCATTATTAAATATTGTTTCCTATGACATACAATTTAACATGATGTAACACTTATGAACTAAGAATTTTCGGACAAAGTTCTCGTAATAGCTCGTAGCACTATCGCTCTGTTTGTACGCCACTGTATGAGGCTGAACATGTACGAACTAAACACTATTTGTAATATTATCTTGCATTCAATGTATGTATACCATGTTCAAACAAAGAAATCAATTCTTATTCTTATTCATACAGGTTCCGTTACTAAATTTACCTCAATGTTAAAGCGAGCAGTAATTAACTGTTTAATAAGCACATGTATCGAAAAGTAAGAGGTGCGTGCCTTGACATCCAACTCGAGACCTCTGCGCAGCAGTCCAATGATCTGGCTATCAGACACTGTTTGCTTTCTTAAGTCTATAAAGAGTAGATACAGCATTATGCGTTCATGTCCATCAGGCAGTTCTTACCTCGTCAGTACCCTTTTTCTCAGCGAGCATAACCTTCCCGAAGGAGCCTTTGCCCAGCACCTTGATGAAGTGGAAGTCGTCCAGCGACACTTTGTCCTGCCCGCCCGCACCCGAGTCACCACCTACACACGGAACATGTGATCACACACTTACACAACCACGCCCAGTGGCAAAGATGCTCAAACTTGCGTGGAAACTCCATAAGTAAGGCATAGCAGAAAGGTGCAGGAACCTCTTATTAAACTGCCCAATCACCAAAGATCATCCACCAACAATAAAATACGGATAGTTTAGTACACAGTTAGGTCAACATTTTGTATATTCAGAAACTAGAAGAAGAAGAATAAGCCCATCTCCCCTCCAATTGACCCCTACCACCACCTATCTTATCTTATCTTATGTGGAGGCGAGTCAGTGCAGACCGGCGACACTTCGACCCAGTGGGATCTTTTGTGTTGACACTCTCCCAATAACGACTGCCATAGATGTTCATATGTTCATGGCAGCCGGGACCAACGGCTTAACGTGCTTTCCGAGGCACGGAGCAGGCGATAATTGTCAATCAATACGCACATAATTTCGAAAAGTCATACCACCCCCTAAATTATGTTGCTTTCTGTTATATGTCAAATTCCTCCCATCGTCATAATTACTCTCTCAACTATCTACATAGCTTCAAATAGTTACCTACGTCATTAGGTTGAATCGCAGAGTCAGTCTACCAACTTTTCTTATTGGTAGACAGACTCTAAGACCTAACCTTGTCAAAGAGTCTTGTGCTACCTCTAGAATACGAACAATGACTGAAATCTAAAATCTTCTGATGCTGGAACACCGAGAGTTACTCAAAACCAAAATCAAGTCAAGTCCAAAAACTTCGAATTAAATGTGGTGTAGCGGTGGTCGGCATCAGAAAACTTCTAGTGCGATCAAACCAATACTATGGTGTCCTGTAACTAATCTCAACTATCAAACGTAAATAAAGATTTTTTGTTACGTACGGGTAGTGCCATACTTTTTCGAATCATCCAACCTAATCTTGTTCTCGTTTCAGAATAGATCAAGGCAAACTTTAATTCTTCCAGCAGGTTATTGGGGTACCCTTAAATGTAACAGTAAATTCTTAGCGAATGTAACAGTAAATTCTTAGCAAATGTAACAGTAAATTCTTAGCAAATGTAACAGTACATTCTTAACAAAGATCTGTCAATCCAGTATGAAGATGGTATACTTTACAAAATTCTCTCAGTATCACCATATTTAATTACCTTCGAATACACTAACAGCGCACTGATACAATATCTCATGGGTCTTAAAACTCTACTTACGATAGGAACTCAACGCAAGGTAATTTGACTGTTTTCAAGAGACCCCAACCGAAATGCCACTTGTCAAGGCAGTTAGTAACTTATAGTGAGTTCAGGCCAATGTCGTGACACGACAACATTTTACCGTCGAAGTAACGGAAAACTTACATAAAATCTCTAAATATATTATTAGATAACATTGGATAACTTAAAGCTTGGATTAGATTGAAAATAATTATAATTTTGACCGTCAATTCAAAGAACGTGATTTGATAAAAATTAACGTATATTTTTACAGGTGTTCCATCGATATTTTGAATACACGATATGGTTCCTCTAAGCAATATTTTAATAAAGAAAAAGATAAAAGGCAACAGTAAATACATCTTTTGCGCAGTAAGCAGTACTCTATTAGCAAAATACGCCAAAGTTATCAGACAGCAACTTCATTAGACGCCATCAAATTATTTCATCTACTTACCGATACGCTACAATGTTAGACCAAAAGACTTATAATACTGTAAGCACATTTACAACAAAACACCACCAAGCAAAGCTTCCAACTGCTGCCATCAATGTTTATATTACCAGTTTACTTCTACATACAATAATCTATCTTAACGTCGTTAAGTTAAAGTGGATTACTGCGCGCAAGTTTCAATTAATACTGCTCAAATAAATTATGTTCAAACATTGAAATCACTCATTTAGTTAAACATATACCAACTTATTCTTGTATTTCGTTTTTAAAGATTTTTCAAAGGGATTAAATATAATGACCATCAAAAATACTAATTGCACAGCATAACGAGCAACTATACGCCTCAAATCACTGCATTCCGTCTCAGAAGAGTTAGGTAGGTTATATTAGGTTCCTTCTTAAATCCACCCAAAAATAGGAGGCTCCGTCGACTTAGCCTGATCTCTTTAAATATATTTTGCTGTGCAATTATTATTTTTGGTAAGCATATTTTGCTGTGCAATTAGTATTTTTTTGGTGTGCAGTTAAATACTACCCTTTTTCAAAGTGTTCGTTTATATTGATAGCTTTAACATAGTTAATTTGGTTTGTTAGGATACCACAATTTACGAAAACAATCGATTTAAAAACCTGACAATATTTAATTCCATGGTTTGTGATTTACTGTAGGTACTATTTTGCTTTGTGTATTTAGATAATATTGACGGCTTTCATTTTTCACTTTTATATGGCATTGCATTCTCTTCTTCTCTAAGCTTGATAGTGTTATGATTTCCATTTAGATTTTTATACTCGACTTCATAAGTGTAATTTCTCCGTAATTGGCGGCATAATACCTAGGCCTGACAAAGCCGAGGTCTATCCCATTTTTATCTGTTTATTCATACCAAACATTTCCTTTCAATGAGCAATTTCAATATTTGAACATAGCTAATACACCCTTTATGCATAAACGCAGACAGAATTATATATGTAATTATATTTATTATTACACATTACTTCAGATTAGGGTAGAGCCAAAATCCTGCTAGCGTTTACGCAATTAGGTTGAGCAGTAGATATTGCAGCATAGCGTAGCAAACAAAAAGACAAACACCTTCGTAGCACGTGAATATATCCTGCAGGTCGTCCCAGTGAGAGCGCCACGCTCCCTGCTGTACACCTATAGCGTTTCGTGTCGTCATGACAAAATAAAACAAACACAATCAGGAAAAAAATAAACCAAAAATAAGGATGTGTAATTTAGGGTTTGAAAACTGTGTAACTTTGAGATGTAACTTTAGTTAATGTTACCTGATCAGACCAATATGTAATCTACAAAACTTTGTATTTGTTGGTCGATTAATAATGATATAAATGTACTAGACATTATTATTCGACCAACACATATAAACTGCCAACTGCTAAATTTGGAACGCATATGGCTTCAGTCCTTTTAGTTAGCGGATGGCAGTAATAATATTTAAAATAGCGAGTATAATAAGAACATTTTAGGCTAATCCCAAAGTTACTCAGATAAATAATAATCTCTGTAATGAGGCCACAGCACACGGAATACGCTAGCTTTCTACAAGAGACACCTCGTTTGTCATAAGTGTTCTATACAATCCAAACGAGACAGTAAAAGCTACAAATAATAATAATAATAATGTCCTCCAGACCAAATTTCGGTCACGGCGGCCAATCTTAACGGCGACTGGCCATCTGCGCAGGAGATATTATAGTGCACAAGTGTGTGCGCAAACACAAGTGCACTCTCTGTTCCCTCACTCTCATGATCCGATGGGACGGTAATCCGATACGAACGGAGAGAGATCGAGCGCAGGACCAACGGCTTTATTTGCTTTCCGAGGCACGGGGGTGTCGAACACCGCTAACTTCCTAACTCCGGGCTGCTATTGAGATTTCTTAACAGAAAAACCCGATAACTTTTTATTGGCCCGACCCGGTATTCGAACCCGAGACCTCATGCACAGCAGTCGCATTCACTACCGCTGCGCCACGCCTGCAAATAATATAAATATGACACTTATATCGCCAAAGTGACATTTCTAGCTGCGCTCAACGCCGCCGCGCCGTCTGTCATTCAGCAGAGAAATATTAAGACTACTATCGTCTCTAGTAGAAGAAAGGTGTGCAGTATTCCGTGATCTGTATCCGTGGTTATCATTATAATAGTGTAAAAACTACTAATAATATGTATCTGCATTACTTTTGAAAATTGGAATAAAATACTTTTCAATAACTCAAAGAATCTATGTTTTTATCTGGACAGTAGAAAAAAAAAAGTGTATATTCCTATTTTACAAGAATATAAACTCCTTGATTATAGTCAATCATATACGTGACATCTACTGGCTTATGACGTCAAAAGTTGGTACCTATATGTTTGTGTAACGTAAATACGTCACTTGAGAAAGAATTGTCGGTAATTCGATCTGATCTGTTTTAGTGATAAAATTGCTACTAAATTATATATATATCCCAAAACTAGTATATGTATATTGTGTTATGTGTGAATATCTAGTCTACTCCATTCACGTTGTTTCATGTTGTTCACAAACTGAATTGAAACAACTGATAAATAAACAATGCGTTTATTTAAATAAAATAATCAAAATAAAATACAAAACGAAATAAAAATAAATCTATAAAAAAATAAGCAATACTGGTACATAACAGTGACTACACACAAAGCGATATTAAAATAGCGTAATGTATGGTAACTCTATATACAGCGTGTAGACATTACTTGTGGTAACATTCGATATGTCACATCGAAAGTTACTATAAGTATTAAATTAACATGTGAAATGTATATATTTTCGTATTTTGTTTTCTTTACCTCTATTTTCTAACAGATACGAGAATAAAAGATCAATACCATTTTATGACTGTCTAATTACTTTTTTTTCAAGGCCCAGATGTACATAATAGCTTATCAATATTTCTGCGCAGTAAAGTAATAATAATTTTAATGGGCTACTGCTGGCCAATTAAAGCGTTAAGCGTTTAAGCACCTAAGCTACTAAAGTAACTCTTTACCCTTTGAACAAAATAAATTATCATAGCTTTAGAATAGGTTATGTAAGTTTACATTTATACAATAAACTAAATTATTTTCTCAAATATAAATCGGCAATCATGTCTTGGTGTTGAATTAAGTGCTTCCAATAATCAAATGAACTAAGACGACGGTTACAAAATGAAAAAAATTGTATGGTCAGTTAGAAAAAGCTGTAATGAAATTAACATTAATTTTGAAAGTTACATCCGGTGAACAAAACTGTATACACACTGTATATATATAACGATCACATAAGCCTACGATATCACACATCTAAAAAACATGTAAAATAAATGACTTAATTCTACGCACTTATATCGCACTAATATTATTATTGCACTTATCCTTGTACTTTAAAATACTTAGCGGCCTTACTTGCTGCTAAATGAAATGCTAAATAACTATTATGATGCCGTCATCCAGAATAACCTTAAAATGTCCAAGCAATTATCATCTAGAAGATAAATATCATCAACTCACTTGTATCAAATACTATCGAAGTATTTATATGTTTTCAATTAAAATACAAAATGTATGTAATATGAAACAGCGGCACCTCCACTCAAACCTATGATTTCGGTCAAAATATGGCAGAGGCATACATGCTCTTAGGGAAATAGAGAGCCGTTAACAAGAGTCTGGTGTGATCTTTAACCCTTGCGCAACCAGTACAAGAGTTGAGTTTAATAGTACAAAAGTTTATTTGTACAGAGTTGGCAAGGTCGCGTGTGATACAGCGCTCGCAGTTGTCCATGTGCCTAAAGACTACAGAAATCTCAGGGGGCCGTATGCTTATTGGTCAGCGTCGTAGTAATATACTCACTACTAATAATAATATATAATATTCTACCACATACACACAACACCATCTAGCCCAAACTAAGCAGAGCTTGTACTATGGGTACTAGACAATAGATAAACATATATATATATATATATATATAATTATTTTTTTTTTGTAAATACGTATATATTATACATAGAAACACCCAGACATCCATGTTCATGCACACATGTTTGACTTATGCGGGAATCGAACCCGCGACCTCAGGCGTGGCAGTCGGTTATACTAACCACTACGCCATCGAGGCCGACTACACACCAGCTAACATTTTGACATTTCAGTAGTCAATATACTTTGCCTAACTTGTGTATATTATTTATGACAATACGTGTCTATTGCAATGCGTTATTTTTAAAGTATGAATAGGTATTTTAAATCGCAAAATAATCTGAAAAGTAAGTTTAACATTTATCTGCCAGATATTTTTCACTGGGACATTTTTAGTACCTATTTATTTGTCATGAAAAGCTATTCATTACAACATTTATTATTCTTTCTTCACATGAAATTCAAACCAAGCACAATGTTATGCAATTCCATTCGAACATTATTAAAAACAGCAAAATAACGTTTTATATTTCGTTTTTGTTTTGCATGTATTTGAATATTGTTCCAAGATGGCGTCGCATCATACGTCATTTGAATCTCATAACGGCCATACTTGTTCGCCTAGTATAATATGAAATGTTTACTCCATGATTACTTTTGTATCCGAACAGTACTTGGACTAGGATTTGCTAAACATCACTAAATGGCACTATAGCATAGTATAGTTTAACATTTGCAAATATCATTGGTAACAAGAGCACATACTAATAAGCCTACAATAACATCTTAACGATTACTTTCACGAATGTCGACTTTTTTCAAACTACATATATCTATACTAATATTATAAAGCTGAAGAGTTTGTTTGTTTGTTTGAACGCGCTAAACTAGGCAATTTGAAAAATTCCTTTGGTGTTGGACAGCCTATTTATCGAGGAAGGCTATATAACATCACGCTACGACCCACGGGAGCGGCGCAGTAAAGATAAACACGGGTGAAACCGCGGGCACATCTAGTTCGTAAAATAGTACGTTCCATGTTTATCAAGATTAATCGATATGTTTCAAACGCAACCGGAATGAGACTAGAAATATTCAATCTTATTACTATACGAAAGGAAAACAGTGCTATACACTGTGTATAGCAAATTTAGTTTTGCCAGTCACGCAGTACACGCGGCCTGTAATCCTCAAGCAGGCAATCAACATCAACGATTCAAGCATTCGAATAATCGTCAATGCTATAATCATTCCGAATCACCTGGAAGTATTTTATTTTATCGAGAACTAGCTGTTACCTGCGACCTCGTCCGCGTAGATTTTAACTAAAAAGTGTTTGTCTCCGCGGCACCCTATATTTTTTCTAAAATCAAACTAGTCTAAATTACTCCTTATAACATCAGCTATCTGCCAGTGAAAGTCCCGTCAAAATCGGTTCAACCGTTTCAGAGATTAGGCGGAACAAACAGACAGACAGACAAAAATTTTAAAAATAGATGTTTTCGTATAGGTACCTTATATACTTTCATATGCATTAGATAAAAAGCTGTTATTTTGACATTACAAACAGACAATTTTATTTATTTGTATAGATATAGATCAATTGTTGGAATATTCTTAGTTGCTCTTTTCCTTTTTCGGGTGAAGTTAGAATACAGCAACTGCTAATGGGATGTGATGGTACGCCGAGTACAACTAATTTTGTCAAGCCAGTAACAAAACTGGCCAAGGTCAAAACCACTCGAGCACCAACCATACAAAACATATTTAATCCGATACCTTACCAACATTCAAGGTCTACAGGCTTATAACCATATGCTCTTGTACCAATACGGAAGCGGTTACATACGATATAATCTTTGGCAGTGTCAAGCATCTATGTACTCAATTACATCAATATCTGTGGAGCAATTACCTTTGTCGTCGTGTTTGTCCGCGTCCTTGGACTCAGAGTCTCCCGCCGCTGCCAGCTCCGGGGTGCCTTCCATCATGGGCGCGTTCAGGTACTGAGAGGGCATAGAAAATAAAGTTGCATGTTTATGTTAGTGTATAGAGTAAGAATGTAGGTCGAAAAAAATGGTAATAAAATAACTGTGAGGCGAGAAATCCCCGCACACTCAAATTGCCCACACCAACTACCGAAGGAGTTTGATAGTTAGAGGAATTCTATTACGCGGTTATAACCATCAAAAAATGGGTTGATAGACGTTAGTGAACTGGTGAGCAAAATAGGGCTGCGTGTGCCATCTGCATTCCTGCTCAAATCACAGTTACTACATACACCAACAGCTAGTACAACCTACAGGCAACATTCATTTTTAATTCGAGCGAGTCGCATGTTCAACACGGCATGCCAGAGTGTTGATATAGACTTGTTTACCTATAGTAACAGCCAAGTCAAAAACTCATTCTTTGTCTAAAAACCAGATGTGTGTCTATTTTTTGCTATTATCTTGTTGTTTAAATGTCTTCTTCTATTATTCACACTTTAATCTACTATCTGTGAAAACTTTTAATTGGCTTTCTTTTTTCGTATCAAGTCTGTCTATGATACTAATTTAGCTGTAAGTTTTCCTAAAATTATAAAATAAAATAAATAAATAAAAGAGTCTGATGGTGAACAATCGCCTAATAGAATCCCAGTTTACTCTCAGTTGCAGCATACCACTTCTTCAATATTTTCTTTCATTTGTAAAAAAGAAAACATACGTTCTAGCGACCAAGCCCTGTGCCACGAGAGATTTTACAAACAAAGAATAATTAAGGGATTCAAATTACACCCAGAATCAGAACAATAATTTGTGGATTACAGAAATAATGATGTTTAAACGATACTGATATCTATACTAATATTATAAAGCTGAAGAGTTTGTTTGTTTGTTTGTTTGACGCGCTAATCTCAGGAACTACTGGTTCGATTTGAAAAATTCTTTTAGTTTTGGATAGCCTATTTATCGAGGAAGGCTATAGGCCATATAAAATCACGCTACGACCCACGGGGGCGGCGCAGTAACGATAAACGCGGGTGAAACCGCGGGAACATCTAGTTTTAAATAAAATTCAGAAATTAAATGGTATTGTATTCTAGTCTTTGCTAATGAACTAATTTCTGGATCCTACAAGGATTACTATCTCCTAATTATTCCTGCTTCAAGAATAATGTCTTACTGTATCCTGGAGGACTTCACAAACCAATTTAAAATGAAGTGATAACCCTCGACGTGGCATATGGGCGAAGTGAGTAATTGGAGCACAAGTCGCTGGGAGGTATTTACCTTGGAGGCTCTGGGGCGCGGGTTCTTGTCGGGAGAGATGCCCATCTCGTTGAGTATCTCTGCCATCATCTTGGTGTTGATGCCGCAGTTGTTCGCCACGTTCTTATGACATCGCTTGTGCACGTTCATCGAACATACTGCAATAATACATACTAAGAGTTAGGCACACTATCGAGACGAGGCGACCATACGATCAGCAGACCTACCATGAAACGTAAGTACCGAAGTGAAAGGACGACTGTTCGTACCGAGAAACACATTATTTCCGAAATTTGTTGTTTAGAGTAGTGGAGCCTCGCTGATTTCAGCACGAATGGGCCGACTCGACCGAGGAAAGACAAGACTACGCCTGCGACACCAGCGGCATCACTTGCGCGTTGCTGACTCTTTAGGAAAGGAAGTGGGAAGGAGAAGGAGCGGGAAGGGGGAAAGAGGGTGATTGGGCCTCCGGCACTCTCCCTCACCGAACGAAACACAACAGTAAGAATACTGCTATTTCACGTCGATATTCTGTAAGAGGGTGGTCCTTCCCCGGTCGAGAACCATGGAGAAGTCGACCAAATGACCACACATAGGATAATATCGTAAGACAACATACATGTCAAGAATTTTCCATTATGTTGAAGTTGAGCTAAATCTGCTTACCTCTACTAGGCCAGCAGACTATGGCCTAACCCTCCTCATACTGAGCAGAGACCCTTGGCCAAGAATCAGACAGTTTAAAAACATGATATTACCATATTTTCCTTACGGCTAGTGTATACCAATATAATCATAATAAAACTTTTTAATATACATTTTCCAAAAAAAGAAAGACAAACTGTTTCCAATTTATTTACATTGATAATTACAATCTATTTGCAAAGTGGTCGAAATTCTAACATAATTATTATTATATAAAATTTGAGAAAAACATATTATTATGTTAATTATAATAATAATAATTTTTTTATTTCTTAATTTACAAGACACAAGACATTACATGGTGAACAATAGTGGTAGTGCGTGTAACAATGCATAATAAGCCGCTGGCACCCGAACTAGGTTGAGCCTGTATCTCAGGCACCAGACACCTAAAAGAATCGATCTAGCTATGTATTTCCTTTTTGAACTGTATCTGTGGCAAATAAACGGTTTTTCTTTCTTTCTTTCTTTCTTTCTATGTGCGGTACTTGACAAATGCGAAATGAGAATTATATTTATAAGAAGAACTCCCTGCATTTTTTTAAATTTATAATAATAGCATGGTCGCGGATGGATGCGGGTGGCCCCAGACCGGTCTGTGTGAAAATACCTTGGGAGGCCTATGTCCAGCAATGGACGTCTTTCGGCTGAGATGATGATGATAAAAATAGAACTCCACAATAGGTCCAAGAGCAAAAAGAAAGTCGTTTGACAAAAACAGAGGAGCAAATGGTACTTAACTTGTCTTTGTCTATTTATAGATTCAATAGACACTAGACAAAAAATGTCGTTTGACAAACAGAAAACCAAATGTTACTGAACTGTTTTATCTTTGTCTATCTATAGATAGTTACTAGCTGACCAGACAGACGTTGTCCTGTACACACGAAAAAAAAAGAAACCCATATAATATAAAACTATCCTATCTTTTAAATTGGACCAAATTACAGATAGTTACGAAGTTTGATGAAAAACTGTTCTGTAGTTGCAGAGTTTATCCCGAACATACATCGTGACACGAGATATTTATATATTAAGATATGGTATCGTACCTTCACACTGCAGGCCCTGTTTGATGAGTCCGTAGAGCAGCGAGCCGCAGTGGTCGCAGAACGTGAAGCGCTTGTACGAGTGCACCACGAAGCGGTGCGGCACGTTCACGTTGAACCGCTGCCCGCCCGACACACCCACGCCGCTTTGTTGCTGTATAACACACACAAACATACAATCAGACACTAGTAATTAAAATATGGCGAACTTACTTTGCTGGGTCAGCGACCAAAAGTGCACCTTGGTCTCCGAGATTAGAGTACGCCATACCTTCCTATTTTCTAAGGCGTTCAAGTACGCTATTTCTTCCTATTTTTAAAGAATTGAAGTAGGCCGTTTCATTCTTTTTTTAAGGTATTTAAGTACCCCATTGCTACTTATTTTATATGGCATTAAAGTACACAAATTCTTTCTATTTTGTGAGGCATTAAAGTACGCCATTCCTTCCTATTTTCGACGGCATTAAAGTACGCCATTCCTTCCTATTTTCAACGGCATTAAAGTACGCCAATTCTTTTTATTTTCTAAGGTATTAAAGTACGCAAATTCTTTCTATTTTCTAAGGCATTAAAGTACGCCATTCCTTCCTATTTTTAACGGCATTAAACTACGCCAATTCTTTCTATTTTCGACGGCATTAAAGTACGCCAATTTTTGTAAGACGTTGAACTAAGCCATCCCTTCTTATTTTCTAAGGCAATAAAGTACACCTAACATACGCATAACTATCATGGAGCTTCTGACAAATTCCTAGTATTCTACTGTATCGAGTAGTTGCGAGTTCGAATCCCATTTATCACAAACGTGAACCCACTTCTTACACAAGACTTGCAGCTTAGCTGAAGAGGTTAACAAGAATACTTTAATGTAACCTAAATTACTAGTAATCTAGTACTAATATTATAAAGCTGAAGAGTTTGTTTGAACGCGCTAATCTCAGGAACTACTGGTTCGAATTGAAAAATTATTTTAGTGTTGTATAGCCTATTTATCGAGGAAGGCTATAGACTATATAACATCACGCTACTACCCACGGGGGCGACGCAGTGTCGATAAACGCGGGTGAAACCGCAGGAACATCTAGTCTTTTATCAAAATTAACGTACCAGAGCCGCCACACTTTCGCGACTTGTTACAAAATTAGACATTTTACCGTAATATAAAATTGCACCTGAAAAACAGCAATCTAAATACTACGCAAGGAATGCATCGCTAAACGATGACGTCATATGGCGTCATAATAATACAAAACACCTACATTCACGTGATTATACTCAATCGACGTAAATTGTCACAGCTATTCATAAGATCATATCATCAAGAACTAATTGGAACGAATCTGTGCCAAGGAACAACGTGGATATTACGAAAGATTTGTACTTTATACCAGCTGATGCCGAGATTCATACACACAAACTAAAATATATGATGAATTATTTGTACACTAGATGTTCCCGCGGTTTCACCCGCGTTTATCGTTACTGCGCCGCCCCCGTGGGTCGTAGCGTGATGTTATATAACCTATAGCCTTCCTCGATAAATAGGCTATCCAACACTAAAAGATTTTTTCAAATCGAACTAGTAGTAATCACGCAGAATAAACCAGGAGAAACATCGTTTGTACTATGTCTGTAATGGTAATTATTTTGCTGCAATGTTATTTTAAAACTGCGATATCTCGGAGATATTCATTGAAATCGAATGATGTAAAGGGAAATTTTGTTTTAAATTAAATACTTGTGATGAATAACGTATTTATTTGGATAAGGATTAATATTATATTTATAATAATACCTTCGCAAATAATGCATTATTTTAGAACAAATTTCGTTAGCATAAAAATGGTTATAGTGAGGCAACCTTAAAAGATAGACAGACATATGCTGTCGCGGACTTTTTTTTAGAACTTTTAAAGGGAAACAATTCTGTCATACATGATTTTTGCGAAACTTTAACTGTTTACGCAGCGCACGCAGCGGAAGCTCTCAAAAGGAAAAAATTCCCTCCGATTTTGAAACATTGTTAATTGGTGCTCAGCTCCTATTGATCTTAGCGTGATGATATATAGCCTATAGCCTTCCTCGATAAATGGGCTATCTAAAACTGAAAGAATTTTTCTAATCGGACCAGTAGTTCCTGAGATTAGCGCGTTCAAGCAAACAAACAAACAAAGTCTTCAGCTTTATAATATTAGTATAGATATACAATTCTTCTGTGCGAATGTATTACACTAAAAATCATCAAAATCGGTATAGCCGTTGAGGACTTATGCGAATGCATTAGTCCTAAACAGCTATACTGGTTATTTTCAGTTTCAATGTTTAAGCTATAAATTAATAAAATGTTTGAAATTGTCACACATTTAAATAATTTATTTTGATACGGGTATAGAGCTCATATGTTACATTACATTGTACTAAAATATGACCACAACTTTCTGTTACGCGCTGTATATATGCATATAAGTTGCGTTTCTAGAAAAGTTGCGTATAATTTGGTGCATTGTAGCAATAGCTAGTAATATGCCTCATAATTATGTATTCTCTAAATAACCTAAATTGTTTTAAAATGGACGTATATTTTAATGTATCAAGCAATTTAAATATAACAGCTAGACACTAAATGTTACATTTCTTATCTCAATCACCACTAAAACCAAATACAAATTGTGTCAGCCTTTAAGGATACTGACGTGCATGCAAGAACAAAATGCTGTTTATAATTTTATTACATTTATTATATTGTTGTATAGTACTATTTTATGTTTTCCAAGCGATAGCTCAGTGGGGAGACCAACAGATTGCAATGCAGGAATCTCGGGTTTTCTTCGGAAGTTATGTCTTTTCGAAATTATGTGCGTATTGATTGACAATTATCGCCTGCTCCGTACCTCGGAGAACACGTTAAGCCGTCGGTCCCGGCTGCCATGAACATCTATGGCATTGGTTATTGGGAAGTCAGTGCCCTCTAATATCCTGACACTGGTCTAGCCGTAGGGTATCGTTAGCCTTCGGGTTGCGGAAGTCAGATGGCAGCCGCTCCGTGTAAAAACTGATATCCAGTCAAATCCGGTTAGACTAGTGACTCGGGAATAATTAAGGCTAGGGAGAAGAAGTATTATTTTACGTTTTCCAAGTTAGATTTAATTTGTTTTATTGTCATTGCTATTTACTATGGAGCAAAATACTAATAATATCGAAAGGAATACGAATACGAAATACGAATGATTTTTATTTAATAATAAGTACATTTAAAAAACATACTTCGTTTTATTGCTAACCCTCATAATTCATCAGTGTTACAAAAAATATATAGGTCAATTAAAACCATAGCGTTTTTATAAAAACATCAAAATAATTTGATTTCTCATTCTAAATACCTATATATATAACAAATATATATATAAATTATTGTACCTATTATTATTATTTAAATAAATAAATATTAAATAAATAAATATTAAATTAAATTAAAGCATCGTCTTTCTGACAACCGGTATCTGAAAACTTAATCAACGACATCTCAAATTATACTTTATATGAGTATTCTGCCTTTCAGAAACCAAGATTCAGAGTGCAATTTAATTGAGATCTAAAATCGAAATATGGAATCCAACGTAATCTTCGCACTTAGCTAACCGCTAAATAAGGAAAATAATACTTAATCTGCTCAGCAACACAACACGTTGACCTGACCGAACAAGTTTATCAATTTTAACAATGATTTCCTTATATACGAATAAACCACAAAGCACAGAATACTGCATACCGCAATTCTACTATACAACATATCACAGATATAACGCACAACCTCAAACACCCCAATTAGATTATCAAATCATAATAATAATATAATCATTAAAATGTTACTTTTATGTACTTAAATATTATAATTTAACGAATTAGTTCTCCTTATTGTGCGCGGACAGTATGGATATATTACAATAAATCTAATATTATTGCCTTTATTGAATTAAAAATCCTTATTGCCGTGAATTATGATATATTTTCCTTTATTTCAGCTGTTTAATAAATGGGTGACTATAATTTAATTCATTTTAATTGTATTAGGGATAAAAAAAATTAGCGATATAAAAAATTGCTGGAATTGATTCAGTAGCCGATTTTGAACAAACTACTTTCAGGATGTGCGTTGTATACTAAAGTAATAATAATTTTCGCAAGCTGCACCGTCAGTTGAAACACGTTTCATGTCAAGATTTAATTATTAAAAACTGGCTTTTGCCCGCGGCTTCGCTCGCGTTAATTTAGAATTAGGCAATTTATTCGGGTTGTACTCTGCTTGTAATAAATCATGTAAAAAATCATGATTCAAAAGACACGTGGCGTCATAAGAACGTTATTATTGTTTTCCTCGGGAACAGTAATTTTTTAGGGATGAAAGGTAGCCTATGTCCGTTTCTGTACACCTGACAACGTATATGCAAAATTTCAGGATGATCGGTTCAGTGGTTTAGGCGTGAAAAGGTAACAAACAAACAAAGTAGCGAGCTAGTTATGAATTAAACGAAAAATAAATTCAGCTCTCGGAGTCATTTCAGTAAAATCTCGTGTGGAGGGCCGGGCGGTATTTCTATGGGGTCTGATTATAGTGGTATACTAAGAAGGTCCAAATCCTTACCTTACTCGCCTCTTCCTTCATGCCGGGGCACTTGGTCACCACGGACGAATGGCACCGTTTGTGTACCACACACGTGCAAACTGCACAAATAAACGCATACGTTAATGATTATAAAGATATAAATATCAGAATGTCTGCTCGAATAGCATAGTAGTTTAAAGCCTCATCAGTGCCAGTGTGCCGATTGTTGTGGATTCGGTCCCCACGCGGCCCAAAAATTTGTGTGACCCCTGAAAAAATTGAACCCACGCTGGGTATTCTTTGTGTCCGTTGTTTAAATAATAATATTCTACCACATACACACATCACCATCTAGCCCAAACTAAGCAGAGCTTGTACTATGGGTACTAGACAATGGATAAACATACATACATACTTTTTTTTTTGTAAATACTTTTATATTATACATAGAAATACCCAGACCAAGACAAAGATTCATGTTCTTGCACACAAATCTTTGACTTGTGCGGGAATCGAACCCGCGACCTCGGGCATGGCAGTCGGTTACACTAACTACTACGCCATCGAGGCCGTTGAATGTTAATAAAGAAAGGGGGACACAGGCCAGGCCACTAACTCATAGTCAAAAAAATACATTCAGATTTTTTTCCACAGTGGGAAAGCTGTTGGTGGATTTTTTTGACAATTCCCACGCTAGTTCTAGCCGTAACTACAACAAACTATAGCCAGACTCAGCACAAACTTTTGTGCAAATATCCCGTGTGGCATTTGAAACCATTCGTCTGCTGCGGCATCAGTGCAATCAATTTTTTTTTTGTTTCAAAAGACATCTCCCGCA
Source organism: Catocala sponsa (assembly GCA_963564715.1). Lineage (NCBI taxonomy): Eukaryota > Metazoa > Arthropoda > Insecta > Lepidoptera > Erebidae > Catocala > Catocala sponsa. Next base: position 1,865,460 of record OY751345.1, on the reverse strand, counting down.
CTAGGAATATATCCTGTGTCGCGGTGGACTTTACAAACAATCAAATAACAGAACATCCAGATTCGAAACAACCATTTGTGGATCACACAAAGTTTTGTCCCGTGTGGGTTTCGAACCCACAACACTCAGGGCAGTGGCGAGGTGACCACTTAAACCACTACGCCATCGGTGCAGTCGATCATCAGTTGTTCCTATATGGGGATTACTCGGTACAGTGAAATGGCTAGGTGACCATAGATTCCTGTTACCTTTAACTTGTTGCTTATGGGTCAGCGCCGACGGACGGAGTGGCGGCGAAGAGACTAATTCAGTAACAATTTAAATTCAACCTAAAGTGCTCCAGAATACGACTGTATATGGTACAACGAAATAAAATAATCGCGCTTTGAGTCGCTCGCCGTCATTTTATTTCGTTATACCTACAGTCGTATTCTCAAGCACTTTAGGTTGAATTTAAATTGTTACTGAATTAGTCTCTTCGCCGCCACTCCGTCCGTCGTCGCTGACCCTAACCGTCGCCAATATTTTTGGTTGAAAGATAAGAAAAAAAGCATAAAAAATCCATTACAACTTGGTGATATAAGTCGAATTTTGGTGGTATGATATATATGATATTATATGCTATAGGTATGTTACTTCTATATTAAATCACATATGTAACCTATTAAATTATACTACGTTTGCCTGTTTCACTTATGTTGTAAGAAAGAAAATACAAAAATTACGAGAGTAAAAAAATAAAAATGTAAAAATAAATAGCGCTTTATTTGTTTTTGGCACCCTGTTTTGTCGAATTGATTCAAATGTTCTACAATTGGGTAAGTTTTGGTTCTGAATTTAATATACATAATAAATATAATATTATTTTTAATATAGTTAAATATGCTTACCTTGACATTGATACCCTTGTTTGCCCAAACCCCTGTAAAAAAAAAATATAAATAGCATTAATTCTCAAGTCCAAAGTAGGTTACAGGTGAGGAAAAGTATTATTAAAATTATTTATCCTTCTGGAGTGGAATCAAGTTATTAATTTATAATTATGGGCATATAATGTACATTCAGGCAGTTGTTATATTTGCATGCCATCACAAAGTCGTGGGTACGATGCCTGGGTTGGGCAGTTATTAGATGTTTCTGTTAGAAATTCTCGAATTCTCGGTATCAATTCGCAAATCTGTAAATGCTACGTAGACTCAAATGACCCAGCCTCTATTACGTTCGGACCTAAAACATATGTTGCGAAATGTAAGTGCAATGCGCCTTTTTGGGAATGTGACTCGTGTCTACGTAACTTTGCATTGTTCATGGAAATCAGTTATCATTTTCAAGGTGTTTAAATTTCTGATTGGCTATTTGTTGACGAAATATATCTTCAGTTACCTTGTAGGGGAAATACGGGCGGATTAGTACATTTTCTATGTTCGTTCATGACGTTGGAAAGTCTACTTCTCTTGCTTTTTATTTGACATCTTGCAGGCTTGTTACTGGTGAATTGACAGAATATTATGTAATATTTACTGCTATGTCCACTGAACGATAATTATTTAAAGTCAAATGTATATTCGCATTTGACGTTGATTTTAATTTAGAAGAATACCATTTGTGATATTTATGACACTTGGGTTTGATCAGAACTCCATTTTGAAGTTTTTATTACGAGTATAAATCCACAGATTAGTGATGTACACAAATGCATTCGAATTATGTCGTATTAATTGACAATCCTATACATAATTCCTTTACTATGCAAACTACATATCACGTTGTATACAACTGTATTCGAATTAATCATTCGAATGCAATTATGCAGATGTATTGTTTATGGGCCAGGTGCAGCTGATCGTCAGAAGAAAGAACCAGGTGTTGTAGCTAAACTTGGTGGAGTATATGGTTCCTTATTTTTAACACAGGTATTAGGTTTACACTGAAAAGGGTCTCCATCCTATATATAAGTTTTCATGTATAAGATAACGAAATGCAACATTTTTTACTTATAATTTTTTTTTTAATGCTCTATAGCCAACGTTTCTTTTTTGTTATTTTGACCATTTTGCACTATTACCGTCGGTCCCGGCTGCCATGAACATATATGGCAGTCGTTATTGGGAAGTCAGTGCCCTCTAATATCCTGACACTGGTCTAGCCTTAGAGTATCGTTAGCCTTCGGGTTGCGGAGGTCAGAAGGCAGTCGCTCTGTGTAAAAACTGATATCCAGTCAAATCCGGTTAGACTAGAAAGTCGACCCCAAGTGACTTGGGAATAATAAAGGCTAGGGAGAAGAAGACTCTTTTCCGAATCTTACACTACTCTGTGCGCGCAATAACCATAAATTTTACTACCTTCGCGTAAATTTTATTATTTATGAGAAAAGGAAGGGTAGGCTAGTTACCAGATGAACTCGCGGCAGTGGCTGCAGAAGGTGGGCTGCCGCAGGAAGGTGGCCATGAACTTGTGTCCGTTGACCTGGTGCACGCGGCGGCGCATGGCCCCGCGGCGCCGCGCGAAGCCCGCGCCCTCCTTGAACTCGCGCCCGCCGCCGCCGCCGCCGCTGCCGCCGCGAGGCGCCTCCGCACATGCTGCACCAAACACACATATCATTTAAACCAGATATAAGATTCCTTGCCAGAACTTCAACTCTTAAACTTACACACATAAATAGATTCACGCCTGTTTCCCAGAGGGGTAGAGACTACGGATTTCCATTTGCTACGATCCTGACACATTTCATACTCTTTTCTATTATGTTTATAAAGTCTTGCTGCACATAGTGATGGTCAATCACATTGTTGTCGAATAGTTAATATTAACAGTAATATGGTCACTGATTACTGACCAGTCTACCACAAGTATTTCGTGTACGAGTGGCCTAAATCGTCAATAAACTAACGCAATCCACAGTTATATCTATACAAATAAATAAAATTGAAGTGTCTGTTTGTAATGTCAAAATAACAGCTTTTATCTAATGCATATGAAAGTATATGAGGTACCTATATGAAAAATCTATTTTTAAAATTTTTGTCTGTCTGTTTGTTCCGGCTAATCTCCGAAACGGCTGAACCGATTTTGACGGGACTCTCACTGGCAGATAGCTGATGTTATAAGGAGTAGTTTAGACTACATTGATTTTAGAAAAAAAATTAATTAAAAGATTTCTGTTCATCGAACGGGATTTTTTTTATCAATCCTAACTAATATTAAAAATGCGAATGTGAATTTGTTGCTTCGCCTTCACGCATTAACCACTCGACTGATCATCATCAAATTTGGCATACACGTTATCAGGGGTACAGAAAAGGACATAAGGTAGCTTTCATGTAGAAAAAGACTGTTTCCAAGAGATAGCAATTTTTTGACATAATCTAGATTACCGCGAGCGAAACCGCAGGCAAAGTCTAGTATTAGAATAAAACGCACTAAACATGGTATAGTAATGGTATGAGCTGAGCAGCGATAGCTCAGTGGGGAGACCAGACTGCAATGCAGAGGGTCTCGGGTTCGAACCCACATCGCGCACCTCTGACTTTCGGAAGTTACCTATATGACTTTTCGAAATTATGTGCGTATTAATTGAAAATTATCGGCTGCTCCGTGCCTCGGAGAGCACGTTAAGCCGTTGGTCCCATCTGCCATGAACATCTATGGCAGTCGTTATTGGGAGAGTGTCGACACAAAAGATCCCACTGGGTCGAAGTGTCGCCGGTCTGCACTGACTGGCCCCCCACATAAGATAAGATAATGGTATGAACTACATAAATATACAAGTACATAAGTCTATCAGTTTTACATAAATCATAAGGAGACTACTGTTTATTATCCCACTTGTTTACTAAAACATATAAACACATGATAAAATATATGGTATGTACTTTTCAAAACACGAAAATACTGTTACAACAAATGTAAAGAAAACAACATCCAATTATATTGTACTTTAGAAATTGTATGAGTAGATATAACTAATGAAAACAAACAGTAAAAAAAAAACTTTAAAAAATGTAAACACTCACCTTGAGAATTCCATTTCAGATCAATTTTGAGATGCAGTTTCCCCTGAGGTTCTAGGTCCACCTGAAAACATACAACACAGTCAATAAATGTTTATCTAATGACGGAACCGTTACGGAATACAGATGGTGTCCCAGTAACTTCATGTGGAGACACGACATCTTCTACAAGAATAGCACAAGATGTGAACATCTCTATCTACACATATCCTTGCGATATTTATTTCCTGATAGAAGAAGAAGCTATCTGACATAACAAAATAGATAAACGACTTCTACTGGACAACAACTAGATAAGTAACGAGATGGGTGTAAAAACCTAGGATTCAACCTCTTCGTCTTAAATGTACATCATGTGACCTTGTGACTCCTATATCTCGGGGGTATTTTGATCCACAGGGTCCATATTTAAACTCGACCAAGGTATGACCCCAAGGTGTCTGCACACCAAGTAACAAGTCAATCGGTCCAGTGGTTCCAGAGTTATGCCTGTCACTAACAGACAGACACACAGACCCACAAAGTGTTTACATTACCCTCTGAAGAAGACTCAGAGGATAATAAAATGAGAACATCATCAATGTATTCGCAATAAACCAAATACGCGTGGATAACTCAAAAACTACTGGTCACATCTTGATCAAATTTAAATCGGACCGCATTCACAAAGAATCATCAACATCGGTTCATCTAGAAAAAAGTTCCAAACACAAAAAAATACAGTCGAATTGAGAATCTCCTCCTTTTTTGAAGTCGTTTAAAAATAATCACGCACTGATCGAACGCGCCGCATGCGTCTAGCGTCCATCCCTGACAGATGCTCCACGAAGACTAAAGCTCTTCACAAAGAATTCCTCGATAAAAATAGATGATTTAGAAAAAACCTGCTACTATCTGGATCTATTTAATTATCAGTATAATCTGTCATTTGCCGCGGGAAAGTCGTAGTGAGCTTTATGTCATACGATCAATGCTGTCCTGTTTATAAAGAAAAATACACCTACAGAGTATATTTTGTGGTATCAACATGATGTAATTCACTGTGAAGGCGGGAGATGCGACTAAGTGCTTATGAATATGATATTAACGCCAACGGACAAGCGGCCGGTGCAGAAAAGATACGTATACCTATAATACATCTTCTATGCTTATGATAAACGGTAACTAAATGTAAATACTCAAGGTAGGGGTCTACAGTTTTATAAATTAAAAGTCGCAATACGAGATACGCTTGGCGTTTATTTGAGAAATCAAAACGGAGATTATCCGGTAAGGAACTAAAGTTACCGACAGCTTGTAGAATATGAAAGCGCAAGCAGCAATGGGCTGACCATATCTGCCGAAGTTGATGGCTGTTGCGTTGGAGCTAATAGGTCTTAGGGTGGAGACCACAGGCTAGAAACCCTAGGTAGAACGCCCTTCGGCCGAATGGACTGATGACCTAGAAATGGTAGCACGGTTGGCTGTGGTCACGAAAAAATTAGGCTTAAGTTCAACAGTTGACTGCGATAGGCCGATTGATTGAATAATGCAAATCTATCATATATTTTATGATCATATACTAAGTTAGTTAAGAGAAGACCATGGATGAATGATGTAATCTACAGTGGAACAATGTAGACTTAAAAAATGTATAACTACAAACTAGATGACCCTTTTAGGTGGACAGAGAAACCATATACATATATGAAATAGCTGGTATCAGTAGCAGGAGTTTGTCTCAGGGGCATGCATTGAAAGAGGCCCATATGCACCCATGGAATGTTGAGACAGTGAACGAAGATGAGATGGCGAAAATACTGACTAAGTAAGTTGATATCTCAATTGTTACGTTTAATTTGTCATACACAAAACTAAAAAAAAAACATTTTTTATACAAATGACAAGTAAGACAAGGCATTTTTACTACATCATGTTTGAGTTACTGCTAGTCTACAATTAAACAAATATCATAAAGATGTGAGTATAACAATTTACTCAGAGTTACAGACAATAAAAATTTGTACATTCCTTCAACTAGATAAGAGTACCTACTAAAGTACTAAATGTACTTAAACAGATGATATAAATTATTATATTTCATTCTAAATAAGTTTAATAATACTATTGGACTTTCATGTCACAATACTTTGATAAAAAGTATATACAGAATGCAAAAAAGCCCTATGCCATCTGAAAAGGACATGTGGGTATCGTAATGATAGAAAATAAATATTTTGTTATTCAATAATTACTTCTAGGAGAGAAAATATGCAAATATTTAACAATAATACAGTATTTTTTAAATAATATATTAAAGAATTACTAAGTAAACCGTCCCAACAATATCCTTATGTCTTAGCATCATCAGCGTGTCACATTTATAAAACAATCACTATGAATCACATCAGAATTCAGAAATGGCCAACATGTATGAATAACTGACACAATCAACTAATTTAACCATCACATTACATTCATATACATAACAGGTACTATGAAACAAGGAAAACCGGCACAATTCAGTTTTCCTCACACACTTTACACACTAATGCAAAAATACACCTCTTCCTCCAAATGAACATATCTAGGATCTGGACATGAGAATCTCCGTCGAAATTTATTCATCACGGACAGTGATTTAAGTATAAAAGGTACATACTAACATCTCAAGTGTCACTAAAACGGTTTATCAAGAAAAACAAATATTATGTCAGTAGATGATAACGTTCTTGTAAGACAAATATAGAATGGTTATATCTTATCATCTGATTACGGTAGATCAACACTTACTTATCTATGGATGACTATAATCAGTCTTGCTGTGAATTTTTCACAATCTGGCTGCATTACAGTGAATTTTAAAATATTGTGTTCAATTAAATATTATTTTTATAGTTGTGACTAGAACATTTTAATCATTTGGATCCATAATTATCAAAGGTATGGGAGTCCTTATTCTATCGAATTATAAATCAATGATATCACAATTAATTATTAACCTATATTAGTAGACATTTAACAATCTTTAAGTCCATATTAATATTCAATGTGGAGGGGCTTGACACCATAGTTCAAACACCTAAGTAGGTCAAGGCCATAGTACATTTGACACACTTTTTAAAAGCACAATAGGATGTAAATAATTATGGTGTTATAGAGTTGCTTACCCAAAAATCTGTGGCCTCCTTATCTCGGTGCATCAAATCTTCAAATGGAATTGTGCAGTTGGCGACAAAGTCATCGGGTGGTATAGCAGCATCATGAAACACCGTGATCCCCAAGCTATGCAGAAAAACTTATGTGAAAGACTACCCTACCCTACTATAGATAGTGAGTCTGTTAGGTATGTGTGTTTATCAAGGATAATGGATTTGGTTCCCATGTGAGTCATAAAATGATGTCATTGTTAGAAAAATTTATATTCCAGTAAGAAATACTTTTATCAATTCCATTTAGAGTCAGCTGGTATTTTTGAGTGATAACAGGTGAGTTAATGTTTTTTCTTATTAATGTCATTATTTACATAATAATAAATACGAGATTTATTAATGTTACAAAATAAATATTTTATGTATTGTTTATGAACAGTTGTAACGATTAATCATTGTGTATCACATAAAAATAACTGGTAGAACAAATAATCAATGTCTTGATAACGTACCTACTGACGTTGTGTACTTCGTGAATGAAGGTTTCGTTCCACACGGGGTCAAATGTCTTGGGTTTGGTGCTTGATCGGTCTAGGTGGTGCTCGTCCGCGTCGATCGACACGTACGGGTCTATCGGCTGGTCGTCTGCAACCATACCCCGTATTTACATATTAATACCAACACCCATCTCGGTAAACACGCTACACCTATTTCAAACCCAAAATTAAACCTAAATCACGCTTCTGTAAAGAAAATCTTTGTACGATCATCCGCAACGACATATAGGGGAGGCATCCGAGTCGTAAGACGAGGCTCACCTGGCTTCCCGAAGGTCATGTTATGCCGTTTCTGAAAGTCGGTCGGCCTGAGACCCGTCGCCTCGCAAACCCGCACTCGCACCGTGCCACTAAACATGGTGCTGCCGATCAACGAGCCGTATCACCGAGACCGCGCCGCCACACGATCACTTCCACACTATAAACCCACTTAAAATCATTGAAGGTGCTTCATAATAGAAACAGAAATTAAATAAAAGACTTGACAGCGACGAAATCGGCCATGGATGGATGTGTACTCTATGGTCACTAATGGATTCCAATTTCGATTTCCTGAAGAATATTATGGGGTTTGGCTATGGTATTTACAGACAAAACAAAAGGATTCGTGAGTTATTGGAATCTAATAAACACAAGTACAATTTTACTGTAAGAAGCTAGTTCTTTTATTTTATTACTTCTACAATGAAATAATAACAACGAAATTGAGATAAAGTTCTTGACAATGTTTACAAGATATGTTGTTATACAAAACAATAAAATATTATAAAATCGACACTAGGGACACACGTTGGTTAGATGGAAAGAAAATATATAAAACATATTGTTTACAGACATTAGTACTTCAACAAACAAGAATTGCACGGCAACTACTGATTATCAGTTAGGGTACAATTTTCTTAGTTTCACTGCAGATTAATTTAATGAATTGCATTACATTAATTAACACACCTTTGCAAGGTCGGGTTTCTGAACAAAAGGGACAAGTGTGACACAGATAAAATAATAAAATGTCATTTTCACAAATTCTGTAGTGGAATAGTGGCTTGTCTTGCTTGTATTGTAATTGAAATAAATAATGAAATAAACAAACGTTTATAATTGTACATCAATAAATAAACAATGGGTTTCCTTACAATATTGAAGAAGTTGCGGCAAAAGGAAAAGGAGATGAGAATACTCATGTTGTATCCTTTTTAATAAGATTCAAAAATAAATGTAACCTTTTTTATTCTGCACTATCATTGTTTAATTTTCTTAGCATATTTTCTCAGAGGTTTAGATAATGCCGGTAAGACGACGATACTGAAACGTTTCAACGGCGAGCCGATTGACACAATATCTCCGACACTTGGCTTCAACATAAAAACGCTAGAGCATCGCGGCTACAAGCTAAACATTTGGGATGTAGGAGGACAGAAGTCATTGAGGTAATTTTTTTAACACGCTGCATATCAGAATACTTGATATAAATAAACCTAATGGTGTCAATAGGTGTTTTATTGTACTGTTTCCATAACAGCTTGTCTTGTTGGTAATTTTTTTGCTTGAGTGATTATATTACAGAAATACCTAACTTTATAGAGCCAATTTATTTAATCAGAATATACTCTCCAGACAGCAATCTTATTAATAATTATAACCAGATATTTTTCTAATCCAAAATGTTAGATAAGTGTCATGAGGAAAACAATAGTAGAATACTTTTTTCATTATTAACAGATTATAACAAACATTATTGTGGCATGTTATATATCAGAACCTGTATCAGAAGACCCTATACAAACAATCTTACCTACATCATGTTCTTTACTTTGTGTAATCACGTTTTATTTTCTAATATACCTATATGAAATTCCAGCTAGATAAATAAAACAAAACACAAGTACTGTGATGTACTGCAATTTTTCATGCAGCAATACTATCTTTTTTATATAGGTACACTATGTCAATGTCAGCTCACAAACTGTTAATAAATTTCAGGTCATACTGGAAGAACTACTTTGAGAGTACTGATGGTGTGGTATGGGTGGTGGACAGTGCAGATGCGCGGCGACTTTGTGACTGCGCACGTGAACTGCACACCCTCTTGAGAGAGGAGCGACTGGCTGGTGCTACATTACTGGTGCTGGCCAATAAGGCTGATCTGCCCGGAGCACTCAGTCTACAAGAGATCAGAGAAGTATGTTTGCTACATTGGTTGTTGAAATTCCAGATTGTGGTAGACCTGGTTTTAGTACTTCTGGAAATACAATCATTCCCTTAGTCTATGTCTTACTCTACTGTACTGCTTACCTTCAGACAGAAGATTCTGTCGCCACCCATGTGGTTTACTTTTTCTAGCTGTGTTACCTTAGAAATGCTTCAGTGGCACCAAGAATAATAGCCATGCCCAAAAAGAAGTTACTGCTCACCATCAACTGAGGCAATGGTATATTTGTAATCAGCAGAAATGTATGTTAATAACACTGTATTTTACATCAGGCCAATTAATAGAATTAATCAACCAAGCATACGTCTGACATTATTTCTTTTCTTAGGCTCTCGATCTGGACAGCATCAAAACACATCATTGGCGTATTTTGCGCTGTTCCGCAGTGACTGGTGAGAACTTACTGGATGGTATGGACTGGATGCTGGACGACATTGCCTCCAGAATATTCACACTGGACTAACTGATGTAAAATACAATATGAAGGCCAAATGAATGAGAATTGTCAGATCACTGATATGACTGCACTAATGACTGCTCTATAAAATTTTTGAAATGTTTGACTTTATTATACATGTGTTTAAAATCTGTTACCAAGTTTTTTTAAGAGAATTGAGATAATCATTTGGCCTTATTTGAATAGATAGGTTTGCATAGTATTATCTTTTCAATATTTTTGTTTAATGACTTTGCTACTCATTTGAAAGGCGGGAGCTTGAAGTTGAAGGTCAGGAAATGACTCTTGCGGGTTATGTCATGCTCCGAATATTAAGGATGGCATGTCTTCACAGATATAGAAGACTAGTCTTATATTTGCATTATATTAAGAGCAGAGAATTGTAATTCTCTGCTCTTAATATAATGCAAATTTGACATAAATACTTAATAATTTTAAAAAGAAATAAAGGCTTTTTATATTGTTTATTTAATAAAATATTTAAAATTACGGCTAAAACTATTTCATTCCATACCACAGCTGCTTAGAAACACGCTAAATGAACTGTGATCATTTTGTAAATTATTACGGTTATAATTATAAACAATTTAAACAATCTGGCTTTTATTTATTTTCTAAAAATGTTTGGTAATGTTATATAACATTTGATTTTTATACATGTAATTTTCTTTTCAGACGCGTTGATTTTAAATAAATAATTAAAGTACACAATTTTAACCTATTGTGTCACAGCGGCACACCAATGGCCCAGACACAATAGATTTTAAATTATGTCTGGTATCTTAAAACTTGCCAGATTAAGCCACAAGAGTAGGCGTGTATGCAACTCCCGCTGGGCTGCATCTTATTTCTGTTAGAAAATGCCCAGCATAAATCACGTATTACCCGGCTGACAACATTATATTGCCATATTCTATACAATCCGAGTATGTCGGTTAATATAATAAAATCGGTTGTATAAATCTATATTTAATTACTGACAGCCAGCATCGACAGTTCGATAATATTAAGTGCTATCACTTAATATTATCGAACTGTCGACGCTGGCTGTCAGTAATTCATCACACTATGAACGCAATACTTTATTTTCTGTCTTACATAATTTTTTAATCAACCAGTGGCGTAGTGTAGTGGGGGCGGTTCGCCCCGGACGGCACTTTTAGGAGGCGGCGAAATGTCACAATAAATAATAATAATATCTTGTAAATATTTAAACTGTACAATACAAAATATTGATGTCTGCTTTAGCTGAAAAGTTCTTTCTTTTAAAATAAAATATCTAAATAACAAAACGGCAAAAACAATCCGCCTGACGCCCATGCTACGCCACTGTAATCAACGCGTCTCCAACAGCACTCATGTCACTCAATTCATAAGTACAATATTAGGTGGATAGCCTATATACAATGTTGTTAATTTAGATTTTAGAGTATGGTACAGCTTCTGTGTATTTTATTGATTAGGTACAATTACAATGTCCTTCCTAACTACTTTTATAAGTTTTGAATCACAATTTACACCATAGTAATATTACACCATTGACTTTACACTCTTATTCTAGTTAACTTTCTATCACATCACACAACATTCGGTTATTCAAACATGGAGTGGTTTGAAAATTATTTAAATAACTTATAGGTAACACCGAGTTCACAGAGTTACATCTTCGAAACATATTTAGTTTATGGTAAAATTTCTATGTTGAATTTCGGGTAAACATCAACCTCTGAGATAATCTTTTCATTTTTCATTGCCCCTGAATGATAGTTAAATTCAATTTTAACCAGAAGTATACTATTAATTGAAGGTCATAAAAAAAATTACTGCACAGTTGGCAATTGGCATAGTGGTTCAAGAAGTTGCCTTGCCACTATGCTCCGTGTTGTGGGTTCGAAACTTCGAATCAGATTGTAAAAGAAAAGTTATGGATGTTCTTTGTCCATTGTTAGTAAAGACCCCAGTGACCTTGGAATTACACACAGTGCAGGAGCAGCTTTAGAAAATAAACAAGTAAGCAAGGCGGAAGTAATCTGACTAACAATCATCATCATCATCATCATGTCAGCCAATAGACGTCCACTGCTGGACATAGGCCTCCCCCAAGGTTTTCCACACAGACCGGTCTTGGGCCACCCGCATCCAACCGCTTCCCGCGACCTTTACCACACCACAAGGTGGACTGACGACTAACATAATACATTAACAAAAATCATCTCAGAACTTAAAAGTTACCAATAATAATTGATTGTAATTAAATCCAAAATACTATTCCCTCATTCAATTGCCAAGCATAACCAAATTAATCTATACTCAAGTATGAATACAACGGACAGATACAAAATAATACAGAGCAACAAGCTATTACTGTACACCAATTTGAAATGTGGATGAAACAAATGTCCATAATATCATTTTGATTGTGACGCGCGGCATGGCGTGACGTTAGGAATGGTTCTCGGTGTCTATAGTCTCCGACTGCGACTGTTCTAAAGTGCTGACTTCCATTGATACTTGTGGAGTCTCTACTGCAGTTGTGTCCATGGTCGTGTCTGCAGTTGAGTTCTGATCTGTTGTAGTGTCTGCTAGACTGGTCTCCGGTTCTGTGGAAAAATATTAATTGATAATTTATGTGAATGGGATAGTCTGAATGGTCAAGCCAGAAGTGAACACACAGTGACCAGTCGGAGACAATCTGGATAAGGCTAGGTTAAGCATACCCTAAGGAACTTCGCACGTGAGACGTAGTAAAGACTTATCGTACACATCTTGTATTCTATGAGACAGCGTTACGAGCGCATACATATCTACATATGATCAGAGACTACGGGGCCTCGTAAAACGGTGAGTCTCATGAGCGATGTCTATAAGCCAAAGAGTGAGCGTATTGATTCAAATAAAGCAAGAAATATATATTCTGTGATCTTAGCAAGTGAAGATCTTTCTCTGCCTACCAGGAAACAAGCAGTAATGCTGTTACCCTAAAAACAAACTACTATTAGTACTGCTAGCGGTAATAGGCAGTAGCAGCATCGAGACTAAAAGGTACGCGGAGCTCGCACGTATAAAATCTCGAGCCAGTACAGAGCGCAAGCCGCATGGTCTTAGTGCCGACATGAGATTAGTTTAGTTGGACATATGTTATCCGCACTTAACCCCACAATTGGGCCATTGTGCGTAAGTAGCCGACGCAAAAATTTGTTCGGTTACTCATACCACCTCAGCTCCGTCCAGAAAGACAATAAGGCACCGGTGTTGCACAGCACCTCCTGCATCGTCTCTGGACTGTTCAGAAGTTTCGTCCGTTGGTTCCTCACGCTTTTGCAGTGTAGGATCACGTGAGCCGGTGTCTCCTCGGTCTCCATATAGCCTCTACATAGGGGACTGTCGGTGATGCCGATGTTGAACAGGTGTTTGTTGAGTGAGCAGTGGCCTGTTATTATACCCACTAGGTGGCGTAGGTTTTTCCTTGTGGCACGTAGGAGTTTGTGCGACAGATGTTTGTCTAAGGACGGGAGTGCGTCCTTCGTCTGTCTACATTCCTTTATTTCTTCCCACTGTTTCTCGTGTAGTTTCGTAGTTCTGTCACATAACCATGTTTTGAGTTGGCAGAAGGGTATCGGAACAATTGATTCAGGTCCTGCCATTTTAGTGTTCGATCCCCTCTTTGCCAGGTATCTAAGGGAAGGTGCACTGACACTTAAACCACTACACCGCCAGCAACATGCCTACAGAAAAGGCAGGTCGACGGAATCAGCGCTGCACTCTGTTGTGGGAACAATAGAAACAGCACTATCTGACAAACTAATGACACTAGGGGCCTTCATTGATATAGAAGGAGCCTCCGATAAGACAAAATTCAACAGCATCAACCAGTCACTCAGCATGTTTGGCGTTGATAGAACCACTAGTGGCTGGATCGATCAACTCCTAAAGATGCGGGCCATACAATTCACGGTGAACTCTACCACGAGAGGCATAGTGGCGAAGGGCTGTCCCCTAGGAGGAGTACTCTCACCGCTACTATGGAACATCGTGGTAGATGACCTGTTGACACGCCTTAATAGCAGATGCTACTACACGGTTGGATATGCGGACGACATAACCATTCTGATCAAAGGCGACTCGGAAAACTTAATCTGTAATCGCATGCAATCAGCCCTCAGAATCATGGAACAATGGTGTAACCATCATGAACAGACGGTGAACCCGACTAAGACAGAACTGGTCCTTTTCACTCATAAAAGGAAAACCCAGTTGAGCAACATGCCGACATGAGACATATATACTTTAGTAACCTCTTCCCATCCAGCAGGTTGAGCCTGGTTGCCACTATTGTTATAAAGAAAGAATCGCTTGTTATGCCTCTTTGTTCCCCATGTCTACTAACCTTTCTGTTCCTCTACTTTTTCATTCTTTTCTTCCTCCTCATGCCGGTCATCATTATCGCTGTCTTCTTTATCCATATCCATAGCGAACTTGTCCCGCTTCTTCACTCCCATCTCCTGTCCATCCTTCTGCTCTTCTTCTTGTGTTTCAGGATCATTCTCCTTCATGCCTGGACCTCTTGGCCGGAGGCAACGCTGTTCGATCCGTTGTAATTCTTCTTGGAGCTCTTGCCGTTTCTTGATCATGCATTCTGTGGTGTTAGTACAAGTTTATGATTAGGAAGTGGTTGGCATGGCCTTTTAAGTTTTACAAACTGATTTAGAATATATATAACATATATACTATATAACATATTACGGTAAACTACATTTTTGCCGCGGCTTTGCTCGCGTAAATGTTATGTTAAACTAAGGTTATGTCAATTTTCAATCCTATGGAATCAGTACATTTTTCTGGATGAAAGGTACCCTATGTCCTTTTCTGTACTCCTGACAACGTGTATGCAAATTGTTAAGGTCGCAGCCGACTTATACAACACCGCTCCCACACGACAAAATAATGTTAATAGAAATTTGAGCTTCAGGACGTCCTCTGTAGACATAATTTATATTGATATCACAAATTAGCAAACAGCTCGCTGTAAGCGAGCTTACCGCCATCGTACCACACGATAGTTGAAGCCACGCTTACCGCGCGCTTCAAGCGGGTGGCCCGCGCGCTTCAAGCGGGCGGCCTGCGCGATGTACGCACGCAGACTGCTCGCTTGACACATACAATACATGCGTGGGGACAGCTAGTCGAATGCTAGCTGTAAGCGCGTGGACAGCTGGTTGCCTGCTAGCTGTCGGTGCGTGGACAGCGGGTAGTGGCCTCTCCGTTTGGCTTAGCTGTGCGAGAGCGGTGTTGTATAACTCGGCTGCGACCTTTATGATGATTCGACGAGTAGTTAAACGGTAAAAGCGTAACAAACAAAGAATCAAATACACAGTCGCATTTATAATATTATTAGTTAGGATTTAATAGAAGCTAATGTAGCATGGGCAGATTGTGACATATCTTTTATTAAAAGAATGTGTCAGTTTGGAACCTATTGGCTTAATGTTATTGAAAGAATGGCTAATTATTTTTGGTCTTTAAGCTGTACCTTCTGAATTAATTTGTCCGCTTACAAATGTGTTAAAATACCCTCAAATTAATATAACACAATATAACTTTAAAAACACAAAGTTTATTTCAATATACTTATATTTTATAAACATAATGTTCATCAATTTGTTTGTTTATACTTTTATAGCATACCTTTAGCTGAAATAAAAATGAATTATCAAAATGTTATTTATGTATTAATTATGTATTGATTAACTACTTACTGCGATATAACGGACCATATTTAGCTGTAAACCGTAAATTAAAGTTAGTTTGAGCTGAACAAAAGATCTGTAAGGTCTACAAAAATATTTCAAGCTATGCTTAACCTACTGAGTCACAGCAGCACACTGGCAGCCAGACACAGGTTTTTAGTTATCTCTGGCATTTCAAGACTTGACAGGTTAAAGCATGAAATAAGAGCCGAAAAGATAATGCTATACCTGAGAATGTTGAAATCTGTAGTCTCTCTGCCTATCCCTTTGGTAGAGAGAATGATGTTATCCTGCTCAACTATACAAAGCAGCAACATTATTTATAAAACATAATTGTTGCACTACCAATTGACACCTGTGTACGTACGTACTCAATACATACGTATGGCATTGATATTTTTGTCCGTAATTTTCTCCTTTTATGTCATATAGTTAATATGAAATAAATACAGTGTGCATTACATGAATTAACATGTAGTAAATGTTAGGTTTTTTATAGCAAACCAAACAAATTAGTACTTACTTTCATGATATTTCCTACTGGAGATTAACTTCTCAGTAGCCTTCTCTGACATCTTCTTTGGAAGCCAATACACATGTGGCTTGGCTTTAGTTAGTATAAAGTTAGCAAGATTCTTCTGTGATGCTTCCCACTTCTCAAACTCTTGGACCCGCCCCATTTTGGCTTCTAAGGCCTTGATTGTGGCTTTCTTGTGGTCCCTCTCAGCAAATAAAGTCTTTCTCTCTTTCTGTTCTCGTTCTTTTTCTAAACGAGCCTGTTCCTCTATTTTGCGTTCCACTTGGGCTTTCTTTTCCTCCTGTAAAATTATAGAATGCTGTGTGTTTTATATAGAATTTTATGTTTTGTAAGAAACATATCCTCTGTCAAGAGTTTACATCTACAATTGCATTTTAATGAACATTTAAGAGAAAATATTATTCCTGTATAGCATTTGGACCCATGTTTGACCCAGCAGAGCAGAATGGCGAGGTAAAATATACCAATAAACTATTGCGCCATTTATCCATTAAATTTTCAATTCCAAACCTATAATAGAAAACCCACGAAACTTAATATAAAATACAACGACAATGTGGTTGAAGAAGTAGACACCACTTCCAGATATCTAGAGAAGCACTGCAACTAGAAAGAACATCTTCAGAATCTTTGTATAAACCTAGATAAATGTGTCTCTACTTTAGAAACGGATTTAATTGCCTACCACAGTTGTTTCGTCAAAATTAAGGTATGATAATAAAGGCAATTCAGTTGAGGTAAATAAAGCCTTCATTGTACAGAAAAAATGTAAATGACCATTATTCGGCTTACAACATACTGAGAGTTGTAAGGATTATTTTAAGAAACATAATATTTTGCCACTTACAAACCACCTAGTTTGTAATCTTTGAAATTTGTAATTTTGTATGCAAACATCCACACTTGTTTTGTAAACACAATGATGCCGTCACAAGACCAGGAAGACACACTCACAAACTACTCATACCCTAACAAAGAGTAAATGTACTTTGTAATAATGTATACTGTATGGCGATACATATCCTTACTAATATTATAAATTCGAAAGTAACTCTGTCTGTCTGTTACCTTTTCACGGCTAAATCACTCAACCGATTTAGATTAAATTTAGCACAGATATAGTTTAAAACCTGGGGAAGGACATAGGCTACTTTTTATTGATGCAGGTACCACGCGGGCGGAGCCACGCGCAAAAGCTAGTCTATAATAAACTGCAAAATAGTGCCAAGAAAATTGTGATTGAAAATTATATGTATTTGAATAATTGTTTTTATACTTTAAAGAATTCTCAGAAGACAATAATTTGAGATATACTAATGCATGCTTTGATATAAATAAATGAATATTTTTTGTAAATAACCCATACCCATAAAGATATATCAATATTTGTATGCCAGATAATGATAGAATATGGTTCGAAACTATGTAAAAGATCCATTTATACCCATATTCCGACGAATAAATGATTAGTACTACTTACTAAAATCATATGAATAAATGTTATCCAAGTCAGTTGATAGTTCATGAGTTAAAAAAATAGTCAAGTAATCTTATAAAACACAATTTGCCTAGACAATTTATTCTGTACCTTAGTTTGTAACCCAATTTCTTCCTGTTTGAACTTTTGTAGTGTGCCAAGTAGTGATCCAAATATACGTCTGTTGCGAGTCCTAGCCTGTTCGTCGTCACCTTGAGCTCTGAGTACAGCAGCTCTTGTGGGTAGTTCTCTACACACTGCTGACGGTACTCTCGCTCTTTTGGTACCTGGACCATCATCTTCTCCATCGCTGTCATGTGCTCTCGCTGATAATCTGAAAGTTTTTACATTAGTTAAGAGTTTAATGGAGTTATTGAGCCATAAAAAGGGTCATTGAAATTTTAATGATAATTGACATCTAATAAAGTATATGTACAAGTACCACTGAGATATAAAAATGAGTCTACATGTTGCATAGAATATCCAATGTAATGATTTTAAATTTTTAATCATAGATGTTTCCTCACCATACTAAGATTGCACAAAAAAGTGTTGACGTAGAAGCACACACATTGTATTTATGCAAATAATAGAGAATGATAGTGTAGAATTTTAAATATGGGTGAGTGTGATGATGCATTATTTGTATTTCATGTTGTCTTTGCATATCAGATGATAACCTTACATCCAAAAAGCTGTTATTATCATATTATTTAAACATAGTATCTATGTTTTAATCTTTGATTCTAACCTTGCTAACCTATTAATTGTTGGAATGCTGACATGATCGGAAACCCAATCGGTGTTTGGCTGCCTGTGTGCCACTTTGATACAATAGGTTAAGAAACGTTACTGGATTCTTTGATGTGAAAATCTTAAGTAACAACATGATATTCTGGAACCCTGCTGTCATCAACAAATTAACCACTTATTACATATTGGATGTTGCTGTTACTGTTGGATACGGGCCTTTTCTCAGTGTAAACTACAGTTTTACCAACCATAAGTTTAACCAAAGATAAGTTAGTCATAGTCTACAGCCTATGACTAACTTATCTTTGGTTAGCCATAGTCTATTGTGTGGACTTGCTGTGCCTTGGGATTGAAAACAAGACCTCTGCATGGCAGTCTAACAGTCTCTCACTGGGCTTTTACTGCACTTGCTGATTATATGTACTTTGGGATAATTAAATTAATATTATCCCACATATAAGACCTATCTATACCAATATTATAAAGATTTTGTGTGTTTGGTTGAATGAGCTAATCTCAGGAAGTTCTGGTTTGAATTTAAAATTCTTTTAGTGTTGGATAGCCCTTTTATCAGGGCTATAAGCTATGTAACATCACACTATGACCAATAAGAGCAAAGCATCAATGAAAAATGTTGCAAAAATGGGGAACATTCTCTAATGTGACACAGACGAAGTTGCATGGGTCAGCTAGTATGTTATAAGAGAGGTATGCCTCTGCTTAACCATTCCGTAGGACAATACCAATACTGTGGAAGAACAAGTACAGATAATTTCTTCTAACAGAAGATCACATAGAATGATAAATGCTTAAGAGATGGTTGCATCAATTTTAAGAGAAGTCAAGTAGAATTCAAATAAGTAGGCCTTCAATCATAGTTCGACTAGTTACATTATTAATATAAATGGTTAAAAAATGGTATACAATTTAATTTACGAATAAATAAATCAGTAGTTTTAACCAAATCAACACATAATAATAAAAGATTTGTGTATGGATGCCAGCAGCCGCATAGTAGATGGATGAATTCAATAAGTAAATGTGATATTACAACACATTTAAACTCATATATACTACACATATAAACACATTTTCTACACATACTCATTCATTACAATTGTTTACAAGCTCATAGCAACCACTCGAATCCATTAAATATTATTCATGCATCTATTTCTCTGAGATATGCAATAATTGAGATTAAATTGACAAAGGTTAATTTTTAATAAAAAATTATTCAAATCAATAAATTACACAACCGTTTCTTACTAGTAATGTAAATTTCTATTGTAATCATGTTTTCAAATCTGATTTTATTACTCGGTGTATACGAAAAGCAAGTATACAATATCAATCAACTGAAACAATCATAATTAGTCACACAAATAAATGTGTACCTGCTAAACACTGTTTTGGTTTCATGTTTTCGCTTTGCAAACTGATCGTCATTTTTGAAATTGTTTCCTCCGTCAGCGAACGAATTTCTGCCTCCTGCTCGGTTATTGCCTCGTGGATGATCTCCAGAGGAGTTAAATCTACAAAAATTTACGACATATAGTGAAAATCGTGAAAAAAAACGTAAAATACACACTCAAGGTGATCGCTAACCTATCACTGAATCTTCCGGTTGTTTGAACTATTTTTTTTATGTTTTCGTCTATTTTATATAAACTACTTTTTTCATTTTCTAGTTGAGCACGTAAAGAACTAAACGATATAGCTACTTCTGTTCCCATATTTGTAGAAATAGTGGAATATTACAATATTCATTAAAAACTTCAGCCTGTTTAACTTTTTTTTAATTGTCTTGTACAGCAGCAGCACTGCACAGACTAAAAATATATTTTCGGTTAGTATTGTTAGTAATCTGTTCGTTTTTCAGCTGACAACATAATTTACCAAAAAAATAACATCAAAATATAATTATGAACGCTTAAAAAAATGCGGTTAATGATTATTTTATCATTTTTAATTTATTATTAAAAATGTTATACACTAGAACTAGTTCTAAAAGAAATAATAGATGGCACTAGTAGTAATGTATGTTTAGCAGCTACTCGATAACAGATGTCGTTATGAGGTAAAACACCTAGATCGATTGTGTTGCAGATTTAATTATTCTTATGGTAAAGACTAATTTAATTAATGCTGTGCAGTTTTAAGAAAATTTATTGAAGCTGTGATTCTGTCTCTATCCAAAGTTTACTAAAATCCGATATTAAAACATTAAATTCGAATTAGTCTCGCAATAAAATGAGTAAATAATTTTTAGTTATTTTTATTTTTCTACCGTGCTTTTAGGCATCAATATATTAAAATTTCCACTCAGAGCCTGCTAATAAATCATGCAGCATCCGGGCGAGGGCGGGGCAGGTGGCGAGAGGCGGGCGGGTTTAATTTCACGCGTGCTCTACCGCGGTTGAAGCTGCGCCTACGCACATCACTACCTGTCACCAAAATGGTACACACAGCATTTATCTATTTACTCCGCTGCCCATCACTGATTATATCTCCTTCGAAATAGATTTAAAACTATTTTCACGAGTTTGTTCAGCCTCATGAATGTTTCATGTGATTTTTGCATGGTACACTGACTATGACATGAAATGATCGTTTCAAACGACAATAGGACGTTTACGAGTTTTTAGAATGTACCTAATGGGCTCCAATATAACGGGGATGTACACTCTGCTTCACAGTTCAGTATTTTACTTTAATAAAATACAAACGCGTTTAGAACACTTTGGTTGACAAGAGATTGCGTAGTAAAATGGCGGCCATGGCGATATTTTGCATAGCAACAAAGATAGTAGACTAAAACAGTATACCATCGAATAGAATAGAATATAATCTAATCTCAATAATATTATGGTCATTTAAAGATGTCTTAATGTTTCGTAACAACATATCTATTCGTAAGTTTCTCGTCTGCTTTTCTCAATGGTTCTACCTACGCCCTTGCTTTGCTGAACAAGCAAGAGATAGGTAAATGTTAATAATAGATTAGTTTAGTTACGTAATTTTGAAATTCATAAGTGTTTCTTTGTCACTTAAATGTAAAAAGATATTGAAATTTAACTACTATAATTATACCTACGGATTTTATCGCGTTGTTTATTTGACGCTACTACAAAATTTTGAAAATTGTTACACTACTATTACCTACTATTCAACTTTACTAATTTTTAAGCTAATTAAATTATTGAAACTATTAAAACTATTTATACTATTATTATACTATTTATAAATTTTATGTTTACACTTTCCCCGACATTTCGGTTGCTTTTCAGCAGCCATGGTCACGGGGAGACTAAGATGGTAGGTAGTTGTCTCAATGTTCCAGTGTAGTTATTTCAAAGTACCCGAACATAATTTAGGTAATAATGGGTGTTTCTATTTACGCAGAATGAGCTCAAAGTATCATGAAGTCTAGCTGTGGTTTGCTTCTTCTTGGGTTTAACTATTTGAATTACTGGAATCAATGCATAACATTCGCGTGAACAGATGACAATATTATGTACAAAGATATTTTTAAATTTATTCTGCTAAATATGTTGTGCAAACATTCTGGCATTACAAAAGTAAGTACATGTATCTATCAGTCAGTATTACAAGGTAATAAAATGTCAAACCACGCAATCAATGGTAATTAATTATAAGATAGTCACAAAAATATAATTATGGTCAAGGTGAATTAAATTGTATAATAATGATCAAGTAATTTATCACTAAAATATTTTTCCTAAGTCAACGCACGGACGCCGCCGGCGATCAGAGACATTATTTTTTCATTGTGTCTGGGTATGGTTATAATAATATTATACTTAATGTGTACCTATGTTAACTGTCCGACTGGTGGGTGCAGGCCGCTTATCTATCGGAAAGGCTTAGCTGGCCAAATGTGGGTTGGTAAACTTCGGACGTCTTCGAGAAGATAATGGACAACTGAAGAAAATGCAGTCCATGTGTGCCGTAGGATCGAACTTGGAACCTCTGCGTAGCAGTCCAACTGTCGCCCATTGCACGGCTAATAGTTGATATCAAATATCAACCATATCAAGTCCCAAAGTTGTCTGAAATTTGTTTTAATCAGGCTTGATCTTCTTATTACTTATCTAAAATACTATCTACTATTAACCATCATTAAGATTGTAAACGTTGATTTACATTATCAAGTAGTATGTATACAAAGTATGGAAAGTAATTAAATTACAACATTATTAATTAGCACGACAAAATAGAGAAAGTTTTATTAAAATACTGTTTTTTTACATCTAATCCAATAATTCCCTCGCAACGTCACCAACATCAAAACAACGTGGACAAAGAACACTTAAACTCAATACAAAATCCACTACATAGATAGTGGATTTTGTACTGCATCACGTATCAAATTTACTCGGTATACTGCTAACCGGTAGCGAGAACTCACAGAGAACCACTAAGCCATCCAAATATAAGTGTCCCCTTTAACATATAAACACCTAGGTATATCTCCAAAGGAAATACACCTATATTTTGTTACCATAGTATCTAGGACCCACATGATAGAGGGCACGCCTATTGCCATCCACCAAGAGTCTTTTTTATGAGGTAGGGTTCTAACGAGCACACGAATCGCTTGATGGTAAGCGATTACCGCCGCCCATGGACACCCGCAACACCAGAGGAGTAACAAATGCGTTGCCGGCCTTTTAAAAAGGAGTACGCTCTTTTCTTGAAGGTTTGTAGGTCGTATTGGTCCGGAAATACCGGAGGCGACAGTTCATTCCACAGTTTAGTCGTGCGAGGCAAAAAAAATCTGGAAAAACGCACAATTGTGGACTGCCAACCATCTAAATGATGGGGATGGAAATTTTGTCGCGTAGGACGATGGCGATAAAGAGGCGGCAGGGATCAGTCCGAACAATTCCTCGGAGCTCTCCCTTTAGTAAAAGCGATTAAAGATGCAAAACAGCCTCGTATTTGCAACTGCCGCGCGTCCAAGGCAATCAATCAATCCATACACCTGATATGTACAAATATCTACATTGCATCCCTTGAATTCTTGACAACTCACTTCGAACAATCTATCCAAACAGATAGATAATTAATTTTAGTGTTTTTGTGTGTGGGTCGCTACACTTAGACGTGAGTACATCACGGTCAATGGCGCATGCATCCTTGTTGCGTCGGCGGGGGTTGGCAGAGGGGAGCGGAGACGCCGCGCTTATGAAAAAAGCAATTAGCTGAAACGCGGCGCGGGGAGGCGCTCTGAAGTGGTAGGGGTGGCACGACGCGACGATATAATGTTATTCGATAATATAAAACATAGATGTGTTCCCCACTAAGAAGTGTGAGCTCGCACATTCGCACTACAAATTTTATACGAGTAAGCGTGTTAATATAAATAGACTAGCTTTTGCCCGCGGCTTCGCTCGCGTTAATTTAGAATTTGACAATCAATTCGGGTTGTACTCTGCTTGTAATAATATAATTCAATCATGATTCGAAAGACACGTGGCACCATCTATTATCATAAGAACGTTATTATTATTTTCCTCGGGAACAGTAATTTTTTTCGGGATGAAAGGTAGCCTATGTCCGTTTCTGTACACCTGACAACGTACCTATATGCAAAATTTCAGGATGATCGGTTCAGTGGTTTAGGCGTGAAAAAGTAACAAACAAACAAACTCATTTTCGCTTTTATAATATTAGTTAGGATTAGGATAACATAAAAAAACGGTTTATACTTCATATGTCATGGTTACATTGTGTGTCACGTCATGACATCTAAACGTCCAGAATTTGACCATATATTTTGAAAGTACCTAGTAGGGCGCTTGATCTAATATTTAAATCTTTGATGTTATGTTATTCAAATTTAATAGAAATGTCGCTATGTTCTATAATATTCTTCTTCTTTTCGTGTGGTTAGTGGCCAACCTGTTGTCAAGAGTTGTTCAAGCCGCCCGTAGGCCTCTGACATGGCTTAACGACTGCTGTCAATTTGACAACAACCGGGACCGACTTTTTACGTGCCCTCCGAAGCACGGAGACGCTCAGATGAAGTACCACTAAGCGGTCACCCATCTATGGACTGACCGCACCCAACGTTGCTTAACCTCGCTAATCGTTTACCGATCAGTGAGTGCAACTGGCTATGAGCTATTTACAACAGCTCATTTCAGTGTCATAATATAGAGTGAAACTTTATTGAATCAGAACCAGATGTTTCTATTAAAGTAGAAGGAATGTTCGCGTTGCGAAACCTAGCGTTTGGCTGAGTTAATCTCACGAAGATTTCACTAGCTATCTGTAGTCTATACATAGTGTGTGTTCGGTTTAGTTGCACTTTTATGCTAAGACTAGATGGTCCGGCGGTTTCACCCGCGTTTATCGTTACTGCGCCGCCCCCGTGGGTCGTAACCTGATGTTATGTAGCCTATAGCCTTCCTCGATAAATAGGCTATCCAACAATAAAATAATTTTAAAATCGAACCAGTAGTTCCTGAGATTAGCGCGTTCAAACAAACAAACAAACTCTTCAGCTTTATAATATTAGTAATTATATTATAGGTACTAGATGTTACCGCGGTTGCACCCGCGTTTATCGTTACTGCGCCGCCCAGTGGGTCGTAGCGTGATGTTATATAGCCTATAGCCTTCCTCGCTAAATAGGCTATCCAACAATAAAATAATTTTTCAAATCGAACCAGTAGTTCCTGAGATTAGCGCGTTCAAACAAACAAACTCTTCAGCTTTATAATATTAGTATAGATTGAAATCAAACGTAAGTTAACGCTAATAGAAAAAAGGTACCTACAAATACATGCTCAATATTAAATAGTCTGGCAACTACGTACAAGAGCAACGCAGCCCTATTGTCAGCCAGCGATCTTCAGTTCCGTTTAAATCCGTCATTCTCGGCCGAGCGTTCAGGCGTGCTATGAAAAATGGTCGCGCTCTTACGGAGCCACCGTGCTGCCATCGCGCCACGCCGATGATCTACACAAGCTGTACGCATTCATTCTGATCAGCTTTGATCATCTTCAATGGAGACACATATTTTGTGATCGTCGCATCTCTCATACTTGTTGTGATTGCCTGTTTATTTGAGTTTCGTGTTATTTTCATTTTACTGTTAGATTGAGGTTCATGTGCCAGATTTGGCTGTAGCATGTCGTTAAAATAAAAGTACTCTTACAAATTTTATCACGGTTTATTTTGGTAACACTAGTTTTAAACTATGAAATACATATATGCATAGTTACGCCTTTCCCGACCTTTTGGTTGCTTTCTAGCAGCCACGGTCAAAGGTGTGTTCCAAAATAAATCACGTAAATATCTCCTGCATATATAGTAATTTTATTTATATGTATAACATTCGGGTGAACATAATCTATACTAATATTATAAAGCTAAAGAGTTTGTTCGTTTGTTTGAACGCGCTAATTTCAGGAAATACTGGTTTGAATTGATAAATTCTTTTAATGTTGGATAGCCTATTTATTGAGGAAGGCTAATAACGGCTTATTCCCGTGCGCTCCAAATCAATTGTTCTCCAAACTTCATATTTCCATACATTCATTAGCAGAAGCTCCAAGGATTTTTATATTCAAATAATTAATAAAGCCACATTTACCAATTTCGTTCCCTACAGATCCAAAACATTATCTAGGTACTTTGAGATTTTATTCCATTTTATTCCCAGCAGCTCCAAGAAAAAGTCAATACATCAATATAAAAATCGTTACCACGAACTGTCGGGAACACACTAGTAAGTAGGTATTTATTTAATGTTGTAATATAATTTGGTGCTCCTGGGAATAAATGTATAGAGATCAGAGGTTTTAAATAAATTAATTAACATAAGCTTTTGGAGCCCTTGGGAACGATTTAAAAAAAAAGAAATATTTAACTTTAGTTTTGGGGCGCTGGGGAACAAAATAGCGGAGCGGGCGGGAATAAGCCTATAATAATATGTAGCCTCTTATGGTATACTTTAGTATTATTATTGGAAAGCGCATTTCTGCGTACATTAGGTATTACATCTTCAGAGCAATTAAGTTATGCAAAAAAGAAAAAGTGTTAAGAAACAGCTCCCTTCTATAACTCATCTACCAAAGTTTATGACATACCACGGTTATAATAGAAGGGCTGCTGTACTGTCCAATGGTCTAGCTCAAGGGACCAGTTATAGATAGGGAACAACTAAACCTCGGCTTCGGTTCTCGTTGTTGCGGTAGATTATTGATTCTAAATAGGTATTGGAACAAAAAGGATTCTCATCCCTCGGATCTCTGGGTACGTTAGAGGACAATGACAGCGGTATTCCTACTTGAAGCTGGGAATTCGTTCATACTTCCTACTATAGATATAAGCATTAGGTACGTACCTTACTAAAGATCACTGCTAAACAAAAGTGTGTTATATTTTGCGTTGAATAGAGCTTACAGATTCTACCAAGAGTCATGTCCCTTGTGGTCCAGCAATTCGTTAATTTTCAATATGCTCTACGCTGTCGCCTTCGGCCTCATGTTGTTGATGATAATATCTTATTTACTAGGTAATTATCAATTAATCCAAAACACATATTATAGGTAATAATATTCTACCACATACACACAACACCATCTAGCCCAAACTAAGCAGAGCTTGTACTATTATGGATACTAGACAATGGATAAACATACATATATACTGTTATTTTTGTAAATACATACAAATTATACATAGAAACACCCAGACCAAGACAAACATCCATGTTCATGCACACAAATGTTTGACTTGTGCGGGAATCGAACCCGCGACCTCAGGCGTGGCAATCGGTTAAACTAAACATTACCTACACCATCGAGGCCATCTAAGTATATAAGTGTACCTACATCATGTTTTTCAGTTGTTTGTGTACGATCGCGCATTTTTGTACGCATCGCATCGCATCGCGCCGTGTCGTGTGTTGTCGCGCCGCGTGGTCACGCTTGCTTACAATAATTGATGTCCCGACGGGTTTATTATCGGACGGAACTACCGTTGTTAGCTCCGCACAAGACATCCGGCTAATTATAACACAGACAGCTCTTGTTTTTCAGGTATGTCTTTTATAATCAACGTTTTAAGGGTTAAAACGTAGAATCAAAATTCTTACAAATCGCGGTAATATTTTTGTAACTAGAAAACGTAAATTACAGCAAATCTTACATACTTGCATTAAAATAATAAATTTCACTGTTTATAATTGCAGAATTGTGAGCTTTCTTTGGCAGTAGTATTGTCTTTGGTAAGTACGCCTTTGTGATCTTCTTGAGCGTCCAAATAATTGGCAACAAGGTAGGACAGGACAGCAATGAATCACTCAGCCTGTGTTCTGTCGACTGGCGATCAAAGCAGACCAGAGGGCCACGCCACAGCCATTTACAACAGCTTCCCGCCAAAACAACCAACGCCATCTTGTCGTTCGTCGGCTGTCAGCCGCCGCGACGGATTTGGCGGAACAGCGCATGCGCCCGATGCCCACCTAATAAAACGCTTATACTGATTAATTGCGACGACCATTAGCCACATTTTGTTCGAATAATTCCGTCTGTCTGCCACGGTTTGTCTGTTAATATCTTTAGAACGGCAGAAAATGAGAAAAATATGCGCTAGGAAAGCGCAGAACTAAAATGTTTTAGTGTGACAGTTAACGCGGTGGCGGAACGAAACGTATTTTTAATTTAACTCTGCCGGAACGAATTAAATAAATCTTTGATGTGTAAAACAGAAATTAAATTGTTAAACATGTTCCGTAATCTAAAGACTAATTGTGATAATTTCTCAGATATTTTTCGTCATTTAATTTCAAGATATAACGCGAAACAGCTGAATCTAATTGCCAAATCTAAAATCTCTATTAAAAATTTGTTATCATAATATCTCCAATATAAGCATTTACAATATAAATAGTGATGCAACTACTATTTAATCTTGAGGGATAAGCTGTATACAAAGGAATGTAATGAACTCTACTAAAGAGATATCTACCAAAAACCATTCTGAGATATAATTTACGTTGTTGTTTGTTTTGAAAAAGACAACTCTGTATCGTCGCCAAATTATTAAGTGTTATTTATTTGATTTCTTATGTAAGTGAATAATGTTATTCTTTATAAGAAATGAAATGATCTTAAACCTGAACTCTCGCACTCGGAGTAATTCCTGTGTCGCGGGGAACTTATTAACATTCAAACAACGGAGACAAAGAACACCTATTAATTTGTGGGTCATACGTTTTGTCCCGTATGGGATTCGAACCCACAACACTCGGCGCAGTAGTAGTGCCGAGGCGACCACTTAAACCACTACGCCATCCGTGGAGTTAAATGTGGATTATTATATTTACACGGAACGCTATATAATACCTAGATTTTTATCTACACATTTAACGTAGGCCAAACTCATAGATTTTTAATTACGTCGTGTTTTCTAAGGTTAAGTCTGTATAGAGCCTTCAAATCTAAAGCTAATGTCCTCATAAAATATTCAAAATGAATAACGAACTCTTAGCGCATGAAATCTGGCAATAACTCGTTTGTGCAATGAGCCAGTAGCTCTCAGGTACGGTACATATGACCGCAACAAGGTGTAACCCGGGCGTCAAATCGCCCGCAGCGAACCGCGCGACTTGGCGTCTAGCAACCGCACGATGCAGATACTTAGCTCGCTAATTGGTCGTGCTAAAAGTTCATTGTGGTCATCATGTGGCTGGCTGAGTGCACTTAAATCATGTGCGCATTTCCAGATTAATTTTTGTTTAACTAGCCGCTGTGAATGCTGCAGGGGTGATGCGATGCATCTTATAATCTTTATCAATCAGCATTATTTTCCGTATAGTATCATTATGGGCTATACCTAACTGTGGTTATCGTAGGCTTTAAAAGATCAACCTCTTGTATATTTTCTCTAACTGTTTATTTTGAAATCTTTATTTTAATATTTGATTTTATCTATTCTCTTCTTGATTTAGTACTTTTCTGCTCATTATAATATCACTAAAATATATCTGCTAAATTTTTTCTGATGGGCATTCTTCCAGATAGTTGGTCTTACCCTTTACTTCGGTAGCTGATTTTATTTTAACAAATTTTATATGATTGATGCCTTCCTTAGAAGTAAAGAGTACTTAGTATCATAATAGTTTCAAAAAATGTCCTGGCGGCGACTGTTTTGGACATGTCAGATTCCAACGATAAAACCACCTGCATGTTTTCCACTGCAGATTCTTCGAAAACAGCGAATAATTATCATAAGTACCTTACGTTTTGGCAGTCAGCACCCATCGTGTCATAAATCAGCAGTTGGGTCCACGACGTGAGTGAAGTGAATGAGTAGGAGTGCGTTTGCGCGTGCGCAAGTCGCGGCAGATGAAAGCGCGGTTCCGCGAAGTGACGCTTGAGCGAGCGGCGTCGCGCGCCGCCGCACCCGCGCTAGTGGGCCCGGGCCTTTATTTATAAATGAGATTATTTGTGTAATGTCCGGTTAAAAATAAATTAGAATATGATTTATCTTTTAGAATGGAAGACCTATATAATAGAAGTGTTTTCTGAAAGTATGAGCTACGTTTTCATTGATCTACTATGTTTTAAATATCTCTAATTTAGATATGAAATAACAATATACCTAGCGTCTGTATCGATCTGAAGGAAGAAATGCATAGTACCTTTGTTCTGCCAGCTATATTCAGGTTAAATGTTATAAACGGGCAACTATTAAAACTGTATGGGTAGAAAAGATTGAATACACTTCGTTCGATTTTGCTTCTCGAAATCAAACCCTATGCCAGACATAATTGAAAATTTATAGTGTGTAGCCGCCAGTGTGCCGCTACGACCTAATAGGCTAAGTAAGTCGTACAGATTTTCTTTAGTTGTTTCTTTTATTACTATGAGACTATTTATTATATTGTTTTTTTCAACAATTAACAGGTAAGATACTCCATTTCAATATATAAGCAGCGATAGCATAATTAGACCGTCGGACTGCCACGCAGAGGTCTGGAGTTCGATGCCAAGACGCGCTTGTCTTTTAGAAGTCATGTGCGTATTTAATAGGTAGTTATAGCTCGCTTAAACGGTAAAGGCACACATCGTGAGGAAATCGGAATGTCTGAGAGTTTTCCATAATGCTCTCGAATATATATGAAGTCTGCCAACCAGCACTGGGCCAGCTTCGTGGACGTGCCTAACCCTTTTCACACTGAGAAGAGGCCAATACCCAGCAGTCAGTCAGGTTAATACAGGACTGCTATTATCACATATTATACTCGATGATATATCACACCTATTTGCATCATGCATAGTTTTCTTATTCTTATTCTTGTGTTATATTAGCTACCGTGTTTAGATAATAAGTTTATTTTGTTAACATTTAAATACCTCATGTGGTGTTTACCTACAAGTAATTGTTACACAATGTTATTTTCTATAAGTTTGTATTAAGTATAAGTAATTGTGTATACAGTTGTTGGTAACCAAATAAATAAAATAAAAATAAAATTTGTTCACACCATCACAATAGTCCAGAAGCGGGCTCCACATATCTAATAATAAAAAAAAAGTATATATGTATGTTTATCCATTGTCTAGTACCCATAGTACAAGCTCTGCTTAGTTTGGGCTAGATGGTGTTGTGTGTATGTGATAGATATTATTATTATAATAGGCCCCAAATACTTATAATTGTTGACCACAGCCAAAATATAATTAAGAAGAATGAAATTGAACAATAAATTAAGATTTAAAGCTCATAAACCTTCATCGGTCATTTAGTTCGAGCCGCGTCAATGGTAAGACATTATGTGGTAATATCTACATTTAACTTTCATACATACTCACGGAATTATTGTTCTAAGAAAATAGAACATATTATCTCAACTGTGAAACGGATGTGAAGTATCGGTACTCTATCAAAGACTATTCGACTGCACGACTGGCGTAGGGGATTAAGTGATAACCGCCGTGCTGCGACCGTGCCGTGGGTTCGATCCTCACACTCAACAAAATTGGCTCAACAATATGGTCAATTGGCTGCTACTGAGAGGATTACTTAATTAGGAAAATCCAATAGTTTTCGATGTCCTGGTGGCTCACACTAACATTGGCAAGTCTGCCCCGGTTACAAGAGCCATAACTTTAATAAATAGCGTCTCACAAAGACTTGACATTTTTAATTGTACGTTGGCGGAATTCGTGAGAGTGACCCTCGAGTTACTAGCACAGTAATGTTAATTACATTATCGCATTGCGTGTAAACCTGTAATGATAGTGTAAGATTGTATATATAAATAAATAAATAAATAAATAAACGTTTATCCAACCCGGAACTAAACCTGGGACTTCCTCATGATCCGCATTCGTGTAAACAATACCTACGAGACAGCTAAATATAATACCTAAGTGAATATAATCAATAAAATTGCATTATTTTAAGTTACTATTAAATAGGCGTGGTAAGTTATTTCAGATAATATTTTCAATCATGGATAAATACCATAATATTATATTATAAAATAATAATTATGTAATAAAAATTAAAAAGTAATAACATTGCAACTTTTTGACTTTAAGTAGCCAACTATAGAAGAATTCCATAAGCATTTCTACTTTTTTTTTTATACAACTATGTTGGCAATCTTGCATACGGCCCACCTGATGGTAAATGGTCCCCGTAGCCTATAGACGACCATAACACCAGAGGCATCCCTTGCGCGTTGCCGACGCTTTAGGAAAGGAAGGAGGGAAAAAGGAAGAGGGATCGAGAAAGAGCGGGAAGGGGAAAGAGCGTGATTTTCGAACGTACATAATATGTGCGTTTTTCTTTTACGACTAAGGTCACGAACAATCATATCAAGCCCCACCTGATGGTAAGTGGTCACCGTGGCCTATGGACGCATGCAACACCAGAGACATCACTTGCGCGTTGCTGACCCTTTAGGAATAGAAGTGGGAAGGAGAAGGAGTGGGAAGGGGGAAAGAGGGTGATTGCGCTTTCGGCACTCTCACTCACCGAACGAAACACAACAATAGGAATACTGCTATTTCACGTCGATATTCTGTAGAGGGTAGTCCTTCCCCGGTCGAGTCGACCCATTCATGCTAAAATCAGCGAGGCTCTACTAACTACTATTGAGTCCATAACAGTCTTTCGGTAGAAATCTGGGTTCTTTATTGCTGGGTATGTTGAAACTATTATGTAGTCCTTAGGTTGAAAAACATGACATAATATAAATGTCCTTCCAGTCCTTTAGACCCAATTTTAAATCTTGATGGAGTCTTGATTGCACAAATGTGTGTGCAACACACATGTCCGATGGAACGGCAATCCGACAGGACTGGAGATATAATAGTCGCAGTACGAACGGCTTTACATGCTTTTCAAGACACGCTAACTCCGTTACTCCAAGTTACTATTTAGCAAATCTTGACAGAAAAATCCAACAACGATATGCTAAGGCGACCCAGGAATTGAACACAGTGGCATTCTATTCAAATCCGCTGTGCCAGGCTGTACAATATACACATACATACATAGAGCTTACTCGTTTCTTAATTTCAACCATTTTTTTTGCATAATCAATAATTAGACATCATTCAATCCAATTCATCAAGTTTAAATAATACCAAGCTACCAGCCAAGCCACTGTAGACTAAACTAATATGAATACCTATATGTATATATAAAATGAAGTATGTGCGTATGTCTGCGTTCATCTGCCGCAGTCGTTTGAAGTGTCGGCTCGTAAATCTGGCGATCAGCCACGCGCAGCAGCCGCCACTAAAGTGAACCGCACCCCTTATACCTTAAACTTATATATCATATACTATTATATATTATGTTCTTAATTTAAGTACTCATGATCTTAGGGCTGCTTCCAAGCCTAACGGCTGCTTTTAAATCAAGTTTCAAGGTGTGTATAGAAAATAATATGTTCTTATTGAGTTGATTGGCGCAGCTACAGTGAATGCGAATGCTGTGCAGGTCTCGGGTGGGATGCTTGGATTGGGAAACTTGTTATTTTTGCATACAATACAGGATTTCCCGATCAGGCTGGATGTTCGTCTTGTGGGCTGCAGCCCAATGGTTTATGTCGGGAATTGAAATAAAGTAACTCGTATTGCAAACTTCGTTTGCGTGATTCAGAATCAAATAGTAAATAGCAGTTGAGTACAATGCCATCTCTTATTGTTAGTTGTAACTTCTACGTTTGTAATGTATGGTTTTGTCATGCGCTCCTATAAAGACTTCAAAAATACTACTACCTACCTTTTCTTATTTAAAGCATTAGTCCGTTCCCAGTTAGAATATGTTGTACCTAATTGAAGCCCTTTTTACACAAAATACAAGCAGAGGATAGAAATGGTCCAGAAAAAAAAATCTTCGTACTTCGTAAGTTTGGAGCATAGGCGCACATTACTCATGATAATGATGCTGTACGGCAAAAATAAGTGTAATTGTATTGAATTATCAAACAGGCTATGTTATGTGGTATCCAGGACTGTTATTCGGAGGGAGGTGCGCGAACCTCGATTGTTCTACACAGGAAAGTGTAGAACTAATGCCGGAGAGCGTGCATCTCTCCGTCGATTATTATTAATAACGTACAACTCACATTTTATGAATTTAGATATGTTCGGTCTTACTCATCTAAATTTTAAAAAATAGCTACTTAATTTCAGCTCTTTAATTATCTTATTACAATATAATTTCACTTTATTTTTTGTATAATACACGTCCGTTGTTTTTACTACTCCACTTGTAATTTCGTAGACAATAGTGTGGGTTATACGTTTTTGATATTTAAATGCTAAATTATTTGTAAAGACTGCAATGTATAACTGTTTTTTGTCACAAATAAATAAATAAATAATCATACTTGTATACAAAAATGGTGGCGCACCTGATGGTAAATGGTTGCAATCACTTATAGACGCTTTGAACACCAAGATCACTGGCCGTACCCGAATCTAAGAAAATAATAAATATAGAATTGTCAGAAGTGATCCATATATAAATGAATACATCGTTTTTTATTTCTTAGGATTTAACAAACTATGGTTAGTCAAAATTAATAACAATACTTTAATAGCATAGACAACGAATCGGAAATTATTTTAAGGTATTATTTGTCGCAGAAAAACTTGAAAGGAACGCAACCCACGGACTTTCCTATATACAGCAATCATTTAAATAAAAATAGTTGCCACAAAGGAGACCGTCCATATTCGGATTGCACGTGGACAATCGTTTTATAAACAAAGTAAAATATTAAATGTTTTGTTTTAATATATAAAAAATATTGGTTACCATCCAGTAGTATGAAATTGACTTATTTTATTTATATATTATATCAAAATAAAACACACAGCCTGAAAGCGATAAGACAATATTAATGCAACTGCATAGTCGGCCGAAGGACTGTTGGTTGCTGTGCTCACATAATGTCTGTAATATGGTACCTAAGTTGGGCAAGATATGAAAATGTCACTCCACCAGCCCAGTTTTGTGTCTGCATCCTAGTTATTAAGGCCTTCAAATTTACACTTTCTTGTCATTTCGCTTTTTCAGCATTTTCAGCAGCTATGTTAAATGGAGAGTGTAAATCATAGTGTTAAAGTGGAATTTGATTAGTTTTTCTTGTAATGTGAAGGTTATTTGAAAGATTCGACACAGCCTAAAACCTAGTATGTAAGTGGTAAGAAGGACGCAAAATGGCCTGAAAAGTAAGTAAGAAGATACCTTCGACGAGACTTCGTCTTATTTTACTTCTTGAATTCCAGAGAATAGGTATATTAGTTACTAGATAAGCAAGAGTTATGTTGTGATCATGTACCATTTCCTATATTGTTTGTTAACTTTCTAATCCTGCTTAGGTATTACTCATCTTAACGCATCTACGCAATAAAAGATCCGTCGATTTTCAAACATAAATTGCATGACGAGTATAGAAAGGCAACGCGTGAAACTGGTTCTAAAAGTTCTTTTATCTTACAAATTACAATAAAATAGCATTGTAAAATGAAAAACTCCATCTCATTAGCAAATAGTAGCGAAACAAACGCAGTGCGGACATGCGCGGGCGCAGAGGCGAGGCGACGCGCGGCCGACCGCAGCCGAGGGCGACCGAATGCGACCGGACGAAGCCGATCGCAGCCGAACGTGGCCGAGTGCGGCGGCTCGGCGCACGCTCGGTAAATACTCCAAGCAACATTTGTTTATGAAGTCTCGCTATTTGCACTTCTAGAAGCTTAGTTAACTGTATATTAATGGCCAACTTGCTTATTTTATTTTGTTAGAAAAATATAAATATACTTATTGAATGTTGAAATATTCCTATTCGTTTTATTAACAAAATCAACTCGTGAAAACTCGTGTCAAGAGCGGACTGTACAGTTATAATGTCAACACTACATTTAATATTTGAAAATTTAAGTACTTAGCTTCTTTTAACTGATCTGAAGACGTCACTTATTGTTTCTATAAACAGCCTGCTTGACGTTAAAAATAATTTTAAAACTCTCTGTGTTGTTAGTCTCTCTATCTTAATAAAATATAGAAACTAAACAATTTTATTAATAGCTGATTATGGTATATTGTATGTTTTTTAAATGTTTACTGGGGAGTATGGCCTTCTCATATTGAAAATAGTTCCATGCTCAGCGGTGAAGTATTTTTTGGTTTACCAGCTGCCCCGCGTAACTTCGTCTGCTTCATATAACAGAAGAAAATTTACCCCGTTTTTGTAACATTTTTCATTGCTGCTCCGCTTCTATTGGTTGTAGCTTGATGTTATATAGCCTATAGCCTTCCTCAATAAATGGGCTATCGAATACTAAAAGAATTTTGCAATTCGAACCAGTAGTTTCTGAGATTAGCGCGTTCAACCAAACAAACAAACTCTTCAGCATTATAATATTAGTGTAGATAAGCCAAGGAATACTCAGTGGCAGCATGGAATCACAGACAGTCCCGTTTGACGGCACTAGGCTCTGCGGCTATAATGTAGAATCAAAAACTATACTTATAAAAATGTGAATGTACACATGACTTCGCCCTGTCGGAGTAATCAGGTGTGTAATAGGCATAAGATCGGGTATGAAGAACCAGTCTATTGGCTAGCTCTGGAACATGAGCAGCAAGAGATTAGAGGAAGAGTTTGTAGCTTGAAGTTTAAGGCTTATGTATAGATTTATCAAGAGTCTGTATGTTTCAAATACGAAGTCCCCTTTGACACTACATAGCACGTAACTCTGCACATTTCATATAAATTGCTAAAATAAACAATGATTACTTATGGTAGGTACTAAAGACTAGATATTAAAAATTATTAGAATCTTAGGTAGATTCTAATAATTTGTATATTATGTAATTGTTTCACATACATAACAAACTAATATTTTCTATTGATATTAGTCTTAAATAATTTAACCATCAAAATAAAATAACATTTTGATTTCGTGATGTCGATTGAAACGGTCTCTTTACTATCGCTGTTCAACGATCATCTGTCAAATGGGACTTCGTATTTGAAACGCACTATAAATTACTGCATGTAATTAGATTTCAAACTGTAATTGAAATTGTAAAGAAGGTTCTTCGCAGTTTCAAGGGTCTTCAAATTACATTCTTATGATTTGTAGCAGAAGTAGAAGAAATAAGAAGAGTTTATCTTGGACCAACATTGATTAATAAATATTAGGGACTAGAACTTTTAATAGTAAGATCATACAAAGTATATAAATCATTGTTATATCTAATTTAAACGAAAGGAATTACGTGAAACGTATCTTAGATTAATTCAAGGTAAATTCCAAGCTACCTAATTGTGAATACCGCGTTTAAATCTGTTTAGAGTTTTTTGCGTAATGCCGGAACAAACAAACCGATAGAAAAATCTAAAAGCCTTTGTTTCACTGATCGTTTTTAATAAACTCTTGCATAATATTAGTCTCCGACATTATATACTGTAGTGTCAAATTGAACCATGGAAATAACGTTAATTACAACAGAACATAAAAGACTAGGATGTTTTTCATGTCGTAACATAATCTTTATGTCAATATAACAGCTAATGAGTATCATGTGAGGACTACCGACTGCCACTGTGACATTCTCGGAGTAGGGCTGCCGCAAGGAGCTGTCTTATGCCCACTATTGAAAAGATAAAATATAATACTGGGTGTAAGGGACGGCGTACCGAAAACTGAAATAGTAAATTCAGACCATTCATTATTCTGAGTTAAAAATCGTTGGATTTTTTTTCAACAATCACAATTGGATTTCTGCAATTTTTCATTTTTCTGCCTGTCACATTTTTGTATAATACAGCAATGTAAATAAATGGTCGAGATTTAAATAGATCAGCTGTTTTTATGCGCGCGGAACGCAGAGTTCATTCGTCGAGTGCGATGTATTAGTAGCAATCCATTGCGTACCGCGTAATAATGTTAATCTACATAACATTTTAATCTTGCGTTTTTTTATTAATTGAAGTTTGCGTCGTGATAAGTACTTATAGAAAGACGTTTTGCTAAAGTTTTCGGTACGCCGTCCCTTACACCCAGTATAACTAACTATTGCCCGCGGCTTCGCTCGCGTTAATTTAGAATTTGACAATCAATTCGGGTTGTACTCTGCTTGTAATAATATAATTCAATCATGATTCGAAAGACATGTGGCACCATCTATTATCATAAGAACGTTATTATTATTTTCCTCGGGAACAGTAATTTTTTTCGGGATGAAAGGTAGCCTATGTCCGTTTCTGTACACCTGACAACGTACCTATATGCAAAATTTCAGGATGATCGGTTCAGTGGTTTAGGCGTGAAAAAGTAACAAACAAACAAACTCATTTTCGGTTTTATAATATTAGTTAGGATTAGGAAGTTAGGATTAGGATTACGATAACAGATTTAAGCGCTGTTTAATTATAAACTATATTGAATACGAGTGATTACGCTTAGCTTGGCTAAGGCTTACTTTGTTGAATATGTACAGAAAAGTGTGCTGTGCGCATACTGCGCAGAAAGGTTTCTGTAGGTGTCATAATAAAGTTACATCATGGGTATTTATTTTATTCCCAACTGATTACTCACTGCAGGTATTTTCGAGAAAGTATACTTCTGTTTGTGTAAAACTAATAAAATTGACAGTAACAAAAACAAAAGAAAACAGACTCATGGAAAAATTATTTATAATAACAAAGGAAATCAGTCAACATAGAGCAACTGAATATATAGTAAAATAAATAATTATTGATAAACAGCCTATATTGATCATCACGTAACTTATAAAATGCAATATAAATTCTAGAATCTTAAATAAACAATATTATGCTTCATAATGCTATATTATAAATTAGTGGCAACCCTACACGAGTAACACCCACAACGCGACAGTGTGGGAAGGGCGGCGCCTTTGATACCGACACCGCGCGAGGGCTGCCACAAACACACAAACACATACATGTTTGTATGTACGCTTGTTATGTTCGATTTTGACGTCTGCTCATCACAGTGACATCTGTCACAAGACACCATCGCACCGGCAAGCGAATGGAATTGAAATTAGGTAAGTAAAAGCTAATAGGAGAGATAATTTGATACTAATAGTATTTGTTGAAGATAGATAAACAAAAATACAAAGATATGCGTTTAAAGAATTACCTATTTTGCCGCAGAATATATAAAGCTATTTATTAAAAAAAAGGACAGAATAGTACAATGGCGGACTTAATGCCAAGGGCATTATCTACCAGTCGACCGTAGGGTGAAACATACAATTCAATTCAATTCAATTCAATTCGTTTATTGCACTCCATAATGTATATACCTACAGGTCTTATAAATGTAGAGAGAACAATTATGGACCCCGTCGGGCACGGCAAAATTAGGAGAGAAGAACGAACATACTATTTATCTTATATCATATTGAAATAAATTGTAGAGCTTAGTAGATATTTATTTAATTACTCATGTATTATTTATCTATTATAGTTTATTTTCTAAAATATACCTACTTACATAATTTAAATTATTAAAATTTATCGTTTATATATCATAGTAACATTTTTGTATTAAAAAGTCTTTTAATTTGTTGATAAACGTGCTGAATTTGTCTTCAATTTTAATATTATTTGATAATTTATTATATATTTTTATGGACATAACGTAGGGACTTGATGCGTGCATTTGTAATCTGGACGTTGGTAAGTTTTGCCTATTTGTGTGTCTTAGTATGTATTTTACATGTACAGTACATATACATGTACAGTCACGAGCATAATTAATATATTACTATGGGCACATCGGCAATTATATCTGTCCCAGAAACGAGTTCAATAATATATGTCTGCACGAACGCAGGACAAACATCTGATCGTTCATAGGCATCATATTAAAGTGACAACTTCCCAAAGCAAAAATATATGGCGATATTAGTTCCAAAGTAATGTGATACCTCTTGGAGTCCAAAAATATGTACCGTTTAGTAATTCTGTGCTTCTGTCAGCATTTGCATTGATTCCTCAGTAACGTGCATAAATATATGACGATAAATAGAAGGCAATAATAGCTGACATAATACTATCTTCCATTTTATCTTTCATATTATTTTTGAGTTCGTAAAATTATTTTATATTGGAGAGATATATCGAAAAAGTAAAAATCAAAATTCAATTAAGTATTATATTTTTCATTTGACGCTGCTGTGTTTTGATGGTAAAAAATCAGTGGCGTTTGAGACGAGAGTTTCATTCATTTGTCTTTAATTTTATTGAGTTGATATTGAATATAATATTAATGTACATTTTTGTTAAATAGTTAAATTTCAAGACTATAGTAATTCAAAACTACGAGTTTCATTTTGCTTTAATTATATATTTTATTGTTTTAGAGGAATTAAAGCAAAATGAAGCTCGTAGTTTTGAATTACTATGGTTTTGAAATTTAAGCACCTATTTAAAAAAAAAATTTCTAGTAACTGTTTTCTGATATGACTTAGGCACGGAAATTCCTAATTTATCGAATATTTCTTGAAATGTTTTATTATCTTCATATAATGACACTATTCGATGTCGTAAATAATCACTTATGCGATAAGACATTATAATAATATTATATTAAAGATCAACTCAATAAATTTCTTAAAGACAAATGTATGATATTGTCTTCTGTTTACGCGAATGTTATTCATTGAAATTAAACTACTATATACGGATTTTATCGCGTTGTTTATTTGACACTTTATTACATAGTTTTGAAACTGTTACACTACTATTAAACTTTACTAATTTTAAAGCTAATTAAATTATTGAAACTATTAAAACTATACTATTACTATACTATTTATATTTATGTTTACACTTTCCCCGACGTTTCGGTTGCTTTTCAGCAGCCATGGTCACGGGGAGACTAAGATGGTAGTTGTGTCAATGTTCCAGTCAACAACTGATGAAAGTGTAAAGTAGTAAAGTTCAATAGTAACAGTAGTGTAACAGTTTCTAAAATATGTAATACAGTGTTAAATAAAAAACGCGATTAAATCCGTATAAAGGAGTTTAATTTCAATTAATAACATTCGCGTAAACCAAGTACAAGTAAACAAATAATTAACATAATATATACACAAATTATTTACAAGACATATTAACTAAAGAGAAAAATAAAACAACAAAATTAAAAAGCGTCATAATATTCCTCCGCATCGTCGTCAATTGGTAACGTGCCCAGGAGACTGGCAGCATTGCCACATTGAATGGCAATACGTATTCTTTGTGCAAAGAAAATACCAGCCCTCTGGTCACGTGAAGCGTCGATCAGCCGCTTAGCTAGGTCTCTAGAACAGTACAAGTTGATTCGAAACAATATAGACTGTCCACAATTGCTGGCTAGCCTTAATTTTAAAGTTCCATATGAAACTCTAAATACCCTCTTTATCCACCACTCAGAAGCACTGCACTTTGGCACTGCTTCTCCTATTCCTCGATTGTGCAATCTACTCAATTTCTGTAGTGTTTCGGTCGACATATATGCAGATTCTCTTACTCACTTTCGCAAGTAAGAAAAGTACCTACTATACTGAATATTTCACTAGTTTATAAGTTTCAGTTGTAAATTTTTATTAACTATAGGTATCTTTATTAGTGCATGTAGAGAGCAGTGATAGCTCAGTGGGGAGACCAACAGACTGCAATGCAGAGGGTCTCGGGTTCGAACCCACGTCGCGCACCTCTGACTTTCGGAAGTAATATGACTTTTCGAAATTATGTGCGTATTGATTGACAATTATCGCCTGCTTCGTGCCTCGGAGAGCACGTTAAGCCGTAGGTCCCGGC
The DNA here is from genome assembly GCA_963564715.1 of Catocala sponsa. NCBI lineage: Eukaryota > Metazoa > Arthropoda > Insecta > Lepidoptera > Erebidae > Catocala > Catocala sponsa. Next base: position 1,823,222 of record OY751345.1, on the reverse strand, counting down.
TGCCATGGACATCTATGGCAGTCGTTACTGGGAGAGTGTCGACACAAAAGATCCCTGTGGGTCGAAATGTCGCCGGTCTGCACTGCCTGACCCCCACATAAGATAAGATAATATAGTGCATGTAGCGTTTGCTTGTAATTGGATGTAACTTTTTGTCTCAAACCTCATGTGTGAAAATGTATTATTGTTACATTTGTTAGCAAACCAAAATAAATAAACAGAAGACAATATTAGCTGCAGGAGTAAACAAGAGTACTAGTAATTTGGAACACTATATGCTATTTGCTAACAATATATTTAAAAAAATATGTATCTGAGAAGAACACTTATTTATTAAAGTAATAGGTATCTATACATATACTTACGTCACATTTTAGGAGGCTAAAACAAGGCTGTTTGTTACATTTTTACTGATAAATTTCTGAATAGATTTTTATGCAATTTGGCACGGTGATATATTTTGTAGTTTTAAAGTAAATAAGTGAACTAAAAAGCGGGAGTCGAGTAGTATCAAGAGTTTAAAAGGAAAGCAGTGGACAGACATGTGTGGCGATTACTCCACCGACAAGAGCTACGCTCTTAAATTATAGAAGAAGGCTAATTATTGTAAGGTCGTTTTTGCTCGCGGCTTTGCTTGCATAAAGGTAGGTTATGTCAATTTTCAATCCCTCGGGAACAGTACTTTCTTTCTAAATGAAAGGTAGCCTATGTCTTTTACTGTATCCCTGACGACGTGTATGCGACTTTTCATGATGATCGGTCGAGTAGTTAAGGCGTTAAACACCTAACAAACAAACAAACTTACATTCGCATTTTTAATATTAGTTAGGATGACCATTGTAACCACATATTTGCTCAGGCATGCCTATCTTCTAAACAGATATGTATACTCATTTATATTAATATGTGTAAACAAAAAAAAAAAAAGTATTGCATTCTATTCTACTAATACAAAACTGATCCAAGACATCCAAAATATCTACTTGACACTGAACAATATTTAGAACATCATTGTTCGAGTCTCCTCTTTGAAACATCGCCCTGACATCAGTCGCTATTTAAACATTTTAACAAAGACACACGACTGAACACAAATTGATGATCCAATTATCGCTTTACAACTCTCGCTTTAATTAAAGTGTCTAATTAAAGGCACAGATAGTATCGAAACACAGCTTCCGTTGTCTTACGCCCTTTACGACACGCAATGCGAAAATCAACCTTCGAAATAGCCAAACAAAGTTCAAATTCAAATAGCTTTACACCCATCAACAAATCTTTTACCTGATGCATGGTAAATTTAACTTTATGCGGTCAGGTTTAAAGGGTATTTTGGCTTCGAAGGGTGATCTGTAAGGGGTAAGGTAGGCGGCCCGATTACCGGTGGCGGTGGCGCGTGACGCCCGCCGCTGAGATCTAACGTTCGACGCGCATGCGCGCCGGGGACTGCCCGCGCGCACTATTTATAGTGCGCAGTGCGCAGGATCATGCGCGCGCATCGTAACAACACCACTGTCAAAGGATATGTGGAGGTGCTTTGTTTAGATGATGGCGGAGGCGGTTTGTATGTGGTAGGTCAAATGTATGACATTTTATTTGTATATGTTTAACTTTCACAATAATTATTTATGTTATAATTGAGGAAAAGTGTTATTAAAGCTATCGAAAGGACAATGAACAATTTGGCCTATGAATCAACACACATTCCACCTAAACAATATTTGTATTTTATTTTATGACTTAATAATCAATCATTACAATCTCACGGACACTTTCGAATCTTATTTTCGTGTTAAAAAGTATTTTCGCGATTTCAAATACATCGGCATCCATTGTTTACATTTGAGACACGCAGTGTTGCCATGCCTATAGTTTTTACAATATGTGTACTTACGGTTTTATCAGAGAAATTATTTCCTATTTAGCTTGTCCGTCATTTTTCTTACGTAGTTAATACGAATTCTATTCTATAAATACCATTATTGAACTTCATCATAGATATGACCAATCTCTTAAAAAGTCATAAATTTTAATGTAAAAGACCTAATAAATACCACTTTCTCGGTATTAGGTATACGTTTTTCTATAGTGCAAGCATGGTAACTCTTTTTTTTACGTGGGGAATGCATTGGCGCATTATACCCTCCGCCCGCCCCGGCGGAGGGGTATGCATCAATCCAGTCCCCTAAATAAAAAAATTGTCTTCACACATCTTCGAGAACGTTATGTAGAACTTTCAGACATGCTGATTACCTCACAATGTTTTGCTTCGCCGTTAATTAACTATTTAATACGTATTACATCCGTAGTCTCTGCCTTCCCTTTTGGGAAACAAGCGTGAATCTATGTATGTATTAACGTACATAGTATATTAATACGTACATAACTTGGAATGTCAGAGGTTTGGGATGGAACTCGGGACATCTGCGTGGTAGTCGAACGGTTTTCTACTTTCGCTGTTACATATAAATAAAAAATAATATATGTATGCTTGTCGTGTTACATATACTTAACCACTCCTGCACAAATGAATTTCAGTGTCGCAAGTTACTTAAACCAAACTGATGATTGGGAGTATTCCGCTTTCGGCACAAATTTTTTCGGCACCTATTGTTTCGGCACCTAAGCTATTCCACTTTCAGCACCAATAGGTATTTTATTCCACATTCAGCACTAAGCAAAAATATCTCTTGGTGCTGAAAGTGGAATACTCCGATGATTGCGGCGACTTGATGGTAGGTAAGTACTTATCGCTGTGTACTATTATTATATTCTATACTAATATTATAAAGCTGAAGAGTTTGTTTGATTTTTTGGTTAAACGCGCTAATCTCTCACACACACACACTCTCACCCTCACTCACACACACACACCCTCACACACAAACACACACACCAATTTTATTTCTAATTCAGAATATGCATAGGTAGTTTTTAAGTACATGTCCAAATAATCACCACTAAGACTAGTCCAGGAGGTAGGAGCCTGGTGATCTGTAACACAGGTTTTTACCTACTATAAACACCAGCCTCTCACAAAGGAATGAGATTTTTTTCAACATGTATTGTATTAAAAAAAATCTCAGGAACTACTAGTTCATTTTGAAACAATCTTGATTTAATTTTGGATAGCCCATTTATCGAGGAAGGCTATAGGCTATATAATATCATAGATTTTGGCAAGGAGAAAGATTGCATCCTGGGGAAGGACATACGCTACCATTTCTCCCGGTATGTGTACCTGGACACACGCACTAAGCCGCAGACAAAAGTAGTAATAATGAACAGTTTCTTTTTTTAATTGGCGTCAGTATTTATCTTTTACATACTATATTTGCCACTTTTGCCAGCACCCATGGCGTAGTGATTAAAGTGTCGCCTCGCCACTGCCTCTGCGTCGAGTGTCGTGTGTTCGATCCTCACATGGAACAAGAATAGTTGTCCCGAGTGTTCGTTGTCTATGGTGTTTGAATGTTTGTAAGTCTGCGTCACAGGAATGGTTCCTATTGCGAGAGCCGCTTCTTTAAAAATATCCCTTTTTAAAGAACTCTTGGTCTTTTTAAATCAACTTACAGAACCCAGACCTTTAGAAAAATTAACAAAGTTTTAATACGATTAACAAACACGTAATTTCATTCTCACACCTCTGAACACAATCCTTCCGACGCTATTAAAGCACAAAGGCGACCACATTACACCACGAGCTGTACAAATAGCGCTGTGGTCGTGGTCGGCGGCGCGCGACCACTTGCTGATTAACACAGTGCTGCGCAAGCGCATGTCTTTTTGACAGACGATATTTATGGTTGGGGTTTGACAGGTGAGGTATGGTTACAGAAACTTTATTGTTAGTCTACATGTAGACTAACAATAAAGTATATACAGGACGGCGTAGCTATTAATTTTGTGAGAAATCTCGTTGTTTATTCCTATTTGATGACTTTACGAAGGATCCAGTATACTCGGTTTAGTTACCGTTCTAACCAAACCAATGTAAGAGTAACACTAATACTGCGTTTCGTCAGATAAGGTAGAGTTCCAGAAGTGTACTTAGCTTTCATTTTAGCTAATCTTTAATTCTTTTCCTTAAATTCGGTAATGAACGAATAATACTGGTATTGGAAACGATCACAAGCCACGCTTACTGCTTAGTACCAGGCAGGACGTAGGCTAGTTTATTACTGTGGTAGTATCATAAGTAACGGTTCTCCTCATTCATTTTATTTAATGTAGCTGCAGCAGCAGCGGTGGCCTAGTGGGAGACCGTTGGACTGCCACGCAGAGGTCTCGAGTTCGATCCCAAGGCGCGCATCTCTGACTTTTCGAAGTTATGTGCGTATTAAATAGTTAATTATCGCTCGCTTTAACAGTGAAGGAAAACATCGTGAGGAAACCTGCATGTCTGAGAGTTCGCCATAATGTTCTTGAAGATATGTGAAGTCTGCCAACCCGCACTGGGCTAGCGTGCTGGACTGTGGCCTAACCTTTCTCATAGTGAGAAGAGGCCCGTGCCCAGCAGAGGCGTAGTGGTTAGTGTAACCGAGTGCCACGCCTGAGGTCGCGGGTTCGATTCCCGCACAAGTCAAACATTTGTGTGCATGAAGATGGATGTTTGTCTTGGTCTGGGTGTTTCTATGTATAAAATGTACATATTTACAAAAAAAATGTATATAATATGTATGTTTAACCATTGTCTAGTACCCATAGTACAAGCTCTGCTTAGTTTGGGCTAGATGGTGTTGCGTGTATGTCGTAGAATATTATAAAAAAAAATACAAGGCTGACATTATTATATACACCTAAACCACTAGGAATAATTCCTGTGTCGTGGGCACTGTGGTGTAAGAAGACATTAAAAATACAGTCGAATTGAGAACCTCCTCCTTTTTTGAGGTCTGTTAAAAATACCTAAGTTCGGAGCAACTATATGTGGATTGAAGGATATTTTGTCGTTTATTGTAGGTTCGATCCTCACACGGGATCCAACTCGCAACACTCGACGCAGTAGCTGTATCAAGGCAACTAGTTTAAGCACTGCGGCAACCGTGTATGTGACTGGATATATTAATTTGTTTGCTTGCCTAGTTTGGGGTCAATGTAACACTGTATTTTACATTTTCTTTATAACTAAACTAACTTACTTACTATATAGTTAAGAGCAGTGATAGCTCAGTGAGGAGACCAATAGACAGCAATGCAGAGGGTCTCGGGTTCGGACCCACGTCGCGCACCTCTGACTTTCGGTAGTTATATGACTTTTTGAAATGATGTGCGTATTGATTGACAATTATCGCCTGCTCTGTGCCTCGGAGAGCACGTTAAGCTGTCGGTCCCGGCTGCCATGAACATCTATGGCAGTCGTTATTGGGAAAGTGTCGACACAAAAGATCCCACTGGGTCGAAGTGTCGCCGGTCTGCACTGACTGGCCCCCACATAAGATAAGATACTATATACCTAGTTGCACATATGGTAGATAGGACAGTCAGAGTAATTGTGAATTCCAACGATTGCAGACGAAAGCATTCAGAGATCCAATAATGCCCCTTAGCATAGAAGAAGTAGCCATCCATTAATGACATTCTATCAAATACACACAACACCATCTAGCCCAAACTAAACAGAGCTTGTACTATGGGTCCTACTAGACAATGGATAAACATACATATATACTTTATTTTTGTAAATAAATATTTATTATACCTACATATAAACACCCAGGCCAAGACAAACATCCATGTTTATGCACACAAATGTTTGACTTGTGCGGGAATCGAACCGGCGACCTCAGGCGTAGCAGTCGGTTACACTAACCACTACGCCATCGAGGCCTGGATCCGCAACACGGATATTGTAAATACTGTCTACTTCAAAGTCTTAGAACGGACGTAAAGTTCATGTGAACATCGAATTTATCTTCTCGATGGGACGGAGTTAAATACTATGAAAAGAACTGAAGCTCTTGGTATTTTGGAACTACTCCGGTCGATATATTCATTTTAAACTGAGCTGAGTTGTAAAAACTGAAATTATGTATATTTGGTAATTTAAAAGAGTGGCTGTGAATTTATTGCACGTATCTTCTCATAGGCTTACCTCTCTGTCTATACCTAGCAATAAACTTAATGCTTCAGTAACTTCGTAAGCTCACAAACCTATAAATTTAGACGACCATAAGTGAATAAATTTTATTTATGACTTGACAAGCACCCAGCTACCGCTAATTTAAGCATCTTCATTCTGTTTGTGTAGTAGATATTTTTGTACAAAATTACGAATCAATAAAATCCATGAATTGTAAAAACCAAAGCCTTACGTCATTGATCTGCGGCTAGAAATGTGACTATATTTAAACATAGGGGAGCACAACATAGGGACGATAGAATAATAATGAAAACCATACCAAACCAAAATTGTCGGCCTCGATGGCGTAGTGGTTAGTGTAACCGACTGCCACGCATGAGGTCGTGGGTTCGATTCCCGCACAAGTCAAACATTTGTGTGCATGAACATGGATGTTTGTCTTGGTCTGGGTGTTTCTATGTATAATATGTATGTATTTACAAAAAATAAAAGTAGGTATATATGTATGTTTATCCATTGTCTAGTACCCATAGTACAAGCTCTGCTTAGTTTGGGCTAGATGGTGTTGTGTGTATGTGATAGAATATTATTAATGGATGGCTACTTCTTCTATGCTAAGGGGCATTATTGTATCTCTGAGTGCTTTCGTCTGTAATCGTTGGAATTTACAATTACTCTGTCTGTCCTAAAATTAACTCTAATTACAATAAGGTCGCAGATCGCACAGCTTCATATCCTAAAAATATTTCATTATTGTCACTCATTAAGATCCTTAAGAATAACTCATTTTATTCTAAACTATGTAAAGCTCATTATCATCTATAAGAATACACATTTATTCTCAACCATTATAGCTACCTACTCAAGAGATTTTTAATATAGTGGAATTTTAAACATGAGAGCTCAACTTTATAAGAAAGAAATATTATTGTGAAGGCTTTGTTCAAGGCTTAGGCGCCACATGGAATACGCATTCCATTCTTCAATTTAACTTGGAAGTATTCAGGATTCGTATTTTATTGACGCTCGGTCACAGCCGCTCGCTGGTCGGGCAGAGTGCCTTGTTACTAGTGAACTGTATTTAATGTAGCGAGTTCGATACCCGTAGTGTGACCCCACAAATGTTACTCTACTTTGTGATCGAGATTTTTATATTTGTAAGGTCACAAGAGTTTAGCTAGGGAGCAAACCGTTAGGTACCTGTATAAAAATATCACTATTTAAAGTCAAAAAATAGTTTACAGTTGTTTAAATCATTTCAATGATAAAATAATTTAAGTTAAAACAAGAATGCGTCTCTTAATTGGTTGCATTTTCGTGAAAGTGGAATGGAAAAAAAAGTGACACGAAGGTGCATACAGTTAAAAATTTTTACACTCGTGGTCAAAGAGTATGGTAGTCTTAAAAGTCTCAAGGCAGCTTTGAATGCACATGGCAATAATAAACACAGGCTAGAGTGGATGGCTCTTAGGGGTCTGGAACACTCCAAGAAATTCATTGCAAACGCAGCCACGGGCTTCACCCGGAAGTTCTGCGGGTATAGCAAGAGCCAAATGCGCCTGCTCACAGGAGCGGTCACTGGCCATTTTGGCACCAACGACTTCCTGTGCAGATTGAGATTGGCACACAATTCGATCTGCAGAGCCTATGGTAAACAGGACGAGTTCATATCGCACCTACTGTGTGAATGCGACGCGTTGGCTGGACTGAGGATGGGTCTGATGGGATTGCCAAACCCTGAAGACTTCAGACTTCTCCCTCTGAATTGTACACAGCGGCTGATGCAGTACATTCATAAGGAGATAGCTAAGGGATAAATCTTGATTCCGACACAAAAGATCCCACTGGGTCGAAGTGTCGCCGGTCTGTACTGACTGGCCCCCACACATAAGATAAGATGGTAGTCTTAAAACATGTAATTTAACCATACTTACATTTAATTACAGCTGATCAAAATATTATTTGCAAAATAATTATAATTTATAACTTGCAAGAAATAATTACAATTTGTAATATACGTGATCGTTATACGGGGTCACATATAAAATATCTCTATTTAAGATCATGAACTCTAGTTAGTCTAGCACTAAAGTGTGATTATATCGCGAGATGACCTCCAGCCACCCTGAGCGTGGCCTGACCTGGGGTTGGTGGGCTTCGTGGGCCTGCCCGCCGTCCGATCAGCACCAGGTCCGAGATGCGTGCGGCGTGCGTGTTCCCACGCGCGCCTCTGTGTCAAGTCCATCTCTACAGCAGAGTTTTATTAGTGAGAAGTGACCAAAGGGTAGGTCTTATCGTGTAGTGGCCTGCTGTTTTATACGGCGCGGCGGACCGAAACCTCGGCGGTGTAGCGACCGCATGTGCAAGTGATACGCACGGCCCGGTCGATAGAGGTTTTGTCGAGGAACACCGTAGTAGGTTTAGTCGGTATTCTGGGAGGTCCATTATCATCATTTCAACATCTTTCTTTACCCTGGTGAGTCCGACATAACTCCTCCGCCCGCCTCCGCGGAGGGGTAAGCGTTAATGCATTCCACCACGTAAAAAAAAGAAAAAGAAAAAGTGTGATTACATAAATGGCAGATATACCTATGTATAATATCAATTCGAGAGTAGTAAAATTACTTCGACTTATGTAGGGGGGTCGTTACACGATAACGTTGAGAAACACTGTTCTGCAGTTTTCTCAGCGCATGTTTAGATATATGACTTCTTAGTAATTCACATAAACGGCTGATAAAGCCATGAAACTCGTAATCTAGATACCAATAGCTAACAGTGGAGAGTTTGATATCAATTCTTTTTATCAAATGAAGTAGCTCCCAGTAGGTACCTACGCAATAAACCGAAAACCTATCAAATGTTTTATATTCGTTCTAAAACACTTATATTGAACATTATCTTCACGGATTGATATCGAAATCTGTTATGGCATTACGCAATACCTTTGCTAATCTGAACATAACATTTAAAAAATATCGCATTAACGGAGACCATAAACCAGTGGCTCTATAGAAAAGATAAAGGGGAAACAATGGGGGAAAAGGGGGGGAATGTGGGAGGGGTAAATCCCCCCTGTGTGCGGCCTGCGGCTACACAATTGGGCATAAACCACGCGGCGTGCGCGAGAACAATGACTTATAGGTTATTTATTAAGGCAGCAGTGTTGCGCAGGCGCAGTTGTAATATCCACCGATATAATTCTGTACAAACGAGCCTGTTATTGATATTTTATTTCCGTTACGATTTTAATGCGTTTTCGGCTGGAATTTGGCTCGTCATTAGTGGCCATATTTTTTTAAGTTACTTGTATTTTATGAAGCTGTCGTTCAGGGGCATATGCAGTAAATTCGTTCTGTTTGTGGTCAACTAATACGGTCCGCTGGACATTTTAAATGTTATAGTTTGTGATTTTAAATAGGTATAATATATAGAGTCACGGTGGTTTTCTGTGCCGATGCGTGTTATTATATATTTGTTTAGTCTATTCGATGCAATGAATTATTATACCTTCATGATGTTTTTTTTTATTGATCGAAATAAAGCATACGGCTGGTCTATTAAGATACGCCAGACCGAATTTTGGTCATGGTGTTATTATAGTACACAAGTGTGTACGCAAATACAAGTGCACTTTATTTTCACTCTCTCATATCAGAGAGAGGCGCAGGACCAATTGTTTAAGTGCTTTGCAAGGCTCGGGGATGTGCAACAACGACACTTTCAGGTTGCTATCGATTTATACCTACTGTTGTGTTTCGTTCGGTGTGTGAGAGTGCCGGAGGCCCAATCACCCCCTTGACCTCGTCCCGCTCCTACTCCTTCCCACCTCCTTTTTCTCTTTTTCCATTCCTAAAGTTCGGCAACGCGCAAGTGATGCCTCTAGTGTTACAGGCGTCCATAGGCTACGGTGACCACTTACCATTAGGTAGGCCGTATGCTTGTTTGCCACCTTAGTTGTGTAAAAAAAAGCCTAGTGGGAAATTACTAGCCTGCTACGCACAGGTCTCAGGTTCGATCCCAAGACGCGCATTTCTGACTTTTCAAAGTTATATGCGTATCGAATAGTTAATTATCACTCCCTTTAACGGAGAAGGAAAATTTTTGACATCTCTGGGAGTTCTGAATAATGTTCTCAAAGATATGGGAAGTCTACCAATCGTCAGTGGGCTAGCGTTGTGGACTTTGACTACTTACCCTTCTCACACTGAGAAAAGGCCCGTGCCCAGCGATGGGGCAATTTAATACAGGGCTGATATTATTATATAGTTCTGTCCAAATTCATGTCGGATGTACATATTAAAATAGTTAGATATGTGGTTAGTATTATGTTTAGGCTATGATGGAACTGACATACGCTGTGCGTAAAAGTTCAAAAAAAAAACAAGAATAAAAGAATAAACAATTATATTGAAGAAAAAGAATAAGAAATTTGTAGCTGAAAAATCTAATACCTTTTTTTGGTCGGACTCGTCTAATACAACAGGTGTAATTAAAATTATAAATAAGGAATTGCCTCATACCTAGATCCTGTCAATGTTATGGATCTACACTGCTTTGGAAAGAGACAAAGACTATTAAATATTGAACATGTTGGATGCATAGCGCCTCCATTCTATGACTCTAGCGGTCTTCATTCTCTCTCTAGCGGCCATTCTTCATTATTATTTATTAGTAAAAGACACAAGCGATAGCTCAGTGTGGAGACCAACAGACTGCAATGCAGAGGGTCTCGGGTTCGAACCCACGTCGCGTCTGACTTTCGGAAGTTATATGACTTTTCGAAATTATGTGCGTATTGATTGACAATTATCGCCTGCTCCGTGCCTCGGAGAGCACGTTAAGCCATCGGTCCCGGCTGCCATGAACATCTATGGCAGTCGTTATTGGGAAGTCAGTGCCCTCTAATATCCTGACACTGGTCTTGCCTTCGGGTATTGTTAGCCTTCAGGTTGCGGAGGTTAGATGGCAGTCGCTCCGTGTAAAAACTGATATCCAGTCAAAGCCGGTTAGAATAGAAAGCCGACCCAAGTGACTTGGGAATAATAAAGGCTAGGGAGAAGAAGAGTAAGAGACACCATGACATTAAGTATTAATTAGTGAGTTTATATATGTCGAAGATCGCAATATTTATATACTTAATTTATATAAAGTGGGTAATTTACTAAATGATTTATATAATTGTATATTTCTCATTCTAAGTATAAGAAAGTAAATTGTACATGAGGTAGAAGATTATTGATGTGTATTAATAAATTATTGTTAGTAGGCCTTCGAGAGTACCAGCGTTGCAGTATATACTGCAACAATAGCTGACGCAGTTGCCTAATTTGATCTCCATGTACCGTTTTCTGCTTAATTGTATTTATTAATAGCTTTTGCCCGCGGCTTCGCTCGCGTTAATTTAGAATTTGACAATCAATTCGGGTTATACTCTGCTTGTAATAATATAATTCAATCATGACTCGAAAGACACGTGGCGCCATCTATTATCATAAGAACGTTATTGTTGTTTTCCTCGGGAACAGTAACGGGATGATAGGTAGCGTATGTCCGTTTCTGTACACCTGACAACGTGTATGCAAAATTTCAGGATGATCGGTTCATAGGTTTATGCGTGAAAAGATAACAAACAAACAAACAAACTCATTTTCGCTTTAATAATATTATGCTAGGATTGTTTTTAAAATTAAGTATGTATGGAGATTCAAATAAAACATTTTTCTTTCTTTCTTAATACAGTCAAGTTAGTATTGAACATCTTCTAAGTTTAGGAATCAGGACTAGTTTCATGGGTTATCTTTGTCTCTCTATAATTAATTTATAGTTCCAAAATAAAACATTATTCAATCTCAAAACGTAATTGAGCAATCGTAAAATAACAAAAAGCAGCAATATCTATTCTAGAAAGGTAATATTGAGGTGATTGAAAATGATTTCGACAATTAACTATAGGTAATATGCGCAGGCGCAATAATAATAAAGTTTATGTAGGGAATTAGTCCTGGTGTATAGGAAATTGTCCAGTTGAGTCCGATTAGAAAGAGATAAATAAAAGAAGAAAGATACCGAAATTTATATGTATTCAATGGCCACAATATTCACTTATAATTATTTTCCCTATTACGTGTTAACTTAACAATCGGAATGATCCCTGCCGCCTCTTTTCGCCATCGTCCTACGCGACAGCATTTTCACTCCCATCATTTAGATGGTTGGCAGTCCACAACTGTGCGTTTCTTCAGGAATTTTCTGCCTCGCACAACAAAACTGTGGAATGAGCTGTCGCCTACGGTATTTCCGGACCAATACGACCTTCAACATTTCAAGAAGAGTGTACACCTTTTTAAAAGTCCGGCAACGCACTTGTAACTACTCTGGTGTTGCAGGTGTCCATGGGTGGCGGTAATCGCTTACCATCAGGCGATCCGTCTGCTCTTTCGCCCCCAAATCCATAAAAAAAAAACAATCGATTGAAACGGACTGAATATAATACAAAATCATGAAGACGGGAAATCGTGTAGATGACACTTTGTACTCACACAACCATGCACGTGCACTTACATAGTATGTATGTGTGTGTATCCCTACAGTTTATTCAGTTTAAGTTATTAAGTAATAGAACTAATTTGATGATAAACTTAATGCAGATAAACTTTATAACAAAGTATTTTGCCCAGCATGATTCAAACCCAGAATGTGTTTTATCATCAGCGCAGTTTACGCGCGTTATTTACGTAGTTAACTAATTAGATACCTAGTAATTAAATTATATGCTATATACCTATTATATTAACGTAACATCGTAACACTAAGCCCATACAAAATATATAAACCGTACATTCACTGTCCGACAGATTAAGATATTAATCATAACATCAACAAACCGCTGTTTGTCTGTTTGTCGGCGCGTTTGCCGCTCCCGCTTTGCTTCATTACGCTGCGCCAATTTGCTTCCGTAGCGAAGCGGTCTTTTTGTTTCCAGTTTTTACGTAAATAAGCGACATATTTGTGGTAATTAACAGACGACGCCCGACGGCGGCGCTTTGGTTTTTTGCTATAATACGATACTAGAGATGGTGGTAGACATTTTGATTTCTGACACGTGTTTCCGTCTTTTGCGGGATGTTTTACGGGAATGCAAGGAATTTTTCAGTCTTAATTAGTTATCGAATGGCCATTTTTTTAGTTACTGTTGCTTTTTTGTGCCGATTCATTGCTGCGTCAGTGTAAAGTGAAATAGTTGACTTTTTCATCTGTTTACCTTTTTGGCTGCGATGTCTTGAGTTTAAACCCAAGGTGAGCACTTCTGCCTCCTCCAAGTCATGTGCGTATTGTATAGTTCATTATCGCTCGCTTTAACAGTGAAGGAAAACATTTTATTGTCTGAGTTCTCCATAATGTTCTCGAAGATATATGTAGTCAGCCATCTCGCTGAGCCAGCGTGGTGGTCTATGGTCTAACCCTTCTTACAGTTAGAAGAGGTCCGTGCCCAGTAGTGGGACAATTTATATATAGGACTGATATTATTATACAATTGTCAATAAATAAATATAATGACAATATAAATAAAAACATTTTATATAATAATATAATATAATAATAATATTCCATCACATACACACAACACCATCTAGCCCAAACTAAGCTGAGCTTATACTATAGGTACACAATGGATAAACATACATATATACTTTTCTTTTTGTAAATGCATACATATTATACATAGAAACACCCAGACCAAGACAAATATCCATGTTTACGCACACAAATGTTTGAATTGTGCGGGAATCGAACCCGCGACCTCAGGCGTGGCAGTCTGTTACACTAACCACTACGCCATCAAGGCGACAATATGTAATCTAATCATTCTATGTTTGCACAAGTCAAACATTTGTGTGCATGGACATGGATGTATGTCTTGGTCTGGGTGTTTCTATGTATAATATGTTACATACATAAAAAAGTATATATGTATGTTTATCCATTGTCTAGTACCCATAGTACAAGCTCTGCTTGGTTTGAGCTAAATAATGTTGTGTGTATGTGATAGAATATTTATTTATTCCTAATTGGCTCTTCTATACCTATTGCATGGTAATTAAAATCTATAATCATCTTCCCCATGCTATTAAAGAACTGCATATTACAGTTTATAAAAATTTTTTTTATCTTCTTACTAAACAAGAACTATTATAGTATTAACAGGTTCTCTGTCCGATGAATCACATATGATACATAACAACTGATTTTCTATTGTGTCTGTCACGGGACAGCGAATGGGTTAAGGAATACTTTGAGGATAAATCCTAAACTTAATGTTAATTTTTATTTCCTTTTGTGTTAATAATTCTATTTTGTGCACCTACGTACCTATCTGCTGTTGTATTATTATGTCATCGTTTCTCATTCGTGCGTCCCATTGGACAGAATATGCTTTGAACCATGTATTTTAACACCCGTAATATGTACTATGCGATAGCTCAGTGGGAAGACCAACAGACTGCAATGCAGAGGGTAAATCGGGTTCGAACCCACGTCGCGCACCTCTGACTTTCGGAAGTTATATGACTTTTTGGAATTATGTGCGTATTGATTGACAATTATCGCCTGCTCCGTGCCTCGGAGAGCACGTTAAGCCGTCGGTCCCGGCTGCAATGAACATCTATGGCAGTCGTTATTGGGAAGTCAGTGCCTTCTAATATCCTGACACTGGTCTAGCCTTAAGGTATCTTTAACCTTCGGGTTGCGGAGGTCAGATGGCAGCCGCTCCGTGTAAAAACTGATATCCAGTCAAATCCGGTTTGACTAGAAACCTGACCCCAAGTGACTTGCGAATAATAAAGGATAGAGAGAAAAAAAAAGGCTAATAAATAATTAGTGAAAGTATTTTATAAATAAAAACTCATATTAAATAATTAATCCTGTGCTTTTAATTGTGTTTAAATCGGCCATCTTTGAATTATAATTGTTATAATGTACTAACAGCAGCGATAGCCTAGTGGAAGACTGTTGGATTGCCACGCAGAGGTTTCGAGTTCGATTCCCAGGCTCGTACCTTTGACTTTTTGAGGTAATGTGTGTAATAAATAGTTATCGAACGCTTGGTTTAACGGTGAAGAAAAATATCGTGAGAAAACCTGCATGTCTGAGAACTCTCCATAATGTTCTTGATGATATGTGAAGTTAGCCAAGCCGCTAATCATCTGTATTATATGTCCATGTAGGCCGAAAATCTGTATTATATACCTATATTATCTGCATCTATACTAATATTATAAGGCTGAAGAGTTTGTTCGTTTGGTTGAACGCGCTAATCTCAGAAACTACTAGTTCGAATTAAAATTCTTTTAATGTTGGACAGCCCATTTATTTAGGAAGGCTATAGGCTATATGACATCACGCTACGACCTACGGGAGTGGCGTAGTAATCATAAACGCGGGTGAATCCGCGGGCACATCTAGTCTATATTAATATTATAAAGCTGAAGAGTTTGTTTGTTGTTTGGTTGAACGTGCTAATCTCAGGAACTACTGGTCCGAATTGAAAAAATATTTTAGTGTTGGATAGCCCATTTATTAAGGAAGGGTATAGGCTATATGACATCATGCTACGAACAATAGCAGCGGAGTATCAAATTCACTGGAACCTCTGCAACTCCGTAGGGACGTTGCCTCATTGGCATGTTTCTACAGAATATACCACGGGGAGTGCTCTGAAGAGTTATTCCACCTTATCTCGCCCTCCCCTTTCCTATCCAGAACAACGCGTGCTGGGCTCAGATGCCATCCTTAAACAGTAGAGTCGATTAGAGCGCGTACCAACAAGTTTGGGTCCTCATACCTCTGCCGAACGACCAAGGCATGGAATTCTCTGCCAAGGTACGTGTTTCCTTCTTCCTTCAATCCTGGGTCCTTTAAGCGGGGCGTGAAAAAGCACCTTCTCAGGCCGTCAAAGTAGAGACCTCAACATCGCCTCGGCTGCTATGAGAGCGGTGTGGAGGCCACTGCTCTTAGACCACACGACTGCTTACCATTAGGTGGAGTGTGGTCATTTTGACGAGCAAAATAAAAAAGAAAAAAAAAAGTTGCAAAAACGGGGAGAATTTTCTTATGTGACGCAGCAAAAATTACGCGGGTCAGCTAGTATATGTTAAAAGTAAATAAGGCTTTTGTTCACAACTTTGTTGCATGGACTATTGTCGCCCACGGGTGCAAGTCTAGAATTGTATTACCTTTTAAATCTATAATACCAACACGATTAAGACTCTTCTAATATCACATTACTCTACATCTCCGATTATACCTAATATAAAAGAACTATATGTGCCCGCGATTTCACCCGCGTTTATAATTACTGCGCCGCCCCCGTGGGTCGTAGCGTGATGTTATATAGCCTATAGCCTTATTCGATAAATACGCTATCCAATACTAAAATAATTTTTCAAATCGAACCAGTAGTTTCTGAGATTAGCGCCTTCAAACAAACAAACTCTTCAGCTTTATAATATTAGTATAGATATAAAATAATTACATAAAAGGTGTATTATATTTTAAATCAAACGTCAAGCTATTTAACTGTGATATTTCGTTTCGAGTCATTTTGGCTACAGTTCAATTTTCACTTATTTTTTATAGAATGTGTCACAAATTAACTTTCCGTTCGCAAAACGACTCGTTTTATAATATCAAGCCGAGGCTTTAGTGGTTAACCTATTGAGTCGTAGCGGCACACCGGCGGCAAGAATCAAAAACAGTTATTTAATCAAATCTGTTTCATTAAGACTTGACAGGTTAGTTAATCACTGAAGAAACGGATAGAGATTCAAAAATTCGATTTGTCATTGATCCGGTTCTATACAATCTAAATAGGTAGATACCTAGTTGTTACCGTAATCCCCTGTATATTTTTGGATGATGAGTCGGTAATAGTACCCCGGCCAGTGCAAAATGGCCGACATATCAACCGTTTGAATGTAGGTACTTATGAAGGTCGCGTTAATTCTCGTTATATCTAACACTAGCTTCAGCTCTTAGCTTCGCTTGCGTTTTAAAATAAAATATAGCCTATGTTACTTGCCGATAGCAAATATTTCTATAGCGGAAAAAAAAATTAAATCGGCTTAGTAGTTTTTGAGTTAAACCCTTACAAATACGAACAAAGAAACAAAAAACGAATCTTTCCCCTTTATAATATTAATATAGATTTCAATATTATGAATATGAATTTAAGTTTGTTTGTTACGCTTTCACCCCTTAACTACTCGACCGATCATCATGAAATGTCGCATAAACATGCTCAAGGGTAGGTACAGAAAAGAATATAGGATCCCTAATCCAAACAAAAGTACTGTTGGCAAGCAAACGAAGCCCCGGGCTAAAACTAGTATAACAGAAATTAGTCGATTCCAATTAGTTGTCAAAAATATGTCCAGTGTACCCTTATAATTGTTAGCACTATTTTCTGCCCGGGGCTTCTTCCGTACAAATCCGACAGCAATACATAGGTATCGGGATAACAAGTACCCTATGTTCTAATCTATAATATGGTATATCAGTGCACCAAGTTTCATCTAAATCTGTTCAGCAGATAATAATAATAATAATATTCTATCACATACACACAACACCATCTAGCCCAAATTAAGCAGAGCTTGTACTATGGATACTAGACAATAGATAAACATACATATGTACTTTCTTTTTTGTAAATACATACATATTATACATAGAAACACCCAGACCAAGACAAACATCAATGTTCATGCACACAAATGTTTGACTTGTGTGGGAATCGAACCCCCGACCTCAGGCGTGGCAGTCGGTTACACTAACCACTACGCCATCGAGGCCGTCAAAACGCGACTACGCGTGATTACGTAACAAACAACCAAACAATTACACAAGTAAACATACACATTTATTAGTAGAATTAATGAGATGATGAAAGCTAATATATTAACTAATCATATTTATATACTCTTAATACATAACACATTATTTATTGCACCTATTATTATTATGATTTATGTATATAAGATTGCATTTGGCAAGCTTTAGTGCTGAAAGATAAACAATTATTAATCTTTATACCTATATATATAAAACTCAGTGGGGACTGTAATGCAAAGGGTCTCGTGTTCGAACCCACGTCGCGCACCTCTGACTTTCGGAAGTTATATGACTTTTCGAAATTATGTGCGTATTGATTGACAATTATCGCCTGCTCCGTGCCTCGGAGAACACGTTAAGCCGTCGGTCCCGGCTGCCATGAACATCTATGGCAGTCGTTATTGGGACGTCAGTGCCCTCTAATATCCTGACACTGGTCTAGCCTTAGGGTATCGTTAGCCTTCGGGTTGCGGAAGTCAGATGGCAGTCGCTCCGTGTAAAAACTGATATCCAGTCAAATCCGGTTAGACTAGAAAGCCGTCCCCAAGTGACTTGGGAATAATAAAGGCTAGGGATAAGAATACCTATATATATAAATCTTCTGTGCATGTGTTTGTAATTAAACTCCTCTTAAACGGCTGGACCGATTTTGATAAAAAATTTTGTGTGTGTTCAAGTGGATTCGAGCATGGTTTAGATTTGGTTTTTTTTAATTTTTTGTCGTGTTTACTGGACAACGTCTGTCGGGACAGTTAGTAACTATATAATTGCAATGAATTCATTACTGCCAGTATCGGTGGTGCAGCGGTGTTAAATGCGACTGCTGTAGTTCGGTCTCGGGTTTGAATCCCGTCGGACAAACTGTTGTTGGTCCACACTAACAACAGTACCTATATATATATAAATCATGTACTGAAAACCACTTTTCAGTCGAGAGCCTCGCTAATTTCAGCATGAATGGGCCGGCTCGACCGGGGAAGGACTACCCTCTCACAGAATATCGACGTGAAATAGCAGTATTCTTACTGTTGTATTTCTTTCGGTGAGTAAGAGTGCCGGAGGCCCAATCACCCTCTTTCCCCCTTCCCGCTCCTTCTCTTTCCCACTTACTTTTTCTCTTCTACCTTTCCTACAGAATCGGCAACGCGCAAGTGATGCCTCTGGTGTTGCAAGCGTCCATAGGCTACGGTGACCACTTACCGTCAGGTGGGCCGTATGCTTGTTTGCCACTTTAGTTGTATAAAAATAAATAGTACCGAAGTTAAGAACTATGTTTGGTCGACGACAAAAGGTTCACCTTCTATTGTGTAAATTGATTAATACGCCTCTGATTACCTATTTAAGGCGTGAGACTATAAATTAACCTACAAATAGAAATTAACCTTTTGACCACCACAGCATAAAAGTAGCGTCGTGCCCCCTACGCCAGGCGATGATTAATGTAGTTTTAAATAATAGTTAAAAGGAACACAACAAACATATTCTTTTATGTTTATTTTGAACTGTAAAATAGTCGTATTTTCGACGTGCCATGCCGTCGGTGGCGTCGTGAGCATGGTTTAATTTGACGTGAATGGACTTCCGTGGCGGTCAAAAGGTTAAATAGATATTATTCTTTTACACCAATCTGAAGGTACTACATTTAGGCCCAAGAAATATGTAAGGAAAACCAGCCAAGCGTTCAAACTAGCGAGTTCTTTTAACGGTGTTTTTTTTAAATATCTACAACTAGATGTGCCCGCGGTTTCACCCGCGTTTATCGTTACTGCCCCGACCCTGTTGGTCATAGCATGATGTTATATAGCCTATAGTCTGCCTCGATAAACTCGGCTATCCAACACTAAAAGAATTTTTCAAATCGAACCAGTAGGTAGTTTCTGAGATTAGCGCGTTCAAACAAACAAACACACAAACGAACAAACTCTTCAGCTTTATAATATTAGTATAGATAATATAAATCTCCCCTGGGATAGGTACCTATACTACATGGAATGCTAGTAAAAATGTAGGCAAATTCCTAAGTTACTTAAATTATCTAAGTAGGGACTTCAATCAAGAAATAACTTAAAGGCAAGTACGTTACATAGAGTGAGAATATTTTTAAATATAAGACCTGCTCAATAACAACAACAGATTATATTCCATCGAAAGTGAAAACTTATTCGTGAACAGTGGCTCTGCAGTGTTACGGTTGACGAACGAGTTGTAGGTATGTACCTATACCTAAGCCTGCGACTAAGACGCGACTAAAAAAAGTCGCACCAGGTAAGTACAAGAAACAACAACTTAAAACAGTGTGTCTAATTAAACAGCAATGTTGTACTGTAGGCAGCTCGTAACCTCTGTCTGAGCGCGGAACATTAGGTACCGACACAAATTAACGCGCATAAAAATATCAATTACAGCGGGTACATACACGTACATAGCGTGGTGCGCGCGCACAAGCTCCCGCCGCGCGCGCATCCGTTCACCCTGCCTACTCGGCGTACTCGAGCGGCACGGCATTTTCCTCGGCTCTCGTCGCGCACCTGCCCGAGCGCATCCGACCGAACGGGAAAACAGACATATTTCTTCTACAAATGCCACGCTAAACACAACCTTAACTCTTACCAATAAAGTCTACAGTTGTAGAAGAAAATTCAATGATGCATCAACACGCTTCAAATAGAACGCGACATGGAAAAAGGAAAGCGTTCGAAATGAAGCGCAGCGATTGGTGGGTGGTGACCAATGGCGGCGGGGGGCGGGGCGCGTGGCGCTTGGCGGCGCGCGGCTGCGCGCGCGCACATGTCGCGGCGGCGCGGCGCGCGGTTAACGTGTGCTTCTCTAGTCCGGAGTCTTACGGAGTCTCGGTGCCCTCGTGTTCATGGTGTAGTGCAGTGATCTATCATGATGCTAGGAGGTATGGACGGCAAGGAGTATGGGGCGTTGCACGCCGCAGCCGCGGCCGCTGGCTACGCGATGGACACCGGTGAGTGGAGACAACAAACCATCAACCACCACAAAAACTGTTCACTTACCTAATTTACTGAAATTAAACATGTTTAATTTGCATTTACATTGACGAACAGAAATTAGAAATGTTTACATTTATGCCATTAGTTTACATTGAATGTTTAATTTTCTGATTTTCATGAGCGTATCGGTTTACACGCGCTCCGAACTAATCTAAATGTAAGAAATTAAAAACTGACCAGCTGTTGCCGTCATTTAATGACATGTACTTGCTATAATATAATATATATATATATATATATATATATATATATATATATACTTGAAACACAGTCCTTATAGCTAATAGAGTAGAATAAAAGTGTGCTTTTTTGAGTGCAGAAAATCTGAAATACTACTTGCAAAATTCTTCAATGCGGTAGTGATTTGTATAGGACTCATGTAAATTGACGGTCTTAAAATTGTAGAAACTTGCTTAGATAAGTGTATTCTGTATGGTTTTCCAGCTGTTTTATCACAGCTGTCCGGTCATTCGCGGTGTATACCTCTCCAAATTTCAAGGTCCTATTTCTTATTTGCATTTCTGTTTGTAAAATTACGTCAAATAGGTATTTCATTCAATTGCGTATGCAATTCTTTTTGAAATTGACGTCAAATATTCCGTTCAAATCAACTCACATTTTTTGTTTCTTAAGATATTTGTTTCTGTGAACAAATTGTATTGTTTATTATGGGTGTCAAAACATTTTACTGTTGGGTCTTCTCAAATGTAAAATAACGTTTTAAGCTAATCTAATTTGGCGTCTATTGTGGCAATTTATTGTGAACCATATGTGGTAGCAAGTGCAGTTTAATATACCTACATGCAACGTTAAGTGTCTGTTATACACTTTTTAGATACATACATATCCTCACACTTAATTCCGCGAAGGGGTGGGGAGGGAGTTTACATACATCCACATTTCTTTGGTGTTTAAAAGACAATTCCCTCCCTAGGATTAAATCTTGTGTCGCTGGGGTCTTTACAAACATTCAAACGACGGACACAAAAACACTCAGACTACGAACAACTATTTGTGGATCATGCAAAGATTTGTCCCCTTTGGGGTTCAAACCCACAACACTCGGCCCAGTGGCGAGGCGACCACCTAAACCACTACGCCGTCCGTGTAATGAAGACATTTCATCAGCTATTGTTTTAGCACCTACATAATAGGGAACGAGCCTATTCTCGTCTACCGGACATAGTTCTTTCTACTGTAATGTAACTAAGACTTTCCTTAACAGAACAACCCAATTATACTTTATTCAACTTGAGAATATAACCGGCGACCTCATGCATGACAGACGCTTTCAGTAGCCCTACGTCACCGCATATTCTTTTTAGACCCACATAGCTTTGCCTGCTGCCGAACTCAAATGGAACTGGGCTGGCTATATCTGTCCCATGTCTGAAAAGAAGTGGGCAAAAATCACCAAAAACAACAAACGGCCAGAATGAGATGGCGGGATGAATTGGGTGCGTTCCATAGGGATTGGAGAGATATGGCGCTGGACAGAAAGGAGTGGAAAGATCGAAGGGAAGTATTTGCCCTGCAGTGGGTCGGTACAGGCTAAAAATAAATAAATAATTGCCTTATTGCCTAATGCAAGTTACCTAGTGTTTATGACGCTTCTGTATATCAGAAAATTACAGCATAACAACAAAATATATTAGTATTGACATTCTTATCTTTTGTTTGAATGTTTGTAAAGATTTGATACAAGAATTAAACTTAGTGCGGTCTTTGACTTTTTCAAAAGGAAAGGTAATAAAAGAGAAATGTAGGTATATGTCGCCACTTGGTTGCTTATTGAACCATAATTTCAACGTCGTATTGGCCATTTGATCGATCTGCGAATGATTGCAGGTAGATGCTGGATGCGGCAAGCTAAAGACAGGGCGCTATGGCGCTCTTTGGGGGAGGGCTATGTCCAGCAGTGGACTATTCTAGCCTGATGATGATTGGCCATTCGGTTATAATGTTGCATCATGCCTGTTTATCTAATCGACGAATTTTTATTGACAGTTTACATCTAGTCCGTTTCTTTTTGCATGGGGATTGCCTTAATCTGTTTGTATTGGAACCGTCGTGTCCCATAGGATACAGAAACCGGGTTCATTATTGCCAGCTGGAAACGTTCCCGTCCAGAACAGTGCACTTTCAGCTATTATGTCTAATGATCATTGTAACTCAATCTCACATGGCTCTGGAATGAACTATCTGCAACGGTGTTTTTGAGCACTATAACTTGTTCCTCTGCAAAGGAGGCTTAAAGAGTTCTACTATCATTGTAGGCATTGGCTTGGCTGTATTTCTACATAGTTAAGCAGGAGTCATAAGACTTCCCGACATTGCTAAAGTCATTGGGTGAAGGCATGTGGGAATACCACTGGCCCGTTTATAAATGCTTGAGTAGGTATATTTCGCTGGTTTTGTTGCGACGCTGGCTTAGTTCACTGTTCTTCTTCTAATGAGGTTCAACGAGAGAACTATTATCACTATAGGCGGTACCTTGGGCCTGTAGACTTCTGATATTGATAAAATCCATGGACCACGATTACTACGTACTACCAGATAGGCTCCTGGCTTGTATGACATTAGGAGCAATTAAAAAGGCTTGAGTACAATTCGCCGATTTTGATGCGATTGTGGATGGCATTGTCCTTCATCAAATGAAGTATCACGGTAGGCGGCGGCTTAGCAATATTAACTCTTTACATCGCTAAAGTCTATGGGCAGTGATTACAACTTACCACCAGGTAGGTCGCTCTCTTCCGCCATTTTAGTAATGTCAGTCCCGTGTAAGAACAATCGCACTAATAGGTACCAGCCTCGTCGAACGGCGTAAGCCATAGTCCACCACGCTGGCTTAATGCGGTTTGGCAGAATATCCATATCTTTAAAAACATTATGGTGAACTCTTAGAAATGTGGGGACATCCCCGATCTTTCCTTCTCCGTTAAAGCGAGCGATAATTATCTATTGCCATATTATGACTTCGAAAAGTTAGAGGATTGAGCTCGAGACCGCTACATGGCATTCCAACGGTCTCCTATTAGGTTAACACTGCTCATTCGCTCATTCGTCTGCCCTTAGAGGCAATATTAAACACTTGAGTACATCGACGGTTTTGATACGGTTCTCGCTTACCCAATTATCCTGAAAATTTACCATATAAAACCATAGGAAAAGGAATAATATAATTCCTGATGCAAAACTAAATACATTATCGGATCATTAAACCAAAATGGGGCTCACCAAATATGGTATTTCGTTAATGATAACCTGGACGGTAGCATATAGTATACGTTTTATTTTATGTTAAAGGCTATATAACATTTCGAATTTAATTAAGTAGGTACGAACGATTATGGAGGTATTTCTGTAATTTTAATCTAATGTAACGGTGCTCATTAAAAATGAAATGCAGACTTTATAACACAAAGCAAAATAACTAGAATTTGATATTCTGTCGTGAAATAAATATTATTATTTATTATTATTTGTTTCTCTTTCACGGGTATATTCCTAATACGTTAGGAGAATACCCGGCCCTTTGGGAGGCTTACACGGAGACATGGGTCCAACGTGAAGAGGCCCTTCGAGAGTTTTAATCAAAGGTGGGATGGAACACCTACAGTGGCACTAGCCGCAGCAGGCGTAGGACTATTGCTACGTATGGATTCTAATATATGGGCTATGGGCATGGGTGGTTGATGGACTGGTATATTGGTAATTATGGATGATAAAACGGCGTCTGCCCTGAATACTCTAATAGCATCAATCGTATGGACAGACGGTGACTCGCCAACGCACTAGATGGGCCCCCTGAATAGCCACGATAAGCATACAAGCCAGCAGCAGAGGGCAACACCGGTGCGAGCAGCTAGGGGTATCGAGCGGTGCGGCGCCGGTTTCACCATCACGGGTCCCGTGAAAACGGAGACCCGGAGCGGGATTCCCTGTAGTTATGCCCTTGAAAATGATACTTCCACCCCCAAGCATGTAGCTCTAGCGGCCCCCCTCTGATCGGCCGACCAAGGCAAGCCAGAGTTGAGAGTCCTACGGGCGCTCTTGAAGTTCCACCCCAGCCAACCAGTAACGGCAAGCTGGGGACGAGGCCCTCACCGACTCTCTGAGGCATTCAGGACCGCAGTGTCGCCACTCACATTCAGCTCGCCACAAGCTGCCCTGCGGTTTGTGCGCTTTTATTTACCCTGGTGGTACATTTTTTGTTTATATCACAAGGCGAAGGTGGTAGTTTAAAAACTAGTGTACTATGCCCACCGGTATCGCGTTAGTCTCATGAGGAGATAACGACTGTCCCAGAGGGGTCTTTATTATTATTATTATCATATCATTATAAATACTTTTTCATATCAGGTGACGCCGATGCTGGTATTTTATCATTATTTAGTCTTTAGCCTGTACTTTAATTTATTTACTTTTCGGACGAACTATATTTTCTTTTTAAGGACCACTGCCGTAATAGGATTAATTCCTGTGTTGTGGCCGACTTTACAAACATTCAAATAATAATAATATTCTACCACATACACACAACACCATCTAGCCAAACTAAGCAGACCTTGTACTATGGGTACTAGACAATGGATAAACATACATATATACCTACAATTTTTTTGTTAATACATACCTATTATTTATTTTTATTTATTTAGTTTATTTATTTAGAAACACCCAGACCAAGGCAAACATCAATGTTCATGCACACAAATGTTTGACTTGTGCGGGAATCGAACCCGCGACAAAAACAATAATAATAACGGACACAGACCAACGCCCAGACTCGAAACAACTATTTGTGGATCACACAATTCTTGTCTCATGTGGGAATCGAATGTATGACATTCGACGCCGTGGCTGTGGTGCAGGGACCACTTAAAACAACTTCGCCATCTATCCATTGCATTAATATGTTTGCTTATAAAGTAAATATATAAATAGTTTTATGTGGCGGGCAGGCAAGACCACTAATATATAAAGCGCATGACATTGATATTTTCAACGCAAAACAGGCGACAGTGAGCCGGTTGCTCAGCCAAATTTTTTCCAAAATTATTGTAAGTGTTATGTATAGATTAATTTTAAGTTATTTCTAATATTGTGTTCCTCTTTTTTATATGTACTATATAGCTTATAACTTATAAATGAGGACCTGTTAATGGCTGTTTGCTACGTACCTAATATTTTGTATAAAAAGAGTGATAATGCTGTTGGTCTTCCATGAAAATCCTTACTAATATTATAAATTCGAAAGTAACTCTGTCTGTCTATCTGTCTGTCTGTCTGTTACCTTTTCACGGCTAAACCACTCAATCGATTTAGATGAAATTTGGTACAGATATAGTTTAAAACCTGGGGTAAGACATAGGCTACTTTTTATTGATGTAAGTACCACGCGGGCGGAGCCGCGCGCAAAAGCTTGTATAATAAATGTGAGTGGTGGCTTAGCACCATGGAAACAGGCAGTAAATTTGCATTAGCAGTACGGAATTTGGGAATGTGTGTTATAGACGGCGATAGGCTCGCCCTCTTTGATGTAAAACTTAAAAGTCAAAACGTAGCCGACATGACATTGGCCTAACCCTTTTCATAACCAGTACAATGTCTGATATAACACTATTACTACATATTATATACATATTATTAAGCCGTCGGTCCCGATTGCCATGAACATCTATGGCAGTCGTTATTGGGAAGTCAGTGCCGTCTAATATCCTGACACTAGTCTAGCCCTAGGGTATCGTTAGCCTTCGGGTTGCAGAGATCAGATGGCAGTCGCTCCGTGTAAAAACTGATATCCAGTCAAATCCGGTTAGACTAGAAAGCCGATCCCAAGTGACTTGGGAATAATAAAAGCTAGGGAGAAGAGTACATAATATAAAACAAAGTCCTCCGCCTCGGCTGTCTCTGTCTATTCGCGATAAACTCAAACATTACTGAACGAAGTTTCATGCGATTTTCACAATTAGACAGAGTGAGTGATTCATGAGGAAGGTTTAGGGGTAAAATTTGTTAAGGTTTTGCGCTACCCGTGCGAAGCCGGGCGGGTCGTTAGTATTTATATAGATACAACTTAGCAGTAAAACTCCTGTATTGATTTCTTCAATTTCTTTACATAGCCATGCATCAATTCCAAATGCATAATTTTTGTTAATTTTTCTTTGTCGGCCTCGATGGCGTAGTGGTTAGTGTATACTATACGATACTGGCAGTAATGAATTCATTGCAATTATATAGTTACTAGCTGTCCCGACAGAAGCAGTCCTGTAAACACGAAAAAATATTTAGAAACCCAATCTAAACCATTCCCGAATCCACTTGAACACACACAAAAAATTTCATCAAAATCAATCCAGCCGTTTAGGAGGCGTTTAATTACAAACACACGCACATAAGTTTTATATATATAGGTATTGACGGCCTCGATGGCGTAGTGGTTAGTGTAAGCGACTGCCACGCCTGAGGTCGCGGGTTCGATTCCCGCACAAGTCAAACATTTGTGTGCATGAACATGGATGTTTGTCTTGGTCTGGGTGTTTCTATGTATGATATGTATGTATTTATTAAAAAAAAGTAGATATGTATGTTTATCCATTGTCTAGTACCCATAGTACAAGCTCTGCCTAGTTTGGGCTAGATGGTGTTGTGTATGTGGTAGAATATTATTATTATTATTATAATTTAACCAGCCTCAATTACAAAACGTTTCGAATAGTTGCCAAACGAAAATATTTAAAATCAGGATCGATATAAAATATCGGGACCGCAACTAAAAAAGAGAAAAATGATTAAAGAAACGTATTTGTTCGGAACCGATCCGATTCGGAACGGTTCGTTTGTTCGTTCAAAAATGCATTACGCACGTATTTTAAAATAATATTCTTGTTGGGGCAAGTCGAGTCTATTTGTTAGACTCGCTACAGCTGTTAGTTATACGAGTTCGAAGAGAAAAAAAAGCACTTATTTTTGAGATAAAGAAGTACATATATGCATAAGTAGAAAAATCTTCATTGATCTAATGATAGGTAGGCGTTTATTTTTGCAGACAACTGTCAGGTATTTTATCGGTTGAAGCGTTATTTGGTTTTCCTGTTTATAAAAGGCAAATTCAAAAAAAATATTTCCATAAAAATGTTTAATCAATTCTTGGACACGTCAATTACTAACTATTATATTACTCCTACGTAACACAAGGAAAAACCTACGCCACCTAGTGGGTATAACAGGCCACTGCTCACTCAACAAACACCTATTCAACATCGGCATCACTGACAGTCCCCTTTGTAGAGGCTGCATGAAGACCGAGGAGACACCGGCTCACGTGCTCCTACGTTACAAAAGCGTGAGCAACCAACGGGCGAAACTTCTGAACAGTTCAGAAACGATGCAGGAGGTGCTGCGCAACACCGGTCCCCTGTTGTCTTTCTGGACGGAGCTGAGGTGGTATGAGTAACCGAACAAATTTTTGCGTCGGCTACTTACGCACAATGGCCCAATTGTGGGGTTAAGTGCGGATAACACACGTCCAACTAACTAACTATTATATTAATTAAAATAAATATGAGGAAATAAACATTTAGCATTGAAAAAAGCCTGTTCAAATAGTAGGACATTCATGAGAAGAAGCAAGCAAGAAACTCATGGCCACTCTTTTCAATATTATAAATTCGTTCTCGGCGTCATCGCAGGATATTTTACATGTGCCTGGCAATAGGTTAGTTACCTCTATGGAGTTAAAAACCTATGCACGCAAAGTATTGTAGAGTTCAAATCTGCCGTGGTAATCAAGAGAGCAGTAAGACAAGACGGCCATTTTTTTTAAATTACTGATTTGTAATGCTTCTCTACTGTAAACAACATATTTTTTTCTTTTCTTTTGACATATAGAACATAAAAATCGAGTATATAGTTTTATCACAAACGCTAAAATTGTAACAAAATCTTTGCGCGCTGTTTTCTAAAACTGCCTTTTCTGACTAACTGCCCTCTCGATTACCACGGCAGAAATGTATTGCAGATGAAATAAACATCTATATTTCTGTATTCGACAATCTCTTTATCTATATCATAATCATGTCGTGTAAGTGGTAGAAAGAATTATGGTTCAGTTCATTATTTAAAAAAAGAACGTAGGTACCTATGCTATATATTTCATAAAAGCTACATCATGCTATGCGAAAAGCCTGACATTGTTTTAATTGCATTCTTCAGCTTGTTAGAATTCTAAATTCAAATAATGAAATGAATTTAACACCTCTTTAGTATTTGAATTCAGAACTCTTTGTATGGTTTCAACTGATTGCCTGTACTTTTAAATCTCTCATGCAGGCTTTACGTCTGTTATTTACAATTTTTGACAGTATACCTAATCATTTGCATCTGTATACATAAAACCTACAGTTAGTATTATAATTTCCCTCTTAACATACAAAATTATTATGAAAACAACCAGCATTTATACTAGACATTTTATTTCTGAACTATTAACATAGATTTACCTTGGCCCGTTCGAAACTATTTGGTTGCACATTATGTAAATACATGAAAACATAATTTGAACATTTCTTATCGTAAAAACAAACGCACCTTTTATTAAATATAACAGTATTTTCAAATTTTCAACTATAACACCGCTATTGGAGAAAATGTATCAGTATTTAATATTGTTGTTGATATATAAACGTAGTATCACCGTAAATTATTAAGTACATTACTTTTTTTAAAACAACAAAGATGGCAAACAAGCTTTCGACGTGTCTGATGGTAACCGCAGCGTATTAGCTTGAATTTTATTAGAATGAAAGAAAATTAAAACAAGAGTACATATTCATGCCTTTGAAACAACGCAGTAATATTCATACGTTCGGTTACGCTGAAGGAGGAGTTTTATGCCTAGTTCCCATATTCAAGGAACGAGTCGTTTTAGCTGCGGCCAGGTAAATTTTTGACATATATTCTATGACTAAACTTAACCGGCAACCCGCGGCTCGCGAGCCGCATGCGGCTCTTTGACTCCTCGGCTGCGGCTCTTCCACGAAATGTTTGGTTCAGGCACGGAATATTACTTATTATCTTGTCTTATAAGTATGATACCAAATTTTATATAATTTACTTTTAATTAAACTAAGCTCGAGAGTGTTCTTTTAGTCCTAATTATTTCCGTAATTATGTCTCCTGCTAAAGCAAAGCTTAAGTTAAATATGGCTCTTTGAATAGATTTTAATTGTGTATCCTAACTTCCTAACTAATATTATAAAAGTGACAATGAGTTTGTTTGTTTGTTACCTTTTCACACCTAAACTACTGAACCGATCATCCTGAAATTTTGCATATACGTTGTCAGGTGTACTGAAACGGACATAGGCTACCTTTCATCCCGAAAAAATTACTGTTCTCGAGGAAAACAACAATAACGTTCTTATGATAATGATGGCGCCACATGTCTTTCGAATCATGATTGAATTATATTATTACAAGCAGAGTACAACCCGAATTGATTGTCAAATTCTAAATTAACGCTAGCCAAGCCGCGGGAAAAAGCTAGTTATCTATATTTGGAGATAATTATTCTGAAACTGTTTAGCGTCTCCAAAATTTTTATACCATCTTTCCACATGCAGTATATACTAAAGTTAGAAACGTGCCTCTATCTGATCTGACCGCACTGAACATTTATTGCGCACTAACTTTTAATAATTACATAATTACGGAGGTCAAGTCTCTCAACTTATGATGGGGCTACGCAGCAAATATTTTTCTTTAATTATTAATTATCATTGTTTATATTTTTGGCGCTTATCTTAGGGCAATAAAGTTGTTTTCATCCTGACCCATGAAGAAGAGATCATCTTTTCGAGTCACAATTCTTGAGAGATTAAGCGGTATTCTGAGACAGCTAGCGTCAATAGTGATGTTAAAGATTGACCTTTCGATTGTAGTAAAGTGTTATTAGATTTTTTGTCGGAGTGTTCTCAGTATCGAGTGAATGTTATGTAAAGTTCGAGAATTGCAAAGATTTATAAAGCCGTCGGGCTCTTAAGAACAATACGCGCATAAGTCTAGAAAGTTTTAAATTATTTTAAAGAGTATAGTCTTCAGAATATTTATATAGGCCTGTGGCATAACACTTCTCACGTTCGATTAACTTCTTACTTTTCTAAATGGAAAATAAGAAATGTTTGTGGGTTTTATTCAATGAAATTAAACTACTATATATGGATTTCATCGCGTTCTTTATTTGACACTTTATTACAAAATTTTGAAAACTGTTACCCTACTATTACTATTAAACTTCACTAATTTTTAAGCTAATTAAATTATTGAAACTATTAAAACTATTTATACTATTACTATACTATTATACTATTTATATTTATGTTTACACTTTCCCCGACGTTTCGGTTGCTTTTCAGCAGCCATGGTCACGGGGAGACAAAAGTGTCAAATAAACAACGCGATAAAATCCGTATATAGTAGTTTAATTTCAATGAAGAACATTCGCGTAAACAGAAGACAAGGTTTTATTCAAGTTTGAATTATGCACTGATATCTGACATTTAGGTAATAATGCATCCGATTTCTAGTTATTACAGGTAGAAAATAGTTTGTATGGCCCATTTTCATAAATTGACTGTTTTAGTATCTGAAGTGATATGAGTAAAGGAGCCTGCCGTCGTCAAGCTTCTACTTCTCCGGAAAACAGGCTCTCTTGTTCCGTTAATTTGGTAACGGAACAAGAGAGCCTGTTTTCCGGAGAAGTAGCGCCTACATACAGAGAACTGGCTAAGAGCTACAGCATTGCAACATTTTAACCGATGAATATTGAGTGCGATGAGTTGAGTTATTTACCAAATCAAAGACAAAACCCATTAATGCTTAGTGAATGTACTTAAGTTGCATTTTGCTAGATTAAGCGCTTTTTTTTAAAGAAGACATCTCCCGCACTATGAATAAATCCGGCATCGCGGGGGACTTTACAAAAATTCAAAAAACGAACACAAAGGACATCCAAACTCGGAGCAATCATTTGTGGATCACACAAGTTTTTGTCCTGGATCAAACCCACAACACTCGGCTTGGCGGTAGTGGCGAGGCGACTAATTAAACCACTACACCATCCGTGCAGTTAAGTTGCATTTAAGCTAGTTGCTAGGTTTAGCGGTTTACCAGACCCAGTTCCATTTTCCGTGCTGCTGATGAAAGTATCTTTACAGAAAACCCAATAACGCTTTGACTGATTTGAGCATAGAATTCGAGCATACACAGCAGTGTACACTCGTGACTATAACCTAAAATAAACTTTATAAAAACACGCGTATAATATAATCTATACTAATATTATAAAGCTGAAGAGTTTGTTTCTTTGAATGCGCTAATCTAAAGAACTACTGGTTCGAATCGAAAAATTATTTTAGTGTTGGATAGCCAATTTATCGAGGAAGGCTATAGACTATATAAAATCATGCTACGACCCACGAGGGCAGCGCAGTAACGATAAACGCGGGTGAAACCGCGGGAACATCTCGTTTCAGATATATACAACATGTTAGGCACCTATTAATATTATCGCGTGTGTTCATTATAATAATAATAAGGTTATCAATGTAAACCTTAATTTATTTGTAATCGCGAGTGCCGTCATTATAACAGTTAGCCACGAGCGGGCAAACCCTCGTGTGTCATCGCTCTTTAAGTATTTGTCGTCAACTCTTGAACGTAGACAAAAGATTTCTACTATTGTACCTTGACATTATTAGCCATTCCGAAACCAACTATAATATAATATAATAATAATATAATATTCTATCACATACAAACAACACCATCTAGCCCAAACTAAGTAAAGCTTGTACTACGGGTACTAGACAATGGATTAACATACATAATACTTCATTTTTTGTTTTTTTTACATATTATACATAGAAACACCCAGACCAAGACAAACATCCATGTTCATGCACACAAATGTTTGACTTGTGCGGGACTCGAACCCTGTAAAAACTATGGCATCCTAACTAATATTAAAAATGCGAATGTAAGTTTGTTTGTTACGCTTTCACGCTTTAACTACTTAACCCATCATCATGAAATTTCGTATACACGTTGCCATGGGTACAGAAAAGGACATAGGATCTTTATTCAGAATAAAAGTACTGTGCCCAGAGAATATAAACTTATTAATTTATGACATAACATTAAGGCTGCTTTTGCCCAGCAGTGATACATTATAAAAAGCTAAGAAAAAAACATTAAGGCGAGCGAATCCTCGGGCAATATATAGTATGTATCCTATGTATTTTTCTGTAATAATGATACGTCGAGCAGTTAAGGCGTGAAAGCGTAACAAACAAACTCACATTCGCGTTTATAATATTACTAGCTGTGCCCGCGGTCTCGCCCGCGTCAGTGGTATTTGTGGTTACTGCGCCGCTCCCGTGAGTCGTAGCGTGATATTATATAGCCTATATCCTTCCCAGGGTCTCATGCTATCTCCATTCCAAATTTCATCGAAATCGGTTCAGTGGTTTGAGCGTGAAAAGGTAACAGACAGACAGACAGGTTTACTTTCGCATTTATAATATTAGTAAAGAAAGAAAGAAAGAAAAAGGTTTATTTTGACCTCTACACAGGCAAAAAAAAAACAAAACAAAAAAAAAATTTTAGAAATACAAACATTAAACCAAAGAAAACATAAGAATAAGCAATTTACGTAGGTAGTAAGGATAGTTAGGAATCGTATAAGTTTTATCTCGAGGGTGGACGTTGATATTTGTGACAGTTTGATGACTAATAGAGATATCATCATTTTAAATATATTCGGGAACCAAATGTTTTTTTTAGAAATTTGTTTCCTTGCTAAAACAATACACAGGACTAGTCTCCCTAAACCTACCAATGTCGTTAACAATAACATAACATTGCCGACTTGTTTCTCACTCTGGCGCGTGAACTTTGACGTCATAGCGAGTGACGTGTTGTTTAAATCTAAACAAATTGAATTGTTGAATACGAAGTAAACGTTTTACTTTCTTACCTTATCACAGTAACGGTCACTCCGGTTTATAGCAAAGTTAAGACCAATATAAGTTCAGCTTCACTTAAAATTATCGTATTTTTTTAGGTTATGTTTTGAGGTTTTGTTTTTCCCGACAGTCCGAGTCAGTGGCAATTGGTATTGCCATCTTTCTCGGAAGACCAAAAGCCCAGTTTCCCTAATAAAATAACTTATTATATTTAATCGAACACTAGCATGTGTTTGGATGAGCTTATCTATGCAAGTAAATTAAAAAGTGTTACCGATATAATTTTCTTTCAAAAACATTTTGGCCTGATCTTGTCCTAAAATCTTAACACTAAATGTTGTTGGACTCTAGATGTCCTTTTTGCCATATCTAAGTATCAAGCACCAATTATTTTCTTAAGCTTAGGGCTTGTTATTTCAGGTAAAGTTACCTGAGCATTTGAAAACGTAAAATATGAACAAATTGGACAGATAGAGCGCTTAAGAAAACTTTCTATGCCTAAACTGACTTGCTCCTTTATTTGTTTTCTGTACCAGTAAGCTGTAACTGTTTTGTGTATATCGAATATGGCAAACAAACATTTGAATCGCGTGATGGTAAACAGAAGACGACCCATCATTGCAACAGACTTTTGGAGACCGCGGAAATACTTGCTCATATGTCCTTCAACTGCAGAAGCTCTTTTTTGCTAACTAGCCATCATAAAGCATTCTTTCTATAAACTACTATGATGCCTAAAATAGAAAAACCATGACGGCCTTCGGCTTGATATTTACCATATCATAAAACGAAACTAAAAGGGGCGCTATGTTTTACTTAAAAGCGGCCTTTTCTCGTAGAAGTACCTCTCCGGGTAATCTGGCTCCTACTTACAACAAATAATTGAAAACAGCGGGCTCTTTTACTAAACAATGATTTATATAATAATAATATCAGCCTGTGTATAAGCTGTACTACTGCTAGGCACAGGCCTGTTCTCAGTATGAGAAGGTTTAGGCCATAGTCCACCACGCTGGCTCAGTACGTACTGGCAGACGATACATATCTTCGAGAATTTATTGTAGTAGTTACGAATTCTTGTATACTGAGACAGAACATTTATATTACGTTCGGATACTGTATTTCGTATTAAATAGTGATCATTGTCTCGATATTAATTGACGTAAATCATTATAATTAAGACGTACGAGAATGATGCATGTCGCTAAATAGTGCCAATAATGTTTCACAATTAATTAGCATTTGAAGATAGTGATTTATAATTCAAATTGGAGAAATATCGTATATTGGAACAGAAACGTCTTGCAATAATAAATTTTAAACTTTCGCGTTGCATGATATATATATATATATATAATATGTAACGGGTATTTACGCGATCATGCATAATGTTTACCTTTTATAGGCTTGACGTTTCGACCAGGTTACACCGGCCGCGGTCACAAGCTGACTGGTGCTGCGATGTCATGTCTCCGTTTGTGAGTCGGAAGAATGTTGATTCACCCTTACTTTTGGAATATTTTTGTTTGTCCATGTACCGTCACAAACTAAATTCACAGTAGAGTCTGCCAAGCGAGTCGTGTCCCTTGAAAAAGGCAGCAAATTTAAAAAATCGTGGTGTGGTATCCCTGTTAGTACTGTAAAAAACCGTCTTGATACTACTAATATATATATATATTTTTGTGAATTTAGTTCTAGTGTGAATTCTAGTATCAAGACGGTTTTTTTACAGTACTATCAGGGATCCATACCACGATTTTTTAAATTTGCCGCCTTTTTCAAGGGACATGACTCGCTTGACAGACTCTATCTATGCTACCGTGAGTGTAGTTTGTGACGGTATCTATGCTACAGTAACGCTAAGGGGTATTAACGCGATTACGCATTATGCATGATCGCGTTAATACCGGTTACATATTATATATACAGTAACGTCTTGGTTTATTATAACAACTTACTACTTAGTTTAATCTTCGGAAAAGGATTAAAAATAAGTAGTCAGCATTATTTAGGTTCCACATGGTTGAGGACTTAACTTGATAAACATTGCCTTCTACTATTACAAGGCATTTCTTAGTTTAGTTTGTAATAAAGATCGATACCTGAATAACATTTTTATACAACAAAGGTAGTCAGCAAGCAAAGGCCCCGCTTGATGGAAAGCGTTAACTCTAGCTTATAATTGCTCGCAATACCTACGCTCCTAGGAGAAAGCAATGAAATATGCCTTCAATATCTTTTCCTAGTATTATCAAAAGTAAAATTTAAGTTAGTTGGACGTGTATTATCTGCACTTAGCATCGCATTGGGTCATTGTGCATAAGAGACCATTGGGTCTATGTGAATAAGCGACCGAAAAAGGAGAAAAGTCCTCTTCCTCGTATTTCACAAAGGAGTGAAAGACAAGCAAGAGGAAAGGTTGTCATGTGAACCTCATCCTGTTACTGACACGACAAAACAAAGTGACAATGATACAATTCCTACGCTAGTCTACTGTTTGCCGGCTCATTCCTACCGTTACCAAATTAGTCGCAATTACGTTTTCTTCCGCTCAAAATCGAGCACGGAAACGTCAGCAAGTTTATAATCTGAAGGCGTCATAAGGTGGTCTTATAAACAGCGTTGCGCGTCAGTAGTCGTCTGACGTATGGCCTGTGCCTTGAGCGTCGCTGTGTCTGGGGTAAAGATCAGAGTTTAGACGCAGTTGACGCATCTATAGATAGTCTGATAGTATATAAACTATATTAGAAATAGTAATGGCAAATGCTTACGCTTAGTTTCTGAGAGAGGTAGGGTTCTAGTTAATAGAATGAGAAAGATAGTACGGAAAGGAAACGAATAAGATATGATGATGCGTAACAAACATATAAAAAAAGAAACACACAATCGAATTGGGAACCTCCTTCTTTTTTGAAGTCGGTTAAAAATATACATACATACATACATAGATTCACGCCTGTTTCCCAGAGGGGTAGGCAGAGACTACGGATTTCCATTTGCTACGATCCTGACACACTTCTCTGGCTTCATTCACTTTCATCACATTCCTCATACACGCCCGTCGGTTCAAGGAGCTCTTAACCTGGCCTTTGTCCAGGACGCCTCCGATCTGGTCGAGAAACGTTCGCCTAGGTTTTCCTCTTGCGACTGTTCCATTCACACTAGCCTTATAAACTTTCTTAGTCAGTCTTTCCTCGTCCATTCTTTCTACATGTCCAAACCAGCTTAACATACCCTTTTCTATTCTTGTAACTATATCAACTTTCATGCCGCATCTCTCTCTAATCACACTATTTCTTATTCTATCTTTCAGAGTCACACCACATATGCTTCTCAACGCTCTCATTTCTACAGCATTTATTCTGCTCTCATGCTTCTTTTGCCATACCCAACTTTCACTTCCATACATAAGTGTGGGCACTAATAGTCCTCTATGAACAGCCAAACGTGCCTTTTCGGATACATTTCGACTGTTCATAAAAGCGCGTAGGGCTCCATTCACTTTGTTGCCAGCAATCGTTCTCCTTTCAATATCTCCGTCATGTTTACCATCCCTTGTAAACAAAGTACCCAAATATACAAACTCTTTCACTTGCTCCACTTTTTCTCCATCAATCATAATATTACACATCGTCACGCACTCTTCCTTTTCAAATACCATTACTTTCGTCTTGCTTACATTTATTTTCATTCCTTTACTCTCAAAAGCACCATGCATAATAGTTACCATCGCCTGCAACTCTTCCGCCGATGACGCAATATAGTTTCTATTATTCTTTACTAGCTTTTCCCCGCAGCTTCGCTTGGAAACAGTACTTTCTTTCTAGATGAAAGATGCAAAGTTTCATGATAATCGGTCGAGTAGTTAAGGCGTGAAAACGTAACAAACAAACAAACCAAAAAACTCACATACACATTTATAATATTATAGCTAGTTATTTGACCGTGTATATGTCATATTTATCTACCATCGTTTTTGGCCCATTGTGCATAAGTTACCAATATGAGGGTGGTTGATTACCGATACTGACAAACCGCTTCTGCAGTGGAAGAACATATGAGCAAGTATTTCCGCGGTCTCCATAAAGCCTCTGCATATGGAAGCTCTGTCCAGAAAGTAGATGACCGATGTTCCTTTATAATTTCTGGATTGTCCAGAAGCTTAACCCATTGATAGATCCTACTTCTGCAAGAACACATGAGCTGATTTCTGCTCGGTGTCCATTCAGCCTCTACATATAGGAGTAAATAACCGATGTTCCTTCATCAATTCTAGATTGTCCAGAAGCCTAAACCGTTAGTTGCTCTCGCTTCTGCAGTAAAACATCACAGGAGCTAGTGTCTTCTCGGTCTCCATACAGCGACTACATAAGAAAGTTCTGTCCAGATAGTGGATGACTGATGTTCCTTCATCGTTTCTGAATTGTCCAGAAGCCTAAACCGTTGGTTGATCCCACTTCTGAAAGTACACAAGAGCTGGTTTCTTCTCGGTCTCCATGCATCCTTTTCATAAGGGAGCTCTGTCCAGAAAGTAGGTGACCGTGCTCCTTCATAGTTTCTGGATTGCTCAGAAGTTTTCCTCGTTGGTTGCTCTCACTTCTGCAGTATAAGAACACAGAAGCTGATGTCTCTTTGGTCTCAATACAGCTTCTATATAAGGATCTGTAGGTAATACCAATATTGAACACGTGTTTGTAGTAAGCAATCGATAATGGATAGAGATAAGATGGTTTCAGCTGTTAGAATATCTTATCATTGCGGAATGAGTTGGTATAAGGAATATGTAAAATATTGTAATGATATACAGATAAGGATTTGTTTGTATATCTCAGAAGGACTTGGCAGAGCAACACCAATATTTTACTAGCTATAGTTTTTGGTCAGACATGTTTCAAATAGCGTGATGGTAATGTGAATTTGTTAACAGAAACTACACCTCGGCCTGGGAATTGAATCCAAGACTTTAGGATCGCACGCAAACATAAAAATAATTTAAGAATTCTTTAATAATACTGGCCCAACTCGGTTATTTAACCCAAGATGAATAGACTCAAGATCGGGCTTCAGCTTAAAGGTAAACTTACAGACAAACATACGTTGACATTTTTCACAAATATAAGAGAGTGAGACAAATTTGGCGCTAATTAAAAAGAAAAATCCTTACTAATATTATAAATTCGAAAGTAACTCTGTCTGTCTATCTGTCTGTCTGTTACGTTTTCACGGCTAAACCACTCAACCGATTTAGATGAAATTTGGTACAGATATAGTGTAAAACCTGGGGAAGGACATAGGCTACTTTTTATTGATGTAGGTACCACGCGGGCGGAGCCGCGCGCAAAAGCTAGTATAATATATATTAGGAGTAAGATGAACACAGAGACGTACATTTGTCCAACAAGGAAAAAGTGGGAGTCGAGTCGTATCAAGAAGTTAAAAGGAAAGCAGAAGATAGACATTCATATTATGTAGCGATTACTCCACCGACAAGAACTACGCTCTTAAATTAAAGAAAAATAAGAATAATAATAATAATAATTTATTCAACTTAGGCGCTATGGCGCTCTTTGGGGGAGGGCTACGTCCAGCAGTGGACTATTATAGCCTGATGATGATGATGATGATTCAACTTAAATTGGTACAAATGGATACAGAGCTTAGGTTAAATCGTAAAGGTAAGAATAATTAACTTAATTAACAAGGAGCATTACCTCTTACAGTTAATGACTAAACATTTTGCTTATCATCAGACAGTACTTTTAAAGCCACGTCAGAAACCTTCAATCCGCTTGAACGTTTCGCGAACAACAAAAATTCAGTGACCATAGTAGCGCGGCCCTACATCTGGCCTGTTGTTCTAAGACCCAGTTTATTATGTCGTCTTTTTTTTTGTTTTACCTCATAGGGTCCAAGGCCCATAGTGATCGGAGGTCCGCAGATATAGGACTCCATATTCCTAGTTCGTAAACAAAGGGGAATATGCAAATTGGCTCGAACGCGCGATCTAGTAGGTATTATAGCTGATAGGTATTAATGTGACCTCGCTGGGGTCGCAGAGATAATACTAATGATCGGATATGTTTGTCTGTATGTCTAGTTACATTCTGCCCGCGTTTTTTCGCGTAGGTAAACCGCGTAATCATTTCCTAGCTTCTCACTTTTGTAATATCAATGTCGTAGTCCTAAAGTTCTGTAATAATCGTGGTTTGAAAATAAACGTGATAAAATCCGTATAAAGTAGTTTATTTGAATATTTTTCTTTGTTTTTTTTTATACAACTGGAGTGGCAAGCAAGCATACGGCCCACCTGATGGTAAGTGGTCACCGTAGCCTATGGACGCCTGCAATACCAGAGGCATCACTTGCGCGTTGCCGACCCTTTAGGAAAGGAGGAAATGGGAATGAGAAGGAACGGGAAGGGGAAAAGAAGATGATTGGGCCTCCGGCACTCACCGAACGAAACACAACAGTAGGAATACTGGTATTTCACGTCGATATTCTGTGAGAGGGTAGTCCTTCCCCGGTCGAGCCGGCCCATCCATGCTGAAATCAGCGAGGCTCTACTACTCTGACTAACTTTCGCGTAAGCGTAAGACAATATTGAGTCAATGATCTTAATTTCCATAAAAAATATTTAACATTTCTTGGACACGTCACTTCAAAATATTATTTCTGTAGGAAATAAAAATGTTCTCGTTGCTGGCAAGAAACTAAAATTGCAAATTTCCTTACTGGTCTTTAAGTCTTGTGTTTCCTAGTCCTGCAGATACAGTTGTAGATAAAATTGTCTTATGTTTACGCGAATGTTATACATTGAAATTAAACAAACTTTATACGGATTTTATCGAGTTGTTTATTTTTTATAAAACACTATTATTACATAATTTTGAAACTTTAAACTACTATTGCTAAACACTATTACTAATTACTGTTTACTTCTATTTAAGCTATTTAATTGTTACAACTATTTAGATTTAATTTTACACTTTCCCGACGTTTCGGTTGCTTTTCAGCAGCCATGGTCACGGGGAGACTATTGTAGAATTAACGAACACAAAATATATCCACATTGAGAACAATCATTTGTGGATTATAGATATATTTGCCACGTGTGGATTTCGAACCCAGCACAGCGTCATTGGCAAGACGACCGCTTGCCCGCTGCGTCCTTCGCGCACTCAACTGTGCACTACATATCCAGTTTTATAAATCTTAGTTCCATCTATACTAATGTTATAAAGATGAAGAGATTTATAGTTTGTTTGAACGCGCTAATCTCTGAACTCCTATTAGGAAAATTCTTGAAAGGATGTTTGAACCTAGTTTCTAAAACTCAGAGGTGCGTGCCATGGCATCGAACTCGAAACCTGTACGTCATAGTCCAACGGTCCAATATTCAATACGCCATCACCTTACATTCATGTAGGTACTTAAATACAAATTGAACTAAATAAAAAATAAATACAACATGTAAAACACAATGTTTCTATTTTAAATATTTTACTGATAAATCGGGCGCCGCCTTCTAATTATCGTTCGTTATTAAACAACTGAAATAACGTTTGCCGACATAAAAAAACGGCGTTAATTACCTGCTTTAGTTAGTTTAGTTAAAATTAATTTAATTAAGCATAGGGCGGCGACGCGGCGCGCGCTGGTGCCAGTTTATCGACAAGTCAAAGGGCGTCAAGGGTTATCGATAAATACGATAAAACGGGACCGTTGCGCGTCACTACACTTATTGTATAACTCATGTGTTATTCGATTTATTAAAAATGAAATACTAGAAATAGTATAATGCACTGTGCGTAATTTGTAAATATAGATGGTTTGATAATGTAAGCGTATGCGCAACTGCCGATCGTCGGGTCCTAGGATCGATATTCGGATCTGACAGAGCCCTTTAAATTTTTTTTACTGTTTGATTGTGACCTAAACAAAACTAGTAATCTATACTAATATTATAAAGCTGAAGAGTTTGTTTGTTTGTTTGAACGCGCTAATCTCAGGAACTACTGGTTCGAATTGAAAAATTATTTTACTGTTGGATAGCCAATTCATTGAGGGAGGCTATGGGCTATATAACATCATGCTACGACCAATAGAAGCGAAGCATCAATGGAAAAACTTGCAAAAACGGGGCAAATTCTCTTATGTGAAGCAGATGAAGTTGCGCGGCTCAGCTCGTAATATTATATGGAGAACTCGATAAAACTTGTTACACAGGGGTTTGTTACTTAACAAACATTCAAACAATGGACTCAAAGAGCACCTAGACTCAATATAATTACTTGTAGATCACAGAAATTGTTGTCTCGTGTGGGGATCAAACTTTCGGCGAAGTGGCAATGGCGAGGCAACCACTTAACCATTACGCTATAGGTGCTACCTTATCTTATGTGGGGGCCAGTCAGTGCAGACCGGCGACACTTCGACCTGGCGGGATCTTTTGTGTCGACACTCTCCCAATAACGACTGCCATAGCTGTTCATGGCAGGCGGGACCGACAGCTTAACGTGCTCTCCGAGGCACGGAGCAGGCGATAATTGTCAATCAATACGCACATAATTTCGAAAAGTCATATAACTTCCGAAAGTCACAGGTGCGCGACGTGGGTTCGAACCCGAGACCCTCTGCATTGCAGTCTGTTGGTCTCACCACTGAGCTATCACTGCTATGTAATGGTCATCTATGGTAATAAAATAAAGCTAAATGGTTAGTTCGAACGCACCGTTCTCGGGAACTGCCAGACGGATTAGATTTATTCCTTGTTTTTTTCTAACTCAATTCTTGAGGAAGGTTATAGACTATAAAATCATGTTAGAAACGGGTGCGGAACAGTTACCAGTAATATGAGGACAGCTAGTGACTGACTGTACGGATGGCGTAGTGATTTAAGTGATCGCCTCGCTGCTGCCACTGCGCCGAGAGTTGAGGGTTCGAATCTCACACGGGACAAAACTTTGTGTGATCCACAAATGGTTGTTACGAGTCTGAGTATTCTTTGTGTCCGTTGTTTGAATGTTTGTAAAGTCCCCCGCGACACAGGATTTAATCCCAGTACGGGGATAGTCTATTAAAAAAAAATACTAGTAAACTTGAACGAGCCAATAATCAGCGTTTTCAGTTTGGCACTTGACATTCTAATGGTTTAATTACTGGGTTAAAACCCAGATTTCTAGACTATCTATCATAGAAAATTATATAACATTGTCGGTCGGCCTCGATGGCGTAGTGGTTAGTGTAACCGACTACCACGCCTGAAGTCATGGGTTCGATTCCCGCACAAGTCAAACATTTGTGTACATGAACATGGATGTTTGTCTTGATCTGGGTGTTTCTATGTATAGTATGTATGTATTTACAAAAATAATTATATATGTATGTTTATCCATTGTCTAGTCTAGCTCTGCTTAGTTTGGGCTAGATGGTGTTGTGTTGTTGTATGTGCTAGAATATTATTATTATTATTTATCATTACTTTATTACGTCCATAGTAACATCTTCGCGGTTAAACTTCTCTATTTGATGTGCCGATCTTAAGAGATAAATATAAAATGGAATAAAGTTAAGTTATGCACACTTACAATAAACAAAGTGTCTATTAACATAATCTTATAGTTTTACGTCTATGCATATCTCCAAACGGGTCGCAACAGGTATTTCAGCCACATTTCGCCAGATTTGCTTTTATGATCCACCGAATAGGGAGCGAGCCTATTACCGACTACCAAGTGCAGTTCCAGAGTTATTGTTGCAGTTTCTTGACAACAAACTCAATAACTTCTTTAGGGAAGAGATATACACTCAATCAAGTTGCTATCGTTTTGAGCGAAATTCCAGGTTTAAAAGACAGACTTTGTTCAAGTTGCATTTAAATAATAATATCAGCCCTGTATTAAACTGTCCCACTGCTGGGCACGGGCCTCTTCTCACTATGAAAAGGGTTAGGCCATAGTCCACCACGCTGGCCTAGTGCGGGTTGGCAGACTTCACATATCTTCGAGAACATTATGGAGAACTCTCAGACATGCAGGTTTCCTCACGATGTTTTCCTTCACCGTTAAAGCAAGCGATAATCAACTATTTAATACGCATTTAACTTCGAAAAGTCAGAGATGCTCGCCTTGGGTTCGAACTCGAGACCTCTACGTGGCAGTCCAACGGTTTCCCACTAGGCTATCGCTGCTTTAAAAAAATTATTTCTTATATCTACTGTTAGCTTCTGTTTTAAAATAGCATTTACGTTTACGC
The DNA here is from genome assembly GCA_963564715.1 of Catocala sponsa. Classification (NCBI taxonomy): domain Eukaryota; kingdom Metazoa; phylum Arthropoda; class Insecta; order Lepidoptera; family Erebidae; genus Catocala; species Catocala sponsa. The sequence goes on along the minus strand of OY751345.1, from coordinate 1,778,946 downwards.
ATGCCGTGTATGAAATGTATTGCCAATAGTTTTTTTTGTTAGATTTACGAAAGCGTTGTTTTCATTAATGTAAAATGACTTTACGCATTGAACAAATGAACACGGTGTCGTATTATTTTTTACGGCCAATTAGTTGTGAGCAACATGCGCGCGTGTGTCTACATTCACGCAGATTTGGTTATCAGCACATAAAACTAAATCATCTAACATGGCGTCAAAGGTTTATAGGTGTAAACACTACTTATTAGAAAAACTGAGTTTTATTTCATAACCTATAGTTTCAAGGAGGCAAGTAATAGAAAAACACTGTCGTGTAGAATTAGCGCAGTTCAACTCTAGACGTAGTTTTATTTCATAACCTATAGTTTCAAAGAGGCATGCAATAGAAAAACACTGTCGTGTAGAATTGGCGCAGTTCAACTCTAGAAGTAGTTTTATTTCATAACCTATAGTTTCAAAGAGTCAAGCAATAGAAAAACACTGTCGTATAGAATTAGCGCAGTTCAACTCTAGAAGTAGTTTTATTTCATAACCTATAGTTTCAAAGAGGCAAGCAATAGAAAAACACTGTCGTGTAGAAAAACTGAGTTTTATTTCATAACCTATAGTTTCAAAGAGGCAAGCAATAGAAAAACACTGTCGTGTAGAAAAACTGAGTTTTATTTCATAACCTATAGTTTCAAAGAGTCGTGCAATAGAAAAACACTGTCGTGTAGAATTAGCGCAGTTCAACTCTAAAAGTAGTTTACAATCTACAGAAGATGAAACAAAATCAATCTAGTGACAATCCTTTTTATAAAAGGAACAGAAGTTGAAAGTCAAAAATTAATTATTTATTTAAGACACAAAGAAACACTTCTGAACGTCAAAGTTAGTGAGTTAAGTGAAATTACTGAATTTACATTTAGGTTAGTTGCTAAGGCAAATGATTGAGTGTATGAGGAGAGACCTGCAATGAACTCACAGCCACTCTTTTTAATCGCCTTTTGTATTAAGATAGTGTCCTAGTGTCTTAGTTTCTGAAGAAGACGCGTGCTATCTATCAGAAGGGGAATCAATGGTCATTGTTTCTTTTTCCCCACGGCACAACTACCAGTTTTGTTTTGTAAATTACATATCTTTTTAGTTTTTATAGATTCTTAGTATCGAACGTTTACAACAATAATATAATTTTATGTTAAAGGCTTGTCTTTTCATTCAAAACCGCAATATTTTATTTGATACATAGGCTACATTGAACTTGCTCCAAAATATACTCTGGCAGCACTACGATTAGTAGGTAAACATCTTTTCAATCAAGAATAATATCGATAACGTAGTTGCAAGCCCTAATCACCCAACACTAGCTAGCCCTACATCGGAACGTATAGTGATGTGAACTCGCACGACATCGCCAAGGTATCGATAGTTCGCTATTTATCGACACATTATCGCCGAGGATAATCGCGGTTATCGCGGGGTTATCTCCAGCACGAGCCAATAACCGCGGCCACTATGACTGCTTAATTATGCCTGTGTTTACTTTTATATAGATGTTCGGCAAGAATTCAGTGGATTGATGTTTAGACAAAATAATTAGGCAGGTTTTATCAACGTAAACTTACATATAAGTAACGCTTTTTGTTATGCCTTAGTCTTACTAATTATACATTTGAAAGTTAATGATTCGTTCTTCTTTCACTCAGCAATTGAGCTATTGGGCATAGCTTTTGGCATAGCTATGTATATTACTTATGTAGTTCTTGCCACAGAATCCATTTAGCAGTAAAACAAGTTCAAAGTAGAATGCCGATGCTAATGTTATAAACATCACAAAGAGTATTCTTCTAAATTGAAATAAACTTTAGTATGGACTAAGATTGCTTTCCTGTTTATATTTGACGTTTATAATACTAGATTAGAACTCCATTTTGAATAGTTTTTATAACGTGTATTGGCCCTCAGAGAGTGACATAGCTTCTTTTTATACATATTTAAACGAATAGATAGTTAGATATACCAAAGCTACATAGTACATAGTAATAATTAGGTATACTTGTTATTGTGTGTCGTGTCGTATATGTTGTGCCAGCCATATTTATATATATATATAATATGTATGTATAATATATAAGTACTAACAAACAAAAAAAAAATTATGTGTATGTTTATCCATTGTCTAGTACCCATATTACAAGCTCTGCTTAGTTTGGGCTAGATGGTGTTGTGTGTATGTGGTAGAATATTATATTATATTATTATTATTATATATATACATACATATGTATTTAGTATCTATATGTTTATGTTTATATTGCTTATTTTTTTTTTTAGTTTTTTTTGTTTTTAAATGTGTTGGGTCCTTTTAACTTATGCTTTCATGTTTTGTAACCTTTTGTCTTCTTTGTGTACATTTATGCTAAAAATTGTAATACAATGGTCAGGGCCCAGCTGAAAACCAGTGCTGTGCATGTGCGCAGCAAATACTGAGCTGGAGCCCTTTGTTATGCATGTACCTATGACAGTTTATATTTATTGTGTATGTGTAACCGTGTAAATTTTGTCTGAATTCTATAAATATGTAAGTTTTGTATATGTGTAACGAAAATAAATGGTTTAAATGGTTTACATTCTGAAACAAACATTGTATGAACCCAATTTAAAAATTGTACAAATATGTATTCAGATTAAAATGTATCTACCTACTTCTTACCTAACCTTTGCGGATTTGTCTATGGACAGAAGTTTTATTGACAAAATTATTTTTTATCTGTTACAAATTACCGCGTTGTATCGTGTCTACAAAACATAAATTTAAATGTTAGCATGCATTTGTCGTTAAACCTCTCAAATAAAACTGTTCGTTTCCGTTCAGTTTACTGTCGATAAATTATCTTTTCTAAGATCAAAATATTATTTATAAGCGTCCTAAATAACGAACTAATATTTTACATTACAGTAAAATGTTTGACTGTAGTACATTTCCTGTTATGCCTGTTAAAAGTACCTACTGACTTATTACTGTTTAATACCGCAAGCTTAACATGTTCTGATAAGGAAATCAATTTTTTTCTACATAAATGTCATCTTTTATGCACGACGGTATAGAAGACTGGGTCAGTTGTGCAGAGGACGTGACAGTAAATGTTGTGATCATAATGTCTCGAGTTCAGATACAGCAATGTTATTAGTTCAGATACAGCAATGTTATTAGTTCAGATACAGCAATGTTATTAGTTCAGATACAGCAATGTTATTAGTTCAGATACAGCAATGTTATTAGGTTTTTCTGACAAGAAGATTAAGAAGTAGTACGGCGTTAATGTTGTCCCAGGTAGACAGTATAATAAAGCTAAATATTACCAAGAGATATTAAGCGATATTAAGCGACTGTGGGGGCGGTGTGGAGGCCACTGCTCTTAGACCACACGACTGCTTACCATCAGGTGGAGCGTGGTCATTTTGGCGAGCAAAAAAAAAAATCACTAACTGGTTAATCCGGTTCTCCAAAAAAGGGCCATAAAGATTCAATACTATCGAATATTTGTTTTCATAAAGATTTGTATTCACTACACACTGGTTTAAAAATAATAACTCACTAATTTATTAATAACTAGCTGTTACCTGCGACTTCATCCGCGTAGATTGTAACTAAAAAGTGTTTGTCTCCGCGGAACCCTATTTGTTTTCTAAAATCAAAGTAGCACTTGTTACTCCTTATAACATCAGCTATCTGCCAGTGAAAGTCCCGTCAAAATCGGTTCAGCCGTTTTGGAGATTACCCGGAACAAACAGACAGACAGGCAAAAATTTTAAAAACATATGTTTTCATATAGGTACCTTATATACTTTCATATGCATTAGATAAAAAGCTGTTATTTTGACATTACAAACAGACACTTCAATTTTATTTATTTGTATAGATGTAGATTTTCTTCCTCTGCCTAAAGGTCCTAATAAAAATTTTATTTAAAAACGTAGGCTGGGTAGGCTAGCTTGAGAAGCCCATCTAGTCAAAATTAAAGAATAAATATGTATTTAAAATTTTCTTTGTTAGATACCAAATTAAAGAGGCAAACAAAAATATCAAACCATTCCTATTATAATATATTTATTAGGTGTATCAACAGCATAATATTATAATATAACATTGCTATCTAACAAATCAAAAATTACATATTCTCTGATAAGCCTATTATATATTATTAGTGTACACAGCATTCATAATATTTAAAGACGACATAAAATCTAGCTGACCCACGGAACTTCATTTGCTTCACATAAGATAATTTCCCCGTTTTTGCAAAATTTTTCATTGATGCGCCGCTCCTATTGGTCATTACGCGGTATATAACCTATAGCCTTCCTCGATAAATGGGCTATCAAACACTAAAAGAATTTTTCAATTCGAACCAGCAGTTCCTGAGATTAGCGCGTTCAACCAACCAATTAAACTCTTTAGCTTTATAATACATATTAGTATAGATATAAATGAAAATAACAATTAAAAAAAACTTACTCAAATTTAGAGTAATTAAAGAAAAAAAAATAGCAAAGGTGAAATATTTGTTATAAGGATGCATTGTGCATTTCTTACATAGGCTATTCAAAATCACATTATCCCGAAAAATGCACGACTGTGAGATAATAATTTTGCCTGAGAACCACGGAAGTAAACCTGCCGGTAAAAGCTGGTTTACCAATAACGGTAAAAATCCATTAAGCCAATATGTTATTATAATAGTAGCTGAGGCCTGGCTAATGGCTGCTGCAGTACAAATAATACAAATAATAAGGTAGCCGCAGCCATGTTTGCTTCCGTCGCCGTCGGCGCGGCGACCGGCGCACGCGCATATAAACACACCGAACTACCGGTGGACTTAACTTCGAATGGGGACATGTTTAGACAGCAAGGTATTGCTTGACCACGAGAATTAGTCACACGACACTTTAGACGATATATGAAACTCATGTTTTTATTAGAATTGATCCATAATTCAAAAAATATAAAGGAAAGGACATAAAGACTGTCTGAATATTAAGTAGTTTCATTGTATGTATAAGATGCAATTAATAGAACCAACAAACTCAAAAACTATTTATTGATTCAGGTCATAAAGTAAAATTAATTATGAACGTCAAAATATTAGGTTAGTGAGTTTACTAAGTTACTGAAGCTACATTTAGGTTAGTTGCTATGTTCAGGCAAAAAGTTGATCCTATTAGAAAATACTTGCAAGCAACGCAAAGCCAATCTTTTAAATCGCTAATTAAATAAAATGTCAGTGATTTACAAGAAGTAAAACATAGGACAGCATATTAGAATACTGTTAAATAATTAACATCACATAGGTATGTATATTGTAACTATAATTTATGATGAAGATAACACACACATCAGAACACATTCATGAATATCTCGATTTTCAGACTATATTTTTGGAAGATCATATAAAGCAATAGACTTATTTTGTATGTGAGTTTCCTCCTACATAAAAACAAAAAAAATCTTGTTTCTATTTGAGATATGGCCGCTGTACCTACGCTGGTTTAGAAAATTGTACTTTCTTACTACTAACGTGACTTGTGTGTGCGTTTAAGGTTTTGCAATTATTTCGGTGCCATAATTTTTCAATGAAATAGGTTTAGTATGTATAATAGTTAGTACCTACTAAACTACTTAAATTCAGAACTCGCACTTTATGTCATTGAAATCCTGAAATGCTCGTCTGCAAATAGGATCCAATTCTATTTTCATTAAATAATTTTAAGTATAATTTGGACTCGTCTAAAATTTTACAGATATTAAATAATTGCATATAGAAAAGAAAGCCTGTCTAAGGAGTAAGTAGTATCGAATTGAAAGAATGAGATAGGTAAGTATGTGAGTCTCCAAAATTTGGACTGTAAGTTTACTTGGTACCTTTAACGTTCGAACTCACATATTCCATGTGAGATCGAACTTCACACAGAACAATAATTATTTGTGTAATCCACAGTGCTTGTCTGAGTCTACGTTTACTTTGTGTCCGTAAATTGTCTGTTTTTAAGTCCTCTGCTACAGGACTTGATCAATAGAGCAGGAGATGTAAAAAATGCCTTAAACGGACATTAACTAGGTACGCGGTAATTCGACACTTCAGAAGTCTAAGTACATATACAAACATAGAATAATGTTACAATTTCCTCCCAATCGCGCCTGTCTACCCACTGTTTGCTCAACGGATCAGTGTATCTATCTTGTAAAATGAACCTTAATCCCTTGTAATAAAATCGACAGTTATGTTTATTTGGTAATAAAGGGATAAGTACAGTCGATTTGTTCGTATTTAGTTACTGTTTGGGATTTAGTTTGTAGAGACATTTGTAATTATACAATGGTAGGGTGTTTCTTTGCCTTTTAGCAACCGCTTTTTTTAGAAATGGCGCCATTTGTTTCAATTTTGGCAATTTTAATGGTAGAATTAGCCCTTGCTAATTATTTTTCGATTGTTCGTTTAAGATAGGTTTCCTGGAGACGTACTGAAAACTGCACCGTAAGATTAGTACCACTAATACGGCCTTTTTGCTGATATGCATGTGTGATACACAAATTGTTGCTCCAAATCTCTCGTTTTTGTTTAAATGTCTGGAATAACCTCATGATACAGGAATTATTCTTAAAGCGCGAGTTGTCTTTTTATTTTCATCAATGATATCAGTTCAGCTGTACCTTAGCTCAAAGAAGACTTCATCATTTGTTTAACGAGTATACTAGCTTACTTCGAACTTGGAGAGGGTGAAGTGGAAAGACACAACATTAAAAAAAAAACAAGAATGTGCATCCAATGTTTAATGATTGGGTTTTTGAGATCAATTTAGAAGAAAATCATATTAGTTTCTTACCTATGATTTACTAGCCGTGGCTTCTGACGCGAAAGTCCCACGGGTACGAAACCGGGATAAAGGGTATTCCATGTGTGCCAGGACACCAAGGTAAGTCATCTGTATGTCATGTTTCATCCAAATTCCTTTAATGGTTTATGCGTCAGTCTACGTATGTTTCCGAAAATGTCGCACTACTCAATACGCTTGACGGAAAACACATATTTTTCTTAATAATGTCCTCTTAAATACGGCCGCTAGTAATATGTCTGAATTCATTTATTCTGTATGAGTTGTTTAGGTTTGAATGAGTACATGGGCTCCGAATTACGTTAATCAACTTCCAAATTCATTATATAATTTCCTCCAAGCCTTTAATAACATAGTGATCTATCGGTAGTACGGTTATTAAAGCACCTAATCCAAATTTAAAAGCCTATTTTTTATAGGATTAATATTCCAAACTATCCATATCATCCAGTTGAAGTCCAATAACCGCTCTGGTACGACCGCGCCTGTAAATTGTAGTGATCTTTAACACTGTACAATTTTAGAATGAAAAGATGGAATGATAGATGCGGCATTTTTTTATACTACCAAGGTAAACAAGTGATGGTTTTATCGAATGGTAAGCGGTTACCTTCCCATATGGATGCATGTCATAGCAAGGCTGTTAGTCGCGTGTTGACAACTGTACAAAAAGAAGCCTCTGTGTTAGCAGCGTATATGATCGTTCTAGGGGAGTCCATGTACACCGTCTTTTCAAAGACTCTGTAAGCTTTCCTTACTGAATACATCACCTCACTGTTGCTACTTCCCTACCGAGGAGGATGCTATAAGTTCTACGTACCACCTGTTAAAATCACATAGTTGTTTGGCTATGATCTTCTGTAGGACAGCAGTACTTCTCCAACTGGCCTGACCCAATTAGTGATAAATCTCAGGTTAAAGCGCATTCCTCTTGGCTCTATCTCTCGTTTTCTGTCATTGACATGACCTAAAGCATCATTAATAAAAAGCACCAAACTAGTCCCTAGAATTACTGCACCAGCTGACCTAACCTTGATAACAGTAGTTCAGAAGCGATATCCAATCTGTGTCCAATTTTAGCTCCGTATTTGCACAAGCGATCTGGCTGTGTTTATGTCTTAGAGTAAAGAGTTCTCACAGTTTAGTTAATGAGTAAACAAGTTACTGGGTCGAGGCGAAGCACCTTTTCCGACCACAAACGTTCATTATGACCACACCTTGATTACATATTGTACATGAGATTGAGGAGACAGTTTCGGCTTTTAGTTTTTTGGAAAATCGACCAGAATTGATTGAGAACATATTAAAAATTAGATATCTAAAAAAAACGAATATGTCTTCTCAAAAGAGATCTTTCTTGTAGAGTATATCTGAACTGCCGGATGAGTACTATATTATGTCGTGTATCCTAGTTTGTATATTTGCTTTGGTAGCTATAAAAAGCTTTAAACGTAAATGTGACTGTATACACTGATACGTGTGCGTTTATTCAGTGGTGCCTTCGAATAAGCTTAAAGGCATGTCTTGCATTAGCAAAAGCTCGATTCAAAATGTATAATAGCTTATCATTTTCAATCTAGCACTTGTATACTTTCAATGTGCTTTGATAAAGTCATCCATGATATGCAAACAAAAAATTGAGGAATTAAGATAGATCAAAATGGAATCCACTTGATTTACTGTTCAAAGAGCAAATATCAGATTGGCCTTTTTCTGAAAGCAGACAAGTCTCTTTCTCACATTCAAGATGCAAATTTAGCTTTGTGCTTTTTACCAATATTTTTTTAAATTTCACATCATCCGTTTCGCCAAGTCAGTCTTGACCAAGTGACAAGTGACGCCGTTGCCGGCGTGTTTGCGCACGCATTAGCCGCGCCCGCCTCCTGTCAACATCGTAATGGCGGCAAACATACCCCCTCTCCTCTCCCCGCATGTCCCTCGCCCCTCCGTGCTACCGTTGACAGATGCGCCGGCGCACCGACACGTTTCTCCGACTAAATAAATGTTTGATGAATTTATGATATCTCTGCTGTTTCAGGATGTTGAACATGGATTGTGTTTTATAGCTCTAATAAATTAAATAAGGATTATAAATCGCTGACAAACTTTTTATTGTTTATTTCTCTACAGGCCACAAAAAACCTGCTGCTGTAGCCATGGTAACTATCTATTATTGCCTTGGCAACAGCGAACATTAGAGGTTTTATTCAGTAACCATGGTTACTGAATAAAACCTCTAATGTTCACTGCCGACGTGAGTGAGCTTGGTAGTAAGATTTTATAGAATTGCGTTTTAGGCGTAGTTCGACGCGTGAAAAGTATGGAATAGACTCATAAATTTTCTTGAGTTACGTCACAACATTAATGAACATTAAGTCTAAACGCAACAATACGTTTCAATACATATTTAAAACTATAAACTGTTTCACGTAGATATAAGTAGCTATATTTCTTTACACATTTCAATTGAAACATATTTTTGTTAAGAATTCCATTTACGGGTGAACTGATAAGCGCAGGTTATTATTGTTTATAACTATTTTATGTGGAACGTTATAGCTTCATAGGATTAACATTTTAATAGTATCTAGGTATACTTGCGTTCCTAGATACTATTAGTACGTGAAAGATTGAATTTTAAGCCTATATCACTTGTGTAAGAATATAAACGTGTTCATAGAATGGTGATAAAGCTGACTTTATTGGCGAGAAGGCAATTTACAATGTAATATCTATCGGGGATTACATTTTATACTAGTTTCTTTAATCTGACATGGTAATCTGCGGGACTATATCACACCTATCTAATACGTACTAAGCGCGTGGAAATCTAATATCGAAACTACATCTGGTTGACATAAATATCGATTCTAATATACTTTGAAAAATAACACATAAAATATTCTTTGAAAACTATAACTTATATTTCACTATCGCTTTTATATTCTTTTTATTAATGGAAATTGATTGATAGAGAGCTATCGAGTAGTAGAGCCTCGCTGATTTCAGCATGAATGGGCCGGCTCGCCTTGGGAAGGAGTAGTCCTTCCCAAGGCGAGAGGGTAGCCTCTCGCAGAATATCGACGTGGAATAGCAGTAGTCCTACTGTTGTGTTTCGTTCGGTGAGTGAGGAGGCCGGAGGCCCAATCACCCCCTTTCCCCCATCCCGCTCCCTTTCCTTCCCACGTCCTTTCTTAAAGGGTCGGCAACGCGCTAGTGATGCCTCTGGTGTTGCAGGAGTCCATAGGCTACGGTGACCACTTACAACAGGTGGGGACGTATGCTTGTTCGCAATAAAAAAAAAAAATTGACTAGATTTTTGGAATCTAGGACGCAGACAAAGTTTTCGTCATTGTGTATCATATTGACTTAAGATAACTGTCGCACTTGGAATAATTCCTGGAGCTAGGCTTTACAAACATTCAAACAATAGACTTAAAGAGCACTTATACTCTGTAGTATTTGTGGACACATCGTACTCTGAGGAATTTGAAACCAACATTTGGTGCACTGTTGTGTGAGTAGCGGCGAGGCGACAACTTATTCAAATCACGGCGCTAATTATTTTGGTGCTCTCGAAGATATGTGAAGTCTGCCAACCCGCACTAGGCCAGCGTGGTGGACTAGGGCCTAACTTTTCTCACACTGAGAAGAGGCCGGTGCCCATCCGTGGAAAAGTTTAATACAGGGCTGATATTATTCTTTTTCCATAATGTAGGTACCTTGATTTCTCCTTAATTTAAACTTATTCCAGGATGGTATCCTTCTCATCATATCAGCGTCTACATTACCTATCTCGTCTATCGTCATAAGCATCCACAGAGATGTACCTAGTGCTCATCTACTTTGTGAATCCATTCTACAGACATGTTATTTTAATTAATCCTAATCCTAATCCTAACTAATATTATAAAAGCGAAAATGAGTTTGTTTGTTTGTTACCTTTCATGCCTAAACCACTGAAACGATCATCCTGAAATTTTGCATATACGTTGTCAAGTATACAGAAACGCACATGGGCTACCTTTCATCCCGAAAAAAATTACTGTTCCCGAGGAAAACAATAATAACGTTCTTATGATAATAGATGGCGCCACGTGTCTTTCGAATCATGATTGAATTATATTATTACAAGCAGAGTACAACCCGAATTGATTGTCAAATTCTAAATTAACGCGAGCGAAGCCGCGGGCAATAGCTAGTCTTTAATAATTTGAGAAAAAAGCATTCTATGTATATCTTCTTCTCCTTAGCTTTTATTATTCCCAAGTCACTTGGGGTCGGCTTTCTAGTCTAACGGGATTTGACTGGATATCAGTTTTTACACGGAGACACTGCCATCTGACCTCCGCAACCCGAAGGCTAACGATACCCTAAAGCTAGACCAGTGTCAGGATATTAGAGGGCATTGACTTCCCAATAACGACTGCCATAGATGTTCATGGCAGCTGAGACCGACGGCCTAACGTGCTCTCCGAGGTACAGAGCAGGCGATAATTGTCAATCAATACGCACATAATTTCGAAAAGTCATATAACTTCCGAAAGTCAGAGGTGCGCCACATAGGTTCGAACGCAAGACCCTATGCATTGCAGTCTGTTGGTCTCCCGACTGAGCTATCGCTGCATGCAAATGCAAAAGCATGTCAGTAAATAAGACTTCTGCAGACTCACATGCCTACCATCCGTTGCCTCTCATCCCATCCTTAATTAATTTCCCTTAGGTCAGTAACGTGCTAGTGATTATCTTGGTATTGGAAGCAATTACAATTACAGCGTACGCTAATTGCAAACCATCAAACAGGCCGTATGCATGCTTGTCCAGAACATTTAGTTAAGATCGTAGACAAATATTTTCCATAAATACATACACCACTCAGTACAAGGTCCAGCTGCCCTCCCTGAACCACACGCTACGGATATCCACAAATAGACACCTGACAAATGAGGCTCACTTCACTAACTGCAGCAGAATAACAAATTGTTATACCCCACACTCGCATTCTTCAGCCCCGGCTGAACCCTTCTGTGCTACAATATTCTATAGCACGTGTCAATAATTAGTTCTTGTGAGTTATGGGTCGTCTCTGACAGTGTTTATAGGGGTTAATAAGGGGCAGATGATGTGCCCGATGGTATTAAACGAGACCTCAAGAATGTCAATGGTGTCTGTATTATATTTAGACTCGGGTTCTTAATGGAGCTTACCTAAACTAACTTCATAAATATGCGTGGCGCCATCTATGCTAATGAATTTTTATGTTTACCTAATATTTTGTAAACGTGATTTGTCATTTAAATATTTGTTTGCCCACATTGTAAATAAGATAGATTTTATCGATGATTAATTCTTAAATAAGCAAATCAATAGTTAGGACATGATTTAAATTTTATTGTAAATGATACCAGATGTTGATTCGTAATTAATTAATTTTTATTTGGTAATGAACTGTTAGAAGACCATCGATATAATATTTATTCGATATTTACCGAAATACCTTACGTTTACCGACATATTACACATTAAAATTTAACTACAATATGCAAATTTCTTCAATGTTCAACTAGGTACTTATGATGCTGACTGTAATCGATGTAATTAACTTCCTCAATCAATAACATGATTTCGAATTAAGTCATAATCCCATAATGACCCAGTCTAGTTGGCAGACTTCATACATCTTCGATAACACTATATAGAACTCTCAGAGATACTGATTTCCTTCAAATGTTTTCTATCACCGTTGAAGCCAGTGCTATTTAACTATTTAATTTGCATATAATATACCTTAGTTAACTCATAGGTGCTTTCTTGCAGAGGATTAATTTCGAGACCTCTGCGTAGAAATCCATTAGCCCCACTATTTAGCTATATGGAAAAAATATAAGTCTAAATAATAAATCAGTTTGAAATAAAAAAGAAACTTCATGTTCCTTAAATAAAGGTGTAGAGTCGGTTTGCAGGAATCAGACAACAGCTCCCTGTTTCTTTACCGACTAATGCAACCAGCAATACCTTTTACCGTATTAGGAATATCTAATTCAAAACAAAATGTCGCTTAAGCAAACAAACTGGAAGGCTACTGCCATTAACTGTGCTGTCCGAGCTAAGGCCTCTTCAAACGACTGGGACGTGAGCGGCGGCCGGCGGTAGCCAGTGTTTGCTTAGCGGGCTCGTTTGTCGGCAGCCTGTCGCCGTGTGTGGCCCTTGAGGGCTCTCCAAGACGAGCTACTACGACACGGTAGAAAGTTAAACTAGAGAAAACATTATGGTTAAATATATTGTGAGAGCTGGGATCATCTGCTTCATTTGACAATTAGTTTGCCTGTAAGTAGGTAATTCAAACTGCAGGTAGTTCGCATTTCTGCAAATACTTACTGCTCTTTCAGAATATTTGTACTGAAATTCAATCGTTCTCGTTGTTCTATGGGTCTTTGTTCTGTATGCATTACCTTCTAGCAATGCGAGTTTCATGCTTCGAACTTTGGTCTTTGGTATTTTTACATTCACTGTTACAATTGCCAAAATGTTTCGAGTTTTATTATCATTTCGTAAAGCTGTACGCAAATAAGTTAGCAAATTTTCTGGGTGGCATTCTTTGTTTTATTTTCATTGCAACAAAATAAAATATACCTCATCGAAGATATTTTCCAAATAATTCAATTTCACAAATAATTACGTTTATGTGACTCCAATGTTTAGTCAAAGATACAATGCACCTACGTTTAAATAGTTTAATTTATTCTACGACTATGTAAGATCCACATGTGCTAATTCAAGGTCTACGAATTAGCACATGTTTAGGACAGAACTATGTCAAACAGACAACTTGCTAAATATTGTACAACATTCAAGGCGAATAAACAAATGTAATAATAAATGAATACGCGCCGAAGTTTATTTACCTCTGGGCGGGTACAAGGAAAGGAGCGCTATGATTGGTCAGTTTGTTAGTGTGCGTGCGAGTCAACACGTTTATCAGACTTTCGCAACATTAGGTTGTTTGTCATTGTTACACGAGCTTGGACGTTGTACAAGAATTTTTCGATGCTAAATGATTACCAACTAAATGTTTAAATGCTTAACCTATAATTTGTTACTACGATCTAAATCTGAATTTATTTTAAAAGAACTCAACCACTTCTTTGATTTCTAAAGGTGCTTTATGGCGAGTGCAGTGGTTAAATATAACCTTTTTCGCTTTAAAGCGGTTAATTCTCTAACGATCGTTTTCAAGAGATTTCAAGAAAAGGTATACAGACTGTTGACAACAGCTGGGTACGTCATTATAAAATAATATACATAGTAAACGCAGCGCATATCAAATGATTCTGAACCCTCACGTGTCAATGATAAGCAGCATTTCAACGCTTTCTACTTATTAACAAGTTACATGCTATGCCATGAAACAAACTAGGCTAAGCGTAATACAACAGATTAATTACAAGTGCTTTACACAGAACTGCAAAAGAACTAGTAATTACACGTACCAAACAATACAAGAGCTACTGAAACACGGAAAAACAGTTGATACTTTATCGCGCCGCGTAAATCAAATGCTTATGTAATTATGCAAAATACTCGATATTTGCGATATGGCCCACGTTACCGTGCATCTGTAATAGAAAGTTGATTAGTGTGCGCCTACGCTGCTCGCTGATTGGCCGGCCGCTCGGGTGCTGTCGTAAAAGCGCTCGTAAACGTTCGGGTTTTCATCCGCCATGCTCGCGATAGCGTTAACAAGGACGAGTTGGTTCTACTCTTTAGTTTTGATTGTATTAATGTATAATACTGTATGCTGAGGAAAGTTTCGATTTATTAGATAAGACTTTCGATGGGTATTTGCTGTTTAATCTTGTTACGGGAATTTTATGCCACGTGTACTTACGTGCTTACCATCTGGCAGTCCTATATTCGCAACCCGACTACTTTATTGGTCCTATGGCAAAGCTTTCTGCTCACTTTTAATTATGTTATGTTAGGTTAGTACCTAATAGATACTTTCTAATTAACAAACAAACAAACTCACATTAGTATTTATTAGTTGGGGTTAAGATTTTTGTCGGTAAATTGATATAGATTTTCGGGAAGTTATGACTATCTTAACTATAATATTATAAAAGCAAAAATGAGTTTGTTTGTTTGTTTATTTGTGAACTTTTCACGCCTAAACCACTGAACCGATCATCCTGAAATTTTGCATATACGTTGTCAGGTGTACAGAAACGGACATACGCTACCTTTCATCCCGAAAAAAAGAACTGTTTCCGAGGAAAACAACAAAAACTATGATAATAGATGGCGCCGCGTTTCTGTCGAATCATGATTGAATTACATTATTACAAGCAGAGTACTATCCGAATTGATTGTCAAATTCTAAATTAACGCAAGCGAAGCGGCGGGCAAAAGCTAGTCTCCTTTATAAAAACTTGAAGAATGTCTTCCATACGAATATACATATTTTGGACTGTACGACTAAGCCATGAATATCCTGAATGGGTCTTAGGAATTTCATCCTCTTATAGAATAGGAGGTGAATTACGGAAGCTCACATAACTTATGGCTCATTTACTCAAGGCAAGTTTTACGAAGCAAGTAGGTATCTTGCTATCCCTGTTAAATTTGCCATAAGACAGTTTCTTGCTTGATTGTTCTACAATGGAGCAATTGTTTCTATGTATATATTTACAAAAAAAAGTATATATGTATGTTTATCCATTGTCTAGTACCCATAGTACAAGCTCTGCTTAGTTTGGGCTAGATAGTGTTGTGTGTATGTGGTAGAATATATTATTATTGTATTATTGCTGGAGAATATACTATCGATATGTGAAGAGTATAGTTTCAAAACCCGCCAAAACGATATCAGAACAAAAATAATGTTCCGATTGAACATGAAGCTCTTTCGATGCTTCTATCGGATTGCACTGATAGTTTTAACAAAAACCACTAAAATTGTATTAAATCAGCTCACAAAAGTTGCAGTTTGTTGCAAACACATCTAAAAGAGTCCATTTATATTATGTCTTTAAATGTTTTTTTGAGATTTACTATTATTTGGTGAAAAGTATTTTAGGGGATTTTGGAACTAAACTACTCATGTGTTGCCCATTCATTACCAAACGGTCCTGAGGATGCTTCGCGCTGAGGCAAAACACGTATCGACGAATATTTTGTGCTCGAAGCGGCATACTGCAAGTTGCAGTACGCCCGGGTCCCACGTCGTGGCTGTCCCTATCCAGACGAGTTCGGATTTGTCAACCTTTTTCTATGCGTGGCGAGTTCCTCTTCCCAATAATTTTTATTACAATGGATTTCCACCATGTAACGCCAACTTCGATTCAATATATCGATATGAATCTACCTTACATTTTCTTATACAGTTTGTAAACACTTTAATAGAAACAAATTTTCTTTCGATCCGATAGCCTACTAACCCATTTAACACCCGCGATACAGCTACCACTAAATATTAAATGTGTCTTCTTCTCACATCATCGCAGACATTAGCATCTAATATTAAACAAATACTTTTTTTAATATCAAAGCTCACCCAAAACAGTGTCATAAAAAACTTTCAGCGGTCTCAGAGTTAAAAGAAACAACAATTAATTAATCGTTCCCACTGTAGAACACACCGAAACACTTGTACTATATTTAAGGAAACACAAAGGGCGTCTTGTGCGCATCGCAATTTTAACGAACCATTGACGCTTTTGTTCCTTAACACACTACATGCTTTCAAACGAACGCAGTAATATATTTTGTGTGGTATAAACTTGTGAAGCTTCGCTCGGATTAATGAACGTTTTATATTCGTCGAATACACCAGTAACTGTCAGCGAGGGAACGTCAAAGGCGCGTCGTAAATTAGCCGGGAAAGAAAGATGTTTCCCGCCTTATGATATTCTATCCCTTTCTCGCGTAAAGCGTCTCGTATGACCGTGTCTCTTTTTAGAACCAATTAGTGAAGTTTCAAAGGAAACGTTCGATTTTCATATCTATAGTGTTGTGATGATCGCTTGTCGATATTAATCATATCACGGGCTTATAAATAAACTGCAAGAATTAATACGGCGTGCTTCCCGACTTGTTTCACTTAAGTAGGTATGTAAAGTGCATTTTCCATGTAGTATTGTGACAGTTTGCGAAAAATCACGCTATGTAAAGTGTTTCCAAAAGAATATTTTTGCTCATGTATCGCATAGGGAATAGAATCAACAAGTATTCCAATTCATTAGTAAAGCAGGCAGGCTGCCTGATTTAAAGCTTTTATAATTAAATAAGGTGTTCCCACGACTTTATCCGCAATAATCACAGGTCGTACGCAGCTATATTTACGTAAATGACACTATGTACTGTATCCGATTGTATCAAATGTAGCTTAGATTTTAAGTTGAAACTCACACTAAAATCTGTTATCGCATCTATGTGAACAGTTAGGTATGTGATGCTGACACAACAGAGATGGTGACAAACAAAAAAAAAAAAAATCGCCCTAAATAATCGTACCGCAGTTCGTTTTTCAATAATTTCTAGAATGTACAGACACAGTGTCTTTTGTGACAACAAACACAGTGTTTTTAGAGTGACAACAAGTATGAGACATTTCCTTCAAAATCATATCGATATCGACATATAACTGCCCACTACACTGCACCACTACCGATTGCATTCCCAGTAGATGATTTATATACCTAAATACTCTTCATTTTACACGATATTAGTAGTTTTATAGCGTCAACTTCGCTTAAGTACTTTACATTACCGGCTAACTACATTTCGGAACGACGGACATAGACAAATCGCCAGTAATGGTTTGTTGTCTTTAAAAACTAGTCTGAGCTCGTGACTTTGTCTACGTGGAGTTTATTTCGTCTGCGTCGCCACTTACATAGATAACACTATGATTCTTGATTAATCTCTGACTTTGTTAAACGGATGAAACTAGGCTTTTCTTTAAATTTAAACCCGAGCTACCAAATACAGACAGAAGAAAATTGCAAGAACTATTTATTGTTTATTTTTTTGAATACAGACGGTTAACGTGACAGGAAGTACTTGTCAAAGTCAAGTCAAGTCACTTGGGGTCGGCTTTCTAGCGTAACCGGATTTGACTGGATATCAGTTTTTACACGGAGTGACTGCCGTCTGACCTCCGCAACCCGAAGGCTAACGATACCCTAAGGCTAGACTAGTATCAGGATATTAGAGGGCACTGACTTCCCAATAACGACTGCCATAGATGTTCATGGCAGCCGGGATCGACGGCTTACCGTGCTCTCCGAGGCACGGAGCAGGCGATAATTATTATCAATCAATACGCACATAATTTCGAAAAGTCATATAACTTCCGAAAGTCAGAGGTGCGCGACGTGGGTTCGAACCCGAGATGCTCTGCATTGCAGTCTGTTGGTCTCTCGACTGAGCTATCGCTGCTCAAGTACCTAGTCCAGTCTAATGTCGACTAAAAAAGTGAAAACTAAATCTATAATACTAGAGTAGTAGAGCCTCGCTGATTTCAGCATGGCTCGACCGGGGAACGACTACCCTCGCACAGAATATCGACGTGAAATAGCATTATTCCTACTGTTGTGTTTCGTTCGGCGAGTGAGAGTACCGGAGGCCCAATCACCCCCTTGCCTTCCCGCTCCTTCTCCTTCCCACTTCCTTACCTAAAGGGTCAGCAACGCGCTAGTGATGCCTCTGGTGTTGCGGGCTACGGTCCATAGGCTACGGTGACCACTTACCATCAGGTGAGCCGTATGCTTGTTTGCCACTTCAAACGAAAAAAAAAAATCTAGTCTATCAGCACAAATTTTGACACACGCGTAAATTGTTACACCAATTTAGATAAAACTTAGCACACAGATAGACCATGTCCTGGATTAACAAATAACATGCTCTTTATTCCCGTTATGTGTTCCCGTGGGATTATAATATCAGCCCGGGAACTGTCCCATGGCTGGTCACGGGCCTTTTGCCAGTTTGAGAAGGGCTGGTTCATCCACGCCGGCCCAGTGCGGGTTGGCAGACTTCAAATATCTTCGAGAACTTTATGGAGAACTCTCAGACATGCAGGTTTTCTTACGATGTTTCTTTACAGTTTAAGCGACCGATATTTAACTATTTAATACGCAACTAACTCTAAAGGGGCAGAGGATGGAACTCGAGACACCTGCGTGGCAGAGTTCTACATCGTAGGAGCTAAAACATCCAGAATAACCGATTGTCCTTCCCTATGACATTGTAGCGTTACTTCACAAACTCTTTGATACGACGTAAGTGCGTATGCACAGAACAAACGACACGAACAGTTAGCGCCTTTGATGTGCGCGCGCCGACCGTGACGGACGTTCGCGGAACGCGCAAAAACTGCGCACACGTGCGCGCACAGCGCCAGACAGCTTATTGTCACGGTATTTTCGGGAGCAAAGGGATGAACGAAGATAAAGTTATTAACTGTTCTGTGTCATCATTGTGATTTTTCCTGAGAAAAGTAAATTTTTCATACGTAGTATCAAATATAAAAGCATATAGCTCCATAGCTCAGTGGGGACACCAACAGACTGCAATGCAGAGGGTCTCGGGTTCAAACTCACGTCGCGCACCTCTGACTTTCGGAAGTTATATGACTTTTCGAAATTATGTGCGTATTGATAGATAATTATCAAATAAAACGCACATAATTCAAAAAAGTCAATAGTGTGCAAAATTTCAAATCAATCCGTCGCATCGGTTTGAAAGGGGTGAAAATCACATTCAAAGATTATGTTACATAGACACATAGATACATACATACCAAGCTAATAAAAGCGTGTTAAAAATATGCTAATAGACGCTCGACCTTTACCTAAACTGTTTGATTCCTTAATACAATGCCAGTTTTGTTTTAGTTTCTTATACCTACATTTATGTTTTTATTTTTTAAACTCACGAACAAGCATGCGTCATTTTGAGATCTAAAACCTTACTTAGCAAAAGATGGGTTTAATACACATCTGTAGTATGTATAAGCATGAGACTAGGGTTGCCATCTCTAAAATTTGGCAACCAGGACAAGACATAAAAACCCCGGATTTTAGCATTAGATTTTATGAAACCTTATATGAGACTGTGTTTTTGCTTTTAACTCGTGTCTCGTATAGGGATCGAACCCATAACACTCGGCACAGTGGCAACGACGAGGCGATCACTTAAACCATAGCGGTTTAATTCATCCAGTGTTTAATTAAGATTCACGTGTTTTTATCTACTCAAAATTTTGTCCAAGACATTAGATGATCGGCAGGCAAATGTAAAACACAATATGTGACCGGGCGTGACGGCGGGGGCTCCGCCCACTAAACCACTGAGCCACAACGGTGTGCCGTCAAAGACAGACCCTCAAATGTTATAATAGCAGGGCAAATGACCTTACACATATGTTTGGAGATAACAAGGTGCCGAATGGACCCCCTAAGTGTTAATAGTTATGAGTGGACACCGAGAAACTAGACAAAAAGTTTTATGAATAATGAACAATATAATGTTCGTTTACCTATTGAAACTGACTATGCCTTGATTATAAATATACATACATTATGTCCAGCGATAGCCTAGTGGAAAACCGTTGGACTGCCACGCAGAGGTCTCGAGTTCGAACCCAAGGCACGCATCACTGACTTTTCGAAGTTATATACGTATTAAATAGTTGATTATCGCTTGCTTTAACGGTGAAGGAAAACATCGTGAGGAAACGTACATGTCTGAGAGTTCTCCATAATGTTCTCGAAGATATGTGAATTCTGCCAACCCGCACTAGGCCCGCGTGGTAGACTATGGCCTAACCCTTCTCATAGTGAGAAGAGGCCCGTGCCCAGCAGTGGGACAGTTTAATACAGGGCTGATATTATATATATGTCCTCGCCTGTATATTACTGAAGCGATAACCGAAGGTGTAATATGCACTTATTTGGACGTCTACCGGACACATTATTAAATAAGATATTATTACATTATCTATTCGTATGTTTTTACATCATTAGTCAGAGTAGTTTTGCAGAGGTTTAATATATACTAACATTATAAAGCTAAAGAGTTTGTTTGAACGCATTAATCTCAGGAAGGCCCAATCACCCCCTTTCCCCCATCCCGCTCCCTTTCCTTCTCACGTCCTTTCTTAAAGGGTCGGCAACGCGCTAGTGATGCCTCTGGTGTTGCAGACGTCCATAGGCTACGGTGACTACTTACTATCAGGTGGTAATGCTTGTCTGCCACCCTAGTTGTATAAAAAAAAAACTACCGCCTCGAATTGAAAAACTTTTTTAGTGTTGGATAGGTATTTATTGAGGAAGGCTATAGGCTATATAACATCACGCTACGACCCACGGGGGCACATCAAGTATTGATATAAAACGTGGCATGGCTTAACTAAGGTGCATAGAGTAATCGTAATCGAACCTCACATGGTGATTATTATTGTTTAATATAAAAACTAATTCATCATCATCATCAGGCTATAATAGTCCACTGCTGGACATAGCCCTTCCCTAAAGAGCGCCATAGCGCCCTGTCTTCAGCTTGCCGCATCCAGCATCTGCCTGCAGTCTTTCGCAGATCGTCATCTCACCTGGTCGGAGGGCGTCCTACACTAGGTTTGCCGAGTCGCGGTCTCCACTCAAGAACACGCTTACCCCAGCGGTTGTCGGTTCTTCGCGCGATATGGCCAGCCCACTGCCACTTCAGCTTGCTAATTCTCTGAGCTATGTCGATGAAAGTCATCGACATAGCTCAGCTTAGTCATTTGGTTTAAAAATTAATTAACTGGCAAGAATTGTTTACACAATTTAATATCTACAAATAAAGATTTTTAATGGTGTCCCACAAATAGCTGTACCTTATAAGGGAGTTCTTTGTACTCGTCGTGATACAGCGATTATAATTTAAAGGTGTGTGTGGGATCTTTCTTCTGTATATTTAAAACGTAGTGTTTTAAAAAGGGATTAAATATAATGAGCACTAAAAATACTAATTGCGCATCAAAATATGCTTACTAAACTATATCATAACGAGCACCTATACGCTTCAAATCACTGCATTCCGTCTCGGAAGGGTTAGGCTACATTAGGTTCCTTCTTAAACCCACCCAAAAATAGGAACTCCGTCGTAATAGTTTAATCTCTTTAAATATATTTTGATGTGCAATTAGTATTTTTTGCTATGCAGTTAAATACTACCCTTTTAAAAAGAAAAAAGCAGAAACTAAATTGGACACTGTCGTATATATAACTAGATGTTCCCGCGGTTTCAGCCGCGTTTATCGTTACTGCGTCGCCCCCGTGGGTCGTAGCGCGATGTTATATAGCCTATAGCCTTCCTCGATAAATAGGCTAATCAACACTAAAAGAATTTTTCAAATCGAACCATTAGTTCCTGAGATTAGCGCGTTCAAACAAACAAACAAACTCTTCAGCTTTATAATATTAGTATAAATATTAGCACATCTGTCTGAAAAATGTGTTGCAGGTGTGCATTTTTATTAAAAATGGCTACGCTTGTATTCGCATTCATATTTTTCAATATTCTGGTTTTATTTATCGTCGTGTTTTCTTCAAATTTAAAGAAATGAATTGCAAGTATGAAATGCAATAAGTGTCTACTGAATGCAATTTTATTAAATCTCGATGTTCTCGGGATATAACAAATGTTTCTCGTTTTGTATGCGTTTGTCATAATTTTAGTTATATTTAGTACAGTCGCTGTCATCCCGTGCAGTTTTATGGGAACGAAATTATTTATTGAGTTATAGTATACTAGCTTTTGCCCGCGGCTTCGCTCGCGTTAATTTAGAATTTGACAATCAATTCGGGTTGTACTCTGCTTGTAATAATATAATTCAATCATGATTCGAAAGAAACTTGGCGCCATCTATTATCATAAGAACGTTATTGTTGTATTCCTCGAGAACAGTAATTTTTTTCGGGATGAAAGGTAGCCTATGTCCGTTTCAGTACACCTGACAATGTATATGCAAAATTTCAGGATGATCGGTTCAGTGGTTTAGGCGTGAAAAGGTAATAAACAAACAAACAAACTCATTTTCGCTTTTATAATATTAGTTAGGAAGTTAGGATTAGGATTAGGACAGCTCTGGTGAAGCAGTGGATTAAAATGATCGTCACAAAATCAAAATATATTTATATATCATTTAAATCACAAAGTAACAATATGAATGATAAAGTTACACTATGCCTTGTTCTCTAAGAGAATAGATCCAATGAGAAGAAAGGACAAGAAATTCGGGAACACTCTTTCTAAACGTCCTACTTATCTATATATTAATACGTGAAGCAAAAACTTTGTTTAAAATTGCGCGGACGAAGGAGTATGAAAGGCACAGTTAAAGGTTATATGGCGAAGGAGGGGCGAATCCTAATATTTTTATAAAATATGCATAAGAAATACATTAATATAATGAAAAAACACTACGCGCACACAACCATGCATTTGACACACGCAGTCGAAGCGCGTAACTATGGTTACATATCAATATATAATGACATATAACAGCAATATCTTACAGGCAAACTTTGGTCGAATTTCGAGCACTAGACGACCGCTAGTAAGTTGTAATAATACATTTTTTACAATTCCTCACTTCTACCGTTCAGAGTTCAATCCTCACACGAGACAACAATATGTACGATCCATAAATAATTGCTAAACCGCAGGGCAGCTTGTGGCGAGCTGAATGTGAGTGGCGACACTGCGGTCCTGAATGCCTCAGAAATTCGGTGAGGGCCTCGTCCCCAGCTTGCCGTTACTGGTTGGCTGGGGTGGAACTTCAAGAGCGCCCGTAGAACTCTCAACTCTGGCTTGCCTTGGTCGGCCGGTCAGAGGGGGGCCGCTAGAGCTACATGCTTGGGGGTGGAAGTGTAATTTTCAAGGGCACAACTACGGGGAAACCCGCTCCGGGTCACCGTTTTCACGAGACCCGTGATGGTGAAACCGGCGCCGCACCGCTCGACACCCCTAGCAGCTCGCACAGGTGTTGCCCTCTGCTGCTGGCTTGTATGCCTATCGTGGCTATTCAGGGGGCCCATCTAGTGAGTTGGCGAGTCACCGTCTGTCCATTCGATTGATGCTATTAGAGTATTCAGGGCAGACGCCGTTTTATCATCCATAGTTACCAATATACCAGTCCATCAAACAGCCATACCCATAGCCCATATATTACAATCCATACGTAGCAATAGTCCTACGCCTGCTGCGGCTAGTGTCGCTGTAGGTGTTCCATCCCACCTTTGATTAAAACTCTCGAGGGGCCTCTTCACGTTGGACACATGTCTTCGTGTAAGCCTCCGAAAGGGCCGGGTATTTTCCTAACGTATTAGGAATATACCTGTGAAAGAGAAACAAATAATATATAGGTATGTTTATTTCTCTCAAAGGTCATACATGTGAATATGTTGTAGAAATTAAATTTAACCTTTGAGAGAGCTGGAGTCGGTACTAGATTCAAGACCTGCATGACAAATCGTCAGGCCCTCTCCCTATTATATAGACATTGTTAACAATATTTAATGTAGCTATGGGTTTATGGATAGAGTAATGGTAACTATGGTTAAAAAAGCAAAAGTTTAAGCTTCAAAATATAGAAACTAAAAGCATGCATTAAGATTGCGCCGAGCGAAATGTGCCAAAACAGGCGGTCACAGATAAGTTGATGAAATCAACACTTTTTGTTTAATACAAATATAAAATATACATTTACCATAACAATGAATGTGTTTACAATTACTCCGTGTAAAAAACTTATAATAATTAATAATTTTCGCGTACAAAATTACGTAAATTTGCAAATTGCAAAAACGTAAGCTCGTGTTACGTGATTTTTAGATTATAACAGTAGAAATCTATCCTATCTTACAACTTAAACGAAAAAAATAGTTATATTACAATTTGTCACTCCCAAATATTTAAGTTATTGGTTGACAATAAAGATACATATTTATCAAAAAAGCACTTTAAATCATCCACACAATTTTACTATGGCGGCCGCGCGCCGATTTGAATATGCACCGCACGAGCTCTGTCATTATCTCTCTTACGCTCGGCGCAATGAGAAATATTTATAACTGAATATCAAATAATCTCTTCTTCAGGGTACCAACGACATTATTATAGTTGAAATAGTAGACTTAAAAGTCCATCCAAGAACAGTTACTTGTAGATGATATGGGCTACATACGTAAGCCCACGGGCTGCACGCACTAGTTAATCTTACGAGATACTTGCGCATACAAACATTTTGTAAGTGTTTTTATTTTTATCGTAGTGAAAAGCATTTTACGCACCCTCCTCTCTAGGAAAAGAGGGAGCGGAGACGGTATGATGGGTTCACCCGGAGATAGATGGAAAGTCCCAGGTCCTACCCAACATACCACGGTGTGCCTTCTTCTGCCTGTGCTGGTCTGTCGAACTGAAACTACTTCAGCGACCTACCCGCAGGGCCCTATGCTGACAATAGCTGCCTGCGGGCACATACAACTTGCCCAAGACGTATCTTAACTTATGCATGGTACCTATGTCGTCTGCAATAGCCGTAATTCTCATTGCCTAATCTCGAAAAAATTTGTGAACATTTCTTCTATTTTTAAGAGTCAGGTCAAAAGCCTCCCAAAGCTGTCGCTGTTACCTATTAAATTCCATTTATATTGAAAATTAACGCATTAACTGATTGATGATAACATTACTCGTACACATTCTCCTAAACCATTAAATCAGTACAGTCATATAAATAAACTTGCGACGTGCAAGTATACGGTGCAACAAGGATTGTCTTTTTTGACGCGAGCGACATGCCGTCCGCGTCGTTCGCAACACCAAAACGACAACGCAACATTAGTCAAGCATTTTGTACAGTGCTCAACCAATTTGTACGCGGACGAGAAAGGAGTGGCAATGTGTTTATTTGTCCGACTGTACTTTGTCTAACCCTGGCGATGCTCGCGTGATATATGTGGGGACACTGGCGTTCCTTTTTGGCGTATTCGGCGAAGAATTAAGTTATTAATGTCTGAATTTAGAGTAGTAGATGTGGGATTATTTATTGTGATGTGAGAACATGCCGCATGAAAATATTTTATATTGAATTTATTCCGTTGGTCGTTTCATCTGCGCAGGCATAGCTGGTGCGCATCAGAACGACGTGATAACTCAGTTGTCTAACTCCCTAATTTTCTTGGAATATAGGTATGTTCTGAAAGTCAGATTGCCTCGGTGGTGCTGCAGTAGTGTATGCTGGGTGAGACTGCTGTGGATGAGGTGTTGGGTTCGATTCGTGATTGGACAAAATGTTATTTGATTATTTGTTAGAAAATTCTCAGTAGCACCACGGAGTCCGAGACTGTGTCTGGTAATCAGCTATTGCTGATTACCAGGCATAGTCTCGGTCTCTATTTCCCATCTTTAATCTGTCAAGTCTTAAAATATGCTATAAATATGCTAGCTGGTCACCGGTATGCCGCTGCGGTTTGAAAGTAACTGTTAATCACGTATATATTACAAAGACTGCGTACCTATGTAACGTAATGGTTTAAGTGGATGCCTTGCCATTTATTATGTAGGACTTTTAAGCATATCGAATGGCTCGACCCCTATTTGGAAGGTTTTTTAATCATAGCTGGTGAAATCTAAGTATAACACACCGTTGCCGAAATCTTTGCGAAGATAAGCGTGATGTATGTAAAGAATCAGCCACCGTTTCTTCACTACATATTATAAACAAAGTCCCCCGCCGCGTCTGTCTGCCTGTCTGTTCGCGATAAACTCAAATACTACTAAAAGGATTTTCATGCGGTTTTCATCAAAAGACAGAGTGATTCATGAGGAAGGTTTAGGTGTGACATTTGTTTAGGTGAGAAAAACCCGTGCGAAGCCGGGGCGGGCCGCTAGTATAATAATAATATAAATTTATCCAAACAGTTTAAAAATCTAAGCTGTCTAAGCTGATTATATTAATTATTAAACCGTGCAGCGATTAATCTGTTATTTCGTGTAATAATGTAGTATCTAGATATGAATAAGGTAGAAAAGTTGATATCACTAATGATTGATTTTAAATCACTAGATAAGCTGTAACAGTGGGATTAATGTGATGTTTTGACAATATAATATGTATCGCCAAACTTTAATATTTACACCAAAGATAAGTTATCTGACGATTGAAAACTGCGGCCGTAAAAAATTAAAAGTCATTCGTGACGATTTAAATGGTAGATACTTGTTATTGTGGCAATTTATATTTTTTATCCATTGCCAAATCTTTAAATTTTTAATATGACTTTAAATTTGCTGTCTGTCTGTGTACCTTCTGCTCGGTCTTCCTTACTTTATCTTTGTCTCTATTTTCCATCTTTAATCTGTCAAGTCTTGAAATATGCTATAAATATGCTAGCTGGTCACCGGTGTGCCGCTGCGGTTTGAAAGTAACTGTTAATCACGTATATATTACAAAGACTGCGTACCTATGTAGCGTAGTGGTTTAAGTGGATGCTTCGCCATTACCAGTGGGCCTAGTGTTATTTCGATCCCTACACGGGAGAAAACTGTATGTGATCCACAAATAAATAGGTAATAGTTTAAAAAACTAAAAAACACGCTTTTTAAAAACCAAACTAAAAAGTAGAAAATAATTTAATAATTTTAATGTAAAAAAGCGTAGGGTCATTATCAAAATATATCAAAAAGCATCCCACGCTTTTTGTATTTTTTAGTTTTTTTAAACGGCTTATGTTTAACTTATCACCAGATATAGTAAAATATAACAATCAAAAATAGTAAATGATCACCAAATTGCACAGCAAAATTAATAAATTTAAAGAGATCAAAATAAGTTGACGGAACCCCGCTTCGCGGGGCTCCTATTTTTGGGTGGGTTTAAGGAGGAACCTGACATAACCTAACCCCTCCGAGACGGAATGCAGTGATTTGAGGCATGTAGTTGCTCGTTATGATATACTTTAGTAAGCATATTTTGCTGCGCAATTACTATTTTTGGTGGTCATTATATTTCATCCCTTTTTTAACTATGTAGGTACATATTAATATTTTTTTCTTATTTTTTCTTTCTAAATTATTGTATTGTCATCGGTCCTCGATAAGTGTGCAAAGTTTCAAATCAATCCGTCAGTTTGAAAGGGGTGAAAATCACGTTCAAAGATTCCGTTACATAGATACATACAAACCAAGCTAATAAAAGCGTGTTAAAATAGTTCTGAGTCTGGGTATTCTTTGTACGTTGTGTCAATGTTAGTAAAATCCCCCGCGAGATAAGATTTATTCCTAGTACAGGAGTAGCCATTTTTATAAAAATAAGAATTGCCTTGCCTAGTCACCAATTATACCTACTTTTCTCTAAATTTACTATTTTCAATATTTCTACATTAGTTACTTTCTCTATCCAAGACACTTTGTCCAATGCCTTTCGTAAAATATCAACCACATTTGATACAACAATTTATCCACACGTTATTAATATAAAAAAATACAAATTAATCTACAAACCAAATTAATTATTAACCCTTCACCGCTACACATTAACGTTATCATCGAGAGATCGCTGCGTTAATTATATCCTTCCACACCACAATGATGAATGCTTTTTACAGTTACAAGTGAAAACAAACCGGGCGATTATTTACAGTCGTCTCAGTTTACAGTCATTTGTTGTCGACTGTCACCACTGCAGTACAGATCGCTTGTACTATCAAAGTGACGTTGTGTCAAAGACGTGTCACTCTGACAGATGTCAAAGTGACACGCATGACGTTCATTGGGCGGATGCAACATGATACTTGTGACAGTTGGAATAGTTTTCATGTTTATTATTAAGAGTCATATCTTTCAGAATTATTAACACGAGTTGTGATTTATTTTAAGATTTCATGTTAATGTGATATTTTTACTTAGATTATTTTTATGAATACTTTTAGACTAAGGTGTAGTGGGTTTTTACAAACGTAGAATTAAGCTTCTAAACTTTTGTCCTATGCAATACCTCAGCCAACCAAAAGAGACGAGATGACTAATGCTTATTAGACATGAATACTGAAAATCATATGAAATGTTGTTATTACTTAATACAAAGATTGATAATATTTTAAGAACGAATATATATCTTTTATTTTTTTTATTTTATTAGGATCTCCAACAAAGAATATACACTTTAATTTACACGGTTAATTGCACATAAGAATTTTAAATGTGTACTCCTTCAGTTACAGGAGACCACAGCATGCAAGGATATTTTACAACTAAGCAACTTAAGTGTAAAACAATTTATAGCTAATATTAAAATTTAGACAAAACAGAAACAAAGAGATATTTTAAACAATGATAAATTGTATAATATCTAAGTACTTCCATATTATAATATTAAACAAACCAATAAATAAACATTTTGTATTTACAATGACTGATATTTTTAAAAGTAATCATCTAAACAATTTTATGTGTCCTCGAAATATTGTTATACTGCCTACAGAGCCTTGGTATGGCAATATAAAACCAATGTGTAAATGTATTTCTAAATAGAAAGTTTAAATAAATTAACAACGCCCGTAGTTTTTTGCACTTTTAATATACTACTTATAATAAGAAAGCATCGCATAAAGACAAAAGTTAGTTTTGCTGTTAATTTGGTTTTCGTACTTCAGGTTTACATATTATTTGCTCTACGCAGTACAGAATGCGAGACGTGAATACGCTTAAATTCGAAGCAACTCATATTTGATCTTCCGTCCTTTCAAACCAAACAGCGTACAACTTGAGGTCGTATAGTTGCATAAAATATAAAAATAAAGCAAAAATATGAACAAGGCAAGTTTACGACAAACGTCGTCTGTTTGTCCGCGACGATCTCGGCCTGACTCGCGTCGGTGTCGAGCTGTTCAAAGTGGGTGTCGGGTGACACTCGGACCGACCGACGATACACCGAAATACGATGACGTCACCTAGCCGCAGACGCAGGGTTAACTTTAATTGGAGGATTTTGAGAAAAATTATAATTTCGAGTGCCTAGGTAGCGCAGCAGTAGGCAGCGATAGCTCAGTGGGGAGACCAACAGACTGCAATGCAGAGGGTCTCGGGCCGAACCCACGTCGCGCACCTCTGACTTTCGGAAGTTATATAACTTTCGAAATTATGTGCGTATTGATTAACAATTATCGCCTGCTCCGTGCCTCGGAGAGCACGTTAAGCCGTCGGTCCCGACTGCCATGAACATCTATGGCAGTCGTTATTGGGAAGTCAGTGCCCTCTAATATCCTGACACTGGTCTAGCCGTAGGATATCGTTAGCCTTCGGGTTGCGGAGGTCAGATGGCAGTCGCTCCGTGTAAAAACTGATATCCAGTCAAATCCGGTTAGACTAGAAAGCCGACCCCAAGTGACTTGAGAATAATACAGACTAGGGAGAAGAAAATAGGGCAGCAGTATGCATGAGGTCTCGCGTTTGTTTTTTAGAAGGAATTTCTTAGTAGGTAAGAACTGTGCCCAGGCAGTAATCGACTTCTGGGTTAGGCAAGGTGTTTTTGTATTTTCCTGCTAAGATAATTTCAGTAACATCACGTCTGTGCTGTAATCTATACTAATATAATAAAGCTGAAGAGTTTGTTTGTTTGAACGCGCTAATCTCAGGAACTATTGGTTCGATTTGTAAAATAATTTTAGTGTTGGATAGCCTATTTATCGAGGAAGGCTATATAACATCACGCCACGACCCACGGGGGCGGCGCAGTAACGATAAACACGGTGAAATCGCGGGAACATCTAGTCAGAGGCTTGCCTCGTATCATGATACCTATACTTAGCTGGCGAAATTTAGGTGTAATACATTTCTGCTCACAGTAGAGAGATGAGACTACTTAGGCCCGGTTCCTATATCAAGAAACGAGACGTTTTACTTACAGACAGTTAAATTTTGATGAATTTTTTATGAAAAATATGTCATCATTTAACTGTCCGTAAAATGACTCGCTCCTTGATGTTGGAACTAGGCCATATCGATTTAGTTTAGCTACTTAACAAAGCATATTCTGAGAAGATAGAAGCTGTGTGTGTTAGGTTTCAAATCAAATCATTTTTTGTCAACGTAAGGTGTTGTTACAATGATAAGAATGGCTTATTACTTAGGGCATTTTCATTACAATATTGTGGACATTTTAATAAAAATATAATTTATTATGTTAAAAAATTTATAAATGGGTATTAGTTATAAGATTATATTTATATTATATATGTCTTTAAGTCTATACATACATACATACATAGATTCACGCCTGTTTCCCAGAGGGGTAGGCAGAGACTACGGATTTCCATTTGCTACGATCCTGACACATTTCTCTGGCTTCATTCACTTTCATCACATTCCTCATACACGCTCGTCGGTTCAAGGAGCTCTTAACCTGGCCTTTGTCCAGAACGCCTCCGACCTAATCGAAAAACGTTCGCCTAGGTTTTCCTCTTGCGACTGTTCCATTCACACTAGCCTTGTAAACTTTCTTAGTCAGTCTTTCCTCGTCCATTCTTTCTACATGTCCAAACTAGCTTAACATACCCTTTTCTATTCTTGTCACTATATCCACTTTCATGCCGCATCTCTCTCTAATCACACTATTCCTTATTCTATCTTTCAGAGTCACACCACATATGCTTCTCAACGCTCTCATTTCTACAGCATTTATTCTGCTCTCATGCTTCTTTTGCCATACCCAACTTTCACTTCCATACATAAGTGTGGGCATTAATAGTCCTATATGAACAGCCAAACGTGCCTTTTCGGATACATTTCGACTGTTCATAAAAGCGCGTAGAGCTCCATTCAATTTGTTGCCAGCAATCGATCTCCTTTCAATATCTCCGTCATGTTTACCATCCCTTGTAAACAAAGTACCCAAATATACAAACTCTTTCACTTGCTTCACTTTTTCTCCATCAATCATAATATTACACCTCGTCACGCACTCTTCCTTTTCAAATACCATTATTTTTACATTACCTTAAGCCTTTTTTTTTTTTTTTTTTTTTTTTTATTTTGCTCGTCAAAATGACCACACTCCACCTGATGGTAAGCAGTCGTGTGGTCTAAGAGCAGTGGCCTCCACATCGCCCCCACAGTAGCCGAGGCGATGTTGAGGTCTCTACTTTGACGGCCTGAGAAGATGCTTTTTCACGCCCCGCTTAAAGAACCTAGGATTGAAGGAAGAAGGAAACACGTGCCTTGGCAGAGAATTCCATGCCTTGGTCGTTCGGCAGAGATATGAGGACCCAAACTTTTTGGTACGCGCTCTAATCGACTCTACCGTGTAAGGATGGCATCTCAGCCCAGCACGCGTTGTTCTGGATAGGAAAGGGGAGGGCGGGATAAGGTGGAATAACTCTTCAGAGCACTCCCCGTGGTATATTCTGTAGAAACATGCCAATGAGGCAATGTCTCTACGGAGTTGCAGAGGTTCCAGTGAACTCGTGACCTCTGGATCTCCGATGATACGGACAGCCCGCCGCTGTAACCGGTCGAGAGCGTCCAGCAAGTACTGCGCGGAGCCATCCCAAAGATGAGAACAGTACTCCACGCAAGGGCGCACTTGTGCCTTATACAATAGGCACAGTTGCCCAGGCGTGAAGAACCGCCTCACCCTGTTCAGAACTCCGAGTTTTCGCGAAGCTTGCTTAATGACGCTCTCGATATAGGTTTTCTGGTTAAGGGAGCGGCAAAGATCCATACCTAAGATGGAGAGACTGTCACGTATCACCAGTGGAGTGTTCTTCAGAGAAGGGAGGGGAAGGAACGGAGACTTTTTTGTTGAGAACGCGCATGCCTGGGTCTTCTTGGCGTTGAACTCGACCAAGTTCTTGGCACCCCATTCGTAGATGCGGTCCAAGGTCCGGTCAAGTTCAACGACAAGATTCTGCCTTATCCCCTCAAACTCAGCCTGTTTGGCCCCAGGATGTCCGAGATATCGCCCATGCACGGTACTGTCGTCCGTATAACAATGTATGTTGCCGAGATTCAACATATCATTGATATGCAGAAGAAAGAGCGTAGGGGATAAGACAGAACCCTGAGGCACTCCTGCATTGACCTGCATAAATTTGGAAGCGCGACCGTCGCAAAGGACCCGAATACGACGCTTCTGCAGGAAACTTGCAATCCAGGTGCACAGTTGAGGGGGCAAGCCATAGACCGGAAGCTTGGAAAGAAGAGACCGGTGCCAGACTCTGTCGAAAGCTTTGGCTATGTCAAGGCTGATAGCCAAAGACTCGCCGTGCTTGTCCATAGCCTCACCCCAGAGGTGCGTGACGAACGCTAGAAGATCACCCGTTGATCGTTTAGACCGAAAGCCGTATTGGCGATCATTGATCAACGATTGATCTTCCAGGTAGCGGACAATTTGGGTGTTTATAATCCGCTCGAACACCTTGGAAAGCACCGAGGTGATAGCTATGGGTCGATAGTTGCTTGGCTCGGAACGGTCCCCCTTTTTGGGAATCGGTTGAACGTTCGCTTCCTTCCAAGCCTCAGGCACAATGCCTGCGACGTAAGACGTCCGGTATAGGCGCGTAAGTGTGGGAGACAACTCCGCTGCACATTTTTTAAGAACCACAGCTGGGATGCCGTCAGGTCCACTGGCTTTCCGAACATCGAGAGACTGCAGTATCGCACGAACGGTTCGTTGCCTGATACATATATCAGGCATGGTGTAGCCGCAGTTGGCAATGTTAGGCGGCTGCGAACCGCAGTCATCGATTCGGGAGTTGGCCGCAAAGAGATTTGCAAGCAGATCTGCTTTCTCCTGCGGCCGATGAGCCAGTGATCCATTCGGATACCTCAGAGGGGGCAGCATGGTCTGGCAGAAGTTGGACTGCACGGCTTTGGCCAGGCGCCAATAGCTACGACTGCCCGTAGGATGCGCCATTAGTTCCTGGCCGAACCGTGCGACGCGCTGGGCATCCGCTCTTAAGTATGCCCTCTTGCAGACCTTTGTGGCTTGGTTGAACGCTGCCTTCAGGTGATCCACGTTAGGGTCGTGGAGAGTGCGAGCCCTGGTCCAAGCGCGATACGCTGTCTGTTTGAGTTCAACAGCATCGGCGCATTCACGCCCGAACCAGGGCCTTTTTCTGCCGCCGCTCGTGACATCACTGTATGGAATATAATATTCCATACCCAGGATGATTTCACCAGCGACAGCAGTAGCGCTCTCTGATGGATCCCTGTTCTCAAAGCAGCGTTGAGCCCAAGGGATGGATGCGAAGTATTCCCGCATTCCATCCCAGTCTGCTGACGAGTAGTGCCACAGTCGTCGTCTTGCCTCCTCGGGACGTGGGGGCGTAACAAGAACAGCTGTGGCACAAACCAGACAGTGGTCTGAGGTGCCCAAAGGAGCACGAATCGACACACGGTACCGGTTCGGGTTACTCGTCAGCAGCAGATCGAGCAGAGAGGGCGCCTGACCTGCAATATCTGGTATCCGGGTGGGCTGGAGTACCAGTTGAGACAGGTCATGCGTGAGAGCGAACGCATGGGCAGTTCGTCCCGCGTGGTCTGTTTTGGGAGAACCCAACCAGGTCTCATGGTGGGCATTGAAATCTCCCAAGAACACCAACTCAGCGTTCGGAAACCGCTCCTGCGCGTCGTCTGCCGCCTGACTCAGGTAATTGAGGACTCGAGTTGTCTCAGCGTCTCCTGAATGGGATCGGTAGAGGCACATGTAGATTTGGCTGAAAGAGCCATGATCTACGTGTACCCAAAGGACAGAGAAGGAAGGGTCCTCTAGGCATTGTAGACGGCGACAGCAAATATTCGCCCTAACAAACAAGCATACCCCGGCTTTCGCGAGGAAACACTCCTCTAGCACGTAGCCGGGATATTGCAGGTAGTTCGTGTCTGCAGGACGGCGTATTTGTGTCTCCGTTAGAAAAAGCATTGCCGGCCGAGCCGTCTCCAGGTGGTGATGGACGGCATTAAGGTTAGCGTGGAGTCCTCTGATGTTAATAAACTCCACGACACAGGAAGCAGCAGTGGGGTTACGGCGATTGGCTGCTGTTGAACGACAATGCTTTGTTCGTACTGCCATAGAGTGAAAGGAAGGAGAAGCGTGAAAAAAAGAGGCGGCTATTCTCGCAGCAAAGTGGGGCAAGGCGCAGAGCAAGTTTTGTCATATAACTGTATGGTATGGCGATAGCCGATCCGACGGACGGAAGGACCCCCGTACCCTCCCGAAAGTGGTCGCCGGGACCCACCCTCCGGTCACCATCCGGCACGACGAGCCACCTCGAGATTATGCGCGGCATGATAAGGCAGCCAACCTAGTTGGTTAGACTCGGTTGGGCCTCTGGACTATACC
Organism: Catocala sponsa; assembly: GCA_963564715.1. NCBI lineage: Eukaryota > Metazoa > Arthropoda > Insecta > Lepidoptera > Erebidae > Catocala > Catocala sponsa. The sequence continues at coordinate 1,743,686 of OY751345.1, read as the reverse complement.
GCGGGCGGCCAGCAGAGCACCGTTTCTACGGCTCTCCCTGGCCGCCGGGTCGACTCGCGCCACCCACACAATGACTCTACGGATACTCTGCAGGTCCCTCATAAGCTGCGAGAATCGTCACCTCATGCTTAGGCCTCCGGCGCTCTCATTCACCGAACGAAACACAGCAGTGAAACACTGTTGTTTCACGTCGATTTTCTGTGAAAGGGTAGTACTTCCCCGGTCGAGCCGGCCCATTCCTGCTGTAACCAGCTTGGCTCTACTATACTCTATACTATATATATACTATACTATACTCTATACAAATATATATATATATATATAAATATATTTTCTATCATATACACACAACACTATCTAGCCTAAACTAAGCAGAGCTTGTATTATGGGTACTAGACAATGGATAAACATACATATATACTTTTTCTTTTGTAAATACATACATATTATACATAGAAACGCCCAGACCAAGACAAACATCGATGTTCATGCACACAAATGTTTGACTTGTGCGGGAATCGAACCCGCGACCTCAGGCGTGGCAGTCGGTTACACTAACTACTACGCCATCGAGGCCGACAATATTACAAAGAAGAAAGATTAGTTTTTTGTTTGTTTGTAAGGGTTTAACACACAAACTATTCAACCCATTTAAAAAATTCTTTCACTATTGGAAAGCTATATTATCACCAAGTAACATAGGCTATACTTTATATAAGAAATCTGTTACTAATATAACTTAACTTACTTTTATGCAAGCGAAGCCGCAAGCATAAGCTAATCCTGACCAATATTATAAAAGCGAAAATGAGTTTGTTTGTTTGTTACCTTTTCACGCCTAAACCACTAAACCGATCATCCTGAAATTTTGCATATACGTTGTCAAGTGTATAGAAACGGACATAGGCTACCTTTCATCCCGAAAAATATTATTGTTCCTGAGGAAAACAACAATAACATTCTTATGATAATAGATGGCGCCACGTGTCTTTCGAATCAAGATTGAATTATATTATTACAAGCAGAGTACAACCCGAATTGATTGTCAAATTCTAAATTAACGCGAGCGAAGCCGCGGTCAAAAGCTAGTAATAAATGAAGTAGAAATGTCATATAGGGACAAATTATTTTTTAATGCTATTATCATATCATATTGATTGGCATATTGTCGCAACAATCCTATTCAACGGCAAAGATTTGCTTATATTTTGATCTAAGTATTTTTGTCATCAGATCCAAGCGCGGCGGCCATGGGCAACCCGGGCGTGGCCGGTACTGGCACCCAGCAGTACGGAGAGGTGAACCAGCTCGGAGGAGTCTTCGTCAACGGGCGACCACTGCCCAACGCTGTGCGGCTAAGGATTGTAGAACTAGCGCAATTAGGAATCAGGTGAGTGGAGACACTAAGTGTTCCTTGCACAAGCCCTGTATTAAACTGTCCCACTGCTGGGCAACGGCCTCTTCTCACTGTGAGAAGGGTTAAGCCGTAGTCCACAACGCTGGCCTAGTGCGGGTTGGCAGATTTCACATATCTTCGAGATCATTATTGCGAAGAGACAAGCAGGTTGCCTTCCCCGTTAAAGCAAGCAATATTTTATTTTTTTTGTAATATTCTACCACATACACACAACACCATCTAGCCCAAACTAAGCAGAGCTTGTACTATTGGTAGATGCTAGACAATGGATAAACATACATATATACTTTTTTTCGTAAATACATACATATTATACATAGAATCACCCAGACCAAGACAAACATCCATGTTCATGCACATACATTTTTGTGCGGGAATCGAACCAGCGACCAAAGGCGTGGCAGTCGGTTACACTAACCACTACGCCATCGAGGGCGTCATTGAAAATTGAAAATAGGTATTCTAATAAAATGTATCTTATCTTATGTTATACGGGGGCCATTCAGTGTAGACCGGCGATACTTCGACCCGGTGGGATCTTTTGTGTCGGCCCCGAGATCTATAAAACTGTAAAAAATATATCAAATAATATTATTATATCTATTTGTGATCTATCCTATCTATACTAATATTATAAAGCCGAAGAATTTGCTTGTTTGTTTGTTTGTTTGAACGCAATAATCTCAGGAACTACTGGTGCGAATTGAAAAATTATTTTAGTCTTGGATAGCCTATTTATCGAGGAAGGCTATAGGCTTAAATATATAACATCACGCTACGATGCACGGGGGTCGCGCGGTAACCATAAACGCGAGTGAAACCGCGGGCACATCTAGTAATAGATATAAAATAATCATGCGACAGCAGATTGTATTAAGCATCTCACAATTACATATGCTAAGCTAAGGTGCAGTACTGGAGTGAGCAAACAAAACGCCATTATTAAAAGGCGCCAGAAAATTCACGGCCACGCTTTTAAATCACCAGAAAGTTAAATTTAATGGTATATTACTAATAAGTTTACAAGGAAAGCGATAACGCGTTAAAGCAACTATTACACGCTATTCCTACATTCATACTTATTTGCTAGCCAAACGCAGGGTATACTGTGTAAGAAACGCAGTTGACACGGCTTACAGCAATTTTTTACATTCGTCACGTTCGATAATCGGATAATTTTAATATACTTATTCGGAAAGAAAACATTGTCCTTCAATTCCACACAAGATAACAGAATTGCTTTCTCTAGCAATAACGTGACGTTTATCAAAAACGTTGAATAACGATGTGTTACTATTTCTCTAATAACACCTATTACTTATATTATTTCTTATCAGCTATTATTATAACATAATAAATATATATGTACAAGGTAACTCCATTTGTACGGCGACTGTGAAGTGTGAACTGCGAGTGTACTCTGAGTTCACATTATGTTCGATTCGCAGCCCGAGACGACCTTTCGCTTCTGGTTCGGCAAAAACATGGATATGTTACTGACCTATTCACTATATAACCTATGACTATATAACCATTAGAAAATATATGTCTTCTATACCAAATTTCGGTCACGGCGGTCAATTTTAACAGAAACTGGCTATTAGCGCATTAGACATTACAGTGCACAAGTGTGTGCGCAAACAAGTGCAATCTCTGTTCCCTAACACTGACAATCCGATGGGACGGCAAACTGACACGATGGGAGAAAGATCAGATGCAGAAACTACGGCATCACGAGGCCCAAGTGTCTGCAATATCATTAGCATGCCAACTCTTGGCTGACTACTGAACATTCTTAGCAAAAAATCCAATAACTTTTTTGGCCCGACGTGGAAAGCCGTTCATAAAATTATTAAGACTTTGACACACTATATGCTGAACACGGGCGTTGGACCTGATACAATCTACACGTTTCCTGTATGTAGTTTATGCAGACAATAGGTAGGTACCACCACGTAGAACTAATTGATACCACGAATGATTTACCCAAGATTGGTGTGATGAATTGGCAGCTACTTTAAAATTTACAAACTGATTCGCAACATAAAACCGATAAATATTTGCCAATTATTATAATAAATATATTAAATGGTAGTACCGAAACTAATTGTTCTTACTAGATATTTTTCACGGTATGTCTTGGCGCCAATGTGTCACAATCATAACACCGAATCTTTGATACCTATTGTTGATTCGATTCGTTCTATAAATAACTTTCTCTCGTATCTAGATGATTACAGTAGTCTAATGCATACTTTACCAGTATGAGTTAGCTCGCCACTTGTGCGGCTTATGCCTCATAATGATATCAGTGTCTGATGTGAAGGCTTCAACAGTTCAATAACTGAGTAGTAAAGCCTCGCTGATTTCAGCATGAATAGGCCGACCGGGGAATGACTACCCTCTCACAGAATATCGACGTGAAATACCAGTATTCCTACTGTTGTGTTTCGTCCGGTTAGTGAGAGTGTCGGCGGCCCAATCACTTTCTTTTCCCCTTCCCGCTCCTTCTCCTTCCCACTTCCTCCTTTCCTATAGGGTCGGTAACGTGCAAGTGATGCCTCTGGTGTGGCAGGCGTGCATAGGCTACGGTGACCACTTACCATCAGGTGGGCCGTATGCTAGTTTGCCACCTTAGTAGTATAAAAAAAAATACTCTTATTATCTTCAACGTGTTTATTTTCATATGTTACAAAGTGTTCGGTATATCATGTTTGCTAAGCTAACTGTCACTAGCTAACTTCAATTGAAGACCAGTCTTCAGCAGGACTACTTCAATTGCTATTTCTTCTATTGCGTTATACTTTTAATCACTCGTTTCTACTAATATTCGTAATAGATTGCCAGAAACTTAATAACTGTCTAGGTATTCACAAGCGCCGATCGTATTGTCCGTTCAGTGTGCCAAGGCCTTCCTAATCTGTTTCGCTGATCTGACAGATTCTGATCTAACCAATTTCTTAAGACAATACTTAATTTAATGCGGATATAAGTTTTTCTTATACCGACCGATATAAATAAGTACCTAACCGAACGTTTTATTTAAATATGGATACTATATCTGTACCAAGAATAACACGTAGACCGTAGAGAACTTTTCAAACAACGAAACAATAGGCACATGAAATGCCCTAATTCGGGACAACTACTCTGGTTCACATAATACTTGGCGAAGCTTGTGTTAAATAGACCATGAGAACTATTACACCATCAGTGCAGTCAATATAATAATCTTCTCCCTAGCTTTTATTATTTTCAAGTCACTTGGGGTCGGCTTTCTAGTCTAACCGGATTTCACTGGATATCAATTTTTACACGGAGCCACTGCCATCTGACCTCCGCAACCCGAAGGCTTAAGATACCCTAAGGCTAGACCAGTGTCAGGATATTAGAAGGCACTGACATCCCAATAACGACTGCCATAGATGTTCATGGCAACAGGGACCGACGGCTTAACGTGCTCTCCGAGGTACGGAGCAGGCGATAATTGTCAATCAATACGCACATCATTTCGAAAAGTCGTATAACTTCCGAAAGTCAGAGGTGCGCGACTTGGGTTCGAACCCGAGACCCTCTGCATTGCAGTCTGTTGGTCTCCCCAGTGAGCTAACGCTGTCATATAATCATAATCATTTATTAAACTTAAATTGGTATAAATGGATACAGAGCTTAGGTTACATCGTAAAAGTAATATATAAGGAGTGCCTGTACTAGGGTAAACCAGGCTAACTGACCTGGATTACTGAAGGAAACCCAACGAAATTCACTTTACCACATAGCTTTTTTCTATTTGATACAGCAGCTAATTGTTTGTTCCCAGGCCATGTGATATAAGTCGACAACTGCGAGTATCTCATGGATGCGTCTCGAAGATCCTCGCGAGATACCACGAGACAGGCTCCATCTTGCCTGGAGCCATCGGTGGATCCAAACCTAGAGTTACCACACCCAAGGTAAGACTTCACCTTCAAAAATTTATTATTATACTAATTATGTACAGATAGGAGGAAGATGGCAACTCCACCTCCTCTTTTTCTTGTGCGCCTATGATGATGTATGATGAGGTATTTACGAAAACGAGATTTTTCAAATATGCTATGTCATTGTTAACTGACAACGACATTCTTGTACCATTAACAATTTAGTTTAAATTGTACTATTATTGTCCAGTGCAGTGGAAGTGTACAATAGCAACCACCAATTTAATGCCTGTAACGCAATCTGTACAAATGACAGCATACAGTTGTGTTATCAGTCTAATAGACAAACACTACAGACCCCTGTTCTGCGAGCATAACTTTTTCTTGATAGTCTTCTAGCAAACATACACGAAAAATGAAGTGAAATTATACTGGAAATGCCGCCATTGTCCATTATTTAGTGATGGTGCCGCTCACCCGAGAAGTACCATCTTCTTTCAGAAAACCCGTCGCATCTCGATCACTGATAGTTCTGGAGACTCACTTTAACTCCTCTGACCTCGGATCTGCACCGCGCGAATACCTCTTAAATACCCCTGGTACCACTTAGCATATAGGCAAACCGTATGCTAACACGCCATTTTGGTTATATCTATACTAATATTATAAAGCTGAAGAGTTTGTTTGTTTGTTTGAACGCGCTAATCTCAGGAAGTACTGGATCGAATTGAAAAATTATTTTAGTGTTGGATAGCCTATTTATCGAGAAAGGCTATAGGCTATATAACTCACGGGGGCGGCGCAGTAACTATAAACGCAGGTGAAATCGCTAGCACATCTAGTCATAAATAAAACTTAAACTTTTATTTAATCCTAATTGCGTTCTCGTTACACCATAAGCCGACCGTCATCTGTAGGAGCAACGTTCAGAACCAGATAGGCTATTATAAGTTTGAACTAAACTGCATGCTCTCTTAAATACCAATCCTTTGTTCATTTAAACAAAGATATTGGCGACAATGTAGCATTAAATTATCTTACACGTGGCGGTTTTTAAATTTAATCATGCATCGTCATTCTGGAATATCAGAGTTGGCACTAATAGTGCCCCGTTATCACTGTTAGTGGCAAACGACATTTGACCCGGTACTTTACTGTAAATAGTGTTATTTTTAAAAACATAATTATCTGCGGATTTGTTCTCGAAAGTAACTGAATACGTATGATGAAATGATCAGCACAATTATTTCAGTTGAATATATTAGATAAGGTCTTATTTTTTTATATAGAGCTTCACACATAATTTCAGTAATGGTAGACAGATTCTCAGATCTGCTTTTCTAAACCTAGGCTTTAAGCAAGACGCACGACGGTATTTTGTAGTTGATAGCTGCTACCTTTTCTGGTTTTTCTGTACCAGTATCATGCTGAATTCTGTATAAAAAATAATCTCTGCTTCATATTAATATTATTTTATAAAAAAGTTCAGAACGTGTTATAGCACTGTATGTCCTTTCAATACCCTTTGGTTTGTGCAAGGCAAAAACGTTAAATAGCTTTTCAGAAATCAGGTGTTACCTGTCAAAATCAAAGTCTTATCTATACTAATATTATAAAGTTGAAGAGTTTGTTTGTTTGTTTGAACGCGCTAATATCAGGAACTATTGGTTCGATTTGAAAAATTATTTTAGTATTGGATAGCCTATTTATTGAGGAAGGCTATAGGCTATATAACATCACGCTACGACCCACGGGGGCGGCGCAGTAACGATAGACGCGGGTGAAACCGCAGGAACATCTAGTCTATACTAATATTATAAAGCTGAAGAGTTTGTTTGTTTGTTTGTTTGAACGCGCTAATCTCAGGAACTACTGGTTTGAATTGAAAAATTATTTTAGTATTGGATAGCCTATTTATTGAGGAAGGCTATATAACATCACGCTTCGACCCATGAGGGCGGCGCAGTAACGATAGACGCGGGTGTAACCGCGGGAACAGTCACATGATATAATTGGTTGATACTAATCTAGCTATCACAGCAATTGACATGCGCTTGTAAACAAATTTTTGTGTTATTCTGCTTTTTTGAAATCGGCCGTGTCTTTATCAAAAACGGATCTAAGATTAGGCAGTTTTCATGACACTCCTGATCTTTCACAGGTGGTGTCTTACATAAAGCAGTTAAAGGCGAAGGACCCGGGCATCTTCGCGTGGGAGATCAGAGACAGGCTCCTGGCAGACGGGGTGTGCGATAAGTACAATGTGCCGTCAGTGTCCAGCATCAGCCGAATACTGCGCAATAAGCTTGGAGGGGGCGCGTTGTATCCGGTCCCTCCGCTGTACCCTGTGCCACCACAGCGGTGCTGGCCGCTGCATCAGCCCTATGACTACTATGTTTATTTACAGGTAAAGACTTTTATGTAACAAAACTCTTGTTAATCTCTTGAACTAAGGTATAACATTACTGAAAATTTCAATAACTAAAAGAAATTAAAGAAGCTCATAGCCAGTTGCACTCACTGATCGGTAAACTATTAGCGAGGTTAAGCAACGTTGGGTGCAGTCAGTCTATAGATGGGTGACCGCTTAGTGGTATTTCATCTGAGCGTCTCCGTGCTTCGGAGGGCACTTAAAAAGTCAGTCCCGGTTGTTGTCAAATTGACAGCAGTCGTTAAGCCATGTCAGAGGCCTACGGGCGGCTTGAACAACTCTTGACAATAGGTTGGCCACTAACCACATGAAAAGAAAAAGAAGATTATAGAACATAGCGACATTTCTATTAATTTTGAAGATTCCGATTGAGCAACTAGGCAGCCCTATTATAGAAGTATTTCAATCCGTCCTACGAAATATTCGTGCTGTACCGAAAGAATCTTCTGTTGTGTTCCTGCTGTGGGTAAGGTTTCCATGCTTCTTGAGGAGAAGGTTAGCTGATACCAGAAGAGCCAGTGTCGTTTGCGCATATCGCTGCTAGTACAGCAACCATTTTTACAACCCTGGTGAAGAAAATGCTCGCTACAGTCAATGAAACCCGCTAATCATTAAGCACGATGTAAGCTTGTCTTTCATCTAAGCAGTATCAACAATGTATGCTTCTCACGACCAGCAGTTGTAACCATATATCACATACGAGCATATACTATTTGTCCAACTAGCTAGTCAAATATTTAGTTATTCAACCTGCTAACTAATCTTTTTTATTACCAGGGTCGTCAACACACAGCAAGCAACCCCCACGCACTGCCGCACCCCCACCAGCAACCACCGCCACCCCACCACGCGCATGCGCACGCGCTCTGACATACGCGCGCCACCAACCACGACCGGTGATCACCACTCATCACCATCACCACTTAGTGAAGTGACAGTGATCAACCGTGGACTAATGGTGCAAGTGGTTCTGACATTATTCTCAATGGAAACGTCACGACTGAGATTAATAGAGTAAGGTTGTGTGGGGTGAATTGGGTGAATAATCAGCGGTTGTAAAGCCAAACTGAGTTCGGCCCTGTTCAGTGAAAGTGATATATGCCCAGGGATGCATTCAAAAAAATAAATATTTTTATTTACGGAAAGTAAAACACCTAAGTCAAATCCATACATACACATAGATCCACGCCATCCCCAGAATGGGAGGCAGTTTAGGCAGCGGTGGAACTCACAATTTTGACAGCTATCTTTCAAGTCCTTAGTAATAACTTGGGAATTATTTATTAATAGCACAGAGTCTGAAAATATGCCTAGTAGTGGGCAATAGAAACCCACATCTATTACGTGGCAAATATAGCTGGCAAAAAGTGAGCGTACTGCATCTTCGAAGATACAGAGGCGTGAATCTACGTACATATGTAATTATTTCCAATGTATGTTAAATAAATATGGTCTGACTTACGCGTTTTACATTTCGTACTAAAAACACATACCTACCATAAAATAAATATGTCAGTTCATATTAATTCAATGCACAAAACCAACACATACAGATGGTCGACTGAAGAGCAGATTTTTCAATCCTAAATGCGAAAATAAATGTGGCATTTTGACAGGTTTTGTAAATGAAACCTGTCAAAATTATTCCTTTGTTACTGATACGATTGTAAAATCGGCTCTTCATGCGTATATATTAGTGCAAAAAGTTTGTTTAAATACATCGGTATTTACACAAACTCTTTGCATAAGCGTATACGCAAGAATAGTCGGCCGAAAGCGTTCGGCCATCTGTGTTGATGTAATCTGTGACTGAAATAAATTGTTGGTGTATAAAACCTGGGCTATAGTGAGATGGACCTGTTTAGTGATTACAGATAACATTGTCGATAAAAAAAGTATTATATTATTGTATATATGATTTATTGAGTGTAAGATATAGATTATATTTTACGGAGCTTAGCACTCTTACTAATTAACCCGTCATTATACCACGGGTGCGAAGTGAAAAGAGTTAATTTATAACCGCGGCCAGCGGCAGTTGAAGGGTTGCCCGTATTTGTGTATTATAAAAATCAATAGCTCTTCCCTTTAAGTTTAAGAAATTAGTTTTTGCGAGCGGTTTTGCCTGCGTGGTACCTCAAAGAATAGAAAGTAGTCTATGAAAGAAAGTATATATCCTTCCCGAGATTTTAAACTTATCTATGTACCAAATTTTATCCAAATCGGTTAAGTGGTTTAGCTGTGAAGAGGTAACAAACAGACAGACAGACAGAGTTACTTCCGAAATTGTAATATTAGTAGGGATAACACGATATTTGTAGAAGTAGAAATATTATAATTATTTATAAACTGACACCATATAAATTGGGCAAAACGAAAAATCTGTGATAAAGTAGGTAGCCGATTATATTGACACTACGCATAATACGACAGCAGATAAGAAAAATCGGCTATCTAGACACATTATGCACAATTAGTCGTAAACGACTGCGCATTTTAGGTAGATATTACACAAAGATGAACAGTTTCAAAATATACCCAGACTTATTCATTATCGATAAGATTGATATTTTCCTAGTACTTTTTAATAAGAGAGAAATTTATTAGGATACTAACAATAAACACAATTCTTTAAAACTAACTTATGCCTATTATAAAACAGAAATAAAAAAGAAAAAGAAAACTAAAACCCTCTAATAGGCGTCAGAATTCCACCGCATCACAGTCGACTGGTGGTGAGCCCAGAAGACTGAACGTGGCAATGCTTATTCTTTCCGCGAAATAAAAACCAGTCCTCTGGTCACGGGAAGCGTCGATAAACCTTTTTCCTAGTTGTTTAATTTGCAACGTGATATTAAACGATTAATTTTGTTTACCGCGAAGCAGACTAGACCCTTCCAGAGATAGCCTTCAGTAGTTGCGTAGATTTTCCATCAGTAACACAATGCACAATTACCGTGACGTCATCAGAAGAACCCGGGTTCGTGTACTGGTTCTAGTCAATGTATTTAGGAGCTTTTCTGTCAATATATTTTTGTCTTTTAAATGACAACGGACTCCATATTACTACGGGAACACTTTCACGGGTTTGTTCGGCATTCGTCCCTCATGTTTCGTCCTAAACGGAGAAATACGCATTCATCCCAAAAATTGTTCCTTATATGCCCCTAAATTTAAATAAATATTATTTTCTTAATGGATTCCTATTTCGTGCCAAATTATGTTCCTTTTTGTCCCTATTTTTTTTTGTATGGACTTTTTGTTGTACCGTCAGCCAAAAATTATTTTATAATATCTCGTTGATCTCTCGGCAATACTTTGGGCTTATGATTGCATGACATCACGAGCCCGACAACAAAAAGATTAAAAATAATTTAAACCCTGTTTTGTTTTGCTAACCATATGCACAAAAGGGAATAATTCAAAAAGTGGGGCAAAGCAGGAACATTTTGGAATGTGGGACGTAATGTAGGGGCAATTGTAGAATAAACCCTTTCACGTTAGATAAAGCCGGCTAAAATAGGTAAGATTCCTCTCTGCCTATCCTTTGAGGTTTACAAGCATTGTGGTATGAAGTTATGCGATTATTTAGGCCGAATGTACTAAACAGTGGCTTACGACTTAGTTATGTTCACGTTATCTCATGTAGATGATTCACAGCGAGCAGTAGCGACCGATAAGGGATTACAGCTTGATTTTATACAATAACACGATAAACAATTTATCTGCTTACTTTATAAACATAATACATATAACTAAACTACTTTTATATTACTAGCTTTTGCCCGCGACTTAGCTCGTCAAGGAACAGAACTTTTCCGAGATGAATGGTACCCTATGTCCTTAATATTGTCTTCTGTTTACGCGAATGTTATTCATTGAATTTAAACTACTATATACGGATTTCATAGCGTTGTTTATTTGACACTTTATTACATAATTTAGAAACTGTTACACTACTATTACTATTAAACTATACAAATTTTAAGCTAATTAAATTATTGAAACTATTTATTCTATTACTATACTATTATACTATTTATATTTATATTTTCACTTTCCCCGACGTTTCGGTTGCTGAAAAGCAACCGTAATAGTATAAATAGTTTTAATAGTTTCAATAATTTAATTAGCTTCAAAATTTGTAAAGTTTAATAGTAATAGTAGTGTAACAGTGTCTAAATTATGTAATAAAGTGTCAAATAAACAACGCGATAAAATCCGTATACAGTAGTCTAATTTCAATGAAGCCTATGTCCTTTTCTGTACCCCTGACAACGTTGATAGCAAAATTTCATGATGATACGTCGAGAAGTTAAGGAGTGAAAGTGTAACAAACAAGACCCATACTAGACCGATCATCATAAAATTTCGCATACACATTGACAGGAGTACAGAAAAGGACATTTTTTCTGGATTAAAGGTACTTACGTATTTCATCCAGGAAAAAATAATGTTTTCAAGCAAGTAAAGCCGCGGGTAAAAGTACAGTGATATAAATGAATGAGCAATTTTCGAACCGATAGATTATCTCAAAGGCTGTAATTACATAATGTAATTAAACTATTATTTGTACAAATAATAACGATAACGTATCGCGATTGTTTTGATTATGAACATAGATGGAAGGGCTTATGAAGATTAGTTTATAATTGCTGTTACCATTTTAGGGGTTACTGGGCCTACGGAAATGAGTTAAGCCCTTTAGTTAAACCAAATATTATTGTTTGGTTTAACTAGACGGCAGAGCTTCTCATGTTTATTCATTTTTGTTTGTTTCAATGCATTAATCTCTGAAATTACCAGTCCGATTTGATGGTCTGTTTTCATTGATGTTGCTAAATCTGCTTTAGTTACTCAATAGAGTTTCCATTGGCGGTAATAAATATTTAGAGAAAAATTATGTCCATGGTCATGTGCGTTCGCAAGAGTCTAAAAATGTTTTATTAGTTCTACTATCGTTCGTCATGTCGTTAGTGCACAATTCTATTACTATTTTAATAAGGGATTAAATATAATGACCACCAAAAATACTAATTGCGCAGCAAAATATGCTTACTAAAATATATCATAACGAGCACCTATACGCCTCAAATCACTGCATTCCGTCTCGGAAGGGTTAGGTTATGTTAGGTTCCTTCTTAAACCCACCCCGCGAAGCGGGGCTCCGTCGACTTAGTTAGATCTCTTTAAATATATTTTGGTGTGCAAGTAGTATTTTTGGTAAGCATATTTTGCTGTGCAATTAGCATTTTTTTGCTGTGCAGTTAAATACTACCCTTTTAATAACAGGTTTTATGTTAAAAGGCTATGCCTTTTATGTTAGGAAACGCTAAGGCTGTTTATTAAATAATGCTAACGAAGTGGGGTATCACTAATTACCTAAACAACTATTGTATTTACTTACTAGAAAGGTACAGCAATTAAACAATCACTTCAGTGTTTAAAATGATAATAATCCTGTGCTTTCTTAAAGTATTTCCTTTGTAGGTCAGACGGGTGTCGCTATATATGATACAGCGAACCCAATTCTTCTTCTCCCTAGCCTTTATTATTCTCAAGTCACTTGGGGTCGGCTTTCTAGTCTAACCGAATTTTGACTGGATATCAGTTTTTACACGGAGCGACTGCCATCTGACCTCCGCAACCCGAAGGCTAACGATACCCTAAAGCTACACCAATGTCAGGATATTAGAGAGTACTGAATTCCCAATAACGACTGCCATAGCTGTTCATGGCAGCCGGGACCGACGGCTTAACGTGCTCTCCGAGGCACGGAGCAGGCGATAATTGTCAATCAATACGCACATCATTTCGAAAAGTCATATAACTTACGAAAATCAGAGCATACTGCTGTTACAGCGTTGTGTACAGCGAACCCAATTAATATAAGATTATGCCTTTTACGCACCTAGTTCATAATTAAATGTGAAATAAGGAAAGAAAATACATTTTATTAAACAAATAAACATACAAAACAAAGGTGGAACAAATAATAAAACATGTTAAAGTTCTAAAGAACTCTGTATGAACTGCTATTCTGATCGTTTATAATTTCTATACACGATGCAAGAAGCTCATGCGAGTTGCATGCGCAAGACGTGGGCTATACGCAAGTTAACCATATAATATACCTGCGCAGCTCGTTTATACGAAGCAAGTATAAACTTTGCAAATGCCTGGACTTGCGCATGTAATTCGTATCACCTATACCATTAATTCCAATGTTAATAGTTAACCCTTTCCTACTCGTAAGAAATGCTAAGCTCCGTATGTAAATGTAGATATATATTAGTGATGGTTAATATACCTATGGAAGAGTATTTAAGTATGGGTGCAATTATGTAAATATTTTTAATTAATAAAAAGTACTTATTCTCATAAAAAACCTGATAGGATATCTGTATAGAGTTTTATTTCTTTACTTTTTAATGCACAGACTATAATGATGGCTGAAAAATAAAATTAAGAAATAACTACAGCGTAGTTTATCAATCAGTGCAATGTACTTTAATGTTTCACGCTCCATAAAATACTAAGGAAATGGTATTTTCATTACAATTTTTACCTACACTTGTAGAAAATGGCAACTTTATTTCAAATCGTGTGATGAGATTGTAATGTGCGCGCGATTGTGGTTAAAAACATACAAAATACACTGTCAATTATTTACCTCAGGATGGGTTCACCTAGTTCTATGACTTTCCAACTATGGTTATACGTCCTCCCATTTAATAGCTAAACTAAGAGATCTACTAAGCGATCTCGCCCACATTATAATGTCTTTAAATATTTTAATTGTCTTCATATTACTTTTAGATATTTATATTTAAAACCTGTACAAACTAGATATAAAGTTAAATGATAATTATTTAAATTCTAGATATATTAGTTGAGATATATAAAATAAATTGGTTTGTTCGTACAATATGTTATGTGTTATTTTTTTCACTCGCATCTGTAGCAGATTTTATCTGTGCCTTCAGTCATGTTAAAAAGTATCCTTCTCCGGGTCTCTTTGTCATCAATTTCATCTAAATATGTTCAGCGGTAATATAATAATGATGAATAGAGATGTGGTACATAGTGTGAAAGTTTTTCGAGATTAGCCTAAATACTGTTGAACCAAGATGTATATACGTGTAGCATCATCTATGTATTAAGATATTTATGTTAAACACAAAGAGTTCACCAATACAGTGGCCTGTGTGTACTTTAATTCCAACGAATTTTACACACACGAGACTAAACATGTGGACTATGGATACTTATTCCAGATTGGCTTTCTTTGCCCCTCTGACTTCATTGCTTTAAGGTGTCTCTCACATAAGGGTTTATTCAATGTCTGTAAAAATCCGAATGAAATAAACCATAGTAACAATCTACCGATCGACCACCAAGAGCTGAAATTAATCGCGAACAGTAATAAAGTGTTGTTTGATTGCGCCGCAACGACAACACCGTATACATATAAATGGTCTATTTTTAGCACAGCGTAATTTAATTACACCGACACACTGTGATATTTCATTAAAAATTCACTGGCTAATTGAATGGCGGCCACAATGCGCGCGCCCACCGTCCCAAATCAACTTTACAACCGAAAACAATAACCGAGCGGATATGGCGTACAAATATCGTCTCCGGACACGAATTACCAATTAAATCCCTGCTTTGTTTCGAATTTAATACTACCTAATCCGAAATTTTACTGTATTAATAACAAAATTTTATGATCGCGCGGGAAAATGCGCGGGAGCAAAAAATAAAATGGCGACCGGCGCGCTGTTAAATGACATTTGACGCCGCTCGCCGCCATGCCGCATGCCGACGGCACTGCAGGGTTGACAGCAACGCGGCTCAATCATTTTTGGATGAATGCATATGAGCAATCTACGCATTATTACACTTATAATGATGTATTAAGTCAATCTATCAGTCTATATAATAAATCAATCAATATAAGTAACCAATTAACCCTTCAATAATAAACCAACCAAGCGTTGAAAATGCAGCTGGCAAGTAAGCGCCTTCAAAAAATTTGTTTAAAACTTTAAAAGTTACTTCTCAAAGCTTATTTAAATAAAGAAAAGTGACAGTGCTTGTATACAATATAACATAAGTAGCTGAAAACGAGGTTTCATGCGCAAGGTCCTCAAGCGGGCTACATGCTCAAGCTCAGCAAGTAGGGTACATGCGCAAGCTCCGCCAGCGATCTACATGCGCAAGTTACGGGTGACCCGCGTCGGTCACACGATAGCCGTGTTTTCTATAGGCATTTTTTATTAGGGTTCAACACAATTATTGCAAGTCATTTTCATAGTAGGTACCTATATTGTATCTTATCAGATACATGTATATATCCATGTTATAGCTGTGTGAGTATCTTGACCTACGCAACAGAAGAAGATAACGACATTTTATGATAAAGTTACGCGTTAAGTGTATTTCATAATAATTACTGTAATTATGTAAAGGACAAGTTCTATGGGGACCAATGTGTTTACACGTTTGTTCCTGGAGTAAAGAAAAAGAAAAGAAAGAAAAATATTTATTTTGGCACACAAGGGCACGCAAAACACGAAGAAATATAAAAAAACAACAATAAAATAAAAAGTATACAAATCACAAAATAAAAAATAAAAGTAGAATAATAAAACTAACACTAATTTAATTTAAATTAGTATATAGTAGTAAGACATTAATTCATTAAGTGGCAGAAGACCAGAAAGTGGCATTAATTTAAAGAAAAGTGTGAAGCTATCTACGAGCTTTTTTAACAAACAAGAAATTCGATCGCCCATTTATCTATCCAATTCTTAGGATTACGAATCGATTTTTTTATCTCATGATATTGTTCAACTAAGCAGCCATGCACCGATCTCTGTTTAAAATAATTGAAAATCTATAATTGTAAGCTCGATTTAATCGAAATTGAAAATCGAATCGTGCCCAGGATTCGAATCGCATCGAAGATAATTTTTTCAGATCATAATGTAATCTATTTTTGCGCCTAGTGGCAGATAAGAAAGCGGCTCAGTTGGTGGTACGTGGTAGATATTTAAAAAAAAGGTAATTGCCATTTAAAATAACCTAACTTGGAGCGTATAACGTATATTATAGACTAGCTGTCCCGCGCAACTTTGTCTGCTTCGTATAGGAGAATTTGTCCCGTTTTACAACATTTTTCATTGCTGCTCCTCTCTTATTGGTCGTAGCGTTATGTTATATAGCCTATAGCCTTCCTCAATAAATGGGCTATGCAACACTAAAGGAATTTTTCAATTCGAACCAGTAGTTCCTGAGATTAGCACGTTCAAACAAACAAACTCTTCAGCTTTATAATATTAGTAAAGATATACTTAGTTCAGACTGGCAATAACATATTGTGAAAAGGACAATATAATATATGTATAGAGGAGGACAGAAATATTATAAATACTAGATGTTTCCCGTAGGTTCGTTCGTGTAAATGTAGGTTAGATTATAAACGGTACTTTTTTCTGAATGAAAGGTACCCTATGTCCTTTTCTGTTCCCTGACATCGTACATGCGCAAGGTAATTCAGTAGAGGAGTTTATACGTGAAAGCATAACAAATAATTTCTCATTTGCATTTATAATATTAGTAAGTAAGGATCCAGGTACAAGCGAGGTGGAAGCGAGGCAGACCCCTTCTTACTTGGATGTCTGTAGTCAACAATGACCTGAAGCAAGCTCAAGTGAATGACTCGACGACCCACAATCGAATCATCTGGCGAAGAATGACGAAGAGAGCCGATCCCAATTGAAATGGGATAAGGCTAGGCAAAGAGAGAGTAAGTAAGGATTCTGACAATTAGACCATCACATTCCACAGTTAAACTTAAACTTATTTGAAATGTAACAAACTATTTGGCATTATGTAGTTTTACGGTTAATACATAGCAGTTAGTACCTGATAAAGAAGATCAAAAAGACTTGCTGTCAACCATAATTTGTAAACAATGCAAATTTCAAATAAAGTTTTATTATTATTTGTTTCTCTTTCACGGGTATTTCCCTAATACGTTAGGAAAATACTCGGCCCTTTGGGAGGCTTACACGGAGACATGGGTCCAACGTGAAGAGGCCCTTCGAGAGTTTTAACCTTTTAACCGCTTACGTCGGATTAATCCGACAAATATTTTCGTGTCCATTTCGCCAGCGTCGTATATTTTCGACCAGATACCACAGCTCGTTTAATCTGCTTTTTTATTTAATTACGGTGTTTCCTATCAAAAAAATGTTTATATTGTGTAAATGGATAATTAAGTAATCACTTACAATTTAATACACTTTAGTGTCATAATTAGAAGTCCTAAAATAATTATTTATTTTTGTAAGTATTTATTTTCGATTCACTGTGCCGGGCGCTGAGGGCACGACAACTGTTATGAAGTGGGGCGGTTAAAAGGTTAATCAAAGGTGGGATGGAACACCTACAGCGGCACTAGCCGCAGCAGGCGTAGGACTATTGCTTTTTTTTTTTTTTTTTATTGTGCTCGTCAAAATGACCACACTCCACGTGATGGTAAGCAGTTGTGTGGTCTAAGAGCAGTGGCCTCAACACCACCCTCATAGTAGCCGAGGCGATGTTGAGGTCTCTACTTTGACGGCCTGAGAAGGTGCTTTTTCACGCCCCGCTTAAAGGACCCAGGATTACTACGTATGGATTCTGATATATGGGCTATGGGTATGGGTGTTTGATGGACTGGTGTATTGGTAACTATGGATGATAAGGATCCCTTACGCTGTCAGCGTAGCGACTCTCTTTTTATATACCAAGCGTTGGTAATTCACAAGTATCCGTTTACTATCAGGCGAGTAATCTTTTACTGCCTAGGTGGTAAAAACAGACAGAATCACCATCTGGGATTTAGCTCAAACTGGCACAGCCTGACTGAGAAAGAATATGTAGCTCTTGGGGTAAAGTAGCCTACCATCAAACGTAAATGCCAAATTTTCAGGCCTATTGTTGGCACCATGAAACACATGAAGTAAAGTTTTGAACATCCTAAACTTTACAGTGAAGTGTTCCGAACCACGGAGTAAATGTCACTTTAAATGAAAAGTCAAAAGAAACTTCTTAATATTTCGTTCGCGCGAAGTTTCGGATAGACTTTTTCATAGTAGACCAACAGGCTCTTTAAAAAACGATATGCTATTAGCAGAGGAGGTAAGTTTAAACCTGAAGTCCTTGCGCTGTCAGCATAGCGACTCTCTTTTTGTTAAGCGTTGGTAAGGGACAACTAACCGCTTTTTATCAGGCGAGTAACCCCTTACCACCTATCTATACTAATATTATAAAGAGTAGAGATATGATTTTTGTTTGTTTGTTTGTAAGGACGTAACTCAAAAACTACTCAATCGATTTTAAACATTTTTTTGATTAGAAAGCTTTATTATCACCGATTAACATAGGCTAGCATTTTATTTAAAGAAACGGCTGTTACTATCCAAACCTAACATAGTTTTACGCGAGCGAAGCCGCGGGCAAAAGCTACTAGGTATAATTTAAAAAAAATAGCTTGCCCACATGGGAGTTGTAGTCAGCCCTGGCATATAGGGTCGCGCGGAAAGCGAGACGTAATTAAAAGCTCGCAGCGCGCGGCAGCTTTGTGCGCGCGCGCATATTCGCCCTGACGTATACTAAATCTGTATAAGTTGTTTGTAGGTATATGATTTATTTAATTTGTATATATCTATACATACATACCCCATGTTTTGTCCCTAAAAGGTTAATAAAATAGGAAGAAATTATGATTTATTTACAAATAATATGGTTACAAGGATTTTTTGAAAATAAATTGTCTACAGCACATTTTGCCTTTTCTAGGCATGCAAATATGAATTACTTATACTAATTATAAGTCTTGAATTCTAGATTTTAATATATTATTATAACTTAAAAGCGACCCGCCCCGGTTCGCACGGGTAATAAAAAACCTTAACAAATTATACACCTAAACCTGCCTCATTTATCACTCTGTCTATTAGTAAAAACCGCATGAAAATCCGTTCAGTAGTTTTTGAGTTTATCGCGAACAGACAGACAGACGCGGCGAGGTACCGTAAAATAGTTCTACTTTGCTCCAAAATTTGCTCCAAGTTCAGGAAATTATGAATATTTTAAAATTATTAATTATAAAATATAGTCAGAAATATTTATATAAAGAACATTTTGTCTACTACATTTTTATTGGTAAATCAACATTATGAAGTATTTTATTATATATATAAAACAATGAATAAGGAGCAAAGTTACCCATTGACATGGGTATCTTTGCTCCTAGATACAATAATTGTCAACCGATCTCAACTGTGAAAGTATTAGGAGCAAATTTACGCTTTCCTGATTACATATTTCCTAGTAACATATTAGGCGATAAAACAGAGGAGGATAATTACCCATAGAGGAGCAAAGTAGGAACATTTTACTGTACTTTGTTTTATAATGTACCCCCGGGTCCCACGATGTGGCTGTCCCATTTAACCTTTTTCTATTGCAATAGTCGGGGTGGGCAATCCGAAGGTGTGTGGTAGGTTCCTCTCTTAATTATAAGCGTAATTGTATGATAAGCGTTTTCTTTAAGTATTTGCAACATCAGATCCCTATATAGCGCTCACGTAGGTAAAACATACTCTTAGGCTATTTATACTTTTAAAACTTCAGGACGCTATATAAAATTTCTCGGTCGAAAATCTCAATGACAGTTTGCTGGTCCTGAAAGTCGAACCCGAGGCTCACACCGCAGTCGCTTTTACTACCGCTGCGCCGTCGAAACAGCAACGTATGACAATATTATGTTATTACTTAGGCTCGGTCTCCACACCAAGAAACGAGCCGTTTCAGCTATGGACAGTTAAAATTTAACATATCATTCATACAATATGTGTTAAAAATTAACAGTCCGTAACTAAAACGACTTGTATCTTGATATAATAATATAATATTCTATCTCGTACACACAACACCATCTAACCCAAACTAAGCAGAGCTTGTACTTTAAGACAATGGATAAACATACCTACATATATACTTTCTTTTTTGTAAATACAGACATATTATACATAGAAACACCCAGACCAAGATAAACATCCATGTCCATGCACACAAATGTTTGACTTGTGCGGGATTCGCACCCCTATAACCAATCCTAGTGATACTTTAAACGAGCAGGCAAGAAAGTTTGACATTGATGTTTTTAATACTCAACTAGATGCAGTGAAGCGCATGCTCAGTCTTGATTTTTTTACAAGGTTTAATGCTGATTAATTTTACTTTATTTGTTATATGTTAGATGTTTAAGTGATAAAATAGTTGCTGTCCACGCATTGTTATTTAAGAGTTAGTCGTGGAGACCTATCATTGGCTCTCTATTGCATATTTATTTTCACTACTATGTATTTCAAAGCTGTTGGTCTTCCTAATACATAAATAAATAAATAAATAATAATACCTACGTAGATTTTGTCATAATATTACCTCCCTGGGCTTTCAACATAACTGCAATAGTTAGATTAGATTTTACGCACGAGCTGTCTAACAATCTCCAATAGGTAAAATAATTAATTATAGTGTATTAATTGACTAAAAGCATCCTTGTAATCAACCTCCTAACTAATAATATAAATACAAACATGAGTTTGTTTGTTACATTTTCACTCCTTAATTTCTAGCCCGATCATCATGAAAATTCGCATACACGTTGTCAGATGTACAGACAAGGACACAGGGTACGTTGTTGTCAGATGTACAGACAAGGACACAGGGTACGTTGTTGTCAGATGTACAGACAAGGACACAGGGTACGTTGTTGTCAGATGTACAGACAAGGACACAGGGTACGTTGTTGTCAGATGTACAGACAAGGACATAGGGTACGTTGTTGTCAGATGTACAGACAAGGACACAGGGTACGTTGTTGTCAGATGTACAGACAAGGACACAGGGTACGTTGTTGTCAGATGTATAGACAAGGACACAGGGTACGTTGTTGTCAGATGTACAGACAAGGACACAGGGTACGTTGTTGTCAGATGTATAGACAAGGACACAGGGTACGTTTCACCCAGAAAAAGTAATGTTCCCGAGCAAGCGAAGCCGCGGGCAAAAGCTAATTCAAATTCTAACTAATTTATAAAAGCGAATGTGAGTATGTTTGTTACGCTTTCACGCCTTACTTTCTCGGCCGACCATCATAAAATTTTGCTTACACGTTGTAAAGGGTACAGAAAAGGACATAGGGTATCCTTTCATCGACAAAAATTACCCGAAGGATATAAATTTATTGACAAAGTATACATTAACGCGACCGAAACCGCAGGCATAATCTAGTTATAAATGCGAATGTTCGTTTGTTTGTGGGTAACAAACAAACTCCACTTCGCCTTAACTTCTACACCGATCATCATGAAATTTGATGTAAATATGATCTCACCAAATGCAAAGAAGAAGCTTCGAACCATGGATACTTGGTTTTGCAGACGATGTTGATGCATGGCCGGGCTTATCCCACGATTTCTACGCTTTAGATTATCGTAGTACTAGCTATTGCCCGCGGCTTCGCTCGCGTTAATTTAGAATTTGACAATCAATTCGGGTTGTACTCTGCTTGTAATAATATAATTCAATCATGATTCAAAAGACACGTCGAGCCATCTATTATCATAAGAACGTTATTGTTTTCCTTGGGAACAGTAATTTTTTTCGGGATGAAAGGTAGCCTATTTCCGTTTCTGTATACCTGTCAACGTATATGCAAAATTTCAGGATGATGGTTCAGTGGTTTACGCGTGAAAAGGTAACAAACAAACTCATTTTCGCTTTTATAATATTATTAGTTAGGATTAGTTAGGATATCCACTTTTCAGCACCAGTTACGATCCGGTGCAAAAAGTGTTTTCTTTTCTGCCGTTGAAGCAGTAGTTGACAAGTGATCTCTGCATGTCGTATCCGACAGAGCATTGTCAACGTAAGTCTCCACAAGAATTCTGTGTGCTTTAGCTGCAGATTTCTTTTGAATAAAATAAAATAATAATAAATAATAATATCAGTTCTGTATTAAACCGTCCCACTGCTGGGCACGGGCCTCTTCTCACTGTGAGAAGGCCATAATCCACTACGCTGGCCTAGTGCGGGTTGCTAGACTTCACATATCTTCTAGAACATTATGGAGAACTCTCAGATATGCAGGTTTCCTCACGATGTTTTCCTTCACCGTTAAAGCAAGCGATAATTAACTATTTAATACGCATATAACTTCGAAAAGTCAGAGATGCGCGCCTTGGGTTCGAACTCGAGACCTCTACGTGGCAGTCCAACGGTTTACCACTAGGCTATCGCTGCTAATAGTATAATAAAATTCACCTCAAGTACACTTTATTTGGCACAAAAGTAGACATTTTCATAACCAATAAAGAAATACTTAGCTTTTATTAAAGTGAACTACGATACACTGAAATTTAGGGTTAGATATAAGTAATTCCTTGTAGATGCGTTACCATTTCAAAATTTCATGCACGGAATGCTGCTACTGCCTTTTATGAAGAAACAGCGAGAACTTATTCAAGGTCTTCTGAAATTTTTACAGAAGAGGACATAGTGTAACTTTCGCCCAGAAAATAAGATCGATCCCGCGGGCATTGCTTGTTCACTAATAAGCCACTGAACCCTTGTAGTCAACATTAGGTTATACACAAAGAACTGCACTGATCAGTGAATGGAGCGTGACGAATGGAGTGATGTCGCGCCGCGCCGCACGTGTGCGGTCACTTTGTAACATGACGCGGCACGCCCTCGGCGCGGCACCCGGACCACTATGGCGCCAAGGGTCTAGAGGTCATGTCGAAAAAAATAGTTTGTTTTCTGACCTCCAGAACAGTTTGATTGTGAGTCTGAGGATAATGCGTTGTTTTCTATAATTACTTGTACTTTTATTATCGACTAGTTTATGCTTGGCTTTCCTCGCTTTAATGTATATTTTGTCAATCTGTTGGGATCAGTAGCTAGGTACTTTTCTCGAGAACGGTACTTTTTTCTGGATGGAAGGTACCTTAAGTCCTTTTCTGTACCACTGACAATGTGAATGCGAAATTTCATGCTGATCGGTCGAGTAGTTGAGGCGTGAAAGCGTAAGAAACAAACTCACATTCGCATTTATAATATTAGTTAAGATTCTTTGAGAGAAGAAGAAGAGGTACCTACTTTTGCGGATGCGTAAAATTACCTATCTCTTAGCAAACTGACTCTGTAATTAATTTTCACTGTTTTTGTCGGTTGGCAACACGAGAGTATTTATTGCGATACAGCTAATATTGATATTCCTTGTGCGGAATTCGACTCTTGTCAATTACAATTACAACAATTAGTACATACATATAAATCGTACAAACGATTGGCTCTTTATATGCTAGCATGGTGCCCACGTAACTATTGATATTTAATCCTAACTAATATTATAAAAGCGAAAATGAGTTTGTTTGTTTGTTACTTTTTCACGCCTAAACCACTGAACCGATCATCCTGAAATTTTGGATATACGTTGTCAAGTGTACAGAAACGGACATAGGCTACCTTTAATTCCGAAAAAAAAACTATTCCCGAGGAAAACAACAATAACGTTCTTATGATAATAGATGGCGCCACGTGTCTTTCGAATTATGATTGAATTATATTATTACAAGCAGAGTACAACCCGAATTGATTGTCAAATTCTAAATTAACGCGAGTGAAGCCGCGGGCAAAAGCTAGTAAGTAATAAAACCAATAAACAATAACCCTAGCCTATTAAACAATGACGTCTATTGTATGATGTAATGAAAAGACGTTTGTGCATACCAATAAAAATTAACGTTAAAAAGTATTTTTCGTTTCTTTTTAAACACTATTCCCGCGCAAGAAATAATTCCTGTGTCGTGGGGGCCTTTACGAATATTCAAATATTCTTAGAGTAGTAGAGCCTCGCTGATTTCAGCATGAATGGGTCGACTCGACCGAAGAAGGACTACCCTCTCACAGAATATCGACGTGAAATAGCACTATTCCTACTGATGTCTTTCGTTCAGTGTGTAAGAGTGCCGGAGGCCCAATCACCCTCTTTCCCCCTTCCCGCTCCTTCTCCTTCCCACTTCCTTTTTCTCTTCTTCCTTTCCTAAAGGGTCGGTAACGCGTAAGTGATGCCTCTGGTGTTGCAAGCGTCCATAGGCTACGGTGACCACTTACCATCAGGTGGGCCGTATGCTTGTTTGCCACCTTAGTTGTATAAAAAAAATTTAAACAAGTAATACCCAGAATTGGAGCAACTATTTGCGGATAATATAATTTTTTGTGGGGTCGAACCCGCTATACTCTCTGTAGTAGCAGTGACGACATGACCACTTAAAGCTCTACGTCACCTGTGGAGTTGGTCGGTGACAGCAAGTGCGAATGAACACGACTCGCCCGAGAGTTTCACCCCTTAACAGTAAAACGGTGTAAGACTTGCAACACTGTTTCACTCCATCCGAAGTAAGTGACGAATGTTCATGATATACGACCTCCGTCATTTCTTCCTTTTAATTGTATCTTAGGCTGGTAGCACACAAGGGATAGCAGTGAACGCAAGGTGTATAATAATAATATTCTATCACATACACACAACACCATCTAGCCCAAACTAAGCAGAGCTTGTACTATGGGTACTAGACAATGGATAAACATACATATCTACTTTTTTCGTAAATACATACATATTATTATATATAGAAAACCCCAGACCAAGACAAACATCCATGTTCATGCACACAAATGTTTGACTTGTGCGGGAATCGAACCCGCGACCTCAGGCGTGGCAGTCGGTTACACTAACCACTACGCCATCGAGTTGGATTATATCTTAACCGTTATCAATAACATCATTATGCCCGCTCCTTCTAGCGATTGTAGTTTCAGGTGAAACACTCGTACAACCGGGCCCTATAGAAAAAGACTGGAAAATTAATTACGTAGTATTCCGACGCCAGTTGCGAGTCAACAGCCACGAAGAACACCCAGACATATCATACGAAAACCACTGCGGCCTTCAAGCTTTTTTATACTACTACGGTGGCAAACAAGCATACGGTCCACCTGATGGTAAGTGGTCACCGTAGCCTATGGACGCCTGCAATACCAGAGGCATCACTTACGCGTTGCCGACCCTTTAGGAAAGGAAGTGGGAAGGAGAAGAAGCGGGAAGGGGTAAAGGGGGTGATTGAGCCTCCGGCACTCTCACTCACCGAACGAAACACAACAGTAGGAATACTGGTATTTCTCGTCGATATTCTGTGAGAGGGTAGTCCTTCCCCGGTCGAGCCGGCCCATTCATGCTGAATTCAGCGAGGCTCTATTACTCGTAAATGTTTTTTATGTTTTCATAATTATTTAGGACACAGCCAACTTCAATCTCCTATAAGGTGGTACTTCTCCAGCCAAGCTACACTTAGAGCGCAAAGCTTAAGCAAAACTCCGAGCCTAAGTAAAAATTCTGCTCTAATCTATCTTACTGAATGTGTTTTGGAAAGACTCCACACCACTCATCTTTGTTTCGATACCGCTCCACTCCGTAAGTGCGATAACATAATAAATAATGAAACATTTAAAATCGAACATTTAATCAAACAAGCGGTAGCAACATTCAATGATCGTATATCAATGCACATAAAATTTTTACGTTGTGTTTTCATTAAAAGAGTGTGTATGTTTTTTCTTTTAAAAAGACAACTCTCGCTCTAGGAGTAATTGATGTGTTGCGGGGGACTTCACAAACATTCAAACAACGGGCAAAGAACAACCAAACTCGGAATAACCATTTGTGGATCACACAATTTTTGTCCAATGTGGGATTCGAACCTTAAACCATTACGCCATCATTTTATCAATATTAAAAACAAATTGGCGTAAATACGAAATAGTGAAATCCTCTAATAATAATAATAATAATAATAAATCTTTATTTCGGAATCTTCACACTCCATATTTTACACAGAAAAGGAACAAAAAAAGAATAACATATCCGTATTAAAAAGAAAATAAATGAAGTTACATAACAAACAAAATGAATATATATAACCTCTCTACGCTATTACTAAAAATGACGCTATTAGATACAATTATTACGCTGCAATCTGTAACCATTTATTGTACATTGTGGTAGTATACAGTCTTTCAGAAAACTCTTTGATAATACTGTTCGTACACGAACCAACCCTCGACATGAATCCAGCGATTCGTTTTCTCTGGATGGCATTAAACGTATCCAGCCCAGCTTCTGCGAACATACCCGACGCACTACAATGCGGCGCAAGACCCATTAGCTGTCTAAAGATGTTATTGTACTGGACACGAATACCATCCAGAGACCTCTTCGTGTAACGCGTCCAGAGTTGGCAAGTGTAGAAACACTGACAATATGTCCTAAAAAGATGTACCTTCGTCTGAGTGTTGGCTTTAAAAAATCTCCTGGCTATCATATTGCCCACTACTGACAGCGCTCTGCGTTGCCTGTCTATATCTGCATCGTCTTTGAAGTCTGACGTCAGTATATGACCAAGGTACTTAAACCTCTCTACTACTTTGACTCGCTGACCTCCTATCCAAACTGGTGGGACGTTTTGTGGACCTCTTCCTGACCTAAATATTAACAATTCTGTCTTCTTTGCATTATACACCAAGTAATGTTCTCTAGCGTATCTCTCACAAATTGCCATCAGTTTCCTTAAACCCTTAATTGAGGGGCTGAGTAGGACCATATCATCAGCGTAGCTCAGGTTGTTGACATACCTGTCTCCAAGCCTAAGCCCCACCGCAGTCCCACTCAGCTCCTCAATCAAGTCATTCATATAGATATTAAATAGGTCAGGAGAGGTTAACCCCCCCTGCCTAACGCCACAGGATAGTTTATAGCAATCCGACCTAGCTGATTCCCACCTGACATTGTTCGCCTGATTAGAATACCAATATCTAATCAGTCCAACAACTCCAGGCGCGATATAAGTTTTATCTAGTTTCTCCCATAGCAAGTCATGATTGATTGTGTCAAAAGCACGGCTTAGATCAAGGAAACAAGCGTAAACACTTGTCTCCTGTTCCACATATTGCGATACAACTTGTTTCAGGGAGAAGATAGCCATGTCTGTTGAAACTTCTTGACGAAAACCGAACTGCCCGTCATTTAGGCTAAGTGCGGGACTTAACTTTTTATGTAGCAGGGGTTCAAGCACCTTGGCCACTACCGTTGCCAGCGAAATGGGTCTATAATTCGACATGCTAGTAGCATCCCCAGTTTTATTCTTAACTATAGGTACAACCAATGTACGTATAAGTTCCTCAGGCAAGTATTGGTGCCGTGCACAAAGATTGAATAGTAAAGTTAAGGTATCAGCAATATACTTTCCTGCGTATAGCAGATGCTCAATACTCAAGCCATCGTGCCCTGGGGATTTCCCTCGCTTCATTGTCCTGAGAACCTCAACAACATCATCAGTCGACACCTGGAAAGCCCCCTCCTCAACACTTTTACAACAACTTGACGAAGGCACAGGTACTGCTGGATTAATTAAAGTCTGTTTTACATTAAAATGCGTACTAAAGTTATTTGCAATAGCTCTCTTGTCAGATTCACCCTCTACACTGACTGGTGTGCTGGTTTTTGGGTTGAGCTTTTTAACTTCCGTCCAAAAACCCGCGAAATTTTTAGACGAAGCATGATGCGCTAACATATTCATTTTAATCTTCTCCTGGTTATTTTGAACATATTTCAAGGCAGCTTTAAAGTCTTTACGCGCTGTACGCATTAGATCGTAATAATATCCTGAACTAGGCCTACCATATGTATTCCACTGTAAAAATGTTTGCCTAGCCTGGACGTGGTACTGTCTAACATAATAATTCCAACCGGTTATATAACGTTTTCTATTATTATTACATGTATATGTGCGTTCAGCGGCAATTTGTAAAACTTGAATTATATTACAGTAAAGCCCGTCAATTATACTTATATGTTCTACATCATTACATAACATATTGCTCTTACATGACAAGTTATACTCCTCTGATTGATATAGTAAACCTAGATTTTCAGTACATAGTTCACAGTATTTATCACATTGTTCATTACTCCTACAGCCCCACCTATACTTTAAATTGCAATCAGTCCCACTATCTACTATCAGTCTTTTACAAATAATACTATTAATTCTTACCTCTATTACTAATGGTAGGTGATCCGACAGATAGGCATCATATAATACGTATACGTCACTTACCGATGACTCGGCCGCCGCTGAGACAAGGCAGTGATCGAGCCATCGCTGCGAACCGGTTCCATCACTTACATATGTATACGTGCTTATATCTAATCGCTTAGAGTCTATACAAGATAACAACTCTTCAAAACAATAGTCCATTAGTTCCTTGTAGAAACGCGTGTCGGGGTGCGCATTAAAGTCCCCTAATACGAACACACTTTCAACATCCGCACTATCAATTATCGCACTTATATTAGCCAGACACTGTGCCATTACCGGGAAATTGTCTTCACAGTCGGTAGGCATATATACACTAAATACTAGAATACTCCGATCCCCGCGCACAAGTTTAACCGCTACCATGCGATCATTGTTACACTGCACAATATCAGCACTAGGGAATATGTTTCGATCCCACAGGAGAGCTACTCCCCGTAGGGCCTCCCTCGCACCATTCCTTGCTCCGTGTCGACAGCAGATATACCGTGACTGCCGAATTGTTTGTGAATCGTGTTTAACAATCCAAGATCATGTGGAAACAGCCATGTTTCTTGAAGCGCTATAATGTGATGACTATTACATAACTGAACTATTTCATGTAAAGATCTTTTGAGTGATCTACAGTTATATGAAACAAGCTTAATGGTCGAGCAATCCATATTAGTTTTTAATAAGCTCAGCGTTCGTTGTTGACCTCTTATTACCGACTTCCTTACGTTCCCAGAACTTCCTGAAAACAATGTCCGCAGGCCAGAAACGATCTACGACTAATAGGTGTCATAGAATTCCTTTGTGCCACAGTAGACTGGTGGAGTGCCTAGAAGACTGGCAGTATTACCACGTTGAATGGCAAAGCTTATTCTTTCCGCGAGACAAAGACCAGCCCTCTGATCACGGGAATCGTCGATCAGCCTTTTCGCTATGATCAATTAATACTACCTACTTTTTAAATATTTTATAATATAATATTCTATCACATACACACAACACCATCTAGCCCAAACTAATCAGAGCTTGTACTATGGGTACTAAACAATGGATAAACATACATACCTATATACTTTTTTTTGTAATTACATACATATTATACATAGAAACACCCTGACCAAGACAGACATCCATGTTCATGCACACAAATGTTTGACTTGTGCGGGAATCGAACCCGCAACCTCAGACGTGACAGTCTGTTACACTAACCACTACGCCATCGCGGTCATCTACTTATATACTTTGTTTCTGTTAGAATATATATATGATAGGTATAACTTCGTTATATTATTATTAGTTTAATTGTAAATCTGTACTAATATTTGTTTGTTTGTTTGAACGCGCTAATCTCAGGGACTACTGGTTCGATTTGAAAAATTATTTTATTGTTGGGTAGCCTATTTATCGAGGAAGGCTATAGGCTATATAACATTACGCTACGACCCACGGGGGCGGTGCAGTAACGATAAACGTGGGTGAAACTGCGGGAACATCTAGTCTATTATAATTTATAGTGCCGGCTCCAGAGATGATAAAACCAGTATTTCGTATACATTTTTTAAACAGTATTTTAAGCAAATAGTAAGTGTAGATATCTAATACTGTTTTCAACAGTAGGTATAGTTGGTAATGTAAAACAGTACAATTTATCTATAACTAATAAATCAGGTCTTATTGACAATTCAGTTTCAGACGCTGTACCGCTTATTATGCTTAAATTTTGTTCATTATTTTGTTTATCTTGATCCTCTTTTTATATTGCGCTTAATTTCACTGCCATCCTCTGTCCATGTTGGTCCTCTTCCTCTATCGTGCTTATTTTCCATATTCTACTTAATCTAATTTCTGCATCACGCTTGCTTTTTTTCATTAGCTGCCCAAACTGATCGTCTTCTTTCATCACGCTTATTATTTTGTCCATTTTCTTTTCATCTTGATGCTCTTTCTCTATTATGGTTATTTTCTTCTATTTTATTATCATATTCTTCCTCTGTAACAATAATGAATTCTTCCATCCAGTTCATATAATTTTAATCTTATCGATTTAATTTGTTCACATTACATTTGTGCTCTTTATTCGAAACGCTTCATAATTTTAATAATGCGAGTTTTCATATTGTCTGAAGGAAGAACAAACGGTAATTAAATCATTAGTATACGAAATCAAATAAATGATACCCGTAATTGAAACTAAACTACTTTATACGGATTTTATAGCGTTGTTTATTTAACATTTACTATTAAAGTTAACTACATTTTAAGTTAATTAAATTAACTATTTATATTTGAGTTTACACTTTCCCCGACGTTTCGGTTGCTTTTCAACAGCCATGTTTACGGGGTGGCTAAGATGGTAGTTGTTTCAATGTTCTGAAGTGTAGTTTATTCAAAGTAGGTACCAGAACATAATTTAATTATTGGTGTTTCTATTTACACAGAACGAGCGCAAAGATTCATGAAGTCTAGCTGTGGTTTGCTTCTTCTTGGCCTAGACTATTTGAATTACTGCATCCCAAGCTGGTACATTCCTACCATCGTAATTATTCTTCTACTAACTTTCCTAATTATTCTGTTATTGATTTCAATAGCCTTGCGAAGCATTCTTGGTAGGAATCGGTGTTCTTTTGAAAAATGTTCTTATCTTCGTTGGTGGCTTGAAGTATGTGTTGGTTAAAACTTTCTTCGTTGGTGTTTGTTCAAATTTAAATTAATTATTTTTATTAGTTAAACACAGGTTTATAAAAAAAACTTACAAAAACAAACGGAAGTACAGTGCATAGCTGTGTCTTGTCAATACAAACGGTGTACAAAAATTTAAATTACAAAAACACTAACTTTTGCACGCGGCTTCACTCGCGTTAATTTAGAATTTGACAATCAATGCGGGTCGTACTCTGCTTGTAATAATATAATTCAATCATGATTCAAAAGACACGAGGCGCCATCTATTATCATAAGAACGTCATTGTTGTTTTCCTCGGGCACAGTAATTTTTTTCGGGATGAAAGGTAGCCTATGTCCGTTTCTGTACACCTGACAACGTATATGCAAAATTTCAGGATGATCGGTTCAGTGGTTTAGACGTAAAAAGGTAACAAACAAACAAACTCATTTTCGCTTTTATAATATTATTTAGGATGTACCTATGTTTTAAAAATACATATTTATTTAATTTATAGTTAGTTAAAAATAAAGCCTGGTATTGTTTTAAATATTAAATACGAATTTGCCATTGACGAATGTATAACAAGAATGCTATCGCCGCAATTAATTATTTAGGGTGCAGATAGAGAGCTTTGCGGTATAAAGTTAAATAATGGTAAGTACATAAAATACCTCCTCAAAAGTGTAATAAATCAAGTTATGAATAAATAAATCATAATATTACAAGATACGCCTTGATGGCGTAGTGGCTAGTGTAACCGACTGCCACGCCTGAGGTCGCGGGTTCGATTCCCGCACAAGTCAAACATTTGTGTGCATGAACATGGATGTTTGTCTTGGTCTGGGTGTTTCTATGTATATGTATGTATTTACAAAAAAAAGTATATATGTATGTTTATCCATTGTCTAGTACCCATAGTACAAGCTCTGCTTAGTTTGGGCTAGATGGTGTTGTGTGGATGTAGTAGAATATTATTATTATTTGTTTCTCTTTCACGGGTATATTCCTAATACGTTAGGAAAATACCCGGCCCTTTGGGAGGCTTACACGGAGACATGGGTCCAACGTGAAGAGGCCCTTCGAGAGTTTTAATCAAAGGTGGGATGGAACACCTACAGTGGCACTAGCCGCAGCAGGCGTAGGACTATTGCTACGTATGGACTCTAATATATGGGCTATGGGTATGGCTGTTTGATGGACTGGTATAATGGTAACTATGGATGATAAAACGGCGTCTGCCCTGAATACTCTAATAGCATCAATCGAATGGACAGACGGTGACTCGCCAACTCAGTAGATGGGCCCCCTAAATAGCCACTATAGGCATACAAGCCAGCAGCAGAGGGCAACACCGGTGCGAGCGGCTAGGGATGTCGAGCGGTGCGGCGCCGGTTTCGCCATCACGGGTCTCGTGAAAACAGAGACCCGGAGCGGGTTTCCCCATAGTTATGCCCTTGAAAATGACACTTCCACCTCCAAGCATGTAGCTCTAGCAGCCCCCCTCTGACCGGCCGATCAAGGCAAGCCAGAGTTGAGAGTCCTACGGGCGCTCTTCAAGTTCCACCCCAGCCAACCATTAACGGCAAACTGGAGACGAGGCCCTCACCGACTCTCTGAGGCATTCAGGACCGCAGTGTCGCCACTCACATTCAGCTCGCCACAAGCTGCCCTGCGGTTTGTGCGCTTTTATTTAACCTGGTGGTACATTTTTTGTTTATATCACAAGGCGAAGGTGTTAGTTTAAAAGCTAGTATACTATGCCCTCCGGTATCGCGTTAGTCTCATGAGGAGATAACGACTGTCCCAGAGGGGTCTTTATTATTATTATTATATTAATGGTCGCAACAAATGCAACGTAATTTTTATAATACGATATAAGTCAGTTACTTTACGCATCGATTTGCTATAAAATGCACGATGCACCAGTTTGATTGCAGTCTTAAGTCTTACTATTTCAACACTCACTCATTCTAATTACCAATATAAGCATCTTACTCTGCGCGAAGAAGTTGCGATTCACTGGTTGCCGCGCTGTCGACAACTTACATACCTACATAATATATCACACTACACTTATTTTATAGGTAATGTAACTTATCTTATCTTATCTTATGTGGGGGCCAGTCAGTGCAGACGACCCAATGGGATCTTTTGTGTCGACACTCTCCCAATAACGACTGCCATAGATGTTCATGGCAGCCGGGACCAACGGCTTAACGTGCTTTCCGAGGCACGGAGTAGGCGATAATTGTCAATCAATACGCACATAATTTCGAAAAGTCATATAACTTCCGAAAGTCAGAGGTGCGCGACGTGGGTTCGAACTTGAGACCCTCTGCATTGCAGTCTGTTGGTCTCCCCACTGAGCTATCGCTGCTCTAATGTAACTTAAATTAAAATTTTTTGATTGAAATATATTTATATCATTAAACACTTTATCCAAATATATGTTAGTATTGATTCAGATTAAATCAGAATCATATATCACAATGAATTTGATTTGAAAAAATAATGTAAATTAATATATTTGAAGTAGCATTATTATTAAATTTATTATACACATTTTTTTTATAATAAAGTCTATCTTTTTATGATGTAAGTATAATTGTACCTATTTTCACAAAGATGAATATGAGTACTAATAAATGTTTATTAATATAAGTGTAATTATATCAGTTTGTACTAATTTACGTTTAAATATATAGATCGTGTATTAGGAGTTATTTACATTTGTATTAATATACATTAAAGAAATAAAAATATTTGTTCAGTTCACTTTGATATTAGATAATACACATTGATAAATGTAAAAAAACCTTAGTTTTAAAGAATTTTACACCAAAATTATCTTGCTCAATTTTTTGCTGAAATTGCAAATTTTTTACTATTTAACATAGTGTAAAAATATTAAACTGATATAGGTAAGGCAAGTTGTATCACTTTTCACTGATGGTACAGAACAACATTTTTTATTAATGCACCGCTCGTATTGGTCATAGCGTGATGGTCATAGCCTAGCCTGCCTCGATAAATGAGCTATTCAACATTACAATAATTTTTCAATTCGAACCAATGGCTCCTGAGATTAGCGCGTTCAACCAAACAAACAAACTCTTCAGCTTTATAATATTAGTTTATGAATTAGTAGCAAACTATAGGGAGTAGATACATACCTACTTTACATAGAGAAAGTCCCGTGGATAATCTATTTAAAAATAAAATAAACCATAAACTAACTGGTTACATAGTCCATTTAAAACAGAATATTTTTTTATTTAATGCCAATTTGTATTGTTGTTATATTATTATTAAATTAAATGGCGCGCTAACTTATCCTGTACTTTTATTGACTACATGCAAATATAAAACAGCATGTAATGCAATTTAAATGTAACTAATAAAATGTATTATATAGTTATTACTAAGTACATATCTATAGGTATCAATATTATATAGAGGTAATCATTGTTTATTTATAAGTAAGAACTAAGTAGTAGAGCCTCGCTGATTTCAGCATGAATGTGCCGGCTCGACCGGGGAAGGACTACCCTCTCACAGAATATCGACGTGAAATACCAGTATTCCTACTGTTGTTTTTCGTTCGGTGGGTGAGAGTGCCGGAGGCCCAATTACCCCCCTTCCCTTATCCCGCTTTTTCTCCTTCCCACTTCCTTCCCTAAAGGGTCGGCAACGTGCAAGTGATGTCTCTGGTGTCACAGGCGTCCATAGGCTACGGTGACCACTTACCATCAGGTGGGCCTTATGCTTGTTTGTCATTTTGTAGAATAAAAAAAAAGTAAACTACTGAACCAACCTAAAAATCTTTTATTAATAAAATGCTACGCCATTCGTAGCTTAGTGGGATACCGTTGGATTGCCATGCAGAGGTCACGAGTTCGATCCTATTGCACGCACACGCACCTCTTACGTTACGAAGTTATGTTTTTTTTTTGGCACGGGAAACAGTTTGTAACGGACCTGATGGAAAGCCCAATTACAGACCAGAGACAGTGACGATGAGGAGAAGATAGATGTCTTCTAGCCATCGTCAGTGTCAAGCCGGTCTGACCAGATGCTTCTTGACACTACGTTTGAAGGACTCAATGTCGTAGAAGGGAGAGAACACATGTGCCGGAAGACCATTCCAAACTTGTATGGTACGGCATAACAAGGAATTGCTGAACCTTTTGGTGTGAGACGGGATTGTGCTAACAGTCCATCCGTGGTTACGAAAACCGGCACGTGTGGTTCTCAAAAGGAAGGGGGAAGGTGAGATGAGGTCAAATAACTCTTCGGAGCTTTCGCCATGATAGAGGCGATAGAATACGCTAAGGGACGCAATCTCTCTACGAAGTTGTAGCGGTTCGGTGTCCTTCGTAACCTGGCTGTCGATTATACGTACGGCATGACGCTGCACGTATTAAATAGTTAATTATCGCTCGCTTTGACGGAAAACATAGTGAAGAAACCTACATGTCTGAGAGCACTGCATTCTTGAAGATGTGTGAACTCTGCCCAGCCCACACTGGGCCAGCGTGGTGGACTTTAAACTAACCCGTCTCGGACTGAGGACAGGCCCGTACCCAGCAATGGGACTGTTCGTAAACAGAGCTTATATTAGGTATATTATTATTAGCTAATAAAGATTCTGACAAAATCTAGTGAAATAGTTTCAAAGTAGGTGTTATATAAGCATCGATACCGTACTGGCATACCATTCAAATCCATGACGTTTATGTATGTGTTATAGAGTTGATTATCGCTTGCTCACTGCTATGGTGGCGCAGCGGTAGATATTGAAAGTGACTGCTATGCTTCAAGTTTTGGGCTCGAAGCTCGGGTCGGGCCAACAGAAAGTCTCAAAATTAGCAGTGGTGCACACCACCGCGCCACAAAAATGCGTAACTTTGATAATAATCTGTTTACAAATTAGTTATATTAAAATACGAAAATGTAATTAACTCGGATTCGTAAATTTGCACCATAACTTGAACTCTGGTGAGCGACAGGCTACTTTTAAATAATCTGTTTCAAATCGTGTCGGACTGCCTTCCCATCGGGCTATGAGCGTAAGAGGATATTGTTCGATCCTTTCGTTTACTATAAAATTAAATGTAATATTCACCTAACACCAGTGCAAATAAATTCATCTGACAGTGAAGACGAGTGTGTTTTTTCTAAGAAGCCCGCCAATCTATATTCAGTATATGTAGTAATTCACGGAGAAATGGTTGCAGCACCTTACAGTTATGATTTGTAAACAAAATTTTATTGTAAGCTTTGCGATTAAAAAGAGTGGCCAAGAGTGCCCGTTCTTCTCATGAGCCCTACACCCTTGCTTTGCTGAACGTGGCAGTAAATGTAAATTCACAGAAATAAATTGTGTAACTTAGACATTCAAATGTTACCTTGTAATCTAACTTGAATAAATTTATTTTTGATTGATTTGGTTTGAACCTTAATCACTTTAACACATATGAATAGAGAAAGCTATAGAGGTTACTCAGGAATTCATGCACGATAATTTCCGTTAAGTTTCGCCGTCGAGGACATATTTTCGAGTTATCGCTCGCTTCAGTGAATACATCGTGAGGAAATCCGTATATCTAAGAATTCTGCATAAATTTCTCAAAGATGAGCGAAGCCTGCCAAGCCAAGTAGGTTTTTACCACGTCTGTCGGTACCCTATGCCCTTCCCCAACTGTTAAGCTGCCGCAGTCCGTTTATACTATGTAAAAGTCGTTTTGGCGCCACCTTTTTTTTTTCTTTTTTTATTTTGCTCGTCAAAATGACTACACTCCACCTGATGGTAAGCAGTCGTGTGGTCTAAGAGCAGTGGCCTCCACACCGCCCTCATAGCAGCCGAGGCGATGTTGAAGTCTCTACTTTGACGGCCTGAGAAGATGCTTTTTCACGCCCCGCTTAAAGGACCCAGGATTGGATACACACCTATACATATACACACCCTTGGGAGTGTATAGCCGCAAAGTGAGGATAACCTGAACACACGCACACTTCGCAAAAGACGCGTCTCTCAATACTGCTAAATTTTTGGCAACTGCGTTTCCTAATTCCTTAAGAGACAACACTAAGGGCGAGAGAATTGAAAAATTGGTATTTGTAAAATCTATTGCTGTCGCGCAGTGTCATGTACACTATCATGAGCGCGATAGAGACAACTGCAGCTTGGACCGAAAATACCTATTAAAAATACACAAAATCAACGTTTCGTAGTCCCCTGATTCCTTCTCCAAAACTTGACTGATTTAAAAATTAAAGAAAGACTTTGGCCGTGTTCCTATGTTTTCTTTTTTTTATATTATAATCTATGCAAATTTGTTTTCTTGATGTTTGAACACAGCGAAAAATCTGGTCAATTTTTGATTTGAAGGCTCATCTCTCTTTTAATAATTAATTTATGAAACAAAGGAATATATATGGACATGCCAATAGAGCCCATACATTTTTTGGATAAATTATTGCTCTACCGGCATTATCCAGGGAAGAAACAGGGGACTACGTTTGTATGAAAAAACGGCCCTTGTGTTTCCTCTTAATTTCCAAACAGAAAATCCAATAACACTTTGTCTAAGCTGGGAATAGATGCTGCGATTTCACAATCGAACGAAAGACACGCAGCATTACGTTATTGCAGCAACGAAATAGGTAACAGAAAACTACAGTACCCCCAGCGACACAGGATATTAAGATTTTAATTACACATGAGCGAAGTCGCCACATTGGGTGTCGTGGGTTCGAGTCTCACACGGGACAAATATTTGTGGCCGGTATTTTTCTGAGTCTGGGTGTATTTTGTATCCGTTTGTATGGTTTTAAAGCTTACTACCAAAGCGGGCCAATAATTTTAACAAAAAATCTTTAATATTGTATTGTTGGACGCGTTTGGCCGAAATACGTAAAATTTCAGCAAAGGAAAATTTCTGAATCTTTATTTAAACAAATACCAACCTGTGTAACTTTTAGTAAAAGCGCTTTAGTTGGAAAATTTTCTTTTAATAGACACCTATCTACATATTTAGTATATGTATAGTTATTTTCTCTTAATTAAAAGTGTGACTAACAGTTTTTTTATGTGAGAATAATAATATTTATTTATTTTAAAATAAAATATGGTTTATATTCGTCGGCTTTGGTATTGGACAAATGCATTTACATCGCATAACTCTAATTTAAAATTAATTTTAAGATAAACAATAATTCAGATAAAGGCTGGAGCTTTATCTAGTTAAGTATAACTTACGGTCCTTGATGCAAATTTTCTTCTTTACAAGGATCTCTACTCAAATTCCCAATGTCCTTATTAGATTGCCAGCTATTGGAATAAACTTAATTTTTTATAATTTTTCGAACTTGTTTACTCGCATATTTTCTAGACGTTTCTAAATCAAAATGATCCCTATAAAAATGTATTTAACATTAAGCCAATTTTTGCGATTTTAGGAACTTGTGCACTAAAATATTTTTAATCATTATCCGTTTCTTATCTCTGAAAATAACAAAACATAAAAACATACGTGGTAAACCATCCTTATGGCATTGTAATAAGGTGTATTTTGAATAGTTACAAACGGCATTTGTGGTCTTTACCTCTTGTACCAAATGTTACGATTAGGTTTTTATTTGTATTGCATTTTTGTGTAAAATATGATGTGAATATTATTTATGATTGTGTCCATTCTACCTACTTATCATTTATGAAAATGTTACAACAACCATTTTTATTATGGTGGCAAGAAATTAACTTAGCGCCATCTAGTATCAAGTAGCAACGACTTTGTACTCTAAAAGTAGCTTCAACTGCATTACAGTTCGTCTACTTGTCTCTAGATGGCACTATTAGTATATGAAATCGAGATACTCAAAACTATTTTTGGGATATTATTGTTGTTTATTATGCTTGTTAATAACAATTAATTAAGCGTGACAGGCTGTAATATTATTATCACATTGATATCGGCTTTGCGAACCACGTAGCATTGCAATGCCCGCTGTATCGAATGAGATTGATTGTTCGAAGATATCAAATGATTACAATTATTTGCGAAAGCCTTTGTGCACACGACACTAAGACATTGTAGTGTCGCGTGAACAACACTTAAGGAGAAGTGTTACGTATTGTTGATATGATTTCTAAGATCTTAATATATGTGGCGGACGTAGATATAAGGTATATATCTCTATATCTTTGTAAACACAATGGTTTAAACTGATATGGGTAGATACTAATCAATAATTTGTAGTTTAAATCATAGTACAATAGATAATATAGTATTGCTTTCTTTAGTTTTAAGACTGCGTACCTAATTAGCATAGTAATATTACTTTTTAATATAAACGGTTAGGGGCAATAGGCAAGTGTTTTAGACTACGGACTTGGTCGACAGGTCATGCGTTCGAGTAGGTACCTACTATCGACTCCAACGACGGATGACCACTCCTAAGGTTAAAATCGCATAGCAGGCCAACACTTAGTACCCGTACTCGTGACACGCCCCTTTCTTTGTTTGAGTTTTTTTACACTTTACATTTGTTTACTGATTCTAAGACGATACAAACTCAACTGGTCAACATGTGCAAGCGAAAATTTTTCTGAAATGGTCATCCGTCGCTGGAGCCGATAGTACATAAGGAGTACTTAGGTGAGTCGACTCCAACTTAGAAAATAAAGAAAGAAAAAATATTTATTTTGGCACACAAAAGGGCACACCCAAGACATAAAGAAATAAAAATAAAAAAACAGAACAATAATAAAAACTAGAAAAATAAAAACAAATAAGTATTAACAAAAAATCTGGAATCCACCCCAGGGTGGTATGTTTCATCCCCAAATTCTTGACTTGTATACGTTGCATCACTATTTAGGGCTACAGCTCCCTTGATAAATAAGCCTAAATATTCCAAAGAATCTTGGGACTCCATTTTTCGATTTATATCTATTCTATGTTCGATTAAGATCTTTAATTATTATTAAAATCATTTGCAAAACTCCTTACTATCAGTTCAGCCATGCGATGGCCGATGTTAAACATCTATGTTTACAAGGATTTCCATTGTTATCGATCGAGCAGAACATTACAATCGTGAATAGCATCTTTGAAGAAACTGTCTGTTTTTGGGATTGCGTCGAGCGCAGGTGTTTTCGGGTGTGTTACCTACGTGATTGGCTTTTCATAAAAAAAAAATAAGTTTTATACTACGTTCTTATGTATGTGCGATAGATTACTATTTCAACGTATGTTTAAGTAATAATAAATATTAACAGCAAATAAGGCACGATTAGCCTAGATACTCTCCAATGAATATTATTTTTTATATATATCGTTCATAGTATTTGTTCAGACACATAATTTCTAGCAGATTTTATCAGGACTGTGATATGGCTTTTCATTAATGAACGACACTGTCTTTGTTTATTTCTGTTTACTATACCTACAGCGCTGGTTAAGTTCCTAGCTAGGTTTATTTGTATTATTTGGTGACTACCTATACGAATAAGCCGCCTCTCTCGGAGAAGTAGGGACCAACCACTCTCTTAGAGATTTCTGCGTAATAATAGTAACTGTTACTCCCTGTCAGTAAAGAGAAGTTCCAAAGGGTCATATACCTCCCATTCCTTTTCTTTCATCCCATCTTTAATTCCTTTTCCCTAGGATAGCAACGCGCGATTGACGATAGGCTTTAGTAAATGCTTACCATCAAGCGATCTGTATACCACTTTGAGAGTATAAAAACATCTAAAGTTAAATATTTTTGAAGTGAAATCTTCTTTAGCGGCGTTGTGCACTTTTTTTGTGATGGGTAAAAAATTTTAAACTCGCGTCAGGACACGTGACCTGATCGAAAATTCGTAAGACGGAGGGAGAATTGTCAAACTCGCTTCTGGACACGTGACCTGATCGAAAATTCGTAAGACGAAGGGAGAATTGTCATGTTTGTGTACGATAGCGCAATAAATGGAATATTGTATTTTACCACATAATACTGATAATTAAAGCAATTCGTGCAAAATTATTCCCTAACCATTCCAAAATATCAAAAATGCACAACGTTAATATTCAAGTTTTCACTTCTGCCGGCACTCCCGGAGTGCAACCCGTCGTTTTCTTTTTTGAGAGTGTACTAATCTATAGGAAAATAAAAAGTACATTATGTATTAAAGTCTTTGACATTTCCCGCATATATTTGGTCAGCACTCAAGGAAATACTAAAGCATTTAAAACAAGAGTCCACCTCCTTAAGTGTGTTGCGCACGGCACCACTGAAATTCTTTATCAGCAGCTTTTATATCAATTAATTATCATTGATAGAGAGCTGTGTTATGACTTATGAGTGTAGGCACTCGGCAATCGTCGGCCGGCGGCGGCGTCGCGTCACTAAGGCTAGCCGCATACATACGTTTTCCGTATTCGATTTCCTAACACGTAATTTCGATTCGGAATTCCGTGAGACTAGCGCACACGTTAGTTTTTCTTCATTCGGAATACCGATAATATATACTAGTCTATGGTATACTGTCAGTACGGATAGTGATAGCGTAGTGAACGCACGTCGATGGAGGACGATGATTTATTAGCAATTGCATTTCAATAGTAAACAATTATAACAATACTTAACAGTTATCAACAATAATAAAACAACATTAAATAAAACAAACATATTTAAACGAAATTATGTGAATAGTGTAAACCATACGTAAAAAGCGGACGTGTGCGGCAGTTAGTGTATTTTATATTGATTCCATGCATTCGGAGCTCCGAATATGGAAAACGAATTCGGAAATCTAATACGGAAAACGAATGTATGTGGCCAGCCTAAGGCAACATGGCTGCCACGCGCGCTTACTCAATGTCATCCTTAATCCAATCAAAATCCTAATAATCTCGCATTAAAAATGATTATGTTTATTATAAACACATAATTGAGTATTCTTTATGTACCATTGCACAACGATAACATTTCATTTCATTTAAATTGCTGATGTTATTAGTGAGAATTACTAAGTCAGCAATCTCAGGTTCAAATCCAGGTAAGCACCTCTGATACAGCGAAGGTATATGATATATGACCTACCTCTTTCTATGGACCGTATCGTGTAGCTTGCAAAAGTTAATTTTATCAAAAGTTAATAATATTTTTAACGGCTATTTTTCTTCGGCAGACGAATATTGTACTAATATTTTTAACTTCATTTTAGTTCTTGTTCTTATGTCATGGTGGCCGTAGATTTGACTGCACGGATGGTGTAGTGGTTTAGAGGTTTCACTATTGTCACTGCGACGGCTGTAGTAGGTTCGATTTGCACCAGAGACAATTATTTGGGTCTGTGTGTCTGTCTGTTAGTGACAGGCATAACTCCGGAACCACTGGACCGATTGACTTGTAACTTTGTGTGCAGATACCTTGGGGTCATGCCTCGGTCGAGTTTGATATGAGCCTTGTGGGTCAAAAGACCCTAGAGATATAGGGGTCACAAGGTCACATGAAGACGAAGAGGTTGAATCCTGGGTTTTTACACCCATCTCGTTTTTTTCGGGTCTGGGTGTTCATTGTTTGATTCTCTGTGAAGTCCCCGTGACCCTGGAACTATTCCTTGTGTGGGAGTTCTTAGTAAATAAAATATTATAATAATAATCCTAATCCTAACTTATAATATTATAAAAGCGAAAATGAGTTTGTTTGTTTGTTACCTTTTCACGCCTAAACCACTGAACCGATCATCCTGAAATTTTGCATATACGTTGTCAGGTGTACAGAAACGGACATAGGTTACCTTTCATCCCGAAAAAAATTACTGTTCCCGAGGAAAACAACAAAAACGTTCTTATGATAATAGATGGCGCCACGTGTCTTTCGAATCATGATTGAATTATATTATTACAAGCAGAGTACAACCCGAATTGATTGTCAAATTCTAAATTAACGCGAGCGAAGCTGCGGGCAATATTATTATAAAAGCGAAAATGAGTCTGTGCTCATTTTCGCTTTTATAATATTAGTTAGGATTTAATTTGTGTATCAGAGTAGGCATATCTCTCGGGCGACGACCGATATAAAGAGACGTATAGATGTTGAGACATCAATCACTTCATGATAACATTGATAACTGGTGAGTCAGAACACGATAATTATAGATATGGGCGTATGTGAAGATGTTTGGAGTTGATTGTTGTGGGTTCGAATCCCATAATCTACATATATCTACTAATACTATAAAGCTGCAGAGTTTGTTTGTTTGTTTGAACGCGCTAATCT
Organism: Catocala sponsa; assembly: GCA_963564715.1. Lineage (NCBI taxonomy): Eukaryota > Metazoa > Arthropoda > Insecta > Lepidoptera > Erebidae > Catocala > Catocala sponsa. Next base: position 1,699,705 of record OY751345.1, on the reverse strand, counting down.
CAGAAACTAGTGGTTCGATTTGAAAAATTCTTTTAGTGTTGGATAACCTATTTATCGAGGAAGGCTATAAGCTATATAACATCATGCTACGACCCACGGGGGCGGCGCAGTAACGATAAACGCGGGTGAAACCGCGGGAACATCTAGTATAATATATACGTAGAATCAGCCCTGTATATAAATTGTCGCACAGTGCTCGGTATGGACTCCTTGTACCTCTCAGTGTGAGATAGGTTAGGCCAGAGTTTACCTCGCTGGCCCAGTGCAGATTGACAGACATCACATATCATCGAGAACATTGTGGAGCACTCTCAATCATGCAAATTTCCTGACGATGTTTTCCTTCACCGTTAAAGCAGGCGATAATTAACTAATGAATACGCACATAACTTCGAAAAGTCAGAGATGCGCGCCTTGGGATCGAACTCGAGACCTCTGCGTGGCAGTCCAACGGTGTCCCACTAGGCTATCCGATACAAGAGTATTATTTGTACGATACACAAATAAAAAATAAAAATGTTTGCCTCATACGACTAAACTGTGGAATGAACTGTCGCCTGCGTTATTTCCGGACCAATACGACCTACAAACCTTCAAGAAAAGAGCATACTCCTTTTTAAAAGGCCGGCAACGCATTTGTAACTCCTCTGGTGTTGCGGGTGTCCATGGGCGGCGGTAATCGCTTACCATCAGGCGATCAGTCTGCTCGGTTGCCTCGTATATCTTAAAAAAGAATATTGTTTTAATCCTGGGTGTACGTTGTTCGTTAAGTCCCCCGCAACATACAAAAGGCCTACTAACGCATGCATGTGTGTTTAAACAACTAGATTGCATGAAACTTTATGCACAGATGTACGCCATCCGTGCAATCAATTATTCAACTGTTATTATTATACTAGCTTTTGTCCGCGGCTTCGCTCGCGTAATTTAGAATTTGACAATCAATTCGGGTTGTACTATGCTTGTAATAATATAATTCAATCCTGATTCGAAAGACACGTGGCGCCATCTATTATCATAAGAACGTTATTGTTGTTTTCCTCAGGAACAGTAATATTTTTCGGGATGAAAGGTAGCCTATGTCCGTTTCTGTACGCCTGACAACGTATATGCAAAATTTCAGGATGATCGGTTCAATAGTTTAGGCGTGAAAAGGTAACAAACAAACAAACTCATTTTCGCTTTTATAATATTAGTTAGGATTAGGAGATTAAGGGTGGTGTGCAATTTATAATCACGTACCTTTATCACAATAGTTCTTTTACACGGTTTGTTGCACACGGGACTCTTCCCAAGCTATCTTATAAGTATCACTTGATAATTCAGTCGGCAAGCGGACATTATCAGATGCCGTTACGCTTAGTGAAATAATCATAGGATTTCGGTCTCAATAATATGCGTTAAGTAGTCCTATGCAGATCCTAGTGCAGATAAAAATGTGTTAAAGTTTTAAGTGATAGTTTTAGAAAGTGTTAAAATTTGAGATAAAATATATTTGTAACGTCCTTGTTTCAAGAAACGCGTCGTTAGTTACGGACAGTTCAATTTTGACATAATCTTTATAGAATACTAGATGTGCTCGCGGTTTCACCCGCGTTTATGATTACTGCGCCGCACCCGTGGGTCGTAGCTTAATGTAATATAGCCTATAGCCTTCCTCGATAAATAGGCTATCTAACACTAAAATAATTTTTCAAATCGAACCAGTAGTTTCTGCGATTAGCGCGGTTAAACAAACAAACTCTTCAGCTTTATAATATTAGTATAGATTTGACAAAATTAACGTTAGTTACAGATCTTTTTTCCTACAGACAGTTACTTTATTTGTGGAATATAAGTTACTATACTCCACAAATAAAGTATTATATAAAGTTTTATTACAAAAACGAAACGTTTCTTGAATATGGGACGCGCCTAAGTCGAAGTGTAAAATGATTTGTTCATTTAGGTCGTAAAGTGACAGTGCAAAACGGACACAGGGTGGGCAATATTGACGGTACAAAGACGCTCTCAAACATCACCTTGTTGCTTGTGGTGTCCCTGTTGATCGACGGCAAGTGCTAGCCCAAATCCGAAGAAATTGGCGAACTTCAATCCACAAATCAATCGAACGCTTTGAAACAAATCGTCTTGAAGAAACGCCAATTACGAAAAAGTCGCCCCAAGCCTTCTTATACACATACAATGATGCCGGTCAGCTCTTCTGCACACAGTGTGACCGGGTTTCCAGACCAAATTTGGTTTTGATAGTCATCATAGAGCCCACAAAAGTGGCGATAATTAATCCGGGTCGCTGTCATCGGAAACGGTGAAGAGGACTTCATAAAGTGACAGTGTTAATGGATCTTTCTGTCATGAAGTTCTTAGCATCATGGTGTGTGGAACAGTGCCCAGTAATATACTCCTGTTACAAAGACCGAAAACCATTGCTGGAGAAATGTGAGAGCACATCTGTCTACCAGAACGTCAGCGTTCAATGGTTTGTATTTTATAAAGTTCTGTTGGTTAGTTATGTTCAGGCAAAGGGAAGATAGCGAGAAGTCTTCTCACTGATTGCCCAGGTCTTCAGAGGCTGTCATGTCGCTGTCTGGCCGTGGAAAATGACTGGCCCTGGTTTTTTTTGTGGAACGAAACTATCAGATAATCTTGTCTTTTAAATTAGAATAGCCTTGTTGTAATAATATTCATATTTACCGTGATAAATAATTGCGTGTGTTGATCAAATGTGTTTAAATATATAGTAATCATTTATAAATAATAAATATAAAATATTACCAAGTTATATGTATACATAAATAGCTAATAATCTATAGGTACTATACTATTATAAAGCTGAAAAGTTTGTTTGTTTGGTTGAACGCGCTAATCTCAGGAACTACTAGTTCAAATTGAAAAATTATTTTAGTGTTGGATAGCCCATTTATCACGAAAGGCTATAGGCTATATTATAACATCACGCTACGACCAATAGGAGAGGAGCAGCAATAAAAAATGTTGCAAGTTGCGCAGGCGGCTAGTAATATTATAAAGCTGAAGAGTTTGTTTTATGTTTCTTTATTTGTTTGTTTGGTTGAACGCGATAATCTCAGGAACTACTGGTTCGAATTGAAAAATTATTTAGTGTTGGATAGCCTATTTATCGAGGAAGGCTATAGGCTATATAACATCACGCTAAGATCTACAGGGGTGGCGCAGTAACCATAATCGCGGGTGAAACCGCGGACATAGGTAGTAAAACAAAAAAAAAACAATTTAGGATGTTTAGTCTAATGTCGAATTTCTTGACAAAAGAATCCTTTAAAACTTTGTCTAATCTGGTAATCAGACCCGAGACCTCATGCATGGCAACACACTCATTGATCTTATTTGTATTAAGCTAAGATAAAAATATTATATTCAAATTAATTGTAAAATATTTATTTACAATTTTGTTAAATAATAATATAATATCAAGTGCTGATATTATTATTATTTACATACAGTGCTGGGTTTTTCTTCAGCGTGGCAACGATTAGGCTAGTCTATCAAAATAGTCCAGAGCAGGTTAGCTGACCACTTTAAAGAACTCATAGACATGCAGGTTTCCTCACGATATTCTCTTTGATCATAAAAGTAAGCTTAACTATTTAATAATAACATAACTTCGAAAAGTCAAATTTGCGTGCCTTGGCATCGAACTTGAGTCCTACATGGTAGTCTGACAGTTTCCCACTAGGCCAAATTCAAAGTCGAATTCTAAAAAAGTCTCTTTGACTCCTCGGCTGTGGCTCATCCACGAAATGTTTAGTGCAGGCAGTTTATTTAAATCTATACTAATATTCTGTCTGTTGGTCTCCCCACTGAGCTATCGCTTCCTTTTATTTGTTAATAATATTTATATAATAATAATATATTGTCAAATAAATGTACCTACTTTTCTAGAGTGATATTATACTAAATGAACTAAATTGATTTTAATTATAACGGTTACAAGTTAACTAAACCAATCAGTGTGGTTACGAAACAGTAGGTATTCCTCAGTGAAGGACAACGTGTTCGATTAAAAATGTAACCAGTCTTAGCCAGACTCGCTTAAATATATGATAATAATAATAATAATACCAGCCCTGTATTATACTGTTCCACTGCTGGGCATGGCCCTCTTCTCAGTGTGAGAAGGTTTAGGTTTTATTATGTCTGTATTTTATTTTAAGACAGACTCTCCCGCACTATGAGTAATGCCTGTATGGCAAGGACTTTGCAAACATTAAACAACGGAACACCCCGACTTGGAACAACCATTTGTGGAAACAATAAATACTTAGGCGCAAGACACAGAAAAAAAGTAAGTCGAGGAGGCGTCGCAGACGCGACGCTCCTTCAATAAATTTTCATACAAAATGTATAGAAGCGTCGCGACATAAAACAAACAGAAGAGACAGGGCGCGGACGAGACGCGGACACGACGCTTCAATCAATTTTCATACAAAATATATAGACATTTAGTATGAGAATTGATTGAAGGTGCGCCGCGTGTGCGACGTGTCCTCGTCTTACGTCTTTTCTCTGTGTCTTGCGCCTTACTTCTTTATCTTTAAACTAATATTGATTTCAATTGCTTTCTGATTCTTTCTTAGTGTATATGTATAGTGCAGGTATCATGTAATGAGATATGATTGCTGCAATCATAGCCAGTTGCACTCACTGATCGGTAAACGATTAGCGAGGTTAAGCAACGTTGGGTGCGGTCAGCCTATAGATGGGTGACCACTTAGTGGTATTTCATCTGAGCGTCTCCATGCCTCGGAGGGCACGTTAAAAGTCGGTCCCGGTTGTTGTCAAATTGACAGTAGTCGTTAAGCTATGTCAGAGGCCTACGGGCGGCTTGAACGACTCTTGACAACAGGTTGCCCACTAACCACACTAACCTGCTGCAATAATGTAACTATCTGCATTTGTTATTTGCAACTATGTATTGAGTAGTCTGTGGTTAACACCACATGTATAAAATGCCTGGGAATATTGTTTTAGGTATGTATCCTAATTCTAACTTTCTAACTAATCCTAATCCTAACTAATATTATAAAAGCGAAAATTAATTTGTTAGTTTGTTTGTTACCTTTTCACGCCTAAACCACTGAACCGATCATCCTGAAATTTTGCATATACGTTGTCAGGTGTACAAAAACGGACATAGGCTATCTTTCACCCCAAAAAGAAATACTGTTTCCGAGGAAAACAACAATAACGTTCGTATGATAATAGATGGCACCACGTGTCTTTCAAGTCATGATTGAATTATATTATTACAAGCAGAGTACAACCCGAATTGATTGTCAAATTCTAAATTAACGCGAGCGAAGCCGCGGGAAAAAGCTAGTAATATTATAAAATATGCGAATGTAAGTTTGTTTATTTGTTTGTTACACTTTCACGCCTTGACTACTCGACCGATCATCATGAAATTTTGTATACACATTGTCGGGGTAGCGGAAAAGGACATAGGGTACCTTTTATCCAGAAAAAAGTAATCTAACCTTTGAATGTTTTTAAAGTATATGCTTAGTGTGGGAGTTGTCTCTTAAATAAGAAAAAGAGGGATTAACAAGGGAGTAATTAATATTTTAAATTTGGATATAAGAAAAGTGTGGTCGTAGTGAGGAATCCCCACAACGACTATACTTTTCTTAGGGATGTTGCGGATGGGGATTTCTTGACATCCGCTGATGCGGTTACGGATACGGATATTTGAAGCCTCACTTCCTGCGGATACGGATGCGAATGTCTAAATTTATGCGGAAGCTCTGCAATTGCGGATGCGGATGTTGATGAAAATTGTGCATCTTATTTAATAAAACGTATCTAATATCACCGCCTTAGCAGGCTCAAGCCTGTTTTGCAAAGGTTCATGAATTGCACTACTGACCAACTGTTTTCTTTCTTGTCGCATCCTACGCTATATCTGGACATCCGCATTAACATCCACGCTGATCATTGCGGATGCGGAAGTAGATGTCTAAATCGACGCGGAAGGTCCGCAATTGCGGATGTGGATGTTAATATTCGCAACATCCCTAGTGGAGGTATCTTGCTATCTCCCTGTTCTTCGTCCTCCTGCTCATGCAATAATTTAATTAGCATAAAAATTAGTAAAGTTTAATAGTAATAGTAGTGTAACAGTTTCAAAATTTTGTAATAAAGTGTCAAATAAACAACGCGATAAAATCCGTATATAGTAGTTTAATTTCAATGAATAACATTCGCGTAAACAGAAGACAATATTATAATAATAATGTTCTTTTGATAGCAAATCCTATAACCAGCTATTCAAAACAAGAAAGGCATCATAACAATATATTATAGTATCGTAGTAAAATAGTCAATACATATTATAAAACAAACTTTTCATGTGTAGTAGAGCCTCGCTGGTTTCAGCACGAATGGGCCGGCTCGACCGGGGAAGGACTACCTCTCACAGAATATCGACGTGAAATACCAGTATTCCTACTGTTGTGTTTCGTGTGGTGAGTGAGAGTGCCGGAGGGCCAATCACCCCCTTACCTCCTTCCCGCTACTTCTCCTTCCCACTTCCGTTTCTAAAGTTATACTTCAATATGATCTCACTCGAATCTCGCCGAACTATTGCAGATCTAATATTTCTATACAAATTATTAAATAACTTTATAGACTGCCCGGACCTACTAGCAAAGATAAACATTAATGTTCCCTCAAGACCTCCTCGCAATCGTCGCGATCCACTCGAACCCCTAGACATCGCACCAGTCTGGGTAAACACGCTCCAATTGCCAGACTCACATCGACTTATAATCGTGTATCGGGCATTTCGGCAGATATAGACGTCTTCGGCAATGGATTGGAGAAATTCAAAAAGAAACTGTATGATCAATTAAGGATTAGTTCTTAGACATATGTTTATATTTTCTATATTTTGCCTCATGTTCTGTTTTTATTTAGAATTTATTTTTGTTAAATTTCCATTATATTATTTTTTTTATCAGTGTTCCTTTTTAATTTAACTGTGTTTTGTTGAATTTGTATTTGCATTAATGTAAATTTACCAAACTGTTTAACTTCATATAAAAACCATTTTTTGTAAACGATGTGAAATGATGATGTACTCACGATGTGTTCTCCTGTAATTGAAGGAGCACAAATTATCGAACCACTTTTTGTAATTAATACATGTACTGTGTATCCTTTGTTGGAGTTCCTAAGAATAAATAAATAAATAAAGGGTCGGCAACGTATTTTTGACTTTATCGCGAACAGACGTTCGCGATAAACTCAAAAATTACTGAACGGATTTTCATGCGGTTTTCACTAATAGGCAGAGTGATTCATGAGGAAGGTTTAGGTATATAATTTGTTAACGTTTTGTACTACGTGCGAGGCCGGGACAGGTCTCTAGTGAAATTATAAATGAAAGACTCTTTGTTCTGTCTGTTTTCCCTATATTTGTTACCGAGTCGTCACAATTACATAAAGGTGCATCACCATTGATGAGGCTAGGATTGCTTGCATATTAATATCAGCCCTGAATATAAACTGTCCCACAACTGGGCACGGGACTCTTCTCAGTGTGAGAAGGCAATAGTCCACGCTGGTAGGTAGACTTCACATATCTTCGAGATTATTACGTAAAACTCTGAGCCATGCAGGTTTCTTCAAGATGTTTTTCTTCACCGGTAAAACGAGCAATAATGAACTATTTAATAAGCACATACCTTCGAAAAGTCAGAGTTTTGTCATGGGGTAGAATTTTACACCTTTGCGTGGCTTGGAACTGGGAATCGCTGCCTTTTTTATTATTATTAAAGGTATAATCAGATCAATGGTAGGTAACAGCAGCGATAGCTCAGTGGGGAGACCAACAGACTGCAATGCAGAGGGTCTCGGGTCCGAACCCACGTCGCGCACCTCTGACTTTCGGATTTTATGACTTTTCGAAACTATATGCGTATTGATTGACAATTATCGCCTGCTCCGTGCCTCGGAGAGCACGTTAAGCCGTCGGTCCCGGCTACCATGAACATCTATGGCAGTCGTTATTGGGAAGTCAGTGCCCTCTAATATCCTGACACCGGTCTAGCCTTAGATATCGTTAGCCTTCGGGTTGCGGAGGTCAGATGACAGTCGCTCCGTGTAAAAACTGATATCCAGTCAAATCCGGTTAGACTAGAAAGCCGACCCCAAGTGACTTGGGAATAATAAAGGCTAGGGAGAAGAAGAATCAGATCAAAGGTTAACCTGACCTTTGATTACTCAAAAAGTGCCTGTTTCAGAGTGTTCAAAAACTGCAGTTATTAAAGTAGTTTAATTTCAACATAAGGTAACTATTTAGTTTCTTCCTACAAATTTAAACGTTACTTTCGGGTAAGGCAAAAGAATCGTTTAAGTCGGAGTAGAAGGTAACTGTATTAGAAATAAGTATGTATATGAGCTGTCAATGTAACATTGCATGTCTGCTGACCCGTTAGGGACACTTGCGTGATGTTATGCATGCACTAGGTACCTGCTGCGCATCGAGGTTGTGAACTGATGGTAATCTAAGCGCACTAACGGTACTGTATATTACGTGTGCGATATGTTAAGACTCCAATGAGTTTGTAGGTGGTGTCGACAGCTCTCGGTCTGTATACCTATAGACTGCACCGCAAAGAAAAAGGGTCGGTTAGAAAATCTTCAATATCTTCAAAAGTACCTGACCTAGCTTTATGAAATAAAGACTAAATTAAAGAATATTTAATGCCACATAAAATAATATATAAAATCCTTTTATTTAATTTTGATAATTGGATAAAAAACTGAAAATGTAAAATAATGGTCGTTTTTGAATTTAGTACCAAAAAATTTAAATCATTTGTTTCGCGTTTGTTTTAGTTTTGCTATAAAAATGTTATAAATATGGTGTGTCTGCCTTATAAATTTTATTATTCTGAAGTGATCATGTCGTTAACCCCTGAAGAATGTACCAGGATCCTGACAATGCTTGAAGATGGGCACAGTCAGCGAAATACAGCGAGAACTGTTGGTGTGACTCTTTCTACAGTTCAGCGAGTACTCCAGTGTTTCCATGAAACTGGATCCAATCTTCGAAGACCAGGAACAGGCCGAACAATGTGCACGACGGCGTGGGAGGATCGCTATATGGTGTCAACAATTTTGAGAAATAGCTCTCTTACGACTGTTGAAGTAAAGAATCAACATTTACGAGCTGGAGGAATCAATCTGAGTACGGATACAGTAAGGCGACGGCGTCTGTCTGAAGCAAATTTAAAGCCATTTAGACCTGCAAATGGCCCAAAACTAGAAAGACACTACAGAAACTCAAGGTTTAGTTATGGTAGAGAACACGAGAATTAAACTCTGAATGACTGGTCAAGAGTTATGTTTTCAGACGAATCTAGATTCTGTTCATACAAGCACGACGGGAGGAAAAGATTGTACAGAAGACTGGAAGAGCGCTATAATATAATGTAATATTCTATCACATACTCACATCACCATCTAGCCCAAACTAAGCAGAGCTTGTACTATGGGTACTAGGCAATGGATAAACATACATAATATACTTTTTTTTGTAAATACATACATATTATACATAGAAACACCCAGACAAAGACAAACATCCATGTTCATGCACACAAATGTTTGACTTGTGCGGGAATGGGAATCGAACCCGCGACCTTATGCGTGGCAGTCGGTTACACTAACCACTTCGCCATCGAGGCCGACAACCAAGACTGTATAGAAGAAAAAGTACCATACGGCGGAGGCTCTGTTCACGTTTGGGCTGGAATTTCTTCCGAAAGCCGCACTGAGCACTAGTTCAGTGCGGCTTTCGGAAGAAATTCTCCATTAGGTGATAGAAAATGGAACTATAACTGCAGAAAGATATGTCACTGAAATTCTGAATGTTTGAGCGTGATGTTATATAGCCTATAGCCTTCCTCGATAAATAGGCTACCCAACACTAAAATCATTTTTCAATTCGAACCAGTAGTTCCTGATATTAGCGCATTTAAACAAACAAACAAACTTTTCAGGTTTATAATATTACTAGATGTTACCGCGGTTTCACCTGCGTTTATCGTTACTGCGCCACCCCTGTGGATCATAGCGTGATGTTATACCTATAGCCTATAGCCATCCTCGATAAATAGGCTACCCAACACTAAAAGAATTTTTCAATTCGAACTAGTAGTTCCTGAGATTAGCGCATTCAAACAAACAAACAAACTCTTCAGCTATATAATATTAGTATAGATGTTAAGCATTTGCCTTCATCCATGCATCACTTATACCGGGTGACGAACTGCTGGTGCACTCAGGCGCTGGTGCACTCAATTTGGGTGCACAGCTAATGCTGAGGTGGTGACCCTCTTCGGCGAGGGCATACACATTTTGTTTTAAAATAAAAAAATAAAAATAAAATGTTTTTATTTCGGAAACAAGTCCATAGAGTGTTAGTGACAATATATTCTTACAAGCTATATTAGTACTACAGATAGGGATAGTGAATATAATTAATATTAGTGTCTTTGACGAGCTGGAAGTTTTAATATGTATAATTACTTTTTGTTTTTATTTTGTTATCTAATTGTGTGTGCTCTGTACGAAATAAACATGATTTATTTCTTTCTTTCTATAATAAATATTACCAAAATGTTTATAAGACGAAATCGACTGGATCGATTTTGCGCGATTTTTATTGAGAATTGGTCCTTTAATATGACCATAGCTAAAGTTTTACAATGCTACTTTATCCTATACAGCGAGTTGTTGAAATATATAACCCTTAACGAGCTATAAACATGTAGGAGCTCGGCTTTACGATGTCCAGACAACATTCATCGTTGTGTACATATATGTTTATCTATTTATGCTAATATTATAAAGCTGAAGAGTTTGTTTGTCTGTTTGGTTGACCCAATCACCCTTTTTCTCCCTTTCCGCTCCTTCTCCTTCCCACTTCCTTTCCTAAAGGGTCGGCAACGCGCAAGTGATGCCTCTGGTGTCGCAGGCGTCCATAGGCTACGGTGACCACTTACCATCAGGTGGGCCGTATGCTTGTTTGCCACTTTAGTAGAATAAAAAAAAAACGCGCTAATCTCAGGAACTACTGGTTTGAATTGAAAAATTATTTTAGTGTTGGGTAGCCTATTTATCGAGGAAGACTATAGGCTATATTACATCACGCTAAGACCAATAGGAACGGAGCATCAATAAAAAATGTTGCAAAAACGGGGAAAATCTCGTATGTGAAGCAGGCGAAGTTGCGCTGGTCAGCTAGTATAATACTACTACATAAAGCTGTTAAGAAATTGTGTCTGTATGTCTATACGTATGATACATGTGTAACTGGTTGATGTCGAAATTCTAACATAATATTATAAATGCGAATGTAAGTTTGTTTGTTACGCTTTCACGCCTCAACTACTCGACCGATCAGCATGAAATTTCGCATACTCGTTGTCAGGGGTACAGAAAAGCTCATAGGGTAACTTTTACTCTGAAAATTTACTGTTCCGGAGGGATACAAATTTATTGACGGAATCTAAGTTAACGTGTGTGATTCCACAGGCAAAATCTAGTAGGTATATTATAAATACAATTACATATATACTAGTAGTATCTATGTATATACTAATGTGGTCACTCCGCACAGACGAAAAAGTTCCACCTACATCTAACAGATGGCGCTACACACAACAAGCGCTCAAATGACGTCATACTATTCTGAATTGCACAAGTGGAGTTTACACAGCGACTAAGTATATAGGTCCCGACATCAACCGTCGGGCCGCGGCCCGCCAGGCACAATTACCCAGCCTGGTCGGAGGATCCTCTCTTTGTGTATGAGGGACATCACATCCTGTTCCTCCACACTAAATTATTATAAGGAGGAAAGATTAAATTTTTGTTTGTATGTAATGATTTAATACAAAAAATACTCAACTGATTTTTAAATTCCTTCACCGTTAGAAATAGCTCACCGAGTAACATACGCTATATTTTATTTAAAAATAAACGTTCTGTTACTCACATGAACTAAGCAAACCTAACCTACTTTTATGCGGACGAAGCCGCGGGCGAAAACTAGTTTTAAATACGTTTGTCTGTTTGTTACAGTTTCACGGCTCAAATACTCAACCGATCAACATGAAATTTCGCATTCACATTGTCAGAGGTACAGAAAAGGACATAGGAAACCTCTCATCCAGAAATAAAGACTGTATCCGGTCGAAGCCACAGGTAAAAACAAGTAAGTTTATAAAAAAAATTTTAAACATTGCCATTTAACTCTTGATATTTACACTTTTTCCGGACGATTCGCCTATCTTCAGACGTAAGTGGGTCTACCAGACAATAAAATTTACATCTTGAGAATTAGCCTTTTCTATTTTAAGCCGGCAAAGTCGCGGGCTAAATATAGTAGAGAAATAAAATAATATATTTACGTTAAAATTATTAGATTGAGTACATATGTAAACATTCAGTGAATGGCTCACTGTTTGCATGAATGTAGTCCCTAAGCTATTGATAATTTAGATAGTTTGAGAAATTCAATTTAATTTTATGTACACTTGCCAAGATTAATTAACTAGAGATCATGCTATGAATAAAGAGCATTGTGGTATTATATTGCGTTTTAGATGTTATACCTATTAGCTGATTAATAGTGGTTAAACTACTTTAACCACTATTAATCAGCTAATATAACACACCTACGTATTGGAAATGAGAGATAAATTTTTTGTTTACACAATAAGTATTTACTCAAATCTTTTTTTTTTAGAATCTTTTTTACCTATTGGCAAAGAACGCTATCTATGGACAACTCGTAGAAAAAGGCAACAAAGAATATTTAAAGTGATCCAATATTTTACAAACGTATTAACAAGAACAAAGTAATAATCAAATCAAATCAAACATTTATTTGCATAAAGGTAGGTAGGTATATAATATAGAACATGCTGAATTATAACCTCAAAAGAAGTGTGCAAATATTATATATTTAGGTACATGCAACAACAAAATCCTAATTGTCTAATGCATTAAGTTTCAAATAATAAATATATGCATTGTAATAGGTATAGGAACTTATAAATAACAAACATAGTGTGTAATAAATAATTAAAATACGTAACATATCAATCTATCAATCAATCAGCCCACCGCAGTCCACTGCTGGACATAGGCCTCTCCCATTTTGCGCCACAACAACGTAACATATACGTACATAATATTTACAAAAATGGTTTAGGCGTCGTAAAATTCGTCAGCAACACAGTCAACCGGTAACGTGCCCAGAAAACGGAATGCTGATTCTTTATGCTAAGAAAAGACCAGCCTTCTGATCACGCGAAGCGTTTTGATTTTATTTTATTTTAAAATAAATTATGTGAGACTATTATTCTTTATCCTACAGCCCATTACGATCCAGCGATTTTATTGCATGCGCAAAGATGAGACAAAGATTTTTGTGAAGAGCTACTAGCGTTCTCGCGCATACAATAAAAATATTTTAAGAAATGGTGGTAAGGTCCTCAAATGCAAGTTAGGCAGTGCTGTTGAGTTTTCCTGGAAGGAAATTACTGGAATCTGAAATTGTGCTAGAAAAAACACTTGCGTTTTACGTGTATGGCGAAATATAGATACATATGACTACCGGCCAGCCCCAATCCGAGTTGAACATAATATTATGGACTATTTCCATCTAAAATAGTATGTATATATAATAATATCAGCCCTGTATTAAACTGTTCCACTGCTGGGCTTGGGCCTCTTCTCAGTGTAAGAAGGGTTAGGCTATAGTTCACCACGCTGGCCCAGTGCGGGTTGGCAGACTTCGCATATCTTCGAGAACATTATGTAGAACTCTCAGACATGCAGGTATCCTCACGATGTTTTTCCTTCACCGTTAAAGCGAGCGATAATTAACTATTTAATAAGCACATAACTTTGAAAAGTCAGAGATGCGCGCCTTGGGTTCGAACTCGAGACCTCTGCGTGGCAGTCCAATATAGTACCTTTTAAATAATAAAACAATTTTTAAATAATTGGTTTTGGAAATTGCCTTCCAAAAACACGAAATTAAACGAAATTCGCACTCTTTGAAATATATTATAATAGCTATAGCTCATCAGCGATAGCTCAGTGGGCAGACCAAAAGACTGCAATGCAGAGGGTCTCGGGTTCGAACCCACGTCGCGCAACTCTGACTTTCGGAAGTTATATGACTTTTCGAAATTATGTGCGTATTGATTGACAATTATCGCCTGCTCCGTGCCTCGGACAGCACGTTAAGCCGTCGGTCCCGGCTGCCATGAACATTTATGGCAGTCGTTATTGGGAAGTCAGTGCCCTCTAATATCCTGACACTGGTCTAGCCTTAGGGTATCGTTACCCTTCTGGTTGGGAGGTCAGATGGCAGTCGCTCCGTGTAAAAACTGATATCCAGTAAAATCCGGTTAGACTAGCAAGCCGACCCCAAGTGACTTGGGAATAATAAAGGCTAAGGAGAAGAAGATATATCTATGCCTGACTTATAGAATTAGAATCATCACCTACTTATTAATTGTTATATAAAATGAAGCCACGTACTAGCTCGCTTTACTGTGTATGTGTGAATATTGGTGTATGGAATTTTTATGCCGCTCACGCACACATTAATATTGTTATTGCCTCACATAAACATTGATATGTTTGTACACGTGAAATACTAAATGTGCGTTTCGCTGTGGTAGTGAAGACAGCTGCTGTGCGTGAGGTCTTGGGTTCAAAACCCAAATAGGGCCGCTAATAAAATTATTCGATTTTGTATAAAGAAATTCGTAATAGCAACCCGGCCGGCGCGCGGCGCGCGGCGTTTCGAAGCTTCTTCTTCTTTTAGTGTGGTTAGTGGTCAACCTGTTATCAAGAGTTGTTCAAGCCGCCCGTAGGCCTCTGACATGCCTTAACGACTGCTATCAATTTGACAAATACCGGAACCGACTTTTTACGTGCCCTCCGAAAAGCTTGCAGTGTTTCTTAGCCCCATGCCTTGGTAAGGACGTCAAGCTGTTGGCCCTGCTTTAAACTCTCTCGGGTCGTGTAGGATTGCCATTCTATCAGACTAGGAGAGCGAGATAATTAGACGCCCACTTTAGGAGCATTTGCCCACGTAAAAGAAAATTAAGCTTGTCAATGAGAGCCTCATGTCAGGTCGGCACGGAAGAATAAGAAAGCGTAACTGTTATTGTTATCTCGAAATTTAATGCCAGCTACAGTATCTTCACTACAGGCAATACAGACTCCTGGATACTCACATGCTATATATTTTTATGGTTGGGCAAAGGCAGCAAACTCTTTCTGTCTTCTAGATTCATATACTTACTTGGCTTGTGGAGTGCACGGTTCGGGAGTATAGAACCGCGCACTTCACAAGCACTCCTTATTTTATCCATGAATTAGGTACTTACGTGTTATACCTACTATCCCCCACTCAAATAATATTTTCTGTTGCCGTATTGCAATTGGCTGAGGAGCACCCGTTCCTGCAGAAGAAGGGACAGAAAGGTATGTCAGAGCGCAGCCTTTTAAGTGCGGCTTTATCCAGCAAGTGAATTGCTAGCTCGCACCTCATCCGATAACCTTCAAAGTCCTGGAACAAGGCAGCATACAATCGTGATCAGTACGCTCTAATTTTCTTTATCTTTCTTCACGAAATAAGTCCGAGTGCAACCAAATGCGGCACATATCACCGCTTGCTGCGCGGACCCTATTCGTTGGCTTGCCAAGCGAAACGGTGGTCAGCCCCTGTTCCATCGCCGTCACACAGGTTTTGGCGACATCGGCACTGTAATAACTCGTAGCTCGACGCCTCTTCATAGGCTAGAACACATGATCCTAACACGGGACAGAGTGGCACAGTTGAGCTTAGGTCAAGTGGGCTCCAGATTATTCCACGTACTTACCTACCTATAGTTTTTTTTTTGTATTTTTTATCTACTAGTTATCACCCGCGGCTTCGCTCGCGTAAATGTAGGTTAGGTTAGGTTAGGTTTGCAACAGATATTTTTTCTGAATGAAAGGTACCCTATGTCCTATTCTGTACCCCTGACAACGTGTATGCAAAATTTCATGTTGATCGGTTGAGTAGTTAAGGCGTGAAAGCGTAACAAACAAACAAACTCATTTTCGCATTTATAATATTAGTTAGGATATTCCCTAGAAAAAAGTACTTTTACTAACCTTTCAGAGTTCTATCTTATAATTAAAAATAAATGTATTACAGACAACATGTTTAAATAGGCCCAACGTTTTGTAATCATACAATTATTATATTAGCTCGACAAACACACGTGAATAAACACGTGCATAAATTGAACACACGTACACCTCGACAAAATGTTCGTACTGACGTGACTATCAGCCTTCAAAACTATGCTATGCAGTCACAATAAACCAGCAACGACTACCAACGTATAACAATACGAATAAAAACAAAACTAAATACTATACTACATTTAAAAGCTACGTATAATTTTTTAATGACGTTAAATGCAAATTTGTGAGACATCGCTGATATTTTTAGACCTACTTTAATCTTCATTACCTAGTTAATATGTGAGGCACGGACTTGTCCGACAATACGAGGCATATTTTAGTCTAGATTGATTTGAGCTGCACATCTGACAGAATGGCCACTTTAATAAATGTTATTGGGGTTTTTTAAGTACCGCCATGTATTATTTATATATTAACGACCTTCGGGTAACTGGCAGGCTTAGACGAAGTTCGGCGTAAATGGGGTTTTTGCAAAAACGCTATTTTTAAACCAGTATAGTTTGTAAAATTGCGTAACGATATATTGAGAGGCGTATTCAAGTATGAACTTTAAGCAGATTGGCGTAAGTATGAAAATTGTAAACACTCTTAATATATTCACTCTTATTATGCGGATTTTATCTTTCATACTGTTTATTTAAGTAAATACTATTATTTTATAATTATATGAGAAGACCTCATGAGAGTCTCACTGTGACCATGGTTACCATAAAGCAACCAAAACGTCGAGGAAAGCGTAATTATAAATTGATAAATAATTTTAAATAACTTCAATTGTAGTAAAGTTTAAAAGTTTTAATATTATGTAATATAATAATAATCATAAATAATAATCATTTATTTAAATTAAATTGGTACAAATGGATACAGAGCTTATGTTACATCGTAAAGGTAATTTATAAGGGGTGCCTGTACTAGTGTAGGGTAAACCTGTGCCACAGGCATTAGGGGCACATACTGTATAATAAAGATATAAATTCTAAAAACAATACTTATAAAACATTGTTATTTGTATTCAAAACTTAAATATATTTATAATATATACTAATATCAGCCCTGTATGGAACTGTCCCACTGCTGAGGACGGGCCTTTTTTCAGTGTGAGAAGGGTTAGGCAATAATCCACCACGCTCGCCCAGTGAGGGTTGGCAGACTTCACATATCTTCGAAAACATTACGGAGAACTGTGAGCCTGCAGGTTTTCTCACGATGTTTTGCTTCACGTTAAAGCAGGCGATAATTCACTATTTAATACGCACATAACTTCGAAAAGTCAGACATGCGCGCCTTGGGATCGAACTCGAGATCTTTGCTTGGCAGTCCAACGGTTTCCCACTAGGCTTTTGCTGCTTATATATTACTAGCTTTTGCCCGCAACCTCGCTCGCGTTAAATTAGAATTTGACTATCAATTCGGGTCATACTCTGCTTGTAATAATATAATTCAATCATGATTCGAAAGACACGTGGCGCCATCTATTATCATAAGACCGTTATTGTTGTTTTCCTCGGAAACAGTAATTTTTTTCGGGATGAAAGGTAGCCTATGTCCGTTTCTGTACACCTGACAACGTATATGCAAAATTTCAGGATGATCAGTTTAATGGTTTAGGCGTGAAAAGGTAACAAACAAACAAACTCATTTTCGCTTTTATAATATTAGTTAGGATTAGGATTAGGATATAATAATACTGTTTATTACAATAAACAACTAGATAAAATCTGTATAAAGTCGTTTAATTTCAAATTATAACATTCGCGTAAACGTAAAACAATATTATTTATGCATTATATCTATTTATTTCCATTTGTTTCCACAAAACAAGGGTCAAATCAAGGTTCAAATCCGTCCAAACACAATATTTAGAAAAAAATTGGTTGTCTGTAAAGTCGGTTTACGGAAGATAGTTTAACGTGACAACGTCATAACAAAATTTATTTCCCGTAACGTTACAATGAGCGTAACGGGACAATGAGTCATCCTTTTTCGTGCGTGCAGACGGCGTTCATCGATTTATTAGACGTTGTCACGTCATAAAACAACTTTAATTTCGTAAAAGTAATTAAAAAGGTCACGCTCGATGCAATACTCTGTTTTTGTATACTCCAAACTGTTATTATGCGTTTTGTCTTGCACTTGAAATGGACCTTCAACAAGAGTGCAACTAAATATATTTCGTACACCTTATCAGATTCAGGAAAAACCAACAAAAATAAAATCTTTCCTTTTTATAATATTGGTATAATTATGTAGATATAGATAGATGGACCAATACGAGAAAGTTACGGACGAACTATGAATATAAAAACTGAGTTTAGTACTAAAGAAATTTATGGTACGAATATTGACGTGACAACATCTAATAAATCGATGAACGCCGGCTGCACGCACGAAAAAGGATGACTCATTGTCCCGTTACGCTCATTGTCCCGTTATGCTCATTGTAACGTTACGGGAAAGAAATTTCGTTATGACGTTGTCACGCTAAACTATCGTCCGTAAACCGACTTTACAGACAACCAATTTTAAATGTAAACTGAAATGCAATTTGAGTTCACATTTAAGGTTATATTTTGACGTGACTACATCTAATAAGTCGATGAACGCCGGCTGTACGCACGAAAAAGGATGACTCATTGTCCCGTTACGCTCATTGTAACGTTTTCATCAATGTTTTGTTATGACGTTGTCACGTTAAACTATCATCGGTAAACCGACTTTACAGACAACCAATTTTTTGTCACAAAGAACGCCCAGGCTCGGATCAATTATTTGTGGATCGCACAAATGATTGTCCCGTGTTGGATTCGTATATTAATTTTTTAATAATTATAACTCTAAGACTCAGTCTCAAGTTATCACGAGAATTGTTGCTCTGGTGAAACGGAGCCCTTAGTCTCGGAATATATACCCTATGACGTGTATCAAGACGATTTAAGAGAATATATTAGAATAAATAAGCCGTAGTATCTACCAGTTTATTATCTAATAGTTTATGTGTGACGTCAGACCGTCTGAGATGCCTTTAGAAGGTATAATGCCGGTCGTTAGTGTCCTGTAACCGGCACGGGCCTCGTCTCAGAATAAACAATAGCTAGGATGCATTTCTTATGTATTATTTTTCCTGTTTGTCCATTGTCACAATAAAATTCTAAATTTTACAATCTTTCTTGTGCCTCTGTAATAGTATTATAAAGTTAAAGAGTTTGTTTGTTTGTGGTAATCTCGGGATCGAAATGTCCGATTTGATATATTCTTTTTACGTTCGATAGTTTGTTTATTTAGGACTGTTGACAGTCAAATATTTATGATATGACCCATTGAAGTGGTGTAGTGATTATAAGTAAGTAGTTAAATGGATCACGAACATTTAAAACTTAAAAAGCGGTAGAAGATTGAAGGACTTAACAATTTTAAGCATTTCTGTATCCAAAACATTGCTTTTTCTTTATAATAATAATAATAATATTCTATCACATACACACAACACCATCTAGCCCAAACTAAGCAGAACTTGTACTATGGGTACTAGACAATGGATAAACATACATATATACTTTTTTTTTTTGTAAATACATACATATTATACATAGAAACACCCAGACCAAGACAAACATCCATGTTCATGCACACAAATGTTTGACTTGTGCGGGAATCGAACCCGCGACCTCAGACGTGGCAGCCGGTTACATGACCACTACGCCATATTATTATTTTTGATGTGCCGCGTGCGCACTTATTTCGTTGGCTTGTCATCACATCAAAAATAATCATTAGCAGTCATAATTTAAATCCTAACTAATATTATAAATGCGAAAATGAGTTTGTTTGTTTGTTACGCTTTCACGCCTTAACTACTCGACCGATTATCAGGAACTTGGCATACGCTTTGCCTGGGGAACAGAAAAGGACATAGGGTACATCTTACACATTTAGAATTCAGAAAAAAGGACAGTTCCTGCTGGATAGAAAATGTATATCCTAATCCTAATCCTAATCCTATCCTAATCCTAATCCTATCCTAATCCTAATTCTAACTAATATTATAAAAGCGAAAATGAGTTTGTTTGTTTGTTTGTTAGTTACCTTTTCACGCCTAAACCACTGAACCGATCATCCTGAAATTTTGCATATACGTTGACAGGTGTACAGAAACGGACATAGGCTAGCTTTCATACCGAAAAAAAATATCGTGCCCGAGGAAAACAACAATAACGTTCTTATGATAATAGATGGCGCCACGTGTCTTTCAAATCATGATTGAATTATATTATTACAAGCAGAGAACAACCCAAATTGATTGTCAATTTCTAAATTAACGCGATCGAAGCCGCGGGCAAAAGCTAGTAATAAATAAACGATATTATACGCGTCACAAAACACGCATAAGAAGATATTTACCCAGTAAGTCAATATTAAGAATATATATAATATTTCTAGACTATATTGCGAAAGGCAAAATCTGCACAATTCTTTTACTACACAAACTACAATTTTCTATTGCATGAGAGGAAAATAAATCATTGGCTTTCTTAGATATATGTACTTGTCATCAGGAACCCTGATCAAACTATAAGCCACACTGTGTATAAAAAAGACACAATTTCACCATCAGTCTAAAGATTTAGCAACCACTGGGATGTAACCGACGATTAAAAGAAATCAACTGCTGTGATCGGCATACTGAATTAGCAACAGCTAATCAAATTAGTTAAATGACTGCCAGCAGGAATGGCGTAGTTATTTAAAGAGTCGCCTTATCACTGCCATTATGGCAAAGATTTTCGTTAGCAACTCCCTGAGTTGCGAGTGGTGAGCGGCTTTATTGCTCCGGTACCTATCTGGAAAATAGGCAGTGTCACTTGGGCACGAGGTAGCTCGCTTACGAGAACCGGATCTCTGAGGTTAGGGTGGAGAGTCGAGATTTGGGGACAAGACCTGTATATAATTGGAAGGTGCTCTCGGGCACTGGAAGGTACAGCGGCTCCCACTATTATAACCTAACGGTTGGTGAAGGGGAACGCTATATCATAAACTGGACTAGTCATAGAGAGAGGGGGATGCCACTACGCCAAGTTTAGATATCTATGCTTAAATAATTGCCAAGTAAATCATTTCTCTCGATTTGCCTTTTTTTTGTGCCTTTTTAATACTATTGTTTCCTTATATTTTAATATGGACGTAGCCTGACAACGCCAAACGTTGCATTAACATCTTAAAGATTTATTTACTTATGGTTAATTCATGTCAGCTCTTGTTTTTAAATGGATATTCGTTGTATCCAAGTCTATGGTCTCAATTTAGTTTTTTATTTTGCATTGTTAGCTAAGTGGTGCGAGTGTTTGCGCTACTGTTCGATCCCCACATTCGACAAAACAGTGTGTATTTTTTTTAATAATACTTTGGTACCAGTCTGTATGTTATTTGTGTACGTTGCTGAAGTGATTGTAAAGTCTTACGCGACAGAGGAATTTTAAATGTATATTTAAATGTATATTTAAAGGAATGCCAAACTGCTACGTTCCACAAGGGAAAACTTACGCCAACTAGTGGGTATAATAACAGGCCACTGCTCACTCAACAGGCACATATTCAACATCGGCATCACTGACAGTCCCTCATGTAGAGGCTGCGTGGCGACCGAGGAGACACCGGCTCACGTGCTCCTACATTGTAAAAGCGTGAGCAACCAACGGGCGAAATTTCTAAACAGTCCAGAAACGATGCAGGAGGTACTGTGCAACATCGGTCCCCTGTTATATTTCGGGATGGAGCTGAGGTGGTATGAGTAACCGAACAATATTTAGCGTCGGTTACTTACGCACAATGGCCCAATCGTGGGGTTAAGTGCGGATAACACTCGTCCAACTAACTAACTAACTAGGAATGGGAAAAGTAGATCATTCATATCCCTTCCTCAAATTTATAATTTTCTGTTAGTAGCGTTGGTGATATCCCTGTCATGGCAAGCGATAGCTGGCTACTATAGCCGCTTACCACCAGGTGGGCTAAAAGCTTACTTACCAAATAAGCCGCTAAAAAAATGCTGAATTTTGATCTGTTATTCAGTGTTAAAATTTTTTTGGGATCCATACCATTCACATATTATATAAATTTAAGTTCTGTACCAGATCTAAAAACTTACCTTATAACACCTTAGATCTACAAACATATTTTAAAGTAAATAATCTCATACGCATTTTGTATGCGCGTCGAGTTTTCAAACCACTTACTGCAAGCCAGCACATACTATTGCAATCAATCGGGCCCGGACTTTGATCATGGAATTCAGTCAGCACCATGATGGGGTATCACTTTGATTGACGATTGACAATCTAGAATGTATATTGATATTTATTTGAGTGAAGATGTGCCGATAGTTCTGCGTATTATTGGCGCGTGAAGTGAGAGGTTCTAAGACGTACATACATAGACATTAGTACGTGACGAGACAAACGTATGTGCTCATGTTGGCATCACATTATGTATTACATGAATGTAATATATACTAATAGGTATTATAAAGCTAAAGAGTTGGTTTGTTTGTTTGTTTGTTTGTTTGAACGCGCTAATCTCAGGAACTACTGGTTTGATTTGAAAAATTCTTTTAGTGTTGGATAACCTATTTATCGAGGAAGGCTATAGGCTAAATAACATCACGCTACGATCCACGGGGGCAGCGTAGTAACGATAAACGTGGGTGAAACCGCAGGAACATCTAGTTTTATTATATGTATACAACTATTTTATTATATACTAGATGTTAAAAGAATTTTTCAATTCGAACCAGTAGTTCCTGAGATTAGTGCGTTCAAACAAACAAACAAACTCTTCAGCTTTATAATATTAGTATAGATAGTAACTGGTCGATGTCGATACGAAATATTGAAGAAATATAAAACGAGGGGCCTTTGTAAGAGCTGTAGAAGCCAAGATCTTAGGTTTGTTGTCTATCTGTATGTCTGTCTGTCGCAAAAACTATTGCACGAAATTAAATGCGATGTTCATAATTGTATTGCTGGAGGTTTAATTTAAAATCTGGTGCATATTCCATCTTGATACGCTGCCTAGAAGTCAAGTATTAAGGAAGAAAATATAGATACATAGGTACTACCTACTTCGAAATCCAATGCAGATGAAGTCGTTTGTAAAACAAATATAAAATAAAACTACATTCGTGTACATCTCACATTCTTCTTCTTTCTTCTTTTCATGTGGTTAGTGGCCAACCTGTTGTCAAGAGTTGTTCAAGCCGCCCGTAGGCCTCTGACATGGCTTAACGACTGCTGTCAATTTGACAACAACTGGGACCGACTTTTTACGTGTCCTCCGAAGCACGGAGACGCTCAGATAAAATACCGCTAAGCGGTCACCCATCTATAGACTGACCGCACCCAACGTTGCTTAACCTCGCTAATCGTTTACCGATCCGTGAGTGCAACTGGCTATGAGCTCCTCATCTCACACATCACATAAGATAGGCAGAGATGCAATATTTGTGTATTTTCCTAGCTATATAATAATAAGCCCTACCTTATTACGCGATCCTATTCTTATCTATCGAGTATATTTTAAGACTCCACAAGTCCATATTATAATTTAAATATACTTACTAGTACCGCTACTTTGAATTTCTTAACACAAAATCTCTATAACTCTCTGCTCAACCCGAAAATGGCAACTCATCCTTACTAATATTATAAATTCGAAAGTAACTCTGCTTGTTTATCTGTCTGTCTGTCCGTTACCTTATCACGGTAACCACTCAACTGATTTAGATGAAATTTGGCACAGATATAGTTTTAAACCTGGGGAAGGACATAGGCTACTTTTTATTGATGTAGGTACCAGTAAGCTTGTAATGTGTAATGCCATAGGATCATCAAGGCCGAAGCCCGTTGTCCTGTCTAGTCGGAGAGTTCGAGTTCAAATCCAAGTAATTCATTATGTTCACTTTAATAAATACGTTAGCACGACTCTTCTTTTTTGTCTTCATATAATAACTCGAGGCGCTCATAGCCAGTTGCACTCACTGATCGGTAAACGATTAGCGAGGTTAAACAACGTTGCGTGCGTTCAGTCTATAGATGGGTGACCGCTTAGTGGTATTTCATCTGAGCGTCTCCGTGCTTCGGAGAGTACGTAAAAAGTCGGTCCCAGTTGTTATCAAATTGACAGCAGTCGTTAAGCCATGTCAGAGGCCTACGGGCGGCTTGAACAACTCTTGACAACAGGTCGGCCACTAACTGCCGGTGGGCTATTTATTAATTATCCCCGAGGCAATGGCATGGAGATGGTATATTACAACAATAATTCATCTACTATAGTTTAAGGATTATTATCTAAGTGATAACCATGACAATTATGTCCATGAAATGTGTAGGTATACTGTCCTTACATTTGGCAGAATGACTGAAATGTATTAATTAGGGGAAATACAAAATTAAGGTTATTAATTTGTCATTATAATACCATTTAATTAATTCAAGTTCATATGTAGATAAACATTCGATTATAAAGCAATTAACCGACAATCTATACTAATATTATAAAGCTAAAGAGTTTGTTTGAACGCGCTTATCTCAGGAACTATTGGTTCGAATTGAAAAATTATTTTGGTTTTGGATAGCCTTTTTATCTAGGAAGGCTATATACTATATAAAATCACTGTACGACCCACGGGAGCGGCGCAGTAACTTTAAACGCGAATAAAACCGCGAGCAATTCTAGTAAAATATACCTATATGGATCAATTTCATACTGATAACTTATACTTACTAATATTATAAAGATATGTTAAACCCCGCTATTTTCTAAAACTAAAAATGCCATAAGAACCATTATTTTTGCATTTTATAGCCTGTTTATTGAGGAAGATCTCACATTATGCTACGACCGACTAGGAAGCGAAGCGAGTGAAACCGCGAGACACAATTAGTAGATATAAAAAAATCCCTACCTAAAAGTAAAACCTTCTTATAGGCGTCATAGAATTCCACCGCATCACAGTCGACTGGTAGTGTGCCCAGAAGACTGTTAGCAATGTCACGTTGACTGACAAAGTGTATTTTTCCGTGAAATAAAGACCAGCCTTCTGGTCAAGCAAACTTCGGTAGGTACCGTCGATCAGCTCTTTGCTATTTCTCTATAGAGAGCACGAGCACTGGGATTCCATGACCCCAGCGTTTCAACCCTGTTCGGCTCAAAAACTAATCTCCCACCAGGTTGTTGTATCTGCCCTGTTTGAGTCTCCGTAGATGCAGCAGCAGCGCCAGCACAACCCGCTGTTAGTCGACCATTTTCCTTTTTTTCTTCGCATAATGCACGTCAGTAATCTTCACTACTCCACTTGTAATTTCGTCATTCGTGGACAATAGTGTGGGTTATACGTTTTTAATATTTAAATGCATAATTATTTGTAAAGACTGCAATGTATAACTGTTTTTGTCCCAAGTAAATAAAATAAATAAATACAATTATATTAGTAATATGATTTACTAGCTTTTGCCCGCGGCTTCGCTCGCGTTAATTTAGAATTTGACAATCAATTCGGGTTGTACTCTGCTTGTAATAATATAATTCAATCATGATTTGAAAGACACGTGGCGCCATCTATTATCATAAGAACGTTATTGTTGTTTTCCTCGAGAACAGTAATTTTTTTCGGGATGAAAGGTAGCCTATGTCCGTTTCTGTACACCTGGCAATGTGTATTCAGGATGATCCGTTCAGTGGTTTAGGCGTGAAAAGATAACAAACAAACTCATTTTCGCTTTTATAATATTATAGTTAGGATTACTGCGGTTTGAAGTGGTATCGGATACCTGGCTTAAACGAAGATAGTTCTATCTGAGAAAATTGGGTAGAGTAGGGGTAGATTCTAAGCATTTCACAGCCAACTGGTGTTGTGTAAATACGATGACTGCCTTGTTGGTTTGGTGGTTGGAGTATACACTTGCAGATCATGAGAACCTGAGTCAGAATCCTAGGACCAATAACAAGAAGATATTCAGTTTGACTTTCAAGGAATTCTAAATAACAGCTCATATAGTTGGCAAATTGGTGGTGTTTGATGGACGTGCTTCCAAATGCAATTTTTTATTTGCAATATTTTAGTAATTCACTGATTGCTTGTGTTAGTGGTAGGTTTGCTTCGGTCTTGCGTTTGGTGAGAATGTGCTCCCTCGATTGCAAGACCATTGTTTTATCCATTGGGCCACCGTTACAAATTAAAGACAAAACCTACCAAAATTCGGTCTCGAGCACTTTATATTTGTCTCAGGTTTCTCTATTTTGATTCTATTTGCCTTTGACCTTGACTCTCTTACAACACCCACCAGCAGTCACATGACACGCAACGTTAATCGATTCAAACATTTCACCACCTATCGTTGACATAACACATAACCTAACAAATCTTGACGTATTACGTCACTTCCTGCGGTCGCGTCTGTATGCTGCGCACGCGCATCGCAAGCGCACTGCGAATAAAGCGCCTAATTTGAACAAATATGGAGCTTGTATGTTATCAGAGTAACGGTGGGTTGTTTGGATTAGGAGAGATCAGGGTCGAATACTTGAGATGTTTTGCATCCTTTGTTTAAGGTTAACTCTGTTTTGAATCTGAATTAAATCGGTATACAGATACCTACTTTTGTGATGACACAGTGGTAGCGTATGCTATTTTATTGTTTACTAGATGTTCCCGCGGTTTCACCCGCGTTTATCATTACTGCGCCGCCCCCGTGGGTCGTAGCGTAATGTTGTATAGTCTATAGCCTTCCTCGATAAATAGGGTATCCAACACTAAAACAATTTTTCAAATGGAACCAGTAGTTCCTGAGATTAGCGCGTTCAAACAAACAAACTCTTCAGCTTTATAATATTAGTATAGATTTGTATGCAGAGAGTACCTAATCTATAACACCAACTACACAATAGACACTAAAAACTAATTTTAACATACGACTATATTTTAACCATATATATGTGATCGTAACCGCGGCCGGATGCTAGACTTTCATAAAGTATTTCGATACATAATAATTTGAGTTTATGATAAAAGTTATGGACAATCTTTTTGGTATTCAGAACGACGATTTAAAAAGGAAAGAAATCGGATTCGTAATAATTGCCTGTCGGAAGATGATTACTATGGTTAATGTTGCCATCGCGAAATATAGTTTGTGGGTCGTCGACACGTTCTCATTTCTCTGATTAGCACCTGGTCCTCAGTAATGTTTTCTTTTCACTTGAGAACATCGAGTTTGTGCACACTTGAAACTGTATCGTGCTAAAATGTATAACAATGTTATTTGTATGCCTTATCGGCGTGCCAGTGGTTCTAACTTTACTGCAAATTAATATTGATAACAGTATATTTCTAGCTAACCTGCCTCCGTGGCGCAGCGGTAGTGAATGCGACTGCTGTGCATGAGGTCTCGGGTTCGAATCCCGGGTCGGGTCAACAAAAAGTTATCGGGTTTTTCTGGAAATCTCAATACGAGCCCGGAGTTAGGAATTTGGCGGTGTTAGACACCCCCATGCCTCGGAAAGCCCGTAAAGCCGTTGGTCCTGCGCCTGATCTCTCTCCGGTCGTGTCGGATTAATCGTCCCATCGGATCATGAGAGTTAGGGAACAGAGAGTGCACTTGTGTTTGCGCACACACTTGTGCACTATAATATCTCCTGCGCCGATAGCCAGTCTCCGTTAAGATTGGGCGCCGTGACCGAAATTCGGTCAGGAGGACATTATTATTTCTAGCTAACAGATTTTCTTAATTTAAAAACTGAATCTATTTTGTGTACTTACATACATACATACATAGATTCACGCCTGTTTCCCAGAGGGGTAGACAGAGACTACGGATTTCCATTTGCTACGATCCTGACACACTTCTCTGGCTTCATTCACTTCCATCACATTCCTCATACACGTGTACTTACATTTTTTTAATTACTCCTCCCTCACTTGGAACAATTCCTGTATCACGGGGGAGTTCACATTAAAACAACGGACACAAATATCACTCAGGCTCAGTACAACTGTTTGTGCATCCCAACCTTGAGGGCTTGAACCCAGAATCCAAGGCCCAGTGGCCGTGTCAAGGCGACCACGTGCACCACTAAGCCAACCAGCACACTTAGTCTTCTTTGGCACGTCAGCGAACAGAATCAATAGGCACTCAACTGTTTTTCTGTTTTTAGGGTTCCGTACCTCAAAAGGTAAAAACGGAACCCTTATAGGATCACTTTGTTGTCCGTCCGTCCGTCCGTCTGTCTGTCAAGACCCTTTATCTCGGGAACGCGTTAAGGTATCGAGTTGAAATTAAAACGATATACTCAGGTCTACAGTTTGTTGAAGCTGTGAAAAAATCTAACTTCTAAGTTAACGTAAAAAAAAGATACGGCCGTTTATGCCGCCAAAAACGTATATTTCGACACTCTCAAGGGAATAAAAAATTTATAGCGTATTTTCCATTGACCTAGAACTATGAAATTTGGCAAGTAATACTGTCTTATACCGTCCGACTCGCTCTTGTCCGATTTTTTAAATTACGACAGCCATACTTGGGATTCATCTCTGTGACGCTGGGATCTATACAATTGTGGATAACAAAAATGATTGCAATTTGTGGAATTCGAATTCCGATCACACCTACTACACTGGCAGTGGCACGTGCGCCATCCTTATCACTCTCTCTGACTATGCCTATTGCCATCAACTGCTACAATAAATTTCTTACTTATCGCGTTGTAATAGTTGTATTTTCTTATGACTTAGGCAGGTTGAGGCAGATAACATAATAATATTCTATAATAATAATAATAATATTCTATCACATACACACAACACCATCTAGCCCAAACTAAGCAGAGCTTGTACCATGGGTACTAGACAATGGATAAACATACATATATACTTTTTTTTTTTGTAAATACATACATATTATACATAGAAACACCCAGACCAAGACAAACATCCATGTTCATGCACACAAATGTTTGACTTGTGCGGGAATCGAACCCGCGACCTCGGGCGTGGCAGTCGGTTACACTAACCACTACGCCAACGAGACCGACAACTTTTAACTTATTTGAAATAACTGAAGCTCAATCTTAGTATACAGCAAGACACGGTCTCATCGATCAAATATACCTTCGAAGCACGGTCTATATTAACCTTTTTACCGCTTGTGTCGCATTTATGCGACACATATTTCCGTGCCCCTACCGCCCGTGTCGTATTTTTGCGACAGAGAACATGCATGATTTTTTTGTTCTATTTTCGTCCTATTACCTCCCTAATTATTGTAGGTATTATTTTATCGATTTGTAGCCGGGCGCTAGGGGCACGGCAATCAATATTTAGCTAAGTGCTTAAAAGGTTAAAAAGAAAGACCAGCTTCCAAACTAAGTGCAAAGCATTAGGAAAGTATTTTAATTTTCACAATTCGGTGCAATTCTCTTTCCGTCTGAACTCCGAATTTATCATACACTGTTCTATGATTTAGTGCTCGATTTTTTTGATTTAGATCTTTTTTTTTCACTTATTAATATGAATTTACAATAACGTGTTGCCATTTTTTGCAAAGAAAGAGCGTGGAGTCATTTAGAACAACTTGTAAGAAACTCACAGCCACTCTTTTTAATCGCCAAGTTTACGGTATAATTTATTTTACAAATCATTATTGTTTGATACCCTAACTCTGTTCTATTCAGTTCAGTCGGCTTCGATGGCGTAGTGGTTGGTGTAACCGACTGCGACGCATGAGGTCGCGGGTTCGATTCCCGCACAAGTCAAACATTTGTGTATATGAACATGGGTGTTTGTCTTGGTCTGGGTGTTTCTATGTATAATATGTATGTATTTACAAAAAAAAAAGTATATAATATATGTATGTTTATCCATTGTCTAGTACCCATAGTACAAGCTCTGCTTAGTTTGGGCTAGATGGTGTTGTGTGTGTGTAGTAGAATATTATTATTATTATTATTATTGTATAAGCACTAAATCATAAAGTTGTGTATGACCTATCTCCGATGACCTCGTGAGAAAGCTGCACCATTGTGGAGTCGTGAGTGACGCTCCACAAGCCGGTTTCCTTCCTTCCTGTACGTACCATCGTTACATGAATCATACTAGTGCACGTTCGATCGTTTAAACACCCTTCAGTATAAAATAGGTACAGTAATACCCCGAACTTACGCGATAGGTGGGGCTGAGCGATAACCGCGTAAGTCGAATTCGCGTAAGTCGGGGTTTAATTTCGTATATAAATACACTAGATGTGCCCGCTATTTCACCCACGTTTATGATTACTGCGCCTCCCCCGTGATGTTATATAACCTATAGCCTTCCTCAATAAATAAGCTATAATCCAACACTAAAATAATTTTTCAAAACGAACGAGTATTGCCTGAGATTAGCGTGTTCAAATAAACAAACTCTTCAGCTTTATAATATTAGTATAGATTTGTCTTACATTTATGTAAGACAATATTTATTTATTTATTTATTTATTTTATTATATGGTGAATCAACAGCTGTAATTTACAAGTAATATTTTAATCATGGCTCCTAAAAAATAGCTTTTATAATATTAAAGAATTCATTAGC
Organism: Catocala sponsa; assembly: GCA_963564715.1. Taxonomy (NCBI): domain Eukaryota; kingdom Metazoa; phylum Arthropoda; class Insecta; order Lepidoptera; family Erebidae; genus Catocala; species Catocala sponsa. Next base: position 1,668,753 of record OY751345.1, on the reverse strand, counting down.
TATAAATGAAAAAATATATAGTTGTTATTGATATCTTAGGTTTTGTAATGTATAGAAATAAGTATAATAAATAATTATGTAAATTAGTAAAAGTATAATTTAAAATTTTCGCATGTCCACTGAGGGCGAGATGTGTTTGAACTCTAAAAACTTGTAACACCTTTTTTTTATACCATGTCTCAAGCGAATAAAGATTTCTATTCTATTCTATTCTAAGATTTAAACTTAGTATATTATCCTACGTTTATGCGAATGTTATATACTTATTGAAATTAAGCTATAAACGTAGATGAGCATGCATTCAATTTAATTTTAAGTAGAGTAGATAGAAAATGTGCAGTTTTCATATGTAACACTTCTTGATATGAAGTAGGTACCTAAACATGTGCATTTACCCGAGCCCACCAGTATCCTATACTATCAAACTCAGCGACCGCAAGCACACCGCGCCGCAACAAACGCAAAGTCGCATGCGCAATGAGGTTGAACAGATAACAAGTTAGTGGCGTAATCGCCGTACACAACACAGTATAGAGTATAGACCACAGTCGAATCAAGTTTCGTGCGCCTGCGCCCGCGCAGCGACGCCATACCGCCATCAATACCCGCCGCACGCGGACGCTTCGCGACAATATTTGACAGCTGTCAAACATCCCGGTCCTCCCCAAAACGCGACTGTGTTCAAAATCCATTGACAATCTATATTTTGTTTTTTTATTTGTGTGTTAATATTTTGAATTTGGAACATTTTTCGGTGAGTTATTAATTTTATTATGTCCTTGTGAAATAATTGCGGTTATTTATTTGAGCGGATATGAATGTGGTATTTTTATGAACGAGACTGGTTTATTTCGTAAATAGGTTTTATATATATTTATATGGATGCTATCAGGAAAAACCACGTGAATAGATTCAATATCAAAATACAAAAAAATCTTTTTATTCTTATTAGAGAAACAAAGAAAATTCATGTAGATATTTATATTTTCATAAAACATATTGTCGAAGCGAGAAATGATTAGAATGTTTCAACATACCAATATACATAGAATCAGCGGAATATTCAAATACCTAAGCTGAGTTGTGAAATTATATAATGTGAATTACACAATTGGAAATGCCGGTTTTATAGAAACACATAATACACAACATATGTACGAGTATCTAAGTGAACGGCAGTATGACCTTTAGTATTGAGTTACCTAACGAAATAATGTAGCGTAAAGCCGGCGAAGGTAATACAAACACACAAACACACATGTCTTTGTTTACATCGCGTGTAAACTTAATCAGAAATGTAAATAACAAACCATTTTTTTAATAACCGGAATTATTAATCATGATTGTGGCTCAAGGTGAGCCTTGATTAATATATGATTTAAAAAGTTAAGTTAATTGATATTTCGGTCTGGCTTGGTGGCACAGCGGTAGTGATTGCGACTGTGTATAATGTCTCGGGTTCGAATCTCGGGTCGGGTAGTGTTATCGAGATTTTCTGCCTGTCTGGTACAAGCAATTGATGCGCGCTCTTATACCATTAAGATAAACTATCATTTGCCCGTTGCTTCGCTTGCGTAAAGTAGGTAAAAGTACTTTTTCTAAAGTACAATATAGCCTGTATTACTCAATGATAATAGGTATAGCTTTCTAATGGTGAAAGAATTTTTAAATCGGTTGATTAGTTTTTGAGTTTAATCCTTTCAAATCTTCTTATGATATTAGTAGGTATAGATAATAATAACGAATTTATTTATTTCCTCGCTTATACAGACAATGGTATAAACGAAGATCTTAATATAGATATTTATTCCATTGTTAAACAAGAAGGTGAATCTGTGTGAGAGACTAGTATCTATTTGTATAAGGTAGACCTATATGAGAGACTAGATGTGCCCGCGGTTTCACTCGCGTTTATAGTTACTGCACGCTCCCGTAGGTCGTAGCGTGATGTTATACAGCCTATAGTCTTCCTCGATAAATAGGCTCTCCAACACTAAAAGAATTTTCCAATTCGAACCAGTAGTAGTTCCTGAGATTAGCACGTTCAAATAAACAAACAAACTCTTTAGCATTATAATATTAGTATAGATATATATTTATATACCACTGCCTACCCCAACGGGGATATAGTCGTGAGAGTATATAATATATATACAGGGTGTTAGGCACACGGTTGTCCAAATGAAATAGAGATCTGGTTTGGGCTATTGCCAAAGTGTTGGACTCAGGCAAATTAAATATTATTATCCAATTTTTTTTTGAGATTTAAGAATTTTATTGAAATAAATACATATTGTTACAATTATTTTAAACCCACCAAACTGCATAACAGTTTGTCGGCGGGATTAGCGCTCGATTATAACATAATATATGTGCTACATATATGGAACCAGTTTTACGCTCTCGGTTTACAGTGGTTTAATAATTAGTATTTAATGGCAATAACAATAAAATTAAATACAGACAATAAAGCAAGAAGTAAGTAAAAATTAAGCGGTTTAACTCAGCAATACCTTTTTAAGTTTGCTTCTAACAGTTTGTTTCTTCATTAAATCAACATTTGTTATCAGCCAGGCATGTTTATTAAACAATGTAGGGATCAAATACTTGCTGGTTCTTTTTCCATAATAATTTCTTACTTTAGGTATTACAAATCATGCAAGGTCGAACTTCGTTCTGTTTTTAGCTCTTTCCGTAACTTTGACAGCCTGTTATAATTTTTTTACAAGGTGTCTATAGGAAATAATAATTTTAATGAAATGTAGCAATAGTTAACTAGAATAAAAAATATCATTATGACAGCTAAACCCATATTCGTTTAACATTTTTACAGTTTTAGTCCAAATTTCCGACCATTTATTTTAAAAATTAAAAAGAATCATATCGCCGAAACTGTAAGACAAAATTTAATTTGCCTGAATCCAACACGTTGACAATAGCCCAAAACAGATCTCTATTTCATTTGGACAAACGTGTGCCTAACATTCTGTATATTCGTTTGTCGATAAAATATTTTTAATATTCGTAGTTGTTTTTATGTGTTGATAACGCGAACAACTGCACCTGTGCAGGTGTATTTGTTACATGAATATTAATTATGTTTTATACTCAAAAAACAAATAGTTTACAATATAAATAAGGGCAAATGGAGGTGTCATTAGCCTTTATATATTATATTCTTAGTAGGTAATAGGTATATATTACTAGTTGTGCCCGCGGTTTCACTCGCGTTTATGGTTACTGCGCTGCCCCAGTGGGTCGCAGCGTGATGGTATATAGCCTTCATCGATAAATAGGCTATCCAACACTAAAAGAATTTTTTAAATCGAACTAGTAGGTCCTGAGATTAGCGCGTTTAAACAAACAAACAAACAAACTTTTCAGCTTTATAATATTACTAGCTTGTACGAGCCACGTTACACGTAGCGTACATTGAACTTATTACTCTTGTGCCATGTCAGCAACTTACTTCATTCATTACTTTAATTAAACATATATAATTTAATTTAGTTCGCGTTCACGTTCGACTATCAAAGGACGTACCGCGTCTCAAATATCATTCCGCGTTCGATAATCTGTTAACGCACATCATTACCATTAATATCATCTTTTGATCTATCAATATAGTCAGTTAAATTTATTACCGAGTTTTACTGATCTATAGACCTCTATCTTATTACCTAGGGTGTGCGGACCGTACATCCTTTTTTTAAATTTAATAAGTATAATTACTCTGACTATAACCTCGCGAGTGACTCAGTGTACCGTAGTTAGCTATCGCGGCTCTGTGACATTAGTGAGGACCAATCAGTGTGAGCAAACAGTTCATCACTCATCAGCAGGGTATCAACAGATACCACCTATCGGAGGCAGAAGCTGCGAGATCATCGTCAAGTATCAAGATATCAAGTAAGATCTTTCCATATCAGCGTTCATATTATCCTTATATTACAAACATAATATATCAATATGTCTAGCATGGAAGACTTACTATCGACTCAAGAGCAAATTACTGCCGCGATTGAGCAACTCTATTCGAATTTTAAGAAAGACGGTTCGGATAGGAAAACTCCAGACTATATCAAGCGCAGGCTAGATACTCTAGATGGCTACTGGAGTGAATTTCAGTCTAATCATAGGAAGCTGAGTGCTTCTAGTATTAGGTCTCATCCTTATTTTACAAACAATCAGTTTGAGCATACCAGGAATCAGTACACTACTATCAGAACAGCTATTCAAAGTTACGGATTGTCTGTGAACCCAAGAGAAGAAAAGATACCTTCTTCTCCAATCATTAGACCACCAGTTACTCCTATGGCCGTTTCAGAGACTCCTATATCAGATTTCACGACTCAAGCCCGGGGCAGCGACAGCAAAACTGACGAGATGCTGCGAAAACAGAGCAGTAACTTCAAGGCATTTGATCATACTATTTCAAATATCTATTTAGATAACATTTCAGAAAAATGGGAATTTGATCACTTGTTACGTACCATACAGTCTCGCTGGACGACTATCGACTCTCTGCATTGGGAGTTAGATAGCGAACTAGGCCAGAGGAATCCTGAGTACGAATCTCATTTCTATCAAGCCGAGAAAAGGTTTAACGACATCATCAAGTCAATAAATAAGAAATTGTGGTCCGTGTCTCACCTAGAGAAGTCTACTCCTAAGATAGATATACCCACGTTCTCTGGTAACTACCATCAATGGTCCAGTTTCAAAGACCTTTTCACTGAGACTATCCATGCGAATCCGACTTTATCGAGCGCCCAAAAGATGCAATTTCTGAAATCTAAAGTGAGAGGTGAAGCGGAAAGACTCATCCAACACTTGCCAATCTCCTCAGACAACTACTCTATTTGCTGGGAGTTGCTTAGTCATAGATTCAATAACAAACGGCTGATTATGAGTTCTCACTTAGATCAAATGCTCAATATACCTACGATTCAACATATATCGGTACAGCATATCAAAAAGCTTCACGATGTTACTCGCGAAAGTCTCAATGCTATCAAAAACCTTGGCATAAGCGTAGATTCATGGGATCCCCTTATCATTCATCTTCTTAGTCAAAAGTTAGATTCTGATACTCTTAGCGAATACCTTACTTCTCTCAAAGACCCAAAGGAAGTACCTAGCCTAGAGGAGTTTTTATTATTTTTGGAGAAGACATTTACTACCATGGAAACATCGAAAAGAAAGCCTGAATCGAAATCAAACCAAAACCATTATCATAAAACTCATAATTTAAATATTAAACCATCGTCGACCGGACGTAATATTTCGCAATCTTCAAGCGATAAAAACATCTATGTGACGAAATACTACAAATGCGCTGTCTGCAAAACAAATAATCACGCAATATTTCATTGCAGTAAGTTCCGACAAATGAATTCGTCAGCGAAACGACGGTTGATCGAGAAACTAACATTATGCGAAAATTGTCTTTATTGTCATAACGGCAAAGAATGTTTTTCAGATAAACGGTGTCGTGAGTGTAATTTGCCTCACAATACTTTATTACACGATGCATTTACGCAATTTGACAACGAGCCCGGGGCGTCGACATCGAATAATGCTAACATCAGCACCCCTAAAGAGGGTCAAAAGTCGACAACCCGAAGCTCTCACGTGTCTATACAATCTGAAATCCCAGAAATTCTTTTAGCTACCGCGATGATCAGGGTTGAATCATGGGATGGTTCCTTCTTTAATTTACGCGCTCTCATTGATCAAGGATCACAGACCTCTCTTATCACGGAGAATGCGGCTCAACGGCTTGGGTTACCGCGTCAAAGATGCCAGGGTGTGATCACCGGAGTGGGCGCTAAGCAAACTAACTGCAAAGGGGCTATCAATATCAAATGCGTATCAATGAACCGTAACTACGAGTTTCATACTGACGTTATTATCATGCAAAATCTTGTTAAAAATCTACCAAGCTATTCTTTCGCTAAACCGGATTGGTCGTACTTAGATAACATCTCTTTGGCTGATCCTGAGTTTAACGTAAGTCGCCCAGTGGACATTCTGTTTGGAGCCGATATTTATTCCTTGATTCTTATGGAAGGAATTTGCAGAGGTGAACGAAATAATTCACCTATTGCCCAGAACACGCGGTTAGGGTGGATTTTATGTGGATGCGCAAAAACTTTGCAATGTAATGTCATCTTGAATAATCTAGATGAGATCCAAAGATTTTGGGCAATTGAGGATGTTGCAGTGGAATCTCAACTATCAGTAGAAGATCAAGAGTGCATTCAGTACTACAAGAATACCACTATTCGTCGAGAGGATGGCCGCTATGAGGTACGACTACCCCTGAAGTCGGACTTTGAAAACAATTTGGGCTTATCAAAAAGTAAAGCAGTTGCACAATTTAAATCATTAGAACGAAAGTTCTTGAAAAATCAGCCGATGACAGAAAGTTATAAATCCTTTATCAAAGAATATCAAGCCATGGGCCACATGACTCCCGTTCCGATCGCAAGAATTAACGAACCTTCTTTCTATCTCACGCACCACGGGGTGGAACGAGATGAATCAACAACAACTAAATTCAGAGTCGTCTTTAATGGCTCCGCTAAGACTACTTCCGGATTTAGCTTAAATGACGTCATGAAATGTGGGCCCAACCTCCAACAAGATCTGCAGTCTCTTATCATTAAATGGAGGCAATATCAATATGCTTTCACGGCTGATATAGAAAAAATGTTTCGTCAGATTTGGATGAACAATCGAGACCAACGTTTCCAAAAAATCATTTGGCGAGACTCTGAGCGTTACCCTATCAAAGACTGGGAGCTAACAACCGTGACATATGGTACTAAAGCGGCCCCTTTCTTAGCTATGATGACTCTACGGCAGTTGGCATTAGATGAAAAAGCAAATTATCAGAATAGCCCAGCAACCGAAGTCCTTGAAAACTCATTCTACATGGACGATTTGGTACATGGCACTCATCAAATTAAAGCTGCGAAACAATTGCGCTTCGACCTTATCAACCTACTGAAATCAGGTGGGTTTAATCTAAGAAAATGGAGATCTAATATTCCTGATCTATCAGACACGAATCAAGACTTCAACTTTCAGGAATTAGAGTCATCAAAAACATTAGGGCTTAGCTGGGATCACCGACAAGATCTGTTTACATTTAGTTCAAAAATAGAACTATCTACCGAGCGGGAAACAAAGCGGTCACTTTTATCAAATATTTCAAAACTATTTGACCCTCTCGGTTGGCTTACGCCATTATCAACTAAGCTAAAGATCCTATTTCAGAAGGTGTGGTTATCCGCAATCAGTTGGGATGATTCTCTACCGGACGACATATTGTCCGAATGGATCGTTATCAGAAATGATATCAAAAATATAAACAAACTGCAAGTGCCTAGGTGGATATCAACAGGCGAACGTGATGTTATAGAATTATGCGGATTTTGCGATTCGTCGACCAAGGCTTACAGTTGCATAATATATTGTAAGGTGAAACGAAACAATAAAACTATTATTACGCCTTTGATTGGAAAAGCGAGGCTGGTACCAATATCTAAAAATATCAGTCTCCCACGTTTGGAATTATGCGCAGCTCATCTTCTATCAAATGTGATGCTCAAAGTGCAACAGTGCTTGAGTACGTACGAAACTAAAATCTACGGGTGGTCCGACTCCATGATCGTCCTCGGCTGGCTTAACGGAGATCCAACAAGGTGGAAGACATTCGTCTCAAACAGAGTACGTGATATCACGCAAGTTATGCAATCAACATGTTGGCGTTATGTTAAATCGGAAGAGAACCCGGCGGATTGCGCCAGTCGTGGATTAACAGCTTCTCAGATGATTAATCATAATCTCTGGTGGCAGGGACCGCCCTGGTTACCAAACTTTGATGGACAAAGCAACCGGCCAGAGTTTACCACGGATATAGAAATGAAAAAAGCTCGCCAAGTAAACGTTGTCACTGAGTCTGATATAGACAATAATATCATATATCAATTACTAGTGAAATATAGCACTATTAGCAAAACCATTCGAATAATATCATGGATGTTTAGATTTGTAAGAAAACAAAACAAACCAAATTCCTACTTATCTTTATTTGAGTTGAGCAGATCTGAAAATCTTATCATTAAGCAAGTCCAACAATTTGAATTTGCTCAGGAAATAAAAGATATAAAAGAGAGCGGTCACGTGTCACCAAAGAATAAAATATCGAAACTCTCTCCCTATTTAGACGAAAACGAAATTCTTAGAGTTCATGGGCGCTTGAGAAACTCAACTCTGTCTTTCTCAATGAAACATCCTATCATCATATCAGGCTCCAGTCGCTTCGCACAATTATTAATAGATCAAGCGCATAAAGCAACTTATCACGGAGGAGCCCGCCTAACATCAGCATTTTTGAGACAAAAGTATTGGCTTGTAGGGGGAAATAAGATCGTGAAGAAACATCTTCGTAAATGCGTCACGTGCAGGCGCCACGGTCCTATTAAGCATCAGCAAATCATGGGTGACTTACCTGCTGCTCGAACAACTCCTACGAGACCATTTTATCATACTGGTGTCGATTACACTGGATTTGTTGATGTCAAATCTAGCAAGGGTCGCGGCATAAAGTCTTCTAAAGGCTATATAGCAGTGTTCGTGTGTATGGTGACCAAAGCCGTGCATCTCGAACTAGTGTCCGACCTTACCTCATCTGCGTTCCTAGCCGCTTTACGTAGAATGGCTTCCCGGCGGGGAACGCCCTGTCACATTTATAGTGACAATGGGACCAACTTCGTTGGCGCGAACAAGATTCTCAACAGAGAATTCATAGATCTTCGGGTAACATTAGACGATACGTTTTATACATCAATCACTGAAATGAAAATCCAATGGCATTTTAATGCCCCTGGATGGCCAAGTGCAGGAGGTCTCTGGGAGGCTGCGGTGAAGAGCCTCAAATATCATCTGAAAAGAGTCATCGGCGAGCAGAAGTTGACATTTGAAGAATACTCCACCCTCCTTGCCCAGTTAGAAGCGTGTTTGAACACAAGACCTCTATGTCCACTTACTGAGGACCCCGAAGATCTGGCATATCTAACCCCCGCTCATTTCCTAGCTAGTGGTCCCACTAACACTATCATAGAAACGGAGAGAGACCAACGAACACGATGGCAGCTTACACAAAAGATCTTTGGAGATATATGGAAGAAATGGCAATCAGAGTATCTAGGCCAGCTATCTACCCGCAGCAAGTGGCGCCTTCCAAAGGAGAATCTTAATATCGACGATGTCGTCATAATTCATGACGCCAACCTACCTCCAGGGAAATGGGCACTCGGTAGAATTATAACATTGCATCCAGGCAAAGACGACTTCGTGCGCGTTGTTAGCTTAAGAACAAAAAACGGCATCATCAAAAGACCAATCACCAAAATATCCAAGTTGCCAGTCCGGGAAAATGATACAGACGACCGAGCCAGCAAGTTTCAACAAAAACACGAAAAAGTTGCCGCCTCAATCAATATCAAACCCCCAAGAAAACTCTGCCTATACCATTTTATAAATGTGTTTTTCTTGCTCATATATATAATAATAACACCCACGTATGGCGCTTATCAAATATCAAGTTTCAATAATAGTCAAGGTTTTTACTTCGATCGGATCACTAACTTACGCCTAGAACGAGACCAATGGAAATTAGTGATCTACTACGACATGTTTCCCTATTGGCAAAGCGCTCAATTACTTGGAAAGTATATAAACCATTTAGATAACATTTGTAAAGATCAAAGTAAGGCAAAAATTATACAATGTGATGTCATCCTTCTTCAATTACATCACGGGCTTAATGAACTCGAGCATTACAATAGTATGTTGCTCGGTAAGCAATTCACTCGGCACGAGCGAGTCACGCGAGGCCTTATCAACGGTGTCGGATTCGTCGCAAACAAGCTGTTCGGCGTACTCGATCAAGAATTCGCAGAACAGTACGAACGAGACATACAAACTATTAAAACAAATCAGAAACATCTCGCTTTACTGTGGAAGAATCAAACTTCGATCGTCGAGGGCGAATTTAATTTGATAAAGAGGGTTGAAACATCTATCAATAAACAAAGTAAACTTTTCAATCAGTATTTGATCAACTTAGAGATGTCGTTAAACAGGCAAAATGAAAATCTAAAAGCCACATCAAACACATGTGATTTCACTCTATCTTCAGTTATCGCACAAGGTATTTTAGTGAACCTGCAGAATATCCAAGATACTATTATTGACTCTTTAACCGATATTTATGCTGGTAAATTCAACTTTCATCTTCTTACACCAGAGCAACTTCGAGACGAGATGAATATAATCGTAAGTCTATTATCAAGAGACATGACTTTACCATTGGACAACTTACAAAATATATCACAGATGTACCATCTTCTCACCGTGAAAGCAAGAGCTACCGAGAAGTTCATTATTTACGAGATTTGGATTCCTCTAGTTTGCCGAGATAACTTTGAGTTATACCGACTTATCCCCATTCCAAAAGAAACCGAAAATTTTATGATCAACCTTGTACCTGTAGCAGAGTATGTAGCTATCAATATACGACAGGACTCCTATATCGGGTTATCTGAAAAAGATGTACGAAATTGCGTTGAAATTGATAAGGATACTCATTTATGTCTCTTGAAACAGCCTATTCATAAAATGAAATCAGACGATAACCTGTGTGTCAAAGGTCATCTTTCTAAACAGTGTCAAACCATGACATTAGCTTGTATAGATTCCTGGAAACAATTAAATACAAGAAACACCTACCTGTATTTCTGTTGTGGTCATTGCTCTGTACGTATCATGTGCGAGAATCAAATTACCTCAGAGTTATTACATAAGTCTGGTATAATAACAATAAGCGAGGAATGCATTATAAAGAGTGACAATTTTATAATTTATGCTCACCAAACGCCATCTAACGCCATAGAAAGAAAGGCTGACGTAATCAAAATTCAGATTCCTCCTATCAATCATCTCATGAACATATCAATGCCATCTACTGTCGAAAATCAATCTATATATTCAGGCCATCAGAAGTATTTTGAGGAAATCGACAAACAGATTAAACAGCTAAAAGCTAGTACCTCAGACGGAGTGCTGACTGATCGCGTTTCATATCATGACGTTCATCACTATGTCGTCATTTACGTGGTGCTATTCGCTGGTGCTATTACGCTCACGGTGCTGTGCTGGCGTGGCCGGCGCTTGCGGAATCGAGCCGCAGCCCCCCTGTGCCCGGAGGCGCGCGTCGCGGCGCTAGCAACTCCGGTGGCCGCGTTGCGCCGCCCGGGAGGGCCTGATATCGAACTCCAACCAACCAGCTACGGAACTTCTTCGGTTAGATGTGTTAGTGATAGTGCAGTGAATCAGTGTTGTGTTCGTAGTGAGTCAGAGACTAAATCGCGTAGTGCAAATGTAATCAATAAGTGTACGTCGCCTGTATTTTTTCGTAACCAGTTCGACCGTACTTTATAGTGACACTGGAGCAATTTAATGACTGTCTTTATTATATATCAACTATCTTCATTAATCTTAAGCAAAAATATTGCTCAATCACCTTGTTACTCACGTCAGTCACTTATCATCATATTAGCCACACCATCATCCTCATTTTCTGGCCCGGGAGTATGTACGAGCCACGTTACACGTAGCGTACATTGAACTTATTACTCTTGTGCCATGTCAGCAACTTACTTCATTCATTACTTTAATTAAACATATATAATTTAATTTAGTTCGCGTTCACGTTCGACTATCAAAGGACGTACCGCGTCTCAAATATCATTCCGCGTTCGATAATCTGTTAACGCACATCATTACCATTAATATCATCTTTTGATCTATCAATATAGTCAGTTAAATTTATTACCGAGTTTTACTGATCTATAGACCTCTATCTTATTACCTAGGGTGTGCGGACCGTACAAGCTTTTGCCCGCGGCTTCACTCGCGTTAATTTAGAATTTGACAATCAATTCGGGTTGTACTCTGCTTGTAATAATATAATTAAATCATGATTCGAAAGACACGTGGCACCATCTATTATCATAGGAACGTTATTATTGTTTTCCTCGGGAACAGTAATTTTTTTCTGGATGAAAGAGAGTCTGTTTCTGTACACCTGACAACGTACATGAAAAATTTCAGGATGATCGGTTCAGTGGTTTAGGCGTGTAAAGGTAACAAACAAACAAACTCATTTTCGCTATTATAATATTAAGTTAGGATTAGGATAGGATTATAGATACTTTACGTTTGCCTCGCCTTAACCTTGGAGCGATGAAGGCATCTATAGCCTTTGTTTAAATAAATTATTTAATATTTTCCTGGACACGTCAATATTTAAATTATATATTAGTACATTACTTGCGACACCGGGGATATCAGTCACGCGTTGCCAACCCTAGAGAAATAGTAATAATAATTATAAAGATAGGATGAACACTAAAGTATTTATACAATATTAGCTTTTGCGCGCGGCTCCGCCCGCGTGGTACCTACATCAATAAAAAGTAGCTTATGTCCTTCCCCAGATTTTAAACTATATCTGTACCAAATTTCATCTAAATCGGTTGAGTGGTTTAGCCGTGAAAAGATAACAGACAGACAGACAGATAGACAGAGTTACTTTCGAATTTATAATATTAGGAAGGATTTATGAAATACAATAAAGTGTTATTACACCTTTTGCAAGATAGTAAATCCTCGCTGGTTTCAGCAGGAATGGGCCGGATCGACCGGGGTAGTACTACCCTCTCACAGAATACCGGCGTGAAGTAACGGTACCCGTACTGTTGCGTTTCGTATCGGTGAGTGAGAGAGCCGGAGGCCTAGTTACCCCGATCCTTTTCCTATCCTTTCCTTTGTCCTTTCCCTCCTTCATTCCTTTTTAAAGGGCTGGCAACGCACTTGTAACTCCTTTGGGGTTCCGGGTGTCCATGGGCGGCGGTAATCGCTTACCATCAGGCGATCCCTCTGCTCGTTTGCCACCCTATGCAATAAAAAAAAATAAAAAAAAACTCCTTTTGTCTGTAAGATTTTGTCACTTCACCTGGCCGGCCGGCTATTTCGTACGAAGTTAAAGAATTACATTTACACAATTTAACCTATAAGGATATTTGGTAAATAAAAAAATACTTATATTTTTATAGAAAATTTCCTTTCAGAATATTTTAAAATAAATAATCCTAGTATAAACATAGAAATAACGGAAACAAGGCATACCCAGTCTCGGCACAGCTAGTTGTAGAGATATTTTGTTATCCCGTAATAGACATTACAATATTATGATATAATATGGGCCAATAGAATAATCGTTTAAATTACATATAGATTTACATGTTTACTCTTGCTTGTAATAATTAGTTTTTTATTGTGTTCTTCGTAATTGGCGTACTGTCTTATTTATAATTTTAGTAATATTGATTGTCAGCTGTGGAGGACCTAAATGAAATAAAAAATAAAGAAAGAAAGAAACTTCTTTCCCTTTTTTCTGGATGAAAGGTCTATACCATGTCCTACACCCTATGTCCTTTTCTGTACCCCTGAAAATATATGGAAATTCATAATTATCGAATAACTAATACAGGCGTGAAAGCGTAAAAAAACATACAAACCTACATTCGAATTTATAACATTATAGATGTGACCGCGGTTTCACCAGCGTATTTGATTACTGCGCCGCCGCTGTGGTCGTAGCGTGATGTTATATAGCCTATAGTTTTCCCTGATAAATAGACTATCCAACACTAAAAGAATTTTTGAAATCGAACCAGTAGTTCCTGAGATTAGCGCGTTCAATCAAACAAACAAACACTTCAGCTTTGTAATATTAGTATAGATAGATGTGCCCGCGGTTTCACCCACGTTTATGATTACTGCGCCGCCCCCGTAGGTTGTAGCGTGATGTTATATAGTCTATAGCCTTCCTCGATAAATAGGCTATCCAACACTAAAAGGATTTTTCAATTCAAACCAGTAGTTCTTGAGATTAGCGCGATCAAACAAACAAACAAACTCTTCAGCTTTATAATATTAGTATAGATAAGTAAGGCTGTTTCTCGAATCCATAACACAACGCACTAGCAATGGTGACACAGCCATTTAAACCACTGCACCATCAGTGCAGTCTAAAGTATATTTTGTTAGCTTTGACATTACATAATCAATATTTATCATAACGGTTTCAGAGACGTCGATGTTAGTGGCCAACCTGTTGTCATATAAATAACTACACTGGAACATTGAGACAACTACCATCTTAGTCTCCCCGTGACCATGGCTGCTGAAAAGCAACCGAAACGTCGGGGAAAGTGTAAAAATAAATCTAAATAGTATAATAGTATAGTAATAGTATAAATAGTTTTAATAGTTTCAATAATTTAATTAGCTTAAAAATTTGTAAAGTTTAATAGTGATTATAGTAGTGTAACAGTTTTTCAAAAAATTTTGTAACAGTGTCAAATAAACAACGCGATAAAATCCGTATATAGTAGTTTAATTTCAATGAATAACATTCGCGTAAACAGAAGACAATATCTGTTGTCAAGAGTTGTTCAAGCCGCCCGTAGGCCTCTGACATGGTTTAACGACTGCTGTCAATTTGACAACAACCGGGACCGATTTTTTACGTGCCCTCCGAAGCACGGAGACGCTCAGATGAAATACCACTAAGCGGTCACCCATCTATAGACTGACCGCACCCAACGTTGCTTAACCTCGCTAATCGTTTACCGATCAGTGAGTGCAACTGGCTATGAGCGCTTTCTCATGCTCTAACAGAAGATATCCGCACAATTATGTGGCGACGCGACGCGACGTCACAAATCTGACGTTGACACGAAGATTGCCGAGTGCCGCGGCCGATACGCATGCTTTATTGTTTTAAATTAAACAATATGGGACAGAGCAATCACGACATCCAGCCACACAGATATACACGAGATGTGTCTTTATTAATCTTCTAGCTTGGGCCACTTTACTTCTTTGTAGATGACAGGAACACTTTGTTTTTTTTTTTAAATTAAGCTATAATATACGGATTTTATCGCGTTGTTTATTTGACACTTTACTACAAAATTTTGAAAACTGTTACACTACTATTACTATTAAACTTTACGGGGAGACTCCCCGTGACCATGACTGCTGAAAAGCAACCGAAACGTCGGGGAAAGTGTAAACACAAATATAAATAGTATAATAGTATAGTAATAGTATAAATAGTTTTAATAGTTTCAATAATTTAATTAGCTTAAAAATTAGTAAAGTTTAATAGTAATAGTAGTGTAACAATGTTCCAGTGTAGTTATTTCAAAGTACTACAAAAACTACACTGGAACATTGAGACAACTACCATCTTAGTCTCCCCGTGACCATGGCTGCTGAAAAGTAACCGAAACGTCGGGGAATGTGTAAAAATAAATCTAAATAGTATAATAGTATAGTAATAGTATTAATAGTTTTAATAGTTTCAATAATTTAATTAGCTTAAAAATTTGTAAAGTTTAATAGTGATCATAGATATAATAAACAAGTTTTTCAAAAATTTTGTAATAGTGTCAAATAGACAACGCGATAAAATAAGTATATAGTAGTTTAATTTCCATGAATAACAATCGCGTAAACAGAAGACATTATTAGATACCCTTTACCCTTTTACACATTCTCAGGTGTACAGCACCTGAGAATGTGTTTGCGAAATTTCATGATGATTAGTCGACTAATTAAGTTACGTGAAGGCGTAACGAACAAACTCACGTTCCTATTTATAATATTAGTTAAGATCACTAAACTTGGATTTGCAATTGCAACGAGAAGAACAAATATTAACAAGTTGTATGCGTAAGGTCTAGCAGCTTTGTTTTTATAGGTTTTCAAGGGTATTTATACTTTCCTATGGCGAACTTACAGTTGTGATCAGATTAGATCAAAATTGTAAACGGCTTATGTTTAACTTATCACCAGATATAGTAAAATATAACAGTCAAAAATAGTAAATGATCACTAAATTGCACAGCAAAATATATTTAAAGAGATCAAAATAAGTCAACGGAGCCCCGCGAAGCGGGGCTCCTATTTTTGGGTGGGTTTAATAAGGAACCTAACATAACCTAACCCTTCCGAGACGGAATGCAGTGATTTGAGGCGTATAGGTGCTCGTTATGATATTATTATATTTTAGTAAGCATATTTTGCTGCGCAATTAGTATTTTTGGTGGTCATTATATTTAATCCCATTGTAAACTAGTCATCGATAAAATTTAAATGTAAACTTGTTAAATCTACATTGTTGTGTGTAAACTAAATTGTGATTAAATAAAGCTTAATTAGTATTATTATTAAATTAAAAATGCAAACAGCTGTCAACAAAAAAGCTATCTACTATTGAAATTAAACTACTATATACGGATTTTATCGCGTTGTTTATTTGATACTTTATTACAAAATTTAAAAAAAAAACTACTATTAAACTTTACTAATTTTTAAGCTAATTAATTAAATTATTGAAACTATTAAAACTATTTATACAATTACTATACTATTATACTATTTATATTTATGTTTACACTTTCCCCGATGTTTCGGTTGCTTTTCAGCAGCCATGGTCACGGGGAGACTAAGATGGCAGTTGTCTCAATGTTCCAGTGTAGTTATTTCAAAGTACCCGAACATAATTTAATCATGGGTAACTATTTACGCAATAGTAACTATTTACGCAGAATGAGCTCAAAGTATCATGAAGTCTGGCTGTGGTTTGCTTCTTCTTGGGTTTGACTATTTGAATTACTGGATGATTCTGCGTAAATAGAAACACCCATGATTAAGTTGATTAAATTATGTCGAATAAAAATCGACGTGAAACAACAGTGTTTCACTGCTGTGTTTCGTTCGGTGAATGAGAGCGCCGGAGGCCTAAGCATGAGGTGACGATTCTCGCAGCTTATGAGGGACCTGCAGAGTATCCGTAGAGTCATTGTGTGGGTGGCGCGAGTCGACCCGGTGGCCAGGGAGAGCCGTAGAAACGGTGCTCTGCTGGCCGCCCGCGGTATAGTCCAGAGGCCCAACCGAGTCTAACCAACTAGGTTGGCTGCCTTATCATGCCGCGCATAATCTCGAGGTGGCTCGTCGTGCCGGATGGTGACCGGAGGGTGGGTCCCGGCGACCACTTTCGGGAGGGTACGGGGGTCCTTCCGTCCGTCGGATCGGCTATCGCCATACCATACAGTTATATGACAAAACTTGCTCTGCGCCTTGCCCCACTTTGCTGCGAGAATAGCCGCCTCTTTTTTTTCACGTTTCCCCTTCCTTTCACTCTATGGCAGTACGAACAAAGCATTGTCGTTCAACAGCAGCCAATCGCCGTAACCCCACTGCTGCTTCCTGTGTCGTGGAGTTTATTAACATCAGAGGACTCCACGCTAACCTTAATGCCGTCCATCACCACCTGGAGACGGCTCGGCCGGCAATGCTTTTTCTAACGGAGACACAAATACGCCGTCCTGCAGACACGAACTACCTGCAATATCCCGGCTATGTGCTAGAGGAGTGTTTCCTCGCGAAAGCCGGGGTATGCTTGTTTGTTAGGGCGGATATTTGCTGTCGCCGTCTACAATGCCTAGAGGACCCTTCCTTCTCTGTCCTTTGGGTACACGTAGATCATGGCTCTTTCAGCCAAATCTACATGTGCCTCTACCGATCCCATTCAGGAGACGCTGAGACAACTCGACTCTTCAATTACCTGAGTCAGCCGGCAGACGACGCGCAGGAGCGGTTTCCGAACGCTGAGTTGGTGTTCTTGGGAGATTTCAATGCCCACCATGAGACCTGGTTGGGTTCTCCCAAAACAGACCACGCGGGACGAACTGCCCATGCGTTCGCTCTCACGCATGACCTGTCTCAACTGGTACTCCAGCCCACCCGTATACCAGACATTGCAGGTCAGGCGCCCTCTCTGCTCGATCTGCTGCTGACAAGTAACCCCAACCGGTACAGTGTGTCGATTCGTGCTCCTCTGGGCACCTCAGACCACTGTCTGGTTTGTGCCACAGCTGTTGTTGTTACGCCCCCACGACCCGAGGAGGCAAGACGACGACTGTGGCACTACTCGTCGGCAGACTGGGATGGAATGCGGGAGTACTTCGCATCCATCCCTTGGGCTCAACGCTGCTTTGAGAACAGGGATCCATCAGAGAGCGCTACTGCTGTCGCTGGTGAAATCATCCTGGGTATGGAATATTATATTCCATACAGTGATGTCACGAGCGGCGGCAGGAAAAGGCCCTGGTTCGGTCGTGAATGCGCTGATGCTGTTGAACGCAAACAGACAGCGTACCGCGCTTGGACCAGGGCTCGCACTCTCCACGACCCTAACGTGGATCACCTGAAGGCAGCGTTCAACCAAGCCACAAAGGTCTGCAAGAGGGCATACTTAAGAGCGGATGCCCAGCGCGTCGCACGGTTCGGCCAGGAACTCATGGCGCATCCTACGGGCAGTCGTAGCTATTGGCGCCTGGCCAAAGCCGTGCAGTCCAACTTCTGCCAGACCTTGCTGCCCCCTCTGAGGTATCCGAATGGATCACTGGCTCATCGGCCGCAGGAGAAAGCAGATCTGCTTGCAAATCTCTTTGCGGCCAACTCCCGAATCGATGACTGCGGTTCGCAGCCGCCTAACATTGCCAACTGCGGCTACATCATGCCTGATATATGTATCAGGCAACGAACCGTTCGTGCGATACTGCAGTCTCTCGATGTTCGGAAAGCCAGTGGACCTGACGGCATCCCAGCTGTGGTCCTTAAAAAATGTGCAGCGGAGTTGTCTCCCACGCTTACGCGCCTATACCGGACGTCTTACGCCGCAGGCATTGTGCCTGAGGCTTGGAAGAAGGCGAACGTTCAACCGATTCCCAAAAAGGGGGACCGTTCCGAGCCAAGCAACTATCGTCCCATAGCTATCACCTCGGTGCTCTCCAAGGTGTTCGAGCGGATTATAAACACCCAAATTGTCCGCTACCTGGAGGATCAATCGTTGATCAATGATCGCCAATACGGCTTTCGGGCTAAACGATCAACGGGTGATCTTCTAGCGTTCGTCACGTACCTCTGGGGTGAAGCTATGGACAAGCACGGCGAGTCTTTGGCTATCAGCCTTGACATAGCCAAAGCTTTCGACAGAGTCTGGCACCGGTCTCTTCTTTCCAAGCTTCCGGCCTATGGCTTGCCCCCTCAACTGTGCACCTGGATTGCAAGTTTCCTGCAGAAGCGTCGTATTCGGATCCTTTGTGACGGTCGCGCTTCCAAATTTATGCGGGTTAATGCAGGAGTGCCTCAGGGTTCTGTCTTATCCCCTACGCTCTTTCTTCTGCATATCAATGATATGTTGAATCTCGGCAACATACATTGTTATGCGGACGACAGTACCGTGCATGGGCGATATCTCGGACATCCTGGGGCCAAACAGGCTGAGGTTGAGGGGAAAAGGCAGAATCTTGTCGTTGAACTTGACCAGACCTTGGACCGCATCTATGAATGGGGTGCCAAGAACTTGGTCGAGTTCAACGCCAAGAAGACCCAGGCATGCGCGTTCTCAACAAAAAGTCTCCGTTCCTTCCCCTCCCTTCTCTGAAGAACACTCCACTGGTGATACGTGACAGTCTCTCCATCTTAGGTATGGATCTTTGCCGCTCCCTTAATCAGAAAACCTATATCGAGAGCGTCATTAAGCAAGCTTCGCGAAAACTCGGAGTTCTGAACAGGGTGAGGCGGTTCTTCACGCCTGGGCAACTGTGCCTATTGTATAAGGCACAAGTGCGCCCTTGCGTGGAGTACTGTTCTCATCTTTGGGATGGCTCCGCGCAGTACTTGCTGGACGCTCTCGACCGGTTACAGCGGCGGGCTGTCCGTATCATCGGAGATCCAGAGGTCACGAGTTCACTGGAACCTCTGCAACTCCGTAGGGGCATTGCCTCATTGGCATGTTTCTACAGAATATACCACGGGGAGTGCTCTGAAGAGTTATTCCACCTTATCCCGCCCTCCCCTTTCCTATCCAGAACAACGCGTGCTGGGCTCAGATGCCATCCTTACACGGTAGAGTCGATTAGAGCGCGTACCAAAAAGTTTGGGTCCTCATATCTCTGCCGAACGACCAAGGCATGAAATTCTCTGCCAAGGCACGTGTTTCCTTCTTCCTTCAATCCTGGGTTCTTTAAGCGGGGCGTGAAAAAGCATCTTCTCAGGCCGTCAAAGTAGAAACCTCAACATCGCCTCGGCTACTGTGAGGGCGATGTGGAGGCCACTGCTCTTAGATCACACGACTGCTTACCATCAGGTCATTTTGACGAGCAAAAAAAAAAATTAAAAAAAAAAAAAAAAAACTCTCATCGAAATACCATTTTAAGTAGGTACATGAAATACAAGCCCTTTACATGTTCATTGACCTTATACTTGCGGATCCAAATGAACAGGTTTGTTAATTTACTACTCCTTTGATTGCCTCTGACAGGAAAATATTGCAGTACTTAATGTTTTATTGGTTCTCATCCTTATTCTGCGAACATCGGATTATATTTTTTATTATCAATACTAATATTATAAAGCTGAAGAGTTTGTTTGTTTGTTTGCTTGAACGCGTTAATCTCAGGAACAACTGGTCCGATTTGAAAAGTTAGATAGCCCATTTATCGAGGAAGGCTATAGGCTATATATCATCACGCTAAGATCAATAGAAGCGAAGCACCAATGAAGAATGTTTCAAAATCGGAGAGTATTTTTTCCTTTTGAGAGCTTCCGCTGCGTTCGCTGCGTAAACAGTTAAAGTTTCGCAAAAATCATGTATGACAGAATTGTTCGCCTTTGAAAGTTCTAAAAAAAAATACGCGACAGCATATGTATATCTTTTAAGGTTGACTCACTATAACCTTTTTTATGCTAACCAAATTTGTTCTAAAATAATGCATTATTTGCGAAGGTGTTTTTATAAACATGATATTAATCCTTATCCAAATAAATACGTTATTCATCACAAGTATTTAATTTAAAACAAAATTGCCCTTTACATCATTCGATTTCAATGAATATCTTAGGAGATATCGCAGTTTTAAAATAACACCGCAGCAAAATAATAATAACGAAATTGTGGGTTAAAGTTAGTGTTAGCCCAAAGTAACTATTCCACACGAACGAAGTCGCGGGCAGAAGTTAGTATAATTATATGCTTATTTTATAGTTTGCATTATCGATGGAATTGCACGCAACTGACTGTCTCGGTAGTGTATACGATTGATGGCATGACATGTCGTGTTCGATTTTTCGGTTAGGCAAAGTAGTTGTTTTTTATTGATATAAGCAGGAGGGCTTTGTGAACCATGGCAATGTTGACCTCAATTTAAGGGCACAGTGCCATTGGATTTTTAAGGGTGGCTAAGGAAATCTTCAGTAAAATCTAAGAGGGTAGGTCTATGATTATGATTATGAGTAGTAGAGCCTCGCTGATTTCAGCATGAATGTGCCAGCTCAACCGGGGAAGGACTACCCTCTCACAGAATATCGACGTGAAATACCAGTATTCCTACTGTTGTGTTTCGTTCGGCGAGTGAGAGTACCGAAGGCCCAATCTCTCTCTTTCCCCCTTGCCGCTCCTCCTTCCCACTTCCTTTCCTAAAGGGTCAGCAACGCGCAAGTGATGCCTCTGGTGTGGCAGGCGTCCATAGGCTACGGCGACAACTTACCATCAGGTGGGCCCTATGCTTGTTTGCCAGAGAAGTCGTATAAAAAAAATGTCCAATCGTCTATCAGACAAAATCTAGTCACTACCTGTTGTAGTAATAGACTAGCCCGTATTACCTTTGTTTCGTTTTCTGTCATAGTCGTTGTGCTACAAAGCATATACATAAGTATGTATCCTTTTATATTACTAATATACTATTCAGACCTGATGATAATCTAAATGGTTATATACCCTATGCCTCGAACAAAGCAGACTCCATAGCCGCAAAGGACAAACATTTTTGTGAAGTATAACACAAATGTTTATTCTTTAAAGGACCTCTAGATTAGTGAACCTGGAGGTCCTTTTTCATTATATAAATAACTAGATGTTCCCGCGGTTTCACCCGCGTTTATCGTTACTGCGCCGCCCCCGTGGGTCGCAGCGTGATGTTATATAACATATATTCCTCGATAAATAGGCTATCCAACACTAAAAGAATTTTTCATATCGAACCAGTAGTAATCACGCAGAATAAACCAGGAGAAACATCGTTTGTACTATGTCTGTAATGGGTAATTATTTTGCTGCAATGTTATTTTAAAACTGCGACATCTCCTAAGATATAAATTGAAATCGAATGATGTAAAGGGCAATTTTGTTTTAAATTAAATACTTGTGATGAATAACGTATTTATTTGATAAGGATTAATATCATGTTTATAATAATACCTTCGCAAATAATGCATTATTTTAGAACAAATTTGGTTAGCATAAAAATAGTTATAGTGAGCCAACCTTAAAAGATAGGCATATGCTGTCGCGGACTTTTTTTTAGAACTTTTAAAGGGGAACAATTCTGTCATACATGATTTTTGCGAAACTTTAACTGTTTACGCAGCGCACGCAGCGGAAGCTCTCAAAAGGCAAAAATACCCTCCGATTTTGAAACATTCTTCATTGGTGCTCAGATCCTATTGACTAAGCGTGATGATATATAGCCTATAGCCTTCCTCGATAAATGAGCTATCTAACACTGAAAGAATTTTTCAAATCGGTTTAGTAGTTCCTGAGATTAGCGCGTTCAAGCAAACAAACAAACAAACAAACTCTTCAGCTTTATAATATTAGTATAGATTGTAAAAACAATCACAAGATAAGATACTGTTTCCCAGAGGGGTAGGCAGAGACTTCGGATTTCCATTTGCTACGATCCTGACACACTTCTCTGGCTTCAATCACTTCGATCACAATCCTTATACACGCTCGCCGGTTTAAGGTGCTTGATTTGATTTGATAATAATAATAATTTATTTATTGATTACAGTGGTAAAACATGAATACAGTCCATAAAGTATTTAATATAGGTAGTATATATAATATGGCTGCCTGTCCTAGGGTAAACCTGTGCCACAGGCGTTAAGGGCACTTACAATATACTACTAGGAACTGAGTTACATACAATTAGCCATACTTATTATATAAATATATGCAAAAATAGGTCAATATTATAATTAATATCATGGAACTTATTTAACAACAATCAACAAATCTTCAGAATCCTCATAATTTAAAGTTTGTAAGTACCGGCAGACTATCCGCTTAGATCTTACATAACTTAGGTCATATATAGCTGTTTGTTTATTTATCTTGTTATAAAGAAAAGGCCCTAAGAATGTGAAAAATCTATTTGTAAAAACAAACTTTGATTCAGAAAGTGTGGTACAGACAATATATTTATATACTAGCTGACCCGCGCAACTTCGTTTGCTTCACATAAGAGAATTTTCCTAGTTTTTGCAATATTTTTCATTTATGCTCTGCTCCTATTGGTCGTAGCGTGATGTTATATAGCCTATAGCCTTCCTCTATAAATGGGCTATCCAACACTGAAATATTTTTCTAATTTTTACCCGTAGTTCCTTAGATTACCGCGTTTAACCAAACAAACAAAATGTGAGTAAAGTCGGCGCGTGAGCGCCCCCGCCTTTTTATAAATGCAGCGGATGGCCGTTTCGCGCGTTAAACAACAATCAACCGTATAGCCGTACCCATACTGGCGCGGCGAGATTTGGAAGTTTTATTTCATCTATATCTTGTGTGTTTATAAACCGATTCCTATATTTTTTTTTATAATATAAATATTAAAGTGTACTTTTTGAATATGGGAGTTCGATAAAGATATATCTATGTTATATATATATGTATGTATCTATTAAAGAAATGCCTAACGATTAAACACGTTATTGTGGCTAATTTATAAAAGATAGATATATACTATTAAGGACTTTTTTGTAGATCTTTTGAAGACCATCATCTTTGTAATACATACTTTTGGTGTATGATCAACGTATGCGAGGATAAGAGCTCGAAAGCGCATTTTCGTCCGACTTGCTTCAAATTTATCGTCACTGCTCAGCTCCTATGTGTCTTAGCGTTATGTTATATAGCCTATAACCTGCCCAGGAGTATGGACTACAATCGTACCAAGTTTGGTTAAAATCCCTTCAGTAGTTTTTGACCCATGCGTGCACATACAGACAGACAGACAAAAAATTTACTGATTGCATTTTTGTCATCAGTATCGATCACCATTCATCCTCCAATATTAATTTTGAATATATATTCAATGTACAGAATTGACCTCTCTACAGTTTTATTATAAGTATAGATTTGATATAAGTGCTTCATTTTTTATATATGTTTACTACGTATGTCTCTTAGGTTTACA
This sequence comes from Catocala sponsa, assembly GCA_963564715.1. NCBI lineage: Eukaryota > Metazoa > Arthropoda > Insecta > Lepidoptera > Erebidae > Catocala > Catocala sponsa. Next base: position 1,644,280 of record OY751345.1, on the reverse strand, counting down.
AGATTAGATCTTTTTGTAATACATTTTATTATAATTGTATAGATTAGCGGCTAACCGCGTCATCGACCGTCAAGCGTCAATGATGTCAATGTTGATTTTGATTGTTAAAAGGAATAAGTATGAACAAATATTCTTGCATTCAATAGTGGACTGATTTGATCATAATATGCAAAAACTTCATCAACATGTAGTTATTTTTATATTTGCGGCAAGTCTTTATAAACATCATCAGGCAAACGGGTTTTCTTGTTATAACGACCTTGTGAATTTCACAAAAAATGGAATATGTTATTAAAACATCTCGGTAATATTTAGTATCTTCAGCAGACTCATGTTTACATTTTTAATCAAAATTATAATGATCTCGTGTAGCTCTCACGTTTAAGAATAAAATCGTAAATTATATCGGTATGTTAATAAATATAATGCCACCATATACCAGACGTGAGATGATGATGCAACTATCGATTGTAAGTGCTTAGATTTGATTTCCGGGTTAGACAAAGTTATCTATACTTCTATACTAATATTATAAAGAGGAAAGATTAGATTTTTGTTTGTTAAGATTTAGATCAAAAACTACTCAATTTTTTATTTTTTTTTATTTTTTATTTTTTTTTATTTTGCTCGTCAAAATGACCACACTCCACCTGATGGTAAGCAGTCGTGTGGTCTAAGAGCAGTGGCCTCCACATCGCCCCCACAGTAGCCGAGGCGATGTTGAGGTCTCTACTTTGACGGCCTGAGAAGATGCTTTTTCACGCCCCGCTTAAAGAACCCAGGATTGAAGGAAGAAGGAAACACTGATTTTAAAAACTCTTTTTCACCTTTAGAAAGCTATATCATCACCGAGTAACATAGGATATATTTTATTTTTAAACAAGTACTGTTACTGATTTAAACTAACCTACTTTTACGCGAGCGAAGCCGCGGGATAAAACTAGTATTAAATACATTGCCTGCCTTGGTGACTATGTACGACGAGACGTCGCTCATACACCGCGCTCACTTATTTATTTATTTATTTATTTATTTATTTAGGACTACCAGTTGTTGTTACATTAGTTGGTCATACATCTAAATAAGGTTACATATTTTAAGACATAATGCACAACATATTAAGGTGTCACAGCGTGCACGTAATTATGGTAGCTTAAAACTAATATTATATAATACTAACTTTATATCAGAGTAATATACAACTGTTATTATTATATTAATATGGATATTTTCTCACTTCTTCAATGAGCTGATCCCTTTTCATCGTTATTTTTTGTTTGAAATCTAACCTCCTCGTTCTCCCTAGCCTTTATTATCCCCAAGTCACTTGGGGTCGGCTTTCTAGACTAACCGGATTTGACTGGATATCAGTTTTTACACGGAGAGGCTGCCACCTGACCTCCGCAACCCGAAGGCTAACGATACCCTAAGGCTAGACTAGTGTCAAGATATTAGAGGGCACTGAGTTCCCAATAACGACTGCCATAGATGTTCATGGCAGCCGGCACCGACGGCTTAACGTGCTCTCCGAGGCACGGAGCAGGCGATAATTGTCAATCAATACGCACGTAATTTCGAAAAGTCATATAACTTCCAAAAGTCAGAGGTGCGCGACGTGGGTTCAAATCCGAGACCCTCTGCATTGCAGTCTGTTGGTCTCCCCACTGAGCTATCGCTGCTTATTTTGTTTCTCAATAAAATAAAGAAATGTTTATACGTTTTGAAACACTAATGGAGCGATTAGAATAAAATGTATTGTAGTGTGGAGAAAGCGAAGTCTAGATAAGAACATACAACAATAAGCTACTATAAAAATAAACGCGAGCGATGCTGCCTTCCTCGATAAATAGGTTATCCAACATTAAAATCATTTTTCAATTCGAACCAGTAGTTCCTGAGATAAGCGCGTTCAAACAAACAAACAAACTCTTCAGCTTTATAATATTAGTAGGTATAGATGTACAAAAGATTATATTTTCAAAAATTTTAAATAAGTTAGAGAAACGACCTCGATGGCGTAGTGGTTAGTGTAACCGACTGCCACGCCTAAGGTCGCGGTTTCGATTCCCGCACAAGTCAAACATTTGTGTGCATGAACATGGATGTTTGTCTTGGTCTGGGTGTTTCTATGTATAATATGTACATATGTATTTACAAAAAAAAAGTATATATGTATTCATTGTCTAGTACCCATAGTACAAGCTTTGCTTAGTTTGGGCTAGATGGTGTTGTGTGTATGTGATAGAATAGAATATTATTATTATAGAATAAACATAAAACATCGAAAGTACCCTAATATATGTTACTATTTACTAAGATACTAAATAGTAATTACACTAATTAGTGTAATTACCATTTACTATCTTAAGTGTAATGTAAGTAATTACACTAAGCTACTCACGGTACACACTCAAATACTCTCGTTCTAAAGTTCACTAAAATAGCACGGATGTAGAAATGTGTGGGTGATATCCACAGAGGATAGTGCGAAGGGCTACAGACCACATACCGGTTCAAAACCAGTCGAGTGCAAACCGGCGGTAGTTCCTACACTCGCTACACTGCACTCTTATTGTGTAACCTCTATCTTCACGCCTTTAATCCTAAAGGGTTCGGCAGAAGCGAATGACATCGCAGGGTTGTATTATAGGACGAGCTGACCCGCGCAACTACGTCTGCTTCACAAAAGAGAATTTTCCCCGGTTTATTGAAATTAAACTACTATATACGGATTTTATCGCGTAGTTTATTTGACACTGTAACAAAATTTTTTGAAAAACTGTTACACTACTATAATCACTATTAAACTTTACAAATTTTTAAGCTAATTAAATTATTGAAACTATTAAAACTATTTATTCTATTACTATACTATTATACTATTTAGATTTATGTTTACACTTTCCCCGACGTTTCGGTTGCTTTTTAGCAGCCATGGTCACGGGGAGATTAATGATGTCTCCCCGTGACCATGGCTGCTGAAAAGCAACCGAAACGTCGGGGAAAGTGTAAAAATAAATCTAAATAGTATAATAGTATAGTAATAGTATAAATAGTTTTAATAGTTTCAATAATTTAATTAGCTTAAAAATTTGTAAAGTTTAATAGTGATTATAGTAGTGTAACAGTTTTTCAAAAATTTTGTAACAGTGTCAAATAAACAACGCGATAAAATCCGTATATAGTAGTTTAATTTCAATGAATAACATTCGCGTAAACAGAAGACAATATTTCCCCGGTTATGCAACTTTTTCATTGATTCTGAGCTCCTATTGGTCGTAGCGTGATGTTATATAGCCTATAGCTTTCCTCGATAAATGGGCTACCCAACACTAAAATAATTTTTCAATGCAAACCAGTGTTCCTGAGATTAGCACGTTCAACCAAACAAACAAACTCTTCAGCTTTATAATATTAGTATAGACTAGCTGTGCCCGCGGTTTCACCCGCGTTTATCGTTACTGCGCCGCCCACGTTGGTCGTAGCGTGATGTTATATAGCGTATAGCCTTCCTCAATAAATAGGCTATCCAACACTAAAATAATTATTCAAATTGAACCAGTAGTTCCTGAAATTAACGCGTTCAAACAAACAAACAAACAAACAAACTCTTCAGCTTTATAATATTAGTATAGATTTTAATTATTATAATGATATAATTATAATAATAATGGATTATGCAAGACGGGTACCTATCGATCTCGGGATCTACCAGTCATCAGTTGCGCAAGCGTAGTTTATTACGCCACTTATTTTGTCTTAATGATGAAATCTAATATGATCGTAGTAAATTAATATTTCATTAATATCATAAAGATTTCTAATTCTGCTTTCTGCTTTAGCTTCGATGATCTTAACGAAATGTTGTAGTGTACTCGCTAGTGACCGCGGTTTCGCCTGCGTTAACAAGTGATTCGTTCTTAGACAGCGTCATCTATACTACATACATACATACATACATAGATTCATGCCTGTATCGCAGAGGGTAGGCAGAGACTACGGACTTCCATTTGCTACGATCCTGACACACTTCTCTGGCTTCATTCACTTTCATCACATTCCTCATACACGCCCGTCGGTTCAAGGAGCTCTTAACCTGGCCTTTGTCCAGAACGCCTCCGATCTGATCGAGAAACGTTCGCCTAGGTCTTCCTCTTTGGACTGTTCCATTCACACTTGCCTTATAAACTTTCTTAGTCAGTCTATACTAATATTTTAAAGTTAAAAAGTTTGTTTGTTTGATAACGATAATTTCTAGAACTCCTTACCAGTTTAATCTGATAAAACCTTGTGCAGTAATTACAAAACACTGCAATCCACAGATGCTATAACCATAACTTGAAACTATTTAACGCGGATTAAACCGCGGGGCATAGTTAGTGTATTAAGTTCAGAACCTAAATAATATAATATTCTATCACATACACACAACACCATCTAGCCCAAACTAAGCAGAGCTTGTACTATGGGTACTAGACAATGGATAAACATACATATATACTTTTTTGTAAATACTTACATATTATACATAGAAGCACCCAGACCAAGACAAACATCCATATCCATGCACACAAATGTTTGACTTGTGCGGGAGTCAAACCCGCGACCTGAGGCGTGGCAGTCGGTTACACTAACCACTACGTCATCGAGGCCGCCCTGAAATAGAATAACATTCAAGTTGTTCATTATGCCATGGGAATGTAAAACTGGGATAAAATATACAGGTTGTCCGGTAATTAATGGATAACCTTGAAATGTCTTATAGTAGACTAATAATTATGAGAAACTATGCATTGACAAAATTCTTATAAATTTCGTTAAGCTAAGTCCGAGATCTACGGGTGGCTAAAAATCTCTGATAAAAATTAATCACTGAACAAAAAGAAGATCTATTCATTAATTTAAGAAATGGAAGTGAGGAAGTGATTAATGTACGTAAGTAATGTTATCGTGCGCGGGCGCAGTTATCACCTCGCGGTTATGCACCGTGAAGATATAGCGCATTAGCGTTCGTCACAGGTATGACGTTTTGTCAATATTTTATACGTTTTACATAATAAGTGTTTTAGGTATGTAAATCATTAGGAAACATAGAGAGTTCTGGCGCAAAATTTCCATTTCGCAAAAAGGCCACTAGGCAGAATGCTTACTTTGCATAAAGACAACTATCAAAACGTTAATTAGACAAAAATTGTAATATCTAAAAAAAATATTTTATATTAAATCTGAGGTTTTTACGCAATATAATCATTTATCTTCTCTTGTGTAGTATTTACATGTATAAATGTACATATATTATACCAGTTATACTGCTCAGTGTTTAACATTCAATATGCCTTTATCTCAGAAAAGCAATTGGTAAAATCACCTACATATCATTTTTTTGGCTTTAGATGCCACATAATAGGAAGCAAACCTATTGTCGTCTACAAGACACAATTCTAGATATCGTGATTCCACTGACCATTTGTGAAAACAACGTTCGAACAATACATTGCTCGCCCTGATACACAAACTCGCCCTGATACACAACTACTAGCAATTGCATTTACACACATTCAAATTCAATTTATTGCATTCCATAATGTACATTTACAGGTGGTAGGCTCAAAAATAAGTAACATATTACGGACCCTGTCGGGCACAGCACTATTAGGAGAGAGAAGTTGCTTAGATATGCTATTTTTAAAAGTTACACACATATGCAATAGTAGCATAAATACATATAAAAGAACATACATATCAACTGCATACAGAATTAAATCGTAAAGATTAGGTTTCAAATAATGCATGAAAACGCAGATTATAAAAACACTGTGGTGTATGAATTTTATTAGCTTAAACCTGGCAGCAAATTATCCAAAACTATCTATACTAATATTATAAAGCTGAAGAGTTTGTTTGTTTGTTTGTTTGAACGCGCTAATCTCAGGGACCTCTGATTCGATTTCAAAAATTCTTTTAATGTTGGATAGCCTATTTATCGAGGAAGGCTATAGGCTATATAACATCACGCTACGACCAATAGGAGCGAAGCAGCAATGAAAAATGTTGCAAAAACGGGGCAAATTCTCTTATGTGAAGTAGACGAAGTTGCGCGGGTCAGTTAGTCTTAAATATACTGAAAGTGCCGCTGAAATAAACATTTTATAAATCAGCCAACATTTTAATAATCCTATCAACATTATTTTATCATTTAGCTTTCTTTCCAAAAAGACAAAGTCCGCACTAGGATTATATCCTGTGTCGCGAATGACTTCACAAACATTCACACACACAAATGTTTCTGATATTAATCAAGTATAGAATATAATAAATTAAAATTAATTTGCAAATGGCGACAACATATCAAAAATCTCACTCAAATAAGTGTGTCAACCAGAAGTGGATAACCTGGTCAATAACCGCTACAGGTTGTCGGCAACCGCAGTGGTTACGTAATGAACTCCGATAGCAGGTTGTCGCCAGGCCAACCACTTTCTACCACCAATCCATTGCTGCATACTAAGGGCAAGTTTCTGAGACAATAATACAATACCGGTAATGTAATTAAAAGTAGGCTTAATTACGCAACGTGTAAAAAAGTTGTCAGAGTTCAAGGAGAGGTAGAAGAAATACCCTGTGTGTTATTTTCGGCAAAAATGTTGCAGGGTTTCGTGGAAAATATTCTTAAACAAGAAATGATTGGCATTGCATTGACGGCCTCGATGGTGTAGTGGTTAGTATAACCGACTGGCACGCCTGAGGTCGCGGGTTCGATTCCCGTACAAGTCAAACATTTGTGTCCATGAACATTGATGTTTGTCTTGGTCTGGGTGTTTCTATGTATAATATGTACGTATTTACAAAAAAAAAAAGTATATAATTATGTATGTTTATCCATTGTCTAGTACCCATAGTACAAGCTCTGCTTAGTTTGGGCTAGATGGTGTTGTGTGTATGTGTGGAATATTATTATTATATACCACTGGCTCTATAATTTGAATGAAAATAAAATACCATGTAACGTGAAATACGTTACATACGTTTGGGGGAGGGCTATGTCCAGCAGTGGACTATTATAGCCTGATGATGATGATGATGATGATGATGTGAAATACTTTCTTATAGTGCCCAAGAATACTTCGCGTATCAATTTTAAGTATTCACCTGCGTTCAGCTATTTTGTATGACATTTATTTTAAAACATAATAATTAATAGACATTTCGATCATTATAACTACAAATTATTCAGTATGAAATAATTATATTATTAATTTATATGTTTCGAATTACAATAAAATTATTATCGTTAAATATTTTTTATATGGTATGAATTTGACTGAACTAGGCCTTTTTTTAATGGGGTCTTTTAAAAATTTTTTTCGTTTGTACAGGACTACGTCTGTCGGGACAGGTAGTAATATACATATTAACAGAACTATACATACCTACCTTACAATGCTACTTACTTACAAACAGAATGTAAAATGGATTGGCTTTCGGCATCTTGTGAAAAGAATTTCACCTATTAGCACTCAACTAAACGTTTAGAATAATTAAGAAAGTTTTAGTCTGTATAGTGTTTAGAAACAGTACCGTGATAATTATTACTATGAGTTAGGATAATTAGTTGAATCCGTGATAATTATTTTAATATTTATAAAGTTTCCCACACGGGCCAAAAAATTGTGACTCGACGCCCCCAAGGAATAAACCTGTATTATACTATTACTGACTTTTTACTGTTATGTCATTTTCGGTATCTATGGGTCGGGATACACATAAGCAACTTTTTAAAAAATTTTCTGCGGTAATTTCCAACGGTTTTCCTAATAACATTTTTGTTCTCTGGAAATTTTCCATTTTTTATTTACCTGAAAAATAACTAAATCCACTGTTACAAATAAAATTATGTGGTTACATTTCGGTAAAGTAATATTACTGTAAAATATTTCAGAAAAAATTCTGGTTAATGCTAATCGCATTAACCAGAATTGTTCCTGAAATATTTTGTATATGTTTATTATCGTAAACTTTGTGGTAGACATTTTCGGTAATGCACTGTTACAGTTATCATCCGGGACATAAAATATTTTCAATAATTACGATAATATGACTACCAAAAATGTTCTATAAAATACCGGTTACGCTACTTTACACTTTTATGGTTATTTAAAATTTTACCATAACAAGTCAGTAACTGAACATTACAATCTCTCACTGTAATGAAAAAATACGTTTAATAATCCAGTAAAGCAATATTATGCCTATGATTTTTAAGAAATTTACAATTCGGATTTAATAATAAAAATGTATAATTGGGTAAGTAAACATTACTGGACTAAGATTGATAAGTCAGGATCGTAAGATATCAATACCCTAAAAATTTTATGAAACCATTTTCGGTAATATGTATTTTGGTGAATAACTAATTCTGTGTATATTTAATAGTTACACTTAATACTATAAACTTTTCGGGTAAAAATTACCTTTTCCGTCATATAACAATGTTGTCATGATTACCTTTTGTTGAAGAGATATACCCGAAAAATACTAAATCATTTTTCCTGTAAAAAATGATTTTTGCGATTACCGGTTTATTCCCCGGGAGCGTCGGTTGATCCACAAATGGTTGTTCCGAGTCTAGGTGTTCTTTGTGTCCGTTGTTTGAATGTAAACTCCCCCGCGATACATTAATTACCTAGTGCGGGAATTGTCTCTTTAAAAGAGAAAAAAAAAGATGCGTAGGTTTAACCTTAGTAGCAGCTGGAAATTTGCAAATATTCAAAAGGTTAACCACTGAAGGACGACTGAAAACAATTGGTTCTAGCACTTCCTATCATCAATACCAGCTGGAACCTATTGGCAGCAAGAGCGTGCGAAATTAACCAGTATATTTATTACAAACTAGCTTTTGCCCGCGGCTTCGCTCGCGTTAATTTAGAATTTGACAATCAATTCGGGTTGTACTCTGCTTGTATTAATATAATTCAATCATGATTTGAAATACACGTGGCGCCATCTATTATCATAATAACGTTATTGTTGTTTTCCTCAGGAAAAGTATTTTTTTTTCGGAATGAAAGGTTGCCTATGTCCGTTTCTGTACACTTGACAATGTATATGCAAAATTTCAGAATGATCGGTTCAGTGGTTTAGGCGTGAAAAGATAACAAACAAACTCATTTTCGATTTTATAATATTAGTTAGGATAGTGTTTAAAATCGCATACACTTGACAATTTTAACAGAACAAAAAAGGCATAATTTCCGCCATATTAAAAATACAATTTTCTAGTCTTGTTTAAGTATAAGAAAGGACAATGCTAATATATTCATTACGTTCACCACCGTTTGAAATCAGCTAGCCTCACTACGATTTAGTTTTAATACCAAAAACATTCACAAAACTGAAATTCTAGGAAGCACCTTCTACATTTTCACTGGTACACTTATTGTTTATTAACAATAACTGGTGACATACTGACAATATTGTTTATACGGGTAGCTAATGACCGCGAAGTGCGTCCAGTCACAGTCGAAACTAAACCTATTGTAAACCGTAGGAAGATCAGGAAGTATCTTTAACTAGCGAGTATGTTTAACATTTCAAAGGTCACTATGGTTTGTATCTACGAATTGGTCTTTCAAGCGCTGTGTTAAAGAGTTTCAAGACGTCAGAAGGCTGCCGAAAGTACGCGCAAATATCCTGACAGTTATGACAATAAAAATTTGAAAATTCAGATGTCTTTGGATTTGTAGAAGACTTTAAATATGTAGAGGATTGATTTTAAGTTGTATTTTCTTGAAGGTCGTATGAGTAGTAGAGCCTCGCTGATTTCAGCATGAATGGACCGGCTCGACCGGGGAAGGACTACCCTCTCACAGAATATCGACGTGAAATACCAGTATTTCTACTGTTGTGTTTCGTTCGGTGAGTGAGAGTGCTGGAGGCCCAATAACCATCTTTCCCCCTTCCCGCTCCTTCTCCTTCCCACTTCCTTTCCTAAAGGGTCGGTAACGCGCAAGTGATGCCTCTGGTGTTGCAAGCGTCCATAGGCTACGGTGACCACTTACCATCAGGTAGGCCGTATGCTTGTTTGTCACGTTAGTTAGTATAAAAAAAAGCAAAACGCTTAAGATTAAGAACGCGCACAGCATTCGCTGTCTGTACGCATAAGGAAAAGTAATTTCTTTTGGTATGGAATGTATATTTACCTATTTTCTACTAGATTTTGCCCGCGGTTTCGCTCACGTGAATGTAGATTAGGTTAGGTTACTAATAGTACTTTTTCCTGGATGAAAGATACCCTATGTCCTATTCTGTACTCCTGACAACATGTATGCGAAATTTCATAATGATCTGTTGAGTAGTTAAGGAGTGAAAGCGTTACAAACAAACAAACAAATAAACAAACTTACTTTCGCATTTATATTATTAGTTAGAATTATTTCCATGTACAAAAGAAACGATCATAATTGACAACTTAACTAATAGTATTGTCTAATAATATATAGTATTTAATAGTTTCAATAATTTAATTAGCTTAAAAATTAGTAAAGTTTAATAGTAATAGTAGTGTAACAGTTTTCAAATATTTTGTAATAAAGTGTCAAATAAACAACGCGATAAAATCCGTATATAGTAGTTTAATTTCAATGAACTTAACTAATATTGACAAACCTATATATATAGTGGGGAGACCAACAGACTGTAATGCAGAGGGTCTCGGGTTCGAACCCACGTCGCGCACCTCTAACTTTCGGAAGTTGTATGACTTTGGGAAATTATGTAATACTAATAATAATGTTTATTGTTTCACAGATAATTACAACCATTAAGAACAATTTTTGTATACATGATGTTAGCTATAATTTGTGAACGCTGGTACTTATAAAAGGAAGACCTGAGCTATAAGTACCAGCAACCTTCCATGACACATTTTATATACAAAACTTACATAGAATAATAAGTTGAAACAATGTACATGTAAGAAAATAGTAATGTGCGTATTGATTGACAATTATCGCCTGCTCCGTGCTTCGGAGAGCACGTGAAGCCGTCGGTCCTGGCTGCCATGAACATCTATGGCAGTCGTTATTGGGAAGTCAGTGCCCTCTAATATCCTGACACTGGTCTAGCCTTAGGGTATCATTAGCCTTCGGGTTGCGGAGGTCAGATGGCAGTCGCTCCGTGTAAAAACTGATATCCAGTCAAAATCCGGTTAGACTAGAAAGCCGACCCCAAGTGACTTGGGAATAATAAAGACTAAGGAGAAGAAGACACGTTTGACCATAGCAACTTGTCTAAGCACCAAAACATTTACAAACATGCTAACCTACATATCCACAACTTTCAAATAAACGCGCCACTATTGTGTAGATACTGTTGTGTGGACAGACAACTCCGCGGGGCGGCGTAGTAAACATCCGCCGTACTACACGAGTTTACAAAATAACTGTACCAGCGACAGGAATGATAAATATTGTGATACAACACACCGAAATTGTTGTTTTCGTGGCTTGCTGTATATCTTCAGCTGCAAACTATAATATAATAGAATACTAGTAATACTCGTCTCCGTGTATGCCTCCCAAAGGGCCGGGTATTCTCCTAACGTATTAGGAATATACCCGTGAAACAAAAACAAATAATAATATTCTACAACATACACACAACACCATCTAGCCCAAACTAAGCAGAGCTTGCACTATGTGTACTAGACAATGGATAAACATACATACATATTTTTTTTTCGTGAATACATACATATTATACATAGAAACACCCAGACCAACACAAACATCCATGTTCACGCACACAAATGTTTTACTTGTGCGGGAATCGAACTCGCGACCTCACGCGTGGCAGTCGGTTACACTAACCACTACGCCATCGAGGCCGACTAAACTATTAAAATACATATCATAATATTATAAGCCATCTGTTTAAAGCATCTTTGCCTACTCCTCAAACGATAGATGGGCGTGAATATTATGTTCAAGCATAGGTGAGTGACTTCCATATCCACGTTAACAGGTAGGCATTGTACCTATAATTCGCCAGTTTTGATTTTAGATCCCTCTATTTTTGATAAAGTATCTTACTTTTGTAAACATATATCTTGTACTAGCTGACCCGACAATCGTAGTCCTGTCAATTTATACAAAAATACATTTCACGTTATATGTATTTCTGTATAATAATTGTGCAAATACAAAATCCTAGTAAGGTATTATGTTTTTGAGCCGTTTGGGGTCGAAACGGGGCATGGGGTCCTAGTGCTCGTGCGCTCTATAGAGACATAGCAAAAAGGTTAATCGACGCTTCCCGTGACCAAAGGGCTGGCCTTTATTTTGCGGAAAGAATAAGCATTGCCATTCAACGTGGCAATGGCTGCCAGTCTTCTGGGCACACTACCGGTCGACTGTGATGCGGAGGAATTTTATGACGCCTATTAGAGTGTCTTAGTATTCTTTTTCTTTCTTTTTTATAATATTTTAGGTATAAGTTAGTTTTAAAGATTTGTGGTTATATGTATATTGTTAAATACTCCTCTAATAAAGTTATTTTAAAAAATCTGTGCTCATACATTGAGTATAATATTATTAGGATTTAATTATTTTCACGTAATTAAATTTAATATCAAAACGTCATCAAATTATCTCTATAATAAAATCATTTAAATTTTCGACATCTCCCACGGATTTCTCGCAAATTTTCCTTATCCTGACAGTTACAAACAAAACAAAAACAGCCAAATCTATCTAGCCGTTTTTAACTGATGCTACATGTGGCAATTGATTTTTATTTATATAAAAATGGCAATTGATATGTATATAAACTTATCCTGTCAAAGGAAAATAATTGTTATGTATTAATCTGTCATTCGAATCTATGATATTCGATGCAACATAATAGGGGACGAGTTTATTACCGTATTATTCACATCGTTAGACTGTTGGAAAACGGGAATCAATGAGATCATCCTCAGAAACATTGTATGAGGGTGAGTCCAGAAATTGCCGGCTACTAAGCTCCGTTTCTGTACCAAAGAACTATAATTATAGGACCTGAGCCGGGCAACGGATCAAAAAACTAACGATACACGCAATCAGAACTGCAAACTCATACTTAATTTGATATATATATTACTTATAGGTTTAGTGGTTGTTCTGCACGAATCTGTGCGGCAGAATAGTGCTAAAGGACAAATAAAAAAAAAAATTAGGTTTTGATTCAGACATATTGAATTAATTTGACTGCGAAACGAAGGTCAAAAACAGAAGGTGTGGTGCGAATTGACATTTATAAAATGATAGTATTTTTAAAATGTGACGTTTCGCACAATTCGTGGGAACACGAACTACCACTAACTCTAGATATGGATACTAATCCTAGACATGGATACTTGGATCAGAAAATATCACTTGGCTGTTATTAATGTTATTATACAACAAATATAAATTATATAAATTTATACTAATATTATAAAACTGAAGTTTGTTTGGTGAACTACTGGTTCCAATTTAAAAAATCTCTTAGTGTTGGATAGCCCATTTATCGTTGAAGGCTATAGGCTATATAACATCACGCTCCGACCAATAGGAGCGAAGCATCAATAAAAATGTTGCAAAAACGGGGAAAATCTCTTAGGCCCTTCGTACACAAGCCTACGCAAATCTTCTTCGATACCCGACGATTTTGGTCTCTAAGCGACTACCGCAATACAAATTCATAGAGGTTCGTACATAGGTACAAATGTCGGCGACGCGTGCCTGTGTACGAACCTCTATGAATTTGTATTGCGGTAGTCGCTTAGAGACCAAAATCGTCGGGTATCGAAGATTTGCGTAGGCTTGTGTACGAAGGGCCTAATGTAAAGCAGACGACGCGGGACGGCTAGTAATCAACAAAACATAACTCAGTTTTTGTATATAACTTTCGCTTTTATACATATAATTTTATTGCTCAGTTGCTGACCTTGGCGAACAAAAAATTAAGTTAGTTCTCACTAAACCGTTGGCCAACTCTTGCTAGTGCAACCAGTGGCGATGAGAATTTTATACAATACTCCAGGCACAATCAATCTTATTCACTTTAAGTTTTTCTTTGGTATTATCAAAAAGAAAAAATAAAACATCTTTGCACAGAAGTCGATGAACGCGTTGAGTGTTACCTAATACAACCCATTAAGAATATAATCGCGTTTCTTGTCTAGACATCGCGACTCTTTAAAGAGCTCTTGCTTGTGACTTTATGCGCTGACATTCATGATATCTCAGATTCGCTAGTATAGTGCACCTTTTAGTTTATCTATACTAATATTATAAAGCTGAAGAGTTTGTTTGTTTGTTTGAATGCGCTACTCTCAGGAACTACTGGTTCGAATTGAAAATGGCGTAGTAGTTAGTATAACCGACTGCCACGCCTGAGGTCGCGGGTTCGACTCCCGCACAAGTCAAACATTTGTATGCATGAACATGTATGTTTGTCTTGGTCTGGGTGTTTCTATGTATAATATGTAGATACGTATTTACAACAAAAAAATTATATAAGTATGTTTATCCATTGTCTAGTACCCATAGTACAAGCTCTGCTTAGTTTGGGCTAGATGGTGTTGTGTGTATGTGATAGAATATTATTATTATTCTTTTAGTGTTGGATAGCCTATTTATCGAGGAAGGCTATAGGCTAGGCTATATAACATCATGCTACGACCCACGGGGGCGGCGCAGTAACGATAAACGCGGGTGAAACCGCGGGAACATCTAGTAAACTCATATAGACATGTCCTCGTAAGAATCCCACAAAACTTCGCTCACGTCTCTAGTACTTCACGATTGGACGCAAACATAGGCGTTAATTTAAGACACAAGATTAAAGAGATATTCTCGCATTGTAATAAAATATTGGAATAGACAAATTGCCTCCGTGGCGCAGCGGTAGTGAACGCGACTGCTGTGCATGAGGTCTCGGGTTCGAATCCCGGGTCGGGCCAACAAAAAGGTTTTGGTTTTTCTGTTAAGAAATCTCAATACGAGCCCGGAGTTAGGAAGTTGGCGGTGCTAAACACCCCCGTGCCTCGGAAAGCACGTAAAGCCGTTGATCCTGCGCCTGATCTCTCTCCGGTCGTGTCGGATTATCCGTCCCATCGGATCATGAGGGTTAGGGAACAGAGAGTGCACTTGTGCTTGCGCACATACTTGTGCACTGTAATATCACCTGCGCAAATGGCCGGTCTCCGTTAAGATTGGACGCCGTGACCAAAAATTGGTCTGTAGGACATTATTATTATTATTATTAGACAAATAACATTTTAAGACAAAAGAATGTCTTGTCAGTATTAATTTATAGAAAAGCATTGAAATAAATCGTCTAAAGGAATGAGAAAGTCACATGACATTGAATTACTATAAACAAATCCACTGCTTATTGTTATAACGTTTTAAATGTGGAGGTCATTGTTATAACTAGCACGCATGACGCATTTTTATACCACCAAGGAGGCAAAGTACTTGCTGGACGCTCTCGACCGCTTACAGCGGCGGGCTGTCCGTATCATCGGAGATCCAGAGGTCACGAGTTCACTGGAACCTCTGCAACTCCGTAGGGACATTGCCTCATTGGCATGTTTCTACAGAATATACCACAGGGAGTGCTCTGAAGAGTTATTCCACCTTATCCCGCCCTCCCCTTTCCTATCCAGAACAATGCGTGCTGGGCTCAGATGCCATCCTTACACAGTAGAGTCGATTAGAGCGCATACCAACAAGTTTGGGTCCTCATACCTCTGCCGAACGACCAAGGCATGGAATTCTCTGCCAAGGCACGTGTATCCTTCTTCCTTCAATCCTGGGTCCTTTAAGCGGGGCGTGAAAAAGCACCTTCTCAGGCCGTCAAAGTAGAGAACTCAACATCGCCTCGGCTGCTATGAGGGTGGTGTGGAGGCCACTGCTCTTAGACCACACGACTGCTTACCATCAGGTGGAGTGTGGTCATTTTGACGAGCAAAATAAAAAAAAAATAAAAAAAAAACACAAATATACGACCTGCTTGATGGTAACTGTAGCCAGTAACATGGTTATAATATTAGTAGTATTCCTCTTAAGGCAAGTCCTATACATGTAACCTGGGGCCCAAGTCTGCTATTTTTATAAATTCATCATTCCAACACTACGTAATAACTGCAATTCCATTGTCATTTTGTTATAAAAGTTAGTAATCTGCTAAATTCATAATGGTCGATCATTGGTCGGTCAATGGTCTTGTTATAGAATTGAGGTAGAATGATATGTTGTTTTGCCATTATTATAAACCCCGTTAGTAGAAGTGATTTTTGAAAAACTAGTACTAAATTTGAACATTTATTCATGCCAGATTTCGTTTATATATATTTTTATATATTATTTAATTTTAATAGTGTTAAAAGCAATTTGATCAAAGGAACTGTAAAAATAGCAGATTAATGCATACGTCAGTCATTCATTTGTCATTATGTACGAGATTAACATCCAACGCAATTTTTTCAATAGAGTGTCAGTGGTTGACCAAGGAAAGTCATAATGACGCCATTATATTAGTAGACTACCAAACTTGTCAAAATCAACAATTATGAAATCAATGATAGACCATTCTGACACTATTGTTATAGCAGACTTGGGCCCTGTACGGAAGGCCGGAAGGTTAAGTGGGCTCCTCGCGACACACACGAACACACATCCTCACACGGAAAAAAACAAATCTACAAATAGTTGTTCCGAATCTCGATGTTGTTTGAGGGTCCGGCCGGTCATGGCTACACCGTACGGCGTACGTCATATATCGCTATTAATCTTTGATTCGTTTATGCGATAGAAACAACATTAGTGTAATCACGGCATCGGCTACATCAACTTGTCAGCGAAATTGAAGCGAATTCATTAAAAATGTTCGCTTATAATGTAGCCATACCATATTTATATCGTTTCGCTTTCACACTCGCATCGCGAATCGCTGCCTACTGTAGCCTCAGCCTTAGTATGCAAAATACTGAAGCACAGCCGTATGCGAAACGAAAATTGGTGAGAATATAACCACCACGAAAGTGAATTAAAAGGATTAAGTAGATGTATTTCACTTCATTTTTTATAGTCTACTAGCACTAGGCATAATACCGCAATAGACTTTAGAAACATTCAAACAAGGGACCGGCCATTAGGGTCCCATTCCGGTACGCCCCCGGCCGGCACGCACCCACATTGCAAAATTTGTTATTCCGCTACGCCCCCGGCCGAGACGGTCCCATTGTAAAACAACCGGTGAAGACACTTGAGCAAATACTGTCGATACACTAGTGTTTTTGAATTTAAATATTTTTGTTTTGTGCTGTGTGTATATCATGTGTAGCTTTAGAAATAGTAAGATTAGTTTTTAAGTATACTTTTTATAATATGTTTAAGAAATGCAAACTAATTGTTTCGACAGTATTTGCTCAAGTGTCTTCTCCGGTTGTTTTACAATGGGACCGTCTCGGCCGGGGGCGTAGCGGAATAACAAATTTTGCAATGTGGGTGCGTGCCGGCCGGGGGCGTACCGGAATGGGACCCTAATGGCCGGTCCCTTGTTTGAATGTTTCTAAAGTCTATTGCGGTATTATGCCTAGTGCTAGTAGACTATAAAAAATGAAGTGAAATACATCTACTTAATCCTTTTAATTCACTTTCGTGGTGGTTATATTCTCACCAATTTTCGTTTCGCATACGGCTGTGCTTCAGTATTTTGCATACTAAGGCTGAGGCTACAGTAGGCAGCGATTCGCGATGCGAGTGTGAAAGCGAAACGATATAAATATGGTATGGCTACATTATAAGCGAACATTTTTAATGAATTCGCTTCAATTTCGCTGACAAGTTGATGTAGCCGATGCCGTGATTACACTAATGTTGTTTCTATTGCATAAACGAATCAAAGATTAATAGCGATATATGACGTACGCCGTACGGTGTAGCCATAAACGTGAATATGAACTATTTGTTTTTATCGCTTACGTATCGCAGGTCGTGTCGCGGACTAATGTAGCCTCAGCCTAAGTACTAAGAAGCCTAAGATGGTAACAATCAAGCAAAATATCTGTCCGATGGCCATAAATTGCCAATCTCGGACAAACCTTTTTGTTTCCTTTATGATGAATCTCATACCGCACTGTCTTAGGAAATGGCAGGTCATAGCATTTATATTCGGTCGTTAAATCACGAGCTTTATTTTAACTAAAAAAGAGGTTGTAATATAATTCAGTATTCACGATTATTCTATAAATAAAATAGTTTCGCAAATATTACAGACCTAAGTATTGCATTTGAAATATCTCAATTTCACAGATTGACATGATAAGATACGGTACAATGATAACGAAATATTCAGCTCATTGGACCGAGTTATATATTACCTAGATTGAAGCTGAAATTTAATTTGTCGCGTCGCTGAAATTTTATATTCCCGAACTGGCAGACAGTGGTGTAATTCACTCACATTTGTCAGTTATATTTAAATCATACTTAATAGAGAGTAAGAGTAATCTTGTCTACTGTTATTTAGTGGTATAGTTTTCGCTTTTATTTGCATGCTATCGTAAAGTCTCGGGTTCAATACTCGGCTTAAGCAAATATTAAATACTAGCTTTTGCACGCGGCTCCGCCCGCGTGGTACCTACATCAATAAAAAGTAGCATATGTCCTTCCCCAGGTTTTAAACTATATCTCTACCAAATTTCATCTAAATCAGTTGAGTGGCTTAGCCGTGAAAAGATAACAGACAGACAGAGTTACTTTCGAATTTATAATATAATAATAATAATAAAGTTTATTGACATTAAAAAGATACATTCATTTGAACACATAAAAAGTATACAAATAATTTTACAGTCCACTTGTTAGACACTGGTACCCAAGCTAAGATTGAACTTGTGGTATGGGTACCAGGGCTCTCGTACTTAATACATTTTATTTATCAATATAGTGTATCTTCTATTGGCAACATGAATAGATGACAGCTGTGGGTCATTGTGTGTATGCGACTGTGAGGGTTTGTATGTGTAAGTGTGTGAGTGTTGTGTGTGTGTGTGTGTGAGGGTATGTGTGTGTGTGTGTGGATATAGAAATACGTGCGTTTAAATAATAATAGACTATACAACATATAGAAAGAAATGGGTCACAATATACTTAATCTTAATAGGCTTTCAGTATCATCATAGGTTTTAGTCATAAGCCAGTTACTAACTTTCTTTTTACATTGGTATCTAGGCAGTGGGTAAATGTTACAAAGTTTATTCATTTTATTATAGAGGTGACATCCAAGTACTAAAGTGCTGGGTTGCAAGAGTACTCCTAAACACCTGTGTTTGACATACCTTATACGTGTGACGTTTTCTTGGTCTATTTTTATCATATTGCAGACTATTGTGTTTTTTACATATTATTTCGAGCACAAAGAGCTGTCTCACAGAAAGCAGCTGGCAGTCACTGAAAAGTTGACTTGTGGGGTATCTGTAGGTTTTACACATCATTACTTTAAGTACAGCCCTCTGTGCACGTTCTAAGGGCAATAAGTGTGACTTAGGAGCTCCGCCCCATACAGAGATGCAATATGACAGAATAGACTGACATAAAGCAAGGTAAATTAGTTTTAAAGTATTGAACTCAGCTGAATGACGCAACCTTTTGAAAATGAAAATCATTTTACGTGTACGAGCGGTAAGCGTAGTCAAATGATATTTCCAACTAAGAAGGTTATCAATACACACACCAAGGTAATTTATTTGGGTAGATCTATTTATGGAAAAACAATCACACGATGTAACTGCTGCATTCTCCGTGCACGTATGAGCTTTAAGAGTAAAGGTAGGTGATGGTTGGGTAGCTGATGTCAATGAGAAGGTCAGGTAGTTGGTTTTTATAAGGTTGAGGGTTAGAATGTTAGCCGATAACCACTTCATTACCCGCCTAAGGGCTTGTTCTGCACTGTTAAATACTTCAGGCCAGTTTTCTCCTCGTATGAGCAACGCAGTGTCATCGGCATAGGTGAACATCGAACAGTTTGGGAGGGAAAGGGTACACAAAGAGTTTACGTAGATAAGAAAGAGAGTTGGTCCTAGTACGGAACCCTGGGGAACACCAAAAACTAGGGGGAGGGAATCACTGACAAAATTATAAATTTTTACGCACTGGGTTCTGTCAGACAGATAATTCTTAAAAATCTTGAGTGCATAGCCACGAATTCCTATCTTTTCCATTTTGTTTAAGAGGTGAGGAACAGAGACAGTGTCAAATGCCTTTTATTAGTAAGGATTAAGTTAAAAAATTCTTAATGGAAACTCGGTGTTGAGTAATGTGCGCAGGAGAAGTCTTTAGACTCGACTACTATTACGTCAGCGAAATATTTTATAGTTTAACGTTCTAGTATACATATCTACGAGTATACTAATATTATAAAGCTGAAGAGGTTGTTTGTTTGTTTGTTTGAACGCGCTAATCAGAGGAACTTCAGTTCGATATGAAAAATTTTTTTAGTGTTGGATAGCCTATTTATCGAGGAAGGCTATAGGCTATATAACATCACGCTACGACCCACTGGGGCGGCGCAGTAACGATAAACGCGGGTGAAACCGCGGAAACACCTAATACAATATATACATGCTTTATTGAATATCCCAAAGGTTTAAGCAGTATATAAGCCCTTTCCGTTCACCTGACAACATGTATGCGAGATATCATGATAATCTGTCGATTAGTTAAGGCGTGAAAGCGTAACAAACAAACAAGCAAATTCATATTTGCATTTATAATATTAGTTAGGATTTAAAATAAAACTGAAAACTTATAGGTATGCAAAAGCAATTGACTGCACGAATGGCGTAGTGGTTTCGTTCAAATCTCACACGGGACAAAAATTTGTGTGATTCACAAATAGTTGTATCTAATCAAGGTGTTCTGTGTGTCCGTTTTTTAATGTTTGTTAAGTCCCCCGCGACAGGAGTTACCACTATAGCAGGAATTGTCTTTTAAAAAATAAAATTCCAATTACTTATGTCGGACTTCAAAGAGCAGCGATAGCTCAGTGGGGAGACCAACAGACTGCAATGCAGAGCGTCTCAATCTCAAGTTCGAACCCACGTCGCGCACCTCTAACTTTCGGAAATTATATGACTTTTTGAAATTATGTGCGTATTGATTGAAAATTATCGCCTGCTCCGTGCCTCAGAGAGCACGTTAAGCCGTTGGTCCCGGCTGCCATGAACATCTATGGCAGTCGTTATTGGGAGAGTGTAGACACAAAAGATCCCACTGGGTCGAAGTGTCGCCGGTCTGCACTGGCTGGCCCCCACATAAGATAAGATATGTCGGACTTCACGGCTGTTTATTCTACGTAAAATGTTTTGTCGTACCATCACACCATGCGTTAGTTCGGCTGCACCAAGTTCAATCGTCTATTTCCACTTTCGGAAGGGTTCTAAAGCGTAGAGGGGCGAGTGCACTGTTATCTCCTCGTCGCTATCAGGGCGTGAAGTTATCGGTACTGGTCAGTGCATGCACACGCGATCGACTGTGAATCCTGCTCGATTTTATTACGTACTCGGGTTTTTACACCGGAGTAATCTTGAGAGGAAAACTGTTTATGACACTAGCGCTTATTCTTATAAGAAATGTGGCGATCAAATCATTAAACTAGAGTTTCGCCTGCCGCTGTTTTATGCACGCTTTTTGGAAACGATTATTTTAGGATCTGCGTGATTTCTGGAAATGTGTTTTTAGTCCTTCAAAATAAAAAGTAAAGGCTAACTCATCTATAATTTATTGTTATACGATGTTAACAAAGCCGCGTGCAAAAGCTAGTTTGTCATAAAATTGCTATTTGTAATAGGTACCTACTACCAATAAAATTTAATGACGAAGATATTCCATATTATATGCCCGACTCGATGGTATACGACATAAATTAATTAATTTTCAAACTTAATATGTACCTAAGACATTTTCGGCTTAGTATAATTTGACAGCCATAGGTACACGAAGCAATGTTCACTTTATATATATGTAGGTATAGGTACTTAATTTAAGCGCAAATCACTCCTTAACCTCAAGAAAACAACATAAACAAACATAATTCTCAACAATTGTATAATTCTAAACAACTCACAAAATGTACAATACCGCGCTGCGCGTGCGCATCTCGTTCTCAAGGTGATCCACGTTACGGTATGCGATCTACCCGAGGCGGACGTACTCATTTGTAATTAAACTTCGCTTGCATAACATTATTTCAAACAATAATACACACACAGACATACATACACTCACACACATATCCAAACAGCTGTAAGTATAAGTGTGTTATACTCTCATTTCGTTAATTATATCTTGAAGTCATATGTGTCGCCGTTTGCAGTGCAAATTTCTTTTTTAAAAGGCTTTTGGACGCCCATGCTTAAGTATTAGGTATGTGCAAATATTGTAATGATTATTTTACTTTATTTTGATTTTAATTTTATGATTACTTTCAAAACACCAAATGATATTATTCCATAATTTTGGCTTTAATTTACTTCTTTGTTTTGTTACTATATTTCTTATTGTGTTTGTTGATTGTTATTGATGATTTAATTTGTTTTATTGTAATTTGTTGCATCATTATCATTTCACGCCTTACTACTTGACCGATCATCATGAAATTTTATATACTCGTTGTCAGGGGACAGAAAAAATATACACAACCAGGGATTCAGTTTATAATCCAGGGAAAAGTACTGTTTCCTACAGATAAAAATGTATTGGCAAATCTATATTAACGCAAGCGAAGCTGCGGGCAAAAACTATATTGTCTTACGTTTACGCGACGCGAATATTATACATTGAAATGAATATTCTTTATATATATATAATTATAAATCCGTATAAAATATTAATCTAAGTGATTTTCTCTGATAACTGATAACCTAAAATTATTAACTCGTTTGCATAGTACGCCGGTGTACTTATGCCGCCGACCCAAAGAAGCAGCCAAGCAATAATACTGAAACTATAACCGATAACATGTGTACACGGAGTGACGCCAACCGAAACTTATACAAATCTAGGAAACTACTTATTAAACATACCTCGAACTGCGTCATAAGTTATGTTATTTTTATAATTTTTAATTGGAATCGGTAGATATGCCTTCGGTATTTTCGCTTCTAATAACCTAGCTACATACCTGTCCCCGTAGGGTAAATAAAGGTGTATCAAACCCCGTAATAAGTTTATTCATAAATCTCATATAATAATGTTTTCACATTGCCACAAAGGGACATGCTGAAGTGACTTTATTTTTTTTTTAAACATTTTTGTGTTTCTATTAAATTAATTCAAAATCATGTCACCTTTTTTGTCAATACATACATATTATACATAGAAACACCCAGACCAAGACAAACATCCATGTCCATGCACAAAAATGTTTGACTTGTGCAGAAATCGAACCCGCGGCCTCAGGCGTGGCAGTCGGTTACACTAACAACTACGCCATCGATGCGATATTGCACTGATAATGCTGCCGATTCTGTTGTCACAAGATTCTCTAAACTAAACTAAAAATCACTATAATTTAGTCTAGTCCTGTCAAATTCGAATTCTGAAATCGTTAAAATGATAAATGGTAAAATGATGGCCAGTCGACAGTTTCAGGGTTATCCATTATTTACGCCACAACCTGTATATTCTAAAAGAAAACATAGCCTCTGATAAATGCCGTTTATGCCACCAGACCACTGACACAATAGATCACATTACAGGTATATGTAGCAGGTATATGTAACAGGTATATGTAGCAGGTATATGTAGCAGGTATATGTAGCAGGTATATGCAGCAGGTATATGTAGCAGGTATATGTAGTATACTAGCAAACAAAGAATACACCCACCGCCACGACGATGTTGAAATAGTTTATGTCATAAACATAAACTTTGGAACTAGTTCGTATGTGAGTGAGAGAGAAGAACCATTATGTCATCTTCGTCATCGAACAGGAAATGAACTTCTTGTTGACTCAACCATTTAACTGATTGACTGACAATTATTATTGTTCTTAGACAAAACATGGTTTACGCAACCTTTGCGTACTCATCGTGACAGGTACTTTAAAAGACGATTTAAAATCTAACTCCCGCGAGGTGGAAATCCTTATGATGGGCATTTAAACATTAAAAGGTTTTCTTTTTATTTTCCTTATTAAAAAGATACAAAATATACAATGAATGAACTCAAAGTATACCCAAACACAGAGCAATATGCTATGGACTACATAAATAATTGTTCTGTATTAGATTTGGACCCATAACACTCAGAGCAGCTGCCACCGCGACACGACTGTGATAGTTAGGGAATAGAGAGTGCACATGAATATACATAGATATTTATTTTTTCTTCAGCCTAGCCTTTATTATTCCCAAGTCTCTTGGGGTCGGCTTTCTAGTCTAACCGGATTTGACTGGATATCAGTTTATACACGGAGCGACTGCCATCTGACCTTCGCAACCCGAAGGCTAACGATACCCTAAGGGTAGACCAGTGTCAGGATATTAGAGGGCACTGACTTCCCAATAACGACTGCCATAGATGTTCATGGCAGCCGGGACCGACGGCTTAACGTGCTCTCCGAGGCACGGAGCAGGCGATAATTGTCAATCAATACTATTGATATATAAAATCCCTTTTCTAGTGTCCTTTTTTAGTGCCGTATAAGTGTGATTTTACAAGTTTTAAACGAGCTCTGCGACATGTTTACTGTCGGAGCGATCGAACGGTACTAAATTAAATGAGCACACAAATGTTCAAGTGGGTGCTCATTTGGTGAGGACGTTTTTTGACGCCGATTGTGTATCTAGATTTTTTATACATCAATGATCAATACGCACATAATTTCGAAAAGTCATAACTTCCGAAAGTCAGAGGTGCGCGACGTGGGTTTGAACCCGAGACCCTCTGCATTGCAGTCTGTTGGTCTCCCCACTGAGCTATCGCTGTTTTATTATATTTATTTAATCTATAATTTTACGCTGTGTTAAAGTGCACTTGTGTTTGCGCACCTACATGTACCTACAGTATAATATCTTGCGTGGACGGCCAGTCTCCATTAAGATCGGCCACTCTGGCTGAAATTCGATCTGCAGTACCATAATTATAAAAGTGGAATACATCTTTAGAGCCTAAGAAGCGAAGTATTAGGTAACTGTTAGTAGCTAAGGTATAAGGTAAGGCTTACCAACAGCTGTAAGTTCGTTTGTCACTTTTGCTATATCAAAAATAAAAAGAAAGAAAGTTATTCATAGAAAGTTTATAAGGCTAGTGTGAATGGAACAGTCGCAAGAGGAAAACTAGGCGAACGTTTCTCGATCAGATCGGAGGCGTTCTGGACAAAAGCCAGGTTAAGAGCTCCTTGAACCGACGGGCGTGTATGAGGAATGTGATGAAAGCGAATGAAGCCAGAGAAGTGTGTCAGGATCGTAGCAAATGGAAATCCGTAGTCTCTGCCTACCCCTCTGGGAAACAGGCGTGAATCTATGTATGTTTCTATGTTATATCAAAATCAAATATTTAAATAACAGATCCTTACCGTACTAATCTTATCTTAAAAGGACATGTCCTTTTCTGTTCCTTCAGGAAAAAATCTGTTTCTAAAAGTATTGGATTGAAAATTGACATAAACTAACCTTAACATAAAATTTTCGCAAGCGAATCCACGGGCTATATCTAGTACTAATATTAAAATTTAAATGCTATGTTGGACGTATGTACAAGTTAACTTCCAGAAAGATGACGTAGCAGGGTGCTTCTGTGATTTAAATCGTGTGTATTTACGTAGCAGGGTGCTTCTGTGATTTAAATCGTGGATAAAAATCTCTTAAAGGTACTACTCCTTTAGGTACATAGAACCAAGTTAACAATAGACCACCAGTGTTACAAATGCGGTGATAACAAACCAAGATTGTTTCCTCGTGCATTTCAATTGCGGATTCAATTCCACGTTGAGTACATTTGCAACACGGTGAGGAACGTTCGCGATTCGCATCGAGACAATTGCACACGTCCGGGGAGGGTGCGGCCGGACTGGCGGCGGGAACTAACCTCTTGGTATACTTTAATCAGTGGCGTAGCGTGGACTAATATAGACGTGAGCAAAGTCGCATCAGCGAGGCCCCTTTTCTTTCGTTCCCAAGATCTACCCAATAAATCTATCTTACTAAACATGCTTTGACACGACATACCTACTTATGATAGTGAAAAAATATAAATGCGCGATGGGAGAATATTGAAAAGCATATAGATTTGAAAAAGTTTTTAACTTGTAACTTAAGTGGTTAAATTTTTTACAAAAGTAATGTTCTTCGGCTTTTTACTTTACAGAAGGCCTCTAGTAAGGATTTTATTTTAAGTTTGGTGGCATCGCATTTAAAGAGGCCTCGCGAGGCCCCTTTAAGTGCGAGGCCGTGAGCGAGGGCCCACTTCGCCCACACCTAGCTACGCCACTGACTTTAATATCACAGTTCCCTCGACCATTTAAAACGTTAAATGTGTAAATTGTGAGATTAAGTCTCAGTGACTGAAAGGAAGATCACCAGATTACTACGGAGAACGAATGAATGAATATCTAGTCCCTAAAATATTTAATAATATAGAAATGTTAAGAACAGAACCTAAAATAAGTTAAAACTTGTTAAAATCGAAAGTCAAGTGTCTACTGCTTGGCGAAGGTGATACTAGGATAATTGAGGTTCACTCCCACGGTGCGGTTGACGCTTGGATTTCGCTTTATTTAGTAATATAAAGCTATAAAGAATATTGTTAACGAACGGATTCTCGCCAACAATCTGCGTAGCTTGGCGAGGAAATTTGAATTTTGTAATTTATGTCATACAATTGAATAAACAAATTTAAAAAAAACCACAAAAGTTATTCATGTCAACTTGACTTAAATGCACGGATAGCGAATGTTTAGGGAACAAATATTTGTGTGATATATTCCAAAACTAGGTGATCATTGTGTCCGTAGCGTAATTTGAATTTTTATAAAGACAGTCAGTATGGGCCCTCACGACACAGGAATTATTTCTAGTGCAGAAGATGTCGTTCAAAAATCAAAAGAAAAGTTCAAAAATACTATCTCACCGAGATGAAAATCTCTGGAAAATACGTGCAATCAAAGTAGAGCTCTTTTTAATTAAGATAATATAAATGAAATACTAGGCATCGAAAAGTGGAACAGAAGCATAGAGTTTTAGTACCCCAGAAATAGGAAAAAGGAAACGAGGCAAACAGATTCGAAGGTGGGAAGACGAGATAAAGGCGATAGCAGGAAAACTGATGGCCGTTGGAGCAGAAAGATTCTAGAGTGGCGGCCACGCACCGGAACACGCAGCAGGGGCAGAGAACGCCTCCCCCCCCCCCCTGCCCCCCCAGTGGACCGACGATCTGGTAAAGGTCGCGTGAGTGGTTGGATGCGGGTGGCCCAAGACCGGTCTGTGTGGAAAACCTTGGAGGAGGCCTATGTCCAGCAGTGGACGTCTTTTGGCAGGAAAACTATGGACAAGGAAAGCTCTACACCGAGCAGAGTGAAAAGAAATGGCGGAGGCCTTTGCCAAAGTTGGGCAAACAGACGAAGTTGTCGATGTCATCGACTCAGCAGAGTCGTTAACTTAAATTATTATTTTGTAAATATCCTTTTTTGTGTCTGAATAAAGGTTATTATTATTTTTATTAAATGAAATACTAACTGCGCTTCCTAGACGGTCTGTTACATTGCCATGATTATCGCTGAACCAAATTAATCGAAAATGGTATCGGGATAGGTTAATTAATAGCTGGGGAGCGACACCGGCTAATCGTTAAACAAACACAGGTGGAGCAGCAGGTAATAACTAGTGTACTCCTTAATAAATAACGTGTACTAATATTATACTGCCGCAGAGATTGTTTGTTTGTTTGAACACACTTATTTCTGGAACTACTATTCCAATTCAAAAAATCTTTTTGCCTTAGGTAATCATAAACGTGCTACTGCTAATCATATCGAATCTGTGTATGCTGGCTTGTATTTCTGCTATGGAGCAAGGCAGCAACGTATCGATGTAATTTATTCCAAATTTATTTACTAGATGTTCCCGCGGTTTCACCCACGTTTATGATTACTGCGCCGCCCCCGTGGGTCGTAGTGTGATGTTATATAGCCTATAGCCTTCCTCGATAAATAGGCTGTCCAACACTAAAAGAATTTTTCAAATCGAACCAGTAGTTCCTGAGATTAGCGCGTTCAAACAAACAAACAAACAAACAAACAAACTCTTCAGCTTTATAATATTGAAATGCACGGTTTTTGTAACGTACTTTTTTAGAACCACGGTATCTAAGCTAGGGTTAAAAGCAAATCTGTACTTAAAATAGTTGTAGTTATCAGTTTGAACGCTTTAAAATCTGGAACTACCAGGGGGATTTCAACAATCTTTTTGCATTTGTTAGCTGTATTCTTGAGGAAGGTTATAGGTTATATAAACACACGCTACTAGCCACGGGCGCGGAACAGTAATCATAGACGTGGATAAATCCGCGGGAGACAATTAGTATTTAATAGTTAAACAAGATCGCTAGCAGTGTGACCTCGTCTGATTGCTTTTAACTGATTGTTCTAACTCCACGGAGACCACAGATCACATCGCATCGGACGTACCCCTGCGCGCTTTTTATAACTCACACACATGTAGACAAACAGTCCCCAGACAATATATGCATATAGTCCTCGACGGCGTAGTGGTTAATGTAACCGACTGACATGCCTGAGGTCGCAGGTTCGAGTCCTGCATAAGTCAAACATTTGTGTACATGGACATCGATGTTGTCTTGGTCTGGGTATTTCTATGTATAATATGTTTTTACAAAAATATTGCTATATTATGTATGTTTATCCATTGTTTAAGTACCCATGTAGAAAGAATAGATGAGAAAAGACTGACTAAGAAAGTTTATAAGGCTAATGTGAATAAAACAGTCGTAAGGGGAAGACCTAGGCGAACGTTTCTTGATTAGATCGGAGACATTCTGGACAAAGGCCAGGTTAAGAGCACCTTAAATCGACGAGCGTGTCTGAGGAGTGTTATTAAAGTGAAAGAAGCCAGAGAAGTGTGTCAGGATCGTAGCAAATGAAAATCAGTAGTCTCTGCCTATCCCTCTGGGAAACAAGCGTGAATCTATCTATGTATGTATGTAGTACCCATAGTACAAGCTCTGCTTAGTTTGGACTAGATGGTGTTGTGTGAATATAATAATAAAGTGTGCGTAATGTTATGCATGAAGCGTCATACTTTACGTCGATTTACCATAAACATCAATATTAATGTTAGCTTAGGTGTGAAATACATTTACATACAGCTGACACGAGTCGTTGCCCGCGTAAATCGCAACAAATCCGGCCATTTTGTACATCATATTATAAAAAAAATCACAGCTTCACACATCACTTCGAATTGAAAGGCATAGTGTTATCATTTGTTGCTGTCAACATATTCTCAGTGGCTGCACGGTGTAAGGCACTATGCTCGAAATAAACTGAAACTCATTAATATGTATACCATAAATAATTTCTTTGTCAATTCAACGAACTTAAAATTAGGTGAAATTACTAACCGAACTAATATTACAAATGCGAATGTGAGTTTATTTGTTTGTTACGCTTTCTTGCCTTAAATACTCAAGCGATCATCATGAAATTTCGCATATACGTTGTCAGGGGTAGGTACAAAATAGCACATAAGGTACATTTTTATTTTTTATACAACTAAGGTGGCAAACAAGCATACGGCCCACCTGATGATAAATGGTCACCGTAGCCTATGGATGCCTGCAACACCAGAGGCATCACTTGCGCGTTGCCGACCCTTTAGGAAAGGAAGTGGGAAGGAAAGGGAGCGGGAAAAGGGAAAGAGGGTGATTGGGCCTCCGGCACTCTCACTCACCGAACGAAACACAACAGCAGGAATACTGATATTTCACGTCGATATTCTGTGAGAGGGTAGTCCTTCCCCGGTCGAGCCGGACCATTCATGCTGACATCAGCGAGGCTCTACTATACTCATCTATTCGCCTAGAAAAAATATTGTTCCTGAAGGATAGAAATTAATTGAAGAAATCTAGATTAATGCAAGCGAAGTTAGGGGCTAGTTAAAATATAATTACATTTTACAATTCATCCTTACTTATATTATAAATTCGAAAGTAACTGTCCCTCTATCTATCTGTCACGTTCACGACTAAACCACTCATTCAATTTGGATGAAATTTGGCACAAAGATAGTTTAAAACCTGGGGAAGGACATAAGCTACTTTTTATTGATGTGGGTAGCACGCCAAAACCTAATATAATATAACAACTTGGTCTTTACAAGGGCTACATTCTGATACAAATATAAAGGAAACCAATCACTTCACACGTAATATGTAGATATCAATCATGTAGGTAATCCATATTACATTGAACTTATTTAGTACCATCTATTTATCATCACTTAGCCAATAAACAAACCGACATTTATGGCGCATTCGTGTCTATAAATAATGTGTTACTCGGCGGTCCAGTGACTGCAAGCGATTGCGCAACTACCTAGCGTGAGATTCCTGCTTTGGCAAAATGTGTCTGGGATTTTTCTCAAAAAAAATTTCTGTTGCGGCAAATAGTGTAATATTTAGTATTATATTATGTTCTGCCACGAAGTATATCCATTTTAAATTATTACAACAGTTTGGGTTACAAATGTCTAGTTCTGTTGGTAACCACTCTACTTTACAAACATTCAAACAACGGACTCAGAGAACACCCAGACTACAAACTATCATTCATGGATCACACAAATTTTTGTTCCATTTAGGATTCGAATCCACAACACTCGGCGCAGTTCAAACGGCAAGACAATCTCTTAAACTACTAGGTAAGTTATCCGTGCAGTCACTGTTGTTGGTTGATCAACTTATTAACCTTCGAAGAGTGTAATGAAAACCCTATGTGGGTCTGTGTGTCTGTCTGTTAGTGACAGACATAACTCCGGAACCACTGGACTGATTGACTTGTATCTTGGTGTGCAGACACCTTGGGGTCATACCTCGGTCGAGTTTGAGTATGGGCCATGTGGGTCAAAAGACCCCCGAGATATAGGGGTCATTTCTTTTCATTACTTTTACATTTAAGACGAAGAGGTTGAATCCTGGGTTTTTACACACATCTCGTTTTTACTCATCTTAAGGACCAAATTGAAATTGGTTCAGCTATTGTAGAGATTAGTTTGCACATACAAACAGAAAAATCAGTTTACAATTTTTTATGTAGGTATACATAGATTCACGCCTGTTTCCCAGAGGGTAGACAGAGACTACGGATTTCCATTTGTTACGATCCTGACACACTTCTCTGGCTTCATTCACTTACATCACATTCCTCGTACACGCTCGCCGGTTTAAGATGCTCTTAACCTGGCCTTTGTCCAGAACGTCTCCGATCTGATCGAGAAACGTTCGCCTAGGTCTTCGTCTTGCGACGGTTTCATTCACATTATGTACATAGGTAAGTATATAGTGCATCAACGGCCTCAATGGCGTAGTGGTTAGTGTAACCGACTGCCACGCCTGACGTCGCGGGTTCGATTCTCGCACAAGTTAAACATTTGTGTGCATGAACATGGATGTTTGTCTTGGTCTGGGTGTTTCTATGTATAATATGTATGTATTTACAAAAAAAAGTATATACAGGGTGTAAGGGACGGTGTACCGAAAACGTTGCACAATCGTTTGTCCATAAGTACACAACTGAATGGAAATGTCAATTCAAAAATGAAACGTACGATTAAAGTTTTATGCTAGTACATTGTAATTTACACTACGCAATGTATCGCTACCAATGCAATATGTCCGTCCGCGCTATCGTATCGCGCTTCCCGCGCACCAACGCTACGTGCGCTCACATTATCTGATGGAGTCCGGATCACCTATTTTAGTGATCTATTACAATAATAATTTAAACGTTGTGACTAATAATCGGATTGTACAATTTTATTATTGTACTTACAAAAAATTTGAATAAATTGAATAACGTCTTATAAAATTAATCTTATACGCACATTTCGTTAATGTTTGTGTAGGTAAAAACAGAAAGCCAAATGTGTTTATAAAATAAAAAGGTAGGGTGATTTACGATAAATTCTTTGAATTAACAGTAAATTGTAAAAGTAATTAAACCTTACCTTAACATCTCGCGGGCCTTATAAGATATGGTTCAAAATGGCTGCCTCCAACTTGTTCACAAACTTGCGCACGATTGATTGTTTCGGCTTGAAGGCGAGGCATCATGGAGGGGTCTACGATAATGTCAGCTTCTAACTTTACAAATGCTGCCGTTATACGATTCCGCATTTCGTCCGCAGTAGTGCACTCACTGACGAACACTTTTTCCTTGATATAGCCCCACAAAAAAAAACCAGCGGTGTTAAATCCGGTGAGCGGGCTGGCCACGAGTGAGGCCCGAATCGCCCAATCCATCTCCGAGGAAATGTGTCGTCAAGATATTGGCGCACTCTGAGCACTGTCGTGTTGAAACCAAATTTGAGGTAACTGAGCAAGCGGCAAATCTTCCATTTGATCCCATTCTGCGGCAAGGTCGGAACGTAACTCATCCAGGACAGTTGTCAGGTCTTGCTGTAGAAAATCCAAGTATCGGGGTCCATTCAAGCGCTCCGGTAAAAAGTAAGGCCCTAAAATTTTGTTGTTATAGTTACCATACAATACGTTTACTGACCAACGCGTTTGGTGACCCGTTTGTTGGGATGCATGTGGATTACTTCGCGCCCAAACGTGCGAGTTACGTGGATTCCACATGCCATTCCGAGTAAACGTGGATTCGTCAGTCCTGATTATGTGGGATACAAAATTTGGATGTTGCCGCTGCTGATTCATCAACCACCTGCAGTATGCAATACGCCGAACTTGATCGCCAGGCACGAGAGCTTGCACTTTATGTATACGGTACGGCCGTTGTCGATCTCTGCGTAAAATTTTATGCACAGTCCAGTGCGATACGCGAGTTCCGTAGTTACGGCGCAGAAGTTTAGCGGTGGTTCGCGTACCAAGGTGTGGATTACGGTGAACGGCATCGAGAATTCTCCGCTCAGTGGAAACTCTAATCGGCCTGCTGGAACCCTCCTGATGCGGTACTATGGGTAAATTATCCAGTACTCGTTGATACGTACGAGAAATCACACGACTGTCCATAGGGTGACGAGCGTCAGGATACCACTGGATGTAAATGCGAAGCGCCAACGAAGCATTGCCTCGTGCCTCCCCGTATGCCATGAGCATTTGTCCATATTCACGTGCACTAAATGGCTGACGCATTATTTATTAGGTACAAACACAACTTTGTAGTTACACAAAAAAAGTTATAAACAAAACAAAAACGTTAACAAAATGTTATGAACACAGTAAATAAACACAATTTAGTACACAAAATAGT
The DNA here is from genome assembly GCA_963564715.1 of Catocala sponsa. NCBI lineage: Eukaryota > Metazoa > Arthropoda > Insecta > Lepidoptera > Erebidae > Catocala > Catocala sponsa. Next base: position 1,610,742 of record OY751345.1, on the reverse strand, counting down.
TATAAACAAAATAAAAACTTAACAAAATGCAACGAAAATAGTAAACACTCGCGAATACGAGAGATTACGTCAAGTACTTCCGATTCCTGACAGTAGCGCGACCGAACTAAAGAATTCAAAAATAAATTTCTTTTGCAGTTGTAGTCATATTAGATAGGGATGAGATACATCTATCTAATTAAATAAATCCATAGTCGATAACTCTCATAAAATATTTTTATGAGAGTTATCGGCTATCGATTAATTTTATACTTATAACTGCTAATTCTATTAACAAATTTTTGTTACAGTTTTGTATTTTAACAGTTAAGTAAAGATTTACTAGATTACATTACATTGTATGAATCGCTGTGTACAAAAAGCTTTATTTTAAAACAATTAGATGGTCTTTTACATTAATTATTATTAAAAGTGATTAAATAAACTCTTACATGTACATTTACGATACGAAATATCAAAACAATTAATATTTTTTAACATTTAAAATGCAAATGGGTATTGTAAAGTGATAGTAGTATAACATTTAATTACAGGCTACTTTAATCATTACAATCTTTTCAATCTACGTGACTAATTTAATAATAAATAGTGCTAACACGTTCATGTAACCTTTACTTTTAAAAGGAAAACAACTATTTTATTTATTAACCTATCCCGCTTTGTTTAATACACTTTTTTCGATATCGATCATTGATCATAGATCTTCCCTAGTTCAGTGGTAGTAGGTACGATGCGGGCGGGTTTTTACACAGCACACTATTGCCGGTGTGTAAAAAAACTTTTTTGCGTTGGTCATTGCCTTGTCCGCGCAAGATCAGCTGATTGGTTCAACTGTGTTTATTTTGTATGTTTGGATTACATAGCTGTTTTTCGGTATTATGTAGTTTTTATTGATATTATCTAGTATAATGGGTCGTTTACTCATTATGTAATCATTATCAGTTAGAAAAATGTGAAATTTTGAAAGAAAATTCGATAATTTTCCGGTGGAAAATTCCTACGTTTTCCAACTCAGAATGATGGTCCGAAGCTAGTATTTCAGTTTTCGGTGAACCGTCACTTACACCCTATGTATGTTTATCCATTGTCTAGTATCCATAGTAGGTACAAGTTTTGCTTAGATTGGGCTAGATGGTGTTGTGTATATGTGACAGAATATTATTATATTATATCATTTGTACATAAGTCTTAAGAAACTGTGGAGTATGTAATGATGTATGCAATGTTCTCCTCCCTCCCCTCTACGTCAACCGATTATTATTATTTATGAGAGGCACTACTTGTCTGATGAGGAAAATATAATATTACCTACTACAGTATATAAGAAACTGGTAAAGCCCATACAACTTACGTCATTCAATATCTAGAGATTTTATAATACACTATATGTTCCCGCGGTTTCACCCGCATTTATCGTTACTGAGCCGCCCCCGTGGGTCGTAGCGTGATGTTATATAGCCTATAGCATTTCACGATAAATACGCTATCCAACACTAAAATAATTTTTCAAATCGAATCAGTAGTTCCTGAGATTAGCGCGTTCAAACAAAGAAACAAACAAACTCTTCAGCTTTATAATATTAGTAAAGATATTGATATTGTTTACATAACGTTTGTTTATACATGAGCTGTGTATGTAACCTACAATTTGACAGCTATCTTTATGCTCCTTATGGTTAATTCTTTTGTCATATGACCATAGCATAACCTTCTTTCAAAATAAACAGAAAGTACCTCATGGTTTGCAAACATCATTAAAGTTCATTATAATTAATATTCTAATATTCTATCACATACACACAACACCATCTAGCCCAAACAAAGCAGAGCTTGTACTATGGGTACTAGACAATGGATTAACATACATATGTAATATATACTTTTTTTTGTAAATAAATACATATTATACATAGAAACATCTAGACCAAGACAAATATCCATGTCCATGCACACAAATGTTTGACTTGTGCGGGAATCGAACCCGCGTCTTTAGGCGTGACCATCGAGGCCGCCTAATTAATATGTCCTCAAAGTATCTCTTGAAATCATTTGGTTTCCTTAGTTTCTTTAAGTACCTTACTCAACGAAACGTAGGTATCTGTAAAACACAATATACAAAATACAGAAAAATATTTTAATAACATTTATATTGTACTTGTAATAACGGATAAACAAACAACGGATAGGAACGTGTCTAACGTTTGGAGGTCAAGATCATGACCTCCGACATAACCTACTACTAAAATAATAGACAAGTTTCTAACTTATAGAAAACATACAACATCAAAATATTACAGAAGAAAACAATTACTTCTTCTTCCTAGCCTTTATTATTTCCAAGTCACTTGGGGTCGGCTTTCTAGTCTAACCGGATTTGACTGGATATCAGTTTTTACACGGAGCGACTGCCATCTGACCTCTGCAACCCGAAGGCTAACGATACCCTAAAGCTAGACCAGTTTCAGGATATTAGAGGGCACTGACTTCCCAATAACGACTGCCATAGATGCTCATGGCAGCCGGGATCGACCGACGGCTTAACGTACTCTCCGAGGCACGGAGCAGGCGATAATTGTCAAACAATTCGCACATCATTTCGAAAACTCATATAACTTACGAAAGTCAGAGGTGCGCGACGTGGGTTCGAACCCAACACCCTCTGCATTGCAGTCTGTTGGTCTCCCCACTGAGCTATCGCTGCCTTTACAGGAGAAAACAATTATGTATTATTAATTATAGGTACATAGATATATGTATATTATGTTTACAAATAAGTACTATTAAAATAAATACACCTAGCAAAGTCACCGAGTCAAAAGAACATAAAGATAATAAACATATTGATGGTATTATATTATTATAGAATGGCGCAATGGTATTATAATTACTTGAAATCTGTAATTCAATCATATATACATCTATACAAATAAATAAAATTGAAGTGTCTGTTTGTAATGTCAAAATAACAGCTTTTTATCTAATGCATATGAAAGTATATAATTGGCGATTAAAAAGAGTGGCCATGAGTTTCTTGCCCGTTCTTCTCATGAGCCCTACACCATTGCTTTGCTGAACGTGGCAGTAAATGTAAATTAACAGAAAAATGTAGTGTAACTTTGACATTCATAAGTGTTACCTTGTAACCTAACTTGAATAAATTTATTTTTGATTTTTGATTAAGGTACCTATACGAAAAAATCTATTTTTACAATTTTTGTCTGTCTGTCTGTCTGTTTGTTCCGGCTAATCTCTGAAACGGCTGAACCGATTTTGACGGAACTTTCACTGGCAGTTAGCTGATGTTATAAGGAGTAACTTAGGCTACTTAGATTTTAGAAAAAAATAGGGTTCCGCGGAGACAATCAGTTTTTAGTTAAAATCTACGCGGACGAAGTCGCAAGTAACAGCTAGTTATTTATAAAGGGCAACTTTCTGCAATTCTTCTTCATATAACATTTTACTATGCCAAATATTGCACTTCTCCATATTCTGCCGCGCGCATTATCCTCAAAAATAAATACTTAGTTTTCTCTTCACGTATTAATATTTTTTTTTTACATAGCGAGTATAATTTTATTATTCATGTTACTTTATAAACAAAACCTTGATTTTAAAAATACTATAAATGTAAAAGAAACATCTACATTTACATAATAAAAAGGTTTGAAAATCTTTACTTGTGAATCCTAATCCTTCCTAACTAATAATATAAAAGCGAAAATGAGTTTGTTTGTTTGTTACCTTTTCACGCCTAAACCACTGAACCGATCATCCTGAAATTTTGCATATACGTTGACAGGTATACTGAAATGTACATAAGCTACCTTTCATCCCGAAAAAAATACTGTTCCCGAGGAAAACAATAATAACGTTCTTATGATAATAGATGGCGCCACGTGTCTTTCGAATCATGATTGAATTATATTATTACAAGCAGAATACATCCCGAATTGATTGTCAAATTCTAAATTAACGCGAGCGAAGCCGCGGACAAAAGCTAGTTTATCTATAAACAAAGTTGCAAAAGAGCTGTTTTGTACATTGGAGATATTTATATAATCGGATAGGACTATCTAGACGCATCTGAATCCAAAACAATGGCTTTAAAATTATTGTTTGTATGTTTGTACTGGCCGCAGCATGTCGGAAAACTACTTAACGAATTTGAATGCAGTTTTTACCTACTTATGTAAATTAAAAATCTATGTTAATGAGGTTGCAACCGAACGCTGACGAAATCGCAAGCAAATGCTAGTTTTATACCTATGTATGTTTTCTATGGTAAAATAACATGAAATTAGCTGGTTAATAAAAGCGTAAATTTTAAAATGTGATATGTTGAAACGCTTTCAATAGCTTGCAAGTAAATAAAGTCAGTTAAAACAACTGGTACTATATATATCGACTGTGAACTGGTAACCGGTCCTATCTCAATTTTGTCAACTTTACAGGCTGAATGAAAAACGTGTTTGCGTCATTTCTATAGCACCTGGTTTATTAAATAAAAATACGTAGTTATTCAATATTTTTATTACACATGTTATTTAAAACAATGTATGATATACTTGATATAGGAATATGATATAGTATAACATTTTATTAAAAGTGAAATCTTCAGAAAATTGAAATAGGACCGGTTGCCAGTTCACAGTCGATAGGTATGTATTATACTTATTGCATTAAGCAGGTAACTAGTAGTCCCATACAGAATACAATGTGCATGGCGCTCTGTTAAAATTTGATCAAATAACGGGTTTCGGTATAGAGTCTGTCTTCTAAAATAAGTCTGTATAAACTTTTATTAAACACTCAAAGCCGACAATTAAGATCTCGAGATGTTAGAGGTCGGAAGTACGTTCCTAGTATCGGAGTCAAGGCGACATCGCCATCACCAGCACTGCGACGTTGCGCAACGCTTGTTGCGCCCGCACCGCGCACCGCTCGCCCTGCGCGCGCGCAGTGAAAGCTCGGCTTGCACAACTGCAGATGTTGTAGTTTGTACACAGAATAGATAATATGCAGTTTAGGACTAGATAAAGGTAGAAAATTAAACTGGCTATAAGATGCAACAGTTTTCTAAAAGGCAACACGTTACACGCAAATTTATTAACAGTTATTTAAACGCATGTTAACTGTTCTGGTTGGCTGCATAGATTCGCAATAGCCAATCAAATCACTTGACATGAGTTTGATTTTAACGCATCGTTAATAAGCCTTAAAAACCGGGTGTTAGTATTCCTTTTAACATCAGTGAATGTATTTTTCCTCATAATAAACCTGCTGTTTCGCATCTCGGTATCCTAGGTTGACTAGTAACGTATACCTAGAACATTACGCCATTAAGTATTCGGGAGTATTCCGCTTCCGGCACCAATTTTTTCGCCACCTCTCGTTTCGGCACCTAAGCTATTCAACTTTCAGCACCAATAGGTATTTTTGCTTGGTGTCGAAACTGTCGAATGTGGAATAAAATACCTATTGGTGCTGAAAGTGGAATAGCTTAGGTGCCGAAACCATAGGTGCCGAAAAAATTGGTGCCTAAAGCACTCCAACGCCAGTATTCGGACATTATTGTTACTGCAAATAAAAATAAAGTTGTAAAATAATTAGCCGTAATTTTAGAGTCAATTATACTCTTAATAAAAACTGTTCAAAGAGAGTTTCTCTAGTCTCAGTGTCAAAAATACCACAAATTGAATTCTTATTTTGAACAGATTGATAACAAGAATTGGTCTTCAGAAAGAATTTGTTAACAATTTACAAATTTAGATGTGTGGCAGAACTTGACGACAATAAAAAGTGTCAAGTGCTAAGCTATGAAAATTATGTTAGACCACCAGTGCGATACACGACGCATATTCGTTTGTATCGCATTACTATACATAATGTACATCTTGGTTTATTTAGGGTCGTACACCGTCGACCATAATGCGTCACGTACCTTCGATGACCTTCACCTAAGGCAGTGCGTAATACTTTCGTCGATTATAAATATAACTAGATGTGCCCGCGGTTTCACCCGCGTTTATAGTTACTGCGCCGCCCCCGTAGCGTGATGTTATGTAGCCTTCCTCGATAAATAGGCTATCCAACACTAAAATAATTTTTCAATTCGAACCAGTAGTTCCTGAGATTAGCGCGTTCAACCAAACAAACAAACTCTTCAGCTTTATAATATTAGTATAGATAGATAATATCCAACAGCTCCATGATTCATTGATGTCCAACGTGACAGAGTGACTTCATTTTTAAGTTCTTTGTGTTTTCTTTATATAAGTTTTCCATTTTCCTCGATGTTTGTCACTATTTAGACAGTAGCAAACTATTCAAAGTACGTATTGCAATCCACAGGTTCGATCCCCATCCAATGCGTAGTGTATCGATCCTCATCACCAAAAACTTGTCGGTTATTCAAAACAGACAAGTTTATAGCTCAGCTGGTGATGTTAAAATAATACTAGTATCAGATAAACGATACCCGCTTTTTAAAATATGTACGTAACTATTTCTAGACTAAAAATTAGCTCAGTACATTTTGTCTATAAAAGCAGTAAGCAAACCTCTTCTCCCTAGCCTTTATTATTCCCAAGTCACTTGGGGTCGGCTTTTCTAGTCTAATTGGATTTGACTGGATATCAGTTTTTACACGGAGCGGCTGCCACCTGACCTCCACAACCCGAAGGCTAACGATACCCTAAAGCTAGACCAGTATCAGGGCACTGACTTCCCAATAACGACTGCCATAGATGTTCATGGCAGCCGGGACCGACGGCTTAACGTGCTCTTCGAAGCACTGAGCAGGCGATAATTGTCAATCAAAAGCAGTAAGCAAACAAATGATATAAATACCTAAACAAGTCAGACAAATAAGTTTTTAATCATGTCTGTTTTTTTTAAGACTTGACTCGTTAAAGATGCGCGATGATATAAGCAGTAATTATCATCACATTTCTTTCCTTCCTTCCTTTCTTTGCAGTAATCCTTAACAATGACACAATGGCAATGTGCGAATCATTGCCATGTTGCTAACTTTCTAAGACTATTGTAATCATTTATGTTTGTTTAACATATATATAAGTACCTATCTATACTTTAAAGTATCGGTAATCGCCGAAGGTCGTCTATAAGTCAATGCACCTCGCGTAGCTCTTGTTTACAAGTAAATCATAATAAGCACTTTCATTTGACACAGTTATGCAAAATATTTGCCCGCATCAACGCATTTTACGCAAGAGGAAGCATTTCTATAATAGTTTTCATTAAGCTGGACGTTGACCTCCAAGTAGAAGTTTCAAAACCGTTTAAAATTGTTGTAAGATAGCTCGCGTACTAAGGATAACTTGAAGGTATGTCGCGGGGAGTTTTGGAAGACTGTGTGTTCTTTGTGTCCAGTTTTTAGTGCGGGAGTTGTCTTTTTAAATGGAAAATATATGAATTTAACTAGCTTTTGCCCGAGGCTTCGCTCGCGTTAATTTAGAATTTGACAATCAATTCGAGTTGTACTCTGCTTGTAATAATATAATTCAATCATGATTCGAAAGACACGTGGCGTCATATATTATCATAAGAACGTTATTATTGTTTTTCTCGGGAACAGTAATTTTTTTTGGGATAAAAGGTAGCCTATGTCCGTTTCTGTACACCTGACAACGTATATGCAAAATTTCAGAATGATCGGTTCAGTGGTTTAGGCGTGAAAAGGTAATAAACAAACAAACAAACAAACTCATTTTCGCTTTTATAATATTAGTTAGGATTAGGATTAGGATTAGGATTCTACAATCTTTGGAACAACGATATAAAAAAATACAACAGTACAACTATTAGTAGATAACACAATTTTTGTTTTATGATGAATTCATAACACTCGGTGCAATAGCTGCCACATAAGCTATTGAGCCATCCGTGCATCCAACATTTAAAATCTTACATCATTTTAGATAGCAACTATGGCACATAGTTTCCTATCGCGACAACTTATACTGCAGTTCCTTTAGGAGCGCAGAACTAAAATTTGTATGATTTACAGAATTATACCGACTCTGTATAAAGTTTGTATACGTTGTTTTAATAGTTATATCATCATCATCTCAGCCGAAACACTCTACTTCTGGACATAGGCCTCCTCCAAGATTTTCCACGCAAACCGGTCTTGGGCCACCCGCATCCAACCGCTGCCCGCAAATAATATATTATATTTTATATATTTATAATTAATATTTGTATAGGCTACCTTATTTAGTCCAAGAATATTAGTCAAATTAGGGCAAGTATCTCGGAATGAGAGATAGTCAGCTATAAACTTGTATAAGCCTTTATTTTGGCACCCTAAAACTTGTCTCAAAACCTACTTATCGTAGGGCGTCCGCGTCTACAGATATTCCAAGGTCAAAGGTAAAAAAATCGATGTTTTACACATTTATTGCAAATATCTCGTTTCCTATGGGTTTTATGCTATTTGTATTTATTATAAATATTGTAGAGGATTAAATTCTCTACAACTTTTGTTCAAACATTTTTTTTATATCTTGAACCATTTTCGAGATAGAGCGCGCAGTTTCAGCGTTCATAAATGTATGAAACGGTGTTTCAATTACAACATTAATTAAAAAAATATTATTTTCTTTTTATTGAGTTAGGAAGTAATTAGTATAAATAAGATTAGAATAAAAACATAATTAAAGTATTTCCCTTAATAACTTTATAATTACACGTGTAGGTAAGTGTTAAAAGAATAGATACTGAATTATTGAAAAAAATATTAATTATAACGTAATAGTTATGGAAATCCGTAGTCTCTGCGTACCCCTCTAGGAAACAGGCGTGAATCTATATATGTAATAGTTAATAAAAAATACAAATTATTTAGAATTATATATTTATCAATAATTTGTAAACTTTATACGGCGTGTTTTTAATCGGGACTACAGTTTTACCTCGAATGATACTCTAAATAGTAAAACACTGCGCGGGCTCTGCCCTCTATCTCGAAAATGGTTCAAGATCCAAAAAAGATATTTTAACAAAAGTTGTATAGAATTTAATCCTTTACAATATTTATAGTAAATACAAATAGCATAAAACCCATAGAAAACGAGATATTTGCAATAAATGTGTAAAACATCGATTTTTTTTACCTTTGACCTTGGAATATCTATAGACGCGGACACCCTACGATAAGTAGGTTTTGAGACAAGTTTCAGGGGGTTTCAAAATAAAGGTTTATACAAGTTTATAGCTGACTATCTCTCATTCTGAGGTGAAACCCCTAATATGCCTGGACTAATTATATACATAATTTTAGAGCATACCAGGTATCTGTTTCGTTTAGATTGTACCTGCATCTGCTAAGTCCCCAGCAATACTGCGATCTGCGCATCTCCTACAATACTGCGGTCTGCGCATCTCCTACAAAATTAAATGATAGTATCTAATTATCTTTATATTACAATTTAGAGGCTTATAATTTAACACGAATATGCTAGACCTATCATCGTATCGTCTAAAAATAAATGGCACAGGTGTAAAGATTTCTATAATTATTCGAGTAACATATTATTATCCTTATCCTTACTTCCTTACTAATATTATAAATTCGAAAGTAACTCTGTCTGTCTAACTGTCTGTCTGCCTGTTACCTTTTCACGGCTAAACCACTCAACCGATTTAGATGAAATTTGGTACAGATATAGTTTAAAACCTGGGGAAGGACATAGGTTACTTTTTATTCATGTAGGTATCACGCGGGTGGAGCCACGCGCAAAAGCTAGTGTTTTTATAAATGGTTATACCCGCAGCGTTATATAGTTATAGATGACTAGATTTTGCCCGCAGCGTCACTTGATAAATGTAGGTTAAGTTATGTTAGTACCAGTACTTCAGTATTTCTCTGGATGAAAGGTAGCCTATATCCTTTTCAGTTCCCCGAACAACGTATGCGAAATTCCATGTTGACCGGTCGAGTAGTTAAGGCGTGAAATCGTATGAAACAATCTCACATTCGCATTTATAATATCAATTATGATTTTAACAAAGCCTTTTACGCCATTTAAAACATTTTGTTCATTACCAGTTGCGCAGTAGCCTTTGTAATAAATTTCAGTACTTCGATCGCTTGATAACGTTATATGAAAAACAGGTAACTCATACGTAAACAAATTTATAGTAAACTAACACGATGTATATTTCTATAAGAAACACGTTCTTGGAAGCATTGTTTCGCGTTAATACTTAAATAATATATCAGTCATTTGTTTTTGTAAACCGCAACTTATTTTCATTCCAGTCTTTTGTTTTACACCATTTTTACAGCTGCGCTAACACTGTGTGTTGTTATGAGTCAGTGTATGTAGCCTCACGACTATATCTCAGAGAGAGTAGGCAGGAGACACTTGTATTTCATCAGTGAGAGTTTTAAGAGCGTTAACGCCGATTTTGGTCTCTTGACACAAAATGCGTACTTTTCAAAGCATGCCATCTCTGTAACAATATATCTTACGAAACTGTGAATTACATATTATTATAGGAAATATTTTTTTCTATACTTATAAGAGAGGATTTTGTATATTATGAAAGTATTTTTCTACGTTATAAGCGATAGTCTCTTTTAGTCCTATGAGACGGTTATCCGACACGACCTGAGAGAGACCCGGCGCAGACCCAGCGTGTCGCCATAAGGAAAGTACCTACGCGCTACGTAGAGAGATTGTTTACGTATTTGGAATTAGTTACAAAAGACGCATCTGGCAGTATTTCTATATCTATACTAATATTATAAAGCTAAAGAGTTTGTTTGTTTGAACGCGCTTATCTCAGGAACTACTGGTTCGATTTGAAAACTTCTTTTGCTGTTGGATAGCCTATTTATCGAGGAAGTCTATAGGCTATATAAGATCACGCAATGACCCACGGGGGCAGAGCAGTAACGACAAACGCGGGAACATCTAGTTAAATATGAAATTACTGGCGGATGTCTTTTTTCTTATGACCGCAGCAATGGTTTCATTTGCTTTTCGAGGCATGGATGTGTGGGCCGCCTTACTACCGCCAACATCCTAACATTGGGAATTTCATGAAATCCCAAATAGCTTTTTCTTTTCCGTGGTGAGAATTGAACCTAAAACTACACGCACATCATTTGCATTCACTACTGCTGCAAGTCAACAGCCTATTATAAAGAAATAGTGTTTTCAAGTAATGATTTGGTTCACGATAATGTATCGATAACCTGAATATTGTTCATCAATATCCAACGATATGTTTTACTGATATCGAATTACTTCATTCAATATACTTTAGTAAACTTATCAAATGTTGAAATAATAGATTTCTACATAACAGATTAAAGGTAAATTGTTAGTAAATCGCGGGCAATTATTTGTTAAATACCGTTTAGTGTAGATAATTATACGAATGGCAGAGCTAAGGTTTGTCATATTTGTATAAAAAAGAACTGAGTGCACAGTCTGACGACTACACAGATGGCGTAGTGGTCTCAGCAATCGCCAAGTCGCTGGTCCAATATTAGGTACAAGGTTCAATGTTACATTTTTTGAAAAAAATGAGTTATGAATATTGCATGGTTCTATATGTCATTCCTTTTTCTTTAGACTAATCCTTATCCTTACTAATATTATAAATGCGAAAATGAGTTTGTTTGTTTGTTAGTTTGTTACGTTTTCACGCCTTAACTACTCAACGGATCAACATGAACTTTTGCATACACGTTGTCAGGGGTACAGAATAGGACATAGGGTACCTTTCATCTAGAAAAAAGAACTATTGCAAACCTAACCTAATCTAACCTACATTTACGCGAGTGAAGCCGCGGGTGAAAACTAGTATAGTAATAGATGGAAGCACTTATTACCTCACAATATTTAAATCGCAAATAGTTCTAAGTTACTTTGTATGTTATTTTTACTGATATGCAAATTTTAAATCTCATTTCCTCATTTCACTAGGCCAGCGTGGTGGACTATGGCCTAACCCTTCTCACAGTGGGAAGAGGCCCGTGCCCAGCAGTGGGACAGTTTAATACAGGGCTTATATTATTATTATTATTTCCCCAAAGTTACAAAAATAACATAGAACCTTGTTATTTTATATAAAATCGTGAGCCAGCGAAGTGTTGGTTTAGGTACGATCCCCTACACGTGAAAAATTGTGATTCACGAATGGTTGTTATTTACGTCCATTGTTTGAATGTTTGTAAAGACCTCAACAGCACGGCACAGGAATTATGAATCCTACCGCGACAGTTCTCTATATTATAAAAGAAAGAAAAGACAAAGAGTGTAAATTAATTTGATCAAACTAAAAATTTAAATCAATAATTATGGTCGAATTTTGACCACTAGGCGACCGCTAGTACATATAAATGCCTGAAGAAATAAGCAGTGATAACTTACACTCACATTTCACCAGCTGTGTTTTAATCCCGCGTGATTAGATCGAGATAAATGCCGGCTACCGGGCAATGGGCACATATCATTATTCCAACATATCACATTGTCGATAGCTTTATAATCACGATTTACGTAATTATTACGATAACTGATTATATACGTCCTTGGTAAATATTTCTTGATATGAATAGTATATAATTATCCTATATGTCGTTGTAATAATCCGTATTGGACAAACGTGGTGGACTATGGCCCTTGTTATACGAAATACAGACCATATACATTTAATAGTTTAATGGCAAACGACCTAAGCTGCTACACCACTGTCTACGCAGAGTGTTGTGGGCTCAAATCCCACGCGGGACAAACATTTGTGTGATCCACAAATGGTTGTTTCGAGTCTAGGTGTACTTTGTGTCCGCCGTCTAAATGTTTTCAAAGCCCCCGCGACATAGGATTCATTCCTAGTGCGGAAGTTGTCTTTTAAAAAATAAAACCACTGCATCGAGTGTGTCGTTTCAATGGATTTGTCTGGACGTTCTTTGTGTCTGTTATATAAATGTTTGTAGAGTCCCTCGCAACATAGAAATTATTCCTAAAGTTTATTTTTTTGGCTCACCTGATGGTAAGTTAAGAAAGTTTTCAACCAGTGCGTGCTACCCGTCATGACCTACGGAGCCGAGACATGGACACTCACGGTAGGGTTGGTCCACCAGTTCAAAGTCGCTCAGCGAGCTATGGAGAGAGCTATGCTCGGAGTTTCTCTGAAGGATAGGATTCGTAACGAATACATCCGACAGAGAACCAAAGTCATCGACATAGCCCAAAGAATTAGCAAGCTGAAGTGGCAGTGGGCTGGCCATATCGCGCGAAGAACAGACAACCGCTGGGGTAAGTGTGTTCTTGAGTGGAGACCGCGACTCGGCAAACGTAGTGTAGGACGCCCTCCGACCAGGTGGGATGACGATCTGCGAAAGACTGCAGGCAGATGCTGGATGCGGCAAGCTGAAGACAGGGCGCTATGGCGCTCTTTGGGGGAGGGCTATGTCCAGCAGTGGACTATTATAGCCTGATGATGATGATGATGATGGTAAGTGGTCACCGTAGCTTATGGACGCCTGCAACACCAGAGGCATCACTTACGCATTGCCGACCCTTTAGGAAAGGACGTGGGAAGGAAAGAAAGCGGGAAGGGGGAAAGAGCGCGATTGGGCCTCCGGTACTCTCACTCACCGAACGAAACACAACAGTAGGAATACTGCTATTTCACGTCGATATTCTGTGAGAGGGTAATACTTCCCCGGTCGAGCCGGCCCATTCATGCTGAAATCAGCGAGGCTCTACTATGTCTTTTTACAAATGATGACGATATTTGGCTAACCTCATTTAAACATGCTATACACATGTATCTGTGTAAGAGTACGTCTGTGCAGGCCATGTGTGACTATGTACTGTCGACTACGTATCTGTATATTGTGAGTGAAAATATGAGGAAAACGGAACTCAGTAAATACCTATGTTGTTTAAAATAGTAGCGTGCGATTAATTTGCATGAAAATGGGTACAGTGTTCTGTCAAACCTGTCTGTATCTTACAGCTAATCTATTCCTTATGTCAAAGTATTTATTTACTCAGATGATATTATCGAGTACGAAAGGCAAATTTTCAGGCACTTACAGCTCAGTTGATATTTTGAAACGATTGAAATATATCTATTATTAGCTTTTGTACAGTACTTTTCTGGATGGAAGGTACTACCTCTGACAAGGTATAGATATGGGAAATTTCATGATGACCGTTCGACTAATTAAGGCGTGAAAGCGTTACAAACAAACTCACATTTACAATATTACCTAGTTAGGCTTTATTTCACAGAACATAGAATAGTTTATTGAAATTAAACTACTATATACGGATTTTATCGCGTTGTTTATTTGACACTATTACAAAATTTTGAAAAACTGTTACACTACTATAATCACTATTAAACTTTACAAATTTTTAAGCTAATTAAATTATTGAAACTATTAAAACTATTTATACTATTACTATACTATTCAGTCTCCCCGTGACCATGGCTGCTGAAAAGCAACCGAAACGTCGGGGAAAGTGTAAAAATAAATCTAAATAGTATAATAGTATAGTAATAGTATAAATAGTTTTAATAGTTTCAATAATTTAATTAGCTTAAAAATTTGTAAAGTTTAATAGTGATTATAGTAGTGTAACAGTTTTTCAAAATTTTGTAATAGTGTCAAATAAACAACGCGATAAAATCCGTATATAGTAGTTTAATTTCAATGAATAACATTCGCGTAAACAGAAGACAATATTATAGAATAGTTTATTTTCTTTTTTAAATTATTTATGTGTAGGATTGCCTCGTTGGTATTGAGGTCTTTGCAAGCGGTATTGAAACCCCAAGTTCGATTTCCAAGAACGGAAGTGTTGGTGGTTTTCCTAATACGAAATTCTCAGTAGTCTGACAGTGTGTAATAATAATATAATAATATTCTATCACATACACACAACACCATCTAGCCCAAACTAAGCAGAGCTTATACTATGGGTACTAGATAATGGATAAACATACATATATTATATACTTTTTTATTGTAAATACATACATATTATACATAGAAACATCCTGACCAAGACAAACATCCATGTTCATGCACACAAATGTTTGACGTGTGCAGGAATCGAACCCGAGACCTCTGGCGTAGCAGTCGGTTACACTGACTACTACGCCATCAAGGTAATGGTTTTATATTATAATCCTTACTTACAAAAGTGACCCTTACTTACAATTAATGTAATTATGGAGGTCTCCTGGTTGGTTATTTCTTCTCTCAAGCATCGCTGGCTTAATCTGAGTTTTAGCTTAGATACAGTAATTAGCCACCTACATGTTTTGTCCCTAAAATAATAACATTTTCTTGGGCCAAAGCTGCAGTTGAAAGCTAGTTTTAACCCTTTGGATGTCACCGTCACCTGTGGCCGAGAACAATTATAGATTATCTGTTGTGTCTACTGCATGGCGCGATGGTCGGTGAGTTATACATATAATCACAAAGAATAATATATTATATAACCTCTTGCTCGCCAAAAATGAGACAGTGAAATAGACACAATAATATTTAACGTAAACAAAACAAAAACGTAAGGGATTCTACCAAAAAAAATCAATGGGTTGCGCTCCGGGAGTGCCGGCAGAAGTGAATACTTGAATATTAACGTTGTGCATTTTTGATATTTTGGAATGGTTAGGGAATAATTTTGCACGAATTGCTTTAATTATCAGTATAAAAGTACTATAATTTATGTGGTAAAATTCGATATTCATTTATTGCGCTATCGTACACAAACATGACAATTCTCCCTCCGTCTTACGAATTTTCGATCAGGTCACGTGTCCTGACGCGAGTTTAACATTTTTTACCCATCACAAAATAGTTGCACAACGCCGCTAAAGAAGTTTTCACTCCAAAAATGCTTAATAAAACTGCAATAAAATCCCTAAAAATGGTTTGATTTCAGCTTTTAACATTGGCTTCAGCTTAAGTCAATATTGGATAACGTAATCCAGCTGAAATTATGAAATGGTAAAATGAAAGAGCCTGCTGTTGCAAATTGTTTGGTGATGTGACAATTATTATGTCTATCCAAAACATTGAGCTAAACAAAATATTAATATTGCCTATCTGATCTTTTTTTTTTAAATGACGTTAATCTGATTTTAAGGCTACTTCATGGTAGAATTTAAAACGTTACTTTATCTTTCTTTGGCATTGCTCGGACAATCAAAACATTACTACTTATATATTGTATTATTCATGGCATGAACAATCTGCTTGAAACTCGGCATTTATCACCACCTATCTTTACATCGATACAAATGAATAAAATTGAATTGTCTGTTTTTTTTGTGATTGAAGTGACAAAAAAACAGCTAAATACTAAAATACTAAATGCATATGAAAGAATATAATTATGGTACTTGTATCAAAAACAAAAATTTTTTTAAATTTTTCCTTCTTTCTATTTGTCTGTTTGTTTCTAGCCGAAACAAACAGAAAAATTTAAAAAAATCTCTGAGACGGCTGGACCGTTTTTGACTGGGCTTTCACTGCCTGACTGGCTGATAGCTGATGTTATGAAGTAACTTAGGCTAATTTTATTTTAGATTATTCTTTGTTAAATTCTACGCGGACGAAGTCGTGGGTTACTGATCTTTGATAAATTTACTAAGGTTGGTAAAGCACCAGTGATATATCTGACTAGATGTGCCCGCGGTTTTACCCGCGTTTATCGTTACTGCGCCGCCACCGTGGGTCGAAGCGTGATGTTATATAGCCTATAGTCTTCCTCGATAAATAGGCTATCCAACACTAAAAGAATTTTTCAAATCAAACCAGTAGTTTCTGAGATTAGCGCGTTCAAACAAACAAACTCTTCAGCTTTATAATATTAGTATAGATATAGCAACCAATCATAGGCATATTGTTTACCATCAGACGACTTGTATGCTTGTTTGTCACCATTACAAAAAAGTCATGATAATAAACATTATGAACCAGCTGTTGTAACAACCGTCGGTCACGGGTACTATGCGCGGCAAAATGAACAATTTACTTGATTGTTTAATGGCTAACACGCTGTGATTTTAGTCATTGTTACAAACTGTACAGTGTGAACAGGCAATCACACACACATACAGACACACATATGTAGGTATATGTCCTCGTAGACACGAAATTTACCTACTGAAATAATTTATATTAATTACTTTAGATAAGCTGACTGTGTAAAATGCTGCGGGCATTTCTATTTCTAGGTATGATGATTAAGAATGCGCCCGCGCCGAGCGAAATGTACCTAAACAGGCGGTCACAGTTTTAAGTGAATAAAATCAACACTTTTTGTTTAATACAAATATAAAATATACATTTACTATAACAATGAATGTGTTTACAATTACTCCGTGTAAAAAACTTAAAATAATTAATATTTTCGCGTACAAAATGACGTAAATTTGCGCGAAAAATGCAAAAACGTAAGCTCGTGTTACGTGAGTTTTAGATTATAACAGTAGAAATCTATCCTATTTTACAGCTTAAACGAAACAAATAGAATATAACAATTTGTCCATCCCAAATATTTAAGTTATTGGTTGACAATAAAGATACGTATTTATCAAAAAAGCATTTCAAATCCTCCATACAATTTTACTATGGCGGCCGCGCGCCGATTTGAATATCGAGCTCTTTCATTTAGTCCAAGCGCGTCTTACGCTCGGCGCAGTCTTAAGAAGAAATTATTGTAATTTTTTAGAGTTAAAGTTTTCAAACCAGAAGATTATATTTAATCTGATGAATAAAATATGCTTTACTCTAACGTTAATTAAAATAATATCAGCCCTGTATTAAACTGTCCCACTGCTGGGCACGAGCCTTCATCCACTACGCAGGCTCAGTGCGTGTTGGCAAACTTCTCATATATTTAGAGAACTATATGGGGAGTTCCCCATAATGTTGAAAACATCGTGAGGAAACCTGCATGTCTGTGAGTTCTCCATAATGTTCTCGAAGATATGTGAAGTCTTCCAACCCGCACTAGGCCAGCGTGGTGGGCTATGGCCTAACACTTCTCACAGTGAGAAGAGGCCCGTGCCCAGCAGTGGGACAGTTTAATACAGGGCTGATATTATTATTATTTTTAAGAATATATATCCAAAAGAATCTTCGTAAAATTTTACCGGACTTGAATCAACCGCAAACTTAACAATGAACAACAACTTACAACAAAGAAGTTTTATTTTGAACGTGATGGAATGCATTTACACTCACCTCTCCGGGCAAGGTGGCGAAGAGTGTATGTTGGACTCACAAGGGGAACATAAAAAGTCCCGGGTCCTACCGACTGCTTTGAATTGTGGGTGAATCGTTAGAACTGTAACTAAATCAGAGATCCAACAGTGTCCTGATGACGACTTCAAGACGACATCCTGGCCCATTTTAGGTTATCACCACCAAACACATTACTGGCCTCACTACATCAGAAAGACCTCGTTTTCCCGCCCGCAGACAAAAATGCAGTCCACTCTTAACTATTTGTGTATTGAACACTATAAAATGCTTATAATAATAACGTGATATTCTTTGTCTTCAGGTAGCCAACCAGAATCATGGACCACACACATCACCACGACATGAGCATGAGGCACGACGGACATGACATGGGAGATATGGATGACGGCTGCCATGGACACGGGCACGTCATGTCGGTCAGTACCTATTCTTTTTTATAATTTTAAATTGGCAACTGCCGCCCTACGAACAATTCTTGTGTCGACTCGGAACAACCATTTGTGGGTCACACAAGTTTTTGTCCTGTGTGGGACTGCAATGCAGAGGGTCTCGGGTTCGAACCCACGTCGCGCACCTCTGACTTTCGGAAGTTATATGACTTTTCGAAATTATGTGCGTATTCATTGACAATTATCGCCTGCTCCGTGCCTCGGAGAGCACGTTAAGCCGTCGGTCCAGGCTGTCATGAACAGTGTCCTCTAATATCCTGACACTAGTCTAGCCTTAGGGTATCGTTAGCCTTCGGGTTGCGGAAGTCAGATGGCAGTCGCTCCGTGTAAAAACTGATATCTAGTCAAATCCGGTTAGACTAGAAAGCCGACCGCAAGTGACTTGGGAATAATAAAGGCTAAGGAGAAGAAGAGAGATATTAACCCACAACTACGCCATCTGGACAGTATTCTACTATAAGTAGCTGACCCTTACGGTTCGGTTTATGATTACTGCTTTGCCACTAACGTCGACATCATAGGACCTGGGGATGCCTAAGCCCTCCCAATATTATTATTGGACGAGCTAAGACCCTTAATATTGTATCCCAGTGTTTGGGTAACGGACAATGAGTGCATGACGACTTGAAAACTTAACTAAACACTTCCTCTTCAATATTTTTATAAAGTTGGTGCCCCTGTACTCCGCTTCCGTGGCTCGTAACTTATATTAAATATCCTGTATCCTTTGCAATGATATTTATTCAAATCGCACTAGTGGTTTTGGAGGACAGAGCGTTCAAACAAAACAAACAAACTCTTTAGCTTTATTATATTAGTATAGATGTGATATTTTAAGCGACGTTAGCCCAATGGGTTTTGAGTAGTAGAGCCAAGCTGATTTCAGCATGAATGGGCCGGCTCGACCGGGGAAGGACTACCCTCCCACAGAATATCGACGTGAAATAGCAGTATTCCTATTGTTGTGTTTCGTTCGGTGAGTGAGAGTGTCGGAGGCCCAATCACCCTCTTTCCCCCTTCCCGCTCCTTCTCCTTCCCACTTCCTTTCCTAAACGGTAGGCAACGCGCAAGTGATGCCTCTGGTGTTGCAGGCGTCCATAGGCTACGGTGACATAAAGCAAAACTGTTTTTTTTTTACTTAATGAGTTATTATCAAATTTTGATCATTGGGCGACCGAAATTGTCAGGTAGATAGGAGCGCTACCTATTATTTAGTATTTAAAACCATAAGCGACATACATGCGAAATATAGGTGTACATATTATTTGCTTCGACCCTACTCCTTTGGAGGCATAGCCGTAAGACTATGCATGTATCTGACTTAACATTGCCGCATCATATCGCACTGCCAGTGGAATAAAGGCGTAAGAAGAATATGCTAACTTTACAGGAGAGCAAAAAAACTGAATCTGAACTGATCTGATGATATACCTATTTATTATAGAAAGTACTTTTACAGTCTTCTGTTCAATTAAGTGAAACAAAGACAAAACGTAAGAATACATGTATTTTTATCAAATTTCGAATATTTTAGTAGGTTTATAGTTTGTTGATATTAAAAAATATCAAACTTATTATGTGACGCGAAAAGTGTTTTTTTTTATACTACTAAGGTGGCAAATAAGCATACGGCCCACCTGATGGTAAGTGGTCACCGTAGCCTATGGACGCATGCAACACCAGGCTAGAGGCATCACTTACGCGTTGCCGACCCTTTAGACAAGGAAGTAGAAAGGAAAAGGAACGGGAAGGGGGAAAGAGGGTGATTGGGCCTCCGGTACTCTCACTCACCGAACGAAACACAACAGTAGAAATACTGCTATTTCACGTCGATATTCTGTGAGAGGGTAGTCCTTCCCCGGTCGAGCCGGCCCCACTCATGCTGAAATCAACGAGGCTCTACCAAAAGCCCTGTTTTTTGTCAAATCTCAACGAAAATAATTGAACTTTTGTATCAATTTACTTGCACTATTTAAATCTGCAAAAAAAAAGTTACGTAATTGTACTTATATTGTCTTTACTGCACTAGGGGTGCGACATTATTACATATGGATGCGTTTTATTACCTATATTGTGAATCTATTCGAATATTGGTCAGAATATGTCATTATCGGTGTATTATTATCAATACGATAGTGTTATCGTCCGTGGTTTGTGGTTCTAACTCTTTCCCACACCGGAGATAGTAGGTACGGTGTATATCGATATCGTTACTTCGACGGAAACTATTTTTGAGGTTGGTTGACATTAGGTTTTATTGAAATAGATACACAAATTAAAAGGGTTACCTAGTAACACAAGAATGTACGTTTAATATATTTTATTATGTTGGTATGCCACACATCAAAAATCAATTGGCCGACTGCGGCCTCGGTGTAGGCGAAGCGTCGAAATGTGATGTTAAATTACACTTCCACAGCCTTCCCCTAACTTAGTTCTGCCTACTGATCGATATACTTCTATACTAATAATTATAAGCTGAAGAGTTTGTTTGTTTTGTTGAACGCGCTAATCACAGGAACTACTGGTTCGAATCGAAAAATAATTTATATTTGGATAGCCCATTCATTGAGGAAGGCTGTACGCTATATTATAAGATCACGCTACGAACAATAGGAGCAGAGCATTAAAGAAAAAAATTTAAAAACTCTAAAAATTCTCTAATGTGGAAGCGTTCAATTCCAAGACGGTACGCTTTCAGCGATCATTTCTCCCACGTACGTGCAAGCTCTGGAATGAACTGCCAGCTTCGGTGTTTCCCGAGCGCTATGATATGTCCTTCTTCAAACGAGGTTTAAACAGAGTTCTTCTTTCACGGTAGGCAGCGGCCTTGCTGTGTCCTGACATTGCTGAAGTCCATGAGCAGCGGATACCACTTTCCATCAGGTGGGCTACTTGCTCGTCTGCCACCAATGGCAATAAAAATAAAAATAAAAAAGAAAAAAATTGTGAAGCAGACGAATTTGCGCGGCTCAGCTAGTGTTTTAATAAAGTTGGTATGCCAGACATCAAAAATCAATTGTGCTGCGGCCTCGGTGTAGGCGAAGCGTAGGAATGTAATGTAAAATTAGTAAGTCACACTTCCACGGCCTCTCCCTAGCCTAGTTCTGCCTACTCACTCGGAGACGTGAGACTATACTGTACGTATTGAAAACAGGTACACAGAAGACTTTGTATTTATTTTTACAAAGACACCAGCACTAGGTATAATTCCTGAGTCGCGGGGGACATGACAAACATACAAACAACGGACGCAGGGAACACCCAGACTCGGCACAACCACACAAATTTTTATCCCGTGTGGAATTCGAACCTGGAATCCGGCCTCGATGGCGTAGTGGTTAGTGTAACCGACTACCGCGCCTGAGGTCGCGGGTTCGATTCCCGCACAAGTCAAACATTGGTGTGCATAAACCTGAATGTTTGTCTTGGTCTGGGTGTTTCTATGTATGATATGTATGTATTTACAAAAATAATGTATATATATATATATATATATATATATATGTTTAGTCATAGTACAAGCTCTGCTTAGTTTGGATTAGATGGTGTTGTGTGTATGAAACAAACAAAAAAACAAAAAAGAACTCACTACATTCGGCGCAGTCGCAGTGGTGAGACGACCACTGCTCTATATAACCCTATTTGCGGATATACTCGGTACATACAGTGTTAAATCTATGTATGTATACGTATCTCCATAAGTATTCGTGTCTAATAAACATCATATAGGGATGCCGTGAGTCTTTGTAGTACTTAAAACGCACTATAAAAATGTAATTAAGTAAAACTATAAAGAGAATCGAGATTCATTATTGAAAATAGACCACTAATACTTATATAGGAGTAGAACCTCGCTGATTTCAGCGTGAATGCGCCGGCTCGACCGGGGAAGGACTACTCTCTCACAGAATATCGACGTGCAATACCAGTATTCGTACTGTTGTGTTTCGTTCGGTGAGTGAGAGTGCCGGAGGCCCAATCACCCCCTTTCCCTCTTCCCGCTCCTTCTCCTTCCCATTTCCTTTCCTAAAGGGTAGGCAACGCGCAAATGATGCCTCTGGTGTTGCAGGCGTCTATAGGCTACGGTGACCACTCACCATCAGATGGCCCCGTATAGCTGTATGCCACCACAAAAAAAAATAGGTAATGTACTTTAATGTTGTTCAATTTCAATGTGTAACTTTCACGTTTGCAAACGAAAGACACACTATTTATCATTAAATTTCTAAACATTGCAACAAGCCACGTTTCCTTTTACGAGTTTCACATAACAACTCGAGTTTCCCACGGTTTGAGTGAGCTGCACATAATTTGTCCAATAACGCATAATGTATTACGCGATGTAAACGACGCCGGGTGACAGAACAATGCGCAGGAAGCGACGCGCGGTACATGACAATCAAACAAACAAACTGACACACAGACACGAATTTAGACAAGTTCTGGTGTAAACGCGTGAAGGAACGCGGTTGAGGTGTCGCCAAATTAAACGGAGCAGTAGAGTAGAGAGCCTTTTTGGGGTCACTGTTTATGGTAGGGTAGGTCACTGACCATTTAGTGACCTGGGCTGTCTGTCTTGTGGGTCATTGTGTTGCGAAGTGTTGTTTATTTTTGTAATGTAGTATGACTGCATCGTTGGTCTAGTATAATCTTACACTCAGGCAGTGTAAGATCGCATGTAGGTAGTACTTCTGTCAGGAAATCTTTTGGAGCAGCACAGAATAGCTTTAGGCCCGCTCCCAATCACATGGGAATTATAGCAATAGCATAACTGGCGAAAGATAAGTGTATCTACGACTCAATCTGCCTTTTTGAACAAACTTTATTTATGGCTAGCTTTTGCTCCGCGGCTTCGCTCGCGTTAATTTAGAATTTGACAATTAATTCGGGCCGTACTCTGCTTGTAATAATATAATTCAATCATGATTCGAAAGACAAGTGGCGTCATCTATTATCATAAGAACGTTATTATTGTTTTCCTCGGGAACAGTAATTTTTTTCGGGATGAAAGGTAGCCTATGTCCGTTTCTGTACACCTGACAACGTATATGCAAAATTTCAGGATGATCGGTTCCGTGGTTTAGGCGTGAAAAGGTAACAAACAAACAAACTCATTTTCACTTTTATGTATAATATTAGTTAGGACTAGCTGACACGCGCATCTTCGTCTGCTTCACATAAAAGAATTTGCCCCGTTTTTGCAACATTTTTCATTGATGCTCTGCTCCTATTGGTCGTAGCGTGATGTTATATAGCCTATAGCCTTCCTCGATAAATGGGCTATCCAACACTAAAATAATAATTTCCTAATAACATATTAGGCGATAAAACAGAGGAGCATAATTACGCATAGGGAAGCAAAGTAGGACCATTTCACTGTATCTCTTAAAACACAAATAATATGTTCTTAACTTCTTTACAAAGAATAGATTGTTATAGAAAGTGAAGTTTGCAATATACATACCTACTTAGTAGAATTGTTTCGATACAGTCTACTTTCGAGAAACAACTCATGTACATACATGCATAAAGAGTTTGTGTTGATGAATCACTTATGTCGTGACTCGTGAGGTATACCTCAACAAAACAGACATACTACTGACTAATATCTACTTAATATTACTTGTACTAAGTAATTGAAAATAAAAGGAGTTGGTAGAAAGAAAACTATCGAACTATAGTAACTTTGTATGACTTTAGCCCTGAGGGGTGACATTGGCCCATAATTGGAAAAAGCTGTTTAATTGGAAGAAGCTGTTTTACTGACAGTTTATAGAGCTATCTATTGATTTCCACGTGTATGTTTTCGGCAAAAAGAATGATAGTGGTCTAGTGGGAAATTCAAAGTTTTTCCAACTAGGGGCCAATGTCACCCCTTAGGGCTAAAGTCATACGACCTTACGGTACCTATAATTATTATGACGCTTGTAGCCAGTAGAGGCGCTCATAGCCAGTTGCACTCACTGATCGGTAAACGATTAACGAGGTTAAGCAACATTGGGTGCGGTCAGTCTATAGATGGGTGACCGCTTAGTGGTATTCCATCTGAACGTCTCCGTGCTTCGGAGGGCACGTAAAAAGTCAGTCCCGGTTGTTGTCAAATTGACAGCAGTCGTTAAGCCATGTCAGAGGCCTACGGGCGGCTTGAACAACTCTTGACAACAGGTTGGCCACTAACCACACGAAAAAGAAAGAAGAAGAAGAAAGTATGACCTATTCAACACAGTATAAGCCCTGTATTTGAACTGTCATACTGCTGAGCACGGGCCTCTTCTCTTTTGAGAAGAATTACACCGTAGTCTACCACGGTGACGCAGTGTAGGTTAACAGACTTCATATACCGAGAACATTATGAAGAACTCTCAGACATGCAGGTTTCCTCCATTGTCTTCCTTCACCGTTAAGCAGTATATATTTAATTAAATAGATGTGCCCGCGGTTTCACCCGCTTTTATGATTACTGCGCGGCTCCCGTGGGTCGTAGCATGACGTTATATAGTTATGTATGTTTGTTTGTTTGAACGCGCTAATCTCAGGAACTACCGGTTCGAATTGAAAAATTATTTTAGTGTTGCATAGCCCATTTATCGAGGAAGGCTATAAGCTATATAACATCACGGTACGACCAATAGGAGCGGAGCAGCAATAAAAATTTTGCAAAAACGGGGAAAATTCTCTTATACTATATAACGAACATTTAATATTGTATACTTTCAATATTGCATATGATGTGGTTGTGGTAGTAAATAAACAAAAAAACGAGGGCATACGAACGCAACATTATTTTTCTCTCATCTCATTCAATCTCTATCACAATTCCAGTTCCACGCGTCAGTCTGCCAAGAGATCCTCTTCAGTGGCTGGTTGGCCACCAGTGCCTTAGAACTCTTCGGATCAGCACTCGCCATCTTCTTCGCTGGCATCCTCTACGAGGGTCTGAAGTACTTCAGGGAAGCCCTCCACGCCCGTGCCCTGTCCGTCACTGGAGACTCTAGGGTCAACATCACGAAGAGCGAATGCGGAAACAATGGACCATGCGCTGGACCTCCTGTTGTTAAGTAAGTTGGGTTTTTGAAAGATTACATGTACCATTGTGTAAAGTTGGATTTGTGATTGAGATGTCTTAGGTTCGAATGCTAATGCACTATTGTCGTGAAGGTACTCAAAACGCTACGTTCACACGGAGTCACGTTTTGCCAAATCTTATTTTCATCGGATCTGGAAAAACCGAATTTTGTGTTCACACGGCACGGCACATCGTGCGTTGCCGTATCCGACGGCCTCGAATCGAGATCCCGTGTGAAAACACCATCCGGTCTTTTTTGCAAGAATGCGCACAGTCCCTCATTGATTTGGAAGCGATGGACGTGAACAGTCTTGTTATAATATACTGGTATTATAGCCGTCAGCGTCGTGGAAATAGATTGTGGTTAAACCCTATAGTATAAAGACGATCAACAGTTGGTGCCTTTACAACTCTAATGCGGCAGTTGAAAAATGATCCACTAAAATTTTTGTGCCTCGATATGTATTCAGTTTTAAGATCCGGCAAATAACCGAATCTACCCTTGCTTTTATCGTATGAACGCATGTATTGAATGCACTATGCCACTGCACCGGATCCTACATTTTGCAGTTCGGCCGGATCGGTTTGTAGTCGCCAAATCGAATGTCAACTTCAGCAAGATTCGGTTTTTTTGCCGTGTCTTAAAACTGAATGCATGTTGCCACTAAACCGAATCCTGCAAAAACCCGATTCGGTAGAGAAACACACGACGCCATGTGACCGTAGCGTAAGTCGAGTAGTTATATTATCTTAGCTGAAAGAGTTAAGAGGTGATATCGAATCTATACTAATATTATAAAGCTCAAGAGATTTTTTGTTTGGTTGAACGCGCTAATCTCAGGAACTACTGGCTCGAATTGAAAAATTATTTTTTTGTTGGATAGCTTATTTATCGAGGAAGGAATCCTAATCCTAACTACTTAATATAATAAATGCGAATGTAAGTTTGTTTGTTTGTTACGCTTTCACGTCTTGACTACTCGACTGATCATCATGAAATTTAGCAATCACGTTGTCAGGGGAAAAGAAAAGGACATAGGGTGCCTTTCATATAAAAAAGTACTGTTACTAACCTAACCTAACCAACATTTACACGAGCGAAGCTGCGGGCAAAATCTAGTCTTTAATAAATGTTTATTTCTCCTCTCAAAAGAGCTAACACTAGTACCTACAGTAGGTGTGTGGTACTAATAAAATGGTGTGTGGTACTAATGTAGATGTTCACGCGGTTTCACCCGCGTTTATCGTTACTGCGCCGCCCCCGTGGGTCGTAGCGTGATGTTATATAGCCTATCTCGATAAATAGGCTATCCAACACTAAAAGAATTTTCAAATCGAACCAGTAGTTCCTGAGATTAGCGTGTTCAAACAAACAAACAAACTCTTCAGTTTTATAATATGTATTAATATGGATTATGTATGTCCACAAGTATTCGTGTGTAATAAATATCGTGTACGAATTCTGTGAGTCTTTGTAGTACTTAAAACGCACCATAAAAATATAATTAAATAAAACTATTAAAAAGAATCGTGATTGTTTAGTTCATAGATTACTTACGCGTGCGCCTGAATAAGCTATTTCGTATGCGGGATTGACGTCAATTCAGTCAGCTTGTACGTAACTGAAGCCCTTCAGATGACATTGTTGGCTCAGTTATGCATAATTATGTTATACTGCTTGAGGCTCTAGGTTCAATTTAAATTACTTTTCTAATTCGTTAAAAGGTTTTGAAAATTAAATATGTATAATCTTCGATCAAATATACCATAGATGCACATTCTCATACAAAAACTGCGTCAATATGTGGCACTGACCAATACTACTTACTTATAAGTGTCTGCATTTATTATGCAATCCAGGAAATAAACCGGAATAACCATTGAACGCCCACTGAGAAACATTTTGTAATAGTTTAGTTAAAACGCGTCAATGTAAAGCGTCCTAAGTGTGTTACTCGCGATACGCAAGCGTACTAAGTATATGGTACGGTCTCCACCGTAGTAGTGGTGTCGATTCGCTCTCGCTTACGGGCAGCGCACGCAAGAGTGAGTGGGACAGGTGCTAAATATAGCGCATACGACTGATTTATGCACAGTTTTGTTGGGGCCGTTTTTCGAGCGACGATCGTGCATCTATGGTATATTTGATCGATGTGTATAATAAATACTCTGCATGTTGGACCTATGTCCTCGTGTGGGAGGCTTACAAAGGGCCGGGTTTTCTCTAAGGCATTAGGAAAATACCCGTGAAAGAGAAACAATAAGTATACAATTTTAATTAATCCTAACTTTAATATTATAAAAGCTAAAATGAGTTTGTTTGTTTGTTTGTTACCGTTTCACGCCTAAACCACTGAACCGATAATCCTGAAATTTTGCATAAGTATACGTTGTCAGATGTACAGAAACGGACATAGGCTACCTTTCATCCCGAAAAAAATTACTGTTTCCGAGGAAAACAACAATAACGTTCTTATGATAATAGATGGCGCCACGTGTCTTTCGAATCATGATTGAATTATATTATTACAAGCAGTGTACAACCCGAATTGATTGTCAAATTCTAAATTAACGCGAGCGAAGCCGCAGGCAATAGCTAGTAAAATATAAACGTCTTTAGAAAAAACATTGCAGGCTACTTATTGTATTCAATTCACATTAAAACTATATTTAATTTTAATCTAAAGTAAAACATTGTACAATTTAAATATTGGACACAAAAATCTTGTTTATGAAGTCTGTTTTTTACATGGTATTGCTTGAACTAGGTTAGAGACTGAATGTTGAAGCTCGGCGTCCAGGTGTTTCTTGTCACAGATCCCGTGGGCTCTCTGAAACAAAGACATTCCCACGGTAGCTAACTATTAGGATGGTGGTGAGATTGAAGTCTGCTGTTTGTGAACACGTGCAACAGGAGACCAACCACTACCTGAGATTTGACAAACCACAGATTCTCGCTAAAGAACACCGATTGTAGGAATAGGTGTTCTATAGCGAGAATCTGTGGTTTGTAGAGATGCTTCGCGAGGCTATTGGAATAAAAAAACATTCTAATTTCAATAGAGAAGATATTTGGAATGTACCACCAGCTTGGGATCCAGTAATTCAAATAGTCAAACCCAAGAAGGAGCAAACCACAGCTAGATTTCATGATACTTTGAGCTCATTGTGCGTAAATAGAAACACTATTGATTAAATTATGTTCGGGAACTTAGAAATAACTACACTGGAACATTGAGACAACTACCATCTTAGTCTTCCCGTGACCATGGCTGCTGAAAAGTAACCAAAACGTCGGGGAAAGTTTAAAATTAAATCTAAATAGTTTGTATAATTTGAATAGCTTAAATTGAAGTAAACAGTAACTAGTAAAAGTGTTTAACAATAGTAGTTTAAAGTTTCAAAATTATGTAATAATAGTGTTCTATAAAAATTAAACAACGTGATAAAATCCGTATAAAGTTTATTTAATTTCAATGTATAACATTTGCGTAAACATAAGACAATATTACACTCTTACCTAATTCAAGTATGGACGGTATATGGTGGAAGTATAAATATGTAGTTTCTGCCTACCCTAGCAACTAAAACAGGCGTAAATTCATTTATTAGCCACGCAAATTGTGATAATGGTTAAGTAGATCAAAGAGAACTGTGCGACTGGTGAGAGTCGCAAGGCCTTGGGTTCGGGGCCGAGTTGCGTATCTTGTACCTGTTCATGGTTGTTTATACTTTTATCTCGTTTAACTAATTTGTTCTGTTAGTGCGTATTATAGTAGATACATAGTCGGCCTTGATGGCGTAGTGGTTAGTGTAACCGACTGCTACACCTGAGGTTGCGGGTTCGATTCCCGCACAAGTCAAACATTTGTGTGTATGAACATGGATGTTTGTCTTGGTCTGGGTGTTTCTATGTATAATATGTATTTATTTACAAAAAAAAAGTAATATATGTATGTATGTTTATCCATTGTCTAGTACCCATAGTACAAGCTCTGCTTAGTTTGGGCTAGATGGTGTTGCGTGTATGTGGTAGAATATTATTATATTATTATATTATATTATATTATATAGTAGTAGTCATTAATAACACTGGGAAACAGTAATTTTGCAGCATGGTAAGTTGAAGTCAATTTTGTGTAAGTTCAGTATGTTGTATACGAGAAAAATATCAGATTTGTTAAATTGACTCTAATTAAAAAGATAAGACTTTATAACTATAATATGTGACTAAAAGAAGGTCGAAATAAAAATACAATTTTACATAATAATATTAAATATACCTATCTATATTTTAGAAGCGGCTACATAATAACTACAAGAAAACTTAATACATACTTATGTTATTAACAAAAAATCTTAAAATATATTTAAAGAAACTTTATCTGTAAGCTTTTCTATTGTGTTTATGTTCAGGACAATCCTTAATTAAAGTCAAGCAATAGTCTGCCATCATAATATGGCTGTCCCATCGGCCTTGGTATCTTTCTTTCATTGTTCTAATGTCCTGATGGAACCGTTCTTTATGTTCAATATCTCAAGAACCAGAGACAATCCATACAAAATAAATACATTTCGGGTATGACTGATGAAAGTGTTTATTAAAACCAGTACAACAAAATTAATGCCGCAGAAAATATAGTACCTATAATTTTTGTTGCCCAGTGTTATGAAATACATTTATGTTATACAAGTAAAGGCCCATATTTCTGGCCGATCGTGAAGTCTTTGGTTCAATTTTCGAGTCAGGATATGTGTTTTAAGGTTTTACAATTAAATAATTCTCACGGTAGCAGCACGAACTCTGAATCTGTGCCAGACAGCAGTAGGCTCGCCCCCTAATACGTGGGATTTCAAATACATATACTTGATAATTATGTAGGTGCTGATTGCTTCCACTCATTAATATAGGTATCTTATACCGTGAAAATACTCTAAAGTACGACATTTTCTCAATAAGAGTAATTCATGTATCGCAGGTTCCTTGACAAACATTCAAACAACGCGCACATAGAATAAGACTTGGATCACTCATTTGTGGAACACGCAATATTTCGTCCCGTGTGGAATTCGAACTCACAACATTCATTCATTCACTTGGCGACTTAAAGGTCATAGCTCATTACAGCCACCCGGCACCCGACTAGCACCGCCTCGCCTCGAGCCGTTAGTATTCTTTGTATGGAATACTATGGGTATACGCTGACTACATCAACTCCGGAGCGTCTCACTCGCGGGCTGACCGCGCGCGGACGGCGAGTGGGCTACTCGGTGACCACCCGTTGCCTGCACGCTTGCCTTACGTTACCCACGTGCAGTTCCCGAATGGATCGCGCGCCGTCCGCGAGCGGTCCACGTGCCGTCCGCAAGTGGTTTACGCGCGCGGACGATGCATCGGCGGCACACCACTCTTTGACCATGCGACAACCACTCGTTGACCACGCGGCGTCCACCCGTAGACCACCTGTCGTTAACGAGTGAACACCGAGCGACCAGGTGGTGCCTTAAACCATTACTTCATCCGTGCAGTTATATTAAAACATTGTATCACGCTGTATAATCCTGCGGATTACACAAAGGCCAGTCCTTTGTTACACATGTCATCCGCTAAGGTTTAAGACCCTATGTAAAAGGTGGCACAAGTGGCGAGACTACTAATTAAACTGCGCACTCTAACTATTCAAGATCTTTGCTATCGTATCTAATTGTTTACTTCTTCCTTCCAGATACACGATCATGTCATCAGGCCACTTGGTGCAAACGATGCTGTACTTCGTCCAGTCGACCCTCTCTTACACCCTCATGTTGATCTTCATGACATACAACGTATGGCTCTGCCTCGCCCTGGTCCTCGGTCTGGCTGTCGGATACTTTTTCTTCGGCTGGCGGAAGACCACAGTCGTGGACGCCAACGAACACTGTCAGTGATAGAACAATCCAAGGAGTGGCTTCAGACTAAACTCTCGACTGTAATTGCTGTTGACTTGACAATAAATGAACTACAGAAGATAATGAACATTGGTACAAAAGCAGCTTAAAATGTGCTCTCACTATTAAAATAAATGTTATTTAAAGATAATTGGTGATTAATAACAAGACTGCCTCGTCGGTCACGCGGCATAACATTGCCCATATGAGCCCATATCATTGCCTAATCGAGTCATTGGGTTTTCCGTTACGAATTTCTCTGTAGCAGGACAGAATCTGGCAATATTTGACAATAGTCTCGCCCCTTACAACGTGAAATTAATACAGCTGCAGTGAGCTGCAGCAGAAAATCATTTTGATGACCTTAAGAACTACTGCAAGCCAAACAGTCTGCATTTTTCGTTTGACGAAACGAAAGGCCAATACCGCTAATATTATTAGCGCATGGCGAACACCATGTGCGATCTAAGTTTTAAATAGACAAAAACACCAAAGCCATCAAAGGGGCGGTTTCATTGCCAATAGTGAGGCCATAACAATTTTATAAATAAATTTGTTATAGGTACTGTAGATAAGCCTATAAAACAGATTATAGTTACGATAAGTTGTCGATAATGCCATCTCCAGTTATAATGTTGTTTTGATACATGTAATTAATTAAGGCTGTATGTAGATTCCATAATTACTAGATGTGTAAGTAAATAGCTACGTAAGAGAAGTAGGGCCCAATTAAATCCTTGCTTGAGCTTACAATTTCGCTCATACATGGAGCCGTCCATCTTGGAAAGTACCTCAACCTTGCTAAAATCGCGGACACAAACTTGTGTTGTGTTAAAGTCTTCTTGAGAAAGCTTTGCTACTGACAGTAGCAAAGAACCAGTGATTTTGTCCCCTGCGCTGGCAGCACAGACTCTTTGTAAGGTCAGAAACCCGAAGGTGTATCCAGATGGATCCCCGCGTAAGCGACCATAAGCTGCAGTAGGAGTTTACCATCAGACGGAGCTTATAGTTTTTTGCCACCTTAGTAGTATAGAAAAAAGAGATGGTTGTGTCTTTAATACCCTGGGCACAAGTCAAACCAGTAACCTAAAACCACGTGCTTGGTATACCACAGTACTAGACATAAACAAAGATGAATTACAACCTAATACATGATTGGTAGGCGCCTATTTCGCGCCAGTGTTGCCAATTATTATAGCTACCATGTTTTTAATTTTTAGATATATATTTTCAACAAGAAGAATATAGTAAGTTGGTAACTGGTTTGTCTACAACCTTATTCAGAAGTGCTATTTATTTGTTTTCTTTGAATTAGTGCAATAACTAAATCAATGGAATCGAACCATATATAAGTAGTTATTTCAAAATTATTCACATGTGATATTGATATAAGCATTGTTGAGTATAGTATATATAAAGTAATAAAATTAAGTTATACTGATGTATGCTCAAAATTTGGTACATGTGCAAACTTATATATAACATTTTTGTACGTTTTAAGAAAATAAATATACATAGGTATATATGTATTTATTTTCGCGTTTATGTATAAGCGCCTGTCCGTTTTTAGCTGCAAAGTAAGCCTTATATACAAGTAATACTATTGCTTTTATAATTATCGTAGCAGTAGGCAAACAAGAACTGTATTTTAATTTATTTTAAGAAACAATAAAAATTGTAACAATTTCTTGTAAGATAAGTTTGAGGTTGCATCACTAACGTCCAACTCTCTCTTTCCTCCGCTTCAAACTTAGATAACTAATTATTACCTAAATTTAATGTTGTATTTAATTCAAACGCTTCTTGCCATACTGTAATAATTGTATCATCTGTTCTGAAAGTGTACTAAATATCAATGACCTGTACTTTAGTGATATAATCTATGTGAAAAATAAAAAGTAACAATGCAAATAGAAGAAGAATATAAATAAAATCATTTAGGTGAACATCAATGGTAGATTTGTGTACTATTAACATTTAACTACAAATGAAATTTACCTATCTACTAAATTGGCAATGCACTAATGAGCCAACACAGTCTAGATCTATACGCAACACAGCTACTATTCGTAAGGAAATAAAAGAAAAATAAGTTGAGCCATAAATTAATTTATGATACTTTAAAAGCGACATGTGCTAAGGTACAATTTACAAAACCTGAAACTAACAAAATTCTTTTTTCTTCATACGATGTTAGATAATAAGCAACTCTACCTATTTACTTTCGCATAAAAGTATTAAGATATTATGTAAATAGAATAAAATAAACATTCCGGATTTATACATTTACATTTTTATTTATGTTGCGTAAATTCCAACGCATACATACCTACCTAGTACCTACCGATATGGCGAACTGCGAAAGATAATAATCATTAATTTCGAATCCAACCCAACCACCATTAAATTTGGAGTTGCTTTAAAGTATGTACCGTTGATTTTCTTTGCTGACTCCAAGAGCGTGATGACTGATGAGTGATGAGTGATGATGACTGATGAGACATTTCATACATTCAGCGGCAGTAGCTTGCACTGGCATGCAATAGGTACCTAAGTATAAATAGAAACAAAAATATCACTTTTTACCGACTTCAAAAAAAGGAGGAGGTATTCAATTCGTCTGTATTTTTTTTTTTTTTATTTGTTACCTCGTTTCTTTCGACTGGGTGAACCGATTTTGATGATTCTTTTTTTATTTGAAAGCTGGTGCTTCCCGTGCGATCCCATTTAATTTTGATCAAGATTCTAAAACTTAAAATGCACTAAAAAGTTAATAAATAATTACATATTCTTGTGAATAATTAAATTATTGTTATTATTGGAGTCGGTGTCAGCCAAGGTAGGTTTGTAACTAATTAAACATGAGATGTCTTACTATAATCATAACATAACATTGGCATGCACAATTACACATATAGACGCAGCACGCGGCGCGGGCGGCTGACACCGACTAATAACAATAATTTAATTATTCACAGGAATATGCAATTATTTATTAACTTTTTAGTGCATTTTAAGTTTGAGAACATTCTTATTTGAAGTCGGTTTTCTTTTTTGTTAAAATTTTGTTTATGTACTGCAAAGTCAATACTTAAGTATTCTTCTACTTATGCCCATACCTACACACAATGTGCAAAAGCAGTGATGGCTCAGTGGGGAGACCAACAGAATGCAATGCAGAGGGTCTCGGGTTCGAACCCACGTCGCGCACCTCTGACTTTCGGAATTTATATGACTTTTCGAAATTATGTGCGTATTGATTGACAATTTTATTATCGCCTGCTCCGTGCCTTCCGAGGCACGTTAACAGGTTCCCTGTCCGATAAATCACATATTATGATACATAACAATAGATTTTCTTTTGTGTCTATCAAGGGACAGCGAATGGGTTAAGACGTCGCGTCGGCGTCGGTCCCGGCTGCCATGAACATCTATGGCAGTCGTTATTGGGAAGTCAGTGCCCTCTAATGTCCTGACACTGGTCTAGCCTTAGGGTATCGTTAGCTTTCGGATTACGGAGGTCAGATGACAGTCGCTCCGTATAAAAACTGATATCCAGTCAAATCCGGTTAGACTAGAAAGCCGACCCCAAGTGACTTGGGAATAATAAAGGCTAGGGGGAAGATACCAACGCAAAATGTGTAAGTATTGGTATAAATAGAAGAATAAGTGCAGTCTTTACTCTTCATCAGATTTAACGACTTTCATGCATTACAAAGCCAACCAGACACCAGTTCCTACTAAAGTTTGCTAAACACAGTTACAGGAAGGTATCCATAACGCCTACTTTAAACCTAAATCTAGCTTAATAAAATTATAACATAAATCATGCCTCTATAATGTAACCTCTAAAGAAGTTCTAAACAAAGAATTTACATTCAATTCTTTGTTTAGAGCTCTTTAGAGGCGTCGATGGCGTAGTGGTTAGTGTAACCGACTGCCACGCCTGAGGTCGCGGGTTCGATTCCCGCACAAGTCAAACATGTGTGTGCATGAACATGGATGTTTGTCTTGGTCTGGGTGTTTCTATGTATAATATGTAAGTATTTACAAAAAAAAAGGTATATATGTATGTTTATCCATTGTCTAGTATCCATATAACAAGCTCCGCTTAGTTTGGGCTAGATGGTGTTGTGTGTATGTGGTAGAATATTATATTATTATTTTAGAGGAGAGCGCAGATACTTAAATTTTATCATACTTAAGTACGTTAAAAAGAAAGTATACTTATACCTATTCATATTAAACTATTATTTAGAGCGAAAAGATCTAAGTTCAATGACTTGTTCCTATGGATAAAAACGAAGTATTCCGCTTTCGGCACCAATTTTTTCGGCACCTATGGTTTCAGAAATAAAAAGTGAAATAGCTTAGGTGCCGAAAAAATTGGTGCCGAAAGCGGAATACTCCGTTTTTCAACCAAACACCTACACATTCAGGCAGTCAGGCACTTATACTTACCTACTACCTACATTATTATACATATACCTACCTACTATTGTTGTTGAGTAGGTATGTTTGTAATTTTGTGGTCATGTAACTTAACCAGCTTGACCGATTGAGGTCATAAACCTACACATTTTAATTAAGTACCTATAGTTATTTTGTTTTAGAGGATGATTGGGTTTTACCTACCTACTATGCTGAGATTCGATAGGTAGCGCTGTAGGTATTCAAGTTATTAACAACTAGATGTGCCCGCGGTTTCACCCCCGTTTATCGTTACTGCGCCGCCCCCGTGGGTCGTAGCGTGATGTGATATAACCTATAGCCTCCCTCGATAAATAAGCTATCCAGCATTAGAAGAATTTTTTTAAATCGAACCAGTAATTCCTGAGATTAGCGTGTGAAAACAAACAAACAAACTTCAGCTTTATAATATTAGTATTAGATGAGTCACTTTTGAAAAACCCAAAGTAACAGTTAGTAGATAAATAGGTAGGTGCATAATTAATAAGGTAGGTAGGTACCTACCTATTTATAACGTTCTAGGTTAGGTACATACAAGCGTTATAGCAACTAGGTAGATATTTACAGCACTACGATCCTATATCAATGTTAAATTTTAGCTGATGCTTTTATGACTATTGAAAGAACGAATATAAAAATGACTTTATAGATCTGATCATCTGAGCCAAACATGAGTGGCGTACTTCAAAGAATTTAATAGAAACTTGAATGCTAAAATATAAAGTAAACAATCGTAACGAGGTCGACAAAAACATCTGGCGTCCGGTTCTGACATCAAAATGCTGGCAAAATAAAGCTCAGCTTTGATGTAACGTTTATTAATTCTGTTCGGTTAAAAAATATTGTCCATATTAACTACCCATCCTGCTGTTTTGTGCAAATAATGAAAATTTTGGAATTTGTCGGCAAAGTATACCGCAATCCGTTCAGAAACTTATTGTCAAAATCAGATAAATTACATTTAGTAAAAGTGTAAATTTATTACATGCGCCACAATATATATTGGCACATTACTTACTCTATTTGAAAGTATCAATTCTTGACTTTCATAATATCCTATCTAATAGTAGCAATTGTTATATATTTATTTAAACACATTTCTGTTGATCTGTTCACTTTGATTATAGTTTCCGAACAAAATTAATGTCATGTCAAGTAAAATGTGACGGGTGTCCCATGTTTTGTCTTTTATAATTTACTTGTTGATTTTAATAAAAGAATTTAGTGAGAATTCGGTGTGTGGTAGTTATATCGCCGCGGGGACAGTTATGTTATAGTTTTATAAGTGTACCTTGTGTTGGCGACTCAGCGAAACGCTCCTGCAGCCGCAGATTGTACAGGTAACGGTATTTATTTATGACAACGTCGATATTTTCTTGGAATCGTATACTAGTTTAGTTTTTATTGATTGTAATCTGTATATATGACCTTTGACTCTGTAATTAGTGGCAGTAGTTGCACACAATCTTATTTGTGTATGTTATGGTTATGTCGGTGAAGTATTTCGGTACAAAACGAATTTTGCGAAGCGGAACTAGTGTGTGTGACAAGTCCTGCTGTTTTATCGTCCAGAGCCTGCAGTTTAATGTTACTTCTTTAAATTTTCCATAAAGACATTTGCCGAACTCGTATTGCCATGCTAAAAATCTAATTGGTTCTCTTGTTTATAAAGAAAAGTATAATTTTTCGCCATGCTTGTTTATCATAAATTTCCAAAAATCGTACATACAAAATTACCAACATTATAAGCGCAACATCAATAAACCTAGTGAAATGAAGAATAGTAATATATTAAAACTATTCACAGTTATCCATACTTTAATCATTGTCATCTAAATCATCAGATTTCTCATTCTTAATTATTTGTGGCTTATAAAATTTACTGTAAATGTTGTCCCAGAATAGTAGCCGTTGATTATCAGGCGGTGGACTCATTCTCAATGTGGTGCTGAATTGTAATGTCGGTACAGTTGCGAGGGCTCCCCGGTCACCTTTTTCAGTGACCACTGGTTGCCATATGAGTGGAATTAAACTGGTTGTGAGCGGAGTGGGATCTCTGTAACAATAATATTTTACATATTATATATAATAATAATACATTATATGTAGTAAATAAACAGTTGGATGCCACTGATTTGGTGCACCACAATGGACAAACTAAATATATATATTTATTGATTACTTATTTTATAATTATAATACTTTAAAATATTATTAACGTATTGAGTGGCAGCGGCACACCTGCAACCAGACACAATAAATTTTTAATTATGCCAGGCATAATTTTCTTTTAGATCTCATACTAAGAAAAGTAAATTTTACATTTACATAGTAGACATAATAAGTGCTAGATGTGTGCCTATGGCATGAGTTTATCCTGTTGCTTGCAGCCTATTGTGAAAAGTCATTTCTATGCGAGGTAAAGTGTATGAATTATAATGATACTAGCTTTTGCGCGCCGCTCCGCCCACGTGGTACCACATGTATAAAAAGTAGCCTATGTCCTTCCCCAGGTTTTAAACTATATCTGTACCAAATTTCATCTAAATCAGTTGAGTGGTTTAGCCGTGAAAAGGTAACAGACAGACAGATAGACAGACAGAGTTACTTTCGAATTTATAATATTAGTAAGGATATTATCCTATAATAATAATATTTATTTAGTTGCTCAAATGAGTTACAGACAGATGTTATAATAGATTAATGCGTACACATATTCTGTTATAGAATTCCCTTAATAACATGGAGACTGGACATGTATCTGATATATGATATTAGGTTCACATCTTATTATGTGATATTGTATAAAAAAAAAACAACTAGTTAAAGTTTATTTTGACAGCACTCTGCTTACTTTCTATTCATATGCAGATACATTTAAATAATATATGAGAAATGAGTATGTCAATATTGCCTTATAGGAATTTATTGTGTGGCTACATGACTAACTTTCAAAGAGACACATGTATGATACATAATAATAGATTTTCTATTGTGTCTATCACTTGACATAATGGTCTAAAGTACATAAACACTGCTTACCCCATTTTTATAAAATTAATCCACAATGAACTCAGCCTTTCTAAAATGACGTCATTTTCGTCTCGATCCCTGTATAAATTATCTAAGATAGTCCCAAAGCTGATCACTGAAGAGTCATCATGTGATATTTCACCATCCAGAATAAACTTCATCAAATAAACCATGTGGGGACTCTGAGCTGCGTAAAGCACGGCCAACTTAACCACGGGATACTCAACAAATATATCGTAATTGTAATTTAAGTAATTTTGCTCAACATCTTCAGTATCTAGAATATCATGTCCAAAGTAAAACTCTTTGACAATTTCTCCTACTTTCTGTTTAATTTCGTAGTTTTCAAATTCCAAATTGCTTGGTAATAAGTCCACCACATTATTCTTTTTCAGTTTATTGAAATTTTCTGTATTGTTGCTTTCATTGTCATGTATCGTATTTGTGTATGTAATCATTATTGGTACTTTGTGATAGGTCCCATCTTTTAATTTGTCTATCAGATCAAAATCTATAAGTCTGTGGATATGGGCGTCATCCTCGACACACGGTAGGAAAGAATTTGCTATGTTGATCAGTTGTTTCCATGAAGCTTCAGTATAAAATTTATACAGTTCCTGAGCTTGATATGTGCCTTCATATCCTATTGAAACGGCACCCTGGTAAGCTATCTCTAAATGGTCTAAGTTCAACGATAAAGGAGATAGTACTGCACTGTACTCCATAATGACCTTATGTATGAGTTCATCAACTAATCCAGATAGAAGGAGCAGTTGAATTGACACAGCGGCAGATCCAACTCCATGTACAATCACTTCATCTGGGTTTCCTCCAAAATTTTCAATGTTTCTATGCACCCAGTACAAAGCAGCTATCTGGTCCTTGAGCCCTGCATTTCCTAAAGCGTCTGGTATGGCAAGGCATAGAAATCCTAGTGCTCCAAGGCGATAGTTGAAGGTGACCACCACAAAACCTTCTCTCATAAACCTGGATGGAGGTTCAAATGTTCCCCATCTGAAATATGTATATTATAAATTGATACTATTGGTATACCTACTCAGGAATCAGAGTATCTGTGCATATAATCTGAGTACACTCAGGGACATTTAACAATAAGCATGATGACTAAAAAAGGTTTTTAGTCTGCCCTTTAGATTAGCAAAAGATATTGGATACACATTGTTTCTTTTGTCCCACAAATTAATAACAACGAATATACAACGCGTTTACATTTCGTGTTACGTCACTCTTCGGTACAAATTTTCCAAAGTGATGACGTCACAAACCTTCACTCCCGAACTTTAATGCGTTATAAAAATAGGTGTACAATTTTTTTGTTATCTAAAAGATGGACTAATTTAAACCACTTTATTTTTAACCCTGTCATCATACCTATTAAGAGACTCCTTACTCCTTAGACAGTAAAGTTTTACTAAGGGGCTACTTAAGTAATCATTAAATGTCACTCTGTGCGGCAGTAAATCACTAGTTACTACAAGAAATCTGGGTCAGAATTAGTCACCAGTGACTAATAAACTAAAAACTAAATAGTCCCACTTCATATTAGTTTTAAGTCTATCCTTGGATTAAATATCTATGAAGGTGTAGCTTGACGACTATACAAACACTTCGTTATTTTGCCTATAAATGTATGTCATGGTTTCAGCGCGAGTCTTTGCCCATCTGGATCATGGATGCCTACTGTCATATTCTGTATTGCCCCATTCAATGCCTAGAACTCTCCCTATGAGTCGAAGTCGAACAAAAAATCCTTCGTGTGTCTAGAACTCGCATCCGAGTCGTGTGATGAGTCATTTTAACTTGGATGCGGGTGCCGGGCATGGCCACGAGTCAACAATAGCTACGCAAAGACAACTCGGATGCAAGTCGGACGAACGTTTTTTTGTTCTCATAGAGTATGTGCTGGACAATAAAATGATTAATCCAGGATATCTGTGTAGCAAGTTTCATCAAAAATCGTTAAACGATTTACACGTGATTGAATAACAAACATCCAAGCATCTTCACAAACTTTGTTGAAGCCTTTAAATTAGAAGCTAGAAGAATCATTACCAAAAAGCCATCAAATTAGTCGATTGGCATTGGTCCTTAATAAGTTTAGTGTACAGCGGTAGCCTAGTGGGAGACCGTTGGACTGCCACGCAGAGGTCTCGAGTTCGATCCCAAGGCGCGCATCTCTGACTTTTCGAAGTTATGTGCGTATTGAATACTTAATTATCGCTCGCTTTAACGGTGAAGGAAAAACATCGTGAGGAAACCTACATGTCTGAGAGTTTTACATAATGTTCTCGAATTTATGTGAAGTCTGCCAACCCGCACTGGGCCAGCGTGGTGGACTATGGCGTAACCCTACTCACACTGAGAAGAGGCCCGTGCCCAGCAGTGGGACAGTTTAATACAGGGCTTATATTATAAGTGTACAAAATCCTAACTAATATTATAAACCCGAATGTAAGTTTTTTTTGTTTATTGTTAGCTTTTACGCTCTTAAAACTCGACCTATCATTATGAAATTTCGCAAACATCTTGTTTGGGGTACAGAAAAAGACATAGGGTACCTTTCATCTAGGGAAAAAGTATTGTTCCCGAGGGATTGAAATTTATTAAATAAATATACATTAACACGAGCTGTACCGCGGGTGAAATACGGGTGAAATCTAGTATTCCATACTTCTAAAATTCTTCAGAAGTGAGTCGCAGATATCGTTACACTCATAATTATGTAGATTATTATCATAGAGTGTATCGTCGTCGGGCACGAAATTGACGTTACTTTACAATATATTGTCCTACGATTATGCGATTGTTATACATTGAAATTAAACAATCTATACTAATATTATAAAGCTGAAGGGTTTCTTTGTTTGTTTGCTTGAACGCGCTAATCTCAGGAACTATAGATTTAAAAAATCTTTTAGTGTTGGATAGCCTATTTATCGAGGAAGGCTATAGGCTATATAACAGCACGCTACGAGGCACGGGGCGGCGCAGTAACGATAAACGCGGGTGAAACCGCGGGAACATCTAGTTAAGTATATACGGATATTATCGCTTTGTTTTTTTATAAAATAAAATTTTAAAACTTTAAACTACTAATGTTAAACACTTTTATTAGTTACTGTTTACTTCTATTTAAGCTATTTAAATTGTAAAAACTATTAAGATTAAATTTTACACTTACACCGACGTCCTCTCTCTCGAAGTCTCCCTGTAAACATGGCTGATGAAAAGTAACCGAAACGTCGGGAAAAGATTCAAAATGATGTAATAATAGTGTTTTATAAAAATTAACAACACGATAAAATCCATACGAAGTTGTTTAATTTCAATGTCACTCAACATTTTCATGTATTCTCTCGAAGTACAGTCCCAGTGAGGTTTATGTCTGACTGTCCACCGCTACCGCGACACAACGTTCACATCCTCGAGGGTGCAATTTAAAACCGCCCCAAGTAATTGCTTCCATATGGAAGTAATTACATTAAGGATACCTTTTTTATGTGTATATGACAACAATAAAAAATAAAATCTTGCCTTATTTTATCCGTAACCGCTGAACTGCAGCATGTTAGATGCAATATAAGACTGGAGTTATTTTGGATATCTGTCTGTCCCCTTGATATGCCCCAAGCGAAAGAAAGCCGATCTGTCCC
Source organism: Catocala sponsa (assembly GCA_963564715.1). Taxonomy (NCBI): domain Eukaryota; kingdom Metazoa; phylum Arthropoda; class Insecta; order Lepidoptera; family Erebidae; genus Catocala; species Catocala sponsa. The sequence goes on along the minus strand of OY751345.1, from coordinate 1,567,842 downwards.
CCAGCTATCTACGAGGGAACTGGTTTAACTAGCGGATGGTATCAGAGTGCAAAAGAACAAAAAAGAGAATATGGTAATTTTTCCATCCAATGCAAAATCCTTTCCGAATATAACATCGCTCCCTATTCTTATGGGAAAAAAGTTTGTGACTCATAAGTCACAAACTTTTTAACCGCACTTAAAATTCAAGGACGCATGTCCTTATACGCATCGGTTAGTAACAGACGTTAAGATAAACGGCATGCATTCGGCTATTCGGAAATTCCCGGTTAGTCACTCGCCTTCTTGCCTACAAGAGAGGATTCGCACAAAAAATGTCTCCATTTTAAGCAGTCTTGTTACTTTGTTACTGTCTGTTATAGGTAGATTGAAATTTGCATATTGTTTAGTTAATGTACGTTAAGTGACAATACAGGAGGCGTAATGCCTTAATGCGGCTGACTAAGTGCTTGGCAGAGCCTTCATTGTTATGTATATCTACACCAGAGGTTCCCAGACTTTTTCTCATAGACCACTTTAAAAATTTAGCTGGTTTCGCTGGACCCCCTGCAGCTACATTTGATTAAATCTCTACGGGTTGACCTCTCTCTCACCTTTTATTTTATTTGAAAATCTCGGGACTGAACCTACCACGGTAGTGAAGTCAAGCCAACATTAAATATATTTTGGTGGACCGTGCTTACGAATTGTGAACCCCCATTTTTTGAACACGCCAGCAACGTAGACCCCCGACAAATCTCCCGTGGACCCCTGGGGGTCCACATGTATCACTTTGGGAACTAAGGATCTACACTAATATTATAAACAGATAAGATTTGTATATTTTTTTGCAATGAATAAACTCAAAAACTACTGGCTAGGTTTTGAAAATACTTTTACCTTTAGAAAGCTACTTTACCCAAAAGTATCATAGGAGATAGCACATAATATCACGCTACTAGCCACGGCAGCAGTAATTATAGAGGTGGGTGAAACCGCAGGGCACAGTTAGTAATAAACTAGCAACCCGCCCCGGCTTCGCACGGGTAGCACAAAACCTTAACAAATTATATACCTTAACCTTCTTCATGGATCATTCTGTCTATTGGTGAAAACCGCATGCAAATCCGTTCAGTAGTTTTTGAGTTTATCGCGAACAGACGCGGCGAAGGACTTTGTTTTATAATAAGTAATGATAATATGATTTTAGAAACCGACAACTAGTATAAATATAAACGTCATGTTTATAAAATAAATGTCCCACTGCAGGCCGGGAATATCTTTAACGTCTGAGCGGGTAGGTATTACTAAGAACAATAAGTTAAACTCCCAAACATGCAGTTTTCTTCACAACGTTAACATTCGCTGTGAAATTGAAGTCAGAAGAGGTGGGAAGTCAGTGTCCTATAATATCCTGGTCTAAAGGATATCGTTAGCCTTCGGGTTGCAGAGGTCAGGTGGCAGCCGCTCCGTGTAAAACCTGATATCCAGTCAAATCCGGTTAGACTAGAAAAAGCCGGCCTAAAGTGACTTGGGAATAATAAAGGCTAGGGAGAAGAAGAAAGCCTGTATTTATAAAATACACTTTACACACTATTTCTAGGGGTACCAGAGAATTTAAAAATTGTTTAGTTATCACCTAATCTCTTGACGAACACTCGGGCACAATTAATTTTCATTGTGTTTAGATTCCAGCTAAATGACTTATTAATTCAATGACTTAACCACAAAATAAAATATGAGATTACCTATGTATAAAGCAATTAGTTAACATTATATCTACTATACGTCCAAGAGGTGGGAGCCTGATGATCTGTAACACAGGTTTTCCTACTATAGACACCAGACTCTTCACAAAGGATTGAGAATTTGTTATATCTGTACTGTGTTATCTTATGTATACTTACTTACCTTTGTGAAAGAGAGAAATAAAAAACACTTAGAACCAATAGTTATATGAAATACAACCTTCCCTTCTGCCTTCTACCATCTCTTCACCGTATAGAAGACATATAGGTCTATTACCATCCTACTTGGCTATACATTACCCGCTCTTAAAGTCGCCGTCATGCACCAGCACGTACACTGGAAGCAATGTATTCCGCCTTGGCGCGAAGACGTTGACTACCAGGCAGTTCTCGTCACTGTCCTGATCTGGTTGTGGACATTTGATTTTGTGGCTCGCTTCGAAGATCCCGTCCCAGGTAGGCGGCGGCTCTGGAGCCTGAGAAAGTATATACCTAAAGATGGCATGAGTTCTGTATATAGTTAGTTAAGAATTTCTAAATGATTTGATGGCATGATTTAGAAACCAAGCAGTTCTGTGCGAATTTAGTATTATGCAGTCCAAAAGTGATCGTTTCTCCAAATCCAACGTCTTGTTAGATTTTCTTATGCCATCAAGATGGCAAATATCCTTGCCTGATGGTATGTTGGGCTTGTCGGCCTCGATGGCGTAGTGGTTAGTGTAACCGACTGCCACGCCTGAGGTCGTGGGTTCGATTCCCGCACAAGTCAAACATTTGTGTGCATGAACATGGATGTTTGTCTTGGTCTGGATGTTTATATGTATAATATGTATGTATTTACAAAAAAAAAGTATGTAAGTATGTTTATCCATTGTCTAGCACCCATAGTGCAAGCTCTGCTTAGTTTGGGCTAGATGGTGTTGTGTGTGTGGTAGAATAATAAAAAAAAAAAAAAAAAATATCGGTTACCGTAGCCTAGGGACGTATATAAAATATTATTTTTGTTATTTATTTGGTTAAAGAAAACTGGAAATAATTCTTGTTTCTCAGGGGACGTCACAAATATTTAAATAAACAGACACAAAGCACAATCTAAAACAGCCATTTGTGGATCACACCATTTTTCCGTGTAGGGTTCGAACCACTGCGTCGTGACAATGGTGAGGCGACCACATAAACTTCTGCGCCTCCGTGCGATCAAAACTAACTCTGTTTATCTTTAGACTAGATGTGCCCGCGGTTTCACTCGCGTTTATAGTTACTGCACCGCTCCCGTGGGTCGTAGCGTGATGTTATATAGCCTATAGCCTTCCTAGATAAATAGACTATCCAAACACTAAAAGATTTTTTCAATTCGTACCAGTAGTTCCTGAGATTAGCAATGAAAAATGTTGCGAAAACGGAGAAAATTCTCCTATATGAAGTAGACAAAGTTGTGCGGGACAGCTAATAAAAAGATATGTCTTCTTACTTGATATTGGTGCCAATTCTGTTGTCACAAAATTCTCTACACTTAACTAAAAATCACTAAAATTTAGTTTAGTCCTGTCAAATGACATTTCGTATTCTGAAATCGTTAAAAGTGACAGGACTAAACAAAACAAAATTTTAGTGATTTTTAGTTAAGTTTAGAGAATTTTGTAACAACAGAATTGGCACCATTGTCTATTCTAAGATGGCTTATTCCGTCATCTACATTATCATCAAATGCAATTTAATAATAGTAAACTAGATGTCTCTCGTGGTTCCAGTTACGGTTTTGGTTACTGCTCTGCTCCCGTGGCTTGTAACGTGATGTTGTTTAGCCTATGTAACTTCTGGATAAAGAAGTAGAGCCTCGCTGATTTCAGCATAAATAGGCCATCTCGACCGGAGAAGGACTACCCTCTCACAGAATATCGACGTGAAATAGTAGTATTCCTACTGTTGTGTTTCGTTCGGTGAGTGAGAGTGCCAGAGGCCCAATCACCCTCTTTCCCTCTTCCCGGTCCTTCTCCTTCCCACTTCCTTTCCTAAAGGGTCGGCAACGCGCAAGTGATGCATTGGGTGGGCCTATGTTTGTTTGCCACCTTAATCGTATAAAAAAAAGGTAGCTTGCTAATACCTAGTGAAAGGTTTTTAAAGCTAATCCAGTAGTTTTTGAGTTTATCCATTACCTACTAGCTTTTGCTCGCGGCTTCGCTTGCATAAAAGGAGGACAGGTTATGTTAGCAACAGTACCTTTTTAAAAATAAAATATAGCCTATGTTACTCAATGATAACATAGCTTCTTAATTGTGAAAGAATTTTGAAATTTTAAAGAATTTTTATATCGGTTGAGTAGTTTTTGAGTTAAACCTTTACAATCAAACAAAAAATAAAAATCTTTCCTCTTTATAATATTAGTATAGACAAACAAAAATACCATTTTTTTTTGTAGAATGCATACATACATACATAGATTCACGCCTGTTTCCCAGAGGGGTAGGCAGAGACTACGGATTTCTATTTGCTATTATTATGTCTATTTGTAGAATATTAGTGCAAATCAACTATTATGACAAGACCTTCACTGTGTATCTTCCAAAGGTCAACATTTTAAAAGCTTAGGTTTCACTAAGGTATGTAATTGTTATGGCGTAGGATTCCATTTAATTACACGGTTTAAACTTACTCTCTAGTCTGGATATAATTTGATCTAATTATTAGGTTAACATTTCTCTTCAAAAAGACATAATTATTTCGCACTAGGGACTTACCCCTGCATTGCGAGAGACTATACCAACATACAATTAACGGGCACAAGCTGGTAGATCAATCGTTTTTTTTTATACGACAACGGTTGCAATCTAGCATACGGCCCACCTGATGGTAAGTGGTCACCGTAGTCTATGAACGCTTGCAACACCAGAGGCATCACTTGCGCGTTGCCAGCCCTTTAGAAAAGGAAGTGCGGGAAGGAGGACGAGCGGGAAGGGGGAAAGAGGGCGATTGGGCCTCCGGTACTCTCACTCACCGAACGAAACACAACAGTAGGAATACTGGTATTTCACATTGATATTATGTGAGAGGGTAGTCCTTCCCCGGTCGAGCCGGCCCATTCATGCTGAAATCAGCGAGGCTCGACTACTCAATTATTTGTTAGCCTGTGTGGGATTCGAACCGACAACTCCCAGCGCGGTGGCAATGGCGAGTCGAAGGTTTGTCTGCTTCACCATCCGTCACTTGATTAATAGTACTAATCGTATGTAGTGCATATTACTTAACTGATTCAGTCTCATAATTGAATTCCAACCTTCGTAACAAGTAACCAATAAAACACAACTACCCTCGATACACGTTATCAGAACACTAAATAACGTACGATAACCATCTAATCTACATAGCGCTAAATGACATTTGTCTATCAACAAATGGATCGGCTGACCTTAAACCTGTCCGTTTGTGTGGGCGAGCGGGCGTAGGGTATACCGAAGAAGGCCGCGTGGGTGGGGGTGAGGTACCCTCTTACTGTTCCCTGCGTGGTAGAAACGTCCCGGTACGGCTTCAACACCGCCGTACGACGACACATCACACTCAACAAGCCGGCCGCAGTAAACACTGCTCGCAGCGCAATAAGCCGCATGCCTTACTCCGATATGGTGACCGAGTGACGGTGCGTGTTGTTGTAAACGACCTGATTACAGTAATAGTTATCAAAACATACGCGGTTGTTTTAACATGGTTTGAGGAAATGTGTGTGACTCAGTGGAAAACGAAAACAGTTGGGTGGTATGTGTTTGAATAGGTATAAGTTAGTTGTTTATTTCTAAAACGATAATATAAGTATTGTCTTCCGTTTGCGAATGTTATTCATTGAAATTAAACTACTAAACCGCAGCTAGGCTTCATGATACTTTGAGCTCATTCTGCGTAAATAGAAATATTCGGATACTTTGAAATAACTACCATCTTAGTCTCCCCGTGACCATGGCTGCTGAAAAGCAACCGAAACATCGTGGAAAGTGTAAACTTAAATATAAATAGTTTTAATAATTTAATTAGTTTAAAAATTAGTAAAGTTTATTAGTAATAGTAGTGAAACAGTTTCTAAATTATGTAATAAAGTGTCAAATAAACAACGCGATAAAATCCGTATATAGTAGTTTAATTTCAACGATAATATAATATACAATGTCACATTGATACAAAACTAGGTAAGCTATTAAAAGTGTTGAACAGCTGAGGCATTTTCTAATTTTTTCTTAGTATTGTGCTTTTTTTAAATGCTTATGCAGCTTTTGCCCGCGCGCGTAAATCCCACGGGATCGTATACCGGGGTAAAAAGTTGTAAACCAGGACATACTCGTAATTTGTATGCCATGTCAGTCAAATCCCTTCGCAAGTGATGCCTCTGGTGTTGCAGGCGTCCATAGGCTACGGTGACCACTTACCATCAGGTGGGCCGTATGCTTGTTTGCCAACATACAAACAATTAGTCTAATCGTCTGCTTCCATTATAAGATGATGTTAGTTCCATGGGCTTGACACTTAGGTGTAATAACGCTAAGCAAATTGAAGTGGCACCCTATTAGCTAAATGGTAATTAACATTAACCCGTTTACTTATTATAATAATTATCAACGTGTAACTAAACCGGAGTATTAGTGTTTTTTGTCGTTTTCGTAATGTTTTTTTATACTACTAACGTGACAAACAAGCATAGGGCCAACCGGATTGTAAGTGGTCACTGTAGTCTATGAACGTCTGCAACACCAGAAGCATCACTAGCGCGTGTCCGACCCTGTGAAAACCTTTTAACGCCCTTGTTGAAGAACCCCATACTGTAGTCTTGTGGGAAAACCCTGGCAGGGAGTTCATTCCACAACCTGAGCGTCAGCGGGAGAAAATACCCTTGGAACCGCTTGGTGCGGCACCAATTAGGTTGTAAGGTGTGAGAATGAAATCCCTGACGAAGTAAATAGTTTTCTAATGTAATTATATGTCAAAGAATAAAAACGCGGTATTGGTATTTTACTGCATGTTTATGAGATTTGAGTAGTATTGGCGTGGTGAAGTATTTTCGCTCTACAGAAAATCGCAGCTGAACCGTGTTAGTAGTAGAGGTCATCGATTATCACCAGATCGTGAGTCTATGTTCTGAAACCATGCATAAGCCAATGCGCTGGCGCAACGTCTCCTTTTATCGAAGGACGAGCTTTTGCCAGCGGTTTTGCTCAGAAACAGTATTTTTTCGGGATAAAAGGTACAATGTGTCATTTTCTGTATACCTAATGACGTGTATGCGTAATTTAATGGTGATTGGTCGAGTTGTTAATAATATTAAACCAAATAAAATAATGATTAACAGCAGATTTTTACTACAGTACAACTTTATAATAAAATAAAGTTTTATGTGGAACGTTCACAAAACACGCTCCTCTTTTTAGTATCTTCTTAGCCTGGCTTTGCTGCATGACACATTGTGTCTGCTGCATAACGATTTAGTCAGGCAACATTTGTGAGGTTTTATCCAGCCGTTAACCGTTCCATCCACACGACAATTTTCACTCTATCCAATATAATAACTTCTTTAAACATTTATTGTCAATGTATAGTCCTGGCATTAATCGATAGAAACGCATAATCTCCATTTTCGCCAAATGTTGAGAACATAATTACATATAGTAACAGGTATATTTAATCATACAAAATGATATATCTAATCTACATTAAATGTATTCAATACCAATCTGGACTGCACAGATGCGTAGTTTTATTCTCTGCCTCGCCACTGCCATTCCCCGGGTGTTCGAATCGCACACGGGGTACAAATTGTGTGATTCAAAAAATTGTTTCGAGTCGGGATGTTTTTATTGATTCGTGTTCAGAAGAAACAGTATAGTCACCTTTGTAAATACATCGAAAATGCAGATCGACATCTTCTACACGTGTTCTTTTTTCTGGATATTAGGTACCATATGTCCTTTGCTGTACCCTTGATAACGTGTAAGCAAAATTTCATAATGATCGGTTGAGTAGTTAAGGCGTGGAAGCGTAACAAACAAACTCACATTCTCATTTATAATATTAGGATATCGGCAATCAAGCAAAAATCATTTTCAAAATAATTTAATCTGATTATACCATTTACAACTATAAAATACATGACATTTATATTAGCAATCAAGTGAACCTTTCAACGTAGTATATTAGGGTCAGCAGATGTGGGACGCATTTCGCCAGAAGCCCAACCAGAAAATGATTTGAAGAATCAGTACGGTATACACCGATGGAGACAGGTAGTAGCTATTGTTTGCTTCGATGAAGTGGTTTTGGTAGATCTCAGTCCAAAGAGGCATCCGTTCCACGTGGATCCCTTTCCTCAAGCTTGGCTCTTTGTCTATCAAAAGCCACTCCTCTTCAACACTATCTACATTATTCTCCAAGCTGTTCCATTCTATGTCCTCGGTTGATGGTGTTCTGTAATTAGAACATAGTTTTATTAGTCTAATATGTTTTTAAAATATGACTTGGTGCAGTGCTATTGATTATGACTAATGTATAAACTCGCTTTACATTACTGCCTAAACAACCCTTATTAGTGGAAGAAAGTGGTCTTAAAAGGTTCAAAGAGTAATTGGTATTATGACTTGACTGGGCTGATGGCGTAGTGTAGTGGTCACCTCGCCAAAAAAATGTGTGATCTGAAAATAGTTGTTCCTAGTCTGAGTGTTCTTTATGTCCACTGTCCGAATTTTTGTTAAGATGCCCACAACCCATGATTTATTCTTAGTGGAGGAACAGTCTATACAAAAAACAAAATTAAAACACACACAAGCTTTCAGGCTTGCGGCTCGAGAAAGTTCTGTTTGGTTCCATCAAGGAATTATCTATAGCAGCACAGAGTCTGTTACTGCCCAGCAGACGGCGAGAGGTCATACTTAACAACGTTTTACCTAAAATGGCGAAATGTTAGAATAATACCTCTGTCCACCCTTCAAGGAAAAGGCTTTAGACTATGTATAAAATATCAAACAAATTATCAAATTGATCTTAGACTCACCCCACATTGGGCTTGCGTGTTTCTCGACAACGCGGCGTGAGTGTCCCGTTTTATCAGCGTGCGGCGTGTCTACAGCGTGAATGCCGCGCGCACGCCGGGCTCACGCTGGACTCACGCCGGACTCACGCCGGACTCACGCCGGACTAACGCTGTGCTTACGTCGCGTTCTATGAGCGACCAGCCGCAAGTCAGTCATGAGGCGGACAGTGTTGTGTTAGAACGCGATGCTCACGCCGCGTTGTTGCGGCCCGCACACGGCGTTCGCGTTGTTCACACGCTCGAGGAACGCGCACGCCCAATGTGGGGTAAGCCTTCCAAATATTGTTGGATATCATTGCCAGATTCTATTGCTGTAATTTACCGCGAAACCGACGCAATCCTTTTGCCATGTTTATAGAGCGAGCAATACGGACAATGGTAAACAAACAATATCCTTTCGTTAGTCATAATATACCTAATTAAACAGCACGAAAACACTGTACTTGATTAGCTTTATCTCCGTCCATTAGGTTAATCGGTTTAGACTTAAGGATTGAGTATAATGTGTTTCTGGGGCGTCGATTGTTCTGAACCACAAAATTATGAAGAAAATTGTTACAAAATAGGATTCGTAATCGTCTGTTTAATAAATACTAGCGGTCGCCCAGTAATCGAAATTCGACCATAATTGATTTAAATTTTAAGTTTGATCGTTATTAAGGTTTTAATGTCTATAACTTTACCCTTATAATCACAGTTCATTTAGATTTCGCCAAGGCTATACAGGTTACCTATCTTTTTCAAACAAATTATTATTGACTTATCTATACTCTTTCATTGACGATACACCTAAGCTTGCTACTTTGTTCTCTTTTTCTTTATTACATATAAATAAGGTACAGGTCACCATAGTTACAAAGAATTGTACGACGTCAGACGAACAATGCCGAAATACTACGAATGCGATTCGACTGCGTGTGTCAAATGCGTGGTTGTGTGTGTAGTGCTTTTTAATTCGCCACTTCTTCTCCATAAACACTTTAACTGTGCCAAATTTCATACTCCCCCGTATGCGCAATTTTCGTAAAAAGGGGTACAAAGTTTTGGCTTCACGTATTAATATATAGATTCTAACAACAATATAGTTGTCAACGTATCATAGATGGCACTGCCCAAGAATAATGCAACTTTTCATGTGCGCACAGCTGTGGCTCAATCTGATATTAATTGACAAGAAATAACTTGACATTGCCCTTTCCGTGGCTATATTGGGTTAAAAGTATGATAAACAGTTATATAGAAATGCAGCGTTGTGTCAAAATTGCAAGTAATAAACCGAATTTGGGTATGTAAAGAAGATATTCTCACCCAGTTGTCAAAAAGTTAGTCCACATCTTCGTCAAGCGTTCCACCATTCTGCTCTCTTCACTTAGTTCTTCACCAGGCCCGACGCCGTCTTGCGTAAACAAGTATCCAACTATATCTCCTCTGACTGCGCCCTCGACTGCGTGATTGACTGACTCTAGCACCCTATTCAATTTGCCAACATAAGCGAACTCATAGAAATAGACTGTCGCACCACCTGCGACTAACAGTCGCGCTGATCGGACCCCTGGCCCAAGATAACCGATGTCTGTGAAGCAAAGTGATAAATGTTTCACGTCTTCCAAACTGATATCTTCATCACCAAAGTACTGCTTCTTCACTCGTTGCCCCACTTCGCTCCTTAAGGTTACTGTTTCAAAACTTAAGTCATTAGGCAGCAGTAACGTAAAGTCTTCGTTTATTTTCTTTATGCTATCTTCTGTTTGAAGTAAAGCTTCATGGACGCCGGCGTACATCGCAGAACCGATCAAAAAACTAGTATTGTTGAATGTTTCACTTGTTACTGTTTCATACGCAGTCGCAGAGATAAACGCTTCTGTATCATTAACTTCTAAACAAGGTCTAAAGTTTAATCCCTTTGCAGCTGTTAATATAGCTTTAATATCTGAATCTGTTTTATCTATATTCAATTCAAGTTCTTGTATTTTATCAAATAATTCTGCCGCTGTAGCAGTCGGATCCCTGTCCAAGGCCCAGTAAGAAAGAAATGAGCCGCTCTCTGCGATAACTTTGCTTACATAGTCCTTCGACATTGGAGACAAAGCCAATAATCCTGCTAACGCTCCAGACCTCCCTTCACCGCTGACTGCAATGTTATCAGGATTGCCACCAAAAGCTTGGATATTATTATGAATCCAGCTTAACGCTAAGCTCAAATCTTTTAATGCCATGTTGCCTGGCGCAGTCTCATTTTGAGTGCATAAGAATCCAAGTGGACCAAGCCTATAATTGGGCAAGACTACAATTATTCCGTTGGAAACTAGATAATCTGGCCCATATATTGATGGGTCGCCGCTGCCTGTATTAAAGTTCTCAGCGTGAATATGGAAGAGAACACTAGCATTCTCAGCGTTTAGTGGTTTGAAGATACTCAGTGTTAGGCATTCAATATCGCCTACGAATGTTTCACCATCAAGTTGTGGACAACGTTTGTTGTGATCCTTTTCATCGTGTAAAGTCTCCCATGTCTTTGCTGTTGCTGCCTGAAAATAGAGAGGTTTGAATTAATTAACGAACTTCTATAGCATCATTTACAATTCTGTTAGTTATGTACCTGAAAAATATTGTCAATGGACCCGTACGGTATATCGATAAAACCGATTATATTCTCCTTGTCTTGCCACTTATAGCCTTGAACTGGTCCAGATTTTGTCGTTACAACCAGATCTTCGCTGTCGATCTGTCCGACTTCTGAATTTGCACTTATATTGTCGCCAATACTTTCGGCGTGGCTGCTTCTTTCTTCTGTGCTATCTGAACGGCTTTCCAAGTCGGAAGTTTCAGAGGATGGCTTTACCGAATTATTTTCATCTTCCGGCTCCGTATTGTCAGAAGGTGGCTGTCCTACACCGTTATTGTCGTCTGTTTCCTCACTGGTTCTCTGTTCACTAGTTCTATGTTCACCAGAACTTTCGTCTGATTTGTCTTTACTAGTGGATGTTTCCTCAAAAACCTGTGTAGTACTTGCGATATCTTCAATACTCTCCGTTACGCTCTCAGTGAATTCCGCGACGGTAGAAACACGTGCTGTATCTACGGAGGTAACTGTATTATCATTTGGCGTAATGTGACCGTCGGGTAAAACGATTTCTTCAGGGATAGTATTCGCAACTTTGCTTTCGGAGTTACTAGCTATCAGCACCGCTGTCAACCATAAAGTGCCCCACCACATTGTTTAGTTATTAAAATATCCAGGCAGTCATTCCTGGAACAATAATTTTAGATCAGTAAAATTGATTATGTGTAGAAGAACTCGCCATTGCCAATTATCTTATAACGTATGTCTGGGCAAAGACACCTTCTTTACGGAAAATCAACATAAGAGTAGTAGAAAGTATCTTTCGTGTCTAGCGATATAGAAGTTTATGCCACAGAAGTTTTGATATTTTGATGTAGATCACTTACATAAAATAGAAATATATATGGCTGCACGAAAATTGGTGACAAGTTCCAGATTTACCTAGATATGTCAAGAAATTAAGCAACTCTAAATTCATGAAGCAATTATTTTTGTGTTTAAATCTAATCGCGAAGGGTTACACTTAAAAGGATAAATACAGACCAATATGTAAAACATATAATTATGTAAAATAAATATATATCTATAGACTATTCGGAAACAATATCAGTACTGAAATACATAGTAATACAATATCACAGCTACGTCAAGAGTACTTGACCGGGCAGCGCGCTTTGTGATTCAAGACCGTGACAACATAACACTGATCTGGTTGACCAGGTGCTTGTATTGAGTGACTTTCAAGTGCAAGATGATACTATCCAGTAAATAATTAAGCCGCAGTTCTAGTGGGCAAGTCACTTGTAGAGAGAATATTTGTAGCTCAAAACACAATTAGTTAAGCTTATGTAGATGTCTAAGAACTAAGACAAAATAATACAAAAAGTAAAATTGAATTAAAAATTAGTAAAATTCTGGAGAGAAATTACTCGCCATTTGTCAAAAATTTTGTATTTTACAAATCATTTACTACAACATACAAGTTACAAATTAAAATATATTGGTGTAGGTTAGGATCTGATGGTAGATTGGTCAATAAATGAATCGTTATTGTATAAAAGTCCTGGCATATACCTACCATCTGATTATATTGAAAACAGAATATATCAGATCACTATTTCTGATTTACCCAGCTCTCTTACGCAAATTGACATTAAAAAGGCGGACCAAAAGAATCGGATATTGCTTACGTACCTGTGAATTGTTTAAGCACAAAATGTACTGATTGTTTCCAACTTACCGTGTCGATGGTATCTGTCGCCCGTGTGTTGTCACTAAACAGAACTCAGCGCACTGGGGGCCGCACGCCGAATATGAGATCGATGGGGTCGGTGGACACTCACACACAAAACCATTGCGTGGTATTTTGTCAACATTTTCTGACTTCAAAAAGATGTGCACACCTCTAGTGATTAGATTCGGGCTCTGTATTTTCTAATCAAAATTAACAAATTTATTTCATACTAGCTTTTACCCACGGCTTCGCTCGCGAAAAAGTATGTTAGGTTATGTTAGTAACAATATTTTTTTTATACAAATGTATTCTATGTTACTCGGTAATAATATATATTTCTAATGCTGAAAGAAATTTTATAATCGGTTGAGTAGTTTTCGATTAAAACTCTTACAAACAAACAAACAAAAGATCAAATCTTTCCTCTTTATAATATTAGTATATCTGTCTTTGTGGTTTTAATCATATCAGTCGCTCTAGCATATCTATACTTAATATTATAAAGCTGAAGAGTTTGTTTGTTTGTTTGAACGCGCTAATCTCAGAAGCTACTGGTTCGAATTGAAAAATTCTTTTAGTGTTGGATAACCCATTTATCGAGGAAGGCTATAGGTTATATAACATCACGCTACGACCAATAGGAGCGGAGCAGCAATGAAAAATATTGCAAAAACGGGGAAAATTCTCTTATGTGAAGCAGACGAAGTTGTGCTGGTTAGCTCGTCATTAATATTAGGACATCTTAATAACACGCAGGGCGTTCATACTTATTCCCAACATATTATAAAAGTTTAGCACTAACTTAAAAATAAATTCATACTTAAAACTAAGCAGTCGTTTGACACAGCGATTATTAATCTATATATTTCGATAGTTATTGCATGTAATAAGTGAAAGTTATGCTTAAAGGCCGGCGACTGGATGTAGTCGTAAATGTCATTTGGACAGCTGCCTTAAATCATGTCAGTCTGTGAATGTATTACGAAAATTACGAGGTGACGTAGTGCTCGGGTGAAATATTGTCTAATAACTACGAGATTCTATGTGATTACTTGATGTATGTGATGAGTAGTTATAGTTGAGATGTCAAATCTACCATTCTCCCTCTGATTATATTTTTGGACTAGATGTGCCCGCGGTTTCACCCGCGTTTATGATTACTGCGCCGCCCCCGTGGGTCGTAGCGTGATGTTATATAGCCTATAACCTTCCTCGATAAATAAGCTATCCAACAAAAAAGAATTTTTCAATTCGAACCAGTAGTTCCTGAGATTAGCGCGTTCAAACATACAAACAAACTCTTCAGCTTTATATATTAGTATAGATATGCTTCATGGTAAGCGGTTACTGTAGTCTGACGATTGAATAAGGGATGCTAGTTATTGTTTCTTTAAATAAGAATTCGCTGTTTGTAAACAATAAGTATCTGCCGGCTGTCACCTGCATTATCTCATAGTGATTAATGCTCTGTGCAATTTAATGTTACTAGATAAATATACATCACAAGCCTATGCTTATGTCAAAGCTGTGTCTATGCACAGCTTTGCTAATAACCCGACCACAAGGAAATCCTACCCCACCTAGTGGGTATAATAACAGGCCACTGCTCACTCAACAAACACCTATTGAACATCGGTATCATTGACAGTCCCTTATGTAGAGGCTGCATGGAGACCAAGAAGACACCGGCTCACGTGCTCCTACATTGCAAAAGCGTGAGCAACCAACGGACAAAACTTCTATACAGTCTAGAAACGATGAAGGAGGTACTGCGCATCACCGGTCCCCTATTATCTTTCTGGACGGAGCTGAGGTGGTATGAGTAACCGAACAATATTTAGCGTCGGTTACTTACGCACAATGGCCCAATTGTGGGGCTAAGTGCTGATAACACACGTCCAACTAACTAACTAACCCGTCTTAAACATACATAGACTGGTTCTCTAAACGCTGTTAAATCCTCCTCGTGTTTGAAATAGTACCTATCATATATTGTCCTCTGTCCTACCTATCTTTAGTGGCAACTCAACTACCAGCTTATTTTATGTTGATAATAATACTCTTTAAAATTTGTTTAAAGAAGGACATGTCATAGCGTTCGGGAAACACAGCGACGTGTAATTCTGAGTTATCTTAGACGCTCATAGCAGCTTAATCCTCAATTTTGTTTCCTAAAACTGGACTGATTATTGCAACAATTAATATAATTTATATAAATTGGTAATATATAGTGAACGTGTGTCAACTACGTTGAAAATAAATCTGCTATTATCATCATATAATATGTAAAAGCTTCGAGCCTAGGGACTATAACAAATTACAAAATTGGATTTGTAAAATAGAAATTAGAAATTGTTGTTTAGAATAATAAAGTCTGTGAGGCGGTATTCATTATTATAATTTAATAGTTGTCACGTTATAGATGGTCTAACCCGCTTTAGAGGCGTGCTTGACCCAGGAATTAACTAAGTGGAGACAATTAAAATATTATTCAACACGATTAAAAGGTTTATATTTTAAATATAAACTTGTACAATAAAAATAACCCGAGTTATACAATATAACAAATATCAGAATAGACAGAATCTCAGGTGTGGATCGTGAAGGCTCACTACGTGGTCTGGATAGCTCCAAAGACGACTTAACTTAGTCAGCGCAGCGGAAGGAGGGCAGCATCTGGGCGCGGTCTCGCTTATAATTATAGGAGCCACCGCCGGGCAGGAGGGGGAAGAGGGGCGCCACCACCACATCGACTCGCGCGCAGCTGTCATGGCGCGAGCGGTCCCCGTGACACAGTTATACTGATGTTGATATTTTCGAGTTGAAATCCTTAATCATCAGAAGAGCGACTTTTCACCCACGTCATATTTACTCAATTGAACTGATACTTCAGTAAAATGACCTCGCTGGTTTCAAAACGGCCCGACCGGGCGAGTATACCCTCCTACAGCATACTGGAGTCTAGTGCTCTTTCCCTTAGTCTCTTTCTTTTCTTTGCCCTGACCTCTTCATATATGCTAAGGTAACCGTTTACCATAAAGCGGCTGCTGGGGTATCTGCCACTAGTAGCAATAAGTAAATTAGTTAAGTTATATAAATGTTTCTGAAGATTGAATTTTGATATTTTTGTACAGAGTATTTAATTAGAGATGTTATGTAAAGACCTTGGAGTCGGCACGACTACGGAAACTCAAACAACTAAATCTAATAATAAACTTCGATTGTAAAACAATACTGCAATAAAATCCTTAGACGTACTTTTTATCACCAATAAAAGCGTTGGAAAATACGTTTTGGATATTTTTGGCATTTGGGTATCCTACACTGGCGTAAGACAACCTTAGCTTATGTTTACTGTCGGTTGTTGGACCCTGGGCTTGGTCTGGCCTGGTGAAAATTCTGTACATTGTATCATACACTTCTTGGTATTGAAAATCAAAAATCTTTATTTCCATAAAAATGTGTAAACAATTCTTGGACACGTCATTAACAATAAACAAAAATTAAAAGGGAAAAATCAGCATTGGAAAAGCAAGTTCGAGGAGTAGATCTCTCATGAGAAGAAGCAGGCAAGAAACTCATGGCCACTCTTTTCAATCGCCAAATGTTTATTAGCAATACAATTCAATTTTTTTTTTTTTTCATATATGATCTGCTGTGTAGTAGTAACAATAACATCTCTGCCTACCTTTTTGGAGATGTAGGCGTAATAGCATAGATCTCAGTCTGGATCTCTTATTATGTGGAAACTGAACTTGAGCATCATAATGTGATTATCAAACATTATATTCTATTACTGTTCTTCCAGACGAACGGATTACCTGAATAGCGTACTAGTATAAGTTTATTTTTATACTACAAAAGTGGCAAACAAGCATACGGCCCTGATGGTAAGTGGTCACCGTAGCCTATGAACGCCTGCAATACCAGAAGCATCACTTGCGCGTTGCCGACCTTGTAAAATCCTTTTAACACCCTTTTTGAAGGAGCTCATACCCTAGTCTTGTCTTATGGAAATTCGTAGTCTCTGTCTACCCCTCCGAAAAAAAAGGCGTGAGTCTATGTACGTAGCATTAATGACTATGTTTGCTACAACAGCTGTATTTGTGCAAGCAGACTGTTCTTGCCCGACAATCGAAGCTAAACCTCACCATTGGAAGTCACAAGTTTACATCACTGAACCATCGAAGCATTCAAGTAGTTGCTTTGCCATTACCATTGCGTCGAGTGTTTTGGGTTCGACCTCTACGCTGGGAAAAAAATGGTGTGATCCACAAATAGTTGCTCCGAGTCCAGGTGTTCTTTGTATCCGTCTAAATATTGGTGAAGTCCCCTATCCTACTCAGGAATTACTCCTTGGCGGGCTTTATTTTTTTAATCCTTACTAATATTGTTAATACAAATGTGAGTTATATCTTACGGTTTCACGCCTTAAATACTCGACCGAACATCATGAAATTGCGCATACACGTTGTCAGGGGTACAGAAAAGGATATAGGGTATCTTTCATCCAGAAAAATGTACTGTTACTGATCTAACCTTTATTTACGCAAGCGAAGTCGCGGGCAAAATCTAATCCTTACTAATATTATAAATTCGAAAGTAACTCTGTTTGTCTATCTGTCTGTCACCTTTTCACGGCTAAACCACTCAACCGATTCAGATAAAATTTGGTACAGATATAGTTTAAAACCTGGGGAAGGACATTGGCTACTTTTTACTGATGTAGGTACCACGCGGGCGGAGCCCGCAAAAGCTAGTAATATATAAAACGGTGATATCACTTACTCTTATACATTTTGGCATCGCCTGTATCGAGCCTGCGACATTTATCAGAGACTAATACCATCAAACGTTATCACCCACTCATTGATAACGAAAGCTCTGCTTAATATTTATTTTCGCCACGTCACCTCGTCGTGTTGGTGATAACGTGTCGAATATTGCGGATATAGTCGTTTTACACAACTCTCATATAAGTTGTGCAAGCGTTTCCTATTGTCATGTGTCTATGAAATAATATTATTGACTAGATGTTCCCGTGGTTTCACCCGCGTTTATCGTTACTGCGCCGCCCCCGTGGGTCGTAGCGTGATGTTATATAGCCTATAGCCTTCCTCGATAAATAGGCTATCCAACACTAAAATAATTTTTCAAATCGAACCAGTAGTTCCTGAGATTAGCGCGTTCAAACAAACAAACTCTTCAGCTTTATATTAGTACTAGATGTTCCCGCGGTTTCACTCGCGTTTATCGTTACTGCCACGCCCCCATGGGTCGTAGCGTGATGTTATATAGCCCATAGCCTTCCTCGATAAATAGGCTATCCAACACTAAAAGAATTTTTCAAATCGAACCAGTAGTAATCACGCAGAATAAACCAGGAGAAACATCGTTTGTACTATGTCTGTAATGGGTAATTATTTTGCTGCAATGTTATTTTAAAACTGCGATATCTCCTAAGATATTGATTGAAATCGTATGATGCAAAGGGCAATTTTGTTTTAAATTAAATACTTGTGATGAATAACGTATTTATTTGGATAAGGATTAATATCATGTTTATAAAAATACCTTCGCAAATAATGCATTATTTTAAAACAAATTTCGTTAGCATAAAAATAGTTATAGTGAGCCAACCTTAAAAGATAGACATATGCTGTCGCGGACTTTTTTTTAGAACTTTTAAAGGGGAACAATTCTGTCATACATTATTTTTGCAAAACTTTAACTGTTTACGCAGCGCACGCAGCGGAAGCTCTCAAAAGGAAAAAATAACCTCCGATTTTGAAACATTCTTCATTGGTGCTCCGCTCCTATTGATCTTAGCGTGATGATATATAGCCTATAGCCTTCCTCGATAAATGGGCTATCTAACACTGAAATAATTTTTCAAATCGGACCAGTAGTTCCTGAGATTAGCGCGTTCAAGCGAACAAACAAACAAACTCTTCAGCTTTATAATATTAGTATAGATAGATAAAACTATTAATTCTGTTTACGCAGTTGCCATATAATGCGACTAAAGCTTAAAAAGCTGGCCATGAAATATTTTTTTGACGGTTACTATGTTTTTCTTGCGTGTTTAGTAAAATCTGCGTAGAACAATATAGTCATATTTACTATATGAAAGGTTAAATAAAAGATTTAACTGTTATTTTTTAAAGATCACCAACAATTTGAGTTATATTAAGAGTGCCTAACACAAGCATGATATAGCACTAAGTGAATCCACTGGTTTACGTCTGTAGTAACGGCATCGAACGCACCAGTTAGCTAGTTCGATGCTTTAGCAATTAAGCTAGCTATCTTTATTTAAAAACAGTTTGCAATTTTAAAAGTATTTTTGACTTTTGCCTACTGATATGAATAAACTCGTTGTTGATTTTGGGTAGTATTTAACTGCACAGCAAAAAAATACTAATTGCGCAGCAAAAACAGCTAATTGATCAGCAACTCATGGCCAGCAAACTTTAAAGAGATCAAACTAAGTCGACGGAGCCCCGCTTGGCGAGGCTCCTATTTTTGGGTGGGTTTAAAAAAAGGAACCTAACATAATCTAACTCTTCCGAGACGGAATGCAGTGATTTGAGGCGTATATAGATGCTTGTTATGCTGTGCAATATTTGCTGACCAATTAGTATTTTTGCTGATCATTATATTTAATCCCGTTGATATTTAGGCCTACATACATATAACAGTTCTGAAAGCGCAAACTTCCTTAATACTAAATTTAATCGGCGGTTCAGCATAACGCTCAGAACTAGGCTATATTAGTTAGATTTAATTATCCAAATAAGGGATATTTTTACTCATTAACTCAATTCAAACTTGAATCATAACTATTTGCCAACGCAACTCATGGCCGATTAATGTGCTTATTCGTTAGTGTCATACGGTGCGTAGGCGCAGGACACATAATGCCTCAAATAGACTTGCGTCTTGCGCTGCGATTGGCGCTGCGTTCAGCACAAAAATCAAAGCAATTACGTTATTTGTAATAAAATAATACGCGGCACTAGCATTGCTTTCGACACACCGTATGTTGAATTAAAATATATATATATATATGAGTTTATTTGACAAAAAAGGGGGTTGTACAATAACACTAAAAACTAAGGTAAAAATAATCAGATACAACTAAAATTATTTTACATAAGTGTTAGGTTGAACTCTGATACCCATGATAAGAATAAACTTGGTTATGGGTATCAATGCTCTCTCAGTGTGAACTAGTTGTGACTTGATACTAAAACGAGAAAATAGACGTGTTATTGGATAAAATAAAGAAATGCTTGTATTAAATAATTTATTTAATAAAGGCAATTCCCACACTACAAGTTAATCCTTTGTTGCGGGGCACTTTACAAACCTTGAAACAACGGGCACAAAAACACCTGTAACGCTACAGTTGGTCGATCTAGTGTTAGGGACTAGATCGACCAGGATAGTAAAGTAGCGGAGATAATATAAATAATATATGTTACTTCGCAATTACAAGGTTTTTAATTACAATTTACCAAACTCAGTACAGTAAACACAGTAATTTTATACAATGCATATTAACTACCTACACGTTAAACAAAAGAACAGGGGGTCCGGCCGTTAGGGTCCCATTCCGGTACGCCCCCGGCCGAGACGGTCCCATTGTAAAACAACCGGAGAAGACATTTGAGCAAATACTGTCGATACACTAGTGTTTTTGAATTTAAATATTTTTGTTTTGTGCTGTGTGTATATTATGTGTATCATTTATTAGCTTTAGAAATAGTAAGATTAGTTTTTAATTATACTTTTTATAATATGTTTAAAAAATGCAAACTAATTGTTTTTGAATTAGTGGGCAAACGACGAGACGAGTCGCCTGATGGTAAGCGATTACCGCCACCCATGGACACCTGCAACACCAGAGGAGATACAAGTGCGTTGCCGGCCTTTTAAAAAGGAGTACGCTCTTTTCTTGAAGTGTTGAAGGTCGTATCGGTCCGGAAATACCGCAGGCGACAGCTCATTCCACAGTTTTGTTGTGCGAGGCAGAAAATTCCTGGAGAAACGCACAGTTGTGGACTGCCAACCATCTAAATGATGGGAGTGAAAATGCTGTCGCGTAGGACGATGGCGAAAAGAGCCGGCAGAGATTATTCCGAACAATTCCTCGGAGCACTCCCCATAGTACAAGCAATAGAAGATGCATGACACGGCTACGGCAGAAATTGAATTGTGTGTTTTAGTTGTTGGCCTCAGATGGCCTTCGCAACTTTACGCGGACTGTGGGTGAGCGCAGAAGGCTTCCAACCCGTTATAGACAACGTTAGTCCCCAAGGGTGGACTACCACGGACCTCGGCTTGGGGCGTTGTCGGCAACGTGGATCTAAGGTGATTCACGGAATTAACGTTAACGCGACGCGTATTCCGACCTCTGCGGCGAGGGCGGAATCGCGGACGACTTTGTATCGCTTCGCGAGCCATGTATGCTTTGTCTTGAGCGAGCGGGCCAGCACCAGCCGTCGGCTGGTGGCAGCCGTCGGCTTATATATCGGTTGGCCACCGCTCGGAAGAAAGAATCGAAAGAGGGGGCGCCACCACAACCGCACGAATGCAGCCGCTGAGTACGACCGGTCCGCGTGACACACCCAGACTCGGAACATAAGATTTTGTTCCGTGTGGGATTCGAACCCATAACACTCGGCATAGAGGCAGTGGCGACACGAACATAATGAATAAACGAATCAAGTGCTTAAGTATATATCGAAACAATCGAATGATACTTCATTCACTGAAATACACATCTGTATAATCAATCTTCAATAGTTATTACCTATTATTAATTGTACACTTAATATAACAGTAGAATAGATGATAAATAATGTAGCTACCGTACTTATTATATAGTTTATGCCTGTCTTACATAATGCATATTATTAACAATTACATTAATTAAATGTATGGTTTAACAATCTTATTTTCATTTATACACTAGATGTCCCGACAGCCGTTGTCCTGACAAAGAAAAAAAAATAAAAACCTAATCTAAACCATTTTCGAATCCACTTGAACAAACACAAAAAATTTCATCAAAATCGGTCCAGCCGTTTAGAAGGAGTTTAATTACAAACACACGCACAGAAGATTTACATATATACCTATATATATATATATAAAGATGTTACTATTTTGCATATGTGTTTGGAATGGCAGATGCATTCAAATGTTTCTGAGCTGGCCCGACTATAGCTGAAATCATTGCAGCTACATACCAATAAATATATTGCCCGTTTAGAAAGCCCTTTTAAAGAAATATTTGAAATAATTTTTGCTTTGACTCGCAAGTTCATCCAACTAAAAACTGAGATATTGCTAAGGTTTATTCTTTCTAGATTTTTACTTACAGCTAAAAACCTAGAGAGCACAAGATATCTCTTCTCAATTATTATTTTAGGATCTATAGTTATAGGAACTCGGCCCAAAGTTATTTAGCCGAGCTGTTTTAGGTCTGTGATCTGAGCGTGTACATGAAGAATGCTGAAAGTGAATGAAGCCAGAGAAGTGTGTCAGCATCGTAGCAAATGGAAATCCGTAGTCTCTGCCTACCCCTCTGGGAAACAGGCAAGAATCTATATATGTATGTATGTTTTATGTCATATTTCCCTGTCTCTGATTGCCTCAGTGGCGTTAACGGTTAGCAAATGCAACTACCATACACGAGTTCTTAAGTTTAAGTCCCAAATCTGGCAAAGGGTTTTTTGGATAATCTATCAAGAAAGTCTCTGTAATACCACGGAGCCACAATTAGGCTATCGTATTAGGTGAAACTATGTACGTCTGCCCACACTATCTATCTATATATGTATATAAAACTCTTCCGTTACTGAGTGACTGACAGACAACGCACAGCCGAAACTATTGGGCGCAAGAAGCTGAAATTTGACATGTATGTTCCTTGGGTACTGTAGGGGTGCACTAAGAAGGGATTACCCGAAATTCCCACGGGATTGGGAAGAAATGGATAAATAAAAAAGCATGTGCGGGCGAAGCTGCGGGCATCCTCTAGTTATATATATAGGGGTGAGACTGTGTATGTTCGCTGTAGCCAGTCATTGTCTAGGTCACTAGGTCAACCAGCATGTAATTAGAAGCTTATACATCGTAATACATATCCTGTTTATCTGTGTATATTGTAAGCTGACGTGGCTTATGCCATTGATAGAACTATCCGCTATCTGAAAATGAAAGCCACTAGAAAAATGATAACGATAATCTCTGTAAAAAATTCTAGGAAAACAGCCTTATCGAATCACCAGAACTTTGAGGAAATTCACATATAATTCTCTGAAATTAAAATGGTACTTTTTTATGAAGTCTTTAAATAAAAAGAATTAAAACAATTTCTTTGAAATTAAACTACTATATACGGATTTTATCGCGTTGTTTATTTGACACTTTATTACAAAATTTTGTCAAATAAACAACGCGATAAAATCCGTATATAGTAGTTTAATTTCAATGACTAACATTCGCGTAAACAGAAGACAATATTAAGTAAAACAATTTCTGTTTTGCGGAGGACTTAACAAGCATTCAAATAACGCACAAAATCCTTGACTCGAAACATGTGGACCGCACAATTTTTTGTTTCGTATGGGGGTCCCACAATCCTCCAACCCACAAACCCCTGGCAGGTAACAACTTTAACCACTATGCGATCGTTTACTCAGCTACAACGGCGGGTTCTTATACTAATAACCTTAATTAGTTTATGGAAAGTTTTTGCTAAAGGCGATCTAAGAAAATCTAAGGCTTGTCTTTCGAGAAGATGATAATAAAAACCTAGGCAAATACAAATATTGTCTTTCGCCTATAGGTATCCCTAAAGGAATAGATAGACACGTTGCTGGCTCACTATTACAAGGTTCTATGTTACTTTTTTTAACTTTGGGGGAATGAGGTTTAAAATTTGCGTATCAGTAAAAATAACTTAAAAAGTAACTTAGAACTATTTGCGATTTAATATTGTGAGGTGGTAAGTGCTTCCATCTATTACTATATTAGTCTAAACAAAAAGGAATGACATATAGAACCATGCGATATTCATAACAAATTTTTTCAAAAATGTATCATAGTACCTTATAATATTCGACCAGCGATGTGTCATGCCAGCTATACCTTCATAATAGGAGGGTAGCCTATTGACTGCACGGATGGCGTAGTGGTTTAAGTGGTCGCCTCGCCACTGCTGCTGAGTGTTGTGGGTTCGAATCCCACACGGGGCAAAAATTTGTGTTCTTTGTGTCCGTTGTTTGAATGTTTGTAAAGTCCCCCGCGACACAGGAATTATTCCTAGTCCTGGAGTTGTGCGTTTTTTTAATAAAAGGAGCGCAATTCTAGATATTCTAAATCTCGTTGTAGGTATAATAATTCGGTACCTATACTCCATGATTGCATAGCCATTTTATCTGTAAAAATCTGAAATCAGGCTAACATAACGCATCGCCATCGAGATTACACCAAATCCGCGCAATCTCGGGTCCGATATCCAATGTCCAGATTAATGTTCTATTCGAAGGGAACACCGATTTGTTTTTATATTGGCTCATTATTATGACACGAGCTTGGAGTGTGCTCAGGATGTGTCGTATTTAAAAATTTGGAGGCTCTGAGTAGCGGCAAGTGAAGATCTCTAATAACTTTTGGATCAGACGAAAAGAAAATAGTTCGATGCTTTTTCAGTGAAGAACCCTTATTTATTTAGGCCTAGAACTGAAGCGTCTACTGCCCCTAAATCTGGTACTATAAGTTTAGTCGAAGGGTAGCCAAAGGTGAGAAAGACTGAACGAATCAGTAATGTAATTGAAAATTATAATAATTATCTTACGTTTAGGCGAATGTTATACATTAAGATCAATCTACTTTATACGGATTTTATCGCGTTGTTTATTTTACAAATCACTATTATTACATCATTTTGAAACTATAAAACTGTTTAAGTTTATATTATTTTAAGCTATTTGAAGCGCTCATAGCCAGTTGCACTCACTTATCAGTAAACGATTACCGAGGTTAAGCAACGTTGTCTGCGGTCAGTCTATAGATGGGTGACAACTTAGTGATATTTCATCTGAGCGTCTCCGTGCTTCGGAGGGCACGTAAAAAGTCGGTCCCGGTTGTTGTTAAATTGACAGCAGTCGTTAAGCCATGTCAGAAGCCTACGGGCGGCTTGAACAACTCTTGACAACAGGTTGGCCACTAACCACACGAAAAGAAAGAAAAGCTATTTAAATAATAACTTTTTAATTATAATAATAGTTTGAAACAGTAGTAGTTTAATAGGGACCGACTAAAACGTGGTGTGGCTTCACTTGCTTATGGTGTGGGAGGATCGAGGAGAAATCTAACTGCACCCAGCAAAGCCTAATGCTGGGCACACGACTGTGGGGCTACGGCTTGGCATATCTTAAGACGTCGCCACGATGCAGTGGAACCCTTCACGCTCCACATCTAAAATAGTAAGCCTAATATTTTATTTTTCTTGTTGCAGGTAAAACTTTTCACGCCAGTGTATATCGCATTGATATCTGCTGTCAATGGCTGCCACAGGTGCCTAATACCTTCCATAATATTCAGACTGATCAGTCAAGCCATATAACTGCGTTGAGAAGAGCACGGTAAGCTATAAGTTTATCAGAATAAATGTATGAGTGATTTATTTTGTCAAAAACATATACAGAGGTTTCCTTAAACAATAAACTTTTGAATGTACATAGTGTTGAATTAAAACCGATTTGCAAGTTTTATTAATTTGATACACAGTACACACATATACAATTTTTAAGACTTTTTAAGTAAGTGAGCATAGACTATATAGCATGTTTAACTAGGAATATCGATCTGTCCTACAATTTTGACACTATAGATGAAGGCGGCAATTCTAAATTTATTTCAACAGATAGAGTATTAAAATTACCAAAACATAAATTGTGGATTTAGGAAAAAATTGCATATGTACTCCACACTCGGTCAGGCCTGTCTCATGGAGTCCTTGTGTGGTTTTTAGTACTGAGTTAAAATTTACAGTTCGAGCAAGTATTAGGTAAGTAGTCATAGAATAATTGAGGAACCAATTCAAAAAACATATGCACAGTAATAAAACAACTTGAACATTTCATATATTTAATATTACGTTCCCGACAATTGGTTCGATTTCCATCCTTGCTGCAAGTGACGGAAATTACTTACTAGTCTCGGAGGCAAGGCAATTGTTATACATTAGTTCCGCTTCTGAAATAAAATATATCCTCAGTTTTCTTTACGCTCGATTTTTTTATCCATAACAGCAAAACTGTGGGTTTACAATTGTACATATCTATAGATACATTGCAAATAATTTTTGGATGAGATGAGGAGATTCTTCAGATTCAATGAAAGTATGTATGCACCGACGAAAATTTTACGAAATCATTTTTATTTCACAAAGTATAAGTATAAAAATTAGCGACACTAAATATATAAAGACTTGGCATGAAGAAAACAAGGCATAAACTTCTGAGCAGTATTTAAAATTCAGTTTCAATCTTACTGTGATGTGTGGTGTCCTCTTACCTGCCAATCTCGTTGATCTTGTCATGGAAATGTATCATGTCCCATTCCTCATGCGTGGGATAAGTTGAATAATACAAGCCAGGTTCATACACTAATTGATAGTCCAGGGTCTCGTTGTGAACCGGTATCCAACCCTTGCCGCATGATGGATCGCTAGAATGAAACACAATACATTGTGTATACATTATTGTACCATCAGTTTGATCTGACAGGTTTAAGTTCATGCATACATACATACATAGATTCACTCCTGTTTCCCAGAGGGGTAGGCAGAGACTACGGATTTCCATTTGCTACGATCCTGACACACTTCTCTGGCTTCATTCACTTTCATCATATTCCTCATACACGCCCGTCGGTTCAAGGTGCTCTTAACCTGGCCTTTGTCCAGAACGCCTCCGATCTAATCGAGAAACGTTCGCCTAGGTTTTCCTCTTGCGACTGTTCCATTCACACTCGCCTTATAAACTTTCTTAGGTTTAAGTTCAATGCAACCAAAAAACCTTTTAACACTTAATGAGTACAATCTGGGTGTCTTCAAGTCGCGGGTAAATAGGTATCTTCTAGGCAAGCGTGCTTCATCGACGAATGCAACGTCACTTAACAAGAGGTGAGATTGCGGTAAAACGCAAGCTTATTTAAAAGATAAAAAAAACTTAGTTTGTTTCTCCAAGTTGGTACTTACTTTTAACAACTGCCTCCGTGGCGCAGCGGTAGTGAATGCAACTGCTGTGCATGAGGTCTCGGGTTCAAATCACGGGTCGGGCGAAGAAAAGTTATTGGGTTTTTCTGTTAAGAAATCTCAATAGCAGCCCGGAGTTAGAAAGTTGGCAGTGTTAGACACCCCCGTGCCGCGGAAAGCACGTAAAGCCGTTGGTCCTACGCCTAATCTCTCTCCGGTCGTGTCGGATTACCGTCCCATCGGATCATGAGTTAAGGAACAGAGAGTGCAATTGTGTTTGCGCACACACTTGTGCACTTTAATATCTCCTGCGCAGATGGCCAGTCGCCGTTAATACTGGCTGCCGTGACCAAAATCAGGTCTGGAGGACATCATTACTTACTTGCATTTCATGAAGTTAACAATAAACATGGTCATCCAGTCTTTCATTTGATCGTCTCTATTTTGTGGTGGGAAGGAACGTTTATCGCCAAGAACAACGTTCTCGCGAAAAATGTTTGTTAAATCTTCAACATGGGCCGTTTTTTTGTAATCGATGTTCAATCCCTCCTTCACTGCGCTGTAGTCACTTTCATACGCGAATTGGTACAAGTACGAAGGTGCGGCATTTATCATCGCTCTGCGTCTTACCAGTTGAAAAGCGGGATACTCGAATAAAGTATCCCTGCAATTGTACATAATATAATCGTCATAATTTAGTTTCTTATGGAAGTATCTCGCGATAACCGTTTTAGCCAGTTCAAGTGCGACATTCGGAGTAGTAGAAAAGGGTATCCCCGCAGCCAAAATTAGGAGAGGATTTGCTTTAATCCGTCGCAACATTTGTAAGTGTCGCAGAAGGTTTCTGAAATACTCGCACTCATTATTTGCAAAGCCCACAATCATAGGATATTGCTTATCCCTCCCGCGTCGTATCAGATTCATAGGGTCATCATCGACGATTCTCGTGACTCCTGGATATTGGGCTTCAACCACAGGTACGAACGAGAAAAGACCAGTTGTGTCTTGGAAAACACTGTTCGCATTCATAATCTTCTCAATGGGCGCGTTGACAAGTTGGTTGTGGATAAAGTCAGGGTCAGTTGAATTAATGCCCATAATTGTTAGGAACCCGGCAGCGGCTACGCTTGCATAAACAGGTGAGGCTGTGTATAACGCAGTGATGGCTGTTCCACTCATCAAAATTACTCTGAAAAAATTTATCGTACATGTAAAGTATGCATACACTGATTGAATGCCTAATACCAAAGGGATAGGCAGGCAATTCAGATTGTCACTTGCCGCCTAACAGATATCTTTTGCCTTTTTCACTCTTATTTTCAAGTGCGGTCACCGGTCAGATTTATTCTTAAACTGATCTATCTTAAGAACGTCTCAGACCTACTATTAAAAATGGTTAGCAAGCCCACCTGTTAGAATTAGTGTTGGCAGCAGCCTAGTTGTGTTTCCTTTGAAATGCTTCTGTGTTGTCAATTAAACGTACATACACAAGCGGCGGATAGCGCTTACCATCAAGTGGGCCGCTAACTCGTCTACCACCAGTCTTTAAAAAACGAAAGATCTTAACCTACTGGCTGTCTCTTCCATTGTATCCAAAACAAGTATCTAAAGACTCTTCTTTAACATTTCTCGTCTGTTCTATCTACATACACTATCTAATTAGAATATAAATAATTCATATGAAGTTGAATCGAGATTTGAATCATAGTGGTAGCTAAAACACCTTTTAAACAGTCCCTGCGTTATTTTAGATAAAGCCAATAAGTGTGCAGCGGTCGCTCCTGCGCTTTGTCCTGTTAAAGTAACTTCGTGAGGGTTTCCGCCGAAGGCTCGCGCGTTCCTCTGCACCCAGCGCAGAAGCGTCACCATATCCCGAAGACCAGCGTTGCCGGGTATTTTAGGATTGTTGAGGGACAGAAATCCGAAAACGTTTATTCTGGAAATTTAATTTTGTGTTACATTTTTTAATTTGGAGTAGAACATGAGGCTTAGATATGCTGCCGCGATTACTGCTGTTCTTAAAATTAGTGTATTTAAATATCTACTGATTGTATAATTATGTTATCTTAACGCTAAAGTCATAAAATC
This sequence comes from Catocala sponsa, assembly GCA_963564715.1. Classification (NCBI taxonomy): domain Eukaryota; kingdom Metazoa; phylum Arthropoda; class Insecta; order Lepidoptera; family Erebidae; genus Catocala; species Catocala sponsa. The sequence goes on along the minus strand of OY751345.1, from coordinate 1,538,388 downwards.
CAAGACTAATATACTTTCTCTCTTTCATATATCAATGTTTACCTATCAACTATAAAGATAAGATATTTTCTTTTTCAAAGATGTATGTCAATTAAATAAATATGCACCATAAGTACAAACACAGACTAAGAGAGATGGAGCTAAGTCACAAGAGGTTATATCACTATGTGGCAAATAAGTATAGGATGCATCACAACATCCACGGCTTGACGGCCTGGATGGCGTAGTGGTTAGTGTAACCGACTGTCACGCCTGAGGTCGCGGGTTCGATTCCCGCACGAGTCAAACATTTGTGTGCGTGAACATGGATGTTTGTCTTGGTCTGGGTGTTTCTATGTATAATATGTAAGTATTTACAAAAAAAAAAAGGTATATATGTATGTTTATCCATTGTCTAGTACCCATATTACAAGCTCTGCTTAGTTTGGGCTAGATGGTGTGTGTATGTGGTAGAATATTATATTATTATATTATTATCCATGATTAAAATTGCTTCTCCACCAGCCTACAAGTATCTTAAAAAATCAACTGTGTCACCTATAATTAAAGGTGATAACAATAAAGCCTTTGCTGACTAAATACTCGGGGCCATGCAAATCTGCGTTACCGCTACCGGTGTTGAACGCTCCTCCATGAATCCATACGAATATAGGCCTACCGCTTCTTCTATCACTATGGTTCTTATAATCATCGAACTCATCATCAGCTTGCTCGATCACGGGCAGAGCTGCAATAGGCACGTGGACGTTGGCGTAGATGCACGCTTCACTCATACCCTGTACCGGCTTCACCAGTTCGCCGTATAACCTGTCGTGCTGAGGACATATAGGACCTTCCTCTGTTGCGTCCAGATGGTGAAGCCAAGCTTTTACTGGCTGGAGCTCCTGAAATATAGACAAATTTAAAAAGTTCAAGAATTATGTCTTTTGCTTTGCTGATTTCAGTGATTTACTGGAGAAGTATTCTCTCACAGAATAATTATGCAAAGGAGTAGTATGCGTACTATTGCATTTCGTTTGTTGATTCTCGTAAGGTTCTCGGCCCTTCCTTATATTTCTTCTCCTATGCCTATGCCTTTTCAACATAAGCTACAATAACTGCTTACCATAATGAAATGAAATGAAAAGATTTTTATTTTTGTACCATCATGACATGCATCATCAATTATTATTATAGAATGCGGGTATAACAAAAAGTAAATAAAAATATGTAAGTAAAAGATTTTTTTTAAAAATCAGTTAATATGTAAATATGTGCAGATGCACGTCCCATCTGACGGCACAAAAACAACGGTGATGCGCTTAGCATAATGCTGTGGCACTTGCATTGCTGCAAGCACTACGCAGCGCTGATTTTCAGCGAACACCAGACCATGCAGATAATGCAGCAGACCATGTGTTTGTTGTTGTTTATCACCTTTGCGATTTACGGTAGACAGAATTTCTATTTTCTTTTGGGAAATTTTCAGTTTCAGCACGATGTCTATGTTTCCGGTAGACGGCTGTAGGCCTTTTTAACTAAAGGACCAAGAAACATGTCTGGCTAAATATGTCTAATTCTACTCCTTACGCAGGCGGAAGTCTACGTATGTATACTTTGAGGATTAAATATAACATACCTGAAACCTCAGCTCTCCCAATGGCTGCTGGCCGTAAGGGATACCTCTAAAGCTGGCGTACTTTACACCAAGCTCTGCCTCTCTTAGTAAACCACATATCCACCCGGATTCAATGCACGCACGCACGTTACATCTTAAATCATATGTTGCCAAAGCAGTCCCTAAAAGTGATAAAGGAATTTCTTTATTTGACAAGCGAATTTCAATAATTTTCTTAATGTATCTCGAGGTTAAATTTAGTAACTGGCTCGCATAGCCCTTTTCTGCAATACGGAGATAGTTTCAATGCCGGCAGCATTCCCCTACAATACAATACCGTACAACATTATACTGTGAAAGTAGCTATGATAAACAATCCTAACGGTATCTATCAATTTATTATTGAAAAAAAGAAAGAAAAGTAATTTATTAGACACACCAATTAAAACACAACATATTAACATGGTAACAGTACAAGTGTTTACTATTTCTAATAATTACCATAATTAAAACAAAAAATGAAAACCAAACAAAAAGAAAATACAAAAAAAAATTGGAGCAGTCTTTGGGGACTGCCGATAGAAGTGAAAACTTTAATCCTTGATCATAAACACTTCTTCATAAACAAAAAAAAAAGGGCTGGATAGATTCCTGATACTCTCTTAGGGGTTATTAAGGGGTAATTTTTTGCGTAAGACGCACCATTTCTGAGATATAAATTCAAATATGGAAAGCGTGGAAGCGTGACGATGACGCGAGTTCTATGATTTTTGTTCACCCAAGAAGTGCTCAACGCGCCTAAAGAAGCTTTCACTTCAAAAAAATAAAGAAAATGTTGTGCAATGTGTCCAAAAGGTTCCAGCTCAGCCTTTGCTACGGATGACCGCAGCGCTGTTTTTCAGCCGAAATCCAAGGGCTAGTCACGAACGATTATTCGACATACAGTTTATAAACATACTTAATAGTTAGAGTAAATATAATATAATGTACAATAGACAGGCAATTACATATATGTGTAGAACTGAAGATCATATTATAAACATGGATAAAAATATATTTAATATTTTCTGCTATTCAATTATTTTCCTTGCCGAAAAAAGTCCTCGTCTTCACATCTGAAGTCTTATAATTACCGCTATACAAAACGTAGAAATTGATATTTCAAAGTCGATAGAACATATTCCTTGCCTATTACAAGGTGTAACGAAAATGATAACGTCACTTACCGACTGACAATCGACACGCGATAGTAAACACGAATAAATGTAACATGTTGTATACTCTCGTTCATTTATAATTTTACACTAATGCTGCTTAATGGCAGCGAGGTCTTTATATATCGCGAACTCTTGATTTCTAATAATGTTTAAAAAAGATAAATATACACTGTATAAAACACATCAAGTTAAATCAATATACCAAAGGACATTGGTTCTGAATACTCTGTAACACACCGAGCATTCGGTTGTGAACAAATTTTTGAAGTGAAAACTTCTTTAGGCGCGTTGAACACTTCTTGGGTAAACAAAAATCATAGAACTCGTGTCATCGTCACGCTTCCACGCTTTCCATTTTTGAATTATTTTAGAATATTAACAATATCTCAAAAATGGTGCACCTACGCAAAAACTAACGAAATTTTGACCCCTTTAATAACCCCAAGACAGTATCAGGAATCCGACCCGGCCTATTTTTTTCTTTTGTTTCACTTATTTTTTGTTTATAAAGAAGTGTTTATGATTAAGGATTAAAGTTTCCACTTCTATCGGCATCGGCAGTCCCCAAAGACTGCCCTATTTTTTTTAAATTAATTTGCTTTTTGGTGAATAATTTCGCTCAGTACAAGTTAGGGGCTAGAATGCCAACTGTAAAAATTTACGACAAGCTTAAAATGGCTGATCTGATTTCCATCAAGCTTCCTGATTCAACAGGGTTTTGGACAAAAATAAAAGCATTGGAACTTGCTTATTGGTCTCGACAGTATAATATAAACCGTCTCCAGAATTTTCCTCAGCCATAAATGCTGTACCTACTGATGGTACCCAATGACTCCTCATCGCTTACAACGTCTAGGAGAATTTAACGTGGGACACTACGCTCTATCTATACAAATAAATAAAATTGAAGTGTCTGTTTGTAATGTCAAAATAACAGGTTTTTATCTAATGCATATGAAAGTATATACGAAAACATTTATTTAAAAAAATGTTGTCTGTCTGTCTGTCTGTTTGTTCCGGCTAATCTCCGAAACGGCTGAACCGATTTTGACGGGACTTTCACTGGCAGATAGCTGATGTTATAAGGAGTAACTTAGGCTACTTTGATTTTAGAAAAAATAGGGTTCCGCAGAGACAAACACTTTTTAGTTAAAATCTACGCGGACGAAGTCGCAGGTAAAAGCTAGTCTAAAATATGATTCTCGAAACAAAGAGCGAGATTGCACCGTATACTCTCAAATTTTAGACTTTAGCTTTCTGGCACGGCACAGCCTAACTAGAAAAGTGTCTTCACCTACGGAAGTTGGCAAACAAAAGGTATTTCAACTATGATTAGGGTTCTAAAGAATTTGATTTTGTACCAGCACCAGTTAATCACATGTCTAGCCGCACTCATACGTTCAGGATACAATTATTTTAATCGTTCTAGTATTTAGGTAAGTACATCAAACTGTTGTAATTAAGTAATCTTACTATTAAGAAACTAATTCTCAAATACACCGCTACATAAGTAATGTATAGTATCATTTAATAAATAACACTAGCACGCAATCATTGCTTTAATTATGTTATTATTCAATTTGTTATATACGGAAAGTCTTGTCGTTACACGATATTTAAATGATTACCTTGTATTAAGCCGGCCATACACGCTAGGGTGTATGTACCTGACAGGTTTGCCTGTAAAGTTCACCTGTGCAGGTAAACCGGAGTTTGTATGTTGCACAACTGTGCAGGTTTCCACGTCTGTACAGGCAACTCGAAAAAATATGAATTTTGATATTTTTTGCCTGTGGGTATACCTGTGCTGTTTAACTGTGCAGGCAAAACTGAGCGTGTGTAGCGGTCGCCTGCGCAGGTGTGCGCATGAGAGTACTGTTTTCTTTGCAGTAACCATGCTTTACACCACTGGTCACGGCGTCTTCGTTTAAATTTCCTTTTCTTTAATAAAACAATGAATAAACCTATTAACGCTATTGTGTCGAGATCAAGCGCCGCTGTCGAGGCCATGGTATCAACTGAGAGTTTGTACAGGTTTACCGCTACGTGTATGGTCTCTATGCAGCTCAAGTTTACCTGTACAGTTGAACTGTACAGGCAAACCTGTCAGGTACACCCTAGCGTGTATGGCCTGCTTTAAACATTACTTAGTTGATTTTGTAAGTTCGTTGTAGCCATAGCCTTTAAAATTATTTTTTCTCTATTTGAACTTGGTTTGTGCTCCATGCCGGTTTCTTCGTAAATGGTTACAAGTTTTACAGTAATAGTAATAGAAACTGCTTGTCGATTTAAATGTCTTGATATATGTTCTCTCTTATGGCCCTGCAGTAACGTATACCACCGGCTACCTGCTACTGGAGTTTGTGCATTTATGCATGTATCTCCATGCGTTAGGTCCGCGAAAGCAGACAGTCCAGCCATTATTTTAGGGTCGTCTACCTTCGACTTCGACACCAGGCCAGCAGTATGCACGCTTGCCACCGTATTGTGAAATCAAAGAGCGGGCACTTGGTCAATATAAAAATAAAACTTATTTACTTGATGAAAAATTTAATTAGCAATACGGTTTCTCGTGTAGTAGTACTTCTTGTAGATGTCGTCCCACATGCGAGTGGTCTTGGTGTGAGGGTAGTCGATCATTTGCAACTCGACGCCGATGTCCAAGAGTCGCGGGCGTTCGGGTCTGGTCAACTCCCAGGTCACCCCGCCTTGGGAGGGAGTAGGGTTTCTGAAAACCGGTAATTTATTATATTAGTATGTATTTACTATTACGAGAACACCACAAGACTGCCTTTGCATTTGGTTTGCATACGTCATTGTAAGGTCCTGGGTTTGGATCCTAAATAGGGCAGAGTAAATACTCTCTTAGATAACTATCTGTAAGAATAATCTTAGTATCACCACGGCGCGGCGTCCGAAAACGGCAATATGATTTTACATCTTGTCATGAAACTTAAAACATAGCTGTAAAAATGTGGTGTTGGTTCCGCCTATCCTTTCGGTGTTATACCGGGTGTCACAAACGAATCCTCTGTTTAAAACCTGTCTCAGTGCTTCTAGTTAAACATTTATTTATTATCAATTATATATAACAGATCATAGTCCCCAGTCTTATTTTTCATAACTGTAAACTGGTTAACGTCATCAAAAATATTTTGATGTCAAGTTTTTTAAAATATTTTATTCCATCTGTACTACTTACAAATGCTTGACAAAATTTGTCCAAAACTGAACCAAGCGCCGCTGAACAGTCACGTCATCTCCATCCAGCTCCAGATCACTAAATAGATACGCGATTTCATCAGAATGTGCCGCTCCAGTCTTCACCACCCCTGGTTCCGACTGAATTCCAATATCACCAGAGTAGGAAAACTGGTAGTAAAAGACAGGGGCTGATGATGCATAATGGGAGACGCTGCGGTGTATATGGCTAGAAAAGTAGGCGTCCCTGGCAAAAACAGGTAGATCATAAACGTAATAAAATGTTAAGGCTTTGTTTGGTTCCTTTTAGAGTATCTCAAATCTTCTTTTGACTGAAAACTTACCTGTGATATGTTAAAACAGATGCCATAGTGACATTCTCCTTAAAATATACGTCCCCAACTTGTCGCGCTACTTGTCTCCTTTCTCGGCTATTCAGAAATGTTAAGTCGTCGGGCAATAAAAACGTAGGCGTTCTCGATATCTTTCGAAGAGCGTTTGCTTCTCTCAGTATAGATACAAACACATAAGCTTCATTATTGTTGTATCCAATCATCAGGGGTACTGTCTCAACTTTCTTACTGGTAAGCAAATCGTAAGGCGCTTCAAACAATACCCTTTCCTCCTTCTTTAAAGGTTTTTCTGCACATATTGCAAAAGGAAAATAAGGAACAGCGAGCTTATTTGCTCTCGTTACCAGCTCCTCAATATTTGCTTCGAGCACAGATTTTACCAAATCTTCAGTTAATTCTATTTCAGGAGTCTTACTCAGAGCTTTTACTCTTTCTTCAGCGTCATAGTTAAAAGCCCAAGGACACAGAGCAGTGCCACTCTGCAATATAGCGCCATGGAAAAGTCCTGGAGCCATCGAAGACAGTATTATTGCATCCAATATAGCAGCACCGAAACTTTGACCAGCTACCACTACTTTACCAGGATTTCCATGAAAGGCAACGATGTTGTCTCGCACCCATCTTAGTGCTAACAAAACATCTTTTACTCCTGCATTTCCTGGTATTGCTTCATCACCTGAGCATAGGAAGCCTTGTGGACCCAACCTGTAGAGCAAAACTGTCTTTGAAAATAATATGGACACTTCCGTTGTTAAATTTTTACAACTATAGAATCTGACAAATTTCGAATGGTAGAACCATTTGAAATTTGTCAGATAGTTGTCTATTGTCTTGCTGTTTTCAGCAAGAATGTGTTGGCTAGAATAGGGACTACATAAAGTTGCAGTTTCCGTACTGTTGCATTTCGTTTGATGTGAGAGTGCCATAAATGCCTCGGTCACTATCTTTTTTTATCCTACTCTTTCTTCAAAGAACTCATCCATGTCAGTGACATGTGCAGTTGGTACCCCTTACCATCAGGTAGGCGGTAGGCTCGTCTATACCAATAACAGCAAAAAAACATAATGAAGCACCCAAAGTTAACTTACCTATGATGAACAATCACAACAATGATTCCTTCTCGCACCAATTTACCAGGGCTGTAGGGACCGCTGCCACCCGCGACCCACACAAGCACTGGCCAGCTACTGCCTGTTGCTGTTGGCATGTACACGTCCAACTGCAAGCAGTCCCCAGGTTCGGACAGCGTTGTACATATGGATGTCCTGGACTCCCTGATGTTAGACCATACTGGAGCGATACCAGCTCTCTGGAAAAATATACACACAAAGAGTCACGCCTGTTTTCTGAAGTCCTTGGCAAAGACTCACTTTTTCATCCTGTCATAGGCAGAAACAAGGCCTTTCTGCTTGCTTCGATCTTATATTGAAAGTAGTTGTCCCAGCACCGCCACTGCGCCGACTGTCGTGGGTTCGATCACCACACGGGACAAAAGTTTGTGTTGTCCACGAATAGTGGCTCTACACATGAATGAATCGTAGTGCAGGAGTAGTCTATTTAAAAAAAGAAGAAAGCTCATAGTACCGTCTTCATTTACGCTCGTCAGTCCAGACGACTCCAAGCGATTTCCTAGTTTTATTATTCTGATTTGAGAATGTTCGCCCAAGTCTTTCAATTACAACTGTCCTATTCACATTCACCCAAACTAATTACCATCATAAGTAATCGTTTTTCCTTTTCTCTATCTATACTGTCTGCTCAATAACTCACCTTGAACCTGCCCGTTCGGCTGGTGATATTCGCATATGGTACACCAGTATACGCTATATATCCTTCGTGCACCACTCCTCGTATTTGTCCCTGTGCCGTGCTCATCACATTCTGTCGTGTCATCACCACTACTTGTAGTAATACCACTAGCTTTCTCAACATGGTTCCGCTGTCTTTGAGAAGTTATCCGAAGCTGTTATTACAATGAATGATAGAAGATCCTCTTAATCTGAAAGATCATAATCATAATGAGTATTTATACGTACAGCTAGATTTTGCCCGCAGCTCCGCTCGCGTAAATGTAGGTTTTGTCAATTTTCTATCTCTCGAAAACCGTACTTTTTCTGGATGAAAGGTACACTATGTCCTTTTCTGCAGCCCTGACAACGTGTATGCAAAATTTTATGATGATTCGTCAAGTATTAAGGCGTGAAAGCGATTTGAACGTCAGGAGTGCGGAATAAGACGTACCTTGCATCCAGAAAAAAGTACTGATCTTGAACGAAGCCACGGGCAAAAGCTACTATTCGAGTTAGAAGAGTTGTCATCAAGTTAGCACACTGGCTGTTTAAGTTTAGTAGCACGACCTTATTTTTTATATTCTTCCAGGCACGCTTTTCCAACTAGCGAAGATCAGACATTAGTTCTGCAATGTCATGTTAATTTAAAATTATTCCTCACAACATCTGCACCGGCGCGATGTGATAGGAAAAATACTTAACTTGTATTATTTTTGAGACATTGATAATTTAATAGATAAATCAGTATTACATTTATACACTTGTCTCGAATATCTTTAAAATTTGCGTACCTATACAGTAAATAAAATCAGCTGTTGGTCAATATAACTATCTTTATATACGTAGGTAATGTCACAAATTTGTCCAATTTCTACTAAGGTAAAGTACGCCAAAAATACTTCACTAAACTTTTAAAATGTATTATGATTTTATGACCCGTTGGTTTTCAATATCGAAGTGTCACTCTCGTGTAATGTGTACCGTTTGTCTGGTTTACTGACTCTGTTAAGCCTACACATCCACTGATTCGATGTTTTGCATGTTGTTTTTCTTGACAATATCGATTTTATAACATATTATAATATTAGTCCTGTATTAAACTGTTCCACTGCTGGGCACGACCCTATTCTCAGAAGGGTTAGGTTAAAGTCGACCACACTGGCCCACTGCGAGTTGTCAGACTTCACATATCTTCGAGAGTGTTTTGGAGTACTCTCCGACATGTTTGGGTCCTCATACCTCTGCCGAACGACCAAGGCATGGAATTCTCTGCCAAGGCACGTGTTTCCTTCTTCCTTCAATCCTGAGTCCTTTAAGCGGGGCGTGAAAAAGCACCTTCTCAGGCCGTCAAAATAGAGACCTCAACATCGCCTCGGCTGCTATGAGGGCAGTGTGGAGGCCACTGCTCTTAGACCACACGACTGCTTACCATCAGGTGGAGTGTGGTCATTTTGACGAGCAAAATAAAAAATAAAAAACAGTTTTGTTTCCTCTTAATGTTTTCCTTCATCGTTACAGCGAACGATAAATAATTAATTGTTTAATACATTCATAACTTCGAAAACTTAGAGCGCCTTGTGATTTTACTCGACACCTCTGCGTGGCAGTCCAACGGTCTTCCACTAGACTATCGATAATCGAACTCAAATAATAATTATTATTTCGTAATGAGTCAATATAACCATATCTAGACACAATGGTAATACCATTCTGTCTGAAAGCCAGTGCCTGGACGTCGACTTAGAAAATAATTGAGATCAATTCAACTTTCGGTGTTGTTAGTTTGTAAGAGAAAAGCACCCGCAATAAGTGCACTGCTATTGTGTTATATGCTAGATAAATAAACATAAAAAAGTATGTTGCAATTGCCAGTATTGGCGTCCTAAATCATTTAGGAAATAAGTGTTTAAAACTGTTGTTAAAAATTTAACAATGATTGGTATGCAATATTGGTGGCAGATACAATACTGTCTTTAAATAACAACAGTAATTTGAAGCCAATTGATTGATTATATTGTTTATTCCTACTGTGCCGGCATAATTAATACTTAAGCAGTGTATTAAATAAATTCCTCCCTTCCCTGAAATATCTGGATGTACAGTAGGCTTAGGTTAGCAGTTTTATTATATATGGATAGCCAAAAATACAATGCACAATTGGCGGTTTAAAGCACTCTCATGCATACATACATAGATTCACGCCTGTTTCCCAGAGGGGTAGGCAGAGACTATGGATTTCCATTTGCTACGATCCTGACACACTTCTCTGGCTTCATTAACTTTCATCACATTCGATTCCTCATACAATTAGCATGAAATAAGACTGGTAATTGGAGAGGGACATAAAGAAGTTAGTAGAATATATACTGACGGGGTAGCGCAATGATTTATCTAGTGAAATTACCACACGAAACAAAAATTTGTGTACCTAATCAAATTCGGTAATCAAAAACCAAGTTTAAGGACTCTTTGTATACGTTATTTGAACATTTGTAAAGTTAAGATCCCTCTTCTGCCATAGAACGGTGTTTAAGATAAAAAATTTAATAACGATCCGTTTTAAATTTGTATGTCTCTATTCAAAATTACCTTCAAAAACCGCGATAACTTTTTATTAAAATAATGTCTAAATTTAGTCAATCTTTGTAAAAAGAATGAAGGTGTTTAGTGAAACAATATTTTTTTATTATACTTATCACATTTCCGATACTGAAATGGAAAGAAACCTTTAAAAATTTCCACATTACATCATAACGGGTATTGAAATAAAACCATTGCATTCACTTCCGCTTGTCGCATTCATTTTATTTGTTACATACAAACCTATTGAATCTCATATATCATTGTACTCAACGCTTTGTTTAATGTACTACGTAACGTAGAAAGTGGAATATTTACAATTATGAACTTATAATAACTTAAATAGTAATACATAACGTCAGTCGCTGATAGATGCTGCATGCTTGACACACGGAGCCAAAAGGATGGGTGACCAATATACATTTCGTTTCTTCAACATTTTAGGAACGAGATGCGTTTATAAATCTAAAAATAATAATAATATTCTACCACATACACACAACACCATCTAGCCCATACTAAGCAGAGCTTGTACTATGGGTACTAGACGATGGATAAACATTCATATAAAATATTTTTGTTTTGTAAATAAATACGTATTATACATAGAAACACCCAGACCAACAAACATCCATGTTCATGCACACAAATGTTTTGACTTGTGCGGGAATCGAACCCGCGACCTCAGGCGTGGCAGTCGGTTATACTAACCACTACGCCATCGAGGTGTAATAGCAAAAATGCATGTTTTACATAAAAATATGGAACATAGTTACAGAAGCTACAATATATATATATTTTATTAAACATAGCATATAATTATTACTCGGAGATAGTATAGTATCTTTTCTTAATAAACGAATTGTCTGCATCGGTTTAGACCAAGTCCTACATCAAAAAACGAATCATTTTAACTGCGGACAGTTAAATTTTGACATATTGTCTATAGAACATATGTTGAAATTAGCTATCCCTAGCCAAAATGACTCTTTTCTTAAACATAGAAACCGGGCCGTAGTGTTTTCCGAGTTAACCCCCACGAGTAAATAATATTCTTTTCCTTTTTTTACTTTAGTAAACCTAAATGTAACATGAGTGTCGCGCACTAAAAACTAAGGGCTTTAGAAGCGCCAATATTTGACTAGCTTTGCAGCTTATAAATGTGTAGAGCTGTAATTGAAGATTTACTTGTTGGGTTTATGTTAGCACAATAAATCCTTATCCTTACTAATATTATAAATTCGAAAGTAACTCTGTCTGTCTATCTGTCTGTCTGTCTTTCTGTCTGTCTGTCTGTTACCCTTTCACGGCTAAACCACTCAACCGATTTAGATGAAATTTGCTACAGATATAGTTTAAAACCTGGGAAAGGACATAGGCTACTTTATATTCATGTAGGTACCACGCGGGCGGAGCCGCACGCAAAAGCTAGTAGAATATAAAACTATATCCATTCCATCCTAAAACATTTACAAATGACAGTCTGTTGATTTACAAATGGCATTTTGATTTTAGTCATTAATCGTATTTACAAGTCTGGTTTAAATTTGTATAGTACTGGACGCACCTCTACATAGGCACATAGACAAATGCACACACGCATACTTGAATAGTTCATCGATGTTGCCGCTAGAGGCGCTTTTCGAATATGGATATAATATGGCGACATTCAAAAGTGTTGAGGTACGTTGAGGACTATGCTTCCATAAAGAAGGCCCTTTGTAACTAGGTGTGAACGAGGAACACTCAAGAACCGATTCTTTTTCCCTAACCATATTTGTACTGCTAGTACTTTTGTGTCTTACTTAAAGAAAAATACATCACCATCAAAGTTATGTTTGTATCCTTGTTATCATGTTAATGTTTCTATAAACTAAAGATGTCTTAAAATTTAACTTATGAATAAATTTGTTGTGGGCGGATTCAAGTTATAGAGCTGTTGACCACTAATTCGGAGATCAGTTGGAATATCAGTTAAATACGGATACAATCTCCAAAAGTAATAAGGACTTTTGGTTAGTCAGTGTGAAGAAGAGACTAAGAGTGATGATTGCAACTGGTTCTTTAAAACGTCTCCCCGTTTCTTACATATTCAGGGATTTTCAATCATCAGATTAAGCCAGCTTAATTCATCATCATCATCATCATTTCAGCCTATTGCAATCCACTGCTGGACATAAGCCTCCCCCAGGGTGCGCCACAAGGCCCGATCTCCCGTTTTTTTGCCATCCAGTCACCTCCAGCCACCTTTTTCAGGTCATTTACGAAAGTTAATTCCTTAGATAAGGCGATTAAACATTTCGTCCTTAAAAAGCTATACTCGCATAGCCAAAATAGACAAACAATATAAATATCGTTCATTAATAAAGTCAAGTAAAGTATTTGATTACGCTCAGATTACTCATTTTTCGATTTAGTGGTCACTAGCTTTTACAATTTCAATTTATCTGCAACCTCCGTCCTAAGCATTAAAATAATTTTATCGCAAAAATTACGTACTTGTTAATCTACTACTTAACTAGGTATATATAAGCTACAGAAGTCAATAAAATTGTTAATATCAAAGCATACAACATTTTAAATATCAAAAACATATTCGTTATTGTTGAAATCGTTAACGTTCTTATTCTGGTAGTAAACTGATTATAAAAAATATCAAAGAAAAAAAATAAAAAAGTTACGTTTGTTCATCGTAAAGACTAAGTAAAATAAATTACGGCTTAATGTAATAACAGCTGTAGTCCCTCATCTGAGTATCCAGATTGAGACGTACTCCACAATAGGCAATCTTGACAAGGACTTGCACTCTATAATTATTGAATCAAGCTACCCCATTATTCACTATCTAAAAGGGAATTTAACAGGCTCATTTTAACAGCTATATACCCTACCCACCAATTTCGGGATTAAAAGATTTGGAAGCCTTAGGTTACGAAAAAAGCGGGGCTTGATTTTTTAAACCGATTACATTAATAATCCATATCTCGAAGTAAGTTCAGTGAATTTCAGTGACCTCTGTAGAAGCCGCATTATTATGGAGGCCCGACAGTAAAATACGAATAAGTACACACTCTAACATCACAACTAAACGTCTTTACAATCTTAGTTCTGGTACCAACACTTCACTGTCCTCGAGTCACCGTCGTTGCTGTGGATTCCCTAGTCTATCAGTCTTGTATTTTCATTCAACAATGTTCAACGTGTCGAAAAATCTTTCGATCTCCTGTTGTCTTGTGGATATACTTTTGACCTCGTACTCGCTCGGACCCTTTATCTCCTCGTATAAGTAATCTTTGCTGTTGGTCGCTGGCCATTTCATGTTGTTGCAAATTGGTTTGCTGAAACAGAGAGGAAACCAGTTAGTATATATTATTGACCTGCTAATGTTTACTGGAAACTGTCGTCTTGGATTTTTGGTGTTTTAGAGCGATATGACAACGTCTGCGTATCTTAAAAGTAGAGAATAATGATACAAATAGATATTCGTTTAATATCTTAGGAGTAGACCTAATAGGCGCAAAATTAGGCAAATGTAAATTGTAACGTTTGCAAATACTATAAAAAGAGGCTTTTGAAAGGGGCGATTAGATTGACGATGTTCCTATTTCCAGTTAACCGAGCTGGCTAAGAATATAATCGTCAATCGCAGGCACAATATCCCCAATTCAATCGCCATTTTTTAGATAAAGGCTTCCTATTTGTCGTGGTAACGAGACACTATTGACCATAGTGCTTGCTGCTTCCGCTTTATAATATCTATATATGAATACGTGAAGCAAAAACTTTGTACCCCTTTTTACGAAAATTGCGCGAATGGAGCAGTATGAAATTTGGTACAGTTAAAGTTTATATGGAGAAGGAGGGGCGAATGCTAATATTTTTATAAAATATGCATTAGAAATACATTAAATTAATGAAAAAAGACTACACGCACACAAGCATGCATTTGACACACACAGTCGAATCGCGTTCGTAGTATTTCGACATTGTTCGTCTGACGTCGTACATTTCTTTGTAGCTATGGTTACCTATACCTTATTTATATGTAATAGAGAAAAACTGAAAACAAAGTAGCAAGCTTAGAAATTTTGGTCGAATTTTGACCATTGGCGACCTCTAGTTTTGTATAAAGGCGCCAACTTATAATAATAATTACTATCGCCCATAATAATTCGTAGGAGTTAAATATTAAGCAAGTGTTGAACTTTAGTATTGAGCTAGCTCGTAACCACAACGACCCGTGTTTAAAATATACAATTTCAGTGCACGCAGCACCGCTTCAACATATACTAAATCAATAAATTCTAAACAATAATTACCTATAAGTCATAAAGTTTACGAAGAAGCTAGGCATTAACTGCTTCATATAGTCATCATCATTCTTGGGCGGCCAGGAACTCTGCGATCCAAGCACGGAGTTCACTTTGAAGACATACGTCATGTCGTCGACGTGACCAGCTCCATGGAAGTTTAATTGCTTCTCTTTCTTTATTATACTGTTGTCACTATCGAATGTAAATCTATAAACATACGTAGGTGCACTTGCAGTACTTTCACGTGCTTCCACCAACTTCAACACGGGATATTCGTAAAATCCGTCCGTACAACTCTTGACGAAGCCATCCACACTGACTGTACCATTGTAGTATTTGCTATAGATTAGCATCTTTTTTGCCACATCAGACAATAAAACCTTCGGTGTATTAAACAACGTTTTAGGTGGCACTATGATTAGTGGGTTTTCCTTGGCTTTCTCGACTAAATCGAACTCTTCAAGTCGTCCTCGGAATGTTTCACATTCAGAGTCAGTGTAACCAACTAAGAGTGGAATGTCTTTGCCGCGGCCTTGCGCTACTAGAAGATCTGGGTAATCGTCGACTACAGTTGTGACTCCGGGGAATGAAGTTTCAACGGTGGGCACGAAGGTTGTGAAGCCGATTTGATCTATGAGAAAGTTGTTGGCTCCGTATAACTTTTCGGCGGGCAGTTTGATAAGTTGCTCGTAGATTTCGTCGGGGTCGGTTGAGTTGATGCCTAGCACTGTCAGGAGATGAGTTTTCATATATTGCGCGAAGAACGGCGATGGGCTGTAGAAACTACTAATTGCTGTACCACTCATCAATATCGCCCTGTAAAGAAAATTAGGAATATTTTAATACTAGCTTTTGCCCGCGGCTTCGCTCGCGTTAATTTAGAATTTGACAATCTATTCGGGTTGTACTCTGCTTGTAATAATATAATTCAATCATGATTCGAAATACACGTGGCGCCATGTATTATCATAAGAACGTTATTATTGTTTTCCTCGGGAACAGTAACTGTTTTTGGGATGAAAGGTAGCCTATGTCCGTTTCTGTACACCTGACAACGTATATGCAAAATTTCAGGATGATCGGTTCAGTCGTTTAGGCGTGAAAAGGTAACAAACAAACAAACTCATTTTCGCTTTTATAATATTAGTTAGGATTGTGAAGATAAAGTAGTACAAGAATATAGTCAATACGTAATATAGTAAAGACAATTAATAATGTTAAATGACTCTACACATTGTACCTACAATAACAGTCGTGTGTTAAGACTGCGCCGAGCGTAAGACAGATAATGACAGAGCTCGTGCGGCGCATATTCAAATCAGCACGCGGGGGCCATAGTAAAATTGTATGGAGGATTTGAAGTGCTTTTTTGATAAATATATGTCTTTATTGTCAACCAATAACTTAAATATTTGGGACGGACAAATTGTAATATAACTATTTATGATTCGTTTAAGCTGTAAAATAGGTCAGATTTCTACTGTTATAATCTAAAACTCACGTAACACGCGAGCTTACGGTTTTACAAATTTACGTAGTTTTGTAGGCGAAAATATTAATTTAAATTTTTTACATGGAGTAATTGTAAACACATTCATTGTTATGGTATATATATATTTTATATTTGTATTAAACAAAAAGTGTTGATTTTATTCACTTAACTGTAACCGCCTGTTTCGCTCAGCGCAGTCGTAAGTAAGCAGTAAGAATATATTTAAAATATACATATTATGTATATTCATGTAATTTAAACGTGGTTATAATTTGTTATAGTAGATATACAAATTATCTGAAGCAGTTATATTATTTATCCTTGGCACACTAGATCGCGTGTTCACCATTTTATCCATTTGTTCACGTATCAGTACGCTGCTAGATTTAAGATAAATAAACGTGAATTAACTTGTTTGATTTAATTTCAAGTATTTACTATACGAAGAAGTGGACTGACAATTGACATACTAATTATATGTCGTTTCTGCATTTGATTTCGGCAATGACACAGACTCAATGGGCTGGGTCTTAACCTCTATTGTGCCAGGGGCTCGCATGCGAGCCAGCAAAAAGCTCTTGTTTATATTTTACTACGTAGCTGACATCATAACAAATTCTGTAGTACCATTTTTTTGATTCTACGAGCTATGAGTGGGCCGGTAATTAACAATAACAAAATCTCAAGTGGCACGCGGCGATAACGGGCGATAATGTAAACATCCAGCTGTCTCACAAGAGGTTAATGGCAACTGCATAGGAGATATTAAAGTGCACAAGTGTGAACCATAACATAAGTGCATTTTTTATTCCCTTTCGTTTCTAGTCCAATAAAGGTAAGGCGATACGATGGAGGCGATATCACGTGCAGGTTCAGCGGCAAATGTGTTCATTTTTGGGATAAAACATTCAACAACTCATTAACTTCGGACTTTTACTGAGAATTTATTAGTAGTAAATTTATTGCTGGCCTGACCCGAAATATTTATCAGAGATGTCATGATCCGCAACCTAGATAGTCAAATACCAACCTCTTGAATAAGCCCTCAGCAGCCTTGGAGAGAGTCAGCAGATGTGCAGCAATAGCGCCAGCACTCTGCCCGGCTAGTGTAACATTGTCAGGGTCTCCTCCAAACGCTCTCGCGTTCTGCTGCACCCAGCGTAAAAGTGTTATCATGTCGCGAAGACCAGCGTTGCCCGGCACCATCGTCGAGTTTAGAGACAGAAAACCAAATACGTTCAACCTGGAAAGTGCAAGGTTAAGTTTTAGCCAGAGTCTTGAGCGTCTCGATTGGGTTTTGAAATAATAATTATGCTCAGAATACAATTTATTTTGTCTTCAGATAGCACCAACAGTATAGTTTCAGTCATCTCATAAAAATTTACATGACATGACATTTAGACAGATACATACGTCCCGATGGCTCGCACTGATATTGGCAAATTTGCCCCGGTTACAAGAGCCATACGTTTAATAAATAGCGTCTCAGAAAGGCTGGACATTTTTAATTGTACGTTGGCGGAATTCGTGAGAGTGACCCTCGAGTTACTAGCAAAGTAATGTTAATTAATTACATTATCGCATTGGCTGTAAACCTGTAATGATGGTGTAAGATTGTATATATAAATAAATAAATAAATATTTGTTAAATTATGTATATTTTTGTTCCTAAATAGACAACTGCTACATTAGGTATAGTTCGTGAATCGCAAGGAATTAAATCAACGGACACAAAGCACACCCAGCCGCGGAATGTATGTATATGTAGATCACAAAAGTTTTGGGTCGAAACTTTAACACTCGATCGATTTGGTAGAAGATTTGCATTTAAACCATTGCTTTCTCAAATACAATCAAATCAATGTGAGTCTTACCTGTAATTAAACGTGATGACGATAACGTTCTTGCTCACTAAGTACTCAGGTCCGTGAACATCTGTATGACCAGATCCGAAGGCAAATCCTCCGCCATGTATAAACACCAGAATCGGCAGGCCTGTTGGAGTAGGCAGTTCTGTGATTGTTGGCAGACCTGTTGTTGTGGGAAGGCCTTCTGGGGCAGGCAGATCTGTTGAGGCAGGCAGGTCTTCGATAGACTCCTCTTTATAGCTGAATGCCTGTCGCGGCGATTCCAGCTCTCTGGCTGGTCTCCAAGATGATTTAG
Source organism: Catocala sponsa (assembly GCA_963564715.1). Taxonomy (NCBI): domain Eukaryota; kingdom Metazoa; phylum Arthropoda; class Insecta; order Lepidoptera; family Erebidae; genus Catocala; species Catocala sponsa. The sequence continues at coordinate 1,519,682 of OY751345.1, read as the reverse complement.
GTATAGCATCAATTGGTACGTGGATATTGGCGCGGATACAAGCCTCACTCATGCTATGTTTATGCATCAGCTTGCCGTACAAAACGTCTGTCTGGAAGCATATGGGACCCTCGGTTCTCGCGTCAAAATGTATATCACCCCAAGGTTCTAGAGGTTCCAATTCCTGAAAACAAATAATATTGCCTTGAGTCATCATAATCCAAGTTAAGAAATTAAACCACTTTAGCCGAGTATAATCTTACGTAACTGCTGATTGCGAGATCTTAGATTAAATTAGTGGATTGCGTAGTATTGTTAGGTTTTCTATATGGACAATCTCGGCAAACCCCTACCCCGCGCTTTGTAAACCCTCAATCCTGAATATCACGAGCACTTAAGTCGGTCGACATAACGAGACAGTAACCATATAACATATTGACGATTTAAAGATCGAAAAACCAAGCTAGCTTAGGTTAACCCTCTGTGAGTAGACATAGCGACTAAATCTATCACACCGTGATAGATATAGTCGTTAGAACCTCGATCTTTCCATCTTGCCTCGATAAGCCCGACCTACCCTCTATTCTCTCCTTTTGCAACGGAGAGGGAAAAGTAAAGTAGTGACATTTCTCCAAGTTAAAAAAATAGGTATATGTTAGTCCTATATACAGGCTGTCCTAAAACTCAATGATAACCTGGTACCAGGCGAGAGGCCAAGGTATACCAGTTATGAAAAAAAAAAGAAAAAAAATCCATGTCACTTAGTCAAGCAATAATCGACATTTTTCGAAAAAGTTGAAAATTTGACGCCTTTGGTCGCATTTTTAAGTACTGTGATCACAATTTTCACAAATTTACAGTGATTTTTTTATAATATAATCTCAAATAACAGTGTTATTAATCGCAACCACTAATCAAATTAATAAACATTGTTAACTAAGTAAAATAAATTAAGTTTTGACGAGTAATGGCTTACAAAATTATTGTCAGTTAACTTTGACACTCCATGTTAGAAAAAAAATGTACCACACTACCCTTGGCAAGTTATTTCCAAAGATGGCCCATTTAGTCTAGATTTCAAAATTGTACAACACTTGCCGCTTTTCTTGCCAATGAAAGTGCTACTTCATATTTTTTGCGAAGGGATCCCTCATTCACAAAAAATTACCTAATACCGGATTACCTGATATTGAAAATGTGAAATTTAATATGTTTGTATAAATGATAGAACTATAATATATTATATTTGCATGCCATTTGAAATGGCTAAATGGGCTTATACTCTTGTAAATAATCTATAACATCAATATCAACATGTGGACAGGAATTTTAAATGGTCAAATAATTGGACCATTTGAGCTGACTGAAAATTTAAATGGCGCCACCTACTTGCATTTTCTCCAAAATGATTTGCCGATATTGTTAGAAGATGTACCACTCAACATCTACAGAGAAATGTGGTATCAACAAGATAGTTGCCCAGCTCATTATGCCCGGCCTGTACGAGAATATTTAAACGAAGAATATCCCGACAGATGGATCGGACGCCGTGGATCAATTTTATGGCCCCCTCGTTCCCCAGACCTGAATCCAGTAAATTTTTTTAACAGGGGATGCATAAAAGAAAAAGTCTACTCAAAACCAATACAAAATCTATTAGAATTGCGCCAAAAAATTGATGCAGCATCAGAAGAAATAAATGCGAGTAGATGTGCACGACTGGTGAAGAGGTCATTTCTGAGGAGATGCAGAGCTTGTATTCATGCCGGAAGGAAACAATTTGAGCATCTACTTTAGTTTTAGGAGGATATTAAAGTGTTACGATAATTGATTGTTTTATTTTGATTAAGTTTTCCATGAGGTCCCTTCGCAAAAAATACGAAGTATCACTTTCATTGGCAAGAAAAGCGGCAAGTGTTGTACTATTTTGAAATTTAGACTAAATGGGCCATCTTTTGAAAGAACTTGCCAAGGGTAGTGTGTTATATATTTTTTCCAACATGGAGTGTCAAAGTTAACTGACAATAATTTTGTAAACCATAACTCATCAAAACTTAATTTATTTTACTTAGTTAACAATGTTTATTACTTTGATTTGTGGTTGCGATTAATAGCACTATTATTTGAGAATACATTATAAAAAAATCACTGTAAAATTGTGAAAATTGTGATCACAGTACTTAAAAATGCGACCACGGGTGTCAAATTTTCAACTTTTTGAAAAATTTCTATTATCGCTTGACTATGTGACATGGATTTTTTTTCTTATTTTTTTCATAACTGGTATACCTTGGCCTCTCGCCCGGTATCAGGTTATCTTTGAGTTTCGGGACACCCTGTATACATGCAACGTGAAAGTTTAAAGTTACTAGTTACCTTAAACCGTAGTTCATCTAGAGGCTGCTTTGCATACGGCACTCCTCTGAAGCTCGCGTACACCGATCCATCGTCGGCGACCCGTTCCAGGCCGCACACCCATCCTGCCTCTATCTTGACGGGCACGCAAGGGTCTGGCCGGGCATGCGAACATCCTGAAATAGAACAAAAATAAAAACTTAATACAATGATTGAAAAAACAATGTGTGAGAACGTGTTTTCTTGTTGTTTCTTGAAAGATTACTATCGCTCTATGATTAATTCCTGTTTTGCGGTCTTTTCTGTCCGTTGGAAAGGATTTTGTCTGCGGGACGCTTTAATGGTTAATATTTTTTTTAAACTCACGCAACAGAAATAAATCCTGTGTCGCGGGGAACTTTACAGGCATACAAGCAACGGACACAAAGAACACCTAGACTCATAACAACTTTTTGCGGATCACAATTTCTTTTTCCCGTGTGTGGATCATACCTAAAACACTCGGCACGAAGCAGTCATAAGGCGGCCTCTTACATTACTACGCCATACATTCAGTCAATGTCATGTGTGTTTTACACATGTTAATAAAAAAGATTTTTTTGAAGTGAAATCTTCTTTAGGTGCGTTGACCACTTCTTGGGTGAACAAAAATCATAGAACTCACGTCATCGTCACGCTTCGTCATCGTCGTCACACTTCGTCATCGTCACGCTTCCACGCTTTCCATTTTTGAATTATTTTAGAATATTAACAATATCTCTAAAATGATGTGCGTCCTACGCAAAAAATAACGAAATTTTGACCCTCTTAATAATCCCTAAGAGAGTATCAGGAATCCGACCCGCCCTTTAAATTAAAGTTTTCACTTCTATCGACAGTCCCCAAAGACTGCCCCTTTTTTAAATCTTTGTTATTTTTAGGACTTTTATATTTTAATAATAAAATGTCAGCCCCATCGTTCCCTATAGTAATCTAATTACCACAGATAGAAATCATTTGCGCAAAAGCATGTTATAAATAGCTACAGCTGGTTTTGATGTAGGTTGAGCTAAAACACTTGATAATGCTACAATATCTTTTATATTTCTTTCAAATAATAAATAAAAATGTCAAACTTAATAATGAAGTTGTTATATTACTCCATTGTGTTAGTATAGCTAGGTATATAATGATTTAATTAATTTTACATTGTATTGTGTAACTTTTTGTAGGAAAGATATACTATACTAATATTATAAAGCTGAAGAGTTTGTTTGGTTGAACGCGCTAATCTCCAGAACTACTTATTCGAATTGAAAATATCTTTTGGTGTTGATCTTTAGCCTATTTATCGAGGAAGGCTATAAGCTATATAACATCACGGTACGACCAATAGGAGCGGTGCATCAATGAAAAATGTTACAAAAACGGGGAAAATTCTCTTATGTGACGCAGATGAAGATGCGCGGGTCAACTAGTTTTTATACATATATGACAATAGGCTCGTTAAGGAGCCGTTCTTATGTTCATAGAAGAGTAGTAATCGTATAGACAGATAACTCCTGCACTAGGATTAATTCCTATGTAGCGGGGGCTTTACAAACATTCAAACAACGGACACAAAGAACACACCGACTCGGAACAACCATTTGTGGATCACACAATATTTTGTCCCGTGTGGGCATCGAACCCACAACCCTCGGCGCAGGGGCAGTCGCGAGGCGACCACTTAAACCGCTACGCCACCCGTGCAGCCATCAGTCATAAATAACTTTTGCAAAAAGCTATTTAAAAACATGTCAGGCCGGTCGTAGTTCAGGAACAAAAACAAGTTTTATTTTGTTAAATATTTAAATCACTTTATTATTCAGTATTACATTAACTCGAGTTTGATGAACTATCGAGTAATATTTATTACGCAAATGGTTGTTTTGAGGAAGTGTCTCGCGCTAATCTACGTAAAATTTAAATGAAATAACCAAAGCTTTCAATTTTTTACTAACTGAATTATTGACCGAAGTTTGAACTTTAAAACTATAATTAAGCTGTCAAATTCGAATGCTAAATTGATGCACGGATGGCGTAGCGGGTTAGCGGTCGCCTTGCCACTGGCGCCGGGAGTGTTGTGGGTTCGAATCCCACATGAGACAATTAATTGTATATTCCCCAGTTATTTTTCTGAGTCTGAGTGTACCTTATGTTCGTTAATTGTTGGTATGTTTGTAAAAGTTCTCCGTGGCACAGAGTTGGATCCTTAACGAGAGTTGTTTTTTATATAAAACTAGCTGTCCCGACAGACGTTGTCCTGTACACACGAAAAAAAAAGAAAAATCAAATCTAAACCATTATCGAATCCACTTGAATACACACAAAAAAATTCATGAAAATCGGTCCAGCCGTTTAGGAGTTTAATTACAAACACACGCACAGAAGATTTATCTATACTAATATTATAAAGCTGAAGAGTCTGTTTGTTTGTTTGTTTGAATGCGCTAATCTCAGGAACTACGAGTTCGATTTGAAAAAATATTTTAGTGTTGGATAGCCTATTTATTGAAGAAGGCTATAGGCTATATAACATCACGCTACCACCCACGGCGGCGGCGCAGTTACGATAAACGCGGGTAAAACCGCGGGGACAATAAACGCACATGCGTACATTAGTATATTATATCATTAAGGAAAATAATACAACATTGAATTGTATTGATGTAAACATTTGGCGATTGAAAAGAGTGGCCATGAGTTTCTTGCCTGCTTCTTCTCATGAAAGCTCTACTCCTCGAACAGACTTTTTTCAATGGTAAATTTTTATTTCCTTCTGTTTATTTTTATAATTTTTTATAATTAATATAATAGAGAATTGACTTGTCCAAGAATTGTTTGCACATTTTTATGGAAAAAAAGATCTTTTACTTTGATTTTGATTTAATAGTAAGCGGTCACCGTAAAATTGATTACCATCAAGTAGGTAATAAGCTTGTTATTTGTTATCCTAGACGTAATAATGACATAGAATACACGTGTAAATGACTTAACAAAAAGCTGCGTAGACACAAACAAAACGACATACACACAAAAAAATAGCGCTCCGAACTGTTTATAAAACTATGTATTTTATTTTAAGACATGTAATTAGCATTAGTTACATAATTACTTATAACGTTTGTTGGCTTAATCTATACTAATATTATAAAGATGAAGAGTTTGTTTGGTTGAACGCGCTAATCTCAAGAACTACTGGTTCGAATTGAAAAATTCTTATCGTTGGATAGCCCATTTATCGAGGAAGGCTATAGGCTATATAACATTACGCTACGAGAAGCGGGGCATCAGTGAAAATTGTTATGGAAAATTCTCTTATGTGAAGCAGAGAAAGTTGCGTGTGTTAGCTAGTAAAGATTAGAATCACAGATGTGACGTTAGCGTATTTGAATCGAAAAAGTGTTCGCACTAAGAAAAGCGAGCTCACACATTACTATGTCATATAGATAGATAACGATATTCTATAATTTTCAATATGAGGGAGATGTTAATACTACTTATATTTATAATTTAGATGTCATGTTTCCAGTGTGTGTCAGATGACACCTTAACACCCAGAAAGGACACAATACTTAAACGTAGTTAGATGCATCTATGATTTAAAAGTCATCAAAAGAAATTAAACTACTATATACGGATTTTATCGCGTTGTTTGTTTGACACATTATTACAAAATATTGAAAACTGTTACACTACTATTACTATTAAACTTTACTAATTTTGAATCTAATTAAATTATTGAAACTATTAAAACTATTTATACTATTTCTATACTATTATACTATTTATATTTATGTTTACACTTTCCCCGACGTTTCGGTTGCTTTTCAGCAGCCATGGTCACGGGGAGACTAAGATGGTAGTTGTCTCAATGTTCCAGTAGTTATTTCAGTTTCAATGAATAACATTCGCGTAAACAGAAGACAATATCATGAAAAGAAATTACTCTTTGTAGTCGTGTGTGGTCAGTTAGTAGACCCGCTGTATCATACCTGTTTGAAAACTAAATTTTGGACATGTTTATATGTGTAGTAATTAATTTATAAACAGTTTATCTAAAAAAAGCGATAACTTCCGCACTAGGAATAATTCCTATGTCGCGGGAGACTTTACAAACATTCAAACAACGGACACAAGGTTCAACCAGCGTCAGAACAACTGTTTGTGGATCACATAAATGTGTCCCGTATCCCACAATCAACAACCGCTTATTATGTAACTAGCTTTTGCCCGCGGCTTCGCTCGCGTTAATTTAGAGTTTGACAGTCAATTCGGGTCGTACTCTGCTTGTAATAATATAATTTAATCATGATTCGAAAGACACGTGGCGCCATCTATTATCATAAAAACGTTGTTATTGTTTTTCTCGGGAACAGTACTTTTTTCGGGATGAAAGGTAGCCTACGTCCGTTTCTGTACACCTGACAACGTATATGCAAAATTTCAGGATGATCGGTTCAGTGGTTTAGGCGTGAAAAGGTAGCAAACAAACAAACTCATTTTCGCTTTTATAATATTAGTTAGGATAGGATTATATTCACGTCATGCCATGTGTCAACATGTGTCAAGCTTAGCGATAGTTAGATCACACAGAAACTTTTGTCAAAATTGGTAGACCACTTTCTTGGCCGATGGTACTATGTAGCACGGAACCAATAGTAAATAAATTCTTGTTCTTAGCCCGTTTTCCGTTCTTATTATTTAATTCTCTGCTCAAGTTACTTAAATGGCGTAGTTTTTATAGTGTAAAGCTAGATAATAGCATGGCTTACTCAAAAACAACATTTAAATATGCGTCGTTAGATTACATGCTGTCACAGAATGCGTAAGCAAAATAAAGATTCACAGCTCCTCCCCCGTAGGTGATAGCGTGATAATATGTAGCCTATATGTTAACCCGACCTGTTAGTAATATTCATGCAAAATTTGAAGTAAATCCATGCAGTACTTTTTGAGTTTAGCCCGGACATACATACAGACAAACAGACAAAAATTCTAAAAACTATATTTTTGGCTTCGATATCTATTGTAGATCACGCCTCAAGTATTCTTTTAAAAAAATATTCAATGTACAGTTTTGACTTTCCTACGATTTTATTATATGTATAGATTTGTAACCAATTACAGGTAATCTTTAAAATAATAGGAAAATGCAACTCCTACTAAAGTATATTTTTTGTATTCACAAACATTCAGACAATGCATACAAACATCAACAAACTTGTTGTCCCAAATTGTTCCGAGTACCTCTACTCGACAACAAATTGGGACGATAATTTTTAGACCTGTGGAAGGTCGAACCAAAAACAATATGCGGCAGGCAAGACACGTAAATCACTGCACCACAACTCTAGAACTAAATCTCTGTGTAACCTTGTACGCATTACATAATTATAATCAAACCGGTTTAATATCTAACGCTTGTAATGTCAAATAATATCAAAGATTTACTGACCGCGCAATTTCATTTGCGTCACATAAGAGAATTTTGCCCGTTTTTACAACATTTTTCATTGATCCTCCGCTTCTATTGGCCTTAGCGTGATGTTATATAGCTTATATCCTTCCTTGATAAAAGGGCTATCCAACACTAAAAGATTTTTTCAATTCGAACAAGTAGTTTCTGAGATTAGCGCGTTCAAACAAACAAACTCTTCAGCTTTATAATATTCGTATCTATACTAATATAATAAAGCTGAAGAGTTTGTTTGTTTGTTTGAACGCGCTAATCTCAGAAACTACTGGTTCGATTGAAAAATTATTTTAGTGTTGGATAGCCTATTTATCGAGGAAGGCTATAGGCTATATAACATCACGCTACGACTCACGGGGGCGGCGCATTAACGATAAATGCGGATGAAACCGCGGGAACATCTAGTATTAGTATAGATTTACGGCGAGGCGGAACTGCGGCGATGCGCGACTGTTATGGCAGCGGGTTATTTTTTGTGAGAGATTAACGAGCGTTGGGTAGATCAGACCTTGACTCCTTACACGTGTAGCACGGTGTTTATCGTCCATCTTGAACGTGTAATGGCTGTGATGAAGCCTTCGGACGTTTACGCGCGTGTGCCTGCGATGATGGCTTGAATTGTGGCACCATTCGCCACGTTAGCTCGTTTGTTATGCAAAAGTTACCTAGTCAATATTGACTACATGACCTAGTGGTTTAAGTAGGCCTCGTCATGAACACAGCGTTAAATGTTGTGGGTAAAATTATGTGTGATCCACAAATGGTTGTTTCGAGTCTGAGTGTCCTTTGTGTGCTAAAATGATGTAAGGCTGGTTTTGGGATCTGAATGTTATCAATATCTAAGACATCCCATCCTACGCATATTATAAATTAGATGTTCCCGCGGTTTCACCCGCGTTTATCGTTACTGCGCCGCCCCCTAAATAGGCTAAATAGGCTATCCAACACTAAAAGAATTTTTCAAATCGAACCAGTAGTTCCTGAGATTAGCGCGTTCAAACAAACAAATTATTCAGCTTTAATATTAGTATAGATAGTTTATGAATATAATATTGTCTTACGTTTTTGCAAATATTATACATTGAATTAAAGAACGCGATGAAAGCCGAACAAAGTAGTACAATTGCAAAGTTAATAAATATGTTTTGATGTTTATTAACTTCTCAATACCGCGTAAAATGTTAAACGGATTAAGATGAAATTTGGCACACCGATAGATTAAGTTCTAGATTAATATGTCGAATACATTTTATGCGGCATCGTGGGATACACGTGGGCAAAAACTAGTTTAACAATGAAACCCACAAAAAAGCCGATTTGGCACTCGGAGGCATAAGCTGTTTTTACTTTTCAAAACGATAATTCCTACACTAGACGTCATTTATGTGTCACGAAGTTAATTAACATTCAGAACACGGACACAAATAACGCTCAGACACCTAGCAACAATTTGTGGATCACACAATTTTTTTTATCGTATTTGAATCGAATACATCTATGGCGGTGGTGAGAGATTGAAACCACTGTGGCATACGTTAATTTTTATGGAAGGTCTATAATTGTATAACATGTTTAGTCTATCGAGAACAATGCCAGATTCTTCTAGTACCGAGGATTTCTTAAACATGTCATTCAATCTAAAGAAATACAACAAACACTGGATATTAATAGTCTTAATAGTCTCTATATTTTGAAATTATTATTATTTAATTTCCATCGATGCTTTGATCAATAGCAATTAAAAGTTATTTAATTAGTATGAATCAAGGCATTGTGATTAGCGATCTCGAAATCTGCAATTCTACCGTCCTACCTAATAATATAAATGTAGGCACATCGCAATTATGTCATCTCAATATTTAAGACGTTCCTACGACCTCAATTAATTGCACTGAATTATTATTCAATGTTTTTACTTAGTTATACAGATTTCTGTTTCTATATACAATATACATAATAATATATATGTTAAGCATGTGTACTCACACGTGCTTAATATTGTATTATAAATACTCTGTTGATGATCAAATAAAGAAACACTCAAAACATGCAAAAAAATAAATATTTGACGAGATCTGGGTGGGATGCCGATCTGTATATCTTTTAAGAGAAACAGCAATCTCCCTCCATCCTTTCACCTTGTATAATATTGCGACAGCGGCATTTTCCACAACATGTACACTTCGTAGGACAATAGAATTAATGCCGTAGCTCGTAATAGCTCGTAGGCGTCGTCGTAGCATATGCTACAAGTGCTACGACTCTAGGAAGAAAATGGATTCTTCCTGGTTTATGCTTTCCTAAAGACTTTTTATTTTTGTGGCTTTATTTTTAAAGACTATTTAGTTGATCCTTTGGCATAAGGTTGCGCTTTCGGTTAAAGCTGATCGTAGGTTCACGAGATTGGCGAAGTGATTTTGAGCGTTTTCGCTATGGATGTATTCTGTAACTTTACGAAATATGACAATGTACCTAGTACTTATAAACAAAGAAATATGTAATTACGTGGGCCCTGATATATAACAGGCGCAGTATATACATATTATGTCATATGTGTATTTTTGTATATTCTTTCAATATACAGTCATTTTGCATTTCTGACATTTTGCGATATTTTATTTTACGTATTTGAAAAAAAAAAACAGTTAAGTATACATTGCAGTCTTTACATTTAGCATTAAAATATCAAAAACTCACATTATTGTCCCCGAAATTACAATTGGGGTAGAAAAGATAACGGATGTGTATTATGCATTATGATATTGACTTTATTAGGCCAAACCGATGATGAATATATAAAAATAATGTTTGGGATTAAGTCGTCAATCCTGGTGCCTACACAATGACAGCGATTATTTAAAATCCATAAAACTTATCTTAATATACATTTATTTTAAGCAGAGTCATGTGTTCGGGTCACAAGCGCAACCTGTTTTATATAAATATAAACAATTAAAAAAACTTATCGGTGCAAATGCCAAAATGTGCAATATACTGTTAATAATTTAAGCCACGTGTAAGATAAGGCAGTTTATATATATTTTTATTAGGTTATCTGTGCACGATTGCTATGAAGCGAAACGATTGATCAGATGGTATCGATATGTTTTGATTAAGTAATCGATTTGTCTGTATATCGCCTTTTCCGAGATGTGAAAGGTCGCAGTGGTTTATAAATAACATTGTGTTGTCATATAACATCGCGAGGATAGCCAAGTTCAGTTTTGAAATAGATTGTTAGCTTGGTAACTACGTGTGTACGATATATGTCAATGAGAGGGTAAGCAGTAGTGTATTGTAGTTTAATATCGCCAGCTATGTTTATGTTTTATGTTTATGTTGTCAGTTCTAACATATATGTTTAAAGCTTAACACCTCAATTGCTGGACCTGGGTATCGAATCCAATTAATTACAAATGTTGTTATTAAATACGTTGCTAGCTATTCAAGTTAAAATTACCGTTCTTGTTAACTCTCAAGCTAGGATAAGAGTTGGCAATAGGAGTGAGTTCACATCATAATACAATGAACGGAGATCGAACCACTATTAGTTGCGATCGCAAGCTCAGTGCCATAACCATTGGCCTGCCACGGTTAATATTGTAAAGCTTAAAAAAACCGAAATACTCAAAAAAAAATGTTAAACCGTACCCTTTTGAAAATGTTTGATGTTAATAACTATCAATAAAATAATTCTTCATATTAATTATTTTAGAAGCATTACTATTTTATTATACCAACTTTATACATTCTGCTAATATATTTTACAGTTATGTTTTGAAACACGGCCATAATAATAATAATGCGTCATATTAATTGATTAAATAAATTATAATATGTAATTTATTATAATAAAAAAAATATAATTAAATATGGCATTCATTTTCTTATAATTAAATTATATTTCTCAGCCTTCCTTATTACAATAAAACTAACGGAAAGTTAAAATAATAAATGAAACGTATTTTAATTTTGGTTTATTTTGTGACAGTGACAGTAATTTTATAATGACTACACGTGCAGAAAAGTGTCTGTAATGTCAGGAACAGCTATTTCGTGAAAAGTATTGTTAAGTATATATTCTTAAAACTTTTCTTTGAACTTTTATTTTCAAAAGTTTACTATTAACGAATGTCTCTGTCGAGGCTAATTTTAAACCATCAGACAAGCGACACCCAGACATACAAATTTAAGCTGAGGTTTCGAATCCGCAACACTCGGCGCATTAATAATGAGATTTGCACTTAAACTATTCCGTTATCAGTGCTGTCAAAAATACGTGAAGAGTGTTTTAATTTTATATTAAATACACTTCAACATGTAGGTGGCCAAAGTAACACTTGTGAATGTTAAGATACAGTAACAAACATAAAAAAATCAAACAAGATATTTAAATTTGGAACACTATACAACATACATGCTGCTTTTTTTAAATAGTGGCTGAATAAAACATTTGCATATGTCAAAATTTTAACTACATCAAAAAAAACACTGATAGAAATTTTAAATTTCGAACACGTTTCACACATGTTTAAAATTCTAAAATAGAAAGAAAATACTTGTCTATATCACTGCACAGTTGTCGTAACTCACCGGCCAGTATCACGGCTATCGCCAACACTCTGCACGTGTGACCAATCATCTCTGTAGCACGACACTCGTCTTACTGACGGCGGAGTTGTTCGGTCTACGCGTATATACGTCGACGCGCGCTCCAGCCGCATGCGCACCACCGTACAGGGAACGGGTTACATGTTAACCCTTAGGGTTAGAGTTCTATTTTCAATTTCAAATACGGAATCTTAAAGATATTGAAATTAATTCGTTAAAGCTGTCTGTTAGGTTATGTTTTCATAGTTAAACGCGAAAACAACGACTTGAACCTCAAAGATAGATTTACATTTAAAAAGCAATTAAAGTTGCATTTAAAACTTAGTAATCTGTAAGCTAGTCCTCTATTTTCGACTAGTTTTTGCGCGCGCTTTTACCGCTATGTATCCCATGGAAACGTATTATTAGGTCAAAAAATATATTTTTTTTAACCTATCATGTGATGTACCTGTGCGTGCTTGAGTGACAAGCATCCGAATAACTTTACATTTATAGATATTTAAATGAAATTAAATGAAATGATATTTATTTCATATAAAATTATTATAATTATTATTTATTAGTAGGATTTGGTTATAACATACGTTCGTCCAAATTGAAACAATGAAGTTACATTAAATAAAGTCATATCAAATTTTAGCAGTCACATAGCATTTTAAAAGTAGTTTTATCGAATGAGAACAAACCCGGGAAGTAAATAAAACAATAGGTAATTAATTTAATTGATATATAGAAAGAGATTTCGCTTCAACTCGATTAGTTTTAGTGGAAATATCCTCTGCAAGTCTGCACATACAATAGTGGTTTTGGGATCGAACCACAACACAGAGAGAGGGGGACTTTTTTTTTTATCATTACTTATTTAGGGGCATATGTCCATCAAGGATAAGTGAGCCCAGCGTTTCCTAAACAGGACATATACTACATACTAAAATAATTTTTATTAATTTATAAAGGTTTAAGGTTAAAGAATCATTTGTTATAAATAAATCTTTTCTATAATAAATTTTGCAGCTTCAGAAATCGGTTCGGCTAATATACTTAAAAATGCTCCTTGATCATACTTATTAATATTAAAATTCTGCACAAATTATTCTCTAACCCTTCGATATTTAACACATTCGACAAGTATGTGTTGAACAGAGAGGCGGATGGCCGTAGGTAAAACCGGGCTAATGTGCTTCACCGATGACGGGCTTGGCAACGGATGATCCGTTGTCGTCCACAACAGGGCAGTCGCGGCTTGTTCTGTCGGTCAACGTCCGTAGGACTCTGACGGGCACCAACTGACTTTCAGCCCTTGTCCTTTGTAGGATATAGAATATATGATAGGATTCCATGCATTACATAACTAGCTTTTGCTCGCGGCTTCGCTCGCGTAAAAGTACGTTAGCTGATGGTAATAACAACACTTTTCTTTAAATAAAATATAGCCTGTGTTACTTGGTGATGGTTGATGGCGTAGTGGTTAGTATAACCGACTGCCACGCCTGAGGTCGCGGGTTCGATTCCCGCACAAGTCAAACATTTGTGTGCATGAATAAGGATGTTTGTCTTGGTCTGAATGTGTCTATGTATAATATGTATGTATTTACAAAAAAAAGTATATATGTGTGTTTATCCATTGTCTAGTACCCATAAAAATTAATCATTTAACAGGTTCAACCAGGTTTGTTTGTAAAAAGACATTGGATCGATTTATGAGTTCTTTGGACTATGAACGGACTGAAAAATTAATGCGTATATATCTATAAATTCATATACCCTATTTTATTTTATAGCTATTTTAATTATAATATTAACACAAATATATTAAATATACTTATATTATATAAACAATTATATTATCACATCAAATATTAAATCTATTGATATAAATGTATATATACATATGTATAATACTAAAATATATATACTGTTACTCTGGCACAACATACGAGTAGGTATATTACCCTAAACAGGGTTAATAAAATTATAATCTTACTTTGATTTTATATTACAATACTACTAATTAGCCACTTAACTAAAAATTTCTGGAGATTACCGATTTTTTATTCATTTTTGATTCATTTATTGATTCAGGCCAAAGAAAAAACACTCTTAAAATATTAAATTAACCCTTCTATGTACCAATTCACGATAAAAATATTAAAAAAAGAAAATAATAACTTAATATCTAAGTGATTGGTGTTATGATTTCATCTGTTATAAATGCATAATTATATTCCTTGTTTACACTAAACCACAGCATAAAACTCGTTAGCTATTGTAGATGATTTTTACTAATTACTCTATTCGAAAAAGTGTCTTAATGACAATGAGTTAAAGTTTATATTTCCGAAGCGAGAACCTTACCTTGCCGTAACACAGTCTCGACTAGTACGGGAGGTAAAGAACATTTGTTTCTGTATACCGCCATTGTCATTTATCTATATATCTATACAAATAAATAAAATTGAAGTGTCTGTTTGTAATGTCAAAATAACAGCTTTTTATCTAATGCATATGAAAGTATATAAGGTACCTTTGCGAAAATATCAATTTTTAAAATTTTTGTCTGTGTGTCTGTCTGTTTGTTCCGGGTAACCTCCGAAACGGCTGAACCGATTTTGACGGGATTTTCACTGGCAGATAGCTGATGTTATAAGTAGTAACATAGACTACTTTGATTTTAGAAAAAAAATAGGATTTCGCGGAGACAAACACTTTTTAGTTAAAATCTACGCAGACGAAGTCGCAGGTAACAGCTAGTAATATCATAAATGTTTAAATGTGCATAGCTACGATGTATGTACGTATTACATCTTAATTGTTTTATTGTTAAGCTGCTTATTGTATACTTATTTGCTTTTATAATTTTGTAAAGTTACATCGATTATTGTAACTGTAGCTTAAGTACATACTTACATTATTGTAAACTAAATATTACTATAAGCCGTGTACCTACTGTATCCTAATTTTATGAAATAAACATTCATTAATTCCTAATACAAGCTCTGCTTAGTTTGGGCTATATGGTGATATGTGTATGTGGTAGAATGAATTAGAATTTTAAAAATCGATTGTGTAGTTCAAAAATTCATATCTTTCTTCTTTATAAATTTTAGTACCTACAGATATCAGTAAAATTGTCCGGTCCGTTGTCTACGTAACACTTAAATAGCAATTATAATACATAATATAGTAAAAGTATATTTATATACGTATCACCGGTCACAAGTTGAGACACGTGTAGTTAATCGATAATTTACCTATTAATGTGAACGTTATTATTTATGATCGTATTACGTACTGTATGTATCATATTATATAAATATAGGTTTTCGATATCAAACAGTAACGTTAATAAACCTAATAATAAAATGTCTTAGTTTATGATGGCGCCATTTCCAAAAAAGAAAATTTGGGGCAGTCTTTGGGGAATGCCGACAGAAGTGAAAACTTGAATCCTTCATCATAAACACTACTTTAAAAAACTAAAAATAATTCAAAAATGGAAAGCGTTCGGTGACGATGAGGCGAGTTCCATGATTTTTGTTCACCCAAGAAGTGTTCAACGCGCCTAAAGAAGTTTTCACTTTAATATATTTAACCTTTTGACCGCCACAGATTATACATGACAAAGCAAAATGTGTCCAGCACGCCACGGTCACGTCTATATGACAGAATTTTAAATGGTTTATGTCTTACTGTTCTCATCTTTCGGATGGCTCCGCGCAGTACTTGCTGGACGCTCTCGACAGGTTACAGCGGCGGGCTGTCCGTGTCATCGGAGATCCAGAGGTCACGAGTTCACTGGAACCTCTGCAACTCCGTAGGGACATTGCCTCATTGGCATGTTTCTACAGAATATACCACGGGGAGTGCTCTGAAGAGTTATTCCACCTTATCCCGCCCTCCCCTTTCCTATCCAGAACAACGCGTGCTGGGCTCAGATGCCATCCTTACACAGTAGAGTCGACTAGAGCGCGTACCAACAAGTTTGGGTCCTCATACCTCTGCCGAACAACCAAGGCATGGAATTCTCTGCCAAGGCACGTGTTTCCTTCTTCCTTCAATCCTGGGTCCTTTGAGCGGGGCGTTAAAAAGCACCTTCTCAGGCCGTCAAAGTAGAGACCTCAACATCGCCTCGGCTGCTATGAGGGCGGTGTGGAGGCCACTGCTCTTAGACCATACGACTGCTTACCACCAAGTGGAGTGTGGTCATTTTGACGAGCAAAAAAAAAATTTAATAAAAAAAACTTATCACCAGATATAGTAAAATATAACAGTCAAAAATAATAAATGATCACCAAATTGCACAGCAAAATATATTTTTTAAAGAGTTAAAAATAAGTCGAAGGCGCCCCGCTTCGCGGGGCTCCTATTTTTGGATGGGATTAATAAGGAATCTAACATAACCTAACCCTTCCGAGACGGAATGCAGTGATTTGAGGCGTATAGGTGCTGTTATGATATATTTTAGTAAGTATATTTTGCTGCGCAGTTACTATTTTTGGTGGTTATTCATTCATTATATGTAATCTCATTTTAATTATAAACGTATTGTTTTCTTATTTGTGTAGCTAGACTTATCTCAATTTATATTATGTTAACTGCATATTAGTATAAGATCACAAAAACAATGTAGGTACGTGATCACAAAAACAATGTAGGTACGTGTTAAAGTATGAAATCGTAGCTTGGCGCCGAGAGCATGCTTCTACATTGAGACAACTACCATCTTCGTCTCACCGTGAACATGACTGCTGTAAAGCCACCGAAACATCGGGCCAAGTTTAAATTAAATATAAATAGTTTTAATTATAATATTGTATTCTGTTTACGTGAATGTTATACATTGAAATGAAACCATGGCTGCTGAAAAGCAACCGAAACGTCGGGGAAAGTGTAAACATAAATATAAATAGTATAATAGTATAGTAATAGTATAAATAGTTTCAATAATTTAATTAGCTGAAACATTAGTAAAGTTTAATAGTAATAGTAGTGTAACAGCTTTCAAAATTTTGTAATAAAGTGTCAAATAAACAACGCGATAAAATCCGTGTATGTATAGTAGTTTAGTTTTAATTAATTTAAATAGCTTAAATTCAGTAACGTTCAATAATAGGCCCATAGATAAATACATTAACCTAAATTTACAGATTATAACATTTTATAATACATAGTGATATTACACACAACACCATATAGCCCAAACTAACAAATTATTATAACACAAGATTTTGGCCGCGGCTTCCCTCGCGTAAAAGTAAGTTACTTTAGGTATAACAGTACTTTTTTAAAATGAAATATAACCTATGTTACTGGGTGGATAATATAGCTTTCGTGTAGGTATTAAAATTGTAAAAGTAGTTTTTAATTGATTCTTACAAACAAACAACCAATAAGTCAAATCTTTCCTTTTAGAGATCGAAAACTCTCTTATACAACAATAGCTTTGTCTACGTCTGCGTCCGTCCGTCCGTCTGTTATACAACTTTCAACTCAAGAACCGTAAGAGCTAGAGACTCGCGGTCAACGCCATTCGACTCAGCATAGTCGATATACCCCGAAATGACTACGACCTTTGAACTCTGACCTCAAGGTCACGTGGTATCACATGACCTTTGCAGACTAGCTAAAGCGGGCCACACTTCGCTGTAGCTTAATTTAACTATCCGTTTCTGTAGGCACTTAAAAAGTATTTAAAAGTAATCCTAATCCTAACTAATATTATAAAAGCGAAAATGAGTTAGTTTGTTTGTTTATTTGTTACCTTTTCACGCCTAAACCATTGAACCGATCATCCTGAAATTTTGCATATACGTTGACAGGTGTATAGAAACGGACATAGGCTACAAAAATTACTGTGCCCAAGGAATACAATAATAATGTTCGAATGATAATAGATGGCGCCACGTGTCTTTCGAATCATGATTGAATTATATTATTACAAGCAGAGTACAAGCCGAATTGATTGTCAAATTCTAAATTAACGCAAGCGAAGCCGCGGGTAAAAGCTAGTTTCATATAAAAATACTAGTTTGGACAAAAATTTATTGTTTTGCGGACACACGTGTATGAATGCTGTTTTTCTATATATAAAGATATTTCCATATCTATTTAAATTTCATAATTACGTACTTATTATGCAAATGGCCACCTACAGCTGTCTAAAAATAACCATATATTTTTATTATATTTTTCCAAACTGACTGTACGAAAGGCGTAGTACTGTAAGTGTACCTCGGCACTGCCGCCGCGCCGCGTGTTGTGGGTTCGATCCCCACACAAGATACACATTAGTGTGGTTCACAAAGAGTTGTTCGAAGTCTAGGTGTTCTTTGTATGTTTGTAAACTCTCCCGCGTCACGGAAATTATTTATAGTGGGTATACTAAAATTATTTATAGTGGGTATACTAAAATTATTTATAGTGGGTATACTAAAATTATGTCTAATTCACGTGATAAAATGTAGTGGTTGGTTGGTTAATAATATTTTTGTTTAATTTCAGGTAATGGCGGCAAATTTTCCTGAATAACTTCGTGGTAATGTGTTACATTTGTACCCTTCGATCAAATATACCATAGATGCACATTCTCATACAAAACCGCGTCAATATGTGGCACTGACCAGTACTACTTACTTGTAAGTGTCTGCATTTATTATGCGATCCAGGATATAAACCGGAATAACTATTGAACGCCCACTGAGAAACATTTTGTAATAGTTTAGTTAAAACGCGTCAATGTAAAGCGTCCTAAGTGTGTTACTCGCGATACGCAAGCGTACTAAGTATATGGTACAGTCTCCACCGTAGTAGTGGTGTCGATTCGCTCTCGCTTACGGGCAGCGCACGCAAGAGTGAGTGGGACAGGTGCATAATATAGCGCATACGACTGATTTATGCACAGTTTTATTGGGGCCGTTTTTCGAGCGACGATCGTGCATCTATGGTATATTTGATCGATGTTTGTACCTATTAATCTTTCATTTATATTGAGTTTCATATAAAACACAGATAACTGAAAACATCAACGGCGGGATCTTGTTAAGTGACCGCCAAAAATGTTTTGTAAAAAAAATTCTGGTTGAAATACCGATTTAATTGCGAATGTAGTTGATAATATGATATACGGATAACATATAATTAAATGCTACTATTTTATAACAAATTTTATAAACAATGCAGTATATAACATTTTATTTTATTAAATAAATATAAATCGTTATAATTTTAACTGCGGTTGTAATAATCACTAACCGTGAAATGAATCTCAATAATGATGTTGTACCGTTTTAGAGTACCTACCGGTGGCGTAAAAGAGAAGCGTGTCAATAATGAATGCCTGGGTTCGCTTCTAACATTATCAGCTCGGGAAACGGGTAATTCGGCGGTAATTCAGTTAATTTACTATGCAAGGCACTGTATAAATTCAAACTAGTCACGTCAAATTTTACTACAAACATATTTGAACTTACGCTTGTAACGATAATTTATAATCCATTTTATGCAACACCATTTTTTGTGATATTTTTGCTCACGACTTGAAAGTAGTCATGATCGTATGCAATGCTTTTTGTGAGAAGCTAACTTAAATTTATATAATTTAAATATATACTAAAATTAGGGTAACTAGTTTATGTAAAAGTTCGAATTTATTCAATAAATAAATAAATCCTTCGTTGAGCTATCGCCGCGCCTTTTGTATTGTCAACTACGTTTATAAAACTAGGCCTTATATATTTTGCTATAGACGTACATAGGTACAAGAATTAATTCAATTACATACATACCTACATAGTCTGTAACGTGTATCCATGAAGAACTAGACTGAATTGTATTACACAACCAGCTATAGTTTAAAGTCCTGCATAGTACGCTCAACTTAGTGTCGTTTCCCGGGCACAGATTCCTCATAAAACGACAACTCCTTAAATATCATACATTAGATGTTCCCGCGGTTTCACCCACGTTTATAGTTACTGCGCCGCCCCCGTGGGTCGTAGCGTGATGTTATATAACCTATAGCCTTCCTCGATAAATAGGCTATCCAACACTAAAATAATTTTTCAAATGGAACCAGTAGTTCCTGAGATTAGCGCGTTCAAACAAACAAACAATCAAACTCTTCAGCTTTATAATATTAGTATAGATACATATATACCTACATAGATTCACGCCTGTTTCCCAGAGGGGTAGTCAGAGACTACGGATTTCCATTTGCTACGATCCTGACACACTTGAATATCAGATTAATAATAACAATAAATCATTTATTTGTCAGAATATGAGTACACAAATGATGATAAAAATACATGGTAGTTCTGTCCATATTCTGCCATTAGCTGCCGACTGGCGTACAAATGTTTTTTCAGATAACAGTTAGGTAATTTATCTGATACATTCTTAATTTCTGTGGGCATTATTATTTTAAATAATTAATTTCGATATATTTTATATTATTAATTTAGCAAATTAGTGTAACAATTAAATATAACAATTATATACCAAGTGTCTAATTCAGATTCAATACTAAGAATTTAATTATGAAAAGCTCAATAAATTTCTCCAAGCCGAGTATCGCACCTGAGACCTTATAAACAGCAGTAGTATTCGCTACCGCTGTCCCACCGAACTTTATGTTCGACAGCACAGAAAAAAGGAAATTATTGTAACTATATTCTTACAAATAAATGATTCTTTCTTTCAGAAATATTTGACAGTTTACTAAAGAGATCGTTGAACCACGCAGAATTCTAGAATTCGATCACACAGGCGTGCTTGTTTGCAACCTTATATCTACAGAATAGAAGTAAAAGCTATATATCGTTTAATACCCACGTTATTAATTAAGGTTCTATAAATAAGTGCACATGCCGCCCGCCTTCTTCCAGTCCTGCTATAAGCGGTCGCACGTGTCGCCTCGCAGCCTTCCTGCATAATGTCGTATATTTCTCCCCGACATGTGTACGACATAGCTTGGATAATACAATGCGTCATCGGATCTGGCTCGGTGGTGGCGACTGCTGCGGGGTTTAATTGCTGGGTCGGATAATAGCTTTGTTTCTTTTTTGTCTGAAAAATTTTAGTAGTGTCTTGAAATCAGGCTCTATGTCTGATAGATGATAACAGCTTGCGTCCTATTACATATTTTTGTGTAGTAGAGCCCCGATGATTTCAGCATGAATGGGCCAGCTCGACCGGGGAAGGCCTGCCTGTCACAGAATATCGACGTGAAATACCAGTATTCCTACTGTTATGTTTCGTTCGGTGAGTTAGAGTGCAGGAGGCCCAATCATCCTCTTTCTCCCTTACCGCTCCTTCTCCTTCCTGTCCTAAAGGAATGTCCTAATGAATATTTTGTAAAAATATTAGGATTCGTCACTCTTTCTCCATGTACACTGTAACTGTGCCAAATTTATATATATATATATATATATATATATATATATATATATATATATATATATATATATATATATATATATATATATATATATATATATATATATATATATATATATATATATAATTTACTAATAATATTATAGAGAAGAAAGATTGAATCTTCTTTCTTTTATTTTTAAGGATTTATTAGAAAGCTATATTATCAATCACCGAGTAACATAGCCTAAACTTTATTAAAAAATGAAAAACTTACCTACTTTTACGCGAGCGAAGTCGCGGGCAAAAGCTAGCTGCTTAATATAGAGATCAAATCCAACATTCAGCGCTGCATTGGCAGTATTAGCGAGGCGACTTATAGGTAACCACTGCATCATCCAAGCCGCCTTTATCGTCGCCGCTTTTATCTATCTGTTATAAATTAATTTAATTAGCACTAACATTGTAGCTTCATGATAAAATTCATCAACTAACAGTGACCTTAAAAAATATATCGAATCACATTCTTATTTTCATCATCTCATTTGTTCATCACCCCAGTGTTGTACTCCAGTCGTAGGAGAAATGGGTCAATAAGGCGCCCTGCTGAGAAATTATAAGATAAACCCGACGGACGTTGTCCTGTCTTAAATATGAATACAATTTACATTCATCAAACGCGCGCAGTTAAAATAATAATTAAGTTTTTACATTATCCAGTTTTCTGCGCAATTTTCTTAACTTTTCTTTCCGTAAGAACCTTTTACAAAATATTAGAAAACTTAAAAAAGATGAATGAAATCAGAAATGTCATTCGGCAAGTTAAGGCATGACTAAGAGAAACAGGCATTAATTTTTATATATGTAAAAAAATAAATGCATTGCCTCGTAAACTGTACATGTATGTGGTTAATACACCCACGTTGAATTTTAGCTATCTATATACATAGTATGTATGTACATATGTAGATTCACGCCTGTTTCCCAGAGGGGTAGGCAGAGATTACGGATTTCCATTTGCTACGATCCCGACATACTTCTGTGTTGCGGGGAAAGCCAAGGAAACGCTGGCACGATTATATAGTCATATTTTTTAATGGCTGGCGACCGCAGCTCCCGCAGCTCAAATAGGAACGGTTGGAAAAATCTAGAAAATACCTTTACCCACCAATGTGGCAGTATAACTCTCACATAATAATGATATTCTACCACATACACACAACACCATCTAGCCCAAACTAAGCAGAGCTTGTACTATGGGTACTAGACAATGGATAAACATACATATATACTATTTTTGTAAATACATACATATTATACATAGAAACACCCAGACCAAGACAAACATCCATGTTCATGCACACAAATGTTTGACTTGTGCGGGAATCGTACCCGTGACCTCAGGCGTGGCAGTCGGTTACACTAACCACTGCGCCATCGAGGCCGACATAATATGGGTCTAGCCTTGTGCCGGTCACCGGGTTAATATACCCGGTCGCCGGCCAGACTTCGTGCTGCTACTAAGGAAGTCTTAAGACTGCGCCAAGCGAAATGTACCTAAACAGGTGGTCACAGTTAAGTGAATAAAATCAACACTTTTTGTTTAATACAAATTTAAAATATACATCTACCATAACAATGAATATGTTTACAATTACTATCTGCAAAACACTTAAAATTATTAATATTTTCGCCTACAAAATTACGTAAATTTGCACGAAAAATGCTGAAACGTAAGCTCGTGTTACGTAATTTTTAGATTATAACAGTAGAAATCTATCCTATTTCACAGCTTAAACGAAACATAAATAGTTATATTACAATTTGTCCGTCCCAAATATTTAAGTTATTGGTCGACAATAAACATACATATTTATCAAAAAAGCACTTCAAATCCTCCATACAATTTTACTATGGCGGCCGCGCGCCGATTTGAATATGCGCCACACGAGCTCTGTCATTATCTGTCTTACGCTCGGCGCAGTCTTAACAGAAATATCAAATATCAGAGGCAAATGTATTGACTTTTCTAGGTACAGCAAACTCCGAAAACTGAAAAGCTCATTACAAAAAACCCTTTGCCCGATCTAGAAATCAAAATCAGAAACTCATACACATTCATAAATTTCTAACTAGATTTCAGATCCAGCTTACCGCCTAAATTGTTTATTGTTGTGTTATGATAATTGTTATTTTCGTATTTCAATGTTGTACTAAAGTTTTGTATTGATTGAACCCACACTAAATTTACCTTGCAAATAATACGCCCACGTTTCGCCTTAGTTATGTTTGTTTCTCTACCAAACTTATTTATGGTAATTGCTAGGAGTTTTCTAGACATATATTACCATAGCCGGTTAGTCTTTAAGTAGACTTTGGACTAATGTAGCCCGGGTCAAGGCAAATGCATCTTCAAGCGAATATTTATAGGAATAATAATATAATATATAATAATATTTATTTATTGACAGAAAAATAAGATACGTCCTTACACTATATCATACATATTACATCAACAGTGTTAAATAATTTAAGCTTAAATTAAAATTAATTCTTAAACTATGTTAATTTATAGTGTATACAAAATAAATGAAGTTCAAAAGGTTATTTTTAAACCTGCCTGAACTAGGATAAACCTGTGTTTCAGGATTTCAGGACATCACTTGACAATTTTATTTTATACTAGCGCATAATTAATACAAATATTTACAGTCGAAAGTACATCAACGATTAAAGGTGTTCAGGAAGTAATATACAACTTTAAATTTACTTTCAATATCATTTTAAGACTTCTAGCAGTTTTTCTGTGTCCGTCAAAGTCAAAGTCAAAAATCATTTATTCATTTAGGTTACAAAGTAACACTTATGAACGTCAAAATACATACATAGGTTAGTGAGTTTACTAAGTTACTGAAGCTACATGTGGGTTAGTTGCTTGGTTCAGGCAAAGGGTAGAGCCTATGAGAAGAAACCTGTAAGAAACTCACGGCCTCTCTTTTAAATCGCCAGTTAAATATAATTTCATTTTCCTAGGTATTTAGTCCATTACCATGTACTAACCTTTTTTTTTTGGGCCTCCGGTACTCTCACTCTCCGAACGAAACACAACAGTAGGATTACTGCCATTCCACATCGATATTCTGTGAGAGGGTAGTCCTTCCCCGGTCGAGCCGGCCCATTCATGCTGAAATCAGCAAGGCTCTACTACTCTAAAATCTGGATTATTTGTGTGGTAGAACCCATATGATAACCCTTATTTACTTACTTAGAGTAAGGGTTATCATTGGGTTTCATCACCTATTGCGGCAATGTAGGTTAGCAACGGTATTTTTCTGGATGAAAGATATCCTATGTCCGTTTCTGTTACCCTGACAACGTATATGCGAAATTTCATGATTATCGGTCGAGTACTTAAGGCGTGAAATCGTAACAAACTTACATTCGCATTAATAATATTAGTTAAGTTGCGAATATTTCAAGGCCTCAGTCAAGTTTAGTCATTCATAAGAAAAATACTTGGTCATTGCAAGCTTTTTATCTCTTCATTAGTGATAAGAGATCTAAAAAATTCACCAAGGAAGTGAATTACTATGCGAATTCAAAACTATTTTTTCTGTAACATATATATATAATTCGAAATCGGCGATACATTTATTACATACATATTATTTTTGTTGCAATTTACAAACAAACGTACCTACTGCCCGCCTAATGGTATGCGGATAGCATACCTTGTTTTGTTTTTGTTTTTTTAAAAGACTATTCCCGTTCTAGGAGTAAACGTGTCGCGGCGACTTTATAAACATTCAAACAACGGACACATAGAACATCCAGACTCGAAAAAACAATCACACAAATTTTTGTCCCGAGTAGGATTCGAACCCACTACACTCGTCGTAATAGGAGCAGCGGGGCGGCCACTTAAATCACTGCGCCATATGTGCAGTAAACTACTCTTATTCAGGTTTAATGAAATGAGGGTGGTAGTTCATAGAGGGCGCCGCCGGCTCATTCGTTTAAAATAATTGGCGACAACGCAGGTGGGGTTTGCCACACAATCTTGGTTTCGCGTCAAAGTCAAAGTCAAAAATCGTTTATTCACTTAGGTCACAAAGTAACACTTATGAACGTCAAAGGGGTTAGTGAGTTTGTTACATTTACTGAATTTACATTCATGTTAGTTGCGTAATTAGCTTATTCCAAAATATTTATAGCAGCAACGATAGGCTATGGAAACCGTGGAAAACCGATAGACTACCATGCAGAGGTATCGACTTTGATCTCAAGGCGCGCATCTCGTGACTTTTCGAAGTAATAGTTTATTATCGCTCGCTGATGAAGATGAAATAAAACTTCGTGAGGAAACTTCCATGTCTGAAAATTCTCCGTAATGTTCCCGACAACATGTGTAGTCTGCCAACCCGCGCTGAGCCAGCGTGGTGGACTATGGCTTGATCATTCTCACACTGAGAAGAGGCCCGTGCCCAGCAGTGGGACAGTTTTAAACAGGGCAGTTTTATTATTGATATCTATCTACGAGGGGAGTCCAATGTATTCTAGGTATAGGCATGAAATAATAAGCAGAAAATTCAGAAAAAAAATATTTTTCAATGTATTCCCCCATCACCTCAATACACTTATTAGAGAGGGAAAGTAAACTTTTCAATGGCCCATAAAAATATTTTTCTCCCTTGTGTTCATCAATTGCCGCCTTCAACTGTTCATCGTCGGAAAAAACGTTTACCTCGAACATCTTTTTTAAGGTTTGGGAACAGAAAGTAATCACTAGAGGCTAGGTCTGGGCTGTAGGATGGATGATTGATTTCTTCAAATCCGCATGCTCGCACAGCAGCCTTAGTAACGCGCCCTGTGTGAACCGGCGCGTTGTTGTGAAGAAGCAAGACACCTGCTGTCAATTTTTCACGTCTTTTTCTTTTACTGCCTCCTTTAAATTATGTGGGGTGTTTGCGTAAGATGCAGCAGTAATACTTTGACCCTTTTTTGTTTAGTCAATCAGTAAGACACCCTTAGAATCCCAAAACCACGGGAGTCGTCTTCAATACTCTCTCTACCCCATCCAAATTCACTAGACCACTTTTAAATAGTAAATAATGAGGGAGCAGAATTTTGGTAAACAGCCACCATATCTTTGTGAATAACTTTTTGAGTCTTTCCTTGTTTTGTAAGGAATTTTATCACAGCGCGGTGCTCAGTTTTTTTCAACATTGTCGCATCGGTCATCGTAGTTGTCTTTTTGTAATGATATCTTGAATACTAGTGGTGACAATCAAATAAAATTTTATATTTATACCCTCAAAGAGTGTATTTAATTAATGAGATTTATTTACCCTCATCATTAGTATATCACCCCGATACCGAGAATACATTGAACGCCCCTCGTATATATTAATACGTGAAACAAAAACTTTGTACCCCTTTTAACGAAAATTGCGCGGACGGAGGAGTATGAAATTTGGCACAGTTCAAGTTTATATGGAGGAGGGGCGGATCCTAATAGTTATTTAAAATATGTATTAGAAATACATTAAATTAATCAAAAAACACTACACGCACACAACCATGCATTCGACACACGCAGTCGAATCGCGTTCGTAGTATTTCGGCATTGTTCGGCTGATGTAGTACTATTCTTCGTAACTATGGTTACATATAGCAATATATAATTACACTAGCTGTCCCGACAGACGTTGTCCTGTACACAGGAAAAAAAATTAAACCATTCTCGAATCCACTCAAACACACAAAAAATGTCATCAAAATCGGTTCAGCCGTTTAGGAGGAGTTTAATTACAAACACACGCACAGAATATTTATATATATAAAGATTACTTAATTTATTTCGTTTCATGAATAACTAAATAGGCTCTATATATTAAAATTATAATTATATACTTAAAAACCAGTCCGGTTTTTGTTGTGTATTTCAACATAATTAAGTACCTAACACATGTTTTTATTGAACAAGTTTTTTATTCCTTCTATTTGATAGTTAATATTAATAGATAAGATATGGATCCGGTAATACCAAGTTTTATCTTTCTATTGCGCAAGTTTAATTTAAGTCTGATATGGTCGTATCAGGCCAGGGTTTCCTTGTACCTTTCTTTTATTTATTTATGTATCGACTTTATAAAAACTTTTGAACGGCTCAGGAAACATTGCAATCAGCTGAACAGTTACTACGCCAGCTAATTTAATATAACGAGCGACTCTCTAACACACTTCTGCCTAGTACCTCAGGGATATACGTGATGCTATGTAATATTCTATTTTAAATATAACTTATATCGTGCTTTATCACGGCTTGTACCGAGCCTAATTATTATCTGTGTCAATCTAAGGATTTATCATGCGTCATCTAAATATTAAAACACGTGTTTTTGTAAGTTCTTGTTACACGGATGTTTTTTACAATATCACGTAACGTTTCCTATATTGATAATACATTAAGCGAATTCTAGTAATTTTTTTTCGGCTCTTGCCTCGGTCTATGTAGCTTTTTGTACTACAAAGTTTGGAAAAAAGCATTTTGTCTGCCTGATGGTAAGTGGTTGTAGTCGATGGTCACTTGCAATGCTTATAAGACTGCCAGACCTACGTCATTTCAGCCCAACAGAACTTTTAACAGTTTACGTGTAATCTTAACTAATATTATAAAATCGAAAATGAGTTTGTTTGTTCGTTTTTTACCTGTTCACGCCTAAACCACTGAACCAATCATCCTGAAATTTTGCATATACTTTCATACCGAAAAAATTACTGTTCCTGAGGAAAACAATAATAACATTCTTATGATAATAGATGGCGCCGCGTGTCTTTCGAATCATGATTAAATTATATTATTATACAAGTAGAGTACAACCCGAATTGATTGTCAAATTCTAAATTAACGCGAGCGAAGCCGCAGGCGTAAGCTGGTCTTAACTAATATTATAAATGCGAATATGAGTTTTTGTTTGTTACGCTTTCACGCCTTAACTACTCGACCGATCATCATGAAATTGCGCATACACTTTGTCAGGACTACAGAATACGCACATAGGGTACGACGTTTCATCTAGAAAAAAGTACTGATCCTAATTTGACTTGAATCTATGTTTACGCGAGCGAATCCACGAGCAACATCTAGTATATAATAATGGATACAAGGCATGGCCCTCTTCTGTGTGTGAGACGGGTGGTGTCTCTGCGAGTTGGCAGACTTCACATATCTTCTGCCCGGGCCGCGAGATGAATGCGCGAGCGATCCCTGCGCCCCGGCCATAGACCGGGCAATACCGTGGTAGGCTTAGTCGGTAGGACTCGGGACTTGGGTGAGCCCGACATAACTCCAAAAAAAAAACAAGAAAAAAGAAAAGGGCGGGTCGGATTCCTGATACTTTCTTAGGAGTTATTAAAGGGTCAAAATTTCGTTATTTTTTGCGTAGGACGCACCATTTCTGTGATATTGTTAATATTCTAAAATAATTCAAAAATTGAAAGCGTGGAAGCGTGACGATGACGAAGCGTGACGATGACGCGAGTTCTATGATTTTTGTTCACACAAGAAGTGCTCAAAGAACCTATAGAAGACTTCACGGAAGAAAAAAAGTAGAAGGGTCGGTTCGGATGCTAGTTCCTGATACTCTCTTAAAGGTTATGATGCCGCGAGTTCTATGTTTTTTGTTCATCCAAGAAGTGCTCAACGCGCCTAAAGAAGTTTTCACTTCAAAAATAATAACCGAAAATCATAATTTTGAACTCTCAGACGTCTAAGTTTGCTGTCAGTGATGTTCCTTCACATTATTTAAATACGCACATAACTTCAAAAAAGTCAGTTGTCAAGAACATCTCTGCGTGGTAATCCAACGGTTACCCTCTTGGCTATCGCTGCTGGTTATTGTTATTTTTACGCTGCTTACAAAAAGTTTTGAAGTAGTTCCCTGGGTGTGGTCATTTTGACGAGCAAAATAAAGTAAGAAATACGATAGGTCGTATTTCTTACTTTATTTTGCTCGTCAAAATGACCACACTCCTCTCTGATGGTAAGCAATCATGTGGTCTAAGAGCAGTGGCCTCCACATCATCCTAATAGCAGCTGAGGCGATGTTGAGGTCCCTACCTTGACGGCCTAAGAAGGTGCTTTTTCACGCTCCGCTTAAAGGCCCCAGGATTGAAACCTCTAAGACATGCAGATTTCCTCACGATGTTTTCCTTCACCGTTAAAGCGAGCGATAATTAACTATTTAATACGCACATAACTTCGAAATGTCAAGTTACGCGTGATTAAGTAATTAACATCCATTTATACTTTCGCATTTATAATATCAGTAGGACTAAGATTTGTTACTATGACGTAGGTACTAGTGTTGGGATGTTGTAACATGGACCGCGGCGCGTGCGCCGGTCGCCTTGACCATAAAGCATTGACGTAGAACCACTCAATAGATAATGTCAGAACTATATTTTTAATAAGTTATGCAATATTGCTATGTTAATCATCATATAATCATTTAATATGGTTATAATTAAATAGACGGCACGGATGGTGTAGTGGTTTAAGTGGTCGCCTCGCCGCCGCCACTGTGCCGAGTATTGTGGGTTCGATCCCCGCACGGGACAAAAACTTGTGTGATCCACAAATGGTTGTTCCGAGTCTGTGTGTTCTTTGTGTCTGTTGTTTGAATGTTTGTAAAGGCTCCCGCGACACAAGCATAATATTTCTACGGCGAGACTAAACAGTTTTTACCAAAAAAAAAAAGTTATGTAGTATTAGGTAATTCTTCTAATATGATCTGGGATCTCGTCATCATTGTATGGCTAGAAAGAGATAAAGCTGCATATAAAGTGAGAGTGAGCTTATAATAATTAATTATTTATGATATTAATCTCTTCCCTAACTCGTTGATACAGGACCAGGTTTTAGATACCAAATAATAGAGAGCGAGTCTATTGTCCTCTGCCAGTCACAATTCTGAGTTCTCAGTTTATACAGAGTCTGGAACTTTGTCCGGCAAACGAATTTGTATTTTTGTTACAGAAGAATCTATCTGTAATAGCACACTATTACAGACAAATTCTTGACCGAAAATCCTTATAACATTTTTCCAGACTCTGTAGTCTGGAACTGCATCTGGCAGACAAATTTGTCATTTTTTCAGAAGAATTTGTCTGTAATAGCACAGCACATTACAGGAAAATTCTTGACTAAAAATCCTTATAACATTTTGGCAGACACTTCTTTCTTCTTTTCGTGTGGTTAGTGGCCAACCTGTTGTCAAGAATTGTTCAAGCCGCCGCGCCCGTAGGCCTCTGACATGGCTTAACGACTGCTGTCAATTTGACAACAACTGGGACAGACTTTTTACGTGTCCTCTGAAGCACGGAGACGCTAAAATGAAATAGCACTAAGCGGTCACCCATCTATAGACTGACCGCAACCAACGTTGCTTAACCTCGCTAATTGTTTACCGATCAGTGAGTGCAACGGGCTATGAGATATTGCCAGACTTGGACTCCGAAACTGAGACCTCATACACGACAGTAACATTTATTATTTCTAAATAGTCTCCTAATTGTTTATTGTTGTTACCAAAATAATTGTTTTTGTTTTCAATGCTTCCATATTTTAACCTTTAGAAGTTACGTATCGACTCAACCCACACTAAATTTGCTCGGCACGAGAACTTTTCGTATACACGCCATTCTTTGAATAAGTTATCGAAATATTATGTAGTCCATTCAAGTATTTTGATTGAAAACATAACAAGAAGTTATTTCAAATATATAAATAGATATACTTTTAGACATATTTAGAGAAACACCAAAATAGGTCATATTTTAGAAAACAGCTTTATGCGTGCGTATTGATGAATTAATATGATTGATATTGTTGCATAAAACAATACCAACATTTATTGAAAAATAAACTATTGTAGATAATAACTTATACCGTAGTCGTTAATTAAAAAACCGCCGACACAAAATAATAAAAATAGTAATCCGCCATTTTGCAGTGGCGGCCATCTTGGATTTGAAACTTATCATATTATACGTATTCTACTAGTCAAGCCCTTTCATTTGATACCCATATTAAGGGGGTTGTGAAAAATATGTAATCCGCTATTTTGTGGCGGCGGCCATCTTGGACCGATTTTCATCAGACATAGCTAAAAACACTCCCGACTAATTCACATTTCAAACAAAAAAAACTAAATCAAAATCGGTTCATCCGTTCGGGAGCTACGATGCCAGAGACAGACACACACACACAGACACTTCAAACTTATAACACCCCGTCGTTTTTGCGTCGGGGGTTAAAAATGCATTTGTACTATCATAATACCATTGCGGCAATTTAATTAATATACTTTGATTGTAAATTAATTAGATATCTGTTTAAGTAGATAGATATAACAAAAAAAAAGCGAGTAGAATCCCGGCTATAAAAAAGTCAAATTCTTTTTTAATATTAATTGTTATCGTATGCAATCGGAAAGTTTGGCCAGTACATAATAGCGATGAGCAAATACCACGAAAAAAGAAAATATAATATTTCAAAATTCTATACTTGTCAGGATCGTAGCAAATGGAAATCCGTAGTCTCTGCCTACCCGTCTGGGAAACAGGCGTGAAGCTATGTATGTATGTATACTTGTGCATCGAAATGTTGACCAATTACTTGGCACAGATATTCGAATTGATATATTGATATAGGTCATAGTCATGTAGTGATGGACATTTTTATAAGTCTTCCTTCTAATCATCAATCAATATCAAAGTTTTGAATATTTTAATTCACTTGAAGTTTCTGATAATTTGATGTTTTGTCGATTTGCCGTCGCTAGAGCATAATAAAAACATAATTATTTTTCAAAATTTTCCGTCCGTAATGCTGGCCGTGAGTGTATAATATTTTTGTTACAATGTTCATTCCAACCAAAATAACTTAGTTGATTCTCTGCCCCCAACACCTGCTCAGAATATTTAGCGTATTGTATATATAGACTAGTTACTGAACACTTATGCCTATTTCTCAATAAGAGGTAAGCAGAGACTACAAGTTTGCATCTTCACAAGTTAAGTTTCATAATAGTAATAATATCAGCCCTGTATTAAACTGTCCCACTGTTGGGCATGGGTCTCTTCTCAGTGTGAGAAGGTTTACGCCATATACATATATATAATACGTAACGGGTATTAACGCGATCATGCATAATCTTTACCTATAGGCGATGTCATGTCTCCGTTTTGAGGCCGGAACGTCAAGTTCCGGCCTCAAAACGGAGACATGACATCGCAGCACCAGTCAGTTTGTGACCACGGCCGGTGTAACCTGGTCGAAACGTCAAGCCTATAAAAGGTAAACATTATGCATGATCGCGTTAATACCCGTTACATATTGTATATATATCATGCAACGCGAAAGTTTAAAAGTTATTATGTTTACGCCATAGTCCACTACGCCAGCCCAGTGCGGGTTGGCAGACTTCACATATCTTTTTAAGTTTTACGAAAGAAATATGAACATAAAGTGGAAAAACAGAAACATAGCTTACCTACTTCTTTTGCTTTATTGATATTATTTAAATCTCTAGATATGCTCTATCGCCATGACAACTAAGTACCTATTAATAGTGGCGTTGCTATAAAAGTGTGAAAGAGATAAATATTATGACTTCAGGCAACTGCAGCCTGAAGTAATATCATTTATCGCTTTCACAGGTGAAGGATTAACAAAATAAATCCATAATGAAATGATTATCAGTTTACATAATAATTTATTTTCAGTTAAACAGCGTGGGGTACTTCTAGCCGCTCCCGCATGCAATTATGACTCTTATGACAAGAATATTACGTTACAATTTGATATCATTTTGTGGTTGCTGTTTCCAAAACAATGTACTATCTAGTAAAGTCATACTGTCAATGTCAAATAGTATCTGTAATATCCGCAAGATTAATTCAATCTTAAACAAAAGAAGAAGAAAAATTGTAGCTCTCTTTGGGGACTACCGATAGAAGTGAAAACTTTAATCCTTGATCATAAACACTTCTTTATAAACAAAAAAAAAAGGGGCGGGTCGGATTCCTGATACTCTCTTAGGCGTTATTAAGGGGGTCAAAATTTCGTTATCTTTTGCGTAGGACGCACCACTTCTGAGATATTGTTAATATTCTAAAATAATTCAAAAATTGGAAAGGGTGGAAGCGTGATGATGACGAAGCGTGACGATGACGCGAGTTCTATGATTTTTCACCCAAGAAGTGCTCAACGTGCCTAAAGAAGTTTTCACTTCAAAAATTTATACGAATACCTTAAAATTTTGTCTTTTGCCCGTCGTGCATCGGAAAGCAAGTGAAGCTGTTATTCTTGCGCTTACTCTTGCTCCGTTGGTGTTGAATTGCCGTTCTATAGGACGATGAGAGCGAGGAATTAGATGGTGCACTAGTGAACACATACTTGTGTACCTACTATAATATCACCCACGCAAATACTGGCTGGGAAACTGGGTTTGGAATACATTGTATTATTGTTTATACTTTTATGAATTACCGAGACTTTGATTAGTTCGACGTTAATTTTCAGAGTCGTTATGACAAAAGTGTCTATAAATGTTTAAAATTCTGCTGAAGTTGAGCTCTATCTTCTAAAACAAAAAGAAAATATATTTATTAGAAATACAATACAATAAAGTAAATCATACAAGCTAATGAATATACATTTATATTACGTATAGAATGTGCGTATTTATCCTAATCGTAACTAATATTTTAAATGCGATTTTGAGTTTATTTGTCATGCTATCACATCTTCATTAATAGACCAATCAACTTTTCTCTAATAAATTAGAAATTTATTGATAAAATCTACATTAACGAAAATGGAGCCGCAGGCAAAGTCTAGTGTGAAATATTCCAGCTTAGCTTACGCTATGGCTATTGGCTTATTTTTATTTCATTTTGCTTGTCAAAATGACCACACTCGGCCTGATGGTAAGTGATCATGTGTCCTCATAGCAGCTGAGGCGAGGGCCAGGATCAGGGCCTTAAACAGCAATGGCCTAGTCAAAATCCTATTATTTTAAATTGAATCCTAACATCCTAAGCTAAGCACCAGACAATTTTGGAGTGGGCACGACCCACTCGGCTCACTCTTATTTACAACAATGGCTAAGGCCAATTTGGGTAACACAAAGATTGAGCGCCAATCCGACGCCAATATAAAAATGCACAGCGTAAAATGCAACATTTTTGGACCTTGCTATTTGAGCTGTACCTTGATACGTCCATCAAAGTCCGATTTTCCTTATATAAGTATAAATAATTATACCAATTTCAAGAGCTATTTCCTTGCTATTCGCATGTTGGCGCGCCAAAAACATCGTGTACGGGCATATACGATGTTCTTGTGACGTATCAACGTGAAATAGCAGTATTCCTACTATTGTGTTTCGTTCGGTGAGTGAGAATGCCAGAGGCCCAATCACCCCCTTTCCCCCTTCCCACTCCTCCTTCCCACTTCCTTTCCTAAAGGGTCGGCAACGCGCAAGTGATGCTTCTGGTGTTGCAGGCGTCAATAGGCTACGGTGACCACTTACCATCAGGTGGGCCGTATGCTTGTTTGCCACCCTAAGGTGGCTTAATTTTTTTTTTATACTACAAATAGTATAAAAAAAAAATTAAGCGGGCGACGATTCATGTCGCGTTGACGCAATACATCGTGCCGGGTTGTGTTGTTCGACCTGTTATGAACGAACTTAGGTGTACCCACCCAAGCGAATATTGGCACGCCATATTCCTTTGATGCGCGCCAGTTTACCGACAGGGCTCCAATAATACATCGTCTTCGCTCGAATACAACGCGTTGCAACGATCTAGCCGGCAACACTCGTCGCGTTAATATGAATATTCGCCGTAGCCCGCTAATGTAGCACTAGGATAAAAACTATACCACCTATAGAGATATACGTGCCGAGTCGTAAAACTAGGGTCAGTAGCACGCGTTAGTATGCACACTTTGGCGTGATCTACCTCGGATGTAATTTACGATAACTGGACACTCGGCCGCTACAGCGGCCATTACGATTCTACCCTCGATCCATTCACTGTTATTCAGTTCATGATCTTGGCTCGATCACACACAAAAACAGCACGAATAATTGTCTAGTAATGTATGAATAGCATTTCCTACTAATTCTATAAAATTAAAAGATTTTGAAGAGGTGTGGATATTTGTTTGTCAATCACGTGTAAAGTATTTTACAGATTCATGATGTCCAGAATCAACAAGGATACTTTATATCCCGGCTAGATGTTCCCGCGGTTTCACCCGCGTTTATCGTTACTGCGCCGCCACCGTGGATCGTAGCGTACAACTGATTTTTATAATTCTTTCACTGTAAACGTAAAAACCGATTTTAATCATTCTTTCACTGTTAGAAACCTTTATTATCCGGTGATAATAAGTAACAAAGACTATAAATATTTTTTTAAAGTATTGTTATTAACATAATCTACTTTAACACAAGCGAAGCCACGGGCAATAGCTAGTGAACAATAAAGCGGGGGTAGTTCAATATAAGTTAGTTAAGGTATCTGACTTGCATTGGAAGGCTATATGTTCATTCCCACCCATTGCAATAATGAAACACATAGGGTTGCACAACAAAACAATAGGTGGCGAAAATAACGTGTGAACTCAAGTAAGTTAGATATAGTGTTTATTGCAATCAAGCGATAACAAAAGTGAGTCCGATTTTACTGTTGCACCCCGTTTTATACAAATATTAGTAATGGCGTCACAATAATCAAATAACAGTCTATTACAACCAAAATATATCCTAATAGTATAAAGTAGCGATATCAGCTCAAGGTTAATTAAATAAACAAATAAATAATTAATTATATATCCTATCTTATATTATTATATTTTATATGTTATTTATATGACGTGTTAGTGGGCTTGGCCGGTGCTTGTAACAATAACTAGCACTTAATAACAAAAATTGTCAGCAAACCCTCATGGAAGTATCCTCTTAAATATCAAAATGCTGTTACCCAATACTCGTCAAATCATCATCACCCAGAAAAAAAACGAAGTAATGCTATAGCAATGACCATCTTCTTTCAGGAGGCAAGTTCAAGCGAAAGGTCAAGACCAAAACAAATTATGTAATTACTGGATTAAAACAGACAACCCAAACACTACTCGATCGATAGGTATACATTTATCCAAAATTCATATCTGTCAATATATTTAAATCGTAATTGCATTGCATATTTTGTGATAACCGATAATATGAGATTGGCGCCAATTAAGAATAAAAATCACATGGTACTGATAACGGTGCAGATAATTTATAACATATGACCTGACCGTTGCCACCCGGAACGATGCAGTTTTAAATAGTCATGGAGAACTTCCGTAATTTAGATCAGCAAATTATTTATAAGACTAGCTGTCCTGCGCTAATTCGTCTGCTTCATATAAGCGAATTTTCTCCGATTTTTGCAACATTTTTCATTGATGCTCCGCTCCTATTGGTCGTACCGTGATGTTATATAGCTTATAACCTTCCTCAATAAATGGGCTATCCAACACCAAAAGAATTTTTCAATTCAAAGCTGTAGTTCCTGAGATTAGCGCATTCAACCAAACAAACACACTCTTCAGTTTTATAATATTAGTATAGATAACTTTACTTCTGAATATCCTTGAACTTTAGAAGGTTACTTTGCGAGGGGAACATCCGGTCTACATCGCAGGGCAACCCAAAAATGAGTTATTTGACGGTCAAACGCATATCAACTGTTGTGATTGGTTGCCTGAATTAATAACTCCCAATCATATCACTTAATATGAGTTTGAATTTGTATCGTCGTTGATTAGCCTTTCAAACGAAAACAGTTGCAGACTAAACCTAACTCGAAAATCTTGTCGATACCTGATAATTTTACATAAAAATTGCTTTCATGTACTAAGCGTCAACATTTGCTATTTATAAAACAACTAGCTTTTGCCCGCGGCTTCGCTCGCGTTAATTTAGAATTTGACAATCAATTCGGGTTGTACTCTGCTTGTAATAATATAATTCAATCATGATTCGAAAGACATGTGGCGCCATCTATTATCATAAGAACATTATTATTGTTTTCCTCGGGAACAGTAATTTTTTTCGTGATAAAAGGTAGCCTATGTCCTTTTCTATACACCTGACAATGTATATGCAAAATTTCAAAATTATCGGTTCAGTGGTTTAACGAATAAATTGAATTCAACATTTTGATTAAAATCAGAACAATAACAAAACTAGAAAAATAAAACAAATACTAACACTATAATTTAATTTCTGCTCACTGGCAACACCACACCTTCCGCTTAACTTAACGGAAACTGCCTCGATTCAAGTCAAGGCTTGTATTGCCAGTGAGCAGTGATACAAACAATAATCTATTCAATTACTTAAGTTTAAAAAGTAATGTGAAAGTGTGTGTCCCATCAGGTACTTGTAACATCACGAAGTAGTGATGATCAAAGTACAAATTAATTAATTAACTTTGTACCTTCTAGAATCTTTATACCTACATGAAGTAAATGTAATTATAGTTTCCCTTTACCTCTCAAACGTCCATGACTCCACCGTAGGTGTCATGGACGTTGAGTTCGTTGCTCGTCCGTGACCCCTACGGAGAGTCAAGAAAATTTTTGGTATTTTTTTCGCGGCCAATCACAACGAGTTTTCTTGACTCCCCCGTAGGGGTCAGGACGCGCAACGGATTAAAGACGATGACTGCATAGTTGGACTCAAAATGTGCAATGGTTTTGACCTTTATTACTTGAAGTGTTCAAGATAAACTATTGTCTAGTAAGTAGCTTGGCTATAGCTGCCTTGGGTTTGTTGCTAAAAATCATGGCAGTTGCCATGCGTTTGACCGACCGTTAACCAAATGTTGATCATTTCGCCCGGTTTCTGAAACCAGGTGCATGTGTAGAAGCTTAATATAAGCATGCCGTTATGCGTAATGGACATGTCCTTATAGCGATTTTAGATCGCCCCGATCGGCGATCGAATGTCTCACTGCATTCAACCTATTAAGATTGCCTTCCATCTGATCTATATTGTTTTAAAATTGTTGCCAGGGTCAATGTGAGTGTGCTAGAGTGTGGAGTTAATGTCTAAGGCTGATGATAAACCAACCAACCCCAAAGACCCAAAGAACCCAAAGAACCCCAACAGACAGCTTTTCACAGCGCACCGCTTTTTACCTCGATGAATGTCACAATCCTAATCCTAACTAATATTATAAAAGCGAAAATGAGTTTGTTTGCTCGTTTGTTACCTTTTCACGCCTAAACCACTAAACCGATCATCCTGAAATTTTGCATATACGTTGTCAAGTGTACAGAAACGGACATAGGCTGCCTTTCATCCCGAATAAAATTACTGTTCCCGAGGAAAACAACAATAACGTTCTTATGATAATAGATGGCGCCACGTATCTTTCGAATCATGATTGAATTTTATTATTATATAAGCAGAGTACAACCCGAATTGATTATCAAATTGTAAATTAACGCGAGCGAAACCGTGGGCAAAAGCTAGTCACTTAATAAAAAGATACGACTTTTTGAAGGACATCATTTAAGCTTTGTTACTTTTTAATTTACAAAAAATACTAGTAATGTAATATTTAGTTCAGTAACGCCATAAACAAAAAAATCTGAACCATTTTAAAGCGTATATAGAAAAAGTATGGCTATGCATTGTTTATATCTTTTTACTGTCAGGCAATCTTATGGGTATTCTTACAAGCAGCATGGACTACCGTATAGAAGAATAGAAGAACCAGCACCTTGCACCTTCTTCCTCGTGAAGTAGAATCTTTATCATATCTTTTCCGCGCCTATTATTCCGGGATAGTGACCTAAGTCCTAAAAAAAAAGAGTATGAGGCTTAGATTAGGCGAACTCTTAACCACGCGATAAAGAAAGTAGCAAGGTGCCTGCTAAAAAGAGAGAGGAACATCATGCCAAACCGGTCCTTAGACCTTGATCTTGTTTGCTAGACGAAGAAAACAAGGTATATCTGGACGGTTTATCTGAGGTCACCGGTCCGCGGTTAATTAGAGAGATGACACGCATAAGAGGTGAGTGAATCATGATACTCGATAAAAATGCAACCAGTGGTTATGTAACTTCTTCAGACAGATGTAAAATGTAACTGGATCTAGTTCTGTAGCCTCTGTCCAGGCAGACAGAGGCTATAGGGTACAGGTGTGAGTACATGTAAGAGGATGAAGTCACAGCTGATTCTTGACACTAGTACTCAGTAAATATTTATAGAATGTCTCTTATAAAGATCTCCCGAGTTGTATGGTCAAATATGAGCTGAACTATATCTGCTATGATCTCTTTTCGCGTCCCTTTAGCGTTAGTACAAAGCAGTGATCTATGATTCTTTTTAGGGTTCCGTACCTCAAAAGGAAAAACGAAACCCTTATAGGATCACTTTGTTGTCCGTCTGTCTGTCTGTCAAGACCATTTTTCTCAAGAACGCGTAGAGGTATCAAGTTGAAATTCATATCAAATACTTAGGTCTAATTGCCTTTAACCTGTGAAAACAACAAATTTCTAAGTCAACCTTTCCACATTGTAATGTTATGGATTTCATTTAGCAATAAAAATACCATAACTTTTACTTATATACCTACAGGTTTGTACGGAACCCTCGGTGCGCGAGTCCGACTCGCACTTGGCCGGTTATTATTTTAGATAACATTTTGTTTTTTATTTCGGCACTGCCATTTTCTTTAGACTGTTAACTCACTTAATAGTGGTTCAAACTGGATGCCCTGCTTCCTCAACGTACATAATTCCTGAGATTTATCTCCAAACAATATAAATTTGCAGACACATAATAACGTCTTGTGTACGGACAATGGGCAGAACTTCCAAAGGTTAGAAGGTTTTCGTAAATATGAGTAGTTTGATATAGGGGCGGTTACCCTATATACGATCTAGGTCCTAAGTCAGCGTTGCACATACAGTAGAGGTTAAGTATTTTTTAAGGATCCGTAACAAAATGGTAAAGACGGCGTTCCGATGCAAGACAGTCAGCAAAATAATGATATGGCCTGATGCTCTAAGCATACTTCCGATGGAGACACCTGTGATAGAATAATTAAATATCTTTTTAAAACAAATTGTTGCACTCGAGCACATATAAAACCGCGAGAGCGAGAGATTAACAAACTTTAAACGACACTAACCCATACACCCTATACTCCATATTTGATCCATGAATCTCATAAACATTCTATTCTAGTTATTCCTCGCAGTTTCATCCAAATTTATGATTCCCGCCCCGCCCCGCTCCGATAACCGGTGTATATACATACCTACATATATCATTAAATTGACAGAATCTTACTGAATACGATTGCTACTGAAACGTTTCAGCTATATCCAGCAGTCTGCTCATATGAGCTGACAACGATAATAAATAGAAACTACAACAACAAGAATTCAACTGAAGTAAAAAGAAAATGTATAATTAACACCTTTTATATACAACACATTACATACCCTTAGACTGCCTGTCCGTACTACATTTGTTGTATAACAATCACATAGAATTAAAAACTGGTGCCAATAGTCCCACAACTCATCGTGGTGGGTGGCGGTAAAACGTCACCTAACGTTGATGATCTGATAGATACTATCGCGGCTCCGGTGCTCTTACAATGTTGCGTGTCGATCTGTGACGTACACATGCACGTAGCTATTATTTGATATATATTTGACGTATATAACACATGAGTA
Organism: Catocala sponsa; assembly: GCA_963564715.1. Lineage (NCBI taxonomy): Eukaryota > Metazoa > Arthropoda > Insecta > Lepidoptera > Erebidae > Catocala > Catocala sponsa. Next base: position 1,478,040 of record OY751345.1, on the reverse strand, counting down.
TATAATAATCTAAATATTAATAGATACGTGAAGCAAAAACTTTGTACCCCTTTTTACGAAAATTGCGCGGACGGAGGAGTATGAAATCTGGCACAGCTAAAGTTTATATGGAGGAGGAGTGGCGCGAATCCTAATATTTTTATAAAATATGCATTAGAAATACATTAAATTAATGAAAAAACACTACATGCACACTAACATGCATTTGACACACGCAGTCGAATCGCGTTCGCAGTATTTCGGCATGGTTCGCTTGATGTCGTATAATTCTTCGTAACTATGGTTACCTTAAGTACCTATTGCAATTTCGCGGTATATATAATAACTTAAAATTTAAATCAATAATTATGGTCGGATTTCGACCACTTGGCGACCGCTAGTGTACATAAACAGGGCACCGACGTCACTTGCGGACTGTTGCACCGAGCGGATTACCTTGCTACCTTTTTACGAAAACAAACGTCACTTCCACTTTTCTATTCAAAGTCAATGTCAAAAATCATTCATTCAGGTCACAAGGTGACACTTATGAACGTCAAAATATATAGGTTAGTTATTTTACTAAGTTACTGAAGCTACATTTAGGTTAGTTGCTTGGTTCAGGCAAAGAGTTGAGCCTGTGAGATAAAACCTGCAAAAAGCTCAAGACTCTTAACTTTTTTTTATTGACTGCGTAGATTGCGTAGTTGTTAAAGTAGTCACCTCGCTGCCACTGTGTTGAATGCTGTTCAACCCCCATTGGGACAAAAAATTGTGTTATCCACAAACTGTTCCAAGTTTGGATGTTCTTTTGAATGTTTGTAAACCCCTCAACACATGGATCATTCCTAGTGCTGGAGTAGTCTTTAAACCAGAGAAAAACAATAAAATATATATAAATAAGCAAATGCAATGAGAATGAACGAGGCGAGGGAGATAAGCCAGGTTAGGTAGTAACAAAATAGAAATCTGTAGTAGTTACGTATACTTCCGGGAAACAGACGTGTAAATAGATAAGTAAACAGTTTATGGCTATAATTAGATCTACATATGTGTATTTTGATTGCATGAAAGATGCAGAGGGCCGATTCTCGCGAATTAGACATTTATATTTAACTTGTCAGTCGTGGGAATGCCAGATATAATTTAAAAAAACATATTGTGTCTGGCCACCGGTGTTCCGCTGCCACTTAATATGTTAATAGATTTCTGTCAAAAATTCAGCCAAAGGGTAAATATAATGGATTAAATTGTCAAAAATAGTGTTTGAGATAAACTGCTACGAAATCCCTCTGAAGCAGAAATAATTAAAATTTTATATGAAAGGTAGTTTCAACAATGAAAACGAGGTTCAAAACTTTGATATTCGATTGTTAATCAAAGACACATAGGTTTTTCTTAGAATGTTCTCCTTCTTTTTTCTCAGTAAAGGATTTTAATTGAATGAGTGTGAATTGTAAATGTAATTTATCGATTATTATCTGGATTTAAGTTTCATTGATTACCCTTACCTATATAATTTATTTGTTTCTACTGGACATGTAATTTGAAATTTATTAGCGAAATGACTGCAATTTTGTTAATCTTGACATAATCTCTTATTTGTATTATTATTATCTGATTTTTAATCTCATTATTTAATATTGTTTCCTATGACATACAATTTAACATTTACCATGATGTCACACTTATGAACTAAGAATTTTCGGACGAAGTTCTCGTAATGGCTCGTAGCACTATCTCTCTTTTCGTACGCCACTGTATGAGGCTGAACATGTACGAACTAAACACTATTTGTAATAATATCTTGCATTCAATGTATGTAAGTATACCATGTTCAAACAAATTAATTAATTCTTATTCTTAATAACAAACAACAAAGTGCGCATTCAGCTCAAGTCGTCGCCTCTTTATGGGCGTTAAGCTGTAACACGTTTATCATCAAACAGACAGAGTTATGGTTTTTACGACCACTTCTACAACTAACCAGTAAAAGTTATCCGAAAGATAAATCGCATGCTGTCTCACTCATGTTAGGCTAAAGAAGAGAGATGTCGAGACTTTTATCTTATAGATAAATTCTAACTGAAGGTGGTAGTACAAGCCCTTAGTCTAGTAATAATTATCTATACATCTATACAAATAAATAAAATTGAAGTGTCTGTTTGTAATGTCAAAATAACAGCTTTTTATCTAATGCATATTAAGGTATTATAAGGAACCTACACGAAAACATCTATTTTTTAAATTTTTGTCTGTCTGTTTGTGCCGGCTAATCTCCGAAACGGCTGAACCGATTTTGACGGGACTTTCACTGGCAGATAGCTGATGTTATAAAGAGTAACTTAGGCTACTTTGATTTTAGAAAAAAAATAGGGTTCCGTGGAGACAAACACTGTTTTGTTAAAATCTACGCGGACGAAGTCGCAGGTAACAGCTAGTTGGCAAATATAATTTGCAACAAGAGTTTTAAACACGTATTTAAGCCACGATGGGGCTAACATATTATTTTGTAATAAAAGCCTATAAATTAAAAAAGATAAAAAAGGCGTATTTATAGGTTAGGTTGGGTTAGCAAAATAAGTAGACCTTTTACGAAATATGCCTACAAAATGAAGTAACCAATAGATTATAGTTAATAAAAGGTTTATTTGATTCTATCGCAAATCTGAAACCTTATCCATTGGGTTAAGAGGAAACACAAAGGCCGTTATTCCATACAAACGTAGTCCCCTGTTTCCTCCCTGGATAATATCAATAATTTTTTTCTAAAATATGTATGAGCTCTATTGGCATGTCCCTATGTTTTCCTTTTTTTCATAAATTAATTATTAAAAGAGACATGAGCCATCAAAATCCTCAAAAATTGACCAGTTTTTTCACTGTGTTCAAACATCTAGAAAACAAATTTGACTAGATTATATAAAAAAGGAAAACATAGGAACACGGCCAAAGTCTTTCTTTAATTTTTAATAAAAAAAGGAGTTAAATCGGTCATGTTTTGGAGAAGGAATCAGGGGCTACGAAACGTTGATATTGTGTACTTTTAATAGGTATTTTCGGTCCAAGTTGCAGTTGTATCTATCGCGCTCATGATACTATACATGGTACTGCGCGACAGCAATAGATTTTACAAATACCTATTTTTCAATTATTTCGACCATAGTTTCTCTTAACGCTGTTTAAAACAGTTTCCATTTTAATAATTAAATAAATCGTCGACATATAATACGTGATGTTTTTATGTCGTCTGAATATAAATTATAGTGAAACACATCGAATGACTAACATATAAACGTTCTGTACCCGGTACAGCCTCAAGTCATTGACACATTCATCAGTGCATGGCTGAGAGGCAGAAACATTACTTTCGTTTTCGCTCACACGTGCCGACTCTGACACACAACACATAAAAAGTACAGACATTATAAACAGCGATGAAATCCGTGAGAGAATATTGCGAGCTATTATACCTACGTACAAAACCATTCAAATTATTTAATCATTGATTATTTTTCAAAGAATCAATTAATTATTATGCTCCAATAATAATTAGCTTATTCTTTACTAGCTTTTGGCCGCGGCTTCGCTCGCGTGTAGGTTATGTTAGTACTTTTTAAATAAAATAGCCTGTTACTCGGTGATAATATAAGGCGTGATTGCATGCCTTCAGGCGGATTATGGAGAGACCAATTTATATATATTATGTTATCTGAATTACCCATTTTCGCAATAAATGAGTTTGAGTTTGTATTACATCGCTCAAACCTTAAAAACACGCTCGGTTTAAATAAGTTTGTAGATGAATCCTTTTATGCATTTACCATAAAAAAATATACAAGTAAACTAGATTATATGGGCAAAACAACGTATTGATTAAAATTTTAATTAAGTTGTCCAAATGTTACCAAAAAATTGAGAAAATAGGCCGCTTTAAAACTAAATATTAAATTTTCTATGTAACGGCTGAGATATTCTGTATGAAATTTATACTAAAAAAACATGTAATATCCTATTTAACAATGTGTATTGTTTATTTTCACTTATTTGTTTTAAAATTTTGTAATAATCAACAATTACCCGTATCTTTACAAAAGTCTCCGCCAAGTAGCCCCGCTACGCCCGTGTCGCTTACTCGGGACTAGTCGGGACTGCAAAACTCAGATCTTCAAGGTCATTGGGCAATGTAATGCCCTGAAAGCGTAACAAACAAACTCACATTCGCATTTATATTATTAGTTAGGATTAGCATTGTCACTAAAAACGGTGGCTGAACTGTCTAAATTTCATGAAGTCTCTTTTTCTTTAAAACTATTGAATAGAGACAGTAAATACACAGAGCCTGAATACGGTTTTGTGGTAAGATCGCAACATTTAACTGGCTCGTTGACCGTAGCATAAGTTTGCACTTTACGCATGGGACTGATCATGAGGTCTCGGATTCCATGTCCGGGTCATAATATATGAGTACATGGACGATTGTATACCGGATCAATATAGATATTAACGAATATTTTTGTCATGGCCACGAGTGACTGAAGTATTGATTGTCTTGTCAAGTTGAGATAAGTTTATATAAAAAGATACCTATACAAAATTAATAATCCGCTACTCAAGTTAACATTCTCGTGATTATATGACAATAATAAGGAAAATACGAGCGTTTTTAATTTATACCTCAAATATAAATAAATTTGCAGGGTTGGCGCCATAGCTTGTGCTAACGAGTGTTGTGTGTTCGATACCCACATGGAAAACTTTGTGATCATCAAATAGATATTCTTCGTTAGTTATGTTCGTCGCTAAAACTTTTGTAAACGAACTGTTGCAAAACTTCCTAGAGCGTAAGGTGCCTTTCAAAAAATTGCCATAATTTGGATAACTGCCAAAAATTTCATTAAATTTCTGGCAGCTTTTAAAAATATATTTCTTTTTATAAATGATAGAAAACTCTAATAGGACTGGAAGCTTTTTAAAAAGCACATTATCAAGATTACCCATAAGTGTCAAGGACATTGATGAATATTTTAAATTTATTTTATACATACATGTGATAATAACTTTTAAACTTTCGCGTTGCATGATATATATATGTACAATATATAACGGGTATTATCGCGATCGTGCATAATGTTTACCTTTTATAGGCTTGACGTTTCGACCAGGTTACAAGCTAGAGTTGGCTTGTGACCACGGCCGGTGTAACCTGGTCGAAACGTCAAGCCTATAAAAGGTAAACATTATGCATGATCGCGTTAATACCCGTTACATATTGTATATATATATACATGTGATAGTTTTAAGATATTTGGATGGCTGTTACTCAACACGTGTAACCTTGAATATATTTGCATAAACCTTGGAAGTCCCTTGTGTTCATCTATGATGTGATTAGACACGCAAGGGACTTTAATTCCGGTGTGATCCACAAATAGTTGTTTCAAGTTTCAGTGTTCTTTGTGTCCGTTGTTTGAATGAAAGTAAAGATCCCCGCGGCCGGATTTATTCCTAGTGCGGGGTATCCCATTTTAGGGTTCCGTACCCAAAGGGTAAAACATGACCCTATTAGGTACTAAGACTCCAGGCTGTATCTCATGAACCATAATAGTTACACAGTTATGTTTTCACAGATGATGTATTTATGTTGCCGCTATAACAACAAATACTAAAAAACAGAATAAAATAAATATTTAAGGGCGCTCCCATACAACAAACGTGATTTTTTTACCGTTTTAATAGATAATGGTACGGAAACCTTCGTGTGCGAGTCCGAGTTAGCAAAAACATGTGAAAGGAACGTATTTCGAGCTTATGCACACACGGTATTCATAAGACACGCGATAAGTTAAGAAACATGCATTCCTGTGCAAAATAACATGCGTCTAGAATTTAAGATGTGTCTGTCAGTCATTGTCTACATTTTGTACGTATTTATTTTTATACCATAGCTAATGTGTCAAACAAAGAAGCATTCTAGAATTGTAATATAAATCACGTCCATTGTGACGAGGCGACGCGACGCGCAAAAACGATCATTTTTCGCTTTACTGTAGTTCTCTTGACCTGACATGTGTGTTTTCAATGTTTCTTAACAAGCCATACACATGAATTGTCTTAGTTCATTGACACTATAGTCAGTATTTACTGGTCACTGGTATATATGCATTGACGCATACCCCTCCGCGGGGCGAGCGGAGGGGCTATGTCGGGCTCCCCGGGGTAAAAGAGAGATGGTAATGATGATAAGTGGACCTCCCGGTAATACCGCCTGAATCTACCACGGTGTTCCTCGACAAAACCGCAATCGGCGGGGCCGCACGTATGACGTAGTGGTTTCAGTGGTCGCCTCGCCACTGCCTCTGAGCTCAGTGTTGTCGGTTATAACTTACAATCCTACACGGGACAAAAAATTGAATGATCTACAAATGGTAGTAGAGCCTCGCTGATTTCCGCATAAATGGGCCGGCTCGACCGGGGAAGGACTACCCTCTCACAGAATATCGACGTGAAATAGCAGTATTCCTACTGTTGTGTTTCGTTCGGTGAGTGAATGTGCCGGAGGTGCAATCATCCTCTTTCCCTCTCCCGCTCCTTTTCTAAAGGGTCGGCAACGCGCAAGTGATGCCTCTGGTATTGCAGGTGTCCATAGGCTACGGTGACCACTTACCATCAGGTGGGCCGTATGCTAGTTTGCCACCCTAGTCGTATAAAAAAAGAAAAAAAAGATGGTTGTTCCGCGTCTAGATGTTCTTTGTGTCCGTTTATTTGAAGTTTTGTAAAGTCGCAATACGGGAATTAACTTTACGGGAGTGGGAGCAGTCCTGTTAAACAAAATTGGGATAGTCTTTGGGGACTGCCGATAGAAGTGAAAACTTTAATCCTTGATCATAAACACTTTTTTATAAACCAAAAATAATTCAAAAATGGAAAGCGTTCGGTGACGATGAGGCGAGTTCCATGATTTTTGTTCACCCAAGAAGTCTTCAACGCGCCTAAAGAAGTTTTCACTTCAAAATATACAATACTAGCGAATGTCATACTATTAATAATTCGCGGACGCACCAAAATATTAGGTAGGAAAAAGAAAGGAAGAGCTGTCAATGTATAAATGCAATCCAATATGTTATAACTAGATGTGCCCCCGGTTTTCTCGCGTTTATGGTTACTGCGCCGCTCCCGTGGGTCGTAGCATGATGTTATATAACCTATAGCCTTCCTCGATAAATAGGCTATCCAACACCAGAAGACTTTTTCAATTCGAACCAGTAGTTCCTGAGATTAGCGCGTTCAAGCAAACACTCTTCAGCTTTATAATATTAGTATAGATAGTATTAATAGATTGGCATTTACAATATAAATATTATGATTGTTTGTTATTGTGTTTTAGATAAATCAGTTGGAGCCCGCGATAGTTGCGCAAGTCCACCGTGTGTGTGTGTTATTGTTTGTTTGTTATTGTGAACCCGCAGATAACGACCGACACGAGGCTTGTCAAGGATCTCAATATACACACAAACAATACTTGCTTGCGGCTTGGTAACCGAAGAAGGTATTGTTGCTATGTTACCTCGTTACACACTATAGTAATAATGTCCACCAGACCTAATTTCGGTCATGACGGCCAATCTTAACGGAGACTGAGCATCTGCGCAGGAGATTTTATAGTGCACAAGTGTGTGCGCAAACACAAGTGCACTCACTGTTCCCTAACTCTCATGATCTGATAGGACGACAATCCGACACGACCGGAGAGAGATCAGGCGCAGGACCAACGGCTTTACGTGCTTTCTGAGGCACAGTGGTGTCTAAGGGTGTTACCAGACCAATCGATCGATGGTAGAATAGATTAGTCGACGTCGATTGATAATTTCTACTAGATCGATCGACGTCGACTAATCCACTACCATCGATCGATAGGTCTGGTAACACCCTTACACCCTTAGACGAAACCGCGGGAACATCTAGTGGTTTACACATAATATCAGCCTTGTATTAAACTGTTCCACTGCTGGGCACGGGCCTCTACTCAGTGTGAGAAGGGTTAGGCCATAGTCCACCACTCTGGATTAGTGCGGGTTGCCATGACTTCACATATCTTTGAGACATTATTGAAAACTCTCAGATATGCAGGTTTTCTCACGATGTTTTCCTTCACCGTTAAATCAAGCGATAATTAACTATCTAATACGCACATAACTTGGAAAAGTCAGAGATGCGTGCGTTGCGATTGAACTCGAGGCCTCTGCGTGGTAGTCCAACGGTTTCCCACTAGGCTATCGCTGCTGTTTGCAGCTTGTTGGCTTACATAATATGACCTTACAAATAAAGCTTTTTTTTTCTTTTTTTTACGTGGAGGAATGCTGTGACGCATAACTCTCCGCGGGGGCGGGCGGAGGGGTTCTGTCGGGCTCACCCGGGGAAAGATAGAAAGTCCGGGGCGCAGGGATCGCTCGCGCATTCATCCTGCAGCTCCCGCAGATCTTGGCCGCCACTGAATCGTGGCGGCTTCGTCCTGTCAACTTTCTTTCGTCTGGAGAGGCGCGCGCGGAATACGACGCACCGCCGCCTCAGGCCAGGTACTGCGCGGGCAACAGTCTGCCCTAGGTCTGTCATACCTAAAACTCCTACGCCTGCCCTTTCGGGAGTGAGGCTATGTTTGTTTTTGTCTTGACTAAAAATTATCAGTAATGTTTAGTAAATATACAAACCAATGCTATCTTTTGTAAACAATAGGTACTGTAATATCTGATGGGCTCATAAACGGCGCGTGCAGCTTCGAACGCCCTTCACTGCGAGTTCAATGTCCAGTTGAGGACTGCTGAAGTGGGTCACAGAGTGACCCAAATTGTCTAACTGAGTTCTATTACGTAAGTAGGTTAGTAGTGCAACCGTATAGTTATTTTACAATAACCGTTAAGGACACTTACTAGTTAAATATTTTATCTATACTAATATTATAAAGCTGAAGTTTGTGTTTGTTTGAACGCGCTAATCTCAGAAACTACTGGTTCGAATTGAAAAATTATTTTAGTGTTGGATAGCCTATTTATCCAGGAAGGCTTTGGGCTATATAACATCACGGTACGACCCACGGGGGCGGCGTAGTAACGATAAGCGCGGGCGAAACCGAACATCTAGTTTTATTATATAGAAACCTCCATGGAAATGGCCCGATTTCGGAATAGAATATTTTCTTTTTTGTAAAAAGACAACTCCTGCAGTAAGAGTCCTTTTGACTGCTCGGATGGCATAGTGGTTTAAGTGGTCGCCTCGCCGCTGCCACTGCGCCAAGTGTTGTGGGTTCGAATCCCACACGGGACAAAACTTCGGCATCCGGTGTTCTTTGAATGTTTGTAAAGTCACCCACGACACAGGAATCATACCTAGTCCCGCACTAAGAATAATCCCTGTGTCGCGGGGAGAAATGCATGAAAAGAGGGATGCAAATGCGTAATTTGTAAATTAGATTAGTTAAATAATGTAAGTGTATGCGCAATTGCTGATCGTCGAGTCCTAGAATCGATACGCGCATTGGACAAAGCGTTTTACTGTCGATATTGACTTACGCAAAACTGGTGATAATATAAAATGGAGCATTCGATAAATTCTGTGACGTAGAGGACTTTACAAACATTCAAAGGACAGACAGAAATAACAAGCACGTAAAACACGTAAAAACGCAAAAAAACATATGTATACATAAAAAAAACATAAAAATTAACTAATTAATATTAATTAATTATTTATATAAACACGTTGTGACACGCTGTAACTCACCCATACCTCGGTCACTAAGGCAGCTTAACGCTCTCTCGGTCTTTAACCAGAAGTTGATATTTTTGCGGATGAATGGAAAGTATTATTATTACTAATAATAATACTTTCATTTATTAGAATTTAGGAGGTACTGTGAGCAGAATGCATGAATGCTAAATTTTAATTTTATATATCATATTATTAAATAGTGTATTTGTCGCAAGTCGTTCTATTTGATGTAAATAAATAAACAGACAGAATCGGGACAATTATTTGCGGATCACACAATTTTTTGCACTGTTTGGGATTCGAACCCAAAAGACTCGGCGTAGTGGCAATGGCCCGGCGACTCGTGCAGACGAATCCATCGACTACCAGCCATGAATATAGCACTAACTATAAGACCATACAAATACATACTGAAGCATGAAAAATATACCAGGAGCGTGCCACTCTTGAATCTTGTATTCACTCTCATTATATTCTTCAGGCACGCTCGTCGGTTCATGATATTCTTAAAACGTAAAACAGTTTTTAAATAAATTCATATTATTATTAGATATATAAATATAAATAAAAAATAAACAAATTGAAAATAGAATTTAGGTACCTACTTAAATTTTTGATTACTTATTTCCATTTAATTAATTTTAATTTATTTATTGCTGCAATATTTTAAAAATTATACCAGTGGCTTCCTCCTTTCTTCTCTTCTATCTATGTTGCCGTGCCCGACAGGGTCCATATTTGGTCTATTGTATTATTTTTTGTAACAACATGTAATTATAATTACATATGGAGAGCAATAAAGCATTGAAATTGAAATTGAAAACTGACGTTTCTCCAGAATGTCTCCAAGCTGGGCAGAAACAATTTGCCTAAGTCTTTCCCTGTCGACTGTCACATTAACATTTGCTTTGTGTACTTTGTTAGGCAATATTTTGTCGTCTGTCTTTTCTACATCCCCAAACCATCTTACACCATCTTTCTCAATTCATATTAGTTTTATCTTCGATGACGCTACACTACAATGCTCTCTTATCATACTTATTCTCATTCTTTAATTTAAAGACACACTACAGATACCTATAGGCAATCATAGACTTCCAACTAACTAACCACTTACCTTATCTAGCAGGCCTTATACTTGTATACCACCCTGAATGTATAAGAAGACACAACATGCTCAGTCAGAAATGGTCAGACTGGTCAATAAGTAAGACGCTTCCGAAGTTCTAGCAGTGTATCGTTCTTGTTGCCGCGGGTAGGCAGTCGCCTTAACAACCGGAAAACTTTCCACTTACCTCACTGTAAGACGAACGTCGGCCAACATTCGCCTCTGTACCGTATGTGTTCCTCCGCAAACGACGTCAGATCAGTCAACGATTTATTTAAATGTAGTTCTATGACCTCAATAAAGAAAAGTCTTAATTGTCTATATTGATATAAATTTAATTTTATCAATAATTTAATGTAAGTTTATTAAGCTATGATAAATACTATTGTACTATCGTTAGATTGTATCCAGTTTTACGAAACAAAAAAAAAACTGCCACTCCCGCACTAGGTTGAAACCTAGAGTTGCGGAAGTTCTACACACATGGCAATAACGGACACAAAGATCACTCAGACCCGGCGCAGTTACTTTTGGTTACCATTATTTCTGTCTCAAGTGAGGAACGAACCGACATGACTTGGCACACTGGCAATGAAGAGGCGATTATTAAAAGCAGTAGGCCGTGAGTTAGCATTAGGCCGTGAGTTTCTTCTTATAAGCTTCACCCTTTGCCGAACCTAGCAACTAACCTAAATGTGTTACCTTGTGACCTAAATGAATAAACAATTGTTGACTTTGTCTTTAGACACTGCTCCATCAGTGCAATCCAATCACTTTCAAGAAAATTAAGTCTTGCCAGTAACAACAAAACTGTTTGAAACGAGTGTCATAATATTTTTATGTGGACACATTAAAACGATGAGTGTTTGCGCACTTTTATTGCCCTCGTGTAGAAACCACGACACGTGTAAACTTGTTGACGACACCATGCCATGCTTTGGCTATTATGTTCTATAACTTAGCTTTAAGGAAGTGACGACACTTCCTAGAAGGCGAGATAGCAATATATCAAAAAGCTTTTAACCGATTTTGCTCCCAACTTAGTAGTATGGCATTTGGAAGTAGATAACTTATTACTCGATTTATACGCGGTGTATCAAAATGAAACGAGCACCAGATTTTAAATTAGATCTAAAGCTACTACGACTGTAAACCGGTTTCAATTTCGTGCTGTATTTTTGTGTGATGCGTGTACAAATATACAGACATACAACATTTAAAAAAAATTATCGTTTCTTTTCTTAAATATCTTCTATCTACAGACATCGCCTAAATACCATTATATGTATAGATTTTTACTTAAACTACGTTGAGCTTCGATCAAATATACCATAGATGCACATTCTCATACAAAAGCCGCGTCAATATGTGGCACTGACCAGTACTACTTACTTATAAGTGTCTGCATTTATTATGCAATCCAGGAAATAAACCGGAATAACCATTGAACGCCCACTGAGAAACATTTTGTAATAGTTTAGTTAAAACGCGTCAATGTAAAGCGTCCTAAGTGTAATATTGTCTTCTGTTTACGCGAATGTTATTCATTGAAATTAAACTACTATATACGGATTTTATCGCGTTGTTTATTTGACACTTTATTACAAAATTTTGAAAAACTGATACACAACTATTAAACTTAACAAATTTTTTTTAAGCTAATTGAATTATTAATTCTAAATTTAATTAACTTAAAAAAAATATTTGTAAATTCGAGCGACGATCGTGCATCTATGGTATATTTGATCGATGACGTCGACAGACATACTGCCCGGCTGATAGTAAGTGGTTACCGTAGCCTTCGATCACTTGCAATAGTAACGATATCACTTGTGCCTTGACGACCCTTAAGAAGAGGAATCACAAATAGGATGAATAATTAAAAATAGGAGAGATAAGCATATGAGCCACTGGAACACTTACTTAACAAACGAAACGCAATAACTGTCTGATGTAAAGGTTCTGTCCGTTGTATATTTTGTGGTTCTCTGGAAAAATAACAGCAAGCTGTGAGCAGTTTTGTCATGCAGTAAGAGCTCTTCTAAAGCTGAAAGAGATAGTGCGGTACAAGTTTCATTTGATCATCCCGTGCTACCTGCTGACTTTCTAACCACTGAGGTGGTTTTAATCTCTCGTGTGTTTTATGAACACACAGGTGCTCATAAGCGCCAAGGACTTTCCTTTGACTTTATTTTGCCAGACACTCGACAGGTTGGGTAAACATCTCAATGATGATAATGATCCTTCTAAAAATGAAGCATACCTTTCAGCTTCAGAATTATATAGAGAAGATATTAAGGAGGAAAGTCAGCTTTCCCTCCGTTTTGAATTCTTTAGAAGATTATCAACCGACATTAAAGGACGTACTCAAACGCACCAATATATGTATGTAGGTAGTGCGATGTCTATCAATGATTGATACCGACTTTGTAAGTACGAAACGATTTCTTATATAGAAATAGTTTTAAACCAACATAACAATATGATGATACCAGATTGTTATCAAGCCGGCTCAAAGGCTGTATCGAAAGGAAAACAAGGCTATAAAACCGAATTATCTTATCGCTGTTCTTATTCTCAGTCCACATGTACCATTAATCATCAGGCCACAAGTCACCTTTATCTACGCTATCTAATAGACCAAATAGATCCGTCGGTGTGTATCAACATGTCAGGATGGGCCAGCACGTGTATATAACGTCATTACGTAAGCGAGCACCCGAGGGGCACGATCAATACTGCTGATACCCGTCAGTTATCGCGCTATGTTTACTAAAGTATGCACTGATCAGCATATTGCACATTTTTGTGCTCGTGCAGTCGTTTTTCTTACATTTTACTTTGTTCTAAAGAATGAAATTTTGGTGTGGACCCAAAATTTTCGACTGTACGGATGACGTAGTGGTTAATGAGGACGCCTCGCTACTCCCACGGCGCCGAAATTTTGGCTTCGGATCTTCGGATTTCTTTCTTTCTTTCTTTCTTTCTTTCTTTCTTTCTTTCACATGGGACAAAACTTTGTGTGATCCAGAAATGGTTGTGTGTGTCCGTTGTTTGAATGTTTGTCAAGTCCCCCGCGACTCAGGAATTATTCCTATTGCGAAAGTTACCTTTTCAGCAAGAATTTAGATCAACTCAACTCTCAAAGAGTCTTCAAATGGAACTGCTATCCATGAGGTTTTGGAGTTAGATTAAGTGAGTAAGAATGCCGAAGGCTCCCGTTTCTACTTTTTATGTACTTTTCCTCTCATCCTATTTTAAATTCCAATACCATAGTGACGACAATCATTACATATTATAAAACAAAGACCCTCGCCGCGTCTGTTAGCGATAAACTCAAAAACTACTGAACGGGTTTTCATGCGATTTTCGCCAATAGAGGGAGTGATTCATGAGAAATATTTAGTTGTATAATTTGTTAAGGTTTTGTACTACCCGTGCGAATCCTAATTTTTGCCCGTTTGGAAAAAAACTTTCCTATCTTTTAAGGTGTACCAAATTACAGATGGTTACGAAGTTTGATCAAAATCGGTTCAGTCGTTTAGGAGTCCATAGCGGACAAACAACGTGACACGTAATTTATATATACCTATTAAGATAATTTATATATATTAAGATGTTTTTTTTCTGTATGATTAGTGGCCAACCTGTTGTCAAAAGTTATTCAAGCCGCCTGTAGGCCTCTGACATGGCTTAACGACTGCTGGCAATTTAACAACAACCGGGACCGACTTTTTAAGTGCCCGTTGAAGCACGGAGACGCTCAGATGAAGTACAACTAAGTGGTCACCCATCTATAGACTGACCGCACCCAACGTTGCTTAACCTCGCTAATTGTTTACCGATCAGTGAGTGCAACTGGTTATGAGCGTATATATTATATAGTGATGTTTTTAGTACTGCAAGCGGTCATAGCGTGTTACCTTTTATTACTTGTGGGATAGGCTTAATTGATCCTGATTCGATTTGAGTAATCTAAGATCGATATTGAAATGTTCTATTTTTGCAGAATTAATCTATTTTATACTAGGTTTTCGCCACGGCTTCGCTCGCGTAAATGTAGGTTAGTAACAGATTTTGGATAAAAGGTACCTTATGTTATACTCTGTATCTTCACAACGTGTATGCGAAATTTCATGATGTTCGGTCAAGTAGTTAAGGCGTGAAATCGTAACAAACAAACTCACTTTCGCATTTATGACATTAGTTAGGATTACTTCGATATAAGTTCTGTTTTCAAGGTCGTTGAGAAAGCTCTTTGCTATCAGCAGAGAATCTCCGTGATCTAGAGCAGTACTGAGTAAGTTTCATACGCTAAACGCGCCATTAAATAGAAAAACATTACGTGTTGTCTATTTCGCGTTAGCCGAATCTTTAATAAGTTATGGACTAAGTACATATGGTCGCACATTCAAAACTTATTTAGATTATATTAAGTCACTGCAAATCCGCTTTTTAAAATACCTTGTTACCCCTAAGACAAAACGCAACTGTAAAGATAATTATGATAAATTGTTTCTTGTATGTAAAATACTTCCTGTTCACGTAAGGGTCAAATACTTGGTGGTCCTTGAGCAGTTTCACAATGATAAATATAAAAACAAAATTAAAAATACTTATAATACAATACGTGTAAGAGAACAGAAAGTAGTCCGTCAACCAGTAAAGAACTATTACGGTAAAAGAACCAACAAGTATTTGATCCCGACGTTATATAATACTAATAATTGCCTTCGGCAACTTAATAATAAAACGAGTAAACAAACATTGAAATATAAGTACAAAAATATTTTACTCACAGAGTACGGCATGCAGATAAAAATTTAGAATTATTGTAGTATTTATTGTTACCTTATATTATAACACTAAACATAGTACCTACACGGATATATGCATATTTGTAGCTATTAAATAAAACTGTTATTGTTGTTAGCTCATACCAAATGTTTGTCGAGCGCTATTCCCGCCGACAAACTGTCACACAGTTTGGTGGGTATATTTAGCTTGTGTAATGTATTATATTCAATAAATGTTTTAATTATTATTATATTATTATTAAGATACTGACAGCAGAACGAGTCCTTTTTTTTAGAACAGGCAAAACGCAGTAACACCATTGGTTTTACATGCTTCGATAGTCTACAGTAACCGCGTGTTTGTTTGTTAGTCATCACAATATTATAAAAAAAGTTGTTATTAAAATCGAGATGAGTTGCATTTGCGATTTGCCTCGTGCAAGAGTTCTTTAAATAAATATCTTCTTCATAATATAACATACAATAAACTGTCACAAGATGTTCAACAATAAGTGCAGTGGCACAGCATCGTTACACAATCGGAACACGAGGTGCATGATTACATAAATAGGTGACATATTGTTCCCGAGCGTGACGGTGACTATTCCACACGTGGAACGTTGATAACCCTCCACTCATTAACATAATGTAGGAAAAGGGTCATTTGGATATCAACACTACTTTTATAACAGCAATAACAGGTTAAGGGCCAGATTCACAATCTGTAAAGGTGCTGATAGACTTAAGCATTCACTTTTTTTTTACACAGCCAAGGTGGCAAACAAGCATACGGCCCACCTGATGGTGAATGGTCACCGTAGCGTATAGACGCCTGCAACACCAGAGCCATCACTTGCGCGTTGCCGGCCCTTGAGGAAAGAAGTGGTAAGGAGAAGGAGCGGGAAGGAGGAAAAAGGATGATTGGGCCTCCGGCACTCTCACTCGCCGAACGAAACACAACAGTACGAATACTGGTATTTCACGTTCATATTCTGTGAGAGGGTAGTCCTTCCCCGGTCGAGCCGGCCGCTCATTAAAATTATTTTAACAATTAACTTGTAAAAGAACATCGAGCCTTCGCCGCTTTAAAATTGTCGAACTGAACAAAGAACAGAGCCAAGCATAGATACATCGCTACGAAAATTTTGTCAATTAATCGCTCACGTCAATGCTTGTTAATAAAATATTCTTCACAAAGATTTCAGACTTGACGGTCGGCCTTTCACTAGAATATTAATTATTATTAGAACGCTCGCTAGAATGCTCGCTAAAACGCTCGCGTTTATTTTTCTATAGTGTAACTGCCTCCGTGCCGCAGCGGTAGTGAATGCGACTGCTGTGCATGAGGTCTCGAATTCGAATCCCGGGTCGGGCCAAGAAAAAGTTACTGGGTTTTCAGTTAAGAAATCTCAATAACAGCCCGGAGTTAGGAAGTTGGCGATGTTAGACACCTCCGTGCCTCGTAAAGCACGTAAAGCCGATGGTCCTGCGCCTGATCTCTCTCCGGTCGTGTCGGATTACCGTCCCTTCGGATCATGAGAGTTACGGAACAGGGAGTGCACTTGTGTTTGCGCACACACTTGTGCTCTATAATATCTCCTGCGCAGTTGGCCAGTCTCCGTTAAGATTGGCCGCCGTGACCGAAATCGGTCTAGAGGACATTATTAGTGTAACATTCACTAGAATGCTCATTACAAGTGAATGCTCAAGTCTACCAGCACCTTTAGAAGCGGTTATCAGTAATAAAAGTTATGCCATCACTTTTATTTGCACTAACTAAAGTAGGACAGCGTGCAATTTATGAGTCGAATAACTTTTACAGGTCGTTTTGAGACAGGCCATAAGAAAGCAATGCGTGTCAGTTGGTTATCAATAATTATCATCGTATTTAATTGTGTCAACAGCTATGCTTCATATTGTTTATTTATTTTCTCTTTCAATGCGATGTAGAAAATAGAATATTCTGTGCACCTATAGATGGACTGCCTCCATTGCGCAGCGATTAGTGAATGCGACTGCTGTGCATGAGGTCTCGGGTTCGAATCCCGGGTCGGGCCAACAAATAGTTATTGGGTTTTTCTGTTTAGAAACTCAATCGGATTTTCTTAACAGAAATTGGGATTAGGATGTTGGTGGTGTTAGATAACCCCGTGCCTCGGAAAGAACGTAAATCTGTTGGTCCTGCGCCTGATCTCTCCGGTCCTGTCGGATTACCGTCCCATCGGATCATGAGAGTTAGGGAACAGTGAGTGCACTTGTGTTTTTGCACACACTTGTGCACTATAATATCTCCTGTGCAGTTGGCCAGTCTCCGTTAAGATTGGCCAACTGCACAGGACTCTCCGGTCCTGTCGGATTACCGTCCCATCGGATCATGAGAGTTAGGGAACAGTGAGTGCACTTGTGTTTTTGCACACACTTGTGCACTATAATATCTCCTGTGCAGTTGGCCAGTCTCCGTTAAGATTGGCCAACTGCACAGGACTCTCCGATCCTGTCGGATTACCGTCCCATCGGATCATGAGAGTTAGGGAACAGTGAGTGCACTTGTGTTTTTGCACACACTTGTGCACCATAATATCTCCTGTGCAGTTGGCCAGTCTCCGTTAAGATTGGCCAACTGCACAGGACTCTCCGGTCCTGTCGGATTACCGTCCCATCGGATCATGAGAGTTAGGGAACAGTGAGTGCACTTGTGTTTTTGCACACACTTGTGCACTATAATATCTCATGTGCAGTTGGCCAGTCTCCGTTAAGATTGGCCAACTGCACAGGACTCTCCGGTCCTGTCGGATTACCGTCCCATCGGATCATGAGAGTTAGGGAACAGTGAGTGCACTTGTGTTTTTGCACACACTTGTGCACTATCATATCTCCTGTGCAGTTGGCCAGTCTCCGTTAAGATTGGCCAACTGCAGAACAAATATATGTATATCCACTAATAGTTGTACTACTGAGTTTGTTGTTTGAATGTTTGTAGAGCTCCCTGCGGGAAATGGTAATGTTCCTAGATCAGCAGTTGCCTTTTAAAGATAATAAAAATACCAAGATTCTACGTTGAAAATTGATAAATATTATTATAAGACTAGCTGCCTACCTGCGACTTCGTCCGCGTAGATTTTAACTAAAAAGTGTTTGTCTCCGCGGAAACCTATTTTTTTTTCTAAGATCTATGTAGCCTAAGTTACTCCTTAAACATCAGCTATCTGCCAGTGAGAGTCCCATCAAAATCGGTTCAGCCGTTTCGGAGATTAGCTGGAACAAACAGACAGACAGAAAGACAAAAATTTTAAAAATAGATGTTTTCGTATAGGTACCTTAGGTACCTTATATACTTTCATATGCATTAGATAAAAAGCTGTTATTTTGACATTACAAACAGACACTTCAATTTTATTTATTTGTATAGATTATAACTTCCCTTTCCTTGAAAAGACCTTCCAATACTTGAGCTGCAATAACATGTATAATCAATCAAGTACTTTCTTTTATTATTTATTTTGTTTAAATTCGGGGAATTCTAGACAAGGTTATTGTTATTACAACATAGATAAAAAAAAATATATTCGTACGTGAAAACAATGAATGACATGCAACATTGTACTTGATGTCTCTCGCTTACATTGTAAGAGCAGCGAGGTGGAATTGCTACGTAAATAAACAAAATTTTAACAAAAAAGATAACCGTCTTCCTAAAAGAATATTCTAAAACTTAAAATGCACTAAAAAGTATAATAATAACAATAATTTAATTATTCACAAGAATATGCAATTATTTATTAACTTTTTAGAGCATTTTAAGTTTTAGAATATTCTTTTAGGAAGTCCGTTTTCTTTTTTGTTAAAGTTTTGTTTATTTCTCGGTTTTTGGTGAACCTTGCCAAATATGAGAACATCATCAATGTAGCCAAATACGCATTATTAAGGATAACTCGAAAACGAATGGTCAAATCTTGATCAAAATTAAATGGGACCACACGGGAAGCACCAGCTTTCAAATAAAAAAAGAATCATCAAAATCGGTTCACCCAGTCGAAAGTAACGAGGTAACAAATATAAAAAAAAAAATACAGACGAATTGAGTACCTCCTCCTTTTTTTGAAGTCGGTTAAAAATAAAGTCGAATATTCGAAAATTGTATGATCTCGCTACCGGTTGTTATTCGATTAGTTGTCACTGATTCGAATGATAATAATCAGTTATTCGAATAATTTATGTGATGATGACTCGTTTGTTCAAACGCGCTAATCTCAGGAACTACAGGTTCGATTTGAAAAATTATTTTAGTGTTGGATAGCCTATTTATCGAGGAAGGCTATAGGCTATATAACATCACGCTACGACCCACGAGGGCGGCGCAGTAACGATAAACGCGGGTGAAACCGCGGGAACTTCTAGTCAGTTATAATTTTTATTTTGTCATTTGCACTTCTTCTCGATGTAAACTTGAACTTTGTCAAATCTCACTCGATACGCGATATGCATAAAAAAGGTACAAAGTTATCTTTTCACGTATTAATGTAGAT
The DNA here is from genome assembly GCA_963564715.1 of Catocala sponsa. Taxonomy (NCBI): domain Eukaryota; kingdom Metazoa; phylum Arthropoda; class Insecta; order Lepidoptera; family Erebidae; genus Catocala; species Catocala sponsa. The sequence goes on along the minus strand of OY751345.1, from coordinate 1,457,866 downwards.
GTTTTCAACGATTGTCTGTCATCGATTCTGAAATGCACTACTTGCCGTATGCTATATCTTATACGACTAGTACTATTTCCCTCAATATAGTTTAGTTTCTAAGGTCTAATACGACACATGACTCGCCAGCACGCTAGATCAAAGGCCTAGAAAAGCTGCCCACTATCAGTGCCCGCGTATCGTATAAACATGCGCCGGCGTCAAACCAGCGATATTATTGTGTCGACATGAGTAATCACCCGTGAAATGACGCGATTCACTGTCTAAAACGTTCATATTGTTATTTAGATTGTTGTGTTAAGAGTGCGCCGAGCGCAATGTGCCAAAACAGGCAGTCACAGTTAAGTGAATAAAATCAACACTTTTTGTTTAATACAAATATAAAATATATATTTACCATAACAATGAATGTTTTTACAATAACTTCTTGTAAAAAACTTAAAATAATTAATATTTTCGCCTACAAAATTACGTAAATTTGCACGAGAAATGCAAAAACATAAGCTTGTGTTTAGATTATAACAGTAGAAATCTATCCTACTTTACAGCTTAAACGAAACATAAATAGTTATATTACAATTTGTCCATCCCAAATATTTAAGTTATTGGTTGACAATAAAGATACATATTTATCAAAAAAGCATTTCAAATCCTCCAGGATACAATTTTACTATGGCGGCCGCGCGCCGATTTCACATGTAGCCGATTTGAATATCGAGCTCTGTCATTCAGTCCAACCGCGTCTTACGCTCGGCGTAGTCTTAAAAAGTCTAAAAAAGGCTATTATTATCCCAGTACACAAGGGCGGGGACAGAGAAGATATCAACAACTACAGGCCTATCTCCGTGCTGTCATCACTTGCTAAAATATTCGAGAAATTACTTAATCTACGTTTAAGACAATATTTGAATAAATTTGAGATACTTTCACGTGCTCAATTCGGTTTTAGGCAGGGGATTTCCACCGAGGACGCTATATCTGCATTGAGCTCGCAAATTGTTGACCATTTGGATAGTGGCAATAAATGCTTGACTACATTCCTAGATCTTAAAAAAGCCTTTGATACCGTTTCTGTCCCCGTGCTTGTAGACAAATTAGAAAAAGTCGGCGTCAGAGGAACCGCACATAGGTTATTCAAAGACTACCTCCTAGACAGAAAACAGATGGTAAGGATAGGACAATACATCAGTGATGAAACAGTGGTCTCTTAGTGGGTGCCCCAGGGCAGTGTTCTATCTCCGACATTATTCCTGGTGTACGTCAATGATCTCTGCAATATTAACATCAATAATGCTAAAGTGTTCTCCTACGCAGATGACACCGCCATTGTATTTTCTGGCAAAAGCTGGGATAAAGTTAAGACTGGGACAGAGTTGGGCATAGCGAAAATAGCAAAATGGTTAAATACTAACTTACTTACCCTAAATACAAGTAAAACAGATTACATCTGTTTCAGTATCACAAATCGAACCCAGCCGCCACAACAGTTCCAAATAAAAGTACACACATGTGGAGACACTACGATAAGTGTAGGTGCGCTGTTATCACCAAAATAACACAAAAAAAAATATCTAGGGGTGGTAATTGATCACAGGCTGTCCTGGTACCCTCATGTAGAACAGGTCTCTAATAGGATTAGAAAATTAAGCTGGAATTTCAGGGCGCTGAGGCATATCGTTCCAACCAATAAAATTAACAACACTCTTTTCAACAATTCTCACAGAAATATCCTTAACGAAATTTATATTGCTTTGGTCCAATCTGTCTTGGCGTACTGTATCCCAGTATGGGGTGGCGCAGCTAAAACCTACTTCTTGGAGGTCGAACGAGCTCAACGGGCACTGATAAAGACCATGTATTTTAAAAAGAGAACCTATCGTACTAAAATGCTTTATGAAATATCTAATTTACTCTCGGTCCGAAAGCTTTACGTAATCCAGACGGTACTGCAAAAACATAAGACATTAAAGTATGATCCTGCCTTAACTTCCAAAAGGAGAAAAGACATTATTGTGGCAGCCCCTCAAACAAACACCATGTTTGCTTGTTCGCAATTTATTAAGCGCTCAGCCCAACTGTACAATCGTATAAATAAAAATATTTACATATACCCTAAGAAGCATTACGAGTGTAAAAAAGATATCACAATTTGGATACGAACACTCACCTACGAAGAAACAGAGGCACTGCTAGAACACATTAAATAGTATTCGCACTCGCATACCCGGCTTGAACACATGCACAAATACACACACATACATGCTTACGCACACTCACATGCACGCACACGCAAACGCACACGCACATGCACACGCACACGCACACGCACTCGCGCACGCGCACACACACACACACACACACAATATTTCTTATGTTATTATTGTATGTCTTACTAGCGAAGAGCGGAATCCTCTAACACAAGCACTAATTGCTTAAAAGAAGACTCCAAACACTAAACTAATCTATGTATGTATTTGAGCGACAATAAACATTTTGTTTTTTTTTTGAATTTGAATTAATGAGTACGGTCTACTTAGTGCTGATCTTGCATTAAAAGTGAGTGTGACGAGGTTAAATTATGAGATGGTTTTGTTTTTGTGTGTTTCCTACACATGTGATGTCTGTTTGTTTATGTAATGAAAGGAACATAATATTTATAATACGATATTACTCATGCATGCACGAAGGCAGAGGTAAATAACATCCACATTTTGCTAGATATGTTTTAAAGCGCCTTACGTAAAACCAACGAGTTATACAGAATTCTAATTTTATTGTGTGTTTTACTAAAGTATTTAAAAAACAAGTCTTTAAGCTACGGACTGTTAAATTTTGCCTTTTTTTATAGACGATGATTCCTAGATGTTCCCGCGGTTTCACCAGCGTTTATCGTACTGCCCGTCCCCGTGGGTCGTAGCGTGATGTTATAATAGCCTATAGCCTTCCTTGATAAATAGGCTATCCAACACTAAAATATTTTTTCAATTTGATTCAGTAGTTCCTGAGATTAGCGCGAACAAACAAACAAACTCTTCAGCTTTATAATATTAGTAAAGATTTAACGATGGGAAGCTGCTTAGCGGCAACATAATTCCGTAGTATACAATGGCAAGTGTAAGTGAGCACTCATATATCATGTAACAGACGCGAGAACAGGTGGTATGCGGCGGTTTAATAAGCCGCGCGTACACGTGGCGGCTCTCACCCTGAACTTGACCATGCGTCATCCGACACTGGCGTCTGGCCACTGCCGCTGATAACGCGTTGCCAAGCTCGGTGCAAACAGGCGGTTACACTTCCTCATGTCAAATATCTTGTATAATTATATAATACTAGCTGACTCGACTCGAAACGTTGTTCTGCCATATAAATATATGTATATGAAATATACTTTACGACTTCTTACCTAAAAAATGTCATAAAATCGGTCGAGCCGTTTCGGAGGAGCGCGACCACAAACACCGTGACATGAGTTTTTACATATATATATATATATAGATTATCTAGATATAAACTGCACCCTAGCTGTAACTATAAACGCGAGTGAAACCGCGGGCACATCTAGTAATCCTAATCCTAACTTCCTAACTAATATTATAAAAGCGAAAATGAGTTTGTTTGTTTGTTTGTTACCTTTTCACGCATAAACCACTGAACCGATCATCCTGAAATTTTGCATATACGTCGACAGGTGTACAGAAACGGACATAGGCTAACTTTCATCCCGAAAAAAAACAACTGTTCCCGAGGAAAACAATAATAACGTTCTTATGATAATAGATGGCGCCACGTGTCTTTCGAATCATGATTGAATTATATTATTACAAGCAGAGTACAACCCGAATTGATTGTTAAATTCTAAATTAACGCAAGCGAAGCCGCGGGCAAAAGCTAGTAATTAATAAATTTGCTGAAGCACCTCAATAATAATTATCCACCTCAATAATTTATTGTATGGCACGCTGTTACATTTTAACTGACTTTGACTGCAAAGATGGCGGACTTGTTTAAGTGGTCGCCCGGCCACTGCCACTGCCTGGTGCCGGCTTCGATCCCCATGCTGGACAAAAATTTGTGTGATCCACAAATGGATGTTCCAAGTCTAGGTGTTCTTTGTGTCCGTTGTTTGAATGTTTGTACAGTCGCCCGCGGTATGAGATTTACTACGAGTGCAGGAATTGTCTTTTAAAAAAAGAACTTGTCGGCCTCGGTGGCGTAGTGGTTAGTGTAACCGACTGCCACGCCTGAGGTCGCGGGTTCGATTCCCACTCAAGTTAAATATTTGTGTGCATGAACATGGATGTTTGTCTTGGTCTGCCTATTTCAATGTATCATCATCATCATCATCATTTCAGCCTATTGCAGTCCACTGCTGGACATAAGCCTCCCCCAGGGTGCGCCACAAGGCCCGATCTCCCGTTTTCGCCATCGTTCATTTCGTTCTATGTATAATATGTATGTATTTACAAAAAAATAGTATATATGTATGTTTATACATTGTCTAGTACCCATAGTACAAGCTCTGCATAGTTTGGGCTAGATGGTGTTGTGTGTATGTGGTAGAATATATTATTATTATTATTAACTTTACCGATCATCATGAATTTTACGAAATACACATCAGGGTTACTGAAAAAACATAGTGTACCGTTTACCCAGAAAATATTTACCTACGTTTATAGGCTGTCACACAGCCTGTTCTCAGTATGAGAAGCGTTGTCAATAGCGTACCACGCTTGTTAGCAGACTTCACGTCTCTTCGAGAACATTATATAAAATTCTCAGACACACAGCATCCAGCACAATGTGTTCCTTCACCGTTAAAACAAGCGATAATTAACTATCGTTATAATGTAGAGTAACTGAATCATATTTCTTAATATCATTGGATTGTTGGTGATTATGACGAGTGTAACTGTTCTAATATCATTTTCGCAGTAGGTACTAAGGAACTGTCCAGTACTGAGGCGTGCTTTCTTAGAAATGCCCAACCACAAGTTGAGCCGACCGCAGACGGTCCGAAGCCTTAAGGCTCACGTTACGTCACTGCGGGACCCTAGTGATAGCACTCGAGTTTCTCAAATCGTCAGACGCTCAGTAATCCGATGTTCTGTTGGTGTAGACAACGTTCAGACTGCAGTATGTCATGTTATTATATATTGTCGTTGGTGTACATACCGTGAATGTAACATTTTGTTCAAAACTCAGAATTAATTAAAATACGTAGCTTAGACTTTTATTATATTTTTCCGACGTCAGTTCGCAATCGAGCAGCGACCGAGCTCAACTACCATTAAACCATTAGTTTACCATTTTTAATATTAATTTACCATTTAGTAACCAGTTGTTAAGTGTTTTTACCAATATTAACTATAGAATAAATATTCTCTCTTAACATACCATTCGTAGTAGTTACTCTTTAAAACTATTAAACATAAAAGAGCTCGCTCCGCTACTGGTATACTACAGTATCAATTATAAAGATGTTTTGTCTCCTGTAAAGGTTGCATTCGCGGTATTGAATGCCGATTTACGATATGTTACTCAATAAACCGTTGAATGAATTTGGATGAATTTTGCTACACAGATATGAAATGAAATGAAATGAAATTTCGTAAACACAAATAATTAAGACAGTAATTATTGAACACTGGTACCCAAGGTAAGATCTAACTTGTGTTATGGGTACCAGGCCCCACTTTCAGGTTTCTTAACAGTTTGGTCTTAATTTAGCTACGTACATTGATGTTTCCAAACAAATTACAAAAAGAAAATAAAGAATATAAAATAATAATAAAAACAAAATCTAAGAAAACAAGTAAATAAAAATTGGGTTGACACTTATGATTGTGCATGTAGTAGTGCAAGAGAGTGTGTGTGTGTGTTTGTGTGTGTGTGAGGGTGTATGTGTGTGTGTAAAAGATAGACTCTGAAATAGCACATAGGATATTTTTATCCCGGTTTGCAATTTTATGGGATTGACAGCGACAAAGTCGCGGGCAAAGGCTAGTATATAGCAGGATTCAATAAATAGTAAATCCATATCTACTTTATATAACTTACTGGCAGCCAAAATAGACTATACTAAAGTCTATGGCTTACTATTTAATACATCGAGTATTCAAGGAGTCTAGTTTCCTACGTCTTCAGTCGAAATAATGCTTCGGAGTCTCGTACTTCTATCACATCAATTTCCCTTTCATCCCATCTTTAAATCTTTTTACTTGGGATCACCAACGCACAAATACTACTCCTATTTTATAAACGATCAAATGCTAGGTAACCGCTATCATCAAGCACGCTGTATGCTTTCTTATTCAAATGATTTCAACTTCAGTGCTTTATTGCTCACCATATGTATTACATATTATGTTGTTACAATGAATTATATTAAATACCAAATATGGACCCTGTCGGGCACGGCAAAATAGATAGAAGAGAAGAAAGGAGGAAGCCACTGGTATATTTTTATAACACTGTAACAATAATTAAACGTTTTTTTTTGTACAACTAAGTTGGCAAACAAGCATACGGCCCACCTGATGGTAAGTGGTCACCGTAGCCTATGGACGCCTGCGACACCAGAGGCATCACTTACGCGTTGCCGACCCTTCAGGAAAGGAAGTGGGAAGGAGAAGGAGCGGGATAGGGGAAAAGAGGTGATTGGGCCTCCGGCACTCACTTACTGAACGAAACACAACAGTAGGAATACTGGTATTTCACGTCGATATTCTGTGAGAGGGTGGGTAGTCCTTCCCCGATCGAGCCGGCCCATTCATGCTGAAATCAGAAGTACCTAAATTCTATTTTTCAATTATTTTATCTATTATTTATATTTATATAATAATAATATTAATTTATTTGATAGCTAAGTTTGATATTATTCTATATATTAAATATTAGTTTATGGTTATAATTTGTCATTTAGGTATTCATTTATATTATAATAACTTTTATTGAGGAGATGATGTTTTATTTTATCAATAAAACTGTTGTATTTATTTTCGTTTCCTGGTTAATTAGGTATATGTATATTTTTATAGACATTGCAAATGCACTAGTCGAGTGCATATTTAGTCGCGAACTAGACAGGTTAGGTCTGTTTCTGTGTCATAATTTTCGTTTGTATGTCTGCCATTTTAGTATAAAAATCAGGCTATTTGCAGACAATTAATACAAGCGATCATAGGCTACGCTTACTTCGCTTATAAATACCTGGATTTGCATACCTGTTTGCCACTTTGCTATCATAGAAAAAGAATTGAGTTTTAGCCGTGATATAATAATATTCTACCACATACACACAACACCATCTAGCCCAAACTAAGCAGAGCTTGTACTATGGGTACTAGACAATGTATAAACATACATATATACTATTTTTTTGTAAATACATACATATTATACATAGAACGAAATGAACGATGGCGAAAACGGGAGATCGGGCCTTGTGGCGCACCCTGGGGGAGGCTTATGTCCAGCAGTGGACTGCAATAGGCTGAAATGATGATGATGATGATGATACATTGAAATAGGCAGACCAAGACAAACATCCATGTTCATGCACACAAATATTTAACTTGAGTGGGAATCGAACCCGCGACCGCAGGCGTGGCAGTCGGTTACACTAACCACTACGCCATCGAGGCCGACATATGTTATGTTTGTTTTCACAATCCTAATATATTTGACTACGTGTGCCTCATAGACCATTAAGATAAGTCGTGACGTCAAAGCCTTAACCCCTGACGATACATATGTACATATATAATGGCTGCACATAATTAATTACCCAGTAAATGTTATTGGTAATTATTTTATTGCTATTATTGTCGAAAGATAATCCGTGACCGCGTCGTTGAAGCTCCAAACTTATTGTGTCAACATGTCGTTACAGTGCTCTTGTTTGTAAACATTATAAGCCAGAGTTTATCCAATTTAACGAGCGCAGTTATTTCGAGAAGATATGATTATATTATCATCTTATATTAATTTACCTAACGTATATTGAGAGTGATATAGCCTAGTGGGCAACCGTTGGACTGCCACGCAGAGGTCTCGAGTTCGACCCCAAGGCGCGCATCTCGGACTTTCGAAGTTATATACGTATTAAATACTTAATTATCGCTTGCTTTAACGGTGAAGGAAAACATCGTGAGGAAACCTGCATGTCTGAGAGTTCTCCATAATGTTCTCGAAGATATGTGAAGTCTGCCAACCCGCACTAGGCCAGCGTGGTGGACTATGGCCTAACCCTTCTCATAGTGAGAAGAGACCCGTGCCAAGCAGTGGGACAGTTTAATACAGGGCTGATACTATTATTATTATTATATATTGAGAGCACAGATGGCGTTATGGTTAAGTGGTCGCCTCGCCAACATTACTGCGCTATAGTTGTGGTTTAGAATAGAAATAATCACGCAGCAGTATGGCTGGCAGTACTAGAGTACCGGCGTCATGCTGCGCCTGTTCAATGAGATCAGTCCTGCGATGTATGCCCGATAGTAATAGGTAATCTATACATATAATAAAACGTTACCTGGTCTGTACATAGCAGATATTTAAAAAAAACTAATGTGAAGGTATTTATAAAAGCTCTAGAAACCAAAACAATTATTTTCGAATTCTTGTCTGTTTGTATGTTTGTAAGCGCATCACGCTAAAGCTACTGCCCGAAATTGAATGCGGTTTTTACATTTGTATTGCAGATTGCTGGCGATTTTAAACCAGGTGGATGTTCCATCTTGATACGGGGCCTAAACATCTCGAAGAAGGTTATTTACTTAGAGTTACTTACCTACGCGTCCGAAGTCGCGAGCCAAAGCTTGTCGCATATGAAATATTATTTACCGGTACGATTTTGAACCGCTGACCCGATATCTATTAATGTAATTAATTGAAGCCAAATCCGGATCACCAATTTATAGATTACTAATGTTTTGTTAATGTTTATATGGAGAAAGAGAGCACACACAAAAAACATAAATTTATATCAATTATTTATGGACCAATTTTGACCACAAGGCGACTACAAGCAACAAAACCAGTTAGTTACTGTGTAGAAACAATTGCCTCGAATCTAGGTTTTTAAATAAGTATTCATAAAGTCTTCCACGATAGGAATTATTTCTACGTACCTACGGGAGTTGTCCATAAAAAGAAAATCGAGTACAATTTTAAGTTGTATTGCTATCTGTTATATATATTTTTACCTGATAGTTTATTTATCACAGAGGTTCCCAGACTTTTATTCTCATAGACCACTTTCAAAATTTAACTGGTTCCGGTGGACCCCTTGCAGCTACATTTCTACCATATTTAAAAACATTTGATCAAATCTCTATGAGCTGACCTTTTTCGCTGAGCTTCTTAAAATATTATCTGCCTACATTGACAGGTGAAGTCAAGCCAACATTTTAGTTCTTCACTTCACTATAGAAATCAAATAAATTTTCTCGTGGACCCCCATTATTTTGTCACGCCAAGATAGACCCCATCGAGTCTCCCGTGGACCCCTGGGGGTCCACCTGGACCACTTTGGTAACTAATGGTTTATCAGGTTGAAATATATATAATTGGGATATGCTACCCCTGCTTATCAAGCCTTTGACGTCATCCACCTTATTCAATCCGCAGGAATGAGTTGTATTGTAACTATTAGTAGGTTTTTCAGATTTGACGGAGTGCTTTAAGCAGTGGGACCAATCTGATATTTGCCCCAAACATCAGTTAGCAGCACAGATATTCCATGTTTAAAAAGTTGGCAACAACAATGTAGTCTAGTATTGCAAACGTCCAAAGCCGTAGGCACACCTGATGGTAAGAATCCGTTACTGTCAGCCCGTTAACTTGCTTGCAACCTTTTTTTTTATACTACTAAAATGGCAAACTAGCATACATTACCTGATGGTAAGTGGTCACCGTAGCCTATGAACGACTGCGACACCAGAGGTATTACTTGCGCGTTGTCGACCCTTTAGCAAAGGAAGTGGGAAGGAGAAGGAGCGGGATGGGGGAAAGGAACCGTGATTGGGCCTCCGGCACTCTCACTCAGCGAACGAAACACAACAGTAGGAATACTGCTATTTCACGTCAATATTCTGTGAGAGAAGCCCTTCCCCGGTCGAGCCGGCCCATTCATGTTGGAATCAGCGAGTCTCTACTACTCTTAAACCTTACCTTAACCTTAGTTAATAACCAATAACATCTTACATCTTTATACAACGTCATAAAAGATAAGGCTCCCTCCGCATAAGTATCAAGTCACAAAGCGTAAAGTATTAAGCTCTCAGGGTTTGAAGGACTTTACAAAAATACAATTGGACGTACTTTCTGAAAAACGTTCCAACCCACACGCGGGTCAAAATCGAGTTATTATTAGCAAATTAGTCACGGAGTTACTATTTACTAGCTGGAAAAATTTGGTAGCTCTACTATCACTCTAAATATGAAATCATGACTTAGTAGCCCAACCCACATGTATGAAGAAGCACTACGGGATTGAACTTCAATCACGATTATCTCAAAATGTTTACTTTGTGGGTTGGAACGTTTTTCAGAAAGTACGTCCAATTATTGGATACCAAGTAGGTACACTTAAACGTAGAATAATTAAGTGTACCTAGAATACACAAATAATGGTTTCGTGTGGGATTTGGTATTGTCTGAATCTACTTTCTGCCTTTATCAACCTAATGCAACAATATTTTCTGCGCAGGTCATCTAAGTTTGATAGGTACATACTTTAACTTATAATGCGTAGTAAAACGCGAAAATATTTTCGGTAATGATATCACGTCAAGATAACTTGAAGAAAGTAACGTGATGTTTTCGTGTTAATTACGGATAGTTTAAGTAGCAGGATATGAGAGATAAGCCAAGTTCGATTTGGTTAATGGTTAATTAAACAATCTTTTTAAACATTTGTTGTCCTATTTACAGACCTCTAAGTGAAACAAGTACAATAGTATTTGGAAATACACCTATTTCCAGACACTGTAGGTATTGCTATTGAATGACTCTAGGCGCAATTTTCAATGTCTTATGTTTAACTTATCACCAGATATAGTAAAATATAATAGTCAAAAATAGTAAATGATCACCAAATTTCACAGCAAAATATATTTAAAGAGATCAAAATAAGTAGACGGAGCCCCGCTTGGCGGGGCTCCTATTTTTGGGTGGGTTTAAGAAGGAACCTAACATAACCTAACCCGGATGGGTGACCGAACCGAGACGGAATGCAGTGATTTGAGGCGTATAGGTGCTCGTTATGAATTATATTTTAGTAAGCATATTTTGCTACGCAATTACTATTTTTGGTGGTCATTATATTTAATCGCATTTTCAATATTCGATTCGATTTTTGTTCAACTGAATATAAAACTGAAAAGATAAAAATAGATTTTACTAGTATATAAGATGTTGTGAACAAACGATGATTAAAATAGTGGCCATAAGAAGATTGCCTAAATCTTCTCATGTAATATTGGGAAAATATGTTTTAGTACTTTTCTATTCTATTTTGGATGCGGGATCGTACGACGACAATCTTCTGTTATATACAGCCATTGTTTTACGATGCTGGCGCAGCAAAAAAGGCGTCGCTGTGCTATCAACACTATAGAGCAAAATGCTTTTACCTGATCTCCTTAAGAAGTTTGGAAACTTTTCACAGAAAGAAAATAACTTCAGTGCGTACTTCCCCAGCTGAACTATGCTAGCTGATACCACTGAGCTCAGAATCTTTTTGTTTTATATTCACGATTGATCTAATGTAAAGTTGTTTGTTAGCAGCGCGTGGTGGGCGTGGGAGTGCGGTGGTGGGAGCGTCGCGGCGCGCCATGGAGGACGACGTGACGTTCCTGTTCCAGCTGGGCGTGGTGCGCGACGCTGTGGCTGCGCCCGCGCACCTGCTCACGCTTGCGCACCTCAAGGAGCTCGCCGTCAAGTTTGTGCACGACAAGGTACAACACCATAGCTTCTTTCTATCCTTATTCCTTACTAATATTATAAATTCGAAAGTAACTCTGTCTGCCTGTCACCTGTTCACGGCTAAACCACTCAACCGATTTAGATGAAATTTGATATCAAGGTAGTTCAAAACCTGGGAAAGGATATAGCCTACTTATTATTGATGTGCCCACATGGTACGGGGCAGAACCGCGCGCAAAAGCTAGTATAAAGTAAATTAAAACCAATTTAATAACGAGCATGCTGATAAAAAGTTCCACGCTGTTTGTAAATACAAGATATTATACAATAGATACTTACGTATAAACCAATTACTCTCTTATTAATCGATAACTAGAATAAAAAAGGGTATGTTAAGCTGGTTTGGACATGTAGAAAGAATGGACGAGGAAAGACTGACTAAGAAAATGTATAAGGCTAGTGTGAATGGAACAGTCGCCAGAGGAAAACAATATTTTTACACATTTTTACTCATTGCTGGCAACAAATTGAATGGAGCTCTACGCGCTTTTATGAACAGTCGAAATGTATCCGAAAAGGCACGTTTGGCTGTTCATAGAGGACTATTAGTGCCCACACTCATGTATGAAAGTGAAAGTTGGGTATGGCAAAAGAAGCATGAGAGTACGGATTTCCATTTGCTACGATCCTGACACACTTCTCTGGCTTCATTCACTTTCATCGCATTCCTCATACACGCCCGTCGGTTCAAGGAGCTCTTAACCTGGCCTTTGTCCAGAACGCCTCCGATCTGATCGAGAAACGTTCGCCTAGGTTTTCCTCGTGCGACTGTTCCATTCACACTAGCCTTATAAACTTTCTTAGTCAGTCTTTCCTCGTCCATTCTTTCTACATGTCCAAACCAGCTTAACATACCCTTTTCTATTAGTAATATAATTGTAATGATGTTGTGCAGATTCCGGACAACGGCCTGAATCGTCTATCGGACCGCATCCTGCTGTTCCGTCACGACTACTGCTCGCCGAACGTACTGCAGCTCATCAACTCCGCGTCTGACGTCACGGACGAGACCCTCGTTGAGATCGTACTGACTGCCAACCGTGAGTACCCACTACCACATTGTTTTTTTTCCTGTTGTAGGCATGTGATTGATGGCTGTCTTCTCCCTAGACTTTATTATTCCCAAGTCACTTGGGGTCGGCTTTCTAGTCTAACCGGATTTGACTGGATATCAGTTTTTACACGGAGCGGCTGCCACCTGACCTCCGCAACCCAGAGACTAACGATACCCTAAGGCTAGACCAGTGTCAGGATATTAGAGGGCACTGACTTCCCAATAACGACTGCCATAGATGTTAATGGCAACTGGACGACGGCTTAAGGTGCTCTCCGAGGCACGGGGCAGGCGATAATTGTCAATCAATACGCACATAATTTCGAAATGTCATATAACTTCAGAAAATCGGAGGTGCGCAACATGGGTTCGAACTCAAGACCCTCTGTATTGCAGTCTGTTGGTCTCCCCACTGAGCTATCGCACTACTGATGGATGGCTGTATTCTCTAGATATTGCAGAAGCAATGCCATGGAAGCATAACCGTCGCTGAAAACCTAACAAATTCGTTTGGCGTCTGAATTAGGCAGAGTGTTTTACTACCGTGATTGGCATCAAGCTTGGGCTTGATATCCATCATGGTAATAAAACACACCTAAAGCTTGCATTAGGTGAACATTTTAGGATTTTCACCTAATGCTGGCCTGAGATATTCGCGTGCCCTGCCATTATTTTGTTTACTATCAGTGACTTCAAGGAACAATTTGCTGTCTTATAGATATTTTCCTCTACTACCGTTTCCTAGCCTGATCTTTTTGCCCACGCCTGCACAAACAGTTGTTTGTAAATTATTGTGATGATTATAATGTTTTCTGCGACATAAATAATGCACTACACTCTGGTTGTAATGTTATCCCTGCGGTTGTTTGTTTCAGCGTTAATATGCGACGGAGGCGCGGAGGCTGCGCCTGCGCCGCGGCCTCACGCGCTCGCCGTGCACTCTTACAAGGCGCCTACCTTCTGCGACTTCTGCGGAGAGATGCTGTTCGGACTCGTGCGGCAGGGACTCAAGTGTGAGGGTAAGTACATCTCTACTTTTTACACAAAAACTAATATATTGAATCTAAGTAGACGTTACTTGGCGGAAGTTCATTGTAATCAATTTATTGGGAAGAGAGGAATCCGCCAGGTACCCTCGGTTTGCTCACCCCAACTATTGAAATAGAAAAAAATTTAAATATGAAATAATTAATAGAAAAAACGTAGTATTATAAGTTGGTAATTTTCATATAAATATTGTTTTCTCTGTTGTTGTTTTTATTTGTTGTATTTTCTTTTGTTTAATTTTATTATTTAGTTTTTGCATGTTGTCTTCCTGCCAGAGCTGTGCATATTTGTAACTGAAGTAGCACATGCACTTTGATGTCTGTTAATTTTATGTGAAGGTCTGTAAATATGCCTAAATAAATAAATAAAAAGGTTGACAATACCGAACTCGTCTGGATAGGGACAGCCACGACGCGGACGTGCGACCCGGGCGTACTCCAACCTGCAGTATGGCGCTTCGAGCACTAAATATGCGTCGACATGTTTCTCCCCTCAGCGCGAGGCATCTTCAGGACCGTTTGGCTCATTCGCTGCCGAGGGTGCGTGGGGGGTTCCTCTCTTCCCAATAAACAAAAACAATTAATATAAGATGTTTATTACAAAACTAATATAAGATGAGTCGCAAAGTAACCACCTATAAACAAACATATTTCAGGATGCGGTCTGAACTACCACAAGCGCTGCGCAGTGAAGGTTCCTTCCAACTGCATGTCCCCTGTGACGGCTAGCGTGGCCAGCGCGGCGGGGTCCCGCCGGGTGTCGGGGGGAGGTGTGGCAGGGGGAGGTAGTGGGGCGCGCAGCCCCTCCCGCGGCTCCACGCACAGCCACGCGTCGCACGACGACTCGCTAGTAAGGAGGCTCGCTCATCTCGTCACTGGGAAAGATACTCCCTAATGGATACTCTCTCCACAAGATTATTAGATCTCGCCCGTTTAAGAATAATATCAGCTCTGTATTAAACTGTCCCACTGCTGGGCACGGGCCTCTTCTCACTATGAGAAGGGTTCTTGTCCGTTTACTTTTTTTATATACACTATCCGTACATTGCGTATGCAAAATGGTGCTAAAAAATTTTAAGTAATTTTATTGACAAAAGTACTTAATTATAATTAATAATATATATACCGAACATAATAATTATTACTAGCAATAATTACATACACACATACATAGATTCACGCCTGTTTCCCTTAGGGGTAGACAGAGACTACGGATTTCCATTTGTTACGATCCTGACACACATCTCTGGCTTCATTCACTTATGAATACTTATTACTTCTTTTAATTATACCTGTAATTATTACTAATAATAATTATACCTGTATAAGACAGAAATAATTATTACTATATGTCGTTATTACTAATAATTACTTTTGTCAATATATAAATATTAAATTATATTTGCGTTACTTTCGTTGCTAAGTTTATCATGTACATTGAGGAAGATTCATACGTGAAAATTTACTGTAATACACGAACACACATCTAGTGTTCACCGGTATATCAAATATATATATATATATCAGCATCATCCCTATTAGACAGTAGGATAAACTGTGACGTCAGACATACAAGTCCTGGGCGAGATCACTGACCAACACATTCCATTTTAAATGACAATTAAAGACATAAAAGTCACAATATATATAAAACTTATATAACTAATCGTAATAAATAATATAGTCATAAATAATGCACAACTAAACGTAAAACTTTTAGTTATAAGGTTATATGTATGAATAAGAGCAAGTCGCATTTACACACATACATAATATATATTTAATAATAATATCAGCCCTGTATTAAACTGTCCCACTGCTGGGCACGGGCCTCTTCTCACTATGAGAAGGGTTAGGCCATAGTCCACCACGCTGGCCTAGTGCGGGTTGGCAGACTTCACATATCTTCGAGAACATTATCGAGAACTCTCAGACATGCAGGTTTCCTCACGATGTTTTCCTTCACCGTTAAAGCAAGCGATAATCAACTCATTAATACGCATATAACTTCGAAAAGTCAGAGATGCGCGGCTTGGGTTCGAACTCGAGACCTCTTTGCGTGGCAGTCCAACGGTTTCCCACTAGGCTATCGCTGCTATCATAATATATACATTCGTTTATTCCCAATATGTATTTTGTTTAGTAATGCCTTTGAATTGAATCATTTTAGTTCCAGTAATTCCTTTAGACGGTATTAACACTGCTTTGTAAAAGTGCCTCATTGAACGAGCAGTATTTATAGTACAATGTGTGACTGTAATATACTGACCAGAAATAACAAAATAATATAATATGAGCCCTGTATTAAACTGTCCCACTCCTGGGCACGGGCCTCTTCTCAGTGTGAGAAGAGTTAGGAGGAAGAGTCCGCCGCGCTGGCCCAGTGCGGGTTGGCAGACTTCACATATCTTAGAGAACATTATTGAGAACTCTTAGATGTTTCTTCACGTTTTTTTTTATGCAACTAATGTGGCAAACAAGCATGCTGTCCACCTGATGGTAAGTGGTCACCGTAGCCTATGGACGCCTGCGACACCAGAGGCATCACTTACGCGTTGCCGACCCTTTAGGAAAGGAAGTGGGAAGGAGAAGGAGCGGGATGGAGGAAAGGGGTGATTGGTCCTCCGGCACTCTCACTCCCCGAACGAAACACAACAGTAGGAATACTGCTATTTGACGTCGATATTCTGTGAGAGGGCAGTCCTTCTCCGGTCGAGCCGGCCCATTCATGCTGAAATCAGCAAGGCTCTACTACCTTCCTTTAACGTTAAAGCAAGCGATAATTAGCTATTTAATTCGCATATAACTTTCAAAATATACCACTAGGGGATCGAAACTGTGTCTCCTAAATGCAGGCAATTCTGTAGCCTATCTAGGAGAACAGCTCCCACAAAATTGTAAATCCAAATTATACTATCGATGTGAACTACAATTGTAACAACCCTACAATCATTTTTGTGTAAATAAAGTTATTATTATTATTATTATTAAATGTCAGAGATGCACACCTGAGATTCGAACTCGAGACCTCTGCGTGGCAATTCAACGGTTCCCTAGGCTATTGCTGCTTTCATTATACAATATTTAACAGAGATATAAAATATTTATAAGACCATATTCTGCATATGGCCGTCAAGTAATTATGTTAAGAATGGCCGAGTCATTCAATAGTTAAATATAAATAGTTAATATGGTGCTTTATGCTATAGTTAAAAACATTACAGCCACACATTTCTATAAAAATATTGCCCATTAAGAAGTTAATTATGCTATACCATGTATGTACTGAATTAACATTTACTATTACGTTCCGCAAAGCAATGACGTAGAACATTTGGATAATAAATTTAGGAAATACTGGGACCAAAAATATTTCTCGTAGTCTAGTAGTAGTATCTTTAAAAGAACTGTTGTCTGTTTCACTGTATTTACAAAAATACATATACTTATATTCAGATAGATATGATACCGATCAATATCTGTAGACGAATCTCATATTTTACGTTTATTAATATTCTATCATATACACACAACACCATCTAGCCCAAACTAAGCAAAGCTTGTACTATGGGTACTAGACAATGGATAAACATACATATATACTTTTTTTTGTAAATACATACATATTATACAAAAACACCCAGACCAAGACAAACATCCATGTTCATGCACTCAAATGTTTGACTTGTGCGGGAATCGAACCCGCGACCTCAGGCGTGGCAGTAGGTTACACTAACCACTACGCCATCAAGACCGTTAAATTAAATCTTTAGGAGCTTGTTGCAAACTAAATGCTTGCGCCATGGCAATAATCTGCCAACACATTATACCTATTATACCTATACATAAATATATAATTCTTGAATAATCATAAATATAAGATTTCATATCTTATTATAATTATTCATAATAAAAAAATTCTAATTCATAATAAGTGGTTTTGTAATCACCTATTGTTAAAAACTTTTCTATAAGTATTTATGTTTGTTTCTCAGAATTCTACAAATACGAGATCTGATAAGTATTTTGATGAAATTATACTTTTGTAATTAAATAAATCGAAAAATCTCGTAGTTTAAAACTAGCATATATATTTTACAATTAATTTTTTTAATGTATGACATAAAAAGGTGTACTTAATATGTTTTTGTAATGTATTATATTCTTACTTTTTAGAGTTCGAAAAAACTCATATAACAGCTTTGTCCGTCTGTCTGTTATACAACTTTCAATTCAAGAACCGTAAAAACTAGAGACGCGGTCAACGCGGTCGCGGTCGGTAATAGACAATATACCCCGAAATGACTATGACCTTTGACCTCTGGCCTCAAGGTCACGTGATACCATTTTTTCGAACTCTAAGATTTACGGCAATTCATTGCCGTTTCTCACTTGTTTAATTAAACTTGTATTATTTCCGTTCAAGCAGGTGATACTAAAAGTATTGTTTTAATTTTTTCATTATTATTGTAAATTGACACACGAAAAGGGTGGTGGGTAGCATTTGAGGAAATTTTTATATTTTTGTTTAGTAATAAACGACTTAATATTGATTTTGTTTAGTTTTATTTCATTTCCCATGTTACCCATCATCCGAATCGTCGATTTATATAGTTTACTATTTAGAAGACTGTTCTGGATGTATTAATTTACTGATATTTATAGACCATTTATTATTTATTTAGTAAACAAATATGGAGTATTGGTAGATTCAGACAATACATAGAGATCCATCTGACTGCAAGGATGACGTAGCGGTTTAAGTTGACACGTCGTAGCTGCCACTACGCCGAGTGGTGTGGGTTCAAATCCCATACGAGACAATAATTTATGTGGTTACAAATGATTGTTGTGAATCTGGGTATTCTCAGTGGCGGAATAAGAAAGCGCGGGGCCCGTAGCAAATTCTTTCGGGTAAGAGTGCTTGCATACGTTAGGCATTTTGTAGAGCTGATTATTGGGCCGACTGAAATTCTACACATTTATACGAGCGACTTTTTGTAGAACTTGTGCGTTTACCGTATGAAATTCGATGTTTTATATACGCCAAGGAAATAGTCGGTTACCGATTGTCTGACGTGGATTGTCTTAGTAGGAAAAGTTGTAACATTTCACGTTTTTGTGACATCAAGTAAATTCAATATACCACATCTTAAGTACCTAATAAGTTTCACTCAAAAAATTACGCTCAGGCAGAGATGAGTGTGATAAATATGCGGGGCCCCTTTCGCGCGGGCCCGTAGCAATGCTCCTCTTGCTCCTCTTGCTACGTGGTTAATCCGGCACTAGGTATTCTTTGTGTCCGTTGTTTGTATGTTTGTAAGTCCACCGCGACTGACAATTTATACCTAATGTGGGAGATTTAAAAAATTACGTATTAGTTAACAATTAAGTACTGTGAACTAGAACTGAACAGCTACTTGAATTTGAGAATTCAAGGTTATCTTAAATAGCTTTAAGCTAAGACGCACAAATGTATCGCAGCGTTGCGGCCACGCAGTATACGCCGATGATTTTCTCTCTTGAAGGAACCTACCTATTTAGTCAAAAAGGCACACAAATGGCCGACTTAAAGCACGCTGCTTTTAGTTCACTTAAAGGATATCCATGACACAGCAGCGTAAAGTTTTAGAACAAGACGACTTGAAGAGCAAAAGCGTTCCATACGTAACTATCACCTAAAGTTTATCGCAATCGGTTTAGTAGTTTTTGCGTGAAAGAGTAACAAACATCCATCCATCTATCCTCACCAGCTTTCACATCTATACTAATATTATAAAGCTGAAGAGTTTGTTTGTTTGTTTGCTTGAACGCGTTAATCTCAGGAACTACTGGTCCGATTTGAAAAATTCTTGTAGTGTTGGATAGCCTATTTATCGAGGAAAGCTATAAGCTATATAACATCACGCTACACCCCACGGGGGCGGCGCAGTAACGAAAAACGCGGGTGAAACCGCGGGCACATCTAGTAAGGTATATTTATAAAGAACTGTAGTACCTACACTTATACCGGAAAAATACCTACATATTATACATAGAAACACCTAGACTAAGACAAACATCCATGTTCATGCACACAAATGTTTGATTTGTGCGGGAATCGAACTCTCGACCTCAGGCGTGGCAGTCGGTTACACTAACCACTGCGCCATCAAGACCGTTAAAGTAAATCTTTAGGAGCTTGTTGCAAACTAAATGCTTGCGCCATGGCAATAATCTGCCAACACCTTTTGATCAGTAGTTGACAAATTTACTGGCCATGTATTGGCCAACTCACAAGGTCGATAGTTCATGTTGGCAAATGGTATTGGCTTTTAGGCTATTGGTCAAAATGAAAACGAGCCTT
The DNA here is from genome assembly GCA_963564715.1 of Catocala sponsa. NCBI lineage: Eukaryota > Metazoa > Arthropoda > Insecta > Lepidoptera > Erebidae > Catocala > Catocala sponsa. Next base: position 1,437,426 of record OY751345.1, on the reverse strand, counting down.
TATATGGATCATATCGAACTTTTAATAAAACACAGAACTATCTGAGTATTTCGGTTCAAACAAATTTAAACTCTGTTGCAATAACTTAAGACAATTAGAGTTTATATTGTGTTACTTTCAAATTTCGACTTAAGTCCCTGTTTTATTAAGAGTGCGATATGTTGGTAGTTCGTATTAATAAGTCATGTTACCCCGTAGCTGGGCCTGTGCGCGGGCAAGCGCAGTCGCTCGCCGTCGCGCGCGGGGTCGCTGTGCTCGGGCGGCGGCGGCGGCGGCGCGGGCCCGTCGGGCGCCGCCATCCCGCACACCTTCGAGGTGCACTCCTACACGCGCCCAACCGTGTGCCGCTACTGCAAGAAGCTGCTCCGGGGACTCTTCAAACAGGTACCTACTCCTATTATTTATGAACCATTATCAATTTTCTTTTTATACAACAAATGTGACAAACAAGCACACGGCCCACCTGATGGTAAGTAGTCACCGTAGCCTATGGACGCCTGCATTCATCCTCGCGTTGAAAGAAACGGGTTTAAAAATAGGATTAAATATTAACCAAAAATAGTAATTGCGCAGCAAAATATGCTTACTAAAATATATCATAACGAGTACCTACACGCCTCGGAAGGGTTAGGTTATATTAGGTTCCTTCTTAAACCCACCCAAAAATAGGAGCCCCGCGAGGCGAGGCTCCATCGACTTATTTTGATCTCTTTAAATATATTTCGCTGTGCAATTTGGTGACCATTTTCTATTTTTGACTGTTATATTTTACTATATCTGGTGATAAGTCAAACATAAGCCTTTAAAAATCAGTTCAAAGTTACCACAATGAACTTTAAATACGAAAAGAGAAACTTGTAAATAATGTTGTGTAATGTTTACAGGGCCTACAATGTCGCGACTGCCACTACAACGCGCACAGAAAGTGCATCCCGTTCATCCCGAAGGACTGCGGCGCAGAGATACGGGACCCACACAGTAAGTGTTAGTATGCACAACACTTCTCTTATACTTCTCACCAACACACTTGTCTCTCTCCCTCTCTCTCCTTTTCTATCCCTCTTCCTCTTCTTATTCTCTTTCTCCCCTCCCTCATTCTGCTTCTCTTAACCTCTCTCTCCTTCTTTCTAGCTCTCACCCCCTCTCTCCCTCCCGTTCTCTTCTTCTCTCTCCGACTCTCTCCTTTTCTGTCTTTCTCTCCACACAATACGGTTTTTTACTTATCGATATAGTTGTCGTCACAATTATTTATCCTCTACTTGAACTGCATCATCAGTTACACTGCCATTCGAACAAAATGCTTTTAGGTCATCTTTTCTTTATTTTTTAATTCTTGTGTCTTATTTATCAAATTTCCAACACAAGAACAATTTATAATAACAAAATTGCATGGATCAGGTTTTTACGTCCAGTACTATGGTAGTGACATGCTTTCTTTCTTTTTATACAACTAAGGTGGCAAACAAGCATACGGCCCACCTGATGGTAAGTGATCACCGTAGCCTATGGACGCCTGCGACACCAGAGGCATCACTTGCGCGTTGCCGACCCTTTAGGAAAGGAAGTGGGAAGGAGAAGGAGCGGGATGGGGGAAAGGGTGTGATTGGGCCTCCGGCACTCTAAGCGTATTCATTGCGTTTTATTATGACATGATTATTACCTACGTAGTTTATATAACAAGTTGATGTAAGTTTAAAATATGATTAAACCCTGCCTTTAGAATATGGCGGATAGTCCTTCCTATTTTGATGTGTATCTCATAATAAGTGTTGTGTGCCAGGCGAGTACCAGGACAGCAGCACGGGCAGCGAGCTGTCCGAGTCGGTGCGACTGCCGGACGACGAGTCGGACGATGGCGGGAATGACACCGCAGACAACAACACCATCGACGAGAATGAGGTACACACCATGATCTGTAATTCACGAAATCCGACATTATACAGTACTCGCTAGACCCAGCTACACTTCGTTGTGGATCTGTCTGATATTTTAAATTCTCTTTTCAATTGTGGACTTCAGGATTTAAAATTAATTAAAACTCCCTTATATAAAAATGTAAGATTGTGTTAAAATTTAAAGTCAAACCCAGAACTACTTGTCGACTCTTGCGGACACAAACATATGGAAACTGAATGTTTATATATAACGATAAGGAATATAAACAACATTTTAACAAAAAAGAAAACCGACTTCAAAAAAGAATATTCTAAAACTTAAAATGCACTAAAAAGTTAATAAATAATTGCATATTCTTGTGAATACTTAAATTATTGTTATTAATGGAGTCGGTGTCAGCCAAGGTAGGTTTGTAACTAATTAAACATGAGATGTCTTACTATAATCATAACATAACATTGGCATGCACAATTACACACATAGACGCAGCACGCGGCGCGGGCGGCTGACACCGACTCCAAAAATAACAATAATGTAATTATTCACAAGAATATGCAATTATTTATTAAGTTTTTAGTGCATTTTAATTTTTTGAATATTCTTTACTGAAGTCGGTTTTCTTGTTTGTTAAAATTTTGTTTATTTCTCGGTTTTTAGTGAACCTTGGCAAAAATTAGAACATCATCAATGTAGCCAAATACGCATTATTAAGGATAACTCGAAATGGTCAAATCTTGATCAAAACTAAATGGAACCACACGGGAAGCACCAGCTTTCAATTGAAAAAGAATCATCAAAATCGGTTCACCCAGTCGAATGTTACGAGGTAACAAACATAAAAAAAAATACAGATGAATTGAGTACCACCTCCTTTTCTTGAAGTCGGTTAAAAATAAAAACACATACTCAAAAGCATCGTAGTGACTTTCATAAATTTTTTATAAGATAGTATGTATTTTTCAAGCAACTCGGCTAATTGGTACACTAAACAAATAAAAGGCAAAATATTTTTTATATATTACTAAGCCGTCTCTGACCGTCCGTACGTCTTTCTGTCAGCGGGGTGTATCTCATGAACTAATAATATAATAATAATACGTTTTAATAGGCAGAGAGTTAAAATTTTCACAAGGTGTGTTTCTATTGATGCTATAACAACAAATAATAAAAGAACTAAGATAGCGAATCAATCATGTACGACGGTGTTTTCTCTTTTAACCTATTTACTGCTTGTGTCGTATTTATGCGACACATTTGTCCGTGCCTCTACCGCCCGTGTCGTATTTCTGCGACAGAGAACATGCACGATACTTTTGTTTTATTTTCGTTCTATTAACTGCGTGGCACAACTAAAACCGTTATTGAATAATGGTTTGAATTTGAGATATGATTTTCAACATTAACTCAAATTCTGTATTTCTGCACCTCCCTAATTATTGTAGGTATTATTTTATCGATTTGTAGCCGGGCGCTAGGGGCACGGCAATCGATATTTAGCCAAGCGCTTAAAAGGTTAAAAAAGACAAATCTCTCATTAGGTATAATTTCTATGAATGACTCTTTCACTTGTAGATATTATATAGTTGTTTATTCGTCAGGTGCAGTTACGCCGGCGGCCCGCAGACGAGGAGGACGAACCGCAGCGCGACATACTGCCCGAGCGATCGGCCAGCCGCCCCAGCAGGTCAGACAACTTGTGCCGCGACTTGTTGGACGATGGATGTGGTGGTGGCGGTGATGGTGCGATACACGAGCTTTGACAATTCGCACTCTTAATAAAACAGAGAACTAACTCGAAATTTGGAAGTTAGGCAATTTGCCTAATCAAAATCAAATTATCTAACTTCTAAATTACGAGTCAACTCTTTTTTTATTAAGAGCACGACATAGTCATGTGATGTTCATGATAACATTTGAGATTTTTGGTGAAGGTTTTGTGGTACATTACATACATATAATAAAATTGTAACTAGTCGATGTGTGTACATAGGCGATATTTGAGTAAAGTAATGTAAGGGATTTTAAGAGTTATAGAAATCCAAACAATGATATAAAGTTTTGTGATTGTCTGTCTGTATGTTTGAAGTTTGAACGCGTATTACGCAAAAACTACTGCTCGTAGTTGAATGCAGTTTTCACAGTTGTATTGCTGTCTAACAAAAAATCTGCTGCATATTATGTCATCTTGATACGCCGTTTAGAAGTCAGATATTAAGAGAAAATATAGATGGGTACCTATAATAATATATATATATATATATATATATATTCTATCACATACACACAACACTATCTAGCCCAAACTAAGCAGAGCTTGTACTATGGGTACTAGACAAAGGATAAACATACATATATACTTTTTTTTTGTAAATACATACATATTATACATAGAAACACCCAGATCAAGACAAACATCCATGTTCATGCACACAAATGTTTGACTTGTGCGGGGATCGAACCCGCGACCTCAAGGCGTGGCAGTCGGTTACACTAATTACTATACCATCGAAGCCGTCAAGACATTCTACGCGTATTCTTTATTAGTTGTGTCCGCTACTTTATAAGCGCTAACACGTATCAACTTCGTACTAACCACGGTACAAAAATCCTGAAATAGAATCAATACTAATAGTTAACTTAAGCTTATGTCAATACATATGGAAACTTAACAAATTGTAACCATTGTAGAGTAATCTCCAGAAATTGATTTTGTATTCACAAAAAGACCACAATAATATATTATTATTATAAGCCTAATTGGCGTCCCACTGCTGGGCAAAGGCCTCCCCTTCCGACTTCCATCTATCTCGATCGCATGTTCTGAGTTGCCAATCCCTTTTAAAGGCATCGAGCTCGTCTCGCCATCTCCTCCTGGGATAATATCAGCTAAATATAAACTGTCCCACGGCTGAACACGGCCCTCTTATCAATGTGAGAAGGGCCATAGTCCACGCTCGCCTATTGCGGGTTAGCAGACTCCACACATCTTCGAGAACATTATGTAGGACTTACAACATACAGGTTTTTTAATTTTTTATTGAATAGGTAGGTACAGTAGCTGACTACAGACTAATACATACACACATAATCTTAAACAGTATATAATATATATATTTTTTAATTATTTTATGACGATGTTTTCTTTCACCGTTAAAGCGAACGATAATTAACTATTTCAACTTGATTTCTTGACTGCTCTGAGGGCATTATGATCTGGGTGGTCGCCTGGCCACTGTCTCTACGCCAAGTGTTGGGGGTTCGAACCCCACACGGGACAAAAACATGTGTGATCTACAAATAATTGAGCCGAGTCCGGTTGATCTTTGTGTCCGTTGTTTGAGTGCTTGTGAAGTCCCCCGTGACGCGGCAGTTATTATTAGTGCGGGAGTTATGTTTTTCAAAAAAGAAAGATAAAGAATTATGAACTAACCTAAAAACTTTGCCCAAATTATTGTTCTGAGTGCCCGAAACAGAGTTCGATCCTTATTGCTGGCTTTTAGAATAAATAAAGGTAATATGTAAACCTTCACCACTATCGCCAACCGCCACCATCACCCCTCCCCTCGACATGCGCCCCTCCCCCTGCGCTGGTAGCCCTGACCCCCGTGCACGTTACAGCTCGTCATCATCCCCCAGCGCCAACATCCCTCTGATGCGCATCGTGCAGTCCGTCAAACACACCAAGAAGCGAGAGGGCCAGTGGCTCAAGGAGGGCTGGCTCGTACACTTCACAAATAAGGATAAAACTGTAAGTATACATCTAAATATTATGTCTTTACCGAAATATCCATTTTTCCTGCTTAGAAATACTCGTTTTCAATAAATCATTTAAATAGCTCACTGACAATACTGGGCTTGATCTTGAATGCAGGCAGTCGGTTTCCGATTAGTCAAGCGGGAGGTGGAGAGTTGCCAGTGAGCAGAAATGTTTAACTTCTTATCATGGTGTACTCTTTGCTTTTATTTTTCAAGTGTATAGTATTATTTTCTTTTCCTGTCTCGATTTAAGTGTGCCCTTTAGTGTGCGAAATCATTATTTTTCATTTTCTTTCTTTCTTTCATAATTGTCATATTGTAGTTGAAACGTCACTACTGGCGGCTGGACAGCAAGTCGATCACACTGTTCACGTCGGAGCAAGGCACCAAGTACTACAAAGAGATCCCACTCAACGAGATCCTCGCTATCGACACCGCCAGGCAACCACACTCTGGTAAGCTCTCTTTATACAATTTTGATAGCTAACAAGAGAGGGAGCAAGTCTTGAAATAAGTGTAATGTTATTCCTGTTTTTGACGTCAGATTAAGACAAAGACAATATTACAATCGTTTTAAGAAACTATCATAGTATAAATCAAAATTTCTTGTGGGAAGTGTAATGTTATCCCTGTTGTTATTGTTAAATTAGATAAAGACAACACTACACTTCCTTCGAGAAACTGCCATCGTGTAAATTGAGCCTTAACAGGTTACAAGGGACACATAACAGTAGGGTGTCTGATGTATATATGAAAAATATTTTCGTAAGCTAAATTAATATTTTGAGGCTATTCAATCAAAATATGACCGATTTTGTCACTCGAGTGGCCTTTTTACATTTAAACCTAATAAGAAACCTAATTAAAACTTCATATTGAAGAATTCATTGTTTTGGTGTTCCTGAGGACTATATTTCTAAGATAAAAAAATATATATTTGTAGGGAAACAATTAGCTATTCAAACATGTAAATAACAATCAAATAGCCATAAAAAATCCATTAGTATATAATTATTAAGTATATATAAGTGATACCTAATTACAATAACAGTATAAAATAAATTATCACGTGCTAAATAAATGTACCTATAAGTAATTGAAATAGTGTAGTCACGCAATCTACAAATGAGTTTTATCTGCATATTTGATTGTATACCTGAGAAGCATAGTAACAAGAAGCATTTACTTTTAGAGTTTGAACTTGTTGAAAGTCCTTGAAGGAACGCAGAACCATCCCCCATCTCCTATGATGCTTTATGAACTACAGATGAGACGTGTTCATCAAAGAACAGCTTTCAGTCATGAATAATACCAAAAACCTTAATTTTGTCAACACGTTTGTCTCTGTCTGAGACAAGTATTAGAAAAAGAAATGGCTCCAGCATTGAACCTTGAGGCACACAACTTTAAATACCTAACCACCCTGACATATAGTTGCTCAATACAACAGTTTCACTCCTATTTTCAATTTAAAAACATTGAAAGAAAAACATCGCAATAAGTCACCTCAGTTTAATACCCGCATTTTCGAGCTGAATTTTAAGAAACTTATGTTCGAATCGATCGAACGCTTTACTGTAATCTGTGCATCGGCTTGTAGACCGTCATTTTTATTTGTTTTTTTACTATGTTGACTAGCAAAGTTAAGAAGTCTTTAAATTTATAAGATTTGTAACTGTCGACATGCTTTTAAGAAAACCTTGTTCAGATAGAGGGAAGTAATTTTTAAAGCGTTATATTATGAACCATAGACAAATACTCTCAAAAACCTTAGCAACAACAAATACATAGCTTAGAAATAAAGCGGTAGTGGCTTACTAAATGTTTAGCCCTTCTTATGTACCAGAAAAATGAGTTCAGAATTCCAGATTGGTGGTATGACACCCTTCATCCAGTTATGCGTATATAGGGTGTCTGACTTGATGTGTTTACATATTTGTTGAACATAATGAAGTACAAGCTCTCCCCCTATCCTCCCCAGGCACGGACGTGCTGCACTGTTTCGAGGTGCGCACGGCCAACGTAGACTACCTGGTGGGCGTGGAGGAGGCGTGGGCCGGCGCTGCGCCGCCACCGCCTGACTCGGGGCTCGGCGCGTACCTCGCGCGCTCGTGGGAGACCGCCGTGCGCCAGGCGCTCATGCCCGTCACGCACCATACAGGTATGTACATAGGCTGACACGCGGCTCGGCACTTACCTCGCGCGCTCGTGCGAGACCGCTGTGCGCCAGGTGCTCATGCCCGTCACGCACCATACAGGTATGTACATAGGCTGACACGCGGCTCGGCACTTACCTCGCGCGCTCGTGCGAGACCGCTGTGCGCCAGGTGCTCATGCCCGTCACGCACCATACAGGTATGTACATAGGCTGACACGCGGCTCGGCACTTACCTCGCGCGCTCGTGTAAGACCGCCGTGCGCCAGGCGCTCATGCCCGTCACGCACCATACAGGTATGTACATAGGCTGACACGCGGCTCGGCACTTACCTCGCGCGCTCGTGTAAGACCGCCGTGCGCCAGGCGCTCATGCCCGTCACGCACCATAAACGTGGGAATAAATACCATAATATTTTTTTTTATACCTTTGAGTTGGCAAACATACATACGGCCCACCTGATGGTAAGTGGTCACTGTAGCCTATGGACGCCTGCAACACCTGAGGCATCACTTACGCGTTGCCGACCCTTTAGGAAAGGAAGTAGGAAGGAGAAGGAGCGGGAAGAGAGAAAGAGTGTGATTGGGCCTCCGGTACTCTCACTCACTCATAAACACAGCGGTAGGAATACTGCTATTTCACGTCGATATTCTGTGAGAGGTAGTCCTTCCCCGGTCGAGCCGGCCCAGTCATGCTGAAATCAACGAGGCTCTACTACTCTTTATGTACTACAAAAGGTCAGCTCAATACAACACCTATATAATAATAATATTTACCGGTTGATGGATGGCGCCGAGCGCAGCACACCTTCAGTTCGACAATATAAATATCATATAATAAGGTGTGTAATAATCACTGACAGGCGTGGTTTGTAGACATATTTGGATCGCAGAGGCATCTCTAGTAAGATGCTAGCGTGCTCTGTTAGTTACAATGTGTATATATTTTTAAATTACTCTCTCGATGACGCAGCGGTAATAAATGCCATTGCTGTGCATGAGATCTCAGTTTCGTCATGCTTGTGTCTAATAAATAATAATGTTTAAAAATTAAATAAGTACTTTGTAATGTTATAAATGAAATTTTGCATGCTTAAAAGCTGAGTATGGTAATACCCTGTATTAATTTAAGATCCGCTTAACCCATATTTCGCAAATAAATGATTTGATTTGATTGATTTGATTTGGGCATAGTTGTTCGAGGCAATACTTGCATCGAACACGAATTGCTGATCTAGCAACCTAATACGGCCCCGCCGAGTGCGCCGCGCCATCAGTGCGAAATCGGACAGCAAACCGGGTGCATTCATTATTAGCAATTCCCTATCATTATTATCATTTAGCATAGCATAGATTAGGTACATTTTGAACGGAATAAAACTTAAAGTGTTTTCCAATCAGTGTTTAATTTAGCATCTCCTTAAGCATAGCTCCAGCGTAGCATTTAGGTAACGTACTTATATTCTTACTAGCTTTTGCGCGCGGCTCCGCCCGCGTGGAGCGCGTAGGCGCCCACATCAATAAAAAGTAGCCTATGTCCTTCCCCAGGTCTTAAACTATATCTGTACCAAATTTCATCTAAATCGGTTAAGTGGTTTAGCCGTGAAAAGGTAACAGACAGACAGAGTTACTTTTGAATTTATAATATTAGTAAGGATAGGCTTCTTCTGTCAAGAAATTTTCTGTAGCAGCAGTTTCCAGAATCTAGTAAATGGCAATAAGCTCGCCTCCAAGTCGCCTAGACTGTTACGTATGACCGTAAACCATTGCTGCCGAAATGAGGGTACAAGACTGTGTATGTATGTACGTTTAAAAATTTACGTTGACGTAGACGTAAATGGCTGCGCTACCCCAAGCGCGTGGTATGGGTTGGTCGGTAGCATGGTAGCAAGTGTAGTGTGTGTGTTGGCAGCGCAGTCGCGGGGGCTGGCGGCGGGGGGCGACGCGGAGGGGGAGGCGGGCACCGAGGAGCGCGTCACCGACATGGCGCAGCTCTACCAGATCTACCCCGACGAGGTGCTGGGCTCGGGACAGTTCGGCATCGTCTATGGAGGATTGCATCGACGGACTAAGAGACCTGTCGCTATTAAGGTACTGTAGAAATCTAATTATCCGAACTCCAAATATCCGAATCGGGAAAAATTTTTGGGAACAAAACTGATTAAGGCAGTCAAACAGCTTACTTTGACGAGAATGTTCAGCGAACTATGATGTTTGTAACATATTCATTTAACTTCAAATTAAAAATGCCAAAATTAAACTCAATTTCTTTAAAATATGTATTGTACATATACGTTACGTACATAACCTAGACACACAGTACTACGATATTTAGTTATATTGTTCTAAAATATTAATTACCTAAGTAAATGTCCACTTTTAAAATAGATAGACAAGTGATCGCCTGAAACAGGTCTAACCTAGTTCAGGCAAGTAGCAAGATGTCAAATTATCCTTTCTTGCCATAACTATAATTATTATTTTGGTTACAAACTAGTTTATTAAGGCATGGAGTTATTGTCAGATATTAAGATCTAATTTAAAGTTGATTTAAGTCCACTATTGTACTCCTTCTTTTGTCGAATAAATTTGATTTATTTTATTATTATTTATAAATAATAATAAAATAAATAAGAAAGATAGAATAAGAAATAGTGTGATTAGAGAGAGATGCGGCATGAAAGTGGATATAGTTACAAGAATAGAAAAGGGTATGTTAAGCTGGTTTGGACATGTAGAAAGAATGGACGAGGAAAGACTGACTAAGAAAGTTTATAAGGCTAGTGTGAATGGAACAGTCGCAAGAGGAAAACCTAGGCAAACGTTTCTCGATCAGATCGGAGGCGTTCTGGACAAAGGCCAGGTTAAGAGCTCCTTGAACCGACGGGCGTGTATGAGGAATGTGATGAAAGTGAATGAAGCCAGAGAAGTGTGTCAGGATCGTAGCAAATGGAAATCCGTAGTCTCTGCCTACCCCTCTGGGAAACAGGCGTGATTCTATGTATGTATGTATTATTATTTATTTATTAGTGCCAACAGTAACGGGGTGATCCCAAACGTTAATTTGTAAGCCGGGACGCGACGTTGTGCTTAGAATTCTGTGTCAGCATTGCCACTATAATATAATAATAATAATTTATTTATTCAGGTAACGTAAACCCATACAATATTAGTTACATTGAATGTAACAAACTAATGTTAGTATACTTAAAACTAAATAAAGTAAACGTTTCATTTGCTGCTAGTTTCTCTCTACACGGGAGCAATGATTCATGTAAAGAGAATCAAGCCTATCAGCAATTATTGCCATGACGCGATTGGGGCTGGCCCGCACTCTGCAAAGCAAAGATACGCATCTTTTACGGAAACCCTATCAATCCTATATGTTTCTCCATCTTCATCTCTTAGGTGATAGACAAACTGAGGTTCCCAACGAAGCAAGAAGCTCAGCTGAAGAATGAGGTGGCGATCCTTCAGAACCTGTCACACCCAGGAGTCGTGAACCTGGAGCGAATGTTCGAGACACCGGAGCGGATCTTCGTCGTGATGGAGAAGCTCAAGGGAGACATGCTCGAGATGATTCTCTCGCATGAGAATGGAAGGCTCACCGAGAGGATTACCAAGTTTCTGGTAGCACAGGTAAACCAATGGCCAACCTTTTATTAACGCAAATATAATAACCAGTTAGGTAGCTCCAACTTCGAGAATTGGGTCAATCATCGAATCCAACTCGGCTGGGCAGCGTTTGGAGAACTACGACATATCTTCGCGTCCATATACCGCAGTGTCTCAAGACAAAAGTCTTTAACAAGTGTGTGTTGCCAGTGTTATCCAGCCAACATACGGATCGGAAATGTGTTCATTCACTATGGGCCTTATCAGAAGGCTCAAGGTCACTCGGAGGACGATGGAGAGAGCTATACTCAAGTTTTACCTGTGGGACCGAATCAGAAATGAGAAGATATGCATGAAAACTAAAGTTGCCGACAAAACTCTCCGGATAACCAAGCTGAAGTGGGCAAGATACATAGCGCGCAGAACCGATGGCCGTTGGGGCAGAAAGGTTCTGGAGTCGGGGCCACGCACCGGAGAACGCAGCTAGTGTAGCTCCCCACAAGGTGGACTGACGACCTGGTAAGAGCCGTGGTAAGCGGTTGAATGCGGGTGGACCAAAATCGGTCTTTGTGGAAAATCTTGGATGAGGCCTATGTCCAGCAGAGGACGTATTTCAGCTGCGATATTGATAATGAAAAAATAGGCTTTTACAATATTGATTATGCTGTTTCCTTTTGTAATGAGAGCTTAAACCATCGTCCATGATTCTGACTTTGAACAAGCTGTCAGTTTGCACAAAAAGAACAACAATTTCTTCTTTTGAACATTGTAAAAATATTCTTCCTATAACACTGTTATAACACGCTCAATGATTAAAAATATACACCTGTCTAAAAACTGTCCACCTACTCGCTATAAAGTTTAGCTTAGAAAAGAAGGTAGACCATTACACTGCCCATATGTGGATTGGTTCACTTGACACACCTATGAAATAATTTCATGAGGTATGGTGATTTGTACATAATGATCGACTTTCAATGCGCACCTAAACTTTAGTAAATTGTAAAATTGGATATTAGCTTCTTAATTCTAAACTGTTGATTTGAAAGCCTAGCAGTCTACTTAAATAGTGGTCAACTTAAAGAAGTCTGATAAGCTCTATCTTATAGAACACTATCGCGTATGTCTGACTAATCTTTGTCTCCAGATCCTAGTGGCTCTGAAGCACCTACACGAGAAGAATATCGTGCATTGCGACCTGAAGCCCGAGAACGTTCTGCTGTCCACGGATGAGGAGTTCCCTCAGGTGAAGCTGTGCGATTTCGGCTTCGCCAGGATCATTGGAGAGAAGTCCTTCAGACGATCCGTCGTCGGCACTCCAGCTTATCTTGGTAAGACGCACTATTTAGTTATCGCTCTATAAATATTAAAAGTATATCCCAATTAGTATTTACATTAATAACAGATCTATAAGAAAATCTTTGGCAGTTAAGTCAAATAATGATCTTTTCTTAAAATGGTATTTTAATTTGCAAATTTAATTAAATGGGCGGGATTGATTTTCGCTATTAATCTGTTCGTTTGTTTAGCAAATATATATATACGTTTTGTATGTTTGCAACCCAAATATGGATAAATATAGCCGCATTTATCCAAATTAAGGATTAGTAATAAAATCGAATCTCGGATCGCAACATTATAAAAAATCTTACTTTTTTATAGCAATAGTTAAAATATTACAGTTCAAACATACAAAAAATAATTAGGACTAATAATTCATAAAATACATTTACAAATTTGTTAAATGTTCAATTACTAATGTTGCTGAATGAACCAACTCAAAAAATACCAGTACGAGTAATTGATTGGTACTTGCAGCCCCGGAAGTCCTCCGCAACAAGGGCTACAACCGCTCCCTGGACATGTGGTCGGTGGGAGTGATCATCTACGTGTCGCTCTCCGGCACCTTCCCCTTCAACGAGGATGAGGACATCAACGAACAGATCCAGAACGCCGCCTTCATGTATCCGCCTACGCCCTGGAGAGAGATTTCTGCCGATGGTAAGTGCCTTTATACGTATCTTGCGTACTTATCTATTAGGTATTGCTTCAGTTTTTTCGTCTAATTCTACACTATTTATGTCACTAAAAGGATTTTAAGATTCTCTATATCAACTGACTTATGTTCATGTCAGCCGGCTTACGCTGCCCTTCGAAGTACATACGCGCCCCGATTGTTCCAATAATATACAACACATCCGTCTACCTCGGTCGTATGATTCGTATGCTTTGCTTTATTATTACAATGTGTGGTGATGATTTAAATAAAACTCAGGTGTTTCGTCGAGTAAAGTCGAAAGAGAGCGTATTATTGAAATACACAACTTTATATAATTACAAAGTATCTTACTCAGCCATCCTTTATGCGACTCGAATTATGTTGTAGCTAGCATGAAATTATTATAAAATGTTACGGTTAAAATAATAATTCATACATCACAATATAATATTACTAATTTTCGAAACATAATATCGCGAAAAGCTTGTTTTTGTGGTATATAATTTTAAAATAAGTGCGGGTCCAAAGTAGTACCCTGTAGCACTCTCTTTCGAAGATAAGTAATAGACGAGCTATCTTAGTTGAATCGTCATGTTACTTACTGATTAATTGTTATATAATCAACATAGGTATTATATTATCATGACGACTAGATCAATTACAGTTACTATGATAATAATATACGTTTATAATGTAGTATATTCAATGCAATTGAAGGCTATTGATAATGTATATAAGAAATGTTTTTGAAGTTTTTCTAGTCTAGGAATATGTAAAGCAAACCTCCATCTCTGACAGCAATATTTAAGATCTGATCCTATCTTTTGAAAATAAGAATACAGATTTCATAATCGTGAAAGATCTTCGTTTGACGTATGACAAAAGCAGCTAAGCACGATCCTTTGCGTATGATATTGTCTATAATTATGTTCGTAAAAGTCCAATTTAGTATCAACCACAACACCCAGATCTCTTTTGTTCGAGTCTCCATTGAAATATCGGCAATGTAATAAGTGGCAGGCGTATGATCCCGTTTGCCTGTAAAATGTATTAATCGTCAATCCATTTAAAAGGCAACAATGGTTAATTGCGTTTATGTCAGTTTGGAGTGAATTTATATATTCATGATTAGAGATAGTTCCGTATAACTTCGGATCGTCTGCGAATATTTGGTAACTGGATGCTATGGCAGAACATAGGTCATTGACAGAGACTAAGAAGAGGGGTCCTAAGTGTGAGCCCTGGGGTACTCCAGACGGGACTATTCTAGCTATAAATTTATAGCCTCTGATTTTCGCGGACTGTGATCTATTCGTGAGTTACGATTCACATCATCTAAGTCGAAAGCCACTAGTCCCTGCGTGAACCAATTTTTGTTTACAAAGATTGTGGATCAACCATTTCAAACGCCTTTGAGAAATCGGCATAGATAGCATGTGCTTCTGTACTGTTATCCATTGCTTTTAAATATCTGTGACATAGTTTAAAAGATTCGACGTGGTTTACCTGCCCGTACTGATTAATATTGAATATTATGGGCTTGAGATGAAAATTATTTTAATTTGTATTACCTTTTCAAAAGCTTTTTCTATAGCTATAGCCTATAGAGTCAGATTGGTCTGCAATTTGCAATATTATAGCGGTCTCCATTTTTGTGTATCGGAGTAATGTGTGCAATCTTCCATTTAGAGGGGAAAGTAACGCTAGTTAGAGACTTACTAAAACTGTGGTAAACTGGGTTATGAAACTGATCCACATAAAAATGTACGATGCGATTAGCGACCTATTTAGCTAACGGGCTAACTTTTGATGTGCAGCGATCGACCTGATCAACAACCTGCTGCAAGTGAAGCAGCGCAAGCGCCTATCAGTGGACAAGTCGGTCGCGCATGCCTGGCTGCAGACCGCCGAGGCGTGGCGAGACCTGCGCGCGCTCGAGTGCAGGGTCGGCTCGCGGTACCTCACACACCCTAGCGACGATGCGCGTTGGGAGGAACGCTGACTGTAAGCCTGTTTACATACATATACATACATATAACACGCAAGTTGGCCGGGTCGCCTCACGGTACCTCCAAAGTACCAATAACCAACTTTGCTCCAGAGTCGGTTTCCTTTCCAGATCACAGAGCAAGCCTCCTGACGAGGAGCACAAAGAGCGCGCACACCGGATGTGCATCAAGTTCCGCTGGAAGAAGCTCCTCATCCGCGTCAGGTAGACGTGCCCTGCCCACACCCGCGTGCTAGCAGCCAAGCTCTCCTTGTAAATATGGTGCCAACATATACTCCATACACGCCAACATTTATTTTATATGAGCCAAGTTAATATTTTTATAGTTCAAGATCCATTTAGTAGTCAAATATACCTTTATTAGGAGCCAAGTTCCACATTATGTGAGCCAAGTCGTACTTTACGTATGCCAAGTTTGTTTGTATGAGCCAAGTTACATTTTAAATCTGATTTACATAAATCCAGCATTTCTGAACACTCAGATTTCAGTGAAGTATTGACTCTAATCCAGCCACCAGCTCTGACTAAATCACGACATGCTACAGAAAATTGCAACTGTATTCAAATAATCTTTCCTCAACAAATGTTTATTGGCAATATCTTCAAAAACTGCTTGGATCTATGTAAAACAGATGTTTTACAATTTCATAACAAAGTTGCCAATCTCGTGTCGTATTAATTGTTTAAACGAAACGATGTATCAATCGGCTGCAGGTTATAGAAATAGGTGCTTTATGCTAATAGTGCCAATAAAAAATACAAGAAAGATATCAATATAATTATCATATTGTACGATTGAATGCATTGTAGCAGATGTAACAGAAAATGTATTGCTTGCGGTCATATATGATCGCCATGGATTTGAATGTTTGAAGTTTTAAATAAAGACGTTATTCGTACTTTAACATTCACAAATATACGCCAATGTGCTTATAGCTATCTACTGATCTTAAACACCATTCTTCAATCACTTAGCAGATAATATAGCGGAACAATAATTTATATAACCTGTAGTCGCTTGATCTACGCCCAAATGAAACCCACTTTTTTTAAATATGATACTGGTCTTACATTTTCTCTTTGACCGTTGATCACTTTTTTTTGTGTATTTTGACATTTTGCTGTTGTTATACGTTAACGGAATGGAGAATTATATTTCGATAATATTTTTCAATGTTGACTTTTTATATATTTTTACATTGTTTTTTTTAATTGTTATCATAATAATACAGTCACAAATATAATACCGTTCGCGGTAATTCCAATGGTTGTCAGATAACTGCATTCCTACAATAGTCTAATCAACAAGTGCTTTTTTGGTAAATTTTTTTCAGCAGTGTCGGAAAAATATGAACGAGGTGTCATTCGATTCAGAATGGCATGTAAAAGATATTTGAAAAAAATCAAGTTCCGCTTGCAAAAATTGCAAAAATATTTACAAAAGTCATCTACATGCCATTCCAAATAGAATGACACCTCGTTCATATTTTTCAGAGACAGCTGAAAAAAGTTGACCATAAAAGCACTTGTTGACTAGACTACAATATTAAAATGTTATGAAACAATTTTTGAGAGAGATTTTTTTATTTATTCAAACGAAATGATTTATCGCTTAACCTAGTTAATGTGTAACTTTAACTGCAGTTACTTGCTTTCATTTGTTGTGAAGAAATATTATTTTAAGTTAATTATTTTTAAGTGTTACATACGAGATATTTTACTGATTACATCACAATATAGTAAAGCTAGAAAACTTAGTTATTTCCGCCGGGTACGAACCTGTATCTCAAGGTGAACGCGTTAGTTGCGCGAAATGTTAACTTAAGTCACAAAAAGTACATTATAATGCAAGGGGATAATGGTTTTATATAATTAATGTTGACTAGTTATCGAAATAAATAAATCTATCACATATATTTCCCTTCACTTCTTCCATGATTCAAATACCGCGTAATGAAATAATTGTATTAAAGTACCTATTTTAATTTATAGACGTAACTGAATGTTTCCAACTCATTGTTTAGCGTTAAGTCAACTCCTAGTCTCTAAGGAATTAAACTTAAACTTTAAGTTATAGAATAATTAAATAATTATTTTAACTATTTACATTTATTAACGGATATTATTTAATTGTGTCAGGTTAATTAGATTTTATTGTAACCGTATTATTTTAAACATGAACAATTGGCTACGAAATGTGAGTTTTAAATTATTAAGAATTTAAAAATGTCGAGAGAAAAGAGTTCATATCAATTGTATAAATTCATTTAATGTTTGTTTATTTTATATAATATGATATATATTTATATTATATTTTCCATCTCTTTTTATATAAATCTTGTTATTCTGAATCTAAAGTGTCATCTAACTTTGCATTAGACGGCGTTAAGCCGAGCGCGACGGCCTAAATATTAACACTTAATTAATATTATATATTAGCTTATATGTAATAATTGATATTAAATTTAATGCATTTACCTCGTCACAAACAGTTAATTGTAGATAGCAAATAATTAATAAAAATAGCATAAAATGATTCGCATAATATAAAACCAGTGTTTGTTTAACGCACAAACTATTAAAGTAAACACATTCATTTTGAATAGGTATCTTCATGTTTGTGAATGTTGTCATCTAAACATAATGTTTTAATAATATAATGTCTGATTCATTACTGCGTAACGAATTTGCACAGACAGGATACCTATGTCTGTTTTTATCATTCTCACAATAAAGGGCTTTATATGTAACTTCGATACATAAAGCCGATTTATTGGTACAGTCGGTAATTGAGTTAGGGTAACAGAACACACTAACACAAACTTACACATGGGCCATGGGGAACGTCAATTATAATTAATATGGTATTGATTTTATAACAAGTGCTAATAGGATAAATAAATACAAAATTAAGATCATAAGGACTACGCACACATATTATATTGCTGACTGACTGGCTTCTTCTTTTCTTTTCGTGTGGTTAGTGGCCAACCTGTTGTCAAGAGTTGTTCAAGCCGCCCGTAGGCCTCTGACATGGCTTAACGACTGCTGTCAATTTGACAACAACCGGGACCGACTTTTTACGTGCCCTCCGAGGCATGGAGACGCTCAGATGAAATACCACTAAGCGGTCACCCATCTATAGACTGACCGCACCCAAGATTGCTTAACCTCGCTTATCATTTACCGATCAGTGAGTGCAACTGGCTATGAGCTGACTGGCTGAAAAGATGTGACATCCCCAGTCATGGCACAAGATTTGCATAGAGAGACGAGAGCTACGATAACTAACGAAAGCTCTCTCATAATGATAAATAACATAAAAACCAGACTGAAAGTTGGACAACACAGTGGCTTATTGTTTTACGACATATTGCCATGAAGCAGTAATAGAAATAAAAATAAAAAAAAACATGTTATATTTGTATAGCCCGTTATCCTAACTCAATTACCGACTGTAAGTATGTGTTTATGGTATGTTTTCTGTTGTATGTATTTTCGCTAGGCTATAGTGAAACAAGGACTTGTTTGAAGTATGAAAGTGTTTTGTATGATCGCTTCATTAAGGCTAAAAATGTCACACCACATACGTGACATGTCACATAATACGAACATTAATTTTATTATAAATTCAATGTTATTCAATGTTTAAATCATATATGTTTATATTCTCTAAGTAGAATCGTGGGCCTTTAGGACTGGTTATTAACAAATATGCACCAATAATCAGCAGAAATGATAAAAAACGGCTTATGTTTAACTTATCACCAGATATAGTAAAATATAACAGTCAAAAATAGTAAATGATCACCAAATTGCACAGCGAAATATATTTAAAGAGATCAAAATAAGACAGCAGTATATAAAAATAAGATAACAGTCCAAAATAGTAAATGATCACCAAAATTAAAACCGCGTTTTAATACCAAAAATATTAATTGCACAGCAAAGAGATCAAAATAACTCGACGGAGCCCCGCTTCGCGGGGCGCCTATTTTTGTGTGGATTTAAGAAGAAACCTAACATAACCTAACCCTTCCGAGACGGAATGCAATGATTTGAGGCGTATAGGTGCTCGTTATGATATATTTTAGTAAGCATATTTTGCTGCGCAATTACTATTTTTGGTGGTCATTATATTTAATCCCATTAAAAACTGTGCGCAGATGATAGTCGTATTAGTTACACACAAAGTATTAATACTTACTGCAGGTCGCGAAAAACCGAACTTAATAAACCGAAATTAATATTAATATTCGTGACGAATACGGATTTTGGATTGCCTATGTAGTTGTCATTGACATGTCGAAATTGTTTAACCTTTTGACTGCGATAGTCATGTATATGTACATGACAAAGCAAAATTTGTCCAGCTCGCCACGATTACATGAAAGACTTAATCGCTAATAAATATTATAAAAAGGTATTGTTTTTCTTATTTTTGATGTTAATTATGTAGCTAGACTCATCCCAATTTATATTATGTGAAATGCTTACTATTTATTTCATCCATATTAGCATAAGGTTAAAAAACGGAGGATAAAGGATGAAAGCGTAGCTTGGCGCCAAAAGAACACTTTTGTTTTTTTTGACGTGGCGGTCAAAAGGTTAAAATATGGCAAGAGAGCATTTCTAGTAGGCAACTAGTGTGTCCCGTACCCTGTGCCAATAATGAACGTGAATTTTATTTTTAATGGATTTTTTGTGTGTCTATCTATAATGTCTACGCGCGATGTATACGTTGCGCACGTAGCCACAAAATCACTGTATTTTAATATAATTCATATTTTTCTATTATATACATTTCTTTAATCATTAATTAAGAATATATAATGTATATCATAACGATACAAAACAGTAGTGCCAACATTGTTATCCATTTACCACGAATGTGCATTTTGTAAATATTTTACCATTTTGTATGAGATTTGTATGAGATAGCGATTAATGTTACATCAAGTTTCAAATTCTATAAATCTAGCTTTCATACATGAAATGAAATATCAATCGAGACAAGAAATTGAATAATATCGTAACTCAAAATTATGGATTTTAAATAACGGAGATTTTTTTTTACGCACATGTTTACGTGCAATTGTGAGATCTCGGTTTTGTGTTAGAGAATTCTCAATATCAGCGCGGAGTCTTCGAAATATGTCCGGTAGTGTAATTGTGCCTGCCCTTTTGCAGTCTCCTGCGCAGATGGACAGTCTCCGTTAAGATTGGGCGCCGTGACCGATATACGGTCTGGAGGGCATTAATAATTAAGAAATCTTCTATTTCTACAATTTTTACAAAACATAGCAAAATTTGTAAGAATTCCACCATAATACTTTATTTACTTTACTAGGACTTTCGCATTTCAAACCTAGTTATTTAAGTTACGATTTTATTCAATTCTTATGTCGACGTAACCATTTTAATTCTCATAATTAGAAAAATTGTTCGTAAGTATAACATAAAATTAATGACGAACGGACGGACTATACCGTTGCAAAAGTGAACCGACACAAAAAAATATTTAATGATACGTGTACTAGCTTTATCCCACGGCGGAAGAAAGGAATTTCTCTGGTCAGCCATTTATCTTATAGGCAAAATGCATTATTTTGGGATAAAGCGCCTATTTTACTATCCCGCCCACAAATTATCTCTTTGCAAAAATCACATACTGCGTTATTCTGATACTGTTGTAACAAAGGAACACAGATCAGTTTTATAATATTCGTAAAGATTGCTTTTTATTTTTTATTTATGATGTATGAAATGGTACTATAACTCGCATATCTATAAATGTAATTTGACTTTTACGCCCAATCAAAGTGCGTTCCTAGATTCGATTCTCGGATACGGGATTCTCGGTTACTGCACGGATTTTAGACATATGACTCTAGACTTTACGTCAGTTCAATTTAGTGACAGCTTATATAATATATAGTTACAAATAAATAAAGATTAATAATTATAGAACAGTCCGTATAAACAATGACTGAACTTGTACTCAAAAGTACCTTTCTAATTTCCATAGATATATAATCTGAAACTTAAATTCCAATTCTCCTTATTACAATATTTATCCGCCTGAAAACATGTTCGTTGATTGCACAAATAGTGCAATAATTAAAGTCACCTTGCCGCTGCCTAGTGTTGCTGGTTCGATTACCACGAGTGACAAAATTGTATGTGATAATTATACAGTCCGGGTGTTGTTTGTGTTAGTTAAATACAGTGCTTTCCCTTAGTGCCAAAATTATCATGAATATGAAATTATAATCATTTTAGAAAGTAAATATTATTTTTATACGATTTCTTACAAACTACAGTTTCAAAGAACATCTATGCTCGTATTAATCTCTTTGGTTGGAATATAGCACGCGTAGGCGAGGTGCCGTAGAAACAAAAACCAAAAAATACATAACTACAAATGCATCTTTCAATACAAAGCTCAAACATAAACGCATTTAAACATAAACATTTCGAATCAAATCGTAAAAATTGAACGCTTCAATGTGTATATAAATGACTGCACGAATGGCGTAGTGAATTCCGTGGTCGCCACTGCCACTGCGCCGAGTATTGTGGGTTCGAAACCCACACGGGACAAAAATGTTGTGATCCACAAATGGTTATTCCGAGTCTGGATGTTCATTGTGTCCGTTGTCTGAATGTTTTTAAAGTCCCCCGCGACACAAGAATTATTCCTAATACGAAAAAAACAAACAAACAATAAATAGGTATTTTTATTTTTTGCTGTATAGAGCAGAGTATCTGTATTTATGTATTCTGTGCCACCATAACACCATTCGCTCAATCAGAATCTTAAGAGCGTTATACTTTTGTGTTAGACCAGTGGCGGGCCTGATACTAAATTGGTTTCACTTTTGAAACCAATTTAGTTCTTTCAATTGTAGTCGTCTAGTGGATGTGTAAAGCACATTGAAGACATGCTTGTGTTCGGTTAAATCTAATGTAATCTATAAATCAATTAATCTTCCAAATGTTATTCAGGTTTGGCTGACCAGTTTCGAAGGTCCTAGCGTGATGGAGTCAAGTATCACCAGATTGTGTTGCGCCAGAACATCATGCTTATGGTTGAGTACCCCGATCGGGTACGAAACTAGTCGAGCAAATACGAATAACAAAATATGTGATTTGAATTCGTTCATCGCCGAACAGGCGCCTACGTCCAGATAATGCTTTGATCATTATGTCTCAATGTGTTAAGCTACAAAGTTAACCGTTTTGTAAATGACAGTACTCCCCTGCGGTGTCATCTACGTTTATGATGACTGCTCCGTTTTCATGGCTCGTAGCGTCATGTTATATAGCCAATAACCTTCCAGAAGCACTGGGCTATTAAAAACGAAAAGATTTTCAAATCTGGTAACAATAAAATAAGAACTTTTTACTCAATACATATAAAAGTATCTACGGTACTTACCTATATCAAATCAATTGTTGTCTGTCTGTTTTTTCGACTTATCTCTGAAACGGCTGGACCGATTTTGACGGGACTTTCACTGGCAGATAGCTGATGTTATAAGGAGTAACTTGGGTTACTTTCATTTTCGAATATGTTTTTGTTAAAATTAACTCGGAAGAGGTCGCGAGTAAAAGCTAGTTTTAAATAAGCTTGTCGGGCTTTTGGACTATTAGGTCACCGCCACTGTCTAAAACTATGTTGTAAAACTTAACTAAACTTAAATATATATGAATATAAATTATTTTTAATATGGTTTATGGAAGTGAACGTATATTAGACAGTAGGTAGTGAGAGCAGGGACCCACGTGTGCGATGGCATGTATATGCATAGATATGAAATAAATGAAGTTAAATGAACGCGTAGATGAGCTGTCATTCCGAGATATATGATCTAGTTTCAGTTGTGTATTGCTTTTTATACTAATAACGTTGCAAAGATGAGACAATCTGCGTGTAAGCGGTTACTTTCTTTCAGCTTCGGAATTTAGTAACTATTGACAAACTTTAGTCTCTTCTCCCTAGCCTTTATTATTCCCAAGTCACTTGAGGTCGGCTTTTTAGTCTAACCGGATTTGAGTGGATGTCAGTTTTTACACGGAGCGACTGCCACCTGACCTCCGCAACCCGAAGGCTAACGATACCCTAAGGCTAAACCAGTGTCAGGATATTAGAGGGCACTGACTTCTTAATAACGACTGCCATAGATGTTCATGGCAGCCGGGACCGACGGCTTAACGTGCTCTCCGAGGCACGGAGCAGGCGATAATTGTCAATCAATACGCACATAATTTCGAAAAGTCTTATAACTTCCGAAAGTCAGAGGTTTTAAATGTTGAAAATATAAGTTCATATGAATTCCTCAAATTAAAAACATTTTGTAGTTTAACTTCGGCACGGACGAACACAAGGATTAATAAAAATGTTTTGAATTACAAATATTGAATGTGGACTGTTGAACTCAGATTTTAGATTAATGATTCCTATTTTTGTTCATTCACTGACTTTTTGTCAGTTAAACAGACTATGGCAATAGACATCTAGAGTCGGCAATACTCGAGTGATAGTCCTAATAGTGCCAACGATTATAAGCTGCTGTAACTGCTTACAATCAGACGGTCTGTATGTTTGTTTGCACCCTTTTGTTGTATAATTAATAACAACTCATAAATGAACTAAGACACAAGCTATATGTAAATCTGTGATTTTTACACATATTGTTTTTATTTTATACTTTTTTTACGATATTTTGCAAAACAAGCTTCCATTTTCTGTGATCTCTTTGTATCGCGTTACGTTACTCGCAGCTAGTTATTTGTGACATAATATTTTTTATATTATTTATATTATATACCTACATATTATTATACTTATTATATTTAGACATGTATGTCGTCTGTATAATGTGCTAATATTTGTATAATAATTTCTACATTTACTACACATTATTATTGAGGTATGGAAAATGGGTAGGCAGAAAGCGTGATGTGAAATTTAGCGACGCGCACGATTGCATTCGAATTATAATTGGATTTATTGACCAACATCCAAAGTAGGTACCACGCGTGCAGATAATATTCTAATATTATTTGAATATATTCGATAATCATTTGTTAATATTCCATAATCATTTGAATGTAGGTATTCGATAATTATTCGAATGTATTCGATAATCATTCAAATGTATTCGAATGCAGTTATGCGCATCACTAATGAAATTATAGTGGTGTAGAGTGTTACTTAACTATTAACTATACATTTCAATTGTCAATTCTGTCTATTTTATATGTAGACTATGTGTAATGTATAATTGTATATGTTGTAAACAATCCTGTCGTTTTTCTTAAATTCATTTGATGTTTAACAATAACCATTAGTATTATTATTTGTTGTAATTATTAAATTGTATACCTTTCATACAAAATGAATATACAAATTAATAATTGATGTATATGTTATTTCTTGAATCAAATGTATATTTTAAATAATAAATTTTGGACCAAGCCGAACCGACATTGTGAATTAGTGTAATGTTATATTTATATATATATATATATATATATATATATATATATGTAATATGTATGTATATGTATATAATCAGCAGCGTTTGATGATGGTGGGACGACCGTGTGTGTTAGAGAATGCAACTAAATATAGTTTTACTACATAGTTAATCTATTGGTTTTGGCAGCGGCACACCGGCAGCCAGACACAATAGGTTTTCAGGTCTGGCATAACAAGCATTAACAGGTTAATTCAACTTTTTGCCTGGCTTGGTCGCGTGGCTTACATGTGCATTTAAGGAATTCGCGATAGGATTGAATGTGCCCCGTAATGTGTGCGGTAGGCAGCAATACACTTGATCTCTTTTACTTCATGATATGTAGACGTAACTAAGCGAATAATATGTCAAATATGTATGTATTTCATTATAAATTAAATATATTTATAACATATTCTCGCTCATCTTATAAATAATTTTGAAAAGAGGGTAAATGGGCCTCCGGCACTCTCACTCACCGAACGAAACACAACAGAAGGAATTTCACGTCGATATTCGGTGAGAGGGTAGTCCTTCCCCGGTCGAGCCGGCCCATTAATGCTGAAATCAGCGAGGCTCTACTACTCTCAAACTTGACTGTTGTTTGGTCGCATTCCTGACACACTTGGTCGTCGCAATGTAACTTAGTACCTAACGAAATGTTGACGAATGTTGATGTTTATGCGTGTTAGGCTAATATATACTGTAAGGATGTATTTACACAAGTCGACTTATTATGTATAAGAATACAGCAGTGCAGTGCAGGTAACTGAGACCCATATGAGCATAATTTTTAGGGTATAACTTTTCTAGAATGCAGGAACTTAAACCTTAAAAATTATGCTTATCTTTCGTCGTAATTCGGTTTGAAACAAATTTGACTATAAAAAATTCCTTTAGTCGATCATCGTAACTATTTTTCGTAACCAGCTACGAAAGAAGACTTTTATTTCGTTTTTTCGTAACTATGTACTTACTAATCAAGAGTAATTATTTCAGGTTCGTAACTATTTTTCGTAACCAGTTACGAATGAAGATTTTTATTGTGAAACAGTTCCAAATCTGGCTGTATTTTTGTGAAAAATATCTCTAGTTTTTGAAACGTTATCAAGTAAACTATGTTACGCTAATAATCGACTTGTGTAAATCCACCTTAAGATGTTACTACTGTGACACCATTAGGCGTAGGCAACATGTGACGTGTGTAGGGACTGTGATGTGCTCATCGCTTTGAATATGTCAAACGTATTTTAGCTTCACGCCTGTGTATCTTTATGAGGGATAGTAGAGTTCTATATTCTAATTACAATAGTGTTCTAATACAAAAAGCAGCGATAGCCTAGTGGGAAACCGTTGGACTGCCACGCAGTGATCTCGAGTTCGAACCCAGGGCGCGCATCTCTGACTTTTCAAAGTTACGAGTATATGCGTATTAAATAGTTAATTATCGCTTGATTTAACGGTGAAGGAAAACATCGTGAGCAAACCTGCATGTCTGATAGTTCTCCATAATGTTCTCGAAGATATGTGAATTCTGCCAACCCGCACTATGCTAGCGTGGTGGACTATGGCCTAACCCTTCTCACAGTGAGAAGCCCGTGCCCAGCAGTGGGACAGTTTAATACAGGACTGATATTATTATTATTATGATTTAAGTCATAAGGACAATAGGGTCTCCAGCCTATAACGTTTATTACAAGTGTATAACCAAACGCACTTTGCCGGATTCCGTACTGCTACAGAAAATTTCTCAACAGAACATCTCTAAAACACTTTACCCAACGCGAGTAGCGAACCTGGAACCACTAAATATTATCTGTAAACGAAGCATTAGCGCCATCTTATGCTATAAGATATTATACTTATGCGATATGACAATGATGAAAATAATTACTGCCTGTTCGATCCAGTGGCGCAAGTGTTAGGCCAAAAGCCGATCGTGAGGTCCCCTGTCGAGATATTTTCTGTTTGGCTCTGTTCTATAGTAGCGCGGCGTTTAAAACTGCCAACGACGAGTACCTAAAGTAGTTAATCACCTATCAATACCAGAGACCTAAATAAAGCTAACGAAATATGAGTATGACACACCTCTGTCTGACCCAATGAAAATGTTCAAGCGTAATCTTTGTCATGTTGAATTTATTAATTGTATATTTAATTATACATGCAATGAATATGATAGTATGAATCATTAAACCCCGGCATGAACCCTATAAACTTAGTAAATGGGAAAATTTTAATATTATTATGATTTGTTACAAGGACTTCCTGATTTTTTGTTATAATTGTGTTTCTGTGCACTTCAGTAAAAGCAACATAAATAAAATATAATCAAGGGAACTATCAAAGAAAACTTTCCTTTTTAAAGATGCATTAAAAATGGTTTTTGTTTGTAGTTATATGCAATTTATTTAACTGGCTGTAGTAATAAAATATCTGTAAAATTTTCAAAGTTAATAAAAATTAAATTAAAAAGGTATTTTTTTATATTATAAAAAATATTACATATAAGAAAATGGTTTTGTCTACTTTCCATGAAAATTCCAAAACAAATTGTATATTTTCTCGTTCTATCTAACTATACGCCTACGGCCTATAATTGCGAACGCACAATTTTCATGACAATTAAAAATATTTAATGGAAAACGTCTGAAGTAGACTGCCTAATGATGCAACATTAAAGTATCTACCTATGTAATATATAACGTTCAGATGATGAGCACATTACGGAGAGGAACTCTGTGGATGTCGTAGTTAAGAGATTATCGTGACAGATTTACAAATTGTGTTATATTAATTATTTAAACAATAAATGCCGTTTTGAATATAACTGTTTTGTATTTTATTTTTATAATAGTACCCTGACGTAGCCACCTAGCAGTCGACTAGTGTTGAAACTAATAAATCGCAACTTTCATGCAGTAAAATTTCAGAATAAGGCATGATTTTAAAAAGTAATGTGATATTAATTTTGTGCCTTCTTTTTTCAACAACAACAAAAGATGCACGACGTGCTTTTACACATAGGTACTAGAGCTAGACTGAATACAACGTGAACAACTTTTAACGACTAATTTGGTTTTCATTACGCTATAAAGTTTATTGAAATACATTTCGATAATATTTTGCAGTCATTTTCTGGATATAGAAAGGGGCGCGTTTTCGCCCTTTCTGCGATCCCCATGACTGGTCTCGTTGCTACCCCTTTGGTATTCTCCACTAGAATGTTTGTACAACTCTCCTTTTCAATTATCACACACGTCAGGTGCATATTAAAACGTAAAATAAAATGAATTACTTGTATTATACGTGGTAATAAAAAATATGGACAATATAATAACTACCTGGTCTGGGTGTTTCTATGTATAATTGTATGTATATACATACAATTATACCTTTTTTAGTAACACAAAAAGTAAAAAAGAAATGAAACTGCCTCCGTGGTGAAACGGTAGTGAATGCGACTGCTGTTCTAGAGGTCTCGGGTTCAAATCCCGGGTCGGGCCAACAAAAAGTTATTGGATGTTTCAGTTAAGAAATCTCAATAGCAGCCTGGAGTTAGGAAGTTGGCGGTGTAAAACACGAGACACCTCCGTGCCTCGGAAAGCATGTAAAGCCGCCTGCGCCTGATCTCTCTCCGGTTGTGCCGGATTACCGTCCCATCGGGTCATGAGAGTGAGGGAACAGAGAGTGCACTTGTGTTTGCGCACACACTTGCGCACTATCATATCTCCTGCATAGTTGGCCAGTCTGTGTTAAGCTTGGCCGCCGCGCGTCGTGGCCAAAATTCGGTCTGGAGGATATTATTATTATTATACTTTTTTTTGTAAATACATATTTACAAAAAAAAGTATACTGCTTAATTTGGGCTAGATGGTGTCGTGTGTAGGTATGTGATAGAATATTATTATTACCATAGAAATATAATCTATGATTATTACCTATTGCAATCAATGGCAGCTTTAAGTAGGTAAAATGTTGTTTATAGACTTTTAGCTAAGGTCAAATAATTTTTGACACATTTTCCATAAAATATGTGTCAAAACTTAGCTATGCAAGCTAAAAAATCTCTTATTTTTAATATAGGCACCAGGCCTTAATGTGCTCGATTTACGCGCTCGACGAGTGACGAGGTGGACAAACTTCACGCGTCGTTGACAGGTGCGTCGCAGGCGTGGAGCGGATAATGATACCACTTATCACAACTATTTGAAACCTTTGGAATACTATCTCGCATTCTTTATTATAATAACTCAGATGTTAGAATTGAAGATAGCTTTTCTTTTACAATTAGTCTTTCTTCCTTGGTTAATGGCCTTATTTTTAATTTTCTAGTCTGCTGCCAAAAGGCCGCAACGCACTTGTATCTCCTCTGGTGTTGTGGGTGTCCATGGGTGGCGGTAATCGCTTACCATCAGGCGATCCGTATCCATATGCATAGGGAACTATGCTTGTGCCACTACAAGTACCTACTCGTCATATTCAACTGAATATATGCAATATATTTTCTATATTAAACATTTGTCTGGGCTTTATCATAAGAAGGAAAAACTACAAACAATATATGATCAAGACGATACAAATTAACGATTGTTTACTGCTAGTAGCTTACCAGTAACGATTGCTGCAGTTTTACCTATATTGATAAATCATATATCAATACACCAACAGGTGTATTGATATATGATTTATCCTTACCCTTTTTTTGCAATAATAATTATCATTAAACAAGTTAATTGTCGCTCGGCATTAACGGTGAAGGAAAACATCGTGAGGAAACCTGCATGTCTGAGAGTTCTCCATAATGTTCTCGAAGATATGTGAAGTCTGCCGACCTGCACTGAGCCAGCGTGGTGGACTATGGTCTAACCCTTCTTACCCTTAGAATCCCAGCAGTGGGACAGTTAAATACATGGATAATATTATTATTTATTATAACTATCAATAAAAATAATTTAATAATTTTATTTGTATTATTCGTCTGATGTTAATTATCCACGATTGCATTGCTAAAAGGTAAAACATTCTAGCTTCTAAGTTTAACCTGCTAAATAATAAAATCCCTACTAAAGTTTCCTCTAGTAGCAGACCCCTGACATAACAGTACCGCATCTCACGACCTGCCAAACGTCACACGACAGTACACACTCATCCAAACATGAGAACGACAGCGACCATCCGACAATGTTGCTAGCACTGCTCGTCATAACACAAGCGGCCGCGGAGTGGGTCGAGATATCACAACAACATTACAGAAAGCCGATACGCACTCACAGCAGCTTTAACCCGTTAATGACCCCAGACAAATTTGAAGTGGAAGAAACTACCAAATCCTGGATTTATAATAACAGAAGTGTATCTGAATATAAATGGAACAAAGCATCTTTAAGACAGTCGAATGTAAAGCGTGTGCAATACTCTGCTACTTCCGTCAAGCCTACTGAATCAGTCAGGGTTGTAGAAGAATATACAGATTTAGATAAATATGAGTTTGAATTACAAAGCAAGGATCCGACTAAACCTACTATGGAATTTAGTGATAATATCAAGCAAAAGGGAACGATCACAAAGGTACCTAATATAGGAAATGTTAAACGCGTCCAGCTAAATAGCACACCAGTTAAATCGCCATTATTAAACGTCGAGGACAAAGAAAAGAAAGCTAAAACTCGTTACGAAGAACTTCCCTTGGAAAACGAACGAGAGCCAGAAGAATTATTTCAACATAAAAGGAGAAGCGATAGCAAAGTAAACAATCGAAGGATTTATGTAAATGAAATAAATCAATACAGTACTGAACCGCCAAGTATATTTCCCACGGAAGACGAATCGTCATCCACAGAAAAATTATTGAAACAACGTCCAAAATTTGAATTCAAGAATCGAACCAACATAAAGAATATATTGTCACCAAAACCAACTTTTATAACCGAAACAGAAGACTTTATTAAAGACGAGAAGTATGATGACAAATTTTACAAAGTTACTCTAAATACAAAACCTCGTGTAACTGAAAAGAAACACATTTTTACTCCAGAAGATACTGCTATTGATGAGGATGTTATTAAACATAGTGAGGAGATTCCAAAGCTAACGACAAAACAAAATTCTAAAACAAATGATTTAATAAAACAACAAGCTGTGAATAAGTTATCACAAACAGACTTCGACACGTATCGAGAAGAGATCGTCAACACTGAACAAAGAAAACAAAAAAAGGATAATAAAGCTGATCTAGAACAGGAACGTAGACCCGAAGAAGAAATACCTCCTAGCAAAAATATATTTCCAGACAAAGAAAAGAAAGATACATCAAAAGGAAATAAACCAGACAACAAAGTGAACAATATGGAGAACCTGGTTAAACTGATGAAGGTCGTCGCCGATACCATTTCACAGAACTCGCGACGAAGCTTCAATGGGAAGATGAGATATTTACATGACCTAAAAGATACTATATTGGCGAATATCGGTACGTTTTTCTCTTTTTACTTTTGTTATTTACAACAACCAGTAGACAGTAGGTATCAAAAATAGGAAAATGATTATTTTTAGGTTCTTTTCTTTTAAGTATGGAGTAAGATTCTACTTTTAAATTTCCTCCTATTCCAAAGCTACTCAGTAAGATGAGTGATTTTGGGGTTCCATAGACAAATGACAGAAACCCGACACTATTTTGCACTGTCATGTCACTCATGTCCGTCTGACCGTTTGTATGTCACAGTTATTTTAGGTACTTAAATATTACACTATAGATCAAATTTTAAACGTAGGCGTTTATTATGCTATAATATATATTGCTATAGTAAATATACTAAATAAATTGTTATAGCACACTAAACAGTGCACAATATTTTTGCTGTTGCTGTCATGGGTTCGAATCTCACACGGTACTTGCCTCACCCACAAATTATCGTTCTAAGATTGAGTGTACCTACTTTGTCATTTTATTGTAGGTATGTTTGTATAGCTTGTGGTGCATAGTGAAGAGTTGTAATCTTCGACTTTGACTAATTAAGGATATTTTGTTGGTTAGATGTCCTTCTTTAGTCTGGCTGCTACATGTTTCAGAAGAAATTTCTCAGCAACCTTCTCTCCGTATATCACAGTAAAAGCGACATACCTAGCAATTGCTTGCAATTGAACAGTACACCGGTGGACAAACAATAGATTGTGTGTCTAAGTGGTCGCCTCGCCACTGCTACTAAGGCGAGTGTTGTGGGTTCGAATCCGACACGGGACAACATTTGTGTGACCCACAAATGGTTGTTTCGAGTCTGGATGTTCTTTGTGTCCGTTGCTTGAATGGTTATAAAGGCACCCGCGACACAGGATTAGGTACTCCTAGTTGTCTTTAACCTCCTAAGACCCGGAAAGAAATCATAGTTAAGGGACTCTCGACTTTATTTCTTTTCGAGTTTACAAAAAATATCTAGAAGGTTACGATGCTCCCGCAGAACATCCTGGCCTACAGATGGTAGACCGCGTATAGTTGATTAGAATATTCTTCGCTGCGTTGGCGTCCCGGTCAAACTCGCTGCGACAGTTTGGGCAAACTCCCCAACGTAGTCTGTGGTTCATGGACACCTTATGAAACTCTCCAGTTTGTTTGTTGCACGAAGAACACGCCTGCGATGTGTATGCTTCATCTACGATTTCCACATCAATATCCCGCTTGCTCCTCAATCGTTTTACGAGCGAGTCGTGTTTAAATTTTCTTCCATTGAAAGAAGCCGTGTTCATGAATTTACTCCCGGCTCCATATAGAATTAATTTTTTTTCAACACCTCCCCCGTCAAATATTTCTTTTATTATTTTCTCTTCACATTTAGCCGTTCTGATGTATTTATCTAGGCGGAGACGAGTAAGCTTCCAGTGTTTCTCGTACGGCTCTTGTCTCACTTGGAACCAGTGCATACGAAAAAATGTATACTCCACCACATGTGAGGTATTCTTTGAAGAAACTACAAAATCCAACGCTTCTCGTGCCTTTTGTTCAGCCTCCTCGCTTTGTTTACATAACTTTGATCTAATCCTCTCCCGTTTCCACTCTAGTGTATGAGAACGAACATACTTTCGAGTTATTCGTTTATGCTTTTCTAGTTTAGAGTCTATGGTGGAGACGGGTAACCTTGAACCGGGATCTACGGCTATGATTCTATCGTAGGAGGGTTTAATTTTCTTCTGTTCTAGGCTCGTCTTTTCTTTGACTATTCTATTCATGGAAAGACTCACGGTTACACCGTCTGTTTGAAGAGAGCAACCAAACTTTTTCATTTGATCAAATTGAAGCCAAGGAGAACATAACTCCTCTAGATGGTTCTCTATTTTCATCCACATGCTTGTGATGGAACCAGGATCGATACGACGTATCAGTTCGTGCCATCCTCTTGAAGTGTAGGTAATATGTTTTAATCCATGCGACGGTTGAGGAAACAGACGGAAATCTTTCAAATGTTCCTGAATTTGATCCATTCGGGTATAGTTGACCACCATTTAGACTTGAGACTATCGACATTTATTAGAGAACAGATGCGTTTAATTTCTTCGTTGTTTTGGGGTGGAGTTTTCTTGAAGAATGCGTTGAATAAATCTGGATCGTTGCGTTTCACCCCTAAGTATCGAGCTAGGCGAGCGTAGGCGTGAGTTTCCACGTTTGTATGGAGAACAGTCTCGTACTGTCTAGCCATTTCTTGAACAAGAAAAGAGCGTAAACGATCGTCATATTTTCTAGCACCAAACATGCTTTGATAGGCTTTAACATATGGACCCTTGCCTTTCATGGCGTACAATAAATTTAAAATGTCTGGTTTTGATGGAAGCGTGGGTGCTGTTTTCATGTAATAATTAATCCATACACCCAATTCAATATAGACTCTTGATAAATCGACTACATCTCGACGAATTTCAGTCAAAAGTTTTAATCTCTTCTCTCGATCCAAGAGTGGACATATTATTGAGGCTAGTCCGCGTTTGACACTTCCACCTCAACATTTTCTTCCAATTTTCTTTTTCGTATAGGCGGTAAATATTTTTTACATTTTATAGAACTTCTTCTGGTGTGATCGAGGCCACCACACGCCTTGCAGGGAGAAGACATGATACTAATTATTTAGAAAATTTTTGAGTTTATATACCCCGCAATATGATCCTAGGGGTCAATGTGGCATAACCGATACGTCCTCCCTTAGGACATTGGGTCTTAGGAGATTAAAAGAAAATCTATGATTTAGTTCTACGCCGACGACATGTAATTTATAATAATTTCAAAGATCCTCTCGCAACAATTTTTCTTTCAAGTTATTGTACAATACCACAGCGGAGCGCATAGACGCAACCTGGCCGGACGATGGTGCCACCGGTCCTCACCGCCACTCACGCTCGGCGCATGCGCGCGGACACCACGTGCACTTCCCCTCCTCAGAGAGCGCGCTCATGACTATATCCTTTCTTACTTTCGCCGTATTTCTCATCAAATTAGTTTTGGTAAGTATGAAATAACTTAATAAGTACCTAATAAATAATTTTTTAAAGTCGTGCTTGCCGTGGTACTGACCTTGCAATTACTTCGTGACGATCTAAATGGGCTATCGCCCCTTTAACGGTAAAGGAAATCACCGTATGCCACCAAAGATGTCTGTAAAATGACAATCACGTTATCAGAAATGTGAGCAGTCTACCTATCCGCACCAAGCTAGCGTGGTAAACTGTGACTTAACTGTACCTATCTAATGAAAGGAAGCTCTTGCGCAACTAAAATAATATGGCAACTATCAGACAAGATAGGTATGACGAGGATTCCGGCAACTGGGACCGCGGTCCCAGTTGCCGGATCCATTTAATTTTAATATTTTTCTTCCGTCGACTGGGACCACCCATAAATAAAAACAAAAATCTATTGTTCAAGACAAAAACAGTACAGTCAAACGAAAAAATGTACAAGGTAATAATTAAAGAAAACAATCCTTGATTCAAAAATATCATTTTGTAATTTACTTATCCTAGACATAGGAGTTTTTCTTTAAGTATTACTTTAAACATTTCTTCGTTTGACTGTACTGTTTTTGGCTTGAACAATAGATTTTTGTATTTATTTATGGGTGGTCCCAGTTGCCGGAAGAAAAATATTAAAATTAAATGGATCCGGCAACTGGGACCGCGGTCCGAGTTAATTGCGGTCCCAGTCGCCGGAATACTCGCTATGACATTGCATCACACATGAGTAGGTATCTCACTAAGTTTCGGCAAAAATATGGAGGTAGTTGATGATCCTGATGTTAAATAGCCTATGTTACTTGCATAAAGTATATTTCTAATCTATACTAATATTATAAAGCTGAAGAGTTTGTTTGTTTGTTTGAACGCGCTAATCTCAGGAACTACTGATCCGAATTGAAAAATTATTTTAGTGTTGGATAGCCTGTTTATCGAGGAAGGCTATAGGCTATACTATAACATCACGCTACGACCCACGGGGGCGGCGCAGTAATCATAAACGCGGGTGAAACCGCAGGCACATCTAGTGATGAAGTAATTATTAAAATCGGTTCAGTACATAATAGTCAAACTCAAAAGTCAAAGTCAAAAATCATTTATTCATTTAGGTCACAAAGTGACACTTATGAACGTCAAAGTATATAGGTTAGTGAGTTTACTAAGTTACTGAAGCTACATTTAGGGTAGTTGCTAGGTTCAGACAAAGGGTTGAGCCTATGAGAAGACCTGCAAGAAACTCACGGCCACTCTTTTAAATATATATAGTGTGTGATTACAAACAAAAAAACTCACATTTACTCTTTATAAAATTATTAGATTTTGCCCGCGGCTTCGCTTGCGTAAATGTAAGTTAGGTTAATAACAGCAATTTTTCTGATGGAAAGTGATGAAAGGCACTCTACGTCCTTTTCTGTTCCCATTACAACGTATATGCGAATGCGAATTTCATGATGATCGGTTGAGTAGTAAAGGTGTGAAAGCGTAACAAACATACAAATATACTCACATTCGCACTTATAATATTAGTTAAGATTATAAATTAACATGTATGTTTGTACTTTGCAGCAATTAATTCACACATACAAGAACAAGACCATGATGGTAGCGCCGGTCATGGTGGCGGCCGCCGGCAGAGCTGCTCACGCACTCCGAGGGAATCATTGAATGATAAATATAACACGATTATACTGTCTACTCTGTGATTGAATAAAATTAAAATAGAAGGATTTTATTCTGTATTTTATTTTCCTGAAAACTTGCTTGTAGAAACTAATCAATCTGGCTAAATGTTTGAGGTAGCAAGGGTCATGCTCTGTTTATCAGCAATGTCAGAAAGTATATATAGCAAGTAGCACCACTTCGCGTGCGTATAGTAATATCATTAAATAATATTGATCTAAGTGTAAGAGCAATCAAAAAGTAACTTTGTTAAACTACTTACTCAAATAGCACTGCAATAAAGCCCACTCAGCGTTTAGCTTGAGAAAATACGTAGTTTAATTAAACATTCTAGGCGACTGTACAGACTCCCAGGAATTATAAACGCTGTTAAATACAGCGTAAATAGCAATTTATTGCACCAAGCGTTTATAACGCCCGCCATGTTTTGGTAGACATTAGTTCGGAAATCTTGATATAAATCGAATGGCATAGAAGCTAAACATTAACATCTAAAATTAATTACATTGGCTTTGAAAATAATGATAAGACACATACCGCTATTAATTCTTACTTCTACCTAGTAATTTAGCCGACATTATTCTATTGGAATTTATATATGTCATATATAATTATAAACTCTTGATTTTTGATAGCTGTTCCTGGACGAAATCTTCATTGCAAATATTTTTCTCCGTAATGAGCGTTTGTGGTAAATTGTAATTTTGTAAAAATGAATAATGGACCCGTACAAATGTTTATGCTCAATCCTCCAGAAAGCCAGCCATCTGAGCCATCAAGCTCCGCACAAAGACTAATTGATATATCACGGAACACGCAAGTCAACCTTGATAGTAAGTATTGGACAATTTGTTTTTCTTATAATTTGTCTTGTTTTCATTATTTCGGCATTGGATTTATGAATGAAAATATAAATAGCTATTTTGCCGTCTTAAGGAAAAAATATGTATGTGCCAGTATTTTTACATTTAATATAAAAAGTACTGGCAGATGCGTATTTTTAGGTACTGATTCCAAATAAGTAACAAATTCAATTTCGAAAAACACCTTTCGGTCGTGTCTCCCTTGATGGCCCCCCTCGGGGAAACATCAGGATTTTTTCAGTCTTGTTATCTCACCTAGGTTGGGGAGACATCAGAACTTTAAAGTACGTCTTTTTCTTATGACGGCCGTATTGTTTAGTGCCTGCTGCAGTAACAAACATATAATTAGCTAGACTTGTTTTAAACTTTCTTGTTTTGCTTTTTCCTTTTTACCCGGTCTTAGATTTAAGATTCTGTAAGTACCTAAAATAATGTTTATTTTATTTAGGAATAAGTACCTAATAGATTTAATTATTACGTTTGTTTCCAGATGTGTCCGACTTCTCGAATGTGTGTCGTACCTGCGCCACTATCACGGAGCTGGTCATACCCATATTCGCCGGGGAGGGGCTGCAGAACAACATAGCAGACAAAATACACAAACATCTGCCTATAGAGGTGATTATTATCTTACTATACACTTTGCTAATCTTAACTACATAATTATATTTATTTATTTACTTATTTACATCAAATAGAACGACTTGCGCCAATTACATATAAATTTAAAATTTAGCATTCATGCATTCTGCTCACAGTACCTCATACATGCTAATAACAATACTTTCCATTCATCTGCAAAGATATCAACTTCTGGGTTATTGTCCAAGAGAATGTTAAGCTGCTTTAGTGACTGAGGTATGGGTGAGTTATAGCGTGCCACAGAATGGCATGCTGTAACCGCCAGCAATCGGTGCTTTCTACAACGACAATAGATACAACAACATATATGTAACAACTTAAGTATATTTCTTTTTTGTTTAGTTAGATTTTAGTGTCATGATATATATAATAATCTCTCAAGTCTTATAATACTAATATAATCAATAGGTTAAGTGAAAAGTTTATAATGATATTAAATTAGTTTAACATTGTAAATATTAATGAGACGCTTGTGACTACAAATTAATATTGATTGGGGATTACACTATTAATAGGAGTAAAAAAAAATTTGTTACACAATAACAAATTCGGTACTTATAGATGTAATAGAAACAATGGCTTTCTCTTTGTGCTAGAAAGCTAAACTAATTATACAATTTTGAATCCAGATATCATCCATATTGTGTTGTATACATTATGCTATGGCAGATCTCCATGCTGTCATACAAAGTTCTTGTGTTCAATAAGACTGCTCATACCTCTAAATTTTCAAGATATTTGTCTATTAATTAGTTAATTATCACTCGCTTAAAAGATGAAGGAAAATATTGTGAAGCAACCTTAGATTTAACAGTAATGTTCTGAAAAATATGTTAAATCTACCCAACCACAGTGGGTCAGTGTGATGGACTATAGCCAAACCCTTTTTAATCTGAGAAGATATGCATATCATAGTTCTCCATGGTTTTTAAAGATATGTGAAGTCTGTCACCCCACATTATTGGGCCAGCATGGTAGCAAAACCAAACCCTTCTCATTCTGCAAAGACGCTCATGCCCAGCCATGGGCCAATTTATAAATAGCTGATATTATAATTTAATATTTTGTCTGCAGGTTTCTGAGGCAGATGTACTTCCTCGAGTTGTCTGCTACCCGTGTGCCAGCGCACTCCTTGCGTGGCATGAGCTGGTGCAGTGCTGCGTACAGGCCGACCAGGCCTTTAGAGCCAAGATAGCTGCGGACACTGCAAGTAATAAGGTATGCACTGGAGCCAATAAACTTCTTTATATAGCGACAATAGCTTAATGGTTAAGTATAGGAATTGCAATGAAGAGGTCATGGATTCGAACCCCATCTATTACTCATACATGACTCAAGCTTAGTCAAATGCTTGAGTAGTAAACAAAAATATTAGTAATTTGGAAACCAAATGAACAGTAATCTATATAATAATAAATTGTGCTGCTATGACTCAATATGTTAAATCAACAATTAAATATAATTTCTCTATTGTACAACTCATATCAGCAAGCTGTTGCAGCCATTATTACAGACTAAATCTAAAATAATAACATTAAATTACTTAACAATGTTAAGAAGATACAGACATCAAACTGTAAACCTAACCCATAGATGATAATTGATAACTCTAGGTTGAACTACCTGCTGTGTTGTTTCTTAATGTTTGACCAGTCTTTTAAGAGCATAATTCACTGAAGTTTATAATTATAGCTTATCCATTGTATAACCTTTAGCATAACTTAAATAAATTATTCTAGGTTATTTAAATACAACTCGTACACTAGGAAATGTTTCACTGAGGAAATAACAGACACAATAAACAACCATAAAGGAGCAAACAGTGGTGGATTACACAAGTTCGTGTCACATGTGCGAATCGAATCGACAACACTTTGCTGCTTTGCCTTTTTAATCTAGCGTTCCTATTATGAATCCAAGTTTGCGAAGTACATACCTTAGTAAATACCTATTGAAAGATGTTTTGCAATACTTTTCGGTATGCAGTCCTTTACGTCTTGTATAATATGCTCATAACTTTCATAAAGTCTTGAGATGCATGCCTTGCAATAAAAATAAATATTTCACTATGTTTATTGACCTCTACTCCAAAACTTAATATCTAATGTTTTTGTTTCAGGATGGAAGGCCAACAACTCAGAAACCCTTAGAAGAGGATTCACAAAGCAAGTGAGTATTCTACTTGAGTTCTGTCATTAATTATTTCCGTAGATATCTCAATGCGATCTTTTCAGGTTAAGTGTAAAATTTATTCTGACCAACATAGACTCAATGCAATGAAATTGCACATGTAAAGATTTTTTTAAATATTATTTATTGATTTAAAATATACATATATTTTTTAATGTGGTATTAAAGGTTATTTCAATACCTATTCAATGATACTATATAAGCTGTGATAAGTTTACCTTACTGCGGAAAAGAGAAGACAACAACAAACCCCAAAATTGCTCAATTAGCTCACTGCAGTTTGCGAGACTAATAATAATTGCAAGTATAAAAAGGCATGTTTTGAATAAAACGTTATCAAGCCCTGCGATACTTATGGGAGAGAACATCGAGTGGTCCGCGACGGTGAAATACCACGGCGTCACCACCGATACGCACCCTCTTCATGAAGCCCCACGTCAACAACGTAGTCCAAGCGCGCACCGCACGCGCCTTCCTGCAACCCGTGCTAGCGTCCCGACTGCCGCTACGCGCAAAGCTCGGCGTATACAAGGCGTACATCCGCAGTCCACTCATCTACGCTGGCCCAGCACGGTTCGCTCTCACCTTTGAGACGAACCGCCATCGCTTGCGTGCGCAGCAGTCGCTCGCGCTCCGTACCATTGCCGACGCCCCTCGCTTCGTGCGGAACAGGCCGTTCTCCAGGGACCTGTGCATGGAGAGCTTCGTGAGACGCCTGAGCACCAACTGTTCGTGCGCACCGACGGATCGCATGCTCGCCATCTGCGGGAGCTTGTGCCTTACCATCGGCAACCGCCGGACAGGATTGTCCTGCCGCGAGACT
This sequence comes from Catocala sponsa, assembly GCA_963564715.1. Classification (NCBI taxonomy): domain Eukaryota; kingdom Metazoa; phylum Arthropoda; class Insecta; order Lepidoptera; family Erebidae; genus Catocala; species Catocala sponsa. The sequence continues at coordinate 1,396,780 of OY751345.1, read as the reverse complement.
TCGTCTCCGTGGCAACCCCCACCGGACTTACATCAGCGCTCCCCCTGATGCTGGCTGACGGGCGCTCCCTGGGTAACTCTTCTCGAGGACCTCGACCTCGCCAAGGGCAGGAGGGACCCATCGGTTACGACCCGAGCGCTGCTGGCACGCTGGTCGCCCGCGGGGACTCACCCGTGCGGGCTGAACCTCGCTAGCTGCGTTACCCACTGGCTCTGACGACCCGGACCGACCAACGGGCCCAGGTCCACCCTAGTAACCCGCCTGTATTAGCATGCGTCGACTACCACCACCAAGACAGGCCTACGGCCTGGTTTGGTTACCCCGAGACCCCGTAGGGGTCTACGAGAAGAACCCCTGATGATGAAACGTTATCATTTGCATTTCAACGTTTAACCTAATGGAAGCGGGCCAGAACCAGAGTGCTGTTATAGCTCGACAGCCGAATATCAGCTGATATTCTGGTCGAACCAGAGGTACAACACAGCGCAACCACCGATTTCTCGTAAGGACGGTATTGCGAAATCGTCGTCTGACTGCCGTTGAACTTGCACGTCATCTTCAAGAGGTGCGTGCAGTGGAAATCAGCTGGTGGATAGTCAGAAGACTTCCTGGAGGTTGTCTGACTGCGCATAGGCCAGGAAATGGCCTTAAACTGACGCCAGCTCACCGCCGTACTATGGGAAAGCTCCATACAACGCTATCTCAAAACTATTTTTCACAGTAGTCGATGTTATGTGATAATAATCATAAATATATGTAGTATAATAAATTAAGTTTTTTTAGATGTTTTTTAACTAAATTTATTTCTTTAACATATATTATGTATAAATATGCATCAAACGTAACTCATTCTATAGCATGATTATGACGCGGTACGTTATTATAATTCAATTGTCTTGTTACATTTTTAAAAAGCTTATGATCTCATTATATTGTTACGCAAATAATATTTTATATATTGGTATAAACAATAAAATAAATTGATATACATAGCTTAAGGTGGTATAATTTTAGACTTAGGCACTTGTATTACAAGTACCTACGCTCTCAAAAAATCTCTCATTGAAATTATTCAATGAGAGATTTACCTGTTGCCGATGCTTGCCGATGTCGAGATATTTATTGCATTAAAATCTATATACATTGCTTTATCAGAGGATAAAAAAATAAGATACACATGCAGCTTATGTCCTAAAAACTTTGCCAACTCGCAGAATTTGAGGCAGCACTTAAGGATACATACCGGCGAGAGGCCGTTCGTTTGCTCTCACTGTGGGAAACGGTTCACTCAGTGGTTCGTTACACGTTCACTTGAAGACGCATAGTGAGCAGTTTCTTCACCATTGCGCAGCATGTAGTGCTAAGTTCAATCTACGATCAGGTTTAGCGCGACATAGATTCAAGCATACCGGAGGAATGGCTTTATGTCTGTGTTAATTACGGGAACGTGTTCCGCGAACGATATAAACTGAACTCCCACAGTCTATGCCATTCGGATACTAAATCCTTTAGTTGTGCGTCCTGCGAGGCCGCAAGAAGCCAAAGAAGAGCTCTCAGACACTATATCAAGAGGATTCACGAGAACAACCTCACACCGAGAGACGTTCCTCACACGATAGTTTATAATCACGTCGAACTCTACTAGAATAATGTACCCAACGTACCCAACTGATGCATAATATACCTACTCGTTAAATTGCAAAACGCATATTTTATTTCCTGATCCCATCCTCTCCTTTGCAGGGCGTATACAGACCTGAGAGTCGAGGGGAACGAGGGTGAGACTTCCAAAGGAACTCAAGGTATCGAACAGCCCAAGATTCTAACCGTAGGGGCCGACGGTCGGAGGACCGCGTGGTGCGGTCTGTGCAATAAGAACGTGTCGGTCGTGTCGTGGCGGCGGCACGTACGCCTCCACAACGGAGAGAAAAGGTACAGTTGCCACACGTGCGGGCGGGCGTTCGCCGACAGCGGAAACCTCGCTCGGCACGTGAGGGCCCTGCACGGTCAAGAGCGTCCGTTCTCGTGCGCCACGTGCCAAAAGACGTTCTCCCGGCGCGCGCACCTGGCGGACCACGAGCGCTCGCACTCCGCGCGGCGCGAGTTCGTGTGCGACGCGTGCGGCGCGGCGTCGAAGTCGCGCGCGGCGCTACGCATGCACCAGCGCACGCACGGCGCGCGCGCGCTCGCGTGCCCGCAGTGTGGCGCCACCTTCCGCCGCCGCGCCGAGCTGCGCGCGCACGTCAGCGTGCACACCGGCGAGCGCGCGCACACCTGCGCCTGCGGCAAGGCCTTCCGCCTGCGCAGCCAGCTCAACACGCACGCGCGCACGCACAAAGCGCGCGAACAACCCGACCCGCCCACATAGCGCCCGTAGCCTCCTGCCATCGATCATTTAGCATATTGGTAAACAATATTATTTAGGGTATTTTTATGTATAAAATCAAGTAGAAACACGATTACTCACATAGCGACGACGCGACGCAACGCACAATTAATCATCATAACTTGTTACGAGATATGTAGACAGGCGACGAGAACCGTTTGTGATCTTTCTACATTACTAGAAACCTCCATCGTTACAAATGTTTCGTTTTATGCAACAAATATTACGTTATTTGATATAAATAACGTAACATTTGTTGCATAGAAAATATTTCGACAAAAATCCACTTTGAGCAGATCCAACACTCTGACATTTAATCATGACAATTGACTTTCATCACATTTGCCGTACATGTTTCTGATGAGTCATAATCACAGCCCGATTAGACACAGAAATGTGGACCCAGTCTAATAAGCACATAAGCCGATGCCGCACCCGTACGTCGGCATGGATGCGACACATAATTCAACCTGCCATATTATATTTACATATAAAAGTATCTCACAATTGAGATTCAAATAAGAATATTATGTATTACTTAAATACAAACAATATAATGCACATATATGGATAACCTTGAAATGTCTTATAGTAGAACTAATGTTCAGCAAAAAAAGGAAAAAGATATTAAAAAAGTGTAATAGCTAGTCATACTTTTGACTGTCTATCTATTAGCATAATTAGTGTTTAATAATAAAACAACAAAAAACCGATGGAATTCATTTAAATATAGTAATTAAAAAAAATCATATCTCGTTAAACGCTGTGTCCATTTTGTTACAGACTCAAACCCGTCGGCAACTATGTGGTGCAGCACATGGCGCCCCCGAGGTACCCGATGACGTACCGCCGATGCGACTTCTGCCAAACCAAGCACCCTGACACCACCTACAAGGACCACCTCGTCATCGCGCACTCGGAAAGGATCTTCTACTGCGAAGAATGTGACGAATACATCGACAAAAAAGACTTCCTACTGCACATGTCACTCCACGCGATGCAGTACACCTCCCATCACGAGATGAAGGATATCAAGAAAGTCAAAAAAATTAAAATAAAAAGGAAGAGTGACGTCAACCAAAATATTAACGTCGATGTGCCGGAAACACCGAAATCCAAACCGGCTTCAATTGCACCGACACCTAACCCTGTGAAAAGTAATGAAGAAAATGAATTTTCTGATCACAGTGACATGGAATACGGATTTGGCCCGCTGCCTGAATCAGTGTTTGAGGCCATAGAGGACTCACAGGATAGCCAGCCGACCGAGGGCACTCGCGGAACTCCAGGTATCGACTCTCAAAATGACGAATCTAACAAATCAGAGCCACCGACCGAAGATGATGATACCAAAAAGCTCCGTAAGAGGGTTAGGACTTGCCCCATCTGTTCCAAAGTATACCAGGCGTCGTCCAGCTACTTCTATCACATGAAGTATACACATAAACAAATAAAAGAGCACGAGTGTCAGATTTGTGCGAAAAAATTCGCGACCAGAACAAGTCTTAAAATACACGCAGCGACCCACACTGGGGAGAGTCAATTTGAGTGTGAGCAGTGTAAGAAACGGTTCAGATCCAACGCCAGTCTTTACATTCACGAACAGACACATATTGGTGTCAAAAGCTGGTCGTGTAACCAGTGCCACCGATCTTTTAGATGGAAAACCCATCTCTTAAGGCACATGAAGAGGCACTCGGCGGAGAAGGCGCATGTTTGCACGACGTGCGGTCGCGGGTTCAGTATCCGATGCGACTTGCTGAGGCACGCACGCACTCACACAGCCGGCCAGTTCGATTGCGACAAATGCGATGTGAAATTCGCACAACTGAGGTATTTAAAAGTGCATATGGAAAAGAAACATTCTGCGAAAGTGACGAAATGTTAAGGAACCTGAGAAATAATATTTATTTTTGTGATTATTAGATTTAATGTTAGTATTTAGTGATATTCGTTTTCTATTTATCTTAAAGTGTGACATTGTAGGGCAAAAGCCATTCTCTTAGTAATCTAAGGTAAATAACTAATATAAAATATTGTATGATCATAATCATAATGTAGAAAGAATGGACGGCAAAAGATGAAGATGTGTGGGACAGTCGGAAGGCGACAGAGTTAAGTATTTATTTATTTTTGTGATTATTAGATTTAATGTTAGTATTTAGTGATCTTCGTTTTCTATTTATCTTAAAGTGTGACATTGTAGGGCAAAAGCCATTCTCTTAGTAATCTAAGGTAAATAACTAATATAAAATATTGTATGATCATAATCATAATGTAGAAAGAATGGACGACGGCAAAAGATGAAGATGTGTGGGACAGTCGGAAGGCGACAGAGTTAAGTATTTATTTATTTTTGTGATTATTAGATTTAAAATTTAGTAATAATTAGTATTTACTGATCTTCGTTTTCTATTTATCTTAAAGTGTGACATTGTAGGGCAAAAGCCAAAACTATGTAAATAACATAAAATAACTAATATATAATATAAAATATTGTATGATCATAATCATAATGTAGAAAGAATGGACGGCAAAAGATGAAGATGTGAATGAGAGAGTCGGAATAACTAACTAAAATAGACGAATTGCCCCAGAAAACCAGACCATACTTCAGGAAGAAACCACCAGTCCATGATATGTAGTTATTACGGTGCTATTGTTTGCCACTTGCGCTAACTCATGAGGCCAAGAAATTTTGCTGCCTCAGTGACCACAACCTCAGTGAACCTCAGTGACACCTCTGTATTCGATATAGATATTAGGTACCTATAATTACGCGTTGGTTAAAGTGTATTAATTTGGTTTTTCTAAGTTAGCCTTCAAATTATTAGCTTCCACTGCTTCCAGCCATGTTAGGATTGCATTGCTTACTAGAGTAATGCCAGGCTAGATTGAGATAATAGTGAATGAAGCAAGAAAGGTAAGCCAGGACTGGCCTAAATATAAGCCCGTAGTCTCTGCCTACCCCTGCGGGAGAAATGCGTAAGTTTATCTATGTATATTGCGTATGATAAGTGTATGGTAATGGTTATATAAAGTAGGTCACATTATAATATTATTTAGAACAGAAGCAAAATAAGTTTGGTAATAATATTATATGTATAATTAATGATCAGGTGATTATGTGAATATTAAAAAAATAATATTATAATGATAGAATACTTTTATAATTTTTAGACAGCAATCTATTTTAAAAAGTTAATTTTAATAATAAGAGATTATAGAGAAGAGTATTATTATGGCGAGCTTAAAGTATATTCATGACGAGATAATTTCCATGAGGGGTTATTCATAATCATCTAATTCCGGTCTAGATGTGATAGGTGGAGGAGGGGAGGGTTTAGCGGACCCCTGAAGTACTCTTAAAAGCGGTACGCCTTCTTCTGTCCTGGCCTCCAACTCTACATAATTGTGCGATAATGTATTATGCAACCATTGAGACCCCTCCCTGTTGGCAGTAATTGTTTAAATGTGATGGGCTGCCCATACAGAATCTTCCACCACGGATGCATCCAATTGGGTTCCCTTAATACTTTCAATCAGAACAGAGGCTAACACGAAGTGGTTGATGGGTCCAAATCTTTTAAAATAAGTGTCATCTATCACTCTTGACCAAGGGACAGTCAAGTCTGGAGTGTCCTTTCTTTGATATATTTTCATGAAATCGATTATTTGTTTCCATGAGTTTGCTGTTGCATTGAATGCAACAGCAAACTTTTTGCTAGATGAATCCGTGAAACTGCATAGAACTCACAGATGGTGAATATCATGTTGAGGATCCCTAAACCATTCCACGAAGTGTGCGTTAAAAAGGCAGCTTCTATGACTGCTCTTAAACTCCTCATATTCGTTTCTTGGAGCTGCCATGCATACACCAGCTTAGCTACAAAGCATGAGATGTCTGTGTGTGCTTTATTGAAGACTGGTCTTGATCTGCTGATGCACCTGGTACTAGGTGGAGAATAGACTTCTCCCAGTGTAGAATCTATGAGTGCCCCAATATTTCTTTTATACTGGCTTTTAAGAAATCCTGATGTCAGCTGTGCCTCTGTTTTTGTGACTGCTCTGAGGAGAGTTATAGCTAAAAAGTTGCAAAGTCTGTGAACTCTAAGAGCTGTCATAGTCGGGGCGGAGGTGGGGGATGATTTTCCCAGGATCCTGGAGCAGGTCGTGATGAATGTTTTTAGGGCACCTGATGCGTATTTCTCCATTAACCCTGCATTTTTGCCTATGAGGGCATCTAGGTTCTCCTCTAATCTGACTGCTTTTATTGCTGCTCCGGGATCTAGTTCAATTTGAGTTTCAAGATCTAGGGTTGGTGGCTCATCTATTTCATCTACCGCTACAATCATACTAAACTTTCCCGTGTCTTCTGAGGGTCCAGGATTGATAGGTGGAGTGTGAGAAACATCTGCTCTAGGCTCTGTAGAAAATAGAAGCGGGGCTGCTGAGCCTTGACCCTTTTCCCATATCAGGTCCTCAGCCTTGCTAGCATAATCCTTAAAGCAAAGTGAAGCAGCTCCAAGTATTACATCAGTGATTTCGTATTGATCCGGCACATTCCCAGTGGCATAAAATGCTAAGAATCGTAAAACTATGCTTCTTTGTGTAGTGGCTCCCCACAACTCGTTAGGGAGTCTATACGACTCGGCTCTCTCCCTGCATATGTTCAGTCCCCACCCCTCTTTTGCGATGTGAGTTCCTATTTGGGGAATTTCAATAACAGTTTCTAACTCTTTACTATCCAATCCGATTTCTCTTTTTATTTTGGGATTAAATCCTGAAGCCATCTTGATTTATGTTGTTCAAATAACAACTTATATGATTAATGAACTACTTATTTGTTTGAAATAACTCCACTGAACAGAGAAGAATCAATTGGTGAATAGAACGTCTGGTGTTTCAGTGTATTATTTTTTCAATAATTTTTATAATATTTTGTTATGCGCTCTATTTATAAGCAGTATGTATTAATATATATATTATTAGGTATACCTAATACAGGTATTGGACTTAGGTTAACTATAGCAGTTACCCATCTAATAAATAGCCGCAAGTTAAGACTATATTTACTAAATTAAGTCATAAATTATACATTTGTAGTATTTATAATATTTGATGTATACCATAGACGTTCAAGTATAGTTAAATAAGTAATCTGTCTCGTGTTTTCTGTGTTCAGGTAATGCTCATTCGTCATTTGATCTGTATATACTGTAGACTAAAAGTCGACGATTGATCGATTATACATTAAGAATCGACTTTTAGTCTACTGCAACCAGTGCCCACACGAAAATATTCTAAGCCTATGGTAGTGCCAATGATTGTCAATAAAGACTTCACAATAAATATTGTATTATTTTTATATTTAGTGTACCTGGTTGGTTGGTGTGACAAAAGCGCATATGCTTTCGTAATGATGGTTGATCATGAGATTTTAAATTCACTTATATAGTTAGACGTATTGTATCTTTCTGCCTAGGAATAATTCTCAGTGGTAGCAGGGAGTAAACCTAAACCCATTTCCTAAACCTAACCATCAGTGCCAACTGCTGTTTTGTTAGTTTATCGCAGATTAGAGGAATCGACAAGGTATTCATTCATATAGGCGAAGACTTCAACATTTTAAATTTTATCGGATACTAGCTTTTGCTCGCGACTTCGTCCGCGTAGAAGTCGAAAATGGTTCTAATAGGATTTTTAATTGGTTTTTACGTTATTACATAATGTTGTTATAACATATAAATTATTATGTTAAAATGTTTGAATACCTACTTATAAAATATAATATTTTTTATAGTGTAGGGATTTAAAGGTTAAATAAACATGAAAATAAAATAAAATTTTGTTATAGTTTAAGAACACGAAGCTCGACCTTTGATCTGGTGAAAGTTACACGGGGGTACCTTAGCACAGTCGGCCCCGACTTTAGTTAGATGCACGTGTGTTATCCGCACTTAGCCCCACAATAATGGGCCATTGTGCGTAAGTAACCGATATTATCTTTCTACAACGAAATCGAAATACTAGGTACACCTACCGCAGTATTTCTTTTATATTTGTTTTTTACATGTTTTTTGAATATGGAATGATTCGTATATTTTATAACCAAAATGTTTTAGTCCTTACCATTCCAAATTTCGGACTCTACGTCCCTATGAGGCCGTGTCCTAAAAGTGCATGAACTCTCTAAAGCTTAGAAACCTCCAAATGTGGTACTAATATAGTACGGTGACTTTCGAGACCTCGGACCAATTATCACACCGAGACATTCCAATTTTAAAGAGTATTTGCATTGCACCAACCTTTTATGTGAGTTCAACCTTTTTTTAATAAAATCGGATTGAGTTTTCAAACATGTGTCAAACACTAAGGAGTATTGATATCAACTTCAAAGCAAATCACCCCTAAAATAACTTTCTACCCCTTTTTAACCCCGTTAGGGAATGAATTTCAATAAAGTACGAAACACGTCTTCCATCAATTCTGCTAAAGTATGTATATGCAAAATTCGAAGTAGATTGGACCAAGGAATCACATTGTCCCATACAAACCTTGCCCCCATTTTTCACGCCTTTAGGGGTAGAATTTCGGAAAGTCCTTTCTTAACGGATACCTACGTCATACAAAGAACACCCCCTTAAAGTTTCAGGCCTCTACGATCATCGGTTTAGGCTGTGCGTTGATCCGTCAGTCAGCCGTATTGAGGACAAATAATAATAATTTGTTTATTTCGTAAAAAGCATTTTATATGTACAGATAGATGTCTGTATCAAACAGTATTAAATATATAAGTAATCAACGTTTTATTGCTTGTATATTTCAATGGAGACTTTTTTAACCTAACTCTGTATATTACGAAGATTTAACTATACAATTAGTCTACATTGATCACAAAATATCAGCATTGATCGAGTCCCCGTTTAAAAGATATAAGGAGGCATTGGTGGCTGTGCCAAGCTGAGCGCTTATCTTGGCACAGCCACATCAATATATCGCGAACCACAATGCCTGGCGATAATCTGATTGCAGTATATAAGCCGTAATTAGTCGTTAATTGATCGAAATTAGTCACAAACTGCTAGAATTAATCGGTGCTTCTGATGAGATCTAGGCATTGTAGTTCCCAAGATATTGAGTTAGCTGTGTCAAGATGAGCGCTCAGCTTGGCACAGATACCTTGTATTTCCAAAACTACAGCACCGAACAAAAATCTTACTATACCCCCTTGTATTTATTGTTGGACCGACCAATTATGTTACGTTACGACCAAATTCGAATAATTCACTACGTATAGATTTCCCGTTTGCGATGGTGGCTATGCCAAGATGAGCCATTCCTTTATTTTATAATAATATGTACTATATATATAATATGTACTATAACACGCACTATGTTTTTATACGGCGCACTTTTACAGCAGATTACGCACTAATTATACGTGCCACTCATAACACTCTAGGAGACACTTTCTTGCTGATGTAACGCACACTGGTGGCGCCGGTCATGGTAGCGGCCGCTGGCAGAGCTGCTCACGCTCTCCGAGGGAATCATTTTGCCTACTCTGTGATTGGATAACATTAAAATATTTTGGAAATATTTTACTCTGTACTTAATTTTCCTAAAAGCTTGTTGTCAGCTTGTGAAAATTAATCAAACTATCTTTGTTCTAGGTAGCAAGAGTAATCATGCTCTGTTTAGAAACAATCTCGGAGTTTAATTATGTTTTTAGCAAGTATTAAGTAAAAAAACGATCAAAATTTAACAAAATAATTTAAATTCTTACCTGCTTACACAATGCCGGCACAATAAAGCCCTTTTAGCGTTCACCTTGAGAAAAGATGCAGCACATTACACATTCTAGATAACTGTAGTGATTCACAGGAATTAAAATGCTGTTAAATACATCGCAAACAGCAATTTATAGCATCAAGCTAGGTACATCAAACATTCATAATTCCCGCAATTTTTTTAAAAGCTTTCGTTTGGAAGTCTATATGAAGTAAATGGTATAGAAGCCAATCATGTTTTTATCAATAGCATTTCTAACATCTAAAATTAATCAAATTGGTTTCAAAAATAATTAGTTATTGGCCACGTACCGCTATTTAATTCCTACTATGGTAATTTCGGCGATTGTATTCTTTTGGCATCCGATTTCGATCTTTATTACCTCATACCTCTTTATTGCCGTTCCTGGAGTTCCTGGACGAAATCTTCATTGCAAATATTTTTCTCCGTAATGAATGTTTGTGCTTGTGCCTTGTGGTACGTTGTAATTTTGTAAAAATGAATAATGGACCTTTACAAATGTTTATGCTGAATCCTCCTGAAGGCCAGCCATCAAGTTTCGCACAAAGACTAATTGATATATCAGGGCACACGCAAGTCAACCTTGAGAGTAAGTATTCGATAAAAATATACCTCTGTTTTTCTTATAATTTGTCTATTTTCATGATTTCCCCATTGGATTTATAAATGAAAGATAATACATACTCGTTAGTGCCTGTTGCAGTACGGAACAATCGATTAGCCAGACTTTTGTTTTAAATTTTCTTGTTTTCTTTTATACAAACGTAGATCATTACAGGCATAGTACCTACCTAATTAGTACCTAGGTAGCTCACTTTAACAGCCGGTCGTAGACATATTCTATCAGTACGTAAAAAATATAGATTTACGAATATGTAATAGATTTAATTGTTACGTTTGTTTTCAGATGTGTCGGACTTCTCGAACGTTTGTCGTACCTGCGCCACTGTCACGGAGCTGGTCATGCCCATATTCGCCGGGGAGGGGCTGCAGAACAATATAGCAGACAAAATACACAAACATCTGCCTATAGGGGTGATTATCGTAATATACATTTTACAAATCTTACCTATCTGTAACAACTTAAACATAATTCTTCTTTTTATTTATATGTATTAACTAGATTTGCCCGCGGTTTCACCCGTGTTTATGATAACTGCTCCGTCCCCGTGGGTCGTAGCGTGATGTTATATAGATAGCCTTCATCGATAAATGAGCTATCCAACACTTAAAGAATTTTTCAATTCGGATCAGTAGTTCCTGAGATTAGTGCGTTTAACGAAATAAACAATATTAGTATAGATTAATCAGTCAAGTATTAGAGTACTAAACATAATTAAAAATCGATTGTCTCTGGCTGCCTATATGTATATGTATATTAACTAGAAGCTTGTATGCAAGAACTAATATTTAGTGGAGGAAAAGTAATAATAGAGTTAAAAAAAAAACTTATATGAGAAGAATCTATGTTGTTACACAAAAATATTTTATTCACAATTTGAAGCCTGACATGCTACCTAGTATGTACCTGCATGTGTATGTATACATCCTCCATCCCTCTTGTGGTACAATGGTTCATTTGAGATACAATTTCAGACCTTCAGACTGCTACACCAAGTTCTTGAGTTATCCAACACAACATGTACCTCTAAATTTTCTATATATATATGTATGTGTGTGTATAAATTTGTTAATATTATCACTCACTTTAAAGGCGAATGAAAATATTGTGAATAAACCTCAATAAAGTTCTCAAAGATATGTTAAATCCGCCTAACTGCGCTGGACTGGTATGGTGACCTAAACCTAACCCTTCTAATTCTATGAAAGAAGCCCGTGCCATGACACATTTCATAATATTTTGTCTGCAGGTTTCCGAGTCAGATGTGCTTCCTCAAGTTGTCTGCTACCAGTGTGCCAGCACACTCCTTGCATGGCATGAGCTGGTGAAGTGCTGCGTACAGGCCGACCAGGCCTTCAGAGCCAAGATAGCTGCAGACACTGCAACTAATAAGGTATGTGCTCCAGTATTATTATACATACTCCAGTATGTATAATAATAATAATAAAATAGTTATCCGCTTACTACATATATTAGTAACTTATATAAATCCTAACTAATATTATAAAAGCGAAAATGAGTTTGTTTGTTTGTTACTTACATTTCACGCCTAAACCACTGAACCGATCATTCTGAAATTTTGCATATACATTGTCAGGTGTACAGAAACGGACATAGGCTACTTTTCATCCTGAAAAAAATACTGTTCCCAAGGAAAACAACAATAACGTTCTTATGATAATAGATGGCGCCACGTGTCTTTTGAATCATGATTGAATTATATTATTACAAGCAGAGTACAACCCGAATTGATTGTCAAATTCTAAATTAACGCGAGCGAAGCCGCGGGCAACAGCTAGTATAAAATAAATGTTGACGTATTATAGTCCCGGATGCAGTACCAAGGTTGTTCATAAGTATATTGAGGTCAAGTCACAAAGTAACAGTAAGTAAATGGTAAAGTCTAATAATGACTTCACTAAGTTACTGAGGCTACATTTACGTTAGTTGCTGGGTTTGGGCAAAGGGTTGCCAATGAGACAATACCTGCAACTCAGTCTTTCTATCTCTTTAACATTGCCACAGTGTGTATGCGAAATTTCAAGATAATCGGTCGAGTAATGAAGGCATGGTGTTTGTAACAAACAAACAAACTTACATTCACATTTATATTAGCAAGGATTTGACCTTTACAATAGCTTAAATAGTCTTTTAGCTTAATGTCTCTGTGTTGTCTAAAATTTTACATACATACATTGAAATAAGTCTGTTATTTCAATGTATGTATGTAAAATTTTATTTGTATTGTCGGCCTCGATGGCGTAGTGGTTAGTGTAAACGACTGCCACGCCTGAGGTTGCGGGTTCGATTCCCGCACAAGTCAAACATTTGTGTGCATGAACATGGATGTTTATCTTGGTCTGGGTGTTTCTATGTATAATAAGTATGTATTTACAAAAAAAAAGTATATATGTATGTTTATCCATTGTGTAGTACCCATAGTACAAGCTCTGCTTAGTTTGGGTTAGATGGTGTTGTGTGTATGTGGTAGAATATTATTATTATTATATTTCAATGTATGTAAACGCCTCAGCACTACAAAATACACCAAGGTGGAGCAAACAGTGTTAAATTACACAAATGTTTATCACGTCATAAGGGGATAAAATCCACAACACTTTGCAAACTGTCAGTAGCAAGGCGACCAGTAAAACATCTGCCATATATTTTCTGTCTGGCACTGAGTATATAATATATCAGTTATATATTGTTGGGCATGGGCATCTTTTCAGTATGAGAAGAGTTAGGTCATAGTCCATCAGTATGACCTAGTGCAGGTATTCACACTTCATACTTAATTGAAAATGTTATGGAAAACTCTTGGACGTGACTGGCAGACTGAAATAGTAAATTTAGACTATTATTTTGAGGCAAAATCGTAAAATTTTCATTTTTTATTTTATTAAATAGACTGTCAGTGTCATTAATTAGAAAATATCATATTATACTAAAAATTAGCAATATAATCAATAGGATTAATAATTAAATCAATTACGATTGGTGCACAGATATCATTCCCCGTGCATTATGATTCCATATATTTGACTATGTTCATTTACTGTAATCTGTTTCTCTGCTATATCAACTTAATATCTATTGTCTTTGTTTCAGGATAAAAGGCCAACAACTCAGAAACCCTTAGAAGAGGATTCACAAAGCAAGTGAGTATTCTACTTGAGTTCTGTAATTATTTTTTTGCGTAGATATCTCAATGTTATCTTTTCAGGTTAAGTGTAAAACATATTCTGACCAATTACATACTTACATAACTTAAAGATCGAAAACACTTCAAGCATGGAATTTGTTTGCCAAAAGTGTACAGAGAACCAGCATTGAATACGGTGGAAAACCTAACTGAACATTTAAAATATAATCACATTTCAGATATAACAGATGAGAAATCGATCAAAGAATTCATAAAAAACTATATAACATTTGAAGAAATGCTTGTTTCTGAAGATTCGGACAGAGATGATCGGTCACAAATAAAGGAAAAGATTGAAAAGCCACTGCCTAACATATATTGTCCGTTTTGCGAGAGCGTGTTCTCATCACCAACAAGATTAGTATGCCATTTGAATAAACATTTCGAAGTGTGCATTGAAAATGGTGTCATGTGCTGTGATATGATGTTTAACAATAAGAAAAACTTCGTGAAACATTTACAAGACTCCCATGTTGATGTCAAAATAGATGACACGGCTAAAGTGTGTAAAAGTTGCGGTTTCATCACAGAAGACACGGATATTTTACAAGCGCATATAAACGAAGCACATGACATAAAGAAACATGACAAAGAAAAGAAGTTGCAGAGTCCTGTGAACCAGAAGTATATCCCAGCGGTGTGTCCTGAATGTAACAAGACGTTTTCTAACAAATACAACATGTTTGTGCATATGAAGAGCCATAGCGGTGGACCTGGTTCGTATGCCTGCAACAAATATCACAAGAGCTACAAAAATCAATCTAGTTTGAGCTACCATAATCGAGTAGCACATTTTTTTTTTATTTTTATTGTTGGTTCACAAATCGGGCAATACAATTTTCACATTCTTACACACTATATTATATTAACATAAATATTAAATTGCATGCCTTTAAATAGTGAACACAGCATGCTTTGTGAATACGAGTTAGATCATGTTATGTTGATGTTGTTTACAATATTTAAAATTTACAAAATTATTTAAAATTAATGAAAAGAATAATAATAATATAGTTACAGGCTAGGCTTAAGTGCCAGAGAACTTACCATCTAAGATTTTCCTAACAACAATTTTGGCTGCAGTTAGGCTACCGGAGAAAATATCAAATGCTGTCTCACACCATTGTAGCTAGAAAACATTCTATAAAGCGGAGCATGTTGCCCCACATTAGTTCGACATCTAGGCAACTCAAATGTACGCCTATTGCACAAGCGACTACTCCGGCGTGGAACAACAATTCGTATCCTCTCCAGCAAAGCTTCACAATCTATGATACTATTTATCAACTTAAAAAGATACAAAACATCTGCTGCTTTTCTTCTAGAGTATAATGATGACATTTTGAAGTATTCTAATCTCGACTCATAGGATATTAGTCTATTACATTGGTTGTTTACATATGATAATTGGTAGAGAAATCGTTTTTGTATACATTCCAATTTATGTGAATGAACATTATATGTAGGATTCCAAACTGGACTTCCATACTCCAAAACACTTCGAACAATACAATTGTATACTGGTATCGCGACTTTCGGGTTTTTAAATGTTTTAAGTTGTCTTGATATAAAACCCGATAGACGGGTGGCTTTTTGAGCTATACTGTCAATATGTTGTCTAAAGCTAAGCTGACAATCTATGACTACGCCTAAGTCACGAATCCACAACATTTCTTCGAGTGGTACCTACGTTGTCAATAGAGTAAGTTGCATTCATTTGAAGTCGTTTTCTGCTAAATCTAATTTGCTTACATTTACTTGCATTTAAAATCATATGTTTTTTGGAACACCATCTGGACACGTTATTGATTGCAGTTTGTAATTTTATAATATACAGGACATTTTACAATTTGGTATAATTTAAGGTCATCCGCATACATATTAAATTTACATTCTATAATTTTGGCCAAGTCATTAATAAAGATCAAGAACAACAAGGGCCCCATATGGGAGCCATTTGTGATCGGTTTTTGAGGTAAAACTCACACCAACGATACAACGAACCATGAATACACATACAAGCAATCTTTTCAAGGAGAATGTCATGATTTATGAGATCAAAGGCCTTGCTGAAGTCTGTGTACACAGCATGGACCTCCCCTCCCCCATCCAGTGCATCTGCAATATCACTGGTAAAGCACAAAAGATTTGAGGTTGTGGGTTTCCTAGGAAGAAAACCATGTTGCGCGGGATGAAGCTGTTGTTTAACATGCCAATAGATTTTTTTTACCACTAGTGATTCAAAGACTTTACCAATTGATGAGAGGATAGAGATAGGACGATAATTTGATACATCAGATATGTCACCATTTTTGAAAATCGGTGAGATTCGTGCAACTTTCCATTTGCTGGGAAAGATACCTTGGCTCAATGAAGCATTAAAAATGTCACAAAGTGGATATACCAAACTTTTTACACATTTCTTAAGAAATATGGGCGGCAAACCTTGACTTGACTTGACGGCCTCGATGGCGTAGTGGTTAGTGTAACCGACTGCCACGCCTGAGGTCGCGGGTTCGATTCCCGCACAAGTCGATTGATTAAAATAATTTGATCGTATTACATATTGGTAAACAATATTATTTAGGGTATTTTGATGTATAAAATCAAGTAGAGACACGATTACTCACATAGAGACGACGCAACGCACAAATAGAGTTGCTGCGGGATATGTGGACAGATGACGAGAACAGTTTGTGATCTTTCTACTTTAATGAAAATACAAGATGGTCTACTAAAATACGTCATCATTACAAATATTCATAATGATGTGACAAGAAACACCTGGACGCCGAGCTTCAACATGTCAAGCAAGTACTGCAAGACAACAAGCTCCAACAGCCGCGCCGCTGTCACAGATCCCGAGAAAAGCCAGCCACAGTCGAGCGCCAGCCTGCTATACTACCTTATGTGAAGGGTGTCACTGACAAGATTAGCTACATCTTGAAGCGAGCTTCAATCAACACATACTTCAAGCCGCCAACGAAGATAAGTAAATTTTTACCATCCGTCAAGTGCCAACTACCTTTACAAGATGCAGGGGTCTATAAAATAGATTGTGACTGCGGACTCTCATACATTGGCCAAACCAAGAGAAGCATAGGCACCCGCATAAAAGAACACATAGCTGATGTAAAACACCAACGCTCGTTGAAGTCTGCTGTGTGTGAACATGTGCAACAGGGGACCAACCACTACCTGAGATTTGACAAACCACAGATGCTCGCTAAAGAACACCGATTCCTACCAAGGATGCTTCGCGAGACTATTGAAATCAAGAAACATCCTAATTTCAATATAGAAGATGGTTGGAATGTACCACCAGCTTGGGATCCAGTAATTCAAATAGTCAAACCCAAGAAGAAGCAAACCACAGCTAGACTTCATGATACTTTTAGCTCATTCTGCGTAAATAGAAACACCCATGATTAAATTATTTTCGAGTACTTTGAAATAACTACACTGGAACATTGAGACCACTACCATCTTAGTCTCCCCGTGACCATGGCTGCTGAAAAGCAACCGAAACGTCGGGAAAAGTGTAAACTTAAATATAAATAGTTTAATAGTATATTAATAGTTTTAATAGTTTCAATAATGTAATTAGCTTAAAAATTAGTAAAGTATTATACTAGTGTAACAGTTTTTCAAAATTTTATAATAAAGTGTCAAATAAACAACGCGATAAAATCCGTATATAGTAGTTTAAATTCAATTCATAACGATATCAAACAACGCGAAATTTGTTGCACAGTACATGTACCGACGAAAATACACTTTGAGCGAATTGTACACTCAAACTGACATTGAATCATCACAATTGACTTTCATCACATTTGACTTTCATCACATTTGCCATCTATGTTTCTCACGAGTTATAATCACAGCCTGATTAGTAGCAGAAATGTGAATCCAGTCTTATAAGCACATAAGCTGATGCTGCACCCATACGTCGGCAGGGACGCGACAAATAATTCAACCCACCATATTATATTTACATATAATTATATAAAAAGACATACCTGCTACGAAGCTATAGATTACATAAAATTAAGAAGTCTATAGATTCCGATGCTAATCAATTTAGATAAATTTGTATGGCAACTACACAGTTTGAAGGCCAATTAAAATTACATAATATGAGAAACAACATAATATTAAATACTAAAGTACTCAGATGCGATACCCTCCCAAGAAGATTGTATAAATCAGGATATTATCAATGAAATCAATCTAAGGAACTAATTGTGGCTAGAGAAGAGAGAAGAATTTAGAGAACAATACTTTGGAAGAGGATTTTAAACGGCAGAGAGACACAATAGCAAAACTAATTCAGAATACGAATAAATCTGACTATTTTAACCTATTTAGACTATACGAAGAAACCTCAAAAATGTGGTCACTTATAAATAATTATGCTCGCAATAAAATTAAACACCTAACTCTTTCAAATTCAAAATTCAAATTCAAATTCAAATTCAAATAATTTTATTTTGTGAACACAGGTTTACAAGATGTTATACAATCGTTTATATAGTGCGCTCCATGTCCCGCCGATAGGCATACAAAATATTAGATGGCAACATTAAAATATAATATGTTATAGAGATAATATTCAATTTCAGATTAAATTTTAATATTGCATGCAATTACAAAAATAATGAATTAGAAATGTCAATTTTAAAATGTCACAATGATTAAAAAGATATGTCAATTAAAAATGTCACAACGCTAAGTAAAGGATAGGTCTTACTGTAATAATATGTCATTTAAAAATTCATTAATAGAGTAATATGCCTTGTTAACTAATAGTCCAAATAATTTATGTTTAAATTCATTCATACATTTACTTAAAATGATTTGTTTTGGTAACCTATTAAATATTTTAGGTGCCATAACATAAATGCTTTTATGAAAAAAAGTAGTTTTCGCAGGTAATAAATGTAACTTGTTTGAGCGACGTTGACTTTCTATGGGTTTAAACAAGTTTAGATTACTTTTCACAAAAACGCAGACTTCGAAAATATAAAGAGATGGTACAGTAAGTATGTTAAGATTTACAAATTCAGGTTTGCAGGAGTCTGTGGTTTTTAGCTTACAGATAGCTCGTATACATTTTTTCTGAGCGATTAGTACATTTTCAACATTAGTTCCGTTGCCCCAAAATATAAGGCCATATCGCAAAGTAGAGGCGACATAGCCGTGGTAAGCTGCTAATAAGGCGTCTTTATTAACTACTTTACTGAGCATGTAGAGTGCGTAGGAGAATTGATTTAATTTCATGCATATATTTTCAATTTGATTTTTCCAAGAGACATCATTATCAATATGAAGCCCAAGAAATTTCGTGGTATCTGTTTCTAATACCAAGTCGCCATCGTGGTCAATTTGCAAAATATTTTGTATGGATTGTCTTAATTTAAAATTCATTATTTTGGTTTTAGATAGATTAATTTTAAGGTTATTAGCATTCAACCAGTCAATTATAGAATCAAGACTTGAGTTAATATCACTTTCAATTTGTGTATTGCTCCCAGTGTTATAGATAACTGTACTGTCATCAGCAAATAAGGACATCTGGTGCTTGATAGCCTTAGGCAAGTCATTTATATAACAGATAAACAAAAGCGGTCCCAATACAGAACCTTGAGGAACGCCATAGCTTAGCTTTCTTTTGCTAGATGAATAAACTAACTCTACTTTTTTCTCAAAATTCACTTGACATATTTGAGTCAATTGCTCTCTATCTTCAAGATAAGATTTTATTAATTCAAGCACGTTACCTCTGACACCATATCTGTAGAGCTTATCTAAAAGTACTCTATGATCCACATGATCAAACGCTCTCGTCATGTCCATATACATAGCTACAACTGGTTTTCTTTTATCCAAATTATGGTGTATTGATTCCAGAAATCTATAAATAGCCATATTAATGGATTTATTTTTTCTAAAACCCATTTGCTCAACACAAAAAAGGTTCTGCTTTTCAAAGAAATTGTCAAGATTATTATAGATTATCTTTTCGAAGATTTTTGAAAACACTGGTAGTAGTGCCACCGGCCTATAGTTACAAATTTTTGATTTGTCATCTTTCTTATATAACGGCTTTACAATAGATAGTTTTAAAGATCGCGGGAATGTGCCATTTTGTATACAATTATTTACGATGTCACAAAGTGTAGTCGCTATAATAGGCGCTACTGACTTTATTACTTTTGTGTGAATATTATCATACCCGGTACTGTTCGTGTTTTTGAGATTATTAATTACTGAGATAAGATCTTTCGGTACCACTGGTTCCATAAACATAGATTTGTATGACATTACATTTATACCAGGTTGGTAACGCTGGCCGATATTAACGTTTCTTGTAACTGAGTCTACAAAATAATCGTTAAAATGTTGGGCTATACTTCTAGGGTTTGATATATATTGACCATTTACGTTAATATTACTAATAGTTGATTTAGGAACATTCGATTTCATGGAATTAATTACCTTCCATGTTGCTTTAGAACTTATTTTCAATTCA
Organism: Catocala sponsa; assembly: GCA_963564715.1. Classification (NCBI taxonomy): domain Eukaryota; kingdom Metazoa; phylum Arthropoda; class Insecta; order Lepidoptera; family Erebidae; genus Catocala; species Catocala sponsa. Next base: position 1,376,217 of record OY751345.1, on the reverse strand, counting down.
AAATTGATCACTGACACTAATGAGAATTGTCTTTAATGATTATTATTATTGGACAATATGGCCTGAATTTGCTAGAAAAATACCAGATAAGTATAATATGTCCGCACACTCAATATAATAAGGCACAGTCTTGCACCGAAATATGCACATTACAACCTTGACGCTAATGAAGTTAGCAAAATTATTCATGATCTTGATTCGAATTTAAGCCCTGGATGATTAAATGTCTACAATATTCTATATCCAAAAACGTATGACAAATGGTGAATTTCCAAATACTTTGAAGGTATTTTTAAAACTGATCCTGGAAATTACCGTCCAATCTCACTCCTACCAGTGCTATCTGAAGTATGTATCTAAAATATATTATATACAAGATTAATAAAATATTTATATTCTTTTAATTTAATTTCAAAACAACAATATGGATTCAGAGCCAAAGGAAATAACACAGCTGCAGCAGTTGATATCATAACGGAAATAAAAACGAATATAGACAATAAAACGTATTGCTCTAGGGGGTCATTATCGATTTAAACAAAGCCATGGATACCGTTAGTCACAAACTTCTACTATATGACCTAGAAAGAATTGGCATCAATGGCAGCGCTCTCAATATGTTCAGTTCCTATTTAGAACACCGATCACAGGTAGTCAAGATCGAAAATTATGAAAGTACCCCCTTATCAATCTCATGTGGAGTCCCCCAGGGATCTGTTTTAAGCCCACTCTTATTGCTAATACATATATTATATAAACAACATTACAGAATTAGGTCTAAACGGCCACATAACTTTATATGCCGATGACACATGTTTATTTTATTTTGGCACTAATATACACGTCATTATTACACAAGCAGACCTGGGGCCCTATTACAAACTTCTATAAAACCTGTCAGGCAATTCAAATAACTGCCTGGTTTTGTTTCGTATTATGACATGTGAATAGTTGATCGTCTTCATGCTGGCAAGTTTGTCGCTGGCCGATTTGTGACTTGACAGTGCATCGTTCAAAAATATGACATACATATTTGTCGGTAAGTAACGGTTTTAATTTTATGGTATTTCGTATACTGCCTGGAAATAAGAGTTTGTAATAAGGCCCCTGGACGTTTGATCTGAACGGTTCCAATATAACTTGCTAACTTTAAACAGCAATAAAACCAGTAGTAATGCCTCATTGACAATTACTAATATTCCTATTGAACAAAAAACTAAAGAGAAATATCTTGGCCTGAGAATAAACAATTACTTAACATGGGACGAACAAATAGATTATATGAAAAATAAGCTTTTCTCACTAATTGGTTCACTTCGTAATCTATACGGTTATGTTCCCCGACAGATACGTTTTATGATATATTATATATATATAACTCTTCAGTCAAAGCGCAAAAAACATAAGTTTTGAAGCAGCACAACTTTATAATAAGTAGTAGGCAAATGGTATCATTATACAATTTGCCTGCATGTTGAACTCCTTAAAGATATAATTTGTAAAATAACCAGCATTGTAAAATTGCCGGTTACAAACAGTGGCCGTGAGTTTCTGGCCCGTTCTCATTGATTTACTTACCTGTTGCCACGTTCCGCAAAGCAAGATGGTTTGCGGAACGTGGCAACAGGTAAATGTAAGTTCATATTGTTGTAGTCAGTGTAATCTTGACGTTCATAAGTGTTACTTTGTGACCTAAATGAATAAAGATATTTTGAATTCTTTTACAATCCGAAATAAAAAATGTAAGCTCATTTAAGAATTTATTAAACTAAATGAAAACAACCAAATTACCAAATAAATAAATGTTAAGAGAGCACCCATCGTGTGACGACCATTTTAAATATATTTATACACAATGTTAACCAATGTTCTCATGCTTTTGACATTGTCGTTTTGAGATTAAATTCTTTAAACCTAAGTCTCTCACAATTAAGATTTAAATTACTATTGGAGTATTAGATAAAAGAATGTCTATTGGAGTATGTACCTACTTAAATAAGAATAACAATATTATGTATTACTTAAATACAAACAATATAATGCACATATATAACAGACAGTACCTATAAAGTACCTACTCCGCAGACATTGTTGTGGTTTAAACGTTTAACTTATATAAATTAACAATAGTTCTCTTATAATATAACAGGAATAATTGTATATGTAATTTGAAACAAATTGATAAACAACTTTAAAAAAAAATTACCGTGTATAAAAGTCGACGACGTCGCGATGTAATCTTTTTCTATTCTACTGAAGTATCAAACACTACTGTAACATTGTGCCGTACAGGCGCATTTGTGTGCTGGGTTGGTGGAGAATAAAAGTCAGAAGGATTCTTTCTTGTAGATCTTCTTTATTTGGAGTGTTCTTCCTAATACTGCTGCCCGCTGACTGTACCGATACCATCATCAGGGGTTCCTCTCGTAGACCCGTACAGGGTCTCGGGGTAACCAGACCAGGCCGTGGGCCTGTCTTGGTGGTGGTCGTCGCCGCCTGCTAATACAGGCGGGTCACTGAGTGGGCCTGTGCGGGCCCGTTGGTCAGTCCGGGTCGTCATAGCCGGTGGGTGGCGCAGCTAGCGAGGTCCAGCCCGCACGGGTGAGTCCCCGCGGGCGACCCGCGTGCCAGCAGCGCTCGGGTCGAGTCTGATGGGTCCCTCCGGCGCTTAGCGAGGTCGAGCTCCTCGGGAAGAATTTCTCGGGGAGCACCCGTCAGCCAGCGCCAGGGGGAGCGTTGATGTGGGTCCGGTGGGGGTTGCCACGGAGACGAGGTCTCGCGGCAAGGCCATCCTGTCCGGCGATCGCCGATGGTAAGGCGCAAGCTCCCGCAGATGGCGGGCGTGCGATCCGTCGGCGCGCACGAACAGGTTGGTGCTCGGGCGTCTCACGAAGTCGTCCAAGCACTCCATGTACCGATACCGCGTTCCGACGCCTCTTTTATATCAAATTTGCTAAAAAATATAGGCTCTGTGATTGGTCAACAATCAGATCGCAAAACTTTCGACCAATGAGAGCAAAGGATCGGAATTGGTACAGTGAGCTTAAGTACAACGAAACTTTACCCTAACGAGAGCCGCATGAGTTTAAGTACAACAAAACTTTACCGTAACGAGAGCCGCGTGACAATTTTGCGTTTTTCATTACAAATTTCTATGACAACATAATATAAATTAAATGTTCTTAGTTTCTACGCATCATAAACCATACAGGAATAATATAAAACATACAATAACAAGACATAAAATGTAACATCAAAACATGGGTCGTACTGCTTACCCCCAAGTACTTTACACTATGAATTCTATACAAACAAACGAATAAATCAGATAAGATCGAAACAAACATGAATCTTATGAAAACAAACATAAAACTATATAAAGAGGCGAATCTAATAAGAATATGAGAGTAAGAGTATAAACCTTATATACTAACACGCAAATACTATGTACTGTCTTATCAGTTTACTATTCACGTAGTTTACTATGATTCACTGTCTATTTACTCGCCCCCACAAACATCTAGAAACGTTTAACAACCGCCTCCTGGCTATACTGTAAAGAATGCGTCGCTATCACCGCCAGTAAATCTAGTCTTACAATGCCATCACAATAACCTATAGAGCTCTGGACAGTCTACTTACTGCAGAAACATCACACTTGGTTAATCATGCCTTCTCTATTAGCTGAAAGTACTTATTCCTCGAAGCAATCTAGATATAAAAAGCAAACTACCTGCGCCCCGCGGTCTCACCCGCGTAAGTCCCGATGTCGTGGGAATATCGGGATGAAAAGTGTGTTAATCCAGGTAGTCAGCTATCTACATACCAAGTTTCATGGCAATCGGTTTAGTAGTTTTTGCGTAAAAGAGTAACAAACTTCCATCCATCCATCCTCACAAACTTTCACATTTATAATATCAGTAGGATATGCTGTGCCCTTCATCCCAAAAAAGTAAACTAGTCTACCATGAACGCGACGTTAAACTCTGTCTCAATGTTGTTACAGACACAAACCCGTCGGCGACTTTGTGGTGCAGCACATGGCGCCCCCGAGGTACCCGATGACGTACCGCCGATGCGACTTCTGCCAAACCAAGCACCCTGACACCACCTACAAGGACCACCTCGTCATCGCGCACTCGGAAAGGATCTTCTACTGCGGAGAATGTGGCGAATACCCCGACAAAAAATACTTCCTACTGCACATGTCACGCCACGCGATGGAGTACACCTCCGATCACGAGATGAAAGATACCAAGAAAGTCAAAAAAATTAAAAGGAAGAGTGATGTCAACCAAAATATTAACGTCGATGTGCCGGAAACACCGAAATCTAACCCGGCTTTAATTGCACCGACACCTAACCCTGTGAAAAGTAATGAAGAAAATGAATTTTCTGATCACAGTGACACGGAATACGGTTTTGGCCCGCTGCCTGAATCAGTGTTTGAGGCCATAGAGGACTCCCAGGATAGCCAGGCGACTAAGGCCACTCGCGGATCTCCAGCAATCGACTCTGAAAATGACGAATCTAACAAATCAGAGCCACCGACCGAAGATGATGATATCAAAAAGCTCCGTAAGAGGGTTAGGACTTGCCCCATCTGTTCCAAAGTATACCAGGCGTCGTCCAGCTACTTCTATCACATGAAGTATACACATAAGCAAATAAAAGAGCACGAGTGTCAGATTTGTGCGAAAAAATTCGCGACCAGAACAAGTCTTAAAATACACGCAGCGACCCACACTGGGGAGAGTCAATTTGAGTGTGAGCAGTGTAAGAAACGGTTCAGATCCAACGCCAGTCTTTACATTCACGAACAGACACATATTGGTGTCAAAAGCTGGTCGTGTAACCAGTGCCACCGATCTTTTAGATGGAAAACCCATCTCTTAAGGCACATGAAGAGGCACTCGGCGGAGAAGGCGCATGTTTGCACGACGTGCGGTCGCGGGTTCAGTATCCGATGCGACTTGCTGAGGCACGCACGCACTCACACAGCCGGCCAGTTCGATTGCGACAAATGCGATGTGAAATTCGCACAACTGAGGTATTTAAAAGTGCATATGGAAAAGAAACATTCTGCGAAAGTGACGAAATGTTAAGGAACCTGAGAAATAATATTTATTTTTGTGATTATTAGATTTAATGTTAGTATTTAGTGATCTTCGTTTTCTATTTATCTTAGTGTGACATTGTAGGGCAAAAGCCATTCTCTTAGTAATCTAAGGTAAATAACTAATATAAAATATTGTATGATCATAATCATAATGTAGAAAGAATGGACGGCAAAAGATGAAGATGTGTGGGACAGTCGGAAGGCGACAGAGTTAAGTATTTATTTATTTTTGTGATTATTAGATTTAATGTTAGTATTTAGTGATCTTCGTTTTCTATTTATCTTAAAGTGTGACATTGTAGGGCAAAAGCCATTCTCTTAGTAATCTAAGGTAAATAACTAATATAAAATATTGTATGATCATAATCATAATGTAGAAAGAATGGACGGCAAAAGATGAAGATGTGTGGGACAGTCGGAAGGCGACAGAGTTAAGTATTTATTTATTTTTGTGATTATTAGATTTAATGTTAGTATTTAGTGATCCTCGTTTTCTATTTATCTTAAAGTGTGACATTGTAGGGCAAAAGCCATTCTCTTAGTAATCTAAGGTAAATAACTAATATAAAATATTGTATGATCATAATCATAATGTAGAAAGAATGGACGGCAAAAGATGAAGATGTGTGGGACAGTCGGAAGGCGACAGAGTTAAGTATTTATTTATTTTTGTGATTATTAGATTTAAAATTTAGTAATAATTAGTATTTACTGATCTTCGTTTTCTATTTATCTTAAAGTGTGACATTGTAGGGCAAAAGCTAAAACTATGTAAATAACATAAAATAACTAATATATAATATAAAATATTGTATGATCATAATCATAATGTAGAAAGAATGGACGGCAAAAGATGAAGATGTGAATGAGAGAGTCGGAATAACTAACTAAAATAGACGAATTGCCCCAGAAAACCAGACCATACTTCAGGAAGAAACCACCAGTCCATGATATGTAGTTATTACGGTGCTATTGTTTGCCACTTGCGCTAACTCATGAGGCCAAGAAATTTTGCTGCCTCAGTGACCACAACCTCAGTGAACCTCAGTGACACCTCTGTATTCGATATAGATATTAGGTACCTATAATTACGCGTTGGTTAAAGTGTATTAATTTGGTTTTTCTAAGTTAGCCTTCAAATTATTAGCTTCCACTGCTTCCAGCCATGTTAGGATTGCATTGCTTACTAGAGTAATGCCAGGCTAGATTGAGATAATAGTGAATGAAGCAAGAAAGGTAAGCCAGGACTGGCCTAAATATAAGCCCGTAGTCTCTGCCTACCCCTGCGGGAGAAATGCGTAAGTTTATCTATGTATATTGCGTATGATAAGTGTATGGTAATGGTTATATAAAGTAGGTCACATTATAATATTATTTAGAACAGAAGCAAAATAAGTTTGGTAATAATATTATATGTATAATTAATGATCAGGTGATTATGTGAATATTAAAAAAATAATATTATAATGATAGAATACTTTTATAATTTTTAGACAGCAATCTATTTTAAAAAGTTAATTTTAATAATAAGAGATTATAGAGAAGAGTATTATTATGGCGAGCTTAAAGTATATTCATGACGAGATAATTTCCATGAGGGGTTATTCATAATCATCTAATTCCGGTCTAGATGTGATAGGTGGAGGAGGGGAGGGTTTAGCGGACCCCTGAAGTACTCTTAAAAGCGGTACGCCTTCTTCTGTCCTGGCCTCCAACTCTACATAATTGTGCGATAATGTATTATGCAACCATTGAGACCCCTCCCTGTTGGCAGTAATTGTTTAAATGTGATGGGCTGCCCATACAGAATCTTCCACCACGGATGCATCCAATTGGGTTCCCTTAATACTTTCAATCAGAACAGAGGCTAACACGAAGTGGTTGATGGGTCCAAATCTTTTAAAATAAGTGTCATCTATCACTCTTGACCAAGGGACAGTCAAGTCTGGAGTGTCCTTTCTTTGATATATTTTCATGAAATCGATTATTTGTTTCCATGAGTTTGCTGTTGCATTGAATGCAACAGCAAACTTTTTGCTAGATGAATCCGTGAAACTGCATAGAACTCACAGATGGTGAATATCATGTTGAGGATCCCTAAACCATTCCACGAAGTGTGCGTTAAAAAGGCAGCTTCTATGACTGCTCTTAAACTCCTCATATTCGTTTCTTGGAGCTGCCATGCATACACCAGCTTAGCTACAAAGCATGAGATGTCTGTGTGTGCTTTATTGAAGACTGGTCTTGATCTGCTGATGCACCTGGTACTAGGTGGAGAATAGACTTCTCCCAGTGTAGAATCTATGAGTGCCCCAATATTTCTTTTATACTGGCTTTTAAGAAATCCTGATGTCAGCTGTGCCTCTGTTTTTGTGACTGCTCTGAGGAGAGTTATAGCTAAAAAGTTGCAAAGTCTGTGAACTCTAAGAGCTGTCATAGTCGGGGCGGAGGTGGGGGATGATTTTCCCAGGATCCTGGAGCAGGTCGTGATGAATGTTTTTAGGGCACCTGATGCGTATTTCTCCATTAACCCTGCATTTTTGCCTATGAGGGCATCTAGGTTCTCCTCTAATCTGACTGCTTTTATTGCTGCTCCGGGATCTAGTTCAATTTGAGTTTCAAGATCTAGGGTTGGTGGCTCATCTATTTCATCTACCGCTACAATCATACTAAACTTTCCCGTGTCTTCTGAGGGTCCAGGATTGATAGGTGGAGTGTGAGAAACATCTGCTCTAGGCTCTGTAGAAAATAGAAGCGGGGCTGCTGAGCCTTGACCCTTTTCCCATATCAGGTCCTCAGCCTTGCTAGCATAATCCTTAAAGCAAAGTGAAGCAGCTCCAAGTATTACATCAGTGATTTCGTATTGATCCGGCACATTCCCAGTGGCATAAAATGCTAAGAATCGTAAAACTATGCTTCTTTGTGTAGTGGCTCCCCACAACTCGTTAGGGAGTCTATACGACTCGGCTCTCTCCCTGCATATGTTCAGTCCCCACCCCTCTTTTGCGATGTGAGTTCCTATTTGGGGAATTTCAATAACAGTTTCTAACTCTTTACTATCCAATCCGATTTCTCTTTTTATTTTGGGATTAAATCCTGAAGCCATCTTGATTTATGTTGTTCAAATAACAACTTATATGATTAATGAACTACTTATTTGTTTGAAATAACTCCACTGAACAGAGAAGAATCAATTGGTGAATAGAACGTCTGGTGTTTCAGTGTATTATTTTTTCAATAATTTTTATAATATTTTGTTATGCGCTCTATTTATAAGCAGTATGTATTAATATATATATTATTAGGTATACCTAATACAGGTATTGGACTTAGGTTAACTATAGCAGTTACCCATCTAATAAATAGCCGCAAGTTAAGACTATATTTACTAAATTAAGTCATAAATTATACATTTGTAGTATTTATAATATTTGATGTATACCATAGACGTGCAAGTATAGTTAAATAAGTAATCTGTCTCGTGTTTTCTGTGTTCAGGTAATGCTCATTCGTCATTTGATCTGTATATACTGTAGACTAAAAGTCGACGATTGATCGATTATACATTAAGAATCGACTTTTAGTCTACTGCAACCAGTGCCCACACGAAAATATTCTAAGCCTATGGTAGTGCCAATGATTGTCAATAAAGACTTCACAATAAATATTGTATTATTTTTATATTTAGTGTACCTGGTTGGTTGGTGTGACAAAAGCGCATATGCTTTCGTAATGATGGTTGATCATGAGATTTTAAATTCACTTATATAGTTAGACGTATTGTATCTTTCTGCCTAGGAATAATTCTCAGTGGTAGCAGGGAGTAAACCTAAACCCATTTCCTAAACCTAACCATCAGTGCCAACTGCTGTTTTGTTAGTTTATCGCAGATTAGAGGAATCGACAAGGTATTCATTCATATAGGCGAAGACTTCAACATTTTAAATTTTATCGGATACTAGCTTTTGCTCGCGACTTCGTCCGCGTAGAAGTCGAAAATGGTTCTAATAGGATTTTTAATTGGTTTTTACGTTATTACATAATGTTGTTATAACATATAAATTATTATGTTAAAATGTTTGAATACCTACTTATAAAATATAATATTTTTTATAGTGTAGGGATTTAAAGGTTAAATAAACATGAAAATAAAATAAAATTTTGTTATAGTTTAAGAACACGAAGCTCGACCTTTGATCTGGTGAAAGTTACACGGGGGTACCTTAGCACAGTCGGCCCCGACTTTAGTTAGATGCACGTGTGTTATCCGCACTTAGCCCCACAATAATGGGCCATTGTGCGTAAGTAACCGATATTATCTTTCTACAACGAAATCGAAATACTAGGTACACCTACCGCAGTATTTCTTTTATATTTGTTTTTTACATGTTTTTTGAATATGGAATGATTCGTATATTTTATAACCAAAATGTTTTAGTCCTTACCATTCCAAATTTCGGACTCTACGTCCCTATGAGGCCGTGTCCTAAAAGTGCATGAACTCTCTAAAGCTTAGAAACCTCCAAATGTGGTACTAATATAGTACGGTGACTTTCGAGACCTCGGACCAATTATCACACCGAGACATTCCAATTTTAAAGAGTATTTGCATTGCACCAACCTTTTATGTGAGTTCAACCTTTTTTTAATAAAATCGGATTGAGTTTTCAAACATGTGTCAAACACTAAGGAGTATTGATATCAACTTCAAAGCAAATCACCCCTAAAATAACTTTCTACCCCTTTTTAACCCCGTTAGGGAATGAATTTCAATAAAGTACGAAACACGTCTTCCATCAATTCTGCTAAAGTATGTATATGCAAAATTCGAAGTAGATTGGACCAAGGAATCACATTGTCCCATACAAACCTTGCCCCCATTTTTCACGCCTTTAGGGGTAGAATTTCGGAAAATCCTTTCTTAACGGATACCTACGTCATACAAAGAACACCCCCTTAAAGTTTCAGGCCTCTACGATCATCGGTTTAGGCTGTGCGTTGATCCGTCAGTCAGCCGTATTGAGGACAAATAATAATAATTTGTTTATTTCGTAAAAAGCATTTTATATGTACAGATAGATGTCTGTATCAAACAGTATTAAATATATAAGTAATCAACGTTTTATTGCTTGTATATTTCAATGGAGACTTTTTTAACCTAACTCTGTATATTACGAAGATTTAACTATACAATTAGTCTACATTGATCACAAAATATCAGCATTGATCGAGTCCCCGTTTAAAAGATATAAGGAGGCATTGGTGGCTGTGCCAAGCTGAGCGCTTATCTTGGCACAGCCACATCAATATATCGCGAACCACAATGCCTGGCGATAATCTGATTGCAGTATATAAGCCGTAATTAGTCGTTAATTGATCGAAATTAGTCACAAACTGCTAGAATTAATCGGTGCTTCTGATGAGATCTAGGCATTGTAGTTCCCAAGATATTGAGTTAGCTGTGTCAAGATGAGCGCTCAGCTTGGCACAGATACCTTGTATTTCCAAAACTACAGCACCGAACAAAAATCTTACTATACCCCCTTGTATTTATTGTTGGACCGACCAATTATGTTACGTTACGACCAAATTCGAATAATTCACTACGTATAGATTTCCCGTTTGCGATGGTGGCTATGCCAAGATGAGCCATTCCTTTATTTTATAATAATATGTACTATATATATAATATGTACTATAACACGCACTATGTTTTTATACGGCGCACTTTTACAGCAGATTACTCACTAATTATACGTGCCACTCATAACACTCTAGGAGACACTTTCTTGCTGATGTAACGCACACTGGTGGCGCCGGTCATGGTAGCGGCCGCTGGCAGAGCTGCTCACGCTCTCCGAGGGAATCATTTTGCCTACTCTGTGATTGGATAACATTAAAATATTTTGGAAATATTTTACTCTGTACTTAATTTTCCTAAAAGCTTGTTGTCAGCTTGTGAAAATTAATCAAACTATCTTTGTTCTAGGTAGCAAGAGTAATCATGCTCTGTTTAGAAACAATCTCGGAGTTTAATTATGTTTTTAGCAAGTATTAAGTAAAAAAACGATCAAAATTTAACAAAATAATTTAAATTCTTACCTGCTTACACAATGCCGGCACAATAAAGCCCTTTTAGCGTTCACCTTGAGAAAAGATGCAGCACATTACACATTCTAGATAACTGTAGTGATTCACAGGAATTAAAATGCTGTTAAATACATCGCAAACAGCAATTTATAGCATCAAGCTAGGTACATCAAACATTCATAATTCCCGCAATTTTTTTAAAAGCTTTCGTTTGGAAGTCTATATGAAGTAAATGGTATAGAAGCCAATCATGTTTTTATCAAAAGCATTTCTAACATCTAAAATTAATCAAATTGGTTTCAAAAATAATTAGTTATTGGCCACGTACCGCTATTTAATTCCTACTATGGTAATTTCGGCGATTGTATTCTTTTGGCATCCGATTTCGATCTTTATTACCTCATACCTCTTTATTGCCGTTCCTGGAGTTCCTGGACGAAATCTTCATTGCAAATATTTTTCTCCGTAATGAATGTTTGTGCTTGTGCCTTGTGGTACGTTGTAATTTTGTAAAAATGAATAATGGACCTTTACAAATGTTTATGCTGAATCCTCCTGAAGGCCAGCCATCAAGTTTCGCACAAAGACTAATTGATATATCAGGGCACACGCAAGTCAACCTTGAGAGTAAGTATTCGATAAAAATATACCTCTGTTTTTCTTATAATTTGTCTATTTTCATGATTTCCCCATTGGATTTATAAATGAAAGATAATACATACTCGTTAGTGCCTGTTGCAGTACGGAACAATCGATTAGCCAGACTTTTGTTTTAAATTTTCTTGTTTTCTTTTATACAAACGTAGATCATTACAGGCATAGTACCTACCTAATTAGTACCTAGGTAGCTCACTTTAACAGCCGGTCGTAGACATATTCTATCAGTACGTAAAAAATATAGATTTACGAATATGTAATAGATTTAATTGTTACGTTTGTTTTCAGATGTGTCGGACTTCTCGAACGTTTGTCGTACCTGCGCCACTGTCACGGAGCTGGTCATGCCCATATTCGCCGGGGAGGGGCTGCAGAACAATATAGCAGACAAAATACACAAACATCTGCCTATAGGGGTGATTATCGTAATATACATTTTACAAATCTTACCTATCTGTAACAACTTAAACATAATTCTTCTTTTTATTTATATGTATTAACTAGATTTGCCCGCGGTTTCACCCGTGTTTATGATAACTGCTCCGTCCCCGTGGGTCGTAGCGTGATGTTATATAGATAGCCTTCATCGATAAATGAGCTATCCAACACTTAAAGAATTTTTCAATTCGGATCAGTAGTTCCTGAGATTAGTGCGTTTAACGAAATAAACAATATTAGTATAGATTAATCAGTCAAGTATTAGAGTACTAAACATAATTAAAAATCGATTGTCTCTGGCTGCCTATATGTATATGTATATTAACTAGAAGCTTGTATGCAAGAACTAATATTTAGTGGAGGAAAAGTAATAATAGAGTTAAAAAAAAAACTTATATGAGAAGAATCTATGTTGTTACACAAAAATATTTTATTCACAATTTGAAGCCTGACATGCTACCTAGTATGTACCTGCATGTGTATGTATACATCCTCCATCCCTCTTGTGGTACAATGGTTCATTTGAGATACAATTTCAGACCTTCAGACTGCTACACCAAGTTCTTGAGTTATCCAACACAACATGTACCTCTAAATTTTCTATATATATATGTATGTGTGTGTATAAATTTGTTAATATTATCACTCACTTTAAAGGCGAATGAAAATATTGTGAATAAACCTCAATAAAGTTCTCAAAGATATGTTAAATCCGCCTAACTGCGCTGGACTGGTATGGTGACCTAAACCTAACCCTTCTAATTCTATGAAAGAAGCCCGTGCCATGACACATTTCATAATATTTTGTCTGCAGGTTTCCGAGTCAGATGTGCTTCCTCAAGTTGTCTGCTACCAGTGTGCCAGCACACTCCTTGCATGGCATGAGCTGGTGAAGTGCTGCGTACAGGCCGACCAGGCCTTCAGAGCCAAGATAGCTGCAGACACTGCAACTAATAAGGTATGTGCTCCAGTATTATTATACATACTCCAGTATGTATAATAATAATAATAAAATAGTTATCCGCTTACTACATATATTAGTAACTTATATAAATCCTAACTAATATTATAAAAGCGAAAATGAGTTTGTTTGTTTGTTACTTACATTTCACGCCTAAACCACTGAACCGATCATTCTGAAATTTTGCATATACATTGTCAGGTGTACAGAAACGGACATAGGCTACTTTTCATCCTGAAAAAAATACTGTTCCCAAGGAAAACAACAATAACGTTCTTATGATAATAGATGGCGCCACGTGTCTTTTGAATCATGATTGAATTATATTATTACAAGCAGAGTACAACCCGAATTGATTGTCAAATTCTAAATTAACGCGAGCGAAGCCGCGGGCAACAGCTAGTATAAAATAAATGTTGACGTATTATAGTCCCGGATGCAGTACCAAGGTTGTTCATAAGTATATTGAGGTCAAGTCACAAAGTAACAGTAAGTAAATGGTAAAGTCTAATAATGACTTCACTAAGTTACTGAGGCTACATTTACGTTAGTTGCTGGGTTTGGGCAAAGGGTTGCCAATGAGACAATACCTGCAACTCAGTCTTTCTATCTCTTTAACATTGCCACAGTGTGTATGCGAAATTTCAAGATAATCGGTCGAGTAATGAAGGCATGGTGTTTGTAACAAACAAACAAACTTACATTCACATTTATATTAGCAAGGATTTGACCTTTACAATAGCTTAAATAGTCTTTTAGCTTAATGTCTCTGTGTTGTCTAAAATTTTACATACATACATTGAAATAAGTCTGTTATTTCAATGTATGTATGTAAAATTTTATTTGTATTGTCGGCCTCGATGGCGTAGTGGTTAGTGTAAACGACTGCCACGCCTGAGGTTGCGGGTTCGATTCCCGCACAAGTCAAACATTTGTGTGCATGAACATGGATGTTTATCTTGGTCTGGGTGTTTCTATGTATAATAAGTATGTATTTACAAAAAAAAAGTATATATGTATGTTTATCCATTGTGTAGTACCCATAGTACAAGCTCTGCTTAGTTTGGGTTAGATGGTGTTGTGTGTATGTGGTAGAATATTATTATTATTATATTTCAATGTATGTAAACGCCTCAGCACTACAAAATACACCAAGGTGGAGCAAACAGTGTTAAATTACACAAATGTTTATCACGTCATAAGGGGATAAAATCCACAACACTTTGCAAACTGTCAGTAGCAAGGCGACCAGTAAAACATCTGCCATATATTTTCTGTCTGGCACTGAGTATATAATATATCAGTTATATATTGTTGGGCATGGGCATCTTTTCAGTATGAGAAGAGTTAGGTCATAGTCCATCAGTATGACCTAGTGCAGGTATTCACACTTCATACTTAATTGAAAATGTTATGGAAAGCTCTTGGACGTGACTGGCAGACTGAAATAGTAAATTTAGACTATTATTTTGAGGCAAAATCGTAAAATTTTCATTTTTTATTTTATTAAATAGACTGTCAGTGTCATTAATTAGAAAATATCATATTATACTAAAAATTAGCAATATAATCAATAGGATTAATAATTAAATCAATTACGATTGGTGCACAGATATCATTCCCCGTGCATTATGATTCCATATATTTGACTATGTTCATTTACTGTAATCTGTTTCTCTGCTATATCAACTTAATATCTATTGTCTTTGTTTCAGGATAAAAGGCCAACAACTCAGAAACCCTTAGAAGAGGATTCACAAAGCAAGTGAGTATTCTACTTGAGTTCTGTAATTATTTTTTTGCGTAGATATCTCAATGTTATCTTTTCAGGTTAAGTGTAAAACATATTCTGACCAATTACATACTTACATAACTTAAAGATCGAAAACACTTCAAGCATGGAATTTGTTTGCCAAAAGTGTACAGAGAACCAGCATTGAATACGGTGGAAAACCTAACTGAACATTTAAAATATAATCACATTTCAGATATAACAGATGAGAAATCGATCAAAGAATTCATAAAAAACTATATAACATTTGAAGAAATGCTTGTTTCTGAAGATTCGGACAGAGATGATCGGTCACAAATAAAGGAAAAGATTGAAAAGCCACTGCCTAACATATATTGTCCGTTTTGCGAGAGCGTGTTCTCATCACCAACAAGATTAGTATGCCATTTGAATAAACATTTCGAAGTGTGCATTGAAAATGGTGTCATGTGCTGTGATATGATGTTTAACAATAAGAAAAACTTCGTGAAACATTTACAAGACTCCCATGTTGATGTCAAAATAGATGACACGGCTAAAGTGTGTAAAAGTTGCGGTTTCATCACAGAAGACACGGATATTTTACAAGCGCATATAAACGAAGCACATGACATAAAGAAACATGACAAAGAAAAGAAGTTGCAGAGTCCTGTGAACCAGAAGTATATCCCAGCGGTGTGTCCTGAATGTAACAAGACGTTTTCTAACAAATACAACATGTTTGTGCATATGAAGAGCCATAGCGGTGGACCTGGTTCGTATGCCTGCAACAAATATCACAAGAGCTACAAAAATCAATCTAGTTTGAGCTACCATAATCGAGTAGCACATTTTTTTTTTATTTTTATTGTTGGTTCACAAATCGGGCAATACAATTTTCACATTCTTACACACTATATTATATTAACATAAATATTAAATTGCATGCCTTTAAATAGTGAACACAGCATGTTTTGTGAATACGAGTTAGATCATGTTATGTTGATGTTGTTTACAATATTTAAAATTTACAAAATTATTTAAAATTAATGAAAAGAATAATAATAATATAGTTACAGGCTAGGCTTAAGTGCCAGAGAACTTACCATCTAAGATTTTCCTAACAACAATTTTGGCTGCAGTTAGGCTACCGGAGAAAATATCAAATGCTGTCTCACACCATTGTAGCTAGAAAACATTCTATAAAGCGGAGCATGTTGCCCCACATTAGTTCGACATCTAGGCAACTCAAATGTACGCCTATTGCACAAGCGACTACTCCGGCGTGGAACAACAATTCGTATCCTCTCCAGCAAAGCTTCACAATCTATGATACTATTTATCAACTTAAAAAGATACAAAACATCTGCTGCTTTTCTTCTAGAGTATAATGATGACATTTTGAAGTATTCTAATCTCGACTCATAGGATATTAGTCTATTACATTGGTTGTTTACATATGATAATTGGTAGAGAAATCGTTTTTGTATACATTCCAATTTATGTGAATGAACATTATATGTAGGATTCCAAACTGGACTTCCATACTCCAAAACACTTCGAACAATACAATTGTATACTGGTATCGCGACTTTCGGGTTTTTAAATGTTTTAAGTTGTCTTGATATAAAACCCGATAGACGGGTGGCTTTTTGAGCTATACTGTCAATATGTTGTCTAAAGCTAAGCTGACAATCTATGACTACGCCTAAGTCACGAATCCACAACATTTCTTCGAGTGGTACCTACGTTGTCAATAGAGTAAGTTGCATTCATTTGAAGTCGTTTTCTGCTAAATCTAATTTGCTTACATTTACTTGCATTTAAAATCATATGTTTTTTGGAACACCATCTGGACACGTTATTGATTGCAGTTTGTAATTTTATAATATACAGGACATTTTACAATTTGGTATAATTTAAGGTCATCCGCATACATATTAAATTTACATTCTATAATTTTGGCCAAGTCATTAATAAAGATCAAGAACAACAAGGGCCCCATATGGGAGCCATTTGTGATCGGTTTTTGAGGTAAAACTCACACCAACGATACAACGAACCATGAATACACATACAAGCAATCTTTTCAAGGAGAATGTCATGATTTATGAGATCAAAGGCCTTGCTGAAGTCTGTGTACACAGCATGGACCTCCCCTCCCCCATCCAGTGCATCTGCAATATCACTGGTAAAGCACAAAAGATTTGAGGTTGTGGGTTTCCTAGGAAGAAAACCATGTTGCGCGGGATGAAGCTGTTGTTTAACATGCCAATAGATTTTTTTTACCACTAGTGATTCAAAGACTTTACCAATTGATGAGAGGATAGAGATAGGACGATAATTTGATACATCAGATATGTCACCATTTTTGAAAATCGGTGAGATTCGTGCAACTTTCCATTTGCTGGGAAAGATACCTTGGCTCAATGAAGCATTAAAAATGTCACAAAGTGGATATACCAAACTTTTTACACATTTCTTAAGAAATATGGGCGGCAAACCTTGACTTGACTTGACGGCCTCGATGGCGTAGTGGTTAGTGTAACCGACTGCCACGCCTGAGGTCGCGGGTTCGATTCCCGCACAAGTCGATTGATTAAAATAATTTGATCGTATTACATATTGGTAAACAATATTATTTAGGGTATTTTGATGTATAAAATCAAGTAGAGACACGATTACTCACATAGAGACGACGCAACGCACAAATAGAGTTGCTGCGGGATATGTGGACAGATGACGAGAACAGTTTGTGATCTTTCTACTTTAATGAAAATACAAGATGGTCTACTAAAATACGTCATCATTACAAATATTCATAATGATGTGACAAGAAACACCTGGACGCCGAGCTTCAACATGTCAAGCAAGTACTGCAAGACAACAAGCTCCAACAGCCGCGCCGCTGTCACAGATCCCGAGAAAAGCCAGCCACAGTCGAGCGCCAGCCTGCTATACTACCTTATGTGAAGGGTGTCACTGACAAGATTAGCTACATCTTGAAGCGAGCTTCAATCAACACATACTTCAAGCCGCCAACGAAGATAAGTAAATTTTTACCATCCGTCAAGTGCCAACTACCTTTACAAGATGCAGGGGTCTATAAAATAGATTGTGACTGCGGACTCTCATACATTGGCCAAACCAAGAGAAGCATAGGCACCCGCATAAAAGAACACATAGCTGATGTAAAACACCAACGCTCGTTGAAGTCTGCTGTGTGTGAACATGTGCAACAGGGGACCAACCACTACCTGAGATTTGACAAACCACAGATGCTCGCTAAAGAACACCGATTCCTACCAAGGATGCTTCGCGAGACTATTGAAATCAAGAAACATCCTAATTTCAATATAGAAGATGGTTGGAATGTACCACCAGCTTGGGATCCAGTAATTCAAATAGTCAAACCCAAGAAGAAGCAAACCACAGCTAGACTTCATGATACTTTTAGCTCATTCTGCGTAAATAGAAACACCCATGATTAAATTATTTTCGAGTACTTTGAAATAACTACACTGGAACATTGAGACCACTACCATCTTAGTCTCCCCGTGACCATGGCTGCTGAAAAGCAACCGAAACGTCGGGAAAAGTGTAAACTTAAATATAAATAGTTTAATAGTATATTAATAGTTTTAATAGTTTCAATAATGTAATTAGCTTAAAAATTAGTAAAGTATTATACTAGTGTAACAGTTTTTCAAAATTTTATAATAAAGTGTCAAATAAACAACGCGATAAAATCCGTATATAGTAGTTTAAATTCAATTCATAACGATATCAAACAACGCGAAATTTGTTGCACAGTACATGTACCGACGAAAATACACTTTGAGCGAATTGTACACTCAAACTGACATTGAATCATCACAATTGACTTTCATCACATTTGACTTTCATCACATTTGCCATCTATGTTTCTCACGAGTTATAATCACAGCCTGATTAGTAGCAGAAATGTGAATCCAGTCTTATAAGCACATAAGCTGATGCTGCACCCATACGTCGGCAGGGACGCGACAAATAATTCAACCCACCATATTATATTTACATATAATTATATAAAAAGACATACCTGCTACGAAGCTATAGATTACATAAAATTAAGAAGTCTATAGATTCCGATGCTAATCAATTTAGATAAATTTGTATGGCAACTACACAGTTTGAAGGCCAATTAAAATTACATAATATGAGAAACAACATAATATTAAATACTAAAGTACTCAGATGCGATACCCTCCCAAGAAGATTGTATAAATCAGGATATTATCAATGAAATCAATCTAAGGAACTAATTGTGGCTAGAGAAGAGAGAAGAATTTAGAGAACAATACTTTGGAAGAGGATTTTAAACGGCAGAGAGACACAATAGCAAAACTAATTCAGAATACGAATAAATCTGACTATTTTAACCTATTTAGACTATACGAAGAAACCTCAAAAATGTGGTCACTTATAAATAATTATGCTCGCAATAAAATTAAACACCTAACTCTTTCAAATTCAAAATTCAAATTCAAATTCAAATTCAAATAATTTTATTTTGTGAACACAGGTTTACAAGATGTTATACAATCGTTTATATAGTGCGCTCCATGTCCCGCCGATAGGCATACAAAATATTAGATGGCAACATTAAAATATAATATGTTATAGAGATAATATTCAATTTCAGATTAAATTTTAATATTGCATGCAATTACAAAAATAATGAATTAGAAATGTCAATTTTAAAATGTCACAATGATTAAAAAGATATGTCAATTAAAAATGTCACAACGCTAAGTAAAGGATAGGTCTTACTGTAATAATATGTCATTTAAAAATTCATTAATAGAGTAATATGCCTTGTTAACTAATAGTCCAAATAATTTATGTTTAAATTCATTCATACATTTACTTAAAATGATTTGTTTTGGTAACCTATTAAATATTTTAGGTGCCATAACATAAATGCTTTTATGAAAAAAAGTAGTTTTCGCAGGTAATAAATGTAACTTGTTTGAGCGACGTTGACTTTCTATGGGTTTAAACAAGTTTAGATTACTTTTCACAAAAACGCAGACTTCGAAAATATAAAGAGATGGTACAGTAAGTATGTTAAGATTTACAAATTCAGGTTTGCAGGAGTCTGTGGTTTTTAGCTTACAGATAGCTCGTATACATTTTTTCTGAGCGATTAGTACATTTTCAACATTAGTTCCGTTGCCCCAAAATATAAGGCCATATCGCAAAGTAGAGGCGACATAGCCGTGGTAAGCTGCTAATAAGGCGTCTTTATTAACTACTTTACTGAGCATGTAGAGTGCGTAGGAGAATTGATTTAATTTCATGCATATATTTTCAATTTGATTTTTCCAAGAGACATCATTATCAATATGAAGCCCAAGAAATTTCGTGGTATCTGTTTCTAATACCAAGTCGCCATCGTGGTCAATTTGCAAAATATTTTGTATGGATTGTCTTAATTTAAAATTCATTATTTTGGTTTTAGATAGATTAATTTTAAGGTTATTAGCATTCAACCAGTCAATTATAGAATCAAGACTTGAGTTAATATCACTTTCAATTTGTGTATTGCTCCCAGTGTTATAGATAACTGTACTGTCATCAGCAAATAAGGACATCTGGTGCTTGATAGCCTTAGGCAAGTCATTTATATAACAGATAAACAAAAGCGGTCCCAATACAGAACCTTGAGGAACGCCATAGCTTAGCTTTCTTTTGCTAGATGAATAAACTAACTCTACTTTTTTCTCAAAATTCACTTGACATATTTGAGTCAATTGCTCTCTATCTTCAAGATAAGATTTTATTAATTCAAGCACGTTACCTCTGACACCATATCTGTAGAGCTTATCTAAAAGTACTCTATGATCCACATGATCAAACGCTCTCGTCATGTCCATATACATAGCTACAACTGGTTTTCTTTTATCCAAATTATGGTGTATTGATTCCAGAAATCTATAAATAGCCATATTAATGGATTTATTTTTTCTAAAACCCATTTGCTCAACACAAAAAAGGTTCTGCTTTTCAAAGAAATTGTCAAGATTATTATAGATTATCTTTTCGAAGATTTTTGAAAACACTGGTAGTAGTGCCACCGGCCTATAGTTACAAATTTTTGATTTGTCATCTTTCTTATATAACGGCTTTACAATAGATAGTTTTAAAGATCGCGGGAATGTGCCATTTTGTATACAATTATTTACGATGTCACAAAGTGTAGTCGCTATAATAGGCGCTACTGACTTTATTACTTTTGTGTGAATATTATCATACCCGGTACTGTTCGTGTTTTTGAGATTATTAATTACTGAGATAAGATCTTTCGGTACCACTGGTTCCATAAACATAGATTTGTATGACATTACATTTATACCAGGTTGGTAACGCTGGCCGATATTAACGTTTCTTGTAACTGAGTCTACAAAATAATCGTTAAAATGTTGGGCTATACTTCTAGGGTTTGATATATATTGACCATTTACGTTAATATTACTAATAGTTGATTTAGGAACATTCGATTTCATGGAATTAATTACCTTCCATGTTGCTTTAGAACTTATTTTCAATTCAAAATTGATCACTGACACTAATGAGAATTGTCTTTAATGATTATTATTATTGGACAATATGGCCTGAATTTGCTAGAAAAATACCAGATAAGTATAATATGTCCGCACACTCAATATAATAAGGCACAGTCTTGCACCGAAATATGCACATTACAACCTTGACGCTAATGAAGTTAGCAAAATTATTCATGATCTTGATTCGAATTTAAGCCCTGGATGATTAAATGTCTACAATATTCTATATCCAAAAACGTATGACAAATGGTGAATTTCCAAATACTTTGAAGGTATTTTTAAAACTGATCCTGGAAATTACCGTCCAATCTCACTCCTACCAGTGCTATCTGAAGTATGTATCTAAAATATATTATATACAAGATTAATAAAATATTTATATTCTTTTAATTTAATTTCAAAACAACAATATGGATTCAGAGCCAAAGGAAATAACACAGCTGCAGCAGTTGATATCATAACGGAAATAAAAACGAATATAGACAATAAAACGTATTGCTCTAGGGGGTCATTATCGATTTAAACAAAGCCATGGATACCGTTAGTCACAAACTTCTACTATATGACCTAGAAAGAATTGGCATCAATGGCAGCGCTCTCAATATGTTCAGTTCCTATTTAGAACACCGATCACAGGTAGTCAAGATCGAAAATTATGAAAGTACCCCCTTATCAATCTCATGTGGAGTCCCCCAGGGATCTGTTTTAAGCCCACTCTTATTGCTAATACATATATTATATAAACAACATTACAGAATTAGGTCTAAACGGCCACATAACTTTATATGCCGATGACACATGTTTATTTTATTTTGGCACTAATATACACGTCATTATTACACAAGCAGACCTGGGGCCCTATTACAAACTTCTATAAAACCTGTCAGGCAATTCAAATAACTGCCTGGTTTTGTTTCGTATTATGACATGTGAATAGTTGATCGTCTTCATGCTGGCAAGTTTGTCGCTGGCCGATTTGTGACTTGACAGTGCATCGTTCAAAAATATGACATACATATTTGTCGGTAAGTAACGGTTTTAATTTTATGGTATTTCGTATACTGCCTGGAAATAAGAGTTTGTAATAAGGCCCCTGGACGTTTGATCTGAACGGTTCCAATATAACTTGCTAACTTTAAACAGCAATAAAACCAGTAGTAATGCCTCATTGACAATTACTAATATTCCTATTGAACAAAAAACTAAAGAGAAATATCTTGGCCTGAGAATAAACAATTACTTAACATGGGACGAACAAATAGATTATATGAAAAATAAGCTTTTCTCACTAATTGGTTCACTTCGTAATCTATACGGTTATGTTCCCCGACAGATACGTTTTATGATATATTATATATATATAACTCTTCAGTCAAAGCGCAAAAAACATAAGTTTTGAAGCAGCACAACTTTATAATAAGTAGTAGGCAAATGGTATCATTATACAATTTGCCTGCATGTTGAACTCCTTAAAGATATAATTTGTAAAATAACCAGCATTGTAAAATTGCCGGTTACAAACAGTGGCCGTGAGTTTCTGGCCCGTTCTCATTGATTTACTTACCTGTTGCCACGTTCCGCAAAGCAAGATGGTTTGCGGAACGTGGCAACAGGTAAATGTAAGTTCATATTGTTGTAGTCAGTGTAATCTTGACGTTCATAAGTGTTACTTTGTGACCTAAATGAATAAAGATATTTTGAATTCTTTTACAATCCGAAATAAAAAATGTAAGCTCATTTAAGAATTTATTAAACTAAATGAAAACAACCAAATTACCAAATAAATAAATGTTAAGAGAGCACCCATCGTGTGACGACCATTTTAAATATATTTATACACAATGTTAACCAATGTTCTCATGCTTTTGACATTGTCGTTTTGAGATTAAATTCTTTAAACCTAAGTCTCTCACAATTAAGATTTAAATTACTATTGGAGTATTAGATAAAAGAATGTCTATTGGAGTATGTACCTACTTAAATAAGAATAACAATATTATGTATTACTTAAATACAAACAATATAATGCACATATATAACAGACAGTACCTATAAAGTACCTACTCCGCAGACATTGTTGTGGTTTAAACGTTTAACTTATATAAATTAACAATAGTTCTCTTATAATATAACAGGAATAATTGTATATGTAATTTGAAACAAATTGATAAACAACTTTAAAAAAAAATTACCGTGTATAAAAGTCGACGACGTCGCGATGTAATCTTTTTCTATTCTACTGAAGTATCAAACACTACTGTAACATTGTGCCGTACAGGCGCATTTGTGTGCTGGGTTGGTGGAGAATAAAAGTCAGAAGGATTCTTTCTTGTAGATCTTCTTTATTTGGAGTGTTCTTCCTAATACTGCTGCCCGCTGACTGTACCGATACCATCATCAGGGGTTCCTCTCGTAGACCCGTACAGGGTCTCGGGGTAACCAGACCAGGCCGTGGACCTGTCTTGGTGGTGGTCGTCGCCGCCTGCTAATACAGGCGGGTCACTGGGGTGGGCCTGTGCGGGCCCGTTGGTCAGTCCGGGTCGTCATAGCCGGTGGGTGGCGCAGCTAGCGAGGTCCAGCCCGCACGGGTGAGTCCCCGCGGGCGACGCGCGTGCCAGCAGCGCTCGGGTCGAGTCTGATGGGTCCCTCCGGCGCTTAGCGAGGTCGAGCTCCTCGGGAAGAATTTCTCGGGGAGCACCCGTCGGCCAGCGCCAGGGGGAGCGTTGATGTGGGTCCGGTGGGGGTTGCCACGGAGACGAGGTCTCGCGGCAAGGCCATCCTGTCCGGCGATCGCCGATGGTAAGGCGCAAGCTCCCGCAGATGGCGGGCGTGCGATCCGTCGGCGCGCACGAACAGGTTGGTGCTCGGGCGTCTCACGAAGTCGTCCAAGCACTCCATGTACCGATACCGCGTTCCGACGCCTCTTTTATATCAAATTTGCTAAAAAATATAGGCTCTGTGATTGGTCAACAATCAGATCGCAAAACTTTCGACCAATGAGAGCAAAGGATCGGAATTGGTACAGTGAGCTTAAGTACAACGAAACTTTACCCTAACGAGAGCCGCATGAGTTTAAGTACAACAAAACTTTACCGTAACGAGAGCCGCGTGACAATTTTGCGTTTTTCATTACAAATTTCTATGACAACATAATATAAATTAAATGTTCTTAGTTTCTACGCATCATAAACCATACAGGAATAATATAAAACATACAATAACAAGACATAAAATGTAACATCAAAACATAGGTCGTACTGCTTACCCCCAAGTACTTTACACTATGAATTCTATACAAACAAACGAATAAATCAGATAAGATCGAAACAAACATGAATCTTATGAAAACAAACATAAAACTATATAAAGAGGCGAATCTAATAAGAATATGAGAGTAAGAGTATAAACCTTATATACTAACACGCAAATACTATGTACTGTCTTATCAGTTTACTATTCACGTAGTTTACTATGATTCACTGTCTATTTACTCGCCCCCACAAACATCTAGAAACGTTTAACAACCGCCTCCTGGCTATACTGTAAAGAATGCGTCGCTATCACCGCCAGTAAATCTAGTCTTACAATGCCATCACAATAACCTATAGAGCTCTGGACAGTCTACTTACTGCAGAAACATCACACTTGGTTAATCATGCCTTCTCTATTAGCTGAAAGTACTTATTCCTCGAAGCAATCTAGATATATAAAGCAAACTACCTGCGCCCCGCGGTCTCACCCGCGTAAGTCCCGATGTCGTGGGAATATCGGGATGAAAAGTGTGTTAATCCAGGTAGTCAGCTATCTACATACCAAGTTTCATGGCAATCGGTTTAGTAGTTTTTGCGTAAAAGAGTAACAAACTTCCATCCATCCATCCTCACAAACTTTCACATTTATAATATCAGTAGGATATGCTGTGCCCTTCATCCCAAAAAAGTAAACTAGTCTACCATGAACGCGACGTTAAACTCTGTCTCAATGTTGTTACAGACACAAACCCGTCGGCGACTTTGTGGTGCAGCACATGGCGCCCCCGAGGTACCCGATGACGTACCGCCGATGCGACTTCTGCCAAACCAAGCACCCTGACACCACCTACAAGGACCACCTCGTCATCGCGCACTCGGAAAGGATCTTCTACTGCGGAGAATGTGGCGAATACCCCGACAAAAAATACTTCCTACTGCACATGTCACGCCACGCGATGGAGTACACCTCCGATCACGAGATGAAAGATACCAAGAAAGTCAAAAAAATTAAAAGGAAGAGTGATGTCAACCAAAATATTAACGTCGATGTGCCGGAAACACCGAAATCTAACCCGGCTTTAATTGCACCGACACCTAACCCTGTGAAAAGTAATGAAGAAAATGAATTTTCTGATCACAGTGACACGGAATACGGTTTTGGCCCGCTGCCTGAATCAGTGTTTGAGGCCATAGAGGACTCCCAGGATAGCCAGGCGACTAAGGCCACTCGCGGATCTCCAGCAATCGACTCTGAAAATGACGAATCTAACAAATCAGAGCCACCGACCGAAGATGATGATATCAAAAAGCTCCGTAAGAGGGTTAGGACTTGCCCCATCTGTTCCAAAGTATACCAGGCGTCGTCCAGCTACTTCTATCACATGAAGTATACACATAAGCAAATAAAAGAGCACGAGTGTCAGATTTGTGCGAAAAAATTCGCGACCAGAACAAGTCTTAAAATACACGCAGCGACCCACACTGGGGAGAGTCAATTTGAGTGTGAGCAGTGTAAGAAACGGTTCAGATCCAACGCCAGTCTTTACATTCACGAACAGACACATATTGGTGTCAAAAGCTGGTCGTGTAACCAGTGCCACCGATCTTTTAGATGGAAAACCCATCTCTTAAGGCACATGAAGAGGCACTCGGCGGAGAAGGCGCATGTTTGCACGACGTGCGGTCGCGGGTTCAGTATCCGATGCGACTTGCTGAGGCACGCACGCACTCACACAGCCGGCCAGTTCGATTGCGACAAATGCGATGTGAAATTCGCACAACTGAGGTATTTAAAAGTGCATATGGAAAAGAAACATTCTGCGAAAGTGACGAAATGTTAAGGAACCTGAGAAATAATATTTATTTTTGTGATTATTAGATTTAATGTTAGTATTTAGTGATCTTCGTTTTCTATTTATCTTAGTGTGACATTGTAGGGCAAAAGCCATTCTCTTAGTAATCTAAGGTAAATAACTAATATAAAATATTGTATGATCATAATCATAATGTAGAAAGAATGGACGGCAAAAGATGAAGATGTGTGGGACAGTCGGAAGGCGACAGAGTTAAGTATTTATTTATTTTTGTGATTATTAGATTTAATGTTAGTATTTAGTGATCTTCGTTTTCTATTTATCTTAAAGTGTGACATTGTAGGGCAAAAGCCATTCTCTTAGTAATCTAAGGTAAATAACTAATATAAAATATTGTATGATCATAATCATAATGTAGAAAGAATGGACGGCAAAAGATGAAGATGTGTGGGACAGTCGGAAGGCGACAGAGTTAAGTATTTATTTATTTTTGTGATTATA
The DNA here is from genome assembly GCA_963564715.1 of Catocala sponsa. Taxonomy (NCBI): domain Eukaryota; kingdom Metazoa; phylum Arthropoda; class Insecta; order Lepidoptera; family Erebidae; genus Catocala; species Catocala sponsa. The sequence goes on along the minus strand of OY751345.1, from coordinate 1,349,028 downwards.
AGATTTAAAATTTAGTAATAATTAGTATTTACTGATCTTCGTTTTCTATTTATCTTAAAGTGTGACATTGTAGGGCAAAAGCTAAAACTATGTAAATAACATAAAATAACTAATATATAATATAAAATATTGTATGATCATAATCATAATGTAGAAAGAATGGACGGCAAAAGATGAAGATGTGAATGAGAGAGTCGGAATAACTAACTAAAATAGACGAATTGCCCCAGAAAACCAGACCATACTTCAGGAAGAAACCACCAGTCCATGATATGTAGTTATTACGGTGCTATTGTTTGCCACTTGCGCTAACTCATGAGGCCAAGAAATTTTGCTGCCTCAGTGACCACAACCTCAGTGAACCTCAGTGACACCTCTGTATTCGATATAGATATTAGGTACCTATAATTACGCGTTGGTTAAAGTGTATTAATTTGGTTTTTCTAAGTTAGCCTTCAAATTATTAGCTTCCACTGCTTCCAGCCATGTTAGGATTGCATTGCTTACTAGAGTAATGCCAGGCTAGATTGAGATAATAGTGAATGAAGCAAGAAAGGTAAGCCAGGACTGGCCTAAATATAAGCCCGTAGTCTCTGCCTACCCCTGCGGGAGAAATGCGTAAGTTTATCTATGTATATTGCGTATGATAAGTGTATGGTAATGGTTATATAAAGTAGGTCACATTATAATATTATTTAGAACAGAAGCAAAATAAGTTTGGTAATAATATTATATGTATAATTAATGATCAGGTGATTATGTGAATATTAAAAAAATAATATTATAATGATAGAATACTTTTATAATTTTTAGACAGCAATCTATTTTAAAAAGTTAATTTTAATAATAAGAGATTATAGAGAAGAGTATTATTATGGCGAGCTTAAAGTATATTCATGACGAGATAATTTCCATGAGGGGTTATTCATAATCATCTAATTCCGGTCTAGATGTGATAGGTGGAGGAGGGGAGGGTTTAGCGGACCCCTGAAGTACTCTTAAAAGCGGTACGCCTTCTTCTGTCCTGGCCTCCAACTCTACATAATTGTGCGATAATGTATTATGCAACCATTGAGACCCCTCCCTGTTGGCAGTAATTGTTTAAATGTGATGGGCTGCCCATACAGAATCTTCCACCACGGATGCATCCAATTGGGTTCCCTTAATACTTTCAATCAGAACAGAGGCTAACACGAAGTGGTTGATGGGTCCAAATCTTTTAAAATAAGTGTCATCTATCACTCTTGACCAAGGGACAGTCAAGTCTGGAGTGTCCTTTCTTTGATATATTTTCATGAAATCGATTATTTGTTTCCATGAGTTTGCTAGATGAATCCGTGAAACTGCATAGAACTCACAGATGGTGAATATCATGTTGAGGATCCCTAAACCATTCCACGAAGTGTGCGTTAAAAAGGCAGCTTCTATGACTGCTCTTAAACTCCTCATATTCGTTTCTTGGAGCTGCCATGCATACACCAGCTTAGCTACAAAGCATGAGATGTCTGTGTGTGCTTTATTGAAGACTGGTCTTGATCTGCTGATGCACCTGGTACTAGGTGGAGAATAGACTTCTCCCAGTGTAGAATCTATGAGTGCCCCAATATTTCTTTTATACTGGCTTTTAAGAAATCCTGATGTCAGCTGTGCCTCTGTTTTTGTGACTGCTCTGAGGAGAGTTATAGCTAAAAAGTTGCAAAGTCTGTGAACTCTAAGAGCTGTCATAGTCGGGGCGGAGGTGGGGGATGATTTTCCCAGGATCCTGGAGCAGGTCGTGATGAATGTTTTTAGGGCACCTGATGCGTATTTCTCCATTAACCCTGCATTTTTGCCTATGAGGGCATCTAGGTTCTCCTCTAATCTGACTGCTTTTATTGCTGCTCCGGGATCTAGTTCAATTTGAGTTTCAAGATCTAGGGTTGGTGGCTCATCTATTTCATCTACCGCTACAATCATACTAAACTTTCCCGTGTCTTCTGAGGGTCCAGGATTGATAGGTGGAGTGTGAGAAACATCTGCTCTAGGCTCTGTAGAAAATAGAAGCGGGGCTGCTGAGCCTTGACCCTTTTCCCATATCAGGTCCTCAGCCTTGCTAGCATAATCCTTAAAGCAAAGTGAAGCAGCTCCAAGTATTACATCAGTGATTTCGTATTGATCCGGCACATTCCCAGTGGCATAAAATGCTAAGAATCGTAAAACTATGCTTCTTTGTGTAGTGGCTCCCCACAACTCGTTAGGGAGTCTATACGACTCGGCTCTCTCCTTGCATATGTTCAGTCCCCACCCCTCTTTTGCGATGTGAGTTCCTATTTGGGGAATTTCAATAACAGTTTCTAACTCTTTACTATCCAATCCGATTTCTCTTTTTATTTTGGGATTAAATCCTGAAGCCATCTTGATTTATGTTGTTCAAATAACAACTTATATGATTAATGAACTACTTATTTGTTTGAAATAACTCCACTGAACAGAGAGGAATCAATTGGTGAATAGAACGTCTGGTGTTTCAGTGTATTATTTTTTCAATAATTTTTATAATATTTTGTTATGCGCTCTATTTATAAGCAGTATGTATTAATATATATATTATTAGGTATACCTAATACAGGTATTGGACTTAGGTTAACTATAGCAGTTACCCATCTAATAAATAGCCGCAAGTTAAGACTATATTTACTAAATTAAGTCATAAATTATACATTTGTAGTATTTATAATATTTGATGTATACCATAGACGTGCAAGTATAGTTAAATAAGTAATCTGTCTCGTGTTTTCTGTGTTCAGGTAATGCTCATTCGTCATTTGATCTGTATATACTGTAGACTAAAAGTCGACGATTGATCGATTATACATTAAGAATCGACTTTTAGTCTACTGCAACCAGTGCCCACACGAAAATATTCTAAGCCTGTGGTAGTGCCAATGATTGTCAATAAAGACTTCACAATAAATATTGTATTATTTTTATATTTAGTGTACCTGGTTGGTTGGTGTGACAAAAGCGCATATGCTTTCGTAATGATGGTTGATCATGAGATTTTAAATTCACTTATATAGTTAGACGTATTGTATCTTTCTGCCTAGGAATAATTCTCAGTGGTAGCAGGGAGTAAACCTAAACCCATTTCCTAAACCTAACCATCAGTGCCAACTGCTGTTTTGTTAGTTTATCGCAGATTAGAGGAATCGACAAGGTATTCATTCATATAGGCGAAGACTTCAACATTTTAAATTTTATCGGATACTAGCTTTTGCTCGCGACTTCGTCCGCGTAGAAGTCGAAAATGGTTCTAATAGGATTTTTAATTGGTTTTTACGTTATTACATAATGTTGTTATAACATATAAATTATTATGTTAAAATGTTTGAATACCTACTTATAAAATATAATATTTTTTATAGTGTAGGGATTTAAAGGTTAAATAAACATGAAAATAAAATAAAATTTTGTTATAGTTTAAGAACACGAAGCTCGACCTTTGATCTGGTGAAAGTTACACGGGGGTACCTTAGCACAGTCGGCCCCGACTTTAGTTAGATGCACGTGTGTTATCCGCACTTAGCCCCACAATAATGGGCCATTGTGCGTAAGTAACCGATATTATCTTTCTACAACGAAATCGAAATACTAGGTACACCTACCGCAGTATTTCTTTTATATTTGTTTTTTACATGTTTTTTGAATATGGAATGATTCGTATATTTTATAACCAAAATGTTTTAGTCCTTACCATTCCAAATTTCGGACTCTACGTCCCTATGAGGCCGTGTCCTAAAAGTGCATGAACTCTCTAAAGCTTAGAAACCTCCAAATGTGGTACTAATATAGTACGGTGACTTTCGAGACCTCGGACCAATTATCACACCGAGACATTCCAATTTTAAAGAGTATTTGCATTGCACCAACCTTTTATGTGAGTTCAACCTTTTTTTAATAAAATCGGATTGAGTTTTCAAACATGTGTCAAACACTAAGGAGTATTGATATCAACTTCAAAGCAAATCACCCCTAAAATAACTTTCTACCCCTTTTTAACCCCGTTAGGGAATGAATATCAATAAAGTACGAAACACGTCTTCCATCAATTCTGCTAAAGTATGTATATGCAAAATTCGAAGTAGATTGGACCAAGGAATCACATTGTCCCATACAAACCTTGCCCCCATTTTTCACGCCTTTAGGGGTAGAATTTCGGAAAATCCTTTCTTAACGGATACCTACGTCATACAAAGAACACACCCTCAAAGTTTCAGGCCTCTACGATTATCGGTTTAGGCTGTGCGTTGATCCGTCAGTCAGCCAGTCATTGAGGACAAATAATAATAATTTGTTTATTTCGTAAAAAGCATTTTATATGTATAGATAGATGTCTGTATCAAACAGTATTAAATATATTTTCTATTTTCACCTATTGTTTTGTAAGTAATCAACGTTTTATTGCTTGTATATTTCAATGGAGACTTTTTTAACCTAACTCTGTATATTACGAAGATTTAACTATACAATTAGTCTACATTGATCACAAAATATCAGCATTGATCGAGTCCCCGTTTAAAAGATATAAGGAGGCATTAGTGGCTGTGCCAAGCTGAGCGCTTATCTTGGCACAGCCACATCAATATGTCGCGAACCACAATGCCTGGCGATAATCTGATTGCAGTATATAAGCCGTAATTAGTCGTTAATTGATCGAAATTAGTCACAAACTGCTAGAATTAATCGGTGCTTCTGATGAGATCTAGGCATTGTAGTTCCCAAGATATTGAGTTAGCTGTGTCAAGATGAGCGCTCAGCTTGGCACAGATACCTTGTATTTCCAAAACTACAGCACCGAACAAAAATCTTACTATACCCCCTTGTATTTATTGTTGGACCGACCAATTATGTTACGTTACGACCAAATTCGAATAATTCACTACGTATAGATTTCCCGTTTGCGATGGTGGCTATGCCAAGATAAGCCATTCCTTTATTTTATAATAATATGTACTATAACACGCACTATTTTTTTTTATACGGCGCACTTTTACAGCAGATTACGCACTAATTATACGTGCCACTCATAACACTCTAGGAGACACTTTCTTGCTGAGGTAACGCACACTGGTGGCGCCGGTCATGGTAGCGGCCGCTGGCAGAGCTGCTCACGCTCTCCGAGGGAATCATATTGCCTACTCTGTGATTGGCTAACATTAAAATATATTGGAAATATTTTACTCTGTACTTAATTTTCCTAAAAGCTTGTTGTCAGCTTGTGAAAATTAATCAAACTATCTTTGTTCTAGGTAGCAAGAGTAATCATGCTCTGTTTAGAAACAATCTCAGAACTTAATTATGTTTTTAGCAAGTGTTAAGTAAAAAAACGATCAAAATTTAACAAAATAATTTAAATTCTTACCTGCTTACACAATGCCGGCACAATAAAGCCCTTTTAGCGTTCACCTTGAGAAAAGATGCAGCACATTACACTTCCTAGATAACTGTAGTGATTCACAGGAATTAAAATGCTGTTAAATACATCGCAAACAGCAATTTATAGCATCAAGCTACATCAATCATTCATAATTCCCGCAATTTTTTTAAAAGCTTTCGTTTGGAAGTCTATATGAAGCAAATGGTATAGAAGCCAATCATGTTTTTATCAATAGCAATTCTAACATCTAAAATTAATCAAATTGGTTCCAAAAATAATTAGGTATTGGCCACATACCGCTATTTAATTCCTACTATGGTAATTTCGGCGATTGTATTCTTTTGGCATTCGATTTCGATCTTTATTACCTCATACCTCTTTATTGCCGTTCCTGGAGTTCCTGGACGAAATCTTCATTGCAAATATTTTTCTCCGTAATGAATGTTTGTGCTTGTGCCTTGTGGTACGTTGTAATTTTGTAAAAATGAATAATGGACCTTTACAAATGTTTATGCTGAATCCTCCTGAAGGCCAGCCATCAAGTTTCGCACAAAGACTAATTGATATATCAGGGCACACGCAAGTCAACCTTGAGAGTAAGTATTCGTTAAAAATATACCTCTGTTTTTTTTATAATTTGTCATTTTCATGATTTCCCCATTGGATTTATAAATGAAAGATAAATACATACTCGTTAGTGCCTGTTGCAGTACGGAACAATCGATTAGCCAGACTTTTATTTTAAATTTTCTTGTTTTCTTTTATACAAACGTAGATCATTACAGGCATAGTACCTACCTAATTAGTACCTAGGTAGCTTACTTTAACAGCCGGTCGTAGACATATTCTATCAGTACGTAAAAAATATAGATTTACGAATATGTAATAGATTTAATTGTTACGTTTGTTTTCAGATGTGTCGGACTTCTCGAACGTTTGTCGTACCTGCGCCACTGTCACGGAGCTGGTCATGCCCATATTCGCCGGGGAGGGGCTGCAGAACAACATAGCAGACAAAATACACAAACATCTGCCTATAGGGGTGATTATCGTAATATACATTTTACTAATCTTACCTATCTGTAACAACTTAAACATAATTCTTCTTTTTGTTTATATCTATTAACTAGATTTGCCCGCGGTTTGACCCGTGATTATGATAACTGCTCCGCCCCCGTGGGTCGTAGCGTGATGTTATATAGCCTATAGCCTTCATCGATAAATGAGCTATCCAACACTTAAAGAATTTTTCAATTCCGACCAGTAGTTCCTGAGATTAGTGTGTTTAACCAAATAAACAATATTAGTATAGATTAATCAGTCAAGTATTAGAGTACTAAACATAATTAAAAATCGATTGTCTCTGGCCGCCTATATATGTATATTAACTAGAAGCTTGTATGCAAGAACTAATATTTAGTGGAGGAAAAGTAATAATAGAGTTAAAAAAAGAAACTTATATGAGAAGAATCTATGTTGTTACACAAAAATATTTTATTCACAATTTGAAGCCTGACATGCTACCTAGTATGTACCTGCATGTGTATGTATACATCCTCCATCCCTCTTGTGGTACAATGGTTCATTTGAGATACAATTTCAGACCTTCAGACTGCTACACCAAGTTCTTGAGTTATCCAACACAACATGTACCTCTAAATTTTCTATATATGCATGTGTGTGTATAAATTTGTTAATATTATCACTCACTTTAAAGGCGAATGAAAATATTGTGAATAAACCTCAATAAAGTTCTCAAAGATATGTTAAATCCGCCAAACTGCGCTGGACTGGTATGGTGACCTAAACCTAACCCTTCTAATTCTAGGAAAGAAGCCAGTGCAATGACACATTTCATAATATTTTGTCTGCAGGTTTCCGAGTCAGATGTGCTTCCTCAAGTTGTCTGCTACCAGTGTGCCAGCACACTCCTTGCATGGCATGAGCTGGTGAAGTGCTGCGTACAGGCCGACCAGGCCTTCAGAGCCAAGATAGCTGCAGACACTGCAACTAATGAGGTATGTGCTGGAGTATAATAATAATAATAAAATTGTTACCCGCTTACTACATATATTAGTAACTTATATAAATTCTAACTAATATTATAAAAGCGAAAATGAGATTTTTGTTTGTTTGTTACTTACATTTCACACCTAAACCACTGAACCGATCATTCTGAAATTTTGCATATACATTGTCAGGTGTACAGAAACGGAAATAGGCTACCTTTCATCCCGAAAAAAAATACTGTTCCCGAGGAAAACAACAATAACGTTCTTATGATAATAGATGGCGCCACGTGTCTTTTGAATCATGATTGAATTATATTATTACAAGCAGAGTACAACCCGAATTGATTGTCAAATTCTAAATTAACGCGAGCGAAGCCGCGGGCAACAGCTAGTATAAAATAAATGTTGACGTATTATAGTCCCGGATGCAGTACCAAGGTTGTTCATAAGTATATTGAGGTCAAGTCACAAAGTAACAGTAAGTAAATGGTAAAGTCTAATAATGACTTCACTAAGTTACTGAGGCTACATTTACGTTAGTTGCTGGGTTTGGGCAAAGGGTTGCCAATGAGACAATACCTGCAACTCAGTCTTTCTATCTCTTTAACATTGCCACAGTGTGTATGCGAAATTTCAAGATAATCGGTCGAGTAATGAAGGCATGGTGTTTGTAACAAACAAACAAACTTACATTCACATTTATATTAGCAAGGATTTGACCTTTACAATAGCTTAAATAGCCTTTTAGCTTAATGTCTGTGTGTTATCTAAAATTTTACATACATACATTGAAATAAGTCTGTTATTTCAATGTATGTAAACGCCTCAGCACAACAAAATACACCAAGGTGGAGCAAACAGTGTTAAATTACACAAATGTTTATCACGTCATGAGGGGATAAAATCCACCACTTGCAAACTGTCAGCAGCAAGGCGACCAGTAAAACATCTGCCATATATTTTCTGTCTGGCACTGAGTATATAATATATCAGTTATATATTGCTGGGCATGGGCATCTTTTCAGTATGAGAAGAATTAGGTCATAGTCCATCAGTATGACCTAGTGCAGGTATTCACACTTCATACTTATTTGAAAATGTTATGGAAAACTCTCGGACGTGACTGGCAGACTGAAATAGTAAATTTAGACTATTATTTTGAGGCAAAATCGTAAAATTCTCATTTTTTATTTTATTAAATAGACTGTCAGTGTCATTAATTAGAAAATATCATATTCTACTAAAAATCAGCAATATAATCAATAGTATTAATAATTAAATCAATTACGATCGGTGCACAGATATCATTCCCCGTGCATTATGATACCATATATTTGACTATGTTCATTTACTGTAATCTGTTTCTCTGCTATATCAACTTAATATCTATTGTCTTTGTTTCAGGATAAAAGGCCAACAACTCAGAAACCCTTAGAAGAGGATTCACAAAGCAAGTGAGTATTCTACTTGAGTTCTGTCATTATTTTTTTGCATAGATATCTCAATGTTATCTTTTCAGGTTAAGTGTAAAACATATTCTGACCAATTACATACATAACTTAAACATCGAAGACACTTCAAGCATGGAATTTGTTTGCCAAAAGTGTACGAAGAAACCAGCATTGAATACAGTGGAAAACCTAACTGAACATTTAAAATATGATCACATTTCAGATATAACAGATGAGAAATCGATCAAAGAATTCATAAAAAACTATATAACATTTGAAGAAATGCTTGTTTCTGAAGATTCGGACAGAGATGATCAGTCAGAAATAAAGGAAAAGATTGAAAAGCCACTGCCTAACATATATTGTCCGTTTTGCGAGTGCGTGTTCTCATCACCAACAAGATTAGTATGCCATTTGAATAAACATTTCGAAGTGTGCATTGAAGATGGTGTCATGTGCTGTGATATGATGTTTAACAATAAGAAAAACTTCGTGAAACATTTACAAGACTCCCATGTTGATGTCAAAATAGATGACACGGCTAAAGTGTGTAAAAGTTGCGGTTTCATCACAGAAGACACGGATATTTTACAAGCGCATATAAACGAAGCACATGACATAAAGAAACATGACAAAGAAAAGAAGTTGCAGAGTTCTGTGAACCAGAAGTATATCCCAGCGGTGTGTCCTGAATGTAACAAGACGTTTTCTAACAAATACAACATGTTTGTGCATATGAAGAGCCATAGCGGTGGACCTGATTCGTATGCCTGCAACAAATGTCACAAGAGCTACAAAAATCAATCTAGTTTGAGCTACCATAATCGAGTATCACATAAAGGGATACTTAGCTTTCTGTGTTCGGAATGTGGCGAAGCGTTCCCTTCTCGCACCGCTCGTGATGTTCACGCATTACTGCATACGGGAGTGAAGCCTTATAAATGTACAATAGAAGGCTGCGGGAAGTCGTACCGCGCGAAAAACACTCTTGACAGACACCTAGACATGCATCTAAATGTAAGAAAGTACGAGTGCGAGATCTGTTCCAAAAGGTTCAGGAGGAAAACGCACCTCGACTACCATGTTAGCACCCACAGCAAGTAGAGAGTAAACGACGTTGTTTGTTGCAGGCACGACTCACACGTACTGGACCACTCGGACGATTCCACCGACCAGTCCGATGACAAACCGCTCTCTACAATAGCGAACAAAAAGTCCAAAAATATATATACAAAGTTCTACAGAACGCTAGTCAATTTTAGAAATCATTATGTCAATGAACACAGAACTGAAGAGTCTTATCCAGACTTTACAGACACCAGTCTGTCAGATGTTGAGGAGAATAATATAGACAGTTTTGATGACTTAACGCACTGTAATATGAGAAAAGATAGAATGGATGAGGAGACCAGACTCGAACTGAGTCAGGTACAGACTAAGATCAATGGAAAATTGTTTTATACATGTAGTATTTGCGGCAAGAACTTAAGCTCATCACATACGTACGTGTTCCACAAAAGAATACATACAGGCGAGCGGCCTTGCGTGTGCCACATATGTGGGAAGCAATTCCGAGCGCCGAACGGACTCCAACGACACCTGACGGAAACCCACGAACGTTTACGAAGATACACATGCAGCTTATGTCCTAAAAACTTCGCCAACTCACAGAATTTGAAGCAGCACTTAAGGATACATACCGGCGAGAGGCCGTTCGTTTGCTCTCACTGTGGGAAACGGTTCACTCAGAGTGGTTCGTTACACGTTCACTTGAAGACACATAGTGAGCAGTTTCCTTACCACTGCGCTGAGTGTGGGGCCAAGTTCCGGCTACGATCAGGTTTAGCGCGACACAGATTTAAGCACACGGGAGAGCGGCCTCACGTCTGCGTGCACTGCGGGAAGGGCTTCCGCCAACGACATGAACTGAACTCTCACAGTCTATGCCACTCGGATACTAAACCGTTCACTTGTGCGTCCTGCGGGGCCGCATTCCGCCAAAGAAGAGCTCTCAGACACCACATTAAGAGGATTCACGAGAACGACCTCACGCCGAGAGAAGTTCCTCACACGATAGTTTATAATCACGTCGGACACTACTAGAATAATGTACCCAAGTGGTGCATAATATAACTACTCGTTAAATTGCAAAACGCATATTTTATTTCCTGATCCCATCCTCTCCTTTGCAGGGCGTATACAGACCTGAGGGTCGAAGTGAACCAGGATGAGAGTTCTAAAGGGACACAAGCTATCGAACAGCCGAGGATTCTGACCGTCGGGCCAGACGGTCGGCGAACCGCGTGGTGCGGTCTGTGCAATAAGAGCGAGTCGGTCGTGTCGTGGCGGAGGCACGTACGCCTCCACAACGGAGAGAAACGGTACAGCTGCCACACGTGCGGGCGGGCGTTCGCCGACAGCGGGAACCTCGCTCGGCACGTGAGGGCTCTGTACGGCCAGCTCAACACGCACGCGCGCACGCACAAAGCGCAAGAACAACCCGACCCGCCCACATAGCGCCCGTAGCCTCCTGTACTGCCATCGATCATTTAGCATATTGGTAAACAATATTATTTAGGGTATTTTTATGTATCAAGTAGACACGATTACTCACATAGAGATGACGCAACGCACAAATCGAGTTGCTGCGAGATATGTGGACAGATGACGAGAACAGTTTGTGATCTTTCTACTTTTAATGAAAACACAAAAGTCGTCTACTAAAATACTCCATCATTACAAATATTCGAAACGATATCAAACAACGTGAAATTTGTTGTACATATACCGACGACAATCCACTTTGAGTGGATTATACACTCAAACTGACATTCAATCATTACAATTGTCTTTCATCACATTTGCCATCTATGTTTCACACGAGTCTATAGATTCCGATGCTAATCAATTCAGATAAATTTGTATGACAACTACACACTGTTTGAAGGCCAATTAAAATTACTTAATATGAGAAACAACATAATAATAAATACTAAAGTACTCAGATACGATACCCTCCCAAGAAGATTGTATAAATCAGGATATTATCAATGAAATCAATCTAAGGAACTACTTGTGGCTAGAGAAGAGAGAAGAATTTAGAGAACAATACTTTGGAAGAGGATTTTAGACGGCAGAGAGACACAATAGCAAAACTAATTCAGAATACGAATAAATCTCACAATTTTAACCTATTTAGACTATACGAAGAAACCTCAAAAATGTGGTCACTTATAAATAATTTTGCTCGCAATAAGATTAAACATTCCTAACTCTTTAAAACTTATTTTCCGTTCAAAATTGGTCACTGACACTAATGAGAATTGTCTTTAATGATTATTATTATTGGACAATATGGCCTGAATTAGCTAGAAAAATACCAGATAAGTATAATATGTCCGCACACTCTCAATATAATAAGGCACAGTCTTGTACCGAAATATGCACATTACAACCTGGTGACTCTAATGAAGTTAGCAAAATTATTCATGATCTTGATTCGAATTCAAGCCCTAGATGATTAAATGTCTACAATATTCTATATCCAAAAACTTATGACAAATGGTGAATTTCCAAATACTTTGAAGGTATTTTTAAAACTGATCCTGGAAATTACCGTCCAATCTCACTCCTACCAGTGCTATCTGAAGTGTGTATCTAAAATATATTATATACAAGATTAATAAAATATTTATATTCCTTTAATTTAATTTCAAAACAATATGGATTCAGAGCCAAAAGTAACACCACAGCTGCAGCAATTGATATCATAACAGAAATAAAAACGAATATAGACAATAAAACGTATTGCTCTAGGGGGTCACTATCGATTTAAACAAAGCCTTTGATACCGTTAGTCACAAACTTCTACTGTATGAGCTAGAAAGAATTGGCATCAATGGCAGCGCTCTCAATATGTTCAGTTCCCATTTAGAACACCGATCACAGGTAGTCAAGATCGAAAATTATGAAAGTACCCCCTTATCAATCTCATGTGGAGTCCCCCAGGGATCTGTTTTAAGCCCACTCTTATTGCTAATACATATATTATATAAACAACATTACAGAATTAGGTCTAAACGGCCACATAACTTTATATGCCGATGACACATGTTTATTTTATTTTGGCACTAATATACACGTCATTATTACACAAGCAGACCTGGGGCCCTATTACAAACTTCTATAAAACCTGTCGGGCAATTCAAATAACTGCCTGGTTTTGTTTCGTATTATGACATGTGAATAGTTGATCGTCTTCATGCTGGCAAGTTTGTCGCTGGCCGATTTGTGACTTGACAGTGCATCGTTCAAAAATATGACATACATATTTGTCGGTAAGTAACGGTTTTAATTTTATGGTATTTCGTATACTGCCTGGAAATAAGAGTTCGTAATAAGGCCCCTGGACGTTTGATCTGAACGGTTCCAATATAACTTGCTAACTTTAAACAGCAATAAAACCAGTTATGCCTCATTGACAATTACTAATATTCCTATTGAACAAAAAACTAAAGAGAAATATCTTGGCCTGAGAATAAACAATTACTTAACATGGGACGAACAAATACACTCGCGTGCAAGTAAATCGACTCAAGGCTCAAGTGCGCATAAAAAGTGATATAACTTAAAAATGCCTTATTTTACCTCTATATAATGTTTTACATAATTATAGCCTAGTAATTAGGCTATAAAATGGTAGCATAATTTCAGTAATTTAAATAAACACATGTCCTTAGAATGCAACTGAACGCAACCTCCCATAAACTGCTCTGCGCTCTATACACAACTTGCGCGACACAACCCGCTATAAAAACCCCCTGTAATCGTTTTTTCTTATCAGTCGCTCACTAGACGTTGACCTGAACACATCTCTGCAAATTGAAGCCGTCATTTGAAGAAAATTATGGATACAACACCTGAAGAAGCCGCTCAAGTCGTTGCCCTGTTGCAAGAAGGGTTGAACCAGCGAGAAGTCGCTCGTTGGTTGAATATGAGTCAGTCTGCTGTCTCGAAAGTGTACAGGAGGTTTCAAGAGAGTGGTGCCTTCACTCGGCGGCCTAATTCCAGCCGACGCCGGTGCACCTCGGAGCGTGACGACCGGTTTTTGGTCTCGACCTCCCTCCGAAATCGACACCTTACCGGCGTGGATGTGCAGCAGGAGCTACGTCAAGTTCGCGGAGTAACTGTCAGTCAGTGGACAGTTAGAAGAAGGTTGAAGGAAGCTAACCTTACTCCGAAAAGACCCGCTACAGGCCCGAAGTTGACCACAGCCCACCGTCAAGCACGCCTTCACTTTGCTCGAGAGCACTTGGATTGGAGCATAGAGCAATGGCAGTCGGTCCTGTTCACAGATGAGACGAGGATGTGTCTCCATGGCAGCGACAGGAGAGGTCGGGTGTACCGGCGTCCTGGTGAACGGTTTTCACAGTGCTGCTTTGTTGAAACCGTTGCATATGGTGGCGGTTCTTGCATGATGTGGGCTGGAATTTCCTTAGAAGCAAAAACGGACCTTGTATTCGTTCCTGGGGGAGGCCGGAGAGGAGGTCTGACCAGTGATCGTTACATTGAAAATGTTCTACTGGATCAAGTTGTCCCTTATCAAGGCTTTATTGGGGATAATTTCATCTTGATGCATGACAATGCCCGATGTCACACTGCTCGGGCCACACGTGAGTTCCTGAGTGAAGTTGGAATTCACACTATGGATTGGCCAGCGCTCAGCCCCGATTTAAATCCCATTGAGCACATATGGGACGAGCTCAAAAGTAAAGTTAGGGCGAGGAATCCAGCTCCGACAAACATCAATGAGCTCAAGACTGCGTTGGTAGAAGAGTGGGGCCGAATACCACAATCATCAATTAAAAAGTTGATAAGGTCGATGAAGAATCGCTTGAGAGCAGTGATCAGGGCTAGAGGAGGGAACACCAAATATTGACACGAATAAATTTTTTATCTTATGCACATTTTGTTTCATTTATACCCAATAACCCCCATACTGTGAAATTGTATGAATTTTCAAATTTTTTTACAATATCTTTGACATTCACCTTTTTTACTAACCTACTGAATCGATTTTCATGCAACTTACATAATTTTAAAGCTCAATTACTAGGCTTTAATTATGTAAAACATTATATAGAGGTAAAATAAGGCATTTTTAAGTTATATCACTTTTTATGCGCACTTGAGCCTTGAGTCGATTTACTTGCACGCGAGTGTAGATTATATGAAAAATAAGCTTTTCTCACTAATTGGTTCACTTCGTAATCTATACGGTTATGTTCCTCGACAGATACGTTTTATGATATATTATATAACTCTTCAGTCAAAGCGCAAAAAACATAAGTTTTGAAGCAGCACAACTTTATAATAAGTAGTAGGCAAATGGTATCATTATACAATTTGCCTGCATGTTGAACTCCTTAAAAATATAATTTGTAAAATAACCAGCATTGTAAAATTGCCGGTTACAAACAGTGGCCGTGAGTTTCTGGCCCGTTCTCATTGATTTACCTGTTGCCACGTTGCGCAAAGCAAGATGCTTTGCGCAACGTGGCAACAAGTAAATGTAAGTTCATATTGTTGTAGTCAGTGTAACCTTGACGTTCATAAGTGTCACTTTGTGACCTAAATGAATAAAGATATTTTGAATTCTTTTACAATCCGAAATAAAAAATGTAAGCTCATTTAAGAATTTATTAAACCAAATGAAAACCTATCGTGTGACGACCATTTTAAATATATTTATACACAATGTTAACCAATGTTCTCGTGCTTTTGACTTTGTCGTTTTGAGATTAAATTCTTTAAACCTAAGTCTCTCACAATTAAGATTTAAATTACTATTGGAATATTAGATAAAAGAATGTCTATTGGAGTATGTACCTACTTAAATAAGAATAACAATATTATGTATTACTTAAATACAAACAATATAATGCACATATATAACAGACAGTACCTATAAAGTACCTACTCCGCAGACATTGTTGTGGTTTAAACGTTTAACTTATATAAATTAACAATAGCTCTATTATAATATAACAGGAATAATTGTATATGTAATTTGAAACAAATTGATAAACATCTTTAAAAATAAAATTACCGTGTATAAAAGTCGACGACGACGCGAAGTAATCTTTTTCTATTCTACTGAAGTATCAAACACTACTGTAACATTGTGCCGTACAGGCGCATTTGTGTGCTGGGTTGGTGGAGAATAAAAGTCAGAAGGATTCTTCCTTGTAGATCTTCTTTATTTGGAGTGTTCTTCCTAATACTGCTGCCCGCTGACTGTACCGATACCATTGTACGGGTTACGTACACTTCTTGATAAGTGATAGAAATGATAGATAATATAAATAATTGCACTATTTATTGACTATTGAAATAATACGACAAATTTGATAATTATGCTAAATTATGATAACTGATTGATACTATGTTAATGAGTACACGATACGCTTGCTGAAGGTGAACTGATTTATTGATGGTTACAAAATCGTCACGTTGGACGTTAAATGCTGACCGCAGCATATGTACGGTCGTTGGCCCGTACAACCATCATCAGGGGTTCCTCTCGTAGACCCGTACAGGGTCTCGGGGTAACCAGACCAGGCCGTGGGCCTGTCTTGGTGGTGGTCGTCGCCGCCTGCTAATACAGGCGGGTCACTGGGGTGGGCCTGTGCGGGCCCGTTGGTCAGTCCGGGTCGTCATAGCCGGTGGGTGGCGCAGCTAGCGAGATCCAGCCCGCACGGGTGAGTCCCCGCGGGCGACGCGCGTGCCAGCAGCGCTCGGGTCGAGTCTGATGGGTCCCTCCGGCGCTTAGCGAGGTCGAGCTCCTCGGGAAGAATTTCTCGGGGAGCACCCGTCAGCCAGCGCCAGGGGGAGCGTTGATGTGGGTCCGGTGGGGGTTGCCACGGAGACGAGGTCTCGCGGCAAGGCCATCCTGTCCGGCGATCGCCGATGGTAAGGCGCAAGCTCCCGCAGATGGCGGGCGTGCGATCCGTCGGCGCGCACGAACAGGTTGGTGCTCGGGCGTCTCACGAAGTCGTCCAAGCACTCCATGTACCGATACCGCGTTCCGACGCCTCTTTTATATCAAATTTGCTAAAAAATATAGGCTCTGTGATTGGTCAACAATCAGATCGCAAAACTTTCGACCAATGAGAGCAAAGGATCGGAATTGGTACAGTGAGCTTAAGTACAACGAAACTTTACCCTAACGAGAGCCGCATGAGCTTAAGTACAACAAAACTTTACCGTAACGAGAGCCGCGTGACAATTTTGCGTTTGTCATTACAAATTTCTATGACAACATAATATAAATTAAATGTTCTTAGTTTCTACGCATCATAAACCATACAGGAATAATATAAAACATACAATAACAAGACATAAAATGTAACATCAAAACATAGGTCGTACTGCTTACCCCCAAGTACTTTACACTATGAATTCTATACAAACAAACGAATAAATCAGATAAGATCGAAACAAACATGAATCTTATGAAAACAAACATAAAACTATATAAAGAGGCGAATCTAATAAGAATATGAGAGTAAGAGTATAAACCTTATATACTAACACGCAAATACTATGTACTGTCTTATCAGTTTACTATTCACGTAGTTTACTATGATTCACTGTCTATTTACTCGCCCCCACAAACATCTAGAAACGTTTAACAACCGCCTCCTGGCTATACTGTAAAGAATGCGTCGCTATCACCGCCAGTAAATCTAGTCTTACAATGCCATCACAATAACCTATAGAGCTCTGGACAGTCTACTTACTGCAGAAACATCACACTTGGTTAATCATGCCTTCTCTATTAGCTGAAAGTACTTATTCCTCGAAGCAATCTAGATATATAAAGCAAACTACCTGCGCCCCGCGGTCTCACCCGCGTAAGTCCCGATGTCGTGGGAATATCGGGATGAAAAGTGTGTTAATCCAGGTAGTCAGCTATCTACATACCAAGTTTCATGGCAATCGGTTTAGTAGTTTTTGCGTAAAAGAGTAACAAACTTCCATTCATCCATCCTCACAAACTTTCACATTTATAATATCAGTAGGATATGCTGTGCCCTTCATCCCAAAAAAGTAAACTAGTCTACCATGAACGCGACGTTAAACTCTGTCTCAATGTTTTTACAGACACAAACCCGTCGGCGACTTTGTGGTGCAGCACATGGCGCCCCCGAGGTACCCGATGACGTACCGCCGATGCGACTTCTGCCAAACCAAGCACCCTGACACCACCTACAAGGACCACCTCGTCATCGCGCACTCGGAAAGGATCTTCTACTGCGGAGAATGTGGCGAATACCCCGACAAAAAATACTTCCTACTGCACATGTCACGCCACGCGATGGAGTACACCTCCGATCACGAGATGAAAGATACCAAGAAAGTCAAAAAAATTAAAAGGAAGAGTGATGTCAACCAAAATATTAACGTCGATGTGCCGGAAACACCGAAATCTAACCCGGCTTTAATTGCACCGACACCTAACCCTGTGAAAAGTAATGAAGAAAATGAATTTTCTGATCACAGTGACACGGAATACGGTTTTGGCCCGCTGCCTGAATCAGTGTTTGAGGCCATAGAGGACTCCCAGGATAGCCAGGCGACTAAGGCCACTCGCGGATCTCCAGCAATCGACTCTGAAAATGACGAATCTAACAAATCAGAGCCACCGACCGAAGATGATGATATCAAAAAGCTCCGTAAGAGGGTTAGGACTTGCCCCATCTGTTCCAAAGTATACCAGGCGTCGTCCAGCTACTTCTATCACATGAAGTATACACATAAGCAAATAAAAGAGCACGAGTGTCAGATTTGTGCGAAAAAATTCGCGACCAGAACAAGTCTTAAAATACACGCAGCGACCCACACTGGGGAGAGTCAATTTGAGTGTGAGCAGTGTAAGAAACGGTTCAGATCCAACGCCAGTCTTTACATTCACGAACAGACACATATTGGTGTCAAAAGCTGGTCGTGTAACCAGTGCCACCGATCTTTTAGATGGAAAACCCATCTCTTAAGGCACATGAAGAGGCACTCGGCGGAGAAGGCGCATGTTTGCACGACGTGCGGTCGCGGGTTCAGTATCCGATGCGACTTGCTGAGGCACGCACGCACTCACACAGCCGGCCAGTTCGATTGCGACAAATGCGATGTGAAATTCGCACAACTGAGGTATTTAAAAGTGCATATGGAAAAGAAACATTCTGCGAAAGTGACGAAATGTTAAGGAACCTGAGAAATAATATTTATTTTTGTGATTATTAGATTTAATGTTAGTATTTAGTGATCTTCGTTTTCTATTTATCTTAGTGTGACATTGTAGGGCAAAAGCCATTCTCTTAGTAATCTAAGGTAAATAACTAATATAAAATATTGTATGATCATAATCATAATGTAGAAAGAATGGACGGCAAAAGATGAAGATGTGTGGGACAGTCGGAAGGCGACAGAGTTAAGTATTTATTTATTTTTGTGATTATTAGATTTAATGTTAGTATTTAGTGATCTTCGTTTTCTATTTATCTTAAAGTGTGACATTGTAGGGCAAAAGCCATTCTCTTAGTAATCTAAGGTAAATAACTAATATAAAATATTGTATGATCATAATCATAATGTAGAAAGAATGGACGGCAAAAGATGAAGATGTGTGGGACAGTCGGAAGGCGACAGAGTTAAGTATTTATTTATTTTTGTGATTATTAGATTTAAAATTTAGTAATAATTAGTATTTACTGATCTTCGTTTTCTATTTATCTTAAAGTGTGACATTGTAGGGCAAAAGCTAAAACTATGTAAATAACATAAAATAACTAATATATAATATAAAATATTGTATGATCATAATCATAATGTAGAAAGAATGGACGGCAAAAGAAGAAGATGTGAATGAGAGAGTCGGAATAACTAACTAAAATAGACGAATTGCCCCAGAAAACCAGACCATACTTCAGGAAGAAACCACCAGTCCATGATATGTAGTTATTACGGTGCTATTGTTTGCCACTTGCGCTAACTCATGAGGCCAAGAAATTTTGCTGCCTCAGTGACCACAACCTCAGTGAACCTCAGTGACACCTCTGTATTCGATATAGATATTAGGTACCTATAATTACGCGTTGGTTAAAGTGTATTAATTTGGTTTTTCTAAGTTAGCCTTCAAATTATTAGCTTCCACTGCTTCCAGCCATGTTAGGATTGCATTGCTTACTAGAGTAATGCCAGGCTAGATTGAGATAATAGTGAATGAAGCAAGAAAGGTAAGCCAGGACTGGCCTAAATATAAGCCCGTAGTCTCTGCCTACCCCTCCGGGAGAAATGCGTAAGTTTATCTATGTATATTATATTGCGTATGATAAGTGTATGGTAATGGTTATATAAAGTAGGTCACATTATAATATTATTTAGAACAGAAGCAAAATAAGTTTGGTAATAATATTGTATGTATAATTAATGATCAGGTGATTATGTGAATATTAAAAAAATATTATAATGATAGAATACTTTTTATAGTTTTTAGACAGCAATCTATTTTAAAAAGTTAATTTTAATAATAAGAGATTATAGAGAAGAGTATTATTATGGCGAGCTTAAAGTATATTCATGACGAGATAATTTCCATGAGGGGTTATTCATAATCATCTAATTCCGGTCTAGATGTGATAGGTGGAGGAGGGGAGGGTTTAGCGGACCCCTGAAGTACTCTTAAAAGCGGTACGCCTTCTTCTGTCCTGGCCTCCAACTCTACATAACTGTGCGATAACGTATTATGCAACCATTGAGACCCCTCCCTGTTGGCGGTAATTGTTTAAATGTGATGGGCTGCCCATACAGAATCTTCCACCACGGATGCATCCAATTGGGTTCCCTTAATACTTTCAATCGGAAGAGAGGCTAACACGAAGTGATTGATGGGTCCAAATCTTTTAAAATAAGTGTCATCTATCACTCTTGACCAAGGGACAGTCAAGTCTGGAGTGTCCTTTCTTTGATATATTTTCATGAAATCGATTATTTGTTTCCATGAGTTTGCTGTTGCATTGAATGCAACAGCAAACTTTTTGCTAGATGAATCCGTGAAACTGCATACAACTCACAGATGGTGAATATCATGTTGAGAATCCCTAAACCATTCCACGAAGTGTGCGTTAAAAAGGCAGCTTCTATGACTGCTCTTAAACTCCTCATATTCGTTTCTTGGAGCTGCCATGCATACACCAGCTTAGCTACAAAGCATGAGATGTCTGTGTGTGCTTTATTGAAGACTGGTCTTGATCTGCTGATGCACCTGGCACTAGGTGGAGAATAGACTTCTCCCAGTGTAGAATCTATGAGTGCCCCAATATTTCTTTTATACTGGCTTTTAAGAAATCCTGATGTGAGCTGTGCCTCTGTTTTTGTGACTGCTCTGAGGAGAGCTATAGCTAAAAAGTTGCAAAGTCTGTGAACTCTAAGAGCTGTCATAGTCGGGGCGGAGGTGGGGGATGATTTTCCCAGGATCCTGGAGCAGGTCGTGATGAATGTTTTTAGGGCACCTGATGCGTATTTCTCCATTAACCCTGCATTTTTGCCTATGAGGGCATCTAGGTTCTCCTCTAATCTGACTGCTTTTATTGCTGCTCCGGGATCTAGTTCAATTTGAGTTTCAATATCTAGGGTTGGTGGCTCATCTATTTCATCTTCCGCTACAATCATACTAAACTTTCCCGTGTCTTCTGAGGGTCCAGGATTGATAGGTGGAGTGTGAGAAAAATCTGCTCTAGGCTCTGTAGAAAATAGAAGCGGGGCTGCTGAGCCTTGACCCTTTTCCCATATCAGGTCCTCAGCCTTGCTAGCATAATCCTTAAAGCAAAGTGAAGCAGCTCCAAGTATTACATCAGTGATTTCGTATTGATCCGGCACATTCCCAGTGGCATAAAATGCTAAGAATCGTAAAACTATGCTTCTTTGTGTAGTGGCTCCCCACAACTCGTTAGGGAGTCTATACGACTCAGCTCTCTCCCTACATATGTTCAGTCCCCACCCCTCTTTTGCGATGTGAGTTCCTATTTGGGGAATTTCAATAACAGTTTCTAACTCTTTACTATCCAATCCGATTTCTCTTTTTATTTTGGGATTAAATCCTGAAGCCATCTTGATTTATGTTGTTCAAATAACAACTTATATGATTAATGAACTACTTATTTGTTTGAAATAACTCCACTGAACAGAGAAGAATCAATTGGTGAATAGAACGTCTGGTGTTTCAGTGTATTATTTTTTCAATAATTTTTAATAATATTTTGTTATGCGCTCTAATTATAAGCAGTATGTATTAATATATATATTATTAGGTATACCTAATACAGGTATTGGACTTAGGTTAACTATAGCAGTTACCCATCTAATAAATAGCCGCAAGTTAAGACTATATTTACTAAATTAAGTCATAAATTATACATTTGTAGTATTTATAATATTTGATGTAAACCATAGACGTGCAAGTATAGTTAAATAAGTAATCTGTCTCGTGTTTTCTGTGTTCAGGTAGTGCTCATTAGTCATTTGATCTGTATATACTGTAGACTAAAAGTCGACGATTGATCGATTATACATTAAGAATCGACTTTTAGTCTACTGCAACCAGTGCCCACACGAAAATATTCTAAGCCTATGGTAGTGCCAATGATTGTCAATAAAGACTTCACAATAAATATTGTATTATTTTTATATTTAGTGTACCTGGTTGGTTGGTGTGACAAAAGCGCATATGCTTTCGTAATGATGGTTGATCATGAGATTTTAAATTCACTTCTATAGTTAGACGTATTGTATCTTTCTGCCTAGTAATAATTCTCAGTGGTAGCAGGGAGTAAACCTAAACCCATTTCCTAAACCTAACCATCAGTGCCAACTGCTGTTTTGTCAGTTTATCGCAGATTAGAGGAATCGACAAGGTATTCATTCATATAGGCGAAGACTTCAACATTTTAAATTTTATCGGATACTAGCTTTTGCTCGCGACTTCGTCCGCGTAGAAGTCGAAAATGGTTCTAATAGGATTTTTAATTGCTTTTTACGTTATTACATAATGTTGTTATAACATATAAATTATTATGTTAAAATGTTTGAATACCTACTTATAAAATATAATATTTTTTATAGTGTAGGGATTTAAAGGTTAAATAAACATGAAAATAAAATAAAATTTTGTTATAGTTTAAGAACACGAAGCTCGACCTTTGATCTGGTGAAAGTTACACGGGGGTACCTTAGCACAGTCGGCCCCGACTTTAGTTAGATGCACGTCTGTTATCCGCACTTAGCCCCACAATAATGGGCCATTGTGCGTAAGTAACCGATATTATCTTTCTACAACGAAATCGAAATACTAGGTACACCTACCACAGTATTTCTTTTATATTTGTTTTTTTAAATGTTTTTTGAATATGGAATGATTCGTATATTTTATAACCAAAATGTTTTAGTCCTAACCATTCCAAATTTCGGACTCTACGTCCCTATGAGGCCGTGTCCTAAAAGTGCATGAACTCTCTAAAGCTTAGAAACCTCCAAATGTGGTACTAATATAGTACGGTGACTTTCGAGACCTCGGACCAATTATCACACCGAGACATTCCAATTTTAAAGAGTATTTGCATTGCACCAACCTTTTATGTGAGTTCAACCTTTTTTTTAATAAAATCGGATTGAGTTTTCAAACATGTGTCAAACACTAAGGAGTATTAATATCAACTTCAAAGCAAATCACCCCTAAAATAACTTTCTACCCCTTTTTAACCCCGTCAGGGAATGAATTTCAATAAAGTACGAAACACGTCTTCCATCAATTCTGCTAAAGTATGTATATGCAAAATTCGAAGTAGATTGGACCAAGGAATCACATTGTCCCATATATAGTACATACTATATATATAATATGTACTATAAAACGCACAATTGTTTTTATGCGGCGCACTTTTACAGCAGATAACGCACTAATTATACGTGCCACTCATAACACTCTAGGAGACACTTAAACTTCTTGCTGATGTAACGCACACTGGTGGCGCCGGTCATGGTAGCGGCCGCTGGCAGAGCTGCTCACGCTCTCCGAGGGAATCATATTGCCTACTCTGTGATTGGATAACATTAAAATATTTTGGAAATATTTTACTCTGTACTTAATTTTCCTAAAAGCTTGTTGTCAGCTTGTGAAAATTAATCAAACTATCTTTGTTCTAGGTAGCAAGAGTAATCATGCTCTGTTTAGAAACAATCTCGGAACTTAATTATGTTTTTAGCAAGTGTTAAGTAAAAAACGATCAAAATTTAACAAAATAATTTAAATTCTTACCTGCTTACACAATGCCGGCACAATAAAGCCCATTTAGCGTTCACCTTGAGAAAAGATGCAGCACATTACACATTCTAGATAACTGTAGTGATTCACAGGAATTAAAATGCTGTTAAATACATCGCAAACAGCAATTTATAGCATCAAGCTACATCAAACATTCATAATTCCCGCAATTTTTTTATAAGCTTTCGTTTGGAAGTCTATATGAAGCAAATGGTATAGAAGCCAATCATGTTTTTATCAATAGCAATTCTAACATCTAAAATTAATCAAATTGGTGCCAAAAATAATTAGGTATTGGCCACATACCGCTATTTAATTCCTACTATGGTAATTTCGGCGATTGTATTCTTTTGGCATTCGATTTCGATCTTTATTACCTCATACCTCTTTATTGCCGTTCTGGAGTTCCTGGACGAAATCTTCATTGCAAATATTTTTCTCCGTAATGAATGTTTGTGCTTGTGCCTTGTGGTACGTTGTAATTTTGTAAAAATGAATAATGGACCTTTACAAATGTTTATGCTGAATCCTCCTGAAGGCCAGCCATCAAGTTTCGCACAAAGACTAATTGATATATCGGGGCACACGCAAGTCAACCTTGAGAGTAAGTATTCGTTAAAAATATACCTCTGTTTTTTTATAATTTGTCTATTTTCATGATTTCCCCAATGGATTTATAAATGAAAGATAAATACATACTCGTTAGTGCCTGTTGCAGTACGGAACAATCGATTAGTCAGACATTTATTTTAAATTTTCTTGTTTTCTTTTATACAAACGTAGATCATTACAGGCATAGTACCTACCTAATTAGTACCTAGGTAGCTTACTTTAACAGCCGGTCGTAGACATATTCTATCAGTACGTAAAAAATATAGATTTACGAATATGTAATAGATTTAATTGTTACGTTTGTTTTCAGATGTGTCGGACTTCTCGAACGTTTGTCGTACCTGCGCCACTGTCACGGAGCTGGTCATGCCCATATTCGCCGGGGAGGGGCTGCAAAACAACATAGCAGACAAAATACACAAACATCTGCCTATAGGGGTGATTATCGTAATATACATTTTACTAATCTTACCTATCTGTAACAACTTAAACATAATTCTTCTTTTTGTTTATATGTATTAACTAGATTTGCCCGCGGTTTCACCCGTGTTTATGATAACTGCTCCGCCCCCGTGGGTCGTAGCGTGATGTTATATAGCCTATAGTCTTCATCGATAAATGAGCTATCCAACACTTAAAGAATTTTTCAATTCGGGCCAGTAGTTCCTGAGATTAGTGTGTTTAACCAAATAAACAATATTAGTATAGATTAATCAGTCAAGTATTAGAGTACTAAACATAATTAAAAATCGATTGTCTCTGGCCGCCTATATATGTATATTAACTAGAAGCTTGTATGCAAGATCTAATATTTAGTGGAGGAAAAGTAATAATAGAGTTAAAAAAAGAAACTTATATGAGAAGAATCTATGTTGTTACACAAAAATATTTTATTCACAATTTGAAGCCTGACATGCTACCTAGTATGTACCTGCATGTGTATGTATACATCCTCCATCCCTCTTGTGGTACAATGGTTCATTTGAGATACAATTTAAAATGAAATGCGAATGTAATGTTTCTTTTATGAATATACATACATACATGATGTTATGGCAGACCTTCAGACTGCTACACCAAGTTCTTGAGTTATCCAACACAACATGTACCTCTAAATTTTCTATATATGCACGTGTGTGTATAAATTTGTTAATATTATCACTCACTTTAAAGGCGAATGAAAATATTGTGAATAAACCTCAATAAAGTTCTCAACGATATGTTAAATCCGCCAAACTGCGCTGGACTGGTATGGTGACCTAAACCTAACCCTTCTAATTCTAGGAAAGAAGCCCTTGCAATGACACATTTCATAATATTTTGTCTGCAGGTTTCCGAGTCAGATGTGCTTCCTCAAGTTGTCTGCTACCAGTGTGCCAGCACACTCCTTGCATGGCATGAGCTGGTGAAGTGCTGTGTACAGGCCGACCAGGCCTTCAGAGCCAAGATAGCTGCAGACACTGCAACTAATGAGGTATGTGCTGGAGTATAATAATAATAATAAAATAGTTACCCGCTTACTACATATATTAGTAACTTATATAAATCCTAACTAATATTATAAAAGCGAAAATGAGTTTTTTGTTTGTTTGTTACTTACATTTCACGCCTAAACCACTGAACTGATCATTCTGAAATTTTGCATATACATTGTCAGGTGTACAGAAACGGAAATAGGCTACCTTTCATCCCGAAAAAAAAATACTGTTCCCGAGGAAAACAACAATAACGTTCTTATGATAATAGATGGCGCCACGTGTCTTTTGAATCATGATTGAATTATATTATTACAAGCAGAGTACAACCCGAATTGATTGTCAAAGTCTAAATTAACGCGAGCGAAGCCGCGGGCAACAGCTAGTATAAAATAAATGTTGACGTATTATAGTCCCGGACGCAGTACCAAGGTTGTTCATAAGTATATTGAGGTCAAGTCACAAAGTAACAGTAAGTAAATGGTAAAGTCTAATAATGACTTCACTAAGTTACTGAGGCTACATTTAGGTTAGTTGCTGGGTTTGGGCAAAGGGTTGCCAATGAGACAATGCCTGCAACTCAGTCTTTCTATCTCTTTAACATTGCCACAGTGTGTATGCGAAATTTCAAGATAATCGGTCGAGTAATGAAGGCATGGTGTTTGTAACAAACAAACAAACTTACATTCACATTTATATTAGCAAGGATTTGACCTTTACAATAGCTTAAATAGTCTTAGCTTAATGTCTATGTGTTGTCTAAAATTTTACATACATACATTGAAATAAGTCTGTTATTTCAATGTATGTAAACGCCTCAGCACAACAAAATACACCAAGGTGGAGCAAACAGTGTTAAATTACACAAATGTTTATCACGTCATGAGGGGATAAAATCCACCACTTGCAAACTGTCAGCAGCAAGGCGACCAGTAAAACATCTGCCATATATTTTCTGTCTGGCACTGAGTATATAATATATCAGTTATATATTGCTGGGCATGGGCATCTTTTCAGTATGAGAAGAATTAGGTCATAGTTCATCAGTATGACCTAGTGCAGGTATTCACACTTCATACTTATTTGAAAATGTTATGGAAAACTCTCGGACGTGACTGGCAGACTGAAATAGTAAATTTAGACTATTATTTTGAGGCAAAATCGTAAATTTTTTATTTCATTAAATAGACTGTCAGTGTCATTAATGAGAAAATATCATATTCTACTAAAAATCAGCAATATAGTCAATAGTATTAATAATTAAATCAATTACGATCAGTGCACAGATATCATTCCCCGTGCATTATGATACCATATATTTGACTATGTTCATTTACTGTAATCTGTTTCTCTGCTATATCAACTTAATATCTATTGTCTTTGTTTCAGGATAAAAGGCCAACAACTCGGAAACCTTTAGAAGAGGATTCACAAAGCAAGTGAGTATTCTACTTGAGTTCTGTCATTATTTTTTTGCATAGATATCTCAATGTTATCTTTTCAGGTTAAGTGTAAAACATATTCTGACCAATTACATACATAACTTAAACATCGAAGACACTTCAAGCATGGAATTTGTTTGCCAAAAGTGTACGGAGAAACCAGCATTGAATACGGTGGAAAACCTAACTGAACATTTAAAATATGATCACATTTCAGATATAACAGATGAGAAATCGATCAAAGAATTCATAAAAAACTATATAACATTTGAAGAAATGCTTGTTTCTGAAGATTCGGACAGAGATGATCAGTCAGAAATAAAGGAAAAGATTGAAAAGCCACTGCCTAACATATATTGTCCGTTTTGCGAGTGCGTGTTCTCATCACCAACAAGATTAGTATGCCATTTGAATAAACATTTCGAAGTGTGCATTGAAGATGGTGTCATGTGCTGTGATATGATGTTTAACAATAAGAAAAACTTCGTGAAACATTTACAAGACTCCCATGTTGATGTCAAAATAGATGACACGGCTAAAGTGTGTAAAAGTTGCGGTTTCATCACAGAAGACACGGATATTTTACAAGCGCATATAAACGAAGCACATGACATAAAGAAACATGACAAAGAAAAGAAGTTGCAGAGTTCTGTGAACCAGAAGTATATCCCAGCGGTGTGTCCTGAATGTAACAAGACGTTTTCTAACAAATACAACATGTTTGTGCATATGAAGAGCCATAGCGGTGGACCTGATTCGTATGCCTGCAACAAATGTCACAAGAGCTACAAAAATCAATCTAGTTTGAGCTACCATAATCGAGTATCACATAAAGGGATACTTAGCTTTCTGTGTTCGGAATGTGGCGAAGCGTTCCCTTCTCGCACCGCTCGCGATGTTCACGCATTACTGCATACGGGAGTGAAGCCTTATAAATGTACAATAGAAGGCTGCGGGAAGTCGTACCGCGCGAAAAACACTCTTGACAGACACCTAGACATGCATCTAAATGTAAGAAAGTACGAGTGCGAGATCTGTTCCAAAAGGTTCAGGAGGAAAACGCACCTCGACTACCATGTTAGCACCCACAGCAAGTAGAGAGTAAACGACGTTGTTTGTTGCAGGCACGACTCACACGTACTGGACCACTCGGACGATTCCACCGACCAGTCCGATGACAAACCGCTCTCTACAATAGCGAACAAAAAGTCCAAAAATATATATACAAAGTTCTACAGAACGCTAGTCAATTTTAGAAATCATTATGTCAATGAACACAGAACTGAAGAGTCTTATCCAGACTTTACAGACACCAGTCTGTCAGATGTTGAGGAGAATAATATAGACAGTTTTGATGACTTAACGCACTGTAATATGAGAAAAGATAGAATGGATGAGGAGACCAGACTCGAACTGAGTCAGGTACAGACTAAGATCAATGGAAAATTGTTTTATACATGTAGTATTTGCGGCAAGAACTTAAGCTCATCACATACGTACGTGTTCCACAAAAGAATACATACAGGCGAGCGGCCTTGCGTGTGCCACATATGTGGGAAGCAATTCCGAGCGCCGAACGGACTCCAACGACACCTGACGGAAACCCACGAACGTTTACGAAGATACACATGCAGCTTATGTCCTAAAAACTTCGCCAACTCACAGAATTTGAAGCAGCACTTAAGGATACATACCGGCGAGAGGCCGTTCGTTTGCTCTCACTGTGGGAAACGGTTCACTCAGAGTGGTTCGTTACACGTTCACTTGAAGACACATAGTGAGCAGTTTCCTTACCACTGCGCTGAGTGTGGGGCCAAGTTCCGGCTACGATCAGGTTTAGCGCGACACAGATTTAAGCACACGGGAGAGCGGCCTCACGTCTGCGTGCACTGCGGGAAGGGCTTCCGCCAACGACATGAACTGAACTCTCACAGTCTATGCCACTCGGATACTAAACCGTTCACTTGTGCGTCCTGCGGGGCCGCATTCCGCCAAAGAAGAGCTCTCAGACACCACATTAAGAGGATTCACGAGAACGACCTCACGCCGAGAGAAGTTCCTCACACGATAGTTTATAATCACGTCGGACACTACTAGAATAATGTACCCAAGTGGTGCATAATATAACTACTCGTTAAATTGCAAAACGCATATTTTATTTCCTGATCCCATCCTCTCCTTTGCAGGGCGTATACAGACCTGAGGGTCGAAGTGAACCAGGATGAGAGTTCTAAAGAGACACAAGCTATCGAACAGCCGAGGATTCTGACCGTCGGGCCAGACGGTCGGCGAACCGCGTGGTGCGGTCTGTGCAATAAGAGCGAGTCGGTCGTGTCGTGGCGGAGGCACGTACGCCTCCACAACGGAGAGAAACGGTACAGCTGCCACACGTGCGGGCGGGCGTTCGCCGACAGCGGGAACCTCGCTCGGCACGTGAGGGCTCTGCACGGCCAGCTCAACACGCACGCGCGCACGCACAAAGCGCAAGAACAACCCGACCCGCCCACATAGCGCCCGTAGCCTCCTATACTGCCATCGATCATTTAGCATATTGGTAAACAATATTATTTAGGGTATTTTTATGTATCAAGTAGACACGATTACTCACATAGAGATGACGCAACGCACAAATCGAGTTGCTGCGAGATATGTGGACAGATGACGAAAACAGTTTGTGATCTTTCTACTTTTAATGAAAACACAAAAGTCGTCTACTAAAATACTCCATTATTACAAATATTCGAAACGATATCAAACAACGTGAAATTTGTTGTACATATACCGACGACAATCCACTTTGAGTGGATTATACACTCAAACTGACATTCAATCATTACAATTGTCTTACATCACATTTGCCATCTATGTTTCACACGAGTCTATAGATTCCGATGCTAATCAATTCAGATAAATTTGTATGACAACTACACACTGTTTGAAGGCCAATTAAAATTACTTAATATGAGAAACAACATAATAATAAATACTAAAGTACTCAGATACGATACCCTCCCAAGAAGATTGTATAAATCAGGTTATTATCAATGAAATCAATCTAAGGAACTACTTGTGGCTAGAGAAGAGAGAAGAATTTAGAGAACAATACTTTGGAAGAGGATTTTATACGGCAGAGAGACACAATAGCAAAACTAATTCAGAATACGAATAAATCTCACAATTTTAACCTATTTAGACTATACGAAGAAACCTCAAAAATGTGGTCACTTATAAATAATTTTGCTCGCAATAAGATTAAACACTCCTAACTTTTTAAAACTTATTTTCCATTCAAAATTGATCACTGACACTAATGAGAATTGTCTTTAATGATTATTATTATTGGACAATATGGCCTGAATTAGCTAGAAAAATACCAGATAAGTATAATATGTCCGCACACTCTCAATATAATAAGGCACAGTCTTGTACCGAAATATGCACATTACAACCTGGTGACTCTAATGAAGTTAGCAAAATTATTCATGATCTTGATTCGAATTCAAGCCCTAGATGATTAAATGTCTACAATATTCTATATCCAAAAACTTATGACAAATGGTGAATTTCCAAATACTTTGAAGGTATTTTTAAAACTGATCCTGGAAATTACCGTCCAATCTCACTCCTACCAGTGCTATCTGAAGTGTGTATCTAAAATATATTATATACAAGATTAATAAAATATTTATATTCTTTTAATTTAATTTCAAAACAATATGGATTCAGAGCCAAAAGTAACACCACAGCTGCAGCAATTGATATCATAACAGAAATAAAAACGAATATAGACAATAAAACGTATTGCTCTAGGGGGTCACTATCGATTTAAACAAAGCCTTTGATACCGTTAGTCACAAACTTCTACTGTATGAGCTAGAAAGAATTGGCATCAATGGCAGCGCTCTCAATATGTTCAGTTCCCATTTAGAACACCGATCACAGGTAGTCAAGATCGAAAATTATGAAAGTACCCCCTTATCAATCTCATGTGGAGTCCCCCAGGGATCTGTTTTAAGCCCACTCTTATTGCTAATACATATATTATATAAACAACATTACAGAATTAGGTCTAAACGGCCACATAACTTTATATGCCGATGACACATATTTATTTTATTTTGGCACTAATATACACGTCATTATTACACAAGCAGACCTGGGGCCCTATTACAAACTTCTATAAAACCTGTCAGGCAATTCAAATAACTGCCTGGTTTTGTTTCGTATTATGACATGTGAATAGTTGATCGTCTTCATGCTGGCAAGTTTGTCGCTGGCCGATTTGTGACTTGACAGTGCATCGTTCAAAAATATGACATACATATTTGTCGGTAAGTAACGGTTTTAATTTTATGGTATTTCGTATACTGCCTGGAAATAAGAGTTCGTAATAAGGCCCCTGGACGTTTGATCTGAACGGTTCCAATATAACTTGCTAACTTTAAACAGCAATAAAACCAGTAATGCCTCATTGACAATTACTAATATTCCTATTGAACAAAAAACTAAAGAGAAATATCTTGGCCTGAGAATAAACAATTACTTAACATGGGACGAACAAATAGATTATATGAAAAATAAGCTTTTCTCACTAATTGGTTCACTTCGTAATCTATACGGTTATGTTCCCCGACAGATACGTTTTATGATATATTATATAACTCTTTAGTCAAAGCGCAAAAAACATAAGTTTTGAAGCAGCACAACTTTATAATAAGTAGTAGGCAAATGGTATCATTATACAATTTGCCTGCATGTTGAACTCCTTAAAAATATAATTTGTAAAATAACCAGCATTGTAAAATTGCCGGTTACAAACAGTGGCCGTGAGTTTCTGGCCCGTTCTCATTGATTTACCTGTTGCCACGTTGCGCAAAGCAAGATGCTTTGCGCAACGTGGCAACAAGTAAATGTAAGTTCATATTGTTGTAGTCAGTGTAACCTTGACGTTCATAAGTGTCACTTTGTGACCTAAATGAATAAAGATATTTTGAATTCTTTTACAATCCGAAATAAAAAATGTAAGCTCATTTAAGAATTTATTAAACCAAATGAAAACCTATCGTGTGACGACCATTTTAAATATATTTATACACAATGTTAACCAATGTTCTCGTGCTTTTGACTTTGTCGTTTTGAGATTAAATTCTTTAAACCTAAGTCTCTCACAATTAAGATTTAAATTACTATTGGAGTATTAGATAAAAGAATGTCTATTGGAGTATGTACCTACTTAAATAAGAATAACAATATTATGTATTACTTAAATACAAACAATATAATGCACATATATAACAGACAGTACCTATAAAGTACCTACTCCGCAGACATTGTTGTGGTTTAAACGTTTAACTTATATAAATTAACAATAGCTCTATTATAATATAACAGGAATAATTGTATATGTAATTTGAAACAAATTGATAAACATCTTTAAAAAAAAAATTACCGTGTATAAAAGTCGACGACGACGCGAAGTAATCTTTTTCTATTCTACTGAAGTATCAAACACTACTGTAACATTGTGCCGTACAGGCGCATTTGTGTGCTGGGTTGGTGGAGAATAAAAGTCAGAAGGATTCTCCCTTGTAGATCTTCTTTATTTGGAGTGTTCTTCCTAATACTGCTGCCCGCTGACTGTACCGATACCATTGTACGGGTTACGTACACTTCTTGATAAGTGATAGAAATGATAGATAATATAAATAATTGCACTATTTATTGACTATTGAAATAATACGACAAATTTGATAATTATGCTAAATTATGATAACTGATTGATACTATGTTAATGAGTACACGATACGCTTGCTGAAGGTGAACTGATTTATTGATGGTTACAAAATCGTCACGTTGGACGTTAAATGCTGACCGCAGCATATGTACGGTCGTTGGCCCGTACAACCATCATCAGGGGTTCCTCTCGTAGACCCGTACAGGGTCTCGGGGTAACCAGACCAGGCCGTGGGCCTGTCTTGGTGGTGGTCGTCGCCGCCTGCTAATACAGGCGGGTCACTGGGGTGGGCCTGTGCGGGCCCGTTGGTCAGTCCGGGTCGTCATAGCCGGTGGGTGGCGCAGCTAGCGAGGTCCAGCCCGCACGGGTGAGTCCCCGCGGGCGACGCGCGTGCCAGCAGCGCTCGGGTCGAGTCTGATGGGTCCCTCCGGCGCTTAGCGAGGTCGAGCTCCTCGGGAAGAATTTCTCGGGGAGCACCCGTCGGCCAGCGCCAGGGGGAGCGTTGATGTGGGTCCGGTGGGGGTTGCCACGGAGACGAGGTCTCGCGGCAAGGCCATCCTGTCCGGCGATCGCCGATGGTAAGGCGCAAGCTCCCGCAGATGGCGGGCGTGCGATCCGTCGGCGCGCACGAACAGGTTGGTGCTCGGGCGTCTCACGAAGTCGTCCAAGCACTCTATGTACCGATACCGCGTTCCGACGCCTCTTTTATATCAAATTTGCTAAAAAATATAGGCTCTGTGATTGGTCAACAATCAGATCGCAAAACTTTCGACCAATGAGAGCAAAGGATCGGAATTGGTACAGTGAGCTTAAGTACAACGAAACTTTACCCTAACGAGAGCCGCATGAGCTTAAGTACAACAAAACTTTACCGTAACGAGAGCCGCGTGACAATTTTGCGTTTTTCATTACAATTTTTTTATGACAACATAATATAAATTATATGTTCTTAGTTTCTACGCATCATAAACCATACAGGAATAATATAAAACATACAATAACAAGACATAAAATGTAACATCAAAACATAGGTCGTACTGCTTACCCCCAAGTACTTTACACTATGAATTCTATACAAACAAACGAATAAATCAGATAAGATCGAAACAAACATGAATCTTATGAAAACAAACATAAAACTATATAAAGAGGCGAATCTAATAAGAATATGAGAGTAAGAGTATAAACCTTATATACTAACACGCAAATACTATGTACTGTCTTATCAGTTTACTATTCACGTAGTTTACTATGATTCACTGTCTATTTACTCGCCCCCACAAACATCTAGAAACGTTTAACAACCGCCTCCTGGCTATACTGTAAAGAATGCGTCGCTATCACCGCCAGTAAATCTAGTCTTACAATGCCATCACAATAACCTATAGAGCTCTGGACAGTCTACTTACTGCAGAAACATCACACTTGGTTAATCATGCCTTCTCTATTAGCTGAAAGTACATAAGTACTACAGTCCTCGAAGCAATCTAGATATATAAAGCAAACTATATCAGTAGGATATGCTGTGCCCTTCATCCCAAAAAAGTAAACTAGTCTACCATGAACGCGACGTTAAACTCTGTCTCAATGTTGTTACAGACACAAACCCGTCGGCGACTTTGTGGTGCAGCACATGGCGCCCCCGAGGTACCCGATGACGTACCGCCGATGCGACTTCTGCCAAACCAAGCACCCTGACACCACCTACAAGGACCACCTCGTCATCGCGCACTCGGAAAGGATCTTCTACTGCGAAGAATGTGGCGAATACCCCGACAAAAAATACTTCCTACTGCACATGTCACGCCATGCGATGGAGTACACCTCCGATCACGAGATGAAAGATACCAAGAAAGTCAAAAAAATTAAAAGGAAGAGTGATGTCAACCAAAATATTAACGTCGATGTGCCGGAAACACCGAAATCTAACCCGGCTTTAATTGCACCGACACCTAACCCTGTGAAAAGTAATGAAGAAAATGAACTTTCTGATCACAGTGACACGGAATACGGTTTTGGCCCGCTGCCTGAATCAGTGTTTGAGGCCATAGAGGACTCCCAGGCGACTAAGGCCACTCGCGGATCTCCAGCAATCGACTCTGAAAATGACGAATCTAACAAATCAGAGCCAGACCAGCCAGACCGAAGATGATGATACCAAAAAGCTCCGTAAGAGGGTTAGGACTTGCCCCATCTGTTCCAAAGTATACCAGGCGTGGTCCAGCTACTTCTATCACATGAAGTATACACATAAGCAAATAAAAGAGCACGAGTGTCAGATTTGTGCGAAAAAATTCGCGACCAGAACAAGTCTTAAAATACACGCAGCGACCCACACTGGGGAGAGTCAATTTGAGTGTGAGCAGTGTAAGAAACGGTTCAGATCCAACGCCAGTCTTTACATTCACGAACAGACACATATTGGTGTCAAAAGCTGGTCGTGTAACCAGTGCCACCGATCTTTTAGATGGAAAACCCATCTCTTAAGGCACATGAAGAGGCACTCGGCGGAGAAGGCGCATGTTTGCACGACGTGCGGTCGATGCGACTTGCTGAGGCACGCACGCACTCACACAGCCGGCCAGTTCGATTGCGACAAATGCGATGTGAAATTCGCACAACTGAGGTATTTAAAAGTGCATATGGAAAAGAAACATTCTGCGAAAGTGACGAAATGTTAAGGAACCTGAGAAATAATATTTATTTTTGTGATTATTAGATTTAATGTTAGTATTTAGTGATCTTCGTTTTCTATTTATCTTAAAGTGTGACATTGTAGGGCAAAAGCCATTCTCTTAGTAATCTAAGGTAAATAACTAATATAAAATATTGTATGATCATAATCATAATGTAGAAAGAATGGACGGCAAAAGATGAAGATGTGTGGGACAGTCGGAAGGCGACAGAGTTAAGTATTTATTTATTTTTGTGATTATTAGATTTAATGTTAGTATTTAGTGATCTTCGTTTTCTATTTATCTTAAAGTGTGACATTGTAGGGCAAAAGCCATTCTCTTAGTAATCTAAGGTAAATAACTAATATAAA
Source organism: Catocala sponsa (assembly GCA_963564715.1). Classification (NCBI taxonomy): domain Eukaryota; kingdom Metazoa; phylum Arthropoda; class Insecta; order Lepidoptera; family Erebidae; genus Catocala; species Catocala sponsa. The sequence continues at coordinate 1,312,464 of OY751345.1, read as the reverse complement.
ATATTGTATGATCATAATCATAATGTAGAAAGAATGGACGGCAAAAGATGAAGATGTGTGGGACAGTCGGAAGGCGACAGAGTTAAGTATTTATTTATTTTTGTGATTATTAGATTTAATGTTAGTATTTAGTGATCTTCGTTTTCTATTTATCTTAAAGTGTGACATTGTAGGGCAAAAGCCATTCTCTTAGTAATCTAAGGTAAATAACTAATATAAAATATTGTATGATCATAATTGTACGGGCCAACGACCGTACATATGCTGCGGTCAGCATTTAACGTCCAACGTGACGATTTTGTAACCATCAATAAATCAGTTCACCTTCAGCAAGCGTATCGTGTACTCATTAACATAGTATCAATCAGTTATCATAATTTAGCATAATTATCAAATTTGTCGTATTATTTCAATAATCAATAAATAGTGCAATTATTTATATTATCTATCATTTCTATCACTTATCAAGAAGTGTACGTAACCCGTACATTTATGGTCCTTCGAGCTTTGACCTTTCGCGCGTGTTAGTAAAAGCAGGACTATTCGCGTGTGAGGACTAGTAGTGATTAGTGACAATTCGGAGACTATCAAGTATATCAAGCGAGCAGTGCTGTGCGAGCAAGTACGCGCAGTGACTTCGGCAACAAGCAAGGGTTGTACATAAAGCAGTTTTCAAGTAAGATATTTCCAATTTTTTTTACTTATAAAAATGGAAGACTTTCTAGCTAATCAGGAGCAAATAGTCGGTGCGATGGAGCAGCTTCTTTCTTCATTCAAGAAGACAGGCCGCGATCGCCGAACGACCGACTATATCACCAGGAAACTAGACACATTAGATTCATACTGGAAGGAATTTGAATCTAACCACTCTCGTCTCATTAATTATGAAGACGATAACATAGTTTATTTTAGTGACAATCACTTTGAAAAGGCTTTAGAATTTTACAAAAATGCTAAAGTCCATATTCAGCAATGGTTACCGAAACCTTCTACACCAAGCGTAGAAACAAAGTTTCTGAGCCCGAGCATGCCGGGCCCCTCACAGGTGGGTCAAAACAAGAGATCTCAAGGTACAGATAGCAAGACCGCTGAGCTGCTAAAAAAGCAACAAACCAACTTTAAAGCTTTCGTTCGCACAATAGATGACATCGATTTGGATGATGTGACAGAGAAATGGGAGTTTGAAGATCTGTTACAGCAGCTGAATTCAAGATGGTCACTCATAGATTCTCTTCACTGGGAAATAGACGGCGAGCTGGACGGTGAGGATAGAGAATATGACGAATTATTTACAACAAATGAAAAGCGGTATAAGATCATGAAAAAAGCCATTAACAGCAAATTGTGGGCAACATCTCACAGGGAGAAGTTTACACCGAAAATCGAGATTCCAACCTTTACTGGAAATTATTATCAGTGGGTTTCCTTTAAAGATTCTTTTACAGAGACTATCCACAGGAACCCTACCCTTAACCCTGCACAAAAAATGCAATTTTTGAAAAGTAAGGTTAGAGGCGAAGCTGAGAAACTAATACAGCACCTTGCAATTAACTCCGACAATTATCAAGTTTGTTGGGAATTGCTCAATCATAGATTTAACAATAAAAGACTCATATTTACTTCGCACATTAATATCCTTTTAAATTTACCCGTCATGCAGCATCCTAACGTTACACTTATCAAACGCATTCATGATACTATTAACGAATGTTTGAATTCTATCAAGAACCTTGGTGTTAACGTAAGCACATGGGACCCGTTGCTGGTTCAAATTATGTCATTAAAATTAGATTCGGGTACTTATAACGATTATTTGGAATCCTTGAAGCAGCCTCGAGAAATACCGGACTTAAAAGAATTTCTGGGATTTCTAGAAAACAAGTTTACCACCATGGAGTCTTCAGCTACACGCAAGAAACAAGAACTTGCACTCAAGTCAAACAGCTCGCCTCCAACGGGGGTGCAAAAGCTGACGAAATCGCATAATTACAGAGCTTTCGCAGCCAATCAAGTCTCATCAAAATCATTTAATCATAACAAGAAATTTATTTCACAAAAAACAATGTTTTGTGTCCAATTTGTAGCGAAGAGCATGGCATTTATTATTGTCAGCAATTTCTTAATATGTCATCCGATGAGAAACGAAGAACGATTTCGAAACTCAATTTATGTAAAAATTGTTTATTCGACCATCAAGGAAAGAATTGCTTTTCAAACAAAACGTGCCGTGAGTGCAATGAACAACACAATACCATTTTGCACGCAGTTTACGCGAGTTCAACGAACTCTGTAAAAAGCAAGCCCTCGAGTTCTGAGACACCCCGCGGTAAATCGTATGTTTCGCGGAACCAAGCCTCATCTGAAGTACTCATTACGACAGCTATTATTAATGTTCAAGATCGATACGGCACTTATCATAAAATGCGTGCTTTAGTAGATCAGTGTTCTCAGATGACTTTGATTACAGAAAACGCCGCACAAATTTTACAAATTTCGAGAAAGAGATGTAAAGGTATTATTTCAGGAGTAGGGGAGAAAGAGAGCACCTGTAAGGGAATCATCACGCTGACTTGCTCCTCTATTTACAACAAAGATATTGAATTTAATGTAGAAGCATACATTATGAACATGATAGTTAAGAACTTACCAAGTTGCACAATCATCAAACAGAATTGGCCACATTTGCGAGGCTTACAACTAGCGGATAACGATTTTAATATTAGCCGTCCTGTTGACATAGTTTTAGGATCGGATGTCTTCCCTGCAATTATTTTCGACGGTCTTCGCAAGGGTAGCAGTACATCTATGCCAATCGCGCAACAAACTCATCTAGGGTGGATAGTATGCGGCAGTATCATGACATCACAAAGTCGCCAATGTTACGTAATCGTAAGCGATATGGACGATATCCAACGGTTCTGGCAAATAGAAGATATCACGGAGGATGCAGATTTATCAGTGGACGATAAGCAATGCGTTACTTTCTTTGAAAATACAACGGTACGTAAGCAAGACGGCCGGTATGAAGTACGCCTCCCTCTCAAGCAAGAATACGAGAAGCAGTTGGGATCATCTAAATCAATAGCTATTGCCCAGTTTCATCAATTAGAACGTAGATTATCAAGAAACAAAGATATATCAAAAGATTACAAGTTATTTATAGATGAGTACATTGCACTCGGTCATATGAAACCTGCATCAAATAACATAATACACAATTATTATTTACCGCACCATTGTGTTTTACGAGCTGACTCTGCAACTACAAAATTACGTGTTGTGTTTAATGCGTCGTCAAAAACGTCAAGTGGGTCAAGCTTGAATGATATCATGGCACGGGGTCCAAATTTACAAAAAGATCTTCAATCCCTTATTTTAAAATGGCGTCAGTATCAGTATCCCTTTACTGCTGATATTGAGAAAATGTTTAGACAGATTTGGGTAGCTGAAAAAGATCAAAAGCTGCAAAAAATTATATGGAGGGATTCACCTAAACATGCATTAAAGGAATATCAGTTGACCACTGTCACCTATGGCACAAAAGCTGCTCCGTTTTTAGCCATGATGACACTGCAGCAATTAGCAAGGGATGAGCAAGGACAACATCCGGGAAGTGAAGCTATCACCGCGTTACGGGAATCGTTTTACATGGACGATCTACTTCACGGAGCGCATTGTATTCCCTCAGCAAAGCTCTTACAAAAAGAGCTTTCAGATATTTTAAGCTCTGGTGGGTTTAATTTAAGAAAATGGGCCTCCAACTGCACAGAATTGCTTAACGGTATCAGTCCGGGACAGCCTAAGCAAGAAGGCTATGACTTTAACGCAGAGTCAACAAAAACCTTAGGGCTTCGTTGGAATTGTAAGCAAGATGCTTTTCTATTTGCGCCGAAAATAAAGCCAAATACTTTACATCCTACCAAACGCTCAATGCTTTCTGATATCTCTAAGTTATTTGACCCATTAGGGTGGCTATGTCCACTGACAACAAATTTGAAAATTATATTTCAGTTGGTTTGGCAAACTGACCTACAATGGAATGACAAGTTACCCGAAAATATCAAGCAAGCTTGGGTCAAAAGCATAGCAGATATAGATAGTATAAAACATTATCAAATACCAAGATGATTAGGCATTCGTTTAAATCAAGAAATCGAATTGCATGGATTCTGCGATGCTTCGACTAAGGCATATGCGGGCATCGTCTATTGCAGGATCACAGGGTCAGGAGCAGATTATAAAATCCATTTAATAGCAGGAAAGGCCAAATTAGTACCAGTCAGCAAGAATATTTCTTTACCTAGGTTGGAGTTAATGGGCGCGCACTTGTTATCCAGACTGATGGCTAAGGTTAAAATCTGTTACAATAACTACAGAATCAGAATATATTGTTGGGTTGATTCGATGGTGGTTCTAGGATGGCTAAACGGTGATCCCGGGAGATGGAAACCGTTCGTAGAGAATCGAGTTAAGCAGATCACGGAAGTTATACCTAAAGAGTCATGGAGATATGTCAAATCCAGTGAGAACCCTGCGGACTGCGGTAGCAGAGGCATGTCAGCATCACAGCTCAGGGAACATACACTTTGGTGGCAAGGTCCCAGTTGGCTGCAAGGGACAATCGTATGCGACGTTGATCGACCTAAATACTTTACCGATCAAGAGGTGAAAAAATCATCAAAACAAGTAAATGTTGTCGCAAAGCAAGACAAAGATAACGATATTATAACAACATTGCTTTCTAGATTCAGCAGTTTTATGTTTATAATACGCGTAATAGCCTGGTTGCGTCGATTTATTACGAAACAACGTGTATGTAACGTCAATTACTTAACTTTGCAAGAAATTAAACAAGCGACACTTACTATAATGAAAAATCATCAGCAAATAGAATTTAGAAACGAAATTAGCTGTCTTCGGGATGAAAAGAATATATCAAACAAGAGCAAGATTATCAATTTACATCCGTTCCTGGACAATCAAAGTCTTTTACGGGTCGGGGGCCGATTGAGGCACGCTCGTATGAATGAAGATAGAAAAACTCCTATTATAATATCCAATGGAAGATTAGCTGAACTCATTATTGATTATGCGCACAAGATGACATATCATGGTGGAGCAAGATTATGTCTATCATTTATAAGACAGAAGTACTGGGTCATTGGTGGGATGCGCACTATCAAGAAACAATTGCATAACTGTGTCATTTGTCGACGTCATAGCCCCTACAAATTGCAACAGCTCATGGGTAATTTGCCGCAAGCAAGATGCAACCCGTCGCCTCGGGCGTTCTATCACACAGGCGTGGACTACACAGGATACGTCACAGTTAAAGCCAACAAGGGCCGTGGGATCAAGACCACAAAGGGCTATGTAGCTGTATTCGTGTGCATGGCAACTAAGGCCGTGCACTTAGAACTTGTATCGGATCTTACAACATCAGCTTTTATAGCAGCTTTGCGTAGAATGGCAAGCCGGAGAGGAACGCTCTGTCACATTTACAGTGACAATGGCACCAACTTCTTGGGTGCTAATAACGTTCTTCAAAATGAGCTCGAGCAGCTGCAAATTAACAACCAAGATTTGCTGAAAGTAGTCACTGAAATGGAAATTCAGTGGCACTTTAACGCTCCTTCGTGGCCGTCAGCAGGAGGCCTCTGGGAAGCAGCTGTGAAGAGTTTAAAATACCATTTAAAACGGGTCATAGGCGAGCAAAATTTAACTTACGAAGAGTTCTCTACCCTTTTATCGCAACTGGAAGCATGTCTGAATTCGCGACCACTGTGTCCACTGTCAGAAGATCCGGATGATTTAGACTACCTGACGCCAGCACATTTTCTAACAGGAGGAGCTGTATTGACTATCATGGACACAGAAAGAGATCTTCGTACAAGATGGTACTTAATGCAAAAAATATTTCAAGACACGTGGAAGAAATGGCGTAACGAATATCTCGACCAATTAACAGCCCGGTGTAAGTGGCGAAAACATCACGAAAATATCAAAGTCGATGACGTCGTACTTATTCATGACGACAACCTACCAGCAGGGAAATGGATGATGGGCAGAGTCACCGCGCTGCATCCCGGTGCCGATGGTTACGTTAGAGTCGTAACACTTAAGACTAAAAATGGGTTCACCAAGAGACCTATTATCAAGCTGTCCATGTTACCCACCCACAGTGAAGAGCAAGTTCACAAAACATCAAATCAACAATCGGAGGAAAATGCTATTTCATCGAAACGTCGTATATCATTTAATTCCGTAATCATGGCGTTATTATTTTTTATGACTATAATATCAGGTGCATCGAGTACATACAACGTAACGGAAATCAATGAGAGACATGTATATTTTGACAAAGTTACAGATATGCGACTCATAAGAGACGAGTGGAAAATACTAGCCTATTATGACATGCACCCGTATCAACAAGGTTTGTCAGCTCTAAATAAATATATACAGTACTTAGACAATCAATGTACAAAAATAAACAAAAGTATCCGATGCGATGTAGTCTTATTACAATTACAACACGGATACAATGAACTTGAATATTATAACCATATGCTCCTGAGTCAGCATTCTCGCACGCGACCGTGCCGGGGCCTTGTCAACGGTGTCGGTTACATCGCCAACAGCCTATTCGGCGTATTAGACCAACATTTCGCAGAGCAATATCAAAGAGATATTCAGCTTATCAAGGGCATATGGCATCATTATGGCGAAATCAGACTTCCATCATAGAATCAGAATATGATATTTTGAAAAGGACTACGAATTTGATAGACAAACAGCATAAAGCAATCAACCATCATTTATTGAATTTGGACACTGCCACTAATAACTTGCAGAAAGAAATTCAAAACAGTTTTGATTTGAATATGTTTACATTCACCGCTGTTATCGCCAATAATATGTTACAGAATCTAAAAAACATACAAGACATGCTATCAGACACCATAATCGACATACATATATCATGGTCGATTTAACCCGCACTTATTATCACCTGAACAACTAAAAAGCGAACTAAGCACAATCGCGAGTCAACTGCCCAAGGACTTCTCTCTGCCGATTGATGATGTACAGAACGATATCAAGAACATTTATCATTTGCTGACAGTAAAAACAAGAGCATCAGAAAAATACTGTCTTTTTGAAATCAAGGTACCTTTAGTCAGCCTAGACAATTTTGAAATTTATAGACTCATACCTATACCGCAGCAATCAGGAAACAGCAAAATCAGCATTGTAGCAAAATCGGAGTACCTTGGTATCAATCTCCAAAAGGATATTTTCATAACAGTGACGGATATGGATTTACAGCAGTGTTTACATTGTGCCAAATTTTCCGTGTCGTATACGAAATGCGGTCAACCACCTTATTAGCGATAATGACCTATGCGAGGTGAATCATCAAAACGAATAAATGTGTCACGAAAATAAACTCATGCAGTAATGAATGGATTAGAATGAACAATGCTAATTCATTTATTTACTTTTGCTGTAATGGGTGTCAGGTGCGCGTATTATGCAACGATCAAATGACCGTTCAACAACTGAGCTAGTCAGGAATCATTAACCTCGGTCAAGGCTGTATGATCAAGACACAGAACTTTACGCTATATTCGCACAAGGATATGAGCAGCGATATCAAAATTTCTTCATATATTACCAACCCTGGGTATATACCACCGATCAATCACATCATCAACTTTTCTATGACAAATCCTATAGAAGCTGTGAATCTATCAGAAACACAACACGAGCTGAAGGAAATACATGACAAGATTCGCATTTTGAAAGAAAATCAAGGGCAAGTGGAGAACATCTCATATCACGATATCCATCACTATTCAGCAATATACATGGTGGTGGGTGTTGTCGCGATTCTTGGTGGTGTCGTCATGTGGCTGTTGTGGCGCGGACGTGCGCCACCCGCGCCGCCCGCGCCACCCGCGCCACCTGTGGCGCCGGCCCCTGCCGGCAGGGCATCATCTACCAGTGACGATGATCAGTGTCAGTGTAAAGTGCAAGGTTTTCGTAGAGCAAATAGTGCGCGTAAAAGTAAACAAGATAGAGGCACATCGCCATTTGTAAAAAATCAGTGTTCAAAGTGTGTGAACAAACTGTGTAGTGTTGCGTTTAGTGGTTGTTGCGTTAGTTTAGTATCATTAGAAACAACAAGTTAATAATCCGTAGACAATAAGGACCAAGTGGTTCACCTTTATTAATCATATAATCATCTTTCATTAATCTCTTTCATCAAACCACTTTTTCACCTTTTTGTCCCCCGGGAACATGTACGGGCCAACGACCGTACATATGCTGCGGTCAGCATTTAACGTCCAACGTGACGATTTTGTAACCATCAATAAATCAGTTCACCTTCAGCAAGCGTATCGTGTACTCATTAACATAGTATCAATCAGTTATCATAATTTAGCATAATTATCAAATTTGTCGTATTATTTCAATAATCAATAAATAGTGCAATTATTTATATTATCTATCATTTCTATCACTTATCAAGAAGTGTACGTAACCCGTACAATAATCATAATGTAGAAAGAATGGACGGCAAAAGATGAAGATGTGTGGGACAGTCGGAAGGCGACAGTTAAGTATTTATTTATTTTTGTGATTATTAGATTTAATGTTAGTATTTAGTGATCTTCGTTTTCTATTTATCTTAAAGTGTGACATTGTAGGGCAAAAGCCATTTTCTTAGTAATCTAAGTTAAATAACCATATAAAATATTGTATGATCATAATCATAATGTAGAAAGAATGGACGGCAAAAGATGAAGATGTGTGGGACAGTCGGAAGGCGACAGAGTTAAGTATTTATTTATTTTTGTGATTATTAGATTTAATGTTAGTATTTAGTGATATTCGTTTTCTATTTATCTTAAAGTGTGACATTGTAGGGCAAAAGCCATTCTCTTAGTAATCTAAGGTAAATAACTAATATAAAATATTGTATGATCATAATCATAATGTAGAAAGAATGAACGGCAAAAGATGAAGATGTGTGGGACAGTCGGAAGGCGACAGAGTTAAGTATTTATTTATTTTTGTGATTATTAGATTTAATGTTAGTATTTAGTGATCTTCGTTTTCTATTTATCTTAAAGTGTGACATTGTAGGGCAAAAGCCATTCTCTTAGTAATCTAAGGTAAATAACTAATATAAAATATTGTATGATCATAATCATAATGTAGAAAGAATGGACGGCAAAAGATGAAGATGTTTGGGACAGTCGGAAGGCGACAGAGTTAAGTATTTATTTATTTTTGTGATTATTAGATTTAAAATTTAGTAATAATTAGTATTTACTGATCTTCGTTTTCTATTTATCTTAAAGTGTGACATTGTAGGGCAAAAGCCAAAACTATGTAAATAACATAAAATAACTAATATATAATATAAAATATTGTATGATCATAATCATAATGTAGAAAGAATGGACGGCAAAAGATGAAGATGAGAATGAGACAGTCGGAATAACTAACTAAAATAGACGAATTGCCCCAGAAAACCAGACCATACTTCAGGAAGAAACCACCAGTCCATGATATGTAGTTATGACGGTGCTATTGTTTGCCACTTGCGCTAACTCATGAGGCCAAGAAATTTTGCTGCCTCAGTGACCACAACCTCAGTGAACCTCAGTGACACCTCTGTATTCGATATAGATATTAGGTACCTATAATTACGCGTTGGTTAAAGTGTATTAATTTGGTTTTTCTAAGTTAGCCTTCAAATTATTAGCTTCCACTGCTTCCAGCTGTGATGTATGTGTCTTAATTATAATTAAATATGTGGGTAGTGCATCATCAATGTTTCTGATTGTAAAATACTCGGCAGTCTGCGAATATATGCTGTGCTACCAAGACGTCGTTTCATTCCTCACTATACGTACCTACCTACTTGTGAACATATCAGTGGCGACGAGGATTGAACAATTCGCGTGTAACTACGAAGTCATAATGTCCATCGGAAAAATTGCCGCATTTGATGTGCAGAAAGACGATTGGCAACTGTATGTCGAACGCTTAGAACAATATTTTGTTGTGAACAAAATACCGGACGACCTACGTGTACCAACATTAATAACCGTTATGGGGGCAGAGAGTTACGAGTTGTTAGTTAACTTGTGTACACCGAAAAAGCCGAAAACGGAAAGTTTTGAGCAATTATCGGAGATTATGAGTCGACATTTACAACCTAAACCAAGTGAACTGTCTGAGAGGTATAAGTTTAGACACAGGAAACAGAAAGAGGTTGAATCAATAGCCGAGTACGTGGCGGTGCTTAAGAAGATGACAAAGACTTGTGAGTTTGGCAGTTGGCTCGAAGAAAGTTTGCGCGATCAATTGGTGTGTGGAATAGCGAGCGAGAACATAAGACAGCGGTTATTCGCAGAATCTAAGTTGGATTTCGGCAAGGCGTACAAACTTGCCTGCAGCTGGGAAGCTGCAGAGAAAGACGCAGCGGCAGTCGAAGGACCAAAGCCAACGGTGGACACGGGTGCATCTATGGTGACGTGTCAAGCGATGACGGTGAGACGGAAAGCTGTGGGTGTGGCGGAGCGCGACGGGCAGCGCGGTGTTTCGCGGCAGAACGTACGTGAGCGGCGAGACGGGCGAGAGCTCGAGCGGCGCGCGTGTACCGAGGCAGCTAGGTCGGTGCCGGTTGAGCGGGCTCGGCTTGCGGAGCGAGTTCGGCCTCAACGGGCGTGTCGGGTGTGTGGCGCTAATCACAACGAGGCAGCATGCAAGTTCTCGCGTTACGTGTGTAGGGTTTGCAATCGTCAGGGACACCTACGGCGTATGTGCCCCAATTTAGTGGAGCAATATCAAGTAGATGTGCAAGTCAGTAACAGTGATGCCGAAAGTGACGAGGTAATTTTTGTTGATGTTTGTCAACTGTCGATTTTAAATTGCAAATCAATTTATATAAACTTAAACGTGCATAATAAAAATATAGCTATGGAATGTGACACAGGTAGTGCAGTATCATGGATTAGTCAAGAATGTTACAACAGACTATTTCACGATCTTACCCTACAACCCTGTAAATTAACCTTAAGATATTACACGGGCGAAACTGTTAAACCATTGGGTGTAATAAGGCCCTTAGTCAGATATAAAGATAGAAGTAAATATTTGGAATTACTTGTTATCGAGAAAGGAAAAACTGTACTTTTAGGGCGGCATTGGCTAGCGGCGTTAAAGATACAGCTTCCCGAGTTTAATTATAATGTACATAATTTGGTGCAAAATAGTGAATTTGAATTATCGTCTTTCAGTTCCAAATACTGTAATGTGTTCGCGGAGGGTCTCGGGCGCTTCACGGGCGGCGCCGTGAGTATACATGTGCGGTCGGGAGCGCGGCCGGTGTTCATGCGCGCACGGCCGCTGGCCTACGCGCTGCGCGAGCCGGTGGAGCGTGCGCTGGACCAGCTGGTGCGCGACGGAGTTCTCACCCCGGTCGAGCGTTCCGACTGGGCTACACCGATAGTGCCAGTGGTAAAGAAGGATGGTAGCATTCGAATCTGTGCTGACTACAAACTCACATTAAATAAAGTTATAGAAATTGACCGTTATCCTTTGCCGAGGGTAGAAGACTTATTATTTCGTCTCAGAGGGGGTGAATATTACAGTAAAATCGATTTGTCTCAAGCGTACGCACAATTCGAATTGGATGAAACTAAGAAATACACAGTGATAAATACTCATAAGGGACTATATATGTACAACAGGTTAGTGTATGGATTGGCATCTAGTCCGGGTATTTTTCAAAGGCGAATTGAACAATTATTCGCGGGTATGCGAGGTGTAGGTGTATTTTTAGATGATATCGTTGTAACGGGGGGTACGAAATCGGACCATATAAATAATTTACATAAAGTTTTTCAACGGTTGCAGGACTATGGACTTAGAGTAAAAAAGGAAAATGCGTTTTCTTTTCAAAGTCGGTCACGTACCTGGGTCATATTATAAGCAAAGATGGGGTTGCATACGTGTCCAGAGAAAGTAAATGCAGTGAGGGATACACCGGCGCCTACCAATACTACAGAGTTACGGGCGTTTATAGGTCTAGTCATGTATTATGCAAAGTTTATTAAGAATGTTAGTACTATTCTCGCTCCATTGTATAATCTTCTTAAGTGGGGCACTAAGTATGTTTGGAGCGAGGAGTGTCAGAATGCTTTCGTGATAGTCAAACGCCTTTTAATGGATAGCAAGGTTCTAATTTATTATAATCCAGATCTACCGCTGGTGTTGACGACGGATGCGAGTAGTGTGGGTGTTGGCGCGGTAATATCGCATATTACGGCAGATGGCGAACGCCCGATCGCGTACGCCTCGCGGTCACTTACTCCGACTGAGCGCGCATATGCACAGATAGACAGGGAGGCTCTGGGAATTGTATTCGGTATTCGTAAATTCCACCAGTATCTGTATGGCCGTCACTTTATACTTCGTACAGATCACAAACCTCTGACACATATTTTTGGTAATAGAACGGGTATTCCTGTTATGGCTGCTTCGCGATTGCAACGCTGGGCGGTACTTCTAGCCGGCTACAGTTACAATATCGAGTACATCGCGTCGAATAAAAACAGCGCAGACGCTTTATCGCGCCTACCGTCTAAACGTTATAATAACTTAAATAGGTTGCAAATAGAAAATACTTACGTCAACTTTGTAGAAAATTTTTTACCGGTCACTAGTAATGATGTCAAAACAATGATACCCAAGGATAAAATATTGTCTAGGGTTATGTTATATATTCAATCAGGATGGCCATCAGATTGCCCTAATAATGATGAGATTAAGCCATTTTTCTCTAGGCGTAATGAATTATATATAGAATGTGGGTGTGTAATGTGGGGCTACCGTATGGTAATCCCACAACTATTACAAAGACAAATATTGAAGCAATTACATAGCAGTCACATGGGTATTGTAAAGATGAAAAGTTTAGCTAGGAGTTACGTTTGGTGGCCTAACATAGATAAGGATATTGAGGAAATTGGTAAAAGTTGTGAAACATGTGCAGCGGAAGCGAGGGCGCCCCCGCGGGCTTCGATTCAACCGTGGCCGTACTATGCTCAGCCGTGGACTAGGCTCCATATTGATTTTTTGGGTCCGTATCGAGGAATGACCTTCTTAGTATTAACGGATTCGTCTTCAAAATGGTTAGAAATATTTGAAATGCCACGTACTACCGCATCTAATGTTATTAAGGTCTTGCGTTCGACTTTCGCTAGGTTCGGATTACCAGAACAGCTTGTATCAGATCAGGGACCACCGTTTACAAGTACCGAATTCAAAAACTTTCTTACTAATAATGGGATTAGGCAGTATTTTTCACCCGCTTATCATCCGTCTTCAAATGGTGCCGCAGAAAATGCTGTGAACATCTGCAAGCGTGCTATTAAAAAGGCATTTAGAGATCGTGTAGACGTGGATTCGGCTTTACAAACATTTCTGTTGGCTTATAGAAATACAGTGCACTGTACTACCGGTGAGACACCCTTAATGTTGCTACAAAAGCGAACGTTAAGATCCAGATTGGATCTATTACGGACGAATCGTTCAGTAGGTGTTAGGGTACAAAGTGCGCAGCAGAGACAAATCGATTCTGCAGGTGGAGTGCCGCGAATTTTTGATGAGGGTGAACCTGTTTGGATGAGAGATTACGGCTCTTGAAATAAATGGGTAAAAGGTACTATTTCAAATGTAGATAGTGCTCGTAGGTATTTGATAGCTAGGGATAACGGTCAATTTGTCAAAAGGCACGTAGACCAAATACGGCGGCGATCCCGTGTGTCAATCGGTGGCCCTAACACGGATGAAGAGGAGACGTTAAAGGATGAGAGCTCCGTCCCGCACGCGGGGGAAGATTCAATAGCGTCGGGGAAGAATGAGGATGAATGTAAGGATGCAATTAATTGTGAGAGGAATATGTCAGAACAGTTGATAAATAGTGAAGTTGAGCTGGAGCCTGTACAGCCTCTTGATAAGTCACCTGGTTTGTCAACTGAGCAACAAAAGGAGTACCCGAAGCGAACCCGAAAGCCGGTTATAAGATTCCAATGTACTTGAAATATTTTTAGTATACTTAGATATAGATATATACCTATATAGTGCATTTTAAGAAGAGAGGTGTGATGTATGTGTCTTAATTATAATTAAATATGTGGGTAGTGCATCATCAATGTTTCTGATTGTAAAATACTCGGCAGTCTGCGAATATATGCTGTGCTACCAAGACGTCGTTTCATTCCTCACTATACGTACCTACCTATTTGTGAACATATCACCAGCCATGTTAGGATTGCATTGCTTACTAGAGTAATGCCAGGCTAGATTGAGATAATAGTGAATGAAGCAAGAAAGGTAAGCCAGGACTGGCCTAAATATAAGCCCGTAGTCTCTGCCTACCCCTCCGGGAGAAACGCGTAAGTTTATCTATGTATATTATATTGCGTATGATAAGTGTATGGTAATGGTTATATAAAGTAGGTCACATTATAATATTATTTAGAACAGAAGCAAAATAAGTTTGGTAATAATATTGTATGTATATAATTAATGATCAGGTGATTATGTGAATATTAAAAAAATAATATTATAATGATAGAATACTTTTTATAATTTTTAGACAGCAATCTATTTTAAAAAGTTAATTTTAATAATAAGAGATTATAGAGAAGAGTATTATTATGGCGAGCTTAAAGTATATTCATGACGAGATAATTTCCATGAGGGGTTATTCATAATCATCTAATTCCGGTCTAGATGTGATAGGTGGAGGAGGGGAGGGTTTAGCGGACCCCTGAAGTACTCTTAAAAGCGGTACGCCTTCTTCTGTCCTGGCCTCCAACTCTACATAACTGTGCGATAACGTATTATGCAACCATTGAGACCCCTCCCTGTTGGCGGTAATTGTTTAAATGTGATGGGCTGCCCATACAGAATCTTCCACCACGGATGCATCCAATTGGGTTCCCTTAATACTTTCAATCGGAAGAGAGGCTAACACGAAGTGATTGATGGGTCCAAATCTTTTAAAATAAGTGTCATCTATCACTCTTGACCAAGGGACAGTCAAGTCTGGAGTGTCCTTTCTTTGATATATTTTCATGAAATCGATTATTTGTTTCCATGAGTTTGCTGTTGCATTGAATGCAACAGCAAACTTTTTGCTAGATGAATCCGTGAAACTGCATACAACTCACAGATGGTGAATATCATGTTGAGGATCCCTAAACCATTCCACGAAGTGTGCGTTAAAAAGGCAGCTTCTATGACTGCTCTTAAACTCCTCATATTCGTTTCTTGGAGATGCCATGCATACACCAGCTTAGCTGCAAAGCATGAGATGTCTGTGTGTGCTTTATTGAAGACTGGTCTTGATCTGCTGATGCACCTGGCACTAGGTGGAGAATAGACTTCTCCCAGTGTAGAATCTATGAGTGCCCCAATATTTCTTTTATACTGGCTTTTAAGAAATCCTGATGTCAGCTGTGCCTCTGTTTTTGTGACTGCTCTGAGGAGAGTTATAGCTAAAAAGTTGCAAAGTCTGTGAACTCTAAGAGCTGTCATAGTCGGGGCGGAGGTGGGGGATGATTTTCCCAGGATCCTGGAGCAGGTCGTGATGAATGTTTTTAGGGCACCTGATGCGTATTTCTCCATTAACCCTGCATTTTTCCCTATGAGGGCATCTAGGTTCTCCTCTAATCTGACTGCTTTTATTGCTGCTCCGGGATCTAGTTCAATTTGAGTTTCAATATCTAGGGTTGGTGGCTCATCTATTTCATCTTCCGCTACAATCATACTAAACTTTCCCGTGTCTTCTGAGGGTCCAGGATTGATAGGTGGAGTGTGAGAAACATCTGCTCTAGGCTCTGTAGAAAATAGAAGCGGGGCTGCTGAGCCTTGACCCTTTTCCCATATCAGGTCCTCAGCCTTGCTAGCATAATCCTTAAAGCAAAGTGAAGCAGCTCCAAGTATTACATCAGTGATTTCGTATTGATCCGGCACATTCCCAGTGGCATAAAATGCTAAGAATCGTAAAACTATGCTTCTTTGTGTAGTGGCTCCCCACAACTCGTTAGGGAGTCTATACGACTCAGCTCTCTCCCTACATATGTTCAGTCCCCACCCCTCTTTTGCGACGTGAGTTCCTATTTGGGGAATTTCAATAACAGTTTCTAACTCTTTACTATCCAATCCGATTTCTCTTTTTATTTTGGGATTAAATCCTGAAGCCATCTTGATTTATGTTATTCAAATAACAACTTATATGATTAATGAACGAACTACTTATTTGTTTGAAATAACTCCACTGAACAGAGAAGAATCAATTGGTGAATAGAACGTCTGGTGTTTCAGTGTATTATTTTTTCAATAATTTTTAATAATATTTTGTTATGCGCTCTATTTATAAGCAGTATGTATTAATATATATATATATTATTAGGTATACCTAATACAGGTATTGGACTTAAGTTAACTATAGCAGTTACCCATCTAATAAATAGCCGCAAGTTAAGACTATATTTACAAAATTAAGTCATAAATTATACATTTGTAGTATTTATAATATTTGATGTAAACCATAGACGTGTAAGTATAGTTAAATAAGTAATCTGTCTCGTGTTTTCTGTGTTCAGGTAATGCTCATTCGTCATTTGATCTGTATATACTGTAGACTAAAAGTCAACGCTTATTGTAGTGCCAGTGATTGTCAATAAAGACCCTTCACAATAAATGTTATATTATTAACTAGCTTTTGCGCGCGGCTCCGCCTGCGTGGTACCTACATTAATAAAAAGTAGCCTATGTCCTTCCCCAGGTTTTAAACTATATCTGTACTGTACCAATTTCCATCTAAATCGGTTGAGTGGTTTAGCCGTGAAAAGGTAACAGACAGACAGAGTTACTTTTGAATTTATAATATTAGTTAGAATTGAATTTTGACACAAAAGATCCTGGGTCGAAGTGTTGCCGGTCTGTATTGACTGGCCCCCACACACAAGATAGGATTGAATTTTATTGTACATCGTTGGTGACACAAGTGTGTATGTATGCGCTTGCGCAACTGTCGGACGTGAGCTTCGAAATTTAGTTCTCCGAATGAAAGCTATGATATTGAGATTTCCCGTTAGACACTTTTCAGTGACAGCAGGACTTACCCTACCACATGGAAGACGCTGTTTTGTTTTCTTAAAGTAGGATATAGAAATCCAACTTGTACATTATAATCTTATACACAGTCAAACAACGGACACCCATACTTTGATAAACTATTTGTGGATCATACAAATTTATGCCCCGATAAACCACTACGACATGTGCCCTGTGCGCCAATGTCGTATATAATCGATAAAAAATAGGTCACAGTAAAATACAAAATAATAATAATGATTAAAAAGAAACATATTAAATCATTACTTTTCTGTGTCTTATTGATACAATTTAAAAATTGAATCCCCAATTATTACTTAAGTAATTGTACACAGCAAACAAAATTGCATATTAGTTATTCAAATATTTGATCATAAAAAACAATACCTAATATATCGATTTTCGGGCTTGGCATACAGGACATGGAGGTGCCGTTATGGCGTGGGGTTCAAAAGGTTAAAATATATTATTGAACCGTTACAAATATTTTTCACTGCATACTAGAGTGCAGAATTAGAATAATCTGACTAAAACCCTTAAAAGAAGTAAAACTATATGTACCGTAATTTCTTTATTTCATGCCGCAGCACATATCTTACATATAAATATAAAACAAAACACATTAAATAAATATAGCTTGTGACACACATACAAACTAACATTATATTACTAGTGACAATTTAATTACAAAGGTCAAAGGCAACTTATTATCTAACACAAAATAATGATATGCCTTTGTATGCAAACAGAAAAATTATATGTTAAATAATAATTTAAAACTATCGTGTTGCATGATTTATTAAACTCATACGAAAGAAATTTAAATCGAACATGCTTAGTATTTATTTACCTACCAGACAGCATTAAATCCTGTTCGCATTACATAAACTTGTTAAATATTTACTTGGACGATATTGTATATAGATATTGATATGCATTTTTTTTCTATGCATAATCTCATCTTATCGTCATCATCTGTCTCTGGTATTCAGTAAGCGGTCACGGAAAACTGCTTACTATCGTGGAGACCGTAATTTATGCTATCTTAGGCTCTAGACTAGACAGACGGACTGCATTTCAACTGCATTCCGACTGCAAATTTGCAGTCTGATATAGTTAGTACGACTGCAATAAAATTGCAAACCGACCGTGCAGCCCGATTGCAGTCGATGTGCAGTTGGCGTGCAGTTCCAACGACTGCACGTTGACTGACAACCTGCTACACGGTCAACGTGCAGTTCAAATGCAGCTGGTCTATAGCAGTCTTAATGCAGGTTCAACTGCATTTAAACTGCACAACGACTGCAATCGGACTGCACGGATGGTTTGCTAATAAAATACCATTAAATTGATTACATATTTTCACCGCATGGATAGGTACTAAAATATTTTGTTGTGTGTTTTGTTTGGGTATCAAATGTCATGGTACCTAGGGAATTTTACGCTAAACATACGCGTTCATTAATTTGTCAGTTTAAGTTAATCAAGGTCAGTTTTAGGGGAGGGATGAGTGCTTTGGTCACAAATCTCGATAAAAACTGCTTATAGAGAGGAATACGTTTTTCATCTGGGTCAAATATCCGTTAGGTTCACGGCCCTCCAATCCATGAAATCACGCCCTGGCTAGGTATATTGTTTATATGGTCGTTATCTTCTGAAACGTCCATGACTCCTACGGTGGAGTCATAGACGTTGACGTCGTTGCGCGTCAGGGAATTTTTTTTTTATGAGTCATGCCACATTCCAAGGGGTAAACCAGAATGCTGAAGAGATACTAAAATAAGCTTAATATTTGTTTATTACATCAGAATGAAAACAATGTATACTATGGTCACGGGGAGACCATGGCTGCTGAAAAGCAACCGAAACGTCGGGGAAAGTGTAAAAATAAATCTAAATAGTATAATAGTATAGTAATAGTATAAATAGTTTTAATAGTTTCAATAATTTAATTAGCTTAAAAATTTGTAAAGTTTAATAGTGATTATAGTAGTGTAACAGTTTTTCAAAAAATTTTGTAACAGTGTCAAATAAACAACGCGATAAAATCCGTATATAGTAGTTTAATTTCAATGAATACACTGTATATTCAAATTTAAACTCCCAAATTATTTTTATTCTATTTTTCTAATAAAATATGTAATAACTTATTTATAAGTTTTATTTATTGTACAGTCAAGAGCTCGTGAAGCTTAACACGTTGGACTCTGTACCGTTATCATTACAATCGCTGTAGATGTAAGGCTCGTACTACACGTGAAAAGCTTTATGTGCTCTCGGCTTCACCTACAATTCCTACTTTTCTCATTCTCCATATCAACTTGCCTCCCTTGGGCCATCGGCTGGCGACGTCCTTGCAGCATGCCATTTACATTTCTAAGAAGCTATACTTGATCATTGTGAAACAAGCTAGGCCGTCTGCGATGGACCTCACAAAACATTAATTTTAAATATTACAATTAATAAAATAAATATCTAACATTCTTAATAATTGAATATTTGCTTAACTATAACGATATGTCAGTAGCAAAAAAGAGTGAAAAATAATGATTAGACTGAAAGATTTAAATAATTTATAATCGTTAGTTAAACAGCCTTGTAAACGAGCAATATTTATACTGCAATATGTGGCTGCAATATTTCAACAATAGACAGGCTATACACAAAATATTGCCGTGTATGTTGAAGTGGCAATCTTGGCAACACTGATTTGTTCCTGATTATCTGTGGTTCTTTCTCAAGTGTATGTATAATCTAATCTATGTCTTTCTCTATGTGTTGTAAAGTAGTATAAAGGAAATACAATCATGTGCATATAAAAGTTTTACTTTTATCCGCTTCCAACCAACTTATCAAGAGTGTATTGCACAGCGAGGGTTATATTGTTGGCAACATAGCCAGCAAATAAATTGCGGCTACACATTGTAGTAAAAATAATACACATTTAGAAGCCCCTTATCTCAAAAGTATTAAAGAATCAATGTAGATTAAAATTGTGAAAATATATTAAATAGCCCAAATTGTGTCCATAATATTTATTTTTAACAAAATAACAATGCAAACAACAAATTATAGGTAATTAAATAATTTATATGATATTAACCACAGGATAAAACTGTGCCTTTTAACTATCACGTTTCGCCCTGAATAATGGAATGTGGCTGATAAATAATATATTATTTACATAATAATAGTATTTTACTGCTAGATACGGGCCTATTTTTAGGACAAGAATGCCTAGACCAAATTAACACATCATTTTAATATATCAGGCATTTAATTTTTTACTTTTAGTAGTACTAGTTTGTGTCCGTGGCTTTCCCGTGAGAATCCCAAGGGCACGAAAACTAGTATAATAAGTATTAATCCAGGATATCGGCTTTCTGTGTGCGTCCGTTCTACAGTTTTCGTGTGATTGTGTCGGTATGGAACACCCAGACATGTTTACAAACTTTCGCATTTATAATATTAGTAGGATACTACAAAATGAATTGTATAATTTTAATTACCAATCTTAATTAAATATAATACATACACCAGTCTTCAATCGACAGAAACAATTTCTTGTTAGCCTCATTCCAAAAATATTCACAATATTTAACAATCGGTACACATTTTTACCACAATCTAAATTTAATCATAGTCTGCTAACGATCGTAATGAAACCATCGTGGATTAGGATTGTACCAGCTAAACGTTTGATAACCCGGTACTTTGTTACCTGTCAACGATTGTTGAAATTTAGAAGACTATATGGATTATTACTATTAGCAAGAATATATTTTATTTATCTTATCAATTTAAATTTACAGAAATGTAAATTTTGCTTCTATTGTAAATTAACATGACTTTACATTCGCAACTACGAGTAGGTATAGAACAGAGCACGAAATACTACTACGCTTTCTACTAGAGACAAAACTATTCATATAAGGTAAACAACAAAACAATTTATAGCTAAGTTATGAGGGGACTTATAACACTTATGGGCAGTCCCACAACTAACAAGTAATAGTTATCCGAAAGAAAAATAATATTCTATAATAATATTCTACCACATACACTCAACACCATCTAGCCCAAACTAAGCAGAGCTTGTACTATGGGTACTAGACAATGGATAAACATACATATATACATTTTTGTTGTAAATACATGCATATTATACATAGAAACACCCAGACCAAGACAAATATCCATGTCCATGCACACAAATGTTTGGCTTGTGCGGGAATCGAACCCGCGACCTCAGGCGTGGCAGTCGGTTACACTAACCACTACGCCATTGAGGCTGCATGCTGTCTCACTCTTGTTAGGTTAAAGAAGAGAGATGGCGAGACTCCTATCTTATAAATAAATCATATTTGGAGATGGTGGGACAAACCCTTAGCGTCTTTTAGTGAGAGGCAGATTTGTGTTGAATTTGACAATTTATTTATTTTATTTGAGAATGAAATAAATAAATTCTCGCCTATGTAGTTGTAACAGAATATGACAAGCGAGGCTATACACAGTTTACTAGTAAAAAGCTTGCGTATTTCGTGCTCTGAACTATAACATGTCTTAGGGTCAGCGCCGACTGACGGAGTGGCGGCGAAGAGACTAATTCAGTAACAATTCAAATTCAACCTAAAGTGCTTCAAAATACGACTGAATTTGGTACAACGAAATAAAATGACAGCGCTTTGAGTCGCTCGCCGTCATTTTATTTAGCAGATTGCGAGCGTTCTCAAAGCGGAGCGGGCGCGCAACGAATGCGTTACGGACGGGCAACGAACACGCCGCGCATGCGCAACGAATTTGTTGCGGACGCGCAACAAGATCGCCGCGAAAAGCAAATCAAACAAGCAAAGAATATAGTCACCGTAATTAAAAAAAAAGGCATGGCATTTGCAATCCATCGTTGCGCGCGCGCCCCGCCCCGCAGCCGCTCGCAAACCGCTAGTATGGTAAAGCCCTTAAGTAACTTGTTGATTGACGAGCTTATACGGGCGTTAGACACGAAACTAAGATAAGATCTAAATCATACCATTTAAATTATCTCTGATATAAATATAGCATACTGGTTTATTTTCCATCTACTTCATATAACTGCCCTGTGGATCAACGTCTAAAGGGGGGGTAAGGGGGGGTAGGGGCGGTACGGGGGGTCGGGGGGGTAGTGGGGGTAGGGGAGGTAGGGGGGGTAGACCTGCCCTCCTGGGCGGTGGGGGATCCACTCTCGTTCACAAGCCGCTGCCTCTCGCGGTACATGGATACTTGGATGTTCTCCAGCTGATGATAGCGACACACCTTCAGAGTGGAGAACACGGCCAGACCCACCCAAGTAGCGAAAGCCGCCCAAGCACCGAACTGAAAAATACAGTTACATCAATACTAGCTTTTGCCCGCGGCTCCGCTCGCGTAAATGTAGGTTAAGTTAGATTGGTAGCAGTAACTTTTTTTTTGGATGAAACGTTCCCTATGTGTTTTTCTGTTTCTCCGACAAGGTGTACGCGAGTTCATGATGATCGCTGAAGTAGCTAAAGCGTGAAAGCGTAACAAACAAACAAACTCACTTTCGCATCTATATTAATATTATAAAGCTGAAGAGTTTGTTTATTTGGTTGAACGCGCTAATCTCAGGAACTACTGGTTCGAATTTAAAAATTCTTTTAGTGTTGGATAGCCTATTTATCGAGGTAGGCTATAGGGTATATAATATCGCGCTACGACCCCCGGGGGCGGCGCATTAGGATAATCGCGGGTGAAACCGCGGGAACATCTAGTATTAATATAGTTACCTGCGCTGAGCCAATTTCTATATAAAATCCGCTTGTGTTTATAAGGTCTTTACTGTCTATAGGTTCGCCCGCTGCGTCCTCACAACTAAGAAAAAAAACATAACATTATAATAATATATTATTAAATAGTTTAAATACCAGCAAATCCGACAAATTTTGTCCAGTCCAAAAGTTGGCTTAGCAGCGCCACCTACCGCGTCCAATTGTGAGTCAAAGCCATCTAAGGACCCACTCATACACTTACAAAAATATTCATCCGAAACGGTCTCATCGTTTAGGAGTTCAGTGACAAAAGGAGATGTTTCATTTTCGGCTACAAAATGTACGGTACATCAAAAAAGAGGAAAAATTACTAGAAATCAGGTAAAAATGCTATTCCAAGTATTTACTTGTAATTGAGATCGTACAAGACGAAAATATTTTTTCTGTTATTACCATATTCAATATGGCGGTACAATGGATTGTAGCATTAGATGCGTTCAGAAATTGTTTAAGATGAACTGATAGAAGATAAATATCACAAAGTAATAAAATAAAAATACTTATATATACCTACATTGCAGCATATTGCGACTACAATAAGTACAAATAATTGTTAGAACCCGTCGACGTTTATCATACGATGGTATGATAAACGTATATTTATAGAAACGCACCAGTCTTACAGGTCCTGTGCATTTCGGAACGAAATATTATTGATGACATTTTGACGTTAACACTTGACAATTATGCTTGTCAATGATTTCTTAGTCATTAGTCATGTATTGTCGTTTGCGCGTGCGCTTAAATTTTCGTGACTTCCACTATTATTTTGTTTTACTCGTTCTGTCTGATTCCCTACGACTTTGGCTTTGTTTAACGGTTTTTGTGATATCTGCTCATACTTGGAATAAACTTAGGATTCTATTAGAAGTGGTAAAACGTGACAACACGCTATAAAGAAGCGATTCAATTCGCTGACAAATTTTTAAATACCCGAAATTCAATCAAGTCTTACTCAGATCAGTTGCGTTTTGTACTTTATAGGTTATAAATTATATTGTCATTATGTCATAACCTTTATGGAGTATGGTCAAAACATTCCGCTATGATTGTTCAGATAAACGTCAAATATATTCGATTTTTATTTTGTACATCTTCAATACTGTTTTAATGTGG
Organism: Catocala sponsa; assembly: GCA_963564715.1. Lineage (NCBI taxonomy): Eukaryota > Metazoa > Arthropoda > Insecta > Lepidoptera > Erebidae > Catocala > Catocala sponsa. Next base: position 1,288,312 of record OY751345.1, on the reverse strand, counting down.
ATATTTTTTGTTTAAATATGTTTATGGGTTAATTTCCTAGGATTTTTAATCACGTACATGTTGTAGCCGGGGTCCCATACAAAAATGTAACGTCTCCTTTAAATAAAATTTATCATCCTGAAGTCACCTTATAATAAAACTATTGAAGGTCTAAATAATTTAAAAAAAAACAATTTTATCTTAAATTGGTGTGTAAAATATTTTTGAATATATGGCAACAGCTAAGTTCTTTTTTGGGTTGCGTTTGGGCTCCCAATAGCTCTACTGTAAGCTTTTCAGGATTATCCATACCATCTGTAAATAAAAATATCTATCCCATAAGAGATCATTTCTGTATCGCGTATTTACGGTAGACAGCGGCTTTGCTGTGCCCTAACATTGCTGAAGTCTATGAGCAGCAGTTACCACTTTCCATCAGGTGGGCCACTTGCTCGTCTGCCACCAATAGCAACAAAAAATAAATAAAAAAAATGCATTGAAATAACGAGTACATTATTTGTTTTAATGACAATGCTAGAATGCTATCACTTGTGTAACGTTGTCTCGCGACACTTAACAAACATTACAAAACGGACACAAAGAGCACCCAGAGTCAGAACAACCATTTGTGGATCACACACAGTTTTGTTTCGTGCGGGGATCGAACCCACTACACTCGGAGCGGCAGCTATAACGAGGCGACCACTTTAACCACTACGCCATCCGTGCAGTCAGAATGTTAGGTATGCATGGTAAGGTCTTACCTAGGGAACCTCTGCACGATGGTCTCGCACCAGGTCATGAACCCGAGCGTGACTATGACGGCGGCCGAAACAGTGAGACAGCACAGCACCACGCACACCATCGCCTCCAGGAACGCCGACAGGAACGAACTGTCCACCCCCTTGTACATGAACATTGACAACCTAAACAGGAATAAAAATTTATATATATCTGCCATTGGTAATATCCTTACCAATATTATAAATTCGAAAGTAACTCTGTCTGTCTATGTGTTTGTCTGTCTGTTACATTTTCACGGCTAAACCACTCAACCGATTTAAATGAAATTTGGTACAGATATAGTTTAAAACCTAGGGAAGGACATAGGCTACTTTTTATTCATGTAGGTACCACGCGGGCGGAGCCGCGCGCAAAAGCTTGTATTTGCATATATATTGAATCGAAGTAGGCGTTATTTGGTGAAAGTCAATTGTAATAAAATTCGGATTGCCCACCCCAAATGTTGCAATAGAAAAAAGTTGACAGTACCGAACTCGTCTGGATAGGGACAGCCACGACGCGGACGTGCGACCCGGGCGTACTCCAGCTTGCAGTATGGCGCTTCGAGCACTAAATATGCGTGGAAACGTGTTTCGCCTCAGCGGAAGACATCATTATTTCGAGGGTACGCAAATAAAGTAAGCAATGATGCATTCAATTAACACATGGTATCACAGTTAGCTTCAGAGTATCCCCTGCAACTGGACCACAATCGTTTAATATCTTCTAAGCAATGGTTAGTTATTAACCTCAAGAGTCTTCTTCGAACAAGTTAATGAAAACACTATGTGGGTCTGTGTGTCTGTCTGTTAGTGACGGGCATAACCCCGGAACCACTGGACCGATTGACTTGTTACTTCGTGTGCAGACACCTTGGGTCATACCTCGGTCGAGTTTGAATATGGACCCTGTGGTCAAAAGACCCCCGAGATATAGGGGTCACAAGGTCACATGTATTTTAAATGGAAAAATATTGACTTCTAACTTGGTGTGCAGACACCTTGGGGTCATACCTCGGTCGGTTTCAAGGGTCAAAAAGCCCCCTAGATATAGGGATAATTTCTTTTCATTACTTTTACATTCAAGGCGAAGAGTTTAAATCCTGGGTTTTTACATCCATCTCGTTATGTTTCTCTAAAGTCCCCACACAAGACACAGGGCTAAATCCTGTGTCGCGTGAGACTTTAGAATCTTTCAAACAACGGACACAAAGAACACCGAACATCGTCGACCCTGGGTCCTTTCAGCGGGGTATAAAATAGCATCCCCTTTGACCGTCTCACTAGAGACCTCGGCACCATTTGACGTAAGGTCGTGGTGTACGCGTAAGCGTATATGTACAACATGTACAATAAGGCCAGAAAAATAAACACAGACTCGAAAAACTATTTGTAAATCACACAAATTTTAACATGCGCCATTTATATTGCCCTGTGAGACTCTTCGTTGATGCAGCGGTAATGTGTGACTGCAGTGGTAATTTGCGATTACAGCGCATGTGGTCTCGGATTCAATTTCAAGGTCGGGCAGATTCATTGGGTTTTCTCTTAAAACATTTTCAGCAATGGCACTGAGGCTGTAATTGTGTTCGACGTGGCACTAAGCACTCACCAACAGAGCTGGTGAAATGTCGTTGGAAAACATCACTGCCTACCCTTCCAGGAGTATCGTGAGACTATCAATGTTTGTAAGCAGCGATAGCCTAGTGGGAAGCCGTTGGACTGCCACGCATCTCTGACTTTTTAAAGTTATGTGCGTATTAAATAGCTAATTATCGCGAGCTTTAACACTGAAGGAAAAACATCGTTAGGAAACCTGCATGTCCGAGAGTTCTCCATAATGTTCTCGAAGATATGTGAAGTCTGCCAACCCGCAGTGGGCCAGACTATGGATGGACGTGGACTATGGCCTAACCCTTCACACTGAGTAGATGCCCGTGCCCAGCAGTGAGACAGTTTAATACAGGGCTGATATTATAGTATAAGCGTGACCTGTATATCTGGACACAGCATACGATGAACATGATCACCCCGACGAAGAGCACGTAGTTACAGTAAGCGCACGGCGCCCAATTCACCGACAGCTGACCGTCGTCCGGCTGCCACTCACCGTTCGAGAACAGCAGGCAGTTGTTTCTAGACATGAACAGGTTCATTATATTTACAGACAGTATTCAGTAAAAAGATCCTTATATATTTTACAGAGAGTCAACGCTAAGCCATAGGTATTACCCTGTCAAGTTTGTAAAGTGGTTGATTTATATAATCTTTATCTTTAAAAAGGGACACGTGCACTAGGAATATTTTCGGTGCTGTGTTGTACTCTAGAAACTTTCAGAGATCGCAACAAGGAACAATAATAATTTGTGGATTACAAAAATTTTGGTCTCAACCAAACCCAATACTTAGCAATGGCAATCCAACCATTTAAATCTCTATGCTATCTTTGAATATCATCATCATAATATGTAAGACAGACAAGTCTAATATCTTAGTTTCACTTTACATTTATTATAAACTGTTAATAGAATACACACATGCACAAATACAAATTATCTGTAAATTTTTAATGAGTACTTTTACACTATACAGCCACAAACAGGAAAAATTTAGTTTCATTTAAAACAAAATTGTAAATGAGAAAATTATCTGTTATATAAATGTGTTATCATAAATGTTTGCTTTTGTTTGAATTATTTTTATACAAGAGGAAAATATTACATAACTAATAGCATTAAACTGCCTCACAGTAGGTATATGATGAGTTACACAATACAAGCTGGTAGCCACTCATTTGGACGCATTTTTTTAACAGGTTCATTGCCGATAACTAACTAACTCCGCGCGGTTATCGCGCGTAGTCAGACGGTTATTTCAAAACAGTGCCACTAACTCCGCGCGGGTATTATTAATTAGAAGGGGATAGGGGAACAAAATCTATCTAACCTAAAATATACGAAAGCACTAAAAAATTACATAAACACACAAACTTAACACAAAAAAAGAAATTGGATCCCGGGTGTCAATTTTTGATTTGACTAGCTTGGACATTGGCAAAGAACCTGTTAACCTCGCAACCAATATCCGAGCTTAACCAGACTATTTAAAACATAAATTTTGTTAAAGTAGTCTATATAGTTATAGTACTCTATAGCCTTCTCTTATTTGAATAGCATTTTTGTATTTTTGATAAATGGATTGGTGGAGAGGTTTAATAATGTTTTCTAGATTTCAATCTAATCTAAATTGAAAATGAACAGGTAATGATAATTTTAGAAATAATTAAATTAAAGAATTCATCATAGAAACATAAAAAGGACACAATTGTATTAATAATCTGATTAACTATGGACTGACTGCTACTGAAGTAACCTACTCCAGATTTCAAGCAATCTCCACAGAAAGTTTCATCAAAATATGTTTAGCAGACATAGACACAATACTTTTATTATTAAGTCTCTATATGGTTAAAGCAACAGGCTAATGTGGGTAATAAATACCAAAAGGAAATTAATATCTAACTCTTATAAGTAGATCATTAAGGCATGTTCAAACTCAAACAAAATTTACTGTAACAGGGTATAATCTAAATGCAGATTATCACAAGCATACTTTAAGATGATAATCTAGACTCAGACTAATCTACACTCTAAAACAAAGGTCTTTAAAATACCATGTTAGTGGTGGACTATATGCTAAAGAACCTGAACTTATGAAAAAGTAGCAGCTATAATTTAAATATAATTAGTTTTAATAATTTAATTAACTTAAAAATTTGTAAAGTTTAATAGTAGTAGTATAACAGTTTCTAAATTTTGTAATAAAGTGTCTAATAAACAACGCAATAAAATCCGTATATAGTAGTTTAATTTCAATGAATAACATTTGCGTAAACAAAATACAATATTAAGCTATAATTTACTTATTAATGTTCATCTTAAGGTTCTTATTTTAAATACTGAATTGTTGTATAGACAATATATTTTTATAAGGTATTCTTTGTGTGTTGGCTTGTCAATATGTTAATTGACCAGCCTAATTTAATATTCAAGATATTATATTTAGAATTGTTTAGCAATGTTTTTTATGCAGAACTACATGAGGTGACATTAATATTATAAGTTAATTATTATCGTGGATCATTCATACTCTAACAGCTGAATTAGCTAGATTGATTGGAAGTTCAACTGAATTTAATACCTACAATAACAAACAATAACATTAGTTAATTTGACATAATAAGCAGTGCTTTCCGATAGCATACTCTTTGTTTGATAATAAGTCAATCTACTCTACTCGTCTTGACTTCTTGACAATCTGCCTCTAACAAATTAAAACTAGGCAGGTAGGTACCTACTTATTTAATATCTTCACAACAATACAGTACGAATCTATGACATTTAAAGACGTGACTAGGAAAATAGCTATTACCTAAAAAGCGAATATCTTACTTGAATTCATCCTTATGCATGCTCATAGGTACAATAATACATAGGGACAATATTAGCCCAATAACATGCCCTGCTATTTGACTCAATAACAGCACGTTCGTCAAAGCCATTGCTTTACAAGGTGATTAGAAGGATATATTCGTTAAACACACGAGTTAAATTATAAAGACGATCACTGCTTTATATCAATAACACTGAATTTATACATATCGCGCAAAACAATGAAGTACTGACTGATAAATAAATAAGAGTGAATAGGTACTGATAACTGAATAGGTATTCGGTAGATACCTACGACGATACATTTGACAATAATTTGACGTAGGATAGAGGTGGACAAGTCGTGATAAATATAACAGTCGATAATATTACGTATTATCAAGCGTAAAAATGGAAATTGTTCAAATTTCAATATTAGCGATGTACGACAGAAACAAAAAAGGAGATCAGAATATTTGAAAATTGTATAATCCCGCACTCGAATGTGAATCATTTTGTAGTTAGAGACTACGAAATGACACATCATAACACATAACACAAATATCAAGGTCCTGTGATGACTGAGGTTCCCAATTTTACTGACTCCAAGTTATTTTACGACTTTTTGCATCTTTACTTAATATGAACAGGGCAAAGGATTTGTGTTCAGATTAGAGTAGCCTTATTGGTGAATAACTCTATGAAAGATTATAGCCAGGAACCTTATGTTGTGTATTTGCGGCGCATAAAATATACGAGGTAATAGAAAATAAAATATTGATATAATGACTATTGATGACTTATTATTACATATGAAAAATATTTATGAATTAAATAATAAGCAATGAAATCTATAAAAAAAGGAAAGAAAATAATGAACTTATTTAACTTTACACAAATTCACATAATATAACAGTTATTAAAGTCTGAAGAAATATTAATAAGTTTCTATATATTTAAAGGGGTGTTATTTAAATGGTTAGCATAGTATTGGTATTTTTGTGAGCAGAAAAATATAATTTGTGAGCAGAAATAGCTAATTGATCACCAACTCATGGCCAGCAAACTTTAAAGAGATCAAACTAAGTCGACGGAGCTCCGCTTCGCGGGGCTCCTATATTTGCGGGGGTTTAAAAAAAGGAACCTAACATAACCTAACACTTCCGAGACGGAATGCAGTGATTTGAGGCGTATGGATGCTCGTTAAGATGTGCAATATTTGCTGACCAATTAGTATTTTTGATGATCATTATATTTAATCTCTATTTAAAGTCACGTTCAAAACTACAAATATCTGTAATAGACCAACTGTAAAAATAATTGTCAATTTTTTCATTATCTCCATGTCATTTAATAGAAGAATCAATGTTATATCGAATCTAATATATATTTTCTTTAATGACAATTAGAGTAAAAGTTTAATAAAGGTTTGGGTCACCTCTATTACACTGATTTTTATAAGGAATTTCAACGTTTCTTTTAATTCAGAATATTTAAAGAGTAGATGAATAATAATAAATTATAATTTCAATATTTCATGTATTATATATTACTAAAGCTATTTTATATATTCTAACACAAATCTTTTGTGTCATCGTCGCGTATAAGAAATATACATTACTTATCAACAACATTAAGCATTGTTATTGCTTGGAAAGAATCTAATAGGATTACAATCCAAGCTGTCACACATAAACGTCAATTTGCGACAGATTGGACGTTGGTGATGTGTTTCAATCAGTGGAATCAGTACTAAATCGTTTTAATTAAACTATTTACTATGTCATTGCTCTCCGTTTAGGCAAATAGGAACTTAACAATGAATTTTAACGCTTCCAGAAACGGTAAGTTAGTTTTATTGTGTAAATAACGTTGTCACCTCTGTTACCGACATGTACAGCATGTATACAGTAATTATCAGCTGAAAACCGCTTCATTTCCAACCTTAACTACTGTTTTATATTCTTCACTACCTGCTACTGCTGTAATTACAGAAGATTAAAGGTGTACCATAAACAAAAAGGTGTTGTACTATGGAAGTTTGTTGTAAGAACTTTGGACAAAAATAACAATGACTTTTCATGAAATAATTATGAAATTGAAACGCGTGTGTCATTCTAATACATCTAAACCTAGGATGGTGTTCATTTTTATTATTAAAGGTATTGTTTATGCTATATAAAGAAGTAAATTCCTATCATATGTTTTCAGTGCCCCAGGGTGGCGGTATTCGCAAGGCTAAACGCGTCAGTGATGTAGCGGCCATGGGGGCACCGTCACCGACGCCTGCCTTTAACCCTGCTCCCGGCTTTAGCCCTGCTCCTGGCTTTAGCCCTGGTTACCCTCCAGCAGGTCCCCCACCTCCATATCAAGAAGGAATCCAATTAGAAAGCACACAGGACTTTGGTGGTGCAGCCCCTACAGGAAGTGAGTATTTATGAGATTAGTCCATAAAATAGATTTAAAAAGAGATTTTAGCTTCACAATATTGAGACATAATGATAAAAGCGTTTTTAGAAACCAACATTCATATGCATCATTTCAATGTTAATGTTAAGGTGTTTAAACAAATTTCCGAGTGATATGTCTATATTTGTTAATTAATATATTCTTATTATGGTTTTCTACCTAGTTCAAAAAAGGTGGAGGTTTTATAGTTTGTAGTATAGTACTAATACTAAGAATAATTGGTATTTATTTTGGGTTTTAAAGTTAAACCATAATATAATAGAATCTAAGTAGACTTTGGCATTTTGTATACCTTGCATCACATTTAAAGCCTCAATGGATAAACATGGTTATCATTCCTATTATAAGCCTCTCATTACAAGCTATTATGAGAAAAACAAAATAAAGGCTGAATGTTTTAGTTTTAGCATTTACTAACCATAATTTATGATTGCACTTGTGCTGAGATTTTCTTGACAGTAATATAATTATGATAACACAAGCTTTTGCTTGAGGCTTTGCTCGCATTCAAGTAGTCTAGGTTAGGTTAGTAGTACTTTCTTTTTTAAAGTAAAATGTAGCCTTTGTTACTCAGTAACAATTCTTTCACCATTACAAATCTTAATGGTGAAAGAATTTTTAAAGTCGGTCAAGTAGTTTTAGACTTATATTCTAACAAACAAACAAAAAATCAAATCTTTCATAATATTATTATAGATTTTGTCCAAGCTGTGCATCAAACATGAGCCAGTAATTGGCAGTTGTTTTTGTACCTATTTATTCTACTGGACCATCAATATCAATATAATTTATAAGGAGATATTCATTACTTAAAATTTTTCTTCATAACAAGTCCTTAGCAATCTAAAATGTATTAGCTAAAATTTAATTGTTTGTTAAATCAGATGTATCAAATGTCAGTTGAGAAAATCTAGTTTTATTTTATTATTATTTATTATATCCGGCTACTGCATTATATACTCATCAGTTTGAATTAAGTAGATGTTATCTAGTCTATTATTATTTTATTAAGAAAGGAACATCAAACAGCCGCACTGTATAATATATTGATCAGAATTACTTAAAACTGGGTAGTAATGTAGCCCACAGCAATGTTCACAAGTACAGGTCACATAAGATTAACACTATAAGATACTAGGAAATGAAAGGAAATAAATGTGAGCGTCCAGAATTCCTACTTAAAATGCTGTATCAATATTTTAGCTATTACACCTGCTGCCTGTAACAGGATGAGCTGGCTTATTTGTACTGTCACCGAATAAATGACTACCACACAGTTTTTCACTCGAAATCTACATATAAGTGTGCATTTATTACTTACTCGTTTAGATTTTGAGTAGCCTTTCATTCTGAACTCTGTAATATAATGTCTGTAATAAACTTAACATTGTGTTCTGTTTGCTATAAAATGTCTCGAAGTTCAGTGTCCCTCTTGGCATAGTCCTCCTCTAACATTTTCCACTGTGTTCTAGCCAGTGCTACCCTCCTCCAATGGTGTCCCGCAGTGAGTTGCAATTCATCCTCTCATTTGTTTTGTTGGCATCCTCTGTTGCGTTTTCCATCTCTTGGATGAGATACTAGCTTTTACCCGCGGCTTCGCTCGCGTTAATTTATAATTTAACAATCAATTCGAGTCGTACTCTGCTTGTAATAATATAATTAAATCATGATTCGAAAGACACGTGGCGCCATCTATTATCATAAGAACGTTATTGTTGTTGTCCTCGGGATCAGTAATTTTTTTCGGGATGAAAGGTAGCCTATGTCCGTTTCTGTACACCTGACAATGTATATGCAATATTTTAGGATGATTGGTTCAGTGGTTTAGGCCTGAAAAGGTAACAAACAAATAAACTCATTTTCGGTTTTATAATATTAGTTAGGATTTGTGCTCCATTTATTTTGTTTGTCCCTTATCATATGACCAGTCTTACTCACTTATTGATATTATTTGTAAACAATATGTTATTTATTTTACAGACTTTGGTTATATGGGTGGTTATCCACAATCATCAATGTCGGCGATGCCAAACCCAGCACATATAGGTTCAATGTTGCAGCAGCCGGTAGTACAGGTAAGCACTAATCTATACATATAATAAAATTGTAGGTAAGTCAAAACTGTACATTGAATATTTTTTTAAAAGAATACTTTGGGCGTGATCTACAATCAATATCGAAGCCAAAAATATAGTTTTTTGAATTTTTGTCTGTTTGTCTGTATGTATGTCCGGGATAAACTCAAAAAGTACTGCATGGATTTACTTCAAATTTTGCATGAATATTACTAACAGGTCGGGTCAACATATAGACTACATATTACCACGCTATCACCTACGGCGGAGGAGCTGTGAATCTTTATTTTTCTTACGCATTCTGTGACAGCGTGTAATCTAACGACGCATATTTAAATGTTGTTTATGAGTAAGCCATGCTATTATCTAGCTTTACACTATAAAAACTACGCCATTTAAGTAACTTGGGCAGAGAAATATAGTTGGGTTCCGCGGCGACAAACACTTTTTAGTTAAAATCTACGCGGACGAAGTCGCAGGTAACATTAAATAATAAAAAAAAAAAAAATAAGTTTATTTTCCAACAAACATAATTTTACAATTGCACAAGTGTGATATCAACTAGGTAGCAAAGTAAACATAACAAGTAGCGTATTATGAGGGGTGGACAGGAGCCCGAACTAGGGAAACCCTGTATTTCAGGTCTCCTGGACACTAACCTGTGGCGTTGTTAGTGTTTGTTCTACTTCTGTTTGTTCTAATTAACCATAGATTTAGATGCGATATACATCATTATATTGACTGCACGAATGGCGCAGTGGTTGAAGTGGTCGCCTCGCCACTGCCGCCCGCCGCGCCGAGTGTTGTGGGTTCGATCCCCACAAGAGACAAAAAATTGTCCACAAATGGTTGTTCCGAGGTGTGGGTGTTCTGTTTCCGTTGTTTGAGTGTTTGTAAAGTGACACAGGAATTATTACTAGAGCAAGAGAAGACTTAAAATAAAGACTGCAATTTCAATACTCAGTATCCAAACACATGTATTCTTCCTTGAATAAAACAGAAGTGTGTAGCCGAAATAGTTACTCTATGGCGGTACGCATTTATAATCACCTGCCACAACAGCTATTCGCTCAAGTAGCTTATTCAAGAGTGTTTTTGTTCTATAACTGAAAACTCTCAGATATGTAGGGTTTCCAATGTTTTCGTTCACCGGTAAAGCGAGCGATAATTATTTAATCCTAACTAATATTATAAAAGCGAAAATGAGTTTGTTTGTTACCTTTTCACGCCTAAACCACTGAACCGATCATCCTGAAATTTTGCATAGGTATACGTTTCATCGTACCTTTCATCCAAAAAAAAATTACTGTGCCCGAGGATAACAATATTAACGTTCTTATGATAATAGATAGCGCCACGTGTCTTTCGAATCATGATTGAATTATATTATTACAAGCAGAGTACAACTCGAATTGATTGTCAAATTCTAAATTAACGTGAGCGAAGCCGCGGGCAAAAGCTAGTACGCTTATAACTTCATAAAGTCACAAGTGCGCACCTTGGGATGGAACTCGAGCTTGCTGCTATACCTAATATATCTTTACTAATATTATAAAGCTGAAGAGTTTGTTTGTTTGTTTAGTTGAACGCGCTAATCTCAGGAACTGCTGGTTTCAATTGAAAAATGATTTTAGTGTTGTAAAGCCCATTTGTTGAGGAAGGCTGTAGGCTATATAACATCACGCTACGACCAATAGAAGCAGAACATCAATGGAAAATGTTGCAAAACGGAGAAAATGCTCTTATGTGACGCAGATGAAGTTGCGCGAGTCGGCTAGTAGTCTCATGTATTGTATGTATTGTTCAGGACATGGCGATTCAGTACGGCAACCAGTTGGCCACGCAGGGCCGCGAGGTAGTCCGCCGTGAGATCAACAAATACGTGCCGGTGTCGCGGCTGCGGTACTACTTCGCAGTCGACACGCGATACGTATTACGGAAACTACTGCTCATCATGTTCCCTTATACGCATAAGGTAAGTCAAAACTATATGGCGACCTGTTTCAAAAAAAGATCGATTATTCGAAAATAGAAATTGGATTATTTGAAAATTGAAATTGCATTATTTAAAAATTGAAATTGAATCATTCTAAAATTGAAATTGGATTATTCAACAATTTTAATTTGATCATTTGATAATTGAAATTCGAATCGATATGTCGATTGTACTGACTGTAACTTGAATCGTTCGAATATTTGCAATTTGAATTGACGATGACAAGATTGATTGATAATATTATTGACTGGTAAGTTGTTGTCCATTGTGTCAAATGACTGTGATGACCATTTCTTTTTTGAATGTAGTACTATAACTATTTTTAAGTATTCCTCCGTTATATTTCGACACTACAATTTTCTTATCCGAAAACCCAATAATACTGCCCTCGCTGGGAATCAAGTCCGAGACCGTACACACAGCAGTCGCAACCACTGTGCTGCTGTGTCGTTGAAAAAAAGGAGACGTTTGTGGGCTTTTTTTTATACTACTAAGGTGGCAAACACGCATACGGCCCACCTAATGGTAAGTGGTCAGCGTAGCCTATGGACGCCTACGACACCAAAGGCATCACTTGCGCGTTGCCGACCGTTTAGGAAAGGAAGTGGGAAGGAGAAGGAGCGGGAAGGGGGAAAGGGGGTGATTGGGCCCCCGGTCTTGTGGGTTCGATCCCCGCATGCGGTGGCCACCTTAAAATATTATACAACCAATTAAAACCTTAGTTTTATTATTAAATATGAATATACATTCACTGGTCTTCTTTTCGTGTGGTTAGTGGCCAACCTGTTGTCAAGAGTTGTTCAAGCCGCCCGTAGGCCTCTGACATGGCTGGTGATAAATAAAAACAACGATTAATGGAAATCCTAACTATCTTTACTTTCTTACTATAATATTATACATGCGAATGTGAGTTTGTTTGTTCTGCTTTCACATCTTAACGACTGAACCAATCATCATGCAATTTTGCTTACACGTTGTCAGAGGTACTGGAATGGATATAGAGCTTTTTATCCAGAAAACAAATGCTGTTCCACATAAAATCTACATTAACATGAGCGAAGACGTCGGCTAAACGTAGTACATAAATAAAATTATTGATTGTGTGATTTTAAGGACAATAACGAGATATTAGGTTATAATAAATGAATGGTCTGTTTTTCAGGAGTGGATGGTGAAGTACGACCAGGATACGCCGGTGCAGCCGCGCTACGACCTCAACGCGCCGGACCTCTACATCCCCTCCATGGGATACGTCACTTACGTGCTGCTGGCTGGCTTCGTTCTAGGTCAGTACTAACTACCACTTTATTTATATCCTGGCTTATAGCCTATGATCATCATTTCAGTCGAATGACGTCCACTGCTGGACATAGGCCTTCCCCAAGGTATTCCACACAGACCGCTCGGCCACCTGCATCCAACCGCTTCCCGCGACCCTTACCAGGTCAATTGTCCACCTTGTGGGGGCCTATCCTTACTACGTCTAGCGGTCTAGCCTATTTTACTCAGTGATAATATAGCTTCCTAATGGTGAAAAATTATAAAATCAGTTTAGTAGATTTTAAGCTAAGTCCTTAAAAACTAACAAACAAAAGGTCAAATCTTTCCTCTTTAATATTAGTATAGACTAACTAAAACCACGCACGCTTCGCTGTGTTTCAGTCTAACATCCTGTTCCCTAGAGAACTTTGCTATAAGAAGTATTTAGTAGAATTATATTTTTATACTACATGTTCAAACAATCAAACAAACAAACTCTTCAGCTTTATAATATTAGTATAGATTAGATATTTTTGTTAAAAACGGATGTTTACTTTATTCTTACTATCCAGGTCTACAACATCGGTTCTCCCCCGAACAGATCGGGATGCAGGCTTCCTCAGCCCTGGCATACATCATCTTCGAGATGATCATGTACTTAGTGACGTTGTACGTAACCAACACGAGCACCAACCTCAAGACCCTGGACCTGCTCGCGTTCTCTGGCTACAAGTACATCGTGATGATCGGGAGCCTCATCACTGGACTGTTGCTCGGCAAGACTGGGTATTACAGCACTCTGCTGTATAGTAGCTTCGCATTGAGTTATTTCTTGGTGAGTTGTTGTTTTGTTCTTTATATTCTTACAGTATCTTATCTTATCTTATGTGGGGGCCAGTCGGTGCAGACCGGCGACACTTCGACCCAGTGGGATCTTTTGTGTCGACACTCTCCCAATAACGACTGCCATAGATGTTCATGGCAGCCGAGACCAACGGCTTAACGTGCTCTCTGAGGCACCGAGCATGCCTTAATTGTCAATCAATACGCACATAATTCCAAAAAGTCATATAACTTCCGAAAGTCAGAGGTGCGCGACGTGGGTTCGACCCCGAGACCCTCTGCATTGCATTCTGTTGGTCTCCCCACTGAGCTATCGCTGCTAGTTTTCTTACAGTATATTGAATCGATTTTTTGACTGCCTCCGCGGCGCAGCGGTAGTGAATACAACTGCGGTGCATAAGTTCACTGTCTAATAAAAAAAAAAATGGTCAGGGTTATTCTATATCACCAGTAGAATGCGTGGTTAAAAGGAATTACACGATTTCAAAATCACCCTGTATATGAAATGCGTGTTGTCTAACACTGTATTCAGTTCACTTTTCTGGTGGAATATACTCAACTAATTAATTAAGTAGAAATGAAATGCACTATGTTTATAATTAGACTAGCTGTGCCCGCGGTTTCACCCGCGTTTATGGTTACTGCGCCGCCTCCGTGGGTCTTAGCGTGATGTTATATAGCCTATTGCCCTCCTCAATAAATAGGTTATCCAACACAAAAATAATTTTTCAATTCGAACCAGTAGTTCCTGAGATTACCGTGTTCAAACAAACAAACAAACTCTTCAGCTTTATAATGTTAGTATAGATAAAAAATAAGAATATTACAATGTTGTGTATAATCAATTATCTGATGTGCAACCTTTAACAAAAAATTCCCTATTCCAGGTAAAAACCCTTCGCCTGCAGCTACTGTCAGGCTCCCAGGCGCCGGAACAGCCGACCTACGGCGGCTACCCCCAGGCTTACCCCTCCAACCCTTACGCGGATACCTGGAGCAAACCTTCAGGAGGTGGGACGAAACGACGAGTCTACTTCCTCCTGTTCGTCGCTATCACACAGCCACTCCTGTCCTGGTGGCTGACTTACCACCTGGTGCCTGCGAACATCCAGCCGCCACCATCACGATAGCGGACGGACATGCGCGTACTTAAAATTCTCGTAACGATCCTACTGGTCAGTGTAAATATGTCTGGAATAAATCGCTGGTTAGCGTAACTGTTTTATTTTATTACAATAATCTCGGATAATATAGATTAATATAGTAAACAATTAATGAATGTGGAGAATAGTTTTATAATTTTTGGTAAATGTGGCTAATTTCAAACCTGCAGTACTTACAGTATGCAAGGGAATTTCAATTCGAATTTGCAGTGAAAACTATTATAACTATGGATATTATTGAAGTGATATTTGAATTTGAAATGAAAACTTTTACAGAATAGCAAATATCCTGTAAACAGTGCCGGATTAAGCAAGCGCGGGACCCGTAGCAAATTCTTTCGGGTAAGAGTGGTTGGCTGGTTGCATACGGCAGATTTTTTGTAGAGCTGATTATTGGGCCGACTGAAATTCTACACATTTATACGAGCGACTTTTTGTAGAACTTGTGCGTTTACCGTATGAAATTCGGTGTTTTATTTACACCAAGGAAATAGTCGGTTACCGATTGTCTGACGTGGATTGTCTTAGTAGCAAAAGTTGTAACATTTCACGTTTTTGTGACATCAAGTAAATGCAATATACCACATCTTAAGTAATAAGTTTCACTCAAAATATTACGCTCTGGCAGAGATGAGTGGGTTTAAATATACGAGGCCCCCTTTCGCGCGAGGCCCGTAGCAATTGCTACTCTTGCTACGTGGTTAATCCGGCACTGCCTGTTAAAATTTTACCAACAAACTGTTGATGACAACATTAAATTGAAAGACTTGTAATAGTAACTTAAGTAATAATAATAGATCATTACTATGGTTACATTCAAAGAGATATTTGAATTCGAAATGAAATCTATTATGCAGAGTGTTAGGCACACACTTCTCCAAATGAAATAGAGATCTGGTTTGGGCTATTGCCAACGCGTTGGACTCGGGTAAATTAAATTTTGTCTCACAGTTTCGGCGATATAATTTTTTTTAATTTTTAAAATAAAAGGTCGGAAATTTCGACTAAAACTGTAAAAATGTTAACCTAATATGGATTTAGCTGTCATAATGATATGTTTTATTTTAGTTAACTATTGTTACATTTCATTAAAATTATTATTTCCTAGAGACAGATTGTAAAAAATTATAACAGGCTATCATAGTTTTGGAAAGAGCTAAAAACAGAACAAAGTTCGACATTGCATGATTAAAAAAAAAACAAATTATTTGCCTGAGTCCAACACGTTGGCAATAGCCCAAACCAGATCTCTATTTCATTTGGACAACCGTGTGTGCCTAACACCCTGTATAATATCGCGCCCGAGTTTATTTGATGACACTTAAATTCTATGTCAGACGTTTAACATTCTAAGCAAGTACAAATCTGTTCTCTACTAAGTACTAAGACAACAAATTCAAATCATTTACTTGCACACTAAATGTACATACATATATTAGGTTTTAAATATTTTATAATACTTGAAAAACAGGCTTATGTATTATTATTACACAATGTAGAAATGCAATGAGGGACAAAATTTCAATTAATTCAATTGAGACATTACACAAAAGACAGGGCCAGCTATAATTACCTAAAAAATTCTTAATCCTGACATTTAATTAGTCGGCCTCGATGGCGTAGTTGTTATTGTAACCGACTGCCACGCCTGAGGTCGCGGGTTCGATTCCCGCACAAGTCAAACATTTGTGTGCATGATCATGGATGTTTGTCTTGGTCTGGGCGTTTCTATGTATAATATGTATGTATTTACAAAAAAAGAAGTATATATGTTTGTTTATCCATTGTCTAGTACCCATAGTACAAGCTCTGCTTAGTTTGGGCTAGATGGTGTTGTGTGTATGTGATAGAATATTATTATTATTATTTCCTAAAACTAATTACATTGATCAGTAAGGACTACTATTAAATATAAGAGCTATGTTGATACATAGTGTTACCATAACAAATTCAAATCAAATCGCATTTAAAATAACATTTTACTCAACCCGGGTATCGAATCGTAACGCTATCTATCAGCATCTAGTCTGATTATACAAATTGTGAGAGTTATGTAAATAAACAGAATTAAACATATATTTGATTTTGTAACGGATTTTGCGATGGCAATTATTATGTGCAACTTGACTTTATGGACATTTTCTATCTTACTAGTATACAGATATTGTAATATTGATGTACAGTTTGCTGCAAGACTTGTGTCAGTACATGTAAACAAATATATGAACACTAGATTTAACCCGTAAAATATTCTTCATTATTGACAATGAGTTAATGTAAGATATGCTCTATCCGAGTGACCGGTAACAAACATCTAGATGCGCAAACAAACAATCATTTATTAGCAGGATTAGGGTTGCCACAGACCCTGTGCAGTGCAAAAGTGCTATAGGGGCAGAGATGGGGGAGAAAATCAATTGCAATTAAAAAATATTAACCCGTTAAGTCGCAGCGGCACACCGGTGGCTAGACACAATATATTTTTAACTATGTCTGGTAATCTAAGACTTGACTGTCGATAAAGCTTGTGAAAAATATGTGTATTCCATTACCAGCTGCAAGGTAACCTATGACTTCATTTGCTGGATGCGGCAAGCCGAAGACAGGGCGCTATGGCGCTCTTTGGGGGAGGGCTATGTCCAGCGGTGGACTATTATAGCCTGATGATGATGATGATGATGATGATGACTTTAAAAAGTAACCTATGTCCTTCCTATAAGTTTAAGCTATCTTGCATACTATTTTTTCCACGGTGTGCCTACTTCTGCTTTGAATAGTAGGTTGTTGGAGCTGATACTACTTCAGCGACCTACCCAGCAGGCCCCAGTGCAGCTTGACGCCTACGGGCAACACACTCTGGGCGAGTCCCCGGCTAGCTATCTTAAATACCATATCTCTTCAGTGGCGTAACGTGAGGGTCAGCCGTCCGAGGCGGAAAAAAATTGCCATCCGTTTATTTAGGTATTTCAATTTAAAAGTCTATTATTTTCAGTAATTCTTAAGAACTTTTCGGTAAGAACAAGCATTAATATTGTGTATTGTACAGTTCAAATATTTACAAGATATTATTATTTATTGTGAAATTTCACAGCCCCCCCCTAAAGGTGCCGCCCGGGGCGGACCGCCCCTGCCGCCCCCCATTACGCTACGCCACTGTATCTCTTATAAAATTTTAGCCTGAAATCAATACAGACTAAATGACTTTCGCATTTAAAATATTTGTAAAGATAAATTGCAGAACATAGGTACTAATGAAATAGAAAATGTCATATCTATACCTGATCAATACTTTTGTTGTTTATCTCTTCTATTTTTATTATTATATATTATGTTTAGAAATTTTGTTAAATATGGGATGTTGGATACATATAAGTTCCTTGTGTACTATGTAAAATATGTGCCAATAAATACAATGAGGCATTGAACGCCGTATAACAGAGCTAGTACGAAATTTACTGTAAGCGGTCATATGTTACCGACGCGGTCATCTGTTACCGGCACGGTCACATATTACCGGCACGGTTACCTCTTTCCGGCACGGTCACCTGTTACCGGCGCGGTTACCCCTTACCGGCACGGTCACCTGTTACCGTCGCGGTCACCTGTTACCGGGGCGGTCACTTGTGACTAACATAAGTGATTGGTGTAGTTACGTATGACTTAAACGGCGTCCAATGCGTATCGTCCACTTAAATATCTTTAGCGTAATCAACTCTGGAAAGTTTCAATTTAAATGTTGTTTGAACGCTTAGTTATATTCCTAAGCAATAAAGCAAAAAGATTGTTTCAATAATCCAACAATCATGTACTGAAGATATGCCTTCCTATAAATTTGTATATCCCAATAATATATGTGTTGCCTAGTTAAATGGTGTAACCCATTATTAAATTAGGTATTGATTTAATAAATACTACTATTATATGGCTTGGTGATGATGAGCAGATGCCATAGTCCATAAAAAGGATCTCCACCTACTGGCAGTAGAGTACTTAACGAACTGTGCAATCCCTTCTTGCTAGAGGCAAACGAGCTGCTAACTTTTGTAAGAAGGTAGTACTTTCCAATCAGGTCACTTCAGTATCCCCGGTCAGGTTAATACTAAATGTTATAACTCAACTAGAAAAACCGAGTTCACGACGAAATATTTCATTACACGTGTATAATCAATTTATTATAAAAGGTTCTTTAGTTTTTCATTTTCTCCAGTATTTTTGTACATATCTTAATATGATATGAGGTATATAACTTAGATTCTGTGGCAAAAGAGAACAGTATGAACTACTATATTTTCAATATTTTATCTATATTATTATTTATTATCTTTAAGGCGTATATATTCTATTCACTAAATATAATAATTTAGTTTTTTGGCCACGTCGGTTGTCTTTTGCGACAGAGTCAACTTAGCATTTTCCTACATCCCAAAAACGGTGTTTTTCTAAGAATTTAAGATATTTTATGTAAAGCTTATGAACGTAAATTGTTTTCTTATTCTCAATGATAGGCTATAGTGCGCACGCCTCATACAGCGAGGCTGTACCGAGGCGGGCGTGGATTTTGTACTAATTGAATGCAATATTAAAAGCTAGTTTTATATCCAATGGTGTTTTATTATTTGTAATCCTTGTTCTTTGTCCTTTAATATAAAACTAGCGGTCGCCAAGTGGTCGAAATTGGACCATAATTTATTTAAATTTTAAATTTGATCGTTATTAAGGTTTTATTGTCTATAACTGTACCCATCAAATCACATTCCATTTAGTCACCTACTCCACATACATATGTATGTAACCATAGTTACGAAGCGTTCTACGAAGTCAACCGAACAATGCCGAAATACTACGAACGCGATTCGACTGTTTGTGTCAAATGCATGGTTGTGTGCGTGTAGTGTTTTTTCATTAATTTATTGTTTTTCTAATGTATATTTTATAAAAATATTGGAATTCGCCCCTCCTTCTCCATATAAACTTTAACTGTGCCAAATTTCATACTCCTCCATCCGCGCAATTTTCGTAAAAAGGGGTACAAAGTTTTTGCTTCACGTATTAATATAATAGATAAATCTAGCGCGATATTAGTCAAGTAATAGTAGCAAAAGCCGAATTCGAACTCTGTGCATATAGAAGTCTCCGCTCCACCAAACGACTGCGCGGATGGCGCAGTGGTTAAGTGGTCGCCTCGCCACTGCCGCCGCGCCGAGTGTTGTGGGTTCGATCCCCACACGGGACAAAAATTTGTGTGTACCACAAATGGCTGTGCCGAGTCTGGGTGCTCTTTTGTCCATTGTTTGAATGTTTGTAAAGTCTATGATTGTAATGTCGGGTCTATTATTATGTACAGTTTCATCAGTTAGAATGACTCTCAAAGTATATTTTATGACTCTGTTTCTTCAGCACCGGGCTTGGAACATATTTATAGAATGCAACTGGTTTTTAGAGTTCGAAAAAACTCTTATACAACAGCTTTGTCCGTCCGTCTGTCTGTTATACAAATTTCAACTCAAGAACTGTAAGAGCTAGAGACTCGCGGTCAACGACATTCGACTCAGCATAGTCGATATACCCCCGAAATTACTATAACCTTTGACTTCTGACCTTAAGGTTACGTGGTATCACGTGACCTTTGCATATATTGATTTTGAACTCTAAGATTTACGGCAATTCATTGCCGTTTCTCACTTGTTGTGGTATGGGGTTGTATTTAATCGATAGTTTTTGGTGGATTATATGGACAATTTAATGGTGTGTGTGAGTGTAGTCGGTTAGAGCTAAAGTTGGGCAAGCACTGGTGATATGTTGAATAGTTTCGGGGATACAATGACATTTTCTGCATTTATCATTTTGAATATTACGATCTTTCAGAATAAATATTTTGTAGTTTTTGATGTTGATAACCTGGTCCTGGATGGCAATCATAAATCCTTCTGTCCCAGGAAATAGCAAAACTAATTTGAGCCATTTGCTTGGCGCTTCTAAATCTATCTCTTGTTGTTCTAAGTCGTGCAATTGCCTGCCGTGCACCGTGCAATTCTTTAGAACGCCAGAAGCTATCTTTTCACTTGGGTGTTCTATTGGAGTTTTATAGACAATTTCTTTATTGTGCAAATTCAGTGGAGTGAAGTTTATATCTATTTTAACTATGGACGACTCTATATTGCTAGTTGTTGATTTGGTGTAGAAGAAATCTCTTAGATTCTAGATCTGGCCTTCCCATAAAAATTTAAGGTAGGTGAGACCTCTGCCTCCCTTTCCCCGCTTTACTGAAACTCTTTCAGTAGCCGATTTTGGATGTAAATATTTCTGTTTGGTTAATGTTGTGCTGGTTTTAATCTCTAAATTATTTATGTCTGTGCGCGTCCACTTAATAACTCCAAAGGAATATGCATAGATTGGTATTGCGAAGGTATTAACAGTTTTATCGTCCTCGATGGCGTAGTGGTCAGTGTAACCGACTGCCATGCCTGTGGTCGCGGGTTCGATTCCCGCACAAGTCAAACATTTGTGTGCATGAACATGGATGTTTGTCTTGGTCTGGGTGTTTCTATGTATAATATGCATGTATTTACAAAAAAAATCTATACAAATAAATAAAATTGAAGTGTCTGTTTGTAATGTCAAAATAACAGCTTTCTATCTAATGCATATGAAAGTATATAAGGTACATATACAAAAACATATATTTTTAAAATTTTTGTCTCTGTCTGTTTGTTCCGGCTAATCTCCGAAACGGCTGAACCGATTTTGACGGGACTTTCACTGGCAGATAGCTGATGTTATAAGAAGTAACATAGGCTGCTTTGATTTTAGAAAAAAATAGGGTTCCGCGGAGACAAACACTTTTTAGTTAAAATCTACGCGGACGAAGTCGCAGGTAACAGCTAGTATGTATATAATTATGTATGTTTATCCATTGTCTAGTACCCATAGTACAAGCTCTACTTAGTTTGGGCTAGATGGTGTTGTGTGTATGTGATAGAATAGGTATTATAATACCTATTAAATAGATTTTTGAATAGAGTTATTTTTTGCAGGTAAGCTGTAGTCGTTTTGCATACCTAGTCTTTAATAAGATCTTTTTTAATCTGAGTGTGATTAATAACATTCGACTAATTAATTTAGAGATATTTATAAAATTCTGTTGGTTATAGTATTATTGTTGACTATTTTACCTCGACTAACATGTAATGTTCGATATTTATCAAGTCCGACCTGTCCAACGGACATATTCATATCTTGGCTATATAATGTAGTTACCTACTTCTATTATTTTCTTAAGACAGTTACTGGTATTAGCAAAAAGTTTGATGTCGTCCATGTTTATTTATTTATTTATCTTTGGAAGACCAACAACACATACAACTTTCAAAATAAACACAATAAGACACAAAAGACCAATTACAGGTCTTCACGAATAAGTAATAAAATACTTATCAGACATGTGAACATAAAAGGTTACATATAAACATTATATAATATTAAAACTAAACATCAATTATAAGCTATAGCTACATAAGATGGCTGATAAATTAATTGTTGCTTAATTTGTACCCGTAAGCTTTTTTTTTATTTTGCTCGTCATAATGACCACAATGTATTATTGTAAGAAGATAAGACAAAGGTTAAGAGCGAGATAAAATCAAATCGGGCGGAGTGAAGCTCCCTGAACAATACCATTCCTAATACATATTTCATCAGTAGCGACTGAATCAGATCTACACCATTAAATAATTATATGTAGGTAATGTTGTTCTCCAGTCTGTCATGGCTCTCGTCAGAAATTTTATAATTAGAGGATTGATTTATAAATAGTAGGTACTTACTCGTAATAACCAGGTATGAGGGACACTGTCAAAGGCTTTCATGTATTGCTTGATGAATCTTTTTAATTCTTTATATAATTTTTTTTTTTTATAATAATATTTATTTATTGACAGAAAAAATAAAATACATCCTTACACTATATCATACATATTACATCATTGTTAAATAATTTAAGCTTAAATTAAAATTAATTCTTAAACTATGTTAATTTATAGTGTACCTATACAAAATAAATGAAGTTCAAAAGGTTATGTTTAAGCCTGCCTGAACTAGGATAAACCTGTGTTTCAGGACATCACTTGACAATTTTATTTTATACTAGCGCATAATTAATACAAATATTTACAGTCGAAAGTACATCTACGATTAAAGGTGTTCAGGAAGTAACATTGAAGGTCTAAACTGTCAATTATCATATATTATATGTAATTTGATCGCTGTACATTCTGGGGAACAGCCTCATACATTTATTGGCCATCTCCTTTCTTTTTTGTGTATGGGCGTGTTTTAGTATTGCTGAATCCATTACAAGTTATATTACTATTTTATTATTATGTTGTGAGGCGGTCTTCTGTAGGGTGGACGTAGTTTACAGTCTTCTTTTACCCATTTCAATTAAAACATATAAGTGAGTGATTACAACGCAAGGTGTTTAGTGTGCGCGTACACCTAATGGCCTGGTACCTTTGCACTATTGTATGAAATAGAAAGTGTAAACATGTTAGTAACACGAGGCTTCAGAACGACTTATATGTGACGACACGATACCGACATGTCGGTTAGTGCCTATTGTGGTATCCCCGTTAACTTTCTTTCTTCTGAAATATCTTCGGTGCTAGGGTAAACACTGCTTGAATTAAATGATATGCATTGGAGTATAACCTCTATCAATCTTAATCGTCAGAAATTTCAATTTTTATTTGATATCTACCTACTCATTTCATCTGCTCTCACAGAAAACGCTTGTCTACAAGGTAGACTGTTAGACTGACTCGTAGACATGACCACTTAAATTTGATGAAAGTTTTAGAATAATTTGAATATACTTATTGAAACTCTTAATAGCTAATTAAAAAAATAAGATTGTAGGTGTTTTCTTGCTGGTAGAAGCTTCTGCTTTACGGTTTATCGTCTACACAAGATACACGTTTCGATTCCTAGATCAAACAGTGTTTTTATTAAAATTAAGCTATCTTATATACGGATTTGACGCGTTGTTTATTTTAAAACACTTTTGTTACATAATTTTGAACTCTGATATCTACTACTGTTATTGAACTTAACTACTATTATTTATATTTAAGTTTACACTTTTCCCCAACATTTTGGTTGCTTTACAGCAGCCATGTTCACGGGGAGACTTTTATTTTAGTTTGTCTGTCATAACACTCATAAGAATTCATTGATTTCACATGTATCGTCTGAAAGAGTTCACTAAAGCACACAAGACATGCTAGTGCTAGGTTGAATATTATACAAACTATTATATATTATGCTTTGTATAAAATTACGCCCACTGATTTGGCCACAACCAATCATGACTGTCGTACGTCGACTATATCATCACGTAATCAACGCACCGTCGTCGTGTCATACCACCTAAAGTGCGTTCTATCGAGTGAAAACGATACTTACAATGAATTAGCCGAGCAATAAGTAATAACGTTCGTTACGGTCACGGGGTCAGCAGAACGGGGTCGCGTGCATCGCCTTTATGAAACGTTCACGCTCCATCATAACATACTCGACTGTAATTGCGCACAATTTGTGATTTATTTGCTTTTACAAATTTATCACTCTAGCTAATTTTGTGGGTCAGTGTAGCAACGTAAATGCGACTGTTTATAAAACTACTGACCTCAGGAACTCACTTCCTGATTAATTCCTAAGTCCGACTTTGTTTGTTTGTTTGACTGACACGGATGCCACAGTGTGCTTTGTGTGATCCACAAATGGTTGTTCCAGTCTGCGTGTTCTTTGTGTCCGTTGTTTGAATGTTTGTAAAGTTCCCGCGACACAGGAATTCTTCCTAGGGCGGGAGCTGTCTTTAAAAAAGTAACAATAAATTGTTTTTGTGATATAGAATTGTCTGCATGCATTGTAGATTTATGTCTAGCCTGTCTCTCAGTTTATGAGGACTTTATGTTAGTATTTGTAAATAACGTGGCGTTTTTTTTGTGATAGATACTTTGTATATCCTTTTAGTGTAAGTTCTTACCAACATTATTAGGTATTTGGAAGTGTATTTTATAAGCACCTTAAACCGGCAAGCGTGTATGAGGAATGTTATAAATTTAATGAAGCCAGAGAAGTGTGTCAGGATCGTAGCAAATAGAAATCCGTAGTCTCTGCCTACCCCTCTGGAAAACAGGCGTGAATCTATGTATGTATGTATGTATCTATTTTATAAGCTTTGATTATATACCAATACGTCTAAATTTTATATTATATTGTCCGACATAACGAATACGTTTACCTAAGTATTATCATGAAAAAAAAAACAGTCAAATTAAAGTAGGTTAGGTACTTCTATAATAGGTACTTAGAGACAACACGCTAAAATCATAAGGTGTTTGCTCATCTACTTTTGTTTTTAATGTTGAAATTTGACGAAATAATAATAATAATAAACTTAATTTATTATCAAAAAGCCAAATGCAGTTCGTCCGTCTCAGTCCTTACTAATATTATAAATGCGAATGTGAGTTTGTGTGTGTGACTTTATTTGTTTGTTACGCTTTCACGCCTTAACTACTCGACCGATCATCATGAAATTTCGCATACCTACACGTTGCAGTAAAGGATATTGGTAAGGTACTTTACATCCAGAGAAAAAGTACTGTTTCTGAGGGATAGATGTTGATTGACTAAATCTAGATTAAAGCGTGTGAAGACGCGGGCTAAATATAGTAATATAAACACCATTATACACAACACTATGTATGTTTAAAGATGAGTGAACGTCAGGGCCTGTGCCAGTATCAACCGTGTTACAGACACTGCAAGAAACAAACATGATCGATATCTATGGATGTCTTATTCCCGTGCGCTCCAAATCTATTGTTATCTAAAATTAATTTATCCATAAGTTAGTTACCAGGAGCTCCAAAGATTTTAATATGAAAAATAATATACCAATTTCATTCCCTACAGCTCCAAAACATTCTCTAGGCACTTTGAGATCAAAGTCAAAGTCAAAAATCATTTATTCATTTAGGTCACAAAGTATCACTTATGAACGTCAAAGTATATAGGTTAGTGAGTTTACTAAGTTACTGAAGCTACATTTAGGTTAGTTGCTAGGTTCAGGCAAAGGGCAGCCTATGAGAAGAAACCCGCAAGAAACTCACGGCCACTCTTTTAAATCGCCAGTTAAATATAATTTCAGTATTTTACAACTCAGATTAACAAGGTGTTACAGCCATTATGCCATATAATACTGACTATAAAAACTAAAGATAATAACAATAATTACTTAATAATATTATACTATAGAGAGGCTTTGAGCTAAGATATATTATTTAATATAATATAATATTTTTTTTTTTTTTATATTTTTATTTATTCAAAAAGTTACAGGTGGTTTCACATTATACATATATACATTTATTATATATATATATATATATATATATATATATATATATATATATATATATACATATATATATATATATATACATATATATATATATATATATGCTAAGATGTTTTATTATATATATACAATAAAAGGATTTACATAACAGTTTTGAAGATCCATTGTAGTAAAAATCTGTATACAATTATTTTGAAACCCTGTCTCTTAAACTAGGACAGGACCTGTATTATAAGAGACAGTGTTTGGGTGTTATATATTACTTGAGTAGATGTAAAACTTACAGACTGTGTCTAGTATAATTATATCAATGAACTACATAACAGGTATGCGTAAATGTAACTTAGTTAAACTGTGTGCGTGTGGATGTGTGTACTTACATATATGATGTGGATGCGAGCGTTCAGTTCTATGTGTGCTTATTTGAATGTGCATGTGTGTGTGTAAGCGTGTGTGTGTGTGTGTGTGAGTGTGGAGGGTAAAGATGAACGTGTTTGTGAGGGTATAATATAAATCTAAAATACACAGTAGGATGGCATGATGGCATACACTTACACTTTGTGACTATGCAAACGCTTAAATTGACTTACAAGTAATACAGATCTTTGAATCCTGTATGCAACAAGCAAGATTTTATTTCTTATCAAAATTAATATTATATTATTACATGTTTTAATTCTGCTAACCACACAGTTTGTTTTGGAGCTGTCGGGAACACACTAGTAAGTAGGCCTTTATTTAATTATTTGTAATATAATTTGGAGCTTCTAGGAATTTTTCATTAGCTTTTGGAGCCCTTGGGAACTATTTTACAAAATAATAACTATATTTTATTTTAGTCTTGGAACGCTTGGGTGCAAAATAGCGGAGCGGGCGGGAATAAGCCCTATGGATATGTATAGAAACTATTACCTATCGGAAATGGTGTGACTCGACACTATTATAGACACGTACTATGTTCACGCTATAAGAACGACATGTTCGTGAGTTAATTATATTATTAACTAACTGTTGAAACTAAACAACGAGTTTAATCGCATTGTTTATCTATATATACCTACTAATATTATAAAGCTATAAGAGTTTGTTTGGTCGAAGGCGCTAATCTCAGAAACTACTGCTTCGAATTAAAAAATTATTTTAGTGTTGGATAGCTCATTTATCGAGGAAGATAGCGTTGTGGTTAGTGTCACCGACTGCCACGCCTGAGGTCGCGGGTTCGATTCCCGCACAAGTCAAACATTTGTGTGCATGAACATGGATGTTTGTCTTGGTCTGGCTGTTTCTATGTATAATATGTATGTATTTACAAAAAAAAAGTATATAAGTATGTTTATCCATTGTCTAGTACCCATAGTACAAGTTCTGCTTAGTTTGGGCTAGATGGTGTTGTGTGTATGTGGTTAGAATATTATTATTATAAAAAAAAGACTAAGTCTATATAACATCACGCTACGACCAACAGGAGCTGAGCATCAATGAAAAATGTTGCAAAATCGGGGAAATTTCTCTTATGTGAAGCAGACGAAGTTACGCTTGTCAGCTAGTAGAAGTATAAAGAGTTTGAATGTGTATCGCGGTCAGACCCTACTCCTTGACAACACTGATTAGTCTACCATTCGAATATCATAATCATTAAACATCCTCATGAACTTGTGCTTTCTCAAAATCGTCATTAATCATTTGTGAAACCTACGAGTCAAACTTACTTTCTACTGCCGATGCCTTGGATTTGCGATAGGTGAAACTAGTCAACTAATGGGTTCTGTATAAAACTAAACAACTGATAAAAATATAGCCTGCACTCGGGTGGAATAACAGAGTTCTTCTGTCCGTCGGTAGATCTGGCCTGGCTAATGGTAAGTGTAAAAGGCTTCATTAAAAGCACCATAGAAAGAAAAGTAGAACGAAAGAGAGGAAGGGGCAGCCTCAGAAGGGCATTCACTGACCAAATTAAGGAAAAGGCGAAGCTCATGTCTTTTAAGGAGGTCAATATATCCGCCGAAAATCGAGAAAGATGGCGTACACTCCACCGACAAGAGCTAAGCTCTTAAATATGAAGATGAAGAAGATAGAAATTATTAACCTTTGGCCGCTTGCAACATTAAAATAACTTATAATTAATTTGAAAACTACTAACGAGAAGAAAAGGGTTACAGAAAAGAATATATATTACCTACCTATCTGCCTTATGCCGTAACATAAGTACTTATTTCTAAAAAACTCCTTAGTCAAACGTTCAGTAGTTATAGTCTGTAAGTTTGAAAACATTAACGTTTGCCTACATTATCTGTATCTAGAACATCTTTGTTATAATTTTTTTTGAAGGCTCATTTCTCTTTTAATAATTAATTTATGAAAAAAAGGAAAACATAGGGACATGCCAATAGAGCCCATACATTTTTGCTCTACTGGCATTATCCAGGGAAGAAACAGGGGACTACGTTTGTATGGGAAAACGGCCCTTGTGTTTCCTCTTAAATCTGTGATACCCCTTACTTTAAAACAGCCCGCCTATGGAGCATCTCTACCTCACAAAGTTATAGCCAAATAAGTAGCAACCTTGATTGGTGTTTTAAAAGATACAATGCTGTAGGCAGGCGACTAGTAAATGCTATCCCTTCGGTAGGGTGACGACTCATTTTATGAAGGATCTGATATTACAGGCTACGGTGTAATCACTTGCTATCAGACCGGCAGCGGCGCGGGCAACGAATGGCTTGCCGATAGATATAGTAATAATATCAGCCCTGTATTAAATTGTCCCACTGCTGGGCACGGGCCTCTTCTCAGTGTGAGAAGGGTTAGGCCATAGTCCACCACGCTGGCCCAGTGCGGGTTGGCAGACTTCACATATCTTCTAGAACATTATGGAGAACTCTCACACGTGACACGATGTTTTCCTTCACCGTTATCTTATCTTATCTTATTTTGTGTGTGGGGGCCAGTCAGTACAGACCGGCGACACTTCGATCCAGTGGGATCTTTTGTGTCGGCCTCAAGATTTATCCCTTAGCTATCTCCTTATGAATGTACTGCATCAGCCGCAGTGTACAATTCAGAGAGAGAAGCCTGAAGTCTTCAGGGTTTGGATATGTCAATCCCATCAGACCCATCCTAAGTCCAGCCAACGCGTCGCATTCACACAGTAGGTGCGATATGGACTCGTCCTGTTCACCACAGGCTCTGCAGATCGAGTCGTGTGTCAATCTCAATCTGCACAGGAAGTCTTTGGTGCCAAAATGGCCAGTGAACGCTCCTGTGAGCAGGCGCATTTGGCTCTTGCTATACCCGCAGAACTTCCTTCACCGTTAAAGCAACCGATAATTATATATATGCCTATATTAATATATGCCGATACATAAAATAAATTAAATTACCAAAATACTATTTAGTATTTCTGTAAATAGGACCTAAAACGAAACCTAGTACCTAAGCATGTAACCCTTGCTATACATAAGTATATTATATATTATACTAGGTTTTGCCCCGGCTTCACTCGCGTTAATTTAGAATTTGGCAATTAATTCGGGTCGTACTCTGCTTGTAATAATAAAATTCAATCATGATTCGAAAGACACGTGGCGCTATCGATTATCATAAGAACGTTATTGTTGTTTTCCTCGGGAACAGTAATTTGTTTTGGGATGAAAGGTAGCCTATGTCCGTTTATGTATACCTGACTATGTATATGCAAAATTTCAGAATGATCGGTTCAGTGGTTTAGGCGTGAAAAGGTAACAAACAAACAAACTCATTTTCGCTTTTATAATATTAGCAAGTGAGGATTAGGATTAGGATTATAAATTCAAAAGTAACTGTCTGTCCGTCTGTCTGTGTTCACGGCTAAACCGATTTAGATGAAATTTGGTACAGATATTATAGTTTTTAAAAACAGGGGAAGGACATATTCTGCTTTTTATTGACGTAGGTCCCACGCGGGCGGAGCCGCGCTCATAAGCTACTATAATATAATTATAGGCTAGGTACTCATTCCTTTGCTGACAACACACCGATTCCTTAACGAGTCCTGGCATTCCCTTTATCCGCAGTAACACAGCACACGGTGAAGCTGACAACATTTGCAAGGTGAAGGTAACTAGTTTCTCAAACAGACTCCGCCGGATTTCAGCCGGTAGGTATTAGCTGTGCCCTTCATCCTTCACAATAGCCATTTGGTTTTAAATAGGTATAATAGTAGGTACCTACTTGTAATTTGGTATTTTAATGAGGTATAATGTGTATGTCGTAATTCGTTACAAATATTCTTACTTCACACAAACCTACTAGGTACCTACACAATAAGTTCAGTAGATAGGACTCGTGTACTTCATGGCAAAAAACCATTTGTCATATAGTCGATAATAGTTTGTTTAGCAATTGGTTGCTCATTTGTAAAATTACTATAATTACTATACATCCAGCGCATCGCTAAATGTTCTAAGTAAATAGCACTGCGTACGTAGGTACGCACTACCTAATTAACTAAGTAATGGCGCGCCCATTTACTAAATAACAAACTATTGTATTATTGTATAAAAAGGAAAGCTGTATCCGGTGACGTAGTTCCTGGACTAAAACCTATAATTCTAATCCTAATCCTAATCCTATCCTAACTATCCTAATCCTAACTAATATTATAAAAGCGAAAATGAGTTTGTTTGTTTGTTACCTTTTCACGCCGAAACCACTGAACCGATCATCCTGATATTTTGCATATACGTTGTCAGGTGTACGTGTCTTTCGAATCATGATTGAATTATATTATTACAAGCAGAGTACGACCCGAATTGATTGTCAAACTCTAGTGAAGATAACAAACATGGATCGGCGAGAATTGTACAGATTTATATGTATACGAACTACAAAAATAAGTTCTAGATCTTGAAACGATGGAATTGTTGACTTTTATTAGGTACTTTGCTTTAGAATTATTGTTAAGTTTAGTTGATATTCATTAAAAGAATTAATAAGTTCGGCTTATCTAAATAATATAGGATTCCTTGAAATGAATATCGAACATTACTCCGTTACTGACCCCGCCAAAGGCGTAAGAATCAACCTCAAAAGCATCTATCTACATTATTATTTGATAGCAATCTCCAGATCGAATAGGCGTTCTAAAATTTGTTAAAAGATTCCAATATTACCTACCTAGCATGTTTTAAAATTAGGCAAATAAATAATTAATCATATTTTGAAGGCTATATAGAAAACGTCCCTTCCCGCTTACTTATAATATTTACGTGTCTGCAAAATCGTTATGACCACAAGAATAAAAAAAATTACCTTTGTATCTATGAATATGAAAATAGAGAAGAATGTTCATCTAATCCGTATAAAACAATTACAATGTAGTGACATATGTATATAAGTATGTGATAATAATTGGTCTGAGGTGTTTATTAAAGATTGTTTTTGTTTCTTACATCGCCTTTTTTAATGACACGTGTCTAATTTAAGACTATAGCTAGTAGATATAGTATTATATTATTATCTGTGACTAAGGATGTGTACATTCTAAGATTGCTGACTCGGAATGAAGGTAATTAATATATCCCACGTCCGTTTTCGTATAATTACAGAGCGAAAGCAGAACTATACAATTAAATAAGAAGGATTGAGATTACTACAGCATTTACGATATGTGTAATGATCCTACATTACACAGTCTACCATAATAGGTAGGTACTCTAAATGTACTGTTAGACAATAATTTTTAACTTTTTAGTTCTTTATTTTAGAAAACAGATGGCGTTACTAACGCCCGCAATGCGCTAGGAGTACTGCGGCAACAATTTATATAAGTACAGTGAACAGATATTAGCGACTCAAAGTGCTACAAATGATTTCAATGTTAACCTCGTAACTAAAATTAAAAAGTAGTAAGTAATCATTTACATCCAAAAATATGAGTTAGATTTTTTGGAATTACATTGTCATCCTATTGATACGCTAATGGACCATGTTTTTATAAACATTCTATCAAATAGATTGAGAATACCTAAAATTCTGAAAGTTTTATTCATTCCTATATGACCTAAAATCCTCATGATCTGGTTGTAAGAGCGAGATAGAAACAAGTACTTTGGTCCTTGACCTAGTTTTGACCCATTTTGCTAGGTTTTCAAATGGCGCTTTATTTAAAAGCTTTATTTAAAGTCTTTGTGTAAAGACGAAATCTGCCGATATAGGTAAACTTGGAATAAATCTGATATACTTACCTTGAACTTTAAACCTTAATATCGGCAAGCATTCATTTATAAATAGGTATGTATAATATTACAAAGCTGAGCAGCATTCCAATTTATTATGATTCAATTCCGCTTACAATAAATTATAGTTTCTTAAGTCAACCTTTTTGTCTCTTTGGTCATATTAAAATTAAAAATATTTCTAACCTCATATTTACATTTTTTACTTTTTTTAAACTCGCGCAAACGATTGTATGGAAGTGAAGCTAGCAACGAACACTGATTGGTCCCTGAACGACCTTGGCGCATTATGTATTTCTAGTGCTGCACTACTTTTTATGTAAATGCTTTTATCGACAGCAAGCGTAAGAACAAAGACTACGTAGTTGAATAAAACACAGTTAAAATTAATAGTAAATGTGTTGACAATGATAATATTGCTCATGTGAAAGACTGTAGATAATTATGTTTGACTTTTAGGTACTTAAAAATCTCGGTTAACTTTACCGTAAGTTTCACGCTGATAAAACCGTCATGAGTAGCTAAGGACTAATTAATGAAAGATGCATTGTTTTTCAAATTACAATGTCATCCATCGAATCAGCTAAAACGCACAAAACATATTTTTCTTAGTGCGCACACCTAAATTGTTGTTTTTATAATTTGTTATTGATTTGTTACATATATACATATTTTATTATGTTAAATATATTTGTTAAAATTAAGTTGATCAATGTTTATTACTTTAAACGGATGAAAATTGGCCAATTGTATTCAAAACCTAAGCAAGCAATGTCATACATAACATTATTATAGGTAAGTCATAATTGAAAATTTGGACACAATATTCAGACGACAATTTTTTGTAATTTGTTTCAGTAGCATAGATGCAGTGAAATTAAATTAATTACTTGTAAGTTTTTTCGGCATTTTCATATCGATAAATATACACGACAGCACTAACGCAATCAGCTGGTTACTGTCATAATACAGTGGTACCAACACGACGGGCGTGACATTCGCAACTAGCTTCACTCTGGCCATGCGCCACAAACAGCCGCAGTATCGACAAACGTTCACAAAACGTTTAGACGTAACAACCATAGTGTCACTTCTCTTCTTATTTCATTAACTACACCATTCAAAACTTCAAATTTCCTTCGTTTTTAGTTGTATAAGTGTTAAGTGTTACCATTATTATGTTATAATAATACACAGTGCCGCATAAACGTACATATTCTGAAGCAATTACGTAATGGGAATTATGCTAGACAAGTTTAAAGTTTTGCCCTGAAATTCAACATGGCCGCTGACACAGGGATGGATACTTGCCCCAGTCCGGAAATCACGGACTCTAGGAAACGACCGCTAGACGGCGACTCGGAAAATGGAGACGTGAAGAGATCACACTTTAGCTCGGGTGAGTGGCGCACTATTTACCTACACACTATACATAGTTATATATTGTCTTTATTCATTGCGTACTTGGCAAGGCGGGCATAACATTGACACAGCGAACTTGTGGTCGATTCGGCCGCACGCAGCTGGACTCCAACTAGATTCTTATCAGTACACGCCGCTGTTATCATTTTGACCTATTTTTCAGTGATTGTGAGGTCATAATGTATCTAATTATTTGTCTTTAAAAATATATTAGATAGATAAAATGTACTGAGTAGTTAATGCCACTTTATTGCTGTAATATAACGAGTAATTATGTTGATAAGTTTGTAAGAAATAATAGGCACAATTTATCAGAGTAATTTCGCCGTACGTGTGATAAGAGGATACGGCTGAGCCGTCACCTCGTGTGTAGTATGAATTTATGCAATGTTAAAAGACAGTCGTTGTTTTTTAGTGCAAGACTTGGTGACCGCGTTGCCACTGGCCAACGGCCATGGCAATATAACGTCTCATTTCGGTGAGTCGACAGCCTAAGCATATGTTCCCTCATCGGCTTTGTGGTTGTTGCGGCGCGCATGCCTCACGCGCGCACTCGCTCGCGCTCATCACCTCTGCTGATGTGCACACGCTGCGGCGCCAATCACCTCACGTAGACTTCCTCACAGTATCTATTCAGAAACCCTATCAATTCATATAAGACTCTTATAAGACTTACAAAACCACCAAATTGACCCACTCTCTATTTCAAATATGACATTAATAAAGGCCAAACCTCCAATTTGATTAGACCTCGAAAGTTGTAACAAACCCTAGAGGTCATAATAAACAACTGTTTAGAAGCAGGTATTAAGAAATATGGGTCATTGCCGCATTAATGCAGTATTTGTTTTTTGCATTAATCTGTTAAATATAGTACATGAATATTAATTAATCATGGTTTCATTTATTATTTCCAAAGTGTTAGTCAGCAGCACATCAATCATAAATATGTACATAGGTACCAATATTAATATTTTATATTGACCTTTGTTTGTCTTACAAGAGTATTAAATGTTGTATTTAATTATAGTATTAGTGTAAATTGTGGTATACATCAGCAGAGTGTGATGGTAGCGCAGGTGTTAGCGTTTATCGTTAAAATCGTCCATCGTGCACAGTATACATTGCCTCGTTGTCGTGAGCCATGTCGTATTAGCCTCACACCGTACCACCCATGGCTTAGTCGTTGCATCGTTGGTGTGAACATTCACTTCAGTGTACAGAACTTCTACCATTTATTATTTTGGTGTATTCTTCTCATTCTTCTTCTCTTTTGACAAAATCGTTTATTTTTTGCTTTGATTTTATCCGCTTAAAGATAACTAACAATTGGAAATAACCATATTTTATTTTGCATAATCGATATCATTAAAATTGATGACACACAAGTAATATAGATTGGCACTATTTCACCATCATCAAAAACAAAATTATGATATTTTTACTAGTATAAGTTTCAGTTTAATTATGGGATATATCCCATAATTATAAGAACACATTTTGTATGTATTTATTTATTTATGGGTAACAAATTGGTCAACAACTTATGTTGCTTGAACAAAATATACTTTGGATTGAATATTAAATGTTTTGAAGCAATTTGTTTTATATACTTAGGTATTTTGGAGTACTATACAATACTTAACATTGGTT
The DNA here is from genome assembly GCA_963564715.1 of Catocala sponsa. Classification (NCBI taxonomy): domain Eukaryota; kingdom Metazoa; phylum Arthropoda; class Insecta; order Lepidoptera; family Erebidae; genus Catocala; species Catocala sponsa. Next base: position 1,252,603 of record OY751345.1, on the reverse strand, counting down.
TCAAGCCCTACAATGAAATGTGTATAATTGTTTTGTAGAGTTCTTGTGATCAGTATAAACTCATTTACTTGTCATAAGGTTGCAAATGTTTTAACACATCAAATGGAAAGATCATTACTTATGCCTGTTCAATTGTTAAATAAGCTAAAATAAATATATTTTTAACTACATTTAGTCCACAGTCAATTACAAATGGGTGGTACTGTTAGAGTTATCTAATTAGTTGTCACCTCACTAATGTCACTTAACAAAGCTAAGTGACATTGTTCTTGTACAGTCATTAAAGATAAGGCTGCTGACTATTGAAAATAACTAATTATGAGCTAATTAATTTGTAAAAATACCAGCTGAGTGACCATATTCCTATGTATATTATACCAATAAAATTATATGAAATAGTTGTTATTTTCTCTTAAACACAAAATTTATAAGTATGTAATAGACTAATTTGAAAATATAAAGAGGAGAAACACTTCCAAAAATAAAAAGCATATTTTCACTTACAGCTTTTAATCATATTTTCACGGCGACATTTCGAAAGTCGAATCCGAAGGGTTTGCAGCCCTGCTGAGGTACCATAATAAATATAAAGAATCTTTTAAGTACAACAAAATGTGTTGTGCACTAGGTACCTATATAATTATTGATGTTCTGTAGGTACATCGCGCAGTAATTGTAATATAATGATCGAATAGCCATTACAGCTTAGTGCTAATAACTCACGGTTGACGTAGCAGCGCATCCACGCGCAATGAGAATTTCGTATTCTAAATAATACACGAACTTTCACCAATTTTGAGCCAAATTTGTTTTGGCAGCCGCATAGGTATTTAGGCAATTCGATATTTTACTTTTTCGTTTGAAATATTACTTGTATGACGTAATAATCCATGTAACATGCTTGATTTCATGTATGCTGGTACCTTTAAAACGTAAATAGTGATCGGTAGTATATCTATGTGAAGGTCTGACGCCTGACAAGGTCATTATCAGACTGCATTTTTATACAACAGTTATATAAATTTGAAACTTAAATTGTTGTTGTTAGAGTCGATTGTTGTTCGTTGTTTGTTTCGTTAGGATGAAGGTTGTCGGCAATTTGTCAAGTCGTGTCTAATGTGTCAAATGTTTTTCACAGAGTAGTGTTGGCTTAGATTGTGTAATCTCTGTCGTGGGTATAATCTATGGTGCATTTAATAGCGATATTAGTTTACTATAAAATCATAGATAGAAAATTGGATAAATGGTTTAAGTGGCATGCTCACCACTGCGATTGAGCCGACTTTCTTGTTCTGCAGATTGGATTTCAATGAATGACATTCAAATCCAATCTGCAGATAGCTATTTTGAGTTTGGTTATTCATACTTTACGTTCTTTTGATATATCTATGTATTAAGATTGACTTGATCGACACAGGGTTTATTTCCAATGTGGGATTTATTTACGTAGTCTATTGGGCAACATAAATAAGAGTTCTACGAATTAAAATGCTTTAATTAAGTATATTATTATTCTGTAATTAAAAGTTAACATTATGGAAACTATTCTTTGACTTACAATACGGGCAGAAATTTAGATTAAGCCTTTAGTTTGTATTATAGAAATATAATAATTAAATATCTCGCCGTTGTTCTCCAATTAAGTCACTGATTGTGCCTAAATGACAGTTACCTATCAGGTAACCTAACATCTGTATTTACTCTTTATTAAATAAAGATTCCTTTACAGTATATTATAACCAAGCTAATTTTAATAAGTCATTATACTAGGACGCGGTTACGAGAAAAACCGTCGGAGTAATTAATCCACGAGTTCTGCGGTAATGATAACTCATTAATTAATTTTTTGTAACTTTAATGCGCCTATCGCCCTGTACTTATTACGTCACTTCCTGTTGGTAGACAGTTACCGCGCAACCGCTAACGTTAGTTAGTGTAACCAAATGTCAAGGGAAATGCAACCTTTATGGTTGCTCAATATTTATTACAACTGTTGATAAGTGGTGACAGTGATTAAACATGTACCATTGAGTTATTTAATTATTTTTATTTGAAACGCCATCAACATAATCAGAGACGAAAAAATACTAATATGTGACACGCTTCTTACATTTTAGTCAAAAATAGTCTGAACACGTGCGAGAACTTTTTGGTACAAAAAATAAAGATCTCCGTACCCAATAGTCGTACAGCGGCTTTCAATGAAAACGTAAAGAAAACCTGATTGTTTTTCGCATTTAAAATAGGGATTAAATATAATGACCATCAAATATACTAATTGCACAGCAAATATTGCACAGCATAACGAGCACCTATACGCCTCAAATCACTGCATTCCGTCTCGGAAGGATTAGGTTATGTTAGGTTCCTTCTTAAACGCACCCAAAAATATGAGCCCCGTGAAACGGGGCTCCGTCGTCTTAGTTTTATCTCTTTAAATATATTTTGCTGTGCAGTTAAATAATACTCTTTAAAATATATAAGTATGGCGAGCTTTTGTAATCTTGAATGTATTATCTAGGTATAATTCATAAATGGTATCTTATAAATTACAATAGCAATATGATAAAGAATTGTTGCCACGCGTTGGAAAATACTTCCAACATTACTTACGATATAAGTTTAAACATAATTTTTATACTCTTGAATAAATCAATAAATAAAAGGATTGCCTCTCTGGCCGAGTGCTGTAAACTTGCACTTTCGTTTACTGCCGTTCGTGATGTGCCGAGCCGGGTGAATTACCTATATTATATGGTTATACAGTCAGAAAATTTTACTGAATATGAGTTTAAGCCTCAATGCTGCCACGCCGAGTGTGGGTGCGATCTCCACACGAGACAAACATTAGTGTGGTGCACAAATGGTCGTTCTGAGTCTGGATGTTCTTTGTATCCGTTGTTTGAATGTAAAATCCCCCGCGACACAGGATTTACTCCTAGAGCGGGAACTGTTTTCTTAAAAATAAAATAGCATCAGTACTCAATCTAAAACAGTTTCTTGTGGAACGACTGTAGCCTGTCTTTTATCACGTGGAAATTAAATATAGGTACAAAATTTGGGTGTTGTATATTTATAACTATATGTTCCAGCGGTTTCACCCGCGTTTATCGTTACTGCGCCGCCCCCGTGGGTCGTAGCGTGATGTTATATAGCCTATAGCCTTCCTCGATAAATAGGCTATCCAACACTAAAAGAATTTTTTAAATCGAACCAGTATTTTCTGAGATTAGCGCGTTTAAACAAACAAACTCTTCAGCTTTATAATATTAGTAATATAATTATTATTGTGTGGTACTGTTATGTAATAAGGATTGAAAAAATAATGGTCTCTGAGTTTATTTCTTTCTATGAAGGCTAATTGGCACGAAACGACATATAGATATCTATTAATATTTCACGTTTCGAATTTGGATAATTGGAATATATTTTGATATGGAATCAATTAATATGGAATTAAAATCAGTCTACATCGATAACACACATCTCTCACTCACTCTTTGTGCCCACGTAGTGAACATATTATTATTACAAGATTGTTTTAATGACATTCACGGTTTTGAGGTTCTCTATAAGGAGGCGCTGAGCATCTGCAATCTTTGTGTCTTGCGGTTTCAGCGCAAAGAATCCTTTTATAACGTTTACCAAAGTGCGAGTGATATTTAAGTTGTTGCAAGTCTCCATAGGTTACGGGAAACGATGATTAATATCTCTCGGGCCATAGACTTATGTGCTATCCTAACCAACCATTTAGTACCAGTATCACTAAAACACACTACGTTTTACTGCGGCGAGTAGAATTTCCAGAGGTTTTGAAGACAATGTGCTGACAGTAGTATAGTTCATAGCGCTGACAACAAAACGCAGTCCATTTTGCAGGCTCGACAAAACGCAATAGATTCCTCTAGTATTCTAAATGTTTGCGTGTTTGTGAATCCCGTTGTATTAAACCGACTGCGGCCACAGCAAACTGTCGAATTAGTCGCAATATCAAACCGTCAATGGACTGCTCAATATCTACTAACTAGCGTGTCTAAACCTCTTGTCGGCTACACAATGAGGCGTCGTGTTCAGCTAGCCTCAGCACTCCTGTAAACGACGTCTATCCGGTTACACCGAACCGCATTCACCGATCTGTGGTCAATACTAATTCATGGGCCGTTCTACCGGCAGGATATCGGTTCATCGATATCTACGTGAATTATAGTTTGTGAGCTCCGCTAGAATATTCGGTTCTATGCTGTTGGTAGTGAGCGTTAAATTAAGAATTTATTTGGCTAGCCTAATACAAGGCTACGACAAAAATGGTACTAAAGAATTTATGCAATTTTTTACTCTTCTTTACTCTTTCTTTTAAGAAAAAGAAGAAGAAGATTCTTTACTTTTATCAATAGTTAATATCACACGAGTAATAGCAAGTTTCACGGTTAATAACCGCTGAAATGATTGTCAACAAAACAATAGGCTTGGTTTCGGTCAAGGCCAGCTCTCTTTTAAGCTATCGTGTCCATGCATACCATTGTACCTTTCTATATCTTAGAAGTACAAAAATCGTGTTGATTACATGTTGGTTAAACAGGCCATTAATAAGCGTCATTCGTTTAAACTTCGACGGAACTAAATAAATTTCAAGATCTAATATAAAAGGTATTGCGAAATTCACTTAACAACTCGTCGCTAGGCTTTCAGAAAACAGATTTAGAAGATAGTGAGCTCAATTATTCCGCAACTGTTGCATTAATTTCCTCGAAGCGGCCAACTTCGGCCGTACCGCAGAATCGAATCAAGCTGCCCGGTCCCGAGGGATCGCCGATTCACCCCGGGTCAAAGTAGCTCTTTATAAACATTGCTATATCTGCGGGGTAACTGGGAGATTTCAACCGAAACTGTTGATTGCTGAAAGTTTTACTTTTTGCCCGCATTCAACCCTTGGGACGTTGAATTCGGCAATAATTTGAATGGATAATACCACGTTGAACTCTTGGTGCTCAATTTACATACAGATTAGCTCTTTTCTTTGTAATAAGATTTAACTGTGGTACGTTTAACATAGTGTATAATGAAAGGCAAATACTTGTTACCGCACGTGCTATGTTAGTCGTAAAAATAAACTGGAAGTTATGACCGCTCTTCTGTTGAGGGTTTTGAAATGTATGTGACGATCTGTTGGTACATAGTGAACCTGTTTGTGTCGATAGCACTAAACTGAGGAAAGGTTTTATAGACTATAGGAGCAGGTTCTATGTAAAACCCCAACACAAGCTGTGTGGCCTAATTTATCATCATGCTTCGACGAGACGTAAAGATAGTGAGAAACCGTCCAGCGGTCCCGTAGCTCTCTTTACTTGAGTATGGCTAACTATCGTATGGACGGTTCGCATATGCAGGATTCAGGAATTCAACCTGAAATTAGGATATAGGATATAAATACATGCATAGGCTGACACATATTTCCCGGAGGGCTAGGCAAAGACTACGGATTTCCACCAGCTAAATTTAAAACGCAAATGATATTTTATAAGACTTCACCGGAAAAATAAAACAAACGTTTTGTTTCCTTTATGATAAATTAAAATGTGTGCATTTTTGTATATAAATGAGCTTCAAAGGTACGTAAAGAGGGATTGTGTTAATGCAAATATTTACTTCGCCCTTAATTTGAAGTCCTTAAAGCTCCGTGTCCCTTGGGAACCACGTGTGTGCCGCGTCACGTGCGACCCCAATCTTTGTGCAAAGACTAAATTCATTAATGTTTTAAATTTTCTCCCACGACCTCTCTGGTTTGTTATATTTTTATATACATACTTTACTCTCAAAGAGAACTTCAGATTCTTTTAATTAAAAATATTAAGCTCTGAATGTTTCGCGCAGACTGACTGCAATATAGTACTTTTCTGTATAATAAATGTACGTGGATATAAAAATTTGTACTCAGCTCTCGACTTACCCCAAACCGAATCAATATTGCCCCGATCCCTTTTTACCCGTAGCGGAAAACGTGAAGATTTCCTCCTAGTTTTCTGTGGCTTTTATGATTTACCTTTCATGTAATTTTTTACCCAAGATGTGTAGCCTCGGGCCCGGACCGGAGACTTGTCATTGTGTCCTGGTACTTATATACTTGTTTATCCAATGATAAATATTTAAACAAAGGAATAAGAGATACTTTGCTTGTTATGCGAGGTTCATGTTTCGTGTTTTTATTCTGACATGTACTTGTGAACTTTTTAGACCATGTTTATGACAAATGTTGTTGTAAGGTTTAACGAACATTGAAGTTTTAGATATATATATTATAATATAGTTTATTACGCTCGTGTTTCTCTCTGTAATGTTTTACGGCGAACTAAGTAGATAAGTACTAATAAAATGGAAATCTCAAAGGATAGCGCTTAGAGCACAATGTAGGCGTAAAATGGCCTTTGTGAATCGCAAAGAGCAAACTGAGCTGTCATAATTATACGTCTAATTCATAGTAGAATTGTAGAGCAGATTAATTTTGTCTGGGAATATAAATTAAAAAAGTTGGTTTACCGAAGCAAAAAGAACAGATGAACGTTGATGAAGCTGGCAGCTACATAATTTAAATATCGAACAATAAAAACAAAATGCACAATGCTGCTGCTGTCTGTTGTCTCTTATTATACTTATTGCGTTGCTCGTACCGCCCTCTAGTGAGCGAAAGTCGTTAATTAAGTTTCTTTTTCTATTTTCAATTCAGAAATCTTTTATTTCTTATACAACGTAATTTAGTAATAACCTGACGACATACGTAGTAATGACATTTAGGGCTTCCTATTACCAGATAACTGTTATGATAACTCTTATATTATTCTACAATTTACTGATATACTTGCTGATATCGTATCTTATCACGGCGTGCTATGATATCTACACAATTATAATTGGATGTAGATAATTGCTGTTACCTATTTTAATTTTTTTAAGTTCCTGAGCAATTCGATACGAAATAAAATAATTATTAATATTATATTCCTGGCGAATAAATATGTAGTTTCTTCCGCCGGATCTTCTCGCCGAAGGTTTTGTGAATTTCTCGATCGGACTAAAAATGCTAAACAATCTCTTTGAAATAAGTCCGTATATTGTGTTTACTGGTCAAAATAATCGGGTGATTCTCTTGACCAGTAAACATAAATTGGTAAAAAACAACAATTTCTACACAAACAGACATTGTTTGCTTAGTGCTTGGAAGTATATTTGCAGAAGGCAAAATATTGACCACACAGAAATTCATTGTAATGATTAAAAAAATAACCTTGCCCACGTCCACGTCAATCCCAATTAATTGCAAAAGGTCGGCAATATTTCTGTATTTGTCAGAAGCGTATTGGACCTTTGGGCTTTATTTCCAATATTCCGTTACGAAAACAAATAATATGTATTGACACATGTTTCGCTTCTACACGACGTACCCTAAGACTACGAATTCGTATTGGAATAGAACACTTTTGGTTCTCATTTTGCATGCAACAAAATAATCGAGATGTTGTGCGATTGCAATGAGTCTAGACTCGGTGGATATTGCACTCGCTTATCGCGCTTGTGACTGGATTGCTATATTTGCTATTCACAATCGATTGATAATTTTCGGTTCTCGACGTCTGATAATTTAAAATAACCGATTTTCGCTGCCATTAATGAACACGAATGAGCAATTGCTCGCTATTGCTCATTGCGTCGACTCGATCCATCGAATTCGAACGAAAACCACATGCCATCGAGTTTATTATAATGCCATCCCGTCTACATTGCAGGTCGCTAAAAGTATTATAATATATTAAAATTTATTTGTCAGAATATTGTAGTTACAGCGGTGTTACAAAAATGTATATGTCCATAATATCCTGCCGTTTCCAGCGTACAAATATTTAGATAATATAATAATAATTGGGAACAATAAAAAATAATAAAAACTATATGTCGGAAAATATAAAAAAGAAAGCTAAGTAAATTAGAATTCTCGAGGACAATTTCTAAAGTTTGATGCCCCGGTTATGTGCTGATATTATCGAAGCAATATAATTATATGGAGCAACTTTGTCTATTTCAGAAAATGCATTTCAATAGTACGTATCGTAGGTATTATTGAAATGAGCGTTGTAAATGCAAAACGATTCAAATCCGCGCCCATTCTGTCCTCTGCTTAGCATTCAACGCGTCAATTCTTTTATTATTCATGTCGTTTACGTGGGAATTGAAGCATTATGCATTTGTTATATTTTTAGTAACTGTACGTTTCAGTTGGCTATTGAACGGATCGAGATAAAAGGCCGCACTGGGGATTATTCCTGTAGCCCAAGGGACTTTACAAACATAACTTATTTCATCTGGATAACACACTTTTTATGCCGTGTGGTAATGGAAACTACGATAGCTGTCTGTGGCTAGGCAACGGCTTATATATAGCACTGCCACGTGTAGGCCTTAACTTGTCATTTTTCGCCTGTAGTGTCAGTTTAGTTGGTGAAGTACCGTCAGATAGGCGTAGACGATTGTCTCCTCCTAATATTGCACTATTGACTAGTAACATGCCAGTGCCAAAAGAAAAATATAAAAAATAACGATCAAAATTCCAATCAAAAAATCTAGAGTTATTTCTTTTACCATAAATAAGGTTTGACCTCCAAATATGCTTCAGCTATTCAGCAAAATTGAACTGGTAAGAAAATAATGGACCGTCGTCAATCAAAGTCAATTCGATACTATTGTAGCAGTTTAAAGAGCGACGCGGCTTATTGTTGGAAAATAAACTATTACGCTTTCAAACTTTCATCTATTTAATTGTGATCGATTTGGTGAATTGAAATCGATTTTAAATGCCATTGTCTAATCATTGAACTGTATCTTATGAAAGTAATTAATTAATCTAAAAATACTGACAGTAGAGTAAAGGTTTTTGTATTTCGATATTTGAGGCGGTCGTCGTCTAGAATAAAAGCAGTCCTATTACGTCACACTCATAGTGTGATATAAGCTTACCACGTATAAAATTTTATCGAAATCCGTTCATTCATTTTGTTCCCAACCTCAGATATATGAGAAATTTTGTAGCATGTTATTAAATTCGAAGTTTCATATATACATGTATAATATATACATGCGAATTTTCTTAATGCTAGTAACAGGCATTCTTATAAGTTTAATAACACACAATTCAGTTTTAAAATCCATTCTTTATAATAAACTATAACATAACACACAATTCAGTTATAAAATCCATTCTTTACAATAAAAAATATCTACTAACAATTACATTCCGTAGTACAAATACACATCTAATAAAGCAATAATCGTTACGTACGATTTGTTTATCGTAAACAAACGTTTTATCTCAACACACGCGTTTGAACTAATACCAACTGTAACGGCAAACATTTAAGACTTAATTTCCTATTTCAATATAAACATTAGATTGTTTTATCGCAACGTGCACGTTATCAGTAGTAATCGATGCGCATTACCAATGGAATTGTCACAATAGAGCTGCGCGTACGCATACGCCAGTTGAATCACGATCGGAGTCCATTTTGATTTGTTCCCATTAGTTAATAATTTGTTGCAATTGATACTATATTTGTTTCATTGTGGGTTGTACTCGTTTAGTGACGGTAAGCGTCTTCAGTGCGCCTTATATTCGCGTGGGTGATCGCTGCGCTGTATAAATAAAATAAAATATAATATGTTAAATTCCATTGCGCACCCTTTGTGCGAGATAAGGATGTTTAAACATAATTAACTTTGTTATTTTGTAATGTAGTCTCACATAACGTGTCTTATTATACTCGAGCAACTCCTAAGCCAAAATAAAGAAACTAATTATTTTGCATTATGCGTCCTTAGTATTGTAATAACACAAGGAAAGTCCTTAGTCTAGTAATAACAAAGGATAGTTTAGGGTCTCACATAATAATTCGAATATCAGATTCATTCGGGTAATTTAAGCGGTGCGTTGCTCTTATGATTAAGAACCACAAATGTGTTTGAAATAAGGGCAAACCCTATCACCACATGCAGACATGTGATCGAGGGTTAACCCATTCGCTGACCCGTAATAGACACAATAGAAAATCAATTGTTATGTATCATAATATGTGATTCATCGGACAGGGAAACTCATTTTAAAATCGAGTTTCCAAAAGTCAGAGAGTTTTCTAAGTTACTGAAGCAACATTTAGGTTAGTTGCTAAGTCCCAGCAAAAGGTTGAGTCTGTGAAATAATACTTGAATCTCACGGCCACTTTTAAATCGCTAATTAAATATAATTTCAGTAATCGTTTTGATTACGCCGCGTGCAAACTCACTATCAAAACTGAATATCGATCAATATAGCAGAGACTAGATTCATTATATTATTTTTAAACGATTTACAAATACCCTGTGGAGTCATGGGGCAGTTAAAATAGTTGTCAGTGAAACAAAACGTAACGAATAAGGTGTCCACGTCACGATCCGATTGTGACTCTCATTGAGCTATTTATACAGAAGAGATACGGGGGACAGCTGGCTAGGTGTTACGTCGCACGGATCAGCACGGTCACTAGGTGGCCGAGAAAGTATTGCCAAGCGGCTCGTATTCACCGCACATGTTGGGATTCCTTTCTGCTGCCATTACTGGCACTTTGGCTCTAAACTATCCACAACTAAATTGTCTTTTACTTTTAAATATTTAAGATGTAGCTAAGTATTAACAAGCGTTAATCAAAAATTTACACCTATGAAAACAGGAAATTATTGATTAAAGAAATTGAGAGCTATTTAGTTGTAAGTTAACAAATTTATTAGTTAGCGATATTTACAAGTAAGGCTGTTTTTAACAAGTACAGAATGTCAATAACTAGAACGTGTCAAAATCAAACACATGTCAAGCGATTTGATTGGCTATTCGTAATTTATTTAGCCAATCACAGCATTTGACATTCCTTTGACCGTCTGTAAACAAATTTTTGTATTGATCTTGTCTTTCAGACACCGTATGTATACGATCATTTAATAATGTTTAAGACCGAAACTGAAACTCTCAATAGCATGAACTAGATAAAACAGAGTATTATGTTTTGTCTTGCTCCCTTCGCCACCAACTAGTATGAACCTTCCTGTGTAGGGGCTGCCAGATTATTTACACATCCTTATATAACATAATTGTATGTATTCCAAGGTTCCTCCTAATAGTTCCTCTTAACGGGACGACATACAAGGGGATAAAATGAAAGTTTTATCTTAGGATTTCATTAACGGATATGAGGAGCATACCATCAGATAACTTACGCCTTTTAGGAGGTCGTTGCCTACATTATATCTTCGAGAATGTTCCTCGAATATATCTGATGATAGCGTAATTAGGAATGGTTTATTTTACTTGGGTTTTCGCAAGAAGATTATGCACGAAGATATATGCGATGATTAAAATCGTATCGTATGTACACGACATATGTATATTAGATTTATTTCTATATGATACCAATATTGAACAGCGCAGTGGTAGTGACTGCGATTGTTGTGTGGATCTTGGGCTCGATACACCTGGTCGGTCGGAAAGCGTTATTGGGTTTCTGGCAAGACATTCTTAGAAGCTGCATCGAGTCTGGATATTACTTGAGACTTTATGTAGCTGGTGAAACGTGGATGTAATGCATCTCTGCCTAGCCCTTCGGGGATAGTCTTTTGACTATGTACGTAACATAATGCACACGGCAGAGTTGTCTGTTATCATTTGCACGAGCGGCGGAGTGGCCTGAGTGCTCTTTGGGTCCATTACTCTATATGTTTTAAAGTCCCCTGTGACAGAGATATCAAAACAAAACTGGTTACGTTACTTCCAAACTTTAACGAAAACCATTAGCGCTAATGAAATATCTACATCTATACTTACCAATCTCCTTAATTTGTGATGAATCTTGTCTATTTGCCAATAAATATTTGTCTAAATGATGTCCCAGGTCCATATATTCTACTTCAAACATATTTTCAGCGTGGGAGCATTAGGTACTGTGACGGAATTACAGTATAAAATATTTAGTTTTAATCCGTTTAGAAGTGGTTCGTTTCGACAAAACGTTATTTTGTACATTATCTTGAAATAGTCGTGATTGGAATTTCGACCACGTTGAACGTGATTGCGGGGAACTAATTGGATCACTATACCATACTTTATGAATATATTCGGACAAATGGCACTTAATTTCAATTTTAATCGTCTCAGAAGTATCTTGATTCTTTTTAATAATATCGAGACTTTCAGTTTGATTCAAATCGAGAGGAAAAGCTAGTCTTGATTAAATCAAATACTGTATTGCTAGATATCGATTTCTGATTAATGGAAAATCGATCTAGCGAATCGAGAATCAATGTTCTGATTGGACGGGAAAATGAGATGTGCGAGTTCAATAAGATCGTGAAATGCTCGCGTGACGTTTTTGCTTGCTGCATCTAGATTTGAAATCGATACTGTATTAAACGTATTGTATAAATTTTGCTATTTTTCAATCCAATTCTGCTACGATAGATTGAATAAGTACGATTTAAAGGGTTCGTACTTTTGTAGATTGATTAACTGATTAAGTCTGTTGTGATGTATTAAAATATTTTGAATCTCAAAGAATCGGTTTCAGATCGATATGCGTACTTTAAAATACTTTCATTTAGGACACACGTGGTCTCATTACCTGCTGCAGAGCATCCGCAATAATTACTTATTCTTAACGAAAAATGTAAAGGTTTAGGGTGGGTATACTAAAAAAACAACGACCAAGTTTACCTTTTAAATATTCAAACTATGCAAATGACAATACCCATCCTATACTTTCATCTCCAAAACGGAGCAACACAAAAAACCTTTGGCTAAACTAAAACATGCAACTAGGCATCATCTCCCCATACCGGCCAGTTCCGTATAAGCGCAGCCTCCTTTTACGGGCAACAACGTGAATAATATAGAAATAGAAAAGTTGCTACACATCACGAAGTTATGGTCGGTTAAGCCGAGGCCAAGTTTTACGAGTTCATTCGACTTGGAGATTTACGGGCGCCTGATATCAAGTCGATGATCAGAAGTTCACTTCCGCCGTCCACGACAACTAATAAAGAAAATAGTTTCGCTAACAACTCTGCGGTGCTCTGATAATTTTAATTCCAACGTGGGTATAATGCGTTATTATGCAGATTGAGCTATCGAAAGGGCACGTATCCGAAATATTAATAGACAGAAACTTCAAAAGACTAGCACTTGGTTTCTGGAAAGCTAATCAAAGACGTGTCAAAATTAAACTCTTTTCAAGTGATCTGATTGGCTGTTGCTATTTCAATCAGCAGTTGACATGTGTTTGACCGTCTGTTAACAAATTTTTGTGTTGATATGCCTTACGGAAATCGGGGGTTACTATGTTCCGCTGGGTTTGTAAGGTTTCCGAAGGCTTACATACCTATGTCTCCATTCCTTGCATTCTATTTTAAATTCCTCTAGCCTAAGGTCGGCTACGCGCGAAATTTAACTCTGGTATTTCAAGAGAACATAGGCTACTGTAACCGTCTACCATCAAGCGGGATATACAATAGTTTGAGAGGTAGTACTTAAAAAACTTACACTTTACATTGTTTAAATGGCGCCATAGTATTCAAATTTTTATCCGCGACCCATATATAGGTATACTTTTAGTACATTAAGTACTATTTTGTAAATCCAATGGCGATTTCATTTCCGGGTCGAGTCCGGGTGTGATTTATTGTTCTGTTCGGCGCTTCTAGAACATAATTGGATGACGAACGGCTACTGAAAAGTATCTTACAGTACTGTACTGCTGTTGAGTTATTCTAAGGTTTATTACGTAGCCTCATACCACACATATGGTTAGCCGTTTAAAAAAACATTATATCAAATGAGAGAGCTTTACGAAGTCAGACTAAAATAAGTGCACATTCTGTTGTGGAAACTTACTAAATAATTCACAGTGCTCAGTTGTAAACATCCGCCCTCTTAGGGAGGCCGGGAGGGAAGTGTCCCCGAAATAAATTGTTGAAACATTGCATTGGCCAGGCTGACCCAAAAACATTACGCGCTGACCCACAAGCAACCTAGATATACTTATCTTATCAATGAGTATAATTGCGAACCGCGGCAAAAAATATGTGCCGCACTTGCTGGCACTACAGACGCAAAAGATTCATTGCTAATGCGTTTATAACTACCTTGTATAATTAGTTTGGTATAAAGGTGTTTGCGCATTGCGCAAAAGGATGAACTGTACCCGTTGTTACTATGCTGGTCTGCTATTTTTAAAGTGGCAAGCAGCTAGGTTGCGTTATAGTAAGCTGTTATTGCAGCCTAAGTAGTCTAAGGACGTTGAACCATTTGGTACAAAAAGAATCGTTCTGCAGATGCTGTAGGGATAGAGTGCAAGGTTACCCGCTGTTAACACAGTACCTTCCATAAGGACCGCGTGCAACTATACTAGGGCTTACCACTTTATCTTATTAAAACGAGTTGTCTAATCCCAAAAACATGACATAAGGTTAATTACAGCGATCATTTCTTCCACGGACGTGCAAGCTCTGGAATGAACTGCCTTTTACGAGCGCTATGGTATTATGTCCTTCTTCAAACGAGGTTTAAAGAGAGTTCTTCTTTCATGGTAGGCAGCGGCCTTGCTATGTCCTGACATTGCTGAAGTCCATGAGCAGCAGTTACCCCTTTCCATCAAGTGGGCCACTTGCTCGTCTGCCACCAATGCCAATAAAAAAAATGATTATCTACGGGATATATGCTTTTCCAGTTGCGCCATTTTTGTTTCGAATTTGGAAACGGTAGTGATCTATACTTTTAAAATCATGTCTAATATTATATGAAGATGAATCAAAGTATTCATATGCACAATTGCATTCTTAGGTATGTGCGCTGCTATCTTTACTATAAAATAGGTTTCGCGTTGTGTAAAAAAGTATTCAAAAATAATTCGAATACCAATTTGCTCATCACTACTTCAGCCAAAAAACCGAATATCGCTTGGCTCGACCTGGTATTCGATTCCTTCCGACTATGCATGCTTCCTTTTTTGTAGCAAAAAATAATGTTTAAAGTAATTAACCTCCATTTTAATTATATTGCTCTGCCATTTGCACATTATTTTTAATCGATCTTCTAACAAAGGAAACGTAAATACATAAGCAAATAAAATACACGTGGAAATAATATTTGTTATATTATTTTAATCAAATTGCTCGGCGTTGTGTAGGCTTCTTTGGCCCTGACCCTCCCTTGTATTAAGTATTAAAAGAAGGTTTTATTATGACTGTTTTACTTATCTCCAGCGGAAAGCATGTTTCATAATAAATAATTTTTTCTGCCGACTTTTCCTGTATGAATATTGAATGAGCAAATTAAAAATGAAGGTTTACGTTAGGACCTATATTGTGTATTATATTAATGAAATTCTATGCTATGGGACATATTTTTATAGCATTATCGGGGCTTTAATTGGAAACTGTACTTTATTTATTTTTGTATTTAGAACTACATATATGTAATATGTTAATTAGGTAAGCATAATTGCGATTATAATAATTACATTACATCGCGTGATCGATATTTTATTTCTCCAAATCCCCAAATCTCCAAATCCATTATGTACTAAGAATTTTTACGTTCATTTTGTATATTTCAATGTCAATCTTGTTTTTTATAAACCATGAGTTTACTTCTGGCCACGTGGTTCGACCACTGCATGGTTCGATCAATCGACTACGTGAACTTTTTTTTCCAGTTGGTTCGATTAATCGCTTATCGGTAAATTCACTTGACATATTTAACACCATTGTAACGGTGTTTCCGCGAAAATAAATGATATGGATTTGAATTATATAAAAATTTAAACACAATTAGTTATAGGCACGTGTAACTCCAAGAATATCGGTTTCCTGACTATTAATCAATAATTTAGATATATATTTTCAAGCTTAATATGTGTATGTATTAATCAATCCTAAATTTTTATTTCCTTCTATTTATTTTTATATTTTTTGTATTAATATCATACTGAATTAACGAGTCCAAGAATTGTTTGCACATTTTTATGGAAATAAAGATTTTTGACTTTGACTTTGAATCATAACTCAATTTTATTTTCGCATTTGTTCACATCAATACAGCTATAGTTGTTATGAGGAAAAATATAACATATAGGTATGCTCATATAAAACATTGAATGACATGCCAAAAATCAAAAGCAATAAAATCAAAGTGACGTCGAATGTAAGTACCATCTCTGTCCATAGAGCATACACCCGCGCCGAGTGTTTATAGACCATTCGGATGCGCAATGCGCAAACACTCGTTATACACATTACACACTTTCGTTTTTACTAGCGTTCGACGCAAATGACGCAATGAATACATACACAGAAACTAAACCTACTAGCGCGCTCGCACATTTTTGGGTGACTTTCACTGTAGCCCAAGTTTCTAATTGTAGAGTTAGATTGGATCAATGGGCAGATCAGAGCTTTCAATTATATCTATAGATAGTTATTGTACACAATTTTATTATAATACTCGTAGTATCGATGGCAGTGTAATGAAATTGGATTTGTGATTGAGAGGTATGATCCTCAAGCAATGCGCTTGCATAATAATAATAATAATAATTTATTAAACACACAAACACACAACATATTATCATACAAACAAGAAGAATAAACATGTGATACTCATAAAATATATTGCAAAGATTCTAATTGAGATTGTTATAGAAGTGCTTTTGTATCGTTATTTCTTTCTTGAGCATAAAACGACATACAATGCCACTTAATTATAGAGAATTAATTGATTATAACTATTTATATATCCATAAAATGTATAAGATTGTATAAGTACATATTGTAAAGGTTTGCCAGCAGAGTAGTTATAACATATGGAATTCCAAGGATTTTTAATGAGCCGCGGGTATAAATTAGTTATAGAATATTTTCTACACGAGCGTGCTATGAATAACAAAGCAGTGGTTTTAACATATCTCGTTTCGAATCTTGTACGTATATAAACTGTTTGAATCGATATGTAAGTAGTGGAATCGTGTGCTTGTCTAAAATTCTCCCCACGGTCGCCGGACGGCCTTGCATATCAATAATTGAGTCGTGTTTAGTTGTGCATCGATACACGCCACCGTAACTATCGCGTGTGTGCTGCACCGATTTGTATGATGAAATTCGTGACTCCGTCCATCACCAGCATCGCATTAAGTCACTCGTGTCACGACATAACCGATACGATCACTCAGATTTGGGACAAAGATTTTTCGGGTGCGGACTACTCAAGACACGGTTGCGTCACAAAATCGATGACGTCACTGCCCAACTGGCAACCCTCCATGTTTACCAGGTTTAACTGGGTCCTCAACTGAAACCTATCCAGGAAAGTTTGCCTCATATACATAGTTCGCGAACGTTTTCAACTTTAAATATTACATCAACATAGTTATTCGTCGTACATATTTTTATTTAAAATATTCTACTAAGATATAATAGAACATATAAAAAGACCGGTCATCGCATGATAAACAGCGTTTTATCTATTTTTACATAATTATAAGCGACCTCAATACTAAACGTAAAATATTTGTGAACAGTAACATAAATTCGTTTTACGCTACAATTAGACGGAGAATTAGGACGTGAATTGCAATTTATTACAATCGTATCGGAATATCTTATACGAGAGGCGTTTTTAGAAGAATAGTTTGGATTTTGTGGCTAATGGCCATGTCGAAATGTGCCCGTGAAATATGACTGAATGGAAACAATGTAACGCTGTTAACACTTTACTGGATTTTAAACGGGCTGAGTTAACAAAGGCTCGTCCAGGGCTATTGTGAACCTATTGTGCTGACGCAGCGTAGAGCCGCGTACAAGAGAGTACAAGAGTCTTCAACTCTTGAGCTATACTCTTGTACTATGTTACTTTACTAGCCGTCGCCCTCGGCGTTGCTCGCGTAAATCACACAGACACGTTTTAATCTTGTGTTAATCCAAGATTTATCAGGTTTTATCCACATCCGTTTAAGGATTGACGCGTGATTCTGTAACAAGCATTCAACATTTATACCCGTAGGATAAAGTTATTCACACCTGTATATCGCCAAGTAGGTGGGCTGAGGTGTAATAATACACTTATACCTACACGTGTTACCGCCTATATTTTAAGTTACACGTAATTCGCTGATTTCAGCATGAATGGGTCGGCTCGACCGGGGAAGGACTACCCTTTCACAGAATATCGACGTGAAATAGCAGTATTCCTATTGTTGTGTTTCGTTCGGTGAGTGAGAGTGCCGGCGGCCGAATCACCCCCATTCCCCCATCCCGCTCGTTCTCCATCCCACTTCCTTTCCTAAAGGGTCGGCAACGCGCAAGTGATGCCTCTGGTGTCGCAGGCGTCCATAGGCCACGGTGACCACTTACCATCAGGTGAGCCGTATGCTTGTTTGCCACCTCAGTTGTATAAAAAAAAACGAATTTCTTTACTTCGTGCTGCCACTGTGAATTTGCTAAAGATAAATTTGAAACAGTATCCGGGATTCAGTCGTGATGGGACGGAAAATCACAAGGTATTTTATTGATGAACATAGCTCAAATCTTTATAGATATTTGTGCATTTATCTAATACTAGATTTGGCCCGCGGCTTCCCTCGCGTAAATGTAGACTAGGTTATATTAATAGCGGCTTTTCTGCATGAAAGTGTGTCTATGTCCTTTTCTGTTCATCTGACAACGTGTATGCGACATTTCATGGTGAAAGCGTAATAAACAAACAAACTCACATTCGCATTTATAATATTAGTTAGGATTTACTTATATATAATTAAATAGAAAAATCTTGTTCTGATAATTTTCTAAAGGCAATTAGAACCAGCAAATTGCAGAAGGAACAGAACATAATTACTATGTATCCAACAATTCGTTCGATCAGTGTCGGTTTTGATAGAGCGCAGTGCAGTGCGCTACGAAATGCAGGACGATGTCTAGCCCCAGTCTTATAACTCGGAACTAGGTCACGCCAGTCTGACGGAACTACCGCCAGCTTCAACACTTATTTTTTCGTTCACCCAGTTTCAACACGTAAAGTTTCGCACAACATAAGTTGATGGCTGAATTATGATATCTGCAGCACGATCGCGGCGAACTTAAACTTGTTTTCGAATAGTTTGAGTGCACGAACGGGCGCAGTGGTTTACGTGCTGCGCCATTGGTGCCGGATTCGATGGATTTACCTGCCACAAATTTGGGTATTCTAACGTTACATGTTTGAAGTTTGAATGTGCTTTGTTTGAGAATTTATGAAGTTATCCAAGGCATTTTCTAGAAGGAAATTTTTAAAAAAAATTGTATTGTCTAATGGCTACACGAATTCAAAATTAAATTGATCTCTACAAATCAGCCAGCTTATTTTGTTTAAAGATATCAATGAATAAATAATGAGAAAACGTTGTAGCTTTTATAAGCGTATTGCTTGCACGGAGGAGTTGCAGAATTGACATCGTTAAAGTTTATATATAGAGAGGCAGAAAGCTAAAATATGACTATTAATTGAATTTCAATCACTGGGGAGCTATTAGTAGTTAGTAGTTGTGACTTGTGATGGTCTGTACTTATAAATTTTCTCAAAGAGACCTCAATACCATTTCATTTAATGATGTTTCTATTTACACATTGAGCTCATAGTGTCACGCTGTTTCGCTACGTATTGCTTAGTATTAACCTTCAGTAAATGAATTATTGGATCGTAAAACTACATTGTGCTGCGTTTAATGTTCATTTCCAAGCTGTGCCGATATCAACTATAAACCTGTTAAACGAATTACCGATTGTAAGAAAGTACGAGTGTATTCGGATCGATTTATTTATCTAATGATGTTCGCGGAAGCGTGGGGACTTGAGAGCTAGAAATATCTTATATGTTTTGCGTGGGCGAGCCTGTTGTGGTAGTTTGAGTATTAAATAATTATATTGACTTCAAAACAGCCGCAATAAAGAGTGTAATAATGATTGTTTTTTGTTCTCGAAGTAAAAGTGACTCACGTGTATTTTTTTTTGTATGCTGCCACACAAACTTCTTTAAACGATGATGAAATTCTAACGGCCCAATGCGTGTATTTTCGAGCAGTTAGGTTAGATCGTTAGTGTTGTCACATCCAAAATAAACCAGTTATGTACAAGTCTTATCAAATAAAGGCCGAGCCTATATAGTCCATTGGGTAAAAAAAATATAACCATATTTTTCCTCGTAGAAATCTGTGATATTTTTCTACGCATTGATACGTTGGAAGTTAATTCCAGATGATTGGCAGGTCTATCGGTATTGAACATCTAAAATCATTTGTCTTAGTGCCTTTTGGTAACTGAAGTTATTGACATATGTATTTACTTACATATCCACATATAAGACACACGCTTAAATATACTTTGTCTTAGAAACACAGTTGACGCACTAAGATAAATATTTGATCTTGCTGTTCTAACATCATTTAGGCGGTCTACTTCACAAGCAGATCTTTTTCAATACATTTTTTTTTATTTTTCTATATTGTTAACTGACGTGTCTAAGAAGTGTTTATATATATTTTCGCACGTATAGATTTTTTACTTTTACTATACACAAAAAACATTAAAACTTTTGGATTGAAATTTCATCCCGTACCGTTAAGGTACTCGGGGCATTATAATCCCCACGAGATCACAAAAACTACTTACCATCCATAGACAAATAGACAAAGCACATTGCAGAATATAAAGAAGCAAATACGTCACTGCGGATAATCGTGCGGTAAACCGTGCTTCCGTGAATAGCGTCGAGCGAGCATCCGTGAAAAGCGTTGATGAAGCACAAGTGCTCGTCAAGAGCCACTGGAGTGCGACTCTTTATTTGGCACCAGCGCAGAGCTGAGGGCTCCCCTCACAACGGGTCATCTGAAGGCATTCTTTCAATAAAGACAGGAATTCCTCCGCCGTAAATTGTTATAGAATAAATATTTTCTTGCCATAAAAAGAAGGGAGAAAAGTGAAGAGGTTGTGTTTCTCTTTTGTGCATTCTTGTCAAAATTCATGAACTTTTTCGTTACTTTGCAGTAGCTACATTGATAGAACGGGGGATAAAGTAGCCATCTCGACATTGTGATCGCACCGAGTGCTGTGTATTCTATCCACAAACGGGTTAGAGAATTTTTTAATTCATAAACAATGCCAAGTCTGAGTGTTTTTTGAGTCGGGTGTTTCAATGGGAAAGAAACCTGCACAGTTGATATTTCTTTAAGATGGTCTTAAAGATGTTTGAACCATGTCGAACATCGAGATTGATTTTATGTTCCACAAAGTAACTGAGTACTCGCGTTCGGTAGTTAACACAAGCATAAGCACAGGCGGCAGTTAGTACAAAATAAATTATCTTTTTATTGTTATACATTAACAGAGATAACTTAATCCACAACGCCGCAGCGCAGTTAAAGCCGCATTAAACGCGTATAAAATACCTATCGTCGGTTCTTCTCTGCGTCTAACTTTTAAACGGTACCGTTCCCCTTCTTAATCTTTGTTTAACAAAGTTTTATCGCCCGAACGTTGATAAATTTGTTAGCTTGATTAAGTTTATTGGAACAATCTAGGATATGGCGTATTTCCGTGTTAGGCGCCAGTCGGTACGGTGGGCCAATTTCGCTGAGTGCTATCCGAATCAGGAGGCAAGATCAGCTATTTTGTATAGGTCGATGGGATAGGCCGGTGGCCTTACACGAACTTACCATGGAATGACGTCAGTGCTGGACTCCCCGCAATATAGTGATTAGGTGAACTCATTTTGGCTTGCGTTAAAACTGTATATTGCTGCCAAAAAACTTACCATACGAAAGTAACTTCAATCTGATTAAAGTTTTTAATTACGTCTATACATTGATACCGACATAATTAAATATTTTATTGCACCAGCTATGAGGTCTTGCTTTTAGTTCCCTGATCAGGCAATATTGAGTTATTGTGTCAGGCAATACTGCAAAAATAAGCAGAAGAGTCAGAGAAGGCTTTAAAACAGACCGTAGGGCACGGTGCGTATCCCTAACACGATGTTGATAAGTATGTTTATTTATTTATTTATATTCATTCATTCGATCTTACAAGCTAACAGATGTAACATGTTGTTATTATTGCAATCATAGACGAATACTTGAAATATTATATCATAGAGTTATATGACATATGACTGCGGCGTATCACCACAGACAATGAGGCATCTGTTGTTGTGCCCCATGAGCCCAGAATCGTGCACACTGGATGACCTGTACCAGGCTAAACCAAATGCAATCCGCGTTGCCGAAAACTGGTCGAAAATTATATAAAATGTGTTGCCATCGACACGATAAGTAAGTATATTATATAGTATTTCAAGTGTTCCTAGTAGACATTCCTCACGAACAACATGTCATAATTTTTTAGCTTTGGCGCCGTATTTGAACTGATTCGTGATTGCGTATTACGTAGCCAAATAATTAATGTCAACAATTGACGCATTCGAATAACTATTAACATTTCGAATCATTCAATTGATTTGATTTTTTATCGATAAACGCATCGATCGAATTTTAAAGATTGGATCGGCAAATCAGTATATTTTAAATCTCTGACATACAATATATTATAGTTAGTTTACTTTCCGTTAATCTTAAGCCGCAGTTGCTGCAAGATCATCCGGTCATGTAAAACATATTATTGAGTATTTATAATCGCTGTAAATATAGTTTGTCTAATGACGTTTAAAATAGCGTTTAATCAAGATGCCACATTCATTAGCGATGTGCCAAGTCAGAACATGTACTACAGAACTAGGTAATGTTGTTCGAGCCGTTATTACTGATTTTATGATACATATATCACGGCTATATAATCTTGAAGGGTGAGCTGGAGTGTATGGTATTTATATTGAAGTTAACTTTCTGCTTTATTTACTTCGTTGACCTCGCGGTATACCACGACTAAGCAACATATAAGTTGACCGCGAGGTCTTGGACACGGTTACTACCTCGAGTGAAGTTTATTGATTTTTTAATTGATTTGACAGAATGGTATGTAATTGTTTCTTGCAACGGCAATTTAAGCTTGCTCATTAAGTGCCCTTGGTAATGATAGGCGTTATAATCAAAGATTCAAGAAGCGTGGGACCTCATTTTATTAAAGTTATGATTTCGACAATAAATGTGTATTATGTAGGTAACAACGTATGTATGGGCGCTCGATTGTGCTGCCAGTTTACTTCACTAACAACAATTAGTGGGGAGACTAGCAGACTGCAATGCAGAAGGTCTCGGGTTCGAACCCACGTCGCGCACCTCTGACTTTCGGAAGTTATATGAGTTTTCGAAATTATGTGCGTATTGATTGACAATTATCGCCTGCTCCGTGCTTCGGAGAGCACGTTAAGCCGTCGGTCCCGGCTGCCATGAACATCTATGTCCGTCGTTATTGGGAAATCAGTGCCCTCTAATATCCTGACACTGGTCTAGCCTTAGGGTATCGTTAGCCTTCGGGTTGCGGAGGTCAGGTGGCAGCCGCTCCGTGTAAAAACTGATATCCAGTCAAATCCGGTTAGACTAGAAAGCCGACCCCAAGTGACTTGGGAATAATAAAGGCTAAGGAGAGGAAATAAGTGCCCTTGGTGCCTTGAAGGTCTTTAGTAAGTAGGCTTATTTTCCACAGTAATTAAAATTTCCATGTAATAGGTGCTTGAAGCTTCTTGTCATTTACAGCCCTTATTCTATGCTGTTACTCGGAAATATTTCAGTCGCGAATTAAACCGGTGACCTTCAGATACCCATCTGAAGGTAGAGTAAGCAGTAGAGTTACATTACTGGACCTGAGCAGTCAATACAGATGTCAATCTATTCAAACGTGTGCGTTCTGGTGGATAGTGTCGTATTTGCGACGCGTTCACGAAACGCGCTCTGGTAGGTACTACTGCTTATTGGTTTTATGTAACCTGTGCCTTTATTTTATCACTGTTTGCGCTGCCCATGGCATAAGTTTGCGCTTATTTTTGCTGGTAATCATTAGGTCTCGGACTACCCGGTCAGTCAAGTCTTCTTAAGCTTTTCTGTTAGGAAATGCTGTGGTAATAGAAAAAGCGTAGCTGATGCAATGTGGTAGTACATCTCTGCCACTAGGCTCACTGTCATGTTTGCTGTTGATAGTGTGCATTAGATTGTGATACCCGGATCAGGCAACGTGCTATTAATATTTTTGTAGTAGTAATTTTAGATGACATTAAAATAGCCTTCTCTCATGTGTGAACTCAACATAATTGAAAAAACTATGAGTGAGATAAACCTCTGTCTAAATAGATCAAACAGAAAAAGGTTACATTCGGATGGATCAATAAAGTTTTACACCAGAATAAATTTATTTCTACAGTTTATCTTTAAGAATTTGAAGACCAAAATTCAGAAATTAAGCTGTGCTTAGATATTATGAAACTTGCGCACTACTAAGTTTTATATTAGTTTTTATCTTGAACAACTTACGTAGTTAGTACTGTAGGTATCCAAAGTCGTTTAAGGAAAGCTGAAGAACAAAAATGATTACGGGTCCATTTTGCAGTTCTTAGAAAAAATGTGGAATGTTTTAAAAAGGAATTTTCTTGTTTCTTAATTTGCTTAATAGACCTGTCCGCCGTCTTTGTAAATAAATTATTGTTATTCGGGTCATTTGAGACGCTGACGTCTGTATTTTTAAGGGAACTTGGTGACGGTTGGGGCGGAATGCTTTAATGATCAATAATTCAACGGTTTATAGATTATTTATTTTATTGAGGCCGTTTAATGTGACAGCAACTTAATGATTAGAAGTCAAGAAAAGTGAGGTTAGTTGTGAGCTTGCGACCTGTAATGTCATAACTAACCATCGTAATATCAGTTACCAGATGTTTCCTCGGTTTCACCCGCGTTTATCGTTACTGCGCCGCCCCCGTGGGTCGTAGCGTGATGTTATATAGCCTATAGCCTTCCTCGATAAATAGGCTATGCAACACTAAAATAATTATCCAAATTGAACCAGTAGTTCCTGAGATTAGCGCGTTCAAACAAACAAACAAACTTCAGCTTTATAATATTAGTATAGATAACAGGAAAGAATAGCAATAGACTTGTGCCTTATTATGTGGGTCGTAAAAGTATAGCTGGTGAAATAGGGTCGAACACTATTTTGCTTACCTTCTCTAGGACGTAAGCTTGAGACCATGTTTATCTATATATATAAGAGAGTTTAAGGGCCTTCATAAATCTTCTAGATAACTCTTTTATTCTGGCTAAGAAAAATATTTTCCAATAAGCATTTTTTATCAAGTAAATAAATAAAGGTTTCACGGCAGCTTAACGTCGTCACAACGGTATGATGTATGTGAGGCAAACCCGTACGGACTAACGTACACGATAGTTTAAATATTAACATCTAACGTATGGCCCACTCTCAACGAGTAATTGCCAAGAAACGGCGACAAAATTTGATGACGCTCACATTTAGAAACGTGGGCCGAGTTGGGAAACGACGCTACATAAAAATATTTCAGAAATTGATGCAAAAATACGAAACTGTTCCAATACGGGCCTTAAAGCACCTCGATATGACAAAAAACAGGGCAATCATGCGATTATATAAATTCATGTCTCGCTCTGACCGTAAATCAGATAATAGATTTTATCTGTCTAATCTACTCACAACATTCTATTACATAGTGAAACACATAAACGACAAATATACATTCAATTATAAAACTCTTACATGTTATATGATAAAATACAACATACATAATTCAATATGTTAGGTTTATGAATAAAATAGGTCAATTGTTTGACATTCATATCCTGTCAGTTTATAATTCACTAGATGTGCCCGCGGTTTCGCCCGCGTTTATGATTACTGCGCCGCCCCCGTGGGTCGTAGTGTAATGTTATATAGCTTATAGCCTACCTCGATAAATAAGCTATCCATCAAAAAAAATATAGTTTTTCAATTCGAACCAGTAGTTCCTGGGATTAGCGCGTTCAAACAAACACACAAACTCTTCAGCTTTATAATATTAGTATAGATTTCATAGATAACTTTTATCTGAAGATTGGTGGATATACTATAAATTTACATTTACCTATTCCGTTCAGAATAGCCTGACCCTTCTCAGACTGAGAAGAGGCCCGTGCTTAGCCGTGCGATAGTGTATATTTAGGGTTGATATTATTATTATATTGTTCATAATAGCAAGAGCGTAGAACTAGAACGACTTAAAGAACTAGCAAGAAAGTGACGTCACCAAGCCTAATACAAAGAGAGATACCATATAGGAACTATTTCCAAGCGCGCACTACCTTCAAGCGGAGATTTACCGCGTCGCTTGACGCTCGTAATTTAATTGTACGAGCGCCGAGAACAATACGTATACTACTTATCACCTCACACCGTATACGGCACTTAGGAACAAACACGTTTATGATATTCGATGAATCTGGTTCATAAATGTATTAAGAATTGTTTATTTCTAGATTTTGCCCGCGGCTTCGCTCGCTTAAATGGTTAGTTTGGGATTTTTTCTGGATAAAAGATACCCTTTATCCTATTCTGTATCCCTGAAAACGTGTATGTGAAATTTCATGATGATCGGCTGAGGAGTTAAGGCCTAAAGCGTAAAAAAAAATAAACAAGCTCACTTTTGCATTTATAATATCAGTTAGGATGTTATCAGTGGTGTAAACCGCTGTGCCTAGGTGCCTATACTCGAGAAAAAAGTCGCTTTACTAGGGTCAGCTAAATTTTGACATATTTTACAGAGTAGATGTGTCAGAAATTAACTACCCGTAGGTAGAACAACTCGTTTATTGAATAAAGCAACCGGGTCTAAGAGGTCGACTTGCTACTATATCAAGTGTTGTGGGTAAAAATTGCACTAAGTACAAAAATTGTATGATCCTCAAATGGTTGTGCCAAGTATGGGTGTGCTTTGTGTCCCATCTTTGTTTGTAGCCTCCGATACAGGAACCGTTTTTTCTTACCGAGAAACGTCTAACGTTAATATTTGCTCCAATTTGCTTGAACGTCAGCTTTGACATCTATGAAAAAGACCTACCTACATTTGGTTTCGATCTCCATTTTTTTCATGCTACGTAGAGACCAAGTAAGTCTGTCGTCGCCTGATGGTATGCAGTTATCGTAGTTTATGAGCGGTTCCAATAGTGAGGGTATTATTCTTGTGTTGCCGTTACTAGGGCAAATTGACCTACTAACTCGATTGCCAAAATTGCCGCATAGAACGCCAAGTCATGTTTGATGACTGCCTTCTTGCTGTCTAATATGTATGCCAGGTTAAAGTAATGCAAGGGCTTTTGACTATGAGGAGTTATCTGGTAAGATGCTCAAGATATCATTAGTTTAAATGCTGCGGTCGGCGATATAGATATTATTATCTTTAGATCTTAAGGGATCAAAGATTGTTTTGTCTGCCGTATACAGAAATAAAAATCCTAGGGACCACATAAACGTGAAATAAATGTACATGAAACTCATGACTTCCTTGAACCCGTAAAACCTTTACGTAGTAGCCAATTGACTGCTTAAACCACCGCATCATACGTTACAATCTAACACTTTTACCGTAGATTTACACTATAAATATAAAGATTGTAAAAAGTATCTGCTCTTTTAAAATGTAACATTTTCTCATTTTCCAGTTAGATGGTATAATATCCCTGGAGAGGGTCGCGTCTGTTTTTCAAAGAAGTTCTTTTATTCAGGCCCATCGGTTTATTGACAGCTGTATCCGCCCCCGCCGCTCGTTTCCCGTCGGGTACCCTCGGTATTTGCATCGGTTCGGACGGCTTGAATACCGCCGGCCGTTCTACCGTTGTGCCAAATAACTGACGCGAAGGGTACCCTAAGGTTTATCATCATTCCACTCGCAAACAATTATTCTATTTACTCGTTTTACCTTATTTATATACAAGGCTTGAGCCTTATTTACGGAATAGATATTATCGCGATTGTATACTAGGGGTAGGCTGTCTCATTCGTTGAGTAGGAAGAGTTTTAAGTTTGTATTTTCTGTCGATCATGGGGTACCGATAGCGGTTTGTTTTCCAAGACACAAGGAAGAAAAGTGTTAGTAGGGTTTTCTGACAGGCAATTTTCAGTAGTAATACGGACTTTGTAACTGCTCGGTAGACTAGGTTTGTATATTTAACAAAACTGAGGAATTGTCGGTTTTCTACACCTCTGGTTAACTCTTCAGAGGTATACAGGCGTGATGCTATATTATGTATCTTTTGGCATACGCAACCACAAAAGTGGATAAGCATTACTACCTGGCGGACCACTAAGGGTGGTTTTCTTAGGTGCAAGCCGAAAAATGTTGGCGCTTTGAGAGAGTGATGAGTTAGACGCATTTACGAAGGGCTGATAGAATCAAGTCGGTGATAGGAGCTTTGAAAAGATTTAGAGAAAGCCATGCCTATGAATAGCTAAAACCTTTGCTGTCAAGCAAAGGTTTAAAAAATAATCTTTTAGTTTCTTTATAGGTGTATTTCACCCACATATTGTGTTCATTTGAGCTATTGCTGTCTACCGTCCACAATTACGGACACCGAGTATCTACCGTCAGAAAAAGCGAATAACACTACCCGTGCCGAGAATCAAATCCGTCACGGTCGGTAGTTTAATTTTATGACAGCTTACAGCATTGCACCATTGAAGCAATACAGTGGAATAATAAAATTCACGTCATAAAATGCTTTCAATTATGTAACAGCAACAACGATATGATTGTAAAAGGATAGACAGATATGTGTTATCATATATCCGCCCACATATCGATGACGGCATCCAATCCATATGTGTTGTCCCGACCTGTTATCCTTTTATATGTAGACCTAATTATGTATAGAAATATTGTGTCACTTGAAATATAAATACTTTTTATAAAAGTTTGAATTGTAACTGCCTCCGTGGTGCAGCGGTAGTGAATGCGACTGCTGTGCATAAGGTCTCGAGTTCCAATCCCGGGTCGGACCAACGAACAGCTATTGGGTTTTTCAGTTAAGAAATCTCAATAGCAGCCCGGAGTTAGGAAGTTGGTGGTGTTAGACACCCCTGTGCCTCGGAAAGCACGTAAAGCCGTTGGTCCTGCGCCTGATCTCTCTCCGGTCGTGTCGGAATACCGTCCCATCGAATCATGAGAGTTAGAGAACAGGGAGTGCACTTGTGTTTGCGCACATACTTGTGCACTATAACATCTCCTGCGTAGTTGGCCCGTCTCCGTTAAGACTGGCCGCCGTGGCCGAAATTCGGACATTATTATTGTAAAGATTGAGCGAAGGCGCGTTGGATTATGTTTTCTTTTCTGAATATGGAATCGAGCGTGTTAGACCAATTTCTTTTTTATAAATAGGTATAGGCTGGTGGTAAGAAAAGCCCAGTCTATGGAAGTTTGCAATACTGAGGGAATCGCTCATATGTTTTAAAGCATCTTCTTCAGTACCCTAGAAACTATTATGCTCCATATATTTGTTTGGAGTTTGTTTGTTTCTCGCGCCCGTCTCAATGTTTGTAGAGGCTATTGTCATACAGAAATTATCCTTAGTAATAATCCTAGTTACATTTCACAAGTAAAATAGCAACATGTTCTTTGAATGGCTGTTTGTCTTACAGTATACTCACATTGTTATATGGCTATGTTTCGATCCCAAATCTAATGATAACAACAATTTTCTTAAACACCATTGTGAATTATTTCGTGAAATCACGAATGAGTCTGGCGAAGTACCATCTTTCTTCAGGAAATGAGAGAGTAGCAACCTTGTTTCTGAGTTTCGTCCGATGAGTAAGAGCTATGGAAACTCATACATACCTCTCCCATTTTGCCTTTAAACCTTCAGTTGCTCTTTAGTAAGAGTTTGAATGTAACATACTACTCCCAATTTATCCTTCCAATCGTTGTCGTCTTAGGAAAACTAAAGATTTATAGTTTCTATTTTCTAAGACGACAACGATTGGTACACCTGGTATGGTAAGCAATTATGGCTATGGAAACCCTTTATCTCCAAGCTTGCAATATGATTATCTAAAACTTTGGTGTAGAAAACAGATCGAGGTTATCGCCATCTACTGAACACCATAAAATGAGCAAATAACACACGAAATAAACCAAATATAAAATATACTAGGCACAAAATATAACACAATACAATGAAACCTCTATGAATACATAATAGAAATCATCCGGTACTTGCCCGTTGCCCCAGGCCAGTCCCCCGTACCACGAGCAAATTTTCTTGCCCGAGGAACCCCCTGAATAATCTTCTTATTTACTTAATATCTTTTCATTGCCCGTGGTACCACATCTCAAATATTATAATCTAGGATATAAAAAAAATATATTTAAAATACAATTGACAAATAAATAAATACAGAAAAATTGTTTTCTCACTTCATGAGATTGTTCTACGAAAAACAGATATTGTATTTGCATTTTATTTATCTGGCGATTAGCGGGGTTACCACGTGTCAAATAATTTGCTCATAGTACCCCTTTGTCGGGCTTAGGGGTTCCTCGGGCAAAAAAATTTGCTCGTGGTACCCCACGGGGGACTGGCCTGGGGGACCACGGGCAAGTACCGAAGCAGCGCTTCTATCAATTGGCATTAATATTTGTTTAGTCAGAACAGCTGTCGGTACATTGTTTAAATCACCGCTTGCTATGGCATTGAGGGCCAATCGATAACATCAATTGCACTAGTGACGTCAAACCTTCGGCTTTCATTGGCTGTGCATTCAAAGTACATTATTTAGTGTTTACAGCATTCAAACGCTATTGAATGTTTCTAGGTAAAGTGTAACGTGATTTTCAGGCTTTTCTTTCTTTTGAAGCAGCTTTTTGATTGATTTGTTATAGGGTGGGTACCGTCGTGTATTGTAGTTGTATTTTTATTATGGTCGGTAACGTAATGTCGAAAATCTGTCCGTAGACTAAGCAAGCCTAAAGACCCGAGTTTCTTCAAATCTCAAAGTTAATATTTATATGGATACTAAATCTTCATAATGTAGTCAAATCTCCAGAAGGGCCTCGAGGCATGGTCGTAGCGTATTCAGCCTGAGTCTGTACAAGAACCTCTTAGTAGAATAAAACAAAGAATTACAATCCATCGTCTATATCGCCACTGTTAACTTCTTGACAGTAAACTCGTAACGTAACGATGTGCGCAATAGCAATTAATTCTGATGTACCATAGAAAGTGGGTATCGCGTTGTACAAAACTATTCGAGTATTATTCGAATACCTATACTTTGTTGTATGAGACAATTACGAGCTATTCATCTTAAACGACGTCCTTAGCACTTAGCAATCCGATCTTGTAGATACTGTAAACAAACAAGTATTGGATCTGTAGAACTAGCTGTAGTATCAACATTCTTGATTCAATTCAATTGAACAAGCTTCAAGTCCAATTAATGCAACTATTTGTTGACTCGCTGAAGTAAAACTGAGCAAATATTTACGTAACAAGTATTTCTTGTTAATCCATGTATTTGACTTAGTATTTTAAAGTGTGTTGATCTTGTAGTTTATCGTAATTTGTGTGCTGTGTGCCGTGTTGGTCACGCGAATACATTTACTTTGTAACATTGACCGTGAATGTTGATTCTACAAATAACTCGGTACTTTAACAATTTTGGATAAAAAGATTTATGAAAAATAAAACTTATATCATCAAATAATCGTTTTGCAAGCATTTTGTATATTGTTCATAATGTTATTTATCGGTGTGCACAACACCAAATAATAAATAGGCACTTACCAACATCTGTTACAGTTTTTTAAGAATACTGAACCGTGTATTCCGCAACTGGTAGTAGTTATTAAATATAAAGAGACTCATAGTCTATAACAGAGAGTCCTTTATTGTAGTAAATAAATATCTCTATGCAAATATACTAGAACAAACAGGGAAGAGAAATAAGTGCTTTTAAGATTTCGTTTTAAACAAGAAAATACATTTTTAATTTACGTAGATGTAGAAAACCAGGAAAGGCGCTTGTCCGACAAACTTATTTCTCATTTTCAAACTACATTATAATTATCGCGACAATATACAACATTAAATGCTTTTTATTGTTTCTAGTAATTTACACATACAAGTATTCTTGTTTAGTCCATCCAGTTTAGCTAAATACTTATATAAGAGAGGATTCACGTTGGGAATGTAAAGGACGAGAATCGCATTCGCATCCTCTCGATCGCATACTTTACCATATTCTGATGCAGATTTAATTTAGCAACTACATAAAATATGAACAAGCAATTGAAAACATTAAAGTAAAGAACCCATAAGAGAGATGTGCTCGCGCAAGGTTAGAACGAGGACGTCATCTACATATAATATGTTCTCGTGGCCCCATTAGAAGAATACTCGTGCTGCACAAAGCTGACGTTTCATCTTTGCGCTTTGATCCGCCTCCGCTGCGAGATTAATACGACTTTTGTTTCTGCATCTATCCACTATAGATGGAGAGATTTATATGGCATAGTAAAGAGCTTTTGGTGATTGAATGGAAAAAAGGGGTTTCAAACCGTCTATCCATAATAGACAGAATGATGCTTGAAATGAAACGTATCATATTGAAAACTATGATGTTTTGAAAATTACTGGTAATGAAATCGTTTTAGTAGATAACAATCTATTTAAGTAGATAGATAGCATGTAATACTAAATTTTTTGGTAATTACTTGCAAAGAAAGAGGCGTATGTTTAATTAATCCTGCATCTACCATTTCGTCGTGTGTTCAGGTTTCGATAAGGCGCAAGCTAAAAAGTATGTGACTCACTAATGGTCTTACTTCTTAAACTATCACTTTTAAATTTGCTCCAGAAACCATCCTTAGCGCAGGGTTTTAAAGAGAAAAAAGTCGAGAGTATCATTTTACTTTTAAAGATTTCTAAACGTAATTTCAAAGTCTGGAGAATTGAAAACAAATTGAAATCTTTACTACAATGTTAGTAAATGAATACTCTTCGTCTCAGTGGCAGTAAGAACAGGTGAAGGATTTCTTTAATGTTTAGGTTTCGCAATATTAGCAATATTTATTTGTTGTTATTTAGTAAATACTATTTGTAAGGTAAGGATTAGTTGCCTCTTTTCGGGTGTGACTAATGGCAAGGTCTTTAAGTAGGTTTAATGTTAAAGTTTTAGGATGTAATAATTGTCATAGATGTAACAGACTATATTATATACTGCTGTTATACATATATCTACAGAAACACACTACTCTATTTGGATATCAAATACGGGAACACACAATCGTCGTTTACGGTAGGCCAACTAGGAAGTCGGGCATCTTACGATCACTGAAACAGATTTACCAGTTCACTGGTAGTAAAGTATCATTACTCTTATAAAGACAAAGGGACCTCCTTACGTAATGGCATTCAACTTATCCTCCTCTAATGTTCAGTGGATTTATAACTGCTGTAACGATTTATTTATTTATCAAACCTATTCCCCAAATTTAAAGTCTCGGGTTTACGTTAAACTTAATTCCGAAAAAGGTATAAAAGGCGGTACACTTTATAAATTTCCCGGGATTAGCCCGACCGCGTCTCTCAAACGTTTTAATCTTTCTTTACGAAGTTTGTCTGAGGCGGGCATGTCGGTGTACTCCGCCGGTGTTTTATTTTTACCTCCATTTTGAGCAAACGCGGGTAATAAATCGCGCGTTAACCGATCAGTCGCCAGTGCCGAAGCCCCGGGGTTATCGGTGGCTATCTAAAAAAGGCCCATGACGACACGCCCGATACGCGCTCGAGTTTGCGTTATGCTTGAATTTTATCCAACCCAGTTATTATAACTTTCGATATTGAGGTCAAAGAAACCTATTTACGATGTTTTTACAAGTTTTAGTGATGTTAACCGGGTCTGTTTAAGAATGCCTGCCAGTCCGGTGGTTTTGTAAGCTTGCGATTTCGAGTGCGGTTTCGATGCGGTGGCTTTTGAAGATATTCTGCATTTATCTTTTTAGAAAATGTCCGCTCTGTTCTCAGGGTACCATTAAAAAGCCTTTTAGGCTAATGAATGGCAGAGAACCAGTTTAGTTTGATCTATGTGCTACCGAGTGCTTCTGTTTGTAGGTCCTCTATGTGCTAGTCACCGATGGCGTAGCAACATCAGTAGAGTTCAGTATTCCCTTATGATGCGCTTGATCTTTTTACCATTTAAGTGGTAAGTATAGAACAAGTTACCGTATGTTGATTGAAACAGTGCCCGGTAGAAGGCCAGCCCTTAGGTATAATAATCTAATAGCTATCGAAGTAGGTGACATCACTACTCTCTGCCATATCCTTCCGAGATGTCGCTGTTACATTTATTATTCATGTACTTGACGCGGCTGTCACCGGGGCGTAAGTATCAAATAGTTTGTACAAGTTATCGTGGTCAGTAGAAAGGAACAAATTTTCATTTAAAGTTAGCGCTGGAAAACAAATGAATGCACATCGCTCAGACTTTACAAGGACACAAAGCTCAGAGCGGATGGTATCCAACTTATAAGAGGACAGCTATTTTCAACATCACAGCATTATGGTATAAATCGTTAAAAATTTGGTCGGGATTGATGCAGTTCTATTACAGACATTTGAAATTGACCAAAAAATCATATAAACTTCTTAAGCTGAGCAGCGAAAATACATACCCTGACAGTGTAGAAATATGCACAAGCTTCAATGACTTTATTGAAAGGTTGGGCGCAAAGTCATAACTCCAGCCGGTAGAAGAAGATTATAACCAAATAAGGTTTGTGTTACTAGATGATTAAATTGCAATGCCAGAAATTTAAAAAGTATGTTGAGCTAGCCGACTGTAACTTATGCATCCACAATATAGTGTTTTATTATCTTTTCCAAGTAAGGCATAGGCTACGGAACAATTTAATCGCTCCTCCTTAATGTTATAAACTTTACGACACTAGAACGTTAAATAATGTCTAGGAAAGCATAGCCAAAGTTATAAAAGCCAAGCATTGCCAAATGTGGCACTTGGCAACGCAAGCCTATAAGGTCACGACCTAGAACACGGCATAGGTGCGGCAGCGGTGCGGCAAATCCTTATTTATAATTTACTATTCCGATGACAAACGACACGGAACGTCTCGACTTTCTTATGATGACAACCATTAAAAAATAATTGATGCGAAAAAACGAGAGTTCACAGCCCGTTACAGCGAACACGAGCCCGCCATTAAATCAAGAAAAAGGTCTTTTATTACAAACAACCTGAGTACCGAGGATTCGCTGCTTATTATTATTCTTTAAACAGAAAACCTCCGTTGTCAAATATTTCTCCACAAAAGCGGGTATGCCTGCGTCTGAAAGGTTTTTAGGTAAGCTCGGTATTAAGTCTACGTGGTATCGGACGGGCCCGACGAAGAATATTGTTGTAAGAAATTCTTGTTGGTGATATTCTCTGACTGAATTAAAGTCGAAGAGATGTGTCAGGATCGTAGCAAAAGTACATACGTAATGTTTACTTCTGGGCTAAATAAATAATTTGATATTAATAAAAACAGCTCTTATAGGAGTCAAAAATAAAGAACACCTTAATCGAACAATTATCTAGGAATCACATTTTTTTACTGCAAGATTCTCACTCACAAAATTCGGTGCGTTAATAGCAGTGACTATTTTAATCAGCTTGAAAACAAAAGCTCTTTCTACAATGAGCATCGTCGCCTTTCTATACATTTTTTCGCCTCCAGCAAGAACTTTAATTAGCCAACTAATTAAAATGTATAGAAATACACGTCAAGGTTCAACCTAATCGAGAGCTACGAGAACTCATCGTTAGGCCACCGAAGGTGTTTACGTAAGCTCCAAATTAAGCCTGCTTTATTAGGCAAATGCCCAATTGTCCGCGAAATTAAAATGGCCGGGTAACCCGGTCCCTGTGATACGTCAGTGGTCAGCCGAGGCTAGATTAGCAGTCTCCGAGCCGGTGGATTACCGGAGATCTATTGTTAACTGAGATGAAGAATGTGCCTGTCCCCCTAGTCGAGGGTGATGTAATGACGCAATTGAACGCGCGCCTGCCTCTGGGAAATATTCCTTTGTCCATTTCTTTTTATACCGATGTGACTGACAAGCATTTGAATTGGAAATTAGCTGTATCTGAAATTGAATGGTAATGTTGTTATTTTAAATGTAATGAAGTAGGTAATATCGCCGCGTCGCGTCGGTCCGCTGGCGTAACAAGAGCGCATGCGCTGTTCAACCATTAGAATAACGCTATCGGACCATTGATTACCGTGATCGGCATGTCTAGCTCGATTATAGTCTTTAAGAAACAGTTACTGATATTTTCTGTCAGGCAATTCACAGTAGCAGCTAGACTTGGATCAGTGCCAGGTTTACGGCAATTAGTTTTGATCTAATACAATTATTGCTCAGAAAGGAATAAAATTTCCTTCATATGAACAAAAAACGTTGCGAGCTTGACATAACGTCATTTTTAATTTAGCAAGGTCACCATTAGAAAGAATTTCGAAGTTTGAAGATATCTTAATATAGATGGCAAGATGTTGATGATATGATTCTTCGTAATGCTATATGCTTATATAAGCGTAATGATATGTTAAGTAAAATGGAACAGGTGAAACTAAAGAATAATCTTACAGATGTTATTGCACAGCACCCGTCACATGATAATGGTGACGCAAAACAGAGAATAACAAACGTATCATATATAACTGTCCGCCGGCGTTGATAGAATAAATCAATGACAAAACCTTTTTCAGCTGGCAACGTTTGAAACAATATGATTTAAGCCATTTGCGTTATGAATCGTTTGAAAAACGATGTCGTCTGCGAATATGAAAATTTTCATTGTTCGTATCTCCGGATCTTTTTTTCATAGCGTATTCTTTCGTTCCTTAAAGAATATTGAATAGGCACCCGTATTATCTTTCCATTTAAGTCTATCTTGTCAGATTTCCTTATTACATACTATGCAGAAGATACTTACTGTCAGTTGTTTATTTTAAAATATATCTCCATTGCTGGAAATTGTCTTCGTGGAGAATACTTAGAGAGAATTCATAATACGAATAATATAAAACAGTAATAAGAATAAAGCTAGTTGCTTATTTTCTTTTAATGCCATATTAAATTGTAGTTCCCTAAAAGGAAATACTTAGAAATTTCATTTGGTATTGTAGGTTGATTTGATTCTAAGAACTCGCATATCATTTAAAATGTAGAATGCGTAAACGAAACTGACTTGATTTACAATTATTTATCTTATTAAGTAAACTTTCGTTAAGCAGTTGTACTGCATTCGCTACTTTAAGTATAATAAATAAATGAATATAGTTAGTAAATATTTAGAATACATAATGCTTTCCAACATTTAAATACAAAATTCTACCTCGCGACAAATAATTACAACCCAATTCGGTTATGCCATAATTACCATTTTAAATAAATAAACACAACGTAGACAAAACAGGAAAGTAACAATCATATTTTATGTACGAAATACCGCATTTGCCGCATTACTCGTGCAAACTTGTGGAAATTTAACACAAATTTATTATACTGCCAGTTTGCCAAGGGTTGGGCAACTGTCCGGTCATGATAAAAAATGTTTGTTTGCTTCGGGGTGGCCCGTCAAGTCAGACATGATTGACTGACTACCAATAGGGCTGCAGGAAAAAATAGAAGTTGTTACCATTGTCGCTCGTATCTTGTGATGACTAGCTGTGGCAGGTGAATACTGCCATGCTCCATTTGAAATGAGGTCAAATGAGACGCGCCATCAGACGCCGGCGGTGGGATGCGACTCAATTGATGCTAACATATTGAATGTAGGCGGCACGCTAGATTCTTCACTGGTGCTCGCGTTACCTCTGATTAATAACTCCCTCGACAATATCTAAGAGACGTCCCTCAAGGTCTTTTACATCGTCGCAGATTGCTTTTTGATTGAATCATTGCAGTGTAAAAAGCCCTGTCCCTTCGAGGTTAAGATATCGGTTCGTATTAATTTTGGTGGTATGAATTTCTATGAAATTCTGATAAAGTCTGAGTCGTGTTTGTAGGGTTGTTACGTAACAAGCCTAACTTGTCTGGTAGTTTGTATTTCCTTGAGCGAACTGTGTCCGTTCTATTTGATAAATTCAGTGTCTTTGTCCCTTTGGGAAATATCTCAACTTCTTGCTTTTAGACGTTTTATCAAAACATTTTCGTCTTTGGTTTCGATGTCACCACAATGTCTATCTAATGAAACTATATTTCGGGTGCTGGTTTTGTAGGAAGCATTTTATTTCTATCATTATCATTAGTATTTTCTTCTACGTCGTCTTCTCCATCTGTCTTAGCTCTAGCATTATTAAACGATTTAAAATGCATGTCAATAACTATAAAATATAAATCGCTGTTCTATTCGCATCTATATTTAAACAAAAACATTAAAAGCAAAGCATTAACACTGGCACGGTGTATGTTACGTGCCGTGCCAAAACAAAATTGCGAAATTAATTCGTCACCAAACTAGCTAATGTTGGTGCTAATTAATATAATAATTTATTTTTGATGTTGGCTATTGAATCTTCATACACCGTCATTGCGACTGACATTAGCACAAACTATGCAGGTGTGGTTTACAATACATACATACATAATAATGCACATATCACACTGACTCATGCGTTCACACCATCTACAAATAATCTGCTTCGGTCAGACGATGACAGAGATGCTATAATTTGTTAAAGTGAGAAAGAGATATTCTTTTACATTTTAAACGTATAGAGGTGTTTCTGTCATCAGCTGACTTAATCAAATCGTTTGTGTCTGGTGTTAGATATACCGGAACTGGTAATCACAAACTGTTACTAGCATGTGATCACCAACCTCCACACTATTATATTATATTACATTTATAATAGGTTTACATGTTTTATATTACACTGCTATATTAGTATACGAATCGTACATGAAAACCTATTTAAATGTAACCTTATTCAACCGAGTACTGTGTTTTGATTGTTAGATTTTATCTCCGACTCATTTGTTTATATCCATTCCAACAATGATGGCTATTTGTTTGCCTTCTTTTCTGGGATTTTAATTTCGTTTGCGAATATCTTTAATTAACTATCCGAGCCTTAGTTAATTTATATTCAAACGAGGAGTTATTATCCTCAATACTGTTGAAACCAATTAATATAATCCGGTATATTTCGGCGTGATCTTCAAAGGGCTGTCTCTATTGATTTATTTCCAATGCCGATTGTATCCTCGAGTTTATATGTAATTTGGAAGCCTTTGTAAGGAGCTTACGGCCAGAATTTCAATGCCTGAAACAATTCACTTAACAATATGGGCTACCTATCTGTATATTTTGGGGTTTGGTACTTACTCTTAGAGACCAAAATTATTAATTTGTTACCTATTTCTATATTCTCTTTATAGTATGATATTTCATTACAAAACCCACGCAATTTGCCTGCTACATTCAGTCCTGTATAAACAATTATATTTTCCTTCGTCTTTATAAAATAAATTTTCATTTGTATGATATAATTTCGCATTTTCTCTCATGTAATAACCTTTTACGGGATAAAGCCTTTTGTTTTTCCATTACTTAAAGTACAAAACACAGTGCTTGGTTTTGCTTTTGCCCTGACACGTGCTTATTAATGGTGTACTCTGCAGCCGTGGAGCCGACATACCACTTCAAGGTGCTGGTGCCGTCCATGGTGGCCGGCGCCATCATCGGCAAGGGTGGCGAGACCATCGCCCAGCTGCAGAAGGACACTGGCGCCAGGGTCAAGATGTCCAAGTCCCACGACTTCTATCCTGGTAAGTGGATTATAACCATACATGTTTTAGACTTAGTGATATTTTCGGTTTCTCAGTGATCGGCAGTTCAGGTACTTATTTAGCCTGGTCCTGGTGATTCCTAATTGATATGCCTAATGTATACGTGTAGTCATTGATAACCTCGTTTCTAAATAAGCCAATGGAAGTATTTCGGAATGATAAAATCTTAAATAAAATATAGCGGCTGAAACAATTGGTTATTACGAACGAATAATGGACTGGTACATCATTTATGGTGCTCTAAAACGTTACGAAATTGTTTACGAATTGCTCCGTAATCATTATTGTTCGTTAAATTCCATCACGGAGTTCTCCATCAATTTTCTTTTGGTGCTTTTGCCCTTAATCCCTTATCTACAATCGGTAGGTTTAGTATGAGGGCACAATTAGTAGTACTGAGGTATGTTTGCTGGGAGTTGAGCTCTAACAAGCGGTTGATAAAAATCTGAGTGGGCGGAGCTTACATCATATGAAATTTCGGCTCTAACTGTCTAGGTGTGTCAAGGTGACGCGATCAGGTTTGCTCAACCACGGATTGTTAAACTCGGTAATCTTTGAATAACTATATACGAAGGTATTCTTTGTAAAGATGTGAAGAAGACGAATACGTATATTTGTTACGTAAAATGATGAGTGTACTATGTATTAGATCATGCACTTCGCCGACTTCATGATAAGAGGCTCTAGTTTATTAGTGTGATGGCTCTTATGGGTAATTTTATAAGTTTCCATTTATCTTCTTTGAGCACCGTGTTAGGTAGATATTATATTAAAGTATAATAAGTTAGTTAGTGTAATACGCATCTGCCGATGCCCCTAGATATAAAATACAAGCAAATTTTATAAAACTGCCAGCCTCCTGAATTGAATTACAAAACCCAGTCTTGTCTTTCGTAATGTATTAAACCAAAAATTGACAAGACATTTGTGATTCAAATATCCAATAGATGTTTATAGAAACTTATTATAGTTTACTATAATTATGTTATTTCTATGCTAATGTAGAAATGTTAAAAACATGATGCTTAGTAATAGGTAGAAGTAAATGTCGAAGGTTGAATAAATACGAGAATATTTTACTATTCTCTTTGTGGGGTTCTCTTTGTTAGGGTTTATACACTCAGTTTTCATTGTGGTTTGTTTGCACGATAATGGTATGTTTATAATGTGGTACATCATGTGACAGTAAAGTGTGGTCATATTTACGTGTGAAGTTGTGACATACAGACATTTATGTCATGACGCCTATCTCCCCGAAAGAGTGAGCCCATATATATAATAGCGAGCTATGTTTTTTAAACAATTATTGTTATCGTTTGACAGTAATGTTAAATTTATTATCTTCGAGTCACGACCCTTAAACGCGACCATGGAGTATTGTTACATAAGAAGTAATAAGAACATACAATATACTTTTTAGGTTATCATATTTATTATATAAATAGAATAAATTGCTCTATGTAACTCAAAGTGATGGCATAAAATCATTCGAATAGGTTCGCAAGGTAATTCATTCGAAAGCACATCGATAGTATCTCCTAAGGAAGGTGGTATTATACACTCTTTGCCTGCTCTTGTTTTACTCTATGGTATTAATCGAATGGTTAGACAAAAGTGTAATATCCCGGGCCACAAATCGCCGATGACAGTGCATGGCGCCGAGTTGAGGGGAGTCGAGCTTATCGCCGTTTATCGCGAACATGAGCGCACACCCGGATTTTAACCACGATTTATCACAAGTAGCCATTTTTTTTCACCGGATCTTTGGTTTGTGTGGCCATAATAGTCTCTACTAGGGTTAGGATTATTCTAGTGGAAAGGGATCTAAATAGGCAATCGTTTTTGAAATTAAACTACTATGTATATACGGATTTTATCGCGTTGTTTATTTGACACTTTATTACATAATTTAGAAACTGTTACACTACTATTACTATTAAACTTTAGAAATATTTCCAGTAATTCAAATAGTCAAACCCAAGAAGAAGCAAACCACAGCTAGACTTCATGATACTTTGAGCTCATTCTGCGTAAATAGAAACACCAATGATTAAATTATGTTCGGGTACTTTGAAATAACTACACTGGAACATTGAGACAACTACCATCTTAGTCCCCCCGTGACCATGGCTGCTGAAAAGCAACCGAAACGTCGGGGAAAGTGTAAATATAAATAGCTTTAATGGTTTCAATAATTTTATTAGCTTAAACATTTGTAAAGTTTAATAGTACCTAATAGTAGTGTAGCAGTTTCTAAATTATGTAATAAAGTGTCAAATAAACAACGCGATCAAATCCGTATATAGTAATTTAATTTTAAATGACTAACATTCGCGTAAAGAGAAGAAAATATTAGACAATCGTTTTATTTAATTTACTTTTAGGAAAGCTTACGGAGTAATTACATTATTGATCAGATATTTAGTATAAACAAGTTGGCAATTACACGCTGCCTCAGTTAGTAGCAAAAATCAGCAATGATTTTAACTGTAACTCGGCCAGCTCCCCAATATTTGAATGCGCCATTTCAAACATAAAATCATAGCCGGCTGAATGTGGGTGTAAGGGCACCTCTGACTATATACTAGCGTGACACTATGTATTTATTGGCAATGTCAGCACATTTTTTGTTAGGATATGCTCAGTAGCAGCTCGTGGTAGAAAGCAATATATTCTACCGCTATTCTACCACATACAACACCATCTAGCCCAAACTAAGCAGAGCTTATACTATGACTAAACATATATATATATGTATACTTTTCTTTTTGTAAATACATGCATATCATACATAGAAACACCCAGACCAAAACAAACATCCATGTTCATGCACACAAATGTTTGACTTATGCGGGAATCGAACCCGCGACGTCAGGCGTGGCAGGCGGTTACACTAACCACTACCCATCGAGGTCGACAAATATATATATGCTCGCTCCCATATTAAATGGGACCTAAAAATCGTTTGGGAAAGATGGATGTAATACATTACCCTCAGGCTGTATGTATATATGTATCTATAATACATATACTCAAGCCTCTATATGCCTATACGTAGGTATTACTACATATTATAGAACAAAGTCTCCCGCCGCGTCTCTCTCTTTGTGATAATCTCAAAAACTAATAAACGGCTTTTCATGCGGTTTTAATATACAGAGTGATTTATGAAGGTTTTGTGGAAATTGGTTGAAATATGACGATAATTGTTGAAAATGTCGGTAAGGCCGCCTGGGAACTTTTATCCAAAAACGCTGCCTAATTTCTTTGAGATATAATAACTACATAGCCGTCCAAAGCCGGTGCGGGTCGCTAGTATATGTATTTAACACTAAATAATCAGTAATCCTTAGGCTTTGATGTCAATTGTATTATAATAATATATGTATATTATTTATGTTTATCAATCCTCATCACCAATAATCGCGCGCGCAATCATTAGCTCGGCTTAAGAACTAAGTATATGCTAATTAGCACACACATGGCTGCAAGCCACTCATCCGATCTAATTAATCCCAATTTACGTCAGAATGCTGGTGTATCGAGTTCACTTTGATTGGGGATCGCTCTAATGGGATTCCATCAAAACTTAACTATCCTAACTAATATTATAACTAGATTTTGCACGCGGCTTGGATCACGTAATTATCGCCTCGGCTACTGTGGGGGCGATGCGGAGGCCACTGCTCTTAGACCACACGACTGCTTACCATCAGGTGGAGTGTGGTCATTTTGACGAGCAAAATAAAAAAAAAAAAAAAAAAAAACATAGGTTAGGCTAGTAACAGTACTTTTTCTGGATGAAAGGTACAGGTACCCTATGTCCTTTTCTGTTCTCCTGAAAACGTGTATACGAAATCAGTCGAGTAGTTAAGGACATCACATCACATTCACATTTTTAATATAAGATGTACTAATCTTTCAATGTTTTAAAAAATCCTTCCGGTTACAGACGAAGGTGTCCAAAAATAATGCTTTTTTAATACTTTTATCATTAAATCAATATGTTTAAACTGACAGGTTAAGTAAAAATTACAGCTACGTTTAATTCCTTTGTGGGTAGCACGATATAAATATCTAAGCATTAGACACCACAAACACAGGCCCTCAGGCCCCCAGGTCTGTGGATTATAAAAAATATAGGAAATATCGTACAAGGAAAACTCGGCGTATTTATACTGACCCAAATGCAGCCGAAAAGGGGTGTTTATTTAGTAATCGACACATGTGGAGTTAACGCCCTTCTTAAATAAATAAATGCTTTTAGTATCATAGAATTTAATACTTTTCTTAATATTACAAGTCGGTTTAGGCATCAAGTCTTGTGTCGGGGGTCCTATTTTTATTTTATTATTTCAGGAAAACTTACAGCTAATAATTCTTTTTTTTTTTTTTTAACGTAGCAGCGATGTATTTCATACAAAGATTATACATAAATATATATGGTCTCTATCTTCATGCAGAGTCAGAACACAATACTCAATAAGTTTACTCATACTTGTACTTATTTTCACGATAAACTACATGTCTGAAATGTGACTATGATACGTTTATGCTTATATTTTAAACTAGCTCTTACCTGCGACTTCGTCCACGTAGATTTTAACTAAAAAGTGTTGGTCTCCGCGGAACTCTATTTTGTTTTCTAAAATCAAACCCTCCTTATAACATCAGCTATCTGCCAATGAAAGTCCCGTCAAAATCGGTTCAGCCGTTTCGGAGATTACCCGGAACAAACAGACAGACAAAAATTTTAAAAACAGATGTTTTCGTATAGGTACCTTATATACTTTCATATGCATTAGATAAAAAGCTGTTATTTTGACATTACAAACAGACACTTCATTTTTATTTATATTTTGTATAGATT
Organism: Catocala sponsa; assembly: GCA_963564715.1. Classification (NCBI taxonomy): domain Eukaryota; kingdom Metazoa; phylum Arthropoda; class Insecta; order Lepidoptera; family Erebidae; genus Catocala; species Catocala sponsa. The sequence continues at coordinate 1,207,783 of OY751345.1, read as the reverse complement.
CCAGAGCGGCCAGATTGTAAGTTATTTTATAATTAGTCCAATAGTAACTATTACAACGCAGTTTCCTATTTTATTGTAGTAAGCCCGATTTTTTTATAAAGATTACAATTATGAATCCATTTTTTAGAGGACAAAAGGAGGATCTATGAGGTAAACAAGATACCTAAATCAAAATAATAATGGCCTCACTTTCGAACTAGCGATCATGCATATGTCGCTCACACATATTCTGTAAAAAAATCAGCATTAGCAAAAAAAAAACGTAGTCTAGCGACGCGTAGATCTCAGTCTATGGCCTGTATACGTTGACGCAGAAAATACGTGCAGTAAGTAGTAGTTGTGTATTGCGCAATCAGTCGTCCGACGTTACAATACAATGTGGGTCACAGTGTCAGGTTCGATTTCCATTCGCGTAACGACGCGCATAGCCAAGCAGCTGTGATTAGACCGTGCGGTACAGCGGTGCGCCTTTGTGACTAACTAACTGTTGTTATTGTATGGATTTGCATGAGATATTGTGTACGTACATTTTGGATTTAATGGTTTACAATGTTGTGAGAGAAAGTTATATTTATTGCCAAACTATAAGGCATATTTTATTTATGTAATTCTCATTCTAGAAGACCAATTAAAAGCTTATCTATTTTTCTTCTCTCTAGCCTTTATTATTCCCAAGTCACTTGAGGTCGGCTTTCTAGTCTAACCGGATTTGACTGGATATCAGTTTTTATACGGAGCGGCTGCCACCTGACCTCCGCAACCCGAAGGCTGATGATACCCTAAGGCTAGACCAGTATCAGGATATTAGAGGGCACTGACTTCCCAATAACGACTGCCATAGATGTTCATGGCAGCCAGGATCGACGGCTTAAAGTGCTTATCTATGACTGGTTTAATTTCGGTAGATAATTATAAGTCAAAAAAGAGGATGGTTATATTTTGAGGTCACAAAATAGCACTTACAAACGTCGTAGTTTAGTGGTTAGTAAGATTACTAAAGTTATATTTAGATTAGTTACCATGTTTAGGCAAAGAATGAATTCTAGAAACTACAAGCTGGTACCTGTTTATTCGCGTTTTATAAATAACCTGTTTTATAAATATCTATCTGCATACCAAAATTGAAAACAGATCAGACATTTTACTTTCGATTGTCTAATATTAGTACAAAGAACTTTGACACTTTGATGTTCTTCTTCCATAATATAGTATTATATAGGAAATTCTACTGTGCCGGATTTGCTGTTTCAGTCATACAATCTGTTATCTCTTTTGTACATCCTACTTTATACCAGTATTTAGCTGCACAAACTTAAACTTCTACTATTACTGGAACTCTATTGTCTGATCCAGGTCCATATTAAATTATCTGCCAAAATAGTAGAGGACAAAAGAAAGCTAAATTGATCGGTTATTTGTGTTTGGTTTCCTAATTCGCTCGGATCTCTCATTTGCAGTGACTTAAACAAAGTAGTTTACGATGACCTATTTTATCCCTTTCTATATCCCTACTATGCGTCGGATCTTTCGGTCTCGCACAGTAAAAACAGAAGTATCGCTCTAGTTATACTTGGAACAAAGAAGCGAAGTTCGCGTGGGTGCCAACGTGATACGGAATATCGACATAACTCGCGATGTGCGAGCTATTGTGACGGTAGATCGAAACCGACGTGATATATGACGTCACGTTTCCGCAGTGTAGAAATTTATTGTACGAATACCCTCAGGTGTATTTTTATGATTTGGAAAATCTTTGAAGGATTTTTGTTAAAGTATGTAAGTATATTTAACTAGCTTTTGCGTGCGGCTCCGCCCGCGTGGTACCTACATCAATAAAAAGTAGCCTATGTCCTTCCCCAGGTTTTAAAGTATATCTGTACCAAATTTTATCTAAATCGGTTGAGTGCTTTAGCCGTGAAAAGGTAACAGACAGACAGAGTTACTTTCGAATTTATAATATTAGTAAAAAGTAAAATTTTCGAGACATAATTCGTAGCTGCGGGATTATTGGCATTCTGCACTTGGCGTGTATAATAGGATTCAGTAAATATTTGTATTACAATAAATATACCTAAAGCAGCGACAAAGCCCAATGGATAAGTCAGATCATCGGTTCAAGCATAAATTAGGTAAAATAGTTTACAACAATTGTAATCATATTTTGCAAACTTATTTTTTTGTGTTTTCTTATAAAAGTAATACATCGGCTCCGTTTATTTATATTCGTGCTTCATTATTAAGTAGGTACAAGGTCTCTCGAAATTATGAATAGTTAGCAATAGCTGAATATCTCATCATATGCGGGTCAACAACCTTCATATCCCTTCGAGGACTGTTTCAGAACCATATCAAGGACTTAGGCATATGAGTTCCCTTACCAAGTTCGCCTTGAAAATTAATTCGAGCAATAAATAACTTTTTATTACTCACATATAAACTTTCTTAAAAGTCAAACTTTGGATGCCATGCAAAATCTTTGAGAGTAAAGATAAATTATACGTTTGCCATAAAATAGTTATAATGTCTATTAAAAAGTTTGTGACGTTTATTTTAATTGCAACTCCACACATTGAAACAACCGAATACGAAAAACAGAATAGAAAAATGACTATAGATACCTAATGTTTTATCCACTTAACAATCGGACTCACACACTGGTCATAACACCATCATTGGTCAAGTCCTCAAATTATCACTAAACACTCATTAGAAGAGTTTAAATTTCAATCCTCAAATTGTTTATTAATTTCTGCCCTCTGATATTGACCTACGGCATTACAAGAAGAAGGCTCTTAGGTGTTTATATTATGTAAAATACTGACATACTTCCATTTATAATATAGCAAACACCATGCAGTATTAAATTTATGTACCTACATTTAATTATACTTACAATAAAATTAGCATAAATGACAATAAATACATTTGGGTAGGAGGTCTTTGTGGTTCGAGGTCTAGTGCAATAAAGTACATAAAAAATAGCACTAATATTAATAATGTATCATTAATAATAATTAATTAAGAAGATACAGCTTCGACTGTTTACATTCTATCAGAGTTAAACATTAAAATACAAACTTCCGTAGACTACGGTAACCTCTTATTATCAACCAAATAATAATTCTTGATTTTTTTACAAGGTTTAATGCTGATTAATTTTACTTTATTTGTTATATGCTAGATGTTTAAGTGATAAAATAGTTGCTGTCCACGCATTGTTATTTAAGAGTTACTCGTGGAGACCTATCATTGGCTCTCTGTTGCATATTTATTTTCACTACTATGTATTTCAAAGCTGTTGGTCTTCCTAATACATAAATAAATAAATAATAATAATAATAATAAATTTATTTAATTACACAAATATTACAAAACACAAAAAATAATTTTACAGTTTTGTATATTAGCAGATATTTAAAAGGTAAGTACAATGACCAAAGAGTGTTTTGGCAGTATAATTTGTCCTTGTCTCCTAAACTAGGCCAAAAGGCCTGTATCTTAGGAGACAATCTAATTTCTACAATCTAATTCTAGTCGAGTGTAGAAAGACTGTGTCGATTTATAAGCGTCTGCTTGTTGACAAACTTAATGAAATAACGAACAAAATCTTTTCATAACTAAAAACTGCAGTCCACCATTCTCCCCTAATATGCCAAACTGTTTGTCTGCAATAGAAGAAAATACAACATAAAACTGCTCTGTTTTGGATACTGCAGTATTTTATAAATCACCTGTGACGACTGACGAACCAGTGACACACATGATAGTAAGCGCTCCTATATATGGCTGTGTCCTATTGGCAATGACTTGGGAACACGGCCAAATCGCTGCTTACAGTAAAACTAGAGAATCAGGTCGATCAGGATAACCCTCTGACTGAAAACTTATCACTGAAACAACAAGTCAGCATCATTTATGTTATTTTGAGCCACTATTCGAGTATGGGCTTCTATTTCACAATTTTTTCTATGTCAAGATTGGTTGTCTTGCCTAACTGCCATCCTGTATTATAATCAAAACTAATTTCTTTTGCGTCACACAAAACATTCTACAACGTATGTTCTAACATTGCTTTTAAATACTTCTATTACCGCCAATTGGTGCTATTTCCGTCAGAACATTAACCCACATTGGCGACAGCAACGAATTTGGCACAGGAATTACACCCGGACAGAATAATTAATATCATTCATGCAAACTGTCATGGTTGACTTTTTTACGCAACTATTTTGTTCATAAACATTGTTAAAAATAGCTTGCATCTATCACATGCGGTGATTATGACGAAAATATGTATGTCATTGGAATATTTGAGATTGTCAGAATGTAAATGGTCATAGCTTCATATCTTCTTTATTAATTATTATTAATGATATCTTATTAATTTTAGTGATGTTTTTATTTCAAATGTAATCGGTTTGATTGCCCAGAAAACGATCTTTATGTAAATAAATATAATTAAATGATGTCATATTATTTTAATTTTTTGAGCTTTACCCAATGTCACGTTTTCGGAGAATCACACCAAATCTCAGGGCCAGAAGAATCTCTCTCTTTGCCTAGCCTTATGCCATTTCAATTGGGGTCGGCTCTCCTCGTCATTCTTCGCCAGATGATTCGATTGTGGGTCGTCGAGCCATTCTTTGAGCTTGCTTCAGGTCATTGTTGACTACAGACATCCAAGTTTGGTTTTTATTAATTATTATTGCCTTTGGTGGCAGAAATAGAGATTATAGATATGACATTGCGTTTCAAATATTGGAATCATTCGAATTTGAACCTGTAATAATAGTTGAACTGTGTAAATTAATAAATAAATTATAAACATGCATTTATTGTATGGATGCGTGATCATACAGTTATCGAATACGCGAATTTCTCTCTTCTCACTTGCACATCTGAGAAGCAAATATCTTACACGCAAGTCACCTATGTTACAATCGGACTGATTATATTCTTCTTCTCTTAAGCACTCCTCATATTATTGTAACACCTTATGTACAGTGTACACTTAGTTGACAAAAATGATTTAAATTTGAATACCAGCTAAAGAGTCTAAACCAAAGTTTGCCCTAATATTTAGTCCAAAAGACTGTTTATCGACTATGAACATAATTCAGTCACACATAATACGTACAATAGTTTTTATTTGAATGTTAGAAACGGTGTCAATGTCAAATCGGCCCGTTTGTAAATTAACGCCGTGCTATATAGCTATATGTGTATTAATGTACATAAATGTATATAGGTATATACGGTTAGTAGGTGTCTATACAATATACGTACGTATGTGTTCTAATTAGCAATACAATGTGGAATATATCTATTTAAACAAAATGGTTTGTGGTCACTGTAGTTGTGAATGCGTAAGCTGTATATGAGATCTCGCGTTTCGTGTAAGGCAAAGTGTTATTGAGTAAGTAAAACAGCGGCACGTTAGACTGGAATTGTGCCCGGTAGCCGACAATCGGTTCGCCGTAAATACCGTGGGACTAGCTGAAAAGAAACACAACTACTAGTTTCAAATTTTCTGAAAGATAATACTTCCCTTGATAGCTTATTCTAGTTTTGAGCGGGCAGCCCGTAGCTTAAGCTAGCATTCACGTTTACTGCCGATCGTAAAATCCTGTATTCGATTTCTGGAGTTGTATGCGCTACATAAAATCTAAGCTCTTAGAAAAGAGCTTAGATTTTATGTAGCGCATTTGTGATCGCAATGATAGCTCGCGACATGTGGGTGTAATAACCCACTACCTTCCTTTCAAACATATCCAGGACATGTTTACAATATTGCAGTGTCTTGTCATGTCTATATTTATTACACGTGGAGGCGTATGTAGGATATAGACTAAACAAACGGTGTTTGTGTTGTGTTAAGCAGAAGTGCCGGGAAGAGAGCGGAGAGTACGAGACAGCAATTTAGATTTGTTTGTTTTCTATGTAAATATACCGTCTGATATTGTTGTTTCATTAGTAAGATTACACTGTTAGAAATACAGACTAAAGAGCAGTACAGGCCATTTTTCTGGTTTACCTAATCAGGCTTACTTTTGGCTAGGTTGGTAAGGTTGCCAAAAGAAGACAACAGTCATAGAAAATTTAAAAGGTTAAAAGTTAAATTTTGTGGTTAAAGGTTGTTATACTTACTAATAAGTAATAAAATATGGTTTATGGTAAGCGGTTACCGTAGCCGTAGCAATAGGGCTTTCTGTTTAATTGCTGCTTACGTAAGAGATAGTCATTACTCTTTTGTAATATGGCGTCTACTATAAAAGCCTTAAAACCCCTTTCTTGTCATTACAGAACACAGCTTTAAGTTTTTACGATATTGTACAACAGATTCCACTATTTTATTTCACCATTCTAATATTATTTTATAAGAACAAGTTACTAAGGAACGTTGCTATATAAAAACATTAAAAGTATTTAAATGATAACATAAAAACTACGGCGCGGCAAAGCGCCTCTGTGTCCGCTGCCTAATCAAACTCGTAATGGTTTTTTTCACAGACCTTAGGCGGATCACACACACACGCGTTTTTTACATAGGTCAAGGTGACTGCTCGTGCTAATTATGAATTTATTTTACAGTTAATGATGTGTGGTGAGTGACAAAAAGGCGTGCCTATATCCGAAGGTCTGTCGACGAGTTGTAAAATAAAAATAACTTATTTTTTTCGTTAAGATATAGTAGTTTGGTTTGAGGTGAAACTGGTTTCGCGGCTCATTAGGATTTGTCGTGGTTATTAGCAGATTTATGTTGTGTCCTTGAGTACAATATGTTACGTTTGTGTAATAGGAACAATATTTTAGTTTTGTTTATATGTATAAAGAAATGTTGTTTTTAAGTAAAGGTTGAGAAAATAAGAGAATCGGTTTTAAAACTTAAACAATAGTAAAACTTTGGCAATAATATTTATTAATTTTGTGGTTGGCGCTCACGGATTTTGCCCAAATTGGATATCCAGTTTTCAAATTCTCCATGACCAACATAGACGTTGAGGTGAAAAGCATCCAAACATTCATCCAGTAAACATGTTAGTATAACATTGCAGGCTGAATAAACAGCAATAAAATCTGTGAAATTCGTTACAATGCGTAAAATTTGCGTCAATGAGTATAATACCATGTCAGTACAGCCGTTCGTTCTATGGGAACTTGGGTTAACAAACCGAGAAATGTCTGTTTGGAAAGCCGGATAACAATGTATGGTACTTTTTAATGACATATTCATGCAGGCACAACCACGGATGGCAAATGGCAATTTAATATGCTAATAAATTATTTATGAAAGGGTTATCCTAGTAATTAGTATTTAAGTATCGTTTGAAAGCATACAGGCAATTTAGACCCAGTCGTAAAATTTTACGGAGGCAAAGGTTCTGTTTTGCTAAAACATGCATACATATTATATTTAATTATAAATACACGACCACGTTTATATGGCATGTCGTCAAAACTTGACTACACAGACACAAACTATAATATACTTGATATTACTTAAAAATTAACTAAGTAAAAGAAACATGCTTGAAGATACATATTTCCCATTTAGCTCATGGTATCACGTGCTTATCAACAACTAATAACTAAATACATAAAAAGTTTATGTGTTTAATTAAATTTGTATGTATTAGTTTAAATCGCTCAGAAACACGTGGTACCGTGATTGACAGGTAAATAGTACTTATCATTAAGAATTATCTAAATTAGTAGCACTATAGTCTAAACCTATTTTTATGTGACACACTGTTCGTATCAGAGTCATCGACCAATAGCCGCACAGAATTATAACGCTTCAACGATTGACAGTCTTCATTGGTACATGCGTAAACCATTTAAGCATGGTACTACTATAAACGTCTAATGTCAACTTGATAATACATTATGATGTATTTTATCGCTGCAGTAGAAATCTTTAACACCGTCTTCAGACCAATAATGAGAGAAAATGGCCAGTCATTTATAGACAAACCGAACAACATTGTTTAATCTATTAGCCTCATAACCAAATCACAAATTGTACTCATATATGTCATAAAACCTTCCATGAAGTAAGAATGCGCTCGTGTCGTACGAAACCTTGCCTCTGTCATCATCAATGCGTCACCTTTCTGACTGGCGGGCTAATTACTAGCTAGCTAATGGTCAAACATTGTTTTCGTTGCTTTAAGCTGCTTATGGCTAACTATTGGTCAATCATGAGCTTCAAAAAGATTTTACAGGTTTACGAAATCACTGATGTGGCAACATGTATGAATTCGATAAAATTATTTTAGATTTTTAAATTAGGAGTGCTTTTCGCATAGCACACAGCCGAGTACAAGGATATACTCAGCTGTGGCTATCTAAAAAATCTCTAAGATAAACCTTTCATGCATGCTTGACTAACGCTTGCATCCCGGGATCCAGATAATTGAAGAGTTACATTGTTGGTTAATCAAATCTCATAAACTCCGTCGTTAATAATCAAGCGATCATATGGTAGAGTTGGCCATCACCAAAACAGTGACTGTAAATCTGCAGATACTTCTGTTGAGGTTTGAAACTCTCATCTAATTGTGCTGATGCATTCGCCAGGTTAATGTATAAGTATCTTTAGGTAGCACTTTCAAATATTATGGCTCATAATTTTACTTGGATGTAGAAGGGGCTACATAACGTTTTAATGTGCGGACATTGCTTAGCTGCCTTAACCGCAAATTGAAATCTATCGAAATCGACGAGTTAATTTGGTGCGGTGTAATTTTTTGTCAACCAAATAATCACCTATAAACCTAATACCATAAAAACAAGTTGGCAAAATACATTTTACTGTTCGTGGCCTCAAAGGGATTCCTCGAACAAAATATGGCTATACAATTCTACATGTATAAAGCACACGGGACCTCCTCCTTGAATACTTTGCGGATTACACACAGGTACACTGTGTTAAATATATTTTCGTACAAAATTTCATGCGGCCCGTAGTAAGTTGGCAGAATGAAGATTAAAATGTACTTAATTCAAATAAGCCGGGGGTCCGAAGCGGGTCCACAACAATGCTGCTAGTTGCTGTATTGTTTCTGACATTCGTTGCCTACCCACCTCACGTCCACCCGTTAGCTCTGCTTTGTGAAAAATATTCGCATACCCGCGTGCCGACTCAAATATGTATGGAAATGAAACTGAATGAATGCCTCGGAAAATATAAAGAGAAATGTTCTGCTTAAATCCAAAGTTGTAGTGTTGAAAGTGAAACCAAATACTAGAACATTGCACGTTAAGCTCAATAAAGATCATTTGATCAATCTGCTTGTTGGTACAAGGGCAATTGTCCTAATGGTCGAAGGTTTGTGATCTCTACAATGATTACGAGAACCGTCAGTTGATGTCTCGTCATTGGGGTTAAATAATAACAGTCATATCTGCCATTACAATCAGCCCTTTAATTTATATAATTGTCTTATTGTTGTGATGGGTCTGCTCTTTCAATGTCAAACATATGCAATACAACGAGTGCCTAGCTGTCTTTATAAACCCTTAAAAATATTACGAAATGTTCATAGATAGAATAATTATAAATTTCTGCACAATATTTCCCATCATCGCTAAGCGAAGTGTTAATTAATTTATGATATACACATGATTACGAAAATCCTTAAGTGTATGTCCGAGACCTTTGACTTGGCAGCTATAATGTCCATAAAAAATTTTAACGCATTATACTCGGAGACATTCCCAGGCATTGAACCTCGGTTCCTTATTGCTAATCAAATCAGCTATTTATCGCTTCAGAGGCAAATACTACCTTGGGAGAATATCAATAATCTGATTATAAAGTCCGTTGTTTTAATGCGAACGCTGGATAATTTCATAACACAAATTTCAAACGCAGCCATTTTTTGTCTCGCTCGTTGCAAAAATTCACAAGATTGTCTGACCGAGATCTCGTATCTGTTACGCGTGACCTTGCAACTACTTGTGACGTTACACGGTTACTGCTGTTACAACCGGTAACTATGTAACTAATGGTGGCCGCGGAGCTAAATAACCACGCTGAAAGGGAAATTAACACTGATTGAACGAGACGTGTTCGTGGTGGCTCGGAGAACGTCGGATAACTTCGTGTGCTGCTAGAAATCGTGTTGCGGTTTGAAGATGAAAGTCATCGGTCAGAGCCGGTGTCATGGAGTGGATTACTTGCAAAATAACTACCAGTTATATCGCAACGCTTAATGACATTTGGAATAGATGCAGATTCATTTACATGTGTTTCCTGATGTAATTACTTGCTTGTGTTGTGTAAATCATTTGAATTTATGTCTAGAGACATGTTATTAAATAAATAAAATATTTGACTAAGCCAACAAAGATTCTAACCTGCCCGACTAGTTTGAAACGAACGAGTGTTAGGCTTTTGACCCCGCCGCGTCAGGGTCCTTGTTCCATAACGGAGGAGCCAAAAGAGAGTTCGTAACTATTTGGCCAACACCGAATATTTACACGATAGTCAAATATTTGTTTAGGTTTCCAAGAAAATCGGAACTCCTATAGGATCACTTCGTTGTCCTTATGTCAGTGCACGCTTGTCTGCGCCCCCTTATCCCACGAACGTGTATGTCAAGACCCCTTATCCCAAGAAAGTGTATGTCAATTGCAAAGTTAGGTTTGTTCTTCAATCCGAGCCATATTCGTTAGTGCTATGCTCGATGCTTACCTTACCTATAAATTATGTATGACCGTCTGTACATATATTTTAAGGTACTATATACCCTCGGTACTCTATTTCGACATTCTCACATTTGACCGGTATTTCCCTAATATCATTACTTCAGTATTCAATATATTACTGAACTGGCTGTGTAACTCTTCATTAGATACTATCTTTAGCAAGTTATCTTTTACAAAACTAATATTTATTTTTTCGTAATCACATACATGTGTCATCATCAGTGAACACACAAGTGTTGAATAAAACCCTCTAACCTCACATCAATCATATGCAAATATTAGTAAGTTTGACATTTAAACAATCAAGAAATGTGACTACCCTCAGCGCTCGACCTTGTTACTCTAGTAATAAAGGTGATGTTTGTATAACATAGTGGTGACTAGAGATTTCCAAGTGGTTTTTGTGTAATTCAACTAAATGTATTCGCATATCGATTGGGTTGCGTCACAGTCCGCCAGTCGGCAGTGTCACGAGCAGGAGTCCTTGAAACAATGTTTTATTGTTTCACTATGAAATGTATTGTTATTTTATTTTTATTGTTTAGCGTCATTTCACTCGTGATGCGATGCCGTTTGCTTTCTATTGCATTGGTTTATTGCTGCATGACTTTTAAATGGTTTGCACTCGATTGATTTTGTGTAGAAATATCGAGACATAAAAAGCCGGGTATCAATGTGGTGTTTTATGTTTCGAGACTTAGTTACTCATTCAAATTAAATTACTATTTTTATTTCTTTTATATCAACTATTGGCATGCCAAAATGAATCACATAAGCGTCAAACATCGCAAACACTAACATTAGTTTCGATTAAAATATACATACATACATATATAACCTAAAGTGTGTACCCTCGAATTGGTGGATAGGTAGAGCCAGCCTATTGCTGTTTATCGGGCACAGTTCCTGACACTGTGCTGCTGCTGAGAACTTTTTGGCAGCGATACCCAAAAACTATGACCACCCCGGAAACCCGACACCATATTCACAGCCATAGATTTGTGATCAACACACAATTTCCTGCATACATATTTTAACAAGTACTCCCTAGCTTTATTTCAATAAAATGACTATAAATACAAATGTATGGTTAAAAATATAAAACTTAATTTTGCATGAAGGTTACAATGTCATGAATGAGTTTGAGGAATAAATTCCATATTAGTCAGCGTCACCTTGAAGGACAATACTGTCGGTGTCGTACCGAAGACCCGTATATTTGTGATCGTTCGTGATTTATTTGAATAAACACTTTGTATTTAAATGTGATGTCCATTACAAACGAATTAGTTGACACCGATTATGAAGGGGATTTATGAATATTGATGGTGTTTCTGTGTTCAGAAGATTGATTTAAGTCCGTTCCTTTAAAGGTAGGTACTTAAAAATAAAAGGAATTTCAGAATGCTTTATGTCGCTATCTGAAATTTGGGCGCTCATGCTAGGCAACAGTGACGGTCATGAGATTTACAGAAAATAAATCTACTGATCTGTACTTTTGTATACTAATCTCTCGTTCTTTACCTAAACCTATAAATTATTTAGTACACATACGTCACAAAATACTTGTAAATGCCAAAGTGATATGTTTAAAAATAAAATACAAAAATATTAATAAATATTAATAAAAATAAGTAAAAGCAACACTAAGTAATATAAAATAGTCTAAGTATGCATAAAATACCGATTTCTTAAAATCCACAACGCCGCTTAACCCCTCACTTATTTGACTTATTTCCGGTCTATAACAGTCATTAAGTTAATGTAAAATCTCAAAAACATTGGCAACGCTGAACGCTTATATAAAGTTAATATAATTATGGCAATTCAAATAATCGCGTAGTCGGCGTAGTAATGAAAATGACACACAGTGTTACGTCATCGCACCAATATAAATACTCGTAAGGTTATTCCGTGAGAATCGTTTTATATTGTGTGGTTTTAACTATTATTTGCTGCAACACAATATTTATGAGAAGCAGAGTTAAACAGCACATCCTCTTAAATCTGGAACGTTACTATTTAGAATGTATATCTACCCTAAAAAAGATCGTAATCTTATAAACTGATTTTATGTCTCTACGGTGAATAGAGATTTCAGACCTCATTATGGAAACATTGTGCTTTCATTAAGAGTGTCAGTCATAACTGGTGGTTTTCATCATATACAAGGTTCTTTTGAAAATTTTGGTCCCCGATATTATAATCGTGCATAAATAACCGTAGACTATCTGACGGGTTGTAAAAGGTCTTACTAGGCGTAAATCATGGCCACTTTTGTGGTATACAACAAATATATTAGTATGTAGTACTTTATTTGTTTGGTATATTGATGATCGTTTCGTCGAAAGTGTGTCTTGTCATTATGTGATGGAAGATAAGTGTTTGGTGTTTATGTTAGTTTGATATAAGCTATTAGTGTCGATTATGTTACTATCTAACTTGTTTATAAAGACATTAGGAAAATATATATTTTATTTCCAAAACAAGTCGTTTATTGTTATTCAAATTAAATATGACCAAAGTAAAATGAGTACAGATCACTTACTAAGATACTACTTATGGCAATATAGTATGCTACATCTAGTGTCTCATTGTGATACAATGTCAAGTCTTTTTTCAATACCATTTTTGACTATGATTATAAATGTTGTCATTGCGTACCCGACACGGGTAGACTATATTGAATTTTTACATGATCACCTTCTATGTCTACAGTTATACAATAAAGATAACTTATCTTTATCTTGACATTTGCAAGGATCACAAAATAGACTTAGGTAGTCAGTATGTTCAATTAATATTTAAGCAATGCACTTGTTAGCCAAACACCGATTCAAGAGCGGCACTTTTCGCCAATCTTGAGTACCTACTGCCTTTGTTATCATTATTCTTCGAACGTTTCTTCCCGTTGTTGAGCATAAGCTTGCCTTTGTATCAGTTTCAATTTTCCCTCGACTGCCTCCTTCTAGCTGTTGCAAAAGGCTGCCACTCCCATTGTTATGCATCGTGCATATCTTTTATTATATCAAACAGATATTTGTGGCGGCTTGATCGTTTCTCTCTTTCCATCTCGAGTGCGTACTTTGCGGTAATCCACAATCCAATTCAGGGTTTATCCGAAGCGATGCGTGCCGAATCTAATATTTTTGGTGGTACGTATTCGTCAGTAGTCGCATGATTTCGTTATCCCGATCCAGTTTACAGTTCATCCGAGACCGTGCGATGTCGGACGGAATCCATCGATCCGTATGGCTCCCCCTGACTCTAACTGTAAAGACATTAAACAAATGGCTGCTCCGGGACCTGCCGAGGCTTTAGTCAATGCGGAATTTTAACTGTAGTTATCTTTATTGCGTTTGACAGTTTTAATCGTCAGCATTATTGCCACTGGGCGTGGGTTTTAGTACTTTTCGTCGCTCTGAAGGGAATGAATACCAACACAAAGTGCTTAACTTTCTTTATTTACAAATTGTTGGTAGAAAAAGTTAAAGCTTTTTACCAATTTTACTAGCAATCTTAAAATTTGCTGTGTAAGTACTTGACTGCACGAATCGCGAAATTATTAAAATGCTAATAAAATATTTTGTGATCTATTAATAGTTGTTTTGAAGCCAGATGTTTATCATTTAGAACCTAGTTAATTTTTTAAATTAAAGCCGAAGATCTTTTTAAGACCTCATCGGCGCTACTCTAGTGATTATGTAAATAGAGTCACGTCTAGGTTAAGCTTTCACTTTGAAAACGTTACAAAATATTTGTTTGTACCTAATACATTTGTATGTCGCAGCAATCTAAGCTCGTGTCCGTTCTAAAGAGCATTCTTCCAATAAAGAGTCAAGGTCTTCGCGTAATACACTTGTTAATACACGCGACTTGGTCTGATGTCATCCGTACCGAAATAACACTGAATAAGTACACGTAGACATCGTCAGAATAAATGAAATAGAAAAAAGACATATAACTTTCAGTTCTTTGACACAATTTCTTTAGTTTTGTTTCGAGGAATTCGGTTGTGTACCGACTCTAAGTAATTATCTTACGTTATTTTCTTTTTATATTTGTTGTGTACTTATTTATGTGGGTGTGTTGTGATAAGCACTTTCCACATGTCGAAGCGATGTACTTAAGTAAAATGACAAATTCTGTCTTTACCTTATAATGATAATCGTTTCTGTATAAATTACGTATGTTAGCATTAGTTTCATTATTTTTACTTCGAGCGACTTAATAAGGGTCATTTGAAAACAATGGAGGTCAATTTTATTAAACGATTAGTTCTATTGTATAAAAGTGCTGTAGTGCTTCCGTACTTATTGAAGATATCTTCTTTTGTCACTTCACTATGTGGTTTTTATCGGATACCTCTTTAGTGTTCTATCGCGACCTTTTTATGCAGGAGTTAGCAGCCGTCCTTGATAAATACTAATAGTCTATACTCCTGTTTAATAAGGTGTTAACGAAATATATGTATAATGCAGATACATTTAGAAAACAGGCAAATATACAGAATATAAAACCCAACCTTACATGCATGATGACCATTTTCGTTTTTTAAGAAACTATAAATGGTGATTTAAGAAATTCCAGAAGGCCGTTTCAGAATTGCTTCGCCGAGCTTCAGCTCGAAATTCGAATTTATTGATTGGTTTGGTCGTTGGAAACTGTCGGCTTCCGATTTCGAGAATAAATTGACGGCAAATAGATCGGGTGAACGTTAGTGTTATCAAATCGTATCTTAGAATGCTTCGCTCGGATAGAGGCATCAGAGCTTTAGTGCATATACAGCTGTTGCTTGGAAGGTTTCGTGTGGGTCAAAGTGTTATTGGATCCTTCTGATAGGAAATCTAGGTAAAGTATACATAGCTGACGAAATATATGTGTATATACCTCTGTCAAATCATAAGAATATCTTAAATGTCATAACACGATGGAATTTGTATACCTATATTTGCCTCCGTTTAGAACGATCAAATTATTTTGCTATTTCCTTTTCAAACGATAAAGTATTTCGCAGACGGTCTTTGTGTTATAAAATACCATTGAGTTTCATAAAGTATTTATGAGTTTTAAAGGTTCTTTGTAACGGATTACTGCTGGAAAGTAATAAACGGTTTTTGACTGAATGATTTTCGTATTTAAATACAAAGCAAGGTGTTAAGATACACAAGATTAAGGAATTACCTACTGTGAGGCGAAGCCAAAAGAAAGCAAGACATAGATTGAATAAATCTAACAAAACTACAATAACTTTGAGGATACTGCCGAGACGTACTTGAATTTTAACAAGATGCCAAGCATGCTTCTTAAGATATAAAGCTCTATAGAAACAAAGATGGCGAAACAAAGAAGTTATTCTTATGTGTTTTGTCTTATTTTATATGTACCTATTTCTTCATGCAGATTGCAAAAATGCTGAAATTATATCGAAAAAATAGAGCGCTCCAGTCATATAACACATTCCAGACATTATATCATAACTTCTTAATTTATGAACCATTGAAAGGCGCAGAGGAAAATATATATACGCCAATGATGATCGTTGACGCTTAGGTGTTGACTAGCCGACCGCAATATAACTACCGCCAACAACCATTATGACATGATATTCTAATAATATCTTTGGATGAAAGTTTTATATGTATCAAGTTCAGAAGGCCTGTATAAATGTTAACACTGTTACTTTAGTTGAGTTTTATGAGGAAGTTGTAGTAAAATTAGTAGTGCGAAGTGGTGTTAGCGAATTACCTTTTTATTTCTTCGATTACCGGTAGAGAGCAGGGCTATTTCCAGTCTGAGGTAACTCTAATCTGCAGAAATATTCAGCAATAAATGACTGGAATTTAAGCTCAAGCCTGGAAGTAGATCAAGCCAAATAATGTCTTTCAAAAAATCCTGCTGACGGGTACCAGTTCATTCTCAGTTGGCACTATGCCTCTTATGGAAGCTTTTGCTGCCAATAAGGATACCACTATACTAACTACGGTTTCTTTAAAAAGCCCCTGTGTAGAATGTCCCTTCCGCTCCATGTCCCTTGTCTGACTGTCATCGCGTCTACTTAGTTTTTGCAATTAGCTATATTCAAGTAATCATCTAATATTCCAAGCTTCTTTCGGCTTTATAGCAGTAGACGTATTGACAGACAGACCGTGAGTTTCTTTAGTGATAAATAAAAAAAATTATTGTTGACTGAACTGATTGCGATTCGTATGATAAAGCTTTTAAAAGATTACGCCAATACGTAGGGCTGTTTTTATATAGAAAACACCTCACACCATTTCCCTATCTATCTAAGCACGAAATATACCAATTAGCTTTTCAGCATTGGACACGAGGGCGAATGGGTGAAGGCCATACTGGCGATAGCCAAAGTCATGGGTTACATTAAATCGGGACGGTTTCGCTTATAAAGAACAATAGGAAAGTTGAGGCTTTTATACCGTCGTCTTATCGCTAGGAGTAACACTTTTGTGTAGTTTATTGCTGCCTGTACGTGTGGCCTTCGATAGTATACAAGTACCATGTATTTATTATATCGTGACATTGGTTAGTTGCTCCAGTGACGTTGATTTCTGATCTGATGAGATTGGCATATCCAAACCCTGAAGACTACAGGCTTCTCCCTTTAAATTGTACACTGCGGCTGATGCAGTACATTCATAAGGAGATAGCTAAGGGATAAATCTTGGGGCCGGCACAAAAGATCCCACTGGGTCGAAGTGTCGCCGGTCTGTACTGACTGGCCCACACACACAAGATAAGACGTTGATTTAAAGAAGACATCTGCCGCTCTAAGACAGGGCGCTATGGCGCTCTTTGGGGGAGGGCTATGTCCAGCAATGGACTATTATAGCCTGATGATGATGATGATGATGATGATCTGCCGCTCTAGGAGTCATTCCTGTGTCGCGGGGGACTTCACAAACGTTCTAACAATGGACAGAAATAACATCCAGACTCGGAATAACCATTTTTGGACCACACAAATTTTTGTCCCGTGTGGGTATCGAACCCACTCGGTTCGGCGGCAGTGGCGAGGCGACCACTTCAACCACTACGCCATCCGTGTCTACTGGTACTATGAGGTCCCAAAACAGATACATTGTTGTGATGTTCTCATAGAAGGAGTTTGTACTGTACTCAGCTATACACTTAGAAAGAAAAGAAGAAGAAAGAAAACATACTTTATTTCTAAAAAACACGAAATCTTTCACAATATCACGTATGTAATTTTTTTTTTATATGTATAGCTGGGGTAATGTGGTGGAAATACTGTCTAATCAAGTGTGTCGATATATATATTGTCTATAGATAAATGACTATAAATAACCAATCATGCACAGTCATGTGCTATCGATTGCGCTATACGTACCTACTGCACTTTATATTCATTTATCTACAAGATCATCAACAACGTATATATGTAGTTACTAGATGTCCCCGCGGTTTCAGCTGCGTTTTTCGTTACTGCGCCGCCCCCGTGGGTCGTAGCGTGATGTTATATATAGCCTATAGCCTTCCTCGATAAATAGGCTATCCAACACTAAAATAATTTTTCAAATCGAACCAGTAGTAGGTACCTGAGATTAGCACGTTCAAACAAACAAACTCTTCAGCTTTATAATATTAGTATAGATAAGGCTAGTAAGACTGGCTGATAGGTCCGTGAAATATAACTCATGTTTAAAACAGTTGTGAAAATTCTGTAGCACGTTAAATGTTTTATCATTGTTATATTTTTAGTATTATGCTATTTATATACATATATAGTAAAAGAAGACCTAAAATAAGACAGCGGAATGACTTGGTCGGCTTTGAAAGGGACTGGCTAGGCATATCTTGAGGAAAAACTAAAAAGAAATAGGCTAAGAAAAATCCATAGTAGGATCTTGCCAAACCAAACAATAATACAAATATATGTACATATAACCTAAGACTCACATTTTCTCACATTTCTCATCGTACTTATGCAACATTTAAACTTTATTTAACCTTTTAGTTTGTCAGTAAAGATATGCTTACTAATTATAATCTCACAGATACATGCAGCTGATAATATTATTAAATAGCAGTCACCTTGACCGACCTTAAATATTTAAAATAGATGAGAAAAATAAAAACTCGTTAGATGTTTGTATTGAGCTGAATGTTTGTCGCAAAACGTATGCTTACATATAGTTGGTAAGAGTACGTGTGTACACGCAATTTCTTTTACTTTTTTAAAAAGACATCTCTTGTTCTAAGTCTAATCCCTGTGTCGCGGGGGACTTTACAAACATTCAAACAACGGACACAAAGAACACGCAGACTCGGAACAACCATTTGTGAATCACACAAAGTTTGGTCCCGTGTGGGATTCGAACCCACAACACTCGGCACAGTGGCAGTGGCGAGACGACCACTTAAACCATTACGCCATCGGTGTAGTCGCAATTGTATCTAAGTACTTGATACATAGCTTCAGTTACAAAACTTGTCCATTTAACTTCGGACACAAATGCGCTCTTGGCGCAGTCCTTTAACATAGTTTCAAGAGTTGTAAGAATACTTGTGTACTTATTCTTCGTAGTGCTACATATACATCTAACTAAATATATAACAGTGTTTAGTAATCCTTATCCTTACTAATATTATAAATGCGAAAATGAGTTTGTTTGTTTGTTACGCTTTCACGCGTTAACTACTCACCCGATCAACATGAAATTTTGCAAACACGTTGTCAGGGGTACAGAATAGGATATAGGGTACCTTTCATCCAGAAAAAAGAACTTTTGCAAACCAAACCTAACTTACATTTACGCGAGCGAAGCCGCGGGTGAAAACTAGTTTTAATATAAAATGTAAAGTCACTGCAGGTCTATTGTGTAACTTTTACAGTAGATGTTACGTTACAAAAAGTTTGCTTGTTTGTTTTTCAACAAAGTTAAAACATTAAAAACATCCTTTATTACGGGAATAACATACGCTACCTTTTAACCTTGCATATAATAACATTCTCTCGAAATAAAACTAGAAGCGATAGCATACAAAATAACAAACAAAACAGATACTCTATACCTATTTCAAATTTAAAAAGTAGTGACGGTCAATTTGTCTAGTTGGAACTGTTCCTAAGAAGTATTCAAAACTCCTCAGTCAGTCGTCACTCGTTCACACGTACAAGTATCGAAATATTCAAGCATGCACCGGCTTGGCTTGGAACTAACAACCTTGACCCAAAAATACACAAAACACTTCTTGACACCGTGACATCGAAGAGATTTTTCTTCTACTCTAGTCTTCAAACGTTAGTGGGCTCTATTGTTTCAAATATAGAGATTATTTTCGATTGTAGTGTTGTTAGTAGTACTGCCATATTAGATGTTTAAATGGGACAGTTTTAATTGCGGTGATGATACAAATCGGAGGCGTTTCTGACTGCTTTTTTTGTAGTAGTGTCAGCTTTTGCGCGACTTTTAATAGGGATGCCTTGAGAGACGAGCATTGCTCAGTAACAGTATCAAAGCTGGCAGAAGGGTACTCAGTCATTTTGACCTGGCAGACCATGTAACTGCGGTACCGGTTGTGTCGTAACACCTTTGATAGTGGACATACAGCGGCAAAATCTTCTAAAACATGCTATGCTCCTGGTTAATAAGTAACGAAGAAGATTGTTCTTTCTTTGGCCTACATATTTATAATATGACCCCGAATCCCGGCCATTTTAATCTAATAAAGACAGCATTGCCTACGCTTTGTTAAGCTTCCTCGACCCACGTAACAGTGTGTAAGATGAGAACTCTAGAAAAATGATTATTGAGGAAATGTTCTGTCAGATGTCTATCAATTTCGATGTCAAATTTAAATATCTGTATATTTTTTTATATCAGAACGTTTCTTTTCGTCCCAGAGTATATTTTGTTTATTTATATTAGTTGTTCTTACTAGCGTTATTCATAGAGTCAACAACATTACAAGTTAATATTATCAATGTAAAACACTTTTTAATTAATTATTTTATTTATTAAGACTACTCTCTAAAGACAATATAGTAGCCTTTGGCATCAATAAATATGTTGTAGCAATAGATATAAAACAAGATAAATCACGGCAGAAACAGTTAGTACAGGAGACTGTTTTTTCTGTGCGAGATGTAAGCTAGGGTTCACTCTAGGCATTGATAGATACGAGGTAATTACCTAAACGATTTTATTCGAATGATAGTCGAATACTTTACATAGTTAAGGACGCATCGCACATTCTTACATATAGTGTTATCAGAAAATAGCAGGTAAATGGTATTACCATGATCATGGTATTTACATACGTTTTTGAAAGGTCTGACGTTTTGGCTAGGTTACACTGGCCACATTAATACTGTTTCCGAAGTGCTGTGGCTGGTATTCCTTTGTGCTGCTTCTTTAAACAAAATTTGAAGATAGTACTGCTATCACGGTAGACAGCGGTTTGGCTGTACCCTTGACATTGCCGAAATCCATAAGCGGCTGACACTTACCATCAGGTGGGTCGCTAGCTCGTCTACCAATTGGTACAATAAAAAAACGATCGGCAAATCCCGAGTATGATAATTCAAAATCAGTTTTCAGTTATACTAATCACTAGCTTTTGCCCGCGGCTTTGCTCGCGTTAATTTAGAATTTGACAATCAATTCGGGTTGTACTCTGCTTGTAATAATATAATTCAATCATAATTCGAAAGACACCTGGCGCCATCTATTATTGAACGTTATTGTTGTTTTCCTCGAGAACAGTATTTTTTTTCGGGATGAAAGGTAGTCTATATTCGTTTCTGTACACCTGACAATGTATATGCAAAATTTTAGAATGATCGGCTCAGTGGTTTAGGCGTAAAAAGGTAACAAACAAACAAACAAACTCATTTTCGCTTTTATAATATTAGTTAGGAAGGATAATCAAAATATAAACGTGATTGCACTAGAAAATAATTATTCGTATTATGTATTATTTAACTCGGTGGTGAAGTCTATCCCCGACCCTCACGTCTGGCGACCCTATTTCCCACTTACGTAATGAACGTCAAGATGTGACGCTGACGGCACGTTTACAAATGCGTCACAGTTATTTTACAGTTGCACCAAGCCCATCCCTTTTATTCATATCTTCACACTTCTGTGTAAGGGTTTAAAATCCTATAAAACTAGACTTAAGGTTAAGAGCACTTTAAACCGGCGGGCGTGTATGAGGAATGTGATCGAAGTGAATGAAGCCAGAGAACTGTGTCAGGATCGTAGCAAATCAAAATCCGTAGTCTCTGCCTACCCCTCTGGGAAACAGGCGTGAATCTATGTACCTATGTAATTGGGCACTTGATAGTTGGTGTAATACATCTTACTAGCCACAGCATGACGAAGAAATAGTGTGTGTGCCTCGATGACACAGTAATAAGTACGACAGCTTTGCATTGGTTTTAATTACGGGTCATACAAAGTGATAAATTGGCTTTTTCTGGCAATAAATTCTTAGTAACAGAACGAAATTAGCTAATGTGCCCGGTAAACGGCAATAGCTCCTTATTTCAGTGGACCTAAAATTATCGCGTGCGAAATGTGTATTAATACTTTAAAAAACATGCAATTATCTTAACTTTTCTGTCTACTGGACTACCATACTCCGTGATGATATAAAGAATCGCAAACATACATACCCTCACGCCTGTTTTTCAGGGGTAGGCAAGGACTACGGATACACTAATCTCATTCTCCACACTCCACTTAAAAGAATAATCTGGCAATAAATTTCAATAATATTTTGCATGATTCCGTAATCAAACCTCCATAACCTCAACATCACTTTACATTACGGGACTGTCGCACGTTTTCATTTATTGTGGCTGCACACAAGATCCCGCTAGATATTATTCATACATGATGTATGCGACCCCCTTGATCTACTTTACCGCATAAATGAATACGGGATCGCGTCTCACTCCCATATTTCACTTTCCATCAATACTGATACAGAATATGAATGATTCCTGACGAACGAGTTGTATGAGAATATTTTAACCCTATGCGTGTGCTGCCATCTGTCAGTAAACGATTGAAAACTAATTTAAATGAAATGATTTTGCATAACCAGATTTTTGCGCATAAGTAAATTAGCTACGATTAAAATTCTTGTATGTGTTCGGTAGTTTAGTAGCGTAAGGGAATGTGTGTGTGTCGATCGAGAAGCCTTTCAGTCGATTCCCATGTTGGATATTAATGTTTCGGTTAGAAAATTGTCTATACTTTGACAGTTCAGTGACGTATATGTCACATGTGCGAATACCAAGCAGGCTTAAGTTTGATTGACGAGTTGGATAGTATTATTGGGGCTTTCAGTTAAAAAATTATAAGTACCTACTTCTATAGTTCAGTGGCGCACGTGCGACTATCTAGCAGACTTAGATTATATGCTTGAGTTAGATATTATTATTGGGGTGTTCGGTCTAGAAATTGTCATTAAGAGTACATCTCATCGTTTGATTAATTCATTATTGTTAACGTAACGTATCATTTTGGTTTTTAATTAAAGTAAAATAAATTAGTTTAAAGTTAGAAGGCAAATAAGCTCGCCTCTTCAGTCTTCAGTGATATTTTCGTATATAACGCATCTCTGCCTATACCTACTCGATATACGAGCATCGTGATATCTCTAAATACCTGAGCGGAGTATTTATATCGTTATACGACATGTTCATGTGATGTTTGAAAAATAAAAAAGTGCTCCAATTAGTTGACCCACATTACTGAGTGAATGATTTATTACTAACCAAACTAATTCTTTTTCGTGCGGTTAGTAACTGACCTGGCGCCAGAATTTCTCATGCCGACCACAGATCTCTGAATTTCAACGGTCAGAATGAACATTAAAAATATATACAGGTTTTTTTTTTTAAATTTATACCACCACTATGGTGGCAAACAAGCATACGGCCCACCTGATGGTAAGTGGTCACCGTAGCCTATGGACGCCTGCAACACCAGAGGCATCACTAGCGCGTTGCCGACCCGACTTCAAATAAGAATATGCTAAAACAAAAATTCACCAATAATATAAAAAATTATTGCCTTTTCTTGTAAGTAATTAAATTATTATTATTTTTGGAGTCGTCTCGGCATCATCAAAATTGGTTCACCTAGAAAAACTTATGAGGTAACACATATAAAAAAACATAGTCGAATTGAGCACCTCCTCCTTTTTTGAAGTGTGTTAAAAAGAGTTTGTGTGAAGCTCTAAAGTATCGGCGTATTGCTAACGAATAACTTGTCTAAGTGTTGCGGCAATCGTGCGGTAGTTGTATGTTTCATAACGAGTGTAAACAAGTGTTGTGTTGACGCGAAGTACTACAATAACTCAATACCGTGTATAATTGGATAACACTGATAATCTTTCTTTACGACAGCGGCCTTGCGTTGACGCCGCTAGCGTTATACGTGACCATTTTAAAAATACATTGCTATCGTGTTAGATGTCGCCGCGGCTTTACTTGGGGCAGTTTAACGTTTGTTAATTATCATTGTGTATACATATAAACACAATAATAATTCATTATAATTATTATATTATATGTCCGAGCGTCACTTGGGGTTACCAAATAATATCAGGGTTGGTTTGAGGCACAACCCGCAAACCAACAAAAATCTTGAGTGGTAACCTCATTTTCATTATATATGTACATTATATCTGTTTTTTCTATGTATTAAAATATTCGTGTAATAATGTGTACTTATGCTTTGAAAATTAAAAAATAAAATAATAATATATTACTAAGTCAGTTTAAAAACAGCATAAATACATATTTATGTTGTTTGTAAGCTGACCTAGCGGTGAAAATAAGTCTCTTTGCAGTTGGGTGAAGTTTAGGTTCCGATCGAGTGTTGGGGTGAACCCATAACACTCGATCGGAACCTAAACTTTATCCTCACATGGGAAAATAATTGTTTGTGGTCCACAAATAATTATTTCGAGTGTAGATGTTCTTTGTGTCGCTCGTTTGAGTGTTTGTAATGTCCTACACATCACAGGAATCTATAGTATAGAATAAAATCATTTTGATGGTAATTATTTTATAAAATATACAAAGAAAATGCACCGTTTTATATATGGGTTAATGTTCGAGGAAATATTGAAGACTTTGGCAGCGTGCTGTGATTGACTCATGTTTTCATCTTCATCTTATAAGTGACCAATTATTAACTAGAAAGGCTCTGTAATCAGGAATGCAAATTAATCCCTTGGCTCGGGTCCTGGGATCCAGACAATGTTTTTGTACCTTTATTTTCCGGCTTATTGATGAGTTAAATATAAGCTTCACAAAATCTCATCAAATTATGTTCACGCGAGACGATTCTTTTGCTTGAACCTCGGACATTGAAAACCATTTAATGATAGATATTAAATAAGAACCTTCTATCTACAAACCGGTTTAATTACCATAAAACAATTTTTTTTTTTTAGTTTTTGGTGTTCTACAAATAGTCTTAGGACTAATACATAGCTTTCTCAAATATTTAAAGAAGGCACCTTCATTCACGATCACTGCATGCTCTTGCAACAGTCAGGAGTTGAACAGATCAGTATTAAATTCCGTAGCATTAGAATGCCGCAACTAATCGTTTTATAGATAACATGTGGTAATGTAATAAATAATAACTTTATGGAATACAGTCATGGTTATAAGCAGCGTAACTGCTTGCTTAGCCAGTAGATTATCTGCACCAAACCCTTAAAAAGAACTTAACAAAAGTATCGTATCGTTTTATCCACGGGTATGATGACTGCTCCGCTCCTGTGGCTCGTAGCGTGATGTTATATAGCCAATATGACTTCTGGATAAAGTACCTTTCGAATAGAGAAACAATTATTAAAAACGGTTCGGTAATTTTTAAGTTACAAACAAAAATACGTAAAGTTTGACACATATATTAATGTGCATTTACAATTAGTCGTATAATAAGACAAACGTTTGCGCCAAATGAGGCGACAGATTTCGCCGATGCCAACACACGACCAATGTCTCTAACTAGGTACATTTGGCCCACTGTTCTCGATTATCATAGCATTGGACTATTACCAAGCGATAATGAGTCGCGTCACACGCCATAATGGCCTGTAAATCTTAACAGATATGAATTAAAATCGGTTGCACCGCCCACAAGGTCAAGGGTGTTACTCAACCGACCGGTTGTGTGTTGTATGACACCGTTCGTTGCATAATTTCACCCGGTTTTATACAAAGATGTCTCGCTGTATTTATATTTTAAGTTTCTTTATAAATCTGTACGAAAATTGAGTGTCTCGATCGGTAATGGAAGCGCATGCGCAACTACCGAATGATAGTTTCTAGGTTTGGTACGAAATCATTATTTTATTAACCTATGTGTTCCCTCCCTTCTACAACATTAGGTCCTTCAAACGTAGTGTGAAGAAGCATCTGGTCCGACCGGCTTGACACTGACGACGGCTAGAAGGCTTCTCCTCGTCGTCACTGTCTCTGGACTGTAATTGGGCTTTCCATCAAGTCCGTCAGTCACGTTGAAGTGTCAAAATAAAAAAAAATAAAAAAATATTAAGCAGTAGTAGTCTGCTGGCGGCCAGATTCAATAGGTTTATCAACAATTCAATAGGTGCCAGATTTAATAGGCATTCCAGTATTTGTGGTGGTTAAGAAATTCTAATTCAGGAAAAGTGGTAGACCACAATTGAGTCCCCTTTATTTTATCAAATGTAGCTGTAATAATCTGCAGCCTAATCTTTCAGAACCGGTCTTTCTTATTGTTCCGGTATAAAATACGTTGGCACGGGCAATATACATACGTCTGACGTCATCGTGTCAAGTTATTGCAGTGATGTGCATAAAAATATATGTATACCTACAACAACAGTATAGAATGACAAATTTTAATTGCGCACAGGCCACAAATCACTATCGTTTTATTATTATAACAGTGAATTGATGTGCGACTAATTTATGTAGGACTAGTAGAATTAATGATAAAGTTGTCTCTCCTAAAAAATGTTTCAGCAATAGGACCGAAAAGATTTGTGATCGAAAGTTTATGTTAAACAATCTAATAGTGAGCCTTAAAATAATTGCATAAAAAGCGAACTTGCGTTTTTTCAAGTTTTTCTATTGTCATTCCTTAGGACTCGATCTGTCTCTTAACCAAAAATGTGACGAGACCGCCACGACCAAGTGCCGGCCCAAACCTGCCGGGGCTGCAGGATGAATGCGCGAGTGATCCAAAAAAAACGAATCGATCTGTCTCTAAAGATCCCAAATTCTCACTCGAGCTAAAGTAAATAAAGTACTATAATATTAATGATATGTACGTTCATAATTATAATTTTTTACTATATTTATAATTATTTTCTGAAAACTTTACTTATTTGGTGCAATTAACCTTTTCGATAGCCACTCCCAAAATGTATATCTAGGTATCTAAATATATTCGCATAAAATAAACTCATTTCGGTTTCTACTCGTCTGCTCTTTAGCTCTAAGTATTAGTGCATGCAGTGTCTACCTTCAAAGGTTAAACAACCAACAAAAACCTACAACCATGTATTTATACTCATGTATTGTTGTTGTTGTCACCACTGGTGGTCTTAATGTTATTAAATAAATTAAATAAATAAATCGACAAAGGGTATTAAAGATTGGTAACGTACGTTTAAATATTTATAAACGACTAGTTTTTGCGCACGGCTTCGCCCGTGTGATACCTACGTGAATAATAAGTAGCCTATGTCCTTCCCCAGGTTTTAAACTGTATTCGTACCAAATTTCATCTAAATCGGTTGAATGGTTTAGCCGTGAAAAGATAACAGACAGACAGAGATACTTTCGAAATTATAATATTACTAGCTGTCCCGACAGACATTATCCTGCAAACACGAAAAAAAAAACAAAATACCAAATCTAAACCATTCTCGAATCCACTTGAACACACAAAAAATTTCATCAAAATCGGTCCAGCCGTTTAGGAGGAGTTTAATTACAAACACATGCACAGAAGATTTATATATATAAAGATAAGTAAGGATGTAAAATCACGTGCACTAGACCATACATGACTTTGATATTGTCTTCACTTTCCGTATAAGAACTAGCTTCTGTTCTTTATTATTTATAACTGTATAAAATACCGCGCAATTTGTGCGAGCGAGCAAAAACTCGTTTTTTAAGCGCATGCGGTAATCATTTTGACCTTGGCACTGTAATAGAATATATCTAGATTTACTAGGTATCTAGTCATTGTTGTCAGTAGTCTGCCTAGATCACAGGTAATAACGGATTGAGGAAGACGTGTTTAAGTATTCATCATATTACATAAATTTGTGACTGAAAAAAATATTGCACCGGTATTTTGTATTAAGACCCATTTATGCGATAGCAGTTTCTTCAAGCATTTAAATAGCTATCATGGTGTTACTTGCCAAATAACAGTTATAGAAAGACACTTGTTTACAGAAACTTTCTACGTGTAAATGAATCTTCAGGCAATTTTGGTAGCAGCGCAAAGTTGAGAAATCTAAGAACAAGCTTGTACGTTTTACGTGGGATCAAAAACATTGTTGAAAAAAGTGACCTGACCTAAACTAGCAAAAGGCAAGGCTATTTGGTTAACCGAACTATGCTACAAAGAATCTGCCACGGCGATGATAATCTTTTTTTTCTCGTAAAATATGGCCACACAGAACACCTACATGTAGGTCATAAAATAACACTTATAAACGTCTAAGATTACGAAGTTATGTGCGTAATAAATAGTTAATTATAGCTCGCTTTACTGGCAAAGGAAAACATCGCAAGGAAACCTGCATGTCTGAGAGTTCTGCATAATGTTCTCAAAGATATGTGAAATCTGCTAATACCTACTGGGCCAGCGTGGTGGACTATGGCCTACTACTTCTAACACTGAGAAGAAGCACTTACCCCACAGTGGTATAGTTTAACTATACATCGCAGTTGTCTGTAATTTTGTTCTCAAAAATGACGCGATGACCAGTTGTCATTTTCATCTCTATATTACAAAGCAAAGCATGACTCGGTCGGACGGTACAAGCAAGAAATGACATTAGCGTGATCATAACGAGTCTTAACATGAGAACTCATGTACGAAGTACAGGTAATTATGTCGGTAATATAACGATACTACTGATGAGCACGATATGCTTTAACGACATTTATTTCATTGCTTTCGTTTTCTATATCATTATTTGGGCAACCGGTGCTGTATACATACAGGCTTTTGATATTTCGTTGATATTCACTGCCCTTGTCGCAGAGTAGTAGATAATGCAACTACTGTACTTAAACTCCCGATTTCTGGGTTCGGATGCTTTCTTGCTTGCTTGCTCAGTAGCAGTATGGAGTCTGGTAATGTCTTCTGTAGACGCCAATAGTAAGTAGGACATAAAAATATATTTAGTAAAATAAGGACATTGATACTTGTCACTTTAAAACTACAAACTGATATTTCTCTATTCGTTTTGATTCAATATAAAAAATAGCAATTGGTCTAAAGTCGACTTTGACTATCAAATCGAAAGCTAACACTTTGTAGCAGGTCTGTTGCAATAGCAAATTCTACGTTAAGCTAGTCCACAAACTCTAGTAACTATCATTGACAGTTGCGCCACAAAGAAAAGTTAAGTATTGAAATTTCTAACAAAATTTTTAGTATGAGCATGAAAGCTAGAAGCTGCGCCCCATAGACGATACCAGGCTCGCCCTCTATGACGTAAGCCTGGCTCACGAAATGTGGGTGTGATAATCTTGGCTGCTACTGACCTCTGACTAAGCTTCGTTGTATTATCCTCCGGTCAAAGGTAATCCGTGTTTTATTACTTTTATATAGGTAACAAGCATCGCGATTAATTCTCGCTTTTTGCATATTCTAATGTCAAGACCATCATAACATTAAGGCGTTCGCAACAGGAAAATTCTCGGTCTGTCCATTCCGATATTATATACACAAATACAGTCAAGGTAATTAACAGATTCGATTAATTTTTAGACGATTAACTTGTCTGATAATATTTTGTTTTATTATAACTGTTATTATATTGCGTTTTTATAGTTGTTTTGTTTATTTTTTTGTTAATTATTGAAAACTTTTTTAATTTGCATAATCATTCATAGACATCGGCGTACACATATGCGTGGAGCGCCAGGGTATCTGGAGCCCACCCCAGGTATAATAGGTTTCAACTCAATTTACTTACTAACAACCCTAGTATTTTGCCTCTAAACAGTTAGAGGCCAGGCTCTCCCTAGCAAATAACTCTAGATATGCCAACGTGTGATTTACATAAATTTAACTTTAACCTTTAACTCGCAGTGGCACACCGGCGGCCAAACACAATAAGGTTTTAATTTTGTCTGGTATACCAACAATAGACACGTTTAAGTTTATCTGGTATTTAAAAAATCAATCATAACGTAACTGCCAATCACCCAAAAAGACAAAGATGTCGACATAATCATCTCTAATCGATCGTTTCAATATTCGATCCGAAGACTGCACACAAACGTGGTCGTGAGCAATTATCTACTCGTTTATATTCAATACGTAGTGCAGCATTAAAACAAACGATTACACGGAAAGGCGCGTTCACGTAACCACTGATGCAATATCACTGCATACAACAAATTAGCTCATCGCTCGGAATAATTGGGAAACAGACGGAATACGCTTCATTACTGCTCATACTCGTAACGTGTACGCTTTACCTTTGTATTGCTCCAAATATGAATCATTAAAACTGCGCCGAGCGAAATGTGCCAAAACAGGCGGTCACAGTTAAGTGAATAAAATCAACACTTTGTTTAATATAAATATAAAATTTACAGTTACCATAACAATGAATGTGTTTACAATTACTCCGTGTAAAAAACTTAAAATAATTAATATTTTCACCTACAACATTACGTAAATTTGCGTTTTTTTTACGTAAATCACGTGATTTTTAAATTATGACAGTAGAAATCTATCCTATTTTACAGCTTAAACGAAACATAAATAGTTATATTACAATTTGTCCGTCCCAAATATTTAAGTTATTGGTTGACAATAAACATATATATTTATCGAATAAGCAAGCAAGTCATTATCTGACTTACGCTCGGTGCAGTCTTAATATCGGGCTGTTTCACTCGAAAACAAGGCTTCATGTTGCTTACCCGGCCTCTGAATGCTGAACCTCACGACAGGTACTACTTACGCCACTAGAGCATCATAGTAATCACTGTAATTGACGATGCATAGTTGATTACAGTCATCTGTGATGACGGACTTCGAGTTTGTGCTCTTGTCTTAAGTAATATTCTAATAATAATGATTACAGGTTCGCTTTAAGATTGCAATGTTAGTTTGATTATATCCTTTTTTATTTTATTATCTATACTAATATTATAACGCTGAAGAGTTTGTTTGTTTGTTTGAACGCTCTAATCTCAGGAACTACTGGTTCGATTTGAAAAATTCTTTTAGTGTTAGATAGCCTATTTATAGAGGAAGGCTATAGGCTATATAACATCACGCTACGACCCACGGTGCCGGCGCAGTAACGATAAACGCGGGTGAAACTGCAGGCACATCTAGTATTTAATAAGGCCCAAGGCGTCAGTACCATGAACAAGTTGAGGCATATGCTTGCTTGTTTTGTATATAATAATATCAGCCCTGTATTAAACTGTCCCACTGCTGGACACGGGCCCCTTCTCACTGTAAGAAGGGTTAGGCCATAGTCCACTACGCTGGCTCTGTGCTGTTTGGCAGACTTCACATATTATCATCGAGAACATTATAGAGAACTTTCAGACATGCAGATTTCCTCACGATGTTTTTCTTCGCCATTGACGCGAGCGATAATTAACTATTTAATGCATCGTCTGTATGCATCGTCTAAAACAGAGGTTCCCAGACTTTTTTTCTCATAGACCACTTTCAAAATTTAGCTGGTTCCGGTGGACCCCTGCAGCTACATTTCTACCATATTCCTTGGAATTCGCATTTATATTGGTGCAGAATCAAATTTTGATCAAATCTCTACGGGCTGTCCTTTTTTTTAGTAGTTCCCTACCGAACATTTTAGTTCTTCACTATCGAAAGCAAATAAATTTTCATGGACCCCCACTTACGACTTGTGAACCCCCATTTTTTTGTCTCGCCAACGTAGACCCCGTTGAGTCTCCCGTGAATCCCTGGGGGTCCACCTGGACCACTTTGGGAACTAAGGGTCTAAAAGTTCGATGCGAGCCACCCGCAATGTATATCTGATTAACTCGTGGATGTAGCCCTCGCGAATAACATGGCCATGTTGCCTAAAAGCTTGTGAAGATGATAAGTACCTGGCTTAGTGTCTCATTACTCAGACTCATCTAATTGAGTTTTTTTTACTGCTATTAACAGGCGTGAAGTCTTCTTCTTTCTTTTCGTGTGGTTATTGGCCAACCTGTTGTCAAGGGTTGTTCAAGCCGCCCGTGGGCCTCTGACATGGTTAACGACTGCTGTCAATTTGACAACAACCGGGACCTACTTTTTACGTGCCCTCCGAAGCACGGAAACCTTCAGATGAAATACCATTAAGCGGTCACTCATCTATACACTGACCGACACCCAGCGTTGCTTAACCTCACTAATCGTTTATCGATCAGTGAGTGCAACTGGCTATGAGCGCCAGGCGTGAAGTGATTGATACGATATGCAAAGACCAAGTTTACCACGTAACGCTTTTTTGCACTAAACTGACAAAAAGTAAGCAGTTCCTCTAATGATAAACAATTATTAGTAAGTACGCGGTTCGCCTCACCATAACCAATAAACGCTTGCGACACAATGGATTCTGCGACGGGTGGTCGACCCTGCAAAAAAGGGGGTCCCTGCCCTGCTGACGTAGGGAACAAAGTACTCTAGTACCCTTACATATATTATACGACAAGGCCTCTATAAAGAGCTGTGGAAACCCTTCTCACTGCAGAAACAACATAGATCGTGTCGCAAAAACTGTTTGATAGATAACTAGGTAGGTTTCTTTTGCACTTATATTTGGGTAGGGTTATGAGGTCATAAGTTCAATTTCCGATTCAGGTAAAAACGAAAATTAAACTAACCCATAGTTTAATTTTCTTTTAGGAAATTCTTAGCAGCAGTACTATGTCCGTCTAAGGAGACTGCACTAGGCCCTTATTCCGTTACCACCGACCTAAAAACTATCGGCTTTAAGATTTAACACACGTCTGCTTATGCGTTCAGCATTCACAGTACTGAAACACTCTTATGTAGAAATGCAACGTTGTTAAATTTCAAATCAAGACATAAACTACTTTTCGAGTTTTTCGGTCACAAACATTGAATTTTTATATATGAACATTATAAACATACCTAGTTAATAGGGCTAGCGTGCTCTGTGATTTTATATGTCAAAACTGGCCGTGACTTCGTCTGCGTGGAACTTCTTTTCCAATTCCTTTCAAAAATACAAGTAGCCAATGAAACTCCCATCAAAATCGGTCCAACCGTTTCAGAGATTACGCGGAACAAGTAGACAGACAAACAATTTAAAATTGATATTTTCGTTTAGGTGCCGTATATACTTTCATATGCATCAAGTAAAAAGTTTTCTCCAATTTTATTTATTTGTATAGATGACAAGCATATCTAGTGGGTTGAGCTAGCGCGTCCCGTGCTCTGTGGTCTGTATACTAATGTTCGTCAAATCACGCGCCATGTAGTCGATTAACTCCGTCCCCATGTCACACGTGGACACCTCCAGTTAGACCAACTAAAAGATCAACAGCTAACTACGTGTTTACAAACTATTATATACATCTATCTCGTACTCCCCACAACAGGCCCAATACTTGTATAGTTTGAGAGAGTAGTTCAACAAACAATTACTCAGTTACAGCCTCCGTAGATCGATCTAGACAGAACTAATGGATAGAAGTTAGCTTACAATATTGGATCAGGCACCGGACTGCCCGTCCGGTGTCTGAGAATTAATCAAAACGAAGCGTTTATCATTCGTTAATCAATCTTGTGATACGCTATTAATCTTATGGGCTATGCATTAATTTGGTAATGTGTACTTAATATATTTATCATGCCTTAGTTATAGTTAGTTATAGCAAGCCCCGAGCTTAGTGCGGAAGCTGCTGCCAATTATAAAAATGTGTAATGTAGTAAATAGATAAATAAATAAATTAGGTAGGTAGTTCTTTTACATCTACATTTTGTTAGATGATAATAATAATAATATATTTTTTAAATTTAATTTGCCTGAGGACAACACTTTGGCAATAGCCCAAACCAGATCTCTATTTCATTTGGACAACCGTGTGCCTAACATCCTGTATAATGCAAAATGTAATAATTCGAGTATTTATAAAATATAATCTGCTAGAAGAGAAAATTGTATATTTATTAAAGAAAAAAAAAACAAGATTATGTTTTTAGAAAAGCAATTTATTGGCTAACAACTGCATGATTGGCGCAGCTGGCAAGTGGTTGTTTCGACCATACCGTTGCGCTAAATGTTGCAATCGAAACCTACACGAGACAATAATATGTGTACTCATCAAAGTGGTAGAGGATAATTAAAAAAAATCTACATTGCAGAATTTCTGATTTCATGTTGCTTCTAAGAATAAGCTAAACGAAAATGCAAATTGTTTAAGTACGACTTAAAATGTGTCTTATTAATTATAAGCGTCTACCAAGCGTTTTTAAATCCGTACAAAATGTAACAATACTTTGTACGACCCGGGTATCGAAACTGACGCCGTATAATCAGTGAAAAGCTTGTAAGTTATAGAAAAACAAACCTGTAGGATTTGCTTTATTGCAAAAAACAAAGACAGAAATTCTCGTTTCTACTTCAAGGATTTCGTCGTATTAAAGAATTTTATTATTAACAACCATTACTTATATACAATAGATTGAAACCATTTATTAATTTCATTTGTAACAAAGTTACTTACAGTTTTGAATGTCCCAAGTTTCAGTTGGTAGCGTCAACAAACCATTCATTCTCCGAGCGACCGAATTTTATTAGAATCTTTCGTGAGCTATATACTTACGTACGTGCGTTTTTGACTATGCAAAATAAATATCGTGTAGTGAATAAGGCATAATAAGTCTTTAAGTTGCGATCGAGAGGTGGGATCTCGACCATTGTACTACCGATGTAAACCCGGATCAAACGAAGACATTCTAGCTTAGCTGAAGGAATTAACACGAGTACAAGAAACTTGCAACGCATATTATTCAACAGTATGAGGATTTTATTCGAATACAGTAATTATGCGTGTCGCTATATATTTCACTTGATGTTCCCGCGGTTCCACCCACTTTTATCGTTACTGCGCCGCCCCCGTGGGTCGTGACGTGATGTTATATAGCCTATAGCCTTCCTCGATAAATGAGCTATCCAACACTAAAATATTTTTTCAATTCGGACTAGTAGTTCCTAAGATTAGCGCATTCAAACAAACAAACAAACTTCTCAGCTTTATAATATTAGTATAGATTGAAAACTTAGCTGTTTGGACTTCAATGTTACGTTGAAAGGTATTTAATTACATATTCATTCACAATTATTATATAAATACAAAACTTGAAATTGCGAATGGAGATGCTCAACAAAAGACATTGACAAAACAAGTCGGTAGTGCTTTATAAATTTACATTACGTAACTTTAACATTAGTAAATGTTACTTTAACGAATTTCGTGACATTGCATCAAATATTTTTGATCTCATTTCGAGCCTAGAGATAAAAGGCTGCTCTGAAGATAACTGTGTCAGCTTCATTATGTATAGGGTGGCACACCCTGCTCGCCATTGCGGCATTGTCTCACAGTTTTGACAATTTAGCTGTGAATACTAGAGATTTTCCCCTGAGTTTTTGTATTGAGGTTTGCCTGTTATAAGGTAAAGTTAATATATATTTCTGTTCCGTGGGTGGATTGAAGAATCTAGATCTTAACTTAACCTTTATTTGCACTAATTTTACGTAATATCTAGTACATTTTCGTATATTTTCCATATTATATTATATTAAGTGTAAAAGCGCTCTTTATAAAATAGAGATATTTAAGAAGAAAATTATGTTTGACTGTTTAGAGATGTCAAAACAATGGTGTTAGAATTTCTGACTATCTGTTTGAATATCACAGAAAATCACTTAACTGATTATATTGCGGATTTCAATATGGGATAGCATGAGTTTCAACTTAAAAACTGTACTTAGTTTCATCTTATACCGTTTGTTAAAACCAGCGATTTGAAGCATGGTCTGATCACACTAGAATGTCATCGCTCGCAAAAATAGTTTAGGCGGTCACAATACTGAGCATAGGGGTTAGTTTTCTATAAATATAAAAGCTCTAGTATATAGCTGTTTTACATAAATGGCGATTTTTTGTAAAGACACATTGACGCAAAAGCCATCATTAATCAAGTATCGATATTGTAATGGAACGTGATAAAATCATAATGAAAGTGGGCACAAACGCGTGAGGCCGGCCTATTCGGCTATTCACTTGGCCAACAAAGCTGAGTGGAGCGATCAATAATGCCCACACACCCGGGCCCATGGCGGGCACTGCGTACCGACGACACCCCAGTACGAGCGACTACGACAGCTAAACGCTGATTAGCCAACCCCTCCCAGAAAGGGATTTGGAAAATTGGAATCTGAACTGTAATTGCGCGATTGGGGGCCCTTATTTACATATGTACATAATATCACGGTTATTATCCCTAAATGGATCTGCAGATGCCGTAATGCTGATCGAATACAAAATGTTTGGTTTAAATATGTCGATAAGATTTGGCCTAAAGGGATTATATCTGATGAAGCTTCAATAATCCATATTTATTGGTTTTTTTAGGAGGATTTATTTGATTGATTTTGAGGAGATAGAAATGTTTATGATAGAGGAAATTGGACGATTATATTCATACCGTACAATTCTATGCAAGCATGATTTGTGACCGTTACCCATCCGAAACTTGACAGCGGCAGCGTTGCTTAATCTCAGACCGTCACATGCCTCTAATTATAACACTATGTAATGATATAATGGTGATAGTTTGTAATCCGTAAGCTTGTTTATCGCTGTTAGTACAAGAGGCTCTGCCCCGCCAGTAGTGTTGTTTTCTTTGTTCTCTCTCCTCGTATATTTCACTTACTCTCTTGAGTGGAATATGTATTTTAAATCACTTTGCCCCAAGAGCCGGCGTCGGAGTGCGTAACACAATTATAAGTTTGTTGTTACCGTCAGAAGTCGCCTGTTACGAAATTTAATATGAACGTAACTTGGCGATTATGACGCTAAATATAGACTGTTTACTCGCAATGTCTTGAAATTTATGGTATTAACGCTAAGAAAAAGTCTTCCTAAAACACGTACAGCAGGTTTTTGTAATTATCCGCGACGTAACTGTATCTATATTGTAACCTGTCGACAACTTACCGCAGTCGAATAGCCAACTTTCGTCCGATAGGTGTTTTTATAT
Source organism: Catocala sponsa (assembly GCA_963564715.1). NCBI lineage: Eukaryota > Metazoa > Arthropoda > Insecta > Lepidoptera > Erebidae > Catocala > Catocala sponsa. Next base: position 1,170,533 of record OY751345.1, on the reverse strand, counting down.
CCATAGTTTTTAATCATATGTAGGTATACTAAACTCTACCATATATTTGTATATAAATGGATGGAGATTTTAGCCAACAACTTAACATGTCAAACGCCAGCGACATCTACACTTTCGTATTATCTCATATTGGATAGCATTCGGAATGAAAGGAGCTTAAGAATTAACGTTCCAGTGGCTCACCTCAAAAGAAAAAAAGACTTCTCCTTTTCTGGCTGTATAAGCCAGTCCATTTCTCTTGGTATTACGCTATATGTTTTTTCTTAAAATGGATACCACCAACTCAGTACTACAACATTAGCATTGTAGTCTGCTTCAAACAATTCGTATGTCGTACTTGTATTGAAATGATTAATCCCAATTCAATTTGCAAATTGAATGGGATTGAATGTTTGTAGCAAAAACTCACGAACGCCAGTCAGATGCCAACGGAGCTTTTGATTACTATCCGTCATTTTTGGCACTATTAATAAATTGGAGGCAAGTGGGATATTTTCGGATAGCACACTTACGTTCCAGTACACGGCCGTAGTTTGGTTTAGGAGTGTCTACACTATGAACCTATTCATACAAGAGCTCTGGCTAAGGATCTTTAAGCAAAAAGCGACAATCCGTGCATAGGTATCTATAGTTTGGATGATATTCTCTGTCAATTTATGCTATACATGCTGAAGTAACCATTTGTTTTTGTTTTCCTGTACTTTATGTAAAGGATGCTAATTAAAATTAAGTCATTTTACTTCTAAATTACTCGGTCCAAAGTTTGTTAATTAGTAAATACTTCCTACCAGAGATTTCGATTGCGAATTCGACGTTCATTATTTAGTAGATGGTGTCCCGTTCTCCATTATACATATCAAACTTGCAGTCAATAATCCATTACCTTGCATCCATTACTTTTCCATTAACCATCGTACGAACAACGATGTCCAGACACAACGCTTTTATCATTATGTTTCGATACGGTTAAGCTGGCTGGTTACAAAAGAACAGCACAGCTCAGTTTGTGCGTCCACAGAAGGATTATCCTTCTGTGTTCGCTGCAACGCCTTTACAAACATTGGAATCGGAGCAAAAACACACATATCAAACGAACATAACACAGCTATCTGGTTCAGGCAATTATTATAGTGCAGCGTACAAGAGATTGTGTAGATGTAGCTTTATACACCGTTCCTTGCCTTCGTAAAACAGAAGGCCCGGTGACGTACTATAATAGTCTGTAAACATATTCTACGGAATATGCGCCTTTCTTGAAAATCGCTCTAAGGAAATAGGCCATTTGGCAAACGGCAAACTAGGTAAGATGGTAAGAGTTGCCTACCAAAGGTCACTTTGCTATTATAAGACATTTTGCAAACGAAAGATGCCGCTGAACAATTTTATATTGGTTTAAAACTTAACAGTGCAGGGTTGAGATATATTCAGCATTAAATCCGAGCGAGTTTAAACATTTGCTTCGTCAATAAGTGTGCCGTTTCCATTGCAATCGAACGTAATGTGATTTTGTGTTGGAGAGCGCTGCGATTTTACTACAAGTTAAGGAATGTTGCATGTCTTTTTGTTGGACGGGCACCTTGTAGAGTTAACTTGTGTACAACAACTACGAGATGGATCTTTGTGTCGGGATGTATTTATTTTATCCTTTGTTTAAGAATACTAACAGTTGAAATTACTAATTAGTAGCATTTTTGTTGATCCTCTGGCTTAGCATCTTGATCCTCGTCGCAATAGTTTGAATGAATAAGTCTAATCTCTTAGCCAATGGAATTTACCTTGTTTCATTCATTTTCTAAACTAAGTCCTATACAACAGTGAAGAGAAAGATCAAATATCCTATTAAGAAAGAGATGAATGGATATTAAAGTCGTTATACAACAAAAGCGACTCAATTATCAACGTATTTATTGTCGTAATGAAGAACGTTGTGCTATCATCAAACGTTTGTTTAATTATCGCGCCGTATACTAATTAAACAAGTTAATTATTATAAAATATGTTATATAACTGGTTGTTATATAAATCACCGGGATCTGGTTTGACTGGATTGCCGGAGGTTGACCTAGAGTGTGGAACGAGAACCTTTGATACGTCTACCGAAGTAATCGCTGGATTTAATGTTGTTAGCTGGATGGTCAGATGTTAGGATAGTGTCTTGATTTTAGCATAAATATGAAGAGTCATTAATATATTTTTATATTCAGTAGGATATAAGATCATTTTGATATGATGTACTACTCATACAGTCATGATTTGCTAGTCGCAACGAATGAAAACGATTATTATGCGAAAAAAAAAAAAATATCTATAATATCGAACACATTATAGCTTTTCTTTATTGGCACAATGTGTTGTGGACGAGCGTCATGACAATCACTATAGAGTATAGTTATTTGGTTATTTGCTGTTTCTTGATTCTGTGTCTGCCACTAAGCGTTATCAGCGTTTAAATAAGTGTCAACACGTATTTCAAGATATTTATTTTTTATTTTTAGGGCATTTTATTTTAATAATAAAATGTCAGCCCCATCGTTCCCTATACTAATCTAACTATCAGAGATAAAAATCATTTGTGCAAAAACATGTTATAAATAGCTACAGCTGGTTTTGATGTAGGTTCAGCTAAATCATTTGATAATGCTCCAATATCTTTTATATTTATTTCAAATAATTGCACAAATGATTTCCTCTGCCTCTGATATGTCTCACACTCAGCTAGCAAGTGTTGGACATATTCAATGATTCCACACACCTCACAATTAGGCGAATCAACTTTCTTCATGAGATGTCCAAACTTTCTAGATGGGTAGTGCTCTGAGCGTAACCTATGTGCTACAACTATTTCCTTTCTACTTAACGTACTATTTAAGAACCAAGGTACATTGGGAGGTCCTATACCAAATTCCTTTTTCTTTACTTCTGACATCAAAGTACTCTTTAAAATTGTCCCAGCATTTTTATTTATGCTTTCCTAAGTGCTCTGAATATATTGGCTTTATATAATACTAGCTTTTGCGCGCGGCTCCGCCCGCGTGGTACTTCCATCAATAAAAGTAGCCTATGTCCTTCCCCAGGTTTTAAACTATATCTATACCAAATTTCATCTAAATCGGTTGAGTGGTTTAGCAGTGAAAAGGTAAGAGACAGATAGACAGACAGAGTTAGGTACTTTCGAATTTATAATATTAGTAAGGAGTAAGGATTTTCCCCCATTGATGGTTGCTAATTTTGCTAACATTTCAGCCTCCTCATTACCTTGCAGACCAATATATGAAGGAACCCATTGCAGTTTCAGATCTTTCCCAGTAGAATTAAATTCATATTATATTTGCTTTGAAATAACATAAGCTATCAATGCATCTCTGGTATTTCAAGATGTTATTCTTAAGAAATCACAAAAAATATACGAGATTTTTTGTAGGCCTATCGTTACGCTGCCATAGTTATGTACCTGTCCATGTTCTCCGATTAAATAAATTTACAAATTTAATAAACCAACTACATATATTTCAGGTATTAGGCTACAAGATATTATTATGTAAAAACTAATTGTTTAACAATGTAAACGAGAAAATATGTATATCCGTAGCAAAGCGCCATCTGACAATAAATGATTGTAACTCTTCGTCAATATATTTATTGCATGTTCCTATTGTAGTTTTGCTCCGTTCTGGAGCAAAATGAGACAGCGCAACACAAAGTGTATAAGCCTTGTCTTATTCTTGCACATGCAATAAGGATGCTTTTAGAGACGATAGAATGGTCGCTGGTCAGATATATCATGGATAAGATTAGAGCCTGTAAGTCATAGAAGTTCACCTTAATGTTTCCATCTCCAGGTACAACGGAGCGAGCATGCCTGATTACGGGCTCGGTGGACGGCATCATGGTGGTGCTGGACTTCATCATGGACAAGATCAAGGAGAAGCCGGAGCTCGTCAAGCCCTTCCCTGAAGGTGTCGATACTAAGATGCCACAAGATCGGGATAAGCAGGTATGAAGCTTAATTAGTACGCCTCTACAATAGCTCTTGTTTATGTAGCACTTGCTACTGGCCCATCTTCGACCGCTTGAATTCTAGGGGAACGCCTACCGGAAAGAAGTATCCTGGACACGGTCTATCTGTGTGCCAAGCATGTTTCATACAAATCCGTTTAAGACTGCGCCGAGCGAAATGTGCCAAAACAGGCGGTCACAGTTAAGTTGACAAAATCAACACTTTTTGTTTCATACAAATATAAAATATACATTTACTATAACAATGAATGTGTTTACAATTACTCCGTGTAAAAAACTTAAAATAATTAATATTTTCGCTTACAAAATTACGTAAATTTGCACGAAAAATGCAAAAACGTAAGTTCGTGTTACGTGATTTTTAGATTATAATAGTAGAAATCTATCCTATTTTACAGCTTCAACGAAACATAAATAGTTATATTACAATTTGTCCGTCCCAAATATTTAAGTTATTGGTTGACAATGAAGATACATATTTATCAAAAAAGCATTTCAAATCCTCCATACAATTTTACTATGGCGTCCGCGCGCCGATTTGAATATCGAGCTCTGTCATTCAGTCCAACCGCGTCTTACGCTCGGCGCAGTCTAACGGTTTACGATAAACAAAATCTTCGTTTATAATAGGCATTAGTAGACTTCTATAATAATATATAAAATACTTAAACTATGATAAACTTTTAGTAATTTGAATACGAACGTCATGTTCATAACTAATAACGTACATAGTTATTATGAAAACAGCATCAATGTCGCTATTATTAAAATTAAAAAGCTACTCAACTAGATACAGTTTCAAAACGGGCGTGTCAGCATATCGGCAGACCTAAAGCAAATATACACAACTAATTGAAATACATATGGTCACTTCGTAATATAATAATATAATGATAATAATGTAATATAAAATGTAATACAGATAAATGAATGTTATAATCGAATAATTCCAACACATTTACCAACGCATATTGGCAGTCAAACATTACAAATACAATTTCATAATCAATTCAAACGTAATTATCACAATTCACGCAGTAATTACGCTTTAAATAATGACTTAAGTGTTTTATCAATTAAATATGAACTAAATAGATTAAGTCACTCGGGTAGCAGCCTTAACGTTCTTTCAATGTTGTTCAAGTTACAAGGATTTTTTGAAGTAAAAACTTCTTTAGCGGCGTTGTGCAATTTTTTGTGATGGGTAAAAAATGTTAAACTTCGTAAGACGGAGGGAGAATTGTCATCTTTGTGTACGATAGCGCAATAAATGAATATTGTATTTTACCACATAAATGATAGTACTTTTATACTGATAATTAAAGCAATTCGTGCAAAATTATTCCCTAACCATTCCAATATATCAAAAATGCACGACGTTAATATTCAAGTTTTCACTTCTGCCGGCACTCCCGGAGTGCAACGCGTTGATTTTTTTTTTACAAAGACGTTGTCAAGAACATAACTGCACGGATGGCGTAGTGGTTTAGGTAGTCGCTTCGCTAATGCTACTGCACCGGGTGTTGTGGGTTCGAATCTCACACGGGACAAAAATTTGTGTGTTTCACAAATGGTTGTTCCGAGTCTAGATGTTCTTTGTGTCCGATGTTTGAATGTTTGTAAAGTTCTTGGCGAATAATTTCTAGCGCCGGAGATGTCTTTTTGAAAGAGAAAAAACAAAGATACTCGAAACTGGTTGTATTGCTGTTGTAAATCAGTTGTCGACACAATACAAATATACTGTGATCCCGCAGGGCTAGGTGCATTCAGATTATGAACTAGTTTGCGATGTGTCAGATATCTCTATCTATACTAATATTATACAGAGAAAATATTTCAGTAGCGTAGCGTGGGTGTAAGCCGCCCGGGGCGAAAAAAAATTGCCGCCTGCTTATTTAGGTATTTCAATTTAAAGGACTATAATTGTTAGTAATTCTAAAGAACTTTTCAACAAGAACAGTCATCATTATGGTATATTGTGAATATATATATATTAATGAAGCAGGAGAAGTGTGTCAGGATCGTTGCAAATGTATGTATGTATTATTTATTGTGAAATTTCGCCGCCCCCTAAAAGTGCCGTCCCTGCCGCCCCAACTACGCTACGCCACTGAAATATTTGTTTCTGGTATGTTTGTTTGTTTGTAATAATTTAACTCAAAAACTAATCAACCGATTTTAAAAATTCTTCCGCCTTTAGAAAGCTATATTATCACCAAGTAACAAAGGCAATATTTTATTTTTTTAAATACTAGTTAAGCGAGCGAAGCCGCGAGCAAGAGCTAGTCATTCATAATGATAACTCTCGAATTAGGTATACGAGATGATAACGTTATACTTGTCATCTTTATATGTTTATTATTATTATACCTATAAAATTTATCACTAGCTACTGAAGGCAATTCAGTATGGTTTGATGAGCTCATCTACGATATACAAATGAAGTTTATTTAATTATATATGTAAAATGATAGACATACATTTTAACAGAATAGTGCCAATATAAAATTGTGTTTTTAAAAATAAACACTTCGCCCGCACTATGAATAAATACTATGTGTGGAACTTTACAAAAATTCAAACAAAAGACACAAATAACACCCAAACTTGAAACAACTACATATTTTAGAGTAGTAGAGCCACGCTGATTTCAGCATGAATGTTCCGGCTCGACCGGGGAAAGACTACCCTCTCACAGAATATCGACGTGAAATACCAGTATTCCTACTATTGTGTTTCGTTTGGTGAGTGAGAGTACCGGAGGCCCAATCACCCCTTCCCTCTTCCCGCTCCTTCTCCTTCCCACTTCCATCCCTAAAGGGTCGGCAACGCGCAAGTGATGCCTCTGGTGTCGCAGGCGTCCATAGACTACGGTGACCACTTACCATCAGGTGGGCCGTATGCTTGTCTGCCAACAAAAATTTTTATCTCGTAATCCGAATCCCACTAGGGTCCACTAACAGTTGTTCCCAGTCTAGGTGTCCGTTGTTTAAACATGTATTTGTAAATTCCCCGCGATACAGATATATTTCACATTGCAAGAGTGGACTTTGAAAAAGAAAATATAGGCATTACGCTTCATATAAAGTTAAAATTACCTTTTCTGGAATCCATTTTTTTTTTTAACATATTACTAGCAATTAGTTTTTCAAATTACTAGTATTCTTGTTAACCCCCCAGCTAAGCTAAGGATGCTAGTGTTAGGAGTGGGTTCACGTCGGTAGTGCAATGAGGATTCGAACCCGCGATCTCTCGATTGCAAGTCCAATGCCTTAACCATTGGGCTACTGCCGCCGCTTCATTATCCGTTCGTACATTGATGCATACCTCTATAATTATAATAATACTAAATTATATAAGTTGTAGTACAGTATAATAATAATAATATAATAATATTCTACCACATACACACAACACCATCTTTTTTTTTTTTACGTGGTGGAATGCTTTGACGCATACCTCTCCGCGGGGCGACGGAGCGGTTATGTCGGGCTCACCGGGGAAAGATACCCCGGTAATACCGACTAAACCTACCATGGTGTTCCTCGACATAACCATAGATGGCGAGGTCGCGCGAATCACTTTCACATGCAATCGCGACCTCGCCATGGTTTCGGCCCGCCGTGTGAAACGGCAGGCCACTACCCAAAACATCGTTCCTCAACCGTCCCCCTAGGGGAGGACAAGACACAATACAGAGGCGCACGTGGGAACACGCACGCCGCCTCTCGGACCTGGTGCTGATCGGGTGGCGAGCAGGCCCACGCAGCCCACCACCCCCAGGTCAAAACTCAGGGTGGCTGGAGGTCGTCTCGCGACACACAACACCATCTAGCCCAAGCTAAGCATAGCTTGTACTATGGGTACTAGACAATGGATAAACATACATATATATACTTCTTTTTTTGTAAATATGTACTTATTAGACATAGAAACACCCAGACCAAGACAAACATCCATGTACATGCACACAAATGTTTGATTTGTGCGAGAATCGTACCCGCGACCTCTGGCGTGGCAGTTGGTTACACTAACCACTACGCCATCGAGGCCTATAGTTATATAGTTGACAATAAGGTAACAAACACTTGCCAAAACAAATATGTGTGGGTGTGTTTGTGTGTGTATGTGTGTGTGTCCGTTTTATCGTATTGTATAGCCGAAGTTCTGTTTCTATAGAATTAATGCAGACACTTTAACCATTACGACATAGTATAGGCAATGGCTATTTATCTCTTATCTAATCACCATTATGTGATCTAAAGCTTTGATTAACCGCTAATATACTGTAAGATGTTATCGATATAAGCGAATTAATTACTTAATATAGTTAAGTAATTTAAAAGAAATGAGAGTAAGACAGATATTCAGCCAGATTGCCCAAAAATGACTAAGATTGAAGTTATATGTATTTTAAAGGCGATCCTGTTGCCATCTAGTGGATATGACAATAAGGGAACCTTCAATATGTGTGAAAGTACGGTATGCTTGTTCGCGATCGTAAGTAGGTACTCCGAACAGGCAGTGTATTTAAGTTTTGTAAGGAAATTTTTACTAGCACCGTTTGTTGGAAATGTTTCCTGCAGACGGCTATAATCTCGCTCCCTTACGTAGGATCTAAAACATCTGCTGATATGTGGATGTAATACATCTCTCGTCACCCTTACGAGTACATTTAGACATAGTACCTAAACTATGTACATATTGCTACCTCGGCTCGGTTTACCTCTAATGAAAAATATAGCGTGACCTGCGTTTAACGTGACCTGATTAATTTCCTAGAATCAAAGCACATCAGTATGCATATCCTACATTGTTACGATGAACTGGCAGAAAACCTTCGTGAAAACCGTATTGTATGGTGTTCAATCATCGTATTATGCTTGTCATGGCGCCTAAACGTACTGCAGAGTACGGACGTTGCCGCATGGGGCGCGGCGCATAAATTTATACGCTTATTTCTAAGGTTCGCGCTATTTAGACAAATGGGCGCCGTTTTAACGTAACCCCCTAAGTTAGAGTCTTAGGGATTGCGCGTATTAATGGAGATTTAGGTTACGAGAATATGAGCACGGATTTCTGTAGGTTGGCTCGCAATTTAAGTATTATTTGCTCTGAAAAGCAGGTGTAGCTTTTGGGTTTAGTAGTACACATTAACTAAAACCTGTCGTGTCGTTGTGTCTTTAACCAAAAATGTCGGTTTTGGTTAAGTAATGGGTACTACTGTGAACCATAAGGTCTTCGGTAAGGTACCCGAATCTGATAAATTAGTCGAGTGTGTTCCTTACACTGACATAAATTATAGTTAAATGTAGTTATAGTCCGGTTGTCGTTTTGCCATTAAGACTGCGCCGAGCGTATGTCAGATAATGACAGAGCTCGTGCGGCACATATTCAAATCGGCGTGCGGCCGCCATAGTAAAATTGTATGGAGGATTTGAAGTGCTTTTTTTGATAAATATGCGTCTTTATTGTCAACCAATAACTTAAATATTTGGGACGGACAAATTGTGATATAGGTAACTATTTATGTTTCGTTTAAGCTGTAAAATAGGATAGACTTCTACTGTTATAATCACGTAACACGAGCTTACGTTTTTGCATTTTTCAATGTATATGTGTATAATATAATATTTGTATTAAACAAAAAGTGTTGATTTTATTCACTTAACTGTGATCGCCTGTTGTGGCACATTTCGCTCGGCGCAGTCTTAACAGTACGCCTAGATTTTGTGCATTCATTCCCCATTTATAAAATATAATTGCTTTCCAGAAATAGTTGTTTCGAGTCTGGGTTTCCGTTGTAGAAAGCCTCCCGCGATTTAGTAATGATTACTAGTACCAGCGTTGTCTATCTAAAGACTACAATTTCGAAATTATACATCTCAATATCATTAGTCATCCCACCGTAAATAACAAAGTAAAGTATAAAAGAATGAACAATTAGCCGATCCCTCTTTGTAGACGCAGTCGCGTATACGAGGCGACTAGGCACAAGTGCGCTTCAGCTAAAAACGGTCTTATTTACATATTTATTCAGCCTCGTCTGCAATCATTGTTTGACATACAGTTGTACATTGTGTATATACTCATTACCGGCTATGCGGGTTCGACTACCCACGACAATGAGGAAATATGTAAACATATAAACTTATCTATGTTGTAAATTGTGAAATGGTTGCAGATACTGATTTACAGATATGGTTTTTAAAAATTTTAACATACATAACAAAATGTAAATAAAATTAGTGCTTAATATTGTCTTCTGTTTACGCGAATGTTATTCTTTGAAATTAAACTACTACCTATATACGGATTTTATCGCGTTGCTTATTTGACACTTTATTACAACTTTGAAAACTGTTACACTACTATTACTATTAAACTTTACTAATTTTTAAGCTAATTAAATTATTGAAACTATTAAAACTATTTATACTATTACTATACTATTATACTATTTATATTTATGTTTACACTTTCCCCGACGTTTCGGTTGCTTTTCAGCAGGCATGGTTACGGGGAGACTAAGATGGTAGTTGTCTCAATATTCCAGTGTAGTTGTTTCAAAGTACCCGAACATAATTTAATCATGGGTGTTTCTGTTTAAGCAAAATGAGCTCAAAGTATCATGAAGTCTAGCTGTGGTTTGCTTCTTCTTGCGTTTGACTATTTGAATTACTGCTTCTTTTTATTGCTTCTGTTATACAATATCGCATACCGTGCGCCGGTACTAAAGACAAAAGCAATAATATTCCTGTCGGGTGTCGGACATGAAATATCTTTTATTAGGTATTTAGTACCTCTCCACCTTTCATCCCTGTGTCGAGGAAGACTTCAGATACTACAGACACAAAGTACACTCAGACTCAGAACATTAATTTGTGTATTACGCAAATGATCATCCCGTGTTGGATTTGCACGCACAACCCACCCGTGGCTAAGTCCTGCCGCTGCCGCTGCCCTGAGGGTACAAATATCCCAACGTGTCATATTTGTACTCTCAGTGCGTCTTATATATTCGACTAGATGTTCCCACGGTTTATAACGTGATGTTATATAGCCTATAGCCTTCCTCGATAAATAGGCTATCCAACACTAAAATAATTTTTCAAATCGAACCAGTAGTTCCTGAGATTAGTGCGTTCAAACAAACAAACAAACTCTTCACCTTTATAATATTAGTATAGATAATATCCCGAAGTGTCATATTTTTATTGCTAAGTGTCACGCTTGGATCGTATAGAATATTGACATCTCTAGAAAGACGGTAGTATTTCGCGCTGATTGATACTGTAAGTCATATATATGTAAGTAGTAATTGTAATTTTTGACCTAATCGTTCAAGATTCTAAAGTCAACTCAAGGTGTCATGTATCTCACTCCGATGGACATGGACTAATGTCACACCATCAAAGTATTTACCAAACCGCAATTTATATCTAAACCATATTTTCTTCTTTGTGGTTTGGCAATGCTCCTATTTCGTACTTTGTTTTGTAGAGATTACGTGCAAGATAAATAAAATAGTATTTATTTTAGAGTCGTAATCCGTAGCATTAAAGTTTTAAGTGCTTTGTGGCTGTAATAGTATAAAACAAAGTAGTTTATATGTGTATTCGCTTAGTACTTCGAAATAATTACGCGATATGTGATGTAGGTTTCAAGCTGAAGAGTTAGTTTGTTTGTTTAGTTGAACGCAATAATGGCAAAAAAACATGGCAATAAAATTCGTTTAAAGTGCATTCGAACTGTTGTCTTCGTTTAAATCCTTTTTTTTTGTGAACTTTGGTCCATATCTACTATGAACTTTAAGAAGATGTTCAATATTTATCATTTATTTTATGTATTTTTATTATAAATCTTTTATCAATGTACAGCTTGGGGAACATATCGGCTGACCCTTTCTTTTTTTTTTAAATTTAACCTTTCTTTCAAAATGATAATGAAATAGTCTAAGCGATGCCCTAAATCCTGTCAATATTGTCGAATAGTTTAATCTCTAGGCTTAAAGATCCCGATTACATAAAAACACGTGCCTCGGCGCTGTCGGTTCGTTCACAACGTAAACATTCTAGAGTTAATGGAAAAGGATCAGTGTTGAACTAATAGATAAACGATTAGACCGCGGATCCACACCGCTTGTTAAACTTTGTCGATTTGTTCCGTAATGCATGGCAAACGTGGTTTTAAGTACCCCTGCTTGTAGTCCTATGGGATAAGCTTGTTCTAACACTTCTAACTATTACTGCCAATTGTGTGGTCTTGCTTTCGATGCCCGATTTAGACGGAAACGTTTTTGTGTAAAAACCCAAAAACGATCCGTATTAAGAGATTCACAGCTACAGCATCGAGTCTGGATATAAATGTGATGGGCGACAAAACATTTTATTATTAATCTTTATAATAAATAATTATAAAAGACAACTCCGCCACTAGGCATAATTCCTGTGTCGCGGGGAACTTTACAAACTTTCAAACACTCCCTACAAAGACGGGCAGTTCGAATCGTCGATGATCCCAATCTCAAGGATAAATTGGATTCGTTGGAGCAACGGAGAGACTGGGTCTCTCTGCGTGTTCTATCGACTCTTTCACGCGGAGTCCTCTGAAGAACTGTTTGATTTGGTACCAGCGGCCCCATTCTATCACCGTACCACTCGACAACGAAACAGGGTTTATCCATATCACCTGGAAGCGTTCAAATCCAAGACGGTACGCTTTCAGCGATCATTTCTCCCACTTACGAGCAACGTCTGAAATGAACTGCTTGCTTCGGTGTTTCCCGAATGCTATGATATGTTCTTCTTCAAACGAGGTTTAAAGAGAGTTCTTCTTTCACGGTAGGCAGCAGCTTTGCTGTCTCCTGACATTGCTAAAGTCCATGAGCGCAGCGGTTACCACTTTCCATCAGGTGGACCACTTGCTCGTCTTCCATCAAAGGCAATAAAAAAAATAACGGACAAAAAGAACACCCAGTTTTGGAACAACTATTTGTGGACCACACAAATTTTTGTCCCATTTTGGAATCGTATCCACAATAATCCACGCACTTATATGGTTTAAATGGCCACCTTCTTCTTCGCCTACACCATTCATAAGTGGCGAAATATAGGTGCAATATCTCCACCTACTCTTTGGGTGGAATTCAGGAATTATGGGAAGTACAGGGAAAGAGCTATATAATTATGGGATTAAATATAATGATCAGCAAAAATACTAATTGCGCAGCAAAATATGCTTACTAAAATATATCATAACGGGCACCTATACGCCTCAAATCACTGCATTCCGTCTCGGAAGGATTAGGTTATGTTAAGTTCCTTCTTAAACCCACCCAAAAATAGGAGCCCCGCGATGCGAGGCTCCGTCAACTTAGTTTGAACTCTTTAAATATATTTTGGTATGCAATTAGTATTTTTGGTAAGCATATTTTGCTGCGCAATTAGTATTTTTTTGCTGTGCAGTTAAATACTACCCATAATTATGTACAACGTACTGTTTTATTTACAGCTAGCTTTTATACGCAGTTTCACTCTCTTTGTTCTAAGGATCGCGCAGGAACCTTGCAATTTTCCGGGATATAAACTAGCCTGTGTCACTCCCCTGTGCATATCGTCATGTTTAGTTTTATGTTTATCTTTGTCTTAATTATTAATTTTCTTTTTGTGTTTATTTTGTATGTTCTGACTGTTAACGTCAATCATAGTGCCGCAGTTGCGTGAAAATACGGACAAATCTAGAAAGTCGCTTTCTCATTTATAATATTAGTCAGGATTCATGAAGTTATTTTTAACTTTTTAAGGGGCTTGGTAATCCGACTCACCGCAGGTACGCACCACAAAGTTGTTTTCTTGCGATATTCTGTAGGGCGGAGGTAATACCTTAGCCGTCGTTCCTAGTGGTTGTGATATTTTGGGTTTAATTGATAATAGCGTTGAACCGAACAACTTAATATTTTTCTACTATCTAGTTTCATTATAATACTAGCCTACTAACGATCCCGCCCCGGCTTCGCACGGGTACTACGGGACCTTAACAAATTATACACCTAGATCTTCCTCACTAATCACTCTGCCTATTGGTGAAAACCGCATTAAAATCCGTTCAGTAGTTTTTGAGTTTATCGCAAACAGGCAGACATACAGACGCGGCGAGGGACTTTATTTATAATATGTAGATAGTGATGATATCAGGTTCCAGTTAAAAGACACAATTAAGATTGTTTCTTTTATTTATTTATTTATTTTAAGGTACACAAAACAGAGCAAAGTACAAGTAGGTTTGAAAATAAATACATATTACAGTTATGTTCTAAACTAAGTTCCTAACTATGTGTACACTACATGATCACAATGGACTGTGTTGCTAATGACAAAATGACGTTATGAACGTGAATTATCTATATAAAATAAAATAAAATAATAATTTTTTAACACAAATTGCGGATAAAACAAAGAAAAGAAAAAAAATGAGAATCGTATTAATACTCAGCAATTATATTATTATACATTAGACATAACATTTTTAACATTACTTTTAAATTTTGCGAATCGGCTATTGAATATGTCCAAAGTGTTATGATGTGCTGATAATAGATCATTGTACATTCGACACATCCGTACCATCGGGTTGTCTTTCTACTACTCGACACGATGACTCTCTATTCCTTAGTAGGTACAGTGTAAAATAATTAAACGGCAAGACGGATGTAACGATTTCGGAGCACAGTGATCAATACGATTGATGGGCATAAGGTCTCTAGATTTCTAACCTGGTTCGGAAAAGTACTATTAGTTTTATTGCCAAGATTTTTAGTAACAGCACAAGGTGTGGAACGTGCTTGGCAGACACATTCCACACGTAGTGCTGCTACAGCCAATAGATTTGACACCTAATACGTTGAACAAAGAATGAAATCTTTATTGGAATACAGCTGGGCACAATGGATATAAAGAAATAACAAAAATAATAATAAAAAAAGAAGAAATAAAAACACAGTAACATATGATACTCAATGAACATCCTAACATGCGTCCCATAGCTGCAGCATCAGGACTCCAGTTCAGCATTTGCCTGGTCCCAAGAACCAAGCACTGGTCTTCCACTGGAGCCTGTTATTGTGACGTAAGGAAGCCAACAAGTATAACGATATATACATAGATTCTATGTATGTATCGTTATATCGTTGGAACTAAAACTATAATTATTATCATCATCTCAGCCAAAAGACGTCCACTACTGGCCATAGGTGTTATGTTATCTATACTAATATTATAAAGCTGACGAGTTTGTTTGTTTGGTTGAACGCGCTAATCTCAGAAACTACTAGTTCAAATTGAAAAATTCTTTAAGTGTTGGATAGCCCATTTATCGAGGAAGTCTATACGCTATATAACATCACGCTTCGACTAATATGAGCGTAGCATCAATGAAAAATGTTGCAAAAACGGGGCAAATTCTCTTATGTGAAGCAGACGAAGTTGCGCGGCTAGTCCCCTATAAAACACCTGAAACGATAGCTGGATAAAATTCACTTCGCCAGTAAAACCTTGAGACTATGTATCCATGTAACTTTACAAGTATTAGCATAGCCAGTCACAGACAAAATGGCTTCCTACTATAACAACTAGGTTCACATAATGACCGCTTATCTGCTGCAGCAATGTGCCACACCGCAATAGATAACTCGGTATATTGGTCAACTGCTGACTCCGGACCATATAAACACCCATAATATGGATAGCCAAGTAGCCTACCCATAATAATATTAACCCATTCGCTATCCCGTGATAGACACAATAGAAAATGTATTGTTATGTATCATATGTGATTCATCGGACAGGGAACCTGTTAATAATGTGTAAGTGTTTATTGGTTTGTCATTTACCATATAACAATGGAGCACATGTTTCTGTATCTTATATATTTAATTTGACTGCACGGATGATGTTACGCCAAGTGTTGTTGTTTGATTCCCGCATGAGATAAAAATTGAATATCCGTTGTTTGTCTTTAAAAAAAATAAAAAATGGTTCTGCAGAGTCTGGGTTTGCTTTCTATCCGTTGTTTGAGTTTTTGTAAAATCCGCAGCTACACAGGCTTTATTCCTACAGTGAAAGTTATCCTTTCTAAATAGATAAAATGGATTGAGATGATACTTCATATGAATTGTGAAATATTTTGACTTGTGAAGCAATGTCAAGCAGGCAGTCTATGGATTTCTTATATATTTTCTGCCATATCGAGGGATGGATCGCTATAAGCTTGCATAAGCTGTTATCCTTATTCACGGTGATGTTTTCATACCATACGTACTTCTAAATCCGCCCCAATGATGTGGAAGGGGAGAAATGATTTATCACGCATTTCATATCACTTTATGTAGAGCGCCATCGTATAAATTGTTATTGTGGAACCCAGCACGAATGCTCCTGGCTTTTTTGAAGACGCAAGTCGCAGATTCAAAAAGAGATATACAAATCTGTTACAATTTTTATATTGCTCTGAAACTTCTCGGCTCACTATAACAGGTCTCCTAAGGTTCCATTTAAAAAGAGAGTAAAATTATGCAACCAGTTATATAAAGTATTTTTCAATTCGAACCAGTAGTTCCTGAGATTAGCGCGTTCAAACAAACAAACTCTTCAGCTTCATCTATACTAATATTATAAAGCTGAAGAGTTTGTATGTTTGTTTGTTTGAACGCGCTAATCTCAGGAATTACTGGTTCGTTTTGAAAATTTATTTTAGTGTTGGATAGCCTATTTATCGAAGAAGGCTATAGGTTATATAAAATCACGCTACGACTCACGGGGGTGGCGCAGTAACGATAAACGCGAGTGAAACCGCGGGAATATTAGTAATAATAGTATAGATAGAAATACCTTCAATCGATCAAAGAATTATAAACCGTCCATATCTGACATTTAGCTATATGTAGCGTCTCATACATAGATCCAAGGTTAAGATTGCATTGCAGATGGCACGGTTATCTACGGAATGCGTCAAGTTTTATAACAAAACTGCTCAGTCTTAGCTCGAGACTAGACTATAAAGTGGAATAATGAAATGTTGCCTTAGCCCAAGATATTTATCATTTTTAACTTTAATTAACCTAGATGGCAAACGAGGATCCGTTTAGTGGTAAGCAGTTACCGTAACATAAGAGCGTTTGCTACACCAGAGGTAGCACACACACGTTGTCAGCCTTTCAAAAGCGACGTCATTGTGCTGCTAGCACAAAGAACAAAGATCACATTGCGCCTCTCTGATAGAATGTTGCCTCAAGGTGCTTGAAAACCTCACTTACCCCAGGAACACAGCACAAAACTTGTTGGAATGCGATCTTTTGTAAAACGGATGTCCTTTCCCAGTAACTGCTTCTCCAGTAGACTTGAGCGAAATTCCAGGCTGAAGTCGAGATTTCGCCATGCCCTCTCATCGGAATGTTGTAAATTGGAGTTTCTTTGAGTCGTTTCTTTTATGATACTTATAAATTTCTTATAATTATAGTAATCAACTGAATGGAAAGTCATTTACTTATGTGTCGTTTTACCCAACAGTGTTTAAATGAGGGTAGTACGAAACCAAACAGCCGCTGTAAGCGAAACCGTTTAACGTTGATATTGAAGCGATTCACATGCAAATGGCGCCCGTTAAGGTACACCTACACTTTGTATTCATAGACAAAAATATTTTTGTTTATTTATTGAGCATCCCTTTGTGCGTCGTGCAGGAATGCCTTTAGGCTGGTTAGGAGTTTGTTAAACTCGTTTTTGTCTCATGTTTTATGTTGCTGAGTGCAATACGCTGCTGGTGTCAGTTTCCGAATCTTGATGTCTTTTAAGTTAGTATTTTACTGGCGTGAATCATGACTCAGCACTAGCTTTTGTCAGGAATTTGTTTGGATAGTAGCCTCCATAAAAATAAGGTCTTATTTTCCGTTGTTTGCAGCCGGGATAATTTTTTAAATTACTATGTGACTCAAAAGAGCTGTCCTACACTGTCCTTAATGTATCTTTAGGGAAAGGATACTGTCCTTAATGTATCTTTAGGGAAAGGATAATCACCGTTAAAGAGGTAAGCTACGGTTTGGTTTGAGTAAGAAACACGATAGATTTAAGGGCTTAAAACATGTGTCTTTTCTAGTATCAGTATAAATTAAGGATCAAAGAATAGGAAGTCGCTTTGCTGTCAGTTTGAGATCAGGTTTATTTATCTCTAATGTTGACAGGATATCAGTTTTGCAGGGACTACAATCGAGTGGGCCATAACATGCAATTGACCATATATTATGATGCCAAGGCATATATTATCAATGAAATTTGCCTCAGTGGCGCAGCAATGGTGAACACGACAGCTGTTCATGTGACCTCATCATCTAATTGAACCTCCGGTTAACATGATATATGATATTTCTATCAAGACATTGTTAGTAGCAGCACGGCGGCCAGAACTGTGCTCGATAGACGGCAAAGGCTTGTCCACTAGTACCTAAAACGTTAAACCATAGCTGGCGAAATGTAAAGTATAAACATAAGACTATATTATTATAAGTCAGGCATGTTCTAGTAAGCCGGTAATGACGTCAAAATCACACTAATACAAAAGACCTTAACGATCTATTCACCAAACTTGACGCAGGCACGGAATTCACTCACGCGTCCTCAAAAACATAAGCCCATAGCTTACAGTTGCCAGTGGCGGACGGGCCGCGCCGCATACGTAATTACTTCGAGGGTTCTCTAACTACCCTCATAACTTTTCTACCGTACAAGAATTGTTTTGTCCAAGACCATATTTCTCTTTTGAAATAACTTCACATCAATAGTAGTATATAGGGTACGCCTATCTTGTGGTAACTTATGAGATATATAGCAGCTTTTGACGTGATATATTTTATCAAATAGCGTCTAGACGCTGCGATATTGCATATTTTTCTACCATTTTGCTAAGGCTTTACGACATGACAAAGCGTTTTTATTATGTATCCTTAAAGTATTAAGTAGAGGTGTATGACCCTATAGCCTCGTCAGCTATCAATCAATCACCTGTCACGGGCCACTTCTGGACATTACCTAGTCAATAATAATAATGTCAACTTTGTTTATATACTGTCCCAAGGCACGGATATCTTCTCAGTATGAGAAGGGTTAGCAGACGTGACTTTTTAATATGCATCTTCTTCACTATGCTTCACTAAATAACATCACATAAATAAACAATTTAGTAAGTTGGAGACCTCTGCGTGGAAATCCAACGACCTTTCTCCTTGATATCTCTGCTTTCTGCTATTCCTACTTTCCCATAACGTGGAACAGTGAAATCTGAATGCAATACATCTCTATCTAACCCTTCCTGATCAAGCGTAATACTAAAAAGGCCGGATAAAAAGCATGTTTTAAGATGATTTCGCTGATTGAAAAGCCATTACGCGCCTGCGTAATGACATACCGCACAACACACGACGAGGCGTAAATACGCTAAAGACTAATATGTATGTCATCTCTAAATGTAATTTAGTTAACGGTAATGGTTTCAACGCACTTTTCGCGACATGTGTCGCTCCATATTATCGACATGTTGATACGACGATGGGATGAATTTCGACGGGACGTGTCTCTTTGTAGGCCTTTAATATTTTACTCGAATGGTGCACTATTTTTGGTTGTCGTTACTGGCAATACGCCGAGGGTTGTGGTTTCAGTCTACTTCGGGTCTAACATTAGTGATGTTCTTTGTGTCCGATGCTTTATTTCTTAGTCGATGTTTGGAAACCGGAGACCAGACACAAAGCTTTTTCGATGTGCTAGATACACATAATTATGGTTTTATTGAGTCACTAGATGTTCCCGCGGTTTCACCCGCGTTTATCGTTACTGCGCCGCCCCCGTGGGTCGTAACGTGATGTTATATAGCCTATAGCCTTCCTCGATAAATAGGCTATCCAACACTAAAATAATTTTTCAAACCGAACCAGTATTTCCTGAGATTAGCGCGTTCAAACAAACAAACAAACTCTTCAGCTTTATAATATTAGTATTGATTAATGTCTCTAAAGTCCTTGTAGCTGCACTAAAAATAATCTCTGTGTCATCGAATATCCCAGAACA
The DNA here is from genome assembly GCA_963564715.1 of Catocala sponsa. Taxonomy (NCBI): domain Eukaryota; kingdom Metazoa; phylum Arthropoda; class Insecta; order Lepidoptera; family Erebidae; genus Catocala; species Catocala sponsa. Next base: position 1,150,401 of record OY751345.1, on the reverse strand, counting down.
GTAACGTTGTCAAAAATATGACAGCCTCCTTGGTCCAAGAGAATTAGATTGCACAAACGCTTGAGCATGATATGAGAATCGGATATTCCTGGGACGAACTGAGTATTATTGGATTTATATGTTAGAAAATTCTCCGTAGCACAATGGATTCTAGCAAATAGGCAAAAGGTGAAATTCGATACTACTATGCTTACCCTATACACAACTGAGAATCCATGAATGTTGCGGCTATAACTTAATTCGCATACATGCCTTTGTTTACTCGAAACTTAATTAGTGCTATTGAATTAGTAGCTACTTGTGTGAAGGATATATTTAGGTCGTAATGGTTTAAACAAACCCGATACACGCCATTTTCGGTAAAATGGCGTGGCGTTTTCCGCGAACTGTATTACAATCAATCAAACTTTAACTATTAAGGTTAATTTGCCATTGAAGGAAATGAAAAAACTCTTGCAAACTTCTTTTGAATTTATCGTGCCTACAGCTACTCTTGAAACTTATGATTTGCGTAAGAATAATTTGTTCAAGGAAACTTTAGATTTCAATTTACAGTCAAGTAAATATACAGGTAGCGATGTCTAATTATCGATAAAATATCGAATAATTCGAAATTTAAGCGATTTATTTAATAAATGTGATTACGTATTAACAATACCCCAATACGAATGTGTGTAGCTGGATGGAGTTGAATCACGGCATAACCGCTAAACAAAATAGCTAACGAGAGATATTCACCACAATCAACCACAATATTTTAACTTATCATCACCAATTCACGTTTTGAATATTGGATTATGATTCGATTAATTAGTCAGTGGCAGCAAATTGATTGACATTCGGAAGCGGTATCATACAACTGCCGAATATTTAATTTTCTTATGTAGGTATTACACGTCGCTAATAAAAGGTAAGTGTAATTAGGATAGTTGGTATAATAAGACCTCGATGGACGTTTACAAAGTTGGATGATTCTTCTCTTTGCTAAATGTCGTGGGTCCTATTCTCAAATAGTTATTCCAAGTCAAATCGTTAGGTACATGGCTAATTCTATTTGTGTGTGTAAATTTTTATTGTATGTGTGATGGTTGTGTGGGACCCGCCACGTCCATCGGTGGGTCGAACTTTCGGCCGGGTCGCGATTCGAATGCGAGAGCGATCTGCGCGGCCTCGCCATAAAGGTGTGAGGAACACCGCGGTGGTTTTAGTCGGTTCAGCCCAAATCCATCTTAGAGGCTGGATCCCGACATATCGCTATCGCCCGCCCCAAAACCGGCGATGTGATTGCTCATTTCCCGCGTCAAAAAAAATAAAAAATGGCTAATTCTATTTACAACAAGAAAATCTTTATAAATCTAAAACGGCATCATCCAATTTGAAAAGTTGAAATTTACTCCCTTTATAAATAGAAATGTAAAAAGGTTGGGATGTATAATATATTACTAAAAGCCTTTCACCTCCGTTTAGGAGGATATACAAAAAATATAACCCGCGAGTTGAACAATCAGCTTATCTGCCTGTGGACGAGGGTCCTTTCCTGTGAGCCACAATATCCGGTCCTCTTTTTCGCCTTTATTGTACCATCGCCATAACATATTTCATGATTTTTTGTTATACACCCATCTTTACACGGATATGAACGATTCTTTTAAAAATTAATGGACCGTATGTCGTGTAGCGCTGAGGAATGATAAAATATCGTGTCTTACATTACTCCTATGAATTGAACAGTTGGCAATATGATGAGTTTCTTTTTTATTAAAACCGTGACTATATAAACGGCTAACCGCCTAAATATCCCGCCGAGTTGTTCGAATGATGAAATACAAGACCAAAGAGAATATGTTTAAACTTGATTCAGAAGATGTTTGAACTTGTATGATAGGTTGATTGTATAAACAAAATCGCCAACCACATCAAAATTGCACAGCAGTGTTTAATTTTACTAATTAAACAATTTTACTACAAATTTTAACAGTTTCCAGGTCTAGTTTTTATTACGGCCAGCAAAGCATTCCGATCTCCAAATCGCCTGGGACAAAAAAATATACTGTTGAAGTTAAAAGTATCCAAAATGTGAGGTATAATGCAATTAAAAAATCCTTTCATAAGTGCTAAAATGTAGGTATATGTAATATAATAATAATAATAATAATATTCTACCACATACAACACTATCTAGCCTAAACTAAGCAGAGCTTGTACTATGGGTACTAGACAATGGATAAACATACATATATACTTTATTTTTTGTAAATACTTACATATAGAAACTTACATATTATACTTAGAAGAGCCTCGCTGATTTCAGCATGAATGGGCCGGCTCGAACGGGGAAGGACTACCCTCTCACAGAATATCGACGTGAAATAGCAGTATTCCTACTGTTGTGTTTCGTTCGGTGAGTGAGAGTGTCGGAGGCCCAATCACCCTCTTTCCCCCTTCCCACTTCCTTTCCTAAAGGGTTGGCAACGCGCAAGTGATGCCTCTGGTGTTGCAGGCGTCTATAGGCTACGGTGACCACTTACCATCAGGTGGGCCGTACGCCTGTTTGCCACCTTAGATGTACAAAAAAAAAAAAGGAACACCCAAACCAAGACCAACATCTATGTTCATACACACAAATGTTTGACTTGTGCGGGAATCGAGCCCGCGACCTCAGGCGTGGCAGTCGGTTACACTAACCACTACGCCATTAATATTAAAAATTGAATCTGCACCTAATCGTTTAAAAATCATTGCTTCAAATTGTAACAGACACACTTTCATACTTATTAGTAGCTGTTTACGGATGTACAGATTGAGACACTTACACAATCTTACAATTTCCCCACCAGTTACTTATTGATAAAGTAAATAGGACATTAGTCGTTATCTAAATGAGTGTTATCGACGTTTACATACAGCTCCGTTGTTTTACACTACATAGAGAAGGTTTATATATACTGTACATGTGTGTATTTAATACTACTCACTGTGGTTGTGGTATGCCACTTGTCAAACACTTGACTGAGTGTTCATTGGTTAAGCCAATACCATTGATAGGTAATAAACTTAATTGGCGGCCTCGATGGCGTAGTGGTTAGTGTAATTGACTGCCACGCCTGAGGTCGCTGGTTCGATTCCCGCACAAGTCAAACATTTGTGTGCATGGACATGGATGTCTGTATTGGTCTGGGTGTATCTATGTATAATATGTATTTACAAAAAAAAAGTATGTTTGTATGTTTATCCATTGTCTAGTACCCATAGTACAAGCTCTGCTTAGTTTGGACTAGATGGTGTTGTGTGTATGTGATAGAATATTATATTGAGCTGGTCAAAAACGGCCGCGGCAAATTAATCGTTGCAGTATTTTTCTGCCCGCACCAATAATTCCTGAGTGCCATAGGTCTTTACAGATAATCAAACAACGGATTTCAAGAGGACAAACATAATAATATTTAAACGCTTCTATTTTATTTATTTTTAAAGGAATCATTAAATATCTTTTTTTCTTTGTTTTTTTTTATTGCCATTGTGGCAGACGAGCAAGTGGCCCACCTGATGGGAAGTGGTAACCGCTGCTCATGGACTTCGGCAATGTCAGGAGACAGCAAAGCCGCTGCCTACCGTGAAAGAAGAACTCTCTTTAAACCTCGTTGAAGGACATATCATAGCGCTCGGGAAAAGTAATTATTTTTATATTGTAGCAACTACTCTACTGCTGTCTACCCGGCGCATTCTCCAACTGCTAGGCGCTGCTAGGTGCTTGCTTTAAGAATTTTTAATAACCGAAGAAGTCACAAACTTATACCGCAATACCTATAAGTCCAAAGAAAACCCACTGAAAGAAAATCTTACTTATATTATAAACTAGTTTTTCCCGCGGTATCACCCACGTTTATTGTTACTGCGCCGCCCCCGTGGGTCGTAGCGTGATGTTATATAACCTATAGCCTTCTTCGATAAATAGGCTATCCAACACTAAAAGAATTTTTCAAATCGAACCAGTAGTTCCTGAGATTAGCTTGTTCAAACAAACAAACAAGCAACCAAACTCTTCAGCTTTATAATATTAGTATAGATGTGAAAGTTTGTGAGGATGGATGGATGTTTGTTACTCTTTCGCGCAAAAACTACTAAACGGATTTTGATGAATCTGTACAGTATTATTGTTTATACATCAGAATAACATATAGGCTACTAAAAAACATAACATTAACGCGAGCGAAGCCGCGGGCAAAATCTAGTACCTAATATTGTAACTAACTCAACTTTCGCACCGTGGCTTTATTAAAGTAGGAAATTTAATAACCATTGAACACTATCTTATAATCAACTTTAATGACGTGATCAGTAACCTGTGCCTGTTCTTATTTACTACTTCAATCTATACTAATATTATAAAGCTGAAGAGTTTGTTTGTTTGCTTATCGATATCGTGTACTTGAGCGCTTAGCTGTTTAAATATTGTTATATCTGACGACAAATATTGGGCGTTTTTAAAAGCTGCCAGTTTAGCTACAGATCATAATCATGTTTAGCTTTTGCCCGCGGCTTCGCTCGCGTTAATTTAGAATTTGACAATCAATTCGAGTTGTACTTTGCTTGTAATAATATAATTCAATCGTGATTCGAAAGACACGTGGCGCCATCTATTATCATAAGAACGTTATTATTGTTTTCCTCGGGAACACTATTTTTTTTCGGGATGAAAGGTAGCCTATGTCCGTTTCTGTACACCTGTCAACGTATATGCAAAATTTCAGGATGATCGGTTCAGTGGTTTAGGCGTGAAAAGGTAACAAACAAACAAACTCATTTTCGCTTTTATAATATTAGTTAGGATGTTCTGCCGTCTCGCAAGCTCCGTGCAAATTCAAACAAAGATCGAAGCCATAGTACCTTTCAACCACCTAGTTACTACAATGTCGAAGTAAACGCGTGCTATATTTGTAATGCATAGTTAACTCACGCAAACGTCGTAAACTGAAACATTCAGTTAACACACCTTTTTAATCTCTGGCAACACTGTTCAGGCACTTGTAGGACACGGAGTAGGAAAGATATTCTGTATGTGTACCGTAACGGTGTTGCCAATCATAATATTTACATTAAAAACAGTTGAAGTAGCACTATTTAGTGTAACTTCAATAAACTTATTCGTGGTTTGTGTGAACAAACATCACATCCGAAGTGTTGTTTTCGACCTTAGCATATTTATGGGATAATCTGAAACTAAAACATCATACACTTTGTCAACTATTTGTGCCGTTTGCACGTCTAAACCGTTTAATTGATTTACATGTAATTCAGCAGGGAGGTAGCTTGTTTCCTGGCAAATAAAATACGAGTGGGCATTACATAAAGTGCGTGTAACAACTACAAAGCTACACTATTAATTATTATTTTAATTGTATTTTGTTATAATAACTTAATAAGTAAGGTAACTTAGTATAACAAGGCTCCTACCACACATCCTCGAATCGCCAATCCCAAATAGCAATTAAAAAAGGTTGACAATACCGAACCTTCAGTAGTGATAGACTGGATTTCGTGACAATGGATTGTCGTTAAATATCGCTTAATACGATTTAAATATAACGAGTTTGCTACTTAGAATTTAATTCTACTACAGCATATGTACGCAATTATAAACTAAAATGCCGAGTGTACAAATTCTCTTTTAATTACAGAATTACACAAGCTTAGTTTTGTTCTAGTGCACATCGTAAAATATAAACGTGACCGCTGCCCGCCCTCAATTAATTAATTACTCATTACTGCGTCATAATGCATCTGCATTACATTGTCCAATGCTTCTGCGGTAACTAGGTCCGTTTGTAAATTGTATAACGTCACGATATATATAGATATTGAGGTCAGATAGAGGGCTACTATCATCTCTCTATGTGCAAGTATTACGACTGCACGTCATTGTCAATATGAAGACGGTACAACTAAGGCTGATCGCTTGTAAAAGTATCTTACAGAAAACTGGCGTAAAAGCTGTATCACAGGTACTGAGTTTCGCTCGAAAAACTGCCGAACAGTTCTATTCCATTCTAATTTATCTCATCTTTAATTACTTTACCATAAGGTCGGCAAAATGCGACTGATAACCCTGCCATTGCATGCGATCGTATGCTACTGCAACCGCTTACCATCAAGCGGGTAGTAAGCTTGTTTGCCATCTTTGTTGTATAATAAAATATACTCGTAACTTGAGTAGATGCTATGTATGTCGCATCTTTGACAAAACATCATCTGGGCAATTTGGCTGTATATGACATTTATTTAGTTCTTTTAAAAAGATTGCCAGCAATTTTGGATAAAGAATACTAGTATTGTTGAACATCCACAGCATAGCTAAATGCCTTTGGTATTGCAATATGTGGCAATGAAACTTACGACATCTCTATCGCATGCCTAGTGGTTTATCCTACGGTCTTTCGCCGATTTTACCATTGTTCTTCTGCATCACACTTACACAGCGGCAATAACAGCACTGCGAGTGTACGGGCAAGGTCGACGAATCACGTTCCGCCATTATCGTTTAATTCATTAGTGTAGCAGCGATAACGACGTCATTTGTACTGCAATCATTCCGCAGCGTTTACACGTTATTACATACTCTGTTTAATCATTTTATAACGCATATACTTTGAGGTTCTTTAGATACACTGTGGTTGTGGGACCAGTAAGCTGAATCCCAGGCTATAACATTTTGATACCGCTTTCTAAACGATCTATCCATGCATATGAAGTCCCTCTGTCCCCCAAAGGATAGTCAAAGATATATTGCAAGTATGTCGCTCGCACTTCTTACTTAATAGGATGAGAACTTATTGCCGTTTCTTGGACTTTTCCAGACGCCCGCGTGCCGTGCTGATGCTAAGAATCTTAACAAACCAGTAACCCAATATCACTTCTACGCATCATTATATTATACTTAAAAATTATGTGTATTTTATTGTTATTAATATCATAAATGCGAAAATGTGTTTCTTGGTTTGCATTTTTACCGAGCATCTGTATTTAAAAAAATTGCCTCCTATATCTGTAATTTCTGAAATAGTACATTGACAGTTTGCAATTAAACTAATTTCCTTACTAGATTTAATTATAAACATAAACGGACAGACCGATATTGAGATTTGCGATATGACCTCGTACACCTGGGTATAGTAAGGCTTCTCGCTCACTTAGAAACGTTCTGATATTCGAGCCGCGCCGACTTCTCCCACAACACAAAGGCCCGTCCAAAATTAATTAACTGTTGAAACCATCAAAGTGTTTTAAACTTCACAATTTGTTTTCTGTTCAACCGCGGGGACAGATAACAGACGGTGATTGTCCTAGAATTTTATTTTTGTACTAGCCTTTGCTCGAGGCTTAGTTTACCTGAATAAATGTCTAGAAATATTTCAATTAAACTATTAATTGTTGAATGCCAGACATAATTAAAAAACTATTGTGTCTAGCTGCTAGTATGCCGCTGTGGCATAATAGGTTAAGTTGAAACAAGAATTCTGAAAACTGTAACAATATATCTATACTTATATTATAAAGCTGAAGAATTTGTTTGTTTGTTTGAACGCGCTAATTTCAGGAACTACTGGTTCGAATTGAAAAATTCTTTTAGTGTTGGATAGCCCATTTATCAACGAAGGCTATAGGCTATATAACATCACGCTACGATCGATAGGAGCGTAGCAGCAATGAAAAATGTTGCAAAAACGGAGCAAATTCTCTTATGTGAAGCGGACGAAGTTGCGCGGGTCAGCTAGTGTATTATATAACACATATTTGTTTGGGTTTATAGGCCTCTAAAGACCACCATTTAATAAAAGAATATCTCCACTGTGGTTCTGGACAGAGCCTTGTGCCCGCGGTTTCGAGCGATACCGAGATTAAAAGTATCCTATAATATCAGACTTGTTTTGAACTGTCCCTAGCTAGCCACGCGCTTCTTGTCAATGTGAGAAGGGTTAAAAGTATCATATGTGGCGCTAATAGGTTAAGAGCTCCTTGAACCGACGGGTGTGTATGAGGAATGTGATGAAAGTGAATGAAACCAGAGAAGTGTGTCAGGATCGTAGCAAGTGGAAATCCATAGTCTCTGCCTACCCCTCTGGGAAATAGGCATCAATCCATGTATGTATGTGGCGCTAATCCAAGAATTGGTCTATTTATGTGCCAAATTTTATCCAAATCCGTTCTACGATTTACGTGTGTTTATGTAACAACGAACATTTAAACATGTACATCACATTTAGTAGGATTGGTTTTACGCTTCGTATTTGAATGATTTATTCCTTTTATATGACCTCAATGAGTCAAGGCTAAGTATTTTTATCTACAAAAAACATGTGCCGCTTAGTACCTATAACGGCAATAAGGCAGGTGCTGAAAGTTGATGTATAAATATATTATTTATGAAACGGCCTGTCCCTTGAACAAAATTGATACAAAAATAATAAGGGATGCGACCCATCGAGACTCTCCACTAGGAAATGCCAGAGAAGGCAACTGTTTTTCTACTACCTGATTACGCTACATAGAATAATACACGACTTTAAGGATCAAGCCTCGTATTGCGGGTGTCTTTACAAGCGGACACTAAGTACGTCCAGACTTAGAACAATTATTTAAGGACGAGACAGGAGGGATTACCTGCTGTCTGGAATTCCACCCCAAAATACTGCACGGCTGCCAGCAGCGAGACGACTGCTTGCTCGCTACGCCTTCCGTGAAGGCTAGTCTAATCAGTCTCATGATTATATTTAAATGACTCGAGCGTTTCTCGGTAACGAAATAGCTACTCTATAACAACCTGAAGTGGGTAATGAGCCTGGTAGACGACAATAGGTTATATTGCCTATTAAACATGTGTTAAATGCCGCTGACTATTGAAGCGTGAGAGCTATATAACTATTTTTACATGCAATCATATTTTTTTTATTACTTGTGGCAATATGTTACTTTAGTGCTTGCAATACTAGGCCGGTCAGTCGTGCGTTACTGGTCCTGCAAAAAAGGGGTTGCTATGCTGTTAGAAGCAAAAGATACTGGTCCCAGTATATTGCCTCTTTAAAATGAGCCTAAAAACTCTTCTCATTTACTGTAGGCTAAAGGAACATTTACAGTCAATTCGCTCCAGTTTGAGCGAATTTCTATTGTCATGCTTAAGTGACAATATAGCTATTTGCTTCTAAAATAGTTTTATCCAAAATTATTTTAGAAGCAAAGTGTGAATTTTTTACACAATAGTAAGAACTACTCATCTTTTGTGCAATAGGCCGCCAGTGGTGTCTGCTCCGTCTTTTTTTGTTTCTGCTGGTAGTAAGAGGCAGCTGTTGCCGATGGTCTGTAAGAATGTTAGGGGTGTACACGCCCAAACCGCTGCCTACTGAAATCTTAGTTAAAGTATAGTTCCAAAACCATAAAATAAAAAATTGCTATGGACACCAAAACATCACCCATTGCAAACATCGGTAAAAGATCTACACATTTACTTTTGAGTAGGCGTTTCTCAATAAAAGATCTTAAGCGATAGGCAACGGTCCCTCAATAAGAGTATGCTAATATAACAAATTACACAAAGAACTGACTTGTTCCAATATAAACTTAATTAATATTGTTTTAATTAGCATCAAGTTGAAATTAAGGATGATTAATTATTAATTTCTCCTTTACGATGCTTTTAAAGCATTAGGCTTATTAAATATCATCTCGATGTTGTAATAAGAAACGTTAAGCAAATAAACTTGTTTTACTTAATAAGAAATGATATTTTTAATTATATTGATCTGTGTATATATTGCTCCGCGGCCACGTTAATACCACCGTGTTATAGAAGGTTAGGTCCTGAATAGATTTTCGCAATAACTATATTAGTAAAGCTGAAAAGTTCAAGACAGCTCAATTGTTTTATAAAAGAACTCTAAGTAAGATTAAATGTTGTGTCTCAGGGGACTTTACAAACATTCAAATAGCGCACACGAGAATACCGAGACTCGTCAATAATATTTTTTGTCCCATGTAGGGATTAAAGCTGCAATACTTGGCGTGTGGTTATTGGCGATACGAACCACGGTGCAATCCTTGTAGTCCTTCGATCAGATATACCATAGATGCACATTCTCATACAAAAACCGCGTCAATATGTGGCACTGACCAGTACTACTTACTTATAAGTGTCTGCATTTATTATGCAATCCAGGAAATAAACCGGAATAACCATTGAACGTCCACTGAGAAACATTTTGTAATAGTTTAGTAAAACGCGTCAATGTAAAGCGTCCTAAGTGTGTTACTCGCGATACGCAAGCGTACTAAGTATATGGTACGGACTCCACCGTATTAGTGGTGTCGATTCGCTCTCGCTTACGGGCAGCGCACGCAAGAGTGAGTGGGACAGGTGCATAACATAGCGCATACGACTGATTTATGCACAGTTTTGTTGGAGCCGTTTTTCGAGCGACGATCGTGCATCTATGGTATATTTGATCGATGTTATAGTCTATATAATTGATTGTCACTTCAACTTCTTACCTGAAAATTAAAGGTCATTATGGAGGATCTGTATTGGCAATAAAGAAAACCCAGAGGCAATGTCTCTTGCGCTGACAGCTGTTCTATTTCCTGTTAATTTATTGTCCATACGGTTGCCATATACAGGCGGACCGTTTACTTATCTACCACCCTAGTGGTGTAAAAATCTACGTAATAACTTATCACGTTCACTCTCTTCCAGGTAAAGATCCTGGTGCCGAACTCGACGGCCGGCATGATCATCGGCAAGGGCGGCAACTACATCAAGCAGATCAAGGAGCAGAGTGGAAGCTACGTCCAGATCTCGCAGAAGGCCAAGGAGCTGTCTCTCCAGGAGCGCTGCATCACCGTCGTTGGTGAGTACTCACATTGTAAGCGTCACAAACACATAGATACTTGCTTTATTGCTAGAGGGTTGGCGTACTGCAGCTATACTTCGGAATGTATGTAATACTAACTGTTTTTAATGGTTTCACGAGCCATGGAAGTGGAGCAGAACTCATGAATGTGTCGTGATTATTGCTCTGCTCCTGTGGCTCGCAGCTTGATGCTTTGTAATTGTTTTAATGACTACTCTCTAGATATTAATCCTGTGTCGTGGAGAACATTACAAACATTTATATAACGGACGTAAGGAACACCCAGACTCAAACAACTGTGGCGACTCCGCACAGACGAAGTTCCGCCTACATTTATCAGATGGCGATACAATCGCACTTCATATGACGTCATACTATTCTGCATCGCACAAGTGTAGTTTACACAGCGACTAAGTATATATACAAGCGCCCATCATCAACCGTCGGGCCGCGGCCCGCCAGACACGGACCAGCCAGCCTGGTCGGAGGATCCTCCCTTTGTGTTGGAGGGACATCACACCTGACCTATTTGAGGATCACACAAATGTGTGTGAATCTAACTCTCAACACCATACCCTACCCTACTTGAACCATTACGCCATTCGTGCAGTCAGAATATTGCAGCTACACTGCGCAATTTATGTAATAGGTCCTAACTGTACGCGGTTTCACCTACGTTTCTGCTGCTCCGCTGCTGTCACTCGTAGCGTGATGTTATATATCCTATAACCTTTCACAGTAAGGTCTACCTAATGCAAAAATAATTCTCACGTCGGGTTGGTAGTTCCAGAGCTCGTTTAAACAAACTATCATTTCAGCTCTATAATATTAGTTTAGATAACGAAAATTAACGTGATCATGCTTATGCTTAAAAGTATAAAAGTTATTAGGTACTAGCTTTTGCCCGCGACTTCGCTCGCGTTAATTTAGAATTTGACAATCAATTCGGGTCGTACTCTGCTTGTAATAATATAATTCAATCATGATTCGAAAGACACCACGTGGCGCCATCTATTATCATAAGACCGTTATTGTTGTTTTCCTCCGTAACAGTAATTTTTTTCGGGATGTAAGGTAGCCTATGTCCGTTTTTGTACACCTGACAACGTATATGCAAAATTTCAGGATGATTGGTTTAGTGATTTAGGCGTGAAAAGGTAACAAACAAACAAACTCATTTTCGCTTTTATAATATTAGTTAGGAAGTTAGGATAGGATACCTCGTCAGCTGTGGGCGGTTTTAGGTTCTGCATTCTACGTAACAGCGGAATCAATTAGCATCTACTGGGCAAGTTGCCACTTTTCGCGCTACTACTAATATTTATTTACATAAAAGCCTAGTAAATCATTAGAAAGCCTATTTATTAGATATTCGTTGTACAAGCTATCCCGCTAAATTTAAAGTGTTGTGTGGTTCGTGGGATAGCGATTCATTCCTAAAACCAAAAAACACATGTGCCAGAAGACCATTCCAAATTGTTTGTGCATAATGGTTGATGCGTATGAACCAGACACGTGTAAAGACTTCGACTCGACTGGTAACGCATTTAGTAATCTATACTAATATTATAAAGCTGAAGAGTTTGTTTGTTTGAACGCGCTAATCTCAGGAACTACTAGTTCAAAAATTCTTTTAGTGTTAGATAGCCCATTTATCGAGGAAGGCTATAGGCTATATAAAATCACGCTACGACCAATAGGAGCGGAGCATCAATGAAAAACGTTGCAAAGACGAGGAAAATTCTCTTATGTGAAGTAGACAAAGTTGCGTGGCTCAGCTAGTTCTTACAATAAAACTTGTAGTGAAAATTGTTTGCTATTGAGAACCATATGGTCGTACCTTCATCGTCAAGTTTCAGGCTTGCTTACAAGACGTTTTGTACTAACAAAAAGCACCCAATACATTCATAATAGATGCCAGTTCAGCCTTAACATTGTATGAACCTTGGCTCCATGTCCTACATCCAAACGTCTTCATAAATATACAGCGAGCGTTCTGATCCAATTCCATACGGTATATCAATCATGAATTTATCATCTTTATCAAGTGGCTGCTTCAGGAAACGTCATGAGATGATTCTTGTCACATCGAGCCACAGTTTATTAAATATTTGGCTCACAAATGTGAGGTTCTTTCTGAATCAAAATTTCGGCATTTTGGTGGTACTTTTAGACGAGATTAAAAGTCAATGACTGCTACCACTTGGCGCTCACAGATACTTGAGACGATTATTAATACTTCAGCAAAAGCGCGTAGTGTATTATCACGTTCCGTGGATATATCAGTACTTTAATTTATATGGTAATATGAATATAAATACGAGTATAAACGGTCTTAGTACAGAAAAGTTAGGCCAAACACCACAATGCAGGCACAGCTTGGGTTGACATACGGTAAAATGGTCCTACTTTGCTCCCCTATGAGTAATTATGCCCCTCTGTTTTATCGCCTAATATGTTATTAGGAAATATGTAATCAGGAAATCGTAAATTAGCTCCTAATACTTTCACAGTTGAGATTGGTTGATAATTGTATCTAGGAGCAAAGATACCCATGTCAATGGGTAACTTTGCTCCTTATTCATTGTTTTATATATATAATAAAATACTTTATAATGTTGATTTACCAATAAAAATGTGATAGATAAAATGTTCTTCGTTATATAAATACTTCTGACTATATTTTATAATTAATAATTTAAAAAATATTCATAATTTTCTGAATTTGGAGCAAATTTTGGAGCAAACTACGATACGACCATTTTACGGTACTTTACATATTCATAAGTACATCAAAGACATGCAGGTTTCCTTACGATAATTATTATGTTCACCGTTAATACGATAACTTACTATTTAATACACACACATGTAGCTACGAAAAGATGCGTGTCTAGGGTCCGAACTGGATAGCTCTGCGTGACAGTCTTACCTTTCTTCCTATCGAAGATCCATTATTTGTAATCAAAGAAATATTCCTAATAGTAAGCCTATTTCGGAAATCTTGTCGGTCCAATCTAGGTCAGTGAGTAGATACTGCTGACGAATGGTGCTGGTCTTCGCACCTCCATCCAACCTGATGCCTATCTTTAGTGTTTGAGGCTGTTTATAAATCACTAGATTAGTCGGAACGGTGTAAAGATAAATTGAATGCTCGATCGTTTGACTGGAAACGTTCGTTTCTTTTATCTTAACGATTAAGTTCGCTTGTAATTGTATTTGAAGAAATTTCTGTGGCTATCCCCGTTAGGACGTTATTGCCGTTTTTATTTGCTGTTGTCAGTAGTGAGCAAATAATCTCAATAAAACGTTTTCCGACTCAAGAATCGAACTCGGGACTACATATCTTATCGTCTGTAAGAGTAGGCACAACGATATCCCTATAATCTAAGAAAATATGCTTTATATAGAATTTAAAAAATTGCTGATGTGTCTTGACATACGGTACGGTTCTGAAGAATTATTACCTACATAAAAATAATAACAACTACCTATTAACACTAAGAATATCCAAGTCCAGTACAACTATATATATATTACAATATCATATCGGACGGCGAACAAACTCTCAACACTCAGCTCATTAGCTGAAACAAAACGAAATTATTTTACCACCACGCGACTCGTATATTCTTAATTTCAACCGAACTTCGTCATACCAATTCAAATTTATTTCTTGAGCACGTTCTTTTCAATTATTCCGTCATTAAGGGTCCAAGTATCGGACTTCCATAACTTTTTTACTAATGTCCTTCACGCAAGGTCGCTTTGAGGCCCTGTTATGTCGGCCATGTTATTTCCTACAGTTCGTGTAATGCTACGGTAGAGGCTTTATAAGCTATGTTGGCTATCGTGATATCGCTCGCAATTATGGATTGTTATTTGTAAGCAAACTAAATGGTAATTGGCTGGTATGCAGTAGATTTGTTGGCAACAAATTAACAACATGAGTCTTTCAGCCTATATTCGAAAATAACTACACGCATAGTGATTTAGCTGGTAACCTACCATTAGCAACGAATGCTGTAGGTTCGATCCTCCACGGGTACATATTACAATACCGAAATTTCATAATAACTATGACTGAAATACCGACGTCCAAAACAACGAAATTCAAAATACCGAAAGTTTTAAATGCCGATAGTTATATCGAAACATAAAATACCGATGTCCAAATGCCCGAAAGGATGAAACCCCGAATGGACGAAATCCCAAATGGAATTTTTCAGTTCTATGGTAGAACTAATGGGCGTTTTGGACGAAGCCCCGCGAAGCTATTTCTGGGTGGGTTTACAAAAGAGTAGGTACCTAACACAACCTACCCCTTCCGAGTCGGAAGCGTACGGATGCCTTCGTGATATGGATCTTCGGGATTTTAACCTTTCGGGCAAATGAACTTTCGGGATTTAAAAGTTTCGGCCAACAATCATTCGGCGTTTAATTTTTCGGGATCTCTTCCATAGGTATTTTAAAATACGGTCTTTTAAATTTCGGTATTGTAATACGTACCCTCCTCCACGGGACAAAAAATTGCGGGAGTCATAAAGTGGTTTCGATTCTAAGTGTTCTTTGTGTCCGTTGTTTGTTTGTTTGTAAAGTCCTCCGTGATACAGAACATATACCTAGTGCGCTAGTTAACTTGAACTATTAAAATTTATTTATTTATTTATTTCATAAGGCACACAAAACAAAACATAGTGCATACTCATACAGTATAAAACTTTTAAACTATTAAACAGTTTTGGTTTAAACTATGGTTCTAACTATGTGTACACATCATGATTATTAGATATAGATCAGTACAAGATGACGCTACAGAGCTCTAATTAAAAAGAAATGCACAAATAATAACAATTGACTTAATCTTTCTAAGTAAATTACAACACGTTTAAATAATATACAGGTGCCTATGTTAAGATGCTTATCTATACTATGGAAATAAAGGCAAAATAATTATGCCTCACAATATTTTTAAATTGTATAATTTTATAGTAATTAAAAACGTCTAGAGTTTTATGATATTTAGGTAAAAGGTCATTATACATTCGACACATTCTGACCAACGGATTGTAAAAAGATGTGTTATTTATGTGAACGTCCAAAATGAAAATTGAATGTTAATCTAAAAACTAATTTGATTTTTATAATATGTCCATATATTAGTTTATTCTCACGCTAGACTGTAATCCGAATGGGATTTTTATGCGTAAACATGTATTATGGCTACCCGGCCGGGTTATAATAAATATTTGAATTAGCTATACAATATCATAATATTAAATAGCCCCATATCCAATCCCCAATACGACAAAAACATTTCAAGATCATTATTATTTTCGGCAAAGTTAAATAAATAAAACTCCCTTATTAAGGTTTGATCGCATCATCGCTGGAGTACAAAGATACCCCTGCGATATATACAAATATCACACCCAAATCTTACGATATGTGCTAATAAAAAATCCCTATTAAACACGATCCTGCAACCGCATAAACAAATGCGCATACACGAACATGATTTACAAACGTGATACATAATCCTCAGATGACTATAATCCCAATAAAGATTTATTACAACAAATAATGGCTCGTCAACTTTGCAAAGGTCACGCCGGTGGACAATGTGTCACATATGACGACAATGACTACTGGTTTACGGCGGTAAATATGGTGATTTATGTACTCATTGTAAATGTGTAGTCGTGTTCAAGTGCGCGCTACACTTGAATGCAAGGTGTATTCATCGACAATAGGATCCACCATCCTCTCTTTATAATTATATACTTATATCGCTTCTTAGTTCTGTGACATAGGTTTGCGTGAAATCGTGTGGTCTCGGCCTTGAAATTAGTATTTAATCCCTTCAGTGCCCAGACTCACCTTATGAGTCGAAACAACATTTCTTCATGTGCCCAGAACTTGTACGCGAGTCTTGTGATGAGTGACAATGGTGCCAATTCTGTTGTCACAAAATTCTCTAAACTTAACTAAAAATCACTAAAATTTAGTTTAGTCCTGTCACTTTTAACGATTTCAGAATACGAAATGTCGTTTGACAGGACTAAACAAAATTTTTGTGTTTTTGAGTTAAGTTTAGAGAATTTTGTGACAACAGAATTGGCACCAATAGCTACGTATAGACACGACTGGGATGCGAATTCTCTGAGGTTTCTTTGTTCTTATAGAGTGAGTGCTGGGCTCTGAAAGGGTTAAGTTTAGCAGTACAGTCTGGAAACGTGCTAGGTAGTAAACCTGTAATAAACCTGTCGTGGCACCTAAGCACGCAGCGTGCGAAATGTAGACTTCAAACTCTGTCTAACTATTCGAGGATTTAGTGTTTATGTTATAATTTTATAATACGACACAACATTTTAAATTATTGAAAACGAAATGACCTACTTTTTATACCTTCGATTAATTCAACAGCTGTTCGTTCACAAAGATTCTACAATGTATTCGCCTTGTATATTTATATTACAACTGGATACATAAGAAATTTATTTTATGTCGCATATAAGTCTTCTAATGTTAGACGTGGAACACTGAAAGTAGATTTTATTTATTAACATCGCACACGCATGAATTACCTACACCGCTTTTGTTACAAGTTATACAACGAGAAATATCCATAATTATTACTTGCACGTTTTCTAATTATAGCAACACTTATCGATCGGATTATTTGCATATTGTAACACTTGACATTTAAAGAGGTGTTGCCAATTATTTGGTGAAGGTATGAATAAGACGCTCGCTCTGGGACATATGCTATGCCGGCTACCGGCGCAGTTTTGCCTGATGAGTAATAGTCCCAGAGACTTGCATACCTGCCTTGCTCATTCCATTCCTTTCTGTCTTTTGCATTATTTTTTTTTCCCTAGGGTCAGCAACGCGTGAATAATACCTCTTTTGTTGGCTATAGGTACTATAGGCTATAGGCTGTAGGTACCTGGTTACTCATCAAGCGGTTCGTAAACTCGAATTCCATCTTTTTTCAATAATTAAAAATTCTATAACATCTACAGGGTTTTGTAATCTCGATTTCTTTTAATCTATTACAATCTGACTGCCACTAATGTCTATTCGTTTTCTGTGAAAACTCTATGAAATACATTGCATTGATGTGATCGAAACCGGTAATTTATGTCAGAAATTTTGTATTTCGCACTTATTGTAGCGACATTATGAACTGAGCAATGGTTCAAGCAATTCTCAATTTGGTTCTGGGTTCAGGCAAAATGTTATTAGATTTTCTATAGAGACATTATCAGTGGTACCTAACACGGATACTCTAAATGTGATCCTTAGACGATTATAGGCTGGTCTACATAGTACTTAAAATATAGCTGGCGAAATGTAGATGTTTACCAGATCTGCCTAGCCTCTTGGACAAATACAGGCATGAGTCTATTTATATATACCATTTTTGTAATAAGTGTGTTAGTATAAAGACAAAGAAACTGAACGCAGCTGAGGCCACTATTTACCAAATAACTCTTAACGTGTTTTAACACACAGTAGGTGATATTTTCATCTAAAATACTGACGACACGAGATATTTATTACGTATTAAATAAAATGGCGTCTCACGAAACACTTTTAGCAAATTGGAAATAACAAAGTAGGGCTTATACTTGGGATGAACAAGCTGGCGTGGTGCCCAGAACCTGAGCGACGCTTGATCACGTTCGCTAAAAGTAACCAACGTAGATGATAATGCCATATCTGGAAATGAAAATCATGTTTAGTAATTAAGGAGATATCACTGAAAACTTGAAAAAGCCGTATTAATGACTGCGTGGAAGGCGTAGTGGTTTAAGTGGCCGCCTCGCTGCTGCCACTGCGATAAATGTTGTGGGTTCGAATCCTACACGGGGCAAAAACTTGTTTGACCCACAAATGGCTGTTCCGAGTCTGCGTGTTCTTTGTGTCCGTTGTTTGAATGTTTGTAAAGTCCCCGCGACACAAGAATTACTGGTAGAGCGGAAGTCGTCTTTAAAAGAAATAGATAATAGATTGTATCGTTGGTCGCACTTATGTTTGCGGTCGGCGGTGATGGAATTGATAAGGTAATAACTTGTGATCAATGATCGTGGAAACGAATCTAACCTATTGCTTTTCGGGTATGAACTGGCATCTAACATTTGCCTCACCAGCTACAAACCTTTCACAAGCTTTAAGTTGGTGAGGCTAACAAAAATACTAAAACCAAATTGCTAAAAATCTTAAAGTAAAAAGAAATAGGTACTCTGATTGGCCTGAATGTACAGCGTTTTTCTGTGAGCTTGGCAACGTGCCCAATAGACGCCAGTAGGTTCGCCCCTTCATGGGGATCTAAAAATTGCTGGCGCTCTCATAGGCTTTTGCCTGCCTCTTTGGAGATATACAAGTATCATATTTGTATGTATGAACAAAGACGGGTGACCGATGACTTTATTGTCTTAAAATTATTTTCATTTCCCTCACAAACATTAATTTAGGGTTGTCTTTTTTAACATAAACCCTTATATTCTTGTTAGCTGCCGCTCGCGTGGAGATCCTTATGATCTCATAAGATGATGAGAACACATACTAGGATAAGAATTAACCGTTATATTATGCCAGGATAAATAGGTAAAGATTCAGGTTATATACTATCAGACATCGGTGTGCCAATCTTAATTCACATTCGTGAAATGGTTTAACCATAATTAAGTAACAAACAACTAAACATCTTCAGAACATTAGCAAGCTTGCAAGCTAAAATTATCTAATATCTAAAAAATCTAATTAAAAGTTTTTATTAACCCATAATGTATATTTCGTTCCAGGCGAGAAGGAAAACAACAAGAAGGCCTGCCTGATGATCTTGCAGAAGGTGGTGGACGACCCGCAGTCGGGCTCGTGTCCGAACGTGTCGTACGCGGACGTGGCCGGCCCGGTGGCGAACTACAACCCCACCGGCTCGCCGTACGCCGTGCCCACCACTGAGGTGAAAGAGGTGACCGCTCGAACACGCTCGTTATGACCTGGAAGCTTGCGGACCGAGGTGTACAGAATACTAGCTAAAGCCGTTAGACCTGCGTCTGATCTCTCTCCGGGCATATCGGATTATGAGAGTGAGGGAATAGAGAATGCACTTGTGTTTGAGTACACACTTGTACTCTATAATAACTTCTATATCTTCGTTAAGATTGGACGCCTTAACCGAATTTTGGTGTGCAGATCCTTAAGTACATCCATCTCTTAAATCATCGTCAATTTCTACGAGAAAACTAGACAAAGCTTTACACTGTTCAACGCAAAATCCTTTTACTATGAAAAGAACATATCAAATAATTTAGGTTACAAAGTAACACTATTGAAGGTTAAAGATCAGCGGTTAATCAGTTTAACTGAAGTTACGTTTAAGTTTGTTAAAAATTAGGTTAGTTAAGTTAAAGCCTAAAAGAACATGCCTGTATGGAAATACACTAGTATTGAAATTATCTAGAATACTTGTTATAAGTTCTGTCAAATAAGATATATGTAAATTTATTTATTATTTATTTTTAGACTATACCATCTCACTGCAGAGCAAATGCCTCCTTTCGATCTGTATGTAAATTTAAAATGGCATAAATAAATAAAAACTAAGAATAAAATGGATGGCGTTGTCTGCCGATTCCTACATGTTCCACTAATAGAATCAGTAAGGGTTTGTAGTATTTCATACAAACATCTAACCTGGTTTCCAGGCATTCTAGGTTTGCATGAGCAAGAATAAGACAGCGTGTCACAGATAACATAGCTTTGTCTAGTTGCCGCGCATGCAATGACAATGTTTAAGGCAATGATAATAAGGTTCCTGGATCAAATATTTATAGCCTACTGTATATTTAAAACAGAACCCTCTCCTTTCTGGCTAATAAATAACTTCAGAATTAATACATATATGCTCAGCACTGCTAAGGTATATAGCATTAGCATCGCGTCGTAAAAGTAACTCAGTAATAGCTTAATAGATGGCGTTTGTATCTTCGCATACTAACACAATCTATCGGTAATTAACGAAATGGGTGTAAAAACCCAGGATTCTACCTCTTCGTCTTCATGTGACATTGTGATCCCTATATCTCGGGGGTATTTTGGCCCACAGGGCCCATATTCAAATTCGACCAAGTATGACCCCAAGGTGTCTGCACACCAAGTTACAAGTCGATCGGTACAGTAGTTCCGGAGTTATGCCTGTCACTAACAGACAGACACATAGACCCACAGTGTTTGCATTAACCTCTGAAGAAGACTTAGAGGTTAATAAACAGGTCTACAGAGGCATTTACACATCTCCACCTAAGATAGAATTACTTATTTTCATAGACAATAGAATCTGCCATCTTTACAAACGCGACACACTTGCAAAAATCCTCCGGTAGATAGCGTTAGTTCAAAATTCGTAGATAGTATCCCTATATTAGCTTAACATCTTTGCTTACATGCTGAACCGCAATTTGCCATGGGATTAAATATAATGACCACCAAAAATACTAATTGCGCAGCAAAATATAATTACTAAAATATATCATAACGAGCACCTATACGCCTCAAATCACTGCATTCCGTCTCGGAAGGGTTAGGTTATGTTAGGTTCTTTCTTAAACCCACTCAAAAATAGGAGCCCCGCGAAGCGCAGCTCCGTCGACTTATTTTGATCTCTTTAAATATCTTTTGCTGTGCAATTTGGTGATCATTTACTATTTTTGACTGTTATATTTTACTATATCTGGTGATAAGTTAAACAAAAGCCATTTGCCATTAGATGGCGTTAGTATCTGTACACCAATGCAAATCTGCAAAGTTTCACTAATAGATGGCGTTAGCATCTTTACACCTGCACAAAGTTTTAGCGGTAGATGGCATTAGTGTCTATGCATATGTGTAAATCTGCAAAGTTCCACCGGTAGATGTCGTTAGCGATACAAAGTATTCTGTGCGCCTCGTCCCTGTGTCGTGTGCCTCGGCAGTCGTGAGCGTGTTTAAGCGGTTGGTAGACGCCGTCACCACGCACCACTGCCACTAACAGCTTACACCGCCACCGTGTACTGTACACTACACCATCTAACAATGTATACCCACGACACCCCTTACTCATAATCTTTGTACAAAAGAAGGTAGGATATTACTACAGGTAAATATTTGAGAGCCTTAGTCTGTCTTGGATTGAAAGAAGAAAGAAAAATTATTTATTTGACACATACCACAAACACATAATAACAAGTACAAAATAAAAAGAAATACTAAGATACAAACATAAACTTAGCGAAACTAAACCAAAACAGAAAAATAAACAAAATACATATAAAGTGTCAACAGTAGTGTCAAATAGGGCCCAGCTCAGCATGTGTCAGACGAAAGCCTGACGCTGGTTTTCAACTGGGTCATGATTGCCAATATTTACTTATAAAACATACAATACTTTTCTTATTTTTATAAGAAAAGTTTTGTATCAAGTGTATCATATGCATATCATATTGTATCAAGTGGCCCAACATTTTCCCTCTTCTGTTCTCTGTTATAAGTAGGGGGTGTATTTAACTTAAGATTACTAGACTGTGCGTCAAGGTTGAATTGGCTGTCGTAATGATCTTATGATTAAAGTCAGTGCAATCTAGTCGTACCGGAAAGTATAAAGTACTGTCAGTTCTCATATTAAATGTTAATTAATGTTGATTATAATTTATCTATGTCGAAGGAAATTATCTCTTTACAGACATCTCACGGACACTGTATTTCGCTATAACTGTGTAGTCTGCTACCTGCTTTCAATGTTCAGTAGGTTCTATTGGTAGGTATATAAATTGATTATCTTCGAGCATACGTTACTTATTTTCAGTGCTGCTGATGATAAAGGTATTTTATGTGATACTAGCTTTTGCGCGTGGCTCCGCCCGCGTGGTACCTACATCAATAAAAAGTCTAGCCTATGTCCTTCCCCAGGTTTTAAACTATATCTGTGCCAAATTTCATCTAAATCGATTGAATGGTTTAGCTGTGAAAAGGTGACAGACAGACAGACAGACAAAATTACTTTCGAATTTATAATATTATTAGCTTTTGCTCACGGCTCCGCCCGCGTGGTACCTACATTAATAAAAAGTAGCCTATGTCCTTCCCCAGGTTCTAAACTATATCTGTGCCAAATTTCATCTAAATCGGTTGAATGGTTTAGCTGTGAAAAAGTG
Organism: Catocala sponsa; assembly: GCA_963564715.1. Taxonomy (NCBI): domain Eukaryota; kingdom Metazoa; phylum Arthropoda; class Insecta; order Lepidoptera; family Erebidae; genus Catocala; species Catocala sponsa. Next base: position 1,127,303 of record OY751345.1, on the reverse strand, counting down.
ACAGACAGACAGAGTTACTTTCGAATTTATAATATTAGTAAGGAAGTAAGGATTATTGATGCGAAGCAAGATTTTTCACGACGTTCAAAGACTCTGAAGAATGAGTTCCAACGCGTGCGAATCCGCGATTCGAAATTGTCTCGAGTCTCGATTGCCATCGAGTGCAATTGTATCGTTGTTTGAACAATCGGGACCTACCGACGACCGTCCATTGTATTCCAAATTTTTTAAGCCACGTCTTCTTTGCTTGTTTGTGAAGACGTCTCTGGTACGCCTGATGGTAAGCAGTTAGTGGATTCCAGTAGGTACTAAAGGCTACTCTTCAGCTGACTGTATCTGGTAAAATACTAAAAGACTTTGTTGAGGGTCAATGTATAAAGGGTAAGTGAAGAATGATGGGGTGGTGTGTCCGCAGAGCCACGGTCTGGGCGGCGGCGTGGGCTCGGTGGGCTCGGTGCTGGTGAACGGCGCGGCAGTGGGCGCAGGGCTGGGCGGCGGGCTCGGCGCGCTCAACCTGTCGCTGTCGCTAGCGCCGCCCGGCTCGCAGCCGCCCGCGCCCATCACGCAGCACACGCTTGACCATATCAAGGTATGACGTCATCAAAAGTCAGCTCAAAGTACACTCCACACAGAAATCGTGATTATTGGTGATGCTTCATAAGGTTATCAGCCATCTGTAAATTTTTAATAGCAATAGGATTTTGACGAGTAATTTGAACGGAGTTTATGTAAAAAAGTATCTCTAGCTCTCTAGCCAAGAGACGCATCGGTTATAGAGAATCGCTGTAGAATTCAGCACAAAGTTCACATAAATTCTTTGGCATTTATGCTGTCCGCGAAATAAATAATATTTGTCACACAGCAATAAATTACACAAAAAATTATTTTAATGTACAAAGTTGCTGGATTATAAATAAATAATCTTACGCTATGATGTGTTGAATATAGCACATTTTGCAAATTCTATAGTTTACTATCACATAAGTATCAGCAAATAATTGAAACATAATGTTACATTGTTTTATTGAAAATAGTGGGACAATATGAATAAAATTATGTAGATTTGAGAGCCAATTCTCACGCATAATTTTCTATATCCGTCAATGATTGTCATATATTATAAATATATAATAATATTTAAAATAAATGTTACACTCCTAAGAATGAGTTAATTGCCATATAAACATTTGCTAGTCAAATTAGTTTATTTAAATTGCTGAGTTTCGCACAAAACAGCGTAGTGCTATATAATGTTAAACTATTCATTTATATTAGAAACCAATATCACCCTGTTAATTTACACGGCACGGCTTTTGCTAGTTTATTTTTCTAAAATCCAAACTACAACAAATAGTAAATTTTTGTACACCAGTGTGGTGCTGATCATTGGACTAGAACAAGCGCCTTCAAACTACAGCAGTCGTGAGCTGAAACGCTGTCGCATCGGAACTTCGAGATGTAATGCTTTAGTCATCGTCTGTTCGAAGTGTTAGAGAGTGTAGTGTGTGGTGTCCCAGGTGGCGCTGCGCTCGGCGGGGTATAGCGAGGCGGGCATCAGCGAGATCGGCGCGGCGCTGGCGCTGCTGGTGAAGCACGGCGTGCTGGGGCTGGCGCTGCCAGCCGCGCTGCCGCCCGCGCCGCTGTCCGCCGCTTACTTCCCGCTCACGCCTCAGGACCAGCCCACCGTCTTCGGGCCCATCGGACAGGTCCCTCTCGGTACGTACGCACACACACCTCCACGCACACACACACACACACACACACACGTACAACACAGAACAAGAACATAGTTTAAAATTGAAATTTTATATTACAAATAAATTATTCCCCCTTTTAAATGAAATCCAAAATTATTAAAGTCCATTTGTTTAACGACCGAAATTAATAATAAATTGAAAATTTTCTCGTAGGCACATTTTCACTTATAGAAATAAGTGAAAATGTGCCTACGAGAAAATTTACACATAATGAACATAGTGTCTCGAAAATTCGAATAAATATAATAATAAATTCTTATAAAAGAAACCACTGCTTACTATTAATATTGTATTAATAGTTTACTTGTACAATATTAATGGTAAGTAGTCGTTCAACTAAAACTTGATATCTGTATTTAGTAATTATAGATTTTGTGAAGTCGACTAGCACAAACATGATTGTGTTGCCTTAAAATATGTTTTCAAAAACCTCATTAAAGGTATTTACTTTTTATGCTACTGAAAATAATTATTATTTCTTCCTCGGATTATTTATTAATTTCGGTCTTAAGTCCTTAATCTTGTGACTCAAAATTTGCATATTACAAAATCCCACAACATTTATATTGAACTTTATCAGGATAATGCCGACAATGTATTATTATAATGCACATAATTATATAACTAGGAACTAATTACAATTGAAACAATAAATAAGTTACTTTAAGGTTTCGGCCTCAACCTTGGCGTTAATCACTCATTTACAAAATACATTATGTAATATAATGTCGACGTTATCTACGAAATAATATTCTGTGGAGTATCATTGTTCCTATTATTTAATACACTTCACAAGAATATACAAAAAAATATATTTAATACATGCCTTTATTCGTTTTCTCTATATACAACCGTGGCCTAGAAGGATGTTTTTTCGTAAAACTCTTAACCCATAATCAATAACAACTTTATTTTGTAGCTATTCAAAATTTGTAAATATTAACCCATTCGCCGTCCCGTGATCAATCACGGGACGGCGAATGGGTTAATATATAATCGGATAGATTTTCTATTGTGTCAACACAATAGAAAATCTATTGTTATACGTGTCATATTTAAAAAATCGGACAGAGAACCTGTTTATATATATTTTACTGTTATTATATATTATATATTATTTATGTTGTTTTGTATGGATACAAAACAACATAATTTCACGTTTGACACATTGGCTTAAATGGGCACATTGTCGTAGCCAATGTGCCGAATGGTCTTTGTAAATTGTAAATCAAATTACTTTCAGTGCGAAATATGTTTTGAAAATGTATTCAGCTCTTAGTGGTATTACTAACTAGTATTTAAAGACTGAAAAGTTATCGTTAATTCAACAATAATTTTTCGTTTTTTTAGTATTGGTAAAATAAGTATTCAAAATTTGTAAATATTAACCCATTCGCCGTCCCGTGATTGACACAATAGAAAATCTATTGTTATACGTGTCATATTTAAAAAATCGGACAGAGAACCTGTTTATATATATTTTACTGTTATTATATATTATATATTATTTATGTTGTTTTGTATGGATACAAAACAACATAATTTCACGTTTGACACATTGGCTTAAATGGGCACATTGTCGTAGCCAATGTGCCGAATGGTCTTTGTAAATTGTAAATCAAATTACTTTCAGTGCGAAATATGTTTTGAAAATGTATTCAGCTCTTAGTGGTATTACTAACTAGTATTTAAAGACTGAAAAGTTATCGTTAATTCAACAATAATTTTTCGTTTTTTTAGTATTGGTAAAATAATTATTGTTACTTATTATGGGGACTTTTCCCTTGTGTCTTACTTTCTTTGCCACCTGGTGATAAAGACATGGAAATATTTATTTTAAAATATTTTATCTTTATAATTGGCTAGTCACAGAGACCATATGATCCTCCACAGAATATACTATATGATTTTAGAAATAAGATTTGATTAATAAGTATAAATATACTAAAGAAATTTAATATGAATATTTTTTATAGCTTAAACGAGTCTCATGAATAATTTGTTTAGAACAACTTCAGTATATTTCTACCAAAATGTATTTGACATGTTAATTATGTATTCTTGTACCCAAATTGTTGTCGACATTACACGGAACGGTCCAGTGCTGTTGCACATTAACCAAAGATGTTGTTGGATGGTATCGGTAAAGCGTCACTTGTCACCGTCCCCACGGTGATGGGTGACCGGCCTCATTCACACACGTCTCTCGCTTCCAAATTCCAAATTTCACAACGCTTTACTGTCATTCTTTCCTGGTTTCTGATTGGCTGCCGTGATTATATATAACTTTTATGCTTCTGTTATTCGTCTAGTAGGGTTTTATTTCAAAAGGTATTTTATTTATGACGTCATCAGTTATAGATTAAATAGACATTATTGCCGAAGAAGGGGATACATTGTTTTTAATTGAATATAAGTATAATAATTGAGTTGCTTATTTGTGTTAAGTAACGTGTGTGCTTTTAACAAAGCTAAAATGATAATCGCCTAATGTGAATCACTCTGAGACAGACATGGGCAGTAATGAACTTTTAGATATTAATACTCATTATTTATTAATAGAACATAATAATACAGATTTTTATATTCGTTAATCTGCGCTTTAGATATCAATGTGAGTGTTCTTTTTATCTATGGTTTTGATTATAGAACACACATACACAGAGTAGGTACAGATATTGCCTATTACAAAAATGTTTTACTTCAAGAACTGCTCTGAAAATAGGCAGCTATTTATATTAGTATTTATTATTTTGGAATAAAACCCTAACTATATTTGAATTGGTGCAATTTCTTTAAGCAATCAGATCTATTTTTGATATAGAATGGGACCAACTATACTGTTCAACAAAAATGTGTATTTCCTTACTTTTAAATTGTGCTGTTTTCAGACAATAATAATAAGTTTATAAATTATTATCGTCGCTATGACTCACCCGCCCGATGGCAACTCGTTGATATGGTTGATGAGATATTGAAGCAGCTAAACCCATTTGAAGAGACCTTTTGATGCCCAAACAAAGGTCTAGTGTTCGTTCCCATAACGTGCACATCTGACATTCCAAGCTAATTGTGTATTCAGTAGTTCATTATTGCTTTAATCGTCGCGAGGAAACCTGCATGACTTAGGGCTATACATAATAAATTTTTGACGGTTCCATTCAACACTGAACCGGCGTGGTGTATTAATTACCTACTTAAATAATCTCATGCAGAGAGAGAATCAAAAGTAGGACAGTTTCTCAGTAAAGCTGATACTTTTATATGAATATAATTAAATAAACTATTGGCTATTCTATATCAACAGTAGATTACGTGACTTAAAGGAATTACACGAATAAAATATCACCCGGTGTTCTTAACACGAGTTTCGATTGTCCTCGATAACGATGAACGAATGAAAGTGTATCGAATACTTTAATGTTCATCGATATCGAGTTAACTCGTGGTAGCAACACTACTATACAAATTTTATGTTTATTACTCTAAGGGCCACTTGCACGACAACTCACAAAATACGTTTAGCACTAAATAGATTTAAAACATCGTGTTGTCGCAGTCATCCGTGTAAGGGTGACTGAGGTGCCACGATGTTTTAAATCTATTTATTGCTAAATGTATTTTGTGGGTTGTCGTGCAAGCGGCCCTAAATGTATTCAACAGTTGCATGCATATAGTTATTGTTTGACGTATGTGTTGTATTGCTGATCAAATAACAATATTGGCTTAAAGTATATAACTTTTTTATTTATTTGTTACTACTATCAAACTTTTTCCAAATTTCCGCATCGCTTCTCACTCCATCTGTCGGCAATACATAACAACTTTTGTGCTATGGACGGATCTTGTTGCGATTCTACGAGTTTCAATGTGGAATCGAATGTTTCTTTTGAAGTTGCTTATAAAACATCGACATTTTGTTGTTTAATGATATATGTTGACAAAACAATAGGCTCTTCGTATAATGGAACTTAATAATTTAGAAATCATAGCTTTTAATGATGAGATGTGAGATTCTCAAGAAAACTATACAATGCAAAGGTTTTCTTAAGCTTAATTTCTTCATTTGCAAACAATCGAAATAAAAATATAGATATTTTCTAAGGAAGTCAGTCGGAATGCCTTATAACTACACTAAAATCAGTGAGCATATTAGAATATTTATATAATCAATTAATTATTATTGTATTAATTCAGATCAAAACAAAAGTAATTGAATATATTTATGGTACATGGTTACCTATAGCAAAGTTAATTTACATTGAAAAATGCTAATTTATTACTTATTTACTTAGTTTATTTAATTACTCATTGTAAATAAACGCTGACATCAACGCTGCCCTCTTACAAAGCAGTCGTATAGCTAAATCGTACATACATATTTAATTAATTTATAAAATTAATCACGTTGCCTTAAAATTAAGTGCAATATTTTGAAGTTTATGTAGGCATCAAAAGTCGGAAGCTAAATTAGACCCTCTATAGCCACGCCTTAACTAAATAAGAACTTCTAGTATATTCTAATTATAATTAATGTTCACAAATGCAGTTAACAGTATATAAAACAGCAACTGCTACAGATGACTTTATCACCCACATATTGCAAACTTACAACTAGCGCCAAAACGGGCGATCTAGGAAATAATTTTGACGTTATTATTATTTTTTTTATACTAATGTGGCAAACAAGCATACGGCCCACCTGATGGTAAGTGGTCACCGTAGCCTATGGACGCTTGCGACACCAGAGGCATCACTTGCGTGTTGCCGACCCTTTAGGAAAGGAAGTGGGGAGGATAAGGAGCGGGAAGGGGGAAAGAGGGTGATTGGGCCTCCGGTACTCTCACTCACCGAACGAAACACAACAGTAGGAATACTGGTATTTTACGTCGATATTCTGTGAGAGGGTAGTTCTTCCCCGGTCGAGCCGAAATGCTGAAATCAGCGAGGCTCTACTACTCTAATGACAGTTACTCAACGTCCATTCATACGAGGAGCCTGTTGTCACTTAACTTACCGATTACAGTCTATCTGTACATAATAATTATATAAATATTATGAGCAGTTTCAACGGTAGTCAGTCCGAGCCATAGCACAAGTAAGACAGAGAGAACAACCGGTAGAATCTAAGTATTAATTAAATACGTTAGCAGCCCTAAATATATTTTAATTAACGAACGCAATTCAACTGTCTAATTTGTCAATTCCCATAAACATGTCGTAACTAAATATATTGTAAAATATAATTCAAAAACTATAAGTCTGCATTTGACGAAATCTAGTATCGACTATTATAATCCTTTCATTAGTTTTCCGTACCAAAATGATCAAAACGATACCCTATCTAATAAAACGACTTTGTTTGTCTGTTCGCTTTCAGATCACTTAGATCGAATCAAAACAGTCATGTGACACGTTTCTGCCAAATCCTTAGAAACACGCACAGGTGTGAAAGAATAATTATGAATTATTTTCTGCCTAATATCAAAAGATGCAATGAAACTTAAGCCTTAATAAATTGTGATGATCGTTTAGTAGTTGCGTTCATTAATTAAAGCAGTGGCCACGTTGTATGACTGACACACGTTTCGTATGTTTGGGTTGTTCTCTCCAGGTTTCATGTATCTCTTCTAAGTCCGTACCACAGCGCTGCCGGTAGTGGCGACTCGTCTAGTCGAACAGTCCCATTGTACACGCGCACTCGATAGCTAGATTCTTTTGTTGCTCTCACAGTTCCTGTCAATACTTCTGCATGATTAGATCACTTAGTTCTCTCATCGATAGCTTGTATTATAGTTGAGTAGGTAGTGTAGCACTCGACGGGGCTTAAGGGACCACTTTTGTATGATAGAGAGCGTATTTAGATCTGTGGGGTAGTGCCGATGTAATAGTAGAGGGGTGTTGAGGGGGTATGTGGGGGTGTTGAGGGGGTATGTGTAGTGGGGTAGTAGCGGGGTGCGTGTGGGAGTGTAGCGGCAGGCGTGGGAGAGGGAGGGAGGGGCACTGTGTCGCGTGTATGGTGCGGCGGCGGCGGCGGCGCTGTGCGGGCTGTCGCTAACACGTAACTCTCTCCGCAACAGCGCGAAACGTTCTAATGTAAGTGTTCGCGCTCGCGCCCGGCGCCGGGGGCCGGGGCGCAGGCGCGCGGCGGCGTATAGCGTGAAGCGTCCGCAGGCGGCGGCGGCTCGTTAGAGCGTTTCGCGGAGGTTGCATTCGAGGCGCTTCGCCCCCCAGCCGTGGCGCCCATCAGCCTCGGGGCCGGCGTGGGCGGCGTGGCTGGCTTCCCCTCCGCCTCGCTGCTGCCGCTCTCGAAGAGCCCTACGCCTGCTGATGCCGGTGCCAAGGACTCGAAGAACGTTGAGATCGCAGAGGTTATCGTCGGGGCTATACTCGGTAAGTTGACACGCGACACGCTCCATGTTTAATTTTGTTGTCTAATGTGCCGTTCCTTACTTATTTATACTTGAAAATGGGTAGGCAAAACTATGTCGATAGGAGATACGTCATACAAGTGAACTGACTTAATTTAATGCTGCTACCTCATTTCAAACGATAATCCAAGCCGTATATCAATACTAACTACATTTAAAAGCGCTTATACTTAAATATTTGATGCTTCATTTTTCGTAACATTACTTAGAGACGGTTTCATATACTTAGTCGTTGAACGTTGCGCTTGCAGGCCCCGGAGGCCGCAGCCTCGTCGAGATCCAGCAGATGTCCGGCGCGAACATCCAGATCTCTAAGAAGGGCACGTTCGCGCCGGGCACGCGCAACCGTATCGTGACGATCACGGGCACCGCCACCGCCATCAGCAACGCGCAGTACCTCATCGAGCAGAAGATACAGGAGGAGGAGCTGAAGCGCACTCGCCACAACGCCATCTCCGGCCTCATGCAGTAACAGCGACGCCACCCGACCGCCCCGCCACTCGCCAACTGCGTGCTCATCCTATATCAGTGTGTCTGAACAACCCCCTAAAGCTACGTAGTCCCGCATTGGCCGCCATTGGCACCAATGTCCACGTACATCGTGTTGAATTTCAGTGTTAAAAGACAGTCGGTTACGGCCACATTGGTCCCAGTGTGGGCGCCAATACGCGAGAATGTTTGAAGGTTAGCTACGTGGCCCCATGTTGGGCTCCAATACGCCAATATTTGCGTAGCTCTACAGTGTTATCTATAGAGGTTGGTTGTATGTGCTACGCCGCGAGTCCCCGGTGGGCGCCAAGGTCCCGCGGCCGGAGTGTCCGGGACAGACGCCGAGCGGCGCGCTCGTACACTTATGTACTTTATCTTATATTTTGTTCTAGCGTAGTTACTAGTTCTAGTCAAACACTGTTGGATCACAGAGCGCCGCGCGCCGCTCGGTCACACGTTACACCGCGGCGCGAGTTACCTGACTCTAGTTAAGAACTTTTGTTTTATTTTATCTGACGGAGGGTATAATTTATGCAGCTCTCGATATGCGGCGCGCGCCCCCTCCCTCCTCCCCCCTATACCACACCCCTTGTCACCTTAACAACTTTAATGGGATCGCCAGTTCGTTGCCCGACTGTTGCTCTTTCAGAAGGCATGATATGCGTGTGCGACAACTCGCCACGTTAAAGATGTGAGGGTAGTACGATATATGGTTGAGTGTACGATTGTCGAGCTGTCCGGGGCTGTGCAATGTTCGCGGCGCGACGTCGCATATCGACACATAGTTACCTATTTACAATAATACAAGTTATGTATATTGATTTTATGCATGTAATAATATAATAGCGTTGATTGTGGCGGGGAGTCGCCTTTCGAACTCACTAGGTGGAGTGGACGTCGAGATGTACCTCGACTGGCAGTTTAGGAATACTTTTTGGTGCGGTATTGCAGTTTAAGAGTTAATGTGCAACACTAGTGCAGTAACCCGGGCCCGCTCCCCGCCCCACCTATATTTTACGTTTCTTATCGTGATGACAAGTAATTATTTTATTCTGCCTAGCAGACGGTTATTGTTGTTTAAGATATAATAATGAAAATATTGTGATATCTCCTATCACGGAAATTCCTATTCCATACACATATTATTTTTGTATATTCTTCACCACACCATACATTTTTTTTATTTACAAAGTTGATTTCATTGTAAATGTTACCATTGATAAGTTATTTTTCTTTAGTTTATTAGGATTAGTAACGTGATTAATTGATATAATAAAATCTATTTGACGGTTATGTCTTAGGTGAAAGATGTTGTCGGTACCGTTCGCAACTCTGCGGGAACATTAGGAGCCAAGTCCTCACCAAAGTTGCTTTTTATGACATTTGACAAGCGACGCCTTGTGACCAGGCCTAGTATTTACGTTCTATCTTCAATAGCTGGCGTAGTAAGTAGTCTTAGTTTAAACAAAGACTCTTAACTAATACAACAATGACCGGCTTCAGTTTTCAAGCGCAATTTTCAATTTAAATAACATCTAAGAATAGAAAATTTTAATAAATAAATAATTTGGTAAACTGCCATCTATATGAAAAATAAGCGCTTCAAGACTTACTGTGTTGTCAGAAGTCTATGTTGTAAGTGAATCCACTAACTTTTTCTTGGAGCCAGGTATAAATTGGTTCAGATTAGTTTGTAAATATGATGCGTGTGTCCACAAGGCGTGGCGCACACAAGTACAATAGAACGTTTCGAGTGCACGCCGTTTATGTTTCACTCTTGAAGTAACACCTCACGCCCTACAATCACACCACACGATATCTTGGATCTGTCAAGCAGACTACTTCATTCCTGATTTCTCTCGGTAAAGATCTTTATTTTTTTATACATTTATAAACAAAATAATAATATCTTAATCGTTTCTAAATATTTTTTTGTTATTAGGAGTGTTCCATAGTTGATTTGTTGTCGGTCTAAATTTGTCTTACGATATAAGTACAATTTAAAAATAATACAATGCATGTCCAGAAGATATAGATGAAAAATAAATAAAAATATTTTAAACATTTTAAAAAGCAGATTTCTATATATCGAGATGACAATATAAATGATATATTCTTATTTACAGTTATATAATTGAATACGTTATTTTTTTCGCCGTCGTTTAACAAGACGTTTCTTGTAGTGTCTGTTAGAGGTCGCTCGACGGCGACTCCCGCGCACCACGTGTCGGCGGCGGCGAGCGTCGTGCGGGAGTCGTCGCCGTGTCGTACGTTAGAGTTACATAATATAAACTGTGATTGTTTTCGTCGACATTGTCAAGGTACTACGTGTCAGTCTCCGCTTAGTGTTAGAACCCGTCGGCACTCGCCGCAGGGTAGTTTTAAGTTGTGTTCGTTTACCTCAGAAGTGCCATCGTTCTACATACAGGAATAGTGAGGCGAGTCTCCGACGTCAAGTGTTCATCGTTTCACGTGTTTTACCGTTTCATGTGCTCGACACGAGTATGAAATACCTTCATTAAACTGGAAACAGTTACATTTCGTGTATTTCTATTCATATAACGGACATTAAAAGGAGCACATGTACCGATAAACACTTAAAGTGTGTTTTCCAGTACATCTCCGATACCACGTTGGGCGCCTACGCGATAATAAATGTTCAATGCAATTATCTAATGGGTGATAACTTCCTAAGGCGGTGAATACTACCGCATGTGAATAACGGTATGAAGTACAAAAAGCAAACGTAATCATAATAAAAAAAAATATAATAATTTGAAATCGGCTTAAAGATGAAAGTAATGTACGATAGTGTGTAAGAAAATCGGAATTGAGAGACAATTTTCTCAGCTAATTCACTCACAATTACGCGATTTATAAATAAAATAAAAAGTATATAATATTTTTAACTAATTAATTATTAGGGAAGTGAGCACGCTCGATATGCCATAACCTCGTACTTCCGTGAGAAAAGTGAAGAATAATAGTGATTATAATGTTGTTGTAAGTTTCTCGTAGTAGCGACGGCGGCGGGCGCGCGCCCGGTGCCGCGCCCTGTCCAGCGACATCTCGACCATACAAGTCGTGGATATTGTTAACTGATCTATTACATATATACGTGTGTTATGTAGTGAACATTTGGCAGTGTAGCGTGGCATTACAGTAGCTAGTTAATATATATTCAATCTTTTAACGTGTATAGGGTAACGCTCTTGGATAATATTTCCGGTGTTTTTTCGAATTTTCTCATCTAAACTATGTATATTTGGGGGTAGATACAGATATCGTCTTGTGTCAATTAATAATTGTCTGTCTGTGCGTTCGCGATGATCACAATGGTTGACAAACGGCGCTGTCGGGTAAGTCATGCATAATAGAGTAGGCATTATCCATAAATATGAACTGATTGAAGATTGTGGTATCGAATTAAGGGTTGTATTGTGATGGGGTTCTGTGTCGTTGTGATGATCGCGGCCGCGCACTCGAGGTCGTGTCGGCCAAGCCTGAACGCGTAACGCCTGTCACGTCGATTTAACAAGCTCAATTTTATCGGAACTAAATCTTGATTAGTCGGTACGTATAAGTCAAACTCGTCAATTAAGAGAAATATTTTCCAAAAAGTTGTATGATTTCACGGCATTGTTCAGTTCGGGCGAGCTCTGGGGGTAGACATAGTTTCCGTCTCGTTTCTTCACTCTCTTTCTCTCTCTCTCTCTGTCTAAGTTAAAACTTGCCTCTATTGTTATTCGGGGCGGTGTCCGCAAGCGTCGGGTGTCCACATTCCTGCTAGAGTTAAGTGTTCTGTGAGGGCCCGGCCTGCGCCCCCGTAGCGGTGAGAGTTACCATAGTGTCCACTCGTTGGACTGATGTTCGCTCGGCGGCGCAGTCCCCGCGGTCCCTCGATGCAATAGTTTCTGTTGGCGACCCCGCTGGCTGTACAAAGCGCGAATGATCGACGCCTCGCGGACATCGCGCCGATCGTATAATAGTTATCAATGGAATTCTAGTTAGTTATAATTATCATATAAAAACAATATAATGGGTATGTATAGATAATTTTTAAATTAAAATTACTGGAAAATGTTAACGTTGTTATACAGAAGTTGTTACAATATTTGAGAGTATATTAACGTGAATACAAAATAATAATTTTAGTGCGGTAATCATTATCTGAGTAAAGTTTATCGCGTGGAAAGATAATAAATAGTGCAACGTCGTCCCGAATATATTGTGTAATAGCGCAGAGTCTTAGACGCGGCCGTAGAGCAAGACAAGTTATACTGATTCTGTGATACCGAGTAGTGCAACACGCACGCTTGTAGCGCCCCGCCCCCAGCACGCGCACGCGCACACGTAGCACGCACGCACGCACGCACGGACGGAGACACTGGTGTCTGTAACAGGTTGTGTCAAATTACTTAGAGCTCATTTCAGTAGTGGTAGGTAGCGGCCGTCGACATACTAGCTCTGTGCGCGGCGTCCCCCGCACCGCACGCGACACTCGGCACTTTATCGATCATATTATAATGCTGTTACGATTAAGGAATTTGAATGTTGTAGGCTAAGGTAGCTAGATGTCATTCTTCATTGTACGGAGTCGAGTCCCCGGCCAGGCGGGCCCGGCGCCGGCCGGCCGCGCGCCGCGCACCGCGCACCTCATCCTCCCATTTTAATTTTAATAGCTAAATGTTGTTGAATTTGTTGATAGAGTGGTTTATTGTAATTACTATAGGTAGTTTAGTGAGTATACACGCGAAGGTGGCAGCCGTTGGGTGCGCTAGGCTAGACTAAGGTTCGATACTGTGTTTAGGAAAATGGCTGTGCGTTCAAGTCGAACTCAACATTAAGACATCACCATAACGCTTGTGTCGGAAGGGCGCGATCGCACACGACCCGCGCGCGAGTGCACCCGCGCGCACACACTATCTGTATATAATTGCATAACATTATTTCATTTACGTTACTCTCCTTGCTCATTGTCATCAATTTATTAAAGACTGAGGAATCAACTCGCGCATATTGACATCGTCACGAACGCGTCCCAAACGGTAGGGATTAATTGTAATATATAATTGTTTATTAATCATTATAATAAAAAATTTCGCTCGGTTTCATGTGGGTGGTCCTGGGACTGGGCCGTGTGCGATAGCGCGACGCTGTCGGCGCGCGCGCATCGTGTCGCACGCGCGCGCGCGCCGACAGCTCGGAGTGCCGAGCGCCGAGCTCGGAGGCCGAGCGCCGAACGCCGAGCGCGGAGCGCCGGCGGGCCGACGCCGACGCCGAGCGCCGTCAGTCGTTGTCTCATCACCTTTACACATGTTGAGATTGATATGTTATACTAATTCTATTGAATTATAACTTGTTGCGTATTATAAGTATGTATAGACGAGCGGCCCCGCGCCGGCTCACTTATGTGTAAATGTCATACGTTGATATAAAAATTTGTTGCTGTACAGTTCAGTCATGGAATTTTTATTTTTATTATTAATATTTTTTGTTAACTTGGTTTACGATAAACGGGTCTGCAATGTTATGTAACGAGAATATAATTTTTAATTAAGTTTGAATTTTAAATAAAAGATGTTGAATAATAATATGTTTTGAATTAAAAATTCATTATATTTTAGTCAATGTTTATTATTGTTTAGTTAGTTGTACTCTCAGATTGATTTTCTAATGAAGTGTTATTTTGCAATGTTGTAAATGATAAGAGGTAAAAATGGAAGGTTACAATGTCTTAGTGTTTAAAAGCTCGAAACCAATTGAAAGGTACCTTGAACATTGTCTATATTATATTAACATTAAATAAATGCAAAAATTAATATTTGGTGTTTTCTTTCATTCTCCATTACACTCACCTCACCCTAGCACCTATCAAATAAATTCATTTAGGTCACATAGTCAACGAAAACAGTTACACTAACTGGCACGTCCAGCAAAGCACGGCACCACCTGTATGTATAACTGGCAAGAAACTCACGGCTACAAGGAGCTACAACCAATATACGAATTAATGTCAGTTATCCACACATGCACAGAACATAAATGTTAACCTCTAGCATAAACTATAGACCACGAAATAATATATCGTGGTCTATAGTTCTTTTAGTTTAAATGGATGTTCTTATATTATAAGAACATCCATTTATATGTTCACAAAATTCTTTCATTATACAATAATAATATATAATATAATATAATATTCTATCACATACACACAACACCATCTAGCCCAAACTAAGCAGAGCTTGTACTATGGGTACTAGACAATGGATAAACATACATATATATACTTTTTTTTGTAAATATGTACTTAATGTACATAGAAACACCCAGACCAAGACAAACATCCATGTTCATGTACACAAATGTTTGACTTGTGCGGGAATCGAACCCGCGACCTCAGGCGTGGCCGTCGATTACACTAACCACTACGCCATCATTATTCAAACTTTACCGACCTGAGTCATATACCTACTTATCTAGGTAATCTATGCTAATATTATAAAGCTATAATAAAATAATAATAAACTTTATTTACCAAAAGATTACACAAGTTCTTATATATAATGCATTTTTCTGATGAAGAATATAATAACATATTATATAATTGTAAGAACATGATAAAGGCAGCATTGACCAAGTCTCTCTACACTAGGCATGGCCTGTCACGTAGGGAAACTACAAAAGTTGTACTAAAATTTTGAATTAATGCCAGTATATGATAGAAATGTACAATAAATATCTACGCATGCAATACAATTAATTATTTTTAATAACAACTACAGTTAAATTATCTAACAACAGTTTTATAATATAATAATGTGTTTAAAAACGTAGTGGAATTGAAGCAATAGCAATCAAAATTATAAACATAAAGGTATTTTATCAAAAATGAAAACACATACAAAAGCAAGCAAGTACAACCAGCTCAAATCAAAAACAATAAAATCAGAGACATTAAATTAGAGGTTTTATGAAGCGCTCAGTGTCATCGTAAGTCCACTTAAGTAGTTCTTTTTTTGTGATTACTTTCGTTTCGCGAAGTGATGCTTTGGCAATATGGCAAATTTTGTTTATTTTATTGTAAACATAAGGTTTCATGAAAGCACAGAAACGTCTGGCAAAAGTAGAATTAATTTTTGGCAGTGGCAGTTTGAAAACTCGTCTCTTGACCATATCTTCATAATCAGAACTGTTTAGAACTATCTTATGAGTTACCAGTAGGATTTTGTGGATGTACAGTTTTCTAACACTAAGCAGTTGAGTTTCGTTATACAACAGATTCGTCGGATATCGGAACGGCTGTTTGATCATAGTTTTCAGCACTGCACGTTGGGCTCTTTCTAGGCCGATTAGGTGTGATGTGACAGAACCACCCCAGGCTGTTTGTTTGTTTGTTTGAACGCGCTAATCTCAGGAGCTACTGGTTCGATTTGA
This sequence comes from Catocala sponsa, assembly GCA_963564715.1. Lineage (NCBI taxonomy): Eukaryota > Metazoa > Arthropoda > Insecta > Lepidoptera > Erebidae > Catocala > Catocala sponsa. The sequence continues at coordinate 1,111,186 of OY751345.1, read as the reverse complement.
AAAATTATTTTATGTTGGATAGCCTATTTATCGAGGAAGGCTATAGGCAATATAACATCACGCTACGACCCACGGGGGCGGGCCATAATGAGAAACGCGGGAACATCTAGTACTAAATACAAAACAAAGTTGAAGTGACAATTTCCAAGCTCTATGGCGGGTCTCCTGGCAAACGCAGCGCTAGACAAGTTTCTTCGCTAGGTGGAGACAGGACACAATATCTACCGATGTCGAAATCTTTAGGAAAAGCCTGTCGAGCAGTGGACGATTTATCGGTAAGTTGATATGATTGAGTGCCATCTTGAAAATAGTTATTCTATGGCAATACATACATCCATACATCGTCTGTATCCCCGAGGGACGTCTGCCTACCCCTACAACACGTATTTATTAAACTCTCAGTCTTCGTCGAAGAGGTCAATGAAAACACTTTGTGGGTCTGTTTGTCTGTCTGTTAGTGACAGGCATAGCTCCGGAACCACTGGACCGATTGACTTGTTACTTGGTGTGCAGACACCTTGGGGTTATACCTCGGTCGAGTTTGAATATGGGCCCTGTGGGTCAAAAGACCCCCGAGATATAGGGGTCACAAGATATGTATAAATGATATTTTTGAATCAATGAGTTTTTCTTTAATTATTACTTTAATTTATGGGTGGTCCCAGTTGTCGGCAGAAATATATTAAAATTAAATGGATCCGGCAACTGGGACCGCGGTCCGAGTTAATTGCGGTCCCAGTCGCCGGCATCCTCTTTTTAACTACTGAGCAATGTTTTAACAAGCAGAATGACCGAGTTTATGCTTAAAGCTCTATAAAAGCTTCCCAATTAGTTAAGGGTACAACGTGGACATTACCAGACTTCAGTGATGATTTGGTGGGGTGTTAGCTATCAAGGAGTGACTGAGCCATATTTTTGTGAAAATGTGTCAAGAAAATCGGCACAAGTGTATCAAAATACGATTCTTGAGAAGGTGGTTAAGCCTCTTAACAACACCATGCTCCATAACATACACCGCACCGGGACCGGGTCATAAAGCTCGATCCACCCAAGCGTGGTTGGAAACTAACATTTCGGACTTCAGAGCTGAAGGCTGGCCGTCATCTAGTCTCGATCTTAATCCACTGGTTTATTATTTATGATCAGTTTTAGAGAGTATGGCATGCTCTAAACGTCATGAAAATTTGGAGTCCCTAATACAATCCATAAGATAGGCAGTGAAGAATTTTCCCCTGGAGAGAGTGCGTGTTTCTATTGATAACTGGTCTCAACGTTTAAAAGACTGTATTAAAGCCAATGCAGATCATTTTAAATGAGCTTATATATGTTTAATGTTTTTATATTAATATGTAAACTAAGACACAGTAATAAAAGATTTTTCCTTATAACAATATTTATGACAAGACTAGTCTTGTCATAAATATTGTTATAAGGAAAAATTTAGAAGTACAAAGAGAAAATACCTAGGTATTTTCTCTTTGTACTTCTCAATTTAAACAATAAAGAATTACCATGTATGTAAAGTCATAGAGAAGATATATACGTGGTTTTGAAAAGAAAAGGTAATTAGCGGAGAACAGGGAAATAAAACAAAAATCACTTGGTTATCATATTAATTATCAAAATGTCACTTGATTACATAATATAATACTAAGAAAATGAGATTCGTACAAAAATACGAATGGACGGAATTATTTATGTAGATCACACAACAATTAAGTAAAATGCTTAAAAATTATAAAAATACACAAATACACAATAGTTACATAAAAAATCAATATGTCTTTTATATCAGAGATTTTATTTTATATAATTTAAGATGTGAAATATGATCATCTCTGCTCGCTGGTAATTTATTAAAACTAAAATATAAAACAGACTGAAAATATTATTAAAATGCCAATTATCACCTCGTAGTTATAATTATTATTAATTCCCTCATATTTGCTATTTTGAGTCAATAATTTAGACAAAATAACTATTTTTGTATTTTGTATGTGTTGATGTTTCGTCAACAATAAAAATATCAGCTCATAATAATCATGATCGATAAACAAATGATAAATTACTGTCAATGTCGGAGCGTTGATAACAGCCATTATAAAAAAACAAAAGCTTGTTCGTAAATAATTAATAGTCATAATTATCAACTTTATTGCAAAGGTCTGAAGTGAATGGTTAATTATAGAACTTCATGAACACGACTCCAATAACATCGAAACTAAAATAATAACAGACTCATATTTTCCAAAAACTGTATTTTCCGTGTTTATATTATAATTAAGTAATCCCAAAATATAGGTGACGAAAGCAACATCGCGAACTCCTACACACGTTACTGGTTGAGTCATATTAATTAGAGTCATGTGATAAAATATTTGTACAGTAGTAAAATACAAATAAGTGATTCCATACACTATTCAGTTGTTGATAGGTACATAATTAAAAATATAAGTGTTATGTAACAACGCCGTTATATAATACTTATATTTATTATTATACTTATTAATTATTACAATTAGTTTCTCGTTAAATAGACTTCTTATTTTATCCAGAGGGGGTATCATTGTTACCATTTAGAAGAAAATTTGCTTTGCTGCTTTCACGATAGATTCTGAATTGCCTAAAACATCTGCTATTTTTCTTATAAGTACGAATATTTTGGTTAGACACATATATTATGTATTAGCTGTTTCTTTTTACATCGATTGCGATGTAAAAAGAAACAGCTAATTCATACAGTTTGGAACGAGCTACACGGGCAATCCATATGCGAAAAGTGAGGGTGAATCATAATTATTCTATCACAAACGGAGACATGAAATTTACTATAACTTAAAACAATATTTTATTTTTATAAAATGCTTAATAAATTAGAAAACTGGTACTTAATACAATAAATCGAACATAAAATAATATCTGTTAAACATTATGTCATGTAATGTACAAATAATTCAATAAAACAATAAGTTATATTGATGGACGTAAATAAACAGACCTCGATGGAATAAATATGAGATTTAGATCTAATACTATCAATACTTATAGTATAAAAGATACAAAATAAGCTACGATTTGATATCTACACAAGACAAAAAGAAAGTGTGACACAATTCATTCGGCGCAAATCTGTTTCGAGCGTTCGGTTTTGCAGCAAATTAGCCAATTCTATCACGCTGCTGAGATTCTAAAATTCGTTATATTCAGTAGGCTAAATACTACAGTCATTACAATATACAGAATGTTTACAATACTGTGAATATCATTGAAAGTCACAATTAAAACTCAGAGCAATTAAAGACCGGAAACGCTTTGGCGGACATATCGGTCTTGCCACCATTACAGCAGTGTTCTAATACTTTGAGCAATTTCAGTATATGAGAGATAATTATGAGAATGAAGTTCTGAGTGTTTGTGATGGTAAACACATGGACAACATTATTATGAATTTAACATTAAAGTGCCGTAGTCGTAGTAGTCTTATACATGATAAGACTTTATTTGGCTAGCTACACGTACAGACACGCCCAAAAACTCGCGCTATGCAACTCGCCCTCAGATAAGTTTCTGAGTACACTGCGGTACATAGGTTAGTTCACATGCCTTCCTTAAGGACCGGCAGATGCACTGCAGAAGTACAATACAATGCAATTTGGAAAATATAAAGGAGAACATGAGGTAGTATGTTACATCAAAATATGTTTGGCTTTTTCACAGATTCTAACTTGCTACGGTCTAAATTTACTCTGTGCTCTAAAATGACATAATATGAAACGGCCACAGAAGTTACTCTTAAAATTACAAAGTCTTTCATATTATACAACAACTAATGAAATAGTCTTAAGCTTACGAGAAAAGGTAACATATAATGCATGATTATCAGCTACGTATATAGTCGATTGCAGTGTGTTGTAAACTAATGTTGTTATTTTTTAGTTAGTCTAAGCGCAAACTGTCAGGAAATGTCGTGTATCCTCTACAGTCTACACAATATGTTAGCTTTATTTTGATTCCAAGACATATTTTGCCCTGGTGGTAGATACTCTCAGAGCAAGGATTATTACCACAGTTGCATACACAAAGTACGAACATGCAATCTTAATACTTTGAGGGTTAATAGGTTAGTTAAACTTGTATGTGTATACACGTGTTATTTTGAATACTTTAACGGTTGCACTGAGGTCGATATTTTCGGTTATATCTTTATTTTTATTTGCGACGGCGTGAGCCTTAAACTATAACGCATCTAAAGCCGCCCCGTGGAAAGTTGCTCACATGACTTCTTGGCTCCAAAATGTATGAAGCTAAGTCGAAAATATCAGCACGAACGTAAATTATTCACAAAGATTATTATTCTAATATTATTGTTGCTATAAGATGCGCATAAATGCTATTGACAAATGTATATTTCGTTTACTAAACCACTTATAGTAGACAGTATATCACCCAAAGAGGCCTACAAGGGAAATACTAAAAACTGTTACGTCACACGAGGAAGACATCTCATACATTCTGTAATTGATTACCGAGTAGGACTGCCAACCCTTTGGGCTCGAGCTAAAATCTCCGACATGTCCTAAAAAGGCATAGCGTTGCCAAACGGAGACTACTATGACCGTTGGCTCTAACATAGAATAACGAATGCTTTTTTGATGTATCGATTATGCTCGACGTCTGCCCAAGCCTCGCTGCATCCAACGGATGCTTGCAATACCCGCTAATATTACCTTGGCCATCTTAAAGTGACCAACAGCGCGCTTATTTGATGATATATACGCTGCACGCTGTATGCAACGGTTGATGACTATATTCAATCGATAAATTGAGTATCATTATCAACCAATCTCAACTTCCTTCAAAATCGCCTAACACAAAGGCGTAATGCCTTGGAAAGACGAATTTCTCGCAAGCAAAAATGTACCGGTAAGAAAAAACTGCTGGTACGTTAACAATGAAGTAACATTTTAAACGGTTATACAATATAACTTGTATTTTTTTATATTAAATACTTAATTTTGCGGTAAATTTACGGTACATCTCTGATAATTACATTAAACATAGTCGGGTATACAGTTTGCCAGCTTTTAAAATAGTCATTTGCCTCTATTTTATTATACTTGAAAGTTGGATGCCCTACTGACCAGAATTCATTTGCTTAACCAAAACTTAGTTTATCAAATAATAAATAGGTCTCTAATTATAAATTGATAGATTCATATACTAGCATCACGCTCGTTAGTCCTAAGGGTTAGACGAATATTATCTAACTCACATTTCGATAGCCAATCTACGTAAGACCATCTTATTGCCAATAACTTTGCGTCTACTGAGAATTGCCTGACAAAGTCAATAATACTGTATCCTACATTCCTAGCTGAAGCCTAAATATATTGCGTATCAAGCTTACGTCACTAGACTCTAAGTGTAGTCTAGTAATAACTTGATATAATAACCGTCACACCTTTGTTACAAACTGATTTGAACAACTAGAGCTTTTATTAACTACTACAGTAGTTCATACCATTCACCAACAGTAAATGCTTATTATTGGCATCAGTCGCGCTCGCTGCCAGTACGTGCGTGTACATATATCAGTCACGCGTGACTCGTAGCTGCCGTCCGACCGCTAGGCGTTCAACACATCTACATAAACTGTACACATTCCCGCTTACAAATATATTAAGGCCGTATAACCATCCAAGAATAATAGCAGATTTCAATATGCACTACTTATACATAGATTATTTATTGCAATGTAGGACAGAGTACGGAATATTGCGCGTCGCACTTTTACAGACGAAAGTATTTATAATATTCGCGTCAAATGGCTGAAGGCGTTGAACTGAAGGGTCCGCCAGTTCTTTGATACGAGAGAGGGTCGCCAAGTGCGACCCAATGGTTTTATATATTGCCCTAAAAAGTATTGTCTTAATTAAGAGCATTTGTCTTAATGCTTATCGTATTTTAGAAATTGCTGCCATTTGCTGAATTCACTATAATATGAAGCAAGTGCGATTTGATTCCGTGCTCTGTGCAAAATACGCCTGCGCAGACCAAAAGCGATTCAATCCCAAATTAAGGCTTTTTAGTTTAAGTCCCACTGGTTATGTACCTACTCAAATAGGCTTAAATCCTTGTATTTTCTACCTGTTTTAGTGTAAAAATGTTTGTAGTTTTGGGTTACATCGCTCTTGTTTTTGCATGCGACGTGTACACCATTTTCATTATTACAATCCCCGTGGACCTTCCGAGTATCAAATATAACTCTTTGGATACAATACAAACTAATATCAATACACTAGATATCTTACAAGATTTTGGTTAGTTATTTAAAACTATGAGACGATTTCGTACTGCGGTAAGTGAGGTTCATAATTGAAGCCATTATAGTGAGTAAAGCTAAGGCTTCGACAGCCGGGAGCTTCGGCAAACGGTTTCAGCTCCTGAACTAGAGAGGCAAACGTGGGTCGCTCGTCAGGGTCTACCTGCCAGCACTGTAGGCATAGCTGGAATAGTTCATCGCCAACATACGATGGCTGCGACGGTCGCATGCCCCGCAATATGCGAGCAGCGACATCTTTATTAGAGCTATGGAAATACGGAGTCGCGCCTATCGTCAGCGCCTCCCACATAAGGATCCCAAAAGACCAGACATCAGCCTTCGGGTTGAACCTCGTCTGCCGTAGCATCTCATGGGAAGTCCACCGCGTATAATCTGGAGTCTCGTGCAATGGCCGCATGTGAGAGAGACCAAAGCCCGAGACTTTGGCGATGCCATTGTCTCCCAACGCAATATTACGACAACTAAGACGCTTATGTAAAATTTTCTTACCATGCAGGTAGTCCATGCCTCTAGCAATATCAACAAAGAATTGTAGAATCCTATTTTCTGGTAGAAGACAGAATTTATTGTTCTGAAGATCTCTGTGCCGACTTTGAATAAGTAATTCTTTTAAAACCTGCTTTGAGTCCTCTAAAACAATAAACAAAGTAGTGTTTGTTTCACAGAAACCGATCAGTGAGATCACATTCTCATGTTCACTGGATTTAATGAGGAGATCCAACTCCTGCAGCATAAGTTTCTTCTCTGACCTCTCTAGTTCTCTATCAGCAACCACTTGCACAAGCCCTGGGGTTTGCGCTCCATGCTGCTGCACTTTTCCTTTGGTGAACTTGCCATAGCTGCCGACACCTACCATACAGGATATATCAATATCTATGAGGTTTCTTGGTATATTCCATAGCTTTCTCTTCAAGTTGCCATAGTAATCTACCCTCTCATCATCTTCTTGGATAAACCCTGAGTTTTCTATCTCCATGCATGGTTCACTTAGGCTTAGAGGCATTGATTGTGAACCTCTTTGGACTCGAGCCAGTTGTATTTTTTTTCGAAGAATGATGAGCAAGCCAATGCCTATTAGCAGTAGCACTACGCTGATAGCAATAGCGGCTCCAAGTGCAATAACCAATGGAGATGTTTCTTCTGGTTCATTTATATTCAAAATTATTTTCTTTGTTGATTCTGCATATCTTATTTTCTTAACATGATTCTTTTCACTTACTATTCCTAAAGATATATCAATGTCATTAGTCAATGGAAGAGGAGCATTGTAGAATCCATTATAGGTGCTCTTATCACCGATGATGAAGTCATTTTTAATATAGTCAGGGTCTAATTCAGCTGTGATGTAGTAGGGGAGACCTTGAGATTGAGCATAAGTGTGGTTACCGAGGTTAGCAACGAGAAACCCTTGTTGGTATAACTCAATAGAAACTACAATTCTGTACATGGATATGGGCCCATTGACATTTTTTGCTTTGGGTATGAAGACCACCATTCTGTCACCTTTCCTATCCCTGATCTGTATGTCTGGGGGTCTTGGGTCTGGTGTACCAATGACAGTTTCCATAGTGATAGTCTTATTTGGGCCCTCATAGACATCATTTACTGCTATTACTCCCACTTCGTACATAGTGCCAGGATGAAGGTTCAACAATTCAGTATAAAATGTTATGTTTGACACTTTCCACTCAAGGGGAGGGAGGGTATTATCAGAATAAGTTTCAAGAACCACAGCTCTTATTAAATAGCTACTAATGTATGAGTAAGCTTCTGGGGCTATCCAGCGGACCCTCACAGTCGTTTCACTGACGTTACTAACGCTTACAAACGCTGGAGGTCCTGGGGAAAGCACTTCGGTGTCGTACACGCTAGCCGCTCCCTCGCCGCCACATTTCTGACTATCATTCTTAGGACAAGGTGTAGCACATGATTCTGGAGGCAGTTGGAACGATCCGGGGGCGTTGCCGCAGAAGCAAGTCGACTCATTACCTATTATAGCGTATTTATAGTAGACTTGCTCGCATGCCGACAGACACACGTCTACAGACTGTCCAGTGTGAGTGTTCAGCAAATTTTCAGCCACCAGCTTGTAGCAGCCGATGTAGTCGCCACGGTCGCCGCTGCAGCCCCACAAACACAACAATATTAACACAAATATGTAACAGTGTCTCTCCATTGTGCTCCGACAACTAATTGACTCATTCATGAACACATTGACGTTTTATAACGCCTATTACGCGGACTGTTTCTCAAAACGTTAGTTTGCCGCTCACTATGTCAACTAATGAGATTTTATAAATTATGACGTATGCCATTGTGTGTTACTTGAACTTAATAATTACCAACTATTCACAAAAACCGTACATATTCTTACATGTACATAACGCGTCGCTTGTTCGTTATTATTTTGACACTAACAAAGTAACAATAAGATTACCAGCCTACCAGGTAACAATCGGAGTTGCTAGCGAAATATTACCGTAAGTGCCAAATACCAAAATTTACAAACATACCGATTTATAGCTACTAGCAGCGGTCGCCTAGTGGTCAAAATTCGACCATTGATTTAAATTTTAAGTTTTATTGTCTATAACTTTACCTTTATAATCACATTTCACTTAGATTTCACCAAGGCTATAAAATTTAATTTACCTATCTTTTTCAAACAAATTATTATTTACTTAACTATACTCTTTCATTGACAATATTCCTAAGCTTGCTACTTCGTTGCCTCTTTTCTTTATTACATAAAAATTTGGTATATTATTATGTAACCATAGTTACGAAGAATTGTACGACGTCAGACGAACAATGCCGAAATCACAGAGTACTTTATATGGCCGAAATACAACGAACGCGATTCGACTGCGTGTGTCAAATGCATGGTAGTAGGCGTGTAGTGTTTTTTCATTTATTTAAAAAGTATTTCTAACGCATATTTTATAAAAATGTTAGGATTCGCTACTCCTTCTCCATATAAACTTTAACTGCGCCAAATTTCATACTCCTCCGTTCGCGCAATTATCGTAAAAAGGGACACAAAGTTTTTGCTTCACGTATTAATATATAGATGGTATGAGAATCATTATTACAATTCTCAAAGTTACCTGGTGCTGTTCAAGGTTCAGAACGTCTATAAGTACAGTTTCTCTCAGTTCATTCACAAACTTTTTTCAATTGCTTATTATACAGCCCTCTATTTGCCTCTTTTGTAAAATTGCCTGTTATTCAACAAAACTCTGAGATTATTTTATAATTATTATAATTTTATATCAAAAATTTTGCAAATTATTAAAAAAGACGACATGCAGAAGCTAAGTCCAGCAGTGGGCTGCGGTGGGCTGATCTGATTTATTGATTGACGACATGCAATGTTTCTAAAATTATGCCAATCTACATTCATAATGTTTTCCATTTACATCCCTGTTGGCTGTCACATTATCTGTATTGCTACTTGACAGCGATATTATGTGCAAATTTATTATTTCCTCAGTCAAGCAATATCATAATCATATTTCTATCATTATTTATTTGTTTATATATACTTGAAGGTTGGTTCGAATCAAAATTTTGTTGTGGTAACATTTCCAAATAGTCCAAGTCCATCAATATAATTATTTAATAACAAAACAGAAAAATGTATAAATAATTCTTATTTTATTTTGTATTTGTTGATACTAATTGTAGAATTTACAAGTTCTAAAAAATTATTTATATATTTAGACATTGTTATATAATTCTTTGTTTTTTCATTTTACGTGTAATGGATTATTTATTCCACTGTGGACTGCGGTTTGTTTGGCAAGTTTGAAATTTCGTAAACGTTAACGTTCGGCCGAGCGAAAGATAAATGCAAACACCCAAACAGTGCGAACTAAAAGATTTTACGTTAAAAGTGCACAAAATATGTCTACGAGATCCGGGAAAGGTAAGTACCACGTATGAAAATTGTTATGAAATAAAATAAATACTTATTGTAGGTCCTAACAGTTTCGTTGAAGCTTCTAAATTGTCAAAGCTCAAAGTGTTTCCTACGGTTATATGATCAATTTACTCTGATAATTCAGATATTAGTTTATTTATTATAATTTATAACTTTCAATATCAAGACAAACAATAAAGACAAACGCATTATTTTTATAATTCCTTTAGATATAAACATTGCATTAGTAAACAAGCTTTCAGTTAGGTACCTACATGTAATTCAAATGTATATTTGAGCTTGATAACTGCTCATGTTGGTAAGGAAGTATTTTACTTAAGTTCTGAGCTGCCGAATCATTTCATCTATATGTTGCATTCAAAATAAAGTATTTAGACAACAATATTTAGGAACTACTTACTAGGTTTTCTGGCGCCAACGCCCATAGCCTTTTTTGTAGGATGCAGTTTGATAGCTTTCAAACTCAGAAAAATATGTCATCATAATATATACCACTTTAAAAACAAACTTATTCATTACAAATACTTAGATTATTCTTTTTTACATTTACATTACATTCTGTACTTTGCCCATATGTACAGTTTATTTATTAAATGGCTAATTAGCAATATTCTTTTATTATTGTTGTTATTGTGTATCTTTCTGTGATACAGATTTCTATTAAGTATTACTGGTATTCTATAGCAATCTTCATTGTTCTGTCTTATGTTTAAGTGAATGTTACACATTGAAATTAAACTATTTATTACTATTTATAGCAGTATTTGAAGTTTTGAACTATTTATACTTACACATTCCCTCACATTAAGACTGCTTTTTAGCTGCCTTAATCATGCAGAGACATCACACCATCCATCAAATGATAAGCAATACTCATTGATTGAAACTTATAAAAAGATGATGCTAGATTTTGTCAGAAAGTTTTTATAGAGATGTTTCATAACTCAGTTATCAGAGATTTTTAAAGCGGATATTCTACTATTTAAGTATATTTTAATTCTATAAGTTAACCTTTATTTTTCAGAAATGTTTTTGTCAGTCAGCTTTTGTTTCTGGACTTGTTTTAATATATTATTCCTTGAGAACAAGTTATAAGTAAATCTCTAATATATTTAAACTTTTCAAGAATATGTTGATTTTGTTCTAACTAGAAATTCCATAATACAAATTAGGTGATTTGATGATTTAAAGCTTTTATTGTTTGACACTTCAATTATAATCTAAAACCTAAATTTTAACATATTTAAAAATTTCTATGCAATCTGTTCGCAGCATACTATGGGTCCAAAAGAAAAAGATCAAGCAACAAAGGTACAACTATTGACAAGAATAACTCACCTAATGGAAAAGAGGTAGAAAGTCACCTGAATATTTCCAGTATGTCTAACAGAGAACTCAGAGGAAGGAAGACCATCATAAAGGACTCTGCTTCTGACACAGTAGCAGAGTCTGTGACAAAAATTGTAGCAGGAAATGCTACAGAATCCAATTGGATAATTTCTAGTGTATCTAAAAAAGGAAAACGAAAAGGAGCTAAAGGAGATGTTGAAAAAGAGCCTGAAAATGATATCAATGTCTCTAACATGGTAACTAAACCACTAAGAAGAAGGAAATCTAATGTAATAGAGAGTGTTACTGAGAAAATTGATAAAGCAAATACTACATATGAAAAAGAAACTGATAATAATAAAACATTTCAGTCAGCAGATAAAGAAAATGTTTGTAAAAATGGAACATTTAATAAGGACAATTTGTCTGTAAATGGCATTGATGAACAAAATGATGTGGAGGTTGATTTAAATCCCGATAATGATGCTGGTAAGCAATTGAGTAAAAAGAAGAGGAAAGTCAAAGGTAAAAAGAAGAAGCAGAAAATGAAGGCAGTAGCAAAAACTTCTCTAGACAATACAAATACAATTGAAAAGGATTCTCAAAACAATACTTTTGATAAGAAATCTGATGATAAAATAAATATGATTGAAAAGGATTTAGATGTAAAGTCTTCCAAGGTTTCAAAGAAACATTTACGTAACCAGAAAACAAATGCAAAAGATATTTCAGAGAAAGATAACAAAGTTGACACTACACATGAAAAAGATGAAAAGAAGACTAAAACATTTGATAAAGATTTAGAATCTGATGATACATCCAGTGTAAATAGTAGAGAAACTAAATCTGCTGTGAATGTAACTTATGATAAAAATAATGATACATTTGAAAATGAGGCATCTACATCATTTGACACTTTCAAAAAAGGTGCATTAACCAGAAAGTCAAGTATAAGAGATAAGAGTGCAGCCATTCTTAGTTTAACAAGCGAAGAACTTGAAAATGACAACCATATTATATCAAGTTCTGCTTCTAAAAATAAGCCTATTAGACATCAAACTACAGATATTAATGATTCACATATACAAAATCTTGATTTAACATTTGAAAAAGCAGATAACAAAAAGAAGAGTTTAATCAAAGAGGACACTAAGACGGATAAGGTTAGTCTGTTACATCCTGCATCAAAGAGAAAGTCTTTTAGACGTCAGACAATACACATCAATGATTCAGATACTCAAAAATTGGATTCAACATTAGACAAAACATCTAAGAAAAATAGTATGGTCAAAGAGGACATTGCGACTAACAAGGTTAGTCTGTCAAGTCCCATGTCTAAAAAGAAGTCTCTTAGACGTCAAACTATAGACAGCAATAATTCAGAAACACAAAAGTCTAATTCCACATTTGACAAAGCTTCGAATAACAGTCAGAGTTTAATTCAAGAAGACTTTGATACTGCCACAGTTAATCTATTAAGTCCTGCATCTAAGAGAAAATCTTTCAGACGTCACACAATACACATCAATGATTCAGATACTCAAAAACTGGATTTAACATTAGACAAAACATCTAAGAAAAATAGTATGGTCAAAGAGGACATTGCGACTAACAAGATTAGTCTGTCAAGTACCATGTCTATAAAGAAGTCTCTTAGACGTCAAACTATAGATATCAATAATTCAGAAACACAAAAGTCTAATTCAACATTTGACAAAACTTCGAATAACAGTCAGAGTTTAATTCAAGAAGACTTTGACACTGCCACAGTTAGTCTATTAAGTCCTGCATCTAAGAGAAAATCTTTCCGACGTCAGACTATAGAGATCAAAGAATCAGTAACTAAAAGTCTTGATTCCACATTTGAAAAAACATCTAACAATCGCAGTTTAGTGAAAGAGGACATTGAGATTGACAAGGCTAGTCTGCTAAGTCCCGCTTCTAAGAGAAAATCTATCAGACATCAGATTATAGATATCAATGATTCAGATACACAAAAACTTGATTCAACATTCGAGAAAACACCTACTAAGAAGCATAGTTTAGTCATAGAAGACATTGAGACAGGTAAAATTAGTCTCTTAAGTCCCGCTTCTAAGCGAAAGTCTATTAGACGCCAGACTATAGATGTCAATGGTTCAATGACTCAAAAATTCAATTCAACATTTGACAAAATATCTAAAAGCAACAAAGATAGCAATGATTCTTTTCAAAGTTTAGATGGAGAAGTCTTTATTACAGACAAAGTTAGTCTGTCAAGTCCAGCTTCTAAAAGAAAGTCTATAAGACGACAGACTATGTACTTAAATAATTCAAGTACTCAAAAACTTGATTCTACATATGTCAATACATTGAATAATGAATCTGAGTCAAAACATAAATCACAAATATTGTCCGCAGCTTCTACCGAACAATTACTTAATACAACATTTGATAAGGAAAGTGAAACGGTGTCCAAATCATCTCTTATTAGTTCAGACAATAGTGTATCGGTCAAATCTGATATATCTCGTATAAGTATAACAAGTGATGATACTGTAGAAGATATCAGTAACACTACACCGATGCTAATAGAAAGCAGTATGGAAGCATCTATTGTTAAAGACCCAAAGAACAGTCCAAAGCCTCAGACTCCATTAAAACGTGAAGGAACATTCACGAAGGAAGGTCCAGAAGTCCAACCGCAATCACCACAGACACCTCGCAAACGTGATTCCTCTATAATGCCTCCAGCAGGTTTTACTCCATATCATGTTTCAAAAAGTTCTCAAAAGAAAAACATGTTCAATGTAACTCGGTCTATTGAGAAGCGGTCATCAATAAATCCAGCTCCAAGGTTGACGAGGGTCATGTTCTGTAGTCCTGTGAATAACTCCGCTCTGATTGCACAGGAGAAAAATCAAAGCAAGGTCATCAAATCTAATTTGAAAGGATCAAACAAAAGTTTTGTGTTTGATGAGACTGGTAAGTTTTATTCTGTATATTGTCATTTTATTATGTTATTTATCTAAAAATATTCTTAAACAGTTTTCTTCATAAAGTATAACATAAAAATTAAATAAGTCATCACAGGTACATTACACCAATGTGGTGGGCATAGTATGTGTAATGTATCTATGGTGAAAAGCACACATTTAATATCTTCGGTGAGCTTAGTTTGCATCTATTGAATGGATTTTGATCTAGTACAAAATAATATTTTGGATCTTAAAATATACTGTAATCATTCTATTGGCTAATGTTTTCATATGATTTTATCCAAAAAGCATAGATAGTAACACTTTTTGGGACACTGAAAAGTTCAAATATGTATTACTTCTCACGATATTTGCCCTCACCATAATTTGGAAAATCAGGAGATGCGAGGTGAGGTTTCGACTCTGAAACCTCTGATTAGACAAATAAACAGTCCAGTCCAGTACAGTATCTTCATGATATTTGCAATTATATTATACGCTTGTGTATGTACTCTGCGCCGATATCACATGGGCCTATTTATACCTTGCATCTAGCATAAAAAAATGCATGATACCGTTTTGAATTTAAAACTTCTGATTAGACAAATAAGCAGAACTCTCCAGTTCAGTATCTCCATTATATTATTAGTATATTATATGCTTGTGTATGTTCGCAGCGTCGATATCCCGGCCGGCAAGAAAGCGTTCATACACACAGAGCGATGCCGACGATTCCCGCGCCAAGCGCTCGCGACTCACTGACGACCTGCAGCTCTCTGTCAACCGCCTCTCCCGCCCCAGGACTACTAGCGCCGCCGGTAAATATTTATTAATATACTAGATACCGCCCGCGGCATTGCCTGCGTGTATCACATGGAAACGCCTGGACAACTTTTTTAACTGCTCAGATGGAGCATTGTCCCTATCTACTGGACCCGAGTAGATAGGGTTTCGGGGGGAGAACTACGGGTCTCCTCCTTTGGACCAAGATACTGCGAGGTCAGGAAGCCCACTGCGCCTCGAAAGGCGTGTTCTATCGATAGCTGATTAGAGTGCGCGGTGTCTGACAATGGTGTTGGACTCGCAGGGGTATGTGGTTAGCCGCTGAGGGCGACATGTTCGTTGTTCGGCAAGCACGTGGCGTTCGAGCGCCGGACTCAGGCGCGGTTAGTGCGAACCAGTCGGTCGCGCGAAGCACGGAGTTGTCGTTATCGAAGTGGCAGTGTGGTTTCACTGCCACAACGCATCTCGGGCGCTTACCTGCTCAGCAAGTAAGGAGTTGTAGCTAGGTGACTCGGGCTACACCCGGATTGTAGGGTATTTAGGTAGGCGTATGAATGTACGTCGGGAAGTGAGCGTGCCTTATACAGCTCCGGTACCATACTGGAGGTATGGGAGGCGGCTTCTCCGTCGGCTTCAGCGAGGTTTTCGTTAGCAACTCCCAGAGTAGCGAGTGGTGAGCGGCTCTATCGCTCTGGAGAATACGTAGTGTCACTTGGGCACCAGGTAGCTCGCTTATGAGAACCGGATCTCTGAGGTTAGGATGGAGAGTCGAGATTTGGGGACAACACCTGTCTATAACTGGTCCCGGAAGGTGCTCTCGGGCACTGGAAGGTACAGCGGCTCCCCTAATATAACCTTGAACGTTGGCGTAGGGGAACGCTATGTCATAAACTGGACTAGTCGTAGAGAGAGGGGGATGCTTAGATGGCGTAGTGGTCGCGTCACCACTGACACTTCGCCGAGTGTTATGAGTTCGAAACACACACACACACACAAAAATGTATGTGATGTACAAATAGTTATTGTGAGTGTGGGTTTTCCATCTCTGAGCTGTGTCGATTTTTTGTTCCTGATAACTACCGTCGCAACCGAAGGCACATGTTGTTTGCCGTGCCATCATGTTGCACCGGAGCGCGCGCTAAGTCACCCATACCGCGCTCGCTTTCTGCTCTCAACGCTCTCCTATACGCCAATCCTGACTGTGACTTGTTTGCGGATGGATGGCAGAATATTTTGTTAGAGTGTCAGCTATTTTGTGAGATATATATATATAAGACAATTAGTCAATAATTATTTGAACAAATAAAACTATGTGTTGCTTTGTATATCAAAGAAACGACATTTTTATGTTTATTTGTTTCTCTTTTAAAATTCAACAACAATTAATGAAATTATTTTTACAATATTCCAGTGACATACTGAAATGTCAACTCCCTAGAATAAAAAAAAACAATATTGTTTTTTGAATCTTCGTTAACTGGCCATCTATAGAATTAGATAAAACCTTTTCAAATATCAATAGTATGGGATCCTAGGCACCTCTAGGTATTCCTTTACATATATTTATAATTATCTATAATTATAATTATTTATTTGTTTTATATTTTTGTTTTAATTTTTGTATTTGTGTCTAATATATTTTTATCTTTAATTAATGTAATTGGTGTACAACCGTTATAATTAAATTAATAAATAAATCTCTGTAGTCACTATGTTATATTAGTAGTATAGAATTATAAAGTTGCGACCAGGCGGTGTATGAAACATTTGTGGAGGAACGTCGTCGTCTGATGTCACTCCAACACAAGGAGAGGATCCTCCGACCAGGCTGGGTGATCGTGCCTGGCGGCCTGCGGCCCGACAATTGATGTCGGGAAATTGTATATACATATACTAGTCGCTTTGTAAATTTTACTTGCGCGATTCAGGATTGTATGGCGAGCGTGATTATAAGCGCCTATTGTGTACAGCGCCATCTGTTGTCAGTCGTCGAAACTTCTACGTCTGTGCGGAGTCGCTACGCATTAAAAACACGATCACTCCAGATCGTGTATGTAATCTTTCATACTAATTCGAACAATACAACTAAAATACCACCGGTACCGCTATGCCGTCGCTCCGCCGCCGCTCCGCCACCGCTGTCTGTGTGTGGTGAGTTTTACGTGGACGAAGAAGTACTTAAAGGCTATACTGCGTCTGAGCTCAGCGGTAGTGAATGCGACTGCTATGCATATGGTCTCGGGTTCGAATCTGAGTCGACCCATCCTAAAGTTATTGGGATTTTTTGATAACAAACCTCTTGATGCTAGTCTGGAGTTAGGAAGTTGGCGCTGTTAGACACCCCTGTGCCTCGGAAAGCACGTAAAGCCGTTGGTCCTGCGCCTGATGTCTCTCCGGTCGTGTCGGACTGCCTTCCCATCATCATCGGATCATGAGAATTAGGGAACAGAAAGAGCACTTGAGTTTGCGCACACACTTGTGCACTATAATATCTCCTGCTCAGATGGCCAGGCTTGGTTAAGATAGGCCGCTGTGACAGAAATTAGATCTATAGGACATTATCTATACTAATATTATAAAGCTGAAGAGTTTGTTTGTTTGGTTGAACGCGCCAATCTCAGGAACTACTGGATATACCTATCGAAGGCTATAAGCTATATAACATCACGCTACAAGCAATATGGGTGGAGCATCAATGAAAATTTTTGCAAAAACGGGTTAAATTCTCTTATGTGACTCAGATAAAGTTGCGCGGGTCATATAAGAAAGGCTAGTAGCTCTTACAGACATAGATTCACGTCTGTTTCCCAAAGGGGTAGGCAGAGACTACGGATTTCCATTTGCTAAGATCCTGACACACTTCTCTGGCTTCATTCACTTTCATCACATTCCTCATACATGCTCGCCGGTTTAAGGTGCTATTAGCCTAACCTTTTTCCAGAACGTCTCCGATCTGATCGAGAAACTTTCACCTAGGTCTTCTTGCGACTGTTCCGTTCACACTAGCCTTATAAACGTTTTCAGTCAGCCTTTCCTCGTCCATTCTTTCTACATGTCCAAACCAGCTTAACATACATTTTCTATTCTTGTCACTATATCCACTTTCATGCCGCATCTCTCTCTAATCACACTATTCCTTATTCTATCTTTCATAGTCACACCACATATTATGCTTCTCAGCGCTCTCATTTCTACAGCATTTATTCTGCTCTCATGCTTCTTTTGCCATACCCAACTTTCACTTCCATACATAAGTATAGGCACTATAGTCCTCTATAAACAGCCAAACTTGCCTTTTCGGATACGTTTTAACTGTTTATAAAAGTAGTAGATTCATTCATACTATATAAAATTAAATGACCATTGATTCACTGATTCACTCACTTAGAGATATAGAAATCATACAAGGGGGAGTCGTAGGAAAAAAGTAAATATAGTGTCGTATAGAGAATCGTTCAGAAGACCCGGGAAAAATGCCTGACCTTCGGAAGGCTTCTTGCTGGTGCTCTTGGTGGTGGTACCCCATCGGATCTTGGAAATGGTGATATCTACGGGAGTCGTTCTCGAACAAAATCTTCCTAAAACCCTGGCAACTTTTTGGGGCGGTGAAAAAAACATGGCTTCAATACAAAAAAACATGGCCGCCATACAAACTTTGACCTCTAATATCTCCGAAACGGTTAGAGATAGACGGGGTGTGTTCGAACAAATGTCATAGAGGTCGACAAAGTCTTTCCAGTAAAGATCATTTACAAGGTCACCGGGGTCATCGGTAATTTTAGGCTTCGGGGGTTTTCAAGGTCCCTTTTTGATTAAATCAAACTGTTCGCGGGCCGCGCAACCACGCGAAATACTAGTCTTAATATAAATATTAATCTATAAATCTTAATATAATTATTATATGTAGATTGTAATGAATTCTTGCTAAGTTAGCACAACGATTAGTCACAGGTGATAACGATTAGATACGACTATCGCGCCCGTTACAACATTATCGCGCACTGAATCAACTACTTAAACTTGTACTTCCCTTTAACCATATTGAAAAATAGTAGTAATGTTATTTTCTCTGTTCACGTGTAACACATACTTAAAGAAAGCCCTGCTAGGCCTCCATTTTCTTGATATGATGCTACTGCTGAATGTTTAGTTTACGTATCATAATAAAATGTATAGTTAAACTTGGTCAGAAAACTTATTGCCATACTATAAAACGTATCATGTAAATCGGTTATAAGCGGATATGGACAGCGAGACGTTGTTTAAAACAAGTGAGAAACGGCAATGAGTTGCCGTAAATCTTAGAGTTTGAAAAAATGGTTCAAGTAATATGCAAAGGACACGTGATACCACGTGACCAGAGGTCAAAGGACATAGTCATTTCGGGGTATATTGACTATGCTTAGTCGAATGGCGTTGACTGCGAGTCTGTAGCTCTTACGGTTCTTGAGCTGAAAGTTGTATAACAGACAGGCGGACGGACGAACAAAGCTGTTGTATAAGAGTTTTTCGAAGTCTAAAAAGTATGCAATTGAACATATACCTTACTTCCTACCTTCCGGTCTTGTGGCATAGCTTAAATTTGTTCTTATTGTTAGGGCTGATCATGACATCTTGTAAGAAATTTTCAACAGCAGCACAGTTTCTGGAAAATGTGTCAGATAATCGTCATCAAGACGTCAATAGGCTCGCCTCAATTGCGTGGACTTATACGTTATAGTAGGTGAGGCTTCTTCTTTTTCTTCTTCAAGTGCCTCTCCGACTAGGTGAGGCTAAAACACTTCAAATCTGATCTAAAGACGGAATCGAATGTATAGTTGAGCACCCATCTATAAGTCTAACCTACTTACACAAGGTTAATTAATTAACCTAAGCATAACATCTTGAGTTCGATTTTCAGGTAAATTAACAAAGGGTATTTCAGTCAAAAAAATTTTAGTAACAGCACTGAGTTTGGCTTTTTGCCATTAAACGGCAATTGGCTCATTCTTATACCGTACGATCAAAAAATCATACTTAGTAAATATAAATATTCGTTAACAGCTCTGCCCAACTTTTCTGATTACCTACATAACTGTTAAACGCGACATCGGCCGCATAGCATTTAAAAAAAAAATTAAATTTTCCTCGCGTGTCCCAATTTTTTCTAAAATAAAAGTAGCCTACTCCTTATAATATTAGCTATCTGCCAGTAAAAGTCACGTCGAAATCGGTCCATCTGTTTAAGACAAAAGCCGGAATAACAGACAGACAAAAAAAAATTTAATTGATTTTTTATATATAAGGATATAGGTACTTTCATAAAAAGCTGTTACTTTGACAATACAAACAGACACTTCAATTTTATTTATTTGTATAAGTAGTTTTTTTTGTAGTAGGCTTGCGTTTGACCGCTATATAGAAGATACCTATTCACTCGCGACTTGAAGACACTACATTGTATTCATCGGGAAACACTGACTTTACTAATAATAATTCTATTTCGCAGCCAAACTCACAGACACGACACCCAAGAAGCTGCTCACGCCATTCAGATCTAAGTCTGAGTCGAAGACAGTTCGGACTCGTCTGCCGAACTTCGCAGCGCTACATCAGAAGCAGTTCGACAAGATGGAGTCTCTCGATGAGTGTCAGGAGAGGAAGGCGAAGAGGGCGAGGGAGATGCTCACGCCGAACGGACCCATCAATGTGCTCGACAGGATTAGTCCTAAAAGTAAGCATCTTTCTAAATAATTTTTATTGGTTAACCCATTGAGTCGCAATGGCACACCGGCGGCCAGACACAATCCTAACTAATATTATAAATGCGAATGTCAGTTTGTTTGTTTGTTACGCTTTCACGCCTTAAATACTTGACCGATCGTCATAAAAATTTGCACACATGTTGTCAGTGGTACTGAATAGGACGTAGGGTACCTTTCATCCAGAAAAAGTACTGTTTCCGAAAAAATTTACACAATCTACATTACCTAGACAACGCGAGCGAAGTCGCGGGAAAAAATTAGCTGTTTATATTTATTTATTTTATTTAGAAAGCAAAAAGCGCTTTTACTTTTCGTGAAGATGTGCATATTAAATAGTTAATTATCGCTTTAACGGTGAAGGAAAACATCGCGAGAAAACTTGCAGGTCTTAGAGTTTTCTATAATGTTTTCCAAGATATGAAGTCTAACCAGCACTGGGCGAACGTGGTGGACTATGGTTTAACCCTTCTCATACTCCTACATGCCTTCTTCTTGTTCATTAGCTTGGTGGTATGTTCCAGTGCTGGACAAATTCTCTCCCTTGGACTTCCAAATCACTCTGTTGGTGGATATCCCCTGCCAGTCCCTTTCAAAGGCGTCTAGGTAGCCTCACTGATTTCGGCATGAATGCCGGCTCGACCGGGGACGGACTACCCTCTCACAGAATATCGACGTGAAATAGCAGTATTCCTACTGTTGTGTTTCGTTCGGTGAGTGAGAGTGCCGGATGCCCAGTCACCCTCTTTCCCCCTTCCCGCTTCTTCTCCTTCCCCCATCCTTTCCTAAAGGGTCGGCAACGCGCAAGTGATGCCTCTGGTGTTGCAGGCGTCCATAGGCTACGGTGACCACTTACCATCAGGTTGGACCGTATGCTTGTTTGTCGCCTTAAAAGTATAAAAAAATGATCGTCCAGCTATGTCCGTTTATTTTTTTAAATGTTGTTTATTTATTTTTTTCGTGTGGTTAGTGGCCAACCTGTTGTCAAGAGTTGTTCAAGCCGCCCGTAGGCTTCTGACATGGCTTAACGACTGCTGTCAATTTGACAACAACCGGGACCGACTTTTTACGTGCCCTCCGAAGTACGGAGACGCTCAGATGAAATACCACTAAGCGGTCACCCATCTATAGACTGACCGCACCCAACGTTGCTTAACCTCGCTAATCGTTTACCGATCAGTGAGTACAGCTGGCTATGAGCGCCTCGTCCGTTCATACATCCTTATATCCCTAAAACAGAGGTTGTAGAGAGAGGCAGAGGTGTAAGTAAATCCACATTCGCCCAATTATGTTTGTTGTTCCTACGTAATAAAATATATATTGCCTATAGCCTGGCGATCTGCTAGGCAGGGTACTACACTATAATATATGCTATTAATAAGAATTATCTGGCAGAAAACCCCAACATCACTGTCGAATCGAAACCAGTCAAGTCTTGAAATGCCAGACATAATTAAACAAGTGAGAAACGGCAATGAATTGCCGTAAATCTTACGAGTTCGAAAAAATGGTTCAAGTAATATGCAAAGGTCACGTGATACCACGTGACCTTGAGGTTAGAGGTCAAAGGTCATAGTCATTTCGGACGTATATCGACTATGCTGAGTCGAATGGCGTTGACAGCGAGTCTCTAGCTCTTACGGTTCTTGAGTTGAAAGTTGTATAACAGACAGACGGACGGACAAAGCTGTTGTATAAGAATTTTTCGAACTCTAAAAAGTATAGTGTCTCGCCGCCGGTGTGCCGCTGCCCCTTATTAGGTTAAGATTAGTCGCTCACACTACCGCTTAGCCACTGAGTCAGCATGATATCTAGTGCTAGATTTAAAAATAGCAATATAAGCTGAGATGTAGGTTTATATCACTCACGCCTTTTTGATATTCATTGCATGATGTCATGGCGGGCCATTGACTCTTTCATACAAAGACGCTCATGTACAATGTAAACAATGTTTGTTTATAGTTCAAAGCGTGCCATGTCGGGTGCGCCTGGCTTTATGTCTACACAACTAATTACTAACCGCGGTTTCGCCCACTTGAATCTGATGGGAACGTACACCGGACTATGATTTAAAGCCCCATATCACGGGTGAGCTTAACACGAGCCATCGAACAATTTTTTTTTTAATACCACTTATGTGGCAAACAAGCATACGGCGCACCTGATGGTAAGTGGTCAACGTAATCTATGGCCGCCTGCAACACCAGAAGCGTCACTTACGCGTTGCCGTTGCTTTGCGTTAATACCCGTCAAGGCCCCTCTACACAATGGCCCATGATGGCCGAGTACAGGCACGCACGATTGTGTAGAGAGCAACCCATGATAGAGGCGATGATGGCCACTTTTTTATCTGCCATCATGGGTCATTGTGTAGAGGAAGCTTTACGTATTATACATTATACATATATGTCATGCAACGCGAAAGTTTAAAAGTTATTATACACATTGAAATTATAATATTTGGAATAGCCTTTCAACCTTTTAAGCGCTTGGCTAAATATCGATTGCCGTGCCCCTAGCGCCCGGCTATAAATCGATAAAATAATACCTACAATAATTAGGGAGGTGCAGAAATACAGAATTAAATGTAGATAATCATATCTCAAATTCAAACCATTATTCAATAATGGTTTTAGTTGTGCCACGCAGTTAATAGAACGAAAATAAAACAAAAGTATCGTGCATGTTCTCTGTCGCAGAAATACGACACGGGCGGTAGAGGCACGGACATATGTGTCGCATAAATGCGACACAAGCGCTAAAAATGTTAAGCAAAATGTATGCTTGTGTATTCCGCTCTTCTAGTTACAATTTATTTCGATTCATGTGTGAATTAAGCTTAAAATTATATCATTTTATCATGTTCATATTCATTAATAAAGCAGCGATAGCTTAGTAGGAAACCGTAGGACTGCCACGCAGAGGTCTCGAGTTCGATCCCAAGGCGCGCATCTATTACTTTTTTAAAGTTACATGTGTATTAAACAGTTAATTATCGCTTGCTTTAACGGCGAAGGTAAACATCGTGAGGAAACCTGCATGTCTGAGAGTTCTCCATAATGTTCTCGAAGATATGTGAAGTCACATTAAGCTAGCGTGGTGGACTATGGTCTAACCCTTCTCACACTGAGAAGAGGTCTGTGCCCAGCAGTGGGACAGTTTAATACAGGGTTGATATTATTATTATTTACTAGCTTTTGCCCGCGGCTTCGCTCGCGTTAATTTAGAATTTGACAATCAATTCGGGTCGTACTCTGCTTGTAATAATATAATTCAAACATGATTCGAAAGACACGTAGCGCCATCTATTATCATAAGAACGTTATTATTGTTTTCCTCGGGAACAATAATTTTTTCGGGATGAAAGGTAGCCTATATCCGTTTCTGTACACCTGTCAATGCAAAATTTCAGGATGATCGGTTCAGTGGTTTAGGCGTGAAACGATAACAAACAAACAAACAAACTCATTTTCGCTTTTATAATATTAGTTAGGATTAATAAAATATATCGAAAACATTACACGTGTAGGTGCGTCTACACATTATTCTACATGTGTATCATGCGATAGGCAGGAAACACGTTGTACTAAAGCCCCTTCTGTCGTACTGTGATAAGATAATCAGTAATAAAAGTAAGTCTGTAAGAAGTCGCGTGTTTTCACGCCGGCCAATATCAAGTTATTGACGTGCCAATACTAGAAAGATAACGTTTTTGAAGTGAAAACTTCTTTAGGCGCGTTGAAGACTTCTTGGGTGAACAAAAATCATGGAACTCGCCTCATCGTCACCGAACGCTTTCCATTTTTGAATTATTTTTTGTTTATAAAGAAGTGTAAAGGATTAAAGTTTTCACTTCTATCGGTAGTCCCCAAAGACTGTCAATGTTTTGTTTTTATTATATTTTAAAGCACTGTATACACATAGGTAGTCAGTGAATGCGTCCTTGTGCTACATTTAAAGAAAAATCTCCGTCACGCCTATCTATACTAATATTATAAAGCTGAAGAGTTTGTTTGTTTGTTTGTTTACTTGAACGCGCTAATCTCAGGAACTACTGGACCGATTTGAAAAATTCTTTCAGTGTTAGATAGCCCATTTATCGAGGAAGGCTATAGGCTATATATCATCACGCTAAGATCAATTGGAGCGGAGCACCAATGAAGAATGTTTCAAAATCGGGGAATATTTTTTCCTTTTGAGAGCTTCCGCTGCGTGCGCTGCGTAAACAGTTAAAGTTTCGTAACAATCATGTATGACAGAATTGTTTCCCTTTAAAAGTTCTAAAAAAAAGTCCCCGACAGCATATGTCTATCTTTTAAGGTTGGCTCACTATAACCATTTTTATGCTAACGAAATTTGTTCTAAAATAATGCATTATTTGCGAAGGTATTTTTATAAACATGATATTAATCCTTATCCAAATAAATACGTTATTCATCACAAGTATTTAATTCAAAACAAAATTGCCCTTTACATCATTCGATTTCAATGAATATCTTAGGAGATATAGCAGTTTTAAAATAACATAGCAGCAAAATAATTACCCATTACAGACATAGTACAAACGATGTTTCTCCTGGTTTATTCTGCGTGATTACTACTGGTTCGATTTGAAAAATTCTTTTAGTGTTGGATAGCCTATTTATCGAGGAAGGCTATAGGCTATATAACATCACACTACGACCCACGGGGGCGGCGCAGTAACGATAAACGCGGGTGAAACCGCGGGAACATCTAGTATTAACATACATACATACATAGATTCACGCCTGTATCCCAGAGGGGTAGGCAGAGACTACGGATCTCCATTTGCTACGATCCTGACACACTTCTCTGGCTTCATTCACTTTCATGATATTCCTCAGACACTTTCGCCAGTTTAAGGTGCTCTTAACCTGGCTTTTATCCAGAGCGTCTACGATCTGATCGAAAAACGTTCGCCTAGGTCTTCCCCTTACGATTGTTCCATTCACACTAGCCTTATAAACTGCTATTTCAACGGTAGTAGCCGATGGATAAAACATTAGGTTTCACCCGCGTTCGTAGCGTGATGTTATATAGCCTTCCTCAATAAATAGGCTAACCAACACTAAAATAATTTTTCAATTCG
Organism: Catocala sponsa; assembly: GCA_963564715.1. NCBI lineage: Eukaryota > Metazoa > Arthropoda > Insecta > Lepidoptera > Erebidae > Catocala > Catocala sponsa. The sequence continues at coordinate 1,084,980 of OY751345.1, read as the reverse complement.
AACCAGTAGTTCTCGAGATTAGCGCGTTCAACCAAACAAACAAACTCTTTAGCTTTATAATATTAGTATAGATATATAGGCTTGCCTCATATTTCAAAAATAGACTTAACGTATTTTTCCCAAGGTATGGACAGTGCCTACCGATTTTCCACGTGAGCCTTAAAACATGCTGGCAAAATGTGGCTTTACCCTGTCAACTGTTGGAATACCAGATAAAACTGTAAAAACTGTAGGTTTGGCCGTCGGTGTTCCATTGCCACTCAATAGTTTAACCCGCCCCTGTCTATTCCTTGTGCGATATATTTTTTTGAATACTACTTATAGCACAAAAGTAAAGGTCTTGAATATTTTTTAATCAATCCCGCCAATAAATGCTGAATGGATTTTGATACTATTTCTAATAGAGATAACATGAAAGATTGCGCAAGATATAGAATTTTAAAGAAATGTAATAAAATCTCGGTTCTAAGCTAGCATATTATATTTTGGCAGACTACAATATAAGTAACCAAATTAACCCAACCATTTTCATTTCCAGATGACACCGAACCCCAGAAACCAGCCACAATAGACGCAGTCAAACCCAACGACAAAACAGACACACCAAACAAAAAGAAGTTCACATTAGAATCTTTAAGACCTGGTTTCACCAGATTTGGGTTCAAACTAAACCTGGACATACCCAATCCATTCAGCGTACCTCCAAAAACTGATAAGGTTAAAGTAAAACCCAATGTTATGGTTCCAAGGCAAGCAGTCTTGCCATCTTTGACTGGATCGACAGCTGGCAGACGAGAGGTGGCAAAACAGACAGTGATGAGAGAGAAAAGCTTTCAGGAGAAGAAAAGAAATATGAACAGGAATGAAAATAGAACTATAATAAAAGGTGTCCGGACTAATAGAAGGTTTGAACTGCAGATGAAACTTAGAAATATGGATTAAGATAGTGTTACAAGTTTGGTGAGGTACTCTCTGGACGTGGTTATGATACAGTGTGTGGAGTGTTGAGGGTTTGATTGTATGAGATATAATTTTGTGTGGTTCAAAGATAAGTTGGTCGTTGGAGCACATGAATTGATAAACTAGCTTTTTCTCGCAGCTTCGCTTGCTCGGAAACTGTATTCTTTTCTGGATGAAGAGTACCCTATGTCCTTTCAAACCCTGACAACGTGTTGCTCCTAACGAATAAATCTAGGGTCGGACAATCTAAATAGGAGTTAGGAAGTTGGCGGTGTTAGACATCCCAAAGCACGTAATGCCGTTGGTCCAGCGCCTGATCTCCAGTCATTTAGAACTGCCCTCCCATCGGATCATGAGAGTTAAGGAATAAAGAATGCACTTATGTTTGCCCACACACTTGTGCAATAGAATGTGTCCTGTGCAGATGACCAGTTTCAGTTAAGATTGACCGCCGCGACCGTAATTCAGTCGGAAGGACACCTTTCTCATCTCATTGATGTCAATCCAGGATCCTAGAAATGTCCATATTAGGTAATAGCAGCTTCAGCAATTTTGGTTACAAATAACTGGTATTCTTGGTAAGCTCTCCAGCTAAGCTAAATATGGAATTAGGAGCAGGTTCATGTCTAAAGTGAAATGGGGATCGAACTCTCGACCACTCAATCGCATGCCCAATATTTTAACTATTGCGCTATCGTTGCTGTAACGGCGTATATTCAGAAGATGACGGATACGGCTCACGAGGGATGCGGCATTATTGATTTCTAGGTTAAATAAAAAAATAGCATTTACCAATAATAGGTTAAACTAACAAATTAACTGATTAAATTGTAAGTATGGTAAACAGGATTAGGTGCAGTGGTTTAAATGATCATTAACATATCATCGCCGAGTGTCATATTTGATGCTCGGGACCAAGACTTGTGTAACAAACAAATGATTGTTGTGTACCTTGGTGTTATTTGTTTACAGTGGCGTAGCGTGGACTAATATAGACGTGGGCAAAGTCGCATCAGCGACGCCCCTTTTCTTTCGTTCCCAAGATCTACCCAATAAATCTATCTTACTAAACATGCTTTGACACGACATACCTACTTATGATAGCGAAAGATATAAATGCGCGATGGGAGAATATTGAAAAGCATATAGATTTGAAAAAAGGTTTTATTTTGTAACTTAAGTGATTAAATTTTGTACAAAAGTAATGTTCTTCGGCTTTTTGCTTTACAGAAGTCCTTTAGTAAGGATTTTATTTTAAGTCTGGTGGCATCGCATTTAAAGAGCCCTCGCGAAGCCCCTTTAAGTGCGAGGCCGTGGGCGAGGGCCCGCTTTGCCCACGCCTAGCTACGCCACTGTTTGTTTATAATATGTAATTAATAAAAAATAATATATAATTTCATAATAGATAGCTGAAATAATATAAGCAGGTCTTATTGTTTCTTCAGCTGTGTATGTCCAGCGTGAAGTATCAGGGTGAGGTCTTGTACACGGTAATGTTATCTATCAGTATTCTATTATATTTTCATACAAACGGTGGGAACGCGAGTCGTACCTACGCGCCTCGAGTACGGTAAACACTCGGTACACAACCAGTCGCGAATGCGCCGTAGTGACGAACGGACGGTGTCATGGTTTTGTAAGCAGTAAGCGTGCGATTTGTGAATATTTGATTGAAATAAGTTCAAGTACTTAGATAATAATTATGGCAAAGTGCAATTGCAAACAAAAGTATTTTTAATTAAACTTCTATTGATTGATTTCCATTGATCCAGAAACGGATTTTTTATATGTACTATTAAATTTAACAATAAAACTTTTCGTACGTCTCAGTCGAGGCGTAATTTTTCAGTATCAAATTTATAAGGGTGTTTTTTATTAACTTCTAATTAAAAAACACAACATGATTTTTATTGAACATATTTCCTACTGAACCTATTTCATTCACAACGAATATCAATTTATTAAATAAAATATTTAATATTTGCAATCACTAAACTAGAAAGAAACTCAAGTACCTAGATAGATAAAATTAAAATACTGTAGGCGGGTAGCCATCGTGCGTGTTTACTTACCGCGTGGCTGTAGGTAATTATTTCAAGGACAGGGCCGAGTCACAATACTGGTAGATAACATTACCGTGTCTTGTGTAAGATATAACAACACCATACTAAAATTATACCCAGAAACGTCTTTGAACGTTCGGGATTTACAACTAAACTTACATGTATAGCGAATAACGCATTCTGGTATACATATATAAATTTGATAAATATTGTCAGTTGAATCATCGGACATTCTTAATTTTACTAATTAAACATATTACAGAATATTTTTTATTGATCTTTATTTAATAAAAAAAAGTAGTATATAATATTGATATTAATTCATTCTCTCAATCAATTGCATATATATGTGTACTATTTTTTGTCGCATGCTGTGATCTCTTGTTAGTAAGAAAACATAAGACCTACAATTGTACTTCGCTTTTAATTGCAATATATGTGTATTTCTTGTTAGAGATCCTTTTAAATAAATAAATTCATATTTTGATTGTAAAATTGTAATAATATCTTATACAATGTGTCACTAACGTTTGTCCTTTAGGTAATATTTTATGTAATGTGATCATTAAAAGTCCATACGACAAATCACTCACACGACCTCACTTGTTTGTTTCACGCCATAACTCCCAATACATTAGTTAACAATATAAACATGGACGCCATATTTTTCGATTAATTTTTATTATTAAAGGTATAGCCAGCCTCAGTGCCATGTTTTGATATAACTTATCCTTCTTTTAGTGTGGTTTTAATTGTAAATTTTTGAAATGACAAACTTATTTGAAAATCAATTATATGTCTGGGCGCCGGTGTGCCGCTACGACTCAATAGGATAAAGAAAACATTTTTATAACGGTAGGCTTGGCTATGTATAACTTGGACATGATCATCGGTTAAAACTAACCATTAGGTGGATAGTTAGTACTTTTACCATTAAATGTCTGACGAAAGACGTCCACTGTTGGATATAAGCCTAAGCTTGTCCACACAGACTGGTCTTGAGCTGTCCACATCCAACTGCTTTCATTAGCGTTAATAAAATATAACCAGAAAGTACTTGACCATATATGTTCTACAGGGTAAAGGTGAAACCTGTGGCGTTGTATTATACCCACATTCCACCCTATGTTGAAGTCTGCATGTTCCTGTGGTCTACATTTGTTCTTTACGCCCTGGACCAGCGAAAAGACGGTACATAGTTAGTTGGACGTGTGTTATCCGCACTTACAATTCAGCTGTTGTGCGTAAGTGACCAGTTATACAATACCACCTCAGCTCGGCCCAGAAAGATAATAGAGAGCCGGTATTGCATAGTACTGCTTTCATCATTTCTGGACAGGACGGTACATAAAGATTTCCATAAAATATTACATACATGCCATAGATGTAGAATGACCTATGTTGAATGGCAATGAAAAAGGCCGGCTGCCGATAAACTCATTAAACTTTTGCAATCAACGTTCCATAATACCCAATACGTAATACTAGCAATTAAAATTCAAACCCCGATAACTATTCATAATTGTTCCAATCCACGACATACCTATGTAAGATTTTAAACAGATTTTTTAACTTATGGCTCTAACCTTTCAGAATTCAAAAAGTTCACACAGGTTTTAACCCTTCCAGCTAAGCCGTTTGTGTTAGGATAGGATTCAGGACAATAGTGCAATTGGTGGAGTTCGAATCCAAGACCTCTCGCTTTTTTATGTCTACCCACCGTAGTTTACTGCAATGCAGAGGGTCTCGAGTTCGAATTTACTTCGCGCACCTCTGACTTTCGGAAATGATATGACTTTTCGAAATTATGTGCGTATTGATTGATAATTATCGCCTGCTCCGTGCCTCGGAGAGCACGTTAAGCCGTCGCTCCCGGCATATCTACATTTGTATGTTTATACTACCTTTACTTAACCGTATGTTATAAAAATGCTGTAATATATTCGAGGCTGGCTATCTTAGTATATAACTGTTTATTACTAATATCGTTTATACGTGTTATAAAATTAATCGTAGCTTATCATGTGCTCGTGTTCAATACTTATCGATGCAGATTAAACGATAAGATTACATATATCGAGTTGTTTTATTGGAATATTTTGTTTTTGGTGAGTCATGATGAAGTCATTTTGGTTATGTAGATCTTTTGCTACGAATAAACATGTGGCGGTCACGTCCTTCAATCTGTGATGTTTAGCCTTGGCATGTCGATTTGAGATCGATAAATCGATTCTGTGAGGATGAAGCATCGATTTTCAGATGGATCTGTAACGTATTTTGATTGAATCAGGGGATCAATTTCAAATCGGCTCTGATTACCTAATGTCCGTTTGCATTAAAGAAACACTTTAAATTTTAAAAGGAAGTTCTCTCGCTTATTAACCTCTGAGTCTTCGAAGAGGTTAATGAAAACACTTTGTGGGTCCGTGTGTCTGTCTGTTAGTGACAGGCATAGCTCCGGAACCACTGGACCGATTGACTTGTAACTTGGTGGCCGTCGCATTCAAACTCGACCGAGGGATGACTCCAAGGTGTCTACCTTGGAGTCATCCCTCGGTCGAGTTTGAATATGTGCCCTGGGGGTTAAAAGACCCCGAGATATAGGGGTAACAAGGTCACATGAAGACTAAGAGGTTGAATCCTGTGTTTTTATACCTATCTCGTTTAGTACGGTACCAGTTTATTTTGTAGACCAAATTCAGAAATTTGTAGTAAAACATATCAAAAGTTATATCAATGTTAAAATGGCTCCTCGTATAGGAGATGTAATTATAGTGTAACAAGCAAGAAAAGATTGCCAAGTTAGAACTTAACGGCTCACATTCTCTAGTAGGTAGGTACAGGCAGCACGCACGCATCAATCAAAGTTTCGAATCGATTAATCGAAAATCAATTTACGAATACTCAGTTAAATCGATAACCATATATTTGACGATCGATATTTATCAGGACGCGCAGACATGCATAGTTTTGTCGTTGCTACTATACTGCTGTAGCTATTTATTTAGCAAACAAGTATTCGGAAGTACCGGCGCCATTAATAATAAGCGACTACCTACTTACCAAAATCTATGAATGCTAGTAACACTAGAGATATCACTTAAATAAAACACAATAAAAGACTTTTATTTTATTTATCACTCCTGAGTTACGGTCCCGCTACGCTGCAAAGAATGTATCTCTGGACCTCTGCTGACTGCATAACGCCTTATCTATCATCATCATCATTGTTACTCAACAGGAACGTTAATACAAGGTACGGTAATACGATCTTCTGATATGAGGAGTCCCGTAGTTCAGTCAAGTTACTTGAGGTTTGAGCGGAATCTTTAAGATGTTATATTTTTTTAGGTTTGATATATATTTATTCCAATGAATCTTTACATAGTATATAATGATGTCGCTTCCGATATCTGTTCGTTTAGATCTTTTAAACTACTCAACGGATTTTAATGCAGTTTTCAGCAATAGATAGAGTGATTCAAGAGGAAGGTTGATATGTATAATACATACATATTATAGTAGGTACAGAAAAGCAGAAAAATTCAAAGATTTTAATGTGATGTCGTAACAAACATATTTTTGTGCGCTTAAATCGCAAACGCTGGCTAAACCTTATGAGATACCTAGATTAAATTAATGTACTACGGAATTGTAAGTATATCTTAAAAAGATCGATAAAAATGTCCGCGATGGTAGGTATATATTTATCTCCTAAGGATAAACCCACAATAACCATTTTTATCTTTTACATAATATTACAAAAAAATATGTGTTATTTACCAAGCTATTTTATACAATACAGTAGGTATTAGTCCTTATCCAATTAAATACATTACATACGTTGTACATTTTTAGTATATCTACATTGCACCCGTGCGAAGCCGGAGCGGGTCGTTAGTTTATAATAATTCACTTACATAAGAAAGTTTAAACACATACAAAATAGCTTATAATTTTATTCTAGGCGTACCTACACTAAGATATCGAATCATTTCACTCTTTCAAACCAAAGTATACAATTTCAAGCTATTTTAAGATCTAAGATAATAAAAATACAATATACAGGGTACTTGTAAAAATCTTACTTAAACAAAGAGCAAACAATGTTTGGACGCGCACATTACAGAGATCGAGCGTAGCTAGAAGCGACATTTGAAGTAGTAAACTAAGGTGCGCTCACATTAGATGTTAACAGCAATTTTAAGTGTTTTTAAGTTGAAAAATTTCGATGTGTTTGACTTCTCAATCATCAAGCACCCATTTCGCCATTGCAGAATATTTGATATAAGGAATACATACATACATACATAGATTCACACCTGTTTCCCAGAGGTGTAGGCGGAATACCCTCAAATATTCAGACAACTGGTCTAATATAAATAGTAGGTAGGTACATTGTTCCTTCTTCGGTTGTGAACATCAGGCCCTTGATCCTCATCAGTTGTTTTCTGAGAAGAAAGAAGAGTGATCGAGAAATATCGCAATTTCAACGGAGAGGATGGTTCCCGTTTGTCTACATCTTGGAATCCAGTCATCAGCAGATGTAAACGTTACCAGTGACTCAGTAGGTACGTCGTTGGTGTTGGGTCTCGAAGTAGTGACGATCCAAATATAAATAAAAATTACTTAGTGAGGGTAGTTACGGAAACCCACAGTTCACGAAGGCGCCGCCGAGCTCACACCAGTCAACCCGTGACCACGATCGATGCAAGTCGGTCGAAACGTCAAGCGATAAATAGGTATTAATATATCACTCAATATATACTCACACGATTAAGACCCATTGTCTAATATTATGTAAAGAGTAATATAGTTTCTTTTACATAGGTACCATCGTAAAATAGAAAATAAATTTTACATAATTATGTCAAAGCTAGCTGATGAGTAGTGATGAAATCAAAATCAAAAATAAATTTATTCAAGTTAGGTTACAAGGTAACACTTATGAATGTCAAAGTTACACTAAATTTTTTCTGTGAATTTACATTTACTGCCACGTTCAGCTAAGCAAGGGTGTAGGGCTCATGAGAAGAACGGGCAAGAAACTCATGGCCACTCTTTTTTTTTTTGATGAGTGATGTAGGTACTCTTTTTCTTATTTCTCTTTTTAAAAGACTATTCCCGCACTAGTAATAATTCCTGTATCACGGGTAGGTAGGTACATATTAACCACAAATTTTTGTCCTGCGTGGGATTCGAATCCACAACGCTCGGTGCAGCGCAGCAGCAGTAAGGAGGCGACAACTTAAACCACTACGCCATTCATATAATGTTTAATTAATTACATTATTAACTCATAATTCCATAGTGAGTTTTTTTTAGATATCTCTTATTAGTAATGTTGGCAAAGGCAGTAGCATAGAAGCTGCTTGCGACAATAGGTATTATAATCCATCGCATGACTCAAGTAAATGACATCACGCGGTAGCTGCCATACTAAATAAAATGAAATTGGGCCGGTCTACGGACACGTCATCCAAGTATCGGGTGACAATTTTATTGTTTAAATTGCTAAAGGAGAATGCCCATTGAAGTATGGAGCATGGTTTACCAATTTTCCATTCATGAAACGTACATTGATTTGTTGGGTTTTAAATGTATATTCTACTAGCTTTTGCCCGCGGCTTCGCTCGCGTTAATTTAGAATTTAACAATCATTTCGGGTCGTACTCTGCTTGTATAATAATATAATTCAATCATGATTCGAAAGACACGTGGCGCCATCTATTATCACAAGAACGTTATTGTTGTTTTCCTCGGGAACAGTAATTTTTTCGGGATGAAAGGTAGCCTATGTCCGTTTCCGTGCACCTTAAAAAGTATATGCAAAATTTCAGGATGATCGGTTCAGTGGTTTAGGCGTGAAAAGGTAACAAACAAACTCATTTTCGCTTTTATAATTTTAGTTAGGATTAAAAAAAAAAAATATAAGTATCCCTAGTTCGACGGGACATGCTTATGAAGTTCGTTAAATTAGGTTATTTTTTCACATGCAAAAGAACATGTTTTTCGTTTTATGACGTGTATTTTCTCTTATAGCTTGCCAAACCTTTTTTTATATGTTACTGTGAATATCCGAGGTGTAGTGTATCTAAGATAAACCAAGAATTAAAAACTAAAATTTAAAAATAATTGGATTGTTGGGAAAACGAAACCATGAATGGGCATACTCCTTTCATAGCACTGGCTAAATGGTCTGCGGTATAGCTTTGCGCATATGTTCAAGGCCGATCATGAGGTTTTGTGTTCGACCGTGGATTGGACAAAACAGCCTCGTCTCTACTGCCGCATTGAGTGTTGTGGTTTTAAATCTCACACGCAATAAGTATTTGTGTTATCCATATTTTTTAAACCAGAGAGCTTATTCTCGTAGTCCTAACAAAGTCCTAAGAATCTGATTGAAGTAGTGAAAAAACAAGTTTTCAGTTTTTAGGTTGTCTCTTAGTGTCAATTACCCAAAGACCAGGATAAAATATTGGGGGAGGCTCAGCCCCTCCAATAATAACATTGGGGAGGTTTGGACACTCCCAGGCCCCATGTAGTTAGCGCTAGTAGTCTGGAACTGTCCTCAGTGATATCCTAAAACCATACCTAGCGAAATGAGAGGATAGTCTTCATAATTAACTATGTAGACGTGTACCAATGTATTTATCTGTCCATCTCTCATTGTAGCTTTACCTTTAACAATCTTCCTGATCACTTATTTTACTGTTAATTGTATCTGTGCTTTCGTAAAGGCCAAGGCAGACAACCCTTACCAGTTACCAGCGCTGTGAAGGCGACAAATTAAACTTTCATATTAGGTAAGTATCATACAACTTTGCCATTATCTTATCTATCGTCACTATTATTTCTTATATAAATGAGAATCTGAGTATGTTTGTTACTCTTCCACGGCGTGTATGAGAAATGTGATGAAAGTCAATGAAGCCAGAGAAGTGTGTCAGGATCGTAGCAAATGGAAATCCGTAGTCTCTGCCTACCCCTCTGGGAAACAGGCGTGATTCTATGTATGTATGTATCTTGCACGCCTTAACTACTCGACCGATCATCGTGAAATTTCGAGTAACGTTTCATCCCGGAAAAAGTAGTTAGTATTCCCGAGGGATAGAAAATTTACATAAGCTACATTTACGCGAGCGGAGCCGCGGGCATAATGTGGTACTATTATAAAAAGTAAATATTTAAGTTTGTAATAACTAAGTAAACTTAAAACTGTTAAAAATTATTTCACCATTAGAAAGCTAATTTATCCAGAAGAAACAAGCTATATAACATCACGCTACGAACTACGGGAGCGGGACAGTAAACATAAACATAGGTGAAACCGCAAAGCACAGCTAGTAAGTCATATAATATCGCTCGCGTAATACATAATAGGATAGGTTATGCTAGTAACAATAATAGTCTATGTTACTCAGTGATAATGATAACATAGCTTTTTGGACATGTAGAAAGAATGGACGAAGAAAGACTGACTAAGAAAGTTTATAAGGCTAGTGTGAATGGAAGAGTCGCAAGAGGAAAACCTAGGCGAACGTTTCTCGATTAGATCGGAGGCGTTCTGGACAAAGGCCAGGTTGAGAGCTTCTTGAACCGACGGGCGTCTATGAGGAATGTGATGAAAGTGAATGAAGCCAGAGAAGTGTGTCAGGATCGTAGCAAATGGAAATCCGTAGTCTCTGTCTACCCCTCTGGGAAACAGGCTATGTATGTAACATAGCTTACCAATGGTGAAAGGATTTTTGAAATCGTTTCAGTAGTTGAGTTAAATCGTTACAAACAAAAAATCTAATCTTTCCTTTTTATTAGTATAGATAAGATATAAGTTTGTGAAGGTGTTTAGATGTTAGTAACTAAATCATACGTGACCCGTTTTATCAATTTATATAAAATTTGGCATGCCTTGAATTAACACATACCTAAATAAAATATTTTCTACCACAGTAAAGCGTTCCCGTCAACTCACCAATAGATGGCGCTGCTAAAGTAATGTGCCGGTGACGTTTGGTGTTTTAAATATTTTAAAACATATTATAAACTAACTGACCCGCACAACTTCGTCTGCTTCACATAACACAATTTTTCCCCGTTTTTGCAACATTTTCCATTGCTGCTCCGCTCCTATTGGTCGTAGCGTAGCCTTCCTCGATAAATGGACTATCCACCACTTAAAGAATTTTTCAAATCGAACCAGTAGTTCCTGAGATTAGCGCGTTCAAACAAACAAACAAACTCTTCAGCTTTATAATATTAGTAGGTATAGTATAGATAACGGTAAATGAAAAAGAAAGAGTTCTCTGTAATGTTCTCTAAGATATGTCTAATCCGCACTGGGCCAGCGTCAGCGCCAGCGCCCGCGCGGCAGCGTGGTGGACTATACTCTAATCCTTCTTACACTGAGAAGAGGCCCGAGCCAAGCAGCAGGACAGTTTAGGTATAGGTATACAGCGCTAATATTATAAACTAGATGTGCCCACGGTTTCACCCGCGTTTATCGATACTGCTCGGCCCCCGTCGGTCGTAGCGTGATGTCATATCACCAGATATTATATACACTAAAATACTTTTTCAATTCGAACCAGTAGTTCCTGAGATTAGCGCGTTCAAACAAACAAACTCTTCAGCTTTATAATATTAGTATAGATGAGAACTCTTCGATAATTTCATCTAGTGAAAACAATTTAAACGCACGCGAAACCACTGGCTGTATCTATGTTTACAACTAAAACCTACATTCTCGACGAACTTCAATGATAATTATGATTTAGCGTTTACCTGGTTTACATAATATTGTCTTCTGTTTACGCAAATGTTATTCATTGAAATTAAACTACTATATACGGATTTTATCCCCGTGACCATGGCTGCTGAAAAGCAACCGAAACGTCGCGGCACGTGTAAACATAAATATAAATAGTATAATAGTATAGTAATAGTATAAATAGTTTTAATAGTTTCAATAATTTAATTAGCTTAAAAATTAGTAAAGTTTAATAGTGATTATAGTAGTGTAACAGTTTTTCAAAATTTTGTAACAGTGTCAAATAAACAACGCGATAAAATCCGTATATAGGTAGTAGTTTAATTTCAACGTTTACCTGGTACTGTGGTCAATGTCCAATATATAAATTTGGTTTCCTACCTAGTTTAATATAACTTTAGGTACCAGTTTTAAAGTAATATCAAGCTGAAACTCTCCAGATCAACTGCAGCTGTTTATAACACCCTGCACCCACGTTTTTACATGATTTGACCTGGACGCGAAGTTATTCCAAACTCCGTACTACTACACTGCCCTCATAAAGAAAAAAAGTACAAAAAAATTATTTTACTTATATAATTATACTGGCAGATGCGTCTTTTTTTACTGATTCCAAATACGTAAAAATAAATATCAATAAAAAAATTATACGTCTTTTTACCTTATGAGTTTATGACACCAGTACAGAAAATTTCCACACTGTAAACCTCAATAACAATTTGCCCGACCCAGGATTTGGACCTTACGATTAGCAGTTACGTAAGCACAGTATAATATCAGCCCTGTATTAAACTGTCTCACTGCTGGGCATGGGCATCTTCGCAGTGTGAGAAGGGTTAACAGTTACGTAATCAGAACTTATTTACTTAGGTACATCAAGAATCGTGTGAGAAATTCTAGGCGACCCAATGTCCTAAATTGAATAATACCGGCGCGTCGGCGTCTAACCCACTCGTATAGACTATAAATTAGTTATTGTCGTACATGGGCGTAATGTTAATAATTTTAATGCTCAAATGGGCAGTAGAAGAAGTCAGGGTACGTATAATATAGGTACCTGCTTTATTAACTAACTGTCCCTCGCGGTTTCAATTACGATTATGATTACTGCTCCGCTGCCACGGCTCGTAGCATGATGTTTTATAGCCTATAACCTTTCTTATGGATTGAACTATCAAATGCATAAATATTTTTCATATTCGACGGACAATTTCAAAGATAAGCGCGTTCAAACAAAAAGCAAACATACTCTTTGGCTTTATTAGACAGGTTGATCGGAAGATTGACGTCTAAATAAAAACAATAGGTTCCTCGTATCGTGGACTATCCGAATCACCCCCATGTATGTTCCGCGATTTCTCATAGTTTTCGAGTTATGATTCACCGAAGTCATAATTCACCGAACCCAATTTTTTTACTTTAGACCAACATTTTCATAACTTTCATCACAGTCATGAAGCAGATTATTTTATGCATAAAAGAACGACTCATGAAAATTCCGTTTAAAAAACTCGAAAAAGTCTTTTACTTTTATTTTAAGAAATTTTTTAAGTTAGTCAGCTCGAGATAAAAATTCAGAAAAAAATCATTAGTATGAGAAATCGCGGAACATACATGGGGGTGATTCGGATAGTCCACGATAAGAGAAACCTATTTTTTTTATTTGGACGTCAATCTTCCGGCCAGCCGGTATTAGTAAGTAGATATTAAAGGAAATGGGTTAATGTTAAAAGACAATAGATGACGCATAAGTTAAACGACTACATATTAAAACGTGTCTTATGTTTCCAATATCGCCTTACTAATAGTGACTTGTGACCTTTCTGATTCATACACGAAAAAGATTGACTAAATAACGAATAGATACAGCTGCTATAAGTAAGCGCTGTGTGGGATATGGTACAGGTATTAAACCATAAACTATTGATTATATAACAGTAAATAAAAATTACAGTATGGTGCATCAGTCACCTATCCAAGTCTGTACCGAGATTTAGATGGGTGACATTTACCAATTTAAAATGAATTAATTGCATAATAGAAACTAAATTAACATTACATATACATATATATATTTGACTACGAGATAATAGTATGTATCAATAAAAAATAACATTTTACTATGATATAATAAAGGAGAAATAGAAGGTCCTAAAGTGCACCCTTGGGGTACTCTTACTATATTATAATCTACGCCTGATTTGTATACCTCAGCCAACCGCTTCTTTACACATTAAAGTTGCAATCACTATGGTGGTAGGTGGTAGGTATGGTGTCTTAAAATAAAACAAATAATAATGACTACAATCAGATTTATTAATGTTCTCAACATAGAAGCACAGCATGGTAGTGACGTGGCTGCGAGCCACTCGCACGTTCCACAAAATGTTCCATAATGTTCCGATAGTCACTGTGACATCACCGCTGTTAATATGATTTATATATTTTACATTCATCGTACAGTAATTACGCAGACATTATTTAATAAACTACTAATTATACCACAAATTGTTCGAAAGATACTCATAATGGAAAAATAGCTCTTAAATACTTAATTACAATACAGTTTTGTAAACGTTAATTTAAATTTACATGTAATATTATTACCATAAAGTAAAACATCGATAATTAAAAACAGCTGTTTATGAAACAAAGGACTCGCAACATTCAGCCATGTCTACGTAACAACCATAGATAATATAAAATTACCCCTTGCGCACAATACATCTCTCACTTATTGGAAATAAAATAATCACGATAAAACTTGTACTGTTCACTATTAAAATACAATTTTTCGACATTTTAAATACATCGTTAGGGAAAATAAATATCTCACTCTCGTGGAAATGCTTAGCTTTTCAGTGTACAGTATATAAAATATTTGTTTTTCTATCGTTGCCTTGCTTTTGCTGTGGGTTGTTGAAGTCGGTGTTTAAATATTATGTAAAGATATACTTACAAGCTGTAGTTGTATTGCTTATTGTATCAGTCATCACTTGCTTTGATTTTAAATAATCAACCGTTGTCTTACATTTACGCGAATGTTATACATTTAAATTAAACTGCTTTATACGAATTTTATTGCATTTTTATTTAAAAACACTATTATTAGTTTTGGAACTATTTAAGGATTCTTGTTAAACTTGGCTACTGTTTAAATCTATTTAAATTATAAAACTGTTTAGTCTCCCCGTAACCATGGCTGCTGAAAAGCAAAAAAACGTCTGGGAAAGCGTAAATCTAAATATTGAAGTAATTTAAATAGCTTAAAATCGTAATCAAGTTTAATAATATTAGTGTAATAGTTTTAAAAGTATGTTATAATAGTGTTTTAAAATAAACAACGTGATAAAATCTGTTTAAATTAGTTTAATTTCAATAGTCAGCCATTATTTAGATCTGTAATATTACACAATATTTAGAATGTGACATTACAGCTAAAGTTACATACACTTCACCTCTGCACTGCCTTATAGCAACCTTCTTGTACTTATTTGTTTTTTGTATAATATCAATTTTTAAAAAGTCAGTGAGGTATTTTGAGTTAGGGTGACGGGTTTGGACGCAATTATGATTAATAAAGGCAATGGGGAGTAATCTGACGCTGTACCATTATCTCTTATTTAATTAGCCATTGTTATTGCATGCACAAGAGTGCGATAAAGCATTGTCTCCTTCTTGCACATGCTGTAATATTGCTTTAAAAGATGGTGGTTCTGCCCTAGATTTAACTTACTTTTTATTGATAATTCAACGTAGTCTCAACAGACTCATGAAAGAGCTTAATTTAATTAGAGATACACAATAACGTAATTTGAATAAACAATTTAATGGCACCACTTGAATTTGTAAGTTATTATTTTCTACCAATAGGCGAATGAATTTGTGTATCCATGTCAGAGGATTTCTACTGGCCTCGGGTTTTGTGAAATAGGCTGATCTATCTTTATAATTTATGCCTTTATTTCCCAGCCGAATACCTGTATTAAATAAGCTTATTTTAATCATAAAATTGGTATTATTTCGACGGTAGTTCTTTATGAAGATGTTATTTCAGATAAGGTAGTTTCTATAAGCAATGTAGTGCAATACAGAAACGAGCCCAACAAAAAGATTCTAGATAAGATTACGTTATTTTCTTATTCAGATATGACTATTCTAGATTACAGATCCTACGTCATATAATACTGACGTAATAATTCTCAAGTGTCAAGTAGATATTAGACGTCGGTTTTACGATCCAATCTTGTAGAAAACTTTTATTTGTGGGCCCAATCGAGTTTATTTTTACGTTTGCAATATAAACGAATATATCAGCAGTAGGTACCTATATTCCATTTACCTTAGCTCAATTCCCACGGTAACAAGTTAAATAGACGTCATATTATGTTACTACTTAGCTATTGTTCTTTGTTCGATTATATACACGATCACGTATTACGGAGCGATTTAGAAACTATGTAGGCTACATTTGAGTTCGATTATTCAAAAATCATAGACAACTTTACCATTTTGGCGGGCAATGTACTCGCGTTTTGCCGTTATTAAAAAATAATTATTTAATTACACAACCTTGAACTTTTACCTAGGTGTTTGCTTGCTTTATGGCGTGTCGAGCGTTACCAAGTTCAATACTTTCACAATTAGAGGCTACTTTGTACCAAGGCCAAAGAGTAGCTTAGCACAAGTAGTTAACAACTAACGAAAGAATGACGAGGCTTTGAAAAGAATCTATTAAAAACTAAAAACATTTCGTTAAATGTTAAATACGGATTTTATCTGCAAGTAATATTACTTTGACCCATTAAATGACAAAGACCATATTGCAAATGGCAAGCGTGTAATGTTCTTACATATTATATTAGTTCATTAGTCAAAATATACTAGTCGTCATTATGTATATTAACAAAAAAGTATTGATTTAAATCGGTATCATCTCCAGCCATTATGCATTTACTTGCTTTGCTTATTACTCTCAAAGGTTATGAGGAAGAGACAATAAGAGAAATGAAATAAAAGTCGAGAAACTATTGAAATAAAGAATAAGTAATAATTCGTACTCGCGACTTTTCAAAAGCAGTCAAGAGGGATCTTAAAATCAGTCAAAGAAATCTGCTCGTTTGGAACCTTCGTAAATAAAAATAAATGTAGACTTTTATGTAGAATATAAAATATAATATACTTACATTGCGTTAGAGGTACTTGTTATATATTATTATTAGTAAAGTCTACACAGCTGATAGTTTGAAGATGACCTTATAAGTACCAATGAGAATGCAATTGACTTAATAGCTACTGCAATTGAATCGACGCGTAAAGACCATAGAGTTAAAATTGCGTAAACGAGTAAGGAGTAAATTGTATTTAACCAAGGAATACATTGAAAATAAAGTTGTATTATTGAACCCTGCCTTTACTAATATTACTGCAGTACAGTATATTTTTTGATTTGTCCTTCTTTTACGAACAAGAGATTGACTTGATTTATTGCATAGAGATAGTAAATGGGGCCGGAGTGATATGGGCTACTTTTATTCTCAACATGCACGGTATCTCTGAGATAGTTATTTTTCTTACAAACATGTAGAAGTTGCGGTTAAAAGCCAGTCTTCTATAAAACCTTTTAGCCCATGTTTAATTTGACTTGATAACGTTCAAAGAATATAAAGTCATAAGTTCACAACTTTCTCATTTACAAACGCAAACTAGGCTAAAGAAAGTGTTCGATTGTGTCACATAAAGGCTAAACAAAACGTTTTGGCGGATCTCTTTTATTATTGCTTATCCTTAGTACGGTTAAACCTTTCGACATTTTAAGCCTACATATATTTTATAATTTGCATCACATTTTTATAGATCACATAGTTTCCTTGGCTAGAATGAAACACGCAACTCTAGGCATTGATTATATGACAATTTGAACTACTGCTCAGTCTGTATAATTATCATCGTTGTGTAGTAATTAACAAAACAGTTTGTATATGGCTAAGAAGTTAAACGTTGTCTATATGTATTAATGCGATTAAAAGTAGTAAATAACTAACAAAAGACAATGGCGACATATAAACAGCTGTTAGAATAAAAATAAACCTTTTTATATTAATACTATTGACAGGTTGATGTGTCGGCTCTTGAGATATTTATGAATGGCCGACATGGCTCACCTAATGACACGTTAATACTAATTGAAATCTGTTAACCTTATTGGAACTGTTTAAGTTGAGCAATTAATAATTATTTTTTTATTACACGGCACATAGAGGAAGAAGGCGGTTATATCAGTTTGAAGAATGTAGATGCATCCTTTTTTTAAATACATATTTTTATAAAGGGATTTAACTATTTTTATGGTTAGTAAGTACATAATGAGAATCAACATAGGTCTACTAAAAATTATCTAAATTAGTCCAATGCGGGTTACGTCCTCAACGCTGTCGTTAATTCAATAGCTAATTAACTATTCCTACTGTGAATAACTAGTGTTGGTTGTCAAACTAATATCGACCACATCAGTCCTCTAAAATTACGTTCGGGAATTGAGCGGGCACAGTTGGTTTACTTTTGAGGGCAAATAGCGTCCATGTTGATTTAATGTGTCTGAATTTAGAGTTCGATGACATTAATAAACATTGTGAATATTTTAAGCCTACAACCCACAGCAAAAGCATTATGATCATCGGTTACCCATTTTTGTGCCTCAATGGAGTTAATTGACCATATCATACAGTCCGCCATCATGATACTGAAATAGCTACATATAATAATACTTTCTATTATTTATAAGTAATTACTCTAGGCTTACTACAGTTTGGCAATTTTACAAAAGGAAAGTCAGAATCATGGTAATTTATTATGCTATTCCAAAGAAAACCCAAAAAAAGTAAACGACTTGACATAGACAAATGTCCGCGAAAAATTGTTTCTAGATTACAATCTTCACTATGGCATCTGTAGATAAAAAAGCATAATAAAATAATTTAGAAATATTTAAATTAAAACATATACCCTACTACGATGCTTTTTCAATGATATTTGATGTTGTGAAATCAAAAACTTCATTTTGATTTTACAATGATATTATTGTACCATGATCATTTAGTTGTTGCTCGTAGAATAACACTTTATCAAGGATAACTAACTGACAAGAGTTTCAAGTAGTGAAACATTTTCAATAAATAACAGCTCTTCTGGGATGTCCGGGCGTTTGCATGAGAGTTAAAGGAATACTTTCTACTTTGATTTTTAAGTAATCTTTGGCATATCCATGGTGATGTATAAAATGTTCGCCTGGATACCTTATAACGAATAGAAAGAACATTTTCAAAACCTTGTAACTTGATGGTTACGATTGTAAAACAACTTTTATGAGAATGTTTACTTTTTTAATATCATTCTTCGCGTGATAGCTTATATTTAATTTTGTATTATAAACATCTTTGTGTTAATCCCTCGTTTAGACGACAGATTGCTGTTAAACCGTCCAAATTTAAATATTATCTTTATATTTTATTTAAAGCGTTCTTGTTTTCCTCTACGGACATTTATGTTTTGAATTTGCAACACACTTTCGTTTCTTGATGGGAGGTTGGTTTGGCGCTTAATCTTGTTAGATATTCGGAGCGCGACATATTTTAATTGCAGCGCCGTAACAACCTTTTTCGAAATATTAGATATTAGATACGTTTTACGAAATATTAGATACGTTGTGTTTTTATGGGCTTTATCTAAAATAAATATGTTTATATTAGGCTCTAAGATATTCATGTTAAAGATTATAATTTTATTTGAATACGTACTAAAGAGCTTGAACGTAATAAGCGATCATGATATGTAAGTTTAAGCACTAATTATAAAATAATCTACGTCCACTAGTAACAAAATTACATTTTAATAGAAGCACTATCATACAATGATAAAAAGTTAACAAAAAGTTAAGAAACAAATATATACAAACCATAAATATCAGCTTTTTTTATATTCTGTTGTTAAAATAAAGTCAGTTAAGAATGCTGCATAGTGATGTGACAGGTCATAAAATTCAAACATTTTTTGGTTGACCTTAAGCTACCAGCTGGTGGTGAAATATCGACGGATGTTCAGGGTTGTGTTCGATAAGGTACGGTCGCATCGTGTTGCCAGGGTCACGACGAACAACTCGCTGCAGTTTAACCCTCGGCTGCGACGTGAATCGCGTGGTTACCAGTTACCACGCCGTAGATGTTATCAATGTTATCACCAGCCACGACATGTGATATTTATTTATATTTTAAAGTTAATATTTGTATTTGATAACGAATTTTCCACGAATACTTTAATAGGTAAGTTAATACAGTTGTAAGAGAAAAACAAGTTTACGACTATAATTATTTTAAGTAATTTTAATAATATAAGTCGTATGTCTGCCTTGGATGTAACACAAAAGAAATCACTTAGAGTTATAATTTCACCGAAAGATATTGCTATTTTAATTTGTTTAAGTATGCAATCACTTTTATTCAAGCTATAGGTACGATAGAATACGCGTTACCATCGATTAAAGATGGACGACTGTCAGAGTGCGCAGTTGTCACATCGAACAATAATTATGAAAGGGGCATGCCAAGACGCCATAGTAATTCGGGCCCACAGTGCACACCTATATAGGCTAATGATAATAATAGTAAGCAATGCCAATAATTAATTAGCATAAGTGATTTACAAAAAACTTGGCATTTTAAAGTTATCAAATCTTATATCTCATCAATACAATTTATTTTAAATATGTGCTATATCATTTTATACATTATTTAATTTATTTATGAATACAATCTATTAGAAATATAATAAAACCGAATACATTGCAGTTTTATAGCTTATAGGTAAAAGTCGTCGATATTAACCGCAATAAATATACACTAACCGTCACAATGGAGTTGCAAAACAAGCAACGATTTGACATTTACGTTTTCTGGCGTCAAACAAGTTAGAGATACCATATCTCCGTTGCGGTAATAAACAAAAAACCTCGATACATCGATAATAGACATTATTTTAAGTTAATCAAAGCAATTTTGCAAAGATAATAATAATTATTATTATTAGTTTTTGTATTACTTTTGTATAAAAAATGAAATAAACCATTAAAATAATAATTATATAATATAGCAATGGTAAATTATTATTTCAACATATTTTGTTTAAAGGCAATATTTTTACGTTAATGTACTTACATGCAAGTTCCATTACATAGTTTAGTCGTTTTCTTGTTTAATATTTTTAGAAATATTACCGACTTATACAGAATAATAAATACAAGGAAGAACTAGGATAATAATTATTAATATATTTTTATAGTACCTATAGCCAAATTCTTGTGCACCTCTGGGCCTAATACTGGCGTGCCCCTTTGGCCATGACGAGGTACATATCTGTCAATTAACATTAAAAACAAACAAAAATAATGTATTCAATTAATTGATTCGTTAAACCTAGGTACATTGATTGATAAAACCCCAGTTGTTATCATGTCGTCATTATATTTTATTTTCACGAAAAAAGTACATACTGGTATTGTGTTATTTTGCGTAGTATTCATTAAACACGCTTGGCATTAAAAACAATACAGTTTTTTACATCTGCAAAATTAGGCTTTGTTGTAAAGCGTCAGAACTGCTTTAACCAGAAACATATAAAATTCCCAATTCCAGAACGTTAGTGATCGCCAATACGATAAAGAATAAGGATTTGTGTCAAGGTAAATGTAAATGTATTACTACCCCCATGGTTCTGTAAATTGTATAAATATCATTGAAAAAGCTCGTCTAGGGATAGAGAGATAACGTATAAACATATAAATCGAACTCAGCTCAAAGGTTGATATTAATTCCAAACTTCTCATAAGCAACTGTCATTTTGGCATGTAGATAACACAGCTGATTTCGAGTTATGATTGCTACGCTGAGTGCAAATCAGTATAAGTAAAACCAGTCGAAGATTTACAATAGATATGTAGCACTTTACTCATTAACAAAAATACGTTTACCATTTAAAACAAAGCTCCGAGGCAAGTGATCGACGGCCAGTCAAGGGAACATTCTACATTCTAACAAACTCAAGAATTGCGCCTATAGTTTCTGACAGAAAGTGAATGCCTTAGTCAAAAAAATAACTAAATTTATATCTATGTTAAGTAAAATTATAAGCAAATGCAATCAATAAGTATGCTACAAAATTTAAATTGCAGAGATCATTAGTTAATGAGGCCAAAGACTAAAGACTGGGCACTCAGTTGACAGACATGATTTCGTATTGATCCAACTCGACGAAGATTGTTTCAGTATAGCTCTTTCGTCAATAATAAAATCTCAGAGAATATGACGTCGTTACAGTCTATCCCAGCCCCAGAGCGTATCAAGTGAGCTTGTTAGGATTAATCTAGAAAAGTTTCCAATCCTTGACTACGCATTTGCTCGCTCGCATCGGATCCCTGCTCCTATATACATTTAATATTAAAAATAAGTCTACATATTTATCTCACTATTATACAAGTTCAATATAAATTAATTTTTGCTCAGGCACCTAATTAGCTATAATAGGATCTTAACTACATTAGAGCACAAATAGATGAAACGTGTGCTCACTAATTTGTGACATACTTACAACTGTCAGTCGTGACGCCACGCGCCATGGCGTTCACGACACTGTCGCAATATCAACTCACAAATAAGTGCGCACGTTTAGATAAACACTCCCAAATTTACTCGGATTTTTATCAACACAAATAAAATGTGAATGTTTTCAACACTTATTCTAAAGGAAACAAAGTTATATTACATACATTTTTATTTATATACAAAATAATACGCGCCTTCCCTTACTTTGTTAAAGCATTGTAAGTCAACCCTGCTTGGGATCACAATTCACAAGCATTTTTTTTATTCGGGTACTTTATCGAGGCTGCAAAAAACAAGGCATTATGCCAGGATTACTGCAAAATTTATTTACATAACTTCAGTAAATATCCACATAGCCATGTCCAATAATAGTTATTAATTAAATATTAATTTGTTGTTACCTTGTAATTGAACATTAAGTATATCAATATTAGTACATTGTTATACCTAACCACTGGCACACGATACTGACAATCGTTTCGTAATAAGATGCAAATAGTTCACTTCTCTCACACAGGACATAATTATGACATTTGTCATGAGTTTTACCATTGTCTATAGTTTCATAACATTATATGAAGGTAAATATAGCATAAGCGAAATTGCTTGACATAATACTAGGTATATTGTTATTTAATTTTGAAACTACATGCATCTTGTTTTAATGTCAACATTATTCGAATGTCAATGTCGACAAAACCAGTTTGATGAAATACTTGATAATCAACTTAATAAGAAATAAATATGGATATAAAGTGTGTAGGTACATTTAATTAATAAAGTAATAAAATGCTGACGTAGACATATTTAACCGGCCAATTACAGATTATAAATGTATCTCAGTAGAAAAGCAACAGTAAGGAGGTCAATGTACTAAAATAAACACGAACCTATAAAAATAAACATAAAAGTCAATAGACACCGCAGAGCTTGCATCACACAAAAACATCAACTGATTCTTTTAAGATTATTAATAAACTTGCGTGGCGACATTGTCGAACCTTCGACATATTTAAATAAGGTTCAAACATTTAATAAGAATGAATTTCAAGATTGTGTAATTTACATAATATTGAGAATTCAGGTGGTGCGTGAGGTATTTTTATTTTGGCGCCCATATTACTCTTTATTTAAATTAATATATTATGTAGTTTTGAGGTAGGTCAGGATTGTAATAATAAAAGCGGTGCCTGCATTAAAATGATCTAATCCTTGATATAACGTTCATTTCCATATTAAACCTTTGAGTAAAACTCACCGTGTGTTATAATAAAATTTGGAATAATTGTATAATATATCTATCAACCTTGGGGGAGGCCTATGTCCAGCAGTGGACGTCTTTTGGCTGACATGATGATGATGATGATGATATCAAAATGGTGAAGAATTTCAGCTCTGCTTATCGTTATACAGTGTTATAGCTAAGCATTGTAATACCAAGACCAGATGTAGATAATCATTAAATAGGGTAAAACATATTTCTAGACAGTCAAAGACATTAATCTAGACTAACATTAATTACTTAGAATTTCAAGCTTTTGTCGTGATTGATTAATTGTAGCAAAATTGCCTGTGGTTGGTATTTCGAAGGAGGTTCTTTCTATAATGACGTGCTGCTTTGTTATCTCGTCTGTAAAATACGATTATTACAATAATAGATAGTCTGATGACCCGTTTCTGCCATTTGAGGTTATATTCTTAACTATATACCCAAATTTTGAGGCTGGATACTAATTTGTTGGTTAAGATATCGTGTCAGTAGGACAAGTAGTTAAACAAATTATTTACAGGTTGTTGTAGGTACATGTAAATTCCTAGGCTAGCTTAGTTGATGTAATTTTATAATAATAATTATAATATTCTATCACATACACACAACACCATCTAGCCCAAACTAAGCAGAGCTTGTACTATGGGTACTAGACAATGGATAAACATACATACATACTTTTTTTTGTTTTATATCGGTTTCTTTGTGACCTAAATAATAAACGTATTACGATTTTGATTAAAGTTTTACAATGACATCTCTGAACAAATTACTAATCCATTTGTTATCAAAAGATTAGTATGCTATCATCATTATCTCTGCCCAATTTGATGACCATTGAGTTATTTTTTTCTTGGAGGCCACAGAATATGTAATGCACGCGATGCGCGCTTGTATTTTTACTTCTTTTACAAAAGACGTCTAGACAACCCGGGCTTCGTCTGAACCGGTTTCTTTGCATTTGTATGTGCCGATGAGTGAGGAGCTTACTGGTACATTAAATTCGATTAACGATGTAGATGTACAAAGCCAGTTCTGGAGAAAAGCAAGTAGCGTTTTTATGTGTTTGAACAATGAGTTCGTCTTCACAGTTTCATTAATAAATATGCACAAAGAATGTACATTTGTAATTATTGCCGAATAAGTAATAGCATTTCCTTTTTGACCGGCTAAAATTCTAGAATAATAAGTTAACTTTACCATGTTTTTAAACTTGAATATTTTGCTCAAAATCTTTAAAACAAACCCAGTAAGTCTTTACCACTATGGACAGGGTTTTTTTCAACAAGAGTCTACGTCTTGAGCGACTTTACAAACACTTACCTACTACAATTGGACACAAAGAACACTCAGCCTCGAAACAAGTATGTAAACTGCACTTTGCAGAGAGCGAAACTGTATTACTGTAATACCCGGTGCATTAATAGGTGACACCACCCGTAAAGTCGAATAAGTCAGATACTTGGCATGAATGAAATCCTGACATTTATAAAATCAATAGAGAAAAGCATTCCAAAACGATCATACTCGGTGTTTATATTCCAACGGGAATTACTCTCTCATATAATATGCCTATATATCGACAATTTTATTATTTGCAATGTCATGTATTTAAACGTTATTTTGTAACAGCGCTGACCTCAATGCATCCCCAGGCACTTGGTAATTAACCCGTAAACGCCCGTGATGTCATACGGCCGGCTTAGTCTGGAGTATTAGCTATATTGTCTATGTTTGCAGAGCACACACATGTAATAACTTTTGGTATCGCATGAAAGAAACATTTAAGAGTCAACAGTAATGGCAATGTATATTAATTGTTTATATTTTTATGACTTAGTGGGCCACAGGCCTAGCGGAGTCTTCGTCTGATAGACATTAGTAATACTGAGGATATAATTCGTGCGCCTGTGCGTGCGTACCGTCTAAGGAACAACCACAAAAACTAGCAACTGTAAAATATCGTTGAGACTTCAGTTTTCAGAACTAGATTCCTGTTTTACATCTAGTCTTTAAGCTCTTGCTTATTGCAGGAATACAGTTCTGACAATAGTCAATATTGCTTCCTATCGAGGTAGTGCCAGGTAGCCAGGCTTCAGACAGAGTAAGATTTCGCCAGTTGTAAATCTTATATTGACCTTTTTATTGGCAAGTTTACCTGTTGTTATTGTTTAATATTTGCCTCCATAGGTAGATATTAGGTAACTTATTCGGCTATCTATTATGGACAAATTATTACACAAAAACATTTCAATGAATTTTGTATTATACCATTGTTCTTTAGTATTGAGCATGCGGATGTTATTATATTCGCTCGCTTTAAACGGATAAAGAAGGCACTGTTTGAAATCATAACTGTTTCTCTTTCAAGCGAGTTAAATTACCTACCGATCTTTATTAGTATCAAAGTCAAGTCAAAAACATTTATTGATTTAGGTAACACTTATGAATCTTAAAATCGAATGGGGAGTGAGTTTAGTAAGTTACTGAAGCTACATGTAGTTTAGTTGCTAAGTTCAACTAAGCCGTCAGCCTATGAGATGATGCATGTAAGAAACTCACGGCCACTCTATTAATACGCCAATAAATATAATTTGAGTATCTTAAATCTTATATCAACAAAATTTCTAGACGTTATAGCTTTAAGTTTTAACTGAAATAGTGCAAGTTTACAGACTATGCATGTTTGTTATTCATTCAAACAATTTAACTTCGTAATTATGTCCAAGTCGCAATAAATCTTAAAGTGAGGTTGTTTTAAATAACTAATTATTGAGCCTCGCAATGTCATGTTTTGTCAGTTTGGGCGCAATTTCGTTAGGTTAAGTTGGCAGCCCTTAATCCATAGACAATACTTGCTGGGAACATAAAAGCAATGAACTGCAGTCTTGTTCTAGTTTCTACGTAATGACTATTACCGAGCTTCAAAATTTAACTGATATTTGTAGGTCTGTAAATTTACGTATTACGTCTACTGCGGTTTTATTACATAACTGTGCATACATAACTAAAAAGGACACTCAAATTAGTTTTACTATTGTGACGATTAGCGAATAGAATAATAATTAATGTACTGTTAAACATCTGTTTAATAGTATATAATACATACATTTGTAATCTTAAGCCTTTGTCTTCGGATAGATCAAGCAACCCGGCTGTTTTCTGGCCTCATAAATCCCGGGACTGTACTTGGCTAATCTCGGGATTTTCGGGATTGCCACAAACAAGTCTAGTTTGCATTTCGTAGTCCGTTGCGCCTTGACAATAACTTTGCCTAGATTATATTTATAGTAGATATTTATTACGTAAGGAAAAAATTGTTAAAAGACTTAATAGCCGAGATGACACGGAAGAAGTAGAAAGGTCAGGATCACAAACAGATGGTGAACTAAGGCCAGAAACCTCCCAACCCCAATTGACATTAAAGGAAAAGTTACAGCTGAAAATTGATAAGAGTATGAAATCCCCAGATCCTGAAGTACAAGTACAAAATGAATCAGGGTTGGCAAATAGTATTACACGTGAAATGAGTCTGTTCGAAAATGGAGGAGTTCGTGGATATCACTTAGAAATAGCATACCTACAAGTATCTATTGTCTATTCCTCCAACCAGCGTAGAACTTGAGCGAGCGTTTTCAGCTGCTGCTTATGATGGCAATAAACTACGAAGCAGGCTTGAAAGTCAAACATTGGATGCTTCGATATTCCTGCGATTGTATTTTCGAAATTCTAAAGAGTTTTTTTGTGTTGTTTTTTGATTTCTTGCAAAAGTATAGTTGTTTGTATTATCTATTTTCTTCTCTTACTATATTGTGATTTGTGTTGTGCAACGATATTAAAACATTTTTTAAGAAATCACTAGTTTTTCTACATTTGAGCCCAGTTAGAAACCACTATCTGCTTATTACACTATGTCATATTCTAATCCCGGGAAAACCTCGGGATGACAGAAAATCTATCCCGACTTGAGAAACGAGACTTCATGCACAACAATCACATGCGCTACCGCTACCGTATTATTATAATAAATGAAGTAACAACATTCAAATCAAACTGCTTATACTGGGTAGATTACTTTTCGTAACTTTTGACGCAAATGTTTATCTAAGAAATGACGTAGCTATCGATGTGAACAGGTGTACAAGTTATTACATCAGAATATTGTTGACATCGTACCATAGATCATGCTCTATGGCTGTACAAACATACAACTTATAGAACATGACCTATAGCACGATGTCATCATAAACTATACAAATAAAATAACAATAACTTATTTGTGTATAATATAAATACACAAAAAAGAGGCATATAAATTAATAAACAACGCACAGTGAAGACCAAAAATTATAAAGCTGAAGAGTTTGTTTATTTGTTTGAACGCGCTAATCTCAGAAACTACTGGTTCGATTTGAAAAATTATTTTAGTGTTGGATAGCTTATTTATCGGGGAAGGCTATAGGTATCATCACGCTTCGATCCACAGGGGCGGCACACTAACGATAAACGCGGGTTAAACCGCGAGAACATCTAGTTATTTAATCAAATCTGTTGCTAAATATTTGTAGTGCATTTATTCGAATGAATCCAGTCAACCGATTTAGATTAAATTTGGTACAGATATAGTTTAATACCTGGGGAAGGAAATAAGCTACTTTTTATCGATGTAAGTAGCACGCGGGCGGAACCGCGCGCAAAAGCTAGTTTGTTTATATGTGTAGTTATTAACGAACAAAATAGTCTGCGCACAACATTTTTGACGTCTATTACTATGAAACTATAATGTCTTAATTATGTAGTGTGTATTTATATACACACCACATAATTAAGACATTATAGTTTCATAGTAATAGACGTCAAAAATTTATAATGGGAACTTTATACTTATATTTCAAATATGGTCGCGATTCAATCTACGTGTTTAATTATTTGCTTGTAACGACATAAATTTACGCAGATCATCATAACTCCGGTTTTGATAGATTTGAAACAGACACGTTTTCTTGATCTAGTTTTATACTTAAACTAAAGCTAATGAACCACACAGGCAATGCAAAGTATTTTTATAAAAAACAACAGGTTATTGCATCAACATATTTATTTGAACCAATTTATGGCATTTTATTACTGTTAGCGTTTTCCTGTTGTACCTACATTGAAGTTTTATATAATATTCTACAGTTGTTTCAAAATACAAAATCATCTAGCAATCAAGTTCTATCTGTACAAATATTAAAAATATCGATTGAAGATTTGAACGCGCTGATCTCTGGAACATTCAAACGGATCAGAATTTTTTTTTGCTATTATTTAGGCTAGGAACTCTTAGGAACTAAATCAGATGAAACCGCGAGACTCAAAAATAAGAAGAATATCGAAAGGGTAAAAATATACAACTAATTATACGTTTCTGAATTAAGTCTGATTTTGATCGAAACTACGTAAAGCCAACTTTACGAATATTGATGTTTTTATAGGGCTCGGGCCGTAGCAAAGTTAATAGTTAAGCTATGTTTTATCTAATCTATTCAGTAGAATCGGAGAAATGTTTCACAATATGATATACCGATCCATTTAAAAGGCAGGCAAACTGTATTTCACGTGGACATCATTGCGAGGCATACGCTACTCATAAATAAATGCATATTTCTGATGCTACATAATAATATTGTAAATCGCACAATAAGGAAATAATCATTACGTTGTGTAGCAACGCACACACTATACACAAGAATAAATGTATTATTATAACAGATAATATATTATTAGCGCAGTTGCGAATTTGCATCTACGCGAATATGAGTCAGCAAAACGTCAAAATCTTCTGCACTGCCATCTTTGAACAGTATAACGTAACTTATATAACTTCAAAAGGCTGGGCAGAAGTGTCACCCAGTTATTTATACTTTTTACGTCATAAAAGACAAGCCTTCTGTTGTCTAACAGATCGGACACGTGTAGGGTTGTCAACTTTTTATACAATATGTTTATTTTTTATTTAGTGTACCTGTATATTCTGACACTAGATGTTCCCGCGGTTTCACCCGCGTTTATCGTTACTGCGCCGCCCCCGTGGGTCGTAGCGTGATGTTATATAGCCTATAGCCTTCCTCGATAAATAGGCTATCCAACACTAAAAGATTTTTTCAAATCGAACCAGTAGTAATCACGCAGAATAAACCAGGAGAAACATCGTTTGTACTATGTCTGTAATGGGTAATTATTTTGCTGCAATGTTATTTTTAAACTGCGATATCTCCTAAGATATTCATTGAAATCGAATGACGTAAAGGGCAATTTTATTTAAAATTAAATACTTGTGATGAATAACGTATTTATTTGGATAAGGATTAATATCATGTTTATAATAATACCTTCGCAAATAATGCATTATTTTAGAACAAATTTGGTAAGCATAAAAATGGTTATAGTGAGCCAACCTTAAAAGATAGACATATGCTGTCGCGGACTTTTTTTTAGAACTTTTAAAGGGGAACAATTCTGTCATACATGATTTTTGCGAAACTTTAACTGCTTACGCAGCGCACGCAGCGGAAGCTCCCAAAAGGAAAAAATACCCTCCGATTTTGAAACATTCTTCATTGGTGCTCAGCTCCTATTGACCTTAGCGTGATGATATATAGCCTTCCTCGATAAATGAGCTATCTAACACTGAAATAATTTTTCAAATCGGTCCTGTAGTTCCTGAGATTAGCGCGTTCAAGCAAACAAACAAACAAACAAACAAACAAAAAACAAACAAACTCTTCAGCTTTATAATATTAGTATAGATAATTTTATTACCATATTCCTTGTGAATAAACGATTATGATAATAGATAAAGTGTGTTAGGTAGGTTTAGATTAGAGAACAAAAATGTATTTACGAAAAATAGGATGCAGTTCTGTTTTGGAGTATTTTTAAAAAAGGTTTTGTTTTTGATGTTTAGTTATTTTATTATATTGTTATTGAACGTTGAACAGTATTATGGTTGACAACCCTACGCGCATTGTTAGACTCCATATTGCTACTGTAATTTTTAATGTATAGACAATAAGACAGCCCGACTTGCATATCAACCTGTGTCTTCGCGATCAGTTGTAAACGTAAACGGGCCCGATATAACAGTCTTAATATTTTATTTATTTAGCAATAGGTGCTACTCTTATAGAGTGCATAGACATTCAAGTTTGTATAAATTCGAATAGTATAGTGATGCGTCTAATTGCATTCGAATAAACAATGCTACATGTTTGTTAATACTTTTGCATATAGCTCAAATGCAATTTTGCCCATTTTATAGTTTGACTGTTGTGATTGATCGCATTTTAAATACCTAACCAGTGATTATAAATTGACATGCGTCATATATATACGTGCTTTATGAATAATATATTACAGAATGACTCATTTCAGACGATAATTGCAACCATCAAATTATAAATAACCTAATTAAGTTAATAATTAGCTGTTGCCGTGGCTTCGTTCACTTTTAGTAGTCATTCCCTTGTTCATTGTTTTGTTAAAATCGGTCAAGCTGTGTAGGTAGACATACTAAAAACAGGCACAATACGGTTCGCTAAGGGTGTTCTAGTATAATTTAATGTATTTAAAAACATTTTAGTTCAGTTTAGACGCATTATAGTTGTAGACTAGCTTGGTGGAGCAACGGCAGTGAATGCAACTGCTGCTTCTTCTCGAGTCGATGGTACAATTATTTTAAA
This sequence comes from Catocala sponsa, assembly GCA_963564715.1. Taxonomy (NCBI): domain Eukaryota; kingdom Metazoa; phylum Arthropoda; class Insecta; order Lepidoptera; family Erebidae; genus Catocala; species Catocala sponsa. The sequence goes on along the minus strand of OY751345.1, from coordinate 1,053,544 downwards.
TATGTCCTGCCCAATGTGTAGCCACGGCCATCGCATCAGCAGTTGCGTCCAGCAAGTGCTCCATGGTGCACCTACAGGAACAACTTGACCATTTTTTTATTGGGATCACCACATTCACACTGTGCTTTATGAGGCTCCCTAATTCCCCATTGTACTAGGTTGCAACCACAGCGGCCGACTTGAGTACGAAGTCGATTTAGGGATTTCCATATTGGCCATGGTAATTGCGACCCAGGTGGTAGGTTCCCTAACTTTTAAATTGTAAATTGGCGGAGGAACTTTTTCCCTGCCAAATTTTGAGCCTAGTTGTCTTTGGCGAATCTTGACTGGACTTTGTAAATCTCAACAAGCTATTACGACTCTTAGCCTCCCTGGTTGCAACTTGTAGGTATCCATGCAAAGGATTTCAGACATCAGATTCCTGGAGATGTTTTTTCAGGGCACTGCTGTGCCCTGAAATAACATCTCGGGTTCGATTTCCAGGTTGGTTGAAGTTTCATTGGGTTCGTCTGTCATGACTTTTTAGTGGCAGCAGGGTAGACAACAATGTTCTTGCCACCCATAGCATATGCGACTACCCTTCCAGCGATATTGTCGTGAGAATATGGTTGTACAGTTAACATAATATGCGAAAAAATATGATTTCTTGCATGAAAATTTATTTTCGAACTCTACTAGTCCTCAATATGCATTTTCATTTTATTCTATATATAAGCTTTTATTCTACATCAATATTGCGTGTCTGTTATCAGTACATCGGCAGGATGTAACAAAAATGATTTTAAAAGTAACATTAACTTCGTTTTGTTAGGTTGGTATTATAGCCGAGTTTGCGCAGTAATCATTTAAATAATAAGAGCAATAATAAAACGTAATTGACCATAAACATTACGGAAATAGTTTATTTATTTTATCACCAAGTTTTAGACAAAAACAGTAAAACAGTAACTATAACAACACCAAAACTGCTGTATTTCGGCAATAATGTTTATGGATCCCATTTTGGAGATGTCGAATTAAATGTTAAGCAATAATATACGAGTACATACATTATAACTATTGTTATAAAATATGAGAGTTCATTTTTTGGTCATTTGACGCATCGAAAATATTTGATTTGGCAGTTGGATATTTAACGGCGAGTGCGTTTCTTTATTTGTGTTTAGTTACCGTGCAAGAATACACACACACACACACACACACACACACAGAAGATAGATACATAAACGGAAAGTAAATAATCATAGCAATCCAATGCTTTAGGCTCGGAGCATAGTGGCGTGATATGAATTATTATTCATATAATATTATATTTCCTAGTATTACGCTTCATAATAATTGTAAATGTTTTCCTCGAAGATTTAGGTATCGCTTATGTTTAACAGGTTCCGATAGTCGTATTCATATATAAAGAATGCTTTGTCATCCCCATCTAATGGTGTTATTAATTTTAATATAAAAAGTTTATACTTTTCATATTAAAATTAATAACACCATTAGATGAGGATGACAAAATATTCGGATGCAATTATGCACACCACTAAGTTATGACCTTTCAAATTTTGTCAATCCCAGAGCGATGACCATAATGAACTATGGCCAATAAGGCTGAAAGTATTAGTAGTATCAACATCAACAGATAATGTCTAAATTGCCACCGTATTCTGGCAAGACGACGGAGAAAGCTAGAGAAAAATAGTTTGTCAATATAATTTAACAAGCCATTAGAGAATAAAACAACTCCGATGTCCAACAATTGTTGACTTGCTTGATTGCGCTTTGTGATGGGGCAATTTGAGTGGAGTAGTTTACAAGTTAGTCTGCAATCAGTCATTAATTATATAGGTACGCTCAACGGCATAAGCAGCTGAACGTTGAACTTTGTATAGCATTTTATGAGTTTTAATTATCAATCGTCGTTGTTATGAATCTTCACTGCTGTTTTACATTGCAAATACAGTTAAATTGTACGAGTTTTGCTCACGGTTTCATTTACGTCCTTGCCACAGGATACCAAGATAAAAGTATTTTATGGTAAACTATAGAATACTGCCCATTTTGATATCCTGTATCGTATCCATCCGAATCCGTTTAACAGTGTAGGCGTAATGGACGTACAGATATTCTAAACATTTACTTTCACATCATTGTTATTATAGAAAATTTTAAATCTCGCAAATGTTATCGATCTATGTCACTGACTATACATAGGTACAACATTAGTCATTTAAAATATACCTCTCTTCGGAATAGGCCTTTGTTTAAAATGAGAGAAATAAACATAGACTAGTTTAAAGATCTTCAAGAACCTATTAGAAAACTGATACAAACTGATTTAATTAAGACGATTTTATACGCAGTTAAAATGAAAGACAATCATACACACATCAATAAATTTTATCAAGCTACTTCATAATTATATTACAGTTACGCAATAATCTGTCATTGCTGGAATGCAATACAAAACAGAAAAACATGAATTGTGCTTGATCGCCGGTGGGCCGCTGCAACCCTCAAAACGTTAGGTACCTAATACAATTTACAGGTTAATAATGCTTTTATATTCAATGCTAGAGCCATGATAATCACTAAAGTAAAGCGGTAGGAACCATATACATTGAGTATTTAAGTAAATATAACGTTTTTTTCTTTGTAGTGGTGGATAATGAAAACAGGTCCAGTGACCTCAGCAGAGAGCTGACGAGTCGACCTTGATCTACTACTTCACAATGTCATTACCAAAAAAAATGTGTTCGCTCATCGTGAAGCGTCTCGAAACTTGAACATTATACGAATACAGAGTATCGCCTCGTTCGACCAGTGTCTTGCGTGTGCGCTTGCGCAATACATTAGGTGACATTAGCGGGCGTCGGTCGGCAATTCTGTATAAGATTGCAAATGTCACTTTCACAGTTACCATGGTAATCTAGAGTTACAGTTATTATTATGGTTACTATACAAAGCTAATGCTGTAACATGACAGGCTTTCAAAACGTTAAAAAGGAATTCCAAACATGAACTGTGTTTTAAGATCATACTCAAACATGTTTATTTACATTAAAATGTTTCAATAATTATTATGGACACGTGTGCATTTAAAAATAGAAAAGAAAGGAAAATAAAATAAGACAGTTATACAGATGACGCTCTCATGAGAAGAAGCAGACAAGAAACTCAAGGCAACGCTTTTCAATCGCCAATTAAACATAAACAATGACTGATACACTTTTAAACTTTTCACTGCATTTTACAATATGGCTTTATAGCTTTTTTACAATGTAAAGCAATTATTGTTATCACATTCATTGACTTTAGATCATAGACAAAGATATAGATACAACAGCTAGTATCATCGGTATTGCCTGGTACTGGTACTCAAAGCTGGTACTAAACAATGACATTTAACTCATAAAAAGAAGCATACAGCGGCAATATAAATATCACACCTTAGGGCTTAAGAACCCGTTCGGCGCGATTTTGAAGCTTCTTTCTCTTGAGAATAGGCGTAATATGGAAATACAATACTCGAATACACGTAAAATAATGTAAGAGTTTAGGCAAGTTGCCAGTATTAGCATAATCGTCATTACACGGCACCTGGTTTCGTCAACGACACTATTTACACAAGAAGCTCGAAATGGCGGCTATTGGCGCCGTTTTCAAGACTTTATTGCCTTTTTCGTTTTATTCTAAACCGGCAATCTGGCATGCAAGCTGCTGTAGGTGTTATATTATATCTTCTTCTCTATTTTATCTATTTCTTTCATCTATTTTATATTTTCCTCTGCTTATCTTTATGTAAAGATTTGGTAAGTAAACTTTCATTCCGCATTATATCGACAATGTTGCGATTCATGCATAGTATGCATATTGCAGACGGGCAGTTTTAGACTATATTCTGCGACAGAGAATTTCCTAAAAAAAAATGCTTAGCAGGTAAGTACTTAGCTTATCTTGGGAAGCAAACTCAGCACAACGATCGGCCTTCATGCATGCACTAATACTGGACGAAGACGGTACATAGTTTCCATTGTTATTTTATCTTTTTTATGCAAATATCTCGACTTTTTAGATATGATACTAAAGTTCCTAATTACTTGACAATTCAAGGCTTATTAAAACGGAAACGGTACGAGTATGCCGTGTGAATAAATAAACGAGTTAAAATTCTGCTGTATTGTACAAATAAGTTAGATAACGACCTGGAAATTCACGTTTTTAGGTGTTATCACCCACTTGACTGATTTAGGCGGGCCAAAATAACCTCACTTGTCATTGCCGCTGTATCATAAAATTGTATCTGTAACACAAACGGCGACAGGCCAATGGCATCAACCAACCAACCCAGTTTTGATTCCACCTTTTAGTGCTGTTTCACTTCAAACTACTTCTAACACTAGAAACTCACTAACACATTGGCAATTCTAAAACAATAGTGCTACTGCGCTACGAGAGATAAAGACCGCTAGTCCCCCTGCTGACAGCACAAGAGCTTCGACTTTAATCTTAATGATCACTGGAAAGTTTGCTATCCACAGAAACACTACTAAAGACGATTTTCCGGCATATGTTCCCCAGTTTTAAACGGTAAAAGAATTCCAAAATAATAAAAATGGACTTATACAACAAAACTTGTAATAGACAGTAATAGACATAATCCTGAAATAGTGATGACAGTTGTCTTTTTTTAAACCAAGCCATTTGTTCTGTTCACTCTCAAATAATGAAATAATTGGTCCAAGATTATTTTTAAAACTAACACTTGCTCAATAGATTGTGCCTTTGCTATCTTTAGACTTCAATATGGCGTCTAACATCTTCCGTCGAAATTGTTTACAAACAAAATCAGTGAATGCTTTATTATTTATGAATCTGTTAATTCAATCAAAGCTTGCCATGAATTATCATCAAGCGATGAATTATTAAATTTGTCTGAAACTAGATATTTGATATCGATAGCAGTGAATTGTCGACTGAAATATAATATCTGTTTTTGTCTATGTTTTCACACATTGACGCTAATTGCTTGGATGTAATTGCCACCTTATGCCTCGTCAAAAATTAAGTCATTTAATAATTATGTTATATATAACGATATGGTTATGAGGTATATGTTTTCTGCTCCTACTTATATTATACATAAATGTCATTGTTTGTGAAGATGTTTACACGTTTTGAACTTAATCACGCGCAAACTGCTGGACGAATTTGGATGAAGCTTGGCATTTACATAGATCTGTGTTAGATCAACATAGGCTATTATTTATCCCAAAACCGTGTTCCAATGGGAATTCAGATAACTTTAATGTTATTTGAACGCTCTATCGATATTGTATGTCGCCAGTCAATGGCAATTGCCACTTTAAGCGGGTGGTGCCGGGTGCAATAACTAGCCTGACCTAAATATGACATTGCAAATAAAAAAACGATGTCTTTAGAAATTTAAATTCGAAACTAAGGTAAAAGAGATAAATAACATGAATTTGAATAACCATTAAAACTCAAAAGTATCCGGGTCTGGATGTTTTTTGTGTTTGTTAATTTAAATGTTTGTAAAATGCCCTTTATACAAAAATTATTTCTAGTGTGGGAGACGTCTTTTTATAAACAAAATCTTGAAATAGTTTATCGATTATGTCGCTGACTGCACATAACCTCTAAAACTTGGTATTTGACTTCTACAAAATTGTCTTTATCCATACAGAAATAAGTAAATAAAAAACAGTTTAGTACCTTTTTCTCCTCTGTTCGTCAATCAATTTTCTTTTTTATGTTTACTAGCTATTGACGAACAAATGTAATAGTGTAAATTTTTTTATGTCATTTCATACATGTTTCCCCTTAAGTTTTTTATAATGGTTTTAGTCGATTTCCCACCACTGGGTGAACACTAGTCTTACTCTGAACTATTTCCAGCTGTATTCTTTTTATATAATTTACAACATATTGTATGTAGTTTTATGGATATTATTTATGTTTTAATCTCAGTGAACAGATAGATACTCTGCAGAGAGGCAGACTCAAGGCTGAACATGGCTGCCAGTTTATTTAGCAATGGAAATTCTCTGAAAGCGTACCCTTCAATACCATACATAAATATATACGCTTGTGTATTCTAACTAATAATATTAATTCGAATGTGAGTTTGTTTGTTTGTTACGCTTTTATGCCTTAACTACTCGACCGATCATTATGAAATTTGGTATACATGTTGTCAGGGTTACAGAAAATGGTATCCAGTACCTTTCCAGAATCTATGTAGAAATAAGTACTGTTCCCGAAGGACAGACATAATCTACATTTACACGAGCGAAGCTGTGAGCAATATCTTAGTCTATATTAGTAAGTGTAGGACTGCCTTGTAGGCCCAGTGGCGTCATCGTCCACTTAGGTACTTACGTTTACTTTATTCTTACTGCCGATTGTAAGGTTGGATTCCTAGTTCAAGCCGGGTAAATCAGTTATATACCCTCAAAAATTCTTGACAGAAATCCCAATAATACTTTGTCCGACTCGATCGAGGCAGTTAAGTAATGCTCTTCTGTCTTGCTCTCAGCTCTAAAAGGCGTAATGCTATATATTTCATGGATATTTCTGTCCCATAACAAAGCTTATGTAAAATGAAATATCAGTTGTTGAATGGCATTAGTTGCGTCCTGACACAGAAAAACAGACGCCAAACTTTCATCAGTTTTTAATTAAGCTAAAAGTAAATTCTGCCTAATAGAGTTACTTTTTCATAAAAGTGTTCGGTAAACAACCATATCGTCGGGTCTGTAGATATTTTTCTATTTACTATTTCTTTAGAAATTAATTAAATACTTTTAAGACAAGTGGCAAATTCTTTTAAAATAAGAAACAACGATAAGCTTAGGAAATTAATGTTAGAGAAAATATGTTTGAAACTGTCGTTTACAGAATAAATATGGGTTCCAAATAAAATATTTGAATCTGTAGCGAAAATATTTTAAGTCTATGTTGAATCTATAATATTTTACAACAAAATGGAACGAGGCCGTGTTTAAAATATATATCATGAACAAATATATTTTGAAAATGGAATAGGGAGTGACATTATTATGAGGGATAAAACATAGACAATAAAGACTAAAGCATCTATGTTTAATCTACATGAAAAAAATTGCTTGCGAGCAGTAGTCCTCAATGAATGCGTAGGCAAATACTAGTCAATATTAAATATGAAAATAGCTTCCTAGGATCACGGTTGTATCTGCGGAGATTTAGACAAAAATGTATTACATAATAATATATATAAACCTATTGTAAATACCATCATCATAGACAAAGTAAATGTAGATACTGTGTCTATAAGCACAGTTTCCTTATTTAAATGACAACGTCACACTAAAATATTTGATTAACCAAATAAACATAATAATATCTTACTTACTTATATTTTATCTGAAATTGTGTTATCCACCGAATTTTAAGATAGTGTAATTTAAAATTGTGTTTATGGATGAGACATATGATCTTAAAAATATAATAGTCCACCATATTGGTTTGCCAACAGCAAATTACTAACATATTCAGAACTACGCTTGTATATTCCATAAGGTGTATCGCACACACATTTTATCAGGTATCTCTAGGTTTTATGTAACATTAGGCAATATTGCTGTCTACCGAACAAATTTTCTACTAGAATTTCTTTGCAGAATTAACCAATACCACTTTGCCCGGACCGTGAGTCGAATCAGGGACGTCACGATTGCACGTAAACATAAGCGCAAACTTAAGCCATGGTACCAACAAGAGTCGCTAAAATCTAAATATTATGATTGATTTATGGTGGACAAGTATTGTTTACAATATTTTGCAAATAACTGACAGCGTTGACCAATCCGGATGTAAGCTGCAATTACAACTACTTCCACCTATAATAATTCGTTTCACGCTCTATGGGAGACAGGCTGTAAAAAACTAACTATTGGCCATGGATGTTTTGCCAGACAGTAGAAAAAATATTTGTCTATGGATTGCTGCTCTTTGTTTAAAAGTTCGTTTTATTAAATGTTTTGAATCACGTCACGTTTATCACCATAAGTGTAGGCACAAGTACACATACTGCCAGCTATGACTACGTAATAGAACAGACGATCTTATCCTTACGTAACAGGGTAGTTCAAAAGAGTGGCTATGAATTTCTTGCAGGTATCTTCTCATAGACTCAACCGTTTTGCCTGAACCTAGCAACTAACATAAATGTAAATTCAGTTAATTTAGTAAACTCACTAATCACTTTGACGTTCATATGTGTTACTTTGTAATCTAAACGGATAAATGTTTTTTGACTTTGACCAAAGTAATTGCAAAATCAAAGGATTAGAAAACTGAGGTGGCTGGTCATAATGCCAACCCAAGCCACTTCAATTTTCTCGATCTCGTATAATCCAACACTGGCATGATGTTCATCATATAATTGACAAAACAATTGTTAGGTTATACACGTACTTGAATGGAGACTGCAATTCGGCAAACATAGCGTAGGAAGACTTGATGAAGATTGAAGAAGGCTTGATGGAGTGACGATATACGTAAAGAGACTGGTAGTAGTTGTATAAAAGCTGAATATCAGGCTCAGTACCCTTTAGCAGAGGCTTTTGTCCAAGAAAGGACAGTCATAGTTTCATGGTAAGGAGGCAAGACCATATACCCGGACACGTAGTATCCGTTCCTGAACGCGTTTCTATACGGTTGAAAGTACACGTAAGCTGAAGTCGCGTCGCTGAATCAACAAGACAATCATATATTATTTTATAATAGCATTGTACAAATGACGTCACCGTACACAATTGTTAGCACAGAGCTAAGACTCAGCTATTCAATACATTTAGGTCAGGACATAGACAAGCCGGCGTCTATGGACCGTAACAAAGAACTCTGTTTAATTGAAAGTGCTTTTGCGAAAGGTTTGTCAATTGTTAGATTGGTTTGTTGGCGATCTTTTTTTTATTTCGGTTTAATTTTATAATGATTTACTATCAAAATGAAAAATAAGGAGTACGCGAACTTATTAAAATAAATCAGAATGCCGATATGATTAGGAAAATATGAATTCATACAAGCTTTATATTAGAAGCCGGAACAAACAACAAATAAAAGAAAAGGAGTATCTGTGGATCACCAATTTGAACAATCGGAAACAAAAACCCGCTCCATTATTGTGCAATAAGATGATATATAATGCCATAGACATATATCATATGTTCGTTTAAAAAAGTTAAAATGTCATTGCAGTTAACTTTAGAATGCAGACGATGACGTAATAATCGGTGTTGCAAGTTATTAAAATGAATGAGATATTAGGCTCAACGTTCCAATTCACATATAACTACACAACCGGTGATCAAAACATGATCTGTTGTCATACTGACGAGTAACTCGTCAAGGCTAGAAAAACGCTAAGCTCAAATAAATTAATATATTCATAGTCTGTGCAAAGGGGACCTTATTGGGTAATTGGATACGAATAGGTACTTATTAGAAACAATGTCAAGGAAAACATAACTTTTATTTATATCTCTATATTAAATTATTATTTTTATTATTGGCTTAATAAAATATGTAATTAATTCATTACGTTAATAGCCACATAACTTAGAAAACAGAGTAGTAATTTGTAGCTATAAAGTTGTAGTTACAAAAAGGAAAAACTGCAAGAGGTCTATCAGAATCACTTAATATTCACCAGTTATGTTGAGATCTTACCTAAACGGAGGCAAACCTACTGCCGTCTAAATATCGCATTTTGGGACTCCGTGATGCTGCAGAGAATTTTCTGACTGAAAAGTATAATAACCCCATAAACATTATGATCGTTAGTTGCGCAAGCGCCTAAACGTAATCTGTACTAACGAGGCCGGAAGAAAATGTAATCATGTTTTTCTAAACTAAGTATGTGTCGCTATTGATATGGAACATATTGTTTAGGAAAACATAATGATAATAGCAAAAACTATATTTCTGATATGTTCCTTTACACATATGGCACAGGTTGTACTGTCAGTTTTGCGCATTGTATTTGGACTGATGTGATCCATTGATATGTTTTAAGTCTGGACTTCAATCTAGATATGTCAAAAATCACGCGATATAAAAATAATAAGTTTTAATTGATGATTTCAAATCAATAGAAAAGTATATAATTTGCACAATTGGCAGCGATTCAAACTGTCAATAATTATGTCCATACATACTGCAACTTTGTCAGGTTGAACAACTCATCATAATATTATACTTAACATCTTTACATTGAGCGATTTGGCAATAATGATTCCATTGTTTCTTTTTTAGCCACGACATAACATGTTTGTAAATAAACTTAGGATTCAAGGAAATATTTGCTTGCTTAATTAAAAAGACGTTTAAAATTCATAATCGTTCGATTACTGATGGACATATAAATACAACATTACAAACAGGTGTATAGACTTTAAATTATAATTATGTGTAAGAGATCGTTGTTCAGACAGCGCATATTAATATACAATATCAATCAATCAATAATCAATCAAAAATCAATGTACCTACAAATACTTTATGACTGAATGGTCACCCATTTAGTCATAAATGAATACATAGACTAATTTTAATAAAACTTGAAATGGCAGTATCGTGAAAGATGGATCGAATCCTTTTTAATAAAATATGAATGAAGTCGCGGCTAATGACTGGTGTAAATGTGTAAGTATGAAAATAATGCATACCTACAATTAACGTTCGGAAAGAGCGGCCTTGACAAAAACTGCCCTCTGTTGCCTAATTATTACTTAATTTAATTATGAAAATATTATTATTACTTTATTCAATAACGACAACTATTTTTCAGATGTATTTTCTTCTTGTATACTTTTTATTGTACCAAGCACTTTCAATATCAACGATACCTACTTATAATTACTTATAACATTTTCATGTGTCAAGTTGTGACACTTGTGACTAATAGTTAGCATTAGGTATTAACAAAATGATGAATGAACACAAATTCATTTATATTCATTAGAGACATGTGTAATTGTATAAAATGTATAATCATTATTTTCCAGACGTAAATGCCAGCGTCGAGTTTCCCGCCAACAAATGACATTTAGGGAATACCATAGCCAACGACAGATGAATCGAAATTGGAATCTTCGAAAGTGCAGTGTAGTGACGTAACCATGTTGAAGGAAAAATTATAATCAATAGACTGCTTTTATTCATTTGTCTTATGTGGTTTATAAATAGTTTAATTTGAGAGTTTAACCATAGCATCACGTCTGCAGATTCTTAAAATGTTAAGTTATGTTTAGCCAATAATATAGAGCAAGCCTGTTTTCATCTACGGAATACATTATTGGATATGCCGTTATGCTGCTGAGAATTTCGTGACAGCAAGGCATTTGGCCTATGATCTGGTTTGCCGACTACCTTTATTCGTCTTTTATTTTACGGAAAGTTTTACCTGTAATTATAGATAATATATTATATTGCAGGTCTGTTAGAGGTAAAAGATAATTTATGTTGACGTCATAATTAGCTAGATTAATCTTATAGCATTTGCACTTAATCGATATAATTAGTCAGAGATAAAATTCTGTATTGCATTACACAAGCGATTCTAGGTGGTAGGTACAATATTACCGAGTTGGTCCAGTGTTAGTAACGCGAGTGTTAAGCAGGTGACAACCCTGAAGTCTCGGATTTGATTCTCAGTTTAGACAAAGTGATATTGGAATTTATTGTCAAGAATCCATGTCCTCATGGACTCTCCAACTGACCGCTAGAAATCAATAGCCACTCCTCGTAGCACCAAGACTAATTGTTTACTTCAACCAAGTTGGTTTAGATAAACTAAAGCCTAATATGTTTGTACAAACATCATACGATAACTCGGGCTAAAGATGACTAATGTAAAAAAGGACAAACCGTTCACAGTAGCGGCTAACAATGTATATATTTTTAATAAATTAGTATTCCATTGTGACAGCACTGTTGCATTAATATTGCCAGCGTTACATACCTCTTCTTCAAAATCATGCAACGCATGTTTATGTTATTCCCCAAAGGTTTTTTTATACCACAAAAGGCTGTTAGGAAAATAAACAATATTATTGGGTACAACGGTAAAATCCCCCAAGTACACATAATATCAAGTCAAATATCTGCAATGGATTAGGCAGATATTATTACACGTGTATTTCAGCGACTGTCGAAGTACCATGTTAAAAGCAAGTAAACAAAATTTCAATTTTAAAGTATTCTGTGAATGTATCTCCATAGCAGCCTCGAGTCTGTTACAATGCGCCATTATGCTCGCTTGCTATTTTGTAGAAACCTCTAGCGAAATGTAGGTGTGAAATACCTCTATCTATGTTTATGTGGATGGTGAAGGTGCGATTGTTTTTTATACTGGTATAGAGTCAATCTAATAATATCCTCCAAACCAATTTCGGCCACGGCGGCCAGTCTTAACAGAGACTGGCCTACTACGCAGGAGATATTATAGTGCACAAGTGTGTGCGCAAACACATGTGCACTCTCTGTTCCCTAACTCTCATGATCCGATGGGACGGTAATACGACACAACCGGAGAGAGATCAGGCGCAGGACCAATGGCTTTACGTGCTTTCCGTGGCACGCGGGTGTCTTACACCGACAACTTCTTAACTCCTTGCTGCTATTGAGATTTCTTAACTGAAAAACCCAATACCTGTTTGTTGGCCCGACCCGGGATTCGATCCCGAGACCTCATGCATAGCAGTCACATTCACTACCGCTGCGCCACGGAGTGATAGTAAGTGGTTGTTGTAGTTTAGATGCTTAATAAACTATAAATATTAGTCATGCGTTAACGGTCTTACAAGAACTGGTTCCATAATATAGGACATTTTTAGAATTTTGTTACTCTATTCTCTTTCAACGGATTTTGATCAAATTTGCTATGAAGGTACATTATGACCTGGATTAATATAAACGATACTGTTCAGTCCCTAAAATAGTTAAGTAGTAATATACTTTTGGTCACGATACAGCTACTTATAAAGTAATATTCACGGGTAAACGTCACCGTTGAAGTTATTCTAGTTAGTAGCAGCAGTGTGAGTCACCAATGATAACGTTATCGGTCGCGCTACCTCGCGCATCGCCACGCCGGCTCAAAATCAATAATAATCGTATCTACTGATACTGTTTTAAAATCTATTTTGCACCTGTGCTGAGTTTTAGCTGCTGGTTATATTGCTTAAATCATTTCTGGTGTAAGTTAGCAGTCTTACAAAGATAATAATAAAGGTATAAAGTTATATTTGATTACAAGCCGCTTAAAGGATTGGAGAGATTACAAGAAGAATCCTGACAGAGTCTCTCTGTTTAAATCGACACTAAGGGACTCTGGTATTTTATATGTATGGAAATGAGATTGCCTATCCGATAACACTTTTCAAGGCGATAAAAATATCCTTCCATTGTAAAAAAGGCTAGAGATAATATGTATTACAGGAAACTTGAGTTGACTTGAGTGAATCTGGGTACGTACAATGCATTGGTCGGAGTCTGGATACGATTTAGCGACGTCAATTAAATAGTTTGGATTTGGGTCAACGCTACTCGATCCGTCTATCGAAGTTTCGACGCATTGGTAGTTACGAATTATCTAGCTATACCTAAAATACTAGTAGATTATTCGCTGAAAATGTAGATGTTCGGTTGCAGGACTACCTTTATTCTACAGAAGATTGTATAATCTTCTTAAGGAGTCACTTTACTATCTGCAGACTAATATGGTAGTTGCTTATTCCGCAACTTCTTTTTTGAAGGGTAGTTAAAGCACGAATGGTTTTCTTGGATTTGCTGGCATCCATAAACTACATTAACCGATTATCAGTCGAAGAGTATGCTTATTTACCATCTTGGTAGTATAAAAAGAAATCGATACATCCTCCAATTAGGGCATCATGAGAACTAAAACGCAATCTTAAGAATGAATTGGCTCAAGACTCGTCTCTCAACAAAGACAGAGGCAGTCGAGACATTTCAATAGCCTAACACAATTTCTCTTTTCCATAATTAAATTACCACAGTACTTATAATGCTGTAGTTAGTACTGGATTGTTATTCTAATAATTTAACTGCTTGATGTGACCTTCACGAGTGAATGAGTGCTTATCGCACAAATGCCCTGACTATAGTAATTGTAAGGTTTGCGTCGCCCGTGCTTTAACGGGTAAGAAACGTTGAAATGAAACTACTATATACGAATTTTATCGCGTTGTTTATTTGACACCTTATTACATAATTTTGAAACTGTTACACTACTATTACTATTAAACTTTACTAATGTTTAAGCTAATTAAGTCTCCCGTGACCATGGCTGCTGAAAAGCAACCGAAACGTCGGGGAAAGTGTAAACATAAAAATATAAATAGTTTTAATAGTTGCAATAATTTAATTAGATTATACATTAATAAAGTTTAATAGTAATAGTAGTGGAACAGTTTCAAAATTATGTAATAAAGTGTCAAATAAACAACGCGATAAAATCCGTGGGTATATAGTAGTTTAATTTCAATGAATAACATTCGCGTAAACAGAAGACAATATTGGGTAAGAAACGGCTCACTATTTTGTGTATTTTTCTCGTGTGTAATTTTAATGACCATGTTAATATAATAGTTAATTTCCTGACAACTTTTGTCACGACGTAAAAGAAAACTGCTTCTAACGAGGCAACTAATGACTGTCCTGTAGCAGAAAGCTATACTGAAAGACTCAACCGAGGATCAAGTATATTTGGATAATATTTTTATGTTCAGTATAGGAACAGTAAATACAACGTTTTTAATTTTTCTGAGGTTATGAGTCACAGAAACCATTGCGCTAAGATCTGTGAATTGAAATTCGACATAAAATTATAGTATAATTAAATAAAATTTTAATACAAAGACATATAATGCAAGATAATAATAATCGTTGTCTGAAAATAATGTCTCTATGAATTTAATTATAGATATCAAACGAGCGCACTTGATTTCAATCTCTATTGTAATAATTAGATAAAAATACCAGCCAAGTGCGATTATTATCTATAAAAACCACAAAAAAATCATGTCTGTTGTATGGGAGCCCCCCTTAAATATTTGTTTTATTTTAATTTAATTATTTATTTTAAAGTTATATTAACTAAATATTCTGTGAATATTTCAAGCGTCTACCTGTTACCGTTATCAATATCGAGCAAAAACAAGCAAAAAAATCACGTTCGTTGTATGGGAGCCTCCTTAAATATTTATTTTATACCGTTTATTTGTTATAGCGCCAACAGAAATACATCATCTGTGAAAATTTCAATTGTCTAACTATCACGGTTCATGAGATACAGCCTGGTGACAGACGGACAGCGGAGTCTTAGTAATAGGGTCCCGTTTTACCCTTTGGGTACGGAACCCTAAAAATGGGTAATTCCAATATTATAAATGCGAAGACGTCGGTTTATGTTTGTTTGTTAAATTTTCAGGGTTAAACCGCTAAAGCGATTATGATTACAAACACAACGTGGTTTTGACAAAAAGTAAGGAATTTACGCAGGTAATATTGTAGGCAGTATTTTTATATATTGAGCATTAACAAAAATCTATAGTAAGACTGACTGCAAGTTTTACGATAAGTAACTTATACATGTGTTGCCGATTGACGATGTATTTGGCCATAGCTGTATAAGATTTCGCATTTATACAATTAAAACCAGCCTCTGCTTCTATAGGCAATACTACCAGCAAAGAAATACTAATATTCAACCTTGTGTGTATTTATTCGCATTCACAATACAAGAAGTGAATCACGTCGCATACAAAACCTGCTTAGAAAGATAAAACAATCGCGTTCAACACTGCGCAGGCGCACGCCTAATAATTCAATCAGTCACGTACTTTTGATTGAATCAGGAAATAAAGTTTATATACAAAATATTTGTGTGTATGTTTGACTAAAGTGTGCAGCTTATTTGCAGGTATTGTTCATTTAATTAGCAAATGCCATTCTGCTCTAGCATTGAATGTTAACTCGTCGATTGTTGGCGAAAAACCAAGACCAATAGGAGCGCGTTTCTTATGCACATCCGTATTTAGCCGTCCGGTCGAAATTATTTATGAGCACTTAAGTTTACTTGTCAATTAAGAGAATAACCGATAATTAGCTAGTCAGGCAATAAAATTATATCCAAAAAATCTGTCACAGCAATTATAAATTTCTTCTTACGCTTAAGTTTTTAAAGTACTATTCAAGGTACTACTAGTATTTTGATCGAGATGAGAATGTACGGCAGCTATTCTGTATAATTTGCTTGGCGAACATTGATATAATTTAAAGACATAAGATGCCAAGGCAATGGTAATGACCGTAATATAAACAATAAGAAATCGGTATTTTAGTTTGTAAAGAATTATTTGAATCTTACCAAAATCCTTTAAAATTTGAAGAATTGTCCCGATTGATATTTAGTTATATTGTAAAACAAAGTTGGCAGAAGACATAAATAATGCGAATACGTGTTTTCTTTATGTTCAACGTAAATAAAAGATTGTGCTAATATTTGAATAGGGTAGGGTAACATCTGGTGAATGGATGTACAGAAAATAATTGTGTATTGACCTCGGTTTTGCTCTCACCTCGCACGATGTCGAGTGTTCATTGTATACATATACAATAACAAATACACCGCTGACGTTATCTATCGTTAGATGACATGACATCAGAAAGTTTTGAATGTAATTTAAATTTAATATTTCATACGAATTTTATCGCGCTCTATTTGTTTGCCAACATTTCCTCGACGGCCTTTGCAGTTTGCTTAAGATACTTTGAGCTCATGCCGCGTAATACCAGAAACAATATTAACGGAACGATGAAAGGTAATCTTTGAAAATTTCAATGAAGTAGGCTATTGTATAAGGCATTGAGCTGACGATCGAGAAATCGTAGGATCTATCTCCATTTATTGCAGTACTATGTATGTGAACCCAGTGGTAACATAAGCATTAGCTCAAGGGATTAAAAAGAATACGACTAATTAGAAACCCAAATCTCTAGTGACAATTAAAAAAATACACTTGGAATTAAAGCATCTGAAATGTTAGTCTCCCGTAACCAGAAATCACGAAAAGCCGAAATGTATATTGAAAATTGAGGTCGATGTATACCGCATAAAACATGCAAATGTAATTTATTTCCATAATTAGATACATATTTTTAATAGGTTACATTACACAGCATGTGCCTGTCTCTGAATGGTTAGAGAGAAATGTATTGCAGCTACATTTCGTCAGCTAAGGTGCGCTTCAACGACGTAAGTCCATTGCTGTTTACCGTCTACAGTTCCGGACTCAGTCTTACTTCTCTGAATTTCCTTATAGAAAGACCCGATGATACTTTGTCTACAAATTCGACATGACTAAAGACATTACGATCAGGCATTCAGCAGTAAGTGTAAACCCAAAGTTACGACTAACCGACGAAGGAGTAATGCCAATGTATAAGATTCGCGTCAAGATAACATTACTATTTGAATGTAATATAAAATATGGCAAAGCGACGAGGAATACAAATGAACACTGGATAATAGCAGCTGTTGTATTGAAGTCCCACGAGGCTTGATATAGTACAAGGATCACGTCTATGCTTTTATTCGAACATGCTTTAGAATCTGAACCTTTATCTCCTATGCATTTCTTCATACAAATAAAAGAAACCGTGCAAATAAATGAATTCAACAAAGAATAAATCAAGGTCGCCATCTTGCAATTACGTAATAATTGCGGTGTAGCGTGCCGTTCAAGTACGGCGTGGGAGGCTGCTTTGGCACTTTTGGCAGGCAACTGGCGGAATAATGTTGCCAAGATGCGTTTTCCCTGACCAAATGAAAACTGTTTAGAAATTAGTCACAAAAAAGTGACAATGTTTGATAGTGCCAAGATGATATATGTAAGTTTTTATTCACACCAAACAAAATCTTTGATTGATCAATAAACAATAATCCGGAGTTTAGATTATTATTATTATTTTACAGACAAGGATTAGCATTAGAATTTATTTTATGAGTTTAAAAAACACTTATAATATTAGATATTAAATAGGTAGGTAAACTATTTAATATGTATTTATTTTAACATTAGTAATTTGAGTATGTTATCAAATAAATAAGTAGATAATGCTGTCGTTACGGAATTGCGAACTTATAAAATGTTATGAGCAGCCAGGACTGTCTGGAGCTGTATTGAACTTAAGGTGCCGAGGACATCTGGGAGAACCTATTACTTTAGCACGATTTGGGTCACGAAGACCATTAAAAGTTTTTATTAGAAGGTACCTCGAAGTTTCGGTGACATTCAATCGTAAATTGATGAGTAAAAATCTAGCCTTCTATTGGTTGCCAAAAAATAACTAAGTAAGTTATGCATCACCGCACTTTAAACAACTGCAGCCAAATGTGACCGTGAGTAATTGGAAATTATGTAACTAGTTACCAGATGCAATTAATAAGTAATTATGTGTCAACGTGACTTTAAAAACAATTTCGATTTCGATATAATAACTTTCCATCATAGATGTATAACTCCAAAAGGATTGGCAGTGGTATACATTTTCTATCCTCCACTTTTAATTTTTAAACCGTTCAAAATCTGACCTGATAGCCCATTTAATACTCAATATCATTCCATCTAAGAGTCTAATGTTAGGTTCTCATGACTAGTACCTACTGCCTACGCAAGAGCTAATGCCAATAAACCAACAAGCAGTCGATTGTAAAATTGAAACAACGATTACTTTGTTGGAGTTATAACGTATGTCTAGACAGTTCTTCAATCGATTCGTGGGGAGAATAAAAATGTGCCAGTAATAAGATATGATTCGAAAACGTTTGAAAAGAAATATCTATTGTCTTGTCGCGAATGCAATCTTGACCGACATAATAAGTCCATGTGTTTGCGGCCGGAGCTACTCTCAATGGAGACGCGGATGACAATGACATTGCGCTGAGGAAACCTACGTCACGGAAAATAACATAGACAATTACTTAGCGTGCGATAAGAGAGTGTTCTATGTGAATAAATATCTCAGTCTTATAGAAATATATGATATATAAGGGACGTAGCTATTTAACATAATTTATAATTCATGATACATTTTTAAAGTTTGTGTTCTTAATTTCATTCGTACCCACGAAGACAAAATAAAAATTAGAAAAATAGTATTCGTTTTTTAAAACATCTATCTTTTTTGTTTGTTATTGTTTTGAAAGTTCAATGCCAAAAAAGTTCGGACGACCATAAACTTTTAAGTAAAACACTAATATTAATAAAGGTCCGATATTTATATGAAGTAGATACTCTTTCTTTAGGTAAAGTTTTAAGTCCAGATTCTTTTCATAAAATAAAATGCTTTGTTTTATGAGAAGTAAAGAACCATGAACATTAATATGATCTTTAGAGTTTATGTCCTCATGACATTTAAATATGAGAATTAGTTTCAATTAAACACCGTAAACGCATTTATTATTAAAAATTGTTTAGATGGCTACG
The DNA here is from genome assembly GCA_963564715.1 of Catocala sponsa. NCBI lineage: Eukaryota > Metazoa > Arthropoda > Insecta > Lepidoptera > Erebidae > Catocala > Catocala sponsa. Next base: position 1,033,967 of record OY751345.1, on the reverse strand, counting down.
AATAGAAATGCTACTGGAACACTTCAACATAGCAAATATGCTAATGTAGAAATAAAATATTTTCAATCAGGCAGTAAATCACGCAAAGTAAATTATAAAATTCCTCTTTTCATAGCTTAACGAGCGTGTTTCGTGTAATGAAATTACTGTAAACCCTTATATCATTATTAATGATATAAGGGTTTCTAGACGAGTTTCGAAACGCCAGAGTAAATATGGACCGCGGTAGGGATTTTCCCGCCTTCATTTTATCCGCACTAATGCAAGTTATCTTTATTACGAGCACACAGAACTTCAGATCTTAATTTATCCAACACATGCCCAAAGATTCAGCATACTGTTATTATACTAGGAGTGAAAGTATGATCTTCAAAGGCTTTTCTAGTATATAATTAATTTTAGGTAAAAAAAGACATCAGAGTTGGAGATAAAATCCTGAAATATGATTTACGCCCACTGCTCGCAAAAAAGAAATCGGTTTTCGCCTACAGGACTAAGCTGTCTTATCTCAGGTTATTACAAGTAGAGCCTTATCGCCGAGTCTTGGCTCGAATAATGCGGCTAAACTAGACCTTTTTGACCTCAAACAAACATATATTCTACATATAAAACAGGGCCAAGTTCAGCATTGTACGTTTGACAGATTAACAGAGAACTTTTACTGCTGCGGCGTTTTATGGCCTCTTTCGAACTTTTAATTCCTTCCATATCGGCTGTTGAAAGTTTTATCACTTCTCTATGGCTTTAACTGCCTTTCGACACGGTTAAAGTTTTCCTAAAACGCAAAGTAGTGTCTGGCATACTGTTCTTGATTTACATTTCAATATAAGATAACCTATGATACATATTTTGAGCAATTGATGATTGATTAACGAAAACAGTTTAGTACAATCTTCGACCATGTTAATAAAATATCGGTAGGGTAGCGACAGCCTTACAATTCAATATTTATGTAATATGTAGGTGATCAGAACAGGAAACTAGAAGAGTATTCAAGAGCAAGCAGCCAGTTACAAATGACATTGGATGACGTAACACTATGTTAAATTGCGCCGATGTTAATAAACTTATTAAGAATTATTACGGAGTTTCTGAAGAAGTATAATTTGGACACGGCTTGTACAATAAACGATTGTGGATTAGATGACTGCTAATCGGATAATACACAAGCGTTGCGTAACTTAAACGTAAAAATGCAATATTGTTGGTTTTTATTTTAAATCTGTGGGCAGAGATGTATTTTTTGCGATGCCTTTACAGGTCAAATGGACAACGACATAATAGGCCTTAAAGCTTGTACATTTTGCAATCTCTTTTGTTCCAGTCGTCAGTGCGATGATTCGGTCGCTTGTAATAGAAGAATTTGGGAATTTGAAGGGCTTTACCCAGTAGTGGGACGTTCCAATCGGCTAACAAAATAGTTATGACCCTATGTTATGAGGAACAAGTGTAAACCAGTCTATTAGACTAATATTGTTTTAGTTTCATTATTGCTTAGTTAATTGCTATATTTTAATTACTCCATGTTTCGATAACGTCAGAAAACAGATAAACTAACGAGTCTAATGGATCTTGTAGTTTACTATTTGATAATTCCAGCTCTAACAAATGGTAAATTATAAAAATATGATTATTGGATGTTAATTATGGATAATAAGATCACTCATTATAAGCAATAATTAAGGAATGTGGTAGAGAAAAACAAATTTGGTAATAAAAATATAATACAGACAGATATGGAAATTGGAACAGATGAAATGTGATTCTCTATATACAAACATATTCTGCAGGTTGGAATAAAAAGTTATTATCGACGTTATAGGATTATCAAAGCCCCACTACGCATTGTGATAGCCCCACATAGCTATAGTAACAGAACCTAAGACGGCTATAACCGTTACAGGCTATTCGTCCATGGTCTATGAACAAATCTTAGAAAAAAAAAACAAATGCAGTTTGATCGACTTCTTTATTGTCGGTTTAGTATGGAAATCATGTTTTGAAATTCGAATTCTTTTGCCGCTAAATATTTACATTTGTTGTAATAAAATCAAGTAATAAATTATTTTATACATACTTCTGCAAAGTTATTTCTAGGGTCGAATTAAGTTCGGAAGGATAAAACCTAACAAGAATAAACTATGAATTTTATATGAACAGATTTAGATTCTGTCTAGTGAACTGCCATAACGACAGGTGACTGCAGAAAGCTATCGATTCAATGACAATGTCGCGGCGTTACCAACACGCTGACGCGCCATGAAGGCCGGCCGCACTTGTAACATTTATATTAGAACTTACAGTTAAATAAAATTTACTTTATAATGAGATCTTTACCATTATAAGTTGATTAGTTTAAAGATATAACTATAATTTAGTAATTAGGAAATATTTCACAATACATACTTTAGAAGTTTATAAACGAAACGTCAACATAGGCAAAGGCAGCCAGAGGACACCCACGATGTACTCATATCATCTTTTGAAACATTTCCAATTTACACAATTTTACCTAAACTCTCCTCCAGATGTTAGTCTATTTATGTCTTACTTCTCTCGGTATTATAAAATATATTATGTATTACTATTTACTTTTAGTAATTTGGACAGGAGGAGGACCTTAAAACTAGAAATTTTCAAATGGCTGTTTATAATTTAACTTGACCGTTGACCTATATGTGTATGCTATATATTATCTGTGGCAAGTAATGACAGCAATGATCCCGACGCAGTTGTGATTGAATGATGTGTGAGACATGAGTCACTTAGCGTGAAACGTCATGCGCCTCTCAACGAGACTTGTGTGATGCTCAGCTCAATATATGAAACACATACTTTTGAACAACGATTTCATTGATTTATTCAGACAAATTATGTACACACCCCCAGCGGCGACTCCAAACCATATAAAAATATAATACAAAGCTTAAAAAAACACGATGATCAAGCCGTTGTATAGACGCGGGAATGTATCGGTGTCGTCGCGTACGTAACGATAGGAATCACACGCCGTCACTCACTCGAGTTAGCTTTGGTACCTCGTAAATGCATCGCGCGGTGACGCGGGGAGCACAGCACTCAGAGTCAAACGCTGGCCGCGCGGCCGGCCTTCACCGCTAGCTAGAGCGCCGCGGACTCGGGCGCCATGAGCGGCGACAGCGGGCCCGCCACGCGCCGCCCGCGCTCCATCTCGAAGCGCAGGTCTGGCGGGGCCCGCCGCCCGCTCGCTGCGCTGTCCTCGGGTAAAAACGCCGCCACCAGCAGCGCGCAGATCACCAACAGCGCGCCCAGCACGAACGGCGGCCCGGGCACCATGCGCACGTACTTCTCGTCGTCGGGCCGCCCGGACCCTGACGCCGCGTGCTCCTCGTTCAGGTCCACGTGGAACAGGTAGAATATCACGCCGAACATGGCCGGGCCCAGACCGTTACACAGCCCTCGCACACCGGTCACCATGCCTTGTACTACTCCCTGCCTGTCAGCTCGGCTGTTGACCGATACATATGCACTAATGGCTGGGTATGTCACCGAACCTAGGGCAGCCAGCACTCCGGCAGCCCACATCATCCACCTACGGCTACCAAAGCCGTACCACATGAGCTGTAGCATCTCAAATAATAGTCCAACCATGATTGTGTGCTTAGCACCGAGTGACCTCATTAGGAAACCAAGAACCACTTGTACACCAATACTGAGCACTCCCACTATTGCAATAAATATTGCCACTTCCACAACGTCAAAGCCCATCACTAGTTTTAAATACACAAATATGCACGAGTACTGTCCGGCCTCAGGCAAGTATGAGAGGAACACTGCAACACACAACATCAGCACTGTACGTTCTGCACCAACTTTCCTCAAAGCTGCAAAGGGATCAGCCTGCTCCCAGCTTATGGCCGGTCCCCAGCCACTGGGCCGGACCTTCTCAGGTAAGCTCTCAGGTACTGCCACCATAATGAAGAACACGTCCAGGATGGCCACAGCAGTAGCAGTAGCGACCACAAGAGCTTCACCATACAAGTCCATGAGATAGGCTCCCAGGGCTGGCGATATGACCATACTGGCTGCAAAGGTCGCCGAGACCAGTCCATAGGCCCGCGAGCGCTCAGCCTCCGTAGTCACATCGGCAACGTAAGCAAACACAATGGAGAATGTCACTGCAAACACTCCACTGATGCTGATCATGGCGAAGAACCACCACGTGTTTATGGTCATGAGCGGGATAGGCGCGCACGTGAAGAACACTGTCACCAGCAGGAAAAACTTGCGACCCCACACGTCAGACAGCGCACCGATCAGTGGCGCAGACAGGAACGACAGGATGCCCTTGATGCCCATTATTAAACCGTTCATCAAAAAGGTATGATCGGGAAATGCAGCGTTCAGCACCGAGATAATCGGCATTGTGAGTAGACCCCATGCGAAAAACTCCAGGAATATGACCACCAGAGCGTGGAACACCGAGGGCTCGCCGATGCCAGACATTGTCATGATTCCGTCTTTCATAACAGTTTTTCTATTCCGTATCACCATTTCTACTTCAGTTTTAGTGGTCTTCGTGGGCGTCATTTAAGATTTATATTGTTTATTTTCCTACAGAACTACTTATATTACAGACATTATGGAAACCTAAGCACTACATGGAGGAAAACTTGATAAATACGAGCAAGTAGAAGCAACGTCAAAAATCCACTGGAAAATTGAAAAACAATTCGATATTTGTGTTGCCATTACAATATGTCAAAAGATAACCGTAAACCTACTATAGTCATTTTTAACCTAAAGAAATTAATTTTATATTACCATCTTATTAAATATTACGTGACTGTGTTGAATTAATTATTATTTTAATAATTTTGTATTAAATATTGACACAAGCTGTGTAATATCCTACGAAACTATGTACTATCTTGTCTTTTGAAGTTTTAAGTAGCAACACTGGCCAAATTCAGAGACAAAGTAGACTATTCAAAAAAATAAACAATTTGTGTGAATTATAGAAATAGGATTTGTTTATGATAATTATCATAACATAGGAAATATCTCTTTCGGCCCTTATAATGCATACAAATAGATTAATTTAGTTAAAAATGTGCCGAATTCACAATCCTCCATTCATAGACTAAATAATACAATCAATATTATTGGCACCACAGGCACAGACAATAATTCGAATTTATGTGACGTTTGAATTGTCATTTTTGATGGGAAGAGGAGGCGTCGACGGATTAGCTAATAGCTATCGGTAATAATTATTTCCATTAGAAAAAATCTCTATAACAAAATGGTACGTAATTCAACTAGCTTAGATTCAAGCCTATTAGACTACTCATACAACTACTAATAATTTCCATAAAACTTTTTCACAGATTCGTTTCATTTTGATCCAAAACCGCGCAGGCAAAACTCGATTGGCTAAATGGTATATGAACTTTGATGATGACGAGAAACAGAAGCTCATTGAAGAGGTACACGCTGTAGTCACCGTTAGAGATGCGAAACACACCAATTTTGTGGAGGTAAATTGATAAAACTCTTCAATTATCATGGCTAATACCAGGTCCTTTATAAGTATACTTATCTGACTTTTTCTTGTTTTTCCAGTTTAGAAACTTTAAAATAGTGTACAGGAGGTACGCTGGTCTGTACTTCTGCATATGTGTGGACGTAAATGATAATAACCTTTGCTATTTGGAGGCTATACATAATTTTGTTGAGGTCCTCAATGAGTATTTCCATAATGTCTGCGAGCTGGACCTTGTATTCAATTTCTATAAGGTAAAGTAACTTTATTTCTTTAGTTATTTATACTGTAATGATCATTGTATGGTTACTCTTATTGTATATGTAAGGATATTATCCTTGTATGTGCCACTGTTTGATTCTTACAGTTAAATTTGGAGTGATATAAAGTCATTTGTCTGAAAGTGTTGGTCCAGCAATCATTTTCGTTCAATTAGAATTACATCTGTTTTATCCATCATGATTACTCTCTGTACTACTTTTCTATTATAACAATCTTTGAAACTGGTCAAGTTGTAGAAAACCAGACAGAATTAAAAACATAGTGTGGCTGGCCGCTGGTGTTCTCTGTGATTTAATAGGTAAACCTGTTAATTGTTGGAATGCTAGACATAATTATAAACTTATTGTAACAGGCCACCAGTGTGCTGCTGCCGTCACTCAATATGTTCAACTATGTTATAAGCATTAACTCTGTAATGATGTACTCATTATTATTTTTATGGTTTTTAATATTTACCACTTTAAATTTTCACTTCACACTCTGCTTAATTTGTAGATAAATACATAGTTTTAATAACTTCTATTACCATATAGATACATAAATATTATAATTTATGTGTCCAGGTGAACATATTTACATTAGTGGTACTTAATTTAAAATAAAGATGTATAATGATCACATCTCCAAATGATAACACAGAAATCCTAAAGAATTGTTTGGATATGTTTCTTTTATTAACTGTACTTGGCTTCCTTTTTCCAATGTAGATTAGATTATATTATATAATAACTAATATCCAATGATATGTTACAGGTTTACACAGTGGTAGACGAGATGTTCTTAGCGGGCGAAATCCGAGAGACGTCACAGACTAAAGTATTGAAGCAGCTGCTCATGCTCAACTCTCTAGAATAAGGTCTTTATTTATTATCTATATTGTGGGTATGATTGGAAACCTATTGAGATGATGTATTAAGGCAAATTTCAACACATCTAATAAAAGAATATATCACTGTCACACTTTTGGAAAAGAAAGATAACTTATCCAAAAAAAGAAAAGAAAATAATGTTAATATTATCTTATTGTCCTAAGACAAATGCTTATAAGTTATTTCTTACGGTTATAAACAATTTTGCACAATATCCAAGTACAGAATATACATGGCAGGCCGCTGATGGAACTTAGATAATTTACAACAACAAACAAACTCACACATGCCTCTGGCGAGCATTAAGTTGGTAATATTCAACCTATTTGATCTGAGATTGTTGCTAGCCGTTTATATTTATTATTATATTATTATTATCTTGGCTTCTAAGCATAATTATACAGTGCAAGGACATAATGTAAATGCTCCATCAATGGCCATACCATTATACCTGAGATTGTAAAGTATGAATACTTCTCTTCTTTTCGTGTGGTTAGTGGCCAATCTGTTGTCAAGAGTTGTTCAAGCCGCTCATAGGCCTCTGACATGGCTTACTTATACAAAATTGTTAAATTCTCAGCTACTTATGTTGCTGACTGGACAGTGAAATAGAAATGTTGTCTCTCAAGTGAACTGTATATGCCTGGTTGTACCCACATATTAATTTAGTTCATATTATGTTAATACATATTTATTGATGCTGCAGTAATTTATTTGTAGTATGAGTGTCAAGTAGAAAGAACACTAGCCTTTTTAATGATGTTATGTATTGTTATTAGTATGTCTTTGGCATATTATGGTGTCTATTGTGGTCTAGTGTTATGGCAACCACACTGGTTGGTTGGCAACTTAGCATATGTAAGAGGGGGGCATAATGTGGCCAGGTCAAGCCTAGAACATTTTGGTATCCACCCTAGAATATGTAAACTCTAAATTCTAGGTTTGTATGTAGGTCATTACTCTTTAGAGCCCCGATCCTTCTCGGAAAAGAATCCTAGAAAATGAAAATGTTTAATATATTGCTATTCTCAAGATAGCATTCAATCTGAATCAATCAATATTTGATAATTATCATGCATCTTAGATTAGATATCAATGGAATGATATATACAAAAATATCAATGTACATAATTAAATGTAAAAGACATTAATTGTAAAATGAATAGTACGTAATATGTTTAATAAAAGATCTGAAAGTAATTTATATAATATTTCTTTTTATAAAGACTATAGTGTTGTATCTACATGCAGGTTCATTAATTTATTAGTTTTGGGTTTTAATGTCAGAAAAATGTCAGTTGGTATATAAGTTTGGTGCATCTCGGGCTAATTCCCAAGGTATGATGCCACAGATTACGTAGATAAAGATAACCGCCCCTACGACGTGAGGCACATCGCATGTGCGTACATCGATTTAGGATTAAGTAAGCCGAATGTAGGTGTCTACGTTCACATGTGTCTTTTATAGCGTTGTATTTGCCGGGTTTTCTGTACTTCAATGTTTTGTGGCGATGCTATAGTGTGGTACAGTTATGACAAATGTCTTCTTAGCATTACTGCAGTGTTAATAAATCTATTTAAATATACTGTTACAGCAATATATATTATTGTATAAGATTGTATAAAGAATACTCAGTCATTCCATCGGGACAAATGTATAAAACATTTCTATTAATTTCTATGTTATGGACATAACATTTCCTTTCTTTTATAATGTATGGCCGAAATTCTAAAGTATTTTTTCAGACACCCAGTGTTTTATTTTAGACACGAAAGAGATGGATTATAATGATAGTTGTCAAGAAATCATATTGTATATAAAAGTGTAATTATGAAGTGTTTATTGGTGTATATTAGAGTAAATAAAATTATTGCTTATTGAGAAACATGGGGATTTTATTCATATTTAGTTATAAACCTCATCTCTTTTAATATGATATAGTAATAATCAATTTAATATTAGCTTAACCGTTACTCAATCTCCAGGAGATACATAACAATAGATTTTTTATTGTGTCTATAAAATGACAGACGATGGGATAATTATGTAACTAGTTGTATGATTTAATTTTTTGAGTTGAGATAACATGAAAAGATTTAAAGAATACTAACAAGTCCCAAACGTCTGACATCCTTACTCCAACTGCATGTCATGGTATGCTGTTTGAGAGTTTATGAACATCATTAGTATGTACAATAATCAACGCTTTTATATTAGTAGTTGATCTGCCACAGAGATGTATAATGTATATGTGACAACTCTATTACCATTATATCAGGCATATTGAGAGGCTATGTGTTGCTTATGAGGGGTTTAGTGTTATTGAAACGATAGACCCAACATAGGAACTTACGATCACCCATAAGCTTACCCTATCAATGGGGATAAAGATAAATAAAGATGAATGAAGTAGGTACGATGACAGTAGTAAAAATAAAAAACCATTCATGTTGAACAGAACATGATTTATTTAAACATATATATATAAAACTAAACATATTACATATAAAAACTTACATGATTATGTTTACGTAACTACACAATTGTTCATAAATTATAATAAATGACGAATAAATAGAAATAAGGAGTCACCACACTAGACCTGCAAGTTACACACAGGGTCACATCTCAGGGCCTTTTTATTGCTATATATAACCCCTACTTACTTATCTGACCGCCTGATGGTTAGCGGTTACCGTAGTCAATAGATCTAAACAAGCTAGCAAGCTAAATTTCTCTTAGTATTCTTCAATGCACCGCTTATAGGCAAATCCAGTTTCAATTGCGGCAGTTCTAAGATGTTAAATTTAATTATACAGTAAATGGATCCTTATTGCAATGTAGTAAGATATATTTTACTCCCACTCCCAGTCGTGTAACACCGGCGCGAAAATCCACTCGTTGGGGTGACCCACGTGGGAGACGGTTGTACCCATGTCGAATTTACTCCACCTGAGAAAAGATAACATTGCAGTGAATAGGCACTGTAAGGAATCACCGTTTAGTGTCAGTTGACCCTACACAATGCTGGCTCTGCCTATAGAGCACAAGAAGCGGCCGTTCCAGGCGTCAAGGTCCAGGGAGGATCGCCGCGCCTGGGTGGCAAGAAGAAATTAATATATACTTAATAATAATAATAATATATATATATATATATATATATATATATATATATATATATGCCAATATTTCAATATAATCTATTTCATTCACTAGCTTTTGCCCGCGGCTTCGCTCGCGTCAATTTAGAATTTGACAATCAATTCGGGTTGTACTCTGCTTGTAATAATATAATTCAATCATGATTCGAAAGACACGTGGCGCCATCTATTATCATAAGAACGTTATTACTGTGTTCCTCGGGAACAGTAATTTTTTCGGGATGAAAGGTAGCATATGTCCGTTTCTGTACACCTGTCAACGTATATGCAAAATTTCAGGATGATCGGCTCAGCGGTTTAGACGTGAAAAGGTAACAAACAAACAAACTCATTTTCGCTTTTATAATATTAGTTAGGAAGTTAGGATTAGGATTAACATAATAATAATGATCTGTAGAATATGATATTATTGTATCTGAATAGTTTATGTTTCCTCTCTCGTAGGTACGTTGCTGTGCCCGACAGGGTCCATAATGAAGTGTCATATTACTTAAGTTACCACCTAAGCCTACATTGTGGAGCGCAATAAACAATTGAGTAATTAGAAGCAAGCAAGAATGTCGTCTTAATTGGATCTCGCTCCACCCTAAAATCTGAGTAGATCCGGCACTCACTCTTACTCGTTACTCATGCTTCTCATGTTCAGAAGAAGTATGTGCTCAGCAGTATATAGTTCATAAATAGGAATATTATTATGCTGCTTTTCAGTCAAGATATTCTTAGCAGCAGGTCGGTATTTGAAATTGGGCCTGTTAGTCGAAAACGGTAGACGTTCGAAACCATGAAAAATAAATATCAATGTTTCGGACCGATTGTTCGTGGTCTTCGTACCACATTTAAATCGAAATATATCCCAAATTACACATATTCTGTAACCTGACACGAAGTGGTCTAAACCATGGATTAATGTCACTTGGTTGCGGTTGGTAAGAAGTCAAACGAAACTTCATGGTAGGTATATTATAAATATTTCGTTCGGCTCGAAGTTTTGAATAAACATTTTTGTGCTCGCCAGTATTGCGGAGCATTTAATACCTTAGATAGCGAAGTTTCGATGTGATACTGATTTACCTTCCCCTTTGGGGATATTGACGCATGATAATGCAGGCGTGTCATACAAGTGGTATAAGGTTGACCTTAAGCATCAGTGCTTTTAAGCTATCGCTGGAAAGGAATTAAATATGACATGAATGCATCATTTTGAAATATAGAGGCAATCGAAATCTCGCTAGTGTGTTTAGATTTATGATACGTACCGGACCGTCATCAAAAATTGGCAACTTTACCACTCATAAATCTGATGATCTATATATAATTTCTATTTTTTGCTAGCCAATTCAGATTATGAACATTCTAGAAATAAAAATATTTGAACCAAAATTACAGTAGGTAGTGGTTGATTGACAAAACGATCCAAGATGTCAACATTAATTATTACATTTCTTCTTCTTCTCCCTAGCCTTTATTATTCCCAAGTCACTTGGGGTCACATTAATTATTACATTTGTTAACTAAAAATTGAGCATACTTTTTTATTTCTTTGTTTAACGTTATTTTTATTTCTTACCATCCATACTGAAACCTATATTTTTATATGTGTACCTTTTCTACCTATGCCCACAATATATTGACTTTTTTGATCTAGCATTAAATAGCAACTGTTAACGCAAGCTCAGTCTCAAAATGTCCACTTAGCCTATATAGCGCTCTCCGTGCAGAGAGTATGTAATTGTGGCGTATGTATATACGCACAAACAACATATAAGTTTATGAGGAACCTGGAATCGAACGGAATATCATACGTCTAGACACGACGAAACCGAGCAACGCGCGAAGGCGATCGAACGGAGCATCATACGTGTAGCCGCGATGAAACTACGGCGAAGAGGCCATCTGTTTTTATACGTGGCAGTATTTATACGCCGCCATGCCGCACGCACACACGCTCAACAACTCCTCGTAAAATTGTAGAATCATGTTTACTTGTCGCTGATTGGTGCAAATGAATTTTGTACACATTAGTGCTAGCGTTACTTGCATGAACAATAAATGGGATATAAGAAGGCTTAAACATCTATACTTATAATAAAACTGTAGAGAGGTCAATTCTGTACATTGAATATATATTCAAAATTAATATTGGAGGATGAATGGTGATCGATACTGATGACAAAAATGCAATCAGTAAATTTTTTGTCTGTCTGTCTGTATATGCACGCATGGGTCAAAAACTACAGAAGGGATTTTAACCAAACTTGGTACGATTATAGTCCATACTCCTGGGCAGGTTATAGGCTATATAACATAACGCTAAGACACATAGGAGCTGGGCAGTGACGATAAATTTGAAGCAAATCGGATGAAAATGCGCTTTCGAGCTCTTATCCTCGCATACGTTGATCATACACCAAAAGTATGTATTACAAAGATGATGGTCTTCAAAAGATCTACAAAAAAGTCCTGAATAGTATTGTACGGTGTAGCGCGAGGTTTGCAGTGATTGTTAATTAAAAGATATGTTTGAAATGTTACACACTAATAGTTTATTGTTCAGTTCCACAATAAGTTCTTAAATGTTAAAAATGTTAGTTAAATTTAATGAAAATGAAAATGTTATAATGTTGTATTGAATGCACCCGAATGTCGCGGTCACAGAAAGTGCACTGACTCTTTATGCGTTTGATGTAATTAGGTTAACGCGTGACTCGCTTATTGCTTACTAAGGTGTTCGGTTATATTACACCGAACATATTCCGGGGCACCAAAGAATGATAAGATGAGATTAGGAAATGTTTAAATGAGATGGTAACGGTAATGATGTTTACAAAATGATGAATAAGGATAAAAACAAAGTATTTATGATCTTAATTCTAAATGTTTCCTAGGCATGGGTGAACACGATTTATCTTTCACCACACATTTGTTTATTTCACCATAAATATGGGCCGGACTGGGTCGTCGGTAACCCATATAACATCGCGCACTCTCACTGATAGTTTGGACACTAGGCTGCTGGTGAGCCAAATTTGGACACGCACTTTCACTGCTCGTTTGTAGACTAGGCTGTCGGTCAGCCACCCGCGCACTGTTCACTACACTACTGCCCACTGTCGGCTGAAGCTCAATGTCCGGAGATATGCGGGCTCTTCGTGCTCGCACCCGCTGCCAGCGGCGGCACCACAGGGCGCCAGCCGCCGCGACTCCCGCTCCCACCAGGATGTAGCTCACCGCGTAGAGATGAACATCATGGGTTGACAATGAATCTCCCAGCGTTCCCTCACTGTTCTTCATGTCCTCTATTCGCTGATGTATTTTATCTAGCTCAATCTCTATATCACTCGATTCTGATACATTTGATAGATCAGGCCACGTCATGGAGGTGTTCATCAAAAAGTTTATTTGATCTATATCTGGGCTATAAACCGAGCTACTTAGATTGAGTTTGTTGTCGGAGTTCTTTGGAATGTGCAGTGTAAATTCGTGACTTTTCAGCAAACAACCAGGCTTTATGTTTATAATCCCAGCTTGAGATAAATGTTTTATATTAATTTGTTCCCCGCAAAGTATGTTCACCGGACATGTATCACAGCAGTGGTAGAGATAACGGGACGGATTTGTGAGTGAAACCCATATGTTTTTACATCTCGACCTTTTAATCTTACACTTCTCTGTGTTAGGATCTAGTTCACAAAATTTCTGATCGCTTTTTTGATGATAGACCGGTTTCTTCAAATCGCATATCCATGTTTTCTGTTTGACACAAAGCGGTAGTTCATCCGAAGTAAATGTAATATATGTGCTTCGTTTCAAATCTGTCGCGATGTATTCTGCTAGCGGGATAAGTTCCACCATAGAACTTTCAAACTGATGTGGTATAGATATCATTCTATACAACTTAAATATGTCTCTACCAATCAATGGAAATGTTATTTCAAACAGGAAATAGTTTTCTGTGAGTCTCGCCTTCAAATGTAGTAATGAGTACAATTCTCTGATGTTGTGTGGTTCAATTGGTAACATCGTGTCGTCTGATAAATGCGCCGAAATCGTGTTAAGCTCTGTCTGTAATTGTTCAGGCGTGAGTAAGTGTATATTAAACTGGCCGTGGTGAATGTTACTAAGAATGTCTACGAGTGTATCCTGGCTTCCTTTTAAATTGCGTAATAAGTTACTGGCAGTTAACGACATCATTGTATATTCCTGGGCTAACGAGATATGGTTAATTTCTTCTTGTATCTTATTCGATCTGTTATCGAGTTTCATTAAATGTTGGTTTATAATTTTATGTTGTTTATTCATAAATGCTGCTGTTCGCTGTAATAAGTTATATTCTGACTCAATAACCGATGTCTGATTCTTCCATAACTCGACAATATGTTTTTCATTGTTCCGTATCAGGTGGATGTCTCGGGTATACTTTTCCGCGAAATTTTCGTCCAATACTCCGAACAATGAATTCGCTAAATAGCCTACTCCATTTATAAGGCCGCGACGCCGTCTGGATTGACTGCCAGACTGTTGAGTTAGCAAAAGTTTATTATAATATTTTAGTTCGTTAGCCTCGTGCGTCAGTTGAGCGGTTATCGTGTTACAATGTTCGCCGCCTATTGTTTTGCATGTTGTATCTAAGTATGTTATTATTTTGTTGTATGCATTTATGCCTTCCCAATACGGAGACATGTCATAAAATATGACAAGAGTCCACTTGTCCTTAGCCAGGCTTAATTTGCCGATTGGATCAAAGAACAGAGACTGTTCCTTTCCAAACTGCGTGATATTATATGTACCGCTTACACTGCCACAAAGAGTCATAAAAAATGTTAAAGCCATAACAATATTCGAGAAGCTAACTAGGTTTGCCTTTCTCCTTCTAGTATCTTTCTGGCTATGTTCTGTAAAGGTTTGCTCTTCGGTATTTGTTGCTTGGGTGTTTGTTTCCGGAGAAATGCTTCGCTGTTCGTTTGTTTCAATAGGCAAGAGGGAGAGTTTGATAATCGGCCGTTTTATAATGCCATTTTTCGTCCTCAAGGTAACTACACGTACGTATCCGTCACTGCCAGGGTGTACGTCTATTACTCTGCCCATGATCCATTTCCCAGCTGGAACATTATCTTCATGTACAACGACCATATCTCCGATGTTCATATTTCTTTGAGGTTTCGCCCATTTATCTCTTGCAGTCAACTGTGTTAAGTATTCGGTTTTCCATTTAAACCAAATGCTCTGAAAAATGGTGTTAGTTAAATGCCACCGTGTACGCGCATCAAATTTTGTTTCAATGACTGCTAGGCCAGATCTTCCTGTCAAAAAGTGAGCCGGTGTTAAATATTCTAAATCCTCAATGTTTTCGGTAAGCGAACACAACGGTCGGGCGTTAAGACAAGCTTCTAGTCTTGTTAGAATAGTGGCGTACTCTTCAAATGTTAGTCGTTGCTCACCGACAACCCTTTTCAAGTGATATTTCAAACTACGCACTGCTCTTTCCCACAACCCTCCAGCGCTAGGCCAGGACGGTGCGTTAAAGTGCCATTCAATGTTCATATCTACAACCTCCGAGAGTAACTTGTCACAAAAAACTTGTTTTATTTCGTTATATTCTACCTGCAGCATCCGATTTGCTCCGATAAAGTTTGTTCCTTGATCACTGTACATGTGATGTGGTGTTCCTCTCCTGGCCGCCATCCTGTTGAGCGCAGCTAAAAATGCAGAGCTGGTAAGGTCAGACACCAACTCCAGATGCACGGCCTTTGTCACCATGCAAACAAACACAGCGACATATCCTTTTGTTGTTCGTACACCTCTACCCTTGTTGGCTTTCACCTCCACGAAACCAGTATAGTCTACTCCCGTGTGGTAAAACGGCGGGGCAGGGTTGGTTCTAGCTGCGGGAAGATCTCCCATCAATTGATGTTCTTTTCTTGAGTCGTGCTTCCGGCAAACTACACAATTCCGCAATTGTGCCTTGATTGTTTTGATTCCCCCCGGTATCCAATATTGTTGTCTAAGGGTAGCCACAGTCAACTTAGGCCCCCCGTGAAATGTTAATAAATGGGATTCGTCTATCAGCAGTGCCGCCAAACGTGTTTTGTTCGGTATTACTTTAGGATGTTTCATTTCAACACTCATATTTGCGTGCCTTAAGCGTCCTCCCACTCTCAAAATACCGTTCGTATCAATAAAACAATTTAAATTTAATAATTTACTTTTAGACCCAATCTTTCCGACCTGAATAATTTTATCGATATCCTCAGCAAATTCCTTTCTTTGTACGTACTTTATAATTGTTAATTTAGCTTTACGCAATTCGTGCAATGTTAGGTACGGCGGCAAATGTTTACGCTGCAGAATCGGTGTCAATGCTCTAAGTATCCAAGCCAATATACGTACTATTTTTCTAAACGAACTGTAACTGTTTAATAAATCTTCAATAATACTAATATTTTTTTGCACAATGTTGACACGTTTAATTTTTCTTGTTTCCTCATCTGTTGTATATAATGGCTGGAGATTCTGCTCTAGTTTCGCATCAAAAGATGGTAACCATGATGGTCCATGCCACCATAGGGAATGTTCTAGTAGTTTAGTCGCTGTTAGCCCTCTGCTAGCACAATCCGCCGCGTTTTCTGCAGATTTTACGTAACGCCAGCTGTCACTCGGCATAATCTGTTTTATAGCGTTAACTCTGTTGGCCACAAACGGTTTCCAGCGTGCTGAGTCACCATGCAGCCAACTCAGCACCACCATGGAATCACACCAACCATAAATTTCATATGTACAGCTAACACTTTCTTTAATTTTGTTCATGAGTTTCGCTAATAGATGTGCACCACATAGCTCAATTCTCGGTAGCGTTATCGCTTTCTTGTGTGGTACAAGTTTAGATTTGCCCGCTACTAATATAGTTTGCCGACTGTTTTTTGTTCGGGCGTATACTGCACATGCATAGGCCTCCATGGAAGCGTCACAAAAACCGTGGAATTCAACAACACTATCTTGTTGTGTTAAAATCCATCTCGGCACCCCACAATTTTTGATGTTATCGATATCCGCTGTTAACGTAGACCACTCCTTATATACGTCCTCAGATACCGCATCATCCCATTGCAGATCGGTTTGCCATAATTTTTGGAAAAGTAATTTTAGTTTTGTAGATAGCGGTGTTAGCCAACCTAATGGGTCAAATAATTTCGAAATTTCCGAAAGTAGTGTTCGTTTAGTAAGTTTTCCTATTGTTAGTGTGAAGTTGCAATTAAATGTAAAATGATCTTGTTTTGTCTCCCAGCATAGGCCTAATGTTTTGGACGTATCTTCGTTTTTGAAGCTATAAATGTCTTCCTCCGAATTCTGTGTCACGCTCGCCAATAATTCGTGATTATTCGAAGTCCATTTTCTTAAATTAAATCCACCTAATTTTAATAGTTGGTTTAATTCATTAATAAGGTATTTTCCTTGTTCAATGTTATAGGCGCCATAAAGTAGGTCATCCATGAAAAATGAGTTTTCCAGGATATTTGCTGCTTCAGGATGTTTGAGGCGCTCGTCCGTCGCCAGCTGTTGTAATGTCCTGATGGCTAAAAACGGCGCTGCTTTGGTACCATAAGTGACCGTAGTCAATTGAAAGCTCTGTATGAGTTGTTCTGGGGATTCCCTCCAAACGATTTTTTGAAGGTGTTGGTCCGCACTGTTCACTAAGATTTGGCGGTACATCTTCTCGATGTCCGCGGTAAAAGCGTAAGGATACTGTCGCCACTGTAATAACAACGACTGTAAATCCTTTTGCATGTTCGGCCCTTTATACATTATATCGTTTAAACTAAACTTTGTTGATGTTTTCGCGGACGCATTGAATACTACACGTAACTTAGTAGTTAATGACTCATCGCGCTGTACACCGTGATGAGGTAGGTAGCATTGCAAGCTTGCTGTCGTGTTTGTTTCTTCGGGTTTCATATGTTGTAACTCGAGATACTCGCTCATAAACGACCTATACTTACTCGCCAGCTGTTCATGTTTTTTAAATCTATTCTCTAAATTTTTTAATTGAGCAATTGCCATAGCTTTAGACAAACCCAGTTTGTATTTGAAGTCTTCTTTCAGTGGTATTTTAACTTCATAGCGGCCCTCTTCTGTTCTTTTTGTTGTTGCCTCATAAAATGTTAGACACTCTTGATCTTCTTGTGATAGGTCTGACGTCTCACTAATCTCTTCCACCTGCCAAAACCTTTTTACATCTTCGAGGTTATTCAGCACAACGTTACATTGATATGTTTTTACGTTACCGCATAACAACCATCCTAACTGGGTTTGTTGTACTAAGGGCTGATAATTGTTACCACTTTTTATAATACCACTGAGAATTATGTTCGCATAGATGTCAGCTCCAAGTAACAAATCCACGGGGCGGCTTTTATAGAACTCGGGATCGGCCAACTGTATGTTAGCTATATGCGACCAATTTGGTTTCGGGAAGCTTTTGTTTGGTAAGCTTTTTACAAGGTTTGTCATAATAAAAACTTCCGCTTCGAACGTAAAGTTGTTACATAACGAAGCGCATTCTATGGAAATCACTCCCTTGCAATTGCTTTCTCTCTGTCCTACACCGAAAATGACTCCCTTACATCTCTGTCTTTTAATGTTTAACAACTGAGCTGCCTTTTCTGTTATTAATGATATTTGGGAGCCTTGATCGACCAAAGCTCGCATGGTATAGTATGAACCATCAGAGGCTTTGACTTTCAATAACGCTGTCGCAAGCAGTATCTCTGAGTTGTCAATTTGGGAAATGTGTGACGTAGCTGCGAAATTTTCCTGATCTTGTTGTGACATATGATTACGACTCGACGACGGCGTTGGAAAATTTTGGTGTTTCGTAAAGGCGTCATGTAAAAGCGTATTGTGTGGTTCTTGACATTTACGACATGTTAATGTAGAATTGCACTTATTGCCATTATGACTAAATAAACAATTAGTGCAGAGTTTCAATTTGTTGGCTGTTTTTGCTCTTTGTTCGTCACTTAGAGTTAAATACTTTTTGCAATTATAAATGCCGTGCTGACTATTGCACATCGGGCACTTGATATTCGTCACGTGCATCGATTTCGCAACGGAATTGTTGGGGTTATTGTACGTATTGTTCGACTTATTATATGAATTGTAAATAGATTTCTTTACATTAGATGAGGAATTATTATGTTTTATATGAGAATGTTTCGGCGATCCAGTGTCTTGTTTTCTATGCGCTGTTTCAAGGGTCGTAAATTTGGTTTCCAAAAATCCAAGAAATTCTTGAAGTAGAGGTAATTCTCTCGAATTTTTTAATGATTCTATGTAGTCAGTATATGTTTCATTATCTAACTTCTGGCCTAAAATATGAACCACGATAGGGTCCCAAGATGTTATGTCCACTCCTAAATTTTTTATGCCGTTTAGACATTCCAATGTTGTATCGTGAATTCTTTTAATTTGATATACTGACTGCTGCTGCATGTTAGGAAGGTTCAGGAGAATGTTCATATGAGAAGAAAATATCAGTTTTTTGTTGTTATAACGATGCGTAAGAATATCCCAAGATACCAAATAATTATCTGTGCTAATCTGCAAGTGTTGTATAAGCTTTTCAGCCTCGCCGCGAACTTTGCTCTTGAGATATTGCATCTTCTGGCCGTTAGATAATGATGGGTTGTTATGGATAGCTTCTGTAAACAGATCGCGAAAAGATACCCACTGGTTGTAATTGCCAGAAAACACCGGAATTTTGAGTTGGGGAGTCGACTTATTCCTATGCACTACGGACCACATCTTTTTGTTTATAGACTTTTTCAAGTTGTTGAATTGTTTCTCATACTTGTCGAAAAGGCAGTTATATGACTCATTTTCTTCGTTTGATTCACTCTCAATCTCCCAGTGAAGAGTGTCAATTGTTGACCATCTCGCTTCAAGACATTTCAAAACGTCTTCGAATTCCCATTTCTCCGAAATAGAATCTACATCAATGTTTGAAGTTGTTCGCAAAAAAGCTTTGAAATTTGCTTGTTGACGCCGTAACATATCGTCGATTTTACTGTTTGTTCCCGTACTTGTTTTCAAAATCTGGCTTTGCGAGCTGGGTCCTGCTACCGTTGTAGTTTCTTCCTCCTCCGGCTGGAAAGCACTTACTGTTGTTTTGTACGGTGACCTCCCTTGTTCACCCGGATTGGCCGTCCTAGACAAGAACTTCTGGTACTGCTGGTTGATCAAGGCTTTCACTTCTTCGTATGCCTTTGATGTCTTCTCACGCTCTCGATTGACAAAATAAGACTGAGATTGACTTACTTCGCCGCTAATCCTATCATGATTGCCCTCATACTCCGTCCAGTATTCCTCCAGAGTGTTCAATCGCCTCTTAAAGTAGTCTAATGTTTTCCTATCAGCGCTATCCTTTTTTATGTTAATGCCAAGCTTGACGATGCTGTCATAGATCATCGCTTGAATATCAATAATCTCTGCCATGACGATTGAGTATAAAATATATGTTTGCTCAGAATATGGAAATGTATTACTTGCTTGCCCGTTGATTTGTACTTAGCTCCACTGTTTCTGCTGCGGCTGCTGCTCCGCCAATGTTAGCACTGCAATCCTTACACACACCACACAAGCACTAAATGTTAACTAGTTCAACACCTCGCCCGAGCACTTATCGCGATTTTCCGATACGTATACGAGCCGCGCGAGCCTCGAAGGACCAAAAAATATGTACGGTGTAGCGCGAGGTTTGCAGTGATTGTTAATTAAAAGATATGTTTGAAATGTTACACACTAATAGTTTATTGTTCAGTTCCACAATAAGTTCTTAAATGTTAAAAATGTTAGTTAAATTTAATGAAAATGAAAATGTTATAATGTTGTATTGAATGCACCCGAATGTCGCGGTCACAGAAAGTGCACTGACTCTTTATGCGTTTGATGTAATTAGGTTAACGCGTGACTCGCTTATTGCTTACTAAGGTGTTCGGTTATATTACACCGAACAAGTATATATCTATCTTTTATAAATTAGCCACAATAACGTGTTTAATCGTTAGGCATTTCTTCAAAGTGTATTAAATGCATAAATATATTGTATTTCACATAGATATATCTTTATCAAACTCCCATATTCAAAAAGTAAGAAAAAAAATTATAGAAATCGGTTTATAAACACACAAGATATAGATGAAATAAAACTTCCAAATCTCGCCGCGCCAGTATGGGTACGGCGATACGGTTGATTTTTGTTTAACGCGCGAAACGGCGGGCGCGCGAATAAAAAGACGGGGGCGCTCACGCACCGACTTCACTCACATTTTGTTTGTTTGGTTGAACGCGCTAATCTAAGGAACTACGGGTAAAAATTAGAAAAATATTTCAGTGTTGGATAGCCCATTTATAGAGGAAGGCTATAGGCTATATAACATCACGCTACGACCAATAGGAGCGGAGCATAAATGAAAAATGTTGCAAAAACTAGGAAAATTCTCTTATGTGAAGCAGACGAAGTTGCGCGGGTCAGCTAGTTATAAATATATTCTCAGTTGAATCAGTCTACGTGTTTCAATATAACCCTAACGGTTACCAGCTACGGACCTGGCTTACGCCCGCCAGCTGGTAATGCGTTAAATAATACTCACTGGAACGGCGGTATTCCCCTGGAGATGTTGTGCGGTGGGCTGGATACCGCCAGGAACCGATAGCTGGTCCGGAGATACGCGCTCGTGATCTTGGTGTCCGTCGCGCCGTGACTGCGGTGACCCAGGGCGCGGAATGGAAAAGTCCCTGGGAAATAAATATATATTAATACGTGAAGAGAAAACTATCTACCTTGAAGTATATTGAAAGCGCGGAGGAGGGCGTGATTCTTAGATTTTCATTTTGTATACTTTTCTAATTTTATTTATATATCCTAATCCTAACTAATATTTTATTTTTCTCTTTATTTAAGGACAGATGGCGATACAATCTATCGCCATCAGTTAAATGTAGGCGGCACTTCGTCTGTGCGGAGTCGCCACAAAACTTACCATTGGCAGGATTAAGGTCGTTTCTTGCGGCGACAGCGTTGCACGCGGAGTATGGCGGGTTGCACTGTTCACAGCGGGAGTTCGGGTCGTGTTTGTAGTCGTTGTATCGCATTGTGTAGTACATGTCGCGCAGGTTGAAGATACCCGCCTGAGGGGATAGGACAGGGTATGAGGTATATTCCCGAAAGCCTACCCTTTCGGGAAGTTAGGTACCTACTACTGTGTTACTACTTTTTTGCAGCGATAGCTCAGTGGGAAGACCAACAGACTGCAATGCAGAGGGTCTCGGGTTCGAACCCACGTCGCACACCTCTGACTTTCGGAAGTTATATGACTTTTCGAAATTATGTGCGTATTGATTGACAATTATCGCCTGCTCCGTGCCTCAGAGAGCACGTTAAGCCGTCGGTCCCGGCTGCCATGAACATCTATGGCAGTCGTTATTAGGGGAGTGTCAACACAAAAGATCCCACTGGGTCGAAGTGTCGCCGGTCTGCACTGACTGGCCCCCACATAAGATAAGATAAGATACTACTTTTTTGGTAGCTAAGGTTCAGGTGCAACGTAATTAGGGTAAGGCCCTGTTCCACCACCTCCAAATAGCATTTATCTATAAGATAAAAGTCTCGCCATCTCTCTGCTTTAACCTAACAAGAGTGAGACAGCATGCGATTTTTCTTTTGGATAACTTTTACTTGATTGTGGTGAAACTGGCCGTAAGACTATTGCCGTCTAACGGGCACATTTCCTGACTCTATGCTGCCACGAGACAATCCGATCTGGAGATTAAACTCAGCAATGCCGCGTGTGCCGTTGCCACTATACATACATACATAGATTCACGCCTGTTTCCCAGAGGGGTAGGCAGAGACTACGGATTTCCATTTACTACGATCCTAACACACTTCTCTGGCTTCATTCGCTTTCATCACATTCCTCACAAACGCCCGTCGGTTCAAGGAGCTCTTACCCTGGCCTTTGTCCAGGACGCCTCCGATCTGATCGAGAAACGTTCGCCTAGGTTCTCCTCTTGCGACTTTTCCATTCACACTAGCCTTATAAACTTTCTTAGTCAGTCTTTTCTCGTCCATTCTTTCTACATGTCCAAACCAGCTTAACATACTCTTTTCTATTCTTGTCACTATATCCACTGTCATGCCGCATCTCTCTCTAATCACACTATTCCTTTTTCTATCTTTCAGAGTCACACCACATAAGCTTCTCAGCGCTCTCATTTCTACAGCATTTATTCTGCTCTCATGCTTCTTTTGCCATACCCAACTGTCAATTCCATATATAAGTGTGGGCACTAATAGTCCTCTATGAACAGCCAAACGTGCCTTTTCAGATACATTTCGACTGTTCATAAAAGCTGTTGCCACTATAAAGATTAAGAAATCTACATATGCATTTGAAATTCCTACATAATGTTCTCAAAGATGTGGTAGATTTTTCGTGCGATTATGAAGTTCTGGATCCGATTCCTAGATTGGGCAAAGCGGCATTGGATTTCTTAGGAGCAGAAGGAAGTCTGGAAATATGTATGGCAGCAATGTGTTCAACTTCTATAATATGGCGTCTAAGGCATAGCTAACATAATATGTTCAACTTCTATAATATGGCGTCTAAGGCATAGCTAACATAATATGTTCAACTTCTATAATATGGCGTCTAAGGCATAGCTAACATAATATGTTCAACTTCTATAATATGGCGTCTAAGGCATAGCTAACATAATATGTTCAACTTCTATAATATGGCGTCTAAGGCATAGCTAACATAATATGTTCAACTTCTATAATATGGCGTCTAAGGCATAGCTAACATAATATGTTCAACTTCTATAATATGGCGTCTAAGGCATAGCTAACATAATATGGTTGAATAACATATTTTGTATCTACCCCTTCAGAGATCTTTTTGTGAAGCTAAGTATTACCTGCTTCTCCTTCATGATCTTCGCTCTTGGGTTGGTTTTGTACCCGAACCAGTCTCCAAACGTGGCCATTCTGACGTTACCGCCGCTCATGTTGAACACCCGGGGAAAGTACGGGATGTTATACGATGGGAAGTACGTGTCCTTCTTTAATTTCTCTGTTCTGGAGCATAAGAATATAATTTGTTGTACTAGCGTAATCTTGGAGATAACTTATTTTTTAAATAGAAGTAAAGTACAGGGATCCAGTAATTCAAATAGTCAAACCCAAGAAGAAGCAAACCACAGCTAGACTTCATGATACTTTAGGCTCATTCTGCGTAAATAGAAACACCCATGATTAAATTTTGTTCGGGTACTTTGAAATAACTACACTGGAACATTGAGACACCGACCATCTTAGTCCCTCCGTGACCATGGCTGCTGAAAAGCAACCGAAACGTCGCGAAAAGTGTAAACATAAATATAAATAGTATAATAGTATAGTAATAGTATAAATAGTTTTAATAGTTTAAATAATTTAATTAGCCTAAAATTTGTAAAGTTTAATAGTAATAGTAGTGTAACAGTTTTCAACATTTTGTAATAAAGTGTCAAATAAACAACGCGATAAAATCCGTATAATTTAATTTCAAAAAGTAAACTACTTTCACAAAATATTGTCTTCTGTTTACGCGAATATTATTCATTGAAATTAAACTACTATATACGGATTTTATCGCGTTGTTTATTTGACACACGTCGGGGAAAGTGTAAACTTAAATATAAATAGTTTTAATAATTTAATTAGCTTAAAAATTAGTGAAGTTTAATAGTACCTAGTAGTGTAACAGTTTCTAAATTATGTAATAAAGTGAAGCCTCGCTGATTTCAGCATGAATGGGCCGGCTCGACCGGGGAAGTACTACCCTCTCCAGTGCCGGATTAAGCAAGCGCGGGGCCCGTAGCAAATTCTTTTGGGCAAGAGTGCTTGCATACCTCAGACATTTTGTAGAGCTGATTATTAGGCCGACTGAAATTCTACACATTTATACGAGCGACTTTTTGTAGAACTTGTGCGTTTACCGTATGAAATTCGGTGTTTTATATACGCCAAGGAAATAGTCGGTTACCGATTGTCTGACGTGGATTGTCTTAGTAGCAAAAGTTGTAACATTTCACGTTTTTGTGACATCAAGTAAATTCAATATACCACATCTTAAGTAATAAGTTTCACTCAAAAAATTACGCTCAGGCAGAGATGAGTGGGCTTAAAATATATGTGGGGCCCCCTTTCGCGCGGGGCCCGTAGCAATTGCTACTCTTGCTACGTGGTTAATCCGGCACTGACCCTCTCACAGAATATCGACGTGAAATACCAGTATACCTACTGTTGTGTTTCGTTCGGTGAGTGAGAGTGCCAGAGGCTCAATCACCCTCTTTCCCCCTTCCCGCTCCTTCTCCTTCCCACTTCCTTTCCTAAAGGGCCGGCAACGCGCAAGTGATGCCTCTGGTGTAACAGGCGTCTATAGGCCTAGGCTACGGAGACCAGTTACCACCAGGTGGGCCGTATGCTTGTTTGTCACATTAATTGTATAAAAAAAAAAAAAAAAAAATAACGCGATAAAATATATATAGTATATATAGTATAGATATATATATAGTAGTTTAATTTCAATACTTTTACAAAGTTGTCTGTAGCAAGATTTAGTAAACTTACAAGTCCGCCGCTTCGACGTATGTCGGCAGTTGCTCTAGAACCCAGAGTAGTCCTGGTCGAATGATGCCTTTCGATCGCGCGGTCTTGGGTGTGAACTTCTTATAGTCCACTACGTACCTGACAATGTAGAGAAGTTTAAAGTAGAGGGTAGGCATATTGGTCTGTGTCGGGGGTAGTAGGTTTGAGTGCCGAATTTGTCAAAATTTTGAGCTATTAAACTATAGTTACGTTTGTAAAGTTGTATATGGTCTCGTACCGAGCTTGATTCCCAAATGTTAAAGTTTATTTTACATTATATTAGCCTGCAAATCCATTACTCTAATCCTATGTTTCATGTAACAGCTGTTTGAGAACTTAATACTGAGGAAGGTCAGGAAATTAAAATGATTATGAATTGATTCAAAGTTAATTATCTATGTCAGCTAAACTCAAATCTCGTTTGTCTAACGTCTATATTTAGTTTATAATTACCCTAAAAAGTCGTAAAAATGTAACCAATTCTCATTTTACATTACTGTATCCTTAAAAGTATGTCACGGTAAGTACCTAAGTACTACAATAGTCTCATCATTAATCTTCTAAAACATAAATAGTCAAGAGCTGCAGCTAAATCTATTGGTTCCCCGACGCCTTCTCCTAGGTGATCTCGCGGTGTGTAACCAATGAGAAAAATGTTATCGGGTTCTTTAAATCAAGTCATTTATTCATATAGGTCACAAAGTAATACTTATGAACGTCAGAATATGAGTCGTGATGAAATTTTAGCAGCAGCACGTGTTTAAATCTTTGGCCATTAGATGGCATTAGAATTGCTCCCTGTTAGGTACGTGGGATCAGTGAAGGATCTGTGTGTGATGTCCCTCCAACACAAAGGGAGGATCCTCATAATCAATGTACATACCTATATATACTTAGTCGTTGTGTAAATTTCACTTGCGTGATTCAGGATTGTATGGCGAGCGACATTATAAGCGCCTATTGTATACAACGCCATTTGTTATCAGAGTGCCTGGTGTGAGATTGTTTTACGTTAACGCGATCGACACGTTTATGACGTCCGGCGCTCCTATTGGCTCGCTTCAAGCTCTTAACCAATCAAAGAGCTAAACGCGAAACGTTTCGATGGCGTTAACGTAAAATTAACTCGCACTAGGCACGTTGTAGTCGAAACTTCTTCGTCCATTTCTGACAAAATATGGTTCTTCGACATCTCTGCCTGCCCCCTTTAAGGCTATATGGACGTAAGTCTATGTTATTAGAGAAAGGAAACCTTACCATTGGTTGTTATAAGTGCCGCTGTTATGTTTCTTGAATATCTCAGTCCACTCCTGGCCGTAGCGTGCCAGACGGTTGGCAACCATCGCTCGGGCGTACTCTAATATCTATAATATATTAACAAATATTACCTATATTTATATCAAGACATAAATTAATTTAAAATCAGTAAGGTAGTAGTGCATCACAGTTTTTCAAGACGAACACAGCTTCATCTAATTTATAAAAAGGAAAGATTTGATTTTTAGTTTGTTTGTTTGTAAGGGTTTAACTCAAAAACAACTCTACCGAAATTTAAAATTGTAGTCAGATTCTTTTTTAATTTTATTATGTTCGAAGTCATGTCGAACAGTTGATGGCTCCGATAATCCTGTAGCGTTAGTGGTTTTTCATTGCGAAATTTTGGGTTGAATTGCCGGATTGGCAAAAGATTTATTGAGTAATTTTATTAGGAATTTCGCAGTTACAGCATTGAGTCTAAAAATATGTCTACTCGACGACACTAGACTCGCGACCTACGTGTGATCTTAAACGATAACTAGCTAAATGGATGGCTACACCTCTGCCTATAGCCCTTTCAAAGTATATACGTGGACTACCTATCTGTTTAATTACCTGTCCCTGAGGATTGATGTGCTCGAATAGGGTCCTGTTGCTATTGCCGATGGTGGTCTCCCCGGCCACCAGCCCTGAAGAGATTATGTAGAAATCGTCTGTGGACTAACAACAACTACATGTGATGATTATTTATATATATTTTTTTTATACAACTATTGTAGCAAACAAGCATACGGCCCACCTGATGGTAAGTGGTCACCGTAGCCTATGGACGTCTGCAATACCAGAGGCATCACTTGCGCGTTGCCGACCCTTTAGGAAAGGAAGTGGGAAGGAGAAGGAGCGGGATGGAGGAAAGGGGGTGATTGGGCCTCCGGCACTCTCACTCACCGAACGAAACACAACAGTAGGTATACTGGTATTTCAAGTCGATATTCTGTGAGAGGGTAGTCCTTCCCCGGTCGAGCCGGCCCATTCATGCTGACATTAGCGAGGCTCTACTACGCCAATAATAAATAAACACATAAGTACGCAACTTGCCAAAACTGCGGATGGTGATGTGGTTTTAGAGATCGCGTGCGCACTGCCCAGTGTTGTTAGTTCGATAAACTCATGTGACAACAATGTTATATTTGCTCTCACAAACGGTTTCTCCGAGTCTGGGTGTTTTTCGATTTCACAGTTTGAATGTTTGTGTAATGCTCCGCAACACAGGATTTATAATTAAAGCAAGAGCTGCCTTTAAAAAAAGAAATTGTAGCTTTCATCTTTATCGGCAGCACAGAGGTAATGATTGCAGGAGGTTTAGGGTTGGATTCCTGGAGCGGTCAGTGCTTTTTTTATTACCTCTAAAGGCAGATGAGCCAACGGTCCACTCTAAGATTAGTGGTAACCGGTGTCCATGGATTTTATCAATGTCAGAACACTACACAGCTAAGTCGCTGGCTACGGAAGTACTCTCTTAAAACCTAGTATGAAAAAATTGCTTGAGATCTCGGCTTCGATTTTCTGCTTACCTACCTGGGCAGTATAATTGAGTTTTCGTCATGAAATTCGATCCTTCGAATATTGGTCGATTCAATTTATTTGGGAATCTATTCTAAAGCCAGCGATAAAAAACATTTGCTTTGCCCATGAAAAATCGATTCTTATACCCAAAAAAAATTATTTTAATGCCAGCAAAACATTGGATTCAATACCGCCGAAAAATATATCAAATTAGATTTTTATACCTGCGAAGCATTGATGTCATCGATTAGTCGAATAGAAGGAACTAATTGTTTTAATTACAATATGGGCGTTATACCTTTGTATGTATAAGAATGTTGTAAATTAATACCTGTACGAAGGCGGGGTAGGAGGAGAGCGACATCTTGTGTCCGGGGATGAGTCTGGAGCTGCCGGGATACATGTGGATGTTCATCACGTACATCTTTTGGATACGCAGCATCGACTGGTAACTGCAACATATTTATTTTTAAAGAGATAGGGCGCTGCGCCACTTTAAATAGTTACTCTGTTGTATTTAAAATAATGTATCCTAGAGTTAATTTCATTTATCACGCAATGTAAAATATAAAGGAGCAGAATTTTCTACTATAGGAATTATTTGCTTAAAAGAAGATTCTGAACACAACTTTCTGTAAACGAATTATATGCGTGAAATATAAATTCGCTTAATCCTTCGAGACTTAGGTATATACCGGCCTAAGTCTATGAAAGTTATGAATTCGTAATATCGTGACAAGTTCCTATTGAAGTATTGGGTTATACTTAAAGCTTCAATTTCACCGAGTAATAAATAGAGCGCTGAGTAATACACTAAACCTACATATATCCGATGAGAGCTCGTAACTCCACCTATTGCAAAACTGACATGCACCCACTTCTAACACAAGCATATAAGCTTGGAGTAAACCTGAATACTAGTAATTTGCAAAACAAAATGCAAAATAATCTTTTGAACACCAGAAACAAGAGTTACGTCAAAAGAAAGACTAGGTGTGGTGGTCTGACCTGTTCCAGGTGACTTGCGAGGTGTGCAGGTTAGACCAGTCGGGCAGCGGCGTTAAAAGGGCATACTCTTGCTGGAACTTGGTGCCCGCTAGGCTTGAAGGTTTAAGAGTAAAACCAATTGGTTCTAATTGGTTTCTGGCGGTTAAGATGACGTAACAAAGACTAGGTGTTGTTCTGACCTGTTCCAGGTGACCTGCGAGGTATACAGGTTAGACCATACCGGCAGCAGTGTTAAAAGGGCATACTCTTGTTGGAACTTGGTTCGGTCGGCTGGTTTGAAGGTTTAAGAGTACTGGAACCAATGGTTCCAACTGGGCTACGGCGATTTGGTTGACAAAGTAAACCAGGTGCGGTGTTCTGACCTGTTCCAGGTGGTCTGCGAGGTGTAAAGGTTGGACCAGTCGGGCAGCAGTTTGACAAGGCCCGTGCAGTGCTCGTTGAACAGCTGCTGTTCCTCCATTTGCGGCATCGACAGCGCGAATGCCAGCTCGTCCAGGTCGCCCAGCATGTTGATCCAACTGCCAGTGTTATAGGATGAAGATTTATTTTTAGAGTAAATGAGCTCGCTGGTGGAGTTATTTGGTAACGGTGCGAATATACCAGCTACAGAAGTGCCATCCTTCCACAGGCTACCGGAGTAGTAACATTGTTGCTGCATTTTGCCCGGAAACTAACAGTTCTAGAGGGTCACAGACAGCCCCCTCCCAGTTGATTCCTTTAATCCTACTTTAATTCCCTATGCTTGTGGTTGGCAATACGTAAGATATCCCAGGTGTTGCAAGTAATCACAGGCTACGGTAACCGCTAAAATCACAAAAATTTAGTTTAGTTCTGTCAAACTACATTTTGTATTCTGAAATCGTTAAAATTGACAGGACTAAACTTATTTTAGTTTGACAGGGTTAAAATTGGTTTAGTTACTCAATTTAGTCCTTTCTGCATTATGCTGTACGACTTAAACGTCAAAAATGATCTAAAATTAGAAATGTCAAACTAATATAAGATGACATCTGAAAACATGATACGAAGCTTAGTTTTCCTAGAGATTTGGTATTTGTGGCTTAAAATATGGATGTGACTTTTTTATACAAGATATCTTCAGTATAGCGAGATGTTAATATGTTCATCATATTAACATCTCGCTAAACATGCATATTGATAAACATAAGATTTCGAAATATTTAGTGTCTGATGGCTTCAATGTACCTATATAATGATTAAATAATGTACTATCGGTATGCTCACTTTCTGCAATGCTGCAATTTCTGCATTTGTTATTTTTCTTTTAAACAAAGCTTCAGTTTTGTTACATAAACATGCACAGCTAATAGCTTTAAATTTGGGTATAGATTTATTGTAATATCAAGGTCTATTTACGTTTCCGTTCTTAAGCTAGATTCGTGTGCTTACTTCGGATCCAACATGACTGGGGGAACAATCTTAAGCTCGGTCATGTTCAGCGACGGTCTGTTTGCTACTCCAATTATTGTTCGTAACTCCAAGGCAATATAGTTGACATTAAATATCAACGTAAAGAGTTATATACTCTTTGTCTTTGTGAGTCCTTGTTTACATGTCTAAATAAATATACTCGCATAGAAAACACAAAAAATCAAAACTATGAGGTGGGTTGCCAGGCAAAGGTAATCAATTGCGCAGTGTTTATTGGAGTTATAACAAGAAAAATAACATAATTCTTACCCTTTATTTTATAAGATGTGTAAACAAATATTTTCATAAACTTCATAAAGCTCAAAAT
The DNA here is from genome assembly GCA_963564715.1 of Catocala sponsa. NCBI lineage: Eukaryota > Metazoa > Arthropoda > Insecta > Lepidoptera > Erebidae > Catocala > Catocala sponsa. The sequence goes on along the minus strand of OY751345.1, from coordinate 1,002,852 downwards.
ATTATTTAATATTTATTTTTTTAACCGACTTCAAGAAAGGAGGAGGTTTCTCAATTAGACCGTATATATTTTTTCGTTCACTCTTTGATATGCATTCTGTAGTATTAAGTATGTTTAGTACCGGTATCACTTCCTCAGTTCAAATAGGATTGTCAAAATCAGACTTATAGATAGTGCTGTCTAAATGAAATCTAGATTTAGTTCGTTGGAACAGCAGAATACCCTACACGAAATCTCTAAACTAAAATTAGAGATTTTTTGTCTTATTTTAGTTTAGTGAAAATTACAACAGAATTGGCACCAATGTCTGCTCTAAGATTAATCCCTGTACGATCAGTCGCAAACAATCATCCAAATTCTGTCCGGTGTCGGACTCGAATCCACTACATCCACATCCAGCGCTCTATCGAGGCGATTATTTCAGTACTATTAGTATGGTATGCCATACGATGCCCAGTCAAGATTAGTTAGACACAATCTCGTTACGTTTACAATAACTAGTATAGATATATATATATATATATATATATATAGATGAAAAGAGTTTAGTAATCTCTATTTCTGCTAGTCTTAATAACAAAAAGAGACTAAAAGAACGATACGTCGAGTGCATTCACTGTGTCGGTCAAAAGGTTAACAATATTAATTAAATTATATCCCGTTATTAGTGCACTTCCTTGATTTGGCTGGGTGTAATTGTCCCCGGTCGCCCTAGGTAGCTCTCAAAGTACTTACATGATGTCTCTAGTAGTCAGCCAATGGTAGGGCTCCTTAGAAGCAGCGTTGTAACCAACAGCCAGGCCTTCGAGCTGGATGTAGTACAGCTTGATCTGCAAACAAATACATTTACACCCGGTTTTTGAAAGGTATGACAAAATCAAACACATGTCTAATGTAGGTAGACTTTGATAATTGCGTTAGCCAATCACTGTGTGTGTTAGTGTTTGATCGTTTGTTAGCTAATTTATTTCTTTCAGAAACCAGGTGTATTTCTTTATTTTCTCTAGTTCAGAGACTCTGATTACATATTATTATTAGCTTTTTTAAATTCAGGCACTAGTATACGATAACGCCGCATGTCGCATGATTGGAAGCCGTGCTTTGACTACTACTGCACTATCGCAAATCATCAAGTCAGATTAGCCAAAGGTGGGCAAACGGTACACCATTTAAAGAAGAGAAAAGTAGGAAAATATTACCCATTCCTAAATTCTATAAATGCCATAATTAATGCCTAATAAATTTATTCAAGGCCTTTGATACGGTACCTGTTCCATTGCTCTTAAACAAATTGGAACGAATGGGTCTCAGAGCACTTCCACTACAATTACTCAGGGATTACTAATGATAGGAAACAATGTGTGAAAATTGGCGATTGGGTTAGCGACGATATTTCTGTGCATTACGGCGTGCCTCAAGGCAGTGTGCTTGGTCCGAGCCTTTTCCTAGTCGATATTTATGACCTGTGTCAACTGCAGCTAAATCATGGCAAAATAGTATCTTTCGCATATGACACAGCGCTCTTCTTTAGTGGAAATACTTGGGAACATGCTTTTCATAATGCTCAGAGTGGTTTTGATCAGGTCTGCCAATGGTTAAAATATAAAATTTTTACACTTAATTTAGACAAAACCAAATTATATTGCGTTTGTTATTTTCTTCCGCCTATAGCTCAACGTCACTGCTCACACCTGCGACCAGACAGCGATTCCTACTTGTCAGTGCCAACCTCTACAAAGATCTAGTTTTAGCCAGACACTAACTTTTAAGCCTCACATTGATACCCTTGTGACTAGTCTTCGCAAAATGATATATATATTCAAAACATTAAGACATGTAGCGGATACTAGGACTTTTAAAATTGTGTACTCTGCACTCTGACAGTCAATAGTTAATTATTGCGTAGCTTCTTGGGGAGGAGCAGGCAAAGTGCACCTTATAGATGTTGAGAGGGCGCAAAGAGCTGTACTCAAGGTTGCTGCTGGATAGCCTTTTCGGTATCCAACCACTGATCTTTATAAACGCTGGGATGTCCTTACAGTCAGGCAAACCTTCATTCTCTCTATAGTCATTATGAAACACACTCAGTTGCCATACGAGCCAAATTTAAATAAAGACAAACGTAGAAAGGGCAACGTCTGTCCAACGGGCTCTTTTCACACCAGACTTTCTTAAAGATTTTGGTGTTTTCTTGGAGGATATCTATATAATAAAATAAACACATATCTTACTATTTATCCAATGCGCAAATCAGCGTGTAAACAAACACTATGTAAATGGCTCAAAACTCTTGACTATAATACAACTGAGAGCTTATCAGCTTATTGATACCAATCAGCTGATCTATCTCAAAGACATACGCCCACACACAAACACACACTCACACACGCATGCACTTACTTACATGCACTTAAACACACACACACACACACACGCGCACACACACATACACACACACACATACACACACACACACACACGTTCACACACATATCCAATGTACACTCCAATAGAATTAAAGGCATTGTTAGTATTATTCCTCATCGTACATTAGGTTTATAATTGATCTAATAATACGTCTACCATCAAGTCCTGGGGACCTGGTGACCCGTAACACAGATATTCTTATACCTATTTCGGGCACCAGTCTCTCACAGATGTTTTGTTCTATTTATATTAGATTAAGCTATAATATACTGTACAAACATTTGTGATGGGAAAGAAATTATTATAATGGAGATGAAGTTATCCTATACTTGTTTAATAAAGATCGGTCTTTAGCGGCTTTAGATGATCTCTGGATCAAATTTTGATCATATAATTATATTATATACATACATACATTCACGCCTGTTTCCAGAGACTACGGATTTCCATTTGCTACGATCCTGACACACTTCTCTGGCTTCATTCACTTTCTTAACATTCCTCATACACGCTCGCCGGTTTAAGGTGCTGTAAACCTGGCCTTTATCCAGAACGTGTCCGATCTGATCAAGAAACGTTTGCCTAGATTTTCCCCTTGCGACTGTTCCATTCACACTAGCCTTGCCTTATAAACATTTTTAGTTAGTCTTTTCACGTCCATTCTTTCTACATGCCCGAACCAGCTTAACATACCCTTTTCTATTCTCATCACTATATCCACTTTCATGTCGCATCTCTCTCTAATCACACTATTCCATATTCGATCTTTCTGACTCACACCACATATGTTTCTCAGCGCTCTCATTTCGATAGCATTTATTCTGCTCTCATGCTTCTTTTGCCAAACCCAACTTTCACTTCCATGCATAAGTGTAGGCACTAATAGTCCTCTATGAACAGCCAAACGCGCCTTTTCAGATACGTTTCGACAGTTTATAAAAGCGCGTAGAGCGTCATTCACTTTATTGCCAGCAATCGTTCTCCTTTCAATATCTCCCTCATGTTTACCAACCCTTGTAAACAAAGTACCCAAATATACAAACTCTTTCACTTGCTCCACTTGTTCTCCATCAATCATAATATTACACATCGTCATGCACTCCTCCTTTTCAAACATCATTACTTTCGTCTTGCTTGCATTAATTTTCATTCCTTTACTCTGAAAAGCACCATGCATAATAGTTACCATCGCCTGCAACTCTTCCGCCGATGAAGCAAGTATCACCTACTTGGTCCTCGGCATAAAGAAGACATTTGACAAGTAACTCATTCATTCTTAATCCCCATCCACAATCTTTGAATCTTTGAAACAATTGTCCATGTATAGGTTAAACAGCCAGGGTGACACTACACATCCTTGTCTAAGACCTTTTTCGATACTAAACCATTATGTGTAGGTCCCATTTATCCTAACACAAGCTCTAGAATTGTCATAAACAGGTTTTAGAGCTCGTGTGAGGTTACTATTCACTCCATACATGGACAATACAGACCACACCACTTTATCATAAGCCTTTTCCAGATCCACGAATGCGCAATAGACCTTTTGACCTTTGGCCAAAACTTTCTCGGCTATGCTCCGTAAGGAAAAGACCTGATTCGTTCATCCCATACCCTTTCGAAGTCCTGTTTGTGCATCCCATATTTTCTTTTGATTATGGCGGTCAATCTTAAAGGAGATTAGCCATCTGCCCTGGAGATATTAGTTATAGTGCAGTATTTTCGCTAACACAAGTGCACTCTCTATCCACTCACTCTTAAAGGTCACTGGGACGACAAGCAGACTCCACCGGGTAGAAATGAGGCACAATGTTACCGGCTTTACGTGCTTTCTGTCGGTAGAAAACAAAGCCAACTCAGCTTTGGGTTTCTATTAAGAATTTTTTGATATTTATCTTGAGTCTGCCGGTGCCGGTGGTGGAATGGTAATGAACGAGATTGCATGATATAATGTCCCATTGCAGAGCCTTGCTATTTCTATTTCTCTCTACAGATGGGAGTAGTAAGACCCTGTGATGCAACATTCTGGACTTATACTAAAGCAATAAATGGTACAATACCTGATACCAATAAGGGTCGTAAGGATTAGCGGTAACCATCGACGTGATGAACTTTTCATTGTGATCCACAAACTCCTCTATGAGACCACAGATGTCCGTCTTGTTATAACAATATCTGGAAAGTAATGGAATTAGAAACAACTTTGTTCAATACTCTGATACTGATTGTAAGCATTCGGCTTCGATACCCAGATCGAGAAAAGTTTGAATGACTTTTTAGTGATAAGGTGTCTGTTTGATTTTGTACGTTACTTGATACGCAACAGCAAATAACATTCAAAAGAAATGTTTGCATAAAATATCATCAAAATTGGTTACATTACAATATTAGGGAGGAAAAGAAAAAAAAGGAAACGTAGTTGATATATATCGCTATCACACTTGCACGTCTGCATTTGAATAGTGGTAACGTACCAGATTGTATCAAGCGTCCTTTTTTATTTTTATGTAAAATACATAGAAATTAGACAACCTTTAAAGCTTAATTCAGAAAACGATCCTAGGTCCTCAAAATCGTCGACAGCCTGCGCTTCTCTTTTAGCAGTGTAGTGCAACCGGCGCGTACCATCAGGTGAGCCGATAGATTACCACTTTGATGGTCAAAAAAGACTACAAACCCTTTCAGCATGTTTTGCCAGTGCATCCACACAAGGTCTCTGGTGAGGAATCCCTCCAGGTACCCGGCTGCGTATGCCTGTTTCTCATCATCGTAGTAGGCTGATGTGTGCAGCTCCAAGAATGCCCATCTGGTACAACAATAATAATGATCATAACCAGCATCTCGCCAGTACCTATGGTTAAAGGTACCACTGACCAGAGTAGGAGCCTATGGCATTCGGCATCCGTAACAGCAGTTTTCTATATAAATAGTTTATAGGTACAGACAGAGAAAGGATTTTAAGGCTCGGACTTATTAGAGCCCTCTGGCACACCGCCAGCATTACTTCGTCGCTCGCGCGGTGTTCACTCGTTGTCGACAGATTCTCGACGGATTGGCGCCACGTGATCAAACAATCAACGTCACGTGGTCAACGAGTAGACATCGCGTGGTCCACGAATATTGAGAAATAGTGTGCTGCCGGCGTATTATCTTCGCGTAAACCGCTCGCGGTCTACTCAAGGCTAGCGTTCAAGCAGCGGGTTGTCACCGAGCGGTTCACCCACGATCCGTTTGTAGACACGTTATATTAGAGTAGAGTGAGGTTGGTAGTAGTCCATATAAAGAATAATAACTGTGCGAGGTGAGGTGCTGGTCGAATGTCTGGTGGCTCTAATGAGCTCTATCTCATCACCATTTCACCAGCTATGATTAAAGATAATTTCAGACTTTCTACTGAAATTTTGGACAAAAAAATGCCATTAACTCTTCGTCCAGGTAACAAACCCGAGATCACATCATACATACCGTAGTCATATTCGTCCCTTACGCCACCAAGGCAAGCTTAGTAATTAAACAATACATTATTTTTTTGGTATTACTATATGTTTACACATTGATGCAATATCTGAAAGCTACCTATAAACAATATATCTAAGCCATAAGCTCCTATAAATTTCAAATATCATACACTAGATGTTCCCGCGGTTTCACCCGCGTTTATCGTTACTGCGCCGCTCCCGTGGGTCGTAGCGTGATGTTATATAGCCTATAGCCTTCCTCGATAAATAGTCTATTCAACACTAAAAGAATTTTCCAAATCGAATCAGTAGTTCCTGAGATTAGTGCGTTCAAACAAACAAACAAGTTCTTCAGCTTTATAATATTAGTATAGATATTCTCAAATTTGGTTAGCATAAAAATGGTTACAGTGAACCAACCTTAAAAGATAGACATATGCTGTCGCGGACTTTTTTTTAGAACTTTTAAAGGGGAACAATTCTGTCATACATGATTTTTGCGAAACTTCAACTGTTTACGCAGCGCACGCAGCGGAACCTCTCAAAAGGAAAAAATACCTCCCGATTTTGAAACATTCTTCATTGGTGCTCAGCTCCTATTGATCTTAGCGTGATGATATATAGCCTATAGCCTTCCTCGATAAATGGGCTATTTAACACTGAAAGAATTTTTCAAATCGGACCAGTAGTTCCTGAGATTAGCGCGTTCAAGCAAACAAACAAACAAACAAACTCTTCAGCTTTATAATATTAGTATAGATATTCTATAATATACAAAGCAGTACATACCCAGTAGTATTAATTTCATTACTATAAGTCGCCCGAGCAACATGGACATCTGGTATATCGGCGAAGTAGTCAGTCTCCTTGACTTGTATAGTATCACCCTTTATAATCGCGTACCCATATTTACATTCACAAGTAATAAACACACTAAACATGAGAGAAAAGCACAAAAATATAACGCGAGGCATCGCGTAACTTTGCACGGCAAAGTTGTAACTTATAGCTATTTGTAAAGCTCTTGTTTGCAAACCAATGTATGATTACAGCGATGAATAACATTTATCATTATATATTATGTAGAATTATCGATAGTCAAGTAAGTTGAACACAAATATAACTATTTTGAAATTAGCCGCACGTCGTTGTTTTGACGCAAGTTTGACGTAAGAAGTGGTATTGCAAAACTAAAAAATTATAACGGTCTTATTCATAAAAATTAATAAAGGCTTAATATGATGGGTAGAAAATACTTCGTATATCTAATAAATGCATTTCATATATATATTTTTTTTATACAACTAAGGTGGCAAACAAGCATATGGCCCACCTGATGGTAAGTGGTCACCGTAGCCTATGGACGCCTGCAACACCAGAGGCATCACTTGCGCGTTGCCGACCTTTTAGGAAAGGAAGTGGGAAGGAGAAGGCGCGGGAAGGGGGAAAGAGGGTAGTTGGGCCTGCGGCACTCTCACTCACCGAACGAAACACAACACTAGGAATACTGCTGTTCCACGTCGATATTCTGTGAGAGGGTAGTCATTCCCCGGTCGAGCCGGCCCATTCATGAAATCAGCGAGGCTCTACTACACAAACCTTTATTAGGTAAATATACAGCATCGTTAATAGACAATCTAGCATTACGAACAATACTTTTAAGAATTTACTTTTATATAACGACGTGATAATCCTCTTGTAAGTTTTATAAATAAGGCCGTATATTTTTAAATGTCACAATTTATTACATACCTACTTCATGGCGTGTTAACTCAGCTTTGAATACTTATTCTGAGAAGACATGTTACAATATAAAAATAACGGTATGTAGCATATAATAAGAGCTCACATATTCTAATATTATTAGACTGTGGCGATACTAGACGAAGAAGTTTCGACGACACAAGAGATGGCGCTGTACTCAATAGGCGCTTATAATCAAGCCCGCCATACAATCCTGAATCACGCAGGTGAAGTTTATACAGCGACTAAGTATATATACAAGATCCTAATATTAACAGTCGGGTCATGACCCGCTAGCCACGATCACCGGTCAGAGGATCCTCTTTTTGTGTTGAAGAGACATCACATCTTGTTCCTCTACAAGAATAATACAATATTCTGTACTTAGTAACAGCTCGAATTTCTTCAAGCTTTGGGAAGTTGATATCATTGTCTCGGGTCTCCTTATGTACCAAGTAAAATTTAATTTCCTATATGGTCTTATTTATCAATTAGGGCAAAAGAGACGATTTATACGATTGCAAACTTGGAACAAACTTTCTGAGAAGGTACCTAGACACTGCAACATAGCACAGTCAAAATAATAATCGTTTGTGTGTTGTTATTAGACATATCTGGAGGGTGCAGCACTGTTAGCAAGGAGAGCAGTATTTGACCTCCTTACACTTCCTTGCACTGGCAGTCCAACTGGCAGTCCATCTTTTAACAAAGATAGGAACGTAAGTAATACTTGTGGTGTTGTTTAAAGGCTTCCACGAGCGATAATAATGTCCTCCAGACCGAATTTCGGCCACGGCAGCCAATCTTAACTGAGACTGGCCACCTGCGCAGGAGATAATTATTATAGTGCACAAGTGTGTGTGAGCAAATACAAGTGGACTCTCTCTGTTCCCTAACTCTCATGAGTCGATGGAACGGCACTCCGGCACGACCGGAGGAGATGAGATGCTTTACGTGCTTTACGAAGCACGGGGATGTGTAACATCGTCAACCTTCTAACTCCGGGCTGATAGAATAGAATAGTATAGAATAGCATTAATTTCTAAGTATATGGTACACAGCGCCGGATTAACCACGTAGCAAGAGTAGCAATTGCTACGGGCCCCGCGCGAAAGGGGGCCCCGCATATTTATATTAGAGGTTATGGGTTAAATAACACACTGTACAAACACTTTAACTATTTATTTTATAGTTTTTGACACAAGGAAGTTTTATATGTCTGTTCACTTACAGCTCACAACAAGAAGTAACAGATAGCAGTGTTGCTACGCCTTTTATAGCTTATCAAAAGTATTTGACTACTATTTATATTGTATGATGTTAAATTATACAATTACTGTGGTGCAATTATTCTAAATAGTTAAATATAATAATTAATTAATTTTTGCACATACAAATGTATAAAATTCAACAATTTAAGCCCACTCATCTCTGCCTGAGCGTAATTTTTTGAGTGAAACTTATTACTTAAGATGTGGTATATTGAATTTACTTGATGTCACAAAAACGTGAAATGTTACAACTTTTGCTACTAAGACAATCCACGTCAGACAATCGGTAACCGACTATTTCCTTGGCGTATATAAAACACCGAATTTCACACGGCAAACGCACAAGTTCTACAAAAAGTCGCTCGTATATTTATACGAGCGACTTTTTGTAGAACTTGTGCGTTAGAATTTCAGTCGGCCCAATAATCAGCTCTACAGAAAGTCTGCCGTATGCAAGCACTCTTACCCGAAAGAATTTGCTACGGGCCCCGCGCTTGCTTAATCCGGCACTGATGGTACATTAGGGTCATATATATTCAACATTGATTCACACATACTACCATTGCTGGTGTAGAAATATTAAAATTATGATTTCATTTCTTGAGTGGACAATTAATTTTACAGTATAATGATTAATGAATTAAATTAATATAATATTTCAGTTAACAATAAAAATGCCAGAATATTATCAAATTAAGGTACAATGTCAAGTAATGGTATAATAATATCAAAATATTAGTTACAACATGAGTAAATATTTATAAATTAAAATTGCAGTCAATAAAATTTGTTAATAGTACAATACAAAATTTGTGATTAATAAATTCATTTACAGAGAAACACCTGTCTAAAAGAAACGAAAACATTTTACTTTTTTTTATCTGTTTTGTTAATAAGGATTTAAGCATCGCAGGTGCGACTATGTCAATCCCATCGTGCTTACACAGAGTCTCTCAATATATTTAGTCTAATACTTACTTAACATTTTACTTAATGAGATGTCTTACCAGAAAAGCTTTTTGTTGCCCACAACTTTACAGCTTATCTTCTCGATTTAAAATGTAACAATTCTAACACATCTTATTTTATTCATGCGTTATCGCTCACGACACGCAATCGCCCAAAAGCTAAAAACCGCACCAAAAAGTAAAAAAAATAAAACAAATGTTTTTGTAATAAGGCTCCTTATTTATTCCACAATAATTTCCTCTATTCTACAGCCAAAGATAAAAAGACCTGTCATCATCTGTACGATGTAGATTGTCAAGTCGCACATATTGATAGCTTCATGCCAATCTCCCCGCACTTGTAAGCCAATTCCCTCATCAGGTAAGGCGTTCGTTCATGAACGGAAGCTGATAACCATTCGTTAATATTTATCGGCACTGTCGCATATCCTTGTTTCTCTAAAATGTCTAGCACTAGCCGGAATGTGCCTCTTAGACGGTTGCTGTTCATTGAAAAACAGCCCGATTGGAAGTTTAGTACGCATAAGCTGGAAAGAGAAAAAATAAACAACATTGTATTAACTAGAAAATTTTTTTTAGATAACCCTACCCTGCGCCTTTGTATTTCCAAAGGGTTAAGCAGTGAGTCCTGCTTATTTCTGTGGTTGTGTATCTTTGACCTATATTGGTTTCTAGCTCACTGGTGGAATCGTGTGGCTGTAGCAACCAGGCAGATCGGTCGACTTCCAATGTTACAACTTTGCTGTTTCCAGGATTTTGCCCAGAAGTGACTGTGAAAGTTACATGCCTTGGATAACACGTATAACAGTCTACATGGTGTTAGTACTCGTAGATATTTTGAGATAGGTACTTTGACTAGAGGAAATGAGAAAGAAAAATGACGTATGTAAGATTGGCGACCCAATATTTACATAGTAAAAGGACTACAAATAATTATTATATTCCAACTATCAAAAACTTTTACCTTAGTCTATATAGAGTATTAAAGACAAAGTCCAAATACAACAATCTATACCAATATTATAAAGCTGAAGAGTTTGTTTGTTTGAACGCGCTAATCTTAGGAACTACTGGTTCGATTTGAAAAATTCTTATAGTGTTGGATAGCCTATTTATCGAGGAAGGCTATAGGCTGTATAACATCACGCTACGACCCACGGGGGCGGCGCAGTAACGATAAACGCAGGTGAAACCGCGGGAACATCTAGTTACATATAAAAACCCAAAATATGACATTCATTTGCAACGTTGCCGTTAAGTGCACTTAACAGTCCACAAGGCATAATAGCTTCTAATCTCCTGAGTATTTAGACTAGGTTGCCCACTCTATATATTTATAACTAGATGTTCCCGCGGTTTCACCCGTAGAATTTTGCAATCAATTCTCTCAAACTCTGCTTGTAATAATATATAATAATATAATTCAATAATGATTCGAAAGACACGTGGCGCTAACTACTATCATAAGAACGTTATTGTTGTTTTCCTCGGGAACAGTATTTTTACGGGATGAAAGGTAGCCTATGTCCGTTTCTATACACCTGACAACGTATATGCAAAATTTCAGGATGATCGGTTTAGTGGTTTAGGCATGAAAGGTAACAAACAAACAAACTCATTTTCGCTTTTATAATATTAGTTAGGATAGCCTTCCTCGATAGATAGGCTATCCAACACTAAAATAATTTTACAAATCGAACCAGTAGTACCTGAGATTAGCGCGTTCAAACAAACAAACTCTTCAGCTTTATAATATTAGTATAGATAGAATTTGGAAGACACAATGTGTTGGTCGTAGTGAAGTTGCCACCTCGACAATATTACTGCGCTATTGTCCGACCCGGGAATCACATATAGACTCGACACGATCTGAATAGAACACTGGACTGCACGTGTGCGCGCAGTGGTTTAAGAGGTCGCACCGAGTGCTGTAGGTTCGATCCCCATACGGGACAAAAAATTGTGTGATCCAAACAGTCCGGGTGTTGTTTGTGTCCGTTGTTTGAGTGTTTGTCAAGTCTCCTACGACAGGAATTACTTCTAGAGCAAAAGCTATATTTAAAAAAATATATATATATTATACAGGTTGATTTTGAAATCGTGTAATTCCTTTTAACCACGCATTCTACTGGTGATATAGAATAACCCTGACCATATAATTTATTATTAGAATTATGTTTATGGAGACATTAATGTACTGATTTTTTTCGTGAAATGGTTTCAGATAGTCATATGTTAACCACCCGACACAATATTCATATCTTGACATAACATAAATAAAATAACATAACAATAACTGATGTCGTAAATAAAAAGGGGCAATAAAAATGACCGCCCGTTATTACTTACGACATTAATTATTGAAATGTTATTTCTTTTTAATTAGTAAAAAAATTAAATTGCCTCGGGTGATTAACCTATCTGAAACCATTTCAATAATTTTTCCAAAAAAAATAATTCAATTAAAAAAAATATGGTCAGGGTTATTAATAATAATAATAATAATCTTTATTGTAGCCATCAATAACACTATTATATAGAAGCACTGTCCCCTGAACTAAGTTATTAACCTGTATCTCAGGAGACAGTTCCTTCCCACATTACATGTTGACTTATAATGTTATGTTTACTGATACAGAAGATTACAACGAGAAAAAAAAAGATTAAAGAAAATAAAACAAAAAGGTTACAAAGTTTTTAGTAAAATCATAAATAACTTTTTATTTACGGCTGGTTTCTCATTGTTGTTTTGTGTGTTTGTGTGGTGTGTTTGTAAGAATATGTGTGTGTGTGTGTGTGTGTGTGTGTGTGTATGTGTGTGAGTGTACGCGAGTGTGTGTGTGAGTACGTGTGTGAGTGTACTTATGTGAGTACGAGTGTGTACGTTGCAAACGTTGTTTCTAGTGAATTTATTTAAACATGATTAAATAAATTGATTTGCGACAAAAGATTCTACTTGGTCGTAGTCAATTGTTTTGAGATAACTTAACAGATACTTACTGTACATATGGTTATTCACTTTATGTGTATCTCTGTCACTTATTTTATTATATATACGGGGTGCAATATAGTCATAGTGCCGTTGTGCGAATCTGGATTTGGTGGGTGGTACTGGACATCGAAATTTTCTTTTGAGGGTTTTTGGTAAGTGAGGGATTGAAATGCGGTGGTACCTACGCAATGCTTGGAATATGTATAGTTTTCGGACAGTTAAAACTTCAGTAACCCTATATACTTCAGTTGTTGGGTGTCGAAATGGTAGAAACGACAAAACTTTTAAAACTGCTCGTTGTGCGCGTTCCAGCTCGATCATTATTGTTTTTGCTGCGCCACCCCAGGAAGAAATACAATAGTTAAGAACCATGTTTGGGATACAAGTCACAGACACTTGTAAATTGCACTTTATTCAACATAACATCTTAACGTTGCCGAGTCTATACATTTATGAAACTGCAGTGTTCGTAAAAACTAACCCACACCTTTTCCCAAAAATGTCAGACGTAACCGTTCGCAGTCGCCGTGATGACAATAAATTATGTATGCACACTGCAAATACAACACTCTTAAATAAAAGTACTTTCTGTATGGCTCCAAAAATCTATAACAGATTACCTAATTCATGCAAGGCCCTCAATATAACACAATTTAAACGCTTTGTAAAGGCACTTCTGACAACCAAATGTTATTATACTATAGACGAATTTCTCAATGATAAAAGCATTATGTAATATAATTGTTGCCTATTTAATTGTGACATAAATATTAAATTTTGACATTGTTGTAACTTGGACATAATTATTACTATTTTAACTGACATTATTTTTTTTATTTTTTTCCTGTATGATTTTAACATTGACATGTTATTAATAATGTTGTTTCATAATTGTTAATTTATATAATTATATTAATTTCCTAATTAACTTGAATTTGTAACATATATATTAAATTTTGACATTGTTGTAAATTTGGACATAATTATTACTACTATATCTGACATTCATTTTTTCCGTATAATTTTATAGGCTATATTACATTGACATGTTAATAATAATGTTGTTTCTTAACTGTCAATTTATATAATAATGTTATTTAATTTCCTATTAATTTGAAAGGCCTACTTTGTTATTATTAATTCAATATTTGCATGTCTAGGAATGGACAGAACATGTTGAAACTCTATATATATAATATGTAACATAATACCAAAATTTACAAATGTTGTGACAAATAAACAATCTTTATCTTTATCTTTATCTTTAAGACACTCACAGAGGGCTTTATATGTTTGTATTAGAAGTTTGGGAGATGCAACGTCTCTTAGTTGTTTAAATATATAGATGCTCTTTCGTAGTTACTACTCAACTTAGAGATATGTTGATCCCAGCGTAAATTATCATCCACTGTTACTCCTAGGTATTTTACGAAAGTAGCTCTTGTCAGAAAGTCGCATCGACAGTTATTACGACGCTGATAATTCTGGTTGCAAGGAAAAGTGTGTATTTTTATATTAAATTTTGTATCTGGGCGAGTAACACTAGTCTTTGTGAAGCATACATAAGTAGTTTGTTTTAGTGGTGTTAAGTGTCAGGAGGTTGTGCTCTAGCCAATGAGTAACACTAGCGAGGCCTTCTTCGGTCACTTCTTTTACATGTCCCCATGTTCTACCGTGAAAAAGGATAACAGTGTCATCAGCGAACATTACGATTTCTGCATTGACTAGGTCCAATGCCGCAAGATGGTTAATATACGTTAAGAAAAGAGTCGGACCAATCGTACTTCCTTGCGGAATACCGAAAGTGCACGCAGCACAGTCACTCATGTTGTTATCAACCCGCACCCTCTGATCCCGTCCTGTCAAATAGTCCCGCAACCATTGGTGGACATGGCCCCTTATGCCGATGCTATAAAGCTTAGATAAAAGAATGGGAATTGACACCGTATCAAATGCCTTTTTGAGGTCTAAAAATACTCCGATAACCTTATTCCCCGCATCAATTTGTCTTGTTATTGTTGATGTTAATTTTAGAACAGCATCGTTAGTAGAGATTTCTTTACGAAAACCAAACTGCTTGTCTGTTAATAACTTGTTTTTTTTTTCGAAATAATTGACGAGCCTTCGGTTAACAAGTTTCTCCAGGACCTTCGACAGGCAAGAAAGCAACGATATTGGTCTGTAGTTCGATATAGTTTCCTTGTTTCCGGATTTGTGTATGGGGGAGACAATCACTCTTTTAAATCTCGTCGGAAAAACACCTTGTCCTAAGCTAAGGTTACAGAGATGGGTGATAGGTTCTACAAGAATTCTCCTTCCTGATATAATTAGCTTGCTAGTGATATTATCGTGTCCAGGTGCGCTATTTGGTTTGAGGGATGCTATAATGCTGTCTACCTCTGTCGGGTCTGTTGGTGCAAATGACATGGAGGTGAGCGGTGATATATGTTGGTGCATTTGAGTAGCCAGTTCGGCTTCCGTTTTGGCAATCTTCTGTAGTGTTGCATCGGCCAAGTTAGTACCAATAGTTGTAAAATATGTAATTACTTTATTTAAGGATTTGGTAGGTGAATTGCTGATTGACAACAGCTCCTTCGGAGTCTCATTGTTTTTCTTTATGTTACAGATATCTTTTATAATATTCCATGTATTCTTTAGGTTGCCGCAGTTTTTTTCGAGTTCTGTTTGGTAGTACTGCTTTTTTAAGTATTTAATAATTTTGTTGCAAGTATTCCTATATTTGACATAGATTAGTCGAAGATCTTCATCATTCGCATGGGTTTTGGATCTTTTGTGTAGCCTATCCCTTTTTCGAATAGATCTGATGACGCTTATTGTGATCCAGGGTTTGAATGGGGCTTTTCTTTTCCTTTTAGTCGTCACGTTTGAGCACTTACTAATGATGGTCTGAATGGCGCTAACTAAGGTGTCTGTCGCTATATTAACATCTGCTAGCTTGTAATAGTTTGACCAATCTATCACACTTAGTTCCTCGAAGGTAGAGTTGTAGTCCAAAATAGTGGTAGTGAGATACTTGTTATTTTTGGTGGCTGTAACATGTTTTAAA
This sequence comes from Catocala sponsa, assembly GCA_963564715.1. Taxonomy (NCBI): domain Eukaryota; kingdom Metazoa; phylum Arthropoda; class Insecta; order Lepidoptera; family Erebidae; genus Catocala; species Catocala sponsa. The sequence goes on along the minus strand of OY751345.1, from coordinate 986,926 downwards.
TACAATAGAATAGGGCTATGGTCTGTTAGTTCTGGGAATACTAAAGTCTGCCATTTAGCGTTTGTCCTAATCATAAAGTGGTCCAAACAACTTGTTAGCCTTGTTGGGAGTGTTACACCCTGGTGTAGGCCATGTGAAGCCATAAGACATAAATAGTCATTAACATAGCTCCCACCACTACTCTGGGGCAAGGTGTTGATATTAATATCTCCGGTAAAAATAATATCCTTATTACGAATATTGTTGTATACATCGTCAAGTGATTCAATGTATCTGCGAGGATTACTGTAGCAAGGTGGTCTGTATGAACATATAATGCTGTAGCTTTCAGTATCTAACACTAAACAGTTACCTTCAACTATTTGTGGCTCAAAGGGCACGACACGTAATTCTTTACGGACGTACGCTACTATGCCATCATTCTGGTTGAGGATATTTTTAGTGACATACATGTTGTATTCACATATGCTTGGTGGATCTATATCTTTTTTAGTCCAACACTCAGTAAGCACTATTACGTCCACAGGCATATTCAAAGAGGACATCAAAATTACAATATATACTGCGTATATTTAGGCATAATATACACAGAGAGTTGGATTCATAGTTTAACATACGCGTGCACTGCGACGACTCGTCAATAAAAGAACAGTTAGCATTACAGGTACCATCAAGTTCTTCAATAACATTTGAGTTAATACTGTTGAATTTTTAAAATATTATATTTGTGCTTGTTAAATGCGAATAGGGTATATGTATGTCGTGTATTTAGAATAATATCTTTGCAGCAACAATACTTTAAGTGAATAGCGGAAGGAATGAGTGAGTTTTTGTAATAATTATGTATAAGTGTGTTAAGTAGTTTAGTGTGTGTGTGTTTGTATGATATAAATGTATGTTTACAATTTGAGCAGCCATCATTTAAGTTAAATTCCTTGTTAAAAAATTGAACAATGCCTATTAAGATATGGTAAAACACAAAATAGTAAAAATGTAGCATGCATGTAATCATGAATAATAGTCATTTATCCATTAGATTATTAAGATCACTCTCACTATCAATCCTAATATGTGGTGTTCCTACAGCTTTCCGCAAGAAGACCCGCTCGTGTGTAGTCCAGCAAAACTCGTATTGGTTTTCCTTGGCAAATGTGCGACTCAGGTAATAGAGTTTTTTAGCATTGGTTGTGAGGGTCTCTGAAATGAATATTGGTTTCGACGTACCATCGAATGCTAGATGAGAGGTATTGAATTTATTATTCTGATGCTGCTTGTTGTATTTTTTTAGTGAATCAAGGACATCTTCCTTTTTAGGCAACTAGTCAACTCCATAATTATTGGTTTAGATGTCTCGGCTTTTGTATTAACTCTAAAAATGTCGCGGATATCAGTAGGCTGCATGTTGACATCGAGAACTTGAGTCATTCGTAAAGCGATGCCAATTAAATCCTGCTTGGTTTCTTTAGCGCTTAGTTTTGGGATATTGCGCATTTCAATAGTCGCAGATTTTTGGATACGCTCAATATTTTCCAACTTGTCCTCAAGTGTCTTAATATATTTGAGCTGATCGCGTCTATTTTCTTCCATCTGCTTAAGTTTGTCATTAATATCGTCATATTTGGCCGAGATAAACCTTACCGTCTCATTCAATGTTCTGTTTTCATCTCTCAATTCATTTATGGATGTTAGTATTTGGTCGTACTTTCCTTCCTGAGAAGCTGTCCAGTCCCGTAGCAAGTTCTTAATCTCCACTTTAAACGCCTTGAACTCATCTTTGTAGTCTTGGTCGTGTTTTCGTTTTTGTCGTCGAACACAAACATTACTGTACTGGTCTGCTGTGGACTCACCGCCACACACGGCAATGTTCGGCTCGGAGTCGTAGTGGCACAGTGGTTCAGATAGATTGCTCTTTGTTGGAGACGGCGGTGGAGTCCGGTTGATAGGCATTATTATAAAATAATTATTATAAAGAATAAAATAAAAATCTATGCGCGTAGTTACTAATCAATCTAACGTCGTAGTGGTCAAACGTAGATGACTCCGCCCTCGCCGCTTGCGCAGGTGTTGCTACAGGTGGTGGCAGCAAGATGTGGGTGTGGCGAACGCCCTCCAGGAGCAAAGGCGGTGATATAGGCGCGGCCTTGACTAGTTGAGTTGTCCTTATTCGCTAATTACTCACGCGCCGTGCCGGTAGATACTCTTCAAACAGCAAGCTCCTTTCACTCATGCGCTCCTGGTAGTCGCACTTAATAATTTGCAATTTAATTTTTAAATTAGTGTTTATTTTAAATTTAATAAGGGTTCACTAAAGCACGTCTGTACTGTACAGAGGTCCGCGGGGAGGGGATATTCTATATCACCAGTAGAATGTGTGGTTAAAAGGAATTACACGATTTCAAAATCGTCCTGTATATAAAAGGTACTTACGCTATGCTCCCATGTGGTAGGTTTAGATATTCAATGGGCACTTTCAATTCTCCGCTGCAAACAGGCATTTTCACAGGGTATCCGCCTTGGAGACAGATCAGGCAATCTGTTCATCACATATGTAACAAAGAACCTTACTTGCACATTATTTAATGACAGTATAAAGATGGCGTAATGGCTAAACCCTTTGATCGCCACGTCAAAGAAGCGGCGGGCTGTCCGTATCATCGGAGATCCAGAGGTCACGAGTTCACTGGAACCTCTGCAACTCCGTAGGGACATTGCCTCATTGGCATGTTTCTACAGAATATACCACGGGGAGTGCTCTGAAGAATTATTCCACCTTATCCCGCCCTCCCCTTTCCTATCCAGAACAACACGTGCTGGGCTCAGATGCCATCCTTACACAGTAGAGTCGACTAGAGCGCCTACCAACAAGTTTGAGTCCTCATACCTCTGCCGAACGACCAAGGCATGGAATTCTCTGCCAAGGCACGTGTTTCCTTCTTCCTTCAATCCTGGGTCCTTTAAGCGGGTCGTGAAAAAGCACCTTCTCAGGCCGTCAAAGTAGAGACCTCAACATCGCCTCGGCTGCTATGAGAGCGGTTTGGAGGCCACTGCTCTTAGACCACACGACTGTTTACCCTCAGGTGGAGTGTGGTCATTTTGACGAGCAAAATAAAAAAAAATCTTTATTTTCCTAGGTCCAACCATAGGAAAATAAAAAATGAGTCAAGAAGAGATATCGTTGCTGACAACGAAATAATATTATCCCTGGTGTTGCAAGTAATCATAGGCAGCCTATTTGCCACCTCTTCTAAAATAGGCCGAAAAAATTTACCGAGGCGCAGGCTATATACATATATGAAAACAAATAAAAATACTTAAATGTGGTTTGACCATACATACCAGCCATAAATCCATTTGGCAGCAAAACGTTCCGTACAACGTACTCTGGACTTCCCAACCCTGACGATAGGTGTTCCTCTAGTTGGCCCGTTAGCGCATGAACTGGATACACCGACCGCGCTTTCTCCAGAACTTCAGAAGGTAATTTATAATTTTCGCTATGAAAAGACCTGACCGCTTCGTAAAGGGTCAAGAGTTGGAGATAGTCCAACATACTGGTGTCCCTCGTCGCAAATTCATGAAAGTACTCCTTTGAGAATACTTTTGATAATATCTTGTTTTCATAAACGCCCAAAGACGCCAGTTCAAGGCATATTTTTGCCCAAGGCAAGGCATTGTTTCTGCCCTCCACGATTGGATTCAGAGATATTTGACTGCGGATTTTCTCCCACTGTTCGCTCTCTGGAGTGAAGTTATTGTTGGATAGGCAGTTGATGAAGCCGAGGATTATGTTGGTGCGAGCGTGCGATAGTTGTGTGGTGTTCGACGCGACTAGATGGCAAAGGTAGTCGACCAGGTTTAAGTTTGTATGCGCCTGGAAAATATTATTGAAACGTAAACACAAGATGAAATGGACAAGGTGTTGCGGAAATAAAATACTTAAGACTCACGTCTGATAAAGTAATTCACGAAGGGCTAGGCAATTTTGGCAGCTATGTTATAATGTACGCACACATTAAAACTAATGCGAAAGGCACGAAATTTAAAACGCTTACCCGTTTTAGGTGGGATACCCGCTTTGGGCTAATCTCCCCTAACTACCCTATGTAAGACTAGATTTTCGCTTATGCTTACGATCGATTTCGTGTCTAGCAAACTTATTTTTGGTTCAGGATTTCTTATTAGCTGCACAGAATCTGACATCACGCCTTGTACAGGACAACCGACCATTATAACATAGCTGCCAAAATTGCCTAGCCCTTCGTGAATTACGTTATCAGACGTGAATCTGATAAAGTAAGAGTTGTAGATGGATGGCGCAGATATGGTTCAATCACAGGCAGTCGCCTCGTACGCACACATCACGTGGTTGCAAGTTAATTTGTAATTAAATAATTCTGCTATGTTTGATAAAAATATTTAAGTAGGTATTTTGATTTGTGATTAGTCGATTTTGGTTTGTTAGATGTGATTACTAGTTTGTTAATATTATCTTGTTATATTAGAAGCTTCCCATCAGTGAAGTGATTTATGAACTGTTGTTTTGGTTTTATGGTTATCAATCAATCAATCAGCCCACCGCAGTCCACTGCGGTTATAAATGTGTGAAATAAAAATGTGCCTTTGGGCAAATCGGGTATGGGTAAAACGGGTACCCGATTTGTCCCTACCCGTTTTGCCCTGGTAGTTTTGTGCAAGCATAAGTTTTGTGTGACATTGTTACGAGAAAACAGTGAAACTTGCATTACATCTGGTGAAACGATGATTTTAGCTTCATCCATTGCAAGTGCAGCTGCCAAAAAATATGGCATCAATTTATTAACACTGTAGAGACACATAAAAAAGGGATCTCAAAGGAAAATCCTTGGACGATTTGTACCGGTTTCCAACGAAGCTCGGCAATTAGAGGTGGTCGGGTATATATTTCAAATAGATAATTTATTTCTTGGATTGACGACAAAATTATTATTGGAATTAGTCTGCCAATATGCTGAAAAAACAAAATCCACAACATGGACGAAACTGGCGTCTAGACTACTAGCAAGAAACCACCCAGAGTTCTAAGTAAGTCAGGAAAAAGTAAAGTTGGCATTATATTCAGTGTCGAACGAGGCAAACTAACAACGGTGGTATGCTGCTGTAATGCTGCAGCCTCTTTTATAGCACCATTCTTGATCTTCGGTCGCAAACGAATGCTAAGCAGACTTCTAGATGGGGCTCCACCTGGTACAAGAGCTATTTGCAGTAATAATGGCTGGATAAATGAGCCAGTTTTAAAAAAGAGTGGTTGCGTCATTTTGTGGAGATGACAAGACCAACTGCAGAGAAAAAGTCTTGTTAGTGATGAACAATCGTGAGTCGCACAAGTACCATCGCATCGCGAATATGCATCGCAGAATCATGTGATATTCATCTCTTTGCTTCACATACAATACATAGAATGCAGCCGCTTGACACGTGTGTTTACGGACTCTTAAAGAACTATTTTGAGTAGAGCGTTTCTGTTTTTCAAAGGACACACGTAGCAAGTGCCCAAAAATGCTGTCAAAGGGTTTGCGTGTACCGAAATATGGCCCCCAAATAGGAGCATATTTGAAGATTCTGACTATATGCCATCAACTATGACTGATTGGCCAGAACCAACCCATGATTCAGCCGTAAATGAGGAAAAACACACTTTTGATGTGTCCAACACATCAAACCAAAACTGTTAATTTAAGTTCATATAAGATGTTAAAGTTGATTGATCTCATCATCGTTATTACTACCCGCTTTGCCCAAAAGTCTTACCCGCTTATAGCACCTCCCCAGGGTAAAACGGGTATTTTCAATGTTGTAGTTTTTTCATAATTTTTGTTTATAGTAAAGATATTTTTTTGAGTTTGAAGGTGATTTGTTAAATTTTTATAAGTAGGGACCTGTGTTAATTAAAATAAAAGTTAAAAATATAATAAAAACCTATTTTCTTTTTCATCTGATCTTAGCTTACCCGTTTTAGGCTAGTCTCCCCCTACGTAGCAAATCTCTAGATATATGGATTGCTGTAGATATAAGTAATGGTGGCGGAGCTAACCTACCACTACCCGTTTAGATTGCTAGCCCTAACCAGCAGAATGTTGAACTTCTCTGATGTTGGCTACAATAGGCTTAATGACAAATTATTCTACACATACTTAGTTCTACAAGAAATATGTATCTTGAAATCGTAAAAAGGGATTTTAAAATTAAGCAACCGTAAGATCGGCTTATTTCCTCAATATAAGTCATAGGTCTAGTGGAACCGACAGACGGACAGAAATTACGCTGGTACCTTTACAGATATTAAGCAATAAATTATTATACATTAACCAATTACCTCTGCAACTTGGATACTTACTATTCTTGACAAAATCCGTGCTACCAGTAATCCCTTTTCAAAATCTATCTTATTGTTCACCACATATTTTGCTATAGCGTCAAACAGCTGTTCATGGTAATACTCTGTGTGTTTCTCTAAGATCCTGCCTTTAATCCTCGCAGCCGTCCTCAACACTTCTTCGTAAGAAAGCTGGTGCAGTCTCTGAGTTAGTATATCGTAACAGATGTGGAGTAACTGTACCCTGGTTGGATAAATCGCCTCTGTACAGTTCACTTGGCATAGCGACCAGATGATAGATTTCGCTACTTGTGCATCGATCGCCTGATCATGCAGCAGCAACCCCGTGACTACATTATTAATACATCTGTCTGGAAGATCATGCGTGCAGCAATACGACAACATGTCTCTCAGTAAAAACAAGTCTTGGGTATCGATCTCCATCGGCGAATGTATTTGGAAAGCTAAGGGAAGTGCCAGCTTTAGAGCATCAACCAAATGGTTCCTGCTATCAAATCTGGTTAGGAGGAAGTCCAGAAACATGATCTGTCGTAAGCTGATTATGTTGATGTTACATCTTATGAGCTGCAGCAATGTTTGGACGACACGTGAGTCGGCGGGGACCTTGAGGTAGGTGAGGGCTTTGGTAGCTTCGATAGCCTCGTTAATGTCTAAAGCTCGGGCCTGTTTCTTAAAGTTCTGGCATAGAACACCGAATGTGGGATCCTTTACTATATAATCTGTGTCTTTTGGCAGCCTACAAATGAAAAGGGTTAGTATTAACGAAACCACGAAATAAATTTAAGGGCAGGGCGGAGTAAGATCTTGATCGGCACCAGATCGAACCAGCGCTATCGCTCAACTGTAGCCCACCTTGAGAAGTACTTTTATCCAGAAGATCGCAGTCAAACAAACACGTATTGTGATGTTTAATAGGGTTTCCGAGATCCTTGATGTAAGGTTTCCAAGGTGTGATGTTGTACTTTGCACTGAGACCACAACAACGCCTTATCCGAAATTTTGTCAATGCGCAAGTGCTAACCCTAGTGTTTCTAAGGCGTCCGAATGCTAAAGTAGCATATTTGTAGTACACTGAAAATTTTCTATAGAGTAGGTGTTTTCCTAATTGGTGTGAAAATTCTATCCTTACCGTAATTAATCTGGGCTTAAACCTGAGCTTAAATAATGGTTGTGACCATTATTTAAGGTCAGGTATATCAGCTAGTGTTACCACTAGCCAGATATCTGGTGCGTAGGAGCAGGTCCAAAATGTGGCCTTCTAACAGTAAAAGTTGATGTTTAGTCTTAGATCAATCGAAACTGTTTTAGACCTTCCCTAAACAGCAACAATAGATTAGCAACTGCTCGCGTGACGGAGTCTGCCTACGGTCGTAGCTTGGAGGCAGCTGCTTTATAATCATATGGTACTCACTTGCCAGCTTTCTGCAGCTCAAAGAGACATCTGAAGGCCTGTAGCATGTGTTTGTGGTTGAGTACAGTCATGTTCAACTGCACCGCTCTTAGCACGGCAGCCGCGCTGGGTGCGCTCTTGATAGTCGTCATCAACATGTCAGGAGAGTGTGATCTTGATATCTCTGTCACTAAAAACATAATATACCTAATATATTTCTACATTGCAGTAGTTCGGCACGATTCTACAGAGTCATGAAGTTGCTGCTGACGCCTGCTGTCAATGAGGATCATTAGGGCATTCAGTATCAGGTCAACATGGAGTGAAGACCTCATGGAACTGTATAAGATTGGTAATAGAGAAATTATTTGTGTTAATTTGTTGTAATCATGTAACAGAACAAATCCTGAGGATTTTAACATCTTTATAAAAATGTTGGACTTCAGAAGTGCAGTGACTTAGAGATTAAGATATTCCTCTTTGGTGAAGAGTGTTGAAGGTTAGGTTTTGTTTGTACTTATGGTATAGCGCATTAAGAGCGCCATGTGTAGTGGGTTCAATCACTACAGGCATCAAAAATGTGTGGGACCCACAAGTAGTTGTACTGAATCTGAGTGTTTTATGTGTCTGTTGTTTGAATGTTTGCAAAGTATCCTGTGACACAGGTATCTCTCTTAGTGCGGCCAATAGTCTTTTTAAATAAATATACAAATTTTGTCATTCATAGACAACTTTACTCTAATTTATCTCATCTGATAATTATAAGCAAGCTTCGCGAAAACTCGGAGTTCTGAACAGGGTGAGGCGGTTCTTCACGCCTGGGCAACTGTGTCTATTGTATAAGGCACAAGTGCGCCCTTGCGTGGAGTACTGTTCTCATCTTTGGGATGGCTCCGCGCAGTACTTGCTGGACGCTCTCGACCGGTTACAGCGGCGGGCTGTCCGTATCATCGGAGATCCAGAGGTCACGAGTTCACTGGAACCTCTGCAACTCCGTAGGGACACTGCCTCATTGGCATGTTTCTACAGAATATATCACGGGGAGTGCACTGAAGAGTTATTCCACCTTATCCCGCCCTCCCCTTTCCTATCCAAAACAACGCGTGCTGGGCTCAGATGCCATCCTTACACAGTAGAGTCGACTAGAGCGCGTACCAACAAGTTTGGGTCCTCATACCTCTGCCGAACGACCAAGGCATGGAATTCTCTGCCAAGGCACGTGTTTCCTTCTTCCTTCAATCCTGGGTCCTTTAAGCGGGGCGTGAAAAAGCACCTTCTCAGGCCGTCAAAGTAGAGACCTTAACATCGCCTCGGCTGCTATGAGGGCGGTGTGGAGGCCCCTGCTCTTAGACCACACTTCAGGTGGAGTGTGGTCATTTTGACGAGCAAAATAAAAAAATAAAAAAAACAGCCCCCATAAAGCTGGAATTGTCCTTAATGTGGCAGTTCTATTTGATTTTTAAATAAAACATTTAATCATTTTTATATCACCATGATCTAATGACTGTTATCTCAGAAGAATTAGGCTGAGATGACAGCCACAGTTTATCAGCAATGTCTAAGCCAGAAGTTCTTAACCTTCAGTGATAAAGGATCACTAATTATTTGACGGTAATATAAGTTATTATTAGGCTTTTCCCTAAAACAAAAACACATTCAGAACCAAGATTATTATTATTTGTAATTTTTAAATATTATATTTTATAGTATTGTCTTCTTTCTGTTTACGCGAATGTTATTCATTGAAATTAAACTACTATATACGGATTTTATCGCGTTGTTTATTTGACACATTATTACAAAATTTTTGAAAACTGTTACACTACTATTACTATTAATCAATAATTTAATTAGCTTAAAAATTAGTAAAGTTTAATAGTAATAGTAGTGTAACAGTTTTCAAAAATGTTGTAATAAAGTGTCAAATAAACAACGCGATAAAATCCGTATATAGTAGTTTAATTTCAATTATATTTTATGATGGTTTCACAGACCACTTTGTGTGCGTTCAGGGACCACCAGTGGTCTATGAACCATTGGTATCTCTTAATCAATCTAAGACTAAAAAGGGGAGTCTACATTTGAATTTTTTGTGTTAATAAATGTCTATGCCCACCCTAGCAATATTTCCTGTACCACAGCAGACTTCAGAAATATTAAATCAATAGACACAGAACACCCAGTCTCCAAACAACAAATTGTTGATGAGACAAGACAATTTGTAGTCCTGTGTAGGATTTGAACCCACAACACTTGGCGTAGTGTGTGTGGTAAGGCAACCATCATTATTATTTTCTAACAGACAAATATAACACAGCCCACTAATCTGACAATTACACCTAGGGCCCTTTAATTATCAGTTTATTATTATTATTATTATTATAAGCCTTCTGTCAGATATTTCACAAATGGTTAGGTGCATTAGTTGTTTCGTTGGTTGCAATATCTGTGTGCTTTATTATAGCAAAGGCCTCCTCCAACTGACTCCACTGTTCTCTTTCTCTGGCTATTGACGTCCAAGTACCGCCCGCCACTGCCTTAATTTCGTCGACCTATCGCCTGAGTGGTCTGCCTCGTTTCCTTTTTCTGTTGCCCGTGTACCAGTTCATCACTATTTTCGACCACTTGTCTATACCCCTGATAGTATGGCCTGCCCATTTCCATTTGAGCTTTTTGATGGTTATCGTGACATCTTTTGTTCTTGTGTGTTTCCTAATTGTTGTAATTCTTATTTTGTCTTTTAGTCTTTTCCCCATCATACTTCTCAGCATAGTGTTTTGGCAGGTTTCGAGTTTCGTGTAGTGCGATTTGTTGAGAGCCCACGTTTGGCATCCATATATGAGTACGGGTAGTACGCATATGTTGAACAGTTTACGCTTTATGCTCATGCTCATTTCTTTATTTTTGAAAACCTCTTTCAGGCTCCAGAACTGTTTCCAGGCGTTTACTATGCGCTTATCAATTTCTTTTGAGGTTACATCTGTAGTGGAGATTATTTGGCCCAAATAAACATATTCGTTTACATATTCAATTTCGTTGTTGTTTACATATATAGGTTCTTGCACTTCATTTGTAATGGCCTTGGTCTTTTCCGTATTCATGCTTAGTCCTACTTTGCGGCTCTCTCTTTCTAGGTCGTTTAACATTGTCTGAAGCTCTTCCTTTGATGTTGATATTACCACAAGGTCGTCTGCGAACCTCAGGTGAGACAGATTCTCGCCGTTGATTGTTAACCCATATTTGTCCCAGTCCAGCTGGCGAAATATTTCTTCCAGCACGGTTGTGAATAATTTAGGCGATACTGGATCTCCTTGGCGGACCCCTCTTTCGATTCTTATTTCTTCTCCTTCCCTTTCTAATTTTATTTTAGCTTTACTGTTGGTATATATATTTTTGAAAATTCTAATGTACTTCTTTTCTACACCTTGTTTCAGAAGTGCCTCCCATATCTTGTTGTGTTCCAGTGAATCAAAGGCCTTGGAATAGTCTACGAAACAGCAGTATATGTGTATGTTGAATTCTTTGCTTTTCTCGAATAGTTGACGCACTGTGTGGATATGGTCTATGGTTGAGTAGCCGCTTCTGAATCTAGCTTGCTCTCTTGGTTGATTTTCATCAAGTGGTTTGGTTATTCTGTCTAGGATGACTTTTGCAAATACTTTGTAGACGTTAGACATCAGGCTGATTGGTCTGTAGTTGTTTATGTTGTTTTTATCACCTTTCTTGTGTAGAAGTATTATTGTGGAAGTTGTCCACTGGTCTGGTATGTTTTCGCTTTGTATCACTTCGTTGAACAGGTATGTAAGGATTGGTACAAGGGCGTTTTTGTTTTCTAAAAGGAATTCGTTGTTGATGTTGTCTGAGCTGGCAGCCTTGTCTTTTTTTTGGGAGTTTACAGCTTTTTCCACTTCTTCAGCTATTATTGTTGGTACGTCATCTCCAACAACAATTATCAGTTACTAACTCTGAAATAGATCCACATACTGCGGCAGTCTTACACCTATATCCCTGAACTGGTAGGCAGAAGTGTAATACACTTAAATTATACCATTATCGTTTTAATCCTGCAGGATTAAAATATAAGTTGAAGGCTATAGCCATCTTCAGAATGCATTTCCACTCTATGCTGAACCTGAGATTTATTTTAAATAATCCTAAAAATGCTATGCCTGACCTGGAAATCAAACCTGAGACTTTTGAAATTGAATAAGAGTTTCGAGTTTTATATTTATCTTGTTTTACAATATAATAATAATGTCAGCCCTGTATTAAACTGTCCCACTGCTGGGCATGGGCCTCTTCTCACTGTGAGAAGTGTTAGGCCATAGTCCACCACGCTGGCCCAGTACGGGTTAGCAGACTACACATATCTTTGAGAACATTATTGAGATCTTTTAGATATGCAGGTTTCATCACGATGATTTACAATGTGCGAATTTTAAATACGTTTGTACTTTAAAGCTTTGTGCTGCATTGGGTAATAGAGTAGGTACTTACTGTCTGAAACAAAGCTTCTTGCTCGGAGGGAAGTGTTCAGTGCTCTCGCGTTCAGTACACTTCGCCACATGCTCTTAATTATCAACGCCATAACGTCTAAAACAGTATTAGTTTACATATTAGTGTCTGAAATTAAATATTATATTACATTATATTACAACATTGATTAGGTTAAGTATCTTGTTTATATTTTTTATTAGTTTGTATTGTTGTACAAGACTGTTACGACTTACGACATCATAAATAATTCAAATATCTTTATTATGATGCTGTGTTATTATTATACGTAATGGTAAAGTACACTTACATCCCAATTTCAGTTCGATAATTTTTCTTATTTTAATACACCTGAATATCGATTAATGGGAAACTGGTGGATACCAGTTTGATAAACACTATTTGTCCAATTTAATATATTATGGTAACTTTAATACATAAATAAAAAGTTATTTCCAATCATAAAAAAAGAGAAAACATACGAAATTTGAAAAATTCGCGTGATTGACAGCTGATTCTGACATTTTAAATGAAATACGTGAAAAACAATAGAAACACTATGTTTTGTTTTTATTATGGACAAGAAGGATTTGTTTAATAAGTAACAAATATTGGGTAAATATTGTAAGTTATAATAATAAATGAAGAGTATAAATATCTAACTATAATTATTTTTACAAATAGTTTTAATAAATATGCTTCATTTAACAATTTTCATTGTTTTTTCCGGTGTAACGGAACTTAGTTCAATCGTTTAGAAATAACTAATAAGTACGGCATACTATTTTTGGTTTTATACAAACAATATAATTCTGAATAAAATATACATCAAAAGTTTTTGTCTTTACTTATAAATTGGTTAGAAGAACGTATCTATATCAAATTGTTTACGTTATTTTATCTTATTGCATAATTATTATATATTATATGTGTTCATTTAATTTTGAACGACACAATTTTGACAGGGTAACTATTGATATTGACTGAGTGATAATATACATATTAAATAGCTTCTATATTTAAGATTTGTCAAGCAATTTCTACGTAAATTTGAACATTTAATTGTTATAAATCATACATTCCTTTAGATATAAGTAATAGTCAATAAAAGAAGCAACAATTAACTACAAAATGCACAATGAAACAATTGTATCCCATCGCCCGGACCGAGAATTGCGAAAACAAGTAATTACACCGGGGGACTATAACTTGGTACCTTATGAAGAATCATGTTGCAGGATCAGACTAACTGATGTCATGTGCAAAAATGAGTTAGGTCCGTGTGAAATAGAACCTGACAGTCGAATATTCAGTAAATCTTTTGACGGCAAGGTACTTATTGGAGATAATGATAATTTCATAGACAGAGATTTGGAATTAATTTTGCAGCAGATGTGTTGCGGTGAGACGTGTGCGGCTACTATGGTGTATAGAGATGGTGATGAAGCACTTGTTAAAAAGATATCTTGCAAGATAGAGTTGAAAGAATTGACTGAAGAGCAATTGATTGGTGACTGGAGCAGAGAAAGGCTATTTGAAGCAGCCATGCATCATAAGGTATACCTCATACCAAAACTAAAATTAATTATGAAGTAGTTACTAAATCTATATCTAACTTTAACTAGTCACCAATATTAAAAATGACTGACCCAATTAGGGTAGAATTTGAGTTTAGGTCAGGTTTGAACACTGAGGACGCCGTCATAGCTTTATCACAACACGTAGTTAAGATTCTTGATAATAAACAAAAGTGTCTAGGTATTTTTCTAGATATATCTAAGGCTTTTGACACCGTCCCTGTGTGGGTCTTTCTTAGAAAAATGGATGGCACTCGAATTAGAGGCCTCGTTTTGAATATGTTTGCTGATTATCCCAGAAATCGAAGCCAGGTGGTCAACATAGGGCAATGCGTGAGTGATGAGCTTCCTGTCTCTTAAGCCTGTTGAGTCACAGGTTTCAGGGATTTATAAATAAAAGTTGTCCTTGACAGAATTACACTTATATTGTTCATGAATACAGTTATACTAAATATGCGACCCGCTCGCAGCCCGACAATCCCGTGACTGCCCGAGCAAGTGCATAACTTCATGCAATTTACATAGGTAGGTAACTAGTATCATGTGTATACATAAACATGTGTTCCCATAAGCCTCAGGGTAGTATTCTAGGTTCTATTCTTTTCCTTATCTACATTAATGACTTATGTAAAACCCTTGTCCAACATTGTAAAATTCTTACATATGCTGATGACACAACTCTTTTAGTGGATGGAAAGGATTGGGCCCAATGCTACCAGAACGCAGAGGCGGCGTTCTCATGTGTTATGAAATGGCTGAATAATAATTTAGTTACCCTTAATATTAGTAAGACTATTTATATACCCTTTGCCATCAGTTCGAATTTATGCTCCCCAACTATCTTACACTCAAGGGTCACACATGTATATCATCTGCTTACTGTAACTTCCTGACAATCTCTAAGACCGACACTGCCAAATACTTAGGCATATATATAGATCAACATCTCAACTGGCATCAACATATCAATGTACTCTCGATTAGGACTCGCAAATAAATTTATGTCTTTAATAAATTGCGTTATTCTGCTGATCTAGATACATTAGAAGTCGTTTACTTCGCTCTGTGTCGATCAGTTGTAACCTATTGTGTGCCAGTTTGGGGTGGAGCCGCAGAAACAGTTCTCATTCAGCTAGAGAGAGCACAGAGGGTCCTAAAAGTAATGTTTTCATGACCACTTTGACATTCTACAAACCTACTTTATATGGAATGCAATGTTTTGACTGTTAGCTTTATGTGCTACATACTATGCTTCGTAAACACTTGACTCGTCCTCCCATAGAGCCAGTTGGCACACCTACGCATAAGGTTTTCCCAGTAGACTTACATAGAACTTCTTTTGCTAAGAGGCAAAACCATATTAATGGTATAAAGTTATATAATTATTCAAAAAATAAATACCAGTTTAAAATAACAATAAAAGAATAGATATCTACTTAAATTAGATTATCATAATACGGAGGATCTTCTACTAGGACGCTTAGGATAGGATAGTTACATGCACACATACACACTTTTTGTTTTTTTACCTCGAAGCTCGGGCGCCTGTACTGTTTTAATAATTGCTATCGATGTAGACGTCCTAGGAAGACGAAAAATGTCTCATTTAAAAGCTAACAATGTAGACAATCAACTAATGATACATTTTATTCAATATCTTTTTCATAAAATAGCAAAAAATGATTAAAAAAACAATTTTTTCTTTTCCATGAAAACTAATATGTCAAGCTACATTTTCTTGGTTGTCTTCTCATAATACAGGATATCTCCTTAATAGTAAATTTTACATCAAAGCCCTAAGTAAGATAGTTTAGAAGTTGTGACGGTTTCAATATGGCCCTTAAAAACTTAAATAAATAACACATGTAAAACAATAGACTCCAGAACATACAGTCAGTGGCGTAGCTACCTTGGGTGGCACCCGGTGCGGAAGTTGGTGGTGTCACCCCATCAAAAGTAAAAAGCAATAAATGTTATATGATAAAGGACATGGATCATTTATTATTTATAATATTGAAGAAATAACAAAACACAATAATAACTAAGACAGAAAAGGAATTGTTATACAATTAAAATTTCTTCTTTCTAGCTTTGACAGCTGCAAACTCAGCAATAACTTCATCGAAATTTATATTTTGTATTGCCTCGTGTTCGATGGCTAATATACCAAGATTGCTAAGACGCGATTGGGTCATTGTTGCCCGCAAATAGTTTTTTATTAATATTAATTTACTGAAACTCCTCTCACATGAAGCTACGGACACGCAAACCGTCATGAACAATTTCAGTGCAATCATAAGATTTGGAAGAGATTCTGTAAAATTCTACAATAAACTTTAAAAAATCTAGAGACACCCAATCAGTAACCGTAACATTAGCGGCTTTTAAGTGTCTTCGCAGTCTTGGTATCTCCAAAAGTAATTCGGTTTCTGAGACCTCATCATAAAAATCAGTAAATTTAGATGTAGCTAATTTCAGTTCTTCAGTATTCGCCAAAAGCAAAGCATTAGTTTGTACGATCTCGAACAATGAAGCTACATCTTAAAGATACTTCGATCTTGTTTGGAGTTCAACTCTGAATCGGTCAAGACATTCCAACATATCTTTTTGAAGTTCCTCTTTCAGTGTGAGTCCTGCATCGCTGGCCATATCACCAACCATCCGTTTTTTACGCCGAAGTCGTTTTTCTGTTGGAATATCGTAGTCTTCTGATTTTTTTGTTGCAATGTCTATTGTCTCTTCCACAATGTGATCCCGTTTTTCTTCGATATAAAAACCAAGTGCCTCTATTTTTGTAGCAGTTTCGTCAACAGTCAAGCCTTTACTTTGCAATGCAATCTGTGCAGCATTTGTTTCCCGAAGAACATCATACCAGAAGAAAAGATAACATAAAAAATTGTAATTGCACACAGCAGGCATGAGGGTTTGTGCAGCACCTCTGGTGTCTAGATTTTCTCGTCCAATCACACAACTCCTCAATTGCGTCTACAAGTCCTTCAAAATTCTCTGCTAGTGCTTTTACTGCACGGTAATGAGCACTCCAACGCGTTGTTGAGAGTCTTTTAACAGATGATTTGCTGTGTTTCATAAGCACTTCCCAACGGCTTGCGTAGGCGGAAAAAAAAGAAAAAGTCGTCTCTACCATTCCAAAAAATGTAACGCATGATATAGAAGAAAGATTTGTGCTAGCGATTTTTTTTTATTTGTACACTGTTCTTAAAGTTGAGAGACCGGGTGGGTGTCACCCCATAAAAGGTGACACCCGGTGCGGCCCGCCCCCACCGCCCCCCCTTTGCTACGCCACTGCATACACTACCGTAGAATTATTTGTTGTTATTGCAGGAACATGGTGTAGAGTTAGTTAAACAGAAAAAGATAGCGGATGCATTCAGAAGGTTTAATAAATCGCTAAAGATGCTGATAGCCACAGAACCTTTAGATGCTGATATAGACAAGAGTGTCCTTAAAGATATGTTGGATTTAAAGGTAAGCTTCTTTCGAAATCCTAACTAATACTATAAATTGGTTGGCAGTCCACAACTGTGCGTTTTCCAGAAATTTTCTGCCTCGCACGACTAAACTGTGGAATGAACTGTCGCCTGCGGTATTTCCGGACCAATACGACCTACAAACCTTCAAGAAAAGAGCATACTCCTTTTTAAAAGGCCGGCAACGCATTTGTAACTCCTCTGGTGTTGCGGGTGTCCATGGGCGGCGGTAATCGCTTACCATCAGGCGATCCGCCTGCTCGTTTGCCTCCTATATCATACAAAAAAAACTGCAAGTGTGACTTTGTTTGTTTATTTGTTTGTTACGCTTCATGCTATCACAACTTGATAAATCATCATAAAATTTCTCATACTCATTGTCAGAGGTACAGAAAAGGTCATAGGGTACCTTTCATCAACAAAAAAGGTGTCAAAACATTCTATACTTCCACAGTCCATATTTCATATTTGCAGAGTACTTGTGTGCCACACTTTATTTTAAAGAACCTTTTTCTTTTTCAGGTTAAGCTTTACAATAACTTAGCACACTGCCAGTTACAATTCGACGAATACGCAGCCACATTAGAACTATGCAATAAAGCGCTGTCATTCACTCCAGACAATTCTAAAGCGCTTTATCGGCGATGTAGCGCCTACATGGGGCTCCACATGTACGAGGAGGCTTGGAAGGACATACAGCGTGCACTAACCCTGGATCCCAACAATAAGGCTGCACAACAGAAAGCCAATGCGATTAAGCCACAGATTGAAAAGATAAACAAAGAATACACTAATGTTATAAAAAAAATGTTCGCGTAAGACTCACAATGTTAGAGTTTCTGTAGTGATCTACTTATATTTCAGGCTCGTATACATCTTATAAATAAAGCTTAAAACAAATTCTTAGTATGAAATGTATAGCATTTTGGGGACTGTAAATCTATCTATCTATCTTCTATATACTGGGTGTAAGGTACGGTGTACCGAAAACTGAAATAGTAGATTCAGACCATTATTCTGAGTTAAAAATCGTTGGAATTTTTTTCAACAATCACAATTGCTTTTTTGCAATTTTCATTTTTCTGACTGTCACATTTTTCTACAATACAGCAATGTAATTAAATGGTCGTGATTTAAATAGATCAGCTGTTTTTATGCGCGCGGAACGCAGAGTTCATTTGTCGAGTGCGATGTATTGGTAGCAATCCATTGCGTACCGCGTAATAATGTTAATCTACATAACATTTTAATCTTGCGTTTTTTTATTAATTGAAGTTTGCGTCGTGATAAGTACTTATAGAAAGACGTCTTGCTAAAGTTTTCGGTACGCCGTCCCTTACACCCAGTATATAAAACTCTTCCGTTACTGAGTGACTGACAGACAACGCACAGCCGAAACTACTGAACGCAAGAAGCTGAAATTTGGCATGTATGTTCCTTGGGTACTGTAGGGTGCACTAAGAAGGGATTCCGCGAAATTCCCACGGGATTGGGAAGAAATGGATAAATAAAAAAATCATGTGCGGGCGTAGCTGCGGGCATCCTCTAGTAGTTTAATATAATGCTAGATAACGAGTCTCACTCGCGATTAAGTATTTAATAAATACCTATTATTGATACCGACATTTCGACCGACTTGCATAATCGTGGTCACAGGTTGACTGGTGTGAGCTCAGCGGCGCCGGCGCCTTCGTGAACTGTGGGTTTCGGCAACTACCCTCACTTGGTCATTATCTTCTTCTACTCCCTTAGCCTTTATGCTAAGGGAGAAGAAAGATTTGATTTTTTGTTTGTTTGAGGAAAGATTTGATTTTTTGTTTGTTTGTAAGGATTTAACTCAAAAATTGCTCAACCGATTGTAAAATATCTTTTACCATTAGAAAGCCATATTATCACCGAGTAACATAGCCCATATTTTATTTAAAGAAAAGTAGGTACTGTTATTAACATACCTAATCTATTTTTACGCGAGTGAAGTCACGGGCAAGTTAGTTATTTATATTTGAACTGTCGGTATTTCGACACACGACACTATCGACGCCTGACGACCTGAGTCACTGCGGCGACGTTCCGGCAATCAATAGGTATTTATTACCTTTTATATATCCGTTATCTGAGCAGCGATAGCTCAGTGGGGAGACCAACAGACTGCAAGGCAGAGGGTCTCTGGTCCGAACCCACGTCGCGCACCTCTGACTTTCGAAAATTATATGACTTCGAAATTATGTGCGTATTGATTGACAATTATCGCCTGCGCCGTACCTCGGAGAGCACGTTAAGCCGTCGGTCCCGGCTGCCATGATGATCTATGGCAGTCGTTATTGGAAGAGTGTCGACACAAAAGATCCCACGGAGTCGAAGTGTCGCCGGTCTGCACTGACTGGTCCCCACATAAGATAAGATAAGATCCGTTATCTAGTATTGTATTAAGTATGTGTACAAATCGCGAAAGTCTAAAAACGTTTACCGTTAAGCGCCGAACACATTGCCCCGGCGGTCTGCGTTCTGCGTTCTGCGTTCAGCGTTCACAGATGCCCACACTGCGAGCGGTCTAGGAATATGGAGTTCAGTATGTTTGTCTCGCACTAATTCAATAAACTTTTCATTTTCGTGGAACATCGTGACCGCTTTTCAAAAAAATGGGACTCAGACAAAACGTGCGTTCTCCTATAAATTCGAGTAGCTAGATTCAATATCAAAAGTCGCCAGAAAGTCGCTTAAACTGATTCTGCTTTGGTTTTTTGATGGTCAGCCAGCTACCGTGATAGGTTCAATCCCTCAGTCCCGAGAATTTAAAGTCAGCCTGTAGAAATTTCATAACATTTTCCCATATATATCTCTTGACACTGTATAATTCTGTGTCGAGTTAACAAAAAATGTATTTATTACAATCCCTAAAATTGTTTTGATTTGTACTCCAAGAGTCGTCAGATAAGTCGCTAAAACATTTTTGTCATCAAATCTTATTTTTGTCGCTGAGACTTCAACGAAAGTCGTCACTTCTAGCGACAAAGTCGCTAAATTGGTAACAGTGCCGCGGTCTGACTGCTTTTATGTGTGTACGATTGTAAGACACCGCATACATCACAGTGAACGCGGAACGCAGAACTCCGTACTCTGACCGCTGCACGCTGACGCCCGCAGTGTGGCCGCCGGCGGCGCGGCGGCGGCGGCGGCTGGATAGTCGTTCTTTGTATCTGTTGTTTAATCTATGAGAAGTCTTCGACATTATAACTAGTTCCAAAGGAATTATAAAATTTTATTCTCCTTATTACACAATGTATATAAATATTACTTTATTATTATAAGCTTATATTAAGTAAATGTCTTTATTAAATGTCGTGTTTTAAAAATATACATGTTCTTAAATAACCTGTTTTTGTTTAATTTTTCTTTAGTATTTAATTAAGGGATTAAATATAATGACCACCAAAAATAGTAATTGCGCAGCAAAATATGCTTAATAAAATATATCATAACGAGCACCTATACGCCTCAAATCACTGTATTCCATCTCGGAAGGGTTAGGTTATGTTAGGTTCCTTTTTAAACCCACCCAAAAACATGAGCCATTTTGATCTCTTTAAATATATTTTGCCGTGCAATTTGGTGATCATTTACTATTTTTGACTGTTATATTTTACTATATCTGGTGATAAGTTAAACATAAGCCTTTAATTAATTGATTTATAATAGGGTTACACGCCAAAATGGTTAAAATCACCCTAATAGGTGAATCTCAATAATTCTGTTTTAAAATGATGGATGGATTACTACAGAGGAATCAAATCAAATCACAATATCTTTATTCATTTAGGTCATAAAGTAACATTTATGAACGTCAAGGTTACACTTAACTATAATATGAATTTACATGTACTTGTTGCCACGTTCAGCAAAGCAAGGGCGTAGAACTAAAGAAATATGTATGTAGGTAATTAAAAAAATAAAAAGTATATATGTATGTTTATCCATTGTCTAGTACCCATAGTACAAGCTCTGCTTAGTTTGGGCTAGATGGTGTTGTGTGTATGTGGTAGAATATTATATTATTACGACAATTTTATAATGCTTTTACTTTACAAATTATATTTGTAGTAAGCAATGATGTATTACAATCAAGTTTCGCCTACTTCGGTAGGCTAGAACCCACATGCTACTTGCTGCTACTAAGAAAACACCATTGACATTGTGCTCTACCCGGAAATCGAATCCTAAACCGCCTGCAAAGCAGTTGCATTCTCAACCATTCCAACACCTTTTGCAGTCAATGATAAATATTATAATTTACAATAAAGTTAGATAAGCATTATTTAAAACTAAGACGTAAATTGGCAGATTGGGACTGAACGACAGAATGGGCCGACAGATGTTGACACTGCTAATGCGCCGAGTGTAGTGGGTTCGAATCCCACACGGGACAAAACTTTGTGTGATCCACAAATGGTTGTTCCTAGTTATTTAGTTATTCCTAGAGAGGGAGTTGGCTTTTTTAAAAAGAAAAGAAAAAAGATTGTCAACATCAGAGTTACCCGGCATACGACCTTCGCTCGTCGTCCACTCTTTGACAGGTCCACGGGTGGACACCGCGTAGTCCACAAGTGGACTTCGATAGCTGTCACTGAGTCTTTCATTTTTTTCTTCATCAAGTGAATAAGAAAATGAAAGATGCAGTGCCAGCCCCAGGCATGTTTTACGATGGAGCGAGATCACACCACTACCACGCAACGGTTCGAAACGTATATGTGTGTATTACCTAATTAGTTATCTTCTGTGGGGGCCAGTCAGTGCGGACCGGCGACACTTCGACCCACTGGGATCTTTTGTGTCGACACTCTCCCAATAACGACTGCCATAGATGTTCATGGCAGCCGGGACCGTCGGCTTAACGTGCTCTCCGAGGCACGGAGCAGGCGATAATTGTCAATCAATACGCACATAATTTCGAAAAGTCATATAACTTCCGAAAGTCAGAGGTGCGCGACGTGGGTTAAAACCCGAGACCCTCTGCATTGCAGTCTGTTGGTCTCCCCACTGAGCTATCGCTGCTCTTACCTAATTAGTTAATTATCGCTTGAGGAAACCTGCATGTCTGAGAGTTCTTCATAATGTTCTGCCAACCCGCAATGGTTCAGCGTGGTGGACTATGGTCTAATCCTTCTCACACTGAGAAGAGGCCCGTGTCCAGCAGTGGGACAATTTATATACAGGGATGATATTATTTTCCTTACGATTGAGGCGCTATAGAAGCTTTTTAGGTCTTAGTGACTGGAACAGTTGATCAGACCTATGGTAAAACTGGCTCTGGAAAGACGCATTGTCCTCGGTTGAATCACTAGCGCGTACTGAACGCAAGGCAAGCATGCGAACGGCGGGTTTTCACCGAGTTTCCCTCACCAACCGCGCGTGAACAGGTTGCGAACGAGGCGTATCAGTGATGCTGGAGCTGATAAGTGAGAGCTTATTCATAGTAGGCGATATAAAGAACAATGATAATAATGTCCTCTAGACCGAATTTCGGTCATGGCGGCCAATCTTAACAGAGACTAGCCATCTGCGCAGGAGATATTATAGTGCACAAGCGCGTGCGGAAACAAGTGCACTCTCTGTTCCCTAACTCTCATGATCCGATGGAACGGTAATCCGACACGACCGGAGAGAGATAAGGCGCAGGACCAATGGCTTTACGTGCTTTCCGAGGCACGGGGGTGTCTAAATCCGCCAACTTGCTAACTCTGGGCTGCTATTGAGATTTCTCAACAAAAAAATGAAAAACCCAATACTACGTTCCGTTAGCCGGAGAGCAAAAAAGATTTTTCTAGAATTTATGTCCTACTAGCGTTTGCATGCGGCTTAGCACGTACGGGAATAGTATTTTTTCTGGATAAGGATCTGGATATAATAATATCCTTTTCTGTATCCCTGACAACATGTAAACGTAATTTTAAGATGATCGGTCGAGTAGTTAAGGCATGTAAGCATAACAAACAAACTTACATTCGCATTCATATTTGGTTGTGCAGATGGCGTAGTGGTTTAAGTGGTCGGCTCGCTACTGTCACTGCGCCGTGTGTTGTGGGTTCGAATCCCACACGTGACAAAAATTTGTGTGATCCACAAATCGCTGGCTCACTATTACAAGGTTCTATGTTATTATTTTTAACTTTGGGGAAATGAGGTTCAAAATTTGCATGTCAGTAAAAATAACTTAAAAAGTAACTTAGAACTATTTGCGATTTAATATTGTGAGGTGGTAAGTTCTTCCATCTATTACTATATTAGTCTAAACAAAAAGGAATGATATAGAACCATGCAATATTCATAACTCATTTTTTTTCAAAAATGTAACATAGTCATAGAACCTTGTAATATTGGACCAGCGAAATGTTTGTTCAAATTCTGGATATTCTTTGTATCCATTGTTTGAATGTTTGTAAAGTCACTTGCGACACAGAAATTATTCCTAGTGAGGATTTACCGAATGACTTGACTATAACCTTCATCGTTGAACACATACCTAATCCTAGGATATAAGCTTGCAGCACTGAGTTATTTAGATATTTATCGATTGTCTTAGATTAACTAGGTCATGACGTCGTACGGCGACAACAAATACTGTTTGGTAAGAATAAAAAAATATAGCGATGATTTTAATTTGACCTCAATTTGACATTATCTACGGATGGTGCAGTGGTTTAAACGTTTGCCTAACTCTGTCAGCACGCCAAATGTGACCCCAATCCCTCCAGGTAAAAAACCTGATCCAAATAATTATGGTGAGTCCAAATTTTCTTTCCGTCCGTTGTTTCAATGTTTATAAAGTTCCCGGCAAAACGAGGATTATGACAAGGTATCTTTTTAAAATATTATTAAAATAATCAAAGAGCAGTCTGTGGTTTATGAGTTTTATGACTGTAATTAATGCATTTGTCAGCTACATAGCACTTACTGTACCTACTTATACTTTTTTAAATGTATTCTTGATCTATTTACAGGGTGGCCGGCAGATTGACGTCCAAATAAAAAAAAATAGGTTCCTCGTATCGTGGATTATTCGAATCACGCCCATGTATGTTCCGTGATTTCTCATAGTTTTTGAGTTATGATTCACCGAAGTCATAATTCACCGAACCCAATTTTTTTACTTTAGATCAACATTTTCATAACTTTCATCACAGTCATGAAGCTGATTATTTTATACATAAAATAACGATTCATGAAAATTCAGTCAAATTAAATCTCGGAAGTCTTTTACTTTTTTTAAGAAATTTTTTAAGTTGTTCGAGAAATCTCAAAAATTCAGAAAAAACTCATAACTCGAAAACTGAGAAATCATGAAACATACATGGGGGTGATTCGGATAGTCCACGATACGAGGAACCTATTTTTTTTATTTGGACGTTAATCTTCCGGCCACCTGTATAATTCCTTCAATTAATCCATTTGGCCACTCGGAAGGCAAAAGGTTATTATACAATAATCATTATTATGGTCTCTATATCAAACCAAAATAATGATAATCGATTAAAGGAAAGGAATTTTAGAATTTTTCTTCGTAGCATTGCCCAAAGTGACACTTATGTCCAGTATCAGGACAGTATAAGTTATACTGAGTTATCGTCATCTTGTCCTCCTCACGGTGTCCGGTGACGGCGACTCCTTCGATTTAGTCGGCATTGTTGTTGCGGTGGGCGCGTATGTGACTTGCAAAACCGAACTTTGTTTTGAAAGTTCGATCACAAGGCCCACAATAGAGCTGGCCCGCCGAATTGTATGTGTAGTTGTAATGTGGTTTGGGTCGGGTCTTACGTAATTGGCGCACGGTATCAAGGTTTTGGAGTCGTTCTTCTTCGTACCTATCGGCGTTTTTATGGATCGTACGCCGCCATTCCGATCTGAGACGTGCACGCTTCACCCAGCTGCAGGTATATCGCACGCTACAAGGTTACGTTTCAGGATATCTTTGTAACGAAGATATTGTCCACCCTGTTTACGTTTCCCACAAGAGAGCTCCGAATAGAAAACTGCCTTTGGAAGCCTCTTGTCATCCATACGTGAAACGTGGCCGCTCCATCTCAGTTGCTGTTTTATGATGAGCGTTTCTATTCCAGGTACAGCAGCACGTCTCAATACCTCAGTGTTTGGAACCCGGTCCTGCCATTTAATCCGCAGAATATACCTCAGACACTTGAGGTGGAAAGTATCTAATTGTTTGATATCTGCTTTATAGCAGCACCAAGTTTCTGAGGCATACAATAATGTGGGCAAGACAATGGATCTGTACACCATAATTATTATACTTGAGTGATGGCGAGACTTTTATCTTAGAGATAAATGCTAATATTTGGAGGCGGTATGTAGTGACTAGTGACACATCGCATGTAGAGACAGACTGCTGACGCATTAATTTTATATTCAAGGCGCGCTATTGTGCGTGCGCGTGCGCAGCGCAGCAGTCGTCTCCCAGCAACCACTCAATTAGGTTGTGTTATTAATTTATCATGTAGGTTTTTTTTGATACGACTAAGGTGGCCCACCTGATGGTAAGTGGTCACCGTAGCCTATGGACGCCTGCAACACCAGAGACATCACTTACGCGTTGCCGACCCTTTAGGAAAGGAAGTGGGAAGGAGAAGGAGCGGGAAGGGGGAAAGAGGGTGAATCTCACTTCTTCTTCTTCCTTCCCTAGTCGAGCCCCGGCCCGTTCATGCTGAAATCAGCGAGACTCTACTACTCTCAATCTATTTTCTATATAACTAGCTGTTACCTGCGACTTCGTCTGCGTAGATTTTAACTAAAAAGTGTTTGTCTCCGCGGAACCCAATTTTTTTTCTAAAATCAAAGTAGCCTATGTTATTCCTTATAACATCAGCTATCTGCCAGTGAAAGTCCCGTCAAAATCTGTTCAGCCGTTTCGTAGATTACCCGGAATAAACAGACAGACAGACAGACAAAAATTTAAAAAACAGATATACTTTCATATATATTAGATAAAAAGCTGCTATTTTGACATTACAAACAGACACTTCAATTTTATTTATTTGTATAGATAATATGTAACTGGTACCAGAGAATATACCTACACCCATATCTACAATGAAGCATTTTATTTGGACATCCACAACAAAACAAATAATTTACCCCTACATGGTGGAACAGCCCCTTAGTTTTGTCATAAATTTTGGTAATGACAATTCAATATTTTTTTATGTTACTAATTTGTATGTCAATATTGGCAAAGCATAGCACACTTAATATTTTGTATCCAAGATATATGTATATGTAAATATATATTTTATATTTTATTTGTTTTCAAACCAATGTCTGCATATTCTAGATGCTAAGCGACTAACGTGTGGTTACCGCGATACAAGCCTCGAGCTTAGTGCGGAAGCCGCTGCCAATTATAAAAATGTGTAATGTAGTAAATAGAGAAAAAAATAAATAAATAAATATATGTTTGACAAATAAATGATTATGATTATAAACGTTATTGAGCTTCGATTGCCGGTGACCGTCAGACCAGCTATGTTTGTAGGTATACATATAATATATAAAAACTGGTCAGGTGCGAGTCGGTTTTGCACATGAAGGGTTCCGTACCATGGTACAAATTATACCTACCACTATATACTATTAAAAACTTTTGTATAAGAAGTAAGAAAGGCGCTATGACAATATGTAAAAATTCTCCGTCTTGGCTTTTATTATTTAAACTAGATTGTGCCCGCAGCTTCACTCGCCTAAATGTACGATAGGTAAGCAATGGTATCTACTTTTTTCTGGATAAAAGATACCGTATGTACTTTTATGTACCCCTGACAACGTGTTAAGGCGTGACAACGTAACAAACAAACAAACCAACTCACATTCACTTCTATACTAATATTATAAAGCTGAAGAGTTTGTTTGTTTGTTTGAACGCGCTAATCTCAGGAACTAGGTACCGGTTCGATTTGAAAAATTATTTTAGTGTTGGATAGCCTATTTATTGAGGAAGTCTATAAGCTATATAACATCACGCTACGACCCACGGAGGTGGCGCAGTAACGATAAACGCGGGTGAAACCGCGGTAACATCTAGTAATATTATAAGTATTATTTAAATGACTAGTTTTCTGTTTTAAAAATGTCAACTACACCATTTGTTGTTATAGAAGCAATAGAAATACACACTATGTAAAATTTCAACTCTCTATCTATAACGTAGATGAGATACAGCCCGCTGACAGACAGACGGACGGACGATCACCTAAGCCATAGTAATAGCACTCATCTATCTATACTAATATTATAAAGCTGAAGAGTTTGTTTGGTTGAACGCGCTAATCTTAGGAACTACTAGTTGGAATTAAAAAAATATTTTATTGTTGGATAGCCTATTTATCGAGGAAGGCTATAGGCTACATAAAATCACGCCACGACCCACGGGGGCGGCGCAGTAACAATAAACGCGGGTGAAACCGCGGGAACATCTAGTTCTTAATATTATAAAGCTGAAGAGTTTGTTTGTTTGTTTGGTTGAACGCGCTAATTTAAGAAACTACTGATTCGAATTGAAAAATTATTTTAGTGTTGGATTGCCTATTTATCGAGGAAGGCTATAAGCTATATAACATCACGCTACGACCAAAAGGAGCGGAGCATCAATGAAAAATGTTGCAAAAACGGGGAAAATATCTTACGTGACGCAGACGAAGTTGCGCGGCTCAGCTAGTTATAATACTTTACTAGTGGTAGCTGTAATAGGTAACAGGGTCCCATTGGCTACCTTCGGGTACGGTACCCTAAAACCAGAGTTAACTCGAGGTAAATTATGCGTCGGTGAGCTTATTAACCTACATACAATAAATGGACACAGACTGATTGATTCGCGTTAGTAAGTAAAAGGATATTAGTTCTTACCTTAGGGCTTAAATGCACTAGCAGTAACCGCGGGGGCGGCTGGCCGCTTTTTCAGTTTTAATATGCAACCGCTTGTCATTGTACGCACTTAAGCGCCACAAAATCACAAGCGGTTCCATATTAAAACTGGAAAAGCGGCCAGCCGCCCCCCGCGGTTAACCGCTAGTTCGTTTGAGCGCTTACATTTTTCTACAAATAACAGTGCTTTTCAGGTACAATTTTAACGTATAAGCAATCACAAATGTAAAGCTTTTATGGTCTCAATTTAAAGGTAATCTATTCATCTCCAGATTGGCATAATTAAAATTGTATGATATCACACATAATTTTCGCATAAATCCGTTTTAACCATCACAATAATCACAGAAAATTTACAAAAATAGGGTATGGGTAGGTGCCATTTTAGATAAATTTAATGCATATTTTACCTTCTAAATTATAATAAATTACGGTATATATAGTCCTCTATACGTTCAGCTTATTATTTTGTACCTAAATCATAACATTTTTCAATTAACAGCTAAATAAGAACGCTTGCAAATTTCTGCGCAAACGCGGTTGCCATCGCGGTTGACCGCTACGGCGGACAACCGAGATGAAACCACGTAAGGCTGGCCGCATACATACGTTTTCCGAATTCGATTTCCGAATTCGTTTTTCATATTCGGAGCTCCGAATGCATGGAATCAATATAAAATACACTAACTGCCGCACACGTCCGCTTTCTCTCCGAACGGAAAAGATTCCGTATGTACGTTTCGAATGCAAACCCGTGCGTTCGGAGAAACCATTCGGAAAAAACCTAATTACGTCATGCGGAATGCAGCCCTTGCATACATTTTGTTTGTGTCGGTGCACACGTTCGGAAATTCTCATTCGGAACCGCGCCCGCGCCGCGCGCATCGTACGTACGTAAACGATAGTTATAATGTGTGAGGCAGAAACATTAATATTGTCTATTGAAAAATACCCTTACTTGTGGAATATACATGACAAGGACTACCACAACAGAGATATAAAAGACTAGATGTTCCCGCGGTTTCAGCCGCGTTTATCGTTACTGCGCCGCCCCCTTGCGTCGTAGCGTGATGTTATATAGTCTATAGCCTTCCTCGATAAATAGGCTATCCAACACTAAAAGAATTTTTCAATTCGGACCAGTAGTTCCTGAGATTAGCGCGTTCAAACAAACAAACAAACTCTACAGCTTTATTATATTAGTATAGATTTGGCCTGGGAGCAGGTATTTAAAGAGGTATAGTTCATACTATTCACATAATTTCGTTTAAATATGTTTGTTTTATTTAATGTTGTTTTATTATTTTTGATAACTGTTTAATATTGTTATAATTGTTTACTATTGAAATGCAATTGCTAATAAATCATCGTCCTCCATCGACGTGCGTTCACTACGCTATCACTATCCGTACTGACAGTATACATTCCGAATGAAAGAAAACTAACGGCTACTACGAATTTCGAATCGAGATTACGTGTTAGGAAATCGAATTCGGAAAACGTATGTATTCGGCCAGCCTAAAGCGGTTGGACCGCTCAGACGAACCATCTGCGTCCCCGCGGACATAGCGCTAAGCCCTTAGCCTTGTTTCTATGGAAACATTGCATTGCACTTACTTGTCGAATGGACAATGATAAACTGAAGTTGCTTACTCAACAACAATTTACGGGTTTTTCAAAATGAATATTTGTATATAACTACACAAGTGTTTAAAATAATAAATCACGAATTGTGATTAAACTTGTTTAAGTACTAGATTATGAAGATAAGATTAAGAAATAATCAAGAGGGAGGGAGAGCCTTCCCTCTTAATTTTTTAATCTACTGTTATTTTGAACTCTTGGTAATTTGTAATTTTACTCTGATCTCTTAAGTGTCAGAGAATCGACTGTATAACTGTACTAAAATAAGGCTTCAACAACGTTTGTGTTGATATCCTGTTGATATATAAGATGTTAAAGAAATAAGGTACCTATAGTCTAGAGGGAGACTGTAAGACTGCCATGCAGAGGTCTCGAGTTCGATCCCAAGGCACGCAGCTCTGACTTTTCGAAGTTATATGCATATTAAATAGTTAATTATCGCTCGCTTTAACAGTGAAGGAAAACATAATGAGGAAAACCTGCGTGTTTGTGAGTTCTTCATAATGTTCTCCAAGATATGTGAAGTCTGCCAACCCGCACTAGGCCAGCGTGGTGGACTATGGCCTAACCCTTCTCACACTGAGAAGAGGCACGTGCCCAGCAGTGAGACAGTTTAATACAGGACTGATATTATTATAAGAAATAAGTATTGTATAATTTATTATTACACTTTGGATGAATCGGGAATCAAACCCAGGACGTTATAAGCAGCAGTCGCATTCAAGACTACTACGCCACCGATACAAACATTAGCAAATAAAAACTTTATAAATATCTCTTCTCCTTAGCCTTTATTATTCCCAAGTCACTTGGGGTCGGCTTTCTAGTCTAACCGGATTTGACTGGATATCAGTTTTTACACGGAGCGACTGCCATCTGACCTCCGCAACCCGAAGACTAACGATACCCTTAAGGCTAGACCAGTGTCAGGATATTAGAGGGCACTGACTTCCCAATAACGACTGCCATAGATGTTCATGGCAAGCGAGAGCGACGGCTTAACGTGCTCTCCGAGGCACGGAGCAGGCGATAATTATCAATCAATACGCACATAATTTCGAAAAGTCATATAAATTCCGAAAGTCAGAGGTGCGCGACATGGGTTCGAACCCGAGACTCTCTGCATTGCAGTCTGTTGGTCTCCCCACTGAGCTATCGCTATAACTAAATATTTATATAAACGTTTAAAATTTACACTTATTCTTGTTTGACATTATCACTCACACCTTAAATGATATTTATCTGAAGGGATATATTATTATAGCTTAAAAGACATGGGAAATACGCCCTTGACATAAATGTATGACATCACACATTTTAATGGACGCAAGTCTGACATCATACTGTAGAGACGAAGCGGTCGCCAACACGCGACGCGGCCGTCGGCCAGTCGGCTGCGAACCACGGCCATACATTCACGACAAATAGCGCTCATTTTCTTACATTTTACACTTTTATTTCCTCATTCACAATGTCTAGTGAGTATTTAACGTATTTCTACATATATTTTATACAACATATTACAATAATATAGTGATAAAGTGTTGTGAAAAGTGCCAGTTGTGGATATTATGTCATATTGTGTTTCACCTGTGTTTATGTAAACAGTGTATAGTAGCTTTTTATGTTCATTGGTTTATAATTGCGCTAGTTATTCAACTAGTGGATAGGGCAACAAGTATAAATGCTCCTTAAAACCTAAGTATGTATAATAATATTAGTGTTTTGCAAACTGCGCGGGAATGGTATGACGTTTTATTTTTCTTTTTGGTAGACGAAATAAATGGCACAGATGTAAAATAAATCGTATTTTGCTGTATGATGTCATGTTGGAATCGACAAGTTTTAGCGGAATTTAAATCAAGGTTTAATATTTATACATACTAAAATGTATTATAATGCTTCGTGATAATTTATTATTATGATTATCGTAATTAACTGCATGGACAGTGCAATGGTTGAAGTGGTAACTTTGCTACTTTGCCGCACCCTGTGTCGTAGGTTCGATGACCATACGCGACAAAAATATATTATGTGACACACTACATATAGGTAATCCGAGTTTGAGTGTTCTTTAAGTGTGTAAATGTGTGATCCACATATTGTTTATCCGAATTCGAGTGTTCCATGTGTTTGTTGTTTTTAATTCTTTCAATGTTTGTAGAGTCTCTGCGATACTTACTGGAATTATTATGAATAGGTATCGCTTTTTTTAACGAATATAATTAGTAAATATGTATCCACAAATGATGCAACCGACTAAAGTCGCAACTAAAAAAATAAACTGATTGATAACAATAATATTTTTGATACAGATATATTTGTATATTGATAAAGGTCAGCTGTATTTGTTTTACAACATACCTACCTAAAACAATGGTTATGAGTTCCTTTCAGAGTTCTTCTTGCTTTAATTTGATTGAACGCAGGAACTGTGAATGTAACTTCATTTAATTTTGACTTAGATAAATGTTACGTGATGATCACTAATAAACTATCTATTAGTTTTCTAATCTGATGGCATCCTTTCGAATCCGGATTACAAGCCATATAAAATATATAGGATTCCAAGTGACTAAAGAGCTACCTATGTATCTACATTAACAAACCATCCTCCTTGACTATGTAGGTGGTTCGCGCTTACACTACGGCTCACTATGAATTATTAGAGGTCATATAGGTACTCCTAGGAGCCCACCTCTGGTAGAATATACTGGGGTAATGTAGTTCATAGTACAATAATTTTACTCGTAACACGGTTCTTATCGTGTTAGTTTTGCTCAAAGACTATTAGCACGCTGTCAGACGAAACAGGTCGACAGCGAATATGAGTCATACCACTCAATTTTATGATTCAATCTCGGTTGTACGATGTTCTTTGTAACAACTTAAAACATGCAAAGTTAAAAATAACTTTTGTGTCACATATGAATGAAAATGGTGTTTTTATTTGTTAGAATGAATTGTGTGCGCTAGGGATAATCCATGTGTCCCAGTGGAGTTTACAAACATTGAAAGGACACAAAGAACAGCCTGTCTCGAAATAAGTTTTCGGATAAAGTGTTTTTGAGTTTTTCTTACAAGAAATTCTATGTAGCAACACTGACTCTAATACTGTGGAATCTTACCATAGGATGTGAGTGAAATACCTCTGCCTAGCCTTTCGGGGATATAGGTAGGGTTGCCAACCGTACCTTATTTTATTGTTTATTTAAAGCGACGCACATAGGCATATACATAGAGATTTCCTAAATTGACAAAATCCATGGTAATCTATCTTAATAAAGACATATACTTATTGTAAAGATGCGGTTAAGACGTTCCTTCATAATAAATAATTAAAAGTTAAATAAATAATACTTTTTTTTGGAGCTTGTATTTAATTTTCCACCTCAGATGGTAAGAGTACTCTATTTGTTCAAAATAAAGGCGGTAACCCTAGAAATAGGCGTAACTTCATCCGTGTAAATAAGTATCGTAATAGGATATAATATCCAATCTACAAGTTTAGTACGACTTATGAATAGGCATTCCGACTTTTTGCGTAGCTACTTATTGAAAACTAACTACCATAATATATAATGTCATACATAATTTAATTTTTATATAGCAAAAAGAAATGATAAAATACAAAAAAATAATATGTATACATGTAGTTTAAAAACTAAAAATATCACGAGCGAAATAATCTTAAACGTAAAAAGCGTGTTTTCTCTACGAATAGCTAGCGAAGAGTAATTTTAGACAATTGATAAGCCCCATACTTTTAACGTAAATTTCACGAATATATTTGCTTTCTCGTTATCGTCTGTATAATTAGTATTTGTTTAGTGTTTTAGAGTTCGTAAAGACTCTCATATAACAGCTTTGTCCGTACTCCGCCCGTCTGTCTGTTATACAACTTTCAACTCAAGAACCGTAAAAGCTAGAGACTCGAAGTCAACGCCATTCGACTCAGCATAGTCGATATACCCCCGAAACGAAATAACTATGACCTTTAACCTCTGACCTCAAGGTCACGTGATACCATTTTTTCGAACTCTAAAATTAATATTCTGTCACATACACACAACACCATCTAGCCCAATCTAAGCAGAACTTGTAATATGGGTACTAGACTATGGATAAACATACATATATACCTACTTTTTTTTGTAAATACATGCATATTATACATAGAAACACCCAGACCAAGACAAACATCCATGTTCATGCACACAAATATTTGACTTGTGCGGGAATCGAACCCACGACCTCAGGCGTGGCAGTCGGTTAGACTGACCACAACGCCACCGAGGCCAACTATTCATTCCCGTTTCTCACTTGTTTAATACTTACGCTGATTTTGGTTAAAAAAAAAGGCAACGACGACGGCTTATACAAGTAGATCCTTACAATGCCACTAGATTGCTGATGAATGATGATGATTAAAACGCGCGGCCGAGTTGCAGTCAGCGCGGGCCATCCGCGCGGATTGGTTTTACTATGTAACGATCCAAGACACTCGAAGCTCGTGGCCCGCGACGTTTACTAACTGCGCTGGCGAAAGCGGCACTGTAAAACCAGCCTTACAACTTTTTCTGCGATCCTTTTTCATTCTTTCTTGGTAACGAAAAAGTGTATTCTATGGTAAAGTAATACGCGTTTGTAAAACTAAAAAAGGTAAATATATCACTAGCTTGTTATCATGTCCTTAAAAAGATTTAGGAACCTACTTATGCTGCCAACCAGCGCAAGAGGCAAAGACCATATTATCAAAATTCCAATGGTTGTTTGTAGGCCATACTAATAACCCTAGATACGCCAATAGCCGTTCTGTTGGAACAGTGGTTTAAATTTTTTGTATCTATGCTTAATTAAAACGAAACATAAATGATGGCGCGCATGACGAAATATCTCTAAAAATAAATTATCTATTTTATAAGTAGATTGTTTTTGTTTTTAAAATACGTTGTGGTATTTTGAACGCCACGTGACTATTTGTTTTCGCGCTATTTATTCTTTATACTTATATAAAAATTCAGCTTCCGTAAATTCGGAAACCTTGAAATAGAGAAATATTTTTTCATGCAAGGTTGCATTAATTCTATGTTACAGTGTGTTTTATACAAGTATAGGAACAAAAAATTTAAATATCAAACAGAGCTACAAGAAAGTTTGGCGAAAATACTCAATACTCAATACCTACTCAATATCTTTATTGCACTCCATATTGAGTAAATAATAAAGTTTCTGTGTAAGAGGTTTCAGTTTAAATGCTCCATGATCGGACATAGAGTTCTAAAATTTTTATGTGAACATGCTCTCATTAGCAGCCATTGAGTTATTTAATATGTACAACGTATCTACTAGAGGCGACAACTCAACTTTCAGTGCATCTTGAACTCAATACACATTAAAACATATTTAGAATACTAATAAACGTATCGTTGCAACGCCTGGCCTAGACTAGACTTGTATAATTATATGGCCTAGGCATTGTATCACATTATTAATTCAGTGGTGCAGCACAATGGAGCTCGGCAGAAGGCTCGCCCTCTATTACCTAGAACCTAAAACCATAATTAGCAAAATATATGATAACTAGATGCGCCCGAGGTTTCACCCGCGTTTATGATTACTGCGCTGTCGCCGTGGGTCGTAGCGTGATGTTATATAGCCTATAGGCTTCCTCGATAAATAGGCTATCCAACACTAAAATAATTTTTCAATTCGAACCAGGAGTTCCTGAGATTAGCGCGTTCAAACAAACAAACAAGCTCTTCATCTTTATAATATAATATAGATAAAATAACAAATAATCCAGTTTAATAAAAATAATTTAACAAATAATTTATGAAAAGTACTGAGATTGCTTACAACAAAGAATCAAATCAATATCAAAATATATTTATTCATTTAGGTCACAAAGTAACATTTATGAACGTTACTAACTAATATGAATTAATCATCATTTACATTTACCAATTAGGTACTACGTACAACATAGGAAGGGCGACATAGGAAGAGATTTAACACCTACTTAAAAACCGCAAGTAAAGTCGTAGGTTAAAATATGTAGGTGATTACATACTACATAAAGTATTATCACGTTACATTATCAATGTTCTTGTAGAATGTGAGGCATGTTTTGTTTACAAACAACTAGTGGTTGATACAGACTGAGGCACAGACACGGCGCTATCTGCCAAGCGTGAAGCAAGGACGCGCGTTGTTGTGCCAAATGCCAAATCGTTCATTGTTACGATAATTTATGATTAAAAAAATGGAATGTATTCTAACTTCCACGCAGATTTTTTAGATGCGTTATTATTTATAGCCTCTTTTGTAAATTCCTACGTGAATACTAGCAATATACCTATGATGTTACTGTACTTTGTCCATCTCAGACTGAGAAAAGGCCCGTGCCCAGCAGTCAGTTTATTCATAACTAGTTTTCACCCGCGGCTTCGCTCGCGTAAATGTAGGTTAGGTTAGGTTAGGTTTGCAATTACAGTTCTTTTTTTTGGATGAATGGTACCCTATGTCCTATTCTGTACCCCTGGCAACGTGTATGCAAAATTTCATGTTGATCAGTTCAGTAGTTAAGACATGAAAGCGTAACAAACAAACAAACTCATTTTCGCATTTATAATGTTAGTTAGGATATATCTGATATTATTGTTATAATACACCTATATTCTTCTACTCATGTAGATGCGACTAGAAGATAAGATATCTATGGCCAAGAAGTATGCGCGAGATTACCTGTAGGTATAGTAGATCATATTGTTTTGTAAAAGCGTAAAAATAATTAAAATTAAACTATTTTAGACGGATGTGAACGCGGTTTATTTCTAATAATACTATTTTTAACTATTTATATTTACATTTTCCCGGGGCGTCACAGAAAGAGACATCTACAGGGGATTTTACTAAAATCACTTGCGGCTTTAACTTCTTCTGTACAATCCCCAGGCCTTTAAATCTGACCTTGTATTAATAATTCGTATTTTATATAATATAGCTTTTGCCCGCGGCTTCGCTCGCGTAAAAGTAGGTTAGGCTATGTTAGTAAAAGTACTATTTTTAAATAAATATAGCCTACTAGCTTTTGCCCGCGACTTCGCTTGCGTTAATTTAGAATTTGACAATCAATTCAGGTTGTACTCTGCTTGTAATAATATAATTCAATCATGATTCGAAAGAAACGTGGCGCCATCTATTATCATAAGAACGTTTTTGTTGTTTTCCTCGGGAACAGTAATTTTTTTCGGGATGAAAGGTAGCTTATGTTCGTTTCTGTACACCTGACAAGGTATATGCAAAATTTCAGGATGATCAGTTCAGTGGTTTAGGCGTGAAATGGTAACAAACAAACAAAAAACTTATTTACTTTTTTATAATATTAAAGTTAGGATAAGTTAGGATTAGGATTAGGATTAGGATGTTACTCTGTGACAATATAGCTTTCTAGTGGTGAAAGCATTTTTAAAATTGGTTTAGTTGTTCTAGAGCTAAATCCTTTCAAATAATAAAAAAGAAAAACGTTTCCTCTATATAATATTAGTATAGAAGTACCTACCTATGTTCATTATTTTTATACGAGTCTTTATTTATACATTATGTATGTACATATATATAGTCGGTCAAAATGCCATTGTATTCAAAATTGTGTGTTGTTTACTCATTAGACTATATTATTGCGATGTTGTTTACTTGCGCGAGAATTTTAAATAAGCAGTTAATTACCCTGCTTAACGATTGGATGAAACTCTACTTAGAATTTATTTTTTTATACAACTATTATGGTGAACAAGCATACGGCCCACCTGATGGTAAGTGGTCACCGTAGCCTATGGACGCCTGCAACACCAGAGGCATCACTTGCGCGTTGCCGACCCTTTAGGAAAGGAAGTGGGAAGGAGAAGGAGCAGGATGGGGGAAAAGGGGTGATTGGACCTCCGGCACTCTCACTTACCGAACGAAACACAACAGTAGGAGTACTGCTATTTCACGTCGATATTCTGTGAGAGGGTAGTCCTTCCCCGGTCGAGCCGGCCTAGTCATGCTGAAATCAGCGAGGCTCTACTACTCTTGTTTGCATTACTATGTCATCCCACGAAATGTCTAGCAACACCCGAGTTATATATAATAACTCTCGCGTAGAAATATAACTAAATAGTCAAAAGTAGGCACTTTATTGAGAGTACAAGGAACCAAAAGCTGTTCTCTTATAGTACGCATGTAAACGCTTTTGACACTGTACCGGACGGACGAACTCGGGGCTTCGTTACTATATGATGATGGTTACAAAACAGCCGTCGAGTCGCTGACGTCCTGTACACGATGTGTAGACTGTACTATATGGCGATGACTGGTTACTATGTCGGAGGCTCTGAAAGGCGTGTTGTTGCGGGTTCGATGTGCGGGTCAGGATCAGGACTTTAAATGAATAGAAACAAGCTTCATAGTTCAGTTGGTTGAAGGCTTCTGGCTGGCTCCGTTTGGTTCTTGAGGCTTGAAGATGAGGTTTCTTGAGCACCTGCGGTCGATCGATACTGTACCGCTTAAGTACCTCTAATCTTTACCGTAACGAGAGCCGGCCAGAAACCTCGGTCCACAAGTTTATTTTTAATTATGTATGGTACACATTTCTGCTTATATCTACGGAACTATACTAGTTAGCGTGATGGTACAAGAACTGCCGCGTAGGGCACGATGAGACCTATCTATTGGTATCTGTTTTATCTATCGGAAATTAGGTCTAGATATAATTATTCTAGGTTTTAGTCTAAAAATCTATTTTGCTGTAACATTTATATCAGAAAAAGTGTAATAACTTTTTAACTATATTATGTAGGAATATGATTCCTTCAGTATATTGTAGTGCTTTTATTAGTGTATAAAATAAAACACACAAGTGAAACCTTTTATTAAAAACTTAAGACCTAGGAACCCTAACATACCTAACTTGAGGTAAAATGCATTTTATTGGCAATATTTATGCTTTAAACATGATATTCTTTAAACTATATAAAAGAAACATAATATTATATTACTTACACTATTTATCTATACTTTTCAAGTCTATATATGACGTAATTCGGCACTATTATAACGATAAACTTTATACGTCACACTTATGTATTCACTCACTATAACACGATTCAAGTCAATATTAACGTTGTCGCGAACAGACACGTTATTAAAGAGGTCCAAAAATCACGCTTCTATGCACTTTTAAGTTACTGCATTCAGAAAAGTTAGCGATAGCTTAGTGGGGAGACCAACATACTGTAATGTAGAGGGTCTCGGGTTCGAACCCACGTCGCGTACCTCTTACTTGCGGAAGTTATATGACTTTTCGAAATTATGTGCGTATTGATTGACAATTATCGCCTGCTCCGTGCCTCGGAGAGCACGTTAAGCCGTCGGTCCCAGCTGCCATGAACATCTATGGCAGTCGTTATTGCGAAGTTAGTGCTCTCTGATATCCGGACACTGGTCTAGCCTTAGGGTATTGTTAGCCTTCGGGTTGCGGAGTTCAGGTGGTAGCCGTTCCGTGTAAAAACTGATATACAGTTAAACCCGGTTAAACTAGAAAGCTGACCCAAGTGACTTGGACGTGCAGTTAACAGAACTTTTTATGAATGCATAAATAGTACTGTTAGCTGCACGGGTGACGTAGTGGGCTAAGTGGTCGCCTCACCACCACCACTGTGCCGAGTGTTGTGGGTTCGATCCCCGCACGGGACAAAACTTTGTGTGAACCACATATGGTTGTTCCGAGTCTGCGTGTTCTTTGTGTCCGTTGTTTGAATGTTTGTAAAGTACCCGCGACTCAGGGATTACGCCTAGTGCGGGCGTTGTCTTTTTAAAAGGAAATAAAATAACCTAACCTATATCCACGCGAGGGGAGCCGTAGGCAAAACTAGTATAACATATAATGTAAACACTAGTCTTTAGCAACAGTATTGATAACAATCTATGTTTATGTTTACATTGAAGATGATCCATAAAATCCTAATCCTAACTAATATTATAAAAGCGAAAATGAGTTTGTTTGTTACCTGTTCACGCCTAAACCACTGAACCGATCATCCTGATATTTTGCATATACGTTGTCAGGTGTACAGAAACGGACATAGGCTACCTTTCATCCCGAAAAAATTACTGTTCCCGAGGAAAACAATAGCTAATAACGTTCTTATGATAATAGATGGCGCCACGTGTCTTTCGAATCATGATTGAATTATATTATTACAAGCAGAGTACAACCCGAATTGATTGTCAAATTCTAAATTAACGCGAGTGAAGCCGCGAGCAAAGCTAGTAAAGAATAAATAGGTATCTCAACTCCATACTAACGATCGATTCGACGTACTCACAGACGCGCGCTTCTAGAGGCGTAATACAAGCTAATTGTGCAATGCAGTCAGCCGTGAGTGTCATACGATCTAAGCACTACGATCGAACTTAGCTAGATATCTATAATAATATTATAAAGCTGAAAAGTTAGTTTGTTTGGTTCGAATTGAAAAATTCTAATTTTAGTGTTAGATAGGCCATTTACGAGGATGGCTATAAGCTATATAACATTACGCTACGACCAATAGTAACGAAGCATCAATGAAAAATGTTACAAAAAACGGGTAAAATTCTCTTATGTGACGCAGATATAGTTGAACGGGTCAGCTAGCATCTTCTTTCTTTTCTTCTCTTTCTATTCGTGTGGTTAATGGCCAACCTGTTGTGAAGAGTTGTTCAAGCCGTAGGTCTCTAAAATGGCTTAACGACTGCTGTCAATTTGATAACAACCGGGACCGACATTTTACGTGCCCTCCGAAACACGGAGACGCTCAGGTGAAATACCACTAAGCGGTCACCCATCTATAGACTGACCGCAGCCAAAGTTGCATAACCTCGCTAATCGTTTACCGATCAGTGAGTGCAACTGGCTATGAAAATGAAGTAATAGATAGATTAAATCGCGCTTTGCTCGTGTAAGTGTAGATAAGGTTAGGTTACTAATAGTACTTTTTACTGGATGAAGGTACCCTTTGTCTTTTCTGTACCCCTGACAACGTCATCGACATTGCATGCTGGTCGGTCGAGTAGTTAAGGCGTGAAAGGGCATTTTTCAAATGTTTTGACCTTTGACTTAACTTAATCTTATTTAATAATTATAAGTGAAAACATCAGGTTTAAAATGGCAATCGATAGCAAATTTTAACAAAAGTAAATTAAAATAGAAAAACATTTTAAAATAAAAATACAATTTGAAAAAGAAATTAAAATGTAACTACATGTTCCCCAATTTCGCGATGTCCCATGCATGCTTCTTAACTTTGAAATGTCATAATCCCAAATATTCTCATCATACTCATACTAAAATCATTTTATTTGTGGTAAAAATTACGTTTTTAATGTCTTTTAATAGGTTGTTATATCAAAATAAATGAATAAATCAGTTTTTATTTTGTCTTAGAATTTTGATAAAACCGGAATTTCCAGTTAGTAACTACGATTTTCATCAAATTTAAAAGATAAACAAGTATTCAGATATTTTTTTAATGTGGGAACAATTATTTAACTGTTTAACATCGCTTCCGTTTCTTTTTCGGACAGCCCTGTTTGGTTATTTACCGTTACTTAGTGTTCAGAGCAGGGTGTCGACAATAACGTGTTCCGATTAGTAAAGTGATTTTGAAAGATAATTGTTATTGTTTTAACGCGAACATTGCTTAAAGTTTTGCACCAAGTATCTAACTATAGCTGAAGTTTACTAAAAACATACGTTTTAGTGTATTTTATATAAAATATTATAATGTGAAGTCATAAAACGTACTTTCGTAACGTCAGGTGAGTAACGTTATATATAGCCGGAATGGATACTTTTGGCTTCACTGTTTATTCAATTATAAAACAATTGGCATTTTCAAAAAGCTCATTTAATAAGTTATTCAAAA
Organism: Catocala sponsa; assembly: GCA_963564715.1. Lineage (NCBI taxonomy): Eukaryota > Metazoa > Arthropoda > Insecta > Lepidoptera > Erebidae > Catocala > Catocala sponsa. Next base: position 945,086 of record OY751345.1, on the reverse strand, counting down.
ATTTAAAAATATTAAACAAATAATTTCTAAGAAAATAGCATTCCGGTTCCGTAACGGTCAAGTTTTTTGAAAAACGCCCGAAAGCGTAACAAACAAACTCACATTCACATTACTATCACATCATAGTATAAAACAAAGTCCCCAAACTCGTCCGACTGTTTGTTCGTGATAAACTTAAAAACTACTGAACGGTTTTTCATACGGTTTTCACCAATAGGTAAAGTGATTCATGAGGAAGATTCAGGTGTATAATTTGTTCAGGTTTTGTACTTCCCGTGCGAAGCCGGGGCAGGTCGCTAGTTTATAATATTTGTTAAAATGGCCGCCTGAAGATACTGCCTTTATATGTACTATGGTTTTAGCGCCCATACACCGACTCCCGCAATCACACGAGGTCGAGCAGACACATAATTATCGATGAGTCATCATCAGGCCTATATTGAGTCACGTTTAGCTGATACCAGACTGCCTTTATTTGACCAAACAGCTGGTGCTAGTTTATTTATTTGACAGGAAAAGTTATTGTTTAAGTAGATTTCGAAAGCTAATAAGTTCCTGTAAGTTGAAGAAACGTATATTTCATTTTTTAAAGACAACATTTGCTTTTGTTTTGATTTTGTTGCGGCAGACTACAAGCATTCACACAACGGAGAATACCCAGACTACAAATATTTGTGAAGCACACAATGTTTTGTTTAGTGTGCGGGTCGAATAAACTCCAGCGCAATAACAGTGGCAAAGCGATCACTGAAACCGCACTTCGAACTGATGAGTCCTCTATGGTATAGCTCTTTTGATAGTTATTGTACCCCATAGAGTCTTCTTCTTCTCCCTAGCCTTTATTATTCCCAAGTCACTTGGGGTCGGCTTTCTAGTCTAACCGGATTTGACTGGATATCAGTTTTTACACGGAGTGACTTCCACCTGACCTACGCAACCCGAAGGCTAACGATACCCTAAAGCTAGACCAGTGTCAGGATATTAGAAGGCACTAACTTCCCAATAACGACTGCCATAGATGTTCATGGCAGCCGGGACCGACGGCTTAACGTGCTCTCCGAGGCACGGAGCAGGCGATAATTGTCAATCAATACGCACATAATTTCGTAAAGTCATATAACTTCCGAAAGTCGGAGGTTCGCGACGTGGGTTCGAACCCGAGACCCTCTGCATTGCAGTCTGTTGGTCTTCCCACTGAGCTACTCCATAGAGTAGGTACTAATAATAAATTGAAGGAGTAACAAAAATGTTGAACTTGTGTTTGTGGACTGTGTGGCTGCCCCATGGGCAGTTTAGTTTGTAAGGCGCCTTAGTTAAGAAGTAGACATCTTTACAATTTATTCGTTTAGTAAAATAAATTGGGTAGAGAGGGACCGCTACTCTCGCTCTTTGTACCCACCAATACTCCAATGGGTTGTCGCCGTGTAACGCCTAATCTGTTTCATTTTATTTATTTTACATTATTTACACTATCTGTACGGGTCAATAACCGTACAACACGTGTATATTTTAAATCATTTATTTTATTGCACTCTAAGCAGCAATAATGAACTAGTTCACCGTTAGTCGTCATACCGCGCGCGTGACTCAAATCTCTTACCTTTCATTATTTTCACACATCCTCATTCTTTAATTAATTTGATCTTTATTGTTTTATTGTGGACTTTAAATGTAGCTAATTTTATTATCTTTTATCTTTATCTCACCCCAACCCTGAACACTATCTACTCACAATAATATAAGCATAAATCTATACAAATAAATAAAATTGAAGTGTCTGTTTGTAATGTCAAAATAACAGCTTTTTATCTAATGCATATAAAAGGATATATAGTACCTATACGAAAGCATCTATTTTTAAAATTGTTGTCTGTCTGTCTGTTTGTTCCGGCTACTACTGTTCTTTCTCCGAAACGGCTGAACCGATTTTGACGGGACTTTCACTGGCAGATAGCCGATGTTATGAGGAGTAACTTAGATTTACATGATTTTAGAAAAAAATAGGGTTCCGCGGAGACAAACACTTTTCAGTTAAAATCTACGCGGACGAAGTCGCAGGTAACTGCTAGCTTAAAATATAGCATTCACGCATTCTCCTCACAATACCTCATACATTCTAATAATACATTTACGTTCATAATATGTTAAGTAAAAATATAGATACAGTAGGTTTGTCCCAGTCTGTTTTTAAACTGCGGTAACGGCTCACACCTTGCACCGCAGCGAGGGTGCTTAAGGTCATAGTTGAATACGTTAAACGACGCAAAAATAACCTATAATAAGGTTAATTAATACTTAGACATACACGACTAGACATTATTTATGTACCTTCCTCTATAAATAGACAAGGAAAATATTCCATCACATACACACAACACCATCTAGCCCAAACTGAGCAGAGCTTATACTATGGGTACTAGAGAATGGATAAACATATATAGGTACATACGTTTTTTCATCTTCTTTCAGAACACCTAGAACCACTAAAGTTGGGGAAGGGAGTACAAGTAGTGGCTCCCAGCAAAGAGCATGAATTCATCCTTAACGAGGATGCCCTGCGGTCGCTGCTGCTTCAGGATGACGTGAAGGATCGCGCTGTCGTGCTGCTGTCAGTAGCCGGCGCCTACAGAAAGGGCAAGTCGTTCCTGCTTGACTTCTTCTTAAGATATCTGGATCATACGGTTAGTAAACAAAATTTTCTTAGTAAATCTTGAAAATATCGAGGTGGTCATCGTGTTTGTCGACAAAGCCAGTTTTGTGGAAGACGCCAGTTTTGTCAACGACACCAGTTTTGTCGACGACACTAGTTTTGTCGACGACGCCAGTTTTGTCGATCAAGTCAGTTTTATTGAACAAGCCAGTTTTGACAATTAAGCCAGTTTTGTCGAACATGCTAGTTTTGTGGACCAAGCCAGTTTTGTTTAGCAAGCCAGTTTTGTCGATCAAGCCAGTTTTATTGACCATGCCAGTTTTGTAGACCAAGCCAGTTTTATTGACCAGGCCAGTTTTGCCAAACGAGCCAGTTTTGCTAAGCCAGTTTTGTCGATCAAGCCAGTTTTGTCGACCAAGCCAATTTTGCTGATCGCAGTTTTGTTGACCAAGCCAGTTTTATCGACCAGACCAGATTTGTTGACCAAGCAGGTCGAATAATCTTATTTTATTGTTTAAACGTGTCTTAGCTATCAAATATTAGAAGTTCACGCGTCTAGTGCTATTGGCAAGTATACCTCGGAACTGTTTCATCTACAAAATTAACTTAAAATACGTTTATTTATGGAGGTCAAGTAACACTTATGAATGTCAGTTACACTGACTATAAATTTACATTAATTACTAACCAAACTATTTTTAGCCACAAAGAATGAAAAGTAACGCAATAAACAACAGGATGTGAATAAATAGAAGCAGCTGTGAAGTCAGCATGCCATTGCAATGTTTGTAAAACGCCAGCAGAATGATTGAACTCCGTAGTTATAATAACGTTCAGTTATTATAACTAGTTGAAAACTTTAAATGACTTTTTGTTTAAGAGACGGAAACTTGTTTTAAACAATTTCTTTCCGTTTAGCAAATCGTATGGTATTTTTACTAGTGAAAAAAAAAACCTTTTAAAAATGAAGGAAGCAGTTATTGGTTCACATGACACGATACGATAAATTCGTTAGGAACTTACGCAGAAAGAAAATTTAATAGTAGCTGTAATAGATTTAGGTAACCAATAACAAAATTAAGAGTTGTGTTGTTTCACGAGCGCACGAGTTTTTATAACAGAATGACAGTGTGTAGTACTAATACTTAAAAAAAGTAATGAATAGTTTCTTAAGTGTCTTTAACATATAATTACTTATTAACTAAGCTATTAGGTATAGTAATATTACTTATTAGCTGACTCATATAAGAGCTGCTTCATGTAAGAGAATTTTCCCCATTTTTCCCCGTTTTTGCAAAATTTTTTATTGATGCTCCGCTCCTATTGGTCGTAGCATGATGTTATATAGCATATAGCCTTCCTCGATAAATGGGCTATCCAACACTATTTCAATTCAATTCGAACCAGTAGTTCCTGAGATTAGCGTGTTCAAACAAACAAACAGATAGACACAAAAAAGACAATCTATGAAGCAGGACTTGAACCTGCGGCATCGAGATACTGTGTTCTCGCTTCGTTAACCAAGATATGGATAGCTTCATGCGTTGACTTCTTTCTCGATTATAATTCTTATTCCACCGTTACGTAGGAAATGCTTAAAAGTAAACCTTAACATATAATAGTAAAATTTTACATGTGATATTCAGAGAGGCTAAATGTGAAAGATATATGTAAGTATACAAATAATATATTATGAGTAGGCCAACACTCCAGCGGACAAGAGCAGAGGCTTTTATACGAAGATGTTTAAATAGGACCAAACAAATTGTTTCAGTATAACCAGGGCGGGGGTGAGGGCGAGTGGTTGGGGGCGGAGGACGCGATACTCGAGGGCTTCTCCTGGAAGGGTGGCTCTGACAGACACACCACCGGGATACACTTCTGGTCACAGCCTTTTAGAACTACTCTGGACAGTGGGGAGAAGGTAAAGCGAATATTTTTGAAATACCTTTTGGTCACTTAGGTTAAGTAAGTACTCATGACGGCGTAGAATGTAGCATCCGCAACAGCCAAGCAACTATATATTATTGTATTTTATAAATTATAATGTCGGCTTTCTATAAATGACTTGAATATTATAAAAAGTCTATTAAGAGTTGGTAATTATAAACTAGCCATTCAAGACTTGTTATATCTATAAACGAGGTAAAAGACTATCTGTGACGCAGGACTGAAACTATAACCTCGATAAACCCATTAATTAATTGTGCTATTCATAGTCAATAATTCAATCCCTGACATAGGTCAGGATTAAGAGCAGCGATAGCTCAGTGGGGAGACCAACAGACTGCAATGCAGAGGGTCTCGGGTTCGAACCCACGTCGTGCACCTTTGACTTTCGGAAATTATATGACTTTTCGAAATTATGTGCGTATTGATCGACAATTATCGCCTGCTCCGTGCCTCGGAAAGCACGTTAAGCCGTCGGTCCCGGCTGCCATGAACATCTATGGCAGTCGTTATTGAGAGAGTGTCGACACAAAAGATCCCACTGGGTCGAAGTGTCGCCGGTCTGCACTGACTGGCCCCAACATAAGACAAGATAGGTCATGATTGAATTATTGCCTCTAAACAGTCAACTTTGCCCGACAGAGTCCTTAACTGATACATAGCTTTAACCTATTGAAACGCAGCAGCAAACCGGGGCGGCCAGAAAGTATAGGTTTTTAATTATATCTGGCATTCCAAGAACTCACAGGTTACTACAATTATTAAAATACATTGTAGAAAGCAATAAAAAGTTCAATATTGGGTATGTAAGGATTTTTGCTTTTTAACTCTTCTTGTTCACGCAGTAACAGCTTCTTGTATCATGTTCCAGGTGGTGATCCTGCTGATGGACACGCAAGGTACGTTCGACAGCGAGTCGACTGTGAAGGACAATGCCACGGTGTTCGCGCTGTCCACCATGCTGTCCTCCGTGCAGATATACAACCTCTCGCAGAACATTGAAGAGGATGACCTACAGCACTTGCAGGTACGTTCTTCTTGATCTTGCATATCTAAACTATCATTGTGTGATCCACAAACGGTTCTACCGAGTCTCGGTGTTCTTTGGGTCCATTGTTTGAATATTTGTAAAGTCCCCTATGTCACAGGAATACACCAAGTGCAGGAGTTGTCTTCTTGTAATAAAAAAAATGGAACATATTGGCTAGACCTTGCAAAGTCGCTGTGCTGCTAACAAGCAGAGATGACGCTTTCACTGTCTGGTTTTCTGCAGACAATACAGTTTCTTATGCAGCGCATGACCAACAGGTCCAGCGCAAAGTTTGCGCTATCACGTCTACCTATGAAATCTGGCGGTGTGACCCTTATCTGGTCAGGTTCTCGATGACATGAAGTTACGATAGTCGATATGAGGACTCAGAAGGCTAAAAATATTTTAACAGAAATCATAACCGCTTAAAAGTCGTCTTCGTTTAACTACTGGCCACTATACAGGTCTTGACATCGTAATGTAATGGTTTCAGTTGTTCATGGATTATGGATGCGTGGCGATGGACAACATCGAGGGGAAGCCGTTCCAAAAGCTGCAGTTCCTCGTCAGAGACTGGAGCTACCCGTATAACCACAAATATGGCGCCGAGGGCGGGCAGGAACTTCTGGACAAACGACTTGAGGTACAGTATCAAGATATAGACAAAGGTTACGTTGTAGTTTAATAAATCATTAGAGGTTAAATGAAGCAATAGATCGTCTGCCTTAAAGTTAGTTTTAATGGAAGAGAACCGACAATATGCAGCATGGTACATCGAGGCGTATAAGGTTACTAAGTGAGACCACTGGAGTAGGAACACTTTGATTATGTCGCTATATCCTTGGGTTATTCAAATTCAAATTTTTATTGCTTTGCCACAATGTAGTATATAATAATAGATGGTAGACTTATAGCTAAGAATCAATTGTGGACCCTGCAGGGCACAGCATACTAAATATATTAGGAGAGAGGAAGAGGGCTTGTCCCTTAATATTTTTATTATATTAATAAATTATTATAAAAAAATATTTAAGCTATTTATTAGTATTTGAAAATATTTTATTACATGCTTATATTTATTTATTTATATAATTAAGATTATAGCACCAATTTAAAATTTTCTTGGGGTATATACTTAGTACCTATGTACTTAATGAATTTAATTTTTACATTAAGAAGTCTTCGGGAAATTTTTCCTCTTAACATCTAACTGACATTGATGATGATTTTCTACATAGAAAAACTTACCTCTGTAGGCAGGGCGTATGCTTGTGCTATTGTTATTGTAATAAATAGAAAGATATAAGACATAAATACACGTAAAATGCAGTGGCATTTAGCCATTAATTCATACAATGGGCAATAATTATATTGCATGTCTGTTAAATGCGTGGCCAGTGATCACAGGAATAAAGATTATTTGTTGATGGCAGGTGAAGGAAGGTCAACACGAGGAACTGCAAAAGCTGCGCAAGCATATCGCACGATGCTTCGAAGAGTTCACCTGCTTCCTGTTGCCACACCCTGGGCTTAAAGTGGCCACTGACCCAAACTTTGTGGGCAAATTATCAGGTATGGTGAAACGACTCGGTCAGCTATTAGCTCAACAATTTATTATCTAGGCAGACGTCTGGATCTTACTCCATGGGAATAATCATTGTAGCAAATAGCATGTTAACAACACAAGGTGCACCGACGACCTGGTAAGGGTGGCGAGAAGCAGTTGGATGTGGATGGCCCATCACCGATCTATGTGGAAAACCTTGAGGTAGGCCTATGTTCAGTAGTAGACGTGTTTCGCCAGATGATGAAACAACTGGATCATGGCTTAAAATTTATTTGATCTTAGGAGAAGCGAAATGGACGCATCTCCCTTTCTCCACGGTCAAAAAATAATAATAATATTCGATTAAAACTCTCGAAGGGCCTCTTCACGTTGGACCCATGTCTCCGTGTAAGCCTCCCAAAGGGCCGGGTATTTTCCAAACGTATTAGGAATATACCCGTGAAACAGAAACAAATAATAATATTCTACCACATACACACAACACCATCTAGCCCAAACTAAGCAGAGCTTTTACTATGGGTACTAGACAATGGATAAACATACATATATCTTTTTTTTTTGTAAATACATATATATTTTAAATAGAAACACCCAGACCAAGACAAACATCCATGTTCATGCAAACAAATGTTTGACTTATGCGGGAATCGATCTCGTGACCTCAGGCGCGGCAGTCGGTTACAACAACCACTACGCCATTGAGGCCGACCGACGAATTGGTGAGCTAATGCCCTGGGGAGGAGTCCTGCGACCTACTTGTTTTTGCATTTAACGTCAAAAACCTGTGAATATTCGTAGGCAATTTGTTTTCAAAAATATCTGCAATATATAGAGTCAGTTACATACCTAATTGACTTCTAGTTTAAGTGGTCGTGTAGCGACTACTACCGAGTGTTGTGAGTTGAGACAACAATTGTATAGACCATGAAAAGTTGTATAAGGTTGGGCGTTCGGGATGCTTAAAGGAAACACTGCTCTTCATGAGTAAACATTTATTACTGACTAATATGACACGATACATGACTGATTTAATAGAGATACACACACATACCTAGGTATAAAGACATACACACACCACAGTTGTGCCGAGGAGGGGTTCTTTGAGGTCGTTGTCTTAATGTTTGTAAAGTACCTTGAAGCACAGGAATGAATACTAGTGCGTAAAAAATTATAGATTTATAATTCTTCTTCTTTCTCATATATTGCAGACATACAGCCAGAGTTCAAAGAATCCTTGAAGGAGCTGGTGCCCTTGCTACTGTCTCGAAGGAACCTGGTGCCGAAGGTCATCAACGGTCAGAAGGTGAAGGCCAGGGATCTGCTCAACTACTTCAAGAGTTACATCGACATTTTTAACAGCGAAGAGTTGCCCAAACCCACTACTATTCTACAGGTCAGAACTTATTCTGTAGCCTTGAAAATAAAATGTTCGATAGTCTTAAAATAACTTTTTCAATAGTGATGATTACTAATGTAGTGGCGTAGTGGTTAGTGTAACCGACTGCCACGCCTGAGGTCGTGGGTTCGATTCCCGCACAAGTCAAACATTTGTGTGCATGAACATGGATGTTTGTCTTGGTCTGGGTGTTTCTATGTATAATAAGTATGTATTTACAAAAAAAAAGTATATATGTATGTTTATCCATTGTCTAGTACCCATAGTACAAGCTCTGCTTAGTTTGGGCTAGATGGTGTTGTGTGTATGTGGTAGAATATTATTATTATTATTATTATTATTTCCGATAGCCTTGGCAATCCTTTTTCCGTTGGACTTAAAATATCCGTTTCGATACTAGGTATCGATCTTTAAAATAACTTTTTCGATAGACTTGAAAATACCTATCTGATAGTCTTAAAAATAACATTCCAATATTCACAAAAATTACTTTCCTATATAATATTGTAAATAAAGAAGCGCTATCCATATGTATAAAGCTACGATGCTATAAACATCAATTTAGTATATCACACTCCCAAGTCCAATTTGCGAATGTGAAATCTAATGTGAATTTCTTCCTCACCGTACTATCCGTCATATTAGACCATAATCCTCACACAAGCTAAGTGCTTAGTTTGAGAAAGTAAAAAAGCATATCTGATTAGGAATACATCTTGTGGATGTCAAGCTCAAAACCTAGAAAACTGGCGTCAGCATGGCGATCACTTAGTCAAATCAACGTTAAAAAGAGTACTCACTTATATGAAAAAATTACACCTATGAACGTGAATGTTTATAAGATTGTGAGTTCCCTGAACTTATATTTAGATTAATTGCTAAAACCCATCACCTATACAGTCTATTTTTATGTGTAGACATTAAATACCGTTTGCCTGACTACAAATTATTTACTGCCAGGCTACTGCCGAAGCCAACAACAGGTCCGCCATGTCCGAAGCCAGTGATGTTTACAAGACCCTGATGGATGAGCTCTGTGGAGGATCCAAGCCGTACATCCAGCCCGCCAGGCTTGAGGAAGAGAACTGGAAGATCACGAACAAAGCGCTCCACACCTTCGACAGCAAGAAGAAGATGGGTGGAGAGGAAATGTCGGAGAAGTTTAGGATAGAGCTCGTCAAGGTATGAAGATTGAGAACTTCCTTATTTATGTGCTTCTGTAATGCCTTAGCAGTGACTAAAATCCTTTCTTTTCTATTCATTCATCTTAATATTTCTCCTAATTATTATTCTTTTTAATATGACTATGAGATATACTTACATAAGTAACTAAGAGCCCATTTTTTGAGACAAGTTTTTTGAAGTAATTGTTTTCATGAAAAATAGGGCTGTAAAACAGGGAAGTCCTGTATTTTCGACAAGTAAGAGAGCACGACATGTGGTTTGTCGGGGTGAATTGCCACGGACAAGACAATACAATTTCGAATGGTACTAGCTCAACGATGCCAATTTTTATTTAGTGCTTGTATTTTCGTGAACGATAAGGGGCTTTTAAACGGACAAAGTTTTTAACTAACTATAGCCCAGCCAGCTCGAATACATTTTAATGCATCGTTATATTCGTTATACAAGGTTATTCTTAGTATAGTGAAAACCTCTCAGGCGGTGATTATACTTGTTATAGACAACTTTTGTTCTGGGACATCGCCGAAATCGCGAAAAAAAATCAGCTGTTCCATACAAAATTGGTCTTTGACCTCGACAAAATGTAAGGAACAGCAGGGGGTCGGTCCTAAGCCCCCGCCAAATGATTTTAAGTACACTTTGAGGACATAATTATAATGAAATTTAATGCTGTTTGCAATTCTATGAGTATTCAAAGAACAGCTGATCTTTTTTTCGCGATTTCGGCAATGTCCCAGAACAAAAGTTGTTCATAATAACAAGTACAATCACCCCTGAGAGGTTTTCACTATACTATCTTATCTTATCTTATGTGGCGGCCAGTCAGTGCAGACCGGCGACGCTTCCCAGTGGGGTCTTTAGTGTCGACACTCTCCCATAACGACTGCCATAGATGTTCATGATAGTCGGGACCAACGGCTTAACGTGCTCTCCGAGGCACGGAGCAGGCGATATTTGTCGATCAATACGCACATAATTTCATATAACTTCCGAAAGTCAGAGGTGCGCGACGTGGGTTCGAATCCGAGACCCTCTGCATTGCAGTCTGTTGGTCTCCCCACTGAGCTATCGCTGCTCTTTCACTATACTAAGAATAACCTTGTATATGTACGTTTGGAGTGGAAACATTTTATGAAAAGCCAAATGCAAAATATTCAATCTTATTCTACAAATAATATGGCTGCACATTGCAGCCATACACTGCAAGCCTGTTTGGATATATATATATATATATATATATATATATATATATATATATATATATATATATATATATATATATATATATATATATATATATATATATATATATAATTGGATTATTATATCTATATTTGGATGCAAAACATACCACGGCTTCATACATTATTTTCTCTTCTCGCGTTGAAACTCTCTCTCAATTTCTTTTCCTTCGTTAACCTCGATCTTTATCGCCAAGGTTCTCTTGCACCTCCAGGAGCTGGAAGACCTGTATGCGCAGCTGGCTGAGCACAACGAGGGCAAAAACGTGTATCGCATCCTGGGCACTCCCATCGTGTTCCTGACGCTGATGATCCTGGGCTACCTGCTCGGCGTGGTGGGCGCTGGTTTCGGAATCCAGACCCTCGTGGCTTTGGGACAGGGTGTTACCATTGGAGCTGCTGTAATGCTTGGAGTGTGGGGATACACCAGGTACCCAAAATAGCGAGTATCTCTAGCTTGAAAAATGGATGTCCATTTTTTGCTGCTAGAAGATTCTGTTCATTTTTATAATTCTTTTTTATAAATAAAGCACTAGCTCATGCAGTAGAGAAGCTACAGACTAGTAGTAGATTTCTGATTTATTGATTAGTTCTCACTCAGCACGAACGTCAACGCATAATATTAACTGTCGTGTAAGATTCTTAATTCCATTTCTAGTTATTTTTAATATTTATCTGAGATAACTCTTACCGGTAAAATCGATTTAGGAACGGTACTCAAATAAGTTAAGGTTCACTATTTAGTTTCGCATGGTCACGTGGTATTAAAAGTAATGGTAGTCTTATTGAGTAATCTTATTGCACCGCACAATTTTAACATGAGGCGCAGCACAAAACCCACCTGGCGCAGCCTCGCTAGCTTTTCACAAATATTTACAAGTTAAATGGTTAAAGAGACCCTATGAATTGCCGATGTCCAAGTACTGCTCCATAAAAATATATATAAAATAGAAGATTATAATTTTCTTTTTCATTTATTTATTTGTGTTTTTTTTTCTGTTCAGACTGACAGGCAACATGAGAGAAGTAGGCATGCAACTGGATGGAATTGCGAGCAAATTACGCTCCTATGTAAGTATAATATTGTTTATAATTACTATTAATTCAATGAATTGATATTTTACATACAAAACATACTTAAAATATTAAATTGCCATAAATTATTCAGCAACTCCTTCGTATGCCGTACCATACAACTTGGAATGGTCTGCCGGCACATGTGTTCCCTCCCTTCTATGACATCGGGTCCTTCAAACGTAGTGTGAAGAAGCATCTGGTCCGACCGGCTCGACACTGGCGACGGCTAGAAGACATCTATCTTCTCCTCGTCGTCACTGTGTCTCGACAAAAATCACTTTGCGGTGTCACTATAAAAAAAAAGAAAAACTTTTTATAACGAAATGTTCACTAGCCATTTTACTTCTAAAATATTACACACCTAGACTTACTAGTCTAATGGAATTGCGATCGAAATATCATTAGTTCGATCCCAACTATTACTACTGACTATGAGCGTTGCCAGATTCGGGGTAGCCACCCTGCTGCATCTTACCAATATCAGTGAATACCACAATTTCAATCAATCAATCATTTACTTTTGTATACCTAAATATTTTAGTACATAGAAGTAGTCTTATCCGCGTTCGCCTTAAACCGGTTGTTACTAAGCGGTAAGATAACATGGGTGGCAATTTGAGATCCCTACGAACTTTTATAGCACACCTGCCATCCAGAAGAAAACCATAAAGTTTTCTATGCTCCAGGGCACCTATAATACCAAAATAAGACCAAGCACCCAGGCTCTAGTAAAAGTAAATGTTATCTCTATGTCCAGGTCCACCAACAAGCGTTTGACTCGGTGCACACACAGCATCACAATATGGCGACGACTACGGCCACATACATCGACGATAAGAAAGACACTTAGTGTTACCAACGTGAAGACAGCACACAGATAAATAATCCTTACGTCATTGCTTTATACAAAATAAAATGCCGGGCGTTGTAAATTGGCGGGCAAACCAAGATCTGTTTTTTTATTGCAACAACTAATTATTTCTCCCCATTGTTTATAATGTTTGATGATTGAGGAATGTGTTTAGCAGATTTATTGTTAATTGTAATGATTGATCATCGCTCTGGTTATTAAATAATAGGTATATAGGTACTTATATAATAAAGTTAGAAGGTTGAGAACTGTTGCTACATCCTTCTACAAATACAATATGTTGCTGACTACACGGATAGCAGTGATTTAAATGGTTGAGTTTGAGTGCCACACGTGGCAAAAATAAATTATTTAGTTCAAATCTGTATGTTCTTTTTGTCCAATATTTATATTTTGAAAATCTTCTATATGGAACAGAGACTATTTCTAGTGTACCTATAATTTGTTAAAAAGATACACTGGCAATACCTATTTTGTATAACGTTTAAAAGACTCAAAAAGGTCGTTTAATTTTTATAGCCTGCGCCGTGGTAATTGTTATAACTATAAACAATGACTGCAAATCATTGGCAAATCATTTTACACATAATTATAATCGATTTCTTTATCTGTGTGCGTGTGTGATAAAAATGACAATATTGTACTTATATTAATGTGCATATTATATTATTATGTGTGAGAGTGCCAAACAGTGATAGATATAAAATATATAGTAAAAGCTAGTATTAGGGACAGATTGTATTACGATATGTTATATTTTCGCTATTGTATGAACACTGCCTTGCTAATTCTAATGCGTACATACTAATATCTACAGATTGTCAATAATGATCAATTACAGGTGATAGAATGTACTGTATATTCAAAGGAAACTCCTTGATAATCGTTAGCAGGACTGTAGGCACAGGATCGCACGCGCCGGGTGTGGCCGGTGTTTACTACTTAATTACTGACCAACGCATCGATATGAGAGGCGGACTGAGGAGAAATGTAAGAGCAACGTCTTCTGAGTAAAATCGTCTTTAAAGTGGTTAGGCGTTCGTACCCCCGATTGTACAAAATCTGTCTAAGTGCCAAGGTTCTTAGGATTTATTTGGTGATTAACATGTTGACCTGTATGAATTAGTTCTAGCTAGTCTGTGGTTATAATGTAACATATTATTATTTGTTTACATAACATTATGTTTGATAACGTATGTGATATGCATAGAGTACAGGACCAAATTCGGCTCGCGTAGAACCAACACTTTAAACGTGCAAGTTCGATGCCCTGTGGTGATATGTATATATTTTGTTTGTAACTGCACAAAATGACATGAAGATATGAAGAAGAAGTATCTGTAGCAGCTTGTTATTACGTCATTGATTGCAATAGCAAAACCATGAAGATATGTTCCTCTAATGTTATTAAGTTCGAGAACACAATTTGTAATTATTACAAAAATTGCAACAGCCTATCACTTTTTACTAAGTAATTTGTTTTATACCAACTAAGATTTTTACTAGGTATAATGTACCCAATTAATAAAGATTTATACTGTACCTACTTTCGTTTGGACTTTTTAATCAAGTTGTTTTTTTTCATAGACTCTGATTTCGGTTTTAAATTAATTAGGTAAATGGAAATGTTATGAGTAATTAGTTACAAGCAGAGAGTAGTGACTCCATCTATCCTAAATTGATTTAACAATGTTCCACTAATTATCACTGACCCCGGCTTAGTTTGTTACGATGTTAATGCAGTGTCATGCAATCGTATTAAATATGCAAGCCAACGTGTTTTGAGTACTGAATGATGAAAGAATAAAAAAGTTTAGATGCCGAATGGCAACTTACTATTAGTAGATACACTAGTAATATATATGCAGTTATGCATTGCATACCTACTTATAAATAATGGATTCAACTTGTTTCGAATTGAGAAAGACATATTGAAAACTTAAATACATATTACATCAACATTTGTTTTTGTTTCTATATCAAGTTGCCTTAAACTTTTATAAAATATGAGTAGATATCTGAACATTTAAAGGAACTGGGTCCCTCCAACACAAAGGGAGGATCTTCCGACCAGGCTGGTTGATCGTGCCTGGCGGGCCGCGGCCCGACGGTTGATGTCGGGAGCTTGTATATACTTAGTCGTTATTTAAATGTTACTTGTGCGATTCAGCATTGTGTGACGTCATGTTTAGTGCGATTGTATATAGCACCATCTGTTGGATGTAGGCTGAACTTCTTCATCTGTGCGGAGTCGCCACAAACATATACTTAAGTAAATGCTTAGTTAATACCGAATTGATGAAATTCTATTGTAAAATATACCTATTTGAGAATACTTAGTTGAGATTTGCTTCTTTTCTCAATTCAGAAACTTGGAGTTTGTCAGGTAGTTGTATCACTACAGAAATTAAGATGTATCAGCAGTGCAACAAAGACAAACATCTATATTCTATGTTTGTCTTTGTAAGTGATGCTGACGTCATGGCGTAGTGGTTAGTGTAACCGACTGCCACGCCTGAGGTCGCGGGTACGATTCCCGCACAAGACAAACATTTGTGTGCATGAACATGGATGTTTGCCTTGGTCTGGGTGTTTCTATGTATAATATATTGTATGTATTTACAAAAAAAAAGTATATGTGTAAGTTTATCCATTGTCTAGTACCCATAATACAAGCTCTGCTTAGTTTGGGCTAGATGGTGTTGTGTGTATGTGGTAGAATATTATATTATATTATTATTATTATATAATAATGTCTGTGATGGAATTTATAACCAACTGTTCTTATTTGTCTCAAATAGATTTGTATGATAAAGTGATATTGTGAACTCTCTATATTTTCTTACCTATGGTGAAATAGAAAACTATTTACGTACCTACTTAGTAACTAATTGTTATGAAATTTCGGAATGAATAGTCAAACGTTCTCTGACCACATCGGACACATTTTACAGGAACGTTAGAGTAAGTACCCTCAACCGACAAACATACCTACCTGAAGAGTGAAGATTGTAATGAGAATTAATAAAGCAAAACAGATATGCAAGTGGATATTCGTTGTCTCAGAAAAACTGGCGTATCTATAAGTTTGGAATTTTAATTTGTCTGAATATTGAAAGCAATGACAAACTTTCAAATGATTATTATTAAAACTTTAAAGGCCATTTGCTATATAGATATATAATAGATATATTACGACCAGATAATTATATACTGCGACCAATTTTAAATGAGAGACTTGGGTTATATTTTAGTAGATTACCTATGCAGATATACTAGATTAACATACAATATATTATTGTATGTAAATTATAAGATTGTATGCTAAATATAATATCTACCTAATTATTATTGTGTCGCTGAATTGTACAAATAATGTGCATTATCAAATAACAAGCTAGTTTTATTGTATAATTAATAATTATATTTGGTAAAACCACCAGTTTGATTGAAACACTGTTTAGTATATTTTATACAGGATTAAATAAAAAATAATAATAAAATGTTACCCGTGTCTCCTTTACGACGTACTTAACAACTTGTTGTATGGTACACCTTGGCACAGAATTCATGTAAAAAATAAGCCTGAATTTCTCTTTTCAGAAGCTCCGACTAGGTATTTCTGGCAGTTTGTGACTAATGTCGACCAATTAACGACTAATTAATTATTGGTACAATCACATTATCGCTAAGTATTGTGGTTTCCGAGATATTGAGGTGGCTGTGCTAAGGTGAGCGCTCATCTTGGCACAGCCAATACCTTTCTATATCTTTTAAATGAGGGCTCGATTAAAGCTGATATTTTGTGATCAATGTCGGCTAATTATTGCTATAGTAAGATTTTCGCTCGGTGCTGTGGTTTTGGATACACAAGGTGTCTGTGATATAGAGACAAATAGATTTCCAGTTTGCGATGGTAGCTGTGCCAACTCGATACAAAACACACCTTGAAAAAAAATATTAATGAGTTGAAACTGCAAGCGTCCCGTCTCCCGCACAACGCATCCCTCCTCGCGGATTATTGTAATATTTGTATAAAAAATAATTGTAAAACTAAAGTTATTATTAGACAGGGGTCAAAGGATATTATTATTTTTAAAATTAACCATGTATATTATACATAATTTTACATAGGTAGGTTAGTCTTTAAATAATTTTATAGGCAAAAGAAAATCTCTTCGTTCATGCCGTTAGATAATATTAGCTGTAGTTCAGCGGTGTCAAGCATAATATATTAAGCGACTTGACTAAATTAGTATGCGCATTATTGTATTCAAAAGATAGGTACATAAATGTTATGATAAAAATATTAGTATTAAGTTAATAGAATACCTTATTTATGTTGATATGTTTATATGTATTGTCATATATCTTTTGTAATTGTAATATAAAATATACTAAGTTTTATGCAGACTGTCTTTGATTAATTTTGTTGTTTTGTTTTGTTATACCCTCGGTGTTTCGAGCACTCTTATTCTACGATAGCTGGTGGCCTTCACAACCGTTTCGTTTTTATGAAACCATATTACTGGCCTTGTTTAATAATAGTTTGAAATAATGTGTGGTAGATTCCATTCCATAAATTGTCATAACACTTATATTTAGCGATTTTCCGGTGTTTAGTCCTAGGTTCGGTAACAGTATTGGATAGTATAAATTGATGGCATGACACACCGGTATACATAAACACCGGCTTATGGATTGTTGAAAGAAATAAGATAGAGGCACTGCTAATTCAGCAGCTCGTTTATATGGAAGGAAGGCAGAAATATCGGGATAAAAAGCTAAGTATAGAGCTAGATATAGCCTATGCATATTTCAAGGTTTCCAACATTATAGACACACTAGATGTTCCCACGGTTTCACCCGCTTTCGTTCGACCCTGACTGCTCTCCGCAGGCAGAGAGGCAATGCCATTATAGCCATGGACCAAACTTTGACTGCAAGGATGGCGTGGTGGCCACTACCACCGCGCCGAGTGTTCGATACCCACACGGGACAAAACTTTGTGAGATCCACAAATGTTTGTTCCGAGTCGGTGTGTTCTTTGTGTCCGTCGTTTGAATGTTTGTAAAGGCCCCCGCGACACAGGAATTATGCTTAGAGCGGGAGTTGTCTTTTTTAGAAAACAAAATGATTGGAAGAAATCTCATGTCTACTACCACCTTTAGGCGAATTTCAATCGTTCCGGCGTTGTGCAAATCCTATTTCTGCAATTCACGTATAATCAATGACAAGACGGAGAGTTTAGAATAGTTTTAAACATATGTAAATTGAAGCACAATTATACATACCGATTTAAACGAAATATGTACACGATATGTACATAAACTTATTTCATTATAGGTAAGTATTTATAGTACCTACAGCATCACACACACAGCACAAGTGAAACTGCAGTCGTGGTACATGATGGGACACCTGTTCGGCTTAGAGAGTGACGTTAAATGGCCGAAAGCCATTATTGTAGTGCTGTATCACACTCTCGGTGTGCTCTGGTGCTATCATTACGCGTTCCCTGTGAAGTGGGCGACAGTGCTGTTTGGTACGTAACATGTTAACTTTTGCAAGAGTGGTGAATCGAGAACCAACAAGTATTATTAGTGCGTATTGATATGTTAGTAACTTATAGGTGACAAAGGGTAGGAAACCATGCACAGCCTGAAACCCAGCGCGGAGCAATGTGTAGTACAACCCCTGAGAGTGCTACACACATCTGGTGTCACGAAGCGTTCCATCCACCGAAAAAGCCACAGAACGAGCGAATTAAGTAAACGACAGCGAAAGAGTTTAAAAAATAAATTTATTTAGTATTACAGCGTTACAGTAATTGACTGATTTTACAAATTGTTCATCTTATACAATATCTTAATAGTCCATTGAAATGTTACAATTTAAGGACCTAATATTGCATTTATTAGAGGACGCAATTTTATTTTTTGGACATGTGTGGGGGGTCAATAGAAGCTTAACCCCAAGTTTGTGGGTTTGCCGCCTTTGTCCCCCGGCCGCCACCTTGGAAAAAGGGGTGCAAACACCTTTTTCACGATATCTCGCCAACTATGCGTCCTACAAAAAATTCGTAAAGACATAATTTGTAGCAAATCGCTTTGCCTACAAATATGTTTATATAACTTTTTGCCCTAAATTTAAAATTAAAGAAGTTATAAGCAAAAAATGAGAAAATTTCTATAAAATTTTCTTTTTTGCTCTATAACTTTCTTTTATATATTTTACAAAAAATTATCTCAGACCAATCTTGTAGATGGTCTTTTGAGGAATATTTTCTCTATACTTTTTTTTTATTTCATTCGTTTAAAACGCTGTTACAGCGCTCCAAAGTTGACCGGGTTCGTCAATGCTCATGAGAATCCGGTCAAAACGAAATGTTTAACTTAGTTTTATGATCCCCAGACGGCGCTATGGCGCTCTTTGGGGGAGGGCTATGTCCAGCAGTGGACTATTATAGCCTGATGATGATGATGATGATGATAATTTCAGCGATGCTCATGTACATAGTCAACGGGCTAGGAGTAGCGCGTGGCGCGCATCGCTACTGGACGCACCGCTCCCTCGAAGCCACCCACGTGGCAGCTGCAGCGGCTACTACTGTTCTGCTCCTCCTGTGCCGGCCAGGTAAGCGGGAAGCATCCCGATCTCTTTTATCTTGTTTGTTTGTTATGTCGGGCTCACGCGGGGAGAGATAGCACGTCCTGAGTATTACCGATTAAACCTACCAAATCGTTGCCTTGAATGGCGACCCACCCAGCAGTGAGCAACGCAGGCAAGAAATGCCTGCCCGACGACGACTCCTGGGCGACGCCCGGTCACAATAGAGGGCGTCGCTCCGACTCAATGGTTGGCGGGTGGGAGAGCCCCGTTCTCCAACCCGCGACCTTCACTGCGGTGGCATAAGGAGCACATATACACACCTGCGCCGCCCGGTTCACCAGCGGCGGCTCGGACCTGCAACTCCTGCAAGGATACTTTTCTCACGGATCCGCTCCACTGCCTCCTTCTGCGAGATGACTTGCTCTCAGTTTAGTACCGGCCGATAACTTTAATACCAATTCTATCAAAAATTTTTGAGAGAGTCATGTACAGTAAAATATGTAGAAAACTTTGTAGAATCATGTAATATAATTAAAAAACAACAATTCGGATTTAGAAAAGATAGCTCCACTGCTTTAGCATGTTTTACTTTGATTAACACGCTCGCTGCGGAGCCATTTTTCATGGACTTTCAGCCACTGCGTATGAGGTCTTTTAGAGGCAAAGTTGAACTTCTTTGCAGTGCGTATGAGACCTTCCCAGCCTCACAAAATTTTGTTTCTAAAAAACACCTTAAATATAGTGCAAATGTGACAATAATTGCTTGAAACTTTACCATTATAAACTTAAGTAGATGCTAAAGTTAAATCCAGCTTCGCCCACAGTTATGACTTTTTAGTATTGAATAAAATAAAAAAATATAAATGACATCTGTTCTGCCTCACATCGCACTGAAAGAAAGTTCGATTTGTGTCTCGACTAGGGATGGGAATAAAAGAGAGTTGCAGTTACAATAATATTAAAATATTTATTCAATGAGTTTAGTCAAAATGTTTTTCATTAAAACAGGGCAAGCAGAAAGATTTCGCACACTGGACACAAAAAGTAACAATCTTTTTAGTTTTTTTTGCAGCCTGACTGCTATTTAACGTAAGCCTTAATTTGTCATAGCAACCTACGCAGCATTTTCGTTGATCACCTTTTTGAAGCACATGATCAGCACATCTGCCAGGAGGAAATCCTGAAATAAACACTTACGTTAGGTGTCTATAAGCGGCATTTTTAGTTTTAAAGTGTTTAAATGTATAGGTATGTGTATTAATGTGTGCGTGTGTAAGGGTATTTGTGTGGGTGGTCGAGTGTGTGTTTATATTAGTGTCTAGACGTGTGAGTATGTGTTTATGTGTATGCATGTGTGTGTGTATTTGTGTGGGTGGATGAGTGTATGTTTGTGTTAGTGGAATGATGTGCGATAAAAAAGTGTGTATACTTCTACTCATTGACTATAACAAATGTGACCATTGTAGAATTGAACGCGAATTCGCCAAAAGGGAAGACAGTCCTCATAACTTAAGGAATCTGCAATTATAAACCGGAAATATTAACTAAACAAAAAGTTTAAAATACAAGTAGGGTATCAAGTGTAAAACCACATCTATGCGTTATCAAAATGCATTTGATACAACCTAATAGAGCAGGAAAAATCGCAAAAGCATACAGAAGATTTTGCTTTAGTAAATTATTTGGGTCATGTTTTGAATGAAAGCGACTGAGAATATTTAGCAAAGAGATTGCAACGTTCTCTGCAGAAAATCACTTAAGCATACTATATTGCAAAATCGCTATTGCATATAAAACATCGGTCGGATTGTGACTTGCTTACAGCATTGAAGAATTATCTGCGACCAAGCTTTAGTTTAAGAACAAAGTTTAAAGCAATGAAAGATATGCAAAACGTTTTATTGTGTAGATAATTTAAAAGCAAAAATAATAGGGTACAAAAGAAGACAGGTTATAATTAAGGATTTGTTAGTGTAGGTAAGTAGTATGCTTATGAGTATAATCGTGCTATGAAAACATTAAGCTTGGCTATTGTTGTTGAAGGTATGAAATTTCTACCAAAGATAATTCATCTAGACATGGAAGGAAGTTCGAATCAAAATGACTGTCTTAGGAAGTACTATCTCTGGTATAAATTTTATACTTAAAAAATAATAACAATACAGACACAAACAACTAGTATGAACATAAATAAAAAGTATGGATAAAGACAGTTTTTCAATTTTCGGATTTAAAACTATTGCCATGCCTTATTTTAATGCAATTATTTCAGTAGTTTAAAAAGTGATGGAGTAACAAGATGTCGAAGTAAATCATCATCACCAATCATCACATAAAAATAAAAATAATGATTAATTTTAGTATGAAAGTATGATAACATACCTCTTTCAGAAATGCTTCGTCCAGTGAGTGCTTCAATTATTGATTCAGTGAAATCTTTCTTTGACATTTTGTCATTAATGTGAACCATATTATAAATGATTCAGGCGTTCACAAGAGAAGTACCAAATAAAAATTCTGCCATAACCTTTCGATACCATTTTAGTCCTCGTTTTAAAGTCGAGTAATATGATGACATTTGGTCACTGTAGTCTATACCTTTTTTGTTTTCATTATACAAAAGAACACATGAAGGCTTTTTAATGTCTTCGTTAGTGGCTCTTGTTTTCTTGCCTGTGTTTACTAAAACAGCATTGTGGCCTTTGCAGGTAGTGATCATTAAAACTTGGCGCTTATCACACCATTTTATAATTTTTACGCCCTTTAGATTCATTTTTCCCGGGGTATGACCTTTTTTTAATTTTGTGGATATAACTTTCTTAGGTAGTCCTTTACGATTTGATCGGAGGGTACCACAAAAAAAGTTTTCTTGGTTAAAAGTTCTTCAGCCAACCCAACAGAGGAGTAGAAATTGTCAGCAACTACAATACGACCCTCATCTTCTAACCCTCTATTTAGTCTCAAAACTGTCTTTTTGCCGTGATCTTGCTCTCGATTGTGGCCTTCTTTGCCTGTATAAATAAGTGTATTATACGAGTATCCCTCGGGAGTACACAATTTATATATTTTGACGCCATATTTGTGTGACTTATTTTTGATGTATTGGCGAAATTTAAGTCGTCCGCGCTACGGTATCATAGATTCATCAACGACAAAAATTTTTCCAGGACGAAGCACTTGTTGAAATCGAGAATTCAACATGTCGTGTATTTGGCGAATTTTATACAATTTATCCCCAGTATTATCAATTGATTCGTCGCAGAAATGCCAAAATTTTAATATAATCAAAAATCTGTCCCTGGATATGGTAGAACAAATGTACTCGTTTCTATATATTGATTTTTTAGACCAATAGTCGTTAATATGTGGTACTTAGTTTAGACCCATTACAAGTATGACTCCAAAAAATCTTCTCACTTCTTCATCATCTGTGGGTTTCCATGCTTTAAGACGAGATTTCGCCTTTATGTTTTCCTGATTGTCTTCAAAATACTTCTCTGCATACTTGTTTGTGTCTTGTACTATTTTATTAATAATTTCATCGCTTAGGAACAACCTGTATATATCTATAGGTGTTTCATTACATAAGCGAGGAATAATGGCACTATCAAGGGTGTTCTCGTCGAAATCAATACCATCATCATCATCAGATATGTCAATCCAACTGTTCTCGTTGTCATTACTTTCTGTTTCAGCTGCTTGGTTGTCGCTTTCCAGTTCATTTTCACTTGTTTCACTTTCATCTACTTCTACATCAGTTAATTCTGAGCTCTCAATCGAAATATCTGTGTCTTCATCTTCTTCGTTAACATTTCTTCTACGAGTAGCTTGAATTATATTTTCACTCTCTTTGTCATTTTTTGATTGCTGTTCATCGTAATCTTGCTCTGGATTTTCCTCTTTCTGCTCTGGATGTTCTTCTTCCTGCTCTTGTTGTAGATTTTTCTCTTCTTTTTGCTATTTTGCTTGCTCTTGTTCTTGATGTTCTTCTAGGTGACTTTCTTGTCGGGGCTTTTGCTGTTTTTTTATATTCTTTTTGATTTATTGTATATGTTTCTTGTTGCTCCTTTTGCTGTTCTTCTAGTTGTAGTTTAGAGTCATCTTGGTGCCATTTTTGATATCCTTCTTTCTGTTCTGTTTGCTTTTCTAGAGTATGTTTTTTGATTTTTATATTCTTTATTTGTGAATCGGGTATATTAGCATCTCCTGTATTTTCATCTTCAAATGAATGTATAAAGACATAATTTGTATTTATTAACGCCTGTTTTTCAGATTTAGTATATTTTGATGAAGTTGATTTTATTAATTCTTGCATATTTTCTTCACTTAACTGTACGGGTAACAAGTTAGAATATGAAATATTACTCAAAGAGGAACATCTGCTTGTTTCGCCTAAAATATTCAAAGAATCAGGGGAAAACGCCCGGCTTTGGTTGCATTTATTCTCTCGTTTCAATTTTTGAGTTGGTGTGTGTAAAAGTGGGTTACTTAAAACTCCTGGATTTTGTACTTCTGTATTTTCGAGGACACTGTATTGTTTACCAGTACTTGGACTAAGGAACAATTTGCTGTCTTGTTTAGTGTGGTGACTGATATTCCTGTATTTTTTAATGGGGGTAAAAGCATCAAATTCAGAATCACTATCGATCTCATTTTTTGACTTTGCAGTAGATGGGGGGCAAATTTGAACATTTTCCAAAATGTTTACCTTTTTTACAGGAGAATTTCTGGTTGGAGTAATCCTCTTTAACACTTTTCTATATTTTAACTGTTTAACTTCATCCGATCCACTTGACGAATCTGAATCAAATAATATAAGTTTCTTTTTGCACTGTTTACGGCTTGATCGATCCATAATACGAAAACTAAATACTCTTTAGGTACACTTATAAATCGTAAAAATGTGAGCGCGCCGGCCAGCAACGTGCTTCTGTATCGTAACTTGTCACAAGACTAAGCTAGGATGCGTTGCGCCCGCGCCTCACTCCGTGCGGCTATGAGGCCTGCAATTTTTGAGGCAGATTAGACCTCCCGCCGCACTAGACGGAATTAATTTTTATTCAGTGCGTATGAGGTCTATTCAACCTCATATAGTATTAACTGCACCATTAGGCTAAGCTTCGTGAGAGAATCAATTTTATATATTTGTCTCTATTATACTCATAGAAATGTTAACATAGCTGTCCCCCGCACAGAGTGAAAGAAAGAGATTTTGACTGCCGCACCTGCGAGAAGTCACGCATGTGGCTTGTCCGCCCTCATAATGCAGTGAGCGTGTTAAGCATATCACTGAAAGCCTTAATAATAGATCAAAAATAGCATGTGTCTTTCTCGATATGACAAAGGCATTTGACCTTGTTTGTCATAAAACACTCCTATCGAAACTTTCTTGTTATGGAATAAGAGGAAAAGCCCATGACTGGATCGAAAGCTACCTTACGGAAAGAACACAATGCGTAGAAATAGCCAAAACGCACAATTTAAAGATGAAAACCGTAAAATCATCATATAAAGAAAATAATTACGGTACCCCGCAAGGCGGAATATTATCTCCACTATTATTTCTACTGTATATAAATGACCTCCCTGACGCTGTAAACAAAGACTGCATCCTTTTTGCTGACGACACAACACTAATCATAACGAATAAAAACCAAAACACATTACAGAACGAGATTAGTCTAACACTAGATAAAACTATTAACTGGTTGCAACAGAACAATTTAAAAATTAATATGACAAAGACAAATATAATACAATTTCAAACATATAATTCATGTATACATAACCTTGACATCCGTTATAATGACTCTCACTTAGAAAGTGCTAATGAATGTGTATTTTTAGGTATAACATTAGATAAATACTGTAATTGGAAACCCCATATGGAAAAACTTGTAAGTAAGATTGACCGTTTTGTATATGTATTAAAATATATCCGACAAACAGTTAACTTAGACACAGCCTTGATTGCTTACCATGCTTATATAAGCTCTGTACTCCGATATGGTCTAATTGTATGGGGTAACTCGGTTGAGGCCGATCGTGTATTTAAAGCCCAAAAGAAATGTATACGTGCAATATGTGGCGCTGATGTCATGGACAGCTGTAAACCCTTATTTAAAAAACATAGAGTACTACCATTACCATGCCAATACATACTTGAAATATG
The DNA here is from genome assembly GCA_963564715.1 of Catocala sponsa. NCBI lineage: Eukaryota > Metazoa > Arthropoda > Insecta > Lepidoptera > Erebidae > Catocala > Catocala sponsa. Next base: position 919,335 of record OY751345.1, on the reverse strand, counting down.
CCTGTTTGTGAAAAAACATCCAGAACTATTTGAAAAGCTCGGCGATACTGCAAATTCCCGAACTAGACATAAAAACAGGTTACATATACCACCCATAAAACTCGAGGTATTTAAGAAAAATGTTTACTGCATGTGTATTCAAATATTTAATCATCTACCCAACAATATTCATAGTCTTCCATTATTATTATTTAAAAAAACACTCCATAACCTGCTATTAGACAAACAATATTACTATTTAAAAGATTACCTGGACGATCATGTACATATAACATAATGTAACAATTTCATTGAATTATTCATTTAATAATGTCATACCATAATTTTATTTCATAATTTCTTTTATATAATTTAATCCCATATTTTAAATTAATTTATTTTATGATAATTTTTAATTAACATACATATTTGCACGCCATGCTTGGCAGAACATGTGATGCTAATAATATTTGTACCAACTCTTCTACCATGTTTGAGCAAATAAATGATTTATTATTATTATTATTATTATATATCAGAATTAGTACTAGTACTTGACTTTTTCGTAACAGTACCTACTTGATTTTTTCGACAGTTTAAATGGCAGAGATTATTTATTAATTTATATAAATAAGTAATATTTAGGTTGTTATTATTTGCCGGAAACAAAATTAACAAAGTTACGTACTAGCCCTTCACCAATAAGATGCAAATTTCATAAAAAAATTATGTGCGCAGACGTCAGTTCGTCAGTGGGTCCGCGACCACCGGCTACACCACAAATATAGCGACACTTCTGCCGACCCGCACAACTCACAGCGCGGACTGTTCTACTCGCACATCGGGTGGGTTATGATGAAGAAGCACCCCGAAGTGCTGCGTCGAGGGAAGACCATACACATAAATGACATCGAGAATGATCCTCTCTTGAAATGGCATCAACAGTAAGATATGAGTTTGGGTTTTTATATAGATAGCAATGGGATCTAGGGGTCCAAAAGACTTGAGTCTTTTAATTCTTATTTAGGGCTCAGGCGTGGCCAACTGCCTAAAAACCCTTTAATCCTCTAAAGTTAGTTACAGTAGCAAGAGTATTGCTAAACAAAATTTGCTACCGTAAGTAGCAATAACAGAAGCAAATTTTGGAAAAGGACGAGGGGTCAAGCTCTATGGACCTTATCAAAATTTTACGATTTTCAAATGTTTTAGTCTCTGAGCTTTACTATAAACTAAAGTCTAAAAAAGGTACTCTTGTTCCTTACTCCTTTTTAAGCATATTACGCGCACGGAGTGAGGCACGTTGAGTTTTGGTATAAATACACTTTCCGAGACAGACCGCCTTTCGATGTTATCTCGGTATATCGTTACGTGACAGTACGGCTACGGGCGGCGAACTTTATTTCATGTAATTTGGCAAACCGTCGATAGCCAATGCTTTTCCATAACATTTCTAGGAAGCACGTGATCTCGTGTCGCATCGCGCGGCTTCATTCGTTCGTAGGTGACGCAGTAAACTCTTGTCTAGTCATTTGTCAACGCCCATACGCAGTGCTTATGCACTAAAACAAAACATTCACACGGTCGCGTCGTAAGGTCGCGTCGTAAGGTCGCGTCGTAAGGTCAACGTTTGTTTTTTTTTCTTCTCGTCCAGATATATTGCTCTAATCAACCCGCTGTGCTGCTTCGTGCTGCCAACACTGCTGAGCCTGTCTGTGGGCGAGGCCTGGAGCACTGCGGTCGCATGGCAGTGCTTCATACGATATTTATACTTCTTCCACTGCGAGTTCACTGTCAACAGCCTCGCACACGCATACGGATACAAACCTTATAACAAGTAACAATTATTCATTTATTAGAGTGCGTAAAAATAAGTTTTGATTCAATCTACTTAGGTCATTGGTCAAGTCAGACTGTAGGCCTCCGCTACTAAGCTATTGATTAATTAATTATTATTCCATATGAAATAGAAGTAGATGTAGTAGAATTTCTATTTCATGTATGTTCTTTGTGTCCATTGTTCGAATGTTTGTAAAGTCCCCCGCGACACAGGACTTATTCCTAGTACGTGAGATATCTTTCTTTAAAAGAATTTGCCAAAATCTTTGTCGTAGTCTTTATCTGCTCTTCCATAAACTACTTACCATCAAACGGGTCACTAAAACATTGACTATATAAATAAGTATATGCGTGATCCATACGAATGAACCTAATCACCTATATCGTTAACAGGAATTTAGCATCAACAGAGAACTGGCTCGTGACAGCGTTAACGTTCGGGGAGGGATGGCACAACTACCACCATGCGTTTCCTTACGACTACAAGTCTGCTGAGTACTACGACGCCTTTAATCTTACCACGACCTTCATCAGGTAACACAGGATTTAGAGTTTACTAGCGTTCACTCGCGGATTGTACAATATTCGATATATTTTATTTCGGACATAAATCACGCAAAGAAATATGATAATGTCCTCCAGACCGTATTTCGACCACGGCGGCCGATCTTAACGGAGACTGGCCATCTGCGCACAAGTGTGTGCGCAAACACAAGTGCACTTTCTGTTCCCTAACCCTCATGATCCGATGGGACGGATAATCCGACACGGACCGGGCGGGAGAGCGATCAGGCATAGGTACAACGGCTTTTACGTGCTTGAAAATAGAGCTCGTATCAGTAAGGCATAATGTAGCCTTCTATAGAATATAGCTGGACCTTTATATACTCCATACTACAGGTACGTGTGACCGGTTCTCGTAAATGGCCATGTTAACTTGTACTGGCTTCGTTTCATCATTCCTCTAAGGGCTTAATAGAGAGTAGAGCCTCGCTGATTTCAGCACGAATGGGCCGGCTCGACCAGGGAAGGACTATACCCTCTCACAGAATATCGACGTGAAATACCAGTATTCCTACTGTTGTGTTTCGTTCGGTGAGTGAGAGTACCGGAGGCCCAATCACCCCCTTACCGCTCCTTCTCCTTCCCACTTCCTTTTCTAAAGGGTCGGCAACGCGCTAGTGATGCCTCTGGTGTTGCAGGCGTCCATAGGCTACGGTGACCACTTACCATCAGGTGGGCCGTATGCTTGTTTGCCACATTAGTTGTATAAAAAAAAAAAACCTGTAGCCAATAAACATAATGCTGGTAGACCAATAAGAGCGCCGAGTGCAATGATTATAGGATCCAACATTCCTCATGAAGGGAATCTTATTAATATCGAAGAAGATAAGCAAGTGAAATATGGCGCACAAAGTTGTCGACGTGTAAGATCTAAGTTCGGCAATTATTGTGCCGATAGTTGTACGTAATTGGTCAATGGGCTGATTGCAAAGAGCCTCGTCCTCAACCTGTAGACCCTAGCAATAGATGGTTCGATTGAGACTTTAATGCAGTGGGTACCTATGCCGTATTATAAGGCAAGCACCGTAAGAAGGTTCCTTCCTGCGAAGCCCTAAGGCGATTATCACACGGCACCGCGCACCGCCGCGGAGGGCGGTGGGGGTAAAGCGGATTTCGTAGCAGTGCTCCGCGCGGTAAGGGGTTTACTCGCCTGTCCGCGCGAATGGATTTAACGCGGTTTTGATCAGTTTGATCATTTTTAAATTGCAACACGTCCTGCACCAACGATGATCCGCGCGGCTATACGGCGTCCCGTGTGTGTGGGCGCGCGGACGGCAGCGCGGAGGGGCGGTGGCGGTGAGAGCACTGCTCGACCGCGCGGTCGGGCGGTGTACGTGTGTTAGGCATTAACGGATTTAGTAGAGGCCAATGCGACATGAGATCCGCTTCACCGCCTACCGCGGCGGTGCGCGGTGCCGTTTGTTAATCGCCTGACCACATACTCTATACGTGGTCGGTAAATGTTGATTATTTATATTTTGTGTTCCATCAGACTCTTTCACACGATGGGATGGACGTACGACCTGAAGGAGGTTGATCCTGACTCCGTGAAGCGCCTGGCGCAGAGACTCGGCGATGGAACTGATATACGAGCGATGAAGCAGCACCTTAATATAAGTTAACTATTGTATAATTATTTTTTATTATGTACGTATTTATTAAATTTATAATATTAGTGCACTTAGGTATATTTAGATTGCCGAAAGAAAATCTTCAAACAAATGTGGATAAATGTGACAGTGTAGATTTCAACGACCAGTATCAATTAATTCATTTATAGCAAAATGTTATACAAGTCAAAGCAAATCAAAAATAAATTTATTTAAGTTAGGTTACAAGGTAACACTTATGAATGTGAAAGTTACACTACATTTTTTCTGTGAATTTACATTTTCTACCACGTTCAGCAAAGTAAGGGTGAAGGGCTCATGAGAAGAACGGGCAAAAAACTCATGGCCACTCTTTTTAATCGTCAAGTTTACAATAAAAGTTTGTTTACAAATCATAACTGTAAGGTGCTGCAACCATTTCTCTACGAATTACTACTGAACATACTCAAGCATTTAATAAAATTTGATGGTAGCCTCTAAAGCAGCAGTATGGTAAACAGGAGCATCCACTTACATGTATATAAATAATCAAGACAAGGCATGATTGTAGTCCGTAGTTTAATCTAACTGTTTAAATAAAAATGTAGTAAGTAAATTATCGAATTCCAAAACCAAGGTCGACCAGTCACCACAAGTAGCACCCGTTCACGAGTACGACGCATGGGCCAGCCATCGCCCCCCTCGCCATATTGAAGGGAAGGGCACGACCCGGTCCATGACGCCACCACAAGCAATGACATTTGAGTGAGCATGACGGTCCTTGGCATACCTACATATTACCAATGTACACTATTATTTATAATCCTTCCTAACTTACTATTATAAAAGCGAAAATGAGTTTGTTTGTTTGTTACCTTTTCACACCTAAACCACTGAACCGATCATCCTGAAATTTTGCATATTCAAATTCAAAACATTTATTTTCAGACTAATTCGGTCCAGAGAGTGTTAGTAGTACATGATAACTTAAAACTATGTTAGTAATTTACACAGACATACCTACCACAGAAAATAAAAAGATAAAATACAATACAAATAATAAATGTGTAAATCCATATCCAGTACGTTGTCAGGTGTACAGAAACGGACATAGGCTACCTTTCATCCCGAAAAAAACTATTGTTCCCGAGGAAAACAATAATAACGTTCTTATGATAATAAATGGCGCCACGTGTCTTTCGAATCATGATTGAATTATATTATTACAAGCAGAGTACGACCCGAATTGATTGTCAAATTCTAAATTAACGCGAGCGAAGCCGCGGCCTAAAGCTAGTAAATAATATATTAGATGAACTATTTTATTTTATGTTGGCAAACCATTTTATGTGCACACTATGTAAACTATTTAGCAAAAATAAAGTTTTAGTAAATATTATTAAAAATTATCTATATTAATATTATAAAGCTGAAGAGTTTGTTTGTTTGTTTGAGCGCGCTAATCTCAGGAACCACTGGTTCGAATTGAAAATTCTTTTAGTGTTGGGTTAGCCCATTTATCGAGGAAGGCTATAGGCTATATAACATCACGATACGATCAATAGGAGCGGCGCAGCAATGAAAAATGTTGCGAAAACGTGGCAAATTCTCCTATATGAAGCAGACGAAGTTAAAGCAATCTGATTGGTTTCCGTTTCCTTATTATTTAATTAAACACGAGCAATGCCCTCGCAAGAATCGGCTGATGCAGATTTCATAGTTTAAGTTTGTATCAATTGAATCGAATTTTGCACGCATAGTGCCTTGACCGGGTCAAAATATGGGCCTTTAAAGTAAATGTCCCTAATTTTGGCATGCCAAAGGGTCCTATGACTAATATTTTGTAGTAGATTAATGATATCGGTTTAATAGCATTTGCCCGATACATACATTTTGGTATTTTGTCAGTATTTTAATGCATAAATTATGTAGTTTTAGATCTTATTTAGTTTATATGCATTTATTTGTAGTCCTCTTGTTTGAACCCTATTTCATGGTACAATTTGGCCTTGCTTCTAAAATCGTAAGCTTTTGGGGATAAAAAGAATTATAATGAGTTATAATAATTTTATAATAAATCTCAAACAAAAATATTTTTGTGGTTTTATAACTAATAATGTAACAACAAGATCTTTCTTATCTTATGTGGAGGCCAGTCAGTGCAGACCGGCGACACTTCGACCCAGTGGGATCTTTTGTGTCGACACTCTCCCAGTAACGACTGCCATAGATGTTCATGGCAGCCGGGACCGACGGCTTAACGTGCTTTCCGAGGCACGGAGCAGGCGATAATTGACGATCAATACGCACATAATTTCGAAAAGTCATATAACTTCCGAAAGTCAGAGGTGCGCGACGTGGGTTCGAACCTGAGACCCTCTGCATTGCAGTCTGTTGGTCTCCCCACTGAGCTATCGCTGTTCTAACAACAAGATAAAAAAATAAAAAATATTCAATAATTTCAAATAAAAACATGGGTAAGTGCGATAACATTCAGCTTTAGGTACAACAAAGGCAACTTGCAACCAGTGCCCTACTGGAATTCCATCTTTATATTGATTAAGCCTACTCAGTTCTTAAGCCAATCCCAATTTCTCCCATATGATAAATCCATTTGACTGCTAATCCTTCTTCCTCGAAAGATTTATAAGCATATTTTTAATTAATGTACTTATTTATTTTATGTATTTCTGTAATTTTTAATAAACATAAAATAATTGAATCGAGTAACAAAATATAAAAATAGATACCGACGAGTTGAGAACCTCCTCCTTTGTTTGAAGTCAGTTAACAAAGAACTTAAGAGTCAGTTAACTGCTCGTAACTTCGCGAATTTGCCTTAAAAATGTAAATTCAATTCAACTCCTATTTTTCGAATTCCAGTGAATAAAACATATACTGAATTTAGCTCATAAGAAACTTAATTAATTACATTATTTGTTTTAAATACATACTTAAAATATTTTAATAACTATATTAATACAAAAACAACAAAAAAGTGTCTAGAGTAGGTACTAGAACTAAATCATGCAAAATTAAGTGATCGCTAAATATTCCGTGAATCGACTTATAGTTGTTTTAAATAAATTCTATGCTTGCATATAACTCTTTCCTTAGTCAAATCTATTGTTAAGGTATGCAAAAAAAGCACTTAGGTATAGAAGTCATCATATCGTCATAGATCATCAGAGGACTCCACGCTAACCTTAATGCCGTCCATCACCACCTGGAGACGGCTCGGCCGGCAATGCTTTTTCTAACGGAGACACAAATACGCCGTCCTGCAGACACGAACTACCTGCAATATCCCGGCTATGTGCTAGAGGAGTGTTTCCTCGCGAAAGCCGGGGTATGCTTGTTTGTTACGGCGGATATTTGCTGTCGCTGTCTACAATGCCTAGAGGACCCTTCCTTCTCTGTCCTTTGGGTACACGTAGATCATGGCTCTTTCAGCCAAATCTACATGTGCCTCTACCGATCCCATTCAGGAGACGCTGAAACAACTCGACTCTTCAATTACCTGAGTCAGGCGGCAGACGACGCGCAGGAGCTGTTTCCGAACGCTGAATTGGTGTTCTTGGGAGATTTTAATGCCCACCATGAGACCTGGTTGGGTTCTCCCAAAACAGACCACGCGGGACGAACTGCCCATGCGTTCGCTCTCACGCATGACCTGTCTCAACTGGTACTCCAGCCCACCCGGATACCAGACATTGCAGGTCAGGCGCCCTCTCTGCTCGATCTGCTGCTGACGAGTAACCCGAACCGGTACAGTGTGTCGATTCGTGCTCCTCTGGGCACCTCAGACCACTGTCTGGTTTGTGCCACAGCTGTTGTTGTTACGCCCCCACGACCCGAGGAGGCAAGACGACGACTGTGGCACTACTCGTCGGCAGACTGGGATGGAATGCGGGAGTACTTCGCATCCATCCCTTGGGCTCAACGCTGCTTTGAGAACAGGGATCCATCAGAGAGCGCTACTGCTGTCGCTGGTGAAATCATCCTGGGTATGGAATATTATATTCCATACAGTGATGTCACGAGCGGCGGCAGGAAAAGGCCCTGGTTCGGTCGTGAATGCGCTGATGCTGTTGAACGCAAACAGACAGCGTACCGCGCTTGGACCAGGGCTCGCACTCTCCACGACCCTAACGTGGATCACCTGAAGGCAGCGTTCAACCAAGCCACAAAGGTCTGCAAGAGGGCATACTTAAGAGCGGATGCCCAGCGCGTCGCACGGTTCGGCCAGGAACTCATGGCGCATCCTACGGGCAGTCGTAGCTATTGGCGCCTGGCCAAAGCCGTGCAGTCCAACTTCTGCCAGACCTTGCTGCCCCCCCTGAGGTATCCGAATGGATCACTGGCTCATCGGCCGCAGGAGAAAGCAGATCTGCTTGCAAATCTCTTTGCGGCCAACTTCCGAATCGATGACTGCGGTTCGCAGCCGCCTAACATTGCCAACTGCGGCTACACCATGCCTGATATATGTATCAGGCAACGAACCGTTCGTGCGATACTGCAGTCTCTCGATGTTCGGAAAGCCAGTGGACCTGACGGCATCCCAGCTGTGGTCCTTAAAAAAATGTGCAGCGGAGTTGTCTCCCACACTTACGTGCCTATACCGGACGTCTTACGCCGCAGGCATTGTGCCTGAAGCTTGGAAGGAGGCGAACGTTCAACCGATTCCCAAAAAGGGGGACCGTTCCGAGCCAAGCAACTATCGACCCATAGCTATCACCTCGGTGCTCTCCAAGGTGTTCGAGCGGATTATAAACACCCAAATTGTCTGCTACCTGGAGGATCAATCGTTGATCAATGATCGCCAATACGGCTTTCGGTCTAAACGATCAACGGGTGATCTTCTAGCGTTCGTCACGCACCTCTGGGGTGAGGCTATGGACAAGCACGGCGAGTCTTTGGCTAGCAGCCTTGACATAGCCAAAGCTTTCGACAGAGTCTGGCACCGGTCTCTTCTTTCCAAGCTTCCGGCCTATGGCTTGCCCCCTCAACTGTGCACCTGGATTGCAAGTTTCCTGCAGAAGCGTCGTATTCGGGTCCTTTGCGACGGTCGCGCTTCCAAATTTATGCAGGTAAATGCAGGAGTGCCTCAGGGTTCTGTCTTATCCCCTACGCTCTTTCTTCTGCATATCAATGATATGTTGAATCTCGGCAACATACATTGTTATGCGGACGACAGTACCGTGCATGGGCGATATCTCGGACATCCTGGGGCCAAACAGGCTGAGGTTGAGGGGAAAAGGCAGAATCTTGTCGTTGAACTTGACCAGACCTTGGACCGCATCTATGAATGGGGTGCCAAGAACTTGGTCGAGTTCAACGCCAAGAAGACCCAGGCATGCGCGTTCTCAACAAAAAAGTCTCCGTTCCTTCCCCTCCCTTCTCTGAAGAACACTCCACTGGTGATACGTGACAGTCTCTCCATCTTAGGTATGGATCTTTGCCGCTCCCTTAATCAGAAAACCTATATCGAGAGCGTCATTAAGCAAGCTTCGCGAAAACTCGGAGTTCTGAACAGGGTGAGGCGGTTCTTCACGCCTGGGCAACTGTGCCTATTGTATAAGGCACAAGTGCGCCCTTGCGTGGAGTACTGTTCTCATCTTTGGGATGGCTCCGCGCAGTACTTGCTGGACGCTCTCGACCGCTTACAGCGGCGGGCTGTCCGTATCATCGGAGATCCAGAGGTCACGAGTTCACTGGAACCTCTGCAACTCCGTAGGGACATTGCCTCATTGGCATGTTTCTACAGAATATACCACGGGGAGTGCTCTGAAGAGTTATTCCACCTTATCCCGCCCTCCCCTTTCCTATCCAGAACAACGCGTGCTGGGCTCAGATACCATCCTTACACGGTAGAGTCGATTAGAGCGCGTACCAAAAAGTTTGGGTCCTCATATCTCTGCCGAACGACCAAGGCATGGAATTCTCTGCCAAGGCACGTGTTTCCTTCTTCCTTCAATCCTGGGTTCTTTAAGCGGGGCGTGAAAAAGCATCTTCTCAGGCCGTCAAAGTAGAGACCTCAACATCGCCTCGGCTACTGTGGGGGCGATGTGGAGGTCACTGCTCTTAGACCACACGACTGCTTACCATCAGTTGGAGTGTGGTCATTTTGAAGAGTAAAATTAAAAAAAAATTAAAAAAAAAGAAGTTTCAGTTAAATGGACTTACCTTTGAGTCTCGAGTAGGTACGCCTTCAAGAAAGAATTCGTTTTAATAGCTTCTGGAAGTAAAATTATGACATACGAGTACTAGCTAACACGTCTGTCTCACATTTATAAGAAAAATTTGCCCGTTTTTGCAACACTTTTCATTGATGCTCTGCTCCTATTGGTCGTAGCGTGATGTTATATAGCCTATAGCCTTCTTCGATAAATGGGCTACCCAACACAAAGAATTTTTCAATTCGAACCAGTAGTTCCTGAGATTAGCGCGTTCAGACAAACAAACAAACTCTTCAGCTTTATAATATTAGTATAGATTTAAAAAAGTAATGTAGCTTTTCCCAATAAGTAGCTAATTTTTGCGCCAGAAACAAAACTAACGCAATAACGTACTAGCACAAAGTAGGTCCTTAAAAATGTAAATTAAGTATATAAAAAAAAAACTATATTATGTCACTTATTCATATTCATATTCATTTATTCACAAACAATTATACAATTGTGTTTGAATGATCACATAAAATTATATACATATCAAAAAAGAAGTCAAACAAAATTAATTAAATAGAAGAAACAATATTAATTTAAAATAAAAAAGTTAAGCAATGTTAATGAAATAGATGTCAAATTAAATTAATTAAATAAAACGTCAACCATATTAATTAAATTAAAATGTCATACAATATTAATTGAAAATAAGAATTAATAATTATTCATAGCACAACCACGCAAACAAAACTCAGGTATATTTAAAAATAATTACAATTTAAAATAATAGATTAGAGTCTAAATCACCATAATAATAAATACACAATTTAATTTCTTATGTTGGAGTCTATAAATTGTAATACCGAGTAATAGGTATGCTCCAACAAGAAGGCCTTAAGTTTTCTTTTAAACATATTCGTATTATACACGAGAGCTTTTAATTCTGTCGGTAAACAATTAAATAGTTTTATCATTTGAAACTGAACACTGTGTTGTACAATATTTAAATTTGGTCTTAAGTTTTGTTTCAAATGTTTCCTTCTTGTACTTTCTCTGAGTAGCCTTTCTTCCTCAGTTTCATATTCATTTATATGCTTTGATAAATAACTAAGAGTTGTTAATATATACAAACACGGCACTGTTTGCCATGGGAGGATATTTACTGTGTCAAAGCTTCGGGCGGTCTAAATCTCGGATAAGCGAGGATAATTATAAGTAGCATAACTTGTGAAATTTGTAAATTCCTTGCAATATCAATACAAAAATTCGGTGCTTAGAAATCGCAATGCCCCCGAAATAATTTATTTTAATTTTATGGATGAATTAATTATCATTTGTGGGACGTCTGAGTTCAATAGGGCATCTATTGACAATTATTTATTTACGTTATTCGACACTCAAATAAACAATATTATTTTTAGGTAAATATAGCTTGAATATTATATTGTGTTTTTTTTATACAACTTAGCTGGCAAACAAGTATACAAGCAAGCAAGCAACCTGATGGTAAGTGGTCACCGTAGCATATGGACGCCTGCGACACCAGAGGCATGCATTGCCGACCCTTTAGGAAAGGAAGTGGGAAGGAGAAGGAGCGGGAAAGGGGAAATAGGATGATTGGGCCTCCGGCACTCTCACTCGCCGAACAAAACACAACAGTAGGAATACTGCTATTTCACGTCGGTATTCTGTGAGAGGGTAGTCTTCTCCGATCGAGCCGGCCCATTCATGCTGAAATCAACGAGGTTCTCCTACTCATAAATAATGTTTATAACTAAATAAAGTAATTGGCCTGCAACTTTGATCACAAAAAAAATATTACATTCTTTTTGTTAGAAGGTATAATATTAATCCTTACTTCCTTACTAATATTATAAATGCGAAAGTAAATATGAAATTTGGAATGGAGATAGCCTGAGACTCTGGGAAGGACATAGGCTATATAACATCACGCTACGGCTCACGAGAGAGGCGCAGAAACCATAAATATCACTGACGCGGGTGAGACCGCGGGCACAGCTAGTTCAATATAATAAAGTATTCAATCGCTGTTATTTTTCTTATAATTTATCTTATTGTATTGTAAAACATTTGTTACTACTACTACACATATAATAATACTAATATCAGCCCTGTCTTAAGCTGTCCCACTGCTGGGCACGGCCCTTTTCTTAGTATGAGAAGGGTTAGGTCATAGTCCACCACGCTAGCATAGTGCGGCTTTGTTAATTTCTCATATCTTCGAGAATATTATGGAGAACTCTCAGACATCCAGGTTTCCTTACGATGTATACCGTTACCGTTAAATCGAGTTATATTTAACTATTTAATACGTATATAACTTAGAAAAGTCAGAGAGAAAGAAGGTCTCTCTGAAGGATTACGTGGAGTTTATCGATCTCCCACTAGTCTCAATCTAGGTCACCCGCTATCACAGCTATATATCGGTACATATTGTCATAAAATGTAAAGCTTTTTAAATTAAATAAGGTTGGGATTTTTTTTTTTAACGTAGCAGAATTCATTGCGCTTAAGTTACATACTTATACATTAACATACTTTAAGTGGGTATAGTTTGTAACGTTTTCAATTAAGTGTATTTTATTATTTCAATTATCCTTTGAAAATTATATCTGTAATCCTAACTAATATTATAAAAGCGAAAATGAGTTTGTTTGTTTGTTACCTTTTCACGCCTAAACCACTGAACCGATCATCCTGAAATTTTGCATATACGTTGATAGGTGTACAGAAACGGACATAGGCTATCTTTTATCCCGAAAAAAATTACTGTTCCCGAGGAAAACAACAATAACGTTCTTATGATAATAGATGGCGCCACGTGTCTTTCGAATCATAATTGAATTATATTATTACAAGCAGAGTACAACCCGAATTGATTGTCAAATTCTAAATTAACGCGAGCGAAGCCGCGGGCAAAAGCTAGTTTCAAAATAAATATTGTTCTTTTTATGTACGGTATATGAATTTTCCCGTCATTGCATTGTTACCTTAATGTGTGTAACATTTCATATACTTCAGCTGACTGGCAATCAGTGAATATTAAATTGTAAATCTCCATACAACCATAGTTGCCGCATGCATGTATCCCAATAAAGGTAGGCAGGGGTTTATAACAGATATTTCGACAGTTATGGCTGTTCTCGTCTCAGGCCTACAATAACAATCCCGGAATGTCTTAATTGGCAAACCCAATGACACTGTCCGGCTCAGGCATCGACGCACAGCAGTGGCAACCACTAGTGCTGCACCATCGAACCAGCAGACATTCAAACATACAGCTCAAATGATTATAATATACATTTGATTAGACTTGCATTCACAAAATAGTGCATATAATTATGTAAATATATACCGTTAGTTTAAATAAATTAACGGTATATATTTATAAATAATTGTGCACCAATATTTAATAGGTGCACAATTACTTATAAATATTTGAAGTTCAGTCTGACGCTCACAGTACAAGTAAAACTGCAGTCGTGGTGCAAGATGGGACACTCGTTCGGCTTGGAGACTGACATTAAATGGTCCAACGCGATTATAATAGTCCTGTATCACACGTTCGGTGTGATCTGGTGCTATTATTACGCGTTCCCTGTGAAGTGGGCGACAGTGCTGTTTGGTACGTAACATGTTAACTTTTGTAAGAGTGGATACGCTGCTGAAACAAGGCTCAACTAAAATACCAAATTATTTGGTCCCCGTCGATTATTTAATCTCTTTGATCTAGCTGTTTATAATTCTCTGAACTAGTTGAACTTAGGATTACGTATTCTAAGCCCAACCGTTAAGCTACGGGCTTTGCCCAATCCGTAACACCTGTCGTCAATACTGTTGACAATCGGGATTCGGCAATAAAACTTCCATTCTTTCACAGTGTTGACTGGTGCGCCTATTTTGGTAAATAGCAGAATATGGACACGTGAAATAGGGCTACCGTGATTGTAGTGTGTGCCAGTACATAGATAGCTGAAAATTTAAAATTAATAAAATTAAAGTGGTTGAAGATTCTTCATCCTCACAACGTCCACGGCCTGTGTACCCTAGTTAAAACCTTAATGGTTAATAATATGCAAGATCGCGTTAATACTCGTTACAAATATAGGTATATCATGCATCGAGAAAGTATAAAAGTTAATATAATATAACAAACATATTTGAAGTGTCCATTTTTCAGCGGTATTCATGTACGTGGTGACGGGTGTGGGAGTGACGTGTGGCGCACATCGCTACTGGACGCACCGCTCCTACAAGGCCAAGTGGCAGCTGCAGTGGCTACTACTGTTCTGCTTCTCCTGTGCTAGCCAGGTAAGCAGTAAGCATACAGCCATTACTGTTAACTAAGCTTGAACGTCTTTAGCACACAGGAGATTATGTAAGTGTTGATTTAGAAAATAGAAAGGGTTTCCTTAGTAAAAGTCTCTAGGATTACTTATTGTAGGTAGAGTTTTGGCTATCGAATCAACCATTACTAGTTTCTGTGATGACCTCTTACATCCGATGGTGGAGAGTCGACATCCAGCGCTGTAGGCTCAATTACTCCCTCGGGCACTTTCTTATCCTAACTGCATTCCACCATCCCATACCACCAGGTAGCAGACTCACAGACTGTACCAGTATTCCACCTAGCGAATGGGTTGCCTGCCTGTAATAGCTCTTTCCAAGGAAACAGGGCCTGGTGGAAGAGCGGCAGTTAACGCTTACCTTTAGGTCGGTCGCTGCCTCGTTTACCAACATTAGCAAAACATCAGTTCCATTTATATATATATATGTATATATATTGGTGCATATTTTACCCCAAACAGACTTCGATTCGTCAGTGGGTCCGCAACCACCGGCTACACCATAAGTATAGCGACACTTCTGCCGACCCGCACAACTCACAGCGCGGACTGTTCTACTCGCACATCGGGTGGCTCATGATGAAGAAGCACCCTGACGCACTACGAAAAGGGAAGGCGATAGACATGAGCGACATCGACAACGATCCACTCTTGAAGTGGCATGAAAAGTAAGCTGGTCTATCAATGGAAATATTAAGAAAGGCTCTATTAGTTTAGATTATTAGACAGACCTCTTTAAGCAGCCACTGAATCTGGCTGTCATGTTCCATTTGTATTCTTATTTTTATTCAGAAACTATTCATGAGCTCGGTTCTCATCAAGAAACGAGCCGTTTTATATTTTTGACACATACCTATTCTATGTAAAATATGTCAAAATTTTGCTGTTCGTAGGTAAAACGATTCCTTCTTTGATATAGGAATATGAAATTCAAAACGTGTCTTCATAATTTTGAAACATATTAAACTACTACTGAACCTTTACTACTATTTTAACTACTTTGAATAGCTAAAATAGTACTAAAGATTTAATAGTAAGTAGTGTATTATTTTCAATCTGAAACTCTGACGCCATACTGAAAATAAATAAGCCCATCTTCATCGTTTATTTTCTGGTGCAGATATATTGTCCTGATAAACCCAGTGTGCTGCTTCGTGCTGCCATCCCTGTTGAGCGTGTGTCTGTGCGGCGAAGCCTTGAGCACAGCTGTCGCGTGGCAATGCTTCATACGATACTTGTTCACATTCCACTGCGCGTTCACTGTCAACAGCCTCGCACATGCATACGGATATAAACCTTATAACAAGTAATACTGCATTTATTTTCCTTTCAATCTACATAGTCTTCAACATAATATATCACCGAAAGAGTATGCACAGGAAACCAATACTTCGTCAGATATGATTTAGAGTCTCCTGTAACAGGAGACGATGTTTTCGTCGACCGGGTATAATACCAGAATTCGTGCTGCTACTGGGAATTTGACAGGAAAACCTAATAACACTTTGCCCGACGCAGGAATCGGTCGCGAAACCTCACGTTCAGTAGTTATCTTAATTATTTCTTTATCGTAAATCTAAATATTCAGTTAGCTAATGGCACTTCAGACGCCACAAACTGGTTTGACCAATAATTGTTCCTAGCATATCTTTGTATTCCGATTTTAACAGACGCATGTCATGTCATTGTTACACGCACTATCACTATTGTTCACCATGTAATGTCTTGTGTCTTGTAAATTAAGAAATAAATAAATTGTTATTATTAATTTTTATTTTATACTAGTTATTTAGGGTGGACGACGAGTGCGTTGCCAACCATGAAAATATATTTTAGACTATGGTAGCCTTTGCTATTTACCATCAAACGAATCATTAGGTTTCTTAATAAAATGTTCACTGTGGTCGGTATATGAGACAATCAGAATGAGCCATATAACAATAATATATTGGCAATACGTGCCATTCCATAATAATATATTCTATAATATGTGCTTGTCAAAATGGTTACATTTCGCCCGATGGTACATCGCGTCCCTCGGACCAATTATCACACAGTAATTGATCCGAGTCGCGTCCACACGTGAATAGGCATGCGAACTAAAAAACAAAGATTTTAGTCCGCCTTTTAGATTAGCTAAAAATATTGGACACGTATTTTATCATTTCTTTCATAAACTAATACAACGCGATTTATATTTCGTGTGACGTCATTTGTAGATACAAATTTTACAAACCTGCGACGTCACAAACCCCCACTTAATTTTAATGCGTTATATCTTAGTAGTTTTTTATTGTTTTCTTAAAATAATTAGAATCAGAACTAACTCATAATTCATCAGCAATAAGACTAAAGAGAATCACTTATTTTTAACCCTGTCATCATGCCTATTGGTGCAAAAGTCTGTAATATCGTTATAATAGAGACTATGAAGGTGCCTTTACACGACCAGCTTAACAGACCCAGGATCGAAGGAAGAAAAAAACACGTGTATCAACAGAGAATGACAAATTTTAATAGTTCAATAAAGATATGAGGTGCTAAATTTCTTTGTATGAGATTTTATCAGCTCTGCCGTGTAAGGGTGACATCTAATTCCAGAATGTATTGTTCTGGACACTACCTGTAATGGCCTGTATCGTTAACAGGACTTTAGAATCAGCTGAGAACTGGTGTGTGACGGCGATAACGTTGGGGGAGGGATGGCACAACTACCACCACGCGTTCCCCTACGACTACAAGGCGGCCGAGTACTGCGACACATTTAATATTTCTACAAGCTTGATCAGGTAACACAGCTTTTATTTTTAGCCTGCTTTCATCCGTGGCTGTACGTAGTATCTACCTACCTATTAACAGTGTCGGCCCTAACCCCTTGATCAGGGAGTCTTTCGACGCCGTTTGGACGACACTTTTACTTCAAGTAAATTCTACTTCGGTTTTAAGTCAAATAAATAATGAGATGGGTGTAAAAACCCAGGATTCAACCTCTTCGTCTTCATGTGACCTTGTGACCCCTATATCTCGGGGGTCTTTTCACCCACAGGGCCCATATTCAAATTCGACCGAGGTATGACCCCAAGGTGTCTGCACACCAAGTAACAAGTCAATCGGTCCAGTGGTTCCAGAGTTATGCCTGTCACTAACAGACAGACACACAGACCCACATAGTGTTTTCATTAACCTCTGAAGAAGACTCAGAGGTTAATAATTCCGACATTTTTAAGGCTTATGTTTAAGTTATCAATCACCAGATATAGGTAGTAAAATATAACATTCAAAAATAGTAAATGATCACCAAATTGCACAGCAAAATATATTTAAAGAGATCAAAATAAGTCGACGCAGCCCCGCTTTGCGGGTCTCCTATTTTTGGGTGGGTTTAAGAAGGAACCTAACATAACCTAATCCTTCCGAGATTCCCTCCCCCCCCCAACCAAGCCCTACCCCCCACCCCTCCTCCCCTAACCCCTCCCACCACCCCCTCACCCTTCCTGAACCCCTCCCGGAACCCCCCTCACCCCCTCCCCCTCCCCCGAGTATACCTCACCCCCCCTGGACCTAAGTTTGGGGCCAAGACACCTAGACCCGTCGAGTTTGGGCTCATTGGAATCGGGAGAACGAGCCCAATCTTTTGGCCCCGACAGAAACCCCGAAATCAAATCGCAAACCTGGGAACTGACGACCACCATCAGTAAACCGCCTCACTTGAACTTGGAAGCAACGCACTATCACAAAGGCAAGGGCCCGCATACAGGCGTACAGCACAAATAGCAAAATGTCACAACCATCCAGAACAAAGTCCACCAAAACAAACCCAAAGACTACCGATGACAAAACAAAGGAGGCCCCAGCGGGGCCTCAGCCAAAAACAAGAACCCTACGAGAACAGGTGCTCGTTAAGACCTCGAGCACCAGAAAACCAACGCCCATAACCACCACCGAATCACAAGAAAGACCGACACCAAAACCCAACACAATGGAGAAGGTTCTACAATGGCCTCAAGACGAGGAACCAAAACTAACCCACTCCGAAGACGACGCCGCCTCAGTAGCGTCGGCAGCAGACTCTGAATCAATGTGCTCTGACGTATCACACCTAAGAGTTGGCAGGAAAAGCCTCCTCTACACAACCAACAGAGGAAGTGGCGTGGAGATGGACCTTGCCACCAAAGCAGCGAATACCCTGCTGCTCAAAGGCAAGGAGGCATTGGAACAGGCGGGAAATATGAAAAGAGAGTGCAAAACAACAGCACTCGATTGCCTCCAGTCCCTCTATGAGACTGTACTCTCCCTCTCCGACTCTAGGTCCCGCCATAAACTCAACCTAGAGAAGGAAAGGTCACGCCACGCCCAAGAACTGGTGAGATCGGAAAGGGCACACACAAAACAGTTGACAGCATTAACAGAGGAACTCGCAAAGACCCGCGAGCAAGTGTCGGCGTCCCTGCAAGAGACCAGAGACATCCGCAAATGGTTAGAATTCGAAACTCAAGACCCACATCGATTAATAAAAGAACTCAGCAGGGACAACAAAAGAGTGGAAACCGCAATCATTAAGATCCAGGAAACAATCAAAGAAATGGCCAACACAGGGAGCAACACTTAATTAAAAGACATAGAAGGAAAAGTGATCGCAATGGCACGAGACACAAAATCGATACACAACAGACTGGATGAACATAAAACGGGACTCACCAAGATCGAGTCCCACACTCAGGACATCAAAATAAATATCCAGTCAAACCACCAAGCAACCACAAAAGCCCTGACACGTCTAGAGGATCCCCCAACAAGAACTGAGGAGACATTAACAGGGCTAAAAGAACATCTGAAAGAGATCTCCAACCTCGTGAAATCGGTAAATACCACAGAAAAGGAAGCCCCCAAAATCGAGATCGGTGAGCACCTCCAGCCCATCACGGAGAGGCTCAAAGCGGTGTCCTCAGAACTCAAAACGATACGAGAACACCAAAAAGAGGCACCACCACCGACATCGATAAGTTTGGGGGCCGAAATGGCCCTGGTGGACATACTGAAAGCGCAGACCAACAGTGCGACGACCTACGCGCAGGCAGCTGCAAAAAAGCCTCCCCAACCACCCATACGGAGGCCCAACCACACCCTCATCATGTCTTCAAATGATAAAACAAAGACTGGGGAGAACATTGTTAACATCCTGCGCGAGGCCATAAACACAAAGAAAACCGGGGCCAAAGTAGACCGGCTCAAGAAGGTTGGAAATCAAAAAGTTATCATCTCGTGCAACAACAAAGCGGATCTCACCTTAATTTCAGAAAAAATAAGAACAAATAAGACCCTTCGAGCAGAGACGGCACGCAACAACAACCCACTCGTCATCATTAGGGATGTGCTTGCGTACCATTCCGACGCCGAGATCGTGGAGCACATCCTGGCGCAAAATAACCATGTGCTCAACGGCGTCGAGCCAAAGGAGCGGACCATCAGAGTCCGCTACAGGAGGCGGGCAAGGAACAACCTTGAGTGCCACCCGGTACTGGAGGTGTCCCCTGGCATTCACAAAAACATGCTGGAGGCCGGGAAACTGTATATCGACTTACAGAGGCGACCGGTCAACGACCACTCCCCACTCGTGCAATGCACAAAGTGTCTGGGCTTCGGGCACACGAAGGCTCTCTGCCAGGAGAAGGAGGGCAGATGCAGCCACTGTGGCCAGCAACACACTTGGGAAAAATGCACCCAGAGGTTGGAAGGGAAACCCCCAACATGCGTTAATTGCAAAAAGGTCCCAACACCACCGGGACAGCCACAACGCATCGATACCAACCATAACGCCTTCAGCGGAGAGTGTGCGGAAAGACAGAAATGGGACGCCATAGCCCGCGCAAAGATCTCCTACCTTTGCTAAGGTCTCCACAACACAGGGCAGCTCTATACCCCCATCAACATCAACACCATCGAGAAAACTGAAAATCGTCCAAGCGAATCTCCAAAGATCCAAGTTGGCAACAGCGGAACTACTCCAAGCGGCTGAGCATCAAGGCATCCACATCGCCCTGGTGCAAGAGCCGTACACGGGCAAGCACGGAGTAATGAAACACCACCAAGGGACAACTACCATCCAGTGTACCCTTAACCGCCAAAAGCCAAACAAAGCCGCTATCATCATCTTCGGCAACCTGCTGGAAACAATCCACGACCCGCAATTGGTAACGGAAACGGAGGCAGCGGTCGTGGTAAAGGCAGGTGGACTAACGCTCGGACTAATATCAGTCTACTTTGAAGGGGACCAAAATATAGAGCATAACATATGTCGAGTAAAAAACCAGATAATAAGGATGTCCACAAACAACACCATAGTGGCCGGTGACGTAAATGCCTGGAGTCATTGGTGGGGAAGCTCCTCAGAAGACCAGAGGGGAGCTACCTACAGTGCCTTCATCGACGAAATGGACTTACAAATTCTAAACATCGGAGATACACCAACGTTCGAAACTTACAGGAGAGGCAGGCTGTACTCCAGCATTGTCGACGTAACAGCCTGCAGTTCAACGCTACTAGGCAGGATAGAAGAGTGGAAAGTCAATAAACACCTGACCACATCTGACCACAATGCCATCACATTTGCGCTACGCGTCGAAGGGGCTCTCCAACCCTTAAGACCCCAGACGACGCGTGTATACAATGTGAAAAAGGCTAATTGGCTGAACTTCACTCCACTCTTCACGTCGACCCTGGCAGCTAACAACATCACTCCTGTCAGAATCAACGAAGTAACCTCACAAACCGAACTAGAGTCCATAGTGGGATCCTACATTACCGCCATCACGGAAACATGTGAACACACAATTCCGAAACTAGGATCCTACAAAGGCAAACCAACGCCTCCGTGGTGGACGCCGTCTCTCGGACAACTCAAACGAGAAGTCCTCAGGAAGAAGAGACGGATCCGAAACGCGGCAACAGTCAGGAAGCAATGCGTCATCGAAGAATATTTAGAGGCAAAGCTTGCGTACACCCAGCAAGCAGTAGAGGCACAAACCAAAAGTTGGAAGGAGTTCTGCACGACCCAGGAAAAAGAGAGCATGTGGGACGGAATCTATAGGATACTGAGAAGAACCGCCAGGAAGCAAGAAGACACCCTCCTCCGAGACAACAGCGGCAAAACCTTGAGCCCGCAAAACTCGGCGGACCTCCTGGCGGAAACGTTCTACCCAACCGACACCATGGAAACCGACACCCCACATCACACTCAGCTCCGTAAAATGGCGGAAGAGAGTCAACCGGAACAACTGAAAGGAGACGACCCTCCCTTTACATCAGGGGAGCTCGACCTAGTGCTCCAAGCACTAAATCCCAAAAAGGCACCAGGCCCAGATGGCATCACATCAGACATCGCCACCAAAGCCATCGCCTGCGACAGGGAAGTATTCATGGCACTTGCAAACGCTTGCCTGAAACTAGCATACTTCCCCAGAGCATGGAAAGTAGCCCACGTCGTCATCCTACGGAAACCCGGCAAAGAAGACTACACTCACCCCAAGTCGTATAGGCCCATTGGTCTCCTATCAGTCATCGGAAAGATAGTGGAGAAACTGATGATAGGGAGAATCCAGTGGCACATTTTACCAACTCTGAACTCCAAACAGTACGGATTCATGCCCCAACGCGGCACGGAAGACGCCCTTTACAGTCTAGTGAACCAGATCAGAGAGGAAATTCGAGAAAAGAAGATAGTACTCCTAGCCTCACTGGATATTGAAGGGGCTTTTGACAATGCGTGGTGGCCAGCACTGAAATGTCAACTCAAGCAAAAGAAATGCCCGTACAACCTCTACAACATGGTATGCTCTTACCTCGAAGACCGCAGTATCGTCGTCAACTATGCCAAAACAACAAGTGAGAAGAGAACCTCCAAAGGGTGCGTTCAAGGCTCCATAGGAGGCCCCACCTTTTGGAATATCATCCTGGACTCCTTGTTACAACAACTAACTGGCAAAGGAGTGAACTGCCAAGCGTTCGCCGATGACGTTGTCCTTCTATTCTCCGAGCACACATCCACAGCCCTGGAGCAGTCAGCGAACGAGACGTTGCAGACTGTAGTAGATTGGGGGGAGAAAAACAAGCTACACTTCGCAGCACACAAGACCAGTGCTATGGTTCTAACCAAGAAGACAAAGTTCGACCCCACGTGCAGAAGACCTGCAAAAAGGCTGCAGACATATACAAACAGCTAGCCTGTGCAGCCAAAGTGACGTGGGGGCTCAACGGAGAAATAGTTCGGACAATCTACACAGCAGTCATAGAGCCTATTATCATGTACGCCTCCAGTGTTTGGGCTCCAGCCACGGAGCTAAACACCGTAATGGACATCCTCAACTCGACTCAAAGAGGGTTCGCACTGAAAATATGCAAAGCATACCGGACAGTCTCGTTAACATCTGCCTTAGCCCTTTCAGGCTTGCTGCCAATAGACCTGAGGATTCAGGAATCAGCAAGTCTCTATGAGATCAAAAAGGGCATTAGTCTAGACTACCTACCCACAGGGAAACAACTCGAGCACAAGGTGAGCTACCTCCATAAACCTCACCCCTCAGAGCTTTTAAAAACAGAGTTCGAGCTCCTCGAGAATATGGATCCCGAAACAATAGATACCCACCACATCACCGGCCCTCAAATTTACACAGACGGCAGCAAAATCGAGGGCAAGACCGGAGCTGCCCTAACGTGGTGGGAAGGTGGCAAGGAGATAACATCCAAATCCTTTAGTCTAGACAAACACTGTTCTGTCTTCCAAGCTGAAATGTACGCCCTACACAGGGCAGTGGAGATGGCGAGTACCAGCAGCGAACCAATAATCAACATCTTGAGCGACTCAAGATCCTCGCTCGAGCTGCTGAGAAATCCCCAGTACACCACAGCCCTGTCAAGAGACATTAAGCTAAACATCAGGAAAATAACGGAACAAGGCAAGAAATTAAGACTCTTCTGGCTACGAGCTCACGCGGGCACAATCGGAAACGAGCGTGCAGACGAGCTCGCGAAACTCGCAGCACTAACACCGTCAACCGGGCCAGACTATGACAAAGTCCCCCTGTCATTCATAAAACTGATGATCCGACGGGAGAGCGTCAGAAAATGGCAGGACCGATATGAGACCTCCAACACCGGAGGGGTCACCAAAAAGTTCCTCCCCCAGATAAACACCACCTATCAAATAGTGAGAGGGACAAAACTGACCCCGCTGCAGGTGCAGGCGATAACAGGTCATGGAGGTATAGCCGAATACCTGCATCGGTTCAATCTCATATCAAGCCCGGGCTGCGAGTGTGATGACAACATCCCAGAGACGTCCTTGCATAACATCTTAGACTGTCCCCGTTTTCTAAACCACCGCTATGATCTTGAAAACCAGCTCAACATCAAGCTGTCAGAGACCAACTTACCAGCGCTGTTAGAAAACAAAGAATCCAGAGCGAAAACCCTCAACTTCATTGAAAGAATTTTCAAGACCGCTACCAAACGACACAGCACAGGGAACACAAACACCGTTCCCCCTCCCCCTACTCAGGACCAACCTACAACAACAACTATCACACCCACCACCAGCCAAGGACCACACAAACCCAACACGCCCTGCGTCCATCACTCTTCAGAACTCCAACTGCTGGAGAGTGCTGAGCGCGGAGCCCCGGGCTTAAGAACAAGAAACGTGGTCCTGTTCATGAACACTAACTATGAACGGCTCGGGATAGGCTTCTGCAACGCAACCGGGAATAAGAGAGTGGCAATTTCACCAGGAGCAGCCCTGATAATCAAAGGAAGCACCACGCGCACCACCATCAAGCGCAAAAGGTTTGAGGAACTCAGTGAATTGGAAGTTGCGGGACAAAAGAGTCGTCTTGTACGGAAGAAAAACAAGACGATTCTGTTACTAGACTGGAACGCCAACGAGTCCCCATTCACTCGAGCAAACTCTCTACTCCAAGCGATATCAGAGGCAAGCAGAATAAACGACACCACACCGCGTATCATCAGCGTGGACGCCATGATGGCCGACTTCGAGAAGGGCGAGGTCGCAGACTACACCGGCAGCATCAGGGCAGCCGAGTACCACGAAGTGGTGGTCTACGAAGGGAAACACCAAGACCTCAGTTTCTTAAGACCACCAAAACCCAGACAATCTGCGACTCATCTCTCCACGACGCCATCTACTCCAACATCTGTCACAATTGCCACCCCCCCTACCAGTTCAGAAAAGTTGCAGAAGAGGTTGTTAGAAGAAAGGACCCGCACAACCAGAGAAACTCCAACCAAACACTCAATCATGACACCATTACTAAACACCATCAGCTCACAATTATGGGGGAAAAAGACGCCACCCCACCCGGCGCCAACTCCCTCACAAACAACTTCGAGAGCCGGTAATGGTGCCGCGACCACTGCAAGAACAAAAGCCGACATGGGAATAGTCGCTGCGCCAAACCTCAAGCAGGCCGTCACTCCACAAGACCACGTGGCCAACGCATTCCTCGAGTATACTCAAATCTTACGGGAAACAAAAACCGTTTCCATCAAGAAATGTGTCGACATTTTGAGGGCCTTCAAATACCAACAAGAAGGCCTACTAAACGTAAGACTCGAGGAAGCAGAAGCCACCATATACGACAGTGACGCCTCCAAAGTCATAAAAGGAAGGACGATGACGAGACACGTGGCGGCATACAGCGCCACAGCTGGAATCGTCCCCCTGGACAGAGAAGAAACGCAGCGCTCCGGACACTTCACTTACTGCACCCTCCAAAACGACCCCATCGTTGTCACGACCCAAGACACGGAGATATGGCTAGCGGACAGCATACTCGAAAGAGCCCAGAAGCTGTCCGAGAGTGAGCCGCCCGAGAAATGGGAAGTGCCCAAAATTACGAGGGTAAACGGAGTTCCGGGATGCGGTAAGACAACATGGATCATAAACAACTTTAACATCACAAAAGACATCGTTCTCACCACAACCAAGGAGGCACAGAGAGACCTGGTCCAGCGCATCACTCGCCGAGCAGGGGCAGACGCAGCAAGGAAAGTGCGAACGATGGCATCAACCCTGGTAAAGGGGGTCAAAGAGCAAGACAGGGAATAGTGCAGTCGGCTACTTGTAGACGAAGCACTGATGAACCACTTCGGCGCAATACTGATGCTATCGCGTATCGTAGGGGCCAGCGAGCTGCTGCTTATCGGCGACGTGAACCAGTTACCATACATTGACCGGGAAAACCTCTTTAAAATCACATACCTCCGCCCAAACTCCCTGACTGACACAAACCAAGAGTTGCTTTGCACACACAGATGCCCAATGCACGTGGCGTTCGCCCTCAGCACCATCTACGAGAGCATCTACTCGTCCAAAACAGTCATAAAATCCCTAAAAATAACTTCATATACCAATGCATCGATCCCCCAATCCGAGCCAAATACACTCTACCTCACCTTCAGCCAGGCAGAGAAGGAAACCCTCTCGGAAAGAGGGTACGGCAAAGGAGAAGGATCGACCATTCTCACAGTACATGAAGCCCAAGGGCAAACATACGGCAAAGTACTTTTGATCAAGTGTGCTAGCAGAAGACAACGGATCCATGATAGTGTCCCCCATGCGGTGGTCGCAATGTCGCGTCACACGGAGACGTCCGTCTACTACACCGACGAAAGCAACGACGCGACAGGAAATCTGATTAAAAGGGCAACAACATCTTCCGCCAAAAACATCCTGGACTACAATCTCAAAATGGCCCAAAAACATCGGGACCACCAGACCATAGAGAAACTGACAACACTATACAGAGAAGTTAGAGGAAATCCAGGACTCCAAAGCGCGACAAGCCCTGAGATTCAGATTCAGAGTACCAGCGGGGAACCTGAGTAGAAATAGCGGCAAAACAATAAATTGACATACACCAAACCAGCAACAACAAACCGGACTCGACAAAACAAAACAAAATTAAATGACAATAAGGCAGAAAGCCAAACCGCCAAACCAAACCAAGACGGTAAAATGACAAGAACACAGCTCACTCCTCAACGGCAAGACGCCCATCAAAACGGCCTTCAGCCCAACAAATTCAGGCCCTCAGCCAAAAACCAGAACTCAAAAAATTAGAATAGGCCTTCAGCCAATTTAAAAATAAGGCCTTCAGCCGACAAATTAGGCCATCAGCAAAATTTATAGCCCCCCTTCTTACAACAGGCCTTCAGCCTCACAAAATAAGGCCCTCAGCCAAAGAAATAGCACATTAACAAACGGCCTTCAGCCAAAATATCATCCACGAAATAAAATTACCTAGAGTCATCATTAATAAAACAAAAATTGCTTTTGTGTTGTCGCCTGCAAAACTCCATCAAAGGCGGGCGCACAATATGACGAGAAACAAACTATATAAACCAAGTAAGATCAAATAAAAATAAAGTTAATCTAAAAAAGGCACGGACTCATGTCTGTGGAGTCTTTAAAATACTAAGAAAAAAAAAAAAAAAATCCTTCCGAGACGGAATGCAGTGATTTGAGGCGTATAGGTGCTCGTTATGATAAATTTTAATAAGCATATTTTGCTGCGCAATTACTATTTTTGATGGTAATTATATTTAATCCCAATTTTTAATCCAGCTCATCAATTTTCTCAAATTTGAATTATTGCATTTGGCTTCTTGGCGTCCTTTGCCATCTGGCGATTAGAGAGATCGCTCCTCTCGCTCTCTCTACTTATTTTAAGGCTTGTCTTTCATTTCTTGGCCTCGTATCTCATGCTGCAAGCCCTGTGTCGCAAGGGACTTTAGACTTTAGACAGACTGGGCACAATTATTATTCGTCAATCGCACAAACACTTGGCGTGGGAAAGCACCAAGTCGCGCTCTCCTACTCTTTTTCTCGCCGCTGCCGGCCTGCTTGTGTGGATTCAGATCCCATGGTAAATTTTCTGTCCGTTATCGGTATGTTCGTAAAGTCCGTCGCTTGCGACAGATGGCTTGATGCATAGTGCGGGAGTTTATTTTAGATAAGATTTGTTATGTAGGATGTAGGTACTATCTAAAATCCTGTGTTCCACCAGATTCTGTCACAAGATCGGATGGGCGTACGACTTGAAGGAGGTTGATCCTGACTCCGTGAGGCGCCTGGCGCAGAGACTCGGCGATGGAACCGATATACGAGTGATGAACGATCACCATAATATTAGTTAATAGGTTATCTACTGAGAATGTAACACGATAGTAGTTTTCTACTAGAGGCCTTGCCACGGAACAGAACATACAATGGAAGTAGCTTAAAGACAATTTTATTCAAGGACCAGCGTTGCCAAACTTACACAATTACAAAGTTATAATAATCATGTTAAATTAATTAGACGCGATCTGGATAACGAATTTACAATGAACTGTGTTAACTGTCGGACGTAACCTTAGGCCATCCTTACGCCTTCGGAGGTCCGACACGACGTCTGACCCGCTGTATGTTTTCGAATATGCATATGTCATCAGTCACATTTAAAATATTTAAAGGTACCTAATTTTGAAATAATAAATACTTACCAATTATTATTTATCAATTTTTATATACAAAATAAAAACGATCACGAAAAAATATTTATATTATTGAAACACCAAAAATTAAAAAATATTGTATTCGATTTGTAGATTTAGCCCTGGGACAGTAATAAACATGTAAAACTGTTAAGCATCGCATTCATATTATCATTAGTACCTATAGTTATCACAAGTTACATAGGTACCACTCTGTACCTTTTAATTAAGTAAATGAAAACAAACAATCTTTCTTTAGATAGTAACTATATTACACTATAATTTAAATTACAATGCATTTCAATTTATTTTAATTTCAGTATATTTGTTTTATTTTCGTGTAAGTATGTTTATCTGTGAGGGTATAGTGTGTATGTAGCTATGTATGAATGTGAATATTAAACAACTTGTACTCAGGTTTTCTGTCTTCTAATAATATTAATGTCCTCCAGACCGATTTTCGGTCACGCGCAGACTGGCCATCTGCGCAGGAGATATTATAGTGCACAAGTGTGTGCGCAAGCACAAGTGCACTCTCTGTTCCCTAATTCTCATGATCCGATGGGACGGATAATCTGACACGACCGGAGAGAGACCAGGCGCAGGACCAACGGCTTTACGTGCTTTCCGAGGCACGGTGGTGTCATACCTACTACACATAAATATACATAGTATAATAGTATAGTAATAGTATAAATAGTTTCAATAATTTAATTAGCTTAAAAATTAGTAAAGTTTAACAGTAATAGTAGTGTAACAGTTTCTAAATTTTGTAATTAAGTGTCAAATAAACAACGTGATAAAATCCGTATATAGTAGTTTAATTTCAATGAATAACATTCGCGTAAACAGAAGACAATATTATATAAAAAGTATTTCTTACACTCCAGATGCCTCATAAGATCTCCACATTCCTGCTTTGACTAAGGATTTAAGAAGAATCAAACAACAAATAATTTTTAGTCAACTTTATTGTATTAAAACAAATATATTTACATGAAAAACTCCCCATCGTGGCGGTTCGAGCATCACAACCGCGAAATACATATTTTATACAAAGTTCGTTACTCAACAAAATAAACTATATAATACCTCAACGAATTATTTATTATTATCCCATGCCAACACAAAAGAAACAACATTCATTCTCAATGAATTTAGATTGGCACATGCTAATATTTATATTTATAAAAGAATCATCAGATATGTATTTCTATTTACCTATTAAGGCGCGCACAGACATTAGCTACGCAATATGAACTGTAACATACGATGCAACTATCGCATGTGTGGACGTACAGCGCGCACGAAACGAACAACTGCACAATAACAATCGAATCGATTGTTTTAATTGTACAAACATCTCAACAAATATCAATGGTTTTCTTTTGGATTTGGTGGACACTAGTTGGCTCAAATGCACTACTTGCTTGTGTTTCTACTTAGCATGACACAGGAAATGACATAAGTCGGATCACGGCACACGATCTCATATGATCGTGCTCGTACCGTCGCCCTTTTCGTGCGCGATGATACATCCAAACTGTACAAATTTGATTCAATCTTTGATACAGAACATGGCGTGCCGCTAATGTCTGTGCGCGCCTTTAAACACTTTATTTACACGTTTGTTATAATAAAAAAACACAACTAAAGTGTCTCTGTAAGTTAGCAAATGTTAGAAAATAAATTCTGAGAAAATCGGTGCTGAGATTCAAAGAAGCTTGGGGAGGAGTGGAAGCGATTGTAGGCAATTGTGGCGCCACTGTTGGGCCACTATTGCACCACTACTAGGTACATTTACATGCATGATTAATAATCTCCGATTAATATTTCAGTATAGCACCTACGTGTTTAATGATTTATAGAAAATCATGGATTAATTAATCGTTCCTATGAATGTGTAGCATGAGGTTCTTTAATAATATCATGTAATATTTTGTGATGTTGAAGACTACAAAGGTTACACTAAATAGTTGTAAAAACGAGACATTTACAAAGATTGCAAGACCAGACTCAAATAGCACCCAGACGAAATGTGGAAGACATAAATTACACATTACATCCCGCGCGGGTATAAACCCACAACGATTAATTGATTAACTAATTTGGGAATATTAAAACCACTATTTCTTCTATGAATCCATGATTTTCTATCACTCGAAATAAAAATCGTAAATTTTCAATCATACATCCATTAAATGATTCGAGCACTTAATAAATACTTTATGGTAGACTGTCTAAATGCAATCATTGACCCATAGAGTATATATAGTTTAACTAAAAGAGAGCGAAAAGGCAAGAAGTATAAGCAGTTTACATACGTTCAGTGTTGCTAACTTACTGCAGACAGTAACTACTACAGGGCAATGCACACTGGTTGTAACAAAATCATCTTTATTATCATCACATCTGACTCCGAAGGATTAGGTAGAGGCATGTTTTACCTATCTTTATTTTTACCTCCATTTTAATCAGCTGTGTTTAAGACCCACACACTATCCTTTATTACGTAGGACTTAAATACAGAGTTTTCAGTATTACCAGATCCAGACGAAGCCAGAGAAACTCACAATCGGCTAACACTTACGCCAACCGAACGAACGAGACGTTCTTTACTACAAACAAATTCAACAATCGAAACAGCTTGGCAACTGAAGAGCGATGATTTTGTTGCGCAGTTTGCATGCACCCAAACTTAAATAACACGACGGACTTCTAATTTTGAGCAATAGACTATAATTTTGAACACACGAAGACTTATGTCAAAGAAAATAAAATGCAAAAATAATATATACGTTTGATGTTCATTCACAATTTGCTAGATTCATATACTATACACTGTATATTAAGTTAATTGGAAAGGGAAGTAATGAACCGAAAAGGGCGTCCCATTATATATAGGATTAAAGGATTATTCCCCGCGTAGTGGAGTTCATAATCCTTGAAATATTGGATACAAAGAATAACTAACGTTTATACAACTATCTGTAATTTTCAGAATAAATTGTCTCATACAGAAATCGAACTCTCATCATTGAAGGTCTTGGTGATCAATTTAGCTACTTTGCCATCAATACAAAAAAAAAATTTGTGTTCTGCAATCAACTCATCAACTTTTATTTTACAAATATACAAAGATGTCTGCCCAGACAAAAGCAATTTTTGTATTGTTGAACAATTTGTATGAGTTTTGTATCATTAAGTGAAAGTCTTGGATTACAATCCACTCACTTAGAATGTAATATTAAGATTACCCATTCGGCTTATTACCTCCACTCCAATTAACTAATTTAAGAAAAATGATTGTAGACGATATATTAAGTACATGATTTATTACAAGTGCGGCGCAACAAGTGTCAGATGATATTTTGTCCAAAATATGTGAGAAAATAAACCAGCTTTGTGCACAATTAATGTCTAATAATTACACAAAATTATTACTTCGATATTTTACCATTAAATTTGTTAAAATCTTATTGCTTCATTAATTTATCATTATTTTTGTATATAGTAAAAACCGTATTAATTTTCACGTCCACGATTCACCGGGATAGATATATCCGAGAGTGTTATCTATCGAGGTGAACTCGCCGACTTGGACCTTTATCGACAAAATAAATGCAAAATGCACATTTTGCTTATTTCTTTTTAGATATATCACCCACCCTGACGTAGTCTTTGTTATCCGTAAATTACTTTAACATTTTTGATAGAACAAACTGATACTTCTCCCATGTCATTCTCCTTTGTAAGGATTCAACTATCAATAAAATAATTATCTGTATTCATCAACATTCTGTATTCAATACAAAGATTTTTTATTGCAGTAACAAAAAATGTTGGATAATTTACAGACAACGGTGGTCGTCAAATATATTAAAAACTATGGTGGCTGTATTCGTAATTTCAAATAACGACTCCTGATCTATATGAAGGCAATCAACTGTCACACTTGTCTTACAACTCGACGTGTATTTGGTCGATATTGACCAATTTGCCTGTTGATTATACAGTCAAATTTACATAAAAAGACTATTTTGACTATACAATGACTGTATAACCGCTTAGGAAAGAGGAAAAGATTTGTACATATTTATTTTAAAATATATAAAAGAAAGGACGTAAATGTCAAATGCTCGTTGTTTGAAATTATGACATACGCTATCGTTTTGCCGTTTTGAGGACAACACAAGGATGTAATAAAATATTTAACATTATTTGATACAAACAAAACTATTATCGTGAGAATATGTTATACTTATAATGCACATTTAATGTGATTAAAAACATCGTATCATTACACAAAGCTTCGCTAAACTCACCAAAAAGAGAGCAGAAGATATCCAATATATCTTCGAATTAATTATTAATATCGTTTACATTGAGACATAAAGGACAGCTAATATTTTAATGTCCTTTATACCCTAATTGAGCGTTTTAGCTGTAAATGACCATCCTAACCTAATCCTTGACACAATTACAATCCATAATGTGGTAAAGGACATTTTCTATACATCATATTCATAGGTATTGATATAAACAATTTTACCGCTGTCCTTTACGTTCAAATACATAATTATTCCATCCTAATGTTGTCAACAAGTTTGGTACATTAAAAGTCGGGTTATGATGAACTAGGTTACCATTCCCTTAACCATAATATTCACATGTGGGTCGCATAACCCAGCGAATGAAGAATGTCTTGTTAAACACTTCTCTTTAACGAAACACTGACTAGAGTCCGACCGGTTGGTTCTTTGGCACTGAGCAGGCCACGGGCTGGGACGGGCGAGCCAACATTAGGAGAAACATATGTATGTCGATTCCTTTTGGCAAGATGAAATATAAAGAAACTCGCTTTGAATATTTAGTTTGTTCCTGCTATATATTACATTGAAGGCATATTTATTTAATTACTAATATTTACATTTGTAGGTACGTTTTAGAAAATTCACATTCTTCATGTAAAACAAAGAATGTGGCGGGAAAAATTCAAAATTGTTATAAAAGTTATAAAGATTAATCTTTCTATTCATAACGGTAATAATAAAGCGTTTTTCAGTAAAACATTATCTGTAAATTAATTATTTTCATTCTTGGATTAAGAAAATTGATTTATAGACTCATAGAGGGACACAACAAGAAGCACTCATAAGAATCTGCTAATGGTTCACTCGCCATCACAGCCCACACACTAAACAAAAATCAATAGTACTGGGGATATGTGAGAATGCACGCCGCGCGCCGGCCGGACTCGTCGAAACAATCCAGAGAGAGTCCCGTTACACTAAATAAAGGCTACGTTTAAAATTGATCTACACGGCGTCCCCGGGCTCCGCCCCCGCGCCCGGCGGCGCCGCGGCGAGCGCGCGTGGCCCCCGGCGCGCGCACGTCACAAGTGCTTGTGCTTACCGTTGGGCGTGAGACCCGAGGCGGAGCCCGGGCCCCCCAGCGCGCGTTCCGCCGCAGCGTGCGCCGCGTGCTCCATGCCCTTCTCCAGGCACGTCTGGTACGTGGGCTTGATCACCTACAGCGAGGAAACAAACACCGTTAATCACTTCACATGTACACATCTAGATATTTATTTGAATAATTACTGAATGCTTTTTTTTTAGATTCACATCGAGGCATTTCTTACTAGTATAATATATTATTAATTTTGTATATTTCTAATGTTATTTAAAATGAGAATTATATCAACCAATGGTTTGTTATAATAAATCCATTACAATTTCATTAATTTAATTTAAGTTTAACATTTTGTAATTACGAAAATTGTTAATAAAAAGCTAATAAATATATTTTTTTTAATTTTTCCAACAGGGATCTATTTTGAAGCCTTTCAAGAACAGCTCCAAGAAAGGATAAAAATCACAAATTTTTAGTTTAACAATTATCAGACTTGCAATGTTTATGTTCAAGCAGCAAAAAATGATTAATTAACTATTGCATAACTACTTAATTGATAAATTGTGATAAAAAAAAATCCGGCGGATTATTGTTCATTTATCTATCCAGTAGGCCCCTGAATATTTTCGTTTCTTAAATTTCATATTTAATACGTTTAAATAATTTTTATTGATAAAGTGTCCGAAGTAGGCGTGGCTTGCGTAAGCCAGAGTACCCGTTTTCGGCCGTATTTTCATCCCTCTGGGAAAATTATAAATATTGGTCCTACAATTCCGGGAGTTGAGACTTTTTAGGAAAATTACTCCTCTTTTTGAATCGTTTTTAGATTTCAAAAATCTCAATTAGTTTTTGAGATATTTGCAAAAAACTAAACCAATTGTTTTTTTTTAGTTAGTTGTTTATAACTTTTGCAAGCGGAACTTGATTTTTTCAAAAATCTTCTATATGCCATGCCGAATCCAATGACAACCAGTTCATATTTATCCGAGACTGCTGAAAAAAGTTGACCAGAAAAGCACTTGTTGACTAGACTATACAGGTAATAGACAGAAAGCTGTCTTTATAAAAGTGTTTACTTTTGTCATCTAATATTAATCAACGAATATAGTCTAAAAGCGGTAACTGAATGATTTTATTTAACTGCACAGCAAAAAAATACTAATTGCACACCAAAATATATTTAAAGAGATCAAACTAAGTCGACGGAGACGGCTCCTATTTTTGGGTGGATTCAAGAAGGAACCTAACATAACCTAACCCTTCCGAGACGGAATGCAGTGATTTGAGGCGTATAGGTGCTCGTTATGATATATGTATTTTAGTAAGCATATTTTGCTGCGCAATTAGTATTTTTGGTGGTAATTATATTTAATCTCATAGTCATTTCGGGGGTATATCGACTATGCTAAGTCGAATGGCGCTGACCGCGAGTTTCTAGCTCTTACGGTTCTTGAGTTGAAAGTTGTATAACAGACAGACGGACGGACAAAGCTGTTGTATAAGAGCTTTTTCGAAGTTTAAAAGTCATCATGAGGTAAATACTTACATTCTCCCACAAAACATTGGCTACGTCGTCTATTGTGACTCCAATCTCACGCATTTCACCGCTATACCTGCAAGTCAACACACAATACTGCATTAGCCAACAATTTATTAGGCTTCACGACACTTACTATATAACGTGACATCTAGGTAAATTACGCATTGTTTTAAACTTTCAATATTATCACACAAATCTCAGATTTCTAGTGCGAAAGTTGTACATTTTTATGACAAAAAGACGACTGCCGCAATATGAATAATGCCTCAATCGAGGGGAATTATAAAAAACATTCAAACAATGGACACTTAGTACATCCAACCTGAACAACTATTTGTGGAACACACCAATGTTGAAATGCTTCATATGGGATTCGAACCCACAACACTCGATGTAGTGCCAGTGGCGAGGCGACCGCCTAAACCAATACGCCAACCATGCAATTATTCTAACGCAGACTGATAATCTAAACACTATAATAATTGTGTCTTCATTAGAACGTACAAAATAGTGTTCAGACAAAAACATGACATCTCAGCACAATCATAAACCTATTTACATCACGGCCAGTACGTGACTAAGAAATTATACAAAAAAATATCACGTATTGGCTAATAAACTGATTTTAGATGAAAAGATTGTGCTGAGGTGACATATTTCACCGACGACATACTATTGGCTTGAGCGACGGATGACCATTTCAGCAAAATGTTCGCTTGCACATGTTGGCCAGTTGAGTTTGTATCGCCTTAGAATCAGTAAACAAATGTAAAGTGTAAAAAAACTCAAACAAAGAAAGGGGCGTGTCACGGGTACGGGTACCAAGTGTTGGCCTGCTATGCGATTTTAACCTTAGGAGTGGTCATCCGTCGCTGGAGTCGATAGTACATACATATTTAACTGCAGATGTGTGTATAGTTAAGATTAGTATATAAGATAATTAATTTGTAATAATAAACAGTCACAAGTAGAATCCGACTTTGACTCATTAACTTTACACCACCTCTCACTGCGGCCGAGACACCTTTAGCCGTCAGTACGATCGGTCGTGAGAGCCTGCTTGACCGGCAGTGAGAAAAACCATTCCAACGAACCCACCTCCTTCCCACATTCCATCTGTCGCCTAGGACTCCCGGTGACAGATATCCCGCACTTATCTATATATATATATATATATATATATCTATATATATATATATCTATATATATATATATATAAGAACTATAGTAGGGCCAGGGTTTTAGGGATTGTAGGGACATAAGGGCTAGGGTTTGTAGGTGCGTACGAAGCGTAGGTCTGTATCACCGTATACCACCGTAGTGCCACGCTAGTAGGCATCTTATTGCTAGGCAACTAGGTTATTTAGGTATAAGGCTTAGGGTTAACTAGGATATAGGCACATAGGTTAGGTATAGCGTATCATAGGTAGTAAGTTAGGTTATATTTACATGTACAGTTCGGGTTCTACCGACAGGTTAAGAGCCCAACTGTACAAATAGATTACCACTAAGTTAGCAAGGATGGTCCCAAATTACTATATAAGCGGCTCTCATAACCTATAGTTGGTATAATAAATTGGCGCGGCTGGCCAGGTTGGCGGGTAGAGTCCCACGAGCCCGAACACGCCGCTGAGCACGTAGAACACTCACAGAGCTATGTTGTTACTATATGTCGTACGTCTGACCTGATATAAGCCCACATGACAAGCGTGAGCAGCGCCAGCCCCATGGCGAGGTTGGCGAGGTTGGCGAGCGGGTAGAGCCCCACGAGCCCGAACACGCCGCTGAGCACGTAGAACACGAGCGCGATCGCGAAGAACACGGACGGGGTGCGCGCCGCCTTGAAGATGTTCTTGCTCTCGTTCTGCGCAGAGAACTGCACGAACTGCTCGTCTAGATCCTGTAATTACCACGAATACATTTAAGATAACCCTGCGACCTCAAACACATTAATGTAAATGCAGATTGGAAGAACCAAGGACCAATTTATTAAGAAGTCACTATAAACTTCCTCCTTACACAAACATTCGCTATTTGACGGCTTCGATGGCGTAGTGGTTAGTGTAACCGACTGCTACGCCTGAGGTCGCGGTTTCGATTCCCGCACAAGTCAAGCATTTGTGTGCATGAACATGAATGTTTGTCTTGGTCTGGGTGTTTCTATGTATAATATGTATGTATTTACAAAAAAAAGTATATATGTATGTTTATCCATTGTCTAGTACCCATAGTACAAGCTCTGCCTGGTTTGGGCTAGACGGTGTTGTGTGTATGTGATAGAATATTATTATTATATGTGATTCATCAGACAGGGAACCTGTTAACCTTAATTTTAGCAATCATATTGATTTATGATGCAATAGAGTACGTAATATATATATATATATATATATATATATATATATATATATATATATATATATATATATATATATATATATATATATATATATATATATATATATATATATATATATATATATATATATATATATATATATATAAGACAATTAGTCAATTATTATTTGGTACAACGATGTAAAACAAATAAAACTAATTGTTGCTTTGTTGCTTTGCGACATTTTACGTTTATTTGTCTCTCTTTTAAAATTAAACAACAAATGAAATTATTTTTTACAATATTACAGTGACATTGACTCAAATGTCAGCTAGGTACATAGAATCAAAAACCATAATGTTGTTTTGCCAATCTTCGGTAGCTGGCCATCTATAGAGTCAGATAGAACCTTTTCAAATATCAATAGTATTTGAAAAGCGCATCATAATAAAAAATAAAGGGATCCTAGGCACCTCTAGGTATTCCTTTACATATATTTTTAAGAATATATTTTTAAAATATTTTAGTAAGCATATTTTGGTGTGCAATTAGTATTTTTGGTGGCACAAAGGCAAAAAATGGAGGAACAGTTAAATACTACCCTTTTTGTAATATGTTACAAAACTAGCTGTGATAAGAGAAACATAATCCATCCATTCTCAAAAACCAACCTGGGTCATTACGCTGCTGTACCAAGGCTTTGTAGGCAATACAATAATTTATCAAAGTCTCACGATATTGATATTAGTCAACCCTTACCAAAATATAAAACACACTTAGAACGGGTTATTTAAGTTTTTCATTAAGTTTCACATTGTTTATTTCTTTTGTTAAGTTAATTCCTAACGTGTAGCTTATTTTAATTAATTAATTTTAAATTTTTCTATTTTATGCTTTGTTGTTATATGTATGTGCATGCTGTGGTCTCCTATAAGTAAAGGAGTACACTATACAAAACTAATGTCCATTTGTCTGTGCAATTTTGTGTATATTCTTTGTTGGAGATCCTTAATAAATAAATAAATAAATAAATAAATAATAGTTATACTTACAAGTAACAACTGGTTGTAGTACGACTGGCTGAACTCATCGCCGCCCATCTTGCGCTTGGAGTGGAAGGCGTGCAGCGCTTTGTCTTTGACTCGTCCGTGCTCGGCCTCCAGTAGCTGCGACTGCAGGTAGGGCTTCGCCCCGCCGCACACCTCCTCCATCAGCTTCGTGTACAACTCCTTGGCCTCCGCTACTGCTGTTAAGTTGTTCGCTTCGGCCGTTGCCTGCAAATCGAAAGTTTAATGGTTTTAAGTATGAAACAGCGTGAATCGAATACTATATCCTATTTAGAGACTTATATTATATAGTAATGATAATCGCTTTGTGATGGGCGCCTTAAATCCAAAACACTCCGCGCATCTATATGCACCTTCATGTATAATAACCTTAACAAATAATTTTGTAATACAATGAAGAATTATGACAATCTATAATAGTACTAGCTTTTGCCCGCGGCTTCGCTCGCGGTAATTTAGAATTTGACAATCAATTCGGGTTGCACTCTGCTTGTAATAGTATAATTCAATCATGATTTGAAAGACACGTGGCGCCATCTATTATCATAAGAACGTTATTGTTGTTTTCCTCGGGAACAGTAAATTTTTTCGGGAAAGTAGCCTATGTCCGTTTCTGTACACCTGACAACGTATATGTAAAATTTCAGAATGATCGGTTCAGTGGTTTAGACGTGAAAAAGTAACAAAAAAATAAACTCATTTTCACTTTTATAATATTAGTTAGGATTATATGACTGAATAGTTGGTTTGCATGAGCCAATCCCACATAGATTGGCCTTTGTTCTAGCGTTCCCTCCTTTCATGTCCTTGAACCACGCGAGATAGTGAATAAACCATATAAAGACTTAGGCTTGTATATTCCCGAATGGGTAAACATTTACATTTCACCATCTTTTTTACGCGCTAAGTGATACTGAGAGCTATCCTTGTATTATCTTCTGGTGGTAAAGCCAGATAATTTCTTTACATGAAGATTCAAAGTCAAAATCATTTATTCATTTAGGTCACAAAGTAACACTTATGAACGTCAAAATATATAGGTTAGTCAGTATACTATGTAAGTTACTGAAGCTACATGTATGTTATTTGCTAGGTTCAGGCAAAGGGTTGAGCCTATGAGAAGAAACCTGCAAGAAACTCACGGTCACTCTTTTAAATCGCCAATTTAAATATAATTTCAGTATTTTACAACTCATATTAATATCATTCTAGGATCAAAGCACAAATCAAATCACAGTTAGCCACAAACATAAGCTCAAACAGCGTTAGTTGGAACTTACATTAACAGCCGATCTTAAACATTTGCTTACAATACAATCAATTAATAGAATACAGAACACTTTGTATCCATTAGTTATATCTTTGTAAAGCTCCACACGTCACAAGGTTCGATCCCTAATTCGTAGGTGCCCGCGGAGAAAGAAGCGTAAATGAAATTCCTCCATGTTGAAAAAAAGCAATAAAAGAGCAAGAAATACTCACAACCAACATACTCTTGGGCTCCGGCAGCTCGTTACCCTTGTATATACTCATGTAGGACTTGAAGTACTGCACCAGGTCTTTGGCGCGTACCTTCTGTCCGTTGATGAGCTTCGGCACCAGGTTCTGTGGCGACAGCAGCATGGGCACCAGCTGTTGTAGGGAGCATTTGAACTCTGTTTCGATGTCTGTAAATGCACACCGAAACATGTTTATCTTTTTATTCTTTATTATTGCTGCTCTAGTTGGCACATACCGCTGCTCGTGGACACGGCTGCGTTTTGCTATCACCACAGGTGCAGACAACACAAACAGCCACAGACCCATGATTAAGAACCTCGATTGGGTTGAAAACCAATTGGGCAGAAACTACGGATTACCACTTGCTAAGACTGACATATAACTTACACCTCAATAAATCACTTTTTTGTTTGAAAAATTTGTCATGTACACTTGTTTCCTTTAAAAGAATACCACAAAAATCTTGAGGGTAAACCCAATAACATACATGTGGTGTGAGCAGAGAATTGCGCTCCTATATAAGAACTAGCGAGTCTATTGCCTACCAGACACATTACCAGACTCCATGCTAGTTACTTCGAATTACCTAACAGTATAACCAGATAACACTTCGCCTAAGAAATCAAACCTAGCACCTCACAATCGCACGCAAGCATATGCATCGAGATCACCGAAACAGATCCTTTCTGTTCACGAATAATAGTTACTTATTCAAATAAGGGATTAAATATAATGACGACCAAAAATAATAATTGCGCAGCAAAATATGCTAATTAAAATTTATCATAACGAGCACCTATACGCCTCAAATCACTGCAGTCCGTCTCGAAAGGGTTAGGTTATGTTAGGTGCCTTCTTAAACCCACCCAAAAATAGGAGCCCTGCGTAGCGGGTCTCCGTCGACTTATTTTGATCTCTTTGCTGTGCAATTAATATTTTTGGTATTAAAATGCGGTTTTAATTTTGGTGATTGATCATTTACTATTTTTGGTGACCATTTACTATTTTTGACTGTTATGTTTTACTATATCTGGTGATAAGTTAAACATAAGCCTTCAAATAATGTGCTGCTATAATGAGTCATACAAATGTTTGTGTTGTTGTTGATGTTGTTGTTACCAGCATATCTAAAAAGAGGTAACTCGAGAAAAATAGCCTGTTTAATTTTTTTCCTATCTTTAAAAATGACTGAGGAGATATTAAACGATAAAGTACAGGTACCGCGCGGAATCCGACTAAGCGACCGCGCTAACATGTGACGTCACGCTGCGAACTGCGTGTCGGCACTTGCGTACACCTACATGCAGCGTGACGTCATCGCACTAGCGGCCGAAGGAACGCAAATTTAATAAAGCGGTAAAACTTTACAACGCTGTAACTTTGGATATCCTGGCCCAATTTCGATGAAACAAAAACTATTATTGAAAACAAAAACGAGTATGCGCATTAAGTGTAGTAATTTTTATAGTCATATGTTAATGTGTTTGTGTGACTCTTGGGTAAATTTAATTAAAATAATTAGTATCATAAGTAAGAATAGTGTGTGTTTACCTCGAAGTCTACCATCGAACTCCTGGCTGGTGGCGACCCTGATGCCGGGGTGTGGCATCAGAAAGCACGCGATCTCACTGAAGCACGACGTAATGTGCTTCCGTAATGACTGCAGCTCGGGGTGCTGGTTGCTTGATACCTGCACATAGTATAACAGATTATATACAAGACTGATATCTAAAATCATATTATAATGATTTTATTTTTTGTTTGTTTGTAATGATTTAACTCAAATCTTACTCAACCGATTTAAAAAAATATTTTACCATTATAAAGCTATATTATGATTATCACCGAATAACATAGGCTGTATTTAATTTTTTTTAAAGTACTGTAACACATAACTTACCTACTTTTACGCGAGCAAACCGCGGGCAAAAGCTAGTTTTATGTAATAGCAATGTTTAGCTTTCAAATGACTAGTATTCTTGTAACCGCTCCATCTAAACTAGAATGCTTTAGTTATTTATACAAAGAAGTGACAGTGACCTTGAGTCTCTTCTGCAGGATGCTGCGCCCTCCGTCGGGCCCGTAGGCGGCCTCGTAGGGGAAGCTCCAGTCCC
Source organism: Catocala sponsa (assembly GCA_963564715.1). Lineage (NCBI taxonomy): Eukaryota > Metazoa > Arthropoda > Insecta > Lepidoptera > Erebidae > Catocala > Catocala sponsa. The sequence continues at coordinate 877,314 of OY751345.1, read as the reverse complement.
GCACGAGGAACTGCAGGCGCTGGAAGGGCGTGCGCCCCGAGTCCTCCAGCGCCAGCCGCCCGTACTCCGTGAACAGCTGCGGGACAAGTATAATGAAACTTCAATATAATAAGGAATAAAGGACTTCAAGTATAATGAAACCACTGCAAATCGTCTAACAGAAGCACAGCATCATAACTAATGTTAGAACGATCCACAAGGCTGATGGATCTTGAGTAATTGGAAGGTAACAATCAAACTAGGTGCTTCTCAAGTACACAAACAACATAGTTATAAACGAAAGAGTACTTCGATATATTTTAAAGCCCGACTGGGTAAGTACCTCCGCCCTACAGAATATCGCAGTCAAGGACCCTTGTGCTACTTCTAATGGTAAGTAGGGATTCTTGTCTCCTTGAAAAGATGGTATGCTAAAAGCAGGGGAGAGTCTTATCTCTGCCCCTTGCGCACTTTTGAAGGGTTGGTTGTATAAGACACTGATATTACAAACAAGCTACAGTAACCACGTACAGTCAGCAACATAAGCCGCTAAACATTAAACTTTGTTTAATCAAAAATGCTAATTATTCTGTATTTTTGAGCTGTGATTATAATTAATATTCTTTCTTTAATTTCTTCGTTTCAATAAACAATAACATAATCATATGACGTTTTTAATACTCAACCAGTTGCAGTGAAGCGCATGCTCAGCCTTGATCTTTTTACAAGGTGTAACGCTGATTAATTATACTTTATTTGTTATATTTTAGATGTGTAAGTGATAAAATAATTGCTGTCCTGCATGGACAACAATTATTTTGTTATTTAAGAGTTACTCGTGGAGACCTATCATTGGCCCTCTGTTGCATATTTTTTTCACTACTATGTATTTCAAAGCTGTTGGTCTTCCTAATAAATAAATAAAAATAAATATTAATGTCCTCCTGGCCGAATTTCGGTCACGGCGGCCAATCTTAACGGAGACTGCCCATCTGTGCAGGAGATATTATAGTGCACAAGTGTGTGCGTAAACTCGAGTGCACTCTCTGTTCCCTAACTCTCATGATCCGATGGGACGGTAATTCGACACAACCGGAGAGAGATCAGGCGCAGGACCAACGGCTTTACGTGCTTTCCGAGGTACCTAACACCTCCAACTTCCTAACGCCGGGCTCGTATTGAGATTTCTTAACAGAAAAACCCAATAACTTTTTGGTGGCCCGACCCAGGATTCGAACACGAGACCTCATGCACAGCAGTCGCATTCACTACCGCTGCGCCACGGAGGCAGTTTAATAAATAATCATATTAATTAACATAATAAAGACAAACTAATTATTTACAACAAGGTTTAACTTAAATCAACAAAATTTTAAAAGTGTCGTATTATTATATTCTTCTGCTTTGCTGTCAAATGGCAATGTGACCAGAAGACTGATAAATTTGCCATGTTGGATAATAATGCTTATTCTTTGCGCAAAGAAAACTGGTCACGTAAGGCGTCGATCAATCGTCTAGCTAGGTCTCTATAAACAGATCTAGCACTTGAACTCCATGGTTCCAGCGTTTATATTAACTAACTTTTAACTAATTCTCCTGTATAACTAACATTTGTTATGATTTTGATAAGCAAGCAAATCGATATTTTACAAGTGTATATCAACCTTGTTGCTGACTGACAATTATCACCTTTTCCATATTATCAAGAATATAAAAATACTGATGTTTTCTTCGTAACTATGACTTAATTCTACACTAGATGTTCCCGCGGTTTCACGTGCGTTTATCGTTACTGCGCCGCGCCCGTGGGTCGTAGCGTGATGTTATATAGCCTATAGCCTTCCTCGATAAATAGGCTATCCAACACTAAAATAATTTTTCAAATCGTACCAGTAGTTCCTGAAATTAGCGCGATCAAACAAGCAAACAAACAAAGTCTTCAGCTTTATAATATTATATATTAATATTATATAACATTTTTTGTTTGTAATTAAGATTTTACATAGGTATTTGGAATCAGTCCAAAAAGTGCGTATACCAGCATATTTAAAACAAATTGTTTGCAGGTACGTCTTTTGGCCTTATAACGGCAGTATTATATTATTAGACAGCCTGAAACACAAGTCTCTGACCTACTTTAATAAGTACAATGTAAAAACAGACTTCATAAACAAGTATTTGTGTCCAATATTTAAATTGTATTTATGTTCCTTTCGATTTAATATAGTTTTAATGTGAATTTAATACAAAAAGTAGCCTGTAATGTGTTTTGTACAGACTTTTATTTATTTAATTATATAAAAAATATTAATGAATTATATCTATACTGGTTCGAATGTAAAAAATATTTTAGTGTTGGATAGCCCATTTATCGAGGAAGGCTATATACCTAACATCACGCTACGACCAATAGGAGCGGAGCATCAATGAAAAATATTGCAAAAATGGGGAAAATTCTCTTATGTCAAGCAGACGAAACGTGGGTCAGCTAGTATATAATATGTGTACCTGTAGGTGCTGCAGGTCGTCCTCCTGTATGTTCTGCGAGAGGTTGTAGATGAGCACGGACGAGAGCATGGTGGACAGCGCGAAGATGGTCGCGCAGTCGCGCACCGTCGACTCGCTGTCGAACGCGCCCTGCGTGTCCATCAGGATGATCGCTACCTACGAACGTGGTACACGCACGGTTAGTTTAAGCATTATTATTGGTAAGTGTACGCTAGTCTGAAATGATCATGTGTGTATTTGAAACGTAATATACATATCTTTTTGGGATTTACTTTTCATAGTTAAATAGTTACACAAATCAAGAATAGATGAAATGCGAGTTTCTTAACGGCTATATGGGCGTTCGGAACCCGCGGCCCGGGAAATGTTTTTTTTATTGTATCTGGAGCTATGGTATATTGACTCATTGACCTGGATATTGTTGGAATGCCAGATATAATTTAAAATTGATTGAGCCGGTGAGCCGCGGCAACTCAATAGACTAATATAAAACGGGATTAAATATAATGACCACCAAAAATAGTAATTGGGCAGCAAAATATGTTTACTAAAATATATCATAACGAGTACCTATACGCCTCATATCACTGCATTCCGTCTCGAAAGGGTTAGGTTATGTTAGGTTCCTTCTTAAACCCACACAAAAATAAAATAAGTCGACTTATTATGATCTCTTTAAATATATTTCGCTGTGCAATTTGGTGATCATTTGCTATTTTTGACTGTTATATTTTACTTTATCTGGTGATAAGTAAAACATAAGCCATATAAAACTACCGTAATTCCTAATCTATTTAAAAAAAAAATCTTTATCCGTACTCCTTCTCTGCCTAAACTGTAAATATACCCATAAAACTCTTCGCTTTACGTCGAACACTTCCGCACAATGGCCCAATCATGAAGCTAAGTGCGGATAACACAGGTCTAACTATCCAATGACACTCCGCCGTGCGCACAATATTCTTAAAAAGGGGCGATAGTATTCTTCGATTATTTTTATATAGATTTTTATTCCAAGGTCAACTTTTAAAGATACCTTCTCCCCATTCTCTAGGGTGGCTTTGAAGATCTCAGACCACATGAGGATGCCGGTTGTGTCCCGCTCGGAGCCCCCGCGCCAGTTGAAGCCATGTAGCGGCTCCTCGTCTCCGCCCAGCCAGTCCGTGCCGCCGTCTGACCCATACTGGAATACAACACATATTGCTGTTATTAAGAACTCTCTTTACAAGTGTGACTAAGGAAAAAAGTATCGATTATGTTTGGTGTCCAGTACGAGATTATTGTTGTAAGAATTTATATTAATTTTGACATCAAAGTTTTTATTAGTATTAGTCTTGTCAAGTACATACATACATAGTATCACACCTATATCGTAGAAGGGGTGAGCAGGATAAGCCTATTGTCGTGTGCTGAGCACAATTTATAGACTGTGTTGCAATTGACTATATTTTGCTAGAATAATCTATAACTCAAAACCTCACAGCAATCGTACTACCGCTGTATCACCGAGGTAGTCATTCGAGTAGTTCCTACATAGACTAAAACCGAGTTTGTAAAAAATCTCTCTGTTTCCAATATCACCAATTTGTTTTTAAGTCGGTAAGCACTTAACGTAGCATTGCGCTTGAGATAACGTCACAACAAAAACCAGAACAACAAAACATTAAATTGTAAAGAAAGTAATACTCTCGTTGAAGACTCTGATTGCTACAGAGAATCACACACAAATTGTTATATATGAGGATTGAACTCACACCACATTTCACGGAAACTGACGGCGACGGCTCAAAAAGGCCAACTCACCTTGTGATTCAAATATCTAAGGAAGAAATCTAGCAGAAAGGACTTCCCCTTCCTGAAGGCGCCGGCGACTGACAGCACAACGACGGACCTGTCCCTGATGTCATCCTGCAGGAGGAGTTCCTTCAGCACCTCCTCATTAAGGCTGAATGTGTGGTCCGGGCCGGTGTCGACGACCTGCACGCCGCGCGGGCCGCTGTGCAGCACCGAGGTGGGCTTCTCTGGCGCCGGTGCTGGCTTCTCTGTTACTGGATGCATTGACAAGGTTAGGGTGAAGGTGGGTGAACTTGGTGTATCATAACAAGATGCTTATAACGCAAAATAAACGAAATATAGTCGTGTTCAAGATCGATAATCTCGATGTTTAAGCTGCGAATCGGGACCTAGTTTCTCGGCGAGATTTTAGCCGAAATCGGTCGACACTTCATAATAAAAGGGTACATTTTGCTACTAGATAATTACTTAACTTAATAAAAAATTTTAATAAAGGCGTTTTTAATTAATATGCATAACGAGTCTGCTTAATTTTATTACACAAACATGAGTATTAAAATAATATCTAAATCAAGTACCTAATCTAATAATATAATTTATTTTTTAATTTTTATCCCTGTATTAATGTATATATCTGTGAATATTATTTTTCAATAATCTAATTTCTTATTTAATGATAACGATTATATTACAATGTTTAAAAATTGTTAACAATTTTGAATTGTTTTCTTATATGGACTACTGAAAATGCTGCAATAGCAACTAAAAATTCAGTGTTAAAGCGTTTTTATGTAAGTATATGACATATATAACACATAAGCCAAAACCAACTCAATGTTTATCCAACAAAATAAATCAATTTTACGAAACCAAAATAATAGAATATTAAGACTGCGCCGAGCGTAAGATAGATAATGATAGAGCTTGTGCGGCGCATATTCAAATCGGCGAGCGACCGCCATAGTAAAATTGTATGGAGGATTTGAAGTGTTTTTTTGATAAATATGTATCTTTATTGTCAAAAATAATGTCAAATAATAAATATTTGGGACGGACAAATTGTAATATAACTATTTATGTTTCGTTTAAGCTGTGAAATAGGATAGATTTCTACTGTTATATTCTAAAAATCACGTAACACGAGCTTATATTTTTTCATTTTTCGTGCAAATTTACTTAATTTTGTAGGCGAAAATATTAATTATTTTAAGTTTTTTACACGGAGTAATTGTAAATACATTCATTGTTATGGTAAATGTATATTTTATATTTGTATTAAACAAAAAATGTTGATTTTATTCACTTAACTGTGACCACCTGTTTTGGCACATTTCGGTCGGCGCAGTAGTGTTATTTCTGGAAAATTTGCATTTTATTGTAACTCGGTCAATGTAGGTTTAACAAGTTCCTACCTAACCCTTTGAGGATATAAGCGTGATTATATTACGGAAACTGTAATACGAACTAATCTTGTGTAATATTGTTTTTTCTTTGTAACTCATTGGCTTTTAAATCACGTCCGAGCAGTCAGTACAGGTCATAGACTTCTTGCATGTATTTTAATAGAATGTTTTCGTAGAAGGGAATATATATAAACATTTATATTCCTAGCACGGGGGTATTGCTACATCGCATTACCCGTTATCTACGCACATAATATACTAAAACAGAGTGCGGATCTATTGCGTAGCTTCAAAACATAGCTAGCATAATGTTATAGAGATCAATCTTTCAGATAGGTACATATTATATTTTGGGAGAGCATATGATGCCCGATAAACTATAGACTTGTTTCAAATCGAGGCAACCAGACTGGGAAAGGACCTTTTCCTGTGCAGGGAAAGATCCTGCCTCAGTCTTAGTCTTAGTCTCTCTCTTGTTACTCAGGGTAGCAGAGTAACAAACGAGGTGTTACTTGCGTTGGAAAGTCTTAAAACTGCGCCGAGCGAAATGTGCCAAAACAGACGGTCACAGTTAAGTTGATAAAATCAACACTTTTTATTTAATACAAATATAAAATATACATTTACCATACCAATGAATGTGTTTGCAATTACTCCATGTAAAAAACTTGAAATAATTAATATTTTCGCCTACAAAATTATGTAAATTTGCAAAAACGTAAGCTCGTGTTACGTGATTTTTAGATTATAACAGTAGATATCTATACTATTTTACAGCTTAAACGAAACATAAATAGTTATATTACAATTTGTAAAATAATTGTGTACGGGTGTCTGTTTTATATCTGTTATGCAGATACATTGACAATATAGAACTAGCACACGCAAAGCGAAGAATCAAAAGCGTCAAAATTGTGACGTTCGAAACAATTAGAAAACAAAATCGGTCACATAAAATCCCTTGCACAACGTTTTGTAACGCAACTATTCGATTGACGCCTATCTTTTTCATGCTATCTCTAGCCATAATTATGGCGTTACTTATTCGTTTTTTTTAAACACGTAATTAACTAGTCGGTACCAGATTTTCGGTAAAGAATCAGGTATTCCATGATATCCATTGATTCGAAGTCTTCAATAATAACTTTATAAACGTACAACAAATATAGTACCACAGAAATCTAAAGCATTGAACAAAACAGGCTCAGGCTACCAAAAAAAGGAACCTTCAAACGGCTTTGAACTTTTGAGGCGTCAAGGCAGCTGGCAGACTTATAATAATCTTAAAACGTCCATACAATAAGTGAAAGTATGAAGTAATCGTGCGAGTTCGACCTCACACAGTTAACGAAGGCTGCGGATTGAGCGAGACTGCCAGACAAAAGTGAATATGTGCATTTGTGAATGAACGTTTTTATAATAGAGTTTTTGGCCGCCGTGTGATAGTAAATTCGATTGCTTCGGCTTCAGGATCGATAAGCATATCGGAGAAAATGTTATTGGGTATCTTAGATAAGATTTTTTTTGTTGTAGCTAGAAGTCTAGAACTAGACTATGTATGTATGTTGTAAATGAACAATAGGACATAATTATCTCAGTAATACCTTCAAAGTAACTATTCGACAAACAATTGGTCATAAGCGATAAGAGTAACGTGGGTTAGAGCTGTTTTCCTTGGCAATGGTATCCTGGTAAATCTGATTTGGAGCATTGCATTGCGTGTTCGAAATTACCTACATTCAATATTGTTTTGTAGAGTCTTTGTTGTTCATTGATTATTATTGATACGTGTGCAATGTTCCAGATGATTTGACAGTCTGAATGTGAATCGAAACTGGATTGAAAGAAGGCATTATATTGCTATGAGGGGATCTCTTTGTCTAACAAATAAGACAGATTATGAAATAAATTGATCACGAAAGTGCTTATAGGCACGTTTTTATCTTATTATTACTGCAGTAATAATGAGATAAAAACGTGTGCGATTGACAATTTAGTCACAGTAGACATGAATAAAAAAAATCGGTAGTCTCGATAGAAACTTATGTCGAGTGACGCAATTAAAGTCACCTATACGGGTGGCATGTTGCTACTTTGTAAAACTCATCTAGATTGTGATGTCGTGTCGCTAGCGACACTAGTACACCAACCAACTGTGTTGGCGTGGTCGCTGTAGAAAACTTACTGATAATACCAGACTAGCGATGCGAGTTTGTTCGTGAGATTTAACAGTATTGCTCAGCTTGCACTTTGAATATTCCTGTATGTGCCTGTGGACTTTACAGATATCCCAACATCGGTTACAAGGAACACCCAGACACAATAGGCTCGCCCTCTAATTTAGGACCCGAAAAGCTAACTAAATATGAATGTATCACAGTATTTTAGGCATATACAGGTTTTAATTTATATCTATTTCCAGTTAAAAAGTATTTCTATATCATCTGTCATTACTTATTACTTTTAGCTCGCATAAGCTTCGGTACTAATGAGCTGGCTCTACTGAAGAAGTACTAGCCTCTTACAGAAAACTGACGTAATAGTAGAGGATTCCGCCGGTAAATAAAAGGTCTCTTCAACAAAAGGATTTAAAGGTGGTATACAAGACTTCTTTCCAGCTTTAATTCCTCTTCCTAGCCTAGGATACGGCAACCAGTTACCATCAGGCTATGCTTCTTTGCCACACATATATTATAAAAAATATATATTATGTGCAACGTATGTAGTTGCACATAATATATATACAACACTTATACCTACAGAAGGCTGAGTCGACCTTGGCTGACATGACATTAATTTATTTTATATACGCAACAAAAACGATGATAATTATAATAATTATGCATATTGCACGTATTTAAAATAATTGAGGTGCCAAGTGTCATGACTGGACTGATAGTGCAATGGTTTAATTGAACGTTACGCTACTATTATTGTCTTCTATTTACGCGAATGTTATTCATTGAAATTAAACTACTATATACGGATTTTATCGTGTTGTTTATTGGACACTTTATTACAAAATTTTTGTACCACCAGCTTGGGATCCAGTCATTCAAATAGTCAAACCCAAGAAGAAGCAAACCACAGCTAGGCTTCATGATACTTTGAGCTCATTCTGCGTAAATAGAAACACCCATGATTAAATTATGTTCGGGTACTTTGAAATAACAACACTGGAACATTGAGACAACTGCCATCTTAGTCTCCCCGTGACCATGGCTGCTGAAAAGCAACCGAAACGTCGGGGAAAGTGTAAACACAAATATAAATAGTATAGTATAAATAGTTTTAATAGTTTCAATAATTTAATTAGCTTAAAAATTAGTAAAGTTTAATAGTAATAGTAGTGTAACAGTTTTTAAAAACGTTGTAATAAAGTGTCAAATAAACAACACGATAAAATCCGTATATAGTAGTTTCATTTCAAAGTTACGCTACTACTTTAGTGCCAGGGTGTTGGCGATTCGATTTGGTACAAAAATTGAATAATCAACATATAGTTGTTCTGATAGCTCAGTGGGTAGACCAATAGACTGCAATGCAAAGCGTCTCGGGTTCGAACCCACGTCGCGCACCTCTGACTTTCGGAAGTTATATGACTTTTCGAAATTATGTGCGTATTGATTGACAATTATCGCCCGCTCCGTGCCTCAGAGAGCACGTTAAGCCGTCGGTCCCGGCTGCCATGAACATCTATGGCAGTCGTTATTGGGAAGTCAGTGCCCTCTAATATCCTGACACTGGTCTATTCTTAGGGTATCGTTAGCCTTCGGGTTGCGGAGGTCAGATGGCAGTCGCTCCGTGTAAAAACTGATATCCAGTCAAATCCGGTTAGACTACAAAGCCGACCCCAAGTGATTTGGGAATAATAAAGGCTAGGGAGAAGAGTTTTTCCGAGTCTGGGTGTTCTCGTGTGTATTGTGTTGATGTTTGTAAAGTACCCCATACATAGGAACTTGGTAATAGTTCGAGGGATGTTTTTGTCGATTGCTTTGGGGAAATATAGACAGGCGTAAGAATACAATTATTATGTTTATAGGTATGCGTTTGAGACAAGTACACCGGTATTGTATGAATACTTGAAAATGCATCAATCAATCAGTTATAAATATTTTCCTTTAATTTCCGGCATGTCATTACTTCCAAGAATTTGATTCTTATTAACAACACTATTCGATTCACCAAGCGTTTCAAAGTTAACACATTTTATTCCGGGATAAGATTTTCTTTTGATTAATCTTGCCCACGATCTTTAATGTGTTTTTTTTAAGTCGTACCTTTGTATGTTTTATTTGTAACTAGCTTTTGCGCGCGGCTCCGCCCGCTTGGAACCTACATCAATAAAAAGTAGCCTATGTCCTTCCCCAGGTTTTAAACTATATCTGTACCAAATTTCATTAAATCGGTTGAGTGGTTTATCCATGAAAAGGTAACAGACAGACACAGACAGACAGAGTTACTTTCGAATTTATAATATTAGTAAGGATTATTGTTCTTTATGTTTTTGTGATTGTGTGTGTCACAAAAGTCATAACCTAAATGAGTTTTCTTCTTTACCTCAAAAATATCTAATAAAAATAATACAGTTTTAGATTACATCAAAATAGTCTTGAGTATTTTCTCGCTATTTCTTATAGTTTTTGTCTTGGCCACTGACCTAGCTAGACTTGTACAAATTCACCCAGCTTATATAAAGTAGATTAAACACTATCCTTCGGCATTCCTAATACGCAAAATGGTCTCTATAATAACATATTGCCTAAGACCCGACTGTAGCCTAGTTTTACATAATGCTAACGTTTTGGAGTGGATTGAGGTCGGCTCCCACCCGTCTGGATATCTGTCTGACCTTCACCGACCGGGTAGCGGCTCTAGACGCTGACTCAGCTATGTTATCTAAACTTTCAGGATTTGTGGTTACGCAGAAATACAAATGGAATTAATACAACGAGATGATCTTTTTTAAGATATTTGTTATATACATTTGCTTTTTATAGGTTGAAGAAAATTATTATTATGTAATTGGTCCGTTAGCATAAGTATGCACTTATTTTTTTAGGTGACCGTGACCCAGGTTCAATTCCGGACTTGAACATGGGATCTCACGGTCGCCAGACCCGGGTGTCTTCAAGTAATTCATTTACCTGTACAGGTAATCTATGTCTGCATATCTTCAGGGGGCAGTCACAATTGTATTTCACCCACATATTTACCAGAACTGTTCAGCTCCCTCGTAATAAAAAAGCGTCTTGCCAGACAAACCTACCTTTTCTTTGCCCAAGTATCGACGCCGGGACTTCATAAAAGAAGTGAAAGAACTATTTACCTAGATTGAATCCCTGCATATTGTCACATCATGATATTTCCACAAAGAAATTTAAATACGGCGAGTCATTACGAGTCAAGCAATCGTACGATGCAATTATCATAGACTTATCAGGCTCCATATGCATAAATGTTCAGGGCATAACGAAAAAGTTATAAAATGATAAGTGATAACAACGATGATAACAACGTCGTGTATTTGAGATGTGATAAGTGATAAGGTAAATATTTCTTATTTTAGTTTACCTATTTAAAAAGATGAAATGTCTTTTTAATAATTCGTTCTAAGAATCATTCCTGTGTCGCGGGTACTTTACAAACATTCAAACAACGGACACAAAGAACACGCAGACTCGGAACAACCATTTGTGGTTCACACAAAGTTTTGTCCCGTGCGGGGATCGAACCCACAACACTCGGCACAGTGGTGGTGGTGAGGCGACCACTTAAACCGCTACGCCATCTTTGCAGTCAAGTTTTCATAAAATCATTTCTACACGAAAGTAATTTTCAAAATGAAAAAGAAATGTTATATCCATCAGAATTTCCTTTCCAACATTTGGCAAGAATCAAATACGTTTTCAGAATGAAAAAGAAATGTCCATCAGAATTTCCTTTCCAACATTTGGCAAGAATCAAATACGTTTTCAAAATGAAAAAGAAATGTTATATCCATCAGAATTTCCTTTCCAACATTTGGCAAGAATCATATACGTTTTCAAAATGAAAAAGAAATGTTACATCCACCAGAATTTCCTTTCCAACATTTGGCAAGAATCAAATACAGCCTACTTAATTAGCGATCAAAGGAATTCTGTTTTATTAAAATATGAGTCAGTTGTAGCAAAGGAAGTAGAGTCTTTGTGTGCAGTCGTTTAACAAAAGCGCCACTTCTCTTTGTAATATTATGTGAACGAGTGTTCATTCATAACCGTGTGGTAGTGCCAAGTGGCAAGTGTATAATATACAGTAAAAAGGTTGTAGGAATGTACCATCAGTTTGGGATAGATATACAACTATATATCTTTGGAAGGTAAACAGTGGTGTGATAGATCCACATACCGTCAGCTATGTTTTTTCGGTCTCACGTTAATAGAAGGTGAGCTACGATACACAGCTCCGGATTCCGCTCTGCTATTAAGAACTTCCTAAACAGAAACCTCAATAACATTCTTAAACTGAAAATAATATAATGATAATTGGACGTACTTTCTGAAAAACGTTCCAACCCACACTCGGGTCAAATTGGAGTTATTATTAGCAAATTAGTCGCGGGGTTACTATTGACTAGCTGGAACAATTTGGTAGCTCTACTATCTCTCTAAATATGAAATCATGAGTTAGTATGAGTCTATATGAAATATAGACCCACATGTATGAAGAAGCAATACGGGATTGAACTTCAATCACGATTATCTCAAAATGTTAACTTTGTGGGTTGGAACGTTTTTCAGAAAGTACGTCCAATTGATAGTCAACTATTACCTTACTACCGTCTAACCAATTAAAAAAAATAACCAATTATCTAAGTGATAACCTCAATTTCCCGAATATCCTATTACCTTCATTCCAAACTAACAACCGAAGATAAGACATATTGGATTGTTGGTAAATTCTCAGCACGCGCCATGACAATAAATATATCCTACGGACATGTTTAAAATACCAGCAAATTATTTAACTAAAAACCCAAATTGAGAAGGCAGGTTGCGTTGTACTGTGTACTGCATAAAGGTCATCCTTTCTCTCTACATATTTAGCACAACGACACACACATATAAGCAATACTAATGTCTCCCACATGAGGAATGTCCGCGGGTGGCACTAAGCGATGTTTAAGTATTTCTTCGTATCGGTAGCTCATTTCACTGTATCTAGGTGAGTAGACTGTCACAGATTACCCCACATTACTACAGCCAATGGGTCATTACAAATTTCAACAAAAATTTAAACTGCTATACTCTATTCCAATCTTATCAAATAAAAAGGTACACAAACGGTTCATTGACCTGACCATAGACATTTTAATGATGTCCAATTGTAGCGACAATTGTAAATCAATTAATTACCTAATGGAATCATTCTATTTGATGCAGTGAAAGAGTTAACAATGACATGGACACTGCTACAATGATATCTTATCGCGGTATAATTGTACCCATCATTCAGTGTCCGCAGTTGAGCAAACAGAAGTTGGACCTCAAGTTGCAATCCGACACAATCAATTAAAAAAATATATAATATTACTACATTTTGCCCACGACTTCACTCACATTAATGTAAATTTATGTTAAGATAGACTTTTTTAATTTTTTTTACAATAATATAATATTCTATCACATACACACAACACCATCTAGTCCAAACTAAGCAGAGCTTGTACTATGGGTACTAGACAATGGATAAACATACATATATACTTTTTTTTTTGTAAACATCCATGTTCATGTACACAAATGTTTGACTTGTGCGGGAATCGAACCCGCGACCTCAGGCGTGGCAGTCGGTTACACTGACCACTACGCCATCGAGGCCGACATTGAGTATTTTTGTTAAGGTTTCATCAAAACCCGTTCAGTAGTTTTTGCGTGAAAGAGTAAAAAACATCCATCCATACCCACAAATTGTCACATTTATAATATAAGTAGGATAGGAGTACCCTTATAATGAAAATTGTAAACTATTGGTCTCTTATCATGTAAATGTCATCAATGAGCACTGCTGGGCACGGGCCCTTTTGTCAGTATGAGAATGTTGTGTACTCAACATAAAAAAATTAAGATTAGGTACCTATTTCGGGATTGAACGACTCAAAAGATCTTCTCAATCAGCTATCACTAGTCGACATTTAGTCTTGTGTTATGGCACACTACGTCAAATCTGACCTATTCCTCGAGGTTCGTTGCATATTTGTCTCGGACATCAAACTCATGACCTCCAAGCTACACATTCCGACGTTATTTAGGTATACTGCTTAAACATGATAACCTACTTACTCCATTATTGCGCCAATAGTTACGTAAATATATACATAATATGTATATTGTCATAGCATTACACTTTAAAACCTGCGAAGTCTAAGCAGAAACGAATAGCGCCTTCATTATGTTAGCCCAGTTTAAGTGAAAATACAAATCAGTGGCACTCTAAAAGTCAAAGCGTAATCTATACAAATAAATAAAATTGAAGTGTCTGTTTGTAATATCAAAATAACAGCTTTTTATCTAATGCATATGAAAGTATATAAGGTACCTATACGAAAACATCTGTTTTTAAAATTTTTGTCTGTCTGTCTGTCTGTTTGTTCAGGGTAATCTCCGAAACGGCTGAACCGATTTTGACGGGACTTGCACTGGCAGATAGCTGATGTTATAAGGAGTAACATAGGCTACTTAGATTTTAGAAAAAAAAAATGGGTTCCGCGGAGACAAACACTTTTTAGTTAAAATCTACGCGGACGAAGTCGCAGGTAACAGCTAGTGTTTTATAAAATAAAAATATCGCATATCCTGTACCTTTTATTTAATTTTAAACTTTACTTAAGAGAGGAAATCCAAAGATTTTTGTAATTCTAGTATTTCACAAAACTGTGTTACCTATAGACCACAAAGAGAGGTCTTTTTGTGGGACGGGGTATTCATCAGGAGCAGCATTCTGCTAATAATTAGCAGACGTGAGGTCTCAGGTGCGAGTTTAACAAATAGTAATTTTACGTTCTATTTTTCTGTTCCGTTCAAATATTAATTGGCCTGGTGGTCTACAGGTAACACAGTTTTGTCTATGGCTATGTCGTGCACTCCTGGTCCTGAAACAACCGACTAAAACCGCCACGGTTTGCCAACTCGCTGCTTTATAAGGTGGATGTGTCGCTGGAACTGAAATACTAGCAGACCAATAGGCAACGAGGCGGTACAATGCATTTAAATCTAACAAAATAATCAATTTTTTTTTATGACTCAAGTGGCAAACGAGCAGACGGATCGCCTGATGGTAATCGATTACCGCCGCCCATGGACACCTGCAACACCAGAGGAGTTACAAGTGCGTTGCCGGCCTTTTAAAAAGGAGTACGCTCTTTTCTTGAAGGTTTGTAGGTCGTAATGGTCCGTAATGGTCGTAATTACTGCAACACCTTACACATGTGAGTTACAATACTAAAATTATAATTGAATGGCGCTTTAGGAGAGTGGCCGTGAGTTTCTTGCAGGTATCTTCTCATAGATTCAATCCTTTGCCTGATCTAGCAACTAACCTAAACTTAAATTCAAAATCTTCAATAAACTCACTAACTCATACGTTTTGACGTTCATAAGTGTAACTTTGTGACCTAAATGAATAAATGATTTTCGGTTCGAAAATCCTGATAATTTATGTCACCCGAACCTGAAACTTCACGGTCGATAACAACTATTAGACCAATAGGCTACCACCAGACTAGTCTAAACAAGTAAACAAAACACCGGCAACGTATTGGCAACGCGGAAATGTTTAAGTAACAATGGATATCCTAGCGTTGAGTTAATTAAGGATAACTCATAGTTAGCGGTGTTGCATGCGGTGCGGTGCGGACGCACGCGGTGCGAAGGTCAAGACAACGACGGTCTTTACTTTTTGTTGCGTATAAGTGTATGCTAATGTCAGGTGGAGGAGAAAAATGTATGATGTTGAACAGTATGGTTTGACACAAGCTTAATTTATGCCGACCTTTGGTCCAAAGCCGAGTTTGTAGTACCGCGTTAGTTGAAATGACGTACGATACTAACTTATGCTGCTACTAACGACGCACCCCGGCTTCGCACGGGTAGTACAAAACCTTTACAAATTATACACCTAAACCTTCCTCATGAATCACTCTGTCTATTGGTAAAAACCGCATGAAAATTTGTTCAATAGTTTTTGAGTTTATCGCGTACAGACGCGACGGGGGACTTAGTTTTATAATATGTAGTGATGTAATTGTCGGAGTATTATTACATACCTATATTGTTTCACGCCATTTCTTCGAAGAACGCAAGGCTATCATAAATGCTTATCTCGATAGCTTCGATTTTAGAATGGCCTCTTAACATCTACCGGGCACAGTTACGGACTTTGGCTTACTACTGACAACTTTTTGACAGCAAAACCTAATTACACATTTTTCGATTTCGTCTTGAACTGACCAGTGGTGGGAGTTGGGTGGGAAGACATATAGGTCTTGGACATTTTTAAAAAGAAAACTCCCGTACTAGGAATAAATGTTTCGCGAAGACTTTACAAACATTCAGACAACGGACACAAAGGACACACAAATGTTCATCCCGTGTGGGACTCGAACCCACAAGCAGTGGTGGCAGTAGCAGTGGCGAATTAAATCACATACATATATTCTGAAGTCCCAGAAAGAGTAGGTATAAGTGCATTACATCCAACTTCTTATGGGCCTACTTACAAGACACTTTGCTTTATGAACATTTTGAGTCTATAAAATTGTCTAATATCAATAGCTCTTTCACATGTAACTATACTATGGTCATTTCGATAATAGCCGTTCATTTTTATTGTAACGTAATCAATCGCAAGTCTTGCAGCCATTTTAGGGCTAATAATAGAAATAACTGGAAATGCACAGATCGAAATTTATAAGAACTTTATGAAAAGTGAAGCGCGTTTAAAACATTATTTGGTATACAATACCTATCTATTAAATTATAAAAAGTCCCACCCCTATATCCCCAAAGGGGTTGGGCAAAGCTGTATTGTACCCATATTTCGCTAACTATAGTTATATGTAGGTGCCACTTAATAGTAGACGAGCTTATTGCTTGCTCTAGAATCCCAGAAAATATCATTCGCAGCACGGCGTCTGAGATTTTCTTCGAATAACAACTCCCAATTACACCAGTCCGGGAATGGAATTCAAAACCTTTTACACAGTAGTCGCATACACTAATCATACGCCCCCGAGGTAGTTAGATAACAAAGTAGGTAAAGCACCATATTAATATGTTGTAATCAATTGACGGTCGAAAAGAGAGGCCTAGCCTTCTTCTATTGACAACTCTACTTCCTAAAATGACTTTTCTTTTCAATCCTAATCCTAACTAATATTATAAAAGCGAAAATGAGTTTGTTTGTTACCTTTTCACGCCTAAAACACTGAACCGATCATCCTGAAATTTTGCATATACGTTGTTAGGTGTACAGAAATGGACATAGGCGACCTTTCATCCCGAAAATAATTACTGTTCCCGAGGAAAACAACAATAACGTTCTTATGATAATAGATGGCGCCACGTTCTTTCGAAACATGATTGAATTATATTATTACAAGCAGAGTACAACGCGAATTGATTGTCAAATTCTAAATTAACGCGAGCGAAGCCGCAGGCAAAAGCTAGTATTCTAATATTTTCGTATTTTATGCGCTATTGAATTTCAACGAATTTAAAATTACATGTGATCATTTTGTGGAAATAAATTACCAGAATGTTTGCCACCTTGCTGATAAAAGGAAGCTCACACCTTAACAAATGTAAACAAGGAAGTGTTGTTACACAATAAGACGAATGAAAGACGAGCCTTGTCTTCCGAGCTATGGGAACCGACCACATTCAGCGGTTAACCGCACACGTCGACAGGTGAACGTACATTATACACCTAACATCTATTAGCCATTGACACTGAATATAATACTCAGGAATAAAACTCGATCATTAAGATCGAAGAGGCGAGGCGAAGTCCATCGATACAAAATAGCACATAGTAGGTACATTGGAAATTGTAACGTGTTGGTAGTATAGTTGTATGAATTACAAGATAGATGGCGCTAACGATGTCCCGAGTCGATGTTAATACTTTCTACATATTTTAAAATCACCATCCTAATATTATAAATGCGAAAATGAGTTTGAAATGAAATGAAATGAAATGAAATTTGAAATGAAATTTTTTTATTGCATCAGATATGGTCGAGAAGATATTACAATTTCATATTATAAGTTTCACATATTTGGCCGTTTTACAGCATGCAATATAGGACTTAGCCTAGTAGTGAAATAATTATATACACAATATACTTAATACAAAATAGTAATATTTTTAGATTCTTTATACAATATAAAGCCTTACCACATAGATTATATCACTTTATATTACATGAATCATCTACAATTTTGCATTGAAATATTCGTTAACACTGTAGAATGCTTTGTTCATCAACATCGTTCTTAAGCGACATTTAAATGTTTTTATTGGTAAGACTCTGAAACTTTGAGGCAGTTTATTAAATATTTTAATGATCATGGGGTAACAATTCCTACGATACAGTTCAGTCCTTATGCTAGGTAACATTAGACGCTCAGGATACCTGGTGTTGAAGTTACAATTGTCTTTCCATTTATTAAATAACTCTGGATAATTTTTTACAAAGTAACAACATTCCAGTATGTAAATTGAAGCAACTGTAAGCAGTTTTAATTTAGGGAAAAGGGGCCTACAGGACGTAGGAGGTGACACTCCAGCTAAAGCCCGGACACATTGTTTCTGAGAAATAAAAACTTTATTTACTACAACAGAGTTTCCCCATATTAATATACCATACCTAATGGTTGACGCGACGTAACCATGATACGCTTGTAGTGCAGCATTTTGGTTCGTAATTTTGGTTAAACGCCAAAGTGCATATGCAAACCTATTAATTTTACTGCAAACCTTTTTGACATGTGCCTCCCAACGACATTGATCATCAAAAACCATACCCAGAAAAGTAGCTTCTTTGGTGCTTTTTATTTCCTGTCCCTTACATAGAACTTTGAGGTCATTTTTGTTTGGTTTTCTATTATAAAATTGCATGTATTTCGTTTTATCTGGGTTTACTCTCAAATTATTATTATCTAGCCAATTGGTAATATCATTAATGCACTTATTAATCTCGTCGTTATGGTTAGTATGTTCAGACTCCGTTATTATTACAGATATATCGTCTGCAAATAACGTGCATTTATGTGAAGTGATATCTGGCAAATCATTAATATAAATTAAAAATAGTAAAGGGCCCAGGATACTGCCCTGCGGGACACCTACTGAGTTTAATCTAGAGATAGATTTATAATGACACTCTTCTTTGTCTTTGTTTATGTTAGTAATGTCAACGTATTGTTTTCTATTATCCAAGTAACTGTTGAGCCATTTTTTAGCAGTACCTCGAATACCATATTTCTCGCATTTAGAAAGCAACCTATCATGTAGAACGAAATCAAAGGCTTTACTCATATCAAAAAATATGGTCACAGCACGCATATTTTTATCAATGCATTCAGTAATTTTTTTAATGACGTTAAATGCCGCTAATGTTGTGGATTTCCCCTTTTGGAAGCCATGTTGTTCATTTTTAAGAATATTGAACTTATTTAAGAATGAAACAAGACGTGCGTGCATTGCCTTTTCAAAGATTTTAGCTAAAATCGGTATCAACGCAATAGGCCTGTAATTACTCATAATTTTAGCATCACCTTGTTTATAAATCGGCTTAATAACGGACACTTTAAGTAATTCAGGGAAAGTTGCATTTGCAAAAGATAAATTGATTAGGTACGATAAAATATCTGAAAGTAATATAGCACTTTCTTTTAATATGTTGGTAGGGAAGTCGTCGTAACCAAAAGAATTCGTCGTCCTCAGAGACATTATAATTTTATAGACTTCACTTCTTGTTGTTGGATCTTCATGTTTGTTTGTTACGCTTTCATGCCTTAACTACTCAACCGATCAACATGAAATTTTGCATACACGTTGTCAGGGGTACAGAATAGGATATAGTGTACCTTTCATCCAGAAAAATAACTGTTACAAATCTAACCTAACTTTTTTTTTTTTTGGTACCCAGGAAAAATACAACCTAACCTAACCTACATTTACGCGAGCGAAGCCGCGGGTAAAAACTAGTTTTATAATAAAGTAATAATATTGTCTTACGTTTATGCTTTACGCGAATGTTATACATTGAAATGAAACTGCTTTACACGGATTGTATCGCGTTGTTTAACTGCTGCTGTTACATACTGTTACTAGTTAATGTTGACTTATATTTAAATAAAATTATTAAAACTATTCTATTTAAGTTTATAGTTTCCCCGACGTTTCGGTTGATTTTCAGCCCATTTATTTAAAGGGTCACACTGCTGAGCACGCACTTCCTCTCAAAATGAGAATACACAATATTGGCCCAGTGCGGGTTTATAGATTTTACATATCTTTGAAAACATTATGGAGACCTCAGACATACAAGTTTTCTCAGAACGCATTCCTTTACCGTTAAGGCTAGCGAATAACTATTTAATATGCACATAATTCCTAAAATCAGAGGTGCGTGTTGTCTAAATTGGCATTTAACCCATTTTAATATTAACCATGTAGAAATATATCCTACCCTTGCATCACCTACGGGACACATCTTAAGGACAAGGCACAAATCTATAGCACTCCCACACCTCTACACTCTATTCAAATAGGCTTGAGACAAAAGGTAAACAAAGAAAGCAATGTTTCGCAAAAACACAAACAAATACTTAAAAATTAGAAAATGTGCACAATATAAATATTATATTTTAGCTAATTTATTGATTTTTGTCTAACTTTATAATATTCACAGTCAAACGTGACGTATTAAATAACCTTTTTTATTGTTTGTTTACAATTTGTCTCAAGACGAAATGAATAGAGTATAGCCATGTAAAACCGACAAATGTAGATAAACATTCAAATGGGTGTTCTAATGACGCTATCAGCTATCTAAATAAACATTAAACAAATAATTTACAATAGTATGTACACCGCTATAAAATTTGATGGAAGATGCTTATGTTCAATGATGGATATGACGATGAAGATGATGATTAATACAAGCAAAACATTAAACTAACTAACAATATTACCAACGCGAACAACAACACGAACAGCTAGTCTTACAACGCTAACAAAACATCTTTGCGAACATCCAAAAAGAGATCAATACCTCTTTGAGGCACGTACAATATTATCAGTCCTAGTTAATCCTCTCCTAATACTATCCCAATATTAATATTAATGTATATAATGTTAGATATAAGTTTTAACTTGTACAACGATTTGGTGTATACTGTTATATTGTCCATTTGTTTATAATAAATAAATAACGAGAAATAAAATACCATCTTACATAAATTTTAAACTCTCAATTCTGAGTTCATTCGTTTATTCCCAATAGTTAACGCAGTCATTCTTTGAAAGTGTAGATTTTATAAAGAAACTACTGGGCGAGTTTTGCCAGTAGTTTCTGTCAGTTTAAGTTTTAATAGTACTTTTAAAGTTAATTTGGAAGTTCCACTGCAAAATAGACTAAGGATATCTACTGATAAAAATCAATATCGGTAGTTGCTTCAGATCTTGTTAAGTAACAAAAATATTTTAAAAGAATTGCATAGCCATAGTAATAAAACTATTGGATGAAAACAAGTTGTCTACATATACAGTAAAAAGTATCTCTTAAGGTGGTACCGCCATGCTGTTTGCAATATCAGCAACTGAGATAGTAGCCTTAACTAAATGCTTACCATCAGCCAGTGTGGAATCCATTGACAAGCAAAATAGAAACACAAGGAACAGGTAGACTAGAAACGACTACTGGTGGATCACTAAGTTTATATTCCCATCCACCAGTGTTCGGTGCATTGGTGACCAGTGACCACTGCAATGTGCTATCGGTGCAGAGAGTATCCGTAGCATGCTTCTAAGAACCTCACTATCGGCTCGTCGATGCCTATGTTAACAAGCTTATCACGATGTTATGTGCTACACATCGGAAAATTATAAGACAAACAACTTTAGTACGAGCTTTCACTGTTTTCGATAAACGTTCAAAGCCGAAACTTTCCATACATTTTTATTAGTTCATATTATCCACTGGAAGTACTTCTGGCAAATGTATGAAAAGATTTCGTTTATCGTAGTTAAAGTTTTTAAAACTCGTACTAAAGACGCAGAGACAGACAGACGAACAGACAAGCACACACGCACTTACTTTGTATATCTTTATAATTGACACGCAAACTCAGCTTGCCTACCACCTCACTGCCTGCAACACAAGTCAGATAGTTCAACTAACAGAAACCGATAAACAAAAATAACACAACTACAGCCCAGTAATATTCAACAAACAAACAAATATTCTATGAAAAATCTATACTAATATTATAAAGCTGAAGAGTTTGTTTGTTTGGTTGAACGCGCCATCTGAATGAATCATGAATCTCAGGAACTACTGGTTCGAATTGAAATAAATTCTTTTAGTATTGGATAGCCCATTTATCGAAGAAGACTATAGGCTATATAACATCATGCTACGACCAATAGGAGCGGAGCATCAATGAAAAGTGTTGCAAAAACGGGGAAAATTATCTTATAAATGTGAGGCAGACGTGTTAGCTAATATGTCATAATTTTACTGCCAGAAGCTAAAATGGATAATTTGTTGATATAGGCACCAGGCGGTAAGAGCATGTATTCCTGTTGCTATCTACGAGGTACAGTAACTGTAGTCTGGTCACAAAATATTTAGGTTCAGATGGATGGCACATTACAATGATGCCAAATACACGCACTAAAGCTAAACCGCGTTGTAGAGCGACTTGAGATAAAAGCGGGCGAATGCAATTGCACTGTCGTCCGTTAGTCTTGGTTCGAAATCGACTTTGCGTATTATAATGAGCCAGCCGTCTGCTTATATGTTATTTGTGATCTGAAACAGTACCCGGTAGAAACTCGCTATTGCAGCAAGGTGATGTGATACGTTCCATGTTCTAGAAGAAAATCTCGATAACGCTGCGCACATGGTACCGATACGCGCTTTGCTTTGTTTAATCTACTGGTTGACAAGGTAGTACGTAAATGATGAAGAAAATGCTTATATTGTTTTTACACATAACTGACGTACACAGAATAACATATGCAAAACCCCGGTGCCCACAAAACAGACGCTTAAAGCGAAAATGCTGTACGATAAGATTATCAGTAGTAGTAAGCGTCAATTGTCGGATATAAATGTATGATATATTACTAAAGGCTATAAGACAGCACAATGAAATTCGCTATGAGCGAATTTGCGTCAGCGTCGGATGAGCCAAGCAACGTTTTATGGCCGGGGTAGCGAAAACAATTATTCGAGTATATTCTACGGTATACACTAAATAGGCGCTCCAGTAACTAACGATGGTCTTGCGTAATAACGATTTATTTTGGATTATTACTCTGTGAATGAATCAAATTTCGCGAGTGTGTTGTCGAAGATCGCAAAACAGACGCAGGATGAGCATCGAGTTACGCCCATTCCTGGAATACTGATATTCCGCTTAAAATTTACGTTTCAAACGCTTCAAATTTACGCTGTTAGCGAATTCAGATTATATTTTTAGTGACTTGAGTATAAGGATGACTTACTATATTTATTTATTGAGGTCTAACTGCTTATTGCAGTTTATATTGTTACCTAATACTATAAGAAGTTAGTTGAAATGGGCTGCATTAAAAAGTACTGCTACAATTCCACGTCCTATATGCGCCATATACCGGAAGATATACATTAGATATGCATTTTTTATCCGTTCTTTATAGAATCAGTTTACAAGAATGCAAGTGCCACGAACCGTGTCGAACAAACTCGCCGTCTTTCGAATTAGTCGACAACTCATTCATTTACTAAGTTGTTTCCATTTGCAATTAAAAATAATACAATTCCTCGGCCACCAATACCGTGGGTGTAAGAACTAAGATATTATGTTAACCTGTAGCAAATAGCAATGTCTTTCAAGCCGAGTGATTTGTGGATGTTTTGAGAGATAGGTACAGAGGAATCCACTCTCAAAATCAAAATGATTTAAGAATAAATATATATCAGTCAAATTAATAAATCAGTTTAAAAAGTTATTAATTGACCTTGCCGACTACAAAAATGTAAAAATAAGTAATTACATTTTCGTACATTTAAACTATTTTTTACGAATATAGCGGTTTATTTTATTGACAAATTTGAATTACTTAGATATTTATACTATTTTTATTTACACGTTTTTCGACATTTCGATCGCTTTTTAACAGCTGTAGTCACGTGAAGAATGAGGTGGTGTTCGTGTATCAATCTTGAAGTGTGAAGTCATTTCAAACTTCAAGAACACTAACATATGATTAACCTAAATACTTCAGTAAACTCACTAACCAATTATTATCTTTGAAGTTCAGAACTGTTACCTACTTTTTATTTTCTTTATTTA
The DNA here is from genome assembly GCA_963564715.1 of Catocala sponsa. Taxonomy (NCBI): domain Eukaryota; kingdom Metazoa; phylum Arthropoda; class Insecta; order Lepidoptera; family Erebidae; genus Catocala; species Catocala sponsa. Next base: position 853,019 of record OY751345.1, on the reverse strand, counting down.
ATTAGGGACTTTTAACCAATCAAGGTTCAACCATAAATTCACACATAATTACAAACTGATTTTCTTAATACTATTAAATATAAATTTATAAACTAGCTTAGCTTCAGTACTATTATAGGCTTAGACTTGATAACCTAAATAAATTCACCACTTTGACAACAAAGAGTCCTTCAGGAGCATGCGATCGCAGTTCGCCACATGTGCTTTCTCTAAGAATAACCATACTACCCTGATAATCTGATGCAAGTACAATATCCTAAAAATAAGGCTACACCGTTCCATCCCAGTGTCCCCCACCTGGCACTTTCACTGTATTCCTGCGTCATGAGAAATGACCGATGCATGTGAACACCGGCCTGGCCGCCGGCCACAAGCAAATTATGTCAATAACCTGCTTGGAAAACTTCCAAGCGTTCTGATAACGGAAATATTTAGATGCTATACGTGTCTTCTAATATTCAAAAGTAAAATGCATCGATTCTCTCTGATGCAATAGTGCTTCTGCCAAATTTTTAATGGTCTGATTTTTGTTTTAATGAGCGTACCATTGTCGGATCGTCGAAAATCGTCCAGATTTGCCCGTATTTTTATCAACGGAATTTAGGAATCATTCGCAAAGTCATTAAAAGTATAAAAACTTTGCAACTTGGGGTCATGCACGTAATGGACAGTGTAATACAATAATCTAAATAAATCAATAATAATAGACCGCATACTATCGCTCGTACTGAAATTATCGTGCGTACGGGGGTTGCAGCACAAGACAGGCGAGAGAACTACCGGCTAACTGTTTGTTACTAATAATAATAATTTATTTATTGATTACAGTGGTGAAACATGAATACAGTCCATAAAGTACTTAACATAGGTAATGTAACATGGGTGCCTGTACTAGGTAAACCTGTGCCACAGGCGTTAAGGGCACTTACAATATATATATATACCACTAGTTACTGATAGTTGGATGATATTTTTGCCACTTATTCCAGTTTTATAACATAATGTACTAAAATCACAAGGCGCTACAAAACATAAGAGAAGAACCAATATGAAAATTAAACAAAAGCGCCAAGGTCGTCCGCCGACAATTTGGATCAAGACCATCCATCCATTACCAAGGACATTAAGAAGTCTGGAACGAAACAGCATTGCCTAAATGGCATAAAAGGATTAGGACAGCCAACCTCTAGTGACATGGGAAAAAGGGAGAAGTAGATTACGGTTTAAACTGAGATAATTGGATGTTCAAACGTGTCCTAGGATTAGTAGGCTTATCTTTACTAAACTAAACTTGTCATATGTTTTACCAAAATACTTTGTAACGCAATATTTTGCTCACCACTCAGCCGACTGGCCGCAATAAGTGTAGCTTAACCTCGTGGGTGTCTGTTACCACGGGAATACACCTAATACTTATAGTAGACGTCGTAAATAAGTCGTGATACGTATGGGGTATTATCGGAAGCCATACGTTTAAAGATACTCGTGTATAAATAGTACTAACGTCAGCTGGCAAAAGAAAACGTGAATACCAGTAGTAATAGTATTTCTATTGAAAACTGCGTGTTACTAATAGTTGTGGTCGTATCATAGTCATATAATAAATTCAGGCCTGAATACAAACTGTCCTACTTGCCCTCTTCTTCTTAGTTTGAAAAGGGTTAGGTCATAGTCCACCACGCTGGGCCAGTGCGGATTGGCAGACTTCACGCATCTTCGAGAACATCATATAGAACTCTCAGATATGCAGGTTTCCTCACGATGTTTGCCTTCACCGTTAAAGCGAGAGATAATTAACTGTTTAATAAGGACATAACTTCGAAAAGTCAGAAGCGTGCCTTAGGATTGGACTCGCGATCTCTGCGTGGCAGTCCAACGGACTTCCATCACGCTAGAGATCTTACATAAAGCTATAGAAGATTTCATCGTCACTTTAAGTGGAAGATATTGACGGTTTGATGGTATGAATGAGCCAACTCGGCAAGAACTACCGCCCTCTTTGCCAGGAAACTGGCGTTAGAGTAGTTGGTGAATCGTGTCGTATAATATCTCATATCTCAGTAATCTTATCATACATCATATCGTTCATACAAATGTGATGGGGACATCGAATTTTACAAGAGCCATTAATATTAATCCGTGGCGCCGCGTGCATTCAAATATGGTGACGTTTTTAGACAGCGCTATCTGTTGACAAGTTCGACACTTATGTTTATAAGATACTATGAAAATGTAATTATTATACCTCAGGCACGCGTTAGTGGGTAATATAATAAAAATCCTTTAAGTTAACCTAAATCACGTTTTATCTGTATGCTAAGTCTTAATGGTTTTAAAAAATTCTTCGAAATCTTTTACAAGCACAACCCGAATTGATTGTCAAATTCTAAATTAACGCGAACGAAGCCGCGGGCAAAAGCTGGTAAGAAATAAAAATTTGGAAATTGGTTTTAAATCACTGAATAAAAGAACTAAACATTATCTTTTTACTCTTAACTAAAGTCCGAAACGGATTTAACCAATGCGGGTCTAAGTAATTGAATTACATTTGCTGCCTATCTTTAGTCGTATATCGCCATCAAATTTGAAAGACTAAACCCTATTTCATGGGATTGCAGCACAGCTGTCGAAATGTGACTGTGCAATACTTATGCCTAATCTTAACAGCCCGGCAAGGCATGGTGTGCTATATTAAAAATGTCTTCAAACCAAAAGGTACTCGAAAATTGGCGAACTCGTAGTGCTCAAAAAGCAGTTCTACTTCACTCAAATTGTAACCATTTTTAGCCAATTTTTCACGTACATGCACCGTCGTCGTCTTGGATCTCTGCCTACCCTCAAACGAAGTAACATTACGTGATTCACGTTATGAACGTGAAGGTATTTTACAATCTTTTAGTTCTGGCATCGACCCAACAGCCGGCCATCGGGTGCTGATTGAAATAAATTCTGTTGCGGGCATACTGCATGCATTATTATGTACAGAAAGTTTACAATGACCTGTAATAATTGAATATATTTAAATAGTTACATATACAACACATCTCAGCTGACCTATGGCAATAATTCAATTAAGGAATACTAAAAACGCACAACTGTTTCTAAAATCATGTGTGGTCTATATTTACAACATCGTAATCTCTTTAAAATTATTGTTTTGTCTTGCCCTAACATGTTACAATTTATTACTATTATATAATATTCGAACGACGATCAAATATTCGAATCTGATTACACTTTAGATTCGATGATAAACTATATACTCGTTTGCGTATTACAAACACATTTATAAACAACAAAACATACATAGTTCAATTATTAGTAGGTATACATTCGAATAGGTCAATCATTATTCATTAATGTATTTAGAATGTTTAATAGATAATCGCACACATCCTTACTAATATTATAAATTCGAAAGTAACTGTCTGTCTGTCTGTTACCTTTTCACGGCTAAACAACTCAACCGATTTAGATAAAATTTGGTATAGATATAGTTTAAAACCTGGGGAAGAACATAGGCTACTTTTTATTGATGTAGGTACCAGGCGGGCGGAGCTGCGCGCAAAAGCTAGTCTATTATAATCTCAAGGACACTCAATCGTTAAGCTTACAATTTTGTGTATTTCGCAAGCCATATCAGTAAGGAAGGACTTCTAACCTCCGTACGTCACAATAACAGGCTCCAGTGGAAGACCAGTACCTGGTTCTTGAGACCAGGCAAATGCTGAACTGGAGTCCTGATTGCTGCAGCTGTGGAACGCATGACAGGATGTTCATTGAGTATTTTATGTTATTGTTTTTATTTCTTTCTTTTTTATTATTATTTTTGTTATTTCTTTATATCTTTATACACATTGTGCCCAGCTGTATAGCAATAAAGATTTCTTTCTTACTTTTTCTTTCTTCCAACTATTACACAATTTACTGCCCGACACACTCAAGCTGTTAATATAACTATTGCAAGCATGGCAACATCTATTACAATCCAGCTCCTCAAGGTAAGTTGAGGATGCGTTGTGTTGTCAGCTAGAAGAGCGATGTTCCTATATCCTTTGCTTTAGGTTCATATGGTATTTTTTCTAGGGTAATAGATGAATTGATTTGTTAGATTGAATCAAACCCGAGGTGCATGGCCCTAGGGTATCAGCCACGCGTTGACCACCGAGTTACTGAGCTTATCAGCACGGGAACAGTTACCAGTGTGATAGGTGTCCCTGGCGCTGGCATCAAAACTACCCTTGCAGGATTGGAACGAGCGAATAACTAATAAATAAATATAATCCGGGCGTCATTAGCCCACAGAAATAGGTTACCTTTATTGGGATCGTATGCCTGTTGGTGTTATATATTTTTCTTAATTTTTTATTCAACTAACTTGGCACACAAGCACACGACCCGCCTGATGGTAAGTGGTTACCGTAGCTTATGGATGCCTGCAACACCAGCGGCATCACTTGCGCGTTGCTCATACTTTAGGAAAGGAAGAAGAGAAAAAGGAAGTGGTAAGGAGAAGGAGCAGGAAGGGGGAAAGAGGGTGATTGGGTCTCAGACACTCTCACTCACCGAACGAAATACAACAGTAGGAATACTGCTATTTCACGTCGATATTCTTTGATAGGGTAGTCTTTCCCCGGTCGAGCCGGCCCATTCTTGTTGAAATCAGCGAGGCTCTACTACTCAACAATTTAGCTGTCGTATGTTTGTGTCCGCAAAACTCGCAAAGTAAAAATCAGAAGATTCCACGAGATGGATCTATTTTATTATAAATATAAGAATAAGCCACTTGACTGGATTTAATTATTAAAGGTATAAAAATGTATTTATTTCAAACATAAAATATCACATAGTATGACATCTTTATATGGTAGTATTTCTGTATCATAGCGGTTCATTGAACTCATTAGAATAATGATAAATAATTAACACATATGGCATTCAATGTAGGTTTACCTGTTTTTATTTGTATGCGCAAAGGTTGGTAATTTACCGATCTTGTGTAAGTTTTTGCCTTGGGTTAGATGTGCATGCAGTAAGTGTAATGGTGAAGACCGAATAAAATTTATATCAACTATCGCGTTCCCGCGGTCTCGCTTCAGTTTTGTTCAAAATGTACCTACAAGTCATGTCGAGCTGTTGCTCTGGAGTTACATGATAGAAGGATAAACGAACTACCTACCTACACTTTTTACGTTAGTCACATTTTAATCAAACAAGCTTTACTAGTAGATCAAAACTTCCAATTGTCCTTGCAACTTTCCAATTTTCCCTCCATAAAATAAGTATTCGGACTATACAAAACATTAAAAATAGCCATATCGGTCCAGCCTTTCTCAAGCGATACGCAAACTAACCAACAGCATTTAATTATTATTCATCTACACTAATATTATAAAGCTGAAGAGTTTGTTTGTTTGTTTGAACGCGCTAATCTCAGGAACTACTGGTTCGATTTGAAAAATTCTTTTTGTGTTGGATAGCCTATTTACTGAAGAAGGTTATAGGCTACTAATTTTACGCTACGACCCATGGGGGCGGCGGAGTAACGATAAACGCGGGTGAAACCGCGGGAACGTCTAGTTAATCATATAAAATACAATTTAAAATTTTCCATTTTAACCTACTTCTATATTCTTGTCGAGGTCTCGTTTCGCTTGCCAAATAAAGATAAACACGATATATTGCATGTAGTTGTATATCGATATGCTATCTACAGATAGATAACTGGGACCGGGTATAAGTAGCTAATCTTAAAACCAATAACAAAATAAGCCACCGTTTTAACTATCAGCTATAGATAGCGCATATCCCAATTATCATATCGTAAAATGTTGATCAATTTTATTATAGCCAGTTATGAACATGTCCCGGAAGTATGTAGAGATGTAATCAAATCTAACGAGTTTCTTTGTTTGTATGCTGAAAACGCGCTAATCTCAGGAACTACTGGTACGAATTGAAATATTATTTTAGTGTTGGATAGCCCATTTATCGAAGAAGGCTATAAGCTATATGACATCACACTACGACCAATAGGAGCGGAGCAGCAATGAATAATGTTGCAAGAACTGATATGTGAAGCAGACGAAGTTGCGTGGGTCAGCTGTGTACACTTATATTTTTCTAGGTACCATGTAATAGAGGATTACCAGATGATCAGGATTCATCCATCTTTCTAATCGACTCATAACAAATTACAAAATGTCATGATAAGTTTCTGATAATAATAGATTCGTATAAAATGTTTACAAGAAACAGTTAATACTACAATGCCATAATTAACACAACAAGCATTAATTATAATTGTTTTGTTAATCACAATGAGTGGGATTCGAAGCCACGTGTGTATCACAAATCGAATGCCTTATCCATCGAGCTTGCGATCGAGAGAATTATTTGTTTAAAATTTTGTTCAGATGGTAAGGTTTTTTGATCTGGTAATTCAAATGGTAATGGTAATTCTACGTCAAATCGGGCTATATTATTATTAACCATTTTAAGTGACTTCTCAACCGGCATTATGTTTTCTGCAATATTTAACTTCAGCGTTTTAAAAATAGCCTAGCTGTCTTAAAAATATTTGAATGGGTCAGCTATTGCAAACATCAACTTATGCTTGCAATAGCAGACACATTCAAATATTTCAGACATACCTACTCAAAATATGTACATGTCTACACTAATATTATAACGAGGCATGATTTGATTTTTGTTTGTTTGTAAGGTTTAATTCAAAAACTACTACACCGTTTTTTTAATTCTTCTTTAATTCCGAATTCTTTCACCAATAGAAAGCTATATTATCAGCAAGTAACATAGGCTAGGTATATTTTATTTAAATAGTTTAAAAACTAAAAAACAAGCTTTATTAAAAAAGACTAAAAATCGTAGAAAATAATTTAATAATTTTAATGTAACAAAGCGTGGGGTGAGGGTTATTAAAATATTTTAGAAAGCACCCCACGCTTTTTTACATTAAAATTATTAAATTATTTTCTACTATTTTTAGTTTTTTTTTAATAAAGCGTGATTTTAGTTTTTTAAACTATTATTTATTTTTATTTTTTAAACTATTATATTTTTATTCTATTCTATAGTAGTCTCGATAAGTGTGCAAAGTTTCAAATCAATCCGTCGCGTCGGTTTGAAAGGGGTGAAAATCACGTTCAAAGATTCCGTTACATAGATACATACATACTAAGCTAATAAAAGCGTGTTCAAAATAAAGTACTGTTACTAACTTTTACGCGATCGAAGCCGCGGGCTAAAGCTAGTAGTTTATATGGCTATGATGTAGGCTGCCAATATATTGCAGCCACATAATGCAATAAAAGTAAAGCCCCTTTAGTGATATAAGAGTCGTGTTACAATAAGATATTGCACTGACACGTCACACGACCTCGATACGAACAGTTATCGATAGTACGTTAATCTGTAAAATTGCCAGCGCGTACGAAACAGACAATGCGTTAACATGAGTATCTGTTCCAACAATAGTACAGTAAAGTTAGCTTGACTGCACAGGCCTTGGTATCTTTGTAACCTCACCTGTAATCTCACGCGTATGTATCCACAAAGAGGGCACGCAGAGGTGAGATTACATCTACATTAGCAAACTGTTTCCAAGTCCTACGTTGCGAGCGAGCCTAATATTAGGCACACAAAACATTATTATAAAGTGTAAACATAAATATAAATAGTTTTAATAGTTACAATAATTTAATTATCTTAAAAATTTGTAAAGTTTAATAGTAATAGTAGTGCAACAGTTTCTAAATTATGTAATAAAGTGTCAAATCAACTACGCGATAAAATCCGTATATAGTAATTTAATTTCAATGAATATTATAAAGTTTATTTTATTTAACTAAAATTTTATACTACTAATTAACTGAGATTCAGAAGTCCGACATCGGGGTCTGCCAACGTGCCATGGAGCGCAGTATACTGATAAGATCAGAAATACGGCACTGCGCTCACAAACAAAGGTTAAGGATGTGGGCCGAGCTGCTGCCGAACTCAAATGGAGCTGGGCTGCCCATATCTCCGCATGTCTGAAGTCAACCGGGATTGGCGACAATTGGCGCTGGACGGAAAGGAGTGGGAAGATTGAAGGGAGGCCTTTGCCCTGCAGTGGGACGGTACAGGCTAAAATAAACTAAATATTTGCAAGTTATTCAATATGAATCTTGCGCCTGGCACATAGCAAAAAGAGATTTATATTAGCGGTGGAGAATGACTAAAAACTGCGGCCTGAGTTCTGTATCGCAAAGGAGAACTAACATGCTGATGTAGCACTTTTGCCCCTAAGAGGGGCTTTTCCAAGAAGATTAGCTTGTAGTCAGGCAATTAATTATAATTTCCTGACTAAGCTAATCCACTTGCAAAAGCAAATGCATCAGCATCTAGGATCCGCTGGCACAATCACGTATCTACTGTTAACGAAATGTTACCTGTGTTTTGAGGATTTTAAAGCCTAGCGCGCACTGCCTTGCGGTGGAACGCGATGCGTTTATTCTACCGTGCGGTAGAAAAAACGCATTCACAGGGCCGCGCACTGCAGTGAAAAAAAACGCACGTTTTGTCATTCGAACTCCAGCTGTGGTGCATACACGTCATCGTTATGGACTACGATACAAAAGTTGCTACCTGTATATATTTATTATTGCGTAAAAAAGGGTACCCAAACGGTATTGATTTCATCCCTTGACGGCCTTAAGGCCTATGAAGGGCTTTTTTTTCGTAAGATATAACGATCTACGTTAGTATCCAAAAAAGTTTTTCGCCATCACCGGAGAAATGCCAGGTAACGATATATCTGTGTCGCGTCCCAACAGCAACTGACTGAGTGTCTCAGTGCGTTTTTTTCACCGCAGTGGGCGACACTTGAGATCTCTATGCGATACAAAAATATGTGCGATAGATTCACCGCAAATTTGCAGCGGGAGGCCAATGACGACTTTACCCATTGCGTTTATTTCACCGCAATGCGCGCACTTCTATGACACTATATACTTCACAGATTATGCGTTACAAAAACGCAAGGCAGTGCGCGCTCGGCCTAAAACAGAATGATTGTCATCCTTGGTCCTCAATCATAACGATCAACGCTCCCATGTATTACAATAACTCGCATAACACCAAACATAATATTGAAAGTTAGGTGGGTACAATTGCGATAATCCATTTCGTTACGTATGGTGTATGTTTATAAAACTATCTCGAACGTATTTTTACACATGTATTATTAAACATAACGGATCTCAATGCTGTCCGTTTGTGTGCTTATAACTTTGCTTTTTTATACAACTATGTTGTACGCAACACAACAAGCATACGGCTCATCTGATGGTAAGTGATCACCGTAGCCTATGGACGCCTGCAAGACCAGAGGCATCACTTGCGCGTTGCCAACCGTTTAGGAAAGGAAGTGAGAAGAAGGAGCGGGAAGGGGGAAAGAGGGTGATTGCACCTCCGGCACTCTCACTCGCCGAACGAAACACAACAGTAGGAATACTGGTATTTCACGTCGATATTCTGTGAGAGGGTAGTCCTTCCCCGGTCGAGCCGGCCCATTCTTGCTGAAATCAGCGAGGCTCTACTACTCGTTTTTAATGTTTCTTTCTTTAGTATAATAATGCTGGTCCGATTTTATTGTTTCTTTATTTAGTTTGGAAATACGTTATTGGGCCGGGTTTTAGTATATTATTATATTAAACTCAGTTACGATACGTAGCTTAGGCTGTAAGCAGTAATAAGTGCACTATGTGGCAGCAAATGCAACAATTATAAAATCGCACCGCCAGCGGCACGCCGTCCTGTGGTATGATGGTCCAATAAGGATTAAATATTAGGATGGATCACACAAAACTCAGAATAACCATTAATTGGTTGTTCTGAGTCTAGATTTTCTTTGTGTGTGTCTGAATGTTAGAATTGTTTCTCGAGATCTTCTTCTCCCTAGCCTTTATTATTCCCAAGTCACTAGGGGTCGGCTTTCTAGTCTAACCGGATTTGACTGGATATCAGTTTTTACACGGAGCGACTGCCATCTGACCTCCGCAACCCGAAGGCTAACAATAACCTAAGGCTAGACCAGTGTCAGGATATTAGAGGGAACTGACTTTCCAATAACGACTGCCATAGAAGTTCATGACCGGGACCGACGCGACGGCATAACGTGCTCTCCGAGGCACGGAGCAGGCGATAATTGTCAATCAGTACGCACATAATTTCGAAGTCATATAACTTCCGAAAGTCAGAGGTGCGTGACGTGGGTTCGAACCCGGGATCCTCTGCATAGCAGTCTGTTGGTCTCCCCAGTGAGCTATCGCTGCATTGAATTTTTTCTCGAGATACAGAAATTATTTCTAGTACGCGAAAATTATGTAGGTAATTAAGTAGTCAACGCGAACAAATCCACGGGCAATGTTAGTTAAATATCTAAATCATATGACGTGTGTATTCTCTAGTACATATACGCAGTGAAGGACGCGTTCTCGTTTAGTTATAGCCCAGAATAAAGAAATAGCTAGATGCTGAATCATTCTTTTAAGGCTGCCACGTCGGTACAGTAGTTGAAGCTTCAACAGATACGCCGACCGTGAGTTCCTAGATTCTACTCCGGGCATAGTACTGTTTTTATAAATGGAAAGTCGATCACTGCCGTAGAACTTGTGGCATCGTCATGGGCCACGAGGCGATTATCTGTTGTAAGTCTCAGTGATAGCTGTACACGGCTGCTTCGACGTCAGGTCCCACATAAAAGAACGTGAGACCAAAACCAAAGCTGCCGAACTGGTTATACCCAGTTCGCGAGCTTTGGATTTGGTCTGTGAACCTCTGCCAACCACCTCAAGGTCCAAGGATATATACATCAGACTATGTATTTATAACAATCCTTATAGATTTTATTAGATGTGTCCGCGGTTTCACTCGCGTTTATGGTTACTGCGCCGCCCCCGTGGGTCGTAGCGTGATGATATATAGCATATAGCCTTCCTCGATAAATAGGCTATCCAACACTAAAATAATTTTTCAATTCGAACCAGTTGTTCCTGAGATTAGCGCGTTCAAACAAACAAACAAACAAACTCTTCAGCTTTATAATATTAGTATAGATTTGAATTTTCCGAATACCAAATTTAATATACAAAAACAGTTGTCCAAAGGTCGGCGTCTATGACCAGGTATCCATCAGTTCGATGACGTTATTTTATTTGTTAAATGAAGATCGCTGATTGCAAAATAGTAGTTTGATATTCTTTGTTAACTATTACACAATGATAATCTCGTTGATTATCAACAACGATAAGTAATATATTGCTGACGACGCGACGTGACGATATTTACACATATGAAAATTTATACTAATATTATAAAGCTGAAGAGTTTGTTTGTTTGTTTGATCGCGCTAATCTCAGGAACTACTGGTTCGATTTGAAAAATTCTTTTAGTGTTGGATAGCCTATTTATCGAGGAAGGCTATAGGCTACATAACATCAGCGCGTTCAAACAAACAAACAAACTCTTCAACTTTATAATATTAGTATAGATAACAGCTGATAACCTTTGTTCAACCCTTGTAAGTATATAGGTATTTAACGCGATCTGCACCATAAATACAAATTATCTGTGTAGACCGCGCATGTTCTACATATCTGCGGGTCGGTCAAGCGTCGATAAATAGATGGATTAACATAATCTGTATGCATTTAGCGGCCGCCATATTTTTTCCCTTCTTTAGTTTGTATGTCACATTTTATCATGCGCATATCATGATAATGTAAAATTTTAATAACCTCCTACTTTCGTCTTGATATTTATCCGTTATGATACCACAGTGTCTCAAGACGAAAGTCTTGAGACACTGCGGTATATTGGACGAGAAGATATGCCTGTCTATTGTACATTATATAATATTTACTCTAACTATTAAGTATGTTTATAAACTGTATGCCGCATAATCGTCCGTGCCAGCCCTTGGATTTCGGCTGAAAAACAGCGCTGTGGTCATCTGTAGCAAAGACTGAGTTGGAACCTTTTGTACACTCTGCACAACATTTTCTTTATTTTTTTTTTGTATTTTCTTCTTGTTTGTTACCATGTTAATATGCTGCACTGGACCTGCGTAGTAAGTAGACTAAGGCCATAGGACCTCATTAACTGAGGAGCTTAGTCATTGCAGTACTGCATAGGCTAGATCTTAAAGAAACGCAAAACAAACTCCGAGAACACAACCAGTTTTAACGTTTAAATGGAATTGACTTTCGGATCGCAATAAATTAAATGTCTACCATCGTATTAGTCAAGTAGAAAGTTTAATTGATTAGTCCGTTATAATTAAATATTTAAGTGGTGGCCTTAAATACGTAAGTGGTGACACAGAGTTCTATTATAGTATTCTAACGTTTCTGTCAAGATAAACTTTGTATTATTTCTCAATGCACCGAGTGTAGTTCGAACCTATTTATTTATTTACTAGCTTTTGCCCGCGGCTTCGCTCGCGTTAATTTAGAATTTGGCAATCAATTCGGATTGTACTTTGCTTGTAATAATATAATTCAATCATGATTTGAAAGACACGTGGCGCCATCTATCATAAGAACGTTATTGTTGTTTTCCTCGGGAACAGTAATTTTTTTTCGGGATGAAAAGTAGCCTATGTCCGTTTCTGTACACCTGACAACGTATATGAAAAATTTCAGAATGATCGGCTCGGTGGTTTAGGCGTGAAAGGGAACAAACAAACAAACTCATTTTCGCTTTTATATTATTAGTTAGGATTAGGAAGTTAGGATAGGGTTTATTTACATGATATAGAACGACTTGCGCCAATTACACTATTTAATAATATCTATAATATATAAATTTAAAATTTAGCATTCATGCATTCAGCTCACAGTACCTCATACATTCTAATAATAATAATACTTTCCATTCATCCACAATAATATCAACTTCTGGGTTAAAGTCCAAGAGAGCGTATATAGCCTGTACGGGACAACAAATAGCATGGTCCATAGGCAGTAGCTCCGAGTCTGGCTGTCCTATGTCTTCGTTGCACAAATGTTAGTAAACTTCACTGCGACACAGGAATTAATGCTTGTACGGGAGTGGTATGCTTTTACAAAAAAACAGCTGCATGAAACAGAAATGCATTGGAAAAGAAAACAAAATGTTAAGTAGTACAATAAAATTTTATTGTTAATGGATATAAAAACACAAGCATACGGTACGCCTGACGGTTAGACGGTAACGAATATTATGGACACTCATCCAAAAAGGTAATCGCTTTGCATTCAATAAAAGGATCAAAGATGACTGTTCCAGTGCTGATGGTACACTCCAGGTCTCTTTTAGGCCATCGTAAGATCACAACTCCTGAAATACCAGGCTAAGATGAAACAAGCTTTTACATTTGTTTTTACAGAAACGGGGATGTGTAGCGAGAGATCGTGGATTCGAATCTCACCTGTTCCACTAACGGACGTGAACCTACTTCTAACACTAGCATTCTGGCTTAGCTGTCTCGTTTAACAAGAATAATAGTAATTCAGTAACTTACTAGATAAATAAGAAAACATTTAGTCTGATGTGACGCAAGACATCTGCATGCCGCAATCTATACTAATATTATAAAGCTGAAGTGTTTGTTTGATTGTTTGTTTGTTTGAACACGCTAATGTCAAGCACTACTGGTTCGAATTGAAAAATTATTTTAGTGTTGGATAGCCCATTTATCGAGGAAGGCTATAAGCTATATAACATCACGCTACAACCAATAGGAGCGGAGCAGCAATGAAAAACGTTGCAAAAACGGGGAAAATTCTCTTATATGAAGCAGACGAAGTTGCGCGGGTCAGCTAGTCTTATTATATTTTCACTTGCGGCAATACAAAGTAAAATATTGTGGCATTAGTTGCGGCACAATGTTGCCATGTGCAATCGTTCGTTACCACCGCGAGATTTGGGTTGAACACATCATAATATTTAAATGGCCTATACCTATTACTGCGTAGCGTTACTTGTGTATTTAAAGTCTACACGGCCCGGATACTTAAACGCATGGAAAACATTATTTTTAGCTAAAAGACATTCATCGCTAATATATCCCCGAAGATTTCTTCGGGGGTTTAGTAGTGCAGAGGTAAATTACACTCACAAATCGCCTGCTACGGCTTTAGGTAAAACGTAATAGGGGCAAGCCTATTGGCATTTACCCCGCATAGTTTAAGATACCATTCTGTAACTAAGACTCTTCGTACACAAGCCTACGCAAATCTTCGATACCCGACGATTTTGGTCTCTAAGCGACTACCGCAATACAAATTCATAGAGGTTCGTACACAGGCACAAATGTCGGCGACGCGTGCCTGTGTACGAACCTCTATGCATTTGTATTGCGGTAGTCGCTTAAAGACCAAAATCGTCGGGTATCGAAGATTTGCGTAGGCTTGTGTACGAAGGGCCTAAGAATTAAGATTGAAAACCTCAACACTACACGTCCCAAATATCGTCATGCCCAGCAGTCGCATCTACTATTGCAGTACAAAGGCAATTTCAGGAAAACATAATATATATTATATTCTACATGTTCGCGCGGTTTCACTCGCGCCGCGGCGCCCCCGTGGGTCGTAGCGTGATGTTATATAGCCTATAGTCTTCCTCGATAAATAGGCTACGCAACACTAAAATAATTTTTCAAATCGAACCTGTAGTTCCTGAGATTAGCGTGTTCAAATAAACAAACAAACTTTTCAGCTTTATAATATTAGTGTAGATTTTCCAGCGCGTGTATCGAATCCCGAACAACCGGCCACTGACAATGTGACACTAATCCAGCACCGTTTATGCGATCTCTTAATACGGCGCGAGCAGACACGTGTATGTTACACAAGTTAGAAACGTTGACACGTGTAGTGAAAGTGAATCTACTTGTGTTCGTCTGATCGGACTGACGACGATTACTGAACTATGTGTGTCTATCAATATTTGAACATTCAATATGGTGTTAAACTTTCGCTTATACAAGATAATCATGCTCATATTACTTATACAGTATGTATTTTTGAATTAGCTAATCTTATAAACGGCTAGACGGGTTCGGAATGTACTTTTACGTTAGATAGCCCTTTTAAGTGTATATAACGTCTGGCTATGAATCCAGGAGTGGAGCAGTAACGTAAAAATCAAAATGTTGCACGAGGCATAGCCTTGTTGAAGGATTGCGCAGCTACCGATTGTAAAAATCCGGGATCATTCCCGAGTTACGCATGTTATTTCGCTTATGAAAATTTCCTTTTTTTTATAGTTTTGGGGCAAACGAGTAGACAGATCGCCTGATGGTAATCGATTACCGCCGCCCATGGACACCCGCAACACCAGAGGAGTTACAAGTGCGTTGCCGGCCTTTTAAAAGGAGTACGCTCTTTTCTTGAAGTGTTGTAGGTCGTATTGTTCCGGAAATACCGCGGGCGACAGCTCATTCCCAGTTTTGTTTCTACGTATACGAGCAAGTCTTGTCCCGATTATTAACGAGTAGAGATTTTACCCGCGGCTTCGTTCGCATAAATATAGATTAGATTAGATCAGTAACAGTTGTTTTTCTTGGATGAAAATACACTATGCCCTTTTCTGTTCCCTTGACAAAGTGTATGTGAAATCTAATGATGATCAGTCGAGTGGTTAAGGCATGAAAGCGTAAAAAAGAACCAAAGTCACATTTGCATTTATAAGATATATGTAGATACTAATATTATAAAGAAGAAAGATTTGATATTTTTGTTTGCTTGTTTATAAGGATTTAACTAAAAACTATTAAACCGATTTCAAAAATTCTTTCACCATTAGTAAACTATTTTATAACCGAGTAGCATAGGCTTTTTATTTTATTTCAATAAAAATACTGTTACACCTTTCCTTACCTACTTTTGCGCGAGTGAAGCCGTGAGTAATATCTAGTGTTTGATACAGATAAAGATACGCGAAGGTCGTTATTCCATATACTGATATGATGTCTATTGTTAGCAATCAGACAAGTCACACTCGATTGATCACAACGATATAGGTCAAAGTAGATTGTACGTGCATCTCTGCTTATGGCCTTATGAGGTGACCTTGAATGACTACCGGATGTGTAGACGTACGTTAAATCTAAGACTTCTGGCTAATAGGATAATTAGACGAGAACAATTGTTTAATTGGGCAAGTATTTTTTTATTGCCTCGCTAGTTTAGTGTGGGAGTTAGATCTTGGTCTCAGGTTCAATTTACGATTAATTATATAATTTTAGTTTCATGTATAGTAACAGTAAATAAAATTTTGCCAAAAGGGTATTTGTACATATTTCTAGGCAGTGGTGCTTTATATGTACATGTTTTGTCAGCTAAGATTTGGGCCGTAGGAGCCAGTTTGTAACTGTGTCTAATTAGGCACAATTACGAACTCCGTGCTGTTAAGGAGATTTTCTTGACAGATAGACACGCCACTGTGCCGGCAAGGCATTTAATATATTTGTTAAATATATAGTATTTGTATTAGAGATTACTAAGTTTATGGTTTGCTAATTACTAGTATTATTAATAAAACAGTAGTAGAGCACCGGATGTGGATTGAACCTGCAACCTTTCGATCGCAATCCGATGCCTCAACTATCAGTCTACCCGTTAACGTCTAATTACATATTTAATCGACAAGAGAGATTTATTGAACGAAATAAGTGGATAAATAATAGCTACAACGTTCAGAAACATAACGGCTGGCATGTTATTCCACACCTGCGCCGGCGCACGCACTAGAATGTGCATGAACATACAAATAGATTGATTTTATTATAGCGAATGATTTTTGGCAAAACATACTATAATCGAGCACCGGGGCAGCCCCAGCCGCGGTTATATTTAGACATAATTGTCTCAATCGAGTACGAAGTTGTATACAACAGTCAAGGTAAGCAGAAAGCCGAGTATCGATATATCGATCTATATATCGCGTAACATAAAGATACAGGTAGACATATTTCAGGGTCGTGACAATAAAGTTTTATGAAATGTATTATCAATTATCAGTTCAAAATATTTTATTGTTTTGATCATATCATACAGATAGTCTCATGCGTGTAAGAAGAATGTTGTAAAATTTTTCGGTAAGATTATACTTTAGGTAAAATAATTCTGTGCTATTCAATAATATCTCACAATCGAACGCACTTCTGAAATACACATGCAACACTGTAATCATTTTGGCAGTAGCCATAGGAAGTCTATTATTCTGGTTACTGTAGAAAATTGTAATTGTCATAAGCTCATAACCGATTAAGACATGCAGAAATGTAACACAGCCACATTTTAACAACCATGGTTTAGATCGTACGAAACAGGGGGCGAGTCTATACCTAAGCGTTTGCAGAAAACTGCTCCGATTTCGTGCTGCTACTTACTGAAAGTTTCCGGTCAGAAAAAACACAATAAGAGGTAGCCTAACGAGATGGGTGTAAAAACCCAGGATTCAACCTCTTCGTCTTAAATGTAAAAGTAATGAAAAGAAATGACCCCTATATCTCGGGGGTCTTTTGACCCACAGGGCCCATATTCAAACTCGACCGAGGTATGACCCCAAGTTGTCTGCACACCAAGTTACAAGACAATCGGTCCAGTGGTTCCGGAGTTATGCCTGTCACTAACAGACAGACACACAGACCCTATTATATATTATATTATATATTAACCTCTTTGAAGAAGACTCAGAGGTTAATAAATAGGCCCGGGAATCAACGTCATGCATAGCAGTCGCACCCACTCCGTCACCAAAGCAGTCAATTTTTAATTCAAATATCCAATTCGCGCTTTTCCATAGACAAGACTTTAGCCATCAAAATACAGATAAAGCGATAGCACAGATAAGGTACATTCCACCATTTTTATAAACAACCTACGTTGTAAATAATGTTTTGAATTGCAAACTAGTATTTGTAAAACACGGCTGTCTGTCGCCTATTAAAAGGACAATGAACTGAACTGTATTAATCTTAGTTTAGAATGACATTTTGTGTTTGGTATCTAAACGTTTGAATATATATCGTTGAACATACAACCATATGTAAATAGGCGATAGTAACGTTATGTGGTACACTAAGATGTCATTCACGTATTTTAAATATACATATATCACGCCAATATACCTAAAGAGTTAGGCAAAGATGTATGACATACATATTTCGCCAGCTATCACTCCCGCGTAAAGAGGTCGAGCCTATTGCCGTGTCCGAGGCAGTTTTATGTCACTGCTGAGAATGTCTCGGACTCTCGGCAGAAAAGATTTATAACACTTTGCCCAACCCGGCCATGGAGCCCGAGACATAACATGTTATATGCATGCCTGCTGAGACAGACAATCATAAACTGATAATAACGATACTATGATGGCGTGCGACATTAAAGCACTCAACAAAACAACGATACGTACACACCGACAGGTTTCCTGTGTATCTGTGCTATTTTATAAAACTCTAACGAAAATACATATGTATGTCAATGATACATATTTTAGAAAACATCCATGTTACAACAAAGACTCTACTTCTACTCCCAATTCTAAAACGTATTTAAGTATTTTTATATGATAAGTCTGAAACCAACACAATAAAAGTCTGTCCATTTGTTTGTTCCAACATCGCGAAAAAACAACTAAGCGGATCTTGATGCGATTTCGACACTTCGCTAGCTCAAAGTTCGACTTAAAAGCTAAGCCTCATAAAACCACCTGTAGCCCAATGGATAAGGCACTAGACTTCCAATCGAGAGATTGTGTATTCTAATCAGATCCATTGTATTACGAATTAGTTTAGCTGGAGGGGTTACCAAGAAAACTAGCCATTTGTAACCCAAATTGCTGTAAGTTTTATAAAATTCCGTGCTGTAGTAAATATACTGCAAAGGTTGATCGTTCGAAAGGCCACGAATGCATATTTAAACGAAGTGGTTGGCAAAAGCTTGTAATGTTTTTAATAAACACAGCGGTATATGCCACTGCGTTAAACGAGCATGCTGCCCACGAGCAGTTTGGAACCGGTCTAGTAATTTAGATGCAACTGTCACTATCGTAGACTGTTTGCGTAACCCTGACTGTGTGAGCGGCCATCAGCTGATTTACAATTGCGAGCATAATTGCATTCGAATATATTGACACCATTATACAGCCTACTTAATCATTTTTAACGTCCCTCCGGCAAACGAGACTGCATGCATCTGCTCGCATACAGTCTAGTTTTCGATTACTCGGTCGAGCTGAGTATTATCGGAAATGATCAGAAAAATGTGATGTATCTTGTCACTTGATAAATTGTACGTGAGCTATATTCTTAAAAAAATACACCACATTATGTCCGCAAAACTTGAAAAGTAGTAGATGGATTAACTTGACTTTTTTACACGAAGACGATAGACGAAGATCCCATGGGAATATGAGACTGAGCCACAGCGAACCGTGGCCAGGTTAAGCTAATGTTTTATAAGAACAAGGCACACTCGGCGCCTGGGCAAATTATTTATTTAGAATTATTTGTAAACAGAACACATCCAATATATTACATAATATATGACGAGCAACAACTTACAGTTAAAATTACTGATTAGATAGATAGATGCCATTGATTCGGCCGTATAACTTTCCAAGAAGAATTTAATAATATCAGCCCTGTGTTAAAATGTCCTGCTGCTGGGCACGGGCCTCTTCTCAATGTGAGAAAACTTAGGCCATAATCCACCACGCTGGCCTAGTGCGGGTTGGGAGACTTTACATATATTCAAGAATTTTATGAAATTTTTTTAGGTATGTTGGTTTCCTCACGATGTTTTCCTTCACCGTGAAAGCGAGCGATAATTATTGTTGCTTTAGGATCGAACTCGAGACCTCTGCGTGGCTGCCCAACGGTCTCCCACTAGTCTGTCGCTGCTTTTTTGAGCAGCAGCAACAAAAAAAATTATATTTTTTATTTTTATTAAAATAGACATTCAGTGGGCGAATGATTTATTGAGCGATGTTTTTACACAAACAAACTTACGGCGTATTTATGGATATAAACTGACTAGCCATAATAAAGACGAAAATAAACATGCGATAAGTTGCGTTATACATAAACTTTTTAGTTATGTATGCGTAGATTAAAAGCGAAGAAATTTGTGGCATTTGGGATTTTAAATCGACATAAGTTAATAAACTTAGGATAATGTAGCATAGATAGTATCACGCCTGGATTATTCCCTCAACAAGTTAAGCAGAGAAATAGGTACTGGACCCACATTTCGTTACTTTTGGTTAAGTCTCACGTTAATAGAGGGTAAGTCTATTATAGTCTAACGTGCTCAGATACCAACTCCGTTTTTATGTTAAGCGTTTTCGAAAAAGAATAACAAAGACCAAAATCAGCACTCCATAGTCAATAGTTAGTGCACTGGCAGTAAACTTGTTTGGAAAATGGATAAGTAATTTAACAGCTTAAAGAAGCAATACACACGAGGAAGCCGTTGCCCTTGACATGATTCATTCACCTATCTAGAATAAAGCAAGTGTAACAATATTTTGGACACTACTACGTAACATTACTCTTCATAAGAGAAACTAACGATGACACAAAATAATTAATCATTAGGAATATCGCCAAAAATCTATGCTTAAATAAAAACAAAAACAGTTGATCTATGAAGTATGAAATGTCACTGACATGAAGTAAATTTGGCGCGTAAATCGGTTTTTCTATAATTATAACAAATTGTTTGGAAACTACATTTAATTTTATAAATATGGCATATTTGCAACCTGCCTAGATTTCACCAACTATGTTTAAGTATCACATGGGTACCAGACAAAATCCAGGTTAGGTTTAGATACTATAAATTCCCTAACAGTTATCTTCCAATTCAGTATAATTGGAATGCCATTTCGACATGAAACAATCCCGGCGTGTATGGCGTATGTTTACAAAATAAGGCAGACTAGAGTACTATGTTTAAATCAATTATTAAAACAGTGCATAAATATTCAAGTTCTTTACAAGCAAATCAAGTCTGTTTAAATCTAAACTGGTATTAATTCTTAAAGTTGGCAACATGGAATAAAAAAATAATAATAAGGCACTTGAAACTGCAAAAAAGTGCCTCTAAAACAGGTATAACAACTCGCGTATGCTTTTTTTTTGTTAGAAAATACTCGTCGGAAATATACTGGGGTTTGGAATGTTACTTGTACTTTAATCTTAGTATGTGAATAAATAAATTTACTTTAAATAGCATTTTTCGTAAGCATAACAGCAAATGTTTCAAATCTCTCTGTCTCTCTCTGATTATTAACTGATCCATACAATGCTTATGTCAGCTTTTGCTCCCGACAAAAGTGCCATGATATGCTGTTTGATAGGTACACAGGATAGTTGTCTGTGTTGTTTTCACAGGATTGATGGGTTTTCCTACCACTTCAACTATATGATTAAATATATTTTTAAATCAAATACTTTATCAGTTAAATGAAGGCAATTAAACCTCAATAATTACACCAGACCACTGTACAAGCTGTTACATCTAAACTACTGAATCAACATGGGATTAATGCTTTTATTACTGAAGTTTAGCTGTCTATAAACATGTTAAATTCTTAAACTTTAAAAAATGTAGGACAGGGATAGGTGTTGCCATTTGTATTCATTTTCTTATGTCACATGTCCTATTTATAATAAAATATCCCATAAATGCTGATATATTTTAAGATCTAGACATTTAAAACAACCTTTTTATGGGTCACAAAACATTGAATACCTAAATGCTATTGACCGTGACAATGGTGACCCTACACATGAACAACCCTACAGGTGAACATAGACTATATGGTAAAAATAGACAGCACCATCATGTTATGAAATGCAAATAAATCAAAAGTAGCTTAAAAATCAAGTAACAACATATGATGTTAATTGTATTGTTTTGTAGATATCAATTGTTTTAAGATAGCAATGTTTTAATTATAAACAACATGTGGAAACTTTTATTGGATTATATATTATCTGTGATAAATACTTATGATTAATATTTATGGAACAATGTTTAAGTGAAAGACATAAAATTAAAAACCAACAATTCGACTGAAATAAATCTTGCTAAATGTTTAAATAAATTGTCAATAATTTATTGGGCATCTCACTCAAAAAGTAGTATACTGTTATTTTTAACTACTTTGTACACATGTTATATTTAACTACTTTGTTATATTGGGTTAGCCTGTAAAGCCTAATGTAAGTTTTGATATCATAAATAAATGTCCTGTTAAATTTAATTAATATGGCATTATATTTCTCATATTGCTTATATTTGAGAAGGATGTATTTCATTTTAAGATTGGTTAGATTTATTTGCTTTCACTAACAAAACACCATAAGCTTTTATCATAACATTACTGAGGAACGCTGTTTCAATATTTCATGGTCACAGCCAAATCATGTATGTGGCACCATCAATAATGTAACATTATTCTAATAAGAAATACATTGTAACAAACATGTACTATAGTTATTACAGCAAATTAGTGGCCGTATTAGATATTAAATAAAATGGTATGTTGATAAATTAGTTCTGTAGATCTTATTAAAAATTATAAAGCCTTGAACTTTGTTATACACAATGCATACAGGTTTTATACCAGTATAGTGATAGTAGATATATTACCAAAGCACAATTCTATATGGATAAGAAAGTATTCCTGCAATAAAACTAACACAAAACTCTTTTCTTTCAACCAGAAAGTAATATAACTCATAATCTACTGTTTTCATTCAATTGAGACTATCACAATTGAATTTAGTAATAAATGCAACAAACATGATAAAAGAATAGGTGTTTATGATATTGCAAATAAAACCTACTAGAAAGGTATAAAATCAACTGCATAGACAAAAACAACTGTTGAAATCACACAGGTGTAATTACACCTCATGTGAGTGAGAGCAAAATAAAACCAACTAATCAGCTAACAACTGTTATGAAAGTAGAATATTAATTAAAAAACAAAGTTCAAACAATAACCTTGATATAACATTATTGTATTAAAGTTTTGCATGACAAAACAATAAAATTCTTAATCTGTATGACTGGCAAAATACCAGATTTCGCTTCTTTATACCCTGTAAGACATTCTAATCGGATGGGAACGGCAATATTTCAAATACATGGCACAATAACGTTCTCGTGTTGTGGCAGACGACACTTTTACGAGATCAACACGATGAATAAACCGAGCGCGTATGAACCAAAGTTCAAATCGTCGAGTAAGGTTAACGCCGCGCAAATAAACAACATAATTAAATGGATACGCTCTTAACCTCAGCAAATATTGGAATATTACAACAAAAACATGTAATACCTGAATGGAGGCTCCTGTCCGCGCCCCCCGTCATGTTCACTACAGTCCGTCGTACGTCGTACGGTACCACTCAACGCTTCAGGTGGGCGGCGCGCTCCGTTCCTGGCGGCCCAGCACCACAATCCACGCAGCAATTATAAAAAGAACCCAATTTCAATGTCACAAAGGTAACACGAGGGTAACGGGCCACAGCGACGCAGCCGCTCCGCACAGACGTCCGCGATAATCACTAACCACGCGCCCTAACCATAAATATCATAACATAATTTACCTTCTCCCTCATGGTAATTAGTTTCTCGATGTTTATGTCCTTCGACTTCAGCCATATTCAATTTATTTATTTCGAGTTCTGACTGGACTGAACATAGCGACGTAAAATTTTTCCAACACGACGCAAGTTGACAACCTTGCGGAGAAAAAAAGTCGTGTCATACTGTCAAAGTCAGAAATTAACCAATTTTTAAAAATATTGTCTTATTTTTATTATAAAAGTAAGATATTTAATAAAATGACCTCGCGTGTGTTAATGCGAAAATCTAAAACTAATCATTATTTATTATTTATAAAAAACAAAGTTAGTTTGTGTTAATGTTGAAAATATCAATGATGTCTGTCATACGTTAGTAGAGTAGTACTTTTTGTACTGTTTGACGGTAATTGTAATACAAAACTTTGTACAAAACAATATTTTGATAACTTTGAAATGATGCAAAAAGTTTAAACAGGTATTTCTTTTATCATCATCATCAGGCTATAACAGTCCACTGCTGGACATAGCCCTCCCCCAAAGAGCGCCATAGCGCCCTGTCTTCAGCTTGCCGCATCCAGCATCTGCCTGCAGTCTTTCGCAGATCGTCATCCCACCTGGTCGGAAACTACTAAACTAAATACTAAACTATAATTATATTTTTACGTAAGCACTATAAGTAAGTTTTGGTATTTTTTGTAACAAAATGAACAAAAATCGAACAAGCGCAGCTGTATGAAATATCAAAATGAAATCGATTAATGTAACACTGAATCCCTCTAGTATAATCGGTTGTTGTGTATCCGATCACAATGTTTACGTAGCCGTGATTCGAATGCATAAAAATTAAAATATAGGTACCTATTTACAATATTTGATTGAAATGAAACAGCTGATACAGAAACATCAATATCTTTATTTATCATAAACATACAATTCAATTTAATGATACTATTAGAAAATTATATTAAATACAGATACTCCAATTATTTAGCCATAGCAATATCTCAGTCAAAGCACTGTTGATAAACAATGCTTTCCATT
Organism: Catocala sponsa; assembly: GCA_963564715.1. NCBI lineage: Eukaryota > Metazoa > Arthropoda > Insecta > Lepidoptera > Erebidae > Catocala > Catocala sponsa. The sequence continues at coordinate 828,322 of OY751345.1, read as the reverse complement.
AATGCTAGATATCCTCAGAATTCTGCAAAGTTATAAGCCCTTGATATTCCATCTCCTTATACATAATATCTTGGTTCAAAGTATGCAAGATGTCCTGGAACCTCTGCCTCAATGCCAAGTTCTCCATTCCAGCAATTTCATGTTGAGTTCTCTGTCTACGCTGTTTCAGTTCTTCAAGTTCAGCCCTCAATTGCTCAATTCTCAATGACATATTATCCTTAGACATGTCTCTGGGCTGATAATCTCCATCGTCTTCAGAAGACATACCTCCACTTTTAGACATTCCTGAAGCGGCTGGTGTTGTAGCATGGCTGTGTCCCGAAAATGATTTAGGAGCCATGTCCTGCGGTGACTGGAACATATGTGAGCGAAATTGAGTTGGCATTGTATCCCTTTTAGATGGACCTTCACCATGCATAGAATTGGTGTCAGAAAGACGGCTGTCATAAGCTGATAGCCTACTATCTTCCATTTCTACATTAATATTGTCGTCCTCCAAATCAGAGTCGCTTACATTTCCACCAAATATGTCAACAACATTTGATGACTCTGTGTTTGAGGTGGATACATGTGGAGGAGGCTCTCTCTCCCTTTTAGGGTTGCGCTCGGCCTTTGTTTTCTTCTCAGGCTTGACCTTCTCTGGAGCACTCTGTTCAGCTTTAGGATGGTCTTCTTCTTCTTGAATAACTTCAAAGGTGACACTAACAGCCTCATTGTCTGCTCTTAACAACCTTTTCACTTCTTTTTCTATCTCTGGTGCTTCTACATACTTTTTCTTCAATGTTTTTCTGAAACGACGTTTGCGTACGTTTTTTGTTGGTGGAGTGACACCATGTGGATACAGGAACTTTTTGTCCACTTTGTAGGGATCCTTCTTTTTATTTTTCGCGGGCGATTCCTCTTCTGTAGACGGTTGGTCGGGCTCCTCTTTACATATCATCATTTGACAAATGTCGGCTGTCTTGTAAAAGCTTTTGTTGTCAATAGTTTTCATAGATTCTATGACGGTAGGCAGGTCGACAATCTTGGCGTGCATTAACCAGTGGTCGAACCGCACTTCACCCTGCCGCATGTCATTTTCTATCTGTATAGTCAGTCGATTTTTCAAGTTCTCTCCTGATTTCAGCACCTCTCGAAGAACTTTCGCTGGCTCTTCTGGTAGCCTCAACACAAACTGCGATTCCAACTCTGTGGGGTACTCCGGCTCCCGTTTGTCTCGATTCATAGTGGTTTTAATTAGTTATTATACACACAATATACTTTTTACGAGTTAAAATAAATTATCACTAAAACATACGACCACCTATTTACCAAACATAGTTTGACAGTAAAGACATTTCGAGATTTCCTTCAATGTTGCTAGTTAACAGTCAGTAAATACACAGTACCCATCACCGTATCTATATTTTAAATAACTTATGTGGAGTAATCGTGATAAATTAATATCTCTTCATATACTTGTTACAAAGCAAATTAATGTATGCGTGACATAATGTCACTGGTCACTGACATTATACCGTTATATTCCATGTTGATTAAATTATAGATACCTATCTATATGAACTGTTTATTATATGTATTAATTTTGGCAACACCTATGTATAAGTCACTGTCGCTTATAAATTTTTAAAAGTGATTCATCTGGTGGTGTCAGATTTCTGTTAAATAATATTTATAATTAAAGTTAACAGAAACCAATACATACCAAACAAAATGCAGGTAAACTACGTTCTACAATTTTACAAGTCTTCTTAAAACCTATGTTTTATTGAGATGAAATGCTATATTTTATGTTTATTTTTAGAATCCAAATGAGGATACTGAATGGAACGATATCCTACGCTCCAAGGGTATCCTGCCCCAAAAAGAGAAGGAGATATCAGAAGATGAGATTGTTAACATGATAGAACAAACTATACAACAGAAACAGGAAGAAAGTTGGTATAAACAATAATATTTGTAGGTTATGAGTACACCTGTTGCTTTATTAGAGTAGAATAGATAATAAACCGAGCTAAATGTGTAAATTTTCTGTATGGAATGACCTCTTGACTGACACAATAACTACTGCTTATGATAAAATGATTGGAAATGTCAGATCTTATAGATTTCAAGTGTATCTTCAGGTTCCGCATCAGTGCTTATGATGTATGAAAAGTATGAAAATTGAATACATATACTTGTTCCAAACGGGGGTGCTAGTGTACTTCGATATATCGAAATTCGAATTAGAAATCTTTTTACTATCTTTACAATGTATATGCTGTAGCTATATATGTAGCATATACATTGTAAAAAGCATATGTATTTAAAAATATTGTTTTCCAGAGGATAAGCAACTCTCAGAGTTAGATCTGGATGGTCTTGATGAACTAGAAGACTCGGAAGATGAAGCTGTTCTAGAAGAATATAGAAGGAGACGCATTGCTGAGTTAAAGAAGTTGTCAGAGAAGCCCAGGTTTGGTGACACAAGAGAAGTGTCGGGCCAGGACTATGTGCAGGAGGTGAACAAAGCTGGTGAAGGCATTTGGGTGGTGATACATCTTTATAAACAAGGGTAATTACATATATACACTTAAAACAGATTTTATAAGTCGGCTACATCAGTATAGTTAATGTACATATTATGTGTGTGTGAATATATACACAGTTGTTAGTATTATGGCTGCAGGATAGTTAAAAAAAATACCTTTCTAGCAAAGTTACCAAAAACAGAGAAACAAAAAATATGAGCAAAAGTTAATAGATAATAAAAATGTATTTTACATGGCTTTTGAAAAGGATAAATATTTTTGGGAATTTTTATATATTTCGTAAAAGATCATTGATAAAATTAAGTATTGAAAGATGTAGTGTGTCAGAAAGGACACACCCTATACACAAGGAGCTGATATTGCAGCCATTATGGCACAGATTCTGCATTATTGCTTCAGAAGATCTTCCCATTCTGTAAGCTAAACAGACCAAGAGTTATGAGGTTATGTCATTGCCTACTGGTGACTTTTGAACAATTTTAGAGTAGAAGGTAAGTTATTTTTTATAAAGATAATTAGAAACAAAATCAGCTAACCTTTATGACAACTATAACTTTTAATAAATTGATAATGTGGCAGCTTCCTTATATGAGCCTTTTCCTTGTAGATCTCATGGCATAAGTATGTACTCATAAGGCCCAGTTTTAATTTTGGGAGATGCAATGAACAGATTTCATATTTGTAGCCAATAACCATAGTTAACTTATTTACTTACATAGACTCACTTCTGGCAATCCTTGAAAAGATATGCAAAGGTGTAGAATACCCAGGCATCAGCTATCATGCTTAGGTCCTACATTTTCATGATAGGCAGGGCGCCTTTTGCTATGATGCTATAAAGAATAACTATACTGTATAACAATACAAGAATAATAGTTTACCTGACTGTAGTATCTAACCTTGCAAAGAATGATTGCTTAGTCTCTTTGTGCAATTTCCACTGGATCAAACTGGTAGCACTCAAATAAAACGCCTTTTGATTACAACTACATTTTGCCCGCGGCGTCACATGCATTAATGTAGATTTTGTGCATACATTTCTATCCCTCAGAAACTACTTTTTCTGGATGCAACATACCCTATGTTATATATTTTATTTCTGTATCCTTGAAAATGTGTATGCGAAATGATGATCGGTGATTATAATGTTAGTAAGGATATTGTTAAGGTTATTTTAGTTTTCTACAATTTTCTAATGTTTCAGCATCCAACAATGCGCACTGATAAATCAGTACATGCGCCAGCTCGCGGCTAAGTTTCCTTACACCAAGTTCCTGAAGGCGATAGCCCAAACCTGCATCCCCAACTTCCCCGAGAGGAACCTGCCTAGCGTGTTTGTGTACTTCGAGGGAGACATGAAGAAGCAGTTCATTGGATCACATGAGCTCAGAGGAACTTCACTCACTGTTGAAGGTATGTTCAATATACAGTTGTATTTTGTATAGCATATGCTCCTACACCATCCATACTCCTATATATGCTAGTTTGGACTATTAGTCATTGAGGTTGTATGATGATGACCATTCATTATTGATGTAGAATTGTACACTGTAACATGAAAACTGGTAACTGATGTGACAACCAGATAATAATGTTCTATCTCCATGGATAGATTTATTTGTTACTTGATTATCATTCCAGCAGTTCATCGACATAGTTTAACTCTCTTACTTTGTAATCAGTTCTGCAGTTATAGAGATTACCCATTGCATACAAACATATAATAATAATATTCTACTACATACACACAACACCATCTAGCCCAAACTAAGCAGAGCTTGTATTATGGGTACTAGACAATGGATAAACATAGGTACATATATACTTCTTTTTTTTTGTAAATACGTACATATTATACATAGAAATACCCAGACCAAGACAAACATCCATGTTCATGCACACAAATGTTTGACTTGTGCGGGAATCGAACCCGCGACCTCAGGCGTGGCAGTCGGTTACACTAACGACTACGCCATCGAGGCCGACAAAATCTTACCTCTTTATAATATTAGTTTACTCTTATTATTGTGTAAGATGTTCATCTTATTACAAAATATTTTTAATGTGGTATAATAGTTTTAACATTAAGTCCTTATTTATTTACAGAATTCGAATACATCTTAGGCCAAGTGGGCGCAGTGGACTCTAAAATAACAGAAGATCCCAGACCAAAGATCAAGGACAAAATGTTCACAGACCTCGGCAACAACGACTGGTGATGTGCAAGTGTTGAGTGGGTGATGAGAGTTGTCATCAGTGTGGTCGGACGCTACAGCTTTGGTGCGGGTCTATGCTTAAGTTGCAGATTATTTATTTTTATTTTAAAAGTATTATGAAGATGATGAAATTATTTTAACGACAATTGTCTAGTAAAGATACCAAATGTGTACTTTGAGAAAGTATAAGTTTGTTAAATAAACAAATATTAACTACTAACTTTTATTTTATTTAAATGGATATCTCTTGATTAGGAATTGATCCCATAACATTTAATGTACTGACATTGGGCAATCAGTATGCCAACCGTGGGCGAAAGGAAAGTATTAGTCTATGTACGGCCTTCAATTATGAGAGCTGTGTCGTCTGGATATTTTATTGCATTATGGTAATGATAACTGACAGCTGGATAACATATATCAAAAAAGTTTTGGTTAAGGAATACTACCCTGTGGAGTTCCAAAAATAGGAGATGTTTCTTTGAGATTAACAAATCATGTTACGCCTACAAGACAGCTTCTGAAGATATGCCATTCATGCCGATGTTTCTATTATATTTTTATTTTAATTTTAAAACTATGCACGAAATAGTACAATGGCGTACTTAATGCCAAGGGCATTATCTACCAGTCGAATGTAAGGTGATGTAAAGATAAAAAAAAATGTAGGTGCACACAGTAACGCGAAACATACATGTAAATATACTGAAGTATATCACAATAGTAATTATATATTACATAATATATACATACCAATAAAAATATTATATAATCTAAATAAAATATATACAAATATATATATATATATATATATGTATCTATATAATATATAAAGATACATGCATACATATGTACATACATATGTATGCATGTATCTTCTTTATCTAGTAATATGATACGTATATATATAGGTATGTGTTACTCGATGGGATGCTTTACCCGCGCCTTTTCCCATCGTGTAACAGTGTTACTCGATGAAACTTTTTATTCCCATCCAGTAACACCAATACTTGAGGTGTTACTCGTTGGGACAAAAAAATTCCCATTGAGTAACAGTGTAACTCGTTGAGAAAAAAATTTCCCAACGAGTAACACTGTTACACGTTTGGGTGTTACTGGATGGGAATAAACCAATCCGACAAACTGTCGAGGAGGAGGGAGAGCACGCACTTTTAGCTTCAAAGTGTAACGGTTTGTGGCCATCCTGACTTCGTGAGGGAGCGCATTCCACAGTATAACGGACTGGACGAGGAAGGAAGAATGCAGGAAACCAGATGTATGGGAGGGACAAAGTAAGAGGAGGTAATTGGTAGAACGAAGATTTCTATCATGATTGGAACACATACATACATACATACATAGATTCACGCCTGTTTCCCAGAGGGGTAGGCAGAGACTACGGATTTCCATTTGCTACGATCCTGACACACTTCTCTGGCTTCATTCACTTTCATCACATTCCTCATACACGCCCGTCGGTTCAAGGAGCTCTTAACCTGGCCTTTGTCCAGGACGCCTCCGATCTGGTCGAGAAACGTTCGCCTAGGTTTTCCTCTTGCGACTGTTCCATTCACACTAGCCTTATAAACTTTCTTAGTCAGTCTTTCCTCGTCCATTCTTTCTACATGTCCAAACCAGCTTAACATACCCTTTTCTATTCTTGTAACTATATCCACTTTCATGCCGCATCTCTCTCTAATCACACTATTTCTTATTCTATCTTTCAGAGTCACACCACATATGCTTCTCAACGCTCTCATTTCTACAGCATTTATTCTGCTCTCATGCTTCTTTTGCCATACCCAACTTTCACTTCCATACATAAGTGTGGGCACTAATAGTCCTCTATGAACAGCCAAACGTGCCTTTTCGGATACATTTCGACTGTTCATAAAAGCGCGTAGGGCTCCATTCACTTTGTTGCCAGCAATCGTTCTCCTTTCAATATCTCCGTCATGTTTACCATCCCTTGTAAACAAAGTACCCAAATATACAAACTCTTTCACTTGCTCCACTTTTTCTCCATCAATCATAATATTACACATCGTCACGCACTCTTCCTTTTCAAATACCATTACTTTCGTCTTGCTTACATTTATTTTCATTCCTTTACTCTCAAAAGCACCATGCATAATAGTTACCATCGCCTGCAACTCTTCCGCCGATGACGCAAGTATTACTTGGTCATCGGCATAAAGAAGACATTTGACAAGTAACTCATTCATTCTTAATCCCCATTCACAATCTTTTAAATCTTTCAAACAATTGTCCATGTATAGGTTAAACAGCCAAGGTGACGCTACACATCCTTGTCTAACACCTTTATCGATGCTAAACCACTCTGTGTAGGTCCCATTTATCCTAACACAAGCTCTGGAATCATCATAAAGAGATTTCAGAGCTCGCGTGAGGTTGCTATTCACTCCATACATGGACAATGCCGACCAAAGTTCATTCCTCACCACTTTATCATAAGCCTTTTCCAGATCCACGAATGCGCAATAGACCTTTTGACCTTTGGCCAAAACTTTTTCGGCTATGCTCCGTAAGGAAAAGACCTGATCCGTACATCCCATACCCTTTCGAAATCCCGTTTGTGCATCCCATATTTTCTTGTCGGTTACTTTCACAATCCTTTCAATTAACACTTTTGCATACAATTTACCGACGACGCTGAGCAAGCTAATGCCTCTATAGCTTTTGCACTCTTGCTGTGAGCCTTTTCCCTTGTATAAAGGTACTATGACGGCCTTGCACCAATCACTTGGTACACGGCCGGTATTCCAGCACAAGTTAAAAAGGCGGCACAACTGAGTTGCTATAAGACCCTGTCCAGCTGTCAGCATTTCGACTGTAATCCTATCATACCCACCAGCCTTTCCTGATTTCATGCTTTTCAATGCTTTCATTATTTCATCCATACTAATAGGGCTTTCATCACTACTATCATTATCATTCATTTCGAAACTTTGTCCTTGCCATTCCTCTCTTTCAAATAAACTTTCAAAATATTCCTTCCATCTCTTCAGTACGCTCTTTTCTTCATTCAGTAAACTTCCATTCTTATCTCTGATTGATTTCAGCTCTGTGGTTACGGTTTTACCTCGAACCGAGCGAATGGATTTCCAGAAGAACTTCGCGTTGGTCCGGAAATCTTCAGATACTCTTCTATCAAACTCGTCTTTCAATTCCTCTTTTTTCCATTTAATTACATCTTTCACTACTTTATTCATTCTTATAAACTTATTCCTAGCTTCATTCACATCCTCATTCGTTGCTTCTTGCATTCTTTCATTGGCTCTGACAGATAGCCAGTCCAACCATGCCTGCTTCTTCTCACGTACTACCCCTTGCACATCTTTATCCCACCACGCATTCTTCGATTTTATAACTTTCCTCTTCTTGCTCACACCGCATACTTCTGACGCTACAACAACCACTTCATGCTTAAACGACTGCCATAATTCTTCTATATCATCAGTGTCACAAAATCTTTCAAATCTTTTCCTCAATTGATTTTTATACTCGTCTTTCAATACTTCATCTTGCAAATTTTCTACTTTTATTCGTTCTTGGACACTTGTTCGGGTAGGTATACGGTGTCGCCATCCTTTGAAGAGGCCACGTATCCGGCTCATAATCAAAAAATGGTCGGTATGGACACCAATACCTCTATATACCCGAGTGTCTAGGACATTCTTTCTCAATCTTTCATCCACTACAACAAAGTCAATCATACTACTTCTTACATTCTTTGCTTCTCTTGTATACTGGTGGATTCTTTTGTGGGCAAACATAGTGTTTGTCACACAGAGATTCCACTCCAAACATAGCTCAAGCAACCTTTTTCCATTCTCATTCACGCTTTCGTCCCCATACTTGCCTAAAACCCTTTCGTATCCTTCACGCTTTACTCCCACCCAACCATTAAAATCCCCTAACATTATCAACCTCTCGTGTTCCTTGCATTTCCTCAAGACATCTCTCAAACACTCCCAAAAATCTTCTCTTTCTTCCCGTGCACTCTGAGACATACCCGTTGCTATGTTTACGGGTGCATAGACCCCTACCATAAACACCCGAGTAATCCCTACTTTCATTCTCATCCATAGTAACCTAGCATTCACATATTCGAATTCTTTTACACACTCATTCATTCTAGCAGACAGAATAACACCAACTCCCTGACAGGCTCTGGTATTGCTAGGCACGCCGGACCAATACGCCGTGTAGGGTCCATGCCTAGTGGTATTACAGCCTTTCCTTTTCGTCTCATTCACGCACAGAACATCAATCTTTCTCTCATTCATCATCTGACATACTTCATTCAATTTTCCATCCATCCCTCCTCCAACATTCAATGTAGCAAAACGGCTTTCCGTAGGCCACTTTTCGCCCTCGCGAGAAACGAGACGTGACGGGTGGCGGACCGCGTCGCCGCCATGCGGATTATTAATAAAATCAAAGTCCATATGCGTTCCCACGATTGTTAGGGAAAATACTGTCCACCTCCGCAGAGCCCTTTACAGAGGTAAGGTGGATCCATCCTGTGCCCTGTGACCACCAACACAGGCACCCTCCGTTCACGACCAGCTTTCCCTCTGGCCACGAATCCATCAGCACGGGTCGGTTAACACCTTGGATCGGGGTTTATTCTCGGGTCTGCTCCCTGAAAATTGGTTTGACTTCGGAGTTTTCCTTCTCCTAGACAGGTTGCAAACCAATGCTAACGAGGCCCATCTCCCCGGGATGGTGGATGGTTCTAAACCAGAGATGATTGGAACACAGGTATTGGAAAAGGCAGGTTAAATAAGTGGGCGCATTTGATGAGGTTAGAATAGAAAATATGTTGTAAGGGCACGCAAACTACGGCGTTGACGAATGGGTAACCACTTTAAAGTGGATCTGAGATGAAATATGGTCATATTTACGAAGATTATAAATGAATGAGAATGCAGTTATATTTTTACGATGAGTAAGAGTGTCAAAAGCTTTGGCAAGACCTAAAACAAAATCAGATGTGTCTTTATTTGTAAAACATACGATCTAGTACGGCATTCTTAGCAAATATTTAAATTGAGGGAATGCTAAACATAAAAGAAAAACAATTGTGTCTGTGCAATTTTAAAAAAGTTAATAAATTCTAAACCAGAGTTGTTGGATATGTTATTTTTATTAAATTAAGTAAACCGTTTATCTTATCTTATGTGGGGGCCAGTCAGTGCAGACCGGCGACACTTCGACCCAGTGGGATCTTTTGTGTCGACACTCTCCCAATAACGACTGCCATAGATGTTCATGGCAGCCGAGACCAACGGCTTAACGTGCTCTCCGAGGTACGGAGCAGGCGATAATTGTCAATCAATACGAAAGTCAGTGGTGCGCGACGTGGGTTCGAACCCGAGACCCTCTGCATTGCAGTCTGTTTGTCTCCCCACTGAGCTATCGCTGCTCTAAGTAAACCGTTAATAAAAATATAACAATTTTCTAATATCGTAATATTTTATTTTTTCTTTTGTATATTTACATACTAACTTACAACATCAGTTCTGAACCCGCTTTTATAAAAATACAATATAGAATGCATTTATATCTACTTCATTATTTTGGGTGATATATTGGTTTATTATTGATACTATTAATAAGTACATTGTTTTATTACTCTGAGATATTATTCTCGGTATACAATTATGAGTAGGGTATGCTTATATAAACAATACTATTAATGTATAACATAATATCACCTGTATTTTCTTACGGAACTAAAAGTTTATCAACTTGAATCGTGCCAATCTTCTCTCATTATTATGAGTCACTGTCATTATCGCAGTTCGAAGGCTAGCAGCCCCTGTGTAGGTTGATCGTGGTGACGCACTTGGCGATGCAGGGCTCCACAGGGTGCCTTGACATCATGCCGAGCTCGAACACTCTCATGAGGATCGTGGCAGCATGCTCCTGCATGCCCACCACCAGATCTGGCAGCTTGTCTAGCACCGACTGGGTCACTTCAGGCTGGTTGGAGTCTAAACATTCAAGTATCGCTTGTAGACCTGGAATGGAAGTTTTGTTGTGTGAGTATTAGAATAAATCAGAGGTTCCCAGACAGTTTTTCTCATAGACCACTTTCAAAATATAGCTGGTTCCGGTGGACCTCCTGCAGCTACATTTCTACCATATTCTAAAAAATTTGATCAAATCTCTAGGGGCTGACCTTTTTTACCAAAAAATCGGTAGATTCGAGACCACAGGTACTGAATATGGAATATGCACAGTCGCTGAGCTTCTTAAATATTATCTGCCTACACTGATAGGTGAAGTCAATCCAACATTTTAGTTCTTCACTATCGAAAGCAAATAAATTTTGTCGTGGACCCCCGCTTACGAATTATGGACCTCCATTTTTTTGTCAAGCCAACGTAGACCCCCGTCGATTCTCCCGTGGACCCCTGGGGGTCTACACTTTGGGAACTAATGGGTTAAATGTAGTTTCTTAAATGTCTTAGTCTTATTTTAAGTTGTTCCTTTGCTGGGCATGGGGCTCTTCTCAGTGTATGTGATTGGCAGTTATAATGCGTTATCTTTTGGAGAGTGATTTAATTATTAGTATAAAGAAAAATGTTGGCTGCATTTATGTTCAAGTATTGAATGTTATATGGTTGAAATGATGATAATGTATGGCTTCTCAATGCGTATCTAAACGTGTATGCTTTTGAGAGATTTTTCCGAGTAGAATAATCCTAAACATTTTGTGTGAGATGGAATAGGTGAAAGTCGTTTGACCATCGCAAATGGATGTGATTAATGAGATACATAGCACAAATACTTATAGTACGTAGTAGATAGTAATTATTATTATTTTTATATTAAACTAGATGTGCCCGCGGTTTCACCCGCGTTTATCGTTACTGCGCCACCCCCGTGGGTCGTAGCGTGATGTTATATAGCCTGTAGCCTTCCTCGATAAATAGACTATCCAACACTAAATGAATTTTTCGAATCGAACTAGTAGTTCCTGAGATTAGCACGTTCAAACAAACAAACTCTTCAGCTTTATATTAGTATAGATATTATTATTAGTTATTGAATGTTGTATGATGAATATTTACATAATTATACCTTATTTTTGTTGTTAGCTTCGTATTTGTTTGAATAATATTTAATAAATTTTTAATTTCAATGTCATTGTTTCATATTATTAATACCATTATTTATTGCCATTGAATTTTTGTAATTTCTGTTAGTAGGTATATGTACCTACCCGTGTTTCAATTACAACATTTTTCTTGTTGGACTTAAACTCGCATGCAATTAAGTAAAATAAAAATATTTTATTAACATGTGGATAACATTGTGAGTTATTTATTTAAGAAAAGCATGTATTTGTTTGTTTTCTCAAACTAAAAAAATAAATAAGTGCGGTGTGAGTTGTAGTTACCGGGGTGTGTATGTGGCACGGCGGGTAGCAGTTTGGCGAGTAGTCCGAGCGCGGCGTTCCGCAGCGGCGCCTGCGGGGCGGCCGCGAGCGGCGCCGCGGCGCGCAGCAGGGCGGAGGCGGCCGCGCGCCCGCCCCACGCGCCGCCGCGCCGCGTGCCCCACGCCTCGATCTCCTACAGAGAGCACACGACAATGTTTTACCAACCTATTAAAACTTATATTGTATTACGTCATATTCTGCCCTCAGCACGTTTATGTTTATAAAAAGTGTACGCCAAGGTTCCTTTTTAGGACCAAAACGACTTCCAAGGATGATCCTCTTCTTTTATTCTTTTCGTGTGGTTCGTGGCCAACCTGTTGTCAAGAGTTGTTCAAGCCGCCCGTAGGCCTCTGACATGGCTTAACGACTGCTGTCAATTTGACAACAACCGGGACCGACTTTTTACGTGCCCTCCGAAGCACGGAGCCGCTCAGATGAAATATCACTAAGCGGTCACCCATCTTTAGACTGACCGCACGCAACGTTGCTTAACCTCGCTAATCGTTTACCGTTCAGTGAGTGCAACTGGCTATGAGCGCCTGATGATTGATGATGAGGATGATTAAATATCATATTAGAAGATAACTAACCAAAAGCGTCATTCATTCTTAAAACAAAATTCAACTTTTCTTTAAGGAATTGAAATTAAATGAACACTTAACGTGAATAACACGAATTTGTTTGATGTGCTAATTCTAAAAAACACCTTGTTGAAACAATTGTTACTTAACTCTCATTATTCATAATTAAATAACACTAATCGTACGGACATTTTAATTATAAAATAATCATGTCGCTATTAACAATAATTGAACTTGAAACTTCACTTAAAGAGAAGTATTAACTGCACATGCGCACACCCTGACGCGTAGCTAACTCAAGTAGTGTCTAAGAAGTACACCGTTGGACCGTTGGATTAGTAGCATTGCAAAGTTGTAATTTATGTTTATTATTAAACCAAGTGCCCAAACCAGGTTACCAACCAGGTAACCAATCCCACTATAAATTTCTAAATTCACTATGTGCCCGCGGTTTCACCCGCGTTTATTGTTAGTGCGCCGCCCCCTGGGTCGTAGCGTGAAATTATGTAACTTTCTTCGGAAAATAGGTTATCCAACACAAAAATAATTTTTCAATTCGAACCAGTAGTTGCTGAAATTAGCGCGTTCAAACAAACAAACTCTTCAGCTTTATAATATTAGTATAGATTTGTAATTCTTTGCTTCTTGTTTTACCCTGAAATGTGTTCTTTTTAAAATAAACTATTGTGAATAAAGATTAATAAAAATTGTTTGAAATGGGTATGCATTTTTGTAGTTCACTGTATGTATTGAACAAGTACAGGTATACAATAAGGTATCTGACCTGCAGTAGCCACAGCAGGTTGTCGGGCGAGTCGCTGCGGCGCTGTAACGCCAGCAGCGCGTGCGGCGGCGGCGCGGCCGACGCCGGCGCCGACACCTCGCCCGCCTGCAGCGAGCTCAGCGCCGGCGTCGACCTGCAACGTACCATACAACACTTTAATACACCCAAAGTGAAAAATCATTTATTTCATTTAAATCACAAAGTACCTAACAAAATTATTGGGAAGACAGGAACACGTCAAGCACCCTCGGATTGCCCCCCCCCCCCAAGGTTGACAATACCGAACTCCTCTGGAACATTTGGCAACAAATGAGAATGAATGAGCTGTCCCTAAAGGACCCTCTACACAATGGCGTATGATGGGTGAGTACAGGCACGCACGATTGTGTAGAGAGTATAATCGTCCGTAAGTGGCCATCATCGCCTATAATCGTGACTAATCGGTGAATTGTCGGTACATCAAAGGAATGCGTGCCGATGATCGTGCGCGTGTCCACACAATCGTCCATCAATCAGTCGCACGACAGAGGTCAAGTAACAAGGTACTGGTTTTTTGGCGGGAACGCTGTGAACGTGTGACGCCAATTTAAAAAAATAGAAAAGTTAGTAGTGCGTAGTGCCGGTGGATTTATGTTTACGCAACAAAATGGTTGAATTGATGACCTTTTTTTGATGCACATTCCGATAATGATTATTTATGTACTGAGCAAATAGATAGCAGTAGCCGCTATCACTTCGACGTCCATCTTCAACAGACGACAGGGAGTAAATGTAACAGTCACGACTGTGTGGAGAGCAACCCATGATCGCGGCGATGATGGTCACTTTTTTAATCGCCCATCATGGGCTATTGTGTAGAGAAGGCTTAAGAGCTCATTCATTCTCATTCGTTGCCAAACGGTCCTGAAGATGCCTCGCGCTGAGGGGAGAAACATGTCGACGCATATTTAGTGCTCGAAGCGCCATACTGCAGGTTGGAGTACGCCCGGGTCGCACGTCCGCGTCGTGGCTGTCCCCATCCCGACGAGTTCGGTACTGTCAACCTTTTCCTATTGCAATAGTCGGTGTGGGCCATCCGAGGGTGCGTGGCGGACTCCTCTCTGCCCAATTATTTTATTACAATGGACTTCCGCCAAGTAACGTCTACTTCGTTTCTGTTATATATAATATTAAGTTGAGGGCAGCACTTTCCTGAAGTGTTTAGTTGTGCAATCTATGGTTGCACCATAGATATTATTTGACCATAGATAATATTTTAGTAAATTGTGTGCTCAGTGTGCTGGTCTCATTAAAAGTGTATTTCATTATAATAAATGAGTCTATTAATTAATTACCTCTAAAGAAATACGATATAACAGTTTCAATACACAAAGTAACGCTTATGAATTAGACTAGAGGTTATTGAGTTTATTACATTTACTTAATACTAATACTAGTTTTCACACTAAACTTACAATACGATTGTTAAGGTTTTTTATTTTTTATGTAATACTATATGTAGCAGAAGATAGTACATATCAATCATAAAATATGTAATTCTGTCTAAGAGAACACGGAAGTAGCTTTAGGCCATCTTCGGGTCAGTTTATGAATAGACAAACATCTTGCAACATAGGTGTGACATGGATATATTGTAAAATTTCATAAAAGCATTTCATTAAGTAGTTGATATTTAAGTCTAAAGTTATCGACTTCGTTGATTATACTTGACCATTTGTTACAAAAATATTTTTTTTGATTTCTTTATTTGCAAGTACACAAACAATAACCACTTATTAGACATTCTTTGACCGTTATTTTAAATTTTGAGAAGAGGTTTCTGCAGGGCAGGTCTTTGGAAACAATATAGGTTCATAAATATAGGGAACCTTTCGTACTTATATTGATCATTAAATTAATATGTGCGATCACACTTATAATATATACGTTGTATATAATTAAGGGTCAAACTGTATGTTCGATAAATAACATGACAAGATTTATTATTATTTCATTAAGTATGCTAACAATTTAAAATTCAATATCATTGATCTACATTCTACAAGAATATCTTCCATAAAATGTTAGAGCAATAAAATTGCGTGATTTATTTACAAGTGTACCGGGATGAAGTACTTCGATAGCGTGTAGTAGATGTGATCAGTTATTAATGAGCGTTGTCCTTAGTAAGTAGGGTGACTGGGTAAGTATACTGACGCGATGGTTTCCCGGTGCGCGTGCAGCAACGCGGTGGCGGGCTGCGGGCGACACGCCAGGTAGCGCCGCAGCAGCGCCCCTACGCGGTGCAGCAGGGCGCAGGCGCCGCCGCCGCCCCCGCCGCCATGTCGCGCCATCGTCAGGAAACATTCCAGAATGCTGTGCACCTCGTCACTAGAATATCATGAATACGTCGTTTATACTTATGAAAAGAACAATATGAGACAACGTCCACATTTAACCAATTTCAAGAAATGTAATTTTTTTCATCGCCACCAGTTTCCCTCCACAGAGCGTCAATATTATCCTAAGATTTGCGTGAAGCAATAGAAATACGCTAATAATAATAAGCTTTCAACCGGGAAGATACTTCAAACTATCTGCGACGTGTAATCCAATCATTACAATAACATAATGTATTGTATTTATTTTAGTAATTGGCAGCTATTCATTCTGCATGTTCTAATTTTTAATGTTATGCTAAAGTGAATTTAATAATAATATAATAATAATAATAATATTCTACCACATACACACAACACCATCTAGCCCAAACTAAGCAGAGCTTGTACTATGGGTACTAGACAATGGATAAACATACATATATACTTGTTTTTTTGTAAATACATACATATTATACATAGAAACACCCAGACCAAGACAAACATTCATGTTCATGCACACAAATGTTTAACTTGTGCGGGAATCGAACCCGCGACCTCAGGCGTGGCAGTCGGTTACACTAACCACTACGCCATAGAGGCCGACTAAGTGTATGTTGTATTGTTTTAATAACAGTGATACAAAATTATAATTATTGCATGTTTCAAATTTAGTGAACTGCCAAATTATTTTTAATTATTGTAAGCTCATAGTTGATCATTCCCATTACCGTAAACATCTTATATATACCTATGTATGTTTCACAATAAAGAATATTTGATTTGACAACCACACTCAGATCTACGAAGACCAATATTTGGAATTAGCACAATTTGCAAATATTAAATTCAATCTACCTGAACTCGTTAATGTACAGACTTCCAAAAAGCTCAGTTCTAAGTCATATTTTGTAATAACTATATATTTGTAGACTCTTTTCAAAAACACAAAAAATACAACAGTAAATGTTGATGAATGTAATGTTAAGGCACCGAAAACAAATATTCCACGTTAACAGAAGTATATATAGTGCGTATACGTACATGGTGTCGCTGGCGAACAGCTCATTGTCTGGCAACACCTCGATGGCAGCAAGGAGGTGTGTATGGTGTTTAGTGGCGGGAGGAGTGGCGCCACGCAGCAGAGCGGCGGCCAGAGCCAGCGCACGACCGCCCGAACCCGCCACGCGTCCCCACACGCCACGCAAGTCAGCTTCCATGCGCCAAACCCTGCGATACCATAAAATATAGGAATTTTTCTAAATGCCGTTTTGCCCGCGCCTTCGCTCACGTTCAAGTAGGGCAGGGTATGTTACTAACAGTACTTCTGTTTTAAATATAGCCCATGTTACTTGGTGCGAAGAGATGAAACAATTCGTTATAGTTCTTCTATAATAATAATAATTATAAATCTATCTTATTTTGATGGGCCCTACTTTCTATTAGAATAAATTGTAGGTATTGTAGAATATGAATATCCACATACAGCTGAAATTGTATTAACATGTGAGGTATACAGATTGTAAAAAAGTATTCGATCGCTTAGCTCATGTAATATGTTACCTACGCTTTCTCTCGAATATGAATATTGGAGGAAAACACTACTAGTCTTCGCTCTTTTTCTATGAGAAGTATGTTTAAAATAAGTGCCAAAGAGCAGTACGCTTTTGTTATTTGTTTATTTGAAGAGAAAGTAAATAATTAGGGTGTTCCCTAGGGATCATTTTTGGGACCTCCTTAATTTAACATATTAATATCATATTTTGGGACCTCCTTAACTTAACATATTAATATCATAAATATTTAAATATTGTAATTTGTTGACATGTATTAAATTACTTACTTTGATAAATGATCCACCCGTTGCTGTTTTAACTCCTCCTTACTAAAACACAATATAATCACATAATTAAAAAAGGCTTATGTTTAACTTATCACCAGTTATAGTAAAATATAACGTCAAAAATAGTAAATGATCACCAAATTGCACAGCAAAATATATTTAAAGAGATCAAACTCAGTCGACCGGGCCCCGCGAAGCAGGGCGCCTATTTTTAGGTGGGTTTAAGAAGGAACCTAACACTTCCGAGACGGAATGCAGTCATTTGAGGCGTATAGGTGCTCGTTATGATATATTTTAGTAAGCATATTTTGCTGCGCAATTACTATTTTTGGTGGTCATTATATTTAATCCCATTCAAAAACAGTGTATCTTTCTTGCCTGCCTTAGCCTGTCATTTCTTTGGAATGCCAGACAAAATTAGAAACCTATTGTGTCCGCTGTCGTTGCAACTCAATAAGGTATCTTTTTAACAACTGTATCTGACAGCACATCTACTTAAAACAGTATTACAGCAGGCACTAGTAGCAAAGTAAGTGGTTATGTCTATTAGATATCTACACACACTTAAGAGATAATTAATAAAAAAAAATTAAAAATGTGGAGCATATTTGCATCCCAAGTTAAACTTGAGAGTCGCTCAAACAAGTGCCGATTGAGATAGCATCTCTACCTATGAAACATCGCAACCAGACAACCCTGTATTGTTTTCCGGCTGCGAGTGGTTTCCAAGCTCTTCGAGGAGACGATGTGCTGTCTGTTTGATTGTTGCCCATTGCAAGGGCAAAAATCAAACAGACGGAAGCAGATTCGTTTTATGTCGACGTGCAAAATATACTCTTGGAGTTGCAAGCATCCATAGTTGAAGGGTATTTAAGTTTGTCACTTGGGAAGTATTAGAACATACTTGTGAGATTGATCCTTGCCGTGTGAATACTGCGGCGCTGACGAGATGGACGTGAGCAGCGAGTGCGAGACCCGGTCGGTGGCGCTGGTGCTACGGGATGCTGCGCCGTATAACTCCTCGCAGCACGGCAGCGGGGTGTAGTGGCGGTGCCGCGGACCGCTTTGTAGCAGGAGAGGCAGGATCTTCGGCACCTGGTATCATTATAATGTAAGTTAGTACATTGGAGGATGTAGATGCAGTTATAACGGTTAGTTCGCGATAACCATTACGTCTGATACGATTATCGCTGTGTATAGACATTTTTGTGCTCCGTAAAGACCATACAATTTTCTAAGTGATGTTTTTGATACACACTGATTTCATATTAGTTGTGCTCGCAAATATTTTTGAATATTAATGAGCCGACTTAACCATTATGCATCAAATCAGCAGCTGGTGCTGCGCGCGCGCACAGCGCAGCAGCAGCGACACGCGCGAGTCGTCTCCGGGCCCTCTGCGCTTACCTTCATGTATAGCAGCAGTAACAGCAGCGGGTGGTGTTGGTCGGCGGCGGCGGCAACGGCCAGCAGCTGGTGCTGCGCGCGCGCACAGCGCAGCAGCAGCGACACGCGCGAGTCGTCTCCGGGCCCTCTGCGCTTACCTTCATGTATAGCAGCAGTAACAGCAGCGGGTGGTGTTGGTCGGCGGCGGCGGCAACGGCCAGCAGCTGGTGCTGCGCGCGCGCACAGCGCAGCAGCAGCGACACGCGCGAGTCGTCTCCGGGCCCTCTGCGCTTACCTTCATGTATAGCAGCAGTAACAGCAGCGGGTGGTGTTGGTCGGCGGCGGCGGCAACGGCCAGCAGCTGGTGCTGCGCGCGCGCACAGCGCAGCAGCAGCGACACGCGCGAGTCGTCTCCGGGCCCTCTGCGCTTACCTTCATGTATAGCAGCAGTAACAGCAGCGGGTGGTGTTGGTCGGCGGCGGCGGCGACGGCCAGCAGCTGGTGCTGCGCGCGCGCACAGCGCAGCAGCAGCGACACGCGCGAGTCGTCTCCGGGCCCTCTGCGCTTACCTTCATGTATAGCAGCAGTAACAGCAGCGGGTGGTGTTGGTCGGCGGCGGCGGCGACGGCCAGCAGCTGGTGCTGCGCGCGCGCACAGCGCAGCAGCAGCGACACGCGCGAGTCGGCGCGTCGCCGCGCCGCCTCCGGGCCCTCGGCGCTGCGGGCCTCCTGGCACACGTAGCGCACCAGCATCGCCAGCTGAACCAAAAAGTCAAAACTTCTATTAATACTATACATAAATAGGTGCAGGTTGTCAACTTTAATATGCTCCCGATATGAGTCAAATGACTATTTATTAAGATAATGACATCCGTGACTAACTAACTAATTTATTACCACAAGATATGAACTCATTGAAAGCAATTTAAATCTGATGCCCGATTGCATTAAAATGGCTACATAGAATAATTTACTATTAATCGATTACACTAAACATCAAATTTTATCGGCAAGTCATTAAAGGAAAAGGTTCTACAATACTTTTCGATGATCAAGCATAAGCTTTTGAGAATGTATAATATAAAGTCTAGATACATATATAACAGAAAATATTACCCGGACTATGCGAAAACATAATAAACCCATATATTTTAAATACTGGTTGGCAATTTGTTAAAATTCCTTAAGTCTATTTAAGTCTATAAATTATATGTAAAATCTCGGATACCTCAAGGCACTATTTTAGGCCCAGCCCTGTAACCACTGTACAAAATACTGTCACCATAGTTACAACTATAAAATCGACGATGAGATTTGACGTAAAAGGGACGTAATCAAAAAAGCAGCTATCGTAATTATTTTCAAAATTACCGTTTGAGAATTCGTGAACTACATTTTGCACAACAATAGTATATGTTCGTCACCTGTTGATGTGTGAGTCGCAGCGTGTCGTCTGGCACGTAGTGCTTGGGCGTGGTCTTGTCCCGTCCCTGCCACACACGCGGGCTCTCGATCAGCGTCTCCGCGAAGTCCAGCACCGCACTCGCTGACCATCCACTATGCACACAACATATCAATTTACGAAATATCGAAACTAGCATACAAAGCCTCATACATAGTAGTGCATGAGGAGTTATATCCTCGAGTTGCATAAAATCAAAGTCAAAAATCTTTATTTCCATAAAAATATGTAAACAATTCTTGGACTCGTCAATTAACTAAAAGATTAAAAAGATTGAAATTTAGCATTCAAAAAGCCTGTTTGAAGAGCAGACCTCATGAGAAGAAGCGAGCAAGAAACTCATGGCCACTCGTTTCAATCGCCAAATGCTTATTAAGAATACAATTGTTATTAGGTTAAGTAAAGTGTTATTAGGTTCATCTTGCAAGATAATTATCGTCAGGAGTAGCACAGAGTCTGAAACTGAGCCTGATAGACCTCAATAGACTCGGCCTCAAATAAAACACAAAACTCAAAACCATAACTGACAAAATGTGCATGTTATGCAAACACTGCTGCTCATTGGCATAAAGGTAGAGTACTATTTATTAGAGATTTATTTATTTTATTCTTAAGGTTCACCAACAATTGATTACAGTGTTACAAGATGTGATACATTCATGAAACTCATTTACTAACGTAACAATCTCTTACAGGTAAACACAGCATGCATCATTTTTATATATAAAGTTTATTCCATCAACTACCAGTACAAAGACAAATCAAACAATACAAGAAAATATGTAGACAAAATCAAAAATAAATACAGAAATAAAAAGATGCCACGAATATTCGGTGTTCGGCCATTATTTCCACTATTCGGTATTTGGCCAAATATTGCGAACTATTTGGCCGAACACCGAACAGTAAATCACGAAAAAATAAAAAGCATAATATTACTAACAAAGATTTTTATTTTACCAATAACTTAGCATTTAAGCTTAGCAAGGCACTTACCACGTGATGAAAACATTTTTTTCCGCATTGTGATTTTTATTAAATGGTGTCATTTCGTAAAGCTTTTCGCCAACGAACGTTTCAATACAATACATTTCTTAAAATAATCATATAAAAAGTAATAGTTTGATGTAACAATACCAACGATCAACAAATACAGCGTGTTATGACACGACCCAATCACGAACTTCAGTGATGCAGGTTTAAATCTGTCACTCGCGAAAGGTACTAACTGTTGCCGAGGCTCTTGGCCAAAGCGCTGAATATTCGGTATTCGGCAAAATCATTATTCGTGCAGAACACAGCAGGATTCTTGATCGAACTTACATAAATCAGCCTGACCTAGAACACACCTTAAGAATATCATAGCCAAACAATTCTGAGGTCATGTGATGAGTAGAACCATCGCAGACGCACTGCTGTCTATGGAGGGATCAGTGGTGTTCGAGTCCAGTCGAAACCAGTGGTTCTGATATTGCAGAGTCGGCAATCCTAGTAGGTCTGGACATGAAATTTAGTGAGACATACCTATCGTTTCCGTCGCCGTCCCTGGGCTGCAGCAGGGTGGTGAGGCAGTGGTGTAGTGTACGCCACGAAGCGCGGTGCGCCAGCAACGTCACTAGTAGTGGCCGCCAGGTGGCGCAGCCCGACATGAACATCAGGCGCATCTGCGGAACATCTCATGGTTTATATAGGAGACCATCGAACGTAGATGTAGTGCACTCGACAGATTTGAAGTGTAGCTACCAAGATATGAGCCAAAGAGTGTTTTTATTATGACACGACACGAATACTACCTACGTATTCGTGCAATAACAAAAAAAGCTATAATAAATTTCAAAAATCATTTATTCACTTAGGTCACAAAGTAACACTTATGATCGTCAAAAGGGTTAGTGAGTTTCATTTACTGAATTTACATTTATGTTAGGTGCAAGGTTCAGGCAAAATTTACTTTTAAAAGATCAGTTGAGTTTATAATGTATGATTTTATATTATACGAATCGTGGCAAGCGCATTTGTCGTGTGTGAAAGTGACGTCAAAATAATTTAAGACTCGGTCACATAAATATTTATATTTCAGAAAAGTGTACAAACATTTTAGTAAATATTATTAAATATAAAAAGTGTGTGGTGAAGGATAAGGTATCTCCTTCTGAGGAGCTCCATGGACATGATAAAAACGACAGAGAATAAATTTGCTTATAATTTGGGACCAATAGCAGATAAGCACAAATACAAAAATAATATAAAAAGTAATAACACAGTTCTAAAATTAAGCATGTCTGACCTGTCTCTGCCGCTGGTCGCTGGGCCCCAGGTCTTCGCGCTGCAGCTCCGACATCCAGTCCAGCAGCAGGCCACAGCCAAGCCCGCCACGCGAGAACACGTGCACCGGGCCTGGACTTCTTCCGTCTTCGTCTTTCACCTGTGTTCCATGCCAAATAGTTATTACGTGATAGTACGATAGATTGAAATAAACACCATCTTAGTCTCTCCGTGACAATAGCTACCTGCTGAAAAGTAGTCAAAACGTCGTGCAACGTGTAAATTTATCGGTTAAAATTAGTTTATTTGTAAACATTCGCTTAAAGGTGGGTTTCGACCAAACGAACAAAAAGAGCTAGAAGAAGAGCATTCTTTCTTGATCTTTTAGTGTAAACGAAAGCTCGTTTTCAGCGTTTACACCAAAATATCAACGACCAAGAATGACGACCACTTTCAGATGGGCTGCACGTTCTAATGTTAGTAGTACACAAAAATCTCTTAAACGATAAAGCTCCCTGTGATGATTATACAAATATACAGGGTGTCCCAGAAGATGTGAATCAAATTGTAACGAGATTCCTTAGGTAAGGACCTTTAAAATGTGCTAAATAAAAAAAATAAAATTATGACCACTGCGTAAAAATAAAAATCAAAGTTTTTAAAAAAGTACAACTTTTGTCAGACTTCCAACTACAGGTGCTTTGTTTATGGCTAATTTTCATTTTTTTCACTATTATTATTTGCGAAGGATTGATTCGTCAAACTACAAACGATTTTTTTTAAACTGACGTAATTTTGAAATAGCAGCATTATTTTGGTGTATTTTTCTTACACCAAAGAATATCTTGTAAGTTTGACCAACAACACAACATAATTCTTCTATTTTTTTTTTTATTTAGCACATTTGAAAGGTCCTTACCTAAGGAATCTCCCGTTACAATTTGATTCACATCTTCTGGGACACCTGTATATGCTGGCTGTATTAGAAACTACCCGCCACTGCGCTCGCGTGAAAATATTATGTCGTTTTCGGGCAGCAGGTTTATTAATAAGTTAAAAACCAAAGTGTTGTTAAAAAATGTCTAACTGTTATTCCATAGGAATACAACGAGATGGGTGTAAAAACCCAGGATTCAACCTCTTCGTCTTAAATGTAAAAGTAATGAAAATAAATTACCCCTATATCTCGGGGGTCTTTTGACCCACAGGGCCCATATTCAAACTCGACCGAGGTATGCCCTCATTGTGTCTGCACACCAAGTTACAAGTCAATCGGTCCAGTGGTTCCGGAGCTATGCCTGTCACTAACAGACACACACATACCATCCAAATATCTTCACAAACTATCTCATGTGTAATGAGTACCTTAGTCTCGTAGTGTCCTTCCTGGTTGTTCTCCAGTATGTGCGTGATCACGTCCACTATGACCCTGGTGTCCTGGGTCGCGATGATGCTGTTGCCCACAGCCTCCAGTGTACTGGGAGTCGACGATTCAAGAGCTGAAACAATGTACAACATTGCATTTTTTTTGATTTTGTGTTTTTGACCGCGTCTTCACTTCAGTTAATCTAGATTTTGTCAATCCCTGAGATTTGCCCTGGTGTGTTTCGTGGGCCTGCCCGCTATCCGATCAGCACCGATCCGAGATGTGGCGTGCGTGTTCCCACGCGCGCCTCTGTTTTGTGTATCCGTCATCAATAATATGATCAGAAGGAATTACTATGACTTTAGACAGCGACTTGGCTGTGGCTTTAAATATTGCCGATATCAGACTTCCTTGCCAGTTCCACTCATTGGATCTACGCTCTTGTTTTGCTAAATATGGAAACTGGTAAATATAAATTCACATAAAAAAGTGTAACTTTGACGTCCATAATTGTTACTTTGTGACCTACATGAATAAACATACTTTAGATTAGATAATTGGATGGATACGTAGCTTACATACCAGATAAATAAAAAGTTAGTTATAAATAAAATATCAAATTGATGGAACTCTTACCGGCTATGAGTTGGTATTTATCTGCTGTGTGTGGAAGAGCTGGCGTGTGCAGCTCACGCTTGACCGTGCCGCTGTGGGACAGCGTGCGCAGTATGTCCACCACTGGGCCTGAGAGCAGCTTGCATTGTTGGAGAAGAATGTCTGCTATCTATACAAATTAAAATGAAATCTTTTAAAATCAAATGAACCTTTCTATAGCACTACAAAATAATATATTAAGCTGCTAAGTGTTTGCAAGCGAATCGCTTATTGTCAGGCCGCACGGATGGCGTAGTAGAAGTGGTCACCTCGCCACTGCTGGTATGCCAAGTGTTGCGGGTTCGATCCCACACGGTACAAAAATTAGTGTGTTCCACAAATGGTTGTCCCGGGTCTAGGTATTCCTTGTGTCCGTTGTTTGAATGTTTGTAGTCAAGTCTCCCGTGACACAAAATTTATGCTTATTGCGGGAGAAGTCTTTTTAAAGAGAAAATATATAAGTAAATGTATATTGTAGTTACGTCGCTCAGTTGTGGTGTCTTCAACGGGAGTAGGGCGCGCAGTAACGTGGCGGCCCTTGCGGGATTCCGCAAGAGCGCAGGTGCTCCGCCCCCGCCTGCTAGCTGCTGCAGCCACGACATGCAGGCCTGCACGTAGCTCACGTCACCACTGGAGCGGGATGATGTTACCAGCTGCGGAAATATTTACTTTTATATATTTTCAAGCAAGAGCTTGCTTACACGACTGAACATAATAGAACTCATCAAACGATCGGCGAAAAATAGTTGAGAATATCTAGTAACAAAAACTGAGAAAAGTCTATTAAAATCTTATTATATTGATGTAGTGTATTCAATATCTAGAATTAATTATACTTCTATTTTTTTATTCGACTAAGGTGGCAAACAAACATACGGCCCACCTGATGGTAAGTGGTCACCGTAGCCTATGGACGCTTGCAGCACCAGAGGCATCACTTGCGCGTTGCCAACCCTTTAGGAAAGCGAGCGGGAAGGGGGAAAGAGGGTGAATGGACCTCCGGCACTCTCACTCACCGAACGAAACACAACAGTAGGAACACTGCTATTTCACGTCGATATTCCGTGAGAGGGTAGTCCTACCCCGGTCGAGCCGGCCCATTCATGTTGCAATCAGCGAGGCTCTACTACTCTTCTAGGAATATTCTACCAGAAAAATCTAATAACATGTTAGATATCCATGCATATAACACGTGACCTCATGATATATTTTATAGAGGAATACATTTTAGAAGGATATAGGCGAATGTTTATTGGCTAAACTAAAGACTTCCTAAATAGAGATCAGGTAATCCAAACGAACAAGCATATCTAGGAAGAATATAATGAAAATGAATAAACTAAGAGAGATATGTTAGGAACGTAACAAGTGCGTCCATATTCTTGACTCATTAACAATTATAATACAATTCTCTTACCATAAAACATAATTAATACTATTACAAAATAATTTTACTTGAGAGCATACATCTCTTCTTCCTAGCCTATATTATTCCCAAGCCACTTGGGGTCGGCTTTTTTGGTCTAACCGGATTTGACTGGATATCAGTTTTTACACGGAGCGGCTGCCACCTGACCTCCGCAACCCGAAGGCTAACGATACCCTAAGGCTAGACCAGTGTCACGATATTATAGAGCACTGACTTCCCAATAACGACTGCCATAGATGTTCATGGCAGCCGGGACCGACGGCTTAACGTGCTCTCCGAGGCACGGAGCAGGCGATAATTGTCAATCAATACGCACATCATTTCGAAAAGTCATATAACTTCCGAAAGTCAGAGGTGCGCAACGTGGGTTCGAACCTGAGACCCTTTGCATTGCAGTCTGTTGGTCTCCTCACTGAGCTACCACTGCTTGAGAGCGTATGCTACTTATATGTATATATAAGTAGTAAAATAATAATGTTTAAACTGCTACCCGCACTGTCACAACTTCGAGCGTAGACGGACACCGTACTATCCAAAGATGTAAGATTCTAGTGCGCTTAATTAGAAACGAAAGGAAACATGGTTAAGTCAATGTATGTATAAGAAAAATGAAGGCACTCACCGATATCAACTGTGTGAACGCCATGTCGATGTCTCCTTGGTAAGTGCCGGCGTCTGCCAGCGCTGTGGCTAATAATAGAGGCACTGCTTCAGCCGGCAGCGGTAACGCTGCTGGAGTGGTACCCCATTCATCTTCTTCCTCCATTGGTTTTTCTACTTCGGCGAATAGTGTGTCATCTATTCAAATAATATCTTCATGTTATACTAGTTGTGCACGCAATTAGGTACATAAACGCGAACGTGTATCAACTGTACATTAATTTGCTAAATGTAATATAGTCAAATATGTTTAATAGTGTAAATATGTTTAACTGTACTGATTGTATCTGTTTTAAACATGCTGTGTACATATATTAAAACAGAACACATTGTAAACCTAAGATAAATGTATCTATGAATAAAGTTTTATCTTATCTATCTATCTACGTATACGCATATTGATAATAATTACGATGGTTTTGCTTTTTACCCAAATCCAATTAAATATATCAATCGACAATGTTAGCCAACATTTATTTTAACTTTAATATAGTTTAGAATTTCCTTGTTGAAATGTTTTTGGTACCTTAGTCGAGTGTTAGTGTTCTCAATTTGATAAAAAGTTGCCACACGATATTAGTAGAGATATATATGTAAATAAATGTTAATTTTTAGACTGTTAACATACGAGTATATTAAAATTAAACCGGTCCGATAATGCGGCCTTGATGCACTCTCTAAGTGTTTCCTATTATTGAAATAGGTAATGCTGATAATTTACCTGAAGGCTTTTCTTTTATAAAGGCATTTCTAAATATGCTCCTATTATTCTCTTTTATTATTAATATAAGTTCGGATCAAACACTATGTCAATTAATGCCGAAGCCAAGTCGCAAATAGCAAAAGCCATAAAAACTTATCCGTTGTCGACTCCTATAAATTTAGAGAAGTCATGAGTCACCTTATACATATTTTTTACAAAATTATCATTGTATTTAGTCATCAGCTTATTCTTAATTTTCCTAAGATTACGATCTAGTTAAATTCCTGTTGTGTTCCTTCTATAAGTATAATTTCGAGGCTCTTTAAATAGTCAGTGTGTTTTCAATCAGTAACCTATAAGTACCAGTAACCACCATGCGGCAACTGGGCTTTCTCATCTGTATGTTTAAAAATATTTAAAATCGCCGTGAAAATGACTGGGGTATATGCTTAGTAAGGATTAAGTGCGTGAGGCGTGGATAGTGTGCACGTACCAGGTGGATAGGAAGGCGGCTGCAGGCGCAGCGCGGCGGCGAAGGCGTGGCCCGCAGTGGCGCCCCGCGCGCGCTGCACGCGCAGCAGCTGCGCCATGTAGGTGCGCTCCACGCCCAGGCGCACCACCGCGCCCGCCGGGCACGCGTCCAGCGCGCCCAGCAGTGCGCTGCACAACACACACAGTTAGCCGACTACCCACACACTTAGCTCCCCTTATTTTCAAGAACGTTTACGCCTTGTGGTCGCCAAATACGATGAAAGTACTCCTAGTTTGAAGACAGTTTTGTTAAGAACCAGGGTCGCCAAACTTACACATTTAAATATTGCCACGCCTGAGGTCGCGGGTTCGATTTCCGCAAAAGTCAATCATTTGTGTGCATGAACATGAATGTTTGTCTTGGTCTGGGTGTTTCTTTGTATAATATGTATGTATGTATAAAAAAAGTATATATGTATATATGTTTATCTACTGTTTAGTACCCATAGTACAAGCTCTGCTTAGTTTGGGCTAGATGGTGTTGTGTGTATGTGGTAGAATATTATATTATTATTACTCAAACCATGACTTAAGAGTAATAAATATAAATATTCACATGAAATTAATCCTATGTTTTGTACTGCATTTCATATTGGCAAAATTTATTAGGAGTACATTGTTTACTACCAAGTACTGCTACACGACGCTAGATGATATTAATCATAATTTACAACGGGATTAAATATAATGATCAGCAAAAATACTAATTGGTCAGCAAATATTGCACAGCATAACGAGCATCTATACGCCTCAAATCACTGCATTCCGTCTCGGAAGGGTAAGGTTATGTTAGGTTCCTTTTTTTAAACCCACCCAAAAATAGGAGCCCCGCCAAGCGGGGCTCCGTCGACTTAGTTTGATCTCTTTAAAGTTTGCTGGCCATGAGTTACTGATCAATTAGCTTTTTTTGCTGCGCAATTAGTATTTTTTTGCTGTGCAGTTAAATACTACCCATTTACAACTTGTGAACTCTATGACTAAAAATAGCACTTTACTTGTCATTCAAATTTCAAACGCAAATACCCTCATATTTATTCAAATGATCAAC
The DNA here is from genome assembly GCA_963564715.1 of Catocala sponsa. Classification (NCBI taxonomy): domain Eukaryota; kingdom Metazoa; phylum Arthropoda; class Insecta; order Lepidoptera; family Erebidae; genus Catocala; species Catocala sponsa. The sequence goes on along the minus strand of OY751345.1, from coordinate 799,030 downwards.
TATATTGGTAGAGGTTTTGTACCTCATGGAGGAAGGCGGCATGCCGAAGGTCTGTATGAAGAGCGCGAGCTTGTGCGCGGGCAGCGCGCGCATGCCGGCCTCCAGCAGCGCGGGGCGCGCCGAGCGCACCATGTGCAGGCGCAGCCAGTCCGGCAGCAGTGGCGTCTCCTCCTCCGACTCCACGCTGAAGGCCTGCGGCGCGTCGTTGCCCACCCACACCGACTGCAGCCACGAGTACATCTCCTGGTTTGTGTCGTCTGGAGCACATGCAATTATTTTAGGGGCTAAGCTGAAAAGCCATAAGAACTAGCAGTCATTTGGAGGGCAGATACAGTAAATAAATGATCACTACCGCATCGTGGCGATTGTTGTGGGTTCGAATCTCACACGGGAAAAACTTTGTTTTTTTTTTTTTTTTATTGCTTTCATCGGTGACAGATGAGCCAGCGGCCCACCTGATAGTAAGCGAGAACCGTGGCTCACACACATGGCTGTGTTTTCTTAGCATTACAGAAGCAATGTCAAAAAAACACAACCAAGTCGCTGCCTACCGATACCGGTAGGAAAAGAGGAATGGAGCAGGATGGAGTTTGGGAAGGGAAGGGTGATTGGGCCTCCGGCGCTCTCACTCACCGCACGAAACATAACAGATACTGTTATTTCACGTCGATCTTCTGTGAGAGGGTGGTACTTCCCCGGTCGAGCCGGCCCATTCTTGCTGTAACCAGCGTGGCCCTACCACTCAAAAAATAACAAAAGACTTTTCCAGTCTGAGTGCTTTTTGTGTCCGTTGTTTAAATGTTTGTAAAGTCCCCCGCGGCACAAGAATTAAAAGAAAAAGAATAATATTAAATCACTTTCCAAGAAACTACGTCTGAACTTTTAAAGTCAGACATAATTTCGCCAAAATATTATGCAGCAATGATCTCGCCTACAAGCAATCATTTAGATATAATTTATGATCGATTACGTTAAGAATTAGAACGGAGAAGAATTTAAACGTAAAGAATGGAATTAAACAGTTGTATTAGCATTATTTGGTCGTTTTCGTAAGGGATCGGCAGGGGATATCTTCGAACGAGGGATTTGAAAGTCCAAAGGACAGGCTTTTGCCCAGCATTGGGACATAACAAACGACATAGAGAGACGTAGCATAGTCTGTCTTGATACTAAAATACAAATTTACAAAAACATCTGATAGCAGCAGAGGATTACGAAAACGGAAGAAGCGAATAACGACAGAACAGAGAATACCTTACAATGAGCAAATTCTTTCAATAATAACTTACAGATGGAGGGTCCGAAGCACAGCAGTTTGAGGTATGCGTGCGCCAGCACCAGGTGCATGGTGGCGCTGCGGCCGCTGGGCCAGTGCAGCACCACACGCTCGCCGAACGTGTTCTCCGATGGCATCGCGCCCGCCGCACGCGTCTAAGCACACAGCAAAGTTATGCGCGTGACTGCATTCGAGAGACATTCGAATACAATTGTGCACGCACAGACGCATAGTAGCACACGTACTAACGTATAACGTACACAAGAAACTCACACAAATTTAAAATCCTTACTTCCTTACTATCCTTACTAATATTATAAATTCGAAAGTAACTCTGTCTGTCTATCTGTCTGTTACCTTTTCACGGCTAAACCACTCAACCGATTTAGATGAAATTTGGTACAGATATAGTTTAAAACCTGGGGAAGGACAAAGGCTACCTTTTATTGATGTAGGTACCACGCGGGCGGAGCCGCGCGCAAAAGCTAGTAAATTATAAAGTAATTAAATTTTCAAACAAAACCAACAAATACAATTATTAGTATGTGCTTAAATCTTAATCTTCTTAAGTAAATAAGTCAAATATCCAAATCTGCCACTCTATTACTAGGTCTATTTGACAAGCAAGTAGACCTTATAATATTTATTAATTTGTCTACTTATGACCGATGCCGCGATGCTGTACTTGTATTCAGCTGCTCACTACCACTTTGACATTTCAGGCTATATTTTCAGATCTGTCATAGACATTTGAAAACCTTACTTCTCCCAAATCGGTCTGCTCTCCAAGCTACGAGCAATATAGTTGCGACTTCCGTGGGTAGCTAGTGGGGGCGGTAGAGGCGCCCCGCCCTGGGTCAAGCTTTTAGGGAGCGGCAACATTTTATAATATGGTTAGTGTAACCGACTGCCACGCCTGAGGTCGCGGGTTCGATTCCCGCACAAGTCAAACATTTGTGTGCATGAACATGGATGTTTGTCTTGGTCTGGGTGTTTCTATGTATAATATGTATGTATTTACAGAAATGCATGTTTATCCATAGTCTAGTACCCATAGTACAAGCTCTGCTTAGTTTGGGCTAGATGGTGTTGTGTGTATGTGGTAGAATATTATCTTATACATATTTGAACCATTTAATGACGAACGAGAGGAATGGATGTACAATACACAATAATGATGACTGTTCTTGCCAAAAAGTTATTAAGAATTACTTTATATTATAGTATTTTAAATTGAAATACCTAAATAAGAGAGCGGCAAAATTTTATATCGCCCCGGGCGGCTGATATCTACGCTACGCCACTGTGTGAGTGTGATGTGTATGCTGACCTGCTGCAGGTGTGTATAGAGTATATGCTGACCTGCTGCAGATGCGTGAAGAGTATCTGCGTGAGCGCGTGCAGCGCGCGGTGCTGCTCGCGCTGCGCGTCGGTGAGCTCCACCTGGTCGGCGCGCTCGCCGCTGCCCAGCACGCTGTTCATCACTGTCGAGCGCTCCATCAGCACCTGGCTCAGGTCCTGCACACAACCCACACAACGTAAACGAAGCAATAGATTCCGGGTAGCTAATTGATTATCCGGAATCTACGTTTCTAAAACAGATATTCTCAATTCCCTCAAATCATTGAATAATAACATAACAAAAGACTGGGATCAGATTCGACACCAGCTATATTTCTTCTAAATTGTGCGGATCAGCTTGTTGAACTAGTCTAGCACATTTTTTTAACAAGTCTCTTTCTAGCGGTACTTTTTCTTCTGAATGGAAGGTCGCACATGTTACTCAGATTCACAGAAATAGAGGCTGGAATAATATTGCAAATTAGAGACCCATTTCAATCCTATCCGCGATAGGAAAAGTGTTTAAAAAGATGATTTTTTAAATTAAAATTTATTGTCATCTGAAGTCCACGTTCTAAGTTCGAGTTCGAAAGTACGAAAGTAGGCGATGATTAAAACATACATTCATAGGTAAATAGTGATAGGTCAAGTTAGTTTATAAGACGTGTTAAGAACATAGGATCTGTATACTTCTGACATAAGTCCAGTTAAGCTTCACAGCAGCACATCTATTCTAATAGGTTCTCTAATTATTCGTATAAAATTATAAATATGTTATAATTTAACATGGCATACTTTTACTTATCCTCATAATAGTTACGCATAATATTAATTTGGCCTAACTGTTTAGGCACAATGTTTTTAAGCATAATTACTATTAGCATAATAATTGTTAAGCATACTATTCTAAAGCATAAAGTTTATGCATAATATTTTATAGGCATAATAATTATACACTGCATCATTATAGGCATAACCTATTGTTACTCTATGGTACCCAAGTTATATTGGATATCCTTTTGATCTTTATGTCTAATAACTATTAGACGAATAAACAATATGCCTTATAACTTTATGCCAATCCAAATTAGGGGAAAAAGCATTAGCCTAAATGATATTTAAACCTACTGAAATAGTATGCCAAAAAACAAATATGTCAAAGTATTATTATGACAAAAAAAGTATGCCTAACTCGTTATACCAAATTAAATTAGGACAAAAAAAAGCGAAACAAAGGAATCCCATACTAATATTATAAAGAGGAAAGATATGATGTTTAGTTTGTCTGTTTGTAATGATTTAATTCAAAAACTACTTAACCGATTTTCAAAATTCTTTCCCCATTAGAAAACTATATTATCACCGAGTAACATATTTCATTTACAAAATTACTTTTATACCTAACCTACTTTTATGCGAGTGAACCCACGAGCAAAAAGCCAGTATAATATAAGGTGCTAAAAGGAGGGGTAGCGGTTGCATGCGGGTGGCCCAAGACCGGCCTGTGTGGAAGGCCTTGGGGGAGGTGGGGTGGCCTATGTCCAGCAGTGGACGTCTTTCGACTAAGATGATGCAAAGGAGGGGAATAGAGAGTGAAGTGCTTGACTCACGAGCGCCAGGTCGGTGTTGTCCCGCAGCGGCGCGTCGCGCACGTGTCGCGCGAGGAAGTGCAGGTAGGCGGCCACGTGCCGCGGCACGCACTCCACCAGGCACGCCGCGCGCACGCGCGTTACTACCTCCGCGCGCACCACCTCCCAGTGCTGCAGCGACCACAGCAGCTCCAGCCACGACCTGCACACACACGTGAAGAGATCGCAAGGACGCAGGCTAGAAGCTATTAAAAAATAGGAAGCTCTGCAACTGTCAGCTGAGACATGGCGGCGTTGATTGTCTTCTACAGCTTATACCATGGAAAACGAAACACATGCCAAGCTGAACTGACTCTCCTACCAGCGCAATCAATATCATTGTGAACTAAACAGTCTCCTACTTCTACGATGTCGTATAGTAAAAGCAAATATTTCCTTCTCATATTAGACCTGGGCTCTTTAAACAGGATATGGAAAGATATGTTACCCTCAAGGTCAATTAAATGATAACTACCACACCGCTTTTGCTAATCAATGTCTAAGTTGGCTCTTGCGTATTGGACTCCATTGCCTGCGATTACCACATACACAGACTCTACTACTTACGACTAACGCTCCAAAGTTTGTAAACATTACTTATAGATGGCTCTGATCCTACCCATCAGCAAGGACACAGTCTCAGCGAGATTCTTACTTAAACTAGAGATTGCGTTAAACTGAAGCAGTTTGTGCATGTATACTTACTCGGGGCTCACTTCTGTATTATAGTCCATTTCGCTTGTATCCTCCGTTGATTGCGACAGCACTAATTTCAGACCCTGTACATGAAACAGTACTATTATTTAATGGAGAATCGATCAAGGAATCCAATACAATAGTTCAATTTTAGAAGCAAAAGTTTTCTAAGATAATTAATCATGCACAAACAAAAGGATATAAATCCTTTTGTTTGTGCATGATTAATTATCTTATACAAGAATCATTAGGACTGTATTACAATTCCATAAAGCAAACTTAAACTAAACTTAACTTAAGCTGGTGCAAACTAAACTTAAGCTGGTGAAAATACTTTTCAAATTGACGCTGCGGCACATATAATTGCTTGTTAATATGGTATCAGTTACATGAATTTGACAACTAAACCTACCGATTCATTAAACGTTGTAGCTGTTTACGAGAATGACGAACACATCAGCTATTTGATCCATCACATTACCTAAAGGGCAACGTGCCTGATGAAGTAACTACGTACATACCCTGTTAGCGCTGGCGCGTGTGGGCGCGTGCGTGTGCGCGAGCCTCTGCATGTAGTAGTGCAGTACGGCGCGCGCGCCCTCTTCTGACTCGCACACGGTGCGCCGCAAGTGAGCGCACAGCTCCCCCGCCTTGCCCACCTCACCCCCCGTGCCGCCCGCTGACAGGAACTCGCATAAACACTGCACTGGCAGAACGCTGTCCAACACATATACATACAATGTAATTAATTTGTACACAATGTGGTCTATGCAGATCACAGTGAAGCTTTTGACTAAGTCGATCATGAAATTATGATTAATAAACTTGTAACCGTAAGTGTTACAAGGCACTTTTTGCATGGATTTAGCTGCTAGGAAGACGATAAGCTACATAGCAGCCAAGTCATGCTATTAGATGACATTATGTTCTCCATGGACAAATATTTCCAAGAGGAGTACCACAGGGCTCTCTATAAGGGCCCTTTTACTATTATCCCTTACTATTATGTACGTCACAAGTTATTAAATATTAATTTTATATTTATTTATTTATTCATAACAAAATTCGTTTGTGTTGAGATGTATAAATTAATCATTGTTAACATCAATTGCAAATAATTAAGTACGAAATTAATATAAATTTGTGGATTCCCAATATATTAAGAATACATACATACATATTATTTAAGAAATGCCATGTCATTTTCAATACTAAAATTATGTCAAATAAAAGCCAATAATTTATATAAATAGAAAAATGGTTATGTATTAAATTATTATGTTCAATTTGCTAAATCTATTAAATATATCAAAGCTTTTTTAGAAGTCTCTTGCTGATTCAACTACTATGAAAACTAATAAAGCAGTTAAGTCACGAACGACGAGGAGTAACAATACAATTTACCTGAGCTCGAGCTGGTCATGCCTCAGTAGCTGATGCAGCCAGGGCATTGCCCGGCGAGTGCCATGCCTCTCCACTAAGTCCAGCAGTAGCGCCGGCTGGCGACACAGCAGTTTGCCCAGGCGCATCTGCGCCGACATCGCTTGGAGCGTCTCGATTATTGCTTGAGGAGGCTTTCGAGCTGGACCTAACGGTTCTAGTGTTGTAAGCTAAAATGAAACAAATCATATTTTGTGTAAAAATAGCAAATACATTAGAATCAGCTTTAACTTGACAAATTCTAGAAGAAGGTAAACGTTTTACAGATCTTTTCAATAACCAAGTACTTTCTACAGAAATGTTTCAGAATTCAAATTTGTGTGTTCTTGTAACACAACTTCATATTGACATTAGGTTCAAGCTGCTTTACTATTAATTAATCAATATATTATACATATATATAAATCTTCTGTGCGTGTGTTTGTAATTAAACTCCTCCTAAACGGCTGGACCGATTTTGATGAAACTTTTTGTGTGTGTTCAAGTGGATTCGAGAATAGTTTAGATATGTTCTTTTAATTTTTTTTTTTGTTTAGTACTACGTCTGTCGGGACAGCTAGTATATTATATTATTATGACGTACTCATTTCGTATAGTAATATTAGTAAACGTTATAAATAAGTAATTGTCTTAGAAGATATAGGTGTGCACAATTTTAATTACAAATTAATACTAATATTATAAAAAATAAAGATTTGATTTTTTGTTTGTAAGTATTTAACTCAAAAACTACTCGACCGATTTCGAAAATTCTTTAGCCATTAGAAAGCTATATTATCACCGAGTAACATAGACTATATTTTAATTTTAAGAAAAGTACTGTTACTAAACTACTTTTAAGCGAGCGAAGCTACGGGAAAAAGCTAGTCTACCAATAAATTGATCGTGCTACAAATACCTGACTAAGCAGCCTGGAGGAGTGTTCTGTGACGGGCAGCTTGGCGTTGCTAGCGGCCGCCAGGTGCGTCTCCAGCTGCAGGATAGCAGCACGCTCTGCTTCTGCACGTTCTGCCTCCGCTGCTGAGCTCGTGTTCCACTCGATACTGGGTTTGCTGCAGGAAAATATCACAAGGTTATCCACAGAATTGAACATTATAATGAAAAAACTGGATTAGAAATTGACGCAATCACTGTCAGTACATATTATAAAACTGTCTGTCTGTTCGCAATAAACTCAAAAACTACTAAACGGATTATCAGGTGCTTTTCACCAATATATAGAGTGATTCATGAGGAAGGTTTAGGTGCAAATTTTTGTTAAGGTTTTGTGCTATCCGTGCGAAGCCCGGCTTGCTAATTTATTATAATAATGAAAAGTCTGCCACAATAATCCAATCCAAGTATTTGAACCACTTATATGATGTTGTATGTTTGAAGGACCTTTTGTTTTTTCGACGTGGGGGAATGCATTGACGCATATCCCTCCGCGGGGACGGTTCGGACTCACCCGGGAAAAGATGGAGATATACCGGTAATACGGACTAAACCTACCATGGTGTTCCTTCTGACAATCTACGGCCGGGGCGCAGGGATCACTCGCGCATTCATCCTGCAGGTGGTTGAAGGAGCTAGTGCTTGAGGATCAGCATCGTCGTGATGTGTTGGTGCAGTACTCACTTGGTGATGCAGGTCTCGATGAGCGCGCGGAGCGTGGGGTAGGTGGCGGCGGCGCGCTCCGCGAACTGCAGGGGGTTGTGCGCCGCCAGCATCGTCAGCAGGATCCAGCCGCGCCAGTACAGAGATGTGATGGCCAGGGGAGGTGGGCTGTACCTGGACGTGCAAGAAAGCATCAATTCACTGCCTACTTATATAATTAAACATTGTATAACTTTCATATGGACGTATGCTATGGTAATGTTTCCAGGGCTAGGGCATTTTTTAAGGACTATTAGACGGCCTCGATGGCGTAGTGGTTAGTGTAACCGACTGCTGCGCCTGAGGTCGCGGATTCGATTCCCGCACAAGTGAAACATTTGTGTGCATGAACATGGATGTTTGTCTTGGTCTGGGTGTTTCTATGTATAATATGTATGGATTTCCAAAAAAAAAGTATATATGTATGTTTATCCATTGTCTAGTACCCATAGTACAAGCTCTGCTTAGTTTGGGCTAGATGGTGTTGTGTGAATGTGGTAGAATATTATATTATTATTATTTTTTCTATTTCAGTCGCTTAGCAGAACAGCATCGCAATAGATGATCAAAGTAGCTATTCCGACCGCCCTTACGACCCATTATCAGTAAGCGCGTTCCTTCAAGCAAATGTTTTGTTGTTCCTGTCTTTTTCACCAAGTAAATCAGAGACCACGATACGTTCTTCAAGATACTTGATTCGTATAAATGAGCCTAGGTAGACAACGACTAGACTGGTCTTCCTTTCGAGAAGACCACGGAGCGACAGTTTCTAGTTACCATCAGATGGGAAACCGCCTTCGGACCGTGTTCTTTAATATTTATTTTTCTTAACCTGTACTACGCCAGCAAAGAGAAGCAGCCTAATGGGAGACCGTTTAACTGCCACGCTGAGGTCTCCAGTTCGACCCTAAGGCGCGCGCATCTCTAACTTTTTATGTGCGTATGAAATAGTTAATTATCGCTCGCTTTTACAGTGAAGGAAAAATATCGTGAGGAAACCAGCATGTCTGAGCGTTCTCCATAATCTCGAAGATATGTGAAGTCTGCCGACCCGCATTGTGCCAGCATGGTGGACTATGGCCTAAACCTTCTCACACTGAGAAGAGGCCAGTGCACAGCAGCGGAACAGTTTAATACAGGGCTGATATTGTTATATTATACTGTTCCATGTTTGGGCAAAGGTTTCCCTTTCTACATGTCTCCATCAAGGGCAATATATCGATGTGCCAGTCCTTAAAAAATGCGTCCAGATCATCACGCCAGCGTTTTCTTTTTTTTTTATACTACTATGGTGGCAAACAAGCATACGGCCCACCTGATGGTAAGTGGTCACCGTAGCCTATGGACGCCTGCGACACCAGAGGCATCACTTGCGCGTTGCCGACCCTTTAGGAAAGGAAGTGGGAAGGAGAAGGAGCGGGAAAGGGGTAAGGAGGTGATTGGGCCTCCGGTACTCTCACTCACCGAACGAAACACAACAGTAGGAATACTGGTATTTCACGTCGATATTCTGTGAGAGGGTAGTCTTTCCCCGGTCGAGCCGGCCCATTCATGCTGAAATCAGCGAGGCTCTACTACTCTAAAAACTCTTCTTGTTTTCTTTTCGCTTACCCCGACATCTGTTGTATCGTCACCTAATTGAAAATGAAATCTTAACGCTGATTTAAATGGTGTACTGGTACTTACCCAGCCGGTAGCGTGATGTTATCAGGCGGATTGAACTGGCAGAGTTGGAAGATATAGTCGGCTATCTCCAGCTTGTCCACTTGTAAAGGATTGTCTTCTGCAGGCAGGGCGCATGCTCGACGAACTAGCTGTTCTACCAGCTCGAATACTTCCGCCGGCGGAACTGGTATGTCCTGGTGATGACAAGTGGATAAGAAAAAAACACGACATATGTTCATGACTGTATGATACAAGACGTGGTCATCTCGCACTCACATTACACCAGCTGTATTTTAGGTCTCTATTCCATGAGGGCTAAATATATTTTAGCTCTTATGGAACAGCTGGCAAGTGAAATGGAGTCTATCGGGCGCACTGGCAGACTCCGTGCTACTACCGAGAATTTTTTAACACAAACATCCAATGACTTCTTGGCTTATCTGAGAATTGAACCCAAAAGACTTCTCAATCCCACTAAGACTTCTTGCCTTATCTGAGAATTGAACCCGAAAGACTTCTCAATCCCACTAAGATTTGAAGCAGCTTGACTGGAAAATAATCTGAAACCTACAGAAAACTGTATCTAAATGTCATGTTTTAAGTGTGCCCTTTTTGTGTGCTAAATGAATCTTTATCCTTTCTTTCTTTCTAAATAATCACGTATTGTGAGGGCGAAGCAGCCGCTAGAATACCTGAAGATGGCAGTGTGCTGATAGGGATATGAAGAAAGCCAGAGGTATATCGTCCCTAGGCTAATCGCATACTGTGACGCTAGCATACCTGTTCCTATGTAATAGTAAGGGGATAATAATGTTAAGCTTACCTTGGACAGGCCAATGAAGATGACCCTGAGGAGTGTGTTCTGCGGCAGCGGCGCCTCGCAGCACAGGCGGTAGGTGACGGCGCGTTCCGATTCCGGAGGCCAGTTGTCCACCTTGCTGTACGATTCCGCCGGCTCCACAAACATTATCTAATAAAACAACCATACGGCATATTATGAAGATCTAGCAGCTAGTATATTACGGTCGCCACCAAATTACCATCTTTCAATCAATACTAGCCTTCGTTTTCGTTCATCTATAAATCAACCGCGAATTGGATATTTAGCTTAATATTTTATTTATTTATGTACTAGGAAGACCAACAGCTTTGAAATACATAGTAGTGAAAATAAATATGCAACAGAGAGCCAATGATAGGTCTCCACGAGTAACTCTTAAATAACAATGCGATATTAATAAATTTCTTGTTACTGAAGATCTAACGGCCTCGATGGCGTAGTGGTTAGTGTAACAGACTGCCACGCCTGAGGTCGCGGGTTCGATTCCCGCACAAGTCAAACATTTGTGTGCATGAACATGGATGTTTGTCTTGGTCTGGGTGTTTCTATGTATAATATGTTTGTATTTACAAAAAGAAACCGTATATATGTATGTTTATCCACTGCCTAGTACCCATAGTACAAGCTCCGCTTAGTTTGGGCTAGATGGTGTTGTGTGTATGTGATAGAATATTATTATTATATTATTATCTAAAAGGCAAAGAATTTTCAAAACGCTTTCCAAAATAAATAAGTTAGATGCTTTTTAAAACTAGAGGTAGGGATTGTTTGCAAATTACCTAAGAAGGATGCATGATGTTCACGACACTTCGCTGTATCATGCTATTCAAGTGCAGGCGTGCTAGAGAGATAACGAAATATCACGTTGCACCCTTCTGGATTGCACCTTAATTTTGCATCCAATTTTAATGTTATTTTCATAAAAGGCTTTAAATAGTTTTTACCTGTTGCGTATAAAATCAAACATGGGCTAAACCAACAAACTAACTATCCCAAAGCTTTAAATCTTTCAAACTTGCTTTACTTGTATAATACATACCTTATTGAGTGCATGTTGATAGTCATGCCTGGAGGGCCTGTATATCGGCATGGCGGTGTCGAGCAGCCAGCCCAGCGCGGAGGCCTGGATGACGCACACCTGCTGCTTGTACTCCGGCAAGTGCTTGCTGTGCGATGCCGTCACCAGGCAGCAGCAGCAGAACAGGTCAGCCAACGAAGAAAACGCGCGCTCGCGGACCTGGAAACAAGGGTATTGAAAGAAGTAGTGTGTTGTGATCAATACATAGACGAGTGATAGTTTAGTTATTGGCATACGAGGATATGCACATCGTGTAACAGGATAGTGTGGTCATATTTTTAAGATATTTAACATGTATATGAATGAAAAATATGTTTTGTTTATGTAAATCAATTTTAATTGTAATTAAATTTATTATTATCTTTCAGAGCAGCGATAGCTCAGTGGGGAGATCAACAGACTGCAATGCAAAGGGTCTTGGGTTCATACCCACGTCGCGCACCTCTGACTTTCGGAAGTTATGTGACTTTTCGAAATTATGTGCGTATTGATTGACAATTATCGCCTGCTCCGTGCCTCGGAGAGCACGTTAAGCCGTCGGTCCCGGCTGCCATGAACATCTATGGCAGTCGTTGTTGGGAAGTCAGTGCCCTCTAATATCGTGACACTGGTCTAGCCTTAGCGTATCGTTAGCCTTCGGGTTGCGGAGGTCAGGTGGCAGCCGCTCCGTGTAAAAACTGATATTCAGTCAAATCCGGTTAGACTAGAAAGCCGACCCCAAGTGATTTGGGAATAATAAAGGCTAGGGAGAAGAAGAAGACTTTTTATCTTTCGTTGGTGGTAAAGCTATAGGGTATGTGACTAATATGGGCTCAAATTATTGAGTGAGCGGCTGGTGATTAGGTTGAGTAGACGTTTTCTTCCTTTTTATGTGGTGAGTCACATTTGTAGTGTCTGTGAAGGAGGGATTATGCCAACATGATGATTAGTAATATTGGATTGTCAAAATAAATAAATTGTACTTAAGATATATTTTTCGTGTTTGGTATAAGATTTCGTCGATGAGTGAATCCCACACACAGTACATATGCAGTATATACTAACTTCTTGCGCAGGCTCGTGCGGCGGCGGCTGCGCGAGCGCGCGCGCCAGCGGCAGCAGCGCCTGCGCATCGGCACGTGCGGCGCGCACCACCTCGCGCGTCAACGCGCGCAGCGGCCGCAGGTAGTCTTCCGGCCGCAGCACCAGCTCCTGAAGGCCACATTACATATATGCATTATACAATGGTACGTTGGATGGCTATAAGTACTAAAATATAACGTAACTGGGCAGTCATGCTTCATTTTTTCTACTTATTCAAAAAGTATTACTATAGCCGAATTAGTAACTAAAATCATCATGAACTCTTACCCTGGTCCCAATTTATTTAAGGTCGGCGCAGTATGTTATTCGCTTCCATACTTCTACTTTCTTTCTACATAGGTACTAATTAGTTACTAAAATACAAACAAAAAATCGCTCGATTAAAATTAGCTGCGTACTAGCCTCTGAAAATTGATTAAACACATCATCACTGATCTACGAAATAAAATGCCTATACATTAAAGCTATGCAAGTACATGTAGGTACATTGCAACTCTAAACACGCAATCATAGTTTTCACTACATACAGAAAAATATTTGGAAAAGTTGCTAATTTATGACGTAACTAAAGGGAAAATAATTGGTCGCTTACAACGGTTAAGGCAACACTATGATATCTTACTAGAATCACCCTGTGACCACGATCAATGCAAGTCAATAAAAACGTAAACCTTTTAAATACCTAATCGCGAGTAAGACCGTTACCTAGTGTTCTATTTAGGCATATACTAGGTATATCTAGGCGAACGTTTCTCGATCAGATCAGAGACGTTCTGGACAAAGGCCTGGTTAAGAGCACCTTAAACCGGCGAGCATGTATGAGGAACGTGATGAAAGTGATTGAAGCCAGAGAAGTGTGTCAGGATCGTAGCAAATGGAAATCTGTAGTCTCTACCTACCCCTCTGGGAAACAGGCTTAAATCTATGTATATTCAGTATGTGTACGAAAGTCTAAAGTCGTTCATACTGGACTGATCCCAGCATGCAGCGGCTAGATAAATGTAATTGTAAGATTCCTCTCGCACCTGGTAGGTGTCTGCCATGGCGGCGGGCACGAGCTGCGGCTGCGCCTGGATGAGCGCGGCCAGCACCGCCATGTTGTTCGGCGAGCGCACGTTCGACAGCTCGTTGTAGATCGTGTGCGTCACCACGCTGCGCAGTAACGCTGGGCTGTCCGACACCATCTCCCTACACAACACACAACAATATTAACTTCTCCTAGATCATTTTAGAGGAACGAGAACACACAAATAGGGCACGAACCAGCCCCAGCCTATTCACACCTAAAATAACACGAAATAAGAAACCGTTTTCTCGTTCCAGTAAAACATGAGCCACACTACTTTGTATTATATTCCGGCAGTAAAATTGCCATAGGTAAAGACCTAGTCTTAAAGACTTCAGTCTAAAGAGACTTGATAGTAGCACAGCATCAACACCGCGAGAATGAAACCCCTCATATTGCTAGAAGAAAGAAATAGTGCCGAGACGCTAGCGTCGTTAGTTTATATTGAACTAAAGGTATTATGGAAGAACAAAGAGTAATGCTTAAAAAGAGGATCATTCAACCAAGCTAGCCGACCTCACGTTTGATGGCGGCAAGTTTTGTATATAATAATTTAGACTGCAAACTTCACTTGCACGATTCAGGATCTGGTACAATTTTTATGAAATAGCATGTAATTGAGTAAAGCGCCATCTCTTGTCGCTAATTGTAACTTTTTCGTATATGTTATGTCCAGTTTAGTATAAAAGAGCTTCTTGTTAATTGAAGGATCTGTTCGGTACCTGAGGCAGGCCTGGTAGGCGGCCTGCAGCGGCTTGGTCTTGAGGCGCATGCGCGCGAGCTGTGCCAGCACCTCGTGGTCGCGCGCGGCGGTGGGCCCGCACGCGTCGCAGTTGCAGCACACGCACGCCAGCAGCTCCTGTGCGCAGCGCCACAGCTTGCCCGAGTGCAGCCACGCCTCCAGGCGTGACGCTGAGATCATACGGATCTAAAGCAGAACACAATCTTTAGTATATCGCATCGCATCCCGTCTGTATGTGTTGGCAGGCGACGATCAGCCGAAACTCATCTAGTCCTGCAGCCCTCTACCCGATTTTTCTAAAAGATTTGTTATTCCAAGATATACAGGGTGTCCCAAAACTCAACGTCAAGCCGAAACGGGGTGACAGGATTGATCATAACCATCACGAGAAAAATCTGAAAAAAAATCTATCCCATGCAGTTTGAAAATTATGGGCATTTTAAGAAAAACCTAGAAATTTGATCAAACTGTACCATTTTTCGGTTATTGTGGTTATTATTTTTTATTTTTGTTCATTTGAACTTTAGAAACGTAATCCTAAATAACATTTCTAGAATCCCAATAAAAAATAATGACACAATTGCCTTAAGTTCCCGAGAATTGAGACTATTTGTTAAACTACGAATTTAAAATTTTCAAGATTCGTCGACTTTGACAGGCCCTCCTATAAAAAAAATGTACTAGAGTGCCTTGGCAAGTGGCATTAAAAGTTGGCGCATTTAATCAGAATTCTAAAATGGTACAATACTTGTTAGTTCCATACAATAGAAAAGAGTAAAAAAATTAAAACCTCAAGTAACCCGATTTTTGCTATCAGATTTTACTCAGTTAAAATGTTTTTAATTCGCACAAGCTCTAGGTAGGTTCTTAATTTTAAGGCAAAATGATGAGAGAGATGGATAATGGGTATGTTTGCCATGAGTGAGCGAGACAGATAGTGACGCCACGCATTGAGACGGAGATGCGTCGTTTAAACGAGTGCGAATGAAACAGATAGATGCTATGGCATCTATCTGTTTCATTCGCACTAGTTTCAGCCAAGCAAATGGCTACGCTACCAGTCCGACACCAACCAGTTAGTACGTTTCGCTCATTCGTCTACTGCGCACGTTCGTATTCGCTTGTGTTGATTTAGTACTGACAACTTTGGCTTCTCTTTTTGGACTTGAATCTTTGTGAATTGGACTTGTTGATAACATACCGGCAACTTTGGCTTCTCTCTGGACTTTTGTGTTGGCATCCTTTTTATCTACCATGCCTACGCGCTACACTTCACAAGAATATGCGAACATGCACCTCATTTATGGGGAATGCAGATGCAACGCAAGTGCTGCCGCTAGACTTTATCGTGAAAGATATCCAAATTTAGAGCGCTACCCGGATCACCGCGTGTTTGTTAATGTGCACCGTTCACTCACAGAGGGCGGCCATTTCCCGAATCAAATACAGGCTGGAGGTAGACCTGTGTTTCCTTTCCAGGAAGAAGTATTGCAAGAGGTCGCACGTGACCGAAGTATTTCCGTACGTGGAATTGAAGAAAGAACGGGAATACCGAAAAGCACTGCTCATCGTATTTTACAAAGAGCCGAAATGCATCCGTTTCACGTACAACGAGTTCAAAGTCTTCTACCTCGAGATTATCAGGAAAGGATTTCTTTTTGTAGAACAATGCTACAGAGGCATAATGAGAATCCCCAATTCATCCAAAAAATTCTCTGGTCAGATGAATCGACATTTAAAAAAGATGGTTACATGAACTTGCACAATTATCACGAGTGGCATGTGGAGAATCCACATTTAATGCGAGAAGATAGATCCCAGTATCGTTTTAAAGTAAACCTGTGGACCGGAATTTTAAACGGTAAAATTATTGGGCCTATTGAACTGCCTGAGAACTTGAATGGAACTAATTACCTACATTTTTTAAGAGAAGATTTACCAACCCTGTTAGAGGACGTACCACTAGCAGATCTTCGCGACATGTGGTTTCAACAAGATGGCTGCCCAGCGCATTTCGCAGTGCAAGTAAGAGATTTCCTTGACCAGGAATATCCGGGAAGGTGGATTGGACGTTCGGGCACTATCTCGTGGCCCGCCTGTTCACCAGATTTAAATCCCCTGGATTTTTTCTATTGGGGAGTTCTCAAAGAAAAAGTTTACTAAAAGCCCATTGAGAACGTAGCCGACCTGCGTGAACGCATTTCTCAAGCAGCTGAGGCGATCAACTCTCGAAGATATGCCCGACTAATAAGTAGATCTTTTTGAAGAAGATGTAGGGCTTGTATTGAGGCTGATGGTAAACAATTTGAACATTTATTGTAATAAAAAACGTTATTTCTCTATCATCTGACTTTTATTCCAACAAACCTAATTATTTTACTAATTTTACTAACTTTTTTTCACTTTGGTAAAAGTGGCGTCACTATCTGTCTCGCTCACTCATGGCGAACATACCCATTATCCATCTCTCTCATCATTTTGTCTTAAAATTAAGAACCTACCTAGAGCTTGTGCGAATTAAAAACATTTTAACTGAGTAAAATGAGATAGCAAAAATCGGGTTACTTGAGGTTTTAATTTTTTTACTCTTTTCTATTGTATGGAACTAACAAGTATTGTACCATTTTAGAATTCTGATTAAATGCGCCAACTTTTAATGCCACTTGCCAAGGCACTCTAGTACATTTTTTTTATAGGAGGGCCTGTCAAAGTCGACGAATCTTGAAAATTTTAAATTCGTAGTTTAACAAATAGTCTCAATTCTCGGAAACTTGAGGCAATTGTGTCATTATTTTTTATTGGGATTCTAGAAATGTTATTTAGGATTACGTTTCTAAAGTTCAAATGAACAAAAATAAAAAAGAATAACCACAATAACCGAAAAATGGTACAGTTTGATCAAATTTCTAGGTTTTTCTTAAAATGCCCATAATTTTTAAACTGCATGGGATAGATTTTTTTTCAGATTTTTCTCGTGATGGTTATGATCAATCCTGTCACCCCGTTTCGGCTTGACGTTGAGTTTTGGGACACCCTGTATAACATGAACAATTTCGGATAAAACTCTAAATATGTATATTTCGTTAATCTGAACTCAATTGATATAAGATAAATTTTTTGTTTATTATTTACCGGCCTGTCTGAGCTAATCTGAGCGTATGACAAACTGATACATTAACCTACAAAAAGCTGATGGCGAGCCAACATTTCGTCAACATTTTTGAAAGCGGGTATACTGTATCCAAACTGGTTAATAGTGCCTGACGAACCGCGGCCCGACGTTTGATGTCATGTACTTTCCTCACGTGGGATCCGCCACAATTTTAATTTACATTTTAGGGATGTTACAAATCTTTTTTTTTTGCGTAGCATTAGAAGGAGTGACCTTATTATTTATACATTGAAACATAATCCGTCAATCAAAACTTTTATACTTTAACAGGAACAATGACAACCAAACAGACGTAATACTTGTAGACTTACTTCAGGGAACCCGCACGTAGCGGACAGGAGTTTCAGGAAGCCCTTGCCGATGGCGTCAGGCGCGGCTGACCGCCGCTGTATCTGCTCCTTTATAGCTTCCAGTACCAGAGCCTCCACCGCTTCGTAACTGCTCGAATACCTGTAAAGAATTCATATCTCAAAACCTGGCACTTTTTTTTTATTTTGCTCGTCAAAATTACCACACTCAACCTGATGGTAAGCAGTCGTGTGGTCTAAGAGCAGTAGCCTCCACACCGCCCTCATAGCAGCCGAGGCGATGTTGAGGTCTCTACTTTGACCTGAGAAGTTGCTTTTTCACGCCCCGCTTAAAGGACCCAGGATTGAAGGAAGAAGGAAACACGTGCCTTGGCAGAGAATTCCATGCCTTGGTCGTTCGGCAGAGGTATGAGGACCCAAACTTGTTGGTACGCGCTCTAATCGACTCTACCGTGTAAGGATGGCATCTGAGCCCAGCACGCGTTGTTCTGGATAGGAAAGGGGAGGGCGGGATAAGGTGGAATAACTCTTCAGAGCACTCCCCGTGGTATATTCTGTAGAAACATGTCAATGAGGCAATGTCCCTACGGAGTTGCAGAGGTTCCAGTGAACTCGTGACCTCTGGATCTCCGATGATACGGACAGCCCGCCGCTGTAACCGGTCGAGAGCGTCCAGCAAGTACTGCGCGGAGCCATCCCAAAGATGAGAACAGTACTCCACGCAAGGGCGCACTTATGCCTTATACAATAGGCACAGTTGCCCAGGCGTAAAGAGCCGCCTCACCCTGTTCAAAACTCCGAGTTTTTGCGAAGCTTGCTTAATGACGCTCTCGATGTAGGTTTTCTAATTAAGGGAGCGGCAAAGATCCATACCTAAGATGGAGAGGCTGACACGTATCACCAGTGGAGTGTTCTTCAGAGAAGGGAGGGGAAGGAACGGAGACTTTTTTGTTGAGAACGCGCATGCCTGGGTCTTCTTGGCGTTGAACTCGACCAAGTTCTTGGCACCCCATTCATAGATGCGGTCCAAGGTCTGGTCAAGTTCAACGACAAGATTCTGCCTTTTCCCCTCAACCTCAGCCTGTTTGGCCCCAGGATGTCCGAGATATCGCCCATGCACGGTACTGTCGTCCGCATAACAATGTATGTTACCGAGATTCAACATATCATTGATATGCAGAAGAAAGAGCGTAGGGGATAAGACAGACCCCTGAGGCACTCCTGCATTGACCTGCATAAAGGAAGCGCGACCGTCGCAAAGGACCCGAATACGATGCTTCTGCAGGAAACTTGCAATCCAGGTGCACAGTTGAGGGGGCAAGCCATAGGCCGGCAACTTGGAAAGAAGAGACCGGTGCCAGACTCTGTCGAAAGCTTTGGCTATGTCAAGGCTGATAGCCAAAGACTCGCCGTGCTTGTCCATAGCCTCACCCCAGAGGTGCGTGACGAACGCTAGAAGATCACCTGTTGATCGTTTAGACCGAAAGCCGTATTGGCGATCATTGATCAACGATTGATCCTCCAGGTAGCGGACAATTTGGGTGTTTATTATCCGCTCGAACACCTTGGAGAGCACCGAGATGATAGCTATGGGTCGATATTTGCTTGGCTTGGAACGGTCCCCCTTTTTGGGAATCGGTTGAACGTTCGCCTCCTTCCAAGCCTCAGGCACAATGCCTGCGGCGTAAGACGTCCGGTATAGGCGCGTAAGCGTGGGAGACAACTCCGCTGCACATTTTTTAAGTACCACAGCCGGGATGCCGTCAGGTCTACTGGCTTTCCGAACATCAAGAGACTGCAGTATCGCACGAACGGTTCGTTGCCTGATACATATATCAGGCATGGTGTAGCCGCAGTTGGCAATGTTAGGCGGCTGCGAACTGCAGTCATCGATTCGGGAGTTGGCCGCAAAGAGATTTGCAAGCAGATCTGCTTTCTCCTGCGACCGATGAGCCAGAGATCCATTCGGATATCTCAGAGGGGGCAGCAAGGTCTGGCAGAAGCTGGACTGCACGGCTTTGGTCAGGCGCCAATAGCTACGACTGCCCGTAGGATGCGCCATGAGTTCCTGGCCGAACCGTGCGACGTGCTGGGCATCCGCTCTTAAGTATGCCCTCTTGCAGACCTTTGTGGCTTGGTTGAACGCTGCCTTCAGGTGATCCACGTTAGGGTCGTGGAGAGTGCGAGCCCTGGTCCAAGCGCGGTACGCTGTCTGTTTACGTTCAACAGCATCAGCGCATTCACGACCGAACCAGGGCCTTTTCCTGCCGCCGCTCGTGACATTACTGTATGGAATATATATTCCATACCCAGGATGATTTCACCAGCGACAGCAGTAGCGCTCTCTGATGGATCCCTGTTCTCAAAGCAGCGTTGAGCCCACGGGATGGATGCGAAGTACTCCCACATTCCATCCCAGTCTGCTGACGAGTAGTGCCACAGTCGTCGTCTTGCCTCCTCGGGTCGTGGGGGCGTAACAACAACAGCTGTGGCACAAACTAGACAGTGGTCTGAGGTGCCCAAGGGAGCACGAGTCGAAACACTGTACCGGTTCGGGTTACTCGTCAGCAGCAGATCGAGCAGAGAGGGCGCCTGACCTGCAATGTCTGGTATCCGTGTGGGCTAGAGTACCAGTTGAGACAGGTCATGCGTGAGAGCGAACGAATGGGCAGTTCGTCCCGCGTGGTCTGTTTTGGGAGAACCCAACCAGGTCTCATGGTGGGCATTGAAATCTCCCAAGAACACCAACTCAGCGTTCGGAAACCGCTCCTGCGCGTCGTCAGCCACCTGACTCAGGTAATTGAAGAGTCGAGTTGTCTCAGCGTCTCCTGAATGGGATCGGTAGAGGCACATGTAGATTTGGCTGAAAGAGAGTGATCTACGTGTACCCAAAGGACAGAGAAGGAAGGGTCCTCCAGGCATTGTAGACGGCGACAGCAAATATCCGCCCTAACAAACAAGTATACCCCGGCTTTCGCGAGGAAACACACTTGTCTACCACGATTATAAGATACTAGATTTTGGCCGCGGCTTCGCTCGCTTGAGAATAGTACTTTTTCTGGATAAAAGGTACACACGGTCCTTTTATGTACACCTGACAATGTATATGCGAAATTTCATGATGGTCGGTCGGTCGGGTAGTTAAATAATGAAAGCATAACAAACAAACTTATATTCACATTTATAATAATTAGGATACGGACAAGCTGTTGACGTACAAATAATACAGAACTTACTGAAAAGAGAATACTTTAATTACTAGTATTGCTGGGCCAGGTGATCCAACAGCTTGAAACAACTCAAGCATACGTTAACTTGTAATTGTTACATTGTCTAGTACCCACAGTACGAGCTCTGCTTAGTTTGGGCTAGATGGTGTTGTGTGTATGTAATAATAATAATAATATTCTACCACATTCACACAACACCATCAAGCCCAAACTAAGCAGAGCTTGTACTATGGGTACTAGACAATGGATAAACATACATATACTACTTTTTTTTTGTAAATACATACATATTATACATAGAAACACCCAGACCAAGACAAACATCCATGTTCATGTACGCAAATGTTTGACTTGTGCGGGAATCGAACCCGCGACCTCAGGCGTGGCAGTCGGTTACACTAACCACTACGCCATCGAGGCCGACAATGTGACAGGATATGACTATTATTAACTTTGGATTTGCACCTGGCATTTCTGAGTATATAGTCAGGACTTACCTGGGGAACACAGAATATTCAAGATCTGTGTTATCGGCAGTATCCTCTTCTGTGCTACCCATCAGCGGGGAACCAGACCCTGACGGTGACATTGTACCTGTGCCCATAAAGAATACATAATACATTACAAACAATAAGCCATCTTTGGTTACTGGATTGGGTAAAGTATATCATCATGGACATATTTCTAGACTGCGTGCAGCTATATCAAATCTATATGATCTAAATGTATACACATGTGGTTACCGCGATACAAGCCTCTAGCTTAGAGTGGAAGCCGCTGCTTATTATAAAAATTTATAATGTAGTAAACAAATAGTAAAATGTGAAATGTAATAAATAAATATATATATATATAAAAAATAAAAATAATTATGTATATGTAGAAATAAATTAATTAAAAAAATAATAACACAAAAAGTTATAAATAAATAAAAAGTTAATTAATAAATAAAAAATAAATAAATTGATTTAAAAATAAGTACCTAAATAACCAGCCTCAAATATAAACATATAATATGCAATGAAATATGTTTTCATGAATAAACAAGTAAATCTTACCTAGCGTGTTATCTGTGGGTATCAGGTGTGGGGGTGGCTGTTTAGTACTGAATGCTGTCACAACATTCTCCACAAAGCATTTGCACCAAGAACATTCTACCCAGCAGCGCTCATTCAAGGCATCTTCTATGTACACCTGTGCATATAAATAAAATAGATCAGAAGGGAAAACAGATGGTATAGAATTTAGTATAGTTTTATATGTGTACAGCAAATACACATTATGATTTATGACAAATTATATTTGTTTACAATTTTATACTAGCCCATTAGGTTGTACCATACCCCATTGGGCTGTGATTATTATTGTGAGTTACTGTTCGCAGGTAAGTAAAATATTGGCTTAAAGGGAAATAAAGATCTTTAAATTGATAACAGACTCTAATTAGGCAGGCAGTTATTATAATAAATGCCCTTATCCTGCTATTCCCATCCTTACCAATAACACAACTATTCATTGTTTTTATTATTACAGTTTCGTTGGTCATGCATTTCATTCATTCGTTAAATTCTTTTGAAATTAAATCTGCATCATCTGTGTATGAACAACAGCGCTGCACTTTATATAAACAAGAACTAAAGAATACTTACCTTGATAAATATATCCGGCCAGTTATTGCTCTCTCTATGTCCAGCATACAACATGTTACTTGCCAGTACGAACACAAGAGGGTTGCCTTTATTCTTAAATGCAGCACCCTGTTCTCTCTTCAACAACGTACAGAGGCTTTGTGTAACAGTTTCATGAGCGAACATGTTGGGACGTATCTTTGTCAGATACAGTAGTCCCATGCATAGTATAGGATCAGGTTTGGACCTCTGTGACTTGAGGAGACGTATTGAGCCTGTGAGAAGGCCAAGCTGTTGAATTCAGATAAAGAGATTATTAGTAGTCTGGTTTAACACATTGAATGCCATGCCAGTCATAAATGACCGGCAACAATACATTTTCTATTGTGTCTGCTACATGGCATTCAATGTGTTAAAATCATTCATCTAAAACACACACTTACATAAAAACAGTGATGTAGAATTGCCTAATTTTGGCAATTGCACTTTATCATCACAATGGTTTTCCTATTGGATAATTCTATTCACCATATAATATTGTACCTACCCAATTTTAAAATCAAATCTGGTAAGTGCAATTAGACTAAATGTCTATATATATATATATATCCCTAAAATATAATACTAGCTGTTGCCCATATGCATGCACGACGGATGATGAGTATCTTTAGTCATTATACTGGGTCAATATAGTAAAAGTTCTACAGAGAAGAGATGGTGCTGTGACTTATCAGATTTCAAATATTAATGGTTAAACTCTATGCTTTAAACCTAAATAACACAGTGATATATTCTGAAAAAATCATCATAATATAATTAGAAGCATCTGTATACAAACTAAGCTACAGACAAACCAATTAAAATATTTAGTTGACCAACCAACATTTGGAACCACTTGCCCCCACCGCTGCGTAAAAGTATGTCCCAACAAACTTTGAAAGCGCACTTGCCGAGAGAATTATTAAATTTACAAAAAAGGATATAATATGATAGCAGGATAGTAATAATTAGGTATACTTGTTATTGTGTGTCGTGTCGTATATGTTGTGCCAGCCATATTTATATATATATATATATATATATATATATATATATACATATGTATATAGTATCTATATGTTTATGTTTATATTGCTTTTTATTTTTTTTTGTTTTTAAATGTGTTGGGTCCTTTTGACTGCTTTCATGTTTTGTAACCTTTTGTCTTCTTTGTGTACATTTATGCTAAAAATAGTAATACAATAGTCAGGGCCCAACTGCAAACCAGTGCTGTACGTGTGCGCAGCAAATACTGACCTGGAGCCTTATGTTATGCATGTACCTATGCCAGTTTATATATTTATTGTGTATGTGTAACCTTGTAAATTCTTTCTTAATTCTATAAATATATAAGTTTTGTATATGTGTAATGAAAATAAATGGTTTAGAATGGTTTAACTTAAAAGTTGTAATAATACTTACCAATTTATCAGAGTTATGTGTATCCAACGCCTGCAGGACATTAGGCACAAGGTCTACAGGATCTACCTCAAGAGATGTGCCTCCTACTGCCTCGGCAGGGGAGCCAATCCTGGCTCTCTTGCTAGGCGGCTGACTGCCAAACCCTGCAGTGTCTCTTTTACGTTCTACTCCTAGAAAATAGACATAATAACACTTTATAATACAAGAACATAAAGAGGTGCAGTTAGACTAAATGAATCCCAATATTATAACAAATATACAATTAAATAAGAACTGTTGTTGGCAGTTGCACAAGTATGTGGACTTCACAGGATTGAAAGTTCACTTACCACTGGTAGAAGGTTTATGAATATTCCTCTTCTCACTGTCTCTCGACACAACTACAGTAGACTTGCTGCCAAGAGCAAAGATATCCTGAGGATGTTGGGGTCCTTTACTTTTGGCACCCCGCCCGGAGGACGGGATTTTACCACGCTCCATAATTCAAATTGTTATTATTTTCCGTATCAATTATTCTTTGTAGAACATTGCCATACATATATTTCTGTCAAAAATTGCAGAATATTTGGAAACTATGCGGCGAAGAAGCATCAGATTGACAACACAAATAACTATCTGATTATCTGACGTTCAAATTGAGGTTTGACAGCAACCACATGTCAAAAAATTACAGATACAAAAGTTTCAGATAGGAACTACCTCGGGAACTACCTACCTACTTTATATTCTTTGTATTCTGTTAAGGTAAAAGATAAATATCACAACCCATAGTTATAAATATTTAATTAAATTTTTTTTGAATAATTATATCAAATTACGTCATCAAGGCCAAGCTATAAAAAAATATCGTTAGATTTCTGTGGCATTGATTTACTACAGGGACCACACAATACACATTTTAAAAAAAATACTGTCATAGTTGTCAAAAAGTCCTAGACAAGGGAAATATCAGAAAGGTAATTCTTTTTCCTATTTATTGATTAATTCTTGGAAATATCTCAATATTCTATACCTTTCATTCATATTTTTTGATAAGGTAAATATTGTTTACAAAATTTTATCATCATAGTTATGTAACTGGTATAAGAGGTTATGTCGGTTACAGATGCTGACTTCCAGACTTTTGGGTGGTTTGAGGGCAGCGCAGACCTCCGTGGTCATTACTAGGAACTTGGCGGCAGCACAGAAGGCAACAGACCCCATCCAGCAGCTTTTCCTCGACAAAATCAGAGAGTACAAACAGAAGAGCGCGTAAGTACATTGACTGATTGATTAGCGAGCAAGTAATCAATAATTCTTCAACTTAATGTGTCAGCAAAGGTTTCAAACCCTATGAATAAACGAGGATTCAATAACAGCCGGGTCAATATGTAACTCTATTTACTTAGACCTTGAAGAACTTTAGGTACCTATTTGTAAGTAGATGAAGACTAGTGCAAATCTCAATGCTAATACGCAAATAACTCCTGAGTTCAAAGCTACCATTCTAATACACAATTTGGACTATACCATGAGAAATTTGAAATTTTATGTTTTTGGTTCTAAATACCTCATTATGTATAAAAGTAAGTGCAATACATTGATGATGTGATGTTAGAACAGCTCTGCCACATTAATACACTGCATTTAGGAAGTACATACCCAAGATGAAAAATACATTTTCTTGGAACTTGGATGCTTTTACTTTTAAAAGCATTTTCTGTAACATAGATCCTGTATGAGATGTGATAAAATACATATAGGATGATCTCATAAATAACCTGTCAAGTCTTGGAATGCCAGACATAATTAAAAACCCCTGTATGAGATGTGGTAAAATACATATAGGGTGATCTCATAAATAACCTGTCAAGTCTTGGAATGCCAGACATAATTAAAAACCTATGGTGTATAGCCACCAGTGGGCCATTCCAACTCAATGGACTACAAAGAAGGAAAAAAACAATCTATGATGAAGTATTTGAACTTCCTATCTCTACTAACTGTCTCTCCTGTACGAAATAGCTATTTGCTGTATATGCGATAGCATCCCTGATTTAGGACTATAATAAGCTTGTATGTATGTTTCTTAGTCAGAGATGGTCATATAAAACATAGTGTCAGTTTCAATTCCCAGGTAAAGTCTCTGTTTTAATTCCCAAGTTGTGTTATTAGGTTTTTCTGTTAAGAAATTCTTAGTAACAGCACAACGCACAATGGGCTAATTGTGGGGATAAGTGCGGATAACACATGTCCAACAAACTAACTAGTAAAAGCGCAAAGTACACAACTGTACCGTAGGCAACTGTAGACTTGCCTTCTAGAGTGTGGGACTTAACACCATACTTGGAGAAAGGCAGAGGTGTAATTTTATGGGTGTAATATACATCTGTCTAACCTTTCGAGAATACAGGCATGAGATTATGTATCCTAATCCTAGCTATCCTAATTCTTCCTAATCCTAATCCTATCCTAATCCTAACTAATATTATAAAAACGAAAATGAGTTTGTATGTTACCTTTTCACGCCTAAACCACTGAACCGATCATCCTGAAATTTTGCATATACGTTGACAGGTGTACACAAACGGACATAGGCTAGCTTTCTTCCCGAAAAAAAATACTGTGCCCAAGGAAAACAATAATAACGTTCTTATGATAATAGATGGCGCCACGTGTCTTTCGAATCATGATTGAATTATATTATTACAAGCAGAGTACAACCCGAATTGATTGTCAAATTCTAAATTAACGCGAGCGAAGCCGCGGGCAAAAGTTGGTATTTAAATAAATTAGTATAAAAATCAATTTGACACATCATTACTTCTTATAACTTGAATGAGATCCAAAATATATAAGTTGTAGTAACTGAGAGTCTATTTCACCGATTGAATCACAGTGGCAAACCTGTGCCCAGACACAATCCATTTTAAATTATATGTGGTATTCTAGGACAGACCACCAGATATAAAAAAAATATCCAAATTTATGTTTACAGCCCTGCTTTGTCCTTATTTTAAACTAATAAATATCTGAAACTTATAGATGGTTTTTTGTATATTTCAGGGGTGGCAAACTCGTAGACGCGAGCCCTGACATCCAGAAGGAGATGAAGGCTGAACTGGATAAGTTGGAGAAGCAGTACGGCGGCGGCTCCGGCGTCGACATGACCGCGTTTCCCTCCTTCAAGTTCGAAGAGCCCAAGCTGGACCCCATCGACGAACAGGCCCCTGTCGCCAAGAAGTGAACAACCTAGTCGCTTTGTCAAGGGATATTGTCAAGTGTATTAATTAATAAATTATCTGGTTAGACAGTCTGTTATGTTTTATTTTTGGTAATTACTGATATTTATATTATACTATATTTATATCATACTATATTTTGCCCACGGCTTCGGTCGCATAATCTAGGTAAGGTTAATAACAGTACTTTTTGGGATAAAAGGTGCCCTATGTGTAACAGGTTTTATTTAATTGTTTACTTAGGACCGGAATAGAGATTCCCTAAATTGGATAAAAACAATTGTTTATCTATCTTAATATAAACATATATTGTTAAGATCGAGTTAGGATGTTCCTTGATCCTAACTAATATTATAAGAGCGAGTTTGTTTGTTTGTTACCTTTTCACGCCTAAACCACTGAACCGATCATCCTGAAATCTTGCATATACGTTGACAGGTGTACAGAAACGGACATAGGCTACCTTTCATCGCGAAAAAGATTACTGTTCTCGAGGAAAGCAATAATAACGTTCTTATGATTATAATAGATGGCGCCACGTGTCTTTCGAATCATGATTGAATTATATTATTACAAGCAGAGTATAACTCGAATTAATTGTCTAAATCTAAATTAACGCGAGCGAAGCCGCGGGCAAAAGCTAGTAATAAATATTTGTTAGATGTTACTAGCATCAACAAAAATAGGGTAACAAAAGGATCCACTAGATGGCGCTGTACTGATGACGTCAAATTTTAGAAGTCGGTGTTAAGATTATCCGCGAGCTAATGACGAGTGTAGGATTAATTATTTTATTCAATTCAATCTGGAATGCATTCGGGGATAATCATAGTATACAGCACCTGTGTAGTAGGGTAGTTATATATTTTTTATAGTATATCGACATTGCGCCAACGAAGTCTACCGATTAGTTATTTTTCGATATAAAATCGAACCCATGATCTCATGCAGAGCATCCGCTTTAATTACCGCTGTGCCACAGAGACAGTAAATGTAAAAACGAAATTATGATGATTAACAATATAATGTTAGTCTATATAACTTCCGGTCAAAGATATATTTTTTTAAATTCGTACTTTGTGTTGCTATAGGTTGTCTCATCTAGGTACGCACATTTACATCCGGCTCTGAACACAAGTTTAATCCTAGTTTGAATATCAAAGTATGACGACATTATAGGTATTTTACTATGTCACAATAGTTTGTTTAGTACCACAAAAATATAAAATGTATCCGACTCGTGAGGGATTTGAACCCCCGACCACCTCATCAATTTTTATAGTAGGGCGTTCTGACCGCTGAACTAACGAGTCCTATGATAAGTACACTGAATATACGAACATATTGGTCAGATGACTCAACATGCGTGTGTATTTACGTAGGTATTTTCCTAATTATGAATCACTACCTGAAAACTAGATAACTTTATTCAAAGTTATTATAAAACATTATTTTGATTATTTCAGGTTATAGTCAAAAATCTTTATTTCCATAAAAATGTGTAAACACTTCTTGGACACGTCAATTAACTAAAATATTAATAAAAATTGCATTGAAAAGCCTGTTCGAGGAGTAGAGCTCTCAAGAAGCAGGCAAGAAACTCATGGCCACTCATTTCAATCGCAAAATGTTCATAACATACTTTACGAACATTTAGCGATTGAACATACAAAGCTTAGAGTTAGAGAGTTCAGCATTGCCGGATTAAGCAACCGCGGGGCCCGTAGCAAATTCTTTCGGGTAAGAGTGCTTGCATACGGCAGACTTTTTGTAGAGTTGATTATTGGGCCGACTAAAATTCTACACATATATACGAGCGACTTTTTGTAGAACTTGTGCGTTTGCCGTATGAAATTCGGTGCTTTATTTACGCCAAGGAAATAGTCGGTTACCGATTGTCTGACGTGGATTGTAGTAGGAAAAGTTGTAACATTTCACGTTTTTGTGACATCAAGTAAATTCAATGGCCCCCTTTCGCGCGGGGCCTGTAGCAATTGCTACTTTTGCTACGTGGTTAATCCGGCACTGGGGCCTTATTACAAACTCTTATTTCCAGGCAGTATACGGCGTAAAGTAAACTGTCTTGCAATTTCGTATTATAAACGTTCTAACTCCAGCCAGTCAGCGGCCACGTGACAGGTGATCGAATATTGCCCGCCAAATACCGTATTACGAGCTTTCATTTGACATTTCGTTTCATATTAAAGTCTCCATATTGTACACAAAACAAACCATTTAGTTTACGCTAAGCTGGAGTGCCTTTTTTTGAATAGTTACATTAATTATTGCTTTCATTTTTGTTTATATTTAACTATGACAAATTTCATACTCCTCCGTCCACCGTCCGCGCAATATTCGTAAAAAGGGGTACATAG
The DNA here is from genome assembly GCA_963564715.1 of Catocala sponsa. Lineage (NCBI taxonomy): Eukaryota > Metazoa > Arthropoda > Insecta > Lepidoptera > Erebidae > Catocala > Catocala sponsa. Next base: position 769,144 of record OY751345.1, on the reverse strand, counting down.
TTTTTGCTTCACGTATTAAATTATAAATATTAATTAAAATATGCTCATCTATAGTACTAAGCTGTAAAGAATACAGTAACAGTAATAGTATTTATCATGATAATAATGTAATTAATTAAAAAAGCTTTAATACACATACGCTATAATTATTTTAAATGTCGTCTTCTGTTTACGCGAATGTTATTCATTGAAATTAAACTATTATATACGGATTTTATCGCGTTGTTTATTTGACACTTTATTACAAAATTTTTTAAAACTGTTACACTACTATTACTATTAAAACACTATTTTTTTATTTTGAATAATGTAAATCTTGTATTCTAGTTATTCAAAATACAAACTAAATGTAATAACCAGAATTTAACGATATGGCCTAACGTGGCCATATCATCAAACTTATATTAAAAAGAATATTAACATAAACCCTTAAGAATCGGCCGATCTTGTTGGCTATTAAAAAGTCACGGACATATCGCGTCACTTTTAATCGCCAATAAGAATCGCCGATTATCTCGAAATTAGAGATATCTCTGTCCGTGCGAGAATTGGCGCCTAGTTTATATCTTTAGTCAGGTCATGTATTTGTAAATAAAACTTACCGCAGTTGATTTGTATCCCTCTGAAATACACTTTTTGCTGATCAGGTCTCCAATAATAAATTCGACATATAAGTGGACACAACTCAAAACTAAGCACTTTTAGACACTTCCGTGGGTGTTTAGTGATAATTGTCTCAGTAACTTAGTAGCATCGAAGATCACGGGAATTAAATACGTACCAGCACACACTTCAAAACTCAGCACGGCAATGAAAATTTTCACAACAAATAATAATTGCTTGTCAACCCCTTGCGACAAGTATTTTAAAACAAAAGTGATACTTTTTCTAAAATCTTTCCCATCATAAAACATCTGAAGAAAGTCAATGAAACTAAACTTTTTTATAAACCTCTAGTGGGCCAGCGGCTCGCATGCGAGTCGGCACATTTGTACCCGTCGTCGGCCAGTGGCTCGCATGCGAGCCAGCAAAAGCGCGCGAAAACGTCACCCGACGCCAGCGCTCAATATCGCATTTTAACAAACTTCTCGTTCGAAACTGATTGCCTATTGGCTACGGATGGATTAGGCATGAATGACGCTACGCCACGAACCAATAAGAACGCCTCTAGACAGAAAAATAATATTAAAATATTCTAGAATGTTTTTAGTTGACGCGGAACGCCCGTAATGGCGGCTGTGCGAGTTTTTATGTCGTGAGTGTTGTGAATAAGTGTCTGTGTAATGGATTTCAGTGCTTGGAAGTACATTAAAACGTAAGTAATTGTTGTTCTATTTACTATTGTAATGATTCTAGTAGCAATAGCAATGTTTTAATAATGTTAACATTGTATAAAACTTAATACAAGATGGGAGGCGGCGCCTGCTTTTGTTTTTTTCTCCGTGTCATATTTATGCTATATTTATGCCAAACTAATAAGATTATTATGTATTCTTATTGCAATTCTAATAAGATTAAGATATTTGTAAGTAATAATTTGTAAGTAATATTATAAAATATATCAAGAAATATGAATAATTTGACTCTAAAAAAAACGGATCCTCTCTAAACAAAAAACGGACCTTTGACCCGCAGTTTGACACGCGTTTTTCATTTTATTTTGCCTAGGGATGATATATGTGCTATACATTGTTAGAAAGGTATATTTTTCTACTTTTAGAAACAATATAACTAATAGTAAATTGTATTCTTTCTAGATATATAAAACGAAGAGAATAATACCATTGATTTTTTCATAATTATTTGCCTATTTTCATAAAATGCCGTTTTAGATAGAATAATAAGTTGTATTTCTTTATTTATTTATTTGATTATCATAGTTGAGTAGATTTCATACAATAAAAACGTAAAATTAACTATATCCACGCTTTAATTCGCTTAGGATGATTTTTTTAAAACATAAACGCAACGCAGCATTTTTTTAAATAATGGCGGTTGTACTGTAATTTTCAAACGCTACAATTATAACATTTTTTTAGGCAAGTCTAGTCACTATTTTATGTTTTTGTAAAGGAAATATCATAAGGTATTACGAAAATATAAATACGATAGGTTAAATGTCATAATTTTATTTATATCAAGCACACAATGCACACGTATCATATGAGTCGTCATTTGCTTACATTATCTCATTTCAACCGGTCTAATAATATAAACAATTGAACACAAATGCTCTTGTTTATATTTTACTACGTAGCTGACATCATAACAAATTCTGTAGTACCATTTTTTTGATTCTACGAGCTATGAGTGGGTCGTAATTAACAATAACAAAATCTCAAGTGGCACGCGGCGATAATGTAAACATCCGGCAGAGGAAAATATTTTAGACTAGCTGACACGCGCAACTTTGTCTGCTTCACATAAGAAATTTTACCCCGATGTTGCAACTTTTTTATTGATGCTCCGCTCCTTTTGGTTTTCCTTCCTCGATAAAAGGCTATCCAACACTAAGGGCCTTATCATACTAGCTGATTGCGAGCGTCCTCAAAGCGGAGCAGGCGCCCAACGAATACGTTACGGGCGCGCAACGAACACGCCGCGCATGCGCAGCGAATTCGTCGCGGACGCTTGGCAGATACGCAACGTTTTCGTCATGTACTTGTAGCAAGTTAACGACGTACAATACATTATTAATTGTTGCGCGCCTGCTCCGCTTTGAGGACGCTCGCAATCCGCTAGTATGATAAGGCCCTAAAATAATATTTCAATTCGAACCAGTAGTTCCTGCGATTAGCGCGTTCAACCGGACAAACAAAAAAACAATCAAATAATAATATAATAATATAATATTCTATCACATACACACAACACCATCTAGCCCAAACTAAGCAGAGCTTGTACTATGGGTATAGTATTATATTATCTGTGCTATGAGTACTAGACTATGGATAAACATACATATTATATACTTTTTTTTGTAAATACATACATATTATACATAGAAACACCCAGACCAAGACAAACATCCATGTTCATGCACACAAATGTTTCACTTGTGCGGGAATCGAACCCGCGACCTCAGGCGTGGCAGTCGGTTACACTAACCACTACGCCATCGAGGCCGACAACTCCTTAACTTTATAATATTAGTATAGATATAAAAGACAACACTACGCACACAAGGACTAGATCCCAAATATCACGATAGACTTTACAAACATTCAAAAAACGGACACAAAGAACGCCCAAATTCGGAACATCAAATTGTGAATCAAACATTTTTTGTCCCGTGTGAGAATCGAACTCACATTACTTGGCAATGGCAATGAGACTACTTAAACTACTGAGCCATCCGCGCAGTCAAGGCCAATGATAATGCTTTGAATGTTGTGTACGCCTCGTTTAGCATTGATGTAAATGATAAATAAATGATAAAATAGGTTTAGTATAATGTAATACTTTACCGCGTATGTATGTTGAAGCATAATTCGACAAACAAATGACATACTACACACAAACAAAAGGTGTTAAATTCTGCTTAATACGTATTCGTTCCCATCGTACCCAAAATACTGTTTTTATACAATCCTTCATGGTCCTAATTGTTCAGGGGATTCTTGAGGAATTTGAAAATCTCTTGGGAAACACCACGCTATCTCAAAACAACTATCTTCTTAAAGGTATGTTAGTGCCACGATCTCGTGAGTTGTAAGTCATCCCAAAGTTACTCAATCGTATTGAGGTTTGGTCTGCCCGCCAATGAGTAGGTAACAGAGATCCTTACCCCTTACCTTGACCTACGTCGCCCGAGTACATTCATACCACCCTGTATTCCACTCTGTCTATATGCTGGCTTGTGCATATCATTGTCCTGTCTTCTCTACAAGTTCCTTTATCTGTTATTCCAGAACAGACACATCTTTCTTCCGATAAAACGGACAAACGGCAACTGGTCTCGATGGAGCTTCTTTCGGATACTTAGCAGGTCTGGCCTGCTAGTTTCTTTTGATGCAAGTTTCTTCTAACGGTAGTAATGCTTAGTGCTCAGAGAACTGTAGATAAAAAGAGCTCCAAACGCTGCTGTTACTACCCGTTATCAGCACCGATTGTGCAATATCGGCGACACAATAAAACGACTGCTGGGCAGCGTGCAGTGTCATCGTCTTGATCCTTACCATCAAATCACGAGTGTCTTGAACCTTGTCACCCGTCCGTTTGTTCCGCATTCGCCCCTACATTACGTCCCACATTCCAAAATGTTCCTCATTCGCCTCTCTTTTTTAATTATTCCGTTTTCGTCCTACATTTTTGAGCATATGGTTAGCAAAACAAAACATGTTTAAAAATTATTTTAAGTCTTTTCAATGCCCGACATTGCAAAGACTCGTGATGTCATGCAATCATAAGCCCAAAGTTTCGCCGAGAGATCAAGGAGGTATTTTAAAATATTTTTCGGCTGACGGTACATTAAAATCTGCTATACAAAAAAAAACAGGGTCAAAATAATAATAATAATGCTTTATTGTTCCAATACAAACAGTTACAGTCATTTTTAGAACACTAACCTCCACACTAGGATTCCCTGTGTCGTGGAGGTTAGTCTGTTTCATCTTTACAGCAATAAACAAGTGAAACAAGAAATGTAATGTTATAGAAAAAGTAAGTACATTTTAAAATCTTACTTTAAAAACATCATTCTGAAGTTGAGTACAGAGTGCATGTTTGGTATATGTATGTTTGGTATGTGTATGTATGGTATGTGTATGTATGTATGTATGTGGGTGTATGTGTATGTGGGTGCGTGTGTGTATGTGTGTGTAGCTTCCAAAGTAATTAGTTTTACTGAAGTGTCTTTAATAAATGTTCCGTGTTTTCATAGTTCTTGTCTTTGAAATAGTTTTTAATGAGAACCTTACATTTAAATCTAGTCCTATAAAGTAAATTAAGTTGATTATTAAATTTATTGTATATAAAAGGACCCATAAAGTAGAAACATCGTCTGCCAAACTCAAGTCTTATTTTAGGTTTATCCCATTTAGGCTTTCTACGTCAGTAAGAATGAGAATGTGTTATTACTGTTTTATGAGCGGTTTTATGGTATTTTAATGCTACCGCCATAATATATAATTGTCTCACGCGAAGGATACTGGACCCTTGGTGCAAAAAAGGAACATAATTTGGGACGAAATAGGAATTACTTTAAGAAATTAATATTTATATAAATTTCGGGGCATATGAGGAACAATTTTTGGGGCGAATGCGGAATTTGGGACGAAACATGAGGGTCGAATGCGGAATAAACCCACGCGTCGGTCGTATCCCTGATTGTAGTGGTGCACTCACTAGGTTGTTCTTGCTGCTTACATATTATATTAGGTAGGTATGTATGTATACCCTTTTCAACGATCTATTCCCCTTTTGGTGAATGATCTGCATTTTGACATACTCTTACCTATTTATAGCAGAGATATCACCTTGACCCGTCTGTTATGCATAAAACAATTCTTTTTTGTAGTAGCCCTCATTAGATAGATTTAAATCCTTACTTCCTTACTAATATTATAAATTCGAAAGTAACTCTGTCTGTCTATCTGTCTGTTACCTTTTCACGGCTAAACCACTCGACCGATTTAGATGAAATTTGGTACAAATATAGGTTTATTGATGTAGGTACCACGCGGGCGCAGCCGCGCGCACAATCTAGTAGTTTATAAAATGAAACTAGTGTCTGATAAAGTATTATTGAAGGTAAACTACTTTTAATAATTATTATAATAAATATCTACTATTTGAGTTAGTTGTCGGTATAGGCTCGGAGATTTCGTTTGAAAGTTATTTTCGAAGCAGTGCAATTTTTGTGGCGGCAAGTGTACTTACCTCTGCCTCATACCTCTGCCGAACGACCAAGGCATGGAATTCTCTGCCAAGGCACGTGTTTCCTTCTTCCTTCAATCCTGGGTCCTTTAAGCGGGGCATGAAAAAGCACCTTCTCAGGCCGTCCAAGTAGAGACCTCAACATCGCCTCGGCTACTATGAGGGCGGTGTGGAGGCCACTGCTCTTAGACCACACGACTGCTTACCATCAGGTGGAGTGTGACGAGAAGGATAAAAAAAAATAAAAAAAACTATACTATTTTCCGTGTGAATATTTTATGTTCAATATTATCTAAAAGCTAATGCGTTTATGTAATTTTAAGTGCGGTATTAAATCAAGAATTATTTACATCGTAACATTTTAATGTAAGTAAATGTTTTTACTGCGCCAAAACAGTTTATCAAATAAATTACGACAGTGACTGCACGTCTCATTCATCCGTATCTAATTTCCTTTAAGTGTAGACTCAGCCACCGTATCAAAATATTACAAAAATAAAAAAAAATATACGGTGAAAACAGCTTTGTAATCGAACATTTTTAACCAATAAGGTGCAAGGATTCCTTGTCTAACTTAACTGTGATTGGCTTACACTGTGTCAAACGCTTTTCCCGCTGTTTTCAATGGCGTTTAGTACGTTTACTTCCAGTCATTTCGGACGACCGGTGGGTTATTGACGTACACCGCGCTCGATGTGAGTTTATAGTTATGGCTGCTGGCTTTGTGGGGTCCACGAAGAGTTTCCCGTTTTCTTTCGATGTGGACATTGAGGAGGAGGAGCAGGGGAGGAACACTCCGCATCTGAGCAAGCGAATCGGTGAGTGTTGGCTCCCTACATGGCATAAATTTATTGCTTCAATATGTTGTTTATGTTTCATGTAATTGCACCGCTCGCTGTAATGTACGGTTTAATTGGAGTAGGTTGTATTTCAGTAAATAATACTGATAGTGTACACATATTCTATGCATAACAAGTACCTAGTAACACAGGTAGTGTTGGGTAAATAATTTAATGAAAAGATAACAAAAAGCAACTGGCTTAGATAAATGTTTTTAATTTGTATGCGGCATGGAATTGTTTGTTTCCATTAGTCGATCTATAGATGCCCGGTATCTTTAAGTTTAGATTGTTACAACGTAATTCATTTTAGTTTAGTAGTATTTTTTGATATTTTGTCTACAATAAAATATAATATTTCGGTTTCTTTCATGTAATATCCTAATTAATAATATTTGATAGATGATTGATAGACTATAATTAAGTGTCTCTGTTTTGATACTATCAACAAAATTTTCCATTGTGCATCGTGAAAAAACAAGCAGGTACATACAGAGTTCCTTAAGAATACTTCAATGCGGCATTGTTCCCTGTTTTGTTGACGTAACCCAACCGAATTGAGGAGATGCCCTGACCGCAGTCAACGCGGGTGGTGTGGAGGTTGACGCGTTTGTCCGCATTACACGATCGATAGTACGCACAGCTGACTGGAGCGGCTGGCGTCTTGCGGACTACACATATACAATGTACCTATATCTACCTACATGTATATAAAGTGTACTTCGTGAAGGAAATGTGTTTTAAAACAGGATGAAGCGATTGTTAGCTACGGGCTTGTGTTTACGGAAGTTCGTTTGTTTTGAGTTACGAATTACAAACCGAAGTACCTAGGTAGTTACGAGATTTGTTGGACTACTTTTGGCTCATGAAGTGCTATTTTGTGCACGACGGTTGTTTTAGTTATGCGAACTTAGAGTAGGTGCCAGTGGCGTTTCGGTGCTGCGACGCCAGTACAATAACCAAAGGCCTCTGGCTGTCCTGCACCTCAGTCCTGTCTGGCTGGCTGCCCTGAACTATGATAGTCGAAAAAGACTTCTAGAAGCCTAAAATTATTCAAGACTACCGACAGGTCTCACCTTCGAGCAAATTTAAAATATTAAATACCTCTTCAAATAGTGAAATAATTGTTAAATAGGTGCAGTGGTTCTGGAGATTACACTCCTAATATACTTACCCAAACTCACAACATTTGTACTGTCTCTTTATCTAGTCTATGTACTAATATAGATTAGTCTGTAGACCATTGACCAGAGTCCACAGGCTTCGTCGAGTGAGATATTAACCACAAGAAAAGGTCAATATCAAGGTCGGGAATATCGGGATTATTTGAACAAAGAAACTCAAACATGTGTATTGTGTGATTCACTCGGTCATGCACCAGACACGCAATGAGAACGTATTTTGGGAAATATTAACTAATGTTGATTATTATTCTAAAAGTCTCAAAAATCGCGTTTATTTCATTTTCCATATAAAACCGTATTTAAACAATTACACTATTGTATTATTAAATGTACTACACATCGAAAATGAACTCATTTTGACGGCTGTATTTTAAATCGGATAGACAATATATCATTTAATACGTGTCATGACAATCTATCATCCATTTACTCTAATGATCATACTAAACTCTAAAGCAATCTTGCGAAGTTAGAGCAAGAGAAATGGCTGGCTAAAGTATTTACGTCACAATCATCCACAATCGTGAACAGAATATGGGTTATCTGTAGCTAGACTATCTATCTACTATAGTATCATATCTACAACCTACAGGATTAAATCAATAATATCGCACAACACTAAAGAAAAGTAATTTAACCTAGCTTAGGATTCGTACTTTGTGATCAATTAATCACAAATTATATCTTTAATAGTATGCCTGAAAATGACAGCGGTCACAGAGTAGTGATCAAACTCTGTATCACAGCGGACTTAACAAACATATAATTAACGGGACGCAAAGTACATACAGTCTCTGACCAAAAGTCACACACATAATTGTAGTCATTATTTTCCCTTTGACCTCACGATCACACGCAAAAATCTCTTGCCACAGACCGATGAGGCAAACCTAAAATAGGACAAGTATGCCTCAAGTATGTCACAACATCCGTGTAGCTTCTAGTTCAATATCAAAGATACAGATCTCCATCTTATCATGACACGAATATCCTATTTAGGTCCACCTGTCGCGTGGACAACAGCCTATCTTTAGATCGGTGAGTTACAGACAGATGCCTTCTGATAACTTATCATAGACGTATCTATTTAGATTTGGAAAAGATACACTTGCGTGGTGTTTGGCACGTAGCCGTAGAGTGATATTGACTTATTGAGTGCTAGGGACCCTTTACAACAACTACCAGTTACATGGAAATCTGCTTGATTATATATGGTCTGCTAAAAACCTCAAAATAATCGAAAAAGTCTGTTGTTCTAATTTTGGGTTTGGATGATTTTAAACTTTTGTACGAAGGAATGCTTGGTAGGGATGTGATTCATATAACACAAGCGATAAATTCTTGTATTCAACCTGAGTCAATATAACCATATCTAGCCACAATGATAAAAGCATGCCGGAGGCCCATATGCTACGGTGACCACTTACTATCAGGTGGGCCATATGCTTGTTTGCCACCTGAGTTGTGTAAAAATAAAAAGCATTGCGTCTCTTCTCCGAAATTCGAATGTTGACTTTTATTACGAAAATATATTATTTCAGGTAACAGTACTTAAAAACCACATTTTTAGTATCCACAAAAGGCTGGGCAGATGAATATTACATCTATATTTCGTCTGCTTTTAGAGTTTTATGATCAACGTAACAGTGGGAGAGTTCAGTGCCTCCTACCGGAAACAGATCGGGACCCGTCTTAGCACAGAATTCTGGACTGAAAAAGCCAATAAAACTTTACATGGAGGCACAATTTACTAATACTGGTTTGATTTAAAACAACTGGTAACGGATTCAAATCGGAACATTCAATCGTAAACATCGCACCAAGCAGCACGAAGTCTGTGATATAGTTATTTAATGCTATAAGGGTTCTGTAGCTATTTATGTTAGGTGTATGTCAGCGATTACGTTTCATTACAGTTTACTGCGTACTCGTAGATCCCTGCGACTGAGACAATAGTTACTTGACCTATTAAAACTACAGTTAGGACTTTATTGCTATTTTATTGATAGAACTAGTAGCAGCTGTATGTATAGACCCCTATTATAGAAGTACAGACACGATAATAAACTGTACCTACTCAACCTGGATAGGGTATTACATATCAGCACACGCGCGTGCAGCGTTTCTTCAATGAGAACTGGCAAACACTTTTCCTTTAAGAACGCTACAAAAGTTTATTTGACTGCATTTTTCCATAGGGAGTACTCTTAGTTTACTCTTAGCTCGAGACTGGGGCAATCATAGATATAATAAACAACTCTTTTTTATATTTCTATGGGGGCAATGGTTACTTTAACAATTAAATTACCTAAAAGTTATCATAGGTATTAAATTGTTGTATGATGTAAATAACCTTACTACATAGTATTTATCTTTGTATATCTTGGTAATGTAGATATCTAACATTAGAACAGCGATAGTCTAGTTTGAACGTCATTTTATAATATCAGATACAACGTTTTTGGATGGTAACTGCTGTTTTTGTACACAAGTTTTTGGTCAATTGCAGTGCTATTTGACAGAATTTACCATAGAGTACATGTATGATGCATGTTCTGCGCCTACGCAAATACGAGTAGCAATACAAGGTTTGTGTAAATATGTAACAGTTAGCTGATGATATAGCATGCTAATACACTTGCGCAATGTTTGAACAGATTTCTCTAATAACTACGCAAAATTTGTGAGTATGCTCTACACCTTATTTACTAATATTGTAGTGTAGGATAGGATGCAGCCCATACCGCAGCTCGAAGTACTACCAAGATAAGTTAGCCAACGTTACATCCTTTAAATGATCGATTGCTACATACTTTAGGTAAGAAGGCTCAATATTGGTATAAAACAAAAACACATTGGTGCTTCTACAAGCTTGCCAGTATATGATGTGGCATCTGAAATCACAGTTTGCGGAATTTTGGTGTAATACTCCTATTGGGTATAGAAGTATCCCATTCGGAAATAAAGACATAAGACCAATGAATGATATACGTCATTGCATAAGACTAAGTATTCAAATGCAATGGTGCATATCCTATTAGACTTAAACTCACTTGGGAAGTTAAGATGACGTATTTATAGTAATCTATTAATTTGATCACATTTGAAGCCGACATCGCGACATTCCATATCTTTTCTCAACTGGTTCGCTAGTCTCTGTTCGTTATCTTATCGTTATCATAGCTCCATTTGCTTTAACTACCTACGTAGTGTTATTAGCCGGCTGAACGGCGAGCTGATAACATTCCCTTGGCTGTGGAGGCCATTTGCCAAATGTAGGTAAGGCTGAAGGCTGAAGGTCGTATCGCGAAGGGCAAAGGTGCTACTAAAATATATATATACCTACTTTTAAATGAGGGTCGGACCGGCTATAAATAGTTAACTACCTATATTACTTTTAAATTGAAAGTGCTATCGGTTTCGTTGTTGCGTAGATGATTGTCCTCTTTAATCTAGACCGACAGACCTGCTCGAATTGCCAAATGGTAAGCAGAGACAGTATATTGGGTACAATCTTTAAACATTTTTATTGCATTTTTCATTTTCATCAGCCTATTGAATTCTTGCACGATTGTTGGTTTATGGCTCACGTTCAAAGAGTCTTTATGGAAAAACACGAGGTCAAGCTTGTTTTTCTCTAATCGACAATCGTGCAAGAATTTAATGAGCTGAAGGGAGTAGTCCACCGCGCTGGCCCAGTGCGGGTTGGCATACTTTATATATCTTAAAGAACATTATGAAGAATTCTCAGACATGCAGGTTTCCTCACGATGTTTTTCTTCAACTAGCCACTGAGCGATATTAATACGCTCATAACTTCTAAAACTCGGAGGCTCGTCCCTTGGGATCACACTTGAGTCCTCTGCGTGGCAGTCCAATGGTCTTACTAGTTATTTCTTAGAGCAAATTTTACAGAATAAAGGTAGAAGCGTGAGCATTTCGTGTTTTTGATGACCCTTCTTCGTAAAGGAAAATGGCATAATGTATTTTTTTTAGCAAGGAATTTAGGCAAAGCAGCGCAAGCAATTTTAGTAAAATAAGTATCAGGAAAATTCCTATTAAGTACGAAAATACTCTAGCTGTTAATTTTTACGACTTAAGTCACTCATAAACCTCGAGCTATACACAAACTCAGACTGAGAGAGCCATTAATCATGTATGGAGCGGGACACTTGCTCTGTATTGTTTGAACTGTTTTAACTTTACACTTCAAAGATACACTTTTATGTTTACTTCAGACTAGATTTCGCTCGCGTATATGTCGGTTAAGTTAGGTTATGTTAATAACAGTACTATTTTCTGGATGAAAGGTACCCAGTGTCCTTTTCTGTTCCCCTGACAACGTGTATGCAAAATTTCATGAAGATCGGTCGAGTAGTTCAGGTGTGAAAGCATAACAAACAAAAAAACGCACATTTACATTTATTTATAATATTAGTTAGAATATTATGGCGAGTTTTGTATTCAAAGTAAATTCAAATTCAAGTTATTTATTTCGTTTTAACTACACATATGCTTAAGTTAGTTTGTAGAGTCTCCTTTTAAGCATGTATTAAGTATTATATGGTTGAGTCGGCTTTTAAGTGATGTTGTAGGTGAGCAGTGATGAATCTATGCCTGAAGTCTATTAAAACCAAAAGTGCATTAGCAAATGTTTGTGTACTTCAAAATAAAGGTCATAATTATTCGTTACCATACTTACCATCAACAGTTTTAATGTTATTAGTTTATGAGTGCGACTGCTGTGCATGAAGTATCGGGTTATAATCCCGAGTCAGGCAAAGTGTTATAGAGTATTTCTATAATTTAATTCTCAGTAGCAGCATGAAGCCTGGACTGTGCTGACTCCGGTAGATGGAGATAGGCAATATGTGGCTGTCATACATCTCTACTAAAGTCTTTGGGGAAAAAGGCGTGAGGCTATGTATGAATGGTATTTCCAAATTTTATATCATTTTTTATGTCACACTTTAAGTAAGGTCAAGTTACAATTACATTACCATTGTCATTGTCACGTCTACCACGTCATCAAAGTAAAAATACTGTCGCAGTTCGAGTAACAAAATGATGGATTGAGTAAGCGCTAAGGCCGCCTACTGTATGCGCACAAATCGATTTTAAAATTGTACCTACTAGTGTTGTTCAATATGTTGGTGTGTAATAATGAAATATCTATCTATTGTTACACGAAGATACGCTTACAAACATTTACTTGTACGTCAATATTCAATTAGCCAACGTACGCAAACATTGAACTTGCTAGAACAAAAATTGCGCGAAGCGTCTGCCGCGACCACCCACACGCGTTTCAAAACATTCGCTTCCCGTAGTGATAACGTTTACGACCATCTATTTCGGGAACATTACTTGCTTTTTCGTCGACCCTATCTTTAAATACTTTAGAGATGTCGCGCTACAAGGCTCAATAAAATTATAGAACTGATTCTTCCAGTAAACAATTGATTTAAAACTGACTCGCAACATCACAGAAACTTTGCTAACTTGAAAAATAAATAAATATTTTCTGGAGTTGTGGCAGATTTATTTTTTTATTTTAAAAAGATAACTACCGCACTATGATTTTCAAATGTTGTAACAACGCACGTAGGACTGCGCCAAGAGTTAATTTTGAATATAAATTGTCATGCGCATATAACTATTTGTACACCACAATTTTTGTGTCCTGTGTGGGCATCGAACCCCCTCTTCTTTGCAGTAGTAGTGGTGAGACGAACATTTAAACCAATACGCAATCTATCGTGCTATCCATGATTAAAATCTTACCTTATCTAATCTTATCTTACCTTTTCTTTTTCTTTGCACGTTACCAGTTGACAGCGATGCTAAAGAATTCTACGATGCCGAAACCTTTTTGTAAATATTTAGTAGTATAATTATGTGCTTTTGTAATAATATAACCTTTTTTAATACGTTTGTAAATATATATTAGATTAATTCGTTTTAAAATTATCTTAGTCAGACGGTGGATATAACCCTTTCCCTTTTACAGCTAAAAATACAACTTAATAGATACTCTAAAGATGACAATAGTGGGAGCGATCCTATGACAACTAAAACCAAAGCGGGCGAAATGTGAGTTTAATACTCCTACATTTAGGGATACAATAAAGCTTTATACATATAAATATAATGTCCTCCAGACCGAATGTCGGTCACGGCGGCCAGTCTTGACGGAGACTGGCCATCTGCGACGGAGATATTATAGTGCACAAGTGTGTGCGCAAACACAAGTGCTCTCTCTGTTCTCTAACTCTCATGATCCGATGGGACGCGGACGGTAATCTGACAATACCGGAGAGAGATCGGGCGCAAGACCAACGGCTTTACGTGCTTTCCGAGGCACGGGGTTGTCTAACACCGCCAACTTCCTAACTCCGGGCTGCTATTGAGTTTTTTAACAGAAAAATCCAATAACTTTTTGTTGGCCTGACCCGGGATTCAAACCTGAGACCTCAGCATAGCAGTAGCATTCAATGCTGCGCTGCGCTATGGAGGCAGTTGAATATACTATAACGAAATTGAAATCTATACTAATATTATAAAGCTGAAGAGTAGTAGGTATGTTTGTTTGTTTGTTTGAACGCGCTAATCTCAGAAACAACTGGTTCGATTTGAAAATTATTTTAGTGTTGGATAGGCTATTTATCAAGAAAGGCTATAGGCTATATAACATCACGCTACGACCCACAGGGGCGGCGCAGTAACGATAAACGCGGGTGAAACTGCGGGAACATCCAGTATTCATATAACGATGAATCAAGCAGTACAATTTGATTTATCTTTCGCAACACACCGGCTGACCTAAATTTGTCACCATTTGTGGCGCCACAGAACACTCGCCCTAATCGATCTATAAATACCTGAACGATATCGCCACAAGATAAATGTCCTGACGCTAAAATTACCCCCCGTTTGATGTGCCAACAGTTCTGATGACACGCAAGAGCTCAAGTAATGATTCATCGAGTAGTCTCTCATCGCTTTGTCATCATGACTTGATGATTACATACAGCTGTTTGTCTAATGAGTGTGCGCAGCTGAGACTGGGTTGTCCAGTGGTGAAGTGTAAGCATTTCTGCAGTTGAAGGTTTGGGTTTAAATGAAACTTCTTTATACGTATTTTAATTAAACTAAACTGTCTCACTGCTGGGCACGGGCCTCTTCTTAGTGTGAGAAAATCATCTACCACGCTGGCTCAGTTGGCAGTTGGCAGACTTCACATATCTTCGAGAACATTACAGAGAACTCTGACATTTTTTTTTTTATTTTGCTCGTCAAAATGACCACACTCCACCTGATGGTAAGCAGTCGTGTGGTCTAAGAGCAGTGGCCTCCACATCGCCCCCACAGTAGCCGAGGCGATGTTGAGGTCTCTACTTTGACGGCCTGAGAAGATGCTTTTTCACGCCCCGCTTAAAGAACCCAGGATTGAAGGAAGAAGGAAACACGTGCCTTGGCAGAGAATTCCATGCCTTGGTCGTTCGGCAGAGATATGAGGACCCAAACTTTTTGGTACGCGCTCTAATTGACTCTACCGTGTAAGGATGGCATCTGAGCCCAGCACGCGTTGTTCTGGATAGGAAAGGGGAGGGCGGGATAAGATGGAATAACACTTCAGAGCACTCCCCGTGGTATATTCTGTAGAAACATGCCAATGAGGCAATGTCTCTACGGAGTTGCAGAGGTTCCAGTGAACTCGTGACCTCTGGATCTCCAATGATACGGACAGCCCGTCGCTGTAACCGGTCGAGAGCGTCCAGCAAGTACTGCGCGGAGCCATCCCAAAGATGAGAACAGTCCTCCACGCAAGGGCGCACTTGTGCCTTATACAATAGGCACAGTTGCCCAGGCGTGAAGAACCGCCTCACCCTGTTCAGAACTCCGAGTTTTCGCGAAGCTTGCTTAATGACGCTCTCGATATAGGTTTTCTGATTAAGGGAGCGGCAAAGATCCATACCTAAGATGGAGAGACTGTCACGTATCACCAGTGGAGTGTTCTTCAGAGAAGGGAGGGGAAGGAACGGAGACTTTTTTGTTGAGAACGCGCATGCCTGGGTCTTCTTGGCGTTGAACTCGACCAAGTTCTTGGCACCCCATTCATAGATGCGGTCCAAGGTCCGGTCAAGTTCAACGACAAGATTCTGCCTTTTCCCCTCAACCTCAGCCTGTTTGGCCCCAGGATGTCTGTGATATCGCCCATGCACGGTACTGTCGTCCGCATAACAATGTATGTTGCCGAGATTCAACATATCATTGATATGCAGAAGAAAGAGCGTAGGGGATAAGACAGAACCCTGAGGCACTCCTGCATTGACCTGCATAAATTTGGAAGCGCGACCGTCGCAAAGGACCCGAATACGACGCTTCTGCAGGAAACTTGCAATCCAGGTGCACAGTTGAGGGGGCAAGCCATAGGCCGGAAGCTTGGAAAGAAGAGACCGGTGCCAGACTCTGTCGAAAGCTTTGGCTATGTCAAGGCTGATAGCCAAAGACTCGCCGTGCTTGTCCATAGCCTCACCCCAGAGGTGCGTGACGAACGCTAGAAGATCACCCGTTGATCGTTTAGACCGAAAGCCGTATTGGCGATCATTGATCAACGATTGATCCTCCAGGTAGCGGACAATTTGGGTGTTTATAATCCGCTCGAACACCTTGGAAAGCACCGAGGTGATAGCTATGGGTCGATAGTTGCTTGGCTCGGAACGGTCCCCCTTTTTGGGAATCGGTTGAACGTTCGCTTCCTTCCAAGCCTCAGGCACAATGCCTGCGATGTAAGACGTCCGGTATAGGCGCGTAAGTGTGGGAGACAACTCCGCTGCACATTTTTTAAGAACCACAGCTGGGATGCGGTCAGGTCCACTGGCTTTCCGAACATCGAGAGACTGCAGTATCGCACGAACGGTTCGTTGCCTGATAGATATATCAGGCATGGTGTAGCCGCAGTTGGCAATGTTAGGCGGCTGCGAACCGCAGTCATCGATTCGGGAGTTGGCCGCAAAGAGATTTGCAAGCAGATCTGCTTTCTCCTGCGGCCGATGAGCCAGTGATCCATTCGGATACCTCAGAGGGGGCAGCATGGTCTGGCAGAAGTTGGACTGCACGGCTTTGGCCAGGCGCCAATAGCTACGACTGCCCGTAGGATGCGCCATTAGTTCCTGGCCGAACCGTGCGACGCGCTGGGCATCCGCTCTTAAGTATGCCCTCTTGCAGACCTTTGTGACTTGGTTGAACGCTGCCTTCAGGTGATCCACGTTAGGGTCGTGGAGAGTGCGAGCCCTGGTCCAAGCGCGATACGCTGTCTGTTTGCGTCCAACAGCATCGGCGCATTCACGCCCGAACCAGGGCCTTTTCCTGCCGCCGCTCGTGACATCACTGTATGGAATATAATATTCCATACCCAGGATGATTTCACCAGCGACAGCAGTAGCGCTTTCTGATGGATCCCTGTTCTCAAAGCAGCGTTGAGCCCAAGGGATGGATGCGAAGTATTCCCGCAGTCCATCCCAGTCTGCTGACGAGTAGTGCCACAGTCGTCGTCTTGCCTCCTTGGGTTGTGGGGGCGTAACAACAACAGCTGTGGCACAAACCAGACGGTGGTCTGAGGTGCCCAAAGGAGCACGAATCGACACACTGTACCGGTTCGGGTTACTCGTCAGCAGCAGATCGAGCAGAGAGGGCGCCTGACCTGCAATATCTGGTATCCGGGTGGGCTGGAGTACCAGTTGAGACAGGTCATGCGTGAGAGCGAACGCAGGGGCAGTTCGTCCCGCGTGGCCTGTTTTGGGAGAACCCAACCAGGTCTCATGGTGGGCATTGAAATCTCCCAAGAACACCAACTCAGCGTTCGGAAACCGCTCCTGCGCGTCGTCTGCCGCCTGACTCAGGTAATTGAAGAGTCGAGTTGTCTCAGCGTCTCCTGAATGGGATCGGTAGAGGCACATGTAGATTTGGCTGAAAGAGTCATGATCTACGTGTACCCAAAGGACAGAGAAGGAAGGGTCCTCTAGGCATTGTAGACGGCGACAGCAAATATCCGCCCTAACAAACAAGCATACCCCGGCTTTCGCGAGGAAACACTCCTCTAGCACGTAGCCGGGATATTGCAGGTAGTTCGTGTCTGCAGGACGGCGTATTTGTGTCTCCAGGTGGTGATGGACGGCATTAAGGTTAGCGTGGAGTCCTCTGATGTTAATAAACTCCACGACACAGGAAGCAGCAGTGGGGTTACGGCGATTGGCTGCTGTTGAACGACAATGCCTCGTTCGTACTGCCATAGAGTGAAAGGAAGGGGAAGCGTGAAAAAAAAGAGGCGGCTATTCTCGCAGCAAAGTGGGGCAAGGCGCAGAGCAAGTTTTGTCATATAACTGTATGGTATGGCGATAGCCGATCCGACGGACGGAAGGACCCCCGTACCCTCCCGAAAGTGGTCGCCAGGACCCACCCTCCGGTCACCATCTGGCACGACGAGCCACCTCGAGATTATGCGCGGCATGATAAGGCAGCCAACCTAGTTGGTTAGACTCGGTTGGGCCTCTGGACTATACCGCGGGCGGCCAGCAGAGCACCGTTTCTACGGCTCTCCCTGGCCGCCGGGTCGACTCGCGCCACCCACACAATGACTCTACGGATACTCTGCAGGTCCCTCATAAGCTGCTAGAATCGTCACCTCATGCTTAGGCCTCCGGCGCTCTCATTCACCGAACGAAACACAGCAGTGAAACACTGTTGTTTCACGTCGATTTTCTGTGAGAGGGTAGTACTTCCCCGGTCGAGCCGGCCCATTCCTGCTGTAACCAGCTTGGCTCTACTACCTGGTAAAGACATGCAGGTGGACATGCAGGTTGCCTCACTTTTTTCCCTCATAGATAATTAACCATTTAATACGCACATAACTTCGGAAAGTCAGAGATACGCGCCTTGGAATCGAACTCGATACTTTTGCTTGGCAGTTCAACGGTCTCCTACTAGGCTATCGCTGTTTAATTAAATTTAATATAATATATATATAAAGTAGTTTAATTTCAATGAATAGCATTCGCGTAAAAGTAAGGCAATATTATGAAAGTTTGTGTTCAATTTCGTCGTCGGATCAAAAACAAAGTTGAGATGCCGCGGCAGCGTTTCGTGTTGCCGGTTGCCTCTTCAGTTTTTGTTAGCGTAATTAGTGGGGACTGTCAGTAATATGGCTAGCCGGTTCTACTGGGGTCACGGAACAATGTGGGAGGAATCCCGCGGCTCCGGAATGTAAACAGCAAGTGAACAAGTGAAGCGACTTACTGATGTAGGGTTGGGTTCAATAGTCTTTGGACAAAGTGTTGACGTATTTCTACTTGGCATTCTTAGGAACAATAGGAAGCCAGCAAACTTAAATAGATTAGTCATTACATGTAAAACTAAAACAGCTGTCGTGATGAGGGTGTTACATATTTTCTGTCTATCTGTGACGGTTTATTATGCGAATGCGTAAAGCTGTAACAGTAAAATATAAAACGAATATTATGCAAACGCATTGTATGATACTTCGTTTTTCCCATGGTGTAAACTTGCGTTTATATTTGGAGTCAATCGTGAATTTTCGGTTTCGGTCCTGTAGGAGCGCTTGTTGTACACTGATTTAGAATTTTGTTTTAGTGGCTCTTAGGATGCGCGGAGGAAACGGAGCACTTGTTACTTCTGCTATATGGCTAAACCGTTACTGTATACCTCTGGTATTACAAGCGAAGCTACAATAATCGCTTACCATCAGGTGGCATACTTGTTTGCTATCTGATGTTTAAGAAGGAACTACACTAGCACACGCTACACAGCGTGTAATATTAAGAATAGTCATATTTTTAAGGTTGTTTAAAGGCTGCTGCGATAAGACACAATAAAAAAAATACTGATATATGCAAATAAAATGATAGCTTATGAAAATATTTACCTTAGCTAGATAAGCTGATATATTGAATAGGCGTTACTTGGCGGAAGTCCATTGTAATAACATTATTGGGCAGAGAGGAACCCGCCACGTACCCTCGGATTGCCCACCCCAACTATTGCAATAGAATTTTTTCTGATAATTTTATGAGATAAATGAATCGTTGACTCAGGGATACTTCAGGCATCAGAATTTGTCCACAAATGTCCAAGAAAAATAAGAAGGAAAATGGCATTGACGATCAAACAAGAAAGAGCGTGGTCAATCAAAAAAATGCTAAATTTAAATATGCTTTAGGTGAACATCGAAAGAAAAGTTTTCTTATTATTCTTTATAACTTTTAAGATTATTTTGTGTATGTTTTTGTCTATGTATACGTACCGTTTATAATAATATATAATATGTAGTATATGTTATATTTATTTACATACCTACCTAAAATATTTATGCATGATATTTATGTAAGTATATTTTTAGTATAAGTATCATTCATTTTATGATTTCTTTCATTGCTGTTGTGATATGTAGTTTGACGTTTGCGTGAGTCACTCAAGGGGGCATAGTTGAAAATCAGCGTCAGGCATCTTGCCTGACAAATGCTGAACTATGCCCTGTTCTGACACGCCACACTTAAGCATTTCTTTTTTTTTTATGTTTTATTGTAATTGTTTTCAATTTTTATTGTTATGTTTATCTTGTGCGTGTTCAGAATAAATTATTTTTTTCTTTTTCTTTCTTTCTTTCTTTTCTTTAAAATACGCCTTCTATTATTTATTGTTACACCCAGTATGTTAAAGTGTAAAGACGGTAACCGCGTGAACCAGTTAGAGTGGTGGCGCTTGGCGCTTGGTACAGCGACCTTGCACATAAAACTGTTGGAAATGTGTCACCAGACTGGCTGTAGGCTGTCTGCCCCTCTGACAGTCATATTTACTACTTTCAGCAAACTGTAAAACAACTCTGTTACCTTGTGCAGTTTAGACCATGAGTTATATGTCATGATCACGATAATCAGAGCATCTAGTTTAAAGTCACAAAGTTACACTTATAAACGTCAAATTTGAGTAATTTTTACTCACTGCAAGAATATTGTCAATTAACACAATTATTTAATACTAACTTATGCCTCAAAAATTATAAAACAGTAATAAAAAAGAAAACTAAAGCCCTTTATTAGGCGTCGACTGGTAGTGTGGCCAGAAGACTGGCAGCATTGCCATGTTGAATGTCAACGCTTATTATTTCCGCGAAATAAAGACCAGCCCTCTGGTCACGGGAAGCGTCGATCAACCTTTCTACTATTTCTCTATAGAGAGCACCAGCACTGGGACCTTATGACATAGGGTCATAAGACCGACCCCAATCGGGTCAAAAAAATAATCTCCTAGCAGGTTTTTGTATTTATGCCGTTTAAACGTCTACGCGGATACAGCAGCAGCGCCAGCACAACAATTGAAGTACAATTTCAGTAATTAGTTAGTTTACTGAAGTTACATTTAGATTCGTTGCTAGGTTCGGCCAAATGGGTGAACATTGAATATTTGTACCTACACACACTCATTGTACATTTGTATTAATTTCACCCCATGTCTACAATATGTTGCAGCCATTTCCCCATATAATCTATTAGCTGTCCCGCGCAACTTCGTCTGCTTCACATTAGATCATTTTTGACGGTTTAAAAAAAACTATCCTATCTTTTAAGTTGGACCAAATTACAGATCGTTACGAAGTTTGATCAAAATCGGTTCCGTAGCTTAGGAGTCCATTGCGGACAAACAACGTGACACGTAATTTATATACATTAAGATTACAGACTAGGTATACAAGTTTATAAAATAACACTTCTCTCTCACTATCTTCAGTTTAAAACGTATAAAAGTCTTCAAAACTGTGTCTCCCTGTGTTGGGAAAGTATTTTACCATAACATTCTAGCTAAATATTGTCGTGTAGTGGTTTTGGTTAGGAGCATTACCAGAGTTCTGGTGCTGTCTCTGTTTGTAGGCAAATAAGTTGTCTTTGCGCTTGCAGCAGCTCTTTATGCTTTCTACGTCGTAAGTATACATTGATGTATACTTTTACAGGCTTATCATTAAGGCGATAAAACGAAATCATAAAACTGCATTTATGTATCGCATTTACAAACCTACAGAAGAATACTTTGGAAGTTTCCAAACGGATTTTAGAGTCATCAGTTTGGTTTGTATGTGCTGTGTTATTCCGCGGACCGACTGCCATCTGCCATTCGCGACACTGACAACGATATTCTAATATTAGACCACATCTGTCAATATCCAAGGGCACTAAATGACTTCCCGCATTGAATCGATATTTGTCACTATTACGGTTTAATTTAGAGCAGTAGTTCCCAAAGTGGTCCAGGTAGACCCCAGGGGTCCACGGGAGACTCGATGGAGATCTACGTAGGCGTGAAAAAAATGGGGATCCATAATTCGTAAGCGGAGGTCCACGAAAATTTATTGAACTGAAATGTTGGCTTGACTTCACCTATCAATGCAGGCAGATAATATTTTAAGAAGCCAAGTGACTGTTACTTATAAAAACTTGCATATTCCATATTCAGTACCAGTGGTCTCGAACCTACCGATAGAGAATGCCTAAAAATAAAAGGTCAGCCCGTAGAGATTTGATAAAAAAAAAATTGTTTGATTCTTCACCAATAAATACGAATACCAAGGAATATGGTAGAAATGTAGCTGCGGGGAGTTCACCGGAAACAGCAAAATTTTGAAAGTAGTCTATGAGAAAAAAGTCTGGGAACCTCTGATTTAGAGGTATACTTTATGCTCGCTGCCTGTAATATACGACGCCGTGACGACTGTTACAAACAGCGAGCACGTGTCTAGTGCACTTCCTACACGTAACATAGCACGGTATAATAATATCGATCGTTGCCTTCATCAAGTGATAACTACAACTCATATCAACTTTACTGTTAACCATTAAATAGAGCAAACTGAACTTAACCTCGACTGCATACAGTCCATTATCTATATATCAATCCGTCACAGTGTACTTAGGAATAATTTACACTAATCTGTGAGGAGTATACAATACTACAGCTACAGACTACAGTAATAGTTCGTGACGCTGAAAATTGAAGTAACAATACGTATCGTCGTGCCAACGCTCACTGCTCAGTCTCGGTCCAAACACTGGCACAATAAC
The DNA here is from genome assembly GCA_963564715.1 of Catocala sponsa. Classification (NCBI taxonomy): domain Eukaryota; kingdom Metazoa; phylum Arthropoda; class Insecta; order Lepidoptera; family Erebidae; genus Catocala; species Catocala sponsa. The sequence continues at coordinate 746,113 of OY751345.1, read as the reverse complement.
ACCGGTAGCCAAATAAACAACGTCAAAAACAAACTATATAGTGTCCAATGCGATTAAATACATGTGATCCTTGTCCGAGTGTCTGCGAGACTGGAATCTAAACCGAATCTATCAAACAGGTGCATTTGTTACGTCAGACGCCAATCTTAATAAGTGTCTCGTGGTGTAATTAAAACTGAATTTTGTGAATGCCATAGAATTTTCCGTCAGCTAAGCCTTGTGATAATTAAGAATTGTATTATGGTTAAAGATAAGAAAAATCACAACACTCCGTTGGTATGTGTATCCACTTTTAACTGTTGCCATGACATAATTGATCAAACTGACGAAAGTGTGGTTTTTATCAACTGTGAAACTAGTCACATGAATTACTGCTTTATTTACTGATACAATCTCTATTGTAAACAGTATTCACAATAAATGTCTGATGTATTCTAGTGCGAAGAACTAGGCACATAAAAGCTATATATTTACAGAGCAACACAGTAAGTTGTCACTATAAACATTCAAATATATTCTTTGACTAGATCTAGGCTAGATAATAAGTTATTTAGAGCTACTAATTTACCAAACTAAGCAGATAAACTTTACACTTTATTGCTTGCTTTGATGTATTAAATGCCTATGAGTACAACACTACACAGACTTACAAAATGTCTTTTAGATGTTAAACTATATATCCAAAGATCTTTTCCCGTTGTTCGGCTCCTTCTCATTGCTATATACAGATTATGTAGAGATAAGTATATAAAGTAATAGAGACAATAAAAATGCTCACATAAAATAGCTGGTCATTTACAAAATGTCGTAGAACGCAATTCGTTGACGTACAAAGTATTCTTTTCAGTTGAGTCATAGCGTCCTTCAGCTCATCTTAATATTCTCACCTTGTTGTTATTGCACTAAACTCATACTCATGTCATCAAACTTTATGATTCGGGACCAACACTAGATATTCCTCACCCCTTTGGTGATCCTGTTTGATTGTTTCGTGTCTTCTCTGATAGCTGACCGGCATAGTACCTGATCCTGAGAGATTTTAACCTAAATCTGTTGCATTTACGAACAATCCAGAGACATCATACCGCGTATTGAAGATTTCAGTTTACTTTTGACAAAGTTTTACGTGACCAAAACAGTTTTAACTGATTTTATCAGGAGTTTGTTGCTAATATCTTCATAATTTCAAATGATTTCAGCGCCAGTATCTTTGAGATTAGTGTGCAACATTGAAATATATTCCAGTGGCGCTGGCAAGATATACCATGTGCAACATTGTAATATTAAATAAACGTTGACTCGTATATGTTTAGTCTTCGACACCATGGTAAGAAACGAAACAAGAAGCTAATCAAAACATTGTGTGTCATGTGGCCAATCAGCTAAGAGCTCCGACTTCTCGTTCAATGTTATCGACATCATGTCTTTCACTGTCTTTAAAAATAATTGTATCAAAATTTATTTGCATCACAAAGAGTTTATTTTCAAAGTGATAGCAATATCACATTAGATAGGTCTTTGCTCTCAACATATGAGCGAATTACTTCAAAGTGGTGGGCGTTTGGCTCGGCTCCCGCTCAAAATAGACAGCAAGTTTGTTATTCTGACGAAACTTGATCATTACCTGCTTCAAATTTGGCACTGGTGGATAAAGATGGCGCCTAAAGAAAATAAAAGTTATGTTTTGCTAGAGTACTCTCAACTCTTACGTTTTAAAAATCTATGTAGGTATGAATAAAAAATAAATGGAAATATTGTGAATAGCGAATCAGATACTTTTAAAAGAGATCCTAACTTAAGATAGTTTCCAGGCATTTGCTGCTTACATCTGAAGTAGCACGATTCGAAAGATACCCTTCAGAAGAATGTAACCCAACAAACTTTTCTAGCATATGTTGATAAATACTGTTTCTAGAGTACCGTAAAGAGTGCTGCGGCATCAGTTACGAGACTAGTGATTATTACCTCTGACCTTTTAGCTGGTATTAGATAAATAGTATCTTCGTTTGTTACCTTAGAAGTATAAAAAACTAATATTTAGACTAAGCACAATAGTCTGTGATTTCCGCAAATGTTTGATTCGTGTGATAATTAAGATCAAGATCGAAGTGATTTCTTAGACCTGTCTGCTATTTGTGGAGTAAATGAAAGCGTTACTCATTTCTCACTTCACATTGCTGTCGCATTCGTTTCTAAATCGTACTAACGTCCTATTTTCTGATTCATTGGGTCAGCAATGATATCGAGATTCCTCTGCGCCAGCAAAATCTCGTTATTGCGTCTGTCAGAAAAATTGTACTGGTGTACGTAGCTACAATTATATGGTCTGTATTCTCTCAGACATGTAGATATTAGGATTGGTAATACTGGAAGGTATAAGATCAATTTGGTTATGTAAAATAGATTTTCCAGCTTTGGGTCTCTTATAATGTGTATATTTCATTTAGATACCTAGGCGAACGTTTCTCGATCAGATCGGAGGCGTTCTGGACAAAGGCCAGGTTAAGAGCTCCTTGAACTGACAGGCGTGTATGAGGAATGTGATGAAAGTGAATGAAGCCAGAGAAGTATGTCAGGATCGTAGCAAATGGAAATCCGTAGTCACTGCCTACCCCTCTGGGAAACAGGCGTGAATCTATGTATGTATGTATATAGACATACGCCTAAATCTCCGAAAGATTAGGCAGAGGTGCATTACACCCACATTTTGTTAGATATGGCTTTAGGTACACTGTGATTGAAGGCCAACCCATTGCCGTTCACCGGCCACATTTCCAGAGACTGCTATTCAGAATATCTTAACCATCAAAATCCCAATAACAGTTTGCTCGGCTAGATTTTTTTGCAGATTTATCCGCGTAAGTTCAGCACAGTTCACCTCCGATATCATTTACGTAGATTACATTATGTACCGTATCTATAGTTCTGCTGATTTAAATTAAATGTAACGTTGCTTAGATTTGAAGTCGAGCTCAAGTTACCAAACACAAAAAACTGCGTAATGTAGTTTTTGCTTGATGCTGCAACAAAGCACATGAGACGCTACGTTTCAAAAACTATTGTTTTAGGTTAAGATTTCTAAATAACGAAAATAAATAGAAAAATAACAGTCCAATATATAGGGATTGGCGACCGCTAGTATAGTGAAAACCTCTTTTTTATATATACACTAGATGTTCCCGCGGTTTTACCCGCGTTTATCGTTACTACGCCACCCCCGTGGGTCGTAGCGTAATGTTATATAGCCTATAGCCTTCCTCGGTAAATAGGCTATCCAATACTATAATTTTTCAAATTGAACCAGTAGTTCCTGAGATTAGCGCGTTCAAGCAAACAAACAAACTTTTCAGCCTTATAATATTAGTATAGATATATAATATACCTTCTGCATCTCATCTGCCTTTTGTTCAGTAGACATAGCACATAAGATTAATTGAAAATAATTGCTACGATATTCTACTTGCCCAATTCAATCTACTTAATTGTACACGCATTATATCAAACAGCTCATGTGCATGTGTATTATATACATATAATATACTTACATGTTGTTAAAGACTTTCATTTCTGAAGTGAAATTATTATTCTCTCTACTTATGTACTACGCCTCATTCATAACAAAGGCATTCGATACATTTACTTACCTATGTATGATCTAACTGCTCGTGGGTCCAATGACGGTATCAACAATACTTGCATACTTGCTGATCGGTGTCGGATTCAATTTAATGGTGGATGACAAAGAGCGATTAGGAATTTTACACCGGTCGGTTTTGATAGCAGCTCAGAATTCGAAACTGTGTCTGATAGACGTTAATAGTCTCACTGTCTATTGACATTAGATCTGGAAATAGATGACTAAATCTAAGTGTGATACAGCTCAGCCTATGAGCTTATGAGCCTACTGCTTCGACAATATACAGATGCTTTAGGTATTACTTTGTAATTACACGATTTTAGAGTTCGAAAAAACTCTTATACAACAGCTTTGTCCGTCCGTCTGTCTGTTATACAACTTTCAACTCAAGAACCGTACGAGCTAAAGACTCGCTGTCAACGCCATTCGACTCAGCATAGTCGATATACCCCCGAAATGACTATGACTATTAGACTGCAAGATTCCATTACATTTAGTAAACACGTGTTTAAAATAAATATGATGTTGGCAGTGCTTGAAGTAGGTATAATAAATAACTTTATTACGCTTTATTAAACTTATGACTGTACCTACTAGGTATATGGATGTGGATAATTTACTTCCAATCTACTATTGCATGTAAGAAACCTGCTAACACTATAAACATCTGAATAATCGAATAAAAATAATAAAATATAGGTAACTATTTATTATAAGGAGCCACTCGTGATTGTTCGTATTTCTATTTCATATATGTATTCTATTATGTGCACAGGGCCTTTAATACACCTCTATCAACGTTTACTCTAATGCTTATGTACTCTGATACTCGATCGAAGCCTTTTGTGTCCTTCTTATAAATCTACGTTACAGTAGATAGTATATTTCTTTTAGAATCTTTAAGTGCCTAATGCCCTAAGCATAGCCGAAGCCGACCTGAGCCTTTGACGGCCTCGATGGCGTAGTGGTTAGTGTAACCTACTGCCACGTCTGAGGTCGCGGGTTCGATTCCTGCAAAAGTCAAACATTTGTATGCATGAGCATGGATGTTTGTCTTGGTCTGGGTGATTCTATGTATAATATGTATGCATTTACAAAAATAAAATAATATATGTATGTTTATCCATTGTCTAGTACCCATGGTAGAAGCTCTGCTTAGTTTGAGCTAGATGGTATTGTGTGTATGTGATAGAATATTATCATTATCTTAGAAAGAAAGAAAGAAATTTGTTTATTTCGTCCAGAGCACACACAATTAATTAAAACAAAATAAACAAACATATTATACATATTATAAAACAAAATGTGTATGCCCTCGCCGAAAAGGGTCACCACCTCAGCATTAGCTGAAAACGTCCAATGAAATGATGAAATAAAGTGTATGAAGCTTTACAATTGTAAATATGAAAATAAATACCGGACCTATATTAGATCCCTGCGGTATCCCAATTGAAGTACGTTTGGCAGTTGTAATTCGTTGATATTATTAGCAGATGCGTTATTGCGAGTGTATGTTGTGAATCTTTTGAGATACACGCATAACTAGCTGCTACCTGCGACTCTGCTCGTATATTACATAACTTATAAAACTGAAATGCGGCTGACTATGCGGCAGAGGTATTTCTAAAATTATTATTATCATCTTTACTATACATCCTACTCAAAGAGGCGGTACAAGCAACTTCGTTCACGATTTCAGAAATGTAGATTATACCTCAATACTCAATTGTTTATTGCGTTCCCCAATGTAGGCTTAGGTGGTAATTTAAATATTATGACAGTTCATTATGGACCCTGTCAGGCACAGCAACGTACGAGAGAGGAAACATAAACTATTCAGATACAATAATATCATATTCTATAGATATGTTAATTTCATAATAAATATCAATGTATGCTTTGTTTTAGTCGATTGCTGAGTTGCACATTTTGATTCTTAATTATTTAATAAATATAATTAAATGAGAGATTTAATAAATTAAATAGATTATATTGAAATATTCCTCAGAATTCAAGTTAATGCTGAATTGTCTCATAATCAGTCCAGCGACATAGCATGACAAAATAAGTTATTTACGCATATATAACATTAGTATGAATTGGTCGGTATATTTAAATAAACGGCACTATAACAATCTGCCGCATCATTCTCTGACCTGACACACTCCACATATACATTTTGTCCGAAAATACACCTGTCTGTTTGTATGTAAGCTGCAATACGATTCCAATTCATGTTTGGACGTGTAGAAGTAAGTGGAACACGGCACGACTGCTTTTAAGGGCACTCTGCATTCGCGTATTGATTTTCGTGACCTGATAATTTGTGTAGCTTGTAATAGAAGTTGTTACGTGTACCTACTATTAAGAAGGAAAATATTCTTACATACTAATTCTAGGTCGCGACTTCGTCCGCATAAACTAAAACAAAATTAAAACTATAATCTCATTGTATGGATCGAACAATGCATCATAACTCAGATTTAGATGTGGCTCATAATTATGTTTAGTTAAACTTCAAGCTAATTGTGGACCGCGTTTAACTTTATCCAGTGTTTTTAAATAATACCGGTACAAACTTGGTGATAAAGAAAACTCAAGAGATCTTTATTTTTTCGAATCGAATTTCTCTAAATAGTCATAGAATTTATTTTGTATAAAAATAAATACATAGACGTCATGTGGGTGTTCTACTACACCTCTCGCTATAGGTATGTATGTTTGTTACCTAGCAATTTCGGCATAACACGGAGATCTTACATCAACTACGTCGCGTCCTTATATGACATTGCTGTTTATTATTATATCTTTACACAAAAAAATGCCAAAGATTGTCTTCTGTTTACTCGAATGTTATTCATTGATATTAAACTACTACCTATGTATGGATTTCAATAGAGAAGATGGTTGGAATGTACCACCAACTTGGGATCCAGGAATTCAAATAGTCAAACCCAAGAAGCAAACCACAGCTAGACTTCATGATACTTTGAGCTCATTCTGCGTAAATAGAAATACCAATGATTAAATTATGTTCAGGTATTTTGAAATAACTACACTGGAACATTGAGACAACTACCATCTTAGTCTCCCCGTGACCATGGCTGCTGAAAAGCAACCGAAACGTCGGGGTAAGTGTAAACATAAAAATATAAATAGTTTTAATAGTTGCAATAATTTAATTAGCTTAACACATTAGTAAAGTTTAATAGTAATAGTAGTGTAACAGTTACAAAATTATGTAGGTAATAAAGTGTCAAATAAACAACGCGATAAAATCCATATATTTATAGTAGTTTGATTTCAATAAATTGCGTAAGAATTGAATACTAGTCAGAAATTCTCGCTAAACCAACCATCGGTTATTAGGTTCAGGCTCATATTTAATCTGTCTCTCCCATAATGTACCTATGCTATAAGTCTACCAGTGCATCGAAACTATAATTACAATCCAAACATACAATAATAAACGCAAGATGAATAAATTCTTTGAAAGCAATATCAATTTGGTATTGTTCATAATTTTTGGCGCGATCGATAACATTCAATAACTCGTAAACAGCTTCAATACTCGCGATAAGAAAGCAATCAATCTCTGTTCACCTACATGTTGATAATGTCGCTAGTACACATTTACTGGATGTTCTCTATGGCTGATTGAATGTCTGCGCAGTTAGCATGAGCAACATCTGCTCCGCTGCGCGCTGTAGCGCAGCATACCATCGCGAGCTATGTTTTAACTGCCTCCGTGGCGCAACGGTAGCACATGAATCTACTCATGTGGCGGTAGTGAATGCGACTGCTGTGCATGAGGTCTTGGGTTCGAATCCCGTGTAGGGCCAACAAAACTTTATTGGGGTTTTTCTGTTAAGAAATCTCAATAGCAGCCCGGAGTTAGGAAGTTGGCGGTGTTAGACACCCCCGTGATTCGAAAAGCACGTAAAGCCGTTGGTCCTGCGTCTGATCTCTCTCCGCTCGTGTCGGATTACCGTCCCATCGGATCATGAGAGTTAGGGAACAGAGAGTGCACTTGTGTTTGCGCACACACTTGTGTACTATAATATCTCTTGCGCAGATGGCCAGTCTGCGTTAAGACTGGCCGCTGTGGCCGTAATTCGGTCTGGAGGACATTATTATTCACATATCGGGAATTGGTAAAAGCCATCACTGTCGCTGGTCTAGGTGGGCAGCCACTCTCTAATCTATCCCCGTCATCGTCATACCCATAATACCATACAATTTATTCATAAAACTATCCATTACATCTCTCTTATCTCTATTCCCTTCTAGATTTATGTTAGTCGTGTCGTACGGTTTTTGGTTTGTTAACTACTTTTTCATTCCTACTTTTTAAAGTTCTTAGCCATTTACGTACCTTCAATAAATAATACCACTTTAATCAATTCGACAAAATACAAATACAGTAAATGGCGGTATCCGCAATGTTATGTATATTAAACTGGATTAGGGTCAGATAGTCATAGTAAACATCCTTTGACGAAATGATGTACGGTACAAGCTTTTAATATACATAATTTCGTTCAGTTTTAACAGTAATATGCGCAACGATATTAATTAAAACGCACGACTTGCGCCCGGGCTCAAGCTGTCACTTCGCCATTGCCGACATATTAGTATCGCGTATTTATCGCTCGCAGTAAATATTTATGTTCTTCGAATTAGTTTTACGTGTGGGAGTATACATGGACTCATTATACACCGACTATATCCAAATTGCAAATCATAAATTAAGCTTCAGACGAAAAGGCAAGAAAAGAAAATGAAGCTATATAAGAAAGCAAGTTTTGATTGCCAAAGAATGCAATAATAAAAAAGCTACTACAAGCTCGACAACTTGCACTATTCTTAGGCCCGTCGCCCACACGAGGTGGAGTCCAGGTGGCGTCGAAGCGCGGGCGCACGAGCGGCGCGCCGCTTCTATGTTTCCTTCAGGAATAAATGGCAGTGCGCTCACAGACTAGAGTCGCTTCACAGGCGAGGCGGAGGCGGGGCGGCGGCGCAGCGGGGATGCTGTACTCGACCGCACCGCGACTCCACCGCCATTTTGTCATTTTGTTTCTCTAAAGTTTAAGTAAAATCTTCTCCTATCTCTCTCCACTCTCGCCTCGATTCTACATAAACGCCTCGCCTCGATTCTACATAAACGCCTCGCCTCGACCGTGCCGCCACGCCACCGCGACCGTGCCTCGACTTAACAGTGGGCGACGCGCCTTAGGCTAGTAGGGCACGCACGGCTGTTTGCAGCTTAACTATTATTGAAAAGAATAAAACCATCAGTCGGTTATACCTAAGTACTACATACAACCATAGGAGAGAGCTTTTATCGAAACTTATTTAGACTTTGATTGTAATTTATGAAAACTGACAAACAAACAAACACAAACGCACTTGTTTAATATAGCAGATAGTTATCAAATCTAAATCCGTCTCCAAAATCTTATTTTGATTATTAAACGGATCAATCGTGAGATACTCGGACAATTCACTCAGATACCTACCAGTCTAATACTTTGAATAACATGCTTTATTTGGCCATTATCTAACTGTCCATTATACAGTTAATCGTTAATACATAATATCAGTAGTCTTATTCAAAACATAATAATAAATAATCGCTAAAACGTTTAATTTTGCTGACTTCATTTTTGGACGAAGAAAGCAAAATTAAATGTTCTGCAAATACTTTCTTTTAAAAATGGCATGTTATCTAAAGGATTATTTTGTGTATTATCAGGTTTCGTGTATAACTTTATAAAGTGTAAAGTGATATAATTATAAAAGTAGTAGTAATACTCGTTGGTATTGATGAACATTGAGAAGTGAGATGTCTATCCGCGGCGTGCCCGACGGCTCCAGATCGCCCAGGATCATCACCGACTCGTTCTTCGATGATGCTGGTAAGATACACTTTTATTCTAATTAAAAGAGTGAGTTAGTGTGTTTATCTTCTGTAAGACTAATAACGTACTGGTTTGAAGAGTTTAAATGTATATATATATATATATATATATATTTAGAGTGAAACTGCTGATAAAAATGTTGATGCCCTTGAAATCAATTAAGAAAGTTTAATACTACTCGACAAAATTGTCATATTTTTAACAAACGATGACAGTAGCTACAATTCTGTTTGTTGTTAAACTATGAGCTATAACAGCATTAAATCATTTTGTGGAAAGTTGTCGTAAAAGCCTTGCTAAAATAAACTTATTCAGTAGATTACTTTATCCCAGTTTTGTGTTTGTACAAACACAAAACTGGTTGTACAACTTTATTGTATAGACGTTGTTGGCTAACTTCCAAGCAATCTTGTATCATCGTCATCTTACTCCATAGATTTCAAGGTTTATATTAGCAATGCGGAAGACGCAGTGATGCAGTGATAAAGATGTTTCTTCGCCCCTACCAATACATTTTATTGGGAAAGAAGGCATTTTTTATGTCTTGCTCTTGGTGGCGAACAAGTCAGTAGCCTACGTGATGATTGTGGTTAATTAGGGCTCATAAATATTGTTAGTGCTTAAAAGTCCTGCCTTTGGACTCCATAGAGATATTGCAGACCCTCCTGGTCATTATATTTCTTGGGTTTATTACCTATTCGATGGCGTAATGGTTAAAATGGTCATCTCGAGAATGGCGCTGCGCCGCGTGTGAACAAAAGAACGTGGGAGCCACAAATATTTTTTCGGTGTCTGAGTGTTATTAGTGTCAGTTGTTTGAATGTCTGTAAAGTCCCCCGCAGTGCAACAACTATTCTTATTCAAGTCATAGGTACATAAGTACATACTTATATATACTGATGTCTCGCAAACACTACTTGTTTCTGTAAATTATTTCTGTATTCTTGCGTCCGTGTGGGGTTCAAAAGCTTTTTAAATAGGTTGCCAGCAAGAAGATCAGTAATGTTTGTCTGCTTCTATCATAGAGAAAAAGCGAGTAACCGAATTCTATTAAAGAAATGTCTGAGACTCACAATTCCACCATTCCCTTTTCTTTCGATAAGCAACGCACGAGTGATTCTGCCCGCGTTGCTAGTCTTTACTAATATTATAAACTAGCTGTGCCCGCGTTTATGATTACTGCACCTCCGCCGTGGGTCGTAGCGTGATGTTATATAGCCTAGCCTTCCTCGATAAATGAGCTATCCAACACTAAAATAATTTTTCAATTCGGACTAGTAGTTCCTGAGATTAGCGCGTTCAAACAAACAAACAAACTCTTCAGCGTTATAATATTTAGTATATTACATTTTCACGGCTAAAGTATCCAACCGATTTAGATAAAATTTGGTACAGATATGGTTTAAAACCTGGGGAAGGACATATTCAAAAGCTAGTATAAAAATAAATCAATTAACTGCGGTATAAAGAGTGCGTTGACTGTCCCTTTAAGTTAACATCCGTGTAAGGCCTGTTGCTGGGTATTAGGGCTGAGCCCGACCCGGTCGATACGGCGCGCGGCGTCGGCATGCCAAGTTCATCGGCCTGCGGTGCAGGAGCGACTGTTTACCTTGCTTCACACGCAATGGTTCAGGAGTCATGCTGGCAGTACACGCTACCTGCCAACAGGAGTATAATCCTAATAGAATTATTGTCTAGCTTTGTTCCGCGGTGTTCCCCGTTCCGATTCTGAGGTCAAAGCGTGATGCTGGATAGTATATATATGTACTTACTCAATAAATAGGCTAAAAAGATTTTTCAAGTAGTCTGAGGGGAGTAGAAGTCTAATATAAATATCCCATCGTCTGTCATTTTATAGGCACAATGAAAAATCTATTGTTGTGTATCTCCTGGAGATTGAGTAACGGTTATGCTAATATAGATTAGAACACATCCAATAATTTTTTTTATTTTTTTTATTTTGCTCGTCAAAATGACCACACTCCACCTGATGGTAAGCAGTCGTGTGGTCTAAGAGCAGTGACCTCCATACCGCCCTCATAGCAGCCGAGGCGATGTTGAGGTCTCTACTTTGACGGCCTGAGAAGGTGCTTTTTCACTTTAAGTTTCACAATTATTGGGGTAGTAGAACTTGCTTGTTTCGGTATGAATGGGCCGGCCAAGCTGGAGAACTGTAGTACTTTTCTCACAGAATGACGATGTAACGGGGAAGAATACCTGCTATTACGTTTGGTTCGGTAAGAGAGAACGCCACGTCAAAACCCTAATTACTCTCACGTTCCCATTTTTCGTACACTTTCACCCGTCCCCTTCACATAGGTTGCAATAACTGCTTATGACAAGCAGACTGTGTGCTTGTTTCCACTCATGTAGTCTAAACGGCAAGCAACGGCTTTGCAGGTTTTCCTTGAAATTTCTTAATTTATGTTAAGAAAACTTAGCTATACACGGCTGTTACTGATTACTATCTGGTAGGTTGCTCTTCTGCTACAACAACAATAAAAAAGTAATTATAATATAAATAGGATGGGTTATGTAACATACATTATTTATGAGCATATAGACAGATAGCTTCGTATACCTGCTTGCTGTTCAAGTGCGAGCTAGTCAGGTGTTAAAGGTTACAGACCTTGAACAGACGAGCGCGCCAGGCCTTCAGCTATAGCTCTTTGATATATGAACGACTCTAAAAGGTAATAAATTTTCATTTTCTTTAACACATACAAAGACCTGTATATCTTAGAAGGGGTAAGCAGACAAGTAAGTATATTATTCACAGCTCGCTAGCTACATCTATTAAGACGTAGTCTGCCGATCATATTTGTAAAGTTGGCGCTGCTACTAACATCAATAACACTATATCCTGCCGGGATATCAAACCTACGGCCATACTGTCAACCGCAATCATAAATACCACGGAATCTGTGATACAGTATCTAATTTTAAAATCCTAACTAATATTATAAATGCGAATATGGTTTGTTTGTTTGTGAAGCTTTCACACCTTAACTACTCGACCTATCATCATGAAATTTCGCATACACATTGTCAGAAGAACAAAAAAGGACATAGGGTACCTTTCATCCAGGAACAAGTACTGTTACTAACCTGACCTAACCTACATTTACGCGAACGAAGCGCAAAATCTATATTAAAGCATACGTCTTAAAATACCTACATTAATATAAAATTGAAATTTAGAGTGTCATCGCACACATTACGTTACCTTTTCAAACGTTCCTGTTAAGTATACCAGATTTCTAAACGAACAGCTGTTTAGCCGTGAAAACGAAACTACATTGAGAAATACCTAATTAGGTATTCATGTTTGCCCTAGTTTCCATTGTTCTCGATTGCATGTCTCCGAAAATAGAACTCAAAGTCATTATCACTGTATACTTCATCCCGGCCCGTCACACGGAATTAGTTCTGTAGGTCGTCTGTGATATATATAACTGCTATTAAAATTGCCAAACGACACATTTTTTAAATAAAGAAAGGTAATTATTCAGAAACTTAAGTGTTAATAATGTTTTTATGACCAAATAAAATGGGTCACCAAAGTCAAAATGTCAAGTCAATATCATTTTATTCACTCAGGTCACAAAGTAACTCTTCACACACCATTTCATTTAGTCATAAAAACCAATTTTGTAAAAAACATAAAATTCTAAAGGGAAAGATAAAATTGTGACACTTTCTAGCCAGTTGCTGTGCAATGAAAATTTAAATCGATGAAATACAATCAAAAGGAAAGATGACAGATAAAGTTTGAGTGATATCTGCGCAAATTGTAAACATTTTCTGATACCGCCTCTAGCGGCAACTCGATGAACTAATCAAAGTGTACCGCGAGTCCGCGACACGGCGCGGCGCGGCGGCGCCGCGTGTCTACGTCATCGCTTCGTAATCCAACAACGCTTTGTTACTTCGAATTCTCGTAGAAATGCACTGCAGCATAATAAAACATTGACGGTATGAACGATTAAAATATAATAATGCACCTCTTTTAATGGTGGTAATATGTATATGTTTTATAACTATTCATTTAAAATACAACGTAGCACAATATTAATAGATTCTACGAAGGCGCAACATAATTTATAATAATTATATCTATTTATAAATAGATAAATAATATGCAATATTTGATAAAAACATCTTCATATAAATTTTCAAGTAAGCATATGATGATCACAAAAATAAATATTGACACAAAAAGATTCCTTCGAGCCGGATTTGAACCAGCGACCTATGGATATCAACAGTTATTCCTCTACAGTCCACCGCTCTACCAACTGAGCTATCGAAGGCTTGTGAGACATTGCGAAATTTTATATCACATTTTAAGCCATGCATGACGAATACGACGTGGTAGGGTGACGACACATTTTAGATAAAGCTGATTACTTCTTTCATTGAACCTTATTTATTTATATAGCGTTTTGTTGTCCCATGTTTATAAAAATATTGTACAAAAGTAGAACAATAAAACTACTTTTAAATGGCACTTTATATTTTATTCTAAAGATTTTGGTGGTAATTTACTTTATTTTACCATGTTGGCTTAATTTTTCCCTAACTTTGACTAATGTAATATTGTCAAAGTTGTAGTATCTATTGAAATTAAACTACTATATACGGATTTTATCGCGTTGTTTATTTGACACTGTTACAAAATTTTTTGAAAAACTGTTACACTACTATAATCACTATTAAACTTTACAAATTTTTAAGCTAATTAAATTATTGAAACTATTTATACTATTACTATACTATTATACTATTTAGATTTATTTTTACACTTTCCCCGACGTTTCGGTTGCTTTTCAGCAGCCATGGTCACGGGGAGACTAAGATGGTAGTTGTCTCAATGTTCCAGTGTAGTTATTTCAAAGTACCCGAACATAATTTAATCATGGGTGTTTCTATTTACGCAGAATGAGCTCAAAGTATCATGAAGTCTAGCTGTGGTTTGCTTCTTCTTGGGTTTGACTATTTGAATTACTGGATCCCAAGCTGGTGGTACACTCCAACCATCTTCTCTATTGAAATTAGGATGTTTCTTGATTTCAATAGCCTCGCGAAGCATCCTTGGCAGGAATCGGTGCTCTTTAGCGAGCATCTGTGGTTTGTCAAATCTCAGGTAGTGGTTGGTCCCCTGTTGCACATGTTCACACACATAATTAGTATCTAATAATTATCAGGCCAATCAATTTTTGTTATTTTCCTTTCATCCTTTTTCAGCTCACTTATTATCAGTTATCACTACCTACTTATCACGTTTTTATGTAGTAACACGTTATTTGTCTTGCGCGAATCCATTAATAGGATAAAACTGATCAAGGCTGCGCAATAAAGTCACCTTAAACCTCTTGTTTACAAACGTGAGGGGCGAGTGCGACGCGGTTCGCGGAGTAGGGTCCCTCAGTCCGCGTCCGACGGCACCGCGCGTCGCCGGTTGCCACCCATAACGCACTAGCGCTCTCAGCGCTTTCGAACAGTTTTAAATACCGCGTGGCGTTCCAAATTCGAAAATTTGTTTTTATTGAGCACTGTGATTAGATGGCATGTTTATATATTTTTAAATTTTGGAGCAGTGTTGTTGTCAATGATATCGGCTTTAGTCGATTTATTATTTGCAGCGCAGTTACCAGCTGTTTCTATTAGGCCACTATGTTGTCACCTAAACATAATAAGTTGTTGTTGAACCTGTGCATAGTTAATGTTTTATTTTCATTTGGTTGTGGTTTATTGATTTACCACGCTTTAAATGAGTATTGGTATAGTACCTAATTTTGTACATTTATTGTATTCAAAATTGTTACAGTTACTCATTGGCAATTGAACAAAATTAATTAAGTACCTACCTAATATTTTGAACAATTTTAACATTATATTTGTGAGGTCGCGTCGGCGTCGGTGAAAACGTTTACGTGTTCTAATTAGAAACTGAGCATCATGCACGCGATGAAATCAAAAGTGAAGGAACAGTGAAAGTTATTAAATTCTTTAGTTAAAAGTAAAACTCGTATGCGCGCCGATAGTGACATTTATGTGCCACTCTTTACTAAAAAGTGCCTAAATATTTTAATCATGATTATTTAATTTTAATACACTTAATAAAGTCTATACAATACGAAAGCCACAATACGGTGACCATAGTAAATTTCGCCCACTAATTACATACATTACATAGATTCACGCCTGTTTCCAAGAGGGGTAGGCAGAGACTACGGATTTCTATTTGCTACGATCCTGACACACTTCTCGGGCTTCATTCGCTTTCATCACATTCCTCATACACGCCCGTTAGTTCAAGGTGCTCTTAACCTGGCCTTAGTCCAGAACGCCTCCGATCTGATCGAAAAACGTTCGCCTAGGTTTTCCTCTTGCGACTGTTCCATTCACACTAGCCTTATAAACTTTCTTAGTCAGTCTTTCCTCGTCCATTCTTTCTACATGCCCAAACCAGTTTAACATATCCTTTTCTATTCTTGTCACTAGATCCACTTTCATGCCGCACCTCTCTCACACGATTCCTTTTTCTATCTTTCAGAGTCACACCACATATGCTTCTCAGCGCTCTCATTTCTACAGCATTTATTCTGCTCTCATGCTTCTTTTGCCATACCCAACTTTCACTTCCATACATAAGTGTGGGCACTAATAATACTTTATGAACAGCCAAACGTGCTTTTTCGGATACATTTCGACTGTTCATAAAAGCGCGTAGAGCTCCATTCACTTTGTTGCCAGCAATCGTTCTCCTTTCAATATCTCCCTCATGTTTACCATCCCTTGTAAATAAAGCACCTAAATATACAAACTCTTTCACTTGCTCCACTTTTTCTCCATCAATCATAATATTACACATCGTCACGCACTCTTCCTTTTCAAATACCATTACTTTGGTCTTGCTTACATTTATTTTCATTCCTTTACTCTCAAAAGCACCATGCATAATAGTTACCATCGCCTGCAACTCTTCCGCTGATGACGCATGTATTCGCTCACTATGTTTTTCACATAAATAAGAGAAACCTATAAATTTTCGTTCTATGAATTTTGTGGTTTCTAAACAACCGATAACTGAGATCAATTTTCTATAAGTAATACTATGGGCACGTTGATCAGACCTAACATAATGTTACGTAAATTCTATGTCAAAAAATTTACTAAAGACTGAAAGGTTATTTCTGTACTTTTATTAGTAAAGAATACCATAGAGACGAACAATTAAACTAAACTGAATACTTATTTGGGTAACTTTTTAAATCGTCCGTTCCTACGCTTCTGAATGACTCGGTACCTACCTACAGTTGTCAACTAATACTAGCTTGAGTAAAACTAGGCTCAGTCAAGGCAATTGAGCCCCATTATATTAAAACTAGATGTTGCCGCGGTTTCACTCGCGTTGATCGTTACTGCGCCG
Source organism: Catocala sponsa (assembly GCA_963564715.1). Classification (NCBI taxonomy): domain Eukaryota; kingdom Metazoa; phylum Arthropoda; class Insecta; order Lepidoptera; family Erebidae; genus Catocala; species Catocala sponsa. The sequence goes on along the minus strand of OY751345.1, from coordinate 729,120 downwards.
CCCCCGTGGGTCGTAGCGTGATGGTATATAGCCTTAAGCCTTCCTCAATAAATAGGCTATCCAACACTAAAATAATTTTTCAAATGAAACCAGTAGTTTCTGAGATTAGTGGGTTCAAAGAAACAAAGAAACAAATAAACTCTTCACAAACTACCTCGATCTTCTTTTTTTTAAAGTACTATTAATATTCTTGGATCTCAAGAAATTTATAAAACCAATTTTCATAAGACATCTTTAGTAGTTTAACCATGATAACGTAACACATGTAGACAGAATTACTTTTACATCGTCAATACATATTAGATTGGATTTACACTAACAGTAACTTGACTGCGTAAGCTTTTGGCCTGTGATACTGCAGTCCATGAATGGCAGAAACCCCTTACCATCATGTAATTCACTAGCTCGTGATGAGAGATTGGAGACAATCAAAACCAAGATAGTATTTGATAGTTACTATTACATATTAAATCAGACTTATGTTAAAGAAGCTCATATTCAAGACAATTTAACATGTAAATGAATTTGCATAATAATTTATGAACATATTCAAGGACAGCATAGTAAATTGCAGTAAATTGTGATCGCACAAGATATGGCGATTATTTCATTTATGTATGATTTTATCAAGCTTATTTTAGCACGGTAATCTTAGCAATGGCTGAACCAATTTAGCTGTGGTCTTTAGTGTTTTAGTACAAATTTAGATAAACTTATCAATATTTAGTGTCAGTTCCATTGAAATTGAATGACAAATAAAAGAGATATATATGTCAATTTTAAAATGTGTGCGGATCCGTAGATGACACATCTCATGATTGCGTGTATGAGCGGGCACAGCTGCGTAGTTAGTCGAAGGGCCTATGTCTGGCTTGTTGTGGACTTTGCAGGTGATCGTGAAGTTATTGGCAATTTAACATATTATACAGAAATTCTCAGCTGCATCAGCTGCCATGAGCCACTGCGTAATGAGCCTATCGCCATTTTGCCGGACGTGATGTATTTCCGAAGGAGTTGGCAGAAGTATACCCCAGGTTACTTCTTTGGAGATATACAGCCGCAGGAATAGTCCTACGGCTGTATATCTCCAAATAAACTGCCTTCGTGGCGCAGTGGTAGTGAATGCGACTACTGTGCATGAGGTCTCGGGTTTGAATCCCGGGTCAGGCCAACAAAAAGTTATTGGGTTTTTCTGTTAAGAAACCTCAATATGAGCCCGGAGTTAGAAAGTTGGCGGTGTTAGACACCTCCGTGCCTCGAAAGGCACGTAAAGCCGTTGGTCCTGCGCCTGATCTCTCTCCGGCCGTGTCGGATTATTAGTCCCATCGGATTATGAGAGTTAGGGAATAGATAGTGCACTTGTATTTGCGCACACACTTGTGCACTATAATATCTCCGGCGCAGATGGCCAGTCTCCGTTAAGATTGGCCGCCGTGACTGATATTCGGTCTGGAGGACATTATTATTATCTCCAAAGAAGTAACCTGAGGAATAATTCTGGCAACTCCTTCGGAAGTACATGCTTATAGAAGCATTACTATGATTTTATCCAATATAGTTTTTTATAATATTCTAGTTTCCATCGGAAACAGTACTCTTTCCTGGATGAAAGGTATGTGTGTATGCGAAATTTTATGATAATCGGTCGAGTAGTAAAGGCATGAAAGCGTAACAAACGAGCAAACTCACAGACGCATTTATAATATTAGTAAGGATTCTTAATGGTTTAGCGTTGATTTATTCCTAAGTAAACTTAAATATCTATCAAAAACCAATATTAAATGTTTAATGTATATTCTATTACGTATTTACATATTAAAATGCGTACAGACATCGAATGTTGGTCTGTTGTGGGTATTCTCAAGTGTCTGACAGATTAGGAGCTGACATGACATGCTGAATATTTCAGCAGATTATCTTAAAGATTATATACAACTCGACTTTCGCCGTTCCGTCTTTTTATAGATCTGTGAATGATTTATGATAAGTATATTCTATTATGGTTCTTCCTATACTGAAAATGCTATGAAATATTCAGTTTATATATATAATACTAGTCTTTGCCCGCGGCTTTGCTCGCGTAAAAGTTGGCTAGGTTATGTTAGCAACAGTACTATTTTAATAAAATATTGCCTATGTTACTCGCTGATAATATGGCTTTCTAATGGTGAAGAATTTTTTAAATCTTTTGAATAATTTTTGAATTAAAAACAAACAAATAAACAAATCTTTCTTTATAATATCAGTAAAGACACAGATGTAACATTTGCGTTAAGGCTGGTAAATGTAATAACATACTAATTACTTGGAGCGGCTTCACTTACGTGGTTCTATAGACAAATATTTATTCTACAGGCACTAAACGCCGATCAATAAACTGTCTCTATGCAGAAACTCATGTCGATCGTTGTTTAGCTGTTCCGTAAAACCATTAAAATATTCGAAAAATTTACCATCTCGTATTCGAACATCGATTTATGCGTTGTCACTCTTTATCGTATAAACAATCGAATAATTCGAATATCGGCAATTATAGCATGAGGATTCGAATTAATTACACACCAGAACCAAACATGAAATCAGTACACACGTAGGTTGCAACAGTGATTACTCACTTAATTACATTGTTCCGCAGCTCATTACGTGCTAATGGAAAATTTCATCGTCGTTACGTTCAGACGTAGGACAGGCTAGGCAGACACATAAATTAACTATAATTGGGCTAGCGCGTGCCTCGCCTTAGGACGACGATGTGAAGCTCAATGGCTCAATAAAAATACGCGCCATGACACGCCTTAAGTACCGCTATTTGTACCCACATCCAAGAGGGATTGTGCACCAAATTACAACTAATGATACGGTCTTCTAATATTGAATGACGTATGGTTAGTTCTAGGGAAAAGTGAGGAGCGTGGAAGTGGCATACTTGTGCATGGCGCCTCTCATGAAGCTACCTTTGTTCATTTTGGAATAAGACGAAACAATTTTATTTTAAATGGCAGCATAAACAGTTAGACCCTTAGATTTGGTGATAAGTATTTCTTTTTATAAGACAATTATAAAAAGTTAGATGCTAATATCAGAACTTATTTTAAAAATTTCTTATTTTGCTTACAGCTGCAGTTTTAATTTTTATATTTTCTCGTAATTTTGATCTATTACTAATTTAATCGTGATTAGGTACCATAGGACTTTTATAAAATAATAAAGGAAGGAAGAAAGAAAAGACATTCATAATTTAAAATATCCTCTTGACATTTTTCTGAAAATCCTTCGTAATATTATAAATTCGAAAGTAACTCTGTCTGTCTATCCGTCTGTCTGTCTGTCTGTCTGTCTGTTACCTTTTCACGGCTAAACCACTCAACCGATTTAGATGAAATTTGGTACAGATATAGTTTAGAACCTGGGGAAGGACATAAGCTACTTTTTATTCAAGTAGATACCACGCGGGCGGAGCCGCACGCAAAAGCTAGTGTAAAATCATTGATAAATATTATCCCATGCATCGCATCGCAAAACATCTAAAAGGAGTTTCGATATATTGCCACCCATTATGTGACTCATGTATGCTCTGTATGTTTATTATAAAGAAGCTTTATAGCTAGGTGCACGTAAGGAAAATGGACTGTTGTTTATGCGTTTCGTCGTACATATTAATTTATGTAGGTAATAGGAACAAGTGTGCAGGTATTATTTTAATTTATCCTTATACAACTTACCAGATGTGTAGTCAAATGTACAAATACGAACCCGACCTGCGACAATTCTTTTTCTTTTATTATTAACTAGATGTTCCCGCGGTTTCACCTGCGTTTATCGTCACTGCGCCGCCCCCGTGGATCGTAGCGTGATGTTATATAGCCTTCTGTGATTAATAGGCTATCCAACACTAAAAGAATTTTTCAAATCGAACCAGTAGTAATCACGCAGAATAAACAAGGAGAAACATCGTTTGTACTACATATGTCTGTAATGGGTAATTATTTTGCTGCGATGTTATTTTAAAACTGCGATATCTCCTAAGATATTCATTGAAATCGAATAATGTAAAGGGCAATTTTGTTTTATATTAAATACTTGTGATGAATAACGTATTTATTTGGATAAGGATTAATATCATGTTTATAAAAATACCTTCGCAAATAATGCATTATTTTAGAACAAATTTGGTTAGCATAAAAATGGTTATAGTGAGCCAACCTTAAAAGATAGACATATGCTGTCGCGTACTTTTTTTTAGAACTTTTAAAGGGGAACAATTCTGTCATACATGATTTTTGCGAAACTTTAACTGTTTACGCAGCGGAAGCTCTCAAAAGAAAAAATATCCTCCGATTTTGAAACATTCTTCATTGGTGCTCTGCTCCTATTGACCTTAGCGTGATGATATATAGCCTATAGCCTTCCTCGATAAATGGGCTATCTAACACTGAAAGAATTTTTCAAATCGGACCAGTAGTTCCTGAGATTAGCGCGTTCAAGTAAACAAACAAACAAACAAACTCTTCAGCTTTATAATATTAGTATAGATTTTGCGTTTGTGACTGATGTCATTTGCCTGTCTAGAAAACTAGATGATATGATGAAAAGTAAATGTTAACTCAAGTTTATTCGTTACGATTCATTCGATTAGATTTTATTCGATTCGAGTGTATTCGTTTGCTAATTCGTATTTTGCCAGCATGTCAATAGCAAATCGCTTTCTAGTTTTTCTTATGTAGCATAGAATGTGCCTATCATAGAATGCAGCATAGAATGTGCCTATCATAGAATGCAGCATAGAATGTGCCTATCATAGAATGCAGCATAGAATGTGCCTATCATAGAATGCAGCATAGAATGTGCCTATCATAGAATGCAGCATAAAATGTGCCTATCATAGAATGCAGCATAGAATGTGTCTATCATAGAATGCAGCATAGAATGTGCCTATCATAGAATGCAGCATAGAATGTGTCTATCATAGAATGCAGCATAGAATGTGCCTATCATAAAATGCAGCATAGAATGTGCCTATCATAGAATGCAGCATAGAATGTGCCTATCATAGAATGCAGCATAGAATGTGCCTATCATAGAATGCAGCATAGAATGTGCCTATCATAGAATGCAGCATAGAATGTGCCTATCATAGAATGCAGCATAGAATGTGCCTATCATAGAATGCAGTATAGAATGTGCCTATCATAGAATGCAGCATAGAATGTGCCTATCATAGAATGCAGCATAGAATGTGCCAATCATAGAATGCAGCATAGAATGTGCCTATCATAGAATGCAGCATAGAATGTGCCTATCATAGAATGCAGCATAGAATGTGACAGTTGAAAAAATATCTTACATTACTAAAGACTTAATCGTCGAAATTTCAATGTATCGTTATAACTATGCTTGCGTGTTTAATAAAGCAACTTAATCTTTGCAATATGATCTCTGGCAATTAAGGATACATACACGTCTTGAGATATCTAGAGATGGGACATTAAACTCAAGACAACTAATTGCTGAAACAACAATCGCTTCATATTTGGCATTGCTCGCGAACAATTTCAACAGGTCGCAGACGATGACGTCATGTTACACATACCTACTCACACACACACACACGTACGTGACGTGGGAATGCGTCAACAGTAACATACCACATACTACTCGATGAACAACTGACTGTAACTACACAACAACATACGACAACTATAAAGACAATGGCCATGCCGAAGTTTTGTGATTGGGCAACACCTGGGTTATATACAAGTAGAGCTAAGTTATATGAATTATATGGAATGAAAAAATATAATTTTGATCCAAATTTTGTTAAATATGTTAGAAATTATTCAAAATTATTTAAAAAGACTTGTGCTACATACATCGTACTACTGTATATTACATATGACTACAGATAAATATTATTTCAAACCTGAAATGCTTCTTGCCTAAATTTTCCTTTATTTTCAGAATTTAGTTTTGTATGGACAATGACATATGACATAATGACTGCAACACCTGGTACATAAATGAGTTGTAAAATACTGAAATTATAATTTGATGGTGATTTAAAAGAGTGGCCTTGAGTTTCTTGCAGGTATCTTCTCATATGCTCAACCTTTTGCCTGAACCTTGCAACTAACATAAATGTAAATTCAGTAAATGTAACAAACTCACTAACCCCTTTGACGTTCATAAGTGTTACTTTGTGACCTAAGTGAATAAATGATATTTGACTTATAAATATTAAAATCTTTAGTAGTTTTATAGGTGAAATGTTAAAATCTTTTAATCAACCAGCAACCAATTGCCAAAGTTCTGAATATGATGAACTCCACTCACCACCATAATAAAAATATTTCCACCAATATCTATAGAACACTAAAATAAAAGAAAACTTTGACCTTTTCAATAGAAGATAATAAAACAATTCATGAACAAGTATAATGTTAATAGCTTAACCGTTACTCAATCTCCAGGAGATACATAACAATATATTTTTTATTGTGTCTATAAAATGACAGACAATGAATAGCTTCTTTAAATTTTGACTATAATATGGTTAGTGACAATTTTTGTATGGTCATCTTGTGATTTCCATTACACCTACTGTTATTAGATTTGTGATATATACAAGTACAAGATATGGGTTTAAATGTACGTTCAAATTTAAAAATGAATTAGTAAGATTGGCGATAGTGCGAGAAGTATGTATCTATACTAATATTACCTATAAAGCTGAAGAGTTTGTTTGTTTGGACGCGCTAATCTCAGGAACTACTGGTTCGATTTGAACAATTCTTTTAGTGTTGGATAGCCTATTTATCGAGGAAGGCTATAGGCAATATAACATTACTCTACGACCCACGGGGGCGGCGCAGTAACGATAAACGCGGGTGAAACCGCGGGAACACCTAGTCTCGAACACAATAGCGCAAAACCATGGTAACGTCAAAATCTTCCTAATTTTAATTTTAAGTTATCTATTGGTAGAATAATTAGTCACCAATGAATAACTTTGCAAGTATTGTGTGTTGCCTGTTATGTTATTGAAGATGTGTGAAGTAGTCACACCTTTATTAGCAGTTCGCAGTGTAATAAAACAGTTCTGTAAAGTAGGGTTACCATGCGTCCGGATTTGTTCGGACATGTCTTAGTTTTTATTGAAATGTCAGAATTATAATCAACAAATGGCTATAAAATAAAAAATATAGTAAGTCTTCCCGTATCTTCTGTAACATGTACGCTACGTGTGAGATTGATAATATCATGTATTATTAACGGACTTCAAAACAAAGAAGGAGGCTCTCATTTCGACTGTGTGTTCTTTTTTTATGGGTCTTACCTCATCACTTTTTCTAGGTGAACCGATTTTGAAGATTTTTTTTTTATTTGAACTCCATTAATAACAATAACTTAGTTATTCACAAGAATACGCAATTATTTTATAACTTTTTAGTGCATTTTTTTTTAAATATTCGTTTTTGAAGTCGTATTTCCTTTTTTGTTAAAATTTTTGTTTATATTTAGTACTTATAATATACAGCACTTTAAGATTTCATTAAGTCTACTCTTAACGCTCACATTATAAGCCTTGTTATGTCTTAACTGAAAGCTGGTATTAAAATAAATAATAATTATTAATTATCGTTTGCCATACTAATATTAAACTCAGTTAATTTGTTACGTTTTCAGAGCTAAAACTATCAATTTGAGTGAAATTCTGCTGTAACCATTTGGGTCACAGGTAACCACAAACAATACATTTCTGATAGGGTCTGCTGCAAAACATCCAATCGTATTTAACTTTGGGAAAATTTTACTTCACGCAAACAATGTTACTGCTATGTAAAAACATAGCAGTAACTTTGTTTGCGTGAAGTTTCTTCTTCTTCTTTCTTTTCGTGTGGTTAATAATGGCCAACCTGTTGTCAAGAGTTGTTCAAGCCGCCCGTAGGCCTCTGTCATGGCTTAATGACTGCTGTCAATTTGGCAACAACCGTGATCGACTTTTTACGTGCCCTCCGAAGCACGGAGACGCTCAGATGAAATACCACTAAGCGATCACCCATCTATAGACTGATCGCACCTAACGTTGCTTAACCTCGCTAATCGTTTACCGATCAATGAGCTCTCTGTTTTCTAAATAATATTACTAAACAAATACTACATTAACTAGCATCTAACGGCGTACATATATGTGCCTAATTAAACTGTCGAGAATAAATATTGTTTCAATAATTAGTAGCTGGGCTTCATAATAATAACAAACAGAGCGGCGCACATTTACAATACACCATTTACAAACAGCCTGTTTAATAGCAAGCGTTTTTGTCTTACATGTAAGAGTACGCAATTGATTCAATGAAATAAACTCTTTTAAAATGGTAAATTTAACGATTTTTCCTTTTTAACTACTGACTGAGCTGTGGTAGCTCGTAATGCCGCAAGTTCCGTCTGGCCGTAATAAACATCTATGACAAGCGGCGATAGATGTTTATGATGCATATATATTATATGGGCAGTCAGATAGTCTGAAATCAATCATGTGCAGATTACCTTACTAAATCTGACAGTTGTAAAAGCAATGTGCGAGGCACAGAGTTGTCTTTAGCGAAGTCCTGGCGTGACAACTGCCACGAGGGTACTTGTCCGTTCAGCAAGCAAACCTAGAGTCGCTTGAGCCTATAGTAGGTTTTGGGTATTTTAAGATAACGTATGAAGGTACATCGAGAAGTTAACGTACTTTACAGCTCCAGTAATTTACCGGAGATATGGAAGACAACTTTGCCGTCCACTTCAGCGAGGTTATCGTTAGCAGCTCTGAGTTGCGGGTGGTGTGTGGCCTAATAGCTACGGCACCTATCTGGAACATAGGGTACGAGGTATTTCGCCACAACGAGAACCGAATCCGATATGGGGACCAGACTTGTCTATAACTGGTCCCCTAAGGTATATTCCAGCACTCGACGGCACTGATGCACTCTGTCTTATAATAGTAAGATTGGCAGGAAGTGGATGCTATATCATACCTTTTAGTAGACTATTCAATAGAGGGGATGTCAGCTGACAATTATTCCATAGTAATACTGGTATTCAGACAAATCTGGTTAGACAGCTAACCCCGATATACTTGTAATAATAAGGCTAGGGTGAAGGACGATATCCCAATCACCCTTTTCCCCCTTCCTGCTCCATCTCCTTCCCACTTCCTTTCCTAAAGGGTCGGCAACGCGCAAGTGATGCCTCTGGTGTTGCAGACGTCTATAGGCTACGGTGACCACTTAACATCAGGTGGGCCGTAAGCTTGTTTGCCACCTTTGTTGTATAAAAAAAAAATTACTTAACATAAAAAGTATTATTATAATACAATTTCTCACAATGTATACACGTTCATGTCTGAAGTACTAAAAGCTTTACAACAAAGAGAATTTCAATCCAATGCTTTCAAGGCAGAAGAATAACCGAACGAGTAGGACGTGTTATAGTTGAAACTGGTTCGCTTGTAAGACGCACAAACTGTTTTTATACCCGAACTACATAATTATATTATTATTACTTAGAGTTTGAAGCTATAGCTATATCTATACAAATAAATAAAATTGAAGTGTCTGTTTGTAATGTCAAAATAACAGCTTTTTATCTAATGCATATATCTAATGTATATAAGATACTTATACGAAAACACCTATTTTAAAAATTTTTGTCTGTGTGTTTGTTTGTTCCGGCTAATCTCCAAAACGGCTGAACCGATTTTGACGGGACTTTCACTGGCAGATAGCTGATGTTATAAGGAGTAACATAGGCTACTTTGATTTTAGAAAAAAAAGGTTTCCGCGGAGACAAATACTTTTTACTTAAAATCTACGCGGACGAAGTCGCAGGTAACAGCTAGTTCTTCATAAAGTGAGTGCCATTAAAATATCTCAGGAATATTTTTTTAAACTTGGTACATTATGTGTATAATGTATTGTATACATGTAGGTGAAATGTTCAAACTTTTTAATCAACCAACAACCAATTGCCAAATTGCCGAATATCCTGAATTTCACTCACCACCATAAAATGTTTAATAAATATGTTTGAAACACTAAATAAATAAAAAAATAGCTGGAAACATATTAAAAAAAAAACCTCTAATGAAATTAAAGTAAAAATAATATTTGAATGTAACTTTAATTAAAGTAAAGCGTGGTATACTGACTAAGTACTGACATTATCAAAACATAATGGTGCCACTTCTGTTGTCACAAAATTCTCTAAGCTTAACTAAAAATCTCTAAAATTTAGTTTGGTCCTCTCAAATGGCATTTCGTATTCTGAAATCGTTAAAAGTGACAGGACTAAAAAAAATGTTTGTGATTTTTAGTTAAGTTTAGAGAATTTTGTGACAACAGAATTGGCACCAATATCCTTTGGTTTCAGTAATCATATCGAAGCAAAAATTTGCTAACAGGCGGTGGAACGCATGTCAACTGCTACTACTCGTAAATTAACAATATCCAATCAAATCACTCAATATGAGTTAAATTCTGACATGTCGCAGGTCGCAGATAAGCATTTAATAAACCGTTTGACAACTAATATCTAACCCATCACGACGACTTTTCTGGCATAAAGTTATAATCCGAGATTATTTCTTAGGTAATTAAAACACGTTTTTTAGATGTTTTCTACTTATATCATAATCATTATCATATCATATTCTATCACATACACACAACACCATCTAGCCCAAACTAAGCAGAGCTTGTACTATGGGTACTAGACAATGGATAAACATACATATATACATTTTTTTGTAAATACATACATATTATACATAGAAACACCCAGACCAAGACACACATCCATGTTCATGCACACAAATGTTTGACTTGTGCGGGAATCGAACCCGCGACCTCAGGCGTGGCAGTCGGTTACACCAACCACTACGCCATCGAGGCCGACTAATAAACTATTATCGGTATGTGAGCAGGGTTATGACGTAGCTCTCAGCTGTCCCTCGCCCTCGCCACTGCGGACTGTGCTATACAGTGGCACGTATGACGTAGGGTCCTATGTGGCTCGAATACTCGTAATCTGTTGCTAACCGCTCGGATCGCTCGCCTCGCTGTGACGCAATACACCGCGTTTTTATTTTATTCGCGTGTATATCACTGTACACAGACATATGCCTGTCTGTTATATGTTGTTTGTGACTTCTGAAGTATTACTGACATTGGAGGGCGCAGTCGAATGTGCTGGATGCCGCTGCCGAACACACGGGAATTCATGGGATGAATTTTGTTCTGTTTTAGGGATATAGCTATGTAGTTATCGTCGGCTGGTGATCTTGATGCCTGTTGTTTTAATGCTTGTAAAGTCTTAGTGAGTATAAAAAAGGACTTTATTCTCACTAAGGATTGTTCTTACTGAGAATAAAATGGTCATTAGTTTTTTTAAATGCGGTGTTATTAGCAATAGATTTTATACTTAATAAATACTTTAATTACCTGTGATATAACAGTTACTGATAATTATTTTATTGATTATTTTTCAAGCTAAAAATAAAAGCACTAAGAGAATAAGATTTTATGTTGTATCGTGCGATTATCGAACCGCGACTTTACCGAGTGGTAAAGGTTGGTGTTAAAGCGACCACAGCGCCGTCCGCGCAGTCATGTATTACTTAATAATTTCACTATTACGCGTAAGATCTAAACAAACACGCTGCAGAGATGAATCACTTATCAATCAACCATCACTGAATAAAATTATCAGCTTATTTACATTACCACGTTCACTGTGCATGCCCCATCGATGGGGCATGTGGAGTTGCTCATCGTACGTGCATGACCCACGGGTGGGGCATGAAGTTACGAGATCATACGTGCATGCCACACGAGTCGGGCATGAATTTACGAGATCATACGTGCATAAAACTATATCTTTTATATGAAAGGTATATAAAAAATTAAAAACAATGCTATAATAATATCATTTTTAAGTATACCTAACGCAACATATTATCTACAATTTGCGTTTGCACTAATTATGGGGTCTCTCATCATAGCTGCACAGTGAACGTGTTAACATACTGTACGGGTTTCTGGTCAAATAGTCTATGGTCACATTAACACAAATTCATATTTGGAATAGAAAGCTCTTCTCATTCGACAACAACACTCCGTCGTGAACGGACGTCTGACATCAGTGGCGTTTAAACTTGAACTTTCCGATAACACAATAGATAATGATGTAAAACCTTTAATTAATTATAGTTTATTAGCGATAAGAGCATCGGTGTAGTTTGAAATACGTGTGACTTATCAAGTGCCTTGTGACAATGTACAGCTTTGACAAGGATTTGTGGCACGTGAGGAGACCGTCGGAGAGCCAGGAGACACCACCTCCGGAGGAGACACGACGTAATTATAAAATTAATTATATGTAACGCGGTATTTAGTTATGTTTTTATTGTTCTTAGAAGCAGACCCGTCATACAGTAACTGTTACTGGCAACTATCAGCCGTCAGTCATCACCATCACGCTTCGGCAATGCGTAGAGCACTGACAAGCCGTTACGCTGTTTAGCGTGGTACATAGAATGTGAAATTATTTGCAAGACTACATACCTTTGATTTATATGGTGTACGCGTTTGTTTTAAATTATATTAAATATTTTATTAAATATACATACATATATATGTATATTTGCCGTTGATTAAAAGCTTAACTAGTAGAGCGACAAGATTGTACAATATTTGCTAATGGCTTATGTTTAACTTATCACCAGATATAGTAAAATATAACAGTCAAAAATAGTAAATGATCACCAAATTGCACAGCAAAATATATTTAAAGAGATCAAAATAAGTCGACGGAGCCCTAATTATGTGTGGGTATAAGAAGGAACCTAACATAACCTAACCCTTCCGAGACGGAATGCAGTGATTTGAGGCGTATAGTTGCTCGTTATGATATATTTTAGTAAGCATACTTTTGGTGGTCATTATATTTAATCCCTTTAATAATAATTATGAGCTTGCGTAGTATTTGTTTGTAATTATAGTAAATACCTACGTAACAGTTGATGGCAATTAATATGTTCTTATTAATTTGATTTCTGCGTATGTATAATAATAATAAAATAAATGTAATATTCCATATTTACTAAATTTATTGCTGTTCTTTACTGAGTCGTCTGGAATTGTTGTATGTTTGTAATGGAGTATTTTGACTGTTTTTGACTGTTGCCAGACTTTTCTGAATTTCTGAAATTCAGCAATTTAGAACACGTTATTAAAACGAATGGCAATATAAAATGCGTTTCACATAAATAAAAATAAAATTTATAAAGAGGAAAATTAATATATGTAGGCCTATTTAATTAGCCTAAGCAGTTTTAGATTACTTTTAAATAAACATATTAAATTTATCATAAATTCAGCTGGCTCTTTGAAAATTGAGATTTATTTGTCTTTAACTTTTAACCAGACGGTTCTTTTACCATGTTCTCGGACTAAGTCGGGGTTTCACTTTGTAAAGTTTATTAGGTCGTCGTGGCGGGGCTTCTTACGAAACTAAACTTATTTGTGTTGCTTCACTTCTAACATCTAGACCAGTTAGTTAATTAAATGATTGGTACATATAGAAGTTGTATGTTTATATATAAATAACTTTACATTGGAGTCTGTTAGTCCCTCAGAGGGGCAGGTATAGGTATTATACACATATTGGCAGATTGTTTAGGGGTCCACATAGAGGGAGAGCTTAATGGCGTCTAACTGGCACTTTGCCAAACTGCTCTTACTCAGAATGTCGTAAAAGCCCACACTTTGCTCAGCCCGGGATTCGAACTTGTCTCGGTTAGTGAAAACTTATGCTATGAGTCCATGATCCAATACCTAGTATATTGGCAGGTTCCTTGTTCGATGTATTAGATACTAGCTTTTGTCCATGGCTTCGCTCGCGTAAAAGTAGGTTATGTTATGTTAGCAAAAGTACTTTTACAAAAATATCTGTATGTTATTCGCTGATAATATACCTTGCTAATGAAGAAAGAATTTTTAAAATCGGTTGAATAGATTTTGAGTTAAATCTTTGCAAACAAACAAAAAAACATCAAATCTGTCCGCTTTATAATATTAGTATATAAATACACACAATAGATTTTGTATTCTGTGTATCACGACTCACGAGGCAGCGAATAGATTAATATCAGATATTGAATCTCGTCGTGGAATTCATAAATCAATACTTTGTTTTGCTAGGAAATCTAGGTCATGCCTTTACGGGTGTTCATGATTCTGGGAAACGTTTGTAGCGGCACACGCGCCGCGCCGCGCCGCGGTGCACTGCCGCTTCTCATTAATGTATTTTGTACGTACGAGTATATATATACTCCATTTTATCTTACTTGTATTATTTTGTAAAAATATATGGCCTACTGGCAGCTACAGATGTTACATAGAGACCCATCTTTACGTATTGTCTTACTTATTTTTGTGATGTCTATTTAATTTTGTTAGAGAACGAATATAGTCTGAACGCTAATAGATTGATTTGAAAATGAATGACCTTTTTGCTTACCAAATTCTTACTAATATTAAATTCGAAAGTAACTCTGTCTGTCTATCTGTCTGTCTGCCTGTTACCCTTTCACGGCTAAACCACTCAACCGATTTAGATGCAATTTGGTACAGATATAGTTTAAAACCTGGGTAAGGACATAGGCTACTTTTTATTGATGTAGGTACCACGCGGGCGGAGCCGTGCTCAAAAGCTAGTATATTATAAATTTGTATAAATAGATGTTTGATTAATATTAATTATTATACTTAATATGTATTCAAAATTTATTTCTTTATATTCCCCGTATATTAACAACGCGTATTGTTATTGGTTGTTTCGAGTTAAAGTTCCTCGTGGGTCCTGTGTTTCTTCCGTAGCATAAGCTGGCTTATCGTAAGATCTCCGGTTTGATTCTTGGAATAAACGGTTATTGGGTGAATACCAGCACGGTCTGGCATTGTACCTACAAGGCAATAGGCTTTTCCTCCATAGCATTGTTATTGCATGCGCGAGAATGAAACAAAGCTATGCTAATAATGTGTTGAATTTTCTTCATATACTTACATTACATACCTATTTTAGTAAATTCTTACCATCAGGCAGACTATAAAGTGGTTTGCTACCTTTTTAACCTGTGAAATGTTCGAATACACGACACATTTAAAAACTATTGTTTTTGGTCGCTCGGTGTGCCGTGCCGATGCCGGTGCGACTCAATAGGTTAATATAAAAAATAATAGAATCCACCATTAATATTATTATTATTAATAGGTGTTCGAATCATTGTGGTGAGAGAATTGGTCAGCCTAGACACTGCGTTACCGAGTCTAGCTGCTTCCAGGTGCGCCGCGGGGAGGCGCACCATGTGTCTCATGCACCTTGTGCAGTGGAAAACAAGAAAATGATCCCCGTCACCCACTTTTCGATCACAAAATGCGTCCTGTGCGCTTAAAAGCCGCCGAAGCTTTTTGCGATGTCACTCTTCTTGGAATATCAAAATTCCCCCACAACGGGTAAGAGAGCAAATGTGGGCAGCGAAACATCCTGTCCCGACAGGTTTCATTGCACCTTCAGAAAACCTGCCACCTGGACACCAACTGCAATGGCCAACCTGGAAATCACTGAATCGCTTGCGCACCCAGGTTGGTCGTTGCAAGAACAATATGGCAAATTGGGGCTACACGGACCAGTCGCAAACGCGCTGTGACTGTGGAGCTCCACTGCAAACTATGCCACATTAGCTCTCTTGTCCAATGTGCCCCTCCAGCTGCACTGTGGAAGGTCTGTGGAGAGCAACGGACGATGCCGTGGCTGTGGCTGGATTTTGAGCAGACAAAATTTAAGGGTGTTCATATATTGACACGAAGAAGAAGAAGAAGATTAATAATATTGAATCGCTTTTGTTGTCCTTCATAAGATGGTAGCTTGTCGCGATGTAGGCTGTTAAGAACTCTAGTATGTCACGAATACGATAGGTACAGTATGACCTGCCAACGTTGTTACTCATCATTATAATTAATTGAAGCAACAAAATTATAAAACCAGCTGAGTACCACTCGGGCACGCTTGCGGGATTCGGTACTAACATACTTGACAACTGGAAGTATAACTTTAGTTTTACCAGTATAATTGTATTTTGATTTCAATGCTTAATATACGCGCTAACGTAAGATTAGTATAGATATATGTACTGCACTGTTCACACTTGACCGGTTTATATTATTTATTAGTTTTCTTTAGGGTATTTTATGAGACTTCAAGCTTGCTACTCTTATGTGTTTTTTATTTTAAGTTGGAGCAGAAACTAAATATTACGGTTACATTGTGTAGGAACATGTGATCGCACGTAAAAGTGACCAAAAGGAAGAGTGAGCTAACACATTAGATAGTGTACAATTTTTCTCGAAGATATGTGAAGTCTGCCAACGCGCACTGGGCCAATAGTGGTCTGACCGTTTTCACATTGAAGAGAGGCCACGTGCCCAGCAGTGGGACTGGACAGACAGACAGACAGATAAACAGACAACAATAAGTATAACAAATAGCTTGTTATACGTATGACGTAGGCTTAGTTATAGCTAGTTAGTGTAACATTGACGTTTATAATAACTGTTACTTTGTGACCTGAATAAACAAGACATTATTAATCAAATCATTAAGTTTTATCTATAATTCATTCCTTTTAAGATTTGCTAACTGCTAAAATAAACTGGTTTATTTATTTATTTGATAAGGTTCACTAACGCTTGTATACAATGTTTCTTATGTACTAACTATGTAACAATTTTGGAAACTTTAGGTTATTGTAGCAAACAATTATTAGTACACACTACATGCGCCGTGTTTAACAGACTAAAATATAATTATTATTCTACTTAATATGATATTAAAGTTAAATTGTAAACAAATTCAAGTAGTACAACATTGTAAGTAATCAGTAGGTATTTAGTAGGTGATTTTAAGGTTATTTCTAATTACATAACAATAAATTAAAAACGAAGCTACAGTATAAATAAGTATAAAATAAAGAGATGTAAGTAAACGTCACGCTTTAATTCAAAAATTTTACTTAAGGAAGTAGTGCTTATTGCAGTAAAGTGCTGACAGAGTGTTCTGCGGATGCTATTCAAAGAAAAGTTTACTTTACTTGACGTCACTTATTCGCTACTAAGTCACTTATTCAAACATAGGTACACTTTATAAATACTGGTTCGAATTAGCATAATTTCAAACATCACTCAACAGACTCGTTGATCAAACAAGCTCTTCTTTGTATTTATATGCGAAAACGTGTAATTATCTAGTTATTTTTGTTTTAGGTGATACTGGAACAGCCTTACTTATAAAAAATATCGTTAACAAAAGCGTAGCTACATCGTAACGCTGTTACTAAACTATTATTTAAATGATACTTTATGCTGAGTACAATGCTCTCTGTAAAGTTTTAGTTGGTTTGTTATTTTCTGTCTAATCGCGAAATAATTAGCTTCTTAGCCACCCCTTAAATACCTATATAATATTAGTTTAAGTAATTCAGGCAGTCAATGTTTTATTTTGATTTGATTAGTAAGATCTTGTTGGCTCGTACTCTTTGTGTTCATTGCTTAAATATTTCTTGAGTCCTCCGGGACACAGGGCAAATTTTTAGTGCGGAACTTTGCTATTAATAGGAAAAAAAGGCTTTTTATACATAGAATCGTAAAAATGTACAAAATTGTAACATGTTCTATAGTTAGCGCTTCCTACGGGAAAATGCAGAGTCTGTGATCTATCTAGTCGACAATAATAAGGCACAAGTAGATACTGTTTACAATTAATTTAGTAGGTACTTATCGAAGACGTTCTCGAATTTCACCAGCCCGTGTTGAGCTAATGAACTTTAGAAAAGGCTTTTAAAACTATCAAGCTCGCTCTTAACGAATACCTTTGACATTTTGCCAGCGTCATTCTCATAACGGCTATTACCCTGGCTTTGCTTGAATTTGGCAACTGAAAATATAATTTTTGTCTTACCGCCGATCGGGTTCAATTCCTTGGGGGGCTAAAGTTTTATTGGGTATCTTAAAATGTGCTTCGGGTAGCAATAGGCTCGCCCCTATCACATGGGATTTAAAGTAAGTATAGCCCGCAAAATGTAGGTATGACAGCACGTTTGAGTATTCTTTAGGGAATATAAACTTCGCCTGGTTCCAAGAGATTTAAACCGGCTTCTTCATTATGGCAAAAACCTGGACGAAATTTGTCGATTTCTTGAATCGTATTAAATGCACGTGTAAGTTTATAAGTAGCGATGGCCATCGTTTTGTGTCTGTGTGGTGCTGGCGCTCTCTGTTTAGTTTTCTTCATTCATTCTACATTCCAGTTCAGCTGTATCTTTTGTTCCTGTCCTACTTATGACATCTAGCGTGAGGGTATACGTCCTTATCCTCCGTCAAGCGGACAGATTGTAGACATAGAACCCAATACAAATCGATAAAAATGTGTCAAATTGTAGACTAATATATGGAAATTATATTCTAACTTAAATAAAACTATGACTAGACTGGCAAGACACATCTGGAAAATAAATTTGGAAAACTAATTAGTATCAAAAAGAGGAATTTAAAACAGCGGTCTTTAGAAATTTTGCCTGCCCGTTTCTTTTGGCTTTAATGCGACGCGACGTTAACAGTAAAAAAGTTTTTGAAGTGAAAACTTCTTTAGGCGCGTTGAGCACTTCTTGGGTAAAAAAAATTATAGAACTCAGAAATGGTACATCTTACGCAAAAAATAACGAAATTTTGACCCCCTTAATAACCACTAAGAGAGTATCGGGAATCCGAAACGCGCCTTTTGTTGTTTTGTTTTTTTTTTGTTTATAAAGAAGTGTTTATGATCAAGGATGAAAGTTTTCACTTCTATCGGCAGTCCCCAAAGACTACCCCAATTTTTTTTATATAATCTCTACATTTCATCTACTTACGTTTTATAGTATCGAATATTTCATGGTGCATATAATTTACGTGTCGGGCTAGACTCCTCGTAGAAGAACTCGTGGGCAAAAAATACTCGTACTAGTATTTTTGTTATTATTATGTTGCGTCGTTAAATGGCCTAACGTTGTGCCAACACAAAGTTAAAAATGATACGCAATGCGTAAACTCGCCCCGTTCAATGGTACCTACTTGTGCACGTCATGCGGACTTTTGGACCGGCTCCCAGTTTAGTGCCGATAAGACGAGGGAGACTGCTAGACAAACATTAAAGGGCTTTTGATGGCCATACTGCCATATATGAAGGGGTTTTTATTATAAACTAGGTTTTGCCCGTGGCTTTACACACGTAATATGTACGTTAGGTTAGTAACAGTACTTGTTTCTGGATAAAAGATACTCTGTCCTTTTCTGTTACCCTGACAACGTGTATGCGAAATGTCATGTTGATCGGTCGAGCAGTTAAGGCGTGAATGCTTAACAGACAAACAAATACATTCACATTTATAATATTAGTTATGATGCGAAACTAATTCTCTCTGTTATATGACTTATATTATGTTTTGTTGATCAAAGGCGCGTGCGAATATATGCAATCTGGTTAGAAAAAAAGCTGAGGAATTACGTGTTAAACATTTTTAAAGAAGGTATTCTGATATTTTAGTTAACATAGTTCTCGATTGATTTGTATCGACTTGGGTTGCCATATTCTTATTACTTTGACATTTTAGTACTTCTAGCGAAACTTCTAAAATTAATATAAATTTACCATGATTCACTTCGAGAAGGAGTTTTATAATTACTACCGTAACCTTGACGCCCTTTTGAAGTTGTTACTCACCGGGATTGAAATCCGATATCAGACTGAACATTAGTTTACATTTTTATTTATAAATCGCACCTCCCTATTACAGATTAATTTAGCTCGCTCCATGCAAATATGTTTACGTATTTACATATTATACAATACGGTTTATACGTTTATACGTAAGGTATTCACAGTTGTATTACGGTGTATTTAGGCACCATTTATGCAACGACTAGGGTTTTGAATCCCACATTATAGGGAGCCAGTCTATTGTGAAACAATGCCAGACTCCGTACTTCTGAAAATTTCGTTAAGAAAACTACACTATCTAACAGTGAGCTGGGCTTCAAATCAGCAACCACATGCACAGCAGTCGTATTAATAACGCTTCACAATTGCGTAAGCAGGAAAGGTTTTTATTAGTAGAGCCTCGCTGATTTCAGCATGAATGGGCCGGCTCAACCGGGGAATGACTACCCTCTCACAGAATATCGACGTGAAATACCAGTATTCCTACTGTTGTTTCGTTCGGTGAGTGAGAGTGCCGGAGGCCCAATCACCCCCTTTACCCCATTCCGCTCCTTCTCCTTCCCACTTCCTTTCCTTAAGGGTCGGCATAGGCTACGGTGACCACTTACCATCAGGTGAGCCGGGCCGTATGCTTGATTGCCAGCTTAGTAGTATAAAAAAAAAATGTGGCGGTCCGTAAATTAGACACAGCTAAGTAAAAACTTCAACAAAAAGAGCGCTGTACTAAATAACGTCTACAAAGTATATTAGTGTCTAAATCGCAATAGTTTATAACGAATTTTTCGATGTTAAACGTTCATTCTCATTAAGTTCTTTATGCAAGTTTATCGGTTTAATTAAGCTTTTATCAGGCTTTTCTCCAGAACTTCTCTTATCTGGTTAGAATCGTCCACGAAGGTTTTTCCTTTCCGCCTAGTGCCGTGTCCGTCGGGAGTAGTCCAGATAAAGCGTTGCGTCGTAATAAAAGATCGAAGGAAATTAATTTACAGCCTCGACATGTCCATTACTGAGGCTGTGTGCCGACCTAAATAACATAATCTTGTTTAAACTGCGGAGTGTATTTGTGCAAAGGGGTAGAATTCACAGGAATCGTTTATTTATTTACCGCCATCTTAGCTGGAGTCGTGGCAGGACAGGTCATTGAGAAGTATAGTGAAACTATTTGTAATAAAAAGTCACATCAGCCCTGTTTATAAGATGTTCCATTTTTGTGCACGGGCATTCACTCAGTAAGATAAAGGCTGGATGTACTGGACTGCTACGGGTTGGCAGACATCACAAATCTATGAGAATATTATGCAGAAATCTTAGATATATAATTTTCTGTACGATGTTTTACGTTGTCGTTAAAGCGAGCGCTAATTAGATACATTCAAAATTAAGTCTTAATTAAGTACGTGGAATAGAAGTCGAAATCACGAGCTATATGACAGGGGCGCAGGGCAACGGTCTTTCCAATAGGAAGTGGTTCCTTCTCATATTTTTGGTTTTAGTCTTGTTATGTTCATTTTTTATTTGTAACTACAGGTGTATCCAGAATTACATGAATTAATCGATAAATATTTCATTTTGTCTTTCGTTATGGTCTTCGCTACTTAGATGCTTTAGCTATCATTGATAGGTATCAAATCGTTTCTTTTTTACATTTCGCCGTTAAATTATAAAAAATCTTTCGCATGTTTAATAGGTATTTGTAAACCTCGCCGATAAGGAATTGTCACCTCGCCAGTACGCTGATTATTTATGTGAACCACATATAGCTATCTCATTGTTAGGTATCCTTTTTGGCCTTAGCTTAAATGATTATAAACTCTTTCGCGATACAGGAATTATTCGTAGTGCGTCAGCTGTCTTCTAATAAGAACAATATAAATAACAACCAGGAAGATTAAAACTTAATAATAATAGACTTTGTTTATTATTAATCATATCATAAGTATTTAATAAAAAAAAATCCTTAACTCGACTTTATAAACAACAATTTAATAATAGTTATTAACAGTTTGAGAAACATTGCCACGCCAAGGTTCTGAACTCCGATAACCTACAAAGACGTAAAACAATTCGCGATAAAAGACACAAAATTTTCCTTTATGTGATAATAATAAGGCACTGAATGTATTTAAATAACTTAGTGTACAGGCTGTCCGGTAATTAATGGATAACCTTGAAATATCTTATAAGTAATAGAACTGACGGCCGTTCTGAAAAAAAAAAGAAAAATACCTATCCTAACTACTACCTGAGATATGATTCTTTTTTTTAATTACCATATTTAACTTTCTTGTACCTACACTACGACTATAAATGAATGAATGCCATCAGTTTTTTGTTGTTTTATAAACACTAATTATGCTAATAGGTAGACAGTCAAAAGTATGACTAGCTATTGCATTTTTTTTTCCTGAACGGCCATCAATTCTACTATAAGACATTTCAAGGGTATCCATGAATTACCGGACACGTGTATATAAAAAGTGTTTTCGTCTGTTACTACGAGACGTCTATATCGCACGATCAGATCGGATGACTGAAGCGCTCACTAATGACGCCAAGTTTTTATATCATTAAAACTTTTCCTTTTTCGGTTTTATCATTATAAATGATAATTAGTCAAATTAACCCAAATTTTATCACTGTCTTTGCCTTTGCAGTCAATATCATTTATGTCTACATTTTCTCAGACGTTCCGATACCTAGTAGGTACTGATGTGTGTTCTGTTTTCGGAAACATTTCAACTCATCAAAATAATTATTAGAATCAGATACCTACATAAATATCAAGAATTTTATTTAAAAACATTAGTTATGGCCCTCTTCATGTTTCGATTGCCTTAAATTAATATTAAATAACTTTATTAATTTCCATTACGTTGCCACATTAGGTACCTAGGCTAAAGGTTACAATAAAAAAATATTTTTGCTATTTTGTCTCTTTTTACGAGTACTGTTTTTTAATAATCGACGAGCTTACCTTTTACCCGATAATAAGCGGTAACCTTTGACCTCTTCTGCAATATCAATTTAATACACAACTAAAGGTCGCCGTCGCCCTAGCCGAGTCGACGCGCGACGTACCGGAGCTGTTGATCCGCTTTGGTTACGTTAGGTTGACGCCTGTTTGACGGCGAGGCAAAAGGCGATACGGTGACGATCCCTTTCCGATTTGATATGTGTGCCTTATATACCTTAAGACGCTGCCGACATCGATAGATGTCTGATGCCTTTTTCCACATTTCATTAAAAGCAATCTCGTACTTTTGTCGTAATAAACTAACCAACCGCGGCAACCGACTTACTTTAGTATTTATAACATTGCTGTGGATTTAATCGAGCAAATTTATTTTAAAATAACATTACGCAGTTATCGCCAAGAATATACTATGATAAAAGCTTATTTATGTTATGAGTTACATGCGCTCGTACAAGTTGAATCATAATAAAGTAAATGATAACATGACGACATATAAATAGAAATAGCATGGGTTGTTCAACTTAAACAAAGATATATCAGACCCAAGGTGCCCCAGGGTCTGCAATTTTTTTTAGTGGAGAATGGCTTTCATAGACGGATGTTTGTACTTAGCGATTGCGTGCATTTATATTTTGTTCGGGCCCAGCGCGGCAGCAAAACATCTATAAATAGCTTTTCCTTAATTATTTTAAAGGACGTTTTCCTTTTTGATTTCTTCCTAAAATTAAACGGTTTCTATAACATGTTTTATTTTATTTCGACATATTTAGTCTATAAGAAAACGATGTATACTTTATGAGAATTATCCTCCGGGTATAGGAATGGAAATGTACTCTCGTTGACAATCAGAAGAGCCGTACGCTTCTTACTTTAGTGGTATAAAGACAGCCATCCGGTGACATCAATATGTCCCAGGCATAAAAAAAACTTGTTAGGTTAAGCTACTGTCGCTTTCTAATCTTCGTTAGCTTGAAACGAGATAAGATACAATATGACATTGCCTAATACATATGTAGATACTCATGTCTCATCATATAGCTAGTAGGTATTATCTATGGATCAATAAGGGGCTTCGCGGAAACTCGTGTTTATCGGTGTATGTGCAGATAAACATTTACTTATGAGTTATTTTCTTCATGGCACCAATCGTTTCTTTCATTAGGTCATGTCATGTCATTTTATAAGCCAATAGGGTTGGATTGCCGGATCGCCAATATATTATAAGGTTTTTCTGTTAAAGAAACACATACATAATATGATTACTGCCTTGGTGGTGTAGCGTTAGTGAATGCGATTGCTGTCTATGAGGTCTCGGCATCTCTGGTCAGGTCAAGAAAAATTTGTCGGTTTTTCCACCAAAAAATGCTTAATAGCTCGGAGCCCGGCGTTAGAAAGTTGTCAATATTACATACCCTCAAAGGACGGAAAGCATTTAAAGCCATTTTTTCTGCGCGTGATCTTCCTATGGTCATGTCAAATTGCCGTCCCATCGGATTATAGGAGTTCGGGAATAGAGAGTGCACTGGTGTTTGCGCATACAGACTGAACCGGCGGTTCAATCTCCGTTAAGATTAAACGCCGGATTTCGGTCTAGAGGTCATTACTAGGTTTTTCTGTTAAATATTTTTAGTTACATTTGGTCAGGCAATTAAATTGGTGATAGGCTAGCGATTAGCTTAGTATCACACGAGACCTAAACATAGCTGGTGAAATCTGGTCATTTTAATTCATTTTACAAAAGACAGCTCCCGCACTAAGAATAATTCCTGTGTCCCGGGGGACTTTACAAACATTCAAACAGAGGACACAAAGAGCACCCAGACAGCCACAAGGCCTGCCCTCCTACTTCGCCTGGGCTCTACAGTGGTACATGTAATTATGTAAATGTAAAGATAAAATAAATGTATGAAGTTGTTGCCTGCTATAAGCCGAATAATGCCTAGTCACGTAAACGTTCTTGTTGTCTGTTTTCGTTTTCAAATATTTTCAAGATTGTAAAATAACACGAAGTAAGAGCTTATGATCTTTTCGCTTGGCGGCTCGTATGTTGACATTATTATGGCCTGCCATTTTCTGTAAGGTTTAGTTACTTTCTCACATGAGGTGCTGTTATATACCAATACCGTTATGATTATAAAATATCATTTAGCAGAAGATAGAAAGGATATGTAGTCAAAATACTTTATTTATAATCTTCTTATTTAGAATTGAAAAGACAGCTTGTCCTGTTAGATTTACAAAGACACGAATTGGAGTATAGCGACAATATTCTTAACAAGGTTTTGCCGCGGCTTCGCTCGCTGTAGATTTCGTCAGTAAATTTCTGTCCTTGGAGACAGTACTATCGCTACTATTAAGATTTTATGTACATTCTACTAGAATTTGCCCGCGGGTTTGCTCGCGTAACCGTAGTTTAGGTTAGAAACAGTACTTTTTCTGGATGAAAGGTACCCTATGTCCTTTTTTTACAACGTGTGTGCGAAATTTGATGATGATCGGTCGAGTAGTTAAGACGTGCAAGCGTTACAAACAAACAAACAAAATGACGTTCGCGTTTATAATATTAACTAGGATTTATACCCAATTAGTTAGGCCAGTCTTTTGTGAACATATCCGTGATACAGAAATCATTCCTAGTGTTCAAGATATGTTTTTATTTGTAACAAAAAAGTAGCAACTCTTACATCACTTCGTCTGATGAACTACAGAATTGGTTCAGTGTCATATCCGCAATGTATCTGTATACCCTGCATCAGTGTATGCACGAACATACGCTCTATAAGGACTGAACGAACCATTTACATACTAACCATATTAAATATTCAGTCGGTGCGCAATTTTTGGCTACCATGTTTAATACATGAGTACGCATTGCCGGCCTTCTTGCTTTTATAATATTCTTGGTGTTTATATAGTAAAGTTAAAATTGTGTGTTTAATAATTAATTTCTTTGACCATGTATATTGACCATAATACTTTAAGAGAGACAGGCTACATAGGTATATCCATTTTCAATTTGGGTTTTCGCTCAAATTGCGATCGTCCGATTGATAAAATACTGCCGGCATTCAGATGATTAGAGCTAAAAATCTTTTGTTATGTTCTTGTAGTGGAAAGGGTTGCGAGACTCTTTGACAAGGCAAACTGCTTTTAGTATTTTGTGTGATGTTGCCCCTTGTGCTGACAACTATGCCTATTCTAAGGGTTGGCTACACGTGAAGTAGAAGGTCTCGGTATTCTAGCACATGTCCAGACGCAGCATACTTTATTGCAAGGCTTTAAAACAAATAACACAGTTATTAAATCAATTTAATACGCAAACACCTTATTTTATAAACATCTGTTGTCCGTCATTGTTTCAGTGTTGTTTGTCTTTCATTGTTTTATTGTTGTCATGGGTTTATTTATGACTTCCTTGTTTGTGTTCCAAACGAATGTTATGCTTGTGTTTTCGTTCTTATTGCGCTAAATTTAAGAATCACTTTGGCGTGATTGTTGGCTATTGTAATATTGTATATTAAGTATCCTCTCCTACAATTTTGTCGCTTTATGGTGCATGACCTTAGATACCTATGCTTAGACTCTCGGTCAGCTGTTAGGGCAGATACAACCCGTTGCAATTTAGCAAAATCTAATAATAATAGTAATAGTTATGTCACATTCATGTAAATAAATATACAAATTAGATTCCTACCGAGGTGATAACATCGTCAAACTAAATACTGGGTTAGAATCCCTGTCAGGGATCGTGTGCCACTGCGTTTGTTTAACATCGATTGTTGAGACCCCACGTTGAATACCCTAATTTCGGAAATATGTTACTGAATTTAAACTGCCTATAATTCTTAGGAGCAAGCAGTATGGAGGCTGAAAATATATTTATTTAGCAGTAGGCACGCTGCTGAATTTAGCAGCGGTGCAGCGAAAGCCTAGCAGAGGTCTCGAGTTCGATCTCAAGGCGCGCATCTCTGACTTTTCGAAGTTATACACGTATTCAATAATTTATTATTGTTCGCTATAACGTTAAACAAAAACATCATGAGGCAACCTGCATGTCTGAGAGTTCTCCATAATGTTTCCGAAGATATGTGTGGCAATACAAGCAGCATTTAATACAGGGCTGATTTTATTACGCTGGTAGGTCGGGCAACGTGGGTGTAATACATTTCTGACCACGCCTTTCGGGTGTATGTAGGCGAGAATCATTAAATAAGAAGTAAATTAAATGATGGTTTTTTTACAGGAAGCGAGAGTCCGACGAGCGCAGTGGGTGCGGAGGCCCCGCGCGAGCTGCCCAACGAGCTGTCAGCGCCGTACGAGGTGCCGCAGTTCCCCATAGAGCAGATCGAGAAGAAGCTGCTTATACAGAGGCAACTTAATGTCAAGTAAGTACCGAGTGTATTATTTACTAGTTGCGCCCGCCGCGTGGCTTGTGCGTATAGCTCGGGTTGAAGGTACGGTTTTGTGCTAACCACAGAGTGGTGTTACCCATATTTTAATTTCGTATGTAAAAGGCAACTGCCGCATCAGGAAAAATTCCTATTTAAAAATTTGTGTCGCGGGAGACTTTACAAACATTCAAACAACGGACACAAAGAACACGCAGACTCAGAACAACTACTTGTGAATCACACAAAGTTTTGTCCCGAGTGGGGATCGAACCCACAACACCGACCGCGGCTGCAGCGGCGAGGCGACCACTTGCAAACTACAACACCATGCGTACAATCTTACTGTCATGATATTATGTCATCATATTTGTTACACAGGTGCGATTTTTATTTTAAGGTGGTGTAAGGTACTTAGAGGAACAGTATTGGATGTATTTTAAACCCTTAAGTGCACCTTTTTTAGGCAAGTGCTTAATTATTAACATTCGGAGTGTTTTCGCGAAGATTTGACTTTAGGATCCCATTTTATTTTCTTAGAAAATTAATTTTCTCTCGAAGCGCGTGTAGCCTACACTAACTAGTTAGCTCATGAGTTCTTCGTTTTGTAGTGCTTCAGTGTTCGTAAAGTAATGAAATACCTGAATTTAATAAAATTCTTCTATGCTCTTGGCTCGGGCAGATTCTCAGTGTTATACCGAGATCTCTGTTCTATTCTTAAGTTGGACTACGTATAATTCTTAGTAGCCGGCCACATCTAGAAATGTCTAGTACATGGTAATAGGCTCGCTCTTGGCGCAAAAAAAAGAGTAATACAATTCTGCTTACCGTTTCCAAGATATAGATACATACATAAGAATATCTATTATCATAAGCTTAGTATATGAAACGTGCGCTATTGTGTCAAAGCGATAGGATCACAATATAAGGTCATGTTCTAGACGTAATAGAATCATATCTTCGAAATAACTAATGGAGTGCTGCATGGTTTCGTAATAAAAAGAGATTTATAGATGTAATACACAATTTCCCTCCCTTCTATGACATCGGGTCCTTCAAACGTAGTGTGAAGAAGCATCTGGTCCGACCGGCTTGACACTGGCGACTGTTATAGTCCCTCGCGACACTGGCATTAGTCTAAGTGTTATAGCCCCTCGCGACACTGGCATTAGTCGAAGTGTTATAGCCCCTCGCGACACTGGCATTAGTCGAAGTGTTATAGTCCCTCGCGACACTGGCATTAGTCTAAGTGTTATAGTCCCTCGCGACACTGGCATTAGTCTAAGTGTTATAGTCCCTTGCGACACTGGCATTAGTCTAAGTGTTATAGCCCCTCGCGACACTGGCATTAGTCGAAGTGTTATAGTCCCTCGCGACACTGGCATTAGTCGAAGTGTTATAGTCCCTCGCGACACTGGCATTAGTCTAAGTGTTATAGTCCCTCGCGACACTGGCATTAGTCTAAGTGTTATAGTCCCTCGCGACACTGGCATTAGTCTAAGTGTTATAGTCCCTCGCGACACTGGCATTAGTCTAAGTGTTATAGTCCCTCGCGACACTGGCATTAGTCTAAGTGTTATAGCCCCTCGCGACACTGGCATTAGTCGAAGTGTTATAGCCCCTCGCGACACTGGCATTAGTGGAAGTGTTATAGCCCCTCGCGACACTGGCATTAGTCTAAGTGTTATAGTCCCTCGCGACACTGGCATTAGTCTAAGTGTTATAGCCCCTCGCGACACTGGCATTAGTCGAAGTGTTATAGCCCCTCGCGACACTGGCATTAGTCTAAGTGTTATAGTCCCTCGCGACACTGGCATTAGTCTAAGTGTTATAGCCCCTCGCGACACTGGCATTAGTCGAAGTGTTATAGCCCCTCGCGACACTGGCATTAGTCTAAGTGTTATAGCCCCTCGCGACACTGGCATTAGTCTAAGTGTTATAGTCCCTCGCGACACTGGCATTAGTCTAAGTGTTATAGTCCCTCGCGACACTGGCATTAGTCTAAGTGCGGCACCATTCCCGCACTAAGAATTATTTGTTTATTCATAAAGAAACATTTTAAAGGACCGCTCCTTAAAAAAAGCAAATGGTTTTTAGCTTGTAGGAAATATTCTATCCACACGTAAGTACTTCTAAATATCGAAAGAGTCTATCGATCCTTATGTCGATGCCATGCGCCAGTAATATCAATCATCGTAATATAACGACACAATTATTATTATGGTGGCCGTCATAAACATCTCATACGGCTTTACGAGCAATTCCGCGCGGCGTGCCACTAACTTAAATAGATCCAATAAAAGGTACGGCGGCGCGGGCGATGCATCGATCCTATTGTGTCCACATCGATATCGGACTCGAGTATCAATATAGAGAATTTCTGGTGCTAGATAAAACGAAACAAATAAAGTTATGCATAACTCTAATCCTATGGAATATAGTATAATAATATAGAATTGTATTGACAAACATTTAGATTAACGCTAACGAAGTTGCGGGCAAAATCTAGTCACAGTACTTATACATAATATGATTGAAATTAAACAACTTTGTACGGATTTTATCGCGTTGCTTATTACATCATTTTGAACTAGAACACTAGGTACCATTATTGAACTTTGCTACAAGCGATTTAAATTATTACAACAATTTATATTAAAGTTTAGAAATTCTCCGACGATGCTTTTCAGCAGCCAAGCCAGGGAGACTAACGGAGAGATGTAAGACAATATCATGGCAGTATTCGCAAAGCCCTACAAGTGCTCTACCTTTTGACCTTCGTTTGTTTATTTTTGGGATAGCGTATAAATAACTGTAGGTATACATTTTCTTATACATGAGTACTTTCAGTTTTAACGTCATGCATAGGTTTATATTTGTATCTTTCCAAAAGGGTAAGCGGCGATGTTAACGTACGCCCACGTTTCGCCATTTATCGTTTTAAGTTCGCAGGCAATAAAGGGCAAATTTATTTCCGGGTATCGAACATGTGCCTAGACTCTAAGTTGTTACTACTAAGAACTGCGAGATAATCGAATCCAGAACCTCCCAAGCAGTCATATTAGTTTTTACACGGAGCGGCTGCCATCTGACCTCCGCAACCCGAAGGCTAACGATACCCTAAGGCTAGACCAGTGTCAGGATATTAGAAGGTACTGACTCCCCAATAACGACTGCCATAGATGTTCATGGCAGCCGAGACCGACGGCTTAACGTGCTCTCCGAGGCACGGAACACGCGATAATTATTGTTAATCAATACGCACATAATTTCGAAAAGTCATATACCTAACTTCCGAAAGTCAGAGGTGCGCGACGTGGGTTCGAACCCGAGACCCTCTACATTGCAGTCTGTTGGTCTCCCCACTGAGCTATCGCTGCTAACAAGCATACTAGTGGTAGGCAATTTGTAACATAAATTGCGAGTAATATTCTGACAAAAGAAACAAAACCAATATTTGCTAATATTTTCATCATCTTTAGTACACATATTAGAGTTGAGTTTCCCTCATTGCAATTTAACGTTATAGTTACATTTATTTGCTCTTTCAACGCTTGTTTATACAGTCTAACTGGCTCATTTTATTGTGATGGAAATTACGCGTAAAGACCTAATAGTAACAATATTGAACGAATAAAGGTTGTAAAATGCAAAACAAAAGTGAAACAATTAATGTTGAGCACAAAAGAAGATAAATAAGAATACTTAAGAATAAGATCATATAGATATTCCGTACTAATAGCATTTTGACAATGGAGTTCGAGTTTTTGTCAAACATGACTATGTCTAGAGTTTGACACTTGATTCGATATTTGAAATTTAAATGGCGAAGCATTAAGATCGCAACACATGCCGAGGTGTCGATACCTTGTTTATGTCATCTAGGTACATAATATTTTGTCACACGTGCTTAGGATTTTCTCCTTTGACTTACTCTATATACTCTACTACTCTGATTTAGGTATATTCTTGAACAGCATAGTTTCAGTTACAATGTAAATTGGTAAAATTTATTATAAAATCTGCCGGAATGTTACCGATATCTTTTTTTCATCAGTTATGAATTATTTAGGTATTAGTAAAGTTTTAATACAAATTCTACGGAGTTATTGATAATAGGCCCTAGCAAATTCAAAATAAAAAGAAATAGAGTGCCTCGTTGGACAAGCAGTGTATGTCCATCGTGAAAATATTATTTTGAATTACTCTATTAATCAATTATGAAACTGTCAAGAGTTACCTTAGGGGGCGTCTGCCTTGCATTATGAGGATATACATACAAGTGGTATGCTGTACGATGCAGAAACCATTTTTTTTTTGCCGGTATTTAAGTCTACTGACTATTACTCGACAATTGGTTATAACCTGTCGTCGGGGAAGAAATGTATCGAAATATCACTATTTTCCGTCGTCCACGTAACACAATATGAGTACGCTATAAACCACTGAGGCTCGGTATTATTAGTGGCAAGTAATTGGATTAACCTTGGCGCGACAGTAACCCTTACTGCGAGGGATGCCGCGCGTCATTTGTTATTTGATTGCATTTCTGAACGCGTGTCACTTGGCTGAACGCGGCTGTGTCATTGCCGCTGGTTTATTCAAAAAGTTTGACTGTCATAGTTTGGCGGGAAATGTAATGTGTGCTCAAAATTGTGTTCAAAAATGTTTGGAAGTAAAATAGAGTGCCAAAGATGGACTTCTACGAGAAATTCTTGGTAATTTTAATTTATATCTTTGTTTAAGTAAATAAAACAACTAAAATAAATTTATCGGTAATTAATACGGATTTTTTGGTGGTATACCGTTACAGTGCCATTGCGGTATTTTATAGTTACTTTTTTAATACCGGCCTTGGAATTCCGCAATGAATTCGGTACAAAATGAAAATACGGCGCGTTATGGTTGCATAAATTGCATAATATTGGTGCGGAATGTGTTTTGCAAAATTATTATACATGAATGGCGGGCTTCTGGTGTCGGAATTTGTTGGACATACGAGAGATCGATGATGTTTGATAGGATTAGTGGGATATTTATAGAAGAGGTTTTTGTAGAAATGTCAATGAAAGTGTAATCTCTAAAAATAGATAAGTATGGTTTATTTTCGGGTCGTTTAAACCATTGTATGACTATGTTAGATTAGTGAAGTTTGTCCTGTAGGTAACTATTTGTATTCTCTATTGGTTTATAGTATTTTTACCAATTTTATACTCTTCGCCATTCAGATATCAATTCTAAAATTGCTCTGTAAAATATATTTTCCATAACCAGCTTCTACTTTTAAATACCTATGAGTTATGACTATTCTGTATATTTATGTCTAAGCATTTTCTATGCTTAGTTAGAATGTGAATCACCTTAGACGCGAATGAAAAGCAAAATTATAATCCATAATGTTGGACCATGACTGGCTTAGGAAGCTTAGCAAAGCGCCTGCCGTTTGTCGATAAAGACGTAGTCTTGCTTCATGGATTGTTTTTTATCGCGTTTATAATTTACTATATTTTGCCCGCGACTTCGCTCGCCTAAATGTAGGTTAGGTTAGTAACAATACTTTTTCTGAATTAAATTCTTCTGTTTCCCTGGCGTTATTGCGAAATTTCATGATGATCGATCGAGCAGTTAATGCGTGAAAGCGTAAAAAACAAACTCATATTCGCATTTATAAGTTGCTTTTATTCCGTGTATGATTATTGATTTACTATGACTATTATGCATAAATAAATTTCAATTTAAATCTTGCTTTAAAATAGACAACTTCCGCACTAGGCTAAATCTCTGTGTCGATGGCTTTGCAAACAACTGTAGGTCACTCAACCTTGAAACAACTATTTGTGAGTCACACAATTTTTTGTCCCATTTGTTGTTTGAACTCGCAACACCCGGTGCATTGCCAGTGGCAACCGTTTAGACCATTCAGTACTCCAAAAAGTAAGTAAGTAGTAAGTAAAATAAAAATTTAACAGAAGAGCTATATCTACTTTAAAAAGGAAGCTCTCGCACTTATCGTAATTTAAACAATGGCTATAAAGAGAACCCAGCCGCGAAACAACCATTTGTGAATCACACAAATATATGTTCCGTGTGGAATCGAAGCCACAACAATAGTTGTAGCGGCAGTACGAGGCGACTACTTTAACCAGTACGCCAGCCGTGCAGTCACGTACAGATCACATGCTCTCTAGTTAGTAGGTACCTCCGGAGGTTTGATAAGTGGTGTCGAATATCGCCTCGCAGCGATATCTTAATCACGAATTCCTTCTGCATCAGCCCCGGGTTTCACGTTACACAGTATCTCTTTACCAATAGGGTAAGTCTATCGTCACATCCGGCGGTATAACTTGTCGTCACTTCAAGGCATAGTGGTTTGAAGGACCACCTTGCCACTTCTAATGTGGGTTTAATCCAGCACTACTATAAGCTATCTAAGAATAGCATAGCTTTGAAATTAAACCATTTTATACGGATTCTATCGCACTGTCTATTTTGTAAAGATTTTTTTTTACAACTTAGGTGGTAAACAAGCATACGGCCCACCTGATGGTAAGTGGTCACCGTAGCTTATGGACGTGCGCGTTGCTGACCCCTTAGGAAAGGAAGTGGGCAGGAGTAGGAGCGGGAAGGGGGTAAGGGGGTGATTGGGCCTCCGGTACTCTCACTCACCGAACGAAACACAACAATAGGAATACTGCTATTTTACGTCGATATTCTGTGAGAGGGTAGTCCTTCCCCGGTCGATCCGGAACATTCATGCTGAAATCAGCGAGGCTCTACTACTCTTAAAATATTTCAGAATTATGTAGGTAATAATAGTGTTATATAAAAAAATAAACAACGCGATAAAATCCGTATAAAGTAGTTTAATTTCAATGTATAACATTTGCGTAAACATAAGACAATATTATGAAAAGCATAGCTTCTATATTAATATTGCCGTGGTAATATTTTTGAAAACTTTTGACCACGCCACCAATTACCTAGTTAGTTTAACAGCTTTTGTAGTTTTCTTCATCTGTCTACAGTCTACACTAATAGTAGGAAGCTGAAGAGTTTGTTTGTTTAAACGCAGTAATTTCAGGAACTAGCAGTCCAATCCGAAAATATCTTAATTCATTTAATGGCCTGATATACAGCATTTTAAAAGAGAAGGCTTTATTTTATTGTAATAATGAATTTCAGCCAAAATTTACCTCCATTCCAAAAAGTAATTAGCCGAAATAGCTGGAACATTAATTACTGTGGCAATATTTATACAAGTATGGCCAACAAATATCTCAATTGCCTTTTGCGGTTCAGCTCTCGGCTCATCAGAGCGATCAATCATTTATATAGTTAATATAAGCTTATCGCGTATAAATGTTATATTAAATTGATATTGCTATGTCGGATTGTATGATTTTATTACTTTGTGAAGTCTCCGATAAACTGGGTGAGAGTTATTAAAATTATAATAGAAACATGGGCTATTCTTATCAACAGTTTCATTGGTTAGGGGTCTGCATCATTGGTATAGTCGTGTAAGCGTATATTATGTATCTGACAAGTGTGATAACGCGTATACTGTATGTGTATGCAACTGCCACCGTGGCGCAGCGGTAGTGAATGCGACTGCTGTGCATGAGGTCTCGGGTTCGAATCCCGAGTCGGTCCAACAAAAAGTTATTGGGTTTTTCTGTTAAGAAATCTCAATAGCAGCCCGGAGTTAGGAAGTTGGCAGTGTAAGACACCCCCGTGCCTCGGGAAGTACGTAAAGCCGTTGGTCCTGCGCCCGGTCGTGTCGGATTACCGTCCCATCGGACCATGAGAGTTAGGGAACAGAGAGTGCACTTGTGTTTGCGCACACACTTGTGCACTATAATATCTCCTGCGTAGTTGGCCAGTCTCCGTTAAGACTGGCCGCGGTGGCCGAAATTCGGTCTGGAGGACATTATTATTATGTGTACTGTATAAGTATTGTATAAATGTGTTCGATTGATCATGTGGACTCTGCTTTGATGCCCATGTAGGGTCTTGCATAGGTGTGCGACTGATGACGCATGTGAGGTACATTTGTGTGCGTAATTTATGTGTAAACTAAGTTCGAATAAAATTCAATATACAGTTGGCATCTAACATCCGAGCGGTTCACTTGACTCCAAATTCCCTACACACATCTACACGAAACTAGTCGAACACACCATCACACCCAGGTACGACAAAGCGTTACGGCGACTTTTCGACGGTTAGCTCAAGCCATTACGGTATAAGTTTCTGAAAAAACGAATTTGTTTTGCATAATGCACAAATGGCGGATTTCTGTGTCGATGTCGGAATTTGTCAAATATACGCGAGATCGATGATCTTTGATAGGATTATTGAAATATTTATAAAAAAGATTTTTGTCTAAATTGTTTACTTTGTACGTATGTTATGAAACGGGTCATTTCCTCCATTTCATATTTTATGACTATGATAGATTAGTGACGTTTGTCTGTGATGTAAGCACGGCATTCATCCTTGTGCCTGGTGTTACAAGTGCTCATAGGATTCAGTAACCATTCACCATCAGGCAGGTCGTATGCGTATCTATATGTGAACTTGGTATAGTCCTCCAAAAATGATTATTAGTAAGTCTCGTAGTGCCTAATACATAACTAGGTTCTTGCCTAACCACAGCAAATCATAGATCAAGTAGCAAACTTAACTTAGTATTCAAATTGACTCATGATTTAATTAATGATTTGGTATACCGGTAATACTGTGATATTGGTTGGTTAGAGGTCTGCATCATTGGTTAGACGTCTGCAACTGAACCAATGTTATAATGGATATGATTTATCCTAACTTATATTATAAATGCGAATGTGAGTTTGTTTGTTACGTTTTCACGCCGTAACTACTCGACTGATCATCATGAAATTTCGCACACACGTTGTCAGGAGAACACAAAAGGTCATAGAGTACATCCAGAAAAATAGTGTTATTATTCTAACCTAACCT
Organism: Catocala sponsa; assembly: GCA_963564715.1. NCBI lineage: Eukaryota > Metazoa > Arthropoda > Insecta > Lepidoptera > Erebidae > Catocala > Catocala sponsa. The sequence goes on along the minus strand of OY751345.1, from coordinate 692,922 downwards.
CAGCTATATTTACACGAGCGAAGCCGCGGGCGTAATCTAGTACCTATTCTATAACATTTAAAACATATGTGTTTTATGTTATTAATCGCTATTTATACAGAATTTTGTATGGGAATCAATTGTAAAATTGTTTATTCGACAAACGAATTTACGTTTATATTGTACAGTATAATAATAATAATTGTTAATAGATACATAAGATAATTTCATGAACAATTACGTAGGTGTAACTACATTTGCTTCTTAGTAGTGGTGGACCTTTATTATTATTCTTTATATATTAAAGAAAATGTCTATCTTTGACTCCAGGGCAGCAGAATGCGGTCAATCAGTCCGTTCCTTCGGCGGGAGCGAAGCAGGCGCAAATGGAGTGTTCGAAGAGCGGCTTCGGATGCCGGATGAAGATGAACCAGACTTGGTGCTGCCGCACTTTCAGAGAGTCGCTATTAGCGGAGAGGATACCTCCGGGGTAAGATCAGAAGTCTTCTCATTAAGTGAAAAATTGCAATTAATACAGGACTACCACCAGTAATAGTAAAGAGAACACGCAGCTCATCCATGAAAATTAAGGTTCTCCATCCGATTAGCACCAGGTCCGAGAGGCGGGATGCGAGGTATCTTATGTCGAGGAACACCGTTGTAGGTTTATTCGGCATAACCGGGATGTCACTCACCATCTTTGCCCGGTGAGTCCGACATAGCCTCTCCGTCGCCCCGCGGAGAGGTATGCTTCAATACAAACTCGCATAGTCAGGAATACAATCTGAAATGTGGTGTAAGGCAAGGCGGGTTGACCTCCCCGAGTTTGTTTAACCTGTTTGTTAACCAGCTGATTGGCAGGCTCAGCGGAACCATGGTCGGATGTTCAGTAGACGGCAGAATGATTAACAATATTAGTTATGCGGATGACATGGTTCTGTTGAGCCCGTCAGTAAGTGCGCTCAGAAGACTTCTGAGCATTTGTGAATCGTATGCCCTGTCACATGGACTCAAATATAATGCTAGTAAAAGTGTTCTCATGCTGTGCAAAGCAGGGAACAAGGCTCCATCAAACGTGCCGCCAATTAAGATCGGTGGGTCGGCACTAGAGAGGGTGCCTAAAGTAAAATATTTGGGTCACATGCTGACAGATCGGCTACAGGATGATGAGGACCTGGAGAGGGAAAGGAGGGCGTTGGCAGTCCGCTGCAATATGTTGGCCCGCAGATTTGCACGTTGTACCACAGATGTGAAACTGTTACTATTCAGAGCCTACTGCCAATCCTTTTACACGTGCAGTCTGTGGATCAACTTTACGCGGCGGGCTTACAACGCCCTGAGGGTTCAGTACAATGACGCTCTGAGGGCAGTGTTGAGGAAACCCAGGTACTGCAGTGCTTCGGCAATGTTTGCGGATGCTGTCATTGATGATTTCTTCTCCATCATCAGGAGAAGAACTGCCTCGATGATGAGCAGGGTCCGTGGTAGCACCAACGCTGTCCTCAGAACGTTAGCGTGCAAGATAGACAGTCCGTTTACTGTCTATAAGTGGCGTTTTTACTCAACTATAAGTGGCGTTCGGAAACACAATCTGTAAGACAATGTTCCTTTGCTTTTCTCTTTTTTTTTCTGTTTTGTGTTTTGTTGTGTAATTTTCACATGCAGTGTTTTGTAGTATATCATATGGTTATATTACACTAATTTTTTATAGACTACTATATATACATGTATATATTTATATACACTTTTATGTATGAATAAATATAGTATAAATAAATATATTGTTTAAGTTTATATTTATTATTTTTATCTCATGTTTTATATGTTTTACTTTTTTATGCATTGATATATATTAATAAATTATTGTTAGTAGGCCTGCGAGAATACCAGCGTTGCAGTCTATACTGCAACAATAGCTGACGCAGTTGCCTAATTTGATCTCCATGTACCGTTTTCGGGTTAATTGTATTATTTAATATTGTTTTTAAAATTATGTATATATGGAGATGCAAATAAAACATTTTTCTTCTTCTTCTTTCTTCTACTGGGCAGGTGTACACCTGCTTAGAAATAGGAAATAATTTTTAATTATTTATTATGTGACATATTTTGTTTACTAACACATTACTAACACCTTATTTTTTATTTTACTTCCGTGTGAACTACTAACCCTACTAAAGCTTTTCTTTTCTTTTCTTTTCATTTGTAAAAATGTATGGATCAGTCTGGTCTGAAATAAAGATAAATTATTATTATTATTATTATTAATGCATTCTACCAAGTAAAAAAGATATTAAATAATGGTTAGGCACACCATTATTTTAATCTCACGGTCAACCCTCGGACCCATAGGGTTAGAGTCGAGACGCAATGCTTAGTTACTGTGACACGTTGTCAACTATTTTTTATTAACGTCAAGTATTAAAATTGACAAGTAATAACACATAGATCTCTCCATCTAGGTACCGCTAGAAGATCTCCAGGTAGCATCCTCCTACCTGGTGCAGGCGCTGGAGATGCGCAAGCGCTACATGGAGATGTCGCAGCAGAGCTACGCGACGATCACCGCGCGCTTCGTGCGGAGCATGGACGTCAACGCGCCGCAGAACCACACGCCCAGCGTGAAGGTTGCGCAGAGACATATCGCCGGTCAGTAGAACCTATTTAACTGTCTTTTTATTTTTTTATTTTGCTCGGCAAAATGACCACACTCCACCTGATGTCTGTTTCATTATGGTATCCTCATCGTTTTACTATGGCCATTACACATCGAAAACTTTCGACACAGTATGTACTTAGTAAAATGATTACAAATTATGCAGCATGAAGCAGAAAAGTAATGAATATCTGAAAAATAACCTAGCCCGGATTAAAACTGATTAGGTTAAATTATAAAAAATTCTAAAATGTTATTTAAGCATCAAAACAAACGTGACACCGCTATTAAAATTGCACCTGGTCATTTTCGGGTTCGCGGAGGTCACCGAGTCAGCTGTTAGTGTTGTTTAACCATCGACTAGAATGTGCTGGTATTGATAAGTCGATAAAACAGAAAATGCTATATCTTAGTGAAAATAATGTATCCGAAATTATTTGTCGCGGCTTTCCATTGTACAGAGTAGAATTACGTGACGCTTAAATATGACCACACTTTTCTGTTACACGCTGTATAACATCTATGATACCTACACTTTTACCTTAGTCTATTTAGTTTAAAGACCTTGCAAGTAAAGCAAAAGTAAAATTACATTTAAAGATCTCAAAATATGATACTTTTTGCCACGTTGGCGTAATCGCGCTTAAGTGACATAATATAATAATTCTTGCTATACTAGATCACATAGTCCACCCACCGTTCCGAGCGGGCAAGGAGCCCTGGGAGTGTCCATACCCGTCCGCGAAGGGCTACACCATCAAGTCCGTGAACGGCGTGTTCAACCTATACAAGACGGGCGAGGACGGGCAGGAGACACAGCTGCCATACGAGTACATCACGCTCCAGCAGTACATACAGGACAAGATCACCATGTGCAATATGATCGCCGATGGACCTCTGTGAGTAGACCCATCAGTCATAGTCAAAAATCTTCATATCTAAAAGTAAGTAAACTCTCTTTGGACTCGTCAATTAACTGATATATTAATAAAAAATATAATAATAAGAAATAAATTCTGACTTGCAATTGTATCAATGTTTAACTTACAATTGTAGTACTAGTCTAGTTTAAAACTGTCCTACTGCTGGGCAAGTCTTTATATGTAACGATACAATCGAAGAAGTTACGGCATACATCAAGAGATGGCACTGTACAAAATTATACACGCTATATAATCCTGAATATCGCAAACGAAGTTTGCACGACGACCTGTAATACATATACAAGTACCGGACTGACTGTTGGGCCTCGGTCCGCCCGGCAGCCTAGTCGGAGAATCTTCCCTTTATGTTGGAGGGGCATTGTATTCCTCACACAATATTATGTGCAGCGCTATGCCATAGTCCGCCATGTTCGTTCAGTGCGGGTACTCAGACTTTATTATTTCGTCGATAATTGTTACATACGCAGACTTCCTTAGGATGTTTTCGTTCACTTTTAAAGCGCATGATAATTTACTATTTTATACATACATTCAGGACTCAGGTTATTAAAATATCAGGTTATAATATATCTTGAGTTCTAAGAGTGAGTATATTTATTTATTTATTTATTTGGGAAAACTAACAGATACATACTATTCTTAAATCAAATAACTTACAAATAAAGATGGTGGTAAGTATGTACCTCACAACGTTATCCACGTGTTAGTAAAATATTTGTTTTGAACCTAATTGCATGCGAGCAGAACTTTAACAATGTAAATATTGTAAGTCAAATACAGTAGGAACATATAACTAATAGAAATTACAAAAAATCAATGTCAGTAAAAAATAAAATAATAGAAATGGTATAAAATAAAGATAATGAATTAAAAAAAAAAAACAAATTAATTAATTGTTACATTTAAATAAACACAGAAATCTAAATAATTAAAAACTAACAAATTAAGTATAATTATTAAGTATTATAAGCAACATTCAATAATAATGACAAGAAAATAAAGAAACTAAAAAGTAAAACTGTAAAATTTCAACTAATAATAATATTTAATATAAAAATAATAATAATAATATTTCAATTACTGATCAAAATAATGTGTGTGAAAATTAATGATAGATTTAGTATAGGATAAAATAATTAATAACTTTATTAATTATTTTTTATTTTCTATATTATATCATCTTTATTTAGTATAACGTGTAGTACTGTTGATTGTTGCAGCAAGTCGTTCTGCTACCGGCGGCTGTCGTACCTGTCGTCGAAGTTCCAGCTGCACGTGCTCCTCAACGAGCTGCGCGAGCTCGCGTCGCAGAAGGCCGTGCCGCACCGCGACTTCTACAACATCAGGTAACACCACTCACACTCACACTCCACTCCACACATCATCCTCACGCATGCAGCAAGTCATTCTACTAAATTAAATTAAATTTATTTTTCTCGTGACATTACTTAATTAAATAATGTTGGTTGATTATTACAATTGATAAAGTTGACATTTTGTTAAGAATAGTTATGATGATTATGAATTATTGTAAATAATGTAATAATATTATACAATATGTTATAGCAGTAATTTACTTTAATGGATTGTTTATATAAATGTATGTTATATATTTTTTTTAATTATTTTGTATATTAATCAATATTCAGACACATTTCTAATCAATTGTTAATTAATTAAATAAATAAAATAAATAAATACCGTCGGCTGTCATACAATTTTGAAGTTGATATCTTCATCCCAGGATGGCCACTAGACAATTCTGGTGCCAGCCCACCTGTCCTGTATATACACTAATGCTGTAATAATCTTTGGCAGCATAGAAATACGTCAATAACAAAAAACCTTTCGACTAACAGCACATTTGTTTAACCTGTCAAGTCTTGGATTACTAGACATCATTAAAAACCTTATTATGTCTGGCAGCCAAAGGTTAAATAACCTGGTAAACTTATTACTTACTGCAGCAGGAACATAATGCAAAAATAAACGAGTCGTAACGCGGAGTAGTGCCCCACTCAGACCGTAACAATTTATACGAGATCTCAGTTGAGATTGCGCTGTGTCTGTGTCACACCTTTTAAAACTACATCATTATACTTACCGATTTTATATTTTTGATAATAGACGTTCTTTCTACTGTCCTGCATCCATTGTATAACAGGTGTACAAAAGTCATGTTCTGATAAGAATACCGAGTATTTAAGCAATATTTTGCGTTCAGTTGCAACATTCACAATATCCCATATCTCATTAGGTAAATTTCCCAGGAAAGTGGACACTCACATCCACGCGGCGTCGTGCATGAACCAGAAGCACCTGCTGCGCTTCATCAAGAAGACGCTGAAGAACCACGCGGATGAGGTGGTGACACTGCACAAGGGTACTCCCATGACGCTGAAGGCCGTGTTCCAGTCCATGAACCTCAGCACCTACGACCTCACCGTCGACATGCTCGATGTGCACGCAGTCAGTACCACATATGATTAAATATAATAAATAATCCCCCGTAGTGGGACCTTATGGATGGAGTTAATTTATATTATGAAAAATAGTGGTCCCAGCAACGATCCTTGAGGAACTCCAAACGTAATGGTTTGTGGTTACTCCTCAAATTTTAACTATCTAAGACCTATTACTTAAGTACGATTCACACATTCTATATACTACGCCTGAAATGCTAATGTATGTATTTTAGTTTATATAGAAGTATCGGGTGGCTTACTGTATCAAACGCCTTTTAGAGGTCGATGAATAAGCTTAGTGTCATATTCTTTTGATCAATATTGGTTTGCGTTTTGGTAGTCAGGTCAGGTGAAGCTGAGAGGGTTTAGACTGCGATCGAAAGCCATACAGTCTCTCAAATAGTAAATTAATGCATTTGGGTTGGTCATTTAGGCTCTTGGAGTATCTTAGAGTATTTTGGCAATTTTTGGTAGAACTTATAATTATTTTCTTATTATATCCGACAAAATGTAGGTTTAAATATAAACAGGAGATAATACACCTATATTTGTGCTAAACTCTGCGTTCCGCCGTGATTCATATTATTAAATGAGCAAATAAAATATTCTAGAAAATTTTGCTATTCCGTGGGTACTTCAAAATACATTTCAAGTCAACCCATTGACTACTTTTTGAGTTTTGCGAACACAAACATAGTTGTAATTAGCTGAATATTTATATACCTTTATATATTTAAACTTTATTTTATAACGATGCGCGATGGTTATACGTGGACAGGATCGCAACACATTCCATCGGTTCGACAAGTTCAACGCAAAGTACAACCCCATCGGCGAGAGTAGACTGAGGGAGGTGTTCCTCAAGACAGACAACTACATGAACGGGAAGTACTTCGCCAGGATCATCAAGGTAAGCGGCTCGGCGATACCTTTGGATATACCTAACAGGCCTTACTAGTCATAAGCAATCGAAAACGAATTCGAATATTCGAAAATTGTATGACCGCGGATCTGAATGAAGATCAATTCGGTATCACTGAAAATAATTAAAATTTTCAAACCTTGATTAAATACATAATGGGTAGATCGGTTTCAGTGCTTATGATTTTGGCCATGCTGCAAAGCCAAGTCCATGTATCTATTTATACATCTCTGAAGTGAATGGTTGCATTTATTATCTGAAGTGAATTATTGCGTTCGTATTGGCATAGATAGGCTAAACACATAATCAATTAATATCAAAGTTTCGTATGAATATTTTAAAATTCTATATTTTATTCGATAATCGCCTATCGTAAGCTCTTCCAACTATTATGGTATGTGACAACACATGGTGTGCTTACAGGAGGTGGCCTCAGACCTGGAGGAGAGCAAGTACCAGAATGCGGAGCTGCGACTGTCGATCTACGGGAAGAGCCCCAGCGAGTGGGCCAAGCTCGCCAAGTGGGCCATACAGTACAACGTTTACTCTGACAACGTGCGCTGGCTCATACAGATACCACGACTATAGTGAGTACCTTCACCATAATAGTCATCTATGGAAAGAATTCCAGTAAGGAAGCCAGGCCAACAGCCAGTGGCCAAGTGGGCTATTTAGTATAACATGTAAATACATACATTGCCTTACTTCTTGCCAGATTGACACTGGAAACTATTGCAAAAGGGATATTTTATTGTTATACTAGCTTTTGCCCGCAGCTTCGCTCGCTCGGGAGCGATCCTTATTTATGAAAAGTACCTTAAATATGTCCTTTTCTGTATCCCTGACAACGTGTATATAAATTTTATTAGTCTATTAGGTAACCTCACATTCGCATTTATATTAGTAAGGATACCTATACCCTTGCAAATCACCTCTGGAGTGTAAGTGGATTATTTTTAGCATTATAGCTCATAGCCAGTTGCACTCACTGATCGGTAAACGATTAGCGAGGTTAAGCAACGTTGGGTGCGGTCAGTCTATAGATGGGTGACCGCTTAGTGGTATTTCATCTGAACGTCTCCGTGCTTCGGAGGGCACGTAAAAAGTCGGTCCCGGTTGTTGTCAAATTGACAGCAGTCGTTAAGCCATGTCAGTGGCCTACGGGCGGCTTGAACAACCCTTCACAACAGGTTGGCCACTAACCACACGAAAAGAAGAAGCATTAAAGCTCTCTTTTGCAAGCATACATCCTAGGATACAGTATTCCTGTATATACATACTCTTATATCCTTATTTGTCAGTGCTGGCTCTGAAACAAATTGTGTGGTTTTATAAGATGCCGATGTCTCTTAAGAATCCTGTCAGATTTTGGCTTCATGTTGATACCAGAAGAACACTTAATTTAGCCAAAACTCTCCCGGATTCTTCAGCATCGTACTAAAATGACTATTTGTTTTCCAGCGACATCTTCAAGTCAAACAAGATCATGAACAACTTCCAGGAGTTCCTAAGCAACATCTTCCTGCCGCTATTCGAGGTCACCAACGACCCCAACAGCAACATTGAGCTGCACAAGTTCCTTACTGTAAGTAACTATTTGTTCCTGCAAACTGTCTAAAAGGCACTGAATTCTTTAAAAGGCACTGTTCTATTAAACATTATTTTTACAAGGTCGAAATTGACTAACCCTTGGCTACTAGCTACCATAAGATACTGTACTAATAACCAGCAGTCACTCACAAGTATGCAATCTAAGAAGTATTATAATCCAGCTGAAGTTTATCAATATTGTCTGAAGAGTCTTAGTGAAACAAACTACCGTCCACTACCTAAAGGGACGATACACCTAAAGCCTCCTCTACACAATAGCCCATGATGGGCGATTAAAAAAGTGGCCATCATCGCCGCGATCATGGGTTGCTCTCTACACAATCGTGACTGTTACATTTACTCCATGTCGTCTGTTGAAGATAGACGTCGAAGTGATAGCGGCTGCTGCTATCTATTTGCTCAGTACATAATATAATCATTATCGGAAGGTGCATCAAAAAAAGGTAAAAAATTCAACCATTTTTGTTGCGTTAGCATAAATCCACCGGCACCACGCACTACCTTTTCTTTTTTTTTAATTGGCGTCGCACGTTTACAGCATTTCCGCCAAAAAACCAGTACTTTGTTACAGATCGCGCAATATACGATGACCGGACTGAACATTGCGCGAGTGACGTCGCAGTTACAAGTTTTAGGTCTCTTTGGTGACAGGGGGCGGGGGCGTTACGCGTCTAACCGCGTCTTAGCGACTGTACATGCGCAACAATTCGGAGACGCTATGTTCAGTCCGGCCATCGTAGATTGCGCGATCTGTACTTGACCTCTGTCGTGCGATTAATTGATGGACGATTGTGTGGAGACGCGCACGATCACCGGCACGCATTCCTTTGATGTACCGACAATTCACCGATTAGTCACGATTATAGGCGATGATGGCCACTCACAGACGATTATGCTCTCTACACAATCGTGCGTACCTGTACTCGCCCATCATGGGCCATTGTGTAGAGGGTCCTTAACGTCCTTTTAGTTAGTGGACGAAACTTAAAAGTCGTTACTCTATACGCGTTCCATAGCGCTCTATGAAACGCGTTAACGATTAACGTCTTTTATGTTAGCAGACGGCAACAAGGTGTCTATTACATGTGGTAAAACTGTGAATATTAAATAATCTTTATATATATAAATCTTCTGTGCGTGTGTTTGTAATTAAACTCCTCTTAAACGGCTGGACCGATTTTGATGATTTTTTTTGTGTGTGTTCAAGTGGATTCGAGAATGGTTTAGATTTGGTTTTTTTTTCGTTTGAACATGGACGTCTGTCGGGACAGCTAGTATTTTATAAAGTCTAACACAAAGCAACGAATTAAGGGTTTTTACAACCAGATCTCGTTTTCTTCATGCCTGTTTGTTGGAGTTCTACGCTACACTATTGAACTGCGACTAATTTTTATTAAGTATTCACAGTTTGGTACATAGTTTGAAGTTCAACTAAAAGCTAAGCGAGAGCCAATGTAATCCGATTCCGATTCATAGAACTGCGTTGTACGTTCCTGCCTAACTGCAGTTTACGCAATCAGACTTAAGCATAAGTATACCGATGCGATAATCCTTATTAACCTCCGAGTCTTCTTCGAAGAGGTTAATGAAAACACTTTGTGACGGTCTGTGTGTTAGTGACAGATTGATGTTAGTGACAGGCATAATTCCGGAACTACTGAACCGATTGACTTGTAACTTGGTGTGCAGACACCTTGTAGTCATACCTCGGTCAAGTTTAAATATGGGCTCTGTGAGTCAAAAGACCTCCGAGATATAGGGTTCCCAATGTCGCATGTATTTAAAATGCTTTTACATTTATGGCCTTGTTCTTGCTGCTTTTATCTCATGTATTAAGTATGTCATATGTATGTTACAGCATGTGGTCGGTTTCGACAGCGTGGACGATGAGTCGAAGCCAGAGAACCCGATGTTGGATGCGGACGCCAAGAGCCCCGAGGAGTGGGACGACGAGGAGAACCCGCCGTACGCGTACTACTTATACTACATGTACGCCAACATGACCGTGCTCAACCACTTCAGGAAGTAAGTCCATCACACTAGCCTCTCACACACACATGCTGGACCCTGTGCCAACAGACCCGAGGAGACCCCATCGTATTACCTCTACTACATGTACGCCAACATGACCGTGCTCAAACACTTCAGGAAGTAAGTCCACCACACCAGCCTTCCTCACACATACATGCTGGACCCTGAGGCAACAGACTCGAGAAGAACCTTCGTACTACCTGTACTACATGTACGCCAACATGACCGTGCTCAACCACTTCAGGAAGTAAGTCCACCACACCAGCCTTTCACACGCATGTTGGACCCTGGTTCAACAGATCCGAGGAATGGGTGCACCTGGCGTCAAACTTTTAGTACCCAGAAGTTGCTTCGAGTAGCGTCACATTGACAAAAATTGGCGTACGTGGTAAGCGTGGGAATGGGAGATGTAGAATTTTGAGGAAGGAAGAAGTTTGGTGAAAGGTATACCAAGAGGATACGGCCCTCTAAAAGTAGTGGGGAACTGCGTCGTCAGATAAAAACATCATGCAGAGTAACGAAAACCCTATACTTTCAATGTCTTTGCTATCTAAATCACACAGGGATCTGTGTGCTAACTGAAGATATAGTAATAAATCTATGGCTATCAGGGGATGTTACGATATTGTCAATTTGTGTTTGGTAATTTGCCGAACCGATCTGATGATTCATGTGCCCGTCGCTAATCTGATCAATCCTAACTAATATTATAAAAGCGAAAATGAGTTTGTTTGTTACCTTTTCACGCCTAAACCACTGAACCGATCATCCTGAAATTTTGCATATACGTTGACACTTTGACAGGTGTACAGAAACGGACATAGGCTACCTTTCATCCCGAAAAAATAATGTTCTCAAGGAAAACAATAATAACGTTCTTATGATAATAGATGGCGCCACGTGTCTTTCGAATCATGATTGAATTATATTATTACAAGCAGAGTACGACCCGAATTGATTGTCAAATTCTAAATTAACGCGAGCGAAGCCGCGGGTAAAAGCTAGTCGATTTATAAATATCGCTCGATCTTAGGCTTATGTCTTTAAGCAAATAGTATTTGATGAAAAGTGATGAGTAAATAGTGATGTTGGCTAGCTAATTGTGAATTTAATTCACCACGATATCCCTTCTAAGGTGACATTTTTATTGTTCACAGGGAGCAGGGGCTAAACACATTCGTATTGCGTCCCCACTGCGGAGAAGCAGGTGCTGTGCAGCATCTCGTGTGCGGGTTCATGCTCGCTGAGAACATCTCCCACGGACTGCTGCTCCGGAAGGTACGACAGGAATCGAGTTTAAAAATAAGTAACGCGTAACTAAATTAATGATGTGCATTCGGAATATATTCGAATGTATATAAAAATATCAAAAGTATCGCAGAAGACGCAGCAGGGTGGACTCTCCACAAGATGCATCGACGACCTAGTAAGTGTTGAGGGTAGCGGTTGGCTGCGGGTGGCCCAAGACGTAGTCTGTGTGGAAAACTGAGGGAGGCCTATGTCCAGCAGTGGACGTCTGTCGGCTGAGATGATGATGTATTTAAAAAGTTGTTGACGTGCGAAGTAAGCACCGCGCTCAGCACTACTGCATTCGGATATTATTCGAAACGAATTGAGGGCATTACTAGATTGTATGAAATCCAACGCTTTATTTTGGTTGTTCTTTCGTTTAATAAATATATAACACCATAATTTTAATAACGGCACGTCAGTACTTTGATAAACATTATTTGGTAGCCTTTTTAATACAAGTTGTTTAATAACAACTTAGCAAAGGGGCTGGTCACCCCTTAACGTGAGACAGGAATACAATTTTAATTTTTACTAGCTGAGCCGCGCAACTTCGTCTGCGTCACATAAGAGAATTTTCCCCGTTTTTGCAACATTTTTAATTGATGTGCCGCTCCTATTGGTCGTCGCGTGATGTTATATAGCTTATTGCCTTGCTCGATAAATGGACTATCCAAAACTAAAATAATTTTTCAATTTGAACCATTAGTTCCTGAGATTAGCGCGTTCAACCAAACAAAAACTCTTCAGCTTTATAAAATTAATAAATAGTATAGATGTCATCATATCTGTGTACTTGTAAATATATATCGTATACTTCGTACGTATACTAATGATAGGCAAATACAAGAGAAATAAAACAATAAAGGTTTACTGTGATTATCTCTGATTTGATCCGTAACGCAGCGAGTTCGTCCACCAAAGAGTAAAGTAATACAAAGGGTAAAGAGAGCCCTCTTATGGCCAATTTCAGCCAACCCTATTTGAAACAGCGACATCTGAACTTTTGGCCCCGAACTAATCCTTCTATACATAGCTATAGCTATTCCGTATTCTGTGCCTATAGCTATTTATATTATGTATTTTATAATCCAGAATTCGTACATATTTAAATTGTTTTGTATCAATCGTATTTTTGTAACATAAAAATTGCAAATAGAACAAGTAGAATGTTACAAAAATAGATCCAAACAAAACAATTTAAATACAATAAGTATAGGGTGCATATCGTAGTATAAGAATAAAACAACAACAAATAACATTTTATAATGTTTATGTTTATTAAAATATAACTATGCAGCGGACTCTAGGTTCACAGTGAAATGCGCAGCGTCTCGGCATTTTTGTAGTTGGAAAAACCGCACCACACTAAACACTAAAAGCGTCACTATCGCACACTGATAACAACAGTTTTCGATGGGAAGATTAATTGACACAAGGTGGAGGAACACAGAGCTCGACTCAACGCACTTGCACAAGACCTTCACAGCCGAAAAATATACAATGTAGGACGAAAAACTACAAACGTGCGCACGGGCAAGATGCAGGCGCCATATTGTGACTGACTTACAAATCCAATGTTTGAATCATAGTCTTTATCCGACATATTTACTCATTTGTATTTTATGACATTTTTATGATAAAACAATTAAAATGAGAATAAAATATGATTCTAGATAAATTAAAAATATAAAAGTATAGGTAGGTAAGAACTGACACTAAATAATAAATTAAAATTTGTTTAAGCGCCATCTTCTGCGATTGATTTACAGCACAAGTACGGGGCCAAAAACACAGATGTCAGTCCTATCTTTGGATATAGGAAAGATATTGGGCAGTGTCCCCCCCCTGTCGTCCACCGAATGTGTCCGCGCACGAGTATCTGGCACTTATATAACGTCGATATGACACTGACAGTCATAACTGTCACTTCAACTGACACATCGATGGCGACCTCACTCAAGCTTACGCTTGACGTTCCGAAACAAACCAATAGATGGCGCTTTATTCAACTCCAATTACAGAAATAAATTTAATTCCAATGATTATTTTCTTGACGCTCCGACATATAGAATAATTACGTACAATACTATGGTAAAAATAAAAATAATTATAATTTTATTTTCCAGGTGCCAGTTCTCCAATACCTGTACTACTTGGCCCAGATCTCCATCGCCATGTCTCCCTTATCGAACAACTCGTTGTTCCTCAACTACCACCGCAATCCCCTGCCAGAGTTCCTGGCGAGGGGACTCTGCGTCACACTCAGTACTGATGACCCCCTGCAATTCCACTTCACCAAGGTAGGTGGTACCAAAGACCTGCTTACAGTATATTTGAACTCGTAGCGTAAGCCTGGCGGATAATAAGTAAAGTTCTAGGGTTTTGCTGGACTGAGCCAGTGTTATTCGAACTTTCACACGCATTTACAGCAGACATATGACCATGCAGTTTGGCAGTGTGGCAATAGGGAACCTAATACTATAAGTAGCGATACATGAGAGTATCACCTCTGCCGGATAAGCAGAAGTCTCATGTTTTTTAAAAGTTAAACCAAAATAGTAAAAATATTTTATTTTCTTAACGAGGACTCACGAATACTGCCGTCAGAAGAAAAAAGACGAATCTAAAATTATTTTTCGAAATTGAGCTTTTTACCTTATTTTATCTTATCTTATGTGGGGGCCAGTCGGTGCAAACCGGCGACACTTCGACCCAGTGGGATCTTTTGTGTCGACACTATCCCAATAACGACTGCCTTAGATGTTCATGGCAGTCGGGACCAACGGCTTAACGTGCTCTCCGAGGCACGGAGCAAGCGATAATTGTCAATTAATACGCACATAATTTCGAAAAGTCATATAACTTCCGAAAGTCAGAGGTGCGCGACGTGGGTTCGAACCCGAGACCCTCTGCACTGCAGTCTGCTGGTATCCCCACTGAGCTATCGCTGCTCGTTTTAACTACTTGGGACCAGTAAAAAACGACGCACCTGCCAGTATTTTTAAATTGAAAGCAAAAATACTTACACATCTTTTTCCCTAATGACGGCAGAATATTGAAGACTGCTAGCCTGCATTTGGCCAGCGAAGTAACATATAGACAAGAAACCCAGCAGTGGGTCATTTTATAAACACTACCTATATTTAATTGGATGTATGTTGTGTACGTGTAGGAGCCGCTGATGGAGGAGTACAGTATCGCGGCGCAGGTGTGGAAGCTCAGCTCATGTGATATGTGCGAGCTCGCCAGGTACTCCGTGCTCATGTCTGGATTCCCGCACGAGGTACGCCATACGTGACCATAATAATACTATAGTAAAAGTTTTCATTTAGTAAGTCCTAAGTAACAGTTCAGAAAGAAATCAAACTCGTGAAGTATTAGGAGTATCCGCTATTGAATTGATGTATTTGCTCTGACTCTTACAAACTGTGATTGCAAAATCGTCTTAAGCCTTGATAGGCGAACTCATAAAAGTCTCTTAGGATGTCAGTTATACCTTGTCTTGCTTTTTAGTGGACTTGAATTTGTTTTAGTTCACTTTTAAATATCTGCACATCACTGGGACAAATATAATTGCAATTACAATTTAAAAGCTTTCGCTCCAGACCCTCGATGCTGCTAAAACCGACTCTAATCTATAGAGGTGCCACTGAGCAATAATTATGGTTACATAATTATAATATCGCTGGTCCAATATTACAAGGTGCTATGTTACATTTTTGAAAAAATGAATCCTAACTAATATTATAAATGCGAAAGTGGGTTTGTTTGTTTGTTACGCTTTCACGCCTCAACTACTGAACCGATCAAAATGAAATTTTCCATACACGTTGTCAGGGGTACAGAATAGGACATAGGATACCTTTCATCCAGAAAAAATAACTGTTCCAAACCTAATCTAACCTAACCTACATTTACGCGAGCGAAGCCGCGGGTGAAAACTAGTTATGAATATTGCATGGTTCTATATGTCATTCCTTTTTGTTTAGACTAATATAGTAGTAGATGGAAGAACTTACCACCTCACAATATTAAATCGCAAATCGTTCTATGTTACTTTTTAAGTTATTTTTACTGATATGCAAATTTTAAACCTCATATCCCAAGTTAAAAAAAAATAACATAGAACCTTGTAATAGTGAGCCAGCGATATATTATTATCTGATTGACTTTTCCATCTCCCCCTTGCCGTAACCTGGCGAATTATTATTATTATATTGCTTATTATATTATTATATTGCTTATTGCGGCCAATACTCCAATGTGTGGATCAGTGTTTGACACAATGTGAACATTGCGTCCAATCAGCGTCCTGTGTCCAACACCGACGCGCAAGGAGTCGGTTTTTCAACAAGTTCAAAGGCGAGGGGAATGGAAGGGGAGTGCGCGCAGCCATCTTGGACAGAATGTCGCGCGCGCCACACATTGGTCATTTTAATCATCCACCATCGCCTTTTCTTTAGTTGTTTTTTTGTACGATGCAAATAATAAGCATATGTACCTAAACTATATGTGTAAGCCGCTAGTGCAAATAAGTTATCGTCCATAGTCCGCTCTGCGTCAAATGAACAACAAGGTACGCGCTTGTCTATTTCCAGTGTTTGATGCAAAGTTGGCATTGAAACCAATGTGTGGAGCAGTAGTTTGATTCAATATTGGCCATTCCAAATTAGAGCCAAGCTTGGACGCAAAGTTGAAACCAATGTGTGGCCGCAGCATAATGGTTTCAGTGAACACCGCATCACTACGCTGAGTGTAATGGGTGTGAATCTCACACAAGGCAGGAATTTTTATGATCCACAAACGATTGTGCCAAGTCTGGCTCTTTGTGTCCGTTTTTTGGATGTTTCTAATGTCTCCCATGATACAGGCGGCTAGTCAATGTCTTTTAAAAAATAAAAATGCTTTGTAATTAATTGTCCCACGTGTATATAGATGAAGCAGTACTGGCTGGGTCCCAACTACATGAAGGAGGGAGTGGCCGGCAACGACATCACCCGCTCGAACGTGCCCGACATTCGCATCTCCTTCCGACACGAGACCCTGCTCGACGAGCTCACCAATATATTCAAGGTAAACACACACATACACACATGCGACGATTAAATACATGACAATATATGCCATATACGGGTGTCAGGTAATTAATGGATAACCTTGAAATGTCTTATAGTAGAACTGATGGCCAACCAGAAAAAAAAGTGTAATAGCTAGTCATACTTTTGACTGTCTATCTATTAGCATAATTAGTGTTTAATAATAAAACAACAAAAAACCGATGGAATTCATTCATTTATGGTCGTAGTGTACAAGAAAGTTAAACATGGTAATTAAAAAAAAACATATCTCAGGTAGTAGTTAGGTTAGATTTTTTTATATTGTTTTCTACTATAAGACATTTCAATATTATCCATTAATTACCAGACACTCTGTATACTAAGTTATTTAAATATATATAATATATAGTTAACATAAGTACTTAACATGGACACATCATTTTGCTACAATGGACACAACTTCAAATTATTACTTACACTTATTTCGGACGACCTATCTAGTACATACATACAGAGCTATAAATAACTACATGTATATATCTATATATTAATACGTGAAGCGAAAACTTTGGATCCCTTTTTACAAAAATTGGGCGGACGGAGGAGTATAAAATTTCGCACACTTATAGTTTATACAGAGAAGAAGTGACGAATCCTAATATTTATATAAAATATGCGTTAGAAATACATTAAATTAATGAAAAAACACTACACGCACACAACCATGCATTTGACACACGCAGTTGAAGCGCGTTACTATGGTTACATATATCAATATATAATGACATATACATCAGCAATATCTTACAGGCAAACTTTGGTCGAATTTCGAGCACTAGGCGACCGCTAGTTTTAATTAAATCATCATAAGAGACAAATTTAAATCTAATAACAATACATGATATCTTTAAAATATTTCAGTTAGTTCTATTCTGTAAGATTTCATCATCGAACTCACTTCTGAATTCGCAGAGAAAAATGTATTAGATGGTTACCTATTATCGAAGTGACTTGTGAGTTCGAGGTGAATACTTTTACAGAATAGCGTTTTGTGATTATTTATAAAGTAGATGAAATAGGTAAACATCCAATAACAGTGGCGTAGCTAGGCGTGGGCGAGGTGGGCCCTCGCCCACGGCCTCGCACTAAAAGGGGCCTCGCGAGGCCTCTTTAAATGCGATGTCACCAGACATAAAATAAAAACCTTACTAGAGGACTTCTGTAAAGCAAAAAGCCGAAGAACATTATTATTGTAAAAATTTAATATTTTTTTTTCAAATCTAGGTTTATGCTTTTCAATATTCTCCCATCGCGCATTTATATTTTTTCACTATCATAAGTAGTCGATCACCTCATCACCTACCGAAGCGGTCGATGCGCTACCCAGATCGATTTCCTGCTCACTAGGAGACACCACATCGGCAAGGTAGCCAACTGCAAGGTCATACCCGGTGAACTGCGCAACACCGTCTCCTTGTCATGGATCTCTGCGTACAGCCCCGACGTAGACGTGTAGAGCATTGTCGACGTCAAATCCGATGGTGGTTGCTTGACAAAGTCAAGTCCAAGGAGTTCGCCTCGGTTATTGGCGACAAGTGCGCTAGTACCGATGGCGAACCAGCCCAAGACCAATGGGACAGAATTCAGGCAACCATCACTGGGGTGGCGCGGACGGTGCTGGGCGTCTCAAAGGGCAGCCGCAAATGTGACAAAGAGACATGGTGGTGGAACGACACAGTCCAGAGGGAAATAAGGGTGAAGAAAGGCCTCTACAAAACGTGGCAAGCGACCAGATCTCCTGAAGATCGCGACGCATACAGGGCTGCCAAACGTGACACTAAGAGAGCTGTAGCCAGAGCCAGGCGGGACCACTTGAAACCTCTTTATGAGAAGCTGGAATCGTCTGAGGGGCAGAAGCTCATATATAAGTTAGCACGTTCCAGGATCAAAGCGGCACAAGACATCTCCAAGTGCCGCTGCGTGAAAGATCCTGGGGGCAACCTGTTATGCGAGGACCTCGCGGTAAAGGAGAGATGGCGCATGTACTTCCACGAGCTGCTGAATAAGCAGCACCAAGAGGTGCAGACACCGGACCACCCTCCGAACCTAGGACTAGTGCCCCCGATAGCGCCTGAGGAAGTCCAGACGGCCCTTCGCCACATGAAGAATCGGAAAGCTGTCGGAGCCGATGGAGTCCCCATCGAGGCCTGGAAGGCGATGGGTCCTTGTGGTGTGAGCATTCTAACAAACCTTTTTAACTGCATCCTCCGAACCGGAAAAATCCCGAACCAATGGAGACTGAGTATTATCACTCCAGTCTTCAAAGGTTAGGGCTCGGTGCAGGAGTGTGGTAATTACCGCGGAATAAAGGTCATGTCCCACACCATGAAGACATTTGAAAGGATTATTGACTCCCGGATCCGACAGGAGTGCACTGTCTCGGAGTGTCAATTTGGGTTTCGCTCTGGGTGCGGCACCATGGACCCTATTTTTGCCCTAAGGATTGCCATGGAGAGATACAGATCGAAGAATACGCCTCTGCATATGCTCTTTTTGGACATGCAGAAGGCCTTCGACTGTGTCCCTCGCGGGGTAATCTGGTGGGCGTTGAGGTCCAAAGGAGTACCAGAAGCCTATGTTGACATCATTCGAGACATGTACCTAAATTCCGATTCCGTTGTCAGGACCGCTGTTGGCGACACACAACCCTTCCCCATCACCGTTGGAGTTCACCAGGGATCCGTCCTTAGCCCGTTTCTGTTCAGCGTGATATTAGACGTCTTGTTGGACAGCATCAGAGACTCACATGAGCAACCTCCTTGGTTGCTCATGTATGCTGACGATATCGCGCTGGTGGACGCGGACAAGGCTCGATTGGTGCGACGGATGAACGTGTGGAAGGAGTCGCTTGAGAACGGCGGTCTGAAACTCAACGTGGCGAAGACCGAGTATCTGGCCTGCAACACCACAGACCCCACGTCTGTCCGCATAGGCGGAGACATGGTCGAGCGCACAGACCAATTCAAATATTTGGGGTCTGTACTCCACGTGTCTGGCGACATCGACTGCGACGTCAAGGCACGTATTTCGGCAGCTTGGGGTGAGGTGGCGGGCGTCATTTGTGACCCTAAAATGCCGGTAAAGCTGAAAGGGCAGGTCTATAAGACCATCATTAGGCCTATCCTTTTATATGGCAGTGAGACGTGGCCAGTGCTTGAGCGGCACAAGCAGGAACTGCGTGTCACGGAAATGAATATGTTGCGCTGGATGTGTGGAGTAACGCGGAAGGACCGTATAAGAAACTCCCGCATCCGTGGCAGTCTTCATGTCCGTGACATAGCAGATAAGCTGCAAGAGAGTCGCCTACGCTGGTATGGCCACGTTTTACGAAAACCGGCATGTTACGTGGGGAACAAATGTCTTGCCATGCCACCTCCGCCTGGCCCGAGTAAATGGGGCAGACCCAAGAAATGCTGGCTTGACGTCGTAAGAGATGACATGCGTGCCAACAAGCTCACACCACAGGACGCTATACATCGTGCGAAATGGAGAAGACGTAGCAGGAAAGCGGACCCTGGGTTCCAACGCCAACGCCGCGGATGCAACCGGGATAAACGCTAGGATGATGATGATGACTATCGTAAGTAGGTATGTCGTGTCAAAGCATGTTTAGTAAGATAGATTTATTGGGTAGATCTTGGGAACGAAAGAAAAGGGGCGTCGCTGATGCGACTTTGCCCACGTCTATATTAGTCCACGCTACGCCACTGTCCATTAAGAGCATTTTTATTTAAAAATTGTCACATTAATTAAAGCTACATATTTGGACACAATCATGTTCATATGTCTTGAAGGTGAATGCTGCTTGGTTGTCGTTAAGTGTTATTGTCCTTGTCAACTTGTATTGTCCGATAATTAATAATCGTCCAACTGTTTATTGTGTATGTTATGTGCTAACAGATCTTTGACTATAGAGTTCAGGTTTATCAAAAATCGTAACTATAGTAAAACTTGATATACCTACAGATTTTAACTGTTAAAAAATTTAATTTATTACTCTTGATTTCTTGTAAGTAAATACAAGTATAATTAAATTGTCAAAAAACTGATATAAATATAAACATTGCAGGACGGCATGTCTGCCCGGAGGTAAATCCACACCAAGACGTGGACGCTGACAACTACTTTAATATTAATTTACTAATTTTTACTAAAATCTACTTGTTAGACTATATAATCAACTATTTGTTTTATATAAAATATGAAAAATAAATAAAAAAGTAATATAATATAAGGATAGAGACATATAGTTTACCCCTTGTGATAACTAGGCGAAAATATAAGATTGAAAGTGCCATTTCATTGTAATATCGCGGCTCTTGAATTTATATAAATAATAATAGTTTAGATCTGTGAACGGTGAGTGAGGCAACATCCATCATCATATCTACAGTAAAATAATATTAAATCAATATTATTTTTACTCATAAAAATTAACAAATTTTAATACATAATTTTCCACATTAATAATAATTCATAACATAATTAATAATTATCAAAATAATATTCATTAAAATTTCTAATAAAAAAAAATTATACTAAAATATTTGAGTTAATTTCAAAACATGAATTTAACGGTGAGGATGAAACTCCACTTCCCGTTCACCTACATTATAAATCTCTTTTAACTAAATAAGTAGAATTTAATATGTAGCTTTGAACAGAACATTTTGTATAGCTACCTACTACATAAACGCCACAGCTCACATGGAACAATATAAAAATACATTTTAACAAATTCTCTTCGATCTCTATACAGAATGAATTTTCATACCTACGTATCATTTGCGTTACATCATGTCATTTACTGTTTGAAGGAAATTGAGTGTTTCTTCTCCCCGTGAGGTTATATTATATTCGAATATCTAATCCATGCTTAATGGTATATGGTATTTTTTTTATATTTAGGTCATACATGCTTGATAAAGCGACTGCTTTCTTAAATCCTATCTGACTGGTTGTAAGTTTTTTATAGTAACAATGATCAGTTGTCTGCTAGCCTGCGAAGACGGCTTTACTTGTGCTGTATCTGTTTGTGATTGTGGTCGGCTTCTATGTAAATTTAAGGTAGATCATCACTCCTTCATAATGTAATATAAAAATATGCCTTAACCACGGTGAACAGTCAAATCTCAGTTTGTGCGATAGAATACTTTAACTCATAAAAGCACTCGCGAAAACATCACGTTATATTTTTACGCAGATTTTTATAATACTGTTATTTAATAAAATTATTCTACTAAACTTGGGATCAATATGATTCTTTGTATTCCAAACAATAGTATAATTGGTGTCAAATTTAATAATCTTATTAACTATTTGATTAGAATTTTTGGTCTCACGAAGTATTTTTATATAAATTTAAATTAGCATTTTCTCAATATTTTGTCTTAGTCACTGAATATCGACAATAATTCAATGCGATCATAGCACTTTGATATACTTAGCTGCTATTTATCGGACACTATTAAGTATACAGTGTTATAATAGGCTGAGCGTCGACTTACGACTTCTGATCATTAAAATTTTACATAAAAATGATAGTTACAATTTGACGATACATTTAACCTCTGTAAAACATATCGCGTCTAAGTGGGCGCTTACCTTTACATTACTCTGTCTTACAAACTAAGTAAGTTTTCTAATAAAAGAAAAGTTAAGATCAGATCATCATAGTTAATTGTCATTTGTAACGATATAATACTAGTTTAATTTAACGGTGTTTTACTAACTGCCAGAGCATTTTGCCTTCACAATGTCGACTGCCATAGAAGTTTTCATAGCATATCGTTGTAAAATCTATATGAATAGTAGAATATTGTAAAGATGTCTGTTTGAACGCTTTAATCTCAGAAATTATCAGTCCGATTGACATAAAAAATACACATATTTAGAGTTTATTCGTTCAGTTTCCATAAATAACACTCACTGTGGATAAAACCGCAAGGAACTATTATTAAAAAGACATCAAATACTCAACTATTGCTCTCTCACCATTAATGTTCGTGTATCCGAAGATTACCGAGGCGCACGATCGTGTCGGTATTCGTGTACGCTTGTGAGCTGTCGGCAAACTTAACCGGTTGTATCTAACGGCTTGTGGTCGTTCATTGTGTTACGTTATTTTGATTAAGTATACTTTATTGTGTTAATTATATACATTTAATAATTATGTCCGCTTAACAGTTGAGCTAAACAGTGTTTAAATACGATTGGAATCATTTACTGTGGAATAGTTATTCAGAAGAGTTACCATGTCAGTTAATTCGTCAATGTAAACGATAGATATTACTGTATCAATCACAAAAGTTATATTGTATGATGCAGGGCTTATAAATTACAGAGATACAAGATGACTCTATAGGACGTACGAAAAAGACGTTTGCGTACAGCTATCTTAGATAAACTCGACCGAATCGAGCCGACGTGGATTGATCTGGGTGCGAGTTGTTATACCGTTAACGCGCTCCAACATCTCTGATTGGTTAAGAGCTTGGAGCGGGCCAATCGGAGCGCCGACCGTCATACACGTGTCCATCGCGACGTAAAACAAACTTGCATTAGGCACTCTGAAGTCGTAAGCTTGCGTCTATAAGTGAGTCTAAAGGCCACTCGCACGACAACTCACAAAATACGTTTAGCACTAAATAGATTTAAAACATCGTGGCATCTCAGTCACCTTCAAACGGATGATTGACGACAGCACGATGTTGTAAATAAGTTTAGCGCTAAACGTATTAAGCACGTTGTCGTGCAAGTGACCCTTAATGCGTTAGTTTTAATTAGTCTGATTCTATTTAATTTGTGGTGGTGATTCTTCTAAATAACTGAAATATTGTTTAACTTCTAACTGTTGAATTAATTTGTAAATAAGATCTTTATTGTGTTGTGTTAGTGCACGCGAAGCCTAAGTAACTCTTTTATAATACATTTAAATAAAATAGCAGTGTTATTATTTTTGGTAAGCTTTACTATATACAAATATTTTTTTGGTAAATCTGTATGGACCAATAATTATAGATGCATTTATTGAATAACATTCTTATTATTTAAATTAGTAGCAATGACTTAGGCGCCGCGTCCACTGAAACGTAACTGAAACAGTAATCGAATCCTTTACTTTTAAGTAAAACATGAAATAAACGCATAAGGTTAAGTTTTTAAGGATTTGAATATACTTTCAGTCATTTTATGCATTTTGTGCTTCTGTCCGAATGGTATTGGGATTGTGTATTTATGTAACCCACACTTCTTAATGGCCATCACTTATACACATTATTGTAGAACATTATTTTGAAATAGGACCTGAACACATACAAATGAAATTTTAAGAAATTTAATTAAAATTATCTTTTAAGAAATTGCATTGCATTTAATAATATAAAACCTATTAATAAAAACATTTTGGATAATTATTTAATTAATGATGTGTCATAGCTTCTTTAGTTATTTAAATTAATTAATCATTTTTAAATTGCTCCAAAGAACAATCTATTAAAAATGTCTCTGAAATAATTTAATTAATGATTTAAGAGTATACTCTATTTGGTCTGGTTACCTTTTGCTTAGTTGCTTTCTGTGGACAACATCTGTCTGTCGCTCATCTACAGTTACTGGACGTTCAGCAAGCTGTAACAATTACTTGTCGAGGTACCTACTACGAACACAATATCACGTTGTTGATCCCATACGAACTACAAAATGATGATCCCTCTATCATTTGAACAGAACATCCCCAACTAATTCATTGTACTTAACATAGTGTAAACTGCGTTTATTTATATACAAATATTTATAAAGGATTATTATGTACATGTTATCATTGTTGGAAATAAAAATGCTCATATACACCAACGTTTCATCCTTACTTATTTACCCTGTGTTCTTTTAACTCTTTACTTCTCTGGTAAGTAGAATTATTATTCTACATAACACGACATGCAGACTGATGGAAACCATTATTTTGTTCCTATGCCAAATAAAAAAGGTACAAGACAACACAGCAGTAAACATTTTTAACTTGAAATCACTTGTCACTTTGATATTAGCATATTAATATTCTGTAAAACCTCACTTTCAAACTCATTACTGCAGTGAAAGCTCCATTATTATTCTAGTAATCTGGTTAGTGTCGAAGTAGGCATTTGAATTATAATAATAATATTCTATCACATGCACACAACACCATCTAGCCCAAACTAAGCAGAGCTTGTACTATGGGTACTAGACAATGGATAAACATACATAATTATATAGTTTGTTTTATTTTAAATAACTACATATTATACATAAAAACACCCAGATCAAGACCAACATCCATATTCATGCACACAAATGTTTGACTTGTGCGGGAATCGAACCCGCGACCTCAGGAGTGGCAGTCTGTTACACTAACCACTACGCCATCGAGGCCGACAAGACTGCGACTTATGAGAGGTAACGCAAATCTCCACTTAAACCTGGGATACCATTGAAACTGTGCCAGCCTGACTGGGCAGTATCCCTGCTCTACAGATAGTGGCTAAAAAATCCTATGTTGTATTGCTGCGGTGAGTAGATAACTAATCCAGGCACCATAGAGAGTCGGCATGCTGTTAGAAGTGCAGTCAATTCAGATCGGGCGGAAAAATGCTCGAGCATTTTTTAAGTGGTAATAAATATCAACCTTATTCCATTTAGATAACGCTTAAAACAGTATGCAACTGTTTATTGGATAAGATTTTAATGTTGCATACTATTTTTAGGTATATCTAAATGGAATAAGCCTGATATTGAATTGCCACTTAAAAGATGCTCGAGCATTTTTTCGCCTGATCTGAATTGACCCTAACAGGTACGGTCGGTCACATTTTATTATCTAGGGATCCCATTATTTATAATAATACTGACCCCACGTTAGCCATTTATATGTAGCCTTAATTATAATGATATAACACTGCACAAAACAACACTTAGGTACGCTAATTTATAAAATATAGTTATCAGTAAATCGCTTGTTTATCGATGAAGACAGAAGCATACGCTTTTTATTTTCAGGCCAACCTAATAACAGGTTTAAAGGTACTAAAGTCAACAGTGTTTATTGTGCGTCTATCACAAGCACGTGACTCGGCTTTACCTTAACTTTGTTGTATTTTTGTATTTTCATTTTATTTTCTGTATATATATATGTATATATATATATACTAATAGTTGGAGATACGTAAAATTATATTATTAGTTTTATGCACGTATTCTGAATATCTCGATACTTTTTATTTTATTTAGCAGTACCAATTTTTTTTATTAAATGGGTAGGTACTTATACTTCTCTGATAAACTTGAAATAAATTAAATACTTATCTTTACATTTTTTCTAATGTTTGACTGTTTTTCTGTAGCTACAGCGGTGTGGCTCTACTCTCTTCTTTTAAGGTACACGGTGTGTGTGTGCGTGTGTGCGTACGTATGTCAATAACAACATCATCAATATTTCCATATTTAGTGAAATATTTGTATTAACATTTATGTTGTATACATAAATCGAAAGAAGTAACTTTCTGCCGAATACTGTTTCATTATTGTAATAAGTTATCATCAAACTTCACACTTATGTCTTCCCAGGTAAGGCAGGCTACACGCAGTAGCCTATAATGAAGTCATATTTCGACATTTAGTAAAGAGGGTGGGTCTTGAATAGGCGCTGTCTGTTTGGGTTCCGACAGGAATTTACTGCTATCGTGCTGCTGCATCTAAGAAGGACATAATTAAATGTCCTTGTTAAATCCTGCGTAAAATAGTACTTAGGTAAATGACATCCTTAATTGTTTTGCATATGTAAATTTAGAACGAAGATATTTTTGGACATGTGACCTAAAAATTATTTAAAAGCTTTAGCACAAATTCTGTCAGTACCTTGTACCTTCTTAGCCTAGTGAGTGGAAACTAAAGAAATCCATTGGTAAGTATAAAAATCTTAATTAATGCGTCGTATCCCAGTAGTTCCATTCTCTAGTTCCATGATGGAACTACTGGGATTTTTTTCTCCCAGTAGTTCCATGGAACTAGAATACGTTTTCAATCTAATCCCATTAGTTCCATTATATGAATATAAGTACAGTCGTAGACAGAGAATATATATAGACAAGCTATGTAATTGTCATTATTTTGTAGAAGGGGATGGCATATATGTCGGCTCGTTAACGTGTAAGCAGGATGTAACATATTTTTATTGTCCTTATCTGCGAATATATATTTATTTTCCAAAGTTTTACGATCTATCTCATACTATTATTTAACCAAATAAACATGCCATTTATTCTTCGTGATTTCTATACTCTTTGGTGTTATCTTTGGTGTTTACGTTGCATGTATTTTCAAAAATTTAAATTTTCCAATAAATTCGGGTAAATATTTTAGCCGGCTAGTACGTTGGGTAATACCCACCTTCTTCCGTCCCTTTCGCCTATACGCCAAGAGCTTGTCTATATAACGTAGTGTATTATTAGTCTACGAGTACAGTTGATTATAAACTATAACGTACATTTGACATATTTATAAGGAAATTAGACATCTATTGTCAACATATTTATAAGGAAATTAGACATCTATATTACACATTAACATATTTATAAGGAAATTAGACGTCAATAATGTGTTTTACCTGCGAGCTTTATTATTTTTCGTTGTTGCTTTTGCTCGCTGGTGTTCAATTATGGAGAGCCGCGAAATATTTTTTATAAAACGCAGACGAGGTAGAGTCCTTCTTTACCATGGAAGAGAATACTATAAGCATACAACTTACAAAAGTGGCAATAGTATATGGAGATGTAGTTTATATAAAACACAACATTGCACTGGCACTGTAACGCTAAGCAAAGTAAGTTATATTATTATGTTTAACTCAATTTTATTTTTCTTTCATTATATTTGTTTAGTACTACTACTTTAGTACAATTTACACAGTATGTATGATGTATGATGAGACAAGTCAAAAGTGCATATGAAACTGCAGGTCCAGACCAGTCAAGTCACATTAAGGATATTCAGTACAATAATAAATATTCCTTTTCAGGAAGAGAATGAAATCAAGTTGCATACACCACATTTAGAAACTTGTGTCCCAAATATAAATAAAGAAATAGTAACCATTCACATAGAAAATGAGATGAAAATTGCGATAAACGGAGAGGAAACAATTCCATCTGCTTTCAAGCGGACTGTAGCCAAAGCACAGTGTACGGGCATTGATATTATTCAAGAATTACCAAATTACAGGAGTGTCAAATCAAGTTTTTACAGAAAGCGAAATCGTACAGTCGGCGTGAATAAACTAGTTTATAATGACGTACGAGAAGTGGTGGTCCCACCAAAATTCATTCCATTCTTGCTTGCAGACTACTCCCATTTAAATGAAAGAATTCTGATTTTTTGTTCTGATAATGGCAAAAATCTTATGTCAAACCTTAAAAACTTTTTAGGCGACGGCACTTTTCAAAGTTGTCCGGCTCCATTTGTAGAATTATACACTATTCATGGCGATATGAGTAGCTCTCAAGATACAACTCAAGTTGTACCATTGATTTATGCATTGCTATCAGGAAAGACAAAAAGAATGTGTAGCCTATTATTTTCGTTAATTAAGTCACAAATACCAGATTGGACACCCCAAAAATTTACAACTGATTTTGAGTTACCAGCTATAGATGCCTTTAAGAATATGTTCCCACTAGCAGAAAACCATGGATGTTATTATCATTATACGAGGTGTTTGTGGCGAAAAGCCAAAGAATTGGGCATTAATAAAACCAATTATACTCGAAAACCCGTAGCCTTATGTAATGCACTACCCTTGCTACCTAGTAATAAAATAATGGAAGGCTGGGAGTATGTCAAGTCTGAAATACAATTATTACACGAAATGAAGGTCATACCAGAATCCGAGAAACTAAAGTTGAATAGGTTTAAACTATACATGGAACGGTTTTGGTTGCGTGATGCTGAATTTATTAATCTATGGTGTGCTTTTGGCGAAAGACACAGAACGACAAATTTTGTGGAGGCATGGCACGGGGGATTAAATAAGTCTTTTAAGAAAACTGTAATAACTCTATGCAAGTTTTATTAAATGACGCTATGTTTCATACAGTACACACAAAGAAAATACAAAATAATTTAAATCCTGACACCAGAAGAGATTTTAATTTTGTTGTCAAGGACATGCTTTTACAAAATTCTCAAATGTCACTTCTCACTGGAGAAGTTACTGTACCACATTTCTTAGAGAAGAATCGTTCGCAATTCTCATAGAAAAATAAAAATAATTCCTAGATAAGCAACGTTTTTGTTAATACCTAATTCTAATAATGAGATCCGTTACTATATTTATTTATGTTATTAACTGTACCGGTACTAATGAGACTAATTTCATCTTGCCGGCAACAGGATGCTAGTTCCATGGAACTACTGGGAGAAAAAAATCCCAGTAGTTCCATCATGGAACTAGAGAATGGAACTACTGGGATACGACGAATTAATGTAGCCAAAGGTATAACACATTATCGCGCTATCAGGGATGGGGCGCAGTCAGGTGATGGGCCATCAGCCAGCCATGGGACGAACGGCCAAGGGCGGCGATAATTGATACTAGCTTGTAAATCATCAAACATCTCATCTTTATAAAAGTCTTGACGCACAAGCATGATCGCATTAATAGATGTTTTCCGTTATATCCATCTTGCAACGCTAAAGTATAAAAGTGACTAATCATCATAAATATAAAATATAATTTTAACAGGTTCATTGCCGAAAACTACGCGGAGTCAGACGGTTATCGCGCGGAGTCAGATCAGTCGGGAGATTATTTCAAAACGGTGCCGCTAACTCCGCGCGGGTATTTAGAACAAAATTAGGGGAACAAAATCTATCTAACCTAAAATATACGAAAGCACTAAAAAGTACATAAACACACAAACTTAACACAAAAAAGAAATTAGGTTCTAGGTGTCAATTTTTGATTTGACTAGCTTGGACATCGGCAATGAACCTGTTAAAGCCAAAATGTTGCAATAAGAGCTTGTTAACACTAGTAGAAAATTAGTGATATATGATATTTTTCATTGCTTTGTGTTCCTTATTATTTTTAAACGGGATTAAATATACCACCAAAAATAGTAATTGCACACCAAAATATGCTTACTGAAATATATCATAACGAGCACCTATACGC
Organism: Catocala sponsa; assembly: GCA_963564715.1. NCBI lineage: Eukaryota > Metazoa > Arthropoda > Insecta > Lepidoptera > Erebidae > Catocala > Catocala sponsa. The sequence continues at coordinate 662,697 of OY751345.1, read as the reverse complement.
CTCAAATCACTGCATTCCGTCTCGGGAGGGCTAGGTTATGTTAGGTTCCTTCTTAAACCCACCCAAAAATAGGAGTTTTGATCTCTTTGCTGTGCAATTAATATTTTTGGTATTAAAATGCGGTTTTAATTTTCATGATCATTTACTATTTTTGACTGTTATATTTTACTATATCTGGTGATAAGTTAAACATAAGCCTTTTTAAACTGCATTTTTAAAAAGTATTAAATCATTTTATTAATTGCTCTTTAACCTTTTGACCGCCAGAGTCATGTGGGTATACATGACGATGCAAAACGTGTCCAGCACGCCACGGTGACGACTACATGACAGACTTAAACGCTAATAAATCTTATAGAAATGTACTATTGTTTTTCTTATTTGTGTTGTTAATTATGTAGCTAGACTTATCCCAATTTATATTATATGAACTGCTTACTATTTATTTCATCCATACGAGCATAACACGACAAAAACGTAGTAGGTAAAGAATTAAATCATAGCATGGCGCCGAGAGCACGCTTTTTCTTTTTTGACGTGGTGGTCAAAGGGTGAATATTTTTTGCTTTGATGCAGGGAACCATTGTTTTACTAAGGACTTAATGGTTTATTTAGTATGCTTTCCACCTTCACAGTCTCGCTACGCGTCACCCGGGACTCCACTGACGGTGACGGGCGGCGGCGCGTTCCCAGCTATACCCAACTTCGCAGCGCCCATCGTCAGCCTGAAGAGACCCTCACTCGTTTGAAGCCCACACAGCTTGCTCACACGATAAAATGACAAAAAGCTTGTCATTATTTACGTCATCATTCTTGCAATATTAATGTTTACAAAGAAAATTAATTTTAATGAAATTCTTGGATTTCCGTGTGTACATATATAATATTTAAATCTATAATTTATTTCTGAACTGCCTTACATATCAAAGTTGAAAATTCATGCTTTCAGAACCGCTTAAGAGTTTTGATGATCGATCAGAATGTGATAGGCCATTATCTACATCTATACAAAATTACAAAAAGAATAAAAAAGATACCTACTCAAAATGGAATTCTCCTTAATTTTTAAGACATAATCCAAATTTTTACCAATCAAGTACAAAAAATATTTAAAAATGTCCACAGAACGGATATACCTTCTGTAGTCATGTTAGCACAAATGATTAAAATATATTATTATTTGAGTCTGAATCATCGCACGTATTCTTCGGTCGTAATTATTTTGGTGAATCATAAGATCTTCAGACTCGTCTGAATACAATCTTTTCTACTTTCTTATGTAGATGTGTCTCTTCTGTAGACATTATTACTTTACTCTTTGTAGAGAACACTGTGCTACCAACTGAAGAAACAAAATATTTCCGATGCATTCAGTTTAAGCAATTTTCTGTGTGTTTTATGCATATAAAGGAGTAGAACTATAATTTGCGAACGACTTGTGTATACGTTATAATTAACAATCAGCAATTATTGGTTTATTTTCATTATTTTTTGTAACGCATTTTTGATAATATGTCCATCGTTTTTGAATGAAATAAGAGTAGGTACCAATAGTTTATCTGTACCTATGTGATTAGTGATTACCTACTTATTTGTTTATGCTAGAATAATATTTTAAGTGTTTAAGTTATATATGTTATATACTTACGTATTTTAAATAGTTATTTGTGTAGTCGTGTAATACACAGCATGGAATCTGCGCGCCGGCGCCGGCGCCGGCCGCCGCACAGCGTACTTTTATCATCGCGCCGTACTACTACTGACGTACGCCGTCGGTAATATAAATACAGTAATATAATAAGGATATTCAATAAATAGTGTTAAGCAAATTTTCAATTTTATTATTTGACATACTTATATACTTACCTAGTGTCACGCCTTCATCCCCAAACATAATCCAGGGATAGTGTTGGCGCGTAGAACCGACCACAACGGACGACGGAGGAGGAAGCAAGGGCGCCGGGGGGAGGTCCGGCCCATTCACCGCGTTCGTCCGAGGCACCGCACTCCGCTCCGCGACACCACCCGCGATACTCGCTTCATACCTGTTTTAATAAACGCCTATATTATACAGTCCACTATCAATTTTATCCTACAACCCGTTAGGATCACGAACATATAGTCAGACGACTGCCCGGATGGCGTAGTGGCTTAAGTGCTCGCCTCGCCGCTGCCACCGCGCCGAGCGTTGTGGGTTCGAACCCCACACGGTGCACAACTGTGTGTGCTCCACAAGTGGTTGTTCCGAGTCTGGAAGCACACTCCTAGTCTGGAAGCTACAAACATTCAAACACAGGACACTAAGGACACTGTTGGTGTCCTTTGTTTGAATGTTTGTAAGGGCCCGCGCGACACAGGATTCATTCCTAGAGCGGGAGTTGCCTTTTTTAAATAATATAACATTTCGCCATTTTCTTGACCGAAATAACACTGCCCGATAATTGAATTCGAGACATTCACTCTATACCTACCACCACTAAGTTGTACAGATTTGTAGTTATAAGTTATAAAGACTGGCCATCCCCGGACTCGATAGGCTGATCAGCAGTCAAATTCATCATCGACAGCCAAAAATTGCCCTTCCTTGTTCCTAACGTTAAATAATTTGCGATATTCTTTTTCTAAGTTGGCATAAATTAAAATGATCGAAGGAAATAGGTACTTACGGGAAAAGAATTTTAAACAATTTGAAGAATCAAACTTTAGCCGTTGTAGGTATATACGACAGCAATTATTTAAGTATCTGCAAGGCATCATATTTTACAGAAAATAGTAAAGCATATACAGGTATATCATTGTGTCGTACATCCAATACAAATGATTTCTCTTAATTTAAAGATTGACAGACATACGGTTAGCATTACAAATAAGAACCCGCATGTTATTAATTATAACCAAGAACTATAATATAACATTTAAGAAATCAATTTAACGCTAATAAAATTAAATGAATTCCTACCTAGTACCTAGTCTCTTTAATACAAACAAGATGTGTGTAAAAACCCAGGATTCAACCTCTTCGTCTTAAATGTAAAAGTAATAGAAAGAAATGACTCCTATATCTCGGAGGTCTTTTGACCCACAGGGTCCATATTCAAACTCGACCGAGGTATGACAAGGTGTCTGCACACCAAGTTACAAGTCAATCGGTCCAGTGGTTCCGGAGTTATGCCTGTCACTAACAGACACACACAGACCCACATGGTGTTTTCATTAACCTGTTCGAAGTAGACTCGGAGGTTAATAAAATATTATTATAATTAATTTGTCAAGTTTTAGAATGCCAGACGTAATTAAAAAACTATTATATCTAATCTAACTGCCGGTGTGCCGCTGCGAATCAGTAGGTTAATATTCGAAGGTAGTATATTTTTATTTAAAAAGAAGACGTGGTGTCTTTTTGTATTTTTAAATATAGAGACGTTTACTTATTTGCAAAATATCTATCTATATTAGGCCTACATATCGCACCTATAGTCTATTCCTAAGGTCTATTCCCTACTTTAACACATTATGTCATAAAACGACAATACTGACAAGACAATAATGAGTTAAATAAATTGAATGTTTTGTAAAATTCTAAAATAAAGTAGAAAACACATAAAATGTTACCGAAAGCCTCCACTTTCAATGTTAAACAGCTGCCGTCGAGCGGGCCCCACAAGGAATACAAGAAATGGACCAAGAGTGTGCTCACCGCGTAAGTACACGCAACTTATATCCTACACATTGAAATTAAACTACTATATACACTATTAAACTTTGCTAATTTTTAAGCTAATAGCTTAAAATTTTTTAAAAGTTTAATAGTGATTATAGTAGTGTAACAATTTTTCTAAAACAAGTAATTTTTTTTTTGTCTTTATTTAAAGGAACTTCGTCAACATTGACGATGTCGTCCAAATTTTGTAATATAGTGTCAAATAAACAACGCGATAAAATCCGTATGTATAGTAGTTTAATTTCAATGAATAACATTCGCGTAAACAGAAGACAATATTATATCCTACACAATTTACATTCAAACACTTTCTTTTTTTTTTTTACTTGGGGGAATGCTTTGACGCATACCTCTCCGCGGGGCGACGGAGAGGTTATGTCGGGCTCACCGGGGGAAAGATACCCCGGTAATACCGACTAAACCTACCACGGTGTTCCTCGACATAACCATAGACGGCGAGGCCACGCGAATCACTTTCACATGCAATCGCGTCCTCGCCATGGTTTCGGCCCGCCGTGTGAAACGGCAGGCCACTACCCATAACATCGTTCCTCAACCGTCCCCCTAGGGGACTTCCCCACGTGGGAACACGCCCCCAGGTCAAAACTCAGGGTGGCTGGAGGTCGTCTCGCGCCCTCCGGCGCCCGGTTCTGCGATTGGGGAGCGGGTTTAAGCGCTCCCTCTCCCGCTCCGCCGCCTCCTTGATGGAAATTACTTCCTCACAGAAGGAGGCGCCGGCGTTCCACGATCTCTCACTCCGGACCATAGACTGAACCACGGCCGGGAGTGAGAGAACAGCCAGTCCGACTGCCGCGATCATCTCACGGCACTGCGATGCCCAGGCGGGGCAATCCGCCAAAGTGTGCAGCGCCGTGTCCACAACAACATCGCGGCAGTCGCCGCAGTAATGACATCCGGGCGTCGCCTGTCGGCCTATGCGACACAGGAACTGGCCAAAAGAACCGTGGCCAGTCATTACCTGTGTCAGCCGGAAGGTGAGGGCGCCATGCCGCGTCTCCAGCCACTCCTCAAAAATGGGAGTTACCGGCGTGCCCGGCACTGGGGTGCACAAGTCGATTTCTCCACTCTTCCATCAGGACCTGGCGTTCGGACCGTGCCGCCTCTAAAGCGTGAAGATCTGGTCCTTCGTCCCGAGCTAGCGCTTCCAGGCGCCAACGATAGAGCGACGCCAGAAGCGCCGCTTGCAGGTCCCAGGGCATCGATCCGGCTAGGAGACTCGCTGCCTCGAACGAGATCGTGCGGTAGCCTCTAATTAACCTGTCGGCCATTGCACGCTGTGGAGCCCGAAGTGCCGAGATATTACGGGCCGTCAGATTATCTACCCAAACTGGTGCCCCATAAAGGGCCATGGACCGCACGACCCCTTCGTAGAGCCTCCGGCAGGAGGTGCCTGGCCCCCTTAGATTGGGCAACAGACGTGCGAGCGCACCTGCAGCGCCCAGAAGCCTGGGGGCCAGACGACGAAAATGGGCTACAAAGTCCCATCGGCTGTCGAGCAAGAGACCCAGATACTCAAGGGTTGGCTCGACAGCGATGCGGACCCCACCTACCATGATGTGGGCCCCTGGAGGTGGCCGGTTCCGAGGATCGTGGAAACAAACGGCCTCGGATTTGGACAGGGCCACCTCAAGGCCCAATCGCCGGATACGACTCACGACTTGTGCAACCCCAGCGGTTCTTGAGTTGAAAGTTGTATAACAGACAGACGGACGGACAAAGCTTTTGTATAAGAGTTTTTTGGAACTCTAAAAGGACAAATAAAGTCCTATGCCGTCATTAAATACAAGGATTTAGCAAGCGCACATTGCAAATATACTTTGATGGATAGAGTGAGAAATAGTAGTTTGTAACAACATTTTGGTATAAAAGAAGCGTAGAGGAATGTATAGCTGCTATGAGTAATATGACTTGAACATGTGAATTTATAAATGAAGCTATCATTAAACAAAATAATTCAAGTAATTAGGTGCTAATTACTTGAATTATTTCGTTCAATGATAGCTTCATTATAATTTACGTCTAAATAAAAATAAAGAGAGTTGCCGGTAGGCAGTACTAATGAAATCTGCTAAAACGGTCGCAAGTTATGTAGGTACTGCTACTGAATATTGCCATAAAAACCAAGTTACCGATTTCCTAACTTGTTGACAGAAGTCTTATGGGTGTGATAGTCCTCTATCTAAGCTATGAGCACGCATGGTACTATGTACGTAAGTCATGTGTAACCTGCAGTGAGTCGAGCAACATGCAAGATGTGGGTCGTCGCGCGATGCGCGACTGCGTGCACACGCGCATCCGGCAGCCCGACGCGGCGGCGCCGCACGACCACGGCAACGTGCCCTTCCAGAGACTCTCCGTCTCCGGCATACACGTCACGGGGGTACCGGCGTTTTTACTTATTATGTGTTTATATAGCAGCGATACCCTAGTCGGAGACCACTGGACTGCTATGCAAAGGTCTCGAGATCGTTCCCAAGGCGCGCATGTCTGACTTTCCGAAGTCAGGTTTAACAGTGAAGGAAAACATCGTGAGGTAACCTACATTTCTGAAAGTTCTCCATAATATTCTCGAAGATATATGAAGTCTGCCAACCCGCACTGGGCCAGCGTGATGGATATTTACTCAGTGGTCCAGTGCCGGCTGACACACTTTACATATTTCGAGAACTTTATGTAGAAATCACGATATTTTCCTTAAAGAGATAATTAACTATTTAATACGCACATAACTTCGAAAAGTCAGAAATGCACAACTTAGGATCGAATTCGAGATCTCTATGTGTTAGTGCAACGGTCTCGCACTAGGCTATCTGCGGTTAGAAGATGTACAACGTATGTATCTGAGTGTATTAGTGCTTCAACGTTCATATTACCTATTGCTCTTTCGAGTACAAGTACATCTGATTGATCGTCAACTTAGACCAGCTTTACGTAACTGGCTTACCTCGAGGCGACTGACCCCTATGTAGGTATGTACATATATCCCAATTTAAAAAATGTAAAGTAAATATTTCATGTAATCATCATCAGAGCAAACATAATAAAATGCTTATTTACCCCCACACATTTTTTTGCTTTTTTAATTCGGTAAAATTTGTGGTTTATGTAGTCGCCTGACCACAGACTGCGCCGAGTGTTGTGCGCCGAATCCCGCGCGGGACAAAACTTTGTGTGATTCACAAATTGTTGTTCCGAGTCTGCGTGTTCTTTGTGTCCGTTGTTTAAATGTTTGTAAAGTCCCCCGGGACTCAGGAACCACACCTAGTGCAGAGATCGTCTTTCAAAAAATGTTAAGCTATTTTATTTCATTTAGGTATGATTTTTGAAATATACATATTTACAATTGCTTCGAACCGCGATAAAATTTGTCTGAAATAGTTTAATTGCAATATGGTATAACTAATCAATAATGAATACAGCGTCAGCATCAAACAATAGTTGCTCATACTGTTACTGGTTACACCGCAGGTGCCTCTGGAAGACCTGGTTCGTTCAGCGAATTTACTGGTGCAGGCCCTGCGCATGCGTAAAGAATACATGGACATTTCAAACCAGTCCTTCTGCGAATTGGTGAACATGTACATAAAGAACCACGGCAAAGACCGGCCCAGTATTCTACTTCCCGCCGCGCAAGAAGATTTGCCGAGTGAGTGTCTTTTAAAAAAACTTTATCTCAATATTTTCTCATAGGCCTTTGCCTGAACCTAGCAACTAGCATTAGTTATGTAACTTAGTAATTACACTTGTCAAAAGTCAACGTGTTGCGTTTTGGTTTATTTTGTTTCTCACCTTTACACAGAGCAAAGATCAATCCTGGCATTGCTTGCAGTATACCTCCTGACTGATGAGTACCTCCACCCTGTAGGTAATCTGATGAGTACCTCCACCCTGTAGGTAACCGCTTATGAGCAATTTAGTCGTACCTATGCTTGTTTATGAAAAATAAAAATGACATGTAAGTTTAACGAAGTGAAGAGCTATTAAAATAAAATAACTGACTTTCGCGTTGCATGATATATGTATACATATGATAAGTATCGGATACTAACGTGATCATGCATAATGTTTACCCTTTAAAGCTTGACGTTTCGACCAGGTTACACCGGCCGTGATCAGTGATCACTGATCACACAAAATTAATGTTTTTGCACTGTTGAGTAAATCGTAGAATATGGACACGTCAGCTAGCATACGTAATAGGGATACCATGAGTGTAGTGTGTGACGGTACATGACCAAATAAAAAGATACCAAAAGTGAAGGTGGATCAAAAGTCTTCTGCCTCACATACGGAGACGTGACATCGCCGCCGCCGCAGCAGTCAGCTTGTGACCACGGCCGGCCTATTACATACATTGTTATCTAATTCAATTCCCCAGTGCCAGACCAGGTTACCGACATGTACATGAATGGAAGGACGAACTCCTCCGAGGAGCTGTTGGTCCCCAGCTACAAGATACACATCAGCCCGCAGTGCTCCACCGCTCACAGTGAGAACACCTTTAATATGTATTCAAAATCCGATATATTCTTAATAGTTACTAACCATTTGGCTTACAAATCCTACTTATAATGTAAATGTATAAGTTTGTGAGTATGGATGGATAGATGAATGGATGTTTGTTACTTTTTCACGCAATAATTACTACACCGATTGACATGAAACTTGGTATGTAGATAGCTGAAGACCTAGATTAACACATAGGCTACTTTATATCCCGATATTCCCGGCGGCAGCTAGTCGTAAGTATTCTTGTTACCCCTCCAAGCTAATAATAAAACAATAATAAACAAACCCACGACCACTCGATCGCGAAACCAATGCTTTATTCACTGAGTCACCGCTGCTTAACGTTACCATGTGTCTGTATCTGGAGTTCGTGTAATGGCAGAGAAATAGGTTTATCAATATTTGAATGTGTTTTTAATTTAGTTTCGATTAACCTGTTGAGTTGCAACGGGTCTTTGATGGGCAGACACAATGGATTTTAATAATGTCTGGTATTCTAAGACTTGAGAGACTGCAGTCTTAGCGAACAGACTCTGTGGTGCAGCGGCAGTGAATGCGACTGCTGTGCACGAAGTCTCGGGTTCGAAACCCGGGTCAGGCCAACAAAAAGTCATTGGATTTTTCTATTAAGAAATCTCAATACCAGCCTAGACTTAGTACGTGCCTCGGAAAGCACGTCGTTTCGGATTACCGTTCCATCGGATCATACCAGTAATGAAACAGAAAGTGCACCTGTGTTTGCGCACATAGTCAATTTGACCACATCAATTAATCATTAAAACATTGGCCAATCGATCAATTTTGTTGATAAAAGCCGTATATTACTTTCTTTTTGTAGTAAGCACATTCGCCCTAAGAAGGCCGGTGGAGACCGTATCGATGGAGAGCTTCGACGACTCGCCCTTGAAACAAGGTTAGTCAAATAGCATGAGGTATGCTTATCATACATTTAATGTATTCTAGTAAAACTGGTGGCACCCTCTTGCACTTTCATATTATTTACCTTAATAATATTTATTGGTTAGTGTGAAGCTTAGTCGTAAGCTCAATGTCCTGGTGAAATAATATGAAATACTGTTTAGTCCAGACCTGTCACTGCGCTCGTGGCTATCGGCGTAGCGTTGCCTGATTATGCTATGCTCACAGACCGAGTAAACCCCTTTTTACTACCATAGAGTAAAGTAATACATTGGGAATAGAGAGCCCACACGTGGATTTCGTTGCAGACCTCATATGTCAATTGATAGCGCCATCTATTAACGACATCCGCTAACATTTTATCAATATAGATACACGTATGTATATCTATATATCAGCACCCATATTATTGTATACCGTACTTAATAGTTGAAATAATATGTTACTTTCTCACTAATTTAGTTGTTTTATATTAATAAAGTGTTAATATTATTTTCTTGTGTCTATTTATCTATGGTAAAATTATATTAAATAAAAACAAGTAAATTGGTAAGAATGTCACATACTATTTCAAAACTTGATGGAACCTGGAAAACTCAACTCAACGCGATTAAATTTCAAAAGGAAAAGCACAAAATGATACGAAAATAACATGCGTGTACGCCGGTATCTGTCGCCATTTTGTGAAGTATTTTTATTTTTTAACCACAGGTACCACAGCTTATATATGGCCTGCCTGTCAATGTACAGAAACTAAAAATTTTACAAATAGGTAATGCGCTAATTTTCCTTATAATATGTTTAATAAATTATAAACAACAATTCAGCAATAAATAAATGAATAATTCATATTTTTTGTTACAATAATATATTTTAACGCTATAATTGCCATCTACCGTGGCATAAAGTAACTAATTGTTCTTGGATGGTGATCATAGATGGCGCAATTCTAAATAATCGCTTTCGTGTCTGTCACTGTTCGATCTGTTCAACCCCTGTTTACTACGCTGGCAACTTTAGACTTCAGACGTCAAAATCGTGCCTTACGAACTTATTTTAATTTTATATTAGTTTTATTCAATAATAAATATATTTAGTACAATAAAATAGTATATTTGTGACCAAAGAAGTGTTTCATGCTGTGTCTTAAGTCGGATCCACGCATCTACATAAATTACTGATCGTAGGAGTTCATCACTGTGACAACGGACGAAATTTGAACATTCATCGTGTAAACCTGGGGAGTATTCTACTTTTTAAAGCCCTAATAGACACTCCACACCACTTGTTTACTCTGCTCATTGTACTATGAGTTCCGTCCACCACACACTGGCACAGTTTTGTCTCCTTTTGCTTGACAATAGGTGAAAGCAAAATTGACGACTAAACACTCGCCTCACGCACGCATACACTCACATTTCTACTTCACATCTAACTACTAATACTACTTTAGTGCTTAAGTGTGCATTCTTATGTAAATTTTCATTATAATTTCGCCTTTTCCCTTAAATTTATTTTTTAGTTCGACCCTCCATATTGAGATAAAAAAAAAACTTCTTCAAATAATTATCATTTACAACATAATAAATTAACATTTCTTATCAATTTCTCAACTAATACTAGTTAAAGCTTTTCTGTTTTTCTACAATACTGTATGTTTATAGTGAATTTCAACAATTTAGATATATATAGCTAACTATCCCATCCCACTTTTCTTTTTTATCACTCAGTTGTTTCTTTCTCTAATTTTCAGGTGCTTGGTGATTTATACATCCACTGGACCAACAATGAGCACACAAATGATGACCCGTAAAGCGACAGCCAAGGATACTGAAAATAAGTTAAAGTTAGCTCTGCAAGAATTGAAGAAATATAAGGATGACAACCATATGTTGTTGAAAGAACGTAGCGACTGTGAAGATGAAATGCAAGCAGTTAATAATAAGGTATTGGAGCTTAAAAGGCAACTGACAGAACTCCATATAGAATATATGGATGTCTTGGACCAGCGGGATCGATTAGAAGATGAAGTTAGATCCTTCAGTAATTGTAGTGATATTTTTTCTAGGTCACTGAGCCGCAGTACTGAGCTTGAAGCAAACCTGAATGAAGCTCAAACTAAAATTATCACATTAGAACAAACTATTCAGATGCTCAACAGTACTGCGACTCAGAACCTCTACTCAGAACTCCTGGGGGACAAAACTAGTATAATGGATAGTAATAAAAATAAACTTAGTAATGTGTTTATTAAAAGTACTAGGAAATTGAGAAAATACCTTAAGTTAAATAAATTAATTAAAAAGTTAAATATTAATCTTAATAAGTTAAACAAGGTTAGGAAGGTGACACGGCATAACAGTGAATTGGTGAAGGAGCATGATACTTTATTAATAAATTTAGGTAAAAGCAATGATCAAGTAGTTGCCAGTAGGTTACAGTATGAAGCACATACAGCCGAATTAAATCATCAAATTAACAACTTAGAAGAACAACTTACAAGAATGAGCCTTAATCACCATAAAGAAACATCTGAATATATTTTGAAGTATGAGGAAATTGCCAGAGTTGGTAGGGAGAACATGGAACATGTTCTCTCACTAACTAATAACAATCTTTGCGGTAAGTGCTTACAGGCTACTTGTGATTTGGATTCAGTAAACAGTGGTACCACCTCCTTTTCTGATCATGAAGATATGTCTGTGTCTTCTTTGATGAATAACATTAACAAAAATATATTCATGTTTTCTGACCAAATAGGAGTAGGTTTTAGTGGACTAATTAATTCTCATACAGAGTCGCCTTGCATAAATATTTGTTCCCCTGGGGCTAGGTTAGGTTCTATAATTGATATGTTAAAAACTACAAAATTAAATGCAGATTCAACAGTAATATTTCTTTATGGTGACAGCTTATCTGTCACTAAGAAAGAAGCAATCCATTTGACAGAGGTAATAGAATCATTACATTATAAAGTAGGCTGTAACTTTATTCTTTGTGCATTACCATTTTCCTATGTACTAACACATGAACAAAATAGGAATATTGAAAAACTTAATTTACTGTTTTATAACAGTACATGTTATAACAATTATAGTTTATTTTTTGACACTAATAAGTTTATTAGTAAATTTTTATTGACTAAAGATACAATGTATCTATCTTCTTTTTATAAAAAGCAACTTGCTAAATTATTAGCATTTAATATAATATGTAGCGACTCAGGTACCAGTAGGGTAATTAAGATTTTAGGACATAGTAGTATTTCTACTATAAATTCAAATATTGACACTTCTAGTTGTTTAAACTGTTAGATGAGACAAAGGATAGGCATACACACAGTATTAGACTAATTCATCAGAATATTCAGGGTCTATCCGGCAAGGAGTTAGAATTAGATTTATTTTTTAAACAACATAATATTCAAATATGTTGCATAACGGAACATTGGTTAAGAACTAATCAATTAATATTTAATAACGAATATTATTCAATTGTAAGTGCGTTTGTAAGAAAGAATTCTATACATGGTGGCTCTCTAATATATGTATGTAACAATCTAAAATGTAAAGAACGTAAAGATATAGTAAATCTTTCTGTCGAGCGCACTGTTGAACTATCCTGTGTGGAATTAGAGCAACATGTCATAGTTTGTGTATACTGACCACCACAAAGTGATTTTAGTGTATTTCAAACCGTAATAGAGGATATTTTAAAACGCTTGAGTTCTAGTAATAGTCATATAGTAGTGTGTGGTGATTTTAATGTTAATTTACTTGAGCAGTCAGCTGTCTCTTTAAGACTTATTAGTTTATTTAGATCATTTAATTTACAGCATTTATTTTCTGAACCCACTAGGATCACTTCACATTCTGCTACCTGCTTAGATAATGTATTTTGCGACTGCCAATTTCTAAATAGGGCCATATTGAGTGAACTTACATCTGACCACTGTGGGCAAAAGGTAGTATTTCCTGTGAGTACAATTCATATAGAGAATAAGGTCACATGTAGACCGATGACATCTAATCGCTTAAAGGAATTTAATGATAACATAAGTCTCAAAGTTGTCAATATGGACCTTTCTCTGGATAGTCCAGACGAACTATATGAGTCTTTACTTAACATAATTACTTTAGAATATAATAATATTTTTAAATGTAAGACTTTTAGTCAGAATAATAGGATTAAGTTTTGTGACTGGGCAACATCTGGGATATATAGAAGTAGAGCAAAGCTATATGAATTATATGGTATGAAACAATACAATTTCGATCCAAATTTTATTCAATATGTTAAAAATTATTCAAAATTATTTAAAAAGACTTGTGCCACTGCCAAGTCCTTTTACCTAAAAACTAAAATTCAAAAACCTAATAACAAAATTAAAACTACATGGAACATTATTAACAATGAAACAGGTCGCAGCAAGGTGCGAGATAATAAATTTGAACTGAATATAAATAATAGCGTAATTTCAAATAATTTGGAAGTAGCCGATACATTCAATAACTACTTCGCAAAAATACCTTTAGACATAACTAGTACCCTTAGGTCTTGCCCAGCTCGAGCAGAATACTTGGTTAGGGGCAACGTGGAAGAGTGCAAGATACTATTTAGTTTTGAGCGTGTACATCCGTATGATATAATAAAAGTATTTAAGTCGCTTAATTCAAAAAAATCAGCTGACTTCTGGGGTATTTCGGTAAAATTAGTTGAAAAGTATTATTGTTAATATAGCGCCACACCTAGCCGCAATATTCAACGGATGCATTGATGTGGGCATTTTTCCAAACTTAATGAAATGTAGTAAAATAATACCTTTATTTAAAAATGGTTGCAAAAGTGACCCCAGTAATTTTAGGCCGATTTCAATATTACCTGCTATTAGTAAAATATTTGAGAAGATTATATTACAGCAATTAGAGAGCCACTTCAGTGTAAACAATTTATTTCACGCAGATCAATATGGGTTTAGGAAGGGCCGTTCTACGATAGATGCGGGTGTTACGCTTTTAAAACATATATTCAGTGCCTGGGAGAATTCGCAAGATGTCATTGGCGTATTCTGTGATCTCTCTAAAGCCTTTGACTGCGTTGACCATCAAACGCTGTTGCGAAAACTCAGGCATTATGGCATCCGAGATACTGCACTTGACTTAGTTGATTCCTACCTAAGCGATAGACTACAACACGTTGATATCAACGGAAGTAGATCTTCTGGATTACCAGTCACAATGGGCGTGCCACAGGGCTCGATTTTGGGACCCTTTCTGTTTTTAGTGTACGTAAATGATTTGCCGTATTTGTTCAGGATTTGTGTGACATTGTTTTATTCGCGGATGACACATCCCTTATTTTAAAGTAGACCGAAAAGCACCAAACTTACGTGCTGTTAATGATTCACTCGCGGAAGTCCTGGACTGGTTTACGACGAATAATTTACTACTTAACTCTACAAAAACTAAATGTATCAAGTTTACATTGCCAAACGTAAAGAGTCCTAACGTGAATATAATTTTAAATGATGAAGTTATTACTTTTGTTCAATCTACAGTCTTTTTAGGATTAACTTTAGATCATAAAGTTCAGTGGGGCGCTCAAATATCGTGTCTTGCAGGGAAACTTAGCTCAGCTGCATACGCAATTCGGAAAGTAAGACAGCTTACTGATGTAGATACTGCAAGACTAGTATATTTCAGTTACTTTCATAGTGTCATGTCCTACGGTATATTATTGTGGGGCAAGGCAGCTAATATTGAGACAATTTTTATTCTTCAAAAGCGTGCAGTACGTAGCATTTATAATTTAGGACCACGAGTTTCCCTGAAAGATCGATTTAAAGAAATAGGCATACTTACTGTTGCGTCGCAATATATATTTGCTAACATTATGTTTATTAAACATAACATTTACTTATATAATAAGAATAGTGATATCCATAACGTAAACACTAGAAATAAGCATAAGTTAGTAGGCCCATATCATCGTTTACATAAAGTTCACAATACATTTGCAGGACTCGGTATACGTTTTTTTAATAAATTACCTATTAACATAATTAATTTACCATTGTTTAAATTTAAAAACGCTGTTAAAAAACAACTTATTCGGAAGGGTTATTATTCAGTCAACGACTACTGAAATGACAAAAACTCGTGGAGCTAGTTACTTGTTGCATACAGGATTCAAAGATTTGTATTACTTATAAGTCAATTTAAGCCTTTGCATAGTCACAAAGTGTAAGTGTATGCGCATCATGCCATCCTACTGTCTATTTTAGATTTATATTAAATAATATATCTTAGCTCAAATTATTTCCTCCCTATAATATTATTAAGTTATTATTGTTATTATCTTTAGTTTTTATAGTCAGTAGTATATGGCATAATGGCTGTAACACCTTGATAATCTGAGTTGTAAAATACTGAAATTATATTTAACTGACGATTTAAAAGAGTGGCCGTGAGTTTCTTGCAGGTTTCTTCTCATAGGCTCTACCTTTTGCCTGAACCTAGCAACTAACCTAAATGTAGCTTCAGTAACTTAGTAAACTCACTAACCTATATACTTTGACGTTCATAAGTTAGTTCATTGTCGCCGTGCATCGTGTTCCCCATGCTGATCAAAAGGACCGAAGACCTAAAAATATTATCGTTAAATTCAGTAATAGAATGCTTCGTGACAACGTGATTGCTGCATGCCGTGCCACTAAAGGCTTGAACACAACTAACTTGTCTATTCCTGGATCCACGACCAATGTTTACGTAAATGAACACCTTACGCTCAGCAACAAGTTACATTTTCGTCAGTGCCGGGAGGCCGCCAGGGCAAAGGATTACAAGTATGTCTGGATCAAACACGGAACTGTCCTGGTTCGCAAAATGGAAACAACACCTGCTTTCGCCATCAGATCATCCCTGGACATCTCAAAAATCAAATGAACAATACCTACGTAATAATATTATATATTTCGATCTGTAACGAACCTCTCGGTTAAAGGTACTACTAATCATTATAAATTTATTAAACATGTGAATAGAAAAGGTAAGCATTGTGTTTGGTACAGGCATAAGTATATTTATGGGTATCAAGTAAGGACTGCATGTAAGTATAAAATCAATCATATTAAACTAGCTATATCTGTAAAAGTCATGTGTCATAATTTAGTTATGGGAACGGACCTAGGTTATGTTTATTTGGAAAAATGTGTTTTTGACCGGAGTCATGTTAACTTTTTTGTTACTTTAATAAACTTAAAAACCTTAATATATAATAATATACATAATAGTAAAGATAACGCTTCATCAGATAACTACGTAGATATGTTGCGGTTAATGTGTTTTTTGGTTTTGTTTTTTTATTTTATTTATATTACACTTTGTGAATGGATACATTTCGAAGCAATTTTAAGTACCTACCATTTATATTTAGTACGTCATGGCTTTGTAGGGATGGAGAATTGTATTGACACATATAATATATTTATATCATATATTCCATATACTGGCGAACCCGATGTGGACTGTTGTTATCGTTGTCGTATCGCTACATCTATGTTAACATTGTTTTATTATTTAACATGGAAATATGGATAAATACAATTTGTCAGTGTATTATCAGAATTGTCGCGGCCTGAGGACTAAGTTGCACACACTCTATATGAATATTCTGGCACATAGTTATGATGTAATTATCCTAACCGAGAGTTGGCTGCACGGTGATATCAGCGATACTGAATTTATAGATACAAGGGATCAAGTGTTTCGTTGCGACCGGGATCGCCTGGCGAGCGGGCGGCGGGACGGCGGTGGCGTGATGGTGGCGGTGCGGCGCGGGCTCGATGCGAGACTGCGACATGCGCCGTCCTGCCGCATTGCGCCCGCGCCGCCCTCGGCCTTGGTAGACCACGTCCTTACCGAAATACGCACGCGCGATTATGTCTTTGTTGTTAGCGCGGCATATATCCCACCAAATTTGAATTCAGATGTTTATTCACAGCACTTTGACCAATTAACTTCTATTATTCTATGCAACGATGTAAATAAATTTATTATAGTTGGTGATTATAATTTACCAACCATTGAATGGCGTGACTGCGGCACACACTTGGAACCAATAATGCGTAGTAACTACTGCTTATCCAATAAATGTTTAATTAATTTTATTAGTCTTTTTAATGGCTATCAAACCAATAAGCATAGTAACATTAATGGTAAAATTTTGGATCTATTTATTAGTAACATACCTGACTGTAAGTCAACTATCGCATCAGTACCCCTTGTGCCACCCGACGTAAACCATCCCCCTTTTTGTACGCTCTTACCTGTAGATGACAATTTCACCCCTCTTGCTACTAAATCTAGAACCGAATTTGATTTCAAAAAGGCAGATTATTCAGTAATAAATAATGAAATATTAAATATTGATTGGGAAAATCTATTTTTCAAATTAAATTCGGAAAGTATTTTATGAAAACATCTTTTCAATAATTAAAAAACATGTACCAATGAAAGTTATTAAACCATCTAATTTCCCTATATGGTTCACGCCAGCTCTCATTCATATATTTAAGAATAAAAATAAATCTTGGATCAAATGGAAGAAATACCGTAACATGACCGATTATCGAGTCTTCTCAATGTTTAGAGACAGATTTAGTACAGAATCACAAAAGTGTTATAAAAAATATATAAACTCTGTTGAAGATGGTATTAAAAATAACATTAAACACTTTTGGACATATATAAACAATCTTAAAACTAGACCTGATATACCTAGTAATGTAACATACAAAAACTCAACAGCGGACAATCCAGAAGACATATGTCATTTCTTCTCTTCATTTTTCGAGTCCGTTTTCCTACCCTCTGACGTTACAGACGACTATGATATCAATAATATACCTGATATTAATCTCAAATCTGACCTTATAATAAGCAATATAAAAATAACAAAAGAAGCGGTTTATAAGGAACTACGAGCCATGGATGTTACAAAGGGGTCTGGCTTAGATAATATTTCTACCTTCTTTCTTAAGTCGACTGCTGACGTAATATGTCAACCCCTACAGTATGTGTACAACCTGTGCTTACAAAATGGTGTTTTTCCAAACGTCTGGAAATCGGCTCGTATCGTACCAGTATTTAAAGGAGGTGACAAGTCTCAAGTTGAGAATTATCGGCCTATTTCGATTTTACCTGCTCTGTCAAAGCTTTTTGAAAGGCTCGTGCATAACAGTATATATCCATCAATACACACTATTATTATACCTCAACAGCATGGTTTCGTGAAACGGAGATCCACTAACACTAACTTGTTAATTTATACAAGTAACCTGTTTGAAAATATGGATAATAATAAACAAACAGACTGCATATACACGGACTTTCGGAAAGCTTTCAACAGAGTAGACCATAGGATCCTTTTAGATAAGATTGCCTTCAATGGCATACGTGGAAATTTATGGCGCTGGTTTAAATCATACATAAGTAATCGAACTCAAAGGGTCGTATTAAATGGTTATGAATCCCAATTTGTGCCTGTAAGCTCTGGCGTACCGCAGGGCTCAATTTTGGGCCCTTTATTATTTGTAATATTTATCAACGACATTTCTGATTGCTTTAGATTTTGTAATTTTTTGCTCTACGCAGATGACCTTAAAATATATCAAACCATTAACAATACTAGCGATCATGACAGTTTTCAAGGTGATCTTGATCGTTTTTCAACTTACTGCATGAAAAATAAGTTAGATTTAAACATAAATAAATGTAAAGCGATGACTTTCACTAAAAAGGTACAAATATTAAAATTTAAATATAGACTGTGTGATGTGCAAATAGAAACTGCTCAATCAATAAGAGATCTTGGCGTCACATTAGATAGTAAGCTACACTTAGATCTGCACATCGATACTATAATAACTAAGGCGTTCAAGATGTACGGGTTTATTAAGTCAAAGTCAAAGTCAAAAATCATTTATTCATTTAGGTCACAAAGTAACACTTATGAACGTGAGATATGAGATCCTCCTCAAAATTTACTAGGCCAACTACTTTTCTCCATCTTTACAAAGCCTTGGTGAGGTCCCAGTTGGAATATGCTGTGCCAATTTGGAATCCTTTTTATGAAAAATACAAGCAAGGACTGGAGTCCGTTCAGAAAAAGTTTATGCGTACTATGCAATACAAATGTTTCCATAATTACCTACCATATGAACAACTATTAGAAAAATATAATATCTTAACACTTGAAAATAGACGTAAAGTGCTCGAATCAATGTTGCTCTACGACATTTGTAATAATAGATATGATTGCCCGTCTATAGTTAATCAAATTTGTTATAGAATACCTACTAGGACGCATTGCCGTAACCCCTGTAAGCTATTCGCAACAGCCCGCTGTCGTACTAACGCAGGTAAACGTTCCCCACTACACCGTATAGTTCATTCTTATAATATTAATTTCAACTCTGTAGATATTGTGGCGATTCGTCCTAGCACCTTTAAATGTGATATCATGAAGCTCCTAATATAGTTCTTATAGTTTTTATCATATTTGTTTAACGCTTAAAATATTGCAATATGTAAGCTGTGGTAAACGGTGTTGGTGACACAATTGTCAGCACCTTGTAAAAATGACTCCCTGTCTATATGTATTGCTGTCACTGTTTGTTTACCCAAATAAAGAGAAAAAAAAAATAAAAAAAATAAGTGTTACTTTGTGACCTAAATGAATAAATCATTTTTGACTTTGACTTTGAACTAAAATAGTACGTACTATACGCGCGGCAGCATAATATGTAAAGGAATTGAGTACATGTAAGTTTGATAATTATCATGGGGTGAAAATAGTTAAATATCTTTTACGGTGTGACATCCACATTACTCTGATTTGAAGACGTTTATAAAAGTCTATTTCCCCATTAGTTATTAATGAATCCTGTGTCGCCAGGGATATTACAAACATTCAAACAAGGGACACAAACAACACCAAACCGCAATGACGAGGGGCTACTTAAAGCACTACGACATCCGAGCACTCATGACTGAGATAACATTAAGTCTAAGTAATAACAGCAGACCAAATGTAAGTAGGTATGTTGAAGGGCAAGTTCAGCAGTAGACTAAAATGGTTATTTCACCTTCGTCAGATATCGAGGAGACGTGGGCTTGCGTCGTTCCGTCGGACCGCAATTACCTGATGCAATGGGACCGAGGAGTGATGACCGTGTATAAGAACCATGATGACCTGCAGGACAACCGGCCCATACCGTACGAGAACGTGTCGTTCAAGAAGTTTGTTGAAGATATGCAGCAGTTCGAAGCGATATATGGCGATGGACCTCTGTTAGTATGAACCAGGGATGTTGCGGATGCAGAATTATTTGACATCCGCGGATGTGGATGCGGATAATTCAATTCTCACATCCGCGTATGCGGATACGGATGTAAAAATCAATGTAGAAGCTCCGCAATTGCGGATGCGGATGTTGTTGCAAATTGTTCATCTTATTTAATAAAAAATATCTAATGTCACCGCCTTCGCAGGTTCAAGCCTGTTTTGCAAAGGTTCGTAAATTAAACACGTACTACTGCACAACTGATTTCTTTCTTACGCTATTCCTACGCTATATCTGGATCTGCATTAAGATCCGCGTTGATTATTGCGGATGCGGATGCGGATGCAGATGTCCAAATCGATGCGGCAGCTCCGCAATTGCGGATGCGGATGCGAATATTCGCGACATCCCTGGTAAGAAGTTCCTTATGATGTAAGAGTAAATACTAACTTTGTATAATACCTGACGGAGTGCGCTTACGCGGTCTTCCAGATGGGTAGACCGTTAAGGTCACAAAGTAACAGTTACAGACCCCAAGTAAAGTGAGTTAGAGAGTTTAATAAAGTTACTCATATAGTATTTTCGTTAGTTGTTAAGTTCAAGCAAAGAAGTAGCGTTTGCTCTCATCATCATCATCATCATCAGGCTATAATAGTCCACAGCTGGACATAGCCCTGCCCCAAAGAGTTTGCGTTTGCTCTACTGTTACTTAATATGCTCCGCGGCGAGAGCGCTTAAAATACTTTACAATGCTATCTCTCTCTTATAGGTACTCTTTTATGTAGTAATAAATAAAAGTTCAGTATTGGCTGAATCTATATACCTATCGTTTTTGTGCTCACCAGTCAGCAAGTTAGGACCTATCAAACCTGCGACAGCTGCTGTCAAAAGCCGTATCTGGCGGTAACAATTGCCGGTTCCTATAGTTACCGTTGATGTTACTGTAAAGTTTGACGTCTAGACCTTACTATTCACTAGCATCTCTAGCGGTGAATTCAAGCGCGGTAGCACCCATTGCGTAGCTTGTTATGAAAAATTAAATCTTATCATGTCTTCCAATTTTATTGTCGTGTATAATGTTCATCTGTTTGCAGACTGTCGTACTGTTACCGTCGGCTGAGCTACCTCTCCTCCAGGTTCACCATGCATGCGCTGCTCAACGAGCTGCACGAGCTGGCGCTGCAGAAGGCTGTGCCGCACAGGGACTTCTACAACG
Source organism: Catocala sponsa (assembly GCA_963564715.1). Lineage (NCBI taxonomy): Eukaryota > Metazoa > Arthropoda > Insecta > Lepidoptera > Erebidae > Catocala > Catocala sponsa. The sequence continues at coordinate 640,968 of OY751345.1, read as the reverse complement.
TCAGGTGCCTCTAGCTTCACAACCTTAAAACCCCGACTTTGGTATTTTACAGAAAACTACATCCAAACATTCTAGTATCTTAAAGAACATCCTAAATACCGCAAGAACTCAACTTTAGGGTGGAGGTAACACTTCAGTCCAGCTACCCCAATATTAGGATAGTTTAGGTTAATAGACGCTGTGCCCAACTTGTCTAAAATCTTATCGATACATCTAACAGAAATTAGAACTGCTTCTGATTTGAGTTGAGTTATATACCTACTCCTGTATCTTGTGCTGTCTCTCTAGCTATAACACAAACGTAATAGTTTGACGTTTGTGTTTTACCTGGGCGTTCTTCATTACATTCGACAATAGTATTTTATGAAGTTTTCCGTAACATAGGCCTTGATACCTAGTGCGGTAGATGTCTTCCAAAAAAGAAAAATAACTTGTATCACCTAAAAGGAAAGTGGATGTACATATCCACGCGGCTTCGTGCATGAACCAGAAGCATCTGCTGAGCTTCATCAAGCGCACACTGCGGCACCACCCCGACGACGTGGTGTCCATGACTGACGGGGTGCCCACCACCCTCAAGGATGTCTTCACGAGCATGCAGCTAAACGCCTACGACCTCAACGTTGATATCTTGGATGTACACGCGGTGTGTGTATGACCATTTTGTATCCTCATCTTCTTTTCATGTGGTCGTGTCATGTAAGTACTTTGTAGTGAGACATTCACGACTTCGTGACCTCTGCTTCTAGGCTCCGTACAGACATAGCTTAACAGAAAAATCTTATAACTCTTTTCTTAACTAACCCCGATCTACTCGTAATCTATTCACAAACGATCAACTTCTGTGATTGCCTGACTGAATTAGCAACAGTCAGTTATGTTACTTGACACAATTTTTTTCTGGTACTTTACTTCGTTGACCTTTCTGGTGACAGCTGCGCGAAAGTCGTGATCTGTGCTTGGGACACGGCAATATGCTTTTATTACTTACTAGTTATGCCTGCGGTTTCACCCGCGTTTATGATTACTGCGCCGCTCCCGTGGGTCGTAGCGTGAGGTTATATCGCCTATAACTTCCGTGATAAATGGACTATCCAACACTAAAAGAATGTTTCAATTCGAACCAGTAGTTCCTGCGTTGAGCGCGTTCAACCAAACAAACAAACAAACTCTTCAGCTTTATAATTTTAGTATTGATTTCGGAGGACCTTTAACATAGCTGGTGAAATACCTAATATGCATCCCATCTTTACTTAGATATCCCTTCAGTGAAATAAGCATGAGACTATGTATGTGCTTATATAATTCGAAATATTATTGTACGAAAATATTGTGAGGAACTGAGAAACTGAAACGAAGAAGAGGCCTGTGCCAAGCGGTGGGACAGTTTAATACAGGGCTGATATTAATATTGTATTGGTTGGGTTAAGAGCCGTCTAAATTAATTCCAATTATTTAATCCAGGATGAAGTTAATCAATATGCTAGCCAAGCCCAACGGTTTAAGTTTGCTAATAAATACCTTGCCAAACTTTTACATTTATAACATTAGTGGGATGTATAAACACAGCTTCGTAATAGTTTCATTTCATATTATTATAGATACTTAGGTCTGATTCTAATTTCGCTACGCCCTCTATCGGGATTCCTGCCAACAGGACCGGAACACTTTCTACCGATTCGACAAGTTCAACGCGAAGTATAACCCTGTGGGAGAGAGCAGACTGCGGGAAGTGTTCCTGAAGACCGACAACTACATGAACGGGAGGTACTTCGCTGATATAATTAAGGTAATTAACTACGACCAGAATCAAAACACTCAAAAGTATTAAGTTCTACATGTATTATACCGTGATAATATCATGTGGCCCACAGCCTATACACTTTTGCAACACTAACAGTAGCAATCCGGCTTTACAAATATTGTAAGAAACTACTTTCAAAGCTGCAAAGCATAAGGAACTAAATGCTCTGGCAGCCCTACTTAGGTACTACCTACAAGAAAATAACAAAACTCATTTTAAAAAAAGGTGGAGGATAGGGGAGCTGCCATTTAAATTTGTGCAGCCAAACTACGACGGTAGCAAGGTTAAAACCCTGCAAAAAATAGTAGAAAATCAATCTCGTGTAACGTTCTTACAATGAGTAGAGTTTCCAGGCTCTTTGAGGAGAACTGTGACTGTCAACAAAAGATACCTGATTGTTGTCCCTTGTACTGGTAGCAGCAACTCTATTTCGTATAGGTTTGGAACTAGTGATAATATAATCTTAGTAATCAAAAATCATTTATTCATTTAGGTCACAAAGTAACACTTATGAAAGTTATGAATGTCAAATTGTATTGCTTACTACCGGGTAAATCGTATTTTTCCTTGCCACCTCGATGATAAAAAAAGGAAAAAAAATACTTTTGCAGGATGGAATTAGTTCTCCAGTCTCCAGTACTAAACCATGTCAAAGCGATTATATAAAAAAATAAATTATTTTCAGGAACAAATGGACGATTACGAAGAAAGCAAATATACGTATGCCGAACTTCGTATCTCCATCTACTGCAAGAATCCGGAAGAATGGAGCAAGTTAGCGACGTGGGCTCTGAACAACGACGTGTACTCGCCGCACGTCAGGTGGATGATCCAGGTGCCCAGGCTGTAGTGAGTATTCCCACGGCTTTTACACACTTGTGACCGCTTGTCTACAAATGAGCACTGCCTGGTCACTGGAGTGGTAGGCAGTTACTGGAGCATGTGTTGTCCTATGATCCGGCCTTGGTGGCGTAGTGGTTAGTGTAACCGACTGCCACGCCTGAGGTCGCGGGTTCGATTCCCGCACAAGTCAAACATTTGTGTGCATGAACATGGATGTTTGTCTTAGTCTGGGTGTTTCTATGTATAATATGTATGTATTTACAAAAAAAAAAAGTATATATGTATGTTTATCCATTGTCTAGTACCCATAGTACAAGCTCTGCTTAGTTTGGGCTAGATGGTGTTGTGTGTATGTGGTAGAATATTATTATTATTATTATTTATACTAGATTTTGCCCGCAGCTTCGCTCAATTAAATGTAGGTTAGGTTAGGTTAGATTGTGGTGGGCTTCGTGGGCCTGCCCGCCACCCGATCAGCACCAGGTCTGAGTGGCGGCGTGCGTGTTCCCACGCGCGCCTCTGTGTTGTGTGTCTGTCCACCTTTAAAGGGGGGAACGTAGGGCTTAAATGTAGTGGTGCCCAAAGGGTAGGTCTTGTTGTGTAGTAGCCTGCCGTTGCATGCGGCGCGGCGGGCCGAAACCTTAGCGGGGTCGCGACTGCCTGTGGAAGTGATTCGCGCAGCCCTACCGATTGCGATTTTGTCGAGGAACACCGTGGTAGGTTTAGTCGGTATTACCGGAAGGTCCATTATCATCATTACATCTTTCTTTTACCCCGGTGAGTTCGGCATAACTCCTCCGCCGGCTCCCGCGGAGGGGTATAATATAATATACATATATATATATATAAAAGGTTAAATAAGAAGCAGTACTTTTTCTGCATGAAAGGTAGACTTTGTGATTTCCTGTTTCCCTAACAAAGTGTTTGTTAAATTTCATGATGATCGGTCAAGTAGTTGAAGTGTGAAAGCGTAACAAATACTTTGGCATTTATAATATTGGTTATGCTTAGCAACCAGGATACAGTCCGTCTAGTGGAAGTCATTTCCAGACGAATTTTGCCAATGCTCATTGTCGTCACAATAGAATTTTCTCCGACCTAGAAATTCGTGACTAATTGTAAGCAAAACCGCTTATTTATGTCAAAAGACCATCGAATTAAACAGTCAGGCTTGAGGAACTTATAATAAGTATTTATACTAATATAGAGCTAAATTTGATATAGAAGTAGTTACAGACAGTTCTGCTTATAAGCCGTGTGTTTGTTGGGCGCCCTTTGAATTGAGCAAAATAGTTTTGGGTACTTGAAGACTTATGGAGGACTGGGGTGTGATTACCGCAAACGGAGATCTCAGACTGAGCTAGGTGATTACCCTCGACTTTGTTATACTTGCGTACACTTGCATTAACTACATAGATTGGTCCTGTTTAAGGGCTGAAGTCAGTATATTATTAATCTGAAGTATTTAGATGTTATATACAAAATGCGACAGTCAGCAGAAAAGAATTTTATTCTTAAATCCAATCATTTTGAAATTTCGACGGTAATTTTTTTATTTAAAATATTCAAACTCTGTTTATTCGTAACAGTGATATTTACCGCTACGCAAAGCTGATAAAAAACTTCCAAGAGTTCCTACACAACCTGTTCAACCCGCTGTTCGAAGTGTCCATCAACCCAAGCTCCAACCCGGAACTACATAAGTTCCTTGTGGTAATCTTATTTTTCTTTTATTAACACCTTCACGGACACTACTGATTAGAATATTACATACTGATTAGAATACCCAATTTAGCACTACAATTTTTTATACAATTTATTACCGCGTACCTTTAAAGACCTCGTCCCACATAGCGACATATTTAATGTACATGGGTGGCAGTACGTCTCTATACGTGCCACTCTCTCTCTCATCATTAGAAGAACTATATTTGTCACTGTCGGATCCAAGTGCTGGACGATGTCGCCTACGTCTTTCAGGGACGTTATGGCACAAGACTCCCTGCTACTACTGGACGCTGACGCCCGCCACGCGAACAAACCGTAATGTCTATTGCGGTAGCGTCGCTGCCCGCGTACTGCAGCATAACTCGTAGGTAGGTGTGACGTCACCTAGGATATTCTGGTGTGGCAGTGCGCGCTCGACATTACTTGTGTTTGGCAGTAGGAACAGTTCCTTATTATAACAGCATTGGAAGAAGGCGCCTATTTACGTGGTAGCAAATAATCTATATCTATACAAATAAATAAAATTGAAGTGTCTGTTTGTAATGTCAAAATAACAGCTTTTTATCTAATGCATATGAAAGTATGTAAGGTACCTATGCGAAAACATATATTTTGAAATGTTTGTCTGTCTGTCTGTCTGTTTATTCCGGGTAATCTCCGAAACGGCTGAACCGATATTGACGGGACTTTCACTGGCAGATAGCTGATGTTATAAGGAGTAACATAAGCTACTTTGATTTTAGAAAATAAAATAGGGTTCCGCGACGACAAACACTTTTTAGTTAAAAACTACGCGGACGAAGTCGCAGGTAACAGCTAGTTGTAAATAATATTGAACGTAAATAGGCGTTGTGTCGAATTAATCACGTTATTAGACGTGCTGTCCGTAAAAGTGAAACCAACAATTAATATATCGTCGCTGATAGTCCAATATAGCGTACTTACATTGTCTTATACCCCGTCTATACAATAATGGCAAAATAGAAATTTCGCAGCTGCAGTTAACTAATAGAGATTTTAAAATTAATGTTATTCCTAAATCGGAGTTCGTTTCAAATTCAGGGGAGTAGTTCTGCTGCAAATCAGTTTCTCCTCCTGTAAAATTTGCGAAAGTAACGTACGCGGTATTTACCAATGTATGTGACGTCATGGCGTGGTACTGGACAATCAACGACGCTATTATACATACATAGATTCACGCCTGTTTCCCAGAGGGGTAGGCAGACACTACGGATTTCCATTTGCTACAATCCTGACACACTTCTCTGGCTTCATTGACTTTCATCACATTCCTCGTACACGCCCGTCGGTTCAAGGAGCTCTTAACCTGGCCTTTTACGCTATTATAATATGTATATAACCACGTATGCGAGAAGTTAGCGACTCAGCCGACAGTAAGGTTTTTTGGTAGAGGGTTCATGGCGTAAATATGCAACCGCAAATATACGTATATTCTTAAAATAACCGTAAACAACAGTTACAGATTTAGGTACATTGAATACTTGCCGAGTAGAATTATTAGCACTTATTACAATGTGAGCCGAGGGAACCAGCGCGCAGCGGTCCCGTTTAGATAGTCCGATTTTCTTCGTAGCTTCCGCACGACTGTCGCTTGACTTTCGCGTCACTTCAAAATATAATTCATATATTTTGAACGATACAAACGATCCCACGCACGCGTCTCGCCGACGTCACGGCGTTCTCTGCTCTTGTACAATGAAATCAATGACGTGTCTTATTATCGCTAAATTGTCGTAATCGACGTCATATATATAATAATTACCAAAGGAATCGGTACACTACTTGAACTAGGAACACAGTGGATATCCGAGTCCTTTGATATTTGACATCAAGACTTTTACTGTAACCTTTGGCTTCCATAGCAAGTAACAGAAGAGCGTAGGCCGTAAACAGCTTCATTTTTTCAGACTTAATTGGCTCAATGGTAGGCAGCAGCTTCACTTTAGTTTCGACTTAGGTAATATCGGTAAACTAGCAACAATGCATAACTTGTTAACTTACATATTAGATACACATTTACTGTACAAGTTTTGTATGTTGATGACAACTTGAAGATTCCACAAATCTTCTACTAATAGTACAGGCGTCCATTCCCTAGGTGTCTGGTGGATATTAGCGTCTTGCTAGCATTTCATTCAATGCTGCTACTGACAAATTTCTAATCCATCCAAAATAATCCAGTAAACACATTAGCCGACCTGGAAGCAGACTCCGGGTCACAATTTGCCGTACGCGTAAGATCCAGGACTTTCTGCCTTTCTTCATTACTAAAAGTGTTCCAGCACGTGATTGGTTTCGACAGCGTGGACGACGAGTCGAAGCCAGGGAACCCACCGCTGAAGGTGAAGATGAGGTGCCCTGAGGAGTGGGATAATGAGGAGAACCCTCCGTATTCCTACTATCTGTACTATATGTTCGCCAACATGACCACGCTCAACCAAATCAGGAAGTAAGTCATGCCTATGTCATATTCTCAACTTATCAATTAGTTCCAAATAGACACAATATAAAAGTAAGTATTATGTCTGGGTCTCGAGGTCTGAGCGTTGGCCAGGAGGGTAAATCTATACTAATATTATAAAACTGAAGAGTTTGTTTGTTTGGTTGAACCCGCTAATGTTAGGAACTACTGGTTCGAATTGAACAATTCTTTTAGTGGTGGATAGCCTATTTATCGAGGAAGGTTAATATCATGCTACGATCCCACGAAGGCGGCGCATGATGTTAACCTTCCTCGATAAACGCGGATGAAACCGCGGGCACAGCTAGTACTAAATAAACAAACAAAATTGTACAAATATAAATGACTGAATATCGGACAGTACTTTAAAATGGTCTCATGCCTTGAGATCTTATAAAAGTGCAAGCAATATTAAGCATTATGTTTTATGGTTTAAGTAGTTTGTGGACATCTTTAGTCATATCTACGAGTGTATATGTCAAATATAAACAATTTTCCGTAGATATTTGAACCAAATACCAGAGATGCCACGAAACTACGAATTACTATGTAAGCTCTTCAACCGAAAGAAACAGCCAGGATGCTGTAGGATTAAATGGATATACCGCAGTGGTTCTCTAATGGCTTTAAATGTCTTGGCCAGCATTCAAACACCGAGGCCCAGATACAATGGTCATTGTGTCTGGTTTCTGGTTAACTGACAAAGAGTCAATCTTGCAGGGACCAAGGTCTGAACACCTTCGTGCTTCGCCCTCACTGCGGCGAGGCAGGCTCTCCCACGCACCTGTCCTGTGCCTTCCTGCTCACGGAAAATATCTCCCACGGACTGATGCTGAGGAAGGTAGTTCATTATTTTGCAAACTATTGTCTGTATTGGTTGAATACTTATTTGAAATAACATATATTTCACAACCAGTTTTGTCTGCAAGTTTCAAGTCAGGGTCTACAATTATTGGATAACTGAAATTTGATATAAATATTAATGGAATTCAGTAAATTATAATTCATTACTATCCAGCTACAAATAGGTTCTCAATTCGACTCTTATAATTTTTTTTGTGTATGGTTGTCATATCTCAGGCATTATTCAATCTAGCTTTTGATCTTGATAAACGACATTGAAAATTATGAAATAATAACTTTAATAAAATCAGAAAAATCAATAACACTGCCTTCCCTTTTGTCCACCGTAATGACACAACATGTTGTTATTGTATTCGAGTACACGAGCTGATCTTCTTGTTCTCCAGTTCCCGGTGCTGCAGTACCTGTACTACTTGGCGCAGATCTTCATCGCCATGTCTCCTCTATCGAACAACTCGCTGTTCCTGCGCTACCACCGGAACCCGTTCCCGATGTTCTTCTCACGAGGACTGAGGGTCACGCTCAGTTCTGACGATCCACTGCAGTTCCATTTTACTAAGGTTCCTTTTCTATTACACGTGGAGTTATCGGTCCAACTGATGGTAAGTGGTAATTGCCACTCCTGGACTTAGGTAATACTAACAATAGAAGCTCAACTACTATCGTCAGGAAACACCTGATGCAAGAAGCGTCTTCACGGCACTACTGATGGCGTAGTGGTTTAGGTGGTCACCTCGTCGCCGCCCCACGCGTGACCACAATGTGTGTGCTCCACAAACAGTTGCTCTAAGTCTGCGTGTTCTTTGTGTCCGTTGTGTCCGTTGTGTCCGTTGTTTGAATGTTTGTGCTCGACCCTACAAGAGACGACAGTTTGTGTGATATTAAATTTGTATTTTTGCGTCAGGATCTACTTTGTTTGAAAGTTAATAAAAGTCCAACCTATCGTTATTGGGAATCTGTGTTGCTTTTATTAAAACGAATCATCACTATCAGGCTGTGCCGTCGGCAGAAAATTGAGAAAATGTTGGCTTTTAACAAATAACAATAATAATTGGCTACAATAGTTAGAAAAATAACAGTAATATTTGGATACAATAGTAATAATAAATAATTTAATTAGATATAGTTGTTACAAATACCTATCAGTTGAAAGACCTTTAACAAAGTGGACTGCTTATGTTTACAGGAACCGCTGATGGAGGAGTACAGCATCGCGGCGCAGGCGTGGAACCTCAGCTCGTGTGATATGTGCGAGCTCGCTATGAACTCGGTCCTTATGTCGGGATTCTCGCACGAGGTACGAACAGCATCGTAACTTATTAATTAATTTCGACTCAATCTTTAAAAATATAACATAGGTGGTACACACGGCGACACATCAAGTTAGACAACCTATATACGCATAACTATGCTACATACTAAATAGAGAATTGTCGGAGAGGGAGAGTGCATAGCGGTGTCAATGTAATGGTAAGGATAGAGCGTAACAAAAAATATAACGCACTCTCTCGCACGATTCGCAGCGTTCAATTTCTAATAGTTCAAAGTCCAAACAGTCTAGGTTGATGTGTCGCTGTGTGTACATGGTGTTAATAAAATATTATAAGCTTACTCTGCTAAGCGTTTTAGTGATACAAATCTGAAGTAAGTTCCTATTTAATTTATTATTCAGACTGAATCTTTGGTTTCGTAGTTTAAAATCGTAAGAGCTTCTGTTCCATACCCAGATAAGCCAGTGAGATTACGAAATTGTAAGTAGCAGTGCGCTATGTGATGTGCCGGGTAGACGGAACAGGATCACTGTGGAACTTTGAACCATAGCTGGCAGAATCTAGGCACCACACTTCTGGCTACGTGCGAGTGTTAGTTTGGCAAGCGTGGGATGCGGCAACCACATACCGTACCATACCTGGACACAGTCTTATTAGGCGCCATTCATTTATTACGTAAAACTATTTTCGCTAGAATATTTTGACCTCTCTTCACGTTATAAGAAAAAATAAGAATAGGCCGACCTTCTCCACCTTGTTTAATATTTATTACGTAAGAATCTAAAGGAAAACATGAATGCAAGTTTGTTTTGTTGTAATGTTTCTTTTTCAAAGTAACACACCTACAACATGTACTTCTAATTTGAATATTTGTTAGTGATACACTTTGGTTTTAATCATTCATCTTCAGATACCTATTCGCATCTGAGCGCTCCTCGGCACTTGCGCAGTTACCCGCGCTCTTTCAAACTATGATCTTAATTTTGCGCATTTTGTGATCTTACGTAGAACTATCACGACTTCCTCCTTCCCTTGTAAGAAAAATAAGACATGGTAAACCCCCTCCCCCTATAAATCGTCTTACGTAATAAATGAATGGCGCCTTACTTTTATTCTTTTTTTTTAAAGATGACTTGTTATTTGATTGATTTGTTTGTTGATTGGTTTGTGCAGTTGAAACAGTGTTGGTTGGGGCCGGAGTACATGCGCGAGGGTCCGACCGGGAACGACATCACGTACTCCAACGTACCCAACGTGAGAATCTCCTACAGGCACGAGACCCTCAAAGATGAGCTTGACAACTTGTTCTTTGTAAGCAAACTTTCCTTTTTACCTAATATACAAAAAGCCGAATTAATGTTAGAAGAGGTGAAATAGACGTAGGTACCACAATTAATTTATGAAAATATTTACCTTTGATTGTCACGTCAAAAAGCAAAAGCTTGCTCTCGGCGCCAAACTACGATTTCATCCTTTAATTTGTCATGTAGTCGTGACCGTGGCATGCTGGAGACATTTTGCTTTGTCATCTATACGACTGTGGCGGTCAAAATGTTAATTTTCTAATACGCAGTCAATCAAGAAAACGCTCGGGCGACTTCAATCATCGCTTTAGATGTGAAACACAGACTTCAATCTCTGACATAGGACTATGCATGTAGTTGTGAAACACAGACTTCAATCTCTGACATAGGACTATGCATGTAGTTGTGAAACACAGACTTCAATCTCTGACATAGGACTATGCATGTAGTTGTGAAACACAGACTTCAATCTCTGACAGAGGACTATGCATGTAGTTGTGAAACACAGACTTCAATCTCTGACAGAGGACTATGCATGTAGTTGTGAAACACAGACTTCAATCTCTGACAGAGGACTATGCATGTAGTTGTGAAACACAGACTTCAATCTCTGACATAGGACTATGCATGTAGTTGTGAAACACAGACTTCAATCTCTGACATAGGACTATGCATGTAGTTGTGAAACACAGACTTCAATCTCTGACAGAGGACTATGCATGTAGTTGTGAAACACAGACTTCAATCTCTGACATAGGACTATGCATGTAGTTGTGAAACACAGACTTCAATCTCTGACATAGGACTATGCATGTAGTTGTGAAACACAGACTTCAATCTCTGACATAGGACTATGCATGTAGTTGTGAAACACAGACTTCAATCTCTGACATAGGACTATGCATGTAGTTGTGAAACACAGACTTCAATCTCTGACATAGGACTATGCATGTAGTTGTGAAACACAGACTTCAATCTCTGACATAGGACTATGCATGTAGTTGTGAAACACAGACTTCAATCTCTGACATAGGACTATGCATGTAGTTGTGAAACACAGACTTCAATCTCTGACATAGGACTATGCATGTAGTTGTGAAACACAGACTTCAATCTCTGACATAGGACTATGCATGTAGTTGTGAAACACAGACTTCAATCTCTGACATAGGACTATGCATGTAGTTGTGAAACACAGACTTCAATCTCTGACATAGGACTATGCATGTAGTTGTGAAACACAGACTTCAATCTCTGACATAGGACTATGCATGTAGTTGTGAAACACAGACTTCAATCTCTGACATAGGACTATGCATGTAGTTGTGAAACACAGACTTCAATCTCTGACATAGGACTATGCATGTATTAGTTGTGAAACACAGACTTCAATCTCTGACATAGGACTATGCATGTAGTTGTGAAACACAGACTTCAATCTCTGACATAGGACTATGCATGTAGTTGTGAAACACAGACTTCAATCTCTGACATAGGACTATGCATGTAGTTGTGAAACACAGAATTCAATCTCTGACATAGGACTATGCATGTAGTTGTGAAACACAGACTTCAATCTCTGACATAGGACTATGCATGTAGTTGTGAAACACAGACTTCAATCTCTGACATAGGACTATGCATGTAGTTGTGAAACACAGACTTCAATCTCTGACATAGGACTATGCATGTAGTTGTGAAACACAGACTTCAATCTCTGACATAGGACTATGCATGTAGTTGTGAAACACAGACTTCAATCTCTGACATAGGACTATGCATGTAGTTGTGAAACACAGACTTCAATCTCTGACATAGGACTATGCATGTAGTTGTGAAACACAGACTTCAATCTCTGACATAGGACTATGCATGTAGTTGTGAAACACAGACTTCAATCTCTGACATAGGACTATGCATGTAGTTGTGAAACACAGACTTCAATCTCTGACAGAGGACTATGCATGTAGTTGTGAAACACAGACTTCAATCTCTGACATAGGACTATGCATGTAGTTGTTAAACACAGACTTCAATCTCTGACATCGGACTATGCATGTAGTTGATAAAGCGACGACACTGTTTATCGGGTTCGCGGGTTCAAGTTGTGCTCCATGAATAGTTTTTATTTTCGTTTATAATTTAATTAATATTAAATATACTAGTTCCTACATAACTGGTAGAATGTGGATATTCTGCAACTCTGTCTAACCCCACGGCAATATACAACTTAAATACTATCGAATAAAACTCTCTGGTCCGCGTAGGGATGGGCAAAGACAACATATTTTTACTTTATACAATCCTGACATATCTCTTTTGCTTTATATTCTGTGAATTATGTACTTAAAAGATGTTTTATTTTCAGGCACCAATGCATTGAAGATCAAAAATAATACAATTTTGTAATTCGTGACAAATTTATTTATATACAAGTGTTTTTATAAATGGGCTTTGATTTAAACATTGTACACGTGACCACAACTCGTAGTACAAATAAATATTACAATTACAATTTAGTTTATTTATTTACAATACATAGGCTATTTGTATTTTTTTTTGTGGTAAACATAGGTTTTTGGGAGTGAAAGAATTAGACGGGATCCAATTTGTAGTATCATCCATCCGAGACTTCTAGCCCGAATGACCTCATCACAATTTCCAACAGAGGAAATGCCATCCAAAAGGTCTGATAGAGACCAGTCCGTAGGGATATCCCTAATTACTCCCATGCGGAAAACCTGAAATTTTGGGATGAGTGCCTCATAATTGTTGCTCTCCAGTAAACTTAATTCCAGAAATTCGTTGGCACTCACAGCTGATTTCAATTATATTGATACCTTGTTGCGACCAAGATTTTTTATACCACCTTCTTTATGTCAGAAACATTGTTTTTATGAAGGAATTGAGCAAACTTCAAAATGTTGAATGAATACCCTGCAGAGGGGTCCCTGCAGAGGGGTCCCTGCAGAGGGGTCTGGTACTGCTCTAAAAACATATACAGTAAATGGGCCCTTGTCAGTTTCCGAAAATTTGATTTTACTATTAACTTCGAATCCAGGCATCGTGAATACAGATTGGATTGATTCTGCCGGAGAACGGGATTTTTTAGAATCAATCTCGATCGCCAAAGCGACATCAGCAGCCCTTTTTGAGGATCTTGGTTTATCAGAAGGTAAACCTCCGTCCCCGTCCGGGGGCTCATCCATACCTACCTGATTCCCAAAGGATTCAGGCAGATATGGATGCTCCCAAAGGAAACGACAAAAGAATAAACAGAGACCTTATAAGATTAAGCCACCACAAATAAAAACAATACGCAAGAAATAAAGATAACCTATAAACAAGTGACACTCTCAACCAAGCGTCAGACCAGACATTCATGTATGTGATTAGTTTTAGCTTATACAAATCTGTAAGTAATCGCTGATTGATGACATAATATTTCTTTATGCTAATATAATATATCAAGTGCTTAAGGTTTATGCAATATTATGTATATTATTTTATCAGTATTTAAGTATTTAAATAGTTTGTTTTATAGTTATGTAATACTCTGCATGGAATCTGCGCGCCGGCCGCCCGCGCCGCACAGCGTGTCTGCATCATCGCTCCGCACACTAGCGTAATGTCGTTCCGTTCTCTGTACCACGTAGTATGTTGTAGTCGTAGGATACAGTAATATATACTCTATTCCAATCTTATCAAATAAAAAGGTACACAAACGGTTCATAGACATTTTAGTGATGTCCAATTGTAGCGACAATTGTAAATCAATTAATTACCTAATCGAATCGTTCGATTTAATGCAGCGAAAGAGTTAAAAATGACATAGACACTACTACAATTATATCTTATCGCGCTATAATTGTACCCATCATTTGATGTCCGCAGTTGAGCAAACAGAATATATATAGTACCTGTTTAATGTAATAAGGTCTTCAACTGTAGTTGGGTGCAATTAAAACACTGTAATACGTCCTGACTCTTTGATGATTTTATTTGTACAAAAAAATATATTAAGTTAAAAATTAGACAAACAAGTGGACTGTATTGAATGTGTGCGTGTGTGCCGTATAGTTGATTGTATGTGCGTGTGAAAGGATTCTTTATGCTACCTACCAAGCCTATATAATATTTGGACATGCCGCCCACCAAAGTACGCAGTGCTTTAATACAAATCAAATGAATTTAACAATTCTAATAATACATTTTACAAAATTTGGATATCAAACTTATAAACAAAAGTATGTCAGTGTATGTATCATATAGTGTATACACTAGAAAAAAAAAAGTTTTGCCATATATATATAATACTAACCATATAAGAACAATAAACAAACAAAACAGTAAAAGTTTTTTTACTATGAAGTAAATAGAATGAATGGCAATTTCACAAACATAATTAATAAGCACTAAACCGCCCACCGTGGTATCAGGTGATAAGTTAATAACAAATAACTTATAAAGCCTGTTTACTTCACATAAGATTCAAGTTTACCTCAAGATTACATTAATAACTAGGTGGGTTTAGATTTAGCGTTCATGTAAGTATACAACTAATACAATGCTTATGGATAAAACATTTAAATATAGACACATAATTACAATTAAATCTCAGTAAGTATTCTTACTTTTATACAGTAGAGACAACTCAGTAAAGTTAAGAAATACTAAATATAAAATATTGTTATTTGCAGTAGTAGGTACAGGTAAAATATATATGATGATTACATAGGTATTTAACACCTTATGGAGTGAGTATAAACAAACATGTTAGCACATAACTTACATATTTAAAGCATTTATAAAACTTATTTAGGTAATACACATATTTTACTTATAGGGTATTTAAATTCGCCATTTTTACATTTAAATAGATACAACACGAGCAATATTATCAGGTCCTAAGTATTTATTTGTTATCCTGCCTAGAATCCACTTTGCAGGTGGAATATTATCATCTTTTAATATAACTATATCACCTACCTCTGGCTCAGATGTTTTAGTATTCCATTTGTATCTTTGGTTAAGGTTAACTAAATACTCTTTATACCACCGCTTCCAAAAGTTATTAACTATTTTTTGTGTTAATCTCCATCTATCGAGACCTACCACATTACTATCAGAGTAATCTGTGTCAGGAATACTCACCAGTGGCTCACCCACAAGAAAATCACCGGGGGTCAAGGCCTGAGGATCGCTAGGGTTATCACTCATAGAAGCTATGGGACGCGAATTTAAACACGCCTCGACCTGGGCTAAGACAGTGGACAATACTTCGTAAGTGAGAGTAGTATCACCTATTACCTTGTGCAAATGTGTTTTAACGCTACGTAGGCCAGCCTCCCACAGTCCTCCAAAGTTAGGTGCATGTGGAGGTATAAAGTGCCATGTTGTTTGCTCTAAATTTAATAACGCCTCTATTTCACTAGGAATCGTTAACTTGGCACTATCAAACATCTCACGAAGTTGTTTATTGGCACCAACAAAATTAGTACCATTGTCGCTAAATAAATCTTTACAGTGACCTCTTCTTGCTGTAAATCTTTTAAAAGCTGCAATAAAAGCCTTTGATGTTAGATCTGTTACTACCTCTAAATGAATTGCTCTAGTTACCATGCAAATAAATGAACAGACATAATCTTTGTATGACTTTGCTCCTCTACCAGGTGAAAACCTCACATTAATTGGGCCCGTGTAGTCACAGCCAGATGCTTTAAAAGGTCTGGTTGGTTTTAATCAAACCTCAGGTATTTGACCCATCAGTTGATTATTATTCAATTTAGAATATCTCGAACATTTGACACATGATCTATAGTGCAGTTTCACGGCATCTTTTCCTCTCAATATCCAGTATTTGGTTCTGATATAATACAACATAGCTTGTGGTCCGCCATGAAGGGTTTTGATATGAGCCTCATTAATTATAAGCTTGGTAAGATGGCCAGGTAAAATTATTGGGTGCTTTGTATCATATTCGACTGCTGACTGCTCAATTCGACCACCAACCCTTAGTATCCCATTTTTATCTAAAATGGGACAAAGAGTGCGGAGCTTACTTCGCTTGAGTACGAATTTTTGCATCTTTAACTGTTTCATGTCGTCACAGAAACTCTCTTCTTGAACTTGTTTGATACAAATCTCTAAACTGATTAATTTCGGAAGTTGTTATTAATTTGGAATATTTTACACGCTTTTCTTTAGGTAATCTTAAATTGTGCAATACCCTTCTCCGGTAAGATATAGCTTTTAAAGTTTTATTTAGTGACGAAAACGTAGTCCAAATGAAATTATTCTTTGTATCAGCTGAAACAGTTAAACATGTTTGTCTCTGTTCTTCACGAGTGTCTTCAATGACTGTGTTATCAACCTCTATATTTATTTGTGAAAGCCAAGAAGGGCCTGACCACCAGAGTGAATGTTTAACCAGATGTTGAGCAGGTAAGCCTCTTGATATACAGTCAGCTGGATTCATATATGTAGTAACATGCCTCCATTGACTATACTCTAAAATATTAAGAATTTATGATACTCTATTACTCACGAATGTAGTCCAGCGGCTAGATCCTCCTCTCAACCAAGCCAAGACTATTGTTGAATCAGACCATGCATACCAATTCTCTTTAGCAATATGCATTACTTGTGCGACTTCGTAAAGTAATTTTGCTGCTAGGACTGCACCACAGAGTTCCAACCTTGGAATGGACACCTCCTTCTCTATAGGCGCAACTTTACTTTTTGCGGTGACTAATTTGACACTGATTTTATTCTCTCCATTATCAATCCGCATGTATACTGCAGCACCATACGCCAAGCTAGAAGCGTCAGCAGATGCATGCAACTCAGCCTTTGAACCTATACTAGTATGTAGCCACCTCGGTATGTTAATATCTGTTAGATGTTCTAAACTTATACGAAAATATACCCATTCTTCATACAGTTCAGTACTCAGTAAATCATCCCAACCAAGCTTTGATTTCCACAGTTTCTGCATAAACATTTTTGCAGTGTTTATCACGGGGGCAATCCATCCTAACTGATCGTAAAGCCGGGCCACATCTGACAAAACTTGACGTTTAGATATGGGTCCGTTTAAGTCGGGTAAGTCTAACGTGTACTGAAAAGAATCTAACTCTCTATGCCACACTAAACCAAGTACCTTAATAATAGTTGAAGTTTTTATACGTAGCAACTCATTGTTTTGGTGCTTGTCTTTCTCAATGTGTGTTAATAATTCTTTATTATTGCTACTCTATTTTTGAAGTTCGAAACCGCCACAACTCGTCAACTTGCTCATGACTCTGTAAATATGTATAGCCTCTGCTAGGGTCTCACAGCCCGTCATAAGATCATCCATATAAAAATCTCTCTTAGTAATTTCTGCTGCTATTGGGTAACTGTCATGTTCTATATCAGCTAATTTTTGAAGTGTCTTTACTGCTAAATAAGGTGCACACGCAGTACCAAAGGTCAGTCGCAGGAGTTTGTAGTGTCTCAATGGCTCATCTATTTGTGTTCTCCACACTATCCTTAGGTAGTCTGTATCCTGATAATTCACTTTGACCATTCGGTACATCTTGACTATATCTGCAACTATACAGATCCTATGACTTCGCCATCTCATTAAGATGTGCCGCAAGTCCTGTTGTAACTTGGGACCAACCAAAAGATTATCATTTAGAGAAAAGTTGTTGACTCCTTTACAAGAACCGTCGAAAACAACACGTACTTTTGTTGTATCCTTGTGCTCTCTCACCACAGCATGGTGTGGGAGATAAACGGCCTTAGGGTTATCTATGTCGGTATCGTTCACGGGTGTCATATGATTCATTGTTATATATTCTTGCAGAACCTTGTTGTATTCATCTTTTAAGGATGGATTTTTTTGTAGTCTCTTTTCTAATAAATACCATCTCCTTTTAGCTGCTAATATTGATTGTCCATACTGACACTCTGGATCTTCTTTATTAAAAGGTAACTTGACGATGAACGTTCCTTCTTCTTCTCTTGTAGTTGTCCTATCATAGAATTCCTCACATGCTTGTTCTGTTTTGCTCATTCTCTTCTGTATACAGTTTGGTTCATTTTCCATCTCCCAAAATTTCTTAAGGAGCTCATCTCCGCTCACGTTTAAATGCATGTTAAATACTCTTCTATTAACTGAAGTTGAATCTGGCACCATCCCCGATAATACCCAACCTAAGGTAGTGTTTTGTGCCAATAATTTATTATGACGTACAATACCGCCCAATAAAATCTCACTATATACTTCAGCCCCAAAAAGAATATCTATTTTGCCTGGTTTCGCGTAACCTGGATCAGCTAATGGTATTTTATCTAAATAAAGCCAATCAGGTGTTTGCAATTCAGTGTATGGAAGAAAGGATGTAACAGATCGTAACACATAGGCGTTTACTTGGAATGTAACCTCGGTATTATGACGTGACTGCACTTGAAGTGAAACCATATGGTTTATACTAGTGTGACCGCCGTCACCTATCCCCGACACAGTACCACTCACACTTTTTCGTGCAAGTCCAAGTAACTGTACAACTGACTCACTAATAAAAGACGCCTGCGACCCTTGGTCTAATAATCCCCTCAATTGTTGTTTATAAGCATTCTCGTTATATGCCCAAACAGATACAGTTGCTAGCAAAACACGACACGCGTTTAATTCTCTACTTGAGAAGTTAGTTGAAATAGGTGTACTCACATTATTTGCTGACTCACTCGGTGGTGTAGTTATGCTCTCACTCGTTGTCGCGCTGCTTAGCCCATTATCGAAATGCAGAAGTGAATGATGCCTTCGCCCACATCTCCTACAGCTAACAGACTTTCTACATTTCATAACTGGATGCGATGGAGAAAAACAATTAAAACATAAGTAATTTTTCTGAATGTAATCTTGCCTATCTTTCACATTGAGTTTACAAAATTCCTTGCAGTGGTATAAATAGTGCTCACCTTTACACATGCTAAATTTAATCGAAGTTACAATAGGGTAACTTTTATTATTGTCAATAGCATGAAAAGACTTAAAAGTCTTCGTAATATTCATCTTAGATTGTGTATGTGCCTTATTCTTGTCTATCATTTCTAACGATCTAAATCTCGATTCAAGAAAATCTGATAGTTGCGACCACGACGGCAACTCATCATTAATTGTACTAAGTTGATATTCCCAAAGCCTAATGGATTCTGTATCTAATTTAGAAATAACTAAATAAATAATAAACACATCCCAATTATCAATATTAATACCCATATTACGCAAAGAATGTAAATTAATCGTTGTCGTATCTAATAAATGTTTTATGGCACTAGCCGACTCACACATAATTTGTTTCTGTGTAAATAATAATTTTAATACATTGTTACAATTATAACGTTTTACTAATTGTTTCCAAGCTTCATCATAATTGGAGTCGGTTGTAGAAAATTTACGTAACAAGCATAGCGGTTCCCCCGTTAAGTTACTTTTTAAATAATGCAATTTTTGCACCGCAGATAAATTATTATTATTGTGAATAAGAGAAAGAAACATATCATAAAAGGTTTGTCACTCAACATAATTACCGCTAAATTTCGGCAGCTGTATGCGCGGCAATTTAACCTCGCACTCACGAGCCACGTGTTCAGCATGTGCTCCTGGTCCTGCTTCCGTGGGTGATTTTGCACTCGAAGACGATAAGGCTGCAGTGATTCCTTTAGCGAACTCTTATACGAAACATACTTATAACTCCTCGAACTCCTCATACATATCTTCCGTGAAATATGTATCCTGCTTATCCTCATAGGTCACCTTGCCAATAATAGATTTATGACCATGTCTGAACTCGTCCCATAACTGCTCCAAATTACATAACCTGGTTTCTAAGTACGGTTTAATGATACGATTTTTGGGTGTCTTCTTGTAATTTCTTTCAGCTTTCTTCAATTTCTCCAAAATTTATTTTTGATAAGCCAAAAGCGTAGGTATTCATTGTGTACAAATGTGGACGTTGTAACTCAAAAATCCCAAAACTATGTGAAGATTTGAATTATTATTTGCTAATGAGTTTGTTATTTTGCTCGATGTTCACGATAATCCGCTGTGGAATGCTATTGTAGGTATTCACGCGTTGAATAGATAGCCCGATGCAACTCAATAAATCCGGCGCGATTATGGACCATATGTTTAATGTAATAAGGTCTTCAACTGTAGTTGGGTGAAATTAAAACACTGTAATACGTCCTGACTCTTTGATGATTTTATTTGTACTAAAAAATATATTAAGTTAAAAATTAGACAAACAAGTGGACTGTATTGAGTGTGTGCGTGTGTGCCGTATAGCTGATTGTATGTGCGTGTGAGAGGATTCTTTATGCTACCTACCAAGCCTATACTTATAATATTTGGACAGTACCTATACAGTAAAAAAATAAGTAAAAAAACATATAATAATTCATTGTTAAACAAATAACCTAATCCTAAGGAATAATAATAATTAGTAATTATTAGTGATCAAAGTTATTTACCACATTCAATTAAAGTTGTGAAAGTCAAAAAATATGTACTTACTCATTTAGGCCACAAAACAACACTTATGAAATTCAAGGATTATTATAGTGAGCTAATTAAATATTATTGTAGCCAATTATTATTGTTATTTGTACAATTATTCTACAATCATTGGACAAATGACTTGAAGCGACAACATTTGGCTATCCAAATCAGGATGTAATCAATATTCCGTAAGTAAGCCAAGTATGTAGTTAGCAGAAGCACACAACAGTAATAGAGCAGTCAACAAAATGTTGTCGCTTCATGAAGAAGCACAATCCAAATCAGGATGTAATCAATATTCCGTAAGTAAGCCAAGTATGTATGTAGTTAGCAGAAGCACACAACAGTAATAGAGCAGTCAACAAAATGTTGTCGCTTCATGAAGAAGCACAATCCAAATCAGGATGTAATCAATATTCCGTAAGTAAGCCAAGTATGTATGTAGTTAGCAGAAGCACACAACAGTAATAGAGCAGTCAACAAAATGTTGTCGCTTCATGAAGAAGCACAATCCAAATCAGGATGTAATCAATATTCCGTAAGTAAGCCAAGTATGTAGTTAGCAGAAGCACACAACAGTAATAGAGCAGTCAACAAAATGTTGTCGCTTCATGAAGAAGCACAATCCAAATCAGGATGTAATCAATATTCCGTAAGTAAGCCAAGTATGTATGTAGTTAGCAGAAGCACACAACAGTAATAGAGCAGTCAACAAAATGTTGTCGCTTCATGAAGAAGCACAATCCAAATCAGGATGTAATCAATATTCCGTAAGTAAGCCAAGTATGTATGTAGTTAGCAGAAGCACACAACAGTAATAGAGCAGTCAACAAAATGTTGTCGCTTCATGAAGAAGCACAATCCAAATCAGGATGTAATCAATATTCCGTAAGTAAGCCAAGTATGTAGTTAGCAGAAGCACACAACAGTAATAGAGCAGTCAACAAAATGTTGTCGCTTCATGAAGAAGCACAATCCAAATCAGGATGTAATCAATATTCCGTAAGTAAGCCAAGTATGTAGTTAGCAGAAGCACACAACAGTAATAGAGCAGTCAACAAAATGTTGTCGCTTCATGAAGAAGCACAATCCAAATCAGGATGTAATCAATATTCCGTAAGTAAGCCAAGTATGTAGTTAGCAGAAGCACACAACAGTAATAGAGCAGTCAACAAAATGTTGTCGCTTCATGAAGAAGCACAATCCAAATCAGGATGTAATCAATATTCCGTAAGTAAGCCAAGTATGTATGTAGTTAGCAGAAGCACACAACAGTAATAGAGCAGTCAACAAAATGTTGTCGCTTCATGAAGAAGCACAATCCAAATCAGGATGTAATCAATATTCCGTAAGTAAGCCAAGTATGTATGTAGTTAGCAGAAGCACACAACAGTAATAGAGCAGTCAACAAAATGTTGTCGCTTCATGAAGAAGCACAATCCAAATCAGGATGTAATCAATATTCCGTAAGTAAGCCAAGTATGTATGTAGTTAGCAGAAGCACACAACAGTAATAGAGCAGTCAACAAAATGTTGTCGCTTCATGAAGAAGCACAATCCAAATCAGGATGTAATCAATATTCCGTAAGTAAGCCAAGTATGTAGTTAGCAGAAGCACACAACAGTAATAGAGCAGTCAACAAAATGTTGTCGCTTCATGAAGAAGCACAATCCAAATCAGGATGTAATCAATATTCCGTAAGTAAGCCAAGTATGTAGTTAGCAGAAGCACACAACAGTAATAGAGCAGTCAACAAAATGTTGTCGCTTCATGAAGAAGCACAATCCAAATCAGGATGTAATCAATATTCCGTAAGTAAGCCAAGTATGTATGTAGTTAGCAGAAGCACACAACAGTAATAGAGCAGTCAACAAAATGTTGTCGCTTCATGAAGAAGCACAATCCAAATCAGGATGTAATCAATATTCCGTAAGTAAGCCAAGTATGTATGTAGTTAGCAGAAGCACACAACAGTAATAGAGCAGTCAACAAAATGTTGTCGCTTCATGAAGAAGCACAATCCAAATCAGGATGTAATCAATATTCCGTAAGTAAGCCAAGTATGTATGTAGTTAGCAGAAGCACACAACAGTAATAGAGCAGTCAACAAAATGTTGTCGCTTCATGAAGAAGCACAATCCAAATCAGGATGTAATCAATATTCCGTAAGTAAGCCAAGTATGTATGTAGTTAGCAGAAGCACACAACAGTAATAGAGCAGTCAACAAAATGTTGTCGCTTCATGAAGAAGCACAATCCAAATCAGGATGTAATCAATATTCCGTAAGTAAGCCAAGTATGTAGTTAGCAGAAGCACACAACAGTAATAGAGCAGTCAACAAAATGTTGTCGCTTCATGAAGAAGCACAATCCAAATCAGGATGTAATCAATATTCCGTAAGTAAGCCAAGTATGTAGTTAGCAGAAGCACACAACAGTAATAGAGCAGTCAACAAAATGTTGTCGCTTCATGAAGAAGCACAATCCAAATCAGGATGTAATCAATATTCCGTAAGTAAGCCAAGTATGTATGTAGTTAGCAGAAGCACACAACAGTAATAGAGCAGTCAACAAAATGTTGTCGCTTCATGAAGAAGCACAATCCAAATCAGGATGTAATCAATATTCCGTAAGTAAGCCAAGTATGTATGTAGTTAGCAGAAGCACACAACAGTAATAGAGCAGTCAACAAAATGTTGTCGCTTCATGAAGAAGCACAATCCAAATCAGGATGTAATCAATATTCCGTAAGTAAGCCAAGTATGTATGTAGTTAGCAGAAGCACACAACAGTAATAGAGCAGTCAACAAAATGTTGTCGCTTCATGAAGAAGCACAATCCAAATCAGGATGTAATCAATATTCCGTAAGTAAGCCAAGTATGTAGTTAGCAGAAGCACACAACAGTAATAGAGCAGTCAACAAAATGTTGTCGCTTCATGAAGAAGCACAATCCAAATCAGGATGTAATCAATATTCCGTAAGTAAGCCAAGTATGTAGTTAGCAGAAGCACACAACAGTAATAGAGCAGTCAACAAAATGTTGTCGCTTCATGAAGAAGCACAATCCAAATCAGGATGTAATCAATATTCCGTAAGTAAGCCAAGTATGTAGTTAGCAGAAGCACACAACAGTAATAGAGCAGTCAACAAAATGTTGTCGCTTCATGAAGAAGCACAATCCAAATCAGGATGTAATCAATATTCCGTAAGTAAGCCAAGTATGTAGTTAGCAGAAGCACACAACAGTAATAGAGCAGTCAACAAAATGTTGTCGCTTCATGAAGAAGCACAATCCAAATCAGGATGTAATCAATATTCCGTAAGTAAGCCAAGTATGTAGTTAGCAGAAGCACACAACAGTAATAGAGCAGTCAACAAAATGTTGTCGCTTCATGAAGAAGCACAATCCAAATCAGGATGTAATCAATATTCCGTAAGTAAGCCAAGTATGTATGTAGTTAGCAGAAGCACACAACAGTAATAGAGCAGTCAACAAAATGTTGTCGCTTCATGAAGAAGCACAATCCAAATCAGGATGTAATCAATATTCCGTAAGTAAGCCAAGTATGTAGTTAGCAGAAGCACACAACAGTAATAGAGCAGTCAACAAAATGTTGTCGCTTCATGAAGAAGCACAATCCAAATCAGGATGTAATCAATATTCCGTAAGTAAGCCAAGTATGTAGTTAGCAGAAGCACACAACAGTAATAGAGCAGTCAACAAAATGTTGTCGCTTCATGAAGAAGCACAATCCAAATCAGGATGTAATCAATATTCCGTAAGTAAGCCAAGTATGTAGTTAGCAGAAGCACACAACAGTAATAGAGCAGTCAACAAAATGTTGTCGCTTCATGAAGAAGCACAATCCAAATCAGGATGTAATCAATATTCCGTAAGTAAGCCAAGTATGTATGTAGTTAGCAGAAGCACACAACAGTAATAGAGCAGTCAACAAAATGTTGTCGCTTCATGAAGAAGCACAATCCAAATCAGGATGTAATCAATATTCCGTAAGTAAGCCAAGTATGTAGTTAGCAGAAGCACACAACAGTAATAGAGCAGTCAACAAAATGTTGTCGCTTCATGAAGAAGCACAATCCAAATCAGGATGTAATCAATATTCCGTAAGTAAGCCAAGTATGTATGTAGTTAGCAGAAGCACACAACAGTAATAGAGCAGTCAACAAAATGTTGTCGCTTCATGAAGAAGCACAATCCAAATCAGGATGTAATCAATATTCCGTAAGTAAGCCAAGTATGTATGTAGTTAGCAGAAGCACACAACAGTAATAGAGCAGTCAACAAAATGTTGTCGCTTCATGAAGAAGCACAATCCAAATCAGGATGTAATCAATATTCCGTAAGTAAGCCAAGTATGTAGTTAGCAGAAGCACACAACAGTAATAGAGCAGTCAACAAAATGTTGTCGCTTCATGAAGAAGCACAATCCAAATCAGGATGTAATCAATATTCCGTAAGTAAGCCAAGTATGTAGTTAGCAGAAGCACACAACAGTAATAGAGCAGTCAACAAAATGTTGTCGCTTCATGAAGAAGCACAATCCAAATCAGGATGTAATCAATATTCCGTAAGTAAGCCAAGTATGTATGTAGTTAGCAGAAGCACACAACAGTAATAGAGCAGTCAACAAAATGTTGTCGCTTCATGAAGAAGCACAATCCAAATCAGGATGTAATCAATATTCCGTAAGTAAGCCAAGTATGTAGTTAGCAGAAGCACACAACAGTAATAGAGCAGTCAACAAAATGTTGTCGCTTCATGAAGAAGCACAATCCAAATCAGGATGTAATCAATATTCCGTAAGTAAGCCAAGTATGTATGTAGTTAGCAGAAGCACACAACAGTAATAGAGCAGTCAACAAAATGTTGTCGCTTCATGAAGAAGCACAATCCAAATCAGGATGTAATCAATATTCCGTAAGTAAGCCAAGTATGTATGTAGTTAGCAGAAGCACACAACAGTAATAGAGCAGTCAACAAAATGTTGTCGCTTCATGAAGAAGCACAATCCAAATCAGGATGTAATCAATATTCCGTAAGTAAGCCAAGTATGTAGTTAGCAGAAGCACACAACAGTAATAGAGCAGTCAACAAAATGTTGTCGCTTCATGAAGAAGCACAATCCAAATCAGGATGTAATCAATATTCCGTAAGTAAGCCAAGTATGTAGTTAGCAGAAGCACACAACAGTAATAGAGCAGTCAACAAAATGTTGTCGCTTCATGAAGAAGCACAATCCAAATCAGGATGTAATCAATATTCCGTAAGTAAGCCAAGTATGTATGTAGTTAGCAGAAGCACACAACAGTAATAGAGCAGTCAACAAAATGTTGTCGCTTCATGAAGAAGCACAATCCAAATCAGGATGTAATCAATATTCCGTAAGTAAGCCAAGTATGTATGTAGTTAGCAGAAGCACACAACAGTAATAGAGCAGTCAACAAAATGTTGTCGCTTCATGAAGAAGCACAATCCAAATCAGGATGTAATCAATATTCCGTAAGTAAGCCAAGTATGTATGTAGTTAGCAGAAGCACACAACAGTAATAGAGCAGTCAACAAAATGTTGTCGCTTCATGAAGAAGCACAATCCAAATCAGGATGTAATCAATATTCCGTAAGTAAGCCAAGTATGTATGTAGTTAGCAGAAGCACACAACAGTAATAGAGCAGTCAACAAAATGTTGTCGCTTCATGAAGAAGCACAATCCAAATCAGGATGTAATCAATATTCCGTAAGTAAGCCAAGTATGTAGTTAGCAGAAGCACACAACAGTAATAGAGCAGTCAACAAAATGTTGTCGCTTCATGAAGAAGCACAATCCAAATCAGGATGTAATCAATATTCCGTAAGTAAGCCAAGTATGTAGTTAGCAGAAGCACACAACAGTAATAGAGCAGTCAACAAAATGTTGTCGCTTCATGAAGAAGCACAATCCAAATCAGGATGTAATCAATATTCCGTAAGTAAGCCAAGTATGTATGTAGTTAGCAGAAGCACACAACAGTAATAGAGCAGTCAACAAAATGTTGTCGCTTCATGAAGAAGCACAATCCAAATCAGGATGTAATCAATATTCCGTAAGTAAGCCAAGTATGTATGTAGTTAGCAGAAGCACACAACAGTAATAGAGCAGTCAACAAAATGTTGTCGCTTCATGAAGAAGCACAATCCAAATCAGGATGTAATCAATATTCCGTAAGTAAGCCAAGTATGTATGTAGTTAGCAGAAGCACACAACAGTAATAGAGCAGTCAACAAAATGTTGTCGCTTCATGAAGAAGCACAATCCAAATCAGGATGTAATCAATATTCCGTAAGTAAGCCAAGTATGTATGTAGTTAGCAGAAGCACACAACAGTAATAGAGCAGTCAACAAAATGTTGTCGCTTCATGAAGAAGCACAATCCAAATCAGGATGTAATCAATATTCCGTAAGTAAGCCAAGTATGTAGTTAGCAGAAGCACACAACAGTAATAGAGCAGTCAACAAAATGTTGTCGCTTCATGAAGAAGCACAATCCAAATCAGGATGTAATCAATATTCCGTAAGTAAGCCAAGTATGTAGTTAGCAGAAGCACACAACAACAATCCAAATCAGGATGTAATCAATATTCCGTAAGTAAGCCAAGTATGTAGTTAGCAGAAGCACACAACAGTAATAGAGCAGTCAACAAAATGTTGTCGCTTCATGAAGAAGCACAATCCAAATCAGGATGTAATCAATATTCCGTAAGTAAGCCAAGTATGTATGTAGTTAGCAGAAGCACACAACAGTAATAGAGCAGTCAACAAAATGTTGTCGCTTCATGAAGAAGCACAATCCAAATCAGGATGTAATCAATATTCCGTAAGTAAGCCAAGTATGTAGTTAGCAGAAGCACACAACAGTAATAGAGCAGTCAACAAAATGTTGTCGCTTCATGAAGAAGCACAATCCAAATCAGGATGTAATCAATATTCCGTAAGTAAGCCAAGTATGTAGTTAGCAGAAGCACACAACAGTAATAGAGCAGTCAACAAAATGTTGTCGCTTCATGAAGAAGCACAATCCAAATCAGGATGTAATCAATATTCCGTAAGTAAGCCAAGTATGTATGTAGTTAGCAGAAGCACACAACAGTAATAGAGCAGTCAACAAAATGTTGTCGCTTCATGAAGAAGCACAATCCAAATCAGGATGTAATCAATATTCCGTAAGTAAGCCAAGTATGTATGTAATTAGCAGAAGCACACAACAGTAATAGAGCAGTCAACAAAATGTTGTCGCTTCATGAAGAAGCACAATCCAAATCAGGATGTAATCAATATTCCGTAAGTAAGCCAAGTATGTATGTAGTTAGCAGAAGCACACAACAGTAATAGAGCAGTCAACAAAATGTTGTCGCTTCATGAAGAAGCACAATCCAAATCAGGATGTAATCAATATTCCGTAAGTAAGCCAAGTATGTATGTAGTTAGCAGAAGCACACAACAGTAATAGAGCAGTCAACAAAATGTTGTCGCTTCATGAAGAAGCACAATCCAAATCAGGATGTAATCAATATTCCGTAAGTAAGCCAAGTATGTATGTATTAGCAGAAGCACACAACAGTAATAGAGCAGTCAACAAAATGTTGTCGCTTCATGAAGAAGCACAATCCAAATCAGGATGTAATCAATATTCCGTAAGTAAGCCAAGTATGTATGTATAGCAGAAGCACACAACAGTAATAGAGCAGTCAACAAAATGTTGTCGCTTCATGAAGAAGCACAATCCAAATCAGGATGTAATCAATATTCCGTAAGTAAGCCAAGTATGTATGTAGTTAGCAGAAGCACACAACAGTAATAGAGCAGTCAACAAAATGTTGTCGCTTCATGAAGAAGCACAATCCAAATCAGGATGTAATCAATATTCCGTAAGTAAGCCAAGTATGTATGTAGTTAGCAGAAGCACTAGTTAGCAGAAGCACACAACAGTAATAGAGCAGTCAACAAAATGTTGTCGCTTCATGAAGAAGCACAATCCAAATCAGGATGTAATCAATATTCCGTAAGTAAGCCAAGTATGTAGTAGTTAGCAGAAGCACACAACAGTAATAGAGCAGTCAACAAAATGTTGTCGCTTCATGAAGAAGCACAATCCAAATCAGGATGTAATCAATATTCCGTAAGTAAGCCAAGTATGTATGTAGTTAGCAGAAGCACACAACAGTAATAGAGCAGTCAACAAAATGTTGTCGCTTCATGAAGAAGCACAATCCAAATCAGGATGTAATCAATATTCCGTAAGTAAGCCAAGATGTATGTAGTTAGCAGAAGCACACAACAGTAATAGAGCAGTCAACAAAATGTTGTCGCTTCATGAAGAAGCACAATCCAAATCAGGATGTAATCAATATTCCGTAAGTAAGCCAAGTATGTATGTAGTTAGCAGAAGCACACAACAGTAATAGAGCAGTCAACAAAATGTTGTCGCTTCATGAAGAAGCACAATCCAAATCAGGATGTAATCAATATTCCGTAAGTAAGCCAAGTATGTATGTAGTTAGCAGAAGCACACAACAGTAATAGAGCAGTCAACAAAATGTTGTCGCTTCATGAAGAAGCACAATCCAAATCAGGATGTAATCAATATTCCGTAAGTAAGCCAAGTATGTATGTAGTTAGCAGAAGCACACAACAGTAATAGAGCAGTCAACAAAATGTTGTCGCTTCATGAAGAAGCACAATCCAAATCAGGATGTAATCAATATTCCGTAAGTAAGCCAAGTATGTATGTAGTTAGCAGAAGCACACAACAGTAATAGAGCAGTCAACAAAATGTTGTCGCTTCATGAAGAAGCACAATCCAAATCAGGATGTAATCAATATTCCGTAAGTAAGCCAAGTATGTATGTAGTTAGCAGAAGCACACAACAGTAATAGAGCAGTCAACAAAATGTTGTCGCTTCATGAAGAAGCACAATCCAAATCAGGATGTAATCAATATTCCGTAAGTAAGCCAAGTATGTATGTAGTTAGCAGAAGCACACAACAGTAATAGAGCAGTCAACAAAATGTTGTCGCTTCATGAAGAAGCACAATCCAAATCAGGATGTAATCAATATTCCGTAAGTAAGCCAAGTATGTATGTAGTTAGCAGAAGCACACAACAGTAATAGAGCAGTCAACAAAATGTTGTCGCTTCATGAAGAAGCACAATCCAAATCAGGATGTAATCAATATTCCGTAAGTAAGCCAAGTATGTATGTAGTTAGCAGAAGCACACAACAGTAATAGAGCAGTCAACAAAATGTTGTCGCTTCATGAAGAAGCACAATCCAAATCAGGATGTAATCAATATTCCGTAAGTAAGCCAAGTATGTATGTAGTTAGCAGAAGCACACAACAGTAATAGAGCAGTCAACAAAATGTTGTCGCTTCATGAAGAAGCACAATCCAAATCAGGATGTAATCAATATTCCGTAAGTAAGCCATGTATGTAGTTAGCAGAAGCACACAACAGTAATAGAGCAGTCAACAAAATGTTGTCGCTTCATGAAGAAGCACAATCCAAATCAGGATGTAATCAATATTCCGTAAGTAAGCCAAGTATGTATGTAGTTAGCAGAAGCACACAACAGTAATAGAGCAGTCAACAAAATGTTGTCGCTTCATGAAGAAGCACAATCCAAATCAGGATGTAATCAATATTCCGTAAGTAAGCCAAGTATGTGTAGTTAGCAGAAGCACACAACAGTAATAGAGCAGTCAACAAAATGTTGTCGCTTCATGAAGAAGCACAATCCAAATCAGGATGTAATCAATATTCCGTAAGTAAGCCAAGTATGTAGTTAGCAGAAGCACACAACAGTAATAGAGCAGTCAACAAAATGTTGTCGCTTCATGAAGAAGCACAATCCAAATCAGGATGTAATCAATATTCCGTAAGTAAGCCAAGTATGTATGTAGTTAGCAGAAGCACACAACAGTAATAGAGCAGTCAACAAAATGTTGTCGCTTCATGAAGAAGCACAATCCAAATCAGGATGTAATCAATATTCCGTAAGTAAGCCAAGTATGTATGTAGTTAGCAGAAGCACACAACAGTAATAGAGCAGTCAACAAAATGTTGTCGCTTCATGAAGAAGCACAATCCAAATCAGGATGTAATCAATATTCCGTAAGTAAGCCAAGTATGTATGTGTTAGCAGAAGCACACAACAGTAATAGAGCAGTCAACAAAATGTTGTCGCTTCATGAAGAAGCACAATCCAAATCAGGATGTAATCAATATTCCGTAAGTAAGCCAAGTATGTATGTAGTTAGCAGAAGCACACAACAGTAATAGAGCAGTCAACAAAATGTTGTCGCTTCATGAAGAAGCACAATCCAAATCAGGATGTAATCAATATTCCGTAAGTAAGCCAAGTATGTATGTAGTTAGCAGAAGCACACAACAGTAATAGAGCAGTCAACAAAATGTTGTCGCTTCATGAAGAAGCACAATCCAAATCAGGATGTAATCAATATTCCGTAAGTAAGCCAAGTATGTATGTAGTTAGCAGAAGCACACAACAGTAATAGAGCAGTCAACAAAATGTTGTCGCTTCATGAAGAAGCACAATCCAAATCAGGATGTAATCAATATTCCGTAAGTAAGCCAAGTATGTATGTAGTTAGCAGAAGCACACAACAGTAATAGAGCAGTCAACAAAATGTTGTCGCTTCATGAAGAAGCACAATCCAAATCAGGATGTAATCAATATTCCGTAAGTAAGCCAAGTATGTATGTAGTTAGCAGAAGCACACAACAGTAATAGAGCAGTCAACAAAATGTTGTCGCTTCATGAAGAAGCACAATCCAAATCAGGATGTAATCAATATTCCGTAAGTAAGCCAAGTATGTATGTAGTTAGCAGAAGCACACAACAGTAATAGAGCAGTCAACAAAATGTTGTCGCTTCATGAAGAAGCACAATCCAAATCAGGATGTAATCAATATTCCGTAAGTAAGCCAAGTATGTATGTAGTTAGCAGAAGCACACAACAGTAATAGAGCAGTCAACAAAATGTTGTCGCTTCATGAAGAAGCACAATCCAAATCAGGATGTAATCAATATTCCGTAAGTAAGCCAAGTATGTATGTAGTTAGCAGAAGCACACAACAGTAATAGAGCAGTCAACAAAATGTTGTCGCTTCATGAAGAAGCACAATCCAAATCAGGATGTAATCAATATTCCGTAAGTAAGCCAAGATGTATGTAGTTAGCAGAAGCACACAACAGTAATAGAGCAGTCAACAAAATGTTGTCGCTTCATGAAGAAGCACAATCCAAATCAGGATGTAATCAATATTCCGTAAGTAAGCCAAGTATGTATGTAGTTAGCAGAAGCACACAACAGTAATAGAGCAGTCAACAAAATGTTGTCGCTTCATGAAGAAGCACAATCCAAATCAGGATGTAATCAATATTCCGTAAGTAAGCCAAGTATGTATGTAGTTAGCAGAAGCACACAACAGTAATAGAGCAGTCAACAAAATGTTGTCGCTTCATGAAGAAGCACAATCCAAATCAGGATGTAATCAATATTCCGTAAGTAAGCCAAGTATGTATGTAGTTAGCAGAAGCACACAACAGTAATAGAGCAGTCAACAAAATGTTGTCGCTTCATGAAGAAGCACAATCCAAATCAGGATGTAATCAATATTCCGTAAGTAAGCCAAGTATGTATGTAGTTAGCAGAAGCACACAACAGTAATAGAGCAGTCAACAAAATGTTGTCGCTTCATGAAGAAGCACAATCCAAATCAGGATGTAATCAATATTCCGTAAGTAAGCCAAGTATGTAGTTAGCAGAAGCACACAACAGTAATAGAGCAGTCAACAAAATGTTGTCGCTTCATGAAGAAGCACAATCCAAATCAGGATGTAATCAATATTCCGTAAGTAAGCCAAGTATGTATGTAGTTAGCAGAAGCACACAACAGTAATAGAGCAGTCAACAAAATGTTGTCGCTTCATGAAGAAGCACAATCCAAATCAGGATGTAATCAATATTCCGTAAGTAAGCCAAGTATGTATGTAGTTAGCAGAAGCACACAACAGTAATAGAGCAGTCAACAAAATGTTGTCGCTTCATGAAGAAGCACAATCCAAATCAGGATGTAATCAATATTCCGTAAGTAAGCCAAGTATGTATGTAGTTAGCAGAAGCACACAACAGTAATAGAGCAGTCAACAAAATGTTGTCGCTTCATGAAGAAGCACAATCCAAATCAGGATGTAATCAATATTCCGTAAGTAAGCCAAGTATGTATGTAGTTAGCAGAAGCACACAACAGTAATAGAGCAGTCAACAAAATGTTGTCGCTTCATGAAGAAGCACAATCCAAATCAGGATGTAATCAATATTCCGTAAGTAAGCCAAGTATGTATGTAGTTAGCAGAAGCACACAACAGTAATAGAGCAGTCAACAAAATGTTGTCGCTTCATGAAGAAGCACAATCCAAATCAGGATGTAATCAATATTCCGTAAGTAAGCCAAGTATGTATGTAGTTAGCAGAAGCACACAACAGTAATAGAGCAGTCAACAAAATGTTGTCGCTTCATGAAGAAGCACAATCCAAATCAGGATGTAATCAATATTCCGTAAGTAAGCCAAGTATGTATGTAGTTAGCAGAAGCACACAACAGTAATAGAGCAGTCAACAAAATGTTGTCGCTTCATGAAGAAGCACAATCCAAATCAGGA
Organism: Catocala sponsa; assembly: GCA_963564715.1. Taxonomy (NCBI): domain Eukaryota; kingdom Metazoa; phylum Arthropoda; class Insecta; order Lepidoptera; family Erebidae; genus Catocala; species Catocala sponsa. The sequence continues at coordinate 607,371 of OY751345.1, read as the reverse complement.
TGTAATCAATATTCCGTAAGTAAGCCAAGTATGTATGTAGTTAGCAGAAGCACACAACAGTAATAGAGCAGTCAACAAAATGTTGTCGCTTCATGAAGAAGCACAATCCAAATCAGGATGTAATCAATATTCCGTAAGTAAGCCAAGTATGTATGTAGTTAGCAGAAGCACACAACAGTAATAGAGCAGTCAACAAAATGTTGTCGCTTCATGAAGAAGCACAATCCAAATCAGGATGTAATCAATATTCCGTAAGTAAGCCAAGTATGTAGTTAGCAGAAGCACACAACAGTAATAGAGCAGTCAACAAAATGTTGTCGCTTCATGAAGAAGCACAATCCAAATCAGGATGTAATCAATATTCCGTAAGTAAGCCAAGTATGTATGTAGTTAGCAGAAGCACACAACAGTAATAGAGCAGTCAACAAAATGTTGTCGCTTCATGAAGAAGCACAATCCAAATCAGGATGTAATCAATATTCCGTAAGTAAGCCAAGTATGTAGTTAGCAGAAGCACACAACAGTAATAGAGCAGTCAACAAAATGTTGTCGCTTCATGAAGAAGCACAATCCAAATCAGGATGTAATCAATATTCCGTAAGTAAGCCAAGTATGTATGTAGTTAGCAGAAGCACACAACAGTAATAGAGCAGTCAACAAAATGTTGTCGCTTCATGAAGAAGCACAATCCAAATCAGGATGTAATCAATATTCCGTAAGTAAGCCAAGTATGTATGTAGTTAGCAGAAGCACACAACAGTAATAGAGCAGTCAACAAAATGTTGTCGCTTCATGAAGAAGCACAATCCAAATCAGGATGTAATCAATATTCCGTAAGTAAGCCAAGTATGTATGTAGTTAGCAGAAGCACACAACAGTAATAGAGCAGTCAACAAAATGTTGTCGCTTCATGAAGAAGCACAATCCAAATCAGGATGTAATCAATATTCCGTAAGTAAGCCAAGTATGTAGTTAGCAGAAGCACACAACAGTAATAGAGCAGTCAACAAAATGTTGTCGCTTCATGAAGAAGCACAATCCAAATCAGGATGTAATCAATATTCCGTAAGTAAGCCAAGTATGTAGTTAGCAGAAGCACACAACAGTAATAGAGCAGTCAACAAAATGTTGTCGCTTCATGAAGAAGCACAATCCAAATCAGGATGTAATCAATATTCCGTAAGTAAGCCAAGTATGTATGTAGTTAGCAGAAGCACACAACAGTAATAGAGCAGTCAACAAAATGTTGTCGCTTCATGAAGAAGCACAATCCAAATCAGGATGTAATCAATATTCCGTAAGTAAGCCAAGTATGTAGTTAGCAGAAGCACACAACAGTAATAGAGCAGTCAACAAAATGTTGTCGCTTCATGAAGAAGCACAATCCAAATCAGGATGTAATCAATATTCCAGCCAAGTATGTATGTAGTTAGCAGAAGCACACAACAGTAATAGAGCAGTCAACAAAATGTTGTCGCTTCATGAAGAAGCACAATCCAAATCAGGATGTAATCAATATTCCGTAAGTAAGCCAAGTATGTAGTTAGCAGAAGCACACAACAGTAATAGAGCAGTCAACAAAATGTTGTCGCTTCATGAAGAAGCACAATCCAAATCAGGATGTAATCAATATTCCGTAAGTAAGCCAAGTATGTATGTAGTTAGCAGAAGCACACAACAGTAATAGAGCAGTCAACAAAATGTTGTCGCTTCATGAAGAAGCACAATCCAAATCAGGATGTAATCAATATTCCGTAAGTAAGCCAAGTATGTATGTAGTTAGCAGAAGCACACAACAGTAATAGAGCAGTCAACAAAATGTTGTCGCTTCATGAAGAAGCACAATCCAAATCAGGATGTAATCAATATTCCGTAAGTAAGCCAAGTATGTATGTAGTTAGCAGAAGCACACAACAGTAATAGAGCAGTCAACAAAATGTTGTCGCTTCATGAAGAAGCACAATCCAAATCAGGATGTAATCAATATTCCGTAAGTAAGCCAAGTATGTAGTTAGCAGAAGCACACAACAGTAATAGAGCAGTCAACAAAATGTTGTCGCTTCATGAAGAAGCACAATCCAAATCAGGATGTAATCAATATTCCGTAAGTAAGCCAAGTATGTATGTAGTTAGCAGAAGCACACAACAGTAATAGAGCAGTCAACAAAATGTTGTCGCTTCATGAAGAAGCACAATCCAAATCAGGATGTAATCAATATTCCGTAAGTAAGCCAAGTATGTATGTAGTTAGCAGAAGCACACAACAGTAATAGAGCAGTCAACAAAATGTTGTCGCTTCATGAAGAAGCACAATCCAAATCAGGATGTAATCAATATTCCGTAAGTAAGCCAAGTATGTATGTAGTTAGCAGAAGCACACAACAGTAATAGAGCAGTCAACAAAATGTTGTCGCTTCATGAAGAAGCACAATCCAAATCAGGATGTAATCAATATTCCGTAAGTAAGCCAAGTATGTATGTAGTTAGCAGAAGCACACAACAGTAATAGAGCAGTCAACAAAATGTTGTCGCTTCATGAAGAAGCACAATCCAAATCAGGATGTAATCAATATTCCGTAAGTAAGCCAAGATGTATGTAGTTAGCAGAAGCACACAACAGTAATAGAGCAGTCAACAAAATGTTGTCGCTTCATGAAGAAGCACAATCCAAATCAGGATGTAATCAATATTCCGTAAGTAAGCCAAGTATGTATGTAGTTAGCAGAAGCACACAACAGTAATAGAGCAGTCAACAAAATGTTGTCGCTTCATGAAGAAGCACAATCCAAATCAGGATGTAATCAATATTCCGTAAGTAAGCCAAGTATGTAGTTAGCAGAAGCACACAACAGTAATAGAGCAGTCAACAAAATGTTGTCGCTTCATGAAGAAGCACAATCCAAATCAGGATGTAATCAATATTCCGTAAGTAAGCCAAGTATGTAGTTAGCAGAAGCACACAACAGTAATAGAGCAGTCAACAAAATGTTGTCGCTTCATGAAGAAGCACAATCCAAATCAGGATGTAATCAATATTCCGTAAGTAAGCCAAGTATGTAGTTAGCAGAAGCACACAACAGTAATAGAGCAGTCAACAAAATGTTGTCGCTTCATGAAGAAGCACAATCCAAATCAGGATGTAATCAATATTCCGTAAGTAAGCCAAGTATGTATGTAGTTAGCAGAAGCACACAACAGTAATAGAGCAGTCAACAAAATGTTGTCGCTTCATGAAGAAGCACAATCCAAATCAGGATGTAATCAATATTCCGTAAGTAAGCCAAGTATGTATGTAGTTAGCAGAAGCACACAACAGTAATAGAGCAGTCAACAAAATGTTGTCGCTTCATGAAGAAGCACAATCCAAATCAGGATGTAATCAATATTCCGTAAGTAAGCCAAGTATGTAGTTAGCAGAAGCACACAACAGTAATAGAGCAGTCAACAAAATGTTGTCGCTTCATGAAGAAGCACAATCCAAATCAGGATGTAATCAATATTCCGTAAGTAAGCCAAGTATGTAGTTAGCAGAAGCACACAACAGTAATAGAGCAGTCAACAAAATGTTGTCGCTTCATGAAGAAGCACAATCCAAATCAGGATGTAATCAATATTCCGTAAGTAAGCCAAGTATGTATGTAGTTAGCAGAAGCACACAACAGTAATAGAGCAGTCAACAAAATGTTGTCGCTTCATGAAGAAGCACAATCCAAATCAGGATGTAATCAATATTCCGTAAGTAAGCCAAGTATGTATGTAGTTAGCAGAAGCACACAACAGTAATAGAGCAGTCAACAAAATGTTGTCGCTTCATGAAGAAGCACAATCCAAATCAGGATGTAATCAATATTCCGTAAGTAAGCCAAGTATGTATGTAGTTAGCAGAAGCACACAACAGTAATAGAGCAGTCAACAAAATGTTGTCGCTTCATGAAGAAGCACAATCCAAATCAGGATGTAATCAATATTCCGTAAGTAAGCCAAGTATGTAGTTAGCAGAAGCACACAACAGTAATAGAGCAGTCAACAAAATGTTGTCGCTTCATGAAGAAGCACAATCCAAATCAGGATGTAATCAATATTCCGTAAGTAAGCCAAGTATGTATGTAGTTAGCAGAAGCACACAACAGTAATAGAGCAGTCAACAAAATGTTGTCGCTTCATGAAGAAGCACAATCCAAATCAGGATGTAATCAATATTCCGTAAGTAAGCCAAGTATGTATGTAGTTAGCAGAAGCACACAACAGTAATAGAGCAGTCAACAAAATGTTGTCGCTTCATGAAGAAGCACAATCCAAATCAGGATGTAATCAATATTCCGTAAGTAAGCCAAGTATGTAGTTAGCAGAAGCACACAACAGTAATAGAGCAGTCAACAAAATGTTGTCGCTTCATGAAGAAGCACAATCCAAATCAGGATGTAATCAATATTCCGTAAGTAAGCCAAGTATGTATGTAGTTAGCAGAAGCACACAACAGTAATAGAGCAGTCAACAAAATGTTGTCGCTTCATGAAGAAGCACAATCCAAGCATGGTCATTGAAGAAGCACAATCCAAATCAGGAGTAAACAATCGGTCCGGTCCGTAATAAGCCAAGTATGTATGTAGTTAGCAGCCGTGAGTATTGAAGAAGCACAATCCAAATCAGGATGTAATCAATATTCCGTAAGTAAGCCAAGTATGTATGTAGTTAGCAGAAGCACACAACAGTAATAGAGCAGTCAACAAAATGTTGTCGCTTCATGAAGAAGCACAATCCAAATCAGGATGTAATCAATATTCCGTAAGTAAGCCAAGTATGTATGTAGTTAGCAGAAGCACACAACAGTAATAGAGCAGTCAACAAAATGTTGTCGCTTCATGAAGAAGCACAATCCAAATCAGGATGTAATCAATATTCCGTAAGTAAGCCAAGTATGTATGTAGTTAGCAGAAGCACACAACAGTAATAGAGCAGTCAACAAAATGTTGTCGCTTCATGAAGAAGCACAATCCAAATCAGGATGTAATCAATATTCCGTAAGTAAGCCAAGTATGTATGTAGTTAGCAGAAGCACACAACAGTAATAGAGCAGTCAACAAAATGTTGTCGCTTCATGAAGAAGCACAATCCAAATCAGGATGTAATCAATATTCCGTAAGTAAGCCAAGTATGTAGTTAGCAGAAGCACACAACAGTAATAGAGCAGTCAACAAAATGTTGTCGCTTCATGAAGAAGCACAATCCAAATCAGGATGTAATCAATATTCCGTAAGTAAGCCAAGTATGTATGTAGTTAGCAGAAGCACACAACAGTAATAGAGCAGTCAACAAAATGTTGTCGCTTCATGAAGAAGCACAATCCAAATCAGGATGTAATCAATATTCCGTAAGTAAGCCAAGTATGTAGTTAGCAGAAGCACACAACAGTAATAGAGCAGTCAACAAAATGTTGTCGCTTCATGAAGAAGCACAATCCAAATCAGGATGTAATCAATATTCCGTAAGTAAGCCAAGTATGTAGTTAGCAGAAGCACACAACAGTAATAGAGCAGTCAACAAAATGTTGTCGCTTCATGAAGAAGCACAATCCAAATCAGGATGTAATCAATATTCCGTAAGTAAGCCAAGTATGTAGTTAGCAGAAGCACACAACAGTAATAGAGCAGTCAACAAAATGTTGTCGCTTCATGAAGAAGCACAATCCAAATCAGGATGTAATCAATATTCCGTAAGTAAGCCAAGTATGTATGTAGTTAGCAGAAGCACACAACAGTAATAGAGCAGTCAACAAAATGTTGTCGCTTCATGAAGAAGCACAATCCAAATCAGGATGTAATCAATATTCCGTAAGTAAGCCAAGTATGTAGTTAGCAGAAGCACACAACAGTAATAGAGCAGTCAACAAAATGTTGTCGCTTCATGAAGAAGCACAATCCAAATCAGGATGTAATCAATATTCCGTAAGTAAGCCAAGTATGTAGTTAGCAGAAGCACACAACAGTAATAGAGCAGTCAACAAAATGTTGTCGCTTCATGAAGAAGCACAATCCAAATCAGGATGTAATCAATATTCCGTAAGTAAGCCAAGTATGTATGTAGTTAGCAGAAGCACACAACAGTAATAGAGCAGTCAACAAAATGTTGTCGCTTCATGAAGAAGCACAATCCAAATCAGGATGTAATCAATATTCCGTAAGTAAGCCAAGTATGTAGTTAGCAGAAGCACACAACAGTAATAGAGCAGTCAACAAAATGTTGTCGCTTCATGAAGAAGCACAATCCAAATCAGGATGTAATCAATATTCCGTAAGTAAGCCAAGTATGTATGTAGTTAGCAGAAGCACACAACAGTAATAGAGCAGTCAACAAAATGTTGTCGCTTCATGAAGAAGCACAATCCAAATCAGGATGTAATCAATATTCCGTAAGTAAGCCAAGTATGTAGTTAGCAGAAGCACACAACAGTAATAGAGCAGTCAACAAAATGTTGTCGCTTCATGAAGAAGCACAATCCAAATCAGGATGTAATCAATATTCCGTAAGTAAGCCAAGTATGTATGTAGTTAGCAGAAGCACACAACAGTAATAGAGCAGTCAACAAAATGTTGTCGCTTCATGAAGAAGCACAATCCAAATCAGGATGTAATCAATATTCCGTAAGTAAGCCAAGTATGTAGTTAGCAGAAGCACACAACAGTAATAGAGCAGTCAACAAAATGTTGTCGCTTCATGAAGAAGCACAATCCAAATCAGGATGTAATCAATATTCCGTAAGTAAGCCAAGTATGTAGTTAGCAGAAGCACACAACAGTAATAGAGCAGTCAACAAAATGTTGTCGCTTCATGAAGAAGCACAATCCAAATCAGGATGTAATCAATATTCCGTAAGTAAGCCAAGTATGTAGTTAGCAGAAGCACACAACAGTAATAGAGCAGTCAACAAAATGGCAGTTTTCTTGACGGTCAGTATAAATTATTATTTATTTATTTTAGAATGGGCAAGATATATTTAAATTTATATTTCTAGTACTGCTTAACACGTTGAGATACAGTGGCCACTGGCCAGCCGCATACGTTTTCTATGTTTAACTCCCGCACTAGCTTTAAATATTTTGTCGCAGAACAGTTTACAGACATTCAAACAACGGACATCAAATATAACTTTCCTGTAGCACGTACATACTTACTTTAACTTGGTCTTTAATGTGTGCGTTACCGCAGCAAAATGATGTGCTTTAGAGAGTTGAGAGTTTAACAAATAATTAGTTCATCGTGAAGAGTAATTTGTTCACTAACAGCAAAATTTGTTCAAGTTGTAGTTGTAAACTTATTCGAGAAAAACGGATTTTGCTGCAGTAATGTTTGAAACATTACCCTGGCAAAACTTTTATTATAAAATCGTTTCGTCCCGGAAATAAATGCATGAATAGATAGCTATTGTTGTGTATGCGCTACGTTGTTTGTGAACAGCAAAATTTGTGTGTTGTGGTTTGAAAGTTATTCAAGATTTTGCTGCGGTAGCTTTTGGGATTGCTCAGATCTCAAAAACGGCTCAACGTAGAAGTTTGAAAAAAATACCAATAATAGACCTTAATTAGTTCAAATTTCTTCAAACATTAGTTTTTAATTTGTTTGATGAATACCAATGTAATTAAAAGGTGCCGAAATTCAGAAAGAAACAGATTTGCAAGTAAACCAGTACACTTACAATCAAATAAAAAGCTGTATCATGTACCCTTGATACACTTTTATAAATACAGTAAATTTAGATTATGTGACTACGCGATATAAAGATACAAAGAAATTTAATTATATAATATTGTAATATTGTATGACATACACACAACACCATCTAGCCCAAACTAAGCAGAGCTTGTACTATGGGTACTAGACAATGGATAAACATACATATATACTTTTTTTTTGTAAATACATACATATTATACATATAAACACCCAGACCAAGACAAACATCCATGTTCATGCACACAAATGTTTGACTTGTGCGGGAATCGAACCCGCGACCTCAGGCGTGGCAGTCGGTTACACTAACCACTACGCCATTGAGGCCGTTTTTAAATGGCCTGATTTAAATGATCGAATACGCAGTTCCCATAAAACAAGGAAACATGGAATACTATGAACTAAGTAAAATGTTCCATCAATAAACAATCCTGTTAGTTTCTGTAAACGCGTCCGCACTATACACACGGGTAAACTTCGTGTCCGATGTTTTGTACAGTCAAGTAGAATATCGTAATTCGTGCAGTCAATTTTATAAATATTCGATAAATATTTCTACTAAGTAGTTTTATATTTTATAAACAAGATCGTCATTTTAGTAATTATTTAATGGTTTATAAATATTCAAAACCAAAGTAACATTAAGAAGGTAATTTTCTCAGTGAGTATAATTTAAAAAAATATAACATTAACAAATGGTTTGTTGCGCAAGCAGAAAACTGATTTGTTATTAGTTGCCTAATCTGTGGACCATCGAAGATTCCCGCATTCACTTTTTCTGTACTCAATCCTGGAAGTCTTCATCACTCTGGTCTTCAATTTTCATAAGATCTGGTGGTCGTAGTACGGAGCCTTTAGCTGATGACGATGGAACGTTTTGTTGATCTTTGCAGAGCAGAAGAGGTCGCTGAGCAGAGCGCAAGTTAGGCTGTGACCACTGATTACGATTTTCAGAATTAATTCCGTTAATATTTACGACACAGAAATAGCAGTCGTCGTGATGATTTGGAGGTTCTCGCCATTTCATCGGTGTTTTTATATTTAATAGCAGTTGCTTTTCCGTTAGAACATTGCCGAAGACACACGACACACTTTAGACACAGGATACGAGGCACCCACTGCTTGTCTAGATTGCACAATTCTATCTCAAAGTATCGAAAATACGTCGTTTTCACAAAGTCTGAAATGGGATTTCTAAATTTTTAAAGATATATTCGCTACAGATAGGTATAACAAAAACCATCCAGATTATGTAAACAACGTCTGAGAGTCGTAGACATAGCCAAAATTAGCAGAACAATGATTCCTTGTCAAGTTAAATTGTTATGACTGCACATAAACTCTAAATGAGGGTCGTTTTATTTTTATTTTATTTTATTGTTTTTGGAAAACTTGCAGCTAAAATGGTACAGTGTACATATTTATAAGATAAGATACGGCCAATTAAAAGTTTTCACATGTAAATTATGTTCAATAATAAAAACTTAAACGCTAACATAACACACATATAAAATTATAAAACAACATAAAATGTAACTTAAACATTAACACATAGAGCACATATTTAAATTAACAAAAGTAGAATATAACTTAACACTAACATACCGCACAGATAAAAATTAACAAAAATAAAACAAAATGACACAAAAGTAATACAAAATAAAAAACAAAATATAACTAAAATTACTCAAAAAATGGATACGGTTTAACATCCATCACGACTGCTACCAAAAAAATGGGTGCTCAAAATATTTTTCATTTTGGGAACATGGTGGTAAAGAAGTCAATATCAACATTCTGGCATGTCGAGCTGTATGTACGGCTCGCCCTAATCGGGTAAGAGTTTTGTCTGTAGTTTGTACTCACCATGGTCACGTAGGATCCATTTTAAATTATGGTATACTGTTGTGGGGAAATTCAACGCACATTTCAAGGGCATTTATAGTTAAAACAAAATGTATCCGGGCAATTTGTAAGGCAGGGCCTTTAGAATCGTGTCGGCCACTTTTCAGGAAGTTAAGTGTTTTGACTTTGGCATCGATGTATATACTGGAAATTGGCATGTTTGTTAAAAAGCATCAAAGATTATTTGCCAAGGTTAGTGACAATTATATATATAGTACAAGGGATCCCATAAAACTACAGATGGAGTTGTGTAGAAGCACTTTTCATCATCGAAATAGCCAAATTATGTCTATTAAGGTATACAACCATATTCCTCGGTCTTTCAGAGAGTTGCCAATTTTCCAATTTAAATCCAAATTAAGAAAATGGCTAATTGAAATGTCTTTTTATACGATTAAGGAATTTTTCGACTATAAACATAATACAAATTATTACTAACAATTTAAGTGACATTTTATATTAACTGTATACCTACCTATTATTATCTTTTGCTGCCCTATTTTTATTTTTATTTATTGTTTTGCTTTAATTTAGTATTACTATTATTTTAACATTGTATGACATTAATTATTTCCATTATAATTACTAATGACATTGCCTCCATATAAATTTATTATATTCGTTTTATAATCAACATAATTGTATAATCATAATAATTTCTCTAAAATGTATTTAATTTAGTTGTGATACTTACTATGTAAATGTCCGCACGCCTGACAAGTGCGAGATGTGCAAAGAGCCTTAATATTATTATTTACCACCACTAATGTAAACCATATCTCTAGCGAAATAAATTTTTCATTTTCATTTTTCATGGGAGTGTGTATAAGGTGCGATCTGCGTAGTAACGCCGAGGGCACTCGTAGTTTGATTTTGCCAACTAACTCCGTCGAATCGATTGAACCATTCATGATGTTAAGCATAAATGACAAGTCAGCAATGCTGCGCCTTACATTAAGAGGTAGTAGATGAAATTTTTTACAGCGGCTGATATAACTTGGTAAATAGCAATTCGAGCGATATTGAATGTGCCTTGCGATTTTTTTCTGAATGCTCTCTAGGCGATTAATGTACACGGCGTATATAGGATTCCATACTTGTGAGGCGTATTCAAGGTGACTACGAACCAGAGAACAATACAAGATTTTAATAGTCTTGATACTTTTGAAGTCAGATGATATTCTACAAATAAAGCCGAGCGCTTTTGAAGCTTTTTTCACAATATTGTCTATGTGAACATCAAAAATGAGTTTAGAGTCAAAGTTGTGAAGTATTAAAAAACTAGAGCTGTTAGCAAAAAACGAATGACATATTCGGCATCGGGGCATTGATATCTACCCACATCTACAAAAATATCCGAGGGAAAAATCAGAAGTATTTTTTTTGCTGAGGTGTGTTATTTATTAATCAAACGCCAGTTGCTTTAAAATACACTAAGATCTTATGTAAAAACGTTGAAAATGCGGATAAATGTGTTACTTATTGCATTTAGTAAGCAATTATGAAATTTGACATCCACTTGGTTTGTATAATTATGTTTTCATCAGAATGGATTTGAATAGACTAACAAGGTTTCCATTTTTATTATTTCATATACTTACCTACTCGTAGTGTCACGCCTTCATCCCCAAACATAATCCAGGGATAGTCAGACGACTGCCCGGATGGCGCAGTGGTTTAAGTGCTCGCCTCGCCGCTGCCACCGCGCCGAGCGTTGTGGGTTCGAACCCCGCACGGTGCACAACTGTGTGTGCTCCACAAGTGGTTGTTCCGAGTCTGGAAGCACACTCCTAGTCTGGAAGCTACAAACATTCAAACACAGGACACTAAGAACACTGTTGGTGTCCTTTGTTTGAATGTTTGTAAGGGCCCGCGCGACACAGGATTCATTCCTAGAGCGGGAGTTGCCTTTTTTAAAAATAATACAGCATTTCGCAATCCTTTCTGCTAAGGTTTAAAGAGTTATACTTTGTCTAACGATGTTGCCCGTGCATTGATCACGGTCTGCGTGTATTTCGGGTAAATGTACTCTACTAGATCCTGCCCGCGGCTTCGCTCGCGTAGTAAATAAGGTTCGGTTAGTAACACTACTTTTTCTGGATGACGAGCAGGTACTCTCTGTTCTTTTCTATATACGTGCTATACACTTTTAGCTGTAAATGTCTAAAGATACATAGGTGCTATACGGCAGGACGCTATTTATAATCAATAATTATAATTAACTTCAAGTTTTAGAATGCCAGACATATTTAAAAACCTACCTGGCTGCCGGTTTAATGCTATGGCCTAATAGGTTAATATACGACGGTACTTTTTGATTAAAAAACAATAGCTTGCGTCTTTGCGTATTCTTAAATTCAGAGACGTTTGTTTGCAAAATATCTATATAAGGCAAAGGTATTGTATAAGGCCTACAGGCCTACATATCACACCTATAGTCTATTCCTAAGGTCTATTCCCTACTTTAACATATTATGTCACAAAACGACAGTACTGACAGGACAATAATGAGTTAAATAAATTGAATGTTTTGTATAATTATAAAATAAAATAAAAAACACATAAAATGGTACCGAAAGCATCCACTCACTATGTTAAACAGCAACCGTCGAGCGGGCACCACAACGAATATATGAAATGGACCACGAGTGCGCTCACCGCGTAAGTGCACGCAATTTATATTATAACTTACACAATTTACATTCACAACACTTTTAAGCTTATTGCCTACAAAAGCGATATTATATAAAAGGGACAAATAAATTCCTTTGCCATCATTAAATACAAGGATTTACCAAGTGCACATTGCTGACATTGCAAATATACTTTGATGGATAGATATAGTAAGAAATAGTAGATTGTAACAACATTTTAGTATAAAAGAAGCGTAGAGGAATGTATGGCTGATATGAGTAATATGACTTGAACATGTGAAGCCATAAATGAAGCTATCATTAAACGAAATAATTCAAGTAATTAGTTACTAATTACTTGAATTTATAAATGAAGCTATCATTGAATGAAATACAGAAGTCTTGTGAGTGTGATAGCCCTCTATCTAAGCTGTGAGCACTCATGGTACTATCTACGTAAGTCATGTGTAACCTGCAGTGAGTCGAGCAGCATGCAAGATGTGGGTCGCCGCGCGATGCGCGACTGCGTGCGATCGCGCGTCCGGCTGCACGACGCGCCCGCGCCGAATAGCCCGAGCGCCCAGGGCAACGTGCCCTCCCAGAGGAGAGGCTCCGTCTCCGGCATACACTTCACGGGGGTACCGGCGGTTTTACTTATTACGTGTTTATATAGCAGCGATACCCTAGTCGGAGACCGTTGGACTGTCACGCAAAGGTCTCGAGATCGTTCCCAGGGCGCGCATCTCTGACTTTCCGAAGTCAGCTTTAACGATGAAGGAAAGAGCAGCGATAGCTCAGTGGGGAGACCAACAGACTGCAATGCAGAGGGTCTCGGGTTCGAACCCACGTCGCGCACCTCTGACTTTCGGAAGTTATATGACTTTTCGAAATTATGTGCGTATTGATTGACAATTATCGCTTGCTCCGTGCCTCGGAAAGCGCGTTAAGCCGTTGGTCCCGGCTGCCATGAACATCTATGGCAGTCGTTATTGGGAGAGTGTCGACACAACAGATCCCACTGTGTCGAAGTGTCGCCGGTCTGCACTGACTGGCCCCCACATAAGATAAGATAAGATAACGGTGAAGGAAAAGTGAAAATTCTTGAGGAAACCTGCATTTCTGAAAGTTCTCCATAATATTCTCGAAGATAATTATGTGAAGTCTGCCAACCCGCACTGAGCCAGCGTGATGGATATTTACTCAGTGGTCCAGTGCCGGCTGACACACTTTACATCAACTGCATCACATATTTCGAGAACTTTATGTAGAAATCACGATATTTTCCTTAAAGAGATAATTAACTATTTAATACGCACATGACTTCGAAAAGTCAGAAATGCACAACTTAGGATCGAATTCGAGATCTCTATGTGTTAGTGCAACGGTCTCGCACTAGGCTATCTGAAAAGAAAAAGAAAAGAAAAGATTTTTATTTTTGTACCATCATGACATGCATCATCAAACTATTATTATAAAATGCGGGTATAACAAAAAGTAAATAAAAATATGTAAGTAAAAAAGATTTTTTAAAAACAATTAAACTGTAAATATGTGCAGATGCACGTCCCATCCGACGGCACAAAAACAACGGTGATGCGCTCAGCATAATGCTGTGGCACTTGCATTGCTGCAAGCACTACACAGCGCTGATTTTCAGCGAACACCACAATTACTGACGTTTGGTCCGCCAATAGTGCACTCAAACTCAACAAACACTCGAAATTATGTGAATAATGTGAACCATATCTCTTTAAATACCTGCTCGCAGGCCAAATCTATACTAATATAATAAAGCTGAAGAGTTTGTTTGTTTGTTTGAACGCGCTAATCTCAGGAACTACTGGTCCGAATTGAAAAATTATTTTAGTGTTGGATAGCCTATTTATCGAGGAAGGCTATAGGCTATATAACATCACGCTACGACCCAAGGGAGTGGCGCAGTAACGATAAACGCGGCTGAAACCGCAGGAACATCTAGTCTTTTATATCTCTGTTGTGGTTGTCCTTGTCATGTATATTCTACAAGCAAGGGTATTTTTCAATAGACAATATTAATGTTTCTGCCTCACACATTATAACTATCGTTTACGTACGTACGATGCGCGCGGCGCGGGCGCTGTTCCGAATGAGAATTTCCGAACGTGTGCGCCGACACAAACAAAATGTATGCAAGGGCTGCATTCTGCATGACGTCATTAGGTTTTTGCGGCCAGCCTATTTAGGCTGGCCGCATACATACGTTTTCCGTATTCGATTTCCGAATTCGTTTTCCACATTCGGAGCTCCGAATGCATGGATTCAATATAAAATACACTAACTGCCGCACACGTCCGCTTTCTCTCCGAACGGAAAAGATTCCGTATGTACGTTTCGAATGCAAACCCGTGCGTTCGGAGAATCCATTCGGAAAAAACCTAATGACGTCATGCGGAATGCAGCCCTTGCATACATTTTGTTTCTGTCGGCGCACACGTTCGGAAATTCTCATTCGGAACAGCGCCCGCGCCGCGCGCATCGTACGTACGTAAACGATAGTTATAATGTGTGACGCAGAAACATTAATATTGTCTATTGAAAAATACCCTTGCTTGTAGAATATACATGACAAGGACTACCACAACAGAGATATAAAAGACTAGATGTTCCCGCGGTTTCAGCCGCGTTTATCGTTACTGCGCCGCCCCCTTGCGTCGTAGCGTGATGTTATATAGCCTATAGCCTTCCTCGATAAATATGCTATCCAACACTAAAAGAATTTTTCAAATCGAACCAGTAGTAATCACGCGGAATAAACCAGGAGAAACATCGTTTGTACTATGTCTGTAATGGGTAATTATTTTGCTGCGATGTTATTTTAAAACTGCAATATCTACTAAGATATTCATTGAAATCGAATGATGTAAAGGGAAATTTTGTTTTAAATTAAATGCTTGTGATGAATAACGTATTTATTTGGATAAGGATTAATATCATGTTTATAACGCATTATTTTAGAATAAATTTCATTAGCATAAAAATGGTTATAGTGAGCCAACCTTAAAAGATAGACATATGCTGTCGCGGACTTTTTTTAGAACTTTTAAAGGGGAACAATTCTGTCATACATGATTTTTGCGAAACTTTAACTGTTTACGCAGCGCATGCAGCGGAAGCTCTTAAAAGGAAAAAATAGCCTCCGATTTTGAAACATTCTTCATTGGTGCTCCGCTCCTATTGATCTTAGCGTGATGATATATAGCCTATAGCCTTCCTCGATAAATAGGGTATCTAACACTGAAATAATTTTTCAAATCGGCCTAGTAGTTTCTGAGATTAGCGCGTTCAAGCAAACAAACAAACAAACTCTTCAGCTTTATAATATTAGTATAGATTTGGCCTGGGAGCAGGTATTTAAAGAGATATAGTTCATACTATTCACATAATTTCGTTTAAATATGTTTGTTTTATTTAATGTTGTTTTATTATTGTTGATAACTGTTAAATATTGTTATAATGCAATTGCTAATAAATCATCGTCCTCCATAGACGTGCGTTCACTACGTCACTATCCGTACTGACAGTATACATTCCGAATGAAAAAAACTAACGTGTGCGCTAGTCTCACGGAATCTGAATCGAGATTACGTGTTAGGAAATCGAATTCGGAAAACGTATGTATGTGGCCAGCCTAAGATGGCCTCATGTCTGAAAAGATGTTTCTGGCACTATATATTTATTTGTCTAAAATGCAGATACATCATA
Organism: Catocala sponsa; assembly: GCA_963564715.1. Lineage (NCBI taxonomy): Eukaryota > Metazoa > Arthropoda > Insecta > Lepidoptera > Erebidae > Catocala > Catocala sponsa. Next base: position 591,364 of record OY751345.1, on the reverse strand, counting down.
CCTGTATATTATATTGCAGTCTTTGCATCATAGATATATGATTAAGAGATCTGTGAAGTGTATTGTGAACGTTGTATGAGATTACTTGATTCATGCATGATGATAAAAGTGATAATAGCTCCTAAAGTTCACTGCTAATACTATTTACAAGCATTTGATTAAATGCTTAACCTAAGAAGAATTCCTAGGAAAAGCTGCAGAAAAGGTATGTAATGCAATACATTTACATTTTCCATCATATGAATAGGTAACCTAAAACAAACCAACTCACAACCATAGATAATCCATTAAGTATAGAATCACAAAACAATACAATATAATACAATATAAATATTATAAAAATGAGTTTACATTAAACATACCTATGGTCATCATCATCATCATCCTAGCGTTTATCCCGGTTGCATCCGCGGCGTTGGCGTTGGAACCCAGGGTCCGCTTTCCTGCTAAGTCTTCTCCACTTCGCACGATCTATAGCGTCCTGTGGTGTGAGCTTGTTGGCACGCATGTCATCTCTTATGACGTCAAGCCAGCATTTCTTGGGTCTGCCCCGTTTACTCGGGCCAGGCGGAGGTGGCATGGCAAGACATTTGTTCCCCACGTAACATGCCGGTTTTCGTAAAACGTGGCCGTACCAGCGTAGGCGACTCTCTTGCAGTTTATCTGCTATGTCACGGACATGAAGACTGCCTCGGATGCGGGAGATTCTTATACGGTACTTCCGCGTTACTCCACACATCCAGCGCAACATATTCATTTCCGTGACACGCAGTTCCTGCTTGTGCCGCTCAAGCACTGGCCACGTCTCACTGCCATATAAAAGGATAGGCCTAATGATGGTCTTATATGTAGACCTGCATTTTAGGGTCACAAATGACGCCCGCCACCTCACGCCATTTTGCCCAAGCTGCCGAAATACGTGCCTTGACGTCGCAGTCGATGTCGCCAGACACGTGGAGTACAGACCCCAAATATTTGAATTGGTCTGTGCGCTCGACCATGTCTCCGCCTATGCGGACAGACGTGGGGTCTGTGGTGTTGCAGGCTAGATACTCGGTCTTCGCCACGTTGAGTTTCAGACCGCCGTTCTCAAGCGACTCCTTCCACACGTTCATCCGTCGCACCAATCGAGCCTTGTCCGCGTCCACCAGCGCGATATCGTCAGCATACATGAGCAACCAAGGAGGTTGCTCATGTGAGTCTCTGATGCTGTCCGACAAGACGTCTAATATCACGCTGAACAGAAACGGGCTAAGGACGGATCCCTGGTGAACTCCAACGGTGATGGGGAAGGGTTGTGTGTTGCCAACAGCGGTCCTGACAACGGAATCGGAATTTAGGTACATGTCTCGAATGATGTCAACATAGGCTTCTGGTACTCCTTTGGACCTCAACGCCCACCAGATTACCCCGCGAGGGACACAGTCGAAGGCCTTCTGCATGTCCAAAAAGAGCATATGCAGAGGCGTATTCTTCGATCTGTATCTCTCCATGGCAATCCTTAGGGCAAAAATAGGGTCCATGGTGCCGCACCCAGAGCGAAACCCAAATTGACACTCCGAGACAGTGCACTCCTGTCGGATCCGGGAGTCAATAATCCTTTCAAATGTCTTCATGGTGTGGGACATGACCTTTATTCCGCGGTAATTACCACACTCCTGCACCGAGCCCTTACCTTTGAAGACTGGAGTGATGATACTCAGTCTCCATTGGTTCGGGATTTTACCGGTTCGGAGGATGCAGTTAAAAAGGTTTGTTAGAATGCTCACACCACAAGGACCCATCGCCTTCCAGGCCTCGATGGGGACTCCATCGGCTCCGACAGCTTTCTGATTCTTCATGTGGCGAAGGGCCGTCTGGACTTCCTCAGGCGCTATCGGGGGCACTAGTCCTAGGTTCGGAGGGAGGTCCGGTGTCTGCACCTCTTGGTGCTGCTTATTCAGCAGCTCGTGGAAGTACATGCGCCATCTCTCCTTTACCGCGAGGTCCTCGCATAACAGGTTGCCCCCAGGATCTTTCACGCAGCGGCACTTGGAGATGTCTTGTGCCGCTTTGATCCTGGAACGTGCCAAGGAGGTTCCAAGTGGTCCCGCCTGGCTCTGGCTACAGCTCTCTTAGTGTCACGTTTGGCAGCCCTGTATGCGTCGCGATCTTCAGGAGATCTGGTCGCTTGCCACGTTTTGTAGAGGCCTTTCTTCACCCTTATTTCCCTCTGGACTGTGTCGTTCCACTACCATGTCTCTTTGTCACATTTGCGGCTGCCCTTTGAGACGCCCAGCACCGCCCGCGCCACCCCAGTGATGGTTGCCTGAATTCTGTCCCATTGGTCTTGGGCTGGTTCGCCATCGGTACTAGCGCACTTGTCGCCAATAACCGAGGCGAACTCCTTGGATTTGACTTTGTCAAGCAACCACCATCGGATTTGACGTCGACAATGCTCTACACGTCTACGTCGGGGCTGTACGCAGAGATCCATGACAAGGAGACGGTGTTGCGCAGTGAGACTCTCACCGGGTATGACCTTGCAGTTGGCTACCTTGCCGATGTGGTGTCTCCTAGTGAGCAGGATATCGATCTGAGTAGCGCATCGACCGCTTCGGTAGGTGATGAGGTGCTCCGGTTTCTTTTTGAAGTAAGTGTTCACGATCGCAAGGTCGGCAGCCGCACACGTTCTTAGGATATTCTCCCCTTCTTCGTTGCGTCTGCCGTACCCAGAGCCACCGTGAACACGTTCAAACCCTTCACTCTCTTCTCCCACGTGACCGTTCAAATCGCCACCCAAAACGATCCCCTGTGATAACGGGATACTGTGAAGCAGTCCATCAAGCCGATTCCAGAACGATGTCTTTTCGGCATCACTACAACCGGTCTGTGGGGCGTAGGCACTTATCAGGTGGGTTATAACTCCATTGATAAGCACCCGCACCGACATTAGCCGGTCGCTAACGCGGTTCACCTCCAAGACATCGTCCTGCAACTCGTCAGACAGCACCACGGCCACACCGTTCTTTCCGCTAGGTGTACCCGTATAGATCAGCTTGTAGCTATTCCCAATAGACCGGGACCGGCTGCCTTTCCACCGAGTCTCCTGCAGGAACGCCACGGCCACCCTCCGCCTGTGGAGTGTTTCGGCCAGTTCTCTCGCGCGTCCGGTTAGCGTGCCAATGTTCCACGATGCGAAACGGAGCTTTTGGGTTGGGGTTCGCGTCTTTAGCCGTGTCCGCCCCTGACAAGGTAGCTCTAGCCCACTTGCCACAGGAGTCGGGCGGGGCTCCTGCGCGCCGTTTTGCGGCTGCGCCCTATCTGTGGCAGAGCCTCTTCTTAAACTTTCCATTTTTGATTTGGCTAATTTGGCTATTACGGAAGCGACTGCCGTCCGACCTCCCAACCCTAAAAAGGGAAAGCCTGCGCCAGAGCCTCGTCCGTTGTCCGACAGGTGCACCGCTCGTAGGTAAGGTTGGCTTGGGCCCCGAAGATGTTGGTGGGACCCCAAAGCACCCAAACATACCTATGGTAATCTTTATAAAATGACTATAAAGATTCCATTTATCTATATAATTATTAATTATCATAAAATGAGATAGGTAGATAATTAAGTATATATTCTGATACAATGGTGTATTACAAACAAGTTTTTTTTTTTAGTTTGTCTCATCAGCTATAAATGAATACCTACAGACTTGAATAAATAGTAATAAAAATTTAAATTATTAACCCTTTTAATCTTTAGGATAAAGTGACAATAATAGATTAAAATTAATAAATAAGAATTCCAATAAAATATTAAAATTAATAAATAAGAATTACAAAAATTGATTAAATTCAAAAATTATTATTAACTGATATTATTGTGATTGTAACTTAAATAGATAAATATTTATAAAACAATGTTGTTATTGTCACTGCTACTACATTTTTGTTAACTGTTCCTCCATGTATAGTTTTTTGTAAATGTAATAATAGGGTTGTTTTTGATTGCAGGCCACGAATTGGTGGTGGCAGGTTATTCGAGCAGTGTGTGGCGGCATCTTCGATCAAATATACCATAGATGCACATTCTCATACAAAAACCGCGTCAATATGTGACACTGACCAGTACTACTTACATAAAAGTGTTTGCATTTATTATGCAATCCAGGAAACAAACCGGAATAACCATTGAACGCCCACTGAGAAACATTTTGTAATAGTTTAGTTAAAACGCGTCAATGTAAAGCGTCTTAAGTGTGTTACTCGCGATACGCAAGCGTACTAAGTATATGGTACGGTATCCACCCGCTAACACTACAGGAAACTCATGGAGTCGACTACCTAATACATAAATATTTTATTAATATTAATAATTAAATTATAGTAGGTAATTTTAAGGAAGACTTTATATAACTTTATAAAAAGCAAGCATATAATATATTTATATTAAAGTAGGCCAATAATTTGCAGTACTAATAATTATGCTCACCTTCGTACATTATATTATATTAAGTATGTAAAATATTTGTATGTGTGTTTTCTATTTAGTTTCAATAAATAATAATAAAACTATATACTCGTAGATGGTCGAATTAGCTAACAAAACTAGATATATTTTACCAGGATAATTTCGTTAATGTAGATGCTAAAAATATAAATTATAACTGTTCTATCCTTCAGGAAGGAACTAGGTTAAAAAAAGAACAACTTTCCTAAATTAATGTTTTTTTGTTTTTGTTTTAAAGTCTTTTTGTTTTCTCAAAGCAGTGATTGTACTTTTTAATGGCGCGTTCTTTTTTTTAAGTCTTATATTGTTTTTTTGCAATGTTTTTACTGCTTTGTTTTTATCAATCAACCGTCTTTTGCATACTCTGAGATCCTTCCTTAAAACAGCTTTACGAGGTGTATCTAATATTGAGTCAAAACTTAATGATGAAAATGGAGAATTTATCACAGGACGTGCTTCTATTTGAAAACAACTTCTTCCTACAATTACCGCATCATCCAACTGAAAAATAAAGCAACGCAGTTAACTGATAATATAATAATATATAACTTGTGTTCAAGAATTATATCATTTAAAGAATAATTTACTTAGTGACATTACTAAGTACCTGAACAGTATTTGAAGTATCCGGCTTAAAAAAATTGAGATTTATGTAAATAATCAGCTGATATTCTAGATATGCAAAACATTTATCTTCAACAATTATTAGTTATTTCTTTCGTATGTTGTCTAAACCTTTACCTTTTATAAATTTCACTTCTACTGAATCAATCGGTTTTCTTAATATCTCCACGATTTTTGGTTGTACAGGCCTCAAATCTGTGGATTTATTTTGACATTCCGACGGATTCTCTCCTACATCTCTTTGTTTTGACTTTTCTAACTCATTTATTTTCCTACTTTGTGCTCTTGTCGTAACTAATATTGCTTCATTTATTTTTGCAGCTCATCATAAGATAGAACCACTCTACTTAGTGCATCGGCCACGACATTATTTTTACCTTTTATATGAACAATTTTGTAGTCATATTCATCCAATTTTAATCTAAATTTAAATAATCGACTTGATGGATCCTTTATACTAAATAAATATACAAGAGGCTTGTGGTCTGTCATTATCGTAAACTGCCTACCGAACAAATATGGTCTAAAATACTTAGCGCTCCATACAACCGACAATAACTCCTTTTCAATCGTAGGGTAATTTAATTCAGCCTTATTTAATGGTCTGCTAGCATAAGCGATTGGTATAAAATTTTTATTACACAGAACTGATCCTATTGCTATCCCAGATGCATCTGTTTGTAATATAAATTCATTCTCTGCAGAAAAATCTGGATACTGTAAAATTGGCGGTGTGCTTAATACATGTTTTAAAGATTCGAATGCGTTATGACAATTTTCATTCCATTCAAATTTAATATATTTCCTACATAATTTATTTAACGGGGTGGTAATTTCAGCAAAACGTGATATGAATTTACGGTAAGAATTACACATAGCAACGAAACGACGTACCTCGTCAGAATTTTCAGGTTCTATAAAATTTTTAATAGATTTTACCTTTTCGGGATCGGGTAATACACCGTCTGGTGTTACAATATGACCTAAATATAACAGTTCTTTTTTACAAAATATGCATTTCTTTGGATTTACCTTTAAATTTACTTTTCTGAGTCTTTCGAGTACTTTAATTAAATTTTGATTATGAATTTCTAAATTTCTACCAATAATAATTAAATCGTCCATATAAATAATACAGTTTTCAAAATTTAGACCAGACATTGCTATAGACATAATACGGGAAAACGCTCCAGGGCTAATTTTAAGTCCCATTGGGAGACGTTTCATTTGGTACTGTCCTGAAGTATTATTTGAGTTTGCAGTGAAAGAAGTGAGACCTCTACTGCTAGGCTCGACATTAATTTGATAATAACTTTGGCTCAAATCTAAATGACTAAAGTAGGTACATCCAGAAAGAGAGTCTATAATCTCTGTTATGTTTGGAAGTGGAAATTTATCATTCTGTATTACCTCATCAATTTTCTATAGTCAACTACTAATCTCTATTTTTTGTTATTGTTATCAGATTTCTTTGGTACTAAAAGTATAGGGCTATTCCATTCACTATTCACGGGTTCAATAATATCATCATCTAACATTTTTTTAATTTGTTTATCTATTTCCGGTTTTATTGACTGTGGTAATCTGTATGGTTTTACATAAATAGGGCTAATATTAGGTTTTAAATTAATAGATTGACCTATATTCGTAGTAGTAAGTTTGTCACCATCAAGATGAAAAACATCTGCATATTTAGCACAAAATTGTTCAATAGTTTTTGTTTATCGGACTGTAGATAATTGAGACTCAAAGTTGATAAAAGCCGTTTTACTCTCTTTACGTCCGTATTTGTTTTACCGTATTGATATAAAGTGTAATCACCTAAATATTCTAATTCTGGCTCAAAATATGGTATGGTAATGTTTTCTTCGCTTGTATTCAAAATTTTAATAGGTATTTTACCATCTTTAGGGTGTACTATACATCCTGCTAAAAATATAGTATCCGCTAATTGTTTCGGAAATACCACATATTCATCCTTTAAATTAGATGCGATATTAATAAAATGAATAGATTCACTTCTACTATTAGAACCACTATTTTCATATAAGTCTATTCTAGTTTTCACATTGTTATTTTGTAATGTTAATTCGCACTTTGATAAGTTTATATTTGCTTTAAAAGTTCTCAGAAAATCTAAACCAATAATTCCATCCACCTGACATGGCATTTTATTTAGTACGTGGAACTTAAACATAAACTTAGTTGAGTCTTTGTTATATGATAACTTTGTTTGTGACCATTTGTTTAACTGTAAGTCAGCTAATTCATTGGAAGTAATAGTACCACCTATACCTTTGATGACGGTATCATTTCTTTGTAAAGTGATATACTGTGGGACTTTGTTTTTATGTATTACAGACAAAGTTGCACCAGTATCTACTAAAAATGAACAAACTAAATTTCCTATCCAAAACTTAACGCAATGTAAACCCTGACATGTTAATATTTTATGCTCGAAAAAACTGAGTTTCTGACTCGCTATTTCTGACTCGCTATTTCTCTGCTCCTGGCGGGTTTGACTATTGACGCTATTGCCCTGATCCTGACGGATTTGACTATCACTAATATAAGCTTTATGTTGCGTTTTGCCTCGATAATTACCTCTATTGTATGACGATCTGCGTAGTCCATTATCACCTCGGGCGCGATAATAATATTTATTATTATTTATATTATTACCTCGATAATTATTGTAATTTCCTCTCTTGTTATAGGTATTATAATACTGACCTCTGTTTGGGTAATAACCACGACCTTGATGATGACGCCAAGTACCTCTACCTCTAGGTTTACCTCTCATGTGCATTACCGCTTGTTCCAACGGCTGCTGGGTTGACTCCTCATCTTCTGCTGCACGAACAGCGTCCTTCAGCTCCTGGTAGTCACGAGCAGCGATGATGGTACCCAGTCTCCTATTGCGAAGTCCGTCTGAAAACCGTTTAATTGCGAGTTTTTCATTGATCGGTCTTAAAATTGTATTAGCTGTCTCATTGGAACCTGCTTGTGTAATCGTTAACTCAGTAAACAGATCTTCTAATTTTCTTCCAAATTCTGTAATTGTTAAATTATTTTGAGATAATTTATTCATCTGAATTAATAAAGAATTTGGCGATTTTTTCGTCAACAGAAACGTTTTAATATCTGATATCAAATCATTTACTGCTTTATAACTTGATTTTATTTTTAACTTTGCAGTTTTAGACAAGCGTGTCTTAATCACAAAAGAAATCAGCAAAATCTTATCTTCATTTTTAGTTAAACAAGTATCATACATTTCTATACCTTGTATTATTCTTTCGGTGGTCTCTTCCTTGCCGTCCATCACAGGAATCAACATACTTGCCGTTTTTAAATCAAAGCCTGCCATATTGTCAGATGATTTAGACCCACTGTAACTTAAGATTTTATGATAAGTATCTTCTATATTTTTACAAACATTTTCTATCACTAACTCAGAATATTCAGTTGATAACTGACATAGATCAAGTGTTTTAATATATATTCTATAATAGTCATATATCTCGGTACGTTTCTTAATTTTTCTCTTTCCTATAAGCTCTAACCTCCTTTTTGGTCCTAATTTTCTAAGACTTACTCTTATCTCTTCTAACTGTATATGTTAGGTACTTAGTTGCAAATCCATTAACCATTATATGTTAAATTTTTATTACTAACATGATAGCTCGCACACGCACGACATAGGTTACTAGGTAATTACTACATAGAGTTTTAATAACTAGGTATACTTAATTAACACCTTACAGTTCCAAATGATTTCCGTTTTCGCGTAAATATTTGCTGTATTAACCGCACGTATTTGAATAGTTACGATTGATCGCTTAATCACTTAAACTTTATAACACATATTAATTAACACGATTTAGCACTTTAATACGATATACTCGTATGTGGTATACGCACTATAATATTACACTTCAAATACGATAAATGCCGTCTACACCACTCGTCTTACAGTTTCCACGGTATTCTACTGGTTTCACATAATATCTTCCTCTCGCTGTCGTGCTCTATCTCCACGACCAGACAAACGCTCCTGCATGCGCCTTACAAAGTTTGCTCGAAATTCCTCACTAACCCAATCCTTGTGGCATTTCCTGTATTGTATGTATGCCAAATACAGTACGGCAGCTCCACATATAGCAACTATGGTCGACATCAATATGTTATTTGTCTCGAAATGGGTCTGGGCATCCGTCCGCAAATTATTCTCATCGGCATGCTGTGTTACTACAGTTTCTTTAGTTTCGCAAATGCACTTGGAACATTCTTTCCCTATTTTGTATAATAAAAGATACAAAATAAATGTGGAAACACACGCTGTCCAGAATATAATATTGTACAAATACGTTCACACTCTGATTTAGACCCGACGCGAATAGCTCATTGTTCACCGTAACAACGAACATTTGCTGAGTTGCGAATACCTGGACGCGGCGACGCCTGGCAGGGTCGCCATGTGGCGACAAATGAAACGAACGTCTTATCTGGAATACGACTCATTTATTACTGCTCATAATGAACAACTTAACTCTCCACACTACATAATTACTATGTATTGTTGTGTGTTGTTGTGAGTGCAATGCTTAATTATATTATGTATGTGTAGTTTAAAAAGTATTTTGCTTGTGTATAATTGTCGTGTGAAGGATATATAAAACATGTATGTATAGTTAAAATTAATTGTAGAGGAGTGACTGAAATGAGTGTGACAAGTGCCAAGGAAATAACATTGTGATAGAGGGGAAAATATCCTTATATACATGCAATATATATGTTTATAAAATATTCTGAGGCACTTACCAGTTTGTGGTCTAAGAGGACATGCATTCACACATAAACAATTACAATATTTAAACAAATTACATAACCTAAGATAAATTATTATTATACCTAAGCTCACAAATATATAGTCTATTCAGATCCAAACAATTTAAGTATATCTGCATTGCAACGGATTCTATGTGTTGGATCTCCAGGCTTGTTACAGACTAAAATGCGGCCCCGCTTCGTCCAAGCAAATTTCCACCCGGCGCGACCAGCAGCTTCCCTCGCTTTGCGAAACAACTGGCGATTTATTTTAGTAAGTCGCTCATTGAGGTAGAACCGCCTCGAAGGGCCGCTCATATCGAGCTCAGCAGTGGAGGACCCGCGCCGCACGCGCGCACTGCGCATCAGCTCGTCGCGCAGCTCTCGGCGCGCCAGGCGCACCACTAGCGCGCCGGCCGACATTCCGTTGCCCCCGAGGAACTTGTAACCATGAGTTGCCGACCTCCGACTCGTTCCGCGCTAACTATGTCCCGGTCCTCTATAGCGACACCCAGCTTCGATCCAATCGTCTTCACGATATGAGCTGGGTTCTCCCCGTTGAGCTCCGGCATGTTAGATATTTCAATATCATTGGCCAGGAGCTCCTGGTCCCCATCGTAGAGTTCGCTCCTTAGATTTTCTATGATCGCCTCCACAGAGCCCGTGACAGGTGACCCAACGGTCGTATGCTCCTCAATGACAGTGATCCTTGCCTCAAGCTCATCGATACGGGTGTTGCATGACTGCACAGACGTCTTCAGTGCTGCTTCCATCTCCTTCCTGAAGAGCTGAAGGTCAGATCGCACTGCTCTGAGCTCGTCCATAACCATCTCCAAGTTAATACAAGAGCTGTGCGACTGGTGTTGGAGGGTTGCCATCTCTGTTACATCGTTGTCAGCCTCAGCGTCTGGTGTGACGTAACCCGTGGACTTGTTCGGCGATGTGTCCGTTGGCTCGTCGGTGTAAATGTTAAACTTTGCAGCTGCTTCGTTCTAGTCGGCTTGTTTGAAATAGCCACATGAACAGTGCATTCTGGGCAGCGCCAGCTGGAGGCTACACTGTCTTTGCCAGGTATGTTCGTACATGCTCTGTGATACGACGTAGAACATTTCTCACATTTAGTAGTTTCGATGATAGAAACAAAACGACCGCAGTTACCACATTTATTTGCCATTTTACTGTTAATAAAATATTAGTGTCAGTCAAGATTAAATAGATGGCGCTAGTGAGAGGTCCCGATTCAGCCCTTAAACCATAGACGATTGATTAGCAGTTTTCACTTGTTAGTTCCTAGCATTGTCACAAGATGTCACAACTAGTAATATTAACCGGTGTGACTAAAACCAAAGAAAACTGGTGTTCACAATATTATAAAAATGTGTCACAGCTTGTGGTTCCGGATTCAGTTTATAAGTGATTTATTTTGATAAATAATAATTATATAGAGGGCACTTCATTTAGTTCTCATTATTGATCCTTGTGACTTGACAGATCAGCTGTTTTTTGTTTACGTCGGGGGTAAATATATATTTAAGTTTATTTTATAGTTAAGTTATTCACTGTTATTCGTTAATTATTCACTATTTATTATTGTTCACTATATTATACATATATTGTAAATAAAGTCACTTTGTTCACAGTAAATTCACTTTTAATCTCCAAAAGTCTGTATTTAATTCAAAGCCTGCGGTTAGAAGATGTACAATGTATGTATGTAGGTATGTATATGTGTGGAAAACCTTGGGGTAGGCCTATGTCCAGCAGTGGACGTCTTTTGGCTGACATGATAATGTATATGTAGTAAACTCACTAACCTATATACTTTGACGTTCATAAGTGTTACTTTGTGACCTAAATGATTTTTGACTTTTATATATATCCAAATTTTAAAAAATGTAAAGTCAATATTATACATGTAATCATCATCAGAGCAAGCATAATAAAATGCTTATTTACACCTACAAATTTTTTTGCTTTTTACGTTCGGTAAAATTTGTGGTTTATGTAGTCGCCTGACCACAGACTGCGCCGGGTGTTGTGCGCCGAATCCCGCGCGGGACAAAACTTGTGTGATTCACAAATTGTTTTTCCGAGTCTGCGTGTTCTTTGTGTCCGTTGTTTAAATGTTTGTAAAGTCCCCGGGACTCAGGAACCACACATAGTGCAGAGATCGTCCTTAAAAAAAATGTTAAGCTATTTTATTTCATTTAGGTATGATTTTTGAAATATATTTACAATTGCTTCGAACCGCGATATAATTTGTCTGAAATAGTTTAATTGCAATATGGTATAACTAATCAATAATGAATACAGCGTCAGCATCAAACAATAGTTGCTCATACTATTACTGGTTACACCGCAGGTGCCTCTGGAAGACCTGGTTCGTTCAGCGAATTTACTGGTGCAGGCCCTGCGCATGCGTAAAGAATACATGGACATTTCAAACCAGTCCTTCTGCGAATTGGTGAACATGTACATAAAGAACCACGGCAAAGACCGGCCCAGTATTCAACTTCCCGCCGTGCAAGAAAATTTGTCGAGTGAGTTTCTTTTAAAAAAACTTGATCTCAATATTTTCTCATAGGCCTTTGCCTGAACCTAGGTAACTTAGTAACTACACTTGTCAAAAGTCAACGTGTTGCGTTTTGGTTTATTTTGTTTCTCACCTTTACACAGAGCAAAGATCAATCCTGGCATTGCTTGCAGTATACCTCCTGACTGATGAGTACCTCCACCCTGTAGGTAACCGCTTATGAGCAATTTAGTCGTACCTATGCTTGTTTATGAAAAATAAAAATGACATGTAAGTTTAACGTAGTGAAGAGCTATTAAAATAAAATAACTGACTCGCGTTGCATGATATATGTATACATATGATAAGTATCGGATACTAACGTGATCATGCATAATGTTTACCCTTTAAAGCTTGACGTTTCGACCAGGTTACACCGGCCGTGATCAGTGATCACTGATCACACAAAATTAATGTTTTTGCACTGTTGATTAAATCGTAGAATATGGACACGTCAGCTAGCATACGTAATAGGGATACCATGAGTGTAGTGTGTGACGGTACATGACCAAATAAAAAGATACCAAAAGTGAAGGTGGATCAAAAGTCTTCTGCCTCACATACGGAGACGAGACATCGCCGCCGCCGCACCAGTCAGCTTGTGACCACGGCCGGCCTATTACATACATTGTTATCTAATTCAATTCCCCAGTGCCAGACCAGGTGATCGACATGTACATGAATGGAATGACGAACTCCTCCGAGGAGCTGTTGGTCCCCAGCTGCAAGATACACATCAGCCCGCAGTGCTCCACCGCTCACAGTGAGAACACCTTTAATATGTATTCAAAATCCGATATATTCTTAATAGTTACTAACCATTTGGCTTACAAATCCTACTTATAATATAAATGTATAAGTTTGTGAGTATGGATGGATAGATGAATGGATGTTTGTTACTTTTTCACGCAATAATTACTACACCGATTGACATGAAACTTGGTATGTAGATAGCTGAAGACCTAGATTAACACATAGGCTACTTTATATCCCGATATTCCCGGCGGCAGCTAGTCGTAAGTATTCTTGTTACCCCTCCAAGCTAATAATAAAACAATAATAAACAAACCCACGACCACTCGATCGCGAAACCAATGCTTTACTCACTGAGTCACCGCTGCTTAACGTTACCATGTGTCTGTATCCGGAGTTCGTGTAATGACAGAGAAATAGGTTTATCAATATTTGAATGTGTTTTTAATTTAGTTTCGATTAACCTGTTGAGTTGCAACGGGTCTTTGATGGGCAGACACAATGGATTTTAATAATGTCTGGTATTCTAAGACTTGAGAGACTGCAGTCTTAGCGAACAGACTCTGTGGTGCAGCGACAGTGAATGCGACTGCTGTGCATGAAGTCTCGGGTTCGAAACCCGGGTCGGGCCAACAAAAAGTCATTGGGTTTTTCTATTAAGAAATCTCAATACCAGCCTAGAGTTAGGAAGTTGGCGGTGTTAGACATCTCCGTGCCTCTGAAAGCACGTCGTTTCGGATTACTGTTCCATCGGATCATACCAGTAACGGAACAGAAAGTGCACTTGTGTTTGCGCACATAGGTACTTGTGCACTTTATGTTTCCTGCGCAGATGGTCAGTCTCCGTCAAGATTGGCCGCCGTGACCGAAAGGAGCACTTGTAACAATAATTGGCACCGAGTTTGGTAGAACGCACGCGTGTGAGTTCTTTAATCTCTACTTACAGAACACACCAACATTATTAAATAGACACTAGCTTTGGTGTTTACGTTTACAGCAAGTGGAAGCCTCCATGATCATAATTTGACCACATCAGTATATCATCAAAAGATTGGCCAATGGATCAATTTTGTTGATAAACGCCATAAATTACTTTTTTTTTGTAGTGAGCACATACGCCCTAAGAAGGCAGGTGGAGACCATATCGATGGAGAGCTTCGACGACTCGCCCTTGAAACAAGGTTAGTCAAATAGCATGAGGTATGCTTATCATACATTTAATGTATTCTAGTAAAACTGGTGGCAACCTCTTGCACTTTCATATTATGGGTAAATCTTGAGATTGCGAATATTCAGTTGACTCCCGTGGCGCATCTTTTTTATTAAATTTTTTTACAAATTATAGTTTATCGTGATTCTTAACCGAATTATAAACACATTTATCAAACGGGGGTCATTTTTGAAGAACGCATTACAAAGATATTTGATATCACTTTTTTTGGGCCAAGGGAATCAAAAAACAATGACAAGGGAATCAAAATTAAAACAACAACGGTAATAAAACATACAATTTATTTAATTATCAGTCTCTTGATGTACCTACGTCTTTGACTTATTGGTACTTTTAAACCTAATTATCAAACACTTTATTCCTAAGTAATAATTATAAAATATACATACTAAATAATAACAATTGAAAACAAAACTTTTCTTCATTTTTCTGTCTTTCTTCTACACCATCTGGAGCTACGTTTCCATGGCCCTTTTCGGAGTAATTCCAAACCACACGACGTAATCTCAAATTGTTCCAATGGAGCTTGGCCATCACGTAGAACATTTTTCGGTTTTTATATTGGGCGGATGGAGAGTCAGAAATAAAATGTAAGGAGTTCACCTTTGGAATCTCATTCGCAATGAAAGTATAATAGGAATGAGATGCTCCCAAATTGCCACAGCGTCGTCACGTAAACACTCGTTTAGGGTGCAAAATGATTTATTGATATGTTCTGAAAAAGAAATGCTCAAAAATAATGTAGATTTTAAAAAAAATTACACTATTACAAGGTAAATATAGAAAATATTGATTACCCTGGCAAAATGCCAAGGGATTCAACACCAAGGTAATCAATAAAAGTATGTTTTTCATCGATTGAGTAAAAAGTAAAAATTTCTAAGCAATATTAATAAGATTAGTAAAGAGATATCCTTAATGCCTTTCCGTTTGTAATAATAGCAAAATCCTGAAAATCTTATACAATTTTTTTATGCCGTCAGGGTAATAAAAGACCTAGTGAAACAAAACCAGGGTAATCAAATATTTACCTCCGTAATTTCGTTCACGGGCAAAGTGAGATGAGACCTTCCACCACGGCGTTTAAAGCGCGACTAGAACTTGCACGAGAAGGAATATCTATGCTTCTCGACCGCTCCACTAGCGATCTATGTCTAGTTATGTGGCGCGCCAGTGGAATCACTGTTTAGCTCGGGACAAAACTTTAAATCTATTTCTATGTTAAACTATGGGATAAAATACAAACTGTATATTTTTATTTTAAGCAACTACTAATCTAGTTTCTGGAAAGCTAGATAAATGATGTATTTTACATTTATAAATTGGCAATTTCGAATTGTCTTCACAAAAAAATGTGTAAAGGACGCGCCAGGGTTATCAATATTTGTGACCTTTTGTTTTTTTTTACGATAATTACACACAATTAAAAAGAAAAACTATCGTGTATCAATTAGATACCATAGTGTTAAGACGTAAAAAAAATACTTTGGGTCTTTATTTCAATATTGCGGGTACTTTTTACATCCGGACATCATAAATTGAGCCTCTCAAGATGCACCCTTATTTACCTTAATAATATTTATTGGTTAGTGTGAAGCTTAGTCGTAAGCTCAATGTCCTGGCGAAATAATATGAAATACTGTTTAGTCCAGACCTGTCACTGCGCTCGTGGCTATCGGCGTAGCGTTGCCTGATTATGCTATGCTCACAGACCGAGTAAACCCCTGAACTAAAATAGTACGTACTATACGCGCGGCAGCATAATATGTAAAGGAATTGAGTACATGTAAGTTTGATAATTACCATGGGGTGAAATAGTTATCTTTTACGGTGTGACATCCACATTACTCTGATTTACAGACGTTTATAAAAGTCAATTTCCCCATTAGTTATTAATGAATCCTGTGTCGCCAGGGATATTACAAACATTCAAACAAGGGACACAAACAACACCAAGCTTCGGCACACACTCGGCGCAGGCGCAATGACGAGGGGCTACTTAAAGCACTACGACATCCGAGCACTCATGACTGAGATAACATTAAGTCTAAGTAATAACAGTAGACCAAATGTAAGTAGGTATGTTGAAGGGCAAGTTCAGCAGTAGACTAAAATGGTTATTTAACCTTCGTCAGATATCGACGAGCCGTGGGCTTGCGTCGTTCCGTCGGACCGCAATTACCTGATGCAATGGGACCGAGGAGTGATGACCGTGTATAAGAACCATGATGACCTGCAGGACAACCGGCCCATACCGTACGAGAACGTGTCGTTCAAGAAGTTTGTTGAAGATATGCAGCAGTTCGAAGCGATACGTAGCGATGGACCTCTGTTAGTATGAACCAGGGATGTTGCGGATGCAGATTTTTGACATCCATGGATGCGGATACGGGTAATTGAAATCTCGCATACGCATATGCGGATACGGATGTCCAAATCGATGCGGCAGCTCCGCAATTGCGGATGCGGATGTTGATGAAAATTGTTCATCTTATTTAATAAATGGATCTCTACGCACTTTTATGAACAGTCGAAATTTATCTCAAAAGGCACGTTTGGCTGTTCATAGAGGACTATTAGTGCCCACACTTATGTATGCAAGTGAAAGTTGGGTATGGGAAAAGAAGTATGAGAGCAAAATAAATGCTGTAGAAATGAGAGCGCTGAGAAGCATATGTGGTGTGACTCTGAAAGGGAATAAAGAATAATGTGATTAGAGAGATGCGGCATGAAAGTGGATATACCTAGTGACAAGAATAGAAAAGGGTATGTTAAGCTGGTATGGACATGTAGAAAGAATGGACGAGGAAAGACTGACTAAGAAAGTTTATAAGGCTAATGTGAATGGAACAGTCGCAAGAGGAAAACCTAGGCGAACGTTTCTCGATCAGATCGGAGGCGTTCTGGACAAAGGCCATGTTAAGAGCTCCTTGAACCGACGGGCGTGTATGAGTAATGAGATGAAAGTGAATGAAGCCAGAGAAGTGTGTCAGGATCGTAGCAAATGGAAATCCGTAGTCTGCCTACCCCTCTGGGAAACAGGCGTGAATCTATGTATACTCGTATATGTATGTACCTACTTATTCAAGAGCCCAGTGCTCAATTCGAACTGGTAACCTTTCGATCGCATGCTATTTTCTAGAAGTAGTACCAAAAGCAACATGGAAGTGAATATTAGGTTGTCTTCTGCCTCATCGCTTCAGTAACATAAACGAACATGCAGGTGATGAGACCAATTCTTGAGACGAACACAACAATATATTTTCTAAAAAAAATGGAATCTCACTAGCACTGGGATAGAAACTGTGCCAAGATGAATCCTTGAATGACATTTCAGCATAGCTAGCAAAAAATATAGGTGTGTAACATCTATAGACAACCTTCAAAGGATATGTCGTGTTGAGATAAGACTCCATATATCGTAGCAAATGGAAATCCGTAGTCTCTGCCTACCCCTCTGGGAAACAGGCGTGAATCTATGTATGTATGTATGTATTTAATAAAAAGTACCTATCTAATGTCATCGCCTTCGCAGGTTCAAGCCTGTTTTGCAAAGGTTCGTAAATTAAACGCGTACTACTGCACAACTTGTTTCTTTCTTACGCTATTCCTACGCTATATGTGGATCTGCATTAAGATCCGCGTTGATTATTGCGGATGCGGATGCGGATGCAGATGTCCAAATCGATGCGGCAGCTCCGCAATTGCGGATGCGGATGCGAATATTCGCGACATCCCTGGTAAGAAGTTCCTTATTATGTAAGAGTAAATACTAACTTTGTATAATACCTGACGGAGTACGCTTACGCGGTCTACCAGATAGGTAGACCGTTAAGGTCACAAAGTAACAGTTACAGACCCCAAGTAAAGTGAGTTAGAGAGTTTAATAAAGTTACTCATATAGCATTTACGTTAGTTGTTAAGTTCAAGCAAAGAAGTAGCGTTTGCTCTACTGCTACTTAATATGCTCCGCGGTGAGAGCGCTTAAATACTTTATTTATTTATAAGATTCACCACCAGCTGTTACAACAATACATTCACTAAAAGCATATCATTTTACAAAATCATAATTGCACAATTAATAAATGAGTGAATACAACATGCATTAAGTTAACATAAAAAAGTACTAACAATTTAAATTATTAAATTACAAAAGAAGTACACAAATTAGATAAAAATAAAAATTATTATATAAATTGAGATTAGAGATCAGGGGGTAAATTAAATTAATTAAAATAAATATAATTTTACAAATTGATATAATGATATAATACATGATATAATATAATACAATACAATAAATTCGTTAACTTAAGTATATTTTCAAAAACGTATTTGCGAAAATTATTTGATGACAAAGAGACTGAGCCTGTTCAATATTTATTTACTTCTCTGCAAAATCTTGGAATCGGAGAATTAAAACCTAAAACCGTAGTTCGAAATGGGGGGATCGTGAGTGTTACTGGAGAGCGAGGGTTCGGTTGGGCGCCTTTGACTTTAATCTGTTTATGAGTTCCGGGCAAGCTATTTCATTGTGAAATAGCTTAAATATGAAATTCAAGTCCAGAATTATTCTTCTTTTTTGCAGTGATGGTATATTAAAGAACGTTAGTTTCTCGTGGTATGTTTTATGAGTTTTAGTTATTCCTGCTGAATATGCCAAATGCCACAAGAACCGCTTTTAGACTCTTTCTAGTCTCAAGATGTGCATACTATAATGAGGCCGCCATACAGCAGGACAATACTCAAGAATACTACGAACTAGAGTGACGTATAGTAGAATCTTAGTTCGATGCTGATGGAATACTTTGCTATTTCTTATAACAAATCCTAACATTTTCGATGAATTTTTAACTATTTGATCCATATGAGCTTGAAATGTAAGTTTTCTGTCGAAGATTATTCCCAAGTCTCTTATTTCCTCTACCTCTCGTACCGGGCTACTTCCTATACAGGGTGTAAGGGAAACGCTTCCGAAGCCGAAAGGCTAATATTATACTATCTAAATACTATTGAATACCGATAATAATTTGCCTCATACTTAATTTTTTTGGAATTTGGATATTTGCAACGATGCAATGTACATCAAACATAACTCGGGTTCAATGCCACGCGTATCAGCGCGCACGATAATAAGTATTATTAATCACAAAGCCGCTCGAGCCTGCTCGCCGCGCCGGCGCCGCTGCGCTCGCCGATACAAGTTCGTATCTAAGTAGGGTGAAGGTTTTGGTATAAACCCACTTACCTAGTTAAATCCGCTGTGCTCTTATGAGATGCGGCTCAAACTACGCCCCATTCACCTTCAGACAAATTCGGGCTCGTCGCAGCGTCTCCTCGTGAAGGCGGGGCATTAATGTGGGGTCTTCAGTGCAGTCCGCACGAAGTTTTTCGAAGACGCTCACTACTCGTCGACGCATCTTGTCAGCCCTGTCACACTCCCGATCAAACACTCTTTCTTTTACGTAACCCCACAAAAAATAATCTAAAGGTGTGAGATCGGGGAAACGAGGTGGCCATGCGTGCGGTCCTAGCCTCCCAATCCATCGGTCACAGAATAATTCAGTGAGACGCTCACGGATGGACCTTACAACGTGTAGTGGCGCACCGTCGTGCTGGAACCACGTTAGCCGATGCTGAGCCAGCGGCAAGTCATCTAGTACGCTATTTAGATGCTCGTTAATAAAGTCAAGATATCGTGGTCCGTCGAGACGCTGCGGTAGAAATATTGGTCCGAGTATTCTATCACTATAAACACCAGCCCACACGTTGACTGACCATCGTGTTTGGTGCCCGGTCTCTTGGAAGGTATGTGGGTTACCCTCTGACCACACGTGAGTATTCCTTCTATTCCACAATCCGTTCCTTGTGAATGTGGCCTCGTCCGTCCAGATAACGTGCTCGACAAAATATTAAATTATTATTATTATTAATACGCGTTGTTCCGTGTGCACATCCACTTGTCTGCCACCACCTCCAGCGGCGTGGAGCAATCGGTCGATTCTCTATTCTCTAACACACGTTGAAACGCTGCCGTTATCATACGCGGATCAGAAGGATGCCGGGCGGTCGGATGTCTTTGGCGGTAAATCCTCAGAGCAAGAGAAGCATTTCCTCGAGCTTCACCCAAACACATCAACATATTCCCGTACTCACGAGCACTATACACATACGCCTCAGGCATT
Source organism: Catocala sponsa (assembly GCA_963564715.1). NCBI lineage: Eukaryota > Metazoa > Arthropoda > Insecta > Lepidoptera > Erebidae > Catocala > Catocala sponsa. Next base: position 570,692 of record OY751345.1, on the reverse strand, counting down.
ATTGTTAGCCAACGACCACAAAACTAAACGATTAGGAGTGATAAACTAATAACTAAGTAAATAACAAACAAGGTAACGAACTATAAAAAACAAACAATAAACTAAACAATAACAATTTTACAAGCAAAAACGTAATCTAACAAATGATTCACTCCCGCGCGGCCAAATTGCAACGAAGAACTGTTACAAAAATCGAAATCGTTCGGAAATTAAGTTACCAACTTACCATAGATCAAAAAAAATGTGTGTGTGTACCAGAGTACACAGGTAAGAAGTGAAACTTCTTTACGACATATAATTTTTCTACTATTTGCAACTTCACGAAAATGGGGTAGATAAGGCTTAAGCCTTAAGAAAAATTAGTTAATTAGTTAACAAAAATTATTTAACTAACTTTAATATTAATATTTATTTCATAACTTAATAAAAATAATTCAAAGCAGATATTTAATGACTTAATCAATTACACAAGTTATGAATAAATAATTGGAATTATCTTTTCAAAGTAATACAATTATATGATGACAGTTAATCTTGTAGAAATGCAACGATTTTATAAAATTAAAAATGAATCAATAAATCATTAAAAACGAATAATTAAAAAAAATGTACGTATACATATTTTTATTTTCTAATCGTGTTTTGTTTTATTTTTAAATTATTATTTAATTTATATTTTTTATTGTTTTTAGAATTAATAATGTTCACTAGATTTACAGTCATATTTATTAATACTTGCTAATTTTAACAGATTTATATACATTCACTGATACTTACAATCAAAAAGTGAGGTTAACCTCAAATAAATATTAAAATCATGCTCATACGTGTTGAATTTATAAAACGAAATATATAATCACTCTCACTTTTCTTGTAAATTCACTTAAATTTGAATAAGTCTTTTTATTTTATCACTTTCAAATTAATATATTGTTATTCTTATTTCAAACCAAACTTCAAAACTAATATATTGTTGTTATTATTATAAATATATTACATTATATTCTTTACGTCACTATACTAAACTTTGATAAAAAAAGCAACATGGCGCGTAACCGAAAAACGTGACGTTTTTTTTTACGCTGCTACAAAATTTCTCCCATACGTCGATAAAGAAGTTTCACTTCAACAAAATACATGGTGTACCTATTGTACCTATTAACGTTAGGTTAACCGCTAGGTTCTATCTACAGTGTAAAAATATTTTGTAGGTACTCAGTTTAATAATTTAAAATAATAATGAGCAGTGTACGATAAATCTAAGACAGTTATACAGTATGTTATGTATTATAAACAATTTATTATAACTTTATGTAGGTATTAATATGAATTACGCCGTAAAGGCTACTCGAAAGTTCCTAATAAATGGTTTCTAAGACAAAATTATTAAATGGTTTACAACAAATTATTACGGGCTAGTTAAGAACCGATATTCTTTGAACTCTCTTAAATTTCGGCCTTTGTGAAAGAAAACTTAACAGCCAGAATAAAATATTTAGAAGTCTGAATAAAAAGACGATGTGTCTTATTAATAAGAGGTATCGAAAAGTTACGTTAAAAATGGGGACATACATAACATTATTTTACGTACCTACTTATAAAATCGATTGTAGGTCAAATACTGCATTTTTGTGATAGACGCGTCTGTTTAATTTAATCACTGCAGGGCTCAGGCGCAATCCATTCTGCGCATGCGCGGTGATTGAGAGTCGCCGCCGCCATGATGTTGTCGTTGTTGATGGTTGCGAGTAACGAGTAGAAGAACAGTTGATAGGCATTGTAACTTCGTTTATTTAATAACCGCGTAGTGTTTAAAATCAGAGATGGTTTAATTAAATTAAAATGTGTCATCAATGTCATCATAAACAGGCCACAATTCTGTTAAAACTTGTAAAGTACCTAAACATAAAGGTGTGATGTTATTTGTGTGATTTTAGGTCTTGGCTTGCACTCGTCGGCATCAAGTAGGTATTATTTGAAATTAATTAATAGAAGTGCAAAATAATAAGCGCGATAATAAGTTTTTAATGTCTCCGTGTCGGGGTTAGTTACGCTTATAATCAAAACTAAAAATTGATTCTCAGATCCTACCTAAATGTATGCCGTGGCAGGGTCGACTCCTATCTAGGGATCTAACTATAATAACTTTTACTGAATATTGCATCAGGTCGGCCGACGAATTGAAATTTATTATCAAGAATAACTAAAATTATCGGGCGGTCCTTTATGGGTCACAAGGATTATTTCAAGGTATCTAAATTTGAGCTAGCTTTTAATTAATCCTACAACAGATGAAATAAGAAAGTAGATAGGTATGTAGAGAGATAGAATCTAATACAAACAATGCAGTCGGCGCGGCGCAAGCGACGCCGCTGTGCATGTCGGTAGCGGCCGCAGGCAGTTATGCCTACTCGTGACGTAGCGCGCGAATCATAAACCCCTAGCGTCAGCTGTGCAATTTAATTATGTACATTGCAGTTCCTTCTAAAAAGGGAATTAAATTTATTTTCTTTTTGATATCCGTTTTATTTGTCTGTCCGAACATAATAACACGTGGAAAAAGCAAAAAAAAAATCTATAAAAAAGGAGTTTATTTTCGATTTTTTTTATGGTATCGTATCAGCCATCACCAGCACTACCACCAGTCTTCGTTTTCGGAAGCGTTTACCTGACACCCTGTATAATATTTAGACACAGTATAATAAAGTTTACGGGTGAACTTTATGTGGTAGCATTTTGTAATATTAAGTTACATCTGATTGACTCTACACCATTTATATAGACAATCAAAATCCTGCTTTTTTTTTATTTTGCTCGTCAAAATGACCACACTCCACCTGATGGTAAGCAGTCGTGTGGTCTAAGAGCAGTGGTCTCCACACCGCCCTCATAGCAGCCGAGGCGATGTTGAGGTCTCTACTTTGACGGCCTGAGAAGGTGCTTTTTCACGCCCCGCTTAAAGGACCCAGGATTGAAGGAAGAAGGAAACACGTGCCTCGGCCGAGAATTCCATGCCTTGGTCGTTCGGCAGAGTGATGAGGACCCAAACTTGTTGGTACGCGCTCTAATCGACTCTACCGTGTAAGGATGGCATCTGAGCCCAGCACGCGTTGTTCTGGATAGGAAAGGGGAGGGCGGGATAAGGTGGAATAACTCTTCAGAGCATTCCCCGTGGTATATTCTGTAGAAACATGCCAATGACGCAATGTCCCTACGGAGTTGCAGAGGTTCCAGTGAACTCGTGACCTCTGGATCTCCGATGATACGGACAGCCCGCCGCTGTAACCGGTCGAGAGCGTCCAGCAAGTACTGCGCGCGGAGCCATCCCAAAGATGAGAACAGTACTCCACGCAAGGGCGCACTTGTGCCTTATACAATAGGCACAGTTGCCCAGGCGTGAAGAACCGCCTCACTCTGTTCAGAACTCCGAGTTTTTGCGAAGTTTGCTTAATGACGCTCTCGATGTAGGTTTTGGGATTAAGGGAGCGGCAAAGATCCATACCTAAGATGGAGAGGCTGTCACGTATCACCAGTCGAGTGTTCTTCAGAGAAGGGAGACTTTTTTGTTGAGAACGCGCATGCCTGGGTCTTCTTGGCATTGAACTCGACCAAGTTCTCGGCACCCCATTTATAGATGCGGTCCAAGGTCTGGTCAAGTTCAACGACAAGATACTACCTTTTCCCCTCAACCTCAGCCTGTTTGGCCCCAGGATGTTCGAGATATCGCCCATGCACGGTAATGTCGTCCGCATAACAATGTATGTTGCCGATATTCAACATATCATTGATATGCAGAAGAAAGATGTAAAAGATCGACATCATGAGCATTAATTATGATGCGTGAAATTTTTAAGTCGTCTGCAAATATGTAGGGCTTCGAGTTTAGAAGACAATTTGGTAGACGTTTTGATTAATGAGATGAAAATGTCAAAGAGAATGGGTCCCAAGTGCGATCCCTGGGGAATACCAGAGGAGACAGAGAACAATCTAGATCTAAATCCATTAATTACAACAAAAATATTGTGGCCAGTCAAGTAAGACTGCATCCAATTAAGAAAACTACCCGAGAATCCGTACACTAATAGTTTCTCAATAAGTACAGAGTGAGACACTTTGTCAAAGGCTTTACTGAAGTCTGTATACATATATCACGTCTATCTCGTACAATGCTATCTCTCTCTTATAGGTATACTATACTCTTTTACTCAGTAATAATAAAAGTTCAGTATTGGCTGAATCTATATACCTATCGTTTTTGTGCTCACCAGTCAGCGAGTAAGGACCTATCAAACCTGTGACATCTGCTATCAAAAGCCGTATCTGGCGGTAACGATTCGCGGTCCATATGGTTACCGTTGATGTTACTGTAAAGTTTGACGTCTAGACCTTACTATTCACTAGCATCTCTAGCGGTGAATTCAAGCGCGGTAGCACCCATTACGTAGCTTGTTATGAAAAATTAAATCTTATCATGTCTTCCAATTTTATTGTCGTGTATAATGTTGATCTGTTTGCAGACGGTCATACTGTTACCGTCGGCTGAGCTTCCTCTCCTCCAAGTTCACCATGCATGCGCTGCTCAACGAGCTGCACGAGCTGGCGCTGCAGAAGGCAGTGCCGCACAGGGACTTCTACAACGTCAGGTGCCTCTAGCTTCACAACCTTAAAACCCCGACTTTGGTATTTTACAGAAAACTACAGCCAAACATTCTAGTATCTTAAAGAACATCCTAAATACCGCAAGAACGCAACTTTAGGGTGGAGGTAACACTTCAGTCCAGCTACCCCAATATTAGGATAGTTTAGGTTAGTAGACGCTGTTCCCAACTTGTCTAGAATCTTATCGATACATCTAACAGAAATTAGAACTGCTTCTGATTTGAGTTGAGTTATATACCTACTCCTGTATCTTGTGCTGTCTCTCTAGCTATAACACAAACGTAATAGTTTGACGTTTGTGTATTACCTGGGTGTTCGTAATTACATTCGACAATAGTATTTTATGAAGTTTCCCGTAACATAGGCCTTGATACCTAGTGCGGTAGATGTCTTCCAAAAAAGAAAAATAACTTGTATCACCTAAAAGGAAAGTGGATGTACATATCCACGCGGCTTCGTGCATGACCCAGAAGCATCTGCTGAACTTCATCAAGCGCACACTGCGGCACCACCCCAACGACGTAGTGTCCATGACTGATGGGGTGCCCACCACCCTCAAGGATGTCTTCACGACCATGCAGCTCAACGCCTACGACCTCAACGTTGATATCCTGGATGTACACGCGGTGTGTGTGTGACCATTTCATATCCTCATCTTCTTTTCATGTGGTTGCATCATGTAATTAATTTGTAGTGAGGCCGAACATTCACTACTCCGTGAACGTTGCTTCTAGACTCCATACAGCCATTGAGAATAGCGTGAGAGAAAAATCTTATGGGTGGATATCCCAACAGCAAAATTTACGCGGCACGGATGAAATCGGTAGTGCAGAACGTTACTATACAGTTGTAATATTATTTTCTTGGTAGAAGAGGCAGGAACCTATACGAGGCAATAAATATTTCGTGATTAGGATTGCAGTTAATAAAGGGAAAAAAATTGTTAAGCCATTTCGGTAGCTGTCCTCACAACATATTTCAGTGTAATTTCACTCATACAACAAAAGCTATTGGTTATTTACGTTTTTGGCTACTTTTATTTAAATCGTAAATAGTGAAAGTATTATTACAAACTAATTTTATAATAATATCTACCCAGTTCAATAGCTGGTAAGTAAAAATGCATGTGACTTTCTGGGAGAAAGTCCTTTACTTTCGGTGACTTGAAGTTTATTAAGTATATTTTTGCATAGAACAACTCTAGCTCCCTTCTCATGCGCTTAGAACTTACGTACCAGTAATAATAATAATAATAATATTCTACCACATACACACAACACCATCTAGCCCAAACTAAGCAGAGCTTGTACTATGGGTACTAGACAATGGATAAACATACATATATACTTTTTTTTTTTGCAAATACATACATATTATACATAGAAACACCCAGACCAAGACAAACATCCATGTTCATGCACACAAATGTTTGACTTGTGCGGGAATCGAACCCGCGACCTCAGGCGTGGCAGTCGGTTACACTAACCACTACGCCACCGAGTGCCGCCTAAGTGCTTATCGTGTGAGGACGTGCGCCACGTGCCTACGTGTTCCCACAAAAAACGTAAGTATATCATAACGGTGTCATGGTACAAATTTCCGTGTATAGATATAACTTGTCTTCCAATAAGCTAGTACATTTTATTAAGTATTCGTAAGTGCGCTTACTACGTTTATTTGTGTAGTATTCATTACATTGTATAATAAACGGTTTTCTTATAATGTAAATTTTTGTCCTTGGTTTTAATATGGGTGTTTTCATTTCGGTTGATTCGGTGGCCTAAACCGTCAATCGAAATGATAAAAAAATCACTGAAATGAAAAAAAAAAACATTTCGGTGAGTGCTATGAATTTCGGTGTATAATTGTTTCATGTCGGTGGATTGTTTTATCATTTCGATGGATTCTTTAATCATTTCGGTGAAAATCTAGGCTAGCAGCTGAATTTTCAAAATATTTACATGCATTTCCTAATGTGCTTCCAAGACCTATACTTTATGCGATATATTGATAATTGAAACAAACTATAACGAGATATGATTAAATATAATCCGATTTATTTATTTTAATGCCATGCCCTAACAGTCCTGCATCAGACTCATCTAATGCAACTATGAAATTCCAACAACAGTTGCAACAGAGATTCCGTCAATACCAAGAGAAATTCGCACAAGTTTCCTATAAGAGAAATATGTTTTGCTGGTGTTATTATGCATAGAATTAAAAGCTTTAAGTATCTATAACAAAGAGTGCCTACATATTATAGTCAAATGCAACTTCAAGTTATTTATAATCTCGTTTGAACTAAGCTAAGATTTTAGTAGTTAGTTAAAATAAATGCATATTTGTTTTACTTATTCTTTTATTTTATTCCTTTTATTGCAGATTTTTAGTTTAGTAACCAGAAGAATACCTAAAAATTTGCAGAATATGTTCTACTAAATGTTAGTCCACTAGTCCATTTGTTAGCCTAGCTACCTATGAGTCACTAGGCTGACATTGTCAATTAGACTTGATAGTATACCTATTATATATTATCTATGCTAGTATAATAAACTGAAGAGTTTGTTTGTTTTAACGCGCTAATTTGAGGAATTATAAATCCGACTTCAAAAATTATTTTTCACCTTATAGCCTAATTTATTGAGCAAAATTAAAGGCTATATAATATCTTGCTGTGATCTACGGGTGTGGCGCACCGCGCAGTCAGCATTAACGCGGGTGAAACCGTGGGCACAACTAGTACTTGCTAAGACAGCAGCCGTTTAGATAAGGTGTATGGTCGAGGTAAACCAGTAGTAAATAATATTTCAATATAAGCCTGTCTGTATACGTTTTCGGGTTTTGATTTCGGTGGATACGTTCTTTCATTTCGATGACTAATTATTTCATTTCCGTGAACGACTGTATCATTTCGGTGGCATCAATATTTTAAACACGTATATCTCATAAGTTAATTAAGATATTTTGATGGCATTAAGTATATGAATCAACAATATCAAGAAGTACAATAAACCAAAGTAAAAATATGCAAAAACCTATTAATAAAACATTCCACCGAAATGAAAGAAAAACCGGCTTTGTTGAAATTCACCCTTATACCTAACTCTTTTCTCGACTCACCCCTGATTCTGAGATGCAGATCAACATGATAATTTATTAACCTTTTGACCGCCACGGTCGTGGATAAGTTCATGACAAAACAAAATGTGTCCATCACGCCACAGTCAAAACTACATGACAAATTAAAGGATGCAACCGTAGCTTGTCGCCGAGAGCACGCTTTTGATATTTTGATGTTGCGGCCAAAGGTTTAACAATTTAACAAATAATCAACTGCTGTGATTGCCTGACTGAATTAGCATGTCAGTCAAGTTACTTGACGCAATTTTGACTTTGCGTCGTTGACTCTTTGAAATCGGGTATCACAATTGAACTTGGACCCCACTGTTGGCAGCTACGCAACAGTTTTGATTTGTGCTCAGTAGAACTTTTAGCTGGCGATATATACGTATATGTATTCCATCTCTACTTAGATAACCCTTCAGAGATATGAGCATGAGTCTATGTATGTGGTTATAATTATAATTCTTAAACTATTGTATTGGATTGAGAGACCTCTACATTGTCAATCCCAATTATTGTGTCAATATATTATCAGTGTTCCAGCCAAAACCATTAACACCGTTTAATTAAAGTTTCATTTCATATTAGTATAGATATATAATTATGATTCTAATATCGCTACGCCCTCTATCGGGATTCCTGCCAACAGGACCGAAACACTTTCCACCGATTCGACAAGTTCAACGCGAAGTATAACCCTGTGGGAGAGAGCAGACTGCGGGAAGTGTTCCTGAAGACCGACAACTACATGAACGGGAGGTACTTCGCTGATATAATTAAGGTAATTAACTACGAGCAGAAGTTATATGTTTCAGGAAATTGAGGCCTACGTGTAATAATGCCGTAATACAAACATGTGGTCCACAGCCTTCTTTGGGTACATATTTCTATCACCAGGAGTATCAACCCTGCTTTACTAATATGGAAAGAAAAAGTTCCAATACCAACAGCTATCTTGTCCATATCACAACATCTACAACCGCTCTGGAAACCCACTCATTACCTACAATAAAATAAAAGATAGCTATTTCAATAAAGGTGGAGGACACCCAGTTGCCATTTAAATCTGGGGCCATCTGCGGCGGTACCAAGATGGAAACCGTGCAAAAGATAGCACCAAATCTCGTGTAGTGTTCTTCCGATAAATAGACGTTCCAGGCTATTATATAAGACGATGACTAACTGCGAAAGATACCTGATCTTTGCTCCTTGTACTGGTAATAGAAAATCAATTTTTTAAGGGTTTGCAACAAGTGGTAAACTTAGTATTGCTTACCACTGGGTAAATTGTATTTTTGCTTGCCACCTCGATGGTAAAAAAAGAAAAGAAATTACTTGTACAAGGTGGAATTAGTTCTCCAGTCTCCCGAACAAATCTGTGTCAGACGACAATTTAATAAAAATAAACAATGTTTTCAGGAAGTAATGGGCGATTACGAAGAAAGCAAATATACGTATTCCGAACTTCGTATCTCCATCTACTGCAAGAATCCGGAAGAATGGAACAAGTTAGCGACGTGGGCTCTGAACAACGACGTGTACTCACCGCACGTCAGGTGGATGATTCAGGTGCCCAGGCTGTAGTGAGTATTCCCACGGCTTTTACACACTTGTGACTGCTTGTCTACAAATGAGCACTGCCTGGTCACTGGAGTGGTAGGCAGTTACTGGAGCATGTGTTGTCCTATGGTCTTACATTTATTTCTATACTAGATTTTGCTCGCAGCTTCGCTCACGTAAATGTAGGTTAGGTTAGGTTAGATTATGGTGGGCTTCGTGGGAGGGACCCCCCATAGTGCTTGCGTCCTCGTCGCGTCCCCTGGAAACGACCCGGTTCTGTCACCGTAACGGAGTGTCAGACCGGGGTTCGGCTAAAAAGCACTTGCGTGCCTGTTCATGTTATTATTGTTCTGTTTCATTGTTACTCTGTCTGTTTTCTTTTTTGTTTTTTGTCTGTCCCTGACTGTTCGCTTGCAGCCATGCCCAAGCAACAGCAAAATGCGCGTGGGAGGTTTGGTGGAAAAGGCCCTTATCAGGGCCGCCAAAAAGGCCCTTCTCAGGGCCACTCCGAGCAGGAGAGTGCTGAGGATGTTTCGGACGTGGAGTCTTTTGACTCACGTGCCATGGTGGTGGCGGAGGCCACCTCCGGGGAGGCAGGCAGCCGAAAGCGGCAGTCCACTCCGTTCTCCGTGCCTGGGCACTTAGAGTCAGACACGGAGACCGAAGGGACGGCGGCCGCCAAGGTGCCAACTGCCAGCAGAGGGCGGGGGAGACCGGTGAAGGGGGTACCCACCAGGGGAGAGTTCCTCAGGCCCGCTTCGGTGCAGCCGAATGCGGAATTTGAGGCGGCGCTGCACAGGAGACGCCATAGGAAGGGGCCGGCTGCTGTTGTCGCCGACCTGGGGATGGAGTTCGACAGTGAGTCGGATTCCACCCCATTGCTCGGCGACTTGAGCGAATTGAATGCTCAAGAATTGAGAGCGCGGGCGGGCGAGAAGCTTGCCTGCATCCTGGAGGTGGCCCGAAAGTCGGGCAATTTGTTTGGCAAAGGGCGAGTTTGTCGCTCGCCTGAAGCGGTCGACATCGCTGTTGAGGGAGGTGGTGGACACCCTGGCGGGCCGCAGCGAGGCAGAGGAGACGCGGTGGCTGAGGGCCGAAAACTCCCGCCTGCGTCTCGAGGGGGAGGCGCTCAAGGCGGAGGTAAAGGCACTCCGTCGGGACTTCGCTGAGGCAAAGTCGGAGGCCGCCGCGGCGACGACTGCCGCGACCGTCGCCGCTGCCGCCGCCGCTACCGCCACTGCGGAGACGTGAGCGGCCCCTGCCACCCCTCAGGTGGGTCCCGAGCTGGTGGAGGAGCTTAAGCGCTCCCTTACCATCACGCTCGGGACGATGTTGAGCGCCCGGCTCGCGGAGCTTGAGGACCGGCTTCTGCCGGCGCCGACAGTCCGCCCTCCGCTGAGAGCGGACGCCAGGAGGGCTGGGGCAGATGCCACGCCGCCCATACCAGCACTTCAGCCGGTTGCCCCCAAGGCGGGAAAGGGAAAGTCCTTCCCTCCCTCCACTGCATCTGCGCCTGCCCAGGTGGCCCGTGCCCCCGCCGCCAAAGCCCGGCCTGTTGCCCCTGTTGCTCCCAAGAATGTGGCGGCGGCACTGAGGTCCCCGAAATCCGCGGCAGTCGTGCTGTCGTTGCAGCCCGACGCCGCGGCAAAGGCGATGACATATGCCGCCGCCATCAGGGTGGCACAGGAAAAGGTCGACCTAAGGGAGCTGGGCATCGACCAACTCCGCTTCCGCCAGACGGCTACGGGAGCCAGGATCTTAGAGATTCCTGGCTCCCAAAGCGGAGAAAAGGCGGATAAGCTCGCGGAGAAACTCCGCGATGCCCTATCCGCAGTGGCCAGCGTCACCAGGCCCGTAAAGTCCACAGACTTGCGGATTGCGGGCCTGGACGATGCTGCCACAAAGGAGAAGGTGGCGGCGGCGGTCGCGGCGGCAGGCAAGTGCGAGGTGCGGCTGGTCAAGGTCGGGGAGATCCGCCCCGGCTTTGATGGCGCCGGCTCCGCCCTTGTGTACTGCCCTGTCTCGGCAGCCAAAGTGCTGCTGAGCAGGGGCAGGCTTCTCATCGGGTGGAGCTCGGTGAAGGTGGTCGCGCTGGGAGAGCGCCCGATGCGCTGCTTCAGGTGCATGGGACTGGGGTACACGCGCCCCCAGTGTCCCGCCGCGGCCGACAGCGGTGACCTGTGCTTCCGTTGTGAAGACGCAGGTCACCGGGCGGCCAACTGTGGCAAGCCTGGGCTGCGCTGCGCCATTTGCGCAGAGGCGGGAAAGCCCTCAGGCACGTTATGGGGGGGCCCGGTGCACCCCCCCGAAGACGAAGGGAAAGGCCCTTGGGACCCGGGCCGCCCCTGCGGCCACCAGTCAGGCCGCCCCTGAGGCAGCGCGCCGTGAAGCAGTGTGCGAGGAGGTTGTGATATCTGATTAGTATGGACCAGGTCGGACATCGCAACTTCCTCCAGGCGAACCTGAACCACTGCGCCAGGGCCCAAGACCTGCTCATGCAGACCCTGGCGCAGTGGGAAATCGATGTGACCGTCGCCGCGGAGCCGTATTTCGTTCCCCCCAGTCCTTATTGGGCTGGGGACTTGAACGGCTCCGTGGCCATCGTTGGGAGGGTTGGAGGCCCCCTCCTCTCAGTCGAAGAGAGAGGGGCGGGGTACGTGGTGGCCAGGTGGGAGAAGTATGCGATCGTCGGCGCATACTTCTCCCCCAACAGAACCGCCGCGGAGCTGGAGGTCTTCATGGACCTCCTGGCCGCGGTGGTGAGAAGGCAGGCACCACGTCAGGTCCTCCTAATGGGAGACTTGAACGCCAAGGCTCGGGAATGGGGCAACAGCTCCACTGACACTCGAGGAGAGATAGTCAGGGAGTGGGCGGTTGCCACAGGACTGACCCTCCTCAATAGAGGGTCGGTCCACACGTGCGTGCGATAATGTGGGGGGTCCGTGGTGGACCTAACGTTCACCAGCCCCGCTGTCGCGGCATGTGCCCGGGCCTGGAGGGTGATGTCGGAGGTGGAGACGCTCTCGGACCACAAATATATAAGGTTCGAGATATCCGCCTCCGACAGTCAGGGAGGGTCCCGGAGCGTGGTGCGGTCGGATTTTCCACGCTCGTCGGTGAGTCGCCTCGACGCTGGGCTGGCGGAAGAGGCGGCCATCGTCCAGGCGTGGCTTGCCGCCCCCATGCACACGGTGGAGGTAGGCGACGCGGCCATGCCGAGGGCCCGCCGCCACCCCGGCCGCCGAGCAGTGTATTGGTGGAGCTCGGAGATCGCAGATCTCCGAGCCGCCTGCTCGGCGGCGCGGCGGCCCTACACGCGGTGTAGGCGGCGGCGGCATGGCCGAACGAGCGACCAGCTGTCTGCCGAAGAGCTGCAGGCTGAGCTCCCACTGTACGATCAGTACCGTGCAGCCAAAAAGGAGCTGCAGCTGGCTGTCGGCCAGCCCAAGTCCCGAGCCTGGGGTGAGGCCCTGGAGGGCCTGGATAGGGATCCATGGGGGCGCCCGTACAGGGCTGTCCGGAACAAGTTCCGGGGCCTGACGCCCCCCGTCGCGGAGTCCCTGGAGCCGAAGCTCCTGGGCAGGGTGTTGGTGGGGCTCTTTCCCGAACGGGACCCCCACCATACCCCTCCGACGATGGCGCCGTCCTTCCCGGAGGAATTGGACCCGGCCTCCATCCCGCTTGTATCGGAGGCGGAGATGGAGGCGGCCGTCAGCCGCTTAAGTGGCAAGAGGACGGCACCGGGTCCTGACGGGATCCCGGGGTGGGTCCTCCGGATCGCCCTCAGAGAGATGAGCGATCCACTTCGGGAGCTGTTCAACGCGTGCCTCACGTCTGGACGGTTCCCGAAGCTGTGGAAGGACGGCCGATTGTGCCTGTTGCGGAAGGAGGGGCGAGACACAACCTCGCCTTCCGCATACAGGCCAATCGTGTTGCTGGATGACATGGGAAAGCTGCTAGAGAGAGTGGTGGCTTCCCGTGTCATCCAGCACTTAGAGGGGACTGGGCCAGCGCTATCGCAGGCCCAGTATGGGTTCAGAGCGGGGCGGTCCACGATAGACGCCCTGCTCTGGCTCAAAGATTGGACGCAGGAAGCGGTCGGTGGGGGGAACAAGGCGTTGGCTATCTCGCTGGACATTGCCAACGCCTTCAACAGCCTCCCACATGGAACAGTACAAGAGGCGCTCCGGTATCACGGAGTGCCCCTGTATTTGCGGCGGCTGTTGGCGGACTACCTCCAGGACCGCGAGGTCCTGGTGGAGGGATGCGACGGTTTGAGGCGCCGTCGCGTATCTTGCGGGGTTCCACAGGGGTCGGTGCTGGGACCGCTCCTGTGGAACGTTGGCTACGACTGGGTGCTTCGAGGCACGCTTCCCGCAAGTATGCGGGTGGCGTGCTACGCCGATGACACCCTGGTCGTAGTCAAAGGGAGGGATCTCGGGGAGGCGGTGCGGTTGGCCAAGGTGGGAGCTGCCTTAGTGGTCGACCGTATCCGCGCCCTGGGATTGGAGGTTGCCCTCTCCAAGACCGAGGCCCTATTGTTCCATGGGCCTCGGGGAGGACCTCGTCCAGGTACGCGAGTGATCCTGGACGGGGTCCCGGTCCGGGTTGGGACCCAAATGAGGTACTTGGGTCTCGTCCTGGACGGGAGGTGGACTTTTGGGGCACACTTCACCCAGCTGGCCCCAAAAGTCCTGGGAGCGGCGGCCGCCCTAGGGAGGCTGCTGCCCAACGTGGGTGGCCCGAGCGCCACTTGTCGCCGACTGTACTCCGGAGTGATCCGGAGTATGGCCCTTTACGGGGCACCGGTCTGGGCGGACGCCCTCAGTCGAGACAATAAGACCCTGCTGCGACGTCCGCAGCGGGTCGTCGCGACGAGGGCCATTCGCGGTTACCGGACGGTGTCCTGGACGGCGGCGTGCGTGCTGGCCAGTGCTCCCCCCTGGGAGCTACAAGCGGAGGTCCTCGCCGAAGTTTACCACTTCGTGGCGGCGAGGAGGTCCCGCGGGGAGCCCCCGGGGTGGGAGGAGGTGGCACGCGTGCGGCGACAGGCGCGGGCCGACCTGTTAAGGCGGTGGACGGAGGACCTGGCTCCACCGGTCCCGGGCCAGTGGACGGTAGAGGCCATTCGCCCGGTCCTCCAGGGGTGGATAGGGCGGCGATTCGGGTCGCTGACCTTCCGACTGGTGCAGGTGTTTTCCGGGCATGAATGCTTCGGAAAGTATTTGCACCAGATCGCGAGACGAGAGGCGACCCCGGCCTACCACGAGTGTGGGGCGCCGGAAGACACGGCGCCCACACGCTGGAGGCGTGTGCCGCATGGGGGCCGCAGCGGCACACGCTTTCGGCCCTAATAGGCGGGGATCTCTCCCTGCCGGGCGTGATCAACGCCATGCTCGGTGGCGAGAGGTCGTGGCAGGCGGTGGTCTCCTTCTGCGAGGCTGTCATGGCGCAGAAGGAGGCCGCGGAGAGGGTCAGGGAGATTAATCCTCTCGCTGACCCTCTCCGGCGCAGAAAGACGGGAGCGAGGAGGAGGCGATTTGCCCGCCTTCTCGCTCCTGTATAGTGGGGTCACTGGTACAGAGTCGGGGGACTCTGTACCGGCTTGCACGGCCTCACACGTCTGGGGGGTGGCCTTGGTTAGCAAGGCCACCCCTCCACAGGTGCTGAGGCCCGGTTACCATCAGCCGGGCCAACCACCGGGGCGGGATGGTGATTGCTAACGCGACCCCATCCCGCCCCACCCCGTCGGCGGAGGGACTGCTCACCCCAGGTTTTTAGTGTGTATACCGACCCCCTTCAGGGGCGGAGAGTCTCAGATAACCAAGGGGGAGGGGGTATCCATAAAGGATTTTACTGGGTAAAAAAAAATTTAAAAAAATGATGGGCTTCGTCGGCCTGCCCGCCACCCGATCAGCACCAGATCCGAGTGGCGGCGTGCGTGTTCCCACGCGCGCCTCTATGTTGTGTGTCCGTCCACCTTTAAAGGGGGGAACGTAGGGCTTAAATGTACTGGTGCCCAAAGGGTAGGTCTTGTTGTGTAATAGCCTGCCGTTTCATACGGCGCGGCGGGCCGAAACCTTAGCAGGGTCGCGACTGCATGTGAAAGTGATTCGCGCGGCCCTGCCCATTGCGGTTTTGTCAGGGAACATCATGGTAGGTTTAGTCGGTATTACCGGGAGATCCATTATCATCATTACTATCTTTCTTTTACCCCAGTGAGTCCGGCAAAACCCCTCCACCCGCCCCCGCGGAGGGGTATAATATAATTAATATATATATATGTATATATAAAAGATTAGATTAGAAACAGTACTTTTTCTGGATGAAAGGTAGACTATGTCCTTTTCTGTTCCCCTAATAAAGTGTTTGTGAAACATGATGATCGGTCAAGTAGTTGAGGTGTGAAAGCGTAACAAATACTTTGGCATTTATAATATGGGTTATGCTTAGCAACCAGGATACAGTCCGTCTAGTGGAAGTCATTTCCAGACGAATTTTGCCAATGCTCATTGTCGTCACAATAGAATTTTCTCTGACCTGGAAATTCGTGACTAATTGCAAGCAAAACCGCTTATTTATGTCAGAAGACCATCGAATTAAACAGTCAGGCTTGAGGAACTTATAATAAGTATTTCTACTAATATAGAGCTAAATTAACCTAAAGATATAGAAGTAGTTACAGACAGTTCTGCTTATAAGCTGTGTGTTTGTTGTGAATTGAGCAAAATAATTACCGTGTGATTACCGCAAACGGTGATCTCAGACTGAGCTAGGTTACCCTCGACTTTGTTATACTTGCGTACACTTGCATTAACTACATAGATTGGTCCTGTTTAAGGGCTGAAGTTAGTACTTATTAATCATCTGAAGTCTTTAGATGTTATATACAAAATGCGACAGTCGCCAGAAAATAATTTTATTCTTAAATCCAATAATTTTGAATATTCGACGGTATAATTTTGTATTCAAAATATTTAATCTCTGTTTATTCGTTACAGTGATATTTACCGCTACGCAAAGCTGATAAAGAACTTTCAGGAGTTCCTAAACAACCTGTTCAACCCGCTGTTCAAGGTGTCCATCAACCCCAGCTCTAACCCGGAACTACATAAGTTCCTTATGGTAATCTTATTTTTCTTTTAACCAACAATTATTAATATATCGTCGCTGATACCCGAATGCAACGTAACTTACTTTATCTCATACCGCATATATACAAAAAAAGCAAAACGGAGATTTCAAAACTGCGTGTGATTTTAAAAATGAGTGTGTTGTTAGGTCAAGAAGAATAAAATATGCCTAAATCGGAGTTGGAGTTTCAAATTCAGGGGAATAGTTCTCTAGTAAATCAGAGTTGGAGTTTCAAATTCAGGGGAATAGTTCTCTAATAAATCGGAGTTGGAGTTTCAAATTCAGGGGAATAGTTTTCTAGTAAATCGGAGTTGGAGTTTCAAATTCAGGGGAATAGTTCTCTAGTAAATCGGAGTTGGAGTTTCAGATTCAGGGGAATAGTTCTCTAGTAAATCGGCTATTAACCACGATATATGTATATACAGGGTGTCCCAGAATATGTGAATCAATTTGTAACGGGAGATTCCTTAGGTAAGGACCTTTCAAATGCGTAAAATAAAAAAATTAAAAATTATGAACATCGTGTAAAAATTTTAGAAGTCTAAGTTTTTAAAAAGTACGCCCTTTTCCAGACTTTCAACTACAGGTGCCTCGTTTATGGCTATTTTTTTACTATTATTATTTGTGAAGGATTGATTCGTCAAACAACAAACAATTTTTTTTTAAACTGACGAAATTTGATGTCGCTGCATTATTTTTGTGTATATTTTATTTCACCAAAGAAAATCTTGTTTGTTTGTTTTTCTTTTTTTTTCTCAAAGGTCATAATTTTTTTATTTTTTTATTTTGCATATTTGAAAGGTCCTTACCACGGTCCTTACCTAAGGAATCTCCCGTTACAATTTGATTCACATATTCTGGGACATTTTGTATAACAATTAACAAAGAAATCAGTAACCTGCTTGAGCCAAGAACTCAGTGGATATCCAAGTCCTTGGGCATTAAAACTTTTACTCTAATAAGTTACAGAAAAGCGTGAGGTCACATCATCATAAGTAAGAGTCGTAAACAGCTTAATTTTTTCAGAATTGATGGTATACCACATAATGTTAGGCAGCAGCTTACCTTTTTTTTTTTTTTTTTTTTTATATTTTGCTCGTCAAAATGACCACACTCCACCTGATGGTAAGCAGTCGTGTGGTCTAAGAGCAGTGGCCTCCACATCGCCCCCACAGTAGCCGAGGTGATGTTGAGGTCTCTACTTTGACGGCCTGAGAAGATGCTTTTTCACGCCCCGCTTAAAGAACCCAGGATTGAAGGAAGAAGGAAACACGTGCCTTGGCAGAGAATTCCATGCCTTGGTCGTTCGGCAGAGATATGAGGACCCAAACTTTTTGGTACGCGCTCTAATCGACTCTACCGTGTAAGGATGGCATCTGAGCCCAGCACGCGTTGTTCTGGATAGGAAAAGGGAGGGCGGGATAAGGTGGAATAACTCTTCAGAGCACTCCCCGTGGTATATTCTGTAGAAACATGCCAATGAGGCAATGTCTCTACGGAGTTGCAGAGGTTCCAGTGAACTCGTGACCTCTGGATCTCCGATGATACGGACAGCCCGCCGCTGTAACCGGTCGAGAGCGTCCAGCAAGTACTGCGCGGAGCCATCCCAAAGATGAGAACAGTACTCCACGCAAGGGCGCACTTGTGCCTTATACAATAGGCACAGTTGCCCAGGCGTGAAGAACCGCCTCACCCTGTTCAGAACTCCGAGTTTTCGCGAAGCTTGCTTAATGACGCTCTCGATATAGGTTTTCTGGTTAAGGGAGCGGCAAAGATCCATACCTAAGATGGAGAGACTGTCACGTATCACCAGTGGAGTGTTCTTCAGAGAAGGGAGGGGAAGGAACGGAGACTTTTTTGTTGAGAACGCGCATGCCTGGGTCTTCTTGGCGTTAAACTCGACCAAGTTCTTGGCACCCCATTCATAGATGCGGTCCAAGGTCCGGTCAAGTTCAACGACAAGATTCTGCCTTTTCCCCTCAACCTCAGCCTGTTTGGCCCCAGGATGTCCGAGATATCGCCCATGCACGGTACTGTCGTCCGCATAACAATGTATGTTGCCGAGATTCAACATATCATTGATATGCAGAAGAAAGAGCGTAGGGGATAAGACAGAACCCTGAGGCACTCCTGCATTGACCTGCATAAATTTGGAAGCGCGACCGTCGCAAAGGACCCGAATACGACGCTTCTGCAGGAAACTTGCAATCCAGGTGCACAGTTGAGGGGGCAAGCCATAGGCCGACAGCTTGGAAAGAAGAGACCGGTGCCAGACTCTGTCGAAAGCTTTGGCTATGTCAAGGCTGATAGCCAAAGACTCGCCGTGCTTGTCCATAGCCTCACCCCAGAGGGGCGTGACGAACGCTAGAAGACTTAAGAAATATCGCTAAACTAAAGTTAACAAGTTATGCATCCTTGCTAGGATGCATAACTTGTTAACTTACATATTAGATACACATTTACTGTAAAAGTTTTGCGAAGTTGATGACAACAGATTCAAAAGGAATCTTCTGCTTATAGTACAGGCGCCAATTCCCTAGGTATCTAGAAGAAGTGTATATTTTAGCGTCTTGCTAGCATTTCATTCAGTGCTGCTACTGACAAATTGATAACAGAATAATGGAGTAAATACATTAGTTGACCTGGAAGCAGACTCCGGGTCACAATTTGCCGTACGCGTAAGATCCAGGACTTTCTGCCTTTCTTCATTACTAAAATTGTTCCAGCAAGTGATTGGTTTCGACAGCGTGGACGACGAGTCGAAGCTAGGGAACGCATCGCTTAAGGTGAATATGAGGAGCCCTGAGGAGTGGGATGGTGAGGAGAACCCTCCGTACTGCTACTACCTATACTATATGTTCGCCAACATGACCACGCTCAACCACATCAGGAAGTCAGTACCTTATGTCACATACTCCACTTATCAATTAGCCAATCAACACAATATAAAAGTAAGCATAAGCATTATGTCTGGGTCTCGATGTCTGAGCGTTGGCCAGTAGAGTAAATACTACGAATAGTTATACAATATCGACGACCTTCGACCAAATAAATAACTGTATATGTATCGCGTCAGCACTTTAAAATCATCCCAAGTCATAAGATCTTATTAATAGTGCAAGCAATATTAAGCATTAGGTATGTTTTAAAATGTAGGGCTTTAAGTAGTTTGTGGACATTTTTACGTGTATTATGTATATATATCAAGTATGAACAAAGGAAAAAGAAAGCTCTCTATACATGCCTGGGCCCACATGTTAACTCAATCAAAGTAGCTTTATTTAAACCATGATATAATCACAAGTCTTCGCTGAAAATTTGGTAAAATTTGGCTATCCACGAACCAAGATATATGAAAATCAAAAATATGGTAAAAGTGAGGTTATGGCTCAATATGGAAGTTTTCTTTAGGTTACTATCTAATTATTTTTAAAGTCTTATGCCTAGAAGTCGAGTTACTGTTATAAGTCATAAATATAAATATTGAGGGATATTTACACTCCCAGAAAACTTAATTAGTATTACAGCAAACTGTAGTACTGTTTGCAATTGCATTATTCTGTCTGCCGCTGCGCTGCAGTAGGTATATATTCAGCTATCATCATCCCATAAATAAGTTGATAATGGTATTTGTTTTAAATAAACGATTATTAATAAACTCACTCACTAGTTTATTAAGTCGTTAAAGCACAATTAACACAGCGATTCATGTCGGCAATATCCAATCGATAAGCGTAATCGGTCGTCCAAAATAGTGAGCCCGGTAATCCAAAATAGCAATCCCTCGTATAGTCCGTTATAAACACGAAATAATTAGAAATTGAGAATAATCAATAAACGCAGTGCACTCTGAACAAAAACAAACCCGTTTGTTTAGAATGTTTACACACCTGACATCTGTCAATCGATGATCAGTATTGACAGGACTAAAAAACAAAAATCTAGATTCACGATATAATCGGTTGAGAAAAACTATTTAGTCAATTTCCTTACATTTTAAATCATTTTACCGACTTTTTTAATCTCGGTTACTAGGAAATCGAATGAGTTCTTAATGATTCTTTATTTTGAAAACATAAATGTTAATTTCTCGTTTTCTAGATAGAAGAATGCTGCTATATTTTGTGATTTCAATCACAAAAATATAATGTATTTTTACATACACATTTCAAGTAGTTAACTGTTGGGCCCAGAACTTTCCTTCTCCTTTCCGTAAATTTTTGAACCAAATATCAGAGATGCCACGAAACAACTACTATGTAAGCTCCTTACCGAAAGAAGTAACAGCTAGAATACTGTAGGATTAAATAGATACACCGCAGTGATTCACCGCAATGGCCATTAAATGTCTTGGCCAGTATTCAAACCCCGAGGCCCAGATACAATGCAGCTTTCACTGTGTCTGGTTTCTGGTTAACTGACGCATAATGAGTAAATCTTGCAGGGACCAAGGTCTCAACACCTTCGTGCTTCGCCCTCACTGCGGCGAGGCGGGCCCTCCCACGCACACGATCGGTGCCTTTCTGCTCGCAGACAATATCTCCCACGGTCTGATACTGAGGAAGGTACTTCACTACTTCGCGAACTGTCATTAATTATTGTCTACAAGTTTCAAGTCAGGATCTACAATTATTGGATAGTTGAAATTTAACATATTAATAGAATTGTGTATATAACATCATATCGCCATAATTTTTCGATGCAGCTTGACCTTGGTAAACGCCAATGATAGTAAAATAACAACTTTTTATAGAAAATGTGTATGTGATTTGTGACGGAAAAATCAATAACACAACGCCTTCAATTTTGCCCAATCTATCGACACAACATAAAAATGATGGGTATTATGTACGGGTACACGTGCTGATCTTCTTGTTCTCCAGTTACCGGTGCTGCAGTACCTGTACTACTTGGCGCAGGTCTTCATCGCCATGTCTCCTCTATCGAACAACTCGCTGTTCCTGCGCTACCATCGGAACCCGTTCCCGATGTTCTTCTCACGAGGACTGAGGGTCACGCTGAGTTCGGATGACCCACTGCAGTTCCATTTCACTAAGGTTCCTTTTTTTATTACCCGTGGAGTTAGCGGTCCAACTGGTGATAAGTGGTAATTGCCACGTCTGGGCTTCTATAATACTATCGGTATAAGCTCAACTACTATCGCCAGGAAACACATGACGCAAGAAGCGTCTACAGGATACAGTAACTTTTTACCATCAGGTGGACCTGGGTAACTGGGTATGCATGGTTGTGATAATTTTTTTACCTTAGAAAAAAATAAACTGTTTTTTGTAACTATTCAAACCATATAATGATGGCTGCAGGGGTCGTGTCATTGCCCTCCCATGTCGCTACGCCGGCTATTTTAGGCTCAATCCCCACAAGGGACAAAGTGATGTTAAAATATTTATTACTAGCTTTTGCCCGCGGCTTCGCTCGTGTTAATTTAGAATTTGACAATCAATTCGGGTCATACTCTGCTTGTAATAATATAATTCAATCATGATTCGAAAGACACGTGGCGCCATCTATTAACATAAGAACGTTATTGCCATTTTCCTCGGGAACAGTAATTTTTTTCGGGATGAAAGGTACCCTATGTCCGTTTCTGTACACCTGACAACCTATACGTAAAATTTCAGGATGATCGGTTCAGTGGTTTAGGCGTGAAAAGGTAACAAACAAACAAACTCATTTTCGCTTTTGTAATATTAGTTAGGATAGGATTTCGCGTCTGGATGTACCTATTTTGTTTGAAAATTTATAAAGGTCCAACCAATCGGTGTAAGGAATGTGTACTGCGTTTGTTAAACCGAAACATCACTATCACGCTGCACAGCCGACAGGACATCGAGTAGATGTTGGCTGTTATGAAAGGTTTAGGCAATCATCTTATAACATGGATCAGAGACAATGCTTTAAAAAGTAATCTTTCGTTTAAAGATTATCGAAGAGCGATAAAATAATAGTTGATACAAATATGAGTTGAAGGAACTACAACGAAGTGCGCTGCTCATTTTTCCAGGAGGCGCTGATGGAGGAATACAGTATTGCGGCGCAGGCGTGGAAGTTCAGCTCGTGTGATATGTGTGAGCTCGCCATGAACTCGGTCCTTATGTCGGGATTCCCGCATGAGGTAAGGACCAGCTTTACGATGAAATTGATCACTCGATTTCTGCTTGCCTCCTACTTATACCAAATTCAGTGGCTTTTAACTTATTTATTAATCAGACTGAATGTTTGGTTTCGTAGTTTAAAATCGTGAGAGCTTCTGTTCCATACCCAGATAAGCCAGTGAGATTACGAAATTGTAAGTAGCAGTGCGCTATGTGATGTGCCGGGTAGACGGCAACAGGATCACTGTGGAACTTTGAACCATAGCTGGCAGAATCTAGGCGCCACACTTCTGGCTACGTGCGAGTGTTAGTTTGGCAAGCGTGGGGTGCGGCAACCACATACCGTACCATACCTGGACACAGTCTTATTAGGCGCCATTCATTTATTACGTAAAACTATTTTCGCTAGAATATTTTGACCTCTCTTCACGTATATAAACTTCTACACGATCGAATTGATTGTCCGCAGTTACTAGAAAGATTTCGATTTAGAGTGCCACGTGGCCGTCCTCGCAAACCAGTCACACCTTTGATCCCACCACTACGTAGGACCAAATTTGGTGCATGTTCGCCTATTCCCAGAATATGTAAGCTAATTAATGAACATAGCGATGTCATAGATATTCATTGCGGCTCCCTAAATGCTTTTATCGAGAATATCCTTGAAGTTTCTAATGCAAGCATTTACGAAGCATTTTGTTAAGCATTTTGTTTTGTTTAAGCGTTTTATTTAATTAGTTATGTAAGGTATTTGTAATTTTGTAAATTTAAACTTAAATTGGGTGAATCTAACATGCTCTAATTAGCAAGTGGTGTTTACCTGTAATGATTGTGCAGTTAGTATGAAGGATTTTATTTTTGTAAATTATGCATGTATTACTGTAACAAAATGGCAAAAGAAGCATGAGAGCAGAATAAATGCTGTAGAAATGAGAGCGTTGAGAAGCATATGTGGTGTGACTCTGAAAGATAGAATAAGAAATAGTGTGATTAGAGAGAGATGCGGCATGAAAGTGGATATAGTTACAAGAATAGAAAAGGGTATGTTAAGCTGGTTTGGACATGTAGAAAGAATGGACGAGGAAAGACTTACTAAGAAAGTTTATAAGGCTAGTGTGAATGGAACAGTCGCAAGAGGAAAACCTAGGCGAACGTTTCTCGACCAGATCGGAGGCGTCCTGGACAAAGGCCAGGTTAAGAGCTCCTTGAACCGACGAGCGTGTATGAGGAATGTGATGAAAGTGAATGAAGCCAGAGAAGTGTGTCAGGATCGTAGCAAATGGAAATCCGTAGTCTCTGCCTACCCCTCTGGGAAACAGGCGTGAATCTATGTATGTATGTATGTACTGTAACAATAGCTGGTAAACCTAAATAAATAAATAAAAAAATATACATATAAGAAAAATAAGAATAGGCCGACCTTCTCCACCTTGTTTAATATTTATTACGTAAGAATCTAAAGGAAAACATGAATGCAAGTTTGGTTTGTTGTAATGTTTCTTTTTCAAAGTAACACACCTACAACATGTACTTCTAATTTGAATATTTGTTAGTGATACACTTTGGTTTTAATCATTCATCTTCAGATACCTATTCGCATCTGAGCGCTCCTCGGCACTTGCGCAGTTACCCGCGCTCTTTCAAACTATGATCTTAATTTTGCGCATTTTGTGATCTTACGTAGAACTATCACGACTTCCTCCTTCCCTTGTAAGAAAAAATAAGACATGGTAAACCCCCTCCCCCTATAAATCGTCTTACGTAATAAATGAATGGCGCCTTACTTTTATTCTTTTTTTTAAAGATGACTTGTTATTTGATTGATTTGTTTGTTGATTGGTTTGTGCAGTTGAAACAGTGTTGGTTGGGGCCGGAGTACATGCGCGAGGGTCCGGCCGGGAACGACATCACCTACACCAACGTGCCCAATGTGAGGATCTCCTACAGGCACGATACCCTCAAAGATGAACTTAACAACTTGTTCTTCGTAAGAGAACTTACCTTTTTACCTAATATACAGTTCGAGAGAGAGTCGGTGATGAAAAAGTTTGGTATTAATAGCTTGTATTCTTCCATCCTTTGGAAATAACGTCAGCATTTTACCGGTTATTAAGGCGGACTCAGCACCGACTTCCTCAGTAGCCAATTTTTTGATTAGTTAAGGTCTTGTATTTGTACAATGGGTTTCATATGTAAAAAAAAGAGAATCCGAAATAAAATTTAATTAAAGAATCTAATATACATAAAGTCGATTTACCTAATGCTAGAAGAGATGAATCAGACATACCTAAATTTTTATTAGAATATTTATTATTTCTCTAATACGCAATCAATCTCGATAATGGTCGGGCGACGCCAATCATCGCCTTAGATGCAAAACAGACAAATTAATCCCTGACATAGAACCTATAGCTTAGTTCATTTATCGAGATACCGAAGGCAAAGTTTATCGGGGTCGCGGGTTCAAGTCCTGACTCATGGATAGTCTTTATTCTCGTTAATAGTTAAATATACTAGTTCAGGAAGCTGTTGGATGCGGGTGGCCCAACACTGGTCTGTGTGACAATCCTTGGGAGACGTCTATGTCCAGCAGTGGACGTCTTTCGGCTGAGATGATGATACTAGTTCCTTTATTACTGGCGAAAAGTGGATATTCTGCAACTCTGTCTAACCCCACGGCAATATACAACTTTAATACTATCGAATAAAACTGTCTGTGGCCGGAGGGGTAGGCCAACATTACATATTTCTACTTTCTACTCTCTCCTTTGCTCTCGCTTCATACTCTGTGAACTGTGTCCTTATAAAATGTTTTATTTTCAGGCACCAATGCATTGAAGATAAAAATAATACAATTTTGTAATTCGTGACAAATTTATTTATATACAAGTTCTTATAAATGGGCTTTGATTTAAACATTGTAAACGTGACCACAACTCTTAGTACAAATAAATAACAATTACACATTTGTTTATTTATTTACAATATATTAGAACATAATCAATATTAGGTAGGTTTTATAAACGATTTACATTAATCTAACTAAAACATAATGGAGTATTTATCAATAAACCCCGAAACATCTGCTTTTTAAAAGGCAACTGACATACTATTTTTTTTTTATACGACTATAGTGGCAAACAAGCATACGGCCCACCTGATGGTAAGTGGTCACCGTAGCCTATGGACGCCTGCGACACCAGAGGCATCACTTGCGCGTTGCCGACCCTTTAGGAAAGGCAGTGGGAAGGAGAAGGAGCGGGATGGGGAAAAGGGGGTGATTGGGCCTCCGGCACTCTCACTCACCGAACGAAACACAAAAATAGGAATACTGGTATTTCACGTCGATATTCTGTGAGAGGGTAGTCATTCCCCGGTCGAGCCGGCCCATTCATGCTGAACTCAGCGAGGCTCTACTACCCAAGTACTAGTTAATATAATATCATAAATTTTATTTTTCACTTTACAAACATTGAAACAAGGGACACAGCACATGTATACTTGGAAACAACTAGGCGGCCACAAGTCAAACATTTGTGTGCATGAACATGTTTGTCTTGGTCTGGCTGTTTCTATGTATAATATGCATGTATTTACAAAAAAAAGATTATGCATGTTTATCCATTGTCTAGTACCCATAGTACAAGCTCTGCTTAGTTTTTGCTACATGGTGTTGTGTGTATGTGATAGAATGTTAACTGTTTGTCCCATCTGAGAATTGAACTTATTTTGATTTACAAATGATACGTTGTGTCCATTACTTGTATGTTTGTAAAGATGCGGAATAGGACTTGGTCTTTAATGCGGGTGTTTTCTTTTTAATCCTAATCCTAACTAATATTATAAAAGCGAAAATGAGTTTGTTTGTTTGTTACCTTTCACGCCTAAACCACTGAACCGATCATCCTGAAATTTTGCATATACTTTGTCAGGTGTACAGAAACGGACATAGGCTACCTTTCATCTCGAAAAAAAATACTGTTTCCGAGGAAAACAATAATAACGTTCTTATGATAATGGATGGCGCCACTTGTCTTTCGAATTATGATTGAATTATATTATTACAAGCAGAGTACAACCCGAATTGATTATCAAATTCTAAATTAACGCGAGCGAAGCCGCGTGCAAAAGCTAGTTAATTATAAGTATATTTTGAAGTACATTTTTGGAAGCAAAAATGTGGCCGCCTGATGTTCAGCAATTCCCATACCCATTATGGCCGATAATCTCATTCCAACAAGTTCAAATAAATCACAGGTTGTATGAAATTGGCCTGCTATGCAGACAGTAATTTTATTTTAGCTAATAATACTTGTACACAGCAACACAGCTTCCGCAACAGCTGAACTAAGATTCTAAGGTGGATCCGCGTAAAACATTGGTGTCTGCATGGACTTTAACAAAAGCAAGGGTAAATGGAGATGTCACTCTGAGATCGATTTACATTGAAGGGTCGACCTCAAAGTTGTTTAGGAATTTACCCCAGACATGATTATTTAATTTTTATTTAAAAAGACAACGCTTTTACTGAGATCAATCCCTTTGTCGCACGGAGTTCACAAACTTTTAAACTACGAATACGAACAACAACCAGAATACTGGTCTAACACCGAGCGCCCCGAGAGTCAGCAAGCTTCAACAATGACAATGAAGTAGCCATATCTGCCCAATGAGCGATGGCCGTTCGAGCAAATGAATCTCGAGATCGTGAGTTGGCCACCACAAGTTGGCCGTTGATCGACTCCGGCGTCGGCCCAGCTATGTAGGCTGATGACCTGCAAAACGTGACTGGGATGGACGGAAGTGGTAGATAGTGATCCAGATTGTGAGAGGCTTATATTCAACAGTGGCTTGCAACTGATTGGTTGTATACTTCTAAACCTTGAGGATCACATATCCTGAAGATTTAGAACAATCCAGCAGTGGACTGCAACATCCTGATTGATTGCATAATACTTCTAAATCCCGAGGATATATCCTGAAGATTTAAGAGAATTAAAAGCCGGTGACGCTCTTGATGGCTTTCTCCTCATCGTAGGCGGACATCGGCTGGTAGGAGTGGAACTCCATGGTGAAGCTCGCCAGCCCGGAGGACAGGGAGCGCAGCGTCGACGAGTAGCCCAGCAGCTCCGAGAGAGGTGCCAGGCACTCTATCACCTGGAGGAGTATTCTTTATTATATCTAATTCGATTATATTGTAACCTTTTAAGATTATTCGCAATTTGGGCTACAAAAAACTATTGAGTTGATATGTACTAGGTACTACGGGAGACATCTGCACTGAAAATTGTTTGCGGCACGAGTTACAGTGTACTCTTTAACTCACTGAGACGATTATTACAACGACAAGTTTGAGTACAACATTTTAATATTTTAAACAAGCGACCATAATTATGTATTAAGGTCAGCGCCGACGGACGGCGAGCGATTCAAAGCGCGGTCATTTTATTTCGTTGTACCAAATACAGTCGTATTCTGAAGCACTTTAGGTTGAATTTAAATTGTTACTGAATTAGTCTCTTCGCCGCCATTCCGTCCGTCGGCGCTGACCCTTATGCTACTACTTAAGTAACACTGCATTGAAACAACTCGTGCCAGTAGTCGCCTGGCTCACACCAAATGAGTCACAGAGTATGCACCCTGTCGCGTGTTACAACCAATTTAGTTGAGATGTCTCCTCTTGTACGTAATCCTTACTAATATTATAAATTTGAAAGTAACTCTGTCTGTCTATCTGTCTGTCTGTTGCCTTTTCTCGGCTAAACCACTCAACCAATTTAGATGAAATTTGGTACAGATATAGTTTAACCTGGGGAAGGACATAAGCTACTTTTTATTGATGTAGGTATCACGCGTTATCTCAATTAAATGCAAATAACTATAATTATTGTTACTAGAGTTGCCAACCGTACTTTATAATAAAGTGTTGTACTTTGTTTCGGGCAAACGTACTTTATCTTCTCCCTAGCCTTTATTATTCCCAAGTCACTTGGGGTCGGCTTTCTAGTCTAATCGGATTTGATTGGATATCAGTTTTTACACGGAGCGACTGCCATCTGACCTTCGCAACCCGAAGGCTAACGATACCCTAAGGCTAGACCAGTGTCAGGATATTAGAGGGCACTGACTTCCCAATAACGACTGCCATAGATGTTCACGGCAGCCGGGACCACCGGCTTAACGTGCTCTCTGAGGCACGGAGCAGGCGAAAATTGTCAATCAATACGCACATAATTTCGAAAAGTTATATAACTTCCGAAAGTCTGAGGTGCGCGACGTGGGTTCGAACCTGAGACCGTCTGCATTGCAGTCTGTTGGTCTCCCCACTGAGCTATCGCTGCTAGACGTACTTCATGCGGGCAATAAGGTCCGTTAAAATACTTTATTATGCTTATGTCAACATTTACAGGTTTTATACCATCGTTAATTTAAAAAACCAAAAACATCGAAACAGAGATTCTTTTAATTAAAATCTAATATGAACGTAGATTGTAAAGTTGCGTTTAAGATGTTCCTTGATAATAAATATTTGTTAGATGTTGTTAGAAGCAACAAACAACGTGGAAACAAAATAGCACGATACTAATACTTTGCTTTTAGATATTGTACTTTATCTTTTTACCCTTAATAAATAGATATAGGTACTCTATTTGTTCAAAATAAAGGTGGCAACCCTAATTGTAACCCTTCTAGATGCAGCGATAGCCTAGTGTGGGAAACCGTTGGACTGCCACGCAGAGGTCTCGAGTTCGAACCCAAGGCGCGCATCTCTGACTTTTCGAAGTTATGTGCGTATTAAATAGTTAATTATCGTCTGCTTTAACGGTGAAGGAAAACATCGTGAGGAAACCTGCATTTCGGGGAGTTCTCCATAATGTTCTCGAAGATATGTGAAGTCTGCCAGCCCGCACTAGGCCAGCGTGGTGGACTATGGCCTAACCCTTCTCACAGTGAGAAGAGGCCCGTGCCCAGCAGTGGGACAATTTAATACAGGTCTGATATTATTATTATTAAGTAGAGTTATAGGTGGATATCGAAACCATCGCCTCTCCTTCGCAAGTTCGATACCTGTGACAATAACCATGAGGCTAACGCGATTGGGTGCCTAGGATTCGAATAAAGCAAACTTAAGACTGCGCCTAGCGTAAGACAGATAATGACAGAGCTCGTGCGGCGCATATTCAAATCGGCACGCGACCGCCATAGTAAAATTGTATGGAGGATTTGAAGTCCTTTTTTGATAAATATGTATCTTTATTGTCAACCAATAACTTAAATATTTGGGACGGACAAATTGTAATATAATTATTTATGTTTCGTTTAAGCTGTAAAATAGGATAGATTTCTACTGTATAAATTAATCAAAAATCACGTAACACGAGCTTACGTTTTTGTATTTTTCTTGCAAATTTACGTAATTTTGTAGGCGAAAATATTAATTATTTTAAATTTTTTACACGGAGTAATTGTAAACACATTCATTGTTATGGTAAATGTATATTTTATATTTGTTTTAAACAAAAAGTGTTGATTTTATTCACTTAACTGTGACCGCCTGTTTTGGCACATTTCGCTCGGCGCAGTTTTAATGTGTTGTATCCATCCAGTACGTCTGTAAGACATCCTGGTGTGTTACCTTGTTCTGATGTCGTACGTGTATGTGGTGTATCTGCGTGCGGCGGCGGCTGGCGTCGGCCATGACGCGCGCCGAGTGACTCTCGGGACACACCACCTCTAGAGACATGAGCGGCTCCAGCAGGACTGACTCTGACTCCTCGAATACCTGCACAATGAGAAGATTCGTTGAAGACTAATTCTTTGTCTAGTGGAAGGAGTTTTGTCTTTTTTGTTCTTGGTGGCAGATGAGTTAGTAGCCCACCTTATGCTGGGTTTTCTTTATTTAGTTACTAAGGTAGCAATAAGCACAGAGCTTAGGCATGCCTGACGTTAAACAGTTTTTGTAGCTTACGATTATGAATTTTTTTACAAAGAGTTATTCGTTTGCCTTGAATAATCCTAACTACTTATAATATATTAATTTTATTGTTATTTCTTGTATCAAATATTTTCAACACAATGTATATTGTTAAGAATAAATAACTTATGACTTATAAAAGCGAAAATGAGTTTGTTTGTTTGTTACATTTTCACGCCTAAACCACAGAACCAATCATCCTGAAATTTTGCATATACGTTGCCAGGTGTACAGAAACGGACATAACAAACGGACGAAAATATTACTGTTTCCGAGGAAAACAATAATAACGTGCTCGAATAATTATTACAAGCAGAGCATAACCCGAATTGGTTGTCAAATTCTAAATTAACGTGAGCGAAGCCGCGGGCCAAAGCTAGTTAATTATAAGTATATTTTGAAGTACATTTTTGGAAGCAAAAATATGGCCGCCTGATGTTCAGCAATTCCCATAGCCGATAAGCCCTTGTGTTTTTTTTTTTTTGCTCGTCAAAATGACCACACTCCACCTGATGGTAAGCAGTCGTGTGGTCTAAGAGCAGTGGCCTCCACATCGCCCCCACAGTACTATCGCGTTGTCAGCCATTCAAAAGGGGTATCCTTGTGTAACCAGCTTAGAAGAAAAGAATACAA
This sequence comes from Catocala sponsa, assembly GCA_963564715.1. Taxonomy (NCBI): domain Eukaryota; kingdom Metazoa; phylum Arthropoda; class Insecta; order Lepidoptera; family Erebidae; genus Catocala; species Catocala sponsa. The sequence goes on along the minus strand of OY751345.1, from coordinate 539,489 downwards.
TGCTCTGCTGAAATCTATTCTTAGTATGGATATATTACAGGGTTGCTGAGCAACAAGCTCCCGTGGGCCAGATGTCTTTCTATAGAGTCCAGACTTAGTTCGGACGAGTTCCAGATGTAAGCAACAATAAGCTGTGGCCTACTTATGTTATATATATATATATGGCTTACCTTCCGTAAGCACTGAGCGACGGCGGCGGTGACCACCGAGTCGGAAGTGCCTCGCCCGATCTCGAACCAGTGCAGTGTTACCTGCACATCCACTACCTGCACATACATTATAACATAATAATATCAGCACTGGTTGATTGACAATTATCGCCTGCTCCGTGCCTCGGAGAGCACGTTAAGCCGTCGGTCCCGGCTGCCATGAACATCTATAGCAATCGTTATTGGGAAGTCAGTGCCCTCTAATATCCTGACACTGGTCTATCCTTAGAGTATCGTTAGCCTTCGGGTTGCGGAGGTCAGATGGCAGTCGCTCCGTGTAAAAACTGATATCCAGTCAAATCGGTTTAGACTAGAAAGCCGACTTCAAGTGACTTGGGAATAATAAAGGCTAAGAAGAAGAAGATCAGCACTGATAAGCTGTCCCTCTGCTGCACTGTCATAGTTAGGCAGTAGTCCTAACCCTACTTATAGATAATACAGTTAAAATAAGAAAAAAGATCACATAGTCTTAAAGTCTTTGTACTTTATATGCAGCTAGTATGATATTAAAAGACTATATCGATGATCCAGTGGCAAGTTCGCGTTCCTATTTTCGGTTGATAGTTGAGTTATGCGTTTAAATATAATAATAATAATAATAATATAGAGAGATGGGCAGGAGGGTCCACTCTTAAAGGCAGAGTAAGAAACGAGCATATTTGAGGAAGTTTTAAGATCCGCCCAATCGAAGAAAAACTGTCCGAAGCGCTTCTGAGGTGGTATGGGCATGTGATGAGAAGGCCCGACGAACATATCACTAAGCAAGTCCTTTACATGGATCCAGGTACGAGGAAGCGAGGCAGACCCCTTCTTACTTGGATGTCTGTAGTCAACAATGACCTGAAGCAAGCTCAAGTGAATGACTCAACAACCCACAATCGAATCATCTGGCGAAGAATGACGAGGAGAGCCGATTCCAATTGAAATGGGATAAGGCTAGGCAAAGAGAGAGAGTTGAGTTATGCGTTCGATTCTCGGTACAAAAGAAGTGTTTGCGTTTTATTTTTAAGTTGCCGACATCAGAATGTGATGTCTATTACGTACTAATAGCAATCGAAAATATGTACATATATCTTACACTTTTACTAACTGGTACAGTCAGCGACGTATGTAAGTAGGTAAATACTGAATTAATTTGTAACATTCTTTAATTTATTAAACCTGTCTAGTTATTAGAATGTATTAACGATGGTTATTTTGGGTAATATAAGAATTTTTTTTTGTTAATAGAAAAATTCGGAATCTATAAAATATTCAGCAACCGACTTCACTGACTGTAAGCGGGTCTACATAGACATACGTGTGTATGTGTGCTAACTATAGCTGAGTGAGGACTATAGGAATACAGACCGGACAGCCAAGCTTGGGTCCGTGCATGAGCGCGGTGCTGACCCCGTGGCGGATGGCCTGCAGGTGGCGCGGGTGCAGGTGCGACAGGTTCGCCGCGCTGTCGCCGCTTTTGTCCAGTCTAAACCGAATAAATAAATAGGTAAATATATTACGATAGATTCAGTATATACTTCTTGATACATTCTCCGGTTGCGCAGTATTTACAAAAATGTTGTGTTCAAAGCTTTCTCAGTAACATTACTCGATTTTGACTTTGACTGATTCACACTATTTCGAGATTTCGATTGATTTTATCTTTCAAAATTATTAAAGATGTTAGTTTTTAATAGTTAAAAGATGATTGATATAATTATATTTAAAAATATGTAATAATAATTTGAAGTTTAATACATACAAGTGAGAATCAGCAATGAATTGCCGTAAATCTTAGAGTCCGAAGAAATGGTTCGAGTAATATGCAAAGGTTACGTGATCACGTACATACTCAGGTACTTGCGTTTGACGGCGACATTCTCGCCTGTCTATTAAGAGGACTCGATATAATATATCTACTTAAAGAAATTCTGGTTTGGGTAGTTTCGCGTAGGCGCCCGTCGTTTTACACGGCGAGCCGAAACCTCGGCGGTAACGATTCGCATGTGAGAAAGATGCGTAAATGCATTCCCATACGTAAAAATAATTGTCCACCAGGTTGGCCCAGCGCGGGTTGGCAGGCTACAAACACCTTCGAGAACATTGTCCACCAAGTTGGCCCAGCGCGGGTTGGCAGGCTACAAGCACCTTCGAGAACATTGTCCACCAAGTTGGCCCAGCGCGGGTTGGCAGGCTACAAGCACCTTCGAGAACATTGTCCACCAAGTTGGCCCAGCGCGGGTTGGCAGGCTACAAGCACCTTCGAGAACATTGTCCACCAAGTTGGCCCAGCGCGGGTTGGCAGGCTACAAACACCTTCGAGAACATTGTCCACCAAGTTGGCCCAGCGCGGGTTGGCAGGCTACAAGCACCTTCGAGAACATTGTCCACCAAGTTGGCCCAGCGCGGGTTGGCAGGCTACAAGCACCTTCGAGAACATTGTCCACCAAGTTGGCCCAGCGCGGGTTGGCAGGCTACAAGCACCTTCGAGAACATTGTCCACCAAGTTGGCCCAGCGCGGGTTGGCAGGCTACAAACACCTTCGAGAACATTGTCCACCAAGTTGGCCCAGCGCGGGTTGGCAGGCTACAAGCACCTTCGAGAACATTGTCCACCAAGTTGGCCCAGCGCGGGTTGGCAGGCTACAAGCACCTTCGAGAACATTGTCCACCAAGTTGGCCCAGCGCGGGTTGGCAGGCTACAAGCACCTTCGAGAACATTGTCCACCAAGTTGGCCCAGCGCGGGTTTGGCAGGCTACAAGCACCTTCGAGAACATTGTCCACCAAGTTGGCCCAGCGCGGGTTTGGCAGGCTACAAGCACCTTCGAGAACATTGTCCACCAAGTTGGCCCAGCGCGGGTTGGCAGGCTACAAGCACCTTCGAGAACATTATGAACAAATAAAATCTATATTTTATTGTAACTATACCTAAGAAAATGTTATGTCACATATCAATAGTTTTCCAACTCACTTGAGTATCTTATCATGCGGTATTCCCTTGAGGGTCTTGGCGGACATGGTGACCTTGCATGACTGCTTGGCGCCGCCGATCTTCCTGTCCACGACCTGCGTGTGTTTGGCGGAGCCCTGCAGCGCCTCGCGGTACGCTATCTGCAGCGCCCCCAGCTCCACGTCGATCTTGTACTCGCGGATGATGCGCTCCTTGATTATATCCAAGTGGAGTTCGCCCATGCCTAAACAAATTCATATATTTCATGTGCTTATAACATCACTGTCGAGCAGAAAATCGTTAAACACCGTAGCTAATCTATTGTTTATAATTATAAGAATAAGAATAGTTACAATATTAATCAAAGTTATTAGCGAAAGATACGTCGTGTTCAAGAAATCTGGATGGACGCACTGAGTTGGGCATAACCCATCCCAGTACTGATTTTCAGTTCCAACCACGTGTCGTGTCACCTGACGTCGGTTGTCGTGCACAGAGAATAAAGGCGATTTACATTAATTACGTTGACCCTCGTGGGCCACAAGGTCACGCCTCTTTTCAATATTAAAGTAAATTGGTGGCTCGTATACGAGCGCTGGCCCACGACAGGTAGCAAAGTGCGCACAGTGTCCGGTTTAATGAGAGAGGTTTTGTCTGGAGTGTATATAACTAAAGAAGTATGAGAGCAAAATAAATGCTGTAGAAATGAGAGCGCTGAGAAGCATATGTGGTGTGACTCTGAAAGATAGAATAAGGAATAGTGTGATTAGAGAGAGATGCGTCGTGAAAGTGGATATAGTGACAAGAATAGAAAAGGGTATGTTAAACTGGTTTGGGTATGTAGAAAGAATGGACGAGGAAAGACTGACTAAAAAAGTTTATAAGGCTAGTGTGAATGGAACAGTCGCCAGAGGAAAACCTAGGCGAACGTTTCTCGATCAGATCGGAGGCGTTCTGGACAAAGGCCAGGGTAAGAGCACACTGAACCGACGGGCGTGTATGAGGAATGTGATGAAAGTGAATGAAGCCAGAGAAGTGTGTTAGGATCGTAGCAAATGGAAATCCGTAGTCTCTGCCTACCCCTCTGCGAAACAGGCGTGAATCTATGTATGTATGTATACAACTAACACTGCTCACCGTGATAATAATACTCATTTTTAAACTCGGATGAAGAAGGATATAACCCTCAAGAAATATAGTCACAGCAGATAGTTAATTCCACAATCGTCCCGTACGAAAGAGACAATATCGCTGAAAGTGTATCAAGCTGAATTAGAATGTTTTAAATTGAAAAAGATAAACCTAAGGTTTCAAGTAATAAAAAGGTACGAAAAGCATGTTTAGCTGTTGTGTCTGATCTCTCTCTGGCCATGTTGAATTGCCATTGCGCTGTGAGAATAAGAGAAAAGAGAGTACACAGTACCATCCGAAAATGACTGTAAGAGAATAGAGAGTGCACTTATAACGGGTGGTTAAATTTTAAGGGCCGATGTTGAATGTGAACCACACCTAAACGTCAAGTTTTTTTCTGCATTTCATTTGACATTTCTCAATTTCAGACTAACTCAATTTGAACCATGAAAAGATACACAATCGAGCAACGCGTTAAAGTTATTCAGGCTTATTATGGAAATGGGCGTTCAAATCAAAATCTTCGTGATTTTTTCGGTCAATTTAATCGTCCAAATGTGCGTACAATCGGAAAAATCGTGCATAAATTTGAGCAAACCGTGTCTGTAGGAGATGTGAAAACACCAGTGCATGCTCGTACAGCTCGTACTGCAGAAAATATTGCTGGTGTTCGCGATAGTGTGGCTGAAGAGTTACTGTGAATGGTGTTCGCTATCGTGAGATGATAACGAACTTTTTATGGCCCGAATTGGAAGATATGGATGTGGACGATATGTGGTTTCAATAGGACGGTGCCACTTGCCAAACAGCTAACGAAACAATGGCTATTTTGCGCGACAATTTCAATGGGCGTGTTATCTCACGTGGTGGCGATGTCAATTGGCCGCTAAGATCATGTGATTTGACACCGTTGGACTTCTTTCTTTGGGGTTATTTGAAAGAAAAGGTGTACGTCGATAAGCCAGCAACAATTCAAGAGGTAAAGGATGAGATAATTCGCCACATTAACTGCATAGAACCTCAATTATGCCTCAGCGTCATCGAAAATTTGGACCATCGGATGGAGGTGTGCCGCCGAGGTCGCGGCGGCCATTTGGCCGATATTTTGTTCCATACATAATTGAACCATACCAATATTATCCTAATAAACAGCAATGACAATAATTTCCTAAATAATTTGTGTTTTATTCAAAATCAACATCGGCCCTTAAAATTTAACCACCGTTATGTGCGTACATACTGGTGCACCATTTATATCTGCTGCGTAGATGACCAGTCTCCGTTAAGATTGACCGTCGTGACCGAAAATGGGCCTTAAGGAACTTACTTGTATAATAAAATGATAATTAAGTAATTAATACAATAATATTGAACAATTCAGGTATTTATCGCTATTCCACTAACGCTGATCTTAATAAAAGAAAGTTTAAAAATTCATGCCGTTAATTTTCCATCTTTCAAATAATATCAACAAATTGACTGTCATCTCATAACGTAATCGCTCGTAACGACATCTAGCGACAATGAGCTGTACTAACTACTCTTCAATGGATAGCAACATCACTGTCAGACGTGCGCGAGCGCGAACTAACTCGCAGACTGATATGAACGTAGAAGATAATTCCAGCAGGCACTCACTAGATGGCACTATGCATAGTGTACCAGACCTATCAGAAGATGATGAAAATGATTTAATTATTGAACTAAGGCAACAAATTCAAGACCTTCATGATAAATTATGTTCAGCGAATGGAGAAATAGACTCGTTACTTTTAGAAAATAATAAGTTAAGAACTGAGAACGAAAGACTTGTGCATAAAAATTCGTTGTATAAAAAAATAGCATCGAGTCCACTTAAATCTCCTAAAAAATCACCTAGAAAAGACATAACCTTATCAAAGCAGGTACGATGTTTGACCAAACAAACACAAACAGACAATATGATGATCAAAAAAGGATTACATGAAAATGAACAAAAAATCACTGCGCAGGCATCCCTACAGATGGAGCCACATGTCAAGGGAAAAGAAATATCATCTCAAAATAAACCCACCTATGAGACAACTCAGAAAAATAAGATCTGCATTATCAGTTCTAACAAAATTAATAACAATGTCCTGACTTCAGCTGAAAAATATTTCTATAAACATTATCAGATATGTCACTACTTAACACCTAATGTAGGAGTAAAACATCTACTACAGGATGTGCAGAGCAAAGTACAAAATTTCACCTCAAATGATTTCTGCTTTATAATGATTGGAGAAGAAGATTTCAAAATAACAAATAATTACTTTGACATCATAACACATATGAGATGGAAATTATTAGAAATCAAAAATACAAATATAATTATAACTCTGCCTACATTTAGACTCAACAATAATTATAATAACCTATTTGTACGGTGTAGCGCGAGGTTTGCAGTGATTGTTAATTAAAAGATATGTTTGAAATGTTACACACTAATAGTTTATTGTTCAGTTCCACAATAAGTTCTTCAATGTTAAAAATGTTAGTTAAATTTAATGAAAATGAAAATGTTATAATGTTGTATTGAATGCACCCGAATGTCGCGGTCACAGAAAGTGCACTGACTCTTTATGCGTTTGATGTAATTAGGTTAACGCGTGACTCGCTCATTGCTTACTAAGGTGTTCGGTTATATTACACCGAACATATTCCGGGGCACCAAAGAATGATAAGATGAGATTCGGAAATGTTTAAATGAGATGGTAATGGTAATGATGTTTACAAAATGATGAATAAGGATAAAAACAAAGTATTTATGATCTTAATTCTAAATGTTTCCTAGGCATGGGTGAACACGATTTATCTTTCACCACACATTTGTTTATTTCACCATAAATATGGGCCGGACTGGGTCGTCGGTAACCCATATAACATCGCGCACTCTCACTGATAGTTTGGACACTAGGCTGCTGGTGAGCCAAATTTGGACACGCACTTTCACTGCTCGTTTGTAGACTAGGCTGTCGGTCAGCCACCCGCGCACTGTTCACTACACTACTGCCCACTGTCGGCTGAAGCTCAATGTCCGGAGATATGCGGGCTCTTCGTGCTCGCACCCGCTGCCAGCGGCGGCACCACAGGGCGCCAGCCGCCGCGACTCCCGCTCCCACCAGGATGTAGCTCACCGCGTAGAGATGAACATCATGGGTTGACAATGAATCTCCCAGCGTTCCCTCGCTGTTCTTCATGTCCTCTATCCGCTGATGTATTTTATCTAGCTCAATCTCTATATCACTCGATTCTGATACATTTGATAGATCAGGCCACGTCATGGAGGTGTTCATCAAAAAGTTTATTTGATCTATATCTGGGCTATAAACCGAGCTACTTAGATTGAGTTTGTTGTCGGAGTTCTTTGGAATGTGCAGTGTAAATTCGTGACTTTTCAGCAAACAACCAGGCTTTATGTTTATAATCCCAGCTTGAGATAAATGTTTTATATTAATTTGTTCCCCGCAAAGTATGTTCACCGGACATGTATCACAGCAGTGGTAGAGATAACGGGACGGATTTGTGAGTGAAACCCATATGTTTTTACATCTCGACCTTTTAATCTTACACTTCTCTGTGTTAGGATCTAGTTCACAAAATTTCTGATCGCTTTTTTGATGATAGACCGGTTTCTTCAAATCGCATATCCATGTTTTCTGTTTGACACAAAGCGGTAGTTCATCCGAAGTAAATGTAATATATGTGCTTCGTTTCAAATCTGTCGCGATGTATTCTGCTAGCGGGATAAGTTCCACCATAGAACTTTCAAACTGATGTGGTATAGATATCATTCTATACAACTTAAATATGTCTCTACCAATCAATGGAAATGTTATTTCAAACAGGAAATAGTTTTCTGTGAGTCTCGCCGTCAAATGTAGTAATGAGTACAATTCTCTGATGTTGTGTGGTTCAATTGGTAACATCGTGTCGTCTGATAAATGCGCCGAAATCGTGTTAAGCTCTGTCTGTAATTGTTCAGGCGTGAGTAAGTGTATATTAAACTGGCCGTGGTGAATATTACTAAGAATGTCTACGAGTGTATCCTGGCTTCCTTTTAAATTGCGTAATAAGTTACTGGCAGTTAACGACATCATTGTATATTCCTGGGCTAACGAAATATGGTTAATTTCTTCTTGTATCTTATTCGATCTGTTATTGAGTTTCATTAAATGTTGGTTTATAATTTTATGTTGTTTATTCATAAATGCTGCTGTTCGCTGTAATAAGTTATATTCTGACTCAATAACCGATGTCTGATTCTTCCATAACTCGACAATATGTTTTTCATTGTTCCGTATCAGGTGGATGTCTCGGGTATATTTTTCCGCGAAATTTTCGTCCAATACTCCGAACAATGAATTCGCTAAATAGCCTACTCCATTTATAAGGCCGCGACGCCGTCTGGATTGACTGCCAGACTGTTGAGTTAGCAAAAGTTTATTATAATATTTTAGTTCGTTAGCCTCGTGCGTCAGTTGAGCGGTTATCGTGTTACAATGTTCGCCGCCTATTGTTTTGCATGTTGTATCTAAGTATGTTATTATTTTTTTGTATGCATTTATGCCTTCCCAATACGGAGACATGTCATAAAATATAACAAGAGTCCACTTGTCTTTAGCCAGGCTTAATTTGCCGATTGGATCAAAGAACAGAGACTGTTCCTTTCCAAACTGCGTGATATTATATGTACCGCTTACACTGCCACAAAGAGTCATAAAAAATGTTAAAGCCATAACAATATTCGAGAAGCTAACTAGGTTTGCCTTTCTCCTTCTAGTATCTTTCTGGCTATGTTCTGTAAAGGTTTGCTCTTCGGTATTTGTTGCTTGGGTGTTTGTTTCGGGAGAAATGCTTCGCTGTTCGTTTGTTTCAATAGGCAAGAGGGAGAGTTTGATAATCGGCCGTTTTATAATGCCATTTTTCGTCCTCAAGGTAACTACACGTACGTATCCGTCACTGCCAGGGTGTACGTCTATTACTCTGCCCATGATCCATTTCCCAGCTGGAACATTATCTTCATGTACAACGACCATATCTCCGATGTTCATATTTCTTTGAGGTTTCGCCCATTTATCTCTTGCAGTCAACTGTGTTAAGTATTCGGTTTTCCATTTAAACCAAATGCTCTGAAAAATGGTGTTAGTTAAATGCCACCGTGTACGCGCATCAAATTTTGTTTCAATGACTGCTAGGCCAGATCTTCCTGTCAAAAAGTGAGCCGGTGTTAAATATTCTAAATCCTCAATGTTTTCGGTAAGCGAACACAACGGTCGGGCGTTAAGACAAGCTTCTAGTCTTGTTAGAATAGTGGCGTACTCTTCAAATGTTAGTCGTTGCTCACCGACAACCCTTTTCAAGTGATATTGCAAACTACGCACTGCTCTTTCCCACAACCCTCCAGCGCTAGGCCAGGACGGCGCGTTAAAGTGCCATTCAATGTTCATATCTACAACCTCCGAGAGTAACTTGTCACAAAAAACTTGTTTTATTTCGTTATATTCTTCCTGCAGCATCCGATTTGCTCCGATAAAGTTTGTTCCTTGATCACTGTACATGTGATGTGGTGTTCCTCTCCTGGCCGCCATCCTGTTGAGCGCAGCTAAAAATGCAGAGCTGGTAAGGTCAGACACCAACTCCAGATGCACGGCCTTTGTCACCATGCAAACAAACACAGCGACATATCCTTTTGTTGTTCGTACACCTCTACCCTTGTTGGCTTTCACCTCCACGAAACCAGTATAGTCTACTCCCGTGTGGTAAAACGGCGGGGCAGGGTTTGTTCTAGCTGCGGGAAGATCTCCCATCAATTGATGTTCTTTTCTTGAGTCGTGCTTCCGGCAAACTACACAATTCCGCAATTGTGCCTTGATTGTTTTGATTCCCCCCGGTATCCAATATTGTTGTCTAAGGGTAGCCACAGTCAACTTAGGCCCCCCGTGAAATGTTAATAAATGGGATTCGTCTATCAGCAGTGCCGCCAAACGTGTTTTGTTCGGTATTACTTTAGGATGTTTCATTTCAACACTCATATTTGCGTGCCTTAAGCGTCCTCCCACTCTCAAAATACCGTTCGTATCAATAAAACAATTTAAATTTAATAATTTACTTTTAGACCCAATCTTTCCGACCTGAATAATTTTATCGATATCCTCAGCAAATTCCTTTCTTTGTACGTACTTTATAATTGTTAATTTAGCTTTACGCAATTCGTGCAATGTTAGGTACGGCGGCAAATGTTTACGCTGCAGAATCGGTGTCAATGCCCTAAGTATCCAAGCCAATATACGTACTAATTTTCTAAACGAACTGTAACTGTTTAATAAATCTTCAATAATACTAATATTTTGTTGCACAATGTTGACACGTTTAATTTTTCTTGTTTCCTCATCTGTTGTATATAATGGCTGGAGATTCTGCTCTAGTTTCGCATCAAAAGATAGTAACCATGATGGTCCATGCCACCATAGGGAATGTTCTAGTAGTTTAGTCGCTGTTAGCCCTCTGCTAGCACAATCCGCCGCGTTTTCTGCAGATTTTACGTAACGCCAGCTGTCACTCGGCATAATCTGTTTTATAGCGTTAACTCTGTTGGCCACAAACGGTTTCCAGCGTGCTGAGTCACCATGCAGCCAACTCAGCACCACCATGGAATCACACCAACCATAAATTTCATATGTACAGCTAACACTTTCTTTAATTTTGTTCATGAGTTTCGCTAATAGATGTGCACCACATAGCTCAATTCTCGGTAGCGTTATCGCTTTCTTGTGTGGTACAAGTTTAGATTTGCCCGCTACTAATATAGTTTGCCGACTGTGTTTTGTTCGGGCGTATACTGCACATGCATAGGCCTCCATGGAAGCGTCACAAAAACCGTGGAATTCAACAACACTATCTTGTTGTGTTAAAATCCATCTCGGCACCCCACAATTTTTGATGTTATCGATATCCGCTGTTAACGTAGACCACTCCTTATATACGTCCTCAGATACCGCATCATCCCATTGCAGATCGGTTTGCCATAATTTTTGGAAAAGTAATTTTAGTTTTGTAGATAGCGGTGTTAACCAACCTAATGGGTCAAATAATTTCGAAATTTCCGAAAGTAGTGTTCGTTTAGTAAGTTTTCCTATTGTTAGTGTGAAGTTGCAATTAAATGTAAAATGATCTTGTTTTGTCTCCCAGCATAGGCCTAATGTTTTGGACGTATCTTCGTTTTTGAAGCTATAAATGTCTTCCTCCGAATTCTGTGTCACGCTCGCCAATAATTCGTGATTATTCGAAGTCCATTTTCTTAAATTAAATCCACCTAATTTTAATAGTTGGTTTAATTCATTAATAAGGTATTTTCCTTGTTCAATGTTATAGGCGCCATAAAGTAGGTCATCCATGAAAAATGAGTTTTCCAGGATATTTGCTGCTTCAGGATGTTTGAGGCGCTCGTCCGTCGCCAGCTGTTGTAATGTCCTGATGGCTAAAAACGGCGCTGCTTTGGTACCATAAGTGACCGTAGTCAATTGAAAGCTCTGTATGAGTTGTTCTGGGGATTCCCTCCAAACGATTTTTTGAAGGTGTTGGTCCGCACTGTTCACTAAGATTTGGCGGTACATCTTCTCGATGTCCGCGGTAAAAGCGTAAGGATACTGTCGCCACTGTAATAACAACGACTGTAAATCCTTTTGCATGTTCGGCCCTTTATACATTATATCGTTTAAACTAAACTTTGTTGATGTTTTCGCGGACGCATTGAATACTACACGTAACTTAGTAGTTAATGACTCATCGCGCTGTACACCGTGATGAGGTAGGTAGCATTGCAAGCTTGCTGTCGTGTTTGTTTCTTCGGGTTTCATATGTTGTAACTCGAGATACTCGCTCATAAACGACCTATACTTACTCGCCAGCTGTTCATGTTTTTTAAATCTATTCTCTAAATTTTTTAATTGAGCAATTGCCATAGCTTTAGACAAACCCAGTTTGTATTTGAAGTCTTCTTTCAGTGGTATTTTAACTTCATAGCGGCCCTCTTCTGTTCTTTTTGTTGTTGCCTCATAAAATGTTAGACACTCTTGATCTTCTTGTGATAGGTCTGACGTCTCACTAATCTCTTCCACCTGCCAAAACCTTTTTACATCTTCGAGGTTATTCAGCACAACGTTACATTGATATGTTTTTACGTTACCGCATAACAACCATCCTAACTGGGTTTGTTGTACTAAGGGCTGATAATTGTTACCACTTTTTATAATACCACTGAGAATTATGTTCGCATAGATGTCAGCTCCAAGTAACAAATCCACGGGGCGGCTTTTATAGAACTCGGGATCGGCCAACTGTATGTTAGCTATATGCGACCAATTTGGTTTCGGGAAGCTTTTGTTTGGTAAGCTTTTTATAAGGTTTGTCATAATAAAAACTTCCGCTTCGAACGTAAAGTTGTTACATAACGAAGCGCATTCTATGGAAATCACTCCCTTGCAATTGCTTTCTCTCTGTCCTACACCGAAAATGACTCCCTTACATCTCTGTCTTTTAATGTTTAACAACTGAGCTGCCTTTTCTGTTATTAATGATATTTGGGAGCCTTGATCGACCAAAGCTCGCATGGTATAGTATGAACCATCAGAGGCTTTGACTTTCAATAACGCTGTCGCAAGCAGTATCTCTGAGTTGTCAATTTGGGAAATGTGTGACGTAGCTGCGAAATTTTCCTGATCTTGTTGTGACATATGATTACGACTCGACGACGGCGTTGGAAAATTTTGGTGTTTCGTAAAGGCGTCATGTAAAAGCGTATTGTGTGGTTCTTGACATTTACGACATGTTAATGTAGAATTGCACTTATTGCCATTATGACTAAATAAACAATTAGTGCAGAGTTTCAATTTGTTGGCTGTTTTTGCTCTTTGTTCGTCACTTAGAGTTAAATACTTTTTGCAATTATAAATGCCGTGCTGACTATTGCACATCGGGCACTTGATATTCGTCACGTGCATCGATTTCGCAACGGAATTGTTGGGGTTATTGTACGTATTGTTCGACTTATTATATGAATTGTAAATAGATTTCTTTACATTAGATGAGGAATTATTATGTTTTATATGAGAATGTTTCGGCGATCCAGTGTCTTGTTTTCTATGCGCTGTTTCAAGGGTCGTAAATTTGGTTTCCAAAAATCCAAGAAATTCTTGAAGTAGAGGTAATTCTCTCGAATTTTTTAATGATTCTATGTAGTCAGTATATGTTTCATTATCTAACTTCTAGCCTAAAATATGAACCACGATAGGGTCCCAAGATGTTATGTCCACTCCTAAATTTTTTATGCCGTTTAGACATTCCAATGTTGTATCGTGAATTCTTTTAATTTGATATACTGACTGCTGCTGCATGTTAGGAAGGTTCAGGAGAATGTTCATATGAGAAGAAAATATCAGTTTTTTGTTGTTATAACGATGCGTAAGAATATCCCAAGATACCAAATAATTATCTGTGCTAATCTGCAAGTGTTGTATAAGCTTTTCAGCCTCGCCGCGAACTTTGCTCTTGAGATATTGCATCTTCTGGCCGTTAGATAATGATGGGTTGTTATGGATAGCTTCTGTAAACAGATCGCGAAAAGATACCCACTGGTTGTAATTGCCAGAAAACACCGGAATTTCGAGTTGGGGAGTCGACTTATTCCTATGCACTACGGACCACATCTTTTTGTTTATAGACTTTTTCAAGTTGTTGAATTGTTTCTCATACTTGTCGAAAAGGCAGTTATATGACTCATTTTCTTCGTTTGATTCACTCTCAATCTCCCAGTGAAGAGTGTCAATTGTTGACCATCTCGCTTCAAGACATTTCAAAACGTCTTCGAATTCCCATTTCTCCGAAATAGAATCTACATCAATGTTTGAAGTTGTTCGCAAAAAAGCTTTGAAATTTGCTTGTTGACGCCGTAACATATCGTCGATTTTACTGTTTGTTCCCGTACTTGTTTTCAAAATCTGGCTTTGCGAGCTGGGTCCTGCTACCGTTGTAGTTTCTTCCTCCTCCGGCTGGAAAGCACTTACTGTTGTTTTGTACGGTGACCTCCCTTGTTCACCCGGATTGGCCGTCCTAGACAAGAACTTCTGGTACTGCTGGTTGATCAAGGCTTTCACTTCTTCGTATGCCTTTGATGTCTTCTCACGCTCTCGATTGACAAAATAAGAGTGAGATTGACTTACTTCGCCGCTAATCCTATCATGATTGTCCTCATACTCCGTCCAGTATTCCTCCAGAGTGTTCAATCGCCTCTTAAAGTAGTCTAATGTTTTCCTATCAGCGCTATCCTTTTTTATGTTAATGCCAAGCTTGACGATGCTGTCATAGATCATCGCTTGAATATCAATAATCTCTGCCATGACGATTGAGTATAAAATATATGTTTGCTCAGAATATGGAAATGTATTACTTGCTTGCCCGTTGATTTGTACTTAGCTCCACTGTTTCTGCTGCGGCTGCTGCTCCGCCAATGTTATCACTGCAATCCTTACACACACCACACAAGCACTAAATGTTAACTAGTTCAACACCTCGCCCGAGCACTTATCGCGATTTTCCGATACGTATACGAGCCGCGCGAGCCTCGAAGGACCAAAAAATATGTACGGTGTAGCGCGAGGTTTGCAGTGATTGTTAATGAAAAGATATGTTTGAAATGTTACACACTAATAGTTTATTGTTCAGTTCCACAATAAGTTCTTCAATGTTAAAAATGTTAGGTAAATTTAATGAAAATGAAAATGTTATAATGTTGTATTGAATGCACCCGAATGTCGCGGTCACAGAAAGTGCACTGACTCTTTATGCGTTTGATGTAATTAGGTTAACGCGTGACTCGCTTATTGCTTACTAAGGTGTTCGGTTATATTACACCGAACAAGATTAATTCAAGAATTGAAACTTTTAATAACATGTTATATCTGGACAACATCACCCATGAGTACGCTTATATTTTGGACTCAAATAAGAATATGAGTTATCATCATTCTGCATACAAGCACTCAGGATCTTTGAATGATCAAGGCATTGAAGTTATTTTCAGGGATCTCTATTACCTGACATTGGGAATTTTAGAAGAAACTTCAATTGAACACCCTGAGGAGGCACTGCCTCACGTATCACCCTTGAAATCAACTTTTTTTCGCACATAATTTCATAAATATACTGCATCAGAATATTGCAGGGCTAAAATCAAAGTCCAATACTTTGACAGTGTGTCTGCAGGAACTTCTTGATAAAAAAATTGTCATTGATATTGTCTGCCTAACAGAGCACTTCATGGTACCTGAGCAAGAGGATAGCTGTATAATACCTAATTATAGTTTAGCATCTTGTTATTGCAGAACAAACTCCAAAAGAGGAGGCTCATGCATATTTGTGAAAAAAGGTATTAAATGGCGAAGTATCCCTTTACTTTTAGACTATTCTGTATATTCTGCTTTTGAGTGTTGTGGTGTGGAGCTGATGGACTACAGAATTGTCATAGTATGTGTATACAGGGTGCCCTCAATTAGTAATTTAGATGTATTTTTTGTTCAATTAAATAACGTCTTACTTTTTTTGAATAAAAGTTATAACAAACATAAAATAATTATAGCAGGAGACTTTAATATCAATACACTTAAACGAAATAATATTACTTCTGAGTTTGAATGTTTACTCTTGAACTATAATTTAATTTTACAACTTAGGAAACCCACTAGACTGTCGAGTGGGACATGCATTGATAATTTTGCCCACAACTTTGCGAATAAATGTAAATCCGACGTTATTGAGCTTGCTCTATCCGATCACACTGCACAGCTATTGAGGTGTAAGGTTAGTGAGGTATGCACTATGAAATATTGGAAAATAAAGCGGCGAGATTTTTGCGTAGAGAATCTGGACAAATTTAAATATTGTATGGGTCAGGTGTCATTCTCAGACGTGTGCAATACTTGTGACCCTAATGTGGCATTTAATATTTTTTTAGACCATTCATGTTGTTTTATGACCTTTGTTTTCCCTATAAACTCATAACTGTCCAACTCTATAAAAAACCTAAGTGGGTATCAAAGGGTATCAAGACCTGTAGTGCAAGGAAACGGGAACTCCTGTGGAAATACAGAAAATATCCTAACAAGAATAATAAATCTAATCTAATAAACTATACCAAGCGACTTAAGAAAATTGTAAAGTTAACGCAACGAGCCCAAAATAACTACACTATAAAAAACTCAACAAATAAATCAAAAACTGTATGGCAGATTATAAACAGCTCAACACAAAATAAACCCACAGACTCTATTTCACACATTAAGTTTAATAATAATACTGTAACCAATCCTAGTACTATATCTAATATTTTAAATGATTATTTTATAAATAAAATTACACCTATTAATACTAATGATAAATATCAATATAAACAATACTTGACATCACGACTTAATTCTTTATTCACGAAACCTTGCATTCCAAATGATGTAATAATGATAATTAAAGGACTGAAAGCATCTAATAGTGTTGGCCATGATGACATTTGCACTAAAGTAATAAAATATGTAGCTGATTATATTAGTCACCCGCTTAGTCATATACTAAACTTATCAACTGAAACTGGTACATTTCCAGATAACCTAAAAATAGCAATTATTATACCGGTACATAAAAAAGGTAGTAAAGAAAACTTAGAAAACTATAGACCTATAGCTTTGTTTACTATATTCTCAAAAATTTTTGAAAAGCACATATATAATATTTTATATGATTACTTCGAAAAGAATAAAATTTTAGTCGAAGAACAAAAAGGATTTCGGAAAGATAAAACTATAAATAACGATGACTTTATGACTTTCTAAATATAATTATGAATGGTGTTGACAATCGGACACCTATATGTGCCTTGTTCATGGATATGACACAGGCATTTGATTATGTGGATCATGGCATTTTAATGCATAAATTGGAGGCATATGGCATAAGAGGTGGCTTTCAAAAATTAATTGAAAATTATTTAAAAAATCGCACGCAATACACTAAACTTACGAGAGTCAATAGTGAAACAAAAATGGAAGAATCCTATCTTTCATGTAAACGTGGAACCCTATATGGTATACCACAAGGAAGCGTCCTAGGACCATTACTATTTATTATATATATAAATGACCTTCCAAAAGCTACGAACCATCCTATATCGCTCTTTGCTGACGATAGTACGATTGCTATTAAATGCACTAATATTAGGACATATGAACATGACATTAATAATGCTCTTAGTGACATCATTAAATGGATGAATGCTAATAATTTAAAAGTCAACATAGCAAAAACTAAAATAGTGCACTTTAGTCAACGTACAAGTGTTTCCTTGCCCACTGTAAACTATAATGGTAACCAAGTTTCTTCCGTCCAGTCAATCAAATTTTTGGGGCTTACTATCGATAACCAATTATCCTGGAAGTTACACATAGAACAAACCTGCAAAAAAGTTAGTAAATCAGTTTATGCTCTTTATGAATTGTCTCAGATTGCAAATATTGATACCATTTTGACTGCATACCATGGCCTTGTAGCTTCCGTGTTAAGGTACGGTGTGATTTTCTGGGGAAACTCAACCAACATAGAGTTAGCCTTTAAAGCGCAAAAGCGCTGCATTCGAGCCATGTTTGGGATGCAAGTAATTGACTCATGTAAATCAGTTTTTCAGGAACATAGAATTTTAACGCTTCCATGCCTTTACATTTATGAAACCGCCGTATTTGTGAAACAAAATCTAAATCTCTATAATAACGCATCCTCAATTAGACAACAACGTGATGTTTACCGGTTGTGTCTAAGCAAATGCAACACCACCCTCATGCACAAAAGTATATTTCATAAGGCACCTATTATATACAATAAAGTACCTAAAGACTTAAAGGCTATGAACTTAAATCTATTTAAGAAAAAATTTAAACTATTTTTAATACAAAAATGTTATTATAAAATTATTGATTATTTAAATGACAAATTTTAATGTATTCAATTTAATTTTAATTTCATATTTTGTTTTCATTATATTTATTTTATTTTATATTGTATTCTTTATTTTTACATTTCGGACATTTTTATTATATTTTAATCCCATATATTGTTTCTACAATTACCAATGTATAATTTAATTTTGTTAACTTAAAATTACATTTTGCATGCCATTCAAGGTAGGAACACTTGAGACCTTTATATATTATAAAACAACTTTGTACAGTGCTTTCTGCAAAAATAAATTGATTTGATTTGATTTGATTTGATTTGATATGGTTATAGAAAAGATACCTACCAGCTAACACGATCTGTCCGCTGTCAGGGTCGGTGGTGACCCTAAGGCTGGGGTCTTCTCTCTGCAGCTCCGCCAGGGCTGTCTCCAGCGGTGTCTGCTGCGACACGCTGGGCGGCTCGATGGAGCACAGGAACACGGGCTCCGGGATCGTTGTGCCTGGACATCCAGGAGTTATTTGGTCTTGGATTTTTAAGATATAGATTTTGCTGCAAGAATACCATGTATGCCGCAGGTCTAATGGTTACTACGACACCTCGTCTCTTCAGTGCAGCGGTATTAATACGCCTGCTATGTATAAGGGTTGAAGCCGAGTAGGGCCAACAAAAGCTTATTGAATTTCTGTTGAGAAACTTCCAATAGCAAAAATTCGTGTAAAATTGGGAATTTGGCGGTGTTGTGCACACCGTGCCTGTTCTATTTCCGGTTGCGTCAGGCGTTGATCTTGCGAGAGAGTGGACTAATGTTTGCATATAACAAAGTATATGTGGAAAGTGTTAACGGAGATTAGCTATTTGTATAGGAGGTATTATTACCTGCAACGCAAACGGATAATCTCCATTAAGATTGGCAGCCACGAAATTTAGCATGGCGGTAGTTTTATTTGACTATAGCCGATGAACTTGCAAGGATTGAGTCATTGTTCTGTCAGCGCAATAGACTACACTGTCACTCTATGATGGTAACAGCCTGACTGCTCCAGTAGCAACAAAACCTTCAGTTTAATTCTTGGGGCATATCACACGACGCTCCGTATACAATATGCCAACATCATTCTCACCAATTCCTAGCAGAACTTCAGCCAACTCCTCGCTCGTCGGCTCCGTCTCCATAGCCTGGAGTCGCTGGCGGGCGCTGGGCAGCAACAACTGCTCCTTGCTGCCAGGGTCTTGGAGCAGCTTCGCCAGGTTAGCCTTGGCACGGTTGGCAGCTGCTTGTGTGGAGGTCACTAGATCTCCTGTCATAGTGGCCTGTAGGATATGTTTCGTTGATGACATAATATATGTAAAAGGGAAAATCTTTTGTTTATCGTACTAAATTAGAACTAAAAATAATCCTTACATATACGTACTTAGTCTCACGTATATATCAACCATGGTGTGTGGCCACAACCAGATTTCACTGGCTATGTTTTAATGTCCTATGTTATTACAGGACCATAAAACATATCTAGTGAAATCCTGAATCCCGGAATGAGGGCGAGCGTATTTCCGTCTACCGGGGACAATTCCAGACACTAAACTTGTAAGTATTAAGAATTTCTGGTATGAAAATCCTAATCATTTTGTCCAACATGGGGATCAAATCCAAATGAAATCGAAAAAAAAAAGCGCTATAAATACGAAAATGTTTGTTTCTAAGTCGGTGACACTATATTCCTACAGACAACACACAACACAAAAGTGATTGTAATCCTCATAGTTCTAAAAAATAGTTAAACAGTTTACCTTCAGAGAGCTGACCACTGCGATATTCCCGGCACTCACTTTCTCTACAGGCTTGTACTCATCAGCTAGCGCCACGTACAATGCGCCAATCTGATGAAAATAAGGGTAAGCATACTTAAATAAACCTTTTTCTAAGGATGAGATACCAGGGATTCCCACTTAGTACAATATGCCAATAACTTCATTCATTCTCATTTTATTTTTCATTTCTACATGTCAGTTTAGTGTGTAATCATAACCTGGCTCTTCGCTAGAACATCTTAGATCAACAAAGGTACTCCTATAAACTATTAACTGCAGCGGGCAAGCGATCGTCTCTCCCCTGCCATCGCACCAGGTGCTGTGGGATTGAATCTCACACACCACAATTTTATGGTTTGTATCTGTGAGTATTTTATCTAATTGTATGTTTATAAAATTCTTCGCGACACAGGCTTTAATGATGGCAGGTGTCTTTATATAAGAACAATGAATTATGTATATCATTTGTAAAGTTATTACATAACAACCAACCTGCTCACTCTTATCCTGACCCAAATTATAAATCTTTTGTCCCTTACTAACTTCTCCACTATAGAGCCTCATAAAGGTCAAAACCCCTCGCTGATCATCATGCTGCACCTTAAACGTTCTCGCAGCCAACTCTGATCCAAAACTCTTATATAACTTATGACCTTCGGCTGGAGAAGGCAGATATGAGATGATGCCATCCATCAAGGTCTGGACTCCAATATTCTTATAAGAACTGCCACAGAGCAAAGGGAATGCTTTCATGGCGAGGGTACACCTTCGCACAGCTTCTTCCAACTCCTTAGCACTAATATCCAGGGTTTCTTGGGTGATGATCGTCTCTGCCAGCTGGTCATCCAAACTAGACAGAGTGTCGACGAGATCCTTGTGGGTGACCATGGCCTGTTCCCACTTATGACCGTCTTTTTCTGTTAGCTTCCTTCTGATCAAGTTTTGACCTCGGCCTTGAGTCCATATGACTTCTTCGAGTGTTAGTAAGTCGATCAGACCTGCAAATAAGAAAGAGACACACAGCGTGTTTCAGAAAGCTGTGGTTATATTCTAGGACTATAATGTATATCTGAAAAATAACCAATGTGCCCAATCCCTGGATCAAATCAAATTATTTTAATTCTAAGACAATTTCAAACGCAATCGAAACAAACGCATTACTCACTATAAATAATTGCGCCCGGTTATTTTTGGGGACGGAGGTCACCCGAGTTTTGTGCTGTTTAATTATCGACTAGAAGGTATGATAGTTAGTTGGACGTGTGTTATCCGCACTTAGCCCCACAATGGGGGCATTGTGGTAACCGCCGCAAAATATTGTTCGGTTACTCATACCACCTCAGCTCCGTCCAGAAAGACAATAGGGGACCGGTGTTGCGCAACACCTCCTTCATCGTCTCTCGACTGTTCAGAAGTTTCGTCCGTATGATGATGTAGAAGTCGTAGACGACCGTAGAAGGTATGATAATGATAAGTTGATAAAAAAAGAAAATGCTATGTATGTGTGAAATAATGTATATGGTTGATTTTTCATGGTTTTTCACTGTACAGGGGCTATATTATGTGACACTTAGATATGACCACACCTTTCTGTTACACGCTGTATATAGAAGAAAAGATAGCATGGCAATATTAATGAATATAGAGTTAAATACAAAGATGATGCTTTTGAAGATTACCTATAAGCCTGTCTTCATGCCTAAGGTCTGTGTGCAAGAGTAGAGGCTCAGCCTGCAACTTGTCCCTGACAGACTTGGCGCAGGCCGCAGCGGAGGCGTCTCCTCGGTCCATTTTATTAAGGTACAGGATCCGAGGGACGCGGTAGCCTCTGGCTTGGCGCCACACAGTCAAGGTTTGGGCTTCTACACCTGTTAAAGTAATACATTAAGACATAATACATTGCGATCTAAAGCATAAGATAGAAGAACTTAGCAGAAGTAGGGTACAGGATCTACAACTGAAACTTTGTTAAAAGTGAAGAAGCTGTTTAGGGTAGCTGTCTCACTTTATATTTTTATGTCATATCTATAAATGCATCTGTGTCTGCATTGTATTGAACCAGCCTGTGGTATGTGGAGTCTGCTTTTTTTCATTCGTCACACTCATATGCTTAACCTCAATGAAATCAATATCTTACCTGCTGATGCATCTAATACAATCACAGCTCCATCTAGCACAGCCAAGCTTTGTTCCACCTCCATGGTAAAGTCTATATGTCCCGGAGTGTCTATCAAATTTATCTGACTATCTCTCCAGGGAAATGATACTGCAGCAGCTGTATGGAATCAATGAAAATGATTTATTAAGAAGGGCTTGAAAATAAGTTTTTGTCATATCTAAACCCATATAATTAAATAAAATATAATTAATCACTTTGGCTTCAATTTATTAATTTATATTTTATTTGTGCTCTAAACACTCACATGTGATAGTAATTCCTCTCTGCCGCTCCTGTTCCATGTAGTCTGTGACCGTGTTACCGTGATGCACCTCTCCCATAGACCTGATGGTGCCCGAGTAGAATAGCATGCGCTCTGTGGTTGTCGTTTTACCTGAAGTTTCAATATTTTAAACTGTATATAATTATGAATACAAAAATATAATTAAATTAGAATTAATAAAATTATAGTATATTATTTGTTTTGTTAAATAAAGGGCCAGTATGACTTCTTTATATATTTTATTTTAATGCTGCCTCAAAGCATTATAAAGTTAAATATTTACAAATTAAAGTTGAATAATCTTAACCTGCATCAATGTGAGCTAAAATCCCAATATTTCGAATGTTGTCAATATTACTTTTGCCGCTTCCGTCACTACTCGAGTAGCATCGTCGGAAACCGGCATTTTTAAATAATTTTCTATAGTAGTTTATATAACAAAATGTTCTCATTTTTATATACATTATCCATAAAAACAGCAAAATCTATCATGTAAAGGCATGACATTGACATCTAACACTTATCACTATCAGTCCACCGTCACATTTGACAACCGATATTGTGTTCAGTAATCATTGGCGATCTTATGTAATATTTTAAAATTATATTTTAGCCTTGCCTTTAATTGTTGTTATTGGTTATGTTGTGTGATAATAAAAATAAAATAAATAAATAATCTGTACATATCTAGCCTTTTTTTTTAGTTCTCAATTCTCATTTCAAATAAAAAAGTAGGCAAGCCTACAGGTGTAGAATCTTATCCTATTTAGTATAGCCGTATACCCTCACATCATTATCCCCGAAGGAATAGCCAGAGCTGTATTACATCCACATGTCGCTTACTATGGTAGTATGGTATTTAGATCCTGGTGATCACCAGGATTTAAATATCATAGTGGATCAATCCACGTGGGGAGTGGGGCTACATTTTTAGACTCCGTGCTGTTGTAGTGAATTTCTTAATACCAATCTCAAGTCGAATTCGACAAAACTTACGATCAAAGTATTTAAACATGTCTGATATGTGTTGTTAGTGAATTGAAACAATATTATCATTCAATGTATGAATGTATCTCTCTGTCTCTTGGATAAAACTTCTTGAATAGGTACTATACAGTTACAAATTACAATACTAAAATACTAACTAGAAATCATGCATTCAGACATAATTTCAAAACGTATACGGTTTTTATTACTTTTTATCTCTTTCTTTATTATAGTTTTCTATGTTGCTATCTCAATTTGTTTTTCATATTCTTTCTCACTCTTTTGAAATGGCATCTGCGTCAATTTGTTTGTGTTGAATACGTGACAAAATAATATAATAATACTAGTGAAAGAATCAATTTCTGTATTATAAGTGTTTATCAAGATGGGTGTACCAGCATTTTTCCGCTGGTTGAGTAAAAAATATCCGAGTGTCATCGTAGAATGTGTGGAACAGAGGGTAAAACATAACCTATAAATTTAATGTTGTCTTTCATAGATGCTTTCAGTTTTGCTATTTGACTCTATTGTTCAATGAAATTGTCGTGCAAAAATGAAGATGATAGGTCTAGCG
Organism: Catocala sponsa; assembly: GCA_963564715.1. Lineage (NCBI taxonomy): Eukaryota > Metazoa > Arthropoda > Insecta > Lepidoptera > Erebidae > Catocala > Catocala sponsa. The sequence continues at coordinate 515,390 of OY751345.1, read as the reverse complement.
ACTTATTACTTACACTTGGCGATACGTTGGTTCCAAGGTCATAATTTTTTTGTATATGATTTCCAAAGCAATTGATTTTAATTTACCGCGGTAATTAACCCTGCCAAAATGTATTTATAATAGCTTTGATTAATATTCTGATAAGACGGTCATGGGTATAAATTACACTGTTGGAATTTAATTTTTCTCTAAAAACATGCAATGATTGACCCCATTGTTAGTTCTGTTATAAGGTTTTAATTTTTAGCATACCTACTTATAACCAAATGTTTTGTAAGCCGCCTAAAGATTTAATAAATTTGAATAGCTTGCAAGGTTTGAAGTTACTGGTTCTTCATAAAAGTCAATCTTCTTCATAAAACTCTCAGAGTTATTATTTAGAATTTGTTGACTGGCAAACAACTCAGGGAGATGTTACATTAGAGATGTACCAATGTGTGACAAAAATTGGCAAGATAATATTATGTGTCTTATTGTTAGTTGTTTCATACAATAGATTTTAAAAACAAAGCTTTATGATCATGACTTGATATCAATTTTAAATGTTTTACTATTTTATCATGCTTGCTCAGATTGTTGTTTAAATATGTGAGCATGAAGATTTGGTAATATACTTTACCAAAAGTGTAGTGGCATCACTTTCTACAGCCAATTGCTTTATATTACTCAACAATTTTGGACTTATATTTATATGACTTTCTAATTATAGATGTATTGTATTCAGCGTTAATTAAAATCATGATTTCAAAAGAAAGGATTAAAATGATCAGGTTTTTTTGAAAGCCTATTTAACATCTACTTTTGTTTATTTTAATTATAATGTAAAAAACAAAATTATTAATGTTTTCAAAGATGTGTGAAGTCTGCTAACCCACATTGCGAAAGCATGGTGGACTATGGCGTAACTCGTCTTGCAGTGAGAAGAGGCCCGTACCCAGCAGTGGGTTCGTTTATATACAGGGCTGATATTATTATATACATATATATTATACTACCTCCACCTAAATAATCATGATTTCTCTTCTATGTGTCCAATTGTCTCAATTACATGCACATATACATACATAATCTCATGCCCAAATTGTAATGGGTATTACACCTAGATGTAGCCAGCTACGGTTTTAGGTCCTATGGAACAGGCAGATGTCTAAAGGACCTATAATCACACTTGGCCTTTTTCCTGGAGGGGAAGGCAAAGGCTACTACGGATTGCTAGAACATCTCATTAAAATACATGTTGTTTCCAGCCAACAGATGTAGATGGCCAGCTGGTGTTCATAGACTCCTCCCTCCCAAACCCCAATGGGGTGGAGTTCGACAACCTGTACCTGGACATGAACGGCATCATTCACCCTTGCACACATCCTGAGGACAAGCCGCCGCCCAAGGACGAGGATGAGATGATGGTGGCCATTTTCGAGTGTATCGACAGACTGTTCCGTATCGTGAGGCCCAGGAAACTGCTGTATATGGCTATTGATGGCGTGGTAAGAGTTTCATATCATATATGACATAATATGGTTTCATCTGTAGGGATTTGTATTCTAGAGTATAATGAAATGCGAGGATGTATTTTCAAGTAATCATGACTGTATCTGTGAATGAATATGCAAGCAAATGTCGATTAATTTCATTGAAAGGAAATTGCAGCAACAACAACAGACTTGAAAATTTGCATTTGTCTTACTCCATTATTTTAATGTTATTTGTATAATAACTAGCCGTGTTGGTGATTTCACGTGCACGAAATTTCAAACCTGCATCATCTATGTAACCTAATATACAGTAATATTGAGATACATACTAATTTGTCGAAAAATTTAAATGAAACAAATACTAAATGTTAAACCCAGCTTATCTCAATAGATCAATGAAACGCACATTCAAATAAATTCTGCAATTATGGTGACAAACCTTTTAAGACATCATCTGTTTTAATTTTATTACAACAAATGCTAGTAGCAGTAATAGCAAGAAACATAGACAGACTAAAAATGTCATGCACTGTGTTTTGCACTATACACCAGACATACTAATCATATCTGAGACCATTTGTCTGCAATTTTAGTCCCTTTTGTCATCCAGAATCTTATTGAGCGTAACTAACTTAACCTAATACTCGCTCGAAACTTAATGTCAGGCAATAATTTGGCATGTAGAAATAATAAAATGCAAGCATATACATTGCATACAAGTATAGCGTCATCTGCGTAACTGCACTTGGCCGCGTGACCAATTTCGTCGTGTTGACCAGTCCTGCGTTCTGCGTTCTGGTGCAGGTTCAGTCTTGCAGCACGAACGAGTCGTCATGGCAAATCTCTGGTACCTACGTGAGAATGGTAAGTAGGTAGATTTATATGTCCTGTTAGAACAGTCTTTACAATACCATTCTTCATCAGGCTCCAAGAGCAAAGATGAACCAGCAGCGTTCCCGTCGGTTCCGTGCGTCGAAGGAGACTCAGGAGAAGATTGAGGAGGTGGCCCGTATCCGCTCAGAGCTGCAGGCTAAGGGTGCGTACCTGCCCCCTGAGAGGCCTAAGGAAGCTCACTTCGATTCCAACTGCATCACTCCTGGGACGCCGTTCATGGATAGGCTCAGCAAGTGTCTGCATTATTATATACATGACAGGTTTGTGACTTCAGTCCAATCTTGTATCATAATTTCTAACACGCGGTATCAGAAAGGCCACATAAAATATTGAATACATGTGAAGTTCTGTGATTGGCTGACTGAATTAGCAACAGTATCATTTTGTCATGTCATTCATTATATTTTAGAAACCGGGTATCAGTATTGTCAGATTCGGCATAATATCAATTTTGCCGTGTAGAGACTCGTCTCAGCTGCATAAGTCACGGTGATAGTAAAAATGATCTAGTCTAACTTCAGAAGAAGTTGGACAAGATATACATAAGCAGGTAGTACTTTCGTTGGCGAGTTAAGTTTATATCGTCATCAAATGTTTGGCAACGACGTTTTCTTCCACTCTAAAATATGTTGCTTTATATGTACAGATTAAACAACGACCCTGGATGGAAAGGCATCAAGGTGATATTGTCTGACGCCAACGTGCCCGGTGAGGGGGAACACAAGATTATGGACTACATCAGACGACAGAGAGGTAAGATATTATTTTCTTTTTCTCTTTATCAACATTTAAACAACAGGCACCAAGAGTAACCAGATTCGGAACCATATTTGTTTTTCGATGAGAGGCTCGGGTCCGCAACCCCTGGCGCAGCATAGTGCCAATGTTGACATGCACCATTTCGATGAGAGGCTCGGGTCCGCAACCCCTGGCGCAGCATAGTGCCAATGTTGACATGCACCATTTCGATGAGAGGCTCGGGTCCGCAACCCCTGGCGCAGCATAGTGCCAATGTTGACATGCACCATTTCGATGAGAGGCTCGGGTCCGCAACCCCTGGCGCAGCATAGTGCCAATGTTGACATGCACCATTTCGATGAGAGGCTCGGGTCCGCAACCCCTGGCGCAGCATAGTGCCAATGTTGACATGCACCATTTCGATGAGAGGCTCGGGTCCGCAACCCCTGGCGCAGCATAGTGCCAATGTTGACATGCACCATTTCGATGAGAGGCTCGGGTCCGCAACCCCTGGCGCAGCATAGTGCCAATGTTGATATGCACCATTTCGATGAGAGGCTCGGGTCCGCAACCCCTGGCGCAGCATAGTGCCAATGTTGACATGCACCATTTCCATGAGAGGATCGGGTCCACAACCCCTGGTGCAGCATAGTGCCAATGTTGACATGCACCATTTCCATGAGAGGATCGGGTCCACAACCCCTGGTGCAGCATAGTGCCAATGTTGACATGCACCATTTCCATGAGAGGATCGGGTCCACAACCCCTGGTGCAGCATAGTGCCAATGTTGACATGCACCATTTCCATGAGAGGATCGGGTCCACAACCCCTGGTGCAGCATAGTGCCAATGTTGACATGCACCATTTCCATGAGAGGATCGGGTCCACAACCCCTGGTGCAGCATAGTGCCAATGTTGACATGCACCATTTCCATGAGAGGATCGGGTCCACAACCCCTGGTGCAGCATAGTGCCAATGTTGACATGCACCATTTCCATGAGAGGATCGGGTCCACAACCCCTGGTGCAGCATAGTGCCAATGTTGACATGCACCATTTCCATGAGAGGATCGGGTCCACAACCCCTGGTGCAGCATAGTGCCAATGTTGACATGCACCATTTCCATGAGAGGATCGGGTCCACAACCCCTGGTGCAGCATAGTGCCAATGTTGACATGCACCATTTCCATGAGAGGATCGGGTCCACAACCCCTGGTGCAGCATAGTGCCAATGTTGACATGCACCATTTCCATGAGAGGATCGGGTCCACAACCCCTGGTGCAGCATAGTGCCAATGTTGACATGCACCATTTCCATGAGAGGATCGGGTCCACAACCCCTGGTGCAGCATAGTGCCAATGTTGACATGCACCATTTCCATGAGAGGATCGGGTCCACAACCCCTGGTGCAGCATAGTGCCAATGTTGACATGCACCATTTCCATGAGAGGATCGGGTCCACAACCCCTGGTGCAGCATAGTGCCAATGTTGACATGCACCATTTCCATGAGAGGATCGGGTCCACAACCCCTGGTGCAGCATAGTGCCAATGTTGACATGCACCATTTCCATGAGAGGATCGGGTCCACAACCCCTGGTGCAGCATAGTGCCAATGTTGACATGCACCATTTCCATGAGAGGATCGGGTCCACAACCCCTGGTGCAGCATAGTGCCAATGTTGACATGCACCATTTCGCCATTCATGGCCTCACAAAAAATATATATTTGTGTCTGCTATATAATGTCTAGTATATAAACACACCCACTGCTGGGTACAGGGGTCTTCTCAGTATGAGAAGAATTAAGCCATAGTCTACCACGCTGGCTCAGTGGGGGTTGGCGGCCTTACATATCTTCGAAAATATTTTGGAGAACTCTCAGACATGCAGGTTTCCTCGCGATGGGGAATACATCGTTAAGCGAGCCAAAGCTAACTATTTAATACTCACATAACTTCGAAAAGTTAGAGATGCGTGCATTAGGGTCAGATTCAAGAGCTCCAGTTCAATGGTGTCCCACTAGGCTATCGCTACTGTTTGCCACCTAACATTTTCAACAGTGTTCCTTACAATTTGTGTTGCCATTTTAGTGCAGCCCGACCATGACCCGAACACGCAGCACGTACTGTGCGGCGCCGACGCTGACCTGATCATGCTGGGACTCGCCACCCACGAGCCGAACTTCACCATCATCCGCGAGGAGTTCAAGCCGAACAAACCGAGGCCGTGTGATGTTTGTGGACAACTGGGTAAGTAGTCACTGTATTCTTTTTAAGAGAATCTGATATTGGCTGCATTTATTTCAATATTGCAGGGTCTTTCCAAGTGTATTAGGAACAGATTAGCCAGCAGTACAATTCAGAACGTCACAACAACTCAATTATCGATCGATTCGATTATGTCGCACTGGCTGTCCCCGCGGTTCCACCCACGTTTATGATTATACCTTGGCTCGTAGCGTGATGTTATACAGTGTATGTTACTTCTGAATGAAGTAGCTTTTTAATGGTAAAAGAATAATTAAAATTGGTTTAGGAGTTTGAGAGTAAATCAATTACAAGCAAACAAATCTTTCTAATAATCCTTACGAATATTATAAATAGGAATGTGAGTTTGATTGTTTGTTACGCTTTCATGCCTTAAATACTCGACCGATCATCATAAAATTTCATGACGATTAGTGGTTGCAGAAAAGGTACATAAAGGAGAAAAAATTGGGTATATTTCATCCAGAAAAAAAGTATTGTTTCTAAGTGAAGGCGCGAGCAAAAACTAGTATTATTATAAATAATGTAAAACATTTTTTGTTCAGAGTTCTTGTCTCGATTGTACACTGAATATTGTGTATAATATCTATTTACATTTGTCTCCCAGGGCACGAGATGAAGGAATGCACAGGAACAACTCCAGACGCCTCTCTCGTCCGTGCTGACCCGGCCTTCGGCAACCAGGACAGCTTCATCTTCGTGAGGCTGAGCGTCCTCCGGGAGTACTTGGAGAAGGAACTGCAGATGCCTGACCTGCCGTTCCCTTATGACTTCGAGAGGGCGCTAGACGACTGGGTGTTCATGTGCTTCTTTGTGGGCAATGACTTCTTGCCACATTTGCCCAGTCTCGAAATTCGGGAAGGCGCTGTGGATAGACTCGTGAATTTGTATAAAAAGTGTGTTTATAGGACTAAGGTGAGAGTTTTGTAATAGTGTTTATTTGTACTGCGTTCTTAGTGTCGTGATTTAACAGTGATTCTTTTTTTGTTGACTGTGAGGGTTCGATTCCAGGGTATCATTGAGATAGTGTCTTAGAAATTTGTGGAAACAGTTTGTAAAATATGCGCGATACGGTAATGTTATGTACGTCGGTACGATACGAATGTAATCGTTTATAAAAAATCTAGAAACGCTTTGTTATTTTGGACGCTACTATTTCCTACTTCATAAGCAGATAGGCAAACTATACTAGGCCTATGTCCAGCAGTGGACTGCGGTGGGCTGATTGATTGATTGAAGCAGATAGGCAAACGGTGATAGCCGAGTAGTAAAGATGAACTACCGCTAAAAATATGGGTTCGGACAGGTTCGGTCTCATGTAAACATTCATATCCCTTAACAAACGATAACCATTTTGCTAGTAATTATTTTAGTACCCACTTAGTAGGAGGCTAGGAAACGAGTCTATTGCCGCCTGCTGGGCACATTACCAGACTGTTTACTGATGCTGAAAATTGCCTAACCGAAAAGCTGTATAATATTGTACCTAACCTGCGAGAATCGGACCCGGCATTTGCTCATAACCATTACCGGGTCCGTGGCTGCCAAATTGACGTATTTGTACAAACACCATATTATGGTCATATACTTAATGCCTATCTGTTTCCGTCCAGGGTTGGATCACGGACTCGGGCGACGTGAAGCTGGAGCGCGTGCAGGTAATAATGACGGAGTTGGGCCACATGGAGGACGAGATCTTCAAGCGCCGCCACCAGAACGAGCTCAACTTCAAGGCGCGTGACAAGGCCAAGCGGAGACAACAGCAGAGACCTAACTTTGGACTCTTGGAGAAGACGCAGTTTGCGCCGCAGGTACATCTTTACTAAAATCTGAGGACTCTCTTTAATAGTTTGTCTCAGCAATAACCACTGTCAGAGGAACTCGCTTAACAGACTGAATACTTACCAAAACACTAGTGCCTAATACAACCCGCATACAAGCCAGTGATTGTACCGCAGAATTGTATTCGAGTACAACGTGTTAGCTGCAGGTTAAGGACGAAGTGCACCTACATATAGTCATACTTTTGTGATATGTCGGCCTCGATGGCGTAATGGTTAGTGTAACCGACTGCCACGCCTGAGGCCACGGGTTCGATTCTCGCACAAGTCAAACATTTGTGTGAACATGGATGTTTGTCTTGGTCTGAGTGTTTCTATGTATAATATGTATGTATTTACAAAAAAAAGTATATATGTATGTTTATCCATTGTCTAGTACCCATAGTACAAGCTCTGCTTAGTTTGTGCTAGATGGTGTTGTGTGTATGTGATAGAATATTATATTATATTATTAATATATATTTCGAATGCAGTGACCAACCAATGAAAACAACTAGTAGGGTTGGTTTGAACACTCGGCCGAGATATTCGGTTTTCGCTCAAAATTTTGCGCCTTATACTATGCTATTGTCAGTCGCCAACTTATTAATTTATTGGGAACAAAATTTAAATTCATCAATGCCGTAGCCAGAAATTTACAAATTTAATAACCCTAAAAATAAGTCTATTCTTTATTTTGCATTAATAATATAAAAATATGTGAACATATTGTTTTGTCCCACACAGGCGGTGGGGCAACAACAACAGTCGCGCCCCTTAGAGGACGTCCGGCGGGAGGCCGCGAACATTCGCCTCGCTGGAATGAACAGCGTACCTTCGGTAAGTAATCCTTTTTTACTAACTACTATAGTCTGAAATTTGTTTATTACGTTTCACAAATCTTACGACTGCAGGTTTAATTCGCGGTTTGTGTAACTTAATATTTTTACGAAAAACTTCCCTCTAATAGTGGAATAGATATGAAAAACACCTATCGAAAAGTATATAATGATGTTGCATGCGTAAGGAATATATTTGTGTCTCTCGGCATCGTTCTAGTGTCTGTCTGGTCACTGAGAATTACTTCACGAAACACTCAATGACACTTTATTATAATCGGCTCTAGGACTTTTTAATAATATCTTTCACTATTTTTTATAGTTTTGTATTTAGCTATCCACATACAATTAGAATACTAATTTCGTATAAGCACGTGGTCTAATGTATCTTCAATGTATAGGGAGCATCCTCCGACTAGGCTGAGCGATTGTGCCTGGCGTACCGTCCCGACGGTTGACGCCAGGCACTTGTATCTATATACTCGCTGTGTAAACTTCGCTTGCGAGATTCCGATTAGATACCGAAGTGTGTAATTGGGTACAGCGCCATCTATTGTCAAGTTTCACAACTTCTTGTTCTATGCGGCATCGCTACAAGCACAAACCCGTACAATGGAACCGAAAGCAGTATATCTAGTATTACTGGTGTCATAAGCACAGGCCTATACTACGGGACCGATAGCAGAATATATGTATATATCCACTATGACATGTTCCAGCAAAACGAGCAGTCAGGTCCGCGGGGCCACAAGCGGTCTGCGGAGGCGGCGAAACTGGACGAAGATGACGACGCGCACGACGAGGTGCGGCTTTGGGAGGACGGGTTCAAAGAGAGATACTACGAGAGCAAGTTTGAGGTCGCCAGGGAAAACCTTGAGTTCAGGTAACTATACAGTACACAAGTATTTACGTCTATAGCTCGATAACTTCGCAAAGAAAGATGTATGTCCTCGAGTTCAGATAACCACAAATATTTACGTCTATAGCTTGAAAATGTCGCAAAGAAAGATGTACATATTATGTCCTTGAGTTTAGGTAACCACAAATATTTACGTCTATAGCTTGAAAATGTCGCAAAGAAAGATGTACATATTATGTCCTTGAGTTTAGGTAACCACGAATATTTACGTCTATAGCGTGAAAATGTCGCAAAGAAAGATGTACATATTATGTCCTTGAGTTTAGGTAACCACAAATATTTACGTCTATAGCTTGAAAATGTCGCAAAGAAAGATGTACATATTATGTCCTTGAGTTTAGGTAACCACAAATATTTACGTCTATAGCGTGAAAATGTCGCAAAGAAAGATGTACATATTATGTCCTTGAGTTTAGGTAACCACAAATATTTACGTCCTTGAAAATGTCGCAAAGAAAGATGTACATATTATGTCCTTGAGTTTAGGTAACCACGAATATTTACGTCTATAGCGTGAAAATGTCGCAAAGAAAGATGTACATATTATGTCCTTGAGTTTAGGTAACCACAAATATTTACGTCTATAGCGTGAAAATGTCGCAAGGAAAGATGTACATATTATGTCCTTGAGTTTAGGTAACCACGAATATTTACGTCTATAGCGTGAAAATGTCGCAAAGAAAGATGTACATATTATGTCCTTGAGTTTAGGTAACCACAAATATTTACGTCTATAGCGTGAAAATGTCGCAAAGAAAGATGTACATATTATGTCCTTGAGTTTAGGTAACCACAAATATTTACGTCTATAGCGTGAAAATGTCGCAAAGAAAGATGTACATATTATGTCCTTGAGTTTAGGTAACCACAAATATTTACGTCTATAGCGTGAAAATGTCGCAAAGAAAGATGTACATATTATGTCCTTGAGTTTAGGTAACCACGAATATTTACGTCTATAGCGTGAAAATGTCGCAAAGAAAGATGTACATATTATGTCCTTGAGTTTAGGTAACCACAAATATTTACGTCCTTGAAAATGTCGCAAAGAAAGATGTACATATTATGTCCTTGAGTTTAGGTAACCACAAATATTTACGTCTATAGCTTGAAAAAGTCACAAGGAAGGCATATCTTACTGAAATGTGTATGAAGTTGACCAGCCCGCAATGGGTTTGCATCGTGGACTATGGGTCTAACCATACCCACTCATGTATCTATTAAACTAGAGATGCTGTTGTGGTTTTGCCCCATGCCATGCGCAAGAGAAGAGAGGTTGTACGCATGTCAAGTGGTCTTAAAAATATCTTGGATGTCATTTAAATATGAAAAGTTAACTTACTAAACTACTTATAACATTAAGAGCATTGAGAATGTAACATAATCTTGAAAGAAACGATATTTTAGCCTTGCCCAAAGTGTCGATAAAATATATTCGATGATTTTGGCAAAAACAATTCCGTTTGACGAGAAACTTATAACAAATCTAAGTTAACACTCTAAAGGAGATAAATAAAAAACATACTCATTTTAGTTTATTGTCTCCAAGTTGTTTCCATACTTAAAAGAAAACTATGGCAGCAGTGAGACGATTTGAAAAAAATATCAGGCTTCACTAAGGCCTGATATTTTTTTTAAATTTAATTATTAATTTATGGAGATCCAGCAGCTTATTCTAGTTTGACAATACATTTCAATAAGTATTAGATAGCCAATTACAAGGTTCTAAAAGAATAGCAATTACACTTATAAAATTACAATACAGCTCAGCTAGCAATATAGCAGTTTAAACAAACAAGTGTTCACTCATTCGTCGCCTCGCCGCCGGCATACTAGTGCAGAATAAATCCAAACTCCGATATTTAGCAGTTGAGTTGAAGCTATTGCTCGCTCAATTAAGAAAAGAGTTTTGCCGATAGTTAGAAGAAGATCTAGGCACTATTTGATTATATGTGTATGACCAGGTACCGCGTGGCGCTGCAGTACGTGCGGGGTCTGTGCTGGGTGCTGCGCTACTACTACCAGGGCTGCGCCAGCTGGAAGTGGTACTTCCCGTATCACTACGCGCCCTTCGCCTCAGACTTCGTCAACATTTGTGGACTCTCCACCAAGTTCGAGGAGGGAACACAACCGGTCAGTGCCTATCACACACTGCTATTCTTAAATATTGTATCTATGTATGTTTAAATGTGCTAAGCGGAATCATAGATTAATAATAATAATTCTTTGAATCCACCTAGTTTTTAGATCATTAGGTAATGTTAAATTTATAACCGACCTTCTACTATGTTAAACAATATTTTTAGTGGTGGAAACTTGTAAATGGCCTTAAATTGTAAATTTTTAAAATATTGATGTACCCACTAGCTGTAAGTTCCCAAATAAAATAAAATAAAGTAAAAATAGCTTGGAAAGGTTGCTAATACTTACGTACGAACTTATTTATATTATAATCCTTTATGGCATAAATTCGAGCTTATATTAGTGCAATTCTGAAGTCCCAGGTTTAATACCGGGGTTAGGCAAAGTGTGTGAATGCGACGCGTTGGCTGCACTCAGGACGGGTATGATGGGGTTGGCATATCCAAGCCCTGAAGACTTCAGGCTTCTCCCTCTGAATTGTACACTGCGGCTTATGCAGTACATTCATAAGGAGATAGCTAAGGGTTAAATCTTGGGGCCGACACAAAAGATCCCATTGGGTCGAAATGTCGCCGGTCTGCATTGACTGGGGTTCACCCTTGTTTGATCGAACAACGTTAGATATAATATTACTAAATCGAACAACGTTTAAGAAAATCATCACTTTGTATAATATCGTTTGATAGAATTTTCAGTTCATCGAATATTTATTTGCTATAATAACATTTGCGCTAATGATCAAAAGGTATAATGTTCATTTGATGTAATGTTCAGATGGTATAACCATGTATTTTATCGAATATTCAATGGTTACAGTTCTAACCTAACCTAACCAAACTACTTCTGGGTGGTTTATAAAAAAAATAAAAAATAACCACGAAGGGGATGGCGGGGTCTATTCGCTCGCTTCGCTCGCTCAAACGACCCCGCCATCCCCTTCTAACCTAACCTATCCGAGTCGGGGTACCCTAAAGTCCCGATTGCATCCAGTTTCTCCTGATAGGTTCACCCTTGTTTGATTAGTTTAAATAAAATTAGTGCATTTGAAAATTCGGCGAAATGAAATTAGTTCAAATGAAATTAGTTCAAATAAATAATTACGCTAAATAAAAATTTACCAATGACTTATTCGGTCAAATGAATAATTCTTCGAAATGACTTTATTGCAACTAAAATTCGATTTAGTAATATTATATCAAACGTTGTTCGATCAAACAAGGGTGAACCATTGACTGGCCCCCACACATAAGATAAGATAGGCAAAGTGTTATTGAGTATTTTCTGTTAAGAAATTTTGAGTAGCAGTTCAGAGTCTGGAAATTTGCTTGTTTGAACTTCAAAGGCTAGCTCTAATATTTTTAAATTACGTGGTCGCTAATCCAGCTGTTGCAGAAGATTTATTTATTTACATATGTAGAACGACTTGCGCCAATTACACTATTTAATAATATAATATAAATTTAAAATTTAGCATTCATGCATTCTGCTCACAGTATTCAGTAAGACGTATCCTTAATGATACTGTCAGGATGATTGGCAATTTAATTCAGCATGAACGTCGATAAACTACATAAGTTGTTACAGCTATGCTTATAAACGTTATAATATGAATGTATTTTTGTTGGCAGTTCCGTCCCCTGGAGCAGCTGATGGGTGTGTTCCCGGCCGCCAGCTCGCAGCACGTGCCCAAGCCCTGGGCCAAGCTCATGAGTGATCCTGTAAGTATACTTTAAAATTATTTTAATCAATGCTGCTTAGGAGTCTTCCTCTTCATCTTGATCTTGCCAGGCCGTTTGATAATGTGTCTGTACCAATACTACTACGCATCCTAGAAATAAAAGGAATGAAAGGAGTTGCTCTATCGAGCTTGAAAGAGTTTAGTACTAAAGATAATGCTGATAAAAACCCTTTAGCTTTCTGACTGACGAACTATACAATGAGTTTAAAGTCCTCAGAGTACATTTGCATAAAAAGATTTTCAGATTCGTAAGCATCCAGCTCTTATTAAAAATGTATTGTGTCTGGCCACCGGTGTGCCGCTGCGACTCAATAGATTAGGCAAGTCATAAATAGAATACCGCTTTATACTGTCAAAGAAGTGCTGATATTGATCAGGATGGTAGTTCTAAATATTAAATGACGTACCATCAGGATTGTCTGTAATCTATTTTAATATTATCAAGAGTAAAGATTTGATATTTTGTTTGTTTGTTTGTAATGACTCCACCGATTTCAAACATTATTTTACCATTAAAAAGCTACATTATCACCGAGTAACATAGGCTTTATGTTATTTATGAAATGTATTGTTACTAACATAACCTAACCTACTTTTACGCGAGCGAAGCAGCGTGCTAAAGCTATTAATAATATAAAGTAATATATTAAGTATGCGCATGTTGTTGTCCAGTTCTCGCAGATCATCGACTTCTACCCAACGGACTTCAAGATCGACCTGAACGGCAAGAAGTTCGCTTGGCAGGGCGTCGCGTTACTGCCCTTCGTGGACGAGGAGCGCCTGTTCCGCGCGCTCGAGCCATACTACGAAGAGCTCACTGAGGCCGAGAGTATGTACACATACTTTATTTATATAACGAGAAATTACATAAAATTATGCCAAAACTTTAAGAAAACAACGTGGTTTCAACATTTCGACAACAACACTTCACTATAGAACAAGTCCATAGAGATTGTAACATAAAAACAATATTGCAGCATAATATTGTCTTCTGTTTACGCGAATGTTGTGTCAAATAAACAACGCGATAAAATCCGTATATAGTAGTTTAATTTCAATGAATATTGCAGCATTTTAGACATCCGACAAGCTTTTGATAGAGTCTCGCACACAGGTTTACTCTGTAAGATAAAATAGTATGTCTCACACAACTATTATCTAAGCGTTCCTAGCATAAAACCTATCAAATCGATGGTACTAGTGGTATTGGTGGTAATACCACATCATTTCCCCATTAGACTAAAAGCAGGTGTACCTAAGGGGTCGATTCATGGCCCAATACTACACCCCTACATCCTGTATACTGACGATTTAATATCCTGCACCTTTATAAGACATGCCATGATCACTACATCACAAAATATTACAAAACAAAGTCTCCCGCCGCGTCTGTACGCGATAATAGAATTCAATGGCAAAGTGATTCGTGACAAAGTATTAGGTGTATAATTCGTTAAGATTGTGTAAATTAGTTGAAATATGACGATCTGTTTTGAAGATGTCGGGGGAAATACAATCACAATCTTGAATCGCACAAATAACATTTACAAAGCGATATAATTACAAGTTGCCAACATCAACCGTCGGGCTGCGGCCCGCCAGGCACGATCACCCAGCCTGGTCGGAGGATCCTCCCTTTGTGTTGGAGGGACATCACAATCTGTTCCTCCACAGTGGTGACCCCGACGTGATTATTAAATACAGTATTCTTACAGAAAAACGCAATATCCGCGGTCACGACCGCCTATACGTGGGTACAGGGAACAAGAGCTACGACTTCCTGTTGGGTCTGTATACAACAGCTGGTCACAGAGTGCGCGCGCTCGTGGACTCTCTGCAGCGGTACCCCTACCGCTCCGAGGGCGTCACCGGCGAGGTCCTGCTTAGCGCAGACAACGTCATCATTGGCGGGTGAGTACACTTCACCAGCGTGCTGGACCTACGGGTGAATGTAGGGACTTGTCTGACTACCCGCAGTTGACTAGTGCAAGGTTAACTGGTGTCATACTGAGAGTAGGATATTTAGGCAGTTTCCAAACTGATCTGGTATTACAGATTTGGCTTTATGAAGGCGCAGTGGTGTGAATGGTTTTGGGTACTTTTCCCACATGTTTAAAAGTTAGTCCACCACAATATGTGAATTTTGCCTGGAAGCATATTATTTTAAATAAATAAAATCTGTTTTTGTTCAGCAATACCTGTTTAACATGTAAAGTCAGTGATTGAAATTGGCATGACATAAACTCTTGAGATTAATTTTGATGAAAAACAAACAATACAATTAATTAACTTTTTGTGTTAATACGACCGTCTATTATAAGCATGTATGTATGTAATAAATATAACGACGTTTGCTGGCGCCAATCTGACACCCCGGCGTCGGGCTGGTGGTAAAATCGTCACCAATATCTGTGGTATTGTAAAATATAATCATGATTGCAGAGCTCTAGTGATTGAGTCTATTGTCCAAGGTTTCAAAGTCAAAAATCATTTATTCATTTAGGTCACAAAGTATATGTAAACACCTTTTGTACCTATGTTCGCAATAAAGAATTTTGATTTGATTTGATTTGATTTGAACACTTATGAACGTCAAAATATATAGGTTAGTGAGTTTACTAAGTTACTGAAGCCACATTTAGGTCAAAGGTTTCGATTTCAAAGACTGGTCACCATAACTTATAGACAAAAACGACGTTAGGAAATTAATGCTATATCATATTTGTACGTCGGGAAGTACGTAAAGCTGTTGATTCTAAACCTGAGCTCGCTCCAGTCGTGTTGGATCACCGTCCCATCGGACTATACGAGGTCTGCCATTCTTAAATTGTATTTTCTTGTCCTCACAGGCAATTACCATCACCAGTGATAGGCTTGAAGCCAGTGATAGGTAACTACGTGGTGTGTGTGCGGTTCGTCGACCCCTCGTACGATAAAGAGTTCCCGGCGCGCCGGCTAGAAGGCGCCGTGCAGCCAACCAGGGTGCTGAAGCCAGGCAACCTGTCGCATGAAGAGAACAGGAATTGGAGGCCGCAGATTGGTGAGTACATTTTATTTTTAGAGCAGCGATAGTGAGTAGGAAACCGTTGGACTGCCACGCAGAGGTCTCGAGTTCGATCCCAAGGCGCGCATCTAACTTTTCGAAGTTATGTGCGTATTAAATAGTTAATTATCGCTTGGTTTAACGGTGAAGGAAAACATCATGAAGAAACCTGCATGTCTGAAAGTCTTTGATAATGTTTTCGAAGATATGTCAAATGTGCTAATCCGCACTGGGCCAGCGTGGTGGACTATGGCCTAACCCTCCTCACACTGAGAAGAGGCCCGTGCCCAGCAGTGGGACAGTTTAATACAGGGCTGATATGTTATATTTTGGTTTTATAGTGTTGCTGTCTGGGTGCCTCGCAGTGGCAGTGAATGTGGGTGGCTGCTCTGTTTGAGATTTGGGTTCAAGTACTTGGCTCGAGTATTGGATATTTGGTTTATGTTTCAAGTAATCTCAGTGGCAACTCAGAGTCTCGAACAGTGCTCGATAAGCGACAATAAGCTAGATATTATGTAGGATGTGAAATCAAAGCTGATGTAAATAAATCTATAGCGACGGCACATAGAAAAACAACACGACAAGCAGACACTCTACCACTTTCTTAAACACATGTTTTTTTTTTATAATTAAAAAGGGCACTCTCCTCAGTAGGGATCATTCATGTGTCGCGGGGACTTTACAAATACCCAAACAACGGACACAAAGAACACCCAGAGTCGGCACAACCATTTGTGGAGCACACAAGACCACAGCTGGGCGCAGGGGCTGTGGCGACGCGACCACTTAATCCAATACGCCACTCATGCAGTCAAACCACATCACCACATCCCTCCACACATCTTACGATATATGTATGACTACAATATCACGTGTTCTCACAGGCATGGTGAGGTCCAACACCATAGCTTCGATGGAGGCGGCTGGTCGGCGCATGCTGGGCCACCACCTGCCGCGGGACAACTCGTACGGAGCCGTGCCGCCGCCGCAGAGACACCAGCAGCACGGTGAGTCACACTACATAATGGTTTTGGACTTCCACACGAGAAAAACATTCTTTTGGCAGGAGTCATGCGTTCTTTTGACAGGAATCCAACGTTCTTTTGACAAGAGACAAACGTTATTTGACAGGAGACGAACGGTCCACTGATAGGAATCGCATGTTCTTTTGACAGGAGACGAACGTTCTTTTGACAGACTCGATGTCGAGATTATGAAATGTTACCCGATATGTCATTTGCGGTTTAGTTATTGCTAATGACGAGTAATTAAAAAAATAATGAGGTGCGTGCGTGAAACATATCGGCGGCCTACCACCATGTCCCTGATTAGATCCCCGGATCGTGCTACGTGTCACTGAAGTTTCGTCGTCCCGCAATGTTCCCGGTAAACAGAAATAGCCTAGTCGCTACTAAGAGAGAATTGAAATATATCCAGCGTGTACTACACTGTCTGCGCATCATTTCGGATTGATTATTAAATTTTATTAAACATCATCCAGACTTGTTTAGTCAGGCAAAAGATGTCACTCGGCGTGATAATATAAGAAATCCGGACAGGCTTGTTCTAAACATGTTACCCAGAAGTAGCCGGCTTCAAAACAACTCGTACGCCATGTGTATTAAAATATATAATAAATTACCAAATTTTATGAAAACTCTCCCTATAAATAAATTTATAACAGTTCTACGTGGTTGGCTCATGCAGAAAAACTTTTACTCTGTTAAAGAATTTATGGAACATACGGCGTGATGAGTACCAAATTGACCTACTAATCAAATACGAATTATGACATTGTTAATTTAAAATTAGTTATGATTGTTTGAAGAGACATACTTTGTTAACTCCATATAACATGTACCTGTATTTGCATGCTATTTGTAACGGCTAAACAGGCTTGTGCTAATTTATTATAGTATGACATCAATGTAATGTACCTTGTTTACAGCAAATAAAGATATTCTATTCTATTCTAAAACATAAATAATAAGTAAATCACTTGTGCTAACAAAGGGCTTAATTCGTCAATTTAACGCTTAGGGATGAAACCACAACGTTGCCAATCACAAGTTCAATGACATCCAGCAATAAAATCAACAAATAATAAAATCATACACAAACGACAAACTAATAACCGTCTACACAACAGGACGGGGCAAAGTTTATTAAAAATTAATTGTCGCGCGCGTCACTTCCGCCAACAATGGCGCGCCGTGTGCGACACGTAATTGAGTCACGTGACTCGCCCCTCCACACACCCCGTCCCGCACCTCTCACTCCCCGCGCCGCGGGGGCGTGTAGGAAGCCAGTCGGTAATTGGCCGGAGGAGGGGTCGCACGTGATAAAGATTTAATTCGTTGATGATAGAAGTTTGATTTTTTTATTGATTTGATGATTATTGTTGGCGTGGTTTTTGGGATTGTTGTTTTAATTTTAATAGTATTGTATGTTTTCTATTAATGATTACTTCTTATATGACAAGTTGGTAGTTATTATCTCTTAGATAGCTACCTATTTAGTTGCGTCAGTTTAACATAGATTATTCGCATATCTATTCTTTAGGGTTAAAGTTTCGATTTGAAGCACGCGGTCGATCATGTTAACGTGAATCTGACCCTAGTCAAAGCAGCAGTTCAGAATTTAAAGCTTGACAGAGCAAACAACGAAATGGTTTCACGCGAGAAAACAACTTTTTGTTTTAGTTCACACATCTTGTATCTTTAGTCAGACACGCATCGATATCTGATTCGTGTCGATTAATAGAAGATGGATTTACAGTATATAACTAAAATATGATTTTGTTTTAGAATCCATCGATATGCTATTAAATACCTTACAGGCACGTTGCGTATGTTAAGGTCTCTTAATAATCGCACTGAAAACCGTCTGAAAGTGGACGCGACACACGACAGCAGGCTCACCTCTACTGCTACGGGTCACATGTTTGTAATAAAACTAATTCTATTAACCTCTGAGTCTTCGAAGAGGTTAATGAAGACATTATGTGGGCCTGTGTGTCTGTCTGTTAGTGACAGTTTCTCAGTGACAGGCATAACTCCGGAACCACTGGACCGATTGACTTGTAACTTGGTGTGCAGACATCTTGGGGTCATACCTAGGTTGAGTTTGAATATGGGTCCTGTGAATCAAAAGACTCCCGCGATATAGGAGTCATTTCTTTTCATTACTTTTACATTTAAGGCGAAGAGGTTGAATCCTGGGTTTTTACATCCATCTCGTTTTTGATAAGATTGTTATTTATACTTACATACAACTGTTGCATTAGTAATAATATATGTCTCGGGATCCTTTACAAGCATCTAAATAAAAGACATTAAGAATTCCTAACCTTGGATCAAGTATATGCGTATCACAACTATCACATATATATTTATACCGTGTAAGAATTGAAACCACAACATTCAGCGCACTAGCGGAGGTTAGCCGACCACTTCAACCAGTATATCATCCGTAGCAAACAACTGTAGCTTAAGGCATACTCAAATACAAACATGATGGTATACTTTAATTAGACAATCGTCACCCCTTCACAAGGGTTGTCTACCGATTAACGATCTCTGCCGGTACCATTGTGAACAGTGTTGTGTTACACGGCGCCGCCGCCGCGGGCTATGTGCGGTCTACAATCTATTGATGTTAGATGCCTGGTAGGATGGGTGACAAGTGCTTCAGTTTATAGGGTGACAATACAGAGGAAGATAACGAGAAAATATACCAATGGCGTAGTGGTTTAAGTGGTCGCCTCGCCATTGCCATTACGCCGAGTATTATGGGTTCGATCCCCGGACGGGATAAACATTTGCGTGATCCACAAATAATTGTTCGGAGTCTGTGTGTTCTTTCTCTCCTTTGTACGTAAACATCTTCGCGACACAACATTTATTCCTAGCACTGGAGTTGTCTATTTAAAAAGAAAGAAATATGTACATACGCTTATTTATATGTTCGCTTATATCACAGTCAAAGTTAAAAAACATTTATCTATACTAATATAAAGCTGAAGAGTTTGTTTGTTTGAATGCGCTAATCTCAGGAACTACTGGTTCGATTTGAAAAATTATTTTTGTGTTGGATAGCCTATTTATCGAGGAAGGCTATAGGCTATATAACATCACGCTACGACCCATGGGGGCGGTGCAGTAACCATAAACGCGGGTGAAACCGCGGGCACAGCTAGTAATAATATAATTATAATAATAATATTCTACCACATACACACAACATCATCTAGCTCAAACTAAGCAGAGCTTGTACTATGGATACTAGACAATAGATAAACATACATTTATACTTATTGGAACGAAGTTTTGGAACGAAGTTCCTTACGGCAGGCTTGGAGGGGATAGGGATTTTGCTGCGCGACCGAACTGAAAAAAATGTGATAGTAAAACCGTAAGAAAAAATCCGTGGAAAAAAGTGCGTGGAATAAAACCGTTAAATGAGACGTGCGCAGGCGCGACAGTCGCATACACAAGCGAGTAGTGTATAATACCAGGATATCAGAAATCACTAAATGACCAATATATTTAAATGTTTGGAATCATTTAAATATATTGGTATAAATGAATATTCTTTATTCTATTTAGTGAATTGAGCACGATTTTTTTTGCAATTTGTGTCGATTCTACATTAGCCGAAGGAACTTCGTTCCTACCTGGTGTCCCACGACACCACATAATTTGTTTTTTTTTGTAAATACATATATATTATACATAGAAACACCCAGACCAAGACAAACATCAATGTTCATGCACACAAATGTTTGACTTTGCGGGTATCGAACCCGCGACCTCAGGCGTGGCAGTCGGTTACACTAACCACTACGCCATCGAAGCAGTCAAATGTAATTAAATAGTCGTGATTTAAACAGATCAGCTGTTTTTATGCTCGCATAACGCAGAGGTCATTCCCGGCGGCGCGGGCGGTGCGTTGTATTAGTAGTAATCCATTGCGTACGGCGTAGTAATGTTAATCAATATAAAATCTTAATCTTGCGTTTTTTTATTAGTAGAAGTTTGCGTCGAGATAAGTACCCATAGAAATACATGTTACACCCAGTATATCGCTGAAGGGCAGAGGTTTATTACGTGTCGTCAGATGTGGTGCAGATGCTGCGTCAGACGAGGCGAGCCCGTTGCCATTTACGCAGTGCATTTGTGGACTACACGCTGCAATTAAAATGTTCATAACACATTAGTTCAAAACTTAACAGTTAGCCCGGGCACCCAAACCTGAAATTCGCGGTCAGCGTAAACATAATAGAGAGCATTTCAATAACATAAATACTGTTACATGGTCTCGAAACTGCTATCTACGGATTACTCAAATATTTTCACTATTAGAGACTTGCTCAACTATGAAACACTACTACTAGTAACACTGACATCTTAACCACTGAGCCGTACATATAATTATCTTTTGTCGCTATTGTCATAATATTTTACTCCCACATAAAAGAAAACTATGTTTACTTCCTCAATTATCAAACAATGTCCCGACGACAACATCTATCAACCATTTGACTAATCCACATTAAACAGATGATCACGGCGCATCACTATTAAAAAAAGCAAAATTACAAACCAATAGCCGACAAATGTATTCTATTCGAAATTCAAATTGGCCAATCGCTCGCATTCACGTTAAATAGCGCGCGAGAGCAAACAGGAAGTGCGTAGGGACGCGCCATTGTGTGTTGCCAGCTACGAAAATAATAATTATAGAGGGTTGCCAACAATGGGCGCTTTTTTTTTAAATATCGTAGCTCAAGTGCTTCCTATAGAGGATTACGGATACAATGTCGGAAGCTTTTTTCAGTAAGTTTTTTATTTTGTTACTTTTAACCAGGTGTTTTAATACGGGCTTTGGGAGTTTTTATAATAGGATAAAGTTATCTGTGATCTTTAATTGTGGGTTATTTTGCAGTGTTGAGTAGTCTTACGAGTTTTAATAAAAAGATGAGTCGTCCACTTGAAATAAAACATAAAATACTTTTTGATAACTTTTAAAAGATTTTATATGGAGTCTTATCTCAACACGACATATCCTTTGAGGGTTGTCTATAGATGTTACACACCTACATTGTTTGCTAGCTATGCTGAAATGTCATTCAAGGATTCATCTTGGCACAGTTTCTATCCCAGTAGTGCTACTGAGATACTTTTTTTTTTAGATAATATCGTGTTCGTCTCAAGAATTGGTCTCATCACCTGCATGTTCGTTTATGTTACTGAAGCGATGAGGCAGAAGACAACCTAATATTCACTTCCGTGTTGCTTTTGGTACTACTTCTAGAAAATAGCATGCGATCGAAAGGTTACCAGTTCGAATTGAGCACTGGGCTCTTGAATAAGTAGGTACATACATATACGAGTATACATAGATTCACGCCTGTTTCTCAGAGGGGTAGGCAGAGACTACGGATTTCCATTTCCTACGATCCTGACACACTTCTCTGGCTTCATTCACTTTCATCACATTCCCCAACACGCCCGTCGCCGTCGGTTCAATGTGCTCTTACCCTGGCCTTTGTCCAGAACGCCTCCGATCTGATCGAGAAACGTTCGCCTAGGTTTTCCTCTTGCGACTGTTCCATTCACACTAGCTTTATAAACTTTCATAGTCAGTCTTTTCTCGTCCATTTTGTCTACATGCCCAATAAGTAGGTACTATGTACTTATATTGTAAATATGTATTATAAATGCGAAAGTGAGTTTGTTTGTTTGTTACGCTTTTACGCCTTCGACCGATCGTCATGAAATTTCGCATATACGTTGTCAGGGCTATAGAAAGAGACATGAGGTGCTTCTCATCCAGAAAATACTATCTACTGTTACTAACCTACTTTTACGCGAATGAAGCCGCGGGCAAAATCTAGTACTTCATAAATAAGAAATATGCAAATAAAACATATAAAATAGCTGTTTCATGGATAGATATCCTAACAGGCGGTTGCACAGAAATACGAAAGTTAGTCATCCATTTTTAATATCTCTGGGATTACCAGCTGCGACGATCAAGGCGTAATGTGCATTGCATTTATTATATTATACTAGCTTTTGCGCGCGGCTCCGCCCGCGTGCTACCTACATCAATAAAAAGTAGCCTATGTCCTTCCCCAGGCTTTAAACTATATCTGTAACAAATTTTTGCTAAATCGGTTGAGTGGTTTAGCTGTGAAAAGGTAACAGACAGACAGACAGATAGACAAACAGACAGACAAAGTTACTTTCGAATTTATAATATTAGTAAGGAGTAAGGATATCACATTCTTCATGAATGCTCGTCAAATCGTCATGTAATAAAAATAAAGTTTGCATGTCTAACGAAACCGTTCTCTTGTATATATTTGTAACATATTCTAAATTCAGTTAATAAGTGTAACTTTGACGTGTTACTTTATGACTTACTAGATCTTGCCCTTGACTTCGCTCGCGTAAATGTACGTTAGGCTAGTAATAGTGCTTTGTTTTGAATGAACCCTATATCCTTTTCTATTCCCCTGACAACATGTATACGAAATTTTATGATGATCGGTCGAGTAGTTAAGGCGTGAAAGCGTTACAAACAGACTCACATTTGCATTATGCATAATATTAGTTGATTTTATTCTCATAGCTGATCGACCGGCATCAATATACACTATATCTTAATAAAATGCAAGAGGAGTCACGCACAACAGCTAGTTAAAAGCATTCCTATTTTAACTCAAAACTGTAATTTCCACCGAATGCGTCCGATACACCACTGAAATGTTTGAATATCCTCTGACAATCCATCAAAAGTCACTTTAAAACGACTTCCAATTATAATTAAATTAATTGAATATAAAAAATAGTATGAGTGTAGCTCTTATGTCGTTGTGACAAGGGTGAGTTTTGTGCGACAATAGTTGGAACAAGGCAGGGGCTGCCGGCACACGGCCCAATTATGAGTTTCCACCCCTACAAGGGTGGATTTTAATTGAACACGCTTATTTTATTTTAAGATTGACGTGTTTGTATATAGTATTTATTTTTATGTGTTCTCTATGGATGTAAGCAGAGGAGGCTATCGGGAAATCACTGACTAGCGAGCTTGTGATCGATCAGTATGAACCTGGGTTGTTACAAGTTAGTTACAACATTGCCCTGACTCGGGGCGCAAAGATTATAATAATAATTTGGTTATTGACGAAAAAATAATAAATCATACATAAATAATACGAATTTATGAGGGTCGGGTAAAGATCTATTGAGTTTTTCTATCATGAAATTCTTTGTAGCAACTCGACGTCTGGTGCTGGTACGGTAGACGTCAATTGACTTGGATTCCTTGTTGCGTGAGATTCAAAACCATACCATATAATATATGGTATGGTACCTTATATTATAAGGTTAGTGTATGCGTCCTCATGCCATACTGCTGTCTATTACAAATGACTACAGGATAAATATTATTTCAAACCTGAAATGCTTCTTACCTATAATTATTAACTTTTCTTTTTTACTTTTAGAACTAGATGTTCCCGCGGTTTCACCCGCGTTTATCGTTACTGCGCCGCCCCCGTGGGTCGTAGCATGATGTTATATAGCCTATCGCCTTCCTCGATAAATAGGCTATCCAACACTAAAATAATATTTCAAATCCGCGTGGAATATTTACTTTGGGCTAACGCTAACTTTAACCCGCGACTTCGTTATCATTATTTTGCTGCGATGTTATTTTAAAACTGCGATATCTTCTAAGATATTCATTGAAATCGAATGATGTAAAGGGCAATTTTGTTTTAAATTAAATACTTGTGATGAATAACATACTTATTTGGATAAGGATTAATATCATGTTTATAATAATACCTTCGCAAATAATGCATTCTTTTAGAACAAATTTGGTTAGCATAAAAAAGGTTATAGTGAGCCAACCTTAAAAGATAGACATATGCTGTCGCGGACTTTTTTTTAGAATTTTTAAAGGGGAACAATTCTGTCATACATGATTTTTGCGAAACTTTAACTGTTTACGCAGCGCACACAGCGGAAGCTCTCAAAAGGAAAAATAACCCTCCGATTTTGAAACATTCTTCATTAATGCTCCGCTCCTATTGATCTTAGCGTGATGATATATAGCCTATAGCCTTCCTCGATAAATGGGCTATCTAACACTGAAAGAATTTTACAAATCGGTCCAGTAGTTCCTGAGATTAGCGCGTTTAAGCAAACAAACAAACAAACTCTTCAGCTTTATAATATTAGTATAGATTTAGTTTTGTATGGACAGTGACATAATATGGCATAATGACTACAACACCTGGTACATAAATGAGTTGTAAAATACTGAAATTATAATTTAATGGTGATTTAAAAGAGTGGCATTGAACTTCTTGCAGGTATCTTCTCATAGGCTCAACTTTTTGCCTGAACCTTGCGACTAACATAAATGTAAATTCAGTAAATGTAACAAACTAACTAACCCCTTTGACGTTCATAAGTGTTACTTTGTGATCTAAGTGAATAAATGTTTTTTGACTTTGACTTTGACATACCTGGAGAAATATGGGGCTTATACACCTCCGCCTAACTCCACGTTGATATATCCATGGGACTAAGGAATATTCATTATTTAAATAGTAAGTACTCGTACAGAAAACAAAATGTTGAGTACTGTTTAGTCTTGTATTTCTTTATGAAAGGACGAAAGTTGCTCTCGTATCAGGTCTTAAGGTCACCCAAACACTAAGTACACCCAAACTCTACAATCCTTTTGTAATTAACATAAATACCTGAGCAGCGATAGCTCAGTAGGGAGACCAACAGATTGCAATGCAGAAGGTCTCGGGTTCGAACCCACGTCGCGCACCTCTGACTTTCGGAAAGTTATATGACTTTTCGAAATTATGTGCGTATTGATTGACAATTATTGCTTGCTCCGTGCCTCGGAAAGCACGTTAAGCCGTTGGTCTCGGCTGCGGGAACGTCTATGGCAGTCGTTATTGGGAGAGTGTCGACACAAAAGATCCCACTGGGTCGAAGTGTCGCCGGTCTGCACTGACTGGCCCCCACATAAGATAAGATAACATAAATACCTAATTGTTTGTGTAAAATCGAATCCACAATATGAATACTTAGGCAGTGGGTCGAACGTTTTCAACTGCGGCATCCTTGCTGTTAATTTTCAAAACTATATTAGCTTAAATAGATCCAAGACGTTCTATAATAGTCCGCAATCTGCTTGGCTGCTCTTGTGTTGCGTTCTAGGTCTTAGGCTCCTTCTAGAGGCGCTGTGCTGTCATTAGATAATAGGTAATTATCCCTTGTACTGGAAGCACAATAACTTGAAAGGTTACATAATATTAAAGGTTAGTTGTTTGCCAAACTTCTTGGCAGTATATGATTAGGTATAAATGAGACAAAGTTGTAGTATAGTCTGGTTATAATTATCCAAAGGTGCATCTTATATACTAACGACTACGTGTTGATCACGGATAGTAGAAACATTTAATAGATATTGAACGTGCGATAAAGATCATAAGATTGCGATGTAGATTGTAGATACAGCACAAAGATATTGTACTGTAACAGTACACCCCCCTTTAAAAAAAAAAATATTATTATGGTAATAGTGTTTACAATATAAATTTGACCTAGACCTTACTAGTTATTTGCTGATGTATATAAATAATAATGCTATTGTACGCGGTGGAATTTGATGACGCCTGTTGTTACTAGTTATTTGCTGATGTATATAAATAATAATGCTATTGTACGCGGTGGAATTTGATGACGCCTGTTGTGGTGTGATTTGCTGACGTATGTAATTTTGACTTAGCTGTTGCACGAGTGTTTATTATTTTTTTTCAGTTAAACTCTTCATTCTTCTGTCCAGTGTTTTCATTATGCCGTAAAGTAGGATCACGCCGATTGTTAAAATAATCTGTCCCATTGCAACATTTCTTGTCCACCGTAAGTCCTCCTGGATCAGGTTACGGAGTTTGTCCGCTTCGTTTTGATTGAGGCAACTGTCCGTATTGTATGTTATCTGGTCCTTAGAACTTTGATTTCCCATTTTAGATGTCTTGTGGTTACGAGTAGTTGTGAATTAATGGTATATGTTAAGATTTATGTTAATATATATACGAATAGCTTGCTTATATCAGCGATTTTTTATAGACGTACTACTGGCTTTACTTTACGTCCTGATCGTGTAGTGTACGTGTGTGAATGTCTGTAGAAATCCTTTGAATCTGGCACGTAGTTTGATTCGTCATTGATCATGAATGCTGGTTTCAATCTATCAATTGATATCACTGTCTCTTTATCCCTAATTCTAATGCAAAATGTTTTATCTGTTTTACTAATTACTGGGTAGGGTCCTTCATACGGCGGTGTCAGGGCTTTCTTAATTCTATCACACCGAACAAATACGTGTGAGCATTCTTTGAGTTCGGGATGCACAAATATAGCTTGGTTGTGGTTTTTTCTTTTCGGAATTGATGTCATTAGTGTGATGTCCTTTTGAATTTGTTTTACAAACTCTTCGTACGTTGATAACTGTGCTGCTGATGACTCAAAAAATCCTCCAGGGAGTCGTATTGGCGTTCCATATGTCATCTCTGCTGAACTATAACCTGTGTCTTCTCGCAAGCTACTCCGCAACCCGAGTAAAACTGTTGGAATTTCTTTTAACCAATTTTCGTTGGATTCTCTTGTCATTAACGCCACCTTTAAAGTTCTATGAAATCTCTCTATCATTCCATTGGATTGCGGATGATAAGGTGTTGTCCTAATTTTATGTATTCCCAAAAATTGTGAGAGTGACTCAAATATTCTTGATTCAAACTGTCGGCCTTGATCCGTAGTAATGCGCAATGGACATCCAAAACGAGTAATCCATCCTTCGAAAAGTGTCTTGGCTACTGTTTCTGCAGTTATATTTTCTACCGGAAATATTTCGGGCCATGACGTACAACGATCTATGATTGTGATTAAATATCTCTTCCCTTGTGAAATCGGAAGTGGTCCGACGATGTCAATATGTAAATGTTCAAAACGTTGCGCTGTCATAAATGTACCAGGAGGTGATATCGTATGTCGTTGTATTTTTGATTTTTGGCAGGCTATACATGATCTACACCAATTATTGATATCTTTGTTCATATACGGCCATAAATACCTTTGGGTTATCATTTTTCTCGTAGTTCTTTTTCCTGGATGGCTCATACCATGAATGGTATCGAAAATTTGTTTGCGAAATTGCTTTGGTAAGTAGGGGCGGCTTTTTCCAGTAGACGTGTCGCAGGTGATGTTTATTGTGGAACCCGGAAGCGTAATGTTTTTGAATTTTAATCTTTTATTGTCACGTAATTTACTTAGTTCATTATCTGTTGATTGACATTTTTCCAATTCAGCGTAATCGATAGGTGATGGCACGTATATTTCCTCTATTCGAGATAAGGCATCGGCGGTAATATTGTCACGTCCGCTTATGTGTTGAATGTTGGTACTGTATTGTGAAATGAAATCTAACTGCCGGACCCGTCGCGGTGTATCGTTTGATGATGGTTTTTGGGAGAATGCGTATGTCAAAGGTCGGTGATCCGTAAATATTGTAAATTCTCTTCCCTCGATTAATCTGTGAAAATGTTTGACGGCCATGTATATTCCTAACAGCTCTCTGTCAAACGTAGAATATTTTTGTTGAGTTTCGCTCAATTTTTGTGAAAAAAAACCTAATGGTTCCCAATTGCGTCCGGATTTTTGTTGTAAAACTCCACCAACGCAAGTAGCACTAGCGTCGGTCATGAGCGCTAGTGATGCGTTGCGGGAAGGATGCGCTGTTAACACTGCGTTTTTCATGCTTTCCTTGCATTTTTCGTAAGCTTTGTCTGCTTCCGTTGTCCAAGGAACAGGTGAATTATCGTTCTTTTTTGAACCATGTAGATATTCGTTTAAAATTCTTTGATTTTCCGCTGCGCGTGGAATATTACTTCTGTAGAAATTGACCATGCCCAAAAATCGTCTTAATTCTTGAATTGTTTTCGGTTTGGGAAATTCCATGATTGCTTTGTAATTTTCTTCGGTAGGTTGTATTCCTTGGCTCGTTATATGATAACCTAAGAAATCTATTTCCCTTCTGAGAAATTCGCATTTTTCGAGATTAATGGTTATTCCATTCTCGTGTAAACGTTTGAAAACCGTTTCTAAATGCTGATAATGCAAATCTTCGTTGTCCGATGCGATGAGACAGTCGTCTACAAATATAAATACGAAGTTTAAATCTCTAAATAAGGAATCCATGAATCGTTGAAATGTTTGTGCCGCATTGCGTAATCCGAAAGGCATTCTTAAGTACTCAAAAAGTCCGAAAGGTGTGATGATGGCTGTTTTTTCTATATCTTTAACAGGAATACAGTAGTATGCTTTGCGTATATCTATCTTGCTTAGTATCTTCTTATTTTCTAATATGTATGTAAAGTCAGTTAATCTTGGTAGTGGGTATTTGTCCGGTACTGTCGTGCTATTGAGCATTCGATAGTCTCCGCACGGTCTCCATTCGCCATTTTTCTTTTTTACCATATGTAATGGGCTTGCCCATGGGCTATCTGACGGTCGGCAAATTCCGAGCTCTATCATATTTTGAAATTCCTTTTTGGCTATGTCGTATTTTTCTGGAGGTAATGGTCTTGCCCGAGCTGCGACGGGTGGTCCTGTAGTGATAATGTGGTGTTCAATCTTATGTTTGGGCGCATTGCGTAGAGAGGACTCTTTCGTGATGTCTTCGTATTTGTTTAAAAGTTGCGTAATACGTGAATTCGTTCCCACTGCGATAGTACGAATTGTTTGTTGTGTCGCTTTTTCTGAAGTTACATGCGTTGTCAGCTCTGTAACTTTGTCGATAAGTTTGCGACCTGCTATGTCGACTAATAGTTTATAGTGCTCTAGAAAATCTGCTCCAATTATTGGTTGTGTAACATCGGCGATTATAAAATTCCATTTATAACATCGTTGTAGTCCTAAATTCAAGGTAAGCGTCTTCTCGCCGTAAGTCCTAATTTTAGTCCCATTTGCAGCGTATAGTGTGTATTGTTCATTTTGTAAAATTGAATATCTCTGTTGCTTGCTAATGACTGAAATATTTGCGCCCGTGTCAATCAAAAACTTCATACCACTTTTTCGGTCGGTAATGGTGAGGCGATTGGATGGGTGGATTGCACAGAGTTTCGCCGTTGTCTGTGCTCTTATTCGTTTCCCTGGTTCCGTACGTAAGTCATTGGTTTCCAACCGCATGGTTTAATGCAGTTCCTTGCATATTTTCCGAATCTTTCGTGGTAGTAACAAAATCGATTTGCTCCTCTATAGTTTGTTCTCGGCCTCATAATCGGGAATTGTTGACGTTTCTTGAAATGATTGTGCGTGCTGGGTCGATAGCCATATTGACCTTGCTGAATTGCGTCAATATCTATCTGTAATTTTGCTAGCTGGGCTAAAATGCATGCTGTATTGTTGTCGTTTGAAGTGTCGTTGCTAACAGCTGATATTTCGGTTACTTTTGAATTCATTATTATTTTGTCTGCAATTTGGCTCAGTTTGTCAATTTCCATGTCTTCCGTAACTGCTAGAACCGTAGTAACTGATGTTGGTAAAAGCCTGAACCATAGTAGTTTAATTGTTTCGTCACTGATTTTTCCTCTCCCGAGGACTCGCATTTGACGTAATAACTGCGAAGGTTTTTGTTCACCGAGTTCTGTCTCTGATATTAATTTTTGAAACTGTCGCTGTTCTGTTTCTTCGTAACAATCAATTAAACGTTCCTTGATGTTTTTATATTTATCTGTAGTCGGTGGTGAAGTGATTAGGTCACTAACTTGTAGTATTTCTTCCTTGGATAATTTTGCTATTACTGTACAGTATTTGTATTCGTCTCCTTGCTTCTGTGGTGCTAATATGGCTTCTAGTTGCGTGAACCATAATCTTGGTTGGTCTTTCCAAAATTCCGGAATGCGAGATAAAACCGAGGTGCCAGCAGCTACTTCAAGTGTTCCTTGCTGATTTATGTTCGCCTTGCATGGTGATTGTGCCATGTTTCTTGCTGCGTATTCGTTCGTCGGGGTCACCAATTTGCCAAACTTCTTGGCAGTATATGATTAGGTATAAATGAGACAAAGTTGTAGTATAGTCTGGTTATAATTATCCAAAGGTGCATCTTATATACTAACGACTACGTGTTGATCACGGATAGTAGAAACATTTAATAGATATTGAACGTGCGATAAAGATCATAAGATTGCGATGTAGATTGTAGATACAGCACAAAGATATTGTACTGTAACAGTTGCTATTGCATTACATCACCAGTAACCCCTTTCCACTGGACAGACATTAGTATGTAATAATGGAAATTACTAAGAAATCATATTCAATAAATACAGGCTCTCGCGGGTTTATAGGGATAGGCTTTTTATGGCCAAAAGGTTAAGCATGGATGTATTATATTTATTCAGCTATTATGTTTTAAGCACACGCAAGCGGCCGAGCCAATTCATGTTTTTAAACTATAGAGATTATACCTGCTTCCGAATAATAAAACGCTCGCATTGAAATCGGTTAATTCGTTCAGGCAACCCATGCAGCTAATTTGCTTGTGTCAGGAGTGGGTTCATATCGGTTATGCAATGGATAGGATTCGAACCCACGATCTGTCGATTGAAAGTCCAATGCCTCATCCTTTGGGGTACATCAATCAAATGGGCCCATTGCGAATTAAAACACAATCTTCAAGTTCAGTCACAGTGATTTCTTTCACCATTAATGTCAATAAATACATTTTCGTCAAGTCAGAACCTAAATGCCTTGCGATAGTACCGCGTTCATTCCAACAGTCCATCCATTACGATATGACAACTAAAATATTTTTTGTGCCAAGCTAAATCATATTTGAAAGAAAAATATAGAAAGAAAAATATTTTTATTTGTATCCCCTTTACACAATACAATAAAATATAAATATATACAGAGCAGTATATAGTATGGAGATCAAATTAGGTATCTGCGTCAGCTATTGTTGCAGTTGAAACTGCAATGCTGGTATTCTCGCAGGACCTTTACAGTATGTGAGCTAATTACAACAGATGAACAGCAAATAAAACTTGTTGTAGTTTAATTAGGTGA
The DNA here is from genome assembly GCA_963564715.1 of Catocala sponsa. Classification (NCBI taxonomy): domain Eukaryota; kingdom Metazoa; phylum Arthropoda; class Insecta; order Lepidoptera; family Erebidae; genus Catocala; species Catocala sponsa. The sequence goes on along the minus strand of OY751345.1, from coordinate 483,344 downwards.
TACAAATTACAATATACAATAATTACCGTTCAAATGCTGTAACTGCCCTCCTTATTTAATAATTTTTCACCCTACACACGAGATTTTGTCTATTCCTATTATTTTTATCTAGAAAATAAAACTCAGACCTCCAACAGCACCTTTATAGTAACAGACACAAGAAAACAAAAATAGTTGTTACACAAAAAGAAAATAGTGAAGCGCGAACTGCCTTCTTAAATTGCAGTGGTTCCGTAGATTTGATAAATTTTAATAGTCATATGTAAATAAACAAGTTTATTCAGATAAAAGTAGTATTATAACTAAAATTAACTACCAAAAGTGTTAATCAGATTTTGAGAAAATTAGAGATTTAAGATAAGTAATATATGTATGTTAAGTATATACGTTTTCACTGCTAAATTGCTGATCTGATTATTTTGGTTGTGGAGAGAGTTTGTAGGATACAAACGACACCACTGCATATAACATAAATCTTTTACCACTTTTGAATGAGTTTTTCAAATACTATTCCTAAGGTGATGGATTTCTGTTTAAAATTGATGTAGACAAGATACGGTCGTATGAAATCGAAAATACTATAGAAAATAAGAGACACAAGATCTAATTTATTGTTTTTAATAATGCTATAACTACATATAAATGGGTGAAATAGGGATCAAAGTATATAAATGTAGTAAAATAACATGGTTTTAATAGGTTAGTTGAAATCACGGGAATTGGTTAACCTTCGGATGATTTAAAGCCTTGACTAACACAAAGGTTACTTTTCATCGAGGCAAAATTGCAAGCGAAGAGACTTATAAGTCAATATTAAAATTACTAACTCGACCAGCACCTAGGCCACGGATCAACTAGTCTGATGTAAAATATCGCGAAACAACAAGAATCTGTTATTGTAGTTAGTAATAATAACATTTTCACCATTTCCTTATTTAGTAAGGTATTCTAATCGGAAACCTTGAAGTGTTGGTAGGTATTGGAAGTCGCAGGTATCTAACAGAACCCCGACGGAACCGTCGGCCCGTTGTACGTGCTTGAGCACGCGTCGCCGTGCCTCTAATTACGCCGCGCCCGCCCCCGCGCGCGCCCCCGCTACCGCTCCCGCGCCCGCTGCGACAATGTCGAGTGGCGGCTCGTTTATTTTTTATCTGTGCTATAGAGGGGGAGTCAAGATGAAGGTTCGTTATGCGTGATGTGTGATGCCATCTTCCTTCGCATTTGCCGCGAAATATAATGGCTTCATATTGTTTTCTGCTTTCTGAAAATTTATAGAGGATTTTCTTATAGACTGGTTCGTTGGTTGTGTTAGCGGGCGCTTGTGTAGCTGCCGAGGGAACTTTGGATACGATAGTCGTGTCCAGCTATCTGTTATTGAGCTTGTCTGCCAAGGCATTCTCAGAATCGGTATTATATCTGCAATAATTATGTTTAGTAAACGACAATATGAGCAATTTACGAATATTACTCATATTGTCGTGTCATGTAACCTAAACACACCACCGCATCATCGACAGCGATGATGCGGTGGTGCTTTTTTTAGCGTCCAGCGTTATAAGATTTTTCATGTAGTTAATTTTTTGTAAGAAACTGGCTTTGGTTTTATACAATCGAGCCTGATGGTAAGCGGTTAACGTAGCCTGCAGACGCGTGTAAAACGTGGCAAATAAGCAATAATTTGCGCGTTACCGACTCTGCTTGACCTTCTTGAAGAAGTAGGTCTTGGTATCTAACTTTTCACAACTTGTGTGCGTGAGAGGAAATGTCTCAAAAATCAATCCGTTGGCGATAATTTATATGTATGTGTGTGTCTATTAGATAAGCTACCAGAGCGCGTACCAAAAAGTTTGGGTCCTCATATCTCTGCCGAACGACCAAGGCATGGAATTCTCTGCCAAGGCACGTGTTTCCTTCTTCCTTCAATCCTGGGTTCTTTAAGCGGGGCGTGAAAAAGCATCTTCTCAGGCCGTCAAAGTAGAGACCTCAACATCGCCTCGGCTACTGTGGGGGCGATGTGGAGGCCACTGCTCTTAGACCACACGACTGCTTACCATCAGGTGGAGTGTGGTCATTTTGACGAGCAAATGTAGCAACCAATTATTCGGTGGTAGCACAAATTAGCAGGCTCACCCTAGGAAACTTCCAATTCCTCTCTTTTTCGAACGTTCGAACGTCTTAAATCCTAAACGCTATAGTAAAAAGAGCACTGCAGATACGACTAGTGCTCTGTTAAGCTGATTGCAATTGACTTTAGGTTACGGAACTGCTTTTCACGACTGCGTGTCTGTTTGCCATCTTGACCTTTATAAATAAATATGAAATGCTGTTTCTTGGTAAACGTGGATTTTTACTCTCGTAATAGTCCTGCTAAGTTTCAACGTAGAGAAATATGTAAAAGCAGCAAGGAAAATTTAAAAATTCGATAAATTTGGACGGAACCACGTCTGTAAAGGCCGCTGGTGTGCCTACATTCATCAGTCACAGTGTGATTGTCATTGTACCCTACAATGACAAGTGTGAGATGAAACTAATGTTATATTTTAATCCTGCAGCGTATACATGATCATTAATTTCATTTATCAATTATCGTTATCCTAACGCGCAAAAACCAAAACTCGCTTATCTGGAATCCTTGAAATACCGACATTATTATTTTTATCTTTAAGTCTTCGTATCGTGACTAGGGGCAAACCTCTTGAGATTTCGTCTCGTTTTCCTCAAACCTCTGAGGAGGAGAGATTGAGAGATGTAACGATATTGTGGCTGGTGGCAATACGTCTCGTTGACTGTGTAAAAGAATCAGACATAACAGAAAAAGCTATACATTTTCCACTGTAACTGTTACTAATTGGTTTTGTAGCATACGTTGGTGCTTAAACCTAAGGGCAATCTTTGGTTACATTCTAGAGTCGATTGCCTGATTGACAGAAGTACCCTATTAATGGAATTTTGCGAAATTTTTAGTAGCTGCGTGAAGTCTGCAAATATACCCAGTTGTCGCTAAATCAAAGCATGATAAATGTGTCTGATCATATACCTCTTCAAGGATAGACAGGCCTGAGACAAAGTAGTATAATAATATTAGCCTTGTATTTAATTGTCCCATTGCTGGGCACGAGCCTCTTCTCAATGTGAGAAGGGTTAGGCCATAGTCCACCACGCTGGCCCAGTGCGGGTTGGTAGACTTCATATATATCTTCGAGAACGTTAGTGGAGAACTACTGGACATGCAAGTTTCCTCACGATGGTTTTCTTTCACCGTTTAAGCGAGCGATATTTAACTGTTTAATACGCACATAACTTCGATAAGTTAGAGATGCGCGCCTTGGGTTCGAACTCGAGACCTCTGCGTAACAATCCAAGGGTCTCCCACCAGGCTATCGCTGATATGTATTACTGACAATGTATTACTTGATACTAATAAAGTAAAGCAACATACATCATACATATTCTCCTATAGACGAACATGCACACTTATACGTACCCTTCAGTACGTTAAGTAACTACCTCATTGATTTTGTTTGCATTCAGGTGTGTTTTCTACCAATTATTAGGCTTGGGAACGAATTCCACAATTTCGGGAATCGGTCGACGACTGTAAGGCAAAAGCAGCGTATCTCTGTAGCAGCGTGGAATCGAAAATATTAGTGGATAGACGGCAAAAGGATTGATCTAAATTACGAACGACCTAAACAAGTTAAATAAATGTTTGAGTTCTACATTTTTGTCTAATTTATTCCGGATAAATCGGTCTGTTCACTTTGCTATTGTCGGAGCGGGTTCGCATTAGCAAAGTCCTGGCAGTTTTGGAGTCTGGAATTGTGCTCGGTAGATGTTACTATATTGGCGATTACCTGAAAAATAGACGTGAGACTATGCATGTATGTATATATTATACATATGTTCAAGGTAATGTGTTGTTTTAATGCAAAACAATGAATAGATTCAGATGCAAGTGTGGGAATGAAAGAGCGAGTGGTACGAAAGTCGCGTTATAATTCCGCCGCGCGGAGTCGCCCGTCGCGTCGCTTTGACGTGAATGTGTCGCGGCGCGCCCATTAGCTGCCTATTATGTCTGCCTCCCACCTTCACTCTTATACTTTTTCCATCTGCACTGCATAAGGGATGGTGACAACTAGCGTGTAACTTAAAAATGTAATATTGTTTAAGAATTCTTCTACGCTTTCTTGCTCGTAAATATATATAATACATTTCTCGTCGTGTACACAGTGTAGGAAGTCGTAGTCAAATAATCTCGTGTTGTGTTTCTGCGGAAACTAGAAATTCTATAGATCAAACTTGTATTTAATTGATCAAGGAAATTAATTGAGATGTTACAACCAGCAATCATGTTACGGGGACCGTAACATGGAGTCAGTGGTGCAGGTTAAGCTCAGTCGGTGGACCATGTGAAGTTTTATAAACTTCCCAAAAATGACAATGATTTTGCAAAATAATGTTGTTTGTAATATGTAATGCGTACTTACATTAGCGTCATTCAAATAATAATAGACGATATCACGTCTCTCAGAATATTGTGACGTCTAAATATCTGGTTGACGGCTGACCAAATTAGAGAATTTAAAGTCTCTTGACAACTTCGACATACTCGACTACTAAGACAGAAAGGTAGAGAAATCGTGATAAAATTAATTATATTTAATTCCGTACTGATACATACATAGGCTCACGGCTGTTTCCCGGAGGGGTAGGCAAGGCTTATAGATTTCTACTTGCTCGTGGTTTACTCCTTTCACTTTATTGACTCACAACACATGCTACAAACACGCTTATGGGTTTAGAGCACAATTAATCCGACCCTTTTTCCTAATTAATCAAAATATTTCTTTACCGTCATAGTGAACAGCAGTGTTAAGAGCAAGTTTCGGGTGTATGAAAAGACTTTAGGCAAAGTGAAAGGAGAGGATTTTTGACAGTTTCGGCGCCTCCACGATCTGACGTGAAAGCGCCGCGGATTTAGCAAACGTTCGCCTTGCTCAAAACTGTTCATTAAAAATTGTAGTAATACTAAACTGAGGTAGTTTACATGCAAGATATTATTTTCTTAATTAAAAAGCAGTTCTCATTATATAAAGACGACTGCTGCACAAGTATCTAAAGCATCTCAATTTAATTAGATGCACACATTTATAATACAATGAGTTCAAAGAGAGGACTCTGAGATATCATATAATCCGGAACAGCTCGAATTGGTACTTCAAGGTACTGTAGATGACCACTGTTACCATGGACCTTAAGAGGAAACACAAGGGCCGTTTTTCCATACAAACGTAGTCCCTTGTTTCCTCCCTGGATAATGCCAGTAGAGCAATAATTTGTTTTCCAAAACATGTATAGCCTCTATTGGCATGTCGTTATGTTTTCCTTTTTTTTTCATATATTAATTATTAAAAGAGGCATGAGCCTTCAAAACCCTCAAAAATTGGCCAGTTTTTCCGCTGTGTTCAAACATCCAGAAAACCAATTTGACTAGATTACATAAAAAGAAAAAATAATAATAATAAGTTTATTTATCACCAAAAATTAACTGATAGGTACAGTACTCAATTTAATTATTATAAAAGCGTAACTATGTACAATTTTAGTAGGTACAGTATTTAATTTTGAACCCTGTCTCTTAAACTAGGCAATAATACCTGTATCTTAAATACATAGAACATAGAAATAATAATAGGTTTTGGCCGTGCAAATCCTGTATTTAATTTTTAATGGAAAAAGTAGTTAAATCGGTCAAGTTTTGCAGAAGGAATCAGGGGACTACGAAACGTTGATTTCGTGTACTTTTAACTTGTATTTTCGGTCGAAGCTGCAGTTATCTCTATCGCGCTCTGCGGGTACTGCGCGACAGCAATAGATTTTACAAATACCTATTTTAATTGTCTCGCCTTTAGTGTTTCCTCTTAAGGAGACATTGTTTGATTGGGCACTAGTGGCATCATTGTCCATTTGACCAAAAAACAACAATAGGCCCATATTACGACGCAATGAGAACACAGCTAGTGATATGTGGGTAAAATACATCTATGCGTACACCTTCAGGCATAACCTTATGTACTGCATATGCAACAACAGTTAGAAAGAGTGCTAATATACGTAATCCACATAATTGGAACACGTCGGGTAGATGTGCATCGGTAGGTGCGTCGGCCCCACGTCGGGCGCCAACAATGGCGGCTAATGGCGGCGCGTCGTTACGCACTCGACACGCGCTGTTATTAACGTGACAGCCACGACAGCTGCGCTGCTTACTGTACCTGCGATATACGCGATTTTTATTTAAATCATTCGAAAGCGTCTAATGTATTCGAATATCGCTGTTTGAGTGATGGTCGTTTATTCTACGCACGCTGTATATTTTACTATGGCAGTTAGAACCTTGTTGCGCGCAGTGTCATTCGGATATTCGATTGTTATTCGAATGTGATGCAGCAATATCGAGAATGAAGCAGCAATATCGAATGAATCGATATTCACATGCGATTAAACTATTTCATTATTTGATCACTTTACTTACGGTACATACGACATAGGAAGGCGTAGGAACAGTTATAGTACACAGTTTGTAGCACGCACTAGCCTTCTATTTAGGTTGAACGCAATCGCCTGTAAACATTGTATAGTAGAGCTTTTATATTTTCTAAAAGCTTTTCTGTTAAAGCAAGCAATAATTAAATGTTATACATTATTACAAAAAGTAAGAGATGCAGCACCACACGCTTTCGAAGTGAAGACTACGTGCCAGTCCAGCGGTCTCTCACTAAACTATGTATATCTGTTCTTAAAGGGCACTTCTTGCACTACGAATAATTTCTGTGTCACGGGACACTTAAAACATTAAAGCAGTGGACACGAGAAGTGAGGCAACTACTTAAAACACAACAGCAAATACGAATAATGTTCTCCCTTACTAGAATCGAACGCGCTATACTAAGCGTTGGCAGGAGACCACTTAAAAAACAATCCAGCCCATTGTAGTGTCATTACGTCTATATTTATACCATTTTAATCCGTACCTTCAGTTCTTATAATACTGTTTAAAGTCGGACACTTGACGGCAAATTCGATGGATTCAAACGTATTACTATATTTGTACTACGGCTCGTAATCTGTGTGTTTAATCGCTGAGCCGCTGTGAGCATGCTCATCGCGGCTCAATCGGTTAAACGCCGAAATTTTAATGTACCAAGCAGCTCATCGTTCCTTAGATTTGTAGACCACAGATGTTAAAGGGCGCGGGTGCTGGATGTATCTTAGATATAAGAAAATTTTAATGGAGTTTGAAGTTGTCCATCCCTCGTCTCACATCAAATAGGCTTATATCATCCAATAGAAATGCTGAGTTATATTACCCCTAGGTAGCGAGGCGCTCATAGCCAGTTGCACTTATTGATTGGTAAACGATTAGCGAGGTTAAGCAACGTTAGGTGCGGTCAGTCTATAGATGGGTGACCGCTTAGTGGTATTTCATCTGAGCGTCAGCAGTCGTTAAGCCATGTCAGAGGCCTACAGGCGGCTTGAACAACTCTTGACAAAGGTTGGCCACTAACCACACGAAAAGAAGAAGATTACCCCTATTTCGCCGGCTATGTTTTGGTTCTACGGAGTAAGTCTATTGCTGTTTCCCGGGCACAGTTCCAGACGCCGAGTTGCCACTAACAATTTTTTGATAGAAAATCCTAAACGTCCTCAAAAGTATGGCAATAAAACTTAAAGAAACTCGGACGGGACAATATCTCTACTTTAAAGAACATCACACGCAATTTAGTTTCTTTAATTTGTGCTGATCTTAGCCCATTGATCCGCCGATGTTCATCACATGTTCCGTCCAACAAGTTGCGTTTTTAGCAATGATTTCTGTCACGCTCGTGTAGGTTCTAGAATAAACTACTTGTTCGCTATGACTTATCCTTCAAGCGAGTTTTAAAGAGGGTATTGTAGACTCCTGACATTGCGAAAGTCCATGGGCAGTTATCACTTACCACCAGGTGGGTTTGGTCGCGGGGTCGTCTGCCATGATACATATTTAACGTGCTCCACTTGCGATACAAGTAACGCGACATCCTTTTTCTGGAACGTGGCTTCATGCTATTTCTTTTAAAGAAACGTCTCTTCCAGTAAATCTGAATCGTGGTGATTACTTGTCGACAAAGCGAACGATTAAACACTCGTCGCGCGATCCGCGCCGCGTCGCACGGCGTCTCAGTCGAGTGTCGCGACACATCGACACAAAGGACCGCGTTTGTATTCATGCACGTGCCGGAATGAACGTGCACTCCACAACTACCTTCTAATATATACGAGAAGGATTTTAGGATAGATAAGAGCTAGGTAGTCCAGCAGCAGACATGTGCATCTAGATTTACGAAACAGTTTAAATTTGTAAGAGACAAGGTACTAAGAAATTTACGTCTAAAGCTTAAGACTGCGTCGAGCGAAATGTGCCAAAACAGGCGGTCACAGTTAAGTTGATAAAATCAACACTTTGTTTAATACAAATATAAAATATACATTTACCATAACAATGAATGTGTTTACAATTACTCCGTGTTAACACTTTAGATAATTAATATTTTCGCCTACAAAGTTACGCAAATTTGAACGAGAAATGCAAAAACGTAAGTGATTTTTTAGATTGTAACATTAGAAATCTATCCTATTTTACAGCTTCAACGAAACATAAATAGTTATATTACAATTTTCCCGTCCCAAATATTTAAGTTATTGGTTGACAATAAAGATACCTATTTATCAAAAAAGCACTTCAAATCCTCCATACAATTGTACTATGGCGGCCGCGCACCGATTTGTATATCGAGCTCTGTCATTCAGTCCAACCGCGTGTTACGCTCGGCGCAGTCTTCAGCAGCAAGCAGTCTGCACGGGTATCGCAGTGGCTCAAGTGTCCGACTCGCTAGTGAGCTAAGTGTTGCGGCGTTGATCCCCACATAAGGGAAACATTGTGATAGTTGTTCTGGTACTGGGTGTTCTCTTTGTCCGTGGTTTCAATGTTTTAAAGTCTCGAAAGTTATCTTTTCTTAAAGGGAGACGTGGGTGATTATTCAGAGCGCTATTAGCGCAGCTAATATTTTAATGTATGGTCCGTTACTTGGCAAGTCTGGTATTGCAGGTGTCCATTGACTAAAGTAACCGTTTAACGTCAAACTGACATGTTTCCTTGCCACCTATTTTGAAAAAAGTTTTTGTATTTCTTAAATGAAAATCTTCGTTTCTTTGTTACAGGTCGCTCACAATCGTACGGACCTCGGCCTGGTGGGTATGTACCGTACGGTCAAAGTCACGATCAGGGTGGACGAGGCCACAACCAGAACAACCGAGGCTACAACCAAGGCAATCAGGGCTACAACAGCCACGGTAACCAAGGCTACAACCAAGGCAACCGATCAGGCTACGGCCAGAGCAACTCGAGCAGATTCGGCTCGAACTCTGGCCACGGTCATGACAGGAGTCAAAGTCAAGGTCAATCAGGGTACTCCCAAGGACACAGTTATCAGAGCAGCAGCAGTAAATATGGTGGACATCAGACCAGTCACGGGTACAGCACCTCGAGTTCCAGCCACAGTTCACAGAGTCAAGGGTACAATACCCAGGGTCCAAGGCAAAGGTTCAATAGTGACCAACCCGAATCAGGCTCTAATAGGAGATATCAGGGCAACCAGGGCGGCTCATGGCGTTAAATGTAAATAAAGTAGGCAAATTTATTTTTTATAAATAATTTTGAACCAACAAAAATGGCGCTTGAAACTTTTGAATAAAAGTGAATATTTTATTGATCATATGTGCAAAGAAAGAAGAGTGTATTGGACTCATTCATAGACTTAAATTGCTCATGTGTAGCGTGTAATAAAAAGGTGTGGTTATGTTTAAGGGTCGCACTGACACATTATGAGAAATTTCCATGTCCGACAAAAATGTATATTTCATAACATTTATATAAATATATTTTTCAAATTCTTTTCTGATAATGGACGTGAAGATTTAGCTTACATGAGTTCTCGTAATTATTTAGATCTTTATCATATCCCAGGTGCCGCCAGCGGCTGCGTTCGCTTGGTGTGTGTCATTAACACATGAGCAACAGTAGCAAGTGTAGATATACTAATAGAATTTCAGGTTCGGATTAGGTGTTCCAGAGATTATCCCCTATATACAAGCAAATCAATTTTACATCTTCTGATATCCTATCAACTTTATATAGGTTGAATAAAAAAAGACAATTCATAAAAATTACTTAAAAAAAAGTATCGACAATTTTAAAGTTGGTATAGGAAGAAACTACAATGGCTATAAATGTGCAGGCTTTTATCTCAATGAAGGGTAATATTAAGATAATAGTTCACGGCCCCTTAATATATCCATACGTTTCTTTACATGCACTTATTTTATAGGATCTTTTGTTGAAAACAATAACCAAGTACTCAATCTTAATGAAATTGATTAATTAATCAAATATTTTATAAGTAACAGTCCCTAAACTGATCATAATTAATATTCAATATACTTTTAATGGAATAAAAATGTCGTACCACGGACTTATATTTTTTATTTATATTTTATGGCAGTATTAGCTATTAAGTTGATTGAACATTATTTATGAAAACCCAAGATATAGATAGACAGTAGATTCAGCTATGAAGAAGTCCCCGGTAACACAGCAGACATTCAATTTGATTGCAACATTTGTTTATTTAATATGAATTTGAGTTTATTGTTTGTCTTACACACAGTGTTGGCACAGAATCCCAACGATAAATGCTAAATTGCTAAGTATGTTAAATGAGTAGACAAGTACTTCATTCAAAGGTTTTATTGCTACTAAAATGTATATGATATTTAATAATTGATGTGTTATAAATAAATTGCTGACATAACGTAAACGTAAAAGAGTGACGCATAAATAAGGGTCAATGTACAGCGTTGCTTGTACACACAGTTTTTGAAAGGCAAGTCAACACAATAGAATTGACCAGACCGTCAAACGAGACATACCTTGATGCTACTACTGTTATTAGCTGAATACCTACATTAGCAAAAGCCAATCAAATCATTTAACATGAGGTTAATTTTGTAATGTTCTTAATAAGCCTTTCAGGATCCAGGTGATAAAGATTCCTTAATTTTTTTGGATATATTTTTAATGTAATATTTTAAGGAATCCTGCGCCTTGAGATTTTCTGTATAAGAATACTAAATGACTCCCAGCGCGGAACTTGTAATGTTAGGTAGCTCATAAGCATTGACATAGATAGAGACTTCAAAATCGACATATTTCACAAATTACCCAAGACTGGTATTAGGTATTAGAGATTTAGTAGTTATTACATTCACATTTCGCTAGTATATACATAATACAGTCCCGAATGTTTCAGCAATACTTGTATTACACTGTGGTAGGGTATTGCAGTCTGAAACAATATCGCACTACAGACGGCAGTCAAATTATAAATTACTAGCTTTCACGCGCGGCTCCGCCCGCGTGGTACCTACATCAATAAAAAGTAACCTATGTCCATCCCCAGGTTTTAAACTATATCCGTACCAAACATTTAAATCGGTTGAGTGGTTTAGCCGTGAAAAGGTAACAGATAGACAGATAGACAGACAGAGTTACTTTCGAATTTATAATATTAGTAAGGACTAGTAAGGATTTGTTTACAACATAATTATATATATAAATATTTTTTTCGTGAATTGCATAATATTTTTCAAATATGTATATAAGTTGGCCACTTCTGTATAATACTAGCAGTGCACTGCGGTTTCACCTGCGGAGAATTTCGTTTTTGGTTATTGCTTTGTCGCTTTAGGTCGTAGTATTAGGTATGCCTTCAAAAAACGGATTACATAAACCAAAAAGATTTTAATTGGTTTGGTAGTTTCTGAGGTTAGCACGTTCAAATAAACTCTTCATAAATTTATCATAGATTACGATAGTGTAGTTTTAAAGAGAAGTATTTTCATATGTATTGGTGACGCCAGGACCCCGTGCTTATAGCTAAGAACCGCATTTGGGTTCGTAACGACTGAACAACATGCAAACACATTTATTACAATTCCTTCACTAATTAATCGAAAGGAACTTCGTTCCAATCGGGTGTCCCTTGACACCTCTCAAGTTTCTATTATAAACGTAATTTGTTGTATTGAACTGGTATAGCATGTATCACAACATCACACCACTGTAGACGGCAGCAAAAATATAAATTATTAGTTTTTTATTTAAGAATATTAATCTTTATTTTCGTGAATTGCATGTTTTTCAGATACATATGTATTTATATACTATATATATATTGGTCAACTTATGTTGACCACTTCTGTACAATACTAGCAGTGCATTGCGGTTTCACCTGCGGGGAATTTCGTTTTTGGTTAGTGCTTTGCCGCCTAGGGTAGTAACGTTATGGCTTCAAAAAATGGATTACATAAACTAAAAAGATTTTTAAATGGTTTGGTAATTCCTGAGGTTGGCACGTTCAGACAGGCTAAATCTTCTGGTTTATAACTTATGCATAGATTACGGTAATGTAATTCAAAAGAAAAGTATTTTCATATGTATTGGTGACGGCAGGACACCGTGCTTATAGCTAAGAAACCCATTTGGGTTCGTAACGACTGAACAACATGACGTGAAACTGCTTTTGCTATAAATACTACAGCCATTTTTAAGACTACAAACTGGAGGATTACGGATAAAGGACTTTGGAATAAGAGCTGTATACCATAAATGTAATTTGTTATATTATACTCGTAGGACACCGTTATTGTATGCGCGAGGAAGAGACAGCGTGTTATGCTAATGCGTGCTTTGTGTCATTCTGGTGTATGCAATAATAATGTTTTCTGAGTGTAGCATTGAAGTGTGCTCATATTTTAACGTGGTATAATAGACCTTGAGGTTAACTGACAATTTAGTATAAAACTAGCTGTCCCGACAGACGTCGTCCAGTAAACAAGAAAAAAAAGAAACCACATCCAAACCATTCTCGAATCCACTTGAACACACACAAAAAATTTCATCAAAATCGGTCCAGCCGTTTAGGAGGAGTTTAATTACAAACACACGCACAGAAACAGGCGTGAATCTATGAATGTATGTATGCACAGAAGATTTATATACAATGTGTTTGGTGAGTGGTGTCGGAGATTTTAATGGCATAATATATGGTCATTTATATCTACAATCCATACTTCAGTATTATTTTTTATGTTGCTTGGGCGAAATGGTGGCCATTTTGTTTATTTTGTTATCTAATCACGGACACACGTGGTAATTTAGCGATATAGTCGCTTGTGATAGTCCAAAAAAAACAAAAAAGGTCTTGTTTTACAGCTCATAGTATAGCTAACATGTGTATGATAAAACATTTTTAGAATCTATCTCAGTTCAATTAAAAAAATATATGATAACAGAAAATTAAGAAAATTTTTGCTGTTCATTTTTTGTTATTTCACTTTTTCACAAAAACAAAGTAACATAAAAAATAATACTGAAGCATGGATTGTAGATATAAATGGCCATATATTATGGCATTAAAATCTCCGACACCACTCACCAAACACATTGTATACAGATGGGAATGTGGATTAAAAATATTTTTAACAGAGAATTTTAGTAGATAGATGAGCTGGTTTTAATTATCTGTAGGTTAAATTGTGTCTAGGATTGAGTTCTTAAGCACGGATGACGTAGTGGTTCAAGTGGTCCGGATGACGTAGTGGAATGTTGCAGGTTCAATCCCCACAGGGGAAAACCATGCCTACGATCCTAACATAATATGACCACACTTCTTAACTACTGCCCGTTTAATAATAAATATTCATTACGATATTTATGTTATATACATACTATCTATGATATTGAGAGATCGGGCCTTGTGGCGCACCCTGGGGGAGGCTTATGTCCAACAGTGGACTGCAATAGGCTGAAATGATGATGATGATGATGATATTGAACTGTGTGTGCATTGTCGTAAACATATGTTTATAAAATATAAATAATACTTTATTTGCCTGTCTGTATCTATTTCTAGTAAAAATATTAATTATTGAAAATTATAGTTTGTTTTGTTTATTATTATTAATGATTGATGCAATATTACGACATTTTAAATTAAGATCTAATTTGTTAACATGTTTTGGCACCAATAAAAACAAGGACACACTAACTATTTGTTTTATTTTAATACTGACTGTTTCTGTAGGCTCTCTCTCATTTTAATGATGTCTATATACCCTTCCTCAAAGTTCGAGCTATCTACAGATAAAATATCATCCAAATAGGTTTGGCTATTGAACTGTAAAAAAGTAAGAAAAGGGCAAAGTTGTTTCTGAACCTTTGAATAACATCACGTGTTTTAAAAGGGTAAGGCAGTGGTGTTTTACACAATGCACCACTATACACAACATTCCTACTATATTTGTGCGGCGTTTGTGTGATCCAGGGCATAATGTCCGAGACATTGGATTGTCTTTGAAGGAATTGTCATTAACGAGTCCGCCACACCACTGCCACCTTGTCGGATGTTGTGGGTTCGAATTCCACACGGGATAATTATTTATGATATCAACAAAATTAAATTATTGTTCTACTTTGTGTTCTGGAGTACTTTAAGGAACATAGTGAATATACCTACTATACGACGATAATTTTGCTGTAATACATGGCTGCTGAAATGTAGGTGTAATTCACATGTGCTTAGAGGAATCAAGAAATACAGATGTCATGTGTAACCTACACATGACATCTGTATTTCTTGAATCCTACGTAACATACATAGATAGGTATGTTTTGGCCCACGTAATAGACGGAGACCCTAATGCCGTCTAACAAGCACAATTTTAGACTTCTGGATGCTATCAAGTAGTGCCCGGCAGAAACTACGTAATTAGCGTCAATACAGACAGTCGTGAGTTCGATGCCATTTCTTCACAACAATATGCGTGATCCACAGAGTATTGTTATACATACATATGTTCAGGTTATCTTTGTTGAGGGTCATTCCTAGTGTAATATTTTTTTAGTGTGTAATACAGTAATTTCAACTAACATAATAATATACAAGAGACAGCTGCAATAGAAAGTACTTCGCTATTTGTTTTCGTTTTAATGTGTATCGTTTTTGATCAAATTATTATTTTTCTATATTATTTATCTCAGACTTGGCGCTTTTTACTTGAGTCGTAAAGTTAAAGCGACTAACGTATCTAAGACTTTGGAGCTCGTAATATAAGATAGCCACTTCTGGTCCTCGTATTGATAAAACAGCGACGTCAAAATCCGTACTCACTGCCGGCAAAAATTTAACAAGTTTGACTGTGACCTTCTTTAAGGTGGTGGTAGGTAAGTTACCAGTCAGTCTGCTCCGAGTTATGCAACATTACTGCAAGCATTTCGCTGATCTTCATTTAAGGTACGACTATTCTAACGTACCTAGAGACAAAAATAGGTACATCAGAAGCTGTGATCAGTGGTAAGTTAGTTTGATAATCCAATAGTAGGTAGGTACCTAGGTACTATTGAAGTATAGGTACCTACTTATTCACAAGATATAAAAAAAATATTTGAAAGTTCTTGAATATCTTTGAAGTGCACTTAGGGATGTTTTTAAGTACCTTATAGGATCTACTGCATCTTGTTTTTGCAACTTATAGGTAGGTATAGACAAGATGCAGTAGACACTATACTGTAGGTAGAACAGATATGGGTTCTGTTACTTGCGCTATACAATACAGAAGTTTCTCTGTTTTAAATGCAACAACGTGGGAGAGTTATTAATGATGCTGTGTTACAAGCGTCTCTAGGTTACGATAATCTTATTGTTTATAAAATATTATTGTTTCACCAATATCATTTGTAAGTGTAGGTACTAAATTGTAATTTTTTGGTAAATAAATTATTATTATTATTATTTATTATTAATCTTGATTGCTACATTAGTGTGTAGGTACATATCTAGTAAAATATAAGGTGTTAGGTATATCAGCATAATTACTGAAACTATTGCTGAAAAAAATAATCTTGCTTAAGAACAAAAAGATTTGGTAGTTTTATTCGTACAGTAGTCTCGAAACCCTAAAACACAAAACAACATTAGCAAATTGAAAGCGCAGTGAATTATTAACACACCATTACATGCTTACCTGGACAAAAAAATAATCTTAAAATTCGCCGTTACCTTCATTCAAACTCAAGTGGCTCCCTTTCAATAAACCTCCGATTGTGAAAGAAATTAAAAGAGAAAAAACTATTGATCGTTCACAAACGTGAGCCACTTCAGAACGCCTTTGTCAGCCATATTGGAAAACGTTTTGACATGTGGAGCCAATGTTTATAATAAGGCGGGAATGTCTATGGTAGGGTTAAGGTTAATCACATGTCAATCATGTTCAGGAAATTTATTAGATTTTGAGATTGTCGTGAATTTATATAGGCAATTGCTACTTTTATGCATTTTATGTTACTTAGTGTCACACATGTATTTACTCAAAGGGTTATGCAGTGGTGTAACCACCTACTGACTGTTGCCTGTTACACGATAGTTTTTAAAATATATAAAACTAGCTGTCCCGCGCAACTTCGTCTGCTTCATATAGGAGAATTTTTCCCGTTTTCGCAACATCTTTTATTGCTGCTCCGCTCCTATTGGTCGTAGCGTGATGTTATATAGCCTTCCTCGATAAATGGGCTACCCAACACTAAAATAATTTTTCAATTCGAATAAGTAGTTTCTGAGATTAGCGCGTTCAAACAAACAAAAAAACTCTTCAGCTTTATAATATCGGTATCGGTATAGATAATAGCAATAGCCTAGTGAGAGACCGCTGAACTGCCACGCAGAGATCCTGAGTTGGATTCCAAGGCGTGCATCTCTGGTGTTTCAAAGTTATGTCTTCTTTCGCGCTTTCGCGAAAGAAAACATCGTGAAGCAACCTGTATGTCTGTAATTTCTCCGTAGAGTTCGCGAAGATGTGTAAATTGCCAACTCGCACTTGGCCAGTGAAGTCGACTATGGCCTAACCCTTCCCACACAGAGAAGAGGCCCGTGCCTAGCAGTGGGACGGCTTAGCACAGGGTTGATATTAATCTCATATGTCTTAAATACTTATTAGGGGCGAGTTTAATAGGTACCGTTTACCGGTTACAGTTTCAGATTATGTGGTACTTAATGCTGTGAATTTCCATTAAGTAAACCCGAGCCCAATCCTTTAAGTGACACAACACGTCACGAGCTGACGAATTGTAGGTGTCCTGTGCTTAGCATTTATAGGTGTATATTTGTGTCTACGTGATGTACGTACATATATAGGGTCACGCTTACGTATATAGGTAACACCCACGTTCTAGTAGACGAGCCTATTAGAATCCACTACTAATCCACGACTTTATGGGACCTGGGTGTGCCCAAGACCTCCATATTATTATTGGAAGGGCTGAGCCCCATCTAGTATTTTATCCTGGTCCTTTGGTAATTGACACTAGATACGAGTAACCTAATCATACAGCTTATCATCTAAGCCGAGTAGGTACCTACCTAGTTCATAAGCTAGATATGATTAGGTTTAGGCACATACCTACCTAACGCAGGTGTATCTACTTGTAAGCGACATCGGTGTCGGTTGGTTATACGTTCATGACCCTACGAAAGCGTATATTATTACTAGATTTTCCCGCGGTTTCACCCGCGTTTATCGTTATTGCGCCGCCGCCGTGGGTCGTAACATGATGTTATAATAATATAGTCTATAGCCTTCCTCGATATATAGGCTATCCAACACTAAAATCGAACCAGTAGTTCCTGAGATTAGCACGTTCAAACAAACAAACAAACTCTTCAGCTTTATAATATTAATATAGACTAGATGTTCCCGCGGTTTCACCCGCGTTTATCATTACTTAGCCGACCCAGGGTTCATAGCGTGATGTTATATAGCCTATAGCCTTCCTCAATAGATAGCCTATCCAACACTAAAATAATTTTTCAAATCGAACTAGTAGTTCCTGAGATTAGCGCGTTCAAACAAACAAACAAACTCTTCAGGTTTATAATATTAGTATAGATTAGGCTGGGTGTAACTTATAAAAAGAATAAAATTAAGGGTTTGAATTTCTTTCATTGAACTACTAACCTGAAACTGGCATTAGAGAAAGTTGATAACGCAGGACGACCAGACATGAAAAAGAAACGTAGGAAGGTAATAATACTATAGTCCTTGACACTATCACTTTAGTTAATCACTCTTTCTTTTGTAATCCTCTGTTAGACACAGGCTTCTTTTTAATACCAGTTCACCATACCAATAGATTTTGTAATACCAGTTTTTCTGCATCTAGTTGAAATCAACCGCACATTTCAGGCTGCTCACCTGGTCGGAGCCGTCATACTTTAGGCAGGTACGTTTGCTAATAAAAAGATCTAATTTTAATATACATTTGTTTGAAAAGATCTACGTTGAATTTGGTTTAATTATTGCAAACGCTGCGCGCTGTGACATTCTAAGAGTTAGGTAATTACTTACTACAAGCACCCACTCAGACCAATTAGAATATTTTAATACTTATTTCTAGTAAGTACAGGCCAACTCAATAATTAGCAGCCCCTACACAGTTATCACGTCACCAAAAGCAATTGTAACGCTAGTCTAGACATCGAAAATTGTTCCCAACAATTGAAATGCGAAATGTAACAAATGAGCCCGACCACCTTTCTCTCATTCTCACACACATTACTCGTCAACCATAAACCTCACCTATGCTCATTTCCCATAAAGCCAAGATCTAGAATGTGCACTTTACCATAAACTAATATGTCAAAGGTGCTTTTGTCATTCATCCTA
Source organism: Catocala sponsa (assembly GCA_963564715.1). Taxonomy (NCBI): domain Eukaryota; kingdom Metazoa; phylum Arthropoda; class Insecta; order Lepidoptera; family Erebidae; genus Catocala; species Catocala sponsa. Next base: position 464,468 of record OY751345.1, on the reverse strand, counting down.
ATGACGGGCGGGGGACTGGCGGGCCCAGTGTGACGCCCGCCGCCGTGCTGCGCTCGCGTGACTGTGAATCGGCTCACGCTGCGCTCGCGCAGCACGGCGCCGAACATTGCCGAATTCATACGATGGGACATTTGACTTATGTGCAATGACTCTTTCTTCGTACATTGAGAAATGTCTTTCTTAGTCGTCGGAGTGTGAATGAGCAATTCCAATTTTGATGGGAATTTGATTGACTTGTGAGAAACGCGAGGTCAAGTGGCCACTCGCGATTGTGTATTCATTCTTTCAAAGTCATACGTCTAGTCAAAATCTATAAACGTATTTTTGCGGTGCATTTGCTTTTTGCGTGAGAATAAGCACTAACGTACTCAGGACAATCTCACCTACTTTCTTTTATGCTGAAATATTATTTAGCGAAATATGTATTCTTGGAGTACCTATTTAGCGTTAGTAGGTACTTGATATGAAATTAGCAAATACCAACTTAATGTAATAATTGTATTTAAAAAGTTATATGTACTGCTAAACGAGTTACATTCGGTGCTGCTTTGATTCTCTACTTAATTATATCTATATAACTAATTAACACTCGTCAATTAATTCTGATGCCATTTTATTTGGTAGCTTAGGGATTTATTTCATGTTAACTGGACTTAAGACATGTACTCGTACTATCAAATTTCGCGTTGTAGAACTGAAGATAGTGTAATTAACCTGACTGCAGTAATAGTACAATAATAACTTGCCATAAAGGAATTATTTATGCTTATGATAGTGAGCTCTCGAGTTAAATCCCGGGGTTGAGCAGAATCTTATTGGGTATTTCAATTTTGCAGTAGCAGTAAGTATGCTCGGTATACAGTAAAGAGTCCGTCCTCGCTCGTGGGACCTAAAAGTTAGCTGACGATAATGTGGCCATAATTCACATCTGGTCCTGACAACCCCTTCAAATGACGCGTGAGCGTCTCCAGGGCACAGTACTAGTAAGTACGTAGAATGCGCACTACTACCTATACTAAGAGAATCGTATTTTCGTTCGATCGAATCGGCCAGACACATTTGTACTCTTACTTGTATTGTTTTCTTCATAGATACCGATGGTGTAGTGGTTGAAGTGCTCTCGCCACTGCCCTCACACTGAGTGTTGTGGGTTCGATCCCCTCAAGGGACAAACATTTGTGTGTTCCACAAATACTTGTTCCCAGTGTGGGGGTTCTTAGTGTACGTTGGTTGAATGTTTTTTAATTAAACTTTTACACCCACACAATGTAAAATTAATGCAGATTAGTGGCAGAGTTGAATAGACAATTTCGTAAGTACTTATTTAGTATTGTAACCGTAAGTATCTAGCAAGTGCCTTATAAGTAAAACCCCTTGCCTGAAACTGGTCATCTCTACGCAATGAGCTAGTATTTGGGATACTGGTATAAAATTCCGGACGCCTCATGAAATTAGGTGTACAACAGTTCATCTTTCTATATGTGTAATCAGTTAATCACCCAAAAAAATATAGTTAATGATATTATAGATCTTAAACTATCTTTCCCTATGTACCTAGCCTATAGGTATTAAATAAATAAACTATGTCGTACAATCTCCAAAAAAGACAAAATTGCCCTATTTTATTTATTTTTATTGTTTTGCTTTAATTTAGTATTGGTATTATTTTAACATTTTATGACATTAATTATTTCTCTTATAACTATGACATTGCCTCCAAATAAATGTATGATATTCGTTTTATAATCAAAATAATTGTATAATCATAATAATTTCTCTAAAATGTATTTAATTTAGTTGTGATACTTATCTATTATGTAAATATTCGCATGCGTGACAAGTGCGAGATGTGCAACGAGCCTAAATATTATTATTTACCACTTAATACATGTAAACCATATTTCTTGCAAAATAAATTTTTCATTTTCATTAACACATAGATACTTACACTATTTCTTTGGCACGTAGGTAGGTTTAGTCCTAGACCTAGGTATAGTCGCAACTGTCTTTCTTTGAAATGCCTCGTTGGTTTAGTAGCTTGGGTAGGTAGATATAGGTACAGTTGTGGACCATGAGGTTCGAGTACCAGATAGCCACAAAAAGGTATTTCTAACAAGAAATTCTCGGTAACAGCCTGGAGGATCTCTCTCCGGCCGAATCGGTTGTGTTGTGTCGGAGATTATCGAGATGACAGAGAGAGTGCACTTGTGTTTATAAACACTATGCTCTACAATATCTTCTACGCAGGTGTATAGCAACATATCTTGTCTTGTCATAAGTAGATATACCTATGTTAAGATTGACCGGAATTTAGTCTGGCGGACGTTAGATATTCTTATTACCTATATTCAAAATCGTGTAAAATATTATGCTTATTACTTAGGTAGAAAAGTAAATTTCAGGTATATCTTACGTTGATTCAAGATTGTAATACGTTAATGTATATGTAAGTAGGTCTGAAATGACCTGCTTATACCTAATACCTTTACTTTCTGTTTAGAAAAAGCTTACAATTTGATAAATTCTAGAAAACACAAGTAGGTACTAAAATCTGCTCTCAATCAAAAGAAAGTAGGTATCTCGTGGGAACTAAACAGAGTTGGTGAAAAGTGAGTGTGTAACACCTCATCCTAACCTATCTTAAATATACATAGGCATAAATATTACGGGGTTAAGTACGAACTGTTTAAAATGATCGCATCCATTCACGCTAAAATAAATTAATCTCAGTCTGAGTTTCCATTGAACCAACAAAAAGTTACAAACTTGATTTCCCCCAAATTTTATATTCGGAACACGCATCACGCGACGCGCTGATTGGTCGGCGCTACTCGACGCTGATTGGCCAACTATTTGACAGTAATGGCGTTAACTCGAATCTTTTGCATGCAATACGTCATAACTGTCACATGAGTTTTATAGAATTTGAAACTTGAGCGTAGGACGTAAAGTTGATTATTGTGTGACTTGTATACTTGTCGTGTGTTGCAAGAGATGTGAGTAACTCCCCTTTAGACAGATGTTGCTACATTTTAGTAACAAATTTGCCCACAACCGCTTTGGAAGGCTATTGTACAATTTTTTTTTGTATTATTTCGCCTAATTCATTTGTCGTGCGGTCGGTTAGACATGGAGGGGAGACATAACTCATTTGGAGTTTTTTGTTTGTGACTACCGGTTTTTAAATGTTGTTTCAGTAAAGATATCATGATTAATGGTGTTTTTTTAGCCTTTCGAGTACTTTGATGTTTATACGTTTGTTGGGAGGAATATTTATTGCCTTTATTTTGGTACCTACTATTGGATATTAAAACATTTTAAAATGTAACGAGATGCAGTACTTACTTCTATAAGTAATGGCAATATATAGGTACCTATTTATAAAGATAATGAATCTGATCTTACTTTTTTTACAATATAATATTAGATATCTAATACCAGGCCTGTTTATAAGGAGTCCCACTGCTGGGCACGGGCCCCTTCGAAGTGTGAGAAGAACCATTAAAGCAAGCGATAAATAACTATTTAACTCGTCACTAAGCAACAAGACAATTAGAAAAGCACTGCGTGCTTTCGCCAATAGATCGATAGGTACGCACATAACTTCAAAACCTGAGAGGTTTGGGATCGAACTTGGGTCCTCTGTGTGATAGCCCAACAGTTTACCAATAGGCTATCGCTGCTTAAATTTCTTGGGGTCGTATCATTATTCAGCACGTCAGGGTCCTAAATGAGGCCATAGCTTACCATTAAATATATAATTACAATTTTACATAATCTTCACGTTTTGATCCTCTCAACATTTTTGATATTGACGACCTGTCCCCTATAATACTTTAGTGCAGGCCTAGGTACTTACCTACTTATAGTGGCAAGTTTGGTTTCGAAGGGTAGGTACAATGTTTAACCGGTTTTCTGCCAAGCAATTTGTAAGTAATAGTAGCTCAGTGTTTATGTTTGAGTAGATACCTACATAAGGTTCGGTTTTGAATCCCGGGTCGGTCCAGCAAAAAGTTATTGAGATTTCGGAGTGAGAAAGTTGACGGTGTTCTATATTCCTGTATCTCGAAAAGCTCATAAAGACAATGGTTTTATGCCTGATCTCTCTCCGGTCGGATTGCTATCCCATCGGACTATGACAATGAGTGAAAAGAGAATGTACCTACTTGCGTTTGCTGCCAAAATTGGCGTTTGATCTGGCGGACATTTACGCAATATTTGTGAGGTTTACCTCACTTTGTACCTCAGAGTAACTAAGTCGAAAGCTATAGGTCCTGCCATGTAACTCTTCTGACATCTATCTATAAAAGAGAGCCAAATAATGCCACATATCAAGCTCAGTAACAAAATAAAATTATTAATATCGTAGATTAATTGTCCACTGTTGGGCACGGTATCTCGGCATGAACAGCCGTAGTCCACTACGTTGGCCAACATAATAGAAAACTATTCAGGCACAGGCATTTGCGTCGTCATTGATTCATGATCTTCTTCTTCTCCTTAGCCTTTGTTATTCCCAAGTTACTTGTGGTCGGCTTTCTAGTTTAACCGGATTTGACTGGATATCAGTTTTTACACGGAGCGACTGCCATCTGACCTCAGCAACCCGAAAGCTAACGATACCCTAAGGCTAGACCAGTGTCAGGATATTAGAGGGCACTGGCTTCCCAATAACGACTGCCATATATATTCATGGGAGCCGGGACCGACGACTGAATGTGCTCTCCGAGGCACGAAGCAGGCGATAATTGTCAATCAATACGCACATCATTTCGAAAAGTCATATAACTTCCGAAAGTCAGAGGTGCGTGACGTGGGTTCGAACCCGAGACCCTCTGCATTGCAGTCTGTTGGTCTCCCCACCGAGCATTGCCTCATGATGATCCGATAAAAAAAATTCGTAATCTTAATTTATCTATTTATTTATTTATCTTTGGAAATGCTGAACCGATCCTAAAATTCGTTTAAAATAGCAATATATATTAACTTTGAGTAAAGATAGACGATGGTTTAATGACATAATAAGTAGTCGAGCGAAGCTGCGCGTAAAACCTACTTTATAAATGGACGTATCGTTATGAGTTTAATTAAAGGCCGTAAGGATATTAATTCATTAGTAACAGCTAGCAGCAGTACCTAAATACGACTAGGTGGATTACCTTAAGGTCAATTACAGTAACTAACAGCTCACAATTGCAAGGTTACCATTTCACCATAGAAGTAATAAGTACAACTAATAGCTTATATCAGTATGCATTAATTTACTCACTAAAGGTTCCGGATTATCTTATCTAATGTGGGGGCCAGTCAGTGCCGACCGGCGACACTTCGACCCAGTTGGATCTTTTGTGTCGACACTCTCCCAATAACGACTGCCATAGATGTTCATGGCAGCCGGGACCAACGGCGTAACGTGCTTTCCGAGGCACGGAGCAGGCGATAATTGTCAATCAATACGCACATCATTTTGAAAAGTCATATAACTTCCGAAAGTCAAAGGTGCGCGACGTGGGTTCGAACCCAAGACCCTCTGCATTGCAGTCTGTTGGTCTCCCCACTGAGCTATCGCTGCTCAGGCTTACGGCAAATAATAATAATGCCAATTTATCATAGTCTTATGCCTACATCCACGAAGCGATAGGCAAATGTGTGTGCACCCACATTTCGCCAGCTGTCTTTTAGATCCTACGTCCTACAGGGCGAACCTATTGCCTTTGAGACAGCAGCCTATAAGACGGAACGCAGCATCAGACAACCTTCGTACTGCTACTGAACATTTCTTGATGAGGAAATCTAAACAACGTCCCCGGGAATTGTGTTGAAGCCCTCATGCACAGCAGTCGCATTCAGTGCCGCTGCGCTACCGACACAGTTAACTGAAGCTATCTATGCTATAGGTATTGCTGTAATGTATTACACAAAAGCGAAATATAACGCTGGAGTTATACTTACCATTCAAGTTACCTTTTGTTTCCGCGTCACAAAATAACCGTTACATTGTCGCCTGGAGTAACACATAGTAAAATGTCGGTGCGGTGTTCGACTAGCTCATTACATCACGTCACTGGCTGGCACCTCCACATGCCATAATTGTAGTCGGCTCAATGCGAGCTCGGCGGCCACTCGAGACAAGCACGGGGGAGATTACGAAACAATGGGGTTTTTTCCAAAATACATAATAATTCACAGCGTCAAATGAGGCAGCTCTTTGTGTGCCATTAGGGGTCTGTAGGGTCTGTGAATAACGGCAATGCTCCTAGTGCGCTCTAATCTCTGTAAGCTAACTTAAAAATGGGAATGGTGTGGATTTAAGTAGATTTAGGAGTTTTAGTAGTAACTTCTTGTTGGTCCGACCCTGGATTCGAACCCGAGACCTCATGCACATCAGTCGCATTCACTACCGCTACGCCACGGAGGCAGTTAATATTGGAATTAGTGCTGTTATATATGCGAAACTGTTTGCTGATGGCAGACTAGGCAGCTACCCACGTGATGGTGGATAAGATAACATGGCAGGCTCTTGGCGTCACAGCAGCAATTCCAAAAAATATAACCAAGCTGCAGCCTACCGTCAACTACAGAGATGGTAATCAAGCAAGCACAGTCTGCCTCACTGGGCAAGGGGGTAGAAGAAGAAAGTTTGTGTCTCCGCGCTCAGTCATCGAACAAAACTCAACAATATATTTTGTGAGCGTAGTGCTTCTTCGGTTGCGCTGGCCTATTCATGCTGCCAGCACTTCCACTTCTTTTAACTAGTATATTGGAGAACGCAACAACTATCATTCTTATCAACCGATATTTAAAGTACAAGTTATGGAATTGATTACTGTTTATTGTTATTATTCGAAATTATTCAATAGAGGTAGCTGTTTATATATTGTATTGGTATTGCGACAAAATTATAAGGCATTGTTTATTTTGTATAGACGAGATAGAAATCTAGATAGCCTTAAATATTATCTATTTTTACCTTATTTTATTTGTTAAGATATTTACGCTAAGTAATAAACGTTTTTTAATTTCCGTCTTATGAGATTTTTAATTGATAATTTTCAATTACTTTGTAGGTAAACATGAAGGTCTAAACCTTCATGTATACTAATATTGAAATATATGGTTAGGCATTGCCAAACTTTTATTTACTGAAGTGGTAGTCAGAGACTACGCATTTCCATTTGTTTCGATTCAAGCGAATCTTATTATACTCGCTTCAGGGCAAGTTCCCTGAACTTGTTAAGGGTATAGACTACCTGAATGGTAATTATTTATAATAAGAGGCACATGAAGCGGGACTTTAGCCTTTGACCTCAACGTATTTCTCACGACTACTAATGCCTGCTTTACGATATAAATCTTTAACTTTCTTTCGTGATACATTTTCCAGAACGTACTGTAAGTTACCTTTAAATTCAGTTTGTTTAACGTCCAATGCGATATGAAATAAATATAACCATATAAATGTATACGGAACCACGACCGATTGTGTCAAAACTACGGCAACACATGGGTGAATTTTTGAGATTTTTTTTGGGTCCGTGCTCAAGTGAGGTGCTTGAGCCGCGACCGCTGCGCCGCGCGAATTATTAAAAAGTACAAAAATAAAAAATATATGACCCTCCAATGTGAGGTCGTCTGTGAAATATAACATGGCAGCTTAGCCAACGACAAACCGTTACGATTATAGCGAGCGTTATGAATACATTTATTATGAGCTTCATGTATTTATATCTTACTTTATTATAGCTTTTATTATCTTTACAACTCTTTAGTCCAGACCAGACTCCAGTGACGGTCGCAGCCTAGTGAAGAGCTTTGGATTTGCGATTGAGAGGTCGTGGGGTCTTTCCCCGTTCTTTCTACTACTGACGTGAACCCATTTCTATTAGGTACCTGACTGTACTCGCCTGACGAGTATACAGGATTAAGAAAGTTACTTAAGTAAATATTAGGTATCAATAGGGACGTCACGAGTTCGATTAGAATTAATCTAAGGGACCGCTGTATCGCTTGGGTCTTATAAATATTGAAACAGCAGAGATTAATATCCGTAAACAGGTATATAGAGATGACTTTAACAAAACATGGGATTCCTAAGTATCCCTACTTTTCTTACAGAAACGTGAAACATAATAAGTTGTTGGGCAAGTCTGAGCTTTTCTAATTTTATTATTTTATTTAGGTGCGGACTGCCGTACTGGCGGGCGCAGCGTTAGTAAATGTGATTATTGGGCATAAGGACTCACTGTCAAAAAGATTTCAGTTGCCGCACGGGGTCTGAAAATGATACCTGTGGCAGCAAAAGGTTCGACTTCAATTACTTGGAACCTAAAATTGAAATAGCGCAATATTGGTGTAATACCTCTGCTTCCCCATCGTGGATTTAGTTGTAAGGCTGTGTAAGGCTATGGCGTGTGCACTATGTTTTATTTTATGTGAAAGTTACCAGACGGGTACGAATATTTCAAAAATATTTCTTGGCGTAACACCAGTCGTTACAATTAAAGTGAAATAAAAATTTTAGAACATAAAATACAGTTACAAATATTTCCACCTTATAAATAATTAGATACTTACCCAAAAAAGACTTCAGACGCATACGGGTTATAGTAGAACCTTTAATTACAAAAATTGTTCCTAATTAATGCTAAGATGTTCGCGTTAGGTACAATTATAAGCAAGAAAGGTATTGAATATAATTTTAATATACAAATATGGTCGCAAATGTGTATCGAGTAAGTAATCTAAATAATAATTATTCAATTCAACATAACTAGTTCTAACTAATTGATGTAAATAAAATATCTATCAATCGTCTGTTTAATTGAATGTCGTAAGTTATTTAATAAAACAAAATTGTGTGTTAAGACTAATCTGAATCAAACTTGCTCGTATCTATTTTATTTATTAAATATTTTTAATTACGACCAGAAGATATGGTTGTAGTTTTTGAAAAGTTATGCGTAGAACTGTTAAATTTCTAAGCACATAACAAAATACAAATATTCCTTAGGAATTTATTATCATTAAATTTTGATTTTTAGATTTGGTTCAATTATTGAGCCGTGAATACGTAACAAATAGAGTTATTTTGACTTACACAATAAGAAAGAAAATCAGGAAATATTTTATAAACATTGCTAATGAATTCCTTAATACGCTCGCACGTTGATTGCTCGACCGAACAGCCACTCGCAGTTATTAAGGCACCAGTCTGAACAGTCCATCTAGTAGTTTGACAAGTCGTTATTGACGAGTGCCATCCACCATGATAATACTTCGCCTCAGGGAGCTTTTCACAACTCGCCCTGGCCTCTAAGTGTGTAAGTACACTCTTAGATTTTATAAACTCTGTCATTCAATGCCCCTTCTAAAGAGTTGTTGATTTTAGTATACTTACCTAGTATGTACCTATTTTAATACTTATTTGATTGCTTGGTACCTACAAATAATAAAAAGTAAAAAATATGTATTAAATAATTAATACATATTCTGAATGTTCCTGATTGCCAAGGCATATTATAACATCTACATTCAGCTAGTTATGTCTTTTGTAATAGAGGAAAATATTATCGCCAGATTTACCGCCCATATTTTCAAATATGCTCTAGCAGCGGAAAAATTACTATCAGGTATACGCTATAATGCAAGAAACGAGAATTCATCGTGTATCACACCGCCAAGATAGCCACGGGCTCAATAAGGCAGTCTTTATTTACTAATTGAATTCAACACAGTTACCCACACAACGGTAGATATGTATTTAAAGAAATAAGCCTCCAATCGGTTCCACAGCTACAAAACCGCAATTCAACATCAAACGTGAATGTCCTTTGTGTACAAAGATCGCGATATTTTCCCTATTGTTTCGTACAGCACCATTAGCGGGCAACAATCGCGCAAATGAAAGTGCGCCAAACCTCTCAGCTGTCAGATCGCGCGCGCCATTTTACTCGAGAGGATGAAAGTCGACGTGCCTTTGCCTTTAAAAGTAATCCTTTATGTCCGTTCTCTTTGTGTATCAAAGAGGTACGAGTGTTTGGAGGATGGCATTTCGACATTTATTATATGTTATAGGAAACGTTGTAAACAATAAACGTTTTGTGTTACTCTCGTAACCCATTTACCTATAAATCATTTACAACAGACATCTAAGCGTCCTGCAACTTTTGACGGTATAAGTATTATAATTTATATTATATACCTTTATGATACGGGAGCTTCATCTGCCATCAAACTGTTATACAATAATACCTACATACATTTCATGTGTTTCACTATGAATAAATACCTAAATTTATTTTTCGTTCTCTTCCTTTCTTTCACTTATCCCTTGCTAAGCAAATAGGTACATTATAAGTATTTTAAGTTATTTATTTATTATGTTTGCTGATGGTAATTGATAACCGCGGCTCATGAACATGATTCTATTTCATCCCGAGCAATAAGGAGAGCAATTCCAAATAAACAAAGTTAAGCTGTTGCATATAGTGAAGATAGAAAGGACTGACAATACCATTATAGCACGGTGAAAAGATGTGACTATTCTGCAAACCTGCTTTACTGGCGAAATAGACAAAATAATGGTGGAAAATGGGTAGGTACCTAGGTAATGCCAATAAATACAGGAAACTAATGATGCGGAAGCATTACATAAGTATTGCTTCTGGAGCACTAAGGGAGCAATGGTTGCTGTATTGCATGTCCATGTGCTATTACCAGGTGGGTCACTGACACCTCTACCAATGTAGGTAATACAAAAACTTGTCTGGTCTGGGGATAAATCCATGGGAAAACCCACTAGCCTAACGAGACAATAAAATAAGAACAAGCAAATATAACGCACTAAATAAAATAAACTGCGATAAATTAAAATAACAATGGTATCATCTACGTACAGATTGTTCTCCAGCCGCATAAGATTCATAATTAAAAAACAAACGCAAAATCGTGAAGATGGCTGCATTTATTCATAATACTGCGTCTATCACACACTCGTCTGAATGGCAAGTCCTTGATATAAATAAAATGAAAACAAACAAGAGGTCCGCTCGTCATTAGACTCATTAGAACAACGCAATGATATGCATTGTTACAATGAGCGCTAAGATCAACTAAAGCTCTGCTCACACATATCATCTTGTATGGATAATTATAAGGATTTTATACACGCTTACATAGTCTCACTGCTGTCCCTGAGAGCAGTAGAGGTTTTACCCAAACTTCACCAACTTATGTTAGGGTGCGGGCACACTAGCGGACTTCGCGTCGCTAACTAGAATTACCGAACAGACAACCCCAATAACACTGGCCGACTCGGTAATCAATGCTTGGGTAGCCAAGCAGGGAGTCTATGCGAATGCGAAGTTTATGCGTCCAAAGCAGATATCATACAAATTACAACATTTATTTTTTATTGTTATAATGTAGTCAACAAGACTACAGCTCGCCTAATTGGTAGCAATAACCGAATCTTTGGATGCAGCCTCTGGACCAAGAGAGGTAGGGAAATTTATATAATTCAAAAAATTTGCGGTCACACTTCACCTTAGCCGATAGTAGAAGATAGTATCTCTTTAAGCAGCCTGTCAACTTTACTTACTGTATAACAACATAATATTAGTGGTGTGCGATTTTCTATAGGAAACTGTGGAGATACTTACGAAGTTGGACTTCTTCAACACGTCCTAATAAGACACTTTTTCAGGCACTATACAGCGATGCGGAGTGTGGGAATGTGCTAACTTTCTAACTAAAAGGCCTTATAAAATTTTAGCCGATCCAGCTTTTCAGGTTTTCGTCTGAAAACTTCAGCACAATTCTATGCTTCATGACTGAAAAGGCAGTCATGACTTATTAATTTGTTAATAATGTCATTATGGTCATCACCTCAATCATATGACGTGCAATGCTGAACCTGAAGATGATCGCCACTGTGATTGTTACGTGTTCACACAATATGTGAAATGTTCTGTGTGTGTTCCCTGTAACACAAATGTAGCAGGGACAAACTACCTATTACTTGAGATTTGGCAGATGCTGCACAAGAACATTGATTACTGCCAAGGCCAGGATGCTACGCGCGACTATTGTAATTAAGAAACATCCTAATTTTAATGGTGAGAAGTTTCAGGTGTGCTATTTAGCGTCTTCACAGGTAAGTGATTGTACTCGGTATTTCCTTATTTTAAATTATTACCTATTTCCAATGTAACTAAATTAGTATTATCTTTGACACGTTTCACTACTACGCAAATTCATTCCATTTCAACATATTACAGTCAAGCAAATCTGTCTCTACATTTAAAATTGTTAATGATAGAACTAACCAATATGTATACGTCTTAATTTATTATATTAACGCCACCTGTCATCGTGTGGAGGGTTGTCAAAATACTCGCAACACGACGGACTAAAATAAAAGATGGTTTATTGAACACTGACTATTTGTCGAGTCATCTCGACACATACGAACGTCACTAGAGATCCGAGACAAATATTAAATCCCTGGTAAGATCGTCATAATTTTCGTTGTATATATCTACGAAAAGGGTTAGGTAGCCATGTCTTACACCTATGTCGTAGGCCTTACGCAATAAGGTCAGTTTATATGTGGTCTATAGGTTTTCGTGGTGCTATTTTATTTAGCTGGTCGTTGGCCTAGTATTGAATAGTTAAACAATTTTTGAATAATCGATATATTATCTTATTGATTGTTAGCGGAACCAAACAACGAATGTATCTCAAAAATAAAGCCGTAGTCGATTCGAAACATTTAATCTGTAACATTTAAAAATCTCGTCCAACGTGATAAAATGACTGTCCATAACACTTGTAACAAATAAAACTGAAATCTAATCTATCAAACGTATTCGAATATTCGAATCTTACCAAGCGAAATCAAAAGTAACTTTGATATTATGAAAATGATGTTGTAGATATAAATATGGGCTTGTAGGTACAATAATTCTGAAGGCACTGAAACAAACGCAAACGTAATTAATAAAGAGGGTTAATAATCGCTGTACAAAATAAAGTTCCGATCTAGTCTTGTTAAAATATCACAAGAAGTTAGAATTCTCCTAAATTAAAATTAACGTCAAATGAACTTTATTTATATGTAAATCGATATTTGATTTTTATTCGACTATATCGGAACTATAAAAAGATTTTTTACAAGAATTAACCCTCTGCATTATACCAAAACTCAAAATTTTATATGAAATCGATCTATGGACTGCTCTATCTGCGGCTGTGCGCACTATTAAATAACATAAACACTTTTTCATATAATTATAACTAACTTTAGCCAGCTGCTTTGCACGCTCGGGAATAGTACATTTTTCTGGGTGAAAGGTACCCTATATCCTTCTCTGTATCCCTGACAACGTATGTATATGCGAAATTAGACGGCGATCGGTTGAGCAGTTATGGCGTGAAAGCATAACAATCTAACTAACTCTCACATTTATAATATTAGTTAAGATTATTAATTTGACCCAAATATACAAGTACAATACACCGATATTTTTAACAGATTACTGCTAACACAAAAATCAACTATAATACAAAATATACTTATAGTACCTACGTACGGAACCGCGGCAGCGCGGTGGTCGCTGCGGTGGTCGGCCAGACAGTCAGAACTAACGAGCCACTGTCACTCCCTCCTCCGGGGCCCGGGCCGCGCCGCGTGTGAAACATAAAACTTTACAGCTACGTTACCTTGCACTCCTCACAGAATTGCAATCTGCTTGTCTATGGTATTTATGTAGCATAGATATAAATAGATCTATTAATAATATTAATTATTATTATTTAAATAGCTAATATAATGATGTTTATACTATGATATTGATAATTAATTTGATAATTTTATTATGATATTGATAATTTAAAATTAGTTATAAGGCTTACTATTGATGATTTTCTAAATGATAAAGACTTAAATAATATGTGTTTATCTGTATTTTATGTACTTACTTTAATAAATTATTATCGTTGAATTTTAATGTATAATTAGTTGTACCTAATTGTCTTTTGTAATTATATTAATTGACTGTTCAGGACTAGAGATAGGTATAAATTATATTATAATTTGTACAATATTATGTGGTAGGACCTAGCGTACTTATAACATAGCCGAATAATTGTACCTATACCTACTAATCTATGTTCCATAAATAAATGATTATGATATAATGATGAATTTAAAATTCATAAGGCGAAACATATTGATATTTTGTCAATATGTTATAACTTGTACCTCAATTTTACAAATAAAACAATTTGATTTGATTTGATAACATACCCTCACGCTTCTATAATTATGTTCTATGGGGTTAGCAGTGGTGTGTTACACTTATGTTTTCAGTCCCATATAAAAGACAGAGAGAGTATTGTCGTCTAATGCATCACTTCCTCAAATTCCGTGCTCACTCTAAGGATATTCTGAAAGAAAATCCAATATCAAATAGCCCAAACTCGAAAGTGCAAGTTTTTGGCTCCAGATTCCAATGATGAGTAACGGCTTTAAATCGTCAGATTACCTATTAATAATCAAGTCCTAAAGTAACAGTAACAAGTTGCACGCACATGTAACTTGGGTTTGATTCCCGGGTGAGCAAAGGAGCTATTGTAATTTTCTGTAGATAAATTCTTATTAGTAGTCCGGAAACGGAAACTGTACCTGTGCATACATTCGGATAAAATCGAAATATAAATAATTAAAAAAGGTTACAATTTAAATTGTTATGACTTATGAGGAATTGGGATGCCATGATAATAGTAAGTATAGCACCTATGAACTGCCAAAGCGAGTACAAATAATGATTGCAAGTGCAGTATTCTTTTGAAATGGGTAGTATTTAACTGTTCCTCTATTTTTTGCCTTTGTTTCACCAAAAATACTAATTGCACAGCAAAATACATATACCTATTTAAAGAGATCAAACTAAGTCGACGCCCACCCAAAAATAGGAAGACGAAGGCACCTAACATAACCTAACCCTTCCGAGACGGAATGCAGTGATTTGAGGCGTATAAGTGCTCGTTATGATATATTTTAGTAAGCATATTTTGCTGTGCAATTACTATTTTTGATGGTCATTATATTTAATCCCATTTGAAATGCATATTCATATAATATCTATAATTTAATAATTTAAATGAATTGTAATACTTTATTATTACTTATTTATTATTAACTATTAACAACCTCTACTCTTACGCTGTTTAATTACTACTACAACACAAAACTAACAAAGAAACAGTTCTTCGCTATGTTGACAAAATCCTCACAGTGCTCTCGACTTATTTTTGTTTAGTTAGGCATTCGTATAAAAATAAAACAACGTAAAAAGCTCGTCAAAATACTAGGTTCTCTAATAAATTCATTACAACGCACGCCCGTGCTCTATCGATTGTGGCCTCTTTACCCGAACGTGCCAGAGACAATCGACGCGATGGCGCTTCTCTACGCAGCCGTAGACAATCACACACGCCATATTAACACAACACCTTTACTCAAATTTGAATCCTATCGCAACCACCAAAAGTTGGTTTTTAGTAGAACGTTCCAAATAGTTACATCTTTCTAGATTCAAAGCCTTCAAAAAATAAATGTTTCGGTCAATGTTTTGGCGTCACTATAATTTTGAACTCTAATCTGTTAAGGACAGAAGCTATATTTGTATGGTTTGTTAGTTATCGTATATGATCTTTTTGTAATAAAAGTGCGCGCTCTTTGTCTCTGACTCACTGTCAAGCGTACTTGTGTTTCCCGCGTTTTTTGTTCTAATTAGTCAGTCCGACCCTCGACCTCGGGGCGCGGAGCCGCCGACGAAAACGTCGCCAATGTTTTGTCGAGATATAACAAAAAGTACCTACACGGCTCATGGTTTATTGGATGCCTGAAAATTATTACTGTTTTTTATGTGCGAAACTTAGCGTGTTTGCATAATTCTATAGAAAATAGGCACTAACTAAGCTATTAATTCATGTAGGTTTAGGGTTGATAATGTCACCATTGAATAAAGAAATTAAGTCTAATTTAATACACTTATGCATTAATGCCGTATATTCCATAGAGACCAAGACAAAGAGGAATATACCAGTCCACCTCAATACAACTCAGGTTTCGTACTGTTACTGAACATTTCTTAACAGAAAAATTTTATAGCACTCCCAGTAATCAAACCCGATCACAACTGGCAATAAGCGGTGTCTTTTGCCACAGAACCGAGGCCATTGTCTACATTATTGATAAAATTTTAAATAGTTAGGTGGCACAAGGATCAAATAATATCTTAAAATTTACTGTAATTTTAAGATTCTTTTGATACCTACCCTCCAAAAAATGTTTCATAAACAGAACTGTCTAGTTCAATGGAATAGTTTTAATCAAGAACGTGCTATGGTTCTTCAAAAATGCGTTTTTGACAGGCAAAATCCTTACCTAGTAATATTAAAACTACGAATGTGAGTTTGTTGGTTTGTTTGTTACTCTTTCATGCCTTAACTAGGTACTCGACCGATCATCATGAAACTTCACATAGGTACCCATTATCAGGTTACAGAACAGAACATAATCAAACATCCAGAAAAAGTAATCTTCCCGAATGATAGAAGTTTATTGACAAAATGTAGATTAACGTAAGCGAAGCCGCGGGCGAAATAAAGTACCTATGCTAGATTTGCCCAAGGTTTCACTCGCGTTTATCGTTACTGCGCCGCCCCCGTGGGTCATAGCGTGATCTTATATAGCCTTCTTCGATAAATAGGCTATCCAACACTAAAATAATTTTTCAATTCGAACCAGTAGTTCCTGAGATTAGCGCATTCAATCAAACAAACAAACTCTTCAGCTTTATAATATTAGTACAGATTCCATATTTTGTTTGCGATTTGCTATTTTCATTGCATATTTGGTTGATCTTAGGTTCTTTAAAATTGCATGAGGACGCGTTGTGTTCAAAGATATTGTATAAGGTTGTGGTCATACTTATACCTTGTCTTTGTTTTAATCTTTCTCTGAATTTATTTAACCAGATAGGCAATGCCAGATTTAATATTAACTAGTTACTCGAAGAATTAATTAATTAATTAATTCCACGAGATTTCTGCTTTGGTTACAAAGCATAAAGCACAGCCTTATAATTTTAAAAGACAGCAATCATAAGCATATATTTATATCTGTCTAGAATATCGAAAATATAAATGCAGCTTTTTAAAATCTATCCTTAAATTTTGTCAAGGATTAGTCTATGCACACAGGTAAAGAACATTACAAGAAGTGATCTGGGTTTCTGAATTCTCATAAATCTAGTTATACGTATATTACCTAGTACCTACACGCGAATGAACTTGATTGAAAGGCACAAACGATCAAATTAGATAATTGCTGGAATATTTATAATTCTGTTTGTTTTCAAAAATAAGTAGTAGGTAACTGTATGCTGGCCTGCTCATGCTGACCTGAGCAGCATTACACAGGAGCTACTGGCCTTCATGACGGCAAACTGATCAGTTATTGACACCCGATAGTCGTCTATTTAAACAGGAGCTACTGGCCTTCATGGCGGCGAACTGATCAGTTATTGACACCCGATAGTCGTCTATTTAAACAGGAGCTACTGGCCTTCATGGCGGCGAACTGATCAGTCATTGACACCCGATAGTCGTCTATTTAAGTAAATATTACCATCATCAGGTTTAATTACGTAATTTCCACTTGATATCAAGGCTTACATTTCACTTCATTTAGAAATAAATAGGTAAGTACGTCGTATTAATATAGCTGTTTAGTATTTGTTTTGGATGACAATAGTTTATACTAAGACAATAAATAAGCATACGGCTGCATGATGGTTGGCGGTTATTGTGACTGTGAGTTCGGTTATTGCTTGTGATGCGAGATTTATTGACATGTCATAGACTGTGAAAACTTTAGAAGTTACTTTTGTTATCTAATGGGTAAAAGATAGGGAAAACACGAAGAAGAAGTGTTTTTATGCACGTTGCCTGGCAAAATATAATATGTGGAGCACTGAAATTTAAATCTTTTGTAACAAATATCTTGAAATGATATATGTAGGTTAACTAACAAAAAAATTTGTTGCTATTATTTACATATAGGGAGCTTAAACTACGAGCTATAAAAAGTAGCAATCTCTTGGGCTCATTTTATATCGATGCGTGAATTGGTTTAGTTACAAACTCAGTAGGTATAGTTGTTAATATAATTTATATCTTTCTAATTTCATACCATTAGTTTTAAATTGTAATAAAAAGAACGGATGCAGATCTTATTTAGCAGAGCGCCCATGTACTGATGGAGCACGGAGCACGGAGCACGGAGCACGGAGCACGGAGCACGGAGCACGGAGCACGGAGCACGGAGCACGGAGCACGGAGCCCGGAGCACGGAGCACGGAGCACGGTGCACGGAGCACGGAGCACGGAGCACGGAGCACGGAGCACGGAGCACGGAGCACGGAGCCCGGAGCACGGAGCACGGAGCACGGTGCACGGAGCACGGAGCACGGAGCACGGAGCACGGAGCACGGAGCACGGAGCACGGAGCAGGGAGCACGGAGCACGGAGCACGGAGCACGGAGCACGGAGCACGGAGCAGGGAGCACGGAGCACGGAGCCCGGAGCACGGAGCACGGAGCACGGTGCACGGAGCACGGAGCACGGAGCACGGAGCACGGAGCACGGAGCAGGGAGCACGGAGCACGGAGCACGGAGCACGGAGCCCGGAGCACGGAGCACGGAGCACGGTGCACGGAGCACGGAGCACGGAGCACGGAGCACGGAGCAGGGAGCACGGAGCACGGAGCAGGGAGCAGGGTACCGCGCTATATGTTACGTTAGTTATCATACCGTTCGCCAGAATTGTTGTATTACAGAGCTTCTATCTAAATATGTGTTTTGGTGTCGCCGTCGACGGATACGTCTGGGAGGACATCATCATCATCATCTAAATATGTATACTCCCAACATAAGTTTTCTTATTCCATCGCTTCGCAGGTTTGCTATAAGCCACCAACTTCAATACGTTATGTCCGTTTTTCATCACTGCGTCTTAAACTTAAGACTACGCCGAGCGAAATGTGCCAAAACAGGCGATCACAGATAAGTGAATAAAATCAACACTTTTTGTTTAATACAAATATAAAATATACATTTACCACAACTATGAATGTGTTTACAATTACTCCGTATAAAAACTTAAAATAATTAATATTTTCGCTAGCAATATTACGTAAATTTGCACGAAAAATGCAAAAACGTAAGCTCGTGTTACGTGATTTTTAGATTATAACGGTAGGAATCTATCCTATTTTACGAAACATAAATAGTTATATTACAATTTGTCCGTCCCAAATATTTAAGTTATTGGTTGACAATAAAGATACATATTTATGAAAAAAGCACTTCAAATTCTCCATACAATTTTGCTATGGCGGCCGCGCGCCGATTTGAATATGCGCCACACGAGCTCTGTCATTATCTGTCTTACGCTCGGTGCAGTCTTAAATTGAAATATAGCCACAATGGCATCCCCATCCTCTTAAAAAACTGGCCACAATGGAAGCAGCCTAACTAAGAAAGCACCTCCAAGAATGGAGCCTTATAAGGTTATTGAGCTATGATCTTTAGTAAGAACTAAAGATCATAACTCAATAACCTTATAAGGTATTTCTGCGGTAAATAGGGTTTTCAGAACACACTGAACTCTGAGCAAGGGAACATCAGTGTTCCATGTCCTTATGATAGGATTGACGACTCATATAATAATAATTACCCCAGAGCTTGCATTCAAAGATTAACTTTGCCTAAAAGCGATGGTTGCGACGGCCTCATCGACATCACAAACCTTCACAACAAACAGATACTAGACACTACTCAGGGCATTCTTCCACAACCGTTCATGCCGTGCATAACAACACAACGCTATAATTATGTCAGGCAGATACATTCACAACACTCTCTCTCACTGATCATACTAAACGAATGAATACAATAACTAACGAACAAAAAATAGACATGTGGACACAAAAATCTCTACATGGTTGACATCGTCTCGATGCATCTGCATCATATGACATCTCGTCCTAATGTTGACAAGATAGCGTCAAACGCATGGCTAAGAGCTGAGCTGTTTCCTGAAACAGAAGGCTTTATGCTAGCGATCCAAGACCAGGTTATAGACACAAAAAATTACAGAAAGTACATCATCCGAGATAGCAGTTTAAGTAGCGCTCATTGTCGGCATTGTCACAAACTACCTGAAACAATTCAACACATCACAGGCGCATGCTCATCAATCACACAAACAGACTATAAGCACAGACACGACCAGGTAGCAGCCATCATACACCAAACACTTGCCTACAAACACAAACTACTATCCGAAAAAACACCATATTACAAATACACACCCCAATTATATTAGACACCATATTACAAATACACACCCCAAATTATATTAGACAGAACTATACTTACAGACAAATCAATACATCATAATAGACCGGACAACACACTCACGACAAACAAAATGAAGTCGTATATCTCAAAGACGTAGCCATACACACACAACTTAAGTTCCACTCATACTAGCAAACTTTCCAAGTACGCAGATTTGACTATTGAACTCAAAACCCAGTGGCGAGTTCATACGGTCAAGACCATCCCCATAATCATATCCAGTACAGGCGTCATACCTAAAACACTCCATACAAGCCTAAAAACACTAAACATACGTCCTCTTACATACACACTACTACAGTAAGCAGTTATCTTAAATACAGGCAGGATCTTTAGAAAGTTTTTATCTATACATTAATCATCACGCCCGCGCCACCAGAATTGTTTTGACCAAAAGTCCGCAATTCTGGCGATTTTTCCCAGTAATGGGCGAGGATAAATGCAAATAAATATAAATAATAATAATATTCTATCACATACACACAACACCATCTAACCCAAACTAAGCAGAGCTTGTACTATGGGTACTAGACAATGGATAAACATACATATATACTTTATTTTTGGAGATATATACATATTATACATAGAAACACCCAGACTAAGACGAACATCCATGTTCATGCACACAAATGTTTGACTTCGGCGGGAATCGAACCCGCGACCTCAGGCGTGACAGTCGGTTACACCAACCACTACGCCATCGAGGCCGTCATACTCCTAAATAGTGTTGCGTTCATCGGCTACGACAATTGCTTGCTTAGATGAGCCATAGTTTATCTATTAGTAATGAGTAGCTGCGCCCCGCGGCTTCAACCGCATTACAAAGTACTACGTGGTATTTAGATGGTTCTGGCTTCGCCCCTGGGTGGTTGCATAATATTATATAACCAATAGCTTTACTCAATAAACAAGCCGTCTACGTAATATTGTATTCTGTTTACGCGAATATTATTCATGGAAATTAAACTACTATATACGGATTATATAGCGCGATAAAATTCGTATATAGTAGTTTAATTTCGATAAAAAAGCCGTCTACGGTTAAACTTTAAAGCTAATTTAGATAAAAGAATAAAATTTGTATAGAGATTGAACAAATTAATGCTTCGGAGAGCCCAGGAACCCCAATGACACCTCCGCCATCAGGCAGCAGACTGAACGCGTGTATTTTATTTTTATTTTTTTTATACAACTGAGGTGGTAAACAAGCATACGGGCCCACCTGATGGTAAGTGGTCACCGTAGCCTATGGACGCCTGCAACACCAGAGGCATCACTTGCGCGTTGCCGACCCTTTAGGAAAGGAAGTGGGAAGGAGAAGAAGCGGGATGGGGGAAAGGGGGTGGTTGGGCCTCCGGCACTCTCACTCACCGAACGAAACACAACAGTAGGAATACTGGTATTTCACGTCGATATTCTGTGAGAGGGTAGTCCTTCCCCGGTCGAGCCGGCACATTCATGCTGAACTTAGCGAAACTCTGCCACTCTACCATATATTTAGTTGATGGATGGCACAGCCTTGGTTATGCTTCTGTGATTCCAAAAAGTCATCTCCATGAGCGGCAGGTTTTCTCTCTTGTTTCTCTCTTTTTAATGATCTTAGTGTACGTTGTTTGCATGCTTGTAAAGTCCCCTGTAGCATAGGATATGCTCCTAGTGCGGAAGTTATCCTTTTTAAAAGAAAGAAAACCATCAGTTTCTGGCTAGTCTGCTTCCAGAAGAAAAAATCAAAAACGTGAGAGAGTGAATCACAACTAGATTGTTTTTGGAAATCCGTTTCAGATCTGGACTACAAAAAAATCGTATTTCTAGACGCGTAGGTACCTAAGTGCATGTCACATCCTTATTCTAAGCACGGAACAATAATTACACCGATTACAACCCCTATGCATTTAAAGCAAGAAGGTCTTCTTAACCCCATGAATGGGAATCTTAAGTCGTAATGGTGTCTCACCCCTTCCTGTATTCATGGGGCCCCGGGGCCATAAATACGAATAATATTCACAAATTTGTTTACAGATCGTACCGTACAATGCAAGCGTAGAGTTTCAGAAGGGGAAATAGGGGAAGTCTTGTTTTTATAAAGTGTTTTCGCGGGGTAGGCATTTTTATCTATTTAGTACTTAGGTATGTTTTACGTTTAGACTTGTTAGTGCCTCTTATAGATACGTTCGATTTAAGTCCAGGGTTTTAGTTTCCAAGTCGGACAAACGTTTAGTGTGATTTTCTCTTACGAACATCTCAGCAATACGCAATAATAATGTGCTCGATAGATGGGACAAAATACATCTGCCTTTTCTGTGGGATATAAAGGCTCGTGATAATCTTAGATGTTTACGGCGACCATTTATCGTGAACACTAAGAAACTAATAATTTTAATTATAACCACGCTTTCTTTCTTTCTTTTCTGATGTCAAATCATCATCAAAATAGATGATTTTATAATTAACTTTAAAAATGATTGGATACTTAAGTAACATCTTTAGATACTAATATAATAAAGCTGAAGAGTTTGTATATATTTTGTTTTAACACGCTGATCTCTGGAACTACCAATCGGGTACATTTGAGACCTCAATTCTTGTAGGTAGGCTGTCTACATCACGCTGTAAGCCAAGACACCGACAAAGTAATTATAAACGTGGATGAATCTGCGCGGGACACCAATATTTAAATTATTCTACAAAATACGACAAATCATAATTATGTCCAAACACATTTTCTAAGTTACAAATTGTTTGTTCCGTATGTCGATGTGGAGTCCACTCGTCTCATCTCAGCTAAATAATTCGCCGTCATCTCCGCTAGTACTTTAAGATGATCAACAAATGTAAGCACCGCGTCGAGTACCTAGAGAAAGTACTCAGCTATGGTCTCGGGCCCTACGTTGCGTCTTCTAAATACTTTCTAAAAGCGATCATATTCATAGTTATGAACAACTGCATTGGATATTCCCCTAAACTTACAATATTGATTTTTGGCTTTAGACGGAACACATCATTTAAAAGTTAACAGACAATTAAACGCATGTTTACTGCTATGATTGGATCACAGATTTTTTTTATGAAGTAGGCGACAAACCAGCATACGGATCGCCTGATGGTAAGTGATTACCGCCACCCATGGACACCTGCAACACCAGAGGAGTCACAAGTGCGTTGCCGGCCTTTAAAAAAGGAGTACGCTCTTTTCTTGAAGTGTTGAAGGTCGTATTGGTCCGGAAATACCGCAGGCGACAGCTCATTCCACAGTTGTGCGAGGCAGAAAATTCCTAGAGAAACGCACAGTTGTGGACTGCCATCCATCTAAATGATGGGAGTGAAAATGCTGTCGCGTAGGACGATGGTGAATTAGGGGCGGCCAATCAACATGAGATTAACTCTTTCTTTAAAAATACGACTCTCGCGCTAGTTGAAATGCCTGTGTCGCGGGGGACTTTATAAACATTCAAATAAAGGACACAAACAACACCCGGTCTCGAAACAACTATATATGGATCACACAAGTTGTTGTCTCGTGTGGGGATCGAACCCACAACACTCATGGCAGTCACAATGGCGAGACGACCGCTTGAACTATTAACCTATCACTAAAGTACATGACACGTCATTGAGTAAGCTTTTTAGAAACAGGGTGAATGACTACTGCCCAGTTCCTCAATTAAAAAAAGTTTTTTTACCTACGGATAGCTAGTTTTTGACACATAGGTATTCTATGAAAAATATGACAAAATGTAACTGTCCATGGCTAAAGCGACTCATTTGTTGTTAAGGAACCGGGCCTAACTAATAATGTTATTTACGGTAGATAATCTGATTGTAGAAGTACGTCAACTCTACAGAAGATTATAGCCAGAAAAACTAATGTTGTGTTCTTGTGGCAAGGAGGCTTGCTAGAGTTTCTGAAGCAGGCGCTGCACGCTGTGCTGCTAGCAGCTCGCAGCGGCTCAAGTAATCCCTGTCAGTTATTCATATCACATTACTACTTTAATAGGTAACTGCTTCGATGAGGCAGCGATAGTGGATGCAACTGCTGGCCATAAGGTTTTGATTGCCCGCCCAATAAAAAGTGATACAATTTTTAACTAAGAAATGTTCAATAGCAGCCAGGTAAATTGGCGGTATTGCACATGCTTTGCCTTGTAATTGGCCTGGCGCGGGTGGTATTGCACTGTATTGCACCTGATTTCTTACCAATCGTGTCGGATTGTCGTCTTATTGGAGTACGAGAGTGAAGGACCAGAATGTGCATGTGTATTTGCACAGTCCCTTGTGCAGTATGTCTGCTACGCAGATGACTACTCTCTTCTTCAATTCCCTGATCGAAATTCTGCGCGGATGACATTATTACTATTTTAAACTGTTACGATTTATAACATTATTCCTAAATTCTATGAATGTATGTCGTGATGGCGCAGTAATAGTGAATGCGACTCGTAGTAGGTCTCGAGTCGATACCTGAGGCGGGCAAAGTGTTATTGACTATTTTATTAAAGAATTGTCAGTAACAGCATGGAGTTTGGGACGCAGTAGGCGTGGGACATAATAATAATAATTTATAATAAGCGTACGTAGGTATATATTTTAAGGGGCGCAACGGCAGCCCAATGGATAAGGTATTAATAATAATAATATAATAATATTCTACACATACAGATTACACCATCTAGCCCAAATTAAGCAGAGCTTGTACTATGGGTGCTAGACAATGGATAAACATACATATAAACATTGTTTTTGGAAATACATACATATTATACATAGAAACACTCAAACCAAGACAAACATCCATGTTCATGCACACAAATGTTTGACTTGTGCGGGAATCAAACCCGCGACCTCATGCGTGGCAGTCGGTCACATTAACCACAACGCCATCGACGCCGACGATTGGACTTGCGATCGAGAGGTCGCGGGTTCGAATTCCACCCATTCCACTACTGACGTGAACCCACTCCTAACACAAGTATTCTAGCTTAGCTGTACGGGTTAACAAGAATACTAGCAATTTGCAACCCAAATAGCTGGTCATCTTATTTAAAAATAAATAAATAGACCACAACTCAAGGTTATGTGTCTTCAATCTTCTGAAACATGGAGAAACTTTTATAGTGGACTAGATGTTCCCGCAGTTTCACCCGCGTTTATCGTTACTGCACTGCCCCCGTGGGTCGTAGCGTGATGTTATATAGCCTATAGCCTTCCTCGATAAATAGCCTATCCAACACTAAAATAATTTTTCAAATCGAACCTGTAGTTCCTGAGATTAGCGTGTTCAAACACACAAACAAACTCTTCAGCTTTATAATATTAGTATAGATGTTTGTTGCCGACGTCTATTGCACTGTTTGCAATGTTAAGCGGTTTCCGCAGCTGCAGCAGCGACGCCTGCACTTTATATTTATTGCCAACACATTTATTTCCAATTTTTGAGAAGTAAATCTAGCGTCGTATCTCGATCTACCCTTTGCCTTGTACAATGGCGGCGCGGCGGAGGACGCGTGCCGTATCTAGCCATCGATCGCTGCCGCCGCGCCGCACAGAGCACAACCGGCTTTGTCAACCACACGTCGGACAAATACCGGATAATCAATAACTCAGATATTACTTACAGAAATGGGTAACATTGAGTTTTGCGAGAGGCATTTTAAAATAAACAGCGCGTAAGAATTAGGTAAGGTCATTTATTAAGGATGTTTATTGGGTGTAAAACAGCTAGTGTTAAAAAGTTAATATTTTAAGAATTATTAAAATGTTGTATACAAATATGTATATATTTAGAAAATCAGCGTTTGGGACTCAAATTTTGATATGATGAATTTCAGATCAGATAGATGAGTTGATTAATTTGTTATAATCAGCTGTGGGTCTGGGACTCTCAAGAACGTTGATGCCATCTTCGAATTATGTATGTCCAAAATTAAATATACCTACCCGAAAAAGTGTTGCCAGATTATTAATATTTTGATATGCATACACACACCGTTTTACTTTTTGGTAAAGGTACCGACCTATATGTTATACCTATACCAAAAAATAAAAAGGTGTGGCCTTGTTTTACAACCCTAACACAAGGCCACACCTTTACTCGCCGTATAGATAAAAAATGCCTCAAAGGAATACATACTACATATATTGGTTTAATTTAGACCTAAAAATAGTAGTGAAGCTACAAAAATTCTATACTTAGATACTAATAGGTATGTATTATAAATGTAACTTCACCTGTTTGTTACATTTTTACCAAAACCGTTGAAGCAGTTCTGGTATATATACTTACTTATTTTATGAAAATCAGATAAATAAGGTTGTAAACTAGAACGCTGTTGACGATCACTGAAGAAAAGATAGACATTTCAATATCCTTGTACTGTAAGTATATTGAAATTAAACACTATAATCATACTAAAATACTGCTGATGGCTAGAACAGTTCTTTTATTTTGCTCTCCAACAGCAGACTATAATATAAGATGTATCATAAAGTTTAATAATTATTGTCATACAGCAAAATTGAAAAAGCCAATTGCCTGATCCGCGTTCTTTTTGTTTTTATATAGACAACTCTCTCTCTCTAGCAATGAATCATATGTCACTGCTGGTATTCAAGTCAAAGTAATTTCGGCAGATGTTATTAACCTATTGAGTCGCAGCGGTACACCGGCGGCCAGGCACAATAGATTTTTAATTATGTCTCGTATTCTAAGAATTGACAGATTAATACTCTTACTTAGATTATTGGATAATATTTCTTTAGAATGTCTTTATGAAACTGCATTTTCAGAAACATGACTGATATCACCAATATAAGGCAAGTTTATTTGCGTCACTAATGACTGTTATTTCAGGTAAACCTTCAGATAAACAATAATACCTACTCACGAAACTACAATTAATTCCGCCAAGAATTTCCATCACACCAATTACTGTCACAAATCCTCAGCGATACACGGCAAGTGCGTCGAGAGGCCAATAGTTTTCAATTTCAACCCTCACCTGTCCGTCAGACTCAATCCAACATTTTATTAGCGTGGCGGCGTAACGAGCCGCACGTGTGCCCGCTTCACCTTTGTTCTACCAAAATTACTTCACAACACCAAAAAGAAATATACACAAAACATCTGCGAGCAAAAATCCACCCTATCACTCAAATTTTAGAGTCGAAAGTTCAGGCAAATAAAGAATACTTGTGCCATTTAACAGATGACTGCGGCCATGTTATTATTTCGTTTTGGCGGGCCGTGACTGACGTTCAAAGTCGGTGTTGCCATGCGAAATAAGCTGTAATACGAGTTATGAGAGATTATAGCGTAATCTGGGAATATTGAAGACAATAAGAATGAGCTTACGTTTAGCAGGGGTTGTGTACACGTTTTATACTTTATTGTTGAGGGGACGATTGATTTGCGTCAGACAGTTGCAGGTTACTTGTGACTCGGATCACGTGGAATAAATCTCTTGTACCTAATCTGGATAGTTTTTATAAACAACAGGAAGTTAAATTTCATTATAGCATATTAATAAAAAAAGTACCTAGCTCCTTGCTTTTGGTGGAAACAATTTTTTTCTAGTTGTTATTTAAATTACGTAATCGAAACAGTTTTAGAATCGAACCCATTGATTTGCAAATTTAGCAATAAACCATTTCGCTGTCACTACAGTCAACTGGATTATAACTTTCAGTGAAGAAATTTATTTTGAAAATATTGATGAAGTACTCACTTCATAATATGCCCTTCGCACGGACAAAGGTTGATTAAAATGATATCCCTTTGAATGCAAATTTCTTTAAGTCGATGTAAGCATCTTCTCTTTGAAGCGAGTACTCGAGTGACGAGTGTCCTACCTACATATAACTGTCTATTCTCGTACGACTTGACCCCATACTTAGAGGACCCACTCCAAGATCAAACGCTGAAACTTCAAATAAAACCCAAAATAAAACTCATTAATTTTATTAATTTTATAAATCGAAATTCATTACACCTTCCTTCTTCATTATAGTTACAAATTCCTTCATGTTAATACTATTATTTATAATTATTATATAATAATTATTAACTCCCCCTAAACCTACAAATAATACATCGACCTAAAATCTCAGAACATACAAATTAAGATGAAAAACATTAATTACAACTCCATTTTGTTACAAGTGACGCATTAATCTAATTTTAATTAAAATCTTATTGCTATTATTTCATTGTCGGTGTGCGCAGAAAATTGCGTTATTTTGTAGCGGTGTTGCCGACATTTTAGATAAACATCCTCTTTTAATCATTATTATTTACATCGCAGCATACGCAGGTTTACTTTAGTAATAAATAAAAAGATGATTTAAGTACATTATAAAATTCGAAGTGGTGAGATGAAATTGAATAAATAAATGAAAACACGTTGCTATAAACATTTTTGCTGCTAACGTATATAATATGAAATTAATAATTTCTATTTATCGTTTCGCACTCAGATTAAGAGTTGCATGGGACTTTATAACTATAAATTCGTTGTTTAATAAAGTTATTTTGTAAAATTGAAGAAAATATTATAAGGTTACAGTTTTAGAAAAGTGGCAAATGAAACATCGTTATAATAGGTATAGGAAATACAAATAAAGATTTTGGTTATAATTGGCAAAAATAAAATTATCATAGTTCTATAAGAAAATATAAATAAATGGAATGGAACGTAAAATATTCAAAGTGGTTGCTACTTATAATTGGTAACAGAAAAGAATGTTTATATTTATTACAAAAAAATATTTTACTTTACAGAATATGATCTATTACTTTTGCCTGAATATATTTGACTGGACTTTTTAAACTCCCTGATATTTAATGTTGAAAAGGTTGGTCTCATTTATGTTATTTGCGATTATCGAAGTAATATAGCATTATATTTATTAAAATCTACACGCTTTGATTCGACTTTTTAACATTTATATTTATTATATGTGATGTAATTTAAAAAAGTTCTTAAAATATGACCATACTTTTCTGTTACATATCGCATTGAATATTTAAAACACATTCGTATTGAATTCAATCAGCTAAGTATATTAAAACAGACAGAACATTGCACTAGGGATATCTCCCGAGCCCGCTCGTGTTGGGAGCGATATGAGCGCTATTTATGTACATTAGTATCTACACACGCAAAACACTGACTCTTGTTAAATTATCTTCTATTCACACAACAATTATCTACTCATTATCAGTTATTTACAATTATGCACCTACAGAGATTTTCACCACCAATTTTATTTATTTATTTGGTTATTGATTATTTATTGCTTGATTTTGGAGCATAACAATGAGCGTAGAGTTCTACCTGACCCGAATTGAACACCTATTTTGTAGCATACCTAATTTTTACACCAATTAATTGCGTTTTGGTAAATCAAATCAAATTATATACCGTTTTACCTACGGCATTTGAATTTGTTTTAATATCTCAATACTTTTCAGTTGGTTTTGGCAACAATCAAAGCTAAGGTGGCGAAATGCTCTTAAATATTAAGCGAAACATTAGTGCTTCATCGTATAAAACGGAGACTTCATAAATTGCAAGTTTGGCACATTTACATTTGAAACCTGAACAGAAAAATATTTGTCGAAGAAAATATCAATAAAGCTATTTGTGAATACGACTTCATAATTTTATTGTGAAACTTGAAAAAAGGATAAAATATTTTTTTCTTCAGGTTTGATTGTCAGTAAAAAAAATATCACAAAGAATCAATTCAAATCCTCACGTGTGCTTAACTAAAGCTATAACTAATTATTTACACTTTACCTCCTCCCGACCGTAAACGATCACCATAATGTCCACTTTCACATACAACACTTGAAATTCACTATTTTTCTATTAAGAGTCCGTTTGGTAGCTGCATCCAGCGTCGCTTCACCCAAGACAAGGTTCTTGAAGGAGACTAGTGGTTTGATTTAGCTTATATATAAACATCACACAATTAAACTAAGAGAAGGATCAATAATTAACGAGTGTAATTAAATCAACCCTTTGTAACAAATATTTACCACAAAACACTGGAAATTTTATTAACTTGCAACATTTGCCTGTCAAAACATTACATAAAAGCACTGTTACCAAATTAAGTAGATACCGCAAGTTCGTTATAATGTATGAATAACAATATTTTAATTTAATTAAATATTATAGAACTACTTTTCATAAATTTTCATGATATTGTAGTCCAATAAGAAAATTGAAAATTTGTATTTTCTGTGTACATCTGCGATAAATTATTCGAGAACGCACTTAACGAAACCCGGTCGTCCTGTGACTATAGTTAATCAAAAGTATTCTTAGCATCAGGAAATATTAAAAGACTCATATCTCCATGACCTGACTATGGTTGCTATAGTATAGATAAACTAAAACTTAAACCGTGATAAAATCAATAACTAACATTAATTTGATTGAAACGAACCACACATTATAAAAACCAATGCAAATTCAAAATGGATCAACGTGCGATATCTACTTAACTTACTATCCTTGCTGCCGAAGACAAAAATAACATTTAGCCTAAAAAAGTCAAACCACAACTCGTCAATCCTAATCGAAGTACATCTCTTCCTTGAACATTGTCTCATGGTAAAGCTGTGGGAACTTCTACCAGGCGCGGCCCTGGAGTGGCAGGTAGCCTGAGCACTGCTGCTGGTAGGCCGCCGGCTGACGGTACGAGGAGACCAGGGGGTTGCTGCAGGCTGCCTGCGAGGGCTGCGGGGCGGAGTACCCTGACGTGGGGGTGGCGCAGTGGCTATGCGCCGGGGACGACGACTCTCCCGAGCCGCAAGGCTTCCCGTCCTTCACCAGGACGGGGACCGCCACTCGTCGGGGCGATGATGATGACTGCTAACAAAATTATGTGTTAGCATGTAAATAACGCCTTCACGTCCGCTCTGAACACAGAACGACAAGTATCATCCATTATCGACTGTGCAGCGGTTACGGTATCTGCCGGTACGCGCCTTTATATTATATACGTTAACATACTATAATATAGAACATCGTACCGTTATCTCTTCGAAAAGGTCAGCAGATTCGTAACATGTCAAATTATAATAAAATTAAAACCCTCTAATAAAAAGATGAGACTTACAAAACACGATGGTCATACTCACTCTAGTAAATAACAAAAGCTAAAAGGACAGTCCTCTGAAAATGTATTTATTTTTATGAAAACAGTCGTAGGTGTCTTCGCAATACATATTCGAAACTCTTGTAAATTATCGTTTAAAAAAAGATAACTTTTCTAACATAATATACAAAAGAGGAATCGATAAATAATGTTTATACAACACATTTGATACTTTAAGGAGCAATATAATAACTCATTGTGACATCAATAAAGCGTATACATATTTGCGTTAACATTAATTATTGAAAGCTAATCAAAGCATCATATTTTGATTTAACAATTATATAAGCAGCTTTTAGTATGCTGTAAATTAATAAATATGTTTTGTAATAAAGGAAAATTGGTAGGTACGTCGTAATAAGGGGCGGGTGGCTGCGCAGTGCGAATTACGGACTAACAATCGTGAACCGTGGCGGTGCGAGTCGCGCGCCGTCGCGCGTCGCGCGTCGCCCGCCATCCTGACAAATTGAGCCAATGCTACCAACATAGATAGGGCTACAGCGTTGGCCTACTCGTGAAACGTGTGAAAGTTGTAGATATATTATACACACGAATGAAAATCTAAAAAGTAAACGTCTTGGGATCTAAAGCAGGCGGGTTTGCGATATAAAGTTTCGTTGTTAAAAGCCTGCCTATCCTGCCATCTATAATATCTATCTATTCGGAAGAGTTCGCAGAAAACCCGAAAATGTAACTAATTTACGGATTATAGTTCGACTCTCTCGAAAGTTTTAATAACTCTTAAGCTATAAGTAGTATACAATGTTGGTTTTGATCAGGTTTTTTACATCTAGCTTTACACTGCTGCCTAGAGTAGCTATCTGTAGGTGAAATACAGACGAATGAGTTTTATGCATCTTTGATTTACAAAAGAAATAAGATAAAATCTTTCAGGTCAACGATTTCGCGACACAGCCCTATATTCACGTGAAACATAATTCTAATTGCCACGAGGCTGCCAGATTTGAAAAGTGCGGGTCCCGTATTTTGTTACCCATTGAGAAGCCCAGCAGGAGATTGCTATCAAGTGGGTAAAGTCTATGGCCTCTGCAAACAGGGGACCGGCCAGACCCTCGCCAACGTCAGCCACGATTTTTATCGCTTACGCGTTAATATTCATTATTATTCATTAGCATTGTGTAAAATTTAGAATTAATAATGGCGGGCGATTTTGTGAGAACGAGGTGTTTTTAAATTTTACTGTACGCAAATAATTATGCTTTTTATATATTGTAAAAAAAGGCAAAAGATCGAAAAGTGAAATATGAATTTGATGATTTTTACGTTCATAAGTATTACTTTGTGACCTATATGAAAACATATTTCTGTTATTGATAAAGCTGATCAAGTGATGGGAATTTAGCATTGAAATATTGATTATAGAAGCAGCCTATCAGGTTGACCCACTATCGTAAACATGAAAGATTCCAAGATGGAGTGCAATAATAATTGTGTATTCTGTTTATTAAAATTCTTAGTGGCAGAATCTGATCGTTAGCATCTAAAATTCAAAGCTTGTCGTTTGTATATATCATAAAATCAGCTGTCGAAATGTGGATATGACATACCTAGTTCTACTTGTCTCCGGTGAAACGCTGGCATTATGATGAATATAATATAATAGAAAATAATAAACTAACACCGTAATTTATCCAAACATAGTTCTGTTATATATGCACAAACATGTCTAATATATAATTTATAAGCAGTATATTGAAGTGAGTGAACATAATGTTATGATAAGCTGACCTGATTGTGTTGGTTCTGTTCCGCCATCGCTTTCTCCTTCGCTTGTCTCTTACATTTGTAACGGTGGTTTTGAAACCATATTTTGACCTGAAACAAAATATAAATTATTATCTACTTTTCAAATGTTTTTAACCTGCTTTTACAAGATGAACAAGTTGCGTGTGTTGCCTTGGGATCAGCGGCATTTCTGTCTCCTCCGCGTCACGTCACTATGTTTGTATTTGCATACAGAATTGCAACGTATGTAATGCGATATACATAGCGACTAAAATCATTGTTTTGCGGCGGAAAACTTAAAGGCGGGATGGATAACTTTTAACTTATAAGCGTACAAAGAAATAACCGAGGTCTTCATGTTCGACGCCCACTATTGCACCACTGATAAAGTGATAACCCACATTAAACACGAGTATTTAACTTGATTCCAGGGGTTAGTAACAGTACTAATAATTCTGATATCCAAATTTATTTTCGATGATTTGTTCCGTATATAAATGGATGTACGACATAGAACACTTCTAAGAGATCGTGGATGTGTAGCGCAGTAGTTTTGAGATACCATAACCTTAGACTTCGTGAAATCCACCTGCTGTGGTGGCCTGTGACCTAAACCTCATGTTGAGTGGAGAGCCGTGCCGAGAGACAGTTCATAAACAGGATTTATATTTTAATTGCCATTTCGATGTCAGGTAAGGTTCCCGGGTAATTCCATAAATAATATTTTGCAAACATACAATCTGACCTCGATTCAGAACAATAATTTCTCATTCACGCCAATAATGGTCCCATATGGGATTTGAAGACATAACACTCAGCAAGTCTGAACAGCAAGACCACCGCTTTAATAATAATAATTCTTTATTGACACAAATTAATCTACAAAAATTTAGAATTCTCTGACCCCTGCACTAGTAAAAGACCGCTTGAAGACGTAACACTCAGCAAGTCTGAACAGCAAGACCACCGCTTGCCTGCTGCGCTATTCGTGCGGTCAAAAATCCTTAAGTAGGTCCCCAAGAGAGAGGCTCTATGTCTGGACTGCCGCTTGACGTCATTTCTGATACATGCGGTATATTAGGCATTTCAAAAATCTAAATTGCATGTGCCTCGCTCTTTATCCTTACTTCCTTACTAGTATTATAAATTCGAAAGTAACTCTGTCTGTCTATCTGTCTGTCTGTTACCTTTTCACGGCTAAACCACTAAACCGATTTAGATGAAATTTGGTACAAATATAGTTTAAAACCTGGGGAAGGACATAGGCTACTTTTTACTGATGCAGGTACCACGCGGGTGGAGCCGCACGCAAAAGCTAGTTGTTTATAAAGAAATTAGGCTTGATATAAAAATTTCATAAGTTGTACAATTTTAATTTAATTTACAATTTATTCTACAATTTTAATTTAATTTACAATTTATTCTTTTGCTTTGGTTATAATAGCCGGACATCTATTAATTATTCATCCATTAATTGCTATTTTTATTCTACAATTGACTATATTTTAATTATATGACATTGTATTTAATTTTTCTGAATTTTGATATAAAATGACTTATTTTTCGACTTTACATAATTAATTTATTATACTTTTATCAATGTTTGCATGCCACTACTATGGTCCAAATACTTGCACCTTTAATGCCATCATTTGTAACACCATTTGTCACAGTATTTCTGCAAATAAATATGATTTTGATTTTGATTTTGATTTTGTATTTTTCATCATTTTAGTAAGAAATGTTGATGCCTCATTGTACACAGTAAACTTTGCTAAATCAGTCGCGCTAAAGTTGCACTGCATCGTGAGATAATATGTAGTCGAATACCTACTACATCAGAATGAGTTTTACAAAGGATAAGACATTTTCAAATGCACATCTTGACGAGCTAAAGAACTAACTAATGCAATTAAAAACTTATCCGGTTTTGTCCTTGGACATCATGCATTGTTTTACAAGAGCCAAGGAACCTTTCGTAATATAGAAAACGATAGGAGCATGCGAGTTAATCCTATCCTAAACGGCGTGACAAGTCAACAGGCGAAGTCACTAAGACCTCCCTGAAATTAGCGCTAGGCAGAGCCCCGTCAACACTCAGCCTTAATGACGGAAGAATCAACATGCGATGTTTGCCCCACCGAGCGGCCGGCCTTTGTCTACGCACGCTCCCGACGCAGAAATATACACTTTATTTATTATTTATACATCGAGAGCGTTTCCTCGTGTTTATTCTTTGAAATGGATGTGTGCTCCCCCGTACCGAGATTCTCCTCACTTACGATTAATACCCGCCATTCTTGTTGATAGATCCGTTATAAAAACGAAAAACGTTACATGGCTACTATTGCGCACTGGCCACTACACTTATTGGTTATTTTTTTCTGTTTACTCTGTGCTGCTTCGTTGTGGGAACGTTGGCAGCGCTGACGCGCGCTTTTGTCCGTTCAGGAATGATGCTCGCTAGGTTATTTATGGAGGAGGTGAGAGTTAATGAACGGGTCCCGTCGGCGGGCGTCGCTTATTGCACTCTGGCGAGGCTTGGACGCTCTCGTGTGGAGTACTTTCTTTCAATCTCCTTGTGCATAATGCTCGGTGTTGGCTCGTACGCACTCCACTCCGAGTGCGCCATTCACTTATTTGTTTTACATCTAAACGACTGTTGTTACTCGTCGAGTGATGAGACATTTTGGGTGTGTCCGAGAGCTTTCGAGCTTGAGTTTACACCCACTTAGCCGCCGAGCGTGATGTTTTTCTATTATGTTGTGTTAACTATGAACTAGCTACTGGAATCCGTATTGGATTTTTTGTTCTACGTAATTATTTGAACCTTTTTTTGAATCTCATACCACAGACAGGCACATTTTGAACGTCAAAAATTTACGTTCATTAAAACTAAAATGGCGCCCACCCAGTTAGCTGTCATCTTGACAATACAAGTCAATTTTGGCGCCAATGCCTTTCTATCACAGTAAATTCTGTTCAACCGAAATAAAACCTTAGTAACTGGCTATAAAGATCACATTTGTATAAGGTTTGATGAAAATAGTATGTGTTATGGGTCCACGCGTAGGTGTTCCGTTTCTTTGAACCATGACTTGGAATATCGAGCGACAATTATAATAAATAAAGCTGCACTCTTGTTTGTTTAACTCTTCATTTGCTGCAGTGATTTTTTCCAGCGATGAGTTTGACGTTTTAATCGTGTGTGTTTGGGTCTTAGGTGCGTGCTTACGGAGGCATTATATGTCTTAAGAAATAAATTCTTAGAATGTTGCATTTACACAAATATATTAACTACTTTAAGTGTTTAGCTGCTCAATAGCACTCACTTTGAGTGTAAAATAAGCACTGTGATGTTTGGCAATAAGTGCTCATTCTTTGTTAATACGTAGATTCTACAGGGTACGATCGCGCTGGACTGTATTCAGAATCATCAAAAAATGAAAATGACTGATAATGGACACGGTTTTAAAAAACATTCGAATCCAACAATGAAACTGCGGTAGCCTTGTGGTGAAGCTTGAGATAAGAAAACCATTGTTAGGAGACCTTAGGCATGTATAAGAGATCTGCATAATATTGGCGGAGATACTATGTAAGTCTGCTTATCCGCCTAGGGCCAGCGTGGTGGATCTAATCTATAGCCTAACCCTTTTTCAATAGAGAAGAGACCCGTCAGCTCAGTAGTGAAACAATTTCGGGCGCATAGTACCTATTAAATTATGAATAATACATTCTTGAAACAATCATTTGGGACATGATTTTGTTAATGGTTCTGGAGCGTAAGTGTGCGCAACTGCTAATGGTGCATTCATCAGTTATATTGTTATAGTAGTTTTACCATTGGAAAATACACAAAATTGCGGCAATTCATTGAACATAAAACTGACAATATGAGCGGTAACTCCTTTCTGGTTGTAAGTTGGTATAAATGACTTTGGTATTCTGTAACAGCATCTAAGTAAGTACCGTTACAAATATCAACTGAACTATCTCGTCATCAATTCATTAAGAGCTGTGCCACTGATTTGTCATTCCCCATCACGCGGGAGGGACCACAATGGCTGATTGTCGCACAATGTAGTACCGAAGGCTCTGCGCCGACGGAACGCTGAGTAAACACAGATGCACGCCGCGCCGTGACAGCGTATCAATACCGTTCATTTATTTAGTAACTTATAAAAATATTGAGCAAAAAAAATTACAATGTATTTTTTCGAACAATTTTGTGTCCAAATCCAAATCCAAATCCATTTATATGCAAATATAGGTACATTAATGAGGTGTTATACAGGTTACAAGTTCTTCCATATTTAACCAATGTGGCATGCAAAGATAATCAATCAATATGTCAACATTAAAACAATCAAGTCAACAATCTTATAAACTATCATTCTTATCGTCAAAATATTGTTTTACACTGTAGTAAGATTTTCGTACCAACATATTATTCATTTTACGTTTAAATTCTTCTACATTTCTAATTTTACATATTTCTTCTGGTAGGTGGTTGTAAATTCGTGTAGCCATACAGAAAACACTTTTGTTTAATAATGCTGTCTTATTGGTAATCATATTAATTTTGTGTTGTTGCCGACTACTGCTTAGTTTTTTAAACTGATTAATATTCTTTTTGACAAAGATAGCAACTTCAGATATGTAAATACATGGCAAAGTAAGTAACTTTAGAGACTTAAAGTGTGATGCGCAACTATCTGTTTGTCTAAGTCTTAGAATGGCTCTAACACATTGTTTTTGGGCCTTGAATGCCATCTCCCACTCCGTGGAGTTTCCCCAGAATAAGACACCATATCGCAAAGTCGACTCCACATACGCATGATATGCAGCTACCACAGTGTCCAAATTTACTACCTTTGATAGCATATATAAAGCATACGAACTCTTACTTAGTCCACCACAAACACTTTCAACGTGTAATTTCCAATTCAGATTACAGTCCACATGGAGCCCCAAAAATTTTACAGTTTCTACTTCTTTGATTCTCGTTCCAGAACTAACAATATCAATATTGATATTAGGCCTTGTACGATTTCTGAAAACAACAAGGTTAGTTTTTTCTAGGTTAAGTATAAGATTATTGTCTTTTAGCCAATCCATTACATCAGTAAGTGTGTCATTAATATTACTAATTAGCTGAGTGTGATCTTTCTCGGAGAATATTACTGTACTATCATCAGCAAAGAGTATCATTGGTGGTTTAATAAATTTAGGTAAATCGTTTATATAGACAAGAAACAATAACGGGCCCAATACGCTACCCTGGGGTACCCCGCATGATACCCGTCTGTAATTTGATTGGAATGTAAGTTCTCTCCGTGTGACATGACAAACTTTAGAAATGGAGGTTGCTTGTCGCCTATTACTTAAATATGACATAATCAAATTCAAAGCGTTTCCTCGAATACCAATCGCATGAAGCTTTGTTTTTAGAATTGTATGATCCGCACAATCGAAAGCTTTGGTTATGTCCATGAACAAAGCGCATACCGGTATATTTTTATCAAGATTCGACATAACTATATTCAAAAAATTATAGATAGCTTTGTTCACAGCAATATTTTTTCTAAATCCGGTCTGAGCTTCCGAAATTATTTTATATTTTTCCAAATAGCTATATATATTTTCATGTAGCCATTTTTCAAGTACCTTAGATAGAACTGGTATAAGGGCAATCGGCCTGTAATATGACATATTTTCACGATCGTGCTTTTTAAAGAGGGGTTTGATTATAGTTGTTTTCAACTTATCTGGAAATACTCCCTCTAGTATACATAGATTGAAAATGTGACTTAGTGGTCCTGATATTATCGGACTTACATATTTTATAACATGTGTCGAAATGCCATCATATCCAGTGCTAGTTGTGTTTTTGAGTGAAATAATAATTCTGTTAATGTCATGTGGAGTTGTGGGATTAATAAATATGGAATTACAGTGATTATATGTCAAATTATTATTATGTACTAAATTATTATTTTGATTGTATGTCAGGTTTTTATCAATTGTAGGTTTATTAGGTAATGTCAGGTTTTGTATTTCATCAATGAAAAAGTCATTGAAGTTTTGTGCTATTTCAAGAGGATCTGTAATTATTTTATCACCTATCTTTAATTGTCTAATATCATGTTTTGGCATGTTTGATTTGCTATTATTAATAATGTTCCAGCTAGCTTTCGACTTATTTCTACTAGTATTAATGTAATAATTATTTCGAGATCTTTTTGTTAGTTTTATTATTTTATTTAGCCTAGAGCTGTAATTTTTAAATATGTTTCTATCAGTTTCTAGTTTGCTCTTCCTATATTTCCACAATAGAAGTCTTTTCCTCTTAGAACACATTTTAATACCGTTACTTACCCACGATTGTTTTTTATTTAAATGTCTTTTAATTAGTCGGACGGGAAAACATAATTTATATAATAGGCTGAATAGATCATGAAATGCATTAAAACTTGTCTCAGGATTATTAGAAGTAAATATATCGCTGAAAGATAAAGAGCTCAGGTGTTTTTTTAAACATTAACAAATTCTCCTTGCTGTAGTCACGTCTTTCAATAGTCCATTTGTCAATTTTGTAGATAGTCTTGACTGGGCAAGTTAGTAGCTGAGCCGTATGATCAGACAGGGCTAGATCAAAAATATCGGTCTTGCAGCCTTTGATGTTGACAATGACATGATCAATACAAGTCTGACTACATAAACGCGTTGGACTTTCTACAATCAGTTTGAGATTATATCGTGTGAGGAGGTTTTTATAAGTTATAGATATTTTACTCTTTTTTAATACATCAATATTAATATCTCCACATATTATTATATTTTTTCTACTTTTATGACAGAAATAGTGCAACAAATCATCAAACTTATGAAAAAACATGTCCACATCTTCTAAATTGCTGCTAGGCGGTCTATATATACATATAACTGTCACACTATGATCAATAAGCTCAACTGAACTGCATTCAAGAATGTTAGGTTTTTCAAACATCTTTATTTCTGGTGTAGCTTTATGTCTGCAGTCGTGGCGTACAAGTATACAGGACCCACCATGTCTGTTTTTTCTACTGCAGGAGGAAACGAGAGAAAATGTTGGAATATTTAATAGATCCATATCCTGCTGCAACATGTTGTGTTCCGTAATGCAAATAACGTTAACATCTATGTTTTTTTCAGTTAGCTCAGTAAGACACACACTTAATAGATCCATTTTACTAAGAAGTCCATTAATGTTTTGGTGTATAACGTTGATATAGTTATGGACGAAAAAGACTATTATTTATTGAGGGTGGATTAGGTGATGGTACACTTAATTCACAAACCGAGTCTGAGCAATTTGTGTTAATAGCATCCGTCACGTGATTCGTTTGTGTGGCTTTGTCTTGTAATAAATTTAATTTGGTGGTCATTCTGGAACAAAACTCATTGAAGTTATTTTGATAGCCTATACGTAATAGTTCTCTAAGTAGAATTTGACACACATGCCGACTGTATAACATGCGATGCGGTAACTGTGAGGAGAAGCCCATGT
The DNA here is from genome assembly GCA_963564715.1 of Catocala sponsa. Classification (NCBI taxonomy): domain Eukaryota; kingdom Metazoa; phylum Arthropoda; class Insecta; order Lepidoptera; family Erebidae; genus Catocala; species Catocala sponsa. The sequence goes on along the minus strand of OY751345.1, from coordinate 423,511 downwards.
CTACATACATAACATTTGAGAATTTTGAACATATCAGTCTAAGCTCATAGTTTAACTTCTTTTCTCTTAAAATCCTATTATAGGGCACTTCACAGAATAAAACATTAGTATTTCTAGAAGAACACAGAAAATTGCAAATACATATATTAAAAACACACGGGGATCTGTCATTCGTACCACCCATTACAATTATGTAATCTTTGTCAGTAAGTAAATTTACTGTTGTATGTACATTGTTTAACACGTCCTGCAGGGTCGCTCCCGGCTTCCAGAGGCATGAAACTTGATACCTCTCTCCGATCAGATGTTGCAATGTATGTCGCATATGGCGTCCCTGGTCGTCCGCAATGATTACTATCTTATTTCTTGAAGTTTGTATATGTGCTTTGCTAAACTCTGTTGCAAGTGGTGTCGTCGTACATTTGTCGTTACGGTTTTGTGTAGTTTTGTTCGGTGATTGAGAAGTAGTATTTGTTTTAGCATGAGTTGGGCTGGACTCTTTTGACTCTATCATAGCCGATGGTGTAGAATTGTAACCACTTTTAGGAGACTTAGAAAGTTTTTCAGGGTCTGCCATGTTTCTTTCCGAAACCACGGTATCTGTATTGCTTAGTTGCAGATGTGAAACTTGTTGCTTATTTTTTACGGAAGGCGTTATGTCTTTGTTTACAATAATTGATCGTCGTTTGCGTCCCGAAAGTGGGGTGTTGAATAATGTGTCAGTAATGGTGACCTTTTTATATGTTTCCAGTAGTTTAACATACCTTTGTATATCCGACTTCAAATTATAATTTTCGATATTTAAGTTTTCAATCTCTTGATGAGCACATTCTAGTTCTTTAGACGTTTGGTTTAGTTTCTCTTGTAGGTCATTTATAGTGTCACTGGGGTTGTGTGTACAGTCCGGTAGGCTCATCATCGACGCGTCAAATAGAGTGGAATTGTCTGTCAACATATTATCATCTACATCCAAATAACTTGTTTGCCTGGGTACTCGATGTGTTACGAAATCATCCATTTTTATATAAAAATATCTAAATAAATTTTATTTTAGTTGTACTGAGTAAATTATTGCTTTTTTGTGATATTATTTCAATATTATTTATTTTACTCCAACATAAGTCACAAAAATTGCAGACTTATAGACATCAGAATCGATCTCGAACTAAACTCTTCGCTGTTATCTGTCTTATATACTGAAGCCACCAAAGTTGTATTTGCGCTTGAGGTTGAAATAGGTGTATAGTAACATTTTCCTTTGTAAATTGTTAAACTGCCAGTTAGGATATACCTGAGTTATTGTACTGTGCTCTGATTGGCTGGGAGTTTGACGTGACGAAAGTTCGAATAAAATAAACCGTCTTGTTTATTTCACACACTGGTTTTGCACTTTAATTACGTGTTTTTGCTGATTGAGGTATCAATATTTGCACACTTTATATAGGTTTTTGTTGTTTATATGTTGTTTTACTTATTGTTTTTATCGACTGGTTATTTAGACCGATCTTTAGTTCGAATCACTTTTTCACTTGTTATATTTAGTTCACTGTTCACACACTTCTACCAACAACATAATAATATGGTGATATTTGGGCGGAAAGTTACTGATAAATAACGTTTATATCACATAAATATCACAATAAGTATTTTTTAAAGAACATAAATACGCGGAGCTGCTCTTTGCTCGGCTACTAGCGCCATCTGCATCAATCTAGAATCTATCTATAATCTAGAAGATGTCGTATTCTAGAATCAAAATTTTAAATTTCTGCTGGCCAGTGACGTGAGTTATAAAATTAAAACGGCGATTGAACGCTTGATATGTGTCAATATTAATGTTTTTACAGGTGTTTAGTAATCTTTTAATTTGTGTTTTCACAGAAAATATCAGTAATCTAATTTAATCTACTCTACATTGTAAGTTCATGTATAAGTAGTATTAAAAGACAGTGATTAATCTTAAAAGTTTTGATATAGCGAACAGAATGCAACGTTCTAAGCGCTGATATTAGTAAAAAGAAGATTTGATCGGACGATATTGACGGTTTCGATAGCTGTTTCCCGTAAAACGAGGTCGGAGGAAATAATTACAAGATCTAACACAAAAGCTATTGAGACGACGGCGACGACGAGATGTGTGAGTTAAGGTACTTACCTACAGCGGATTCTTCACTGAGGTCCTCCAACTGTAAACTGTAGGAGAGCGATACTACACCGAAGCTCTACAGATACAGAAGACTACACCCATATAACCTTGTGTTGTGTTCCTGTACCAGGTAGTTTCCAGGATCCTTGAGTAGATGGTGTGTTGTTGACAGGAGGGATAGTGTATTGTGAATGCAGCTGATAGATAGTTTAATAAATATAATATTGTATTATATTTTTATAAAATCCTGTAACCTAAAGAAGGAAGCTAAGAAGATATAAATTAAGAATTTATACCGTACACTATTTACATAACGAGTACATTTTTGAGTAGCTCGATGTATATTATGTTATAGTTTTATCAATGCAGAACAGCATATATTTTCTATTATACCTACCAATAATTAATTAATGTATGTATGTATATATCGCGCATGAAGTGATTTGCCTTGCGATGCGTCTTATTTGAATAAATGTTCTGTAGTTACACCGCGCCGTGTTGTAAGACGAAAAACCCACAGAACATTTATTTAAACCAACATCCACAGTTATAATAAGAAAGATCATAATAAATTATAATGTATGGTCCGACTAATATCCTTAAAATCTTAACTACCCCATTCTTGCTATATTAAGTACATAAATCAAAACGCAAACAAATTACCATAGGTACGTTACATTTGTAAATAACAGAGCTACATGTCTGCCACCCCTGTCCGTCGACCGTGAACACTCACAAATATTGACAAACCAATCCAACAAATTAATATTTGTAAATTGTATGTTTATTAAAAGAGTTTTTAAAACGTTACTTGTGTCGGCCAGAGTCTTGTGCAAACAGATTTTAGTACATTTGTAAACATTTGCGCATGTCAACAAATCATGAATAAATCTGATACTGTTCTATAAAAGTATCTTTAGTTTTAATGAGTAACTAGGTATCTTTGGAATGTTTAGATGGGCCATGTGAAGAGCGCCGTGAACTGACAAGCGTCTATGATGTATGTAATGAGACTGAATGACACTATGGTATTTTAGGATCGCAATGGAAGATATTTGCATCTTCCTCACTTGGCTCTGTTTAACTCTTTGTGATTTAGGTGTGACTCATACCTACTGCAAGCAACTCTGGATCGTACTACTACTGTACTACTACTGTTTGATATCAGGAAATGTCTTCGGTCCACAGTAACAGGATCGTCGTTTACTTAAAAATAATTAACTGTGGCACTATCCTTGTGTGGCAGGGACATTGAAATAATTAACTGTGGCACTATCCTTGTGTGGCAGGGACATTGAAAGTACCATTGAAGCAGCGGACCCAGAAAACAACCATGACTTGAAAAACTATTGAGCACAATCTACTTACCCCTTGTGCAGATTGACTACAATCTACTTACCCCTTGTGCAGATTGAATTCACGAACTTTATTACATTGCTTGTGGCATAGTGTTTACTTAAACCTCTACACCATTCGTAGCTCAGTATTAGGATGTACCTAAACATTGGTAGTGAGATGTGGGTGTGGTAACTGATAAGCTTTCAATGATACAGCTGCCTATAACTTTGTTATGTTATTCATGAATATTTTTATACTTATCATAAGTTTTAATATTCGCCATAAGTTATAAAAAATATAGTCAAGTACCCTTTTATAAATACATGTTCTTTCACCACCAGACCGCGAGTCTGTACGATATAAAAAACTTTACTGTCCGAATCTATAATTAACGGAAAAATCTTATAAAATCCCTTAAGATCCTACGCAAACACCGCAATATTATCAATAGTACCTACATTACAATTCGAATAATAGCCCTTACCTGTGCCACAAAGGGCTGTGTCAGGTGCATTATCCGCTTAAGATACTATTAATCCTTCACAATAGCTTGCAAAAACGTTGCCATTCATAAAAATTTAATCTCAAATATATTACTTTGTGTTGGCAACCCAAGCGAAGAGCTGGGCAATAATTTTCGCGGTTATTAAACGCGGGAAACGAATCAAAACTTTTTTCGAAATTTGTTTTGACATGTTGGCTGAATTAAGGCCGCCGGTGTTTCAGTGTAACGATAGCGTGGGTTTAGAGTTCCGTAAGTGAACGTTAGGTATAACAAGTAATTACATATTCAAACGTAAGTAAACAATAGGCTTTGATGATCAGACAGATAAAAAATGATATCAGTTTGTTAAAATATCTGTTTGTAATGTATGCGTTCAAATAGATACCATTTATCGAACTGCAATTAATCTTTGGCGAGTTGTAAGGTATTTGCGTTGTTAACAGTTAATAAAGCAAATTATGTACCTATTTCAGCAAAGCTCCCATGTAAACAGCCACATTTACGAATAGAAAACCAACAGATTTAAAATAACATATGACATTCAAATCATCAGATCTGTATCTAAGTACCTATACTTACTAATATTATAAAAAGGAAAGATTTGATTTTTTGTTTGTATGTTTGTTTATAAGGATTTAACTCAAAAACTACTTAACCGATTTTAGAAATTATTTCACCATTAAAAAGCTATTTAATCAGCGAGTAACATAGGCGATATTTTTAAATTACTCTTACTATCATAACCTAACTTACTTTCACGCGAGAGAAGCCACGGGCAAAAGCTCTAGTTACACAATAAGGCAAATGCAAATTGTACCAGTTATAACTTTTTGTTAACGAAGTTTTGTATAACCATATTGTAACTTAATTACAGATACACCTTTAATAAAATATATACGGTACCATAACTAAAATTGCCTTACACTGCATTTTTATGAAGTAAAATGGCGCAGATGATTTCGGCGGGCGGATGACAGGGAGCCTATTGAAATCCCACGACGATTACGGCCTTAAAAAAACTTCAAGTGGAATTACTTATTGGTAAATCATAGGGATCTCAGAGGGATCATCCGACGCGGTGTTCAGGCGGGCTTAGCTCACATAATTATGATGTTGAGGTAAATATTATTTTATTGAAATGGTTTGTCGGGATGAAAAATTTCTTTTGGTAAACCGCAATAGATATCTACGTATAATTAGGTTATGTTTGCGATTCGATTTGAATGAATGGCGGTTGTAGGGTAAAGAAAATATTAAAATAAATATAGTTTGCAAAATATGCATCTGTATTTCAATCGGGTTTGGACAAAACGAGCACACAGCTTACAAATCTGTAAATGTACCTACCTATTTCCAACGTAACTTTTATGAGCATTATAAGCAATTATTTTACATAATAAGAATAGATCAGTATCTGATGAGATTATTAGTAAATCATAGGGATCTAAGGACTCAGCTGGTGCGGTCTTCAGTCTGGTTAACTTAAATAATTAGGATGCTCAAGTAAATATTATTTTATTAAAAGCTTTGTCAGTTTTGTCAAAAAAGCATCTGGTAAACCACAGTTGAATAATGCTTATTTCTTTGCGATTAGATTTGAATGTAATATGGCAGGTAGGGAGGCATATTCCAATGCGATTACTTTATTAAGTAATAAAGCCATTAATATAAATGTTAACATAAAAAGGACTTGACGTCGGCGAGTGAACGAACATCGGTGATGATCGCTGACAGCTCATTGTCTCATGAAGCACCATTATCTCATTGGTCTCATTACGTGATACGAACGCCCGCATCTAGCATCCGCCGGAGACGCGCGGCCACAGTTCGTGACCATAGACAAAGGAGTAAGCTTTTGTCTTTTAGTTTTTTCGGCAGCTCTCACGGTGTTTGAAATCTGATGAAATTTAGATTTTGTGCACCCCTCTAATGTCGCGTTTTGATGGTGGCTGTCGAAGTGTGTTAATTTAAAATAAAACGGAGATTTTGTAGCTACATAGAACTTATAAATTCATTCTTAATTGGGCCCGGATTGGGCCCTGTGTGATAGATATTTTATTTTAGAACGCCGAAATAGAAGTTGTTAATACAATCTAGTCTAGAAATAATTCTTCCGTTTCATGAGTACCGTCATTATTGTGAATGAGAGGCAGATCGGTCTCTCTCTAGACATAATTATTGTAACTTTGATACATTTCTGCGTATCCCTTAGGACCGTTAAAGCATATTGTTAGTTAGAATTTATCTTCTACTCAATAGGCTCTTATGTAGATGTAATGTCTTTGTATATAATTTCTAACGTAGTCTAAAAATAAAATAAACCGGCAACTTTCTACGAACATTGAAATAAAATCTATCATTATGAAATAAAATTTATTTCGTATTTCAAACGGCTCCGTGTTGCCAGAGTCCGGGGCTCGGGCGGTATGATGGTAGCAAGTCGCGAACATCGAAATTTACTTAAGTTAAATAACGAAACGCGCCCTCTGTTTGCCTTCGAACGTCAAACAGACGGATATTGTGGCCGTCTCCGCTTTATTGCAGTGCTATTTAAACTGTATGAATATGCACGGATTTAACGTTTTCCTTTCTAAATGGGATTTTGATGTTGTTTAGTTATCTAAAATTGTAGGATTATGAACTAAGTATATTTCCTCTTGTATGTTTTCAGTTAGTTAATACCGTCGTTGATAAATTCTAACAGTTTAACTGAGTCGAGGCCTATAGGATTGCATGATTTTGCAACTTAACCACCGTAGTGATGCTTTTCTTATTGTGCTATTCGTGGTCTTTTCAATATAGATCTTTTCGCTTTTGTCGTTCAAGATTTTACCATAACATACATCCCATCGTCTTAATATGGATACCAAAAATGTAGATAGAGGTCTATCAAACTCAAAATTCGCCAGATCTATCTGAGTTCCTTCTAAATGGGTGCGTCTCATAAGAATAACCTGACACAAAAGTCTATAAGATACACTTATCTAATAAAGTTCTATATCGAATAGAAATCTGACGGCAATTTACGACCTAGACTAAGGAGGCATGCTTTGCAAGACCTAAATACTATAAAACGTTATCAGTAGCAGATAGTTTTCCCAGTGCTGTAACTTGATATGTATAATACAGCGAGTGTCGAAGAACGCACGCGCCGCCAATGTGCGCGCCGGCCGGCGGCCGAGGGAGACCATGCGCAAATTAACGTCAAGCACTTTTTATTTCAGTTAGGTACTTATACGTGACCCTGATCTTTATAGTAAGTGACAGGGCTTGAGTAGAAAATTTGCTACGCGACAATGTGATACGTATTCTATTAAAATATTAATACTTTTGACAAGATATTATACAGCAATGAAGCTATTGGCTATAAAATATTCATATTTATGAGGACTTTTTGTGGTGTAGCATAAGTTTGCGCTTAAGGTTCGTGTTGTCTCGGATTCGATTATCGAGTTCAACAAAGAGTCATTGAGTATTCTATATATATCCTAACATTTGGTAGCAGCACGGAATCTGGCAATATTCTCAGTACATGGCAACTTGGCGGTATATACCTACTTCTGCATATATCTCTGCTTTATATATAACTAAGTTTTACCCGCGGCTTCGCTTGCTAAGGAACAGTATTTTTTCGGTATGAAAGGTATCGTATGATCTTTCCTGTACCCCTGCCGTCTATGCGAAGTTTTATGATAAGGAGGATAGGTCGAGTAGTTAAGGCATGAAAGCGTAACAAACAAGCAAACTCATATTCAAGAAACATTTTTTTATATTTTACTTAAGATAATAAAATTATACTTAGGATTACATAAACTGACTCATGTCACATCTTCCTAGTGAATCTATCACTATTTAACCAAATATTTAAAATTTTATATAAAGATAAAACTTTGGCAACTGCTGAAAAAATATCGTAGTGTCTATGCCGGGACATGGCCATTTTCATCGCGTACGGGGCATTTTGTTATATTTGCCGTAGTGGCTAGCGACCCACTTGATGGTAAGTATCGGTGTTCATGGACGTCAGCAATTCCAAGAATATGAGCCGGGCCGCTGCCTCATGCCTGCCATGAAAATAGTTCTCTCTATAAACCGCGTTTAATCGAGAGCACATCTCTGCCTTCAAGAATTACGCAGCAAGATAGTTTATACAAGATCCTGCGCGTCCCTTCATGACTACAATGTTCCTGTAATCTACCTATCGTTTTCAAGTACGTAGTATCACTGTCTGTCACTTGTGCGTGCCCGTTGAATACCATACTATGCAATGTGCAGTCGCCGCTTTTGAGTGACACGCCGTTAATTTAAAAATAAACGAATTTCTACAGACGGCATCACGTTTAAAATGGTTCACATTTCTCCGTTTCGTTTAGGAATCTTATTAACAGCTATGATATGGCCGTTGGTCTATCTATATTTGAGACTTTAAACCAAAGATAATCTATAAGAATTTAAAGAATCCTGAAATACATATAATAAAAGTATCGAGGATTAATTACAGCTGACTTTTATTTCTAATTTAGAAGTTAGGTATCTTCTTTTTAGAGACAAACTGTTCTTTATTGCAGTTTTACTATCAGTCAACCGTCCTAGAACAAATATAATATGACGTGTTGTTCTGAATAGTGGGATTATAGTGCACTTCACCTTTGAGACAGCTACGATGCGTTTCACGTGACTGGCAATCGAGAATCAGACGAGACTCTGTCGCTCCAACTATGATGTAATGGCACAATTTGAAACGCTATTTTAAATCATAACACCCCATTTAGACTTACACAAACACTCTGTGAAATATTCCAAATATTTACATTACAAAAATTCGTCACCACTATTAATATAACTGTCAGAGGCACGCGCCCTATTTCCCACATTCGCAAAATTCAAATCCTTTACAACAATGCGTCGATAATCTTCGCCCGTGTCGATATAAATTTCATAAACTCGGCGCGACCCCAACAATAGGTTAGGTCCATGAATAATCTCCATTTTGACGCTGTCAACACCAGTCGTTTGGCGCCAAAACAAACGTCAAACGTTCACAATGGCGGTGCGCGCTAATCCACAGATAATGCGTTGTTATTATAATTGGGCCGTAGTTTGTGTATTGTTTGCGAGTGCAGGTTAATTAGGTTTGTCTTGGGGGTGATTGTCCGGGAGAATATCTATACGAGTGGCGTAAAATAATGCCATAGGTAAATTGCTTCCGTATAATAAAATGTACCCAGAAAGATGTTTTTTGGAAACTACAATTAGTTTCCTAAATTTTATGATACAATTATCATAAAGTGAATTTGAGCTTCGAGTAGAGATACCTACATCGGATTTTCAGTAAACTAGTTTAGAACTTATCAGTTTTGATACAATCTTAATGTTTTTTTAAATGTTTTTTTATACTGTTATAGGCTTGCGTTTGATCGCGATCTGACAAGATGCAGTCGACGATGGAGCACGCTTGCCTAGAAGATCTATACATATATTCACTCGCTATATTATGTTATTTTACCTACTGTTTATTCACCTATTTAAATGTACGACATTTAGTTAAATTAACTTTTTTTTATTATTGGCAAAGACAATTATTGTTTCTATGTGAATACCAGCTTGTTTGTTTACGTATTTTTTTCCTTTTTATAAATCTCTAGATAACTATTGGCTCACGGTTAGGTACGCTTATATTATATTGCAATTTTGACAAAGTTTCGAATCATGCATGGTGACCATTTAACTTTCACAGCAATTTGAAATCGTACCTAACTTAGCTTAAGATCAGAAACTGTGAATACATCATAATATTATAAAAAGAAAGGCTAAGCGGCGCATTCATTTCTCAATTCAGTTTCTTTAGCCCTCCAATGGTTACGTACAAGTCTAGTAATAAGACCTTCGACGCAACTATAAACGTTTATAAAAAGATCAATCAAGTGGAACAATGCGGTGATTTGTTCAGTGTGCAGACGGGAACACATTACAAGTAACAAACGCGTGTGTGTCGCCGCCGGGGGCGTCACACGCCGTGGGCATGCCATCGTAAATCACGCGGCGGACGCGTCCGCGACGCCTACGCGCCGCCGCCGGCGGTGACCGGAGTCACTTACACTAAACGCCCACAAGCTCGTTACAAGTGCCTGCGGAATGCCCCGCAGACACTATCTCGTATCGCTTAGATTGGGGGAATCTTTTTGATGTAATCAATTGCCAAATCAATTCTATTGTTGTCGAAGTGAGACTTGAGCACTTGCGCTATTTTAAGCGGTTTTGTTTTATAGAGAAATGTTTGACATCATGTCGTATCAGAACTAACGTTTGGTGAGTACCTACTACTCGTTCAATTTTTGTTATGATTTAGGCCATAGTCTTAATCTTAGCACTGTTCTAAATATTGCTGGTCACTAGACTTTGCAAATTTTGTAGGCCATTTAGGTCATTGTCCAACATTCTGTACCAGCACGATTGACAGACATCTCTCTTCTTCAAGAGCATTAAGTAAGAGAACTCATACATACAAGTCTGCTCGTGTTGTGTGTGTTGTAACTTGTACCTATTTCTTTAGCAATGGAACATGCATAGAGTACTGCTTTAAAAATATTATTATTCTTTATTTTTATCCAAAGCTTCAGGTGTAATTTGTCTGACACCAAATAGTATGCTAATAAAATCTATTACATATTATCGTGTAACTCAAGGGGGCGCCCGGGCGTGCACAGCAGATTGATTCAAAACAATTTTTTTTTATACAACCAAGGTGGCAAACAAGCATACCTGATGGTAACTGGTCACCGTAGCCTATGGACGCCTGCAACACCAGAGGCATCACTTGCGCGTTGCCGATCCTTTAGGAAAGGAAATGGGGAGGAGAAGGAGCGAGAAGGGGGTATGGGGCTGATTGGACCTCCGGTACTCTCAGTCACCGAACGAAACACAACAGTAGGAATACTGCTATTTTACGTCGATATTCTGTGAGAGGGTAGTCCTTCCCCGGTCGAGCCGGCCCATTCATGCTGAACTCAGCGAGGCCTCGACTGTGGTGGCTGCTGTTTGTAGTAGGTTATGGGTTAATTGTTTGTGGTATCGCGGAGCAGGTTTTAGCAATTGGCTATGAGGAGCTGCTGCTATACTTGGTTCCGTAAAAGTATTAGAAAGGGGTTAAAGCGCGCGTTCACTTTAATACTAGTAGATTAACACAAACAATATTGTTACGACGCGCTTACACATACGTTTTCAGAACTAGTACAATAAAGCTGCCCGGCATAAATGGCCAGAGAACCTGTACGTATAACATTTGGACATAACCACAAACTTATAGATAGTAATTCTGACCTGCGTGGGCGTGAGGTGTATGAGCGACGCGAGGTGCTCCCTCTCTGGCGCCGACAGGTACTTCTGCTGCTTGAACCGCCTCTCCAACTCGTACACCTGGACAAACAAACACAGCTTACATTTATATACTGCCTACATCAAGTTAGAAAGAGATACAGGTAGGACAGTATAATATACAAATACAATTGTACATAAAGCGAATAGGTAGGTACCTACCTATCTACCTCACATGGTCAATGACGAAATACTTTTTGTTCATATAAAGTGTAACCTAATCGGTAATTTGAGTTGCCAACTAATAGTTTTTTTAACTTTTCCAACTAAGACAAAATGCATAATAATATGGTAGTAGTATGGCTTTCGAACTCACAACTTCTCAATCGCAAGTTCAATGCCTTATCTATTTGCCTACCACTGCTTCAACATGACTGCTCCATGTTGAGTAATATAAATAATTTCAGGAAAGTCTACGTAAAAATAATGGCCGTAAAATAAGATCGACATATTAAGTCACTACAATACCATGTTACAGAATACGGTTACGCTATAATAATATAGATATTATTTATCATTATATTCTCGGCTGCAACATGGGACGATGGAATGTTAAAGCCCGACCGGTCGAATTCAAATGGGATTTTTTAATATAGATATGTTGCATCAATATTATTATTTCCATTAGTTAATTCTATATCTCTGTTATAAACGCTAACCTTCCTAGGTATCTACGTATATTAAAAAAATAATAAAAACATCGAGCATAAAGCAATTTTATAAAGTAATAACATTGTCACAAAGAAAACAAAATCAATTAAGTAGGTACGACAAATATATTGTATGTGACAGAAGTCACGAAGTAAAGGTAGCACAATATAACTCGAACATGTTCATAAATGTTCTCATCACAACAGTATCTGACGAGCTTAACGCGGTATTGGAAGAATTTCCCTTTGATCCGTTGGATGGTCACATTGGTGACCGACGGAATTCGCAATAAACGTTCAACCTGTGCTCGCCGGCCGTAAAGCGAAACTGACAAGTGTCAATATACAATTATTACGATAGCAAGCGTTTGTAGGCTTCAAACTCTCTGGCTCTATCTTCACTGTAACCAGGCGTTTGTGAAACCAGAAGTGACAATTACACGAAAGAAGTAATTTGCTGTCAGCACGTGTGCACAGCACAGCGCCTCTTTTTGTAGATTGAGTGAAAGCCCAGGTTCCCAAAATCATAGAATTATATTTTAATTATTCTATAATACAATTAGATTTGATCAAGATGTCTTTATATCAAATTACAGCAAAATCGTAGGTCAACTTTGAACTGTATCAAACGAACAGTTACTTTCGCAGTATTAATATTACATAATATAATACATATTCTCCCGTTTATATTCCAAAGTGGTGAGTATGACAACTACATTGAGCCTGCTAAGGGTTCAGGTGCCACATAATAGAAACCGAGCCTACTGCCTTCCACCGAGAACATTTCCATATTTTTTACACAAAATGGCGATAACACTTAACCCGATCCGGTAATCGCACGTGAAACCGTGGAACCGAAATATATATTGATTAAAAATTTAATACTTAGTTCTACCGATAAAATTACTAAGTAGAAGTGAGTATTCAGCCTCTGCTTGATAGGTAGTGAGAAATTATGAGCAGAAACACATCTGACTTCGACCCGGAGATTGGATTCGAGGTCTCGTGGTCTATCGACGCAGTGCATAAGCTTTCTCTCTCTCTAATACGATACATTGACTCAGGACGATATATCGCGAAAGGAAACACAGATATATAATGTACCCACCAATTGCCAGTTAGGTATGTTTGAGGTCCCATAACCGTAAATGTATAGCACGCGATCAATAAGGCAGTCTGATACCCTTTGTAATAATGTACCTACTAGTGTAATGCTAGAAACTTATAACATACATTAGGCGTTAGTTGAATGTGAGATAGCTGCCCTTATCCTACTCACTACTCCCCAGTTACACGCTTCATTTATTAGCGTTACCAACGTTACACGATTAAACTCATACCCAACCCTTTCGTCACCATTGCGCAAAAAGCACACACATAAACTCAGCACAGATTGAACACACACATAAAGTTGGCACAGATTGCACACACACATAGTAACGTCAGAATCACACTGTGTGCAACTCGGAAAATTCCAGAGAAATAGAATTAATTACACGGCATGATGGGCGGCTGGGCGGCTGGGCGGAGCCGTGGGCGGGCGCCGCCCTGCCTCGGTAACGTAATTTTGACTTTAGTTAGCTTTGGTGCGCGGTGATGCTTGTTTGCGGAGACGTTTGACGTTTTAATGCTATGTTTAATTTTGATTGGGATTGTAAATTAGGTTCCACTTTTTGGTAGCCTGTCTTTATAGCGTAAGGTTTTGTATTTTACCTAATATAACCTTTTATTGCGCCGACCTTACAAACGTTGAAATGGCTGACACGGAAAACATTGCAACTATTATCCTAGGACGCCAACTGACTTTGACTGCTGGGGTAATGTAGTGCTGGGTATAAGTGGACACCTCGCCGCTGACAATAGGTACCTACGCTAAACGTTAGGGGTTCGATTTGCTCGTGGAAAAGAATAGTCTATCCATTGATTGAAAGTTTGTAATGTCTGCGACACAAGAATTATTCAGTTGTCATCTACAAAATTATCTAAATCTTTCTATGTAGTCATTTCTTATTGTTATTTTTAGATATAAATTGTGTAAGCTGCACTGCTGCAATGTACATTTTTATACAAGTTCCGCCCGCGTAGATCACATAAGAATACATGACGAGATAAAAAGCATCCTATAAAGCACTAGCAGCACGGACTCTGACAATTCGTGTGCCCGATCGAGGACGGACGAGATGTTACTTGCTGATTATGAAATTTCGGATTCATTTTTAGGTTTTAAGTATTATTGTGATCTAGTGGGCAGGGAAACAATAAGCTTGCCCCTAGGTACTTACTAGATGCGACCTATATTTTTGGGAAATACTTGTGTAGGTACCTAAATTATATTTTATTACTGCCCAGAAATACAGGTTGTGTCATCTATATTAATAAAGTGCTGATTGTTTTATTGGAATAAAAAAGGAGGCAAACTTGTAAGTGCCTTTTCCGTAAAATTTAGACTGTACAACAGGTCAGCTAATACATAACACAATGTACAAAAACAAGTATAACTTAGTCCTTTTCGTACAAAGCTTTGAGCGATAACAGAGTTATTTAAACAATGAATTAGGAGAAGCTTTCGACAGTGTTGCCATGCAGTCGAAACTAATATATGTAGAACAATGCGGCGCAACTACGCTCTCTTGTGGAGAAACTTACTAGAGTTTGGTTATTCTCATAATATATGTACACACATAGTTTCACGCCTGTATCTTTGAAGGAGTAAGTAAAGGTGTCTTATGCTCAGATCTTGCTAGGTAAGGTTTTAGGTCGGCGAGCCTTTTGTCGTTTATCGGGCACAGTTTTAGACTCCGTACGGCTACTGAGAATTTCTTGAAACAGAATCTCACAAACATTCTGACCGATCCGGGATTCGGACCCGAGACTTCATGTGCAACAGTCGCACACACTGCCGCTGTGCCACCAAGCCAGTCCAATCTATATTAAGTATATATATATATATATATATATATATATATATATATACTAGCTGTCCCGACAGACGTTGTACTGGACACAAGACAAAAAAACTAAAAAACACAAATCTAAACCATTCTCGAATCCACTTGAATACACACAAAAAATTTCATCAATATCGGTCCAACCGTTTAGAAGCAGTTTAATTACAAACACACGCACAGAAGATTTATATATATATTATATAAAGATATATATATATATAATTATATAAATGAATCCCCGTTTCCCTTGGTCACGATAACTTGAAACCAATTTCATTCATCATGTTTTCTAAATTTTTCCTTTAATTTGTAGAAGGTTCTTACGAAAGAAAAGTTAAGAAAATTAGATAATATCAGAAAACTTAACGATTATTTGAACCTCGCGAGTTGGACAGTTCGTCTCAGACAGGACGACGTCGTCGGGTCAGCTAGATATGTATAGTAATAGCGAGATTGTCGATATGTGGAATGTCGACTCGGTTTGATATTGTGGGTTCGATTCCCTTTAAAGTATTTGCGAAGGGCTACAGCTAATAACACCTACGTTTCGAAAGAAAACAACAACAAAAATCAACACTATACCTAACCCATACTGGAATCAAACCCGTAACATCAAGATCGGTAGTAAGTGCAAGCTTACGCTTCTACACCAACGACCCAAGTTAAACGCAAGTTGAGTCTCCCAACAAAACAAAGAAAGCTACAAAACTAATTCCGCCCAACTTCAGCTGGTTCTCAGTTCCCTTCCCCGGTAGGTACACACCAAGTACCTCCGGCGTCCTCGCTGCACAAACTCGTATTTGCCCTCCGTGGAGGGGAGTTTTATTTGCCGATCATTTTACAAATAAATACTGCGTAGGGGACCCTACCTGCCTTAATTCGCGAGATAAAGCTAGACATACATTATACTACTCAATTTACGAGATTCGGTAAGGTTTGAAAAACCCAATTGACATAATATAAATATAAAATTAAAATTTCTATCACACTGCAATGGATGATGCGATTGGATTTGGGTTATAAAAAAATGAATTACTTCTAGAAAATATTTCTAGACGCAATAGTTCTCATGAAATCAAACTATGAACTCGACAACAACGCTGGCATGCCTTTTTTTTACCTGGAGGAATGATTGATGCATACCCCTCCGCGGTGGCGGGTGGAAGGGTTATGTCGGACTCGCCGGGTTAAAAGAGAAAGATGGAATATGAATAATGTACCTCCCGGAATACCGACTAACTTACCACGGTATTCCTCGACAAAACCACTATCGGCGGGGCCGCGCGAATCACTTGCACATGCGGTCGCGACCCCGGCGAGGTTTCAGCCCGCCGTATGAAATGGCAGGCCACTACACGACAAGACCTACCCAATGGTCCCTTCTGTCCTCCCCCCCTAGAGGGGAAACGGACACGACACAATGCTGCCATGCCTATCTACTAGCCACGAACCTGTGTGTACTCGTCCCTCGTCATGTTAAACAGAGCTATATAATCCTATATTTACAGGCAATGTTTGTTTGAAAACACAATTTTCTAGAATTAGCGATGTGCTATAACTATAAAACGATCGGATAATTTGAATGTTTAATCAAGTTAAAGAAGAGAAAATGTTAATTAATGTCAGCTTTGTATTGAGACAATAGCGAGTTACTCTAAGTGAATTCATTATATCCATAAGATTACATCAATGGCTGGCTTAAACTTCAGAGAAATATTATAGATTTTATACTAATTAGATTCTATCAGTCAGATATCTACTCTTAACAAACTGGTAGTCGGTAAGAGTTGCAATAAAATAATCGCCTTTAAATAAACAGCAAAATTGTAAAAGAACCGTGTACACCCCACCACAAATCGGAATACCTATCGCGTTCGCTCAACGTGTCTACTTGACGAAGAGAGACTATACGCTATTGGATTGATTAAATATGTTACATGTTCAATAATTGCTAATTTAAAACATGCCTCATTATCTTTCCATGTACTTTATTATGTCTCGTCGCACAATGAACAGACCGCCTTACTAGGGTGGTTCGTCTTTACCGCGTGAACCGTGATGAGTATCCGAGTTATACGAGCCGTAGGGCGGTGCCATGGTGACCAGTGCCACGGTATACGAGCTCGGATAAATCTGCTCAGTTATCCGACATCTTAACATGAGATAATCTTTATTCTAATAAGGTAATAGTCGGCAATATGTATCAGCTGTGTTGAAGTCCCGGAGAGCAGACAGACTATTAATTGCCATCAAGCGGTAGATAGCTACGTTTTCAAACTAGCGAATATGGAGCTGTTTACTCACGTAATACCTACACATAATAGTAGAATTATTCTTCGTGTTAAAATGACATTTTTATAATATTTTTATAGTATAATTAAGATTTCAGTTATTAAGAGTCGACCTTAAGGTCGACTCTTAATTACTGAAAAACTTAATGCACTTAAGTGCATTAAGGTGCATTAAGTTTTTCAACTTAACACACCAATAAAGCTCAATAATTGTATATTTTTTTATCTATAAAGTATAAATCTTTACAGTCGGACTAAGTTATTCACAGGTTTATTTCACAGGATAAGTCGAAGGTACTGCACATAAATTTTAGTCTCACCTGTGCTTGCGTGAAGAGTACCCTCCTCTTCCGCCTCTGCGCCAAGGGGAACTGCATGGGTTTGGTGTCGGGACCAGCACACGCTGCCAGGCCGCCCATGTTGTTCACGTGGCCCATCCCGCCAGAAGTCGACGTCATCAGCCTGGAAACTAAAGCAGCCGCTCAGATACGCACACTTCACTACACTCACTTACTAGCTAAGAAAACAAGAGTTTGATGCGTGATCTCTGAATCTTCCGCTTCTATGGCAACATCTAAAGATACATATACTAGCGATGTGTTGAAAATATGCCATTCAAGTTTGTACCTCAATACTTATTAATTAATACTATGAGTAGAAATAAAGAAAACTTAAATTACACTAAGTATAAGACAAATCAACGACAGCGTCCTTAACAGCCTTAATCGCGACATCAATACTTTTGTCCCGTTATTATTATTATTATATGTACAGAAATTTACTTATTAAAATCTCTTCTTTTAGTTCTCATACTAAGCAAATTTAAGTGCATATTTATAAGCTCTTTCGCAATTGGTAAAGACATACATACAACACAAAGACATAAAATATTTAAAACATAGTGATATAGATATGTGGGTAGGACGATACCCATGTAGGACAAATCCTATATGACAATTAGTTTATAAGTGTATCTACGTGACAAAAGTAGAATAACAGTTGTAAAGCTAATAATATTAACGTAGCAATATAAAAGACAAAGCTTTATAAATGATATGCGATATGCAATAAAACTTCAAAGCAGAAAATCCTCAACACTAAAATATACTAGCATTATAACCACATTACTTTAATTACATTTTTATCCATCCTAGCGAAATATAAAAGGAGGGTAGCGAGAAAAATTAAAATTAATACTTTTCCCGCGGTAGAAAGTAATCTCTTCGTGCTGGCAACATTTAAGTCGCCCGCCATTTTCCTAATGACACTAGACGAGATGGCTTCCCGCGCTACTTTGCGACGTATTTAGTCACTTTCAAACCTTACTATTATGTTTATCTTTTTATAAATCTTGTATTATATTTACCTACACCATTACCTCTTTCTCGTAGGACATGATACGCAGGACATTTAGGATGAGGTACTATAGATTTTAGTATTATAGTATAGATACATCTCTTTCTGTCAGTGTAATGTGTGTAGTTATAGAATGTATAAGTCATACTTATAATAGTAGTATTATTGAGTTATATGCATAAACTTTCAGTATAAGGATAGAGTCTGAAAAGTCTCGTCTCGGTATAACCGAGTTTTGGATGGCATGTAATAACTAGTAAGACAACTGAGATCTTAGCTTTAAGATTGATTATTTGTATGCAATTAAGGTACCTAACAAACAAGGTACTTTAACCTTTTAATGTTGTAAGTAAATACTCTATTTCTTTATAAATTAGAACTACCGTAAGAGACAGACGAAAACGAGTAAAAGCCATATACTTATATATTTATTCAAAAATCTTTACAGATTTAAGCTACTTCGTGCCACCCAATGTGTTTGTTACACTTAAGATTAGGTAGGTAGGTATACTTATACGTTAAACGCCACCGTAGTTAAACGCCGAGGTAGTATACAAATCTGCCTAACTAATCGATTCGTTTGTTGTCCGTTTCCGCGCATCCCTCTCAAATTCATGAGAGCCGCAAACTGAGGCCGCGTAGCACCAATTGTGATCATTCTGTACTTCCACTATGTGTTCCAATTGTAGATAATAGCTATCTATGAGCAAAGGTCGCCGACCTTCTTACACCAACCTGCGTAACGTTTTTATTGTAGTAGTAGTTTTTATACTAGGCTAGCTCGACTTCTCCTTGTTGAAAACAAGTAGGTATGTGCTTGGAGATATCTTGGAGATAATATCGCTACTAATATATTGAGTTTATTAGAATCTAGTTCCAGAAAACATTTCAGCTACAAAATCAATTATTAATCTTACTGCAAAATAATTATTTTGGCTCTATAAAAAGATTAGAATATTGCAATAGTTTGAAACACTTGGGATGATATTCGCGCGTACTTGACACTCCAGAAAGAAATCATGCCGCCAGCACTAGCCACAAGGATTACTTTGCTGACAGTACAGAGGCTGGTCCAAGATCCATATCTCTTCTACCTCTATTCATATCTTTACACTGCTAAGATGGCAAAAACAGAACAGAATTGCCCTGAAGGTAAGAGGTTTATAAAGCCTATAGAGACTGGACATCAGTCGTAATTTGGTATTTTCAGCTTATTCATACCTCTTTGTAATTCAATTTAATTTTCCACCAGTCAAATACTGTCGACACGGCATATTAAAATGTGCTTTACACACAGAGCTCGGATGGTGAATTCGGCAACAGCGGCAATATCGCGCACATTACATGCGTCTGCCCGCCTCCTATTTACACAACACTCGACCGAAAGGGTCTTTCAATAAAATTTTACTCCCCATTCTGTCTTACTCCATTGTGCGTGTGGTTATATTGTGCTGTGTCTCTGGTTCATCGACAGAACTGATGCGTGTTCAACATTCTGGGTTCTTTATGTTTCATTTAAAAGAAAATATGTTAAATTGTCTTAAGATGTCTGTAGCATGATACAGATTTAAGGTCTCTACGAAAGGCTAGCTGAAGGTATATCAAATTTGACACAAAGCCGGCGTTACTATCATATCATATATACGGGTCATAGTTCCAAACTCAATGAACTTTGTGCCAATGGACCCAGAATATGAAACCGTCCTGATCACGAAAGAGCACGCTATTAAAGCTATTGCTACTCTAAACGGAGCTCTTCGAACACTCCAGTCAATAATTAGTATACTAGAGTCATGTTTTTCTACGAGGATACATAGTATACTTTTAAACATTTATTTAATTGTCTGTGATTAACAGATAAATAATTTAAATTTTATGATGTAGAATTTGTCATCCCCAGAAGTCAATCGAATTAATTACACATAATTAAAGTCGTTTAAATTTATTTAATTACTTATAAAGTGCTTTTGTGTAGAACCCGGTTTAATAATAATATTAGTACCATGTAACGTAAACTAAATTCAGAAACGTTCAATAACTCCCTTAGGAATACATCCGATTCCAAAGAGGATCTTTTAAACTGAACCCTAACAAACTGCCAGCACATTCGTTTCGAAATTCGAATGTTCTTTGTGTTTTCAATGGACCACCGGACATTTTATTATCTGTGCATCTCGATTTAATTTAAATGTAGAACGTAGCAGAGTTCCATGACGGTTCATGGCTGTGTAATGGCGGATCAAGGGCGTAGATCTCTATCGAATCGTTTAATGACACGTAAAAGGATGTTTACAAACACTCTCAATAGATTTCTAATAACAGTTCTATAGAAGTTCCATTTTCTTATAATTGATGGCAGTATTGATGTTTTTACTTTAAATAGTGTACTTAGTTGGCATTCTATTTTTTTTTTTATTTTTTTTTTAAAACGCCGTTTATAAATAGTGTTTTATTTTGACGACAATGATTTTATTGTCATCTTTTACCTATTATTACAGTAATCTGGCCACATTACAAGTTTTTACATAAACCGGCAACATTTTTAAATAAACTAGTTAGTCCGATGGTAAGTTGTCACCGTGGCCTAAAGTCCTCATAGAGAGACTATGAAGACTTTACGCTGGCAGCATAACGCCAATTCTAAACGAGGGGCTAGGTACCTTCTGATAAAACATGATCAGCACGGAGTCTAACAATGTGCTTGACAGACGGCAAAAGACAGCTGGTGAAAGATTAGCATATTATAGTTTTGGATATTTGTGTATTTCGATATGACTCTTTATAGTATGTAGAAATCAGAAGCAAATATTATAACAGTGTATGTAATAACGAAGTAAGAAATTATACACAATTGTAAACGTGCCTCCGTCACTTACGTAGTAGGTACCTATCGTAGAACGTACAATTTTATAAAAATACACGTGCACTTACTGGCTGTCCCTAAGTTGACGGGGGTCGGACAGAGGCGCATATATTTTGACAACAAATACCATCGTAATTGAACCGGGGTGGACGAGGGACGCTGGGCGTTAAAACATGTCGTGCAAGCGAAACTATTTTCATGGTCGAGTTGCTATGCCAAAATATTATTGGAGTTATGTAAAACTTCAATTTTACCGTACGTTGCGTTGTTTTTTTGTATAGAGTATAAGTTATTCAATAAAATACTACCTAATTAGAATTAGTTTGACATGTTCAAACTTTTAGGTCATCAAAATTATGTTAAAAAAAATAGTAATGAGCCTAAGATGGCCTATTCGATTAGTAAATCAAAGATAAATAATTAATTGTTCTCAATTATTTTATCTTTGATTTAGTAATCTTCTACTATAAGTACTGCGCCAGGGGCACAAGCAATACGTGCTTGTGCCCCTGGCGCAGTTGGTTCAAGTGATCATGTCGTCAGGTATACCGGGTTGATCCCGTACAAGATTTTATGATCTATAGATAGTACGTTGTTCTGAGTTTAGATCAGAGGTTCCCAGACTTTATTTCTCATAGACCACTTTTTTATTTGATCAAATTCCTACGGGCGAACCGCTTTTTTTAAAAATTCTTGGAACTGCACCTACCACGGTAGGCGACTTGACATTTTTTTTTAGTAACTCTCTACCGGAAACTGGTACTGAATATGGAGAATATGGAATATGCAAGGTTTTACAAGTACCAGTCGCTGAGATTGTCGGACAGTCGATGAAGTCAAGCCAATATTTTAGTTCTTCACTATCGAAAGCAAATATATATTCGTGGACCCCCGCTTACGTATTGTGAATTCATTTTTTTGTCACGCCAACGTAGACCCCCGTCAAGTCTCCTGGGGACCCCTGGAGTCCATCTGGACCACTTTGGGAACTAATGGTCTAGATGTTCTTTGTGTCCGCTTATAATCGCATAATCATTAACACTAGTTTGTATTGCTTGTTTAGAATGCTTCTGAAATTTAAATGAATTGCATGACTCTTTATAAGAGTCAACGAGTAGGTCATTTATAGAAACGCATAGATGGCGAACCGCATCATATATACCAACACAGACTCAAGTGTATATATCGCTAAAGAACTAGTCAGAAGTGTATTGCTTCCTACATTTTGCCAGCTACAGCTACAGCTACAGCTACAGTTACAGCTATATTGTAAGTCTTACATAAAAGATAGTAAGCCAATTGTTATATACCGCGTACTACTTTTCATAACTATTTTGACGTTACTCCCTAATTGTCAAACCCGATACCAGTTTCCCCAACTTGAAATTCGAACCTACCCAAGTTAACAAGTTGCCGACCGGTCAGGTATCATGCACAATGTGTAATAACCATATCACTTCAAAAATATAATTGTCTTTATTTTGAAATAACTCAACGGCAGCGTTCGACTTATCAGCTTACCAACATAACGCATATCCAATAAGATTAGCCAACATTACGAACAGAATACCCGACAATTATCATTCTACCCGCAGATAATAAGTAGTTGCACAACCTAACGGTCACTTAGCACCGACGCGTGCGTTTGATGACGCGATTGGCGTGAAATTGGCCAGGACTTGGCTACCGAGGGGCCACAGGGGCTCAATAAGGGACCAAGCGAGGGGTGAGCCTGCAACTGACGGCCGCTGACCGTCCGTAATTACTAACTAGACAAAGCTAGTTCAAAAGTTAAGCTAACTTTTAATGATGGCATGTCTCTCCCGTCCCGACTACACGCAGGTATTTTTAACGACTTTAAATTAGAGAAGGAGCTTCGAGTTCGACGTGTATGTTTTGTGTTCTTATGCCGAATATTGCAAACTTCAAATTATTGCAGGAACGTTTTAATATATTATTGTAGGTAATTTTTTTATATTTTCTTAATTTGGATTATTTTCATAATTAGCAACACTACATATTATTTACTATATGTTCCTGCGGTTTCACCCGCGTTTATCGTTACTGCGCCGCCCCCGGGTGTCGTAGCGTGATTTTATATAGCCTACTAGCTTTTGCCCGCGGCTTCGCTCGCGTTAATTTAGAATTTGACAATCAATTCTGGTTATACTCTGCTTGTAATAATTCAATCATGATTCGAAAGACACGAGGCGCCATCTATTATCATAAGAAATTTATTGTTGTTTTCCTCATGAACAGTAATTTATTTCGGTATGAACGGTAGCCATATCCGTTTGTGTACACCTGACAACGTATACGCAAAATTTCAGGATGATCGGTTCAGTGGTTTAGGCGTGAAAAGGTAACAAACAAACAAACTTATTTTCGCTTTTATAATATTAGGATAGCTTTCCTCGATAAATAAGCTATCCAACACTAAAGTAATTTTTCAAATCTAACCAGTAGTTCCTGAGATTAGCACGTTCAAACAAACAAACAAACAAACTCTTCAGCTTTATAATATTAGTATAGATTTTTAATTATTTATAAAACAAATGCCCGTCCCCCACCGCGTCTGTCTGTTGGCGATAAACTAAAAAACTACTGAAAGGATTTTCATGCGGTTTTCACTAATAGACAGAGTGATTCATGAGGAAGGTTGAGTTGTATAATTAGTTAAGGTTATGTACTGGCCGTGCGAAGCTGGAGCGGGTCGCTAGTTTTAGTTAATTTTAATTTGTACAATGTCGATTATAAGCAACGTTCATATTTGTCTTTAAGAGTGGAGTCACGTCGCGCGTCGCGCGTCGCGCGTCGCGCGTCGGTTCGATACAACTCGCAGCCACAAATCCAATGTTTTACTTTCGATAGACGGCCGTGCCTATTATCAACATCTAGAGATCGTAGCTATGTTTGTTTGTTTCGTTTGTAATGAGCTATTGGACTGTCACTGGACATACAGTAAAAAGTTTTTTATTTTTTTTGTGTCAAATAAACATTTTTATTTTTATTGTATTTCCACTCCTAACACAATTTAGCTTAGCTGGAGTTGTTACAAGGATATTGGTAACTTACAATGTAAATAACTCGTAATCTTTGAAAAAACATTGACTGCATGTTTACCTTTTAAATATAATTTATTGCTTTTGACTACTTTATTTATGTTATTGATTTAATGTACACGTCTGTATGTATAATTTATCTACGATTATATGAAAAGCAGGCTTTAATGGCTGAGCTATTATAAATCTACCAGTTTACCTTGGTGTTATGCAGAAATCAAATGAAATATGTTAGAACATAATTATATAAAATGTAGGTACTATAAGTTATATTAAAAGGTAGAGTAGTTAGCGGAGATAAATAGTCCATGTTTATGTATAATAATAATAATCTTTATTGTTCAGGTAAAATATACATTACTAAAACAGATAAATCACTGGTCTCCACACTAGAATTCCCTGTGTCGTGGAGGCCAGTCTCTTTCATCGTGGTTCAAAAGATAATATAACATTAAATAAAAAGTTAAATGTATATGATACGATAGTAATTTTAGCGTCTTCTATTACCATATAAAATGATAAAATAGCATTTTTTCCTATAGGTATATCTATATGACTCTTAATCTAGCATATAAATATAATCGCAAATTATATTTATATGCTAGATTAAGAGCCAGCTGTATATTTTTGAGAACAAATAAATTTATTATTATTATTATATCTTTCAATTTATTTATTAACCTATTGAGTCGCGGTGACACACCGGTAGTGGTGGCCGGACACAATAAGTTTTTGATTACGTCTGGTATTCCAGTATAAAATATAATAAGAAGATTTTTCTCTATAATTTTTTTCTCCCCTTCTACCTGCTTTTATTTCTCTACATTATTTAACCTAATATTGAGCAGTGGCGCTAAGCTAACCTATCCCTTGTATCAGTCTTATGATTAATAAAATAAAATGCAATTACTGTACACTAAATAATTAGTTTTATATTGCATCATTAGGACTAGACCTAGAGCTATATTAAGCTATTTAGGCTTGTCACAGTCTTTACAAATGAAATTCTCACCATAATGATAATTCAAACTAAGGTGTCAATCTCTTACTGAGAGTATTTCAATTCAGAAGATCACTTTTGAAAGTAGGCCGCACAGCCGCCGCACACATGAACCAACTAAAAAAACATAGTTGATATGCGTATATTTTTAAAGTTGATATCAACGCAACAAAGCTTACTACCGGATCTAGCAGATTGACCTTTTGAATTAAGCAACTAGTACTTCTTTATTAGTATAGACGACATTTTTGTTTATTTATTTTATATGTTTGAGTCGCGTTGCCTTCGACTTTCAAGTAGCCACGCCGGTTTAGTGTGATGTAAAACATTACGAAGATGAATGTCAATAATTGTTTAACTACTAATTGCTATGTATTTTTCCATGTTGGGTGAAAATATTGCATCTATTACACGGTTGAAAACCTGCACAGCAGATGTGTTGGGTTTTAAGAAGGTGTACCTACCTACGCGATTTAGATTAATAATAATTACCCTAACTGGTTTCAAGAATAAGAACTGCTTGTTATAGTGTTGTGTATCTTTCTACACCGATTGTGAAAGAACCTGATGAACTAGAATCGAATTCCAGACGAAGCTTAAACTATTTCGGTTATACTAGCTCCCAGGCGAGTAAATATTTGTATTTAAATAGGTTAAAGTGTTCAGGACCTATGATGCCACAGATGGCTATCAATCACAGTACACTTCTTGAGTTGGGGTTTAAAATTATGCCACCATGGACGTTACGAAGATTATAGGATTCTAATTTGTAATCTTAATCTTAATTTGGAAATAACGTGTTACTATGTTATAAAACAAGCCGCATGGTGTCAACCTTTCAGCGGTTTATGGTGGTAACATTCGATATCTCTTTGTATCTAGTAAGATTATTATATTTAAAAGTAGTAAATATACAAACATTACAACCTAATGTTTAACAAATGTATCAGAAAAATAGTGATATTTGTCGAAGCACTAAGAGACGAAGTCGGCGTACATAATGAGCTCGTACGTGATCGGAACACTTCGGCTATCGTCGGCCGCTGTCGACTCTGCGCCCGCGTCACACGCCGCGTCAATATTTGCTCGCTACTAATGGATTTTGCGAAGGGACCCTCTATGTGTGAATTTGAAAGTAAAATTTTATATGTAACCTGTTTTTAACACGAGATTTATTTGCAATTGCTAAACGGTGGCTTAAAGTAAAGTCTATCTAATGATGATGCTAACACAATATATGAATAATCTAAGTAAAACTCGAATGTAAACGTATTACGTAGTAAGGTAAGCAAAAGAGTTGATATTGATCGATAATGTCGTCGGTTGACTTATTATACTAAATCTAAACATATCTGATGCAATAATAATAAATTAAACCTCTGCCTAAACTGAATATAAAAGACACAGAAATTAAACACTGTTTCTTTGTCAAGTAAATCTAATACGACAGTATGTACCTATCTTAAATATTAAGATATGAGGGCCTGTGATATTACTATTAAATAGGAACATAATAGTAAAAATTGAACATTAAATTCAGATAATCCCGATGAGCTGTCCATAACAGTTCATAATAATCGCATTAATATTCGAACGACGCGCGACGTACGCATTGGGTCGCCCCCTCGCGAATGTTGCCAACGCTGAATAAACTCCGGCAAATTGTGCGTGAATAAACATTGACAATAATACTCGCATTGTTGCAACCCCAGCCGGGTGTGCTGTGAAAACAACGGATCTTATCGACGATCGGAAAATGAGATGAATTGTGTTTTTTGTTTTGTGTACCGTCAGAGAAAGATAGTTTATAAGGTACGTATTTAGGTCATCACTACGATTTGAAAATTTATGAAGTAGCTCATCTGGGTTCGAATAATTATTTAAGCTTTGATTACACCGCTGATGTATTTATGCCCCAAAGTACTGGCGTACTGGCGTAAATATCAAAAATCGTAAATACAATCATAACTAATGTTAATTTAAAATTAGTTATGATTGTTTGAAGAGACATACTTAGTTAACTCCATATAACATGAACCTATATTTGCATGCTATTTGTAACCGCTAAACAGGCTTGTGCTAATTTATTATAGTATAACATCAATGTAATGTACCTTGTTTACAGCAAATAAAGATATTCTATTCTATTCTATAATTCCCAAACAGGACATAATATATATACCTATTTGTTTCATAGCTACGTGTTCAGAATCTAAAGTTGTGTTCATTATTTCAATACTATTTATATTTATAAAATAATAAAATATAAAAAGTCATATAAAAAGAAATGATGAATTATAAAGCTCTTTGCATGGAGCAATAAGTAAGTTTGCAAATAGTATTAAAACTATACGTTGTATAGAAGAAAAACAAACACCAAAATAAGTAACACATTGACTGTCGTGCAGCAGACATGGTATAAATTCATCGTCACCTGTAACCATGGTGGCTCTATGGTGGCAAAGCATATATTTACATTACCATGTATATTTTTAACGAAAAACAAAACGATATAATCTTTTCTTCAAGTTCTTAAAATTCAGACGTTGGAATGAAAAATATTACTAAACTCTGTCATTCTAAACACGCCAAAGATTTAAGAATATCCGTTTAAAAATGTCAAACGTGCGCACACACAAATACTAACCCAACAATTACCATCTCAACTATAGCATCCACCGGCGGACACAAAAACGGAACTGCCACCATTCCTAAACGTAAACAAACCAACAAAGATGGCAGGAAATGAAATAGCAAACATTTCCGCGGCTATTTCAGTGTGGCCACACTAAAGAAGATAAACGGGCAGGCTGTGGGTGACGCGGCCACTCGCTCGCATTAGACGCGCCTGCTCGGAAACTAAGTGTGTCACACACTCTTATTTTTTCCCCGCAGCAATTTTAATTTGCCGCTGACCGTGGGTACGTTTGATGTCGCAACACTTGAAAAATGCTATCGGCCAGGTTTAAACTGAGTCCGTGTGTTTTTGCTTCACTAGCGCTGATTGCAGTGAGACAAAGAGTTTTCAAGTTATTCTAACTTAGTTAGAGATATGACTTTTGTGACCTAATTTTTAATTCTAATAGAAAACGTAAATATGGAAATATTATGCGAACAAAAACATGGCCGGCAGTATCTATGTAATCGTAAAGTACCTTTGCCTACCCTTTAAGATTATACGGGCATGAATATTATGTATGTATATACGTGACATGGAATATCCGATTATAAGAGTTACGAGAATCGCTGCTAATAACTACACATATGAATATTTTATAGAGTTGGCTAAAATAAGTAGTATGTAATATTTAATATCTGTCTACCCGTCGGCACTATTTGAAATATCACGACAAATTAACACAACCCGAAAATATTCAAATGCATGCAAATAATGATTGTTTGGTAAAATGCAGTACTGTTGACCATAGCATTTTGGCTTGTCTATATTTACAGAAATTCCTAGTCATATACCACTAGAATAAATGTTGTATAATTACGACTTGAGACAAGCTACTGCCAGTCTTCAGCAAATAAGCAGGTCTGCTGTAATAATATGACATTTACAGTACCTTTCACACTGTAAGAACACAAGTATCGAACACCAATTACCATATTCATTACCATAAACTAAAATAATTTCTCCTGACTCGAGCAGAGCCTTCGAATGCATCGACATCGCGTTATTTGCGGACGTGAGGCCTAATGTTTACTCAGTCAAGTCTCTAGTGGTGGGCAAATATGGGCCCGATCAAATGGAATTGCTTATTTTGTCTGTCTACAGAGGCTCCCTAGTACAACAGGTACGGACGACGAGCGTGCCGCAGGGCTCGCTCCTTGGGTCACTAACTTTTTTTTGTTAAATAATTCGGTGGGCATTCCAGATGTTTTTTGTCCACCGTACATCATTCGACAGTTTACCGTTTTAATCTGTGCTCAAAGATACTCGTATGTGCGGAAGCGTGATGTATTATTGTGTTAAATTATTTGTAAATTATGTTCAACGAGTTGTTGGTTTTGTTTCGATTGTATTGTGACTCTTTGTTAAGTAAGAGAGTTATTAAGCAAGTTCAATATAACGGTGTATTGCGTTTTCTTTTGTATATTACATCACAAAATGATAATATGATTATTTCTTGATTTTTGACTTAAAAGGACACAGCTGGACATGCCGAACAACTGTCATTATTTAGACTTGCAAAAAATATACATAATACAACGTTAATAAGTTTAATAACTTTCTTAAAATTACTTTATTTTTAGTACAGTGCACTTATTTATTCCTTTCAATAACCTCTTTAATAAACACGTAATCAAATACCACTTATATTGAATTTCTTTGTTCTCGATTGCCGACCATGTTTTATATTATTATTACCGACGTGCGAACTGTTTGGATTATACCATCAAATCAGCTTTATTTGTTTAATTATATCTTACTAAGCAACCAATAGCGGTAGAAATCCAAGTACAATGCACCTATTCGATATCTTATGTATCACAAATGGCCAAATCAAGGAAAACGTATAACTAACAGATCATAACCGCAATGTAAAACAAAACCTACATATAATTTGATTTCTGAACCGTTCGCCTTCTAACATAGGCAAATAACCTAAAACTTCTATATTACGTATTAAACTAAAAGTTCAGAAGTGTACCATCCAGTACAAAGCATTGTATTTAAATTAAAGCCCCATCATAAAGTTAGTCCACAACAAACAGAAGTGTTTATACTTTCTCTTCAACTACTGGGTTTTCTTCGGAGTTTAGATTAAATTACCGATTGTCTTTGCTCCGTATTGTCCAATATTCAAGTGGTGTCTGATTGCGATCACCTTAAGTTATTAATATTAGTTTGAAGATCTCAGGATTAAGGGATTATAGATGACGCGCCAAGTAAAATAAACGTTTTATCAATTTAAAATTATATGCTTACATTAAACATCACTGAGCATTTTTTTACAATAAGGATAATTTCTTAAATAATCCTTACCTATTAATATTATAAATGCGAATATCAGTTTGTTTGTTACGCTAAAACTAATGTGCTCATCATGAAATTTCGCATACACGTTGACAGGAGTACTGAAAAGGCTCTGTCCTTTTCAGTACCCCTATACCTTTCATCCAGAAAAAAAGTACTGTTCCCGAGGGATAGAAAATTGACATAGGTAACCTACATTTACGCAATTAAGGTCGTGAGTAAAATCTACTTATTTATAATTTCAAAACATCAACTAACACCTACTCTACTAAGATTATCAGACGCAACTTTTTTTTTTTATGCAACCAAGTTGGCAAACATACATACGGCCCACCTGATGGTAAGTGGTCACCGTAGCCTATGGACGTCTGCGACACCAGAGGCATCACTTGCGCGTTGCCGACCCTTTAGGAAAGGAAGTGGGAAGGAGAAGGAGCGGGAAGGGGGTAAGGGGGCGATTGGGCCTCCGGTACTCTCACTCACCGACCGAAATACAACAGTAGGAATACTGCTATTTCACGACGATATTCTGTGAGAGGGTAGTTCATTCCCGGTCGAGTCGGCCCATTCATGCTGAAATCAGCGAGGCTCTACTACTATAAAAACTGTTTAATACCGTCAACCATTTGAGAACAAGACTTTACAATCGACCGGGAAAACATGTTGATAAGAACTATCTTTATTATATTTTATACACTCATTATCATCCTCAAAAAACACAACAATTACCAACATAAACGTATATTAAACCGCCAATAATTTGTTTGAATAACCTGTACGCTTATACAATATTTTAATTTACTGTCTGCTTTAATTTGCATCTCTGTTTTATTAACAATACTAGCTGTTACCTGCGACTTCGTCCGCGTAGATTTTACTTAAAAAGTGTTTGTCTCCGCGGAAACCTATTTTTTTCTAAAATCAAAGTAGCCTATGTTACTCCTTATAACATCAGCTACATGCCAGTGAAAGTCCCGTCAAAATTGGTTCAGCCGTTTTGGAGATTAGCCGGAACAAACAGACAGACAGACAGACAAAAATTTTAAAAATAGATGTTTTCATATTGCTACCTTATATACTTTCATATGCATTACATAAAAAGCTGTTATTTTGACATTATAAACAGACACTTCAAATTTATTTATTTGTATAGATATAGATGTATAGATAATAAATATATCATCTACATATGTATATAAATTAAATTATTTTGTCTATAGAACATTTAATAGAATCGACAAAGCTTTGCCTTTGTCCTATACTCAGAACACAATAAATCAAACATAATAAGTCAGCAGCATTTATAATCTACATAACCGTTAACAAATATAAAGCGTAAACTCATCATGGTGGAATCCCGAGAATAAGTCCATTTTATCGAAAGCGTAGGCATAACAAATAGCGTGTCTGTGTACATATCAAGTGATACTCTATGCACCTGCGTTAATAACGCTCCCGTACTATATATCGGATTACCATCATAGATTATAGAGCAGATATGATTGTCTATTGATATTACACAATGCGGTACTTGTACACAAGCGCTATTACCAATAGGTCAGATTTGATGCTCGGATAGAACAAAGTGTTATTTTAGCTTTTCTATAAGAAAAATATGTTTTATATTTATCCGTTAAGAAATTGAGAGTATAATAATTATAGAACATGACATCACGCTTAAAAATGTATAATTGTCATTTATGAGTAGATCACACTTAACCGCAGATAATGCCAGACTTCGTCTTGCTACTGAGAATGCCCTCACAGTCTGATCATGTACATTTTTCACGCATAGATTCAAATTCAGCATCTACAATCTTTCAATCATTATTAAAGTAAACCAATATTTTAACGTTTCGTCGCATCTGCCACAAATAATGGTTTTATTAGTCTGTGGTTAAGATGGTGGCTTGGTAGCGCGGCACGTAGATATCCACTTTTTTTGTTATAGCCGGTTAATGGTGTTTGCTATGCCGGGAATGTTTCATGTTCGCAATCTGAGACACTTCTGTTTTGGAAATTATGCGCCAAATGAACTACGATTTATATTAATGTTATAATATTAATGTTATAGACAATTATTTTGTTACGTGCCTATTTACTTTGGATTGGATGCATTGACGTCTATTAATAGGTATCATCCAGTTATAATCATGGTACATACGTACAATAGCCCAATTGAGGCAGTCCGGCAAAAGCGTCCAACCATAACTATTTATCAATTAATTTATATTCAAAAGATCATCTATTGATTGTAAATATTGATTTAAAAGCTTAGACTTATTATTGACATTTCCCCAACTATGTATAAGTCCTAATGTATCATGTGTAATTTCTGGTAGTAGATGTGTATACTCTCAGGTAGTAGTGGGGTATACTCTCATTGCCTTCTACCGGAAAAGCTTCAAAGTCTTGATGCCCTTTAAACCTTCAGGATCATCAGTAAGCCTAATTACAGCACACCACTCACATGCTAAAATAAAATTGACTGTTTAACCCCTCGTTATACAAACACAATGTAATATCTGTTATTCCGGAAGACGAGAGATTGAGTATACATGATACTTGTTATACATATCAAAATTAGGGTTTCAAAATCCATCATCTATTATATCTAAGATATCAAATGTATGTCTAAACTCAGTGTACAAGTTGCCTTCACAATAAAATTTGTGAAAATTGGTAGTAGCTAACCATAAAACTTTCGCAATGATAATATAAGTGTGGATGGAAGTTAGGATATTGTATAGTATTTTAATTATTGCCGCCATCGTTATTAATTATTTTTTATTATTATTTAGGAGCTTTCGTCACGAGTAATTCACTTATAAGTAAACGGACAAATAATTAGAAAAACTTTAAATATGCCTATTGCAAAAATAATGGGATCCTAGCAATTTTACTATCAACACGTTTACGCACAATAGTACGTAGTAAGGGTGTGTGCAGATACCGTATCACTTAGCCAATAAATTCCGCATTAGCCGCGCGGGGGTCGTGTTACATCAAATTGGTGTTTGTTACCCGACGCGCCCACGTGCGCGCGGGGGCTGTAACGCGCATGCGCGGATACGCCCGCCATCTTGTCCCGCCATTGTTAGCTACCTTTATATATATTACGTTCATTTTATTATCTGTGTATTATTAATTATTTTAA
This sequence comes from Catocala sponsa, assembly GCA_963564715.1. Lineage (NCBI taxonomy): Eukaryota > Metazoa > Arthropoda > Insecta > Lepidoptera > Erebidae > Catocala > Catocala sponsa. The sequence continues at coordinate 389,837 of OY751345.1, read as the reverse complement.
TGTTATGAAATTTAAAATGGCGCGTAATGTTGGGATTGAAAATCTAGCAATGATAGTTTAATGAGATCAAGCTTTTAGACTGTCGGGGTTACGTTTACTTATCACAAACGGTCCTCGGTTCGAATCTTGTCTCATGTAGGTATAATTAGATCTTTCTAATAAAAGAAAGATTACCGGTAAGGAAATTGCCAGTAACAGTACAGAATTACGATCAATAGTTACAACAGAGTAGCTGTGTAATTTGTAAGTAGGAGAGGTTGATGAGGCCTGTTAGATGATAACAAGCCCGATTTTTATTAACTAGGTACGGTCAAAGACAAAAGTCGAATCTATACTAATATTATAAAGCTGAAGAGTTTGTTTGTTTGTTTGCTTGAACGCGCTAATCTCAGGAACTACTGGTCCGATTTGAAAAATTCTTTCAGTGTTAAATAGCTCATTTATCGAGGAAGGCTATAGGCTATATATCATCACGCTAAGATCAATAGGAGCGGAGCACCAATGAAGAATGTTTCAAAATCGGAGGGTATTTTTTCCTTTTGAGAGCTTCCGCTGCCTGCGCTGCGTAAACAGTTAAAGTTTCGCAAAAATCATGTATGACAGAATTGTTCCCCTTTAAAAGTTCTAAAAAAAAGTCCGCGACAGCATATTTCTATCTTTTAAGGTTGGCTCACTATAACCATTTTTATGCTAACCAAATTTTTTCTAAAATAATGCATTATTTGCGAAGGTATTTTTATAAACATGATATTAATCCTTATCCAAATAAATACGTTATTCATCACAAGCATTTAATTTAAAACAAAATTTCCCTTTACATCATTCGATTTCAATGAATATCTTAGGAGATATCGCAGTTTTAAAATAACATAGCAGCAAAATAATTACCCATTACAGACATATTACAAACGATGTTTCTCCTGGTTTATTCTGCGTGATTACTACTGGTTCGATTTGAAAAATTCTTTCAGTGTTGGAGAGCCTATTTATCGAGGAAGGCTATAGGCTATATAACATCACGCTACGACCCACGGGGGCGGCGCAGTAACGATAAACGCGGGTGAAACCGCTGGAACATCTAGTATCATCATAAAATAAGTAATCGCATACAGTTCCGAGTGAATACCTTTGTGTGTGATGTTTCAACACAAACAATGAAACAGTATTCAATGTAAATGATAGTAGGTGAAGTTCGTCATGCGCATGCGTGCAACGCGAGACAAAACCGAGTTCTTGTATATATAACTATAATTACTACTATTCCGTATATTTAACAATAGTGTTCGTATTTCAAATGTATGCTTAAATGTTCCGATCGCGGAACGGATACCGAGTCGAGACTATAGTATAATAAGGATGGTTCAAATCCTGCGGCCTACTTGCAATTTTTTGTTTTTTTATTACTAATTTTGTCTACTTATTACTAATATTATAAAGCTGAAGAGTTTGTTTGTTTGTTTGTTTGTTTGTTTGAACGCGCTAATCTCAGGAACTACTGGTTCGATTTGAAAAATTATTTTAGTGTTGGATAGCCTATTTATCGAGGAAGGCCATATGCTATATAAAATCACGCTACGATCCACGGGGGCGGCGTAGTAATCATAAACGCGGGTGAAACCGCGAGCACAGCTAGTATCTGTATAAAAGATAGGTACCAATATTAACTCTTTAGACGTTTCGTTTCAAATATTTCAATAGATTCGAGATTCGTTCTCGCCATGTAGGTATATTCGAGCAAATATTTACTCAAATTGCAATTTCAGTAAAACCAACATTTATATTTTGTATCGTCCTTCGTTGCAGAACGTGGAAAGTTGTGTGAATATTGGAAAATGTAACCATGTGAGTTCTTTGCGTTTCAAATGTGCTGAACTTCGATCAATAATACACTAGATGTCCGGTAAGCGCTTCAAAAACGAGCCGAAAAATAAGAGCACAAATACGGTTGTGCTCTTATTTCAAATTAGTATGATCCAATCATAGCCAACATTAAAACGTCAAAATGCCGCACTGTGCGTTCAAAAATTGTGCAAATAACCACCGTAACACCGAGATTTTGGAAGGAATATCTTTTCTTCGGTAAGTTTATATCATTAAGTATTTTTCATAAAGTAAAAACCTAATTAAATAGTAAATATGAATCAATTACCAAATATTATGATTGTTAGACCAACGTTTGCGAGAACGCGCCAACTATTGTAAATTGTTATTACTATTTTTGGCACTTTGTAATTTAGACTTTAAAACATGCGTATAAGATTGAAATTGTTTTGATGTGATTTGAGCAGCGAACAAAGGTCGTAAAAATTAATTGCTTTTTGTACATAGCTTTGTGAATGCAACTTTAAGTATTAGATTTAAGGTTGAATTTGCATTAATGTATATTTATTTCAACCAGAATTCTTAGAATTACCTACACTCACAATTGGCGACAGTTTTAAAGAGGACTTTTGTATGGGATTGTGTTGATCGAAGGTGCTGAACAACAATAAAAGAAAATCACACGTAAAAGTCAATTTGGTCTCTTAAAAAGTTGTGTAATTTTTGCTATTACTGTTTTGTAACTGACGACAACAGATAATGTACGTAACATTAATCATAATTTAGCCTGGATAATAAAAATATTTTAACTGAATAGATTCAATGTGCTTACATTGAAGATAAAAGTTAAGCTATATTACAAATACCTTCTTCTTCTCCCTTAGCCTTTATTATTCCCAAGTCACTTGGGGTCGGCTTTCTAGTTTAACCGGATTTGACTAGATATCAGGTTTTACACGGAGCGACTGCGATCTGACCTCCGCAACCCGAAGGCTAACGATACCCTAAAGCTAGACCAGTGTCAGGATATTAGAGGGCACTGACTTCCCAATAACGTCTACCATAGATGTTCATGGCAGCCGGCACGGAGCAGGCGATAATTGTCAATCAATACGCACATAATTTCGAAAAGTCATATAACTTCCGAAAGTCAGAGGTGCGTGACGTGGGTTCGAACCCGAGAGTCGAGACCCTCTGCATTGCAGTCTGTTGGTCTTATATTACAAATACCTAACGCTTTAAATAACGGACAAAATAAGAGCTTACTCGAAACTGTAGTCTGTTCGGTAATGGAACGTTAGGTATGTTGCTGTTCAAGGACGAGACAGAACGATCTAGTAATCCTAATCCTAACTCCTAACTAATATTATAAAAGCGTAAATGAGTTTGTTTGTTTGTTTGTTTGTTACCTTTTCACGCCTAAATCATTGAACCGATCATTCTGAAATTTTGCAAGTCAGGTGTACAGAAACGGACATAGGCTACCTTTATCCCGAAAAAATTTACAGTTCCCGAGGAAAACAACAACAACGTTCTTATGATAATAGATGGCGCCACGTGTTTTTCGAATCATAATTGAATTATATTATTACAAGCAGAATACAATATTATTACAAGCAAAATCCTAAATTAACGCGAGCGAAGCCGCGGGCAAAAGCTAGTGACATATAAATCTATACAGTAGGTACTAACAAAATATTTTGCGTTAGCCGGTATATTTGTGATCACTGTGACAACAAGCACAAATGCCAATATGAATAGCAAAGTTATTGTCAAATAACGCCTCATCCTACTAACACGATTTTCCTTTCAAACTATCTCTGGCAAATGAAAAGCATTTTACTCGACTTAACACCCTCTTACTGACCGACTAAGCGAGTTTTAAAATCGACAAGCTTGTCGATGTTATCAAGTAGTAAGTCTAGTAGCTTATTCATCTATATACCAGATTTGAGGCCCTATATTCCTATAGCTATCACTGAGAGCTTCTATTAAGTATGCATCAATACCAAAACCATCACTAGAATCATAAAAATCATCGATAAAGAATTTCGCCGACTCACTGGCAAACCTGGGGTCGTTCGAGGCGGGGTACCAGCCAGCGCCTCTCATGTCTCCATAGTGCGGTAGGTCTGCGGGGGCGCAGCCGTACCCCTGGACGGGGGCTCCGCCATACAGCGGCACCGCGTAAGGGTTCGCCGCCATCCCGCAGGAGGGACCCAGTGGGGAATTAATACTGCTGCCTGACGAATTCGATCTGGAAAGAAAAAGAAAGTTAGCTGATGGAAATGTAAAGGCTTTAAGGTGGGTATAGATACTTAACATAACAGTCTGGTAGAAAATAATATATTTCTGTGACGTTTCAATCAAATGTTATCACAGCAAGAATCGTGCAATGGCAATTAATAAGAATCAATCTATTCAAACACTAGAGATGAGATAAATTCTTAGATCCTATGTAGATGTCTCTATGTGTAGATACCTATTATAAAAGAACATTCATACGAACATGATTGTCCGGTTCATTAATCATGGTGGTGGTCATTTAATCATAATTATGTTCTCCAGATCGAATTTCGGTCACGACGGCCAATCTTAACGGAGACTAGCCATCTGCGCAGAACATATTAAAGTGCACAAATGTATGCGCAAGCACAAGTGCTCGCTCTTTTACATTTTTGTCATAGTCCGATGGGACGGCAATCCGACACAACCGGGGAGAGATCAGGCGCAAGACCAACGATTTTACGTGCTTGCCGAGACACGGGGGTGTCTAACACCGCCAACTACCTAACTCAGAGCTGCTATTGAGAACATCTTGGCAGGAACACACAATACCATTTTGTTGGCCTGACCCGGCATTCGAACTCGAATCCTCGTACACATGTATATGTGATAGAGTCATACAGTTCGAGTAAAAATTTAAGCTTTTTACAAATTTTATGTCCGATGAAACATATGTGACACAATAGATTTTCTATGATGTCTATCACAGGTCAGCGAACGTCTTACGAAACCTATTTGTCCTTATATCGCTAACAATATACTAATATAATACAGGACGTGTTATATCAGTTAGAGCTAGTTGCCGCCGGTATTTTATTACACGGATTCTTTAATACAACTACACACATCATGAACCTCGTATCTACTGGCTTATAATTAATAGGGAATTCATGACAATCTTACGTCGAAGTAAATTTAACGGTATCCGTAATTATTTCAGTCCATTTTTGTAAGTAAATATAACCTTCCGTGCTAAGACTACTTACGAGCCTTAAATTATAATTATTATGATCACACTTAAAGCTACAGGCCCTATTGCAACAATAAAACTAGACACGCCTATACATCAATCATATTTTGTACCTACTTATGCCGTAATTAGAGCTGTCTCTCAGCATGTTAGATTATCTATAAAATCATGGCGATAAATATTTTAAGGCATGACAAACAAACATAATTTTCTTTCAAATGCACCAATTTTTTTCGATCTAGAATTTTCTCCAATAATATGTAGGTAACTCTAAATTCGCATTTTAAATAAATGTGACCCAAATCTGCCACACACAGCTCTCTAAACCGTTAACCGAAGAGGCGCCAACACGTCACTCTCAAACAATACCGGGCTTATCTGCCTAATCCCTATTTACACAATTTAATCTCCCTATCGAACCATCACTGGTTGTACAAAAACAGTTTACCACCGACTTTAAACCTTAGCTTCATCAAAATAACGTGTCTAACAATTATTTTAATCTGTAAATATATCCTTGTCTATGGCACACCCCAGAGCCGCCATTACGATGTTTGGTTTGACAAATTGAGTTTTGACAGGGCGGGAAATGATGGCGCAAATCGTTTTAGTTGGTAGCGTTATTATAATGGTTGTAATTTTAATTTGATTTCAAGATTGTTATCTTTTAATTTAACGTGTTTTACCTAAATATTAATTGACTTGATTGTAATTTAATTATAAATTGGGGTTACGAAATTGTTGATTAATAAAGACGATGAATTTTGATAGATATAATCTTCATATCCGTAGAATCTTTGCCGGCACATTGAACTTATGTAGATATATAATTTTCTAGAAAGTTTTAAGGCAGGTTCGTAATAAAATAAAGCAAATTGAGCGACAAGACATAACGGATCACAGAGCAGCACCTCTATTGCTAACGTTATTTAATTACAGATTATAGCGACTGCCATCCGACTTTCGCAACACAAACTGAGAATAAATTTTAACGCTAAGTATATGTATAAATTAATTATATAGAATATCGCTGGTCCATGTCCGGACACACTGTATATCTATAATGGCTGCGACACCTTTACATTTAGGTAAGTATAACATTTTATTTTTATAGATTTGCAGAAGTTGTAATTCAAAGGTGATTCAAAAAGAATTACCGTAACTTTGCCGCAAGTTTCTTCTCATAGGCCTACATGAAGCTAGCGAGTAGCCCAAATGTGGCTTCAATTAGCTCACAAACCTCTTAACTCTAACGTTCAGAAGTGTTATTTGTGACCTCAACGAAGAAATTATTTCTTACTTTAACTTTGATTAGGTACAGCTCTACATGCTGTCTGGATTACAACGAGAAGCAAACAAATATTCTGAATCATACTAAATCGCATTCGATTAGTAACGACTAATTTGAACCTCCACACAAAATATTTAGCGATATACTTATTTGTATTAAACTTAACTTACTTTTTTTTTACGTGGGGGAGTGCTTTGACGCGTACTCCGATTTAACTAGCTAACGATTATTATCCACACATAATAAATAACTAATAATAATAAGTGACTCCGTCTGTTATATTTTCAAAGCTAATTCACAAGAAGTAGCTTTAGTTTAAGACCTGGTAAATATATTGGCTACTGTTGTTCTCACTTCTCATAATATATAAATAAATAACTATTAATTCAAGCCAAACGAAGCTAACTTGAACGAACCATTAATGGTTTTAAAATTGAACCTAATTTTCTCCATTCACATCTCGTAATACAGAATCACTATCACTTTCTTCTTCCCATCGAACTTTCCAAGGTGCATAAAATAACATAATGATCGTATGTTTGTCGTCATGTAAATCACTGTTTATTTACCAGTAGCGGAAAAGTCCGTAGGTGTGAACATGCACTTGTCTATGGTCAAACCAAATAGACGCTCTTGCAATGTTTAATTAAAAAAGCTATATCTAACGCTTGGGTAACGCCCCAAGTTAAACAATCACCTCGGTACTTCGGTAGTTTTCGACATTTTAGTGTGGCATGTATGTATACAACTGTGCACGTAGATACGACCTCAAATGTGCCACTTGTGTTATTGCTAGGCGTGGATTTACTTACAAAATAAGAGAGAGTGTTTTTAAATTTTTCCTAACACAATTTAGCTGACAAGCAAAGTCGTTATATTGATTTTGTTGAACGCAAACATGGAGTACCTAATATTGATGAAAAACGGAAAGTGGCTGGCAGAGGTTGGAAAGGAAGTAGTTGGAGGTCGAAGATTCGGGCTCAGTGCCTCGATAGCAAAAGGTTGTTCGGTTTTCTGTCAAGAACTGCCCAATAGCAGCCCGAAGTTAGGAAGTTGGCGATGTAGTAAAAGCACGTAAAACCGATGATCCAACGGCAGATCGGAATGCCGTCCCATCGGACTTTAAAACTGAAGAAATAAATAGTACACTTGTGCACTAAGTATCATCTCCTACACAAATGGCTAATCGCTGTGACCGAATTTGGTCTAGAGTAGGTATATTATAATGTTGATAATAAAGGTAGTAAAGAGGCATATAGAATTAGTGATAAATGATCACTGCAGCTTATAAAAGCTTACAATGCATGGAAATAATTTGTGCATTACTGTTCCTTGCACAAATTTTGCAGTTTATGTTGAGGGCTGAAATACCTTTTTAAAAGGAATTCTAAAAACCTGTGTAGGCTCAGTCAATTTCTTAAATAGGTCAACGTATACTTAATTCGGCGTGCGATCCTCGAACAAGGCGCACCCGTCGGTCTTATACTCTATGAACATCAAGAAATTGCATTTAATATTAGGGCATGTACCTATGCAATTACCGATTTGTATAAAGAATATTGGTTATATTTTGTACTAACTATTTCATCAAAGTTATTTTAATGGTCAATCCGATTTCTTTTTCACACATAGGTATAGTTGCTTGGTTTTAGGCCTAGTTTAGCTTAAATTCTCATCATGTTATTATGACGAAATAAAGCAACTAATCTCGGCAGACACTAAACCACCAAACTTTGAACAAAAATTGATAAAAATGTATTTATGTACATTGTTAATAAAACATGTTGTTAATAAAATAGATTAGTCTTTACACGAAACAAAAATATCGTGTAAGAAATGTTAGGTATTACTTATATCACAAATAAGACATATTTGAGTGTGGATTTTAGTATAAGGAGTAAGTTCCATCAAATAATTCTGACTGAATCGGTATACTTAACGTAAGATATGCCTACCGATTATCAAAATTACTGCGGCGCTGAAACAACTAGGTCTGTGAAGACTAATAAGGAAATGGTTAAACTAGAAAACGGACCGCGGTAGAACTGGGAACACATAAAGCAATTGTAAAAAATAATCCGTCTAAATTTGTTACAATACAGAGATGTAATATGTTGAACCATGGAAAATAACATCAGTAACCTATATTTTTAATCACCCGTAGTGTTCATTATATAGTATGTAAGTACTAATCCAATCCAACAAGAACAAAAACGAAGAAGTTATTAGAAATAGCTTACTAAATCCATACACTCAAGATGATAATATATTCCCGAAGGAACAGCCAGCGATGTATTACACCCATATATTATTTATATTATTTCAAAAACGTCTAAGTGGGACAACAAATACCAAAATAATGTCAAAGCTAATCTGTTTAGTCGCACAATTAGTGCATACAGTAAGTACTTTTATAAATACTTAGTATTTACAGGCACTTAGGTACACTGGAGGTCAGATACCTATTATTATTTTGCATCAAACCGAGACAGACTTCAAGCCGCGGCGCGGTCGGACAATATTGATTTTATAAACTACGTACGAATATCGACCATATATACCTATGCGTAATATATAAAAAATATTAGGTAGTATTTATGTACGCATTATACATGTTTATTACAGGTAATCTCGAAATAGCACCACTATATTTACAAGCGACAAATATTATTTTAATGTTAAAAATAAGTATGTCTTAGTAGCCTAGGTCTACTCTCACATAGAAATCTTTAGATTCTACTTGAGAGGAAGCAAGAGTATTGCTACCTAAATTGTCGCTACATTTTATATTAAAACACACCAGGCCTATTATCGAAACCGGGGATGAAACTTCAACGTCATAAACGGCAAAAAATTTAAACGCATTTGCATCTGATACAACAAGGCAGTAAAATATGTTATTGTCCATATAAAAATTGTTATTATTGATGGTATCTATAACTATCTAGGTTGAAGTGGGGACTGAACACGTCTACCGTATGCACCCAGAGAGGTGGGCACCAATCGTCACCAATTGGATGCCACAAGACAGTCGACGGCGACGGGGCAGACCTAAACGGATATGGCGGACCGATCTAGACGCATTTGATAGGGATTGGCAGAGGATATCTACCAACAGAGTAATTTGGAAGTCCAAGGGAGAGGCATTTGCTCAGAAGTGGGACATATCAAAAAGCTAACGAAACAAAAACTATAACAATAAGAGTCCTACCTATTATTCCGGTGTAAAGAGAGAAAATTGCCGGCCTGTTACCTAACCGGAAGGAAGTGGCTTTTAACCTAACACCATCACTTGATATTAGAATGAAGTAAAATACCAATGAGCGGCGCCAAAACTACTTATTAAGAAAAGAAGAAATCAAAATGTATAGTTCCAATAGTAGGACAAACTTGTAAGACCCCGCAGAAGACAGGTGTTAACAAAGTATTCATAAAATGTATAGTTCCAATAGTAGGACAAACTTGTAAGACCCCGCAGAAGACAGGTATTAACAAAGTATTCATAAAATGTATAGTTCCAATAGTAGGACAAACTTGTAAGACCCCGCAGAAGACAGGTGTTAACAAAGTATTCATAAAATGTATAGTTCCAATAGTAGGACAAACTTGTAAGACCCCGCAGAAGACAGGTATTAACAAAGTATTCATAAAATGTATAGTTCCAATAGTAGGACAAACTTGTAAGACCCCGCAGAAGACAGGTATTAACAAAGTATTCATAAAATGTATAGTTCCAATAGTAGGACAAACTTGTAAGACCCCGCAGAAGACAGGTATTAACAAAGTATTCATAAAATATTAAATAGTTAAGTATTGCTCGTTTTAAACGTTAAGGAGTAGGTGCACCGTATAAAACCCTGCATACCTGACAGCACACCATCATATTCTCAAACCTAACTCTCCTCATACTGGAAAGAGTACCGTAAATCATTAAAGGAGCAAAGATCATTATATTTGAAGCAGAAAAGTGCGGCATCTGTTTATACCTAATTCTGATAGAGCCCGACTCTCCAGTCGACGTATCCACATACATAATATGTCCCTAGTCGGAGCATATATAATGATTAATTACAAACGAAAACATCGTTAGAAAATCGAATAGTTCTACATAATCGTCCTAACAATGTGCAGATTCAACCTACACTTGAGTACCGCGGTAGATTATGCATGATGCAGTATTTGTTCCTGTTCAATGGAATCTATACTAACTTATATTATAAAAATATGAAATTATTTGGTATCTAGGGGTACTACTAAACAGATTCTATAAATTATTTCACTAATAAAACCAATAACCTACATAATACGTTCGTTTTAATGACATACAACGTAAGTGAAATCTAACATGACGGCAATTATTGATTTAAATGTTATTATTTATAAAACACAAGTTTATATCGTTATTTTATATCGGCGTTTACAAGTATCAGTGTTTATTTTTAAACTGGCCTATGTTTTAAGCTGGCTTTCTGAATAATCTTATTCAAATCGGTATACTTACGCAAAACATAACTAGCACACAAAGTCACTTTAGCTCCTGTAGCGTACATTTTAGTAACTCAGGAAGTACCTAAGTATCGTATCACTTAGGTGACGAAAAAAATGATTTAATATCGTATACATGTACTTCAAGTGAACTTATACCTCAATATATTTATATATCTATTGAACCGCAAAAGCTCCTAATGGCATTCAATAAATCTTCTTTTATTTCTGGTTTTCGAAATACTGACGTCATCTTGTGTACGAAGTCACGATCGCAAACATTGAGAAGGATGTTCATTTACATTAGAAAAAAACAGTCAACATCGTTATATCAGCGTTGTTTTGTGGAATAATTTATAGTTCGTGACGCATGTATATTTACAGACTGGGTGTCTTTTGATACAAGCATACAACATCTCCCTTGTGCCATCGTCTTTCTGTAGGCTTTTAGCTGTTTCACCAAATTGCATTTAAATTTTCTCACCGTATAAGCTGTTGAAACTTAAGAATCAGACTGAGTTACTTTCGTATATATAATATTAGTTTAAATCTGTATTGGACTATTTATTTTAATGGAATTGAGAAACATTATTGGTATCACGTCCATATATTCAGGCTGCACGGAATAAGATGCATGCATCTTGGTATACTGTCAGGATTGTCACTAACGAAGAATTTTATGTTGGAGAACACAATAACACGAAATACGTAATCGATAATATCGTCTTATTTCTGTCCCGCATTTAGATATCGACCTAGTTTTAAATAAGTATTCAGCTTAGAATAGCGGATTGTATGCAAGAGATAAAATATACAGTTTAAGTGTGGGTATATTTATCGGCCGCAGTTATTAAAGTCAAATTAAAAAACATTTATATCATTAGGCCACAAAGTAATATTAAAAGTTCAGTTTTCCACTGTGCTTACTAATTACAAATCCCTAAATTAGGTTACATATAGTGTAGATAGATGTACGAGATAAAGATTCAGAGATACACATTTTAAATCGCTATTAACTTGCTATTGTCGTAGCTTAGAAACTTATTATTATCTGGAAGATTTTGCTGCCATTATAATAATGAACTTACTAGTGAACTAAGTAATACAGAATGGCATGATCTCAAAATACATATTATCAAACATTTTAATAATTATATGGTTGACAGACGTTTTACCAAAAAAATATTAGCAGATAGTTAGATGATAAATATGATAATGTAAACGCATGCGTTACTCGCAAAATATTCAACCGATTCTCCTAATAATAATAATATACTTATGCGTTATTTTATTAACGTTATTAATTTTAGGTGCATATTTATATGCAGGTATAATTTTATTCTTAGTTTTATTTAAATAACACTTGCTCCGCCGTCATCTTATATGAATGTGTCACGTATCGTGTATAAAACGCGATTGCTTGATATTATATTTAGCACTTATGTCACTTCAGGTCTTATAGCTTCATTGCTATATTTAAAAACAATGCAAAAACAAGGTATCTCATATGTTGGTTTTAATTAATTTATAATTCACGAAGGTATGCCGTCTCTAGTTCTGAGTAGATCAGTTTATTTCTTTCTTTACCTATATAATTTAATGTTGCACCTAATGTTATTAAATTTTAATGTCTTTATAATTATTTTAAAATAATGTAAACGTTATTAAAAATGTTTAATTCAAATATACTTTTGAGTAGAGCATTAAAATTATTTTAAAATTTTAAACGTTTAAATCAAAGTTACTTTTATTAGGTAGAGGCTGGATATTTTTAGAATTTATTCGTTTCTGAATTTAATCTTAATACCTATACAAGTGTGTAAATTTTCACTAAGGTTTTAGGCTTCTTTTTAGTGCGTTTATTTACAAAAGAAAATAGCAAATATGTAGGTAAATAATATTATTTACAATACAAAAAAACTTTTGAAAAAGCACTTCACGGAACAGCAAAATTAAATTAATTTAGGCCTAACAAAATATTTTATTTAAAATTTAATATATATATATCTTTAATGTAAATAAAATGTTTTAAATTCTACCAACTAATCTTAATACCCCGTAAGATAAAAATTAGTATTTAAATTTTATTTGAATTCACTTTACTTCCAAAATATTTTTATGTAATCTTTGACAATGTCAACCGGTGAAGTAAGGATGTTCCTGTGATGTAATTTGTAAATGACTAGAGTTGAATTAACCGCGGCCACAGTATTGTCTAGTATACCTACATATAGTACTGGTCTTCCACCGGCATGACTGTTACCGCGATGCTCAACGATGGCGTCCCTCAGGGTGCTACTTTAAGTCCACTATCATTCGTTCGGAGCATAGTAAGGAATCGATAGCGGCGACGTCAGACCGAGCGCTGGCCGCGGGGCCGCCGAGACGTGGACGGAGCGAGCGCTACTCCACATGGTTGACCGCGCACACACCACCACTTGACCGCTAATCACAACATACCTGCACAAACAAACGTCACAGAACTATATCCTTCGACTACGAGCGACGCTCAAGCACTCTCCTCGGGACCTTCGCCACTCGAAAAATCAGCGGGTGGAGGGCGCCTCCCCCCCTCCCGGCGATCGATCCACGCACCTGTACGGCGACGGCGGGTTGTTGGCCAACTCCAGCTTGCGGTACTCCTCTATGGGCGACAGGATATCCGTGACGGAGAAGGGCGTGGAGTGCTGGAGCTGCAGCTGGGACAGGTTCTGCTGCAGCAGCGCCGACTTGGGCGACAGGCTCATCGCCAGCTCGGCGGCGCTCAGCTCCGGCAGCGCCTCCGCCGGACACGGCGAGTAGTCGCCGCCCTCCGCGGACATCCGACCGGCCGACACTCGACGCCACTCCACGGCTCAGCCTCTAGTGGCTCTCGGGGCGAGAGTGGCGGCCGGAGCCCCCGGCGCGGGTTACGGCACTCGAGGGGCCCCGCCCCGCGGCCCGGCCGAGGGCCTATTGCGCGGGCCGGCGTCGCTGATTGGCGCGCCGAGGGGCGGCGGGCGCCGGGAGGCTGAGGCAGGCCCGGCGCGCGCTCCGGCCGCGCCGCGCCAGTCGCCTCGCGCGTGGGGGGGGCGCGCGCCCGTGTGCCGCCCGTGTGCCACCGCAGCGCCCGCGCCCGCGCCACATCACTCACATGTCACAACACCGCTATGTACCACATTGTTTATGTCGCTCGTTGTTTGTACCATTGTTAGGTACGTGCTCTCGTGTGCTCCGAATCAAACGTTACTCACTAACTCACTGTACTCTATGAAAATACGTCACTAGTAGGTATTAATGTTAAGTCGCCGTGTTAGTTAGTTCCGAGGCATGCAGTGTCATTTGTGCGATACATATCAAATATTTCAAGTAAATCATTAGTTAAGTACCTACGCGCCTACGTTATTAGAACTAGGTATATTTCCGATGTGATTAATTTATCTGTTTAACAATCAACTAAATCTGAGAGCAGGATTGAAGATAATATATTATGCTATATAGGTACCTACAAGTCAAGTTTCGCTATTACTATTACGCTACGCAATTACAATGATTTTACAAACATCAGTGACACTGCATTACACACATTAATTGATCTTCAATCTGGTGATTAAGGATAAGATTGTATATTTATTCATTTAATTCTAATTGAGCGTCTCCGTGCTTCGGAGGGCACGTAAAAAGTCGGTCCCGGTTGTTGTCAAATTGACAGCAGTCGTTAAGCCATGTCAGAGGCCTACGGGCGGCTTGAACAACTCTTGACAACAGGTTGGCCACTAACCACACGAAAAGATGACCTAATTGTAAAATATTCTTTCTTTAAAATGTTTTATATCAGTGAGCTGATCAGTGAGCTGTACACTTCTTTACGTTGTACCTACTCGTAGTCTGTAGACTATACCTAGTCTAAGCTATTTTGATATTTTTAATAATGAAGTGCCTATCTAATCACAAATTTTTCTATATCTATACCTAATGATTATTTTACTACTAGGTATCAGTTGGTTTTGTAATTCAATAAGTCAGTGTCATTTTTGGTTTAAAAATAAATAAGTATTAAGATAATTCTTCTATTTGATACCTGTTAAACAATAACAACTCACCAAAGCGTAAAGCAAAAAATTAGAAACTTGCCAGACAGCAATGGAGAGAAGCATGCTGAATCTAAGAAACAAAACCATCAGAAATCGCACTAAAATACTAAATGTTACAACTAGAAGACGGAAACTTAAATGGCAATGGACGGGACATACAATAAAAGGCATCGAAAAGTGGAACAGAAGCATAGAGTTTTGGGACCCTAGAAATAGGAAAAGGAAACGAGGCAGACAGATTCGAAGGTGGGAAAACGAGATAAAGGCGATAGCAGGAAAACTATGGACAAGGAAAGCTCTAAACCGAGCAGAGTGGAAAGAAATGGAGGAGACCTTTGCAAAAGTTGGGCAAACGGACGAAGTTGTCGATGTCATCGACTCAGCAGAGTCGTTAACTTAAGATTGTTATTTTGTAAATATCCTTTTTTTGTGTCTGAATAAAGGCTATTATTATTATTATAAATAATAACATAGTATAGATAGGTACATAAAGAATTTATAAAGATACCTAACATACATACTTCACAAATATTCTGCCAAGTAGGTAGATAATATTGTCTTAGGTTTACGCGATTGTATTGAAATAAATACAGTGAAATTAAACAACTCTATATGGATTTTATAGTGATAAAAGCCATATAAAGTAGTACTTATCTAGCTAGCTAGATATTATATTATAGGAACTCTATGAGGTAATTCTGGTCTCTTTCGAATGATAGCGAAATTGGGCTTTTTGGTGTGTTTACTTATTTTCATGTCAATTATTCATCAACGGCTTCAAGTGGTTGTTGTTGGCCATATCGATGATCATTGGACAATCTTTGAAAATGTTATGTGTACTTTAGATAAGTTTGAACCCTGTCTTTGTTAATTATAGATGCTGTCTTACAACGGATGTGTAAGCCGATGTTTTACGTATGAAATGTCGGGAAATTGTTAGGTATTTCTAGCTACACTTTTAAATACCTACTTATACAACCGTTGTCTAATGTCTATCAAAATAATTGTACCTAAGTAATTTGCTAAATTAATTTGACAGTCTGATTGTGTTAATAATAATTGTACTTATGAAGATGATAACTATAAAGTACATGGTTTGACAAAAGAAAAATAGCAAGTTTTAATTTAATAGGAACATACCTATTGTGGATAAGTATACCTATCTGTTTTTGACACTTGTAGGTATTTATAACAGACACAAGAAATATCTATGTATAGACAAACATCTTGATTTTCTGCTTGTAAGTAATATGTTATGGAAATTGTCTTAATGGTTAAAGTGTTTCATGTAAGTTAAGTAATTAAATTCATAATAATAATAATATTTTTATTTAATAGTCTTTACAAAGCACATTACAGGCTACTTATTGTATTAAATTCAAATTAAATCTAGGTATGTTTAATCTAAAGGAAAAAATTTACAATTTAAATATTGGACAAAAAAAGACTTGTTATGAAGTCGGTTTTTACGTTGTTTTGCCTGAACTAGAGCAGAGGCCTGTGTTTCAGGCTGTTTCTAATATTACAATTAATGCAACGAAGAGGATTTATCAGATACATTTGGGTATGTATCTTATGTAATTTTATATTTATGTTTCATAAGGCAGAGTTATATTCATTTGTGGTTTATTATGACTTTAATAGATGGTGTTTACCGATTGTAACTAATTTAAGCTATGGTTTCGTTAGGCACCTAACATGTACCTACCTAAATAAATGATAATATTATATTATTATACAGGATTAGGGTCTTGTACTACCACCTCCAGATAATAAATAAATAATATTCTATCACATACACACAACACCATCTAGCCCAAACTAAGCAGAGCTTGTACTATGGGTACTAGACAATGGATAAATATACATATATACTGTTTTTTTTTGTAAATACATACATATTATACATAGAAACACCCAGACCAAGACAAACACCCATGTTCATGCACACAAATGTTTGACTTGTGCGGGAATCGAACCCGCGACCTCAGGCGTGGCAGTCGGTTATACTAACCACTACGCCATCGAGGCCGACAATATAGAATATAGAATTTATTTATAAGATAAAAGTCTCGCCATCTCGCTTCTTTAACCTAACATGAGTAAGACAGTATGCGATTTATCTTTCGGATAACTTTTGCTTGTTAGTACTGGTAGGAGTGGCCGTCAGTTTCCACACTCGATATCCAGCTGTCACATTTGAGGAAGTTAATTAAAGTAGTGGATTCCGTTGGATATTGTGATAATGTTGGTACCATGTAATTCTGGCTAAGGCTATGTTTCTAATAGTCTGTATTGTAAAATTAATAAAACGGTAAGCTAACTACAAATTGTACAATATAGTACGTAAAGTGTGTCTGTTTGTAAAGAAATATTGCCTGAGTACTTATGAGAAATACTTGTCTTAATTTTGGTGTGGTTATTCTTAAGTGGGCAGTTGTTAGCTGTAGTTGTACTCTACTCCTGTGGTGCAACATTTAATTCAATTTGACATGGCTTACGTAGCCGAATTCGCGATTTTCAGAACCAATAGCGCAGCGGTGTGAAGTGTCAACGCGGTAGATATTTTTAGGGTTTCAATTTAATTATATGTTTTAGGGATTCTTGTATTATATACGTCATGGGTTGGACCTGTCAGCAGCAATAGCTCAGTGGGGAGACCAACAGACTGCAATGCAGAGGTTCTCGGGTTCGAACCCACGTCGTACACCTCTGACTTTCGGAAGTTATATGACTTTTCGAAATTATGTGCGTTATATATATTTCGAAAAGTCATATAATTTCCGAAAGTCAGAGGTGCGCGATGCGGGTTCGAACCCGAGACTCACTGCATTGCAGTCTGTGGGTCTCCCCACTGATCTATCGCTGCTTTTTTTGTTTTTCAACAGATGCTTCATATGTAATCTAATAAATCTGGGCTATGAGGATGGGTGTTTTATGGTAAAAGGTAAACTATGGATAAAAACAGCGTCTGCCAGACATACTGTCTTAGTACAATGTCAGAACGGCTAACGGTGACACGCCTACTCTATATGGGCCTCCTGAACACTCGCTATTGTATTATATATATATTTAGGTATAAATTCCCTGTGGGTGTACCTAGTTGTGGCTACGTTTGTTACAATGCTTAAATACACATACGTACGTAATTATAAGTGAAAATTACACCTTATGATAGGTACATATTGTAATTAGTTTAAACGTAGATACTAAAGTTACCTACGTTTATGTTACGTTAGTTTTTTGAAGTGAAAGCTTCTTTAGCGGCGTTGTGCACTTTTTTGTGGTGGGTAAAAAATGTTAAACTCGCGTCAGGACACGTGATCTGATCGAAAATTCGTAAGACGGAGGGAGAATTGTAATGTTTGTGTAGTGTGTACGATAGCGCAATAAATTAATATTGTATTATACCACATAAATTATAGTACCTACCTACTTTTATACTGATAATTAAAACAATTCGTGCAAAATTATTCCCTAACCATTCCAAAATATCAAAAATGCACAACGTTAATATTCAAGTTTTCACTTCTGCCGGCACTCCCGGAGTGCAACCTCTTTTTTTATTTTTTATTTTGCTCTTCAAAATGACTACACTCCGCCTGATGGTAAGCAGTCATGTGGTCTAAGAGCAGTGGCCTCCACACCGTCCTCATAGCAGCTGAGGCGATGTTGAGGCCTCTACTTTGACGGCCTTAGAAGGTGCTTTTTCACGCCCCGCTTAAAGGACTCAGGATTGCAGGAAGAAGGAAACACGTGCCTTGGCAGAGAATTCCATGCCTTGATCGTTCGGCAGAGGTATGAGACCCAAACTTGTTGGTACGCGCTCTAGTGGACTCTACCGTGTAAAGTTTAATTTTGAAGTCAACAATAACCAACGTGTAGTCATAGCTGCTGTAGTAACATGTTTTCATCTGACAGGAGCCTGGTGTCCAGCCGTGAAGTGGACCTCAGCTCGGTGGTTTGGCATGGTACCTACTGCAACAAACAACAGACAGACAAACGATAAAAATTTGTCAATTTAAACACTTGAGACACAGTGCCTTGTTAATACGTAGTAGGTATAACAGAAGGTTCGAACCCTATCTATTGCACAGCCGAAGTAAACCCTCTCCAAGGTGCAGTTTCCGTTATAGTTAGTTGAAAGGTAAGACTGGTATGACTACGACGATACTTCTGAATATTGTCAAATTGAACGCAAGACTCGGTGCAGTGTCATAGGCGTGGCATGGCATAGTCTAAATCTTTGTAAAGTCGACATTAGATAAAGCAAAATTCAGTTTTAGCAAATGTAAGCAATTAGGTATATTAAGGCTGTAGTTTTGGTATTTTGATTACGTCAATGACGTTTCCCCCAGAGTCCTTATTAGAAAATATTTGGAATGGAGAGGTATGCAGTCAGTCAAATGTGTCGAGTTGTATTAGGTATCTTATCTTATGATAAGAAAACTGTATTAGGTATGGAAACTCATTGTAGCCAAGCCCCAAGTATAACCAATTTAATACACGTACCTACTACTACGATTTAATGTAATGATGTACGACTTTGCATTAGTCACACGCTTATATCACTGAACGTGTTTTACACCCACATATTGCTACTCATTTAAGCTCCCAACCAATCCAGTTATCAAAAATACGAAAATACAAAAAGCCATTCCAACAAAAGAAGACTATCATAACAAAAGTGAAGTAGTCTGGTTAAGCTCGGAGGCCGGCGTCCTAGCGTTGGTTGAGAGGTTAAGGTCCTACGTAGGTAATACGTCTACCGGGCACACGTTGGTTGAGAGGTTAAGGTCCTACGTAGGTAATACGTCTACCGGGCACACGTTGGTTGAGAGGTTAAGGTCCTACGTAGGTAATACGTCTACCGGGCACACGTTGGTTGAGAGGTTAAGGTCCTACGTAGGTAATACGTCTACCGGGCACACGTTGGTTGAGAGGTTAAGGTCCTACGTAGGTAATACGTCTACCGGGCACACGTTGGTTGAGAGGTTAAGGTCCTACGTAGGTAATACGTCTACCGGGCACACGTTGGTTGAGAGGTTAAGGTCCTACGTAGGTAATACGTCTACCGGGCACACGTTGGTTGAGAGGTTAAGGTCCTACGTAGGTAATACGTCTACCGGGCACACGTTGGTTGAGAGGTTAAGGTCCTACGTAGGTAATACGTCTACCGGGCACACGTTGGTTGAGAGGTTAAGGTCCTACGTAGGTAATACGTCTACCGGGCACACGTTGGTTGAGAGGTTAAGGTCCTACGTAGGTAATACGTCTACCGGGCACACGTTGGTTGAGAGGTTAAGGTCCTACGTAGGTAATACGTCTACCGGGCACACGTTGGTTGAGAGGTTAAGGTCCTACGTAGGTAATACGTCTACCGGGCACACGTTGGTTGAGAGGTTAAGGTCCTACGTAGGTAATACGTCTACCGGGCACACGTTGGTTGAGAGGTTAAGGTCCTACGTAGGTAATACGTCTACCGGGCACACGTTGGTTGAGAGGTTAAGGTCCTACGTAGGTAATATGTCTACCGGGCACACGTTGGTTGAGAGGTTAAGGTCCTACGTAGGTAATACGTCTACCGGGCACACGTTGGTTGAGAGGTTAAGGTCCTACGTAGGTAATACGTCTACCGGGCACACGTTGGTTGAGAGGTTAAGGTCCTACGTAGGTAATACATCTACCGGGCACTGCCCTAGACTCCAAGCTGCCACTGAGAGTTTCTAGTCAAAAAAATTCGGTTACTTTATGCCCAAACCGAGACTCGAACCCAAGATCTCATTCACACAGTGATATTCACTATCGCTGCGCCACCGACTATACATAGGTAATGTAAGGTGCTGAAAATTACATTATGTTCAACATTTTTAACATAATAACGTTTTAAATTTTAGAATCCATAAAACATGTTTTTGAATTTTTGCTAACCAACCGTATAACCTTACTAAACTCTATAAAATAGATTGTGACTGCGGACTCTCATACATTAGTCAAACCAAGAGAAGGATAGGCACCCGCATAAAAGAACACAGCTGATGTAAAACACCAACGCTCGTTGAATTCTGCTGTGTGTGAACATGTGCAACAGGGGACCAACCACTACCTGAGATTTGACAAACCACAGGTGCTCGCTAAAGAACACCGATTCCTACCAAGGATGCTTCGCGAGGCTATTGAAATCAAGAAACATCCTAATTTCAATAGAGAAGATGGAATGTACCACCAGCTTGGGATCCAGTAATTAAAATATTCAAACCCAAGAAGAAGCAAACCACAGCTAGACTTCATGATACTTTGAGCTCATTCTGCGTAAATAGAAACACCCATGATTAAATTATGTTCGGGTACTTTGAAATAACTACACTGGAACATTGAAACAACTACCTACGATCTTAGTCTCCCCGTGACCATGGCTGCTGAAAAGCAACCGAAACGTCGGGGAAAGTGTAAACATAAATATAAATAGTATATTAGTATAGTAATAGCACAGATTACTAAATAGTTACTTCGAATAGTTTTAATAGTTTCAATAATTTAATTAGCTTAAAATTAGTAAAGTTTAACAGTAATAGTAGTGTAACAGTTTTCAAAATTATGTAATAAAGTGTCAAATAAACAACGCGATAAAATCCGTATATAGGTACCTAGTAGTTTAATTTCAACGTATAACCTTGTTGACAAACTTATCATTCTAGCACTAGCACTGTAACAAGCTAACTGAATATTCGTACAGGTAGCTGTAGCTGTACTTTGTACAAAAAATGAAGAACCTAAGTGTTTATCTATACTACTAGTATAGTATTATATTATTATATGTGTCTATACTAATATTATAAAGCTGAAGAGTTTGTTTGTTTGGTTGTTTGGTTGAATGCGCTAATCTCAGGAACTACTGGTGCGAATTGAACAATTCTTTTAGTGTTGGATAGCCTATTTATCGAGTAAGGTTTATAGCCTATAGACTATAATAACATCACGCTACGACCCACGGGGGCGGCGCAGTAACTATAAACGCGGGTGAAACCGCGGGCGCATCTAATAAATTATATTTTATCACCTAGTTTAGATCGCACAAAAGCTAGGCGAACTTATACTTTTTTTTTGACAGCCTGCTTCAACTAAGGCACTTTAATAAAAATAACTCAACTCTACGCCGGAGTCAGCAATCGAATCCGGGATAATCTGCAAATATAGAAGCAATCTTGTGCTATGGGGCCGATGAAGCGGTAATTCATTTACGCATAAGTTAACGTTCTTAAAACTGTCACGGTAGCGCAGCGAGAGTAGATAAATGGAACAGTATAATAATACTAGTCTATGGGAACAGCTGTGCATGACATATCTGGTTCGATTACCGAACGAGCAACAAAAAGATAAGCGGTAAAAATTTAAAATACCTATGATTGCTAGGATTGATAGAGTATCATTTTCACAATAAATATTATTATGGCGAAACGAATCATGAATAATTATTTCTCACTCAATTCAATTAGCAACATCTAGCAGCCTATGAAATGTGATCGCCTTGCCATCTAGTGATAACTACAGATACTAGTATCAACGAGGCAGCGAGTACCCGTAATACATATTAATCTATGGCAGCGAGTATCAAAGACGCAATATCTTTGGCGAGTACGAACCCGTTTTCCATATTAAATTATTGTAGTTATTTAGTTATTTCAACAGATGGCGCTGCTTATTTATTGTTGATACGAAAACAGTATATTTATAAAATACCTAATTAATTGGTTTCATACAAAGACATTCTTTCTATGAAACCACTTAATTCGATATATTATATACCTACTCTACTAATATAAAAATAGCAAGTTATTCAGCCAAGTCAGATTACGTAAAACTGCACCATCTATTCATAGTATTAAAAATACATAGTACCTTAAACGAGTATTGCCGAAATATAACCATTAAAGGGTTACTTTACTCTTTGGGGTAACGATACAAGGAATTATAATGTAAATCTTAAAAAGAAGGTAACGGTTAGAAATACATTTGAAGTTATTCGATTAATGCCCATCATAAATCGATAACTACAAATGTATTTCTTTATTTTCTAATGTATGTATTGATCTGTTAACACTTTATATAAGTATTTGCGCTACATTTATATACACAGCACATCCTTGACCATGCAAAGTCAAAGTACCTATCTACAATATTCAACAACAGGTGGAATAAGTTTTAAGTAAATCAGCATAATAACTTTAAGTAAATCGTCTTATCTAATGAAAGACAGAAATATCATTTGTTCAGCAAGCATGTATTGCTAAAAAGGCCACCAGCTCAGCTAGTGTGGATTTAAATAGATAAAAAACCACAATAGGCTACCTAATAGAGCATTGTCTTACGATTTCGCAATTATTATACATAGAAATTAATGTAGGTACTATGAACGGATATTATTTTGGTTTATTTTTATTATACCTACTACCTACTTTTATATAAGTTATTTTAACACGCATGGACACGGGGCGCATAGGGTGGTGGTCGCTTTAAATAGTTTAAAAATGGTTGAAGGTAAGTACTGGTTATAATGTAATATTAAAATGATTATACACTGCGATAGGTTTTGTATTATTTTGTCTGCAGAAAACTTCTGTAGGTAATTGACAACATTTCCTTTTTTTAACATGCGGTTATTATTATTTTAAATGAAATTTACCACCCACGAGACAAGGACAATTCAAATGTTTCATTCTTATTGTCATAAAAAAGAAACATTAATTTAAAATAATCAAATTAGCAAAAATATTATATAGGAGGATATAAATACAAAATAATTACATATTATTATATAAAAACTACTATATTTGATAATTTGTTGTGACATTTAGTACAAAAATAGTAGAAATTCCAATTTATTCGACGGACACACCTGCGTGCGGCTGGCCACATTCTGCTGTCTCGGATTTCAGCAAGTATGTAAATGTCATAAATATATATTACAAAATTTTTACGTTAACAACGGCTCGCGTAGGATTTTTTACGTTCGGCGGTGTGTTTTGTGTCGGTAATAGTGACGTAAACGGAGTAATGTCGGCGCTGGAGGCTCATAACCTCCGCGCGAGGCGCGCTCGCTGTATCACGTAACGACGGGAGTGACCTGATGGTGAGACAAACCGCGATGGTGCTGAGTACCGAGTGGGCGCAGGTCGAAGTCGTTGAGCTCACGAATGATGGCAACGGCCTCGGGTTCAATCTGGTAGGCGGGCGGAGCACTGGCGTTGTGATAAAGTACGTGTTGCCTGGAGGCGTAGCGGACAAAGACGGGCGTCTGCAGAGCGGAGACCATGTCCTGCAGGTCGGCTCTGTGAACCTGCGCGGCTTCACCTCGGAGCAGGTCGCCGCAGTGCTACGCCAGGCGGGGCCCGCCGTGCGACTGCTAGTTGCTAGACCCGCCGACCCAGCCACTGCGCTGCGAGCTCCTTTACCCGGCACCGCGCTCGTCCCCACGAAGATCCTCGGAGACCCTGAACTGCTCGACCGACACCTCATCGAGACTGGCTATGGTGCTGTTTATGATCTGTCCCAATGCTTCACTGATTACATCAATGGTCAGAATGGTGTTGCCGAAGCAAGCCTTGTTGCAGCTGCTGTGAGTGTTATTGGTGACAATCCTCAGCAAATACCTGACCATCCTATAATAGCTGATGGTATATCACCCACCATCACTATCACAGTTCCTGTAGAGATTCCCAGCTTGCCGGAGATTGAGATAGTGCATGTAGATTTAAATAAAAATGTTTATGGTTTGGGCATAACAGTGGCAGGTTATGTTTGTGAGAAGGAGGAACTATCTGGAATATTTGTAAAGAGCATTATTGAAGGCAGCAGTGCTGAGCAGAGTGGTAAAATTAAAGTTAACGATAGAATAATAGAAGTAGATGGTGTGTGCTTATTGGACAAAACTAACCCTCAAGCAGTTGAAAGTTTGAGGAACACAGGTATATCTGTGCACTTAGTGTTAGAGAGATACTTGAGAGGTCCAAAGTATGAACATCTTCAGTTGGCTATTTTTAACGAGGAGCGTCCCACGTCCCCTTCGCCATCAACTACAACCTTGTCTTGGTTCCCAGTGCCTTCTCAAGCTGAAAATAGTACAGTAGAAATAGATCCTGAGCCTGAATCAAACACAACTATAGACTCTGGTGTTCTGGAGATTGGCGAAAAAGAGGATGAACCAACTCAAGAAGAGCTAGACAGAAGATTTGATGAAATATTGGCTATAGACAAAGAGGATATAAAGAAAAAGTGGGTGGAAGAAGTGGGACCTGATAAACAAGTGTTAATTGCTGAAGTGAGCAAACTTGAAGGTCTGGGCATCAGTCTTGAGGGTACTGTGGATGTAGAAGGCGGACAGGAAGTCAGACCACATCATTATATCAGATCTGTACTGCCTGAAGGTCCTGTTGGTCAAGAAGGCAGTCTATCTGCCGGTGACGAATTACTAGAAGCAAACGAGTATAGGCTTCATGGTTTGACTCATACAGAAGTTGTAAATATCTTAAAGAATCTCCCAAATAGAGTTCGGTTAGTGTGTGCACGAAGTAGCATAGACAGTGGTCCGAGACCTTTGATAAACTTAGCACCAGATCGAGAAGGTTTTGAAGCAAGAAAGATCATCTCTGGCAGCTTAAATAACTTGACAACTCTAGTCAAAGCCCAGTCAGATACATCAATCAACACATCCAGTACTGCAACGCTCACAAATCACTCAGAACATTCTAAGAAATCAAGGTCTTTGGAGTGTGTATCAGGACTAGCAATGTGGCAGAGTAAAGAAGATATTGTAGAGCTGGTGAAAGGTGACCAAGGCCTAGGCTTCTCTATTTTAGACTACCAGGATCCTGTTGATCCACAGGGTACTGTGATAGTGGTGAGGAGTCTGGTGCCTGGTGGAGTAGCTGAGAAACATGGTGACATATCACCTGGTGACCGTGTGATGTCAGTGAATGGAGTCAGTATTAAAAATGCGACGCTTGACCAGGCTGTGCAAGCTTTAAAGGGTGCTCCCAGGGGGACTGTGAAGGTTGGTGTTGCCAGGCCTTTGCCCCCTCACGACTCTAAGTCTAAAAGTAGCACAACTCTGAATACTAAGACAAGTTAATTGTTGAATGTGATTAATAACTGTACTAGTCAAGTTGAGTCATATCCATATGTTAAGTCTACATATCGAGGAGTATGGAGTAGGCACGGAGGGGCTGTGATATGGTGAATGGTGCTATGCTTATATTTCCTTAATGATGTGTCTCATGAAACCCCTTCAATTTTATATTTTTGGGGACCAACCTTTACTAATTCTTTTTTATTTGACACCATAAATATATTTAAACATTAAATTGTGCTTTAATTGAACTGTAATGAATGTGTTATGTGTAAAAGAATCTGCAGGTCTATACAATTTTATGCAGATTTGGTAAAATACTAGATAGCACTTAGACTTTTCTTAAATTAATATTTTCCTTATTTC
Source organism: Catocala sponsa (assembly GCA_963564715.1). NCBI lineage: Eukaryota > Metazoa > Arthropoda > Insecta > Lepidoptera > Erebidae > Catocala > Catocala sponsa. Next base: position 363,420 of record OY751345.1, on the reverse strand, counting down.
ATCGGAAAAGTATTTTTCATTTAAATTAACTACTATACCTATATTGAAATTAATTTCAATGAATAACATTTGTGTAAGCAGAAGACAATATTAAGTATTTTTCATAATGTTCAGATTTAATTTCACTTATTAATTTATTGTCAGCATTAAAACCAAATAAATAAAATGATCAAAAATGCTTACATGATGCAAAATCCAAAATAAACACATGTTGGAACACATGCAAAAGATCCCGGTGATGACTATGTAAAAGCAGCATGCAAAGTATTAATAAAGTGAAGCAAATCTTGTACTATATTTTTGATATGTACCTATATTTTAAATATTATAGTCGGAGAGCTGTCTGGTATTTACTTTTTCCAATTAAATCTTTTTATTATGGCCATTGTACTTTGTCACACCCTCTCCAAGATTTGTTAGGAAGTCGGTAGACTAAGTTTCATAGAAAATTGGAGACAGAGCTCAAAACTCGTATGATACAATAATAATTAACGCTTTACTAGTAATAGTGTTACATAAGACACTCATGTCATTTTAAATGCACATTTTGAAAAGTAATGCATTTAGATTGTCTTGGATTTTGTGCAAATAAATATAATTACTGATTTAATTATTATTATAAAATAATAATTACTTTGTATTCATTTACACCACTACTCTTGCCAGATAATTTATTGATTAATGGTTTTATTTTTATGTATTTTACACTAATTCAAGTCATTCATAGTAGTTGAAAATACGATAATTTTACACAACAATGTTCCCTGTATCGAATTTTTTTTACTCTAGATTGTAAAATCACAAGTCTTGTAGATATTTACCTAAGGGAGCAATTATATAAACAAATAAATTTAATGTAAATACATATATTTGAATCTCACTACACTTTGCATTGCATAGAATAAATATACATAGATACTTATACATAATAATAATTGATACATATAAAATTGAGGATTTGATGGTGAATTGAGTTCTGGCCTTTTTATATATTTTGTAAAAACATGTACTCATTATTATTTTGTAAGTATTTGTGAATACTTTGCGAGTATCTAAGGACATAGCATAAGTGTAAGGTAGCTATTTCTAGTGAACATCAAATTTAGTAATGGGAAGAAAATATTGTCGTTTATTTACATAATAATGACGCGCTTCAATTTCAACTTGTGGTCTGCCAGACCCGCACAACAGAGTAAGATACTACCGCCATTAAATTTGTAAATAGCTACAAGTTGATGGCATATATTTATGACGCGACGACGGCGACGGTATAAAACTTCAAAAACGCTGTAGTTACGAACAATTAATTGTAAATATGAAAGTCATAAGAATACACATGCATAGGCATTTCCCTGTAAAATAAAAATAATTTAATAATTTTCCACCTGTTTTAGTCCTTAGATACTTAACCAATAAGCAAATAAGCGTTCCGTACGACAGCACTAAACTTTAGGCGCGCACATGTGATATGAGCGTTAACTATACGTTCATTAACTGTACTACCTACTGTATATTATTTTATTGTAAGATAGTTACCTACTCTACGAGAAATAAACACAGCTTTAAGAAAACAATGATTTTGTTGGTGGATTTCATTGCGGCCTCGGATCGTGGAGATAGATAACTGGTTAAAATATCTAGTAAACTAGGCTCCGTGCTATTCGATATACACGGCTTCAGCTTCAGTGCGTCTTCTTGAATACAGAAATCTTTCACAATATTATTTTAGTTAATAACGCTATGCAAACTGTAACGAGGAATTTTTCTTCAAATAGCATTTTTTTGCTACGCATGCAAACTAGAAACACTTAAAAAAATCTGTACAGAGCCCTCTATTGATTTGTTACACCAAAAAGTGGCAAAGATATTCAATATCACCAATGGTAAGCTGTACACGTGTATGAGAGACAAAAATTAATAGTTCCCCCAAACAAGCGCGACGATACGCCTCCTTGAATTAATTCCTTAGCAGTTCCTATCGCACTTTACATTTCGTACATTAGCATGCAATATACATGTTTTTACAAATTTCTAGTAGTGAAATGTATTGTATGTAATTAACTAATTATGTACTTCCAGTATTTATACAGATACGAAATAGTGTCACGAAGATATTTCGAAGGTGCATACGACTCTGTAGTTTATATTGAGACGTTTTCTATAAATAATTACTGGAAGTCAAGTCATACCGGCAAGCCAGCACATGACCGCCTTAAAAAATAAAATTGGCTCTAAATCTTATATGCGCTGTGCGTTTATATATTCACTATTAAAAGAAGACTGTTTTAAAAACCACAATAGGTATACAGGTGTTCTTTTTCTGTTTATATTAAGGCCAGACAATGGAATCGATCTTCAAAAAGATTGTTTAAATTTTACAAAGTACCCTCATATATAATACTCATTATAGTGTTGTGTGGCGCTATCTCCTAAGTTATAATGGCATAATTTTAATGGTTATTAAACTGTGATGTACGAAGTAGCTATTGTAGTACAAATGATTTGGATCTGTTGACTTATCTAATATGATACGTAGAGGTTCTTTTATTTAAATTCACAGAGCTTTTTATTGTAAATAAATCGAAGCATGGAGCAGTTAGCCACATGGTTGTTGTTCGAGAGTAAATTTATGCTGCCATTATAATTGCAATAAACAGAATTATGGTTTTTAAATATGTACATATAGGTATGCCTACTTTGCGATCTCAAGTTAATAATGTGTCATATCCGACATTGTCAAGTACATCACAGCTTCAATACTACTAAAATATTGTAATTATAATCGTATCTGTGTTTAGCAGAATACGTAATGTAATTAATTTAAGTACTAACATGCATTTATTTATACAATCAGTTACTATACTGAATCTTCGAGTATTTATAATATAATTAACGTAATGGGTGCACACAATTATATCAAAATCATTTTTTACTCGAGCTGCGACAAAATCTATCTACATAATTCCAAATACAATCTACGGTATACATAGCATACATAAACCGACATTGTATTTAAATGTTTGTTGTGTGCGCACATTAACAACTAATTTCGCTAACCATTAACAATTCGGTCAATTTGTATGATATGAATAATATAATATTACAGTACCTAATACATTAACACTAATTAACGTAAGCTTTTTACACAAAACTTATGTAAATTAGATTTCATCATCCCACGGAGCATTCAAATGTTCACCATTTAAATTAACGAGCTCAACGAATTTAAATATGTGCAACTACATATTAACGCATCGTATTAAAAAAATAAAACACCGCCTAAGTTAGCTCTAGAAAAACAATATTTAAATATATTTAACAACATTCACGGTTAAAAATACATTATCTCAACAAAATTAAAAGTAAGTGTATGCAAATTAATATAATAAACAAAACAATCCTAATGAGGAAAAATGTACATGACGGTAGTCTCAGATTTATCAACGCATAATTTGACTCTTAAGCAAATCGAATAGATGCGCTTCCTAAGATACTTACTATATGGTTCCACCTCTGCTGTGAGGAAAATTTTCTATTTTGATTTATCAAAACTGGCTGTGGCTATTTTAAGACTGGTTCAATGCTTCTGGTTCATGTATAGACGATCGGAAAATGTTTGTTGCCGCTATCGATAGGAATTTGCCGATGTTATTATATAAATCAGACTAAAAATAAATTTAGGCCTAACGTTTTCTAACAAAAAACAGCCATTGTCTAGTCAATAGAATTACGTTCCAATATAACTCACTTGCGAGTCTCAAATTCTAGATATGAAAAGAGAAACCAAAGTTCTCCTATACATAATTTATAAACCAACATCCGTCGACTATACTGTAGCTGTTCAGGCGTTAAAATCAAAGTTTAGCAAGTGGCCTTATGCTTTAGAGCAATTTGTTTTGGGTCAACGTTGTCATAATTGATAAAAATTATATTTGATAATTAAGAATTGATTGATGATTAAAAAACAACTCCACTTAAAAACTCTGGACTGGTTAACACTTATTTTAGAATATTATGCAGTACGGATGTTTTATTACTGGCATGAATCATGATAGACATCCAAATATCGTCCATTATACTGAATATTACGTTTCGAAAATGTCTTGGTTCTATTTCTTAGCATGTGTTTGAGTGGACGTTACTTTTATGTTAGTAGGAGTACGTCTTCTTGTTCCATTGTTGTTTCAGTAGCGTTATGTGCCTATCCCTATCTGTGCTGCATTCAGACTAAGTGTAATTTTAATTTATCCGACCATTCTTCTAGCTTCATCAGCTGATAGTTTTAACGATACGTACCCAGCACAGCTGTTAAGCTAAATCAAAAATCAAATATTCTCCATATCGATGTTTACCAGAAACGTTAAAATCAAAACCGAGAACTCAACACCGCTTCATGTGATTATAATAAAAAGCGTACATTGCACTATACATTTAAAACCTTTTCCGAGGACTATACACGGACGCGAAGCAGTCATATATCATATAAACACAGGCATTGCGTGTTTCAACCATTCAAAATGTAAATTATTATAAAACTCTTGTTAAGATCGCGAGTTCAGGGTAGAGGAGTGTACAGCGGGTCGGCGAGGCGTATCATTGTGTAAAATGATACATACTGACATCACTACGCAGTACTCATTATTTAGATTCAAATGCAAATGTATGTTAAACTTAAATTACTAGAAAATTTGCTATTTATTATTTTGCCCAAAACATCTTTTGAACAAAAGCATTGACTGGAGTTAGACTAGACTTAACCAATAAAAGTATTTATTGTAATCAATATATATACTGCATATAATTATAACAGACGTCGTCACGTCGTGTAATAATATATATATTCAAACGCTACGGTGAACATTCCTCTTATCTGAATAGCAGCCTTACTAAAGCTCGACCAATATCGTATATCGTGTTCACACTTAAATAAAAAGCACGGAAATCGCATCACGGTCGAATATAAAAGTACACTATACGTGTGGATTGATGACACGCAAGTTGTTGCGGCCCAAGTGTATTTTGCAACTATTGGAAGATACTTTTCGTTCGTGCAAACATCTCACAAAAGTTATTTGCAAAAAATTACTTTTAAAATGCAATATAATAATATATTACTGCAATATTATTTTAAAATGTAGGGTATAACTGTATTAGAAAAAAACTAAAACCTCGACATGTTAAACACAATCGATAAATAATTTTCTTTACCATTTGCGAATTTGCAGATCGCTTCTTATGTAGTACTCTATCTATATCTATTAAGATTTGAGAACCACACTGGAAAATTAAATATACTAGCTTGCTAATTAGCTCGAACATGTTATGAGATGGGTACCTATATTCAATTTTACAATATGTATTGCCCTTCTAACCCCATAGTGATGGTAAAAGACGTTGCTTTAGAAACCCTAAGTGTATCAAGTATTATAGATCAGTAAACGATAATTGAAAGGGCGTTAATTTGTGAACATGTTGACTGAGTCGGGATTAGAATGTTTCATTCCCGCGTTAGTTAACATGTCGGTAACTGGATTGCCTTTTGTAATTTTACGTTTGTTGTAAAAGCAATCCGAACATAGCATTACATTTCGATGCAAAACACTTTACAATTAATTTTAAATGTACTTGTCATCGGCAGAACTTGCCTCGAATTGTAATGCTGTTAATGTCGTAGCAAATAATATTTTTGTATCAAGATAACAGTCAATAGTTGACCATCAGCCACTGCTACACTTATAAAAAGATCGTTGAATCTCTCATTCCCTTGTCGCTGGTACGACTTGTAAGACCGTCTATTTGATTACTATTCAGAGTAAAGAAAACATTATGGTGATCGTCTTTTCTGACAAGAATCGTAAAAGCTGAGCGCGAAACTAATCGGCGATCTTTTTATACCTGTGGGGTAGTTGTAGAAGTTTATACGAGTACGTCTCGTCTCACCACGATTCTTCCGTTCAGCCAGACTGAAATAGCGGTAATATTATATATAATTTACTCAACTGGGAATATGTGATGACAATCTGTTACTTCCTAAGCCAAATTCAGTTGTGAACATGCATACATATTGTACTTTCTGAAAATTTAATAACATTGAAAAGTTATACTCCAGAATTGGCCTCCAACAACTAATTGACGTGATTACAGAAGTGTTTTGGGAAATGGAGCCATTTTGGGCAAATCTGTCAATATAGACTCGTCTCCCTAAGGGACGATGAGTAAATTGACCATCTAGGTCGATACGATGTGCCGTAGAAGTTAGATTACGTAATCATTTTATGAAAAATGTTCCTATATATATCGTTTTAAGAGATATTGGTAAATTTGAAATACCTAGAAGAATTATGTAAGTACGATGTATTACACAGAGACGATGGCGAATTACTGGAGACACAGGCCAGTATTATCACATATTCCTCGGGACCGGGACATAACTACATAATGAATAAATAGTGTAAACAGCACATGTAATATAAATGAGTCACGTTTAGCCTTACACTCAGATGTAATATAAAGATGATAAATATAAATACGAAAATTATCACTGCCTTTCATTTAACTAATTTATTAAAACTGCAAGAAGTGATAATTTTGTCACATTTCAGAGGTTAAAAATACTAACCATTTGCAAGAGGCCTTATAAATGTAACTCGTTCCCCATATTGCCTACTGAGCGTTGTTGAAACTGTGTGAGTTTCTAAAGAAAAAGTCATATCACCGTCGCCATCACCATTCGACCATTTGCTATCCAGATAGTAGGTACGTAGGTAGGTTTAACTATTACTGGAGCGATGATCATTGTCTTTTTTCTCGTCATGTGAACTTATACCCTCTGTAACAAAATAATCATGATTTTGGAAATAGAGGCGAAGTACCAGCAATAACAGACATCACGGCAATTATTCATGATTATGTGTTTATTCGAAGATTGTATCTTGCGTAGTCCTATATTTAACCCTGTGACGAGGCACTTACACCACTACGTCATCTGTGAAGTCATAAATTCTTTCTGAGCAAATCTGCCGTTGTACCGTGACGTACAATCAATATTTTTTATATTCAGACACGCGTCACAGTATATATATTCTGGATACCAACTTTACCTACTGACGTAGTAACAGAGTTGTAGCCCGGCCTGAAACATCGAATGCTGTAGACTTGCATATTTTAGATATAGTAAAGAAAACATATCGACCGTGCAAAAGGTTCGAAAACATAATAAAGTGAATCCTTTTCCAAAAATTATGCATATGTAAGTGTAGGGATGATAGATGGGATGGGATAACTTAGATTAATAACTAAGTCATACATAGGTAATCCCTAGATTAAGGAAGTAATATGCTTAGTTGCTCTCGAGGCAAGTGTATTTAAGTATGGGCTTATGTTTGCGGCTGATGGTGAGGTGCCGGCAAAGCAAACTGTTTTTTGGTTTCTGTGTTAGGAAATACCCAGTAACAGCACGGCGATACATCTGTACGTAACTCAGGAATAATATAAGTGCGACCCCCGCAGTCCTATCAGCCTCGTGTTCGTGGACCTTCACAGTGACTGCACGGACTCGCCACCGCGCTAAGTGATCTTGGTTCAAATCTTACAATGATTTTGCATATAATTATTTAATATTAGATAAACTAAGACAAATAAATTGTATATTCCCCAGTAAATTTATATTATTTCGAAAATCTTACAAGGTACTTATACAGTTGCAATTAACCATCTCTAGTGCCAAAATCAACGTAGAAACGTAGGTACCTATAATATAACTAAACAATCATCTATAAATAAAGCTCTCTAAAACTATGATCTGTATTTTCCTAGTCCTATTCTCAAGCGTATTGGAATCGATTTGCACTAAAATTAGCTTTTCTTCGAAGAAATTGGTAGGTACTATACAATACCTCGAACATTGGCATGTTAATTAAAAGACTGTTTATAATGATACAGAGAGGATATGCTTTATCAAGTTATAAAAGCGCATCAAAAATGATTTCCATGTCTAGTAGCTTTTTCCCCAAGCCCCTGATTCTGTTCTTCAGCAAAAGTTTATTAAGTAGAAAATACAGCATTTCACTTTAATCTACTTACAGAGGCAACTATTAATCAATAATTTGGATCGATTGTGCTGAAACTTACATAATTACAGATAAATATTATTTCAGATCATCATGTGGATCCCGAGCACTCCGGTGGCGTTGATCTCAGCGGTCGCCGCTTCAGCCGGCGCCATTTGTATATTTAAGTGAGTAGGTACCTACAAATACTATTGGACATCAGCCGCTTTTCGTAGGTTTTTTCTTAATGTTTAACAATCTAGGCCATCTCAGTCGTTAGCTGTGTCGCTCTCGGGATGGGGGACCAATGAAGCACTCAGAAGTTCGAGTAGGTTATTTTGTCAGACTGGAAATATGCTTATTCTAAAAATCCAGTAATGATGTTGCGGTGCTTATCTGCTGATCATTTGATGAGATGCACCCATGCTGCGCGTTTAAGTATGCAAGTAAACTATTCGGCAAAGAATGCGGCAATCTGGAGAGGAAGGTCTAACCTAAGCAAACGTTTTCTAAGCAGATCACATTCATTGCGGTGAATGATCAAATTAAGAGTAGGTACCTATGCACCTACCATAAACACGTTTCGAGAGTACCTACCTAAATAAAATTTGCGCTTCTCGCTTTTATTACTTTCCTACTACCCCGAGAAACAGACCGAATTCGGTGTAGGTATAAACACAGTAGATTATAAATAACTAAGTCTTATTTGAAGCGGCAACAAATAACTCCGTCCACCTACAATAGAAAAATTTAAATCAAAACAACAGCAGCTTTGTTATAGTGGGCCGCTAATAATTTATGCGCGAGTACTGGAGCACAATAATAACAGGTCATCACGCTAGCTTAAGTTATTATTATGACTTGTACTCACACCTTGGATCGATACCGCTGGAAGGATAAGCTATGATTACACAGACACTAAAATAACTTAGTAGTTATGTAAAGGGACAGCTGTTCTTCATTCATACTATGAGCACCCAGCTCCGCCAGTGGCACGCGGTTACACAACCCACAACGGTGTCTGTATTTGTAATGGACTGCTGTTATCTCGCAGTTACACTTATGTGGCAAAACATTGGTATATAGTGCCATAAAATTACAATTTCGGTATAATTTGAAATTCAATCTATAAATTAATCGTTTTAGTGCCAGTGTAAGCGGCAACTATCACCGTCCGCTCCTGGCACAGGGCCTACCTAACGAGCCTAGCAAATAGCCCAACGTTCCGTAGGAACATATGACCAGGCTAATAGTCTATGATCTTCTGCAGGCTAGGGTTACCTCCCCAATTGAGTTGTTCTATGCTGTATGAACGAAACTCCAGCCTCAAAGGGCAATTTCGCTGTACCATTCAATTCGTGAAGAACTAAAAATAAAACTTTAACGTAAATACGAGACAAACATACAGATGTTTTAATTAGGTACCATTAATTAGAAATGCATGAATTGCCGCGACGCACGACATTTGTCGTGTAAATGGCAACGTTAACATAAGGATAGCGGAATGATTTAGTTAATGTTCTAGTTAACTCTTTAGCATGCCGTGTTGTGGGTGTGATCTCCAAGGGAAACAAAGATTACGATGATCCACATATTATGTTGTCCTTGTGGTACTTCTTGTATCTCTTATAGAAATGTTTTAAAATTACACACGATACAGCAATTATTTGTACTACGGGCAGGTCTTCAAAATGTAAACTTATTAAAACTTTTGGAATACGATCCAGGGACTTCTACTGCGGGTCCCCGTATGACCGCAGTGTGAAGGCGGAAGGCAAGACAGTGATCGTGACGGGTGCCAACAGCGGCATCGGCAAGGAGGTGGCCTGGGACTTCGCCGTCAGGGGCGCTAAGGTACAACATTGACACTATCTTCTGAGATGAGGAACGTACATAACGACAAACAGAAATACTACTTTATCACTTAAGTACTAAGTTATTACAGTCGTAGCTGAAGGATTTACTTATTCGTCTAGGCAAAAAAAAGATATTTTGTAAATTGGTGATTGGTGAGCCAGATACGAGCATGACAGTGGCAACGTTGGTTAACCTCGCGAATCGATCGATCTGCGCGATAGCCTCATTGCATGAGCTCCTCCAGAACAAAACTAGAAATATACGCAAAATTTGTCTATACGAATGGCGCAATAGTCGAAGTGTTCACATCCCCAATGTAGGATACGTACCTATTCCAAATCTGGGTGATAATAGTAATTATTTTTGGTACGCTTATATTTACAATTGAACGTTAGATATTGGGATTCGATGCCCGAAACGGCAAAATTGAGTTGGCTTTTGGTTTTACTGTTAAAGAATTCTCAGTACCAGACTCCGTAGTCTGGAATGAAGCCTATAAGGCTCGCTGCTAGTTTATGAGAGTTATAGCGTACTTGTATGTGACAAAGTGCGTGTGTAATACGTCTCTGCTTACGCCTTCGGGGACATGCTAACGTGAGTATGTGTCATGTATGTCATATGTGTGCACGTGCGTCAGGTGTTCATGGCGTGTCGCAACATGGAGAAGTGCGAGGCGGTGCGGCGCGACATCGTGCTGGAGTCCAACAACAAGTTCGTGTACTGCCGACCCTGCGACCTCAGCAGCATGGACTCCATCCGCCAGTTCGTCGAGAGGTTAGCTCACCTACTCACTTCTTCATAATTAACTGTCAAATATACCATCTAATGGTGGGATACCATAGAATGTGAGAGATTTACATGATTGCTGCACAAAGTGATTTTAGACTATTTTGCGTTTCGGCAATATGCACGTGATACGTTGGTCTGTTTAGCATCCATAGACTAACTACAGACGGCCTCGATGGCAAAGTGGTTAGTATAACTAACTGCCACGCCTGAGGTCGCGGGTTCGATTCCCGCACAAGTCAAACATTTGTGTGCATGAACATGGATGTTTGTCTTGGTCTGGGTGTTTCTATGTATAATATGTATGTATTTACAAAAAAAAGTTTATAAGTATGTTTATCCATTGTCTAGTACCCATAGTACAAGCTCTGCTTAGTTTGGGCTAGATGGTGTTGTGTGTATGTGATAGAATATTATTATTATTATTGTAATATGGCATACCTGGTCCGCCACCAGTCTATCCATATTGCACCATGCGTATTTCTGGCCATATTGCAACTTACCTACCTTATAAACACCATACTACGCTATAATATGTATATTTGTGTCCGGAAAACTGGTCTTCCGCCAAACCACAAGCCTGCCCACTGGCGGTGTGTCACCTAGGTGCCTACCAAAACACCAACAAGTTTCACGTAATTCCTTCATATACCAGGTTCAAATCCGAGGAGCCTCATCTGGACATCCTGGTGAACAACGCGGGGGTCATGGAGCCTCCTGCCAGCGTCACTAAGGATGGTTTCGAGACACAGCTCGGCGTGAACCACCTTGGACACTTTCTGCTTACTGAACTTTTATTAGACACATTGAAGGTACCTTTCGGCATTTATCTTATTTTACTATGTGGGTTGGTTAGAGCGTTAGAGTCGCACCAAATTCGTGCGTGGTGAGGGTGCCGACTCGTCATCTGGAAACTATCCTCAAAGATGAGTTTTGACCGAAAGGTGTTGATATCGATGTTCTCGCGAACGCAATACCACACACCGTAACACGGACTGTGTTAAATTTAGTTTTTAAGCTCTTCCTATATTATTAAATGTCCGCTAATAGTCTGTAGTCAAAGTCAAAAATCATTTATTCATTTAGGTCACAAAGTAACACTTATGAACGTCAAAGTATATAGGTTAGTGAGTTTACTAAGTTACTGAAGCTACATTTAAGTTAGTTGCTAGGTTCAGGCAAAGGGTAGAGCCTATGAGAAGAAACCTGCAAGAAACTCATGGCCACTCTTTTAAATCACCAATTAAATATAATTTCAGTATTATACAACTTAGATTAACAAGGTGTTGCAGCCATTATGCTACATACTACCGACTATAAAAAACTAAAGATAACTATACCTAAGTAATGTATGTTTGGGTTTTAAGCGGATAATAAATGTATATTATACTTATCAAACACGCAACACTGCAACAATGCATTGACGCACACGCTTACATATTCCCGAAAGAGTATACATACATGACATTACATCTACATTTCGCCAGCCCTGTTTTTGACCGCAATTAATCTCCTAATAACATTATTTGATCTGTTTTACGTAATGCCAGGAGTCAGCTCCCAGCCGTGTGGTAGTAGTGGCTGCGTCAGCGCACCAGCGCGGGCGCATCCACCAGGACGACCTCAACCTGACCAGCAAGTACGACGCGCCCGCCGCCTACGCGCAGAGCAAGCTCGCCAACGTGCTGTTCGCCAGGGAACTTGGCAGAAGATTATTAGGTAAGCAACTCAAAAAAAAAAAAGTATAGCGGTGTTTTCCCAACGTTACCAAAGCCGGAGCGGAGTCGTGAAATGATTTCACTTAATCATGTTATGGTCAATAAAAATATTATAATTTTGAATAAAAGAGTGAAGCCATTGGCCGTTTCCAGTATCATTTTCTATAGGGGGCCCTGGCTCATAAACAGCGATGACCTAGATGCAACCAGATAATCTTGTGTTTCTACATCGAGGAGGGCTCCTCACGTTAAAGAACAGATTTACTGGGTTTGTTAGAACTTCATTCAGCTTTTACCAGTTAACGCATATTCGGAGTGTTTTCACAAATCGAAAGCTTATTCCTCATATATCTTTTGGACGACAAATGTCGAATCAAGAATGTGCATGTATGTACAAGTTGTGTTACAATTAGAATAACATATTACATCTACGCATACTCAATTCCACTGCTAGACTAAGACTAAAGTTTTACCTGGCCATTTATAAAAATACTTTCGCCGCTTTGTTCCAGAAACAAACGTGGCAGTGGTCGCCGTGGACCCAGGTCTGACGGACACGGACCTCACTCGTCACATGTCGATGATGAAGAGCGTCACCAAGTACCTCGTGTACCCCATCTTCTGGCCCTTCATGAAGTCGCCCAAGATCGGAGCGCAAACTGTCATCCATGCTGCGCTCGACCCAGCGCTCGAGAAGTCAGCGGGAGATTATTACGTGTAAGTTTTTGGCGTATTTACTATATAACAGAAGATGAAAGATGCTTCTATCCTATGTATACGGACTATGTTTTTAGTTGTTTTTGGCTAGATTTTCCAATAAGTATAAAAATATCGATGCGCCTTTGCGCAATTCTTACGGCTTTTGATCTAGTGATCGTGAATGCTATTCTCAATGACTGCACAACCGATGTAATTCCACTTGTAACTTATGTATTTAGCAACATTTATTATTATTTGGTTCCAGTGACATGCAAAAGAAGGAGCCATCTAGGACGGCCCAGGACTACGAACTGGCACAATGGTTGTGGAAGGTCAGCGAGAAGTGGACGCGACTCGACGAGCACAAGGCGGCGCTGAAGGAGGCGCGCGCGGCGTGAGCGGGATGCAGCGTGTTTAGTAGCACTTACTAAATATAACTATACATCAGACCAACAAACTTTAAGATGCTATTCATTGTCAAATATTTGCAGGCGGAATTGTGATGTGGTGTTATTATTTATAAACTGGTGATCATCTCTCCCTATATGGAACTACAGTGGGTCCCCTGTAGTCCGGCGCCTGGCTCACCCGGCGCCGCCTGTAATCCGACATGCCTATCACTGTACATAACATTTATTTCGGCAAATCTTTACTAATATAATGCATAATTGCACAGGTCGTGACTTGTACTCGCCACCACTGTTGTGCTCGGCGTGTTGTACTTCAAATAGAATCTATCACATAGAATCACTTTGATTTGTAATTTATCGGATTACAACCTTTTCATTTTTTGAATATTAGAGCGGAATTTTATGAATAAGCGTACCTACGCTTATTCATAGAATTCCGCTCTATAGGGAGTCTGTGGCAGTACTCTATAAGCCGACTAATTCGATAGACGGACACCGCCTTGCAAAACGTTTCAACGGGTCCTCTGTAATTTCTTCCAGTGCCGAAGAGCACACGGATTAACGAATAGTCACCTGTCTCAAGATCCAGGGGTCAGTTTATTTACCTAACAAAATCAAAAGCCATCAACAGCTCGAATATCTTGATGCTAGCTTATCCACTATGCGCTTTAATCCGCAGTACACTTCTCTTAATAATAACTTAGCCGCTTTGAAAGGAACGCCGTACTTAGGTACAGTGGATGGTAATGACTCTGTCTAGTGTCTACTGTTGATTTAAGCTTATACAGCTCGTACCAATTGCTTCTATAACAATGAATGAACAAAATAATTATGTGTCGAATATTGAGTGCATTTATATTGTTATTTAGTTATTAGTCTTATTGTTAATAAATTGTAGAATAATTTGGGATAAATGGTTTATTTTATAAATAATACTATCTTTTCCTCGCGGGTTCACCTACGCTTATGATTAGTGCGTCGCTCCCGTGGCTGGTGGTGTATTATTTAGGTTATGGTAGTTCTAGAATTATTAACTTCAGTAATTTGTGTTTATCAATTCCAAAAAATATATTCCCCCTTTTTAATATAAATATAGATAAATATAAATGATAATAATATCTTAACAAAATATGTAGCTGCATAATACTTTAAGTGAAATGAAAGAAAACATTTTTATAAATAGATTTATTTAAAAGTCTTATTGTTAACAATGCTATAAGAGTTATGTCATACCTTAATAGCTTATAGATTAAATCACATCAGTCCTATATGTCACAGGTTCTAGTCAAGATATCTTTGAAGAAACTTTGAAAACACACGAACCACAAATCGTATGAAGTCCAGCTCGGAAATAATGAAAACGATATTAAATAATACTACACTGTGTCATTGGATCAGATACACAAAAAGCTCTGTAAATAACACAGATGCTTTCAGCGAACAATTAGCTAGACTTGCGGCTGCAGCCTGGAGTGAGGCTCCGCGTGCTACGACCCCACCATAACGGTTTTTCTTCACTTATCATTTTAGTACTACTACAACAGAGTGATCAAACCTTTCACCAGAACTATGACTTGGTCAGAGAACGTTCAGAACGTCCGAGGTCTGCCTTCTGACACTCGCAGGCGCAGATATTTATATTCAATTTTTTTAGCGCTTTTTGCACATAAACCTTTTGGTTTGTGGTTTATCTAATTATATGGCTGTCCTAGAATGCTAAATGTGAATGTTTTAAATTTTAACATATTATATTATGTTAATAAGAAATACAATTTCGTATTTATGCATGTATGACGTTTAAAATGTGAAGGAACAGAATCGTAACAAACGGAAATCTGTAGTCTCTATCTACCTTACTTAGACACAAGCGTGAATCTAATTTTTTGTTTCAACAAGGTAGTATCAATTAAATCGTGCCATTGACTTGTAAAAAGTTTCACTTAACATCTCTTTGACTTCCTTTCCTTCACTCACTATCTTCTCTTGCTGTCTCTACCTACGCAGAGATAAAGGAGTAGCCTTGACACCACCGTGGGAGGCAATTTGCCTCTCACAGTGGTCTCTCTTCTATTCCCATATGGAGGTGTGAAACTCTGGTCTGTCGAAGAGTAGCTGCTTGGTGAGCAGGGGATCGGTTCTCGGGTGGGAGTGCATGAGCTGCAGCACGCCGGTGCCGATGGCGGCCGGCACTCCCAGGATGATGGACTCGGAGACACCTTCGATGCAGTCTCGCTGCCCGTAGTACGCCGCGTCGAACAGATGGTCGGCGGTCTTCTCGAACTGTCGGTAGAGATGGTGACTATAATTATATTGAGCATTGCTTGACGGAAATATATTGAACAACAAAGGTTTGATTACTCTCTATCGGAACAACAAATCCGAAAAAGATAACAGAAACGATTGACTTAAATACATGTGTAACACTGAATAAAGATAATACCATCTTAGTTCTTTTTTACTCTTTAATTTCACTCGCATGCCTTCAGTGTGATTTGCGTGCCCGCTACTGACGTAAACTAAAGGAAATACGTTATTTAAAGTATACACAAAGATCGACACACGCGATACTTATTTTGTTTTTCTATTTCTCAAATTCAAATTCAAAATTCTTTATTGCTAACTATGTGTACAATAGAATATAACTCTTATGCACAATAGAACTCGTATAAGTACGCATTAATATCTGAGCGCAAACAGCAAGTGAAACGGCCGGCAGGCGTGCAGGCGATTCATGTAAAGTACTAACGAAGTTTGATTGATAGCGGGCCAGCCGGCCCGGCCATATTATTGAGTAGTAATACTATGCCTAAATAAAAAAAAAACATTTAAGGGCGAAAATAAATATTTTACTGATTTTGAGCAGACAACGTTTTGTGTATATTGTTACAGCCAGTGCCATCTCTCGGCACTGTGGGGAAACGTCCGACCAACTAATAATTTATTACAGCGCCATCTATTAACGTCTTGCTGAACTACGTAGCTTGTCAGTACGCGAAGAGTAGAGAGAGCGCTAGAACTTTCTTGAAGGTGACGTCATTGATAACAGCAATCCGATTAAGCGCAAGCCGAAAACTAACATTATATAATAAACACGTGTTTCGCCTCGACCCCGGTCACACGCGGCTCTGCCCCGTAGAGGACCAGCAAACTTACATATTTACAGGCTCAGAGCTGTACTAAGAAATTCGTATAGTACTTTGTCTAATGCCGAAAAGAATCTCCTCGAGCTGGGGATTGAACCCAAACCATGCTACGGTATGGTGAGGCCGAGCGAGGCAGTGGGACGGACGCTAGCTACAGGAGATACTGACGCTGGCCAGGTTGAGAACAGACTCCTTCATGCGCGCGAGCCCGTAGCGCGTGATGCCGAGCACCTCCCCGCGCGCCGTCATCTGCCCCGCCAGCAGCTCCACGTGGCGCCGGTCCACGCTCATGCCGTGCCCCTCCATCACCGCCTGGATCTCGCTGATGATCGTCGACTTGGCCGCCTCGATGCCCAGCGTGTGGTACACCTGCCGACAACAGTTAATATAAGTAGTGATGGACTTGACATCGATCCCCACCCATCACACGACCGACGTGAGCCAACTCGTGACCCAAGCATATAAGCTTAACTGGAGAGGTTAACAAGATCACTAGTAACCTAAGGAGGCATCCCCACTGGTATCTGTCGTGCGTGTTCCGCTAACGGTTGAAGAGCGGTGCGGTATGACGGTGCGCCGCGTTCTCTCGCGTCAAGAGTGCGTCAATGACCACTTTAGCTACCTTCAAACTTATGAACAACATAGTAAATTATATGTTTTTAATACGAGTAAGGCATTTGATTTCGTATCACATGAATTAGGTAGGAAGGTAAATGATATATCTTTTTAAGGATAACATAAGACGATAAATGTAATTACGAATTATTAAATGTAATTAATGATAAATTGAAATGCTCTGATTCATTTTAGCAAATAAATGATTTGTATTGGCATGTGTATATTTAAAGTTTGATAAGTAATATAATATAGATAGATTACCTCTAAGATGTTATTGGAGGTGGTCTTGGTGCCGTCCACTCCGTACGTCGCTATCACATCTCGCAGACCATCGCCCTCCACGCACAACTTGTATCTGCGATATAATAAATACATTTATTTCAATATAACTCATTTATGGTATTAAAGGATCTTAATATTTAATTAGTATTCGCCATAAAGTGACGTATCGACATGTTTCTATGGCGATTATTATTATTTTTATTTACATAATAATATGGCCGAGGTACTTGACAATGAGTATTCGGTAAATTGAATGTCACGACACTGTACACTTGTAGACTTCAACAGACACGCTCTTTGCAGGTCGTGCTACACCATCATATATGACCTGCACTAAATTCAACTTACGAAATTAAAATACAGTACCGCATATGACTTTCTTGTTTACATGAAATTCCAGTGATTCAAGAAAATTATGGGCTTCTCACAATACAATAATTTCTGTGTTGCTTTTTAAAGTAAAGTAGGTAATAACTGTTTTATTTTCCCATACAAACTGTTCGTACCTGTCAAACAAAAAATAAATATTTGACCACAGACAAACGTGACATGTTTATTGTCAAATATTGGTGAATATTCTATCACATACGTGGCGTGACCTCAGGCGTGGCAGTCATAAAAAGTTAAAAGTTTGCCAATTAAGTCATACCTAATAGAATCATGATCTAAAGCTACCGCAAGTGTTTAAACGACAACACCAAGAGATCAACTCGACAGTCAAGAGGTTAAGAAGGTTAATAACTTAATGTTTTGTTTCTCTTCACATATTTCCAAGTGTCATTATTGATCAAGCTATCAGTAGATGAGTAGTGGCGACTAACTTGACGATGGCGGAGGTGTCGTCGCAGGCGATGACGGCGCGCGACACCTGCGCCAGCCCCTTGACCACGACGAACGGCAGCTGCCGCGCCAGCTGCTGCAGGCTCATGTTCAGCCAGCCGCCCTGCTTCGTGGGCTCACCCACCACCTTGATGGCCCAGTCCGACACGATCTGCACGTTGCCTGGCTTCAGCTTCAGTTTTGAAGTGCAGATTCTGAAATATTATATTTACTTGGATACGAGTCCTTCCTTAAGTTATTATACACTAGATTTGTTTATTCATACGGAACAATCCACCAGTCAAGTTCAGCAGTGGCGACCACAGAAAACGCCGTTATTCTTATAAGGACAGATTCTCACAAAGGCAGATTCTCATAAGGACAGATTCTCAAAACACAACTTTAATTTGTAAACGCGTACAGTCTTCTGTTTTCTGGTATAACAACTGTGATTAAATTTCAGATTAGTTGATGTGCGAACTACTGCGCCCCTGGACAGCTCCACACAGAACTTGTCGGACGCTCTCCACTAGCTTCAGATTAGTTGATGTGCGAACTACTGCGCCCCTGGACAGCTCCACACAGAACTTGTTGGACGCTCTCCACTAGCTTCAGATTAGTTGATGTGCGAACTACTGCGCCCCTGGACAGCTCCACACAGAACTTGTCGGACGCTCTCCACTAGCTTCAGATTAGTTGATGTGCGAACTACTGCGCCCCTGGACAGCTCCACACAGAACTTGTCGGACGCTCTCCACTAGCTTCAGATTAGTTGATGTGCGAACTACTGCGCCCCTGGACAGCTCCACACAGAACTTGTTGGACGCTCTCCACTAGCTTCAGATTAGTTGATGTGCGAACTACTGCGCCCCTGGACAGCTCCACACAGAACTTGTCGGACGCTCTCCACTAGCTTCAGATTAGTTGATGTGCGAACTACTGCGCCCCTGGACAGCTCCACACAGAACTTGTCGGACGCTCTCCACTAGCTTCAGATTAGTTGATGTGCGAACTACTGCGCCCCTGGACAGCTCCACACAGAACTTGTTGGACGCTCTCCACTAGCTTCAGATTAGTTGATGTGCGAACTACTGCGCCCCTGGACAGCTCCACACAGAACTTGTCGGACGCTCTCCACTAGCTTCAGATTAGTTGATGTGCGAACTACTGCGCCCCTGGACAGCTCCACACAGAACTTGTCGGACGCTCTCCACTAGCTTCAGATTAGTTGATGTGCGAACTACTGCGCCCCTGGACAGCTCCACACAGAACTTGTTGGACGCTCTCCACTAGCTTCAGATTAGTTGATGTGCGAACTACTGCGCCCCTGGACAGCTCCACACAGAACTTGTCGGGCGCTCTCCACTAGCTTCAGATTAGTTGATGTGCGAACTACTGCGCCCCTGGACAGCTCCACACAGAACTTGTTGGACGCTCTCCACTAGCTTCAGATTAGTTGATGTGCGAACTACTGCGCCCCTGGACAGCTCCACACAGAACTTGTCGGGCGCTCTCCACTAGCTTCAGATTAGTTGATGTGCGAACTACTGCGCCCCTGGACAGCTCCACACAGAACTTGTTGGACGCTCTCCACTAGCTTCAGATTAGTTGATGTGCGAACTACTGCGCCCCTGGACAGCTCCACACAGAACTTGTCGGACGCTCTCCACTAGCTTCAGATTAGTTGATGTGCGAACTACTGCGCCCCTGGACAGCTCCACACAGAACTTGTCGGACGCTCTCCACTAGCTTCAGATTAGTTGATGTGCGAACTACTGCGCCCCTGGACAGCTCCACACAGAACTTGTCGGACGCTCTCCACTAGCTTCAGATTAGTTGATGTGCGAACTACTGCGCCCCTGGACAGCTCCACACAGAACTTGTCGGACGCTCTCCACTAGCTTCAGATTAGTTGATGTGCGAACTACTGCGCCCCTGGACAGCTCCACACAGAACTTGTCGGACGCTCTCCACTAGCTTCAGATTAGTTGATGTGCGAACTACTGCGCCCCTGGACAGCTCCACACAGAACTTGTCGGACGCTCTCCACTAGCTTCAGATTAGTTGATGTGCGAACTACTGCGCCCCTGGACAGCTCCACACAGAACTTGTCGGGCGCTCTCCACTAGCTTCAGCAGCGCGCACTATTTGACTAATGCTTTTCAGTCTCTACAAGCACACACCGTCCACCTCACAGTTAGTGTGCTCAGGAGCTCTCCTCTCTTTGCCCCCGAAATAAACACACCTATCAACCAAAACGGACAGAGCTACTCTCAAATAAATTATAATACCGTACATATCAGTCAGTAAGTGGACTCACGAGTAGACGATGGACTCGACGTTGACCTCGAGGCTGAGCAGTCGTATCCGCTCGGCGTCCAGTCGGATCAGCAGGAAGCACGCGCTCGGCAGGTACACCTCATCTATGTACGTCGTAATCTGACAAAATGGAACATAATATTAAATTATTTGATATATGTATGTAGCGACTACATATTTACACGTATTCCGATAAAGCACATCTTAAGATAAGTTAAAAATGCACACGCATGCAAATGTATACACGCGCCACACTAGTATATAAGCTTTACTTTTACTGAAATTAAACAGACTATAACACCATCTGATATGATGATCTAATTATACCTATTGCCAAAACATAGGCAAATGCACATGTATTTTCAAAAAGACCGGTAAAAGATTTCGGTAAGGTACCGAGACCCGGTCGAAAGCATATCTCACACGACCAGCGGGGTCTCATAGCCATATAATGCTAAGAAAAATGATAAAGTCCAGCGCAGGAGGTGGTTAACAACATATGTGCGTGTAGATGTGGCGGGCAGTGCGTGTGGCGCTGGAATGTTCACTAAGATACCATATGCCTGAGCAGTCCCATCGGTGCGTTACCTCTCCCAGTGTGGTCTTTTCGACCCTGCCCTTGACTCTCCTGGCGAACTCCTGGTCGAGCGGCTGCTGCAGCTCGGCGGTGATGATGGGCGTGGAGATGTTCCGCGATGCGTTGATGATCTCCTTGACCCGCGGTACTCCCTGCGTGATGTTCATCGACGCGACACCGGCGAAGTGGAAAGTCTTTAGAGTCATCTGAGTGCCCGGCTCGCCTATACTCTGAATAACGAAAGAAGTATGCCGTTAGTTACTTGTTCAGCTTTAATGAAAACTACAAAATTTGAAGTTTATACACAGTTTTGGAAAGGCTGGTCAGTGGTTAAAATCAAATTCATGACAAATAGTTTTAATGGCTACATAAGCCCGCCAATTACAGCAATTGACTTGCGTTTGACCATCTGTAAACTAATTTTTAAGTTAATCTGCTTTTTAGAAACCAGGTAAATGTGTAGTAAATATGGAGGCGCACGAAACCAGAAGACATAAAGATAAAATTCAGAAAGCAAGTCTAGAATCTTCGACAAACAGTTGCCACAAATTCCATTTTACACATTTGCCTGATAACAAAGTCCTTGAAGGTTTGCATTACCTGTGCAGCCAGCGCCCCCACAGCGGTCCCCGGTTCGATGACACTCCGCTGGTATTTGTGATGGCACACGCGCAGGAACTGGACCAGCTGCGTCAGCGTCAGCCGCTCCAACTGCTTCACCACGGGCCCGCACTGCGAGTACCGAGATCGAAGCGCGCGGACCTTGTTCGCGATGCATTTGAGGAACGTGCTGGAAATAAGATGTATCTTTACATAATATACCGCAGGGCTTATATATACTTTTAGGATTAAGCAGACGTGAAGACCCTCCACATCGATCCCACATACATAGACAGCAAGGGACGCGCCAAGCTCTTGCAATTTGCCAGCTCAGGTAACCTAAATATTACTATTTTCTCAAAGAAAAACCCATAACAACTTTGCTCACCCTGGCACTTTACAATTCGATACAAAATAGCTTTAAAAATGTGTTTTCAGCGCGAGACGTGCGCATGGTGTAGGCTGGCATGTTCTTCTTCACTGACGGCAGGCACACACCACATGGTTGTTTGGAAGTACCAGGCTACTTAAGTACAGTAAACGTATACTCTGTTAGCCGGGCTGTTCCAGTTTGAGCGACATCCCAAATGAATTATGGAGTTCATTCTGCCGACGTTTCCTCTCTCCATTATAGACGTGAAGGTACAAGGATAGAACTATATATAATATAATAATATATTCTACCACATACACACAACACCACCTAGCCCAAACTAAGCAGAGCTTCTACTATGGATACTAGACAATGGATAAACATACATATATACTTTTTTTTTTGTAAATACATACATATTATACATAGAAACACCCAGACCAAGACAAACATTCATGTTCATGCACACAAATGTTTGACTTGTGCGGGAATCGAACCCGCGACCTCAGTCGGTTACACTAACCACTACGCCATAGAGGCCGACGATATATATATATACTCACAGCAGCTCATTCTTGAACTCCTGCGTGCAGGTCTTAAAGTCGTCGAGCGCCAGCGTCTCCTCGGCGGCCAGCATGATGCCGTCTCCATCCAGAGGATCCTCGTCTCTACACATACATAATAATTATAATGTTAGTAGCTTTAGATACAAAAAACTATATGCTCAACCTTTAACTGTTCAAAGCTTTACTCATAGTAAAACGCAATAGTAGCGTTGATTTAAAGGCAGTTTCTGGGTATTCATTGTGTCTTCCGTTTATATTTTACTAGATGTGCTCGCAGTTTCACTCACGTTTATGATTACTGCGCCGCCCCCGTAGGTCGTAGCGTGATGTTAGGTAACCTATAACCTGCCTCGGTAAATAGACTATCCAACACTAAAAGAATTTTTCAAAGCGAACCAGTAGTTCCTGAGGTTAGCGCGTTTAACCAAACAAACAAACAAACTCTTCAGCTTTATAATATTAGTATAGATATTGCTAGAGCTTAAAAATATATGTTATATGGGATTTTGCTTTCTAACAATTGAGGAGCATCAGTGGGATGTGTCTTTTTAAAATAATAAATTAGCAAAGTAATTATACAAGCAGTTGCCGGAGCATAAGAGCGCTTGTAAGACCAGACATTTACTTGCGTATTGTTAATGTCTTTTATAAACGGAGCGACTGCATTGCCAACGGTAGTGGCGACATCCGACTGGCTCACCTGACGACAGCACATTAACTCATAACTAGCGGATATCCTGCTCACCGCAATGTACGTTATTTCATCGTAATTTTGTATTTCATCAATTAGATCTATTTTGATAACTGAATTGATTTTGTGGAGAGGGTGTTGCGTCTTCTTTAGAAGTCGTAGTTAGCTAGTAGCCCCTACTTGGCGACCACTGTACGCTAGGCGGTCTTTTCTGTAAGTCGTAGGCAGATAACCAACCCCCACTTGGCCACTCCGTGTTCTATGCGCTCATCTAACGGAACATGGCCTGCCTAGCACTGTACCCCAGGCGCTCACCTGACCAGGTACTTGGCGCGCACGTCGGCCAGCACGCGCGCGAGGTCGACGGGGCGGTCCTTGCCCTCCATGTACGAGGGGTCGAGTCCGTCGCTGCCGTAGCGGAACTCCACCACCTCGCCCGTCGCGTTGCGCACCGTCATGTCGTAGTGCAGCACCAGGTCCTCCAGCGACTGACCAAGAAACCCAATATTACAACCTCCAATACACAAAGGTTTACATGAAATATTCACAAAGCTAAAGTGGTAAACATCTAAGCCCACCACACACAGACAGCGGAGGCGGAGCTACAAAGAGTATCTCACAACTTATTGTCGCACAAAACATAATAAGCGGACAACACGATGCCTTCACAAGCGTTGTGTTGTCAGCGCCAAATATCTCTAAATTATCAATCTGGTGAATTTTTGCTCTATGATATTAATCTCGCAACAGTTACTAATCAAAAGTGAACACTCATTGGACTACGCTGCCACACAATCGTTGAACTGCACGGGTGGCGCGGTGAGACACCACGTGGTCGACAACGCTCGTGCTCCACAAATGGTTGTTCCGAGTCTAGGTGTTCTTTGTGTCCGTTGTTTGAATGAGTACTAAGTCCCCCGCGGGCCGCGACACAGGATTTCTTCCTAAATCGAGAGTTGCTATTTAAAAATAAAAGCAAAAAAGAATGAATGCAGTACCTTAACGAGTCGCCTCTGCAGGTAGCCAGTCTCGGCAGTCTTGACGGCGGTGTCCACAAGACCCTCGCGTCCTCCCATGGTGTGGAAGAAGAACTCGGTGGGCGTGAGGCCCGAGTAGAAGCTGTTCTCTACGAAGCCACGCGCCGCTGGGATTTTGGCTACAAGTCACAACACACGCGTAAGGGACAACTTATTTTTATTGGGTGATACGAGATTAAATGTCAAATACATTTATTAATTCGATAATCAATGCAGTGGCCTCCACACCGTCTTCATAGCAGCCGAGGCGATGTTGAGGTCTCTACTTTGACGGCCTGAGAAGGGGCTTTTTCACGTCCCGCTTAAAGGACTCAGAATTGCAGGAAGAAGGAAACACGTGCCTTGGCAGAGAATTCCATGCCTTGATCGTTCGGCAGACGTATGAGGACCCAAACTGTCAAATTCAAAGAAATTTTCAATGTCAAAGATATACCCGAACCAGCCGTTGCCTACTAACCAGGTCAATAAAGAAAAGCCGAAACGCTTGGGGATCTCTATAGCAGGTATTTTATTCTAGGACGTTAGTGCGTGTGTCGAATGCTTGCTAAAATCGTACCATGTTGGACGAAAACATGTCCAAATAAAACAGGAGAACCGTGTTGCGGTGATGAGTGGTACCATGGTAGAAAGATGATGACGGTGAAAATATGTTTATTGTATAAGCAATAAACATATTTTAAATTATAAATAATAAGATATTATTAGTAAAAAAGACATTATATTGTTACAGCCAGTGCCAACTCTCGGCACGGTGGGTAGACGCCCGGCCTTCCTGACAATTTATTAGCGCCATCTATCGACGTCTTACTGAACTACGTAGCTTGATAGTACGCGAAGAGTAGAGAGAGCGCTAGAACTTTCTCGTACCGTTTTGAGCGTTTGGCGCTTCTAGAAATTTCCAGAAATATGTTGGCCGTTTCCGAAGTAATATGTTGGCCCGCAGATTTGCACGATGTACGCATGAAGTCAAAATGACTCTCTTTCGAGCCTACTGCCAAAACTTCTACACTTGCAGTCTGTGGGTCAAATATACACAGAGGGCATACAATGCTTTGCGCATACAGTATAACAATGCTTTCAGGATGCTTGTGGGGCTGCCGCGGTTTTGTAGCGCATCAGGCATGTTTGCCAACGCAAGGGTTGTCGACTTCTATGCCATAATCCGGAAGCGATGCGCCTCGCTTCGCCACAGAACATGCGCCAGCTCCCGCAGCATGCTGAGAGCATTGACAAACCGATGGGACTGTCAGATGCTCGGCCGATGGGTGAGACTGCACACTCAATTAAGCAATAAATAACTAATATTGTTTGTCATGTCTGTCTGAGTGTCCAGTGATTTGTGTTTGTCTGTGTTTTATTATTATTTGTATTCATTGTATGTATGTTCACTAACAATAGTTAATTAGTTGCTTTGTAATACTAATCCTATGGACCTAACAGTCTGCAAATAAATAATAATTTAACCTCGTATAAAAGGCGAGTCCAGCGCAATCCAAGTCAGTTTACAATCGTAAGCGGTCAAGTATTCATCGGAGCGAACGGAAGCAAAAATACCACAGAGTTTGAAGCAGTTAGAGTGGAAAGGTATTTAAGTAGTGTGTGGTGTGTTTTAAATTTAGTTAGAATAAAACGTGTTTTAGTCGGTAATATTGTTTGAACTCTTATCCCTCGAACCCAGCACGTAAGTATATTTTAAGGGTGTATATTATAAAGAGCGATGTTACTCACAATGTCTCTCGAAGTGCGGCAGCGACCTGTCCTCGAACCCGTTGGGCACGCGCTTGCCGTTGAGCGCCTGCTGCCCCACGCACGCGATCATCTGCGATATGTTGATGTTCGAGCCTGCACACAACAACATTTATAACCTGCTATAACTTTCAGGGGGTACTTATAAAGTACCCTGTCTCTATATCCGTCAAACAATATGAAGGGGTGTATTATTGTACCAAGGGTGCGTCCACCGGGGATAGTGCTAGTTTTATTTTTGTAATAGAAACATATTTCGCCGGACATGAAAATCAAAACCGGGACCTCATTATTGCCCGCAAAGATAACAAACTGATGTCACGTCATCAGCGAGGCAAATATACAAACTTGGAAATACTCTTGACCCGGCAATTGCACCGGAGATCTCACAGTTAGTCATCGATAACGCAACCTACCGCACTCACTGATGCAATCTAATCGACAAAGAAGGAAAACATAAAAGGAAAGGATGAAAGGAGGAGTACATGTCAATAAATCATATTACGTTGACATCTATCCCTATAAGCTAAATCTCAACATACAACAATACCGACTCCAAACTTTCTGGAAATCAGGATACCTCTTTTCCAGGAAAGTAGAAACTCCGGATTTCTTTCTATATTTATTCATAATTTTACCTTTGGATCCACTCTGTGCCATGATAAGAGGAGCATTAGTCGGGTGCAGCTCCCGGAAGCAGGCCTTAGCGGCCAACTCTCGGATGCTGCTCAGCTCGCTCAGCATCACAGCCTCCAACGATTCCTCCATGGTACATCCGGGCTGACACTGCAGCGTGCCCTTCTCCATCTCCAAGATATAACCGTCGCATTTTGAATATCTGCAAATTATGAGCAATTTAGCTGGTAAAGCCACAAAGTTCTTTAAATATTGTGATAATAGCCAATAAGTTCTTTAAACCTTTTGAACGTCACAGTCATGTATACATGACAAAGCAAAACGTGTCCAGCACGCCACGGCGTTAGCGGTTAAAAATCTGTCATGTAGTCGTGAGACTACATGACAGATTTTTAAATACTAATAAATCTTATAGAAATAATATTGTTTCTCATTTGTGGTGTTAATTATGTAGCTAGACTCATCCCAATTTATATTATATGAACTGCTTACTATTTATTTCATCCATACGAGCATAACATCACACAAACGTAGTAGGTGTTAAATGATCAAATCGTAGCATGGCGCCGAGAGCACACTTTTGCTATTTGACGTGGCGGTCAAAGGGTTAAATATTGTAACTACAGACACAAGTTATCTGAATATTGTAATTACAAACAAAAAGCTTTTCAAATGGTATCATATATTAGCCAAAAGGCTTTTGGTGTAAACAGTTTAGTGAGGTGTTATGTCATACCCGGACTCGAGTAGTTTGTTCTTGGCGTCGATAAGCTTCTTGCCGGGCGTGACGTCGATGATGCCGAAACTGAACCCTCTGTTCATCATGTAGTACGACGCCATGCGAGCCAACCTGACACAAACACACATTTATGTACTACATATCCTTTCTTGGAGTTTTGTTTGATCCGATCTCATCCGACTGATACAACCGAACATCATGTAATGTCAAGGATACAGAAAAGGACATCGGGTAACTATCATCCAGAAAGAAATTACTGTTCTTAAGGGATACAAGTTTATTGACAACATTTCGATTAACGCGAGCGAAGGCGCGGGCGAAATCTAGTGCAGATAAAAATAAATCAAATCAGTTTAATTGATATAATTCACAATATAATGACGGTTAAATGTTTATTTTTTAGGTGTTTTTGTATTGAACTAATTACACCATCCAGCTGTTGACAAGCGGTTACTGTAGCCCGCGCTGAACCGTAGACTAGCCGGCGCTCACGTATGTGGACCCTACAGTAAGAAGTCGCGGGCCTACCAGTGCAATAATCTGACATTACCTCCACATGCCCCTGACAGCGTACTCCTCGCCCCAGTCCCGCAGCAGGATGTAGAAGATGCTGTTCTTGGTGCCCGAGCCCAGCGTGCTCTTGTCCACAGAACCGCACAGAAGCTCCGAGTTTCTTAATATCACATCTGTAAAACCAAATATCTATGACTCAAGAGATACCATGAAACGTAATGCCGAAATTTCGGGTCAACTGTTCGTCATACAACACATTTATTCCGAAATTCTTTCTGAATTTCGGTATGTAAGCTCTTGATTGTCTTATACAGCAGCATATTATATCTTATGAAGCAGTCATTCATTCTGGACGAAAGAAATTTTAAGAATTTTTCGTATTTAAATAGTCGTCTTCAGGTCACATATCCAGACTCGTGTGTGTCTGGAGATGTGCCCGGTATACGGCAATAGCCTCGTCTCCTGTATGTATGCATGCTAATTATTCTAAATATATACATAATATATAGTTTGCGTCTTATGTATATTAATAAATGACAAAGACTAAAAAAATTCAATTATTTTAAGAGATTTTTCCAGTCCCCAAAGTTTCGAATAAACATTTTCATGGTAGCCCTACTGGTCATGTAATTCTTCCACCTCGTTCCTTCACGCAGGGAGGGTTGTTCCTCCCTCCCGCATCGTCACGTTACAGTGACGTGCACAATGTATACTCACACGAGTCCTGGACACACATGTCCTTGTTGCCGGTGTAGTTCTTGCCCTTGGTCTCCAGGTTCGCTTTCACTTCGCACTTCTTATTGGGCTTCATAATAAGGCTGCAACAAAAGCATTATCATACAAGTCTACATACAGATACAAAAATATATTACATGTTATTTGTGGAAGCGCCTGTGGAATATTGAAAGAGTGGATGATTGTCAAATGTCTCATATATCTAATCTAATTTTTAAGAGGATAGTCGCTATCTGTTGGGGATATATGGGTCCAGTAGGAATATTACAGAGTGAAAAATAAATAATCTTGGTTGCTTTCGTGTTAACGATTTTAATGGCTTCTCACGCTACCCACACAACGGTACATAATTAGTATAAAAAATATTAAAGCGCCTACAACAATTTATTCTATTGCTTATATGTCTAATAGGCGTTAACACTATCGAACGTCTTAATGTTTCTTTATATGTATATAGATGCGTAGGAGTCTGTGGCGCAACTATAGTGAATGCAACTGCAGGAGATATTGGGTTTAGTTCCCGAGCGAGCTAATCATTCTGTTTTCCTGCCAGAAAATCTTAATAGAGTGGCGTTAGGAAGTTGGCAGTGTTAGATAGGGATGCTGAACAAAGACATCATATACACCACACGAAAAAGAAAGCTACCTGAATATCTGCTTCCCAGTCCACAGCAACCTTGGCTTGAGTATGGCCGGCGGTGGCATGTCTATGGCCATGGTGGCGTCCGGTCCCGCCAGCAGGCACGTGGCGAGCTGCTGCGCCTCGTCTCGTGTGAAGAACGTGTCGCGCTGCGTGATGAGGTACCCGCCCGTGATGAAGTCCTGCGTCGCCGCGATCAGCAGCTCTCCGTTGCGAGGGGTCACTAGGTTTGATTTGTTCTGACCAAAAAACGAATAAGTTTGAATTTAACTGAACTGAACTAAGAAAACGTACCCATACTACGTGACTAATTTTTTTACTCCTGCTATTGTCCCACTTGTTTTCACGTAATTCATAAATATGGTGTAAATACATTTTTGCAAACAGAAAGTTAAAAAATAAATTACTTGTTTTATATTTGCCGCCATATTTGAAGATAGCACGAGATTTTCCTAGAGGATATTGAGTACGTGACGGAAACCTTAGCCCTCTTCCCCGTCCCTGTGACCAAGCGAGGTGTTGCAGACCCCTGCCCCTGGGCATGTGCCCTAACTAGCCACTGTCACTCACCCCCATGAGTATGAGCGCCTCGGCACGAGCTTCCTCGGTCTGTGGCAGGTGCATGTTCATCTCGTCTCCGTCGAAGTCCGCGTTGTACGGAGTGCACACACACTCGTTGAACCTGTGTCATTATTTCTCAAGTTTTAATTCTGAGCGATTGATGGGTAAAAAACCCACTAAGCCAAACGTATTGCAAGTTTAAAATGGCATAAAAGCAAGCCTTTAAAGGACAGCCACCCTGATTTTATGAAATGAAATGAAATTATATTTATTTCACATAAAATAGAGTACAATGAGGTCAGATTGGTACACGGTCCTTCTATTTTACCAGAAGTGGCATGTGAGCGTTTAGAAGTTCCTTATGAATTATATATTTCCAGATTAACGGCCTGTCTAAATGTTATCTGCAAAGATTTTGAAGAAATTTGTTTTTGACAGCAGAAACAATTCTGTCCACATAATATTGTACCGAACTGAACCTTATATGTATATCAAAATAAAAAGAATCGCTTTCGTTTAAAAGTGTCAATAATAATCGAATTGATAATCAAAATTTTATGATTTAGCAATCGCCAATTCCTTCTATCAGAAAACGAATAATGTGTTGGATAATAGACAGAGTATAAAGTATTTTAACAAGAAAAATATTCTATCATGCATATATCAATGTATCATGTCGTAGTGGTGTTACCTGAAGGTCCGCTGCGGCTGCACCCTGGCGCGGTGGCACATGATGGAGAGCTTGTGCAGCGAGGGCTGGCGGTTGAACAGCACCACGTCGCCGTCCACCAGGTGCCGCTCCACTATGTCGCCGCACT
The DNA here is from genome assembly GCA_963564715.1 of Catocala sponsa. NCBI lineage: Eukaryota > Metazoa > Arthropoda > Insecta > Lepidoptera > Erebidae > Catocala > Catocala sponsa. Next base: position 332,489 of record OY751345.1, on the reverse strand, counting down.
GCACGGACACGGCACACGTCAGGGTCTGACACAACTTATAGCATGCACACCCGGCACTGACTGATGTAGTAACACATCCATAGCGTGCCTTGAAACTCAGAATAAGTTAGGCCTGTTTTATTGTTGCTTTAATTTACCTTGCTAGTGGATAAGAGTACCGTATCACACTACTGCTAGACAAGGCATGCTCGGTACATTATTATAAAATGTGCTTCCACAATGTTTATGTGGCAAGCCGGGCTTTGATGCTTACCTACATATAGCAGTACATTTGTACTATTACTGACCCATCCTCAGAAGGCTCAAGGCTCAAGATCACTCAGAGGGCGTTGGAAAGAGCTATGCACAGGGTTTCCCTGCGGAATCGAGTCAGAAATGAGGAGATTCAGTAGGAAAACTAAAGTTGCCGACATAGATCTCCGGATAGCCAAGCTAAAGTGACAGTGAGCAGGGCACATAGCGCGCAGAACCGACACCCGTTGGGGCACAAAGGTTCTGGAGTGGCGGCCACGCACCGAAAGACGCAGCAGGTGTAGGCCCGCCACAAGGTGGACCGCCGAGTTGGTAAGGGACGCGGGAAGCAGTTGGATGCGAGTGGCCCAAGTGCGCTGCTGCATGTAGTTGTCAGTAAGGCAACGTGGTGTTGGTGTGGTGTTGAGTGGTGTGGTATGGAGTGGTGTGGTATGGAGTGATGTGGTTACCTTGAGCTCCTGCGCGATCTTTTCTCGGTTGCCGTACTTGAGGTACTTCTTGTGCTTGAGGCCGCGTTGCTGCACGTAGTTGGCGCCGGGGTGCACGTCGGGTCCGTTGCACACCAGCTGCCGCAGCCACTGCAGGTTCGCCGGGAACACACGCTCCGGGTACGTCAGGATCTTCGCCACGTGCACCGGCACCCCTACCTATTCAACGACATAAAAATGTTGTGCTATTGTTACCGAAATATATCGAATTATTCGAATCCTGTAGCACTGCATTTGAATGTCAACTCTTTCATCATTGCTACGCAAAAAGTGCCTTTAAAAGTAATTTGTTAAGGTATTACATTACATGCTGCTCATTACACCTTTACATCATTTTCATCATTTCTGTCATTCGAGTGATATTAAAATAGAATGCCAGAGAGTCATAGGAGCAGATTACTACATGAGATAGCTAGCTGTAACGATATAATATTATTGAATTAATAGATATTGAAGAATATTGATGGGTCGCCATCGTCTGTTTTTTGTAATAATATTTTGAGTTTAAAATAATTTCTATCTGATACCTAACCATGACGATTGGCCACAGAAATTATCAACGTGACAGCGGCCTCTATTTGGCCTAATATACATATATCTTTGAATTCTAACAGCCTCATAGCACTCACCTCCTGGATCTGCAGGTTGGGATCTGGTGAGATGACAGTCCTACTGGAGAAGTCCACACGTTTGCCGGACAGGTTCCCACGAAAGCGACCCTGCTTGCCTTTTAATCGCTGCACCAATCCACGCCCTGGCTTCTTCGGCTATACAAATAACCAGAATATATGTTAGCATTTTATAGAGCTGACCTGCGAACTTGTGAACTTCGCGAAAAAGCCAGCCTCAGATATCCTATTAATTGAATTTCATCAGTATGTACTAAACGGGTTAGGCAGAACTGTATGACGCTATGGCGGATTCCATAGGAAAAAGTTGCAAATGACGACAAGAGATGGCACTGTACTCAATTCACACAATCCATACAACTTGTAGTAGGAATCGCATTCGCGCAAGCAAAGTTTGTAGTACGAGTTACTACATAACTATAATAGTTAATCGTCAGCATGATGCAGAAACTAGCATGTGTGAGTGTTCGCACTTATGCTCTCGAAGAAACGTGAACTTTATTAGATCGCACTGGAACAACGTAAGGGACTATGGCCTAAGCCTTCTCGAACAGAGAGAAGGCCCTTTTGCCTACTGCCTAGTTCTGAAGGTAGTGTATATATGTAGGTACCTGCATAGAGAGCGGTATGCCGGACATCTCGCTGTTGATGTAGAGAGCGACGTGCAGCTGCAGGTAGTCCCAGTCCTCCTGCACGAGCTCGCTCTTGCCGCCGCTGGCGATGTGCCGCGAGATTACGTCGTTGATCAGCAGGATCTCCGACTGCTTCATTGTCAAGTCGTCCTCGTTACTGGACGAGGAAACATATTCTAAGTTCTAGTTTGTGACTTTTAAAATGTCCTGACTGAAACTGTTTCTGAGACAAGAACGAGAATCTCCGAGTTTCAGCAGAACTGAGACTATTAAAACAACTCGGCGATATTTTAGCTGAGAATAGCAACAATAACAATGTAGTAGGATCGTACCCCCAGACATTCATAGCAGGTTTCTGCAACCAATTAATGATTACAAGACAGCAGCAGTCGCTGAAAAAGTTAGAACATCTCTGGTTTTTAACATTATTACCATGGCGGAAAATTCTCCAGTGGCCCAGCTGATGGTATACAATAGCTTGCAATACCAAAACCATCATCTATAACTGTAACCATCAGACCAACTAAGAGCATGTTAGCTATTTAATGTAAAAAGAAACTCACGTGCCAGCCTTTATCTCGGAGACGACGCTCGGTCTGATGCAGAGTGGTGGGACTGGCAGCCGCGTCAGGATCAAATCTTCAGGACGAGTGAGCTTCGAGTTCATGCCTAGCAGTGGAATGTCCTCGTCGGGGATGCGACGGAAGAGATTGAGTACCTGATAAAATACATTGAAAGATATATAAAAAACACCTAAATAGACTCACAGCTGCAAATTCCTAAACAGTGTTAAAGGAATCTACATTTAGTCAGTGTCGCAGGCCTTGTGTATGATAGAGCACGAACCTATTGCCGCCTGTCTACCACATTTCCAGACATCATGCTATAAGGAAGTTCGTAACACAAATCTACATTTAGTCAGTGTCGCAGGCCTTGTGTATGATAGAGCACGAACCTATTGCCGCCTGTCTACCACATTTCCAGACATCATGCTATAAGGAAGTTCGTAACACAAATCACAGTAATACTTTGCCTCATGTAGGACGTTGGATAGCAGCTCCTTGTCCTCTTCGCATTGTTAACTAACCGACCGGCGCGGACGTCCGTCTGAACGCGCTACACTCGCAAAATTACCGATCACCGTTATTAAAAGTAGCATGTGTGGTCTCAGAACTATAAAATAAAACTTACTTCCAAAGGACTGAGCTCAACAATTAGTCCACTGTTGATCATAGTGGCCAACTCTTTATTAGAATCCTTTGCTTCATTAAAGTCCTTCAGCACCTTCCTCACTATAGGATCAGTTGGCTTCTTATTCCGGTACTTATCATGGATGATCTTCAGGATTGCAGCAGGGCTTTTCTTCACCATACCATTGAGGGCATCACAGTACATGCACTTGGTGCAAGTCTTTGCTTTCTTAAGAACTGCAGCCCGAAGATTCTTCTTGTGAAGGTACATGATCTCAGGGTTCATGAACTTCCGGCGGTAGGACTTCTTGAGTGGTTCTGGTAGCATCACCTTGGCACATTGCTGTTGGAAAAGGATATTGTTTATTGGTAATAGCTTTTAATTAGCAAATAGGTCTCACTTTAGGCATAAAGGCATCTTTACATGCCATGCACAAAACTGAGGCATTATTTCTACTTGACTTACCTTACAAATAGTCTGCAGTATAGTGATGATAGATCTGAAGTAGCCGACATGGAACACTGGCAGGGCCAGTTCTATGTAACCATAGTGTCCAACACATTCTGCCAGGCCAAGGCCACAGGTCTCACAGTTGGCATCCTTTTGGTTTGTACCCTGTATGACAATCATAGCAATACAATTAGTATATTTGTTCATAACATAGAATATTATTTTAAATGAATGCACAGTAAATGCAGTGTGAAAAGGAGGTTATTGATGCAAGATGTGGTCTAATTAAGGTATGATAACTAAACAAAATGCCTACGTATTATAAATGTGGTATTTAAGATATACTTAATAATTAATTTGACAAATTGTTTTGGGTTATTTCTTTTAACTTAATTTAGAAGTCAATCAGTAATTAAAAATAATGGCTGAATCAAAACAATAACATACAAACACCAGGCGCAAGTTACACTAATGTACTTAGTATTTAACAAACTTGCACAACACTTTCAAATGTGTTGTAGTGTAAAGTAGTGGGACCATACCATTCGTCTATCGAGTACACCATACGCGGCCGGTATTCGCTGTCCATCCTGGGCATATAGATTCTTGGTGATGACCTGGATGTGCGCCGCCTGCTGGATGGCAGAAGCACTGTCCACATTGAACGTGACATGAGAACTGAAAACATCAAGTAAAAACAAATATCATTAGAGAAACTTAACACACATACAAATACCCGAAACTTTCGAAACTTACTCTAAGCGTACTACTGCAGCGTATGGTAACGAAATATTACCATTATTTAATCAGAAAATATTGAATACACAACGTTTTATAAACCATATGATGAAGTAAACATAACCTCACTTACATTTTTCTTCCAACATAAGTCTCACGATATTGTTCCTTCGGCATCTTGGTTCAACTCAAATAAAGCTATGTAACACAAATCCAACGTTCTTATTATAGTATTCCATGAAAAAAAATGAACAACATTATCTTTCAAGTTTCAACATAAAACCGCTACCACTTGTTTTGACGTTTATGTTATTTGTTCCCAGTATAGGTAGAAAACTGTGAACCACAGACCAGATTATATTTTTCTGAACGCAACTAAAATTAAATGATACCACTACTTGTATATTTTAAAGTACTATACAGAAATATGATTTTGACCTAGCATCAAGCTGGCTGTCTTCCCACACACTAACATTAAATACAGAAAAAACTAAATATATTACCTTTTCCATTAGCTCAATAACGCAACCTAGAACCCCACTTACCTTAAAAGCACACTCTTGTGACACCTCAACTAAAGTTTTATGTAATTGCCCATCCCTAAATTCAGTTGATAATATTAAATATTTAGACAATTTTTTAAATTTTAAATCGCATATAAATGCTCTAGTAGGCAGAGTCCGTAAACTCATTTACATTTTTAAAACCTTGCGCCATATTGCAAATCAATCTATTATACGTAACGTATATCACGCCTTATGTTTGTCAATTGTAACGTATTGTATTTCCTGCTGGGGGGGTGCAGCAAAAACGATCCTTATGCCACTGGAAATCGCACATAGGGCCATACTTAAGGTAACAACATTTAAAACGATTATGTTCTCCACTAACTTATTGTACAAAATATGTAACGTACTTAATGTGCGACAGTTATTTATATTACACACAATCCTTTTACAACACAGAAACACTTCATACAAAAAGCTAACAAAACGTCGAAAAGACTAAATTTGCTTCGTTCCTAAACCGCGGAATTTTACTTAGCGTTTTTCTTATTACTTGGCCCCCTATCTATATAATAAAATAAATTTAACATGTGCAGTATATGGTTCATCACACTTTTTATGTAAAAATAATGTCCGATCATTTCTCCGAAACAAATCCTATGATGAAACTGAGGCATTCCTAACATAACCTGTAAAATGAGTAACATTATTCTTATATTTACATCATTACATAATCACAAACACCCAAACACAGACACAAACACTCACACATACACACACACACACACACACACACACACACACACACACACACACACACACACACACACACACACACACACACACACACACATACACACACACACACAAACACAGACACGCCCACGCGCACACACTACACATACATATTATACACTAATACACACAATAACTTTCACTGCATGGAGTTATTTTAAAAATGTTAAACCTTTTAATTGTAGTTTAAATTGTAATTGCATGGTTATACTTTAGAGAATAATTGTAATTATAATACATACCGGAGGGAAGAGGACTGTTAATCCTTACTACAGGTTAATAATTAACCTATCAAGAGTAACAGAACATCACCCACAGGATTGTACGTAAAATCGTTGTAAGACCTACCATTTATATTGTTCATTCTGTACTACAATCATTATTTCGTAAATAAAAACATTATTATTATTATTATACAAATAACGAAAAAGGTAATCTTTCTATATAATAAATAGGCTTAAAACAAATATACATAATTCAGAATTTACTATTTGTATTTACTAATTGCAAAAGTATATATGCGTGGTCTAAGGATTGATTGATTTGTATTGTGTCTGTGTTTTATGTATATTGTTGTGAACCTTTGAAATGAGAGAAATATAATTATAAATAATGGTTTAATAATAATAATAATTAACCCCTCTGGTGCAGTCGTTATCTCATCGTGAGAGTCACGCGATCTCGGAGGGCATAATACATTAGCTTTTTAAACATCACTTTTACCTTGCGATATAAACAAAAAATATATCACCAGGTTAACTTAAAGCGCACAAACCGCAGGGCAGCTTGTGGCGAGCTGAATGTGAGTGGCGACACTGCGGTCTTGAATGCATCAGAGATTCGGTTAGGGCCTCGTCCCCGGCTTGCCTTCACTGGTTGGCTGGGATGGAACTTCAAGAGCGCCCGTAGGATTCTCAACTCTGGCTTGCCTTGGTCGGCCGGTTAGAGAGGGGCCGCTAGAGCTATATGCTTGGGGGTGGAAGTGTCATTTTCAAGAGCATAGCTACAGGTATGGATATAGATATGGTTTAAAACCTGGGGAAGGACATAGGCTACTATTTATTGATGTATGTAGGTACCACGTGGGCGGAGCCACGCGCAAAAGCTAGTATTATAAATATAGTACAAGCATGTTTTTATAGATTATAGCATACAACATTTTAATTATGGGCACAAAAGCATTACATTTTTTTATTCAAAAATTCTTTTACATCATAAGAGTTGGATAAACTTAGCCAAGTATACTACCTTTTCTTAAAAAATCTGAAGTCTAGCTGCTTAAAGTGATTCGGTAGTTTACTATAGATACGCATTTTGTTCTCTTTCACGCGTATTTCTCTAATATGTTAGGAAAATACCGGGGCATTTGAGAGTCTTACACGGGGACATGGATCCAACATGCAGAGGCCCTTGGATAGTTTTAGTTTAGAGTGAGATGGGACACTTACCGAGACACTAGACGCAGCAGGTGACGGATACTATTGCTACATATGGAATCTAATTATTCTGGTCTATGGGATGGGCGTTAAATGGTTTGTTAAAATGCAAACTATAGTTAAAAAAGGGCGTCTGCGTGATACTGTCTCAATACAAAGTCGGAATAGCCATTATTATTATTATTCTTAAGAATCTAAGTATGAAATTAAAGACGTGTGTACAGGACAACGTCTGTCGGGTCCGCTAGTTTATAGATATTTCTTCAACTTGACAATAAACGAAATAAAGGTCACGATAGTCAATAATAAATTGAGATCAATGTTTTATTTTTTTTATTTATAGGATTGCCTTGCATTGTTTTTACAAACAATTTAATATGTTTCACGATAAAGTAATAATTTATTTATGTTCATAACTGCACTAAGCAAAATATATTTTGATTAAATATTCACTGAACAGCGATTTCGTATTTTAGGGTGACAACGTCTTATGCTAAGTTCCTAATTTTAGAGACTTAGTAAAAGGAGTTTTGATTTTCGGTTGCCGAGAATATTCCCAGATCAGAAAAGTCATTATGGCAGAGATAATGCTGCTTACCAAATTTAACACAACACAGATGGCGAAGTTGGTTTGCAGCGGCCTCACCGCTGCCGCGTCTCTGAGAGTAGTAGTGGCACTTGCCCACTTAAGCTACGCTATCCGCCATATAATAATGCCAGAGGCGTGATAATACGGATGAGAATGATACGGATGATACAGAGATTAGCCAGCTGAGTGCAATGTATTGTATTATATAAAAATACTTTACCGTAACACTTATCGAACAACAGTCAGTTTGATCGTAGTTCAAGGTTTGTAAATATTGTTGAACTAATTACTTAGTATTAACATAATTTTTGTCATAAATCGCAGTTACTTTGTTTATATTATTATAAAGAAAAGGATCTAAAAATGCGAAAAACCTATTGGTAAAAATATACTTAGATTATATTATTATTGAGACTGAGTAGTACAAACGATATCTTTCCGTCGCTTAGTGTTAGTAAGTTTCGAGTTATAATCAAGAGTAATATGTAAAAAGCTGCCGGACTGTTAGTACTTTAGAATTTTGATACAAAAAGCATGTGGGATAGCTAAAAGGTCGATGTGTAGCTACTTTTAGGAATGCTCTTTGTGCTCTTTCAATTTGAAGAATAACAGATTTTGCGATGCCTCCCTATGAGGTAATACAGTATTGAATAATGGTTTGGCACAGTGCCTTGTGGATCTGTATAATAAGATTATTGTCTGCGATATAATGCAGTTTTTTAAAAACGAATATTAATTTACGTAGTCTGCTTAATAAAGCGGCTACGTGTTGTTTAAATGAAAGAGTGTGATCTATTATAACACCCAGATATTTAATGTTAGTTGTACTATGGCTTGCAGAACATGTGCAATCATCATTCATGGTGTTGTTACAATGGTGTGCATATAGTTGAAAATTACTTAAATGATTTTGTTGATTGCACATGTTAAACTTAATGAATTATGAATTTGGTTTTATCAGTATTTAATGTAAGCAAGTTATTTCTAAGTCATTTATTAACCACACTGGGCATTTTTAAGGACTGCCTCATTTGTGTCGGCGGAGAAGAGAAGGGCGGTGTCATCTGCGTACGAAAAGATTTTGCCGCTAGGTAAACTTAAGTTACAAAGATCGTTAATGTACACCAAAAATAGAGTACTTCCAATGACACTCCCTTGTGGAATACCGAATTGCGGCACCTGTAAGTCGGCACTGATGATGTTATCTCTTTTCACGCACTGATACCTATTCTGTAGATAATCTGTTAGCAGCTTAAGCTGTGTACCTCGTATTCCTAAAGCTTCTAATTTTTCTAATAGGATAGGAACAGATACAGTGTCAAATGCTTTTGCGAGGTCGAGGAAGATTTCAATTACTTGTTTTCTTTTCCCAAGTTCCTCTGAGATAAAAGCTGTCAAGTTGTGAACTGCATCTGCTGTTGACAACTTAGATCTGAAGCCGTATTGCATATGGGAAGATAGATTTAATAAAAATCGAATTTAATTAAATTTGTTTAATCCAAATTAATTGAATCGAGTGCATTTTTATTTATCTTGGGTGTCAAACAAGTTAACAAGGGCTTGTCTAGTTAGAGGACACGCAGCGTCATTAATTTTATTATTGGTTAATTTTTGTATTATGTTGGCCTGATTAAAAGCATCATTCTATTTCTATTACTAATCTTTGTTTCGCCTGTTAATACCGTTTGGTAATGTTATCAATTTATTTAGTAGTGCTGTAATATTTTAAAAACAAACTCATTTACTACATAATTTCTACCATTTTAGAAGCATTGCTTGAATTAGCATAACCCAGTTCATATGTTTCTGGCGTAAAAAGAAGCGCCTCAGCGCGCCGTTTTTTGGCTTGTCAACCGAAACCACGCAACATTTTTCGCTCGAAATATTTTACAAAACGTATCAATTTCCTAATGTGCTATTCAATGGAACATAGATTTAGATGCGCCGTACAAAGTTAAGTGATATACAACCCAAGTGTTATTATTATAACGAACTTTTGATCGTTTTCCCACTGTTGTGACCCGCGAACTCTCAACATGCCTCTGTTGAAAAGGAAAGCATTTGAGAAATCAAAGGCGTCGGAGTACCTCCGGGACGACGATGAGGTCTTCCACTGTGAGATTACCGACGAGATATTCAAAGATTACGAGTAAGTCTAATTGTAAACAACAGTCGCCGAAATTTTGCGAATTTGTCGCGTTTTATGTAGTTATCAGTGTAACAGGGACCGTTGGCATTGTTAGCGCGCGGCGGGTCGCGCAACAACGCGAGCGTGACACGATATTTCGCTATTTCTGTCAGACGCGTCACAATTTTTATCATAGTAACATGATAATTGATTAATGTTTATTTACAGAGAATACTGTGAGAGGATCATTTTGGTCAATTCGATGGTGTGGACCTGTGAGATGACTGGGAAGAACAATCTGACATACTCGGAGGCTTTGAGCAGTGAGAAGGCAGCGAGGAGAGCTCTAAGAGACTTTCCCATGGAGTTGCGTATACCAATACTGTATCTGGCTGTCAGAACTAAGCGGTGCTCCTTTGCTGAAATGTCAGAGGATGTGTTTAACTTTGTGAGGGACAGATACTTCGTTGGAGAGACTGTTGAGGCCTGTTTGGAGGGAGACCTGTGGAGTGAGGCTCACATACTGTCAGTCACAGCACAGAAACAACATCCAGACAGGTCAGTTGAAACATTAATTCTCACAAACCTAATAAAAAAAATGTTTTAAAATGAGAAAATATGAAATTGATGATAAATAATGATTTATTTATTTGCTTCTTATCAAAAACCTAATAATATTAATTAAATAATCCATAAAATTAAAACAACTACTACATATTACTAAAACATGTATCCTAAATTCTAATTGAAATTATCATAACATAATCTAGGTTAGCTGATAAACAAATTTTATCAGACATCACATCAACAGTAATAAACTATTTTTAATAAGAATCCAATAATGTTAGGTCTTCCTATCAAAACATTAGCTGTAGAAATCTAGATATTGAATACTTAAATATAAAGCTTGCCCCCCTGCCTGCCCTGTTTCAGTGAAACTATCTTGTACTAGTTAAAATATAACACCTCTACTTATCTTCCTGGTGAAATTATAACACTACTGAATATAAAAATTCACATAATTTAGAACTCAAAAACCAACTTTTGTAACATTATACCAATGCAAATTTTTGTCTTACAAAAATTAAATATACTCTTAAGGTTAGGCTGTAACACCTCCTGTGTAATATGACTTTTTGACACCAGTTAAAATTAAATAACATATTTTGTTAAAGTGACCAACACATTCATCAAATATTTTATGGTGTGTAGCCGGCACTCATGCCTATTCTAATTAATTAATGATTTTGGCATACCCCAGGTAGCTAGAGGTACTTTTAAGAATGTCTGCATTTATACTCTAGTCTGCAATCAAACTAGTTTTCTTATGAATGTAGGAAAACCTCCAGGAAAAGTCCTTGATAAGTCAATGTTAAGTAAATGAATTAAGTACTGTGCAAATATAGGAGTTAATTTATTTAGTTATATTATTATTGTGAAACCCCCAAGTTTTCCCACATACATAGATTGTAGTATGAGTATGAGCCACTAGTATATTGGTAATAGTGGCCAGCCACAGATAAACTAACTGAAAGGCTTGTAAAATTGCATTATTATATTGTATCAAATCTATGAAGGTTGCTTACTCTTTACAGCTGTTCCTCGTCCCAACATTATGACTCCCAAATGCATTGGTTAGGCTCTCTGGTCTAACTAGGTTCAGATGTTAAACACTTCCAATAATCTACCATCATTAGCCCTCTTCATCTCAATAGGACACAATAATAATATCAGTGTGTTTTATGAACTGTCCTGCCTGGCACAGATCTGTGTGAGAGGTGTTAGCTCATAGACTGCCAGTGTTCTAGTGCAGGTTGGCAGATCTCACACTGCTCAACAATATTATGCAGATTTTTACCATTAAAGCATGTGATAATTACCTAGTTAATATCCATACAACTTTGAGAAGGCAGAGGCACATGCGTGTGGATGGAACTTGAAACATTGCAGTGGCAGCCCAAATGTTATAATATTGAATGGCTATTTTATTCAGTTTCAGAGGCCAGCAGCATGTTTTCTTTATAAATGGCAACTCTTTATGACCATGACCATGATAATTTTAGTGATCCTAACAAATAGATTATTTTGTGTTGTGACCACTGTGTCATGCTGCACAATTATAATAAATAATAAATTATGACATTTCCTCATAATCCAAATACAATATTACATTGGGGCTTCCTGTATCCATTATAAATTATAATGTATGTATAGCAGTGCCACATTGTAAGTAAATCTAAATGCATCAGTTATGCCCACATACATGTGTCAGCATTTTTATAGACAGCTCAGTTCTAAAGCTGTTTACATGTTTGTGTAAAAAGACCAACATTTTATTCATAATTCTTGTGCTGCCTATGAATCAGTGACCATATCATGTCCCACCATCTCATAAATTAATATTATTGTAATCTTACTTTATGAGAGAACAAAGCAGAACTAGTGTGTACATTCAAATGAACATATTAGAGTTGTGTTGAGCATGTCATAGTATGGTGGCTACTTATACAGCACATCCTGTCCATAATGAATGTGCTAGACACTTGCCAGTGTATAAGTTCCTAATCTTATCTATCTATAAGTGTCAGTTTATGAAGCACATAGTATGTAAACATACAAGGTTTATCATTTGTATAGTGGTGGCAGTTTGCACTCAAGCCTAGGTTTTGAGCCTCACGTCAGACTAACAGTCATTAGCATTACTAATAGAGCTTAAAGTGAACCACGCTATCGCATTAAGTTTTTTCTTGTAATGGTAGTGTTGTAAATTGGATATAAATAAATAAATAAATTTCTCAGTGTCAATGCAATTTAGTCCTGTTGTGTATTAGGTATATAAATCAAACATATTTACGTCTAGTACTATAACTACATGCCAATTATTTTTATGAGTATAGGTTTGGCGCTTATTATGTGGAACTGGATAATACAGCTGGTGGTAAACTGTATATGGCATACACCTTGTCTAATCATTTAGGGATGTATACTGTCTTGGTTTTGTTGCATCATGATGCATTTACACAAACAGCAGCAATGAAATATAGTAAACCTTATCAGAAAACTAGTTTAATATTAAATGCGCAACTTTTAAGGAAAAAAATATTTTCTATAATTCCAATATATTTAAGACTAGAAGACTTTAGCTAACTATACTTCTAATTTGAAAACCAAATTCTTCAAATCATGTGCTTTAGTAAACCTTAATCAGACTTATTTTAATCTATATTAATATGAAGAGTTTGTTTGTTTGTTTGCTTGAACGCGCTAATCTCAGGAACTACTGGTCCGATTTGAAAAATTCTTTCTGTGTTAGATAGCCGATTTATTGAAGAAGGCTATAGGCTATATATCATCACGCTAAGATGAATAGGAGCGGAGCACCAATGAAGAATGTTTCAAAATCGGAGGGTATTTTTCCTTTTGAGAGCTTCCGTTGCGTGCGCTGCGTAAACAGTTAAAGTTTCGCAAAAATCATGTATGACAGCATTGTTTCCCTTTAAAAGTTCTAAAAAAAAGTCCGCGACAGCATATATCTATCTTTTAAGGTTGGCTCACTATAACCTTTTTTATGCTAACCAAATTTGTTCTATAATAATGCGTTATTTGCGAAGGTGTTTTTATAAACATGATATTAATCCTTATCCAAATAAATACGTTATTCATCACAAGTATTTAATTTAAAACAAAATTGCCCTTTACCTCATTCGATTTCAATGAATATCTTAAGATATCGCAGTTTTAAAATTACATCGAAGATACTTACTTTTACCTAACGTTTTAAAGTTCCACTCTTACTGATAAAAGCGTGATGTAGGTACCTAAAATAGGTCCTTAACGTACATATTATTTAAAAATATTTTCACCTTCTACGTAAACGAAGTCGCGGGTTAAAGTTAGCGTTAGCCCAAAGTAACTATTCCATGCGGACGAAGTCGCGGGCAAAAGCTAGTTATTGGATAATACCACTAATCCTGCCTACGATTACTATTTCAAATTAAATGTCGAGGTCATTAGGTAGTAGTCAGTAAGTGACAGCACTTACTGCAATACTATTGAATATAGGGCCCAGATTATTTTCTATCTTGAAATTCCAAAGACTGAGTTGCCTCTTAAATTTGATCATGATTCATTGGATTCTTTAAGGAAATACATAATGTCATGGTATGATATTGTCCTTCACAGCAAAGCCGTTATACCAGCTGCATCATACTGTTACGAGGTGGAACAGTACGATCAGGCGGAACCCTCGGAGTCAGGACAGATCGGTACAGCGCCGTTCGACCGCGTGCGCAGGCGCAAAGGCGTGTATACACGCGATAAGAACCGACTTTTTCTCAAACAGTTTGTAGAGGGTGGACCAGATGGTGTTATATGTATAAAGGTAAGATTTAATTCTACAAGTCACTACAGCTCATGGATGTCAATGTTCTGCAGCATAATAAGTCAGGCTGATATGCGAATCCTTACTGATATGCGCACGTGTTCGCTATAAACAGTATGTTATTGTATGTTTTGGTTATAGCCTTATGGATTGGATTGGATTGGATATGGATTGGCATTGGACTTGTGTTCAAGCAGTAGGAAGTTTGAATCCTGCACTACCGACGTGAGCCCACTCCTAATGCAAGCATTCTAGCTTTACTGGATGGGTTAACAAAAATAGTAGCCATTTGCAAAATAAATTGCTACTAATACTAATAACATAAATATCTTTAAAAAAATAGATATTTTATACAAAATATGTGACGAAAGTTGTCGTCAACAATTTAAAAAGAATTTGCAAATGTATAGGAAGTGATATAAACTTGTAAAACAAATGTACAACCAACAAATGATTGTCTGTGTCGTTCTACGGCAGCTCGAGCTCGCTACTTCTCCATTACAAGTTGTGGAACAAAACATGTTTGTAACAATGATTTCCGACTCAACTCATTTGTAACTTACGAATGCGAGAGAAATTGGGCCAACAACTAAAATATTTTTTGCGAAACAGCTGCTGTTCAAGATTTTTGTGTATTGTTTGTGATTTCTATTGTATAAGAGAATGGGGTAGCGACTTATTATTATAGATATCTGTTTTATATTATATCATATTTTTTAAAATAATATGCGTTTCTTAACTAGGAAGCAAATGCCTGCTCTAAAGATAATCTCTGTGTGGTAAAAAACTTTACAATTTGACACAAATAAGTCTCGGGACTCTTTATAGGTCACGTAACACCTTGCGTAGTAGTAATAACAATATGTTTATGCAGTATACCATCATGGCCGTCATTATGAAGTTAGGAGGATTGCCGCTACTGAACTTGCTTCTGTCAATCATTAAATCCGGGCACCCAACAGTCAATTTATTGAGATCAGTTTATGTAATACGTTGGGGTCATCACTGCTTGCTCGATTTCAATTGTCTTGAGTCTATTTATGTTTGTCCAATTTATGCAAATTGTGAAGTGTGCTGAAAATAAAAGGAATGTAAAATATCTTATTAGTTCCACTTGACTGCTGTTTGGTTTTATATTTTGCTATAATTAGAATTATAATGAGTTCTTATTTTAATAAAAATATCTAATAAGTTATAATGTTAATTAACTATATGCTTGAGGCGTTATATGAACTCATCTCTGATATTGGTCATGAATTTAGTCTTTACTTGGCACACATATTGTTTTACCCATAGACAGTTTATGCAGTTTGTTATGCCAATTGTTAGAATATTTGTTTTCCACGACATCAGGATTACGACTACTGTGTTTAATTGAGAAATGAAACTCATAAAATGTTAACAATTTTACAGAAATCCACACTAGAAAAGTACAGTATAAGCAAAGTAAGCTTTGACCAAATATTCACGGGCACTCCACCAGACTTCGCCTTATCCAAGAAACTCCTCAAATCACCGCCAGCATCGAAGGCTCAGGCCAAGCCAGGGTCTGCTTCCAAACTGAACAAATCCTTGAAGAAACCCAGCCTAGACAAAAAGGGCCAGCAATCCATGGATAAGTTTTTGAAGAAGACTGACAAGGGTGAAGGTAAGCTTTCTATTAGTAGTAGTTTCTATATTTTTATATTTTATTGGTTGATCCGTTACACACATTTGCGTGCATGTTTGCGGCCCGTTGTGAGGCATCAGGTTAGGTACACTGATATTAGATTCTCAATACCTGCCAGACTTTGCTGCCACTAAGAATGATTTAAAAAATAGTCTAGGTACTAAAAACTTGCATGATACACCTCACGATCGAGTAGCCCTTAAACACTTCAAACTATCTTTGATATCTCGCTACTGTTCCAATGAACTAATAAACTGGTTGTAACATTTAATCAACAAAGATAATAGCTAATTGTTTTTTACCAACAGTCCAAAAAACCAAACCACCTATGGATCCAGCAGCAAAGAAGAGTGCCCAGGAACTAGCAGAAAAGATGCGTAAAGCAGAAGATCAATTGCGACAGCGGAAAGAAGAGGAAAGACTTCGGAAGAAGGAAAAGACCGCCCGACTACAGGCTTACATGAAGGAGTGGCAGAAAGTCAAGGATGACATGGAGCTGGAAGACCAAAGGGTGAGACTCGGCTCGACCGATACTTAGTTTGTGATTCAATGATTAACTTCAGGTGCAACTAGAGATCTTGACATGTAATTGCCACCAGGACTTATTCAATAGTCTAGTTTGCAGTGCTCCTAGGAATATGTATTTTCTCCTATTTGAAATGTTATGACGTATTAATTTACCGACTATTATTTATTAAGATGCCGTTACGGGCAATTGCTACAAAAGCACATATTTTATATCCATATATGCAGGCTGATTGTTAAAAGACTGGAGATATTGAAGGAGGGTATTCAGTACTCGATTCTAGTCCCGAATATCTAAAAAAAATAGGTACTTGAAATTTGACCTAGTTATCCAATAAAAACTTAATGTGCGGAAACTCTTGCGCATATACCAAAGCTAAACAAAACCTCCGCCACCGCTCCCAGCTACCGCACCCCGCACTCTCCCGAATTTGCACCCCCGACCTTCCTTTTCTTATCAAAGATCATTACTCTCGACAGCTGTGTACGCAGTGTCCACATTTTATGAATATTTCATACAAATCATAAAGGTCTTCTTTGCAGGTTATACAGATTTTATTTTTATTTCTTTTTTATATGTTACGTCTGATCATAAATTATCATGTCCTTAAGTATGTACAATGTTTAACCAGTCACACTGTATATGGTGATTAGTTCGACGTCGCTATTTTAATCAATACTTAAAAGCGCGATTTGCCACCTGGGGGCGATTTTTATTCATTCTTTTTTAGCACTGTAAGCCCTTAATTCGAGTCGATCCGATTGTGGACATTCGTATTTGCATTTCGCAAATACCTCTGCATTCGGAAAATTATTAAAATTTCGCATTTTGGAATCACATTAAAATTAGAGTTATTTGCATTTTTGTCGATAATTATTAGTATTTATTTTATTACAGGTTATACCTAAAGGCACTCCAATAGACGTGGAAGGTATACCTCACCAGCACTTCGGCGACTTCCTGTCTGTGCTGGAATTCGTGCACATCTACTCAGAGGTCCTGAAGGTGAAGGATGTGTTCCACAACCAGCTGGACCTGGAGACGTTCAGAAAGGCTCTGACGATGAAGGAACACGCTGGAGTGTTCAGTGACCTGATACAGATGTTCTTGACCACAGTGTTCTCATTGCAAGAGGATGAGGCAGAGGAGTACAATGAGACCGGTGGCATCCTGCTGTCTACTGGTGAGTGGTGTAAAGTTTATACTTTCTCAATACATATTATGCGTTATTTCATAATTGTCTAAGTGTTATTTCAAATGCTCAGTTAAGCCATTGGATCGTATAATATGGAATTCGTTGAAAGACTAAACAACTGTTCATTTTCAATGTTTAAATGTTCGTGTATACATGTTATGGCAATTTATGTTGATGATCTTATCTGCAGAGGACAAAGAAGCTGATAGCGAGATGGGTGTCACAAAGGCGGTGGAGCTGGCCACCAAGGCCAGCAAATGGTCGCAAACGTATTTAGGCACACCACTCAGCAAACTACCCCTGGATCCCACCACAGTCAGTGAAGTTCTAAGGTTCGTATTTTTATTTATATTAACATTTTTGGATACAATTGAATAAGATAATCATATCTTCGCCTGTTCTGCCCGGAAACAGATGGCTGTCTATTATGTTAATGGCTCACATGATGTAAACTGTGCTTGCCGACCTTGGAAACTGCCTCTATCTGTATGTTGCTCTCTACACCTGGGATATAAGTTATGTACGATTGTACTGAGGTGAAATAATGATGTGTGTCCTATGTAGACTGCACCTGTTGTCGTCGGGCTCGGCGGCGGGCGGGCGCTGCGCCACGTGGCGCTACCACCAGCGCGGCGGCTACACCAGCGCCGACGACGCCGGCCTGCGACTCAAGGTGCAGCACCCGCACCTGCTGCGGGCCCTCGCCGCCACACACGTCGCTGATCTTGACTTGGGTAAGTGTCAACTACCACTACCACCAGCGCGGCGGCTACACCAGCGCCGACGACGCCGGCCTGCGACTCAAGGTGCAGCACCCGCACCTGCTGCGGGCCCTCGCCGCCACACACGTCGCTGATCTTGACTTGGGTAAGTGTCAACTACCACTACCACCAGCGCGGCGGCTACACCAGCGCCGACGACGCCGGCCTGCGACTCAAGGTGCAGCACCCGCACCTGCTGCGGGCCCTCGCCGCCACACACGTCGCTGATCTTGACTTGGGTAAGTGTCAACTACCACTACCACCAGCGCGGCGGCTACACCAGCGCCGACGACGCCGGCCTGCGACTCAAGGTGCAGCACCCGCACCTGCTGCGGGCCCTCGCCGCCACACACGTCGCTGATCTTGACTTGGGTAAGTGTCAACTACCACTACCACCAGCGCGGCGGCTACACCAGCGCCGACGACGCCGGCCTGCGACTCAAGGTGCAGCACCCGCACCTGCTGCGGGCCCTCGCCGCCACACACGTCGCTGATCTTGACTTGGGTAAGTGTCAACTACCACTACCACCAGCGCGGCGGCTACACCAGCGCCGACGACGCCGGCCTGCGACTCAAGGTGCAGCACCCGCACCTGCTGCGGGCCCTCGCCGCCACACACGTCGCTGATCTTGACTTGGGTAAGTGTCAACTACCACTACCACCAGCGCGGCGGCTACACCAGCGCCGACGACGCCGGCCTGCGACTCAAGGTGCAGCACCCGCACCTGCTGCGGGCCCTCGCCGCCACACACGTCGCTGATCTTGACTTGGGTAAGTGTAAACTACCACTACCACCAGCGCGGCGGCTACACCAGCGCCGACGACGCCGGCCTGCGACTCAAGGTGCAGCACCCGCACCTGCTGCGGGCCCTCGCCGCCACACACGTCGCTGATCTTGACTTGGGTAAGTGTCAACTACCACTACCACCAGCGCGGCGGCTACACCAGCGCCGACGACGCCGGCCTGCGACTCAAGGTGCAGCACCCGCACCTGCTGCGGGCCCTCGCCGCCACACACGTCGCTGATCTTGACTTGGGTAAGTGTCAACTACCACTACCACCAGCGCGGCGGCTACACCAGCGCCGACGACGCCGGCCTGCGACTCAAGGTGCAGCACCCGCACCTGCTGCGGGCCCTCGCCGCCACACACGTCGCTGATCTTGACTTGGGTAAGTGTCAACTACCACTACCACCAGCGCGGCGGCTACACCAGCGCCGACGACGCCGGCCTGCGACTCAAGGTGCAGCACCCGCACCTGCTGCGGGCCCTCGCCGCCACACACGTCGCTGATCTTGACTTGGGTAAATGTCAACTACCACTACCACCAGCGCGGCGGCTACACCAGCGTCGATGACGCCGGCCTGCGACTCAAGGTGCAGCAACAGCACCCGCGGCGGGCCCTCGCCGCCACACACGTCGCTGATCTTGACTTGGGTAAGTGTCAACTACCACTACCACCAGCGCGGCGGCTACACCAGCGTCGATGACGCCGGCCTGCGACTCAAGGTGCAGCAACAGCACCCGCGGCGGGCCCTCGCCGCCACACACGTCGCTGATCTTGACTTGGGTAAGTGTCAACTACCACTACCACCAGCGCGGCGGCTACACCAGCGCCGACGACGCCGGCCTGCGACTCAAGGTGCAGCAACAGCACCCGCGGCGGGCCCTCGCCGCCACACACGTCGCTGATCTTGACTTGGGTAAGTGTCAACTACCACTACCACCAGCGCGGCGGCTACACCAGCGCCGACGACGCCGGCCTGCGACTCAAGGTGCAGCAACAGCACCCGCGGCGGGCCCTCGCCGCCACACACGTCGCTGATCTTGACTTGGGTAAGTGTCAACTACCACTACCACCAGCGCGGCGGCTACACCAGCGCCGACGACGCCGGCCTGCGACTCAAGGTGCAGCAACAGCACCCGCGGCGGGCCCTCGCCGCCACACACGTCGCTGATCTTGACTTGGGTAAGTGTCAACTACCACTACCACCAGCGCGGCGGCTACACCAGCGCCGACGACGCCGGCCTGCGACTCAAGGTGCAGCACCCGCACCTGCTGCGGGCCCTCGCCGCCACACACGTCGCTGATCTTGACTTGGGTAAGTGTCAACTACCACTACCACCAGCGCGGCGGCTACACCAGCGCCGACGACGCCGGCCTGCGACTCAAGGTGCAGCAACAGCACCCGCGGCGGGCCCTCGCCGCCACACACGTCGCTGATCTTGACTTGGGTAAGTGTCAACTACCACTACCACCAGCGCGGCGGCTACACCAGCGTCGATGACGCCGGCCTGCGACTCAAGGTGCAGCAACAGCACCCGCGGCGGGCCCTCGCTGCCACACACGTTGCTGATCTAGATTTGTGTGAATGTCTATTACTACTAGCAATCGAGCAGCTACACCAGTCAAATCCTTAGCTTGGAGACATACAAGCCCAGTCCACCCAGACTTGATCAAAGCCAACTTGCCTTAAGGGCAACTACACTAAATCTTAAGCCTCACTTCATACCTCAAAAATTGCACTGCCTATAAACCTCGTCATAATCTTACTTTGATGGTAACCAAACAGACCTTGCTGATAGAATAAACATTGTTTGTTATAAGTACATTTTAGTCTGGCTCTTTTTATATAAGTGCTGATCTCATACTGCCCTTGTTTATTGTAAACTAGCTTTTGCGCGCGGCTGCGCCCGCGTGGTACCTACATGAATAAAAAGTAGCCTATGTCCGTCCCCAGGTTTTAAACTATATCTGTACCAAATTTCATCTAAATCGGTTGAGTGGTTTAGCCGTGAAAAGGTAACAGACAGATAGACAGACAGAGTTACTTTCGAATTTATAATATTAGTAAGGATTTGGCGGCTAATTAAGTTGTACCAATTGGTAAATTGTTTAAAAGATCATTAGCCGAGGGTATAGTTCCTCAATTATGGAAGTCAGCTTTAATAACTCCTGTACTAAAGAAAGGTGATCAAACAGGAACAGATCAGGTCAAACGTTGAAAACTATCGCCCGATATCAAACCTATGCTTATTTTCTAAAATACTAGAACGAATTGTTTATAATGAAGTTTATACGGCTGTTCAAAATAGTTTTGGTGAAGAAGCACGGGTTTGTTCGCAAGCGATCTACTGCGTCGAACCTGATACTGTCGCATGACTTTATTTCTAAAGGTATGGAACAGGGAATACAGGTGGATGTCATTTACACAGATTATAGCAAATGATTTGATCGTATTGACTATCAGGTGCTCATAGAGAAGATACTTGCAGCCGGTATCCACGGTAACTTATATCGTTGGTTCTGTTCGTATATCGGAAACCGATCCCAAGCGGTTGTGCTCAATGGGTACACATCCGCCTGGTGTTCTATCCTATCTGCAGTTCCACAGGGATCCTTATAAGGTCCTCTGTTATTTGTTATATTCCTCACAGATATTAAGTTTTGTTTTCTAAATTCCTACATATTACTATATGCAGACGACATGAAAATACTTAAAAGAATTCGTAACTCCTCCGATACTGAACTAGTACAAAGTGGTCTTTGTTTACTGTTCTTGCAATAAAATATAACTTAATGTATCTAAGTGTTCTTATATAACATATACACGACAGACATTGTCCATAGGATCTGGTTATAAATACATGATCAAAGCATTTGTAGAGTAAATGTGATTAAGGACCCAGGGGTGAGCTTTGATAGTAAATTACTATTTGACAAACATAATTATAGACTATATAGTGAATAAGGCCTCCAAGGCTCTGGGTTTTATTATAAGATCGTCTGCCTCTTTTTGTTCGTTAAAAAGTGTAAAGATATTGTACTGCTCTCACGTGCGAAGCCATCTTGAGTATGCTTGTCAAGTATGGAATCCTCAATATTAAATCTACATATCTCGAATTAAAGATATACAGAGAAGGTTCCTGAGGTACTTGGATTTTAAAGCACAACAGTGTTCAATTGATTATAATGAGCGATGCAAGCGGTATCATTTCTTGCGCCTTGAATTTAGACCCACGGTTAACGATCTCTGTCTTATGCTTAACATTGCGACCAGCTTCATTGACTGTCCTAAACTTCTTGCAGGCATAGAATTACGAACTAACCAATTGGGCCTAAGACAGCGCCCACTATTAAATGTTCCATTTGCGTCTACGAATTATCATCAAAATGCCTTCCTATTACGCAGTCCTAGGACTTTTAATAAACTTTCTCTTGAGCTTGATATGGATTTATTTAATATCAGACCAAACACAGTAATTAAAATTGATGAATAATGTTTTCTTCGCAGCCTTAACTCACGTTTTATATTTGCCTGTGTAACCTAACTTAAATTAATTAATTGTAAGCAAAAACAATTAGTTCATAGTTCAAATAAAAGCTGTATTATAAATATTGTATATCTGTGGAAGCTTGTTGTATGTTGTCAGCATGTACTCTGAACATTTTTATACCATATTTGTCTGTAAAATTTCCGACAATAAATAAATAAAGAAAATAAATAAACACAACTGTCGAAATATAAGTGAACCATATATATCCTGCTATATTCCACATCTCAGCCTACATAATATATACAATAATCATTTTGTTTTTTGTCAACAGAGGACAAATTCCTGGTAATGCAGTGCCTAATGAACCAGATTCTGAGTTACGCGACAGTGCGAGACGTGGTTGAGGAGAAACTTGACGAACACAAGAATGCCAAACAGGCTCTCAGGATGCATCAGGTATCTATAACGATTACATAGTCATTTATTTAGGGTGTTTTCAAGCTTGTAATAAAATAAGCGAGTAAGTACTTTAGTAGTTATTAGACAGCCAAAGTAAAAAAAAAAGAGATTTATAAAAATGTGCAAACAATTCTGGGACACGTCAATTAACTATATAAGATATATTAATAAAAAAATGTAATAATAATTAACAATAAATCAAGCATTGTGCTTCAATTGGCAACAGCCAATAATAAAATTAGTTAACATGAGTTTGATTTTAACACTTCACTGGTTGGTTTTTCTGAAATCAGGTGTAAGAGAGTGAGTAATGTTTGGGCTCTGTGTGTTTTTCAGATAAATGAACGTAAACGCGAAGGTCAAGTGCAGGCAGCGAAGCAGGAGCTCCGCAAGGAGGCCGCTGCTAAGAAAGAGGAGCTCAAGCTCACAGGAGAGAAGGCCAGAGCGTTGGACGAGGAGACCAAGCTGGCCATCGAGAAACTCACGGCGGAGAGCGAGGACAAGCGGAAGGAGTACGAGAAGAAGTTGAAGGAGTTGCAGGTGGAGCTGTTCGACTTTACTTCTTATGTGGGTGAGTGAAAACTGACAATGAGGATTTGATTGGTTTCTTAGTCTACTAAGCTTTGCCCGTTGCGAATGAATATACTTAAATTATTACTATTTAGAAACTGTGCTGGGGACATTTTTATAGATTTGTTGATAATATAAGGCACACACGCATGGCTGGCGACATATATTCGCGTGATTATAGGTGTGATACTGTAAAAAGGGTTAGGCCCCCGACGAGGTGGACCGACGACCTGGTAAGGGTTGCGGGAACCGGTTTGATGCGGGTGGCCCAAGACTGGTCTACGTGGAAAATCTTGAGGGAGGCCTATGTCTAGCAGTCAATGTCTTTCGGCCGGGATGATGATGACGACTATAATAAAACTATAACATATGATATGATAGAATAGGTCTTGTCTTGCAGGTTCGGACCGCGCGTTCCGTCGCTACTGGGTGCAGCACGCGGTGGCGGGGCTGTTCGTGGAGGCGGGCGCGGAGGCACGCGGCGCGTGCCACAAGGCGGTGACTCCTGTCCCGCCGGCGCCCGCGACCGGCGCTGCGCAGGGAGACGCCGCCGACACGCTCGCGCACGTCGCCAAGCTGTTCGAGGCGCAGCGGGAGCGAGGTATAACATTTTATTACTCCACTAGACTACTACCGCGGCTTCGCTCGCCTAAATGTAGATTAAATTTCTGGATGAAATACCCTGTCTCCTTTTCCGCTCCCCTGACAACGTTTATACGAAACTTCATGATGATAAGTAGTTAAGGAGTGAAAGCATAATAAACAAACTTACATTCGCATTTATAATATTAGCTAGGATTACACCTAAACCAAAATTAAAAAATTTAAACAATAATATTAATATTCTGTAAACTGTATCGTTTCAGCCGGCAGCGACAAGGAGAACGAGTCGGGTGCCAACTCCCGCGGCAACTCTCCCAAGAAGCCGCTGACGAGCTTGAACGGTCTCTCCCACAAACTGAACGGGCTGGAGTCCACCACGCAGCAGCTCAGAGACCTGCTCATGTGCACCGGCGACAACAGTACGTGCTACGTGCACGGAAAGGTTAGTTGAGAGTCTATTTTTTTAATAACGACTATTTATATTATATTCTTCATCATCATTGTCATTAGATGCCAAAGTTATCTGGCTCATTCTATTGTTTGATGATCAATTATTATTTATAAATATCAATGAATATTATAATGAGTATATGCAATTAATAAATATTTACATATAAATTAATCCAATACATAAACTTAGTTTCTGGTTATTTGAATATTGATTGTGTATTTCAATTTTCTCGTCCCTGTATGTAATTAATGAAAATTTATTTTATTCAATTTATATCTATAATAACCAGAACCTTAAGGAAAATAAAAAACGAATTTTCTAGACCGTGGGACTGAACTGAGAAGTTATTTTTCATTTAATTGCATAATGATTAATTTACAGAAAACAAATGACAACAAGCGTAATGACCATAAACTATATTTCCATTTTAATCCGTCAGGCGGAGCGTCCCCGCTGGATGGTCTACCACACAGAAGAGCAGCTAGAAGGACTCATCCAGGCGCTGAACAAGCGCGGACTGCGCGAGAGCGAGCTGAAGCAGAACTTGGAGCAAGACAAAGCCAACATCGTCAACTACATCAACAAGTGCCCAGTACACCTGCTGAACCCGGCCGCCGCACCGGTAACTACTACGGTATACTTGCTACTACGACAACTTGTAAAACTAACATTAAATGTGCTATAGATTCAAAACGCATTAAAAATTGACAGCACTTCCTATAAACCACTCTCTCATATATTAGTAGTAGCTCAATTTCACTTTTATTGTTTTCAACAAAATAACTAAGTATTAATAACAGAATATCATAGATATAACTATTATTCAGCTTTAAGCGCTAGTTAAATAATAGTTTAGTAACAGCAACGAATACATTGATTAAGGACTTGAGAACTATACAATTGAGGTAGCTAAGTATTATTTTGTATATTATATAAGTAAGATTTTAAATGTGCCGATAGATTAATACTGTAAAAGAGGTTATAGTAAAATAATATTAATTACAACATTAACACGAGTGAGATTTACTCTTTATTTAGTCAACAATTAGTATCAGTGTAAGTCTGCACGTACATTGTACGCTTCCAGTCGCCGCCGCCGCCGTCGCAGCACTACACGCGGCACAAGAAGTTCCAACCGTCGCTGAACGTGCCGCCCGACTGCTCGCTGGCGGAGGCGCTGGAGCTCTCGCTGCGGGACCACATCCTCGAGCTCGAGGAGAAGATCTTCCACGGCTGTCTGGGATCCCTCAAAGTTAAGGTAATTAATATATTTTATTATAGTTAGCTACGTCGCCTTATGCTCGCATGCGTAAATAAACTTACGCCACCGAACTAACGAGGCCTATTATTTATTATTTTGAGTAGTCATTTTAAGTAGTCATCAACTCATGTTTCTTTATAATATCATGTTTAAAACAAAAATGTAAATTCAAATAAGCGAGGCCTGTTTGTCTTGATCCGCAACTTTCTTTATAATGTGTCTTAATTAAGTAATACATTACAGGACCGCGAAGCTTGGCGCGGCACGATAATGCTGCGCGGCTACGACAAGCAGGCCGACTACCTCACGTGGGGGCCCGACCAGCAGTACAGAGACGACTACCACCTACCTAACGGGGTGCTTAAAATGCCCACCGGTAAGTGATCTTACTCCTTCAAAATGGACTCCGCACACCAATAATCATTTATGCTGTGGTCTTCTATAAGGAATGGATCTACTACTTTAATCTGCTACAGGTTTATCTCAGACCACAAATGCGGTTTTGGATAGACCACGATCATGGTTGCTATAAATGTGAAATGCCAGGCCATATATGAATAAAAAAATGTCACTACGATAGTTCTGTTATATTGATATAAATACAATTGTGCTAACTGCCAAGCTCATCATTAATAAATTTATAAATAAATTTGACAGATATAGATGAAGATGACAAGAAATCAATAGCTATCAACAAGTACCGCGACCCGGGGCACTACCTGGAGGCGCCCAAAGTGAACGGCGTGAAGGCAGAGCCCGGCGAGGCGGACACCAAGGCGAAGTCCGACGTCGTGCGGGGGCTCGCCTCCGCGCTGCTGCAGGTCAGCCAGGCTATACACCCCAAGTATCTCAAGAGACCACTCGGTAAGAACCCTTCAAATTGTAACGAGAATGGGATTTATTATTTACTAGCTACAAAAAAGATTTCATTTTATGCCGCGATACCCTATTTTTTTACTAAAATAAAAGTAGCCGATAATCTTTATAACTTCAGCTATCTGCTAGTGAAAGCCCCGTCAAAATCGGTCCGGCCGTTTCAGAGATTAGCCGGAACAAACAGGCAGACAGTAAACAATTTAAAAAATAGATTTTTGATATATGCAATGCATTTAGTAAAAAGCTGTTACATTGCCTTTACAAACAGACACTTACAGTTTTATTTATTAGGACCACCAGTGGTTAAGAGTGCACCACTTGCTCCACTCGTTTACATCCTTTTGTAATAAGGCCGCATTATTTTGTGTTATGATAATCCTTTAGATTATAAATCGTCGTAATAGATTTGTACAAGCAAGTTGCACAATATATCACATACCCCGCGCGTCCCAATGACGTAGCGTAAGTTGACTCGCGGTATTACGTATACACTGCATTTTATAAGACATTTGTAACGACTTCTTTAGTACAATTAAATCGTTTAATCAAATCAGTTGTGTATTTTTCCATACCAACCAGTAAGTTGTACTCGTAGCATATAACAATCAATATTGGTGAACATACCAACAAGATTTATAAATCGCCTGCATACATGTAAAATAATGAGTTAGACAAACGCATTGGTAGATGGTTAATGAACATATTAAAAAGAACGGGATCCAAATGTGAGCCCTGAGGAACCCTAGATGTTATATTACGGTGTTTTGATCTATAACCATTGGCAACAACATAAAAACTACGACACTTGAAATAAAAATCAAACCGCAATAGCATAGGACCTGCAAAACCGTATCGAGCCAATTTGAACAACAGCACTGAATGAGTGACTTTATCGAATGCTTTACTAAAATCTGTGTAAATGACATCAATTTGTTTTTGACTATCGAGCGCGCATGTCACGTTATCAATTAAAGAAGCAAGAGTCGTACATGGACGGGAGTTAAGTGTAATGATTATACTTACATACACTTACGCATGTGTATACCGAAAGAGATAGGCTGTGAAGCTGGCAAAATGGAGGAATATTTTACCCATATTTCACCAGCTATGTTTTTGGGTGCCATGTAAAAGGTGCTATAACAGCGCTTGCTATTTATGGTATTTCCAGTTGATATCCAGGCGTAAGTTTCTATATGTAAATAAAATACTCATATCGGGATTACGATTGGTAGCTGTCTATACGTTCTTGCTTAAATGCAGCTAATGAGTGAAGTAATATATTTTGGTTTCGTTGTTCCGCGCAGGCCTGGACGACAAGGAGCGCAAGGACCGCGAAGCCCGCAACAAGCCGCTGGAGTTCGAAGCCCTGGCTCGCTGGGAGGTGTCGCTGATGGAGTGCCGCAGCTTCGCGCAGCTGGTGCTGCACCTGTTCACGCTGGACTCGAGCGTCACGTGGTCCGCCAGCATCCTCAACGCCAGCTGCCGCCTGTGCCGCAGGAAGACCGACCCCGACAACATGCTGCTGTGCGACGGCTGCAACAAGGGGCACCACTTGTACTGCTTGAAGCCTAAGCTAACGGTAAGCCGTAACAGGACAAACTATCGACTACAACAAAAATATGGATACTGTCAAGTGCCCATACTATCCTGTGAAGAGTTAACGGTAGACCACGATAATGTTGAATAGGTGCCGATGATTCGTCGACTGTAGGTCATACGCAGCAGGTCAGGTCGTATACAGTAGTATTGATAACTTTTCTATATATAACATTTATTCCAATGTTGATATCTAATCAAGTTTGAAATAAATGTTATAATACATACGATAAGATAAAAAAATGGTTTGAATTTCTATTTTTTATTTTAATATAATTTGTGAGATTATACTGATTATATTATAAAATTTGTCCGTGCGTGACATATTTTGTTAATGCATCGTTTTATTTTATGCTATCAGTCCGGGCCTACGAGGAAGGTAATATATAATATGTTAAATAGTTTAAGACACTGACGACTCCCTGACTGGAGAATGTATACATGATGTATTAATATTATTATTAATGTATGTTACGTTTTCCCAACAATCTTGTAGATAATAGGATATCATTATGTGTAGCATATAGAAAATAAAGGTACAAAATAGGTAATAGACTATACAGTAATATGAACGTTTATTTTACAGAAAGTACCTGACGGCGATTGGTTCTGTGAGCAGTGCAAGCCCAAAGAGCGGACACCGCGGAAACGAAGGAAACTGTTTTCAGACGATGATATAGAGGATGAACTCAAAGACAGGTATGTATATTATTATAGTCATTTTTGTAATAAGTATTGGATCAAACAACAATGCTCTTCTGTGACCCAAGGCCGGTGCCAACGAAACATATCTCAGCTTTTTTGTTATTTTATGTACATCAAATATTATAATTATTTTTTGTCGATTTCGGTGGCTAACTCAGTTAAATTGCCTTTGTAAAGTATTTTTTAAATGGTAATTTTCCAGTTTTTTTATTCAACATTGACATAAAAACCTAAAAATCCCCGTAAATCCGAACTTGAGAAACCTGGCGCTGAACCACTGTTATGTTGAAGTATAGAACAAAATAAATATAATTATGTATTACAAATATTGTTATTACACAGTGTGCATACACAGTGCAGGACGTTGGAAGGCATGTTGATCTAGCCCACCTATGTAGTAAACCACACTTTCGACATGATCACGGCTACCTAACGTTCTTCTGCCATGATTGCATGTACAATACTATTCGCGAACAGCAATTCTGCCTTCAATCTCTGGGTTATACAAGACGTAAGTGTAATACGTTTTCAAAGTAATGCGCCGTGGATGAATCCTGCACCTGAAGAAAAGAAGAACAAGGATATTATTTTGTTTGTTGCCAAATCGTTGTAAAATCATAAAAGTAAACATAAAACAGATCTACACCAAAGCAAGCGAGGAACTGCGCCGCCACAGCGCCAGCGCGTCCCTCAGTTAGCGTGCGTGACTTCCTTTGCATATCACAAAAGCGAGATAAGATCGTACAATGGCCAACATTTAACAACCTCACCTCGCTACAATACTTAACAGCTATAGAACTACAGTACCTAAAAGAAGGCAATGTAACTAAGTTAGCCACTAAAATAGCAAATAAAACTTAATGATAATCGACGTACACTCGGCTACACACCAAGTTAGACACCCTATATACGCGTAACTACGCTACATACTAAATAGAGAATTGTCGGTGCGGGACAGCGCACAGCGGTGTCACAGTAATGGTAAGGATAGAGCTTCGCGTCGCGTTCAGCGTGAGTGAGACAAAATGACAAAAATATAACACATTCTCGCACGATTCGCAGCGTTCAACTTCTAGTAGTTCAATGTCCAAACAGTCTAGATGGATGTGTCGCTGTGTGTACATAATATAACAAATAAACTGGGATATGTTTTGTTTGCGCCGGGTAAATGGGTAAATCTTATATGGATCGTGACCTTTCTCCTTTATTTCTAGGTTTTTATTTATTGTGTTGTTTAACAACCGTCGCGTCGTAACCAGATCACACTTGAAATTGAAATGATGTAACTGGATTTAGATTTAACATCGGCGACATTCGATTGACATCTATCTTGATACATTTTGGCTTGGAGATAGCTTGAACTCAAAACACATGCTACATTTTTATTCTTTTATACACTATGGTTATAAATGGATAAGATAAAATAAAATGTAAGTGTAATAATGCTTAGTAAAGCAAGATTGATGTGTAGGCGGTATTCCGAAAAGGAGTGCGTTGTTTCGATCAGATTTTCTCCTTGCGAAGTATAGCCGACATTTTTTTGGTCATCAGTCGAAAAGTTTATTGCGTTTGCATGGATTTGAAAGAAGCTTATGACATGGCTTTACCTTGTAGGAATGAACTGTGGTTGGTGTTGTCGATGTATGGTATATCAGCAGCAACTCCATTAAGCTTTACCTTGTAGGAATGAACTGTGGTTGGTGTTGTCGATGTATGGTATATCAGCAGCAACCATTAAGCTTTACCTTGTAGGAATGAACTGTGGTTGGTGTTGTCGATGTATGGTATATCAGCAGCAACCATTAAGCTTTACCTTGTAGGAATGAACTGTGGTTGGTGTTGTCGATGTATGGTATATCAGCAGCAACTCCATTAAGCTTTACCTTGTAGGAATGAACTGTGGTTGGTGTTGTCGATGTATGGTATATCAGCAGCAACTCCATTAAGCTTTACCTTGTAGGAATGAACTGTGGTTGGTGTTGTCGATGTATGGTATATCAGCAGCAACCATTAAGCTTTACCTTGTAGGAATGAACTGTGGTTGGTGTTGTCGATGTATGGTATATCAGCAGCAACTCCATTAAGCTTTACCTTGTAGGAATGAACTGTGGTTGGTGTTGTCGATGTATGGTATATCAGCAGCAACTCCATTAAGCTTTACCTTGTAGGAATGAACTGTGGTTGGTGTTGTCGATGTATGGTATATCAGCAGCAACTCCATCAAGCTTTACCTTGTAGGAATGAACTGTGGTTGGTGTTGTCGATGTATGGTATATCAGCAGCAACTCCATTAAGCTTTACCTTGTAGGAATGAACTGTGGTTGGTGTTGTCGATGTATGGTATATCAGCAGCAACTCCATCAAGCTTTACCTTGTAGGAATGAACTGTGGTTGGTGTTGTCGATGTATGGTATATCAGCAGCAACTCCATTAAGCTTTACCTTGTAGGAATGAACTGTGGTTGGTGTTGTCGATGTATGGTATATCAGCAGCAACCATTAAGCTTTACCTTGTAGGAATGAACTGTGGTTGGTGTTGTCGATGTATGGTATATCAGCAGCAACTCCATCAAGCTTTACCTTGTAGGAATGAACTGTGGTTGGTGTTGTCGATGTATGGTATATCAGCAGCAACTCCATTAAGCTTTACCTTGTAGGAATGAACTGTGGTTGGTGTTGTCGATGTATGGTATATCAGCAGCAACTCCATTAAGCTTTACCTTGTAGGAATGAACTGTGGTTGGTGTTGTCGATGTATGGTATATCAGCAGCAACCATTAAGCTTTACCTTGTAGGAATGAACTGTGGTTGGTGTTGTCGATGTATGGTATATCAGCAGCAACTCCATCAAGCTTTACCTTGTAGGAATGAACTGTGGTTGGTGTTGTCGATGTATGGTATATCAGCAGCAACTCCATTAAGCTTTACCTTGTAGGAATGAACTGTGGTTGGTGTTGTCGATGTATGGTATATCAGCAGCAACCATCAAGCTTTACCTTGTAGGAATGAACTGTGGTTGGTGTTGTCGATGTATGGTATATCAGCAGCAACCATTAAGCTTTACCTTGTAGGAATGAACTGTGGTTGGTGTTGTCGATGTATGGTATATCAGCAGCAACTCCATTAAGCTTTACCTTGTAGGAATGAACTGTGGTTGGTGTTGTCGATGTATGGTATATCAGCAGCAACTCCATCAAGCTTTACCTTGTAGGAATGAACTGTGGTTGGTGTTGTCGATGTATGGTATATCAGCAGCAACTCCATCAAGCTTTACCTTGTAGGAATGAACTGTGGTTGGTGTTGTCGATGTATGGTATATCAGCAGCAACTCCATTAAGCTTTACCTTGTAGGAATGAACTGTGGTTGGTGTTGTCGATGTATGGTATATCAGCAGCAACTCCATGAAGCTTTACCTTGTAGGAATGAACTGTGGTTGGTGTTGTCGATGTATGGTATATCAGCAGCAACCATTAAGCTTTACCTTGTAGGAATGAACTGTGGTTGGTGTTGTCGATGTATGGTATATCAGCAGCAACTCCATTAAGCTTTACCTTGTAGGAATGAACTGTGGTTGGTGTTGTCGATGTATGGTATATCAGCAGCAACTCCATCAAGCTTTACCTTGTAGGAATGAACTGTGGTTGGTGTTGTCGATGTATGGTATATCAGCAGCAACTCCATTAAGCTTTACCTTGTAGGAATGAACTGTGGTTGGTGTTGTCGATGTATGGTATATCAGCAGCAACTCCATTAAGCTTTACCTTGTAGGAATGAACTGTGGTTGGTGTTGTCGATGTATGGTATATCGGCAGCAACCATCAAGCTTTACCTTGTAGGAATGAACTGTGGTTGGTGTTGTCGATGTATGGTATATCAGCAGCAACCATCAAGCTTTACCTTGTAGGAATGAACTGTGGTTGGTGTTGTCGATGTATGGTATATCAGCAGCAACTCCATTAAGCTTTACCTTGTAGGAATGAACTGTGGTTGGTGTTGTCGATGTATGGTATATCAGCAGCAACTCCATCAAGCTTTACCTTGTAGGAATGAACTGTGGTTGGTGTTGTCGATGTATGGTATATCAGCAGCAACTCCATCAAGCTTTACCTTGTAGGAATGAACTGTGGTTGGTGTTGTCGATGTATGGTATATCAGCAGCTACTCCATCAAGCTTTACCTTGTAGGAATGAACTGTGGTTGGTGTTGTCGATGTATGGTATATCAGCAGCAACTCCATCAAGCTTTACCTTGTAGGAATGAACTGTGGTTGGTGTTGTCGATGTATGGTATATCAGCAGCAACTCCATCAAGCTTTACCTTGTAGGAATGAACTGTGGTTGGTGTTGTCGATGTATGGTATATCAGCAGCAACTCCATTAAGCTTTACCTTGTAGGAATGAACTGTGGTTGGTGTTTTCGATGTATGGTATATCAGCAGCAACCATTAAGCTTTACCTTGTAGGAATGAACTGTGGTTGGTGTTGTCGATGTATGGTATATCAGCAGCAACTCCATCAAGCTTTACCTTGTAGGAATGAACTGTGGTTGGTGTTGTCGATGTATGGTATATCAGCAGCTACTCCATCAAGCTTTACCTTGTAGGAATGAACTGTGGTTGGTGTTGTCGATGTATGGTATATCAGCAGCAACTCCATTAAGCTTTACCTTGTAGGAATGAACTGTGGTTGGTGTTTTCGATGTATGGTATATCAGCAGCAACCATTAAGCTTTACCTTGTAGGAATGAACTGTGGTTGGTGTTGTCGATGTATGGTATATCAGCAGCAACTCCATCAAGCTTTACCTTGTAGGAATGAACTGTGGTTGGTGTTGTCGATGTATGGTATATCAGCAGCAACTCCATTAAGCTTTACCTTGTAGGAATGAACTGTGGTTGGTGTTGTCGATGTATGGTATATCAGCAGCTACTCCATCAAGCTTTACCTTGTAGGAATGAACTGTGGTTGGTGTTGTCGATGTATGGTATATCAGCAGCAACCATCAAGCTTTACCTTGTAGGAATGAACTGTGGTTGGTGTTGTCGATGTATGGTATATCAGCAGCTACTCCATCAAGCTTTACCTTGTAGGAATGAACTGTGGTTGGTGTTGTCGATGTATGGTATATCAGCAGCTACTCCATCAAGCTTTACCTTGTAGGAATGAACTGTGGTTGGTGTTGTCGATGTATGGTATATCAGCAGCAACCATCAAGCTTTACCTTGTAGGAATGAACTGTGGTTGGTGTTGTCGATGTATGGTATATCAGCAGCTACTCCATCAAGCTTTACCTTGTAGGAATGAACTGTGGTTGGTGTTGTCGATGTATGGTATATCAGCAGCTACTCCATCAAGCTTTACCTTGTAGGAATGAACTGTGGTTGGTGTTGTCGATGTATGGTATATCAGCAGCAACCATCAAGCTTTACCTTGTAGGAATGAACTGTGGTTGGTGTTGTCGATGTATGGTATATCAGCAGCTACTCCATCAAGCTTTACCTTGTAGGAATGAACTGTGGTTGGTGTTGTCGATGTATGGTATATCAGCAGCTACTCCATCAAGCTTTACCTTGTAGGAATGAACTGTGGTTGGTGTTGTCGATGTATGGTATATCAGCAGCTACTCCATCAAGCTTTACCTTGTAGGAATGAACTGTGGTTGGTGTTGTCGATGTATGGTATATCAGCAGCACACCATCAAGCTTTACCTTGTAGGAATGAACTGTGGTTGGTGTTGTCGATGTATGGTATATCAGCAGCAACCATCAAGCTTTACCTTGTAGGAATGAACTGTGGTTGGTGTTGTCGATGTATGGTATATCAGCAGCTACTCCATCAAGCTTTACCTTGTAGGAATGAACTGTGGTTGGTGTTGTCGATGTATGGTATATCAGCAGCTACTCCATCAAGCTTTACCTTGTAGGAATGAACTGTGGTTGGTGTTGTCGATGTATGGTATATCAGCAGCAACCATCAAGCTTTACCTTGTAGGAATGAACTGTGGTTGGTGTTGTCGATGTATGGTATATCAGCAGCAACCATCAAGCTTTACCTTGTAGGAATGAACTGTGGTTGGTGTTGTCGATGTATGGTATATCAGCAGCAACCATCAAGCTTTACCTTGTAGGAATGAACTGTGGTTGGTGTTGTCGATGTATGGTATATCAGCAGCAACCATCAAGCTTTACCTTGTAGGAATGAACTGTGGTTGGTGTTGTCGATGTATGGTATATCAGCAGCAACCATCAAGCTTTACCTTGTAGGAATGAACTGTGGTTGGTGTTGTCGATGTATGGTATATCAGCAGCAACCATCAAGCTTTACCTTGTAGGAATGAACTGTGGTTGGTGTTGTCGATGTATGGTATATCAGCAGCAACCATCAAGCTTTACCTTGTAGGAATGAACTGTGGTTGGTGTTGTCGATGTATGGTATATCAGCAGCTACTCCATCAAGCTTTACCTTGTAGGAATGAACTGTGGTTGGTGTTGTCGATGTATGGTATATCAGCAGCTACTCCATCAAGCTTTACCTTGTAGGAATGAACTGTGGTTGGTGTTGTCGATGTATGGTATATCAGCAGCTACTCCATCAAGCTTTACCTTGTAGGAATGAACTGTGGTTGGTGTTGTCGATGTATGGTATATCAGCAGCTACTCCATCAAGCTTTACCTTGTAGGAATGAACTGTGGTTGGTGTTGTCGATGTATGGTATATCAGCAGCTACTCCATCAAGCTTTACCTTGTAGGAATGAACTGTGGTTGGTGTTGTCGATGTATGGTATATCAGCAGCTACTCCATCAAGCTTTACCTTGTAGGAATGAACTGTGGTTGGTGTTGTCGATGTATGGTATATCAGCAGCTACTCCATCAAGCTTTACCTTGTAGGAATGAACTGTGGTTGGTGTTGTCGATGTATGGTATATCAGCAGCTACTCCATCAAGCTTTACCTTGTAGGAATGAACTGTGGTTGGTGTTGTCGATGTATGGTATATCAGCAGCTACTCCATCAAGCTTTACCTTGTAGGAATGAACTGTGGTTGGTGTTGTCGATGTATGGTATATCAGCAGCTACTCCATCAAGCTTTACCTTGTAGGAATGAACTGTGGTTGGTGTTGTCGATGTATGGTATATCAGCAGCCAGGCTTCACCATCAAGCTTTACCTTGTAGGAATGAACTGTGGTTGGTGTTGTCGATGTATGGTATATCAGCAGCAACCATCAAGCTTTACCTTGTAGGAATGAACTGTGGTTGGTGTTGTCGATGTATGGTATATCAGCAGCAACCCATCAAGCTTTACCTTGTAGGAATGAACTGTGGTTGGTGTTGTCGATGTATGGTATATCAGCAGCAACCATCAAGCTTTACCTTGTAGGAATGAACTGTGGTTGGTGTTGTCGATGTATGGTATATCAGCAGCTACTCCATCAAGCTTTACCTTGTAGGAATGAACTGTGGTTGGTGTTGTCGATGTATGGTATATCAGCAGCAACCATCAAGCTTTACCTTGTAGGAATGAACTGTGGTTGGTGTTGTCGATGTATGGTATATCAGCAGCTACTCCATCAAGCTTTACCTTGTAGGAATGAACTGTGGTTGGTGTTGTCGATGTATGGTATATCAGCAGCTACTCCATCAAGCTTTACCTTGTAGGAATGAACTGTGGTTGGTGTTGTCGATGTATGGTATATCAGCAGCAACCATCAAGCTTTACCTTGTAGGAATGAACTGTGGTTGGTGTTGTCGATGTATGGTATATCAGCAGCTACTCCATCAAGCTTTACCTTGTAGGAATGAACTGTGGTTGGTGTTGTCGATGTATGGTATATCAGCAGCAACCATCAAGCTTTACCTTGTAGGAATGAACTGTGGTTGGTGTTGTCGATGTATGGTATATCAGCAGCAACCATCAAGCTTTACCTTGTAGGAATGAACTGTGGTTGGTGTTGTCGATGTATGGTATATCAGCAGCTACTCCATCAAGCTTTACCTTGTAGGAATGAACTGTGGTTGGTGTTGTCGATGTATGGTATATCAGCAGCTACTCCATCAAGCTTTACCTTGTAGGAATGAACTGTGGTTGGTGTTGTCGATGTATGGTATATCAGCAGCTACTCCATCAAGCTTTACCTTGTAGGAATGAACTGTGGTTGGTGTTGTCGATGTATGGTATATCAGCAGCTACTCCATCAAGCTTTACCTTGTAGGAATGAACTGTGGTTGGTGTTGTCGATGTATGGTATATCAGCAGCTACTCCATCAAGCTTTACCTTGTAGGAATGAACTGTGGTTGGTGTTGTCGATGTATGGTATATCAGCAGCTACTCCATCAAGCTTTACCTTGTAGGAATGAACTGTGGTTGGTGTTGTCGATGTATGGTATATCAGCAGCTACTCCATCAAGCTTTACCTTGTAGGAATGAACTGTGGTTGGTGTTGTCGATGTATGGTATATCAGCAGCTACTCCATCAAGCTTTACCTTGTAGGAATGAACTGTGGTTGGTGTTGTCGATGTATGGTATATCAGCAGCTACTCCATCAAGCTTTACCTTGTAGGAATGAACTGTGGTTGGTGTTGTCGATGTATGGTATATCAGCAGCTACTCCATCAAGCTTTACCTTGTAGGAATGAACTGTGGTTGGTGTTGTCGATGTATGGTATATCAGCAGCTACTCCATCAAGCTTTACCTTGTAGGAATGAACTGTGGTTGGTGTTGTCGATGTATGGTATATCAGCAGCTACTCCATCAAGCTTTACCTTGTAGGAATGAACTGTGGTTGGTGTTGTCGATGTATGGTATATCAGCAGCTACTCCATCAAGCTTTACCTTGTAGGAATGAACTGTGGTTGGTGTTGTCGATGTATGGTATATCAGCAGCTACTCCATCAAGCTTTACCTTGTAGGAATGAACTGTGGTTGGTGTTGTCGATGTATGGTATATCAGCAGCTACTCCATCAAGCTTTACCTTGTAGGAATGAACTGTGGTTGGTGTTGTCGATGTATGGTATATCAGCAGCTACTCCATCAAGCTTTACCTTGTAGGAATGAACTGTGGTTGGTGTTGTCGATGTATGGTATATCAGCAGCTACTCCATCAAGCTTTACCTTGTAGGAATGAACTGTGGTTGGTGTTGTCGATGTATGGTATATCAGCAGCTACTCCATCAAGCTTTACCTTGTAGGAATGAACTGTGGTTGGTGTTGTCGATGTATGGTATATCAGCAGCTACTCCATCAAGCTTTACCTTGTAGGAATGAACTGTGGTTGGTGTTGTCGATGTATGGTATATCAGCAGCTACTCCATCAAGCTTTACCTTGTAGGAATGAACTGTGGTTGGTGTTGTCGATGTATGGTATATCAGCAGCTACTCCATCAAGCTTTACCTTGTAGGAATGAACTGTGGTTGGTGTTGTCGATGTATGGTATATCAGCAGCTACTCCATCAAGCTTTACCTTGTAGGAATGAACTGTGGTTGGTGTTGTCGATGTATGGTATATCAGCAGCAACCATCAAGCTTTACCTTGTAGGAATGAACTGTGGTTGGTGTTGTCGATGTATGGTATATCAGCAGCAACCATCAAGCTTTACCTTGTAGGAATGAACTGTGGTTGGTGTTGTCGATGTATGGTATATCAGCAGCTACTCCATCAAGCTTTACCTTGTAGGAATGAACTGTGGTTGGTGTTGTCGATGTATGGTATATCAGCAGCTACTCCATCAAGCTTTACCTTGTAGGAATGAACTGTGGTTGGTGTTGTCGATGTATGGTATATCAGCAGCTACTCCATCAAGCTTTACCTTGTAGGAATGAACTGTGGTTGGTGTTGTCGATGTATGGTATATCAGCAGCTACTCCATCAAGCTTTACCTTGTAGGAATGAACTGTGGTTGGTGTTGTCGATGTATGGTATATCAGCAGCTACTCCATCAAGCTTTACCTTGTAGGAATGAACTGTGGTTGGTGTTGTCGATGTATGGTATATCAGCAGCTACTCCATCAAGCTTTACCTTGTAGGAATGAACTGTGGTTGGTGTTGTCGATGTATGGTATATCAGCAGCTACTCCATCAAGCTTTACCTTGTAGGAATGAACTGTGGTTGGTGTTGTCGATGTATGGTATATCAGCAGCTACTCCATCAAGCTTTACCTTGTAGGAATGAACTGTGGTTGGTGTTGTCGAT